>JAVQMF010000029.1:5000000-10000000 GCA_032878935.1 Erythrophleum fordii
GCCTTGACGTCTCTTTCCCGGATGACCTGATGGAATTTGAGGCCTAGGAAGATCTGATACTTAGTCAGTTGGTTGAGAAAATAGTGAAAATCGTTACTCACTGAGAGCACGTAGTATATTACTAGAGTCTCAGTTGACGATATCACGAAAATCTACAGGTAAAGGATCTCATAAATGCATCCTATAAAACCCCTTTGCTAAGTCAGCTTAACAAAACAAAGAATAAGCAGTTAAATATTGATATGCAATGAATATAAAAAATAATGATGATAAAGTTAATAAGGTATAGAAAATTGTACCGCATATCCAGTAGCAGCACTCAACCTCTGGATCCAATGGTGCGTGCGTTGCCAGTACCATCGCATGTATTTAGATGTATAATCAAAAGGCTTCTCAGTGACAAGAGATTGAGATATAGTATCTCACCATCCACACCATCGCTGGATGAAAATGCTATGTTCAGACACCCAGTTAGTCTGAGTTCTTCCTCGAAATTGTAAATTATAGAGGGAGTCCAATCTGACTGACTCTTGAGGAATTAGTTGATGGCGACCAAATTATCATAAGACACGATTTAGATGGTTCCACTCTATGATCCAGAAGCATATGAGTGGCACAGATGCAATCTAAAGGTTTGGGAAAGTCAAACGATACTCTAGAATCAATTCTCGTACAGCTTGCAGCTAGTATGGATGCCATACAATCTGTAACCGGCATTAGATAAAATAGTAAGTAAATAATAAATAATAAAGAAATGATGAATATCATGAGTTTAAGTCAGGCACACACTTCATTATCCCTCATTGCATCTAACAAAGTTTTGTATAATCGGAGAGCTCTAACATTGGGATGCAGAAGTCGTCCAATACTCTGCCATCTGTTACAATAAAAAAACATATTATGTAAATCATGGGTTATAACTGAAGGTGGCATAATTAAATTGAACATGTAAAAATATTAATTCTAGTTCATACCTGAAACCAAGAGATGGAAGTAGTGTATATTCCTCAGTCCGAGGGTTAAGAGCAGGTGGTATCTCAGATGCAAGCATAAAAAATCGATCTCATGCCCATAGATGTAGTAACGTCAAATATCCAACGATACCAGAATCATTCTTATATGTTGCATTACACAACTCACGATAATGATAAGCCACTACTGCTGATCCCCAACTATAACGACCAGCCTGCTCAAAGTCATCTAATAAGGGCAGATACATCAAGTAAACTTGATAACTGGACCTATCTGGCATCAACCACCCTCCAAGCATACGAAGAATATAGGCACGAGTGAACTGACGCACTGTCTCATCATTTGCATCATCTGCTAGATCTGTAAAATTCTGGGCCAACCAGGCAATGAAAAGTCATTATTTGTCAATTTGATCTACTGGAGGTGTAAGTCCTAAAAGCCATTAACACACCTCTAGCAAATTGAAGCCTGTCCCACCCACAATAGGGTCTCCCTTGATTGGTAGCCCTAACTATACTACTATATCCTCTAGGGTAATCGTGCACTCTCCTCGAGTATTGTGAAACGTATATGGCTTAGGGCGCCATCGCTCTACTAGTGTGCTCACTATCAATGTATCGTACTCAAACTGTCTGACTCACGCAACACCATAAAAACCAAATTGTCTCAAATGATCGACAATAGCTAAAGGTGGGTCACCTAAGAGATCATCTTGTAGAACTTGTTGAGAGTGAAATATCCGATCGTCCTACAAATAAGGATAAGTCATATAAATAGGTGAATAAATGAAACAATAACTAACAATAAATATTTTACGACACCTCGCCATCCCATATGCCCTGTGAGATATGCTGCTCCTGTAGGTATAAAAGTGAAGCATCCTCTGGACTTGGATGAATGGGCTGGCCGACTCTAGTCATGGCAGCTATAGGTAAAAATTACACAATGAACAAATACTTATCTATGATAGACATAAATAATTAATGAAAAATAACTTATCATATAAAAATTTACGTTAAACTATTATTCTTTTTCAAGTTTCCAACATAAATGTCATACAATGGTCTTGTTAATAGACACAGACAGATAATGATTCATGTAATATATTTATTAATAGTTACAATTTTTATTACTACACTATTGTGGCCCAACATTGCGATGCAGGTAAGAGAAACGATTATGACCAGTCTATCTGTAAACGCTACATCTACTTGATTGTGACGAGGTCCTAAAATCCATTCCATTTCGATAACGAGTCGAACAAGGTCAACCTCTCTCACAAATCATTGATGGATCTGGGATTAACTTTGGACTATTTGGATGCAGCCAATATTCTTCTCCTTCAATGGGGTGGAACATATTACTATACGCATTACACATTGTGTCTAGTCTAAATATAGGATCCAGATATTGAAATGGCTCAAGTGCTACTACTGCACATGCCACAAAAGCATGTTGGCACGAGTATTTCTCCACTTAAAATTCATGACAATCATATATATGCTCAATCAAGTTAACCCTACAACAACGATTGTATTGGCAATTCATTTAGTCATACGGCTCTTCACCTTGAACAATGTAGCTTTTCGATTGAACAAATGCACAACACATGAATGGAAGTGTTGCACATTGACTGCTATCATTTCTATCAAGGTCTGCGAGTAAACCTAGCCAGTATTCATTTAAGCATTAATCTACTGAACACGTTTGCACAAAATAATGGCTAACCCGATAATATGTTGCTTTTGTTATGCTGATGTCAGTAAGGATCTGACTCCTTTTAAAACGCTATTCATGCACTCAGCCAGGTTTGTTGTCATATGGCCGTATCGTTGGCCTTCTACATCATATGCACGAGTCCATTATTCTTTAGGGATTTCTGCAATCCATCTGGCTGCTTCTTCATGTATGAGCGCTATCTCAGCCAACTTTTGAAAACATACCGACGTTTGTACATATAACCTGTATAACATAATTAATGTATCTATTATTATTTACTAATAATTTACGACAAGTATAACCAGATAGAGAATAAAAGTATACCAATATTTTTTAACTTCTTCTTTAAATCAGATGACCTATAATGCATGTGGAGGTTGCTTGTCACATGACAAAGACAAAAAAAAAATGATACCTATAGGGTGGCTACCAACCAGTTTGGGAATTAGCGATGACGGATAAAATCAATGGACATTTATCTGATATCAAGCAAATACCATGTTGTCTTAGCACCACTTGCCTGCGCAAGTTATACAAGAATTATGTCTATGCCGATTGTGTTTCTCCTTCCACAATAGCAAAGGCAAGGGGGACAATATGACGATCATCATCCTGCGCCATAGCCATTAATAGTGTCCCTTTATATTTGCCGTAATGAAAGGTGCCATCGCTTTGAATCATTGGTTTAAGATGCTCAAATGCATCTATACAAGCTTAAACGCCCAAAATACACGCTTAAATATTGAAATTGGCCCACTAATAGAGATATTCTGGGAAGCTTCATTCATCACAAACTCAACATATGAGCCAGGCATGCTCTGTTGGACTGCAGCCATCAATCGAGGTAATGTGGCATAGGAGCTCTTCCCGTTACCAAAAGCAACAATAGCGGCTCTATGTTTTGTTTTCCATGCCTTTCTATAAGAAATAGTGTAACTAAACAAGCTTTTCATCTGCTCGATTATCTGCCTGATTGGAACAATGGGTGTTTCCATCACCATTGCCATGATACATAATGAGATAACATCAGAGTTTAATTTTGGATGGTCTTGTGACATGGTTGAAGACAAACATGTATGTGGACCCACATATCTTGTAATCTACCAGAATAACCTCTTACCCTTACCTTTCTTGCATGCTCTGACCTGCCATATACAGTTACTATCATAATTCACACATTGATATTCTTCATACTTTTTGCTTGTAACATACTTCTTGAAATTGTGGTGTGCCCTCACAGAATAGAGTTTCACAGTGCATCGCAACTCTTTTTGATTTGGATACATTAATCCAACAAATAACTCTTGATCATTCATTTGCATTTGATTAACAAACTCTTCAAATTTATCACCTCGTGCTAAGGCCAAATTAACTTGTTGGAAGAACGCAACAACAGGGTCAACATAGTGGGACGCTGGTTCAATATCAATAGTTTCATCATCATCACCTTCACTATCATACATGTCATCATCAGCATTATTATCAGTCTCACTGTCATCATCTTCATCATCATTGTTATAATCAGGATCAGGCTCTGCATCATATTCATCTTCATTTTCAAAATCTTCTAATACATTTTTTTCTAAGCCAAATGGGGAAGGAAGTTCATCAAACTCAATTGCTAGATGGGATAAACTCGGATGTGAACTACCCCCTACTCGGACCATTTGATAAGTTGTTGGTCTACATAACATATCAAGTGAGGGCATCACTTCATTCATTGGGGCCGAGTGAAATTCAATATTTAAAAGTTGGTCAATATTTTGGATGTTTGCATATATTTCAACTACATTCAATTGTGTGGAGAAATATAAGTGTGATTGCCACATCCTTTGCACATCACCATCATCTTCCAATATCACTGCTTGGTACCATGTTGGATTTATTGTCGTGGGGAGCCTATATACCAAATCAGATACAATCTGGTTTGTAGAAAGGCGTAGTTTTTGACTAATTACTTGTTTCAACTCTTCCAAGGTGATATCAGTGTCAACTATTATGTATCTTGACATTGCACACTGAAAGGTCGTACCTTGTGCACTTTTGAAGATTCTTCCGTTCGCATAAATGCAAATAATCTCATTTCTCCTAGCCATTTTGTTTCCATCAAATATCCTAATTATAAACGTACTCAAAATAGTTATACTTGTAACGTACTTCATCTTTTCATATTTTTTCACCAATATTTCTCAATTGCACATTTCTTTTCACGTAATTTTTTTAATTATGCATATTTTTAATACATATAAATGTATTTTCTTTAACCTTATTCTTCTTTACTTACTATATACATTCATTTCTTACCCTATAAATATAAAATATTTTTACAACTTTTTAACCATATAATCTTTTTTTCTTTAATTATATCACTTTTTTTATTATACTTTTTCTTTTGACATTATATAGCATGTTCTTCCTTACTATTAATATTACTTTATAACAACTACTTTTTTTACTATTAATAAAATGAATTCTAAATTCATTTTTTCCTATTTAAATTATTTTATGCTAATATCAATTTTTTATACTATATCAATTTATTTTGTTTACTTCTGATATTAAAATTTATTCTCTTATTTTTTATTGTTGTAAATCATTTTCTTCAATTATTATCTTACTTTTATTCATATAAATAATATATATATATATATATATCATATTTTTTAATAATTAATAAATAATATTTTTTCCCTTGATTACCTAAATTTATTTCTTTTATCAATGATATTAAATTTTATACTTTTATTTTTTCACTATTTAAATCTTTTTCTTCTATTATTCCTTTTGTTCTTATTAATATAAAATATGTCTAATATAAATTCCTTAATAATTAATAAGACATATACTTATTTTTTTACTTATATAATATAAACCATATACGTGCTCTTTAAATTTACTTATATAATAAGACATATACTTATATAATATAAACAGTATACTTATTTTTTTATTTACTCTTTAAATTTATTCCTTTCGTTATTAATTTCAAAATTTATCCACTTATTTTTTAACTATTTAAATCATTTTCCTCTAATATTCTTTATTTTTTAATATAAAATATCTATAATATAAAATTTTTACTAATTACTAAAGTATATATTTTATTTTTCATTAACTATTTAAACTTATTTTTTATTCATTTAAATTCTTTCATTCTTGCTTTATTATTGTAATAATTAAAATAAAATATATTTCTTCTTGCATATATATCAATTTGTTCCTTTTCCTACATTCTCTTTATTTTCCACCTATATTATCTTTTCTTTCTTTTTTAATTTATTTTAACTCATTTTTCTTTCATCTTTTTTTCCTAACCAAAATAACAACAATAGTAAAAAATCCAAAACATTATTACACAAAAAAACCTAAAATAACTAATTTTCACCATTTCCATATTTCATTTCATATAAAATTGACATAACAGCAACAATAATAAACATTTACAACAAAAAAATAATTATATATATGCACTTAAACATTATTACACAAAAAAAATCAATGAACATGTATACAGTAAAAAAAAAATATCATTCCACATATTTATCAATAACAAAATTGCAATATTAAAAATAATATTACAAACATATTTTTGTTCCTTTCTTCAACTTACCTTATATTTTGCTAAAAAAATGCGACTTCTCTAACCAATTTTATACTGCTTTGCTCTGAATTTGTAGCAGAATCAAAATTGACAAGGTAAAAACAAGAAATTTTGGCAAGAAGAAATTTGAGCACTTGAGAAGAACGCAGTGAAAATGATTAGAAGGATTGAATTTATAGCCAATCACTAGGAGCATTTTTGTCCTTTTATTGTAATATTATTTTTTTTATTTTTTTTAACCAATCAGAATTTACACAAAATTTGGCTTCACCAATTATCTCTTGCCACGTGTCTCTTACATAGTTTATTTCCTCATATCTCCTTTTAACTATTCTTTACTATGCTTCCATGTGTGACAAGACATAGCATACGTGAGAAGATGTCTGCAGAGGGTTGAATTTGGACCTATGGGGTCTAAATTCAGAACACTTTTGACCACCCCATAATGCCAGTCAATGCGTGCACAGTGCTGTTTATTACCTCCAGAGCAAATAAATTCCAAGTTGTTATGTTTGATGAATTTGTTATTTTTTTTATTATTTCCTTGACAATTAGCGGGTAAGCGACAGAACTCGAGAAGAGAAAAAGAGAGGAGAAGAAGAGTGAAATAGATTGGGGCGTTTTTTGAATCAGAGGCAACAATAAAATAAAGAAATGAGTAAAAGGTAACAAAAGCAAAAGTATTTGGATGACAGGTAATAAATCACGAAGTATGAAGGGACATGTTGAATTCGGAAGTATTAATTCTGAATTCAATTGGAACAATAAATTGAATTCAGAACTTATTGTTCCGAATTCAACTAACTAGGGCCAAATTCAGCGTAGTTCTACGTATGTGTAATGGTAAGTTTTGAATTATTATTTTATCTTTTCTGTGATGTGATCTGATTGGTTGAATAAAATTTTTAAAAGTTCTGATTGGCTGAAAAAAAATTCAAATAATAAAAAAATTATGAAATTATCCTAGAATTGCTCCTCTATAAAATGAATGAACCCCACCACTTCAGTCACATATTGCAGTTAAAATTATCACTTTTCCTTTCAAAATTTACCTGTAAGCTTGTTAAAAGTTTTTGTTTGGAAGTGCTACAGGACAAAATATTACAAAGTTTGGTGGTATATTTGGTATGAAATTATTAGATAACTCATTTTTTTTATATCTAATATTTTAATTTTATTATTACCGTAAAATATCTATATTTTGAAATATTTGCAAAGTAACAATGTTGTTTAAAGTTTTAGATTTTAAGTTATAGAATATTATTTGTTGTATGATTAATCTTGATTATGGATATTATTTAGATATGTATTTTGCAACAAGAAAAAAAGAAAAAAATTATAACATTGTGAAGGAAATAAGGAAGGAAAAATAAATGAAAAAAATATTTGTTGTTTCAGTAGAATATTTGAAGAGATCTGGTAGTTTTAAATTGTGTAAATAATGTTAAAAATAAAAAGTTTGAGTAAAAAAAAATGAGACATTTGGAAATTAAAGGAAAAATTAAGAAAGTAAAAAAAAATTTGGTCATAACTAAAAAAAAAACTTTTTTATATTAAAACTAAGAATGATGGGAAAAAAAACATATATGTTTGGAAATATATGTATAGAAAAAAAGTCTGAAAAATTATGAAAAAATAGAAATTTAAATGAAAAAATAGTAATTTAAAGGAAGGTTAAACAATTATAAGGCATAGCAAATTGGAATATATTTAAATGTCAAAATAAGGGAAAAAATGGAAATGGTAAGTGAAAAAATAGGAAAATTTTCAAAATATATATGCATTTATAATTAAAAAGAAATTAAAAATTAGTGGGAGATTGTAATTTAAATGAGGAAAAATAATATATGTTATATAGTAATTTAATGAATAGTAATTTAAAACATAGAAAAAAATGTTTTAGGAATGTATCAAAAAAATAGTTAAAATTGGTAAATTGAGGAAAAAAATGATTTAAAAGTTAGAATTAAAAAAGGAGAGCCTAAGTAAAAATAGTTTAAAAAAGTAAAATGAGAAGAAAATGTGAAAAAGAAAATGACATAAAAAGGAAACAAGTATAATGTCTACTTTGGAGGGAAAAAATGGAAATAATTTGAAATAAAAGTAAATAAATATTTATAATAATTAGTAGGTAATTATTTAAATTGCCAAATAAATTTGTTTAAAAAATATAACATTGATAATAATTACAATTCAAAAAGAAACTTTAGACCATATTTAAATAAATATGGGAAAAAATTGTTAATAATTTTAAGAGATGTAACTGAATAATTCAAAGTAGATAAAAAAACCCATTACAACAATAACTATATATATCATGATTGCAGTTAAGATATTAGAAGGGAAAGAAATGGCCAAAAGTAATGAGATTATTTGCATTTATACAAATGAAAAAATTTATAAAAGTACCTAAAGTATAACATTTCAATGTGCAATGTCAAGATATATAATAGTTAGCACTGACATCACCTTAAAAGAATTAAAACAAGCAGTTTTTTAAAAGCTACGACTACCACACAATTATGTTGTGTCAGATTTGATATATAGGCTCCTAACGACAGTAAACCCAACATGGTATCAAGTAATTATATTGGAAGATGATTTTGATGTGCAAAGGATGTGATAATCTTACTCACATTTCCCGTCACAACTTAATGTTGTAAAATCATTACAGATCATCCGATTTAAAGTAAAAGTTGAAAAACATTGGTATGCCTCTCTTCTATACCTTATTACGCACAATTTACATGGTTAGCAGTTAACACAAAGCCATTAATCATGTTACACAGGTTATGCATAAGAACGTCGACATGTCATTGAAAAATTGGCTAAAATAACAACCATACGTGAAGAAGCAGCTAGGTGGATTACTGAGATTCCAAAGGAACAGTAGATTTGAGCATATGATATGGATGGTCATCGCTACCTAGCAAGTTTGGCATGGTTAGTCCATCTTATGCTATACCACTTAGCAAATTTGGTGACTTTGGTGGAGCAAGCCCCTCTTCTTACATACCTCCATCTACTTCGTTTCTTTTTGAAACCTCTCAATAGATGTATGGTTCATTCGGATCATTTGCAAATCTCCTCTTTGACACATCTGCATTTAATGAAACATATACTAGTTCCACCTTTGAGCCTGAAAGAACCCAGACCAACTGGGTATTTGAACACAATATTTTCATCTAGCGATGGTATAAATGGCGAGATACTATGGCTCAATTCCCTGTCACAAGGAGCCTTTTGATCGTACATTTGAGTATATACGATCATACTGGCAATGCACGCGTCGATAGATCCAGAGGTCGAGTGTTGCTGCTGGATATGTGGTACAGTGTTTTATAATTTATCAACTTTCACATCATTATTTTTTAAATATTTTTTATATTAATATTTAACTTATTATTTTTGTTTTGTTAAGCTGACTTAGCAAAGGAGCTTTATAAGATGCACTTACAGGATCTTTTGTCTGCGAATTTTCATGAGATTGTTGGCCAAAACTCTAGCAATATACAACGTGCTCTTGGTGAGTAGAGGTTTTTACTATTTTCTCAGCCGACTCACCAGGCACGGAATCTTCCTAGACCTTAGATTCTGACATGTTGTTCAGAAAAGAGACGTCAAGGTTACCTGTCAACCCAACAGTCTACTATTGAAGGATATAGCTAACAACAACAGGGGCCAGTGTAGCAAGACATTCTCAGTATATCTTCGTACATTCTGACCCCAATTCAACAACATATTAGCATGCCTAGTCCTTTTTATTCAATATTACCTAGTCAATTTCGATGATATTGGTAGAGCAGACCCTTCTTCATGCATACCACCCTCACCTTCTACTTTTTTTAACACTTCTCAGCAGATGTCTCTCTCTTCTGGATCATTTCGGCAACTTGTATTTGATTAATTTGTGTTTAATGCTATGTACATTGGTTGTTCCTTTGAGCCTGGAGGATTGTCACACTCATGATTTATGACGCTGCAAGAATCGATTCCTCCAACTCAACCTCTATCTGTAAATTTAAACAAGAATCTCACAGTATAGGAGCACCAAGAACCAGAACAATAAAGGCAATAATGACAACGGTGTGAAAGAAGAAGATCGCGTTGTGGCACGGGAAGCCATTTATTATAAATATATTTACAATATTTACAATAATATAATTTTTTCTCAAATTTTACTTAGTTTGTTTATTTGTTTATTGTTGTTCTCATTTTAATTTTCTTTAAAGTTATTGTTGTTGTTTATTTGCTTTGCTCCTATATTAAAAATTATTAACTAAATTTTAAAGTTAAAAAGAAAATTGAGAAAATATTAAGTTAATTTAATTAAACAATTATTAAGTTACTTTAATGAAAAAATATTTAATCAAACTAATATTTAATATAAAAAAATTTAATAAGACAAATATTTACTAAAAAATAATAAATGAATATTATGCTATTCTATTAACTTTAAATAAATTATACTAACTTATTAATTATATTAATAAATTTTTTATTTATTTTTTAATTTATATTTAAATTTTTATTCCTTGGTATTTTATTATTATTATTATTATTATTTTCTATTTCATTTTTGTCTTATATTAACATTTTTTTCTAACATTAGGAAATATTAAATAAATTTTGAAAAATTTCTAAATAAATTTAATTAAACTACTATTAAGTTAATTTAATGAAACAAATATTTCATAAAATTTTTAATAATAAAAAATATTAAATTATTTTAATAAAGTTATCAAAGATATGAAATAAATGTTGAATTTGGTTGCAAGTGCTACGGGTTAACAAGTTTTTATTACTTTTTTAACCAACCTTTTTTCATGTATCTCCTTTTCATATTTTTAATATTTTAATGTTATGATTTGATAAAAAAACTCATTTTATGTTCAATTTTCTATAGTTATTATAGCATTTACTATTATTTTAATAAATCAATTTTTTTAAACATATAAATTTTCTCCATTTTTTTGTTATCCAATTACAATTTA
This sequence comes from Erythrophleum fordii, assembly GCA_032878935.1. Lineage (NCBI taxonomy): Eukaryota > Viridiplantae > Streptophyta > Magnoliopsida > Fabales > Fabaceae > Erythrophleum > Erythrophleum fordii. Next base: position 5,011,287 of record JAVQMF010000029.1, read on the forward strand.
TCTTATTATATTACAAAATATAACAAAAAAATTATTATTACAAGTTAAATTTAAATTGCATCTAAATTGGTTATTTAAAAAAAAAGGACTTCATGGAATTTGGATGTTCTAAATTCCATTAAAGACAATATATATATATATATATATAATTCCAAAAATAAAAAAGAAATAAAAATCAGATTAGCATACGAATTCCAAAAATAAAAAAATAAAAACCAGATTGAATTCGGATGCATCTACCTAATTCTGCATCCGAATTCTACCTAATTCGACCACCATCCCTCCGGATTCGAAGTTTTTATTTCTTTTTGGTAAGTACTTTTCTCTTTGTTTCTCTTCCGTAATTTTGACCTTTTAATATTATTCTTTATTCTTTGGTATTCGCACCGATTGGGGGTGACACAGATTGAGAGATCAGAACAGAGATTGAGAGAAAATCGAAGGAGCATATGGATGCGTAATCAAAGTTGGGTTGCGTCTTCTTGACCGAAGGTACGTTCTTTTTATTCTTCTTGTGAGGAGAATAAGGGATTTACTTAAAAAAAACCATTAATGCGGAAAAAAAAAGATAAAATGGTATCATAAAATTAAAAATGAGATGCCATTTGTGGCGGTTGTATGTAAAATACTGCTGTTTAAATTTTAGGCGATTCTTTACGTGGTTGATTATAATCCCTCCTATCTCCTTTGTGGTGAACATAATAACAAGGGATGTTGGAACCCGTTAAAAGTACGGGTAAATTACACAATTTTTTTTTTAATTTTTTAGTAAAATTATATTAATATTTTTTTATTTTAAAAATATGTATGAATCTTTTCTAAAACAAAAAATTATGTTATATGTTAGTTTAATTTTAAATTTTTCTAATTAAAATATTTTTTATTAACCTAAATACATATTTTGTTTAACTGAAATATTATTTTACATATTTTTTGATAGAAGATATTTGAGTCAAAAATTTAAATTAAAATATATTTTTAAAAAATGAAAAATTTTATATAATTTCAACAAAATTTAAAAAACTTATAGTTTAGTATAAATTATCTTCCTCTGTTATCCGATTTAGAACATCTTCAAGTATAGATGCAAAGCTAAACACAACATTTAATAATATAAGCACCCTCAGCACAACCATATCTCTTGTTTTATATGCTTTTCGCAGAAACTAATCATAGTTTCATATCCTTCTTATAAAAACTCGCTCATTTTTATAGTTAGTCGAACTGCATATATGGTTTAATTGCTTTGAATTTCAAGCATAGCTGTAACAGTTTCTTGAAAAAAAAAATAGTTTAGTTTGCAAAACTGTACACTTTAATCACAATTTAATTTTAAAAAATAGAGTCTCTTAATTTAATTTTCAAAAATAATTTTTCAATCAATATGATTAAACAATTTTTTTTTTCAATTGATATGACTAAGATTGCTTAGGTGAAATTTTATCTCAAAACTATATTATTTTGACAATCATTTTATTTTGCCAAAAATTTTTAAATAATATTATTTTAGAGAAATATACCACAATCTGAGTAACTTTAAATTATGAGTTAACAGGTGGGTTTTTGTTTATTAATTTGAAAATTTTTGTCTAAAATTTTAATTAAAAAATTTCTAAAAATTTAATTAAAATTTTTTTTAAGACTAAATCATTAATTCATTCTTGAGAAAAACTATTAACAACAAATATGAAAATAAAGATTTATTTCTCCCATACAAACGCTGGGCGAAAATCCTCCAGACCACAATCATTACACTGCGTTCTTTTTGGGGCCATTCACAGTTTGATTTTTGTTGAATAGTACTATTTGTACCATAATTATGCAGTGAGTTTTACAACATAACATATATACATAATTAAGATAAAAAGTCATTTCAACTTTTGTAAATTATTAATAATCGAATAGGGAACCCAGTAGTAATGAATCCCGTGTAATAATTTGTTTTTCATTTTTTTAAGGACTAAAAATTAGAGGTAAAAGATAAAAAATATAACTGTGAAGAAAAAAAATATAATTATATAAAAAATTATATTTTAAAATTTTTAACTAGTTTAAAAATGTTTATTAGACTGTCCAATTAAAATTTCTAAAATATAATTTTTTTTCACAGTTATATTTTTTGTCCTTATAATTATATTTTTATTTTCTTAACTTTAAATTTTAGGCCATAAAAAAAGAAGAGCAAATTGTCTTACTACATATTATTACACGAGATTGGGACCCATGCTCTTAATAATCTCATTTGTAGTTCTGTATGTTCCAATGTACCATCAAAGCATCAACAAGTTCCTAAAGGAAGTGTAAAGGTGCAAGTGCATCACTCTTATTACGTCCTAAACGCTTTTGGATTGCCTTAATATTTGTAAAGAGAAAATGAAAGAATTATTTTGAGTAACTTTTGGCGGTTTAAACAATTTGACATTTCTCATTTTGCCATGCAATACATCTTGACCGTCCATCTCCATTAATTATTTCTTTTCAATTTCAGTCATCTATTTCAACTTTTGTAAATTACTAATAATCTCATTTGTAGTTCTATAGGTATCAATGTACCATCAAGGCATCAACAAGTTTCTGAAAAGAGGTGGAAAGGTACAAGTGCATCACATTAAGGGCATTCAAGCTTATTCCCAAATCTAGTGATTTCAACCTTGTATTGGCTTAGAATGATTTGCTATCCACAAAGTTGGCTGTATGAGTTTAGTCATTTTGTTTTGTCTCGGTCTTCACAGCAAATGCTAAAAGAGCTTCTGTTTTTGGTTTGATTGTTGTATTTTGGGGATGAACACATGATTCTATAGTTCAAACTTATGCTAGACTTACATTAATGTTTGCTGGAAGTGAGTTCATCGTTGTTTTGACGTATCTCGGATGCATGTAGATTGCCTTCCCGAAGTAATGTACCATAATGCAGATTTAACGCAACTATTTTGGATCTCTGCATGACTTTACCCTTTCAAATTAAGATTTGGATGATACTCTTGATATGTGCATTCTTTTTATCCTTCCAGCTCATCCCTGATCATTGATATATTCATGATGTGCTTGTGGATGCATTTGCATTGTTAAATATATTCAATTAAGGATGTTTATGGATTTTGGGAATGAACGCCAATTCTGGAAAGTTTGTTTTGAGTTTAAATTTTTTATCCTTGTTTTTCAATTTTAATGTGAGACGGCTTACCCTTTTCGTTTTCTTCTTTTCCCTTTTCTTAATGGATCTTGCCGTTGCACATTCGTGGTGCTCGAGTATGGAAATTCACATAAAGAACACATCAATGCTACACAAAGAGTCACTTTTGGGTTTTTATTGAAAAGAGAAAGGTAGCTTGATGATTAGAAAAGCAATTATTACTGGATTTGTATTTTATTTGCACTTGTAAATATTATAATAAACGTGTTATTTCAATACAAAGCACACACAATCACAAAAATATTACAAGTTTGTAAATATTCTTTTTTTTTATCATTTTTGTTATGTTTATTTTTTAGAATTGTTGTATGGGATTTTTTTGTTCCCTTAGCATATAGGGCCTATCTGAGAAGCCATGTGAGATAATAGGTCTCCTTGATGTTTGTCGAGTCTTGTAATCACTTTTTATCAATTTTTTTCTAAGTTCATATGACCCCTTTTATCATATCAAATGAGTTTCAAAAAAATTGAAAAAAAATACACAAAACACAAAACACAAAAAAAATAAACAATTGTATTCAAAAATAAAAGTTAAATGACCATCTTTTCCTTGAAAATTTTTTAAATCCAGAAATTCTTACTTCAAAAAAAAATTTTGAAAATCATTTTGCTTTAAAATCTTAAAAGTTTTTTTTTTAAAAAAAGAAAGGTCAAATTGTCATACTTCACAAACAAACAAAAAAATTGAAATTTTAAGAAATAACAGAATGACAAGTAAATAAATAAATAAAACAAAAAAAGTGTCATTTCTCAAAACAAATGTCATTATAAAATTTTAATCATTAAACAAATAATACATAAATTAAAAAAAGCAACCATAAAAATCATACAAACATCAAGAAAAGCAAAAAAAACCAAAAATCAAAAATCAAAAAATAAAAATCAAGAAATCAAAAATCAAAACAAAAATAAAATCAAAGAAATGAAAAATAAAAAAAGTCATGAAAAACCAAGAATCAAAAACATCAAAAATCAAGTATTAAAAAAACCCAAAAATCAAAAATAAGAAAATCATTGAAAAATCATTAAAAAATTAAAAAGGGAAAAGAGTAAAAAAGTAAAATTAATTATTTTTTTTTTCAAATTAAAATATACAAACTAACTTCAAAACCATTTTGTTTGTGAAAATTTAAATGATTTTTACTTTTTTTTCTTTTTTCACAAAAAAAAAAAAAACACCAACCAACTGACATGGTTTTCTTATCTGGTTGAATTATGTGAACTTTGATATCTGCTGTAAGGTTCATAGACACTTGATTTTTATCTTAGATTAAATTTATCTTTATAAATAAACATTTTCTTTCTTTTTATTTCCGTTTCCTAATTGCTTTTTCTTTTCTCTATTTCCACATGTGATTGCTAGGGGAATTAAAATAAGATTAAGGTTGTGTTAGTCTTGCGTAATTAACTTAGGGTAATCGTTTTTAAAAACAGGGTTGTGAGGTGCTTAATATCTTCCTATACACAATCAACTTTTGAATTTATTTTTTGGTTCGTAAACCAATTTTCTCATAAAATGTTTTTATAAAGTTTTACCATTAAAAAAAATATTAAAAATTTTGGTGGCGACTCTATACTTGATTCAGTTTTCATTTTTGAAAATCAAAATTTTATAAGTCTTCTAACCTTGTGGTCGTATTTTGGATGTGACAATAATTAAATTAAGTTAATAATTTGGCAATAGAATAATGCTTGTGCTGATTATTTATGCAAAAGTTAGTAAATATTATATTGGACAAAGCATGGTAATAGAATGTTAATGAAACAAATAAAGTTTTTGGTTTGGTGCTTGAAATGTTATTCTCTTTAATCTATAAGATACTTTGATCAACTTACTAGAACTTGTTGAGTCTTACATTTGTGTCACTAATATAAACAAAGCAAGCTGCATAAGCACTAGAAGGGGCATCTCCCACTTCACCTATCTATCCAAAGGACAAAAAAAGGAATTATTTGCAGTTGGGTGCTTTATAGCTTTAGTAATGCACCATCAATTTACCAGTGCTAATTTGATTATGAATATTGATGTGAATCTGCACCAGAAGTGACCAACATACAAGTGTTTCACTCCATGTCCATGTATAGAAATACACAAGCTTATGAAATTGTTCATTGTTATGCTCAAACTTCTAAATATATTTCACAATAGAGATTTAAGATTTTCCTGCTAGGAATAGGTGCATAGCAATATTTTTGCTTATACCAATCTCCTTGGCTGCATTAATAGGAATGAAGTGGTATGAATTCGTATATGAATTATTGTACCCTCTTTGCCATATTTGGAAATTGATAATCTTAATTGCTTTATGTTTGATTGATTATGGATTTCACTCCACGTTGATAGTCACCAAATGGGATCTTATTTTAAAATCTTTACTGTAGGACTCTTGAAAATTCATTGCTCAACATGACGAAAATAAAGGATTGCCTATTTTTACCCCAGCTATAATAATCACTGCACAATAAAATTTATTCGATGACCTTCAATTTTGGTCAATGACTTTGTCTTTATTGCTTTTTTGCAAGCTTTACAGTATTTTACTTCGTCTCTCTTGATTGGCATTACAGACATGAATCTTCAACTTTAGAGTGCCATAATTTTTGCTTTCTATTGAACTATGAAAAAGTTATAGAGGATATGTCTGTTCCAGCTAATGCCCTAACTCTGGCAATGGAAGAAGTATAGATATGTTTTCTTTTCTTCTTAAACTTCAGTGTTTAGAGTGACATATCTTTTTCAGGCAAAAGCTTAAGAAGAAAAAAATCACGGCTTGTTTGATTCTGTTTTAATTTTAATATTTTTAAAACAAGTATTTTTAAAATGAATTTTAAAAGTAAAAATGTTAAAAAATCTATTTGAATTATCATTTTAAAAAATTGTTGTTCTCTACCTTGTCTTTAATTATGCAAAATAAAAGTTAACAAAACATTTAAAAGATGTTCTAATTTTTTTGTTTCTGAAAACAAAATTCTATTTGTATATTTTACAAAATACTTTTTGAAACATATTATTAAACAAATTTTTTTATTTATTTGTTTTTAAAAACAAAAAATTATTTTCAAAACAAGAAATCAAACCGGCCCTATGTATTCCTTTTATTCTTTAGTTTCTGGCATGTACCTTCATATGAACTATTCAAACTCAATTGCACTGTAGCATAGTAAGTGAACATGATAAAGTAATTTTCTAATTAAGTTAGTTTTATTTTTGGCTAGATGTACTTATCTAGCTCTATATACCTGCTGAATTTGATTAATCCAATATTATGTTTCTTTTTCTCATTCATATGGTTAGTAGCTTGGGTGGATTTATAATATATAGCAACTGTCTTGGATATATTCTTATGTTAATACACATGTCTCGTAGAGGTTTTTATTAATACATACGTTAATAAAAATTCCTTATTATATACTTAGATACTAGATGTATAACATTTTAGTTCAAATTAAGATAATTTGATTGTGTGTTTCTCTCTTTTCTCAACTCCATTTACTTTGTATTTAAATAATTTGTCTTAAGGAATAGGAAACTTGATATTACTCGAAGAAATCATACACAATAAAAGGGCAAAAAAATAATTTTAAAATCCAATTTAACCTTTCATCTTGAATTATTTTTAGACTAACCCAACACCCATTGCAATTTGGTATAATATTTCACAACTCAATTGGTAATCAGCTATTGGAGGATTAGTTTTATTTTCATATATGAACTTCTCTAGAGATCCATTAGCCTTGAACTCATAGACAAGAGCCTTCTTGAACCCTTCAAAACAAAGTCCTAAAAGAGTGACAATGTCAACATGAGAAGTCCAGCTTATACTTGCCACCTCATTGATGAATTCCTCTCCATTACCATTTGCTTCATCCAAAACGTTCACAGCGACTGGACATTTGTCATGTAACTTCCCTTTGAAGACACTTCCATAGTCTCCTTAGCTTAGTTTTTCTTTGAAAGAGTTAGTCATTTTCTTTATATTTTCTTTATGTTTTGAGTAGTTATATCTTCTTGTAGCAAGTGGACCGTGGCTCTTTAGAAAGGCCTTAAAATCTTGATGAGCTTTAGATTTGTTCTTCCAGAAGCTGACGATTTTATAAGAAAATAACTTCCTTCTATACCAGTAGATTATTACAAGAATTAAAGCTCCTGCTAGCTGCAGAACCTATATCCAATGAAATGATATGAGATGGTGTAGCATTCAGGGTTTGGGTAATGTGTACATATCAGCTATCCTTTTGTGTTTAGAACAAAAGTAAGCAGAAATGGAAATGGAGAGAGAGATTGCACAAAAAATGAGAAATTTTAATTTATGCAATGATTATTATATATATTATTATTTAATAATATTTTTTATTTTTTATTATTTGCTAAATAGAGATATAAATATTATTTTTATCCATTTTATTAGTTTCACTATTTCCTTTTTATTCTCAGACCCAAAAATTCTATATATAGTTCTTAAAAACAAAGTCAATGGAACAAAATTGATCATCTATTGCAGCAGTAACCATCGACTTGCGACCTTCCTCTACCAAATAAATAGTGAATTAGCAAACCCCAGTTGAAACACATTATTTTGACCGCAATATTATATAAAATAAAATAAAATAAATTTAAATTTTGCATTGTCAAAATTATATACCTCATATACTGTAATTTTTTTTTGGGGGCAACTCGTCATGTATTCTGATGAGTGCAATGAATCATGAGTTCGACTATCTATATAAACGTACAATTATTATGTACTTCAATACTTTTCTCACGTTTGACTAAGCTGGTCAAATTTAAACATCTCATATGCTGTAATTTTTTTGACAACTCAGTCATGTATTGTGATGGATCATACTCGCCACAATACATGACGAGTTTGCGAATCTATGTAAACCTATAATCATTAATCACAACTATATTTTTCTTAGTATTAGCGAGGTAAGTTATTATAATTTTTAAAAATTTCCTAAAGTTTATATGAACTTTTAATTAAAAGAATTCAAAAGAATAATCAAAATTTGTGCGATGTTTGTGTAGCATTTGAAAATTGGAGCAATTTTTATCAAGGCCTTTTTTTAATAGGATAATGAAGTTAGTTTTTAAAAAAGAAATGTATGGAAAATAATATAAACATTAGTGTGACGAGTCAGTTCTACTTGTCACTACATGACGTACGAACTGTCAAGAAAAAAATTTAAAAAGAAAACAGATGCAGCATATGAGGTACGTACATAGTTCTGGTTTAATTTTCTGTTTTATTCTTTATAATATTAGGGTTAAAATATCTGATCAGTTTGTGCATTTTGGGTTGTTTCACGTGGATCGATCAAACTAGATGCAGGGATCGAAATTAGAAAAGTTAGTTTATGCCAGTGGCAAATCATTAGCTTTGAAGAAAATATTATGCTCAATAAATATATTTAACAAATAGAGAAGGAAGAGTTAGACAAACCAGAAACACAACTCAAAAGGTGATCTCCATCAAGGCAGCAACACCTGAAACTGTGTGCTTCTATGTCGAACCCACACCTCCCTCCACTCCTCTCGCAATAGCCACACATACCCTCGGTCCAATTCAGCACGAACCCTCTTCTCAGTACCTCCCCAATCCCTTCTTTTTCATCACTGTACCGTTCTCCCACCCTCACCCTCACGGCCTCATGCAGCCACCGTTGCAATTCTTCCACGCTTGCCTTATCAAGTTTTCGTCCTCCTCATCCATGGCAAACACGGAGCTCCTTCTGTTTTCTTCAGAACACCATACTCTCTGTTCTTGCAACCCTTTTAGCAACGAGGACAAGTCACAGTTGAAGGATAGTAGCAGTTCTTTTTGGTTGGGAGCGAAATAAAAACTATCATCGGGAAAGGGGAAGTTCATGGTGGGAGAGAGACAATGGGTGGTGCTGGGAAATGAAAACGCAAGTTAAGACTCGAAGTGAGTGACTGTTGTAGAAAATTTGGTGAACTGCGTAAGATGGGTGTTACAAAGTTTTGCAGCAAGTATGATGGGGCATATCCACATATGGCAGTTGTAGATGTCGGGTTGTCTTGAGTTGTATGGGTGCTATGAAGTTGGCCGTGTAATGACATTCTTATACTGTGTTGTTTATGTTTCCTTAAGAAAATGTTGTTGCTGAATTGTGATTATTTGTACGAATCGGAATTTATCCGATTTTCACAAGAGTTATTACTGTATTTCAGGCAGCCTTCGAGTAACTGTTGTAAAAGGAAATTTGAGATTTGAAAGGTGTAATTTTAAAGTGTGTATCTATTGTGTTTTCCTTGGTCTTGTCTGGTCTAATTAGGTGTGGTTCTTTAGGCTTATTAGACTACAGTAGCCTTAGGTTTGGCTTAGTCTATATGCACTAGATTTTTTAGGTTTGGCTTAGTCTATATGCACTAGATTTTTTGGTTTGTGATAACTAAGATTCTCATAATATGTATTTCATTTTAATCATGGACATGCTGTGAAAAAATGTTTAGATTTTCTAAAAATCAGAATTAGAATATTTAAAATTTAAAATTGGAATATTCTCATATCTCCCATAATTATTGTTTTGCCACTATAGGTTGTTACCGATAAGATAATAGCTTATCTGACTAGGATTACACATTAAGACCACTTACTATTTGATGGTGAGAAATTAATGAGAGTTTTGAGTAGCTAGCAAATATTTATTGAGAGGCTTATTGACAACAACAGCCTCCCCTCCTTCTTGTGCCATCACAGAGGTTGTGAGTTTGTTAGATAATTGCTTCTAAGGAATTTCTCTTTTTTTCTCCTCTTTATTTGATTTAGGTGTTGAAAATAGTGTGGTTTTCATGTTTAGGCTTCTACCTTCAAATTTCTTTATTGTAGATGAAGGTATGATCAATTTTGTTTTTGTTGAGTGAAAGGAAATTAAAATAAAATCATACATTCTAAGTTGAACCTAGGTACTTACTTAGATGTGGTAGAATCTTAATCTTCCTCGGATCTTCTGCCCCATGTTGTTAAGATCAAAGACACCATCAATGGATCTTTGATCTCTTTTCCATAGTAGATCCATCATAGTTAGAAGAGGATGAAAAGGTTTTTCACTATTTTCTATGTTTTCTTTTCTGTGCCTCAGAGAAGAGACTGAAAGGGAAAGAGAGAGAAAAAGAGAGAGAGGGAGAGGACATTATCACACACTTTTGCATAATTGATTTTCACTATCAATCTGTAAGTTTCTCATAATAATAGCTAACATCATTAATTTGAATTTCAAAATCCAATAAAAATTAATTTTAATTAGTTAATTAAATTAATTAATAACTAGTTAATTAATATAATATAATTAATTAAATTTTCTTTTAATTGGATTTCTACCATAGATTTAAGTTAACCCATCATGGGTAACTTAATAATCTAGCATCTCCCACTTGCACTTGATGGGATGAATAATACAAAATTCTTCTCTTCACTCTTTGCTCATATTGGACTTTCATAGTAGGCACTCTGTTGTACCCACTTGGGCACAATCCTCGGGAGCTCTCACATTACAAATCCTATTATAAGATCACACATAAGAGATACATCTCTTAGATATACTTTGAATACTTGTCCATATGCTTCAAATGCCTTAGATTCACCTATATATACCATATTATACACTTACCACAATCTAATCCCTCTTGAGTTTAATATTACTTAGATTGCCTTTTTCATATGCATAGTATCCACATTTATGATATTACTAGAACAACTTCATAATAAGCATGCCTTAGATACTACTATAGTTGTGTATATCTCAGGTGATCTTTCTTTTGTCTACATACTACTTGGAGAAGAATTTACTACTTTTTTGGCATCAATCCTTTAGGTCAGATCCATTGTAACCATAAGATGTATACTAAAGTAACAAGCAATAACTCATCTCCTCATAATCTATCAAAGTCATAAAAGGCATCTATGAAAAGATTTCATCCTTTTTAGGACTCACATAATAATGAAACAAGGATTTATGTACTTGCTTTGCAATTATGATTCTTAAGCTCATGCAATATGAATTGCATGCTATGATATTTCTCTTATTTCTTAAGAGCATATGTTGATTTGGTTCATTTATTAACATTGTACAGATCTTGATCTAGTTACACACATTGTCTAACTAGAATTCTATCATTTCACTTACCTTTCATGGTCCCTTAGAAAAGAATTCAGACCTCATTACAAGTATTATGAATAGTAGAAATTGATAATTTGGTCGATATTTATATTTTGTTTGGATCTTATCTTGCCTTTCCTTTTCTCTCTTTTTTCGAGACAACATTTCTTTTCCAAAGTCATGTGTCCTTCTCCTAGTGGCCAATTCAATCCATTCCTTCATCACATATGTCTTGTTCTGTCTTCTTTTTGCTCTAAGAAAAGAGATAACGAAACTTCTTCTGCACTCTTATGTTTAGTAATGTCTTCATTTCTATTTTCTTCTCCCTGCATCCTTATCTATGCTTTGTGTAAGAACATGTTGTGCTATGCCTAAAGCCTAATTTTTCTTCCTCTTCCTAAATCTAGTTAGTTTCCTTTCTATCCTTTTCATTTTTTCTCTATTTCTTCTTTGGATTTAGGTTTTCTTCTTGTATTGGTTTTATTGTTGTTCAGCTTAATGGCATCTTTGTAATATCCAGTTCGTTGAAAATGAGAGAAAATGTGAAAAAGGTAACGTACGGTTTCTCCATAAATATATGACTAGATACAAAAAAAAGTCCCCCAAATAGAGTGATTTGAAATCCAATAAAATTATAATAATATTCTAAACCTCAAATAATGATGATTTAAGGCCAGAAGTGCGTTGAAACCAGAGCTAGAATAGCCAGACAAATTTTAACAAAAAAATAATAAAACATAATGGTATTTTTGTAATTTCAGACAATTTTTAGAATACTCATAGGAAGGCTTTTTAAATGGAAATTTAAGTCTCTGGGGTTCTCAGAGGCCCTAAAAACTATAGAAAGATACGAGACAATTAAAATCTCTCCGATATGTATTTTCTAATGGCAGTAGACCCGAACTGTGATGTATCCATTCAGAAAGATTTTAGCTCTAATTTGAGTGATTCAAAATACATTTTATAAGATTGGGAATCTAAATTTTATGATGGAAAAATTGGTTCTTAAAAAGGAGTTAAAATGAATTAAAAACGAATATACGAAGAACAAAAGGCAAAATTAAAAATTTTGAAAAGAGAAGGTTCTATAACACACCTTTAAATACACGCCCCTTTCTTCTCCTCACTTAGCTGACCTTATTTCCACCCAAGAATAGAAGTGAGAGCAAGGGACAGAGGCGCATAAGAGAAGACAAGAGGAAGAGGAAAAACAAAGCAAGAAAAATATGAAAATCTTGTTTTTTCAAGCACTTTCCTTCATTAAAATTCTTTTCATCCTTCCCCTCTTTTTTTCCATGGTTTTATTGAGGTTTTTGGTGTTATTTTGAGGTCAGACGAAAAGGGAAAAATTCAGATTTAAGAAGGAGAGCTAGAGGAAAAGGAAGAGCATTCAAAAAAAGCTTGAATTCAAAGTGAAATTCTTAGTTTCCATGCTTCCATTTTCTTGTTCTTCTTGTATGCATTTCGTCCTCCATATGGCCAGCCAAGGGGAGAGTGTTTTTGGGTAGAACCAAGAATGAATCGTGTGAATTAAGGTGTGAGGATTAAGGATATACAAAGAAAATTAAATAAAAACCATTAGTTTTCAAGATAGCAACATTAGAGATTCAAATGTTCAATTAAAATTTTATTTTATTACATAGGTTCCTAGGCTAAATTGAGTATTTTCATAAGCTCTAGAGATCCTTAGGAAGATCCCCACATGTCTCTTCCATCAAGAAAACTAAGAAAACTCCTTACTCTTCCTTAATGTGTATGGTTTTGGCCTAGGATAGAACAAGAGCATAGGGGTAGTTTTAATTGCATTCAAGCTTGGTTTTGGATCATATCTAATGGGAGAGGATGAGAGGAAATCTTGAAAAAATTTTAGAAGTCATGGATAATAAGATGAAGCTATAAGTTCCATATTGTAGCATAATGAAGTAACACCTAGTTAGGCTCCTTAAAATAAATGTGAGATGACTCCAAGAAGTCTAAATGGAGTCAAAAATTATAGATTAAGGGAGAGAATGAAGCTAAAATCATAAATTTTCAAGGTTGCTTCATTAGGTGCCTTATGAAATCATAATGGAATCAATTAAGCAACCAAATTGTTCTAGTGTTTATGTGTGGCTTTAAAAATTATACCAAAAGTATAATTGGCTTCCATATGATGTGTTTAGACCAAGGAATCAAGCTCGACCTCTTTATGGATGCTTGGCCAAAGGAGGAGAAGGATTTTCAAAGGTTAAAGTGTGCATTTTGCTTTCAAGGTAGCTCTCTCTTCTTTCTCCTATGCATAAGTGGATACTTATCTTGTCTTTGAATGTATGTATATGTATTTTAAGCCATGAAAAGTGTTTTACCATGTGCCTATATGCCATGGTAGCATGATGGTATATTATGTTTTCAAATGATACTTGGTATGTTTGATTTGGTTTTATTTGAGTGTGGTGAAATCAAAAGCCCTTAGCCATGGTGAGAATGAGCCAAAAACTTTCAAGAGTGGTTGAGACAAAGTAAAGAGTCTTTCAAGAGTAAGGTTTAGTTCAAAACCTCTTAAGAAAGTGGATGAGGCAAATCCAAAATTTATAAGAGAATGGGTGAGGCTAAACTACTTACTTGGCAAACCTATGTATGTTTTATATGGCTTCTTGAATGCTAGAAATATTTCATGAATGATTACATGTTTCATAATATCCATGCATGCATTTTTAAACTTGGATTGGCATTCTTTATGTATGTTTGAAAGGGAGATGAGTTGTTGGAATTCTTTGAATTTTATTCCCTCCTCTCCAATGTTTTAACATGCTTGGTGGACTAAATGAACAAGAAAATAGGAGCCACCAAGTTGGAAGATGAGAAAATAACAAGAAAGTGTTTTACTTTGTCCATTTTGTAACCAAGTGATGGCATATAATGTAATCTCTTGATGAATATGTTATATAACTATGAAAACATATGTAATTACATGAATAATCAATGTATGTATGAGAATTAATACTAAGAGAACGATATAGCAAGATTTTGACATTGTATGGCAAAATGAAGCTTGTATATTTTGTGTGGCATGGAAGAGTGGGTTTGTGAAATCTGGGTTTCCGTACTTTTGAGACATATTTGATAGAGCATTTTAGTGCTTTTCCACGTGCTCCTGTAGCCATAGAAGTAAGAGAACTGAAATTGGACACCTTAAGTCCCTTATGAAATATGAAAATTGACCATTTGCTACCCTATATTACAAACTTACCAAATAGATGAATTTCCTCATGAAATTTGGCATGCATGTAGATATTATTGAGAGATTTTTGGGAAGCTCAAGTTCAGAAAAAATGAAGCTCTATAGAATTAATTATAATTTTTCAAAATTTATATCAGAAATTCAGATTGACCTGTGCACTATTGATATGGTCAGTTTGGGTTTTTGTGTCATTTAAGAGTCAAATGGTATCCAATGATCATAAAATTTTACAGACATAAACAAGGCATTATAATCTTTCCGTGGCCACTAAGATTACCTCATTTGGAGGTCTGAACAGAGATTTATAAATTTTTGAAGTTCAGTGATAGTATCCATAATGCTAACCGAGATTAGTTATTATTCCATCAAATTTCACTAGCTAGGTGTGTTTGTTTTGATCTACATTTATTTTTAACATGAATTTAACATCTATAGCTTCTTATAATGGCCAATGTGTATGATTTTTATTTTTTTGTAATTAGTTATAAATTTTTAAAATTTATATCAGTAAGTTGTGATAGAATGCACAAGTAGCGAGACCTTTGGTGCTTTTCAGTTGTCAAACATAGTCCAGTCGATGAATCATGGCATGGAATGATTTTTACCATATAGTAGACATATGTACCTTTCTAGAATGATATAGTTTGTTGGATTTAAATTTTTCTAAAATTAGTTATGATTTTTCAAAATTAGCGCATGAATTTTATCTATTAAACCCGAGATTGAACTCCTTGATTAGGTGTATGTGTGCTATAAGCTCGGGTTTTTGGTAGCATTTTGACCTGATTTTACATTGTGTACGAATTAGAAAAGGATATAGGAAAGTTTGAATGACCCATGAGATAAGGAAACAAAAGTTTTATTTGCCATGTAACGTAAGATAGTGAAAAATTTATGGCCTTTGTTTTGAAAGTTACTTGTACAAAGAGAAGTGAATTAGTGAATGGACTAAGATAAGCTAGTTAAATATGGTATTATAATCTTTCTTTTCCTTCTATAGAATTTTTGCTTCTTCTTCACTATCCTTGCTAATTGATGAGCTTGGCCAGCTGAATATAGTGGTAACAACTTAAAGCTTCACCATTTCATCAAAGTTCTGGTTAAATCATCTTACCTTCATCCCATCATTTTTTTTTTAGGAGTGGGAATTCATTCTTCTTCCTTTGGTTTGTATTTGTCTAGCCATCTTAAACAAATTTATTAATGCTTGTTGGCTTCCCATTTTTTGCCATTAAAGAGTTACATAAGCTTTGTTTGCTTACTTGAATAGAAGCTCTAGCCTTGTTTTTAAGGGAAGCCTTCCTTCTTTGACAAAGTCATACTAGGTAAACTAGTCTTTTTGCTATGCCAACTATTTTTTCCCTTTCACTTTTGCTAAATTAAATTCAACTAACTTAGTATTTGCAATAAATTAACATGGACATACTCTACAAGATTTAACTAGAACTAGTAT
Organism: Erythrophleum fordii; assembly: GCA_032878935.1. NCBI lineage: Eukaryota > Viridiplantae > Streptophyta > Magnoliopsida > Fabales > Fabaceae > Erythrophleum > Erythrophleum fordii. The sequence goes on from JAVQMF010000029.1 coordinate 5,027,274, forward strand.
TAAGGATGGAGGGAAATAACATAATTAGTAATTAGATTAGTGGGGTAGTAGACTAGAGTGTAGTAGCTAATGTCTCACCCTTTAAGGAATTTCTACATCATTTGATGAGATTGAATTAAATTTATTAAGTGAATTGAATTAACGCTATCGATAGGCAACAAATTTTATATAAAAGAATAAATCAATAGAAATTTAATTAAACATCATACTAAGATAGTAGTCTAACAAGTGTAATTTTGACAAATAAGAATTTAGTAAGAAGAAGTTAATTAAGTAACTAGGGAATACTTAGGCAAAAGGTTAATTAAGTACAATTTGCAAAAGCAAATACTAGTTAATTGAGGTAGTGGATTAGCTAGGTTCATCTAAGCCAAGGTAAGTAGAAAAAAGACTTAAACAAGCTCAATTAATAAGATTAAGTGTAGTAGAAAAAGAGAAATATAAATGCAATTCTTAGAAACTAAATGAATTGTTTTAGGAAGTGTTTTGAATAATTTTGTGGGAATATGTGAAGGTAGTTCTACGACAAATTTGGCAAGCACTGTGAATAGATTATAAAGTATGATGCGTTTTTAATTTTCTTTCTTATTGTAAATTTATCAATTTCTTGTTGCTACCTGCATGTCTATTAAGAAGTCAATTATAATAGTGAGAGGAGGTGGTTGAACATATACGAGGGGAAATAAGGTGTTTTATAACATTTTACAGAATTTCTATTATGCCCTTTAACTTTCATTTCTCTGTTTGAGCTCATTTTAACTCTTTTTAGAATAATCTTTTTTCTTATAAAATTTAGGTTCTCTATTTTATTAAAAATATTTTATTTCAAATTTATGAGATTCATAACAATCCAAAATAATCTTGTCCAAACTTAGGTCAACTGATGATTTAAATCACATACCAAAAGAGTTTTAATCATTATAACAATTTTTATAATTTTCAAAACTTCTGAAAACCTTAGTGAGCTCAATTTTATGATTTAAAACTTCTTTCTTTAAGTTTTTCAAAATTACAATTTTGCCATTACATTTCTGAATTATTCTGTTTAATTGTTTTAGCTCTAATTTTAGGGGGCCATTCTCGATTTCTTAACCTTATTCCTAGATGTTTTGATTATCATTCTACCCTCATTTTATTTCAATTCATTTTATTTTAGGATATTCTCTTATTAACTAGGCAATTCTGACTCGACCATGTTTTAGCTCTGACCACCTCTCTTTTGCCTTGTGATCCCATTTGCATAATTTATTTCTTTTTTTAGGAACTATTTAATTACCAATATGTAGGATATTACAATTTATCTTTAATGCACACCAATAAAAAAAATTAATTTTTGGTTTTCCAAACTTCTTTTTAAAATACTCATCTTCAAAAATATTATTAAGGAGTGGCTTGATCAAATTTAAGACTCTTGATAATCAAGAAATTCTAATCCTTTACCCTTTTAGATTAAGCCAAACAAATCTTTTTTTCCCCCTTAATATCAATATATGTCTATATAATAAATATGGAATGTTCTTAGGTTCATAATTACTAATTTAAGGAAAATATAATTTTAGAATTCATAATTGAAATTTTTATAAATTTTTTAGCACATGAAATTATTATTTTATGCCCTAAAAAATATTGCAACGTGACTAATAAATGCCCAAACATAGGAAAACTATATATTATTTTGAAGCTCTCAAAATTAGGAATTTTTAAAGCTTAAAACCAATCTCATAGAAGGTGGCATATATCCTCACATACTCCTGTTTCCCTCCTATAAAAAATATAGCTGAAAAATTTTTAAAAAAATTTATGAAGTTCACACTCCTAGCCCATATGGCCACCTAAAGGGTAATTTCCAGCTAAAATCTTGCCACCATTACACTTGCCTTGATCTCTTATTTTCGTTGGTACAAGTTTTTCAGGTTAAAGGTGTTTTTGGAAGGGTTGCAATATAATCTTTCTAATGACATATGGATTGCACAAATCCATGGGTTAATAAGAGAGAAATAGCTCTTGAAACAAGGCTGGTTGACCATGATGTCTAAAAAATTAGTTTTAGATAGCCAACTTCAAGTGCTCACATATCCTTTTATAAGCATCCATTTAAGGCAAATTTAGTGGTGTTGGAAAGCTTGTTCAACAAGCTTTTAACCATATGTGACTTGCCTCAAGTCATGGACTGTGGTGAAAATACCAAGCCTAAAAAATTAGTGGTTTCTCCACCAAAAATTTGAACCTTGAAGCCTTGATTTCCGTCTTATGGTTTGTGTTACCATCTTTTTACCACACAATTACTACACTATAGGCTTCTTTTAGTGTTAATTATGTGGCCTAATTTTGTCTCTATGAAAAATTGCCATTAAAGAGTGTTCTTGCTTCAATTTATATTTCATGCAATTTGTGACCCATATATTACATAATATGCACGAAATTAACATATTAAATGACAATTGAAACATTTGAAGATAGCAAATTAGAGGCTAACCAGGCTTTAATACTAATGAAAGGAAATTAAAACAAAATCATACATTCTAAGTTGGATCTGACTACTTATCTAGATGTTGTAGAATCCTAATCTTCCTTGAATCTTTTGCCCCACATTGTTAGGACCAGAGACACCAGTAGATCTTTGATCTCTTTTCCATGGCAGATCCACCATAGTCATAGAAGGAGGAGAAGGTTTTTTACTATTTTTTGTGTTTTCTTTTTCATGCCTTAGAGAAGAGATTGAGAGGGAAAGAGAAAGAAAGAAATAGAGAAGGGGAGGTCATTATCATATACTTCTGCATGATCAATTTTTACTCCCCATTAATATGTCAATTTCTCACGATAATAACTTACATAATTAATTTGAATTTCAAAATCCAATAAAAAGTAATTTTAATTAATTAATTAATTCCATAAATAACTAATTAATATAATATAATTAAATTTCTTTTTAATTGAATTTCTACTATAGATTTGGATTAGTCTATCATAGATGGCCTAATAGTCTAATACTAAAAAAAGTCTTTTATTGAATTATTACATAGTGGAAATTTTGTTTGCCTAAATGTTATGAGTTTTCTATTTGTCAAAGCTTGAATTGAAGAGATTACTGTATTATTTGACTTTGTAGGGAGTTCATGATTTCAAATAGGAGAATTGCCTTACATAACCTTTTTCAAATTGAAAACTTTAAAACGCTGCAGAATCGTCTACCGAAATATTATTAATAGTACCATCTCTTACAAATTAACAAAAAGAATTTTGCTATGAGATATTAAATTGTTTCACTTCTGCAATTTCTTTCTCTATGTCTCTTTTTCTATGTGGTAGGACCAATGGAAATTTCACAATAAAGATTAAACGTGTCCACACTTGGAACCTAAAAGCATTAGTCTGTATCTTTTGGCGAACATAACAAGCATGCACAGAACACAAACATATAGCACATGCAAAATTGTGGCATCAATGGGTTGAGGAAGGCTATTGTAATCTTGAAGGAGATGACGAGAAATTAAGGTTTCCAAGGTACTTGCAAGGTCTCGCACTTCTACCACTTGACTCATCATTGGACGGTCTGAAGGGTCAATTTGTATGCACCACAAGCTCACTATCACCATTTGTCTAATCCTCTCTTTGTCACCTTCGTCCTTAATGCTCCCAAGTGCTAGCTCTTGGTTCAATTTTAAACACTTGTAAATCCAATGTGGAAAATATATTTCACTACTACAACCATCTTCAACAATATTCACATTCTTTCTTGCACCAACCGTTTCCATAACCAACATTCCAAAATTGTAAACATCTGACTTATGAGAAACTCCTCCAAAATTTCTAGAAATTACTATGGTTCCTCTAGGGCCCAACATGGATATAGTGCTCTCATTTCTAAGGCATATTTTGACAAGTCCAAAATCTGATATGTTAGGACAAAAGTTTTCTTCCAACAATATGTTCTGAGGTTTTATATCCAAATGCAATATTTGAGTGTTACATCCTTTATGCAAATACTCTAATCCTCGCGCAACACCCAATGCAATTTGGTATAATATTTCACAACTCAATTGGTGATCACTTTCTAGAGGATTATTTTTATTTTCATATATGAACTTCTCTAGAGCTCCATTAGCCATAAACTCATATACAAGAGCCTTCTTGGACCCTTCAAAACAGAATCCTAAAAGAGTGATAATGTTAACATGAGAAGTCCTGCTTATACTTGCCACCTCATTGATGAATTCCTCTCCATTACCTTTTGTTTCATTCCAAACTTTCACGGCGACTGGACATTTGTCGTGTAACTTCCCTTTGAACACACTTCCGTAGCCTCCTTGGCCTAATTTTTCTTTGAAAGAGTTGGTCATTTTCTTTATATCTGAGTAGCTATATCTTCTTGTAGCAAGTGGAACGTGGCTTCTTAGAAAGGCCTCAAAATCTCGATGAGCTTTAGATTTGTTCTTCCAGAAGCTGATGATTTTGTAAGAAAATAACTTCCTGCTATACAAGCAGAAACTGTATCTAATGAAATTATATGAGATCTTGCAGCATTGGGGGTTTGGATAATGTGCATATATGAGCTATCCTATTGTCTTTAGAACAAAAATAAGCAGACAAGGAAAGAACTTATAAGCAAAGTTAATTTAATAAAACTGATCACCTGTTGCAGCAATAACGACCAACTTCCTCTGCCAAAAAAATAATGAATTAGTACACTTCAAATGAAACACACAAGATTTTGACTGTAATATTATTAATAAAATAAAATAAAAAATTAAAATCTTGCATTGTCAAAATTATATACCTTGTATACTGTAATTTTTTTTACAACTCGTCACTCATCACAATACATAACGCGTTCACCTATCTATATAAACGTACAATCAATACTTTTCTGAATATTGAATAAGAACTTATTGGCAAAGTTAATTTGATAAAATTGATCATCTGTCGCAGCAATAACGGCCAACTTGCGACTTTCCAGTGCCTCATATACTGTAATATATATATATATATATATATATATATATGTAATATATATATATATATTTTAACAATGCCTCATGTAACTTTTCACAATACATGACAAGTTCGCCTATCTATATAAACCTACAATCATTACGTCCTTCAATACTTTTCTCAATATTAGCTAATTTGGTCAAAATTATATATCTCATATATTGTAATTTGTTTTTTTTGGTTGGCAACTCACTCAGTCATGTATTGTGATAGATCATGACTCTTCACAATACATGATCAGGTTGCGTATCTATGTAAACCTACGATCATTATAGCAATACTTTTCTTATAGTATTAGCTTAGTAGGCAAAAATGCACTTTTAGCCAATTAATTTTATTTATAATTTTATTTTTGTTGTTTAATTTTTTTAATTTTAATTTAATTTTTTAACTTTATTTTCAATTTTATTTTCATTCTTTAACTTTTTTTAATTATAATTTAATCTCTTAACTTCACATTTACTTTTCTCTCTTAATTTTATCTGGTTTTAATTTGGTCCGCTTAATTTAATCTTTTTGTTTCACTTTTCTCCTTTAATTTGATTTTGTTCAAATTTGAATGTTAATTTTTAAAAACTACTCAAATGTTTTTTTGCCCCTCTAGGGCTAATAAACTAAAATGCTTAACAAAAAATTTTATGTGGCTCATTAGTAAAATAAAATTAAATCATTGTTAGATTAGAGCAAATTAGACAAAAATTAAATTAAGGGAACAAAATTAAAATTCAGGATGAAGTTAAATAACCAAATTGGAATTGAATGAAATTATGGGAGGAAAGTAAAACCTAAAGTGAAGTTAAAGGACTCAATTCAAAACCAAATAAAGTTAATAGATAAAAGTAAAACCTAAGAAAATATTAAAGGACCAAATTGAAACTAAATAAAATTAAAAGACTATATTAAAAGTTGAGGTAAAATTAAAAGATCAAAAGTGTATTTTAGCCAACTTAGTAAGTTATTACAATTTTTTTTTAATTTCCAAAAGTTTATATTCCCTTTTAAGAAAAAAAATTCGAAAGAGTAAATAAAATTGTTGCCATATTTGTGTAGCATTTGAAGTTTGAAACAATGCTTTATCAAGTTTTTTTTTTAAACGGATAATATAGTTAGTTTAAAAAAATGCATGGAAAATAATATAAATATTATTGTGACGAGTCAGTTCTAACTCATCACTGTACATGGCGAGCCGTCAAGAAAAAATTTAAAAAGAAAACAGATGCAGCATATGAGGTATATAGTTTTGCTTTAATTTTCTGTTCTATTCTTTACAATATTAGGGTTAACATTTCTTATCTATTTGTTCATTTTGGTTGCTTCACAGGGATCAAATTAGAAGTAAGGATTGAAATTAGAAAAGTCAGTTTATGCCAGTAGCAAATCACTAGCTTTGAGGAAAATACTATACTCAATAAATTTATTTGACAAACAGAAGGAATAGAGAGACAAACCAGAAACACATTTCGAAAGGTGATTTCCATCAGGGCAGTAGCACCTAAAAGTGTGTGCTTCTATGTCGAACCCACACCTCGCTTCACTCCTCTCGCAATCGCCACGCATACCCTCCGTCCAATCCAGCACGAACCCTCTTCTAACAGAAGAACCCACTGAATATCCAAACGAAAGACAGAAAGCGAGGTGGACGTTCAGAATTAATGAAACAAAACCAAAAGGATTAGGGGACATTTATCCTACGGACCGGAGGCTTCTGATTCTTTTCCAAGTACATCCTTTGGCTTTTGTACACGACGAGGTGGGAATGGACTTGGACCCGAAGTCTATGTACACGTACAATGCCAGCCAGTGCCAACGATTAACGAAAGGCTCGAGTAACATTGTGCAAGACAGCTTAGTTCACGTAAGATTGAGATGAGGGCCTACGGCATAGCCTCAATGGCAACTTACACGTGTTTTTTTTGTTTGTTGTTTTTGGGGGGGGGGGGGGGGGGGTAATACTTAACTCGTATTTGAATATGAAAAACTGAGCAGTTCTCATGAGCCAAGTTTTGGAGTTGGGATGAATTTTTGCTTATTTTGTATAATTGCGCCCCACTATTCAAAAATAAAACCGATAGAAAAATAAAAAATAAACTTCACTATAAGCAAAAGTCTAACTACAGTAATAGATTTATCTTATATATATATACTAGCACCTCTCCCTGCTGATGCAGGGGGGATTCAGATTTTCTTTTTCTTTTTCCTGTAGTCCTTACAGAAAAAGAAGAAAAAAAAAGAATAGAGTGAATCCCACGGCAGAAAAAGAAAAAAAAAACAGATAACAAATAAATAGTAATATGATGTGGTGTCAGCAACAGTTTAAGAACAATAAATATAAACAATTGAAGGCAACGGCTTTTTATTTATAAAAGATTGGATTTTTTAAATAAAATTTTGTAAAAGATATTATAACAAAGAAGTTATTAGTATGTGGAACAAATCATTCCATAAGTATTTTTATCAATATGACTAATCTTTACAAAAGAGTGCAATTAAATTATTAAAAAGATATATATAGAGATTATTTTGTTGTAATCAATATTGTCTGAATGGGTAAATAATTTTAAATATTTGCCAAAATTAATAATTTTATATTTAAGTAAAATATAAACAATAAAATCACAATAAATATATATAATATTTTAATTTAAATAAATATGTAATATACAAAATCAAAATAAATATATTAATTAGGTCAAAATGAAAGTTGCCAACAAAGTAATGAATCAAAAAATACAACTAAATCAAAATAGAAAAGGATAAGTTTTTAATTAAAAATTTTGAATAATGATATTTTTTCTGAATATTTTTTAGCTTTTACTTTAAATGAGGAGTTTTACTTTTTTATTTTTTTCATAATAAAAAACTATTTAGTTTGAATTTTAACCAAACACTATAAATATATGAAAAAAAAATATTATTTTTCTTTAAGAAACTGCTAATTTTTCTTGAGAAGCTTGGCACCTACACACCACTTCTTTTTTTTTTTTTTGTTTCTAGGAACATGACATCTAAAGATTATAATTTTATAAAATTAACACTAAATAATTTTAAATGACTAAACTTTTTAAAATGTCCAAGAATCTAAAATTGGCCTTACAATTATGAAAATACCCCTAATGTTTCCCAACATTACCACTCTTACTTTTTAAAGTTATATACAACCACTACAAAAAAAATAGACTTTTAGTGGTAATTTTTAGTGACGACCAATAAAAGGTTGACACTAAAAGAACACTTTTAATGACAACCACAAAATGTTGCCACTAAAAGTTGCCATTATAATACTATTATTAATTTTGACATAATTTTTAGTGGCGACTTTTTCTCTTTAGTGGCAATAAAAAAATTATCACAAAATAATTATAGCGGCGACATCAAAATAGTCGCCACTAAAGATTAACTTTAGTGGCGACTCCCAAATTGCAACTAAAAGCTTTTATAAGAAAAAAAAATTTAATAATGAAAAAAAACAAAATAAAACCTTTAGTGGCAATTTTTATCGCCACTAAAGTTAACTTTTTAGTGGCGACTAATGGCACCATTAAACTTTATTATACAACTTTTAGTGGCAATCATTATTGTCGCCACTGAAAGGGCCTTTTAGTGGCAACACATATATGTCGCCACTAAAAGTCTTTGTATAGAAAAATTTGACTCAAAAAAGTTATAAGCATGGATTTTTTGCCCCTAAAACTTTTAGTGGTAACCTTTATGTCGCCGCTAAAAGATTTGCTTCAATTAATAATTTCTGATTTGATTTTGTAGGGTTAAGATTTTTCACATGAAAACTTTTAGTGGTGACATGTTTGTGTAGCTACTAAAAGTATCTTTCTGTGACAACATATCAACACTAAAAGTTTTGAAATAAAATTTTTAAATAATCTTATTTAAAAATTTTTATATCAACATTTAGTGGCAACAAACAATGAATGATGAGAAGAATTACTTTTGAAAGGAATAAATAATATAGAACTTCTACAAAAAAAAAAAATATTTATATAAGGGAAAAATGACTAAAAATTCTTAAGTCAAATTTGACACTAAAAAGTTGCAGTAAAAGTGCAAGATTATAAGAAAGAAAAAGAAAAATGGTTGTAGGTAATTAATACAAATCCAATAAGAAGAAATGCACTCCAAAATTGATTTTAAGAAAATTGGCTAAGATTATGACAAAAAATCATCATAATGAATTAATAATGATTATAAATTGTTATATGTGAACTCAAATTATTTTTTTGGCCCCAAGAAATATATCATTTTTTGATTGAGTAACAATATTATATTCTTGTAAACACTATTTTTTTATTATAACACAATAATTATTAAATAATACCAAATATGTAACAATATTTTACTTGTTTTAGTAGATTTATTATTATGATCATACTCATTATTTGCACAAAAATCAAATTAATTCTTTTAAGAATTGTTAATTAATAAATAACTTAATATTTTAAATTATTTTAGATAATTATTGAATAAAATATTATCTTATATTTAATAATTAGTTGTATGATAACGAAAGAATATAGTTATCCCAACAATATAAGACCATCATTTTTTTGAATTTGATCCCTTATATAAATTTAACTATCTAATTTTAATTCTAAAATATCATCTTCAAGATATTGATCATTCTCACATTAAGCATATTAATGAATATGGATAATGCGACGTAACATAAAATAAAAATAATGTAACAATTTAATACTAATTAGCTGTCACTACAAGATACTATAACAAATAACTATACCATTTGAATAACTAGCCATAAGATCATCATTTTGATATGCATTTATGATATATTTGAATAACAGGTTGGCACTTAATAGTTATGACAAATTCACCTTAAAACATGACATTATATGCTAATGGGTTTAACAAGAAAGCAATATTAAAGAGAGAATCCTCTTTAGATCCTATGCAGTTATAAATTAATTAAGCAGTCAAAGCAAAGATAAAGAGAAAAGAGGAAATAAGTGTAAGGAAAAGAGATGAGCTACATATATATTTTCACATTTTCGTATCACTTTCTTTTTGATTGAAAATTATCTTATTTTACATGTTCATATAAGTAGAGTCCATTATTTTGTTCCAAGTGCTTGAACCTTGTGCAATTCCATCAAAGATCATGAGGTGTTTTAATAAACAAAAATTTAAGTGACCTTCAATTTAGTTGATGGTCTAGAAAACATATTAGAAGAATGATGACAATTATTATTTTTTCCCAAATGTGTATCATTGGTTAATTGAGTAATTACATACACCATTTTTTAGACATGTTAAAATTATACTAACTTTCTTTCTATTTTTCATATATATGTGTGTATATATATATATATATATATAAAGTCTCTTAAAACAAAATATTATTTATGCTTTATATTAATTTTAAATTTTTTTCACTAAAATATTCTCTATTAATTTAAATATATTTTTTAGCTAAAAAATTTAAATAGAGAGTATTTTGATAAAAAATTTTAAATTAAATTAAAATATAAAATAATTTTTTTTTCAAGTGATACTTGTATATATTTTAAAAATAAATAGGAAATTTATGTAATTTTAATAAAGTATAAAAAGTTGTGCAATTTGATAATTACACTATTGAAATTCAATCAAAAAGACGCAAAAGATGCGTTGAGAGGATCTTCAATTGCACCTTTAATGTGGTATTTCTATCACCTATCTAATTATGTGGCTGCCAAGCAATAATGAATTACCAAGAAAAGAAAAAAGTGAATGTCAGCTTGTATAATAGCAAATGGCCTTAGTTATATTGTTTTAAACTTACTTCTATTTCTCTCTATTTTCTTTCTCTTAAATCTTTTTATTATTATTATTATTATTATTATTATTATCAAAAGCTCAATTAGCATTTATCTCTCTCACTTTCTTTCATAATGGTTGCTAAATATTGATTTTATTCCAGAAAAATTATACTTAAAATTTTAAATTTTATAAATTTTATTATAATAAAAGGTAAAAATTAACATTATTTCTAATAACCAAAATTAATATTACTTAATACTAGATTTTAAAAAAATTATAACCAAAAGTAATACTCAAATTATTATTGAATCTTAGTGTGTCTGTTTATTAAGTTGAGATATCAAAGTATTACTAAACTCTTTAACATTGAAATCACCAATTTTTGAACCCCAATCATAAATTGGAGCATCATTGAGACTCGAAGGAAAATGTTTAAAGTAAGTTATTGACACTTTAGTTCATTGTACCATAAGTTAGTTTTAAGTATACTATATACATTATTTAATATATGTATATAGTTCAAAAGAAAATAATATAACACAAAATTATATATTGTACATATATAATATAAGAAATAACAATGATAAATATATATTATTTATTATTATAATACATATTTTTAATTTGGTTAAATTTATTTCATTCCAATATTAATTTTTCCTAATTTATTATATCTAAACCCTATGTTTTTTATATTTTTTATGATAGTGAAATTTTAATATAGTTTAAGAATACTATAAGTTAAATATGAAAAATTCTTAAATTTTAATCATGGGTAATTTTCTTTTTTCAATTAAAAAATGATGTCTTAAACTTTTTAACGTGAATAACAATAAAATATTTAAAATTTACTAATATGTATTTGTTATATTATATTTTTGATAAATTTACTTGTTATATTAAAATTTAGTAATTAAATAATTAAAATTTATTAATAATTATTAGTAAATCTATTTTGTCCAATTGATGCAATAAAATGGATAAACAATTTCAATAATGTAAATCTAGGAATTTCCTTTTAATTATTCTCTATCTAGTTAAATACAAGTATAATATTAATGCTTTGATAAAAATCATTAACACTTTGTTAACAAATTTAATAATAAATATTACTATTAAATAATTAATAATCTTATTTCAAGCTAATAAGAAATTTAAATCAATTAAAATGTAATAAGTAATAATAAAATTACTTTTTAAATTATATATAATATAAACAACGAAATTAAAAATATTTGAAGATAAAACTATATATAAATAATTGAAGTCAAGAATTACGCTCTTCCTTCATTTAGAACTTTAGATGTAAGCAAATCAAGCAGAATGCTACTTTTTATATCATTAAAACAACTTTTTATAAATAATATTCGACTTGTGTAAACAAATCAAGTAGAATTCAATTAATTTATACATCATGTTAAGGGTAACCTGTGATGAGTTGTAAATCCTATCACTTTATTTATATCAATTTATATATTCTTTTTCAATTTTAAAGTTTTTTTAATAATTCACCTACATAATGAAAATATTAGTTAATCGTTGATTGCATTTTCAAAATTTTAATAACCTATCAATTTGATGGTAGATTTTTTTATATATATAAAAACGTATAAAGATGCTGTTGTAGATTTGAGTATAATAACTTTTCTCTATATAAAAAAAAAAGAATATGGATAAAATGGTTTCACTATATATCATTGTTCAAGTACTTGTGATTACTTTCACAAATATTATTAACATTTTGAATTGTGGAGGGTGAAGTTAAAATTGAGAAAAGCAAAATGAAAAAAAAAAAAAAGCCTTGTAAAAGTTATGGGTAAAAAATATTGAATCATAATATATGTCGCATGCTTGATAGCGTTGAGCATGTGGGTAGTTAAATATTGTGAACTATCTAGTGGAGTGTGACTATGGAGGACACGATCTGGATTTTACAGGAGGCTGCGTTTAAATCCACAATTAAAAGAATAATTATTAGTCATTAATTTCATGGATGCCAATAACAAAATACAAAAAAGTACACGATAAGTTCACTAAGTGTCATCTAATAGAGTTACAAGATAAGACAATAGATATGATTATTTCTTCCATTCTTGAACTTGATCATAAAGAGTTCTTTTGTAGCAAGTTAAAAATTATAGTGTATAACCTAAAATGATAAATAAAATAATGTTATTTAAATAAATGTGATCAACCAAATAAATACAACATATGTCTAAAATCAATCAACAAAATAGAATGATAAGGCAATCTTAGTATATAAGAAAAGTGTAACAACCAGAAAAAAAAAGAAGCTGAAAATTTTCAAAAGTCTGAAATTTTTCTAAGTCTGCTAGCTATAGCCTAGCTATAGCGAATGTACCTATTCGCTATAGCGAAAAATGGTTTAGTTATAGCGAATGTACCTATTAGTTATAGCGAGAATGCTTCTAGCTATAGCGAGGTTAGGCATCCCATACAAAAACTAGGGAGTTCCTCACAATAGCGCAGGTCATAGCAAAAACAAGGGTTTGGGATTGATACATGCTCGCCTTAGCGAGGGTTATTCTTCACTATAGCGAGGGTTAGTCTGGAAAAGCATAAAAAAAAAAAAAGAATTTGACTTTTTAAAGCGTCCAAATTCATCCTTTCTCTTTGAACTGACCTAAACTTCGACCAAAAGAGAGAAAAGAGCTATGGAGAGAGAGAGAGAAACCTAGAGAAGGAAGGAAGAATAAGGAAAAGGTAAGCAAGTTTGAGATTTCCCTATCTTTTCTTCTTAGAATCTTGTTTTTCTCTCTTTGCCCTCTCTTTCTATGGTTTTGGTTGTTGACTTAGCTAGGTTTTAGGCTTGAGTCAAAAGAAGGAAAGTGGAAAGCCATTCTTAAAGAAGGTTTGATGAGAGACCCTCTAGGAACCTTGTCCTAGGAACCTTCAACAAGATGACACTTTGCCCGAGACCGGCTATAAACAAGAATGTTGGTCAAAGAAAAGACCCTAAGAGAACTTGTCTCTTAGAACCCTAGCCTCAAGACGCCATAAAGGAAGACCAATCCTTTGATAAGTCACGTGAACTCACAGAGAACACAAAGAAGCAAAAGCCTCACAAATAATTGAATAATACTCAATTTCATTCTTTCATTCATGTTCCAAAATAGAGTATAATAGGAAGCCTTTTATAGGCAAAAATTTCTAGAGTCCTAATTAAAGTAAAACTCTAAAATTTGATTAGAAATATTTTAAATAATACCTAATATATATCCTAATCAGATTAGAATACTAATCTTAACTTGATCTCCGAGATAAGCTCTTTGACCAAGTTAAAAAAATAATAAAATAATAAAAAATGAAATTCAAAAAGAATCCTAATCAAAACTAATTAACTCTTTTAAATAGTTGTCACATTACTCCAATTGGGCCTCAGCACTCCTCTTGTATGTGTATAGTTCATTGGGCCTTCAACGTGTTAGATATTGTCTTTAGTTGCTCCATGCCCTTCTTAGAACATTGGGCTTCCACTTGGACTTCCACTTTTGCATCTTTAAGGAAATATCATGTCCAAAATCCAATTCAGCATATTTTAAATTAATCAAATATAGATCTTGGACTCTAAACTTGGGCTGACGTCTAACATAGATATTATCGTGAGTTCTTTGAAATTTTTGGATATATACAATTACAATTTGGGCCTCTTGAACATGGGCCATCCTTTCATGAGCCATTTGGACCTGAATCATAGGCTTTTGAATGATTTGGTCTTGATGGATGAGGGCTTCTCGAACTTGTAGTGCTCCAATGGACATGCCTACTGATATTGTATCATTCCCTCCCTCTTTGAAAAGATTCGTCCTCGAATCTTCGCCATTAGGTGGTTTCTTGGGAAACAAATCTAGGCAATTACAACTCTTTTCAATGCTAGTTGAAGATGAGGGTCCATTAGGTGGCTTCTTTGAAAACAAATCTCCACATGCCTGCAAGGAGCTAGAATTAATAATAGGCAAAGATAGGTTAAGATTGTTAGTAGATAAACAAACATCCTTACAAATGTTCTCAGCCTCTCTTTTTCCATCAAACATACTCATGTTTTTCTTACTTTTCTCACAACTCTCTTGCTCTTTCTTTTCACTCACACTCTTTTCTTTTTTAATTTCATCTTTTTCTCTCTCTAACTCATGTTCTCTCTCTTTTTCTTTTGCTTTGTATGCTTGTACTATTCTCATTTGATCCTCATAAGCATCCATAGGATCAAGAGGTATTAATGCATAATTTTTTTCATTGAATACAAATGAATAGCAATAGCAATATTTGTACTTATGCTTAACATATTTAGCTTTTCTCACATGTTTCCATGGTTTACCAAGCATAATATGTCTATCAGACATAGGAGCTACATCACATAACACTTTATCATGATATTTACCAATGGAGAAGGAAATCAAAACTTGCTTATTAACACTAAATTCAGCACTACCCTTCAATAAGGTATAGGGCCTAGGATGCTTTATAGTAGACAAGTTTAATTTCTCAACAAGTAAGGTACTAGCAATATTTACATAGCTACTATTATCAATAGCCATGCTGCAGACTTTCTCTTTGATAAGGCATCTAGTATAGAAATCAGGAAATGCCTTTTCCTTATCTTGTCCTGTAGAGTTGGTATTGAATTGGAATGCATCCAACCTTGCACAAGATTGCTTGAATCGTTCTTTGTTAGCCTCTTCAAGGAATTTGTACTCATTGGATATCTTATCACCTGAAAAGTTAGTCAAAGAAAGATAGAAGGAATAGGACCTCACGCACTCTTCTCACGTGTTTACACTCAAAAGATGATAAGTTCACTCTTGTTTAACTCTCTTTTTGGCTTTTTCTTTAATATTAAGGCTCTTGCCTTTTACCACTCAATAATTTGCTTCTTACAAGTGTTCTAAGCAAGTCACAAGCAAATCAAATGAAAAGATCAGACTAGTGGCAATAAAAAATACTAGAATCCTAAAATATAAATTTCCAAAGAATCAAACAAAGGAGAAAAAAAAAAGGTGTGTAACAAAAAGGAAAAAGAAGGAGTAAGGGAAGGTCTAGAAGGAAAGAGATGAAAAGAAAAAAAAATTCTGAAAATAAGAAATCTTAAGAATAGAAAACTACTTGCAATTCAAGTTTCGAACAATTAGAAAACAATATCCTTTCTTGAATGCAAATAGGTAAGTAGAAAACTTGGTAGCCACTTAATGCAATTAAATTAGGAAACAAGCTCCAATTAGGAAATTGACTTCAATTAGGAAACTTACTCCAATTAGGAAATTGACTCTAATTAGGAAACTAACTTCAACTAGGAAATTGACTCCAACTAAGAAATTAACTCCAATTAGGAAATTGACTCCAATTCTTACTTTTAATTTTGAATTGGCACAACTTGCAATTTTGAATTCTGCAATCTGAATTTTTTTTTTCACTCTTTTTTTTCTTCTTTTTTTTTCGAATTTTTTTTTTGAATTTTTTTTGGGAGTATCACACTCTCTTCTCTTTTTTTCTTTTTGGAGTATCACACTCTCTTCTTTTTTTTTTTTTTTTTTTGAGGAAGGAGGAACACAACAATGGAAGACAAAGAAGATAGAAGAAAAAGACGAAGATGAAAAAAAAATAACACAAATGGAAGGAAAGAAAGTATGAAGAACAACGAAAGGAAAAAAACACAAAGATATACCTTGTACTAGCGACCAAAGCTCTGATACCAAATGATGAGAGACCCTCTAGGAACCTTGTCCTAGGAACCTTCAACAAAATGACACTTTGCCCGAGACCGACTAGAAACAAGAATGTTGGTCAAAGGAAAGACCCTAAGAGAACTTGTCTCTTAGAACCCTAGCCTCAAGACGCCACAAAGAAAGACCAATCCTTTGATAAGTCACGTGAACTCACAGGGAACACAAAGAAGCAAAAGCCTCACAAATAATTGAATAATACTCAATTTCATTCATTCATTCATGTTCCAAAATAGAGTATAATAGGAAGCCTTTTATAGGCAAAAATTTCTAGAGTCCTAATTAAAGTAAAACTCTAAAATTTGATTAGAAATATTTTAAATAATACCTAATATATATCCTAATCAGATTAGGATACTAATCTTAACTTGATCTCCGAGATAAGCTCTTTGACCAAGTTAAAAAAATAATAAAATAATAAAAAATGAAATTCAAAAAGAATCCTAATCAAAACTAATTAACTCTTTTAAATAGTTGTCACATTACTCCAATTGGGCCTCAGCACTCCTCTTGTATGTGTATAGTTCATTGGGCCTTCAACGTGTTGGATATTGTCTTTAGTTGCTCCATGGCCCTTCTTAGAACATTGGGCTTCCACTTGGACTTCCACTTTTGCATCTTTAAGGAAATATCATGTCCAAAATCCAATTCAGCATATTTTAAATTAATCAAATATGGATCTTGGACTCTAAACTTGGGCCGACGTCTAACATAGATATTATCGTGAGTTCCTTGAAATTTTTGGATATATACAATCACAATTTGGTCCTCTTGAACATGGGCCATCCTTTCATGAGCCATTTGGACCTGAATCATAGGCTTTTGAATGATTTGGTCTTGATGGATGAGGGCTTCTCGAACTTGTAGTGCTCCAATGGACATGCCTACTGATATTGTATCAAGGTTAGAACTCATGTATCTTTACTTCTTCTTCTTTACTTTCCTTGAGTATGTTGGTTCTACTAACTTGAGAGCTTGAAAAAGAAGAAGAAGTGGTAAAATTCTAGAGAGAGAGAGAGAACCCCTAGTTTCTTACATGCTTTGTAGGGTTTACTATGAAGAACCCTCTAGCTTTGTGAATAATTGTGAGTTATGAGAGTGTAATCCATGCTCTTTGTTGTGTCTAGGCTCAAAAGAAGTAGCTCCATCTAGTTGTGATTGTGAGATTAAGAAGGGAGAAGAGAAATTGAAAGGGAAGGCTTGTGTTAGCTTATAAGGTAGCTCTCCACTCCTTCTTATTGCATTCTTAGATGTAGTAGTCGTTGTATGCTTGTGTATATGCTTGTTGTGTGAGACATGCCATATGTTATTGCCTTGATGCATTAGTACCAATATGCTTATGTGTTGGATTGTGAAAATTGCTCGGGTAAAGTAGTGCCAAAAGTCCCTTGTGATGGGTGAGGTAGAACCGAAAGTCTCTGAGGATGGGTGAGACAAGGCCAAAAGTCTCATAACTGAGTAAGGCCAAGTCAAAAGTCCCTAAACTAAGGGTAAGGCCATCCAAAAGTCCCTAAAATGGGTGAGACTAGACCAAAAGTCCTTAAAACTTATTCTTGGCATTGATGTGATATTCATGGCATGTAAATATGTACTGTATGATTGTGAATGATTTGATTACTTCCTTGAATGTGTGCATGAGCTATTGAGATTTCATGAATCTCACCCCTTCCCTCTCCCATCTTAACATGTTAGGTGGAGCTCAAGGAGATTCAAGTGCATATCAAGGGGCTTAGTTAAGCATGTTTAAACAGTTGTTAGTTCCTTTTAGTTCTTTTGATGTAAAAAGGTGTCAAAATGAATATGCAACTATTATTTTTGAGATGTAAATATTGGAACAAGTGTAAATGTATGTATAAATGATGTATCAACTATGTAGAAAGCTAAAGTAATAAAAATGTAAGATTTGCCTCTTTTGTGGATTGTATGCAATAGTGCATTTTGGCCCTTAGCATAGTGAGTTTGGAATATATGATGATTTGGACCACTTGGGCATTTCATATACACTATATTTATGCTTTAAAACTTGTCCAAGAGGTGCAAGAACATGTGGGAGGCTATTTGGACCCACTTTGAACCATTTTGGGTGCTAAAATTGTCAAATTTGTGAGCTCTGTCAAGATATAACTAAATGAGCTCTTCTAAATATGAAATTTGGCATACTTTTAGAGCTTGTTGAGAGCTTCTTGAAAGGTTAAAGTGAGTAATATTTGGAGGTCTAGGGAATATTTGGCGAATTGTTGAAGTTTGGAAATTTTGATAGTTTGGTCAATGCACTATTACCATAGGTTTGAATATGAATCTATGTCATTCATTTGCCAAACGATGTCTAATTGTCATGAAATTTTATGGGCATACACTAGACATCCACAGTGACCTATAACAACTAGAAACACCTCAATTAGAGGTCTATAGAAGGAAAACTAACTTTCTGAAGTTCTATGTTAGTATCAAGGAAGCCATCCGACCTTCGTTATTATTCCATTAGTTTTTGAAGTCTAAAGGCTACTGAATTGATCTAGACTTATTTGTTTCCTCTAGTTGACATCTATAACTTTCCAAATTGGTATAGTTTTCTTAGATTTGATTTTTGTAGAATTAGTTATGAATTTTTGAAGTTCATGACAGCAAGCTGCACTAGTACCAAGGACAGCCGGACCTCTGTCTCTTTTTCGATGTCAAATATGGTCCAAACATTGCGATTGTGGTTGGAAATTATTTTTATGTAAAGTTAACACTTAGAAATTTCCAGAAAGCTAAAGTTTGCTTGATTTTCATTTTTCTAGAATTAGTTATGATTTTCCAAAGTTAGAACCAAAAATTTGACTTTTGGGCCCATTTGAGAAATTGCACTTTCTTGGTTTTTGGCTTCATATCCGTGGTTCATGGGTTGTTTTATGCTATGTATAAGTTTTATATATGGAGTTTGAATAGAGAATGTGAATGATAGGTTCGTGGGACCCACGGGGCAAAATATGAACAATTTATAACATGAAAATGTCATGGTTTGTACTTGTTCTTTGAAAATCATATGGGCATCGAGTCAAGAGGGAGATTAATTGAGGTTAAGACATTATGGTGTTACATTTTTGGTATCAAAGCAAAGGTTCAGGCACTTTTGCTCGATATTGGGCTCTTGAATGATGTGATTTACTTATGTTTAATGTGAATTACCATGGAAGTGGTAGCATCCATATGCATATATGCTTGTGATATAATTGTGTACTGAGGATTGCTACTTCTTTTCAGACATGGTTGAGACTAGATAGGGCAGGGGTAGAGGCAGACTGCCCAGGGCTCAAAGAGTTGAGCCAGAAGTTCCTATTGGGCCTGAAGATCCTTTGCGAATCATCATGGAGAGGCTTGACCGATATGAGGCCATGATGGGCCAGCACCAGGAGATGCTGGAATAGCAGAGGTACATTGCCCAGCAATAGCATGATATGATCATGCACTTGAAAGATACCCTGGTCAGGCAAGAAAAAGCAAGAAGAAAAGCCCCTGTACCTCAGCCATCCATATCTAGCATTCCACCTGCACCTCCCTAGGAGCTTGTTGCTGCTCAGACACAGATGCCTATCCAGAAATTGTTAAAGCAGTTTAGGCAGAATAGTCTATCCTTATTTGATGGGGAGTTAGATGCAGATAAGGCGGAGGCTTGGGTTATGGAGCTGGAGAAAATATTCTCGGTGATGGATTGTACCACCGAGTAGAAAGCTTAGCTAGCCACTTTCATGCTACAGAAGGAAGCCGATAGATGGTGGCGTAGCACGAAACCTCTGATGGAGACCAAGATCATACAGATAACTTGGAAAACTTCTTGGTCAAGTTTTATGAGAAATATTTTCCTAGTTCGGTAAGGAAGAAGAAAGAGATAGAATTTATGGGCTTGAGACAAATGGATGAGATGACTGTGGATCAATATGTGACTAATTTCATTAAGTTGTCTCGGTATTCCTCTTACCTCCAGAGGTATGATGATAAATCCTGGAGATGTGAACAGTTTGAGACTGGGTTAAAACCCCTAATTAGCGACAAAGTTACTTCACAGTGGATCAGAAAGTTCAATACCCTTGTGGAGGTCAGCAGGGTGATTGAGACTAACCTGCGAGCTATCATGCTTGCTACGGCTCCAACTAGTCAGAAGGGGGTTTCAGAATTGAAAAGGTCAAGACCAGAAGAAGGTTTTAGTATGATACCTAGCACTAAGAGGAGAGGTAAGGGGTCGTGGAATAGAAGGCTACAGTGGGGTAAGCCGATACCACCTCATCGGAGCCAGTCATCCTTTCAGCAGTCTCCGGTGACATATTTTAAGTGTGAAAAATTGGGGCACATTACTAGACACTGTCCTTATTTTGATACAGTGCCTCCTCCTAGGTCGCAGACCCAAGGCCGAGTGTTTGCCCTCACTCAGCAGGAAGCCAGTGTGTCCCCTAATTTGATCTGATGTACGCTGATAGTGAATGGCTTTCTTGTAGTTACCATGTTTGATTCGGGTGCTAATCACTTATTTATATCCTATAATTGTGTGAGGCAATTGGGTCTGGCTGTTAGTGTCTTACCATTTGACTTGTCTGTCACTACATCCACTGGAGGCCACATGGTTACTTCCTATACTTGTTTAAATGTCACGGTTCAGTTTAATTATTATCATACCATTATTGATTTGATCTGTATACCCTTCCATGATATTGATTTGATTGTTGGTATGAACTAGTTGGCTGCGAATAATGTGATACTTGATTGTGAACACCGAGTCATTTCCCTACCTGCTTGTGGGACCATACCTAGGGTCGGAGATGAGTTATCTTTTGTGACTATTGTCCAGGTTGAGAGGCATTTAGAGTGTGGATGTCAAGGGTTTCTAGTCTTTTTCTCTATTCAGGCTAAGGTAGAAGAAGGGATAGAAGAGATCCCAGTTGTTAAGGAATTTCTAAAAGTTTTCCTTAAGGAGTTTGACTTTAGTAGCCTACCCTTTGAGAGAGAACTAGAGTTCCCTATAGACATAGTGCCTGGGGCTGGACCGGTGTCCAAGGCTTCTTACAAGATGGCTCCCACCGACCTTGCTGAGTTGAAAAAGCAGATAGAGAACTTATTAGAGAAAGGGTTTATCCGCCCTAGTGTTTCACCTTGAGGAGCTCCAGTGTTATTTGTGAAAAAGAAAGATGGTAGGTTGCGTTTGTGTATCGATTATAGAGAGTTGAATAAAGTTACCATTAAAAATAAATATTCTCTCCCTAGAATTGATGATTTGTTAGATCAGTTGGCTGGGCCATCTGTGTTTTCCAAGATAGATCTTAGATTTGGGTACCACCAATTGAGAGTGAGAACTGAAGACGTCTCTAAGACGGCCTTCAGAACGAGATATGGGCACTATGAGTTCCTTGTGATGCCATTCGAGTTGACGAATGCACCCGCTGTGTTCATAGATTACATGAGTAGGATATTCATACCGTATCTAGATCAGTTTGTGGTGGTCTTCATTGATGATATTTTAATGTACTCCAGATCTTTTGAGGAGTACGAGAGGCATTTAAGATTAGTCCCAGAGACCTTGAGAGAGAAAATGTTATATGTCAAACTTAGTAAATGTGAGTTTTGGTTGATCGAGGTAAGATTCTTAAGTCATGTGATCTCACGAGATGGGGTCGTGGTTGATCCCCATAAAGTTGAGACTGTGTTACAGTGGGATAAACCTAGAAAGATCACTGAGGTTAGGAGTTTCCTAGTTTTAGCAGGATACTATCAATGATTTATTCAGGGTTTTTCTTAAATGGCCTTACCACTGATGAGGCTAACTAGAAAAGAGATACATTTCATGTGGGATGATAGATGTGAGAGGAGTTTCTAGGAGTCGAAACTCCGTTTGACTACTGCCTCTGTACTGATTATCCCTGACCCTAGTAGGCCATTTGTGGTTTATTATGATACTTCGAGCAAAGGGTTAGGATGTGTTTTGATACAACAAGGTAGAGTAGTGGTATATGCCTTTAGGCAATTGAGGCTTCATGAGGAGAATTATCTCACGCATGACCTGGAGTTAGCCGCTGTAGTGTTTGCTCTTAAGATCTGGAGACACTATCTGTATGATGTTACCACAGAGATTTATAGTGACCACAAGAGTCTAAAATACCTGTTTGATTAGAAGGAACTGAATATGAGATAGAGGAGATGGATGGAGTTTCTGAAAGACTATGATTATGTGTTGAAATTCATCATTTCTCTTTTAATTGACCTAAGCTTTGACCAAAAGAGAGAAAAGAGTTGTAGAGAGAGAGAGAAACCTAGAGAAGGAAGGAAGAATAAGGAAAAGGTAAGCAAACTTGAGATTTTCCTATCTTTTCTTCTTAGAATCTTGTTCTTCTCTCTTTGCCCTCTCTTTCTATAGTTTTGGTTGTTGACTTAGTTGGGTTTTGGGCTTGAGTCAGAAGAGGGAAAGTGGAAAACCACTCTTGAAGAAGGCTAAAACTCATGTATCTTTACTTCTTCTTCTTTGCTTTCCTTGAATATGTTGGTTCTACCAACTTGAGAGCTTGAGAGAGAAGAAGAAGTGGTGAAATTCTAGAGAGAGAAAGAACCCCTAGTTTCTTATATGCTTTGTAGGGTTTGCTATGAAGAACCTCCTAACTTTGTGAATAATTGTGAGTTATGAAAGTGTAATCCATGCTCTTTGTTGTGTCTAGGCTCAAAAGAAGCAGCTCCATCTATTTGTAATTGTGAGACTAAGAAGGGAGAAGAGAAATTGAAAGGGAAGGCTTGCATTGGCTTATAAGGTAGCTCTCCACTCCTTCTTGTTGCATTCTTAGATGTAATAGTCATTATATGCTTGTGTATATGCTTGTTGTGTGAGACATGCCATATACTATTGTCTTGATGCATTGGCATCAATATGTTTATGTGTTGGATTGTGAAAATTGCTCGGGTGAGGTAGTGCCAAAAGTCCCTTATGATGGGTAAGGTAGAGCCGAAAGTCTCTGAGAATGGGTGAGATAAGGCCAAAAGTCTTATAACTAAGTGAGGCCAAGTCAAAAGCCCCTAAACCAAGGGTGAGGCCATCCAAAAGTCCCTAAAATCGGGTGATGTTAGATCAAAAGTCCCTAGAGCTTATTCTTAGCATTGATGTGATATTCATGGTATGTAAATCATGTATTATATGATTGTGAATAGTTAGATGCCTATTTGTATGCTTTAGCTTATTTCTATACCTTGACTGCTTCCTTGAATGAGTGCATGAGCTATTGAGATTCCATGATTCTCACCCCCTTCCCTCTCCTATCTTAACATGTTAGGTGGAGCTCAAGGAGATTCAAGTACATACCAAGAGGCCTAGTTAAGCATGTTTAGACGGTTGTTAGTTCCTTTTAGTTCTTTTGATGTAAGAGGTGCCAAAATGAATATGCAACTATTATTTTTGAGATGTAAATGTTAGAGCAAGTGTAAATGTATGTATAAATGATGTATCAACTATGTAGAAAGCTAAAGTAATGAAAATGTAGGATTTGCCCCTTTTGTGGATTGTATGCAATAGTGCATTTTGGCCCATAGCATAGTGAGTTTGGAATGTATGATAATTTGGACCACTTGGGCATTTCATATACACTATATTTATACTTTAAAACTTGTCCAAGAAGTGTGAGAATATGTGGGAGGCCATTTGAACCCACTTTAAACCATTTTAGGTGCCAAAACTGCTAAATTTGTGAGCTCTATCAAGTATGACTAAATGAGCTCTTTTTGATATGAAATTTGGCATGCTTCTAGAGCTTCTTGAGAGGCTAAATTTAGTAATATTTGGAGGTCTAAGGAATATTTGGCGAATTGTTGAAATTTGGGAATTTTGATGGTTTGGTCAATGCATTGTTATCATTGGTCCAAAAATGAATCTGTGTCATTCATTAACCAAACGGTATCCAATTGTAATGAAATTTTACAGACATAAACTAGACATCCATAGTGACCTATACCAATTAGAAACACCTTAATTAGAGGTCTGTAGAGGGAGAACTAATCTTCTGAAGTTCTATGTTAGTATCAAGGAAGCCATCCAACCTTCGTTACTATTCCATTAGTTTTCGAGGTCTAAGGGCTATTGAACTGATCTAGACTTATTTTTTTCCTCTAATTGACATCTATAGCTTTCCAAATTGGTATAGTTTTCCTAGATTAGATTTTCGTAGAATTAGTTATGAATTTTTAAAATTCATGACAGCAAGCTGCACTAGTACCAAGGACAGCCGGACCTTTGTCTCTTTTTCAATATCAAATATGGTCCAAACATTGCGATTGTGGTTGGAAATTATTTTTATGTAAAGTTAACACTTAGAGCTTTCCAGAAAGCTATGGTTTGTTTGGTTTTCATTTTTTTAGAATTAGTTATAATTTTCCAAAGTTAAAGCCAAAAATCTGACTTTTGGACCCATTTGAGAAATTGCACTTTCTTGGTTTTTAGCTTCATATCCGTGGTTCATGGGTTGTTTCATGCTATGTATGAGTTGTATAAATGGAATTTGAGTAGAGAATGTGAATGATGGGTTCGTGAGACCCACGGGGCAAAATTTAAGTGATTTGTAACATGAAAATGTCACGGTTTATACTTGTTCTTTGAAAATCATATGGGCATCGAGCCAAGCAGGAGATTAATTAAGGTTAAGATATTATGGTGTTACTGTAAACACTACATTTTATTTGGGTCGCTTTCTAATTTTTGTTATTGTCAAAAGTCGATTAAATCATCTTAGACAAAATACGTGTTCTTATCTTTACTTATTCATTGTGCAAAATATTAAAAATTACATTTTCAATCCTTTTGCCCAAGAAACAAGTAAAGAGGGGCAACTGTGAACACCGTATTTTGTCCGGATAAGTCTTAAAAATAATAATAAAGTTAAATTAGCAAAAATATATAAAAATTAAAATTAAATTAAAAATTGGCAAAAATAAAAAAAAAAGAAAAGAGAAAAAATCAAGAGGTGCCTTTTAACCTAAAAAAAAAGAAGAGAAAATTAAAATATAAAAAAAAATAAAAAAAATACAAAATAACATATATATATATATATATATATATATATATAAATGAAATAAAGAAAAAGGATTCATAGAAAACAAAAATCTCAAAAAAAAAAAAGGCAAGCTAGCCCAACTCGTTCAAGCCCATTAATCCCAATGAAAAAATACAAACAAATCAAAAAATGCCTTCAATCCAAATAAAAGGAGAAGTAACCCAAATTTGAAAAGGAACTTGTAGCCAACTTTCTTAAACCCGGCCATCAGCTCAGATAAAAAAAATAGATATAAAAAAAAATAACAAAATAACAAAATTGTTTTAAGAAAATTAAAATAGAAAAGGAAAAACAAAAAAAGCCCATCTTTGCAATGCTAAAAAAAAAAAAATGGGCCAAAGTAAAAAATTTTGGGCTGAATTTTTATCGGGCCGGATCAACCCAACCCGAATCCACTCAACACCCTACCCGTATCCCTTTTTGGCAGCTCCCACTCTCACACGTCGGGGGACTTCAGGGAGAACCCTGAACACGAATAGGAAAGCAGAAAAAGAGGAGCAGGAGGCAGTCTGGGGGAGAGAGGCATCCAGTGGCTCAGGGAGAGTCAGAGAAAGCAGAGTAGGGCGACCAGCTCGAGGATTTGACCTCCCTCTCTTGTCATTTTCGCCGAGGCAAAAACGGACAGGGAGATGGAGACAGAGATGGAGAAAGGGGAAGGAGAGATTAGAAGGAAAAGGTTTCTGATTTAAGGACAGGAAGAGCTTCAAGAATGGGGGGGCGAGAATTTTCGAAAGGAGAGAAAAGGGCGAAAATCGAAGGGGAAAAGGGGCGAAGGAGATCGAAAGGGAGAGTCTCCAGTGATTGAAGAAAATCGAGAAAAAAAATGGAGAAGGCAGAGAGAGAAATCGGGAGACAGAGGGGGGATTTAGATTCGAATCGAAGAGGGCGAAGGAGTGAGACCCAAAAAATCGAGAAACCAAAAGAAAACTGAAACTTAGAGGGGAGGCTGAGGATTGTTTTTCAGATTCAAGCCGAATAGAATCACAGAGAGGCGGACTAGTTTCGAAGAATCGTAAAGGAAAGGGAGGCAGAGGCAGAAGTTGAGGACGCGAATCACAGGGGGAAGGATTCTCGAACAGAAGAATTGGGAGAGAGAAGAGCTCGTTTATCTCCTGCAACTCCAAAGGTAAGCCACGAATCTGGATTTGCTGTCTTTACTTGTCAATAGAATTTTCTTGCAATTGTTGCTGGTCTGTGCTGGTATGGAATACTGGATGGCTCTATCATTCCAAATAGTCGTGTGTGAAATCCGAAATATGGTGCTCTGTATGCATCCCTAGACACGCACAATAGGTGCTCGATAAAATGCCTAAGAGAAGTTTGAAACAGGCAAGGGCATTTGATTATTATCCTTTATCAGTGAGAAATGCTATGTTGAGTCTGACGGTCCCATGGCACTTTCGTGTTGATTTTTCCACTGCTGTCACATACATTTCGAATTGATACTCACACGAATGTCCCGTGTTTTAGGCCAAAAGCTATTGGATTGAGTCCTTAGTACTGGTATGACTGTGTGTTCTGAGTTGTTAGAACTAGGGATAGTGTAAAGGGGGTTTCATGGGTTAAATGGAAGTGATTTGCTATTAATGTCGCATTAGGACTTTGCTTTACGATTTGTTGAGATCTGTTACCATATTTGAATGATGGGGAGAAATTTTTGTGAATGGGTTTGGCTCTGCTCGTTTGTTCATGTCGACATGAGTCATCTGATAGTTTTTCTGTACTTGTTGAGATCTGTTGTTGTGCTGTGACACAGTCCCTTCATAAACAAGTATGGCTTGGTCTTGGTAATCATATACTTATGTTTTTATGTTGCTGAGCATGTTCTCCGTTTATCGCAAATTTATGTGATTTTCGGCTTTTACTTTGTCTTTGGTTTCCCTTTGCCTTTTGGGTTTTGCATTTTGGTTTGCTTTCTGCTCCTACATCCTCTGTACTGCATTTGTACCTGGGCTGGGTAATTTGGTGGAGAGAATACATGGAGCCTTCTCCGTTGAAGATAAAAAAAAAAGGAGGTGGCTGAGAAGGAAGAAGGAGCTTCATCAATCATGGAGGCAGCTTAGGAGTGGGTTCAAAACAGCGTACCAGTGTGCTCGAAAGAACAAAAAATACACCTGCGAATGATTCTGGTTTTATGTTCTATCCTCAATTGTAAATATTATATTAAGTATGCCCTTCGGTTACACACAAGCACACACAGTACAAATATCCGGATGTTCATGTTGCTATTTTGTTACTTATTTTAGTTTTCTTCATTTTATTTTTAGAATTATCGTGTGGGATTTATTGTCCCCTCTGATGTATATGAATCAATTCAAGGACATGTGTGGCAATAAGCCTTCTTATCCTTATTGAGTTTTATAATCATGTTTTAATAAATTTTGGATCTCAATTACTGATAACAAGTAAGGTTTTATTTAAAATAAAAGGATATAATGAAATTGGTAGGAAAAAAACAAGCAATAACAAAATGATATTAAAATAAATAAAATGATTTTCTTTTCGGAAAAAAAAAACAAGCAAAAGATACCAAAAAGCCTTTGTTTTCCTTTCTCCCAACTCTAAAATCTTGTTTCAAATATCAAAATCAATCAAAATGAGGGAAGATGAAAAAAGGAAAAAAAAGAAAAATTGAAAATGCAAGAAAAACAAAATTAATTCTACCTTTAACATACTAAAACACATTAAACAATTTCAAAACTTATCTTATTTGTTAAAGGAAGAAGTAATTTTTGGTTTCTTTGTCTTTTCATTAAAAACACAAAAGCAAAAAAAAAAAAAAGAACAAGAACAAAAAAAACAAAGACAAAAAAGAAGAGGAAAGAAGTAAAATTGGTTCTGCCTTTTTGCAAATAAAAACACCTCAACTAACTTTAAATTCTTTTTGTTTGCAAAAGTCCAGATGATTTTTATTCTTTTTCTCTCCAAAAACAAAAATAATAATAATCAAAGATCTAACAAAAGCCAAAAAAAAAAAAATAAATAAAAAAAAAACAAAAAAAAAATAAAAGACACCAAAAAATCCTAAAATAAAAAAAACACAACAAAAAACAAAAACAATGAAACAAAATTAAATTTTCTTTTAACAAATTAAAACACCTCAAAACTCGTTTTATTTGTTAAAGGAAAAGGTGATTTATTTTTCTTCATCTTTTTGAAAAAAACAACACCCAAATGAAAAAAATTAAATAGAAGAAAAATTAAATCAAAAATTAAAAAAAACAAAAGAACAAAAACAAAAAAAAAACCAAAAAAAAAAAAACATAAAACAAAACAAAACAAACATAAACCAATACATTTCCTTGATCGAACTACGTGGACTTTGATCCCTCTCAGAGGGTACGTAGGTTCTAGGCTTTCATCCTAGGTCAAGTCCGTCTTTGTAAATAAAGTTTTCTTTTCTTAATTTATCTTATTTTATTTTTCTAATTTTGTGTGTTTGATTTCTTTCTCCCTTTTTATTTTAATTTTATTTCTTTCGTTTCTATTTCTTATTTTGCATATGATTTGTTAGGAGAATTAAAATAGACTAAAGACCATATTGATTTTGCACAACTAACTTTAGGGTAACCGTTTTTAGCAACGGGTGTAGTGGGGTGCCTAACACCTTCCCCACTCACAACTGACTCCCGAACCTATTTTCTGATTCGTAGACCATTTTTCTTATTTTTCAAATAAAAGGTTTTTCCAAAGTTTTGCCTTTTCAAAAATTAAAATTTTGGTGGCGACTCTACTACTTATTTTAATTTTGATTTCAGTCTTCATTTTGTTTGGAGATTGAATCAAAATTTCTTTTTAAAAATTTCTTTTTCTTTTTAAAAGCGCCACGCGGTCGCATTTTCGGGTGTGACAGTTATAAAGAGCATATAATTTCTAGACAAAGTTAATAAGGAAATATATGTTGATTGAAAGCCCCTGATGAAAGCACACTTTAGATTATAAGTCTTGTTTTGTCTTTTCACTAAAGGCACGTTGAAAGTGCAATAAAGGTTAACCAAAAATTTGTTTCCACCCTTAAATGAAAATAAAAAAGAAAAGAAAATTATACCACAGAATGGTAAATAATATACTATTTTTATAAAAGAAAATTATGAGCAATTTTCAATAAAAGCAAAAACTATTAGGTCTTTTGTGGACAAAGCTAGACTGACCACAAGGGGAAGAACAGCACCCTAATACCTTGACACACAGGATTCTTAGGTATTAAAAAAAAGAATATGAATAAAATGGAATAATTGCCATTAAAATAATTTAAAATAAAAATGTCATTTCATTTGTATGTTTGGTTATAAAAAAATAATAGAAAGATGAAAATAATAATAATAATAATAATAATAATAATAATAATAATAATAATAATAATAATAATAAGAAAGAATGATCTTTATATCCCTACTTAAAAATAGTATTCGAATAAAAAAAAAGATAATTACAAAAAAAAATAAACTTTACATCAATTAAATATAATAATTATTTTTTATTTGCCTATTAGTAGAATGAAAATAAATATATACTAAATGAGATTATTCAATACATTTCTTTTTTTTCTTTTCACTTTCTACCTAATGCATAATTTAATTGTTTTTAACCAAGGAGCACCACTCTTGTTAACATAACTCTTGAATGGCTAGAACAATTTAAAGGCTATATTTAATTTCATAGTCAAGTGACATAATTTGCAAATCGATTGAAGCATTCAAGACCGTCATATTTAGATTCAGAGTCCATGTTGTTGCAAGAATTAACAGCAAGGCCTTCCATAACATTCAATTTCTTTCCAGTGAAATTTAAAGTGAGGGAAGACTGTTCACAAAGGTATTCCCATATTCCCATCTCATCCGGGTTTGGTTTATTTTTTGTATCCCCGGCTAACTTTCTATCGAAATCCCAAACACACTAGATAGGGGTTGCAATTTTAAATTTTGAAATCATTGATACAAAGGGAATTTCTTGTTTTGACTTAGCAGAAATTAATCGTCACTTGAATGGATTACATAATTTTTGCTTAATTTTTATTAAATTACATAATTTTTATTTTTAAAAAATATATAAATCTCTTCTAAAATAAAAAGTTATCTTACACTTTAGTCTTATTTTTAATTTTTTTGATTAAAATACTTTCAATTTTAAGTTTTTTAGTTAAAAAATTATATGTTTGTTTAATAAAAAGTATTTTGATAAAACAACTTATATTAAATTAAAGTGCAAGGTAATTTTTTATTTCTAAAAAAATTTATGTATATTTTAAAAGTAAAAAGATAATACTTGTAATTTTAACAAAATTTAAAAGACATATATATAATTTATGATAATTTGTGTTAAAGACAAAATCCCAAAAAAGCCAAAAGGAAGTTTTTTCTGTGAATACCGTATTTTGTCCGGATATTTGATAAAAAAAAAAAGAAAAAGAAAAACCATTATAAAAAAATAAAAAATCAAACGAAAAATCAAAGAAAAAATCAAAAATAAAAGAAAATAAATAAAAGAAGAAGAAAAACAAAAAATAAGTGAAAAAAAACTAGAGAAAGAAAGAAAAACAAATAACCAAATTAAAAAGGGAAATTATGAAAAATGCTATGAAAAATGAAACCAAAGTAAAAAAAAAAAAAAAGAGTAGAAGAAGAAAAAGAAACTTTCAGCCTAAAAACAATTTTAAAAAAAAAATACACACTACAAGCCCATCAACTCCAAAATACTAAAAATAAAAAAATAACCAAAAATAACCAAAAAAAAAAAAAACAAAATACAACAAAAATACAACAAAAATAAAACAAAAAAAAGTGATAGATGAAAAGTGACCCAGCCCCCTTTCATCATTTGGTTCCCAACCGCGATTTGAATCCAAGCCACAGTTAGACCCATCCATGCTGAGTAAATGACCCTTGGCCATCACAAACCCGAATGGTAACCCCATCGTTCAGAAACATTGTTCTCCCTCTGTTAGTCGCTGAAGCTATTGTTCACTCCGTTCATTGCTGGCACCGCGAGAGTTTCTGCACTTCTGTTCAGCTCGAGAGTTCTACTTTTCGCCTGAAGGTAAGTTATTTTTGGTCTTGCTTTTTGGATCTAGGTTTTATGCACCTCATCTCACCAACCTTCTGCTATAGCTTTTGATTTCTTTCTACTTTATCTCAAATCTTGCTTTTCAAATCCATTTTTTTTTTCTTTTGGTGATTTTGATTTCTTTATATTTTATCTCATTTTCACCATGGATACTTCCTCATTATTTTCCTCTACTTCTGTTCAATAGCACTCTCATGAAGGATGCCAATAGTGCCGTTGATTTGCTGCTTTTTCTGTTCTGGTTTTTTTATTGCTTGAACATCAATTTCTTCCTCTTTTCTCTGCTTCTAATTTTGTCTCTGCTGTTTCTTTTTCCGGTTCGCTATGATTAAATTTCAGAAAGCATTTCCTCACAATGTTTTGTTTGCGATATATATGAATCATTATTCCAAGATAATGGTTTAAACTAATTTCTTTCTTATCCGTATATATGAAAAAAAAGTAATATTAGGGTCACAGACATAGTCTTAAAAATTTTCAAATTATTCCAGACACGCTACCAGATTATACTAATTATTGATACTATATGTAACAATACATCCTGCATAAAATTTTGCATTTATAAATTTACAATATAATTTCAATCAACGATAAAAATGAGACGAACAAAAAACATATCAATAATTGTGTATAATAATTAATGATGACTGTAATAATATTTAACGCAACAGACAAAAGTTGTGAAAAGCCAATTCCTAGGACTAATAGACAAAAATTATTGATCCAATAATTACAGTAGCCTTTCTGTTACTAGTTCTTCTTGCTGGGATAAAGCCAAATAATATACATACCCCACCATCCAATACGCATGATCGATCTCCCGTGACATCGATCTGTCCTTGACTCTGTTTTGTGAAAATGTTTTTTGCATCATCAATTCATAAATCACAATCCTAGGCTTTGTATCTAGACGTAAGACTTCCAAAGATTGTGAGTAGGGCTTCCTTTATTCTTTCTTTTTTGTTCTTTATCTATATATGCATGTGAGGATTTTGTGATCATTTTCCTTGTACTGGGCCTCTATGATGTGCCTTCTGTCCAAGATCACTCGAAACAACCACTGTTCCGCCACTTTTATCATGTAACCGCATCAAGTTCGCTTCTTAAATTACAAGACTTAACTACAAATGGACGGTAAATAATTAGCAAGGTTAGGTAATTCTCCCACATGGGTTAGGACTTAGGAGAAGTGAAACTTTTGAATAATCATTAACATGTTTGACGGAATGTAGCAACGAGAGGTAGATAGTTTGAAAGTCCAGTTTGATTTGGAAGAAGAACAGTTGGGTCCAATATAGAAGCTTATTTAAACTAAGTTTCCTAAACGGCACCATAATTGTGTATATAAAATATCCAGTCAATATCAGCCAACCATGCTGGTTCATTTGGTTGGACGAAGGGGTTTTTAGTCAGGTTAATGTTATAGCATTTCACGACAGGAGGTTTCCTCTGGTGAACATGTAGCATTAATATATGAGTTTTTCTCCGTGCATTGTTGAAGAATCATAACTAGATGACATATATATTCTATTTTATTGATGAGACCTAATACGTTGAAAATGACTTTTATTGGAAAAAAATGTTGAACTATGTCCTAGTTTCTGTATAACTTTCTATGAGAGTTTATGCTAAAGATTAGGATAATTAGGATGTTGGTAATATATCGATATCATTTATAAGCTGCAAATATATATGCTTGAGTTCCCAGTAGGGATCTCACGTTAATTTCAGCTTGTTGATAGTGAACAACATTTATGAATTGCCAAGTAACTGATTGGGCTATCTGTATCCAAGAAATTTTATTTCTATAAAAGCCTAATCATCGTGCTATGTACCTTGAGATTATTTTGATTCGAAAAACATTGGCTACTGTTTTAATAAGTTGTTTCGTATATCTTTCCCCTCTTCTCTGATCTAAATGTTTCAGTGCCTCAGCTTAATAAGGCATCGGCATCTTGGTTAAAAGAAGAGATCAGATAATACTTAAAAATTTTAATCATCAGAAAGCTTGGAAGAGTTCTTGATCTTAGCTGAAAGGCCAAAGTTGGGTGAAATTCGAGTTAAAAATGGGAGTTTCTAACCATTTTTCTTGTTTCTATCCTGATTATATGACCTAATGACGTTAAAGGACTTTTACATTCCCTTTAGTTTTTGTCTGCAAATTATTTCATCTGTCAATTGTTTATCATTGCTAGACCAGTTTAACGTTATTATGCTACGCATGAAACCAACAGGATATATATGAAACTAGCAGCATCAAAGATAGAATTCTTTTTTCTTTTGCTTGCTTCTATTTAGAAATTAGCAATTCGGAATAATTGAAGTGCTGCTTTGACGTTTGCACCTGAATTCAATGTATGTGCTTTTCTATCAACTTGTTACGTTCATTTCGATGTTTTAAATCCTAATATTGATGGCATTGTTTTTGTCTAGGGGTACACTCTAGGGGAATATTATACCTTGTAGTTAGTTATATCATTATCCATCGTACATATCCTTGCAACTCTTTGCCAATTTTTTGTACGTTGCAATCTTGTTGATTGTTTTTATGAACAAACTTGTATTTTATGAACAACTATTAATCCCATTGATAGCCATGATAGGACTGGATAGCAAACTAGGAAAATGAATGCAGAATAAGGCTATGATAGTTTTGTTTCCTGTGATTAAAATTCTTGAGCTTTCAGTTCCAATAGGCAAGGTCTGTGCACACACATATATATATATATATATATATATATAGACATATATATAGATATAGCTCCATATTGACACAGAAGAATTAATGCATCTATTTCCTGCTTGCTAAGAAATCCTGCTGACAGTTTTTCCTTTTGTTTTTGGGTGCAAGTCTACCTTGGCATGTAAGACCTGGTTCTTTAATTCCTTTTTACAACTCACTATAGTCACTGTTTGGAGCAACAAGGTAATACTTTCTTGTTGGTTCATGCCTTTCTAAACATAAAAATGTGATTTATGATATATATGGACCTAGGTGCTAGAAAAATATAGGATTGGACAGCAAACTAGGAAAATGAATACAGAATAAGGCCGTGATATATATATATATATTTCTCTCAATGTCAATTGAGTTTATATCAAGATTCAAAATCCAAATCGTCATATAGATATAGTAGATGAATCAGAAGTGAAAAGAATCTTCATACAAAACAATATTAGAACCTTTAATTCTAATACCAATTACTAAAAGATAAGAGATTAAAATTCAAATGAGACCTGATATAATACAGTAGGCCATGAATATGAGTCTCTACAAAGAAAATAGCAACACAGAGAGATAAATGGCAATTGTGAGATTTAGAAATATATAAATTAAAAAAAATACGTCAAACGAATTGAATTTTTAACTTCTTCGCCAAACCTACCAGACTATTATAGGGAAAATTCAAAACAAACAAATGTATGGTTGTGGTTAAAGGAAATTAACTGTTCTCTCTCTCCAATTTTTGTAAATTTTGGTAAAAAAAACATATAGAATGGCACAGGAATTTAAATATATAAAATCTATTTAAGTAATGAATTTTAAATATTTTATATTTATTTTATTTAATAACTAAAAAATAGAAAAAATTTAAACTTAATCTATTTAAGGATTTTTGACATATGTTATTCTCTATGGTAGAAATATAATGATTGAATAAATTCATATTGATTTATATTATCAATTTCATCTAAAATTTTCGTAGAGATTGAATAAAAGTAAATAAACGAATATGAAGATATAATTTTTAATTTTCTAAGGTTTCTCATTAAATGAATGAAATTATAAAAATACCTATTAAATAGTTTACCAATTTGAGCTTTTAATTCCAATAAGCAAGGTCGATACACACATATATATATATACATATACATATATATATATATATATCTATATGTATATAGACACACACACACACACACACACACACACACACACACACACACACACACACACACATATATATATATATATATATATATATATCTGCATTGACACAAAAGAATTGATGCATTTGTTTCCTTTTCACACAGAAATCCTTTTGACAATATTTTCTTTCTAGTTTTGGGTGCAGGTCTAACTTGACAAGCTATCTTTGAATCTTGTATTCCTCCTCACAGCTCACTACAAGCACTTTTTGGAGCAACTAGGTGATATTTTCTTGATGGTTCATGCCTTTCTGATGATAAAAATGTGATTTAGGATATATATATATATATATATGTATATGGAACTAAATGCTGAAAAAATATAAGGTAAAAGATAAAAATGTGATTTAAGACATATATATGGAAGGAGTTTGGTTTTAGAATTACTTCTTTAACCTAAACGCATGCTAACAGTAGTTAAATAAACTCTAAGATTTGACAGGTAAATACTAAAAGTTAAAGCATAATTAATAGTTATAATAACTTTAAGATTTGATAATTAATTGATGGATTATGAGTTACAAATTTAATTTCATAATTAAATAAACTCTAAATTCAAAAGTTAATTAGTAATTGTTTGATTAAGATAAAAATGAACATTTAATTCAAGCATAATATATTAAACAATTACTAAATGGGTATTAGAATAAAATAAAGATAAAGGTTATTTAATAAGTAATTAGGATTGAATATTCAATAGATAATTAATAGTGAACTTTTGCATACGAAATTACTAAGCTACTACTAAAAGTAAAAGTAATTCTTAAAAAATTAATGACTTTCCAATTTGATTAAATGAAATACTAAGTTTAAAATTTAATTAGTGAGTATTGAATTAAGAGTGAAAATTAAAATTAAAATTAAAATTCAGAACAATAAATGACACATTTAGATATTTAGTAATAGATTAAAATAAAGATGGAGAATATTGAACAAATACTTAGAATTAAATATTCAATAAATAATTAAATGAAATATTGAATAAGAAATTAATAGGTCAATACTAACAATAAAAAGTAAATAAAAATAATACCAACTCGGGAATTTGATAAGCAATTGATGGTTAAGGTGTCAAAAATAAAAATATAATTAAGTAAAATACAAAGTTTAAAATTTGATTAGTATTTATTGGATTAAGAATAAAAGAAAAAATTTAATTTCAAAATACTGAATCAAATGTTTAATAAATTACTAATAAATTAAAATGAAGATGAATAATATTTAGCAAATTCTTAGGATTAAATTTTCAATCATTAATTAAATAAAAGATTGAATAACAAATTAATAAGTACTAAAAGTAAAAAGTGATAACACCTTTACAATTTGATAAGCAATGGATGGCACAGACTTAAAAAGGAAAAGCATAATTAAGATTGGGAAATGTTTAAAGTGCAATTAGTATGTATTGGATTAAGAGTAAAAAGAAAAATTTAATTTTGGAATAATGAATGAAACATTTAATAAATTACTGATAGATTAAAATGAGGATGAAGAATATTTAACAAATAATTAGGATTATGAGTAATTAAATAAAATACTAAGTTTAAATTTTGATTAGTATTTATTTGATTAAGAGATTCAAATGTAGTCTTAAAATCAATTAAATTTTCTTTTTCTAAAACACTGATTGATTAAGATAAAGATAAAGAATATTAAATAAAGTATTAGGAGCTAATGTTTCATAAAAAATTAATAACTGTAGGGTTTTCTTATTGTCATTGATTGAGAAATTTTATCATGTGGGGGAATCTATTATTGCTCTTGTTAGTGGGTTTAAGCTATGTTACATAGGACAATTTCCTTCCACATGTGTAAAAGATCTAGTAGGAATTACTTTTAGGATTTATATGTTGGTAACATACATTGGTGAAGTTGAAATGGGTCTAAAAATGTTGTAATCTCACCTTTGTTATCATCATGACAATTTCCTTGCTTCTGTCACACTCAAAGGTTGCAATTATCATCTGATGGCCTATGTAAACTTACCTTGTTATGCTATGACAAATTAATAGCTAAATGATTTTATCTTGTGAACTACTTTATGTGGATGAACCTTATCACATGTAGTTAAATTATTCAAATCTTCTTGGTTGATTATATACAAAATATACAAGTTGCAACATATCTACTTATGTCATACATATCTATTTTTCTTCATGCCTTATATTTATATAGGTACATGTTTGCCGTAAGGAAGTTATGAAATGAACTAGTTGTTTGTCGAGGATTTTACCTTTGAATTGGTTTGATTATTTGATGAACCAGATACTTGTATTCTAGATGATATAAGAGTATATGTAATGTATGCCAAAGAGAAATATATCTCCTTCCTAGTGTTCTATATAATATAGACATGTATAATTACAAATTAGTTATAAATACTCACTTTGAAAACATTCATGTTGGATTTAGGGATGGATAAAAGTTAGATACACATTAGGAATAGGGCTGATATGACATATAGATAAGGTGTTGATGAGTTTCTCTAATGGGCATTCAGCCAAGTTGGGGTGACTGATATGATTCGATGCCCATGTAAGGGGTGCAAGAATACAACATGGAAAATAAGAAGTAAAGTAAGGGCAGATATGTTTAAGAAGGGATTCAATGAAAGTTACAAAGTGTGGGACTCATATGGAGAAGCTCGACCTAGTATCTATAGTCCCCTCTAGCATGCAAATGATGAAGCACCTGTGGATAATGACGAAGATGATGAAATCATTGAGATGTTACATGATGCATTCGGTGAAACATATTCAACTGAGTCGCCTAACTTGTAGGTTAGCCAATTTTTTAAATTGTTGGAAGATGCTCAAACCGAACTCTATCCGGGTTGTAATAATGTGACAAAGCTATCTTTTATTGTCAAACTATTTCATCTGAAATGCCTCAACCATTGGAGTAACAATTATATGGATACATTGTTGAATTTATTCAAAGATATCTTACCTAAAGGGGCACTAGTACCTAACAATTACTATGAAGTAAGGAAGGTCGTTAAGGAGTTCGGATTGGGTTACACTAAGATTGATACATGTGAAAATGATTGCATTTTATATTGGCGAGAA
Organism: Erythrophleum fordii; assembly: GCA_032878935.1. Lineage (NCBI taxonomy): Eukaryota > Viridiplantae > Streptophyta > Magnoliopsida > Fabales > Fabaceae > Erythrophleum > Erythrophleum fordii. Next base: position 5,065,890 of record JAVQMF010000029.1, read on the forward strand.
CACACAAATGCAGAATCATGCCCTAAGTGCAACATGTCTAGATGGAAGTCGGATGGTCACAAAGGCAAGAAAGTGCCCTGTAAAGTGTTGCGACATTTTCCATTAAAGCCTAGGTTGCAACAGCTGTACATGGCTCAACAAACAGCTAAAGATATAAGATGGCACATGGAAGAATGTATTGACGACGGTGTGTTACGACATCTGGCTGACTCCATTACTTGGAAATCATTTGATAACCAGTATCTTGACTTCTCTCGTGATTACAGAAATGTACGGTTGGATCTAGCTAATGATGGGTTCCAGCCTTATGAAAATATAAGTACTAATCATAGCATTTGGTCAGTTGTGTTAGTTCCATATAATTTGCCACTGTGGTTATGCATGAAGCACTCATATTTTATGATGGCACTTCTTATTACAGGCCCTAAATGTCCTGGTAGTGACATTGATGTGTATTTGCAACCTATGATTGAAGAGTTACAGGAATTATGGAACGATGGTCTTGACATATATGATGTCTATTCACAATCCAATTTTAAGATGCATGTTGCTATCATTTGGACAATTAGTGACTTCCCAGCGTATGCGAACCTCTCAGGGTGGTCCACCAAGGGAAAGTTTGCATGCCCTTGTTGTCACAAGGGCACATATTCCACTTTTTTATGAAATAAGTTATGTTACATGGGGCATCGTCGCTTCCTTCCTCCCAATCATCCATGGCGCAATAATAGGAGGGCATTTGACAGGAAAGTTGAACATTCACTTGCACCCTTGCCTCTTACTAGTGAGGAAGCACTTATACAGCTTCAAGCATTAGGAGATGTGAGTTTTGGAAAAAGCCAAAAGCGAAAGCGTTTCCCCACCAATGATGCTTTCAATTGGAGGAAGAAGAGTATTTTCTTCAAATTGCCCTATTGGAAAACTCTGCTGTTCTGACATAACCTTGATGTTATACATATAGAAAGAAATGTGTCAGATAACATAATGTCGACATTGATAGGTGTCGTTGGAAAGACTAAAGATACACTGAAGAGTCGATATAACTTGGTTGATTTAAGGATTAAGCAACAATTGCATCCCATAGAAGATGGTAACAAAATCCTGATTCCAGCAGCATGCTATACATTGTCAAGACAAGAGAAGGCAAAAGTTTGTGACTTCTTGGCTAAATTGAGGGTGCCAGACTCCTTCTCTTCAAACATTTCAAGGTGTGTCAATGTCCATGAGCGAAAAATCTCTGGGTTGAAATGTCATGACTATCATGTATTATTGCAAGACGTATTTCCACTTGCAATGTGTGGTTTATTGCTTAATGAAGTGTCAGAACCTATAATAGAGTTGGGAAAATTTTTTAAGAACTTATGTTTAAAGTGCTTAAGAATTGAAGATCTTGATGTCTTGGAAACTCAAATTGCAATCACATTGTGCAAATTAGAAATGGTGTTTCCACCTACCTTTTTTGATATCATGGTCCATTTGCCTGTTCACTTAGCAAGAGAGGCTAAGCTTGGTGGACCTGTCCAATATCGATGGATGTATCCTATTGAGAGGTAAGGTTGACCTTAAGCTATGATGTCTTTTTCATTATTTAAAAAAATGTCTTACTTTATTCATACTAATGCAGGTATTTGCAAACACTGAAAACTTATGTTCGCAACAAGGCTTTCCAGAAGGTTCAATCGCTGAAGGTTACTTAGCTGATGAATGCCTTACTTTTTATTCACGTTATTTGAAAAATGTCCCAACTAAGTTCAATAGACCTCTTAGGAATGATGATGGACATATGGAACATGATAAGATGTCTATCTTCAATCCAAGTGGACAGGCGAGGGGACGTTATGAATCAATTTTTCTATCAGATATAGAGTTTAATCAAGCTTGTATGTACGTGTTTCAAAATTGTGAAGACATCTGGCCATTTATTGAGTAAGTTTATAGGAATTAGTCATCGCTTACCTAAAAAATTTTCTATTATCACCTTTAATTAAGTAGATCATATATTACAGGAAGTACAAGATGGAGACTGAAATACAAATTTCAATGGTTGCGGAGTTCCCATAATGGTTTCGTGCACAGGTATGTTTTGACCTCGTGTTTCAATTTAGTTAGATTAAATGTTATGATATTCATACATGTTGTCATTTATAGGTTTTAGAGTTAGGTGCATGGGGTGATGCAAGTGATGACCTTATGAGCCTTGGAGTTAGACCACTAAAAATGGTCTATTGTTATTCCACATTTATGGTGAATGGATTTAGATTTCACACTTAAGATTGAGCCTCTGGTAAAAGAACACAGAATAGTGGAGTCCTTTGTGAGGGGTGATGATTTAGATGAGACAAAAGAATATTATGGTATTTTAGAAGATATATATGAATTGTCATACATTGGGAATAAGAAAGTGTATCTTTTCAAGTGTCATTGGTGGGATGTGGGTCATTTAGGAAGAGGATACAAGGTGGACAAATATGGAATTACAAGTGTCAACACCCAATACTCATTGAACTCAAATGAACCATTTGTTTTGGCATCTCAAGCAGAACAGGTATTTTACCTAGAGGACAATTATGACCCAAATTGGCTTGTTGTTGTAAAAACAAATCCTCGTGACTTCTTTAATATGCCAGAGATGACTGATGATGGCGTAGATGGGGACAATGAAGAATTATTAAGTGATGAGGCTTATCAGCAGATTGAAATTGAAGTAGATTTGACTACTAGTGGTGATGTAGGCATTAACCTAATGGTTTGCCTTCATAGGGATGACATTCAACCAGAAATAATAAACTACTCAAGTGAGCGCCCTCGACCAAGTGGGCAAAATGTAATTGCTGAGGTGAATTCATTGATGATAATGATGAGGATGTATCCATTAATGAAGAAGATGGAGAAGACATACTTGATGAAGATATGTCCACTGATGAAGAAGATAAGGAAGACATACTTGATGATAATGATGCAAACGACACAAATATTACTACTTATAGCTTAGATTAAATATTTTTTAGTAGTGTACTTACAAACATATTGCCTTATGTTTATATATTCAAGTTAGTGTTTGCAATTTTACAGAAAATGTACTCACATCTTATTTACAATTTTACAGAAAATGTCAAGTGGTGGACGTGGCCGGGTTGGAGGAATGGGGAAGAGGAAATGGGCGTGGCAGTAGTCGGTTGAGACATGACCACACAAGTGATATGACATCACCACCACGACTTGTCATAGGGAATGTTTCTGAGAGTAGGGAGTATACTCCATCCACACTACCACCATTTGTGACACAACAAGAACACGAAGATTCTCCACCCATGCAGCCATCACTAAACCAGAGTAGTGGTGCAGGTATAATCACCTTTAGATTTTGTTTAATTATGGTTTTTTTTCTCCCCCCTCACATGCACACACACACATATACACGCACATATGTGTCTATCTAAGTGTAATGATTTTTTATGACCTACATGTCTTATTCAGCTTCTTGTAGCACTATTAAGAAAGGCCGAGGGAAATACAAGTGTATATCTGTTGATTTAAAGACAAAACATGGTAGAAAGATTATTATTAACATCCCTGAAGACTTCGAGCAGGCTGTTAGAGATGGTGCTCGAGAGTTCTCCAATTATTATAGCTTGGTGGTTCGAACCAGTTGTTTATTTAGAAATGGTGACTGGCCTGCCCAACAAGAAAAATATGGGGATATTATGTGGTTAAAAGTTAAGGTAATATGTTTGTGTATAGACAGTTATACAAACTAAATTATTGTATTAATTTTAAACCCTTTACATATGTAACTATAACTATTTATGTTTGTAGTCTGTAGGATAAATTTGAACAATGAGACGGTCAAGCTGAGTTGTTGATAAAGCGCTTCACTCTTAGCACTTTACGGAGATTGTTTAGGAGTTAGAAGACAAAGTTACATGATCTTGTCAAATTTCTAGATACAGATGAAGATAGGCGTGCAGTTCGACCGACTGATGTGCATCCTATAAATTGGGAGTGGTTGCTCCAGCATTGGGCTACGGAAGATTTTAAGGTAATGTACTCTTGTTCTATAATATAGTTTGACCTTGTTTCCTTATATACAATTCTCATAACTATCTTTAAATAATAATAAATATTTTTATGCACTTGTAAGTGATGAGTAATAGAAATAAACTAAATAGAGGAAAGCAAGTAACCAAGCATACATGTGGCACGTGGTCATTTACGGAGGTAGAGCATAGTTTGGTAAGGACAGACTCTTCATTTTTTATTTACCAATGAACTTCTATATAAGATTTTTTTTTCTTTATTATAAGATGAAATAATACTCTTTACAAAAATATTCTAAAGGAATCCCATTACTGGTGAACCAACGGGACCTGATGTGGTATGGGAGGCGTAACACACTCGTCGTACAAAGGATGGGGAGATAGAGTGGTCTGATCCCAAGTCACAGGAAATTCATGTAACTTTTCAACATCTTTCAATTTTTTATCTTTGCTCAATTACAATTTATTGTATGTATTTTTATTTTGTTAATTAAACTGAAGTGTTGTCTTCATGAGCTTGTTGTTCGACAACAATCATCTAAAGTTGAATCTCATATGACTAGAGATGAAATTTTATCTACTGTATTGGGTACATGGTCAGGGTTTGTTCGTAGAAAGGGTTATGGAAAGAAACCCCTAAAAAAGAGACCCGTTGACCAATTTGACGTGGATTATAGGGTATCATCTGCAATAAAACAAATTTAGGAAGAAATGGAATAAAAACGGGAGGAAGACCGTGCCCAGATGGCACAAGAGAGTGAAGAAATAGAGCAAAAAATGTAAGAAGAATTTGAACGGAAGCTCCAACAAGAGCGATCTCAGATGGCTCAACAAGTGCAGGATGAAGTTCGCACATAAGTTGCTACCTTGTTGTCCACATTACAACAGTAGGTATATAACACACTTTCTTTTTTATTTCTAAGAATAAACAATACTTATCATTTTTTTTAAATTCTAATAGGGATATTTACCTTCAAGTAGCAATATTTCAAGTAGACTAGCTCAATGAATCTAGATAAATAGCAGTATGTTTATAAATCACTGTTTCTTTCTTACTAGTTTAAATATTTATTTAAGCATGGTTCACAGTTCAAATTTTAATTTAAATACTATATGATATTTTATATTGTTTCTCTTTTAGCTCAAAGTAATTACTAGTATTAAATTCAATAACACTTTTTTTTTCCTCCTCTTACAGGTTGAGTGTGCTTCAAAAAATAACAGAGCATATTAAATGTATTCCACCTCACTAGTTTTTTTTTTTGGAGAAGTTCAACAACTATTACTAGTGAATGTACAATTTGTAACTTTTGTTTTCTCATTATTGAGTATGTATTTGACTACGACTTTGTTGAGTTTACTCTTTGTTTTTAATCAAAATTTTCTTTTGATGTAATTCAATTTAGTTGTTGTACTTTGATTTTATCATTACCTTCTCATATCTTCTGAAGTTGATTTTAGAACCATTTGAATTTTGTTATTTTTTTAGGCAAATAACGTATAATTACAAATAAAATGTCTTAAAAAAAATTTTTGTCACCTTTAATGGCGATAATAGGTCATCACTAAATGCCTCAAAAATAATTATTTCAGAAATAAATTTAGTGGTGACAACATAATTAGAATTCATTATCAAAACTAGAAGAATTAGTGGCGACGACGAGTTGCTATTAAAACTAGTTGAATTTATGGCGACAATAGATCGCCACTAAACTAGAAGAATTAGTGGTGATGACGAGTTGCCATTAAAACTAGTAAAATTAGTGGTGACAATAGGTCACTACTAAAACTATAAGAATTAGTGGCGACGATGAGTTATCACTAAAACTAGTTGTCGCCACTAAAACAATAAGAATTAATGGCGATGATGAGTTGCTACTAAAACTAATAAAAATTAATGACAACAATAGGTTGCCACTACAACTATAAGAATTAGTGGCGACGATGAGTTGCCACTAAAACAAGTTGAATTAGTGGCGACATTGTCGCCACTAAAACTACAAGAATTAGTGGCGACCATTAGTGCCACTAAAACTAGCAAAATTAGTGGCGACCATACGTTGCCACTAAAAACTTCAATATTTAGTGGCAACAATAGGTCGCCACTAAAACTATAACAATTAGTGGCGACTTTTCATTGCCACTATTAGTGGCGACAATAGGTCGCCACTAACTACTTCATTTTTTGCCACTAATTAACAAGTCTTTAGCGGCGATTGATCTTTAGTGGCGACTAATGTTGCTACTAATTGTCATTTTTAGTGGCGACCTTTTTTGTCACCATTAAAGTTTTTTTGCTATAGTTGTATTTGTGACAACTTGGTGACGATCTTTTGTCGCCACTATAAAGCTTTAGTCTTGGTTATTTTTAACGACGACTTATGCCGCCACTAAAGGCCTTTTTTTGTAGTGAATATAATGTTTTCCAAAATTACCATTCTTACTTCTTAAAGTTATATACAATATAATGTTTTCCAAAATTACCATTTTTACTTCTTAAAGTTGTATACACTATAGATGCCTTCTCAAAGCTATAAGAGTATTTTCAATTTGTTACAACCATTAGATGAAAAAATAAATATTACTATGACTTAATTATCACCAGTACTTTCCAACATGACCATTCATACTTTGTAAAGTTATAACATGATCTTCTAAAGTTATAAATGTATTTTTAATTTGTTACAGCCATTTGATAGAAATATAAAAATTACTACCACTTACTTATCATTTGTTCTTCTTAAAGTTATCACTTATTCTTCTAATAATTACTACTCATTCTTTCCAAAGTTACATTGGGAGTACTTTTGCCCTTACAAAATAGATTTTATACTCTTTATACATTTAAAAAAGTTTTAATTTTAAAATCTTTCAATGTCATTTACAAAATTAAGGTTTTTAACTGGCATTTTTCCTTTTCTCTTCTAATTAGATGTTCTTGCTTGCATTGTATCATGTTCATTGTTATCGAAAAGGACACAATCAATTGAAGAGGACATAGTTTCCATCTTGATGAGCTAAGAAGATGAGGTAACATGCATTTTGTAACATTTGATTTTTCTAAAACTGGATCAAAATCAATCAAATTATAAAAGGAGACTGCCAAAATGAAATAAAAATAAGATAAGGTAGAGCTAGAGTAATAAATAGAGTATCTAATAATGAGGGTAAGAATCCAAAGGTAACCCGAAATTAGAGCCGAAATGGCTAGACAGTAAGAAATATCACACAATGAAAAAATCGTAATTTTGAGTAACTTTTTAAAAATTTAAAGGAAGAATTTTTAAACGACAAAATTAAGCTCACTAGAATTTTTGAAGGCCCTGAAAACCATGAAAACTATCAGAATGGTTAAAACCTTTCTAATATGTGACTTCGACAAAGGGTTGACCAAAAATTTGATCGAGTGATTTGGGATGATTCCAAACTTCATAAAACTAAAAGAAAATGTTGTTAATAAACTAAAAGATCTAAATCTTCATATGAAAAAGATTATTTTTAAAAAAGATGTAAAACAAGCTTAAATAGAGGAACGAAAGTAGAAGGACATAATCGATATTTTAGAAATTGTCACAAATATCTTCCCTTCCTTATTTAAAGTCACATTAGCCATTTCTTCCTCCCATAACCAATCTATTTAGCTCTTTATCATACTAGAAAATGGCATCCAAGAGAATAGAGGAGAGATAAAAGAAACTAAGGCAAAAATGTATGAAAATGTATGAAATTTTGCAATAAGCTAGTTATGAAACTTTTTCCTCTCTTCATTCTCTTTCTCTTGATGGTTTTAGATTTTTGAAAGCAAGAGTTTGATGGCTAGCCTCTTGAGGAAAAATGAAAGTTTGAAGCAACCAATTATGGCTCAAGAATCACCATTGAACAAACTTTCAAACAAGGTATGCCATAAGTTAGAAAACTTGATGTTCCTTGGATTTCATCCTATTTATGTTTCGGCCTGGAGAGAGAAGCAGAGAAGAGAGCTTGAATTCAATGAAAATTTGATAAAAATAAGAGTTTAGAAGGGAAGAGAGTAAGATTATGCAAAAAAAAAAAAAAAACCATAAAAAGCCATAGAGAGCATGTTATGTCATCTAGGGTTTTCAATTGAGTTATGGAAGATGTAAAATCATAGTAAGGTAATTTGAATTCTATAAGGCCATATTTGAATTAAAAAGGAGTTAAAGATATCTTATGTACCTCAAATTATCTAAGAAAATGGAAAAAGCCCAATGGAAGCTAAAGGAGTGCTTGTCTCGACCTAAAGCTAGATGAAGTACTTAGGGAGTGCTTTCATGAATTCTAAGGTATTAAGTGGTCTAAATATGAGTAAAGAACATTAATAAAATCATTGGAATAAATTTAGGAACCCAAATGAAATTTTAGGATTCATAAAGGGCCTAATGAAGTAACCTAGTGTTAACCATGTTTTGGCTTGCATGTGATAGACTTAATAAGTTCTATTACAGTCTTGTGACTCATATCAAGAGAGATATTAAGGCCTAGAGGTTGAATTATGAGAATTCCCTCTTAAAGCACTTAAAGTAGCTTAAATTTATATGTTAAGTATCTATATGTTTATGTAGCAAAGAAATGAATTAGAATAGGTTCTGATGGATTGCCTTGCATTTGAATGTATGTGTTTAGGCCAAGCTAAAGCAACTTTATTATTTTGTGTGGTTAAACCTCTATAAGTCTTAAGGTAGCTTTCTTTCCACTTCTTGCATGCAATTGAGTGCTTGAATGAGTTGACATGCTTATATGTATAGTTGCTTGATACTTTCATGAAATATAATCTATTATATTTTCATATAAGCTCTATAAGCACCTTCTATTTATGAACAGTTTATGTGATGACTCTTAGTTTCCTAAGGTATGGAATTAAGCGTAGTGGCTCTTTCTTGGCCCCAAGTTGTGATTGATAAAGCCTAGCTAGTTTTATGATATTGCCATGGCTAAAAATGAGTGAGTTTTCATGTTATATGATTTACATGATCATGTGCATAGCATTCTTGCATCACACACATTGCATTCACTCATGGCATTCTTGTGTGTATTGAATTGGATGGGATTTTGCTATTAAAATTCTTCTTGAATTTCACCTTTATGCTCCCACTAACCATTTCAGGGTTATCAAGCCAAAGCAAGAAAGATGATAATAATAGATATTGGGAATTATGTATCAGAAGCACTATATGTGCTAAAATGTAATTTATGTATCAAGAATGACATGGATAATTATTTGATATGTAATGGATAACTTTGATGCCACATAATGTATAATATCATGTTTTTGAATGAGAACTTATGTATAAGTATGAGAATATGAGTATATAGCTCCTTATGGTAGAGCATGCCCAATAGTATATAATTTTGCCTATGTTGCATATAGTATGTATGTGCATACTTAGGTGTTAAGGGGTTAAATTTTAATTCAAACCATTTGATATGTATGCGCATACTTAGGTGTCAAGGGGTCAAATTTTGATCCAAGTCATTTGGTATGATATAAAATAGTTAGAAATACCATTTAGGATGATTAAAACTTGCTCCAAGTGGAAGAATTCCATTTGGATGCCAAATGGACTAAAATGATACAAATGTTAGGTATAAAAAGATCCTAAATAACTCTTATATTCAAAGTGGCCCAAATGACCTAGTTAGAGTCTAAGATTTGGCATACATATAGATCTTTAAGATATTTTTCTAACAAGTTAAAAATTATAACTTTTATAGGTCCACAGAATATTCTGTGAATATCTAAAATTTCAAAATTTTTGCAAAATAGTCCTTAGTATTATTCATATGACAATTTTGGTTTTAGTGGATTTGAAGGGGCCAATGAACTCTAATACTCATGAAATTTTATTAAAAAGAGTTGTATAGAGAAAGTTATGAATTTTTGAAATTAAGGGTATGATTGTGTCCAAGTACTGTAGTAGCCACTGATTTGTAAGGATTATTGTGAGTCAAATGAGCTCAAATGCTCGAGATTTTTACAGTATATAGATCCTATCACAAACTTTCCATTGCCATTAAGATCACTAAATGGAGTTGTGTAGTTCAAGATATAGAATTTTAAAATTTGGGTCTATCATATGCTCTTCTTTCTAGACCGATTTACTATTCCATTACATTTGATAGGGCAAACGAATTTGATTTTATCCAAAATTTTTATAGCATATAATTCACATCCTAAGATGCCAAATTTACATGATTTAGACTTGTATAGCTTAAGTTATACATTTTTAAAGTTAGTGCAAATTTTTTGCCACTATGTCCATTTCGGGTTTTTGATTCTTCTAAAGGGTTTTATAAGCTCAACATGTTAAAATGAGTATGAATAAACTTATCTATGATAAAAATAAATTAAGGAAAAGAAAGAATGAAGTTTGGATCCTTATATGCATGAGTTGGTTAGATAAATTACTAAGGATGAGTTAATATCATACCTTATTAATATAAGAGTTAAGATAATATCTTGTCAACATGGTTGAGAATCTTGTTGACAAGATCTTATATTTTGCAATGTGAAATACGAGACCTTGTCAACAAGGTTTTTTGTCAATAAGTATAAGGTTCTTTAATATAGTAAGTTGTAGCATATAACATGTGATAGTGTGACACATTCCAATTCTCTACATCTCCTTTTCGTTAGAAATCCTTCCCCCTCTCAAGCCCTCTTCAAGGCTGAACCAACACACATGAACAAGGGAGGAAGAAGCAACAAAACAAGAAGATGTACCTTGGTTCCTTAGCTTTTTCAAGAGTCTCTTTCTTTGCTGTAGCCTTCTCTTTGAATTCTTACTCTTCCTCCTCTAAACCAAGGCCAAAATAGTCCCATATCATCCATCAAAACTATGGAAAGAAAGAGTAAAGAGAGGAGAACAATATATGTAAAGGAAATTCCATGAAAATCCTTAGTTTTTTTCACCATTTTCCCTGATTTCTTCCCTCTTTTTTCTCCTCCTATGGTGCACCCTTTTCAACTAAGCTCTCCCTTAGCCTTGAGCAAAAAATAAGTCGATTAAAAGAAGGAGAGAGTGGGACGTCTCTTATAAAGAAAAGGGAGATAAAAATTGTTCATTAAAATGACGTTTACGTCTCGCGTTTGTGGCACTTTTATTTTAAATTCATTTTAGCACCTTTTTTAGAACCGTCTTTTTTATCATAAAATTCAAGTCCTTAAACTTACAAAATAGTTTTGAAATCATTCAATTTGAATTAAAAACCTTCTCGAATGAAACAGTCAAAGTTTAAGTCAACTATTTGTTCAAAAATGTACACTGGAAGAGTTTTAACTCTCTCGAGACTTCTCATAGTTTTTAGGGCCTCTAAGAACCTCAAAAAACTCAAATTTTCCATTAAAAAGTTTTTCTGTGAGTTTTCAAAAAGTTACCCAAATTTACGAAAATTCCATTACATAATTGCTTATTTCATTCCATTTTTGTTTCACTATCTTACTTTTGTTTTTAAAGCTGTCTAAGCATTGGATTTTCATTCTTAAGAGTCTAAAATATTACTCTAATTTTATAGGATCTCAATTAATTTATTTCAGAAGACTTACTTTTATATAGACTTATTTTGGTATTTTTATGAAATATTGGATATTACAAGTTGACCCAGCTCGGCCCAACAACTATTGGGTCTAGATAGGTCAAGAAAATTGAAAAAAAAAATAGAACAAGGTAGAGTCAGGATAGATTTTAGGCCAACTTTCAAGCCTTATCAAGCGCAGCTCGGGCTAAGGTGTGTGTATATATATTTATTTATATATAAAAGATAGGGATTAAATTGAAAAAAATTCTTTTTTAAGGATTTTTAAATAATTTTAGCAAAAAAATTTTAAACATATTTTTTTGCTAAAATTATAAATAACTAGATGGGTCAAGATCTATGTTAGGGTTCTCTTAAGTATGATTATCACATTCATTTAAGAAAAATAAAATTAAAAAATATATTTTTTTCAAGTTTTAACTATTATATTTGCGTTTTCTTCCTATTTTTTCTCTTGAATCCATTTTTTTGGTGTCCATTGCATAAAATTTGAAAAAATATATAAAAAAGAGTAGTTATATGCCCAAAATAATTGAGTAAACATAAAGATACAAATTTCTAAAATTTCAAAATCTTTTCTTAAAAAAACAAAAAAAGAAATTTGGCTTGATTAATTCGATTAGCTTGTCCCTGGCCTAGTTTGGCCTAGTAATAATTTATCTAAGCTCAAGCCTAGTTGGGCTAGGCTCTAGACAAAATTTTTGTCCCGAGTTCAAAATTAGGCTGGGACTTAAGTTGAAGCAAGTACTAATTTGTGCATACCTCTAGAAAGGCCAACCATTTTTTTGTTGACCACTTGGTCAACTAATTACATTAAAATTTATAGTTCATTTTACTATTTTCTCCTATTTTTTGCTATCAATATTTTTTACTTATATCTAATTAGAAAATAAATAAATAAAAAATACAACTAATTTTAGTCAAAATCTGTTGAACCTTTCTTTTAGAATTTCATACTGTTGTTGTAGTGTATCACATAGATCAAAAATCATGTTTGGAAGTTTCTTCAATAATCTTAATTAAAACTAGGACATACATTTTTTAATGTTTCAAACTTATTCATAGTATATTTAATTGACAATAGAATTTAATATTAAGTTTATAAGTTTTAGATGCACTTGCAGTCACTCTAATTTCATTAAAGTTTTAATTTGTTCCCTTAGTTTAGAGACAAACAATGTTGCCCTTCTATTTTTTTTTTTTAATTATGCTAATTTGCCCTTATATTTCGTAATACATCCAAAAATTAATGGCAAGTTTAGTAATAGATTGACATAGACATCAAATCTAAGCATGAGTTAATGGTTTAAGTCAGCAAATTGTTAAGCTATTGGAATTAAACTATGCATGAATTATAAAACAGAAAGAGATAATTAATTTAATCATTTTAAAATATAGAATGGCAAAATTACCTATTTTTAAGCTAACAGGACCAAATTGAGTCTTTTTTGAAATTAAAGTGACCAAAAGTGTATTTAATTTGATTAATTTGACTATATTCACAATTTGGTTACTAAAAAATATCTCTTAACTATTTAGTCCCTAAAAGTATATCATTACAGGAGTTAGTCCCCACAAGTTTTGAACTTTATACCAATCAGTCTTTTAGTCATATGCTTTTGTTAAAGCTTGGCGGCGATGTTGATCCGGTGCATATGTAAAGTTAATTATTTATGTGTAATTTTTATCAACTCCAAAGTTGCATTGTGAAAACTCTAAACACAACTAGAAAATGAGAAAGGTTAGAGTTGTAGGTATGTGTTATATTCCCTATCCTCTTTCATTCTGTCATAGTTAAGAGTCATCACTCAACCTCAAGTCCTCAACCTTGATGTGCTTAAATTAAGATGGATTTAGCCCCAACATCTAAAACCTTAAAGTCGTTACTTTGAAAGTTCTTTAGTATCAGGCACGTCATTTCTTGGAAGCTGAAGAATAAAACATGCTAAGAAAGAGCTTAGGACCTGGTCTTTATTAGGATGAAAAAAGTCATAATAATAGATAGTGTAGGGACATGTATGTTTATAAAATACCAGTGGAAGGGCTGACATTGAAGGTGCCATTGCATCTGAACAGTGTTACTTTCTATTTGATATGAAAAGAAATCAAAAGTGAGTTTGTAGGAAGAGTGATATTTTTGTTGAAGACTTCACAAGTTTTGGAACCCAAATGTTGTTGTAGATCTCGATAAAAATGTTATAATAGGCTTTGTAAATAAGTTTATAAATTTTATAAAGTTGCCATTGCATCTAAACGGTGTTACTTTCTATTTGATATGAAAAGAAATCGAAAGTGAGTTTGTAGGAAGAGTGATATTTTTGTTAAAGGCTTCACAAGTTTTGGAATCCAAATGTTGGTGTAGATCTTGATAAAAATATTATAATAGATTTTGCAAATAAGTATATAATTTTTATAATTTAGTATCACGTGATTGGATTTTTTAAAAAAAGAATTTATATATGTTATAATTTTATTTAAAAAAAACAAAATATAAGGAAGTGCACTTAAATCTAATCCTTTAGCTATTTGCTATCAAGTAGTATGACAAATGAATAATTTTTTACAATTCAAGATTACATGATTAGGAGTTTAAAGAAATTTTCTCCGTGTATCAATGTTTTAATTGGAGAATCTAGTAATAAATACTTAAACTTTACCGCCACATTCTGGACACTCTTGGCTGATTGCCTGCCGTAGGCCCAATGCTCTAAAGCCGACTCTAAGCACAAATCTTGATTCTTTACTATGCTAACTGCATGGTAGAGGAATTTCAAAATTAAATTAAATTGAGAGGTTTTTAAATTGAGATCCTTTATACAGTATAGACACAACGCAGCAGAGACTCCCAAGGCTTCATGCACCTTATAGGTCGCTTCTAAAATCTTGTAGCACATAAAAATGGCTGATAATTGATTTTAAGCTTAGTGCTGTAATTCTTGCCCACCCAGTTAGTGGCTTTTGACCACTAAGCAACTACTCAAAGAACTACTGAATAATCATCCACGTCGTTTATAAAGAGAGAACTACCTCTATATCTTAGGTACGATCATTTACTATCCTATTACTCTGAGAAATTACCCAGAACAATACTAACTCTACCATTAGAACGTTGCTCTATAATTGCACTGCTTGCATGTTCCACTCTAATGTCCTACAAATAGTCACCCAACCCCCGCGAATGATTAAATTGCTAAGAAGCCGTTCATCAAGCCTAGTCCTACTAGACAAGCCTGTACCCTTTTTATGTGTCACCAACTGTGGTTAAATTTTCTATGTCCCTTGACTTTTCTTCTATTTTTGTTAAATTTTCTTTTTTATGTGTCACCAACTGTGGTTAAATTTTCTATGTCCCTTGACTTTTCTTCTATTTTTGTTAAGTACCGTTGTTAATTATCCAAAGCTCACCTGCATTTCCCTGAAATCAGGTTTATGTTAACCTTCAACAAAACTGATTTGTTGACAGTTGGTAGAACATATTGACAAAGGACATGACAAATTAGCAGGCATAGGACACGAGTGTAGAAAAGGAAAAACTTGATTCAATGAATGCCTAAGAATCAGCAATCATACATAGGACAATAATTTGCCAGTTGGTTGAACAGCAAACTGACAAAGGACATGACAAAATTAGCAGACATAGGACACAAGTGTAGAAAAGGAAAAACTTGATTCAATGAATGCCTAAGAATCAGCAATCATACATAGGACAATAATCTTATTGTACAATTTGAAGCTAGTGGAGGATATGATTCAGGTGGACCCATAGTCTGTATATAGATACAAACAAGGTCAGTCATCAATGCTCATGCCCAGAATAATCCTAGTTGCGCATATGATGTACAAGACATAGTACAAAAATTATCAACGTGTGACTTTGAAACGTTGCGTACATTAATTATGTTATAGATAGTATTATTCAAAAGGAACGAGATCAAGGTGGAGGATGTGAAAGACATCAAACAGTCGTCGGGATGGTCGGGTTAGTAAATGGAAGATTGAGCATGTCTTATTACATTAAGCCATCTTCCTTTAATCTCCAGTTGGATGCTTTTGACTACTTTTCACGTAGACGTTTAGCAAATAATTTTATAGAGCGATTCAAGTGCCAAAAGTCTAGTTAACTTAAAATAGCCATAACTTTAGATCTAAGAAGAGTTTTGGACTATATCACATATTAACGTAAATTTTTTTCCAAGCCCATCGTCATCACAATTATCATCTATCAATGAAATCCTACAAGAAAAAGATTAGAAACACAAAACTAGTTTCTATATAACAAACATTGCTACCTTCAAAATAAAAGTAAATGCACATAAATGGATGCATTAATGTTAAGAACATCTACAACTATGTGAAATGAAATATAGCTACAAAGTCTCAAATCAGCTACAAATTGCAAGCATTTAAAATATTAAATTACAATTTCAATTTTCAAAAGGAAATTATTATAAAAACTTATGCTAGGTACAGCACACATATAGTATAGACATTAAAAAAAAAAAAAACCCAACAACTACAAAGTCTCACATGTTTGAGTTGAGCAATAGGCGAGAGATTTTGAAGGAAAAGATTTAAAAAAAAAAATGTTTGGAAGGTACTTGTAAAGATTCTAGGCTTCCTTCCAACATCTCTACCACTTTATTCATTGCTGATTGAGTTGAAAGGTCAGTTTGTATAAACCATAAGCTCACCATTATCATCTTTCTCATCCTTTTTACATTGTATCCTAGTCCTAGTTCTTGATTTAGTTTAAGGCACTTATAAATCCAATGTGAAAAATATATTTCAATGGAACAATTAACTTCAATATTTATGTTCCTTCTTTCCTCAGTCATTTCCAAAACTATCATTTCATAACTATAAACATCTAACTTGTGAGAAACCCTACCAAAGTGCCTAGAGACAACCGCATGAGCAATATATCCAACATTTCCTCTTGCACATAGAACGAATACTATACTCTCTTCTCTTCGACATACTTTTGCAAGTCTAAAATCTAATATTTTTGGGCAAAAATCCCCATCAAGTAGTATGTTGTGGGATTTTATGTCCAAATGCAATATACTGCAACCTTTGTGCAAGTATTCTAATCCTCTACCAACCCCAATTGCAATATCACATAGAGTGACTACCCAAACAAGGAAAAAAAAAAAAGCCAACCTTTATAGTGATGACAAACTTAGGTTATTGCTAAAAGTTGTCACTAAATGCTATTCCTCATTTTAGCAAAAGCCTTCAATGTTGACACCCAAAAAGAAAATGGTCACTAAATTGTGGTGAAAAGAACGTCATCGCAAAATGCAAATACAAATTGGTGGAGATGGTTTCTCTTACCTAAATACAATTTATAGGAGCTAATTAGGTTTCATAAAATTTTTCTGGTCCTTACTTAGTTGCATTTAGTGGCAACCAAAAAAGAAAAGTTGCCACAAAAACTAACTTTTAGTGGTGACTTTTTGTTGCCACTACAATTTTTGAAATTTTTTATGCCAAACAATTCATGGCGACAAAACTTCACCACTAAAGGTCCATTTTAATGGCGACATTCATTTGTCACCACTAAAAGTGACTTTTAGTCATAACCTAGAGTCACCACAAACTTTGAATTTCTTTTTTAGGAATAAAATTTTTTATGCTAAAACCTTTAATGGCAACCTTGGCATGTTGCCACTAAAAGTATGTTTTAATGGCAACTTGGGGTCACCACTAAAAATTTACAAATGGTTTTGAGTGAACAAAAATTTTAGTGCCAAAATTTTTAGTAGTAAGCCTTGTTTGTCATTATTAAAAGTATATTTTAGTGGTGACTTGTAATCACCATTGAAAGGTTCAAATTTTTTCAAGGGAACAAAATGTTAGTACTACAAATTTAATGGCGATCTTGGTACATCATCATTAAAAGTAAAAGTTGAAAAGTTTTTGAAGGAAATAAAAATTTTGATATCAAAACTTTTAGTGCTAACCTCAGTATGTTGCCATTAAAAATATGTTTAAGTGGCAACTTGTTGCAAATTGTTTAGACTGAATAAAAATTTTAATGCCAAAAAATTTAAGAGTGACCTTTATATGTTGTCACTAATAGTATGTCAATTGCCACCAAAGGTTATGTAATTTTTTTTACAAATTTTCAAAATGAAGTATGGTAGGATTGGGACCTAGGTCATCTAGGTATAATGCTTGAGTATTGATCGTTGCTCTTAAGACACACCTAGAATATATGAGTACAAACTATTATATATATAAACACAAAAATAATAATATGTAATATAAATATATTCTTACCATTTATTTCTTTATTTTTTAAGAATATATTCAATATATTTTAAAAAATTAAAATTAAACCAAATAGATAATTCTATTATAATTATTTAATTTCTATTTAAAAGGATAAATAATTAAAATTTTAATAATTATATCATAAAAATTAATATTAATGTAATGTAAATAATCTTAAAGAATATATTTATGACTTAAAGTATTTTTTTAATTTTTATATCAATTGCCAATATTTTCATTTTATTTATTCTTTATCTAGTTTTATGAGTTATTTAATCATTAATCAAAATAAAAAATGAAAAATGGTGGATAAAAAATAATAAGGTAATATATTTATATATAATTAAAAAAATAGGTGGATAAGACACAAGATATCTTGCATTTGATCTCATCTCTTTTCTTATTCTGGGTACTGGAAAAATATGCTTTAAAGGATCATAATAGAGATGCATTGGAGAGTGTAACACCATAATCTTCTATTTTTACTTTCCTATAAACAAGCTTCATACATGAGATTCATGGAAAATGCAATGAACATAATGCATTTAATTGCATTACATAAGTCTTTAAATTTTCATCTTTTGCCCCATGGACCCCATAAACTCTTCAATATTATCCTCTGCTCATAATCTATCCATACAAGTCATAAATATCATAAAACATCACATACAAATTGGATTGGAAGCCACACATTAGAAAAATTGAAAGTGACTATCGGGTCCAGTTTTCAAGTTTTTGATATGAAGTTTGAAAATTTATAACTAATTCTAAAAAAAACTAAAATCAAGCATGTGATAGTTTTCTAAAAAGCTCTAGATATTAACTAGAGGGTAAAAATAAGTCCAGACCAAAATAGAAGTATTAAGGCCATAAAAATTGATGGAATAATACCAAAGGTCTTGATAAATCCTTGATACTGCCATGAAATTTCAAAAATTTGGTTCTCTTCCTATAGACCTTCAAATGGGGTGATCTTGGGGTCTATAGAAATCTTATTATGTCTAATTTATGTATGTAAAATTTTATAGCCAACAGACTTCATTTGCCCTATAAGTGACACAGAAACAAAATCTAACCATATGAATAGTGTACTCTGCCATTCAGCATATTTTTTCCAATTTTGAAAAATCATAATAAATTCTCTAGAGCTCCAAATTAGGTGTTCTTTAACTCTGTGGAAAGCTTTAGAGGAGACCTACTTGTTGGTCAATTTTCATATAAAACTCACTCATTTGGTCAGCTTTGGCTTAGCACATAATTTGATCACTTTTGGTGTTCAAAATGATTCAAAATGGTGCCAAATTACTTTCTTCATTATCCAAGGCCACTTGGGCACGTCCAAAACCATATACACAGGAGGCATACTTTTTGGTTCAAAACCTCATAAAACTCATTTTCACTATGATACTTGCTATCATACACATGGGAATCAAGGCACTAAGGGTATTTAGTGGCAAAATCATACATACTTATTCATATGAACCCACAATCATCACACACATCATATCTACATATGTTTAAGTGTGTTCAAGTGTTTACATCATATATATACTTCATGGTTACAATTCTTGATATCAAAATACATTTACAAAGTTCATTTCTCTATACATATGTCAAAGTCTTGCTTCTCATGCTTGTTGACTCACATTTCTTAGGCCACTTAGCTCACTTAGACATAGTTAGTTATTGGAGGGAGAAAAGCAAGATTCTAAAATTTCCAATAACTCTTAACCCTTTTCAATCATACATAATAGCCATATTTTTAAGTCAAAGAATGTATATATGGACATTAAGCTACTGGTAACCATACGAAAATCATTTTCATGTGCAAGAAACTCGCACGTATCATACATTGGCTTTCAAAAATATTAATTTGGTCTCACTCACTTTCCTTAGGACTTTTGGACTTACCTCACCTACTTTCAAAGGACTTTTGACTAACCCTCACTCTTTTTGAGACTTTTGGCTTTATCTCAGCCAATATTATAGACTTCTAACTCATCTTCACATTTGTTAAAGGACTTTTGGCTTTACCAAACTCATTTAAGTCAAAACATATTTATAAAATGCATTTCAAGAACATCATGATACCATGGCATGTAGGAAATAATTGGAAACATTTGTTATGGTAAAATCATACATACGCACATCTAAAGACAAGAAAACAACAAAGAATGTATGAGAGAAAGGTTAGAGAACTACCTTTAGAACAAAATCCAAGTCTTTCTCTTGATTATTCCTCCCCTCTCAAGGTCACACACTTGCAAGTGGGTAGAGTTTGATTCCTTTGGCCTAGACACGTCAAATAGGATACCATTATGTCATGGAAGCAAACTCTAACATCACACACACATTAGGAAAGCCTACTTCCTTTTATGTTTCAATTATGGCTCCATTCAAGACCCAAAGAAGCAACTCTAATAATTCTTAATCTTGGCCTCATTTTCTCTCTCAATCTATAACTCTTGACTTTATTTAGACTTCTTGGAACCAACACACAATCATTTTGAAGAGTCTAGCTATATGTTGCTTCTTTATGTCATATTATGGAACTTATACTTCCAACTCTCAATCTATGGCTTCTAAATTTTTTTCAAGGCTTCCTTTGACATTCTTCCATCATATTTAGTCCTAATCTAAGTTTAGAAAAATTTAAAACACTCATTAGGCATATGTTCTAAGCTTGGCCAAGACATGCCTCCGATTTTGGACCCATGGACTTTTCTTTGTTGCCTTGAAAGAAGAGACACTTGGGAGGCTTCCTAAGGGTCTTAGGAACTCAATTAAATCCTCACATAAGCTAAAATATCCTTAAAAGAAATTTGATTTTATCATGTGTTCAAGAATCCCTAACTTTGCTCTTGGTCAAAATTTACTCCCTCTTTATTGCTCTTTATATGGCCGAAATTATCCAAGAAGGAGTAAGGAAGAGAAAGCAATAAAGCATGAATGTTTACCTTAGTTTTAAACTTGTTTCAAGAGCTCTTTCAATTGGTATGCTCCTCTCCTTCAAACTCTATCTTCTCCTTTCTGAACTAGACCTAAAACAGTCCCATATGAATAATTAAAACCATAGAAAGAATGGTAGGGAGGAGGAAAACAAAGTTAAAGAAGGAAGAAGCTTGAAATTTTAAGTTTTTCCTTACCTTTTCTTGAAATCTTTTCTTCCTTTTCTTCCTCCCTCTTGTGCATCTCTCCTTCTTGGTCTCTTTCTTTGTTTTGAGCAGAACAATAGGTCAGTTAGATGAAGGGAGGATGGGACATCACTTATGAGAAGTAAATTAGAAGAAATTTGTTCTTGAAAATGTGATTTGTGTCCTTTAACTTGGATGATTCATTTTATGCTCATTTTAGCTCCTTTTTAAAAACCATTTTTTCTATCATAAATGTAGGTCCTTAAACTTATAAAATTGTTTTGGAATCACTGAATTTGGATTTAAAAGCTTTCTGAACAAAAAATTCATAGTTTAGGTCAATCGACATTCAAAAATGTACATTAGAAGGGTTTTAATTATTCCCGGGGATTCGATGTTTTTCAGGGCCTCTGAAAACAATGAAAAACTCAAATTTTTTATTTAAAAATTCCTCTTGTGAGTTTTTTAAAAATTGCTCATATATTTACGAAAATGCCATTATGTTTCTAAACAATTTCATTCCATTTTTGTTTAACTATTCTAGCCCCATTTTCAGAGTACTTTGAGCCTTGGATTCTCATTCTTAGGAGTTTAGAAAGTTACTCTTGTTTTACTGAGTAATATCTTATTTGTGTAATATCTTATTTGTCTAACTCATCTTGTTTATTCATAGCAAATTTGTATAGCCAAGAACAACAATACAAGCAAAATTCCCTTTAAAAAACTATGATATAAGTTGCGCAACGGGTAAAATTTTTATTTTTATGTCTCGTGGACTATCAACTTATATCCATGGCATTCCTCAATTTATTTTCACACATATAACTCCAGTTCATCTCAAAATTGGGCCAGAAATTCGAGCTTTTAGTTCACACACATGAAAATCATAGTTGCTGTCTCGAGTACCCAGTTCAGATTCTATGCCCAAACTTTGAAAAATTATAACTAAATGTAAAAAAATTGAAATCATATGCATTTGGCTATTATAGAAAGCTACAGATGTTAAATTTATGTTAAAAATAATTGTAGATCAAAATTATACATCTAGTTACTGAAATTTGATGAAATAGTGACTGAACTCCTCTGCATCCCTGATACTGTCATCAAATTTCAAAAATTCATAACTCTTTGTTCAAACTTCCATATAAGGTGATCTTAGTGGCCATAAAAAGCTTATGATTTATAGTTTATGCTAATAAAATTTCATAAGTATTGGACACTATTTGATCCTCAGATGATATAGCTCAAGAAACTGACCATATGAACAGTGAATTTGATAGCATGGCAAAAAAATCCCAACTTTAAAAATTTATAATTAATTATGTAGAGCTCCATTTTTTATAAACTTTAGCTTCCTAAAAATCTCTTAATGAGCTTTACATCGATGCCAAATTTCATATGAAAATTCGTTCATTTGATTAGATCTTGATATTTGGTTTCGATTTAGTCATTTTTATGGTTCATAATGGCATCAAAGTGTTCAAATTTGCTTCCAAGACTTGTGTGACCACTTAAGCATGTGGGAATGCACCAAAATGGTCTACTAAACATGTCTCAAGGGTGTACAAACTTAGAAATTAAAAACTCACTCTTTCACCCCAAGTCCTACACAAGAATGCATACACTTTATATTGCCATCAAAAGTCCAAAAAATTACAATATCATTCATTTGGTATCAAGTCTGATACATACATCAAATATTTGGATATTTACATGTATTCCAATGGTTATACAACATTCCCAATAGAAGAATACATTATATGTCATTCATATGGCTATAAATTGAATAAAAAAAATAACCCTTTTGTCAATCTTTCATCTTCTAACTTGGTAGCTTCCATTACTTTATTCATTTGATTCACCTAGCATATTAAGACATTAAAGAGGAGGGAATGAGATTCAAATAATCCCATAGCTCTTCTCCCTTTCAACCATGCATAAAGAATATAATTCTAGGTCTAAAAATGCATGCATAAATATTATGGCTCTCATAAACATTCATAGAATATTTTTTACATTCAAGAAGTCATACAAAGCATATATAGGTTTGCCAAGTAAGCAGTTTACCCTCACTTATTTCTCTTTAGGATTTTGGACTTGTCCCACCCTGTTTCTTAAGAGGTTTTGGACTAACTTTACTCTTAGGAGACTCTTTACTTTGTTTCAACCATTTTCAAGGGTTCTTAACTCATCATCAC
Organism: Erythrophleum fordii; assembly: GCA_032878935.1. NCBI lineage: Eukaryota > Viridiplantae > Streptophyta > Magnoliopsida > Fabales > Fabaceae > Erythrophleum > Erythrophleum fordii. The sequence goes on from JAVQMF010000029.1 coordinate 5,089,089, forward strand.
CACAACTTAGGGCTTTTGACTTTACCACACTTAAGCAAACCAAAGGCATTCATAAAAATATCATTTGCATTTATAAGCAAAGCATCAAAATACCATGGCATGTGAATACTTGATAGAATATGTTTTATGGCTTGAAATACACACACACACATTTAAGACAAGAAAAGCACTCATTCATGCATGAGAGAAAGAAGAGAGAGTTACCTTTGTTGCAACAACACACTTTCCCCATTAGATTTTCCTTCTCTCCCTCAGTCACACACACCCAAGGATGTGGGGCTTGGTTTCTTTGGCCTAAACACAATATATAGAAGCCAATTAAGCTCTTAAAATTACTCCTAAGGCTAGATAGTTTCTTTAAACACTAACTTGCTCTTTTATGGTTTCAAAATGCACTTAATGAAGTAACATCCATAATTTAAGTTCCTGGCTCCATTCTTTCCTTCCATGTATGGTTTTTGACTCTATTTAGACCTCTTGGAGTTATCACACAACCAAAACAAGGAACCTAACTAGATGTTGCTTTCTTAAGCCATAATATGGAACCTACACTACCAATTTATTCCCTAGGCCTTCTAAAATTTTTCCAAGCCTTCCTCTTATCCTCTCCCTTCATATATGACTCAAAATCAAGTTTGGAATAAATTAAAACTACTCCTAGGTGCCTTGAACTCTCTAGGTCGAGACATGCTCTCCTTTTAGCACACTTGGAGTTTCTTTGCTTCCTTTGATGGGAGAAGCATGTAGGAAGCTCTCTTGATGTCTTAGAAGCCTATGTGAACTCTTGAACCTCTCAAAATATAGCTAGAACCCTAACTTAGGAAACAATGGTTCTTTGTTAATTTCCTTTACATATTATTATTCTCCACACTCAATATCCTAAGATTCAGCCTTGGTTCTACCCAAAATCCATGTCTTCTTGAAGTTCCTAGGCTAGTCGTACCTAAAAGGAGAAAGGAACAAGAAGTAGCTACTATAGAATGAAGTTTTACGTTTTTTTTTTTTTTTTGCTTCCCCTGCTTGCTCTTGACTTTGGTTAGCTCCCTCTCTTCAGACAAAAATTTATCTCTCTATTGTGCCCTTAAAATAGAACCAAACTTCTCATTAAAACCATGGAAAAGAAGCTTGAGAGGAAATGAACAAATTTCAAGGAGGAGAAGCATGAAAAGTTTTAAGAATTTTGCCTTTCTTGCCTTGATTTTCTCCTCCTTCTTCCCTTATCTTGTGCCCCTAAGTCCTTTGAGTCTTCTCTGGTTTTGGGGTAAAATAGGTCTGTAACAACCGGGAAAAGGAAAAAAGAAAGAAAGTAGAAAGCTGAAAAAATTCGAAATCTAAAAATTTTGCCAGGTCTCCTCGCAATAGCGAGAATGATTCTAGCTATAGCGAGTGCGGGCAGCAGTCCATACAGAAACCAGGGGGCAGCTCGCCGTAGCGTGCGCCATAGCGGGAGTGAGGTCTGGAACTAACGCGAGTTCGCCATAGCGAAGGTCGAATCTCGCCATAGCGAAGGGAACTGATACGAGCTCGCCATAGCGAAGGTTACACCTCGCCATAGCGAAGCCAGATAACACGAGCTCGCTATAGCGAAGGTTAATTTTTGTCGTAGCGAGGGTCAGTTAAAAGTAAAAGGCGAGAATTAGACTTCATTAAACTTTGTTAAACTCATTTTTTCTCTCATATCTTTAATTATAGATTTCGACCCAAGGAGATTTGTAAAAGAGGTGTGGAGAGTGAAAGAGATCTAAAGAAGGATATTAAAGCAAGAGAAAGGTAAGCAAATTCCTTCCATTTCTCCTTAGAATCTGGATCTCTTCTCTTTGCCCTCTCTTTCTACGGTTTTAGTTGTGAGATTAGTGAGTTTCTGAGCATGGGTCAGAAGAGGAAAAAGTGGAAAACACCTTTGAATCTTTTTGTTTTCTTTGAAAATGTCGTTTCCATTACCATGGGAGCTTGAAAGAGAGAAAGAGTTGATGGCATTCCCAAGAGAGAGAACTCTAATAAGGTTCTGGTATGTTAGGAGAGTTTGATCTCAAAGATTACATTCTCCATGAGAGTAATTGCATGCTTTTATGTGTCTAGGCTCAAAGAAACACCTAATCAAGGTGTGATTGTGAACTTAAGAAGGGAGAAGAGGAATTGAAAGGAAAAGCTAGTGTTGACCTTGGCTGATAAGGTAGCTCTCTCTTCCCACTCTTTCTTATTGCATTCTTAGATGTAATAGTCATTGTATGTTTATGTATATGCTTGTTGTGTGGAATATGCCATATGCTATTGCTTTGATGCATTGATGCAAATGTGCTTGTATGTTGGATTGTGAGAATTGCTCGGGTGAGGTAGTGCCGAAAGTCCCTTAAGATGGGTGAGGTAAAGCCGAAAGTCCCTTGAGATAGGTGAGACAAGGCCAAAAGTCTCAAACGAGTGAGGCCAAGTCAAAAGTCCTTAAACTCGGGTGAGGCCATCCAAAAGTCTCTAAACTCAGGTGAGGCTAGACCAAAAGTCCCTAGAGCCCATTTTTGGCATTGTTGTGATTTCCATAGCATGTACAACGTGTGTTGGATGTTTGAGAATGGCTAAATGCTTATTCACATGCTTTGACTTATTATATGCCTTGATTGTTTACATGAATGAGTGCATGAGCTACTGAGATTCCCTGAATCTCACCCCTTCCCCTCCCAACTTAACATACTAGGTGGAGCACAAGGAGAAGCAAGTGCACACCAAGGAGCCTAGGAGCATGCTTAGCTAGTTGTTAGCTTTGTTTTGGCTATTTTGATGTATTTTGATGTAAAGAGGTGCCAAAATGAGTATGCACCTTCTATTTTTTAGATGTAACTATTGTAGCAAGTGTAAATGTATGAAAAGATGGTGTATAAACTATGTTGATAGCCAAAGTAATGGAAATGTGGGTTTTGCCCCTTTTGTTGAATGTATGTGAAAGTGAATTTTTGGCCGTAGCATAGTGAGATTGGATTGTATGTTGATTTGGACTACATGGACATGTTATATAGACTATTTTTATGCTTTTAAACTTGTCCATGTGGAGTGAGAATATATGAGAGGCCATTTGGACCTATTTTGGACCTTTTGGGTGCCAAAATCAGTATTTTTGAGAGCTCCGTCAAAGTATGACTGGATGAGCTCCTCTTTCCATGAGATTTGGCATGCCTCTAGAGTTTGTAGAAAGCTTCTTGAGAAGCTAAAGTAGGTAATATTCGGAGGTCTAGAGAATATTTAGCGAATTGTTAAAATTGGGAAAAATCTATGGTTTGGTCATGTACTGTTTCATTAGGTCCGAAAATGAAACCATGTCATTCATAGACCAAACGATAGCCAAATTGGAGGTCTGTAGAGAGAGAATGAACCTTCTGAAGTTCTGTATCAGCATCAGGGAGCTCATCTGACCCCCGTTACTGTTCTATCAATTTTCGGGGTGTAAGGGCTACTGAACTTATCTGGACTTATTTTTTTCCTCTAGTAGACATCTGTAGCTTTCCAAATTGGTATAGTGTGCCTAGATTGGATTTTTATGGATTTAGTTATGAATTTTCGAAAGTCATGACAGTAAGCTGCACCAGAAACAATGATAGTCGGACATCCTTCCCATTTTCGATGTCAAACATGGTCTAAACGCTGAGATTGTGGTTGGGAATGATTTTTAGTGTAAATTTAGCACTTAGAGCTTTCTAGAAAGCTAAAGTTTGCTGCATTCCCATTTTTCTACAATTAGTTATGATTTTCCAAAGTTAGAGCCAAAATATGACTTTTGGGCACAAGTGAGATAATGCAATTTTTCTGGTTTTTGGCTCCATACCCGTGGCTTATGGTTTTTTTTATGCTATGTATGAGTTGTATAAGTGGAGTTTGAGCTGAGAATATAAATGATGGGTTCACAGGACCCACGGGGCAGAAGTTGAGTGTATGAAACCCCGTTTCCTAGCATAAAAATGCCACGGACTAGTATTGATTCTTTGGAAATCATATGGAACCGAGCCCAGTGAGAAGCTAGGTAGCGGTAGTAGATTAAGGTGTCACAAGGTCGATCTAAGAAATAAGGAGAGTGGGGCGTGATTTAAGAGAAGTTTCAAAAACAAAAGAATTCCAAAAATTCTCATTTTATCCCTTTGTTGTGACATTTTCATTTTAGCTTTATTTTAGCTTCTTTTTTAGATTTATCTTTTTCATCATAAAATTTATGTTCCCAATTTTATAAAATGCCTTTTGAATCACTCAAATCGAAACTAAAATCTTCTCGAACAAATCAGTCAAAATTTAAGTCAACTAACATTGAAAAACATACAAAGGAGGGGCTTTACCTATCTCGAAACTTCTTATGATTTTCAGGGTCTCTGAGTATCCTGGGCAATTCAAAATTTTCATTTAAAAAATCCTCTTATGAGTTTTCCAAAAATTACGCGTAATTACAAAAATACTATTACGTTTCGTTACCGTTTTGTTAAAATTTATTTTTTCATTCTAGTTTTATTTTTCTTTTTGTTTGAATCTTAGAATTCACTTTGTTATAATTATTTAATGTCTAGTTAAAAAGTTAATTATAAATTTAGGAAACAAATTTGTACAATATTTATTAAAGTTTTAATAATTATCTTATAAAAATTAATATTAAAGTTATTCAAAGAATCTAGAAAAAAAGATGTTTATCACATAAATTATTTTTTAATTTACATACTAATTATCAATATTTTCTTTTTATTTATTTATTATTATTTTTGAAATCAACATCAGGGCTCAAATCCAAGGATAAATTGCCATAAGGGGATTCACTTGAACTATCACCTTAAAATTGAGCTCCCAAGCCAGTTAAATCTTTAATAATAGACCTTATAATTCCATCATGGTTATAAAGTAGGATCTAATGTTATGTCCAAAACCTGCTAACCATCATCCATTCTCATTTCAAATAAACCCCCATTCCCCAAGGCTTTCCATTCTCATTTCATCTAATAAGGCTCTCAATGTGTTGCATTTTATACTTGACCATTCTATCTCACAAGTACACATTTCTCCATGGTCCTTCTAATGCACACATGAACAAATCTATCTAGCATAATAAAATTAATATATTTATTAAAATAAAAATAAAAAATAAATGAAATAGATAATTCTATTTAATTATTTAATTTCTAATTAAAAACATAATTATTGAAAGATAGATATAATAGAAATTAGATAACAAATTTATAATTAATAATATAATAAATAGTAATAAAATAAATTATTAGAAGATATATAATATAAATAATAAAAATTTTAAAAAATAAAATAGCTTTACATAAATATAATAATTATATAACAAAAATAGATAAAGAACCTAATGAAGCCTAAAATATAATTAATGAATAAATAATAATAAAATAAATTAACCAATGATATATAATAAAAAATGATTTTTAGATAAATATAAATATAAATATATCTAAATTATTAAATTAACTATTGTATTTAAGAAAATTACTTTTCCAAAACCAATTCAAATTAAACTAGATAAAAAATAAATTAAAATATTTTACTAATAATTGATATATTAATTTAAAAATATAGTTTAAGTAATAGATATATTTTTTGAAAATTTTAAATTAATATTAATATTAATTTTTACTATACAATTTTTTAAAATTGTAAGTTAATTTAATATTCCATGCTATAATCTTATCTTTTAATCCATTAGTTTTCTTTCTCCGATATCTATCGATGAATTAATTTAAAATTTTCTCCTTAATTCCTCCCTCTTTTTGTTTTCAATTGCCTTTCAATTTTCTAATTCCCTTCTTTTTCTTCTTTTGCAATACACATGCTTTCACTAATCTTCAATCTTGTCTTCCTCATAGTACACTCTTGCCCCTTCTTATCTTTGTATGGTACAAATTTTACCTACTAGCTTTTCACAAGCCTCCAAATCCCACTGATCCAAATTTCATATAAATCCTTAATTCACCTTGAAAATCTCGTATGGGTTTGAGCTATTACAACCTTCTTTGGTTCCTCCCAATCTCTCACTTCCTTACCTTTTTACCATGGTTCCAAATTGTGGCTTGCATTGAATAATGCAGCTACAATATTGCGAATGCAAGTCGGGCCACATTCGTATCAACCCACAAATGCAGAGGGATCAGATATCACCTTATTGGGCCGCCATGTAATATTGTTGTAGTCGCAATGGAACGGTATTGCGGTTACATTACAACGCATCATATAAAGGTCAAAAAACAAAACTCGAATCAGAGTGATGGCCCTAGCTTTGCTTTCCCAAACAATAAAAGAGAAAAACCACTAAGCAGAATCAGTGAAGAGACCTTTGACTCTAAAACTATACCTGAATGTTAAAGCACGGTAGTCTAAAATCTTGAATCTAAAGTCTCGAAGTTGAGCTAGTAGTACGCACTTTGTGCTTAAATCTGAAGAGAGAAGCCAATGCCAGTGTAGAGAGGCATGTACATCTTCTTGCTCTGCTTTTGATTGCCATTTTCAGAGTTCGAATCTAAAGCATTGAGAATCAGGGGATTAGGGAGGAGTCAAGGAGGTGCTTAAACAAAGGGCTCGTTAGTGAATAGTGATGAAATATTTCAATAGCTACTTTCCTTTTTATTTTTTGTTTTTGAGAAACGAGAGGACATGGTTTAGTTTAACGGTTGAACTAAAGGTGGGGCTGAGCAACACAAAAAGACAACTTTTACCATCTTCTTTGCATCAGCTAGCCTTCTCTTACATAACAGGAGAGTAATTGAAGAAAGAAGGGTGGCAAATGTAGAATTAGTGAAGAAGTAAGTATTCTTTTGTTCTTGGTGATAGTGAAATAGCAAAATTAGAAAGAGCACGAAGTTTAACAACAAAAACTGTAAAGAGGGATGATGACAAAATGAATTACATTTTGCTTTCTAATAATTTCAATTTATCTAGATATTTTTCTTCTAAAAGTAATATTTAACTTGCTTAAAGAAATATTTTTTACCTAATTAAAGATAGAAATAATAGCTATAAATCTCATTTTAAATTAATGCTATTAAATTTATATTCAAACTATCACATTTATATTTATATTTATATTTACATATTTATTAATGATTAATTTAATATACTTATTTTTTATTGATATTGAAACTATATTTGTTTTATGTGAATTAAATTTTGTTTTTAAATAAACATGGTCGAGTTGGATATTGCAATTTGTAACCATTACAAGAAAATGTCTCTGCTCTTGAAATTGACAACACACACACACACCGACCCTAATCAATCTCATATCCACTCTCACTATGCTGTCATGCACTGTGCCATTCTACCTTACTTTTTTTTTACTCATGTATCATTTATAATAATACATATGGGACACACAAATATATAATTGAAAGATCCAAATTTAGTGGAAGGCAAATTAAAATTATTAGAAAACATAATATAATTTGTTCAAGGAAAAAAATAAAATATTTTTAGTTATTTTCTAGTTGGACATGCATTTAAAGCAAACAAAAATTGTTAATTAATTAAGATAGGATTATTTACAAAGGTAATCCTAACAAAAATATATGAACTTTAAGCAAAGATAAATATATATGAAGAAAAAAAATCAATATATAGCATATGTTTACCACATATTATGTGATTATAAATTATATGTTCAAAATATTATAGCTAATAAACTAATAAACTAATATATTCATGGGAATTATTTTTAAATTTTTGTTGCTTAATTTAATTTTATGGGATTTGAATCTTTCAAATTTTTTGAGTGTATACTTTGGAGGAAAAAATAAATCACAATTAATATGTTTTAATAATAGAAGAGTTGATTCTTAATTTATAAGAGATGGAAGGTAGTAAAGTGGTATATTAGAAGATAGTTCTTACTTTAATTTTTCACAAAGTTTTAGTAATTTTGGCATTTGAGACTCATCTCAAAGTAATCAAAGTTACTATCCATCATTTTATCAGCAACTTTCTTATATGTCACATTATCACTATCCAATGACTTAAGTGTCACCATATTATCAACTTTTAATAAATTATCAAAAGCCTTATTATTACCGAGCACTAAATTTTCCTTATTAACAAATGGAGAACACAAGTGAAGGATTTTTTATTATGTTTTTGGATAAGGAGTAAGACAAGGTGATAATGAAAGTGAAAGTGGGGGCTATATGTAATAACCTTTACTTTATATCATAAAAGTTTAACCTTATGCATTTGTATAAAAATAGTACTTTTGGCAGTGGTTATTTGTGTTATTGAAAGCCCAATTAATTCATTTTTAGCTTCAGGGACAATGTGAGCTTACCAACTTCATTTTTCATCCATAACATATCCATTTATATCAGAAATATCACAATTTATCTCACATCTCAAATTTTGGACCATATTACACAAAATCAAAAATTTGCTTTCAGGTTGCTGCACTAATTTTTTGATATGAATCTTAAAAATTCATAATTAATTCTAGAAAAATCAAAATCATATATATGATAGCTTTTTGAAAAGCTATGGACATTAACTAATGACTAAAAATAACTCCAGGTCAAAGACAATAACATTTAGCTTGTGAGAGACAATGAAACAATACATCATGTTATGCTTTTAGACAGTTGCAAACCCTGGAACTTCAAAAATTTGTTTATCCCTTTACAGTGTTCCAAATAAGGTGATCTTAGTGGCTATAGAAAGCTTATGATATCTAGTTTATGCTTGTAAAATTTTATAAGCATTAGACTTCATTTGCTCCTAAGAGATCCTAAAACTAGAATTGATCATATAAACAGTAACCTTGATAATTCTGCATAATTTGGCAAATTTTGAAAAATTATAATAAATTCTCTAAAATTCCAAATTAAATGTTTTTTAGCTTTGTGAAAGTTCTAGATGAGACTTATTTACTGGTTAAATTTTATGTAAAAACTTATCCATTTAGTTAGACTTTGATTCAGCTCAAGAAATGGTTATATTCGAAGTCTATAAAGGGGTCACATGGCACTGAATGGCTTTTTCATTATTCCATAATCACTTGGGCACATTCAAAAGCAAAAATATAACCTAGGAGAGCATTCCAAATAGTCGAAATCACCATGCATCGTAAAACCACCATCCTAGTTGCTAACATACGTATGTATATTATACATCTAGGATGTCAAATTCTCACATAAGCATACATTTAACTTCAAATCCCATTCATACATGATCATTACATATATTTACACATGCTTATACATGTACATCTCATGCACACTATAGAATTATAAACTTTGATATCAAATTACATTAAAACCTATTCTATTATTAAAGTATTGCTAATCATGCTCCTTGGCTCCCATTTTTTCTTCCTTGACCTTCACCTAGACATGGTTAAACATAGGTAGGGGAAGAGTTAGATTCAAGAATCTCAATAGCTCTTTACCCTTTCAAACATATATAAAAGATGCATTATATGTCAAAGAATGCATGCATACCATAAAAGCTACTAATGAATATACATAAATCATTTCCTTATCATATGAACTCATACATGTCAAACATAAACTCTCAAGGGCATTAGTTTAGCTTCACCAAATTTCTTTAGGACTTTTGGATTTACCTCACCCACTTTCAAAGAACTTTTGACTTAATCGTATTCTTTTTTAAACTTTTGACTTTGTTTCACCTATTTTTAAGGACTTTTAGTTCATCCTTACCCATGTTAATGGACTTTTGGCATAACCATATCCATTATAGTCACGTTGCATTCATAAACATATTTCAAGACAGCAAACATCTAAGCAATATATGTGAGAAAAGTTAGAGAGCTACCTTGAAGTAAGGACGCAACACTTTTTCCCTTGGTTACATCTTTTCTTTCTCAGCCTCACACATCTAATGATGGAGAGCTTGATTTTGCTTAGCCTAGATACATCTAATAAGAGATAAAAATATCATTGGAACTAACTTTAATATCTATTTTTGAGTGAAACCAAAGTCATTTTATAAGTTTGAGAGCTTAAATATTATGATGGAAAAGATAAATTTTGAAAAGGAGTTGAATTGAGCCTAAATGGAAAGAAACAAGAAAAGGGACTAAAATGCAAAGTAAAAAAGTTATAAAGTGACTTTTTAGCTTCATATATTACGTTGCTTTTTAGCCCTTTGCTTCACTGACACTTAGAGCTTCTAAAATTAGAATACCCACGAGTTGAAGGGTGCTAAACCAAGAAGGAGAAGGAAGGAAGTGATCTTGTGAAATAGGTGAGAAAATTTGCTCTTTTCCTTGCTTCATCTCATGCTAAGGCTTTTCTCTATCTTCTCTTCTCATTTTCCATGAATTTTATGGTTGGTAAGGTTCTATTTTGAGGTCAACCCAAGTAGAAGAAATGAGTTTTGGAAGAAAAGATTTGTAGCAAGTGAAAGCTTCTTGGAAGAACACACAACCAATGTATGTTTCATGAATTCTATTGGCTTCTTCTTAGATGTTTTCCTTTAGGGTAATTTCAGTTAGACTTGACTCTCTTGAGGGGAGTGGAATTCTAACCTTAGCAAGAAAGAAACAAGTGTTTAAGAGTGTGGGAATTAAGATTAGTCCATTGAAATCTAAAAGAAAAGTAAGAAATTCAAGTTGGTGCAACTTGGGGTTTTGAAACAAATGATGAAATCTAATTTTTGTAGAGATATTCTAACTTATTTAAGACATGGTATGAGTCCCTTAGGCCTCTAGGAAGTTTTACGTGAGCCATTCCCTTCAAGAAAAATCAAGCAATCCATAAGCTCCTTTTTATGGTGATAGTCTTGGCCTCAAGGAGATTAAACCACCCAATGAGAGATTTTTTTTAATTCCAAAGGTATAAGAGGCTTAGATATGAATTATAGATGCTAAAGGAACTAATGAATTGAATTTAGAAAGCTTGGGTTAAGAGATGGCAATTTTAGGTCCTATTTAGACATAAAGAGGCAACCTAGAGTTTAGCTTCTTAGATTGAGTTTATGGTGACTTTAATGAGTTTATATGGAGCCATATGATTTAGAAAGAATTTGAATTGGAAGCTAAGAGCATAATTTTAAGTGGTTGCATCATTATGTCATATATAGACCATATAAGTGATTTAAGACCAAGTGAGCTACTTAGAGTCTTATGAAGTTAGATTTAGTTCCAAGGTATGATTTATGTCTTGTTTGATATGTGTAGACCAAGAGAATCAAGAACTCTCCCATTGTGAGTGCTTGGGAAAGAAGGTGAAAGAAAAAGGAAAGGGGAAAGCTTGAATTTCCAGTTTAAGGTAACTCTCTAACTTTTCTCACACGCATTTCTTAATTTGTTGCTTGTCTTGGATTGCTTGTATATGTGTTTGAATTGTGTGAATTGTGTATAGCCATTGATTTAGTGTCTTGGTACTATGATGTGCTTTTGAACTTGTTTGAAAGATGTAATAGCCTGAGTGGATTTGGTAAGGCCAAAAGTCCATTGAGATGGGTGAAGAAGAGCCAAAAGTCCCTAAAAGCGGGTGAGATAAGGCCAAAAGTCTTAAGAAAGAGTAAGGCCAAGTCAAAAGTCCCTAGAAGTAGATGAGGCAAATTCAAAAGTCCCTAAAGAGTTAGGTGAGACTAAACCAACTACCCTAAGAGCCTATGTTTGAGTTGTATAAACTTGTGTAATATTGAAAAATGATTATGTATGTTTTCTAAATAGTTTTATGGCATGCTTGCATTCCTTAACTTGAAAATACATCACATATGTATGTTTGAAAGGGTAAAAGAGCTATTCAAATTCTTTGAATCTCACTTTTTTCCCCACATGTCTATTTTTCCCTAGGTGAAGAAGAAGAATCAAGTTGAAGGAGCCATATGCATTGAAGAGGGATATTGTGACAATAAGATAGGAATTTTGTAAAATGATATCAAGAATTATATAACAAATTATATATAAATGACGTATATGAGATATAAATAGCTGAAAATATGTAAAACATATATTTATGATGAATGAAAGGATTTTGGAGCCATATGTGCTGGAATGTATAATTTTGACATTCAAATGCCTTGTTGGACCCTTGTGGTCTTATGTATGAGTTCAAGTTGGGAAGTAATTTTGAGATGTAGGATTTTTTGGACCACTTGGGTAGCATTTGTATGTTATTTTTATCCTTTTAGACATGCCCAAATGATTGTGGTGTGACTAGGAGAACAAATAGATCAAATTGACCCCTTTTAAATGCCATGAAACACCTCTTTTGCTACCTGAATTCCAAATAGACCAAATGGACAATTTAAATCATGAAATTTGGCATGATTATAGGTCTTATCTAGAGCTTTTTTCTGAGTTGAAAAACTTTTGCAGATTTGGCATGTACATTATTTATATAGTTAGTTTGCTTTTCTATATTTTCTGTAGGTCAAATGAAGTCTAATGCTTATAAAATTTTATGACATAAACTAGACACTATAAGCTTTCAATAATAATTAAGAGCACCTCATTTGAAGCTCTGTAGAGAGAGAATCAAAGTTTTGAAATTAAGGTTCTACTGCAAGACATATCAGTGACCCTAGTTATTGTTCCATTATTTTTTGTAGGTTAGATGATGTTGTCTTGGCTTAAAACTATTTTTAGTCATTAAGTAACATCTAGAGCTTTATAGAAAGCTCTTATATGTATGATTTCAATTTTTCTAAAATTAGTTATAATTTTCTAAAATTCATATTAGAAAACAGTCTCTGCAACCTGAGAGCAAAAATGCAAATCTATAAGAAATGGTTCTTGAACCATGTTGTAGGCCTCAAATTGTGTTGTTTCTGATATGTTTGAGTATGTTATGGGTGGAAATGAATTGAGATAAGTTTAAATGGCTCATGTAGGCAAAAATGAATTATTTCAATGTTCAATACACGGAATTCCATTGCCAAAGTTTGTAAATTCTATGTAAATGAGTATGAAATGCTTTGATTACTATGGCATGAGGTCTATGTGATTATGGTATTAAATTATGTATCTTGATTAAGACTTGTTTTAAAGTAGCTAAAGTACCTACATTTGAAATCAAAGTAAATGTATTGAATTTTGGTCATTCTAAGTGAGCATTACCAATTTGTCATCTAATATGAAGCACTTGTTGGTTAGGAAATCATCATCTTTTTATCAGTTGAAGTTACTTTTTCTTTTTGTTTCCTTTGATTGTTATTTTAAAAGGGTATATGAGACTTGGGGGATTTATTTTATATGATATAGGAGAACAAACTCATTTATAAACTATTTGATGAGGGTGATAAGAGAGGGTTGAAAAAAAAATTCAAAAGGTTTAAAAACTCTTTAGTGGTGTCTTTAATAGCCACTAATTTAAAAACAAAAAAAAATCTTTTAATGGTGACTATTGTAGCCATTGAAAATCACTTATTAGTAGAGACACCTAAGGTCACTATCAACATTATTTAAAAATTAAAAAAGTTTAGTGGTTACTATTATTACCATTGATTAGTCCCTTTCAGTGACAATGCCAAGTTACCATTAAAGGGAACTTTTTGCTAAAAGTCCTCCTTCGATGTTGACTTTTCACAAAGTCAAATTAATAAGGCTAATGGCAACTATTGTTGCCACTGAAAGTCCTTTTTAGTAGCAAGTTTCTATAAAAGCCAAATTAACGGGTTGTTGCTAAAACATTTTAGTGATGAGTTTTGCCACCACTAAATATCACTTTTAGTGATTTTTTTTTTCGAGTTACCACTAAAGATCTTTTGTTAAAAAGGTATTAGTTACAACATAGTAATGATCAAATGTTGCCACTAAAAAGATTTTTAGCAACAACTTTTGTCACCATTAAAACTTTTTTTTTTTGGATAATTAGTCATACAATCCAATTGACAATTGACCATATTGGCATTCTCCTCATATATGAACTTCTCAGGGGATCCATTAAGAATAAACTCGTAAACCAATACTCTTTTGGAACCTTGGAAACAAAATCTCAAAAGTTTGACAATGTTAACAAGAGATGTCCTATTAATACTTATAACTTCATTAATAAATTTGTTACTAGCATCTTTTAATTCACTTAACACCTTCACCATAATAAGACACCCATCTTATGGCTTTCCTTCATATACATTACCATATCTCTCTTAGCCTAATTTGACTTCGAAGTAATATGTGGCTTTTTGTATCTTTGAATAAGTGTACCTTTTAGTATGCAGGGGTTTATGTTGCTTTAGAAAGACCTCAATAATTTGATTAGTTAGATGATTTTTTTTTTTTGTCTATAAAAGATTAGACATAATAGGAAAAAGCTTTTTTTAGGTTTAGCATTATAAAAGATTAGCTACATGAAAATTTTGAAACATAAGTTTAAGAAGGCTTTCAAAAGAAGTGCCATATAGGAGACTATATATATATATATATATATCTATTCCTTGAGGTGATTGTTGTCTAAACTTGTAATAAAAAAAAAAGTCTAGTTGTTTAAATTTTTTTTCTCTTTAGTAATTTCATGAGATTTTAATAGAATTTCTTTTTTAAGAATTAGAAAAGAAAAGACCAAAATTTATTACAACCACACTATTAGAAATATTTTGTCATAAATTAACTTAGAATTAATTTGATTTTTTTTCATCATGCCTTAAAAGCAGCCTAAATGACTTTGTCCCAAAAAAAAAAAGAGGCAAGCTAAGGGACAAATACAACACTAAGGAAGGAAGACATTTTGAATTTAAGAAATGCTGAACCACATATGATACTTAGTATGTTTGGAAGTTGGAAAGTAGAGAAGAGAAGAAATTAAAAAACATAGAAGGGGAGAAAAGGGAAAAGATGGTTAGAAATATAAGGGAAAGGGCCTTCAGAAAACATTAAAAGATTATTTGAAAATCTTTAATTATCCTTATCATCTGATTAATAACTCCTAAATAAGAAAATTTTGGAATGAAATTAAAACTTTTCTTCCCTTTAGTTCATCTCCCCTATCCTTCTTCCAATCATAGCACATAAAAATCATTTTTTAAGCTCTTGAAAATCTATTTATAAGATATTAGGATACATCAAATATAAAAAAACTTACAACTTATGTGTTGCATATATTCTAAATAATATAAGGTTGATATTGAGTTCTCTATATATGTAAAGCTTTAATGTAAATCTTTGAATAATTAGAATATTATGATGTCCACTAATTAAATGTGTAACATCCAGTTCCTCCGTAAACATGATAAACGCGATATTTGGTTTCTCCGTAAACGTCAAAAAAAGGCCAAATACAAAAGGAAGTTCTCAAAATAGAAGGAATTGGGGCCAACTAAAATTATGATAAAATTTTAAATAATGAAAAATGAGGATTTGAGCTTTGAGTTACCCAGAAATCAAGGCTAGAGTGATTCAAAAAATTTGTCGAAAGACCAATGGCATTTTCGTAAATATAGATAACTTTTGGAAAACCTACAGAAGGGCTTTTTAAACAGAAAATTTAAACTTTTTGGAGTTCTCAGAGGCTCTGAAAATCATAGAAACTCTTAAGACAGTTGAAACCCTTCCAGTGAGCTATTTCAGCCATCGGTTGACTAAAACTTTGACTAAATAGTTCAGATGGGTTTAAATCCAAATTAAGTGATTCCAAAGGCATTTTATAAATTAGAGAACTTAAATTTTATAATGGAAAAGATGGTTCTCAAAACGGATCTAAACTGAGCTCAAATGGCATAGTCAAAGTGTAGTGGCGAAAATGGTAATTATAGAAAAATTCAAAACTATCTCCCCACCTTTTCTTTATGTAATCCACGCCTTCTCTATTGGAATTGTTGACTTAAATTCTGCTAAATACCAATAGTTATGGCGCGATGAAGGGAGGGAGGAAAGAGAAAGGAAAGAAAGCTAAATAGGTAAGCATATAGGCAAAATCTCATATTATGGTAGTTAGTAATCTTACTCCACTCTTCATGCTCTTTCTAATGGTAGTTTCAACTTCATGAAAGGATGATTTTGGTGGCTGACCTCATGAGAAAAAGTGGAGGTTTGGAACAACTAAATAGAGCAAGAGAATCACCATTTAGCAAGCTTTTAAATAAGGTATGATGTGCAATAGAAAAACTTATTTTTCTTTGAATTCCAATGGCTTCCATATTAGGTATAGAGAGAGAAACTAGAGAGGGGAAGGAATTCAAGCCAAAACAAGGTAGAGATAAGAATATTCAAGCATGAGAAATAAGAATATGCAAAGAGAACAAAGAAAGAACCATGAATTTATAAGATAAAAGAGCTAAGGGTTTGTGAACATAACAAAAAATATGATTTTATCTAAGAGTTCCCAAGCCTATGTGAATATTTGTATGAGTTCCTAAGACCCCTAAAGAGCTTCTTACATGCACCTCCCATCCAAGAAAGCAAAAAAACTCCATGGACTCTTTAAGGAAGCCTTGCCTCGGCCTAGGACAGAAGTAATACTTAGGGAGTGTTTTAGTTGCTTCCAAGCTTAGTTTTGTATCATATATGATAGGAGAGTATGAGAGGAAGCCTTGGAAAAAATTTAGAAGCCATAGATAGTGAGATGAAGGTGTAGGCTCCATAATATAGCATAATGAAGCAACTCCTAGCTACGCTCCTTAAAATAATTGTGTGATGACTCCAAGAAGTCTAAATGGAGTTAAGAATCATAGATTAAATGAGAGAAGGGAGCCAAGATCATGAATTTTTGTAGTTGCTTCATTAAGTGTCTTATGGAAGCATAATAGAGCCATAAACCAAAGTAGCATCATGTAAAGTGTGTATAATGCCAAGGCTTATTCCCATGAGTAATTCATATTTCTTTTGGTGTGTCTAGGCTAAGAGAAATTATCTCCACCTTCTTGGGTGTGTGAGGTCAAGGGAGAGGAGTCAAGGCTTAAGGAAAAAGTGTGTGAATGCAAGCAAGGTAGCTTTCTCCACCTTCTCTCATGCGTGGATATGTGTTTAGCTTGTTTTAAAATGTGTGTATATGTATTTTCAAGCCATGAAAAGTATGCTAGCATGATCTTGTTTGCCATGATTTCATGATGTCATTTTATATTTTTAAGTAAATGTATGATGTTTCTTGAGTTTGCTTGAGTGTGGAGAGGCCAAAAACTCTTTACTATGGTGAAGATGAGCCAAGAACCCTTGAACTTGATTGAGACAAAGTAAATAGTCTCTCAAAAGCAAAGTGGGCTCCCAAGAATATGGTTGAGTCTAAAGTGCTCAAAGAATGGGTGAGGCAAGTCCAAAATCCATGAGAAGAAGTGTGAGGGTAACCCAAACACTTGGTGAGCTCTTAAATGTCTTGTATGACTTGTTCACATGCTAAGCTTGCTAATGCTCATAAATTGTATTATCTCCATGCATGCATTTTTAAGGCTTGCTTTACATATATTATGTATGATTGAATGGGAGATGAACTATTAGGATTCTTTGAATCTCACTTCCTCCTCTCCAATGATCTAACATGTTAGGTGGACTAAATAGCTATGGCAATGGAAGCCAACAACAATGAAGAAGGGAGATTGACAAGCTTATGCCTTGTTTTATCCATTTTGGAACCATAATGATAGTTCATGATGTATATGTTGTAAATGTGTTATGAACCTTGAGACATGTATAAATATGCAATTATGTGATATTTATGACTATGGATATGATGTATGAGCTCTAGAATACAATTTGAATATGTAATGCCAAATTATGCAATTTGGAAGTTTGATGTAAATGTGTATAAGTGTGGGTGAGAAGGCTAAAATGAGATGCATGAGGTTTGGGACCATTTGGGCAGCTCACACAAGTCTCAAATGTACTTTTAGACTTGCCTAAAAGGTGCCAAGACTAAGAAAAATCCATTTGGCAACTTTGGTACCCTATATAGAGCCAAAATTGACCATTATAGAACCTTATATCATTTTTTGGCCAAATGAGTTAGTCTTGATCTAAAATTTGGCATTCGATTAGATCTCATTAATAGATTTTTTGGAATCTAAAGATCATAATTTTTGGAGCTCTACAAAATATTTTATGATTTTTCAAAGTTAGGATTTTTTATTGATTCTGGTATGTGCACTATTCACACTGGTAGATTTGTATTCTGTGTCATTCTATAAGCAAATGGTGTCCAATGCTTGTAATATTTTACATGCATAAACTATAGGTCATAAGATTTCTATAGCCACTAAGATCACCTCATTTAGAGGTCTGAGCAAAGAGTTATACATTTTGGAAGTTGGCTGTTAGTAGTAGTGGTGCCCTAGGAGTCCAGTCACTGTTCTATAGATTTCTAATGGATAAAGGTATTTTTTTCATTCTGAAATTATTTTTAGCATAAATTTAAATTTTTATCTTTTCAGGATGACTGAATTTGTGTGATTTCAATTTTTATAGAATTAGTTATGAATTTTAGAAATTTGTATCAGTAATCTAAAACAGCAACCCAGGCAGCAGCTACCTCTCAACCATTTTGGATATCAAAAGCCCTTTATGATGAATGTTATGGTCTAAGAATATTTTTAGTGTGAAGTAGACATCCATAGCTTCTTAGAATGACTAAGATTACATTATTACAATTTTTCTAGAATTAGTTATGATTTTTCAAAGTTTGGGCAGAATAAGGGGCAAATCTGGCCGAAATTAAACAAACCCATTTCATGCTCCATTTCGGTTTCCATGAGCTATGAGTATGATGTTATGATACAAATGAGTTGTAATGATGTATTTAAATATAGAAATACATAGTATGAGCTCCCACGGTCCATGTGACATCAAATGTGAATTTTTAAGTACGACACAACACAAAGAAAGTCATTATTTTTCTCCTTTTGCCTTATATCTTCATGAATATAATGATGTGAGGTATGTATATATATATGATATGATGAGCGAAAAGTTATGGTGTTACAAAATGCCACCTCAAGATCATGAAATTCCAAGGTTCACTACTTAAATGAATAGTAACAATAACAAAAACAACAATAAAAATTGTTATTATTATTGTGTATATTGCCTAGCCTAATTCCAAGCAACAGCTTCTTCAAAGCCTTATTCTTATGGTTTGCAGGTCAAATTAGAAGAACTTATTTGATGTAAACAAAAAGTAAAAAAAATCCTAGAAGTTTAAATTAGTCAAAAGCGTAAAACTTTAATGTTCTAATTGTCATGCTAATGATATAAATTAGTCCAATTAGCATTAAAGCTAAGCTTTTTGCATAGATAATAAAGGAAAATCTAATTAAAGACAAAGGGGGAAAAAAAGAAAAGAAGCAACAATGGCACAACCATGTCAAGGAGCATATTACCTCATATGTGAAAATCTCACTTATCCTTAAAGTCACCTTCATTGCCTTATTTTCTACAACAAAATCCATTCAAATTGGAATGACTTAATCTCTCACTTATCCATTTATGATGATATCATGGAGGGTGGACTAAGAGGCTTAGGTGGTCTTTTAAGCTATCTTGAAAGATTCTAAAATAGAACCATGAAAATCTTAGTTGATTTCATCAAAAAGAGCATGCAAGACTTAGATGAGAGGAGAAGGGTAAAATGCTTGATTTATAATTATAGTCTTCAATGGATTTTCGATATTGCAAAGTAGATGAGTATTTAGAGTGCTACATTTGTTGCTCAAACATTAGGTTTTACTATAGCTTATTATATGCTGAATTTGAAGGTACATAGTGAGAAATTAAAGGTGCTACCTCCAAATATACTAGATTTCTCTAACACTGGAGTTTCAAGTGTAGTGGATGAGGAGGAAACATGAAGAAATGTAGGTGTAAAGAGTGAAACTTCAAAAAGCAATAACTTGAAGCTTATGGGTTTGTTGGTTTTTTTTCGGTGAATTTTTTTTCAATACAAACATGATGCAAACACCAAATATAGTTTGTCTCACTTACTTTTCGCAAAAATACATGCTTATTAACTTAATTTTGAGTTTTTTGCTTTCAACTCCAAAAATACACATTTTAGTTCTAATCTTTTTTAGTGTAAATGTGACAATTACAGTTATGAAGGGTCTAGTAGGGGCCTTAACCCTCATAACTATTTATGATTTGTAAAATGTGTTTCAAAATTTTTTGCTAAAAATTATAAAATAACCCTAAAAAATATTTTTTTCATTTTAGTCCCTACATTTTTTTTATATTGTATATTCCCCGCTGGCTAGACTAGGCTAGATTGCCCAAGGCGCCCTACCAAGCTTTTGTTAAAATACTAGCCCAACCTGGCTTGAGCAAACTTGACTGATCAATATTGAGCTAACCAAGCTAGTCGAACACCCCTAGTTATAGCTTCACACAAATGTGTGTGAAATTATTGGTTTTATGGTACTTGACCAAAATAAAAAGAGAGAAAAAAAAAAAGGAATATTCAAAAGATCCAAATCCAATTCCATTTCATTTTATCAAAAACTTACATTTATATAATCAAATTATTTATGTTTGAAAATCGAAAACTAAACATTTGTATTCATCAATATCTCTTTGAAAGCCGCTTAAAGTAAGACAAATTTTCAAACTAATCAATAAAAAAAATGTTCATAAACTATTATGACTTCTTAGTTTTTTTTTCTTTAATTTTATTCACATTCAAATATATTTTTAGGGTGAATTAAGAAATTATATCCTATTATGTTATTCTATGTTTTTAAAGTGGCTGTTAACATGCACATTTTCAACTCCTAACAATAATTTAAAAGTACTCTTAGTTCAAAATAACCTAAAAGAATTACTTTCTATTACAAAAAAAAAAAGTAGTTTTAAAGTTCTAAAACTCTCGTCATAAGCATTAAAGACCATAAAGAAAACACATAACTCCCCTTTCATAATAGAACTAAAATTTTAAGATCCCTTTTTTCTTTTTTCCTTCTTCTCCTTGTTGTGCCTTTTTATAACTATATATAAAGTTTGATATTCTACTTCTAAAATCAATAGATTAAAGTTAATTAGGGTACTTTGGAAGTAAAAAGGAAGATAGCCATGTCATGTTTTGGAAGATTTGGTTCAATAAACTTTGTTATGTTTCTATTTCTTGTTGGAATAGAAGTTTTGGGTATGGTCTCAATTAGCCACAAGTGCTTCAAAGTTGTAAAGGGCTTTAAAAGCACATTTGAGAGCCAACTACCAAAAAGGCTAGTGCCACCTTTAAGGCCTTTACTATGTTAGGACAAGCTTAGTCTTGATAATTACAACCCTACCTCTTTTCCTAGCAATGATTATGTTATATGCCCTTAATTAACAAGTGAAAAAGGATGGAAATATGTAGAATCTTATTCAATTCTTTCTTTTTTTCAGTTTTCTTTCTCTATATTTACCTATGTTGTGTAAAAGAAAACAATGTACTTAATAATATATGCCTGTTTTGTGTTGCAATAAGTAGATTAATTTTTCTATTAAGTCTTCACTACATGTGTACATGATAGAACCATTTATAGAGCTATGCATTCACTTAATTTCCATCTTTGCTCAACATCTATCCTTTTTCTTGGTTTATTGGAAAGTGTGAGTGATGAGTGTCAAATATACATATTTTTCATAAGATTAAATTAAGTAATTAAGTCCAATTTCTATGGTTCATGTATCTTATGTTTGATTTAATAAAGAATAGTTGGAAGTGGAAAAGTATGAGAGAACTTGCAAAAAAAAAAATCAAGAGTTTCCAACAAAGAACACAGGTTAACCATATTGGTGAGCATAAGCATGTGAAAGAGTAATTTCTAAGCAAACTAGAGACCTATATAGGCTAGCCATATAAATTTATATAGGCGTGTAAACATACACAAGCAAGTTATGTAAATAGGTGTTTTGACATGGATTGCCTGTGTACAACTAATTTTGGAGCTTTTTGTGAGGTAGCTTCGAATTTTTGAAAGAGGAAGCCAAGAGAAGACTAAAGATGCACATGGATGCAAGGAACACCCTGAAGGAAAGCTTTATAGATCTACTAGATGCAGGAGTAGATCTAAAGTTCTTACCAGTGGATTATGACTTTCAGTTGATTTATTTTTCTATTATCCCTTTTCCTTAGCTTTCAAATATAGAATTGTTTATTTTCATTATTACTTTGTTGATTTCCATTATGTGTTGCTACATTTTCTATCTAGAGTTTAAATGAACCTATTTACTGATTAAGTTGATTTTAGAATACTCTTGTGACAATTTCTATTAAATTAATTTATTACTCTTTTATATCATTCGTGAATGGTTAACCACTATTCATTTAATGCATTGTGAGAAGATTGGGAGATTGATTATAATGTAGACCATTAAAGTAGTAAGCTCAAATAGTAATTGTATAAAGATATAAATTCCATTTGAGTAACTTATGAATATTACTTTGCATGAATCTTTTAAACATAATGGATTTATACAAAGTTCATGATCATAAAAGTGGACATAGACTTGATGTAAGAATGGTGATTTATCTCAAGAGGAAATTTCACTCACATTAGTAGAATTGCCGTTAATTCAATTGAATTTAGCTACAAGAATTCATTTTGAGTGATGCTTAGGAAAGTGAATAGAGGATTATAGATTCTAAAGCCTTTAAATTCTTATACAGTCAATGATTGTGTAGTGAATTTTAATCCTTTAATTTTACTTATTTTAATTTTACTTCCAATTTGATAATTTAGATAACAGAATTAATTTTAATAATTAGTAATTGAATTTCTTTCTTGACAGAATGATAGTGTACTCATCAATTTATTACTTGTGCAACTTGTATACTTGTAAAATTTCACAACAAATTTTTAGTGCCATGTTAAAGAAGAAAATTTGATATCAATCAAAAGATTTTTCTTATTAATTTAGATATTTTATTTTAGGTAATTTAGCACTCTTAGTCACTCATTGTTGTTGCTCTTTTAGAGCTTGAACTAGAACTAGAATGCATCCTTTCATGCTAGATACATGTAAGTAAAGGTTCCTTAAGAACCTTAACTAATAAACCAGTAAGAGAATCCACTAGAAGATGCACCTTAACCAATCAGAGTTGCTCCTATTTGCTACTATAAACTTATGTGAGATTATGCCATTTTGAATGCATAAAGATTGAACAACAGTATAGTCAACCTAGTAGTTACAGGGAATAACTTTGAAATTAAGTTTAGGATAATTTAGATGGTGTAGTAGAATAAATTTAGAAGAAGATTACATGAGAGTCCTTATGTGCATCTAACCTATTTCTTAAGGACCTATGACACTATTAAAATGAACGAGGTTTCAACAAATGCAGTTAGGCTTTAATTGTTCCCATTCTCTCTAAGGGACAAAGTTGCATTATGGTTAGATTCCATATACATATATAATTTAAAATATTACAAAATGTCTCCTTTTATTTACTATAAATATTTGTTATATATGAAATACAAAGTAGACTCTCTTCACAAAATGTTCTCTTAAAGTCTCCAATACATAATAAGGTGCTTTGTTTTGCCCATGGATGAGGAAAAATAGGGTGATAATGGGAGAAGGATATAGTGATGGGAAAGAAAGGACTGCAGAGGCATTGAGAAAAGGGTTCATATGGCTAAATTGGACAATGACTGAGTGCTATAGGTATGGAGGGAGGTGTGAGTTCGACTTTTTAGTTACATATAGCTTCAAATGCTATTGATGAAAATGAGCTTTTGAGAATTTATGGCAAAATTGAAATTTCTATTTAGGGATAAAATTTGGCAAAGGTATTATATTGTGTAAGCCAAATTTAAAATTTAAATCCTCCAAGACTGAAATCTCAATCTTCACTATATAAAAAATTAAGAATTTTGTAACAAAGTTAGAATTTTCGTTTAATTTTTAACCAAGAATAACCACAAAGCACCATAATACTAATCAAGTAAACCACATGATAGTTTATGGTAAACTCAATGTTTTAAAATCAAATTAGTTATTAAATTGGTAAAGGTATTGGTTCACAGTTCATTAATTTAATTATGGTTAAATTCTAGTCAAATTGATGATAATTATATATATGTATGTATGTATATTAATATTAAAAATTTAGTATAATAAATAATAATACACAAATATTAAGAAAGTATGAGATATTTTATTACTAATTATATAAAAAAATTAAATATAATATAATATTTAAATTCAATTTAATTTTTAATTTTAAAATTTGAGTCTAAAATAATTTATCTATTGATAAATATAACTATCAAATATTAATGTGTTAAAACAAGTATTGAAACTAATATAAGAACTAACCATTCACTATATTAATTCTTTCACTATTACTTTTAAAAAAAAGTATATAATAGAATTTAATTAGTTCTTGAAGGCTTGATCATGGTTAACAAAAATGATAGTTACTAAATGTCCAAGTCAAATATTATAAATTTTATAGAAAATATTATAATTATACTTATAAAACATTATGTACAATATTATAAGAGAAAGCAAATCAGTGTAGTGGTTTAGAAGATAGAATTTTCCTTTTAGGCCCTTGGTTCGACATTGCAGGCAACCATTTTTAAAGGAAAATGCAAACAAGCCACTTGAATAATCTATTTATATAAAACTTTACATATATGAAATGAAGATACAACTTATCTTTTTAAATTTCTAATCTAAAATTGGTAGATCAAATTTAATTCTTGACTGATGTTAACTGGTTCTTAAAGATATTAGTTTAGAGTATTGTCTGTATCCAATTTTGATTACCATGGGTAAACTACATATTAATCCATTACACACAAGCCACATCATATAATAATATTATCTAATATCACCAACAACAATAATAATTATTATTATATTTTATCCCATAATTCAATAATATAAAATTTGCAAGAGGAAATGAAAACTCAACTTATATTTAAAGACAAAAGAGCATTTTAGCCTAACTAATATTCAATAAATAGATAAAATAATAAAAATTAAATTACAAATTTTTTTTTAAAATTTTATTAAAATTATATGAATCTCTTTTTTATTTTTTAAATATACATAAAACTCTATTGAAATAAAAAAAAATTATATAACGATTTAGCCTAATTTTAGATTTTTTTACTAAAATATTCTCCATTAATATAAATGCATATTTTTTTAACTAAATACCCTTTAATATATTTTATATGAAGAATATTTTATCAAAAAATAAAGTTAAACTTAAATATATTTTTTAAAAAATAACAAAAAAACATATAATTTTAAAAAAATTCAATAAAAATTTGCATAACTAGCTGTAGGCACAGTACAGGGAACCGTGCCCCCAAAATAAAATTCAAATTCAAATTACTAAGAAGGCAAAACCAAAAAAAAAAAATTCAATACTATTCATAGCTTATAAATCGTACATATATAAAAGGAGCCACATTATTTATGATAATGCAACGTCTACTAAAATTAATATATATAATAGATAATTGATAGCTAAATAATAGATAAACAAGCAGTTGTTAATAGCCGGGTTCCCTCCACACTTTATATATAAAATAAATAATAGATTTATTTAATGATAAATGTTGACATTGGTTGCCATGAGATTCCTTATCGTGGAATTAAAATCTTGAATGGGTCTTTCACGTAAATCGAGTGACACTATATCATTTGGAAGCCGCATTAAGTCCACTTACACACAATAAACCAACCTCCATTGGACATTGAAGTTTGAAGAAAAAGAAGCATCTAATTGAGAAAAGTCTCAAGGCCTCTTATCGAGAGAGGAATGTCTCTCTATTTTTTAATGTTATTTAAAATGTACATATATAATTTAAAATATTACAAAATGTCCTGTCTTATCTACTACAAATGTTTGTTTCATATGAAATACAAACAAGACTCTTTTTGTGAAATGTTCTCTTAAAGTCTCCAATCCCTTTTCAATCTCCAATACCACCAGTTGTGTGTGCCCCACTGTGAACCTAACCCTTTATTATCGTTCTTCAATTGTGAATTGTCGCTGCCAAGAGGGCTTCAAGGGCACAGAATAGGGTGTTCTGTTTTGGCTATGGATGAGGAAAATGAGGATGATAATGGGAGAAGGGATTGTAGAGGCATCGAGAAGAGGGCTCGGGTTGCTGAATTGAACAGTAACTGAGTGCTACAGGAGTGGACAGTAAACTTAAGGATATATGATTTCAATAAAATTTTGTATAATTAGCAACAGGCACAGGGAAATCAAATTAAAAAAAAAAAACTCAATCTAACATATAACTTAACTAAAGTGGGCTCTGGGCTAGCAGCACGAGAACCATGGCCCCAAAATAAAATTCAAATTCAAATTAATAAGGAGGCCAAAAAAAAAAAAAAGAAAAAAAAACACAATTTAATACTTTCATGACTTATAAACCGTACACATACGAAAGGCTTCACACTGTTTATGATAATGTAACTTCTACCAAAGTTATATATATAATAGATAATAGATAATGGATAACTAAATAATAGATAAGCAAGTAGGGCTCTTCTCACATTTTTTATATATAATAAATAATAGATTTATTTAATAATAAATGTTGACATTGATTGACATGAGATTCCTTAGCATGGAATTTAAAATTTTCAATGGATCTTTTGACGTGAATCGAGTGACATTGTATCATTCAGAAGAGGTGAGGTCCAAGTCAGTACCTAGCATGCAAAAAAGCCAGCCTCCGTCAGAGGATTTTGGTTCTCCAATTGGATATGGTGCCCACTCCTTGTTAGAAAATTCAAACTGCTATGTTAGACATGAAAGTTCAGAGAAAAAACTAAAAGGAAGCATCTAATTGAGAAGAGTGTGAAAGCCTCTTACGCGAGAGTCGAATGTCGGATTTTTGAGCCACAGGAAACAAAATTTTCCCAAATCCATGTGACAGGAACAAATTACATCAAGATATTGTAGGTGTTGAAAAAGTTAGAGTTACAGGATTTGATTTATAATTAATAATATAAAAAAATGCTTGAAGTCGGAATAATGATTCCAACTTCAAAAAATTTTTTTTAAAAAAATAAAATTATAACTGAAGTTGAACCTAATGGGTCTGACTTCAGTTATAATATATTAGGCGTTGCATGAATTTCATGCTCCAGCCGGTGCCCCCTCCCCAAAACCCAATTTACTTCACTCCTTTGTCCTCTTTAACCCACCTCCCCGCTCAACCTAATTCATTCCCCCCCCTTCGTCCTCTCCCTCTCCTTCTCCCATCCAACACTCCCTCCCAAGTCCCCCTCCCTGCTCCAATGCATTCTCCCTCCCCCCTTCCTCCTCTCTCTCCCTCTCCTTCTCCCTCTCCCATCCTACTAAATCAGAAGCTCCTCCCCCTCGTCCTCTCTCATCCTACACAATTAGAAGCTCTTCTCTCCCTCCATTAACAAATTTGTTTATCCTTCTATCTTTCTCTTTGAAATAATAAAAATTAGTGAATCAATTTTATTCTCTTTTATTTCTTTTATTGTTGAGCTTATTTTTCTTTTTTTCTTTTTTTGTTAAGCGCTCATCTTTAAAAATATATTTTTAAGTGATTATATATATATATATATATATATATATATATATAAAAGTTAGTAAAAATAATTTTATAAACTTACAATTTTATTGAGTTTTATATTTAAATTTAAAATTTTTTAATGGAAATGCCACTAATTTATTTATTTATTAAATTATCATATTTATTTGTTTTCTTGATGTGAGTAATTAATCTATTATATATAAAATGATTAATATATATAATAAAATATAATGTTAAGAGCAGGTCAATTAGTAATTAATTATAAATAATAAGTTTGAAACGAATATTTTTGTCTATAACAAGAAATTTTATAATGATAGATGGTAAAAAAGATTTTAATTTCTTATATTGATTATGTAGGACTAACCAAAAAATGGCACACCCGTCACAAGTTATTTAGCCAGGACCAGAAGATGATTCACTTTTGTATCTTCAGATAAGGCACGTTTCACAAGTTGTCTAGGGAGGAAATGATAGATTGCTTCATCCACGACGAGTCATGCATAGTGATTGGCTGTCTGCACCTCCATCAGCTATTATTAACTATTTACGAGAAACTAGTTTCTATGGGGCAGCTCGATTAGGGCAATTTGAGTATAATCCTACACTTGTATCGACATTGATAGAAAGATGGCATCCTGAAACTCATACTTTTCATACCACTCAAGGAGAGTGCACGATAATTCTAGAGGATGTTGCTATCCAATTAGGGTTACCTTGTACTGGAAATCCTGTTATTGCTCACACAGATTATCTATGGAAGGATACATGTGAGGGGTTGATTAGGATTAGGGCACTTGATGATCAAATGTATAGACAGAGGTTTGCCATTACTTGATTGGTGGAAAACTTTAATCAACTACCTGATAATGCAGATGAGAACATAGTGGGACAATATGCACGGGCATATATATTAAGACTTATCAAGGGTCTTTTGATGTCAGACAAATCGAGCCATAAAGTGTGCTTAATGTATTTACTACTACTGTGGGATTTTGAAGAAGCTAGCTAATATAGTTGGAGATCTGCATTCTTGACTCACTTGTATAAAGAGCTTTGTAATGCAACTAACCCTATTGAACAAGGCATAGGTGGATGCATGACCCTCCTCCATTTTTGGGCATGGGATAGATTCCCAATGTTAGCTCTAGAGAGACCACCACAACCAGATCCCGATCTAGAATTTATCCAGTTCTTCTACCACTGGGTTTCAGGTAAAATAGTTAAGAAATCTAAAAGGCATTTATATGTCTAAGCACTTACCCTAATATACTTTTGGTAACTTATTTTGCTACAAATGTACTGGGATCACAGATAGAAGAATGTAAGTAAACCTCGCTGTCCACAAGACATGGCGTTACGACAATATCGAATATTATTAGATATGATGCGAGCCGATAAGGTATGATTGATTTACATGGCTGGAATTATCCTAAGGCTCCGTTTAGTTCAACGGAGGGGAGGGGAGGGGAGGTTAATGGAGGGGAAGGGAGGGGAGGGGAGGTTAATGGAGGGGAAGGAAGGGGAGGGGAGGGGATTTAATGAGTTATGTTTGGTTGGAAGGGAAGGGAGGGGAGGGAATGAGAGATTATTGTTTGGTTCAGAGAGGGGAGGGGAGGGGGGAGGGGAGGTAATTATATTTAGACAAATTTACCCTTTATATTATTTTAATTTTATTTTTTATAAAAAAAATCATTCATATCAATAATTTTTTTAAAAAATTATAAATTTCAATCTTTTTTTATTTTTAATTTCTGATTAAAAAAAATTTATCTTAATTTTTATTAAATATTAATATATTAAAATATTAAAAAACTAAAAGGGGTAAAAAAGTAAATTAACATTTAAAAATATCCCACCCCTCCCCCCCCTCTCCTCCAAAACCCTCAAATTTGGAGGGGAGCCAAAATTGGCCTCATTTTCCTCCCCTCCCCTCCCCTTCCTCCCAATTTTATCCAACCAAACACCTTATCCCCCTCCCCTCCCCTCCCCTCCCCTCCAAAAACTCCTAACCAAATACTCCCTAAATTACCTTCTTACGAATATGCTTGTTTTTATGACATTTTAATATGTTGTAAATAGATCATGTGGCAACCATATGAAGCAAACGGAGTTCGTGATCTCATTCCACAATATTGCCTCGAAGGTCGAGATATTTGGCTAGCATCGGTGCCACTTATCTACTTCCATATCATTGAGTGGCATCACCCAGATCGGGTGTTACGCCAGTTTGGTCGGCAGCAGCCAATCTCGACACCTCCAATCAATTTAGGGGCTTTACGCACATTACAATTGCGCGAAAAACCTTAACGAATTGGCCAGAAGAACACTTGACATTTGTTGAATTTTGGAATTCATGGCAAAATCGTGTGGCTGAGACATCGCACGTCAGATTATATGAGATGGTATTGGGCACGAACACGACGATGGATCCATCCTGCTAGTGGTGCGGCTAGTTTTGTGGTAAAATAAAATTATTGGTGGCTATTGTTATTAGTCATTTTATTGCCTATTTTGTAATGTCTCATCATTTAATAATGTACCTATTTTTGACCTAGCCAATATAGCTGAAGATCTTTATAGGCTAAGCATTTGTGACCTGCCATCGATGGAATATTATGAGTTTCGAGAAAATGTGAGTGAAGACCAAAAGAACATTTTACTCGCCCTTGAAAAACAACGTTTCACGATGGCTTCCCAACCCCTCCACTAGCACCGATTTGCCACAACCACAGATCCCGAAGGGTAGGCTAGGCAAGAGACGTGACGGTTATATGTCAACTAGGATTCCCATCGTTACAAAGTATGAGCCACCTCACGTGGGCCTAAATACAATGACAAGGGTTACATCAAAAGGCAGTGCAACACAACAACAAGAAATTGGCACCACTGATCAAACTTTTTCTACGCCGATTAACCCTGAAGGCATTAGTCCGTCCTATTATGTTCTACCATCACCATTGTCCCAGTTTGGGTCTCTTGATCCAGCGCAGTTTGGGTCATTCATGCCCCTATTTGATGATCCAACTATGTTTAGTGCTCTGTATGACGGTCGCTTTTTTGAAGTAGGGGACTCATCGTACCAAGGGTTTGTTACTCCACAACAACCAATTCAACCAGTTTCTTCCCCTACATTTGATTTAAATACTCCTCTAACTAATGCCGGTAATAATCAACCAGTGGAAGAACATGAAGATCCAGTGGACCAAGGGCGACCACAACGTGACAGGCGACAGGCATGTTGTGGCACTGGTAGCCATTATTTCTGATATATATTTAGTTGATGAAAAAGAGTATCGATGCATTGTATCAAAGTTGTTTTACTTATATGTACAAGTTTCAACTAAAGAAAAAAGTATTTTTGTGGTTTCACCTTACATGAGAAAAACCAATTAAGAATTCTAGTTGCAACTTTATATATTAGTTTAATTTATTAATTTTTTTTGGGGATCAAGTGACAAGAAATTTATTTCTTGATAGGCATGGACAATTAACATATGGTAGTGTTGGTTTTTTTCCCCCTGCCCAATGATAATCCGTGTAATAACCATACTTTTTGGAAATAGGTTCTCGAAAATTTATTAAAGTTGAAATAATTGAAATAATTTATTAATGCAAAATAAATTATCTTAAATAATTAAAATTTATCATTTATTTCTCTACATAGTTGGCCGTGGGTAAGCTTTCCAAATTGGAATTTGTTGAATTATGCCTCTAAGATGTGAAACCTAAACTTCAATTTGATGTTTTATAAAATAAGTCTTAAACTTAATTTAAATTTAAAAGTTTAAATTGATAAATATATATATATATATATATATATATATATATATATATATATATATATATATATATATATATATATATCTAAAACTAATACTATTAATTAAAAAAATTAGATTAAAATTAAAATTTTATTATTATAAAATTGTGTTTTATTAATTTGATATTATAAGATATCAATTGAATAAGTAATTGTTATTTCTACATTTAAAGTGATTTTAACTCGTGCACTTATAATTTAGCCATTAATTACATTATCATCTGATGGCTAAAAATTATTTTGTTTTGTAGCTAAATATGACTTAAAAAATTAAATTATTTCACAAATTAACTGTTTTCAATCCGATCTTTCATTTTTTTTCTCTTTCCAATAATTACTCTCTTAAATCTCTCTCTTTAATTTACTATTCATTATGATGAATATTTATTTTAAAGTAAATAATATTTTTATTTAAATTCATCTTTAAGATGTGGGAAAAAAAGCTAATTTTTTCTTAAGTAATCCCATGAGACAGTGAAAAATTTTTATCCTTAGCAATCGATAATAATTTTAGTGAAAAATAGAATGAAAGATGTTATGCGTGCTCATCAAATTCATATATGCTTCTCACAAATATTTCACTTATACGATTTGCCTAAAAAAATAAGGTAGATAGACTAAACATAATAAAGAAACAACAGATCTATGTCATGCTCCGATTTGATTCAAGTTGAATTTTTCACCACTAATAAATTATTCAAATCCTGAAAATCGCATCTTTTGCATTTATACTATGGGGATGAGCGAGAAAGGAACAGATACTGTAGGGATCTTTGAGATGCTGTCGATGACGAAGGAACAGGATGTGTTGGATAAAAGGCTGAAAAAGGTCTGTACAGGCAATAGGGAATTTATGAATGACTGAGCCTTCATACCCAGGGAGGAAGATTGGATGTTGGAAGGGAATGAGCTTAAGAATAAGAAAGACGCACCCCGTACGTACAAGCAAGCATTTATGCAACAAGATGACTCGGATGATGAAGATGATCAAGAAGAAGAGGATTGGTGGAGTGGAGATCGTTGAAAGGATAGAATTCAAGTTGAGATGACTCCTAAGGGTCCAATTGTGATCATTCATCCCTCAGAGAAGGAGGTTGAACAAAAGATGGAAGAAGTCTCTATTTGTTAAATTGTTGGGGAAAATGGTTCGGCAAGAGTATTTGGTTGAGAAACTCCAACAACTATAGGGCCTGAATAGAGGGGTAAAGACCATTGACATAGGTGCTGGCTTCTTCCTTGTTAAGTTTCAGCGTAAGGAGGATTATGAGTTTGCCTTGACAAGAGGTCCTTGGTTACTAATGGATCATTATTTGGCTGTGCAACCATGGAGATAGGATTTTGAACCTGATGAGGAAGTGATTTCTCATATTGCTACTTGGGTGAGAATCGTTAAGCTTCCTAAGAACTATTATGACAATGGCATTCTATACATTCTTGGTAGCCAGATAAGTAATGTCTTAAAAGTGGACATGACAACTTTGAGAAGGAAAAAGGGTCACTTCGCAAGGATTTGTGTAGACCTGGACTTGAGCAAGCCATTTCTGCTGACTGTACTCATCAATGGAAAAGAGCATAGGTTTAAATATGAAGGCATCCATATCATATGTTTTGCATGCGGCAAATATGGGCATGATACAGATCACTGTAGCTTCAAATGTTTCTAATCACCTCAGAATGATGTTTCTTCGATGAACGAAAAAGATGGTTCGCCGTCCATGGGAAATGCATCAGGTATGGCAGAGATACTGCATGATTAGGCGACTAGCAAATTCGGACCTTGGATGACGGTTATCGATTTTCGCCGAGGGAAACATACGAGAATTTTAGGCAATTGAATGAGTGATATAAGGTGAGAAAATAGGCAAGATATAGGGGCCTTGAAGCAGGGTTCTCATTTTTCTATTTTAATGAATGACACCATGGATACTGCTAAGGATTTTTTAGTTTTAGCCAATGCGTGCCCACCTTTGCATGACATTGGCAACATGTTCAAGGAGGGTGGGAGGATGCCAAAAATCAGGGCTAGCTCTGGACAGACATATAAATCCAATACAAATGTTCAAAATGCTGGGACTAGATCGAAAATAGGGCTGAGTTCGATGGATGAATTGATGAGAATTAAAGCCAAGGTGGACTTGTTGGGCCAATGAGTTGCTGGGTCATCATAGATTCCAAATGGTGAGGAGAATATGGATTTTGGAGAGTCAGAAGCTTTGAAAGGGGCCTTGCAAGTTGGGGAGGGTGTTGAGGATAGGGAGAGTTTAGGTGTTCGCACTTGATTAATGAATGAGGCCATAGTAATTAGGGATGACAATCCAATTGACCCAGGAGCAAAAGGGAAAAGGGTGCTGATAAAACATTTATCTAGTGATGTTGTGATTACGTTGGGTAGTAACGTTGAGGCTTTGCATGAAGACATGCAACATTAAGTTTCGTTCGTTGGCCTCTTCTTCTTTTCCAGAAGTTTTCACGAATTTTATGACATGGAATGTTAGGGGTGTTGGGCATAAGTTGTTTGCTCGG
Organism: Erythrophleum fordii; assembly: GCA_032878935.1. NCBI lineage: Eukaryota > Viridiplantae > Streptophyta > Magnoliopsida > Fabales > Fabaceae > Erythrophleum > Erythrophleum fordii. The sequence goes on from JAVQMF010000029.1 coordinate 5,122,807, forward strand.
TTACTTGGGGACTTAAAGAGGAAGTTGGAGCTAGGTTTTATTGCGCTATTGGAACCTCGAAAAAAAAGAGATAAAGCAAGAAATATAGCTCAAAGATTAGGGTGGGATAACTATGAAATAGTGGAGTGTAACGGTTTTAGTGAAAAATTTAGTGTTTCTAGAACAATTCTATTAAGTTTAAGGTGGTTGCTAAAGGTGAACAATTCCTTCATGGCATTGTTGAACAAAGTGGGATGGGCTTTTGGCACCTAACAATTGTATATGGAAATCCCAATGCGTGGAAAAGAAAGGCTTTATAGAACACACTCAAAGCCATTCACAGTGAGGTGAGTTGCGGTTAGTGCGTGCTAGGCGATTTCAATGCTACCTTAAGTCCAGATGATAGAATATCGATTAGTCAGTCGGGGAGTGGTGTTGATAATCTTTTCCAAAGATGGGTTATAGAGTGTCAAATGATTGATATGGGTTTCTACGAGCCTCTATTTACTTGGAATAGTAGGCGATCTTATAGTAGGATTGACCGAGGAATAGCGAATGGTCTATGGATGGATGCTTTTATAGAGCTCTCGATTACTCATTTGCCTAAATTTAAATCAGATAATTCTCCCTTACTTTTGAAGCTGGTGGCAAATAATACTCGTCATAGACATGCAAGATTGTTTAGATTTTTTTGCACCTTGGACAACATAAGATACATTCAGTGATTTTGTTCGTAATAATTGGGACTCGTGAGCTGAATGGGGCGATAAAGTCTTTATGTTTACTCGTGAAGTGTTGAAGTGGAACAAATTTGTCTTTGGAAATATTAATTCTCAGAAGGTCTTGTTCATGCAGGAGTTAGATGAGTTTAACGCTCAAATGGCCTCGGTTGGAATGAAGGAACATTTAGAGAAAGCAAAGGATTCGATTTGGATAGAACTTAAGAAAGTTTTAATACAAGAGGAGGTCATGTGGCTCCAGAACTCGAGATGCAACTGGTATTTCCAGGGTGACAAAAATACCAAGTTTTTTCATTTAGTAGCTAACGGAAGACGTAAATGGAACTAAATTGAAGCTTTGCAGTTGGAAAATGGTCAATGGTGTTATGAGGAGCAGGAAATCATGCGAGAGGGTGCTAGTTACTTTGAGAATTTGTTTAAGGCAGAAAGTGAGCAGTGTATATCTCTGCCTTTTGAGTAGGGTTATCCTAGGTTGGAGGAGATTTATATGCGATTGTTGCAAAATTCGATGGGAGATAATGAGATTAAGTAGGCTCTTTTTAGTATGGGACCTTTAAAAGTTTCGGGACTTGATGGTCTCAATCCTCTTTTTCTTTAAGCCAATGGGAAATTGTTGGGAAAGATGTGATTAATGTAGTTAAAGATATTTTCTCTGAGCCTGAGAAAGTTCGTTCGTTGAATGACATTTTTATTATGTTAATTCCAAAAAAGGAGGTTCTAGTAACAATTCGGGACTTTAGGCCGATTAGCTTATGCAATGTTATCTATAAGGTGGTGACAAAGCTAATAACTAATCGGTTTAGAGGGTTTATGCTACATGTCATTGTGCCAAATTAGTGCAGTTTTATCCTAGGGAGACATAGCAGTGATAATATAATCCTAGCTCAAGAAATTATTAACTCAATGCACCACATAAAGGGGAGGAAAGGATTCATGGCAATCAAGATTGACTTAGAAAAGGCTTATGACCAGCTTAGTTAGGGTTTTATTTTGAATTGTCTGTCTGAGCTTCGAATTCCAAGAAATATTTTGAGAGTTATCTCTGCTTGCCTCACTTCTCCTTCTATGCAGCTGATTTGGAATGGTGGGAAAGCCAATACTTTCTGTCCTTCTCATGGTATTCATCAAGAAGATCCCCTCTCTTTGTACCTATTCGTTATTGCTGTAGAGAGGTTAATGCATTTAATCCAAGGAGAGGTTATGAGTGGCTAGTGGGCTCCTTTTAAGCTAAGGAAACATGTTACACATATTTCACATCTTTTCTTTGCAAATGACCTTGTTTTATTTGCAGAGGCAAATATGGAACAAGTGGGAGTCATTAAGGCCATCTTAGTTGACTTTTGTCTTGTGTCGAGGCAGAAGATGAACACATGGAAGATGAAAGTATTTTTCTCTAGTAATGTTAATCACAACAGAGCTGCAAAGATCAGCAACTTCTTGGGTTTTAGCCGTATAGGGAACCTTAGGAAATGCTTGGGCATGAACTTGCACCATGAGCAGGTGTCTAAGTGGACTTATCAAGAACTCCTGGAGAAGATGGATGCTCATCTCTCCTCTGAGAAGATAAATTGTTTGTCTTTTGCTGTTAGCCACACATTAGTGTCGGCAGTTGTTTCTGCCCTTCCTTCTTATGCAAGGCAAAAGGAGCCGCTTCCAACGGGGGTGTGTGATGCAATTGATAAAAAGTGCAGAAGCTTCCTTTGGGGTGAACAGCCAGTTCCCGCAAGACACATTTAGTGGCATGGCAAGATGTTTGTAAGAAGAAGGATCATGAAGGGCATGGCTTGCGTTATGCAAGTTTACAGAATGAGGCTTTTATGATGAAGTTAGGATGGGAAATGCTGAAGAAGCGTGATGCTTTGTGGGTGAGATTCCTATGAGAAATATAGGTGTGGTGAACCAATGGGGGTTGGATCTAGCGGAAAGGGCTAGTCCCCCATAACGTGGTGAACCACGGTTCAAATCTCCGTTGGGAGAGGTGCCCACATTTAGTGTCTGACCGTGCCTCGAACGAGATTGCCTCTAATAGGAGGATACCTGTGGGAAACCAAAAAAAAAAATATAGGTGTGGTGATGATTTGATTCCACGTCTTACAAAGCGGCAATCTGAATCTAGGACTTGGGTGGGAATTCACAGAGCTTAGAATCATGTAGAAGATGGTCTCAAACAGAAGATTGGTAATGGGAAAGATACCTGCTTCTGGAAAGATAGATGGCTTTTTGGTTTTGAAAAGTTAGTGCCTTTAGCTAGTAGCTATCTAATGCAGAGTTGAATTGGAAGGTTGTAGATCATTTGACAACTGAAGGCTCGTGGAGGTGGGACGTGCTCAGTAGCCTTCTGTCACATCAAGTTTTACATGCCCTTAGTTTGGTGAATGTCTTAGCGATTGGGGGCAATATCGATGTCCCTGCTTGGAGATGGTCCACACATGGTGGATTCACAATGAGATCTGCTTATGAAATCCTTGCACATGCGGAAAAGGATGGAGTTGGTTTTGATTGGAGAGCTATTTGGAAGTTGAGAACCCCCCAACAGTGCAGAACATTCCTCTAGTTATGTGCTAGAGGCAGACTGATGACAAATGAAATGAGATTGACGTGAGGTTTTCATACTTTTGATCATTACGTGGTTTGCCCAAATGTTCAGGAGGATTGCCCCCACACTATTAGAGATTGCTTTCAAGCTACTAAGCTTTGGTTGATCATTATGCCAGATTCAATCAGGGCCAATTTTTTCTCCTTTACTGATATTATCCGGTAGATAAAATGGAACTTCAATTGGAAGGAGTTAGTGGATGGAATAGAATGGTTTAGATGGTTTCTGGTCGCGTGTAGATCCATTTGGTTGGCTCATAATAAACGAGCTTTTGAAGGGTGCTCTACAGGGATCTCTGAGTTTCGGGCTCAAACGAAGGCTACTGTTGTCTAGTCCGGGAAGCCTTTTATTCAATAGAGTAAGACTGATTGTAGTAATTTAAAATGGTTCGCTCCTCTATTTGGGTATGTTAAGTTCAATGTGGATATGTCTTTTATTCAAGCTAGTGGGCTTAGAGCTTGTGCAAGGGTTGCTCGGGACCATCAAGGTGCATTCCTGCATGGGTTTACATTTACCATGGCAGAGACCAGTGTTTTTGCTTCAGAGGTGTGGGGTGTTTTGTGGGGTCTAAAAATTGCGTGGGACTTAAGTTGGAGGTCAGTCATGATTGAGAGTGATTGTATGGAAGGTGTGAGTGCAATCAATGAAGGGGTGAGAGATGATCATTTAGAATACAGCTTAGTGCAGCATATTCTAGGATCTTATGAACAAGGATTGGAGGGCTTCTATTCATCACTGTGGCAGGGAGGTTAACATTGCTACAAACCATCTAGCAAGGGATAACATTCATGAGATGCCGGGCATTTATAGGTTTGAGCATCCGCCTGAGGGTATTCAAATGCAGCTTCAGATGGATATGTAGTTTATTTGTTTGAGTTAGCTTGTTGTTCTTTGTTTGGTCTTTTCCTTTCATCAAAAAAAAAAAAAGAAAATTTAAGATAAAATTAAGAATTCTATCAGACGGGATTACATAATGTTGAAGGGAGGAGACGATAAGGTACTTCATTAAAAACTTCTAAACTGCAGAGAAATCTAATGAGACCCACTACATGTTAATAAACTGTACTTTAACCAATCTTTTATAATGAAAGATGCATACTCTTTGTTTTAGGTAAGAATAAAGAAAGAGTGAAACTAGCCATGACTATATATGATAAATATATTTTAATTACTTAAATGGTTGTGATTTTGAGATTTTAACTAATATAATTTATAGATAGTCTATATCTATTTAATTGACCTTATATCTTCTCTCATATTTATCTGTAGGATCAAGATAAGATGTTGTTTATCATGGAAAAGCTATCAAGAGAGATTTACGCAGATTTTTTTGAGTACAAATTTACTTATATTCACACGGAGGAAGTTTATAAAAGGAAGGGTGAAAAACCAGAAAAATATATAGAGATCAGAGGCTTCTCTCCTTCGTTATTTTCTCTGCATTATTTTTCCATTTTTTTATCTTCTTAAAATTCCTGAGGAAAATTCTTTAAGTGTTTGAAAACCATGAGTGGCTAATCTCTTTGTTTCCTAGTCAAGATTGAGGTCTGACTCTGAATAATTTGTGAGAGGTTTGATTTAATTGTTTCTTTTCTTGAATATTGAAATATTTTCTATTATTCTAATATTATTATTCAATTAATTTAATTGGTACCTTATTTTAGTTGAGTAATTATTGCTATTCGAATTTTTTTGAATCCATAATTGTTCATTTAATTCGGTAGAGTAGCAATTCAATACCTTTAATAAATTAAAATTGTCTTTGGGTGTTGAAGGAAATATTTCTTCTGTTTCAAATATACGAGCTTATGTATTGTTAAACGGTGATTAGTTGCTTTTCTTTTTCTTAATATTATTCAAGGTTTAAATTCCAAAAGCTTATTTGGGATTGATTTATGAATGAAGTTTAAATGAAGAGTTTGTTCCTTTTAAATATTCTTAAGAAAGAGTAGAATATCAGAGCTGATTGATGTTCATAACCAATTTATTTTAAAAGAGAAATTATATTTTTTTACCTTTTGAGGTACTCAATGATCAAATTAGTTGAGTCAAATATAAAATAAATCTTGGCTAGGAGTTGTTTACATTAAAGTTTTTTCTATCAAAAATATTTTTTGAATTTATTTTTAATTTTCTTTATAAAAAAAATCTCCCTTATTTTATTTTATTATTTTTGGATTGAATAATTTGGTTAATCCCTGTAGAGTACGACCCTACTCACCCTATTTGCAAAAAATATTATTTTAAAAGTAAAAATTTATTTTTAGTAGTTTCAACACCCATCAGTATAGGATTACGTATGATCTTAAATAAAAAAAACAAGAAGCATAATACATATCTCAAGTAAGTATTCTGTCATTTTTCCTTAACTTTCTTTTTCTTTGACAAATCATGTATTCTTCTGGTTATTCCGCAGTTCTGATATGGAAGGAAACTTCTCAAGCATCTGCTTAGCAATGACCACAGTTATGCCTGCCGCGTAAAGGAGACCATTGTTGTTTTTTCGTTTCTCTTCTATTTTTTAAATTTCAATTTAATTTTTTTTAAATTTTTCTGGGAGCAGGCGCAAGATCCTCTACACAATAAAATATCTATTTTCCAAAGTATTCTTTAAAATCTAAATTCTCTGCGTTCATCTCATTTAAGACATTTAAATTTAAAAATAATTTTTTAACCATTAATTTAAAAATAATAGTAATTGAAATTAAAAAATTAAAAAAATTTAAATTTAAACAATTCAAATCAAAATTAAAAAAATAAAAATTAGACACTTTTGAGAGAAAAATTGTTATATAAAGAATCCAAACAATTATTGAATTTTTGTTTATTGTATCTTTTGGAAGACTTTGGATCCAAGTCAATGCGGTCCTCCCTTTGCACACAAGAAAACCAATGAAGCTCGAAGAAAAAAGAGGCATCTGATTCAGAAAAGTGTCAGGGCGAATCCGAGAGAGGAATGTCACCCAATTTTTTAATGTTATTGATTCTGAACGTGCTGTTTTTGTTTGGAAATTCAGTGGGTTCTGTGAAACCAAAGTTCGACGCTTGCGAGCCCAAAACCTGTGGAAATGGCCAAGCCATAAGCTACCCATTCCATATCGATGGAAAACATGACCCCTTTTGCGGATTCCCTCGTTTTGGGATTTCATGTGCTTCCAATGGCTTCCCACTGCACAATGTGTCCAATTCTTTGTACATCGTCCACGAAATTTTCTACAGCAACCACTCTCTTCGAGTGTCCAACCTCAACCTTTCATTCTCCAATGCCACCAGTTGTCTGTCTCCCCCCAAGAACCTCACCATTTCTGGTATCAGGTTTCATTTAGCTCCGAACCAGAAAGAAGTGTTGTTGTTCTTCAATTGTGACATTTCGTCGTTGCCGGAAGGGCTGCAAGAGAACATGGTAGGGTGTTCTGCAGAAAACAAAACGAGGTCTGTGCTGGGTTTGGTCATGGATGATGAGGATAACAAGTTAAGGTATGCGAAGAATAATTGCAGGGGTGAGGTGATAAACACGGTGGTGAAAGATGGGGAAGGAGGGATTAGAGAGGCACTGAGAAGAGGGTTCGTTCTGAATTGGATTGCCACCGACTGCGGCGAGTGCAAGAGCAGTGGAGGGAGGTGTGGGTTCGACTTAGATGCACATAGCTTCAGGTGCTATTGCCGTGATGGAGATCAGCTTTCGAGATGTCATTCTGGTTTGTCTCTCTCTTCCTTCTCTGTTCAATTTCTTTTGTTTTTTCTTTTTTTGCTTTTTTTCTTTTAATGTTGTCATGTGATTCAAATTAGGATCCATCAGTCCACAATCCAATACTGTTAAGACATTGGATTATTTTTTGTAAAAATTATGTTTAAAGACTAAAAAATAAAAAAAATTATTTTTAAAGAACTTTTATTATTAAATTTAATTGATTGTTGATAATAATAATCCGAAAATAGGTGATAACATGTTTTTAAAGATAAATTTTTTTATTTTTTAAATTTTTATTATAATTCTCCCTTAGTTTTTTTTTCTATACCTCTGTATTGCGCACGATGATTAAATTGTGTTATGCCCTCCCCATCACGTTCCAAAATGAGATCTCTTCTTCTATATTTAACTTAATTATATTAATTGGTCACACACTCACCTCACATGTATTGCTCAAAGCTAATGATTTGCTAAAGTAACTTTCCAATCCCTTTCTTAATTTAATCACTGTCAATGTACAATACAATACAATAAATATAGATCAGCCTCAAAGGAGGTGTTTTTCTTGCTAGACAACATGTAGCTTTAGTGGTTTTAGAGAGAGAGTGAGTAATAAGTTTGAAAGAAATAAATGAAGAGGGTTAAAAAAAAAAGATGAAAAGAAAATGAATTATTATTATTTTTCCTTTTTTCTTGATCAATAAGAAATAATATAGATTAGTTTAAAATTTTATTATTTTCATTGTAATATTTTTATAAATTCATATTGAGATGAAATAGTAACTTTCAAGTTTTTTATTTTTATTTTTTTAAATAGATAACTCATTCCCCTGATTATTCCCTAGATGTTGGAACAAAATGTATTGAGAAAGAATTGGAGAATTGTTCTCTTTCTATACCCTTCCCAGCTTCTCTCTCTCTCTCTCTCTAAGGAAAATTAATCCTATTCTGTCCCTCTCTTTCATAGAGTAAAACATCTTATTGTACTCTTTCTACACCAATTAAGATGAATATATTGGTTATTTATAACCATATATTTGTCCTGAACTCTCTATGACTTTTCTAAGCCAAAAAGAAAAAAGAGAAATTGGTATGTTTTTTCCTCTCCGTTGGATGGCTCTCCTCTTGACTTGTCTTGTTTGTTGCAACAAGTCCCTGCGAACAAATGCTTTAAAATGAGGAACACTATTTTTTTTTATGTAGAATTTAAAAACACCATATTAATATGGAAATTCCTTCAGGTTTGCTTTGAGTTGGATCATCTTTACAACTCGAGTAATTACTCTCTCTCATGGGAGATACTCAAATTATATAACTCTATTCTCTATTTTCAAAATATATATTTACTTTCTAAAATCAAAATATGACAAAAATGCTTTAAAAAATAATATTGATTTCTTTTATTAAATATAAAAGTTATCAAAAATTATATTTCTTAAAACTTTTATTTCAATGTAATTTATCTTGAATTGAAAACTGTAAATTTAATTTATTTTAAAACTCCGTTAAATTTACGGCAATACTTAAGTATGTTGATATATATTTACTTATTTAGAACAAATGTTGTTCTTCAAATTAAACTGTTATCTATAATTTAGTTAAATTTTAAAAGTTATTTTGTGAATATGTATTTTGTTTTTATTAATTTATTTGTTAATCAAATGATTTTAAAATTTGCTAAATTTATAAAATTTACTATATTATATTGGTCAAATATGTTTTTAACATTTATTATATTATAGAAGTAATAGATATATCGGTATTTTAATCAAAATAAATGTAATTGTATCTTATTTTTTTTATTTCATGGGAAGAGAGTGTATATTTTCAAAACAAAAAGGTATCTCTTATGGGGAAAAGAGTAACTTACCCTTATAATTATTGATGATATGCAGTCCAATTAACATTAGGCCATTAACATCATGTGCTTTTGCTGTTGAATTCGCCATTGTCTTGCATAATTTCAAATTTCATAATCTTTTAAGAGTATTTTTATGTGTTTCAACCAGAGTTTGCTAATTCGTTATTTATTTGGCAGAGGAAACTGGGAAGTCGATGGTTATAGCTGCTACAGGTGATCCATTGTATTTAATTAACTTTGCTTATTACCATGTCTGCTTATTATTTTTTGAAGGAATTGTTTGTGTCAAAACTTTAGCCAATGTATACATAACTTTTCTCATCAATATACATAGAAATACATAGACTAGACGGGATGAACAGAGAGTAAGGATGTATACTAAAAGTCATGATGAAATGAAAGTTTAATGATAATTCGGAGAGATGTCTTAAAATAAGGAAGCCCTTCATCTTGGTCTATGTGTGAAACATAAATGATAGTGTCCTTCTAAAGACAAAAGGATAGCTTATCAACATTTATGTTAATTCCCCCCCCCCCCCCCCCAAAAAACCAAAGAATGCTGCACCATGTCATCTAATATCATTGACTACAGTTTCTGCAGCTGCAGTAGCGGGAGTTTTAATCATTATAATCTACCGGTTTAGAATGAAGTTATTTTCTCTTAAAATCGCCAGATCTTGGAAAAACAAATCTAAAGCTCATCAACATTTTGAGGCCTTTCTTAAAAGGCACGGACCACTTGCTACAAGAAGATATAGCTACTCTGACATAAAGAAAATGACCAACTCATTCAAAGAAAAATTAGGCCAAGGAGGCTATGGAAGTGTGTTCAAAGGGAAGTTACTGACAAATGTCTGGTTGCTGTGAAGGTTTTGAATGAAACAAAAGGTAACGGTGAGGAATTTATCAATGAGGTGGCAAGTATAAGCAGAACTTCTCATGTTAACATTGTTACTCTTCTAGGATTTTGTTTTGAAGGATCCAAGAAGGCTCTCGTCTATGAGTTTATGGCTAATGGATCTCTAGAGAAGTTCATATTTGAAAATAACACTAATCCCCTAGAATTGAGTTGTGAAATATTACACCAAATTGCTGTGGGTGTTGCAAGAGGATTAGAGTATTTACACAGAGGATGTAACACTCGAATATTGCATTTTGACATAAAGCCTCACAACATTCTATTGGACGAGAACTTTTGTCCAAAGATCTCAGATTTTGGACTAGCTAAAATATGCCCTAGAAATGAAAGTATTGTATCCATGTTGTGTGCTAGAGGAACCATAGGATATATTGCTCCTGAAGTAATTTCTAGAAGTTTTGGGATGGTCTCACACAAGTCAGATGTCTATAGTTTTGGAATGATGATTTTAGAAATGGTTGGGGGAAGAAAGAACGTGAATGTTAAAGTTGATTGTACTAGTGAAATATATTTTCCACATTGGATTTACAAACGTCTAGAATTAAACAAAGAGCTTGCACTGCAGAGCATTAGAAATGAAGCTGATGAAGAGCGGATAAGACAGATGGTGATAATAAGCTTGTGGTGCATACAAACTGACCCTTCAGAACGTCCAACGATGAGTAAAGTGGTGGAGATGCTTGAAGGGAGAATTGAGACTTTGCAAGTACCACCAAAACCTTACTTATCATCTCCTTCAAGATCCCCATGCTCTTCCTCTTCCTCAACTCACTGATTCCATAACTTTTGTGCTATTGGGCATTTTCTTGAGGCATAATACTCGGGCTCATATGTTTCTGTGTCTTTGTATGCTTGTTTTTTTCTTGAGTTACCATTACAAAAAGGATCTCTGCTGATGCATTGAAGCTTGGCATGTATTCACAACCAGAACATGGTAATGCTTTTAGACTTGTAGTGTGGTCATTTCTCTCTTTATTGTAAAAATTCTATTAATCATTCTCTGTAGAAAAGGAGCCAGAGAAAAAGAAATCGCTGAAGTGAGACAATGTAATAATCTCAGCAATTCTATCATCTTTGTTAATTTATAAGGGAGGGTACTGTTAATAACAGTTGAATGGATGAGTATGTAATGTTCCAAAGTTTTCAATTTGAAAAATGTTTCACGATCGTAGTGAATAAATCACCCCAACTAGATAATGTGAGGTTATAGTATGATTGAAAACCATGTTCATAAAAAGTTGGTTTATTCTGAAAACCAGAGATTCATGTATTAGTATAGTTTTCCTCAATTTGTTTAAGTTGCTTCAGAGGCTGACGTCTATGATCTATCCACATCAATTTAATAGACCTTGCACCAGATGATATGAGATCATACAAATCTGGGGCGACATGAAAAAAAAAAATTAACACTGAAGCACGACACAAAAGGTGAAGGATTCTCAAATCGAATATTTAATTTTTAATCAGCAATTGCCTTTCATTCAAAATTAGAAGTGATAAACAAATATGAAAGAATTCTAATTTCTGAAAAGACAAACAAAAATTGACTCTAAGCTTCGAATTCTTCACCTCCTTCCTCGAAACACAACTGAAACAGTATGACGCAAGAATCATTGCGCGAGTAGTTGAAAGTCACACGTTGACTGTGGAGTGTAGCATGGCGTTAGAATTCTATCATTTGGCCCCTTCCAACATGTTTCCCCAGTCATTGCAGTCTATTTCCATGTAAGCACGACGGTCTCAGACCCAGTCATATAAATCAAAGTTTTTCATTGTTTCTTTGCACTCATCTTTTGGGAACATTTCTACATTTTATCAGGATATCCTCTATTCTTATATTTGTTTCTCTAATTTACTTTCAGCTTGTGCTTCTTTCAGGTCAGGCAGTTCAAATAGGTGATATATATTGAAGAAAGAGCAAACCAAATTTGGATGACTCCAGTTTACATGTCTCATTTCCTCTTGTATTCTAAACTTATGCTGATACTCCTAGCTGGATGTGGGAATGGAAACCGTGATAAGTGTCCACGATCATTTGATTGTGGAGAACTTGGGAGGACCCACTTCCCTTTCACTAAGGCAGAGCGACAGGGCTGTGGCTTAATGGTGATATATGGCTGTGATGATCCATCTCCAAATAAAACGATTGAACTGGAGAAGAATGGAAGACCATTAAGGCTTACAAACATCATTCAGCAGGATAATGCTATTACGGTTACTGATGAAGATCTACACAAGCGTTTGAAATCCAAAACTTGTGAAGTTTTCAACAAGAATATCACTCTTCCTCAAGGCTCTCCTTTGGTTTCTTTTCATTTCAAATATAATATAACCCTGTTCCGATGCAACCAAAACCTCAACATCAGCCCTCCTGCTGGTGTTTTTAATTATACCTGCCCAGACTACAATATCTATCATTACCACTTACACAAGCATCCTTCTGATCATTACCAAAGATCTTTCTCATCATGCTCAATTCTTCTGCTTCCAAGTAAAGACCAGCCTGATACCAAAGACCTTTTATCGTCCTTAACTGCTCAAATGGTTATTGAAGTGCAATTGTCAGATGCTTGTGGTAAGTGTTACAACCACATAGGAGGCCAATGTCGACTTGACAGCAATAGAAACTTCTATTGTGACAGAGGTACATGCATCTGCCTAACTCTTGTAAACTCTGCTTTAAACAATGGCATAATTACAGTTTTCTGAGTTCCAAGGTTAAATTATCAATTGGAAATGTTATAACATTTTGTTGCTATGTTTTTAGAGTAAAAGTTACAAGTTGATATGTCTCGTTTTTCTTTTTGAAAAAAAAAAGATGCTATATTTCCGTGGCCAAAAACATATATATTACTTGAAAAACTTTAGGAGTCTCAAAATCTATTATCCTTTCCCAACTTAAGATTATTCTTTTAACTTTATCATATATGTATTTCAGATACACATAGCTATTTGAAATAATATTTACCAAATATTTTTAATTCATTGTTTTTTAAATGATTTAACTATAAAGTCTTCTCAGCAACCTTGACGCTAAACCAAGAAAGTTACGACATTTTGAAGGCCAAATTTGTCAAGCAGGATATAACCCACAAAGTATGGCTTTCTACTAATTGGTTTTGACTCTGGTTACTTATTCTATTCAATTTTTGTTTGCACCTCTGCAGAGAAAACTGGGAAAACTGTGCTTATAGTGACAACAGGTAAATAAATTTTGTCAAGAAAAAAAGAAGCGCTTTGTCTTTGCTACTCGTCTGTTAGAATATTGTCATGATTCAGCTGTTTAAATGCATAGTTGCTTCAACTGTTTATCATTACTTTTAGCTTCTTCTACTCATGTAAGGATGAAAAGAAAGATAGAAAACAAAAAAAGGCTGGTACTTTCATTAAAAAACTAAAATTGTGATTATCTCACAAGATTGCCTTTATATATATAGCGTTTCTTGTGTGGCATATCTTTCTCAAACAATCTTTATCTAAAATTATTCTTTTTAATTCTCATGGTAGTATCATCTGCTGGCCTTGCTATGCTATTGTTCTTGGGTTTATGCTTTAGAAGAAAGCTACTTGCCCTTGCTACATTTAATTGCTTTTGGAGGAAAAAACATCCAACCCATCAAATAATTGAAGACTCTCTCAAGCAACATGGACCCATCTCTTCTAGAAGGTACAGTTACTCTAAGATAAAGAAAGTCACTAATTATTTCAAAGTCAAATTAGGCAAAGGAGGATATGGGAGTGTATATAAAGGGAAGCTACCAGATGGGCGTCTTGTTGCAGTGAAAGTGCTAAGTGAATTAAAAGGTACCAATGAGGAATTTGTTAATGAAGTTGCAAGTATCAGTAAGACATCTCATCTTAACATCGTCAGCCTTTTAGGCTTTTGTTTCCAAGGTTCGAAAAGAGCACTGGTTTATGAGTTTATGCCTAATGGATCCCTTGAGAAGTTCATATATGAGAAAGATCCGAACATGGTTGAACAACAATTGGATTGTCAAACTTTGTATAATATTGCAATTGGTGTTGCTAGAGGACTAGAGTACTTGCACGAGGGCTGCAATAGTACTAAAATCTTGCATTTTGACATTAAACCTCACAACATACTACTTGATGAGGATTTTTGTCCAAAAATTTCAGATTTTGGACTTGCTAAAGTATGCCCAACAAAAGATCGCATTGTATCCAATTTGGGAGCAAGGGGAACAGCAAGATATATTGCTCCTGAGGTGTTTTCAAGAAATTTTGGTGAGGTATCTCACAAGTCAGATGTCTATAGTTATGGAATGATGGTTTTGGAAATGGTTGGCAGAAGAAAGAACATGAATGTTGAAGTTGATCATGCTAGTGAAATATATTTTCCACACTGGATTTATAAGCGCCTTAAACTAAATCGAGAACTAGGACTGAGGTGCATTAGGAATGATATTGATAAAGAAAAGATGAGAAAAATGACAGTGGTAAGCTCATGGTGCATACAAACTGATCCTTCAATGCGACCAGCAATGAGTAAGGTAGTGGAGATGTTAGAAGGAAGCTTGGAATCCATGCAAGTACCTCCTAAACCCTTTTTGTATTCTCCTTCAACATCTCCAGCACATTACACAACTCAAACATGCAAAACTTTGTAGTTGTAGGATTTTTTCTTGCTCTATATTGGGTGTGTTGTATCTGGTACAAGTTTTTATGATCATTTCCTTTTGAACTGTAATATGCATTTTAATTTTTCAATGCTGCAACTTGTAAATGATGTGAGATTTTGTAGCTCTAAGTTATTTCACATATATGTAGATGCTTGTAATATTTTCTCTACATTTTCTCTTTCTTTGTAGGTATCAATGTTTATTGCATAGAAACAGTATAATATTTATAATCTTTTTCTTGTAGGATTTCAGTCAGATATAATAAATGCTTTTCTATGATCCACATGCTTCATCTGCCAATTTCTTGGCCTCTCCCAGAGTCTTTCTAAAATTTAGGACCCTAGGTAGAGACATTTTATTTGGTTTGGATATAGCTAGAGAGACTTTACAATGATTTCAAGCATAAGAGATTTCAGCATTTTTCTTTATTCATTGAAAGATAAGGAGTGACTTCTCTATGATCTTCAAGCTCTATTTTCTGTTGTTGGTCCACTCACCTCATTCCTGTTTCTCCTAGTACAGAGAATGGGTTTATCCACTGAATGGGTCAGGAATATTCAAAATCCTTCAAAGAGTAGAAGATATAAGATTGAGCAAAGAACAAGTTGAAATCTTGTCTCTTCTGCAATGACATGCAGCTCAAGGTAGAAATTTGGTCCCAAATTATTGCAAGCTCAAAAAATAAGGATTCTGCTCGAAATCAGTTTACAAGGTCTCTCTTTGTTGGCTTTCATTGTTTTCAGTCATTTCTTTTGCTTAAGAAAAGGGATGAAAGACCAAAAACTCTCTTCAACTTAAAGCCAGGTATTTTCCTTTAATTGACTTAGATCCTACGGTAATTGTAGCACAATACAAGAGTTGACTGACTTTTTTTGGTCCTTAAAATACGGTAATTGAGTGGGACGGTCAATTAGAGATGTAGCTTAGCATTAAGATCAAATATTATTGAATTTTTTTTTTCTTTGGTGAAGTTTGTGTAAAGCTGGAAAATGAAGTGAGATTGTTTAATGTCATAAGCATTGGACAACTATTCCATTGACAAGAACAACCATCCCCGCAACTGATGGATGTGTTTCACATCCTCCAAACCAATCTCATTCCTTTTAAATAATAAATAGCTTTTGTGCCATAATTCTGCAAGCATAACTTGCAGATACAGGCAGAAAAAAGAAAGGAGAATAAGAGGGACTACATGCACCTATGTGAGGAATTTAGCATGTCTGCTGAGCAGCATTACCAATACCTCCTGTGGCATTTTTTTTTTTTTTTTTAACATTTGTGGTTGTCATGCCGCGTAGCACAAGAGTTGCGTATCAGACAATCCAAACACCATGTGAGAGATTGAGAACTTGAACGCAGAATTGGATACAAGACAATAACAATATCAAATACGCATTTAAGAAGTCCTGAACAAGAGGAATTGGATCACCATGAAGATAAAAAAAACAGTGTAACAGACTCTTCTCCTTTACTTTGGCTCAGCTGGGATTGTGTGATTTTTTGTTTATTTTAAAGTTATTTATTAAAATAGAATTTTATAAAAAAATATTGTAATAAGCAGAAGTTAGTATTTAATACAATCATCTAATCAACATTTTTATAACATCATTTGTTTAGTTAATCTTTCAAAAAAAATATTTTTTATTATAAAATTACTAAAAAAAGATATATATATATATATATATAGAAATGACTTTGCAATTATTATTGTTTTAATGGATTAATGATTTTAAATATTCATCATGGATAATTTTAATTAAGTTTCTAATTTTTTATTTAATTGAATATTAAAATCAAAGTCAAAATAAGTAAATAAAATTAAAATAAATATATTAAAATACATAAAAATATGTATATAAAAAGAAAAGAAACAATGAGAATGAGAAAAAAAGAGACTATAGAAGAAGAAAACAATGATGATGAGAGGTAATGTGGCAGTTGAAGATCGAGTAGGAGTTTTTTGTCTTAAAAATTTATGTTTTACTTCTAGTTCAAAGGAGAATCTAGAAAAAAAAAATATTTTTTTAAATAAACAAACCCAAAGTAAGCTCTTTATCTCACATATATAAGAATGATTCCCCATTTTTGAACCCACAGAAGTTATTTTCTTCATCCATGTAACAATGCCCTAGTAAGTAATAAATCAAATCCCATCTCCTTGTTACTTGAATAAAACCCCAATTCCGAACCAATTTATCATGAGAGATCTCAAAATATACAAATTTTCTTGAGTTGAGGCTTGTTTATAAGGATGAGCTTAGGTAGATATGGCAGGGTATCATAGACCCTCTCCCCGGATCTGGAAGAAAAAAATATTTTTCTCATCTTCGGACTCATACCCTAGTGATTATCAGACTTAATCCCATCTCTTTTTCCATTGAATCTCAAAATCACTGGACCCAAACCAATTTTCTAATACCCTTAGTTTTTTTTTGTGTAAATTGAGACACTTGGTGAGAGCTCTAAGAGTATGAAGGGAGTGTTGAATAATGATTTAGTGTCTAAGTATTTTCTTAGTTTTGATAAGTTAAAATTTATTTTATCATCTAATAAATTGCATTAAGTTTTAGTGGATTTTCACACTATTTAAAGTGTTAAATATTCTGTTTATGAAGAATGACTATGGGGATGGGGAGGGGAAATGTTTTGGATGATGGAAATAATTGTTGACTATGATTTTTTTTTTTAATCATAAATTTAAGTGTATACCAAAGGAAGAATTCTCAACCTCATAAATAGTATCCCCAATCCCATAAACAAAATTCCATCCTCGCTGAAATAAAATTTTCTTTTCCTATAAAGAAGGTCCCCAAACTGAGTTCACATAATTCCCAAACTGAATAAACACAATCAAACTTAGTGACGACAAGCACCTTCATGGGCTGATGAATATGCAGCAAAACGCTTTGGATAATATACATATATATATATATTGCAGACAACCTACCTCTTCGGATATAATATAAATATATATATATATATATACATTCTTCCTTATGTTTGAAATTCTGAACTGATGTAATATGAGTACACATTTTTGCTTAAGCCCTGCTATGTTCCAGTGTAACTCAATTTGTTTTGCTGATGTTCTAGTTAGGGGTGCTGTCTTTAGCACTAAAAAAATTGGGTTTACATTTCTCTTAATGTGTCTATACCGTTCTGTCTATGCTTGGGAATTTTCAAACGAGTTCATAGCGTTTTGCTGCATGGATTGGTATATGGTGAGTAAATTAGGGAAATCATGTTTCGGGCAAATGACATTGATTAGTTGATTAATTCATGTTGGTAAGCAGTTTATTATGAACAAACATACATAAATGTTTTTATAAGTTGGAGTTGGATGTTGTATATCATAATCCAAGAAGCTACGGCTTGTGTGTCTATGCTTTGATTTGGCAAGCACAAATGAGTGGGCTCTCCTTCTTTTCCTCATGAGCACAAGTTAATTTATATTATATATAAATTAAAGCTATAGAAAAGAAGAAATTGTTGTTCTTATTCTTTTATTTCATTTAGCTTCCTATAATTTCACTGTAATGAAACTAATGATTCAGGAAAAAAGATGTTGTTAATTTATCTTATATATAAAAACTCAATTTTCTGCTTCATAACCTGTTCATGATTTGACAAGTTTTTTCTTTTTTTCAAATGTGGCACTCTCCGCATGGGCAGCCCTTCTAATATTTTTATATACATGAGTACTTCCCCCCCCCCCCCCCCCAAAAAAAAATTGAGAGTATTTTATATACAAGAATATGCTGTTTTTTTTTTTTTAATTTTCGACTCCCATGATTAAATCACTTTTTTTTACTCAATTTTTAAAATTTATTTCATAAAATTTTAAAATTTGAGAAAGCATAGGAAAGTTGTTCTCTTTCTATATCCTTAGCTCTCTTAAAATTTAAAAGAAAACTAATCCAATTCACATTTCATCTTTGGACTTATACAGACAAGTGGTGTTAAGATTCTGAATGGTTTAATTAATGGAGATGTTATGTCACACAAAATTAAATTTTAGGGAACCCTATAGTTAACTTTTAAAGTTAAAAGAGGGTAAACTACGCAATTCTCTAAGCTAAGGAGGATTTTTTTTTTTTAATTTTGATCTAATATTTATTTGTCCTGTGAGAATGAGAGCTTGGAGTTTAATTTGTTGCAGCAGGGGACTTCGATGAATGTGTCTTTAGCTTTTCTGAGGAGATTAGCTTTATTACATGGGAATTTCAACCAAGTTTATGAATTTCCTGTGATCAAACCTGATATGTGAACGTTTTGTGATTTGGGAATTTTAACAAGAAATCATTGTGTGCACTCAGAGTTTGCTAAGATCAGCTCTAACATTTGGATCCAACATGTACTACCAGATACGTGCCATCTAAAATACTTACTGTGACATGCAATTCTTCCAGCGTATGCAATTTGGTAAGGTGTACCCTATCCCTCATTTTTTTTTTAATTCTAATTTAACCTTCCCATTTTTATCAAGGATATTTGTTTGCTTTGTTCTCTGATGTTATCTATAATTTTTGCCATTTCAGTGTTTTGGGTTGTTCTATTGTCCCCTGCCCACTATTTTGTGTCCTTTGTTCAGGGCATATCTTTTTGAGAACACAAAATCTTAATGATGGGAAGCCAGATTTCCCTCCAAAAATGCAGTGGAAAGATAGATACAATGGAAAAAAAAAAAAAAAGCAAAATATTCCTAACACTCTGAGAAACTAATTCTTCCACAATTTTTTAAACAGATTCTCTCCTGTAATAAAAGCGATCTTGTAAGAGAGGAAAAAAGAGAGGACGACAAAGTATAAATGACTCTCTCCACCTCTCTCTTTTCACTCTCTTCTCTCTCTTAAATTGATTCTCTCAATTATTTGGTAAATTGAAAAAATCCTGATCCCTGCATATCTCTTCCTCTGCCCTAACTCCCTTTTATTCTCTTTTTCCTAACAAACCACCTCTAAACCTCCTAATAAAGGTTCCACGTGTCATACTACTTCAAACGTTTAACAGCCCCTTATATCTTCTTTGTACAGTTCTTAGCCTCTTGTTGACTATTGGGTCTATTACTTACTTGTTAAGATATAAGTAATGATTGGGTATTTTAGTAAATTTATTAAATTGGTATGTATATTGTCAAATGATTTGATAATATATGTGAATTGATATTGTAAAAATTTAAGCTATCTATAATTAGCTGAGTCATAATGGTTAGTAAGAAAGTTTCTCCACCGTCCTGAACTTCATCTCTTGCTGATGGACGGGTTGGGACAACTCAAACAGCAATGGTAAGGAGTTACGATCAAAATCAAGGGAAGTCTGAAGGACTTCCTGTAGAATCAACGTTTAACATCATTTTTGCTATAGCATCTGACACTATGCTGGAAATATTGGAAGAAAACTGGTAAAAATCAGAGTCAAAGAAACTAACCTTTAGATCTGTTGACGCTCTCGGTTTAGAAACAGTATCTTAATTGAAGAAGAAACTTAAACATGCGGAATATCTTTCCACTAGAATTAATTTTGGGAAGGAGTTTGTAAAATCTTCAGCTAATGTGTTCACGCCAGGTGTATGGCAGAAAAGACATCAATTGAATTCTTAGATTTTGATATGTGAAGAGTATTGTTATGATATAAATAATAATTGGGTAATGATGTACCTGAACTGTGATCATAAAGTGCTGGAGAAAATTTGATTTTCATAATAAAAACCAAGAGTTTGTTATTAAAATTTTAATTAAAAAAGACAACTTTATAAATAATCTTTTTTTCAAAGATAATTTATGAATCAAAAATAAATTTACAAACCAGTTGTGTCATGAAAATGTTAAGCATATTATAACATCGAACGATTATCTTAAGTTAATTATGTGAATTTAATACGGCCTTAAACTTATTTTAATTATCTTTATTAATAACAAATAATAATAATAATAATAATACTAAAAAATTAAGGAAAGAAAATAACGTTAGATCAATGGCATCATTTGCTTTTTACTTTGCCATTATCTTACATGATTTCAAATTGACTATCTTTTAAGTATGTGTGTTTGTGCGTGTTTTTCAACTGCAGTATACTAATTTTCTATTTATTTGGTAGAGGGAAACTGAGAAGTTGGCGGTTATAACTACAAAAGGTGATCCATTTTACTTACTTAGCTGTGCTTGTAAGTTCTTACCTTGTCTGCTTACTATTCTTCTAAGAATAGGCTCCTTGCAAAACATTAGCCAGCGCATACGTATTATGGCATTAGCTTCTTTTAATCAAATAGATAGATACTGAAACAAGAAAGGATGAACAGAGAGTAAGCTTTTCATTTTTGTTCCATCAGCTTGTGAACCGCTTAATCGGCCCTGTAAACTCTAATTAACCATTGTATTTGAATGCTCGAGACTTAGTTAATAGTATCATATAAGACCCCAGAGTAGCTGATCCATCATACATGTCATTGACTACAATTTCTACAGCTGCAGTAACTGGAGTTTTTATAATCATTATGATCTACTGGTTTAGAAGGTAAGGACCTTCCATCGTGTTCTGATTTGGGCAAATGGTAATTGAAGTAGGATTATCTGATGGTTGTGATAAGTGTTCCAACCACAAGGACCTTCCAATTAAAGGCCAATGTCTACCAATATGCTGTCCACATTGGCAGAGCTACGCGTTGGGGAGCCTCCCATTTTTTCAAAAATATTATGTATATAATATTAGGTAATGATATTATGCTATGCATCCCTTAAAATTTTGTACTCATTAAACTTTCACATATACATATAATTGATTATGTAATTTTTTTCTTTTATTATTTGAAATATTAATTTGAACCTAATAAACTCTTAAATATGTATTATACATATAATTTTTTAAAAATTTATTTTTATTATTATTATTTCTTTTTTCTCTCTCTCTCTCTCTTTTTCTTATTTTATCTTTATCTTTCTTCTTTTTCTCCTTTTTTTTTTCCTGCCTACGTGCCAAATTAGTGAAAAAAAAACTTGTAACACTCAAACACGTTAACTTCTCTCCCCATCCCTCATCTTTGCTCCTCGCCTCTTCCTTGTTTCAGACACTGCATAACTTCAGTTAACAGGTTTTATACATTATATATAATGATATTATATTGATTGGAAACAAGTTTTATTGCAAAAAACAGGTTTTGATGCTTAGAGGTGTTTATTCGCCCAATTGGGCCAAGCGCTCCACTTTAACCCCACCTAATTAGATTAAGTCAAAAATATAAATAAGTATAATTTAAACAAAATTATATAAAGTCAAATCAAGTTACAGACAAAAATATGTTCTATCAAGTTCAGCTCAATATTTATTTTTTTGGAGTTATTAATATCTTGTCATTTTATATCTTTCTCGTTATAACTTTTATTATTTACCCAAACTCTCTTTACTTCTTTATTTTTTTTGTCATTGACATGCATATTTACTAATATTTTTTTTGTTGAATAATGAAAACACATATTTATTAAAAGTTAATTATACTAGTATAACTTACCTTTTCCTTGATAATACCAGATTATTTTCTTATTGCTTTGAAATCTATGTCTATGAGTGTGTACAAAGATATTTTTACATTGCAAATATCAATTTATATAAAAAAAAAAAAAATTCAAGCAGCTCTAACCCAATATAAAATGGAACTAATTTTAGCTGAGCTAAATCATGAGCATAAAAATAAGTCTAGTATTTTAATCAGGTCAGGTATCAGACCTACTAAATACTTGACCCAACTCTGGTCATGAACAATTCTAGTAATGCTTATATATTAATTCAAAGATCATGGATTTCTTTTATTGCATTATATATATAAGAATATATATTATTTACTTTAATATGCATATTTAATATTTGCTTGTAATATTTTTGCTATTCTTAATTTTTTTAATAAAATATGGATTTTTTTAAAAATTAATCTTAGAGCAACAATTTTTATCTAAAGCTCATGAATAGATTTATGATATTTAACTTTTTAGGTGATGCCAAGGAAATACTTACACAGTATTTTTTTTTAGGTGATAAAAATTTAAGAGTCAAATATATTGTTTTAACATTAAAAGAAAATTCAGTGAAATCACATTCTACTCAAATTTTCAAATTATTAAGTTTTAATGTTATACTCATGTTTTTTAAAGGTTTGAATTCACTGGATCCACAAATGTATCATATAATTTTTTGTATTATTTGATATTTTAACTTAAACTTACTTAACTTACATATGTATAACTTTCATAAAAAAATATTGTTGTTGTTATTATTATTATTATTTCTCATATTTAATTAGTATTATTAATTTTTAAATAAGATATGAAATTTTTGAAAAAAATTAACATCAAAACAATAATTTCCATTTAAACCTCATAAATTTAATTTCGTTCAATAATAAATTAAGATTAATTTAAAATATTTGTCATCAGATTAAAAAAATAAATTAAAATGTTAACCTAATATTCTAATGACCAAAATATGACATGAAGAGCATATTTACTAAAAGGACATGTCAAACTCGTCCCCTGACTTGGAATCCTAGGTCTGTCACTAGCGGTACAATATCCTCAACACAAATATAGTGAGATTGTTTATGTTGTAATATTCTCCTTGAAATGGATAATCTGGATCCCCCACTGAAATGGACAAGACGCTTGGATTTGGATTCCCTCCCGTAGGGTCCTACTGCAAGGATGCTAGTTAAATTTTCACGTTTTTTATTTTATTTATTTATTACTTTTTAATATTTTAAGTTTAAGATAAAAAATAAAAATTATAACTGTGAGAATAAAAAAATCAATTAAAAGAAAAAATTATACTTTAAAAATTTTAATTATTCTATACCATTAAAGTTTTTAAAGTATACTTTTTTTTAACAATTAAATTTTTTATTTTCATAATCGTAATTTTTATTTTTTATTTTAAACTTTAAACCCTAAAAAATTGAAAAAAAAATTAGAAAACGTCAAAAGTCCACTACTGCACGGCTTGCAATAAGATCTTCTGCTATTGCGAGACACTTCTGCTTTTTTTGTCTTTTTCGGTCTTTAATTCACATATTTACTTTTCTGCTTTCAAATTCAAGTGATTTCCACTATTTTTTTATGCCAAAAGCTGAGCTTCCTTGCTGATGACTTAATATTCTTGGTATGACAATTAGAAATAGGACATTAAAGTTTTATGCTTTTGGCTAATTTGGTCCTATACCTTCTAATTGTTTCAGTTTTCACTGCAAATTGTTTCTTTTTTTGATTGCATGTGCACCTTCGGATTCAGAGCATACAAGCAAGCTTTTGAAGCTAAAAGTGGAACTTGGGCTAGTTAGCACGCATAGTTTTTTTTCTAAATTTTTTTCAGCTATTAGGGACGACTTTGATAATCCTGAGTATTATATGTTACCACTATTAGATTCTAAATGTTATGCTACTTGAATGTTATTTTTGACCCTCTAATCTTTTTCATTTTATTTGACGGACTTTCATTTGAGCTTCTTATAAGAGATAAAAAAATAATTCATGTCAATGAATTTCTGTTATTTTTGACCCCGCAAGTTGACCCAAAAAAATAATAAATATAACTTGAGAAAGTATAATGAATTTCTGTAATTTGCTTAACTTATTCAGTTTATAAGCTAGTTAAACTAGGGAAAGAAGAAAATGAACTTTAATTAACTTAAGAAAAATAAATTAAGAGTCAAGCAAAATAAAATTTGAACCCCACTTTATTGGTTCATCTATTACGTAATTATGAGATCGCACCATTGAAAAAGAAGAAAAGGAAAGAAAAAAGAAAAGAAGCATCTGTTGTTATATGGAATCAATGGGGCCATACTAGTTACACCAAATGCCCATTCTGTGCAATTGCCCTTTTACAAGTCTCTTGACTCTTGTGTGGTGAGTCAATTATAGTAGGACTTTTTTTTTTTTTCGGGTTATTACAGTTATGGTATCCTCAAAATTTTCTGGACTATTTCGTTTTCTATCTTTTATTGGGCTATGGATAAGCTATAATTCTATCCAGAAACATGTTAGTTAGATATAGGATTGACAAGCTTAGGCTGTTACAAATGAAAGCAAAAATGTAGAGAAGAAAATAAACTCCCCTAACATTTGAGAGGCTAGAAACTCTTCCACCAAGCATAATTCTTCCTTACTCCCTTCTATCCCACAATCCCCCCAAATATTTCCTTCTAACAGCCTACTCTCACTTCTTCAGCTTATACTACATATGACTAGTTAGTTACAAACACTCTTTTCCCCTTTACCTCCTCTTTTGGCGACCTCATCTGCAGATAATGTAGTCTTGGGCCCAAATGTGCTATTCTTTGTCTTCATTCTCTTCTCACAAGTCTTTAACACTCTTGGCCCCAGTAGCTACGCGCCCGTCAAATGAATAAAATTCTATAAATAATTAATTAAAATTTGGTGTCTTCTGAAATGACATGCAGTTTTGGATATCATTATGGTTCCAATCCCAAGAGGATTATTTCTTTTGCTTAAGAAAAGGGATCAGACATCAAAGATTCTCTTCCAATTTTACCAAGTCTTGTACTCAATTTCATTTATATACCACTAGAATTGAAGTACAACCCAAGAGGAGGACTTTCGTTGGTCTTGCACCACTATGTTATAATTTGCCATGATCATACTTTATATTGAGCTTTTTTTTTTTCTTTTCTTGCAAATTTTACAGTTCTAATGCAATATTATTCAATAGCATGACCGCAGTTATGAATTTCATGTAGCCGATAACTGATAATTGCTTCCCTATGATTTCCTTGAAGCTCAATGTACCAATTTCTCAGCCCTGCTCCCACAATTTACTGAACTATACTGTAGACTATAGAGAACTGGCTTGAGGGATTTTTTTTTTTCCTTTTCTCATTTGATTTAGATATAGCTAGAGAGATTTTATGCGTTGGAAGATGTAGTCGACATTAATTACCGGATTGGATCCATCTCTTTCATTATTCTGTTGTTTTTGCCGCACTTACCTTTTCCCCCTTTTTCAAGTTCAGAGAAGAGGGTGGTCCTGTTCGCGGATTAGGTATTTCCAAAGTTGTTCAAATTAATAAAGAAGACTTAGAGTAATCATGTTGGGAAAAGAGCAAGTTGAATATTCTCTACTGGAATGGAGTGCAGCTCAAGGTAGCAGTGGGGTCCCTAGTTGTTGAATGTGCAAGCGATAAACATTGTGCTCAACATCAAAGAGCAAGGTCTCTCTTTTGGTTCGCTTTTTTCCATTTTTGTTTCTTTTAGCCAAGTCTAACTTGACCTAGATATTACTATATAATTGAAGCAAAACACGAGAGTTGGAGGACTTTATTTGGTCGTTTATGAGATGAAAATTTCGTGGAATGATCAGTTGGGGATGTATTTCGTGAAGCTTGATCAAAGTGCTCCAAATGAAATAGACTTTTGAGTTATGCTAATTAATTGAAAACCAGTGTTAATTTCCATTCTGTTTTCTGAGAAAAAAAGAGATGAAGAAATTTGACTGCTATTACATGCATTGAATGTAGTATGGGTTTGAAACACTTAAAAAATAAAGAGCTCAGTTGAATTCAATTCTAATTTTTTTAATTTAGCTTGTAAAACTAGATAAAAATAAAATTCAATTGATTCACTGATTCCAAATATTTTCAATGACGAATAAATTTACTTTTCATTCTTTAACTGTTTTCTCTTCAATTCTTGTTCCAATTTGAGATTTATCCTTATCAATTAGTAGTTACTTTCAATTCTATCATGCCAAATATCACCTGTTTTCGACTGTGGCATTTGGCAATACTTTGGTAGTGGTGATCAAAAGAGTCCAACTAAGTAGGCAATACTGTATGAATTATTTTTGCATGTTTTGATAAATTATAGTTTATATTATTTAATCACTACGTTATTGTGTAATTGTTGTTATTGTAGCATGACATTAAAGATTGATTTTTGTTTGCTGAAGGTTAATCATGTATGTGCTCTCATTATCTAAATAAACCTGCATAATGTGTATTTCCTTTATTAAAAAAATGAAAAACGTGATTGATGGCTAAATTTTTATTTTGTTGATGTAATAATTTTGGAATATTATATATAGATATTTGTGATATTTATTATTTGTCGTAAATAATGTAATATAACATATCTTTTTTGGCCTAAAATTTTTGCAGTATTAACTCATTTTAAAAAAATGATTTGACTGTTGGTAACTATAAATTGAAAGCAGTCTTTTACAGATTCAGGCTAAACTTATAAAGATTCACTAATTTTCTCTTTGGATTCTAATGATAAATGATAATTGCTTCCATATCTTTTAATGCTATAGTTGCTAAATTGTTGACCTTGCTCTCACAATTAACCAATGTTTTAAAAACTGAATCAATCATTGAACCAGTGAAATTATTAGCTTATGATTTATTAATCGAATCATGATTGAATTATGATCGAATCGATAATAATTAAATATATATTTTAAAATTTTATATATTAAAATTTTAATATAAAAAATAAATATTAGTAAATTTTAAATATTTAATTGCAATTCAATATTTCTTAAGATATTACAAAAATTATTTTAGAGTTTTTAAATTATATTAAAATTCTACTTATTATTTAAAGAAACTAAAACTAAATAATAATTTTAGCTAAATACATTTATATTTAAGAGAAATATTATTAAGAAATTAAATATAAATAAAATAGAGAGCAAGTATAAAAAATAGCAAAGCATGTATATTTTACTTCTTTTATATTCTCTCTTTTTTTATATATATATATATATATATATATATATAATTCAACTCTCTCTTTTTTTATTATTTTTTATTTTTAATTTATCAAATTTATTAAAAAAAATTATTTTATTATATATAAAAAAAATTGGTACACACTGGTTCAAATCAATTTTAACCGGTTTAATTTTGATCGATTTGATCAATTTTGTAACTAATCAATTTTTTAGATCAGATACGGATACTCAGTCAAACCGGCCAGTCCGATCCATTTTTTACAACCATGCAATTAACTAGGTTAGAAAACTAGCTTGAGGGTTTCTTTTGTTCAAAAATAAATATAGCTTGAGAGAGTACAAGTAATTTCTGTGTTTAGCTTCCCTCCATATACTTAGTTCAAATTGATCCTTTCAACGGCTATAAGTTGTACTTTGTCAGTTGATTCCCCGTGTCCTCTGCCAATATATTGTTTAACAACCTATTTGCTGAAGGATAAGAAACAAAGGGGAAGACCCAAGAGCTCATATCTCATAATTTCAGGGAATTAATTAGTGATATCTGTAATTTGCTTAACTTATTTAGTTTATAAGTTGGAAGATAGTGTTATGGAGAGTTGTAAGTGATCCAAGCTTTATTCGGGAACCTGCATGTTGAATCCTATTGCCTCTAAATTCATGCAGATTCTTCTATTGATTCCTACTTTGGAATATGCTATGCCTGATATGGCATTGCAATTCAATCTCAGAATATGTTCTATAATTGTATTTTGACGGCATTTTAGGTTTGTCGGATTCAGTTTAGGACAGGAAGACTTGGGTAAGGTCTTTAGGGTGTTGTTGAAATTTGAGTGGTCAATATAAATCATGCATGGAATAGTTAATACAAATGAAATTTGTATCATCAGCCATCTTCGAACACGTTTCCCTAGTCTTCGCACAGTATTTCCAAGTCAACACTCAGTGCAAAAGTCCTCCATTATTGTATCTTCCGGCATGGCTAAATTTTTCTCCATTCTGTATGTCCTCTGTTCTTATGTATGTTTCACTGGTTTTCTCTGAGCTTGTGCAAATATAAGTGCAGTTCTTGTTGGAGTCCTTTAGTTTTTTGTTGCTCATAAAGCGGGGGATTTTAGGATGGCTGCAGTTTTTGTGTTTCGGTTCCTCTCGTTTTTTCATCTTGTACTTCTTCTCTCAGCTGCGTATGGATATGGGAACCATGTTAAGTGTCCTAGATCGTTTGATTGTGGAGAACTTGGGAGCATCCAGTTCCCTTTTACCAAGGCAGAAAGGCAGGACTGTGGCTTAATAGCGGTACATAATTGTGATGATCCAAATTCACTTAAAATGATTGAACTAGAGAAGAATGGGAAACCATTCTTGCAGCTTAACGGCGTCTTTCCGCAGCAAAATATGATTATGGTTTTTGACCAAGATCTACACGATCTTTTGCAATCCAATAGTTCTTGTGAAGCCTTCAACAGTAATATCACTATTCCTACAAATTCTCCTTTGATTTCTTTTGATATCAAATATAACATAACCCTGTTTAGATGCAACCACAACCTTAATGTCAGGCCCCTCACTGGTTTTGTTAGACATCCCTGTGTTCACTTTGACATCTATCATTACCGCCTCTATAATCTTACGCCTGATCAAGCAAGCTCTTTCTCAGCATGTTCAACTCTTGTGCTTCCAACAAAGGACCTGCCTGATACCATAGACCTTTTATCGTTCTTAACTGCTCAAATGACTCTTGAGGTACGATTATCTGATGCTTGTGTTAAGTGTTACAACCACGGAGGAGGCCAGTGTCAACTTGACGGCAACAATAACTTTTACTGCGACAAAGGTATACTCCAAGAACAGCCCTTATATATATATATATATATATATATTTTTTTTTTTCCAAATGGTGGGTTCTTTATGTTTTTTGAGACATTTGTGTAACCTACTAATTTTCTGAGGATAAGTGAGATTCTCACGGATGAATTCATGTAACTTTTATTTTTTTAGTCTTTAATTTACCTAATTACTTCTTGCTTTTGAGTTCAATTGATTTCCACCTTTTGTCTGTGTAAAAAGTTCATCTTCCTTGCTGACTTGACTAGATAATATACTTAACACGACAATTAGAAATAGGACATTAAAGTTTTCTGCTCTCAGCTAATTTCGTCCTATACTTTGTAATTGTTATATTATTTCTTCTTTTGATTGCAGGTGCACCTTCAGATTCAGAGCATATGAGCAAGGTTTTGAAGTTGGCACTGGGACTTGGGCTAGGTAATACACATACCTTTTTTTTTTTTTTTTTTTCAATTCATTTTCAACTATTAGGTTCGAATTTAATGATTCTGTGTATCATACGTTACCACTGTTAGAATCAAAATGTCATCCTACTGGCGTGTTATTTTTTACCCTCTTATCCTTTACAATTTGTTTCATAAAGTTTTATTTGGGCTTCTTATAGCGGGTGCAAAAATTAATTCATGTTAATCCTTTGGGTTTATTTGTGATAAAATATATCCAGTAGTCTAATTGCAATAAATTTTCGTCTTTTCTTTGTTGTAAAAGAAATGAAATTATAATTTCTCATGTACTTAAGAAAGAAAAAGTGAAAACAATCGGATTAGTCGTTACATTACAAGCTTAAATTGTGGTCATCTTAGAATATAGACTTTCCATATACAGTGTCTCATATAAAGCAGATTCTTTTGAAGTCCATCTAAATTTTATATTTTAAATTTTCATGCAGGCTTCTTTGTAGGAGTTGTAATGCTATTAATCTTTACTTGCTGCTTCATAAGAAAGCTTTTTCCTAATGCATCTAGCTCTTTTTGGAGAAAAAGTCACCCACCCTCTCAAATAATTGAGGCCTTTCTAAAGCAACATGGGCTTCTGTCTACTAGAAGGTACAGTTATCTTGAAATTCAAAAAATCACGAACAACTTCAAAAATAAATTAGGCCAAGGAGGATATGGAAGTGTATATAAAGGGAAGCTACAAGATGGACAATTTGTTGCAGTGAAGGTGTTGAGTGAATTAAAAGAAACTGATGAGGAATTCGTCAATGAAGTTGTGAGTATTAGTAGGACATCTCATGTTAACATTGTTGGCCTTGTGGGGTTTTGTTTCCAAGGTTCCAAAAGAGCACTAATTTATGAGTTTATGCCTAACGGATCCCTTGAGAAGTTCATATATGAGGACAATGCCAACATGGTTGATCGCCAATTGGATTGTAACACTTTGCATAACATTGCAATAGGTGTTGCTAGAGGACTAGAGTACCTGCACAGAGGTTGCAATACTAGAATCTTGCATTTTGACATAAAACCGCACAACATACTACTTGATGAGGATTTTTGTCCTAAGATTTCAGATTTTGGACTCGCAAAAGTATGCCCAAAAAAAGATAGCATTGTCTCTGTATTGGGTGCGAGAGGAACTATAGGATACATTGCTCCAGAGGTATTTTCAAGGAATTTTGGTAGAGTGTCTCATAAGTCAGATGTCTATAGTTATGGGATGATGGTTTTAGACATGGTTGGGGGAAGAAAGAACATGAATGTCAACGCTGACTGCTCTAGTGAAATATATTTTCCGCATTGGATTTATAAACGTCTTGAACTAAATCAGGAACTAGGACTTAGGTGCATTATAAGTGACATTGATAAAGAAAGGATGAGAAAGATGACAGTGGTAAGCTTATGGTGCATACAGATTGATCCTTCAAGTCGGCCAACAATGAATAAGGTGGTAGAGATGTTGGAAGGAGGCCCGGAATCTTTGGAAGTACCTCCT
The DNA here is from genome assembly GCA_032878935.1 of Erythrophleum fordii. Classification (NCBI taxonomy): domain Eukaryota; kingdom Viridiplantae; phylum Streptophyta; class Magnoliopsida; order Fabales; family Fabaceae; genus Erythrophleum; species Erythrophleum fordii. The sequence goes on from JAVQMF010000029.1 coordinate 5,153,746, forward strand.
ATGCCTTATATATCTTCTCCTCCAAGATCTCCAGCCCCTTACTCAACTCAAACATGCGAGACTTTCTATTTGTAGGATTTCTTCATTTCAATGAGGTTTGCTGTGCGTATCTTGTTAAAATTTTTAAATACATTTCTTTTTGAAAATTATAATATGCAATTCAGGCTTTCAAAGTAGCAGCTTATGACTGATGTGAGACTGCATAGTTTGTATGTTACTTCGAATATATGTAGATGCTTGTAAAAGTGCATCTGCTGCTCTGCATTTTCCTTTTCTGTGAAGGTATCAATGTTTGTTATATAGATAATAGTCTTCTACAAATAATTGGTTTGTTATTTATGATCTGCTTCAAGATCTCTACTCTCACTAGTAACTAAAGTTTAGAAAACTAACTGGAAGCCTATTCTAGTTGATGTGGATATAGCTTGAAAGACCTTGCAATGTTTACAGGCATAAAAGATTTCATAATTTTTTATTATGCAGTAAAGTATTATGTCAGCCTTAATTACTGGATTGGAGTTGCTTACTATCTGATTCTTTTCTTTCTATTTTCTATTTTCGGAATATCCAAAATTCTTAAAACACAGAAGAGTAGAAATCTTGTCTCTTCTGCAATGATGTGCTGCTCAAGGTAGAAATTTGCTCCTCAGTAATTGGAAGCTGAAACAATAAACGTCATGCTCAACATCAGTTAACAAGCTCTCTTTCTTTGTTCGCTTTCATCATTTTCTCTCTATCATTTCTTTTGCTTAAGAAAAAGGTTGAAAGATCAAAGATCCTCTTCAATTTTTAACCTAAGTCTTTTCCTTGACTTTGTTTGGTCTTCATAAAATGAAAAATTGCGTGGAATGGTCATTTGGAAATGTAGCTTAGCACGATAGATTCTGTAACATCAAACTCTGCTGATTGTCGCAATAAGAAGGACCCTATGGAAGGCCAATTAAACGTCCTAGTGGAATCAAAGGGTCATAGGTTTTCTCACTTGTTCTCCTCTTATTCTTGTTTTCATCTGGTAATTGTGATTTGAAAAAAAATTGAGAAATTTTAAAACAAATAGAGTGTGAGATTGGGACTCTCAGATTTTAGTCACAAGCAGTATGAAAATTAGATGCTGCCAGAGGTGTTCTTGGCAGCAATTATGAGTTTTTTTTTTTTTAAAGAAAAGAAATTATTTCCAAACTGGAATGCTCTTTTCATTTGTTGCTCTTTCAGAGCCTGAACCAGAACTAGAATGCATCCTTTCATTCTAGATACATGTAAGTAAAGGCTCCTTAAGAACCTTAACTAATAAACAAGTAAAAGAATCCACTAGAAGATAAACCTCAACCAATCACAGTTGCTCCTAATTGCTAGTATAAACTTATGTGAGATTATGCCATTCTGAATGCATAAAGATTGAACAACAGTATAGTCAACCTAGTAGTTACTGGGAATAACTTTGAAATTAAGTTTAGGATAATTTAGATGGTGTAGTAGAATAAATTTAGAAGAAGATTATATGAGAGTCCTTATGCGTATCTAACCTATTTCTTAAGGATCTATGACACTATTAAAATGAACGAGGTTTCAACAAATGCAATTAGGCTTTAATTGTTCCCATTCTCTCTGAGGGACAAAGTTGCATTATGGTTAGATTCCATATACATTTATAATTTAAAATATTACAAAATGTCTCCCCTTATTTACTACAAATATTTGTTATATATGAAATACAAACTAGACCCTCTTTGCGAAATGTTTTCTTAAAGTCTCCAATACTGAATAAGGTGCTTTGTTTTGGCCATCGATGAGGAAAAATAGGGTGATAATGGGAGAAGGGTATAGGGATGGGAAAGAAGGGATTGCAGAGGCATTGAGAAGAGGGTTCATGTGGCTGAATTGGACAATGACTGAGTGCTATAGGAATAGAGGGAGGTGTGGGTTCGACTTTTTAGTTGCATATAGCTTCAAATGCTATTGACGAAAATGAGCTTTTGGAGAATTTATGGCAAAATTGAAATTTCTATTCAGGGATAAAATTTGGCAAAGGTATTATATTGTGTTAGCCAAATTTAAAATTTAAATCCTCCAAGACTAAAATCTCAATCTTCACTATATAGAAAATTAAGAATTTTGTAATAAAGTTAGAATTTTCATTTAATTTTTAACCAAGAATAACCACAGAGCACCATAATATTAATAAAGTAAACCACATGATAGTTTATGATAGCTTATGGTAAACTCAATGTTTTAAAATCAAATTAGTTATTAAATTGAAAAAGGTCTTGATTCATAGTTCATTAGTTTAATTATAGTTAAATTCTAATCAAATTGATGATAATTATATATATGTATATTAATATTAAAAATTTAATATAATAAATAATAATACACAAATATTAAGAAAGTATGAGATATTTTATCACTAATTATATAAAAAAATTAAATATAATATAATATTTAAATTCAATTTAATTTTTAATTTTAAAATTTGAGTCTAAAATAATTTATCTATTGATAAATATAACTATCAAATATTAATGTGTTAAAACAAGTATTAAAACTAATATATTATAAGAACTAACCAATCAGTATATTAATTCTATCACGGTTACTTTTTAAAAAAAGTATGTAATAGAATTTAATTAGTTCTTGAAGGCTTGATCATGGTTAAAAAAAATGGTAGTTACTAAATGTCCAAGTCAAATATTATAAATTTTATAGAAAATATTATAATTATACTTATAAAACATTATGGACGACACTATTAGAGAAACCAAATCAGTGTAGTGGTTAAGAAAATAAAATTTTCCTTGCAGGCCCTTGGTTCGACATTGCAGGCAACCATTTTCAAAGGAAAATGCAAACAACCCACTTGAATAATCTATTTATATAAAAATTTACATATATGAAATGAAGATACAACTTATCTTTTTGAATTTCTAATTTAAAATTGGTAGATGAAATTTAATTCTTGATCAATGTTAACTGGTTCTTAATTACCATGGGTAAACTACATATTAATCCATTACACACAAGCCAAATCATATAATAATATTATATAATATCAACAAGAACAATAATAATTATTATATTTTATCCCATAATTCAATAATATAAAATTTGCAAGAGGAAATGAAAACTCAACTTATATTTAAAGACAAAAGAGTATTTTAGACTAACTAATATTCAATAAATAGATAAAATAATAAAAGTTAAATTACAAAAATTTCTTTTAGATTTTATTAAAATTATATGAATCTCTTTTTTATTTTTAAAATACACATAAAACTCTATTGAAATAAAAATATATATAACGATTTAGCCTAATTTTAGATTTTTTTATTAAAATATTCTCCATTAATATAAATACATATTTTTTGAACTAAATACGCTTTTATATATTTTGTATGAAGAATATTTTATCAAAAAATAAAGTTAAACTTAAATATATTTTTTAAAAAATAACAAAAAAATATAATTTCAACAAAATTCAATAAAAAATTGCATAACTAGCCGTAGGCACAGTACAGGGAACCGTGCCCCCAAAATAAAATTCAAATTCAAATTACTAAGAAGGCAAAACCAAAAAAAAAACACATAATTCAATACTGTTCATAGCTTATAAATCGTACATATATAAAAGGAGCCACATTATTTATGATAATGCAGCGTCTACAAAAATTAATATATATAATAGATAATTGATAGCTAAATAATAGATAAATAAGCTGTTATTAATAGCGGGGCTCCCTCCACACTTTATATATAAAATAAATAATAGATTTATTTAATGATAAATGTTGACATTGATTGCCATGAGATTCCTTATCGTGGAATTAAAATTTTGAATGGGTCTTTCATGTAAATCGAGTGACACTATATCATTTGGAAGACGCATTAGGTCCACTTGCACACAATAAACCAACCTCCATTGGACATTGAAGTTTGAAGAAAAAGAAGCATCTAATTGAGAAAAGTCTCTAGGCCTCTTATAGAGAGAGGGATGTCTCTCTATTTTTTTAATGTTTTTTAAAATGTACATATATAATTCAAAATATTACAAAATGTCCCGTAGTATCTACTACAAATGTTTGTTTCATATGAAATACAAACGAGACTCTTTTTGTGAAATGTTCTCTTAAAGTCTCCATTCCCTTTTCAATCTCCAATACCACCAGTTGTGTGTGCCCCACTGTGAACCTCACCCTTTATTATCGTTCTTCAATTGTGAATTGTCGCTGCCAAGAGGGCTTCAAGGGCACAGAATAGGGTGTTCTGTTTTGGCCATGGATGAGGAAAATGAGGATGATAATGGGAGAAGGGATTGTAGAGGCACCGAGAAGAGGGCTCGGGTTGCTGAATTGAACGATAACTGAGTGCTACAGGAGTGGACAGTAAACTTAAGTATAAATTATTTCAATAAAATTTTGTATAATTAGCAACAGGCGCAGGGCCACCTCAAATTTAAAATTTTTTAAAAAAATCAAATTAAAAAAAAAAAAAAGCTCAGTCTAACATATAACTTAACTGAAGTGGGCTCTGGGCTAGCAGCACAAAAACCATGCGCCCAAAATAAAATTCAAACTCAAATTAATAAGGAGGCCAAAAAAAAAAAAGAAAAAAAAATACACAATTTAATACTTTCATGACTTATAAACCGTACACATGTGAAAGGCTTCACGCTGTTTATGATGATGCAACTTCTACCAAAGTTATATATATAATAGATAATAGATAATGGATAACTAAATAATAGATAAGCAAGTAGGGCGGTTTTTTTAGCCAAATCCATGCAATAAAAAAGAATTACATCGGGATGCTGTAAGAAAAGAGGAAATCCGACTCTATGAAGCCAATTTAGAATAAATTAAAATTTTTTTTTTAAAAAAAGCTTGAAGTCGGAACCATTGGTTCCGACTTTAAGCAATTTTTTTTTAAAAAAAATAATGGTTCTGACTTTAAGCTTTTTTTTAAAAAAAAATTAAAATTACAACTGAAATCGGACCCAATGGGTCCGACTTCAGTAGTAATAATTTAGGCCTTGCAGGCTAGGCCTGCAACGCTGGCCTGCATGCATGCAGTCTTTCCCCCTCCCCCAATTTCATGCTCCGTCGGCGCCCCCCACCCCAAAACCCATTTTACTTAACTCTTTCGTCTTCTCTAACCCACATCTCCCCTCAACCCATTTCATTCTCCCCCTCGTCCTCTCCCTCTCTTTCTTCCATCCAACACTCCCTCCCAAGTCCCCTCCCCACTCCAATGCATTCTCCTTCCCCCCTTCCTCCTCTCCTTCTCCCTCTTCCATCCTACTAAATCAGAAGCTCCTCCTCCTCCTCCTCTTTCATCCCACACAATTAGAAGCTCTTCTCTCCCTCCATTAACAAATTTGCTCATTCTTCTATCTTCCTCTCTAAAATAATAAAGGTTAGTAAATTAGTTTTATTCTCTTTTATTTCTTTTATTATTGAGCTTATTTCTCTTTTTTTTTGTTTAAGTGCTCATCTTTAAAAATATATTTTGAAGTGATTATATATATATATAAGGTAGTAAAAATAATTTTATAAACTTACAATTTTATTGAGTTTTTATATTTAAATTTAAAATTTTTTAATGAAAATGCCACTAATTTATTTATTTATTAAATTATCATATTTATTTCTTTTCTTGATGTGAGTAATTAATCTATTGTATATTACATGATTTATATATATATATATATATATAATAAAATATAATATTAAGAGTAAGGTCAATTAGTAATTAATTATAAATAATAGGTTTGAAACGAATATTTCTGTGTATAACGAGAAATTTTATAATGATAGATGTTAAAAAAATTTTAATTTCTTATATTGATTGTGTAGGACTAACCAAAAAATGACACGCCAATCATAAGTTATTCAGCCAAGACCAGAAGATGATTCACTTTTATATCTTCAGACAAGGCACGTTTCACAAGCTGTCTGGGGAGGAAATGATATATTGCTTCGTCCACGACGAGTCATGCATAGTGATCGGCTGTCTGTACCTCCACCAGCTATTATTAACTATTTATGGGAAGCCGGTTTCTATGGCGCAGCTCAATTAGGGCAATTTGAGTATAATCCTGCACTTGTATCGGCATTGATAGAAAGATGGCGTCCTAAAACTCATACTTTTCATACCATTCGAGGAGAGTGCACGATAACTCTAGAGGATGTTGCTATCCAGTTAGGGTTACCTTGTACTAGAAATCTCGTTATTGCTCGAACAGATTATCTGTGGAAGGATACATGTGAGGGGTTGCTTGGGATTAGGCCACTTGATGATCAAATGTATGGACAGAGGTTGGCTGTTACTTGGTTGGTGGAAAACTTTAATCAACTACCTGATAATGCAGACGAGGACACAGTGCGACAATATGTACGGGCATATATATTAAGACTTATCGGGGGTCTTTTGATGCCAGACAGATCGAGCCATAAAGTGTACTTAATATATTTACCACTACTGTGTGATTTTGAGGAAGCCGGCCAATATAGTTGGGGATCTGCATTACTGGCTCACTTGTATAGAGAGCTTTGTAATGCAACTAACCCTACTGAACAAGGCATAGGTGGATGTATGACCCTCCTCCATCTTTGGGCATGGGATAGATTCCTAATGCTAGCTCCAAAGAGACCACCATAACCAGATCCCGAGCTAGAAATTTATACAGCACTTCTACCACTATGTTTCAGGTAAAATAGTTAAGAAATCAAAAAAGCATTTATATGTCTAAGCACTTACCCTAATATACTTTTGGTAACTTATTTTGCTACAAATGTGTTGGGATCACAGATGGAAGAATGTCGGTAAACCTCCCCGTTTACAAGACATGGTATTATAACAATATCGAATATTATTAGATGCGATGCGAGACGATGAGGTATGATTGATTTACATTGTTGGAATTATCCTAAATTACCTTTTTATGAATACGCTTGTTTTTGTGACATTTTAATATGTTGTAAACAGATCATGTAGCAACCATATGAAGTAAACGGAGTTCATGATCTCATTCCACAATATTGCCTCGAAGGTCGAAATATTTGGCTAGCATCGGTGCCACTTATCTACTTCCATATTATTGAGTGGCATCACCCAGATCAGGTGTTACGCCGGTTTGGTTGACAATAGCCAATCTCGACACCTCCAATCAATTTAGAGGCTTTACACACATCACAGTTGCGTGGAAGAACCTCAACAAATTGGCCAGAAGAACACTTGACGCTTGTTGAATTTTGGAATTCATGGCAAAATCGTGTGGCTGAGGCACCCCCCACCACTGCACCTATGGATCGCATGTCAGATTATATGAGATGGTATTGGGTATGAACACGCCGATGGATCCATCCTACTAGCGGTGCGGCTGGCTTCGCAGTAAAGTAAAATTATTGGTGGCTATTGTTATTGGTTATTTTATTGCCTATTTTGTAATGTCTCATCATTTAATAACGTACCTATTTTTGGCCAGGTCGATATAGCTAAAGATCCTTATAGGCTAAACATTTGCGACCTACCATCGATGGAGTATTGTAAGTTTCAAGAAAAGGTGAGTGAAGACCAAAAGAACATTTTACTTGCTCTTGGAGAACAACGTTTCACGATGGCTTCCCACCCCCTTCCACCAGCACCTAATTTGCCACAACCACAGATCCTGAAGGGTAGGCCAGGCAAGAAACGTGATGGTTATATGTCAACCAGGATTCCTATCGTTATAGGGCATGAGCCACCACACGTGAGTCTAAGTACGGTGCAACACAACAACAAAAAATTGGCACCGCTGATCAAACTTTCTCTATGCCGGTTAACCCTGAAGACATTGGTCCGTCCTATTATGTTCTGCCATCACCATTGTCCCAATTTGGGTCTCCTGATCCAGCGCAATTTGGGTCATTTATGCCCCTATTTGATGATCCAACTGTGTTTAGTGCTCTGTATGGCGATCGCTTTTTTGAAACAGAGGGCTCATCGTACCAAGGGTTTGTTACTCCACAACAACTGATTCAACCAGTTTCCTCCCCTAGATTTGATTTAAATACTCCTCTAACTAATGCCAGTAACAATCAACCAGTGGAAGAACATGAAAACCCAGTGGACCAAGGGCGACCACAATGTGACAGGCGACGGGCACGTTGTGGTACTGGAAGCTATTATTTCTGATATATGTATAGTTGATGAAAAAGAGTATCGATGCACTGTATCGAAGTTGTTTTACTTATATGTACAAGTTTCAAATAAAAGAAAAAAGTATTTATTAATTTTTTTGGTAAATAGGCTCTCGAAAATTTATTAAAGTTGAAATAATTGAAATAATTTATTAATGTAAAATAAATAGCTACATAACTAATATAGTTTAATATATTTTAAAGCAATAATCTACTAACTTATGAAAATTATATAAAATAATATATAATTTTAGTTTTATTTAGTGATAGATAAATAGTGTAGATCATCATTTCATTAGACAATAACAACATTAAATGATAATTAATACATATACTTAAATAATACATCTTATATTTAACAACCTAATTTTAAACTAAATCACAAATAAATACTTTGTAACTTACTTTTTTTTTTAAATAGAATCCATTGGATAGTAATAGTAATGTTAATTGTTCTCTTCATTCAAATGTGTATTAACTATATTTATCGTTTCATGATATTTTCTAATTATAATTATTTTAGCTATAATAATAGGGAAATTTAAAATGAAATAATGGAATAATACAAATATTTATGAATCCAAATGAAAATACAAATAGAAGAAGTCATATGATTTCTTGTAGTTATTTTAGTTCAAATTATGATAACATATATTTTATACTTAGATTTTAATTTATGGGGTTAAAATATTGAAAAACTTTTGGTAAGAGCCTTAATTAAATTTGCAAAAGTTATTCTTAGAAAAAATATTATTATTGTTGTGAAAAGACTTAATCATACTATAATTTTTTACTATGTATTTTATAAACTTAGAATAATTTTACAAATTATATCTCCCAAGTCTAAAACTATTAAATCTTTGTAACTTTTCGATACACTACCATAATATCATTGAGACTAATTTTTATAATGTGTAAAAAATAATTTATCTAATTATTTGTATAACATAATAAATTTTCTTTATTAAAAAACTTGCACTAAAATAATTATTTCAATTCATTTAGAATAATAAATTAACTCAACGCGCTACTAAATCTTAGTTGGAATAATAGTACTAGATAAAATTTTCTTATATTATTTACGACCATATCTTAAACAACAATATATTTAAAATTTTATATTAACAAAACTATTTCAATTTATTTGGAATAATAAATCAATTTAAAATATTACTAAAAAGACTTTTCACACATGTTCAATTCACATTTTTTTTTTGGCAAATTTTTTCAACTATGATTTTCACATTCTTTATTATTACTTTTCTTCATAAAAAGATATATGTTTCAAGTCAAATTTACTTGTCTCTTAACAATATAATTAATTATAAAAAGTCTCCGAATATTAAAACTTCGAACCAATTTATATAGCAGTCTCAATTTTCAAACAAAAATCTAAAAAATAGAATTTACTCACTAGATTTGAACCGTTCATGAGTGGTGAGTAGCTTAATGAAAGGGAATGAGAGCTTTTGATGAATTTTGTGGGATGAATGGAAGAAAAGGAAAACTTGATGAGAGAAGGAGAGGGGGAGGGAGAGGGAGAGGAAGAAGGTGAGGAAGGGAAATAAATTGGAAGCGCTTATAATTTAGCCATTAATTACATTATCATCTGATGGCTGAAAATTATTTTGTTCTATAGCTAAATATCATTTAGAAAAATAAATTATTTCACAAATTAACTGTTTTCAATATGGTCTTTCATTTTTTTTCCTCTTGCTAATAATTATTCTCTTAAATCTCTCTCTTTAATTTACTATTCATTATGATGAATATTTATTTTAAAGTAAATAATATTTTTATTTAACTTCATCTTTAAAATATAGCAAAAAATAGAATGAAAGATGTTGTGCGTGCTTATCAAGTTCATATGTGCTTCTCACAAATATTTCACTTATACGATTTGTCTTAAAAAACAAGATAGATAGACTAAATATAATAAAGAAACAACATATCTATGTCATGCTCCGAGATAAGGGTGGCTACTTGTTAGGACAGGTAGAACGATTATATCCAACTTGCCGACATAACTCACACTTGTTAGGTGGTTCTGGTTGCGACCAATCCATCTCATTTCGAAAGCGTGATGAACGAGATCGGCCTTTCTTTCGGATCATCGACGGATCAGGAATCAATTTTAAACTCTTGATGGTAGGCCAATGCACCTCTCGATGGTAGGCCAATGCACCTCATCTCCAATAGGTCGAAATTCATGACTGTATGCATAACGCATTACTTCCAATCGAAACACCAAATCCATAAACTATTGTGCATCAAGCCCAACGTGGACACAAGCTGCAATGACATGTTGGTAGGGGAAGTGCTCAATTTGAAACTCGGCGCAGTCACACTTACGCTCAAGTAGGTTAATCTTGCAACACCGACCAAATTACCGATTTCGTATGTCATATGGCTCCTGAACCTCGAATGTTGCAACTCTCCTATCGAACTGGCGCACAACGCAAGCAAGGGCAGCTTATGTAACTGCAGCCATCTTCTGCTTAATCGTGGGATAAAATACTTGTCCACCTGCTATCTGGGTATGTATCTGCTGCGCTCATTCAACGAAGTATCTATTTACCCGATATAGGGTTGCCTTTGCAAGATCGGTAATCGGCAAGCTTCTAACACCTTTAAAGACACTTGCTTCAGCTAAGTTTGTTGTCATGTGGCCATATCGACGACCTTCAACGTCGTATGCTCTTGACCATTATTCTTTTGGAATATTAGCTATCTAACTAGCCGCTCTACTGTGTAAAATTGCTATCTCACCCAGTTTTCGGTCAACCACATGATGCTGATATTCATACCCAATATTGATGAACTTCTCTTTCAACCAATTGGTCCCATGTGCTTTACAAAGGTTGCAAGCTACATGTCGAAGGCAGAATACATGGTGCCCGTATGGTAGTTGCCATCCAACTCGGGAATCAGAAACAGCAATTAAAATTGAAGGATGTCTATCTAACAACAAGTATATCCCCCTTCTGTCCTTTACCACACATCTCCGAAGATTGAAGAGAAACCATGACCAAGCTGACTGTGTCTCTCCCTCAACTATGGCAAATGCAAGGGGCATAACTTTCCTGTCACCATCTTGTGATATAGCCATAAGTAAAGTGCCTCTATACTTCCCATATAAGAATGTTCCATCGACTTGCACAATCAGTTTGAGGTTAGCAAATGCATCAATACATGGTTTGAATGCCTAAAAAACATGACGAAACATTTCCTTAGGTTTCTCATCAGAACTACTTTGTGAGCATTGCTTATTGTAGAAATGTACAACTGAGCCAGGCATGAAATGTTGAACAGCGGCTAACCACCTTGGGAGTAAAGCATTTCGAGCTTTCCCAATTCCCAAAAGCAAAAGCAAGGGCGTGATGTTTTGCTTTCCAGGCTTTCCTATAAGACACGTTGTAGCCAAACATACTCTGCATCCTTTCCATGATTAAAGACATTTTAACCTCAGGCTCGCCAATAACCATTGTCACGATACAGGATAAGATAACATCTGAATCTAACTTTGGATGATCTTGAGATAAGGACGTAGAAAGACATGTATGCGGGCCTTCATATTTGGTAATCTTCCAATGTGTCCTATTTGCCTTTTTGCAAGCTCTTACCCTCTATCTGTAACTATCCCTATAGTGAATGCATCGATATTCTTCATTCTTTTTACAGGAATAGTATACATGGAAGGTATGATGTACTCAGACGGAGTATAGTTTCACTGCACGTCATAATGCTTTTACATCTGCATACTGCGTACTAACATTCAACTCTAAGTTGTCACTCAATCCTGTAAGTTCTCCTTTACCTGGGAACTCGGGACCATTTACTACTTCTATATTGATTCGTGAATAAAAAGTAGCTACTGGCTCAGCATACCTGTTGTCGATACTCCCTTCTGCTGTCGAACTACCACTACCAACATTACTATCTTCATTTGACTCACTGTCGTTATCATCAGCCTCACCATCATCAAAATCAGCATTTATAGCAGCATCATATTCCTCCTCGTCCTCAAACTCATCCAATATGTCTTCTGTCATCATCAGCAGAGATTGAGGTTCAGAATTGTTAACCATTTGATGAGATGAGCTTGGTTGGGACATGTAGTTAATGGGAGGGATTCTCCAGGGCAGGAAATAACTAGGGAAACCTATTTAATTGCCTCGTGAATATTGTTTGTGCATAGGAGTGTCTAAGTAACTTGTTCATCCACAGGTTATGCTTCAAGGTTCAGATCTACTTCATTTGTTGATATACAAGTATATAACTCGACCCCAGTCAATTGGGATGGATATCGTGCGTTGATTTGCCACATCTCCTGAACATCACCATCGTCTTCCAAGCTACACGGCCGATACTGCGTTGGATTTAAAGAGGCCGGGTACCTATATATAAGATCAGACACATATTAGTTCGATGCAAGCCGTAGTTTTTATCTAACTACCTGCTTCAGTCTCTCTAGAGTGATATCTGGATTAACTCTCATTACTTTCACTCTAGGGCAGACAAACGTTACACCTTCTGGGCCATCAAACATTTGTCCGTTTGCATATATGCAAATTATCTCATTTGTATTATTCATCATTTTTCCTTCATTCCATTTTGTCAGTAAGATATTTTAGTTATACTAAATAACTAATATAGTTTAATATATTTTAAAGCAATAATCTACTAGCTAGCGAAAATTATATAAAATAATATATAACTTTAATTTTATTTCGCGATAGGTAAATAGTGTAGATTATCATTTCATTAGACAACAACAGCATTAAATGATAATGAACACATATACTTAAATAACACACCTTATATTTAACAAAAAAATTTTAAACTAAATTACAAATAAATGTTTTGTAACTTAATTTTTTTTTAAAATAGAATCCATTTGATAGTAATAATAATGTTAATTGTTTTCTTCATTCAAACGTGTATTAACTATATTTATCATTTCACGATATTTTCTAATTATAATTATTTTAGTTATAATAATAGGGACATTTAAAATGAAATAATAGAATAATACAAATATTTATGAATCCAAATGAAAATACAAATAGAAGAAGTCATATGATTTCTTGTAGTTATTTTAGTTCAAACTATGATAACATATTTTATTATATTTTAAAATTTATATATTAATTTTTATACTTAGATTTTAATTTATGGGGTAAAAATATTGAAAAAATTTTGGTAAGAGCCTTAATTAAATTTGCAAAAGTTATTCTTAGAAAAAATATTATTATTGTTGTGAAAAGACTTAATCATACTATAATTTTTTACTATATATTTTATAACCTTAGAATAATTTTTTAAATTTAGTATATTTTAAATTTTATATATTAATATTATACTTAGATTTTAATTTATGGGGTTAAAATATTGAAAAAAATTTGTTAAGAGCCTTAATTAAATTTGCAAAAGTTATTCTTAGAAAATATATTATTATAGTTGTGAAAAGACTTAATCATAATTATACAAATTATTTATTTATCTTCTTAAATAACCTCAGGAAATATATTACCCATACTAACCTTAAAAGATTTAAGTTTGACAATAAAAATAAATAAACAAAATATTTATAATTATTATTACGAAACTTAAATCTTATCACACTTACCTGCCTATCTGTATGACTAGATAACAATAACTTTGTGAAACTTCTTCTAAGAGATGAAATGAAATATGAAGGGTCTCCAAATATTAAAACTTCGAACCAGCTTATATAGGAGTTTCAACTTTCAAACAAAAATTTAAAAAACAGAGTTTGCTCACTAGATTTGAACCATTCATGAGTAGTGAGTGGCTTAATGGAAGGGAAAGAAAGTTTTTGATAAATTGTGTAGACTGAATGCAAGAGAAGGAGAGTTTAATGAGAGACAAAGAGGGAGAGGGAGAGGGAGAGGAAGAAGATAAATCGTGTGGGATGAATGGAAGAAAATGAGAGTTTGATGAGAGAAGGAAAGGGAGAGGAAGAAGGGGAGAAAAATAAATAAATTAGAAGGGGAGGGGGAATTTGCTCACGGGATTTAAATCCCGTGAGCAGCCTGCATGTATGCAGGTGCGACGCACTGAAGTCGAACCCATTAGGTCTGACTTTAGTTATAATTTTATTTTATTTTATTTTATTTTAAATTGTTTGAAGTTGGAACCAATGGTTCCGACTTTAAGCTTTTTATTTAAAAAAAATGATTTATTCTAAATCGGCTTCATAGAGTTGGATTTCTCTTATCCTACAGCATCCCAATGTAATTCTTTTTTATCACACAGATTTGGCTTAATTTTGTTTCTTGTAAACGGATATGGCCCAAAAAACCCAAGTAGGGCTCCTCCCACATTTTATATATATAATAAATAATAGATTTATTTAATAATAAATGTTGACATTGATTGACATGAGATTCCTTAGCATGGAATTTAAAATCTTCAATGGATCTTTTGACGTGAATCGAGTGACATTGTATCATTTAAAAGAGGTGAGGTCCAAGTCAATACCTAGCATGCAAAAAAGCCAGCCTCCACCAGAGGATTTTAGTTCTCCAATTGGATATAGTGCCCACTCCTTATTAGAAAATTCAAACTGCTATGTTAGACATTAAAGTTCAGGGAAAAAACTAAAAGGAAGCATCTAATTGAGAAGAGTATGAGGGCCTCTTACGCAAGAGTCGAATGTCACCTTCTTCTCTTTATGTTATTAATTCTGAACCTGTTACTCTTGTTTGGAATTTTGGCAGGTTCTGTGAGCCGAATGTTTGTAGCTTGCGGGCCCCACAACTGTACATAAGCTACCCATTCCTATATCGATGAAATACAAAACCCCTTATACGGGTTCCCTCGTTTCGACCTTGTATGTGCCCTCATTGGTTTCTCAATGCTCAATTTGTCCAATTCTTTTTACATCGTCCAAGAAATTTTCCACAACAACTACTCTCTTCAAGTATCCAACCCTAACTTTCAAATCTCCCATGCCACCAGTTGTCTCCCTCCCACCAAGAACTTCACCCTTTTATTTTCATGAGTATTAAGTAAATGCACCTCATAAGTAGTTAGATAGTAAAATTATTGATATTAATATGAAAAATAATTTTTAATATATTGTTCATTTAAATTCAAATTTGTTTCTAGATTTAAGAAAAGAGAATACATGATATTGTTAATAAGTTAATTTCATTTGGTTTAATTCAAAAGATCAAAGGAAAATATTTTATTTAAATAATATATTATAAAAGTATTATTTTTTAAATAAAATATTTTAAAAAATTTGAATTTTTTTTTTGTAACACATAGCTCAAAGTCTAGTCTCTATCGTTAACTTGTAGATTTCCTTTCCATAATACAATTCCAATATTGAATTTCCATCACGAGAAGAACGTTAAAACCACACCAAAACTTTTAACATATTAATCATATAAGCATATGCAAAGGCTTTAAAGAACTTAAATCATTCAATTTAAGAAAAAAAAAAAAAAGAAAACAGATGATAATCAAAGAGCTTGTCCTAAAGGTTAAAGAAATATGAATTTAAATTAAAATATATCGATGAGTGAAAAACTAGAAAAATTATAAAAAGGGCAAATGCTAAAAATTCAAGAATGAAACTTTAAAAAATAATAAAATATATTATAATGACATTATTTACTCATAACTTATGTGGTGTGTGTCAAATTTAGAATTTCATTGAGTTAAGGAAAGAGTGTTAATATTCATAGAAAATTAGGATTTCATATGTAAATTGAAAATTTAAGGGCAAAGGTTTAATTCAAGTTGAATTTGTCACCACTAATAAATTATTCAAATCCTGGAAATCGCATCTTTTGCATTTATACTATAGGGATGAGCGAGAAAGGAACAGATATTGTAGGGATCTTTGAGATGCCGCCGACGACAGAGGAACAAAATGTGTTGGATAGAAGGCTGAAAAAGGTCTGTACAGGCAATGGGGAATTTATGAATGACTGCACTCTCATACCCAGGGAGGAAGATTGGATGTTGGAAGGGAATGAGCTTAAGAATAAGAAAGAAGCACCTCGTATGTACAAGCAGGTGTTTATGCAACAAGATGACTCGGATGATGAAGTTGATTAAGAAGAAGAGGATTGGTGGAGTGGAGATCGTTGAAAGGATAGAATTCAAGTTGAGATGACTTCTAAGGGTCCAAATGTGATCATTCATCCCTCGGAGAAGGGGAGGTTGAACAAAAGATGGAAGAAGTCTCTATTTGTTAAATTGTTAGGGAAAATGGTTCGGTAAGAGTATTTAGCTTAGAAACTTCAACAACTATAGGGCCTGAATGGAGGGGTAGAGACCTTTGACATAGGTGCTGGCTTCTTCCTTGTTAAGTTTCAGCATAAGGAGGATTATGAGTTTGCCTTGACAGGAGGTCCTTGGTTACTAATGGATCATTATTTGGCTGTGCAACCATGGAGATAGGATTTTGAACCTGATGAGGAAGTGATTTATCATATTGCTACTTGGGTGAGAATCGTTAAGCTTCCTATGAACTACTATGACAAGGGCCTTCTATACATTCTTGGTAGCCAGATAAGTAATGTCTTAAAAGTGGACATGACAACTTTGAGAAGGAAAAAAGGTCACTTCACAAGGATTTGTGTAGACCTGGACTTGAGCAAGCCACTTCTATTGACTGTACTCATCAGTGGAAGGGAGCGCAGGGTTGAATATGAAGGCGTCCATTTCATATGTTTTGCATGCGGCAAATATGGGCATGATACGGATCACTGTCACTTCAAATGTTTCCAATCACCTCAAAATGATGTTTTCTTCGATGAATGAAAAGGAAGGTTCGGCGTCCATGGGGAATACGTCAGGTATGGTGGGGACACTGCATGATTAGGTGATTAGCGAATTCGAACCTTGGATGACGGTTACCTATTTTCGTCGAGGGAAAGGTGCGAGAATTTTAGACAGTCGAATGAGTGATATAAGGTGAGAAAATAGGCAAGATATAGGGGCCTTGAAGCAAGGTTCTCATTTTTCTATTTTAATGAATGACACCACAGATACTGCTAAGGATTTTTTGGTCTTAGCCAATGCGCGCCCACCTTTGCATGACATTAGCAACACGTTTAAGGAGGGTGGGAGGATGCCAAAAGTTAGGGCTAGCTCTGGATAGACACATAAAACCAATACAAATGTTCAAAATGCTGGGACTAGATCGAAAATAGGGCTGAGTCTGATGGATGAATTGATGAGAATTAAAGCCAAGGTGGGCTTGTTAGGCCAAGGAGTTGCTGGGCTGTCACAGATTCTAAATGGTGAGGAGAATATGGATTTTGGAGAGTCAGAAGCTTTGCAAGGGGCCTTGCGAGTTGGGGAGGGTGTTGAGGATAGGGAGAGTTTAGGTGTTCGCACTCGATTGATGAATGAGGCCATGGTAATTGGGGATGACAATCCAAATTGACCCAAGAGCAAAAGGGAAAAGGGTGCTAATAAAACATTTATCTAGTGATGTTGCGCTAACGTTGGGCAGTAACGTTGAGGCTTTGCATGAACACATGCAACATTAAGTTTCATTCGTTGGTCTGTTCTTCTCTTCCAGAAGTTTTCACGAATTTTATAACATGGAATGTTAGGGGTGCTAGGCACAACTTGTTTGCTCGGTTACTTAGGGACTTAAAGAGGAAGTTGGAGCTAGGTTTTATGGCGCTGTTGGAACCTCGACAAAAAGGAGATAAAGCAAGAAATATAGCTCGAAGATTAGGGTGGGATAACTACGAAATAGCGAAGTGTAACGGTTTTAGTAGAGAATCTAATGTTTCTAGAACAATTCTATTAAGTTTAAGCTGGTTGCTAAAGGTAAACAATTCCTTCATGGCATTGTCGAACAAAGTGGGATGGGCTTCTGGCACCTAACAATTGTATATGGAAATCCCAATGTGTGGAAAAGAAAGGCTTTATGGAACACACTCAAAGCCATTCACAATGAGGTGAGTTGCGGTTAGTGCGTGCTAGGCGATTTCAATGCTACCTTAAGTCCAGATGATAGAATATCGATTAGTCAGTCGGGGAGTGGTGTTGATAATCTTTTCCAAAGATGGGTTATAGAGTGTCGAATGATTGATATGGGTTTCTACGAGCCTCCATTTACTTGGAATCGTGGGTGATCTCATAGTAGGATTGACCAAGGAACAGTGAATGGTCCATGGATGGATGCTTTTGCAGAGTTCTTGATTACTCATTTGCCTAAATTTAAATCAGATAATTCTCCCTTACTTTTGAAGCCGGTGGCAGATAATACTCATCATAGACATGCAAGATCATTTAGATTTTTTTGCACCTTGGACAACACATGATACATTCAGTGATTTTGTTTGTAATAATTGGGACTCACGAGCTGAATGAGGCGATAAAGTCTTTGTGTTTACTCGTGAGGTGTTGAAGTGGAACAAATTTGTCTTTGGACATATTAATTCTCGAAAGGTCTTGTTCATGCAGGAGTTAGATGAGATTAATGCTCAGATGGCCTCGGTTGGAATGCAGGAACATTTAGAGAAAGCAAAGGATTTGATTTGGATAGAACTTGAGAAAGTTTTAATACAAGAGGAGGTCATGTGGCTCTAGAACTCGAGATGCAACTGGTATTCCCAGGGTGACAAAATACCAAGTTTTTTCATTCAGTAGCTAACGGAAGATGTAAACGGAACCGAATTGAAGCTTTACAGTTGGAAAATGGTCAATGGTGTTATGAGGAGCAAAAAATCATGCGAGAGGGCACTAGTTACTTTAAGAATTTGTTTAAGGTAGAAAGTGAGCAGTGTATATCTCTGCCTTTTAAGTATGGTTATCCTAGGTTGGAGGAGATTCATATGCGATTGTTGGAGAATTCGATGGGAGATAGTGAGATTAAGCAGGCTCTTTTCAATATGGGACCTTTAAAAGCTCCGGGACCTCATGGTCTCAATCCTCTTTTTCTTCAAAGCCAATGGGAGATTGTTGGGAAAGATGTCATTAATGTAGTTAAAGATATTTTCTCTGAGCCTGAGAAAGTTCATCCATTGAATGAAACTCTTATTGTGTTAATTCCAAAAAAGGAGGTTCCAGTAACAAATCAGGACTTTAGGCCGATTAGCTTATGCAATGTTATCTATAAGGTGGTGACAAAGGTAATAACTAATCGGTTTAGAGGGTATATGCTGTATGTCATTACGCCAAATCAGTGTAGTTTTATTCTAGGGAGACATAGCAATGATAATATAATCCTAGCTCAAGAAATTATTCATTCAATGCACCGCATAAAGGGGAGGAAAGGATTCATGGCAATCAAGATTGACTTAGAAAAGGCTTATGACCGGCTTAGTTAGGGTTTTATTTTGAATTGTCTGTCTGAGCTTCAAATTCCAAGAAATATTTTGAGAGTTATCTCTGCTTGCCTCACTTCTCCTTCTATGCAGCTGCTTTGGAATGGTGGGAAAGCCAATACTTTCTGTCCTTCTTGTGGTATTCGTCAAGAAGATCCCCTCTTTCTGTACCTGTTCGTTATTGATGTAGAGAGGTTAGCGCATTTAATCCAAGGAGAGGTTATGAGTGGCCAGTGGGCTCCTTTTAAGCTAAGGAACATGTTACGCATATTTCGCATCTTTTCTTTGCAAATGACCTTGTTTTATTTGCAGAGGCAAATATGGAATAGGCGGGAGTCATTAAGGCCATCTTAGTTGACTTTTGTCCTGCGTCGAGGCAGAAGATGAATGCAGGGAAGACGAAAGTATTTTTCTCTAGTAATGTTAATCACAACAGAGCTGCAGATCAGTGACTTCTTGGGTTTCAGCTGTATAGGGAACCTTGGAAAATACCTAGGCATGAACTTGCACCATGAGCGGGTGTCTAAGTGGACTTATCAAGAACTCCTGGAGAAGATGGAAGCTCGTCTATCCTCTTGGAAGATAAATTGTTTGTCTTTTACTGCTAGACACACGTTAGTGTTGGCAGTTGTTACTGCCCTTCCTTTTTATGCAATGCAAAAGGAGCCGCTTTTGGCGGGGGTGTGTGATGCGATTGATAAAAAATGCAAAAGCTTCCTTTAGGGTGAACAGCCGATTCCCACAAGACACATTTAGTGGCATGGCAAGATGTTTGTAAGAAGAAGGATCATGGGGGGCTTGGCTTGTGTCATGCGAGTTTACAGAATGAGGCTTTTATGATGAAGTTGGGATGGGAAATGCTGAAGAAGTGTGATGCTTTGTGGGTGAGATTCCTACGAGAGAAATATAGGTGTGGTGAACCAATAGGGGTTGGGTCTGGCAGAAAGGGCTAGTCCCCCATAACGTGGTGAACACAGTTCGAATCTCTGTTGGGAGAGGTGCCGACATTTAGTGTCCGACCATGCCTCGAACGGGATTGCCTCCAACAGGAGGATACCTGTGGCAAACCAAAAAAAAAATGTAGGTGTGGCGATGATTTGATTCCACGTCTTACAAAGCGACAATCTGAATCTAGGACTTGGGCGGGAATTCGCAGAGCTTGGAATCATGTGGAAGACGGTCTCAAATAGAAGATTGGTAATGGGAAAGATACCCGCTTCTGGAAAGATAGATGGCTTTCTGGTGTTGAAAAGTTGGTGCCTTTAGCCAGTAGGGAGCTATCTAATGCAGAGTTGAATTGGAAGGTTGCAGATCATTTGACAATTGAAGGCTCGTGGAGGTGGGACATACTCAGTAGCCTTCTACCGCATTAAGTTTTACATGCCCTTAGTTTGGTGAATGTCTTGGTGATTGGGGGAAATATTGATGTCCCTGCTTGGAGATGGTCCACACATGGTGGATTCACAATGAGATCTGCTTATGAAAGCCTTGCGCATACGGAAAGGGATGTAGTTGGTTTTGATTAGAGAGCTATTTGGAAGTTGAGAACCCCCCAACAGTGCAGAACATTCCTCTGGTTATGTGCTAGAGGCAGACTGATGACAAATGAAATGAGATTGAAGTGAGGTTTTCATACTTCTAATCATTGCATGGTTTGCCCAAATGTTCAGGAGGATTGCCTCCACACTGTTAGAGATTGCTCTTAAGCTGTTGAGCTTTGGTTGAGCATTATGCCAGATTCAATCAGGGCCAATTTTTTCTCCTTTACTGATATTATCCAGTAGATAAAATGGAACTTCAGTTGGAAGGAGTTAGTGGATGGAATAGAATGGTTTAGATGGTTTCCGATCACGTGTAGATCCGTTTGGTTGGCTCATAATAAATGACCTTTTGAAGGGTGCTCTATAGGGATCTCTGAGTTTCGGGCTCAAACGAAGGCTACTGTTGTCTGGTCCGGGAAGCCTTTTATTCAACAGAGTAAGACTTATTGTAGTAATTTAAAATGGTTGGCTCCCCCGTTTAGGTATGTTAAGTTCAATGTGGATGGGTCTTTTATTTAGGCTAGTTGGCTTGGAGCTTGTGCAGGGGTTGCTCGGGACCATCAAGGAGCATTCCTGCATGGGTTTACATTTACCATGGGAGAGACGAGTGTTTTTGCTTCGGAGGTGTTGGGTGTTTTGTGGGGTCTAAAAATTGCGTGGGACTTAAGTTGGAGGTCGGTCATGATTGAGAGTGATTGTATGGAAGGTGTGAGTGCAATCAATGACGGGGTGAGAGATGATCATTCGGAATACAGCTTAGTGCAGCATATTCGGGATCTTCTAAACAAGGATTGGAGGGCTTCTGTTCATCACTGTGGCAGGGAGGTTAACATTGTTGCAAACCATCTAGCAAGGGATAGCATTCATGAGATGCCGGGCATTTATAGGTTTGAGCATCCGCCTAAGGGTATCCAAATGCAGCTTCGAATGGATATGCAGTTTATTTGTTTGAGTTAGCTTGTTGTTCTTTTTTTGATCTTTTCCTTTCATAAAAAAAAAGAAAATTTAAGATAAAATTGAGAATTCTATCAGACAGGATTACATAATGTTGAAGGGAGGAGACGATAAGGTATTTCGTTAAAAACTTCTAAACCGCAGAGAAATATAATGAGACCCACCACACAGTAATAAACTGTACTTTAACCAATCTTTTATAATGAAAGATGCATACTCTTCGTTTTAGATAAGAATAAAGAAAGAGTGAAACTAGCCATGACTGTATATGATTACGTATGATCTTAAATAGAAAAAACAAGAAGCATAATACATATCTCAAGTAAGTATTCTGTCATTTTTCCTTAACTTTCTTTTCTTTGACAAATAATGTATTCTTCTGGTTATTCCGCAGTTCTGATATGGAAGGAAACTTCTCAAGCATCTGCTTAGCAATGAGCATAGTTATGCCTGCCGCGTAAAGGAGACCATTGTTGTTTTTTCGTTTCTCTTCTATTTTTTACATTTCTATTTAATTTTTTTAAAATTTTTTTGGGAGCAGGCACAAGATCCTCTACACAATAAAATATCTATTTTCCAAAGTATTCTTTAAAATCTAAATTCTCTGTGTTCATCTCATTTAAGACATTTAAAAATAATTTTTTAACCATTAATTTAAAAATAATAGTAATTGAAATTAAAAAATTAAAAAAAATTTAAATTTAAACAATTCAAATCAAAATTAAAAAAATAAAAATTAGACACTTTTGAGAGAAAAATTGTTATATAAAGAATCCAAACAATTATTGAATTTTTGTTTATTGTATCTTTTGGAAGACTTTGGATCCAAGTCAATGCGGTCCTCCACTTGCACACAAGAAAACCAATGAAGTTCAAAGAAAAAAGAGGCATCTGATTCAGAAAAGTGTCAGAGCGAATCCGAGAGAGGAATGTCACCCTATTTTTTAATGTTATTGATTCTGAACGTGCTGTTTTTGTTTGGAAATTCAGTGGGTTCTGTGAACCCAAAGTTCGAAGCTTGCGAGCCCAAAACCTGTGGAAATGGCCAAGCCATAAGCTACCCATTCCATATCGATGGAAAACAAGACCTCTTTTGCGGATTCCCTCTTTTTCGGCTTTTTTGTGCCCCCAATGGCTTCCCGTTGCTCAATCTATCCAATTCTTTCTACATCGTCCAAGAAATTTCCTACAGCACCCGCTTTCTTCAGCTCCGATTGGTTCAACGGAAGGAAAGAGAGAGGATTTAATGAATTTTGTTTGGTTGAAAGGGAAAGAAAAAAAAAAAAAGAGATTATTGTTTGATTTAAAAGAGAAAGGAAGAGAAAGGGAGGAGAGATGAGGTAATTATATTTAGATAAATTTATTTTTTATATTATTTTATTTTTATTTTTTATAAAAAAATTTATTTATATCAATAATTTTTTAAAAAAATTATAATTTTTAATTTTTTTTTAATTTTTAATTTTTAATAAAAAATTATTTTAATTTTTATTAAAAAATTAAAAAAATAAATTAAAATTTAAAAAATATTCTTCCTCCTCCCTTCCCTCCGCTCCAAAATCCCTCAATTTGGAGCTGTCCTCCTCATTTTATTCAACCGAACTCCTTATTCCTCCTCTCCTCCCATTCCCTCCAAAACCCTTCAAACTAACACTCTAACTTTCCAATCTCCAACGCCACCACTTGTCTCTCTCCCACCAAGAACCTCACCCTTTCTGGTAACAGGTTTAGTTTCGCTTCTCACCAGAAAGAAGTGTTGTTGTTCTTCAATTGTGACCTGTCGTCGCTGCCGGAAGGGCTGCAAGAGAACAGAGTAGGGTGTTTTGCAGGAAACAAAACGAGCTCTGTGTTGGGTTTGGCCATGGATGATGAGGATAACAAGTTAAGGTATGCGAAGAAGAATGGTGAAGTGATGAACACGGTGGTGAAAGATGAGGAAGGAGGAATTAGAGAGGCACTGAGAAGAGGGTTCGTGGTGAATTGGACCGCTAGTGAGTGCGAGGAGCGCGAGAGCAGTGGAGGGAGGTGTGCGTTCGACTTAGATGCATATAGCTTCAGGTGCTTTTGCCGGGATGGAGATCAGCTTTTGAGATGTCATTCTGGTTTGTCTCCCTCTTCCTTCTCTGTTCAATTTCTTTTTGTTTTACTTTTTTTTCTTTTAATGTTGTCATGTGATTCAAATTAGGATCCATCAGTACACAATCCAATACTACTAAGACATTGGATTATTTTTTGTAAAAATTATATTTAAAAACCAAAAGATAAAAAAATTTATTTTTAAAAAAATTTTATTACTAAATTTAATTTATTATTGATAACAATAATTCAAAAGTAAGTCATAACGTGTCTTTAAAAATAAATTTTTTTATTTTTTAAATTTTTATTATAATTCTCCCTTAATTTTTTCTATACCTCTGTATTACGCACGATGATTAAATTGTGTTATGCCCTCCCCATCACGTTCCAAAATGAGATCTCTTCTTCTATATTTAACTTAATTATATTAATTGGTCACACACTCACCTCACATGTATTGCTCAAGGCTAATGATTTGCTATAGTATAAAGTAACTTTCCAATCCCTTTCTTAATTTAATCACTTTCAATGTACAATACAATACAATAAATATAGATCAGCCTCAAAGGAGGTGTTTTTCTTGTTAGACAACATGTAGCTTTAGTGGTTTTAGAGAGAGAGTGAGTAATAAGTTTGAAAGAAATAAATGAAGAGGGTTAAAAAAATAAAAGATGAAAAGAAAATGAATTATTATTATTTTGCCTTTTTTCTTGATCAATAAGAAATAATATAGATTAGTTTAAAATTTTATTATTTTCATTGTAATATTTTTATAAATTCATATTGAGATGAAATAGTAACTTTCAAGTTTTTTATTTTTATTTTTTTAAATAGATAACTCATTCCCCTGATTATTCCCTAGATGTTGGAACAAAATGTATTGAGAAAGAATTGGAGAATTGTTCCCTTCCTATACCCTTCCCAGCTTCTCTCTCTCTCTCTAAGGAAAATTAATCCTATTCTGTCCCTCTCTTTCATACAGTAAAACATCTTATTGTACTCTTTCTACACCAATTAAGATGAATATATTGGTTATTTATAACCATATATTTGTGCTGAACTTTCTATGACTTTTCTAAGCCAAAAAGAAAAAAGAGAAATTGGTATGTTTTTTCCTCTCCGTTGGATGGCTCTCCTCTTGACTTGTCTTGTTTGTTGCAACAAGTCCCTGCGAACAAATGCTTTAAAATGAGGAACACTATTTTTTTTAATGTAGAATTTAAAAACACCATATTAATATGGAAATTCCTTCAGGTTGCTTTGAGTTGGATCACCTTTACAACTAGAGTAATTACTCTCTCATGGGAGATACTCAAATTATATAACTCTCTTCTCTATTTTCAAAATATATTTACTTTCTAAAATCAAAATATGACAAAAATGCTTAAAAAAATAATATTGATTTCTTTTATTAAATATAAAACTTATTAAAAATTATATTTCTTAAAACTTTTATTTCAATGTAATTTATCTTGAATTGAAAACTGTAAATTTAATTTACTTTAAAACTCCATTAAATTTACGGCAATACTTAAGTATGTTAATATATATTTACTTATTTAGAATAAATGTTGTTCTTCAAATTAAACTGTTATCTATAATTTAGTTAAATTTTAAAAGTTATTTTGTGAATATGTATTTTGTTTTTATTAATTTATTTTTTAATCAAATGATTTTAAAATTTGCTAAATTTATAAAATTTACTATATTATATTGGTCAAATATGTTTTTAATATTTATTATATTATAGAAGTAATAGATATATCGGTATTTTAATCAAAATAAATGTAATTGTATCTTATTTTTTTTATTTCATGGGAAGAGAGTGTATATTTTCAAAACAAAAAGGTATCTCTTATGGGGAAAAGAGTAACTTACCCTTATAATTATTGATGATATGCAGTCCAATTAACATTAGGCCATTAACTTCATGTGCTTTTGCTGTTGAATTCGCCATTGTCTTGCATAATTTCAAATTTCATAATCTTTTAAGAGTATTTTAATGTGTTTCAACCAGAGTTTGCTAATTCGTTATTTATTTGGCAGAGGAAACTGGGAAGTCGATGGTTATAGCTGCTACAGGTGATCCATTGTATTTAATTAACTTTGCTTATTACCATGTCTGCTTATTATTTTTTTAAGGAATTGTTTGTGTCAAAACTTTAGCCAATCTATACATAACTTTTCTCATCAATATACATAGAAATACATAGACTAGACGGGATGAACAGAGAGTAAGGATGTATACTAAAAGTCATGATGAAATGAAAGTTTAATGATAATTCGGAGAGATGTCTTAAAATAAGGAAGCCTTTCATCTTGGTCTATGTGTGAAACATAAATGATAGTGTCCTTCTAAAGACAAAAGGATAGCTTATCAACATTTATGTCAATTCCCTCCCCCCCTCCCAAAAAACCAAAGAATGCTGCACCATGTCATCTAATATCATTGACTACAGTTTCTGCAGCTGCAGTAGCGGGAGTTTTAATCATTATAATCTACCGGTTTAGAATGAAGTTATTTTCTCTTAAAATCGCCAGATCTTGGAAAAACAAATCTAAAGCTCATCAAGATTTTGAGGCCTTTCTTAAAAGGCACGGACCACTTGCTACAAGAAGATATAGCTACTCTGACATAAAGAAAATGACCAACTCATTCAAAGAAAAATTAGGCCAAGGAGGCTATGGAAGTGTGTTCAAAAGGAAGTTACATGACAAATGTCTGGTTGCTGTGAAGGTTTTGAATGAAACAAAAGGTAACGGTGAGGAATTTATCAATGAGGTGGCAAGTATAAGCAGAACTTCTCATGTTAACATTGTTACTCTTCTAGGATTTTGTTTTGAAGGATCCAAGAAGGCTCTTGTCTTTGAGTTTATGGCTAATGGATCTCTAGAGAAGTTCATATTTGAAAATAACACTAATCCCCTAGAATTGAGTTGTGAAATATTACACCAAATTGCAGTGGGTGTTGCAAGAGGATTAGAGTATTTACACAGAGGATGTAACACTCGAATATTGCATTTTGACATAAAGCCTCACAACATTCTATTGGATGAGAACTTTTGTCCAAAGATCTCAGGTTTTGGATTAGCTAAAATATGCCCTAGAAATGAAAGTGTTGTATCCATGTTGTGTGCTAGAGGAACCATAGGATATATTGCTCCTGAGTTAATTTTGAGAAATTTTGGGGTGGTCTGTCATGAACTTATCATCACCATCTGTCTTATCCTCTCTTCATCAGCTTCATTTCTAAAGCTCCGCAGTGCAAGCTCTTCGTTTAATTCTAGACGTTCGTAAATCCAATTTGGAAAATATATTTCACTAGCACAAACTAATCCTTCAGACCGTCCAACGATGAGTAAAGTGGTGGAGATGCTTGAAGGGAGAATTGAGACCTTGCAAGTACCACCAAAACCTTACTTATCATCTCCTTCAAGATCACCATGTCCTTCCTCTTCCTCAACTCACTGATTCCATAACTTCTGTGCTATTGGGCATTTTCTTGAGGCATAATACTCGGGCTCATATGTTTCTGTGTCTGTGCATGCTTGTTATTTTCTGAAGTTCCCATTACGAATAAGATCTCTGCTGATGCATTGAAGCTTGGCATATATTCACAACAAGAACATGGTAATGCTTTTAGACTTGTAGTGTGGTCACCTTTCTCTTTATTGTAAAAATTCTATTAATTTGCTCTGGAGAAAAGGAGACAGAGGAAAAGAAATCGCTGAAGTGAGACAATGTAATAATCTCAGCAATTCTATCATCTTTGTTAATTTATAAGGTAGGGTACTGTTAATAACAGTTGGATGGATGAGTATGTTCCAAAGTTTTCAATTTGAAAAATGTTTCACGATCGTAGTGAATAAATAACCCCAACTAAATAATGAGAGGTTATAGTATGATTGAAAACCATGTTCATAAAAAGTTGCTTTATTCTGAAAACAAGAGATTCGCTCAGTAGTCTAGTTTTCCTCAATTTGTTTAAGTTGCTTCAGAGGCTGATGTCTATGATCTATCCACATCAATTTAATAGACGTCGTACCAGATGATATGAGATAATACAAATCTGGAGCAACATAATGAAAAATAATAATAATAATAATAACAACACTGAAGCATGACAAAAAAGCTGGAGGATTCTTAATTGAATATTTAATTTTTAATCAGCAATTGCCTTTCATTCAAAATTAAAAGTGATGAACAAATATGAAAGAATTGTAATTTCTGAAAAAGACACAAACAAGAATTGACTCTAAGCTTCGAATTCTTCACCTCCTTCCTCGAAACACAACGGAAACCGTATGACGCAAGAATCATTGCGTGAGTTGTGGAAAGTCCCACGTGGACTGTGGAATTCTATCATTTGGCCCCTTCCAACATGTTTCCCCAGTCATTGCAGTCTATTTCCGTGTAAACACGACGGTCTCAGACTCAGTCATATAAATCAAAGCTTTTCATTGTTTCTTTGCACTCATCTTTTGGCACCATTTCTACATTGTATCAGGATATCCTCTATTCTTATATTTGTTTCTCTAATTTACTTTCAGCTTGTGCTTCTTCTTTCAGGTCAGGCAGTTCAAATAGGTGATATATATTGAAGAAAGAGCAAACCAAATTGGGATGACACCAGTTTACATGTCTCATTTCCTCTTGTATTCTAAACTTACACTGATACTTCTAGCTGGATGTGGGAATGGAAACCGTGATAAGTGTCCACGATCATTTGATTGTGGAGAACTTGGGAGGATCCACTTCCCTTTCACCAAGGCAGAGCGACAGGACTGTGGCTTATTGGTGATATATGGTTGTGATAATCCATCTCCAAATAAAACGATTGAACTGGAGAAGAATGGAAGACCATTAAGGCTTACAAACATCATTCAGCAGGATGATGCTATAACGGTTACTGATGAAGATCTACACAAGCGTTTGAAATCCAAAACTTGTGAAGTTTTCAACAAGAATATCACTCTTCCTCAAGGCTCTCCTTTGGTTTCTTTTCATTTCAAATATAACATAACCCTGTTCCGATGCAACCAAAACCTCAACATCAGCCCTCCTGCTGGTGTTTTTAATTATACCTGCCCAGACTACAATATCTATCATTACCACTTACACAAGCATCCTTTCGATCATTACCAAAGATTTTTCTCATCATGCTCAATTCTTCTGCTTCCAAGTAAAGACCAGCCTCATAACAAAGACCTTTTATCGTTCTTAACTGCTCAAATGGTTATTGAAGTACAATTATCAGATGCTTGTAATAAGTGTTACAACCACATAGGAGGCCAATGTCGACTTGACAGCAATAGAAACTTCTATTGTGACAGAGGTACATGCATCTGCCTAACTCTTGTAACTCTGCTTTAAACAATTGCATAATTTCAGTTATCTGAGTTCCAAGTTTAAATTATCAATTGGAAATGTTATAACATTTTGTTGCTATGTTTTTAGAGTAAAAGTTACAAGTTGATATGTCTAGTTTATCTTTAAAAAAAAAAAAAAGGTGCTATATTTCCTGTGGCCAAAAACATATATATTACTTGAAAAACTTTAGGAGTCTCTTAAAATCTATTATCCTTTCCCAACTTAAGACTATTCTTTTAACTTTATCATATATGTATTTCAGAATTGAATTTCAGATACACATAGCTACTTGAAATAATATTTACCAAATATTTTTAGTTCTTTGGTTTTTAAATGATTTAACTATAAGTTCTTCTCGGCAACCTTAACCTAGAAAGTTACAACATTTTCAAGGCCAAATTTGTCAAGCAGGATATAGCCCACAAAGTATGGCTTTCTACTAATTGGTTTTGGCTCTGGTTACTTATTCTATTCAATTTTTGTTTGCACCTCTGCAGAGAAAAGTGGAAAAACCGTGCTTATAGTGACAACAGGTAAATAAAATTTTGTCAAGAAAAAAAGAAGCGCTTTCTCTTTGGTACACTTCTGTTAGAATATTGTCATGATTCAGCTGTTTAAATGCATAGTTGCTTGAACTGTTTATCATTACTTTAGCTTCTTCTACTGATGTAAGGATGAAAAGAAAGATAGAAAACAAAAAAAGGCTGGTACTTTCATTAGAAACTAAAATTGTGATTATCTCCTAAGATCGCCTTTGTATATATAGATTTCTTGTGTGGCATATCTTTCTCAAACATTTTTTATCTAAAATTATTCTTTTTAATTCTCATGATAGCTTCATCTGCCGGACTTGCTATGGTATTGTTCTTGGCTTTGTGCTTTAGAAGAAAGCTACTTGCCTCTGCTACATTTAGTTTCTTTTGGAGGAAAAAACATCCAACCCATCAAATAATTGAAGACTCTCTCAAGCAACATGGACCCATCTCTTCTAGAAGGTACAGTTACTCTGAGATAAAGAAAGTCACTAATTGTTTCAAAGTCAAATTAGGCAAAGGAGGATATGGGAGTGTATATAAAGGAAAACTACCAAACGGGCATCTTGTTGCAGTGAAAGTGCTAAGTGAATTAAAAGGTACCAATGAGGAATTTGTTAATGAAGTTGCAAGTATTAGTAAGACATCTCATGTTAACATTGTCAGCCTTTTGGGCTTTTGTTTCCAAGGTTCCAAAAGAGCATTGGTTTATGAGTATATGCCTAATGGATCCCTTGAGAAGTTCATATATGAGAAGAATCCCAACATGGTTGAACACCAATTAGATTGTCAAACTCTATATAATATTGCAATTGGTGTTGCTAGAGGACTAGAGTACTTGCACAAGGGCTGCAATAGTACTAAAATCTTGCATTTTGACATAAAACCTCACAACATACTACTTGATGAGGATTTTTGCCCAAAAATTTCAGATTTTGGACTTGCTAAAGTATGCCCAACAAAAGATCGCATTGTATCAATTTTGGGAGCAAGGGGAACAGCAGGATATATCGCTCCTGAAGTGTTTTCAAGAAATTTTGGTGAAGTATCTCACAAGTCAGATGTCTATAGTTATGGAATGATGGTTTTAGAAATGGTTGGAGGAAGAAAGAACATGAATGTTGAAGTTGATCGTTCTAGTGAAATATATTTTCCAGATTGGATTTATAAGCGCCTTGAACTAAATCGAGAACTAGGACTGAAGTGCATTAGGAATGATATTGATAAAGAAAGGATGAGAAAAATGACAATGGCGAGCTTATGGTGCATACAAACTGACCCTTCAGTGCGACCAGCAATGAGTAAAGTAGTGGAGATGCTAGAAGGAAGCTTGGAATCCATCCAAGTACCTCCTAAACCATTTTTGTATTCTCCTTCAACATCTCCAGCACATTACACAACTCAAACATGCGAAACTTTGTAGTTGTAGGATTTCTTCTTGCTCTATATCGGGTGTGTTGTATCTGGTACAAGTTTTGATAATCATTTCCTTTTGAAAACTGTAATGTGCAATTTGATTTTTCAATGCTGCAACTTGTAAATGATGTGAGATTTTGTAGCTCTATGTTACTTCACATATATGTAGATGCTTGTAAGATTACAGCCATCTCTGCATTTGCTCTTTCTTTGTAGGTATCAAAGTTTATTATATAGAAACACTATAATCTTTTTCTTGTAGGATTTCAATCACAGATAATAAATGCTTTTCTATGATCCACATCCTCTATTTGCCAATTTCTTGGCCTCTCCCAGAGTCTTTCTCAAATTTGGGACCCTAGTTAGAGACATATTTATTTGGCTTGGATATAGCTAGAGAGACTTTACAATGATTTCAAGCATAAGAGATTTCAACATTTTTCTTTATTGATTGAAAGATCAGGAGTGACTTCTCTATGATCTTCAAGCTCTATTTTCTGTTGTTGGTCCATTCACCTTTTTCCTGTTTCTCCTAGAATGGGTTTGTCCTCTGATTTAACAGAGCACACACGAGAAAATGGATAACTTCTCTCATCATTAGTTAGTTTAATATTAAGTTAGTTAGTTAAGATATATGAGCTGTAAATGGTTGATTCCCACGTGTATAAATACTGTTCCATGATCTGATAATAATAGAAGTCTCACTTTTCCATTCTTTCTTTTCGTCTTTCTCTCTCTCCTGTTTTCCGATGATATTTCGGTAATATGGTATCAGAGCAACTCTCATCTTCTTGATTGATTCTTGGCTTTCTCATTTCCCTTTCGCCATGACTGATTCTGGTAGCACTGTAGCTAATTCATCTTCATCACAACTTCAAGATGCAACGCAAAATCCAGCCAATCCATTCTACTTACATCCCAACGAAAATCCTGCGTTGATGTTGGTCACTCCAGTACTCTCAAGATCTAATTACCATTCATGGTCCAGAGCCATGAAAATGGCTCTTCAATCAAAGAACAAGTTCAGATTTGTTGACGGATCTATCAAGGCTCCCAGCTTCACCGATCCTCTGTTTCCACAATGGGAGCGTTGCAACACTATGGTAGTTACGTGGCTTACTCGATCTTTATCTTCCACAATCGCTCAGAGTATATTATGGATTGACAAGGCCTATGATATTTGGGACGACTTGAGGAGTCGATACTCACAAAGTGACATGTTTCGTATCGCCGATTTGCAAGAAGAGCTCCATTCTCTAAAACAGGGAGATTTCTCTGTAAGTGAATATTTTACTAAAATCAAGATCATCTGGGATGAGTTAGCGAATTTGCGTCCTCTTCCTTCTTGTTCTTGTCAAAATCGCTGTTCTTGTGGTGCTTTTGAACGAATGTGTCAGTATCAACAGCAAGACTACGTTATTCGTTTTTTAAAGGGGCTTAATGATCGTCATTCCACCGTTAAGTCACAAATAATGATATTGGAACCTCTTCCCTCTGTGAACAAAGTTTTCTCTCTTGTTCTTCAACAAGAACGAGAGATGGGAATTCTTGATATGCCTCCCGAATCCAAGATTTTGTTTAGTAAGGCAGGAAGGAATCCAAACTCCTTTTTTGGACAAGATAGAAGTACAAAACAATGTACTTTTTGTGGAAAACCAAGGCATACAGTGGAGACATGCTACAAGAAACACGGCTTCCCTCCTGGATTCAAGTTCAAACATCAATCTGCCTCGGTCAATAAAATCAGTCAAGAACCTCGAGATACTTCTGCCTCGGTGCTTCAATCTCCGCATTCCACACAGTCAGAATCACCATCAGCCAAACTTGGACTTACAGCTGAACAATATCAGAAATTCTTAAAATTAGTTCAAAGTGATTTTACTCCACCTATTCATACCATAAACCATGTCTCAACCAGTACAGGTAACCATATTACATTAGCTTCTCTTTCTTTTCGTACCTCCTGGATCATCGATACAGGAGCCACAACACATGTATGTTCCTTTCTTTCCTTGTTCGTTTCTTATACTTCTATGACACCTACTACTGTTCATTTACCTAATGGTTCTTCTCTTATTGCTCGCTATTCTGGTACTGTTCGAATTTCCACTTCTCTTGTTATTGACGATGTCCTTTTCATACCCGAATTTCAATTTCAGATTCTTTCAGTTTCTAAACTTACTAAATCTCTACCTTGTTCGGTCATTTTTCAGAATCATCGTTGCCTCATTCTGGACCTGCACTCATGGAAGATGATTGGTTCAGCTGATGAATATGAGGGCCTCTACATCATGTCACATCATACTCCTTGATTGACTTGTCTAGCTTCCCAAGCTACCATATCATCTGCTCATTCTAAAACCTTTGACCTCTGGCACTGTCGTTTAGGACATCTGTCCCCTTCTACTTTACACTGCTTACAACAATAATATTCATATGTCTCCTGTAATAAGAATCTTGAGTATTGTGATACGTGTCATTTTGCTAAGCAAAAAAGACTTCCCTTTCCTGTAAGCTCTTCTCATTCTAAAATGATACTTTCTCTATTACACGTCGATATTTGGGGTCCTTATCACCTTGTTTCCATTGATGGTTATAAGTATTTCATGACCATCGTTGACGATTTTTCCAGATATACCTGGACCATTCTTTTACGCAGCAAAGCTGACACACGCAAAGCATTACAGGATTTTATTATTTTCTCTGAAACTCAGTTTCATCATCGTGTTCAAATCATTCGATCAAATAATGGGGTTGAATTTTCTATGTCTGATTTTTTTAAATCTAAAGGAATTCTTCATCAGACAACTTGCATTGAGACTCCCCAACAGAATAGTATCGTCGAACGCAAACACCAGCATCTCTTAAATGTTGCTCGATCCCTTCTTTTTCAATCACACCTTCCAAAAATATATTGGTCTTATGCCATTAAACATGCTACTTACATCATTAATAGGCTGCCAACACCTCTTCTTAATAATCATTCTCCTTATTTTCAATTTTTCCATGAATTACCTGACTTATCTGTTCTACGTGTCTTCGGCTGTCTTTGTTTTGCTTCTACTATTTCTCAACAAAGAACCAAGTTTGACCCACGTGCCCGAAAATGCATTTTCCTTGGCTTTAAAAATGGCACTAAAGGTTATCTTTTATTGGACCTCCAATCTCGCTCTATTTTTCTCTCACGTGATGTCTATTTCTACGAGAATGTTTTCCCTTTTACAGATGATCAAGTCTCTTCTGACACTTCTGCCATATCTCTGCCACAACCCATTCCCCCTTTGGACTTTCCTGATCCTCTTCCTCCATCTTCTTCATCACAGCCTACCCTCGAACCTCAGACTAACACTTCCATACCTCCTCGTCGTTCTACCAGACAGTGTCAACTCCCATCTTACTTGCATGATTATCACCATGCTCTCCTCTCTTCAGCTGAACCACCTTCCATTAGTACAGGTACTTTCTCCTCACCTTATTCTATTTCTTCTGTTATCTCTTATGATAATCTTTCTGTTCCCTATAAACATTTCTGTTTGTCTATTTCTGTCCACTCTGAACCAAAGACATATTCCCAAGCTGTACGACATGAAACTTGGCGTAAAGCTATGGATGCTGAAATTCAGGCACTCGAACAGAATAACACCTGGATTCTTACTGAATTACCACCAGGCAAACGTCCAATTGGTTGCAAGTGGGTCTTTAAAATCAAATACAAAGCGGATGGCACTATCGAAAGGCATAAAGCTCGTCTCGTTGCCAAAGGCTATACCCAAATAGAAGGTGTTGATTATATTGACACGTTTTCCCCTGTTGCAAAGCTATCTACTGTTCGTCTCCTATTGGCTCTAGCTGCGGCCCGTAACTGGTACTTACAGCAACTTGACGTTAACAACGCGTTCTTCCATGGTGATTTAGACGAAGAAGTCTATATGGTGTTGCCTCCTGGTTTTACTTCATCTGCTCCAAACCTTGTGTGTCGCCTACAAAAGTCCTTATATGGTCTTGAGCAGGCCAGTCGTCAGTGGTATTCTAAGCTTTCTTCTGCTCTGCTTTCTTATGGTTATACTCAATCAAAGTCAGATTACTCACTATTTGTTCGCAAGACCTCTTCATCTTTCACAGCACTACTCGTCTACGTTGATGATATTATCTTGACAGGTGATGATCTTTCTGAGATTCAACGAATCAAGTCTCTCCTTGATAATGCTTTCAAGATCAAAGATCTAGGTGATCTTAAGTTTTTTCTGGGTCTTGAGATTGCCCGTTCCAAATGTGGTATCTCCTTACACCAACGAAAATTTGCTCTAAAAATCCTTGAAGACTTTGGTTTCCTAGCATGCAAACCTGCAAAAGCCCCAATGGATCGCCACGTCAAACTTTCCAAAGATGATGGCACTATTCTCTGTGATGCCTCTGCTTATCGCACTCTTGTTGGTCGACTACTCTATCTTACCACTACCAGACCTGATATTGCTTTCGCCGTCCAGCAACTTAGCCAATTCATGGCTTCTCCAACTGATAAACACTTAACGGCTGCTCATCGTGTCCTCCGTTATCTTAAAAGATGCCCTGGCAAAGGCTTATTCTTTTCTTCAAACTCTGATCTTCGGCTGAAAGCCTTCAGCGATTCCGACTGGGCTGGTTGCGTTGACTCTCGTTGTTCTATCACAGGATTCTGTATTTTTCTTGATAATGCTCTCATCTCTTGGCGTTCCAAGAAACAGAACACCGTATCTCGATCTTCTTCTGAAGCTGAGTATAGAGCTCTTGCATCCACGACATGTGAAGTGCAATGGCTCCTTTATCTTCTTCGTGATCTTCATATCCCTCACCCCCATCCAGCCCTGCTCTATTGTGACAACCAGTCAGCCCGACACATTGCTGCAAATCCGACCTTCCATAACGCACAAAACACATTGAACTCGACTGCCACATCATTCGTGAGAAACTCCAAGCCCATACCATTCACTTATTACCCATCAAGTCCGCTGATCAACTTGCTGACATATATACCAAGCCTCTTGATCCTGCTCCCTTCACTTCATTCCTTTCCAAGCTGGGACTGTACGACATACATTCTCCAGCTTGTGGGGGGCTAACAGAGCACACACGAGAAAATGGATAACTTCTCTCATCATTAGTTAGTTTAATATTAAGTTAGTTAGTTAAGATATATGAGCTGTAAATGGTTGATTCCCACGTGTATAAATACTGTTCCATGATCTGATAATAATAGAAGTCTCACTTTTCCATTCTTTCTTTTCGTCTTTCTCTCTCTCCTGTTTTCTGATGATATTTCGGTAATATGATTGGGTTAGAAATATTCAAAATCCTTCAAAGAGTAGAAGATATAAGATTGAGTAAAGAACAAGTCGAAATCTTGTCTATTCTGCAATGACGTGCAGCTCAAGGTAGAAATTTGGTCCCAAATTATTGCAAGTTCAGAAAATAAGGATTCTGCTCAAAATCAGTTAACAAGGTCTCTCTTTGTTGGCTTTCATTGTTTTCAGTCATTTCTTTTGCTTAAGAAAAGGGATGAAAGACCAAAAACTCTCTTCAACTTAAAGCCAAGTATATTCCTTTAATTGACTTAGATCCTACGATAATTGTAGTACAAGAGTTGAATGACTCTATTTGGTCCTTAAAATACGGTAATTGAGTGGGATGCTCAATTAGAGATGTAGCTTAGCATTAAGATCAAATATTATTGACTTTTTTTTAGGGGGGAGTTTGTGTAAAGCTGGAAAATAAAGTGAGATTTTTTAACGTCATAAGCATTGGACAACTATTGCATTGACAAGAACTACCATCCCCACGACTGTTGGATGTGTTTCACATTCTCCAAACCAGTCTCATTCCGTTTAAATAATAAATAGCTTTTGTGCGGTAATTCTGCAAGCATAACTTGCAGATACAAGCAGAAAAAAGGAAGGAGAATAAGAGGGACTACATTCACCTATGTAAGGGATTTAGCATGTCTGCTGAGCAGCATTGCCAATGCCTTCCGTGGCATTTTTATTTTTTATTTTTTATTTTTTAATATTTGAGGTTGTCATGCTGCGTGGCACAAGAGCTGCGCATCAGACAATCCAAACACCATGTAAGAGATTGAGAACTTGAACACAGAATTGGATACAAGACAATAACAAAATCAAATACGCATTTAAGAAGTCGTAAACAAGAGGAATTGGATCACCATAAAGATGAAAAAAAAAATTAGTGTAACAGACTTTTCTCCTTTACTTTGGCACAGTTGGGATTGCGTGATTTTTTGTTTATTTTAAAATTATTTATTGAAATAGAATTTTATAAAAAAATATTGTAACAAATAGAAGTTAGTATTTAATAAAATCATCTAATCAACACTTTTATAACATCATTTGTTTAGTTAATCTTTCAAAAAGGTATTTTTTATTATCAAATTACTAAAAAAAGATATATATATATATATATATATATATATATATATAGAAAGAGAGAGAGAGAGAGAGAGAAATGACTTTGCAATTATTATTGTTTTAATGGATTAATGATTTTAAATATTCATTATGGATAATTTTAATTAAGTTTCTAATTTGTTATTTAATTGAATATTAAAATAAATATATAAAAATACATTAAAAAAAGTATATAAAAAGAAAAGAAACAATGAGAATGAGAAAAGAAGAGACTACAGAAGATAATAACAATAATAATATTAATAATAGGTAATGTGACAATTGATGATCGAGCAGGAGTTTTTTTGCCTTAAAATTTGTGTTTTACTTCTAGTTCAAAGGAGAACCTAGAAACAAAAATATTTTTTTAAAAAATAAACTCACTTTTTTCAAAGTGAACAAAACCAAAGCAAGCT
Source organism: Erythrophleum fordii (assembly GCA_032878935.1). Classification (NCBI taxonomy): domain Eukaryota; kingdom Viridiplantae; phylum Streptophyta; class Magnoliopsida; order Fabales; family Fabaceae; genus Erythrophleum; species Erythrophleum fordii. The sequence goes on from JAVQMF010000029.1 coordinate 5,191,988, forward strand.
CTTTATCTCACAGATATAAGAATGATTCCCGATTTTTTAACCCACAGAAGTTATTTTCTTCATCCATGTAACAATACCCTATTAAGTAATAAATCAAATCTTATCTCCTTGTTCATTGAATACATAAAACCCCTATTCCGAACCAATTTATCATGAGAGATTTCAAAATGTACAAATTTTCTTGAGTTGAGACTTGTTTATAAGGATGACCTTAGGTAGATATGGTAGGGTATCATAGACCATATCCGCAGATGTGGAAAAAAAACAAAATTTTCTCATCTTCGGACTTATACCCTAGTAATTGTCAAACTTAATCCCATCTCTTTTTCTGTTGAATCTCAAAATCACTGGACCCAAACCCATTTTGTAATACCCTTAGGTTTTTTTCTTTTTTTGGTGGAAATTGAGACACTCGGTGAGAGCTCTTAGAATATGAAGGGAGTGTTGAATAATGGTTTAGTGTCTAAGTATCTTCTTAGTTTTGGTAAGTTAAAATTTATTTTATCATCTAATAAATTGTTTTAAGTTTTAGTGGATTTTCATACTATTTAAAGTGTTAAATATTCTGTTTATGAAGAATGACTGTAGGGATAGGGAGGGGAAATGTTCTCGATGATGGAAGTAAAAGTTGACTATGATATATATATATATATATATATATATTAATCATAAATTTAAGTGTATACCAAAGGAAGAATTCTCAACCTCATAAATAGTATCCCCAATCCCTTAAACAAAATTCCATCCTCCCTGAAATAAAATTTTCTTTTCTTATAAAGGAGGTCCCCAAACTGAGTTCATAGAATTCCCAAACTGAATAAGCACAACCAAATTGAGTTAGTGACGGCAAGCACCTTCATGGGCCGATAAATATGCAACAAACGCTTTGGATAATATATATATATATATATATAATACAGACAACCTAGCTCTTCGGATATATATATATAAATTCTTCCTTATGTTTGAAATTCCGAACTGATGTAATATGAGTCCACATTTTTGCTTAATCCCTGCTATGTTAGACTGTAACTCAATTTGTTTTGCTGATGTTCTCGTTAGGGGTGTTGTCTTTAGTGCTAAAAAAACTGGGTTTAAATTTCCCGTAATGTGTCTATACCGTTCTGTCTATGCTTGGGAATTTTCAAATGAGTTCATAGCGTTTTGCTGCATGGATTGGTATATGTTGAGTAAATTAGGGAAATTATGTTTGGGGTAAATGACATTAGTTGATTAATTCATGTTTGGGAAGCACTTGATTATGAACAAACATACGTATGTGTTTTTATGAATTGGAGTTGGATGTTGTATATCATAATCAAAGAAGCTACGACTTGTGTGTCTATATATGCTTTGACTAGGCAAGCGCAAATGAGTGGGCTCTCCTTCTTTTCCTCATGAGCACAAATTAATTTGAATTATATATAAATTAAAGCTGTAGGAAAGAGGGAATTGTTGTTCTTATTCTCTTTTATTTCGTTCAGCTTCCTATAATTTCATTGTAATGAAACTTATGATTCAGGGAAAAAGATGTTGTTAATCTATCTTTTATATAAAAACTCAATTTTTTGCTTCATAACCAGTTCATGATTTGACAAGTTTTTTTCTTCTTTTTTTCGAATGTCGAACTCTCTGCATGGACTGCCCTTCTATTTTTTTTAATATAATGAGTATTTTTTAAAAATAATTTGTGAGTATTTTTATATGCAAGAATACGTTTTTTTTTTTTTAATTTTCGACTCTCATGATTAAATCTTGAATCCGTCCCTAAGTACACGTACTCCCAAATCAGTGGCATTTTTGTGATTAAGCTGAAAATTAACCCATTTTAATTTCCCTCTTCTTTTCCATCCTTAGAATATCGAAACTTCTCCATATTTTTTATTTTTTATCATTTTTTTAAAAATAGGAGCATGATAGACATTTTTTATCTTTAAAATCACTTTTTAAAATTCTATTTTTCATTACATTTCTTTCTATTTTATATATAAACAAGCCCTAAATAAAAAAATTAAAAAAAATCATCATCCCATTATCTCCGTTGGAGTTCTGATTTGAAGTATTTAGAGAAATACACACTCCTTATTCTTTCCATCTTTTAACTCCCTAAGGTAGTTTCTAAGATTAATCTTGGATTTAAATACCAAGAAGGATTCAGGTTATGCGTATGATGATGTGAATAATAACCACGGAGCAAGAATTTCGGTCTTTCGTTGATAGATTGTAAATTGTAAATTGAAGTTGGGGCTTTAGGGACACACACAATCAAAGAGTGTTCATGACATGTTAATCCACAACAAAGACAGTTGGAATATTCAATTGTTATAGCAGACCTTTTCACAGGAGAATGTTAGGATGATTTGTCATAATTCATTCTTCACTCCAGAGAGGAAGCATAGGTTATGCTAGATTGGGAATCAATTTCGAGAATATAAATGTTTTAGCTAAAGACTTCTGTATGCTTATTAATTCGAATTTCTAATATTGGAAGTAATTTGGGAAACTAAAGCATATTTTGAATGCTTCCATATCGATATCATTAACTCTCAAGAAGCATCACTTGCCTATTGTTTTGATTTGCCCATTCTGTCATGGTGAGAAAGAATCAATGGATCACTTGTTCATTTTCTATCATTATGCTAAAGAAGTTTGGTTTGTTTGTCCTAGCTCTATAAGAAAAGAATATATATCCCATTAGTAATTTGATTTAGATTGAATTTTACTAGAGTATTTTAAGAGTAAAATTTTACAGTGTGTCATTAAAATCAAACAGAAAAGAGATATAAAGAACACCCTTTATTATAATAACAAACGTAGACTTAAAAAGATTAACCTGTAAGTTGACTTGAGAATACCTTACTATAAATTTTTTTTTTTAAAAAAAAGTGAAAGTAAGGCATGCCAGTGAAAATCTTGCTAGATATTGTTATGAAAAAATCAACATATTAAAAGGCTAGTTGTTTTAATCTCAAGTTATGATTTGCCAAATAAAATAATATGTATATATCTTTTTAAATAAATATTAAAAATTAAAATTATTTAAAGTAAATTGCATTAACCTTCTCTAACGTTTGGTTACATTAAACCTTTTACCTTATTATTTTGAAAATTACACTTAACTCCTTTTAATTTATTTTCTATTAATAAAATTAAGTTTATAAAAAAATAAATTTCTTCTAAAAGTAAAATTATTTAATTGTCTTTAACTATCTTAATTGACGTATTAAAAATACAATTATATTTTATATAGTGTAAAAAATTAACTTCATTAACAAAAAATAAATTGAAAAAAATACAATATCACAAATAACAATAAAATTGAGTATAATTTTTAAAATGAAAAATTAAATATAATTTAACTAAGGATTAAACTTAAATGCAATTTCTTATGTATTCAGTATTAGGTTTTTCAATTAAAACATGACAATTTTATAATTTACTAATAATAATATGACAAGTATATGATTTAATTAAAGAATTATACAGTAATTTGCAAAAACTATATATTTATTATGTTACTTTAAAAAATTATGCACTTATCATACTTTGATTAAAAAATTTGATAGCAAAGATATACATAATTGCATATAAGTTTATTCATTTAACTAAACTTTACAACAAAAATTATAATTTTTAAATATTTAATCTCTATAAAGGTTAATTTTTCATAACCAACACTGGTAATCTTGTGGTGAACTAGTAATCCAATCTTAAACAGAACTTATTTAACAAAAAGAAAAGAAAAATAATAATCCTCATCATAATAAAAAATCAAGCACCATCCTCATGATTATTGTCGTGGAGTGCCTTAGGGAGTGCATTCCCATTTCCCACGCCTTCTTCAAACAAAACCTTTTGCCTCACTGAGTTAAGAAATAATTATCAAGGGTGTATAGTCTTAAATTTGCTTCTTGTTTAAGGAAACACCTGGGCACTCACATTGATGTAGGGAGTCATAAAATAGAGTTATATAGGGAGGTTGTTAACAAAATTGACAAGAAATTGTAAGCTTAGAAATTGATATTGTTATCACCACTAGGACGGTTAACCTTTATCAAATTGATTTTCTGTACATTGCAATACTTGTTTTCATGTTTTGAACTTCTGAAGAAGTATTGTTATGAAATTGATGTGAAGATCGCTTGTTTTTTCTAAGGTTTCCCTACAAATAAGCTAAGAATACATTTGCTACATTGGTCAAAAGTGTGCCAGCCAATCAATTCAAGAGGGCTTGGTGTTTGACAGACACATTTGTTTAACGAAGCTATTTTGGGCAAAGCAAGTTTGGCTTATTCAAATTCTTTATTTGCTTGTGTTATAAGACCCAAATATACCCTATTGATTTGGATGGTCGATTGTTTTATCGGTCGATGTCATCTTGGATTTGGAATGGGATTCAAAGGTTGAGAGATTTAATTTGTAAATAATCTTCAATGGAAAGGGGGAAGGGGCAAAATATTTCACTATCCAATCAGCTTTGATGGCAGATATAGCCAATTCATTCATAGTCTTTTGAGACGGTGAGTGACTTTATTCTGCATGGTACGAGTAGGTGGAATGTGTAACACTTATGACAAATTTATTCTCTAGATCAAGTGCAACAAATTATTTACTTACCGATTTTTATAACAAATCAAGTAGATTCTATAGTCTGGATTGGTAATTCATCTAATTAGTACAAAGTGGCTTATGAGTATTAGTGTTTAATGCGGAATTTCTTGGGACATGAGTTAGGTATCTTTTCAAGCTTGGGATAAACTTTGGAAATTACAATTACCATTGAAGGTAATCATGATTTTATAGTAATTGTTAAATAACTCTTTACCACAAACATCAATTCTTTGAAGCTATCATATATTGATGTCATGAGTGGATGAATTACTTAATCATTTTTTTTTATTGTATGTAGCTTGGAAAGGGCTATTTGATTTTCTCAATCTCAGGGTTGATAATGTAGAAATGTTACAAATTTATGACTAGATACATCAATGGATTAACCAATCTTTTTGGGTATCTCATTAGGTGTAGAGGAAAAAATGAAAGTTTGTGTTGCCCTGCGTGTCATTTAGATGTGTAGAAATCATTTGGTGTTCAATAGTATTAACTGTACTCCTAAAGATGCAATTAAGTTAATTAACTAGCTAAGCCATCAGTATTATCCAGCAAGTTTTTCACAATGATATCAAAAATCATAAGAAAAGTGGCTTGTTATCTAAGATGGAAAATTTCAAAATAACTATTCATAGATTTTTGGATATGTAGACAAGAAGTTGTTCCAACAAACTAAACATAAAGTTCTTAAATCAGCCTAGTTTGGTAAGGTAGCTTTTTCAAAAATGATTTTGGGTGCATAGGTATTGTCATTAGAAGATAAGAGTCCTACTTGAAACTATTCGTCATAGTGTAAAACTTGTGAATCAATAATAGGTAATTAAGAATCCGCATCAATTTCTTGTTCAAATTTTATGTTTTTCTAGATCTTACTGCCAAATTCTTCAAGGATGTTAACATTTGCCCATGGATCACAAATATTATGTAAGTATATCCTAGTGTTGCTAGATAGATTTTTTAAGTTACAGGGTATGTTTAGTATCAGAGCATATTCATTTGGATCAACAAATATTAGTGTCTTAGAGTCTTGACGTTTCCTTTGCTATTAAAAAAAAAAAAAACTCTTGCTTTCTCCCCAAAGTCCATGTGTCAATTGTTCCCTAATTTAGTTCACGTCTTACACAAATGTTTCTACTACCTAAAAATGATTATAAATATATAATATTATAATCTCGATGTCAAAAGTAATTTTCTTTTAGGTTAAATTGCATATAAAACTTTTAAATTTTAAGTCATGCAGATAACCCATTTCTCCCAACATTCAAAACTTGATAATGAACTTAATTTTTTAAATTTGTGCAAATAACTTATAGCTATTAGTTAGTCTATTATTTCACTAATAAAGTGTGATATATCAATAGTTATTTGCATATGACTTAAAGATCAAAAAAGTTATCTATACATAATCCAAAATTTAAAAAGGTTGTCTCTATAAAAAATAAATTTTAGGGGATTCATTATCACTAATATATCATGTTCTATTGATAAAATAATGAATTAATTAACGGTAAAGGGTTATATGCGCAAATTTGAAAATTTAGAAATATTCATTGTTAGGTTTTAAAAGGCTAAGGTAATTATCTATATATGATCCAAAGTTCAAGGGATTGTATGCAATTAAGCCTTTTTTTTTTTTTTAATTCCTCAACTTATACTTTAGTAGATAACAAACTAATTACGTTTGGTGGAATGAAAATATTTTCAAGGGAATACAAATGAGAATAGAATGAAATCTAGAGTTTTAAATTATGTTTAGTATGACATGGAAAAAAAATAAAAGTACTTTTTTATTTGTATATTTATTAGGTTGAAAATAATGCAAAAATAGAAAGGCAAGCTTTTCAAATGACCATGATACTCTTAATATAAAAAAATATTGAAATATTTATTTTTTTGGCATAAAATAATAAAAATATTCATTTTTTCTTTTTAACTAAAAAGACTATTTTTCATTTACTAATAATAGAAAAAATAAAATATATTTTTAATAAGTGTTCAAAATATTAAAATCATATGTTTATTTAGGTGTTCCTGTTGCAGCTTTTATGTGGGGCAAATGAGAATTTACTGTCCTTTTTTATATAAACAGTTAGTTTCCATCCAAATATGGATCGAAGGCATAGTAACTCAGCAAGGTGACTGCAGAATCCGTGGAGTGGGGCAAATCAAGTCTGCCAACCGTGAATTGCTAGCTTCCCTTTTCATTGTTTGCATCCCTACTAAACACGACGTTAATACTCATTATATTTTCAATTGAATCCTGATTTCTTGCATTCAGATTCATTTACTTTCCAAAATTATTTTTTTAATATCGACACTTAATTACATAAAATTTATTCATGTAAAATAATTAAAAATCACACACACACACACACACACATACACACACACACACACACACACACACACACACACACACACACACACATATATATATATATATATATGTATGTCAAAACCTTATTTTGGTCATAAGATTTATGTTTAATATCAAAAGTTGGATAATATAATAAAGAAGTGATCAATTTATGAATCATTTCAGAAAATTTCTATCCCTTTCATAAAACTTAAGAATAATTCATTTTCTTTTTATTTTTTCATTCATTCTTCTTCATTAAGCATACTTATAGTTAACCCTTGAGGAGACAGAAGAAGATTATTGTTTAAAACTACTACAAAACAATGTTGTCTTAAATTTATTATGTAAGATATTAGGTTGGACATCTACATTAGCAATGAAAGACATTGAAAGTTTTTATAGATATGTAGGATAAAATTGATTGAAAAAAAAAAGTGAAACAAAATTAAAACTATCTTTGAAAAACAAAAAAAATATATTTTTATTGTCTTGAACATCCACACGAAGGGCTTCTTCATATGTTACTAGAGGAGGGAAATTGAACATCCTACCTAATGAGAGAAAACTTAAGGAAAGAGAGAAAGATTGTCTTATTCAAGTATCAAGATATTACAAGAGTAAAGATCACAAAAAAGTTGTAATACAAGTGGCATCTATAATATGTGTTCTTCCTTCATAGCTCCTCCTAAGCCCAAAAACATGCTCATCTTGCAAGATCAATAAGGAAGATGGCCTCCCCATCACAGCCCATTGTGGGATTATCCATCTCCAATTGGTTGAATGAGGAAGATAAAAACAAAATATGATCTTGGTCCTGAGAACAAACCATGGGAAAAGAAAACCAACAAGTTTCACACAATATATTGACACAACAACTTGTCTTAAATTTGTGCAGCTTAGAACAACTTTACATGGCAATACACCTTTAGTCAGGTTGCGTCCACAAGTCCACTGAACTACTTGATATGAGTCTTATTATTAGTTTGTCTTTTAGAAGAATACAAATAAAAGCTCCCCCATAGCTAAAAAAGGGATACAACGTTTTTATTGGTCTCAATATCTCTTCTTCCACTACTATTTTAATAAAATCCCTAGCTCACCTTATGACTTTCTTTTGGTTGTATGTCAAGATTAACTCGCCAGTATATAAAATATCATACTCACTCGTTGCTAATTTTTGTGAGGTAGTACTCTAAAGATAATAATTATATAAATTAAGTTAAACTAATATTTCGGTTCTTTAACCTTATTTATTGTTTTAAATTAGTTTCTTAAATTTAAAGTATTTTAAAATAACTCTCTAAATTTCAAATTTGTCACAAATATGTCTTTTAAAGATCAAATTTGCGATGAATTTGAAACTTAAATGGCCAATTTGTAATGCTTTAACTTAACGTATTAATTTGAAATGACATTTAAAGTCAACGGATCAAAAATACTATTTTAATGTCTTTGAAAAAATAGAATTTCGAATATAAACAACCAGGTAACAATAAACATAATAATTCGGTTCCTCCATCAATGGATACTCTTAAGTCATTTGTTACAGAAACAGAGCATAATAATCCATGAGAAGTAAATTACAGTTAGAATCTAGAGAGAAAACAAAATCATGTTAATAGCATAAAGTAACCATTTAAGTTATAACCCAATTGGCAAAAGTAATAATTATATAAAATTATATGAAAATTTTGACCAGAACTATTTACCTTTGAAGTAATCAAACTACCAGGGCACCAAAAAGTTCTTCCTTATCTATGGGGTTGACGAATCCTGCATATGAAACTCTAGAGTTGTTGATTTGGCTAACATCCCCTTCATGTTAGACAAAATAGGATATACGCAACACAAATAAGATATCCAGAATGATGAAATGCAGAAAAATGTGTACCTCTAGTCATGGCTTTCTAAATTCCATGATCTAAGGTTCTAAGAACAGGGTGCTTCCAAGCTCTGTTTTACACTAATGATGGTGTTTTATGAACTGAAGTCTATGTAAAAGGAGCTCAGAAGCCCTGTATTTGTAGGTAATCCTTGACAACATGTTCCGATTAAAGATGCCATGATACTAGGTGGCTAAAGGGAATATTCCCTTTTGTGAATCCATAATCTGAAATATATGGACCACTTACCTATTGCTAACAAACCACAAAAATAGAGGGTTTGTTCAACATTCATGAAAATTGTTATCATTTCATCTATCGAATTTTCAAGGAACTTCTTTGATAACTCGATCGCAAAGTTGAAGCAAACAAAAACTCTTGAAGCAAAGCTTGCACTCGCGCTTCTCCACGAAGCAAAAAGATCAAACACCAAAACCAAAAAATAGAGCAAAATAAAGTGAGATTACTCTTGTCTCAATTTTTTTTTTAAATTGAAATAATATTATAGTTCCTTAACTTTATTTATGGTTTTAAATTGTTCCCTTAAATTTGATGTATAGAATATTTTAGAATGATCCTTTAAATTTTAAATTTATCTATTAAGAATTGTACATGATAAGAAGGGGCTAAAAATTGATACAAGTTTAAAACTTAAAAAAATATTTTGAAATACTTCAAATTTAAAAGAATAATTAAGAATGATAAATAAAGTTCAAAGAGCAAAATACCATTTTAACCTATAATTTAAAAGCCTTTCATCATGGGTCATTAATTTTAATTTTTCTTAATTTTCTCTTTATTTTTAAAATTTTTCTTACAAAAATTGAATAAAATACTCCTCTTAATTTCATTTATGTCGAGTTTTTCCTCTAACAAAGTTTCATATTTTCAATTTTCTCAAACTTCTTTTTCAAAGGAAGCGTAAGCATTATTGTTTTTTTTATTTTGGGAAAATATAATTAAGAATCATAAAATTAAATTATTTATTTTAAAAGATGTTATATTTCAAAATCATTTTAAAGGAACCAAGGACTTAAAATTTTTAATATAATGATATAAATGCCCTTCTTACATGTTCGTGTTCATATAACAGCATGTGATAACAAAATTTTAAGTAAGCGTTCAAGACGACGTATTGCACATGAGATTAGTTTTATTCACAAAGACCTGAGGCATCTTGTCAAAACTAAGGATTTTAGATCCTCTCATGCATTTAAGAAAGTCTTGAGAGAAAAAGTGATTAAATTAGTGGAGTCCAATTAAACTCACTTGTGTGGATCCCACTCATTTTCAATCACTCTCTCTCCTATTGGATTCAAAGAATTCAAATTAGAGATCAAGAGAAATAAAGAGAATGAAATGTCTATTGGCTTAATCATCAATATCATTAAGAATATCTTTGTCTTAATACTTCAAATATTGGGTCCTTAAATTTTTTAAAATATAATGTCCTTTTGAATAAATAATTTTGTTTTATGTCTATTTATAACATGTTTGGCTGTGCGTAAAGAAACAAAAAAATTACGTTTAAAATTTATTTTACATAAAAATAATAATTTATCGCTCCTATCTAAAATTATATTTCGATCTTATTCAACGTATTACCAAACACACGTCTAATAATAATTTTTTCTTTCAAATTTGTTTGTTTGGCCAATAAGTATCTCTAGGGTCATTTCAGCCCCACGTAGTCGTATTTAGAAGGATGGTATCGTCTTTTCACATGTAGCACATCTGCCACCAAACTACCAATAGCAAATTGCATTGCGATTCCTACTGGCTTTAGAAAGCAGCACGACATACCGCTTTTGGAATCTGGCCCTTTCGTTTCATCCAATGTATCTCCGTACGCCGTGTCGCTAGAATGCTCAAAACGTAGCTTTGGTTTTATCCAGTGGAGTGAACTTCCAAGAAAGCATGGATGAAGCAGAAAAGCTCCTTACACTTCAAAAAGGCTCTGTGAAGAAAGCATGCTCATCCATCTCCCCTTTCATTTTGTAAACATAGCTGTTCCTTTTTCGAGAAAAAAGAAAAGTACAGAGCAAAAAAGGAAAATCAAGTACAAACTCTTGAAGAAAGAACTATAATGCCTGATCTAGCTTTCACATAAAACCTATAGTCTGTGTTAGTCTGAGAGCCAATAAACAATGAAGCGCTATTGTTACTGTCTTGAAATGACCTTAAAAGTGGGTGATGATAAAGGAAGGAGAGCTGATAAAGACGGGAAGCATAAAGGAATTGGGAGGATGATGGTATTGGTAGGACTCTCTCTAAGTGGTTAGGATTAGCGGTAGTGGAGGGTTATTTTTGGCTATTGATAAAGTTTGCGTTTTTGGGTGTTGTTGAGAGAACTTCCATAGGCTTTCTAAAACAGTTTTCTTTTTTTTCTTTTTTGGTGTGTGTGTGTATGTATCTCTCACAGTATTTGGAAGCTGGGTATGCCTTTTCTGAGCTTCTCCATTTCTTTCCATCCGTTCTTTTGCGTCTCCCAGGCTCCATGTCTATTTTTCTTCCCAAACCCATCAGCAAATATTTCCAACCCGCAGCGTAACTGGGATTATTTATGGTATCAAGTCTGAGCAAAGAATGCCTTGAAACCTTGGACCATCCAAAGTTTTTTGTTAAAGATAGTATAGATTTTAAAAAAATTGGTTTTTAATTTTCTTTAAAACTATATTTTTTTAATTTAAACCTTTCCAAAAGAATCTAAATAATTCAAAATATTCTGAGTATTCTCTACCCAAACCTAATCTAGGTAGAGAATCTGAATTGCCCTCTGCGAGAGCCAGAGAGAGATGACTATTCATTCAACAACCCATCAAATTTAATAATCTAACAATAATAGTGATAGAGATGGGAAGGACGCCGTGCGTTCAGAGGGGATTTTGGCTGAGGGAGGATGAACTCAACATTGCGTCTTCTTCAATGTTGCATTTAGAAAATTTCAACTTTTTTAAGGAACAGGAGATTTTGGATGAGCGAGGAGGACAACACAATGCTGCGTTCAGAAGGGTGTAATGGTGATCTAAACCGTGCGTTTTGAAGGTTATAGCGACCTGGCATGCAGAGATCCTTTGGATGAAACAAACGGGCCAAATTTCATAAGCAGCATTCTGTGTTGCTTTCTAGAAGCAGTTGAGAATTGTAACGCTAGCAAATTAGCAACGCTTAACAAACACCGTTATTGTTTGCCATTATTATTTGTCACTGTTAAACCCCTTCACTTTTCCATTGATTACACACTTACTACTCTCGTCTGTCCTCTTTACAGCTACTCAATCATCACTCAAACGATATGGATCGTCTAAATTGCAGCCTCCCTCTCGTAGGCCTCAATTGTGCTAATCCACACCGTCCGTTTCATCCAACGGCTGTCAAAGGGACACACATTTGGCATTCTCAAAACGCACCTTGTTGGGGTAAAGAAATGGTGCGTTTTGGCAATTGTGAATTTGGCAAATTGAACGAGGTTGAGAACGCAATGTGCCTCTCCTTTCCTTCACTTTTAACCGTGGGCGTTCTTCACTTCTCCTCACCATTCGACCATGGGCATTCTTCCTCTCTTCTTCTTCAATGATCCTTGGTTTTACCGCCACCGCTGACAAACCTCTGTCACAGTTTGTAAGAAGGAAAGCGAAAGAGAATAGAGATTTAGAAGCAGTGACCAAAGGAGTAAGGGTGCAAATCGGCTAAGAAGAACGGCCTGTCGTCGGGAAGCATCCTCCATTGTATTAACCATTCATTCTCCAAGCTTTCGGTCCAATTAAAGGTAAACTCACTCCCCATTTTTCAATTTTTCTTCATCCCCAAAAATGTAGTCTTATTTTACGGATCTCTAAAAATTATTTTGCTGATTTGCATTATTATAAATTGAAATTGGAATTGGAATTGGAATTGGAATCCTTTCTTATTCTTTTTGATTTTGTTTCCTCGGATTTCTCTATTGTTAGGGGGAGTTGATGATCTGAATTATAAGCTGTCTACGGAGAAGCACTTCCTTCATGTATGCATTATGAGCTGCATATATGCATACAAGGTACAAGCACTTCCTCCAATTAGTTGTGCTTTGTAAGGTTAAATACAATCTAAAAATATCATTTTATCATATTTGTGAGATAGGAATTTTTAATTGGCTAAAATTAATTACCCTTAATTATCCTGTCTTAAATATAAAGTTTCGTCGACGTCTGTTAGGGGCCCGTAGAAAGTTCTATTCCATGCATGCTGACATCTGTCGAGTAGTATCTTTTGCATTTTTTTTTTAACCTCTTTTTATCAAATTGTTAGCCTTTGGTTGTTTCACTTTCTTGTGACACTAAGTTCATCTGATGCTAAGTACTAAATTTTAATGGCAACAAACGTCCAATATTTCTTCACAGCATGAGATTTGATATAAATATTGTTTAAATTCTTCAGAATGCTCATGTTTGCATGTGCTATCATAATGTATGCTTATATTCAAATTACTTCGTTAAGTTGTTATTACACATGTTTAAACCTAAAGTATGGATCTGTAACTTAAAATTAGAATTGATGGATTATTTTAAAGTTAGCCTAGAAGCAGAGTCATTATCTATTGTCAATTGGTGCAATTCCTTGTTTGTTTGATAATGAAGAATGATTTAAATTCCAATATGTGAGAGCAAGCCTGCGGTATCTGGTACACGCCTTGAATTTAGCCTTTTATGCATTAGGCCTTACTTTATTGGGAGTTGTAAATGATGGAAGACCTGCAATGCCTTCTCCATAAACAAATATTAATTGTGAGACTATGGGAGCATAAGTAGGATCAAACCTTAGCTTTGTTATCTATAACTATTAGATAATTCATATTAAATTTTTGCAGCCTTGCCCAGTTTCTTTGAACTGGATTGCTCAATTAAGTTGTTTAGTTTAAATACCTTACTTCCTTTTGGTCAGTTGGATCTCTAATTGGCTTTTCATGTTGAAATGCAACAAGGGTGTTATGGTGGCTGGTCACTTTGCATGTTGGCTTGATGTTTGATAATAGGATTGGTTCTTATCTTGCTGCGTTTAAGCGTCATGGCATTGGTCCTTAGAAAAAAAGCCTGAAAGAAAATCAAGTTTACTCAACCTGCATGGTATGAAATTCGCAAGTCCGAATTAATAATAAAAAATAAAAACACCAAGATATGTTGCCAACTATTCTATAGAACCATCAAGATGATTCTACTGCTTGGTTCATTTTCACAACAGCAAGATGGTTGGCCAAATGAAGGCAATTAGAGAACAGAAATATATGAAATGTACATAAATGAGTTGTAAATGGAAGAATCCATTTAATTGCTCCACTCATAATAAGAAACCAAGAAAATGCTTTCAGGGAGAACAGCAGCTTCTTTCAACCTTGTCTGTTTCACTACATGCAAAACTCATTAAGACTAAATATAATATCATAAAAATATCTGACACCAAGAGGGCAATTATCTAATCAAATGACAGATTAGAAGACTAAATTGTGTTTCCAACCATAGCCAAGTTGTAACCCAGGCAATATGGAACAAGGAAAGACATGAGATTTAATAAAATAAAATAAAACAAAGTTCAAAGAAAGAAGAAACTATGTAACTTAAATTATAATACCAATACCGAACACAACAGGACAACCTATCAGGATGGCCAATATTGCAAATTATTCAAATGCAATCTCATTTCTAACAAATTCTTCTTTATTCTCGTCATTACCACATATTGCCTTCTCGATATTATTATTAAGAATTTGTTCGATTTTTAAGTAATCATTTGTCTTAGATACTCACTAACTATAGCATTTGTATTTCTGAAGAACCTCTTCACAAAACAACACAGTACCAAAGAAATAAACAACAGAGCATACATTGCAGCCAACAATACTACAAAAAAATAGAGAAAAGAAAACATATCTATGCATTAGCAAAACGGTTTATAAACTAGATTTCACTAACCAAACCAAAACAAGAAAGGATAAATGTTACGTAGATTCATTATGGGTTACTTTAGTTAGCGTGAATGCAAAAATAGAGAAAAGTGGCCAAAATATATTTAACATTCTTTCATACAAAAAGGGGGACCCATCTAAGCAAGTTCATCCAAAATTCACTGTGTTTGGATGGAGGAGGAGAAAAGTGGAAAGAAAATGAAGGGAGGTGAAAAGTGAGGAAAAAAGTATTTCTTTCTTTGTGTTTGGATGCGACGAGAGAGAGTAGGGAGGGAGAGAGATTTATTAATTTTCATTGGATAATTTTGCTCCTATTGTAGAGCCGAACCAAGTGACGTAAACCAAGTGATAGACAAATTGTTACGATATACCTATAAAATAATTATTTTAGCTTTATATATGGGATTTATATATTTATATAATACATTTTGATATGTTTCTATGTTTGGAAACAATTAAATGATGGGTAGAATTTATATAAACTTAATGTTACTATAAGAAAATTTTATGTTTATTAATTTTAGACCAATTAACTTGAACAACTAATTTTATATTAATTTCACCTGCAACCAAACTAAAAAAAATTAATGCGTATCACTAATTATTATAATTCAGGTTTCTTATAATTACATATAATTATTCTTTTATATGTATGTAGTACTTTAGATAAATATCATTTATTTCAGATAATAATTTATAAAATATATGAATATATATATATATATATATACACACACACATGAATAATTGTCTACCACAACAGATTGTTATAGTTGTGCAAAGAAATAAAATATTTTGACTTTATATGGCTAACTTATCTTTTTCTCTTGCCTTGTCCCCGCTTGCATCCAAACTTATTCTGTCCTTATCCTTGGCATGGAGTAAAGTTTCACATGAAGAACTTAGATGATTCACATGAAGCTATGAACATTTCGTCTTTATCCATGGAGTAACTTAACATGCCATGCTTCATAATTATTAAGATGCTTGACCAAGGGTCTCAAGATATATAGGGGTGAATGAGGGAAGTATCTGAACCATGTAGTAGTTGCAGCGGAGGGATTGTAGTCTGACAAGTCACGTGAAATTGAAGACAAATAATATAATACATTCTATTCAGATGATACATTATATAGGAGTGTGATTTTTTTACGAGTCACCTCATCAGTCGCTTTAAAGGATGAGTAACCTGAATTTTGAATCTACTATTTCTCAAATTTTAATGAAATGGTTGAAAGATGGGAAAGAAAAGATCTGTAAAAAATTAAATGATGCGTCAATCAAATGAATGCCTTCTTCGCAAACTGAAACGTAAGAATTGATCCTTATTGTGAAGAAGAAATAAAAGCAAGTAAAGAAACTCAGGCAAGTGATTTAGATCTCCAAGTTCTCAAAGCATCAAGAAGGAGAGCAAAAGAGAAAAGGTGAGAGGCACTACATCTGCAATTTCAAGCGATTCATATCACCAAATTTTCAAAGACCAAAACGCACCACTTCTTTAGTAAAAAATGGGGCGTTTTTGGGAAGGCGAAATGCAGCGTCCTTTGGCAGCTGGTGGATGAAGCGGACAGCATGGATTTAGGCGATTGAGGTGCACTGGATGGAAGCGCAATCGAGACGATCCGGATACTCACTTAAAAAGAGTCGAAACAAACCCACTTCGCTTCACTCGCAGGCATATCCTATCCTATTGTTGGAGCTCTTCTGATTTTGGATTGTATAAATTTGGAAGGTTTAAATTTTATTATTATTATTTTTTAATTTTAATATTTTTTGAAAAAAAATCAGTCTTATAATTATTAACTAAATAATTAATAATTAATATTGAAAAATAAATAAAATATTTAAAACCTGATTCGTCTGTCCAGATCTAATGCTTTTCCTCCAAAGATGCAGAGAAATTCCTTTCTGAATAAAATTGGGATGTAAATATTTAAATTATTTAGATTTAATTTGAATGACGGAAATTTTATATATTTTTATAATTTTAAATTTGTTTTATTTTAAAAGATATAAAAGATAAAATAAAAATAATTTTATAACAATTAACTAAAAAATAATATTTCACATTAAAAGCAAATCTGAACTCTCCACGTTTATTCAGATTTGCTGTGCGTATGTCCCCGGTTCGCCCGGGTTCATTTTCCTTTTGCCCTGTCCCTGCATCTTGAGAGCAACAATGGCGGCACCCTTATTCTTCGCTAGCTTCTTCTTTATATTTTTCCATTTACTTCTTCTTGTTCAGGGCTCCAGAAACCCAGATTTGGAGGCTCTCATGGCGTTCAAAACCGCTTCAAATACGTTCAACAATCTCACACCCTGAACTCCAGCACCGACCCCTTGTACTTCTTGGTCGGGCTTCTCTTGCCTCCATAGTCGAGTCTTGTGTCTCGTTCTCAAAAACCTCGATCTCTGAGGCTCTTTCGAACCCTTGACTTCTCTAACCCAGCTTCGAGTTCTGAGCCTCAAGCGAAACCGCCTCGCCGGCCCAATTCCGGGTCTCTCCAATTTCACGGCCCTCAAACTTCTATTTCTCTCTTACAATGACTTTTCCGGTGACTTCCTGGCGACGGCTACGTCGCTTTTCCGCTTGTACCGCTTGATCTGTCTCACAATAACATGACCGGCCAGATACCGGCGACGGTCAACAATTTGACCCACATTCTCACTCTCCGTCTAGACGAGAACTGGTTCTCCGGCAACATACCCAGCCTGAACCTTCCTAATCTGCGAGACTTCAATGTCTCCGGGAATCGCCTCTCAGGTGAAATACTCAAATAGCTTTCGGGTTTCCCCGAATCCTGTTTGGCTCAAAACCCTTCTCTCTGTGGAGCCCCGATGCAGAAATGTAGGGACATTGTGGCTAAACCCAGCAAATCCGGAGTCAAAGCCATTCTTAATGGGACCTCCTTGGCATGGCAGTCCCAAAAATCTGACAGGGACAGCACCCACAACCATGCTAAGGAAGAGAAGCCTACACCCATGGGACAACTGCAGAAGGAGGGATGGACTATCATGGGATTTCAACTAAAAAAGAGGCACTGTGAACGGAAACATCTGTATTACAGCTTCCATCTTCTTCAATGCAATGCTGGTTAGAAGCTTTCGTTGGAATGAAACTAACAGGGGAGACTAAATACTGGCATCATACTGGTCCATCAGGAAAGTTATTCTATGGCTCCTAAATTCGGAAGCGGTGCAGGGTCCGAGCCATCAGGACCTCCAATTCATATTCACCAGTAAGAAGCAAATCTTCCTCATGAATCCCCAGACTAACAAAAATCAAAACATGGAGACCACTTGGAAAGACGTTTTGCAACTCAGCTCCTCTTTCAACAGTTTCACTCACGGAATGCTTCCTAACACTTTCAGAGATTGGTGGAACAATGTTCAAAGATCATATAACCTCTCTTATTTGTCTATTGATGGTCATTGTATTCCAGTTTGATCTTCTTGTATTTGTTTTGATTAACCCCCCTCCCCAAACAAAAAAGGAGAAGAAGAAGCTAGAATGCTAGGATAAGAAGAAGCATTTTGGTTTTTGTGAAAAGAGGAGCATTCGGGCAGCTAAGAGGGAGAACTTGGAGGAGGAAAACCGAGTAGAATGGATGGAAGCATGTAGAAGCAAGAAGAAGCAAATGGGAGCAGAGGAAAAGCAAATAGGCGAAAGGGTACAAAACATGAACGGGCTACGTGGGAAAAGAGCAAAAACACGAAGAGAAAGAAAGCCAGAGCAAGGAAAAGTCATCATCCCATTATCCCTATTTGAGCTCCGACTTTGAGGTATCTAGAGTGATACGCGCTTATCATTCTATCCGTATTTAATTTCTTAAAATAATTTCTAAAACTAATTCTTGGATTTAAATACCAAATAGCAAGGATTTAGGTTATGGGTACAGTGATATGAATGGTAACCATGGAGCGAGAATTTGAGGCTTTTGGTGATAAATTGTAAATCTTAGCTAAACTTAGGGAATAGATCGTCCATTAGGTTGTTATTTATGGTATATGTGTTCTTTCTTTATAGGGAACTTTAAGGTTACCCTTGCAGTTGGAGTTTAGCTCTGAACCAGTGGAACAGAGGACCCATCTGTGTCTTGACTTCAAGTTGTGAGTAGATAATGCTATCATGATATGTTTAACTGATTACAAAGTATTATTCCTGAATTTTTAGCATTTATCATTTTTATTATTTTATTCTCTAGTTTTTCAACCAATGATATATTTTAAGTTAAGTTCTTAATTTGTTGACTGTCCAACAATTTGGGACCACTTCTTTGATTATTATCTCCATTGTAATAAAGTGGCTTAACGAATGAAAAATAAATTTAACTTTTGATGATTGCTTAAATGGAGTTCGGTTTCAACATTAAACCCTAACTATTTCTTTTATGAATGATTCAAGTTCTCTAAATGCTTTGCAAATGCATATATCATTAATGTGTTCTGAGCTTTGGTATTGTTTTAATGGTTGCCTTATGATGGAACTTTGATTTGAAATTATGTTGTGGAGAGAAAATATAAAAGTAATGTTCAGTATGTCAATGGAAATGATGAGAAAGTTGCCTAGCTTGGAGGGTTATTGATTGTGTTTCCTATTTTTCTTCTAAACTCTACACTTCTATACCTATGTTCATATTTGCATTAAATTGTTTTTATTGAGATGAATATTGTTTAAAACATTGCATAACAGTAGTAGATGTTAGCTTAGTGCACCTTTGTCTAAACCCCAGCTAGCAAGGGTAGAATGATGCTAGCTCCATGTGTCGGCCAATACACATAGATCAATTGGAATAGGTTTGGAGAGAACTGAATTAAGTGGAATGTTTATATTTGGTTATTTATCCTCATAAGCTATGCCCATAAGTTTGTTTCATGAACTACTTGCTCGTGTTTGATTAGTTACCTTTTGTGACCTATGTGTTCATGTCTATGTTAGTTCTGTAGAGGCTTCCCAAAGAAAATATCTTATTAAATTTATTTAAATATTTATTTATTTTTTTAATAACATCATTTGCAAATTCCAAAGTTTGTAATAAACTTTTTCAGCTCTCTCAATGGAAATTTTTATTTCTTGTTACAATTATATCTCTTCAAATCAATTATTATATAGTCTAATTTATATCTCTTTATGTTTACAAGATTTATTTGTTTTTATTAAACTATTCATGCCCTTGGCTTGTTCCATTTCCCACTATAGTGTGTATTATCTATCCGATGAGTCTCTGTACTCATTCCACTGTTCATTACATATTTCAGATAAGATTGTAGAAAGAGGTTGTCTTCCACAGGGTAAATGGTGAAGTGCTTTTGTTGGGTGAGCCTAACACATGGGTAGTCTGGCCAAACTCCGTGTGCCGATTAAGATTACATCATTGTGTTCTATACTTCAGAGGTGCTCCATAACCCGTTGGCAGAGGTTCTCATGTTATGTATGTAAGATGTGTGGGATTAACTAATTGTAAAAATTGGAATAGTGTTATTTCGAGGAAAAATCCTGCTCGCCTTTCTGTAAAATTTTCCATGTTTCAAAAGAGATGGATCTTTGGTTTCTCCACATATGTACGAGTTTTCAGTTCTGTGTTACCTAATTCCTTGTGTAACCATTCAGTTGTGTTACCACGTTTTTATAGGCCCAGAAATTGTTTAAATCTCACTATAGTATAAATTCATAATCCAAAATTTGGTTCATTATGGACATTTCACTTTTGGTGTCTGATATTAAGTTTTTCTGTCCTTGATGGTCAAAGCTGGATGCTTGAATCAGTGCAGGTTAGATTCTTTAATATGGTAATTTTGTATTGCTCAATATAGGCCTTCGAATCCGTAATCAAGTTTTCAGCATTGCAAAGCAATCACTCTTAGCCTCTTATACTCCTTTAGTATTTGTTGTGTCTTTCAGAGAAGGGTCTTATCCTTTGGGTGGATCAAGGGGCTTGACTCACTGATATATCTTCTCTATATTGTAATATTTTTACTTTAACCTAAATCTTACTATAACTGAATCATGACCTAAAAAGCACAGATACTGGTGCAAATATGAGACAAAAGAGGATATAGGCATTGTGATGTGACAAAATATAGTGTCTAAACGCATTTTAAAGTGCCCTATTATATTTGATATATGTATTTGATATTTGTTGGACATGATACAGCTCCGTATTTAAAATATCAGTACTTCATAAATCACAACAGAAGAGTTGAAGGAATTGTAAAATGACAATTGAGTGTAATGGTCATTTGATTTTGATGTAACTAATACGGCGCTCTATTCAATAAACATCTGATGCCTCATAAAATTCCATTCCACACTGAATCCTCCATTAACAGGGACTTGAGATTAATCAAAAAACTCTATTCAAACTTACCCTTCCTTCTCTACACCTGTTTTCTTCAAGTTTGTGTGTTTTTCATTGCTATAATTCATCACTATTTAACCATATACTTTTCCAATTTTTTTCCAAAATTTTTCTGGCTGAAGCATATAAGTATACGGTGTTATGCTTTAAATTTATGAATTTTTATATATTTTAGAACTCTTAACTTTTTTTCAAGCAGGGTTTAAAACTCCATAGTTAAAGTATGTCGTGATCCAACATTTCAACTAGTAAACCATTTTGATAACTATGTCACATAGAGTTTTGCATTTTTCCCCAAAGCAGGCATATGGCAGTCGTTGCTTTTTATCACCATATTCTTTGGTATATTCGAATATTTCTTCGTTGAACTTCATACTCAGCTTCCAGTATGCTTCGTCTTGCCCTCATCGTTGGTTTGCAAGTCAACGAGCTTGTCTTCTCCTTACAATTGTCTATATTCAAATCAGCCAGATTTGACCGCTGACTTTTCTCTCTGCTTGTGCGGCCTAAATTTTAAGCTCAAAATGATAAAGCACAGCCCTTCCTGTGTTCTGATGAATGTGTAGAACCATTATAACATAGTTCACTTACATTAGAGTACCCAGATCTTGGTGGTATGGTGTCCATTTTCATCTGCGAATAAATTACGGAAAGTCAGGATGGTTCAATTTCACATGTTCTCCTTCCTCTTGTTTTCGTGTCTGCTGCAACTTCTTTCGACTGTAGATGGAAGTAAGCACAATGGGAAGTGCCCCCCTTCCTTTAGCTGTGGAAATCTTGGCTCCATCTCTTTCCCTTTCACCACCACAGAACGCCCTGACTGTGGCATATTGGTGATTCATGCTTGTGATGATAATGATCCAGAGGCTGTTAAATCCATAAAGAATAGAGGAAGATGGTTTAGTGTTACCCAAGTTAATCAGCTTCCCCCTGCCATTGTCATCAAAGACGATGACTTCAACAGCCTTTTGCTGTCCAGAAGTTGTGATGCCTTCAGCTATAATATTAGTCTTAATCCCTCTCCTTTTGCTTCTTTTCAGATCAAGTATTCTGTACCCATCTTCAGATGTGATAGTTCAGCCAAAATCAACCCTCCAAGCCATTTTTCTAAATATACAATATTATGCAGTGCTAATTCTAACTACAGTTATGATATATACTTTTCCACTTTGAAAACCCAAGAGTCACTTAGCTCCAAGTTTCCAGGTGCATGTTCATTGTGTCCGCTTCCTACCAAAGATAACCAGGATCTTGATGACCCTTTTAAATTAATATCTGCTGAGATCCCCCTTGAAGTACAAGTATCTCCTAATTGTTCTTCCTGTTACAATCTCACGGGAGGCCAATGTCAACTTGACAACATGGAAAAGATTTTTTGTGCCTCAGGTATGTACTTACTCATGAAAGTTCTCAAAGCATTCTGCCATTAGCTCTACGTTTTAGTAGGTTTTCTTGAGCGTTGAGACTGGGTATGATTAGGATTTGGGAGGGAATAGGAAGGGATAGTTAAATGATAATTTTTTTTTCCTTCTTGTTTGAGGAAATTGTCTCCTACAAAAATTTTCAAATCAGGAGAATTTACAAAGAATTTTGGAGGATTTTAAAAGGTAGTTGAAAAATCTTCTTAATTCTTCCCGCCATATTAAAAATTCTCTAATAAGGAAAAAGTTTCAATAAAACATTCCCTTCCCCTCCATTATCCTCCATCCAAACATACCTTATATTTGTATAGGGGATAATGGAGGGAGGGGGAAGGAAAAAATAATGTTTCATTGAAATTTTTTTCAATGAGAAATGGGGGAGAATGAAGGATTTAACAATCCTTTCAACATCTTTTAAATTTGTCCCTCTTACTACATTTCAGATTCCCCACTTTGAGGGATTTTGATAGAAAAAGCTTCTCTGGAAAAAAAAGTAAAGGAAATTATCATTTAACTATCAAATTTCTTTCTCTCTCCTTCCATTTTCTTTGGATTCTTTCCATTCCTATCTACTCCTAACTCCCAGAGATACCCTTAAAAGTTTAGAAGAATTTGGATCTATTCTTAAAGCAGGTCCAATGGCTCCGGCTCTCTCCATTGATGGGTTTTATTTTTATTATTTTTTCAGTGAAAGTGAGAAAGATTGTTCATATAGTTGCACCAGGTAAACCAATTACTAAGTCTACTTTCATTTGTCAATGATAAATTCAGCATCCAAGCAATTCAGTTTTACGTCTTTTATGTGTAGCATTGATGTTGGTATACGAAACTTCAAAATTCTGGTTAATAATCATTCATAAGGTTTTGAAATTTTTTTGAACTCAATTACTTGCAAGGAATTAGTTAGTTTGGTGCCTTCTTTGGAACTAAAACTTTTCACTACCTCAATCAATAGCCAGTATAAAGGTTTCAAAGTACTTTTCTGAAGGATCTTACCTTCTTATCCTTATTCTAAATTTATTCTTTCTCTTTTGAATAAATATCCCAGTTGCTTCAGCTGCTGTAATCTTATTGTTGATGGCCTTGGCTTGCTGCTTCAGAAGAAAGATCTCTCTCTTCTTGTGGAAGAAGAAAAATCCAAGCCACCAAATAATTGAGACATTTCTAGAGAGATGTGGACACCTTCCTGCCAAACGGTATAGTTACTTGGAGGTGAAGAAGGTAACCAACTCTTTCAAAAGCAAACTAGGTCAAGGAGGTTATGGCAGTGTATACAAAGGAAAGTTACCTAATGGAACTCTTGTGGCAGTAAAGGTTTTAAGTGAATTGAAAGGTAATGGTGAAGAATTCATCAATGAAGTTGCTAGTATCAGCATGACCTCACATGTTAACATTGTTAGTCTTCTGGGATTTTGTTTGGAAGGTTCCAAAAGAGCTTTGATTTATGAGTTTATGTCCAATGGATCTCTTGAGAAGTTTATTTATGAAGAAAAAGATCCATTGAAGCTCCATCTCCAATTGCGAAGCAAAACCATGTACAATATTGCAATTGGTGTTGCCAGAGGATTAGAGTATTTGCATAGAGGTTGCAACACTAAGATCTTGCACTTTGACATAAAACCTCACAACATATTACTAGATGATGACTTCTTCCCCAAAATATCTGATTTTGGGCTCGCAAAAATATGTCCTCAAAAAGAAAGTCATATATCCTTATTTGGTGCAAGGGGAACTGCAGGATACATTGCTCCTGAAGTGTTTTCTAGAAATTTTGGTGCGGTTTCTCATAAATCTGATGTCTACAGTTATGGAATGATGGTTTTAGAAATGGTTGGGGGAAGAAAGAACATCAATGTTGAGGTTGATCGTTCAAGTGAATTATATTTTCCACATTGGATTCATAACCATCTTGCATTAAACCAAGAGCTTGAATTGAAGTGTATCAAGAATGAAAGTGATAAAGAAATGGTGAAAAAGATGATAACAGTGAGCTTATGGTGCATACAAGCTAACCCTTCAAATAGGCCAGCAGTGAGCAAAGTGGTGGAGATGCTGGAAGGAAGCCTTGAGTCTCTGCAAGTGCCACCCAAACCCGTTTTGTCTTCACCCTCCACATCTCCACGTCACCAAACTCAAACATATCAGACTTCTAGTTCCTAATGAGAACATTGAGATTTATATCATGTTTGTGCATGATCTTATGAAGCATGGAATGAGTTGTGTTTGTGTACAACATATGTTATCAAACAAGAGACAACACTTTAAATTACAGAAACACTATAAATTTTATCGTGTTATAGTGTCCATTGTTGGTGTTAGGTTTCATGTGCATAATTGTATGGGGTGGTCATGCTTGGGAACAAATTTTATATTTTTCTTGTATGGAAAAAAGGGTTCAACATGCTGCATGTTGGCTTCTTTCAATTCAGATGTTAAAGAAATTCACAAATACCGCATTCATCAAAATTTGAGCTAAAAGCTCTCTTAGCTTCCCCTTCATCTATTATTTGCTCCAAATTTCTGCTCTTATTGCACCAAGTATCTTCTTAATTAAGTTGACCGCATTGCAGCATAGCATAACACTTCAAGTAAAATTGAGATATGTGAGTTGCATTAAATGTTAGTCTTTCCATGATCCTTCCTTTCTTTAAGCTATTTTTCAGAAGAAAATACGGAAAACATTTTTTTTTTTTTAAATGATGTTGGATATTATAGCCAAAACGAACGAAGACTACTAAACATGTGGATAGTAGGAAAATTTTCATACAAGGGTAACTCAGAAACCAGTTTGACTCCATTATCACATAATAACCTTCAGTTTGGGTCTGGAAAGGGTTGAATCCCAAAACACGAACTCACAAAGTTACACGCAACTTTACATTGACTTGCGGCTCAGAATGTCAAAACCCATACCCAGTAATTAACTCAACTGGTAGCATAATAAAATGAAAAATAGATTACTTTTTTTTCTTTTAAGGAATACTTAAGTTACATGTTCATATTTTTTTAATTATAAAAATATATACAAACTATTTTTAAAATCAAAAGATAACCAAAATAACTTGAAAAATGAAATTATTTTTTAATAAGAATATAAATTATTAAATAATATATTTCTTAAAATTTTATTTATTATTTAATTTGTACTAAAAATAATAAATTTAATTTATTCTAAATTTAAAAAATTAATTATCTTATATTAGTCAAATATATATTTAATAATTATTATATACTTCCTTTCAAGCTGGTGCATGCAAAATGGGTGTATTTTATTATATTTTAATTTCATATATTTATATGTAAATACAAACAATTATAACTAATATGAAGGTGAATTATGTCAAATTAATTTCTCAATTTAATTTTTTGATTAAAAATGTTGTATAAGTAAACTTAATGGCAGATTAATCTTGTTAGAAAAGTGAGTGTTATATATTGATAAAATGTATACTTATTACTTAGTACATAAGTAATTGATAATAGATTTGAGGGTATTTTGGTCAAAATAAATTTAGTTGTAATGAATTTTTTAATTTTGCAAAAAGTCTATATATATCTTTACAAGGAAAAAAATTTATATGCAATTCTTTTTAAATTTGTTATTAAGTTCTCTAATCAAAATATGATGAGCATATGGTTCTCTAATAATATTATGATAAATGTATGATTTTTTTAGATAATTATATAATTTTTCAACTAAACAATTCACATAATATGTTATTATTAAAGAACTATATACTTATTATGTTTTAATTAAAAAATATAATAATAAAAATATAAAAGAATTACATTTAAATCTGATTCTATTATAACAGAAGAGAACGTCAAGTAATTAAGTTATTTTTTAAGAAGATATTTTTTCTCATTTTATTATTTTATTATATATATTTTATCAATGAATTTTAAGTTTATATTCTTTTAAATTAATGAAATTAAAATAGGCAACTTAGCTCTTAATCAGCTTTAAATTCAAAAAAAAGATTAAAAATAGATAATGTAAAACAATGGAGGGAAGCAGCAAAAGGATTTTTTTTTTTTTTCGTTACATAACAAAAGGATTATTTTGTTTGCGTGCCGGCTTGATGTTTAATATTTGGGTCAAATTCTGTTTCCCGTGGAACCACTAAAAAATCTAACAATATAAGGGCCTGTTTGGTTGCTGGAAAAGGGCATTAGGGAATGGAATCCAAACAACATTCCATCGTTTGGTTGCAAGAGTGCACCAGCAGAGGATTCCATTCTGCTGTCCGATTCCTGCAGATGAAGGAATGTGAAATCCTTCAAAAATTGGAAGGAAAGCGTCACTGTTTAAAGGAATGGATTGGTAGTTGATAATTTTTTACATTAATAAATCATTTAAAAATAAATATTTTTATTTTTTAAATTATTGGTCATTAAAAAATTATTTTTAAATTAAAAATTATATTATTATTATTTATTAAAAATAATTATTTTTTTATTTTTTTATATTGGAAGTATTGTGGTTATTTAATTAATTTTTTTATTATTACATTATTTTTATTTAATCAAACATAAAAAATAAATGAAATTTTATTCCTTTTCATATCATACCAAATATGATAATAAATTATATGATTCTTTTCTATTCATTTCCATTCTTTTTTATTCTTTTTCATTTGGTCTAATTCTAACAACCAAACGGAGTCTTATACATTACAACATTCTTTTCTATTCCTTTCCATTCTTTTTCATTCCTTCCCATTCCATCTAATTCTCGTAACCAAAGGCACCCTAATATTCTGTGCATCGGAAAAGGTCTAGAAATCCTTTTTTTGATTTTTTTTAATTTGTATTTCCTATCAAATGCCTCCCACAAAATTAAAGCCCTAGTCTCACGTTCAACACTTCCCTCCAAAGATCAAGTTCTATTGGCGGAACGTGCCAGGCTTTTAATTGACAAGCCTAAAAAATTATTCACTGACCCCATAGTTCAAAAGTGGTCAAAACTAGATATTATGATTTGATCTTCACGCATTCCATTGCAATTTAGACGTAGCAAGATATCTGTACTGTAAACTCTAGATATCATATGGTCTAAGGTGGATTAGAAACTAACAAAATTATCAGACCACTTTTTGTAGTAGGTGTAATCAGGGACACAACAATGAAAAAGCATAAAGTTTTAGATTATTCAAATTAATAGTTTAAATTTTTATTTTAATATTTTTATTGTAAAAGAAATAAATATAAAATAAAAATAATTTTTTAACTTTTTTATTTAATATTTTGAATGATACTATAAATCTACTCGCCTTAAAATAATAGAAAATCCAATGGCATGTTCATAACATTTTAACCCACAACAATGGCAGTTGGGATATTCAATTGCTAGAGCAGACCTTTCCACAGGAGAATGTTAGGACCACTTGTCATGGTTCATGTTTCACTCTGGAGAAGAAGAACAGGTTATGCTAAACTGGAAATCTATTTGGAAGTCATAAGGTCACGAATCGTTATAGACTTTTTGGCTAAAGGCTTTTGTATTCGTATTAATTTGAATTTCTAATATCAGAAGCAACTTTGGAAACTGGAAGCTTATTTTAAATGATTCCCTACCCATACCGTTAACTCTCAAGAAACATAAAGATGCTTGTTGATTCATTTGCCCATTCTGTCATGGTGAGAAAGAATCAATGGATCACTTGTTCATTTTCTATCATTGTGCTAGAGGAGTTTGGTTTGTCTCTCCTAGCTCTGTGACAAAAAATATATCTCGCATTAGTAATTTGATTTAGGTTTATTTTTATTAGAGTATTTTAAGAGTGAAATTTTAAGTGTATTAAAAAGAGTGTGTTATGAAAAGTTTTCAGCCGAGAGAATTGGTTTGAGAACATCTTACCATAAAAAAAACTTAACATCTTTATTGTTTTAAATATTACACTTAACTCCTTTCAATTTATTTTCTATTAATGAAATTAGCTTTATAGACAAAATGCATTTTTTTAAAAAATAAAATTACTTAATTATCTTTATTATCATATTAAAAATAAAAATTATAGTAATATATTAAAACTTAACATCAATTTAACCGTCATGATTATCATATTAAAAATAAAATTGTATTTTATATTGTACAAAAATTTAACTTTATTAACAAAAAGATAAATTAAAAGATTTACAACATCACAAAATATTAATAAATTTGAGTAATTCTTAAAATAAAAAATTAAATATAATTTAACTAAACTTTACAAAAAAAGTGTTGAAAAATTTAAATATTTAACCTCTAAAAAATTTAATTGTTCACAACTAACACTCACCAGTTTTGTAATAAACTAATAATCCAATTTCAAAGGGAACTGAATTTAACAAAAAGAAAAAGACAACTAATAATCCTCGTCGTAGTACAAAATCAAGCCATCCTCATGATTGCGGTTGTGGAGCGCCCTAGTGGAGCGCATTCCCATTTCCAATGCCCTCTTTAAAACCTTTCGCTTTCTCCCCAAAGTCCCACGTCTCAATTGTTCTCTAAATATAATATTATAATCTCTATCTTATAAGTAATACTTTTTTTTTTTTAAATTTCTGAACTTTAGCAGATCACAAACTTGATACTCATTTGTTTTTTCAGTTGAATCCTACATTCTTGCATTCAGATTCATTTACTTTCAAAAATTATTTTTTTATATTGAGAATTAATTATATAAAATTTATTCATGTAAAATTTTTTAAAAAATAAAACTATATATGTGTGTGTTTGTCAAAACCTTATTCTAGTTGTAAGATTTTATGTTTAAAATTTGATAATATAATAAAGATGTGATAAATTTATAAACTCAAACTGAGAAAATTTGAAATTATAAAGATTTGATCATTTCGGGAAATTTCTATCCTTTTCATAAAACATAAGAATGTTTCATTTTCTTTTTATTTTTTTCATCCATTCGTATTCATTAAGCATACTTATAATTAACCCTTGAGGAGAAAGAAGATTAATGTTCAAAACTACAACAAAACAATGTTGTTTTAAATTTATTATGTAAGATATTAGGTTAAATATCTATGTTAGCCGTGTAATATCTACATTTGCATCTTCTAAAAACAACATGTTCAACTAGTTGGCTAATTTTGCTAATTTGGGTAATGTTAGCAAATTAGGAAGACATTGAAAATTCTTGTAGATATATTGTATAAAATTAATTAAAAAATAAAAAAATTAAAACTATCTTCTAAAAATTTTGAAAATATTTTTTTAATTGCTTTGAACATTCACATCAAGGGCTTCCTCATTGTTACCAGTGTAGGGAAATGGTTCACCTTACCTAGCACACCAAATAATTCAGGTGAGATCAAACTCTAGAGAAAGGGATGAAATTTAGAGAAAGAGAAAAAGGTTGTCTTATTCAAGCACCAAGATAATTTAAAGATCACAACAAACTGTGATACAAGTGGTATCTATACTTTGTGCTCTCCCTTCATGGCTCCACCTGATTCCTGAAAAAATGAGCATTTTGCAAGATGAATGAGGCAAAAGGCCTCCAACCTATCGTGGAATGATTTATTTTTAATTAGAAATAATTCTTACTTATATTTGATATGTCACGTCATTTATATATTTAATAGTTTATATTTATTTTACACGTCAATTTTATTTATATAATTTTAATTTTAATTTTTAATTTTTTTAAATACACCATGTCTTTAGATGTATTTTAAAAAAATTTCAATTAGTTGAATGAGAAAGATAAAAATAAAATATGATCGCAGTCCTAAGACTGAATTATAAGGAGGAGAAAAAAAAAACTAAAGGCTCGAAATCAACAAGCTTTGTATAATACATGATACAACAACTTGTCTTAAAATCGTGTGGCTTAGAATAACTTTACAATGCAAGAAACTTTGCCCAAATGGCTTTACTGAACCACTTAATTTGAGCTCTATCATAAATTTACCTTTTAAAAAAATATAAAAAGGAGTTCCTACGTAACTAGAAAGAAGGTTCAACATTTTTGACGAGTCTCAATACCTCTTTTGGCTACATGTCATGATCTCAGCTAAAACTTTTACCAATATATAAAATATCATCCTTAGTAGTTAACTTTTGTGAGGTAGTATTTTAAAATTGATGATTATATAATTTAGGTTAAAATAATATTTTGATTCTTTAACTTTATATATTATTTTAAATTTTAAATATTTTAAATTTTAAATTCACCTCAAAAGCGTCTTTAAAGGTTGAATTTAAGATGCATTTAAAACTTAAAAGATTATTTTAAAATATTTAAAACTTGAATGACTAATTTGAAATACTTTGACTTAATAGACTAATATAAAATAATAAATAAAGTTAATATATCAAAAATACTATTTTAATATTTTTGGAAAAAAAGAAAAAGAAAATTTGAATATAAACAACTAAGTAACAATAAACATAATGGAGGAGTTCCTACGTTAAAGAATACTAGGTCATTTGTTAGGGAAACAAAGCATATCCACGAGAACTAAATTACAGTTAGAATCTGGAAAGAATAACAAAATTATGTCAATATCATAAAGTAACCATGTAAGTTATAACCCTATTGGCAGAAGTAACAATTATACAAAATTATACAGAAAATTTGACCAAAACTGTTTACCTTTGACGTAATCAAACAACTAGTGCACCGAAAATTTCTTCCTTGTCTATGGGGTTGACGAATCCTGCATATGAATCTCCAAAGTTGTCCATTTAGCTAATATCGTCTTCAACCATAGGAGCAAGAAAATTAAGATCTATCAAATTTTCTGCAAACTTCTTCGATAACTCGGTCTCAAAGCTTGAAGTAAATAAAAACTCTTGAAGCAAAGCTTGCACTTGTGCTTCCTCATGAAGCAAAAAGATCAAACACAAAAACCGAAAAATAGGGCAAAACAGAGTGAGATTACTCTTGTCTCAAAAAAATTAGTTTTTTTTAATTAATATAAATCTTGTAATTTTATTTATTGTTTTCAATTAATTTCTTAAGTTTGAAATATTTTAAAATATATTTTTAAGTTATATATTCGTCCATTAAGCATTGTTTAAATGGCAACAAAGAACTAAAAATTGAGATGGATTTAAAACTTAAATGTTTATTTTAAAATACTTCAAACACAACGAATCAATTTAAAAGAAAAAAAAATAAAGTTTAAAGACTAAAATATTACTCTAACCAATAATTTAAAACCCTTTCGTTATGGTCATTAATCTTAATTTTTTTTAATTTTCTCTATTTTAGAACCTTTTTACAAAATTTGAATAAAAATACTCCCTTTAATTTCGTTCATGTCAGAGTCTCTCCCCCCCCCCCCCCCCCAAAAACAAAAAAAAAGTTTCATATCTATTTTCTCAAACTCATTTTGATTATTTGTACCTTATTCAAATGAAGTGTAAGCATGTCTGTTTTTTCATTTTGAGAAATTTACAGATTGAAGGTCATAAAACTAAATTATTTGTTTTAAAAAACTTTGCATTTTAAAATCATTTTAAAAGATCCAATAACTTAAAATTTTAAATGTGATGGCATAAATATTTTTTTTATATATTTCTTTCATAAAATAATGTGTGATGACATAATTTTAAATAAGTTTAGGATGCATATGAGAAGGGATCTATTCGTTGAGAATTGAATCATCTTATCAAAATTGATGATTTTAGATTTTCTCCGATAAATCAAAGGGTTCTGTGTGAGAGATAAAATGACAAAGTGAGTCTAACAAGACTCATTTGCGTAGGTCCTACTCTTATTGGATGATTCTTTCTTTCATATGTCTCCAGAATCTAAGCTAAGAATAAAGAGAAACGAAAAATAAAATAAAATGCCTATCGCTCTAGTTATAATATCATTAAAAATATTTTATTATAATATTTTGAATCTTTTAAAATATTTTTAAAATAAATAATTTTATTATACAGTGCTCCATAGTAATTTTTTCATTTATTTTTGTTGTTTTGGCCAGTCGGTATTAATTGGGATTTGGATCCTCTCCCATGCTCTCTCCCTTGCTCTCTCCAGTGTCAGATCTGGACCGTCCAAATTAATTTGGACGGTCCAGATCTGATTATTTTTTTTTTGTATTTTTAAAAAAATAATTATTTTAAAAAGAGTAAAATAAAAAATAAAATTATTTTCTTAACTATAAATTTTTAAAAAAATATTGTTTAAACTTAAAAAATTAAAAAAAAAATCTGGACCATTCAGATTAAAATCTGAATGATCCAGATCTTATGGGAGAGGTAAGGGAGAGAAAGACATGGGAGAGGATCCTTTTCCTATTAATTGTCATTCAGCCCCACGTAGCTGCATTTAGAAGGATGGCATCGTCTTTTCACGTGCAGCACGTCTGCCACCAAACTATAAATAGCAAATTAGCAACGCTTCCGCTTCATGGTGTATGGTTGACAAACTTAACAGTTCTCTGCCATTATTTTTTATTCCCGTTATGCCCCTTCACTTTCGCATTAATTACACACTTAACGCTCTCGTCTGTCCTCTTTACAGCTCCTCATTCATCACTATAAACAAACACACTTCGTTTCACGAGCCCCATTTTCCTCTGGCTCTGTCCCTGCATCTCTAGAGCAACAATGGCGGCACCCTCTTACTTCGCTAGCTTCTTCTCTATACTTTTCCATTTACTTCTTCTCGTTCAGGGCTCTAAAACCCCAGATTTAGAAGCTCTCATGGCGTTCAAAGCTGCTTCAGATACGTTTAAAAAGCTCTCAACCTGGAACTCCAGCACCGACCCTTGTACTTCTTGGTCCGGCGTCTCTTGCCTTCATAACCGAGTCTCGCGTCTCGTTCTCGAAAACCTCGATCTCCAAGGCTCTTTCGAACCCTTGACTTCTCTAAACCAGCTTCGAGTTCTGAGCCTCAAGCAAAACCACTTCTCCGGCCCCATTCCGAGTCTCTCGAATTTCACTGCCCTGAAACTTCTGTTTCTCTCTTACAATGACTTTTCCGGTGACTTCCCGGCGACGGCTGCGTCGCTTTTCCGCTTGTACCGTCTTGATCTGTCTCACAATAACTTGTCCGGCCAGATTCCGGCCACTGTCAACCATTTGACCCACATTCTCACTCTCCGTCTAGACAAGAATCGGTTCTCCGGCATCATTCCCAGTCTGAATCTTCCTAATCTGCAAGACTTCAATGTCTCCGGGAACCGCCTTTCCGGCGAAATACCTAAATCGCTGTCTGGTTTCCCCGAATCCTGTTTCGCTCTAAACCCGTCTCTCTGCGGAGCCCCGATGCAGAAATGTAGGGACATTGTGTCTGAACCCAGCAAACCTGGATCTGAAGGAGCCATTGCGTCGCCATTAGCGCAGCGAAGTAAGCCACCAACAACAACTATATCGTCCTCACCGAGCTCAATGCCTGCAAATGAAGCAACGCCTCCCGGAAAATCCAACTCATCAGCGAAAATAAGCCCCATAGCTCTAATCGCCATTATACTTGGCGACATTGTGGTTCTAGCTTTGGTCTCCCTTCTTCTCTACTGCTACTTCTGGCGAAGCTACTCAGCCAAATTGAAAGATGGAAAAGGGTCGAAGCTTCTGGAGAGTGAGAAAATCGTTTATTCGTCGAGCCCGTATCCACTGCAACCGAGTTTTGAGAGGGGTCGAATGGTGTTCTTCGAAGGGGTGAAGAAGTTCGAACTAGAGGACTTGCTTCGAGCTTCTGCGGAAATGCTGGGAAAAGGTGGGTTCGGGACGGCGTATAAGGCAGTTCTCGATGATGGGAGTGTCGTCGCGGTGAAGAGGCTCAAGGACGCTCAGATTGGAGGGAAGAGAGAGTTCGAGCAGCACATGGAAGTTCTGGGAAGGCTAAGGCATCCTAACATTGTCAATTTGAGAGCTTACTACTTTGCGAGAGATGAGAAGTTGCTGGTATCTGATTTCATGCCCAATGGAAGCTTGTTCTGGCTCCTTCATGGTACGTGAATTTCATTTTACAGTAATGATTAAAATCTTTCCTTTTTTTTTTTTTGTGGGTTTTATGAATTTGGCTGCTGAAAAAAGTGGGTAAACATAAAATTTAGTCCCGCGTAGGTGAAAAGCGTCAATCATAGGGAGCACTAGTGACTGTGAGGCGCTGTTGAGGGGAATACTCTCCTCAGCGACTTATTTATTTATTATTAATTTACCCACCCGTTTTCCGAGTGGCCAAACAGGGTTGAATATCCAGTACAGCAGAGGAAGACACCTAATTATAGGGTGATGATAGATCTAGTAGCTTTTATGGGGTCCATTGCCTCTTTTAAAACACTGAAGTTGGACCAAGTGATTATGGATGGTTTATATAGAAATTAGGGCGCAATATGAGGATTTAGGATGGCATTTGCATGCGCGTATAGATGGGCGATGACATTTCCTAAATCGCATTTTAGACACAGCAATGAATTATCACTTTTACATATTATGGTTGGATAAACGAAATTTTTAGATTTTTAGCTTTTTCACCGCAAAATCACAAAATCAAACATGAAATGCATTCCTCAGGGAACAGTGATAATGATGTAGTGACCACTGAGCAAGATAACTCTGCAAAGTTATCTGGAATAAAGTTGTAGATTTTATAGGGTCCATTTAGAGCTTCTTTTTAAAACATTCAAGTTGGACCTCCACGTGATTTTGGATGGTTTATTTCCAACTTATAACACAGCGTATAAGGATTTAGGAGGCATTTGCATTTTTATATTCTTTTTTCTTGTACGTTTACCAGCAAGCCATTGCTGCAGACAAAAGCAACTGTTAAAAGGGCAGAAGCTACTGCGCATAATCAGTGTCTTTATTATCTTCTTTCGCTGCTTTTTGTTCTTTTCCAGAAACATGGCCTTTTGCTTTTATCTTTAGTTCCAGATTGGCAGTCAGTATGACCAAAAGGTGCCAAGGAGGCACCAACCCACTTGAAGCCTCACGCAGTTTTTCGAAAAAAAGAGTCAGTGTCAAATTCGTAATTGTAGAAAACTCAATGGGTAAATTCTTGTCTTCCTTTCCAACAGGTAACCGAGGACCTGGGCGAACCCCACTGGACTGGACCACAAGGCTCAAAATAGCAGCTGGAGCAGCACGGGGCGTGGCTTTTATTCACAGCTCGTGCAAGTCCCTTAAGCTCACCCACGGTAACATCAAATCCACCAATATCCTCCTCGACAAGGCGGGAAATGCACGCGTGGCAGATTTTGGGCTCTCCATCTTTGCGGCCCCGACCACAACTTCAGCTCCGAGATCCAACGGCTACCGTGCTCCCGAAGCCCCTGACGGTCGGAGATGCACTCAGAAATCCGACGTGTACTCCTTCGGCGTCGTCCTCCTGGAAATTCTCACCGGAAAGTGCCCCTCCGCCGCGGATGGCGGCGGATACGGTGGTGGTGGTGGTGGTGGGGTCGTGGATCTTCCAAGGTGGGTCCAGTCGGTGGTGAGGGAGGAATGGACGGCTGAGGTGTTCGATCTTGAGCTTATGAGGTATAAGGACATTGAGGATGAGATGGTGGGGTTGCTTCAGATTGCTCTGGCTTGTACAGCAGCTGCACCTGATCAACGGCCCAACATGAGCCACGTGGTCAAGATGATTGAGGAGATACGTGGGGTTGAGGTGTCGCCATGTCATGACACGCTGGACTCTGTGTCTGATTCACCTTCCGTTTCTGAAGGGGCAGCATCTTGAATTTAGAAGAAAAATATTAAGTTAGATTTTCCTCTACTCATTTTCTGGATATTAATTTAGATTGTGTTTCTGATAATTAAATCAGTCCGAAGTGAAAATTGTTATATTGGCTCTAAGTTGAAGCTTTTTTTTTTTTTTAATTCTTTGAAAAGAGGGGATCAGAGACCTGAAGACATTAAAAAAAGAAAAAAAAACCAGAACAAAACAAAATAAGCTAAGACGTATGAGAAACTAGACGGAGCAGGATTCAACTCTTTAAATCAGCATAAACAAAGTTTTTCATTCTTACATATATTAAACAGAAGACAGTTTTTGCATGAGGAGGTGAAAGCACATTTGAATTTATTCCCTCTTCTTTAGATTGAATGGCAAAGTTGTTAACTTTAATACGGAGGCGCTGTTGTTGACCATTAAGGAAACAAGGATGAGACATTCAAAATTTGAAATCAAAGTTTGCCTTATGGTCTTTTGCTTGTCTAATTTAATTTGTTGGACAAGAAGTTCCAAAACCATCTCGAAAATTTCCTTCCGAGGTCTATATTTTAGGGTCTTTGATTCCCAATTTGTTAAGGTATGAAACCCAATACGAGAACTCAGTAACGCTTCATTTGGATAGGGAGAAAACGAGGAGAAGAGAAAATCAAAGGGGAGGGGTCGTGTTTTTCCCCGTTTGGATGGGGAGAAAATGAGGGAGGGAAAAGAAAACAGGAGAGAAAATGAATGTAGGGCTCGCATTTTTTTTTTTCTCTCCAGATGTGAGGAGATTTTGAGGAGAAAACAACGTGGAACGTGATGTGTTATTTTCATTTTCCAAATTACCCCTAAACATAATTCTTTTTCTTCGTATCTTTCACCTTGATAAACGGGTCAGACAACCCTAATTTTTTGTTGCCCCGAAACTTCACATTAGCTCGACCTCCTCGTTTCCTCCTAAACTCGCGGCGTTCGCTATTTTGACCCTTTTCATTTCATATTTTTAAAAAATTTCACATTGATGCTTGATCCGTTGGTTTTCTCCATCAAGCTTCGCAACGTCGTAGTCAAGTATTTTCTAGTTTATATTTCAATTTATATTTTCACAAGTGCATTTAGTATTATAGTGTTTATATTTCGTAGGTGATGATTTAAAATTGTTTTCCATGATAAACTTTTGCTATAACATAAATTAGATTTTTGCTTCTATTTGTAATGTAACATTTGTAGGATAAATTTAATAATTTTGAGATTTGCCCCCCAATTTGTAGAATAAATTTATGAATTTTGAGTTTTGCTTCCCACCACAAAACTGTGCTTGCAATTCCATGGAAAACGTAAATTTTATGTGATATATATGTAATTGTTTCATTGACATAAGGCGAGTTGCACCTGGAGCTAACAATATTCTTAGGCATTTTACAAAATATGTTAACAAATTTTTTTTGGAGAAAAAGAAAAGAAGGAACCCTGCCTCAATTGTTTTAGTGATTAACCTAGTAGAATTTTGGATTCCTTTTGTATTGAAGACTTGCCAAATAGCCATGTTACTTTTTGTATTCTAATGTACTATATAACTTGTTTTTGCTTCATAGCATTTGCTCTTTCTTATAATATTATATAGTGTTTATTCATAAGTTCTTACTTTTGTCGATATATATATATATATATATATAGTGTTTATTCATAAGTTCTTCCTTTTGTCGATATACAGTCTCCCTTTATATACTTTGTGCGATTATCTAGTAAAGCGACAATAATATGGAATTGACAAAGGAAGTGGAAGAAGATATACATGATATTGAGTTTGAAGTCAAGCAATTAATTAATTTTGGAGTAACAAATGCTGACTCAAATTTGAACCATTTAATAGAAGAGTTGGACAGGTGTAAGCATACATGTTTGATCCGATTTATATGCTTGGTTGTGCATGCAATTCATTTATTGGAAGAGATGTCAATTCTAAATAATAAATCTATTAGTGTTAGCAATATTGATCGATATAATATGAGAAGACAGCTGATGATACGACTAGAAGATGAAAAAAATGATGTGATATTTTGTGTATGGGCCCACAAGCTTTTAGGGGATTATTTGAGAAAATTTGATGTACTGGAAGAGTAAAAGATTCAAAGTGGGTTACAGTTGAGAAACAAGTTGCCAAATTTCTCCACACATTGGCCCATAATGTAAAAAATAGAACACTATGTTTTTACTTTCATTAATTAGGGGAGACTATTAGTTGCCACTTTCATAATGTCTTACGCGTGATAGTTTCCCTTGAGGCTGAGTTTCTTGCACAACCCTCTAGAGCAGAAGTTGCTGTTCAAATTTTCAACAATAATAGATTCTACTCATATTTTAAGGTATTATCTATATATCTATCTAGTTTATGAGTAAAGTAATTATTTCATAATATATTGTTGTTAACTAATTGTAAATGATAGGATTGTGTGGTAGTTATAGATGGAACTCATATCCGAGCAAAAGTGCCTAGAGAAGAGGCTGCTCACTTTAGAGGGCGAAAAGAGTATCCTACCCAAAATATTTTTGCCGCATGTTCATTTGACATGAAATTCACCTATGTTTTGGCTGGTTGGGAAGGCACAGCTTCAGATTCTAAAGTTTTTAAAAATGCCTTGTCACGGGAAGATAATCTTATAATACCCCAAGATCTTTATGCCACCCATTAATAGTTTATAGTGATAGGTATAAATTTTTTTAAGTCTATAATTGCTAATCGATGTTTGCATACATGCAGGCAAGTTTTATCTTGGGGATGCCGGTTTTCCACTCATGCGAGGTCTATTGACACCTTACAGAGGAGTGCGTTATCACTTGAAAGAATATTCAGCTTGATCACCACAGAATGAAAAAGAAATTTTTAATCATCGACATGCCTCGTTGCGGAATGTCATTGAGAGAACATTTGGAGTTCTGAAAAAATGATTTCCAATCATAGCGAGCGGCACTAGACCACACTATTCCTTTCAAACTATGACTGATATTGTTATGGCCTATTACATATTACATAATTTTTTGATGGGAGTCGATCTTGATGAGAATTTAATTGCTGAAGTTGATCGTGAATTACAACAGAACCCCTCTGATGTAATGGAGACTTACTCTGGTTATGGTCAAGAGGAGGAATATAGACAAGGATCAATGTTAAGGGATAGTATTACTGGTCAAATGTGGAATGATTATCGAAATAGATAATAATTTAGCATATAATTATTTCATACAATTAATATAATATTATGCTGTAATGTATATTAATATTATTTGAAATACTTAGATATTTTATTAAGAAAATTATAGGGCCTCTTCTTAAATAATTACGTGGCTAGTAATTATGATGCCCTGGATTCTGAGATGGACTTCTTTCGATTGTTTGAGATTTTATGTTATTCTATTCAATACAGAACTTCAACGATGGCTCCAAAGCAGAAGGATTCGATGAAAGACAATTTTCGGTGGTCGCCTGAGATGGATAAAGCTTTTCTAAATGCCTTATTAGATGAGATGTTGAAAGGCAATCGACCGGATGGTACCTTCACAACCTTTGCATATGACAATGTGTTGCAA
This sequence comes from Erythrophleum fordii, assembly GCA_032878935.1. Taxonomy (NCBI): domain Eukaryota; kingdom Viridiplantae; phylum Streptophyta; class Magnoliopsida; order Fabales; family Fabaceae; genus Erythrophleum; species Erythrophleum fordii. Next base: position 5,231,766 of record JAVQMF010000029.1, read on the forward strand.
GCTTTGCGTAATTCTTTTGGGCCGCATAATACCAAGCAACACTTGAAAAATCAGAAAAAGACTTTATCCCAACGATTTGGAGAACTTTATGACTTATTCCATGGATTAAGTGGCTTTTCTTGGAGTCCTGTTACAAAAATGTTTGAAGCAGAAACTTAAATTTGGCATGAGTTAATTGAGGTATTTTTATTATAATTATAGTATGTGAATAGTAAATCAATTTGATGTTCTTATTAATTTTTTATCTCAGAAGTTTGCTTTCATTTACATTGGAATGCACATTGGAATAACATATAAATTTGTATGTTGCAGAACAAACCCCAGGCTAAAAAGTGGATGACTGCACCTGTTTTATACTATGATAAGTTATGTGAATTATTTGGTACAGATTGAGCAACAGGAAAATATGCTGAGAGTGCGAAGGACAAAGTGAAAAGATGGCAAAAAGAGTGCATTGATTTAAATGATTATTGTGACGAGGGAACTATAAATGAAATAACAAGTGAGAGTGATTTTAATTGGGGTTACGAGGCCACAAACTCCGGAGTAAATATGGATTCATTTAGTTTCACGTATGCAAACTCAAATCACTCAACTAGGACTGCATCTTCGAAAGGTCAGAAGCGCAAGAAAGTGATGGTTGATAATATTGAAGATCAGTATGAAAAAATTTCTTTGGAAATTAAAGAGTTAGCTTAAGTGATGCGAGATGGAAATTCATTACAAGATAAATCTATATCACTTTCTAAAAGGTAAGTTGCAGTAGCTGAAAAGTAAGCTAAAATTGCTGAAAAAGGACTTTCAATCCTAGAGAAAAGCAAACCTTGACATTATAGTGAAGAAGAAGTATGGGAAGAGTTGGAGCAAATTGGGTTAACTGATGATACCAAACTAAAATGTTATTTTTTTCTTATGTAACAAGGAAAAAAGCAAGCGAAAGTTTTTTAGAGTTCCTCGGCATCTACAGCTACAGACGTTGATCCAGATGATGAGTGATGTGGGCAGTTCCCAGTGATGGTTACCAGCTCTGGTGATATTTTGAATGTATGAATCATCATTGTATGGTACACTCGTTGTTCATGAGATTATGCTTAACTAGGGTTGCTTTACTCTGTTTTGTGGGAGACAATTATAATGAATTAGAACACGCTAAACTAATATTTAGGTTTAACTATTTTTACTTCGCCTTTATGTAGAATGGTTATATCTCGGAGGTTCATACAAATTGCGTTTTCTGCAACTAAGCAAAAATTATAATATATTTGTAGAGACCAAAAAAATAGAGAGATATATATATACAATTTTTGTTACATTGAGGGCTGAGGTTAAAGAGTACAGAGAAAAGGGAAAATTGTTATAAAGGAGAAAAGTAATTAACATAACATTATTGGGGGAAAAAATGATTTTCTAAAAAGTTTGAGAATATAAAAGAAATACGTGGAAAACAAAAGAAATAAGATATGTGTGGAAGAAAAAATACATGTCCTAAGAAAAAAATTGAGTAGGGAATGGGAAAAGGAAAAAAAAAAAAAACTCTTAAAACAGAGAAAGGAAAAAAAAAAAGAGGGAGACAGCCTCGGTCCAACTAAAATTCAGTCGGACAGAGGGTCCGACCAAATGAGGAGTTAGACCGAAGGGCTGTCTCCCTTGTTTTTTTTCCTTTCGCTGTTTTGAGAGTTTTTTTTCTTTGCATTTCCCATTCCCTACTCAATTTTTTTCATTCTCAACACAATTTTCTTTTTTGGTTGCACAATATTTTTATAACTTTCTTGGTTTCAACTATGTTATAGAGTTTTTTTTTTGTTTTGATTTTATTTCCCAACACTTTTTTCTTTATTTGTTATTCCTTTTTTACACATTATTTTTATACCTTATTGGTTTTGTAAAATAAAATTACAACTTTCTCTAATATTTGAAACAAATAAAAACTTCAGTTAGCTTGATTTCATTTATACCAACTTTCTCTTATATGCAAGTGTATGCTAACTCATAAAAAATATATTTTATTTACCCATATAAGCATTTAATTGCATACGTGCTAAATGGAAATGGATGAACCATTGAACATATATATATATATTTATAAAATACATACAAATAGTACACAACTAGTATAACACTATAGGAAACTTAATTCTACTTTTTATAATAAGCTTGAAAAATATAACTTAATCTAATCATCCTCCATGCCATCTGGATTCTTAGCTTGTGTTACACCGGAGGTTGGTTGAGATGGGTTTTGTCTCCCCTGGGATCGTGCATTAGTGCTACGTGTGATCTCTTGTAATTGGGTTCGTAACTCTTCAATCTGTCGTTGTTGATCCTCAAAACGACTTTGATATAATTTTGTTGAAATATTAATAAATTCATTTCATATCATGTCTTGAATATAATTCGCATGGGGGTATGATGGCACCTGACTCAAGGATGCTTCTCGATCATACGAATATCCAGTCTTAGCATCCCCTATAATTTTAGAAGACATGTTGCCAAGACCGTAAACAACACTTTTTTTTTTACCTCCGGCAGCGCTGACAAATAAATTTATATCTGTGGTATTGTCGCTTGAGCTTGAACTTTCTATACTCTCTCTTTGTCTCAAGTATTCATCCTAGCAACATAAATGGAAATACTTAATATAAATTATACATGTGCATGCAAAATAAATATATATATATATATATATATTTATATATATATATATATATGCATGTACCCAAACGGCCCTTGATTTCTCATCTACCCAAGAGTTAGTCGATTTTTGTTGGTGCGTTTTCTAGTAAAGCTCAGAAAATGAAGGATCTCTTCCCAACTTCCGGGCCTACAAAATGAAATAAGGCAAGATTAGAAGAAGTAATAGTTGAAAAGAGAAAAATAAATGTACAAATACTTCAAAAGGAGGAAATAAATGTATAAATTGATACCAATCTTCGTGCATGTTTCTCCATAGATGTAGAGCCTCCCGTGTGCAAGGAAGCAGCCGCACGATATTTCTTTTTTTGCTCACTATTGGCACGAAATTCATTAGAATCTCAATGCTCACATAATTCTTCCTAAATTTGTTATTTTATCCATTGGGGTCTTTTCCATGTGTCGCGGACATGTACAATGATATCTTTCAACCATTTTTGTACTCGAATTTTCCAATTATACCAGATCTCATGACGGTGTGCTGGGTCCCAATAATAGCATTTCTTGCATTGTGAACCACAACATCAATACAATCAAATTAAATGTTTTTCAAGATTAAATTAATTAATCAACTTTTTGGGTATAATAACTAAAAGAGACAGTTAAACCTCAAACTCATGAAACCATAATTGCTGATATTCGTACGGAACCTCACTCCAACAATTTCATGCACCATCATATTTATCTTTAAAGATTGCAACAATGGAAGTACAAATATCTTTATTATTTGGTTTGAACCTAGAGGAATAGAAGTGGAAGGAAAGAAATTACGACCCACTATAATCAACTATATAATAATATACGTAGAAGAAGTAAAGATAGAAACACAGTCCCCTCAGGTGTGATCAATGTGAGAAGAGGTTCATTCTGGTCAGTAGAGGGCTCATCATGCATTTCATGCACTTCTGGTTGCACATTATCTGATTCCGGTTGAACGTCAGGCGGGGTTGGTGAATTTGGTTGCGTGTCTTCTTCAACAGTGGATGATTCTCTTTGAGAAAAATTCCTCTGCGTCTTTCTTCCTCTTCTTGAAAACATCCTACACAATAAGTAAATATGACTCATGTTCATGAAATATTTTAACAATAGTGTAACAATATAGCCCATGCTCATAAATCTAAAATAATAATCTTCTCTGCTTACCTTGGCACCTTCGTGAATGCAGAGTTAGAAATAATGTTATAAGGGAAAGATAGTCGGCAAAGTTTAATCATATAGAAATATATATGGGTATATATATTGATATATATATGTGTGGGTGCCTACGTACATATGCATGATTGTTTATGGAAACATGAGAATCTAAGTTAGATAAGGATAAGAAATAAAAAGACAAATTATACATAGTTTTTAGATTTAGTTGTCTACGAAAGAAGGTAAAATAGGTAAGAAAAGATTCTCACACATGGTTAAAACTTATTATATATTATTTTATAATGCACAACAATAGAACTTATCATGTATGACTATGTAGGTCCCACATCGTAATATTATTATGCATATGACAAGAGTATCTCGTGAAAGAGGAATAGATAAGGTAATAAATAAAATATGAGAGTTGTACTTGACGTTACCGGCATTATAATACAAATTCATAAACTTATATCAACTAAGTTTACATCATCACACAAAATAATTTAAAACAGTGGCGTTAATTCCTCATCACCTTGTCCATTAATTCCTTTTATTGAAATTATTCGAACATGATGGTCTATTATTCGCATGATATTCATAAACTTCACGTTACATCTCAAATATTGATTTATCATTGGTATCCATATGCATCCGAAGATCCTTTAACTTTTGATCAATATTAGGATGGAGGTGACCTCCTGGATATATAGCTTCTGCCTATTTCTTTTACCATAATTATAACCATATATTGGATCATCTACCACTTCATGTGCAACACTTCCTAAGCCATATATAAAGCCTCCACTTTTTTTTTCCTCCAGCAGCTATTGTCCACAGAGCAACTTCATTTGGTAGTGTAAAAATTTGTGAATCACCCGCTGCAGTTGCTATACTAGTTTTAAGTCTCGCATATTCATCCTGAGATAAACCAAATAACGAAGAGTGTTACATAGTTGTACTTTTTATGTAAAACCTTTTGAAAAAAGTAAAAAAAAAAAAAAGACAATACATATAAAAGTTTTTTCAAATTTTTTATCAATCCATTCACTGGATACTGAGTTTTGATGAGTTTGGATGTGCAGATCTACCGAAGTTATAGGCCTACCTAATTCCTTAGCTAACGTTGCAATGTGATCTATGAATGAAATATTTCTGCCAGTATGGAGAGATGGCTGTAGACAGAGTTTGAAGCTCTATTCTTCTTCGCACGTTCACTTCTCTCTTTAAATTCAGCTTTGTTTCAACTAATGCATAAATCATTCCAGATGTCTTCATTAATCTAGGTAGGATCTCGAACATAACAAATCAAATCTTTTAACCTGTTTCTTTCTCGATCTTTAAAATTTTTATAAATTTGGAAATGATCCTCCTATGTCCATACATAGTATTTCTATCCATTAAGATCAAAAATATCAGTAAGCTCATGTATTTTAACATAGTGAAAATAATAAACCTGACATCGCGGTTCAAATTTATTTGAAATTCTGCAAACCATAATTGCTGAACTGATTCAGGAACTTCTTTCTATGAGTTATAAGCTCCTACGTAATTACGTTTCATCACAGATACTCAACAGCATCATTTCCATCAGGGCCAAATCTGACAAATGCAAATACCTCAATTTTGGTAAAAAAGAAATTGGTTAAATGAAAAGGAAAAATTGCATACCCCGTTTCACCGATTGGAAAAATAAGTTTTTTTGCTATATTATCTTCTGCTCAAATCCAAGAATACAGAACATCTCTATAGGTTTTTCTATCCATCTACATGATAAATAATAATACATAGACATAAAAGAATTATGCGAATATACAATCTTCACGATCAACACTCATACAAATATATTACCTTCTATCTTTGCGATAATAACAACACGCCTCAAAAAACAAATCGCACTTTAGGTAGCATGCATTATATAATTTTTCCTTCAACTCCACTTCACATGAATTGCCAGGCTTCAATCCCTTCACAATCCCTTCACTACACGATACCTTCACTGCAACTGCTGCATGCCTAGATACTCCCTCTCTTGCATCTATATACCTTGTGAGAAACATATTAAAGTATCTTATACATTGCATGTAAGACATTAAGATAAAGACAAAGTTCACATGTATTTCTTTTCCTTATCTTTTCCTCTTGCTTTATCCCCAGCCATTCAACTCTTTTCATCCTTTTCTTAGCATGGATTGAAGCTTTTCGCGTGAAGGTGTCTCTTTGTCTTGGCATGGCATGAATTGAAGCTTTACGTGAAGGATGTTGACATGTCCCATACATATTGTCTTGGCATGTTGACATACTCAAAGAATCTTAATTATTATAATTAATCATATACATTAATTTAATTTATATTAAATGGAGGTGCAATTAATATAAAATTATTTCAACTAATATAAAATTAATTATTTAAGTTAATTGATGTAAAATTAAAATATATATATCTTTAATTAATTATAAATAAATTTTTGTGTTAATTTAAATTCATGTAAATTGTACCTATAATTGTTTTTGAATTAATAAATGTATTATATGTATTTTATATTAAGATAAAATAATTCTTTTTGAAGTACAACATAACATGTATCGGGGCATAGCGCAGGAAGGGCAAAATTGTCCAAAGAGAATTAACCACTTCCTCTCCCTGTATATTTTCTCTCGCCGCATCCAAACAAGGAACGGAGAGTACTTTTTTTTCCCACTTTTCACCTCTTCCGTTTTCCCCCCGCTTTTCTCTCCCTCCCACTTTTCTCCTCCCCCATCCAAACGGAGCGTAAGTGTCTATAGTCTCTGGCCAGAAAATTGAGTCAATAGATCCTACCTATGGGGCACTAATATTAGACAAATTGTTCTGATATATGAAATGCCGTAAACTAGGAAAAAGAATAAAGGAAATATTTAAAGAATGAATCAAATAGTTGGTTTTCTTGTCTCATTCGTTGGACAAGTTGATGAGTACCATATGAAAATTTCCTTTTAGGATTTACTTCTTAGGGGTTGTTGGTTTATGATTTCTCGTACAGAATTATGAAACCAATGTTAGATATTTTAAAATAAAATATTATAAGTAGGATAATTAAAATAATCTAACATTATAGAATATATTCCTTTTAAAATATTGTAGCCCAAATACTTTGTTTCGTTTGAATGAGAAGAAAATTAGAAAGAAAAAAATTAGAAGAGAAAATAGATTTTTCTTCTTTGGATCGTAGAGAAAGTCATAAGGAAAAGAAAAGCTGAGAAGAAAATAATTGTGAATCCTACCAAAAAAATTTGTTTTTCCAAATAAGAAGAGATTTTGAAGAAAAAACTCTACCTAGCTTGATGCATATTTTATCTTCCCAAATTAGCCCTTCTCATCTCTCCATTTTTACTTTGCCTCTGATAAACAAATACTAGTTTCTATTAACTTAACTTTTACTTTTTCATTTTTTGACTACATATGTTTTTTTTTAAAATAAGAATAGTGATTTTTTCAAAGAAAAAATATATTTATAAAAACTTTAGCCAAATAATGAAAAAAGATGAAAACTAATTTTTAAAAAAATGTTCAAAGAACAGAAAAAAAAATTATTCTTGAATAAAGTCATAAAAAATTTATTAAAATACACATTTAAAATTAAACAAAATAATTTAAATAATTTAAAAAAAGAATTTTCGACTGCATTCTGAAACGTAGTCAGAAACATGTTCTAACTATAGTTTGGTCAAACAAATTTCAACCATATTACAGTCAAGAACTATTTCGACTGCAATTTGGTTAAAAAATTTTCGACTGCATTTCAATTAGAAGAGTATTTTCTAACTAATTCCGACTAAATTTTAGTAAAAAATTAGTCAAAAGTTTTTTATTGAAATTTAGTTGAAAATCAATATTTTTTGATTGAATTTTAATTAAAAATATGAAATTATTAGTTTAATCAAAATTTTTTAATTTTTTAATTAATTAATTAATTAATTAATGTTATAATTATTCATTTAGAATTTTATTATAAACTAATTAATCATAAATATATTTTATTAAATAATAACATAATTTTAAATATTAAAATAAATAAATTATTTAATATTAAAACCATTAAATTATATATATTAAAAATTAAAAAAATTCCATTGACTAAAATTCAATCATTAGTATGTGACCAACTGATCGCCATTTAATTGGATAATGCATTGCCACAAATACCGTGGCAATGCATCATATAAATATAAATATATATTATATTTAAATCAATTAATGTATATTAAAATTGTATTTATAAAATTTTAAAATAAATAATCATATTTATTGTATTAAAATTATAATTCTTAAATTAGTTTCTATTTTTTATTTTATTATTTGGCTAAATTTTTTTTTAAAAAATTGAAATGTGATTTTTATAAATTTATTTTTAAAAAATTTTATTTTTTTTAAATATGTATATATGTATAAATTCAAAATAATTAATTTTATTTTTAAAATATAACTTCTTTTCTTTAAAATATCTCATTTATTGATAAAAGTTACTAATATTGTACAATAAGAGTATTATAGTCCTTATAAATTAACGAATTTTATTTCTTCTGCGTTTTCTCTCCGTCCATCTAAACACATGGAGAAATTTTTTCTTTTTTTTTACTTTCCTCTTCTCTTTATTTTTTCTTTCTTTCACTTTTCTCTTCCCCTATCCAAACACAGTGTTAGAAATATGCAACAATTATTAAATAAGTAGGTGAGGTTAGTAAGATTCATGATTAAACCTTTTTGAGTTTTTTTTGAAAAGATTTATACAATGAAGACTGACCATACTATGAGAGAGTTTCTACTAGAAAAAGATTTTTTTTTGGTTGAGAGTCCATTAATTTACTCATTATATTTGTCCAAAAATTACCTCTAAGTTCATTATTATTATTATTATTATTGTTGTTGTTGTTGTTGTTGTTGTTGTTGTTGTTTTGTTGGTGAACCATTAGGGCACATTTGATATTTGGCATTGGAGAATTGAGGTTTCTAACATCAAGTTAGATTAGTATGACAAGAGGTATTTATGCTTTTAAATTTTCATTCTAAAATCTCAATTCATGATATGTGAGGTTATTGTATGCTTAATTTTCAAGGAATTCATCTAAAAAATTTAGAATTGCCTTATATAGTGTATGAAAACATACTTCGATTAACTTTGCCTACTATATGAGCATTTTGAAGAACTCTAATTTTGTTAGAAGAAGAGAAATTGGAAATTTCCCATATAGTTCAAATTTATGGAGTTGAATCATACAAAATGGTTAGATGCATTTTTTAGGCATATTTATTGTTTTTATGATTGTTAATATCATGATTTGATGGATTTCACATGGAAATGAATGTTATAGGTCCTCTCTCATTAAACTGTGATTCCATCATTATTGTGCATTATTAGATTTGAAATTTTATGCATGATTTTTTATTTTTAATGCACAAAAAATGAAAGCCCATTAAATTTCAAGCAATTTATCGTTGATATCACACAAAATGGAGCCTTGGAAATTTAGCAATTTTAAGCAATTTATTTGTTTTATGGGTTAATTTATTTATATTTTAAGCCATAATTAATTTTTGAACCAAAATAAATTATGAAAAATTATTATTTAGTGATATTTATTTTGTCTAAATTAAAAGGAATTATTTTAGGTAAATTTTTAGCACATTTATGCTATGCTAAGATTTTTACCCACAAATAAATTTTAGTTATACAAAATTTATGTTTAGTATGTCATGCAATGGTACGCATACATTTAAATGTGATGATTAATAGTTTCATATAGTGTTTGTGTATGCATAATTAAAGTTAAATCTTAGATTTGCAACATTATCATCTATTTCAATTACAAAAATTGTTGAAAAATCATTTAGATTAGAAACAATTTTAGAGTTTAAAAGGAGTCAATCCTCCTTTATTCAAGGTGATCTTGACTATGTTTTATAAGAAAAGCCTCTCATACCTACTAATACTAACATGGAAGTTGAGATTGCATTGTGTCAGCACTATGAGTGATTTAATTACTTTAATACAATGTTTATGAAATATATTTTGAAGGTTAGTTATCTTGGATTCATACTTGAATGTGAGAAGGTCAAAGTCTATTTATAGGCAATAGATAAAATTTAGAGGTTATTAGATAATTCACTAGTTATCATATTGATGGTAAGTTAGCTTTTCATAAAGTAGACTAGTACTATGGGTGTGCAAAAGCACATAATGCAGATGTGAGACATAGTTGCATATTTTAAGTCTCTCGAGATACAAATCTCCATTTATTCTTAGTGCAAACAATTCACAATTATTTACCTCATGAGTATGGGCCATTATTGATTTCTTATAAATACACATAAGGAAAACTAGACAATAAATGTCTTATTGGATATGTGTGTGCAAGAAAACAAAAAGTTCATTTTTGGAAGGTTGTGGGTTCTCATATGGAGTTTATTTTAGTTATTAACTCCATGAAGAGAGGCCATAAAACAAGTAGCATGTAAAGAATGATTAACCTAAAAGAAAGGCTTGATTGGAAAAGAAAACAAAAATATACTTTTGTCTCTAATATGTTTTAAATCTCATTAAATTCTAATTTATCATGAGTAAATTTTTCTAGTTTTTAGCATAGGCAATTAGGACATATATTCATTGAAAGAATCAAGGGATTTATAGAGGATGAAGGTTCTTGAATCCTTAAACTCTAATTCATATGTAAACTGTATTAAAGGATGAGCAGACCAACATGCTATTTAAAGGAGCTAGAAAAATTCTTGAATTCTTAGAGATTATGCACATTAATATCTATTATCTTAATTTATGTTCTAATAGATAGAAATATTTTATTCCCTTTATTGGTGATTTCTCATGCTACATGCACTTCTACTTGTTTTATAATTAAAGTGAGGCACTTGATGCTTTTAAGATGTATAAAGCAAAAGTAGAAAAATAATTTGATAAGTAGATTAATATAGTGAGGTTAGATAACTGAAATGAATGTTTTTATAGGTACATAGGTGATGGACAAGTACTTGATCTATTTGTTGAATTCCTTCATAAGCATGGTATAGTTGTACAATACATTACGCCTTTCTCACCTAATATGAATGGTGTGATTGGAAAAAAGAACCAACACTAATTGACATGCTGAGAAGTATACTTAGCAAGTTTAAACTTCTTGTTTCCCTGTGAAGAGATGTACTCATGACAACAATCTATATTCTAAATAGGATTTTAAGAAATGTTGTATCTAAAACACCTTTTGAAATTTAAAAATGTTAGAAACCCAATTTGGATCATATACATGTATGGGGCTATCTTATAAAGATAAGAGTATATAATTCATATGAAAAGAAATTAGACTCTAAGACAATCACTACATGTTTTGTTGGCTATGCAAAGAAGTTTAAGGGATATGAGTTCTATTGTTCTTCACATTTAATGAGATTTGTTGAATTTATGAATGTGAAATTTCTTGAAAATGACATAATTAGTAGGAGTGATTAACCACATGACTTAGTTATTGAGGTTAATCATATAAAACAAACTAACTCCACTGGTTATAGTTGAACATTTGTTTTACAAGAGATCCATCTTATTAGGGTGAATGTCAAATATAATAAAACTCTTGAAATCCCAATTGGTCATGCTAAAAACTATTAATATCAACATTTAATAGATTCTATCAATTCCCCAAGAGGCATCTTATAATGAATAAAAAACATCTCAAATAATGATAGAGGATATTCATATTTAGTAACATCAATCTCCGCAACATATTAAATTGAAAAGATCAAAAAAGGTTTGGAAATTGACAATTCTTAATGACTACGTACTGTAAAATTTAACCATGATATAAATATTGAAAATGATCTTATAATGTTTTCACACACAATATATAGTGTAGACTTCAAATTGTGGCATGATGTCATGATAGATGAGACAGAATTCATGGCAAATAACAATATATGAAACTTTGCATAACTACTTTATGAAGCCAAGGCAATTAGCTGCAAATGGGTTAAGACCAAAAAGGATTCATTAGGCAACATTGAGCGCTACAAGACAAGATTGATTACAAAGGGTTTCACATAAAAGGAAAGAATCAAATTAAAGAAGGATTCCTTCCATATTTTTATAATTGTAATTGTTCATTTTGAATTGGAATAACAATTTATGAATGTGAAAATAACCTTCCTCAATTAAGATCTTGAGGGAGAGATATACATGAAATAACTTGAGAGGTTCATTAAATGCTAAGAAAAATTTAGTATGTAATTTTAAAAAGTCCATTTTCAAACTTAAGCAAATCTCGTGACAATGGTACTTGAAGTCTCATGATATGATTATATTTCTCATTTCCATTGAAAACGTAATGGAAACCACAAGGTCAATTAGAACGAAGTCATCTATTTGGTTCTACATGTAGATGACATTTTGCTTATATCTAGTGATTTAGGGTTACTACATGAGGTAAAATAACTCTTGTTCAAGAACTATGACATGAAAGACATGGGTAAGGTATCTTATGTTATAGATATGAGGATACTTATAAAGATAAATTTCAAGATATCTTGGGATTATCATGAGAAATCTATATTAATTAAACACTTCAATAATTCTAAATAAAAGATTGTTTATCATGTGTGATGTCCATTGTAAGAATGAACAAATTTAATTCATTCCAATGTCTTAGATATGTCATAAAAGAGAAGAGAAAGAAAATGTTCCTTATATTTTAGCAACTAAAATTTTAATATTTGTCTAGATATGCATAAAGCTAGACATAACTTTTGCTGAAGGCTAGATGTGGATACATACCAAAGCCATCCAGATTAGGATCATTAAAAAACAGATGCAAAGATTATTACAAAGTACATTTGAAGTAGATTAAATTTCATGGTTACATATAGAGAAACTAATAATTTAGAAAATGTTAGTTATATAGATTCAAACTTAACAGGATGTGTTGACTTTATAAAAGTTAATATTACGATATATCTATATGCTTGTTGAATGAGCCATATCATGGAAAAGTGTAAGAATACTAAGTAGTCTTTGATTGCTATATCCATTATGAAAGCAAAGTTTATGCCCTATTTTAAGGCAAGTTCACAGAGTAATTTAATTAAAAAGTTTTATCATTGGACTTCAAATTGTGAAGTCATTTTAAGTCCATTAAAGAGTACTATGATCCAATCATATAAAATTAATTGGTCATAAAACATATAAGTAATATAGATCTTTTAGCAAATAGTATATATTTAAAAAAGTTTAAGAATCACATATCTCATATAAGACTTAGATCACATTGTCTTACTATTGATCTAATTAGATACATTTAAATGATAAAATTCGAATTATGGTTTATTATGTTTAAGATTTTTGGTATACACATTTTATGAAATTAATATACATTTGAGTTAGAACTCAAATAACCATTTGAGGTATATTCATGAAGTTAAAATGTCCCATAAAACTTAAAAGGTATATTACAAATGATACATGAGAAGCAATACTTATTTATTAAAGAACTTACTGCTATGTGTTTAGCTTACCCATTGACATACTATAAGACAAACAACAATTGGGTCAAATGGAAGAATATTGGATATCTTAAAATAAAATATCATAATTAAGATAATTAAAATAACCCAAAATTACAGAATATTCTCCTTTTAAAATATTGTGGCTAAAATATTCTACGAATATGTAATAAATAGTAATCTAAAGGTGATTGGATGAGATAAGTTAAGATACACAATTAAATCTTTTTAGTTTTCTAATAAAAGATTCCAACGGTAAAAATCGACTATTCTATAAAAAGATTCATAGTAGAAAGTAATCTTTCGTGTTGAGAAATCATTACACTAGTCATTACATTTGTCAAAGACTTGGCCATGAGTTCATTATTATTTTTGTTATTGTGGTGGTGATGGCGGTGGTTGTTGTTGTTTTGTTTGTGAATCATCAGAGCGCGTGGGAGACTGGATACTGGGGAACTGAGGGTTCTAAGTTAGATTAGTATGGCAACATGTAATTATGCTTTTATGTTTCTACTGTAGAATTTTAATTTATGACATATGAGATTATTATATGCTTAATTTGTAGGAAATTCACCTAGAAAATTTAAAATTACCTTACAACCAGTACAAGATCCCAGACAGTATCAAGAAACTCTGGTAAGAGAGTGAGTCGATAACTAGGAAGCACGAAAATGGGACCAACTGTGTTATGTCAGAAATGAGTTTTGATACTTCAAGAGGATTCTTCTTCTACAACTCTAATCCAGGACCAAGAATGATGAAAAGAATAAATCAAATAATTTCTTCATAAGAAGCACTTATACCACCGATAAGATTAGATATATCAGTACCCAAATGTAATTTAAAATCTCATATCATATCTGAGGGGAGTCTTCCTTTAAAGTATCGCTTCAGTCGGGGTTATTCTGATTTCCGCCCTCAGTATTTGAGAAATGCATGACCCTCGGAGCAAACATCAGAAGCCTGGTCAAGCTAGAAGGCAAGAACTTCCTACCAAACAAAAAACACACGTTGGTGCTGTTTCCATTATACTTACACGTCTTGTTCCTCAACCTCTCCAATAACTCAGGAGTCACCTGAGGCCTTAGGAACTGATTCGGATGGGGCCCACCCTTGGACCAGTCAACCCAGGTCAATGACCTATTCGAATTTCCCCCGTAAAACTTTATACTCACAAACGTAGGCAAATAATGTTCATCCGCATAACAATCACCATTACAATGCTTCTGAAACACAGGGAAGTATGTTCTGTCGGACACAACTTCGAGTGCGAGGATTCTGTCCATTTCGAACCATTGGGAGCCTTTCCGCCATTGTCGGAGGGACACTTGTGGGAACATCTTGTAACGGTAACGGCCACGACCCGCCCAGCTGGGGTCGTCATAGGCCATGACGTAGTTCTGAGTGGAGTTGATGAGGTAGGTGTAGATGGTGGAGAAGTTGAAGAGGGGGATGCAGGATTCTGACAAGAGGACGAATCGCTGGTTCGAGATGTCGAGGAGGGCGTTCGCAAGCAGCCGGCGTTCTGCTTCGATCATATTCACGTTGCCCCATCCCACTTCCTGCACAATGTGATGAAGATTATATAAAAGTGTTAGTCACTGTTTTCGGTTTTCCATGGAAACTAATGCCTTGTATGGGTAAGCTTAGGTCAACCCAGTTTATTACGTAAACTAACTAATTATAAAGCAACATGTAATCATATATATATATATATATAGAGACGTCCCATATAAACAAATGGATAATATCTTTTAAAATTGATCATTTCCATTCATATAATTATGAAATTAAAAAAAAAGTGATACGAAATATGAGAATGTATATAGGATTTTTTTTTTTCTCTACCCTTATTCTCTCTTTTCTTTATATCTTTTTTACCGTAATTTGTAACTACATAGGATTCAGACTCAATATTTTCATATCTTTTGTATACTAAAATTATATAAGAATCTGTCACAAGCCATTAGCAAAAGAAATTTAATATACTAATGAACAGAATTGGAGTATCTCTTTCATCATAGTTTCTTCTGAATTTATTATGTTTTATTCATGTTTCGTAGAAGCATAATGCAAAATGGCAATGAAATTTCAACTAGCACCCTATTTTATGTGGGTAGTTTTATGAATTGGAGGTTACTGAACTTGGGAATGTTTTGCTGCAACCTGTTGTTAATGGGGGTACTTTGTTTGGTGCTTCATGAGCTACCCTTTTGAATGCTACCATGCTAGAAGATACAAGTGGGAAATGATAAATTATTTCTAGATGACAATGAAAGAGGAGGTCAAATGAAAGCAAACGTACCATATGGAGCAGGACCCGTTCATGAAAGATGAACGTGGTGATAATGTGCCAGTTGTAGTAATAGAAGATGTTCACAAAGAGAATAGATCTCTTTCATAGCAAATTTTTCCTATTAGAACTTGGCCGACCAAAATGGCATTTACTTCACTAAAAAAATCTTTCCAGCATATCCTTTTGCCACTTAACTCTTTCTCAACAAGTGGCGTTATTGACAGTAAATTTATGAACCCTACATGAATCAATTATTGTCTTCCTCTGTTTTGTTCTATGTTCTGTTTTCTTCACTCTCTTAGCCTTTTGATTGTTCTTTTGTTCCTATTATAGAAATTAGAACAACTAATATGGATACAATGAAACAAGGGCATCGTTGTCGTGAATTCGAAAGATCTAAGCATAGCACTAAAAGAAATTCTGTGCTAGTAATATTAGAGTGACTTATTATTATTATTATTTATCTATAGAAAAAAAAAAAAGAAACTAGTACATAAATAAGCATGTCAATTCATTAACCATGTCATAATTCAGATTAAGGTAAAGTAATAAGTTCAGATGACTGCCATTATTGTCTATTAATGGACATTAAATCTATGAAAATGTTGACATATAATAAAAAGAAATTAATGTTTTCCTCTGTTTTGTTCTGTTTTCTTTACTCTGCCTCTTCATTGGATCTCTTTCTTTGTTTCCTCTATATAGATAAGAGCAACTAGTATGCATACAGTTAAACAAGGACGTAGTTATTGTTTTCGTGGGTTTGACTGACATTGGAGCCTTATATAGTTAACATATTCTCATTATCATTTTTCCGACTCCAAAGAATAAAACAGAGTATATTAACAAAGGACTAACCTAAGCTTCATGTTAATTTATTAACTATGTCATTAAAGTAAGTGAAGATGAAACAAACTGACCTTGCTTGGAATTCTCCGGCCATGGAAGACCGAGCTCTCCGGGTCGGATCCATTGTAAGACGGGTTTGAATGGACATAGATTGAGTAGTACCCTTCATGCCCTTTGAAGAACAACTCCCACAAAGGAGCCAAATGCACAGGACCCTTTGTCAAGAACAAGAAGGCCACCTTGGGAACACGATGGAAAGGGTAATCCGGGATCTTAGGCGACATCGAAGCCCTCCATAGCAGCTCCTCCTCGTCCATGTCGTGCATGACCGCAGGAGGCTTAAGGTACTCCTTCATGTAACTACTGTTAGTAACAGTATTGGATATTTCTGTTTGTGGTTTTTCAATTGGTGGCGGTATTCTTGGTGAGGAAGAGGTTGAGAACCGAGTGAACTCCAAGATAAAATTGCTGTTCTTAAGGTAGAAGCTGATGATGATTCCTAGGGTTATCCCACAACCCAGAAGGAGGAAGTGGGGAAGAATACGAACCAGGTGGAGTTGAACATTGAAAAGCTTTGAAACTGAGTTTGATGGGTATTGATTATTTTGGCTCTTCATTTTGGCCCCAAAAAAATAAAAAGATGAAAATTGGAAATTCCTTTCTTCTTGTGCTATCTGGTTTATCTATAATAACAATCTAACAGAGGCTTCAAAAGATTCTCTTGTCAACAAGAGGCTATTGGGCCTCAAAATTATTATTTGTAAAGAAGAATGATCAAGAATATTTGATATGATATCTGCATATAGCCTTGAAGTACTTCGAAAAATCTATGAGTCATAAATAAATAAATAAATAATAAAAAAATCTATGAAACAAGGATTACCAAGAGTTCGGACTGATCCAAAATATGATAAACCTTGCAAGAGAGAGATTCCAATCCACAAGGAGGTGATGGCTATGATAATTTTCAATACCCACTCTAAATATTAGCTTTAATCTGCTAACATAATAGCAGATTCTTCAGAAAGCTCAAACCTTTGCCGACACAGGATTCTGGTTTCGCGGGTTTTGAAAGAAACCTTTAGACGATATATCAACTTTTCGTTACAAGATAACCCAAATAGTTATGGGTGTATATATATTCCCTTGTTCGAGAACCAGCATATTATTTTTGGAATAAACTTATTTATATATATTTAATATATTTGTTATCCAATTTTTTAATAAAAATTTGGGAACTATATGATTTTTGCAAAAAAAGAAAATTTACAATTTAGTATTAGATTAAATTTTGTAAAACATTTTCATCCATATTTTAATTTTATTGAACAACTCGGAAATAAAATATAAGGACTATCGTTTTTTTTCTTTGACGCTTCAAAGAAAACGCAGGATTTGTCGTTGTTTTTCTGGTGCCGTCTATTACTGTTTTCCAAAACGATGTGGACGTTCTCTGTGACTTCTGACCGTTGAAATTTATGTAACGACGAGGGCTATGTTTGCGAAGCCGCCAGGCAGCCTCTTAAAACGTGTTTGGTGACTCGTTTTCTTACTATTCAATTTCCGTGGATCGTAGAACTTTTCCACCAAACAACAAACAAGAGGGAATTACCAGAAGAATCCATGAAGGTGAAAGCATCGGGAAGAAGACTTTTTCGTTAAAGAGCTGATTTTCTACCAATCAAGGATAACATGTGGAAAGGGATGTGAGTGCTGGAATTGGAAAGTGCAACTTAATGAAAAAGAAAAAGGGTTACTCAATTCCTTTTGCTTTTTCATCAAAAGAAAAAATGGAAATTACTCAATGCTACATTTCTTTATATCGTCAATTTTTCAAGATATGTTTGAATAAAAGAGAAAGAAGAAGAACTAGTAGAAGGAAAGGTTTAATTGAGATCTTGAATTTCTTGTTTAAAATGTATGTAAAGAAACCAGGAGAAGGAAAAATATTATACTAACATTCTGAAATACTATAACCTCTACCTTTCATATTTTAAAATTTCTTTGGTTCAAGAGGTTTTCAAATAGATACCACTCGTTAAATTAATATTATATTATTGTTTATCTTTTAAAATTAATAAAAATATTTAGTTTTTTCTTTTATTTTTTACCATAAGAGACTTGAATTTATAAACTCTTGTTAATTATTTAAATTAGTGATCACTATACCAACCTGATGTAAAACCAATTGGACAACGCACAAAGAACTCTCAATAACCTCGAATTTGTAATAATATTAATTTATAAAAAAACTGACTAAATTGACACCTATTTAGAAGTAACCAAAAAAAAAAAACCTAATCTTACTAAAACACTAAAATATAAATCTTAATTCTAATAGCGCAATAACGATTTCTTCAACTAACACGTCAAAACCAGTAACTCCAAACTAAGCATAAATCATCCTAATAATTAATTATAAATCTATACTTATCTCAAATAATAAAATACATTAAAATAATAAAAAAAAGAGTAAATTATATAAACTTCAGTCTTGTTGAAATTATACAGCTTTCTTTTTACTTTCATAATATACATAAATGTCTAATAAAATAAAATGTTATGTCATATTTTAGTTTAATTTTAATTTTTTTAACTACAATAATTTTCATTAATATAAATACATGTTTTCTCTTATTTAAGTTTAATGAAAATAAAATAATAAAATATAATTTTTTATTCTTATCTGTGCATATTTAAATACAGTACATATTTGTTTATTTATGTTAATAGAAAATATTTTAATAAGAATTTAAAATTAAATTAAAGTGTATATTAAAAATAAAAAATTTTGAATAAAATTGAAAAAAGTCATGTAATTCACTCAATCTCTTTACCTTCTCATCCGGCATTAACCCTTTTAACCTTTTTTCTTTTAGTAATGATTAATTAATAGCAAGAGGGGTCAGCATCCAGGCCAACCAAACGAAAACAAAGAATAATTACAACGTTTATTGGCGACGAAATATGAGCTTAGCTTCTCTCGCTTAAACTTTCTTTGGGAGTTCAGCTGTAGACAAATGCAACGAATGACAATAATGAAGGGTGTTAATAAAATATACAAAAATGAATATATATTTTATTATTATTATTATTATTATTATTATTTTGTCTGAAAATAAAAGGGTAAAGTTGTCATTTAGATGTCTTTGTCAGGCGAATAAGTTCGCATAACAATCTGGAATACACGACAATAAATTCCGTTGCCACCTATGACGTTGATTTGAAGGCAGGCTCCTGTCCTGATTTCTGGACTAAAAATAATAGAAATATTGAATTCAAGGTCTTCGTCGTCAATCAGGGCTGTTCTTTGTTAAATTCGTTTTAGAATAATCAAATATTTTGTACAACTAAATAATCCCAAAAGTTTTTATCTAAAATAAATAATTTTAAAATAAATTAATTATTTAGTCACAAAAATATTACTTTTTTTAATTTAGTCTTTTAAAAATACATTTTTTCAATTTAATCATCAAACATTTTGCTCCAATTAAATAGTCTCTTTAACAAGTAGTCGTAATTCTTTGATATTTTAAAATCTAATTTTGATACAAAATGATATCATTTTAAGGGTTAAAGGTATTTGGGCAAGTTATATCATCAGTTAATTGTCACATAAAATTTTAAATTCAAATTTGAGAAGATTTTTAAGGTTGCTTTTTATATTTTAAATTCAAATATATTATAATATAAGAGAAATGATTAAATAACACAATGAAATTAATACATTTATACAAAAATATATAAAAAAACTTTTATAATTTGACAAAAATGAAACTTACCAAGTGAGAGACATAATTCTCGTCCATATCCTAAAACTATTTTTAGAAAATTTTTTTTCACGATCTCTATTTCCGTAAAAAAGAAAAAAAAATTCCCTACGACAATCTATTTATTTATTTATTTAAAGTGGGATCCGTTAAACAGAGATGCAGTCAAATGTCTGTTTTGAAAGATGGTGGGAGAAACAGTAACTGTGCAAGTAACTAAACATTTTGAGTAGAATTGACTCCATCGAATCAGGACATACCAAACTGTAACACTGAACTAATGATGAACCAGTGGAAATATGAAGCAAGCCAATCTTGAATTAAGGGCTAAGCATCAAAGGTTATTCCCAGGAATCACGGCACTGCTTTTCTTCAGTTCAGCCTCAACCATAGGTTTATTATATGACTTATGCATCTTCATCAATGATCAAGAGACGGAATATTACACCAAGAAAAGAGAAGAAAGATTATTGATTTTATAACTTTTCTTTTTAGATAAATTATTTTCTTATCTTTTTAAAAACGTTCAAATTATTTATTTTTTATTTTGAAAAAATTATTTCCTTTATTTAAAATTAACAGTTGTATTATATTTACTTTCTTTACAATAAAAGATAAATTATAATTATTTATATTTTAACCAAAATTTTTTATATAGATTATTTATAAAATATAAAAAGTATAAATATGTATTTGAATAATATAAAATAGTCATTTTTGTAATTTAACAAATTATAAATTTATTTGATAAATAAATAATTATTAAAAACAAACAACATATTTACAAATAATTTTTAAGATTAACCAATTTATAAATAATAACTAATAATATTTAAAACAATAATATCTATACTAAATATATATTAATAAACATAAGGATTATCTTATATTTAATAAAATTGCACTGAAATAAAAGTTTAAGAAATATAACTTTTTAATAAGTTATATTTTTAAAAGTAATTAATATTAATTTGAAAGTATTTTGATTTTTTTAAATTTATATGAGACATGAGAATCTAATTCCCCGCAATTGAAGGCATCCATTTACGTTTCCTTCCTCTATGATGGACTACCAAAATTTAACTGAAAAAGCTTGAATATAAGCATATGGCTTTGCTTGGTTACGATTATATCTTTATGCCGAACTTCGTACTTCTGGACACAAATAGGCGTTAAAAGGTGGTCTTCTTTTTGTAGGCATCTAAAAGGAGAGTTTTGGTTCTCCCTGAAAAGGAAACGTGTAGCATCCAACTAACTAAGTTCGCGTGTATATTCGGAGTTGGTTAAGGCATAAATTTAGGGTTGGGTAATAGACGAAGTCAGTGTCCCACTTGACCCTCGTAATAGTCGGTTTGGATCTCTTGATGTGCTTCTCTTGATCCAATTTGTTTTAAAAAAATAGATTAAAGTTTTACAAAAACTAAGTGCTTTCTCCTGTAAAATGCAGGAATTCAGAAAATGCTCCTATGAATTCACAAAAAAAAAAATAAAGTAAATAAATAATATTTGTACAGACATAAACAATATATGAATAGTGTTGGCAAGCAATCTCATGGAAAATTGCACAGTAACTAACTTAGCTACAGTATTACTACACTACAATTTATATATATATAGAGAGAGATAATACTAAAATTTTAACCTTAAGACTTGTTTAATACATTATATAAAATAAAACCTAATAAAATAAGATTTAATAAAATTTTAATACTATGCTGTATTTGGTATAATATTGTATAAAATATTGTATTGTATAAGATAATATTATTCTATATTTGGTAATGTATTGGATAACATTATATGAAATAAACATTAATTTTTTTAAAAAAAATTCTTTACTTAAAAATATACTACATTTATCAATATTTGTTATGTTGTATTAATATTTGGAAAAATAAAGTTATGATTGCTATGCATATTTAATAGTCATTTTTGTCTCTTTTGATGAAAACCCAAGTCGACAACAAAACTTTATAAAAGTTTATATGGCTATTTGGTTTCCAAATGCATCACATAATATACAAACTAGTTTACGTCTATTTACAAAAGAAAAAAAGAAGACTGCACATAATTTCATGCCTAATAAATCAATCAAGTATGAAAAAAGAGGCCACTATAACTAGGGATTCTACAAACACAACCAAATTATAAATATTATCAAGTTCTAAGAGCAACTACCATCAAATTTGAGTACTACATACTAAAGTCTACTAAATATTGAAGTTTGTATCTAGTTTTGAAACATTAGCATTATTAATTATCTTTAAGCAAAATTTTCACAAATTGAAACCTCCAAAATAAATGCGTTAGGGGAAGGTTTTACATAAGTAAATAACTAGTCTTGTTGCATTTTATCAATTCATGATCAATAGCTTTTGAATCATCATAAAAGTTTTTTATAACCTTCACCCATTTAGCCATAAACTTAACACTCTTAATCATGACACCCACCCTATTAGCAAATTTTTCAACAAGTAATGCTACTTTTTCCTTTAAAAAGAATGTTTATAAGCTTATTTATTGTATTGATTTTTAGCATAAATAAAACCAATAAAGATTCTTATCAGAACCCAGTTTTAGTTTCTAAAGAATATATAAGGGAATATATTTGTGAAAGATAAAACAGCAATTGCAAATTATCCATAGATCTATAACACATCTTACAATTTATGGCAAAAAAGTACAAATTTCTACCACCAAACTATAGTTCAGTTTTGATTTGTAGAAGCCCATAAAGAATAAGATATTTAGTTCGCAAAATTACACATAAACTTTGCTTTCATTAAAGTACACAAGGACCTTGTAAGTAATTTTACAATGCAAACCAACATACACTTGTGATTGTTATCAACATGAGAACAATATTATCACTTGCCTGAAGCAAAGAAAGAAACAAAAGGGGGAAAACTTATATCTTTATTAAAAAAAATATGAATTATGTTAAGGAAAAAAGGCATTGTACTAGTAATTTATCTAAAAATAATGATGTAACATAAAGGCATAAACCCAATTCCAACTTCTTGTAATGAAAATCAATCATTTGTAATAACCAAACATCCTTCCCAGAATTTAACGAATTATTCTTTCTTCCTTTGGATAGAAGGAAAAACAAAAAACCCTCATTGCTTAATCGACGATAATGGGAACATTCAATATTTAAAACCTTCATTATTCTACATACTAGATAAAGAGATGGATACACATATGAGTAGCGGTGATTGTAGTCACAATTGGTGGTAGCATTAATGGTAGTTATCAGAGATCAGCTTGGTAGTAGCAATAATGGTAGCTATTATACATGTTAGAAAGTTTGGAATGGTAAAGTTTTGAAAAGGGCTTATATATCAAAACCTAATCAAGTTTAATCTTACCCTAAAGGTCTAATTAAGTTATGTACAAGAAAACTTTAATAGATAAGCTTATACAATACAATGCTTGCACTAAATAATTGATAAATTCATAATGTATTGTGTTAACTCATTGTATCAAGCTTAATATGGTGTGCCAAATAAGCCTTTAAAATCTTCTCCTGGTCTTATATAATATAATTTATTTAAAAGATTTGATAAAATTCTAATTATTCAAACAACCGAAGCTAAATGTAACAACATATAAAGCACATTTAGAACTTAAGTTATGTTTTAATTTTTTTAATATAAAAAAAGAAATTATATACAATCAATCTAGTTACAATGGCTTTACTTATAGGCTCAAGTCTAGGTCTTGTTTTAAAATATGCCTAAATTATTTGTTGTATTTCCTTGCTAAAGTATGTCATGTAAATATAAGCATCTCATAGGCTCATAAGGAGAAGAATATTTCAAATTTTTTGTCACATAGATCAAATGCTAGTTTGCACTTTAATGTTGTAAATTAAATGCTCAAATTCAAATAGACAAGATGAATAATTAACCAAAACCCACAAAGCATTCAAGTAATAAAAGAGAAAGAGGGAGGGCGAGAGAGAGAGAGAGAGAGAGAGAGAGAGAGAGAGAGAGAGAGAGAGAGCACATGAGTTATTGTGGTTTCACCAACTGTGCCTATGTCTACACTAATGGTGATCTATTACTACATTGAGCTTTTAGGAATTACAAGAAAACTTTTCAGCGTCTCCTCTTATGTTCTGAATTTCTTTCTTAATCCACTTACCTTATGGTTTCCCTTATATATTATAACTCTAGAAATTAATAATTCCTCACCTTTACATAGTAGAAACCTTAGAAGCTCCCCACAAGTTGAAATAACTAAGAATAATAAAAGTCCTTAAACTTTAGTCATTGAGCATTGCAGCCTTGGCTTTGAGCATTGTGACATTCTAACCGTAGGTTGAATCTTCTATTTTGCTTTAAATGGATGCATTGCCTGTGAACTGTAACACCGTAGTGCCCTAATCACTATGCTAGTACTACATTTTAGTTATCTTTAAATGGTTTTCCTTGATTTTAAGCTGCATTATGCAACAATATTCTTCTTAGGAAAAAATACTCT
Source organism: Erythrophleum fordii (assembly GCA_032878935.1). Taxonomy (NCBI): domain Eukaryota; kingdom Viridiplantae; phylum Streptophyta; class Magnoliopsida; order Fabales; family Fabaceae; genus Erythrophleum; species Erythrophleum fordii. Next base: position 5,256,529 of record JAVQMF010000029.1, read on the forward strand.
CTTCAGAGATTGACTTTAGAGACCCAACACTTCCACCTATAGCTTTAAATATCAATCAGCAAGGAAACACTTGGAGCAAATCCGAACAATGTTTTAACTTGTTTAACGATAGCATTATTGTCAACATAAATATTACATTCTCTAATGTATGCACCTTTGCCAATAGGATCTCACTTGAAGCAACTAACCTCTAAATATTATGAAACCTTATTGCAATGTGTTTTATCTGGGCATGATAAACCTGATTCTTTGACAAGTCAATGGCACTTTAACTATTACAAAGTAGTCAAAGCAGCTTTTTTGCCAAACCCATTTTAGCAACCAACCCCTTCAACCAGAAGGCCTTCTTTTTCATTTTTATAACCACCATGTATTCTATCTCTATGGTAGACAACACAATTACACTATAAAGAGTAGACCTATAACTAATAAAACCATTTACTAGTGTGAAAACATATCTTATAGTGGACTTTCTATGATTCAAGTCACTTGCATAGTCTACATCTAAAAAGCTAGTAATTGAAATTGTATCAATACCATAATAAATTCCAAGATCATTAGTACCTTTAAGGTATTGGAACACCTATTTAATTGTTTGCCTATGTTTTTCTCGTAGATTGGCCACAAACTTTCTAATCACATTCACAATATAAGCCGAGTTTGGCCTATATCAATGTTTACTACTTTGGCATACATCTTATAATCACAATAGATTCGACCAAAATTATTAATACTAAGAAAGCAACTTATTCTAATATAAGTAGTATATAGGCAAAAGCAAGATCATTTACGATATTTACAACTATACTAGTATCAAAAGCATGCTTGTCATAAAGTTTTGATTACTTCATAAGTGGGGATACTATGCGCATGACGAATGGCAATATGAGTAAAATTGCACTTAGAAAGGATTAGATTTGATATAAGTGTAAAATATAATATATATATATATATATGGGTGAATCTAAAGCATCTAAATTACATAAATAAGCATTTGAAACATAATAAGGGATGCATTTCTTATGTGATCTCATAATGAGATTTTTAGTATAAGAGCTCGTGAAACTATTCTCAAGTAGTTATAGTAGAGCATTTAGTATGAGAGTTTAAAAGGAGGAAAAAAGCAAAGAGTTGAGAGTTTTATATTATTCATTCCATCATGTATGTAGCATTATTGGGTTGCTTATAATGGACTAACCCAAATCCATAATAAAAGCCCAAAAATGATAAGGGTCTAATTAGTAAAGCTAAATCAATTATTTGGTAAATAATAAATTTAATTAATTAATTAATTAATTATTAATTTTTGAATTTTGATTTTGAAATCCAAAATTCAAATAAAATCAATTTTTAATTTTTGAAGGAAAAAAACTAAGATAAGTTTTTTAAATTTTGATTGTATGTGATCGTGAAAGAGGTCTAGCTACTTTCTCCCTTTCCTCCCTTTCTAAATCCTACTCTCTGTGAACAAAAAGGGAACAAAGAGAAGAAAAACACAGTAATGGAAAAAAAAAAAAAAAACTCTCCTCCTCCTCTGACTTTGATGCATCTTCCGTGTAACAACGATTAGAGTTTATCTGGTAATCCCTTTCTAAACCGCATGTGGTAGAGATCCAAGCAAAGTGCAGTTTCTGCTACATCCAGGTAAATACTTAAATCCAACTCAGAATGTAGATTTAAATTTTTCAATCTAGTTTGAATGAACATATCTGAATTGTTGAAGTAGAAATGTAAGAGGCAAAATTGGAAAACAGCAGTACATTAAAAATTAGAGACCCATTTGATGATGAAGAGAAATGGGCCAAAGATAATGGAAGTCGCGTTTAGTTTCCTATCCAATCCAAACAAACAATGCAAGATGGAAGGAAAAATTAATTTAATGGAGACAAAGAAACTGAAATGAAGTGATGGAGAACCAAGATCTGCATCTGAGAGACAGAGAAACTGAAATTGAAGACAAGAAAAGAAGGAAAGGACCACCTAAGTCAATGTAGGAAGGACGAACGACACTCTCAACTTATATTGAAAGACACTTTTGGCGATCACAGATGGAGGCTCTCCTGTGACAAATGAAACTCTCAATGGTAGAGGGAGGCTTCAATGACACAGGTGATCAAATAGGCACAAACAAGGGGAGGTTAAACTAAGGTTTATGCTATTTCTAGATTGTGCAAAGTGAGAATGGTCACAGAGTTGGGGGTTGATGAATTTGGTTTGACTGTAGCTTTACTAAAAGTGCAATTGGTTTGTTAAAACTAATTGCATTTCTAATAAACCGTAGTTCTAATAAATCATGAGTAGTATTTAATGGATGAACTGAGATTATTTAAAACCACAATTATTCTTTTGAAGGAATAAATGCAGTTTATTAAAACCATTGCTATTTCTTTAAATGGCAAAACCACAGCTAATCTATAACGAGTGATTGTAGTTTAATAAATCGCACTTAGACCATGAATCTAATTGTGATTTTGATAAAACCATAGTTAGATCCAATAGCTTAATGGCGAGTAGCCTAACAGCAGTTCAGTCACATTGTAACTATGATTTACTAAATCGCAGTTAAGTAATCCTAGCTAAAATATAATTTTTTTAGTAGTGATAACATCACAACATCTTCGATCATCAATGGTAGGTTCCCTCATTATTTCATCTTGAAATCTCTCTTTCAGCACTTGTTTGATAGAAAGGCCTATCTGCATAAATGCAGTGGTAATGGTAAATTCTCATCTAGTTTATTGCTTAAATGACCTGACGAAGGACACGAATACATGCCATGCGTCTTTGATCCCAAATCCATATCCAAGTTTCTATTGCATTTTCTGGCATATTGATTTCAATATCATCTTCTTGAAACCTATCCCATTCCATTTGACACTTTCTATCTTGAATTTCTTGTCGAGACATCTATATAATCCATTCATTGAAATTAAATAGCTAGGAACATCTAAAATAATAACTATAAGAAATGAATTCTACACATAAAATGATTCACTGAAAGTAGATGAATTCTAGTACTATTTCCCAGTGATATAACAAGTAACTTCGTCTTCACAATTTACGTAAGTTTAATCATACATTAACTTCATGTGAAATAGAGTGAAGCAACTATTAAAAAAAATACCGGATAACTGATCATTAAGAGCATTAAAAAATGCAAATGAAAGAGGAAATTAACAAAATAAATGAAAAAAAAAATTACCAGATGGTGCAAAATTAGGACATAGCCATAATAGGTAAAACCAAAACACCAAAACACATGCAGTAAACAATCAAATGTAGGATGAGTGCAAAACTTAAGGACGTGCCATCAAATCAAATACCAGATGAACCCAAAACTTCTCTTTTTTTTTTCAGTTAATTAAATTGTATTTTATTTCATGAGAATATACTTGTCCATAAACCAAGAGAAGCCTTTGGACTATCCAACTGGTCTGTTTTTAGCCTTGGCTTTTAAAAGCTGAATGAGTCCAAAATGCGGGAAAGTGCCACCAAAGTTGAACACCTTGAGAGAAGGAAACTTGCTTAGGTAATATAGTCAAAGAAATTTTAGGATGTAAATGAGAATGAATTTTTGGGTTTAACAAGATAAACAATTACTAAGAAATTTAGGATTTTAATCATTTAAAAAATGTGTATTTGCAAGTTAATCTCCTCTATTTTTTGGCCTAAAGATTTGAAAACAGAACAGAATAAAGGAAAACAATAAAACAGGAGACTCTACGAAGGTAGAAACAAGAATAACTAGAAGCAAATTCAGCAAATGTTTTGAGTGAGGAACAGGGGCGCAGGTGAACAAGAAGAAAAGAAACAAAACAGTGACGCAAATTGATAACAACCCATCGAAACAAACTAGAGAAATAAAAAGATAATAGCCCATCTCAAATCTCAAAGCTTTGCCCAATAAAATGAAAGAGATAACTCCAATTTAACCCAGAATCCAGAAAAAAGATAATTTCATTCAAAATAATTGAATCAGTAATAATACCAGCATGTGCTGCTTTCGCTTTGTTAGGGTGGAAGCAGATCCTCGACATTTGAAGGCGGGAACTGCGCAGCGAAGTTGGCAATCCTGGGACCCACAATGCGCCACGCGTTGTCCCTGCTGTTGCTGAAACACAAGCCAAAAACGCACCGTTTTGATTAGTTCAAACGGAATTCTGTTTACCCAAACGGCCCAAACAGAATTCAAGACTCCATCTCTTCCCAGCTTCAAAGTTTTCTTTCTTCCCCTGTTTCGACGTTCATTACTGTAGCTCACGGTGTAATTTTGGCGCCATTTTAAGTAAGCTTCTGGATCATTTTGGAGGAGATTAATGGTGTTCCAAAAATTTGTCCATACCAGAAGAGAGCAAAAGCAATATTGACGCCCTCAAAAGTGTCGGAGAAAGGAAGGATAGTAGTGGAGATATTAGAATAACTTACATTCTCTGCATTGGTAATGCATTGAGCTTCGTCTTTATACTACATATATATATATATATATGAGTCTTGGAAAGATATTTGCTCTTGAGTTTTGTTTGGCTTGTTCGAAATATGTGGGTTGTACAGTGCATTGTATATATTATTCGACTTCAAGGCTTTTATACTGGAAGAATAAATACTTTTGGCCGAGCACTCAAAGCCTTAAAGCTTTTTAGCTTTTGAAAAAGATTTGAAGTTAGAGAAATAAAGAAGCTAACATAATGGGTTTTACTTTTTATTATTTGAGTGTTGATAAATTTGAAGATGATATAAATCCAAAAATTTTACAAATAGAAATTGCATACGTTGATAAATTTAAAGCTTATGTAAATTAATTAGTTGTACAAATAGTTCTATGAAATGTCTATAAATTTCCATTGTATGATTTTTCTCCATTGATATTGGCATGCAAATTTTTTTGTAATGTGTTGTTCATGGAATTTTTTTGCTATAGATGGCGAATTCAGAATATAATTGGAAGCCAAGAGTTGGTATGGAATTTGATGGCATAGAAGCAGCTTGGCATTTTTGGGTAGCTTATGGTGGAAGAACTGGGTTTGGAGTGAGAAAACAATATTGCAATTTTAAGAAAGATGGCTCTATTAGTTCATGTAGATTTGTTTGTTGTAAAGAGGGTCATCGAAAACCAGACAAAAGAGACTTTTTAACTGTTAATCCTAGGCTTCAGACAAGAACTGAGTGTAAAGCAAGAATTGCACTTGTGATGAAGAATGAGAAATTAGTAATCCATGAGTTTGTTGAGACTCATAATCACCCTCTCCAATCCCCAAAAACAACACATATGTTGGCATCTCATTGTAAGATCTCCCAAGTTCAAGCACATGAGATTGAATTAGCTGAAGAGTCAGGATTACAACAAAGAGCATCATTTCAGCTTTCATGCACGCAAGCAGGAGGTAGAGACAGTCTTGGGTATACTAGGTTAGATGCCAAAAATTATCTTCGAACAAAAAGACAACGAAGCATGGCCTTTGGGGAAGTAGATGGTCTCTTGCAGTATTTCCAAAGACAATTGGTAGAAAATCCATCATTCTTCCATGCGTATCAAGTAGATAATGAGGAACACATAACAAACATTTTTTGGGTCGATGCAAGAATGATCATTGATTATGACTATTTTGGAGATGTAATTTGTCTAGACACAACTTATTCAACCAATAGTGCATATAGACCACTTGCCTTATTTTCAGGATTTAATCATTATAGAGGAGTTGTAATTTTTGGGGCTGCATTGTTGTACGATGAAACAATAGACTCGTTCAAGTGGCTATTTGAAAAATTCCTTGAAGCACACAGGGAGAAGAAGCCTCAAACTATTTTCACAGACCAAGATCAAGCAATAGCTAAAGCACTAGGTAAGAATCTTATTTTTTTTTCCCTTGTTACATAACTATTTTAATATGAAGTTTATGTCTCTTACTAATTTCACCTTGGATCCCCTTGTAGGTGAGGTAATGCCAAAGACTCATCATCTTCTATGTACATGGCACTTGATGCAGAATGGGATCAAGCACCTAGGCAATTTAATGAAGGGCGCATCTCATTTCCTCACTGAATTTAAGAAATGTATGTATGAATATGATGACGAATATGAGTTCAAGGTGGCTTGGCATAAGATGATTGCAGAGTACAATGTCCAAGAGAACACCTGGTTGAAGTCTATGTATGATAAAAAAGAAAAATGGGCAGCATGTCATATGAAGAAAAAGTTCACCTTAGGGATGAGAAGTACACAACTTAGTGAAAGTTTGAATGCATATGTCAAGACTTGGTTGAAACCAGATGTGAATATCAAACAGTTCTTCGTGCATTTTGAAAAAATAGTGGATGAGAAACGATATATGGAAAAGACATATGAGTATGAGGCTCGACATAAATTACCTAGGTTGAAGTGTGAGAATTCGCCAATGCTGAAGCAACTTGCACAAATTTATACCTCCAAAATCTTTGACCTATTCCAAGATGAGTTTGACTTATTCTTAGCTGCTTCTATCAAGCAAAGAGATGAAAGTCAGGCTATTTTTGAATATGTTGTCACCCAAGATGGTCAGAAGGGGGAGTGGAGGGTCTCATTTAATCCTATTCATAAGTCTTTTTCTTGCAGTTGTAAGAAGTTTCAAACAGTGGGGATATTATGCAGTCATATTTTGAAAGTGTTTAATATGCTAGATGTTAAATTAGTTCCTGATCAATACATCTTAAAGAGGTGGACAATAAATGCACGTAATGGTATTGTATTTGATGTAGCCAGAAAACAGGTTGAAGGAGATGCCAAGCTATCTAGCACGCGCTGGTATAGGCAACTTTGCTCCAAAATGATAAGATTGGCATCTGAGGTATCTACCTGTGATGAAAAATCCAAGTTTGTAGATAAAGCCATAGATGATTTATGCAAAAAAGTAATGGAGCTTGATATAAGGCAAAGGAGTGTGGACAATAATACTAGTGAGCCCATGGCGCCAGTAATTAGGGGTGCAACACAAGCAAAAGGATTAAAGAAAAGAGTTAAAATAAAAAGCAAAAAACGAATGAAAAGTTGGGTTGAACTTCAACCCAAGAAAAGAAGAAAAGCTCCAATGGAAGGAAATTCACAAATTCAACAATCTAAGGTATATAAATTTATAATTATGTCTATTTCTAGTATTTCTTATTTGTTTTCATTAAATACTTAATGATGTTTTATTTTACTTGTAGGACAATGAAACTTTAAGTCAAATGGAATGTGAAATATCTTGTTCAGCACCTCCTACACTTTATGAGTACCTTCAAACACCTGAGGATCAATTTAGTTTCACCAAATTCTTGATGGTAAGAGGACTTGGAATTAAAACCAAAAAAAAAAAAAAAATTGGTATGTTATTGTTTTGCAAGTTGTAATAAGTTGCAACCCTTTTGTAACTTTTGTTGTTCATAATGTAGGCGCCACTCGATCATCCTGCTCCAGAGTTCTATGGTGGTGTTTCAAATGACAACAATCAAGATGGTTGATCCCTATAGCTAAAAACAACATTTTTTGGTTATTGTATCGTGCAACTTTAGTCATTACTAAATCAACTCAACAGATTGTATGTTGCACTTTTGTATATCTTTTGTATCAACATATTGTTTCACAACTTTGTAAAAGGGACAATGAAAGAAATCAAAGTATTGAATTTATCACGTTTATCTCTCCATTACAACATGAATTCAGTTTTCATTACATTAATAGCAGCTACACAACTTTGTCTAGTATCCTATACATAGTATTCTATTCAAATACAATAACTCTATCTAGTATCCTATACATAGTAATCTACTCAAGTAATCTGGTTTTTTAATTTACAAGTGCCCCATAATTTTTTGAAGTTTCTCTTACAAATTTAGAAACTTCATTAGCTTCAGTATTTAGTATGTTGGATGATGTAGTGGTATCAAGAGAATCTCTCACATGCAGAATTTGATTCCTCTTTCCCTGGTTTATGATTTCTGAGCCTTTCCAGACGAGAACTTTGCCTCTCATGTGGTTGTTCTTCTTGGGTATTTGCTTCTTTTCCTTTAAAGGCACTTGACCTTTCTATGTTACTATCACCAAAAGCAATATTGTCACCACTGGGCCCTTTCCCTTCCACAAAGTTCATACCATTTTCTGAACAGGATATATTTATGCTTAATCTGATGTCACCAGACTTACTTACTTTCTCAGGCTGCATCTCAGAACTTTGCACATTCAATGGAAATAAGATTTCCAGCAGTGCATCAGCAAGAGCCACCCAGGAAGCTTCTGTTAGGTGAATTTCTATGTTCTGGTTCAGTTTCTTAAATGCAACATCCTCATCCAGATTTTCATTAGTAGCTTTTCTCTTGTCAGGAAATTTAAGCTGCACATGCTTAGGTTCCAGCTTGTCTATGCCTCTAGGAGCAAATGGTAATGGTTCTGACTCTTCAATGATATTTTTAACATGCAAAGTATAAGAATGTGATGGCCAATGCCTCATAATCAATTCTGCAACAGAGAGGCTAGGTACTTACAGCTGGTTCCGGACAATAGAATCTTTAGAGTCAATCTCCACAGCTTGAAGATAACAATGTAAAGCATTCTCATAATAAACATAACCTTGTTGAAGAAAACAGAGGCTAGGTTCTTCAATGCCAAGAATCTATAGATACTTCTGTAAGTAACACTAACATATATTTTTAAGTGAATAAAAATTAGCCATACCAAAGAGGAATTTACCTAGTGTATTAGTCAATTGATTTAACTTGTACAACAAAAAGCTTGCTAATCCTAATTATAAAAGCAGTGTTCATAATATGTAGACCATTGCAGTGCAGGGCAGATATCTATTATGCATAGCTGCATACTACTAACAGTTTTAATTAAAGCCAAATCAGAATCTGGAGCATCGCACAAAAAACAACCAGATACATAGATGGAAGCAGGGAAAAACTACAACATGGATGACACAAGACATGAATTATGAGGTATGACCTCAAACCATATTCAATATCTATCTATTTTATGGAAAGGGAGGGAAACATGTGTTAAAGGGGGAATTGGGCAATATGTAGAATAATCTGAACTCTGAAAGAGTAGATTAAAGAAGCAAACAACAATAACAGAGCAATTAATATAAAATCTTCATTATAGCACAGATCAACACCAGACTTGCAACAGATGACCATCACTAGCACTACCTGATTCGTAGTATTGCAGGAACAAGTTTGGGCCAGACTTCGGCTGGGCTACTACTGATGACCTCGTTGCCGACGAAGAGGTAACGAATAAGAGTTTGTGGGTAGAAAGGAAGCACGTTGGTTTTGACCCATTGGTCTGCGAGTGTTTGATTGGAGGATATGTTGGCGATCATGTTATTTGATGAGCTCCACGGACTTTAATGGCGATGGCAGATCGTTTCCCAATTGGGCAGAGTTGACCCCTGAAATGCTCGAGAATTCTGCACCTGTAAAACAAAAAGGGGTTAGAGAAAAACCCAAAATAAACAAACCCAAATCGCCTGATTTGCGATTTTGAGAAGAAAAGGGATGCTTACATGTTGCAGAGATTAAGAAAAACAACACCGACAAAGAAAGAAAACCCGCCATACCAAAAGCTATAGGCAAAAAAAATGCTTTGAAGCTGCCGTTTCAGAAGAGATGGGTTCTTGAATTCTGTTTGGGGAGAGACGTGCCTGGGCTGCCGTTTGGGTAAACAGAATTCCGTTTGAACTAATCAAAACGGTGCGTTTTTGGCTTGTGTTTTAGCAACAGCAGGGACAACGCATGGCGCATTGTGGGTCGCAGGATTGCCAACTTCGCTGCGCAGTTCCCGCCTTCAAATGTCGAGGATCTACTTCCTGTTAGGGTCGGATCCTTTGTGCCTCTTGCACAGTAGAGGATACTGTGCCTCCCAAACAGATGGATAGCACTTTTTTGTTTTTTAAACTTTATTTATTTATTTTAATCCTACTACACTACTGTGTTTTGCAGTAGAGAATCTTTTTTACACTTCATTCTACTTGATGACTCTTTGCATATTTGGCAAAGTGCTTCTTATACGTGGCTTCACATTTTTCCGGTAAGAATGACCTATAAAATTGGATAAAGTTAAAATATGAAATTTGATTTTTGGTGAATAAAATATTTGGCGCTTTTCTCTTTCTCTCTTTTCATTCAATATTGGACAAATTGTATTTTAGTAGGTCTCATGGATTTGAAATCCTTTCTAATCATTTCCCTTCCTTCCTATTTGTGCGTACTAAATAGAGGAAACACAAAATCTATACACCATTTCCTTTCATGTCCTTCCTACTCTTTCTTCCTACCAAACAATGCATAAAAATGTGTGCTCGCCTGCGTTGTTATTTGGTGCATTATCTAACATCCTTTTCTATATTATATATATATATATATATATATATATATTGATGATTAATTACGTCCATCTAAATTTTTTCACAAACACCAAGGTTGAGATTTTCATGAGTCACCAACAATCATATGCCAGTTAGTCTTTAAATCATCTGTTCAAAGTGTCAATTATGTATAGCCAATTAAGAATTGCTAATGCACGAGAGTCGATTCATATTTGCAAAATTTCTTTTCAGTCACAATGAACAACAAATACATTGAGTTGAGAACACTTAACAGCTTCTCTGACATTTCAAATACTTGTACAGCTGCACTGTGAGAAACTTCATAGCATAATGCATCGAAGTTCACAATTAAAACCTTGGTTTGGCTATTATTCTGAAACATCAAGCCTTACTGCTATGCTTAGAAGTTTTGAAGAGAAAAGGATGTAATTAAAAACATAAATAATGGATAGAATAGAATGAACTTCCTTCTCTTTTTATGAAAAAATGGCAGGAAAATTTAATTTTGGAAAGAACCATGCCTATTTTCAAGCTGACCTTTGAAGCTTCTTTGGAAAAGATAATGACTCTGTCGTTGCAGAATTTATGATAAACAGAGCCTGGATTTTATCTGGAGTTAGAGTGCTGCTTTTCGAAGAAGAAAGAAATGGCTCTAGTATAGTGAAATCTGGTTACCACTTGGCAAGAGAATGGGAGAATAATAACGTGTTTGGTTTTGCGGTAGAAAAGCTAAAAATCCCATTTACCCAATCATGATACGTAGAAATAACAATTCATTGCTTTGTCTGAAACGTAATTTGAAAAACACCAAAACCCATCCAAACACGCACTAAATCTGTTTAGGGGCCAGCTTTGGCAATACTGGCAATGAAACACTTGGAACATTTGCCTTTAATTCTGTAACTGGGATGAAGCGATTTGGTTTTGCTATCACCTATCCTTGAAATTTGTTGAACAAGAAAAGATTTGATGTCCGGTTGCTATCTATTATGGGAAAATCTTCCGTACAAGGCTTTCATAAGGCCTTTGTGGCTAAGGTGAAGACAACCAGATGGGGCTGGGCGGAGAAAAATTTCTTTTGCAAGTTAAGCCTACTTTATTGGCCAATTTTATCAGTCTAGTCAAACTTTATTAATAAAAAAAGATTTATAGAGATTTATATAAAAATTTTAATTTTTTTAAAAATAAAATATAATTTTACAAAAAATTATATAAAATTTTTATTTTTTAATCAATAATCATTTCATAATTTTTTTATCAAAAATTTAAAAAAAAATTAAAAAATAATAATCTAACCAACTCACTGTATCAGCCTGACCCTAGAATGAGTCAAGCCAAGTACTAAACTAAGCCAATACCCGGCCTCACTTTTGAGTTTGTGCAGCCCTATTTGTGGCTATGGCTTACTGACTGATATGGAAGAAAACATGCTTTCTGGTATTTCAAGGCAGCAAACCAGATTCCTATGCTACTATGCTCAAGGCTCAAGCTTCTTTCAGGAATTATGGAAAGTGAACTATGGCAATCCTGAAAGTCGTGGCTGTGAGTACTACAAAGGCTGTACACTGAACTTTAGCATGATCAAGTTTCTTTATTTGAAAAAGCAACCTAGAACTTTAGTCAAACAAAGAATTGTGATTATTCTTGGCTCATTTAATTGGCGAACTAATCGTTTATTAATAATGAGCCCAGCCAAAAATATTCAAACTCTTAATAAGTAAAATCTGACCAATTCACTAACAAGTCAATCCATTTATACCCGTACTAATTCTAGTACGGGTGACACGAGAAACTGGATACCAATGGCTGGCTCCTTTTCGAAAGAATCAAATAAGGCAGGGATTGGGGTGATTTCACGAAATGTGAAGGTAGAGTTTTGGATGGCTGTTGCTTCTCCACAATTTGGAAGGCAGTTTTCGATCCCCTTCCCCTCAAATCATAAAACTCAGACAAGGAAAACTATTCCTGTTCAATCTTTTCCCTTCACTCCTCTTCTAAACTTTGTCAATAAATGCGTCCCAAAGAAAATACCAGCCAATTTCACGAACAATTTTTTTTTTTTGGCACATAATATTTTGAACCTAAAACCTCCTTCTAACTTACTCCCCTTATCACTAGATCACACCTGTTTGTTTATCACAAACAATTCTTTTCCCAGATAATGATACAAAAGTCTGACATAATTATTGCATGGGGTCTCATTAATTAGGGCTATTTCAATGCAAACAATGAACTGGGCAGATCTCCTCACAATTTCCAGGGAAAATGCAATGGAAGAAGCTTTCAAGCTGATAGGTAGACAATGGGCCAGCCAGAGCAGCGTTTCTTGCTCATAATTTACCCACCATGTCAGCAAATGCAATAAAAGTGGAATTGAAAGTTTCTCGAGAGAAGTCCTGCACACACACACAAATTGAACGAGTCTTACACAATGTGGAATATGTCAATGATATTTATATGCTTGCTCAACAATTTTCTCAAGACACAAGGTAGAATTTCAATTCCATAACCATTAAAAAATTCTGCCACCCAAAATAATTACAAAAATGAAAATATGGAATCACATGGCTGTAAATGATGCAGAGAATTATCGCATCTGGTATACCTAAGAGAGGAACTTTGAGATTTCTCGGAAGTGAGATAGTCCTCTAAACTTGCATAGGAAATATACACTCGCAAATTTTCATTGTGGTCTAGCAATGTTACCGAAATTGATGACCTTACCTAGATGATATTATACCTACAGAACAAAGAAAAAAAGAAAAAGAATAAAAAAAAAAAACTGGTAATATTTGTTATTAAGTTCAATAAAAATATGACATATAAATATTTTTTATAACTCATCATCCCATGATTAACTCTTTTAGAAGAATTTCTTTAAGATGTAACTGTCCTTGTTTTCTTTTTCCATTACTAGATTATGGGGCCATGGGTGGAGTTTCAAAAGCTCGTAAAATAAATATATTATTCCCATTACAAAGTATTAGAATAATATAATGAACTTCATTTTTTGGCATATATGTGTTTTTTGTTATTAAGGTACTGATCGGAGCTCTTTACAGAGTTTATAAAGCAAATTCTTCGACCTATTGGGATAGTTAGACTACCATTGTCTGCCATTTACAGATAGCTCTGAGGTTAATATATATGTTGATAGATAAGCAAACAATATCTGTATAATAAAATTATTGTATATAACCATAAGCAGTTGGCATTTTTTTTTTTGGCATATGCACTTGTCTACAAAAATCTTAAATGTTAGAGATTGTGTAAAGGCCAAAAAAAAAAAAAAGAAACTAATCACTTTGAAATAGACAGAAAATGATATAGCATATAGAGAAATGTCTTGATGATTACAATGCAACCTAAGCATACAACTGTAATATTCTATCACAAGACAACCGATTTCCAAGAAGGGGGCTTCACTTTGGATTTGTTAAAGCATAAAAAAGCTTTGGTTATGAACAAGGAAATGTCAAATGAATCAATGGAGACAAGAGGGTTAAAGTGAATTAACCAGTATCTGCAAACAAGAAAAGTGGCTTCCATGTGAAGGTAGATTTTTTTTTTTTAATGCTTATAGAAATGAAAGTAGTTTAAAGTTGTTAAGCGAAGTTTCATAAAGAATTTAATTATTACCTCTTAAATTGCCCCTCTCATGAAAGCTTTGTACTTGAAATGGGGACAAAGCACACATACACCATAACTTGTACTAGAATTTAATTTAACTACAAATTGGGGTGGACAAGGATCAAACTCTAAATTGTTTGGTCATAGAAGCATTAAGACCATGTCAATGATCACATCAACTCATAAGTTTAAGTGAAGGCTCATGAATAATTTTATTATTATCTCTAACAATTACAGAGAGGAGGACCTTTATTTATGAGCAATGATACTCACATAACCAAGAGTCATACATAAAAACGCAACTTCCCATGAAGAGCCACAGGATAGTCGAGTGTTCATCAAATCAGGCCAGCACATTTTTTTTTTTTGGGGCATAAATTTTAGTTGTCTTTACACTTCATTTATTATCCTACATTTTCCTGACACAGTATTTTAGTTGTATCTGGTATATGTGGCTGCACCTCTGCTGTATCCCAAAAAGCATCTGATTTAAAAATAAAATTATGGACAAATGATTGACATGCATTCCAAACCCCAAGTATGGAGGAAGTGTAGAAAGTTTTGAAGTGTTCAAACTTAATTTTTTCAGCTAAAACTTGAGAGCTTCCCAGTTCATTCATCTATAGCTGTCAATCTGCAACAAAACTATCAACTTTAAACAAGAGGAGTTTTTACCTTTGGTAACTTATGTTGTTGGGCCAGATGATCCACATGGAGCCTCACATTTGATGAAGCATGAATCCAGGCACGGTGGTCAGCATCAGAATATACATTTGCAACGATGTCAAATTAAGTTCTTGCTCCACCTTCAATCGCTCTCAGGATATTAGCTTCTCTACTCCTACGACCCTGAAAGTAAAAATAATCCTCACAGGTGGTGACAAACAATGTAAAGCTCAACCTTTTCTAAATTTGCATGAGTTTAACTGTTTGATGTAGAACCAAAATACCAAAAACACAACTCTTAATTCTTAAATATTATTTGATTAATTCAGAGAAAGTATTCAGGTTTGTGACAAGAGAGGGTATTTATGACCTGCTAAGCGAGTGATCCCTAAGAACTCAAAGAAAGACCTGCTCAAACTCAGGTCCCAACTTTAATCAAGTTAAAAATTGTGATCAAGCTTGGCTTGTTAATGAGTCGAGCTAAAAGCAATTTATGAACAATATTCTAATATAAAGTGTACTTGTATGCATTAAATATGTAGACTTTCTTCTATTTTAAAGATATATACAAACCTCTCTTATATTTCAAAAAATATAGTATCATTTAGTCTTTTTTATAATAAAATCATTCAAACATTGAAGGTCAGTCAAAAACTAGATCCATTGGTCAAATGCCAATGACATCATTGAATTGAGGATGTTGAGAGTGATATCATAGATATTTCCTAAATTTGAAAACTTGTTGGAGTTCCAAATATTGTTAATTATAGGTTGAGGAATTTGACCACTGAATTTGGCCTGTTGACTGGCTTCCAACATCTTAATTAACAATTATTCCAAGTATAACTTTTAAAATGCTAAAATCGCAGCATCTTTTTAAAAGGACAAAATACAGTTTACTATCCTGTGAATTTGGCTCATTAGCAATGGACTATCCTAATTTAAAAAATTTGTAATTGAGTACCCTGTGGTTACTCCGTGCCGCTGCCATATCTTTTTTACCATTAAAAATTGGATGGATTCCCTGATTTTGCCTCAATGCCCAATTTCTTATGCAATGAAAACCAAAATCCCTTCTTTAATCAATCAAAATCCCAAATTCAACACACACCACAATATTTTCCTCAAACTCTTCCCTTTTAACCATCAAAATCTTCAATATACAACCCATCTTCTTCCCAAATCCATCATTTTGGCCACTCCATTACGAGTTTCAGCAAGAACCATTGTAGGTTTAGGAAATTAAGGCTTTATACTGAGTATTTGAGGAAAAAATAGCTTAAAAGCACTTGAATATGTAGGTATTGACATCTTTTGGTGAATGCTTCATGAATATGCATGTATTGGCTTAATTTTTGTGTCTACAATGAGGCGCAAACAGGAAAGTTAGGGATTTCGGTTCAAGGGGAGGAAAATGGAGTAATGTGTGAAACATGCGCGTTCACTGCCAATTTTTTTACCCAAAAAAAAGCACAAGGTAGCAACATGCTAATAGAGCATACCGCAAGAGACGTGATTACAAACCTTTTAAACCACATGATAGTCAATTGCAAATGATCCAAACCACAAAATAGTAAACAGTATTTTACCACTTTTAAATATTATGGAGGAAATGTATATTTTAAAAATAAATTTAAGGCTTGAATGTTTAACGCTAAATTCAGGGAAGTATTTTACTATTAAATTAATAAAAAAAATTGTAATTTTTATCATGTATGCATTTTTGTGTATATATATAAAAATTTAGAAAAATATATTATTTTTTATTTATATATAACTACATTATTTTAAAATTTTGTACAAGCTTGTTCATTCAATAAATGAGCCAAACCCACATAGCTCACAACCAGTTTGGTTCATTCAGATCCCTACAAACAAGAAACAAACAGAAAAGAGGACACTAGAATAGGAATAGGAATAGGAATAAACGTGCCCAAGCAAAGGATAGAAACCCCTAATAAAAAAAATTAAAATTCCTAATTGAAAAAAGGGGGGGAAAATAATCCCCAAATTATAAAAGCTAAATTTCAAACTGTAATTCAATTATAAATAAACCCATACAACTATATTTATTATATCGTTATACTGCATTATTGTTGTGTCAACTACTTGAGCATGTCAAGGTAAAATTTCTTGGCTAAGAGAAGTGTCTTTCCCGCCCCTCCACACCCTGTCTTCCCCAAAATTACAACCACAGATGCGCAAGAGAAGGAATGATGAAATGTTGGGCTCTGAGACTGCAAAGAAAATAAATTGATAGAAACAAATGCTTGAAACAATTTTATATAATTCATGAAAAATAGGAAGTTTTTTCAGACAAATAAAGCTAGACTCACTTCACATCCCCTATTAGTTGCATCTATTGAGAAATACTGTGTTCCAGCATAAGAAGAAAAGGAAGTAACTGATGGTTCATACTTGAGAAACCCACATAGCATTTGCTTTGGCCAGTGGTTTACTCTTCCATGCATTGGTATCAAAGCATAAGGAGAGAGCTCCAGAAATTTATAAGTCGTTTGGTAGTATTCCTGCAAACAACAATAGGACTGAGCTAAAACAACGCATCACAATCTATGTTGCTTTGATGGAATAACTCGGTTTTCTTTTTTCCTTCGACCTGTCCCCCTCTTCTGAGAAAAGTTCAAAGCTGCGGTAAACTAATTTGCTCTAAAGTCTAGAGTAACAAGTGATGTGCCTTGTTATATAAGAAAGATGGCCTAGGGCAATTATTACATAAACAGTATTCATAGATTGGAAATGGAAGAATAAAACATTATTAATATTAAACTACAATTAAACGTAATGATGTTTGAATTAGAATGTATAATTTCTTTAAATTCCGTAATATTAAATCAAGACAAATTGGAGAAGGGCATAGACTCAGCAATATTTAAAATTAAATGGCTAAAAATTAACCATTCTAGGATTTAGGCCTTCAATATCAGATGCACTTTGGAGAGTAAATTACACTTGGACATGTGTTGATAAAAAAGATCATTGATTTTGATCATGTTGTATCAGGGCATTATAATACAACAATTTGTAGTTAATAAAAATCTAAATCACTAATATCTATTAGCAACGGTTGTCCAAGTCCACTTCAATATCTAAAGTTGAAGAAGAACATCCTACTTTATTTACAGGAACCAAAGCCGGCAATGCAATCCTACTCCTACTGATAGTCTGTGATATAAGAACAAGAACATAGGTATTCCAACATTAGGGGGGGCTACATGTACTTACAGTCATATTTCCACCAGAAGTTACATCCAAGACAGCACTTCCTTGACTAAAACAAATTCATGAGTGGAGTAACTAACTAAAATTACAGAAGAAAAAGTGGATAAATAAATAGTACTGGAACTGAGAAGAGGAAGGTAAAGATTAGGATAATATGACACAGATTTGAGCATTCTGATCACTTTCTTTAAAGTATATGAGGTAGGTCACCTAGTCCCTAGTCAAAATTTTGGGAAATGATTTTTTTGGAAATTGTTGGTTTGCACATGACCACACCTTTGGTTTAATGGGCACCTGACACTTTAGGAGAGAGATGCACTAAGCTTCTCCGGCTTCACTGGGCTTCACATCTTCACCGAGTTTTGAATCGGCTTATCTGATTGTTAGAGTTTGAAGTCTGTTCTGTTAATGTTATTTGTCTGTTCTGTCAGTTTTCTTTGTAATTTCCAGTTCAGATAGGATAGGATTTGTTCTTTTGAATTCAAGAGGTAGATATGGATTAGAGTGTGGTTGTTCAGTACACTCAATCCACCGCCTATACATAGCAGTCCATCAATCAGAAATAACAGAAGATACAAAGCATCAATTACTCTGTTTCTCCTTCAGAAATAAATCAACCATAATGCCTCTTTTATTATAGTCTCATCATGTACTAGTTCTCCTCCATCTCTTCTATAAATTTAACTAACACTATCTCAAGTTGGATAGACAGAGAGGGTACACCAAATTAAAAATTATAATCATACAGGAAGCTTATGAGTCAGGTTTTTTAAGCTTCAAAATAAACAATAATATGACCACAGGTGATACACGTCCCATGCCTTATGTTGGAATTATACAGAATAAAGATACAGTAACCACATTCAGGATCCAAGCTAAACCCAACTGAAGTCGTCAACTTGCAGGTTCTGTTGATGCTAAAATTATAATGGCCATCTCTTCGACTAGTAATCTAAATGTAGGAAGATCTATAGGCTTAGCGATGGAGATCAAGATAGTATGGGATGCCAAAGTCTTACATTGAGTAGTATGGGATGTTTAATGGGACATTTAAGTAAGGTAGTTCTCCTATTTCAATAGCTAATTTTTGGAGGAAACTTCTCTAACTTGCTTGGGTGTCTATTAATTAGTATCAGAGCTAGTGGTTGGCAGGGTGATCAATTAATGGAAATTAAGGTAGTATGTGATGACAAAATCCCATATTAGGTAGTACGGAATGCTCAATTAAGTACTTAAGTAGGGTGATTCTCCTACATCAATAACTAACTTTTGAAGGAGATTCCCCCTTTGCTTGGGTGCCAACACTTAGTTAACACTTTCTTGATTAAAAGTGCCAAGCATTGTATACATTTCAACCACAAAGTCACCATTAAATATGGTCAATTCAACAGCTGAATTGTTTCTGCCTAGGCATTTCTATATAACTCAATAACCAGCACCCCCCAAATCACCATGTTATGATAATGAAATTACTTTCTCCCCAAATGTATTTACTGTTGGGAAGTATAATAAAACTATTCATAAGCCTTCACTTAATACCTTAAATTTAGTTGAAATGGTAATTGACATGGTATGAGACCCTTTCTGACCAACCGGTTTGAGGTTCAATCCTTGCTGCCCCCATTTCAAATGCATGCACATGTTAGAGATTATAGTAAAATTATTTATGAGCTTTCACTCAATTGCTTAAGATTTTGAGTTGAAATGATTTTTAACATTTACTATGAAGTTTCAATTGCCATTATTAGCAAACATGAATACATACATAATTTCAAAATCCTTGATCTAGAATGAAAAGGAAGAAAATTGGAATATAGCTAGTGCAATCTAATATGTTTTCTTTTGTTCTCATTTTAGGGTTTTGGTTTTTTCTCCTCATGCGTAACTTTTTTCCATATTAATATAAATAATTCTTCTATGAGTAAAAATTCTCCTTTTTTACCATATTAAATAATTCTCCTAAACCCCAAACCCTAATTCAATAGTCTCATATGACCGCCCCTGAAACTTCCTCAACCATGTTGTGTTGCATTGTTTAACAGATTAAATTAATTATTAGAATAAACTAGCGCAGAAACAACTCCCCCTGCCCACCAAAAGACAAGCAATGTAAAAATAATAATAATAAAAAAATAGAAATAAAAACACACATACATACAATCTACCCTGTTTAGAAATATCTATAGAATTTCTACCTGAAACTTTATTCCAGATTAGGAACTCAGATATTTGGAAAGTTTCACATCCATCAACATATGGACAAATACATTTAAACATATATGGAATGTGTATGTTTATGTACACGTGATAGCAACTTGTTGCTCCATTTTTACTCCAAGAATCAAGGTATTGTTCAGAATCTTACCCCACACAATGATCACCTGTAATCAATGAGTGAGTATTCACATGAAGCAGTGCCATATGACCATCTGTATGTCCCTGAATTGAAGAGAATTTTCATGTTCAATGGAAGGTAGAAGAAATTGTAGAGAATATGCTATTTTATCACAACTACCCTTTCAACACCAGTTGTAGCTACTATACAAACTCATT
The DNA here is from genome assembly GCA_032878935.1 of Erythrophleum fordii. NCBI lineage: Eukaryota > Viridiplantae > Streptophyta > Magnoliopsida > Fabales > Fabaceae > Erythrophleum > Erythrophleum fordii. The sequence goes on from JAVQMF010000029.1 coordinate 5,276,955, forward strand.
TCAGAATTCAAGTAACATTTGATTTAGCTAGAGAGGGTTTTTGTTTTGTTTAGAATCAATTCCCCTATAAGTTTAAGATGGTAATAGAGGGCCTGTGAATAGTTTCTGATTTACAACTAACACAACTCTTCAAGCAAAAGAACTCTGGACTTGAAGCATGGATAAAGCACCAGGTCTACCACTACCTTGTCTGAAAAATTTAATTTTATATGGGAAGATGAGACTTGGCCAAAGAAACTCTAATACCATGTTAAGAATTAATTCAAACTAAAAACTTAAGCTACTAAGAGAAGACCTAATTTATAACTCGATAAGACTCCCTGGTATTTTCTATTAGATGTAACACAAAGAGTTTCACAATGCTTCTGATATGGAAACTTGAACCAGACCACTTCATCAATAAAGGAAAAGAGTAACATGGTAGAACGTTTTATACACAGCACAACACAGAACCATAGATGCAAGATGACAAAAGAAAAAAGACAACTGCTAGCTTTTCAAGAGGCTAGCTCTCTCCCTTGACTTCCTTTCCAAAACGTTCAACACTCCTTCCCTGTTGTTATTTGGATCCCAAGGATCTGGGATCAAAAAGCTGAGATGAACAATCAAACACACAACCAATCGAGCAATAAGAAAGAGAAAATGGTAGAGTAGACACTAGATTTATCATGGTTCAGCCAATTTGGCCTAAGTCTACATTGATAGCAATTTGCTATTATGAACCTTTGCGAAAATACAAGAGAACCTCTCAGCTTTTCTCTACCAAAATCTGAATATTCCTCTCTCTTAACTATGCACTCACCCGAGGGTTTCCTATTTATGGAGGGATTTCCTAGTTTTACACAAATACTCAAACACTTATATCATAGAAACCCTTTGGAACTCCCCCAAGTCATAAATGCAACTTAAAAAACAAGTTTCCTAAAAATAGTCATTGAGTGCCATGACCAGCCAAGACTTGGTCATAGCTCTAATGTTCTTGCCTCCTCTAGTGCCATGACCAGGCACTCCCTATTTGCAGTGCCAATAACCTCTATTTGGTTGGTTTTCTTATTTCTTATCCTTTAGGTGGTTTCCTCTGATTTTGAGCCACAATACAAGAATCTCCCCCTCGGTGAAAAAGTCGGTCCCCTTAAAGATTGGCCTTAGAGACCCAACACTTCCACCTAAAGCCATGACCAAGCACTCCCTATTTGCAACACCAATAACTTCTATTTTGTTGGTTTTCTTGTTTCTTATCCTTTAAGTGGTTTCCCCCGATTTTGAGCCACAACACAACCATTTCTCCATTGGTGAAAAACCGCTCCCCTCAAAGATTGACCTTAGAGACCCAACACCTCCACCTAAAGCCTCAACTTTCTTTCATCAAGGAAAGACTTGGAGCAAGTCCAAACTGCTTCTAAGCCTCTCCAACGATTGTACCCTAGCCAATATTAAATCTACTTTGAACTACAGATTGCTTGAACAGAACCCAATTGTGCTTACCAAGAGGACAAAATCCACAGAAGTTAACACTACACTACTTAACTTCTCCCATCAGCTTCCTTGTGTGAAGATCTCCTGCTATGTCTAACTCTTAAGATACCATGGATGTTTCCCAACAACCATCCTAGAGAGATTGGTCTTTATGCTAATCCCTTTAATTACCGTCAGAACTCCCTTGGTAATCTTGAGAACTTTACTATGTCCTATTATTGAAAAACTATACCCGGTCTTCTATAACTAGCCTAGTGAAATTAGATTCATCTTTAACTCTAGAACTTGCCTGACATCCTCCAAACACATGACCACTCCATCATGCGTCCTAATCTTCATTGATTCAATCCCCACCACCCTACAAAGGTGTCCATTACCCAATACAACAGAACCCGCATAACACAACCTATAGGAATCGAACCATTCCCTGTGAGATGTGTAATAGGAAGAACATGCCGAATCCAAAGTTCATGTGAAGCTATGATTCCCTTTGTCTGTCACTAAAACCACCAAAGGACTTTCTTCTTGTTTAAAATTTTCAACCACTGTACTTGCTAAATTAGGGGAATTGTCTCTCCACCTTTTTATTCAGCAATGAACAGTCTCTTTTCCAATGGCCTTCTTGATGAAACTTGAAGTGTTTTTGAATTTTCCTTTGACTTCCCAAAAGACTGATTTTTTATTCTTTTCCCTACCCTTCCCTCATTTGAAACTTGCCAACCCTCCGTGAGAATTATGTGAATCGATTATCTCCATTATATTATAGGACTTGAGTGTAATTACTTCCTCAGTCTAGAGTATCCTTCCCGAACAATAATGTTTCCAAATGCTTGACTAACATTGGTAAAGAATATAATAGCATCCACACCTTATCCTTATCACTAACCTTAACATCCATATGCAACAAATCACTGTTCTTCTTGTTAAACTCTATGATATGCTCCCTCAAGCCAGACCCCTCTTCCATCCTAAAGAGTTAAAAATCCTACTCCATAAGGAGTTTGTGGGTGATGTTTTCAACACAAACAAAGTCTCTACTTTGTCCATAACCCCTTTGTCGTCTTCTCCTCCATCAGATCATAAATTAACAAGGCAACAAACCACATCCAGATCATGCTGCAGGCAAATTGATCCATGTCCTGCCATTCCTCTTCATCCATCTTGTTTGGCTTTGTCCCAATAAGTACTTTGTAAAGCCTCAATTGAACTAGCAAGTTTGACACCCTCATCTGCCAAAGGCTAAAGTTACCTTTAGCATCAAACTTATCAAACTTGGTATGAGCACTTATATTGTTCATCTTCGAAGTTGAACTTTTCCAGAGACCTCTCCTGTAGATCTGAATTCTAAATCAACCTTGCACAAGAAGTAATTTCAGTAAAACAGACAGACTGGATGGGGAGCTAAAAATAAAATTAAAAATAAAAAAAATAAAAACAGCATCCGCATCCAGGGACGAACCAGGGCATGAGCACAAACACAAGTCATTTTCATAGTTATTTGTATTTCTAATGCACAATCCAACTCATACGCCCTCATAAAAACTCGAAACTAAAGTAGGTAAATTGCACCAATCACAACAAAATTCTTGAAGCAGGAATACATTGCAAGTCCTTGTCCTCAGCAATCCATCTTCCCGTAATGAAGACCGTGTGAATGGGCAAACCCGGTCCAAAAGCAGCTTCCCTCACATACATACAGAATTTCCACTCTCCCAATTGGGCTGCCCCAAAACCCAATTGTCCTAAGACCTGTTGTAAACCAATAAAGGAAAATGTTGTAAACATCATTTAAAAAGAAGAAGACGAAGAAGAAGAAGAGTAAACATCTTCTCCTTTTCGCCAGAACATAAAGAAAAATTATTGTATATACAAGAAAACCTCGTTAAGAGCTGAATTAATGTCTAAGTTTTTCAAACTGATGGCCTCCAAATGCGAGTCTGCAACTCCCACTACAACCTGGGACTCCAATTCTCCTCGCAGTGAGCTCAGTTCCGCCGAAGGCAAGTCCCAGAGATGAGAATCGAGGTAAGAATCGTACTCTCAAATTTGGGAAGGCGTGACGGTTTCAATAGTTGAAACTCACTGTCGTTTGAAGGGTTTATGAGGATCAAGGCAAGTTTGCGAGCTGCCATTGACAAATGCAGTATAGTTGGAAAAGGAGACAGATGAACGGTTCAGAAGATGAAGGGGACGACGTTCAGTAAAGTTAAGATAGTAATGACATAGCATGCTTCACAGGGAGGACAGAGGAGTTTGACTACGCGCCGCTTAACTAAACAAAAGGGGTGCGTTTCGATCAAATTTTTTTCGCATCTTAGTGGAGGCAAAATGCAGAAGCTGACCCGCATTTTGAGATAGCCCCTTGGACGTGCAAGAACGCACCGTTTTGAGCATCCCCTTCCTCTGCAGACGCTGCTTTTGAAGCTTCTGATGAAGAGACCCTCATCTGCCCAACTTGCAGCCAGACTACAAGGATGCAGAATGCAGTAAGCTGGGCTAGTCATTTTTCGTTGTGATTATAAATTTTAATAATAAAGATAAAAATTTTAATTGTGAGATTAAAAATTATTAAAATCTTTAAAATATAATTTTTTTTATAATTATAAATTCCTTTCCCATAATTATAAATTGTGGCGCCAAACGCTTTGTCCCGCCATTTTCACAGCTTGGATATACCCATGGTAGTTCTTTGCTCCCAGGCTTCTTCTTTTTCCATTTTTTTTCTCTCTCTTTTTTGGGCCAGAATTCGCTCCCAGCTTCGAGAGGGTTGCTTTCCCTGGCTTTTACATATGAACCCAAGCTTTGGGGATTGAAGTTATACAAACACCTTTGTTGTTGGGAATAATTCAAACAAATTTGATTATAATCATTTTATTTTGATGAACAGTATGGCATACATTGTTTTATTCTTATATTTATTATTTGATTATTTAATTGATACAATAAAATTCTTGATTAAATTTAAAGACTTGTGATCATGATAGATATTATGATAAGAAGAGGCAAGCTTTTTCACAATTTAATATGTATTATTATTGATTGTAAAACTATTGCGAATAGGATATTAATAATCCAAATATATCAATATATAGGTAATGTTCTCTATTAAATGAAGATTAACAGATTTTATTTATGAAATTACATATACATATATATGATCATTAAATTGACTTAATTAAAAATTACTAACGATTAATATTACCTTTAAACTATCAATAAGATATTCTTAAAAAATACATGGTGTAAAAGTTTCTTTTAACCTGAGATTATTATAATAATTAACACATCTTTTGTTATACTTTGGTTCCAGACACCTATTGTCCTAAGGTGCTAGTTGAATGAATATTGGATATGAGTAAATACTTGTAAAATTAATGATTGATAGAGAAGGAATTCATCAACTCTTAGTAATAAGTTTCAACTTTATAATTATAATAACAAAACCAAGACCTTGCCTGAGGCAATTAAATGAAGGAAGAAATGAATTTTTTAAGTCATTCATCAGTTAATTATAATTAACTTGAAATATAAATAATGATCAATTAAAGTTTGACAGTTATATCATACTCTAAAGCTCATTTAGAATTGAAATGATAAAAAAAATATTATATTATTCTTCTAAAGGTTCTTAAGAGCAAAAAATATTACTTCATGCTATCTAGCCGTTGGGAAATATTGTCAGATGCTAACTTTGATTAGTAAATTAGTTTAACTAATTTACTACAGGCTTAGTATTGAATCTATGGGATCACACACTAACAAGTGCTCTAATCTTTACTAGATGATTATTTAACTTATTATTTGATAATTACATTAAAGAATTTGAATTAATCAAATAAGTAATATTTTATTCAACTGGAATATTATTATATTCTTTGTTAGCACTAGGAATATAAATAATATATGAGATAATTATTAAAAAAAAATTATTCAGAATAAGTAGCAAAAGAGAATTTCAAATCTTTTATCTATTATATATATAAATGGAGGTTTTTTGGCCCTGTGAAATTATTGTTCCTAAACTATTTATGGACATGATAGTTTTTTTTTTCTTTTGTTTTGTTATTCATTACTGTTTGCAAGATCCACTGATTTTCTTTTATTTGTTTTCTAATTTCTCTCTTTGTTGGATTTTTTATTTTTTATCTTTTATGTTTTTATTGAGCTCCAAGCATGAGATTCACCCATTATAATTTTGAAATATACAAGACGTTGTACCAAATTTTATCAAATAGGATGGTGGTGCATTTTCCCTCAATTGCTTCCTAATAGGGCATAATATGTGTTTAATAATAAAATAATATTTTAAAAGAAAGTACACAATAAACAAGAGAAAATTTTCTTTTATTGCTCCAAAACTGAAATCCTTTCAATAAATTTTGACTCAAGATTTAAAAAAAAAAAAAATCCTACGCAAGCTCCATTATTCAATCAAAATACCATAGGTTAAAAGAGAGTTCCATGTTAAATAGGCCACTAACCCATTAACCTCATATACTGACACAAAGTTTGGTTTTGAACCTGGACGTTACTGAGAACCGAAGAACTTGGACCCAGTTCTAATTCCTGTTTGTTAATATTGCTTTTCCTTCCTTTCCCCCCCAAAAAAAAGAAATTAAAAGCCCACATTTTTTTACCGCATTTTCAAAATTAGAAAATAAAATTTTCAATTTCACACTAGAGAAAATAAATCTTTATTTTTTTTAATGATGTAAACTCAAATTACATCAGGCTTTTTCGTTTGTCATTAATGCTAATTTGTCTACTAGACCTTAAAAAAAGGAATAAATTATACACATTTTTTTTTTTAGTTCTGCTGAATTTACATGGATCTTTTTTTATTATTAAAATATACACAAAAATTTGTGCAACACTTTAATGTAATTTTAAATTTTTTTTATTAAAATATCTTTCATTAATCTAAATACATTTTTTTTTAACTAAACTATCCTTTTACATACTTTTTTATGCAATGTTACCTACACCTCTATGTGGATTTATGATGATTCATAGATTCTTTTGAATATTGTTACTCTGGAATTTTTTTTTTTTTTTGGCGGAGTAGTATTTCTTCGTGTGAAATTACAACCCACCATAAGCGTTTAAGATGCAGATATAAGAACGAATTATCTTTAGCAAACATTGTTGAGTAAATCTTACAGGTTATACAAGTATAGATATAATATTTAGTTACCGAATGTATTGTAGCTTTGATGCAAAATTATGCCTTTCTTCAACACATCAAGGTTACAGCAAATGGTTGCCATTGCCAGTTTATCAAAGAAATACATTTAAGTCTTATCGAATACATCTTTTTTATAATTTTCTTTTTCATCCAATCTAGACTAGCAGATATCAATATATATTTGGAAATTCAGAAGAAGATTAACCACAAATTTAACGCAAGTTTCTTCTCTTCCCATCAGGCTAACTTTTCTTCCTATCTCAGCTTTTCATTTGGTTCTTCCCCACTTCTGTTTGCATGCTGTTATGTGTTTATATTTGAAATTTTAGGGGTTCAAATTATTTTATTGTTGATTTTTTCATTCCATATTTACATGGGAACCCCAGATCTGCCATTTTGTTGTGATGGATTGATATAATACATGGTTTCTTTCCACTTCACGCAATTTGAGAAAATTATACTTTTGATCCCTATTGTTTCAAGATTTACAATTGAGTTCTTATAATTTATAAATCTTTTAATTTAATTTCTATTGTTAAAATTTTATAGACATTCTATTAAATTTTATTGATATAATTAATTATATATTGTCTTAATATTAAATAAATATATAATTTATATTAATAAAAAAGATAAAAATTTAAATAACAAAGTAAAATGAACTCATATATATTAACAAAATAATAACAGGAACTAAATTAAAAATTATTTACAAATTTATAAGAATTAAATTAAAATTAAATAAAACTATAAGGACCAAAAATATAATTTTCCTTTACAATTTACTTTTTGCATTACTTAAGATATTCCTATGCTCTCTGTGGGTATGAGTTAGATGTGTACATATATATATATATATATATGAACTGAAGTTAGGGATGTATTTTACTCACTTAAATCAAGCCTATTTTGCAAAGAGTGTTGCGTGGCCTTCTACATTACATAGCTTTCAAATATATTCACCACATATATGAGAATGCTCTCCAGATACATTTTCTGCTAAAGCAATAAGTTATAACAAGATTGGGGATATATTGTGTAAATGAGTGTAGATTTTTTCATCTACGCTTAGCTAATATTTTTGTTTCTGTTCTCTGTTAATATTTGAGTGACTGCGTATATTGTCAAAATGAGGTTTGCTAATCAAATTTCTCTTAAGGAATCTGGAAAATGTAACAAAATGCACAGAAGGTATGATTTCCTTAAATAAAGAATATGGTTTAAACGTAGAATTTCCACCATGATTCTCAGATTAATACTTCATAATTTTTTTCATAAAGGTAAACAATCTTGGCTACTTCAGTTGTTGCCGTTCAATTCAACTCTACACTGCCCAACTTATCTTTGATTTTAATCTTTTATGGCTAATTGTAAAGCATATTTCAACAATAAGTGAAAATGCCAAAGTTAAATGAATTACTTTATGCAATATCTAAATTTCCAGCATTGAACAATGATGAAAACTACCATAAATTATTGTACCAAATGTCTAGTTGGGTGGATCATTTCTCAATAAGTCAACTTTAGATTGTTGAACTGATGATCTTTTATATTCCTCTAATTTATAGGGTCAAAAGCTTCAACTCAGATTCTCCACTACATAGCATTTTATTTTAAGAGAAGTAAAAATAGACGGTCTGTATTTCTATTTTTTTTATTTTTTATCTTAATATTTTTTTTTTAATTTTAAAGAGAGCAAACATAAGATGAAAATAATCTTATAATTTCCATTAGACATGTTTAATAGAAATTGTAAAACTATTTTTATATTGTGTTTTGTTTTCTTCAAAAGAAAATAAATAGATAAATAAAAATAAAAATTTAAAAAAATAAAATTTAAAATATTTAAATCAAATTTAAACTGTCCAAATCTGAAGCAACATGAAATCTGAGTTGCCAAAGCTGATGCTCGGAACTGCATATGAAATTGCGAAGTCCCCAGGCAAATAATGATTGGGTAATGGAAGAACCTGCAAAGAACAAGTATTTAGTATCTTAAATGTAAGCTGTTTTTAACTATACATTATCACTCATTTCTTAATTAAAAGTTAGAATGCCATTCCCCAATTCTATAGTTTCCTACATATTAAATTAATTAATTCCTCCATTATTACTCTTTATTTTTCCCATTTTGTGTTTCCGAAATAATGCAGTTAGGTGATCTGGCTTTTTTTTGGGGGGGGGGGGGGGGGGGGAGAGGGGAAGACATCACTGGGTAAAGTTATGGCAAGTCTATCTTTCTAAACATTCTACAGAATTTGTTCCTCAATCATATTTTGACTATATAGGAGATATGTTATTATAAATTACCTCTATAAGATCTTTTTTAAAAATTTATTTCTTTGAATTTCATGTCTTTGTGCTTTGTTGCAATATTCTGGTTTGGAGTTGACTTAGTAAGATGTATATGCCAATGAAAAGCTTTAAATAGATGCCATTAGATAATGATGTAAGTAGGAGCTAGGGGAGAAGGAGACTCATTCCCTCTGAAAATAACTGAATAATCGCTGAAATTAGAGAATTATGGTAAGTTTATTTATTCTCTCTATTTTGAGATGATGACTTTAGTTTTAAGTGATTACATGATGCTTGGCACATGATAAAATATTTAGAGAATAAATAATTATCAAGGTTACCGACGAAGACTGGGAAGCCCTATTTATTCAACTTTTTATGTTATGATTCTGAACTGCAAATTTTCTTCTACTAATTAAGATGTTGCTAAAAAAAAAAAAATTAAAACGGTATCAATGACTTTGAAACTGAAATTCTGAGTTGTAGGTTTGTGGATAAGAGATGAATTATAACATAAAGAAACTCAAAGCCATTGCCGTTCTTCATGATCTCTTGAATAGATTCTGTATTCTGAGGATCTGTTGCTATTGAGTAATCTTCCACAATTATGATCACTATTACAATGCGAAAATCTATGGCTCTTTGTAAAACCCAACGAGGGAAAAAAAAACTTCAATACATTGCTTATAGTCTCTGGCACATAATTTCCTAATATTAACTCCATTCCCTGCAAGAGGACCCATTGCTGCATTTTACAAGACTTTGTCTATTATTACAAATTTTGCTATAGTTAAAGATGAAGGAAGGAAATAATAATTCTTAAATCATAAATCATTTGTTGAAATTAATACAAAAAACCATTAATGTGAAAATTAAGATAAACATTTATGAGAATTTTTGTATTAATTTTGATTATTGATTTGTGATTTAAAGTGACTATTTTCTCTTTTCACTTAACACATTTCTCTTCTCACTTAATACACACTATTCCTTCACACATCTGTATTCATATATGTATAGGTACACACACACAAAGTCATGGATGACAATGACTTCCAGTGCGAGGAATTTGTTATATATTACACTTCTATATAGAATTTCATTTATTTATGTTATATTCTTATACTTAAATAAGTTATTACCTCTTTAATAAATATTTTATTCAAAAAAATTAACAAAAATTGTGTTTACATTCTGAATATTTCTGTATACTCATTATACTTATAACTATGCACTATGTTTACAAAAACTAGTATAAATTCAACATTTTGTTATCTTAGACCAAAAAAAAAAACTCTGGTTTCTATTACTATCTTTGCAAAAGAAGAGGATGCAAGGATAATGAATATATGACAATTTAAATACTAGCTTTATAAAATAGTAATGATTAGTTCAATTAATAAGAATGAGTTGCGTTGACAAAAAGAGATTTTGATTCAATTTTTATCGGTGGTTTATTGTTAATAGGTATCTATTAATTATTTTTATATTTCCATATTATTAAATTATTTATTTATATTTTTTTAGTAAATTTATACTAATTTCAAATTAAAGAAAAAAAAATCTAGCAAGGAGTGTTTCACAAAAGTCTCAATCTATATATATATATATATATATATGCAACTCTTTTAACATTTTGTTCCACCCATATATAGTTGCACTTAATTAATGCAATGATTTCATGATAATGAACTTTTGGTTCTTTTAAAAAGCATTGGAATGGAAGTTAATGGAGCAGCATCTTCTGGGGTAGTTCAAGTTGTCAATGAGGATGCATGCTAGCTTTTGTAAATGGGAATATGGATTTTCCAGATATACGACACCCCCACGTACAAACCACCAAATATAAAATTTGCCTCATCCAATTATAAAAACATGCTAATACGTGGCCACCAATAGAAGCTTGTGTATTATAATCATTCAAATATTGTTAGTGGACATTAATATATATGGTTCACTCTTGAAAAGCATGCACAAATAGATCCCATATATATATATATATATATATACATATATATATACAGGTAGGTTGACTACGTTATCAAAATGATAAATACTAAAGAACATAAGACTCAATGTGGACTAAGTGAAAGTACCAAATACTCAATAAAATGGACCATAATATATATAAAATTTAGCATAGAACAAAATGGCAGATATAAAAATTGGATAGATGCAATCACAACCATAGAACAAAAAGGTTTTGGATAGATGCAATCCCATTATCTAACTGTAAATTTACTTGACATGAAATATCCACCACCTAGAATAATGAAAAAGTAATTATATTGTTAAAAAATTGAGAGTATTCCAAGAGATGTCCATATGATATATGCAAGTGTGCACACTAATCTAGTTAACTCAATGTGCTCAATGCAACCAAACAATTAAGTTAGGTTGAGTTAAAAAAACAAAAATTAGCTAATTGTTTGGCCAAGTCAAACTAGTTATATTAGCTATTTTGTGCCAGTCATGCGTAATAATTAAAAAAAGAGATTTATATAAGAAAAATTGATTTTTTAAAGGCCAATATGTGATTTAAAGGAATTTAAATGAAAATTTTATTTTTTTAGGATTCTTCATAATTTTGACAAAATTTTTAAACACATTTTATAAATTATAAAAAGTTAAGGGGATTAAGATCCTTATAAATATGATTATCATATTCAAATAAAATAATAATAATAAAAACCACATATTTTAAGAGTTGAAAGCAAAAATCTTAAATTTGAGATAATTAACATGCATCTTTTAAAAAAATAAGTGGCCAAATCATGTTATAGCATTTTAAAATTTTACCTTTTATGTTAGAGTTTTCTTCTTGTTTCCTTTTTTTTATACTCACATTTTTTTCATTTTCATGACATATATTATATAAAAACCTATCAAAAAGAGTGATTATATATCTAAAATGGTCAATTAATTGCAAAGATATAAGCATTCCAAATTTCTAAGTCAATTTAAAGTTTTTTAAAAATAAATCTAATTAGGCCCAACTAGCTCGAATTAGCCAAACCATCCTCATATGTGACTAGCTAGAGTAATAAACTAATATTTTAGTATAATTGTTCAAGATTACATCAATGATTTTATATCATATATTTAAATACATTAATTAATTGAGGTGTAGATAAATTAATGCATCCCAATACTTGAATATCGCAATATAAACAAGGCATTGCTAGAGTAATAGAAAGACATTGCCATGTAAATCACGCAAAAGATTTACTTTAAACAAGCCTCGTTAGTGGAGTTGTTTGGTTTAAGCTAATTGAAAGAAAAAAGTTGGATATGAAAGGGAAAGGAGACAAAGACCTAATTCAGTGGGGGGTTTAATTATCCAAAGGTGGATTAATACAAACGCCACTTGTATTTTAATGGGGGTGAGTGTGGCAAACATGAGGATTACACACTCCAACTTATTTTATGCAACTTCCCGCATGCGCGTCCACTTCCTTATCCCCGTTGCGTCAAAATGGTGGTTCACGAGCAAAAGATATTGCATTTCGACCTACTTATATGTGTAGTGTTAATCATAAACGAAGTTCCCTTTGTCTATTTTTCTTTTTTATTAGAAAAAAAGAAAAATTCTTAACGTCAAATTTATTAATACTTTGTTTTAGAAGAGGCGTCTAGATTCATAAATAATTATATTAATATTTTTTAATTTTGCAAACTTCTATCATTTACTAAAAAATAAAAGAGTGAAATGATAATTTAATATTTTTTAAAATTTTTTTATTGATCTCTTAATATTATAAGGTCTCATCTCAATTCTTTAACAATAATTTTGATTTTTAATTTCATTCTCATATTAAACCCAATTAACAAATAAATAATGTTACAATCCAAAATCTTTAGATTATCATTCGTACATAGACTGAGCCACCTTCTATCCAAACCTAGTTTAGCAAACTTACTATACTCAACATTCATAAATATCCCAATAAGAAGCACATAAAAATTCACTAAATTCATAACATGGGGATGCAATAAGTTTGGCAGTCTCCCCTTAAAATTGGATGCATATCCAACATAACATGTTTATGTATAAATATATATATATATATATATATATATATATATCAATCCAATTACATGAGGCTCAATCCAACACAAGCATGGTCATCGCAAGGCCTCAAAACCATAACCCAAACCATACACCAAGATTGACTCATGTAGCGGCAAACATGGAGTTTGAACTGATAATGCTGGCCACTTCAACAAAAAGAAACCTAACATGATCTCTTTCTGGGATTAACCCAAGTCCCCTATCCTTCTACTGAAGAATGTGCTAATATGAAAAGAATATATCAATATAGAGCTGGTAAGTCACAATCTTAGTGGGTAAGTCCAACATTAAAAGATTTGGATGCCTACTTTCATACTTACCATACGCTCTATATACATCCTTCACTGGTAATCTTGGATTTTAATCCTATGCCATGTCATGCAATGGCATTTTAGCCTCCCTTATAAAGATTTAGCATTAATTTTGATAACTTTCACATATCTGTTCATAGTGACATGTCCAATACATGGAAAGGATGTATATGTATGAACAAATGGAAAAAAGAAAGCTTGGTCTATGGTGCATGCATCACACACACACACTCGTCTATGTGTGTGTGTGTTGCCCCTTTCTTTCAATAATCCCATCTATGTTCCTAAACTTTGATTGACATTTTGCTTTTGGGGATTGAGCACTTAATTACTATTTTATTTGCAACTTAAAGATAGTTTACTCTATAAAGCAAAAATTAAAAAAGAAAGCTCCTTGTCCTAGTAAGTAAGACTATTTATCTAGCAAAAATAGAAATAATAGCTAAGTCTGCGAGTTAGTAGTACACTTGAGATTTGATAAGCTAGCAGTTTTGACAAGAATAATACATTGTATTTCAGTATTTAAATTGCATACTTGAATTATTCTTCTATCACTTTTCAAAATCCCGGCATTATTTACAAAGCAACATTGCTTAAATTGTCATATGCTTTTGATACTGAGCAATTGTTACAGGTTATGGACAAGTTAAGGCACGGCCAAGCTGTAAATATTCCAAAATATGACTAAAAGAGTTACAAGAGCGATGCATTTCTAGCAAGAAGGGTATGTCTCTGGTACTTCCATGTTTGCTGTTCAATTTTGCCCCCTTTCGCCCACTTTCTTAAAATGCTAATAGGTCTTATATTTTTTTTAGCTGTGGGTATCATCCCTATGGAGTTATGTTTTTAGTGTAGAAAGCTAAAATAAAGTGTTTTTGGCATGATGATGGATGAACTGTAGAAATTTGACATGTTTCCTGCCTTTTTTTTTTGTAATCATGTTGTTTAGGTTTACTGCATTGCAAGACTTGTAATTGTAAATAACATGCTTGGTAGGACGTGTTTCAAGGTATTTTGCACTTGTTAAACTATTGTTACTCTAGTCGTATCCCTCCTTTTTGCTAAGTAGATATATCTCAATTACAAATTAAGTTTCTATTAGTTACTGTGTAAGGAGATTTACTGGTCATAATTGCAAGTTAAATAATGATTTTTCATATTCCAACTATGGTGCACATGATTTTGGGAAGCACTAGATGAATAGAATTTTCTAAATCTACTATACTCTCCTACTACCTTCTTGCACAGAACATCCATTGACCCATTTTAATGCCAATTTTCACTTTCTTGTAGGTTTTACAAGCTAGAATGTTGCCAAGACATTCTCTTTGGCAATTCACTATTCCTTACTTTCTTTACCTTGACAATATGCTCTACTTGATGAATGTACACATTCTAATTGGTTGTGACAAACTACTTGTCTTTGTATTTATTTATTCATTGTTAAGGGATTGATGCTCTAATTGATGCATGTACATATTCTAATTTTTGGGCTAGTGATTCTTGTTGTAATGTTCTTTTCTAATATTTCAATATCACTTTTATCATGTGAAATAAGTAACCTTTATGGCGATGTAGGCAATTTTTTTTAATTCCAAAAAAATGCTTTTATGGTGGCAACTTTATTTGCCACTAATTTTTTTTTTTTTTTTAATTTTAAGGAACTTTCAATAGCAACTACAATGGCCTAACAATATCTTCTAATGGCAACTCTCCACAATTTGCCATTAAATATGAATACTTAATAACAACATATATTGCAGCAAATAGTTTATATTTGGTAGTGACGAACAAGTGTTGCCATTAAAACAAAAGTTTAACAATAACTTTTGTTACCATTAAAAGTCTTGACGACTTATTTCTTAAAGTATATAAACCAAAAAAATAGTGGTGACAAATGTTGTGAATAAATATTTTTACTAGTAACTTTTAGTTACTACTAAATATTTTTTTTTTTTGTAGTAACCTCTTTATTTTTTAATGGGCGACTATGTCTAACAAATAGTTCTTTTTTTAACAAATCATACCATCTCATCTCTTAGAATGGTTAAAGTTAATTGATAGCTCTTTACTTCTCATAAGTAATTACACCAAATGTGCTAACTATTGGAGATCGTGCCCTAGGCCAATCATTGTATTACGAATATTGTTTTTATTAAGAAATAAGAGTTTTCTTTTATTACATTATTATATTATTTGCATGTTTATATATAATAATATCCATAGATAAATTATTTTTTAGATTATCCAAAATGTCCCTAGTCAATCATCTTTGTGGGAACAGCGATAAATTAAAACTAGTATGATTTTGATTGATTAAGTGTTAATCATGTATGATGATATGAATCAAAATCATAGGCGTGTAATAGAAAACAAGATCCTGGATAGACCCGTCATGAGATAAGTTACATGGATTAGGTCATAAGTTTATCTCATATATAACCATGTCATTGTTTCCTTGGACTTGAGATCATTATAGATTCCTACATAAAAGATACTATACTTTGGCATAGTCTAATGTCACCTTTAACCGAGTGATTATAAAGGCTATGATTGAGTATAGTGGAATCCATGCAGAAAAAAATAAGTGGTCAAGATAGAATTTGTCTCTTTGATTAATAAAGAGATATCTTTGGATCCCTCGATGAGTGTGATTGAAAAATGTATGACCATGCTCAGATGGAAAGGGTTTCATCTTATATCAATTTACTCGGAGATCGAAAAAGTTATGATCGAGCAAGTTAAGGATGACATTTTCATCCCTCATACTCGATCTAGATGTCGTATGACAAAAAGGATATGATAAGATTGGAAGATAGGTTGCATCGGATTACCGATCCCGTATGATTTAGGTAGTCACAATGTCTTGCTAGAGGCCGCTTATGACTTGTGGGTCAAACAGTGCAGTTGGCCCACTGTCAATATCATATGGGCCTGTAGAGTCGCACACAAGAACGGACTAACTCGAGTTAAAATATCCACATTCATTGAATCAGAAATATTTTTAGATTCAATGAATTTAATTTTTAAATCTAGGATGGAGGAATTATTTATATATATAAATAATTAAATTTAAAATATATATTATATATATTATATTTGATATTATATATATATATGTGTGTGTGTTAGTTTAAATTTGATTCTATTAGTTTTAAATTTAAACTAATCAGATAATTTAAATTTAAATTAAACTCTAAATATTGTTAGTTTAAATTTAAACTATAGGATAGATTTGAATTTAAACTAATAAATATATTTAATGATATATTTAATTAATTTTGATTAATTAAATATATCTGAAACCCTAATCTATAAAATAAAAAAAAATTGATTAGGGTTTCCATATCAGAAAAATAATTCTAGAGCTGCCTCCAAAAACTCTAGAGAGAGGAATAGTGTACGGACGTTGTATGGACGTCATACGGACAGGTGCTAACACACCATTCGAGTTGCTGAACTCCATTTGTGTGGATACCAGTAGAAAGAGTTGATCTGCGGTCATTTCTTGTAATTTAGATGAAGAGTAAACAGCAAACTCAATTAACAAAAAAAAATAATTCTTTAAACCTATTCGATTTAAGCGATTTTGACAGATTCTTGGTGAGAATCGAGATAAAAAACTTTAAATGTTTTCGCTGTGTGCCTCCCATAATTCCCAACATGCTAACTCTTTTTCCACCCAATATAATCACATTAAATCTTTGGAAGGGACTACATCTCATTAATAGCTTTTTGTTCTCTCATAAATAAATAAACGTAACAAGTAGCTCCTTCTCGACCTAACAAAATTACATCAAATCTCATTTTAGATACACGTGAGCCGGTATTCTTATTAATGACTATATATTTTTAACAAAGACACTTAGAACGAAAAACTTTTAAATAAAAGCACAATTTCAATAATCACATTTCCATCATGAACATCTCAATAAAACATAAAAGATAACATTCAAATATTCTCATACTCATGGGGCCCAAACATGTAGATTAATCATCATAAATCTAACATCATATACCTGACATATTTCATCGTAGAAATAATCATTTTCTCATGAATCAATATCAAAAACAATTATTAACATGCCACATGTTTCCAAGTTCCAACCCAAAAATGAAGGTCATGTTTACAGTTTTTAAGTTAGAAACAATTCATGAAAAGAATTATACAATGAAAGTTGAACGAGGGAGGTAACATTACTGTCAAATCGAATTTAAAGCCTTGTATGAATAATGGATGAGACTGAGTTTAAAATTCATATTAATAAAAGGAATATGAAATTTTAGTTAAAAACAATATTTAGAATGATTAAAAAAAGGCTACTTTGTTTATTATCCACTCAATTTAGTGCACTTTATAATTTTGGTTACAAAGTACTTCAAAAATATAAAAAATACGCCCATATTAATGTGAGAAGATATTTAACTATCTTTGATTAGTTATTTTTTACTTTTGTGTGCTCATATTATATTGACCCTTATAGCTCTTCCCAATTAATTTGGAGACAATCAATTTTATTATGCATGGTAGATGAAACCTTTAAATAAGATTTTATATATATATATATATATATGTATGTATATTCAAGTTTTGATAATAATTCTAAGCATTTTTTATACTTTATAAATAAATCAATAGTTAAACAATTTCTCACTCTCTCTCTCTCTGTCTCTCTCTCTCTCTCACACAACACATTATTTTTTCTTTCTTATGTTATTATTTATTATATTTTATTTTCTCTGTGTGCTATTACTAACATGGTTTTATACTCAATAATTAGAAAGTCTTAAAGTCATGTATATTAATATAAATAATTAATAAAACACAACTAAATTTCTTTTACCTTTCCAATTAACTCTTATATTTATTTCATTCACGTGACATGTATGACGAGCATGTCACGTGAAAAAATAACTTCATATCAATCTAATAAATAAGAAGAGAATGACTATATTTAAATTCAAGAGTTTTCACATGAACTTTTCTTTTTCACAGTCATTAAAGAACCTATTCAGGATTGTGGTAGATTTTTGTTTATTTTACAGTAATTTCTTTTTACTGAAATTTCATAAAAAGTGTTATAAAAAAGTAGTTTATATTGACAAAACAAGTAATAAATATTTTTACTAATATTATTGTGTTTGACAACACTTTTTTGTAAAAAGATATTTTTTATTGTCAAATTATTAAAAATTATGTATACTTAAAAGGGTAAGTAAAAAATATTAAAAATAATTATAGTAATTAATAATTTTGAACGAGAGTACGGTTATTTTAAAAAAAATAGTTGCTTTTACTTTAAAAAAGTTTTTTTCGGGTAAAAAATATTTTTAAAATCACTCAAAAATAGTTCATTTTCTTAAAAAAATTGAGCCAAACATCTCCTTTAAATTTTTTTTTTTAAAAAATAAACAACTTCTCTCTATCAAAATGTTTGGTGATTCAGGCACTAATATGCATAATGAATTGCTGTTCGATATAGATCAGTGTTTCAAGAGAGTCGTGGCTTTTCTTTTTTTTGTTTCTGGTATAGAAATGAAAAATCTATTGGATTGTCCCTTAGTCACTAAACTCAAGCTTATTTTTACTAATTTGATTGTCCTTTTTTTTTTTAATGTTTGTTTGGAATTGCCGTGAATATCTACTTATTTTAAAATATATTTTTGCAAATAAAGTTTCAGAAGAAATGTTATGTGATAAAAGTAGTTTATATTTGACAAAATCAATGAATGAGTGTTTTTGTCAATATTATTGTATTTGAAAAATCTTTAAAAGAGTGTTTTTTTTTATTGTTGACTTGCTAAAAATGACATGTCCTTAAAGAGTTAAAAAAAAAGAGATTAAAGATAAATAATCAATGATTTTGAATGGAGGTATATTTGTCTTAAAAAAATTTCTACTTCTTTTACTTCAAAAAAGTTCTAATTTTCTCTTCTTTCCTATCATAACAAAATTTACTTGTGCTATTATTTAGAAGCAGGTTTTTTATTTTAAAAAAAAAAACTAAGCCTCACACTTCATTTAACCAAAATAAACACTTCCTATTTTAATAAAATAAACAGTTTCTTTTCCTTATAAAACTCAGCCTAGCAGCTCATATTTATCACATAAAATAGAATTTGATATAAGCTTATCGTTATTATTATTATTATTATTATTATTATTGAAGTGTTTCAAGTATCAGCACCACTCATATATTTAATTCATCCTTGCCGTCCAAGTTCGCCCAAGTGACTTATTATTTTCGTTATGCATAAATAAATCTAAAAAAAATTATAAAATTTATTTATATAACGAAACAGACATAAAAGTTCATAAAATTTCGAACTATCAACATATTGTGAATATTCTATAATTTTTCCATTTTTTATTTATTGAAAAAAATACAATTACATGTTTAAATAGAGAGAAATTTGAGTTTGAAACATTTCTATTTTTTTTCTTAATTTTTTATCAATATTAAAAGATATAAACATAAAATATGTGAAGTCTATTATTTAAGTAAATTTTACACATTTTAATGGGATTCACTATTTAAATAAATTTCATACCTGTTTTAATCGACTAAAAATGAGAAAAAAATTGAAAGAATACAAACTAGGTAAATTTTGCTATAATTTTTTTATTGAACGTGAAAATTTTTTCTAAAAAGATAAATTGCATGATGCATTATATGCTTGAAAAAGTAAAAAAATCAAATATTAGATTTAGGTATAATTTTTTATATTTTTATTGTTACATTTTAAAAATAAATATAATAAATATGCAATTATCTAATAGTATCGATTCAAATATATAATTTAATTGAAACATCATACAATTATTTATAAAATATATCTGAATGCAAGTTTTTTCAACTAAATCCTCATCGAACTTTACTATTACCATCCATCTCGAAGCGTGAGGGGCGTTCATTCCCATTTGGCATTTTCCCAGAAGAAGAAGGAGGAGATAAATAGTCCACGTGGAGGATTAGAGCCACGTGTGCCAACTATAAAATGTTCTCTCTCTTTATCCACCACAATGAAGCCACCCATGCTTTTGGGCATGCTCCTCTGTCCTCCGAGCGAGAAAAAGCTCACAGAAAGGGGGAGAGAAAAAGCACAGAGAGAGAGAGAGAGGGGGGAAAACGAAGACCGGAAAACAGTTTCAGCAAATTCTCCCAAGATATTTGAGGTTCTGGAAACCTGAATCTTCAAGCAATTACATTCTCTCATCCTCGTTTCTCTGTAATGGCCATGCCAGACGGAGCTGTGGCTATAATGTCTGGCACTGTGAACACAGTTGATCCCCCGCCTTCCAAGACTTGCTTGAAGAATTCGCCTCTGAAGTCGCCGATTTTGATATTCTCTTTCTTCCATAAAGCTATTCGCTCTGAGCTCGATAGCCTCCATCGAGCCGCCTTGGATTTCGCCACTAACCAACAAGCTGCCTCTGACATCAAACCCTTGTACGACCGCTGTCACTTTCTTCGTACCATCTATAAGCATCATTGCAATGCGGAGGATGAGGTGCGTTGGTTAGTGGCGTTGATGGGATTTTTCTTTTTCTTTTTCTTTTTCTTTTTCAAGGCTGAGAGTGATGCTTGTGCATAAGATTTTACGTATTGCAACACTCCAACAAAAGTGTTTTGTTTTGGGGGTTTGCGATGTGTAAAATATATACATATATATATTAGTTATATATCTGCCATTGAGTGATCCTATATTTACTTTTTGAAGAAACACAGAAGCAAGGATGCTTCTTCGTCTTCTATTTTTCCTTCTTTTGCTCTTCTTTTTTTGGCCATTTTTTCCTTCTTCTGCTTGTGAAAGATTTTAGCCATCAAATTGGATCCTTGATAATTTGCCTGTCTTATGAAATCATGATTATTACAATGCCACTGTAAACAATATACACTCATTGTAGCTTTTTAAGATGCTATGGGTCGAAACTCTGATAGATTGCTTCTCTGTTTCATTTAAACGTGGTTTCCATAGTGTATGTGAACGCACGCCAACCGCTTTTATATTTCCAACTTCCAATTAGTAATGTTAGTGGGACCTATCTTCACCCTGATTTGTTTTTCATTTATCTGCTTGTTACGTGTTGAATTAGTTTTCAGTAACATCTCCTGGACGGGAGGCAATAGTATTGTATATAGATCAAAATGGTGAAACTTTTGAATTTAACAACCAAGAGGAACAAAAGACCTGGATACTCTAAAATATTAATTTCAATGTTGACATTTTGAATGCAGTTCAATTTTAAGGGAAAGGAAGCAGAAAAAGAATAGTAAGGATAGAAAAAATGTTGGAAAGAATCTTTAATTGGATAGGAGATAATTGTAAGTCTGAACGCTTAAAATGAGTTTTATAGATTTACTATCAAATTTTTTAATTAAAACATATATAGTTTTTTAATAATACAATGACAAGTGTATGATTTTTGTATATAATTATATAATTTTTAATTAAATTATGTATTTATTATAATATTATTAAAAAATCATACACTTCATAAGACTTGTCATATTTTAATTAAAATCATGTACAAAATTGCATAAGTGTAATGCTTATTGAAACTTCTACTTAGTACTCGGGGAAAAACACGTCATTCCGATGTGATCACTGGCTCTTCAGATCCTAAATACAGCATATGGATTCATATTACTTTATTATGCCTAGACTTACTAAAATCTGGTATTCTTCTTCATTTCTAGAGTATAATTACATATGATTCATCCGGTTTGTTACCATGTCTACTTTGAATTCATAGGTCATATTTCCTGCATTAGATATACGTGTGAAGAATGTTGCACGCACGTATTTCTTGGAGCATGAGGGAGAGGTTCTTCTTTTTGATCAATTGTTCAAGCTGCTAAATTCTAATTTGCTAGATGAAGAGGGCTATCGAAGAGAATTAGCTTCTTGTACTGGAGCCCTTCGAACATCAATTAGCCAGCATATGTTTAAGGAAGAGGAGCAGGTAACTATACGATGATCAGGTGTTGTCATTCTTTCTTGGGTTTACCAGATTTTAAGGGCTAGTGGGCAATTTCGAATCTTAAGTTCAACTTTCAAGGATATTCTTTGCATAATGTGTTAAATTGTTTTTTGCTGTCTCCCTGCCTTCATTTGAAATGTTCCGCTTCTGCCTGAGTATAAATAACACATAATAAAGTTTTAACAATTGAAGAATTTTTGGTAGAAGAAGCAGTTCTTTTCTTTTGAGGACCCTTTTTGCTTCAGCAATTGAATGTAGAGATGTAAGTTAGTTATGGGACAAATTAACCCATATAACTTTCTCTATATGTAAAAAAATCAAATTAGTGCTGCTCTGGAGAGTATACATTTTCAGATACGGTATATGTAAATATCTTTAATCTTCATGGTATATTATGTTGCAAATATTATTTACCGTTAGACAATTTCATGGTGTACTTTGGCTGTAAAATTTTCTTTCACCAGCCATCCGTATAGAGTTTGTGATACCAACTTCTATAGAATCCAATATCCAGTCTCTGCATTGGGCAGGTCTTCCCCTTGGTTATTGAGAAGTTTTCATTTGAAGAACAGGCATCATTGGCGTGGCAATTTCTTTGCAGCCTACCAGTTAAAATGATGGCAGAATTTCTTCCCTGGCTTGCTTTGTATATATCATCTGATGAACATCAGGATATGCTTAGGTGCTTGTGCTCAATAATTCCTGAAGAGAAGCTTCTTCAACAGGTAAGTGTTATTTGATTGAATGCTGTTACAGAATGATTTAATCAGAGTACTGTTTCAACATGAATTTTCTGAATGTCAAGGTTGTTTTTGGATGGATGGAAGGGGTAAAGATTAAATGTGGAAACTGCACAAATGATTCCGAGGTTCATTGTCAGAATTCTGGGACACGTGACTTAACCAATCATTCTGAAACCAATCATTCTGAAAAGGTGTATTGTGCTTGTGAACCTTCCAAAACTGGAAAAAGGAAATGGATGGAGCTAAGCTTTGACCATACCAGTTCTGCTGCATCGTGCCCTATAGATGAGATATTACTTTGGCATAAGGCTATAAAACTAGAGTTGATTGATTTAACTGAGGCAGCTAGGAAGATACAACTTTCCGGAAAGTTTTCTGATTTGTCTGCCTTTAATGGAAGGCTGCAGTTCATTACTGAAGTCTGCATCTTTCATAGGTATGATCTTTACCTTGTTTATTATAATTTCTTTTCTGGGAAAGTTCATTGTCTGGCTGCCTTTTGCATCATATTAGCAATCATTTGGACTGCATACAAGGAGTGTGAGTCACAGGAAATAATTTCCTGCATATCTATAGAAGTCATAACCCCTATTATATGGTTTGGATGGTTTGGTATGGAAAAAAAATATATATATGACTTTGGGGTTTTTTCCCTCCCTCTCACACTTTGGTGAATTTCCCTGCTTCTAAAGAATGACCAATCTAACACTGGGACTCTTGTAACAAAAAACAATAAAAAAATAGGAGAAAGAAGCAAGAGAGAGAGAATGATAAAAGTATAAAACACCTATATTATTATCATATATCTTTTTCCATTGAATCCTTTCCACTGCCTACATAATAAGTGAGCTTCTCGTTTCCTTGACTGCAGCATTGCTGAGGACAAAGTCATATTCCCTGCTATAGATGCAGATCTTTCTTTTCTTCATGAGCATGCCGATGAAGAACTCCAGTTTGACAAACTTAGATGCCTGATGGAAGGAATCCAAAGTGCTGGAGCTAACTCATCGTCTACTGAAGATTACATGAAGTTGAGGTCTCATGCTGAACAAATAATGGACACCATACTGAAGCACTTTGACAATGAGGAAGCTCAGGTGAGTGCATCTCTGTTTTAAAAGTGACAAAGAGCTCTGCCCGCTTTTGGGATGGGATCTAAATCAACCAAACTTTCTCTATGCTTTGATGTCTGTCTATCTAAAGGACCAAGATGCTTCTCTAGAACTTTCTTTATGTATTTGAATGCAGCATTAAGACATTAACATTGTGATTGGGCATCTCTTGCTGTCCTTGTTATCCATCTAACAACATCTCATGCTGATAGGTTCTACCTCTTGCACGAAAAGTTTTTAGTCCCCAAAGACAACGAGAATTACTTTATGAAAGTTTGTGCCTAATGCCTTTGAAATTGATCGAATCTGTAATACCATGGTTGGTAGGATTTCTTAGTGAAGAAGAAGAAAAGTCATTTCTACTGAATATGTATATGGCAGGTGAAGTGGTGTTTTTCCCCCTCAAATAATGTGTTTTTGTTTCCTTTCTGTTTCTAACTTTCAGAGTTATCTGATGCAGCCCCAACAACAGATTATGCATTAATTACACTTTTTTCTGGATGGGCATGCAAAAGAAATTCCAGGAACAGTGGTTTCCCTTCAAGTATAACAGGTTTGTGCCCTGCCAGGAGACTGTTGGGAATAGAAATCACTAGTCCATCATTCTGCATTTGTGCACCTTCATTCAGTCCTGAGAAAAAATCTTCATCCATTCAACAAGATGATGCTTATGGAAGTAGTGGACCAGTCAAGCATGGAAAGCCAGAACCAAGGGAAGAGAATGATGTTTCTCCCCTCACCGGAACTAGAGAATCTCTTAACTTACCTGTTAATCAGTCTTGCTGTGTCCCTGGATTAGGGGTAAATGCAAGCCATCTAGGAGTGAGTTCTTTAGTCCCTACAAAATCTCTGCGATCCTTATCTGATTGTTCTTCTGCACCTTCCCTCAACTCTAGTCTTTTTGTCTGGGAAACAGATGTAGTCTCTGCTGACAATGGGTTTAAAGCACGGCCTATTGATAACATATTTAAATTTCATAAAGCCATTTGTAAAGACTTGGAGTATATAGATGTTGAATCTGGAAAACTAAATGATTGTGATGAAACCTTCTTGAGGAAGTTCACTGGTAGGTTTCGCTTATTGTGGGGTTTATACAGAGCTCATAGTAATGCAGAGGATGATATAGTATTTCCGGCATTAGAATCGAAAGAAACTCTTCACAATGTGAGCCACTCCTACACTTTAGACCACAAGCAGGAAGAAAAATTATTTGAAGATATTTCATCTGGACTTTCTGAGCTTACTCAATTACTTGAATCCTTGAATAATAAGAATTTGTCTGACCATTTAACCAGCTGCTACTCAGATTATTCTGGTTGTTCTGATACTCTACAAAAGTACAATGAGCTAGTTACAAAGATTCAGGGCATGTGTAAATCTATCAGAGTGACTCTAGATCAACATATTTTCCGGGAGGAACTTGAATTATGGCCACTATTTGATATACATTTTTCTGTGGAAGAACAGGATAAAATTGTTGGCCGTATAATTGGTACTACTGGAGCAGAGGTTCTTCAATCAATGCTTCCATGGGTAACTTCTGCTCTTACTCAAGAGGAGCAAAACAAAATGATGGACACATGGAAGCAGGCTACCAAAAACACCATGTTCAGTGAGTGGCTTAATGAATGGTGGGAAGGACCTGCTTCATTTTCAAGTACAACTACACCTAGTGATCGTGTTTCACTAGGTTAGCTTCTATTTCCTGTATTTTCATTGTGTGATCTCTACAATGAATCCCCTCTGTTGTATTTTATTTCAAAATCCAAATAAAATATTATTATGTTGTCCTTTCTAATGTAGTCCCCATTTAATAATTTAGGTGCTGATGCCTATGAAAGTTTGGATCATGGCTTTCAAACTTTCAGGCCTGGGTGGAAAGATATATTCAGGATGAACCAGAGTGAACTAGAATCAGAAATTAGAAAAGTTTCGGGAGATTCAACTCTTGATCCAAGAAGGAAATCATACCTTATTCAAAATTTAATGACTAGGTCTGTTTCTTCTGTAATATTTCATAAACCTCTAAGTTCCATTTCTTCTGTTTTAATACGTTGTCTGGTTATCTTAGTCGCTGGATAGCTTCTCAGCAGAAGTCATCTCAAGCAGCAGCAGGTGAATTCAAAAATGGCGAAGATTTACTTGAAAGATCACCTTCCTATCATGATCCAGAGAAAAAGGTCTTTGGTTGTGAGCATTACAGAAGAAATTGTAAACTTCTTGCTGCTTGCTGTGGAAAGCTATTCTCCTGCAGGTTCTGCCATGACAAAGTTAGTGACCATTCGATGGATAGGTAATTTTGTGCATATAATGTGTTTTTGACCTAGTTTTGTTTACCATATAATTTATATAGTAATGTGCTTGCAGGAAGGCTACAACCGAGATGATGTGCATGCGCTGCCTGCAATTGCAGCCGATTGGACCAGTTTGTGCAACACCTTCTTGTGGTGGTTTGTCAATGGCAAAGTACTACTGTAGTATTTGCAAATTTTTTGATGATGAAAGGTATATGATTTCTATAATACCTTTCTTTTCTCCCTCTCAAATTGTCTAGTTGTAGGACCCAGTAACCTTAAGAGAGAGAGCATCAATTTACATGAGGATGGGTCTTCAGAGAACAAACTTTATCTTGTTTTTTTCTGCTTGTGTCTATATTTCGTTCATGCAAAGCTTGTTTCAAATTCCAAATGATGGTATGATTTAGGTATTTACCAAGTCTCGTGGAAACTACAAAATCCCGGAATGAAGATAGAAGAATTTGTTCTTTTCTTCATTAAATTGGGTTCAAGACCTATATTTATCCTGAATTCCCTAGTACTTTCAGTAAATGGGTTCAATTCTTTGCTAATGGTCTTGCATTATAGTTCAATTCTTTGGTAATGTGATATTGATAAAATAGTTTAGTGCTCTTATGTCATATAATTTCTTTGACAGGACAGTTTACCATTGCCCTTTCTGCAATATATGCCGCCTGGGGAAGGGACTTGGTGTTGATTCCTTTCATTGCATGCAGTGTAATTGTTGCTTATCAATGAAATTGGTTGACCACCAGTGTCAGGAAAAAGGCCTAGAAACAGATTGCCCCATCTGCTGTGATTTTTTGTTCACATCCAGTACATCTGTCAGAGCTCTCCCTTGTGGCCATTTCATGCATTCCACTTGCTTTCAGGTCATTATCATCTTTGCTTCTTTTTCTTTCAGATTGTGGAATACAATTTTGTGTAAAGACCTGATAGATTCTGCATTTGTCCCCCCACCCCCTTTTCTTTTCAGGCATATACATGTAGTCACTACACATGTCCAATTTGTCGCAAATCTTTGGGAGATATGGCGGTATGAGATACACCTTCTTTGATAGAAAACTTCATAATGCTCTATGTGTCATGGATTTTTACACTGGCATCAAGTATAATATTGTATTCCCTTCCCCTTCACTCTGCATTAAAATATTTATTCAATCATTCTTATCTGTCCAAGTAGCTAAAATTCTCAGGGTAGAAATTCAAGGTATTTGATCCTTTGAACTTATTTTATTAGATGGAAACTATGTTACATATATAGAAAATAAAAAGAGAACAACCTCTTATTTCAACTAAGAGACGTAACATCTTAAAATAGGATAACTCTATCTTAATCTTAATATAACACTTAAAACTAATCTTATCCTAATCTAAGCATGACATGTAAGCTAATCTTAAGATGCATAGAAATGTTATCTAAAAAATAAATAAAAACAAATAAACCTTAATTAAAACAAAACAAATAAAATAATTAAAAACAACTTAATTGAAATAGACACATAATAACATAATTTCGAACATTTCCCCTCAAACTGGATATTTTCTGCTTAAAGTTATTCTTTTAGCATTGCCAATCGTCTTTCCTAAGACTAAGTACTAGTTGAGCAAGAGTACTAGAACTTGCAACTTTTTCTTGTGTTGTAGTTTTTGTAATTACTCCCATTAGTCTTTGGTAAAAGGTTTGGTCTCAAATTGAGTTAATTCTTAATTCACGGGTCTCATCTCTGTCTCCTATGTAACTTCCAGCAAGACTTCTTGGTATGTCCTACTTTTTTGCCGTGTTCACACCAAGGTCTTCCTTTTTTTCTTTTTTTAAGCTTGTAATCACTAGTTTGTGATACCTTTGCCATTATAGCAGATGATTCAAAGATTGTAGGGGAATTTTGAGGTTTTGAGTTTAATCTTTTTCTACTTTCCTCCCTCTTAACAATAGAAAAAACCTCTCTAAAGGAAGGTAAAGGATCAAGGCCCATGATTCTCCCTATGATATCTTCAAAGTCTGAGTTGAGGCGTAAAAGGAACTTGTAAATTCTCTTCTCCTTTGAGTTGCTTGAAGTAGGTTGCATCATCCACATGACCATGGATGGGTCTCATAAGATCCAATTACTGCCAATTTTTTTTAAGAACATTGTAATATTATGTGACTTCCATTCCTTATTGTGGAAAATCATGAAGAAACACTTCAATTTCGAGCCTTGTTTTTGACTGAGGAATAAGCTTCCCTTGCTCCCTCCCAAATTTTTTTGGCTGTTTGGTACGACAAAAAGTTTTCCTCAATCTTAGTAGTCATTGAATTGATTAGCCATGACATAATTAGGCTGTTTTTCAGTTTCCCACACCTTATATTTGGGATCACCAACAATTGGCGGGATGGCTGCACCTATGAGATACTTGCCCCTATCTCTCCCTCAAATGAGCAGCATAATGCTGGCAAAGTATTATAAGTAATTGTTGCTATTTAAGCGAAGACCTGTGATATCACAGGTGAGGATTTGAGTGAGCCATGTACAATGGAATAGGAAGGCATTGTGAGGAGATGATGAAGTCGTCTTAGATGAGGAGGTATCTCTTCCTTGTACTTCGGTGTTCATGCTTGTGAATCGGCCGAGTTGGATTAGAGGGTTGTTAGGCATTGTTTATACTCTTATACCATGTAGAAATTCAAGGTATTTGGTCTTTTAAACTTATTTTATTAAATGGAAGCTACGTTACATAAATAGAAAATAAGAAGAGAGCAAACTCTTACTTCAACTAAAAAATGTACCTTCTCAAAATATGATAACTCTATCTTAATTTTAATAAAACACTTAAATTAATTTTATCCTAATCAAAATAAAACACTTAAGCTAATCTTAAAATGCATAAAAATGTTATTGAAAAAATAACAAAAAAAAAATGAGCATTAATTAAAATAAAACAAATAAAATAACTAATTAAAATACATGCTATAACATAATCTCCAACACTCACCCTGACCATTAAAAGCTTTTGGGTGATAGCAATTCCTCCCAAGAGAATTGGACTTGATGGATGTACTGTAGTATGCAGATAACAATCACATTACACTCTTAAATGGGATAATGGCTCGATTCAGTACACTTGCATGAGGACTACAAAATTGAATTAACACAAACTATAAGTAAAAACATAATGTTCTTAATACTTAAACAATTGATTTTTATGACCATTCTCTAGTAGCATATTTGAGTCCCAGTTTTTCAAAAACTAAATTTGATTGAAACACCTTAAGACAATTATTATTCATCAGAAAATACGTACTTTTTCTATCCAGAAGCACTTTAAGTCATTGGAAGCTGACAAAAACTAGCAGAGATTTTGTGATCTATTTATGTTTAACGTGAAAGCAAGATGTTGAATATTGAAGCATATTAACACCTGCCCGTAACCTGAAGAGGAAGATTTTGCTAGCAATGTCTTTAGCTTTATCATCTGCCAACAAAAAATAATTTGTAACAAAAGTGATTTTTGTAAACTTTGTGTTGCTTCAATGATCATTTGTAGGTTTATTTTGGCATGCTTGATGCTCTATTGGCTTCTGAGGAACTCCCAGAAGAATATCGGAATCGCCATCAGGTAAAATATATTAATAGTAGTGCCCCTCCCCAAGAACGGGGTAAATTACCTTTGAAAGGTTCCTGTGACTATTTTTATATTGAAGGATTACGTCGAACCCACTTTATGTTTACAAACCATTACTATCAACTGTAAGTTGACATTTTCTTTCCGAATTGTTAGCATGTGGGTTAAATTTCAGTAAAAGTTCTCACATTATATCTTTTGTCTTCTTGGATGTAGTGCTTATATCCCAAAATTAGTTTCTCATACTATTTTTCAGAGTCAGCCATTATAAGGTAGACAACAATGCTACTCTTGGCATTTGAGCAACATCTTTTTAAAAGATATGGAAATTTCAGTGTAAGAGTATACGCTTGAGGCTTAAGTTTGGCCTTGGTGAATAATTCTGTCTACGCTTTTGTTAGAAAATTTCATTAGCAAACTGGTAAAGATTATGGGTTTTTTTTTTCTGTAAATATTTTTTAAAATAACAATATACTAATTAATATATTTAAATCAAAGTCTAAAAGATGATCCAATTCGGATAAAGGGCGAGAAAAGAAGAGAGAGGAAAAGGACCAATTTGTTGGTTCAATTTGAGGATCGAAATCAATTTGTTATATCTATTCTTGTTTTGCCAGGATATACTTTGCAATGACTGCGGTAAGAAGGGGACTGCACCATTCCATTGGCTATACCATAAGTGCGGGTTCTGCGGGTCTTATAATACTAGGATAATTTGACTCAAGTTTCCACTGCTCTACATCTAGCTCATGATGGGTAATGATCTCTCTGCCACAAGGTGACTCTGTGTATAAAACTTCAACGAGGCTCCTCAATCAGAATGGAAAAGATTGGTCTGTTATATTTTTCATTGAATTTCCCCTAGTTTTTCAAGATTACACCAAAAGTGGTAATCACCCCAAATCCTCATTGAGATTAATGGATTTTGTTTTGTACCAGTAAACATCCATCATCCTTTGTAATTTGTATGGTCTTGTCTCCATTGTTCTGATGAAAAGTGTATTATTAAAGGCATTTTGAGTTGGGAGCTGCTTCTCAGCAGTCCTGTGTGTCAATTCTATGTCCAGTCTGGCCATTTTCCCTCTTCTCCTCCTTTTTTTATTTATTTAAGTTTATTTAAAAAAAAAAAGAACCAAATGGCTTGACTGAACGAAGATTGGACGCTGTAGGAATGCAGAGAAGTTGCTTCCTTTTGAGTCATATACTAGAAATTTTTCTTAATATTTTAATATGTCAAATCTTACGGTGCCACTGAGGTTTTTCCTTTTTCTGTTTTTTTTAATATTTTCAATAACTTGATGCCATTGTTACGGAGTTCAATGTAGAATCTTTTGCCATGCAACACATAGTGGATGCTTCCACGTTCTTTTCTCCGAGCTTGCTAGACAAGTGTCCATTATTGGTACTTGGTTAGGACATTGTAAGTAGTCACAAACCTGGAACATATAACTAGAAGTGTATATGAGTCATGTTAGGTTTCACCTTAGTCAAAAACTCAGTTTGGTTTTAGCCAAGTTTAAAATGTGACACGTGGCGTAGCTTGGCGTGGGCTGGTAAGTTGGACCAAAATCAAGTTGTGGCTTTTTTAAATTAAAAAAAAAATTTAAATTTTGAAAGTTCATATTTGTGTACCTATTTGATCATTTTATACATATAACTATTCCTTTTTAATGCTTTTTCTTCGATATCTATGCAATGGAAATTAAAAAGCGTGAGTTTAGAGAAAAAAAAAAAGAAGAAAACATAAATATAAATGTTAAAATTTTAAACTGTGCTGACTGAGTTTAGTTGTTTGATTAAAGTTTCTTTTTTATTTTAGGATTTGTTTTTGCGAAATAGGTACGAAGCGATGCGAAAGGCAGATTGCCTAATTATACCTCCACCCTCCCTCCCAATTCTCCAAAAAAAAAAAAAAAAGATTGTTTACCATCTCAAAATTTCTAAGTTAAAAAATATGTATTTTATATCTCATATCTTTATTTTAAATGTGATGATAATATTTAAGAAGAGTTTAGTAAGGGTTTTGATCCCTTGATTATTTATGTTTGTAAAATATATTTAGAATTTTTTAGCTAAAATTACAAAATAATCTAAAAAAGATTTTTTTCTTCATTTTAGTCCTAATTTTATATATATATAGAGGCCGGACCAAGCTTAACCAGCTAACTTGATGCTTGATCTTGCTTAGTTTTGTTTCTTTTGTTTTTTCTTTTATAATTTATCCAACTTGAGATGGTCAGGTTAGACCAAGTTTCTTAGGTCACTAAGTTCCATGTACACCCATTACATAAAACCATAGTTTAAAGAATTTTATCAAACTAGTCGGTCATATTGATGAATTAATAAATTAGTTATGATTTTAGTTTGGTTGATCTTAATAATTAGTTAAGCAAAAAATAAATCAAAAATTAGCTAATCAATAAAAAATAGTAAGAACTGATTAATTTGACATTGATTTGGTCATACACTAATTTTTTATTTTTATATTTTTATCTAAATCAAGGTTTTAATATTTTGCAATAGATATTTATAATATTTATTGAGCTTTACCAAATTTATTTTATATAGATTTATTGTCATATGTAAAATATTTTAACTAAGTTTGTATTTTTAATTATTTATATTTATTTTAAATATTATTGTATAATAGATGTATTAATTTGATTGTAAAATATTATATATTTATATATATATATTAAAAAAATGGTTTGACTCATTCAATTATAATTAAACTATTTAACCATGAACCACTTTGTTATATAATACAAATATATCTAAGTTAATGTGCATAAATTAAGATTAGATTCATTTTCAATGGATTAAGAATACACACATTATTAAAGAATATATAATTTTGAAAAAGAATACCAAAATAGTAAAGGATAATATATTATTGAAGCATGGAAAGGAAAATTTTCAACGCCCATTGTAGTAATATCGGCAAAAAGCCTCTTGCATTTTGAGGTTATTAGAGAGTTATGTTTGGTTTGATTTATGGTATTGTGGTTTTTTTTTATTTTGGAAAAGATTTATATATGCAGTTTATTATATCTTTATTATCAAAATTTTAAATTAAGAAATGATAAATATATAATTATTTAATAATATTATGACAAATGTATAATTTTTATAAAAAATTGTATGATTTTTTAATTAATCTATACACTTATTATAGTATTATTAGGTAATCATAAACTTATTATATTTTTAATTAAAAAATTTAATAACAAAGATATAAAGAATTGTACCTAAGTCTAATCCTTCTTTTTTAATAATAAAGAATAAATGTGTATTGTTAACAAAAATAAAAACGATTCTTCTATTTGTTTTAGATTGCGGACTTTTTTTTTTCTGGTTGGCAAAGTATGTTTTATCCTTAAAAAAATAAAAGAAGCAAATTGGAATTAGAAAGGGTTTTACTTCCTTGCAGTTTAAAAATTTCTTAAAAAAATGGAGGCATAATTCAAATTTATTATGCTAAGAAATTCTTTCCAATCCGCATCTCATAGTCTAATTTCAATAGGTTAAAATAAAATAAAAATATCATCTCCGAAAAGAATGAATTACGAAACAAACACTAAATTTATGCATAAGAAATTCAATAACCCTGAACAAAACTGTTTCATTGTTAATATAACAAATAACTTCAGTTATATAAGGAAAGAAGTATATAAGGGTTAAGAAAATATATGCATGGAGAAATGCATATTAAAAAAAGAGAAAAAGAAAAAGAGACGGTAGGTGGGAGATTGACCAAACCCCCCACCATGCACATACCATCTCTCAAACCCTTAGGGCTTTGGGCGAAGGGTTCTACGCTGAATTTGGTAGTACTATCATCAAGTATCATAAAATGTGGTAACACTGAATATTGATAATAAAAAAAAAAGATGAAAAATTAATTGATGATGCCACTAAGTTTTCTAAAATTATAACATGTAATTGTAATACTTTTGGCACGGTAAGATTTGACTGACAATTTTTCTTTTAAGTATCGCTCAAAATGCTTATTATGAAATGTCCTTTTTTCTCAGTAAGATCGTTTAAAATGTTCATAAATTTTGTGATATAGATTCAAATAAATACTACCCCTTTGATCGTTGCAAAGGGCTTGGTTTTATACTTTCATACATGGGTAATTCCTACCAATTTCAGAAGAGTTGTTTCCGTTAGCCGTCAATTTTTATTTTTAATTACCGTCAAGTAGTGTAGGAATTAATTTATGCAAATTTTAATTAATTAAATTTTTTTATGAAATTAACTTGCTCTTTTGATTTAGTTAAAAGACAAGTCGTTTAAATTGACATTTAGGAATTTGCCCCAAAAAAATTATAACCTGATTCTGAAGGATATTTTATAATCTTCTTTTTTTTTTGTGAGGTCATTGTTTATCATCATTGATATTAAGCTGATATGTGAAAGTGAGTATCGGAATTCAGAAACTCTGTTGAACGTTATATGCCTTCCAATCACTTCCTCTTTCTCTCTCTACTTTGGTGTGGTCTTTCTCAACTTGTTATATTCTTTTCATCATATCTCATAGAGAAATACTTGAAGCTGAACTCTATAGTTGGCCAAAAGTTACATTAAGAAACTACGAAAATAAAAATAAATTGGAATTGATTTCCAATCAAGTTTAAATCTGTCTAAAAGTTGGTATTGTCTGTGTGTATATATTAGTGGGGGATCAATATTTCTTTTAGGCTATTACCAAATCTTCGTTAATCTTGTTTTATATTGATTTAACATAATCACGTCTCTTCATTTAGATCTAGAATGAGAATGCTATGAATTGGGATCTATATGAATTTTAATTATGATGCAATAATTATTATATATAAAATAATATTTTAATTGTTTTATTAGATTTATTACTATAATCATGTTTATTACACAAAAGTCAAATTAATTCTATATATACAATTGATAAATTTGATTATAGTAACAGATAAATAAAATTGATAAAATAAAATTGTTTTATATTTAGTATTTTATTATGTTATAGTTAAGATTTCTAATAAACTTGAGTTTACAATATCATAACTATTTTTTAAAGCCACCATCCTATTATGAAAATCATGAAACATATCAATAAAACCCCATAATAGTCTATTTTTAGATTGGAGGTTAGAAGACTAAGTCATAAACTAACAATTAATTAGAAACCCTAGTTCACCCAACTTTGAACCTAGTCTCCTTACTCAATTATATATCATTGGGACTTGATAAGTATTCTAAGCCAAGACACAATTTAAGGGAGGAAAAATCAATGCAATTCAAAAGTCAAGTAAAGCTAAATTATGCACATTGGATGTAGTTACATCCAATGCAACTATACACATTGGATGTAGTTAATTGGTTTAAAGTTTAAACCATATTATGAAGCTTCATTGCCTACCAATATATCCCATTTATAAGAATCACAGGCTTGTAATTTTCCCTGGGAAAGTCGGTGTTCTTAGGAACCAAAGTTTTTTTAAAAAATTAATATTTATATATTTGTTTATCTAAAAAATTTAAATGTAAATGGAGAAAATTTAGTTTCAAAGTGAACACATATTGATTCAATTAATACTGAGAAATTTTTTTTAAAAATTGTTATCTAAAAGATAGATTATGTAAATAGAAACAAGTTTATATTTGGAGTAGAATTAGTAGTTCAGATAATTATTTAGAAAATGAGATTCAATTCTTTGCCTTACTTTTGGAGTAGTCCTCCACCTTGGAGAGTGTATACTAAATGCAAATGTCAATATATTATACTAAATGCAAATGTCAATATATTATTTTATCCAAGATACAAGTGTCATATTATTTAACTACAAGATGAGTAAATACTATCATTTATATCTTAAAATGGATATATTTTATTATTTATTCTAAAATGATGAAATTGTTTGTGTGTAAAGTAGGTTAGGTGTGCTGGTATCTTATGATTGATGCAATTTAACCTTAAGATTATAATTAATGTGCATTCACCAAAATAATAATAATCGTCATCGTCGTCGTCGTCGTCGTTGTTGTCATTGTCATCCTCATGGCCCATGAACTAGTAACAACATGCCATTGATTTTGGTCTTTAAGATATTCAATGTTAAAGAGTGGATTTCCATTCACATCTTTTTCACTTTCTACTTTCAAAATTTTGAATGTTAATTTGAAATTAAAAAATTGATAATTATTGCATGGCAAATGTGCCTAACTTGTTAAAATAAAACATGATATGAGGCTTAAAATTATACACAAATTAATTTTAAAAAAAAGACACAGCACTCAAATGATTTTACACCATTTTATTAGTATTAGCACTAAAAATTATAAGGCTATTAGTAATGGTTAATAAGTAAGGATAGTTGACAAAGTCTAGTCAAAAGCTTAAAGGCCAAGTGATAGCTAAAGACTAGGTGCTAGCCAAATCCTTATCACTGGCTAAAGATTTATGCCCCACATAACAAAATGCTAGCAAAACATAAAGGTGCAGATCTAACAAAATAACAACCTTTAAAGATAATTGAATGTCACAATCTTCAATCCTAGTCACTAAGCAAGCATGATGACATGAACATAAATATGGGATGTTGAAGATTATGTAGAGGATGTTATAAATTAGGCAGAAAGGCTACTATAAAGAACACACAAGAACCTTTTAAGATACTTGTTTTACAATTTTTAATTTAGTCTTTTACCGGTTTTGTTGATAACTTTTATTTACATACTTTGTTTATAGCTTTTAATCCAATTCCTAACAAGTTATATTCAGTTTCTATTGAAGTTCTTCTATTGTCAAATCTAAAGGTTGTACAGTTTATGTAATTCAATTTGATATTCATTTTCATCTACAAGCTGTATATTCTCAATCCCCATACATGATTGATTGATTTATCCTAAGCTTACTACATTTGGGACTTCGGAGAACTTTTCTTTTAAGAAAATTACATCCAATCTCCTCTGTTGACTTAAAAATAGGGATCAAGAATTGGTATTTTGAGCTTAATTTCACAAGGTCACATAGACTTTTCAACCGATCCTCAATAAAAAAAAAACACACACACTAACACCTATAGAAAATCAACATGCCTAGTGCAACTTGTAAAGTCATAAAGGGTGTAAATTTGAAGGTTTTAAAAGTTTCTACAATCATTTTATACTCAAGCTTGATCAAAGAAAAAATGTCATTAGACAACATCTCATTTTAGCTAAGAAAGGGTAATGATGCTCCTTACCCTAAGAATGGTTCACAGGAGGTAATACACCGATGACAATTACCATACCTTCTTTGAAGCATCACATGGTGGAAGGAATGCAAAAGTGCATGCTAACATTAGAGGCCACCTTCAATGAAATTTTGAAGCGGCTAATGGTTAACGAGATGCATAGTAAATGGGAAATAAAGAAGCTTATATCAAAATAGGTTGGGGTTAAGAACATGGTTTAACTACCCACTCTTCCCTTACAACTCGATTGTCAATTAGTTGCCTATAGATGAGTGCACGATCACAAATTTAGTTTAGGTTCATTCCCATGAGTGGGAATTATAGTTTAACTACATCATACTTTAACAATCTACAATATGGAAAAATGTAAATGGCTAGAAAGCCTATAACAGTGGCAAATGGATCATCCATGCCTGTTAGTTTCTCTCTAAACATACTCAACAATCTACAATATGGAGAAGTGCAAATAGCTCGAAAGCCTATAATAGCACCAAATGGGTCATCCATGCCTATTGGTTTCTCTTTAAGGAATACTGAATACAACATGATTACCATTAATTCTCGATACCAAAATTCAACTATCCAGTGGTCAACTGATATCCAAAGATCCTAAGCTAATAGTCCATAGCCAATTCCATATATGACATTGGTATAGTAGCTAGGAGTCTAATCATCAATACCTATTATCACTCCCACAATGCTTCAATTTAGCATATTGGGTGCTACTCCATTCCAACAACCAACAGGGCAAACTCCATATACTATAGGTATTGTTCCATCACAATAAGCTCTAGTGCAAATGTCACAAGCATTTGGAGTAACTGTCAAGTGAACAAATGGCCTTGGTACTACTATAATTATATTTGACAACATTAGTCAAGGGCATTGAAAAAGTACCTTAAGTATCTACTCAAGATGAAAGAGAGGCTTGTATACAAAAAGCCTTCCCCGAATTAGGTTGATAAGGCTATGTCATTGTTAATGGGATATATGCCTTCTGAATTTTCAACTTTCTCTAGAAAGGATGGGCAACTCACTATAGAACACATTGAAAGGTTATTGGCCTAATATAGAGAGGTCAATTATAATGAATTCTATAAGTTTTAATTATTTTTCATTATCTTTGGCTTGTACAATTTTCATATAGTATGCAAATCTACCCCTTAATTTTGCCTAAAATTGGTAAGACATGGAGAGAATGTTCCATGAGCAGTTTTATTAGGCCTAGGAAAAATTGTCCATCCCCGATGTCTTAACTCTAAAGAAAATAGTCAATGAACCTATTTAAGAATGAATACAATATTTTTGGAATATGAAGAATCAAAGTCCATGCCAACTATTAGAAAGTAAGGTAGCAAGGATAATAACAGGACAAATGCATTTATCATTCAGGTGGTTGGTTGTCTAAGAATTCCCAGACTTAATGGACTTGGCTATGAAGGCATCTAAGGTTGAGCAATTTATTAAGGAGAAGAAACACAAGAAAATATTCAGGACACCACAAGGAGCTTCTATAATCTCCATAGTTGAGGTCAATAAAAAGCCAATCGAGATATATGGAAGAGAGTTATATTCAATAGAGATCAATGTCATAGAAATTTTGGCTGGCAAAGGGCATTCTTGCCTCGTACTAAAGCTATCTAAAAGAAATGAGACATAAAGGGTAGAAGCTGTTGAGCCATTCCATTTTAATATTACTAGAATTGACCAAATTTTTTACCATTTGCTGAGGGACATTTAGATTAAACTTCTTAGTAAGTATAAGATTCTAACAGCTGGAGACATAAAGGGCAAGAAGTATTATAAATGGCATAACTCTTACTGTCACAAAACCAATAAATGCATTATTTTTAGGAACACTATACAAAGTACTCTGAAAGAAGGATGATTCTAGCTTGCTGAAAAGGATATGGTTGTGGATGTCAACCTATTCATAAAAGGCACTTTGACTAATGCCATAACTATGGCATACCTAACAAGTATGCTTGGGGACCATCGTGTGTACATAAAACATGAAAGAAGAGAGGTTCCAAAGTCAAAATACATTATCAAAGGTAGAGGGCAAACAAGGCTTGTGAATGTAAGCACCCACCTATGTTCACTAGCATCAAGACTAAAAGTTGAAGGTAAGGTGAGACTAGTGTATTTGACATACTTGATTTACTCGTAAAGGTAATTAATCAAGAACTTCATACTCAAAAAAGGCGAGTTTACAAGTGGCAAACACTCAATGGAGGTATCCATATCAAAATAACTGTAAAAAATGCCAATACCCGAAACCCTCTAAGGTTTGTCAAACCTGAGAATCTTCCATTCAATGATAAATGGATGGTAAATATAAACAATGCTCATAACAAAAAGCAAGTGCTTA
This sequence comes from Erythrophleum fordii, assembly GCA_032878935.1. Lineage (NCBI taxonomy): Eukaryota > Viridiplantae > Streptophyta > Magnoliopsida > Fabales > Fabaceae > Erythrophleum > Erythrophleum fordii. The sequence continues at coordinate 5,316,620 of JAVQMF010000029.1, forward strand.
GTAGTTGACAAAAACTCAAATAAGAAGGTTGCAAAGGAAACTTGCGATAAAGTTATGAAAGGAAGTTCCAAAGATGTTCAAATTAACCTTATCAACTAAGGGATGGGTTGAAAAAAAAGGGTTAATGACATGAATTGTTCAACTAGGGAGTCATGAAAGATCATCTTTAGAATAGCCCTCTACAAATGTGATTAAAGTAATCTTAAAAATCTTCTTAGCTAAAGAAACTTCACTTGTCAAATTGGAAGGAGATTGGAATCCTTTAAGTTGAAATGGTTCAAATTAGCTAAGAGAGGAATAGCCAAAGTAGTCTTTAAAAAGCCATGTTAAGACATCTCTAACCACTATATATTAAAGCTCATGTTGACACCACAATAGTTAATTAAGAGTTTATGGATGCTGGTATAACATTCAATGTCATGCCTATGTCTACTCTAAAGAAGTTAATGAGGGAAAAAAAACTTAATCAAAATTGATATGACAATGATAAATTTCATTAATAGATTGACACCATTTAAGAGGATGTCGTGTATACAACTTGCCATTTCTAGAAAGACTTCTACTACTATGTTTTTATAGTCAAAGGAATGATATCTTATACTCTACTCTTTGCAAGAGATTGGATACATCCTGGAATATATGCTAATCTTTGGAGTGAAAAAGGCCTAGAAACTATAAAGGTTGATGGCAACCTTTTCTCCAATAAGGTCAAGATGGTGGACTCATCATATTACACTTGCAACATACAGCCGATAACTCTGCTAGTGGATTTGGATCTAGACCTTATTGTCACCTACCAACCAACTACAAACAAACTAATTCTTAAGACTAGAATCCTTAACGTTGATATCTAGCTCATCAGCTAGACGAATGACAAACCTGATTACTGGAGTTGTTAAAGAGCTCAACCTCTAGATGATGAAAGAGGGAAATCATGCTGATGGAAGGTTAAAGATCAACAAAGTGCCTATTCCAAAATTATCTATTAAAAACACAATCATTATAGTCATAACAAGATATCCCTTGTAAGAGGTTAACCTTAATAGTTCATAAGAGGTAAAGCTAGACTTCATCAATACTCTAATGACTCAGGAGAAGAAGGACAAAATTGTTAATCTATTAAAAGGATTCAAAGATTACTTTGCTTGGGACTATCATGAGATGCTTATTTTATCCTGTGATTTAGTTAAGCATTGTTTACCTACCACTACATTTAGAGAACCTGAGATGCATACAATAGTCAAGAAGGATAGCACTAAAGCTCATTACTAAGACCTCATGGTAGCTTTCAAATGCATGCAGACACACAACTTGAAAATGAATTTTGCTGAATGTACTTTTGAAGTAATGGCTAGTAATTTTTTCGACTTTCTAATACATTAGAAAAGAGTTGAAATTCATGCGAACCATGCCAAGGCTATTTTGGAAGTTAAGAATTGTAAAGTCACATTGGGAAAATCAATTTGCTCTAAAGATTCATAGCTAATTCGGCTGGCAAGTTTAAGTTGTTTATAACTTTATTATAACTAAAAGATAAGGAAGAATTCCATTAAGGAGTTGAGCAAAAAGCCACTTTTAATTAAATCAAGCTATATCTATTGAGATCCATAGTAGTAGTTCCTCTGATAGTGGATACTCTTCTAAAACTATACATATCGATTATAAAGGAATCTATCAATGTACTATTAGCTCAAGATATCAAATATGGCATAAAAAGGGCAATCTACTACCTTAATCATTGAGTCAAGATACACTTCAATTAAGAAGTTGTGTCTTTCTCTATATCATGCATGTACAAAATTTAAATATTACATTTAATCGAGGAAGGTACAAGTTGTTTGCAAGGTTGATTTGCTTGAGTATCTATGATCACATTCGATCTTATAGGGAAAAATGGCCAAATGTGCAATCAAGCTAAACTCATATGCCTTAAAACATATACCCTAAAGAGTTGCTAGGGGTTAAGCACTCATTGAATTCCTAGTTAAATATCCATGTTTAGACGTAGCCAACTGTGTTCTAGACTCTTCTAGATTTGTAAGACTTCAGTACTGACAAATGTTCATTAACAGATCATGCACCCAAAGGAAAGTTAGAGTAGGCATAGTTATAATCAACTTAAGCTAAAAACAAGTTTATTTAATTTTAAACAAGAGTTTTCTTACTTGAATAACCAAGTTGAATATTAGTGGCCTAGAACTATTGGAAAGTATAAGAGTTGTCTTCGTTTAGATAGCAAGGGATTTACAACGAATAAATTAGACAGCCAATTGATGAATATTAGTACATACATCCTAATCTAGTGTAACATTATCGGCTAGTTTTAAAAAAGCTTCAACATTTCTCAAATATTATAATCATGCATATACCTAGAAAAGAGAATGAAAAGGTAAACGTGCTTGCTTAGGTGGCCTTTAGCTATAAAACTTTAACATACAACCATGTATTGTAGGTGTTTGACAAAATCTCTTTCTTAACAGTTAGACAAATACATAGCTTAAGTGGTAAGACTTGTAGCAATTAGGTTTGACTTCAACTAGGAACCTCAAGCTAAAGAAGAAGAATTATAAGAGCATAACTTGAATGTAAAAAGGCATCGTTCAATGCCACAAATGGACATAACATCATGATAGGGTTAGGGATCATGAGGAGCTAGATTAAACATAAACCAAGAATGACTTGAAAAGACTAGAGAATCTCAAAAAGCTACTCTTATTCTTGAAAAAGCCCAATTTCATCTTATTTAAAAGATATCATCTTTAAATTTCCAGCCTTGCTTAGCACAGGTGAATCAAAGCCAAGCTATGACCAGTCCAGAATGTAAGACTAGGAAGCAATAGAGTAAGTCCAGTTAGAACATAACCAAGGATAGGCAACTGCGATGGATTTACTCATCCACACTAGGACTAGCCACAACTAAATACCATTAAATAAGTCTCTGAATAGCTAGATCTGGTTGGAAGGAATAATCCTTATGAATAACATGACACAATCGAGGATTAAAAGACAAAAATAGTTAGTTATATAAAAAATTCATCAACTAAGAGTTAGTCAGAAGTGAAGAACAAAGCATTGAATTATGTCTTATGTGAAGATACCTAGTGCAAAAAAAGTAAAGAAGGCATTTTGTTGAGATGCCTTGTTGCATAAGAAACACATAAAGTGATAGTTGAACTCTATAAAGGATTATGTGAAGCACATTAGGCTAGGCAAAAGATGATATAGGTTTTGCATCAACATGGATATTATTGGTTAACCGTATCTAAGGATTGCATCATATAAGCAAAAAGATCCTAAGAGCGTCATAAGCATAGAACCTTGAGACATGTGCTAGTCATTCAACTTCATCTTATAGTGAAATTATAGCCATTTAGAGGATAATCTTTAGATTTGATTGGCAAGATCTACCCACTTTCATTCAAAAGGCATGCATTTATTATTATAATTACTTATTACTTTACGAAATTGATAAAAGTTAATCTTACAGAAAAAGTAAGGCAAAAGGATATGATTAAGTTCATAAGGCAGCACATCATCTATAGATTCAGCTTGCCTTAAACAATCATAGCTGATCAAGAGACATTATGTACAAGATATGAGATAAAGGCCTTTGCTCAAGAATTCAACTTCAAGCTTATTCATTCAAGCCCTTACTATGCATAATCAAAAGGCCAAGTTGAGGTTACTAATAAAAGCTAATTGGATTAATAAAGAAATTCATTAAGGAATAGCAAAGAAAGTTTAAATTAGGTTTTGTTTAAAGTTTTATAAGCCTATAGAAACTTTATTAAGGCAACCATAGACATTACTCTTTTCAAATCAGTCTATAGAGTTGATGTTGTGTTGCCTTTACAAATTAGAGTCAAATCTTGGAAAGGTGTAACAAAAGAATTTGACAATTGATGAATCACTTAGACCATGTGTATGGAATTAGATAGATCAGAAGAAGATTAATGGACAACCCTCGAGCACATGAGGCTACATAAAAACCAGGTTATATGTACATACATTAAAAGGATTAAGCCTCGATGTGTTGATGTTGGTGACTTGGTTTGGTGGACTTAACTACTAGTGGTAGTAAATGACAATTTGATAGGTGGCCTTAAATTGGGAATGGCCATCTGTGGTTAGTCAAGTTATCCATAAAAAAGCTTGTCATCTACTCAATGTAGAAGTAATGAAAGAAATAAAGTGCATAAATGGAAAATATTTGAAGAAATATTACTTACTATTTTCAAAGAACAAAATATCAAAAATAGAGAAAACTAAAATCTTTACCAACAAAGTTATTAAAAGTCATAGACTGACCCCTTAGCCATAATATTTTTTATAAGGAGAAAAGGTTAACAATTATAAAAGATTATAATGGATAACAATGTTGAGTGAGCTAAGAGCCTTGTCAATTGCATCAATAGGGTTCATTAATAGCAATAATAGCTAGTTGAGTTTTAGGAGAAATGCACACTTCTTCACCTAAGGGCTTCCCTAATAAGGAAGAAAGTTTAGATCTTGCCTAGAAAAAATTAGAAACCAATTGTTTCCACTTTTCCTTTACAAAAGTTAGTTTGGCATTATCAAATTCTAGATCTTCTAACAATATTTTTTGTGCTCCTGCAAATTGTTTACCTAACCTATAGTCTTATAAATAGAACTATACAAAAGTATTGCTTATATGTAATACTCTATATCTCTTAATGAAGATTAGTAATTTATGAACAGAAAAAGTTTTCTTTAGCCTAGAAACAAACTATTTATATATATGAATGTTGGATAGTCTCCTTTTGAATTTTTTAATTCCTCAAATAATTGATCGCATCTAGCCTTCAAGGGTTAGTATTTATTTGCTAGTTGGGCCTAATTGGTTTAAAGCTTTGATAGTCACTGCAGTTAGGCTTTAACACCAATCTTTTAAGCCAAATTGATTTGCAGTTTAAGGATTAGATAAGGCAGACTTTTCTAGATAATAAGAAGAAAAAAGGCCCATCTAGGAGGAAGAGAATATAGCACCATAGGATTTAAAAGATGAATGATGACAAGTCTAAATTTAAACGATTAGTTAATATTCAAAGGAGAATTATTGAGCAAATATGTCAAGCTCTTAATAGATCAGGTGCTAAGAAGACAAGCAATGAATTAGAAGTAGAACAATAAGGGAAATCAAAATATGTGTTACCCATATATAAAGGAAGACAAAAACAGCCAATCTTGTTAATACAAAAGTAATTATCTTAAAGGCTTGCTCATTTAACTTATGTCTCTTTAGAGATCAACATTTGGAATGTTTTTGAAAGTGCAAATCTTTATTTCTTACTCTCATTGAGGTATAACATGACATAAAGAGAGAGTTAAAGAAAGAACTACTGAAGAACGAATAAGTAAAATAGGGAGAAACCTAAATAGCAAAAGTTTGTCCTTCAGTACTTTGGTGCACACTTGTTGTTGTGGGCAATTAAGTTGCCTCACAAACCTCCACAGCTACACAAAATAATGTTAGTATAGGTCCTACAAGACTTTTGAATTTTAATAAAGAGTAAAGAGACTTACTAGGTTTTTGCTTCTTAGTCAAGGATGGAGTATTGGAAGAAATACCAGCTTGGACCAAAGGCCTTTCCTCAGAAGAAGCAAGGGAATTAGTAATAAGGAAAAGCTTGTTGGCCAAGGGAAAGCTGCCTATATCAAATAGTTGGTTTGTCTTTACTTGCCATCAAGAATCGAAAGAAAGGAGGATAGTAAAGGCAAACATAAAGTGGAATAATTCAAACTTTGATAAGCATTTGTTTATAGCTAATGTAACCTTAGTCACTTGCTAATTAGAGCTTAGGACTCGACTCCCAATCTTGTTAGTGATTATAGAAACAAAAGAAATGCAAGAAGAGCTTAAACTAAGCCAAATTGCCTGGCATGACAATTAGCACTATATAATTTAAGTTTAAGCTTATTATTTCAAGAGGAGAAGGATGTGCCACTATTATGTCTTTTGATTGTAAGTAACTTACCCATATAGGCTAAATAGGTTTATTAGGGTTAGAGGAAGGCTCAACCCAAAACTAATTGAAACCATAAAGTTTATTCAAAAAGGGTTTATAATCATTTGGTTATTTAAACTGATTGTTATAAAGGTTACTAAAAACTAAATAGCTTGAGGAATTGGTAACCTAAACTTGGTAATAAAGTTCACCATAACAAGAAAGGTTGAAGAAGAAGTAATCACTTAGGATCAAGTATTAGCCATATGCTTACAACCAAAATTGAAAGAACCATAAAGGACCTAAGATAGTATCCATAAACATACCTTGGCTTAATTTGTCATGTAGAATTTAGAGATCTCGATACAAGGAACCTAAGAAGTAAGACCTTAGGTTTAGTAACTAACCCTCAAACAAAGTGATAGCAAATGGCTAAAATTCCTTCACAACCCAAATTGGGTTAGTATAGAGGAAGTGTTAACAAATTCAAAGAATAAGGAAAGCTACAAGGTCAACATCAGAAGTAGTTGAGTCCTTGGTTTAAATGTTATTAAACAAGAAAGTTAAGTATAAAGAGCCTTTCTTACTGAAATTCATGACATCCTTAGATGACATAAAAAAGGAATGCAGTCTAGTTAATGCCATTACATCCACTAGAGTAGGGGAAAATGATCTCACTTGGGAAGAGAAAACCATTACAAGTTAGAGACTAAAAAGGAATGGTGGAATGGTGACCACAAGTAAGTTAGCATCTTTAGGGATATCTATGACAAAAAGATAAAAGATGTTAGCTATTCCTAATTATTCCTATATAAGATTAAAGTATGGCTTCAATCAAGAGTATTGTTACTTGTAAGCTAATAAAGGAGCTAGCTAAGAATGAAATCCTAGATTAGAAGGCATTGCCTTTTGAAGGCTTAAGAATGGTGGAACATAGCCAAAAGGAATTAGGAATTCCAATGTAGTTATTGAATCTTCTTCAAAAGTTGGGAGTAATGGAACCAAGGTGAGCTTTCCTGTAAGAAATTTAGGGTTAATTAAGATTTTATTAATTATCGACATGGGGGCAAAAAAAGGAAAGAGAGGGATACTAGAATAATGGAACTTAATCCTTTACTAGAGAAGATGCCTTAAATTCCTCATGATGGAAGGATTCTGAGAATTAGATGGTGAATTAGGAGATGACTTGGTATCACAACAAAGAAAATGGGGTTTTGGCAAGAAAAAGCATCAAGACTAAGAAACTTGAGTAAAAGTGATCTAAATGATTTGACCTAAGAAATCAAAAAGTGATGAAATTAGTTCGACCAATGATTTAAAAGACCATGCCTTTTAATTATTGAAAGAGCATTAAAATTCATCAAGAGGAAAAAAAAGGGCAAATTCATTGGTACTAAAAATCATAAGGTAGCTACCATCGACTAGTGGTTAAGGATAACCGATAAAGTCAAGTTAAAAGCTTAAAAAAATAGCCAATGCCAAGTGATAGTTGAAGATTGGGTGTTAGTCGAATTCCCTTAACTAGTCAAATTTTTATCACCAGCTGAAGACCCACGCCTCATGTAACAAAATACCAACAAAATAAGAAGGTGTGAATCTAACAAAATAACAACCTTTAAAGACAATTGGGTATCACTGCCTCCATTCCCAGCCACCAAGCAAGCATGATGACATGAATATGAACATGGGCTATTGAAGATCATGTAGAGGATGCTATAAATTAGAAGCAAGGGCTATTATAAAAAATACACAAAAACCTCCTAAGAAGCTTGTTTCATAACTTTTTTTAATTCAACCTTTTATCAACATTATTTATAGCTTTTAATCAAATTCCAATCAAGTTGTATTTAGTTTCTTTCAAAGTTTTTTCATTGTTAATTCTAAAGCTTGTACAGTTTATTCACTTAGTTTGACATTCATTTTCATTTATAAGCTGTATATTCTTAATCCCCATATGCCGTTGATTACTTTATCCTAAGGCTAACCATGTTTAGGACTTAGGAAAACCATTATTCTAGGAAAATTATGTCCCATCTCCTCTTTTGACTAAAAAACAGAAATTGACAATTGGTTTTCGAAGCTTAATTTCATAGCAAATTCACATTCACTTTTTAGTTGATCCCCAATTGGAAAAACATACCAACAATTAGCAAATGTCCCCTACTTTCATTAAAAACCAAGTTTTCAAACATTCCAAGAGAGTGAGATGCTTTTTTTTAAAGATACATGAGGTAATAATATAGATAAGTTATTCCAATAATATGACTAGTGATGGCCCTAATGGCATGTTAAGAATTCTTGTCAGTTTCACATCCATATCCGTCAATCCCATGACACTTATATTCAGCATTCCAACATAAAGACTAGTACAAGGATAGAGCCTACTAAGGGATGAGTAGGGTGTTAAAAGACCTCCTTAAGGAGGGAAGACCATTATCATGAGTTTTTTATGTTAAGGAAATAATTTGAACTTATGTAGTATAGGCAATTGGAAAGATCTTATCATTTTTTTTTTTGGCCAATTAGGCTAACTTGTGTCGGCAAAAAGGAGTGAGAACTTTAATTTGAGAAAGTTTCTTTAAAAGTAGTAAAAATCAAGAAGTTATCTTGAAAAAATAACAAGATTAATATTTTGTTTGATAGTACTATTTTCAACCATTGTTCTTAAAACCTTTAAAAAACAAAATAATAATAATGTTTTAAAGAACTAAAAATAAAGAACATCTTATGGATGTTTTGGTCTTTTATTTTCCAAAACCAAAAGAAAACACTGAGAAAACAATTTTATTCAAAGAAAAATGTTTATTTGTTTTATTCTCAAAACATCCATAAAAATAATTAGACAAAACTACTTTAAGAACATAAAAACAAAAACTAGAATTAAACAAGCCTAATTTATGATGTTTTCAAAATTTGTGACAAAAAATTCTAGAATAAAGGTTTTATTTCACCAAACAAATAAAGGATTATTTTTCAATAATTTCATAGAAATTTAAACTCAGGAATAAATCAACCTTGTTAAGAAAATATTAAAATTATAAATTTAAAGGTAAATAACTTAAAATTAGGAATTATCAAATAAGGAAAGGACTCAATATTTATAGTGAAATTGTAATAAGGAAAAAAACCCTTCATAATTAGGAAAGACATTAAATATAAGAAGATATATTAGAATTAATATAGTGCAAATATAAACTAAATAAAAAAATTATAGTACATATTTTTTATTTTCCATATGTATCTTCGTGTTTTTTTGAGTATGAGACTAACATTGTAGAGATCCTCAAATAAATAAATTTTGATAAGGAGAGAAATGGAAGTCTATAGCCAAAGCATCTAACCTTATAGCCAAATTATCATTAGTTCACACCTACTATTTTAAGTTTTTTAGTGCTCTTCAAGGGCATTAAGGCTACCCCTCCCCACAAGTGTATTTTCATGGATTTAAACCCTTAACTTTATAGAGAAACAAATAAATTTTGATAAGGAAAAAAAATAAAATTTTATAGCCGAAGCATCTAACCTTATAACAAAACTATCATTACCTCATTCCACGTTTTCAATACCTTTCAAGGTCAGGCAACAACTTTCTATAATTTATTTTTAGGGCTCAAACCCTCTAACATTATAGAGATTCTTAAATTAATAAATTTTGATAAGGACAAAAATAAAATTTTATAGCTAAAGCATCTAACTTATAGCCAAATTATTATTAGCTCATGCCCACTATTTTTGGTTTTTGATATTCTTTTTGTCTTTGAATCCATTACGCTACCAACCCCATTTTAAATACTCTAAGTGTTCAATTGAAAAAAAAAAAAAAACCCTCCATGTATAACACAAATTCCACTAATCCCCTATTAAATACTCTGCGTATGCAACTAACCCCATATTAGATACTTCACACATAACATGAAGGCTAGTATATATAGTTCAATAGCACCCATATATTTCGCACATATAATCCTAATAATTCAAATAGGGTATTTTACTTCACAATTTATGATCAAAGTAGACAATGCAAAGGATAGAGATGCCAATGTTGACTACAAGAAATCCATAAAGCAAATCAACAAGATCAATTGACTTATACTGTGTTTGGAAATGCTTTTGAAACCCCTAAACCACATTTCATAGGAAGCAATAAAATGGAGCTTTTATGTAAATGTGGGTTTTGAACGTGATTCCAAACAAGCAATTAATGATTTACCAAAATATTAGCACCTATGGGTACATATCTTACCCCTCCCTTTTTTTTTCATGTGTACTAGTCAACTACTTATCATGTATGATAGTTCCCTCATTTGTGTCATTGTATCCCCATACAAATTTTGGTCTTGTTTGTTTTAAATTGTAAGAAGATCAACATACAAGCACAATGTCACATTGGAGTTCTTTTCTTAGAAACATCTTCAACTTGAACAAAAGAACTCTAAATAGAAGGAGAATGAAGGAGAACACACACTTGTTCACCCAGAAAGGTTTGCTTGTGTGGCTTTTTGACATGAATATGGGAAAAAAACTATTAACTCAAAAACTTAGCTACCATAACTATTTTTAGAAATGTTTTTTTTAAAGGGTTACTAATGTTTGCTGCAACCCATTTATATATTATTTTAAATTTTTTTGCCGCAATCTAATATGAATTTTTTTTTAATTTTTTTAAGCCCTTGGCCCTATAAAGGATGATGTAACTTAATGACAGGTCACGTTAGCCTAAGACGCGGATGTCTCTCTTGGCATGCCAGGCTTATTCAGTGAGTAATCAAAAGACTACTCACTAAAAATTTAGAAGGAATTGCTGCTTTTATAAGGGAAGGTACCAAATTTTATAACGAGACATATGAAATTTACAAAAAAAAAAAAAAAAAGAAGATAAGCTTTTTTCCCTTATAAAAATGGAATACTTGCTCTTGCTTTGTCCATTTTCCTTACAAAGCTCTTTGAAATTTCTTCAGTGAAGCTCTCCAAGTTTAAAAAGCTCCCTCTAGTTTCCTTGTTACATAGTAATTTCTTTTGTAGCATTAAAAGCTATGAGAGTGAAGTTTCTTCATCATTTGTTTCATTTTAGTTGTAAATGTTGGAATAACTTTAAGTATAACAGAGCAAAAGAAAAATTTAAGATTTTCTTCTTAGTATTTTTTTTTTTGGTATAATTTTCTATTTGAAGAAAAGAATAGTGGACCTTATTGTTAAATAGTTGTTTAATTTTTTTAATGTCTGTTAATGTATTTAGTATTTTAACATTTTATTATTTATATTTAGATATATCTGATAATTTTTGTATATTGGCAGTGTGGGTAAAAAAGTATTTTGTGGTATAGTGAGAGAAAAAAGTGTAGTAAACTACATATTAACTCTATCTGCTGATTATTTATTTTCTAAAGACTGTTTGTGCTATTAACAGCTTCCATTGATTAACAATTTTTTATAGGTAAGAAACAACTTTTCTTACAATATATTATCTCTGTAGGTATATGATTAATTTGTTGTGTTTATATTATTGGTCTTCTAGTAATTAATTTCAAAAGAGCAATTTAGATATGTGGCAATAATAATATAAAGTTTGTTTTTTAACATATTACTTGTCTGTATCCTATTAAAGTTAGGATAGTTTATTTGGATTTTTTGTATTTTAAATATGTAATATGTATATATATATAACTAAATATAATGTAAAAATATATATCGTAAAAAAAGGATATATATACAATTTTAGTAAAAAAGTATATGTTAGAAATAATATTATGTATATGTAATTATATATTATATTTAAAATAATATTATATATAAGTAATAGTGTAGTTAAGAAGTACATGTAAAAATAATATTATATGTATATTAGATTGAAAAAATATTTATTATATGCAAAATAATATTATTTATAATATATAATATACATATAATTAGATAAATTTTTAGTTAATATATTATAAAATAATTTATCTATTATATAAATATATTTATATAGATATTTATAAAATATGTATCATATAAATACATATAATATTTAAAATAAGTATTTATATTATAGACTCATTTGAAATAAACTGAATAAGGGCATAGTGTAATAGGCTTTTTAACTCAATTACTATTAAAAATAAATATAAGTACGTATATATTTTTATTTGTACACATATATTTTTATTTGTGAATTAATTTATGAATATAATTAGACATATATATATATTTATAAAACATATTAAATAAAACTTATCATAATATATAGAATAAAAGTGCAAATAATAATATACAATAATCATATAATAATAAATGGAATAAAATATATAGATATACACTATATAATATTTTATCTATTACATATATATATATTTATATTAGCTAGTTAAACATATATTTTAGTGTTATTCGTATGTGGAATGTAAATGTTATTATTGGAATTTTTCATGTGCTATTACACAAACTATATAATAAGAATCATAATGAGTTTGTATGAGGAAATTAGATGTATTTATGCAAGTTGAAAGATTTATGGCAATAAAGAAAGCGCAATATTTGTATGTGATAGATCTAAAATATTAAAAGTTGATACAAATATTACTCTTAATGGCTTGAAGAAGGTAGTAAGAGAAAAGTTACGGTTGACCTCAAATCAATTTGTCCCTTAAATCAATTTGTTTCTGAGTTAGTTTATAGGTACTCTTATTTTCGAAATTCCATGAGATATTTGGCGTGCACATTGGAGGATGATTCTAATGTTCAAATAATGTGGGAAGCCAATTAGAAATTTCCAAAGCAATTAAGTGCACTGGGTATATACATGCATATACCAATTGCCAATGTTGATTTGAATGTGGCCCAAGTTAAGGAGTATGCACTGCTGCCCTTCCAATCCACTAGTCAATTCTAAAGTGTGAACAAGTATGCCTTACAATTTAACTTTTACATGATAGATATTCTTCACCCTTTTTATTCTCAACTTGCCTTCAACTTGACATCCTAGCCAAGCTCGTAGCATTAGCCTAGTTTCAATACCAGTCCTCCGTCACCCCCAAATGAGGTGGAGGATATAATAGGCAACTTTGAAGAAGAGGATGAATATGATGTTCTGCCAAATTTCAATGACAATGGAAAAGATGATTCTGAGGGAAATGATGCTGATGAGGCAGGATCACTCTATTAGCTCAATATGTTGACCAAACATATACCATGCTTTCACAAATTAACCCAGATAATGAGAATTCTATCGAAATCTCTAAGATGGCTGAGGACATTAATTTGAATAATAGTCAAGAGTTGCATTTTGGCATGAGATTTCAAGATAAATAGTTCATGTGTCATGCAGTGAAGATGTAACATCCGATTTTCTGAAAATAAGAGAAAACATGAGAAACGTAACGTATAGTTTCTTCGTAAACAAACAAAACTCACATGATACAAAAGGAAGTCCCTCTAAATGACTTAGTTAAGGTCCCAAAAAATTTGGGAAGCATTCTAGACTTCTAAAAATGAGAATCTCAGGCTCAAACGAAAAGAAAAATGGAGCTAGAATGAAGAAACAATTTCTTACAAAATAGTTACGAAATGTGATGGCATTTTTGTAATTTTGAGCAATTTTTGAAATTCAAATAGGAGGGCTTTTTAAATGAAAGCTTTAAGTTCTCCGGGGTTCTCAGAGGCCTTAAAAACCATGGAAAGCCCTAGGACTGTTAAAACCCCTCCGGTAGACGTTTTCTAACGTCGGTTGACCCAAATTTTGACTGATCCATTCGGGAAGATTTTAGCTCTAATTTGAGTGATTCCAAAGGCATTTTACTAAATTGGAAATCTAAATTTCATAATGGAAAAGATAATTCTCAAAAAAGAATTAAAACAAAGTAGAAACAAAAATGCCAAAAATGAAGGGCAAAATTAGAATTTTTGAAAAGTGTAACTTCCTTCCACCTATATATATGATGCAACCTTCTTCTCCTTTCATGTTGTATGACCAAGTTCTGCCCAAAACCAGAGGAAAACCCTAGGGAGAGTGGTGCACAAGAGGAAGGCAAAGAGGAGGAGAAATCAAAGGCTTAAGGTATGAAAATTAATAATTTTTCATGCTCTTTCTCTTCCAAACCTCTTCTCCTTCATTCTCCTTTATTTCTTATAATTATAATGAAGTATATGAATCTATTTTAGAGAAGAAATTGAGAGAAAAATTCGGATTTAAAGAGAGGGGCTCAAAGAATACAAGATTCAAGTGAGAAAAAGCACGAAAACAAGGTAATTTCTCTTCATATGGTTGTCATCTTTGGTTCCCTCCTCCTCCATTTCACCTAACATGAGAAAAGCCTAGGAGGACTTTATTTTTAGGCAAAAATAAGGGTGAATCTAAGGAAAAAGGGTGTGGAGATTAAAAATATGTAAAGGGAATTAACAAAAAACTATTAGATTTCAAGATGCAAGTTCTAGGGTTTCAATTGCACCTTGTAAAATATGATTTTGTATGATGATTTTTAGGCCTAAATAAGAGTTTAAATGAGCTCCTAAGATCCTAAAGAGGCTCCCCATATGCATTCTCCCTTGAGAAAAAAAAGTAAACTCTAAAAAGCCTCATTTCTTCCATAGCCTCGGTCTAAAAAGGTTTGCATAGTTAAGGAGAGTTTTAAAACTATCTAAACCCATTTTTGAGTCATATATGAAGAATAAAAATGAGGGGAGGCCTTGAAAAAAATTTGAAATTCATAGAAAGTGAGTTGGTGCTTTAGATTCTATATTATGACCTAAAGAAACAACATATAGTTAAACTCTTTGTTTTAATTGTATGATGACTCCAAGACATTTAAAAGGATTCAAGAATCATGTTTGAAGGGAAAGAATGGAGCCTAATATTTATTTGAGGGGTGTTGCTTCATTAGGTACATTTATGGACCATAATGGGGTTTATAGAACTACCTAGTATCTAGGCAAATTGTATGGCCTTAGAATTTGTTTCATGAACCTAATTGGCTTCCATAAATCATGTTTAGACTAAGAGAAATCTTCCTCACACTTTTGTGGGTGTATGGCCAAAGCAAGGGAGAAAATTTCTAAAGAAAAAGTGTGTGATCGTGTACAAGGTGGCTCTCTCCACCTTTTCTCATACATAGATGTATGCTTAGCTTATCTTAGAATGTGTGTATATATATTTTTAAGCCATGAAAAGTACAATAGCATGATTTCATATTCCATGGTTTTATGATGACATATTATGTTTCATATGATATTTTGATGTGTGCTTGGATTTGTTTGAATGTGGTGAGGCCAAGAACTCTTAGCTATGGTGAAGATGAGCCAAAAACTCTTAAAATTGGTTGAGACAAAGCAAAAAGTCTCTCAAAAGCAAAGTGGATTCCCAAGAGCATGTTTGAGTCCAAAAATGCATTAAAGAATGGGCGAGGCAAGTCCAATATTTACAAGAAATTGGGTGAGGTTAATCCACTTGTTTGGTAAGTCTTTGTATGCTATGTATGACTTTCTTAAATAATGAAAATGTTTCTTGAGTGCTTGCACCTGTCTATATGACTATACATGCATTCATGAGACTTGTTTGTATTCATTATGTATAATTGAATAGGAGATGAGCTATTGGGATTCTTTGAATTTCATCCCCTCCTTTCCAATGATCTTACATGCTAGGTGGACCAAGTAGACAAGGTAATGGAAGCCAACCACTTTGAAGATAAGAGTTTGACACCAACATACTTAGTCTTTGTTTTATAAAACCATAATGATGTCAAATGTTGTAACCCCTTGATCTATATGGTCTATGACCTCTTAGACATGTGTAATTATGATATTATGCTATGTATGAATGAGAGAATATGTTTTATAGTCATTAGAATGTGAAATGGGTATATGGTGGCAAATTAGCTTTATTGGTGGTTTAATAGAATTAAGCATATATGTGGATGAAATGGTCAAAATGAGATGCATAGAATTTTGGACCATTTGGACAATTTACAAAAGTCTTAATCATACTTTTAGACTTACCCAAAAGGTACCAAACCCTAGGAAAAACCATTTGGTTACTTTGGTACCTGATATGGAGCCAAAATTGACCATAATGAAACCTTATATCAATTTTTAGCCAAATGAACTCTTCTTGATCTGAGATTTGGCATGCAATTAGATCTTATTAATAGCTTTTTGTAAAGTTAAAGAACATAATTTTTGAAGATCTATAAAATATTTGATAAATTTTTAAAGTTGGCAAATTTTTTGATTTTGGTTTGTTGCACTATTCCTTTGGTCTGAAAATGAATCTATCACACAGGGCTCAAATGATGTCCAATTTTCATGAAATTTTATACTGAGAAACTAGACATTTACAGTGACTCATTCCAATTAGAATCACCTCATTTGGATGTTTAAAGAGGGAGATATGAATTCTTGAAAATTCTATCTAGTATTAGGAATTCCAGCTGACCTCTATTATTATTTGATTAGATTTTGAGGTCTTTATGTGCCTGAACTGGTTTGGAGTTATTTTTTTCCTCTAGCTAATATCACACCTTTCCATATTAGTATCATTTTCATGGATTTCATTTTTGTAGAATTAATTGGGTATTTTTGAAATTTGCTGCAGAATTATGTGATAGCACTAGTGGATAGCCTGACCTCTGGACTATTTCGCATGTCAAATGTCCTTTGTGATGGATGTTATGGTCTGAAAATATTTTTAGTATGAAGTAAACATCTGAAACTTTCCAGAATGGCCAAGAATGCATGATTTTTATTTTTTTAGAATTAGTTATGAATTTTTAAAATTTGGTTAGAAAAGAGCCAAATTCTAGCTGAAAAAATACATGAGTATTTTGAGCTTTTCTTCAAGTTTTATGAGTTGTAGGCCATTTTTCATAATTCCAATGAGTTGTATTCATGTAATTAAATATGGAAATATGTTATATGAGCTCACATGATCCACACGACACTGAATGAAATTTTCATACTAGATGTAACGCTAAAATATTCATTATTTTATGCTAATTTCTTTGCTCTTCCATGAGTTACATGATGTGAAGCATGAAAAATTCTAGGAAATTATGGTGTTACAGAAGATATACTTTATTCATAAATATCACACCTTTATAGTGCATTACTCATAAGAAAAGTATGAAGAATATCATTGTCTAGAATATGGTGGTAAGTGTAATTAGAGTTAGAACAAGTTGAGTTAACAAGGAAAGGCATTAGAAAATAACAAGATATAATAACTTGCAGACATGTATTTCTCCATTATTATCTTAGGATTATCCAAAGCTTGAATCTAACTTGATCTCATCACACATTGTGTTAATGGGTGCTGAGAATCCATCACTCTCTATTAGGAAAATTATTGAAAGGATACATAGCATATTTGGCTACATTATGACATACAAAAAAAGTATGGATAACAAAGCATTGAGCAATCAATATTGTATTTGGAAATTAGGAATGATCATATGCTTTCTTGCCAAAATGGTTAGCCATGGTTGACCATTTTATACCAAGGTCGTATTATGAGTTTGTTCATAAGAAGTGTCCATAGACAGCTTAACTGTAGAACCTTTAGTGATATTTCATCAAGTTTTTTGGACATTTAAGCTATTTATTGATGCATTTGATTACCTGAAACTAATGTATGGAACCTTTTTGTATGGAAAGTACAAGGGCAATGTGCTCACTGCAAGTTCACAAAATGAAGCCAACAAAGTTGTATCCTTGGCATTTGTTGTTGTCGAGGGCAAAATGCAAGAGTCATAGGCATGGTTTCTTTTCTTATTCTAATGTTGAGTATTGCTAAATAAATTAGAGATTTGCTTAATTTCTTATAGACATCTTAAAATTTTGACTGTTATCTTTAATCCATAAATTAGGTGGCAGTTACCCATGTGTATCATATGTTTTGTTTAAGATATATTACAAGTAACCTGAGCATAATGTTTAGGAGTAAGTAGTTAAAGAAGAGGTTTATCAATATTAGTATGTTTTATTGATCGTATAGAATGACTTGGTAGATGTTGTGTCAAAACATTTACTTATGGATAATTGTTAATCCAAGTTACTTGCATGAGCAATATCAAGTGGACGAACAATTAGCCCAATTATGTCAACTCTATGCGATGGCTGCAAATTAGATCAAGGATATTCTAAAGAGTAAATGGTTTCATGTGTGCGATGTTGAGGGCTAATATTGGGGGTACATAACTACAAACTTGGCTGAATGTATTAACAATGTATTAAAGAAGGTTAAGTTCTTGTCCATCAGTAGATTGATAAAGGCAACTATATATAGACTAAATAGATATTAGGTGGAGCATGCACAGATAGTAATTGCATAGCTTGAGGCTAAGGTCATTTTCGCATAGGATATGATGAAAAAGCTATCATCATTGATATAAAGTACATTTGCCTTAACTATACATAGGTTTGATAGGTAAGTATCAAAATTTGAGGTTGAAGAGCTATATAATTCAACGAAGAATCAATATGGTTGGTATTGTAAGGCGAGCCTATCTTGTTGCACCTGTAACTGCAATGAGTTTCAAATTCAAAAGCATCTGTGCCAATATATATTTGGTGCATGTGCCATAGTCTTCATTGATTTGCTCCAATATGTGAACTGACTTTTCCAGCTAAACACTATAATAAATGCATACAAGATAAAGTCTTAGTCGATAGGAGGGAAATTATATTGATCACAAATAGTAGGCCCACAACTAGTTCTTGATCTTGTTATAAATGGCCAAAGAGGTAGGCTGAAGTCTTCTAGAATTCAGAATAAAACGGATTGGTGTGAAGGGCTAAGAAAACAACAATGATGTAGCTTATACAGACAAACTAGCCACAACCGAACAACCTACCCATCTCGACGGTTGAGTAGACATTGATATAGTTCATTTTATTGTGTATTTTACTTGATTAATGTAATTCTACTATGACTTTGTAGTTGATTCTATCAATAAAATTTTCTTGTAACATGATTCCATTTTTTTTTACTAGATTTGTAGTTCTTTATATAATAGTTGACAAGTTAGTTTCTTGACATATGAATTTATTAGTAACAATTGCTTCTTTTTTTTTTTTTTTACTAGATTTGTAGTTCCCTTATATAAAAGTTACTTCATAAATATATAAATTTGAAAGTGATAGTTTTAACTCTAACTCTGATACTGTAACAATACAATGGTTGGTCATCCTAGCATTATGAATTTAAGCCCTGAGGATGCCTCACTTCTATATTTGTAGACTCATCACATGTCACAGGTCGTGTGGCAAAGATAGATAAGATAACACAATTAAAGTTATTTTAATTATGTGTAGATATTATAAACGCATGTTGCAAGCTGATCGCATTTTACATATATGATAGATGATACAAGAGGATCACATCTTTGATCCCCTACTTGCCATTGTTCTTTACTTGATCAAGGCGGGTTTTTATGGGGTATCCTAACTTGATCACTTTAACTTTAATGTAGCATTAGTTTTAGCCCTTATAGAGAGATGGTAGCCAAAAACACATAGTTTCCACTTAACTAAGGGGGAGATAATAATCAGCTTACAAGATGTTGTCATTCAACTTGGACTATCCTGCACAGGACAGATCATTTCTGGTCAAATGAATTACAATTGAAAGACTGTGTGCTAGTAGTTACTTAGCGTAACTTTACCTCCAGAGATAGTGGATGAATAGAGGCTCAGTGTCTTATGGTTAGTCTAGAAATTTGCAACCCTATTAGATGAAGTCGACGATGTAACTATATACCAATTTACTTGAACATATATCATGAAATTGATTGAGGGATACTTGATGCCAGACTAGATCGGGCACATGGTCATATTGATATATTTGCCCTTACTTGTCGATTTAAATGAAACTGGTCATTATTGTTGGGGATCAATAGTTTTGGTACACTTATACAAAGAAATGTGCAATACAACAAACTACGATGATGTCAATATTAATAGTTGTTTAATATTGTTGCACTTATGGGTATATGATCATTTCCCGTGACTCGCTTTACTGCCACCCCCTCAGCTGGAGATACACCTTTTAAGTTCATTGTTAGGTTTCAAATGAAGGCATGCCCCCTAGCATATTTGCCTTACCACATAGGCCTTGCAGACCTATAAGATATTATTAGATTAGATGAAGGATGATAGGTTTATTCAGCAATCATATGACCCTTCGAGTATCCAACAATTAATTTCTAACTATTGTTTAGATCTCTTGATATATGGCGTGCATCTACTCCTATCATTTGCTTATGGATCTTTGAGTTCCACCATATAGATTATGTCCCCCATTAGTTTGGTTGGTAGTAGCATATCTCCTAGACACTGTTCAATATAGGGTCCTTGCATACTCTTCAGTTGAAAGGAAAAATACAAAAAGATTAGTGTAATGAGCATATTGTATTTATTAGTGCATTGAATGCATAGCAATAGGTTGTTGCCTAAGTGAATATAGAGATATTTCCCTTGGATTGCTCCTCCAATTACATGCATTGGTATTGACAAAATACACAATAGTCGATCTATCCAGAGAGTGACTCTCAAGATTTCATAGTAAGGTTTTTTATACCTATATTTATTTTAATTCTATATATGTCTATACTCTATCTAAGCACATAATTACTAATCTTTTTTTTTTTTTTTTTACACAAGTTGATATATTGGAAGACTTATATAGACTTGCCTTTACTGACCCTTTGATACTTGATTATGCAAGGTTCAAGGAAAGGGCACGTGAAGACATTAAAACGATGCTATATGCCTTGGGTGAACATCGAGAGATGATGGTCTTTTAACCTGCTCCACCCATATCTCATATGCAGAGGCTACAAGAGCCAGAGGCCTACCTAAAAAAGCAATGACATGGTTTTATATCCACTAGAGAGCCATTAGTAAATGCTACATATATTAATGGATGTGAGACAAATGCCCCATCATCGTATTACATGTATCTGTCTCACATCTTAACGCTAGTCCATGAAAACACCGAAGGTCCAATTCCTTCTTCTTTTGCATTGTTTGCTAACTACACGGGTGTTGGTCCTTCTTCTTTTGTACCATTCGATCTTCTTTTGCATCAAGTAAATCTTTTCCTAATTTCAAGAATACTAGTCCTTCTTCTTTTACTTCTAGTACATCATTCACAGATTTTGTCGGTGTTGGTTCGTCTTTATTCACACCATCAACTCATCAATCATACTTTTTCACCCCACCACCCCCCAACCATGCAACTAGGTGGTGTGCCCTTCGCCACTCTATTCTTCAATCTATTTGCATTTAGTGCAGAGTATGCTGGTATATCTTCAGAACAGTAGAGATCATTTTTTCAACAAGGGTTTTTCACTCCTAATAAACTAATTTCACCTATTTAATCCCCTAAGCCAACTCATAATATTAATAATGGATTGTCTGATGATGATAAAGATGATGAAAAAAAAGAAGAAGGTGATGACAACGATGACAATAAAAAAGAAGATGATGATGAAGATGAAGAGCCACTACAGTGTCATCTACAACGATTGAGAAGAAGGCCTCGATACGAGATAGATGACATATTAGTTGAAATGGTAAGCTTATTTTCTATTTTTATATTTATACCTTTTCATTTACTTTTGTATACTTGTAAATTTTATTTTATTTTCATTTATATATATATTTTTACATTTTCTAATTATTTATAATATTATTTTATTATTTTATTAATTTTTATTTAATAAAAAATAAACATTACAAAAAAATATTATACTTTTTTAATTCCATATTATACTTAAATTAATTAAAACCTAAAAATATATTAAAAGGAAATATCCTTTTTAAAAATTAAAATTAAAAAAAATACTATACATATAAAGTTAAAAAATATATATGTATATGAGTCACAACATGTCATATGCTACAATTCATATACATAAAACCTAAAAAAAATATTGTTTATGGGTCACAGCCTCTTAGAGGCCATGATACCCTTTAAATAAAAAAGAAATTAAGTATATTTAGAAATAGTTTTGATAGTTGAATTTTTGAATTAATATATATATATATATATATTTTTTATTCATGTCAAAATCCCTTGCTTGTGCCAAAGGCTATGTTTGAATTGAATGGAATGACAAGATAAAAAAAGTGAAGAGAAATTTCAATTTTGATATTTCTTTGATTTAGAGTTAAATTTAGTAATTTTTTTTCTTATAATATATTTGGATTGAGAATAGTGGATAACAAGGAAAGAATATTTATTTAAATATAAATCAAAGAAAATAATTAAATTAAAAATTTATCTTTCTTTTTATTTTTTTTCCATATTCATTATGACATACTTAAAATTTTGAAGAAATCTCTCCATTACTGAGAGAGAAGTTCTAACTAGATTTTCTTATAATAAAAAATTCTTCCTTGTAACGGCTTCATTGGAGAAAAAGGAAGTAGAGTGTTTATTTGTATTTTGACAATGTTGGGTATGAACATTAATGTTTATGTCTAGTAGGGCTGTACATAGGCAGAGCCAGGCGGGATATCTAGTTGGTCCGATACTCCATCCGATTAAGATATCGAGTTTGTTTTTATATCAGTGGCCCAACCCGACTTGAACAAGCTAGATTTTAGTGCGAACTAGGGCGGGTTAGGGCAACCATACCTTTTTTTTAATAAATTAATACTTGTAATATAAAAATATCTTTTTACAGATTCATAGATATATATTTCAAAATAATAGACCTTTAGAACTCTTATATTTTTATCAGTAATAAAAAAATAATCTAATATTATCAAACAAAATATAAGTTATACAAGCATAATTAGTCTTAAGTAAATATGTGTATTTTCAATATTCAACAAAAGAAATGCCAGTAAGTATACACATTAATGATGAAAATAATTAAGAAATAGAAAAGGTTTGCGTATGTAATAAAAACTGCAATATGTAGAGAGAATTAGATGAAATAAGAATTATATATATATATATATATATAAGATGGCAAGATGTTAATAATTAAAAAAAAAACTATTAAGGTAGGTTGGGCAGAATATGCTTTCGCTTGTAACCCAACCCGATTTAATATAGTTTTGTTTAAAATTATATTCATTTGTATTTTTCGCCCGACCTGGCCCGACCCGATTAGATCGGGTTAGGGTGAGCTCCTAGAGTGTATTGGGCCAATAAACAATCCTAATGTCTAGTGTTGGCAATTTCTTTCTATCTCAACAATTTCTTTTTTCAATCTTATTGAATAACTTGATTCAAAACGCCAATTACGTGGGAGACTAGTTGACACCATACTCTAGGAACCGATTTGAACATTGAGTTAGTGAAAGAATTAATAACTACTCAATGGTTATTTTAATTAAAAATAATAAATATATTTTAAATGGAATATACTATAATTTTTTTAAAAAATTATTTAAAAAACTTATATCAATTCACATGTACATGGACATTCATTATATTATAGTGAAAACAATTATCAGAGTAATAACCAACTTAAAATACTTTTTATGTATATTTTAAAATTTTATATATTTATTTTTATTATAATTGTATATTAAAAATAATTATTGAAAAACAAAAAAAAATTACACATAACTCTTCCAAATTAGATATAATTACAATTTTGATATATAAATTTTTAAATGAATCACTTTATTCTTCCCTAAAAGTGAAAACATTTAACCTTTCAAGAACCCTTGTCTTTTTACAAAAACAAACAAACAAGTAAATAAGCAAACAAAAACAAAAATCCTCACTTGGTAACTTAAAATAGTTCTTTCAATTTTAAAATAAAAGATAAAGTTACTAAACTTTCACATTTTAAAAAACGGTTTCTCTTTTTTATTTTTTCTTTAACGACATAAACTCAAACCCTATATCAATTTTTTTTTCATAATTGATATATTGACGTTAGAGACTAGGAGAAACTTGCCATTTCAATTATGAGGAATTCTAATGTGGCATTTGAGTTAATGTTATTAACAAAAAAAAAAAGGTAAAATTACTTATTTTTTGAAGTGTAAAAGCTAAAGACTTAATTTCTGGTTTTAAAATGACTATTTGTTAGTGATTCTATTAAAATTTAAGGAGCGCTTTTGTGTGTTTTTTTAATCCCTTATTTTATAATCTCATTTGCATAATAATAAACTTTGATTAGGTGCTGTTTAGATGTTAAATATCAGAGTTCTAATAATAATAATAATAATAATAATAATAATAATAATAATAATAATAATAATAATAATAATAATAATTCTCAATTGTGTCACAACCCTAGCCACTTGGTAGCTTCATAAAATTCGGATTCCACTTCATTCAAAATACTTGTATTGTCATTTTCTCTTTTTTTTTTTTTGTGATTGTATTATTGTAATATGAAAATGTATTCTAAAGATTATAAAATTTAGGCAAAACTTCAAAATTATGCTACCGAAAACGTGATGTCGATACTGAAAATCCCAAAGCCAAGGATTTTGCTTTCTACTCATTGAGAATAAGTGACAATAATCTCATAATGAAGGGCTTACTTTGTAAGTTAGTTCGATTGATGTGATTTAATTATCAAAATGAATTGATTCATTTTGATATATTGAAATCAAACTGACCCAATTTATAGTGAATTAACTCAATCCACCTTTTCTTTTTAATATACATTCCAAAAATTTAAAGGAAAATCTACCAACACATCAATAACTCTTATCATTTGTAGTATGTCCTGATTTTTTTGGTTACATTAGATTTTTTCCACTGTAATAAGTAGTATGCTAAAAAGTAATAAAAATCCTCATAAAATGAAGCAGTAATTTGGGGGGGGGGGGCAAAGTTATGAGGAGAAAACAAACTAATCGTAGTAAGAAAATGTTAATATTATAAAATTAATAACTAAAAAAATCAAAATTAGGCGATCAATAAATAAGGAAATAAAATAACTTAAAATTTATAGAGAAATTGTGATGAGAAAAAGTCAATTATAATAAAGAGAGGTATCAGTGACCTATTTGAATACTGTTCTAGAAAATAATTTTTTGTTTCTAAAAACCAAAATATTTTGATAGTCCTATTTCCATCCATTGTTCTAAAATCTTAAAAAACAAAGTAGTGTTCTAAAGAACTAAAAATATAGAACATCTTTTAGATATCGTGGTTTCTTATTTTCCAAACTTAAGAAAAAAATACAGAGAATATCTTGAGAGAAAAGGTGTCATTAACGGCATTATTGTAATTTTGATGAAAACATAGAGAACATCTTAAGTGAACTTTCATTTAAACTGGTTTTTTTTTTTTCAAAATTTGTTCTCAAAAACAATTTGATAAAATTATTTTAAGAACATAAAAACAAAAAATAAAATCAAATGAGCCCCAATATTATTAAGAGAGAAAAAGAAAGAGATAGGCAAACTCCTGTACTACTAAGTTTATTTTTATTTTTTAATTTTTTTTGGGTGAAGTACATTATGAAGCTTATAAAATAAATTGAACAACACTAAAAATCAAGAGACTCCATTTAGTTTTTTCTCGGCATTTTTTTTTTGCATAAAAAATGTTAAACTAATAATTTTTAAATATATCACCCTATTTTATTTTATTTTTGAAAATCTCTCTCTCTCTCTCTCCCTCTCCCAATTTTTTATCGATAGGATAGCTATTTTTTCTCAACATGTGTTGTTATCACAATGGGTATGCATAATTTTTGTTGCAATTTATGTTACTAACAATCATGACACAATTCATACTTATATATATATATATATTATGAAAAATATATAATTCTTGTG
The DNA here is from genome assembly GCA_032878935.1 of Erythrophleum fordii. Classification (NCBI taxonomy): domain Eukaryota; kingdom Viridiplantae; phylum Streptophyta; class Magnoliopsida; order Fabales; family Fabaceae; genus Erythrophleum; species Erythrophleum fordii. The sequence goes on from JAVQMF010000029.1 coordinate 5,342,323, forward strand.
TATACTTTTTTAATTAAACTATATATTTATTATATTATTATTAAAAAGTTACACATTTATTATATTTTAATTAAAAAACATAATAATAAAAATATGAAAAGCTATATCTAAAGATAATTGTTTGCTTGCGAATTTAGAATATTAACCAAGCGAATCAATTAACTTCACACAAATGATTTTTATGTTCAAGTGATATGTTGAAGAAGGGATTCTATCCCACATTTCTAGGTTCCTAAGTTATTAAAAGAAGCACCTTATTCGAAAATATGACTAGTGGTTTAATGTTATGATTAAAAAGAGTAGTAAATGACATGAAAATGGATAAAGCTAAAAAGAAAGATAAAGTTGGAAAGGTGCCAAAAAATAAAGACATAAATATAAATGAATGTGAAAAATAAATGATAAAAACTTGTGTTTAATTGATTAGATGTTATAAGTTATACCTAACACTAATCATTAACCCTACTAAGCACATCTATCACTTCTCCCAATTTTTCTCCCCATATTTTCATACATGTAAAGTCATGGCCAACATCCTTAGGATTGTGTTGTACCATGTTAACTTTCTTTGAGGATGAGATAAATAGTTTGCCTATTGATTAAATATCTTGTTAGTTAACTAGGTCAAACTCATCACTAGATTTAGGAAATGAATTTTTTGTTCTTTCTACACCCTTCTATATAAGGCTAGCTTTATGATTTTCCCTAATTTTTTTGTAAGTGATTGTGGGTATCTGCTTCACCATAATTTTATGATTCTATTCCTAAATTATAAGAATATGGTTAAGTGGCTTGCAAACTACCAAAGGCCAACTGAATATCTCGCATTTGTAATTGCAAGTTATTAGACCAATTCTCATTAATATTCTATTAAAAATCTAAAAAATCTAACATGTGATTTTTAACCTAATCCAATATTAAAAGCCCAGTTCAACTCCTAGAAAATAGTTTCAAAGGGCCCAAATCCATTAGCCCAGGAAGCAAGCCTTCTTTCTCGACCAAGTCAATATTTTTCTGATGTTAACAATAATCCTTAAAAGATGATGCACATGATTGAACAATTTTTAGGAATTGCACCATTTGTGTCTTTTAACATTAGGCACACATGTTGTTTCCCTTTGTGTTTTTTTATCTAACACTTTGTCTCCCTTGCCCTTTCCTTTTTCTCATTCTCCTTCACATAATTTAAAGAAATTATTCAACATGTATTGTTTTCTTAGTGTACATTAATACCTATATGTAGTTAGAAAAAAAAAAAAGAATTATTTTAAAAAATTAAATAAAAAAGGTGATGTATTTGAAACCAAAAAAATTTCATCCAAAATCCATAGAACAAGAAATTTAAATTTTAGATAGTCAAACACAATTCATGAACTAAAATGCCAGTGGAAGAAAATCTTTTCATCATGGCCATGGTTAAACTTATTTATAGTTAGGTTGTTTAAAGGTTGGGCTTCATTTAATTTTGGATTAAAATGAAACTAAATTGAATAAGTCAATCTTTTAAAGAAAAAGATTTATTTTATTTTTATCTATAACTAATTTAGTTCAATATTGATTCAAGTTTAGTATGATTTAGTTTAATGTTTATGATAATTCTTTTAAAAAATAAATTTACGTGCAATTTCTTATATTTTTACTATCAAGCTTTTTAATTAAAATATAACAAAAATATAATTTTTCAATAACACTTGCTATAATATTATTGAAGAATTATACATTTATCATATTTGAATTAAAAAAACTAATAATAAAGATATAAAGAACTATACATATATTTTTTCTTTTTTATTTGTGCATATATTCTCAAATTCTCCAAGTCTATATGTATTTTCTTCACATTTGTAAGGCTCAAAATCATTCAAAATAGTTTTAAAAGGTTGACAATTATAATTTTTTATACTAAATAATCAATCCCAAATTCTTAATTAAAAATTCAACGATATGTAGAGAGGCCAAAATAAAATATAAAAAATCCTTTGCATAACTTTGGTTCAGTTTAGTAACCATACTATTCAAAATCAACAATCTGACATATTAAAAACTTAATTTGAACCTGTTTACTTTGATGTTATCAATTTTAAATCGGTTTGATTCATTTTGACTACCTCTACTTTTAATAATATTATGCATCATTGTTATTTATGTTTTATTTATTTTAGGAACTAATTGAGTTAAATACTACAAACACTAAATTACTAAATATACTAATAATAATAACGTTAATGACCCATCATAGATTCAACTACTCTAATTAAACTTCACTTTAAAGAATAAAATGCATGTCAATAATTGTAGTGGCCATTTTCCTCTTTCTAAATTGTGTACCTAGAATTATTGCTCTTATTAGCATTTAATTCAATTATTATTAAAAAAAATTGTGTAGCCAGAGGATGATAATTTACAATTTCTGTAGGAGCTAAATATCATGGTGGAAATTTCCCAGGCTGGGAATCTTGTTGAGAATCTTCAAATTTTGTCATATAACCTGTTATTTTAATTTTTGTTTCACGAATAAGTACACTTCAGGTTTAAAAAAATAATCTATCTTAAGGCTAACATTCGTAACAAAAATCTTCATGGAATACAAATTATGTACACCACAATTTGGGCAAAATGATTTCATAATAGTAATACCAAACTAATAACATAATATTGAATATGCCCCCCACCCAAAAAATAGATAATATGCCAACAAATTTAGTGTTTATTTGATAAGTGGTGCTTTTTTCAATACACGATAAAGAATTAAGTTAATTAGTTCAATTAATAATTGTCTTCACTTCATGTGGATATATATATATATACATATATATTATAATGGGCCGGTAATATTTAATTAATGATAATAGAATTACTAGCACTTTAAACAACTTATTATCAACCCAATAAGAAACTATATACTAGTAATTAGTTAATAGTCAAAGTAGAATTACCAACATCTTAAAAAATCATCATTAATTATATTTTTGCAATATGGATGTCGTGAAATCAAAATTGATACAGAGTTCAAATAACCAGATGTGAGTTTTAAAATTTAAGAATTTTTTTATGTGCAATTGTTTATAATATATAAATTTTATAAATAAAATTCATAGATAATAAAGCGTTATTTAGATATTATTTAAAAAATAAAGATAATTATTAAAAATATTATCTTATTATTTTTTAAAAAATAAATTGATACATAACAAAAAAATTATAGTAAACAGCACTCAATTGATACAAATTGATAAGTGATATATATATATATATATATATATATTCAATTTCAAGGAAGCAATGTAATAAAAAAATTATTGTTTAGTACACAAAATTATTAAAATAAAATAAGAATTTTATCTAATATTTATTATATTTTTATAATTATTATTTATCAGTGTCTCATTATTTTTTATTATTTTTTAAAATAAAAATATAAAAATATTTTTATCATTAAAATTATTTTTTTATCTTTTCCACAATCACATTAATTTTATATTTTGCGTAATAATCGCACATTCGTACCAAAATACCAAACAAGGCCATTGGACGATTGAGGTGAGGAAATTTAAACTAAAAAAGGAAAAAATAATATAGAGACGCCCTTTCTCGCAGTTCTTTGTACATAGCATGATAATTCTGCTCCGTAAATTCAAAATCCAATCTTACCCTTTTCCGTTCCTTCGCAAGTGACCTCACAGGTTAGGTAAGATCCCAATTCCCAGCTGACACATATTGCTCTTTTTCACATTTCGAGGAAGTTATTAGCGATCCACTGCCTCTTTGAATTGTGTGTCTTCTCTTGTGGATAGTCAGTGCTGATCTATAATTGGTTTTGAATTCTCTGGTGGAAAATTTTTATTATTGTAGCAGTTGGGTCGATGGAGATGATCATCCAATAACTGTTCGAAGCAAAAAGGATTTTATATTAGCTGCTCTGTAAGAGAAAAAGGGGTGGAGAAGGGGATGGATTCTAAAATGGAAGGACCGTCTGTTCCAGCGATCCGACGAGACCCATATGAGGTGTTGTCTGTGTCAAGGGACGCAAATGATCAGGAGATAAAAACCGCTTACAGAAAGCTCGCTCTCAAGTACGGTTGCTTCTAGATTTTGGTTGTGTTACCTTCTCTGTTGAATTGTATGAGGGGGCGCATATATAAGGTTCTCTTTGTTCTGAAATATGTTCGTGATTCGTTTTACTCTTTAGAAATGATGGGTCATGGGTATCATTTCGTGTTAAAATACGTTTTGGTTCTTTAGAGTGCCAGGTGTTTGCTTGTAGTTACAAGCTTACTTCTAGTTTTGTAAGTCTAATTGATCTGTGGGAGGTTGTCTGACCTTCGAGCTTATAGTTGTCCCTGTTTTCTTGGGATTTACTTTCCTCTGCAATGCAATAGTTATTTGTCCTTCACTCGTTTTCTTTGAATGCCAGAAGATTAGAGAAGAGTCTGGGTCTCAGAATTTTATGTATAATATATTTACATAACCTTTAAATGAGATAAAAAAAATTGAAAAATTTTTAAGGGTGAACTTCCTTATCTAATGTCAACCTTTCATATTACAATTTTGTCTTAAAAGATGAATCACTGGAGCAACTTGCTTGCCTCCTGATGTTGTGATTCTCATCATATTCTTAACCTTTACTTCTTTTTTTCTTTTTTGTCTAAAAAGGAAAAGGAAATATATGGTATCCTATGATGATAATAGTCCTATAATTGATAGCAGCATCTTGCTAAGTCTTGAGATAATCCTTTGCAGCTATGTAGCCAATGTTACTGATATTGATAACGGGTCTTCTTGTCTGTCAACTTCTCATTTGGGATGATGGATTTAAGGTAAAATGCTTGGTTGTATTGTTTTCTCTCTTTCTCTTTTCCAAAAAAAGAAAAAAAAAAAGGAAAGGGTTGAGCTGAAGAAAGGAAGAACAGATTAATTGTTATGCAGATATGCTTGTCAGCATTTCCTTCGTGCTCCCTTTTTGGTCTAGTCTTGTAGAATCAAGACGTTTCTGTAGTTACTTACTGGATAAGAATGACTGTGGTGATTATCAAAATATGTGGGGGTCTATTAAATAAATTTATTCCATAAATTTGTCAGGTATCACCCTGACAAGAATGCCAGCAATCCTGAAGCTTCAGAACTTTTTAAAGAGGTTGCATTTTCATACAGTATCTTGTCTGATCCAGAGAAGAGAAGGCAATATGACAGTGCTGGATTTGAGGTCCCTTTCTCATCCTTTGCATGTGAATCAAGTCTCTGTGTCCTCCTTTTTCTGTGTTCTATTTTGGTCTTTTTTCACTGTTTGCTACAATATAGAAACAAAAATATTCCCATTAGCCTAAATTGTATAATTCTTCAAAATTTAAAAGGTTGTTCAACCCACTCATTATCTGTGTTAAGTTATTTAATTATTGCTTTTCCTGTGCCAGAATGGTGTCTGTTTCAGCCTTTGCTTTCAAGAGTCCTTCTGCTTGAACTTGACACAAGTGAACTTCATATATATTATTAAGACATCTTTTTTATTACCCAACTGTTGCTTGCTTTGGTACCATGTTGGGTTTTCTATTCTTGGGGGAGATGAAAAACATAGAATAGAAAAAGAACTTGAGAGAATAGTAGATTAAAGTTACCCAATTGGTTCAACTCACTGAATTATTCACTCCCATACCCTGCCCTTGCCTATGCCTGAAAGAAAAAGAATTGTGATGCTCCAATAGTTTATCAGATTTCCTCTAGAGAGCATACCATTTTGACATCTTACTTCTTAGCAATGTAGAATTGGATTTTCAAGGAGACCTTATGTTTTCAGGGTGAACAGCTCAGGAGAGAGGAGCATAGGCATGAAAGTGGACATAAGATGTCTACACTCATTGCATTTACCTATTCAAAATTGGATATACACATTTGTGGTGTGAATTTTAGGCTGTTTGTTTCATTACAGACAATGTATTTGTGTTCTGTTGTTGATTTCCTGTCTTTCTTTGTTTTGGTATGTTATTATTATTGCCATAAACTCATGTTTTCATTTTCTTCATCTTCATTAAGGCATTTTTTTATTGTTATCAGATCCAGCAATATTTTGATCCATTTTATTGGTCTACATGGCTATTAATTTATCTTTATGACTAAATGAAATTCATATCAACTATGCATATTCCTTGAAAGCTTTTCCTCTTCTCACTTCATAATTTTTTGCTATTTATTTTTCTTTTTGAATTTCGACATTCTTTAAGCTATGGATTTTATAATTCATGTCAGGCACTTGAAGCTGACGGCATGGACATGGAAGTTGACTTATCCAATCTTGGAACTGTCAACACGATGTTTGCAGCTTTGTTCAGGCGGGCATTTAGTTCATTACTTCTAAATGTTCAAAACTGTTTCACTTTGGCTTATCTCTTATTTTATTTGGTTATAGCAAGCTGGGTGTCCCTATCAAGACTACCATTTCAGCTAATGTTCTTGAGGAAGCTTTGAATGGCACAGTTACAGTCAGACCCCTTCCAATTGGAACATCAGTTAGTGGAAAGGTACTTAACTTTTTGTATTTTTCTGCTTTTGATGAAGCAATATAGTATTCTTTCTGCTACTTTTTCCCCTTCTACTTACATTACAACTTGTTGCAGGTAGAGAAGCAATGTGCTCATTTTTTTGGTGTGACAGTAAATGAGCCGCAAGCTGAGTCAGGGGTTGTAGTAAGAGTTACTTCAACTGCACAAAGCAAATTCAAGGTATGAATGATTAATGTATTATAATAATTTCTTTCGATAATATAAAATTGGATTGTAATAGTAAAACTTGAATTTTCAGTTGCTCTACTTTGAACATGATGCAAATGGTGGCTATGGCTTAGCATTGCAGGTAATGTATATTGTTCTTATTTTTTCAACTGTGTTTTCTTTGATTGAGGATTTATTATCCTCCAACTTTTTGTACTCTTTTCCCTTCTTAATATAATTTCTTCTTTTACTTTAAAAAATGTTTAAACTTTTGGGGTCAAGATGAAAATTTCACTTTTTTTAATAGTGTTTAAATTTTTCATCTTTGTAATCTACCAGAACATACTCGTTGATAGGTTGATTTGTGGTATAGCATTCAAATTACAAGCTTGATTTATATGGGGAGTTTTAGTATTCTACAATAGCTAGGTGCTTATCGTCGTTGTACCTTGTGATGATTCTAGCAAGTATCAATGGATTGGTATGGAATACTGATACCATCTATTTCTCTTCCAATGGAACCAGCTATATGCTAGATTGAGCATCTTGTGAAAAGGAAAAGTGGAACTTTGGGATGTTGCTAAATAAAAGAGGATGATGCAGTCCTCAGGAGATTTGAGAAATGTCTGGGATGGGGTTCTGGTCAATCTTAAACATCTCCGTATATTTCTAACTGTGGGACCAATTCAAGACAACCTTCATAGTGCCCGTTTGGATACACGGTGGAAAATCACGTTTGTGTAAAAGTAATAAAGTTTTGCTTCGCGTGGACGTGATTTTGGGGGAAGTCACCGCCTTTCCAAACACAGCTATAACTTTTAATAACTGCAGTAATTTGGGTATTATGCAATATCTGAAATTAGAGCTCACTGTTAGCAGATGCTTGATTGTAGAATGTAGACCTCTAAATGGTGCTTTACCCCATATATTTATGTGTGTGTGTGTGTATATATATGTATGTATATATATATATTTTTCTTATTCTTTTTTCAATGTAGATCCAACTATAAGTAAGTATTGTCAATGCATCATATGTTTTCATTAACAAAGGGTGCACTTGTAACACAATATTGTCTTTATATGATGCAGTGGATGTAAATAAGGTTGACTTAATAGAATTTGTGTTAGAGTTTGTAAGTTTATATTTGTTGAATGTACAACCCTTTTGGTAAATGAAGGAGAAAATTTTTTATTTTATCTCTGATTTTCATGATAATCCAAGGTCTGAAGAAACTTCTGCTTGGGCCATCATGAGTTTTTCTGGAAACCTTGGAGGAAGAGTGAAATTGCATTTTGCTTGGTATTTATGTCTTCTTTAATTGTTAATGTGTCTCTGGGATTTTAGAGTATCAGAGCTTTAGCTGTGAACCTGGAGTGCAGCTTTTTCTCTCTCTTTCTCTTGTCTATTGCAGCATATATTACAAGTAATATTAATAGCAATTTAGTATGAAAAAGGGATCTATGGACATGGATAGTTTTAATAGAATGCAAGGGAAAGAGCATGAAAGAAACAGGAATTTCAATACTATTGAGGCCAATGGCCAATATTATCCCCTTTTATCTAGCAAGTTATTTGATCAAATGCATAGTTTTGTCTGAACTGATAAATTAATTAAGAGATCATACCCAGAAAGTCACAGTCCTAAAGTTTTGCAGGGTGAATTTAAGATATAGGAATGTTGCAGAGTTTTGCTTTGCTAGGATCTTTAACTTTCTTTCTAATACTTGCTGTGATTGGAATTGTACTTTGCAATTGGAAGAAGATGTCTTTGTAGCAGTTGATTTCTTTATTCTTGTTTTTGTTGACTTCATAGGGCTACTTATAATTTTAATTTGAACCATCATTGCTGAAACTCAGTAGTACTCTATATTGGTGCATAATTAAAGTACTAAGCCACTACATCTAAAGCCCATGATCAAAACCTTTTCCTTTTGCTGCTTGTATTTTATGCATATGCTGCAAATTGACAAGTTTTCATGTCTCATTCAGATGTATATATACAGACACACCCAAAGAATCAGATCGCTTTCTCTGCGTTTTGGTGCTTTGCACCTTCTAAAGTCAAGCACTTCCTTTCCATCTTTTAATCCTATTCATATACTTAAATTACTTGTTAAGTGAAGGATTCTTCATAAGCTGTTCATAACTAGTCTATTTGTTACACAAATTGTGTAACATTTATTGCAATCTGCTGTGATTTTGTCAATGTTGCAATAAGGGCTCGTGCAATTGACTATTGGGCATGCACCATTGTTGTATGCAATTTTCTTTCTACGCAGGAAGAGAGTGAAAAGACTGGCAAGGTGACATCTGCAGGAATGTATTTCTTACATTTTCAAGTGTACAGAATGGATTCAACTGTGAATGCTGTATGCAAATTATTGTCATTAGATTTCTTTTTCTTCTTCCCTTTTGGTCTTTCTTGTTCGGCATATGGGGGGCTGGAAAGTGTGTTTATTTTCAGTACTTTGTTGCAGTTAGCAATGGCGAAGGATCCTGAAGCTGCCTTCTTTAAAAGGTTGGAAGGTCTTCGACCTTGTGAAGTCTCGGAACTAAAGGCTGGCACTCATATATTTGCAGTTTATGGTCTGGATAATATATTGTTTCATAATATTTTTGCCTGCTTGGGCTAGTTTTTCATATTAACTATGGGAATATCATGTATCCTGATTCAAGTTGATATTATTCAGGAGATAACTTCTTTAAGACTGCCACTTATACGATTGAGGCACTTTGTGCAAAATCATATGAGGATACCAGCCAAAAACTTAAGGACGTTGAGGCCAAAATTTTAACAAAAAGGAATGAGCTACGCCAATTTGAAACCGAATATAGAAAGGTTATTATTAGCTTTAGTTATTGATGGTTTAAAGTGTATTGTGGTGCTTACAAGTTGCAATATTATTTTTCTTGTCCATTTTTAGGCACTGGCACGCTATCAAGAAGTGACTGAAAGATACACACAAGAAAAACAGGCAGTATGTTCTTATATCCTGAGCTACTATTATTACTTCCTATACAATTGCATCTCTGAATATGCATACATTTGCATTCATTTTACTATCAATTTGCCTTTCGCTTAATTGATAACAGGATCAAAATTAATATATGTCTGATTGACTTGTAACAAGCCAGATTGGGTCCAATTTCTTCTTACCCTGATTTTTTTGGTCTGATAAAAAAATAACAATATTATATATAGCAATTATAGATGTATGCTTTTATGCTGAATAGGAACAACTCAGCTTCTTACCAAATTTAAGAGGAGCAGAAAACGAAACTAGAATGATGTGCACTGAAAGGGACATCCAAGGTTTGGCATATACTGTATATTAATATGTGAAACGTTGAACTAAATAAAATATAATTCTAACCCCAAGGGGTTGGCTCAGTGGTGGTGGAGACAAACATGTAATGCATAATTAGGTCACATGTTCAAATCCTAGTTATGCCAATTTCTTGGGGCCAAGTTGTAAGGAATTTCCTTGTGAATTCTCTAGTAGCAACGTGGATGACCTGCCTTTGATTGGACTGAGGAGTTGGATTAGTTGAAGTGCATTCAAGCTGGCCCAATCATTACTTGTCTGCAGTACTGACAAAAGATATATTATCTTCCAAAGTCAAACCATGGTGAAAGTAAAACCAATTTTTATGTAAATTTGGAGAGGCATCCTAGTATATTGTGCTGAAAATGTGTTTAAAGTTTCTCAACTGAGCGGTCATGCAATGCAACAGATAGAAATAAGCGGAGTTTCGTTGTTATGCTAGCCTGAATTGGTTTTTCTGTCACTTGCTGAGTCTGAGATACCTCTGGAAACCAGAATTGTAATGAAAGGTTATTAGAAAAAATGTTTCAGGAGTTTATTTCTGCATTCAATGTATTATTTCCCATTTCCAGACATCTACAAGTCCAACTTCCCAATCAATAATTCTGTAACAAGCTCAATCTTTTTATCCTGCAGAGAGTTGTTTTGTTTTGTAGATTTTCCTCCTATCCTTCATGTTGTGGTTGTATTATTGACTGGTTGTGGGCATTATCTGATGTTCTGGCACCGTAAAATAGGAGAAAGAACACATATAAAAGAAAAGATAAGGCATGGTTCTGGGGAGGCAAGGTTGCTACGTTGTGATACGTGAGAAATATGGGACTGTCCTCTAATGCAGATGCGACCATTACATCACCTTCTTATTCAATTATACCATTGCATTCATTTGAATTTATGCTCTAAATTGTAAGACTATATTTTCGATGTGGGGCTTTGTAACTCCTTGTAATTCATGGTGCTTCATTAGTCGTTAAATTTGACAAATATAATCTGATAAAACTTGTTGAGACTCTTCTTTCTATGTCTCTGACGTTGGCAAGTGTATTTTGCTATTCAGGTAGATGAGCTTCTGAAACAAAGAGATGGCATCCATTTTTCCTTCACTGTTGCCAAGCCAATCATTATTAGTGGGAATGGTAGTAATTTGAGTAATGGAAGTAGTAGCAGGAAATTTGCTGGTGAAGATTCCAAAACAGAGAGCCCTTGGGAAGATGGAGGCTCAGATGGCAAGGATAAATCAGGAAGAAAGAAATGGTTTAATCTCAATCTTAATGGTTCTGGTAAGAGAATGGTTTGAGAAGTGCTTGGCTGTCTCTCTGATGTTTTGGAATATTTTTCCTGAGTTGGTTCCGCCTTGGTTGTAAATTGGTTGATGTTTATTTGCTCTTTGGCATGCATTTTTAGTATTTTCTAATAGGACAAAACTTAGGTAGAATTTTCAATTGTTTATTATCAAGTTTTTCAAGTAAAACATGATAAGTGGATATTTTTTACAGACTAACTTCATATAGTCGAGTGTTTTAAAAAAAATTTCACACGTTATGTATTTATTGAAACATCTGAAAGCAAACATCTAACTCTTTCCAATATTCCAGTGGCCCAGTGGGGCCCATATCATCCAATTCCCGTGTAGCATTGGGAGTGTATATAATTTATATTGTAATGATATATTTATTTGTTTTTGCATCAAAGTCTTTTTCTCCTTCCTTCCTCTTTATGACAATCGAAGACATTGTTTTGCTATATTACTTCCAAGTGTCTTAAATATGACAACTGAGTTTAGTTTGATTTGTATGTTATATAAATTGTATCGATTATATAGAAATTCTACTGAATTTAAATTATGCAATGGTAGGGTCATATTTAGATTTGAATTTTTAACATATAGCATCTTTAAATATCATTTCTTTTTGTCTAGTATGATAAGTATTATTATATCAAGTCATGAGATACAGGCTCATTATAGCAAGTCAGATTAAGTAGATCTGAACTTCTAAGAAAATAACCAAGATGAAAATGAGGTAACACACTTCAATAGAAATTGTAATGTAAAATTATACAACTAAATATTTGAAAGACACATGGATTCCTTCCTGAAGCCCAATTTGGTGTAACCCTCTGTTATGGATTTAGATCCTCTTTCGCGAAGGAGAATATCCTATAAGAAAGAGAAAGGGAAAGTGTATATAAGGTTCTATTAATGCGTAATCCATCCACTTTTCTTTCTCTCTTATAAGATCTTCCTTAACTTAAGAGAGAGAGAGGATCCTATTCCCTCTAATGTAACCCCTTAATAGTTTACATTCAAATTATTTTGGATGATTTGTGGGTGTTAGCCTGACTGAAGTAGTCACTGTGTACTTCAACACATCAAGGGTTTGGTTGTAAAGCAAATCTTCTATTCCAACATCTTTGTTCTTTTTCTTTTTTTAATTGAACTTCTATTCCAATATCTGAAAGCTTCTGTTCCACAAAGAGGAAAGTGTTAATAGCTAAAAAGCATTACAGGGGGGAAAAAGATAAAATATTTTTTCCTATAGTTTAATAATAGTGTTATCCTAATATTATAAAAATATATATAGATTTATGTTGAAACAAAATAAAATTCTATAACTAAATCTAATGCTAGACATGACTTTGAGGGATCTGCTTGTTTTCTGATGGTTAAAGGCCTAATGTTAAAATTAGCTTTAGTTGTAATCAGTTTTTCAGTTCTGAAAAGGATTCTCGTATATTTTTATAATAAAAAAGAATTGTATAATTGAGTTATCTTTTAAAAGACGGAAGACTATAGGTGGTTTGTCTTCAAAGTTTGGTTGGACTAAATGGGCTACCCACTTTAAGTTTGGTTGTGGAAAAGAACTGCTGGGTCTCTTAATCTGGCCCATACTTTTGCTGGCCTGGGTATAACAAGTTTTTGGTAAAAGGTTTTTTGAGCGCATAAATTAGTAGATTGGGTTAAACCTGTTCAACAGGATTAACTCAGTTTAACAACTCTAATCGCTTAGTATAACCTATTAATTGACATCCTTTAATTTTTGAACATAATGCCAGGTTTGAATTGTTGAATTCACCTGAAGTGAAATTACTTCAAATTGAAGATCTTTCTGCTAACCTTGTATTACTTATTTGTAAATGATTTGGAAATTAAATTAGAATTCACAACCCACCGTTTAAGGGAACTATGTCAGATTAAAAATGCTATAGATGGCATATGATGTGAAAAAGAAAATTTTCTTCTTTCACTATCATTTTTCTTAGAAGTCATTTCTTCGACATTTAAAGGCATCATATGATATGACCCAAAAGTACAGTTTTAATATTCTCGTTTCTGTATTTATTTAAAGACTATCAATATTTTTCATTAATAGGCGTATTTCTCATAAATTAATTGCCTATTTTTGTATATTAAAATGATGATGGTTGGAAGAATTTCTCTTGACAGGGTTGTTTTCTTAATTTAAACCAAGATTTCGAGATCTATTATTTGTTAATGTTGTAGTATTTTACACATTTTGGAAAATTGGTCATGTAACCAGACTAGACGAAAGCCACATCCGTGTTTATCTATTTAATTATCTATTTGATGATTCATGTATAGGTTTAAATTAAGGAAATGTAAAACAAGCTTAGACATATCATCAAAGGTGAGTACATGCATCACTAGAGGTTGATTCTAGTGGGTAAGGGAAAATCCAATAAGATATAGGGGACTAATTATATAATTAATTAAAAATATTGAAACCTATAAAACTTATCAAAACCATTAATAATATGAGTAAAAATGAAGCTTGCATATATGTAAAATAAAAAGTTGATCAAATGCATATCTTTGTGCATGATATAATGTTTTAATATTTGAGATTTATTCCATAGTAATTAAATTTGGTTTATATCTGTAACTTACTATCTAAAAATGATCTAGATAAAGTAACTAATGTAGCACATATTAGCTATAACCCAATACTTATATCCATTATTTCTTTTTGTAATATACAGCCTACCTATGTGTCCGTTATAGTTAGCCAGGCCTTACAATTAGATTCTTTAATGTCTTGTTTGGGAGTGAGGAAAGGAAAGAAAATGGTGGATGGAGAATTTTTTTTTTTCAATTTGGTAAATTAAAAAAAAAGGAAATGATTGGAAAAAAAAAAATGTGGGACTCGCGCCATTTTTGCACTGTTTGCTATCTACCCACCAAGTAATGAAAAGGAAGAGAAGGGAGAGAAAAGACATGCCACTGGGTCCTGTTTGCTACTGATGTTATTATCCATCAACCATGGAAATTTGCAAAATACACTCTGTGGACAGACAACAATTAAGAATTAATAAAATTATTTTTGAAAATAAAAATAAAAGTAATTATAAATAAACAATAAATAAATATATACTCATATTAAAATAAATGAATAAAGATAAAATATATTATATTTATGATAAATATGTTTAATTAAATGAAGAATAGTAAAATAATTTGACATTTTATTTATATATTTTTTCTTTTTTTTCTTTAATGAAACCAAATAAATAAAAAGAAATGTCTCTTCTTCTTTTCTCAATCATATCAAATAAAGTAAGAGATAACTCATCCGCATTTTTCTTGTATTTTCTTTCCTTTCTCTCCTATTCTTTCCTTTCTTTTTTTTCCCTTTCATATCGTACCAAATAAACCATTAAGTATCTTGCAAACAATAAAATTCAAACCTCATCCAACTGACCAAGCTTCTTTAATTATACTCTGTTGTTACTTACCCTTACGACTTGGGGCTGACTGCCCTTCAATTCCTAACCTAAGCATACACAGTGTCATGATTATCCAAAATTTTCCATGTATTGGTATGAACTTTGAACACCACCACAGAAGAGATAGTTATCTAATATTAAGGACAATAAATTTTAAGAGATTGACCTAGTAGTTAAGAAAGCTAGCTTGTTCTCATTTTGATTATCTTGGGGTCAGTACCAGATCGATGTAGAAAGGGCGCCTTTAAAATTGTTAAGGAAAAGACCTCGTCTTCGTTGATATCTAAGCTAACTTGAAAATATTTTTATTGTATAACAAGTAAAAAAGGGACTAATGAAATGGAATACCATTTTAAGTTACTTAAGAAAAAATATATATGCTCTTGGTGGTGGGTTATATATATTAATTAGTGACTTAAGAAATGGAATAAAGGGAGGAGATGACTTAAGGCATACACATTAACTTGCTTTAACTACCATTTCTTGTAATCTAAACAAGCTTGTCTTGACATATTCTGAATCTAACCTATCAGTATAGTTTAGTGAGTTAGGCTATTATACATCTGCTTGGACTCTTCCCAAGAGACAAATTCTGCCAGAATCGAAGGACTTAATTGCTTATCCCAAGCTTCCTTTTGTTTTTGTTTTGTCAGAACAAGCACATCACATAGTTTAAGAAATGCTTTAAACCCTTTCTAGCCCCAAGTCCCATATGCATACCTAAATGTGGATTTATTAAGGTAGATTCCTCGTTCGGTCCTGGTATAATCTAATCTGATGCAGAATTGTTTTATATGTGACAGCTTAGATGCGAACAGTTTCCCTATAAACTATATTCTTAATAGATTTGTTGAGTAAAATAAAATTATGACTGAAATCATATTTTGATCCCTCATTAAAAGAATTACTCTTAAACTCGTTCTTTTCAGAGGAAAAAATAAAATAAAATAAAATTATGACTGAAATCATATTTTGATCCCTCATTAAAAGAATTACTCTTAAATTCGTTCTTTTCAGAGGAAAAAAAAATTAAATAAGCTATAGTCCTTCAAGTAATCTCAATCTAATTCCTCCGTTAATGTGTCGCCATTAAAATTGACGAAATGAGTAACCTGGACACTATCGATGATGTGTATGTAATAAGTGCTTATCTGGAATTATTTCTCATGTACTAAATCAACCATTGCACAGGTCCAATTCATTCATTCCCTCAAATTTGGTAGTAAAGCGACTAAATTTGAGATGTTATCTTATTTGAGATTCTTTTTTTAATTTAAAGGGCCATCTTGAGAATAACCCCATTAACGAAGGATCAAAATAAGATTTTAGTCAAGAAAACTAGACTCAATTTTATTTGGAGACATGGAACTTATTTCATGTGATCTCTTATTTTACATGTGATTGTGAAGCTCTTTTGTCAATTCCATCACACTTCAATTCGTATATTAATTCACTGGCCCTAAGCACGCTGCAATTGAAAAATAACCAAAAACCAGATAGGGAGATTATTAAAAAAATTGCTATCATTTTAGTGAGGAATAATATATAGTTAAGTAAGTTTAATAAGATTCGATGCAGTTCCAGTCACCTCATCTAATTGTAAATGTTTCATAGCTGGCAAGTTCTTTTTTTATATATAATTATAGGGATCGGAATCGAATTTTGTCCTTTTCCTACCGGGAGACGGCAGCCAACATATGTTGTATCTATACCATGAACAGCGTCATTTCTTAGTAGAAACATTATTGAGAATCTAGTTTTAAGAATGAACTTCGCTTCCAAACCCTATCTAATTATAGAAGTTAACAGTTAAAGAATAAGAAATAAAGCTGGAATAACCCAAAATGGATAAGATTAAGGACAAACAAAATAAGAATTAGTAGTCCAAGTTGGAATCAGTGGTGACGGGTCAATGAAGAAAACCTGAACTAGAATTTTTTTTTAATGTTCAGTCTAAATAATATTTGCTTTTAATTTAATTAATTTGAAGTTTGATTTGAGGATATTTATGCCCAGTCCCATGCCACTACTTCCTCATAAGGTATCAATACTAACCTAGCTCCACTCAAGTTATGTGGAGGTTAGTAAAACTTTATATTTGTGGTTTGGGTCAAAATGCTCTTATTTTTATATTAAGATAAAATAAATATAAAAACATTAATTATGTTTTTATAAAAAAAAAATGACTTGAATACTCTATCTTTAATTTAGTCTAAAAATAAATGTAAAAATTGCTAACAACTAGTGTAGAGGTTAGCATTTTCAAATATATATATATATATATATACACACACACATATATAAAGTCTTGTCATGTCATATGCAGATGTTCCTAAGTATGTGATGTCTATGGGTTATATGTAATGTGGGTACATTGCATTATTTGCATAGCCGTCTAAATGTCTCTCACTTTATTAGCAAAACCACACACCTGTTTTTGTCTTATTGATTGACCAAAATCCCTCATATATAGCTTCCCTCCTCCAAAACTCAATTCACGAGAACTTCCAAACATATGTATTTTGAACTCAGAAGAGTCACGAGGGATTTTAGAATCATTTATTTTCTTTACATATTAATTAATGTGGACATTGTGGACTACAATCTAGAGTTAGCTCCACGTCGGTTTAGATATATTAAATATTATTTAATTAATTGATTGATTAATTAATTAATTAGAGAGAGAGAGAGAGAGATACTTCACATGACTTAAAGCTATAGCTTCATCTGACATCCACCAATTTGTTTATTTAAATAGGAGTGGGATTGAATTTTTAAAAAGAAGTAGGTAGTGTCACTTGGAATACATAAAGGGCCTAATTGAGTCATATAGCCACATTGTTTGGGGAGAGTGTGTGCTTTTGAATTAAAAGTGATCTGAACATATCCATAAAAAGGATTTCCAACTTGAAAACTAAGTCACATTTGGGGCTATCTTTATATCCTTTTTGGATGCTTCCAAAGTAATGGTTGGAAAAAGGAACAAAAGATGATTAGAAAGTTAATAATGGGAGAGGTTCTAATATGATAGGATCGTGTCTCTTAATGATCTCTAATTAAATATACTTTGTGATTATTTATTGCCTCATTGGTTAAGGTTCCTTGATAAGCACAATTTGGTGGGCCATAATCGCGATTCGGGCGATCTTATGTGATAATATTGGCATCACTTCAATCAACAACAGCTAAAGAAAGCATGGTTAACCTCCTAAAAAGTGATCTTCGCAAATTGATGGTGGAAACCATTACAACAAGTTCTAAAAAAAAAAATTGATGAAGATAAAGAAAAGAAATTATAGAAATTTGAGAGGATTTTATATAGATCTGATTTATACAAGATGTATAGATCAAGACAATTATTAAAAAAAAAAAACATACAAGCATTCATATAATTATCAAAAGTAAATTCTATTAAATATAATATGAGTATTATTTTAGTCCTCCAAAGATGACTGAAGTATCAATTAGTTCCCTCAAATGTCCTTTTGTTTATTTGAAAGTTTAATTCTGTTTCTATTCTATATAATATATTTCCTTCTTAAAAAATTATGTAGTATCATTATTTTTTTAGGTTTTGAAGGATAAATTGGAACAAAATTAAAATTTTGGTTTTTAAAATAATGAAAAAAACTTTTAAAAAATAATTATTATTAGTATTAATATTTTTGACATAATTACATATATGTTTTATTTTTATAATTAATTTATTCTATTTATGTCTGACAAATCCAATCAGCTACTTAAAACTTTTCTCACAAGTTTATTGCCAAGACAGTTGTTTATGAATCAACAAGACTTGGAAAGTGTGAAAAGACAATTCCCCTCACCTCCCAACTTAAATAAGCAAAAGAGCAAGTGTTCATGTGGGGGCAAAGTGCCACAAAACCTTGCCCATGTGGTCCCAATATGTGATAGTGGGACCTACCTTCATGTTTCTTCAAACAGTGTAGAAACCAATCAAATATACCTTCCCATGTGTTTCCCTACATCAGTGGAGAAAACCTTAAGTTCATGTCTCACCATTTTCATACTCCTAAGTCCTAACCCTCTTTTCTCAATTTTTTTTTCTCCTCTTCTTTTTTCTTCTTTTTTTGCCCCTTTTTCATTCAAGACTTTTAACTCAAACTGTGTTAACTAAATATGTGTTTGGCTTTCTGTTCAGTCCATTCATGTGAATGGATTGCTGAGCACAGGAGGATGGGGTTTCAAATTGGTGATGAATCGCTGTAGATAGTTCTATATGTATATAGACCTAACTAGCATACTATTTGTTGGAGGTGGCTCAGAACTTGGAACCCTAATTTGACTGATCTGCCTACTCCATATGACAAATTTAATTGAACTAGAAAGACAAGTCACAACTTTAGGTGGATGCATGAATCAGTTATATTAGTTTGGACTGCCAATTTTATTGCACCAGATCATGGCCAGCACATGACTTTGAAATTCATTCTCATTGACAAACCTAACCACAGAAATGATAAAGTGGAGCTTTTGAAAAGAAAATCATATAAATCATTCTTTTTGTGAACAACAAATTAGGGATCAAAAAAATTATTCTCCCTCTAAATTGGGTGCAGGTATAAGGACGTAATTCAGACGTAATTTTTTTTTTGAAACATTTATCATTAAGTTCTTCAATAAAAAAATGTGATATGTGTGTATGATTTTTTCGCTACTCAATACTATATAATTTATTATATCAAAATATCAAATTCCACTAGATGATATATTTTTATTAAAAAAATTTGATGACATAAAACTACGGAAACTAAAGAACAAATTTTACCGAAGTTTTATCCCGTGCGTAATTAGTAAAATGTTTACAACAACAGATATTATTGGTAAGAATCGAATTGAAGAATCTTATTTAAACCGATGAAACTCGATCTTCACAACTAAATAGGTCTTATTATCTAATATAAATCATTTAAGGGAAGCCAAATAGCACACAAGATGAAGCCAAAAAATGGTACGATTTTTTGCTTGGCCACAACTGGTCCCAGCAATTCTCTTGCTAGATGAACTTTTTTTAACCCTTATGAATAGGACCACACAATGTTATAGGAGATTGTCAATCTAGGGTACATATTGTTTTCCTTTCTGTGCTGGGACTGGCCCTTTGAATATCATAGTGGGATGAAAGTGGACCATGCAGCTAGCTTAACTAGCCCTGGTTTTCCAAACTCTAGCTAGCTTTCCACTGCAATAGAGAAAGATCATGAACCCAAAGAGCAAAATCATTGGATCCAGATAATAAAGCATAAAGGGATTGTTAGGTTTAAACACTTTTATGATACTAATTAATGGAGATCCTAATGTGAGTCCTAAATCAACCTGCATTATTATGTATTTGTTTCCACCAGTAACCCCATGTTATATGGATTTAATCAATGGGACCCACCTAAAGAATTAAGATTAATTATCTATGAAAAGACCTTCATAACCCATTGCATCTTCCATGACAAGAAATGGAAAACTCTAGCAAGAAAGTTAACTGAAAAATGCTCTTAAAAAAATAATTAAGATGAAGAAAGCCCCAATAACTCATACATGTCAACTGTTTAATTAGCTGCCATGATTGAGTAGATTGACCCTTTCATTTACCCATGTCACAGTACTAAATTATAATTACTACAAACCTACAGCTAATTAATTTAATTGAATAGATTAGCCACTTGGAGGATTGTGTTAATGATGATTAATTATCAAATCCAACGGTTAAAAAAGAATGCAAACTTTCACTTCAAAGGTGATCCATATCATGGGCATTTGCAAAGAGACTTTTTCTTTTTCTTACACGGGAAAACTTGACTAATTGGGAGGTAGCTTTGAATAGAACACACACACAAGGAAGAGGAGACAAGGTGGGTCACATTAGGAGTTGTGATGAAGACTTTGGCATTCAATTAAGGGGATCTTTCTTCTTTCTTTTTTTTATTAATTATGTTAAATCGATTATGATTATTATCATTAATTATTATAATTATGCTTTTAAAGCACCCAAAAGCTCTCATTCTCTCTCGTAGTTAGTAAGATTCGCAGAGATCTCTCCCAAAGCAAGAAAACCAATAGAGAAAATGAGATTTCAACGTCAATCACGCAAACATCCTAAAACAATTATTCATCACTATTGACACGTAAATGGGTGGGGACCCAAACCCTAAGTTTTGTAAACACACATCTGATCATCAAGAACATTATTTAACAAAATTGATACAATAACTTTAAAATGTAAAAAAAATATATTTTGAACTTTGGATTAAATATTTAGTCTCAGCTTGAATTCACTACAAAAGATTATGTTATTATCAATTCATTCTAACTTGATATATACTAATTAGTGAAAATTATTGAAGTGAGAAAACAGTATTTTGCAGTGAATTTTAACTATCATTCAATTTGTCACTATCTATCTTCATGTCATACATAAAAATGGCCTTTCAAGCAAACCAACTGTGAGTGAGTGTGAAGTGTATGTAACTAAAGGTACCACCCATGACCCATCTTTGTTTTCATATATAGTTTCTATATAGACATAGGATTATAAAACTGAGGTTGTGTGTGTTAACTTTTATTGAAAAAGTTAACAAATGGTGACACTAGAGTGGGAGATAAGAGGTTGGAATAATGTGAAACAAGCGTATCCAATGAGATATGAGAGGTGAATATGATGTTGACACATGGGCCATGGAAGCAGTGATTAGTGGTGGGACTGATGGTGTTAGATCTGAAGTAGCAATATAGCTGCTATTTGGACGCAAGTTCTCTGGTATTCAATTTGAACAACAATTTAAACCTTTTATATTTTTTCTTTTTTTAATTTCAATTATCCATTTTTTTAGTTTCATATTTTTTTTATTTTAAAGAAAGTGAAATACAAAATAGAGACTGTTTGTTAATTTCTACTAGGCAGATAATTCTATCTAGTAAAATTGAAAGACTGTTTTTATCTTATATTTTATTTCTTTCAAAATAAATAAATAATTAATTAATTAAAATTAAATAATAATAATAAAAATAAATTCACATCTACTCAGTTTAAGCAATATGGAGTCTGCGTCGCTACTTTTGTCATCTCTCTCTCTCTCTCTCTCTCTCTCTCTCTCTCTCTCTGTGTGTTTCTTTCCAAGTTCTGGATCTTGGATGCTATCATACTAAAACAGCTAATTCCCTCCCCCTCTTATAGGCCTGCTTTGACTTTTCCTAGAGAGAGATGTAAGTGTTGTGTTGGGCGTTGTGGATGTGTAAACCATCGCAAGATTGATGAACTAGGAAACATTGATATTTGTAAACATGGCTCTATATATAGTTTATAGTTAGCAAATTAATGATTTATTTTTTGAAAGATTTTTTTAATTTAATTATCTAAAAATAAATTTTTTTAATTTAGTTTTTTAATAATCTCCTCTCAATCAAAATAGCTTTTCCATTTAACCAAGTTACAGAGATTATCAGAGAAGCTAAAATGGCATGACGCCTTGCTCATTTGACCTTAGGTGATGATATGGATGTGCCCATGTGTCATGAAGCTTTAAAAACAACGTTGTTTTGTCAAATTTCTAAAACCCACCTACACCTGCAATGAAACAACGTCGTGGCTCGCTCAACACACTACATTTTAAGATTAAATTAAATTACTGATTTACTATAAGATTAAATTAAAGACGTTTTATTTTTTAAAAATTAAATTAAAAAAAGAGTAATTGGATTAAATTATTAATTTATTTCAAACACTTACTAAAATAAGTGTAAAAGTATATTTTATTATTTAAAAGACTCTTTTTAATGAATTTTTATTGAATCGTTATATATTATATGTATATAGAATTTGTCGTAAAATTGCATTTCTAAATTCTTTGTATCAGCAGGAACAGTTAGAGTCAGCAGCCAGGGGGTAGAACACAGACATGGGCTTCCCGGTGGCTTTTCATTGCACTAACTTTCGAGTTTCTGGTGAGAATATGGTATTACAGAAGTACCCAAATCAAAACCACTTGTTCTGTCTTAAATCTTAACCAATTATTGATGTTGCAGTAAAAAGATGGCATAACTTGAGCGTTTATGAAGAAGCATGTCTTAAATGTCAAAAATGAAGTCGGTCAAACACTGTTGAGCTGAGTTTGAATTAAGCATGGCTGATAAATTCTCAGTAAGACCCGTCAATAAAAATATATAAATCACATTAATTTTAAAAGAAAATATATAAACATGTTAGATATAATAATATATATTTTACAATTTATTTACTTTATTTATATTTATACATAAGTTAGATCTATCTGAAAAAATTGCAAAGGCATTCTATGTTTTAGCAATTGTTATTAGTTGATCAAACAATCTGGTAAGCTTCTAGCTGATTGGTCATCTTACGCAAAGTTCAAATACACATCAAAGGAGTGTAAGCAATTACCACATAAAATCCATTTTATACTTTTCTAACCTAACTGCATAAAAGAGAAGCCTCCATTTTCTGTCTCTCTCTCTCTCTCTTCAATTCTTTTTCAGTACTGCTTGTTGGTTGGAAAATCAAACTGTCTCTGATGGCTTAAGATGATAAGCTAAGTGAGGGGTCCAAATCCAATATTGAGTGTATTAATTAAAATTGGAATGGATATTATTCAACTTATTCAATGGCTTTGATGAGACAAACCCATCGAGTTCATTGGTTCAGAGTTTGCCCTTCAAACTAGCTATCGCAACTGCTTCCATGGTTATACACTTAATATATATATATATATATATGCATGTATGTATATATATATATATATATATAATTTTATGTACAAAATGGTTTTGTACGCATACGAGGGAAACCGTGGGAGCAGAAAAAAAATATTAAAGAAGGATAGATGGCTATGATCCAAAGCCAATCATTTTACATGGACTTCAACCCGGACCATACTGCCATCACATGCATCACATTCTCAAATCGTCTTGATTTTCATAATAAATAATGATAACTCATTTGATCTATTTTGTATTGTTTCTTTCCTCATCTCCTTATATAATTAATTTGAAGTGTCTGATTCTTTTTTTTTTTTAATAACAAAATGCTTATTTGTCAAATAATTGATAAAGGCTACCTTTGTAATTTGAACCACAAAAAGCAAATGGAAATAGACTACTTAGAGACAACTATAATCCCCTTGGGTCCTTGTTTGTTCTTGGGTCTTGTTCCCATATTTCGCACACTTTCTTCTCCTTGGATGTCCTCTCTCTCTCTCTCTCTCTCTCTCTCTCTCTCTCTCTCTCTTCACTGTGTGCTTATTTTTATACGATTTTTTTAAAAGTAAATTAAAATAAGTTCACTTGAGATTTAGCTAAGTGAGATAGATATTGCAAAGATTTTTTTAATTTATTTTTTTCATAAAAATTAACTTTTTGTATAATACATTTTTCTTTTGAAAAAATTTAGTTATGTTTATAGTCATATTAATAATTAAATATCCAATTTCATATTAAGATTTAAAATTAATTTAGCTATTTTTATTTTAATATTAAGAATTAAATTATAATCTCATCTTATGCAAAAAAAAATTAACTTTATTTGACAAAAATAAATTAAAGGATAATTTTTTTCAATATATATTAAATGTCAAGGAATCTAATAATTTTTTAAAATAAAATTGTATCAAATATAATTTAATCAAACTTTAAAAAAATAATATAGTTTCCCTGTTTTTGATTATTATAATCACTGATGTTGATCAGACAAAATTTTTCCATTTTCAAATTTTAAAAATGTATTATTCTCTATTGACCTATTATATTTAAATTTTTATTTTTCAAGTGGTTTACAAAAGTATCATCCCAAATTGATAACCAAAGGTATTATCTCCTTAGTAAAATAATCCTATGGATAGTATATAATTTTTGTCAAATCCTCTTGAATCCCTTGTATAAATAGACCCCAAAACATGCAAGAACACCTTAATATTAACCCATCATCGTCCCCACCATTTCTCTCATATCCCTCTTCCTGTCTCAAAATTTCACTCCTCTCCTTCCTATCAATTTCCTCCCATGGAGGATCACCAACTTCTCTACCCAACTAAAAGAACAAACCCCTTAAAGCTTTTCGGCTTCAGCGTCCACGAGCCACACATAATGGAAGAAGTAGATGAAGCAGTGCTTGCAGATGATGTCTCAGACCCAATCTCCAAGCCCATTTCCCCATCCGGCTCGCCGGATTCCGCCGCATCCGGCAGCGCCGGAGCTTTCCCTTCTTCCTCCGGCGACAGGAAATACGAGTGTCAGTATTGTTGCCGCGAGTTTGCGAACTCGCAGGCACTCGGTGGGCACCAGAACGCTCACAAGAAAGAGCGTCAGCAGCTGAAGCGGGCCCAGTTACAAGCCTCGCGAAACGCCGCCGTTTCGTTCGTTCGGAACCCAATAATCTCCGCCTTCGCTCCTCCGCCGCACCTGCTGGCTCCGGCGGGCCCCGTGGTGGTTCCGGCTGCATCTCAGCCGTCTTGGATCTACGTGCCGCCACGTGCCGCTCCTCCGCCGTTCCACGTGTCGGTATCACACGGGTGCGTGTTCCCTTCGTCGGCGAATAGTAACATCTGTAGTAGTAATAGCAGCTATAACAGTAGTAATTGTAATAATCAGGGTGGGAGATCGGCGGGTGGAGGGATGTTATCCTGTGGCAGTGGCGTAGGGGATTCGATGGGGTCGCAAGTACAGGCCAGGGTCCATGGGCCTTCTTTGAGTAGGTTTTCGAAAGGGGATGGTGGGCCCAACTTTGATGACCCATTGGGCTTGGACTTGCATCTAAGCCTTGCGCCAGCTGCGCCGTGATGATTGTCGGCTCGGCTTGAAAGTGGGAGTGATTTAGCCAGCTCTAGGTTCAGCGGCGAGGCTCCACTAAGGGGGTTTATATGGCTTCTTCGTGAGCTTTGAGAGATTATAAGGCTCACTTAACTTCTTGTAAATTTTCACATTTATTTTTTAATTTTTTTTAAGCAACTGATTTCACTTAGTACACATTGCAGTCGTTGCTCATTCTCCATATAGACTGATTTTCTTTTACATTTTTTTCCAACATCAATTATTCTATTTTTTGTACATTTGGGTACTCTCCATTTATAGGTTCAGATGATTTTTCAAACAAATTGCCCATAATTTAATAAGAATTAAGAAGTGATTTCATTAATCAAACTAGCTAGCTAGTTATGCGGGTGTAACTTCTAAATAATCCCAAAATGTGGATTCAAACACATAATTGGTCTTCTTTTTTCTAATTAGTTTAGTTTCCATAGAGATTTCACTTCACATTTTTTATGTTGGAAATAATCCCAGTATTATTGAGTTCAAACTCATTGATATTGATTTTTTAACAATGAAATCCAAAACCCAACAAAAAATCATAATTACTTTTCATTATATATATTTATATATTTTACAATTTTTGCGAGACCCCTTAGTAGGCAAACATATGTGTGGACCAGCATTTGACCATTTGAGGGTACATTTGGTATCATAACCATACGAGAAAAAGTAAAAAAAGATAAAAAATAATATTTGTCTTTTTTATTATATTTTTAATATAAAAATATGAGTATTATTTTTTATTTATTTTATCTATTTTTTTTTTCATTTTTATCTATTTCATTTCCGCCAATCAAACTTGCCCATTGTGTTCAAGATTGAAAGCCAATCGGTACTGAAGTCTAGCTAGCTGCTAGGCTTATGTATTACGGTATTGATACATTAACCAAATTAATTTCCACCCCCAAATCCTAATCCTTTTGTGTTTGGTAGAAAAATCCTGATCTTTTCTCTCTCTTATGAAGCCCCACAAATAAATGGTTGGACAGGTAGGACATGAAAAGTACAATAAGTGTGAAAATTATGTGGGATTTGTCTAGAGTTTCTGCCGAATTTTAATAAAGTCGTTAATGGTACAAAATTTGTATTCACATGAGTTACAGGAGTCTTTGAAAGTGTACTTGGTTGAGGTGAAATTGGAGAGAAAAGCATATCCTAACGTGTGTAAAGTGCTTTATTAATGCTGTAAGTTACTCTGCATACTTTGGTGAATTAATATGCTCTTTTGCTTTAATTTGTCCACATTTTTAGACAAGCAATTTATTGAATCCTACAAATCCGGCATTAATTAATCAACAATTTTACCAGGGGCAAAAGAGGCTTCCTGTATAAAAGATTATATAGTTTTGATAGTAGACTTTTTTATTTTATTGTTTGTTTCTTTTGTGGGGAAGAAAGTGGTCACATATCGAGTTTGAAATTTAATTTTATAAAAAATTTATCAATAATGTT
Organism: Erythrophleum fordii; assembly: GCA_032878935.1. Classification (NCBI taxonomy): domain Eukaryota; kingdom Viridiplantae; phylum Streptophyta; class Magnoliopsida; order Fabales; family Fabaceae; genus Erythrophleum; species Erythrophleum fordii. The sequence goes on from JAVQMF010000029.1 coordinate 5,369,379, forward strand.
TAAATAATTCTTTTAAAATTGACAAAAGTCATGTCTTTGATCCCACCATTGGTGAGGTAAAATAATATGTTTGTTCTTTAATATGTCATTATATCAATTAATTCAAGGAAAGCCTTATTTATTTGAGTTCATATTTTCAGTCCTCATGTAATATGTTACTATAACAATTTATTTTTAAATTATGGTTGATTTGTTAAATTTTAAAAAATATAAATAATTTATTGTACTTTTAAAAAGCAAACTATCAGAGTACAATAAATTTTTGTCATTTCAACGTGAAACTTACAGTGGCTTGTTCTGTATTAATTGAAAAACAACCATCTATGTGACTTAATAATAGAAGAAAGAGAAATCATAAAAGAGAGAATATTCAGATGAAGATTGATATTAATTCAATTGTTCCCTTATAGATATGTTTGGTGAGTCATGATGTTTCTGCCTCCCAGAAAAGGTGAAGTATTATCATTGCAAGATTTTCTAGTCTCTCTGAAAGCTTCAACAAACGCTTTGATGATTTGTTGGTGTCTCTTATTTTCATCTTGACTAGGAGTTGATACAATATGTGGGACCAAATAAAGAAACATGCAGACCCATTTCCACAAGCCATAATTAATTTGAAATGTTGAGTTTGATTGTGAAAGGACTAAAAATCCAATGCTTAGAGTCAAGCACCATAATCTTTCATTGTCTCCCATAATTCACTGACTAACCTTCATATATAATCAGTAAGTTGCTGTCCGAACACAAGGGAATTGAAAAGCTGATAGAGAGAGTGTTTGTTGAGAAGATGGTAGACAGAAATGGCTTCTAACTCTCTAGCTAGCTAGCTAGAAAGCTAGTGACTTGTGGGTAATTTAGACAAGGCTTCCCAGCTGGTTGCGCCATAATTATCTAATTCACAGCAAGGAAGCACTATAGCTGCTGAATTAATTAATAATTTGAAAACCCAAAATATAGAAAACAAGAAAATTATTGTGATGTTCAAAGTGTATTGATATCTTGTACCCTAAATAATATTATTATGAATTTGAATATTTTCATCTAATAATTCATGTTAATTTCAAGCGAAGAGAGTATTCATTCGTTATGGAGTCGTTTTGGTATTGATATCATGCATTTCCTAATATTTTGAATATTATGGTTTAGGATACTCATGTGCTAAAGAGGATTTCCACCATATGATAATTGAAAATTGTTATAAAAGATAATACATTTGATATTTTAAAAAAAGTTAACAAAAAATTTAGTATAAGCTCATACCACTTGCAATTATGTCATTTCTCCTAATTTTTTAATGGTATCATACACCTTGAATGTGTGTGTGTGTGTTGACTGGTGGTATATCCCAATTGACGACTTCTTGTTTGTTCTTTTCCGAACTTAAAGTGGAGTTCAGAAATTGAAAATTGAAATAATGGAATTAAAACTTATATAACACAAGGTCGGTGCTTGTTTGCCACCATTATTGAGATCCTTCATCCATGTACAACTCAAATGGAAGATTTGATCACTTAAAAGTGTTTTAATTAAAAAATCAAGGGGTGTGGATGATACCGTCATCTGCCCAGCTAGCTGAACCATAAGCTTAGATTTTAGCTTGGTTGGAAATAGCTGGGTGAAGTTGGTTTCAACAAGGCAACTTATACAAGGGAAAAGAATATAATTAAATACTTGAGACCTATAATGCTTTTTGACCTTTTTTTTTTTTAACCCTCCTTGCCTTCTCATATATGATTTGCAATTGCTTGAACTACTTGATGGTTTTGGTTCGATTTGTGGAAGAGAATGATGATAGACTTTGAAAACACGAGCAGTTGGAAAAACTTAATTGTTCCTTCATTAGAGCTTTTTGACATATTAGTACAATCACCTGTGGTTGGTGAGAAAGAATTTAGAAAACCTAACTCATTCCCACAACTTTGCCTCATGGAACACTATGTTAGCTGTGGATTATTGGACCCCACTATGAGCATAAAACTCTATTATTCTCACAAGGGTCACACATGCAAGTCACCCCCCAGGGAAGCTAGCATTTTTTGGGGTTAATTTTAACCCACAAAAGGAAAAATTAAACAAGAGGAGAAATAGCCAAAGTAAGTTGAACCATCTTTTCACTTCTTAGTCACCAAAATCTAATCGAATCAGAGGCATGATTAAGCATGTACAACAAGAGTAAGCAACACTATTAGCCTTCCCCAAGTATGTTGGGACCATGGAATTATGCTCTTAATGAGGTAGTCATTTTCTCTTCCTGCAATTGGCTTGAGCTTGACAGGGAAGAGACTAGAGAGATAGTTCAGCCATCATGTTCTGCGTGTTAGATATCATACCCAATCAATAAAGTAACCATTTAGTGTTTAGCAGATAATGACTTCAGAAAACTAGTGCATTTTCTTAAAAAATTGTTTAAGTAGATTTAATCCTAAAAGTTAAATCGATGAAACTAATTATTAATAAACATATAAACGTATTACAATTGGAATCCCACTTAAATATGTGTACCCATATATTAAATTACGTGTTTTTTTAATTGACTTGATGCATTTATTTTTAATTATATAGTAGATTGAATTTACATAATGACTTGAGAAAACTAGTATATTTTGTAATAAAATTGTTTAAATAGATTAAACTAATTGTTAATAAACATTATGAAACATGTCAAAGGTGAATAACTTATATATAGACATTTATCTTGCGATTAATTTAATCTATTTATTATATTTATTTTTAATAGACCAAGTTTACTTAAAAAAAACTTCAATTTTGTATATATAAGTGTACCTTTCAAAGTCTTTGTCTCCGTGTGCTATAGAGATTTCCCACTATTGGCCAATAAGGATTTCACAACTAAGAGGTAGATGGACATTGCTAGAGTTGGAAGATGACTAAGACTATGAATTCTTTTCTTTCCTTTCTTTCGTTTCGTACCCACAAACATGGACCTTGATTGGCTGCAACACGTTAACGTAACGTGTGTTTGTTCAGAGATAGCTAGCTAGTTTTAATTAATATTAAAACTAGAGAAAAGTTATATGACAATTAATTAAACCACATGGAGAATTTTTTTTATATAGATATAGTGAAATATATGTGTTTTGGCATTATGATATGTGCAAGTTGTTTACCACAAGAGCAATGCTTGTAAGTCTTGGTTTCTTGTGAGGTTGATTCATCATCTTCATCTGGTAATTAGAGTTGGTTATCTATAATCATTGTTTCTTGTACATTTGCTTCAATTTGATGTTTGTTTGCAAAAAGAGCATAAGCTGTGCTTTTAAGCAGAATTGTCAAAGTGCATTTAACTCGACGTGTTAGTTCGGTTAACTCATTGAATAAAGTGAAGTGGATCAAATTTTTTTAAGAGTCGTTTAAAAGTTGATCATTTCAACTTAGCTTGTTTAATTAGTAGGTTCAACTAGAATAATTCGTGTATACGGGGTTAACTCTTTTTTTTTTGTTAAATAATATTTTTGTGGTATAATAATTTTTATGATTTAAATTTATAAAATGTGTGATTTTAACTTTATTTTAATTTTTAAATTGATATATGATTTTATTTTGATTAATTATTGAAATATCGTGTTCCTTTTCTTTTTGGCCAAAACATAGTGCTCTCTTGTAACCCAATATTTCACCCAAATGAGCTGAGCTTGCAATTTTTTGGGGACTTGCATAAAAACAAGTCAACTCGACCTAAATTATTTTTTGTCAATTGGGTAAATCGGTTTAATTATTTAGTTTATTTTGACCGATCTATTGTTGAATTGCTTTAACAAGAGAAAATGGAGGAAGTAAAATGTTATATATATATATATATGACATGCATATTAAAAAAGAAAGGAAGCCTTCTAATATATCACATGAACCACAGGAGTGTTGGGTTGACATGAGTACTGTACAGCAACGGTCTTGCACTTTTCGGGTAAATATTTTTTATTAATTACATTGTGTTTAATTTTAACCCAATGCAGTCAGTGAAAAGTGTAACACTCTATATATATATATATATATATATATATATATATATATATATATATATATATATATATATATATATCCTCTTCTGAAAAGTTAATATATTGGTCAGCGCACTGAGGCTTATCCTAAAACCATCCCCTACGTTTCTCCAAAAGTGAACTAGAGGGATGGAATCCGTGAAGAAAAATATTAGATTAATCGATCGAAAATGTGTTGTTTATGTCATATCTGATATTCAAGCTTTTAAACAATGCACTTAAGTCTTCGTAGGCAATAGGTATTACATCCACAGATTACGAGCGCGTGAAATTACAAGACAGAAGAAACAAAGGTGGTATTCTTAGATGCAGTTTTCTGACAAATAAATGATTTTAGTAATGGTCTCAGGAAAAATCACTACGGTCAAGAACCATCTCGTAGAATAGTCAATATAATAACATGTCCTTTCTCATTAAAGAAGGCATTTTGTTTTATTATGTGACTAACCCTCGTCCACTTCCCCGTTAGATAACTTCCTATATAACTAATAATCCTCTAATTTATCATATTTTTTTTATCATTTTAAAAGACTTATTATATAAATATTGAGTCTATTATATGTTTCTAGAATATAAATTTTAGTTAAGTTAATATTTAATAAATTTTAGTTTCATTTATTTAACTTTGAGTTAATTTTTATTTTAATTAAGTATAAGTTGTGTTTCATATTTTCAGTTAAATTTTTAAGTTGTTAAATTATTTAATCTTCGTTAATAGATTATAAATAATAATTAGATAAATTTTTATATTTTTGTAAGATTAGAAATGCAAAGCAACAAAAATCGAGAATATTATTGAAATGGGTAAAAAAATTAGTGTTGAAAGTAAAACGTATTGCTACAAGGAATTCCAACATTATAGTGGCAAAATTTAGCATTGTGGCACCCAGAAATAAAAATAATGTTTTCCGTTTCGATTTGTGGGCTTCTAAGTAGGGTTTTGACACTTTGTAAAGGAGGCTGCCATTCTAGGCGTTTGGGGAGGCAGAAGGGAGCTTGGGAAGTGCTTCATGCCATGGGAGAAGCTTACTTTTTGAGGTGATTCATTGATTAATTTCATATTTCTCTTCTTTTTTTTACTTTTTTTATATTTTTATACCCATTTGATGTATGTTTTATTCTTCATGATTTAAATCTTATTTTTATGAGTTAAACTTGTTAATTTGAAATTATGATAAGTCTTAGCATGTAGTATGTTGTAATTACTTTTTTTACCTTCAATTTTAACTATGATTTATTCACTCAATCATTGTTCTACATGCTTCTAAGTATGTAAAAAACATTAGAAGATTTGGGTAACCTAAATGAATTTTCAAAAAAAAAATTTAGAACTAGATCATAGATTGGATAATTCATGAAGCTTGCAATCTTAAGTGGATTAATTTGCTTGTAAGATAGAAATATATCTGCTAGTCTCATATAGCTACATTAGGATCTATTTTTGTTTAAGCCTTTCACTCAAATACATAAGGGATTACAAATTGGTTTAGAGAAAGGCCTATAAGAAATTCAAAAGATTCTTGTAAGTAAATTAGAGTCCTATATTAGCAAATATCATCATTAAAAGTAATGAAAATAGAAGTTGATTGATTTCCTATGAAATGTTAGAGAGAATCGTTATCCTAATCTTTGACTTCTTAATTTAGTCTAGAATGTTGTCTCCCTTTATTTTGTCATTTTTATATTTTTTACTTAGTTTAAATTCCAATCCCCTTTATTGTTCACTTAATTTAGATTAAAATATATAATTTTAGTATTTAGTAATTATTTTAATAACAAATTCTCATGAGAACGATATCCTATTCATCATTATATTACTTATACAATATATATACTTGCTTATATACTTTCATAGCACAACAATGGCATATTTTCAATAATAAAAAGAATATTAGGACCACCTTATTTTAAAAACAAAATATTATTTTATTAGAACTTTTTAATTATTTAATTCCATTTTTAAAATATATTACATTTTTCCACTTGATCTAAATATGATTTGCCATATATCATGGTTATGGGTAAATTAAACACATATTACAAAAAATTATAGTGGTAAATCCTTTAAATAAATAAGTATTGTCTTCCATGAATTTCTTATAATATATCTTTAAGCTTTATAGAGTACTAATCTTTATGAATAAACTTCCAATGCTTATTCAAGTTCAACCTTAAATGTTTGTCTATCTCACAAGATGCATGTATATATAAAATTTAGAGATAATAAATCATAATTCAGAATTTCATCACTTAAGTACATCAATCAAATATAGTTAAAGACCCATTCAAAATACAAGGTTAATCTTTAAACTCTTCTAGATAAATCCATTTAGTTAAAGGATTAGCTGCATTTCCTTTGTCAAAATGTGCTCTATGAGCACCTGATTAGTTTTAACATGTTCTCTTAATGTTAAGTATTTGATGTCGATGAGTTTGCTTTAACTGAAACTTTTATCATTTTTAGCAGTTGTTTATCACAATACATTCTAATGGGTCAAGAGATTGAGTCCACATTCTTAAAGGTAATGAAATTTTTGAGCCATATACCTTATGATTTTGCCTTAAAATAAGGGATAAACTCGGCCTCTATGTTGAAGTAGCAATCAATGACTGTTTTGCACTTCTTAATGAAACAGCACCTTCAGCAATCAAAAACATGAATTTAGATGTTAATTTCTTTATGTCTACACATTCTACCAAATTTGAGTTTGAATAGTTAATAACTTTAAAGTCATCAATTTTTCTTTAAGTATATAATCTTTCATATCCTAAAAGTATCACATAACTTTTTTAGCAACTCTCCAATAATCCATCCAAGGATTACTTTGATATCTTTCTAATGTGCTTATAGCAAAAGCTATATTTGATATTGTATAGACTTGAACATTCATCATACTTCCTATTGCTAAAGCATATTAAATACTCGTCATCTCTTTCTTCTCTAATTTATTATTAAAATATGTTAAATTTGTCCCATCTCATAATAGTTGTCATGCTAAATAAATAGTCTTTTATTCGAAATCATTCAAGAACCTTATTTATATAGATTTCTTATGTTAATACTTTAAAGCATGATAAATATACCTATGTCATAGGATGTCCCATCCATACTTTTTATATCAAAGTTCTTGAATAAGAACAATTTTATCTCGTTTAACAAGCCCTAAATTCCTAGATAGGAACAATATGTCACCTACATATAAAACCAAAAGCATAATTTTACTTTCATTGACTTTATAATATGTATATTGATTCATGATGTGTTCAACAAAACTAAAAAAAATGTGATCATATCATAAAATTTAAAATACCACTATCATCAGATTTGCTTGAATTCATAAATGGATTTTTTTTCTAATTTATAAACCAAATTCTCACTGGCACTTCACCTGATAGATTGCATGTCAATTTTTTTTTTCAAGTACAGTATGCGAACAAATAATGTCATGTAAACATTTGTTTAATTAAATACCCATTTTGTTTTGCCCCGTTTAATGTAAGGACACTTATCTAAAATATAATCATTCTCACATGAGAATAGATTCCACTGACGCATTTAAAACAAAGTTTTAGCATTTAAACAAAATTTTGTTTGCCCCACAAACAAATAAATTTAAACATAACTATAATTAATTTCGAATGGCTCTTTTGATTATGCATTATATAGATCCATGGAACTACCACCTACGTATACCTAAACTGAGTTTTTTTTGTCCTGATAAGCCCGATCACAACTCCAACTGAATTCTTTCAAACACATGGCTATTTTATAAAATGCCCATGCATAGTAGAGGTTACCCTCCAAAAATCTTATATGCTTGACATAGTCATATATGTTAGAGGATAATCACGAATCTTTTAATTAGTCATGAATCATGGATAAGAATTTAAGGTGCACTCCACAAAAACGGGGTTCTAGATCATAAATAATGCACTAGTTTTTAAATTTATTGAATTATGGCACTTTGTATTTATTAAATTAAGGTGATTGTGACTTTACATTTTCTACGAAACTGCCATATGACGCTAAGATTCTCAATGCACTACTCAGAACAATAAGACCATAAAAATGATATATGACTTTTCACAGAACAAATCATAGACTTTTTTATTTCTGATAAATTCAAGCAAGCAAGTTAGATACGCGCAACGTCCACTTCCCACTCGTTTGAGTCGATCACATATTCTAGAGCACATAAATCCAACGAACAACATACCTAAATTCTCTTGTTGCTTTTTTCCTAAGTAAGTCTTATGGGGTTTAAGTAACAATAAACATAATTACATCTCCAACTAGTAACAACCAATCAATTTATTTTTAATAATGAATATAATCGCTGACATGATTGTAGGATGTGAAGCAACAAAGTATTCGGGTTGTGTTTGGATGAAGTAATTTAAGAGGAGAAAGTATGTTTTAGAGGTAACTTAATTACTCCATTAAAAATTTCTTTTGGATTAGGAAGGATGGAATTTTTAAATTTCTGTGGTAATTCAATTAAGCAAATTTAGAAGAATTTAAAATTCCATCTGAATAGACGGAATTTTCAAAATTTTATTCTCTCTCACTTTTGGAGAATTAATTTTTTGATAAATATGTATTTTCAATACATATATATACATAAATGTATATAAACAAAGACCAATGCACAATCGTATATGTACATGCACGTCGGCATATGTATACATGTGAATGCAAACACATAAATGCTTGTAAACATATATATACATGTGTACATAGATACATTCAACATGTTGCAAATGCATGCGTGTGTGTGTATATATATATATATATATATATGCACATGCGTACATGTTTGGCTAAATGCTTGTACACACACATTCATGTGTAAACAATCCTGCATGTATATTTTTTTCATATGCACACACATGTGCACTCTCATATACGATACAAACACACTTTCACATGTAGGGTGAGTGCATTATGTGCATGTTGTCTCCAAATATATATATATATATATATATTTATAATTATGCATAAAAAATTTTATAATTGTTATAATTATTGAAACAAAAAAATTTAAAGTAATAGAATTTTGCATTGCAACAAATGAAATATTTTGCATTTTAAATTTGATAAAATTTAGAATGCCACAATCAAATCACAAGTTTAGTGGGTCACATGAAAGATATTTATGGGTAATTATTGGGGGCAAAGATAACTTAATGAGTATTGAGCTTTTTAAGGAATACTTTTCTTATGAAAATAATTAAGCTCTCTCCCTCTCCATAAACAAAGTATCTTACCGTAGGCTTCTAGATTCCATTATTAATTCTCACAAAAGCAAAAGCTTTGAAGGAGAAAGAGGGTGTGAGTAGTTATTACAAGATTTTATGTTCAAATATTTATTCTGTGTAAATAATTAATTAATAATAATAATATCACAATCATCACAAGATATGAGAGGAATGTGAAATAGTTTTTTTTTTAATCAGCTTCATTTGCTATGGCTTTTGGTGCTTCAATCCAAGCCAATTCTTTTTGCTTTTTCTTTTTCTCTTTCAGTTTTCAAAGATAAAGGAAGGAAGTGAAAGATAAAGATAACTGATAAAGCTTGAGATATTTTGAGTTCTGACATGATGCAGCAGATGAGGAAGTATAACTGTTGGCACTTTCTTGGTCTAAGGTTCCAAAAGCTGCCATGAGGTCAAGTTGAAAATAAACGTTTGCGGTGCATATCAAAATTCTTATAGATTCTCTTCTTTGCACTTAATTACACCTTTTAGGCTTATAGTGGGCTTTTTTTTATCCAAACGTATCTAGATGGGACCCAAATTTTGTTCTATGAAAAGAGCTTGACATGATTTCGATGTATATGTGATCAGTACTATAGGTCGCAAAAGGAACCAAAAATAACTCATGCACGACCACTAACGTCGTATATCTCACAAGTGACAAGTTTTTCATTTTTAGGACACAACTTAGGCTATGTTGGGGAGTTGGAAGGAGGAAGAATCGAAAAAATTGAAAGGGATGAAACGGAATTGGCAAAGTAGTTTTTAAATGATTTTTTTTTCTCTTAGTTTGAGAAAATTTTTTTTATTGAAATTAAATTTCTCAAATTGATGGAACTTAAAAATTTAAGGAAAATCACATATAATCCTTCATCTATAGTATAATTACAATTTTGATATATAAACTTTAAAGATACTACTTTTTCCCCCTTTGTTACAAAAAATAACATTACATATTAGTTAAAACTAACGGTTTAAAAAATCACATGATACATTATTTCTCGAAAATTATCTTCACCAATTTGCCCCATGCATGATTTTCTGATATGCATGTCTCCCAAATTTTCAATTTCTGAGACTTCCATTTTAATTGATTTGTGATATTATTACATTTTCTGATAATTTAGGATTGTAAAGTGTTACGGTTTAAAATTAGCATACCAAAGTTGTAATATAGTTTATAAGGGTTATATGTAGTTTCTCCAAAATATAAAAGAACAAAGACTTTGAAACATTTTTTTGAAGGTTAAAGGCATGTTTGGATAGAAGATAATAGAAGGAAAGAGAAGAAATGGTTTCGTTAAAATATCTCCTTGGTTTGGAAGTTTATTATAAGGAATGGATAAGAAAGGAGACTTTTAACTAACCTTCCAAAGCCTACCTCCATTTATAATTTTAACCTACCTGAATTTAAAAGATTATAGAGGAAAAGGCTTTCTTAAACGAAGGAAAGGAAAATTACTGTATAACCTTCTCTTTCCCTTTATTTTCTTCAATTCTTTTTTCTTTAGCTTTTTTTTTTCCCTCCAAACTTCGAAACAAATCCTTAAATGAAAATCCTTCATATATTCCCCCCCCCCCCTTTTTCTTTTAATGATTCCGAAGGAAAGGGATTAATAAACCTTCCTTTTTCTTGTTCTTCATTATTTTCCATCCAGATATACCTTGAAATACAATTTTTAATATATTTATTATTAAATTCTCAAATAAAAATATGATACTTTGGATTGATTGACTATTCCAAAAAGATCTTTCACACATTATTTATGTTTATATAAAAAATTCTTGTAACCGATAACTAAGAAACTTTGCCTAAATTTCTTCTCTATTTATTGTTTCTGCCATGTCTTCCCATCGCTCACTTTGAAGACCCTTCATGGTATGAACTAAGCATAAAAATGGTGTACTGTTTTGAGAGAATAAGCTCCACCAGGGCATTTTTCCTTTTTGTAGTACACTTAGAGCCCTATTTGCCTTTATGCTAGGCTCACGGGTTATAGCCAGGCACTTCAACTTTAACAATAATGGAGACAAATTGAATGGTGTTCGTGATTTGAGGGTGATCCTAAAGGCTAAAAGTCTAAAATCCAAATAGATCAGACGTAATGGTGGTGAAAAACTGAAAATAACATCAGCAATAGTTATTACATCATATCTTTCAGTGGTGGAGCCAGGACCTTGAGTTAAGGGTTAAAAAAAAACTTTTTAAGTAATTTTTCTTCATTTTATTCACAAAATTTATATTTTTATAGTGTATTATTTAAATAAAAAAATTTTTAAACTTTTAAATTAACTCAAAGAAATTAAATCACTTCCTAACTTTTCTTTTACTAAATTTATAAACAAATTTAAATTTAAATGAACAATGTCTTAAAAATTACGCTTTATATTAATATCAACAATTTTATTATCTACATACAAAAACATTATTTTATATCTACTTAATATTTATGTAATGTATAACAATAATACACTAAAAATATATATTATCTCTCATCCACAACATTATGATAATTAAATAAAGAGCTCAGAAATATCATTTTAAAAAAAGTTTATCTGATAAAAATATAAAAATTTATCATTGTCCATTTGCAAAAATCTATATCTATAAAGCAAGACAAATACTATTTTATTCAACAATTTTTCAAAAAGTTTTGAAGTATTTTCAAAGAAAAACTAAAAATAATATGTTGATATTTAAATTAGATTATATTCTATTCAATTATTATTGTAGAACTATTAATTAAAAAAATATATCAAAGATATACATAGATTAAATATAAATTAAAAATTAAAAGAAATATTAGGCTTGGGGTAATAGGAGAAGAGAAGCATTATGTCAAGTCTAAGAAGCTAAGGGCAATTTAAGAGGAAAAAAAAAAAAGAAAAAGAAAAAGTGAGAGAGAAAAAAGAAAAGAGGATAAAGATAAGAATAAAATAGAAAAGTAGAAAAAAAAAAAAAAAGAAACCAAGGAAAAGTAATATATATATATATATATATTCAATAAATTTAATTTAAAATGTCAAATAATATATGTAGAGAGAGAGAGAGAGAGAGAGAGAGAGAGAGAGAGAGGGGTCCAATGAATTTAATAATAAGTTCAAATTTTTAAAAGATAAAAAAATATGATATTAATATTCCATACTATATATATATATATATATAATTTGTACAAAATTGAAGGGGGTACAATCCAGCTACGCTTAATGATGTCATAGGGGCTTTAATTTCCTTTCAAAACTTCAGAGACACATGTTTATATTCAATTCATATATCAGTACACTCATATAAGTTTGTCTGCTGACAATAACAAAGGACTACTCCCTCATTATATCGACACTATATTAGGGTGAGAATTTTTTACCATTTAATTGAGGGATATAGCTAAAAATTAGTAATCTTTCACTAATACTCTATGGAGAGAGAGATTAATAATCCCTCGCTATTTTATTTTTTTCTTATAATGTTTTGTTATGTTATAATATTATTATCTATATATCATAATGGTGTTTAGATCAGTAACTATGCCTTTTAGTTAAAAACTACTATCATAATCTATTTGGGAGATATGGTGGATCAGAAAAGTGAGATTTGGATAAGAAGTCTGTTTGGCATCTTTCCTGGAACTGATTGATGAATGATGATCTAGTCATACCCCGTTAGTATCAATTCATGACCAAAAGTACATGAAGATATTTAATCACTCATATAATAGCAGCAAATATATAGCTACATGGCGTTCATGTGGGATGTCTGCTCCATATAGTACATAATCAACATCTCATTTGGTGTCATGAAGTGGAGGGAGATAGAAAGAATTCTTTTTTAATCTCAGTTTGGTAAAATGATTTCGTCTTAACGAAAGAAAGAGAACAAGAATTTATTTCTTAGTTATAAGTATGAGAATAGAAAATAATTATTATGTCTAAATTATATAAAGTTTATTATATTATTATTATCATTACTTTTTTTTAATTAAATATACGCAAGTCTTTTTTATATACTTTTTTTTAATAATTTTTTATTTAATTAAACATATAAATAAAATAATATTCTTATTTTTTTTTATATTATACCAAATATAATTATTTTATTACATTCACGTAATCCCTCTTTTTTCTTTTTTATACCTAATTTTATGTTCCAAACAATGTGCATGATAATAGCATCACTTTATTAGTTTTGTGGTTTTGGGTTAATTAGCTATTAAAAATCTACAAAACTTACGAAATTTGATGAGACGGCAAGGATGGAAAGCTCTAATTTTATATAAGATCACTTTAGCTAAAAATTTTAATTTATTAATAAATTTTATTTTTATTAATATTTTTATCCAGCTCTATCTCTTTTATGTAAATATAATTATTTTTTATTCTTTTAATTTACCTAAGTAGACACAACCTACCATACCAAAAGACTTGGACACGAAATTGAGAAGAATGATATGAGGATGAAGGAAGAGGGAAAGAATTATGATTTTGTTTTTTTCTAGATAGGCAGTACTTAGTTCATTATTTAATAGATTATACGACCACAAATTAAATCAATAATAAAATACAATTTTAATGTGATAGAATCCCCTAAATCTTGTGCAGTGTGATTTATAAAATGACATGATAAACCCACAAGAATGTTTCAAAGGATGCATTCCATTAATCTAGGGACTATCTCGTTTGGAGAATTTTTTTTCTTTTTTCCTTGCAAGGATGGGGACGAGAAAAATTCTCTCTGAGAATAGTTTAGAGACAAAGATAAGAGTCATATGCTCTCGATCTCATAGGATCCACTTCCCCGTCAGTTTTACATAAATGCTCTTAGCATGTGTTTAAAAACACAGGTCAAAATCATGTTTTATACGAAACGTTAAATTATTATTTTTGTATAAATCCGATCTTTGAAGGTAAATCTAAATAGATACTTAGAGTATTTTATCTATATGTATTACTAACTTTTATTTCTTTTTTTTTAATTATTTTACTCTTTATTTATATTTATATTAATTTAAGATATACGAAAGTCAATCTAACTTAAGAACAAACTCTTAGCTCCTCATTCCCTCTCCAAAGCAGGAATCCACAAGGACTACAGGAATAGGAATAGGAGCAATTCTTACGTACACCCGGTGCGCCACGTCATTTGTACACTCTACGGTTCAGATTTACTCTGCACGTGGACCCTACCTGTACTGCACATGGACCCCACCTGTATAAACTCAATCCTAACCATTCATTTCCTTAGGTGCACCATGCTCCAAGTGCACCTAAAAAAATTTTTAGGAATAGGGGGACAATTCCGCCTACGGTGGAAATCAAGGATGAGGATGAAGAAAAAATTAGATGGCAGAAATGGAAAGCAAAAAAGCACACCTTGCCTTGACCCCGCACGGTTGCTATCCTTGCATTCCATGCCCTCATTTTTTTTTTTTTGGGATATTATTAATATTTTAATTATTAATAAATTTGAAATTTTATAACGTAATATATTATTTATTAATATAATATATTATAATATTTTAATTTATATTAATTATGTTAAGATCCTAAATTAATTAGGCTCGGCACTATTTCAACCCATAATTTTTGTTTTTGTTTTTTTCCAAATCAGACCTGAACTTGGATACATTGTCTGGCCCATTAGCTAAATCAAATCCCAAATTCCTTAGTTTTATGTGAAAGGTCTTTTCTTGTTTGGGTCAAATATTTTCAAATCCAACTATGGAATTGACAAGGGATTCCTTTCCTTTGATCTTAGGGCCACTTAAGTCCAACCAAAAAATTGTAACTTGATGAAAGACTCATTGAGAACAAGAAAAACAATAAGGAACAGGGCCAAGGCCCAAAGAAATGCAATAACAGAAGTTTACCAAGGGTTGGAGTGTCCGTATCACTGGAAAAAAAAATAAAGTAAATCAAACAGATCCTTTTGAATTTTGTTGAAATTATAGGAATCTTTTTTATTTTTAAAACACACACTTTTCACTATTTAAATCAAAACTTGTATTATGTTTTATTTTAATTTAAAATTTTTTATTAAAATTTTTTTTAGTAATCTAAATATATTTTTATAATTAAAGTACTTTCTTTTAGATTAAACAACTTAGAAGAGTGAATCTAATGCTAAGAAAATTTAATTCTTACAAAAATAAAAAATCAGTAAATATATATTTAGATTAATAAGAAGTATTTTAGGCCAAAAATTTTAAAATTAGACTAAGATACATATTCTAAAATTAGAAATTAAATTTATATAATTTTAGTAAAACTTAAAAAAGATTTCAATAATTATTAAAAATAAAACATATTAACATGTAAGAGGACCTATATTTTTTTAAGTATATTAAAAGGTTGGAAATCTTAACATTGTTTATATTTTTACTTCATTTTTAACTGGTAGACTATCCCAAGTGGTTAAGGTTATCTACGTTTGGTTTTGTGCAAAATAAAGAAATTCTTTCTATATAATTATGTATAACATTTATTATACTTTTATAATTATCATTCATTATTACTTAATAATATTTATTTTTTAAAAAATCATACAGAAATCTTTTCTTATATACAAAATCACATTTCATATATATTTCCCATTCAATTCTCGGCACATATATGTGTGTGTGATGAATAGGATTGAGTCCCTCGACTTATGTGATGAATAGTGGTTGTAGACTGCGGTTGGCAGTGGCGGTGGGTTAGGTATCTGGGCCGAATAGAGTTGGGTCAATCCTCTGACTTAATATGGGCTTCTAACATGCAAGCCTGCTACTTCACAGGCATTTTCTTTTGTCAATACCCAATGGGCATTGTTCCAAGCCCATCACAACCCTGGCCTAAATTCTCTCTCTGTTCTTTTCTCTTTTTTTTTTTTTTCAATATAAAAGAGGAAGATCCAACTTACCACTTTTTACTCGAAGAAGAAAACCATTTGGCATGTACTATATTCTCTTTGCAATTAGAAAATAATTATTTCTTCTCATAATTATCCAATACATCTTTTATTATTGGTGAAATTTTAATTCGATTTTTGCAACCTCATTATATACTTCTACTGAACTTACAAGTTCAAGATATTTAGTCTTTACTTTTTCGTTTTTCATCTTTTAGGTTTTTTCTTTATTACAAATACTTTAGCTTCCAGGCTTTAGTCTCAATTTGAGAAAGGATTATCTCTTGACGTTTTAATTATGAATGTATATATTTCATTATTATCCCCAAAAAAAAAAAGCGTCATCCACCGAACCACTTGACTCCATCCACCTAACTTTATTTTGACATAAAATAATTACCTTATTTAATTTCAAAGTACGCTTCGTTCTTTTTCTTTTTTAATAGAATACTTCGGTCTTGTTTATTTTATTTTAGAATTTTTAATAAATGATCTTGAATATTACACCAATAAGAGCTCCTACTGACATTTAATATTTGGATAACTTAAGATTTTCTTTCTCTAGAGATATTTAAATTTAATCATATCTTCTATTTTAAAAATATATAGTTCATTGCTCTTAGAAAAAAAAGCATTGCATTACAGATATCTCCTTGCAATAAAAAATAAGATATAATTATATTAATTTTAACCAAAATAATCCTTTATTTATTATTTATATAATATAACAAGTATTAAATATGTATTTGAATAGTATAAAATATTTATTTTTTAAATTTAAGAAATGGTAAATTGAGTTAATAAAATAATTATAAAAAAATAAAGAATATATTCACAATATATTTTTTAAAATTAACTAATTTATGGATTATTGTACCCATAATATAACTACATGGCAGTAGAAAAAAAATTTTGATTTTCAAAAACAAAAATCAAATGAGATAGAGTTGTTATCAAAATTTTAATTTTAAAAAGATAAAACTTTAAAAAGATATATTTTTAAAAAAACTGATTTGCAAATTAGAAATAGATTCAAAAATCGGTTTTGCGTAAAAAAAGTATTAGACATATCATAGTATACGGTCATCGTAGATTAATTGTACAAAATTAATATAGTTTTAATCTTATTTTAACCTAACAATCATATGCAAAAATTAAGAAAAGAAAAGAAATAAGAAAAGGAAATAAAAAGAAAAAAAATATTTATTTGTAAGAGTGGACTTGATCTAAGATAAAAATTAAAAGCTTATGTACTTTGTAAAAAGGATCAAAGTTCACATAATTCAACTGAGTAGAAAATAATGTTAGTTCGTATTTTTTAATTTTGTAAAAAGAAAAAGAAAGTAAAAATTATTTTTGTCTTTCATAAACAAAATGACTTTAAAATTTATTTGTGTGTTTTAATTTGTAAAAATTAAGTTAATTTTACTTTTTTACTTTTTACTTTTTTTATTTTTTATTTTTTAAGGAAAAAAATTTGAGAAAAATTCCTAAATCTATGAAAGAGGAAATTAACTTTTTTATTTATTTATTTAGTTTTATTTTCATTTATGTATGGAGTAAAACTTTTGGGTTACTTAAAATTTTAAAACATTAACCTTTGAATTTGAATTTTTTTTTTTTTGAGAGATTAACATGGAACTTTAAGACATTATTTTTGTGTTTTGACTTTTGTAAAATATTTTTTTGGCAACTTTTTGTAATTTTTTAAAAAGAGAATTTGAAGAAATATTCTTACCAAAAAGGAAACTTATTTGATTTTTTATTAAAATCTAATATTTGAATCTCCTTTGAATATTTTCTACTTTTCACTTGATTTTAAGAGAAATTCATTTGATTTTCTAAAAACTATGTTTTTGAACCCCTTTTTTAATCTTAAAAGAAATACATTGTATTTTTTGAAAAGTATATATTTTTTGAATCTTTTTAGAATATTTTTCTTTTTTCTTAAATATTTTGAAAACAAAATTAATTGAATTTGAGTTGTTGGAATCTAAAATTTATTAAAATATGATTAGGTATTCTAACAAGTATTCATGAAAATTTATTGTCACTGAATAAAGTATGAAAGCATCGGGTTGGAATCTCTCGAATGCTTTTGCATTTCTCTGCTTCTATATGCTATTCCTGTTGACCTATTGCACAAATTGGCATTTGTTCACATGTCAAACAGACAAAATGTTAGGCAGGAACACTCATGCATCCACAAGTCAAATATGAGAATAAAGCATTAAGGGATTGGTATTGAAATGACTTACAACTTACAACAGGACTGTGAGACAAGGATGATAATGTGAAAGCATTAACAAAAATCAAGTCAATAAATTCAAGTGCAAATTCAACGTATCACCCCACAAGCATCAATTCATCAACCACTTAAGCTTTCAAAAGGCAGCAAAATTATGAACTTATAATCACATCATACATACAAACAAACGAAGATGAATTTAACCAATCAAAGCAATTAATAATGTCATGGACAGTTTATCAAAACCAAGTCTACAGTACAGTGAAAGTAAGGCATGGAAACAAGTCTTCAACATCAAACCCCAAATGATCATTTAAGCAATCTATCATTCCAGAGCATAATTAAAAGAAAACTTCTAACTCTTCAACAAGCCAGCACACATTTTCACAACACCCAGTGGGCAATTCCAACAAAGCTTAAACTCATATTTTCATGCTAACACGAGATAATTCCACAATCCAACTTTTGAATTTTAGAAAACTCATTTTGCCAAGACGAGATACAAAAATAGCACCAACAGCTTCCATGCGTCTGAACAGGTAAACCTCATTCAACCTCAGATAAGCCTCACACAATATGTTAAGCTCCACTAACAGGGACCAAAATAAGACTCAATTTCAGCAAAGCAACAAAACATTTGTTTAAATTTTAAAACCAGAAACAAACTAAAGAAAAATAGTAACAGAATAATTCTCGATGTAGGACAAAACAAGAATCTTAATCAGAAAATGCCCACATCCTATCTTCAACCAAATGATTTGAGCTACCCCGAAAAATGAGGCTCAAATTTCAGCACCAAAACCAGAACACTCATAGTTTCATATTTCAAAATTGAAGATGGAAAACAAAGAAAGCATACCTCTCAGATTCCCATTTTCAGCGTCCAAAAAAACCCAACGAATTTCCTTTCTCCCTTTTTGATCAAGCCCACTGAAACCGAGAACAGAATCCTCACCTAAATCTGGTTCAACCTCTTAGTTCAAGGCCTACTGAAATTGAGAACAGAGCCCTCTCTCTCAGCAACTCCTCTAAGGATCACATACTTGAAGTTCTTCACCATGGACAATCAGCATAAATCTGGGAAATGCTTCTCCTCTGCTCACCAGTTTCTTCCTTTCTGTTATTGCGGAACCCCTCTTCCCCTTCGGATTGGAACCCATTTTATAGTAGGTTTGAGCGAGAGTTTTTCTTCCTTCTCGAGCATGCCTCTCTTCCCACAACATTGGAGAGAATCATGCAACTTACACACAACCTTAGAAAACCGTTCCCTCCCTGCTGGCCCTCGACTATTAGGAAAAGACCAGGGAGGCTTCTTTTTGTTTTCGTTTTTCTTAGTTTTGTTTTTTTCATTGTTTTGATTTTTATTTTGGGTTTACGTTATTTGGGCTTTTGAATTTGGGTTGAAATTGGATTATATAAGAATATTAGGCGTTAAAATTTTGGATTTTTTTCCTTTTAAAATCTTTCTTTCTCTCCTCCACTTTTTTTTTAATTATTACATTATTCGAAAATATCTGGATTTGCATGGATAATAATTTAATTTTAAAATTAATATTTGTATTAAATATATTATAATAAAAATAATATTTCTCAAAATTTTAATTTTTTTTAGAATAAATTAAATATATAATTTTTATCATAAAATAAATAATATTCAAAATTAAAAATATTTAGTTACATTTTAGAGAATAGTAATATTTTTAAAAATATTTTGATCATGTGTGTGTATGTGTGCGAGAGAAAGCAAAAAATCGAATAAAATAATTTAAATATCTTAAAAGAAAACTCCTATGTTTATTATTTATATAATATAATAAGTATTAAATATATATTTGATTAGTATAAAATATTTATTTTTTAAATTTAAAAATTGAAAGGTGATTTAATAAAATCATTATTAAAATAAAGAATATATTCACAAAATATTTCTTTAAAGTTAACTAATTTATAGATAGTAATTTAATTTTAAAAATAATATATGTATTAAATATATTATAATTAAAATCACTATTGTCAAAAATTTAATAAATTTTTAGAATAAATTAAATACATGATTTTTAACACAAAATAAATATATTAAAAATTAAAAAAATATTTAGTTGAATTTTTCTAAATAAATAGTATTATTTTTTTAAAAAAAATCTTGGTCATATTTTGGTTTTAAAAAATTATATATATATATATATATAATAATTTAAATGCCTTTTAAAAAAAGAATAATTTACGTTTAATATTTTGTAAGTTAGTTTAGATTACAAAAGCATACTATTTTCCTATGAGGTCTGAAACAAAGGATAGCATATGTAAATAGTTTGAGTTAAGCAAAAAATAATAAATTGTTTTAGCAAGCATGTTTTTCTGAATGTTTAATTAACCTAACAAGGGTCTGAAATTTTAATTCTTTCTTTGGTTAATGATAAACAAAATAAATATATAAAAATGTATCCAAAGCAGTTTGTGGGAAAATAAAAAGAAGATAATATGGTGTGTTTAGTTTGATGACATAAAAAATATATATAAAAAGTAGGTAAATAAAAATAAATAAGATGTAAAAGAATGTTTATGTCTCTATTTTAAAAAAAAATTGATAGTCAGAATAATAATTTAATAAATAGAATGATAATTATAAAATTATAATAAATATTATATAATTATATTTTAAAAAAATGTTAGCATTCGCGGTGGAACAAACGGGCTAAATGATGAATGAAACACAAGTGGCAGCTACGAGGCGCGTTTTGTCTCCTTAAGTACAAACGCAGCGTTGGAAGTTGAAAATAACGAACAACAATTTGAATAATGCCAAATTGCCTATTACTCGTAATCAAATTATAAACAAAAGCATTATAAAAATAGCCTTATATTTAAATTTGGATTTATAATTGGTCAAGTAGGAATTAAATTCAAGTGCAAACAACTAATTTATACAAGAGCGAAGGCAGAAATTTTAACTCAAGGAGGGTGAAAAATAAAAGTTATATACATAATATTTTTTAAAAAAATAATAATAACTTTACAATATAATATAATATAATAGCTACTATGAAAAAAGGCAATGTATCGTATTAAAATTAAGAAACGTAATAATGCCTCATGACATGCAATTAAATTCAAGTGTAAACAACTAATTTATACAAGAGCGAAGGCAGAAATTTTAACTAAAGGAGGGTGAAAAATAAAAGTTATATACATAATATTTTTTAAAAAAATAATAATAACTTTCCAATATAATATAATATCTACTATGAAAAAAGGCAATATCGTATTAAAATTAAGAAAATTAATAATGCCTCATGACATGCAATTTATGCAACACTATGAGGTGCAATATGAAAGGAAACATGCATATTTTTTTAATACTTTATTTAATTTATTTCATGTTTAAAAAAAAGATTAAATTTATTGATAATTTGATAACAATGATGCAGTAGGACAATTTATCAGATCTACATGTGAAAAGACAATAAAGAACTTTAGAAATAAGGCAAATATGAAGAACAATTTGAAAAATATTAAACGACAAAAGAGAAACAAAAAATAACTTGGAGAAAATTAGAAAGAGTAAATGACAAATAGAGTAAACAAATGAGGAAATGAAAATAAATTGACAAAAAAATTGGAAGATAATGGTGGATCCAATGATTTTTACTCTTTCTTATTATAGTCTCAACTACTATAAAAGTGAAAGGAGAAATTTTTTTACATTTCAATTTCCTAAGTTTTCTTAAAGTTAAAATGTGGAAAATTTTTTTTTCTAAAAGTTTTTGTCTTTTGTAAATTTTTATTATTTTTTAAGACCTAAAAATAACTTATTATTCATAAAGAGTAAATAATAATTAATGATTTTTTCTAAAGTTTAACATATATTAAACGAATACATAATTATTTATTTATTTATTTCATTAACAATTAATTATATTATCACATTTTTTATTTACATACAAACTTTATTTGTTAGGAGCGTGAATCTTGAATTTTTTTTTTACGCACACAAGTGTATATTTGCGTTTTCTTTTTTTTCCCAACACACACCGGCCCTTTCCCTCCGCCCATGAATTTATATACAGTTTTTCACTTATTTTCATTCATCTCTCTAATATACAGTCAGGGAAAGGGTTTTAAATCCCCACTTTTGGTTAAAATTTTCAGAAAATTATACAATTTTTTTAAATTTTACTAAAATTACGCAAACATTTTTTTATTTTTTTAAATAAAATGTCAGTTATTAACCTAAGTTACATATATATATATATATATATATATATATTATATCTAGATATATACAAATAAAAATAAAAAAGTGTATATTTTGTTTCCAACCATGAACAAATAAAAATAAAAAAATAGATTTTATTTTTATTAAATTTAATCTAAAAATTTAAAATTGGACTAAAATATACTATAATTTTTTGTGTTAAAGAAAATCCGTTTATATTCTAAAATTAGAAGAAAAGTCTGTATATTTTTAACACAACTCAGATGAAGTCTATATGATTTGAGATGAGGTCTAAATATACCAAATAATTTTTTTATTATCTCAATTTATAAATTTAATTTAATTACGACTTGTAGGGGGTATTATTGCGTTTTGTTGGATAAAGGAATTTCTTTTTTAAAATAATTTCAAAGATATATTCTTTGATTTCAATTGAGTTTATTTATAATGTTAATTTTAAACCTTGAACAAACTAGATAATTTACAAATTTTTTAACTACCGATAGAGAGACATGAAAAAATTATGCTTGATGATTATGGCTTTTTCTTTTTGAATTTTTACTATCAATATTTATATTTTTACCACCTTGATTCATTAATTTTATGTTATAGGTAAGAATACTAGTAAGGTGGTAATAAATGCAAAACTAAATAGTACAAATAATAAAAATCATTTATAATGTTGAAAAGTTTAAGTGAGAATAAATTCACATAATTAAATAAAAGTATTTCTGTCCTACT
Organism: Erythrophleum fordii; assembly: GCA_032878935.1. Classification (NCBI taxonomy): domain Eukaryota; kingdom Viridiplantae; phylum Streptophyta; class Magnoliopsida; order Fabales; family Fabaceae; genus Erythrophleum; species Erythrophleum fordii. Next base: position 5,392,742 of record JAVQMF010000029.1, read on the forward strand.
ATTAAAAATATAAGGTTTTTAAGTTTTTCAAAATAATTTTAAAATATAAGATATTTTATAATAAGTATTTTTAATTTATGACCATAAGTGTAATTTTTCCAAGACTTTCTAAGAAAGTAATGATGCAATGCTGGAGAAGGACGCTTCAATACTATAGGAATATGAGACTTTCAAAAATATTTCCCCCAAGAAGATCAAGACCTTAATAATTGATACATGGTCCAAAGATTGAGTTTACCACTTTACCTGCCACAGCTGCAATCATGCTTTCAAAAACTCATTTTCCCCAATTCTTTATTGCGACATCAACTTCATAATGAAGTTATCAAAGACACTTCATTTGACTAATCAATGGGATAACGATTTGAGAATTAAAAAAAAGTTTATATGCAATGTTTTAAATTTTTTTAATAAAAATATAGTGCAGAGACTTTTTCAAGTCAGTGTCATATCATTAACTTATTATAGCTGGTTTTGGTGAGCTCCACATATTATAATTTAATTAAAATTTTGATAGCAAAAACTTTAAAGACGTTTTAAAGCATATCTCTTCTTTTTGGCATCCTAAATTTTGTCCTTTAGAAATGATCACTTTTTTATACAAAAAGAAATTACCCCTTAAGCTAGTTCAAAAATTGGTATGTAGCACCTTTTTTCTGTTAGGGGAGACATTTTCTTTCCCTTATATTATAAGATCCTAATGAAGTCTCTTTCTTAGTTAATATAAGATTAGATTAGCTCGTTGAATTTACCTAAAACAAAAACAAAATATTAGCTGGTGATTATGTTATGATAACAAAAATATAATCAATAATTACCAAGAAAAATCCAACCAAAATGATATTGAGTTCAACTATGTTATTAAGTATCAAGACCAATCCTAATCATCTACTCATCCTTTGGAATAAGTAGGTGCTTTGCCAAATTTAAATTGTTTAAATTTGGTTTGGGCGGTACATATTTGATATTTTATTTTATTTTTTAATCTTAATCATTCCTTTTTAAGTTAGTAGTTAAAAAATTATTTTTATTTTATATTTTCTATCTTCAAAAAAAATATTAATAAATAATCTAAATCGTCCAAATTTAATTTAAATAGCTTAGATTAGAAAAAATACTAAAAAAATAGGGAGAGGATGAGTAGGAAATTCAAATTGCATCAAGAGACCATTATTGTAACAAATAAAAAATATATAGTAAATTACATATCTTGTAATAACCTAATAAATTTTGGAACTCAAAATAATGAGGAAATTAACTGAAATGAATAATCAAGTTGTAATCCTAAAAAAAATAATGAATTATTTAAATAATTGGGGCTAAAAATTAAAATATATTAAATTGAATTCTAAGATAAAAGTTAAAGGAAGTTGGAATAAAATTTAAGCTTGCAATAGCTTTAGTTGCTGCACTTTATACTAAATGAAAGGACCCAAATTCAAACTCTCATAAGGCCACAATTGTTATAATTCCTTTTCTTCTCTTTTCTATTTTCTCCTTCTCTTTCTCTTAGAATAGACCTTGCAATGCTTGCTTTAGGCGGGACCATATTGCTATTTTTTTTAATTTGTTCTACAACCCTTGTGTTATTCATAAATTGCCAATTAGTCCCTTGAAATTTTATCATCAAATCACATGATTTCATCAACCCAAATATCCTAAAGCTTCTTTGGTACTCTTACTCCAATATTTCTACTTTGTTCTCACTGTGCTACCTCACTTTCTAGAACCTTCACCCTCTTCAGCATATTTCATGGTGCATGTTGTAATAGCTTCAATCTTTTCCTTTTTCATTTAAACCTTGATAAGAGATAGGCTTGTGAGTGACTTTCTCTTCCTCACTCTTTTGATCTACACATTGCCTTGTTATGTGAGCTTTTTAACGCTTTTGTTTGATTGGGCCTTCATCTAACTTGAAGATTCTTGGCATCCCAATAGATAGTTTCATTTTCTTGTGTAAGGTGTTTCATTATTGTTGGGATTTTTTCCATTCTTGTTTAGAACTTATGCACCATCTTCCTTCAATTTCTTCATCTTCATCCACCTCTTTACTCTGATTGTGTCTTGGGATGTATCTTTGAGTTTCTCTTAATTCATTTCTTTGTAAGGTAATTCTCATGCTTTGGTTGTTAAAGTTGCTTCATTTTTTTTTCTTGAGCCTTTGATGCAAATTTTCGTGGATGTTGTTTAAGAATTTCAACATGTAATTTTCCCTTGGTGCAACACCCTTCCTCCTTATGTTTATACATCACCTTCCCTTTAATTTTCTATTTTGCCTCTCTAGGTTGTAACCCCTTTAACTCTTGGTAAGTTCCCACTCTATAAAGATAAGTCATCTACTCACGCTCATTGTTTCTCTCGACTGCTACCCCTAAGAAAGTGCTATCAATCTCTTTAAGTAGGCACCTTCACTTCTTTCTTCATTCATCTTCTTCATTGCTAAACTATTTTATTGGAGTTATAGGAAATATTTTTTTTGCAACTCAAGGTTATTTTTTTCCACATTACAAATATTATGTCCAGCTTCCCCATTTTTCCTCTAGAACGTAGGAATAACTGAGGTCCTTGGGCAGGATGCTTATTAGGTGTGGAAAGTCTTAAACATCAATAAACTCGAGTAAGATTACCTCCCTTCTTATATAATGACTATCATGGTTAAATTCTAAAAAGATTATACCTTCTTGTGAGCTGATATGAAACATGAACTGAGGTGAAGTAAAACTAGTGATATAAATTAAATAGGGGACAAGTAGTTAAAGTAAGTGAGTATTAAATTTGAGTTAGTAATAAGAGGCAAATGAAGTAGAATTCAATTAAGTGAAGTAGTACTAAAACTATGAATCATAGTAAGTAATAGAATAATTAAAACAAACTAGGACTAAAACAAGGATTGGGGAATTTATAAGAAAGTAAAATAGTTAAACTAAATGGGATAGTAAGCTAGAATAAGGTGTCTATTTACTTAATTCTATATTCTTGATTTCTATAAGCAAATTATTAAAAATAAATAAACAAATTCAAATAAATTTAGTTATTTATTCAAGTTGGCCTGGTAGCAAGAAAATTGAGCTAGGTAATATAGGAAATTTGATGGTAGCCAAAGTAAGGATAGGAATTAATCTATAGGTTGGCTAAGTAATATGGGGAGTAAGAAGCAATATATACTTATATTTTGAATTTATAAGTATTATTGTAAGTATGTCTAGGAATGTCTCTGGACTTTTCCATGTGAGGGAAATTGATGGTAGTCCAATATTGAAATGATCAAAAATTGTTTGTCAATTATAGTGAATAAATTATAAAGCACAATATGTTTTTAATTTTCCTCCCATTTTTATTTTCTGTATTTTTATTTGCTTTATATGTGTCCATTAGGACAAGCGTCTTAGATAGTACCTTAGTGTATATATTATTAATGAGATTAAATCTTTTAAATTATGATATATTATATTTGTTATTATCAAAATAGATGTAAAATGATATGTTGATTTAAGCATGATGTTTAGAAACTCAATCAATGATAAGTTTTTCTTAAGATGTTGTTATGGTATCATTTAAATATTTGATTATGATATATCATATTATTAATCATGAAATTTGTTTTTTGAACCACCTACTCTAAAAACTTTTTGGATACAAATTATATGTATTATATGATATAAGTATACATATAAGATGAGATTGTACAAAACGCTAATTGCTAACAACAATCTTGTTAGGTCTCAGTGCATCATGGATATTATCACATGATTTTTATGACTAAGTATTTAAAGGGTACTAAGTTTGATGCTCTTTGAATATTTAAGGATTGTGTAGATAGTGACAAGCAGGGACAATTATAGTAGTTCCACTCATGATTCTTATTTGTGATTTTTGCCTACAATATTCTAAGATTTAATATATGGTTATTTATCCTCATAAGTTGTGTGTCCACATTTGGATATGTGGTTATTTGCTTTCTGGGGCTAATAACCCATGTTAACATATATCTTGGAATTTAAAATTTTACATAAACCTTCATATTGTAATGTTGTGTTAAATCATTTTCAAACTATTAATGTTTGTTACTTTTTGATGTGTGAATTTCTTTTTCATAAATTAAGTCTTATTTATCTATTATTTTTATACTTCTTTAAATACATTGATTTAACTACCGATTATCACATGTTTTGTTTTGTACTTTATCAAGTTAGTAATGAAAAGCAATTTTTCTATCAAACTAAATTTTAGGCTTAATTATATTTACTGTGTATGTATTTTATAAATTTTTCCTCTTCTTACTATTTGTTAAATTTCATTATTCTTGAGTTTCCATATTTTTGTTATCATAAATAAATATTGATATATCATATTAAAGTGGATGTATGTTTATCCTGCTATTAACCTTATTATTTTCTTGCTACCTTAAATCTAAAACTAAAACCTATTTTCATTTAAAAAATTTTGTGCTTGCTCATTCCTTTATTTTTTGTGCTTTACCTTGTATTCACTAAGTAGTGAGCCTTATTCCATTATTTATTTTTACAGATAGGAAACTATGTCTAGTGCTCCACTAATTTAGCTTGAGGGCGCTATTAGTGAAGAGCCAATGGTTGGATTGTTTGATATAAATGATTTATTATCTTTGTATATGTATATTTGTGCTCTAAAATTAACTCTATAAACTAGTGATAATTTAAATATTTTCTATATTTTTACCCATTGATTATGAACTTTTTATTAATGATTTGATGACACTTCGAGTTTTATTGGATATTCTTTGGCTTAGGAAGTGGAATTTCACCTTTTTAGAATTATATTGCATAGATTGGGCATTTTAATGATTTTATTTTCTAGATAACAATTTTATTTCATGGATCATCGATGTTATTGTATTTTTTACTTAGGGAATTTCATGAAAGGAAGCATATTCATAAATGGAGGAATAAATGAGAAGGAAGGAGCATACACATGGCACTCACCCACATATCATTCAAGCACTCCCTTTCTCAACGTCATACATGCACAAGTTCCATTCACTCATGGCCCATGAATTGAAGGAGCAGATCCACGTAGCACTTCAACATTTACACATCACACCCACGTCTCTTACTCATATGGAAATAGGCATGAGCCTCTTAGGGATTGACACACACTCCACTTCCATGCATTCACACTCATTTCCATAACATTCCATTCATGGCACAGGCTCTCTCTCTCACCAAGTCAAATACACACACACACACAATTCACTCACTCACATTGAGGCTCAGGGCTTCCAAGGGAATAAAGCATAAGACTCCACTTATCCATTACACACAAGAGACACATGCATGGCAATTTCACACAACCAACTCACTCGTACACTGCAGTTCTTTTAATCCACAAGGCTCCACTCTTCATGCACATGAGGGACATTTAGAAGGCTACACAAATCACATTCACTCCATAGTATCAACTACACTCACGCATCAGGCTTTCCCTACGTCTCACATGTCACAGCATTCCACTTGCACATAATCACACGGCCTTCACATACTTACTCATTCATGTAGCAGCCTCACATTACTAATTCATGCAATGACACACATGAGCTCTTCCACGTAATCACACACTCACGTTGCCATGTTCTTCTTTCATGCATGGACTCACACGTCTTTCACATGACACAAACACATACACTAATAGAAGCAAGTGAGAGAGAGGATCAAGAGTCACACCCAAAAATGCGACCACGTGGCACTTCTAAAAAGAAATTTTAAAAAGAAAATTTGATTCAATTTTCAAAGAAAATGAAAACCGAAATCAAATTGAAAAAAGAGTAGAGTCGCCACCAAAATTTTTAATTTTTTTAAAAGGTAAAACTTTGAAAAAATCTTTTTTATAAGAAAAAACAAAAATGGTCTGCGAACTAGAAAATAAGTTCGGGAGTCAATTATGAGTAATGAAGGTGTTAGACACCCCACAACATATTGTTAAAAATAGTTACCCTAAGTTAATTGTGCAAAATCAATATGGCTTTTAATCTATTTTAATTCTTCTAACAAATCACATGCAAAATAAAAAATAAAAATAAGAAAAATAAAATTAAAAGTAAAATAAGATAAAGAGAAATTAAGGAAATAAAATTAAAAGAAAATGATTATTTATAAGAGCGGATTTGACCTAAGATAAAAGTCTAGGGTCTACGTACCCTTCAGTAGAGATCAAAGTCCACGTAGTTCGGACGAAAACTGTGTTTATTTGTTTTTTGGTTTTTTAGGTTTTTTTGTTGGTTTTTGTTTTTGTTTTGTTTTGTTTTATCTTTTACTATTTTCGTTCTTATTTTTGTTTTTGCTTTTGTTGTTTTTATTATTATTATTTTTAACCTTTTTCTTTTATTTTTTTTTATTTTTTTCTTTTTGTTTTTGTTTTTGTTTTCTTTTTTCTTTTTTTTTCTAATTTTTAAATGACCAAGCTTTTATTATTATTTGTTTGGGTGAAAAGATAAAGAAAAAAAATCACTTTTTCTTTTAGCAAATAAAACGAGATTAGAATTGGTTGATGTGTTTTAATTTGCTAAAAGTAAAATTAATTTTACTTCTTTACTTTTCTTGCATTTGATTTTTTTTTCTTTCTTTTCTTTTGATATTCCATTTTTCAGTTTTTATTTTTCTTCTTTTTTTGTTTTTAATTTATTATTATTTTTTGTTTCATGTTTTTTTCTTAGTGGTTTCATTTTGTGATGACATTAAAAAGGATTTTTCTTTTTCTTTTTTTTCAAATCTTTATTTAATTTAATTCAGATTTTTTGACATTTTTCATTTTTTATTTCTTCTTATTTTGACTTTTGTTTTTATTTTTATTTTTTTAATAATTGATGCTTGATTTTTTTTGTGAAAAAAAAGTAGATAGTAAAAATAATTTTTGACTTTCATAAATAAAATGACTTTACAATTAGTTGATAAGTTTTAATTTGCGAAAGCTAAATTAATTTCACATCTTTACTCTTTTCCCTTTTTGTTTCTTCTCATTCTTCTTCCTCTTTTTTTTTTTTTTTTTGCTTTTCCTTCTAGGTTTTATATGTTTTGTCTTGTTTTATTCTTTGACTTTCATGATTTTTGGTGGCATCAAAAGGATTTTCCCCCTTTTTTTATATTTTCCTTTTTCTTTTGAAATTTTTGAAAACAAAATTAATTAAAAGGGTTGTTGAAGCCCAAAACCTATTAGAACGTAAATTTAAGACCCATCGGACATCAAGGGGACTTATTGCCCCACATGATCTTTAGGTAATTTGTACGGGTTTGAGGGATAAAAATAATCCCACACAGCTATTTTTCTTTTTAAAATGATGCAAGATAAAGGTAAAGATAAACCAAAATAAAATGTGAAAATAAACAAAGTAAAATGCTTATAAGATTTGTGCGTGCTTGGTGTATTCCTATACAATTGTATTCGAATGCATTTACATGAGAATGGAGAGATTATACAACATAAACTCAATCACATACATTAGTTTCCCATAGGCTTTTACCTGTCATAATTTTCCATTCACCACTCTACTTCTATGCCAGTGTCTCGGTTCCAGACTAAATCAAATGCTCAGCTCACATAGTTGCCGACCAAGTTCCTCAGATATTATCCCAGTGTATTTGAATGGCAATAGGCACCATCATCACAACAACCCAACAAAGATTAGAATATTGTAACGAGGGGATGTTATAAAAGCATTTACAGAACAATTTAGCTACTAAAAACCCCATGATATCCTTCCTACGACTTTCCTTTTAGAATTCCATGGCATCAAAATTTCAGAATTAAATTAAACTAACAAGATCCTAGATATGAAGCTTAATGAACATAAATGATCAACTAGTGCAGGCAGACAATCAGAGTTAAAAGAATTGAGGGAACCTTTACATCCCGTATTAAAGGTTCTACCATCAAACGTTTAAACAAATCTATTAGACTTCATTTAAGCATTCTGTTAAACACATATTGTGTTTGCTTTTAGGAACATACCAAATATAGGATCACAAAAAATGCACACAACCAAAACTACCCATGGGTACAGTGTTATAGGTAAAACTCCCTCGAAGCAAACTTACAAACTAACTAAGGAATGAACTTTTCAAAGAAAATGATCTATCACTTAAGAATAGACTCGGAGTAACAGCACCATTGAAGCAACAATTGAAATCCCAGAGTCAAGCCATGGAAACAGATTCATGATTTATTCATCTCAATAGATACAAAGAAAAAGAAAAAGAATAAATGCCATACCCTGCGAGACTTACTTCCTCAGATCAAATATAGAAGCCTTCAACTAATTCTAAACTACTGAGAATTGTTCTTCCTTTCCCTAAAGCCAATGATCAGGGGTCTCTTCCTAAATTCCTTTCCACAGAGCCAAAGACCCAGAGAATGCCTCTTCTCGATTTTTCTCTCCTTCTCCCTCGATCCTCTTCTCCCTTCCAGCTCACTCCTAATCTCTCACTCCCTCAATTCAAGTCTCAAAATCAAATCAGAACCCTATGCCTCTCTCTATTCTTCTCTCCCTCAATCTCAGTTTTCTTCTTTTCCTTCCCGTTTCCTCTTTTATTCTCTGCTTCTCCCTTTTGTTCTCTGTTCTCGGCCTCCTCCTTCAATTCACCCCAAATCTCGAAACTCTTCTCCGTTCTCTCCGATCTCTCTCGCTCTTTGTCCCCCTCACGTTCTCCCCCACTCTCGGCCTTTCTTCTCTCTCAATTTCAGACACTCCTCCCTTTCTCACTCTCAATCTCTCCCTCTCGTTTTCTCCCTTTAACGCTCTCCCCACGCGTTTCTAGTGCACACACCCTCCATCTGATCTCCTTTCTTGCTGGACCCCCAAATCCCGAATCTCTTCTCCGTCCTCCCTTCCAATCTCAGCCCCCTCTTTTCCTTCTTTAATCTCATACCTTTTTAATGGTCTCCTTCCTCAAATCTCCCTTCTGATCTGTTCTTTTTCTGTCTCTGTCCTCTGCTCTCCTTTGCGTCCCTCTGCTTCCCGCTTCCCCTTTTTCGCCTGAGAGGTGCCCGCCTCTTTCTCTCTGTGTCTGTGTGTGTTTCTTTTTTTGTGTATCTCTCTCGTGGGGTGCGCTCATCCGTGCCTACTAATGGCAAGAGCAAAGAGGTAAAAGGATTCCTTATCAAAACGCAGGGTTGTTGCGTTTTGACCCACCAATTTGTTGGATGTCAGATGTTGGGCTTTTGATTTATTTGGGTATTAGGCCAAAGGGATAAGTTTTGGGCTAGGACTTTAAACTTGGATTTTATCTTTTTTTTATATGTTTTTTTTTATTATTAGGATTTTTTTTCAGTTTATCTTTTTTTTTTAACTTCATTTTTTTAGTTGATGGGTTTGGGGCAACTAAATTTAAAATTCAGGCCAAATGTAAGCATTTTTTTTGTAAATATTTTTTGTTTATTTTCATTGCATTATGCCACTCGTTGTTAGGCTAAGGAAAAAAAATTTCTTTTCTTTTCACTTTTTTTTTCTTTTTGATTTTTGACTCTTCCTTTTTTATTTTTTTTAAATTTTTTCTTGTTTTCTAAAACTTTGAGTTATTTTCTTTTATTTTTCCACTCATTTTCTCTTAATTTTTGTTTTCTTACTTTTCTTCTCTTTTTTATTTTTTTATGTTTTGCTAATTTAATTTTGTTATTATTTTTTTGGAACTTGCCCAGACAAAATATGGTATTCACATCAGGTGTCACGTGAGATGAAAGAAGGTCCAAAGGAGAGATATGGGAAGGTGGACTCTCGGGTTCTCTCGAGGAGGTAGCACACATGACATGGATGGGGGATAAGAGCCACGAGTCTCAGGGGCCCACAAATTCATAAGGAAAAGGCACGTGATATTGGTACAGGTTTATTGGAGGATATCAAATACACGAGAGAGCAAAATGTGATGATCACGTGAAAACTAGGCACGAACTTAGGAGATCAAGAAGACATAAATGAATCATGTGAGAAGCGAAGCATAGAGAACATGAGCACAGAGGGAGCAAAATAGAGTGACATATAAGACCATTAAGGCTGATTTGAAAAAGAAAAGAAAAAAAAAAAAGAAGGAGCTCACATGGAAATTGAAAGCGAGGACCCTCAAGTTTTAGGGTTGAAGGTCTAGAACAGAGAAGCACGCACAAAAGGGAATTTCATCTCATTATTCTCATTTATCTTGGTGAAGCTCCAATGGTTGTGGCTCTCAATTCCAATTTCCTCCATTATTTCTTGCAAGTTTAATTTCTCTTAGTGGCTAATCTTGGATGCTAACTCCTTGATGAAGATTAGAGCTCTCAATTTCTATAAAGATTAGGCTAATTCTCTCATCTCCTTTTCTATTTTTTGTTGTTACTTCAATTAATATTCTATTGGTTGGGTTTAATTGATGGAAACTTAACTGTAGTAGCTATGTTGGATTGGTAAATTTTCTGAATTTTGTTCATGAATTGGAGTGTATTATTGCCCTTTAAGTGTTTGATAAATTGTTCTTGAATAGTTGTACATTTTTCACCTACTTTACTTGCAATTCTTAGGTTAATTGTGCAATGGTTGTTATGTAATTGGTGCTGGAAATTGTTCTTGATTGATATAATTAAAACTTTTAGGAGTTTAAGTGGCGATTTAGACTCTCAAATGGAAAGTCCAGCAACTTAAAAGGACAATTAAACTCAGATTTAGGTATGTTCTAATATTTTTATGCAAGTACTAATCAATTGATAATATTGTGGTTACAAACTTCCAATTAGTTAGGTACTTATATTTTAATTGGTTAATTGAGAATTTCTGTATTGAATGTATCAAACAAGGGGATTAGCTTTAGTCTTAAATCAATTTAATGAAAGCAATAATAATTGAAGTTAAGGAGGTGAATCCAAGATTAGCTACTTTGCATTATTAGTTGATTTGATCACCTTAGTTATCATTTTCAATCTTTGTAGTTTATTTAAATTTAATTAAATTCTAGAAATTAAATCCCTCCAATTACCTCTTATCTTATGTTTTTACTTAGTGTTCACACTTGAAAACTTTTTTACTAGCAATTAAAATTCAATTCTAAGGGAAATGATTTAAATTGCATCATTAACTACAAATTTTAATTTAACCTAATTATTTGAGATTGTTTGGCACAACCATCAATTACAGGTAAGATCTTTATTCTATTAATTATATTTTGTTATTAATTGAGAATTAAGAATGAAGTTCTTTTTGTGATATTTAACTATTAAATGTTGTAGGGAATTTAGGATATCCTAAGTACACTTTATTGTTTTTTTAATAAATAGATTAATGGTAAATTTATTCCATAATGTTGTTTATGTGAATAAAATCTTAGGTACGAAGAAGAATTTGTGTGCTTAGTTGGACTTACGAATATTATCTCACATATGTGGTCACATTTTCAATTTTAAGGCATGACACATCTCTTGAGTTTTGTTACTCTTCTCTATTTTTAAAATATATATAGATCTTTTCTTAAATAAAAAATTACCTTATATTTTAGTTCACTTTTAAATTTTTTTTAGTAAAATGTTATCTATTAACCTAAATATATATTTTTTTAACTAAAAAAATTTAAATAGAAGGTATTTTGGTAAAAAAAAAAACTTAAAACTAAATTAAAATATTTAATTTTTTTTTGAGAGATTTGTATATATTTTGAAAATAAAAAATTTTTTTTTTGTATATTTCAACAAAATTCATAAGGCTTTGTGTAATTTGTTAATATATATATATATATATATATAACAACTAAAAAAAATACAAAACCAATTCCACAATTATATCCAAAAAAAATAAACATATAATTGCGGAGAACAAACAAATAATGAATAAACTCGTCACACACACAATTAAAACACAAATAAATTTGAAAGAAAAAAAAATCATTGACAAAATGGCTAAATGGATTCCTGCATCTGCATCTTCATCTCCTGGTAGAATTTCTCTATGAACCTTTCTGCCTTCTGATCAACCGATTCGTCTTCGTCTTCTAAATGCAACGGCTCAAACAAATCCTCTGCTTCATCTCCAATGTCGGGAACTGGCATAGCCTCCTCAAGCTCGTTCTCCCCAAATCCGCCATTAAAGCCACGAACTTCAGATTTGAAATCACCCAAACACCGAACCAGAAACAACAAGGAACACAAATCTCCGTACCCTCTGTTCTTGAAGCACTCTTTTGGACGGAATCGAATCAAGGGAGTGCTTGAAGGCGAAAACTGATATTCTCCGACGAACCCATTGTTGTAATGCCTAAGAAGCTTGAACTCCTTGCGTATCTTGAATCTCTTGAGCAAAAGGAGGTTTGGTATGATGGGTTTTCTCAGTTTGGGAATTTTCAAGAGATTCGAGACTTTCTGGAAAAGGAGAGATCTTTTTCTGTGCATTTTGTTGATGAGACTATTCGATTCAATCTCTCCAATCGCATCGTGATGCTTAAGAGAGAAAGAGAGGTTTTAAAGGGCACAAAAAGGTGAAATGAGAAAAGAGAGATCAGAATGGCCATGGCGGAGCCGAGCTGTAAAAGCTATGGTCGGTTGCGTTTGGTACTTTGTGATATGTGGAATGGAAATGGAATATACCAAACTAGCCGTTGGACCCTTCCTCTACACTTTTTTATTTGAATCTCTTTTCTTTTTATTTCCCACTTTTAGGACTTTCTTGTAAAAATTTTCGACTCTGTTTTCTTATCTTGTGAAGCCTAATCGTTTGCTTAGGTAAACAGATATATGTTGGCCACACTGATTTCGGATTCAGTTAATTTGCTAGATAGAGGTGATAATTTAGAATGTAAATGATATGGTAAAACAAAAAATTAAAGAAACAAATTAAAAGCCAAAAAAATTTTAAGAATAATTTACACTCTCATAAGATATGATCAAATTATGTAATCCTTTTTTTATTATAAAAGAATATATATTTTTTAAAAAATTTAAAGATGCGCTATACTAATTTTGTTAAATGGCCATAAAAAATACAATTACACCTATTTTAATTAAAATACACTTTTATCTATTATTTTTATAATAATAAGAATTATTAAATATGTATTTAACTAATATAAAAAAAATCTATTTTCCAAATTTAAAACAATAAAATTTATAATTTTTAGCACACAATAAAAAATTATGAAATAAAAGATCAAAAATATTTTTTATATTATATTTTTAATAAAATAAATCAATATTATTATTATTGATATTTTAGTCATATTTTAACTTTAAAAGGGTTTGTGTATATTTTTATAATAAAAGAGAATAATATGTAATTTAAGTATCTTTCATAAAAAAAAAAATTTATCCAAATTTAAAGAACGGAATATACTTTCTTAGAGTATGTTTTTTAGTGAGACATTTTTTTATAATTAAATTTATATTATTTTTGGACAAAATTTAAATATATTTTTAAGTGTTTATCATCTGGTTTAAAAAACACACACAAGTAAAATTCTTTACTACTCGATATTACATAATTAAATATTTTTAAAAAATTGCTCTACATATTATGATTTTGTTGGTAGCAAATATTTAAAAAATTATATAAATAAATATTGTTCTTATTTTTGTACATTACATGACACAGAATGTTACCTTACGAAAAGTAACACAGTGTTCAATTAATGTTAAAGAAATAAACCTTTAAAAAGTTCAAAAATAATAGTATAATTAAGAATATTTTTTTGTTTATACATGATTTTGAACTTTAGATCTTTAGCTAATATTAATTTGTGTTAAAGAACAAGTTATGCGTAAAAGTAAGTAACATCCATATAGTGCCTTGATATGGATTCTTCAGTGTTCCATACTTTATTCGGTTAATCTTTTCATTAATTATTAAGTTTTATATTTAATTTTTAGTTTTGATTGGTTAGGTCGAGCAACCTAACTTTCTGATATGGGGCAGGGGGTAAGATGGGAAAAACAAAGTTTGATGTGTGTGTGTGTGTGTGTGTATATATATCAATTTTGTCCAATTTTAAGTCAATTTAGTTTGATTTAATTTAAATTTTAAATACCCTAATTACAATGAAGTCACTAAAGGATCAAAATTCAAACCCTAATTAAAATTAAAAGTTAACCAATAAAAAATTGTCTTCAGGTCTTCCAATCTTTCAAAGAAATGTTTGACTTTTCTTCCGCAAGAAATTTCAATTAGTCATTTGTCAATTAATCTTATAACAGGGGCGTTAGGAAGTTACGTGTGAAGACGAATCAAATTAACTAAAATTTTCTTCTCGCCTTTTTTTTTAATATCACGACACAAAAATTAAATTTTTATCTTTTATAAACTATTTATTTCTCTTTTACTATTATACCACGCCTACTGATTTAAAAAGTTTCACTTAAAAATTAAAATTTACATTAATATAACCCTTGTTGATTGTTGTATTTTTAATTATATAATCTAACAAACTAACAAATAGTTATATTTCTGACTATTCAATAAAAAAAAATAGCAAATAGGATTTGATTGACCGAGAAAAATCCAATTGTAACATTAATCTAAAAAACTACTCAAATTGGATAATTATTATCCAACTATACTGTAATTAGCTAACTATAATTCAAATAGTTGGCCTAATGATTAAAAATGTATGTTTGTTATCTTGACTAGTGGAATTCAAATCTTAGAATTAACAAGTAGGAGAATTTATCTTTTTAAATACAACAAGTCAATATGGGAAATGTATATTTAATACCCTTTGAATGGGAATATAATCTCAATTAACGAAAAAAACTAACCCAATCGAGAATACTTTAATGGTATAAAAAGGGGGGAAAACTAACTATAAATCTAGAAATCTAAATTAACATAAAATAATAAAAAATCATCATTCTATCTATTCATCTTATATGGCAGATGAGAAAATCTTTAAAAAAAATTATGAGATTAAAATAAAAGCACTTTTTACAACCAAAACTTTTTTCGAAAAAAGTTTAGATAATTCTTTTCGCTTGGGTCCTGATCCACGTTTCACAATAGGATTAACAAAAATTTATGTAGGCCCAACTGTCATTATAAAATAGGAGAAAGTTAAAATTTGATTAAAAAATTGATACATAAATTTTAATATATAACAAAATACATCTTCAAAGTTTAGACTAATATAAAAGCATTACATATCAATTAAAATTAAGAATAAATTACACAGATTTTTATTAAATTTTGCTGAAATCACACAATTTTTTTTCTATTATTATAATATATATTTTAGTTTAATTTTAAAATTTTCAACGAATATACTTTGCATAACTTAAATATAGAAATATATTATATTTAAATATACATAAATAAAAATTAAAAATAATAGATTTTGTTTTCATTAAATTTAACAAAAAATATATATAAGTTAATAAAATGTATTTTACTTAAAAAATTTAAAATTAAACTAAAATGCAACACAACTTTTTATTTCAAAAGAAATACATGTATATTTTAAAAATCAAAGAGTTATTCACATAATTTTAGTAAAATTTATATAATTTATTTTATAATTAATTACAAGAGAATGTTTTCTTGGTTGAACAATTTTTATTGGCAACATTAATTTTAAATGGATATATATATATATATATATATATATATATATATATATATATATATATATATAAGGCCATGTGAATTTTACAATTAAAATTTAATTTTTTTTTATGCTAGTGTAAAGTTCAAGAAAGTTTTTTTGTAATTAAATTTTAATGTTAAGAGATAAAATATAATTTCGGTGTTAAATAATAAATTATATTATGGAATTAAACAAAAAAAGAAGCGCCATAATCCCTGGTGGCGTGGGGGCGAACACTGTGAAAGGGTTTGTTTCCAAGACTCATGCCGTGGTTTGCGTCAAAGCTTGCATACCGTACCACATGGAATTCCGCATGCACTGGATTCCTTTCCCTCCACACAAGCCCTTTCTCCATTCCTATGATGCTTTCACGCCTTCTTCAAGAAATCCCTCACCTCACCTCCACCATTACGTTAGCTTTGCATCACCGCCTCAATTATTAATTCATAAAACATTCACAAAAAATTTTTAGATACATTTAGTGTATGACATACTTAAAAAAAATCAATAATCAGAATTAAATTTATATAAATAAGATTCATGGGTAATATAAATAAAATTTATACGTATAATAAATCTTAATTATCGAAAATATAAATGACGTGACGTATTAGATGTACGTAAAAATTACTCAACATTTATAACTTTCTTTAAAAAAAATCTTTTAGTTGAAAAGAGAAAGAAATAATCAATAAATTTTATTTTATATAAGACTCACATTTTTATTTCTTTTGCTTTTTTTAAGGTACATTTATTATAAAAAGATTTAAATTATTATAGTTTAAATTCTTTTATATTCAAAAAGTTTTTATGTAGAATAAAGATATAGAACCTGTGTTGGTTTTTTGTTTTTAAAATGGTTTTCTATTTTTAAAAATAAAAAAATAAAAAAAATTTGTTTGATAATGTGTTTTGAATAAAGTGTTTTGTAAAATAAAAAAAAATTATTTTTGAAAATAAAAAAATAAAATTTTTTTTTGATGTTATATAATTTTTGCTCTGGAGAATCAAAAAAAAATATTTTTTAGAATAATAATTCAAATAAATTTTTTAATTTTTTTGTTCTCAAAATTTATTTTAAAAAATATCTATTTTAAAAGTATTAAAACAAAAACAAAATCAAACATACTCATAATGAGCCACTTATCCAAGGCCCACATCTATTTATTACGCTTTTCTTCATAAAAAATTTTTAAATGTAAAAGAATTTAAATTCAAAATTATTAATTCTTGTATGGGTCATTGATGACACCACTTGGATGATGACTCACGCTTTTGGTAATTAAGAAAGTCTTGTGATAAATGATTTAATTCAAATTATTAGGATTTGGTTCTTAAAATAAGAATTAAATCCAACAACACTTGGTCGTTCTAACGTATAAATTTAAGAAAAATACTATTTGAATTAAGGTTCTTAGACCGATTTATATATCTGTTAATTATTCTATTTTGTTAAAGTACGCCGTTCATGCTAAAATAAAGAGGTTTATTAAAAAAATTTGTCATCTAATGTCAAAAGCAAAAATTCATCATAGGTCTTACTACATATTAAATATTTGTCTTCATTTTTGTAAGTTAATTCCTCGCCGTTAACTAGCATCCAGAATTGACTCTTACCTAGTTAATATCTTTGGTTTAACCATATATATATATATATATAAAGTTAGTTAAAATTGGAGTCTTATGTACGTATTATATAACGCTATCCTTCAATAATTGATAAATTGCCTAGCTGTTGTTGAGAGGGATGGATTTAAAGAAAGGATTAGATTTAGATGTAACCTTTTATATTTTTGTTATTAAATTTGTTAGTTAAAATATGATAAATATATGATTATCTAATAATAATATGATAATTATATGGTTTGATTGGAAAATTATATAATTATTTATAAAAATCATATACTTATCATGTTATTATTAAATAATCAAATATTTATTATATTTTAATTGAAGAATATGATAATAAAAATATAAAAAATTACAAATAATTTTTGTTATTATCAAGTAACGAGAATATACATATTTTGAACATTTTAATATCAAGTATTAAAATATAAAATAATACAATATTTATGTTTCCTATAATGATTGAAAATTTTAGGCCGGAGGAAACAAAAAATAAATTGAAAAAAAAAAAGTCAAGGCCATTATTTAAAAAAAAAAAGAAGAAGAAGAAAGGAAACTAGCCCCAAAAAAAATTAATTAATTATCATGCACATTCATTGAACAGCTAATTTCACTTTTTAAAGGGATTTTACAGAAATAAAAATAAAAATAAGGGGAGAGTTATATGATCAATCGAAAATGTGGAAAGGAATTATATTTCAGTATATCCTATAATAACTTAAAAAAATTTCAACTTGATAATTCTCTCAAAATTAAAATAAATTACAAAAGAACTCAGAAAGTAAGTCAATCTTTTGCTGTGTTTTTTAATTCTTTTTTGTTTTTAATTTAAGAAACTAGATAATTAACTGCAATGGTAGGAGGGACAAACCTCTATCTTTCAATTTTTAATAGCAATTAAGTGATTTTTTTTTTTTAATTTTTGTGTAGAGCACCTGGTATCCTAGAACCTACCTGTACTCGAACTGTGAGGACTTATTGTGGCCCAGATTAATCCGGATCAGGGCATGAGGGCTCCGTTAGGAGGGTTTTCCCTAGCCCCTCGCGCTGCTGCATTCCCAGGGCTTTAATTCAAGACCCTTGGTTAAACTAGAACAATTCTTCACCAATTGATCTAACCGCTTGGGGTTAGCAATTAAGTGATTTTTTTAACAAAAAGAAACTAAAAGCATTTTTGAAAAATTAGATGTAATCCATTATATCTTTATTATTATGTTTTTTAATTAAAATATAAGCCTACTACATTTAAAATTTTAATCTTAAAATGTCTCCTACAATAATTGAACTCATGTTGTTAAGGAAATATATATATATATATATATATATATATATATATATCTCTTCATATCACTTGAGCTAACCTATCTATCTGCTTAATCAATTGATATTTGAAAATTTAAGCAGACATTTTTATTTTTTACTACCATAGTCACCATGGTAGCCGCCACTGCTTAGGTAAGCCACAATTGTTGTAGGAATGTAGCTTCTCTCTCTCTCTCTCTCTCTCTCTCTTTTGTGTGTTTGGGGGTTCCCTGTATCATAACTGCTTATTTGGTATAGTTAAATAAGAATTGATAACCTTTAAGGAGTTAAGAGATAAAATTAAGATCAACATATATATATATATATATATATATAAAAGACGATATATATTTTAGACTAAATACAGATCATAATATATAACTTCTTGTAATTAAGTACCAAATGACATGGCACGATGATATTTGTTTGGATTTTGCAATAAATCAATTATGTTTTATTATTATTATTATTATTATTAGTTGGTTTATTTAATTTTGGAATGATTGTAATATAAATATAACTTAGTTGCGAATATATAGAAAAATATGCATTGATCATTTAAGGATTGCATTGTCTTATAAATTGTTTGATAAAATAGATTCAAATTAATTATTTTTATAGATAATTTTTTTTTACTAAAATCAAGTAGATCTATTTTACTTTTAATTAGTTCTTATAATTAGCGAGACCTTTATTTCTCCCTCAGAAGTAGTGTCTCGGAAAATACTCCCTGTTTTGTCTCCTATATATGATATAATTAAAGGCAATCAAATTTGCATAATAAAAATGAAAAGATATTTAATTATGAAAAAATAAACTAACAAGGAATAAATGGTTGTTGGCTTTTATAATTAATAAAAAAATTGTTTTCTGGTTTTCGTTTAAATTTTTCCTTTCCGTCACAGGTATGTATGGATATAGCTATGTCATGTAAATTTTAAAATATTAATTTCCTTTTTGTTTCAAACATTTGATCCCAGAAAATTTAAAAATATTTAGTGCAAAATTATATATACAAAATGTCATCTTTCACCTGGTCAACTAATATCCTAAGATCAAGTTTTTATTGTTGGTCAATGATCTAGTGATTAAAAACGTAATGCTAATTTTTAAAGGGGGCTAATTAAATGAGATAATATTTTAAAAAAATAAAATAAATGGAAGAAGATGGAAAAATCCCATAAGACAACAACACCGAACACAACAAAAACAGGTGGGCGCGCAATCCTATTCCTTGTTTAACACCTTACACTTCCTAAATCCCGTTTTAACAAAAAGAAAAAAAGGTTCATTCCATAAGTCCTCTTGTCTTTTATCTTCCTTTCAAAAATAATTTAAATCCATCTATTTTATCATTAATTCAAGATCAAAATTATGTTAATTTCAATTTCAAGTTAACTATATATATATATATATATATATGACTATTGGCAACCACTTCTTTTTCTTTTTTTGTGTGGCCGAAATAGGGAACCAAGTCTTACAAGGACTCAAATTCACTTGAGAATAGAAGGGCTTAAATGTACGGCTGTGATTGAGTTACATTATTTGACTCTTCATGATCGACAGTATTTTTGAACACTCCTAATCCTAGTCCAAATTATAAAGCTTCACATTGGGAATAAAATAAAAAATTTCAAAAAAAAAAAAGAACTATAATTAAGTACTTTAAGTTTATAAAATTTGTAATAAAAAATTTTGCTATAGCTAAATTTTCTTAAAAATTAGAATTTTCACAATTTCAACCACTTTTTTTTTAAAATAAATTTTTGTAAACTTAAAATTCTTGATATAATTTTTTGCAAAAGAAAGGAGCATGAAAACACTGATGGCGCATTTTAGCGCTGAGCCTCGAATACCAAGGTCCTATAACCCGAACGTTAAAACCGCCCTCTTCCTTCGTTTTCCCTCACTTGTATATAAACTTGCGTTTCCCGGCGAAGTTGCGAAAAAAATAAAATCTTCTCTCGAAGACCTCTTCTTTCCTTTCAAATGATTCTCACGTTTTCCCGAGAAAATCCCCAGCTCGCGAAGCTTTAAATCGTCTTGCTTTCTTTGCTCTGATTACTCTCGGCGTTCTGGTCGTTTCTCTTGTTTCTTCGTTTCGTTTTCCGATAAATGGTGTTTGTGGGATTGGGTGAAGACAGAGGGAGAATTTCAGCACCAGAGTCCATGGCGATGGGTCCCGAGAGATCGAAGCCTCTTCACAATTTCACATTGCCGTGTTTGAAGTGGGGGAAGCAGAGGTACCTCAGGTGCATGAAAGTGACTTCCGAAGCAGCCACCGCCGCCGCCGCTACCCCGACCGGAGATCGGCGATCTCCGGTGATGAGGTCTGAGAACTCGACGGTGACTCGGAAGAGGGAATTGGAGGCCGAGAAGAAGCAACCGCATCCTGTGAGCGCGAGAGATTCGGAGAAGAGGATGAGGATATCGAAATCAAGAATCGATGGCGATGGAGAGGACGGGATCGAGGCGGTGAGGGAGAAGATAATGTTTGATCTGAAGACTGCGGCGGATAAGATGAAGGATGCAATTTTGAGAAAGGAGGCGGGTGAGGAGAACGTGGAGGAGGAAGCAGAACAGGAACGTCCTGCTGCCTCTGTTCCGTCGCCGGCGGCGGCGGCGGAAGCGAGGCCGTGGAATCTGAGGACGAGGAGAGCTGCTTGCAAGGCTCCGATTGCTGGAGGAAGTGGAAAGTGTTTGAAGATTGAGGAGAAGAAACTCAATCACTCACCGTCGAGAACTGACAACGCTAACGGCGTCAAGTTGTCGCCGAAATTGAGAGGCTCTCCCGATAAGGTAGAAAGGCCCAAATTTTCAGTGTCTCTAACGAAAAAGGAGATTGAGGAAGATTTCATGGAGATGGTTGGTCACCGGCCGCCGCGGAGGCCGAAGAAGAGGCACAGAAACGTTCAGAAGGATTTGGATGTAAGTTGATTTCTTTCTTACAATTGCATTTCGTTCTGCTTATGACTAAAATTCAATTCAGCGATTCCAGTTTTGTGGGTCAATTTTTGGCTTAGAAGCACCGACGCTTCAAAATTGGAATCGCCACTATAAATTGCATTTGATGTTGCGGTATGGTATTGTGTCTCATCTCCGGTTCAGTATTGGTGCTTCTTAGCTTTATGGGCTTGTCCTGGTTTTGCTTTTCTTTCTGGTTAACTCCTTTGTTCTCTTAAAGCTTAAATTCCTAATTCTCATATTTGATTTTCGTGCAGACCCTCTTTCCTGGTTTGTTTTTAACGGAGGTTACAGTCGATTCATATAAAGTTCCAGAAGCCCCTGAAAATGGCAAGGTATGCCACTCTGCCAGTTATTGCTTCCATTACTGATTCGTTGTTTGGAGGGTAGGAAAAAATTTGTCTTTCTAATAATTGATTTGAAAAGGACAAAGTAGTCACACTTGCAAATTGATTCTCATCTTCGGAAACTGCCCTAATTTGCTGTGTTTTTCTTGAATTGTCTATGAACTGACTCTTAAAATGTGCTTCTTGTAGAGGTAGCAGTGAATGAGATTGGCAGCCGAAGTTGAAAGCTTCAAAAGGCATCTCTGTTCGTGGTTGCGAGTAATTTGTGACAACAGCTAATTCGTGTGTAGGATACATCTCTCTGATGTGGCATTTTGATGGTTGTTTTTATTTTTACTTTCTTTTCCCCAGTAACATCTGGTGTTAGCCTTGTTACTTTAAATGCTAATTTTGATTTGTTAAATATAATTCATTCTTTGTGTTTATAAGGATAATTCTCTACAGAGAAAAGACATTAATAATATGATTGAAGAGAATAGTGCAGTTAAGCTGATTATAGCTTCTAGGACGCAGCTTAAATATCCAAATTTTAGCTCTAACCTTTCATTTCACCTACAAAATTATGGTGCATGTTAGTCTTGTCATGTCTGGTATTAAATGTCCTCACTACTCATAATGTGTTTGCCTTCTTGGGCTATGATATTGCTTTTGGGACCACTGTCATAGAACATTGCATCGTATTACTTCTATTTCTTTGTTTACTCCTAACTCCCATGAATAAATACTGTGTATTCTGCATTACTGGTTCTTATTTTGCTCGAATCATCCAACCTAGCCACTGATATATGGTCGTCTACTTTCCTCTGCAACAAGAATGACAAATTTCTGAACCTTTAATATGATTGCAGCAGTTCTTTCTATTGCTCTGTTCCATAGGTGTTCTTGTTGGTTGAGCGAATAGCTACTACTTGTCCACTGGCATATTTCTTATTTAGTTCTCTGGCTAACAGAACATATTCTGTGTTTTTCTGTGTCTGTCACTAAGATGAACATGTTGTGAAGTGCATCCATCTTATTTGATTTACATTGAGATATGTTCCTCAAGCAAGCCCCTTCTTGTCATTTTTCAACTTTTTCTGTCAGTTGAAAGTCTTCTGCCTGTTACTCCAACGCTCTCCCAGCCTTTCTTCCTTTCTGCTGTGTCCCGTAATCATGCAATTGTTAGGGATAGTATGCTCGATGTTTATTTCTCCTCTGATGACGCGACACGTATGGAACAACAAAATATGGTGTTCAAGTGCAATGTGAAGGGTGGTGTAATCCAAGTGTCTAATTGACGTAGGACGTCAAATGTCCTGCAAATGACCTTTTGGAGTAAGCTGAGTGTCTAATAATGTTTCGCATATATTTTTTTGTTTAATTCAAACATTTATTAGGTGGGCATCACTACCTCATAAATGAGTATTATTTATTTTTTTGTTGGCATCTTTAAATAATATCATAGACTTGAGTTTTTGGTTTTATGTTTAGTTCGCTGGGTTATTGATATGCATCGAATACAATATGACAATTTTTAAACTTTAATGTTTCATAGGTTTACTAGTTCATTAACTTTTAATTTTGAGCTATATTGATCATACAGGGCGTACAATCTGCGCCTAGTGTCAATTTCATCCTACCATGAAGATTTGTTATATAAAAAGGAGTGTGTATATATATATATATATATATATATATATAAAAGGGTCAATGCAAGTTGTTGAAAAATATGCTCAAGAACAAAAAGGAGATGTTAAAAGGAGTCTTTGGCAAAGGAGACGGGATCCCAATCGTTTTTCTCATGCGCAATTTGAAATGTTGAAAGTTACAAGCATGCCTAGATGATATGGTGGCGCGTTGGTTAAACGCGCCTTTGCTTCTCTTTATCCTTCGGCATACTATTCAATCACCCCGTCTTGTGTCGCGTCGTGGCTGGCTACTCGTTTAAGGGAAATTCGTTGGGCTCGGCTTGACGGGTCATCATTTAATGCATTTAGACACTGTCGTTGTTATGTACGCACGTAGGATTTAAGGCACCTTAAATATCTAGATTACATGTCCTATCCTATGTAACCTCTGTTTTAAATTTAATGGCATGTATTTAAAAGAATAGTTAAGTTTATATGTAATTTTATTTATTTTTATTATTAAATTTATTAATCAAAATATAATCAATATATAAATTTTTTAATTAAAACATGATAACTATATAATTTAATTAAAAAATTATACATTCGTATAAAAAAATTATATATTTATTATATTTTAATTAAAAATTAAATAATTAAGATATAAGAAATTGTATATAATTTTTTTTAAAAAAATATCTTTTGCTTCTATTATTAATATTTTTTATGTAAAGGAGTTTTTTTAAATTTTTTATACGATAAAAAATAAACAAAAATTAGAGAAAATTTAAATATAATTGATTCCACACAAATAATAATAGTAATAATAATCTTGCAAAAAATATTGCTTGAAAATGAATTTTAACCAAAGAAACAAAAATTTATAATTCATCAATCAGCATGCCTTACAATACTTAAATTCGAGCTATAAAGTGTATGATGCCATTGTTTTTAGGCATATAATTTTTCATATACAACCCTAAATAAAAAGTTTATGTCAATTGATATTAAGGAAAAGTTTAACTATAATTTTATCCTTTTACTTCTTTTAATAAAATTAATTCTCTTTATAATTTTAATTAAATTTTCATCAGGTTACGTTAACTTACCAAAATTAGTGTTCAAATTAAGGATGAGCATGATAATCATTTTTTTATTAATCGTTCAAATCTAATTTGGATAGTTTAGATTTTAAAATTTTTAAACTCAATCATTATTTTTTAAAATTATTAGTTGAAAAATTATTTTCATTCTATATTTTGTTTCTATCAAAATAAAAAAAAATTAAAATCAAAATCAAAATCTTAATCATTTATATCAAATTTAAATGGTCCAAAACTCATCCTTTAAGGATGAGCAAAAGATCTATTTTGTCAAAATTATTTCAAACTGCATAATTTGATTAGATTGGTTTGGGTTGAAATCCTTTTATCCCTTCGTGTCCAAGTTAGAGTTGTGGGTTGAAAATCCACCCATACCTTTTCTTTCCCTCCCCACACACACATATATGAACCTACATTGTTAATTGCTCAAGCAAAGTAGAGCTTGAGCAGCAATTCGACACACCCTAAATAGGGAGATTATTTCCCATTAATTTTTATTTATTTATTTTCCATGATTTTCATGCTAGGCAGCACAATAGTTGCATAGTAGAAAATCTTATTTCATATATATGTGTGTGTGTGTGTGTGTGGGGACACACGAATATGATTGTTCAAAATTTACAAAACTAAACTAATCAAAAGTAAAGCAAATAGTATCAAAATTAATTTTTAACATGTCAACATTGAAAATTTTTGTTTGGTTGTCAATTTTAAATAATTTGATTAAGCTAAATCAGAACCAAAGTCATATGGAGGACTTTTTTTCTTTTCATTTTTTTGCCTCGCTACATTTATGTTAGTATTGTTGAATTCTTGACTAGGAATTGGGAATTGATTATCTTGTATAAGATTATAGGTTGCAATCTGTTAAGACTATTTTGTATAATTTTATGCCTTACAAATGTAGAAAAAATATATTTAGACTTACAGATTTTGAGAATATAAGCATAAATAGAAAAGTTTATTGTAAGAATGAATAAAACAAAACCAAATTGATTATACACAAAATTGAATAAATTCCTTTTCTTAAAAAATTGACTTATTTGATTTGGTTTAGTCTTGCTCTAAAATTGAGACTGAATTTTTAAACACCCTTACACACGCTTGACTCAAGAATAAGAGATTAGTTCTTTTACATGATATTAGCTAGTTTTTCATTTTAAAGTTTGTTATTTTGATTTGTAAAAGAATAGTTTTAATTTATAACAATGCATTTTTGTTATTTTAAATTATTTTAATTTTAAATAATATTTTATATACCTCTAATTAGCAATTGAACCCTACCCCATCCAACTCAAATATATATACAAGTTAGATTAGTTCAAGCTTAATAATATTTTCTCTATGACGTAAATCAAACCAACCTATAAACACCCTTAGCAATTAGTCCCTTTAATAATAGCAATTAGAAAAGTTTGCATTATTAATTATTAAAATAGTAGTAGTCAATGATAATTTAAATTTTTTTGGTAAATTAATTAAAATTTAACTGTTGTTCCTTTAAATTATTATTTGTAATTTCTTAAATCGATAGCTTGAATGATAATATTATTTTAGTTAACACTGACATAATTAAGTTACTAAAATGAAAAAACTAGATTGAAAATAGTTGGTCAAAACAAAATTAAAAGAATTAAATTGTTTTATTAATTAGATTAGAGAGATTAAAAGTATAAAATAAAAAAGTGATTTTTCATTACTTGATCTATATTTCATATTTTATATCTAGAAATTAAAAGCATTTGAGAATATTTCAATGCTCCAAATTATTTTCTTTCCGATCTCCGGCAAAGCATCTTTTGTTTTCTGTTACACGAAACGGGAAGCACTACCTAGACTATTCTTATCCTAGAAAACGAGTAAACTTTTTATTTTTGTCCCTAACATATGTAAAATTTTACTTTTAATTTAGTCTTTCCGATTTTTTTTTTCAATTTAATCCCCTCATTTGTTAAAATGCTTTTAATATTATCTTTCTGTAAAATAGTTACCCATCAAAACAATGGTGCACAATAGTAAATTGGTAATAGACCTACATAAAACGCGGGGAAGCAAAGCTCCACTGTACACTCTTATTTATGATCAAGCTAGTATAAAATCCCCCAATAGAAGTTTGAGAGTTAACTAAAAGCATACCTAAATATTTGTGGGACAACCATATTTATAGCCGCGAAGGTTAATGAACTAGTCCAGGAATATAATAGACATATATATATATATATATATATATATATATATATATATATATATTAATTTAGGATCCATGTAATATACATAATGAAAAAAAAGAAATAAAAATGAAATCCCCCAATAAAAGTTTGAGAGTTAACTAAAAGCATACCTAAATATTTGTGGGACAACCATATTTATAGGCGCGAAGGTTAATGAACTAGTCCAGGAATATAATATACATATATATATATATATATATATATATATATATTAATTTAAGATCCATGTAATATACATAATGAAAAAAATGAAATTAAAAATAATAATTTTGAAGATTAAAAATGATCATCATATCTTTACTTTATAAAGATAATAAAAATGAATAAAAATATTAAATAATAATTATAAAAATATAATAAATATTTTACAAAATTTTTATGACCGAATTCCCTTTTGTGCTTGAAGACAATAGCTCCAGGACATGCAGTGAGTACCTAAACAAGTGGATGGCTAATTAGTTGTTGGGCAATCGTTCTTTTGTAGAAAGCCTCGCAGAAAGGAAGGACGTGATAGATCAACTTGGTGGGCTGGGTTTGGCCAGAATAGTCATAATCAGCCTCCACTGTGTTTCGATCCATAAATTAATATACAACCTAACAAAATATTGACTCATACCTAGCCCTCTTATATAACATAAAAATCCTAGTAGTTAAAGTATTATACAATATCTATTAAAAAAAGTATTACATAGTTAATATTTTCTTTGAAAAACTTTTATTCATAAACAATTTGTTTATGCTATGAATGGGTCAAAGACTAATAGAAATAGTAAAATTTGACAAGTTGAATTTCTTATTTTCTCCAAATGCCAGCATGAAAAAAGTTTCAGATATTTGTAATATTTTGGGCACTGATAGGACTTAAGGAGATGTGATCTCTTGATTTGAATTTAAGAGATGTAGCTAGATTCAGTCAACTATTGTTAAGGGATCAAATCATTCTTGAGCATTCTTTTATTAGTTCAATTTTTTAGGGTAAAATAATTCTTCCCGTAGTATTATATAACTTTTATGTCTTTCATAGTTAAATTATTATTATTTTATTAATTTATTATTAGAATTAAAAATATTCTCAAACGTTTTTCATGTTAAATTTCCTCTCACAACAAGCTACAGGGTACACTTCTTTTCAATGATCTAGTACATCTATAATTTTACTCACATATGGTGCTCTCTTGAGAAATTGAACATAATTTAATAAAATAGGATATTATTCTGTCTTACAAATTGAGCTATTTTACATTATTATATTTTCATGTATATGAGATGTAACGAATTTGTTTTGTCACGTTGCATCCTCAAAAAGCTTTTGCATGAGATAGCTTTTTAGTATTCTCTTGATGTAATTAAAATTTTGGGCTTTATTTTACATAAAATTTAGTTGAGTTTTGAACTTAGATCCTTTAAAAGTTAGCTAATTAAGATATGCAGCCCTATCCATACTTTCTCTTCTTAACATTTTAATCTTTTAATTGAAAATATTAGATTATTAGACTATCTATAATAGGCTGATTCAATTATATTAATCAGCAATCTAGAAAAATCAATTAATTAATTAATTAATTATTAAATTAAAATTAAATAATTAATATTCATATTATTTTGAATTTGAATTTTATTGTCAATTTTTATTTTATTTGCAACCTATTAATTGATTGACAAAAATTTAAATTCAAATTATGGATGAATTTGTAATGTTAGTCTTATGAACTAAATATGTGACTGTGACGAGTTTTAACTCTAAAAAAATTCCTATCAACATGTTTTTATTACATATACCAAGGTCTGTCTTGACCTCTTACAATTTGTGTAGACTGTATTTCGGCTCGAGACGATACTAAATGTTTGCCAGACTAAATTTCGTCTAATGGAAGAAGAAGTTTATTAGCCTCACGTAAGTAGACTTTGGTTGGTCCATGACCCTTTCATGATTTGGGATAAAAGTCGACCAAAATCTTCATCAATACAAAATGAGATAGATTGGTAAAAAAGTTCTAGGGACAACTAAAGATGTAGGCTATGTAAATAGATTGGACACAATTGCACCACATACCTCTCCCGCCAACCACAAAGATAATCATAGTTATAAGAGTGAATTAGATATTCATTATTCATGATCATTTGTATTTGAATTACCTGCTAATAGTAATTTATTTAAATTAATGATATATAACTTGTTAATGATATTTTCGTAAATTACATATCACCTTTGCATGATTTAACTTTATTATGTATGAATTGTTAATCATCAGTTTGAATTAACAATTCACCTTTGTTAACTTATTAGTGTTGCATTATTAACTTATGATTTGCTTTGACATATGTATCTGTGTTGTATTTATCATTGGCAGATATTTTAGTTCCTAGTGGCCATTATGGACTCTCGCCACAGTGCTATTCATCCCAGACTAGAGAATGAGTCTCTATTATATTTATAGTCTCGTCACATGTCCCGAGCTGTTTGGTAAGAAAGGGTAAGTTAGTTTTGTTGTCAATTATTGGTTTAACTAACTTTATGACGGTTTCTCTAATGCAATGACATAGGAAGATAGAATTCTGCGTATACGGCAAATAACATAAGAAGATCATATGTTTGATCATCTTCTAACTATTGTCCTATATCTCATACAGGCTGATTTTTATAATGTCTCATGGCTCGGTCATTTTGACTTCAATGCCGCAATCGTGTTGACCCTTATTAAGCAATGACAACAGAGATGCACACCTTCCACCTTATTAGGGCACAGGTGTATGATTACACTGCAGGATGTCATCATCCAACTAGGTCTACCTTACATGAGGGATGCAGTGTTTAGATGGACAAATTATAATTGACTAATTGTCTGTAATAAATTACTTGATGTGACACCAACTCAGGGGATATTAAATGGACAGATGTTGAGCATTCTTTAGTTGGCACAAACATTCGACAACTTGCTAGATGACGTAGATGACAATATTGTTTGCCAATTCACACAAGCATATATCTTGCAATTAATTGGGGGGTACCTGTACCTGATGCTAGATAAGATTGGACATAAAATTATGTTAATATACTTTTCATTACGCACTGATTTTAAAGAAGATGATAAGTATAGTTGGGGTTCAATAGTGTTAGCTCATTTATATAGAGAAATATGTAATGTCACAAATTACAACGAGGTTAACATATGTAATTGCCTGACCTTACTTCATTTGTAGGTAAAGGACCGATTCCCCCACCTTGCTTCATAAGGATCCCCATAACTCGACCTGCAAATGGCTATCTACTCCATTAGGCCCCCATTAAGCTTCAAGTATATACTAATATTTTTTTATGATTTTAAGTATTTCGACGATAGATAAACTAATGTGTATTATTCCTTCCCTCATAAGTGGCGGCATATTCCACGGTATCCCCGATTGACTACAGATGTTTTGAGGCAATATAAGATACTGTTAGATCAAATGAAAGACAATAAGGTTTACGTTTTTATATTTGCTTGTTTTTCATTTTATGATTATAGTACGAAATAACCATATTTTTTTACGTAGGTAATTTGGCTCCCATATGACTCATTGGATGTTATACAATTGATTCCTGAGTACTATTTAGCAATGCCTAATAGATGGTGTGCATTTGTCCT
Source organism: Erythrophleum fordii (assembly GCA_032878935.1). Taxonomy (NCBI): domain Eukaryota; kingdom Viridiplantae; phylum Streptophyta; class Magnoliopsida; order Fabales; family Fabaceae; genus Erythrophleum; species Erythrophleum fordii. The sequence goes on from JAVQMF010000029.1 coordinate 5,423,102, forward strand.
TATACTATGCTTTTGGATAGTTGAGTGGTATCTTGTTGACCGTGTTCTCTGTCAATTTGGTAGGGTGTAGCATATCCTAAAAAAACTATTCAACATAAGATCACTGCACACTTTTTAATTAAGAATAAAGATTCATAAAGACTAGCGGGAAGAGCATGTAGTTTTCATTGCAGCCTAAAATTCATGACTCCAAGTAATGGCACAGAACAATCTTACCAATAGACCACTAGATTTCACGTCAGACTACATGCATTAGTATTGATGACATACGCGATGGTGGATTCATCCTACTAACAGTTCTCAGGGTTTTATGGTATGACTTTTTCACTTTTACATACGCGACAAACTATATATATGTTTTGTTTTGAACAATTGATTTTTTGTTTCACAAGCTGATATGTTGAAGGACTTATATGGACTTGTTATCATTGACCCGTTGACGCTTAGCTATGGGGGCTTCAGGCAGAGACCAAGCGGTGATATTTAAACTAAGTTACACGCTCTAGAGGAACATTGAGATATGCTTGTTTTCTAACCAATTCCATCGGCACTTGATCTATCCAAACCTTTAAAGCCACAGGCAAGACAGGAAAAAGAGGCAATGGGTTCTTTTTATCTAAGGAACCGATGTTCGGTGGCGAAGTTAGTGGAATTCATGGAAATATGCTATCATCATCTTATACAACAGTCTTTATGTAAGGAGATTGTAATTGTCCTAATCCTTCTTCTGTTCTACCGTAGACAATTGGTGAAGATGTTAGTTCTTCTTTCTTTCCATTATTCACAAATGTTGGAATTGCAGGTCCATCTTCTTTTATATCTTACTATACACCATCTATGTTTTTATCCATTTATATGGCGCCATCCTTCTCCATATCGCCACCATAGCTAAGGCAATCTAATGGAGTATCGTTTACATTATTGTTTACAGATCTAGCTGCATTCACTGTTGAGTATAGCAGTACTTTTTTTCACAGAGCGTCCTACCAACCTCAACAAGGTTTCTCCACCCTAAATCAACTAATTTCGCCTGTCTAGTCCTCTCAATGGAATTTTAGTTCTCAACAAATTTGTGATCAGGTGGAGAGTGAATTTTTCGAAGAAAATGAGGAGGAACATGAGAATGGTGTCGAGAAGGATAAAGAGTAAGAGTAACAACAGCCACAACAATGTCAGTCTCAATGATTAAGGATAAAGTCTCAGTGTGGGATAGACAATCATTATGGCTGATAACTAATATTTTTTTTCCAGACATCTCAAATTTAATACTCATTTGTATTATTTAATTATACATTTAAGTCTATTTTTTTAATAATATTTCATTTCCTTAACCAACATGAATTTACTGAAAAATCAATTAATGCAATTACATACATATACATAATTAATATATATATATATATATTATAGCATTATGACTTTTTAATTTTAATTTTTTATATTTTTACCAAATTTAACTAACAATTTAAGAAATTATATTTACCTAAACAACATTTCTAAACAATAATATTAAATTAATTAATTTAGTTACTTTATAAATAAATAATATAATTCTTTTGTATAACTTTAATTTTAAACACAGTGTTATATTTCAATTACAAAAAAAATTATTTTATACATTAACAATAAAAAATATTTCAAAAAATTTTAAAAATTTATTTAATATTTTTTAAGATATAAAATATTTCACAATTACGAGATTAATATATATATATATATATATATACAAATTAAGACATTATATTTTTCAAAATACAAATAAAAATTTTTCCTTATGGCAGAAAAAATTTATATAAATTTAAATAATAAATAAATTAAAAAATTATTTCAATATTAATCTCACATTTTTTTTTAAATTCTTATGTGAACTTTTTTGAAACAATTATTTAAAATTTAATATCTACAAATTAAAAAAATAATTAATATGTCTCAAAACATAAATATTTCACAACTATAATATTAAAAAAATTATATATATAAATTAAGGCATTATATTCTTTAAAATACAAATAAAGAAATTTTCTTTATAGTTGAAAAATTTTCATATAAATTTAAACAATAAATAAATTAAAAAAATGATTTCAAAATTAATTTCACAATTTTTTTAAAATTCTTATCTTAACTTGTTTGAGAACCATTATTTACAATTTAATATCTAAAAATTTTAAAAAAATTAATTAATATTTCTCAAAATATAAATATTTCACAACTATAATATTAAAAAAATTATACATAGAAATTAAGCATATTCTTCAAAATATAAATAAAAAAATTTTCTTTAGAGTTGAAAAAATTTTATATAAATTTAATTAAAAAATTATTTTCCAATTTTTTTGAAGTTTTTAAAACAATTATTTAAAAATTTTAAAATAATAATTAAGAAAAAATTAAAAAAGAGATAAATTTTTTTAAAAAATTGAAAAGCAAAAAGGGACATGAAGCCTGTGGCTCTCCTTCCCGTAATATTTAAAAAAATTATTATTTTTATATATTTTGGAAAAAATTTTTATTGTTAGATATGAATTTCTTTTACTTTTTTTTTTTCATATATATAAGTTAAAAAGCCAACAAGCCAGCAGCATGACATAAGTCCAAGCCCAATAGCCAGAGTTTAATTAAAATGCCCACTTTTGCTTCTGGCACCCCTTTTTTTTTTTTTTTTTTGTTTTGGGAGTCAAAATGGGCAAAATTCAATTGCAAATTACCTAGCGCGGCGGAATAGAAGTATAACTTTTGGGCAATATTTTCAACTATTTTTTCAAGCATTTTCTTGACCTATAAAATAATATACAGGCATTATAAAATTCATATAACAACTAGATGCCCATTAGACATATCAAATCTATCCAATAGCAGCTATTCAAATAATATAACAAATATTACAAGATTTTGAACAGTATACAAAACTGGTAGAGAAGCATATAGATAACACCAATAGAAGAAAAACAAAGCTCTGATACCACGTGAAAGCAAAGATACAAAATATATGCAATTATCTGTACAATAACCAATTTATACAAAGATAGTAGTGGAAGCGTGAATCAACAATTCATACCTTTAGCCATAGTAATACAAAGTTAGGTAAGGAGAAGAGCTTTCTGACTAATAAATGACTCGAGTGTAATGGGCATTTAAAGCAAGAAATATCAAATGTGTTCTTAGTCAGGAACCCTCTCCTAATTTATAGCTAGCCAAGAGAAATTGCCTCTAACAAAATGATGAAAAATGAAAAAATAATAAAAAATTATTATTAATTATTTGTAAATTATAAGTTAAAAGATAAATACATAAAATCCTAATCCGATTAAAAATCAAATATTTAATCTTAAAAATAATTAAAAAATAACAAAAAAATAAAAAAGATATTTCATCCGATTTTTAAAACTAATACATTCTATAATTAATAATTTAAAATATAGTTAAACTATGATTTGCATCACAAAAATAGTGTGTGTGTGTGTGTGTGTATATATATATATATATATATATATATATATATGTATATGTATGCATTCCAGGCCTCTATCATATAGAAAGAATCTGCCATAAAAACCAATAATACCAACAACTGAGATCACCCTGTTAATATTAAAAACTACCAATAGAACATTAAGAGTCATAAATAATGAAAAATAATGGAGAATCGTTAATTCCAACAGAGAAACCATTCCCTTCAAGACTTGCAGCTTCAAATGACCAACATAATCCTGAATTATTGCGCTGTTTGAGCCAAACATCTATTTAAACCCCGAGTTTTAGAAAGAAAAAGGTTAAAGTAAAATTTTTTATGTTATTACTTAGACATTTTTGAAAATCATTTAATTAATTATCCCAATAAAGTATTATATGAGTGTTTTAAATATTCTTTAAAATAGTAATAAAAAATAGTCTTTAAAATTACTTTTTCCCATTAGATTACTTCATCTAAAGGCACGATTGAAACTCCAAAAAATTACTAATGTAACAAAGAGGAAACGAACCCTGATATAAACAGTTTTGTGCATGACTTATATTACTTGAGCTTCATATCCAGTACAAAAGCCAGTCTCCAAGAAATTCTAATATATGTAGCTCAAATATTAGAAAACTCTAAACTTCTATATTGGCTACCATCTACTAATAAAAGAAACACTAGATTAATTGCAGTACTCTTTATTTTTTGTTTTTGCCAGCTAATTAATTGCTTTAACTGCAATACTCTACAGGAAGGCACAAGCTTAAATTTGCCTAAGCCATCTAATTAGAACGTGAGAATGGAAAAGAAGGCCAAAGAACATGAAGCAGAACCGTTCACATTATATAGATAAAGATATATATATATATATATATATTGGTAATTAAGAAATTCAGGTTCAAAAAGTTAGATAGGTTATTCGAATTCTAAAGTAGAGCACGCTATAACTAATGGCTGCTTACCCTAAAGATCACCAACAAGAATTAAATTCAAAATCTTTGAGTTGACAAATTTTGATCTTCTTAACTGAGTCAACTCTAATTGTTGCCTTCACATCATGTTTCTTAAGATTGAAAGGAAGAAGAGGATAATATCACCATAGATGGCAATTAACAGCAGCCCAATGTAGTTATCGCAGGTATATATTTTGATGAGGTGGTTTATCCCATATATGATGAAACCACACATAAGTAGTGTACCTACACAAAAATCAAACCCCCAATAGGTCCAAAGGATAAAATATAAGTTGGGATACTTTGCAATAAGAAAGAGAAGTATAGTAGAAGACAGAAAGTGACTGAGAGAAAATGGGCTCAGTTACTCTTGCTTCTACTATAGAGGATCCCAGCTTATAAAATATATGTTAAAAGGTGAACAATAATATCATATTAGATGCATATCAATCTACGAAGTGAACGAGAGAATGAGAAAAAAAATTATTGGTGAAAAAGTTTTAGGTGGATCCATGTGTAAAATATTTGATAAATTTACTGATAAAAAAATATTTTATGCCAAGCTCAATTTCACCTTAACAAGGTAATCTTGCCTCTTAATGAACTCAACCCATTAGGCTGTGTACACATTACAATAATGGAGCAACTCTACTCGATCACGCACACCTCATAACTATGTGATCAATCATAATTCCAATCACTTTCCAATCAGCCTAATTACTTACCTACTTCTTAAGAGTCTAGATCCAACCAGAAACTTGACATGCAGAATACAACCATGACTAATCAATTTGAGAAAAGACCTTAATGCTCGCATAGGATCTCCTATAATTAGCTTCTAAGCACCCAAAACATGATTTACATTTTATTATTCTCCTAAACCATTTGTGAACCAAAAATCTACTGCATATGGATCCTTGTCAAAATATCGATCACCAACTATAAATGAATGTATAATTACGTTCAACTAAAAGGAATATTAGAGTAAAACCCCTTTTTGGATATATTTGTTGTTCATGTTGGATTACTCCTCTCCTCCGCAGGTAAAGGGCTGAAGTGAAGGCACAGAATGCAATTGCTGCAACCAATTTTAAGAAGACAGAGCTTGAGAATTTGATGAAGCATAAAGCAGCTCAAAAACTTTTGGTGCCAATTTTGCATTCATATTTTCCTGTTCTTTCTGCTTTCTTTAGATATCAGTCATTCAGAATGACAAATAAGTGCCAATAGCAAAACCCACTTTCTGTTTGATCCTCTATTTTTCCAAAGGAATTGAAGGTTTCTTGTTTTGTGTGGTTGTGTGTTGGAATTAAAAGTGTTTTTGCAATTTGAAGAGTGTATGAACAAAATCCTCAAGGCCATCAAGAAGATTAATAGCGTGTTTAGCTGTCCGAGGAATCGAAAAAATCACGTTTGAAACCCATTTTATGTAAAAGCAATAATTTGTCGCTTCTGTCTAAACCGCATTTCAACATTCTTCAACGTGCAACCAAACACGTTAAAAGTACTTTCTCAAGGCTATTAATTTTAACTTTCTCCTCCTGCAATGATTGATTTATTATTACTCATTTTGTTTCTTCAATTTTAAATTTTTTGGAATTGCAAGTCATAAATAAAATGCAGAAGGTATCATTTTATTTTAAGACCAGATTTAGGTATAATTTGTTAAATACTTGTTATGAGATTCTTTAGTAAAATTATAATATGTGTGAAAAAAATTTTGTAAAAAATTTAATCGTGAGATGTTAAATTGTAAAAATTATACACTGTCTACAAAAATTATATATCATGTTATTATTAATACCCTTATCATATATTTTAATTAAAAAATTCATTTGAAAATATTCGAAGATCTCTAAGATTTTTTCAAATCATTTTATTGAACAGGGATTGCTTAGTTTGCCTCAATATATCTACCCATCTTACTGCTACGTGTTTGAGCATTGAACTGAGTATTAACATATAATTTAAACAAATGTAATTGTTATCATTGCTACTACTACTGTTGGGATAAAATTTTCTGTCATCTGGGAAGTCGATGGATGTTAGTTGAGGGACACGGATTCGCTCAAGTTTGCGCGCGACCAATATCGACCGTTTAAGCGATCCGAAGGATGGTGCAGTGCCACGTTGCTTAAAGTCAGAAAACGCAACGTTTTTTATTTAATGAAATGCTTCGTTTTATCTTCTTTTTTTTTTTTTTTTAAATCTGCTTTCCTAATCTAAACCATTCAAGCAATGGATGGATAAGAGGTTGCCACGTGTCTATCTTCATTTTCCTCACCCAAACATCTGCTTCAATTCTGAACATAGCAATCCATCCCTCATTTCAGTTGCTTCGTCCTCCCTGATCGTTGCTTTGTGTCTATTTCACGCGATGAACACCGCCAAACGCCCAGATCGATCCCACTCTCTCTTTTCTGTAGGTCCTGCCAAGAGGGAACATGTGGCTCCTGCGCCATGAACATTGATGGGTATAATGGGTTAGCTTGCTTGATACTGTGCTTTTTGCTAGTTCGGATTGCATAGGATGATTGGGTACCCATTCCATATTTGTTGTGTGGATTTCTTCTCTACTGCATAAATAAAAGCATCTGCATCTTCACACTCCCACCCGTCTTGGCTTAATTCTCTGTCAATATCATTTGACATTTTTATAATTTTATTCTAGGCAAGACAACTTAGAAAAATCTAGTGAAATTTATTTCAACATTCAATTTTGCATTTCCCTATGTGTTCTTGATAATTGAATTCTCAAGATATGGTTTGCTTGGTGAAAAGTTGGACTTACAGATGATAAAAATTTGTTCTTTAGTTATTTTCCCAATGCTCCTTTTTTCCCATCCCTTTAGATGATCAGTTAGTTTGTTGTCACCTAAAGAGATTACAATATTTAAAAACTAGCACCCTTACTTCCCCCACATTAATTTGTGTCAACAAAATGGAGAACTGATGTGCGGAAGTAAACAAGGAAAGGAGATATAATATATGAAGAAACATGTATAGATATTAATATTGAATGAATCTTATTTATATCACTATTGGAATACTTGATGTTACCTAAAGCAAGCTGCTCGTGGTTCTACTTGTAATGTGGAGCAGGAGCTCAATATTGTCTTATATGACTATTATCTGAGATTGAAATGTTTGTTCATTTGGATATAATATGAATTTAATTCTATCAAAGTGAAACTCGAATTCATGTTAATATATGATCCTAAGGTGCCGCAGAATGTGAGAAGCTTGGCTTAGACAATCGCATCTTCATAATGGTCAAACAATATCAGGGGGAATAAGTTGAGATAGGTCATTGACAACTTCTTACGGTCCTTATTCTATGATGAAATGACAGAGAAGGGACACAAATATTCAATTATGGGCTCTTTTACATCTTAAATGAACCTATGCCTGAGAAAAGGTTGCAAAAGTAGTGAAATTGATTAATTGCAGCAAGAATTGTGAATAAAAAGTAAATTAACACCAAAAACTTAAAAAAAGAAAAAAAAAAACTTGATTACATATCAAATAAAGGATTGATAAAAGCTATAAATTGCAGAAAAGTTATAAACAGAGTAAGTTAAAAAAAAAAAAAAATTATAAGTCAAATTCTTTGTGATAGTCTTTGTCATCTGCTTCCTTTTTCATTGCTCCTAACGGTGTGGCGTGATCCACATTCGGTCATTACTCCTTTCCTAGTGTTCACGCTCTAAGTTATGGCCTCTTTATGTTGATAGCGCCATGCATCAACCTGCTGAAATCGTTAACCATGAAAATCCTTTTTTTATTTTATTTTATTTCTCATTGTGTTTCATTATGGTTCCTGACTAGCATTCATCAACTAAGGTATTTGGCTAACTATTCTCGAGTGCTGCTTCCATTGGGTGTTTCGACTGGCGTCATCGACTTATATATTTTTCTAATGCTAGCAGCTATAATAAAGTTTAATTGAATAATGGCTTTTACTTATTTGAGTGTTTATCCCAAAACCATCTGTGCATATCACTATTCTCATTATTAGACATGCACTTATAAAAGTCTGATCTCCTAAGAGGTGATTCAAAATTGTGTTTTAGAATGGGCCCTAATGTTAGAGTGGTTATGAGTAATAAAAGAACAAGCGCCAAAAAAATTGTGAATGTAAGCAAGTAGATTAGCAAGCTAAAAGTTGAAGGGACCCCTTAATCATTATTGAAATCTTTTTCCAGCCTATTCTTGTTGACTAAGCTATATTGTCCTGAAGGCACACAATTATACAAAAAGAACAAAATTAGGGGTCCCATGAAAAATTAAGTTATATATTTATAAGCATACGGAAAAAACTTAAACACCCCCAACCCCCACAAAACAAAGTCTTTTAAATTGTGCATGGACAGTAAATTTTGTAAAACAAGGACATATTCCCTGCATCTTGCAAAGGGATTCAGAAGAATTTCGGTAAGTTCCACATAAAAGAATAGTACATGAACTGAACCGTGCTTGAGAAATAGTAGCAATCCACAGATTATATATATATATATATATATATATATATATGATTTGAATTGCTAAAAAATTAGTTGTTGCAATTCTGTGTTTAGGATTTAAAAAAATTGTTCGCATAATTAATTATTATAAAAATTATATTTTTTATAATTTATAATTTTATATAATCTTTCAATGATGAGGTCTGAGATTGTCCAGGGTCAAGTTCAGTTTAAAGCCATAGCCCAGGTCGAATTTGATCTATTTTAGGATTGAGTAGTAGAAGATAGTCAAAAATAAAAGAATAAATTATATAAATACTTTTTAAATTTTATTAAAATGATACAAACTCTCTCTTTTTTAAATATATATAAATATGTCTTAAAATAAAAATTATTTTACACTTTGGTGTAATTTTAATTTTTTAATCAAAATACTCTTTATTTAAATTTTTTTAGTTTAAAAAATATGCATTTAGATTAATTGAAGGTATTTTAATAAAGAAATTAAAAATTGAACTAAAGATTAGAGTATTATTTTGTTTTAAAGGAGATCAGTGTATATTTTAAAAATAAAAAAAAATTATACAATTTTAATAAAATTTATAAGAGATTTGTATTATTTACTCAAAATAAAATTTAAATATTCATAAAAAATGAAATATTTTAAATCCAACATTTAACTAAAATAATTTTGAGTAAAGTGTTTATAATTTTAAAAGTTATTAATTAATTATTCAAAGAATATTTTATATTAGAGTATTTTAAATAATCTAAAAATTTTCTCTCGATATCAAAGTACTTTATCCAAACACCCTTAATCAATATTGAAAGGAACAAAAGGCATTCTCCCAAAAGAAAAGAACAAAAGCCAGTCCCCAAACAAAAAGAAAAAAAGAACAAAAGGCAGCCACATGTAATAATTAACAGAAAATTCAAAAGATAAATAAGGGAGAAAGAAAGAGCATATGGGGGAACCCAAGAAAGAAAGATGCCTGGTTTATCTGTCTCCTAAGCCCTAAACATACTGATATGCAATATGCATCATTTGTTTTTGTCCATTTCAATGCCTCAACTGTAGTTTTCACCAACCAAAATTACAATGCCACCCACTTGTAATTAATTGTCTCAGAGCATAGTATTTTAATTAAAAATATACACTAAAGTTTAATTTTAAAATTTTTAACTAAAACATCTAAAAAAGTATTTTAATTAAAAAATATTTGGAATAATATAGAGTATTTTCAGTAAAAAAAATTATAATTAGACCTGTAACGCAGCTTTTTATTTTAAAAAGATTGATATATGTTTTAAAAATAAAAACATTTATATAATTTTAACAAAATTCATACAAAATTCCTGAAATTCACTCTTTAAAAAAAAACTTTTTTTCCCCTCTTCATCTGAATCTACAGGGATGACCACATGATTAAGTACATGAACAGAGTCATAGACAACAGAGCCCATGAGGATTTAGTAGAAAGAACGCAAAAACACTAAAATAAGAAAGAAAAGAATCTCTTCTATTTCTTCTTCTTCTTAATCTTTCCATTACAGAACAATGAACCAAATCCGAAGAAACTCACAGTAGCTTTGGGAATATATGCTTGTGGAAGATTCAAAACAGGACTAATTCGAACCCCATTACCAGAAGATCCACAATTTTTCTTCAAAAAATTTTTCTGAGACGAGCTATAGAAATAATATGTACTTGAACTTGAAGAGGATGAAGATGATGAGGACCTTCTGCTCGAAACAGAGGGTTGCTTCTGCAACTTCTGCTTCTTCTGGGTTTCCTTCGGAATCTCTGTTTGTTTTGGATTTAATGCTGAACCAGTCGAATAGCTTCGTGATAGAAACTGTAGCGAGCGAATCAAGCTCTTCCCACGCGTAGTAGTATCACAATTCAAACTGCTACTTCGCTTGAATTGCCAGAACGATTTAAACGAAGCCTTTTCTTGTTCTTCGTCGTCTTCTGCAGATAAGAACTCTTTGAGCCTCTTCTTCTCGGAACCTCTAGAGCTGGAAGAAGGTTGAGAACGAAGACGAGAAGATTCTAGAGATTGATGCGTTTCGTTTGGGGAGTTGGAAACTCTGTGAATTTCCATGGGCACGATCTTGCCATTGGAGAAAAGCTCGTCAGCTGAAGACAGTTCTTGAGAGAAGCCATTGGCGATGCAGAAAACGAAGTCGGATGAGCTTGAGTCCAAGAGACACAAGTCTGATCTCCGGCGATGAGGATCTTCATCGTCTGTGTCCTTCAGATCATGGGAGAAGGAGATCCGAGGGCTGATTCCCGTGCTGGGTATGTCAGAGCACACATCAATCACCATTAAGAATAGGTAAGATTCAGGTTCTTCAAACTCTCTTTCCAAATATATGAAATCAAAGTGTTGGTTGAAATGCTTGAAAGAGGGTGTTGTGTGGAATTATGGGGATATGAAGTCAGAAATTGCAGCTTTTAGCTTTATGGTTTTGATTGTTCGTGGTAGGAGCATATTCCATAAATGGAGGAACAGTTATGGAGAGGAAGGGAAATTTGGCATTTGGGATGAATTGGATTCCTTTCTTTTCCACCTATTCTCTTGTCAGTGAGGGAAGCAGAGTGAAGAGAGAGAGAGAGATAAAGTATCTCTCTTTTAGGGGTTTCCAAAGGATCTTTAGCAATGGAGAATGAAAGAGAGATGAGCCACAGGTTTTATTAAATGAAGGGATTTTTGGAGAAAATGATGCATGCTAAATGGTATTTCTATGAACCATAATAATGTATGAAGTCACATTAACAAAACGGTTTTTTTTTTTAAAAAGAAAAAACTTACTTTCGCTTAAGAAGCAAAAAGAAAGTTATATAAATAAAATATATTTTAATGTACACCTTTTTTCTATGTTAGTTCTAAAAAATAGTGTCATAATTAATTTAATACGTCATAAATTCTTTGTATATATTTAATATTTGAGAATATGATTTTATTCAATCCATTGAATTTTAAAGTTTTGAAAGATTGTGTCAGTATTACTTTAACATTTTAGTAGGGTAAAATTGAAACAAAATTATACTTTCGGATATTAAAATGAGACAAAATATGTGTAAAATATCAAATTAATAATCATATCATCTTTTGAACATTAAAATAGAATTTTTATCCCTTCTTTTTAAAAAATGAAATATATATAATGGCATGATGAATTGGAATAAAAAATCTCGCCTAAACAAGAGTTTAATTTAATAATTTAGCTCCTAAATTATTAAACTTATTAAACTTTAATTTTTAAAAACTAGTAAGTATATCATTTAATAAACAAATCCATTGTATAATAATCTTTTTGTTAAGTGATTCAAAGATGCCCAAAAATTAATTCATAATAAAATTATTATTTTTATAGATAAATTTGCATATTCATTAATACGAGAACTAAAACTAATTACACTAATTAAGGAAGCAAAATGTTAATTTTATCTATAGGCGATTTAGACTCGCCCTGCTTAATCATATGATATGTTGAATGAAATGTAGAGAAAATAACACAAAAGTGTAGTATGTATGGGCTCACTCTCTTCCCACCAACCTTTTTTTTTTTTAATCTTTCTTAACTAGATAACATCAATAAACTCCCGAAATTAGGAGATTTTGGACTCATGGCCTTGCCATCCTTATATGTTTTTTATCATGATTTTTGAATTGAATCTTAAAAAAAATTGAAAAAGAATTTCCTACTAAAACATTGTAAAAATTTTGGTAAATAAAATGATTGGATTTGTTATGAAATTTTACCATTTTATAACAATTATTAATTTGCCATACGTATGATTAAAAAGAATTTCAGTTGAAACTCAAATTTTGATGATTAAAAGACTTACGTATATATATGATTAGAAAGGCATTTTATGTTGTCTCTAAAAGTAACAGGTTAATGGTTGTAGAAACAAATTTGACATACAAATGATTAGAAGACATTTCATGTTAAATGAACTCAAAAAATTCCATAATTTCAAATGAGAATTAACTTGTCACTTTTCGAAGGAAATTATTCTTTTTTTTAAGAAAAGTTATTTAAATCCTATTTGTATTCTTAACCCGAGACATGAAAAGTTTTTATTACCATAATCATGTTTTTATTTTTATTTTTTTAAATCCACATGCCAAATTTCACAGTGAGGAATACTTTCATAAATAAAAAGTTACTTTTGTAGTTGGCTTAGTTAATATTAGAAACAAAAGACAACGTAAAAATTCATGACATATATCTTTTGAGTTAATATAAGTAGTTATTAATTATTACACCAAGATCAATATAGTCTCAGATAATTTACAAGAATAAAATAGGGATATATGCATGTGTTAGCAATGGATCTGATTAGCATGAACTCATATCAATCCAGATCTGAAGATTGATCATCAAGATAATTTCCTGCTGTCAATTCCAATTTATTTTATTAAATGGATTTGTACATTTTTCAACATATTGATGTAGGACTTAACTTAGAGTAGTGATGTTGTCATAAGTGGTGTAAACACAATGTTGATAATTGATAAGCTTAGCATTATGTGGCCCGCGACGTAGGGCCACTTTGGATAATTTCAACATAGCCGAAGCTAATCCTCGTTCATGAGAAATTGTTGTTGCATGAACAAGCACAATCAGGACCACTAGGACCACAATTCTAGTAGTACTTTTTTAGGCAAAGCTAGCATTATGGCTCATTGCATGGTAGTGTTTCCTCACGACACAATAGGCAAGAAGATGAGCTTTCTCAAATCTGGAATATATTTAGTGTTTGGATGAAATTGATAACGTGCAGTTAGAAAAAGAGATTAAAAGTGTAAGGCTAATATTAAAAATAATTTTCAACGTTAGAAGTTTTTAATTTATTCAACTCCGCTATATGCACTACTACAAAGAATTTGTAATAATATGTTTATTATGTATTGCTGACTAGTGTGAATGCTCAAGTTTTTAATAAACCTGTTCGTTGACTTGCTGACTCACACTGAAAGAGCTTTAAAAAAACTCAGATAACTCAGTATTCTGTAAGATAAATAAAGTTTTGAATTTTAATAATAATTAGAGTTGCTGGTTGGTCGTTTATTTTAAAATCACTTTCTTTCTTGTTTTTAGGCTTTAGGAAGAGATGCAAGTAATTATTATTTGATCAAATTATCTAGTAAGTCTTTTTATTAATATGGTAAGTCCTTTTATCAATAAATATTTGATATATAATGTTTTTATTAATTCTTTTAAATATTTATTAATTGTTAATTTAATTTAATTAAAGTATATAAATAACAATAAAATAAATATATAAAAATTTAATCAAAATATATAATCAAAATAACAACAAATATATAATAGTTTAACTAGTTAAAGGGATTCAAAAAAAGCTTTTGCATCTTCATGTTTAAGAGTTTAAATCTCATTCTTATTTTAGTCTTACTTGGTGGTCACTTTCCTTAGGGAGATTAAAGTTTGAGCTTATGCGTGGCATCCCATTGATTCAACTAGCACTCTCACTACTAGTATTGGAGTGACATATCCTTTCTATTATATTGTTAAAAGAGTAAATTACTCTTTTCTCTCTTGAGTGATGTTCAGATTATTCGATCATTCTATTTATATTGAAAAATAACTCATTTGCCCTCTAATAAAAGATAAGTTATAATTATATTTATTTTGATCAAAATGTCCATATATCTATTATTTACATAATATGATAAGTATTAAATGTATAATTAAATAATCAATTGTTTAAATTTATTATAAATTAAATTTAGAGCTTTTAATACAAGATAAATAACATTGAAATAAAAATTTAAAAATATATTTTTTAAATAAATTATATTTATTTGAAGATACTTTAATTATATTTTAGCCTAGGGGTTGAGTTAAGGAAGGAGGGAAACCACAAGGAATAGAAGGAAGAGAAGAGCTAAATTGACAGCGGATAAAGCTGGGATAATTATGTAATATTTGATTTTGAGTGGGTGTAATCTTGTCCAAAGCAATAACTTTATTATTTTTACTTTCACTTTAAAGAAGTTATAATTTTTGTACTTATTTATAATAAAAAAAGATTTTGTTGTTACTTAAAAGTTATATTGATTTTTAAGAAAATAAGATATGTATATATATATACACGTGGCATGATTAGGCCAAAGAACCTTTTTTAGTGGTAAAGCTAGTTGGTTTTGATAACTTATAGGATACCAATAAATGGTCACCTAGTTAGACTGATTTGCTTAAAAGCAGGTCATTTACGTTGAGACTCTAAAGTTTGAAAAGATTTTTTTTTAAAAGTTTGATCTTAAGAAATTGATAAAATTAAAATTCAAACTTATAATAATACATTTGCTTGTCTCAAAAGGAGACATGATTTAAAAATAATTGTTTTAATACTTTGCTATGGAGTTATTTAATAAAAAATAAGATGTACATGATTATTTTTTACTCACTTGCAGATTAATTAATTCATTCAATTTTTTTCCTTTTCATATGTCATAATTCAATTAAGAAATCATAAAAATATTTTAAGAGAATAACATTTATAAACTTTTGTGATGGGATCTAGCAAATTCACCAAACTGATGTTGGGCCTGGCTATTACATATGTAAGTGGTTGACTGGATGGAATATGTCATATTGTAATTTAGGTGTTGACACATGCTGACCAAGATATTTTTATTGGATTAAATTAAAGTATAATTTTTTATATTTTTGTTATCAAAATTTTTAATTAAAATATAATACACATATAATTTTTTAATAATATCATAACAAATATATAATTAAATTAATAAATTATATAACTATTTGTAAAAATCAAGATTATTAAAACTAGATCGGACTGGCCAGTTCAATCGGTTAGACAGCAAAACTGAAGTTTGGTTCAGTCCGGTTGATACCTCAAACTATTACTTTTTAGAATTAGTCAACCTTGGTCAGTCAAGAATCAGGTTTGACCAGTTGATTTTGATGTGAAACTGGTACAATACAAACAAACCAGTTTGAACCGATTTTCTTTATAATTTTCAAATCTTTGCCATTGCCTGGATTCGAACCCACTTACTCGTGCTTCCAAAACACTTCTCACCAGTTGAGCTATAATGCATCGTCAATCTTTATATGTAAATCTTTATATAAATATACTATTAATGGATTGTTTTGAAAAATTGCATATTGTTGTTGGTGTCTAGAATCGAACCCTCCTACCAATGCTTTACCAAGCCACATGTGCTAGTTGACCTGAAGAATGCTGCTATTCTTTGTTTGTAAATTTTATTATATATAGATTATTTATGGGTTACATCTTTTAAATAAAAATAACCAAGTGTTGAACCTATGACCCAAAGAAAATAATTTAATCATTTAATCATTATAGCATCTTATTTCAATAAAAAATTAATATATTGAATAATTAATTTTTTATAATATTTTGATTTCAATATTTGTTTCACCACATTAATATTTGATAATTATATTTATTAATATATAAGTTATTTTAGGCTTAAATTTTAAAATAAAAAAGTCAATTGACTTTAAATATTATGTTATATTTGATTTATTTTTATATATAATTAGTAATAAAATATTTTAAATTTTATTAATATTTGTTTATTATCATTTATTATACTAAATTTTTAAGATTAATATATATATATATATATTTAATTATTATTGGTTTGACTATGGTCAAACCAGTTAACCATGAACTAATACATTCACTGGTTCAATAACCGATCCGATTTTAAAAATATTCGTAAAAATCATACACTTGTATAATATTATTAGAAAATTATACATTTATTATATTTTAATTAGATAAAATAATAATAAAGATATAAGAAACTGCCAATAAGCTTCGTCCTTTCTTATTTCAATTTCTCTAGTTGATTATTCCTTGCTTGATCTTAGCCCCTTTTTTTAATTGGTTTGGTGTTTTACCATCAAGAATTATGTTTGACAGGGGGGAATTAGTCTAATTTTTAAGTTTTTTTGTTGAATATTTTTATAAAATTATAATACATGAAGATTTTTTTTTCAATATTAATAATTTAATGATTAATTTACATATTATATTTTTATTAAAAATTAGTGATAAATATCTAAAGAATTAAGTTTTATGCTCATTTTTATTTGGACTAAATTGCATAGATTTTTTTTAAAGTTTTGTTGAAATTATATAAATTTTTTATCTATTTTTAAAATATACATAAACCTCCTTTAACTAAAATATCTTTTATTTATTTTTTTAAGTATTAAAAATATGTATTCAAGTTGATGGAGAGTATTTTAGTAAAAAGATAAATAAAATTAGACTAAGGTACAAAATAATTTTTTATTTTAAAAGAGATCTATATATATTTTAAAAATACATAAGAGATCAATATAATTTTAATAAAATTAAAAAAAATTGTATAATTTACCTTTTCATTTATTTATCATAAGAAGAAATAAAAATAAAAATAGAAAAGGAATCTATTTGGTGGACCCCATACGGAAGCAAGAGGGTATGAGAGTGTCAGAGTTGGATCATTCCTCGTCTATGGGCACATGTCGAATGGCTTTTTCCGATCAGATCATGCTTCTATTGCGTGCATTTGGCATCTTCTATAAATTTCACTATTTTTTTAATTTAGTTAAATTGTATATGATATATATATATATTGACAATTATATACAGCCCTCTTTTATTTTATTTTCATCAATAAAATTAATTTTTTAATTAATATATATTTCTTTTAAAAATAAAATTTTATAATTATCTTTATTAATATTAAGAATAAAATCACAGTGTTATATTAGAGTTTAACATTAATTTTATTGCAATTATTAAAACTTTATTTTATGTAGAAAGTTAATTTTTTGAGAGAATTACATTAACATCTTGAAATTTGATTAAATTATATCTCATACCTTTATTTTTCAAAAATTATACTCCACTCCCTTAACATTTTGATATATATTGTAGAAATCTCCCATCTAATTTATTTTCTATTAAAAAAAACTTTAGACCCAATATAAGATTATGATTTTATTCTTATTGTGACAATATAAGTTGACATTAAATTATATGAGACAATAATTATATTCTTAATATAACAATAAAAATAGTCAAGTAATTTTATTTTTCAAAAAAAAAATAGTTAAGTAATTTTATTTTTTTAAAAAAATATATTATGCAAAAGGTTAACTTGATTAGCAAAAGAAAAAAAAAACAAATAACAAGTGAGTCAAATATAATTTTTGAACTAAGAGGAGTACCAGTGTAATTTAGTCAAATCGTTAGAAAAAATAATGTAATTTACTCTAATTTCTTTGACAAAATATAAAATAAAATAATTTCTATAATATGTATCAAAATATAAAAAAAATCGAATATAATTTATAACAGGAAAAGAATATCAAGTTTAATTTAATGATATTCAAAGTAAATGAACATAATTTACTCTTCCTTTTTATTGCTCTACAATACCCCTAACTTCACCTTACCCCTTAAGTAAACTCAAGGCATTGCAACAACTGTAGCTTTCTATTGCAAAACAGCAAAAGTGTACATACATATACATATACATATATGTATGTATATATGTTCTCTTGTCTAATGGAGACGAAGAAGGAAGGGGGAGGGATGAAAAAGATGGAAGGGGAAGGAGTTTGAAGCACTCCGCTGTGAATGGCCAAACGTGCAGCGGATGTTTTGGTTGAACCATATTGACCTATAAACAAAATTTTTTTAGATGTATCTTTTGCATGGTACATCTAAAAAAAAATTAATAGTTAAAATTGAATTTGTACAAATAGAAGTCTATATGCAATATAGATAGAGTCTATATATAAAATAAATTTTAATTATTAAATATATAAATGATGTAGCGTCCCAAATACGTATAAGAATTGCTTCTTACAAATTTGATGGAATGATCCATTGCGTCTCATCCAGCAAAAAAAAAAACTATTGTTCTTATATTTTCTTTTGAGGCCATTAACAAAAATGTTATATTTTAATATATTTTTAGAAGTAGGGGTATTTTGGTCACTTATGTCCCTTTAATTTCTATTTATCTACTATTTTTATTTTACTAAAAATTTAAACAAAAAAATATTCATATTTCTTTTATAAATCATACTAAATATGATTTTAAGTAATAAGGTTCTATTTCATTTTTATGTCTTTTTTTTTTCATTCTTTTAAAGATTTTTCCATTTTACCAAACGCAAACTTAGAGAAAAACTTTAGATATTTTGGATTTGCTCCTGACTCTGAAAATAATGATGCAAATATTCCATTGGTAGCATCCAATTAATGAGTCTTGCTGAAGTGCATGATCTAAAAATTTGGAAAAACTACTATGTAGGATCATGAAACTAAAATATTTACTCTTCAACATCTTTTATTTGAGAAAATAAAGAAAAACCTAATATTTTAAGTATTATAATAGTAACAAATATATTTTAAAAGTTTTAATAGTAACAATTTCATATTATGATTAATAGTAGTTATGTTAATTATCAGTGCAACTTAAAACTTAAATATTAAGTTATTTGGTCCTTTGAAATAATTATGAAATATAGAGTAATTTATAGTAAATAATTTAATTTTATGTTCTTGAACAATAATTTTCTCCAAAAATTTTTAGTAAACTGGATTTATTAAGATAAATAAATTAAATTAATTACTATGAAAAATAGAAATATGTTAATTATAATTTTAGTATAACTCACTTTTGATTGATATGTTTATTTTTAATCAACGTGATTCATTATTATTTTTATTTACACAGATCCTACATATTAATCTATATGCAATACTGTTCAACCATGATAAACTCACAGGTGCTAAAACAAAGACAAAGCTAAATTGTTGCAGCACAAGCACTTGCAGATCATATGCTAGTGAGAATTGTAAGAGAACATAGTTGTGTAGGAGAACTAATTAAACATAGGAGAAAATTTAGGAATACTTTTTATATTTTTGTTATTATATTTTTTAATAATAATATAATAAGTGTATGATTTTATAATATTACATAATTAAAATTTTTAAATTTTATTAAAAAAATTAAATAATAAAAATATATATCTAAATCTACTCTTTAAACATAAAAGCTTTAACATATATATCTATATCAATATAGAGAGAGGGAGAGAGTAAAAGTTGATAAGCACACGTAATTATAAGAAGTGAACAGTCTCAAATTCTTCATTTTAGTTAACTGTTCATATATTGCATAGCATGAATGTCCACATGTGTAACACCCCAAAATTTAATTAAGGTGTTAATCATAGATTTAGAGTAATTAAGGATAATTAATAGAGGATAATTGGGCAAGTTAGTGAATAGGTATTTTAAAGAAATAAATTATTAACATGGGTTTGAGAATTAATTGGGATAAAAATTTCATCTAGACCCAAATTAATAGATCATGATGAGAGGCTAATGGAGGCCCAATGAGTTAGGTGCAGACCCAACCTAATTTAATGTGATAGAGGCCCAAGATCCACCTTGCATAAACTCTTATAAGTGGCCCAATTACCCTTGTGCAGACCCAAACCCTTGAACTCTTCAAACTTGGCCCAAACCTAATTAAATTTCAGCAACCCAATGTATAAGAATTGGCCCAATAAAATTCTACAGCCCAACACTTTAAAACTGGCCCAACAAACTAAAATGTGAAACCCATTTGGAGTTGGACCTTGGAGCAACCCATGACCCATCTTTGACCCAACTTAAACCCACCTAAAACCCTAATACTTTAGCCACTTTCTCATTTGCTGAAACTCAAGAAGCAAAATTCGAAGGTTGAGAAGGAGGCTAGGGTTGGGGGCAAGGATTCTGCATTTTCTCACACTTAGAGTAAGATTCAGCTAAGGTAATAGTTATACAACTTAATCCCCTCACCTTTCTCCTTAATTTAGTCCGATTAGTTTTTCATTTGGAGAATTTTCACCCTCCCAAAATCTGAAATGTTGTTATTTGGGATTTTCTTGGTGAAATTCGTAGGTTGAGGTTATGGCTGACATTAGGTAAGTATAAACCCTCTATTTTGATGCTTTCTTTGTTAATTTGAGACCCCCATAGCTGGTTTATAAAATGGGTATTAATTATGTACGAATTTGCTTAGGAACTTGAGTAATATAGTGAAATTCTGGTAGGGGACATACTCAATCCAAATTTGGGGATTTGTGGTGACTGGATAAGTATTCTTTAGGTAGTTAATAGCATTTAAATTCCTTGGGTACTTGTTATAGCTGTTAATGATGAATTAGAGTAGTAATTATCTGATGCTATGATTATAGGGAGACTTTGTACCATTGGTGGCTGTTGCAAATTTGTTTACAAGTGAGGTAACTGGGGTTTACATTAATTCTATACATGTATCTATTTTAATTTCATATTTGCTGTATATGAATGATTTTGAAATGCTGAATGAATTGGTTGGCTATCTATTGTATTATGATTGGACCTTATGAGTCCATGGTGGAGCTGTGGTGCGGCTGCCACTCGTGCATGTGCTTCGATCGAGCACCGGGTTATGATCAAATCCCAGATGCACTGAGCCCTGGTTGTGTTCAATGGGGAGTAGGTGCCGTGGACGGGCCTCTCCCGGTGTTAATGGCCTTTAACATGTGATAATATGATTGCTAGTATGGGATAGTAATTATGATAGCCTAATTGTTTCATTTACGGATATGATTGATATGATTCTGATGTTGATTTTGATTCATGCATATATGCTTATTAAATTAGATTATATGATGAAATTGCCTTGGTTACTGAGATTTGTATCTCTTCCCATTTTATGGGATTAATATTTCAGGTGAAGGTTCCTCGGGTAAGGATAAAGACAAGCAAGTGGATGAACATCCATGAGCTGAGGCCTAGTGTGGGAAGCTACACTTGGTTTGGGTGTAATAGGATAGATGCTAATTTTTGTTAAGTCTTGTATAGCATCATCATGTATCTGTATTGCTAAGTGTAGACTTTCATATTTTGATCACTGAGAATGTATGTATTACGGGGTTAGACCCCCCTTAATTTGGTATTTAATGTATGAATTTATGATATTTGCTGTAAACTCTGTTAAACTATAATATGGCTTATCATTTGAAATGTAACCCTTGAGATATTGAGATGGATTATTGATGCATGAAACCTCTATCAAAATGTGTATGAGATGTTAATTGGTGATAGTATATGAATCCTTGCTGTCATTAACCCATGAAAAGGGTGGCATGTGGTGGTTAGGTGAGTGAGAATTAGTACTTGAGTGTTGAGTTAATAATGGTGGAATAATTGGGTAAATAATGTAGATAAATACCATTAGAGCGACATACAATGAGGGAAAGTGGTCCTAAGTGTCCCTAGGAAGAGAATTAGAGTGTAGGGGACGAAATGTAAGAGATATTGCTACAGAAGGGAGTCACGCCGCGGCTAGGAAGGCCTCGCCGCGGCATGGATAGTGACAGTGGCGAGAGGCGCCGCGGCGCAGAGCAAAAAAAATCGCCCAGGAGGGTGACAGAATGAAACCTCGCTGCGGCGCGAGTCGAGGAAATTAATTAAGGGGGTACAGTAGCAAAACTCGCTGCGGCGCCACGTAGGTTGGTCGCGGCGCAGATCCAGCTAGCCGCGGCGTCAAGAAAGTTACCCAGTAATTCCCGAGAGCAACTTAGCCGTGGTGCAAAAGGTCTGGGCCGCGGCGCAAGGTTAAAAACTTAGTTTTTGAGCTCCAGGACCTAACTTAGCCGCGGCGGGAAGGTTTTAGGTCGCGGCGGAGGTCCCCAAACTCCCACCTTTGACCTAGAATACCATAATTTTGTTAATACTAATGTTAGGAAATGATATAGGAACACTTGTGGGAGGTTCTTGTGTGTAGAAATCAATGCATAGGTGAATCACAGACCTTTAATGATGGTATAAACCTTTTTTTTATGTTCCCATTTATGGTTGTTTAATTGATGGCCCTAATAACATCAAAGTTCAAATTTCCCTATATTTTCTTAATGTAATTGATTGTAATGACTCCAAACCTTGATCTTTAATTATTAAATGTGTATTTAACCATAATTACTGGGATTAGAAGTTAGAGTCGTCACAGCATGCATTCTCTATAGATATTGCATAGATATCCCTGTAGATATTCATTTAATATTGCATTATATAAAAATAATTAAAATTTTTTCTTACATTTAAAAGTTTAACAACAAGATATAAATAAAAAAGATAAGTAAATATTAAATGAGGATAAAGATTACTTAAGAGTCTAAGATATAAAAAAATAAAAGTTAAAGTGATAATTGAGTAAATATTATATTATTTAATGTTATATTAAAAAAACTAAAGAAACATTAATATATTGTAAATTATTAATTGTCAATAAAATGATAATTACATTAGTTTTTATTTTATTTAAGATAATTAAAGATCATTCTTGATAAGAAGATAAGTGTTCATTTAACTTAAACCTTAATATAACTCTTCATATACCTCTATAATTGATAATGTGAGATATTATAAATGTGATGTCCTATTTTAATACTTCTGTGTAGGCCACCGTAGAATCCGACCACTATCAATTCCCCGAAGATTAAATCTTTTTTCCGACGGTGCAGATTGGTCCTTTTCTATTTTTCTATAATATTTATTATGTATATGTTATTATCATTTAACGGTATCTATTTTTTTTAAATAAAAACATAAAATTCATTTTTTATATATAAAATCACTTTTTAATTTTTTTTCTTTTTTTAATTTTGTTTACCAAATGAGGTTGTATTTGCATTTTAATTTGTTTTTTTTTTTTTTTTCATTTTACACATCAATTAGTTATATGTGGTGTCTTTTCTTCTCCTATTAATAACTATTTGTTGTTAATGTTTTAATTTTAATTTCAACTTATTGTTATTATTTATGTTCTTCAATTGGTTTAATTAATAAAAATTTTCTATAGTTGTACCCAAAAAAACTATAAAAATACAAAGTAAAGAAGAGCGATGGAGAAAAGATAACGGGAAAAGGGGACAGGAGAAGGTATAGAAAAAATTGTCCATAATAAATGGACATAGGCCAAAAAACAAAAAAGTTTTGTGAGGGAGGAGGCCTGACAGTGCAGGGGGTAATACTTGATGTCTTAACAAAGGAAATATAACCATTTACAATACAAACATATTATATATATATATATATATATGAAAGAAATTAAATTAGCACTTGTATAATATAAAAAAGACAATATAATGTATTAAAAATATTTATAAAACAGAACATTGTGATGTGCATCACTTCAACAATTTCAGCAACACTGTTACTCATCAGATAAAAACGGAAATGCTTCTTAAATAGGCCTCATTTTTTTTAAGCTACAATGTCTCATTTCATTTAGTCTGTCTCATCAAAAAAATTTTATGAAATATATGAATAATTTTAAGTAAAAGAATACATAAAATGTATAGATAATTTGATAAAAATAATAAAGTAAAGCAACTTATCAAAGTTGTGTATTAAAAAATGTTGAATAATAAAAGAAGAAAAATATCTTAATGAAGAGAAAGAGTAAATAGCGTGTGGAGTGAAAAAAGAGGGAAAGAAAAGAAAATAAGCAAAAAATTGAGGGGCCTTATATAATTTTATAAAAAGTTGTAGGAAAAATTTATTTTTCTTGGAGGCTATACTTAGTTTTTACCAAAATTTGTATATGTATAATAATATTTTTCAAAATGGCAAGGGGGCCAACGCTTCCATCGGCCCCTCCTTGCCTCCACCCAATAATGTTCTTCGAAGTCTTTTAAGTTGTAATGAACTGTGTTTTATTTATTTTTTCTTTTTTTTTGGTAAATTTTTAAATCTTTTACTTATATTTTATTCATTTTAATTACATATAATATTTTTTATTTTATTAATCTCTTTATATAATTTATTTTTTAAAAAATATCATTACAATTTAATAATAAATAAATAAAAATTAATTTTATAAATTAATTAGTTATATATAAAAATTTTAATATTATTTTGTGCATTACACAAATCTAGAACTTATAACTCATGAGAAATATTGGAACACAAGCAACTTGGGGCTAGCCCAAGTGGTGAGGATAGGGTGGGGATATAAGTAGTGTCAAAAGTTCGATTTCTTCAATATACTATAAAAAAAATTATTGGAACACAAAACAATTTTTTAAGTAACTTAAGTGAATACTAAAAATTAAATTTATTTGTTTATTTCATTAAGTTCATATTTTATTATATAGGAATAAAAAAAGATTAGTATAATGAATAATAAAAATATATTTCTCTTTATTCATATAAATTGTTTTGACATAAAAAAATTTTATTACTTCTGATTTTTGGTTTAACATACTTGACAGAAGATGGAAGTTCATTTATTGTTGGAGTAAATTATATAGGCTTTTTTTAATTTTTAATGAAATTATATAAGTTTTTATTTTTAAAATATATTCAAACTTTTTTTGAAACAAAAAATTATTTAATATTTTAATTTAATTTTAATTAAAATGGTCTCCATTTAATTTTTTTTAATTTTAAAAAATATATATTCAAGTTAATAAAAGATATTTTGTTAAAAACTTAAAATTAAATTAGATTATAAAGTAAATTTTTTTATTTTAAAAGAGGTTTATATTTTTTTAAAAAAATAAAAGGGATATATGTAATTTTAACAAAATTAAAAAAAATCTAGAGGCGATACAGTGCCACCAAGATGTGGGCCAATATTTTGAAGCCCAAAAAATCCCAAATGAAGATATGTTAAAGGCCCGAAGAAGTATGAACAAGATTCAATATTTAAAAAAAAAAAAGAAGAGTAGACTAACGGGGGTTGGGTCTAACGAAAGGAGTTAGTCTCCCATATTGTGGTGAACCAATGTTCGAATCCCCGCTGGGAGAGGATCCCGCCTTTCGGCGCCTGACTATGCCTCGGGCAAGACTATCTTCGAAGGAGGATACCTGTAGTATCAAAAAATAAAAAAAAAGAAGAGTAAGAATAAGACAAAGGAAAAGAAAAACACTGGAGAGCCCATGTGGAATATTTTCTTATCCTCATAAACGTTTTGTTTGAAATGTTAATTTTCATATTTGGTAAGCCAGTAAAAAAGCACTTCAGAAATCTTGCATTCTTGAAAATGCAAGATTCCAGGAAATTTTTATTTTCACCTAAGGATTGAGAATGCTACATTTTCATACACTAAATCACTTATTATTCATCATCCTAATCCGAATTCATCTCTCATCCATAGTTACTATATTTATCATTGTTGTTGCTTTGACACCACCTCCCCTGGACGCAAACGGCTTCTCTGCATATAGCAGAGATGAGCACCAAGATGTGCTCCTTCAATCCTCACCGTTGCCACGATCGAACGAGCTGTAGCATGCCACGTCGATGAGAGTCCAAAGCGATTTTATCCCTCCATGTGTCACCACCAGGTCTGTCCATGAGAATCCAAAAATGCTGCATTTTGAAAGCTCCATATCAATCCTTCGACGCCATCTTCTTCCCCTTATGCGCTGCTCCATATCAGATCGTGGTTCTGCACATGGTAGGTCTTTACCTTCGTCTCCGTTAGATGGCCTGTTCCTCAGGTGGCCGAAGTGCAAGCACTGATTTCTTCCTATAATCTGTGATCTTTTTTTCCAAATTTATGTCTCAAATTTCAAGGCAACCCAACCGTAGCTTCCATCGATCCTTTGTTGTAGTCGTCAAATGTTTTATATCCACTTGACTAATTCTGTTTTAAGTAATTTTTCCTAGTCCATGATTGCTACCAACAATCTTGCTTGATTTTTCATTCGTCTAACTCGGTCTTCGTGCCCTTGGAATAAAATTATCTTAGTGGATTTTTTCTTAGGATTTTGCAGCTGACACTTTTTTTTTTAGATTAGTAATTCTCTTTTATGAAAATCTATGATACAGGACTTTTTAATTTGAGGTTGCTTTTGTACTTGGGTCACTGCTGGTAAATTCAGCAGGATCTTAATCAGCAATATGTCACATCCCATCTGTTACTGATTAAGCTTTACCTCATCTTCCCAGTTATCAAATGGCTCTGTTAGCCATAACATGTGCTCTTCTCACGGCTCTTATCCTGGACCCAACCTTAAAGTGATTAGTTTGAGTAAACTTAGCTCTATTTTGGAGTGGCATTTGGTTGATTGTGTTGGATATAGAGAATGAAGCAAAGATTAAAGCAGATGAAACAATGACATATTGGGGCTTTAATGGACGGTTGTGATTGCATTTCATTCTGAAAATGAAAAAGCCCCGAAACGCATTGCTTCATTAAAGTAAAAACGGTGCGTTTTGGGCGTTTTGCTACGTGGCCTGCTACATTAAAGTACAGGAGCACATCTCGATGCGTTGTCCTCACCCAGAGTGAATGTTGAAAGCTTTCAATGGCTGAAGTCACCTCTCGTTTTCTTCCCCCAACTCCAAGGCAATCGAGGGAGGTCCTTGGTGCGTCATCCTCACCTACAAAGTGAACGCCCTACATGGCTGAGGCAATGGCGCTCCACCAATTCTGAGATTTTCTTTCCTTTGAGGATTGCAGACTCCCATATTTGAGGGAGCTGGCTCACAAACGACAGAGACTCTCCTGCCAACCAAAATGCATTTTGAGCAATCCCACTGCCTCTTCCATTCTTGGAAGTCACTCTCGAGTCAATGAATGATGCCTCAATACATATCATTGGATGATGAAAGGAGGATATGGCCACGCATCACTATTGCCCCCACCCTCATTCACCTCCCACTTCCGTAATTGCCTTGCCATTTTGGTTGCAGACTTTCCAGTGGAACGAAGATTGATATCCCATTTAGAATTCAGAATTGTTAGGTATAAAAAAAAAAAGACTAAAATAATTATATTTAATATAATATATATAAAAATAATAATATCATTTTATTTATATGTATGATCGAATAAAAATAATATAAGAATAAAAATAATGATAAAAAAAATAAATCTTATGTTTCTTATTTAAACAAAATAATACTTGCTTGTAATTTGTGTGTTTATAAAATTAAAATAATTTTTTTCTCAATTTTACAAAATGTGTACTAAACAAGAGTATTTAATATATATTTTTTTCTACCTTTTTCAATCAAATGAGGCATAGGGAATTACACATGACTCTGTCACATGGTTGCGGACTAACATGAAAAGCCAAGCTTGTCCTTAATTCCAATTCGTTCTCACAATTGAAGCATAATCACTTTGTTTATAATATTCTACATATTAATGCATTAAAATAAATTATATCATATTAATTTTTATAATTTTATTAGGACTATCCTTTTGACAATATAAAAAATATTAATGCCTTTTTTCATAATTATACTGTATTTAACTTATTATCTATATGTGTGTTAATTTTTCATTAAAAAGAACTGCTTCATCTGGTTTGATTAATGACTCATAAACCGCTCATTCAATAATTTAACGTCTGATTAGTTTGTGGAGTCACCAGTGTCAAAATTATAATACGACAACAGTTCAAACAAAATTATGTGATTTTTCCATATTCCTAAGAGTCAACACTTTCAAAGATAAAAGACCTATTCCGATCGCCTGTTGTTTTCCAAATATTCATATTCAAAGATTTTATTTTTAATATTAAATATTATTTTTAAGTAAATAATTAACAATTTTTTTTTATTTTAGATTCGACTTTATTTAAAACAAAAAAAATTAAGTTGAAATAAAAAGAGTAAAAAAGGACTGCATATTGCTCCTCTTGAAGCGTGCAGCTCGTAGCGGGGTTCGTCATGCGAAATCAAAGAATGTAGTAACGAAGAATGCGTCATGCATAAGGACGAATCCCGCCCAAGCAAACACCAACAGGCAATAACGCCCGCTGATTCTGTTTTCTCCTTTCACGCCGGTATCAAGCCCTCGTCTTTGTCTTGGTCTGAATCCATAGGTGAGCTGAGAAAACTCCCTCCAACTCTGTACTCTGTTTTTCTCTTACTCTTTCCTTGGTCCTTTTGATCTCTTCTGGAATTAATCATGAATTCAGGAACTCTGATGCTGCAATCCATTTTGCCGTCACTGGTAGCAATCTGGGAATTTCCTAAATTTTCAACTGAACTCATAATGATGGAGTTTTGATGATTCAATCCATTTTCCTTCTCTAATAAGTATCCGAGGGATCCCCGAAATCTTCATAAACGCTCACTGTGAGTTTGTTTTACTGCTTCTTAGAGAATACCAGCTGAGGATGACAACTCCGATAAGGACAAGTGCTTGGAGCTCTTTTTCAAGATCGGTTTAGATGAGCGAACGGCTTGGAATACCAGTGCTAACAATAAAGTTATGGCCAATCTTACTGCTGTCATTAATGGGGTATTCAGCTTGTTATACTGGCTCGAATAATTTTACCGTGATGGATGAGTTCGCAAGTGAATTTCCATTTATGTTCTCTAATCAGGAGGTCAAATTTCTTCATTTTTAATAATAATAATAACAATAATAATAATATATAAATTGAAGGAAAATGAATCTTTTTTCACTGTTTAAATTGTAGTGTTCATTACTATTTGTAGGGCTCATAGATTTTTTTTTTTTTTTTTTTTCAAATTCCTTCATTTTTTCCTTTTTTTTAAATTTTCTCTATTTTTGTCGTTCCTGTGCATCTGAACAGGTCCCACCCAGTTAGTATGTGTGTGTGTGTGTGTGTGTATATATATATATATATATATGTAAGTTGAAGAGGAATAATAGCATTTTACTATTTATTAATGTTTATTTACTACTATTCATAACTGCTCCTTTTGGTTTGTCTGTATAGATGCAGATGCAAAGGGAGCTTTCGAGCATTATTATTATTATTGATGATGATGATGTGTTTTTTTCTTTTTTTAGGGGTTTCTTTCAGGCTGTTGTTACAGATGAATGCAGTCGAACTGTAGGAAATCACCTGTACATGGTACTATATGCTTTAGTAGTGGATAGTTCATTGGATAAATTTATGGGAATAAAACAGTGGTTTTTGGCTTGCTGCATGCAGTAAGACACAGTGAAATGATTCTTGTTTGTTAGATAGCACAGCATTATATTTGACAGAAGTCTATTATACCGAGGAAAATTTGTTCATATTGATTTTTTTCATTTTAGAGTTGTTCTTACCTGTGATTGTTGACATTGTTCTTGGCTTCTTGCCATTATTATGTGGCAGGTTTCTACAAAATATCCAGCAAATGCCTGATCGCATCATCCAACGTTGCTGCAATACGTTGTTTCTTCAAAGGTATAGCTGCTGTCCGATTTTCTGTGCTTGGCAAAGCTTATAAGATTTACCTGCTTATTTTCATGTGATTATATGATTCCATGCTGTCTTTTCAGTTTTCACTAATCAGTTGACAAATTTTTTCATAGCATTTACTGCGGATGAATTGGCATAGACTTAGTCGATCTCATGAAGATTCTTATTGCAGATAAAGATGACAGTGCAGTTAGATGCTGCACTACCCTTTATTGCTGCTACGGGCTTGGAGAATCTTGATTTGAAAAAGTTTGAAGAAGCTTGTGGTGTTGGTACGGTGGAAAGATCTTTGATCTCTTATAGAATTATCCTTAATGTTAGTTTATCCTGTATGGCAGTTTGTGACCGTTTAAATTCACTCGTAGAACTATAAATCTTATAGTTAGTACTTATGGTTCTATTTTCCTTTTACTTGGATTGCGCTTCAATTTTTGGTCTGGAATTCTTTAATGTCCTGGTTTTCATTTCTGAGTTTGTTTGATATTTCCAAATTCACATGTGTGAGCAGGCGTTGAAGTTGCAACAGAAGAAATCAAACAATCTGTTAATGAAGTTTTTGAAGAGAATAAGGCTACAATTATGGAGCTACACTATCGAACAAATGGTAGGTCTTAATAGATTCCTTATCATGGGATCTACAAATTTAATCTCGGAAACAATTTTCTTTAAAATTTGAAATTCAGGTAATAAGATGTAATAATTCAAAAATTTTTAAAAGTAAGAAATATGGAAAAAAATCAATATATATATAAAAGTTAGATGGAAATGATTGCAAAATATTGTAGTTAGACTATTTATTAATTTAATATTTTCTTTTTTCCATTTTTTCATTATTTTTTTTGGTTCTTTATATCAATGGAACCCACATAGTGGCTGGTCATATATCTGTACGGGCATCACCTCTCGTTAATTATAAATCTTAAAAAAAAGAACAAATTATATTAAAGAAAAATTTCAAAAAAGATTTGAATTAAGGAAATATTTAAATTTGATTTAAATAAAATTTTGGGTTAAGAGCATTTGAGTTAGGAATGTAACAATTGTTAAATCTTCAACATTAGGTAATAATATAAATCAAGTCAACGCAAAATCACAGAAGTGATGTAGCAAATTTGGTAGACGGATGAATTAACATTGCTTGTGGCTGTGGGCTAGAGATTGGGCTATGCTCCTTTCCAACATTTTCTACTCATTTAAAAATGAAAAATGAAATAAAATATGTTTGCAAAACTTTGAATTTTATCCTGCCTGCCTCGTTTCCTTTGTCCAAGTGCCTTGTTTTTCTTCTTTCCAAGGCCTTTCCTTGTTCTCCGATATTCTTGCTGCTGTCTTCGCCTCTTCTAGCTGCACCCTTGGTCTGAATTTCTCGAAGAATGGCAGCAAAACATCATTGAACAGTAAGTTCCCAAATTTGAGCTTTAGCTCCATTCCTTCGTCCTATTTTTTCTTCTTCTTCAGGTTATAATTTTTTTTTTTGGCTGCACTTCGCCTAATTTTTCTGCAGCCATACATCACTTCCTCTTCCCCAAATGCTACCGTGAGAGATTACTCCTTTATCCTTCGTTTTTCTGCGGTAAACGTTGAAGCTGAGCTCTTTTTAGGGGTGGTAGAGTGGGCTGTTCTTGGGGAAAGGGTTGTGGGGGTGCCTTGAGGTTTTGAGCTCCTTAGTTGAGGTAGAATTCCCCTCTTTTCCCATTCATTCCTTCCTCTTGAAAGCTTCAAGAAAACTCCGATTTTTCTCTTTTTATTTCCGCTTGTAATTGGGTGTTCAAGAGTGAAATTTTGGTGTGGTTCTTTTGTTGCTAATTATTCGAATTGTGGTGCGTAATTGACCTTCTTATTGTTTCTTCCTGTACTACCAACTTCTATTCTGTTGCATAAAGGAAGCTTGAATGGTAGTATGGGGAATTCTGTGGTATTCGATATTATAAATAAGATAGATAGATAAATAATTACAGGGGTTATTCTATAGTTGTTGAATTAGAGGATCTTTATACAACAGATCGTTAGCTTAGGTTTGAGAATAAGTTCTAACTTGAAAAAAGAGACACACACGAATAAGGATGATTCTTTACATGCTTGGGTGGCGCCTGAATATTTAATGAAAGTAATATATTGGGTATATTTCATACTTCTACAAATTTAAAACAGCAACCTTCATCTTTTAGTGTTAGTTAAGATCATTGTTTGGTTGCTTCTGATTCAAATGGGTCGAAATTGGTTACTAAAACTTTTGTTTGACACAATGGCAGTGTCTAAACATTTGGGTGCTATCCCTCGATCAAATAATTGATGAGAGAAAGTTTACTTAAATTTTACTTTGTGACTTTTTACTGTGTTGGAAAATCTTCTTACAATTGCTTTAACTAAAAAAAAAAAAGGAGAAAAAGGACAAGTATGTGGTATCCTGTGGCTAGTCTTTATCTTCAATGAAATTTTCCCAAAATGCTTTTTGTCTCTGTTCCTATTGTTATTTTGTATTATATTAACTCATCCTTCTCAGACAATAAGGATGTAGAATTCCTATTTATGACAGATTTACAAAAAGGCAACTAAGTGATGATAAACTTAACCTTTAGTCCTAATATTAGAAAAAATAGCAATGGTGGGCAATAAGTACTTAGTTTGAAGTTTGGCTTTGAGTCAAGAAACTAAAAGCATTCAGTGGGTAGCCATTCAGGTTTATGTTCTTGACACCCATGGGAGGTTGTTGCAATTTCCATTTTCCCATTCTCTTATAGTTATTGAATCTTTGAAGATTTCAGTCTACTTGGAATGTGTCTACAATGGGTTTTTAAGGAGGGAGGTTTAGAGAATGAGTTAATCGTGGGGTAAATCGCATGAGTTGTTCATGTGGGGATTTAGTAGGTCATTGAAGTGATAATTTCTCATTATTGACATTTTAGGGAACTCCTTGGCAACTCCATGACGCTGGATTAGTTGGAGGAGTGATAGGAAATGCCACTTTAACAGCTCCATGCTGTGAGTAAGTAACCTCCTACTACCTATGCATATTTTTACATTTCTCCACCTTGCATTTAATATTTATAAAAATATCACATTTGCCAAATTCCTGAATTTCTGGTTGCATCAACGATCTACCAAAAAGTGCATAAATTAAGTTTAAATTCTTGATTTTTCAAATAATTGATACATATATCGAATCAATGAGAGAAATTCCAAGAATTTTATTTACAAATTTCTTCATTGGTTATTTGTGAGAAATGGTTATGTAAGATTGAGCTAGCATGATTCCATATATGATGAAAATATTTTTTAGAGAGACTAGATATAGAATGTTAGTTGCTAATAGTAGATTTGTTAGCCCTTAGAACACCATGGTTCGTTCCCTAAAGGGTACAGGAGATGTTAGCCTCATAGGGATGTTATTTTACGTAAGCTAAGAACTCATGACAAACTGATTATTTACCCACATAGACTTCATGTCCATAACAGACTAGTTATTTACTTACGTGGACTGTATATCCACAATGAACTTGATTATTTACCCACGTGGGCTGTGTACCATGTGGGCTATGTGTCTATGACAACTATATTATTCTAAAGAAAGTCCTTCCAATAAAAAAGTTTCTAAGAAAGTATGATTTTGAAATATTGCAAAACATTTCTTAAAAGTTGTATATTTATTTTAGTATTATTATTTTCTTACAAGATTGTGATTATCATAACAGTAAATATTCACTACATGTTTTCATGTTTAGACATTTAGAAATTGTTTATTTATTGAGAAGTATGAATTTTCAACTTGAAAGTTGACCAAAGGTACTCATTTATGATGATTCATTGAATTATTTAATTGCATGCTCACTCTTTTAGTTATTTATTTATTTTTATTTATTTGTGAGGTGTTATTTATTTGGTAAATATTTGATATTTCAAATAATAGAGTCGAGCCAAGATTTACTTTAGTAACCTAGTGAGGATCAATGCTCCCTTTGGGTGAGTCCCACTTTCATTTACAAGGACAAAGTTTATTTTGTTAATTTAGAACTTGTTGTAATCTAGTTATAGATTTATAATTCCATAGGCAAGATCCCGCACCCTAATGTAGTAGGTATAGTTGATTAAGATGAGAGCAAAGCTCTTCTATTATACTGTTGTATTGTTGGTTGTTGTAGAAAATTGTGGAGTGTCTTGTTTTCAGGGGACACTTTGCCAAAACTTTTATAGGAAGATAAAACTAACTCAATATATGATAAATGGTATATAAAAAAAAAAGGGGCTGAATTGGCATATTAAGTAAAAGAAAAAGTTTTAACTGAATTTTCTTCTAACTTGAAATTCAATATAATTAGAAGGTATGATTTCAAAGTGTTTCATTAGACTTACGGATATGAGATTTTCTAGTATTCCAAACTGGTCTTATATTTGGAATTGGGGTGTGGCATAAGATGTAATTTAAATTTTAAGTTTACATTTTGATACTAATATCCATTTTTAATTCATATAGACAAGTGCTGTGCAAAATACAAGTAGAATCAAACTTTTACACAACTACTTATTTGTGGCATGATCTCTGGACTATGTGGGGTATATGCCAAATTAGACATTATAGAAAAGTATCAGGTCTCAGAAAAGAAGAGTGTCAGACAGTTAATGGCAAGAGAAGATGGATTTTGTTTCTTGACCACCAAGATTTCCTGAGATTTTAGCTCTAAAAGAATGAAACTAGTGTGGTGGCTCGTTAGAATCCCTTGCAAGGTTTGAACTGGAGTTCATACATCAGAAGCATAGGATTCTAATGTGGGATTTAGAAAGACCTTGAGCTTTCCAACCTCATGAGTTAGTTTTTGTAGTATGGCTCTTCCAACAGTTCTTACCAATAGCATTAGAGTTGGACCTTATTTTATCACACACCATCATTAATTTTTGAGGTATGGTTCTCTCAAAGGTTCTTATCATGGTCCAAATAAATACAGAAACTTCCTTGAGTTGCCCACTACATGAAAAACAGAAAAACTCAATTCAAGTGGCTACAACAGTAATTCATGTAAACAAGCTGGAAATAGTAACAGGTCTTCTGTAACAACTTGACTTTTCTGGATGAGAAGTCCTCATCTTCCATATAATTCTGTAGTTTTGGGACAGGGTGGATGAAAGCCCCCATCTATTGAATCGTGTAGTCCTATTTATGCCTTGTCGTGCATTTCCGACACTGAGCACTGCCACTCACATGCAATTTCTAATATGTAATAATGTCACTTGAATTGTAGCCTCCACAAATCAAAATTTGTAGGGTACCTGTGTAGCACTTTGGTCATTACCCTGTTTTAAAAGAAAAATACTATATCTTGGAATATGTCCTCAATGAATAATGCCTCTGGAATAACATTGCCTAAATTATAAAACTGAACGGGCCACCTTTTATCTCAGTATGCTTTGGCTGTGCTGTACCCATAGTTATTAATTTTGTGTAGCACACTTGTAGCGTCACCAAGGGCTCAAACATCCTATAGCACATAGCGTTGTGGGGGTTACATAGCATAAGTAAAAATTCATAATATAATTAATAATGACTAATACACACACACACACACACACACACACACACACACAAACAAAACTCGTAGTAACAGATTAATTGTGTTGCCCTTTGGTCATTAGTCATTACCTTGTGTACCATTTGGTCATTACCTTGTTTTAAAATAAATATACTAGAAAAAGTGTCATAAAAGAAAAAAGAAAACTAGAAAAGACTCCTATCCTATCCACCCCAATTCGTTGTCCTCACTAAATAATGCCTGGGAATAGCATCGCCTAACTGATAAAACTGAAGGAGCCACTCTATATCTCAGTATGCTTAAGGTGCTGTTAATTTTGCTGTAGCTCGGTGTAGTGCCAAAGGAGCAAAAATGCTATAACACATAGAACCCATTCAGTTGGATGATATAAAGAGAAATAGAATGTAAAAAATGAATAAATAAGATAAAAAATGATTTATATATTTGTACTTTTAAAAAAGCAATAAAAAAAGACTGGTGTTCTGAAGTAATGATTATAAATATATGATAAGTATTGCACATAATTTAAAAAAGAATTTTTTACTTTTATAACAAACTAGCATTGTTCGAGTTACATGAAGGTGCAGTGCATAACTAAAAAGAATAATATAATTTATGATGGCTAATATATTTGTAAACCAAACTCACATTAGGGAAAAAAAGAAACTCATAGTATCATAACAATTATCCATAAATCACAACAACATCAAGCACCTAAATCATAAAATATGTCAATTTTTGACAAAGTTATTGAGTTTAGATTTTACTGTACCATATATAAATCAATTCCTTTTCTTCCTCAATTGCAACACCATCATAATGATGATCATCGGGCAATCCCTCAATTTCCACTTCTTACTTTGAGTTTTCCTTATCGAGAGGATGAGGAGAGGAGGATGCCATTGGCCTCTCGCACTACATCGCTCTATTACTAATATCAACGAGGATTTCAGCAATATCATTTCACGTTCTATCTTCTATATTATCATCATTTTCAAAGATCCACCAGATTTATTTGTTTGAGATCATTCTTTCTTTTAGTAACATCAACGGGAATTTCAACAATATCATCCTCCATCTCTTTCACATGTTGAGGGGATGACAAGCAAATTATGGTATTTTTCGTTATCTCAACATAATTTAAATTATGGTATTTTTCGTTATCTCAACATAATTTAAATTAGGGTTGTCTACCCATTTAGTTGTAGTGCATATAGTGCGCGCTATAGCAACATAACAACGGTGCTTGGAGTGTGCTATAACCAGGCTACATGAAACTTTAAAGGTTATACATGTTGCGTAGCATCGGGGGCTATAGCATTGTGCTGTGAGCTATGCCTCACTATTAATAGCGATGGCTGTACTTTTCTTCAACAATACTCTCTTTGTCTGCATTTTTCCATGACCAAATTCCTATAGGGTGTAATACCCTAAAATTTTAACTTCAAATAAGTTCTTATTAACGAGGAATTACAGTGAGAAAATTAAAAATAATGCTTATTAGTACAGAATAAATTATTTTGGATAGAAAATATTAACCACGTAATTTAAAAAAATAAATAACAAAATAAATAATAATAATGATAAGAAGGACTGAGTTAAAAAGCATAATTTTAGCCAATGACTAGACCATGATGCTTAGGTGTTATGGAATTTCCTTTTTTTGTTTTTTTTGTTCACTCCATCATCTTATTCCCTCCCCTTTTCTCCCTCCTTCCCGTACTCTGATGAAGTTTAATTGTGGTAGCTTCTTCCTTATCCACGTGTGATCGTGGGTTGTTTCCAAAATTTGGGCTTTCATTGTTGAATATTCAAAGTGTGAAATTGGTACTTTGATCTTCACCTATTAAGCTTATAATTTAATTTCTGAGTTTAATTTAAATTATAAAAGTGTAATTTAAAAAA
Source organism: Erythrophleum fordii (assembly GCA_032878935.1). Taxonomy (NCBI): domain Eukaryota; kingdom Viridiplantae; phylum Streptophyta; class Magnoliopsida; order Fabales; family Fabaceae; genus Erythrophleum; species Erythrophleum fordii. The sequence continues at coordinate 5,460,667 of JAVQMF010000029.1, forward strand.
TTTAGATTTGGAATCAGTGATAATAACAGAGAATTAAAATTAAAATTATTGCTGCAAGAGGATATATTTGGTGAAATTGATAAGTATGAATGTTAATTGAGTCATTAAAATATTAATTTTACGTTAAATATAATTATAGGCAAATATTGTCATCTCCTTCAATCGGAGCTTCTTGTGAATAGATAGGAAAAAGAAACTTCTACTACTGGTGAGTGTGTGGTCTTTGTTGGTGAATATATAAATAGTAAGGTTGTACTTTTTATTTGTATCCTAATTTTATTTTCTTATCTTAAATATCATTTTATTAATTTTTATTTTGCTATGTTATAGAGAAATAAATCTTAAGCCTTTGAAAAATTTCAATTGCAAAAGTTATATTGAGAATCGTCTTGAAAATCATGTATATGTGATATGAGAATAGTGATGATCTTGTGTGTGCAAATAAATGGTCGTAAAACCCTAGTATGTTATTCCCTTTCTTTTTCATATCATAAAACTTTATTTAAATTGCCTTATGCATTTATTTTATAAATTGATTTTCTTGTTTAAATTTGTTTTTATAATTTTCTTAAAGTTGATCTCTTTCCAATTAATTGATAAATATAAAAATATGTCCTTGAATTATTTTATTTTTATATTATTTATTTATTTATGATATATTATTTATTTACATTATTTAAAAAGTAATAGATGAGATATATTGTAAATCATGCAGTTGTTAGTGAGGATAATGACTTGGATGTTCTTTTTTCTTTTTTTCTTTTTTGGCCTCAATGTACTTAATTAAATTGAAATATGATTAAAAATACAGAGGCATCATGAGATGTGATAAACAGCATAGATGCACTAAAAATTTGTGAAATAAAGTGTAGTAACACTGAGGTAGTGTTTGGTTTGAGGGTTTTGGAGGGGAGGGGAGAGTCTCCCCTTGTTTGGTATGAAAAAGTTGGAGGGGAGGGTATGAAAAAGTTGGAGGGGAGGGTATGAAAAAGTTGCCCCTCCCCTCCCCTCCAAAAGTGGGGGTTTTTGGAGGAGAAAGAAAATTTTTACCTCCATTTGACAAAATTGCCCCCACTTTTATTTTTATTTAAAATATAATATAAATCTTATTTTTTTAATAGGGTTTAAGATAATTTTTTATAAAAATAAAAAATTATTTTTAATAATAAAAAGTAAGAAATAGTCTTTTTTTATAAAAACAAAAAAAAATTAAAAACTCTAATATCATAAGGGTATAATTGTCCATTTAATTTTATCTCCCCTCCCCTCCCCTCCCCTCCTTAACCAAACAAGATTTCATTAAAACCCCTCCCCTCCCCTCCCCTCCCCTCCAAATCAACCAAACAAGATATCATTAAAACCCCTCCCCTCCCCTCCCCTCCCCTCCCCTCCATTAAAACCCCTCCCCTCCCCTTGGTTGAACCAAACACTCCCTGAGAGAGAAATTGAGAAATAAAGCGCAATGACACTAAATGTGAAATAAAGTGCAATGACACTAAAATAATAAATGAAATGTAGTAGGACTAAGATGTGAAATAAAAGTGCGGTGGCGCTATGAATAATAACATAATATGCCATTTCACGCGATATCAATCCAATGAGTTTTTATTTTTTTATCTTTAAAAATAATATTTTCTAGGATTAGTTATTTCCTAAATGAAAGTGTTAAACATTTTGAATATCTATGACCTGGTATTTTATCTTATTTTTTTTAATATTACTTAATTGTGAAAAACTTATATACACTTCTTCTTTTTCTTTTATCACACTTTGTTATTTATGCCTTTATTAAGTCAAAAGACTTACCCATCACTTTACATTTTTTTTTTTCAAATTAGCAGGTAGTCAACTGAAATGCTTTAGATAAGCTATCTCCTTAAACCCTAAATCCTCTAGGACTAGCCTATCTCCCAAATGCTTTAGATAAGCTCCTTACTAGGTGCCTAGTGATGGAGGACTTTGTAACGTCATGGCTATTAAGTGCTGGATCAAATAGTGTAGTGTTAGAGGTGAGATGTCTTTTAGGTCTTATAATGGCCATAGTTATTTTGAGTTGTTTTTTTTTTCTTTTTTTTTTTGAAAAAGGTATTTATTACTGAATTGAGACTATTTGTACAAATTGGGAAACATTCATATTTTAAGGGAGGTTTTGCTAGATTTTTGACAACCTTGAAATGATTTCTTTTTTTTTTTGGCAAATAAAACATGTGTTTTCAAAATGTGGTATGACTTTTGGATTTCTTTTAGTTTTTGTTGTAACATCTGCTTGCCAAGCTAACCTAGCCTGAGTTGGTTTAATCTATATGCTAGTCACATCAGAGGTTTGGGTCATAACATAGGGTTTAAATTAAAAGAAAAATCCCAAATTCCTCTTATCTATGATGACCTTTGAATGCTTCCACGTCTATATGTTAACTTGCATGGAGTAGGTTAACCATGGGATGTGACATACCACATGATCTTGCAACACAACAAAGAAAAAGACACAAGTTAATTATGAGATCAAATACTCCATATGAAAAAGTATAATTTTGTAAAATAATAAAAAAGTCAGATTTTTTTTGCTTATTTTTAATTATTTTTAGTGTGTGCAAACATATGATAGGTTTAAGATTATTCATGGCAAATGAGAATAATATAATATAGAGAGTTTTAAGAAAACCAAGCTCAATCTCTTCTAGAGGGTATAAGTGAGGTGAACATAGAAATTCTCATTTGCTTAAGTCCTTTACTAGCATTGTTCATTTCATTTTGTGCAACACTAATCTAGTCATATTAATCTTCTTTGAATTTATATATTCTATGGGTAATTTATTTGTCTTATGTGCCAAAATGCTTCTTTTTCATTGTCCTTTTTTTTTTCTTTCATAAATTTGATAAGTCATGACTTAAGAAACAGATATTTTGAGGAAGCCTCTATTTCTGATATGCAAAGAGATTGGTTACTTTTGCTGAAATTATGAGCTAATTTTTGGAGGTTTTCTTGTCATTTCTAAATTAAGGATATCTTATGCTCCGCCAAATTGTAATACTAATACTCTTTCAAAGTTATTTTATCCAAAAATATAGAAATCTAAGAGACATGGACATGTCATGCATGACACGGACGCAAAAAAAGGAAACACAACAAAATATAAGGTGTTATTTAAAGTGTCACATCATGTTTGATATATAGAGTAAGAACTCCTTTTTTGAAGTGTCCTTGCTTCATAACTTTCCCTTTCATGTTAACTATCAATTTGTTAGGCACTAAAGAACCTTAACAATTTTATTTTTGTTTTGATAGTGGGTGAATTATTGGGACAGGTGCAGAAGAGGCACCCAGGGCTTGATTCCAAAGTTGTCAAGGTGATGATGGCTATAAATTAAGCATAATATGATAGATAGTTGGTTCATTTATTTTAGATTTTGTTAATACCTTTTACTACTCTGCCTTTGTTATGTGACAGCAACTCGTTGATGCAAAATTATATGAGAAGCCTTCCCTAAAGGGGGAAAAGAAAAAAAAGGAGAAGCAGGCTAAAATAGATGCTAGTTCATTTGCAATGTATTCCCATTTTCCTTTTAATATTTTAACATATTATGAAATGGTTGAGAGGTCTTTTGCAATTCAACTTATATGATTAATAAGATAAGGCAGCATCTGTTTTTACCCTACAAAATTAGAGTATGTAGCAATAACATCATGGAAATGCAAAGAAAAGGAGGAGAAATAGAGAAAATTAGTGATCATTCTTGGTTTCTCTTCAATCCTTAGGTCTCACTTGCTCCAAGAGTCACTCCATAGCTGCTTCAAACCTCTAGAGTCTTAGAATGACTACCAAAGTCAAAGAAAGAAGATATATGGCTCAAAACCTAGCAAAAAGCAAATCCTAAGATGATTGTGTTTTGTGTTATGTGAATGGCACCACGACATTGGCTCTTTGTGCCATGGCACCATTTGTTCTTGGGAAAGTTAAAGCTTTTCCCATTGTGCCATGGTGTTAGGCCTAATTTTCCTGCAAATTGCATTTTGGTCACGTCTTGACTCTAGGATTTCATAGGTCTAGCTCTAAGATGCCTCCGACCTACAATTTTAGGTATTTACAACCTACAAATAGAGTCAAAGTATGATTAATTCTTGAATTAAGTCAAAATTTATCATCTATGGTATGAAAACTTGAGTATGGAGCTATATATATACTAGTGTTGCACTTTTTTTCTAAAATTAGATATATTTACTTTATAATTAAACAATTAAGCACTTATTTCCTAGTAAAAATGCACAAAATAATATGAATATATAGGAGTTTACACACAAGTGGAGTAACTATTGGAGAAGCTCACAATAAACATTTTCGGATTGGAGGTGAAACCTAAGAGCCAGACACAAACTAGCATTATTCAAGATCTTCTACCCAAAAAAATTCAAGAAAAGAATCTTTTGTCTATGGCAAACCTAGACGTAGACCAAATCCCATTACTTTAGAACCGAAAGATTAACCAAAAGAGGCAACAGCCACCAATCATGCAAACAAAGAAGACGATTATGATGGGGGTTGACTTGAAAGAGGAAAGCTTGTTGTGCTCCCATAACTTGCCTCCCTTGCAAAACTTTTTCTGAGAACATGACCTCAGGTTGCTTGGTACCATTAATCTCATAAAGCTTGTCATTCAAAACAAAATTCATCACCTCCTATTTCAAATTCCATATAATCTTCTCTAGTATCGACAACCATTTAGTTCCTAATACCATGTCATATCCTCCAAGTTCCCTAATCAGAAAATCAGCTTCAAATAATTCCCCTTCCATTGACCACTCCAACTAAAAAACATTTCTTATTTACTTGTAATTTCACCTACCATCACCTTAACTCCTTCAGAAAGCTGTAGCTTCAATCTAAGTTTCTTGGCTAATGACGCAGCCAAGAAATTGTGTGCTGCCCATGTCCATTAGAATCACTTACTGGTTGCTTCTTCACTCTTCCCAGCACCTTCATAATTGAGTGACCCTCTCTCCCTTCTATAACATTCAACGATATTGTTGAATTCTCTTGCAATTGGTAATTATTTAACTCCTCTTCGTTGTCATATATGGGCATCCTGAAACTCTTCTTCTTCTTCCTCCTGAACCATTATCATAAAAACTTGTGAGCCCTTACATTTGTGGTTTAAAGTATAGTTTTTTGGACACCAATGGCATAAGCCATTTTTCCTTCTTTCATCCATATCTATTTTTGTAGTCTATTTGACCTATTTGCCATATGAAGGGTCATCTTATTGGAACTGGTAATAATATGATTTTTGCCTATATAAGTGGGAATTTTCGAAGAGGTAATGGTGGTTTGGTTTTCAGAAGACGAATCTTGGGTGTTGTATTGGGTTTTTTGGTTTTGTGAGGTTACGGTGGAAATGGGATTGTATTTTCTGGTAAAGGTTAGGACGTGAGTATGCAAGGCTTGCATGGATGTTTCTTGAAGGCGTGCTAAGTACATAGTATTAGCAAGATTGCTAAGGTTAAACCTTCTCACTAATACTTGGATATTTGAACAGAGACCCCCATAGGAAACAACTTATTGCTAACTTTTCTGGCAGGCCCACCTCTATTAGTTGCTCTTCAAACTTTTCCTGGTAATCAACCACTAAATCATCTTGTTTAAGATTCTTAATCCCAGCCATAGCATCCACCTTTAGCACATCTCTGAATCTTGCCGTCATGTTCTTCAAATACTCATCCCAACTAATCTATGTGATCTTTTTTCTCTTAAAGAAATTAAAATGCCATTGGAGTGTCTTCTCCTCCAAATGCACACTGACTAACCTGATCCATTGGTCCGCTGAAGTGTCATCAATGTCGAAGAATTGTTTGCATCGATAAGCCCAGGCACGAAAATCATTACCACCGAATTTCAAAAATTTGATTTGGGAATGCTTCGTAGGACATGCATAAAAAGACTAAGTCCTATTGTCAGACTCAAATTGTAGACAACCATTGGCCATTCGATTGCCGTTCATTGTCGACGCCCCTCCATGCCTATTGCCCTTGTTGTTTGCCGTCATTGAGCCATTTGTGCCCCCATATCAGCCATCAGACTCGATATGTGATATCAATTACCTTATGTCACTCACTTTGACTATGTTTTGCTTGAAGTCGTTGATTAGGCAGTTCTGTGATTGCGTGTCCTTGGCCATTGCGTGCCGAGAAAAAAACTCTGATACCAAAATGGTACATGTTGTACTATAGAGAGATGAGTAACAGAAGTCTCAATTCATTCAACAAATCCCATGGTAGAAGACTTACTTCTATTTATTTCACATAGGAGTAATCGGAACTCATATCAAATAGTTGTGTTTTTAACTACCAGGAAACTAACAACTAACTAATCTCTTTCCTTCATTCTAACTAACTCTTACTTTACCCACATAACAGAAATACAAAAATTGGAAGTTTAAGGGTTTAATACATGAAGTAAGCAAAGGCATGGTAGTTCTTGTATTACTATTATTTATACTGGCATCATGAGTGTAATATTGCAGAATCACTGTTAAAAGACGGATATTTAACTGTGGTGCGGTTAAACCCAAAACTTAATTACAGTTTTATTAACCATGATTAAATCATATAAACTAATTGCAATTTTTATAGAATCATGATTAAATCCCATGATTCAACTGTAATTAAATTCGTGGTGGTTTTAACTAGGATTCATTAAAACCATGGTTAAACTGCCTTTTAAAATAACTTTGAAACCTTAGCTACGTGTGACAGAGCCCCCTCCTTCCTCAGCCGTGCGACATGCAGCATGGACTTGTTGGTCCCAAGGTTTTGATATAATCTTGAATTATTTTGACGATAACAAAACTCTCAAGTTAAATTTATAAAAGTATTAAGTTAAAAATTGTCAAATATTATTGATTGCCTTATTGCATTAAAAGTCATTTAACTTATTTTTTATAAGCAATGATAATTATTGAAAGAGAAATAAAATAAATCATAATGGAGTATTGTGTTTTGATTGGTCTATTTTATCTAAATCAATTGATTAAACTCCATTTTATTTATTTTATCTTATTGAGCTTTTTAATTTAATTGTACTTATAATTTGTTTGGATCATAATATTTGAAATTATTGTTAAGCTTCATTTGGCCTTGTTAATCTATACTTTGATTATAAAGTGCATTTAGATTAAAGTTTGAAAAACTAAAAGGAAGTAACTAAATAATTATAATATTTTGTTGTTACAAAAATTAAGTGTGCAGATGCGTTGATAAGCATTAAAAGCAATATATATATATATATATTACTTACTTACAAATATGTGACTTGATTGAAATATGCATTCAAATATGCTACTGCACCTTTATTTTCTCATTTCAATCAAGTATTAGAATATGTTTTTGAAAAGTCAAAAGTTTCTGAACATATATTAAAGTTTTGCACATTATATCATTTCCATATGCAAAAAATATTATATTATATTATGTGGAAAGTGGCTTTTCAACTACTTTGTTTAGAGCATTTATTGTGCCTTTTATTGAAAAAAAGTAGAACAAAGTAAAGTATCATTTCTTCTTTCTCTGCAACTACTGGAACAATAAAAAGAAAGAAGAAAAACAAAGTCAGTGCAAGTTGAAAGCTGTCTTTGTACTCATCTATATTTTATGATAAACAAGACACAAAAAGACAATAGATATTATGCAAATTTCTCTTTCTTCCACAACTGCAATTTTTAGTGAAGTTGAACTTCAACGGATATATTTTTGAAACTTCTATATAAAAGGAAAAAGATGAACAGAAGAGACAAGAAGAAAGGGAAGGTATAGAATGAAAAGAAAAATTATATTATAGTTCTCCTTTTATCTCTTTAACTCATCTGAGCTAAATTTCTGGTATCATCTAGCTTGAAAGAGCTTTAAAGTAAGTGTGCTTATTGTAATCCCTTTTCTTATAAGGGTTTCAAATTATTCTCATATCATTCTGTAAATTGAGTTTAGGGTGAGTTTAGTAGAAAACCCTTGAGGGAAACAAGTCTTGGGTGAGTTTGTACGAAACCCAAATGCTGTATTAGTTTGAGGTGAGCTAAGAAACTTTGTGTTAGTGGTGAGCACACTAAAACCATCACTACTATAATATTGTTTTGAAGATTGAAGAAAAATCCCTTAAGTGTTCTAAGGGGACTGGACGTAGGTCAAGGTAGGCCAAATCAAGATAAATCTCTGTGTGTAAATTTTCTATTGTGCTGTCCTCTAATCCTCTACTTTTGGAAGACCTTACTTTGATTTTATTCGCATCATTAACTGCATTCACAAAGGCTATTTTACTTCATCACTTTCACCTCGACATTAGCATAATTGTTTTACTTATTACAAATTGTTCCGTACATAAATCCTCTACTTTTCTGCATATTAAGATAGAGGACCATTGATCCTCCACTTTTAAAAAAGTATTGAAATTGCATATTTTGCACATCACACCTATTCGCTCCCCTCTAGGTGCGATTATCAGGATTGACTGTGAGGATGCTGCAGACCACCAAAGACGAAGATCGCTGGCGACCCTGCAGCGGTGTATGAAGCGGTCCTGCTTTTGTTTAAGGGTTCAGATTGCTCAAGAACTTCCCCTTCCCTCATCCCTTGGATTGCTACGGCGGGTAAACCTTATTTCCTTTTCTATCTGATTTTTGTTGCTTTAGGTTCCTTTGATCCTTCTTGAGATTGTAGATCTGTGACTTCGTGGTGTTCAATTCGTGGATTTTATTTGGACTTTGAGATTTATTTAGTAGAGGTGCCGCAGCAACTAAGAAGCACAAATGAGTTTCTTTTGTTTGGGTTAATCAGATTAGGTATGAGTATATCTTCACCATTTGTACAAGGTGGCGTTTGGGATTCTCCTTCCCATGGGGAAGTTATGTTAGCAACATTGGGCTGAAGTTGTTGATTGTCTGTATTGGACGAGATGAAGCTTAAAAGATAGCTTGCAAGTGTTTTGTTGCTCACTGTTACCATTTTAAGTAGTACATAAAGTAATTTACCCCTTCGTTTTTTGCCTATTTTCTTTGTGAATCTGATTTAAATGGGGAAGGGGTTGGTGGATGCTTTTGTATATTTGAAACTTATCACTTGATATTATTCAGTGCCTATCAGATACTTTTAAGACATGTAGTATTGCAAGCTAAGTTTCTGTCTTTTCCAAGTTCATGAGCATTTATCAATTTTAGCTTGATAGCTCCAGCTAAGATTTAAAGGTCAAAATTGCTCTTTTCCCTACATGAAATAATTACAAAGTGCACCTGCACCTATCACTTCGGGCCCTGCTGTGTAAATTCTAGTTCCTGTGCTGTTTAAAATATGGATTTTCCAGTTTTTTCTATCATTGTTCTAATTTCTCAAATATTAAGTAATTTAATTAAAATTATTTAGTTTTGAAATATTTTTATATCAAAAATAGATTTGAATTTATATCAGAAAAGTACATATAAAAATGTACGTGCTAATTATCCTGGCTGGTCTGAGCATGAGATTATATGGAGGGGGGCTTAAGTTGCCGGTTATTAGTTTACAGCAAATCCACTTCTATGATTTGATTGCTCACTTTTTGATTTGGATTGTTGTTTTAAAACTTAGAAGTAATTCATTAATTAAATTAAACTTTAAGACTGACTGTACATGGCTTTAGAGCATTATTTAAGAGGTGCAGGTTATTAATGTTCACATCATATTTTGGTTTCTGTATCATCCCCATGTAATGGTTTTCTAACCTTTGCAGAACATTAACAAAATAAAGAAGGTGAAATGCCCTGAACTAGTAATACATGTGAGTACAGGATATGTGAGTACAGGATGCACTCTAATCTTATTGCTTTGCATGTTTGCGTTTGTTACTAAATATATTTTAACATTTAAAACTAAGGGGCTCCATTTCCTGTTGCACAGGTAGATCTGCTTCTAGCACCGAAAGTTGCATTCATTGTCCCTTATCTCCTTAGCTTAGTTTTCTTTCTTTCATTTTGTTTTGCTTTGTTTTGTGGTTAGCACCTTCTTGGCTTTGTTTGTTTTTAATCGAGTATTAGAATTGGATCTGGTGATGGGTTTGATTGTATTGGACATCTGATTATGTATATGATATACGGGCATGGAAAATGAATTTATAAGCTGCCGGATTTTTTTCGTCTTAAAAAAATAATTAATTTAGCAACGGTTTAAACCACTGCTAAAAATTGTGGTTTAGCTCTATTTTTGTTAAAACTGTAACTAAAATAAGGTTTAACTGTGTTTCTGAAATTATGTTTAAACTACAGAGTAATCTCAATTTCCAAAAACCGCAGTTAGACTTGTCACTGCAGACAGATTAGCCATGGTCTTCGAAACTACGGGTGAACTCCAAGATAACCACAGTTAGGATTTTTTTTTTTTTGGGTAGTGAATACCTAAGATATTAGAATTCTGTTGTCCTCGCTTGTTTAATTTAATTATAATCTTTGTATTTGCAATTGCAGGCTATTTTGTGGTAGACCAGGATTCAACTCGTGAAAAACTTGTTTTTAATCGGACAGTTCCCTTAAGAGACAGCTATACGAAAGGTGGGTAGTAGGATTTATGAATGGAGATTAAAAGTGAAATCGATGCTGCAGGGAGGTCAGCAGGTAGTACTTGTCCAAATATTTATAAAAAGTAGAATCAGTTTTCTTTAAAAATTTGTATATATAACCATGCATTGAAATTCTGAGGTATTTACAGGCGTTTTAGTCTTGTACATTCGTTGGAGAAAAAATTTGAAAGTTACCTGGTTTTGTATGAATAACTCCTATGGTTAAGTACTTTGATTCACTGTAATTTTTTCTTCGAACTGTTTTTGAATTCGCTGAATTAATACTAACAATTTATGCACGATTTTTCTTTTCTGTTATTTGTTATTTGTCTTTTGGGCTGGGAGGTTGAGGAAGAGATGCGATTCTGATCTTGCTCATGGGTTTGAATGTACAATTTCGTTAGCATGGTTTTCTATCCATAATGAAAAAGTTAGTTTTGTGAGTTTTGCTGTGTCCATGTGATAGGTAGACGTCATTTGATGGTGTGTGAAATCAGGCGTGGTTTGCATAGTTGTATATGTCAAATTGACTACAGAAGTAGATTGAACTGATTTTATTGTGTATGAATGAATATTGATATGTGGGTTAAATTGAACAAGTCTCTAGCTTTTAGAGATTTTCCTTCTTTTTTTTTTTCCTCTTTTGGTGACCACGTGGTTGTCATTGGTAGGACAATTTTAGGAAAAAAAAGTATATTGGTAGGACAAAACTTAGGTACAATTGTTAAATATTTGTTAGTAAGTTCTCTAATAAAAATATGACATGTTTTTTTTTTAAGTTCAACATTATATGATTGGACATTTTAAAAGATTTTCTGCACACGTCATATTTTTATTAAAAAATCTAATAATAAACATATATAATACTTTATCTACATATATAATACTTTATCTAAGTCTAGTCCTTATTATATGGTTTATATATATGTATATATTGTTTAAATGTGACATTATTTTAATTTAGAAAACACTTGATATATCACTTTTGGAAAGTTTTCAAAAGAAACTTTATTGAATCAAATTATCATTTAGGAAAGTTCTTAAATCAAATGAGATATAATTTGAAATGTGATTATTTTAAATTTAAAGCAAACTTTTTGAATTAAAAATGCTTAAAGAAAGTTTTCTTTTGAATCTGTTTATGGCAAGTTTTTGAATTAATTATAAATATATTTTTAAGATAATCTCTTTTAAGGAATATTTTTAAAATAACTCCGTCAAGTTATTCATGTTAAAAAAAAAATCATTTGACCTTATATTTGTTTGATAACCTTATATCTATTTGATTTAATATCATGTGCCATTTAATGTTTCAATTTTATTTACGTGGGAAAAAAAGAATGTCCAATAATTTAAGAAAGTATTAAGGAAGTAGAAAAAGAAAAGCTTTCAATAAAAGATAAGCTTGCATCTTTGATTTCTAAAAGATAAATTTCAAAAGACATTAATGGACTAAATACTAAAGACAACCAAATATAGAATAGAGTGATGATTCCACTCCAAGATGATTTGAAGCATTGAAGACACATATTTCAAATTATTGAAGTATATTTATGCATTTAAAAGAAGTTGCTATCCAATAGTCTAATTGTTGAAGATTAAGCTATATAAATAAAAGACCTATTTTAATAGTTAAAAAAAATGTTAAAAAAAAGAGTTTGTTGAATATCTTTCATTTTGAGATAGTTACTATATTCTAATAAGAAAAGTACTCTTAGCGATTTAATATTTTGTATTTGTTATGAAAACTTTCAACTATAATTTTATTTATGCTAGTTGAATCCACTTCTCTTCCTTTCTTAAGGAATGAGTAATGAAGTCACCATTATAGAGCTGAAAATGAAATAGAAAAGAAAGAAGAAAAGAAAGGTATTCTGGCTTTTGAGAGGCGAGGTCTCTTCCTAAAAGTTTTTGTCCAAAATCCTCCTTTTCTCACACGAGTCTACCTTCCCTAAAACCTCTTTCCTCTCGCTCGATCATCATGTATAACAAGACAAAGTTAGTCACTCATCTAATTTCTGATTTTGCCATTCTTTGCCACATCACCATTCATATTCTTCTTATTTTTTCTTCATAAACTTTTCCTCATCTCTTACCTGATGCTCCTTGGCTCTGCCTTCTTTTGTAAACCTAGCCCATTTCAACAATGGGCCTATCATTGTCTTCCCTAGCAAGATGCACCTTGTTCTCAAGGTGGAAGGAGGGAAATTGAGTTTTAATAACTTCAAGATCTTCTTATGTACTTTCACAGTCAAGTAAGCCCACCTATTTAATGAGAATTTGCTATTGTCCATCATGCTTAGGTTGTACTTACAATTCCAACTCCTCAGAAAGTGAGGGAGGTATGGACTGTGCAGGGGCAGCTGGATGAAGAGATTTCTTAAGTTGTGAGATATGAAACACAAGATGTATTCTTGCTGTCCTAAGCAAATCCAGCTTGAAAGCTGATTTGCCATACTTCTCTACTACCTGATAAGGCCTATAAAATTTTGGAGCTAATTTTTCATTTCTCTTTTTGGCTAAAGTTCACAACCTGTATGGTCTAAGCCGTATATATACCATATCTCCAACTTCATATTCTAGTTTTCTTCACTTCTTATTAATATGCTCTTTCATGTTATTATGAGCTTGCTCTAAATGGGCCTTCAAGTTTACCAATACCAGATTCCTTTCCTCTAATTGCTCATTAACTTCTTCCACCATGGATAAATTGTCCTACCATTTGAATACAATTAGGGGATCCCTTTTACATAAAGCCTTGTAGGGAGTCATCCCTCTAAACTAGTTATAGGTAGTATTGAACTAGAATTCAACCCAAGATAGCATCTTAACCTATTGTTTAGGCTTATCACCTACAAAACGTCGTAAATAAGTCTTTAAACTCCTATTCACCACCTTTGTTTGCCCATCAATTTTAGGAGGGCACTCCAAGCTATATTTTAAGGCAGTGTCAGCCATAATGAATATTTCCCTCTAAAATTGACTAATCAAAACTCTATCTCTATCCAAAACAATCCTTTTTGGAAAATCATGTAACTTAACCACTTCTTTAACAAATAATTCAGCTACTTCCCTGGTGGTGAAAGGATGGGACAAGGGTATAAAGTGGCTGTATTTAGTAAATCAGTCTACCACTATCATTATAGTATCAAATCAATTGGCTTTTATATCTCCCACCATAAAATCCATCCTAATATACTCCCACACATGCTAGGGAATAGGTAAGAGTTATAGTAAACCAGTCAAATGTAGCGATTCATATTTATTTCATTAGCACACTTCACATCTTATTACTTGCTCCTGAACATCTTTTTTCATCCCTTCCTAATAAACCACCTCAGCCAAACACCTATAAGTTTCTAAATAACCTGAATGACCTCCCAAAGTTAAGTGTACATGGTAAGACTAACTTGTTCTTGTACATGAGACATCCACTCCTAAGGTTGTACCCTTTTAGCACCTTAGAACCCAATATAATTTGCTACATTATATGCTGTAATCTATTATATCTATTAACATCGGCTTCAAATTCCTCTATGCCTTCATATTGCCACAATGAGAATACCTTCATCTCCATTTCAACAACCTCCCTTTCAGACAAAACATCAATGGCTTTATTCTTTTCCCTTGGTTTGTATTGTATTTGAAATTTATAGCCCATCAATTTTGAGATCCACTTCTTCTAATCAGAATCTATCACCTGCTACTCCAATAAGAATTTTGAAGCCTTCTGATCTGTGTGAATTATGAAGGACTGGCTAGATAAGTAATGCTGCCACTTTTTAACTGCTAACATTGTGGCCATTAATTCCCTCTCATACACCCAACCTTGCCTAGCTTTCTTTCATAATTGCATGCTAAAATAGGCTATAGACTTCCCTTTTTGCATTCCCACAGGACCTACCCCACTACCTAATGCATTAGTTTCTATTTCAAAGAGTAAGTTAAAATCAAGAATTGCAACACTGGTACACTTATCGTGGCTATTTTTAGTAAATCAAAAGCTATTTGGCTTTTTTCATCCTACTTAAAATTATCTTTCTTCAAAAGTTTAGTAAGTGGCGTTGCTACATTCCCATAATTCTTAACAAATTTTCTATAGTAGCTAATCAAGCCTAAAAAAACCCTTAAATCCCTTAAGTTCTTTGGAATAGGCCATTTCACCATGGCTTCAATTTTAGAGGGATTAACTTGCACACCCCTAGATGATATAATGTGCCTTAAATATTCAAGCCTCTTTTGTCCAAAGCCACACTTCTTAAGATTAATAACCAGCTGACATCATTGTAGCACCTCTAAAGCAAACTTTAAATGACTTAAACATAAGTCCATGTCAATAAATGAGAATGTCATTAAAGAAAACTGATATAAACTTCTTTAAGTATTCTAAAAAAATATCATTTATGAGGGATTGGAAAGTGGAGAGTCATTGGTTAGCCCAAAAGGCATAACCAAAAACTCATAATGACCATCATAAGTTCCAAAGCCAGTCTTGGCCTCATCTCCCGGCTTAATCTATATTTGACGGTACCCAAATTTAAGATCTAACTTGGAAAATAATGTAGCTCCCCCCAATTCATCAAGGAGCTCATCAATGGCTAGTATTAGATATTTGTGAGGGATGGTGATTTTATTTAGTGCCTAATAGTCCACATAAAATCTCCAACTACTATTTTTCTTCTTAACTAATAAAATAGGGTTTGAGTAAAGGCTTACACTAAGCCTTATTATCCCTACTTTCATCATCTCTTTGACTAACTTTTCTATTTTTGTCCTTTGTGCATGAGCATACCTATAAGGTCTAACATTAAGTGGATTTACATTGGGTTTTATCATTATTAAATGGTCTTTTGATTGATAAGGAGGCAATCTCGATACCGGTTTACACATTGTCTCAAACTCCTCAAGCAACTTTTGAATTTCTACCAAAACCATATGCTATCCCTCCTCCTTTTCAAGGGTGGTGGCACTATATTTTGGCAAGTATCCTTCTCCTTTCCTTTTTATGGCCTTAATGAATGACTTAAAAGAGGCCTTGGCTTGGGTTAGAGATGAATCCCTTTTGAAATAGACTCACTTCTAATTGATTTTCTCTTTCATATATGACTATCTCTAATTTACTTTTAATTCCCCCAATGACTCCAACTACTTTATTCCTAACACCCAGTCAACATTCCTCATTTGGAAAGAGTAAAAGGTTTGAATAATTTGAACACCTTGTAACTCTAATTTGATGTCCTTAGACTCTCCCTTCACAAAAATTTTCCTCCCATCCCCTACTGTTATAGAGTAGCATGGAGTGTCATATGCTAGTAAGCTCAACCTCTCCACCAATATGAAGTTATAGGTGGCCCTGCTATTAATCAATCCTAGCACCTTCTCATCCAAGGTCTTCCCCATCAATTTCAATGTTTTATTTCCTATAAAACTCAGTACTATAGTCAATGCTAACTTCATTGAGCCCATTATTTTTTTTTTTCTGGTTCCTTACTTCCTTGTTCCATTAGTTACTTTTTTTTTTCACTTCTACTTCTTGTGCTTCCTCTTCTATGAGGATTATCATTTGAAGCTACTGATTTTTAAATTTATGATTAGGACTAAACTTCGTATCACATTTGAAACATAGCCTTATCTCTTTTCTATAGTTTATCTCAGCTTTCGATAATTTCTCCTTCCACTATTATTGTTGCTACTACTCGTAGGAGAATTAATTAGAATCATAATTTTGTTGCTCATAAATTTTGAATAAGTTCCTCCCTTACTATTAAAGTCTTTGTTCGCCATATTACTAATACTTTGGGAGGCCTCGATTGTACTAAAGAATTTTTAGAAGTTAGATTTGATTCCAGCCCATTGAGGGCTTATATTGGCCTTCACTCCTTTGCCCTTCCTTTCCTCTTTTGCCTTCTATAACATTAAATTCTTTTCTTCTATTTGAAATGTATGATCCATGAGTTGCTTTAGAGTCCTGGGCTACATTAATCTGACTTCAACCATTATGTCCTCCTTCAATCCATTCTTAAACATCCTATGAGTACTTCATCGAGAATGTCATCCATAGATGCTAAGAGATGTTCAAATCTCTCCTTGAATTCCTCTATTATGCCATCTTGCTTTAATACCATCTGTCTCTCATAACCATCCTTCGGCTAATGGCAATGGAATCGGTCAATCACTTCTTTCTTGAAACCCTTCCAAGATTGCAGGGTGCTTTAGTTGCCAACTATTGAAACCAATTCAAAGCTCTCCTTTCAAGGTCCACTACTGTTGCGTCCAACTTCTCTCCCTTAGATACTCCATTAACTAAAAAAATAATGCTCTATCTTGAATAACCACCTAATAGGATCTTAAAAAAAAAACTGATAGTTTTAAGCGTCGAAGCTTACTGCCATCTCTCTCCCTTACTACTTCAACTTTGTCTGCTTCTTTCTCACACCGTAACATGGTTCCTTCCTCCTCTCCCACTCTTTCTACTTCTTTTAACTCATTCACAGCCTCCTTAGACCTCATCAAAACTTTCTGTTTCCAACTGGTTGTTAGTCTTTAGTCATTTCCCAAGCCTCGCAAAGCACATAGCTCAACCATTTGGTCTTTGAGATCCATGAGTGTGAGTTGCATTGTTGACTACGTCTCCTTCACTTCTCTATGATTCTTCTGCAACTCTCCTACCACCTTCTCTGCCAATTCTAGTCATGTCTCCATTCTTGTTTTGACCGTGCTTTGAACTGATGTGCTCTAATACCAAAAATGATGAAAACTTCCAAATATAATTTTATTGATGCTAGCTGAATTCCACATCCTTTCTCTTAACTAAGGAAAAAGTAATGAAGAGACCATTATAAGGTTGAAAACGAGATAGAAAAAAAAAAGAAAAGAAAGGCATCCTAGCGTTCAAGAGGCCATGTCTCTCCCCGAAAGCTTTTGTCCAAAATCCTCCCTTCCTTACATAAGCCTATCCTCCCTAAAACCTCCTCCCTCTCACTTGGCCATCATGCATAACAAGACAAAGTTAGTTACTCATCTAATTTCCCATTATGGCCATTATCTACCACATCACCAACATATTCTTTTTATTTTTCCTTTCATAAACTTTTCCCCATCTCTTACCTGACGCTTCTTGGCTCTGCCTTCTTTTGTAAACCTAGACCATTTTAACAATGGACCCATCAATTTTAAAAAAACCCTTAGTGAGTTCATAAACCTAATCTAAATCTCTTTCTTCCAAAATTAAGTTTATATAGGTGTCTTGTAGAAAGACCTATGGAGAAAATAAAAGCTATAAAACTAAAATGTTATTCTTGTGAGATTGCCTTATTGTTTGAGTTTTAGTTAGCTTGGAAAAAAAAAAACTAAGAGTGAGGAAAGGTATGTGTGGTAAGAAAAGTGTAAAAGCTAAATGCTTAACCTTGTGAGGTTACATTAGAAAAGATAGTAAAAACTAAGATGCTTATCTTGTGAGTCAAGGTTGTTTATATTCTTAATAATTACTCACATTAAATAAAATACCCTTGTTTTATGCTTGAAAACTAGATATAAGACATATTGGCTTGAACCAATATAAAATTGGTTATGTGATTCTCTCTCTTTTTTACCTTTTTTACATTGCATTTAAAGTTTTACTTAATAGAATTGATAGTTATTCTTAAAGAATTTGATGTTGTTTTAAAAAGAATCAAAATTTCTGAGAGAAAGAAAAATAATTTTAAAATTCAATTTAACTCTTCTTTTTTGGATTACTTTTATATTAACAATATCCTATGTTATATCATTATTTAGATGATCATAGGGTCCATGTGTCCTTCTAGTGAATTAGTTTGCCATTCTTGTCAAATGAAGATGTTAGACCATTTCTTAATTCCATTTGGTCTTTATCAACCGCCTTTCATAAATACCAAACTCTTGTTGCGTTCAAAATTCAAAGTCAAAAGTAGAGAAACCATTTTCAGTGATCATTCAACAACTTTGACGTGATAAGGAGAGTTAAGTAGGTGAAATTTCAAGGACAAATTTAAAGGCCGGTGCTATGTGTCTTCGTTCATGGTATTAATTGTGTGTGGCCCACGACAAAATGGTGAACTGGATGTTATTGAATGATTATTGATGTTGTCTGCTATATTTCCCAGGTGTCTGTATTATTATCATTGTGTTACAAAAATGTCAAGCTACTGTAGTTACTAGTTACATGCTATATATGTGTTAGATTAGCGAGTTCATCTAAGTTTTTATTTCGACTATTAATTTAGCGTCGCTCAAGTGATAATTGAAATGACAATTCTAGTTCAATTCTAGTTTTTCAAATCTTTACAGATTTATTTATAAGATATTTGAAAATAATAAATATAAAATTTTTAAAATTTATGTGCTGTATGTATCCTATATATAATATAGGGAAACTAATATTTCTGGTATCTCATATAAAAATTTTATGAATAAGTTTTTAAACACTTGGAAATTTAGACTATTCAGTTATCAAACCTCATCTTAATGATTTTCTCGGAATGAAAAAGGAAACTCTTGACAAACTTTAATACAAGGCTTTTACGCCTCACAATATTGTGTTGGTAGAAAGTTATTATTTATCTAACCCCAAAGCATTAGTTTAGTGGTCGAAAAGTATTACCACAATTTTTGGATCTTAATAATGTAAATTTGTTGGGGCTAGATTGCAATTTTTTTTAAATTCATTTTGGTGAATCTCTTAATAACAACATTGATGGTATATGTCAATTAGTTGGAACCCTACTTGACTACAATAACAAAAAAGGTGCGATCAAATTGGGCTTAATGTTTCCCTTGTTTCTCAGTATAGTATAAGCTACCTGTCGTGGTACCATTTGTACCATGCATTAACGAAGTTCTTACAAATTTTAACTGTGATGTTCGTGCTTTCTTTCTTTGGTCAGTTATTTTTGTGTTCTTACGAATTTTGACAACTGTGTTTTTGCTATCTCAACAAATCAAATATAGAAGTGAAATGAAATAATTTTTTTTAATGTCATATCAAACATAATAATAAGTCACATTATTTTATTTTATTAAGGTTCATTCCTATAAAAAAACATTTCATCTAACCAAACAAATTTAATTCCCAAGTGTATGTTACAATCCAAGAACATCAAATTATTGATTTGGTTTCTTATGTAACTGACCGATAAAAATTGAAACTTAATCTTCATTGTCTTTGTATCGCAATCCTATAAATATAATTCAAATATTTTCTGCTCGGAATGATCTATGATTTTTTTAATTAAAATCAATAAATAAAATTGGAATTTCTATGTCAAATTTAAGTATCAGACAATGGGTACAACTGTTGAATGAACAATTGAAATGTTGCACGCTAGCTGATTATATAGTTTCCTCAAATTCATTACATCTTAAAGGATGTTGAAAGTGGCATAAATTAAGGAATACTCATTCCTTTGTGGCTTCTTTACTAGGAATAATAGACATTGATACTGGTATAATATGATACAAATACTGACATTATGACAAAATAAAGTATAATGTTTTAAATTATATCTGATACGAATATCTAACACATAACAAACACAATATATTTTTTTCAAGTGTCTATTTTTGATGAAGTATCCGTTTTTTCTTTTGAGCTTGAGCATGAGATTCCACTCTGTTGCACGTCTATACTAGTCTGTCACTATGGCATCTTGAGAGTGAATCATATTCCATGACCTAAAGAACATAAAATTGGTCTGTATTAATCATATTCTTTCTTATCAGAACTTCATTGAAAAAAACAAAAATCAAAAGTGTTATGCGTAATAGTATTTCCCATGATTCTTATCATAAAACGGTCACCTATCTTGTTTGCTTGTCTTCTTTGTTCCTTGTGGCTAAATTGAAAATTCTCAGCCAAATCACACTTTTTTTTTCTTTAATCATCTTCTTGCATATTCTTAAAGTAAGGGCTAAAATAAGAGAGCAACATTAAGCTAATATGCCTAAAGTGGAGGCATGCTGTAACGGCAAATTTCATCCACAGAAAACGATATTATTCCTATTGCCAGGTGAAGGGTCATTCAGTGCCTTTCACTTCATCAAAAACTCCATGAAATGTTCTCTTTGTATTGCAACAATAATCCTCAATCTTTCCCTTTATTAGTTCAATTTATGGGCTCCATTAACCAATCAGGGAAGCCCTAGCAAACAAAGTAAAAGGCTCCTTTCAATCAATCTCCAGAGTTTGGTCTCCTCACGCTCATGTTTGATGGGGAGAGGGAGCTTGAGTTGATTGACAGTTGAAGGGAATGTGTCATCTAATTACAAAAATCTTTTAGTAAGCCTATTTTATAAAAATTAAGGAGATTTTATTAAGTACTACTTTCAGTGTCATATATAAAAAACAAATAACTAACTCACGATAATTAAAAAAGTTGATTAAAAACAAATAATCTTTTAAATTTTGTCTCAAATAAAAATTACTTTTAAAAAATATTTTTATTTAATGAATGTACTTTTTTTTTTAAATTGATAACAGTTATTATTACTCATAATTTGGAAGATTTATTTAATGGAGAGTATAATTAAAATATTATAATTAATATACGATATATTAATATTTTATCTTTTATATTTTAGACCAAATCAAGTTTTAGAAATTTCTTTCATATGTGGGATGGAAAGTAATATATATTTTAATAGAGCTTATTTTTAATGAGAAGAAATCTTAGATAAGTGAACTGTCACTTTATTCTTCACATAGCATTTCTATCAATTTTGTCCATGTTCAATTATTAAAATGCTTTTAATATTATCCTTTTGTCTTATCTCTATCCAAAAATTAACATCAAACATAATAAATTTTTGACTTGAAGTGAACAAGTTGAAGTATGATAATGTAAATTAACAATCTCAGGCAAATTATAATAGTTCAAGTCAACAATCTATGGATTTGGTGTTAATTTTTTAGTGGTAATACGATAGAAGGTTAAAATTTTTAAAAAAAAAATTCAATAATTGAAAGACTGAGCCGGATGACTAAATTAAAAGCTGACTTCTCTATCAAGAATTAAATTATATATTTTCCTCTTAATAATAATAACAATTATATATTTATGTATTTATAATAAACTTGATAATTTATTTATATTTAATAGATTGGATGTATTCGAAATTCTCTCATCATCTTTCTACATTTATCTACCAGTCTAATCTCTTCAGCTTTAAAAGGTTCGAATTCACATGAGCTGTTTAGCACAAGATGTAGCACATGCTGAGGTTCGACCCTTTACCCAAAAGAAAGCGTACTATCTGAACTGACTAAGGTAGCTTACCTAGCTGACACATATTACAATCACATATGCTGCAATTCTGCGCAGAAACAAGAAAAAGAGAAGGGAAAAAAGAATGATGCTGTAGAATGAAAGCCTACTATCTGAACTGACTAAGGTAGCTTATCTAGCTGACACATATTACAATCTCATATGCCGCTATTCTGCGCAGAAACAAGAAAAAGAGAAGGGAAAAAAGAATGATGCTGTAATTTTAAGCATATCCTTTTCTACTACCCGCTTGGAAGATAAGATAAAGAAGAATCTGCAATTTTAAGGGGAATTCTAGCTTACCTACGGTAATTTGAGGCAAAAGGTTATCGAAGTATGTGAAGTGGAACTGAATTATCTCCGATTATTGCACTCTGTATATTAGTTGAAAGAGAGAAAGAGGATGGACCCCACTTCAATGGGGCTAACATCGCTCTTTTTACTTTTACTCTTAATGCAACATGCAATAATAGAAGGAGATATTTATATATATGAAGTTGATTAAATGCAATTAACGAGCATAGTTTTATAGGTTGAAACTAATATGAAATTAAAAAAAGTTGAAAATTCAAATTCCCACCAGTGACACTTGACCTCTTTTACATACTCATAATTATTGATATAGCTGAATTATTCAGTCGTATGGCAAAACATGATGGTTGTCTGATGATCAAGTTAGTACATAAATCACATAAAAATAGCATAAAAGGTAAGTAAGAGGCGTCACTTAAATATGAAGAGGGTTGATTGACATTTATAGATAAGAAAGTCTGTGACTCCTCTTAGGGTATTTTAACAATTTTAAACACTAGGTTGGTAATAGTTTTGGAGGATGGCTCCAAAATATGTAGAGAATATGTGGCGAATATCTGCCAAATAATTAATCGATTAGTTGCAAAGCAGGTATCTAATATGGCAAACTCTAAAGTAGAGATAGTATTATATGATGAATTAAGTTGGTGGACTGTGTCACCCCAAAATATATATTATTATATGCTATATATTTAAAACAAAAAAAATTTAAAAGCCAGTTTTAAATTTTTCCACTTTTTGCTCTTACTAACTTTTCATGTCAATAACAATTTTGGTTTTAAAATAGAAAGCGCTCAAAATCTTATGAATAAGAAGAAATATGGATTCTCTGCTGTCATTATTATGAAATAGAAGGTGTAATTAAGTTATTTGCTTGACATGTCTCAACTGTCTTTTTTCTTTAGAGTAAACAAATTTTTAATTATGAGGATAAAAATTTTAGTCATGAAAAAAAATTAGATTTTATATTATAGAACACATAAGTTTTTTTACAATATATCTAGTTTTTCCTCTCATTCCTATCTATTATTGTTTAAAAAATGAAAGTTTTGAAAAAATTACACTTCATAATTACAAGTTGAAAATATTTATTGTTTAATTTAAAATTATTTTAAAGGTCTAATAAATAAAAAATTTGTGTCTTCACAATTAAAATTTTTTATTCTTATAGTTAAAATTTTCTTTCAACTAAAATTTTTATTCTCATAATTAAAATTTTTTATCTCTTAAAAAACAAAAGGAAAGATACATATAATCATTATGCCAAGCAAATAACTTGGATAGCCGCAACTTTTGCAAAGGATTCATGTCCAATAAGTAGTGTAGAAATAAGGAAGAATTAAAATTAAGTCATTAATATAAAATTCATCTCAATCATAACGAGCCACAATATAATTGATAGTTTCTGCGTCAGAAAAATCTAAAGGGATCATGTGTGTTTGTCTCTTGACAGTTATCAAGACTCTGGAAAAAAGCATATATAGTACGTTGGTGGTGGACATCTATAATAGGTGGGGGTTCAATGATTGTGAAGGTGTGTTATTATTAAAGTTCACAAAACCAAAATAAAGACAAGAACTGCAGTCATTTTCTGGGGTTTATACAGTGAAGCAGCAGTCAAATGTTGGTGTCAAATCAGATGAATGAATGTTGTGTTTAGTCACAGTCATGGCCATGCGCATGGGAGCCCTCTGAGCTGTGCGGGAAGCCTTTGAGCTGTGCGAAAATTTTCTTGCTTTGCTTCCTGCACTTGTATACTTGGTGGCATTCAGCCGCTAATTATGCAAAAAAGAGGGACAGTGACTTGATTTGGCTCAACTTACTGTTTCAAGGTCTCACACTCAGGCTAGCTGCAACAAATCAGACTCGGACTTTCAGAATTGATTCATCAAAAGGGCCCCTGATTTAGTTGCATGGACTGAAATTGGATTCTACTGTATGAACGTCATTTAAGATCAAAAAGAAAAGAGAGACCTTGGATTTGTTGGTTCATTCATACATACATACATACATACATACATATATATATATATATATATATATATATATATATATAAATAAGCCGTTTTAGCTACGATTTTTTTGTGCTGCGTGAAATGCGCGTGTGTGTATGTGTTTTTAAATCTAAAGATCAAAAAATTATTAATAGAGACCACAAAATTAGAACATTTATTCTAAAGCTTTTATATTTTAAAGTTATCTTAAAAGACTAAAAAATTTAATATTTTAAATGTGTTTATAAAAATACCCTTAATGATGATAATACCCAAATGGTCTAATATTAATGAAAGAAGGTGATAATATAGGTAAAAACGTAAAAGTGATAAATAACTTTTAAGAGATTTAATGATAACAATATCATATTATAACTATATTATTACACAATATTACATTGCATTATTTTGTATACAAGAAAGTTTCAATAAAATATTATTATTATTAAATATTTCAAGAGTTACTTATCACTTTTATTTATATTACTATCAAGTATGTATATTACTATTTTTTTCAGTAATATTATATTACTTATATCTATTAATTGTTACCTTCAATTATTCTCTTAAAACCTGTGCAATGCTTAGGTGCTCATTAGTACCCATCACGCTTATATCTATTATTAAACTAACGAAGAGACTTATATATAAAGTTCATTAAATTCTCATTATTACATTCTCCCTCACAAATATAATGTGTGAAAAAATCACTTGATTTTTCTCCTTCAACTGATCCCTCAAAGTTGAGAGGACAAATTTTAGAGTGTGATAAAATATCACTGGAAACAAAGAATATAGTTATCTAGGAGAATATTGATGGGCTTAAACAGAGTAAAAATCGCGTAATTTTTGTTTAATGTTGTTTTGATTGTAGCAATTAATTTTCTCATATTATCCAAAACTGGATGCGAGTAACATGTG
This sequence comes from Erythrophleum fordii, assembly GCA_032878935.1. Lineage (NCBI taxonomy): Eukaryota > Viridiplantae > Streptophyta > Magnoliopsida > Fabales > Fabaceae > Erythrophleum > Erythrophleum fordii. Next base: position 5,485,741 of record JAVQMF010000029.1, read on the forward strand.
ATCCTTCACCCTTGGCGGAAGGGTGAATTCGAACATTCCAATACTACGCGATAATTAATTGAGAATTAAATGATATATTTTATATCACAGTAAATAAATTACTTTTTGAATCAAATCATAAAGAAGCAAAATAACTTTATACATTATAAAATTAATATTAATAATGTAGAGTAGATTCTCAACAATATGGCAATATGAAATCTAAACAAGATGTCATAGACTTTTATAATAACAGAATATGAGGAACCAACCATATTTTTAATGCAAATAGATAGGTGAACCCTACAAGGGCATTTTTGTCATTTCTCGTGATACCTATAGGAAACGGTTACAATATGTGCATAAGATAGTTAACCAGATAGTTTTCAATGTGATAAGTTCTATAATGAGATGAAAGAGCATTAGTGCGAATAGGAATTTATTAGTTTTTAGGGTACATGTTGCTTTTGAATTGGGGGTGGGGGGATAAAAAATATAAAAATAGACGTGATATTATATTTTGATTAGAAACTTTAAGATATTAAATATATAATTTTTTATTTATATACTTCTTTTAAAATTTAATTTTTTTAATCTAAAATTTTCTATTTACACTGTTCCCTTCACATGCTTGGGTCGAATTTTTGTGTTCTTGATTCGTTGATATAAAGAGGCTGATGAAAGCGTGGGGCCCTTTCCGATGACGTGTTCCAGATGAGCTTAGCTTTCTATTAAAGCATGTCCCTTTAAGGAAGGAATCTATGAGCAAAAAAGTATGGTTTAGACTGTGAAGATGTTTATATTCGATGATTTTAAATTTTAAATTTATTTTAAAAAATTTAAAAAGATTAAAATTTATAATTTAAGATTTTAAATTTAATTTTTTAATTTTTTAATCTTTCAAATTTTAAAATTTTTTGATCTAAATATTTTTAATTTGAGATTTTTAATTATAAATTTTTTAATTTTTTAATCCATAAGAAAAGAAGCTGTGATTGGGAAAAAGCCACGGATTCCTAAGGTGACAATTAAGCACGTGTCAATTATATATATTAACTTTAAATCTCATGAACCCATTTCTTCATTCATAAGCTTTCACGGATGCGGCGATCACTCACTGTGGTATCATGCTCACGAGGTGGGGACTTCAATTTCGTATAGAGTTAGTTGATATGTGGTTTTGATTTTTGTTAATTATTTGAATACAAAATAAAATAAAATAAATTCATTCCTAACCAGGTCTAATTTCATTATTCACAAAGTATCCATCTGTTAATCTTATAAAGTTGATTTAACTATGGATGTGATTAAACATATTATTAAAAGTTTAAATATCAATTTTACTAAATTTTTGAAGTTATGCATAAGTTTTTTTTATTTTAATATTTTACCTCAACACAAATGGCTAACTTTTTGCCAAATTAAAGATATATATATTTGTTGAGGTATTTGTAAATTATTTTAGATACTTTGATTGCACTAAAAAAAATTATTTATAAAAAATTAATTCTCTCAATTTTGTTAAAATTAATAGACAATTCTAAAAAAAATAGACACAAAATATGTGTAATTTATTGCTCAAATAAGTCTTATATATTTAAGTGAGACTTACCATTCAAGTGGACTCTACTAATATGTGAAAGGAATTATATAAATAGGTTTGAAATCACATTTTGATTTGAAATGTTAAGATATTAGGAATATATATCCTTTTCATTTATTTTTTTTTTCTAATCAAATTTTATACTTCTTCCATTTCTTACTCACACTAAACCCATCAAAGATTCTTTGATTGCACTTAAAAAGAAATAGATTTATCTATCCAACAATTATTTTCTCAATTTTTTTAAAATTAATAAACAATTAAAAGATAAACACAAAATATGTAAAGCATTGACACTATTGTTTTGTTTGATTAAAAGATGTAACAGTGAAAGAAATATAAAATGTGAGTAGATCAAAAAATTAATTTGATAAATAAAATAATAAATATAATAATATAATAGACATTACATAAATTATGTAAAGAGATTATATTTATAAAGCTGCGAAGTAAACAGAATTTATATCTTAATTTAAAAAGTTAAGATATTAGGTATATAAATTCTTTTCATTTATATATATATATTTTAATTCAATTTTATTCATTATAAGATTTCTCTCATTTTTTACTAACATTAAATTCCATTAAAGATTCTCAACTAAATTTGCAAGGCAAATGTTGTGAGAGACATTACCGTCTACAATTCTTGCTTCCAAATTTTAAGAATTGAAGGGATAAGCTTGGACAAATCGATGATAATGATTGGGTTAGAGCCACCAGTAGCTGTTGAAATCAGAAATCTCGTTTTCCATTTTGTCAACGTGAACGCATATTTTGCGAGTGCCAACGCATCATGGGAAGTGACCACACCGTGCTTTAGGTCCTTAATTTCACCTCTCACATCATTCCTTTGAAAATAGATTTCCCATTTTCCATTAATAACATGCGCACACATTCACGTCCCTCTCATATTTGTATCCCACAAAAAGTAATTCTTTAAATTAATTATATATATATATATATATAATTTTATTATGTTATAATGTTTATATTTATATCAATATCTATGCTTCTTAATTTCTCTATTGATTTGGTCAGAACAGGGCATGAAGCAGCAAACAATTTCCTACCAATTAAATAAAAATTAAAGGAAAAAAATCTTGTTTCGGTCCAAATAAATATGTGTGAATTTTTAGTTTGGTTTTTCATAAATCACTTCTTTTAATTTAGTCCCCAATCATTACAAAGTTTGTAATGTTGCTCTTTCATTGTATTTTTATTTAAAATTAAATATAAATCTAGCAATTTTTATTTGACCATTATTTGTCACATTTTATTTGTGCTAAATTTGTCACAGCATCAAAGCCAGCAGATTGTTGTATTTAGCGTTCAATTTCAAATAGAACTGTAATGGAAAGGTAATATTAATTATAAATATTTAAATCATTATGAGAGGCCAAATTAAAAAAAAAAAAAAGAACTTGTGGATGACTAATTAAATTGAACATCCACTTATTTATTAGGAACCAAAATAAAACTTTCATCACCAAAATTATTTAAAAAATTAAATTGAAAATTTGCCTATATATGTCAAAGATTAAAATAGGGTTTTCCTTAAAATTAAAGAAAAGAGAAACAAAACACCATTTAGAAAATGCACTCATAATTAACTGATACACAACATCTCCAATTACAGTAATTCTTAATTCTAATAAACCTGAATAGAAAACTACTCACTATCCACTAATCATTCTTAAATTGCTAAACTAAACAGATGTCATAACTTAAAGCCTTAAAGCTATGGTAGAATAATATATTAAGGAGACAATTAAGACTCCCTGAGCATAACATAAAAGTCCTTTTTTTTTTTTTCTTCTAGGCATCCCAAGATAAAAACAACTTGAGATGCTATTCCCTTCTCTTTCTTCTAACTGTTCTTCACTGTCACATTTCACCGAAGTTCCACAAAGAATATTCTCCCATGCCGCTGCTTAAAACCCAATCACTCTCTGAACTCTGAGAATAATCAAATTGGGAAATGCCATAATTTTCAGTTCTTGAAAATGGCTCCAAGTTTAGACCTTCCATGGTATAGCTATCTTGGACTGGATTGAAGCAAACATTATTATTGTAGTTCTCAAACACGTAAGGAAGAGTAGAACTTGCTGGGTTTTCTGATATTTCAATTGGTTCTTGAAATTGCAAGGAATAATGATCTGGGCAATTAGGATTATTATTGTTGGTGGTGGTGGTGGTGGTGCTTGTGTGATTTGCGGCAATATCTGTGAATTCCCCTTGCGGAGGAGACGGAGAAGGGACATTAATAGCAGAATTCTCAGCGTTCATGTTTGTGACAGACCAAGAGGAAGAGGAAGAGGAAGAGTTTGAGTTTTGCTCCATCTTTTGCAGCAACCTCGGCATCCAGAAACATCGAACAGCATCTATGAATCTCTCACTACCTGACTCAATGTTGAGCTGGCGTGCCTGTTTCTGAACTCTTGTTCTCCAGTAATTCTTGATCTCATTGTCTGTTCTTCCTGGCAGATGCTGAGCAATTTTTGACCATCTATGCCCCAGAAACAAACCATTGTAGTTATTATGATTGTAATTTGACTATTTAAAATGTTGTTTCAGGTCAAAATTAATTTCTATTTGTTTGTTCTTCATAACTTGAGGTGCCTGAACAGCACAAAATTGTGTGTTGGTGATCATTTTCTGAACTGATTATTACCTGTTACCCCACTTGGAATGGAGTTCAAGGATCAAGAGCTGCTCTTGTGGAGTAAGGTTTCCTCTCTTGATATCCGGTTTCAAGTAGTTCAGCCACCTTAATCTGCAGCTCTTTCCAGTCCTCTTCAATCCTAATAAAATTCTTCATCATTCATCACTGAACAATCTAATTTTTTATGTGGAAGTATTTTTCAACATAGTTTCAGGGTCTTTAACCTGTGATTAGGAATTTATGAAGGAGAAAAACAGAGAAGATGAACTTATTTTCTAATCTTAAAGCTCAAAGAATTTATGTACCTGCACTTTTGGCTAACATATTCCAACGACCTTCACCATGAAGAGCAATACAGTGTATGAGTAAACTGTCTTCTTCAAGAGTCCAAGGGCCTCTTCTGAGCTCAGTCTCTTCTTCATTAGACCCCAACCCTGTCTTTGTAGCTGCAGACATAGCTGATGTTAGCACAGCAAGAGAACACTGTAATATAAGTTGCTCTTGTGTGCTGGAAGAGCAAGAGAAATGAAAGTGAAGGTGGAATTCAGTATGGTATGAGGGTTTATGTAACGAAGGGATTTGGAATTTGAGCCTTAATGAGGGCCTTTATATATAATGCCCACGGAATTTTCAATGATGGTTTGGTAGTAGTTTACTGTACAATATGCTACATGTTAGCTCCCAGAAGTACCTAAGTTTGATTATACCCTTTGGAATTGGGTCCCACTAATATTGTCACTATGTTCTTCAGGGAGCTGAACTTAGACATTTCGATCTACCGTTATTTCTGAACAAGCCTCAACGAAAGCAACACAAGAGTTAATAGGTGATCGTGCACGAATCCAGAGAAATTGTCACAGATAACTTTAAAAAATTAAAAATATATATTGTAAATCCCGGAGACACAGCAAGTCACAACACGGATCTTCACAGTAAAAGATTCATGCTCAACATAATTACTTTATTGATTAAAAAAGGAATGAAAACTAGTTAACAAGGAATTTTGTATAGGTTTTGTTGGTGTCAAAATTCCCTTTGACTAATTAATAGATAACTTTTAACTGTGATATGGGATCAACTAACAACTTCAATCTCTATTTTTTTTTTTTTTAAGTGAAGATACGATATGACTATCAAAAATAAGTCATTTTGATTCTGAATACAGTTAAGCTTAGGAAATAACAACTTCAAACCAAAGTGAATGAATAATACAGGAAGAGATTGAATTGCGCTTGAAATATTGCTTAAAATGGATCAATACATGTACAATTCGGGCAATATTAAGTAATGACAAGAGAATCCTCAAATAACCTGTCTACAACTCTATAAGTCAGCTAAAAGATGAAAGTGAACAACTTAAGTTAAAGCTGGAAACGAAAACCAAAACACAAGTAAATAGAAGCGGCTAAACAAAACGTAAAGAATGAATTGTAAGTCAAATCCTTGATGGTTTTTCTGTGTGCTTGATCTTCTCTCCCTGCCATCTTATGGCTCCCTCAATGGCTGGTAATTGCTTCCATATCCGGCCAATGTCCATGCGCTTTTGCCCTATTGAGTGAAATGAACGACTGCACAAGTGGGCGAGAGGGAGGGGAAGAGTTGAAAGCCATAGGTGATGCAGAGGAGGTTGGGGTGCTCAGAAGAAGGGCGGCTCAGGAGCAATGTTTTTAAAATTAAATCGGTCATTGAACCGGTGGAGTTACTGGTTCACGGTTCATTATTCGAATCGTGGTCGAATCGGTAATAATTAAATATATTATTTAAAAAAATATTATGTATTAAAATTTTAATATAACAAATAAATATCAGTAAATTTTAAATATTTGATTACTAATTCAATATTTCTTAAGATATTACAAATATTAATATTTACTTTAAAATAAAAATTATCTATGATTAAAAGTTAATAATATTTAATATTAAATTTTTAGAATTTCTAAATTATATTAAGATTCTACTTATTATTAAAAAATAAAATAATAAATAATAATTTTAGCTAAATATCTTGATATTTGAGAGAAATGTTATTAGAAAATTGAACATAATAAAAAGTAAGTATAAAAAATAATTAATTATGCATATTTTATTTCTCTTATATTCTTTTTCTTTTTTTTAAAAAAATTCATATTTCAACTCCCTCATCTTTTTTATTACCTTCTATTTTTAATTTGTCAAATTTATTTAAAATGAATTATTCTATTATATAAGAAAAAATTTAAAAAAAAAAGAAAATTCCTTCCGACCAGTTCAAACCAGTTTTTGCAGTTCGGTTTTCACCGGTTTGACCGGTTTTGAGATTACCCGGTTTTCCAACTCAACCGAACCGGATCAAGAACCGATTCCCGATCGAACAGGCTGGTCTGATCCGATTTTTTCAACCATGCTCAGGAGCAAGGCTTTGACGGCAATGGAGAGAGGTAGCAGAATTTGAACGCCGGCATAATCAGAACTGGAATTAGAAAAATTATAAGGGATCCAAAATTTATAGTTAATATGAACATTAATAATTATTAAAAATATAATTTTAAATATTTATTAAATTAATATGATAATAAAAATTATTAAAATTAAAAAATAAAAACACATAATAATAAAAAATAAAGAATTATTTTAATAAATAAATAAACATATATATACACTATCAGTGATATAATATATATATTAGTTATGAGTATTATTTTTTTATTTTTAATTAAATATTATTTTTTTTATAATTTATTCTATAATAAAATTCTTTGCAATTTTATGTTGTTTACAAAAAAATTATTTTTTATTTTATTACAGAACTTTATTTTTATCGCAGAAAGAATGATTAAAAAATAAAAAAAATAAAAGAATTTTATGCAAAAGTAAAAGGTAGATAGTAAAGAGTATATTATCAACCAAAAAACTTAATATATTTTATTATATTTTATAAAATTTACTGTTATGATCAATGTAAGAAGTAATTATATTTTCAAAAATATATATTTAAAATTTTAAAACATTAAAGCAGACAAATAAAAAATTTTAGGAGGTAAATTTTAAAATATTATATAATATAATATATATATATATATATATATATTAACTTTTTCTTTTTAAGGACAGCTGCCCCAGAAAGAATTTTGATATGTCCTTGTGCATAAAAGGAAATGAAGCTCATATAATAAGCGGTGAACAACTGCAGCATGACAATGAATGCAAAATTGCGAGTTGTACGGACATTGAGGACTTGTGGCACGACAGATGGGGTTTCATTGCTACTCTAAAAAATGTGACTCTCCGGCACGACAGATGGGGTTTCATTGCTACTCTAAAAAATGTGACTCTCCTCCACCTTTTTTTCCTCTAATCCAAAAGGCATTTCCTCTTCCTTGCCCATTATATCCTTTCTATTCCAATTTACCAAACATGCTATTATTCCTTTCCTTTCTCTCGTAACTCTGAAAAATAAATAAATAAATTTCGAATCAAATGTTCTAGAAAAATACCAAACATCCTGCCATCCTCTTTATTTAGCATAGTTACGTACGCCATGGTTGCTAGATCAGAAAGGAGTGACCAGTGACTAAAAAAGAGAGGGAGAAGATGAAAATTATGTTTGATAGGATGGAGAGGGCTTCCAGTCGGCATTCTATTGCAACCACTTGACACTATAGTGCTTTCTGTTAGAAAAATTAAGAATGAGAAATTAGAAATAGGTTTTGAAGTTTGAAAAATTATTATTTTAAAGAGAGATTACTTATATGCGAGGAATTTACAAATAATGCTCTTTCAGGATATAATAAAACATTTTAAAAAATATTTATAAGAAATTAGTACTTTTGATTTAAAAAAAAATTATTTATAAAACTTTGAACATTTATTTTTCAATAGTCATATGTTTATTTTGTTAATAGACATGTTTATTCTCTATTACCAAATATAAATATTTTCTTTTAATAATTATTTTTTAATAGACATATCTGTTATTTATTAATAGACGTGTTTATTTTTTATTAATAAGTGTTTAGTTTAACATGCATACAAATTTATTTAATTCAAAATTTTAAAATAATTAAATTAAGATTGCTAGGCTTTATTTTCTATTGAGGCTCACAGCCCAAATCCCAAATCCAAATCTAAGTCTTTTAATATATATATATATATATATATATATATTAATTATTTTGGACATACTAAATTGACTTACTTTTACATACTTCTAAATAATATCTTTCCTACCCAATGTGGGACTTTAAGTTCTACTCTATATTACAAACTATATAACAATTTCTTACTAGTTTGTAATATTGCTTCACAATATCATGCATATCAGAAAAATATTTTATAACGATTTAAACATTTTGTTAGTGTAAATCCTTTAAAATTTTGACAAAATTATTGGTATATTAAGATTTGAATCACAACTCCTTATACTAAAATTGAAAGAATCACATACAAGATATTATTAAATGCTAAGAACTTTCGGCATTTTGCTTTAACACTGTTATAGTTATGTGCTAATCTTGGTTTTATGAATATTTACAAGACCAATCCCTTAAATCTTATTTGAAGTGACACCACTTCAATATTTATGTAGTTGAAACTTGTCATTATATCCATGTTACTTCAAATATTTAATAACTTAATTAAGATCTTCATATAACAGTATGTATTATAGAGTTTGTTTTATGTCCTTATTACTCTAAATACTTTTTAGCTCCATGAACTCATTTTGTAACAATTTGCACAACATACTCTACCATAAAGCTTTACTAAGAAGTCTAGTGCTTAATCATCACATAGTAACTTGTTGTTATTCATTAAACTTGTATTATTATAATGTATACTAACTCAAAATTGGGTTTTCATTACTAATATTTTGTTTTAAGGGTTTAAGCCCCATTTTCTCACAAGTTTGTTATACTATATCTTTTGATAATGCTGTGGTAAGATGATTAGGAAAATTCTTACTTGATCATACAAGACTACCATCATAATTCCATTCATTATTAATTCTCTTATATAAGCATGTCTGAAGCTTATATATTTTGGTCTTCTATTATACACTTTGTTGTGAGCTACACATATCGTAGCCTTATTGTTACAAGATATGAAAATGGTTGGTATAGGTTGTGACTACAACTTTATATTCAATAGCAAGTTTTTCAGCTATTTTACTTTTTTTCTAATGCCTACTAATGCTATAAGTTAGAATACAAATTATATAAGTGATCAGTTAGTGTGTTTAAAATATGTTCATGGCACATCAACTCGTCTTTTTCATGCTTCTTTCTTTGTGTTTTGATTTCCTTAAAATCATTCTCAATGGAATTTGGTAGTATAGGCAATAGAGGATTCAAAATGTAATAAATTTTTAAAATAGTCAAAAGAAATACTATCTTATCTTTTCAATGAGTGAAATTAGTGTCATCGAATCAGTCAAATTTGATGAATTTTTTCAAATTTTTTATAGTAATCACTTTTTTAAATTGTTAGAAAAATTAGAAATAAGAAATTATGCGTAGGCTTTCAGACTTGAAAAATCACTATCTTTAAAGAGTGTTTGCCTGGACATTGGGGATTTACATATAGTACTTTTTTGAGATATAATAAAACATTCAAAGAAACACTTAAAAAAACTTAACATTTCTAGTTTAGAAAAAAGTTATTTATAGGCTCCAAATAGTTATCTTTCAATAGTTATATTTGTTTATTTTATTAATAAACATGTTTAATCTCTATAAATAGACATAATTATTCTCTTTTAACAATTATTTTTTAATATATATATATATATATATCAATTTTTTATTAATAGACATATTTATTCTTTGTTAACATATATCTAGTTTAATAGATATGCTCATTTATTTAATTCAAAATTTTAAAATAATAAAAATTAAGATTGTTAGACTTTATTTTTTTAAAAAACTTAAAACTCAAAACTCTAAGTCTTTTAACACATATACATATATATATATATATATATATATATATATATATATATATATTAAGTATTAATATATATCAATTTTTTTTAAACATAATAAACAAACAGATTTATCTTTATATATTTTTAAATAATATTTTTGTTGCCCAATATAAGACTTTAAATGTTACTGTAGATTACAAACTATATAACATTTTCCGTCTAAAAATGAATTAGAAAGGTAATGTACACCACAGAAAGCTATGAGAAAATACGAATTTGCCCCAACTAATATAAAAGAATCATGCCCTTTGCCATACCATTTCGAGGGCCCTCCTTTCAACCCAACCATATCATATAGATATTATTCCAATACTGTTCCTCCCTCTCTCTCGTTTGTTGAATATGAGTCAAAGGTCTGATATATGAAGGGAAAGACGTAAAATGTGCATTTTGGAACCGAGCAGATCGTTCATGAGGAATTTCCATTTTGATTGTTAACATATTGGTTGACTATAGACTTAAAAGCAATTGCTTCAATTGATTATTTTAGACAAATAGGGAAATAGGGAACAGTAAGAACAAGTGAGAAATAGGGAAGACATAAAAACCTAAGCTTGAACCAGAGAATAAGGGAACTCATGCCTGCCTCAGCCATTCAGATCCAATCACTCCTTGTTTGTAACTCCAATATGTTAAATGTTTGTTTATTAAATAAAATTTAAATTTTTTCTAGTTCAAGACTATTTTGGTCAATTTGTTACATTTTCTTTTCAATTAGTTATTATTTTTATTTTACTAAATATCTAAATGTAAAAATGTTCTTTTCTTTTCATATTATATCTAATATAATTTTTAATCACATAATTCTATTCTATTTTTATTTCTATTTGTCTCATTAACTTCTTAAAAATCTTTTTACTCTATCAAACACAATTTTAAGGTAAATAAGTTTTTCGTTGAGAGAAAATTACAAGCGAAAAGCCCTAAACTAAACAAAATCAGATGAGTTTAGACTCATAGTGATTCAAAGCGGTATTTAACTTTTTTGTCTTCAATGAATGAATATACTATTTTATTTGTAAATTAATGTCCCACATAAGAAACGTCTTTGACTGACCAAAATATTTAAGTGAAAGGGACTGATCTAGCTAAGTGCGGAAATACACGGTAGGCTTAGACGGGCGGCAAAGAGGCATGTCAACAATTTAGTGATAGTTAGTAGTGACAGTTTAGATTCATCAACGTTCGAGTGCATATCTGAAAATAATTTATCAATGTGCATCTAATTGAAGTTTTATTCAGTTTTATAATAGTTTTTACAAAATATTTATTAACTAATATATAATAACCATGTTTATTTTCATATTTTTAGCAAATAAAATTTTAAATCATTTTATAACAATTTTATAACAATATTTAGCTTAAATATACATTGGTCCCTCTAATTTTATAAAAAATTCAAATTGGTCCATCTAATTCAAAATAAAATAATATTGTCTTCTTATTTTTTTTAAAATAATCCAATTTTGCTTCTTTTTCACATTTGTCAAGTATGAGTTAATAGTGACAGGTAAATAAATAATGTCTAAGAACAAATAATTAAATTTAGCATTAAATTCTAAATAGATAATGTGGCATAGACAAAATTGAATAGCTTTTTTTAAAAAAATAAAATAAGAGGACATTATTTCTTGCTTTTATATTAGAGTGATCAAATCCATATCTATATCCATATATATATATATATATATATATATATAAATTGTGGTGGAACTACATCGTAACTAAGTCGGTTTGGTTACTGTGCGGCTCCACACTGGAGCTACGTGTTCATATTGTTATGTTATGGTTGTACAAATATTGTTTATTTAACTTTTTCTTTTTGTGGGATCTTTGAAAACATTTTTTGAATCTTTGCATTTTGCAAAGAAAAACACCTAGTCTATATATATAAATTGTGATAGAGTTGCATTGGAGCTAAGATGGTTACTGATTATAAATTATTCATGTACATATAAATATTGTTCATTTAACTTTTTTTTTTGAATTTTTTTTCTTTTGTGGGGTCTCTAAAAACTTTTTGTGAATCCTTACATTTTGCAAGCACCTAGTTTTTATTAAATTGGAAAGACTACAAGTATTTAAATCAAAATCATTAAATAAGCTCAATTTGAAAATATTGATAAATAAAATTAGTATAATATGTTTAGGTGTCTTTTAATGAGTAATATATTTATATATCTTTATAAGTCATTTACATTTTATAAATAAATTTGACTGCAAATTTTTTATTAGCACATATATTTCATCTTCAAATAAGTGATGATTGAATTTTCCAGCACGAATTATTGTTCTGCAAAAATAATTTGATTTCTGCTTTTACATCTTATCAAGAAAAGCTGAGGGAAATAAAAAGGGAAAAAAATTAAAAGATATGAAAAGATTCAAAATCGTGAGTCATCAATAATTAAAGGGAAAAAATATATATATATATATATATATATATATATATATATATATATATATATATATATATATATATATATATATATATATATATATATATATATATATATATATATATATATACTCGTGAGGAAAATGGCACCTCTTCGCGTAAAAAGATTGAGGCTTGCCATAGGGGGTTGAGAGTCCAATCAGATTGGAGGGAGATGCTTTTGTCACTGTTGCGGTAGAGTGGAAACACGAATCAAGTCGTTGGTCATATGTATAATTTCACATTAATGATTATGGTTGCCTGGCATCATACGCAACATTAATAAAAAATTATCAACGTGATTATTCTGATAATTATTTCAGAATTGAATAAGCTTAATCGATGGTGTAAATTCATTTTTAAGATGCACCAATATTTTTTAAAAGAATACATTTTACAAATTTTATTTGAATTTTGTTAAAATTATATAATTTTTTTATTTTTAAAATATTAGCAAACTTTTTTTGAAACAAGAAAATTAATCTATATTTTAGTTTAATTTTGAAATTTTTAATTAAATACTTTCAATCAACTTAAAACATATTTTTTAAACTAAAATTTTTTAAATAGATGGTATTTTAATTAAAAAATTTTAAATTAAATTAAAGTGTAAGTAACTTTTTATGTTAGAGGAAGTTTGTATATATTTTAAAAATATAAAAAAGATTTATTTATTAAAATTTTAAGTGAAAATTAAAAACAATTAGAATCTTAATATTAAAAATATTTATTTCTCAAAATGCAGACCACAATTTTTTATATATATTTTTAATCATAATATAAATGACTTGTCTTTGATCAATACAAATAAATAAGTCAATATATATGTATAATTAACTAACTGTATTATTAGACATTTTAAGCTTCGGTTTCCAAAAAAATTAGTAATTATCCAAACTTGTCTATAAAAATAATAAATTTATTTTACATTATTCTTTTTGTAAATAATTAAAAAAATAACAAACAACAAATTTATTATTTTTAACAATTAATTAATATTATCTAATTTTTAAAAATAAAAACAAATAAATTTAATAACTTAATTTTTTTCTTTTTTTTTCAATTCTTCTTATCAAATAAAGCATAAATGATTAGTTTCGTCACATACAAACCAAATTTGTTCCCCTCCCATATTGGAACAAATCCAACGAAAAAGAAAAAGCGAGAGGTGAGTGTACCTCACATAGATGAATTTTATTGGATCCTTATCACCTTCCTTTTTTTTTTTCCCTTTCCAATAAATCTTTTTGTGTTAATTCCATAGAAAAAATCGTGGGAAATGCGTGTTTGTTTGTCGAGAGTACTGCGTAAGCATGATGAATGTGGTGAATATTGCGCTTTGGAGGTACATTGCACATTTTCATATTCAAACTGCTTTGAACGAAGCAGCAAACTATCATTTTTGGATTCAATCATTAGAAGAGCTGTGAAGCACTTGGGTTTCGCTAATTTCATGCTTTGACGTGGGCCTTATTCAAAGCTTAGGTTTCGCATGAGTTTGAGCCGCATTTGTTGCTAAATGAATAGTGATCTAGCACACTATTTCCCGATTCATGAAACCCAAAAAAAAAAAAAAAAATTCACGTCAATATTTATGTAGTCATATTATTTTAATATGTCACGTCATTATTTTTTTGATACATAAAGGAAAGTTACTTCCAAACAGAAACTATAAGAGCCTATACTTAAACAAACTAATTTTTTCTCTACATTGTCTGCGAAGAGTGGATTTTAATATCATTAGGAAGCAACAAAACTTGAATAGACGCAACCCTCCAACCAAGCAGCTAAATATCCTCTCAAATGTAATCCAAACTTCCCCTTAAATCTATGTCTATATATATATATATATATATATATAAATTGTAATGGGGTCTTACTATAACTAAATCGTGTACTGTGTGACTCTTCAAGAATTTCATATGTATTCTTTGTGTTTGTATATGTTTGTACAAATATTGTTTACTCAATTTTTTTTGAATTTTTTTTGGTGGGATCCATGAAAACATTTTCTAATTCCTTACATTTTGCAAGGGAAAGCACCTAATTAGAATATGAAAGCATTAAGTTTTAACGAGATGTAGTAAATACTAGCTAGCACACCTATAATGAAAATGCATGAGGATTTTGGAGAAGAAACGAATAGGCATGCCTGACCACATATTTTTTTTTTTTAAAATTAATCTTGGATTGGTTCAATTGATCAGTTCAACGCCGTTTCCGGAATATAATAGCTGAATAGCAATAGTAGGAGAAATTGAAGTGTCTTTAAAAACTATACAATTTCCAAATAACATATGATACCAAAACAATAATCCCTATATAATCTTCAACTTGATGAGTAAGCATACTAGTTTGGGAAAATAAAATTTGCAACCATTGAGGCAATTCCCAAAATTAACGGAGAGCCAAACCAAATTGTTCTAGCAAATGTATATTGCAAAAAAAAAAAAAAAGATGATTAATTGTTTCACTGACAAAATGGACAACAATCCTCCATTGGTATATAATGAGCATGCAAAATGAAGGAAAATGGAAGAACATTGCGCAAAAGCTTCCACAGAAGTGGGGGAAATGAGGGAGGTGCGATTTCCATGAGTAATCCCATGCCTTAAAATTGGAGGAAATAGATACATTGGATATCAAACATTAACCATATGTTATAGTATATTTACTAGAACTATTACCATTCCAAATTAATTTATCAGCTTGACCTATTATCAACATGTCATCTCATTATAGATACGTAGTTGAATAATTATTGCTAAAATACTAGTTTTGTCTTTGAGGTATACATTGCGTTTAAATTTTGCATAAAATATTTTATTAATCAAAATTCGATTTTTGGTTTAGGAACAAAATCAACATTTAGCTGTAACATTTTTATTAGGTGAACCCGATAAAATTACATGATTGATTTGATGTTGCCTTTGTTTGTAATTACCATCTTTATATTATTTTTTGTGGGTGAAAATTATTGTATTTTTAAGAGAAATTATGTTATATTCCTGTTAATGCGTTCTTAGGGGCATTTAAGCCTTTTGCCTTAATAAAGATATATAAAACGGTCTTAGCATCAAGATTTAGTCTATTTTGGTTATTTAGTTGTTAGCATTCATATTGAGGTTATTTTGGTTTTTGTATTCAAATTTCAATATGTTTGTTGAGATGGGGGGATTTAAGTATGAGCCTGGATCCTCTACATTCATAAATTGAATAAAGAGAGTGCATTTGAAGAGAAATAGAATTAAGATAAAAGAATAAGTTAAAGAAAAGAAATGGGCTCTATATAGACTCTCATTTTTTTATATCACTTTCTTTTTGAATATACATACATGAATATAGAGAATTTAATTTAAGTATTCAGTGGTGCTCTATGGTGAGTCAGGAAATGAATTGAAAAACTCATCTCTGAAATTTCTCTATTCTTTCTCATCTTTGTCCTCTTTTTTTTTTTTTAAAGGTTCTTATCACATGAGGAAGCTTCCTTTGTGCCCTAACATACCACTAATTGGCTAAAGAAGGAATGACAGAAATGGCTGCATTTTCCTTTTCATGAATCTGATTTTTTTTTTTATATGTGCCACTTTAGCATTAAAAATATTGGAAAAAAATATATGTGATTGCCAAATTAAAATAAAAATACATATGTGACTTTTATGTCAATAAAGAAATAAAGTGCAGTTAGTGACTTAACAAATTTTACTTAAAAAAATTGTTACGATAGAAAATTAAAATATAAAAAATTATTTTAAAATATTTAAAATTTAAATAATTATTTTAAAATAATAAATAAAATTAAGAGGTATGTCATTATTTTAACCTAAAATTTAGATATGAATATTATAAACGTTATAATTAGAAAAACAGTCCATGTAAAAACATCAGAGGGGTAGACTTTGGGCCAGAATCCAATAATATAAAAAAATATAAAAATAAAAACGGTGCGTTTAAAGGAATTGGCATGAGCGGTTTCCTTCCGATCTTCTCTCGGCCTGAGCTTCTCGCCGAAGGAACGACCTGGGGACGGCGATTCGTGCGAAATCCGGCAGCTCCGGCACTCATGTTCGCTTTCTCTTTTACTCAGGTTATTTATTTCCTATTTCTTTGATTTTTTAATTAATTTATTTTCCAGATGTGCACTTTTAACGCATTGGTTGGAGAATAGAGTATTTGCGCACTCAACCTTCTTCAGCTACATTTCAAGTTAATCAGCATGCAATTTTTACGTATTTCACAGAATCACCTAGTGTTGTGGTTTTATTTGATCACTTCAATCTATGTACCATTATCGCCGCTATTGCTTCTAACTTGGAAGTAATATTCCAGACTTGTTGCTCACTTAAAAAAGAAATTCGGAACGGCTTTCAATGGACGCATGAAAGTGGTGGTGTATAAGTGTTAATTATAGGACGCTGATATCAGAGACTAGGAGTAAATGAGCACATCAGCTATGAACAAGGAAAACTTGTATGTTAGTAAAGGCAGTAATGGTAGTAGGAGTGAACGATGGAAGCAAAGAGAGTTGTTCCTCCTCATAACTTACGCATTTGTTTTCTATGTCATCATCATCCGCCGGTCCCTTCAACTTTCTAATGGTATATCTCTTATTTTAGACCATATTTGAGTTAATTTTTTTTCTCTTTTTTTCTTTTTTAATTTGTTGGTACCTTCTGCTTAATTGGCGGGCAATGTGCTTTGCTTTTTAAATTTCATAGATTACTACAAACGGCTCTATGGTTTACGTCCAGGATGGCTCACACCACATCCCCTTAATGTATGATCTCTCTGGCCTGTTCTTTTTCTAAATTTTATTATCATCTACTGAAACCATTGCTGTTTTTGCTTTACTGGTTGATTAATTGGGGACAATGGGGCTCATAGTTCAGATGTTTGCTACTATACATAAAATCATATATAGAAATATATAATAAATGAGAACATAAAGTCTACTGAATCACTTTTTATCTTAGAAGGTTGGTAAAAGATGTTGCTTTACGGGCATTATTTCAGTCTTTATACTTCTATACTGTTTTTCTCTCTTTCTTAAGCTTTTGTTAGTAGTTAGAACTGATCCTGCCCCTCCTCATATTTCACCTTATACTTGACTCTGGAAATAATTGGTAAACTGATGTTATTTTTTTCCTTAGGGGCTGGTGAGTGGGGATTGTTAGATATTAATCTAGAAAACAATTGTGACATGCTCAAACGCCTGATTCCCCTCTCTATCACCAGTAAAAATAAGGAAGCTACTGCTGTTTATCATATCTAAAGTTTTTTTTTTTTTTTTAAAAAAGGTTCATCCACAGTTTATTTTTAGATGTGGTGAGATTGATTTTCCAGCAAGTTAGAATGGCTTTGGATTCTTGATGCAAGGATGGATGAGAGGTTCAATGGAAACAGGGTTTCAAGTGAGGGTTTGAATGGAATTTTACACCTCTACAACAGACCTTAACTCAGGTTGAGATCCTAATTTGAAGGATGGCTTTTAATAATTTTGGAATCATATCACTGGAAATTTAGGAAACAAGTTTTAATCACAAGTTTTACTGTCACATCTTCTTTGGGAGAGAATTATTTTATTGGCTACCTTTGGGGTTTCAGCAAATGGTTTTTTTATGGGATTGACACTTTTAAGTTATTGAATTTTTTTTTTAAATTATGGTTTGGAGGATTCCTTGTCCTCTGTTGTTGTATAGTTTTCTCTTCTCATCAATGGATTTTTTCTTATCTGAAAAGAAAAAAAATAATAAAACCTGTTTGATTGAATTTCCAAGATGCATACAAATAACTGAATTGCCTTATAATAAGCTCATTAACATATGAAACTGACATATTATAAAACTGACTTCACAAGTGAGGTTATTCGGCTATTTCTAATCAGAAGTGGATGTACACCATATTCATCAACTGATTAATGCATGGGGAAGGATGGCCACTTAATCACAAGTAGATTAATTTATGACTTTAAGATTGACTGTGTTAATTAAATATTTGAAAAAATTATAAATTACTGCCAGTAGAATAATCAATGATTTTGTACTTAGACTCTTTTAAAAATCTTTACTGGAGGGGAGAGGGTTGGGTTGACAGGGAATTATTACTGTTTTCAATCGTATTGAGCTGGGAAATTTAACTTAACTGCTTGTATTGGCTTATTGCGGTTTCGAACTATCATTATGGTAATTTTGTCTATAACTATTTCAGTTCTCATCTTGGATGTGCTGGCACACCTGAAATTGCTTGTAATTTATATGTCTGAGACACCATAACACTCATTGCATTTGACTTATTCTAAACACATATCTCCACTTAAGATGAAGAGGTTAAACTTGTTTTTTATTTCATCAAGATACAATTAAGTTTTTAATGTCTTTCTATATAAACAGGTGGATCTCATGGTTTTCTGAAGAGGTAATGGAAACCTCACCGAATCAAAATAAGTATTTAAATGGGATTAAAGACATGTCCCTGGGTTTATATCATGCCATTCTCTCTTTGCTGTTTCTTATTCCTGCCACTTGGGCAGTGAGAGTTAGATATCTAAGCAAGGCACCTAACTTGTCGTGCTTGACAAGTTTTGTTTTGTTTTTCTATTTTATTTTATTTTTTACTTCATGCTTGTATGTATAGTTGAGGGTTTGGTATGTCTGACATGAATGTTGGTTGCATAAAAGCTTGCTGTCTGGCATTTTTCTTTTGCTTATCAATTACACTTCTTGTTCTGTTTTGTATGAAGGATGTCTCAGATGCCCAGTGGAGGAATTTTCGAGGAAATATACCTGTTCTTACTATTGTCTTTGGAATTTTCACTCTATTGGCGAAATTGATGAGAGCGTTCTTTAGTTTAAAAGTGAGGGGAATGTCCAATGTCTGGCTTTTGTTTTCTTTGATATACGTAACATATCTGCATGGAGCATGGTAGGGTTTACTTAAATTATCATGCATTTATTTTACTTTCTCTCACTACGACATTCTTTACCTTCTTCACTCTAACATTTTGTCTCTTTTTCTCTGTAGCATCATATTTGTCCTATCAATAGTTACAGTTAATTTTCTTCTGGTAAAGGTGCGTGTAAAGGAAAAATGAATAAATATTACAGTATTATTAGCCGAAACATGTATTATTGTTATCTTTAATTTTGAACTTTAGTGATATGCTATATGAACTATAGTTTTTGCCACTGAAAGTAGGCTGCTTTATGGAAATATATCTGGGATTTTATGAGGTATTAGTGGCCTTTATTTTTTGTTTAGCTTTGAGTGTATAAGTTTCTTTGTGTAGCCCTACTTCTTACAGTACAGGTAAATACACTTATAGGAGCCTAACAGTCAGTTAGTGCCTCTTAAAGAAAATCTTAACTGCTGTCCTGGTGTTCCCAAATGGATAACATGAGTTTCTATTCAGCTGAGCATTGTAGTGTGACATTTATTTACCATATTTATTTAGTAATTCTTCTCATAGTTTACATATACTAAATTTATGTTACTGCAGATATTTGCACA
The DNA here is from genome assembly GCA_032878935.1 of Erythrophleum fordii. NCBI lineage: Eukaryota > Viridiplantae > Streptophyta > Magnoliopsida > Fabales > Fabaceae > Erythrophleum > Erythrophleum fordii. The sequence goes on from JAVQMF010000029.1 coordinate 5,505,887, forward strand.
AAAGAAGTACTTTACGCTCATAGTTTGGAGTTACAACTTACTTTTTCTTCTTTGCAATCGTGTTTATGAAGGATATCCATTCTCTAAATTTGGGTGAGAGAGTAAGATAGGTTGTACTGATCTGTTGTTAACAATTAATCATTCAATCCTTCTTAAAATGATGCATTTATACTCCAGGAAACAATGGGCATTTTTGGACTACTACCGGGGCACTTTTAGGTGGCACATTTGCTTCAACTTTGGTATTTGTCTTCTTCATTATTTGTTTATGTTTCAGTGGTATCTTTAACTCAGAATTTTCTATGTATATGTAGTCATTATATGTCTTTTAATTGTTATTCTGTCATATTAGGAGAATTGGAATTTATTCTGCTATCAGCATACACCTGAACTTTTTTAAATCCAATCTCTTTTGACATTACAACTAGTTTTAAGTTACATTACTCAATATTTATAACACTTACGGGCCAATAACATAAATTTTAACAATTAAATATGCATATTTTGCATTCTCATTTTACATACCATACTGCATTGAGATGAAAACATTAATTTGATATGTGACTTTATATTTTAGTTGTTTATGGCAGTTGTTCTGCGCATGATAAGCTTTGGATTGGATTATCACGGGATGAATCAAGATTCTCATTTTGATCAGGAGGTATTATATTCTTTCTGAATATGGTACTTGTTGGTTTCTTCAATGTAATTTGGTTGGATATTTTTTTTAATTCTACAATCATGCATGTAAACTGTTGAAGTTGTAGCAATGGCTATTTAGTAATACCAGGAACAGAAACTTTAGTAAAGTTTTCACTAAAGGGTAACTTTTGATGTTACCTCATAGGCATACATGTTCTTATTATTTAGGGAATAATGTATTAAATACTTTGTAAAGAATGAAAAAGAGAGAGAGGATGCTTTGGAAAGCCTTGATATTAAGGAGGGCATTTGTTACATATATTTGTAGTAAAGAAAAAGTTGTACAGTTTGACATACAACCAATGTGGGACTTCTATAGTCTAATTAAACAAAGAAGAAAGACAAACTAATGCTGTATTCTAATACCTCCCCTCAAGCTGGAGTAGATAAACCAAATGCACCAAGCTTGTTATAAAATATGCAACCCTTGAGATGAAAGAACTTTAATAAAACCTAATTGAAGAGGAAAACAAAAAGCTCAAATAAAATATCTCCATAATAGAAACCAGCTAATAGAAGTACTTGATGACAAACTTCTATGAGCATCATGTTGACTCTTCAGACAAAAGACAGCCAAGAGATGACCTGGAATAAGGAACACACATCTGAAAATGGCTGGAGCACTAAAAGATCATCATGTGCCGGTATGGAACATCACCAAGGAGGGCCAAAAACAGCACTTCTGCTAAAAGAAAGTAAGTGGTAAAACACACAGCATGGGAAGAGCAGATAGAATGACATGCAACTGGAGAAAAGGGCTGCTAAAATAAAGCAGGCAGGAAGAGCAGTTAGAGCAACATGCAACGGAGGAAAGAGCCGCTAGAATATAGCACAGTAGGAGTGACACAGAGTCAAAGATGAGTGCCATATGAATAAAGCAGAGCAGGAAATATAGCAAAAAGAAATGGCCTGAGAAGGTGGCCGGACGACGACCCAAGAAGGTGAATGGAGGCCACCGAAGAAGCTGCCTAGAGGGCCACCTTAGAAGGTGGTCAGACATCGGTAAAAAAGGGGGGGCCTAGAGCTCTGCTGGAGATGCAGGCAAAGTTCTGGCCTTGAAAGCTCTCAAGGCTTATTGTTCTCTCTCCCCAAGCTTTGATACCAAATAAAGAATAAAAGAAAGAGAATGCTTTGGAAAGCCTTGATAATGAGGGAGGCTTGTGGTACGTATATTTTGTAGAAGAGAAAAGGTTGAATAGCTTGAGATATGACCAATGTGGGACTTCTGTGGTCTAACTAAACAAAGAAGAAAGACAAACTAATGCTATATTCTAACATGCTTCAAATAACAATCAACTAAGATTATGTTTAGCAATATAGCCATGGCTCGTTGTACTATGCATTGCATAGCTTGAGTGAAACTATTTTTCATTATACATATTTAGTGCACATTGTATCATGTACCCATTTACTCATTTTGCACCAGAAGTCTTTTCTAGAGAAGTCTGTGGTTTTGTTCTGTTGGGTATTGATGTGATTCTCAAAAATAGTTCTGCTGATGCTTTTCTGTCTGGGGATTGCAGAAGCATTATCAACATTGCCATATTTGTAAATCAGGAAAATCTTGCTACCAAATTTTACAGGTTAGATTAGCTTGCTAGACGATCAAGAAATAAGTGAACTTTATATTAGTTGCTGAATTATGCTTTATGCTTTCATTTATACATAGTTTTATACAATTATGCCTTCTGTTAAGCATATGGTCACATTCTTCCTGCTTCAATACTTTGGTTACAATACCAGGAGAGAAGTTTGCAGAGTGACAAGTTCAGATATACCACATACCTTTGTTATTTGGTATATGCACCACTTTACATTGCTGGTCCAATAGTTAGCTTCAATGTTTTTGCCTCACAGGTTTGTGACTAAGTTATTTTTTTAGTATAACCTTGATTCTTGACTTTTCTTCCATTTCTTACAGTTCTAGTCTTATTGATAGCTTAGTTGATGAAGTGGACCCTAAAATTTTTTTTGGAGATTATGATGCTTTTAAGTTGTGTTATTTCTGAATGATGAATGACTACAAATAGAGGGATTGAGCGCACAAACAAGGCTACATCTCTAATCCCATTGTTGACTCAAAATTTGAAATCTAAACTTATCCTATCTGAACTGAAATACAAGGGAAAGATAAATACGACAGAAAGGTAAAATAATTCTAATGCCAACAATTAGATAAAACCCAAACTGAACCAGTAAGCTTAACATGTTAAGTTAAACACGTTAAGCATGGTGTTACATTAAACAAAGAGCTGATGTATCATGTGCCCATTAACTAAAATGACATGTGCTAACGAACACTCCCCATCAAGTTGGGGAGTTTATCAATCCCAGCTTGGAGCTTAGTTCTTCAAATTTGGTTATTGGCATTGGCTTGGTTATTAAGTCTACCACTTGAGAATTTGTAGATATGTAGGATACTTCCATCATACTAGAATCAATCTTCTCCTTTATGAAGAGTTACAATCAATTTCAACATGCTTTGTCCTAATTTTTTTTCCTATACCAATTGTGGTCATGTTGTCACACATAAGTTTTATAGGCATTTCAAATGAAATCTTTATTCTTCCCAAACACTTTCTATCTAAAGACCTTCACAAATTCAAAAGGCAACTGCACGGAATTTATTTTCTACACTACTTGCCACAATCGGTTGCTTCTTACTTCTCCATATGACCAAGTTGCCCTATATAAAAGTACAATACCCAATTTTAAATCTTTTATCCGTCATTGAACCAGCCCAATCAGCATTTGTGTGAACTTTAACACCCTAATGCTCCTTTTTTTTTTCCAAAAAAAGAAAAAAGAAGAGGCCCTTGCCAGTTGCCATTTTCAGATATTTTAAGATTCTATAAACTCGCTCCGAGTGCTTCTTAGTTTGCTTGATCATGAATTGACTGGCCACACTAATAGAATAACTAATGTTAGAATGAGTATTAGGAAGATAGATCAACTGACCAACTAGTCTCTGGTAACTCCTGGTATTTACCAGTTCGCTCTCTTGTGCCAAGCTTATAGTTAGTTTCCACTAGGGTTTAGGGTTTAGGGTTTAGGGTTTGCATCCTAGCATCCTTATTTCTTCCAATATATCTACGATGTACTTTCTCTGGGAGACGATGATGCCCCTCTTTGTCCTTGCCACCTCTATCCCTAAGAAGTACCTTAGGTGCCCCAAATCCTTTTCTTTAGACTTGGTGGCAAGTGACTTCTTCAACCTAGTGATGTCATCATTTTAGTCCCCTAAAACAACAATGTCATCAACATATATGATTAGAATAGCAATCTTTTTGTTATATGTAGTTTTAAAGAATAGTGTATGATCATTTTGAAATTGAATATAACCATGGCCTCTGACCACATTAGTAAACCTATTAAATTATGCTCTAGGTGATTGCTTCAATCCATATAGTGATTTGTTAAGTTTGCACACTGTATTGGGGCTGCTATTTGCATCAAGTCTTGGAAGAACGTCCATATACACTTCTTCTTATAGGTCCCATTTAAGAAGGCATTTTTCACATCTAACTAATGAAGTGGGCAATTTAAATTTGCTGCAAGAGACAACAATATCTTGATTGTATTGAATTTAGTAACTAGTGCAAACATTTCTTTGTAATTGATGCCATGAGTTTGAGCAAACCCTTTGGCAACAAGTTTGGCCTTGTAGTGGTTGATGCTTCCATCTGGGTTATATTTAATTGCAAACACCTGTTTACATGCCACATGTTTCTTGCTTGGAGGAAGCTCAAACAACTTCCAAGTCCTCTTCTCGTTAGTGTACTCAATTCTTCATTGATGGCATTTCTCTACTTGGGCTTCTTTGCTGCCTCATAAACATTCCTTGGTAATTTCTCATTGGAACCATTAGTCACAAAGGCATAGAACTTAGGGGACAACCTATCATAACAAATAAATTTATTGATAGGGTTTTGATTGTTGAGTGAAAGATCTTACCCCCTTCTTTAATGCAATGGGCACTTCTAAATCATGTTCTGTATCAATACGTGGCATAGGAGAGGATATTTGATCTTGCATAGGGTGTGTGCATTGCTGCTTCTATGTCTCCAGCTGCTCAATCACTGGACACTTCTTCCTTCTTGAAGATACCTTCAAATTCTGCTCTTGCATGGCATTCTATGTGGCATTAGGCTGGGTCTCAGGTCTTGTCATGTCAGGTTCAGCAGTTTGGGAGACAGAAGGTTGCTGTGGACGCTGTAAATGAGGCACGGAAGTGGGAAAATTGAGAGGTAAGTGAGGTGTTCTGGTTTCGGTCAAATTGTCAGATTCTGCAGGCAGTGCATTATGAATTTCAGGTCTGAAATCACCTTCAAACAGCCTTTCTTCAGTATTTTCACACTCCTCCTAAATCGTTGTTTGGGTATAGAAAGGTTTATTTTCAGAAAAGATAACATTCATGGTTGTAATAAATTTTTTAAGCTGAGGTGAATAGCATTTATACCCTTTTTGAGTAGGAGAATACCTAAGAAATATACATCTAATGGCTTTGGGATCAAGCTTCTTCACATGGTTATTATGAGCAAAGGATGTACAAACAAATATTTTTGGAGGAATGGTTATCATGGCTGGAGTGTAAGGGTGGGTTTCAAGGAGTTTTTGTTGAAGGGGCTGAAAATTTAATGTTTTTGAAGGCATTCTATTAATGAAATACACGATTGTCAAAACAATCTCTCCCTAATACAGCTTGGGCACATTAGTGGTGATTAAAAGGTATCTTGCAATTTCAAGGATGTGCATATCTATATATATGTATTCCAGCTACCTCATTTTGTTGAGGCTGTACACACAGGAACTGTGATGTATAATGCCTTGTTTTCCTTCAATTGACTAAGTGAATGGTTAAAGTAATCCTTGGCATGATCAGTTTTAAAAACTTTAATACTTGTCTTGAATTGGGTTTGAATAAAGTATGGAAAGTCTTAAAAATATTGACGACCCTAGATTTCCCTTTGAGAAGATAAACCCATGTTAAATGTGTATGATCATCAATGAAGGTAACAAACCATCTTGCCCTACTTTGCGTTTTTATTTAAGATGGTCCCCAAATGTCATTATGTACAAGACTAAAAGGATGGGTTGATTTGTAGACATGAGAAGGATAGGTGCTTTTTGCATGTTTGGATAGATATCAAATTTTACATTGGAAAGGAGTAGTTTTATTGACCAAGTTTGGATACATACGTTTTAGGTAAGAAAAACTAGGATGACATAACTTATAATGCCATGACATGGGTTTATTAAAAAAAAAAACAAAGTGGATACATGTAGTGTCCATTTTGAAGTCGTCTCTGGTCTAGTGAGATAATATAAGCCGGCACACTATCTAACGTTGCCAATCTTCCCCCTTGATGTCAAGTCTTGAAAAATTCAATCATTCATGGAGAAGTTAGTGGTGCAATTCAAGTCCTTTGCAAATTTCCTAAATAGAAAGCTGAAGAAAGAGAGAGAGACAAGATGGAGAAAGCTGAATAATTTCGTATATTGAGCACAAATGAGAATCATAATTATATAGGAATCATGGCAACAAGTTTGCCACTAGAATCCCTTGAGATAAGGTAATAAAACATCATTAAAACAAGTAAGGCAGAATAAATAAAATAAATGACAGTAAAGACACAGATCCAGAGTTAAATCTAAGAATAATGGCTAGTTACCAACACTCTCCCTCAACTTGGGGAGTAGATGTTGCTCATTCCCAACTTGACTTCAAGCTCTTCAAATTTGACCCTAGTGAGGGCTTTAGTAAGGATATCAGCCACTTTTAATCTACATGTAGTACGACTTAGTTCAATTAAGCCAGAGTCCAATTTTTCTTCAATGAAATGTTTGTCAATTTCTATATGCTTGGTTTTGTCTTGTTGTGTGGGATTTCGACCAATGCATAGGGTGGCCAATTTGTCACATACCACCCTCATAGGCTCATCACAATTAATTCTCAGTTCACTTAGCAATCATTTTAACTACAACCCTTCAGAAATGCCTTGAGCTAAAGCTCTACATTCAGCTTCAACTCTACTTCTTGCAACTGCTAATTGCTTCTTACTTCTTCAAGTAACTAAGTTACCCCAAGTATATGAGCAATAGCATGAAGTAGATATCATATCAGTTATAGATTTTGCCTAATCAGCATCACACTACACTTCAATGTTATGTTTTTCACCCTATTGATGGAAAATTTCCTTCCTTGGAGCTATTTTTAGATATGTCAAGATGCTATAGGCTGCTTCAAGATGAGCTTTAGTAGGTTTACTCATAAATTGACTGATGGAACTTGCAAGGAAGCTGATGTCAAGCCATGAGTGAGTCAAGTATATGAGTTTACCTATGAGCTTTTGGTACCTTTCAATATCAATAGGAGAACTATCTTGAGCAAATTTAATTTTATAGTTAGCTTCTATAGGTATATTAGTAGGCTTACACCCTAGCATTCTAGTATCCTTAAGGAGATCCAGGTATACTTTCCTTGAGATATAAGAATCCCTTTCTTTGACCTACCTCATCCCAAGGAAGTAATTCAGAATTCCAAGGTCCTTTATTTTAAATTCCTTAGTGAGAGCTTCCTTTGGATGCACAATTTCATCATCATAGTCCCCTATAACAATTATGTCATCTACATAAAGAACTCAGATGGCTATCTTCCCGTTTGAAGCAAACTTGGTGAAGATTGTATGGTCAACTTGACCTTGAGTAAATCCTTGCCTTTTTACAGTCATAGCAAATATCTCAAATTATGTTCTAGGAGACTGTTTGAAACCATAACTGGATTTATTTAGTTTGCACACTAATAGGCACCTAAGTAAGGCGGGGAACTCTCCCCCAAAAGCTAGCTATTAAGGTGGGAGAATCACCTTACTTAAGTACTCCATTGAGTATCTCATACTACTCAGTGTGGGACTTTGACATCCCATACTACCTTGGTCTCTATCAATTGGCTGCCCTTGGAAAGCCGACGTCTCAGCAGCTACATTCTGTGATACTTCACTCAGGGGCATTTCACTTAACCTTCCGCTGGTCAGAACTCTCCGCAGGTAGCCCTTTTTGGAGCCGCCAACTACCTGCTCTGATACCAATTGATAGGCACCTAAGTAAGGTGGGGAACCCTCCCCCAAAAGTTAGCTATTGAGGTGGGGGAACCACCTTACTTAAGTACCCCATAGAGTATCCCATATTACTCAATGTGAGACTTTGGCATTCTATGTTACCTTAGTCTCCATCACACACTTGCCCCTCCTTATTAGTCTCGAAGCTAGAAGGCAAGGACATGTAGACTTCTCTCTCTAAATCTCCATTGAGAAACACATTTTTGACATCAGGTTGATAGATGGGCTAGTCTAAGTTTGCTGCTAGTGATAAGAGGACTTTTATGGAGTTGAACTTAGCCATTGGAGCAAAAGTCTCATGGTGGTCAATCCTATATGTCTGAGTGAATCCCTTTGCAACCAATCTTACTTTATATCTACTAATGCTCCCACCAAAGTTATATATTAAACAGCTGTTTACATCCAATAGTCTTCTTCCCTTTAGGAAGTTTCAGAAGTTGCTATGTGCTATTTTTCTCAAGAGCATTTGGTTCTTCATACACTGCCTTCCTCCACTTCTCTTGCATGAGGGCCTCATGAATATTTCGTGGAACTTTTTCACTTGATACATTAGTCACAAAAGCTCTATAAGTAGGAGAAAGTTTATGATAGGACCCAAGCTGACCAATAGAATGTTCAGTGCATGATCTGACCCCTTTTCTTAAGGCAATAGGAACATCAAGACAATCATCCTCATGAGGTTTTATACCTGAACTTGGAATGGAGGAATGGTTCTGCTGTGGGAGTGGGTCAGCCCCTACCTCATGGGTCTTTTTCTTCCTGGTATTGACAATAGGATCCTTCTGCTGGGTGGTATTCTGCACATTAGTCTCCTGACCAGTAGTATTCACAGGCTTGGGGTCAGAGGGATTAGGTACAATGGGCCTAGTTGAGATGGTAGGCTCGGGTATGGGAATAATAGGCTTGGGTTCATGGTGAACAGGGATAGTTTCAGGATCAGAATCAGATTATGAACTATCTTGAATGCAAAAGTTCCATTCTTTGTTAGTGTTCTCCCCCTGAATGGAAGTTATTGGATAATAGGGTTGGTTTTCAAAGAATGTAACATCCATGGACACAAAATTTTTGTAAGGTGGGAGAGAAACACTTGTACCCTTTTGAGTAGTAGAGTGACCCACAAAAATGCATTTGGCAGCCTTGGGTTCAAGTTTGCTACTGTTATGTAAGTGGACAAAAGTGGTATAGCCAAACACTTTGATGGGTAAATTGGAAATGAGAGAGGTATGAGAGAAGGCTTGAGGGAGAGTGGTACAAGGTGCTTGAAAGTGAAGAGTTTTGGTGGGCATTCTATTTATGAGATAGGCAAAGGTTAGGACAGCTTTCCCCCAAAAGTGTTTAGGTACATTCATGGTGAATATGAGTGATCAAGCAACTTCAAGAATATTCTTATTTTTCCTTCCCGCTATGCCATTTTGCTGAGGGGAATGTATGCAACAGCTTTGATAGTGGATCCCATGTTTAGTGAGATAATTGCAAGGTGGGAGTTATGGTATTCATGCTTGTTGTCACTTCTAAGGATTTTTATGGAGGTTTGAAACTAGTTTTGTTTAAGTTGGTAGAAAGTTTGAAAGATAGATGGGACTTCATATTTTTCCTTCATTAAATAGTCCTACATAACCCTTGTATGGTCATCATTAAAGATGACAAACCATCTAGCACCAAAAACACATCGGTTTAAGTTGATGGAAAGTGTGAAAGATAGATGGGACTTCAAGAATAAGAGTGCTTTTAGTAAATAGAGCAGGATACATTCTTTTCATATATTGAACATTTGTTTGACCTAGTCTATAGTGCCACAATAACATATCAGAGATGCTACTAGCAGATAATCCCACTTTATTTGGACTTGTAGAACCCATAAGGTATAGACTAGCGACCTCCATAGCATATCCAATCACCCTCTTGGATACCAAGTCTTGAAACACAGCCATTGCTTGAAAAATAAGCAACATACTTGTTATCCTTAGTTACTTTGCTGATTGAGAGCAAATTACATGTAAGAGTAGGAAATAAAAGCACATTTTTAAGAATAAGGTCATTGGTTAGCATGAGTGTACCCACCCTAGTAACATCAGCTAAGGTTTCATCAGCAATTTTCACTTTAATAGGTTTAGAACAGGGACTGAAATTATCAAATAAAGAGGGGTTGCTAGTTATATGGTCAATTGCACCTGAGTCCACCACCCAAGTATGATCATTTAAGGCTTGGGTACTCATGGCCAGAGAGAAGTTACCTAATTGAGCAATATTTCCCTTAGCAACATTACCCTTAATGTTATCATTAGAGACTGAGTTCTGATTGACAAAAATATTCTTCAAAGGATCAAGTTGTTCACAGCTGAATAGGGTAGGATCAGATGGGGCAGCTTCGATGGACATATTGTAGGCTCTAGCATTTCCCTTGGGTTTGGGCTTCCAGTTGGCTGGCTTCCCATTAATTTTTCAGCAAGTGTCTTTGCTGTGACCACTCTTGTGATAGTGGTGACACCAACAAGGCCCATATTTCTTGGCCCATAGCTAATTATCAGTCATAGCAGGGCCTTTGGAAGCAAGAGCAGAGGTTTCTCCAAAGGAATGACCGTGGGCTGATCTTGTGTAAGCTTCTTTGGGGATTCCTCTCTGCTACCTCCTTGAGAGAGGGAAGAGGTGTCCTAGCCAAGACTCTACCATAAACATCATCATATATGTTATTAAGACCCATAAAAAATTGATAGATCTAGTTCCTTTCAACTATCTTGCGATAGGTGGCAGCATCTGCAGTGCTCTCCCATGTAATGTTTTCTAGAGCATCAAGTTGTTGCCAATATTTAATGAAATTATTAAAATATCAGTTAACTAACACCTTGCTTAAGGTCATGAATGAGGCTCTCAATATCATAGGTCTGTGTTGCACTTTCTTGGGCAGAGTAGGCTTCACGGGTGGACTCCCTAATGTCATGGGTTGTTTTGTAGAGTAGGTAATTTTCTTCAATTTCAGTGGTCATGGAGTTCACAAGTCATGACATCATGAGATTATTCTGAACATTCCAAGCTTTGAATTTAGGATCATTTCATGTTGGTTGGACAGATTCTCTTGTCAAATAATCCTCCTTGCCATAGCTACTCACGAACATCATCACAGACTAACTCCACTGTAGGTAGTTCAGCCCATTAAGCTTATGGCCAGTAATGACCACTGGTGAGGGCTCAACAATTCCTGGATTGGGCTGAGTAGCCATGCCTTGGGAGTGTTGCAATGCCATGGCTGGAGCAGACTCCACCATCTCACTTGTGTTGGATGAAGAGTTGTACTCGTACTTAGGCATACAGGTAGATTAGGGCTAGTAATTCTGATACCATGGAGAGAGAGAGAGAGAGAGATGAGATGGAGAGAGTTGAATAATTTTGTATATTGAGCAGAAATGAGGATCATAATTATATAGGGATCATGGCAACAAGCCTGCCACTAGATTCCTTGAGACAAGGTAATAAAACATCATTAAAACAATTAAGGCAGAATAAATACAATAAATGACAATAAAGACACAGATCTAGAGCCAAATAAGGAAATAAGCCAAGTTGACTTGATTCCAAGATTTAAGGGATTGAATCCCTTAGATCTAGGAATAATGGCTAGTTACCAACAAGAGCAAATTATTGGTTAATTTAGGGACAAATAGGGCATCTTTCAAGATTAAGTAATCTGAAATTTATACTTCAATGCCACTAACTTTGGCAAGGGACACATTAGCAATTCTCGCAAATAATTCTTTAGTACAAGCAGGAAATTATCTGAGAGAGAGAGAGAGAGAGAGAGAGAGAGAGAGAGAGAGAGAGAGAGAGAGAGAGAGAGAGAGAGAGAGAGAGAGAGAGAGAGAGAGAGAGAGAGAGAGAGAGAGAGAGAGAGAGAGAGAGAGAGAGAGAGAGAGAGAGAGAGAGAGAGATTACCTGCCATGTGATTTGTAGCTCCTAAGTCTACAATCTAAGGATTGGATTTTTGCACTTGTGTATTAAGAGCTAGCAGGAAATTATGAGAGAGAGAGAGATTACCTGCCATGTGATTTGTAGCTCCTAAGTCTACAATCTAAGGATTGGATTTTTGCACTTGTGTATTAAGAGCTAGCAGGAAATTATGAGAGAGAGAGAGAGAGAGAGAGAGAGAGAGAGAGAGAGAGAGAGAGAGAGAGAGAGAGAGAGAGAGAGAGAGAGAGAGAGAGAGAGAGAGAGAGAGAGAGAGAGAGAGAGAGAGAGAGAGAGAGAGAGAGAGAGAGAGAGAGAGAGAGAGAGAGAGAGATTACCTGCCATGTGATTTGTAGCTCCTAAGTCTACAATCTAAGGATTGGATTTTTGCACTTGTGTATTAAGAGCTAGCAGGAAATTATGAGAGAGAGAGAGAGAGAGAGAGAGAGAGATTACCTGCCATGTGATTTGTAGCTCCTAAGTCTACAATCTAAGGATTGGATTTTTGCACTTGTGTATTAAGAGCTAGCAGGAAATTATGAGAGAGAGAGAGAGAGAGAGAGAGAGAGATTACCTGCCATGTGATTTGTAGCTCCTAAGTCTACAATCTAAGGATTGGATTTTTGCACTTGTGTATTAAGAGCTAGCAGGAAATTATCTGATTGAGCAATAGTACTAGTACCAACAACTTTCTCTATGGTGTTTCCTTGATTTCCAAACACCTTTTGTAATAATTCCCACTGTTCTTTGTTGAAAAGAATGGAACCGGATTTGGGTTTCTCTTCATTGGTCACCATAATGCTGCAAGTCTCCCCCTTTTGCCTTGGCTTCCAATTTGATGGCTTGCCATGCAGCTTCCAGCAAATATCCTTTCTGTGGCCAACCTTTTGACAATGATCACACTAAGGCTTCCCTTGTTTGTTCCGCTTGGAGTCGGGGGCTAGAGGTTATGTGTTTCGAGCAACCAAGGTTGAGGATTTTGGTATATGTTGAGTAGACTATGGACCAAGAGTTAATTGTTTTCTACTTTCTTCCCACTTTACTTCACTATACACTTCTCTTAGAGAAGGTAAAGGTCATGTAGCCATAAATCGTCCTTTTACATCTTAAAATATGGGATTAAGTCTTAAGAGGAAATTATAAATTCTCTCTTTTTCATTAATTTTCTTATAATAAGTTGTGTTGGCATTGCACGACCATTGGTGAGTTTCATACATGTCTAATTGATGCCTGTACTTTAAAAGAGGATTATAGTATTGGGTTACATTTATCTCACCTTGTTTTAAATCATGGAGATACCCTTTGATTTGGGACCAAGCTGCTATGTTTTCTATTGAGGAGTAGGACTCTTTCACAGCATCTCATATCTCCTTGATAGTCGTGCGAAGAAGGTAATTCTTGCCTATCTCGAGTGTCATGGAGTTCTCTAACAGTGACATGAGCATGTTGTTTTCTCCCACCCAATTTATATACTTTGGATCTGTTGGTTGTGGCTGCTGGATCACTTCACTAGTGAGGAATCATTCCTTCTTGCCCCTAATAAACATAAGGGCACTTTGTGACCATTGTAGATAATTGTTTCCATTGAAACAGTGACCCATGATTATTTCAGGTGTATTTTTGACGGTTGCTTGTCTTGCAAAATTGTTAGAAGGGCTGTTTGGCATGGTAGAAGTCATAGAGTCAGAGGTGGACTCTGTGTTTAAGGCCCTTATGCAGCTGAAGGAAATCATTAGGCCCTTTGTGGCTTTGATACTATGAAGATTTTTCGGAGATTTTGATGCCATGAAGTTGTGTATTATTTCTGAATGATGAATGACTACAAATAGAGGGATTGAGTGCATAAACAAGGCTACGTCTCTAATCCCATAGCTGACTCTAAATTCAAAATCCAAACTTATCCTATCTGAACCAAAAATACAAGGGAAAGGTAAATACTATTAACCAGATAAAACCCAAACTGAACCAGTAAACTTAATATGTTAACAGAAAGAAACACATTAAGGATAATGTTATGTAAAACAAAGAGCTGATGTATCATGTGCCCATTAATTAAAAAGATATGTGCTAACCAACAGACCTTAATATTTCCTTTTCCCAAATAGAAGTATATGGAAGATATTAATTATTTTTTTGTCAAAAGTGGAAAAGAAAATTGTAGTCCTTGTGATGTTGTCTGGTCAGTCATTCCTATTTTCACCCCTCTATGTGAACATTTGCTTGAATTTGATAGTGTGTGCGGGTGCGTTTATATATATATATATATGTATATATGTATGTATTTATGTATGTAAAGTTCCAAAAGTGTGTAGAAAAATATCCAGTACATGATACTGAAAATGGATGAGCAGTATTTGATGTGATCCTGAACGGAATGGGATTAAACTATGCATTACTAGTCAAAAGATTGCTCTTGTTGTTCAGATTGTTTAAAAATTACACAATAATTGTTAAGTATAGATGTTTTAAAACTACAATCAAATTGCCGAGCTATAGCCTGATGTGCTCTTCTTAATGTTTTATGTGTCATAACTTGCTGTCAATTGTCTTTTATGGTTGTTTGAATACCTGTTTTGTTGATGATATTGGTTCTAATGTTCTTGCAGCTAGATGTTCCCCAGAGTAGTAATTTAAACAGAAATGTGATGTGCTATGGTTTTCGTTGGGTATTGAGTCTTCTTCTTATGGAGCTAATGACACATCTATTCTATTATAATGCCTTTGCAATCAGGTTAGTTCCTTAAAACTCAGTAAAACATTGGGTTGTATTTAGTTTTGCTTATTGGGTTGCTGAAATAATTTTTTTATCAATTAGTGGCTTGTGGAAGCACTTGTCTCCTATGGATGTGTTCATCATTGGATATGGGGTAAGAGGCTACTCTTTTGGATTATTACATGAGAGCATGTATAAAATAAATCGAACATTGTTTATTTTTTGTGTTGGTTCTCAGGTTCTTGTGGCCTGATTTCTGAATGGACTGACTGTTAAATAGGGATTGTCAATAAATTAGTCACACATGTTCTAGTATCAAAAAGAAAATTCTCTTTGGAAGCACACACTTTGCGAGAAAATTCTCTTTGGAAGCACACACTTTGCAAAAGGGTTATTTCACATAACCCACCATATGACCAAACAATAATTACCATGTACAGATAAGCCCTGGCATTATGTTTCTGATGAGGAAAAAGTCAAACACAATTTTCAATTGTTGTTTCACTCGCTTGGCAAGATTAGTCTGTTAAACATGCCTAATGATGATATGAACCAGCGAGTTCAGTTTGCTTCTGCTTTCATGATATACCCTATCTAGGTGCAGCAGTTGATTTAGTTTTCTGGTTTTTGTCATGCATTCACCCCCATTATGACCATGACTTAGGCTGTATTATATTAAGGTTTAAAACTTCTAGTTTTGGTTAAGATTGAAGAGCTCTGAAGGTATTATTGTGTTCAATTAAATTTCTAATCATTGGGGAACATATTATTTATTCTAAAATTTGTCATTGTTAGAAGAGAAAAGTTAGAGAGAAAAGAAATGGACCAAATAAAATATATTTATTAAGAGATTCAATGACTGTGTACGTAAACTTGATCCTGCATTGTTAGAAGAGAAGTTAGAGAGAAAAGGAATTCTGTTTAAAAGCCTTTGATAATGAAGCCTTTAATTCTTACTAGTTCCAATATGAGCCTAATAGAATAGATTAGAAATGTAAATAGTTGGGTCACCAAAAAGAGAGATATATATATGTATATAGTTCAGGTTTTTTTGAAAAGTAACTAGTTATCTGACTTATGGCTTCATACTTGGTATGGTCATGATGAATCGGAAGGAAACAGGCTGATAATGTGCCAAGCTAGAATCCTTGGAGTGGAGTTCTTTCAGTGAAGTTTAATGTCTTACAGTATCAATTTAATAGACGGTAGAAGTTGATTTGTTCCCTATGTATCTTCTACTGTTTTGCTCTGTTAGAGCTTTAATTTCCTTGTTCCATATGTATCTTCACTTTCTTTATCAAGAAATCAGCATGGTGCTTTATCATACTTTGTTGTTAATTTGTTTCAGGTCTTAAACTTCATGTGGCTAAAATTTTTGCTGATCTGGCGCTATTTCCGGTTCTGGTCACTGGTATGTTACCTGCTGTAACCTTTAAGCATCTGGCATGAATGCCTCAATTGCATTTTTAAGGAAGTCATACCTTGGAACCATGTCTTGTAGATAAATGGCATTGAGGTTCCAGAGAATATGCCAAAGTGTATCAATAATTGCCACAGCTTGGAAGGCTTTTGGAAAAACTGGCATGCTTCTTTTAACAAATGGCTTGTGAGGTGCAACTGACTCCTTTACTTTGATTTTCCGCTTCTTTTCCTTGATGATGACTGACATTTTTAATTGATTAGAAGTTCAGGTATATGTACATTCCTCTGGGGGGGTCTCAAAAAAAGCTACTCAACGTATGGGTTATATTCACATTTGTTGCCATCTGGCATGATTTAGAGTGGTACTCTCTCCTCTTGTTGGTCAGTTCTATCCGTTTGATAGGTAGAAGTGGCATATTGTTTGACCTTATAGCTTATATTTGATAACTATCATTGTCCTTAGGAAGCTTCTTTCATGGGCTTGGTTGACATGCTTATTCTTTATCCCTGAGTTGGTTCTGAAGTCAGCAGCAAAGGCATTTCAGGTCATCCATATCTTTTTGTGCTGATCTATACTTCAATTGATTTCAGTTATTATAATGTTTATTGAAGAACATAGAAGAAATGTAATTCTCTGATCTGATTTTTAGAGTGAATAGGTACAGATTATATAGAAGAAAACTACCTAAAATAGAGATGATACAAAATAGGAAAGATTACCAGAAACAAGGAAGCTAAAAATATGAAAATAAAGCAGGAATTAAATCAGGCTAGAAAAGGAAATAAAATCCCTAAAATACTTCCTAAAAATAAGGAGTAGAATATGGACAATGAATAGGATAAGTAATCAACACTCCCTCTCAAGCTGGTTTATAGATGTTAATTATTCTCAACTTGTCAACCAGCACCTCAAAACTTGGTCTAGGCAGCCCTTTAGTTAGAACATCTGCTACTTGTTTCTGGTGGGCGCATATGTTATATATATTACCCCATCTTCTCTCTTTTCTTTAGTTAAATGTTGGTATCACTCAACATACTTGGTATGGTCATGATGAATCGGATTGGGAGCAATACTTATTGCTACCTTATTGTCACAATACAGCTTCATGGGGTCTATACTAGGCATTTTTCAGTTCTTCCATTAGCCTTTTCAACCAAATTAGTTCACAAGTTCCTTGGGCAAGAGCTCTAGATTCTGCTTCTACACTGCTGTGAACTATAATTGATTGTTTCTTGCTTTTCCAAGTGACTAAGTTCCCCCAAACCTTGGTACAATAACCTGATGTGGACCTTCTATCTTCAACAGAATCTGCCCAATCTGCCTTAGCAGAAGCCTCCACACTTCTTAGCTCATTTTACTCAGAAAATAAGGCTTTTCCTAAGCTAGCTTTTAGATATCGTAAAATCCAATATACTAGACTAAGGTGTTCTTCTATTGGAGAGTGTATAAACTGGCTTACTAGACGTACTACAAATGCAATATCTAGTCTCATTTTGAACAGGTATATCAGTATCCACTAATCTATGATATCATCTCCTATCTATTGGAACTTCATCCTTTCTAAACTTTGGGTTACAGATCAATAAGTGTTTTAGTAGATTTGCAACCAACCATTCCTGTTTCTCTCAATAAGTCTAGAGTGTACTTTCTTTGGGAAATTAGGATACCTTGTTTGTTGCTTGCCACTTTTATTCCTAAGAAATATTTGAGTTGCTTGAGGTCCTTATCTTTGAATTCACTATTAAGAACTCTCTTCAGCTTCTCTATTTCTTCCATGTCATCTACAATTAATATGATGTCATCCACATACACAGTCAAGATAGTTTTTCTTTTTTTCCCCAATCATGTGAATGTTTAAATAACAGTGTGTGATCAGTCTGTCCCTGGCTGTATTTATGCTTCTTTATAATCTTTATGACGTGATCAAACCAGGCCCTTGGTAATTGCTTACAATCCATATAGAGACTTTTTCAGTTTGCATGCTTTTTAATTGTAATTTTCCCCATCAAAGCCTGAGGCACCAAGTTCTCCATTTAGGAAGGCATATTTTACATCCATTTGGTGTAGTGCTTAGTCAAGGTTGGCAACTAGAGATAGTAGCACCTTATGGTATTTAATTTTGCAACTGGGGCAAAAGTTTCAGTATAATCTTTCCCAAAGGTTTGGGTAAATCCTTTTGCAACTAGGTGAGCCTTGTATCTCTCTTTTTCGCCATCTGATTTATACTTGATGATGACCATCCATTCACACCCTACAGCTCTTTTTCCTTCAGGTAACTCCACTTCATCCTATATTTTATTCTTTTCTAAGGCATTCATCTCTTCAAAGACAGCACCCTTCCAATCTGGATTTTCAAGAGCTTCTTGGATATTCTTTGGCACCTCATGCTTTTCCACCTTTTCTGTCATAGCTCAGAAAGCAGGGGATAAACGGCTATAGGAAAGATAGTTGGAAATATGATGTTGTGTGCCTGCTCTAACCCCTTTTCTGAGAGCTATTGGGATGTCCAGCATCATGGGGTTGGGCCTCCAATTTGAAGTATCTTCACCATCTGCCAGTTCAGTTTTGGTTTTGGGATTTGCCTGTGGATTGGACTCTTGGCAATGCTGTTTTTGAGTGAATGCTTGTACCTCTTTAGGTCTTTTGTTTCTTCTTGAGTAAACAAAAAGTTCTGATTCAAGTTGAGTAGGCCTATTTGAATCTCCCCGTTTCAAACTCTGTTGATGTCATAATGGGAGGGTTTCCATTTCTTGGTTGTTCAGGTAAAGGTATGGCATAATCAATAGGAAGAGAAATGGCATGGTCCCAAGGCCTCTCTTCACTTAAAGTCTCCCCTTGAAGAGTGGGGTTTGGTAGAAAGGTTGATCTTCTAGAAAGGAGACATCAAAGGAAACAAATATTTTTTCTCTGGTAGGATAGTAGCATTTGTACCCCTTTGATTTGGTGAGTAGCCAACACACACACACACACACGCACACTTTATGGCTCTAGGATCCAATTTCGCACTATTGGGATTGTTGTTATGGGCAAAGGAGATACAACCAAAAATTTTGGATGTAAGGAGGTGAACATCTTGTTATAGGGAAGGGACTTATGGTGGATACTCTGGAGGTATTTGAAAATGAAGTATCTTAGATGGTAACTGATTTATCAAGTAAGATGTGGTTAGGACAGCTGCTCCCCAAAACCGTTTAGCAACATTGGAGGTGAACATAAGGGCTTAGGCAACCTCTAACAAATTGTGATTTTTACACTCAGCAATACCATTTTGTTGGAGTGCTCTGACACGAGAACTTTGCTGGAAAAATTCTATTTCCTCTAAAAAAATTGCTGAGGATAGAGTTGAAATACACTCGGCCATTATTAGTCTGGATAATTTAAATATATGTCTGGAATTGAGTCTGTATCATTTTGTGGAATTGCTGAAAAACAGAGGCAGCCTTAAATTTTTCTTTGAGGTCAACCCAAGAAACCTTTGAATGATCATCAGTAGGAGTTATGAACCCTCTATCCCTAGAAATGTTATTAATGCTTGAAGGACCCATATATCACTACAAATGAGTGCAAAAGGTTTGGATGATTTGTATGGTTGACTTGGATAAGGGTTTCAGGTATGTTTAGCTACAGTGCAAGTTTCACACAGGAAGGAATTCAAATCTTTATTAATGAACATGGAAGGGAACAAGTTTTTGAGCCAAGAAAAACTAGGATGGCCAAGCCTATTATGTCATAACATTATTTCAGACATAAGCACGGGGAAGATTGACTATTTAGAACCAAAACTTGATTTTCATATTTTCCTCAAGGTAGTACAAGCTATTATCCATCTTAGCATTGCCAACTGTGCTCCCTGATAATAAATCCTGAAACTCGCAATATGAAGGGTAGAACTTAGCTACACAATTCAAGTCTCTTGTCAATTTGCTAATAGACACTAAATTACACGTCAAATTGGGAACATGAAAGACAGATTTTAGTGTCACATTTGGCAGATTTATAGACCCTTCTCTAGCAATAGCAGATAAAGTCCCATCAGCGACTTGATTTTGAAATTTCTTGGGCATAAGGTATAAGTAGAAAAGAAGTTATAAGTCCTAGACTTATGATTATGATCTGAAGCTCCTGAATCCATAATCCAGTGGCCATTAAGTTTGAAATTTATACTTAAGGCAGAGGGACAGTTACCTTCTTGGGCTATAGAGCAATTTGATACTTGACCAGATGCGTTCGGTTGAGATCCTTGGATTTGGGCAAGAAGAGCATTTAATTGTTCAAGTTGCTCTTTGTTGAAATCAGCCCCTCCAATTTGCTATCATCTGAAATTGCTTGGTAGCCTTTGCTTTGTTTGCCTTGTCTGCTGGGCTTCCACTTTGCTGGTTTTCCATGTATCTTCCAACATGTTTCTTTGATGTGATTTGAATGTTGATGATGATCACACTAGACCATTTCATTCTTCTAGTTTCCACACTGTTCTGATTTGTTTTCTTTGAGGCAAGTGCAGAACTTTAAAGGAGGTTGTTTGGATTGAGTTCTTTAGTCCCTCCTAGCATGACACTCTTTCTGCTTTCTTCCCTTCTTACTTCTGCAAATCCTTCTCTGACAATAGGGAAAGGTTTTGTTCCCAATAATCAACCTCTAACTTCATCTAACTCGTTGTTTAGCTGAGAAGGAAATCAAAGACCCTTTCCTTTTCAAACATTCTGTCTTCAGCTCATAAAATATGTCCAGCTTCGGCCATAACTCTGAGTATTGAAGTATTCTGTGACAGAGAAGTTACCTTGTTTCGTATTTTTCAATGCTGATCTGATCTCAAAGCATTGAGCAAAATTTTCAAGGTCTAAGTGCATTTCATGTAGCATCTCCCATTTCTCCTTTGCTGTTTCTTATAACTGTTAAGTTCAGCCAATTTTTGGGTCTATGGAGTATCATCCCCGCCATAACCAAGGAATGTTCTGACTCCCAGGTTGAGTAGCCTGCTTCTCCTTCCTTTGGTGCTCTTGTTGCCCCTATCAAATAGCCAAGCTTGCCTTTCCCTTGGATCACCACGGGAATGAATTGAGACCATTCTAGAAAGTTGGTCATGTTGAGTTTTTGCTGAGTTATTTGAACAGATCAGTGTCTTCAGTATGAACCACGGATGTTTTTGAGCTTTTTAAGAGTTCGGAAGATACCTCTGAGGACCCTTCTTGAGATATATCCCAAGCAATGGCTGTTTTGACCATTATAAAAAAAATAAAAAAGAAATCGGAGAAATTGTCGCTCTGATCCCATGAAAAATAGCGAAGAAATGAATTTCTTTAATCTATTTTTTTTTAATAGTGAATAGGTACAGATTATATACAAGAAAACTACCTAAAATAGAGATGCTACAAAAAGGAAAAATTACAAGAAACAAGATGGCTAAAAATATGGAAATAAACCTGGAATTAAATCAGGCTAGAAAAGGAGGTGACTTCCTCTATGATTTTGAGACGTGGGTCCTATATTGTTAAATCATAATCTGATTAACAGTGTTATTAGGCTGGCGGGATCAAACCTGAATATATATGAATAGCCATGAAGAATTCATAAATTTCCTTGCATTTTGATCTTTATCTTTTGTAATTGGCATATGGGATGATGACTAAGAAATATTTTACTCTTCAAGGAAAGGCACCGTACTGCTATTTAAAATAAGAGATGACAACTTTGCTTCATATAAATCAAATTAAACTGTCCTTTAATTGGGACACTTAGGTCATCATACATACTTCTGTAATTTTTTTCCTTTTTTTATTAATTCTTAGCTGCTGGTTGAGTAAATTTTGTTTACATAATAGTGATGGAACTCCGAATGTAATTTTTATTAATTGAAGGCATAGGGTTTTATCAAATAGTAAAATTTTAAGCATTCTGGTGCTTCATTGTTTCTTTGCTTGTATTGTTATTGAAGCCCCCTTTTACCTTGGCAACGTCCATTCTTTTCCTTTTTTTTTTTTAAATAATTATTAGTTCAAATTCATAATTCTTCCTTTCTAACTTTAAGGTTATTATGATTATCAGGCTGAAAGTGGTTTTGGAGAATATTTATTTCGCGAACTCAGTGCTGTTGCTAGTGCTGTCACGATTACTTGTCTCATGGTTTGTCCTATATTGAACTTGGAAGCTATAGCATATATGGATATCATATTTCTTAACTGTATTATATGCCTTCCGTATGAATTATTTCGTGTCTGGTTTTGTGCATGTGATATGATGTCTTTCCGAAAATAATATATAAAAGGCAGTGCCATCAGAAGTAATTGAATTTCTACTTACAGAAACAAAAAGGAAGATGTATCAAGGACAACATTTGGGTAGTCAGTAAAAATTTTATGGAAAGTAATGCAATATAACTTTGTTGCCTTCCACTTTAGGAAAACTTGTAATTTTGCAACTAAAATATTGTGATTATGTTTTTTCATCGGCTTTTTAGTGAGTTTGAACTTCATTAGTTTTGTTTTTAGGATTATCTCAAGCCTATTTTATTTACTGGATTTTCTTGCTAAATGGAATTTTTCTGGTTGCCCACATTGTTCGGAGTTGTGCTTATCTACCTAACTAACTCTTGTAAAACAATTGGCCAAAGGAAAAAAGAAGAAGAAAACTTCAGTAAACAGCCTGTGAGATTTATAGGGTCTTATCTCAAGGTTGGATTGAGAAAGAGACCAGGTGTTGCAAATTCTTCCTTTGCCTTACTTTTGTTTTGAATTCATATGCCAGTAGAAGCCAGGAGAAGTATTACTGTTCAATATCTGTTGTTCAGGAAATTTTCATCTGTACTCAATCCCTTTGCAGCGTGTTTTGACCCTACAATTCAACTTTTGGAATTCTAATTAGCCCATTAATTTACCTACAAATTTTTTAAAATCATCTACATCACTTTCCAGATTACAGTTCAGAGCCAGTCGCAGGAGCTCTTTTCAACAATTTTTTCTGACAAAATGATCCTTCTCCTTTTGGCATACCATTAAGAAACCTTCTAGCACATCTTTGTGTTCATCTCTTTCTTTATATCCTCCAATTACCCCCATAATCCATACTTATATTTTAAATTTCTCACATAACAACCTTTTTGCTTATTTGGCATAAGAAATTTCTAAGAAAACCTCAGAAACATAAAATCCTTTCCAGTAATAAGGATTACAATTCACGGATAATGACACACTAGATTTAACTACAGGGGCTAGGCTGCACTATAGTGTTTCCTGATTTGTGTTTAAAATTAGTCATCATTTGACACTCTAGAAGAAGTTGAAGTGTTTTGAACCCTTAAGTTTTAGTAAAAGATTGGACATGTTAAACAGTTGGCTACTCTGCTGCTGATTTTAGCATTTTTCACTTAACTTTCTTACGGTGAGTGTACAGTTGCATTTAGGAGGTGCCCATAGAGGGCATCATAGTGTGGCAGGCTTGGATAAAGAATCCGCAGTTTTTATATAGTTAAGATGAAAATTCACAGTTAATATGACGCTTTTGCAGCATAAAATGTTATAGTTCAAGCTGTGCCTGTAAAAGGAAGGCAAAATAGTAGAACCCCTCGGACCATAACACATCTTTTGCCATCATTAATAATCAAATTGATTGAAAACCAGGGAATCCAAACTACATATCACCTTAAGAATAACAATAATTTATCAACCTTGTGTAGCATCCTATTTGAGATCTTAATTAACTTCTATCAGAGGTGCGTTAAATTTGTGCTCTTTTAGGAGGAATGTTGTGTGCTTGGAAGCTGTATCTAAACGCCGGAACTTTTAGCCAGAGATCTCTCTTCAGGTCTTTTGTGAAATATGCTTTTTTTTTTGTTTTACGCCTCCTTGTGGGTTAAGCTCATGAGTAATTTGAACGAGTTTCCTTGTCTGATTTGCAAACTGCACAGATTGGATTGCTATTGTGAATTGATGGTTCTTCCATTTTTTTTCCCGAAATCAGTTGTTCTTTCATAAAAAAAATAATAAAATTAAAAAAATGAAAATGTTAACGCACTCTTCCATCTCCTGGCTTTTTGGATATGTTAGTAGTAGTTCTTCCTGTTAAAATTTCTTTGTTTCCCTAAGGGTGTGTTTGGATAGAGGATGTAATGACAAAAGGAATGTAAAAAGTAAGTAAGTGGGGATAGGTGAGATGAAAAATAATTACTTTGCTCTTACTTTTAAAGAGGTAATTTAATGGATAGAATAATAAATATAAAGATAGAATAGACATTACACAAACTATGTTAACGGAATACGTTCGCGATATTGCGAACCAAACAGAACCTAAGCCAGGTGTGGTAGGATGGGAAGAGGGCATGGGCAAGCTGGGTCACTAGGGCAGTCAGCTTTCCCCTGTTTCAAGTTAATTAATACATCCTCCCCTGTGAGGATCGCCTTGTGCATTGATTTTGTATGTTGCTGAAAGCGCCAATTGCACTAATCTCAGTGTCCAATAATTGTTTTTGGAAGTGACTCCAAAAAATTAATTAGTTTTCAAAGTTGCTTCTTAATCTCAAATTCCCCCCCCCCCCCCCTCGCGATTTGTTTGGTGCTATTTAAAAAGATGGAGGGTTCTTTTCTTAATTAAACTTCTGTTTTGCCAGTGCAATGACATTTTTTCTGTGGCAGACAAAATAAACTTAGAATCAAATAACCTCAAGGGCGTTTATGGAATGTACTTACAGCAAAAGCGGTGAAGTGTTTTTTATTTATTTTTCTCAGGCTTCTGCATCTTATATTCCGGTCACTACACTGACAATGATTTTTGGGGAATCTTTTGAATATAATCTGATCTGATATAGTTTTATGGAATTGAATGCAATTCAAAAATAAAATAAAATTTCCAATTTGAATCTCATCTCTCTAGTTTCTTTTTATGCCTTTTTGGAATAATACAAGTCTTTTCTTGACAGGTGGCAAATCTGGTTGGCTTTGTTATTGGACCAGGAGGCATCAACTGGTTGCTTTCTTCTTTCATTCACAAAGAAGGTACTACATCAATATCCTTACCCCTGAACTCGAATGTTGTTATATACGGTTTATAATTAATTGGAAATTCCACCTCACAGGACTGCCTGTTCTTGGTGGCTTACTCCTGTCGTTTTACATAGGAACGAAGGTATGATGTATTCGGCATTTAACTTCATTTGTAATCACAATTTCAAATCAGTAGGATGGATATCTTTTCCCTTTCTTTTTATAATAATATTTCACCAAAATATTTGCAGCTTATGTTCCACATAGCTGAAGCAAAGCAAAGGTCGCCTTGAATTGGGACATATGTTGCCTATATTACTTGATGCCATTATGCAAATTCCATGTTCTTATCTATTGCTAGAAGTATGGGATAGCTCTCAAAGATTGTTCTAGCTGTAGGTGGGACGAGTGGATAGCACAGATTCCTCTAGGCGAATATATATCAAATTGCCCTTGATTTGTCATACCAGAACCAAGGTCAAAGGCAAAGGAAAAGGAACAAGTAAATTTGTTTGAAATGGATTAGGTGTACATGTTTCATGATTTATCACTTATTCCACCAGTTTTCTCTGGACAGAAAAATGCTCAAATTCATTTTGTTTACTTTGAGATAACTTTGAGATATCCCCTTCTCCTCCCCCCCCCCCAAAAAAAAGTGCCATTTACTTGTCCCATCATGCATTGTTGTAACTTGTGGATGTAAAAGCCACGTAAGTATTGAGTGAAGCTAGTGTAGTCATTGAGTGCACAGTTGGTACTAGAACGTGCATGGCAGAATATTAAAATGGTTTGATTTCGTGATTACTTTTAGTGGCATGGTCTTTTACCATGTTATGTTGCAATGATGGTTGAGCAATAAACAGGAACATCATCCTAATGATTAGTCATTTCATCTTCCTTTGTTAATTATTTGTTAATGGGCTTAACGTAAGAATTATATTGAAAATGAAATATTATTTAAATGGATGTAATGAGATGTTCTAAGTTTGATGAACTGAATTGTTAAACCATAAGCGTTAAGCAGCATTCTGTGTTACGAAGGGTGATTAATATTTTGATTATTTCCTTTGTATTATAACTGGTGTACAGGTGTAGTGTGTGTGCTATCATTCTTTTGTAAATTCACGTGTTAGGATAAGTTTGTTTTAGATTCTTTCCATTGTGTTAAGTAAGACACCTACCAAAGGTTTATTGCCTCTCTTTAACAGAATTCTCTTTATATAGAATTATTTCCTTTCGATTGCTCAGTGAAGAAATTAAGCTCTCAAAATTTTGTTCTTTTTCTTCTACTTTCTATCCTAGTATCCAAGCTTCTGAGGCTCACACCGTGACATCCCATTTAAATCCAACTCCCATCTCGAGAGTAAGAAAGTGAATGATACTCTTCCTTCTTTTGCTATCTCTCTCCTGAAGACACCACCATTCATAAGCTCGCTCAATCAATCTCACTTTTTCAAGCTAGAAAAAAGTAATTACCTGGTTTGGCAGTCAGTGATGTTTCCGATCAGTCATGACAACAAGCTAGATTGATATGTTTTTGGAGCAAAGCTAGGTCTAAAATTCGTCTTTGAAGATGTAGAGAAGAAGATTAATCCTGAGTATGAAGAGTGAATTACAGCAGACTACAGACTAATTTTTGCTCAACTGGTTGTTCAACACTATGATTGTGGGTATAGCTAGATGATTCATTACTCCACCTCAAGGGATCTTTGAAAGGCTGCCAAAGACCTCTCGGGTGCTCACATCAGATCTAAAATCACTCTTTATAAAAATGAGTTGCAAAGGACTTGAAAGAGATATATGAAAATGGAAGACTACCTGAATAATATGAAGAGCATTTTAGACAATTTGACACTTGCTAAAAACATGATATCCTTATCCTTGAATGATCTTGTTATTTAAACACTTGCTATACTTGATTCTGAATATAACCTTATTTTTGTTCAACTTGCAGAGATAGGGGATCTCACTTGGATTAATTTAAAAGCAACATTATTCACCTTTAAAAATAAGTTTGAACAATTAAGCAGCTTTAGCAATTTAACTTCTGACAATTTAGTAGCAAATGTGGTTAAGTCTTGCTCAGCCAATTTTGATTCTAGACGTGGCAATTGGAGAAAGCTTAGGCAAAGAGAATATCAAGGTGGCAAAGGCTATGGAAGGAATAACAGACCCAACAGACCAACCTAAGCTAGGACACATTGTTGTGCATTGCTACTATAGGTTTGACAAGAATTATATAGGTACTCTTCCAGATTTAAACAAAAAGAATTAACAAAGCTACATAATCTATTTCGCCACCCGAAGTACAATTTATCAAGCATGGTATCTGGGCGGTAAAGCAAGCAATCATGTCACTAATGATGTGAATTAGATTGATGACCCAATTAGTTTTTCTAGTAAGATAAACTTAGTTATGGGCAATGGTGCCAAAGTTCAAGTTATGAATATTAGTTCACCTTAATTGCTGTGTTCAAACCCTCCTCTTTTGATGAAAGACATCTTATATATTCCTAACATTACAAAAAATCTTTTGAGTGTCTCATAACTTATAGCTAACAATTACATTTTTATAGAATTTCACTCACATGGTTACTTTGTGAAGGACAAAACCATGGGAAAATCTTAGTACGAGGGAAACTCAGAGGAGTTATACAAGGTTGATAGCTCAAGCCAAAGTTCCATCCCACCAAGTTGTTTTAGCTTGCAATCATCTCAAGAAAACTCTAGCAACTCCATAGCCTCCATTGCTTTGTTTTGTTCAAGAAGAAAGGCATAAAAAGTTAGGACACCTAATTAGTCATGTATTTTCACATGTTTTACAAGAATACAATGTAAAATTTAAATGTAATGAAGAGTTTAAATTTTTTGAAGCTTGTCAGGTAGGCAAATCTCATGCTTTTCCCTTTAAATCTTCATCTTCTAATGTAAATAATATACTTGACTTAATTCACGTTTATTTATGGGGCCCTTCTCTAGTGACTTTCATTGCCTAGACACAAGTGCTATATACATTTTATTAATGGTCTTGGTTGTTTGACATGGATCTGTCCACCTAAAGCCAAAGGAGAAGCACTAAATGCTTTTTGTTTAGTTCAAGAAACTTGTTGAAAATTAGTTTGACAAAAGCATTAAAGTCCTACAAGTGACATGGGGGGAAAATTCAAAAGTTTCACTAATCTTTTGCAAGCTTTAGGAATTCATTTTAGACATTTTTTGTCTACACACTTCACCATAAAAATGGGAGAGCTAAATGCAAACATAGACATGTGGTTGAGCTTGGTCTAACACTCTTGGCACAAGCTAAAATGCCTCTCCATTATTGATGGGAAGTCTTTCAAACATTAGTCTATTTAGTTAATAGGCTGACAACCAGCGTTCTTCAAGGAGTGACACTTTATTTCAAGTTGTTTAATTCTTCACCTAATTACAAAGCACTTAACACTTGTGTGTATGCATGTTACCTCTGCTTGCAGCCTTATAATCAACATAAGCTAGAATTTCATACATTCAAGTGTCTTTCTCGGTTACAGTGGCTCACACAAGGGATACAAGTGCTTAAGTCCTATGGGAAAGATTTATGTCTCAAGGCATGTGGTTTTTAATAAAACAGAATTTCCTTTTAGTACTGCATTTCTAAACATAAAGAAAATTCTTTAAAATGAGATTGTACTTGCAACATTTTTGCCTTTAGAGTTACAAGATGGACAATGTCACATGTCATCCTTTAATAAGGAATTTACAAGTAATATTGCAGCTTCTGTTCCTAAAGACATCTTAGTTACTAATAATGCAACAAATGCAAATAATTCTCTTGTAACCCAAAAGATGATTTAAACACCTAGTAATAGTAGCTTAGTAGATAATGTATCTATAGGACTAAAATACTTAGTTCACAAGATTTGAATATTGAAAATGGAATATGTTGACTCCTCAATACCAAATACTCAAGGACATCTTATGATGAATAGAAGCAAAATAGTAGCTCATCAGAATAATTCTTCAATTCCTTAAACTAAAGGAGTTCAATCACACCAAATTGTTACAAGGAGCAAGTGTTTAAGTTTAAACTTCCTTTCATTGGAGTCTCAAACTAAAAAACAATTTACTTGAGTGAGGCTTTTACAATAACAAAGGGGAGACTTTTCTTTTTCTTTTTAGAGGTAAGTCACAGATTATCATCATCTTAGTATATAGATAATATTCTAGTTATGGGCAATAATCTAAGTGGTTTGAAGAATTTTATTCAAAAGCTCAATAGCTTATTCTCTCTCAAAGACTTTAGACCTCTACATTACTTCCTTGGATTTGAAGTTCAAAGTGTCACTGGAATGTATTTAAGTCAAGGTAAATACATGATGGACTTATTAAAGAAGTTTGACATGTCCAATGCTTCCTCTTGCCCTACTCCAATTGCTACTAGAAAAATAATGTCTATTCATGAATGTGAACATTTGAAAAGTCCTTCTTTGTATTAAAGATGGATTGGTGCATTGCAATACCTCACTAATACTAGACCTAATATTTGTTTTGTTGTCAACAAATTAAGTTAGTTTTATGTGCCCCCACTATTGCACATTAGCAAGATGCCAATAGATCTCTTCAGTATCTTAAAGGTACATTACAATATGGCATACGTATTAAACCATTAAAAGTTTTGTTCATTATAGGATATTCTAATGTTGATTGTGCTTCATGTCCTAATGACTGAAAGTCTATTAGCAGCTTTTGTGTTTTTTTTTTTGGGAGATTCCTTGGTGTCTTGGTTTTTTATAAAGCAAATAGTTATAACTCATTCTAACACTAAGTCAAAGTTTAGATTCTTGGTCAGCTTAATTGTTGAAATAACTAGGATACAATCTTTGTTGAAAGAAGTTGGATTTCCATTGAAGGAAGTACCAATTATTTAGTGTGATAATATCAATGCTAATGCTCTAATAGCTAACCTAGTCTATCATGCTTAGAGCTAAGCACATAAAAATTAATGTGCGTTATATGCATGATTAAGTTCTAGCAAAATAGCTCTTAGTAGACTATGTTCTTTCTTCAAATCAAGTTATAGATTGTCTAACAAAGGTTCTTTCTTGTTCTCGCTTCTAATCTTTATGTGACAAACTTAGGGTTTGTCTTTCACCTTCTTGTTTGAGGAGAGGTATTAAACCATAAGCATTGCAGTAGCATATTTTATATTGTGTTACGAAGGGTGATTAACATTTTGATTAGTTCTCTTGTATTATAGTTGGCCTTCAGGCATAATGTGTGTGTTGTCATTCTTTTGTAAATTCATGTGTTAAGATAAGTTCATTTTAGATTTTTTCCATTGTGTTAGTTAAGACACCTATCATAGGCTTGTTGCCTCTTTCTAACAAAATTTGCTTCATATAGAATTATTTCCTTTTGTTTCCTTAGTGAAGAAATTGAGCTCTCAAAATTTTGTTGTTCTACTTTTTTATGTGAGGTAAGGTGTATCTTTTGAAAACTGAAATGCACTCCTAGTATTATTATATATGGTTATGTAGTAATTGTGTTAGTATTGTCTAATTTAAGTCAACACATGTTTAGTGATATAAATCCCTTTTGGGTTAATAGTATTTACACCATTTTTCTTATATGGCCTATTCAGTAAGTGAGAAAAGGTGAGGAAAAAAGTGAAGGAAAAAGAAAAATTTGGAAGAAATCTCAATTTTACCCTTATAATTATTATTAAATTATTATTTAATACTCTAATAATAATTATTCAATCATTAAAAGTAAGAGTATTATGAGTATTTTTTATCTACAAAATTACATTTTTCCTTCTCTTTTTCTTTTCCTTTTATACTTAACTTTCTGTATACTAAACGAACCTTAATACTTTTTATATTATAGTTATTGGGCACATATCATAACCTTTTTGGAATATAAAATCTTAGTACTATCAATTCTTAATTTAATATACGTGATAAACATCTTCTCAGTTGCACCGCAATGTAAGGTTGAGTGATCTTGCAAGACAAATGTGAGCTACAGTGTTCTAACATACTTTAACAATCAACTTAGTGTATACATGAGTGTAAAATATCAAAATACTAATAGTAAAAAAGTGTTACCAAATCAAGGAATGAGAGACCTTATTTATAGAGCAGTAGGTTAGTGAGCTTCTAAAGATATTTGAGTCTTTATGACATGCCAAACTAATGACAGCTAAAGATAATTAAAGGACGATGCTCGTGAGATACAATTGCTCTACATGATTTTACTTGCTAGTATTTACAAGGCAAGACTCTTAATACAATTGAACGAACGCTTATTATGGGAGACAAGTATTAGCTCAATCATTCTAAATTGTAGGCTATTAATATCTTATTTCTCTAAATACATTAAATTGATTTTTTAAAAAATGGGGGTCACGGTTGCTTATATATATATATATATATATTTTAAATGAAAAATAAAAACGGACACAGTAGTCGCATTAATTTAAAAATAAAAAATAAAAGAAGACACGGCTACAACCAGGACCCATCAACTTGTCTTCATTTTTGGGGTGGTGAAGGTAGCAATTGAACGTCTTCCTTCTCTCAGATGTGCCACCATTGATCGCAAATTGCTCTACAATAAATATCAATACAAAATAATCTTTGTCTGTAAATTTTAATTCAAGCAGCATTTTTTTTTAAATTTCATAAAAAAAATTTATGTTTTTAATTAGGTTCGATTTTTATCCCGTTTCTTTTTTCCCTTCTAACTTTAAGACCTTGTACCCATAAAAAGGATCTATGTATAAAGATCAAGAAGTACATCTCTCTGTAACATTGTATTTTATGAATAATAATTTTTTGAAAAAGAGATGCATTGATACTTAATATAAAAATATTTTTTTAAAAATGTTTTTATCAATAATAGGCATAATTAGTTTTAGGTAAAGTCTAATAGATTTTGATATTGTATGAAGAGTGAAACAAATAAAAATACAAATGGAGTGAAACAAAATTAATGCAAACAGACGAGCAGCCGGCAATGCTTAGTTTTTATTCAATGCATACTCGTCTGCACACCAATTCTAGTCTGTGCTTAATACCACGGAGCCGATCGAATTCGTGGGATCACTGATCAGCACTCTTATTAATATTTCATTTAAGCTAAGTTTAATTGAAGTAAGTAAAACAAGCAAAAATATGAACAATAATGACTTACTTAAGGAGGAATAGGAGACTTGTTTGCTAGAAATTCGTAGTTTCTTTGCTGTCGAAACAGAGGCTTAGTTTCTGTCTCCAGCTATTTGCAGAAAGATATATAATAAAAATGACTTGGAAATGTCATTGTGACCAAAATAAATTGTTAACAAAGAAAATCAATCAAAGGCAATTAAGGTTATAGCATTCACTTACCATTCTGAGAGCTATTGTCTTTGATAAAATTCTTGTCTAATTGAATTCAATGTTCTTTTCGACTAGGAATTCCTAATTGTTTTTATTTTTTTTGAGTGTAACTTTTACAATTCAATCTCAATAATATTTTTTTCAATCCTTTCATCATCTCTTCGTCTGTTAAAGTTGAGTTTAGCATTTTAATTTGATGGAATTTTGACTAAAAAATATTAGGGCAAATTTTAAATTCAATGTAATCAAATTATGTAACAAAATAATAGTTGCATGTTATGATTTTTCCAGGATACATTTACGTAGAGCAAGAGAAATCCCATCCGAACCAACCACATAGCCAATTAATTTGATGACGTGGACGATCCGATGATGTCCATGGTACCTTATTTTGCTAATTAAGAAGAAGGCTGTGGATTATCCAAAAGGCTATGGTTCCGGCATTAACGACCATTTTTAACATAGCAAAATATTTTTAAATTAAAAAAATTAAAATTTAATAATTATCTTCTATAATTTCATACAATTACTTCTTTTTATTTATAGCTTTAGATCATAGTATTTTTTGGTTGGCAAAATGAAAGAACAGATTAAAATGACATGCAGGTCTGCGTGTCACAGTGTTTCTTTTATTTTTTATTTTTAAATTAATACGGATGCAATTATGTCTGTTTTTATTTTTTATTTTAAAAAAAACATATATAGGATTGCGGTTGCTAAACAACTATGACCCCATTTAAAAAAAAAAAGTTTAATGTATCTGGAGAAATAAGATGTACGGTTGTGTATGGGATGAATTTCAAATTCACCCCAATATTTTTCAGTCAAAATCCCTTAATTTGATCCTTCAAAAAGACAATAAGATTGGAGAATAATTATTGAGGGACAGAATAGAAAGAGTTATACTTTAAAGCATTAAATTGCGAAATTAATTATCTTTCAATAATAAAATAAAAACTAATTCTTAAGTAAACTGTAAAAATGGCATTGTTCTTGTGATAGAGTTGTTCAGTTTTATTGCTTATTGAAAAAGTTGTTGCATGTATGTGCTTATATATGTGATTGGGCCTCAGGCCTTGGGTTTCACATTTGAGGAATGTGGGCTTCTACACAAGCTGGACCAACCAATGCCTAATTAAGGCCCCAAAGGTCCTACCTTACACCCTGTCTCACCCAATTGTGCTCTCTAAGCCTTAGACACCTAACTTTACAAGTTTAGATTTTTTTTTTTAATTTCCTGTACAGTTGAAAAAAAAGATTA
This sequence comes from Erythrophleum fordii, assembly GCA_032878935.1. Lineage (NCBI taxonomy): Eukaryota > Viridiplantae > Streptophyta > Magnoliopsida > Fabales > Fabaceae > Erythrophleum > Erythrophleum fordii. Next base: position 5,539,376 of record JAVQMF010000029.1, read on the forward strand.
GATACAAGGCAGGGTTTAAATTTTTTAAAATGACTTTTAACTTTAGAAACTGTGTTTATTTCTCTCAAATTTTATAAGAAATTTATGTATAAAGATCTTTTAAAATTTTTTTAATTATAAAACTGTTGTAGAGTATAGAAAAAGAATGACAGAAAAAGTAAAAATGTATATAGGATTTATTTTTTTCTCATACTCCTTCTTTTCTTTTTTCTTTCTCTAAATTCTATAAGAATTTTATAATAAAAAATTTTATAAGATCTAGATTTAAAATTTACACGTCAAAACTTTAGAGAATTCAAAATACAACTTCCCAAATTATAAGACAAGGATGGTAAAAGTTTGGTTTCATTTAATCACTCAAATTATGACAATATTTTGGAGAAGATAATATATATTATAGGTAGTTTCTTGTTCCAACAATTTTAGATTTGTTGACAATGAGCAAAACCCTATTTCAAAAGTTGGTATACCTCAAAGGGCTTTTTCTTAATGGCGATGAGTAATAAAGGAACAAAGCATCATAGGCCCATTATGATCATTACATGGTGGATGATACACATGCATTTTTACTATTTTAAGTGTAGCTGCTTTTATAGGATGGTGCTCATTTATGACACATGTTCTCGTAGGGGATGGAGAACCAGAAAATTAGGAAGAGTAAGGTTCCATAAACAGAAAGTTTTGGGTCAACATCGCTTACAATTTTATAACTTAGGATGACCCTAATTATGGAGTTCATATTGGATATTTTTATATAATTGAGTAATTATTGCTGCTACTGTTATTTATATATTATGTAAGTTAAAATTTATTAGTCAAAACTATGTAATATAATTTTAAATTTTAATTAAGATTCTAAATTTTAGGCCGTAACTACTAATTTGTCAAAATATGATGTTATCAATACTCAATTTTTTAAATAATATGAGAATATATATTTTTTAATTAGGATTCCTCTCTACTTGGAGCATGAATTGAGCACTAAATACTGCTATCATCTACATTTTTTCATATAATTTAATTTGCTTTTTGATCAAAGCCATATAACCTAATTTTAAATGATGGTCAAATTAGATCTTAAATTTTGGACAAGAATTGTTTATTTGTCAAAATATGAATGATTGGAGTAGAGGTTATATTTCCTTGGAGTTGGAAAATATTTAGTGTATACTTTTGTTATATTGAAAAAGTAAGTACTACTATAATTCATGTTTTTTACCAATAAATAATTTTAACCTGAAATTTAAGATATAATTTATATAACCTAAATTATATAAATTTGACAAAAAAATTATATAACAACATATAAATGTTGTAATAATACCAATTGCTTAGTACATTGAAAATAAACTTCTAAAGGTGAAAGTATTAGTTTATAATTCATTGGTCGTAATTGTAATTAAATAAATAACAATTAAATATATATTTTTTAAAGTTTTATATATTAAAATTCTAATGTCACAAATAAATATTAATAAAATTTAAATATTTAATTAATAATTCAATATTTTTTAAAATATTTGAGAAATTATTTTTTATTAAAAAACAAAAACCACCCATAATTAAAAATTAAGAGTATTTAATATTGAACTTTGGGAGCTCCTAAATTATATTAGAATTTCACTTATCACTAAAAAATAAAAAATAAAAGGCAAAAAGCAATTTTGACTAAATACTTTGATATTTGAAAAAAATATTACTAGAAAAAGAGGCATAATAAAGAGCAAATACTAAAAATATCTAAATATGTATATTTTATTTTTCTTATATTCTTTCTTTTGTTTTTGGTAATTTTTCTATGTTTCAATAACCTCTTTCTTCTAGTGTCTCATATTTTTAATTTGTTAAATTTATTTAAGATGAACTATTTTATTATATAAAAAAAATCTTTTCAAAAAACTTAAATAACTCATTTTTTAGTTGACCGATTTTTTGGACTAACCAAATTGAATTAAGGAACAATTTTCAGTCCAACTTATCAGATCAATCGGTCTAATCAGATTTTAAAAACCTAGCTTAATAAGCTTAATGAGGGAAATGAAAGCCCTATTCAGTGCAAATTTCTCCTATGTATCATTCAGCAAATTTGTTATAATTAAAATTTCTAGCATAAGAATTAAAAATTAAAAAAATAACCAATATTTTGATAAAATTTAATGGAGCCCAAACTTTATGTATGTAAAATTTTATAATTTTTGAGTGGTATAGTATTTTTTAATATTTTCAATGACACTAGATATTTTAAATATTGGTATATTAAATATAAATATTTTAGACGCATTTAATATCTAAAATATTTATACAATGACGTTATATTAGATAACTAAAAAAAATGGTTATGTGAGGAACCAAATCAGGTTTCTAAATAGATTAAAACATTCTTAGAAATCAAATTACTAAATTACTAGATGTAATGACGTGAAATATAAGTTGTTTATCGAAAAATTTCGAACTTTAACTTTTTTCGTCACTATGCATGGGAAAATATTTTTTTTATGGCTTGTTCAAAAGCAAATCATGCATATGGAATTGTTTAAAAATGATATCGTTCACAATAACTTCATCATCATTAGCAGTGTTATTGCAAAGACATGAGATATATATGTATCTAGTCATCTGGAATCATGTTCTTGTAGGTCCACTTGAAAGGATATATAAACTAATTGAACTGAATATTTTATCTCATAACACCTTTTATTTATAAATATATTAATATTTTTTAGACAAAAAGGGCATATGTGGCGTTATATTACACACTGACTTTAATTTATAATATTGATATATATATATATATATATATATATATATATATATATATATATATATATATATATATATATATATATATATATATATATATATATATATATATATATATATATATATATATATATATATATATATATATATATATATATAGGCTTCAATATATAACTGTATTCCATGGATCTAACCCAAATTTGGTTGATGTGTTATTCATATTTCAACTATATCATGTTATTTTCCAGATTTTCTTTTTTCTAAGGCCCACTTTATAGAAAAGAAATTTGATAAAATTTTTTAGATCTCTCAAATTAATAAGAGTTTAAGCTAATAGTTAACCTCACCAAATGATTTGTATAAAACGGGTGAAAGAAAAAGAAGTCCTTTAATCATGATGGTCCTTTCTCCTAGCCCACCAAATTAGACGCTTTGTGCAGATAGTAGAGAAGTCAAACTCATGAGCAAGATGGAGAAAACTTCCTCATCCACTATCCAAGAACTCATGGCTTTCTTCAATGACACCTTTTCATTGGACCAACAGCTTATTCTCCCTCCTGTACACGCCACTAATCCACAGTCTGTTCAGTCATCAATCTCTCCTTTCGTTCATGAAGAAGCAGAAACGTTGCCTATATCAGAAACCTTGGTGGATTCTTCTCCTTCATTTTCTGCACCTTCTTTTCCTGAAAAGAACAAGGTTAAGAACAATATAAATTATCTACTTTGGAAACTCTTTTTTTTTTTTCTTTATTTCCTAAGTTTTTGGCCTTAACAAGTATGGGTTTCTTCTATATTATGTTCCCATTTTTGCAGAACCTGGTTAGCAAGAAGAGGAAGAGAAACAATAAACTTGAAGTTGAAGAGAAACCAAAAGAAGTCATTCATGTAAGGGCAAAAAGAGGCCAAGCAACTGATAGCCACAGTTTAGCAGAGAGGGTAAAATTCTAAATGTTTTAGGAAATCCTGTCTTACATGCAATATTAATGAAATCAAGGAATCTATTCCAAAAAATGATAGACCTAAAATTTGGAATAATAATAGTGCTTTGCTTTTGCTAGGTGAGAAGAGAGAAAATCAATGAGAAGATAAGATGTTTGCAAGAATTAGTTCCTGGGTGCTACAAGGTAATATTATCAGAATTCTGAACTATCCTTTCTGATATATAGCATCTTAGTTTAGTATACGAAGTAATAACTCATTGCCATTCTTAAGAACTTGCAGGCAATGGGAATGGCAGTAATGTTAGATGTGATAATAGATTATGTTCAATCTTTGCAGCATCAGATTGAGGTAAGAATATGAGAATATGGTCGTAATTATAAACTTGAGAGTATTTTGATTAAAATGAATTTAGTTGTAGCGTATATTTTAATTTTAGAGAAAACCATGTAATGTTATATACTAAAGAGGAGTGCCGTGTGATTAAGTCGCCTCAAATAGATTGAATTAAGATGTTCCCTTCTTTTCAGTATCTTTCCATGAAACTTACAGCGGCAAGCATGCATTATGATTTCAACACTTCTGTGATGGATGCCACTGAAACCTTACAGGTACCCATTATTGCTTGTAAGCTTTCTTTTAGTCCTTTGTAAGTTTGGACTATGGATAATTTCTATGAACTACACAAGGAAACCATAAAGATCCTCCTCTTCGCTTAGATTAGACTCATTATAATTATAATTAAAGGTCAGGTAGTATCTCAAGTTTATGAGTAGAAAGCCACTCATGAGCGTAACTTTTTGTGTTGCAGAGGAATACTAGTACTTGGGAAGTCCTAGATATGGAGAAGATAGGAGAAGGTGGTTTTGGAGGGTACTCTTATTTCAATCCAACATGGCCACTTCATTAACAAGTAGTACTTGGGAAATCTTTATATGCTTCCTTTGATGCACACTCTCAGATAATGCAAAAATGAACTATGCATAACAAATAAATGATGAAAGCATTGCAGGCTTTTTCTGTGTTAATCGTCATCCAAATTCTGTATTGTAATTTTCATGTCATGGATTGATGGTCAAAATGTGGGAAAATTATTGGCAACCAAATCTGGAAGATACGATCCTTTTAGCAACTCTAAAATAGTATGACAGTTACTCTTATGTGGATTATGATCCTCTCGTCACAACTCCATCAAATGTATGGTGTAGTCTAAAAGAGTCAGATACAAGTGATGGGACTTAAGCAAGAGTCACTCTAAATAGGTCCAAGTATTACTATAGAAGATTTCGTGGTGTTTATCTCTTTCTAACTATTTTTGATACAATATTATAGAGGATTCAATCCCCTTTCATACGGCTCACAATTTAATGAAAACTGGACCACAATAGAACAGGCTCTGCAAAACAGTAACATTTACAACAGTCCAACGTCCTAGAAAGAATCATAGATGAATCCCTTTCTTGTGCATAACACTGACAGGGACAACATGGGAGTTTGACAACCTTTGAGAACGAAAGGTCTAATTTCTACACTGTCGGTGATGATAATCTGGGGTCCCTAGTTGGAAACTGTATGGTCACATTTTATAATTGAGGGTTCTGGTTTGATCAATGTTATTGATGGTGACTTCTGATTTACCTTACGCGAGATTGAATTAGTTGGGTCGATGAAGCAAAGTGTGAGAGGGCAAATACATTGCATTTATGATCAAATATTTGGATGGACCAAGGCTCTAGGATATATTAAAGACAACTTGAATAGAAACACTTCAGAGGGAAACGTCAAACACAAAATATTAAACTAGAGGATTTGGGGTTGGCAGGAGGAGTGATCTGAATTTATCCACAAAAAACACTAAAATATTTAAATTATTAAGATCAAACACTTACCATTGTACTAAAAGCTTGAACTGATGATAAAGGTGTAGTTTTATTTTATTTTATTTATAACTTCTTAAAGTTATGTTTGACATAAGGAATTGCAAATTATTACAGGCGCCACAAATAATAATGTCAAGCCTAAAATTTTCAAAGGAGACGTTGGGCCAATAAATTCAACATTTACTTCATTATATATTGGTATCACTTGATATAATTTGAATGACCGGAAATGTATAGTTGTCTCTGTTGTAGTAAGATATGGTCATTGCCCAACTGTATTCACTATTAAATACTCATCTCAAACTCCTTTAATAATTATTTTGTTTCAATTGTATTTATTACGCATTTTCCTTCACTTTTCACTACAAGTGACTTTCACTCTGGATCCTATGGATCAGGTAGTTTTTTCACAAGTCTATGGTGGGCTCTAGATAATCTTTTTTCCATGCTGCTCTTATTTTGAGCGACTCTCAATATGGATCTTCCGGGCACCACCTAATGTTTTCCTAAGATGCTTCAACCAGTTCTCAATAAAAACTTCAATTTTTGATTTGTTACAACTTAAGAAGAGAAAAAACTAACACACACACACACACATATATGTATATAAAAGTGATGGGATCTTGTCTATTTACTATTTTCTTTTAACAACTAAAACTAAAACTATAAGAGGCGATCCTAGACCCATAAATCATTGACCATCCACCGGTTAATAAATAATTAAATGATCGAATAGGTATATAAGTGTCCTGCTAGGTATTTTTTGTGTCTTAGTATTACAGGTGTTTTCAAACCCTAACGTTATGATATGCTTGTTTAGAAAACTCGTTGTTTTTTTTGGAGTGTACTGGGGAGTGATGATACTATAAATAAATTCGGATATATTATTAACTTTAAATATGACATAATAATTACTATATATATAAAATTACATCTAATGAAATTAATAAAATATTATTTTATATTTATAATAGACTTGAATTCATAATTTTTCACTGTTAATGAAGAGGATAACATACCTCTTCCTCAATTTAAAAATTTTTGCACTACTTGCCCCACCAGGTTTTCTCTAAAATGACTTGATCAACCTAATTATCTCTAAAATACTGATACCAATCCACCCCTATTTATATTCAAGTCAACTTCGCTAGTTTTCGTTAAAAAATTTTCAAGGAATGAGTCTTGAGATCAACTCTCGTTTGCCAAGGTGATCAAAATAATTTTTTTAAAGTAAGGGACGAATATAATTCGCACTTTTCATTATGATCCATTTTTTAATGTTACCAACATTTCTTTTAGTTGTCTAAGAATGCTTAATCATTTTGAAATAGTTAGAATGTTAGGTTGTCCATGATGGGCTGACTCAATATCTATGATTAGTTTTAAATTAATCAGTTTACTAACTAATAATTAATTAATTAATTAACTAACTCAATTTTCAAACTCTGGTGACTATCTAAATAAAATAAGGGAGAAGGATTAAAGAAAAACAGAGGTACATTTTTTTTCCTTCTCTACACTGAAGAAAAACACAGAGAACTCAAAAAACATTTTGAGAAAACCATTCTTCCTCTTCTATTGATTTTGATGCATTTGCTATGAAAAAGAATCAAGATTCCATTACTAGTAATCTTTCATCATTGTGGGACGCAGAATTTGAGGGATTTTTCCACTATTAAATACAAGCAAGCCTCCGAGTTATTCATTAATATCAAAGCCAGGTTAAAATTTATGTTCCCTCTGGTTTAATTTCACCATTGTTCTTTCTATTTCATGAATACACACTAAATATACGTAATTGTTTAAGTGTAAAGCTTGGCGTACCCTGTAACGGCAACTTTTTATGCAGACCTTCTTAGGCCATGATTTTCTTGAGTGTTATATGATGATTAGTATGCGGCTTAAATTTGGGCTAAAATGGTTTAGCCATTAGTGAGTTTTTACAAACCTTATGCAATTTACATTTCAAGGAACCACTTTTTGAGGCTTGGCATTCTTTTTGTGGATGATTCAGTGTATGAGTCATATTCCATTGAAAAGCTCTCATTGAAAGCTTTCCAATGTTACCTAATAATTTATTGAATTTGGGTGAGAAACGGGAAAGGTATAACTATTCAAAGTTAGGGGTTGGAAAGAAAATTCTAAAATTCTTAATGAAGATGAACCAAAAAACCTATAGCCCTCACATGCTAGGGTGGCCCGTAAGGCTTACCCTAACTTGAAGCCTGGCGGTCAGAGGATGATACAATTGTAGGTGATTTGCTTGCTTTTTTTTTTTTTTTCTTAAACAACTCATTTACTATCTCAAATTTGAGATTTTTATTTTTAAATTAAAAAATATACTTTTTTATCTCATCTTTTTTTGGTCTAAATGTAATAATTATATTTAAAAGAGTATAATAGAGCCCTTGACCCTCTAAGTATTTATAATTTGTAAAATATATTTAAAATTTTTTTGTTAAAATTATAAAATAACCCTTAAAAATTTTTCTTTTCATTTTAGTTCTTATATTTTTTTTTTATATTATAATGTAGGCTGAGCCATATTAGCTAGGACGACTAGCCCAATGCCTAGCCAAATAGCCAAGCCCAACCTATCCTTTTTTTTTGTTTTTAGGACTAGCTTAACTTGACTTGGCTTGACAGCATTGAACTCGTCGAATCCATGAACACTCCTAAGTGAGGTGTTTTTTTGTTTTTGTTTTATTTATTTATTTTATATCTTATGATTCTTAATAATTAATTGAATGTTGTACATATAGTGAAATTTTATTGGTCCTTTAATTGGGGACTATATATGGACTTAGATTTGAGTTGAGCTAGATTCATGATGCTGTTGCTTTAAAGAAAAATGTTATATAATGAATGTTATGAAAAAAAAAAGTTGTTGTTTAGAGATGATAAAATAATGTTTAGTAAAAATCTTGTAAATAGTTTTAAAAACAAATTAAATTGATTCATAACGTTTTATAATAACTTTTAGAAGTTGCTGTAAACGAATAAAATCACAATAATTAGTATATGTTGGATTTTTTTGGCAATATTGAATTTTTTTAAAAAAAATCATATCAAGTTATTAAAATAATATAAACTAATTGAAAGTTAAATGGGAAATAAATAATATATAGAAATGAAAGTTAAATACTTGTCATGCTACTAGCTAAGATGATCATGTGTAGGGGCATTAGGAGGGTATTATAATTCCCATCTCAGACTCATATTTAGTGGATGCAAAATTTTTTATTTCCAATGAATTATTGAGTCCCACGAATTTATTTACTCGAAAAAAATTCAAAATGAGCAAATTTTTTCAAATTAAGACTCATTTACATAAAACATATTCATCTAAAATCATAATAAAGAATAAAATTTCTTAAATAATTATTAATATAATTCAAAACCCATAGAATGTTATTTGAATTTATTTTACTTATACACACACACACACACATTATAGGTGTGGGATGAAATGGGTACTATATTGTCTTGACCTAGACATGAAACTCTAAAATACCTATAAAAATGTTAGCTGCCAATAAGGAATTTGTTAGTATAAAATAAATCCGAGCCATGCACAAGGATACTGTCCTTGAGAGATATTCTGCCACAAGACAACACTCCCCAGGATTGAACAGATTCTTCTGCGATGTTGCAGGGAAGTAGAACAGTAGAAATAAAAACTCAGGGGTGAAGAGAAGTAGTAGAGGAGAAGAGAAGAGAACAGCTCGAATGTTGTCTGCAGCTGTGGTGTATCGAACCTAGTGAGCCACGCGGTATTTATAGGCGCGAGACGTTAGATCACGTTTAATTATATTAATGAGGATATTTCTGAATGTTGGACAGTTTCCGACATGAGGATTAATGAAAAATAAATTAGATAATAAAATCCAAAAAAATAGATTAGTAATTACCAGTAAACGGATGACTAACGTCCAGAAACATTTATATCATGAACTCATAACCGAAGCCTTAAAATTGTGGACATTTTAAAAGGCTATTTGAAAATATTTAATTTTTAAAAAATAATTTCTGGCAACGGTAAAAAGTGTCCAACACCATGTATATTTTGTGCGCAGGGAGGGAAATTGACGAATTTCAACTGAGTTTAACTGTGTTGGCATAACTTTTTGTGCGCACGAGCCCATTCTCCTCCTAGGCCCATTTTACTCTTCCATAATCACATGTTAAAATTTATACTCTTGGGTTTTCATTTGTTTAAGCAATGTGAGACTCCTTTTTTTCTCTTCCTCTTTTGACACACACACACACACACATATTCTCCAACAATCCCCCACATATGTGTCAAAAGATCACTATCATCTGAGTTATAAATATGAGTATAAACATTTCGAATATGGTGTCTTACGGACTATGAATCATTCCTAGACTAATAAAGCTTAGTACACAAAGTTGTAGGTGAAGCTTATAACTTCTATGAACCAACAATTCTTCGTTGTATACTAGAGGCCTTAAGAGTCAATTTATACCCTTATAATTTTTGCTGTTATCGCAGTTTTGTGCTTTAAACTACGGCCGTGTGCATGCCTGGTTTTAATGAATGCTCTAGAAATTTTTGATATGATCTCATAAGAGTGGCCCCACTCCACATTCATATAAGTGATTTCATCAAGTGTGGCTGCAATGAACACATCATCCATAAGGAATATGAAATCATTAAGAGCTTCTGCTCAGTCTCGCCAATAATGCATCCTAACACTTTTTCTCATATCATAGGAAGAGACCAAAAAATAATAAAGTGCTAGCTAAATTAACAAATGACTTATTTTTACTCATATGAACCTTCTCCATGGGATCACCAATCACAAAGGTTGGGTTACCATCACTGTTAATTTTCAAACTGGCTTAAATCCCATTCTCCTCGATGTTTTCAAATTTTGTTTCTTCCCTAAAGGTTTGGTTAGAGGGTCTGCCAGATTTAATTCTGACCTTACAAAATCGATCAAGTTTTTCAACAGCTGTCTTATAATATTATGTTTTAAATGAATGCGCCTACTTTTGTCATTGTAGGTCTTATTTTTAGTAACGATTATTGCCGATTGACTATCACAATGTAATGACACTGATAGTATTGGTTTTTTACATAATGAAATATTTGCCAAGAAGTTTTTCAATCACTTAGCCTTATTACTAGCCAACTTCAAAGCAATGAACTCTGAATCCATAGTGGATCTTGCTATAATATTTTGTTGAGCTGATTTCCAAGTTACTATACCACCACCAAGAGTGAATACATAGCCACTAGTGGATTTGGTCTCTTCTGAATTTGAGATTTAGTTAGCATCACTGTATCTTTCTAATACAGTAGGAAATCCATTATAACATATACCATAATTCATGGTACCTTTCAGATAACTCATTAATCTATCCAAAGCTAACCAATGTTCACTCTTTGGACAGTGAGTATATCTACTCAATTTACATATAGCATATGCTATATCAAGATGGGTGTAATTCATTAAATGCAACAGACTCCCAATAATCTGTGCATATGTAGATTGAGCTACTGGATCACCTTTATTTTTTACTAATTTGGTGCTAGCATCATAAGGAGTACTCACAGGTATTTTTTTCAAATAATCTAAATTTTTTAATAATTTTTTCAACATAATGTTCTTGAGATAGTAAAATGCCATTTTCACTCCTTATAATTTTAACACCTAATATCACCTTTGCTTCACCCATATCCTTCATATCAAATTTAAAAGAAAGAAACCTTTTAGTTTCTATCACAACATTCATGCTTATACCAAAAATAAGCATATCATCAGCATAAAAACAGATAATCACACAACCATCATTCATAATTTTTGTATAAACACATCTTTTTATTTCAACAGTGGAAAATCCATCACTTATTAAGACTTGATCAAATTTTTCATGCTATTGTTTTGGTACTTATTTCAATCCATATAATGATTTAATAAGTTTACAAACTTTATTTTCTTATCCAGGAGCAACACACCTTTCAGGTTGTACCATGTAAATTTCTTCTTTTAAATCACCATTTAAAAAAAAAATAGTTTTAACATCCATTTGATGAATAAAAAACTTGTAAACTAAAGTTAAAGCAATCAAAATTCTAATAGAGGAAATTCTTGTTACTGGAGAAAAAGTATCAAAATAATCAATATTTTATTTTTGAATAAATCCTTTAACTACTAACCTTGCTTTATATTTATCAATGGATCCATCAGGATTATATTTCTTTTTAAAAACCCATTTGCAACCAATAGGTCTTGCTCCCGGAGGCAAGTCTGCCAAAACCCAAGTTTTGTTTTGATTTAGTGAATCTATTTTAGCTTTAATTGTTTCTTTCCAAATATGAGCATCGTAAGATGAAACTATTTCAAAAAAATTTGATGGCTTATCCTCTAACATATAAGTATAAAAATCATTTTCAAAAGAAGTTTCTTTTCTTTGTCTTTTGCTTCTCCTTAAATTTTCAACAAAATTTTCACTTTCATTTACTTTAGATGAAGAAGGAAAATTTTCAACTGTTTGAAATATATGCTGAATTTTCAACAGGAAAATATGTTCAAAAAATTCTGCATCTTTGGTTTCAATAATAGTGTTATGATCAAGAACATCACTTTTCAAAACTAAAAATCTATATGATGCACTATGTTCAGCATATCCAATAAACATGCAATCAGAAGTTTTAGGACTAATTTTTCTCTTTTTAGGATCAAGTAATAAAACTTTTGCAAAACACCCCCACACTTTCAAATATTTTAAATTTGGTGTGTATCATTTCCATAATTCATAAGTTGTCTTATTTTTTTTCTTATAAGGTATTCTATTTTGTAAAAAACATGAAGATAATAAAGTTTCACCCCATAAATTATTTGGTACAGAAGAACTTACAAGCATAACATTCATCATTTCTTTTAAAGTTCTATTTTTTCTTTCTGCTATTCTATTTGATTCAGGTGAATATGGAGGGGTTACTTCATGAATAATTTTTTCTTTTTTATCAAAGTCATTAAATAAAACAAATTTTCCTCCTCTATCTGACCTAACCCTTTTAATCTTTTTATTTAATTGATTTTCTACCTCAACTTTGTATAAAAGAAATTTATCAAAAGTTTTATCTTCATTTCTCAATAAATAAACTTTAGTATATCTAGAAAAATCATCGATAAAAGTTACAAAATACTTTTTGCCACCTCTTGTCATAATTTGTTTCAAATCACCCAAATCAGTATGTATCAAGCTAAGTAATTCAGTTTCTCTTTGTACAAAAAATTGAAACTTTTTTGTTAACTTAGCTTCTACACAAATTTCACATTTATTTAGAAAATCATTGTTAATTTCAGAAATTAAACCAAATTTTTACATTTTCTTTAAATATGACTTACTAACATGTCTTAATTGAGCATGCCATATATTAAAAATATCAACCATAAAGACAGGCAAGTAAGCAGAAGATGATGCATTTTCATTCATATCAGCAATGTTGAGTATAAACAGCCCCTGAGTACAATAGCCCTTCCCTACAAACACATTATTCTTTGTCATTACGATCTTGTCAAATTCAAATGACACCTTAACCCCAACTTTGCTTAATAGAGGTACAGAAATTAAATTGGCTCTAACATCAAGCACATGAAGAACATCACTAAGTGACAAAGTTTTTTCAGATATGAGTTTCAGTTCAATCTTTCCTTTTCCTAGAACTTTTGCGGTTTGGGAATCAGCAAGGTAAACACGGTCTTCTTTTTCCTTGGTAGGACTATAGGAGGCAAACATCTCACGATTTACACAAATGTGCCTGGTAGCCCCAGAGTCTACCACCCATTTTTTCACATTGGATACTAAGAGAGCTTGAGAAATGACCGCTACAATGATTTCATTTTCTTTGTCTCCTTGAACCAAATTGGCCCTAGGAAGATTGTCATTTCTACCCCTCTTCCTGCATTGAGCAACATGGTGGCCTAGTCTTCCACAAACAAAAGCAAATCCCTTTCTTTTTGAATTTGAGGTTAGAACTCTTGGGCTTGTAGTAAGGTTTTATTTTAGAGTCATACCTCTTACCATGCTACTTTGTTTCATTTTCTTCGTCTCCTTGAACCAGATTTGCCCTAGGAAGATTGTCATTTCTACCCCTCTTCCTACATTGAGCAGCATGGTGGCCTAGTTTTCCACAAACAAAAGCAACTCCCTTTCTTTTTGAATTTTGGGTTATAACTCTTGGGCTTGTAGTAAGGTTTTGTTTTAAAGTCATACCTCTTGCCATGCTACTTTGTTTCTACCAAATTTGCTTTTGAGGTCGTCTATTTGCCTTTTGCAGCTTGCATCTCTTTTCAATTTGTGTCCTCGATTATGATGTAAGTGATTAGGTCCGACAGTGGCAATTGCTTTTATTTATGTTTCAGTTATTATTTGTAGTCCTTCCATGATTCAGGTAGCTTCTCAATCAGAATTCCAGCAACAAACTCGTCAGGTAAGTTAATTTTTTTTGCCCTTAACTCTTCCAACAACTTATGGTACTCGTTAATTTACAGCTTAATATCCTTATCCTCGGTCATCTCCTATCTATAGTAATCTCCAACAACAAACTTTTGCTTCCCAACATCCTCAGCAGTATATTTGGCAATTAGCGATTCCCAGATTTTGCTTGCTTCCTTGTACACATAGTAAACATCGAAGAGATCATTAAACAAAGTGTTAATGATGGTATTTCTGCATACTTTGTTGGCATATTTCTAAGCAATCCTTTAATTTTGGTCAATATCTAATGAAGGCTCGGACTGTGTGAGTGCAATAACAAGTCCATGTAGGTCAAGGATAGAGTAGACACGTTCTTGCCACCTTCAAAAATTTTTTCCATCGAACATCTCAATTTTTGAAATATCAGGTGGTGGCCTAGACAGTGGCATCGGAGACCGTGCAAACGGAACAAAAGACGTAGCACCCATACTAGCACCGACAGGGCCATCGAAAGCAGGAGCGTTGTTTTATTGTGACTCCATATCTCTCAAGATTGTTAGCTACCAATAAGGAATTTGTTAGTATAAAATAAATCCGAGCCGTGCACAAGAACACTGTTCTTGAGAAATATTCCGCCACAAGACGACACTCCCCAAGATTGAACGGATTCTTTTGCGATGTCACAGGGAAGCAGAACAGTAGAAATAAAAACTCAAAGACGAAGAGAAGTAGTAGAGGAGAAGAGGAGAGAATAGTTCAAATATTGTCCACAGTTGTGGTGCATCAAACCCAGTGAGCCACGTGGTATTTATAGGTGCGAAACGTTGGACCACGTTTAATTATATTAATGAGGATGTTTCTGAACGTTAGGTAGTTTGCGACATGAGGATTAATGAAAAATAAATCAGATAATAAAATCCAAAAAAATGGATTAGTAATTACCAATAAACGGACGACCAACGTCCAGAAATATTTACATCATGAACTCATAACTGAAGACTTAAAATTGTGGATATTCTGGAAAGCTATTTGAAAATATTTAATTTTCAAAAAATAATTTCTGACAATGGTAAAAAGTGTCCAACACCGCGTATATTTTGTGCGTAAGGGGGGAAATCGACGAATTTCAATTGAGCTCAACTGTGTTGGCCCAGCTTTTTGTGCGCGCGAACCCATTCTCCTCCTATGCCCATTTTGCTCTTCCATAATCACATGTTAATATTTATACCCTTGAACCTTCATTTGTTTGAGCAATGTAGGACTCTTCTTTTTCTCTTCCTCTTTTGACACATACACACACATATTCTCCAACAATAAATTTATATGGTCAAATCCAAGTGGGTAAATTTTGCAAATAACTATAAAAACTGGGTATTTTTGCTCATCCCTACTAGCGCCAACAGAATTATGGACAATATAAGCGTAACAGTAATAAGTTTACAATAAAGATATATCTAAAATTTAGTTAAAATAAATATTTTTAAAACCAAAGAAGTAAAAGTATTGATTTATAATTTATTGATTTGATCATAGGTAAATTATAAATAACTCAATAATAATTAAATATATTTTTTTATTAAATATATTAAAAAATTAATATAATAAATAATAGCAAGTAAATATTAATAACTTTTAAAATATTTTATCATTAATTATACATAACATGATATTTAAATTCAATTAATCTTTTAATTTTAAAATTTGATCCTAAAATAATTTATCTACTATTAAATATAATTATCAAATATTGCTACCTTAAAACAAGTATGAAGGCCAAGATTTAATAAGAAATAACCATTCAATGCATTAGTTTACTATTATTAAAAAAAAGAATTTCATATAATAAAAATTTAATTTATCCATAGCTGCCTAAAACACGGTAAAAAGGACGATAGTTGATAACTGTCCGACCCATAAAAATTTTGCACGTTATGCGAGTACAGAAGAAATTTTATAACTATATTTATATTAAATTATGCAACTATTAAGTGAGCATAGCATTATTATTGCTTGTTGGATAAGACGATAGTGCACATCTGAAAAGTTGTATGTAAAATTGCACAATTCAACCCGGTTTTCAATTAGCATTCACTGGTTCTTCCACACACAGTTCAAAGGGTCTTTTAGACCAGATTAGAGACCGATTGAATTTGGCTTGGATCTTTTGAAGATGTGTCGGGGGTGCACTACATATTTGAATGGTTTAGATCTTTTTATTTGTTCTAAAATTTTAAGATTTTTTATTTTAAATGAAGTAAAATATAAAATAAAAATAATTTTTTAATTTTAGGCTTCCAAAAAATAATGATTTAAATAAAAAATAAAAAAATATAAAATATAAACCGTTCAAATAAAATTTAATCCATCCAAATCTTATCTCAAAAATATGTAAGGCCTGCACATAAATATGAGTCCTTAAATCAGGTCAATCCAATCCATTTATCATATCAATGGTTAGAATAGAAAGGTTATTTCCAGATCTGAAATTCACAACAACTATCATTGTTTTTGAAAATATCTATTAGGATGTTTTTCAAACAATGGTAGGGCTTTTAAAAAGGATAAAAGATACATCATAAAACAATTAACTAAACATAAATTTATATTTTATACTATTTGAAATCAAAATTTGCAACAATCCTAAAGAAGCAGTTCGTATAAAAATATAAATCTATTGTAAATGATATAATTATGTGAATGCCTATAACTTTTAAAAAAATGACTCGTAAAAATTAATTCTTATTGTCACACCCAAAAATGCGACCGCGTGGCGTTTTTTTAAAAAAAAAAATTTAAAAAGAAATTTTTTGAAAAGAAATTTCGACTTAATTTTTAAAGAAAATAAAAACTGAAATCGAAATTAAGATAAGTAGTAGAGTCGCCACCAAAATTTTAGTTTTTGAAAAGGCAAAACTTTGGAAAAGCCTTTTATTTGGGAAATAAGAAAAAATGGTCTACGAATCAGAAAATAGGTTCGGGAGTCAGTTGTGAGTGGGGAAGGTGTTAGGCACCTCACTACACCCGTTACTAAGAACGGTTACCCTAAGTCGGTTGTGCAAAATCAATATGGCCTTTAATATATTTTAATTCTCGTAACAAATCATATACAAGATAAGAAATAGAAATAAAAGAAATAAAATAAAAATAAAAAGGGAGAAAGAAATTAAACAAACAAAATTAGAAAAGCGAAATAAGAGAAATTAAGAAAGCAAAAATTGAAAAGAAAATTTCATTTACAAAGACGGACTTGACCTAGGATGAAAGCTTAGGGCCTACGTACCCCTCAAAGGGATTAAAGTCCACGTAGTTCGACCAAGGAAGTGTATTGGTTTATGTTTGTTTTGTTTTATTTTGCTTTATGTTTTTTTTTTGTTTTTTTTGTTTTGTTTTTCGTGTGTTTGTTTGTTTTTTTTTTTATTTTAGGATTTTTTTGGTGTCTTTTATTTGTTTTTTGTTTTGTTTTTTTTTTTTTTTTTTGGGCTTTTGTTTGATCTTTGATTATTATTATTTTTGTTTTTGGAGAGAACAAGAATAAAAATCATCTGGACTTTTGCAAACAAAAAGAATTTGAAGTTAGTTGAGGTGTTTTTATTTGTAAAAAGGCAGAACCAATTTTACTTCTTTCTTCTTCTTTTTTGTCTTTGCTCTTTTTTTTGTTCTGTTCTTTTTTTTTTTTTTTGCTTTGTGCTTTTAATGAAAAGACTAAGAAACCAAGAATTACTTCTTCCTTTAACAAATAAGATAAGTTTTGAAGTTGTTTGATGTGTTTTGGTTTGCTAAAGGTAGAATTAATTTTGCTTTTCTTGCATTTTCAATTTTTCTTTTTTTTCATCATTTTTTTTGTTTTTTTTTTGTTTTTCCTCTTTTCCTTTTTCTTCTTTTTTTTTGGTTTCATTCTGTTGTTTGTTTTCGTTTTGTTTCCTCTTTTTTTTTGCTTTTGTTTTACCATCATATTTTTTTTGAGAAAAGAAAGAAAGTAAAAGTCATTTAGACTCTTGCAATCAATACAATTTTAAAGTGTGGTTTAATTTACAAAAACTTGAATTACCTTTACTTCTTAACCATTGCTTCCATTTTTATTATTTTATTATATATATATATATATATATTTATTAATTTTCTTTTATTATTTTATTATTATTTATATATATTTTTTTTATTAATTTTATTTTATTATTTTATATATTTTTTTATTAATTTTCTTTTGGTTTAGGCAAATCTTTAAGGAAAAAAAAAGGAAGTTAAATTATTTATAGAGAAAGACTTCTTTTTGTTTGTTTTTTTGTTGTTGTTGCTTTTGATTTTTTTCTCCCTTTTTTCATCTTCCCTTCTTTTGATTGATTTTGAATTCGTTATCTTAGATTTTTTTTATATTTTTTTTATTTTGATTATTGATTTGATTTTTGGATATATTCTTCAATTTTTTTTGTTAACCCCTTTCTTTTCCTCAACCTCCCCCTTTTTTTGTACTCTAATTCTTTCTTTGATTTCTTTTAGTTCTCATATTTGATTTACTTTTCTTTTAAGTAAAAAACAAATTTTTCTTTCCCTTCTTTTCTTCCCCTTTTGTTAATTTTGATATTTGAAACAAGATTTTAGAGTTGGGAGAAAGGAAAACAAGGCTTTTTGGTATCTTTTGCTTGTTTTTTTTTTCTTCTTATTTTCTTATTTTGAAAACTCTCTCCATTTTATCTGAAAAGAAAATCCTTTTATTGTAATATCATTTTGTTGTTACTTGTTTTTTTTTCTACCAATTTCATTATGTCCTTTTATTTATTTTTATATTATTTTGTTGTTGCTTGTTTTTTTTTTTTACCAATTTCATTATATCCTTTTATTTTAAATAAAACCCTACTTGTTATCAGTAATTGAAATCCAAAATTTATTAAAACATAATTATAAACTCAATAAGGATAAGAAGGCTTATTGCCACACATGCCCTTGAATTGATTCGTATATATCAGAGGGGACAATAAATCCCACACGATAATTCTAAAAATGAAATGAAGAAGAGAACTAACGTAAGTAACAAAAATAACAATATGAACATCCGGATATTTGTACTGTGTGTGCTTATGTGTAACCGAAGGGCACACTGAATATAATATTTACAATTGAGGATAGAAGATAAAACCAGAAACATTCGCAGGTGTTTTTTTTGTTCTTTCGAGCACCAGCACACTGGTACGCTGTTTTGAACCCACTCCTAAGCTGCCTCCATGATTGGTGAAGCTCTTTCTTCCTTCTCAGCCACCTCCTCTTTTTCGTCTTCAACGGAGAAAGCTCCATGTATTCTCTCCACCAAATTACCCAGCCCAGGTACAAATGCAGTAAAGATGATTTAGGAGCAGAAAGCAAATCAAAATGCAAAACTCGCAAGGCAAAGGGAAACCAAGGCAAAGTAAAAGCCAAAAATCGCATGAATTTGCGATAAGCGAAGAACATGCTCAGCAACATAAAAGCATAATTATATGATTACCAAGACCAAGCCAGAACAGGAAAAAAAAGGAAGGGGAAAACTCAAAATGACAGTAAGATAAGAGACTGATTTCGTCTTTAACCTTTGGCACCATCAATTCCAAACAGAATAGAGATCAAAAGGTTCAGGTATTGCATAATCTCGAAACAGAAAAGGATATGAAGCGCTAGCAACTTGGTACCTGTCCAGACTCCAACATACAGCAATTCAAAATTTACCACTCCTATTTTGGTCTTTGATCAAACACATAATAGACATTTCCTTTCATTAACCCAGGATTTATCAAAATTCACACAAGGATGGGGTATCATACAGGTCTCACACTTCTCAATTCAAAATTTCATATTCAAACCTAAATGCTAATCCAAGACGCACATAGCAATTTTACTAAAAAGCTGTTCATGGATTCAAGCCATGAATAGCAGTATAGCGGCATCAGAGACCACCAGGGATACTCATTAACTAACAACATTGTTCGATTTTCCAGCATTCAAAACGAATAATCATAGCAATCGAAATGGCTACCAGTGTGTCATTTTACCTGGCTAACAGAATTATTCTCTTGTGAAATTGGTTGCCATGGCTTCTTCTCCCTCCGCTGCAGCTAAAGAAAATTCCCAAGAAGACTCTCCTTCACCGTTCTGCTACTGTGCTCAGGTTACTACGCTGCACCGTCATTCTTCGAAAGCAGAACCCCAGAATCCCTCACTCATGGCCCGAAAACCTAAAACCTCCAGTTCTAGCTGGAAAATCCCAACTAGAACTCTTTTGTCCCTCTCAGTTTTTTTCCAACCCGAAACCTCCAACTGGATCCCAAAAATTCTCTCCCAAGCTTCGCGTTCCCTTACTGGATCTGCTCCTCTATTTTCTTTCCCCCGAAAATCCTCCTTCACTCTCGTTCCCCCTATCTGTTCCTCCTGTCCAAAAACCAACTCCCTTTCTCCAATCCCCCTCCCTGATTCTCCTCGACTCGAATCAGAGGAAACAAACCTCAACCCCTTCGCTCCTTCGCTCTCAAATCTCACCCTCCTCCAATTCAATTTTTTTTTTACCTCCTCTGCTTCTCGCTGCCCCCTTTCCTCTCTGATTTTTCAGGTCGTCCCTATCTCCCACTGATTCTCCAATTTCTCATCCTCCAGTCTCCCTTCGATTCCCTTTTTTTTTTAATCTTTCCTCTATCTCCCCATTTTCGAATCCGGTCCCCTGCCTCTCAAATCCCCTCTGCCTCCCAATTTTTCGGTCTCCCTTTCTCTCGCTCTCTCTTTTTTCGTCAGAAAACCCTCCTCCTTCCTTTTTGCTCTCCGTTCCCTCTTTTTCTCCTTCGCCCTCCTTTTCCTCTCTCCGAAAACCCATTTTCTCCAGACCCTCAGAGATGCGTCCCTTTCCTCCTCAGACTGTCTCCTGCTTTTCTGCCTTTTTTTCTGTTTGTCTCAGGGTTCTCTCTGGAGTCGTGCGAGAGTGGGAGGCTGCCAGGAAGAACCCAGGTCTAAAGAACGGGTAGGGTTTAAGTGGATTCGGGTTGGGTTGATCCGGCCCGGTAAGAATTCGGCCCAAACTTTTTTTCTACTTTGGCCCATTTCTTCTTCTTTATTTTTAGCATTGTAAAGATGGGCTTTTTTTTTTCATTCCTTTTCTATTTTAATTTTCTTAAAAAAAATTTTGTTATCTCGTTATTTTTTTTATATCTATTTTTTTTTTTATCTGAGTTGATGGCCGGGTTTAAGAGAGTTGGCTACAAGTTCCTTTTCAAATTTGGGTTACGTTTCCTTTTATTTGGACTGAAGGTATTTTTTGATTTGTTCGTATTTTTTCATTGGGATTAATGGGCTTGAATGAGTTGGGCTAGCTTGCCTTTTTTGGGATTTTTGTTTTCTATGGATCCTTTTTCTTCATTTCATTTTTTTGATATATATATATATATATATATATATTATTTTGTATTTTTATTTTATTTTATTTTTTATATATTTTAATTTTCTCTTCTTCTTTTTTTGGGTTAAAAGGCACCTCTTGATTTTTTTTTGCCAATTTTTAATTTAATTTTAATTTTTATATATTTTTACTAATTTAACTTTATTATTATTTTTAAGGCTTGTCCGGACAAAATACGGTGTTTACACTTATATTTAATACATAAATTCTATAACACTCAAAAGACTCATATATTATAATTGTATGGATTAATTTTTCTATTTATAGTATTATAATTCATAGATGTATCTTTATAGTTAAAAACTTATAAATAAAGACTATGTACAAAACATGAGAATTATCATCTCTTTCCTCTTTTTAATTATTTCTCTTATTCTTGTTATATTTTTTATATTTTCATTAGTTTTGTAACATGATATTAGCATGAATCTATAATAAATTAATGTAAAAAGTCAATCTTACTTTTCATCACATAAAAATATAAGAAATTTTTTACTCTTACTTTGTATTATATATAGATTTAATATTTTATATTTTCTATAAATTCAAGACTTATTCATATTTATAATATAATTATTAATTTGATATTAGCAAATTTTTTAAAACCAAAGTGCTAAACATGATTAGATGGCCAACAATCATATCATTTTTGGTTTTAATTATTTTTATAATCAATGGCTTTATCATTTAAATAAATAGTGCATATATGTAGAGAAAAAAATTCATGGCATATTTTGATTAAATTGGTACCTATAAAAGATTTTTTTTTTTTTACTATAGTTATGAAGACTAATATAGTTTATGCATTTTATGCTGGGTTTTTAAAACTCTTCAATTTCAACATGTTTATCAACAAGTTGATAGTCATTTATGATATGTGCATAAATTAGCTTTTAAAAGTCAATAATAAATAGCTATGATTATTGAAATAATATAAGATTATGGTTAATGATTACAATATGGCTAAGAGCCATCAAGAAATGGAATTCTCTTTCATCAATCAACTTATATTAAAAAAATTTTTAAATGATTTTATATGGATAAAATACATTTACTAAATATCCCAATGATTGTAAGATTGCTAAATGTGAATAAATTTTTTTTTTGTCATCGAGAGAATGATGAAAAGCTTCTTGATTTTGAAATACTATATCTTAATGTTATATGAGCATTAATATATCTTACTCATAGTACACAATCTGATATTACATTTGCTTTTAAGTTTATGAACAATATTTAGTTCTTTTCCTACAAAAAAAATATTGGAATGGAGTAAAGCATTTTATTGCGATATGTCCGATAGACCATTAATATGCAGAGATAGGATACTTATTTGATGTACATAAAACTCAATTTTAAACTGATTATTTATTTACATGTGGGGTGCAATTATAACATTGCATTCTACAGAACAAACTTCACTTGCTACGTCTTCAAATCATGTTGAAATAATTACAAGGCATGACACAAATTGAGAGTGTGTTTGTCTATAGTTAATGACCTAATATAACTAGAAAAGGTGTGGTTTACCTTTAGAGAAAAGGATTTCAACAATATTATATGAAATAATACATTATGCATAACTCAATCAAAAAATAATATATTAAAAGAGATAAAACAAAGCTTATTTTACTAAAATCCTTTTTCACTTATAACATTTAGAAGAATGATAATATAGATATTTAATAGATTCATTCATATCATAATTTGATATATTTGTGCACCAAAACATTACCAACTATTATATTTGAAAGGTTGGTATACAACATTGATATGTGCCAATTTAAAGATATAAAGTGACATTATTAGATAGAGTAAAAGATGCACTATATTCTTTATTCCTTAATCAAGATTTTGTTCTACTCCGTTTTTTAAGTAAGGTTTTTAGTAAGGTAACTTACTATGGGTATTAGAAATAATGTGTACTCTTTTTTTTTTTTTTTTCATTAGAATATAGTTTTAACAAAATATATTTTTTATTAATGAACATTTAATGAAGAGCATTATAAATAATATAATTCAATGGATATTTATAATCTTAGAGAAATGACTCTCAGAGATCAATTCTTATGTTTAATAATATAAATCATATAACACTCAAATGAGGGATATTCTACAATTATGTAAATTACTTTTTTTATTTATATTATTATAACTCATATATTTATTATTATGGTCGAAAGTTTATAAGGCGTGAGGTATACAAGAAAAGGAGAATTATCCACGCTTTCTTCTTTTCAATTATTTCCTTTGATTTTATTATATATAATTTTTTATATTTTTATAAGTTTTGCAACAAAATTAGGGTATTAGATTGTCTTTATCTTTTCCTTACATTTTTTTTCACCATATTTATTTATTTATTTATTGAATTACTTGCAAGCTTTTTGGCGAAGAAAAAAATAATTCGAGCTTCGAGTTGGTTTTTGCATACAATTTGATTAAAAACTGGAAATAACAATTCACGATTTCACAAACACTTAGCATTCTTTTCATTTTATTTAGCATTCTTTTCATTTTATTATTTTTATATGGTTGAAATTGTGAAACTTTATTAAGGATAATATTCATCCTCTAGTACATCAAAGAGAGCCAAGTAGGGCCCTTAAGGCCATACTTGGCAATCTGAAACAGTATCTAAAATATGGGTTGCTTGATTTGCAGAGCGTGTACCCAATAAGTTGAGCACTGAGACCACAAATCGTCCATAAGTAGCCTAAAATTAGATAAAGTCATGAATCTGAGCATTAAATCAATGTCTAGGCAGCTTAAATCTCTAGCAAAAATCTTGCTTAAGCAAGATTGAAGACTCTTAAGACCTTTGAAGCTTTTAGAATCCATTGCAAGGTGCGGGATCTAAATCTTACATATTAAGTATGAAATTCTGATGTGGAGACTATAAAGATATTGAATTCTCTAATCTCGTGAATTAATTTTTAAGATATGACTATTCCAAATATTCATATGATTAATGATATCAAAACCTTCCACTTTCCATAACTTTTTTATGACAATTTCCCCAACTAACACGATGAATTTTTGAACTGTCAGAATTATTTATCCACCAGAAATTGGCCATCATCATTTTCAGCTTTAAATTTTGAGGAAGCAAGAAGCAGCTCAGAGAGTAATTTGGTACGGCCTGCGCCACTGCTTTGCTTATAAGTACCTCCTTACCTGCCTTGAAGAGAAGACGTTCTTTCCATCCTTGTAATTTATGCCAGACTGTGTATGCTGTGAATCTGAAGGAATTGCTTTTGCTTCTTCCCACCATAATATTTCTCATTCAAGGCCACTGTGGTGATCTGCAGCAAATTCATTAGCTCCACTCTGAGATCTTCAGCCACACATTAATTCTTCATTCCAAGGTGTCCAATTTATGGTTTTATTTTTAAAACTTCTTTTGTATAACAAACAAACAAAAGACCTAAAAACTAAAATAGCAACAATCCTGAGGCCATCCCTTATCATCTCCTTCTGCATTCTTTTAAAACTTAATCCATTGGTCTACGAAAATTTTCTTGTTACCCTTTTCTTAGTTTGTCGCTTTCCTTCCTGCAACAATTCATCTCTACTTTTATTAACTCTGATTTTTTTTATCCATCCAACAATCATAATTAACAGTAGGTTTAGTTGGTGCCTAAGAAAGATAATCTTTTTTTTTTTTAATGAATTTTGTACTATGTTTATTATATCATCGTAATCAATAATTTTTTATTAATTTTTTTAAAATATGATCACAATAGTCATTTTTATCATTAATTTTTGTTATTTTCTCTTATAATCCCTTTTTATTGTCAGTACAAAATTAATATTGTCAACTATTAACTTGGCTAATATAACTATATTTTTAATCTATAAAAAATGTGGAATCTCTTTCAATTATTTTATGATTAAATTTGAAAACCAAAGATAGCTCAAAATGATAATTAGAGTAAAATATAGCAATTTTCATCTTTTTTTACACTAAGATAGAAAAATATAAACTCAAGAGTCTCATCTCAAATTATATCTTTTCTAATATACTTGAATTTAATCTTTAATTTGTCTTTTTCCTGACTCTTAACCCTCTTCTAAGGTTATTGGGGAAAAAAAAAAAAGAGTTATATTAAATTATGAATAATTATGAGGATTAAAAAAAAATCATGCAAATAGTGTCATCTCTCCCAGGACCAATACCAAATGTAGTAGTTGAGCAACTAGGAAGCACGGCTAAAGCAGTTGCATGGGTTCTAACGCCTATAATTGTCAACGGAAATCCCTCTATCCCTGAAAACGTTGCAGCCATTTTCCGTTTCCTTCCTCCATGGAGTCGCACGCTTGTACGACGATGCCTTCTCTAATCTTCAATACTACGTCGTTTCATCTCAACCACCCCACTCCGTCTGTTCACATTATCCACCGCCCGTTCAAGCCGCCGGCGCTCCGATCAGTTATCCCAGTGAGGAGCTTCGCTTCCCCGTCATTTTTGGATCTGAAAGCTGGGAAAGGGTAATTGCGATTTTGACGGACATCGATTATACTTTATTCTTATTGTTATTACCTTCCTTGTGATGTCAACCAAACTTATCTGGTAGCATTTTATTTCGGAGTTAGGAACTTGAAATTGAAGCTTATCTGTTTGCAATTGATGGGCTGCGAACAAATTTTATTAATCTTCTTGGCTTTACCTCGTATATGCAAATTTGATGGTTTCTCGCGTTTGATAGAGTGGAATTTGTGGGATTATGTCAATTTCTATAGTAACCTTTAAAATAAAATCTGTGCATAATATAATTTTTTTGGGGTGAAATAGTATCTTTTCTGTACTACAACTTCGGATACATAGATTTGCTTTGAATATTTGTTTCCACTTTCCTGACTTAAAAGAGAAAATTTGAGAAGTTTGTGAAGCTTTTGAACTTCTAGGTGGACAGCATTGTAGTGCGTGGGTTCATCGGCGTTTTGCGTTAGTTCATTAAGTTGATTGAAATGGGAATAGCAATTGAGTCAATCTTTGGGTCACACATTATTTTCTTCTCACAAGCTTGTTGTCACACTGATATTGTGATATACCATGCTCATACACTTGCTTATAATTTTGCAGAATGAGTGGGTTCTTTGATGTTGAACTTAAAGTCCGTGATTATGAGCTGGATCAGTATGGAGTGGTCAACAATGCAGTTTATGCAAGTTACTGCCAACATGGTGAGACTTCATGAGCTTATATATTTCAGTTGTCAGCACCGTGAACTGTTTCTGTTACTTAAATATTTTCTTTCGACATAAGTTATCGCGGGAAATACTTTTTAATTATCTGCATACTTAACATAAATGATATAAGATGACATATTTTAATTTCGATTTACAACTTTACTTGAAAGTAAAACTAATAAGATATCTTAATTTTTGAAGACCGTGGTGCTGTCTTTTTGGTTGGTGATTTTAAGAACATATCACATGGTCAGAGGTTGTGCGTGATTGTCTTCTTTTTTACAATTCTACATTCATTATGAGTTATGACGATAAAGGTACACGTGCTTGCATGAAAATGCATATGTATTATATACTTACATACAATTCTTAAAGAGAAAATACAGGGGAATAGCCTCTTGTTTTTATTCCTATTACCTAATCTTTTACATCCAATCTTGTAAATCATAAGATGGCGAGGAGTAACCTGTAGAAGTTTACTTGATGAAGTTGTTGCCACTGTAAGACTATTTACAGAATATGTATATTTGAGACTGCGTTCTGATTATCAGAAGTTTGACAAGGTTTCTCATTGAAATGATTTGGGTTCCATGGTTAACGGATCTTAAATTATCTTCTCTATATTTGGTGGAACTACTTTCTATCTTACATCCGTAAACTGATTGCTTGTCCTATCAACATCTTGATAAGGTCGTCATGAACTCTTGGAAAGCATTGGTATTAGTGCTGATACCGTGGCCCGTAGTGGTGATGCATTGGCACTATCAGAATTGTCACTCAAATTCCTTTCTCCTTTAAGAGTTAGTCTTTAATACTTTGTTTCAACTTTTTGATCATTACTTGTGTAAATATCCTCCTGATATATACATATAAGCATATGATATCTTATATAATAGTTCTATTTACTAATATTTGATCTCATTGTAAGAATGTGCAACCAGAGTGGAGACAAATTTGTTGTGAGGGTTAGAGTTTCTGGTTCTTCAGCTGCTCGTTTATACTTTGATCATTTCATCTTCAAGCTGCCAGAGCTAGAGGTTTATCTCTGTCACTTAAATTTTAATCTTTCTCCACGTTCTTGGTGGTTTTTCTTGATATTTTCTGAATTTGATGGCAGCCTATTTTGGAAGCCAAGGCCACAGCTGTGTGGCTTGACAAAAATTACCGTCCTGTTCGTATTCCAGCAGAGATGAAGTCTAAATTAGTACAATTTCTTCGAAACGAAGACTCTTAAATTAATTCTGCTACCAAAAAGAATATTAATGGCAGCAGTTTCTTGATTAATAGAACATTCAGGCCGATAATAAATACTATACTTCCCTTCAATTCAGCCTTGGGGTTGGGAAGAGAGATGAGACGGCTCTATGATGCAAGTCCAG
Source organism: Erythrophleum fordii (assembly GCA_032878935.1). Lineage (NCBI taxonomy): Eukaryota > Viridiplantae > Streptophyta > Magnoliopsida > Fabales > Fabaceae > Erythrophleum > Erythrophleum fordii. Next base: position 5,567,392 of record JAVQMF010000029.1, read on the forward strand.
CAGACCAATTTTAAAAAATAGAAAATATCCCAGTTACAAACTAAAAATATCAAAATTATTTTACATTTTGATTTCTTTATGTGTCTGTGTGAAGGATGCCACTGCCAATGCATAGATTGATATAAAAATTGGAAGAGGACAAGAAATGAGCTTCGCCCTTTTCATTTGCGTTCTGTTTTTCCGAATCCTTAGGATCTCGTCGGTTGTCATAGTCTGTTCCTTTTGAAGTGTCCTTGCTGATCCCTGTATCTGGTTTGTTTTGGTGATACCCGAGAATGTCTTCTGGTCGAGATTAATACCCAAGTTATTCTGTCACGTGCCAGAAGATGAATGAAGTGAAGAATGCAGAAGTTGCAGTTAAGAAATTTGCACCTCGAATAGATCAAAGAAGGGGCCTTTTGGCTGCTATTAATGTAGTGTTTTAGGTTGTTTCGTACTGATTGTGTTACCCACCAGAAGAACAAAGACAACATAGTGTATTACTATATAACAACAAATTTTTAAGAAATACCATTACACCGGGCATATGTGATCTCAAGTCTTCCTACTTATATGTGTCACTCTTCTCCATTTTGTAGCACGAATGGGTATATAAGCAGGCAGCTTGTGATGACTTATTGCTTCTGCTAGCTCTGCGGTGCCATGGCTAACATGGTATGTGGTTGTGTGAACTCCTTTCATTCCTTCTATTTCCCTTTTATCTTTTGGAGTTAAAAAATGTACAAAATTTAGTCACAATTTTTAGAAGTATTTGCTCTGAAGTTTTCTAATAAAACATAATAAATGGATAATTTTCTTTTTTTAAGTTGATTACCACATGATTGAGTCTTTTAATAGGAGAAAATTTAGGTGTGCTTAAATTTTTGCTATCAAATTAATGATAAATGGAGATTTTTTTTTTCATATCCCAGCATTAAGTTGGGTCATCGAAAAAGGTTTCTTTATATATAATATTTTATTAGAAAACCCTAAACACATAAAATACTTTAGGTAAGTCTTGACCCTTTTAGAAAACTTTCATGGAATATTTTTATTAAAGAATTTGATTTTTAAAATAGAAAATGATCTTTCTAACTTTAACTAATTTTTATCCTTTGAAAATTGGAAGGTAGTACGTCAGTAGTGTTAGTAAATCATTTTTTGGTTGGAAATGAATTCTCTTAAACTACATTTGACATGTGAGAAAGAAATTGAGAAACTTGAAAAAAAAAGATAGCTAAGATAAAAAATGATACTCATATCTTTATTTTAAAAAATAATAAAAAGGAATCAAAATTGTTAAGTAATGGTTATAAAAATATAATTAGATATTTTCTAAATTTTTTTAAAAGAATTCTTTTCCTGAAATGCGCAAAGCCATGTAACAAAAATGGCATTAGAGCATAACTACCCCTCATACATAGCAGAGTCAATATTTCTGTCTTCTGCCATTGTTAAAAACAGCTGCCAAGAAGAAAAGAAAAAGAAGGAAAATATCGGTAAAAAGAAGGGGGAAAATAAATTAGAAGTTGCATAATCTATAAATAACGAATCAACTTCAAGGACCAAACCGTGCTTCAGCAAGAAAAGTAGAGTTTCTTGGATCGTAGATAGGCATGTGAATTGAAAGTTTGAAACACCAAAACTACAGGCCCTAATGGTTTTCTTTTCCCCTTTCGGCCTGCTGAATTTCTTGACGAAATAGAGGAGAGTCATTAAATTTGGAGAAACTTGAAGCCCAAACCAAAAAAATAAAAAATAAAATAAGGAGAAATGACATTAACTGTTCACTGGCAAGGGGAGCTGTGTTGTTAGGAAATTTCCTGGTATAGTGACGGACATACCAGAATTATCATGCATCAGAAACAAACTCATCAAATGATAACAACAGATTTGAATTATTAAATATTATTTAATTAGTTTATATCTAAAAATTAGAAATATAAGAGAAAGGATAAGAATTGTTTGATACTACTAGCAGAGTCGTGCAAGGCATGCATTTATTCAGCATCTTCACAAGAAAATTAATTACACATTAGTTATAAACTTAACTAACATCAAAACCAACCCTCCGAATTATTTTACAAGATACAGTTAGAAAAAGAGGTGAGGCTGAAATAGGAGATAAATGAATGAAAAAAAAGACCTCTAGTTATATTTTATAATTTTTTTAACTTTAGAGAATTAAAATCCAACTAACATGAATTACATAATTTTTTAAAAAAAAAAAATCGGATTTATAAAAAATTAATAGACCAGATCATTTGTGAACAGAGGGTTGGATATCCCATTGGCATTAGTAATTGTGTAATTAATTTGTCCAGAAGTAAAAGGGTTTACATTAGGAGTACTGATCGAGAACGTGTATAATTAACATTTGTTATCAATTAAAAAAATATTTTTTTATTTTAATCAATAAAATAACTAAAAAAAAGGCAACAAATAATTAAAAAAGGTAAATCAACATTTGCCGCAAGGGTGCGTTGGCCTATGTTTTCCTATTCCCAATTCACGCTAGTCACAATATTTGACTTTTGTTTTTTTTGTTTTGGGGGGGGGGGGGGGGTGGCGGTGGTGGTGTTGTTGGGGGGGGGGGGGGGGAGGAGTATCAGAACACCTAACCCTGATCCATTCTTCCAGTGCTAGCTTTTCCATGCTTCTGTCGCTACTTCTTCTTGTAGGTGTTGGAATTCTTGTGAGAATCATTGCAATTATTGTTTCACATGCCGTTAGCTCAATAAAGTTTTAAAAGTACGTGATATATTATTTTATATTTGTTTTATTTTTCAAAATATAAAAATTATATGATTATTAATTCATAGATTATAGTATTAGATATATAATTACATATTGTAATTAAATTTTTAATGTTTGTTAATTTTTTAAATTTACAGATGAGTATTGAAGAATCACAATTATTTTTCTTGGATGGATAATGATCATAATTTTGATGTTAAAGAGTTTGATTTGGATAAAGATTACAATAATGAATTTCAAAATAATAGAGAAATATATCAAGGGTGTATTGTAAATGAAAACAATAACAAAGATAGTTATGATTAAAAAAAAGTGAGTAGTCTATTCAAGATAAGAATGATCAGAAAATATTGAAAATGATATTTTGAAGCCATATGTTGGTATGAGATTTGATTCAAAGGATGTTGCATATCAATATTACAATAGATATGCAAAATAAGTTGGATTTAATGTGCGAAAGGGACTTGCAAGAAAATCAATGAAAGATGATAATACTATTGGTCCCAAGCTATTTTGTTCACAAGGGTTTAAAGATGAAAGATTTAAAAAGAATGAAAACAAAAGAAAAAGATGTTGTGAGAAGACACGTGTTTAGTGCAATGCAAGGCTTTTTGTTAAAAAATCTAAAGATGGATCACGGATTGTTTCTCTTTTCAAGAAAAATCATAACCATGAGTGTATAACTCCAAAAAAGTCTCACTTACTACCTTCACAAAGAAATATCACTAAAAGTCAAAGAGATATGATATAGAAGATGAGCAAAGCAGGGATTATAATGAATTTGATGATGAACTACAAGTAAGTAATCTTGATTTTTTTTAATGCAATTCAACTTGATATAGATGGGAAAATGACTAATTTCTTTTGGACTGATGCAAGGTCAAAAACAAATTATAGTGATTTTGGAGATGTGGTGTGCTTTGATCCTACTTATGGAACTAATAAATATAGAATTCCTTTTATTCCCATTGTTGGTGTAAACCATAATCTCTAGACAATTTTGTTTGGTTGTGTATTGATATTAAATGAAATTGAGGCTTCGTTTGTATGGGTACTTAAAATGTGGATGAAAGTAATGCAAGGAGTTTATCCTAAAGTAATTCTTACTGATCAAGACTCAGCTATCATAGGGGCAATTGCATATGTTTTGCCAACCATAGTCCATCGCATTTGCTTATGGCATGTGTTTAAAAATGCCAAAAAACATTTAGGCCATTTATTTCATATGCATTGTAACTTTGGCAAAGACTTTTCCAATTGCTAAAGGGATTTGAGACAGTTGAAGAGTTTCAAAATTCGTTGGATAACACTTTTAAATAGATACAATCAAGAAGGAACTTGTTGGATGCAACTGATGTATGGTATAAGACAAAAATGGGTTCCAGTGTATTTGCGTGATTTTTTTTTTGTGCAAATATGTCTACAACTCAAAGAAGTGAAAGTATAAACAACTTCTTTAAAGGGTTTTTGAATAGAAACATACTTCTTATAGACTTTGTTAAGAGTGTTGATTAAGTAGTGATTAGTCAACGTGAAAAAAAAATTGAAGCTGATTTTAATATGAATCAAGTTTTGCCTCCACTAACAGTAAATATGCAAATTGAGGAAGAGACAGTTGAATTGTACACACCAGCAATATTGCAAAAGTTTTAAGAAGAGTAATTAGTAATTTATGTTATATGTATGAGAAATTTGAAGATGAAAGAATCATAATTTCCTATAAGCGTTGGGTAAAGGGAGAAGAAGCTAAGCCTCATATAGTGAAAATGCCTTCAATTGATTCTACTATAAGATGTAGTTGTGAGAATTTTGAGTTTATTGGAATTTTGTGTAGGCATATTTTATAAGTGTTTATTGTAACAAACTGTCAAAAGTTACCAAGTCAATATATGTTAAAACGATGGATGAGGGATGCCAAACTTGGAAGAATTATTGATGAAAAAGGTGAGTATGTACAAGAAGGTTGTCAATTTCATTTAACTCAAAGATATAGCACACTTTGTCATGAGGCAATGGAAATTGCAACAAAAGACTCTTCATCCATTGAAGTTTATAAAGTAGAATTATATTAGTTGCAAAAAGCCAAAGAAGAGATTCAAATTGCAATGAAGAAGCAATGTGCTACAACTTCTGATAATCAAAAGAAAAAAGTGCCAACGCAAGTATTAATTTGTGAAAACCAATCATATTTATCATGTGATATATCAATTTAAGATCCACCAATCACAAAAGGCAAAGGATGACTAGGTAGATTGAAATCATTTTTGAAAAAGAAAAATCCTAAAAAAAATTGGTAATGAAAGAAAAGGTAATGAATTTTTTTTATAATTTAAATCCAATTTGTATTCTTCATTTTGTTTCACTATTCAATTGTTTTCTCATTATTTGATCATATATACTTGACTACTTCTTTTTGGGTATTATTTTAGGTTCTAAAGTTCTACCAAATATTAAAAATAGCAATTTCAATAAACAAGCAAACATGAGAAGTACAAGTGGTAAGATATTAGTTTAAATTATGTATTTTATTTCACATATATTATTTTATTGTCATTGAAACACATTTGATTTTGTCTATGATTTAATGTAGGGACAAGTAGAGGTGTTGATTTTTTGGAACCAACCATCGAAAAAGGAATATGGAGTGATAAATTAGTGTTAGTAAAAAAATTTGTTTTATTTTTTAGACTTTACCTATATTTCTTTCATTAATGAAAAATTATATTTGATTGATTTATATGACCTTTTTAAATAGTAAAAATGTTCCTTGTACTCTGCCTATAAGTCAATTTCATCATATTTTGAGTTCATCTTACAAGTATCGCCAAACTACTCCATCATTTGTGAATCTACTCAACGACGTTCTACATTAGATATATATATAAACAAATTAGTTTAATTACACATATATTTATGGTTAATTAATAATATTTTATAAATTACAGGTTTCATTTGATGAAAATGTACATGTATCTAACTCAAGCTTTTCAATCAGAGATAAAAAATTTACTTAGGCATATTATCTTGTAATAAAATTTGCATTATATTATACTATATGTATATATATTTAGTTTTTTATTCTACCTAATAAAAGTGTATGTACTGGGTTAAGTGCACAGGGGAAGACAAGGCACAAGAAGGTTCAAATTTGTTTTGAAAGAAAGCTTGATACACAGTAATAAAGGAAAGCTTCTATGGTTGTGAGCATGAATTCTATAAGGTGATGAAAGAAAGCTTGATACAATTTATTTATTTATTCTTTTTTTCTGGAAATTTGCATTATGTTATAAGAATTTTAAGTTTTTCTTTTCATATTTATAACATTACCAACAAATTATTATTATTTTTTCTTAAAGGGATTGAAATGTTATTTTGTTATAATTAAATTTTATTATGTTAGTAATACAATATTTTATATTCTTATTGCATAAACTTGCCAACAGAAAAAGCAAAATAGAATCACATTGGTTATTAAAAATCAATGTCAAAACAAATGAATAAATTATATAAATTTCTTTCAAAGTTTAGATAAATTTTATTTTAAAAATATTATTCAATTTCTTGATATTTGATAATACTGGTATCAAAATTATGACATAAGGTAGACAAAAATACACAATCTAAACATATTATACTGCTCAGAGAAACTCACGTTATCATTTTATGCAAAAAATTAATTTTATTGATAAAAAATAAATAATAAAAATGATTATTTTTTCAATTTTTATCAAATATAAACAAGTTAAATATTATTTTTAAAATAACAAGAATATTAAATATAATTTTGTTAAAAATAATACAATTTACTCATTACGCAAACTTCGAAAGTACAATGCTGCCGTGCAGCAATCATTTGATACAATTTTTTAATTATTTGTTGCCTTTTTTGACCATTATTTATTGGTTATTTTATGAGAAAACGTGTACTTGAAAGCTGAGGTAATTTAAGTTCCTATTCGGCTTAGCTTGACCCCTCCACTTCTAATTAACTGGATGACTTATATATTAATTATTCAATTAATTTCTCAAAAGCAATAATTATAGCCAATAAGATTCAAATACGTATCGGGAACGTGTAATTATACAGGTTCCCGACAACGTGTGATCAGTGCTCTTGCATTAGTGTGGTTTGAGTTTGACAGTTGGGCAAGAAGGGTAGATATGACCACCCGCCCAATACAAAGGCAAGCGGAATTAAAAAAACCAACCATTGCAAGGGTGTGTACAAGTCAAAGCACAGAGAGAGAGAGAGAGAGAGAGAGAGAGAGAGAGAGAGATGGAAGAGGGTGGGGAGGAGAAGAAGAAAGTGATGGTGGGAATAGATGAAAGCGAATGCAGCCGGTACGCCCTGGACTGGGCTCTGCAAAACCTTGCTCATACCATTTCCAATTCTAAGCTTATCCTCTTCTCTGCTCAGCCCATTGATGATCTTGGTTACGCCTACGCTTCCACCTTTGGTGCTGCCCGTACGTTTACGTTACTTCTTTCCTTTCCATCTCCAACCACCTCTTCACAACCAACTTTCTTACTTTCTCTCGTTTTACAGCTCCCGAGTTGATATACTCCTTGCAAGAAAACCGAAAGAAGCTCACATTAGCTTTGTTGGAGAAAGCTAAGGAAATCTGTGCCAAATATGGGGTATGCTTGGCTTTTATTTATTTATTTTTAGATTACGTATTTACTTCTTCAATTATTGGTACATCCCTTCCCAACTTTCTAGTGATTTTCGATTCATAGAAAAATCGAACCTGTTGATAAAAGTGATGTCATCCCTTCTTAGAAATTGTTACAAACATGGGGTATGCCTGCTTATTTTGTCTTTTGGTTTCTATATAAAGACTTGCGTACTTGCTATGAAGCATAAACAGTTTGAAAAAAGGGCTGTGTCTGTCCACTCTTATATGATAATTCACAAACCAGTTTCCACCATTAATTTGTTGCAAACTTCAGATTTTGACTCAAAATCAGCACCATGGTCTTTGTATATGAACTCATATGCCTTTGGATTCATAAGTTTTCCTTTTCTTTTCTTCTTATCATAGGCGACGGTTAAGTTTTCCAAGAATGATGTTCAATATATGGATCTCATTGGCTGGTCATATTCTGGACAAGGAACATAGGAAGTAACAGAGTGAATCCTGATTATTAAATTCATGAACTGTGTTCAAGCTTCTAATTGAATATGCCTTTAATCAAAAGAGCAAAACCATCTGATACAGTGTGTATGAGCATAGGATCTCATGTCTTGTTTCTGTAGATTGAAGCAGAGACACTAACAGAAACTGGAAATCCTAAAGATGCAATATGTGAAGCAGTGGAGAAACTAAATGTCCAATTACTTGTGCTTGGCAGCCATGGCCGTGGATCCTTACAGAGGTTCTCAAGTTTCTTTTGTTTGATTCGTTTTCCTTAGTCGTTTGTTTCTCTGGTTCTCGTGTCAGCATAATTGACATCTTCTACAGTAAATTATTGCATAAAACGCACTTATTTTTTGAGAAATCATTATCACAGGCTTCAGGTTGCTGCCAAGAACAGATGAAAATACATCTTCAATGATTATTATATGTTTACATCTTCTGTCTATGTTGAGTAGAAAATTAACAAAACTCTCAGAAAAGCACACCAGGTGTATTCATGCATGAGGCTTAGAAATCGAATGAGGAAGCAAAATTATTATACTCTAATATGATTCAACTTGAGCCTCTATTCCAATCTAGAAAGCCAATTATTATTACATCTTGAGATACAAAATAATAATACTACATCATGTTATTGGAACAGGGCATTTCTGGGAAGCATCAGCAACTATTGTGTTCATCATGCCAAGTGTCCTGTCCTTGTTGTAAAGAAAAATGCTTAATGAAAGGGTGGCTACTCTGTATCACAGGAAAAAACTATTAATTGGTTTTTGTGTGTGTGTGACAAACACAGGGTAACAACTGTGCATTTATTGTTTGCTTATAAACTTGAATTGCTCTAGTGTGAATTATCTCTTGTTGATAAGTTGTTTGATAATCAAGTTATTTTTTATCTCAAATGTATGTGTTGTTCAGTTATTTTGGCTTCTGTTTTCATTCAAAGTTTATAACCAATGGAAAAAAGAATTTTCTTGAATCACATTGAGACCTCATGGTTACTCTTTCTGACATTTGGCATCAGAAGCATCAACTCATATTTTAAAAATAAGTTGTTTCGTGTCCAAGTTCGATACACCTAACATTTCATATTATCTTTGGACACTATATAATTTGTCATATCATAATGTGTTCTTATCGTATTATATCTTGTATCTAGTTGAAATTATTGTCTTTGCATCAAATGGAGCTGTCCTATCCAGGACTGATTCGAAGAGAAATTCAATGCCTAAGGAGATAGAAAAAATTGAGTGACTAATTTATAATAATCCCTCGGTATATGGGTTTGATTCTTTAGGGGAACAATATGCAAGTAAATTTGAATGAACCAAGTTTTTGCAAAGGAGTGAAGCTTTAGATAAAGTACGAAAATTTATCTCAATTGGCTGAATCCTTTGCCAACGAACCAGTCAAATTAGAGATATTGATGACATCATGATCTTTATTTAGTTATCTTTACAAACATCATTTTCTAATTACCTTTTCAACGCCCTATATTTGTTCTTGACTGATCGCTGTGAGGACTGAGAAATCAAGCCCTCTGTTTTCCCAAGTACCAATTTTATATATCATGAGTTTTGGCGATTAAAGCCAAATCAATCTGTTACAAACACTTGAACTTTGTACCCTTATTCCTTTAGGGTTTGAAGTTGAAGAGTTATATAGATACAAGACACTATATAAATATTACAATATGATTGAAAGTAAATCTGATAACAGTTATTGAATTGGAAAAGGAATTAGTTCATAATTCAATAGTCAGATTATAATTGAAATAATTAATCTAATTTATTTTAAATATATTAAATAGAAGTCTTCATAAAATTTAAATTAATAAATGTTAAAATATAGTTATAAATATATATATATATAGTCATTTAAAACATTTTTATATATAATAATTTGTACTATTATATCAAACAAGCAATATTGATAGAATAATAAGACAGGCGAATGCTTTAACACTCTTGTAGGTTTGAAATTTGAAATATTATATCTATCCAATACAAATGTCTAATAATATTTATTAAACATGAGCATGGTTTGTATTTAGCCAAAATGCAAAGAACCCCCATCAATTAGGACATTGTGCTATTTATCTATTACTTTTAAAAGTTAACTATAAAGCTCTCATACACTTTTAGTTTTTGAACATAACTTCTTCATTAATTTTTGGGTCTAAAATCCTTACACTACTTGTCTATGTAAAATGATCAAGGCCAAATTAACCCCAAAAAAATAAAAATCCTACCTATTATTATCTCAAGACAAACAAAGACCTTTTTGCTCAAAAACATGTGATGGGGAATGACAAATAAGGTTCTCATTTGTTACTTTATTTTTAGCTTATTTGACTTCTTTTAACCTCTATGACAAATAGTATTAAGGTTTCGAACCAAAAAAAAAAAAATTAAACACGGCAATATAGATATGAAACTTTGGTACATATACGGGAAACCCAAGCTAGAACTTTATAATTTCTTTGTAATAAGTAGATCTTGCACATGATTCAATAAATTACAGCAGAGTCACATACTATTTCAGTGAAAAATACGATTTAGTGTTGCTGCCAAACGAACTCCTCCTTGAGCTAACCTCAAATTTACTATTGGCAAACGAGATAAGAAGTAATCATCTGCAGAGTTTATTATTTCATGGAATGGTCAGTGAAAAAAAAACAATTGTGACAGTAACTTTTTAACATTAAAAGCTGTCTTGGCATACCTCCAAGTACTGAATTTTCAGAGACACCTTTGTATGCCCATTGACATGCTGCTTGGATGCCTTCAGATGCATATCTTAACAAAAAAACCAAGTGTGGGGATTTTTCTACTTGCGAAGGGGAAAGGAAAATAATACTCGTATTTGCAAGACAATTTTAGCGGTAGTGAATAAAACAATGAGGTATCAGAATCAAAATAGTGAGAGATTTTTAGGTAGACCAGGCCAATCATAAAAATAATATAAGCATGTCTGATATCTAACATGTTTACTTTTTTTTTTTCCTTAATAATTTATTTAGTCTACTTATTTTTTATAGATCAAGTCTAATGGAACATACATATCTGGGCACGTGGTCTTGCTATCATTACAGGTCTCCCAGCCTCCTACTTGATCAGACCATTCTTTCTGTTCAGAAAAAAAAAAATCTTGGTGAACATCAAACTTTGATTTTTTGGTCAGATTATCATAATGATGATGACAGAAAAATCCACTGCATAAAATACCGTAATGTTCTGCTGAATTGCATCGATGAAGTCATCTATGTCAGAGCCATAGAATCTCTGTTCTGCTGTCTCTATTATGTTATCATCCCAAACCTGTATGGTATTCAATTAGTTGGTATATAAGGTATTAATTGGGAGTTTATATGAGAAAAACTGCATAAGGTATAATCTCTATTCTTTATTAACAATTATGTTGATAGAGAGGAAATTTTTGTATAAATTGAAACTGTGAGAGGGAATGTAAGCATAGGTTATATATATATATATATATATATATCAGAGAAAGTAAATTTAATGGACTGTAAAAGGATTAAATCATGATTTTGTATGGTTAATGAATTAAGCTGGGAAATGGACTCACATGATGAAGATTTGTCTTTCTGGTGAACCAGTGAACATCAATTGTATTGCCACCCCTGTCTGAAGTAAAGCCCACATGTAGAGGCTGCAAATTAAGCGCGATAATCACATTGCTAATTCAGATATAAGCATATGGCTAATGATTGATTTAGAGCTTGCACTGTGTATACATATATATACCTGATGTATGTCTCCCATAAAATGAGAAAGGAATAGAAGTGCCTGTGTGAGGTTATCTGATTTGGTGATATCACCATATTCCAAACAGAAATTTGGTTAGCCAGTAAAGACTGAGAGAAAATTCTTAGGGCTTAGAGGTGTTAGCGAACTAGGGTGGCCCATTAGTATACCTGGCCAAACTTAATGGGCCTAGGTTGAAGCTTAATATTTGAACCGATGAACTTTGATTTGGGCTTGATTAAAGAGTTTAAATTCAAACTCAAGTAATAGCCCTTATTGGATGGAATCAAGGTTATTGGTATCATATTATAGGCATAATAACAAGGGTTTACATTGAGTATCACCGCCATAGTTGAGGAGCTGGCTGGTGTAATTGTTGATGGCTCCTGCAACACATCTTCCTTTCAGTCCATTTTCATCCTTGCAATCCCCTGAATATTCAGACAATTGGTCAACACTATACCAGATTATCACATCATGCCCTTAAGATTAACTGGTTCTTTTATGGTATATTGTCACATCATGTGCAAAAATACTCTTACTCAAATTAAAAAACTACAAATATCAACCATTAACAACGTTGCTAAAAGTGCTTGTTGAAAGATTTGGTCAAAAGCTAAACTGCTTCAATACTTTTAAAAAATATTAGAAAAAAATCAAAAGTTTTAGAGCCAAATAGATCCTAACTTTACGATTGCTGTGTTTTCCCCCCAGGCAATGTCTGAATGTCATATACCAGAAACAAATAAACATAAAGAGTAAAATAAGAAATAGCAAAAGGATCTTACTGCTGTACTGGTAATTGCAAAGGGAGTCAGGAGTATCAATGAAGTGCAAGGCAGATGACCAGGGAAAGATAAACTTGACATGATCTGCCCATGAACACACCTTTCCCAACTCATTTTCTGCATATTTTGGCAGCAGATTCTGCACAGCTTCTGCTGCTGTGTTGCTCAGGCGAGACTGTTCAAAATTCAATTGCAAAAGGAAGGGGCAAGCTAAGAAGCACAGATGCAAAATACGACACAATACACACACAGTAACGTAACATAATATATTTAATGTCTAAATTTAAAATAGGGTAAGCTACAGTTTACCTCCTCCCGATGATTTGGCGTGAAATCAAATTGTCCCTTTGTAGTTTAAAGTGAATGAGACACTTTAAACTGCATAGGGGGCAAAGGATAATATTTAATTTATCCTTTAAAATATCATACTGTATCAAACACGATACGGTTCTAATTTTGAAATATCGGTGTTTGAGGCAAGTGACTGAGACAGAGAAAGACAGTCAGGTACCTGAGCAATCCTACAGATTATGGCATGCCCATCTTCTCCCCACCCTTTGGTGGTGCTTGGAAATAATAGCACCATTGAAACTACGGCCACTAGCTGGATTCTGCAAAACTCCATTATCTTTAATTCTCCTCAAAACCTCGCAAAGGATAAGCATTCTGAGATTTTGTAGGGTATTAATAGTAAAAAAGCGAGAGGGGCTAGTGTGAACTGTGTGAATGGCATAATATTTTTCTACTTTTGTGAGATATATATAACGTTCATACGGTAATCATGTCTGAGGCTGATACTAGAACCTTTTCACATTGAAAACTACCTAATGACCATAATAGCCCTGATAGAAGTGCGTATGATTCCTGTCGTTACATACAGGCCCTGATGAAAAAGACAAAAGAGCTACAAAAGAAAAGAAATTTGAATATTGAAATGGATTTGGAGGTATAAAAGTAGTTGATTCTTAGGAGCGCAATTTAAGGCATACATTCAATTAGATTCTTTGAATGCTTGAATTGAAATGGCCTTACACCTGAAATGCAGATAAGAAAAACCATCATGCAATGCGAATTAATGTCTTTTGACCAAAACAAGGAAATATAATCCTTCCTATTAGAAAGGATTTTTTGTTTTTCGAATTAGCTAATGTAGATTGTACGACACGGCTAATTAAAAAAAATTCTAATAATTAGCCTAATGGTTAAATAGTTATGCTTCATTCTTTGACTACTTAAATTCAAGTCTTGAAACCATCACTGAAAAAAATTATTTTCCAAAATACATTAGATCAGTATAAAGGTTGCACATTTAAAATTCTTAGGAGATGGACTTGGTCCAATACATAAATTGGCCCAAAAATATCTTTATTGTAGAACAAAAAAGGAAAATTCTTTGTTAAGCGATTTCCATTACTCCATTTACAGGTACAACTAATTAAGAGTGTTAATATATTAAATTAATAAAAAAATTTATTACAATTAAAATCAATTACATTATGTGTTAATTCATATGCTCAAGAATGTTTCTCGGTACAAAAACTCTGAGGGTGACGTTAAATTCTTGCTAGCTCATCCTTATCATGAAAAAGCCGCTCCCTACGAAATGAATACAGAATTGATTATTACTAAATTAAAATATTTTGTGTTACAATTTCTTCTACGCCTTGCAAAAACTGCAAGAAAAAGACAGAATTGTGAACAAAGTGATAGGTGCGCATTTGCTATTATTTATATTTGCAGTTTTCGACAATAATTAACCAACGGTATGCACAACAGATGATAGAATCAAGCAAAAGCAAAAACGTGAAGAATAGTTTAGGAATATTCCTAAATGGATTAATAAAGTATTTGTTTTTATATAATGGGATATCGATCTAAAATCTCGAATTTGAGTAAGCATCGAGGGGAATAATTTTTTAGTAAATTTCAAATAATTTCATTTTGGACCATTTATATTTTTTCCCTCGTTAATTAAAATGATTAGGAGATTGTCACATTGAGTTATTTTTATTTTTATTGAATGTGCTTAAGGGGAAAGGGATAAAATACATGTATAATATAACATGTTATATTTTCAAACATTATATATCTTGTAAGTTGTCTAACTTAAACAAATAGGATCATTTTATTAAAAAAAAAATCTTCAAACTTGTGAAAAAAGAATTTCATACTTGGTAGTACTAAATTTCAAGCTCAATGATAGTACTACTGAATTCAAAGAAAGTATAAGTGCATAACTTTTTGCATTGTAACATTTAGTTCATTAAATTTTGGTATTGTAACATGTAGGTAATGTTTGTGTGTAATTGGTTGGATATTTATCTTGGTTAATTTGATCACCTAATAAATCCTAATCCTAATAGGATTCACTTAGGGACTTCTATCCGAAAGGGGCTGCAAAAATTAAGAGTTCGCTTAAGCCTAACCCTATTTGGCGCATCCTCAAAATCGTTAATACATACGTTTAATGTTTTCTTTTTTTTTTCCCCTTAATTTTTGTTATCTTTTAGACAATCAATTAAAATATTTTTAATGAAATTAGTTTGTTGAAAATGATTAAATTACTTGACATATGTTACATCATATGTCGTACGCATAAATTAATTTTATTTTATTATTGATTTTTATCTAATTAGTTCGCATAATCTTATACATATTTGGATTATCAAGATATGACATATAATTGATTATGTTAATAAAACTTAATATCATACTAATAAAAGCTTAAGAGTAAAGATTAAATTAAAAATTTTAAAATGGTAAGAATCGAATTATATGAATGTTGACGTATAAGGATCAAATTAAAAATTAAACGAAAACTATAAAAACCCATATATAAATTAATTTAACCAAAATGATAAGTTGAAAAATTAAGTAATCGCATAGATAGTTGAAACTGATCAGCCAAA
The DNA here is from genome assembly GCA_032878935.1 of Erythrophleum fordii. NCBI lineage: Eukaryota > Viridiplantae > Streptophyta > Magnoliopsida > Fabales > Fabaceae > Erythrophleum > Erythrophleum fordii. The sequence continues at coordinate 5,582,727 of JAVQMF010000029.1, forward strand.
CAGCTCCTATAATGTCCATCAATTAGGCTTCCTTCATCTTTGCGTGGAAGCTGTTGGTATCTTGAAAACTTTCCTTCAAAAACATCCAGTCATATCCACCGACGAATCTTCCTTTCTTCTTTCCTTCTTGTGCTACTATATACTATTCTTCACTTTGTCAAACCCTAGAGCCACTCCCTCACACTCTTCTTCACTAACCCTTATAGTCAACACAACCGCCATGGAAGCCAAAGCCCACCAAGAATGCCATGGTTCACTGCAAGATGAAGCCCTCAAGAATCGCTGCTCCGATGTCCTTATCATTGATTCCTCGTCGGAAGCCATAGCCGAGGAGGAAAATCTTGATGCAAAAGACGAAACTCCAAGGAATATCGGGGTGATCTTCTTGCGAGAAGGAGAAGAGGGCCAAGGCCGAAAGCGCTGCGAGAAAACGGATGGAGAGGAAAACGCTAATGTGATGTCTTTCTTGAAGAAGAAGAAACATGCTAATAATCTTGATGATTCAACATATGAAAGCCAAGAGGACGATAATATGGATGGGTTGCACTTGCAGCTTAATATTGAGTCCAATTTCAATTTGAATCTTACCACTGATCCTGGAAATTTTGATGATGATGATCCCCGTCATGCTTTGGATTTGAACTTCCATCCCTCTGTTTATAATGCAGAAGCATCCCTTAACATCGAAGGCTTTGGCAATAATTATGGAGGTCAACTTTGGGAGCCTAGCGTGCCCCTTATGGAAAAAAATAATACCCATAATGACTTCCATGCAGCAGTCACCGAAGACAATGACTTGGACTTGGAACTGAGACTCGGTGTTTCCTCAGTGGAAGACCCTGACCTTTCACTCAAGCTCTAAAACCCTCAAAGGTCCCTTTTTTTTCCTTTTTTGTTTTGTTTTTTTTTTTTTTTTTTGGGAGTACTCGCTGGTTGAAGGTTACAACTCCTTTAATTTGTTCTTCTGATGTTTATGGTAGGGTTTGATATATATATATATATATATATATATATATATATATATATGGTCTTTTTATATGACCTTGTGCTTCAAATTATAATGAATCGAAATATGTACTGATAGATTATTAGAGATTGATCAGGTTGTTTAATGGTCACTCATTTTATCTCATATAGATAAATTCCTAGCTACGTGCAGAATACCAAGTATACATTTTTTTTCTTTTTGGGAAAGGGGGTGGCAAGGCTTATATGATATTGAAAGGCAATGTTACATCATTTTGAATACAAGAAGCAACACTAAAAGGAAAAATGGAAAACCATGAACAAGTTGGACCGGAAGTATGCCAAGGTTTCTGTTTTTTTTTTTTTTTTATTAATCACAAGCATTCTAAAACTTCGTTCGGATTGAGATTTAAGGGTACACTCCCCCTCATCCGTTGTGTATTAATTAGGTTATGTAATCCCCCAGTGATCTTAGATGAATTGAACTCAAATTGCAAAGAAGTGATCCCATCTCCTCTTATTAAGAGAAACTAACCCCTTTGGTTTTTGCCAATGTGAGGTTGCCTTCTCGACTATAAGATGCATAAAGTTGAAAACCATGATCACTTCAGAAAGGGCTACAAAGTCCTTAGGAGTTAAAACCATTCCTAATTAACAAAGCGGAGTCCTTCTCTCGTTGCAGAAGTTCTTGACGAGATCTCAAGATGAATTATGTTTTGATTCAAGGAGAGGTTCTGCCCTCAGCAAACAGCAAGAATGGCGTCTGTTGGTGGGGCTATGCTGTTGCTGCCAAGAGGGCATCGGTATTCAATATGCAGAAGCTAAGATGGGGAAGCATCCGCCAAGTATACGTTGTTATATATACATATGTCTTGGAAAAAAAAAAGAAAGATTTGATATAGTTTTTCTTGGAATTATATTATATTGGATTAGTCCGCTAACGGCTAACAGTACGACAATGCATTGAGTATTTAATAATTTATATAAGATATTAACAAAATTTGTACCTAATAACACAAAGAACAAAAATTATTAAAATTAATATAAATTATTTGAACAACTTAATCCATTAACAATAATTGAGATTTGAAATTCAAACAACACTTATTATGTCTAAATAACCAATAGGAAATATATAAAGATCTAAAGAAAAATAAATAGAACATCCGTAATAATTATATGTATGCAAAACAAATTACCAAATATATCATGTAAGTTGTAATTTGGAATATTTTTTTAAGGTCAAATTGTCATTTTATTTTATTTTTATTTAAAATTTTAGTTTGGTCTTTTTTTTCCCTCTCAAAAAAGTTTCCTATTTTTTTAACATCATCTAATTAGTCCTTCGTGGCAATTCTTTCATGCACCCAACTACTAAAATTTAATTTGCATTTAGTCTTTCATAGTATATATATATATATATATATATATATATATATATATATATATATATATATATATATATATATATATATATATATATATATATTATGTAGCAATTTATTGCCAAGGTGGTACTCTTATTTATGTCACTCCTTCTTTCCTCTTTCTTTTTAATATTTTCTTCCCTCTCTCTCTCCCTCTCTTGTTTATCTAATTCCTTAATAATGTCTCTATCTGAATATCAAAGGTCTAGTTATTTTATCCACAAAATAAACTAAAGCAAAACCCATGAATGAGAGTTTCACATGACTAAAATTTGCATCATTTTATTCAAATTTCTTAGAATAAGTGAAACCCTATTTCTACTTGACTTACATGAAATTTAGCTCAAATCCACTGAAACCATCGAAGGGGGATAAGAAGATATACCTCAGATCTAATTTCTTCTGGAAGTAGCTACTATGAGATGAATTTTATGTGACAAAGGATATATAAAATGCATAAATTATATCTAATAACAAAACAAAATGCCTAATTGTGTGCACCTTTAGCTATTACTCAAAATTGGAAAACTCTTATTTGAGATGCTTCTGAGCTCTCAATTTTCTTTTAATGATGTATGTAGTTTTCTAGATCTTAGTGTGTGTAAAAATTGAGCTCAAGGACCCCTTATAAATGAACAATAGGTCAACGACTCTCTCCCATCAAAGGTGAGGCAAAAATAAGGAAAACATGGTGGAAAGAATAACAGCAATCATGAATCCAATAATCCCATAAAATTCATACCACTTTAGGAATTTGAATCCAATAATCCCATAAAATTCATACCACTTTAGGAATTTGTTGCTGAACGTTTTCCCAACATCTAAAATATGCAATGGCTAACATTGCTTAACATCCAAAAATGTGCAACAATTAATATTCTCCTACTTGGTCCGAATGATTTAATGATTTCTTAGATTCATGAATATTTATATTCTTTGAAAATAAAACTCAATGCATGAATTATAGTAATAAGTCTTCTAAGTGCGAGCATTACCTTCCGATGTATTATAATACATTTTGCTTCCTCAACTCACCATAGGGAAAACATGGTGGAAAGAATAATATCAATCATGAATCCAATAAATCCATAAAATTCAGACTACTTTAGGAATTTATTGTTGAACATTTGCCCGACATTCAAAACATGCAATGGCTAACATTGCCCAACATTAAAAAATGTGCAACAACCGACACTCTCCCACTTGGTTTGAATGATTTAATGATTTTCTAGATTCATGAATATTTATATTCTTTGAAAAGAAAACTCAATGCATGAATTATAGCTATAGGTCCCCTGTGTGCGAGTATTACCTTCCATATATTACAATGCATTTTGCTTCTTTAACCTATAATTACTTAATGAATAAGCCTTATACTTATTTTGGGTCCTCTTAATGCTAATTTTCTCTAGTCATAAATGTATACATAAAAAAAAACTTAAATTGAATAAGAACTTTATCACAAATGACATATAACATATATATTAAAAACTCAGTATGGTACTAAGTCCCATTATGGTTACATGCTCCTTAAACATGGATGGTGGCATGTCTTTTGTTAAAGTATTTGTTATTATTAACTCAGTGCTAATGTGTTCAATGTGATTTTATTCTCTTTGACACATTCTCAAATGGCTAAGTATTTTATGTTGATGCGCTTGCTCTTACTTCCATTTTTATTATTCTTAGCCAGAAAAACCACAGCTGAGTTGCTATAATAAATCTTCAATGGCCTTGAAATCAAATCTATAATTCTAATCCTATTAATAAAGTTTTTTAATCATACACTATGTGAAGTTTCCTCAAAACAAGATATGAAATTAACTATTGCTGTAGAAGTAGCAATCAAAGTTTACTTTATGCTCTTCCAAAATATGACTCTGCCAACAAACATAAAAATGTAACCTAATGTTAATTTCCATGAATTAACACATCCAGTGAAATCTGAGTTTGAGTAGCCAATTATCTCAAGATTCTTAGCTCGTTTATACATTAACATATAGTTTTTAGCACCCTTAGAGTACCTTATTACCTTCTTTGCATCTTTCTAATAATCCTACCTAAATTACTTTGATATCTCCCCAATATTCTGACTATGAATGCAATGTCAAGTTTTGTATAAACCTAAGCATACATAAAGCTTCCAACATTAGAAGCATATGGAATATTACACATCTTCCTTCTCTAGATCATTTTTCAGATACTAATTCAAATTGAACTTGTCACCTATAACAATAGGAACTATTGTTATAATCCTACCTAAATTACTTTGATATCTCCCTAATATTCTGACTATGAATGCAATGTCAAGTTTTGTATAAACCTAAGCATACATAAAGCTTCCAACATTAGAAGCATATGGAATATTACACATCTTCCTTCTCTAGATCATTTTTCAGATACTAATTCAAATTGAACTTGTCACCTATAACAATAGGAACTATACTTAGTGAACAGTCTTTTTTGTAATATACCCAAAATATATTGAGTTCTATCCCTATAGATCTTAATGCCAATGACATAAGATGCCTCATGCATATCCTTTATGTCAAAATTCTTAGAAAGAAACTATTTCACCTCACCTATATCCTTCATGTCAAAATTCTTAGAGAGAAACTATTTCGCCTCACCCATATCCTTCATGTCAAAATTCTTAAAGAGAAACTGTTTCACCTCATATAGTAATCCATTATCATTGGTTGCAAGCAATATGTCATCCACATACAACACAAAGAAACATATTTTACTCCCATTGACCTTTTAGTATATACACTAATCCATGATATTCTTCACAAATCCATATGAGAAGATAACACCATGAAACATAAGATACCATTGGTGGGAGGCCTATTTCAATTCATATATGAATTTCTTAAACTTGCATACCAAGTGCTCACCAACATTAGAGGATAATCCTTATGTTATTTCATATATACCTCATCCTCTAGATCTCCATTGAGGAATGTCATCTTTACATCCATCTGATGCAATTCCAAGTCATAATAGGCAACCAATGCCATTATCATATGAAGGGAATTTTTCTTAAATATAGGAGAAAATGTCTCTATGTAATTGATTCCTTCATTTTGAGTGAATCCCTTAGCCGCGAGTCTTGTCTTATATCTTTTGACATTGCCTAATGAGTCTTTCTTTATCTTATAAACCCATTTATAACCAATGGCCCTAAACTACTAGACAACTCGACAAGATCCCAAACTCTATCAGACACTACATGATCTATCTCTTCCTTCATGACATTATGCCATGGATCAGATTCTCTGTAACTGATGACTTGTGAAATCATTTTAGTATCATTTTTAGCTCCTATGTCATAGTTAGACTCGTGTAAATACATAGCATAATCATTAAGAATTGCTGATCTCCTTATCCTAGTTTATCTTCTTAATGTTGTGTCAACATTCTTTTGAGAAGTATGTTACTCAATTGGTTGCTCAATAATTTCTAGTAAATGTTGAACAATCAGATCAACTTGGTCATTGTCAACAGGTTGTGGATCCTTAATGATTGGCTATTCAATACCCATTTACAGTTAAATAGTATGGATTACAACTAATCTATCACTTGATATAAGAACTTGAATACTAAAATGATCATTTTTAGAATCTAAGTTTGATCACTCCCACTAATTAAAACATTTTCAAGTTTGCATTCCTTGATTCCACAAGCTTAGTGTTATAAGATGCATAGTAAAACCCATATCTCTTAAACCTTTTAGCATACTTAATGAAGTAGCCACTTATAGTCCTTGGGCAAAGCTTCATTTCTTGTAGATTGCAAACCCTAACCTCAAACGAGCATTCTTAAACATGTATATATCTTAAATTTGATTTACAATGTTTCAACAATTCAAATGGCATCTTTTTAATAGCCTTGGTTGGAACACAGTTAAAAATATACCTAGTTATCTTAAGGGCTTCAGTTCACAAAGACCTAGGAAGTTTGGAGTTACTAAGCATGCTCCGCACCATGTCTAATAATATTCAATTTCCTTTTTTAGCTATAGCATTTTGGCTTGAAGACCTAAGCATGGTGTATTGGACAATAATCCTATGCTCTTGAAGGAACCTTGCAAATGGATCTAGTGCCTATCCATTTTCAATGTATCTTCCATAATATTCACCTCCTCTATTTGATTTCACTATCTTAATTTGTTTATCATATTATTTCTCTACTTCTACCTTAAAAACTTTAAAGGCATCAAGTGTCTCATTTTTATTATTCAGTATATAGAGATACAAATATTGTAAGTAATCATCAATAAATGTGATAAAGTATTTCTGAACATTAGAATCCAAATCTGAACTATAAATATTTGTATGTATAATTTCTAATATGGTAGAACTCCTCCTCTTGGCACCTATCTTGGTCTTATTAACCTGTTTTCCCTTAATACAGTCTATACAGGTATCAAAGTTAGTAAAGTCAAGTGTACTAAGTACTCAATCTTTTACTAACATTTTAACTCTTTCTATTGAGATATGATCTAGTTTACGGTGCCACAACATAAAAGAATCTTAATTAATAATACATTTCTTAAAACCTATGCTACTAGAAATATACATTGAATCATTAGATATACTATCTTGTAATTGAATTTAGAAAAGACCATCAGAAATTGTACCATCACCAACAAGAATATATTTATAAAATAACTTAAACATATTTGAAAATTCAAAATAGTATATAAAAGGTACAAGTTTCAAAATAGAAATCAAGTTTCTAGAGAAGTTTGGTATATAAAAGGTCCTTTCCAATATCAATTAAAGCAAATATCTAAAACTAACTTGTAGGTTCCTATTGTAACATCTGGCTTAAACTAAACTAGAATTCGGAAAGATAATGAAAAAGGGTCCTAGAATAAAATAAATTAAGATCAAGTAAGGAGATAATAATAATCTAAGCATCTAAAAATGAGGATAAAAACTCAAAAATAATCTTGAAATCAAAGTTAAAATGGCTAAAAAGACTAAACCGAAAGGTAGTAGCAAAACCGTAATTCTATGCAACTTTTTGGAAACTTAAAACAAGGAAGTTTTAAATGGCAAAATTAAATTATCTAAGATTCTCAGAGGTCCTAAAAATCATAAGAAAATCTTTAGATTGACCAAAATCCCTCTAATGAGTATTTTAGATTGTTAGTTGACCTAAATTTTAACCAGATAATTTAGAATAATTATAAACCCCTTAAATTTGGAAGTAAATATTTTTAATAAATTAGAGGACTTAAATTTTCATATGAAAAATATAGTTCTAAAAAAAGAGCTAAAATGAGCCTAAAAAGAGGAATTGAAATTAAAGGATATAATGAGAATTTTTGAATTTATTATAAAACACCTCATTTCCTTCTTATATTAGGCCAGCCACGTTTCTAGTTCCTCTAAACTGACTTTCATGCTTTTGGTTCAGCCCTCCAAGATGCACCAAGAAGAAAGAAGAAGAAGGAGAAAGGGGAGCCATCTTAGGTAAGAAAACATGCTCTTTTTTATAGTCTTGCCTTCACTAATCTTCTTTTCCCTTTAATCCCTTTCTCTTGGTGGATTTAGCATCTTGAAAGAAGCAATTTTGTGGCTAGTTTCTTAGAAGAAGGAAAGGATTTGAAGAAACAAATTGTAGTATCAAATTCTCCATTTAACAAGAATTCAAATAAAGTATGCTTTAAATTAAAAAAGCTACTTCTCCTTGCTTTTTCTTTCCCTCACCAATTCAGCCAAACCTAGAGCTTTATAAAGGGAAGTTGTTTTGGACTAAAACATGGTAGAACTAGAGGTTGGGAGTGAGGAGAATAAGATGAAACTAATGGAATTCATCAAAAGCTTATAAATATAACTTATGGCAACTAGGGTTTCCTTTGCACCTTAAGAGTTTTGGAATTATAGAAAGGTATTTTAAGCTACATGAATTCATAATTAAGTTAGAGAGAAGCCAAAGAATGTTTACGTGCATCAAAATCCCATAAGCAATAAACAAAACTCCCTAAGCTTCCAAACAAGCATAGGTTAAACCATGAATATAAAGGAGCACCTAGGGAGTTTTTTTTTTAGTTCCAATAATTTAGGAGACTTAGATATGATAAATGAATAATTATAAAATCATTAGATTGAATTTAGGGGTCATAAATTGAAAGTTGAATTTTTAGAGCTTAAATTGGGTTAAAGAAGCAAGTTGGTCATAAATTCCTTTAACCAAGCATATGATAATTCATATGAGTCTGCTTAAAGTTATAAGATTTATAGCAAGTGAGAGTTTAAGGTTTAGAAAGTGAAAACCAAATGTTGCTTCTTATTGGACTTAAACTAATCTTAAATTCCATATTAAGCTTTAATGGGATTAAGTAATAATTAGAAGACTTAGAATGAATCCAAATTGATTAATTTACCTTGTAATTACTATGTGTAAGTCAAGTTAGGCCAAACTCACCAAAGTATAGATGTCAAGTGAAAGGAAGACGAGAAAAACCAAGAGCAAGTAGGTTACTAGTATCTTGAAGCCTCTCAAGTCTTAAGGTAGCTTTATCTCATTCTCTTGTATGTATTTGAATGCTTAATTGAGTTGAGATGCTTGTGTGTATTATTGCTTGATGCATTCTTAAGTTATGCTTTGATATGTTTTATATAATGAGTTTTATGCATGAGGTTGACATGTATTTCAGCTCTTAACTCCCTATGGCATAAAATTATGCACAGTAGCTCTTCCTTCTCCCCAGGCTAAGTGTAGTTAAGCCTAGGTAGTTTATTTTGAAGTCATGGCTTGATGAAAAATGAGTTTTTGTGTTAAAAGTTTCATTTGAGTTACATAAAGCATATAATGGTATTCTTGCACCATAGGTATTGCTTTTCCCCATGGCATTGAAGTACTCAAGTATGCATCGATTTGGTTGACATTGGCTATTGAAATTCTTCCAAAAATCTCATCCATGTATTTTCACTAATCATTTCAGTGTCTTCAAGCAAAGAGAAAGAGGTAGAGAAGCATTAGACTCTAAAAAAGTATGTGATGAAGCTTTTGTAATGTAAAGGTGGCTACTTGTGCAAAGCGTAATGGAATAACTAAAGACCTTATGCATGTATAGTGAATACTCATATGTTTAATGATACTTATAATGGAATTACATATATAAGCTGGAGTACATGAATGTATGTCATATTGTGGTAGGATATAGACATTTATGTATATTCTTGGTTATGTTAAGCTATAAAGTATATGTGCACATATGGATGTGAGATAACTATATTTTGATATAAGCTTATTTTTATGTGTTTAACCTTATGGATTTCATGCCAAGGATAATTAAATTTTGCTCAAAATAAAAAGGTGCAATTTGGAATCCATTTATGCCACTTTTGAACCAAAGATTTGGTTTAAAAAGTCCTAAATTGCATCTCCATCACAAATGGCCCAAATAATCTAGGTTGGGGTTGAATTTTCATGTACAATTAGAGGACATTAACAACTTTCAAACAAGTTAAGAATGAAAATTTTTGGAGCTCTCAAAATATTTTATGAATTTTCAAAGTTCAGAAAATTATGTGGATTGGTCCTAGACACTGTTCACACCATCTAGTTCTAGTTTTTTGTATTTTTGAGGGATCAAACAAATTCAATTACATATGAAATTATATAGGCATAAAGTCCACACTATAAGCTTTCTATAGCTACTAAGTTTGTGCAAATCAGAGTTATATAACTTGAAATATGAATTTTTGAAATTTGATACAGATTATGTGAATAGTGCCATTTTGGGTCATATATACTCCTAGGGCTTTCAATGTACATCTTCTAATTTAATGGGCCTAGACAAGTTTGTTTATAATAAAAATGAGTGAAAGGAAAGAAAATTCCAAATTTAGACCCTTACAGCTCTGATTAGTTTGTAAACATATCAATTTTACCTTGAAATACATGATAATGGTTGCACACTTTATGTACATGAGTTAAAAAGCTAGATATGACACCTATAGCTTCTACCAGTGAGCCTATCTTATTACTTGAGTAAATGTACTACTCACTGCCTATCAACTTCTTTTAGTTTAAAAAGTCCTATAATGTATTAGAGATATGAATTGTAAAATCAGTATCAATTTATCATGTGTTATTGCTAACATTTACCATATTAGATTCATAATAGAAGAGTGAGATTGAATTATCCTTTTTTTCAAGCCAAGCCTTAAATTGGATATAATCCTTCTTCATGTGTTACTTTTTTTTACAAAAGAAGATTTAGACTCCTCCCTTATGTCAACTTGAATAGGTGTCTTGCCTTTTACCATTGGTTTGGCTTGTTTCTTGTTCTTTCCTTGTATTGACATATGTAATCTTTCTCCCATTTTTGCTATGAGCCTTCCCTCTTCCTATACACACATGGTCGAAAGTTCATTAGTTAACCACTTCTATTTACATGTGTTGTAGGAGATTTTGAAAGGCTTATATTGATGTGGCATAGAATTCAAGATGTAGTGCATAAGGAAGGACTAGGATATCTCAACCTCGAATATTTTCAATTGAGCCTCTATATCCATCATCTGCATAATGTATTCTCCCACACCTCTTATATTAGTGAGCTTCATAGATGATAACCTTGTCATTAGGGTGCTTGCTAAAGCCTTGTTCAAGGATTCAAACTGTTTATCAATAGCTTTGAGTAAGTTTCAAATGTTTTGATACGCTCCAATAAACTTATGAATACTAGCAGATATTTTAGTTTTAATGTACATCATGCTGAGGCAATTTGATAGCTCCTAGCATTCATAAAAAGTTATTATAGATGTACTATTAATCTTTATGGTTTTAAGAAGTTCACCTGTCTAATTACCTCATCAATGTCCATCTACCCTAATTGGAGAAGAATTTTCTCCTTTCAAATCTTATAGTTATCACTAATCAATTCAGAAACTTGAAAGTCTAAGATATTCAATGCTAAAAAAGCTACATAAAATTTATATGCTATGTTAGTAATTTGAGGCAATTAAATATTTCATATGACATGTTTTGTCAATGCAAAGCATGTCTTTTAAACCATAAGACTAGTAACAAATAAATTTGTTTGTGGGCTAGGTTTCATTAAATCAGGTTCATGTATAGAATGGTAAAATTAGCAAATTGTATCCTCCATCTTAATTTCTATAGGCAAATTAAGGTAAAGGAAAATTTACTATCCTACCTTAATTAATCATATAAAATATGATAACATTCATGTAAGATAATATTTATCATATTAAATATAATTAATTATAATTTGATGTTATTTTTTCTTTATGAGATTATAACACTTAATGTATAATTTTAAAATAATTACAAATGTTGTAGCTAATCTCTAATTAAATTAAAATTGCACAAGTTATATGACACCTAAATCTTAATAAAATGCTTGCAAATGACCAAAATTAATGCATAAACAAGTTTAACATAATGAGAATTAAATAATTAATTAATCAACTAGATTAAATGTGATTAATTAATTAATTAATTACAATTCTCCTAATTAATTTAATTTGAATGTGCCAAAATAATGCCTAAAGCTAAAATTCAAAAATTAGACATAAACTTAAATGGCACCTTAATTTATTAAAAAAAATTTGGACAGAGGTTTCGCAAGAATTGTCTAAAATTTAATTATGTAAATTTGCCCATATTAAAAACAATTATTAAATGGCCCTTTAATAGTAATTCATATTAACATAGTGGGCCTAAAATCTCATTGGTCTAGAAAATCAAATTGGCACCAATATACAAATTTACACAAAATTAGTTCTTTAAAGGAAAATTAAATCCAAAATAATCATAAAATGATCAAAATATAATTGAAATTAATGGCGCATGTTTAAAACATGGATTTTGTCCAAAACCAAGAAAGCAATAATTTGAAAGCTTGAATCCAAGAAACATGATGGCCCTACGTTGAAACAAAACTTCAATTATTTAGTTTGTTTTAAAGTTGACTAAAGTTGTAAAACAAACCCAAAGTTATAGTCCAAAAACTTATAAAACACTAGGTCTTTTGCATGAAGTTCCAATCAAAATAAAAGTTATTAAGCCCAAATCACAAGGAGACCAATACATGAGACTAGGAACAATTTTAATGAAACAGTTAGTTAAAAAAAATGCATTTAATTGGATTGCACAAGGCAAGTATTTTCAAGCAAAACACCATGTTGCATATGTAGTGGCCAAAAATGAGATGTAGCTAATGTCACCTCTAGCCTCTAGTTGGATTCACGATTCGATTTGACCCGAATGCAGACCCGAAAATGAACTTGACCTTTCTTGCCTTTTATGGTATCGTTTTGGACGTTTCCAAAGCCAAATACCACAAAAAATTAATGGGGAATTATTTTCCAAATTCAAAACATAAAACAAAGCTCATAGATAGCAACCCCAAATGAACAGCAAATCATGTTTTTTCAAGTTTCAGCAACTCCACAAGGCAGAGGTTCTAACTCAAGGCTATGATACCAAGTGTGACAAAGGATATACAAAAAGCATAATTTTTGTCCAATAACAAAACCAATTGTGAAATTGTGTATACCTCCAGCTATTGCTCAAAAATTGGAAAACGTCTCACTTATGATGCTTCTAAACTCTCAATTTTTACATTTGATGATGTGTGTAGTTTTTTGCATCTTAATATATGTAAAATCGAGCTCAATGACCCCTTATAAAGGAACAATAGGCCAACGACTCCCTCCCATCAAAGGTGTCGAAAAAACAAGGAAAATGTGGTGGAAAAAATAACAACAACCATGAATCCAATAATTCTATAAAATTCAAACCACTTGACAAATTTGTTGTTGAATGTTTGCCCAGCGTTTAGAACATGTAATGGCTAACATTATCTAATGTTCAGCAACATGCAACAACTAACATTTTATTCTCGAATGTTGCTCATTTTTGCTATTCTTTCTATCTTTTACATTTTTCATTTGGATCCTCTTTAGTTAGAGGTAAAATTATATGATAAGATTAGAAAGAGAGAGACACAAGGTGTGGAACTAACATTTTAAAAGGCAATATTTAACATGAATTTTTTAGTCTTCTTTTTCTCTTAACTGCAAAAAGTGCAATACAATAAAGAATGCATTTGCTCCAATTTTCTCTTTTAATTCAGTTGTGCATGAGTCATAAAGTCCTTCTCTTACATTTGGTCATCAACTTTTCTCTTGTATGTAGATTCTCTGTATTTAGTAAGTAAATGTGCAATATACAATTAGAGAAAAATAAAAAGAAAAGAAGGAATAAATAGAAAAAGAAGAAGTAGATTCCATACACACCTCCACTCCTCTATATCACACTCTCTCCTTTACTAGAGTATTAGGATTGTGATCTTCTGCAGTATTACACTATGAATTGTGATTTTCTGCAATATTATAATATGCATTTAGGAAAAAGAATAATATTAAAAAAAGGTAAAAGTACATGAGAACTTCACTTTTTCACTTTTCACTCACTCTCATTCTTTATATTTATCCAGTTGCACTAAGTACATTTCCTTGCTAAATCCTCTCAACTCTTCATTCTCCTAAGTGGATCCTCCCAATTTTCCTAAGTTATCAATTTCCCCAAATCTTTAGTGTCCATTTCATCAATGCTCCATCTTGTGCCACTTGCCAAAAATAGATAAAAACGCACCATTTTATTTATTAAAACATGTGGGTTTTGATGCAGCTTAATAGATCTTTAGATATCTCCTGCAAAAATGGGGTGTATTGTAGGGAATGAGGAAACCACAAAACACAGGAGATTTTATCTTTAATCTTTGTATCTTCTTTGTCTCTTTTTTGTTTTCTCTAGTCTCAACCTTCCCTTCTTAGAAACCGTATTGGAAACTTCTGAGCAGCACCATTATTGAAACCGAAGGAAAAGTTCGGTTCAAAGTTTAAATCAAGGCTAAGCTCTCATTGACATAGCACAAAAGATAGAATCATTCGAAGTGCAATACTTTCCAAAACGATAAGAGCTGCAAATGAAGGAACTTTAATTACCAAAGACCCTTCATAGATATTTTAACAAAGACCGAGACACTGCAAATATTTAAAATACATTTGAGTGGATTGAGAAGATTTGCTTGCTTTATTCTCTATTCCAATATGTTTTCTTTGTATTTTGAAGATTTTGGAAATAATTTTTCAATAAGTGGAACTATTTTCAAATTTAGTTTCCCAAATGATGTGATATTTCTTGAATGTTTTTAGAGTTAGAATATTTAATTTAATTTTAACTATTGAGATATTATTTTAATTAAATATTCATTTTAAAATATTTCATATTAGGAGTTAAGATATTCTAAAATAATAATGAAATAATATCTCATAATATATTATTTTTTAAATTAAGGTATTATAATTAGTGGTCCTCAAATTTTAAATTTTATTTGTTAGATATTTTAGGTTAGTAGGTTAGTAAGTATCTGTGGGTTAGTAAGTATCTACACATTGAACAACAAATTTCATTTGATCGAAAAATTGGTCAATTTAACATTAGCAATTTTAAAGGGTTTCTGATAAATAGAGTCAATTAACAATTCATTGTTGATATAGGAGCACTTATCAAAAACTTTTCTCTTACTAACAACCTTCTTCTCTACTCTCTTCTTTTGTGTCTCAATTTTTCAGATATTATTAAGAAGTTTTTTTGCAATTGGGTTCAGCATCAAAAATTAAAAGACATGTCACAAGTAATGCATAGAAAATAATGCTTGTTTGTTCAAAGGATTTACTATTATGATTCTTATAATATATTTTTATTTTATCTATAAACATGTTATCTAAAAAATTGTGTTCAAACCAAGTGGAAGAATATTAGAATATTTAATTTAATTTAATTGTTGAGATATTATTTTAATTAAATATTCATTTTAAGATATTTCATATCAAAAGTTAGGATATTTCAAAATAATAATAATTAAATCATATCTCATAATATCTTTATTTTTATAAATTAAAATATTCTAATTGGTGATCCTTAAATTTTAAATTTTATTTGTCAAATATTTTAAATTAGTAGGTTAATTATTGGATATGCATATTAAATAACTGACTTTTTTTTAGTGAAAGAATGATTAGTTTGATATTAACAATCTTGTGAGGTTTTTAATAAGTGGAGTTAATCAACAATCTATCATTATGATAGAAACATTTATTAAAAAATTCTCTTTAACTATCAACCTTCTTTTTTACTCTCTTCGTCTGTGCTTTGGTCTTTCAAATCTCATTGGGAAGCTTTTCAGCAATTGGGTTCAGCATTGAAAATTCTATGAGCATGATTAGAGGTATCAATAGTTATTTAATTTACTTTTGCTAATTATTTGTATATGTTGCAATTTAATTGATTAAATAGATAAATTGCATATTAATTTCAACAATTTAAACTCTATTAATTTTCCAAGGCATTATGGCTATACTCAACAACCACCAATTGCCAACCTGTTTATACCAACAGAAACAGCAAGTGGGGTCGAATTCCACATTTTCCACTTTTTAGAAGAGTGAAAAGATTCTGAAGAGAATGGAAATGAGAATTAAAATAAGAATGGAATAGAACATAAAGTCTTAAATTATGTTTGATATAATATAAAAAAATGAGAAAATTTTTCAATTTATATTTTTAGTATAATAAAAACAATGTAAGAATGAAAAGAAAACTCTATAAATAGCTATAATACTTTTAGCATAAAAATATTAAAATATTTATTTGTTTGGTATAAAATAGTAAAACATTTATTTTTAATTATTTTTTATTTAAAAATTATAAAAAAAATAAAAATATATATTTTTAATAATGTTTAAAATATTAAAATCAAACGTTTATTTTGGACTTTTTGACTCAAATATATATAAAAAAAAGGAAGCAAATGTATAACAGTAAAAACTAATTCTCTATATATAATTAAATTATTTTTTAATTTTTTTTTAAAAAAATTGGACGTTCCCTTTTTTAATTTTTTTTAAAATTTAAGGGATGTTGTGGCTTCGCATCCCTCTTATTTTAAAAAAATTTTTGACTGACCTTTGGGGGTCGGTAAATACTAACCCTCAAGGTCAATTATTTTTTTAATTTAATTATTTTTTAAAATTTATAAAATAGTAATTTTTAAAAAATTGTAAAATTATTTTTAAAATTATTGAAATTTATATAAAATTTTTAATTAATTAAATTTTAAATAATTATAAAAAATTCAGATAAGAATTTTATAAAGTTGATAAAAGTATTTTTAAAATTATATTTGAATTATTTATCATTTACATTTATATAAAATTTGTTCAATTATAAAAAAAATTATTTATATTTTGAAAAGTATAATGTCTTAATTTGTAAATATAATTTATTTAATTTTGTAGTTGTGAAAATTTTGTATTTTAAAAAATATTAATTAATTTTGTTTAAATTTGTAAAAATTAAATTTTAAATAATTTTTTTAAAAAAAGTTTAGATAAGAATTACAAAAAATGAGTACAATTTTGTTTAAAATTAATTTTTAATTTATTTATTGTTTAAATTTGTATAAAATTTGTTCAACTGTAAAAAATAATTTTTTATTTGCGTTATGAAGAATATAATGTTTTAATTTTTTAATCTTTTAATTGTGAAATATTTACATTTTAAAAAATGTTAATTAATTTTTGTTAACTTTGTAGATATTAAATTTTAAGTAATTGTTTTAAAATTTTGTCCCATTTTAAACAATAAATGAATTTAAAAATAATTTTACAAATTCTTATCTTAACTTTTTCAAACTAATTATTTTAAATAAAATTTTACTCATTTTTTAAATTCTTATCTGAATTTTTTAAAAAATAAGTATTTAAAATTTAATTTTTGAAAATTTAAAAAAAATTAATTAATATTTCTTAAAATATAAATTTTTCATAACCGCAAAATTAAATAAATTATATTTAAAAATTAAAACATTATACTTTTCAAAATACAAATAAAATTTTTTTATAATTAATCAAATTTTATAGAAATTTAAAAGATAAATAAATTCAAATAAAATTTTAAAAATACTTTTACTAACATTTTAAAATTTTTATTTGAATTTTTGTACCATTATTTAAAATTTAAATAATTAAAAAAATTTATATAAATTTAAATAAAAACTCATTTAAAAATAATTTTTTAATTTTAAATAATTTTTATCTTTTTTAAAATTATTATTTTACAAATTTTAAAAAATAATAAAAATAAAATAAATAATTGACCCTAAGGTCCGTATTCATTGACCTCAGGGTTAGTCAAAATTTCAAAAAAAAATTTTAAAAAAAAAAAGAGACAGGCTTTGAATTCCTTAAACTTAAAAAATAAATAAATAAAATTTAAAAAAAATAATTCGGTTATATATATAAAGAATTAATTTTTACTGTTATATATTTGTTTTTTTATTTTTTTAAATATATTTGAGTCAAAAAGCCGTTTATTTTAGGTGTTCCTGTTACAACTTTTAAATGACAGCGACTTTCATGATGGAAATCAAATCAAACCTAGCAAACATGAATTGCTGATTTTCTTCTCTCTTTCAATTTTCTTTCTACTGCTTGCACAGCCATCAAACACGACCTAACATTTCAAGCCCATTCAAATTAATAGCATGTTGCCAACGACCTAAAACAAAAGCACACTTACCCATTTTTGTATAGTAGTCATTAAAATAGCGCGTGGTAACAATTCTATCCAACAATATTTTATAGGTCAAATATTTAGGACATCGATATTGATTTTGTTATCCTGCATTTGAGCTAATCAACATCATTTAGCAGAGGATTTCTCATAATCAGTATTATGTATTAGGCATTTCTAAGGAATTAAAAGACAACAACCAAAACCTTCTAAGGAAATGAAAAAAAAAAAAAAAAGACAAAGGAATTGCATGCCTTTGTTAGCCGCTCTTTTAATTCAGTTGTAGGTTTATTCATTATTAGGCATTTCTTGTTTATTTAATAACTTTAACCCAAACTTTATATTTGTTAAATATAAAACACGCACAATTTTTTCATTAGATATTAATTATATCTTGTCAATTCTAAAGATTCACTTAAGCTTCGTTTCTTTGAAAAAATAAAGTCCTATGAAAATCTTTTTCTTAAAAAAAATTCATTGACAAATATTTTTATTATTTGTTTCATTAGAAAATTATTCCATAAAAAAAATTTCTTTTGTTCAAATTACATACATGAAAAGTAAATAAATAAGTAAGAAATGATTAAATAGCGGTCCCAAGACAATGGTTAATAATGTAATATGAGTAATGGTGGTGGGTTAAGTGATAGTGGTGATAACAATAATAATTGATAGACTTAACCACGAGATAAGGATTGAGTCTTTTAAAAAAAAAAAATAATAATTAAATTCAAAAGATCTAAACAAAACTAGATATCAAATTTCCTTTTTGGAGACTCAATAGAAAAGTTAATTTTGAACTTTGACTCCAAGCAAAACTCATTTCAAATATTTTATTTTAATCCATGTTTGGTTTATATAAAAATATTTTGATTCAAGCTTAAGCACATGACTAATCATTTTCAAATTTGAAAAATTTGGACCCAAGCTTGCATCAAATTATAATTTTTTTGGGCCTAGACTTGTCACCTTGTCCATTGCATTTTCAAACTTTTTAATTGAGCCTAAACAAAAAAAAAAAAAGTAATGTTGAGCCCACCCCTATTTCACCTTTGAAATTCTTATTTGGACCCAAATAAAATCATGTAGTCTAAACTTAGGCTCCCAACCTGAATCACTCTAAGCCCAAATACAATCAATGATACGCTTTTTTATGATGATATTGATTCAACATAACAGTAACAGTGATAAGGTGACAAATAATAAGTTGAATCATAAATAGAAATTAACGGTTTTAATAATTCAAAAAAAATATTGAAAATTTGAAGAAAAATTTAGATTGGATTAGAAAATTTCTCCAAATAGGAATTTTCCTTTAAAAAATTATATATAAAAAACATTTATTTAAATGCAACAATTGTATAAATCAAATGTAATAATACATTGGCTCAAAAAAAAGGATTAATATTTTTGCCAAAAAAATTAATACAATGGCTAAAAAGAATTACAAATTTATTGCAATGATTACACTTGGATTAATTATTGAAATTTTTAATACTTTATATCAAAGGCTTTTTTCAAAACAATTAAATGACAATAAAATTGAAAAGATAACTATTTCAATAGTCTTTGAAGAAAGCATTATGAGCCCTATTTTTGGCCAATTGTTATAACTTTTCCTTTTGTTCCAGATTTCCATGCTGTCATACTGGTCAAAATTCTTTTCTCTCCTAAACCTTGAAGACTTTTTAGCCATCAGACATGACATATATATTTTTCAGCCATCAATTTATTGTCCAATAATTGGGTAGTGTTAATATTGATTTCCTTTCCTTTCCTATGCCAATTTTTGAAACTTTCCCCCTTTTTTCTGGATATGCATTGATTTTATTTAAATAATTTTACATATACATATATATATATATATATATATATATATATTTGTGTGTGTGTGTTTATGCACGCATGTCCTTTTAAAATAATTTATAAATATTTTATCAAATATTTATAACTAAATTAATTATCATAGATTGAACATAGTAATCAATAATACATTAACTTTTTTGTAGGAAAATAAAAAACAATTGAAAAATTCTTTGAAACATTTTCTTGAAAAAATAATTCTATAACAAAATTTTCTGTTATTTGAAGAAAATACGGCAGTAAGTGATAAATAGAAATAGCAAAAAGGTGCTTGGTGATGTAAGGTGAGTAAAAGTGGCCGAGTGATGCTAATGATAGAGATAATGGTTGATACACTTAATCACAAGATAAGAATTGAGTTTTTTATTCAAGTTTCAAAATTTGAATTTAAACTTATTTGAATATCCTAATTTTATTTTTTTTGTTTTTTAAAAAAACAACTTCGGACGTGGTGTTCCTCATATTCAGATTTCATATTTGAGTTTGAATAGAAAAGGTAACATCAAATCCAAGTTGATCTTGCTTGAAAACTTCTTAGTTGGCCCAAGTAAAATATTCAAATCTAATTCCATGCTCAAGCCCAAGCCTTGGTGGGCTTGGCCTAACTTTGGTACCTAATTTTGCTTAGAGCCAAGTGCAGGCTATGGTAACTTTTTTTTATAACAATGTTGGTCGAATATTAATAATATTTACCAAAAAAAATATTAATAATAATAGAGGTAGCAAATTGATAGCAGTAGCACGATAATTATTTTTGAACATTTTATAAGGAATTTTTTTTTATGAAAAT
Organism: Erythrophleum fordii; assembly: GCA_032878935.1. NCBI lineage: Eukaryota > Viridiplantae > Streptophyta > Magnoliopsida > Fabales > Fabaceae > Erythrophleum > Erythrophleum fordii. The sequence goes on from JAVQMF010000029.1 coordinate 5,603,400, forward strand.
GTGAAGAAAATTTTGGATCATTGAAAAAAATTTTCAAAAAAAAAATCTTCAAAACAAAATAGACAAAAAAAAATTCACAAAAGAGCATGAGACATTAGTATAATATATTGATTTACCGGGTTCTGTCTTCATCCTTTAATATGAAGAGTAATTTATTGCATTTGTTGATATTAAGAAGTTTGGATTAGTTAAATAAATAAATAAATGAGTAATTAATAATTCTAAAAAGGTTGTATTATGCATGTGTAATAAAAAGCTAATTAAGCATTGTTGGCTTACTAGAGATTGGTAAGTTCCTTTTAATTATATTCACCCTCAAGCTAGCGGATGTACTGATTGACTATTTTGGTAGCTTATAAGAAAGTTTTTTTTTTCCCCCCCAAAAAATGAAGGGCAATAAAATTAGAAAAGATGACTACTATTTTGGTAGTTTTTGGAGAGAGCATTGTGAGCCTCTTTTAGACCAATCGTTAGAAGTTTTCATTTTTGTTTTTCAGAAAGCCCATGATGTTATGAACTTTATAAGATCTAGATTTCTATGTTGTCATATTGGTTAAAATTGTTTTCTTGAAAAAAATCATAGTTGAGAACTTAAAGATATTTATAATAGAGATTGGAATATTGTAAATATTTAAAATACATTTGAGAGGATTGAGAAGATTGAGAAGATCATTCTCTATTCCATTCGTTTTCTCTATGTTTTGAAGATTTTACATATGATTTTTGATAAGTAGAACTATTTTTAGATCTAATTTCTGGAATGATAAGATATCATGTTATTGAATGTTTTTAGAGCTATCTCAACTCTTTGCTAAAGATAAATTTCTTCCAAATGCAAAAAAAATCCCCACCACAGCTTGTGAGCTCTGAAAATCACTTAATGGAATTGTTGGTTTCATCCACTTTGATGTAGGTTATGTGTGCTTCGTCTATTCTTCTTCTTTGACTGAGCTTGGCAGAGTTAACACATATAATTAGCTATTAACAAAAAAAAAAATCTTTGACAAAATTTTTTATTGTTTGTTTCATCAGAAAAAATTTTCATAAAAAGAATTTCTTTTATTTAGATTATATGTATGAAAAATAAATAAATAAATAAGTGAAAATTGATTATATTGCAGTGACAAGATAATAGTAAGTGATGTAACACGAGTAGAGATGGTGGGTTATGTGATAGTGATGATGGCAATGGTTGGTAAACTTGATCACAGGAGAAAGTATAGGACTTCTCAAAAGGGAAAAACAAAATCAAGTTCAAATGGCTTAAGCACAACCTGATTTTACATCCTTGTCCATCTCAGATTCAAAATTTTTAGTTGGGCCTAAATTGATAAGTTCATATTGAGCCCAACCTATTTCACTTTTGAAATTTTTATTTGGACCTAAATAAAATTATTTGGTTTGAGCCTGAGCTTATAACTTAGCTCACTTTAAATCCAAATATAATCAATGTTGACTCACCATAAATAATAATGGTAGTGATATATTAATATGCAATAAGTTGAATTATAAATAGAAATTAATGGTTTTTCTATTTCTTTTTAAGGAAATTTTTTTAAAATTTGAAGAAAAAATTAAATTGAATTAGAAAATTTTATCAGAAAATTTTTCTTCAAGACAAATTATACGTATGATATTTTTTAAATACAACAATTATATAAATCAAATGTAATACGTTGGCTAAAAAGAACTGCAAACTTATTGCAATGATTAAACTTGGATTAATTCTTGAAAATTTTAATAGTTTATATTAAAGGTTCTTTTTTTTTTTTCAAAAAAATTAAAGGCAATAAAATTGAAAAAAAAAAAAACTATTTCGGTAGTTTCTAAAGAGAGCATTATATGCCCTGTTTTAGGCCAGTTGTTAGAATTTTTCCTCTTTTTTTTTCAGAAAACCCATGACGTTATGGAATTTATGAGATCTAGATTTCCAAGTTGTCCTATTGGTCAAAATCATTTTCCTTCCTAAACGTTGAAGACTTTTTTGAAGACTTTTTAGCCATCAATTTAATCTCCATTATTTGGGTAGTGTTAATATTGATTTCCTTTCCTTTCCCATGCCAATTGCTGAAAGTTCCCCCCCCCCCCCTTTTTCTGTATATGCATTGATCTTATTTAAATAGCTTTGCATATATATATATGTACGCGTGTGCCCCTCTAAAATAATTTATCAAGATTTTATCAATTATTTATACCTAAACTAATTATCATAGATTGAGCATAGTAATCAATAATAAATTAATTTTTATAGGAAAGTAAAAAATAATTAAAAAATTCTTGAAAATGTCTTCTTGAAAAAATAATTCTACAGAAAATTTTTTTTTTTGGTTGGATGAAAAACGATTGTAAATGATAAAGAAAAATGACAAGAAGGTGCTTGGTGATACTAGGTGAATAGTGGTGGCGGATTGATGCTAATGCTAAAGATAATGGTTGATAGGCTTAATCATAGGACAAGGATTGAGCTTTTTATTCAAGCTGCAAATTTTGGACTTAAACTTGCTTGAATATGACTAACCTAATTTTATTTTTTTTCAATTACAACTTTAGACTAGGTCTTCCTCTAATTTCAAATTTGGATTTGAATAGAAAAGTCAACATTGAAACCAAATTAATCTTGCTTGAAAATTTTTTATTTGGCCCAAATAAAAATGTTTAGTGCTAATTTCATGCTCAAGCCCAAGCCTTGGTGGGCTTAGCCTGACTTTGGGACCTAACTCTACCTAGAGCCAACTGGAAGCCGAAATAACCTTTTTATAACAAAAGCTGGTCGATTATTAATAATGGTAGAGGTAGCAAGTTGACAGCAACAGGTTAAAAAAAATATGAAAATGATTTCTATACTTTTTATAAGAAAAATTCTTTGTGAAAATGTGAAGAAAATTTTGGGCCACTACAAAATTTTTCCAAAAAAAAAAAATACAAAACAAAATGGACAAAAAAAGAAGTCACAAAAAGGAATGAGACATTAGTATAATATATAAATTTACCGGTCTGATGTATTTGTTGACATTAAGAAGTTTGGATTAGTTATATAAATAAATGAGTAACTAATAACTCTAAAAGTTGTATTATGCATGTATAATAAAATGCTAATTAAGCATAGTTGGCTTACTAGAGATTGCCAAGTTCCTTTTAATTATATTTACCTTGAAGCCAACATGTACTGATTGAATATTTTGGTAGTTTATAATAAAGTGTTTTCTTCTCCCCAAATATGAAGGGCAACAAAACTAGAAAAGATGACTATTTCGGTAGTTTCTAGAGAAAGCAGCCCCTATTTAGGCCAATTGTTATAGACTATATACAAGATCCAGATTTTCACATTGTCATACTAGTTAAAAATTGTTTTCTCGAAAAAAATTATAGGAGGATATTCAAAGTTGAAAATATTTACAAAAGATATCGATTTAAAATACATTTGAGAGTATTGAAAAGATCATTCTCTGCTCCATAAATTTTCCATGTATTTTGAAGATTTTGCATATGATCTTTGATAAGCCGAACTATTTTTAGATTTAATTTCTGAAATGATCTGTTATCATTTTCTTGAATGTTTTTGGAGCTATTTCAACTCTTCACTAATGCTAAAATTCCCCATCAAAGCTTGTGAGCTCTGAAAATCACTTAATGGAATTGTTGGATTCATCCACTTTGGTTTGCTTGCTTTTCTTAGTGCATGGCTGTTAAAGAGTAATAAACCTCTTAGCTTTGTATGCACGGCTAACACATACAGTTAGTTATGTATGCTTCATCTATTCATCTTCTCTGACCTAACTTTTAACACATACAGTTAGTTTTAACAAAAATTCATTGACACAATTTTTAATTATTTGTTTCAATAGCGAACAAATTTTCTTTTGTTTAGATTACATGCATGAAAAATAAATAGATAAGAGGGAATTGATTAGATAGTGGTTGTGAGGTGATAATAGTCAATGATGCAATGTGACTGGTGGTGGTGAGTTGGGTGTTAGTGGTGATGGCAATAGTTGGTAACCTTGATCACAGGATAAAAGGTTGGGCATTTCAAAGAGAAAAAAAAAAAAAAATCAAGTTCAAATGACCTGAACACAACCTAACCTGATTTTATAGTTTTGTTTTGACTTGTGTTCACTAAATAAAAAAGTTCAAATCTAAACTTTGACCCAACCAAAATTCATTTCAAACTTTTTATCTCAATCTGTGTTTGGATATATTTTGATCCAAGCTTAAGCTTATTGCTAAACATTTTCAAATTTAAAAACTTGGATTCAAGATTGCTTGCCTCAAATTATAATTTTTTTTAGGCCTAAGCTAGTGACCTTGTCTATTCATTTTTAAAATTTTTAATTGGGCCTAGATAGAAAAGTCTGTGTTGAGCCTAACTTCATTTCACTTTTGAAATTCTCTTTTGGACCTAAATAAAATTATTTGATTTGAGCTTGGGCTCCCAACCTAGTTCCCTTTAAGCCCAAATACAATCAATGGTAGGCTTTTGATGGTGATGTTGACCATCACAAGTAATAGTGATAGTGATAAGCTAATGATCATAAATAGAAATTAATATTTTTCATACCTCTTTTTCAAAGAAAATTTTTCTTCAAAATGTGAAGAAAAATTTGGATTGAAATAGAAAAATTTTGTTCAAAATCATAAATTACAATTTTTTTAGGCATAAGCTTGTGACCTTGTATATCTCATTGTCAAAATTTTTAAATTGGGCCTAAATAGAAAAGATCATGTTGAGCCCAACCCGTTTCACTTCTGAAATTCTTATTTGGACTGAAATGGAATTATTTGATCTGAGCTTGGACTCCCAACCTGGCACCCTTTAAACCCAAATACAATAAATGGTAGGTTTTGATGGTACTGATGACTCACCATGAGTAATGGTGGTAGTGATAAGCTAATAATCATAAATAAAAATTATTGATTTTTATACTTCTTTTTTTAAAAAAATTTTCTTCAAAATGTGAAGAAAAATTTAGAATGAATTAGAAAATTTCTACAAATAAAAATTTTTCTTCAAAATATATATATGTAAATATTTTAATTTAAAATGCCACAATTATATAAATCAAATGTAATACATTGGCTCCAAAAAATTAAGGATAATACATTTTGGCTCAAAAAATTAACACATTGGCCGAAAAGAACTGCAAATTAATTGCAATGATTACACATGGATTAATTATTGGAATTTTCAATAGTTTATATTAAAGGATTTTCTATTGAAGAATGATAGGCAACAAAATTGGGTAAAAAAAGGCATTACGAGCCCTATTTTAGGCCCATCGTTAGAACTTATTCTTTTGTTTTTTTCTGAAAACCCATGACGTTATGTACTTTAGAAGACCTAGATTTCCATGTTGTCATACTGGTCAAAATTCTTCCTCTCTTAAACCATGAAGACTTTTTAGCCATCAATTTATTGTCCAGTAACTGGGTGGTGTTAGTATTAATTTCCTTTCTATGCCTATTGTTGAAACTTTCCCCTTTTTTCTGTATATGCATTGATTTTATTTAAATAGTTATATATATATATATATATATATATATATATATTTTATATTATATATATATATATATATATATATATATATATATATATAAACACACACACACACACACACTTCAACTAATTATCATAGACTGAGCATAGTAATCGATAATAAATTAATTTATTTGCAGGAAAATAAAAAATAATTCAAAAACTCTTTGAAACATTTTCTTGAAAAAATAATTCTGTAGTAAAATTTATTGTTATTTGAAAAAAAAACAGGCAATAAATGATAGACGTAACGTCAATGAAGTACTTGGTGAATGGAACCAGATCTCCTACTCATCTTTTTTCTACTCATCCCTTACTCATCTTGATTTCAACCATTCAGATCAAAGTTGAATGGTCCAGATTTAATATTTTTAATTTTTTATATTTTTGATGTTTTATTTATTTTAAAATATATAAAATAAAAATAAAAATAATTTTTTAACTATAAAATTTTTAAAAAATAATAATTTAAATTAAAAATATTAAATATTAAATCTGGACCATCCAAATTAAATCTGAATGGTCTAAATTTAGAGAAGTACCTGCTCATCTTTTGAGGATGAGCAGGGGATCCAAGTCCCTTGGTGAATAGTGATAGCAGATTTGATGCTAATGATAAAGATAATGGTTGATAGACTTAGAGGAAAAGAATTGAGCTTTTATTTGAGTTTCAAATTTTGAATTTAAACTTGCTTGAATAAACTAATTTAATTTTTTTTTAAATATAGTTTGGGACTAGATCTTTTTCATTTGGATATTTCATATTTAGGTCTGGAAAAGTCAATGTTAAACCTAAGCTAGTCTTGCTTAAAAAATTTTTATTTCGGCTCAAATGAAAATATTTGAATTTAATTCTATGCTCAAGCCCAATGGTAAGCTTGGCCTAACTTTGAGATTTGACTTTGCTTGGAGCAACCTTTCATGAGAAGGTGGGTCAATTATAAATAATAGGAATGGTAGTAAGTTGATAACACCAAGTTGAAAAAAGTATGAAAATGATTTTGTAATTTTTTATAAGGAAATTTTTTTATAAAAATGTAAAGAAAATTTTGGATATTGGAAAAATATTTCAAAAAAAAATCTAGAAAACAAAATGGACAAGAAAAAAAATCGCCAAAGAATGTGAGCAACATTAGTATACTATATAAATTTACCAGTTGCTAGCTACATTATTTGATATGAAGAGTAATTCTTTGCGGTTGTTGCTATTATAAGTTTGGATTAGATATATAAATAACTAAATGAGTAATTAATAACTCAAAAGATGTATTATGCATGTACAATAAAAGCTAATAAAGCATAGTTGGCTTACTAGAGATTGGGAAGTTCTATTTAGTCATGTTTACCCTGAAGCTAACAGAAGTACTAATTGAGTTGTTAATCATAGCCTTTATCAAGATTATTGTCTTCGGAGGATGGATCATCCGTCTAGGAATTTGGTTTGGTTGATGTACGGTGACACTGTTAGAGCTATCTCTCCATGAATGATGTCTTATTGTCAACTGTTGTTTCCTTGCTCGTTTTTCGTTGTTTTGAGATTTAACCCGTTTGTTCTATATCTTAAAAAAAAAAAGAGTTTTTTATGCCCAAAAAAAAAAAAAACTAATTAAGCATAACCCTACCCAATTGTTAGGTAATAGTCTTTTGCTTCAAGCAATATCTGCTAATTATATGTTGAGCTACGTCTTGACACATGAAGGAAGGATTCTTTGTTATGCATATCGTACACAAGACGGTGTTGTGTATTGTGTCTACAGCTGTTTTTAATTTTTTTTAAATATAATTAGATTTTCATGTAAGTAATATTTATAATGTTATATATATGTATTGCTTGATTTAATCAAATTTATAAAAAAAAAACTTAAAATACAAAAAATACACAGTAAATAATAGTTTTTATCAATAATTTTATCTTGAATTTTTTTTTTTACAAATTTTATTAAACTAATCAGCAAAATGTTACAGATCTTATTAATATGAATATCTAATTACATTTTAAAAATAAAAAAAAAATTATGTACGCAATGCCCAACACTATGCCGTACACTTGCACAGAGAATCCTCACTCAAACATATCACATGCGTACACTTAACAATTTCTTTCCCCTTTGTCTTGTGTATAATTTTCCCAAAACAAGGCAGCGACAGGGTTGGTTTGTCTTTTGCGTAGGTGGGAAACTGCTTGTGTGTTAAATTTTAAATTATTTCTGCATATAAGTTTATCAAGCTTTTAATTCAATTCATTTAAAAATTGGAATGAAAAAAAAATCATATTTTACCACCTTCTAATCAAATCTAATCGAGAGGACAATTTTTTAATCAACTAATTAATTGGCAGGATAATTAGCTGCAAACTTGATAAATGTTTTATGCATTCAATTTGAGTTCATTTTTTGTTAATAATTATTTATCAGTAAATTTTTAATAATTATAATATATCGTGTCTTAAAATTAGAATAACCTATCTATTAGTGAATGTAAGTAGAACTTAACATGTTTGAAGAAGGTGAAGATATTTGTAAGAGGATAATATATATATATATATATATCTGTTCATTAAATTTTCTAATCTAAAAAAAAAATTATAAAAGTGAGCTAAATTTGAATATTTTGAAATACCCTTGAAAGTTTATAAGTGAGCCAGATGAATTATTCATTAATATTCTATTTAATATAATAACATAGTTAATAAAAGTAATTTTATTGTACCATATTTTATATTTTATAAATTTATTAGATTCAAATCAAATTATAGAACCTAACAAACTAAGCTGAGCATAAAATCTAATTATGGGCACCCTATAATTTAGGGTTGTCTTGATTCTATACGCCACAAATTCTTAACTAATAAGATAAATCGAACTGTAGTTTATTGTCTTAGCACGATAACACCCAAAAAAAAAACTAATTTCCACTTTTTATTTACACTGAAAAAATAAGACTTTTAATATTTATTATTCAATTCTATAAAAAAAATACTTATTATTGAATTAGCACCAAAAATTTTATTTTCAGTTGCAAATTTTTAAAAGAGGATCGATTGACTACTCAATGTGAATGTAATTATGTCATGAATTTGAATTTTGGAAAACTAACCTTCCTTTTAAATTTGGGGTAAGAAGAAGGGATACAATTCTCTTAAAAAAAAAGTCTCCTAAGGTCATAAATGTAGCTAAACTTTGAATTGGAATCTTGTGTGTGTGTGTAATAGAGTCAAAGAGTTTGTATATGAAATAGTTGCTGAATTAATAACAATAAAATGTACATACTCTAAATTAACAATGAAAGGCATGGAATTTTTGTGTCATATATAGTACTCATTGCTCCTATTTATAGCTTTGCTGGCAGTCTTACATGTTTTTCACTAGACCATGTCCTTATATATTGTGTTCATATATGTGTCATGACCTCTGACTATCGTCCCCTTGAAGTCACTAACTCATTAGGTCCATGCACTTTTATGACTCATTCGGTATGCAAAAAATTAAGTATAAAAATAGAAATAGAAATAAAAAATAAAAAGATAATTTTAGAGATAGAAAATGACTTTAATACCCTTACTTTTAATAATTGAGTAATGATTAATAGATAGTATTAAATAATAATTGAATAATAATTAGAAAGGTAAAATAGACATTTTACATAATTTTCTCTTTCAATTTCTTTTTCCTTTGCCATACCAAACATGCCGTTATTTTGTGGCGTTTATGTTACATGAGATGTGAGTCCTTGATTGGTAATGGATTTTAATTTACCATTAGTGTCAATTGGAGTCCTTTTAGCTAGGGTTTCTTGACTAATTTCACTCAACTAATTCAATTTCTAACCATTATCCACAACCTATAATTTTTGTGCTAATAGTTACAAAAAAAAAATACAATTGACAAAAACAAAAAAAAATTTTAAGGGTTATTTGGTATACAAAATTGTTAAGTATGAAAGGAATAAAATAATTATATTTAGTATAATATAGAAAGAAATGAGAATGCTCTTCTATTTATATATTTAGGTAAATAAAAATAATATTAAAATAAAAAAATAATGAGAAAGTGACTCTTATATTCTTATTTAAAAAATAATAATAATATAATAATAAATTTTGCATAAATTAAACATAATAATTTTCCTTGAGTCGCACGTATGTTTGAAAGGAATGAATTCTATCTTTCTTTTTGACATTTGAATAATATTTAATTATTAAATAAAATGTAGAAAATAATTTATTTTCTATTTCTCTTTATCACATGTTACCAAATAGGATGTTAATATGTGCTGTGAACAGAATTTCCCTTTCTGTGATGGCTTTTCAGCCACCGCCAAAAAAAAGGTAGAGAATCATACAAACTTGGTTAGTCCACTCAATGTCGATATATATGTGCTGTCACGCAATAACTTACAAAAAAAAAAGAAAACTCTTTTGTATAGCTTATTTCAATGATATTGATAGGGTCATGCGTGTGTGGCCTTGGATATAATTTAATAATTATATAATTTATGGCTTAGAGATGGCAAACTTGTAGTCCTATGTATGGCTTTCCACTTTCCTGATGCAAAGTTGAGATATCAAGCGCCGGGCGAAAAGAAAGTTGACACACCAAACAAACACACATAATTAAGTCCATGTATTAAATCAAGGGCTTCACGAAAAGACAAAGATTATACAAATGGAGGAAGCCATCTTGATATGACTTCCACAAATGACCCACACCAATGTATAATGAAGAAATTAAAAACAATATTTTAAAAATAATTTTATGATTTTATCTTATTGCTATAAAATTTAATATTTGAATTGAAAATATTACCTTTTACTATTAAAAATGTGTTTCTCTTAAACATTTATTATTAAATGTTAGATGAGAATATGAATTTATTATTGAGATTAAATGTTGTTTGGATCAAAATACGTAGACTTCAATCAATTCATTTCTCTTATCAAATTAAAGGTAAGTTATATCTTGGGCATGATTAATTAAGATTTGAATTTGTAATAATGTGCTTAGTTTCTATCACTAAACTAATTAATCCTTTTTTCTGTTTGTTTCACTTAAAAATTAACTATAAGTTTATTATTGTTAGTGTTACTTAGGGTATGCCCACATAAATTACATTTGTGTCCAACTAAAAATTTATTGTAGGAAAATTTTATAATAAAAGAAATAATTAAAAAAATTCTTACAAAAATTTCCATGATTTTCCCCAAAAAAAAAAAATCATTTTTCTGCAAAGTAAATGAAGTTTGGGATTAAATCTTAATATGTTAATTAATAGTTAATATTACTGCTAATAAGTTAAAATGTACACTGTATTATAGAATGATTCCTCGTTTTTTAAAGAAGGCATCACTATGGAAAATGTTGACCCATTAGGCATGTTCAAAAAGTCTTAATAGGTATATCACCAAAGCAAAAATATCTTAAATGCTAAACTAAAAGAAACCATGTTAAGGAACTGAACAAGAAAAGAAAACTCCACAGAGCATCATACATAAATTATTGACTGAAATATTCAATGATAAATTTTCTTGTACCCACGTTCTTTCACACGCTTTGTAATCCAGGAACTTAGACTTTGAATTAGGAGCATTCTGCAGGAAATATAATTCTGACATTAGTAAAACTCCATCCACTTTTTCACCAGTAAAGGATTAAAAAAAAGACTTTGTCCAGTTTGATTCAAAAAAGCCAGTTCTACAATGTTAACTCATTAATTTAGAAATATATGCTTGTTTATGCAGGCCGAGACATAGGGTGCTTATATTGGTTTTGAGTTAACTTGACGTCTGAGTTTTCATAAAGTCTACTTTAAATTAAACTATAATATTCTTGTAATAGCTTTAAATGATAAAAATCTTTACTTAAATCCTCCAAATCGGAAGATTATGTTAATCAATGATGTAATGGTGAGGAATTGGTCTATCAGAATAACTCACACTCTCAATGAACCAAATAGGTGTGTAAATCTCTCGGTAAATCACAGCTTCAAACTTTCCTTAGAGTTATATTATTGAGCCTCTATTCCTACTTTTCTTTGTCTAATGTATTTCTTTGATTGTGTGCGAACCTATTTTCTCCACAATTTTATGTAATCTTTTTTTTGTTTTGTTGGACTCTTGACACCGTCTTTCTATTTAAAAAAAAAAGAAGAAATATATGCTGGATCATCATCTTCATTGTTTTACATTAATAAATAGTCACTTATTTTATATACAATAATTTAATACAAAATATTATTTATTCTTTATGTGAAATAAAAAAAGAAAATACTATTCCTTAAGACAAAAACAAAGTAACGAGACACTCAACCAATGGTCCAAAACGCAACAGTTCATAATTTCTTTCTCCGACCAGGACCGCCAAAAACTTAAAAGAAAACGAAAAATATTGGAGAATTCTCCGACCACGCCAATTATCTGTTACCACGTGTCGAAATCTCAGTAAGTGATTAGTCAGCATTTCTAACCACCACGGTTTCCAGATACCTCTTACTCATAGTACTCTTATATTATTCCCTTCTCCCCCCCAAATCATTATCCTCCACGTGTCCAGCCACTTTCATTTTTCTCCATTCTATCGTTATTTATCACCACTTCAGTTCAATCATTATCCCCCTTGGTTCTGTTCTGCTTGCTCTTTCTCTCTTTCCCATTTTTTTTTCCTTTTTTGCTTCCGAAGCAAAAATGGAAGTTCCTGTAATTCACAGATTCAACGATTTTCAGATTGCTTCTTCTTCTCTCATGGGGATTCAATCTATTTCCATAGTCTACAATTTCTGCAAGTGGAGTGCTGTGATTCTCGCTCTTGTCGCTGCCTTCGGAAGCATAATCAACAGAATCAAGATTCTCATCATCAGATTGCGCCACGAGACCCATTCTCTTTCCCCCAATAATCTTCTCAGCGATGACGATTATAGCAGCACCGACGGCGACGACGGAACCTACTCGTCATTGTCGTCTCTGTCATCGGAGTACGAAGAAGGCCAAGATGAGGAACCTACATCCTCGAGATCTTTCCAATGGCGCCGCGTGGACGAAGATTTCCAAGTCACAGGCTCTGGTCATCAGTTCGATGACCAGTTGCAGAGTGGTAAAGTGAGGCATAGACAAAGCCGTAGCATCGGAGAGATTTTTTCGCTATCGGAGATCCCGAGCAGCAACAGCGTGGTGAAGCTATGGGATAGCATAGGATTTGGGCTAGGATTAGACTTCGACGATTATGAATCCTCCTCCTCCTCCTCCTCCTCCGCCGCCGTTGGAACCGTGATTTCCGGCGACAAACCACCGGTCCCGGCGTTGTCTAGCTTATCTCCGGCAGTAGTCCTCTCGGCCGGAGAAAACGCGTCAGGAAATATGGCTGTGACCATTTGGGACAAGCGCCTCCGGCGCCGGACGCCGGCGGTGATCGCGGTGTGGGAGCCCAACGAGGGAAATATCGTAGGCGTAGGATCCGGCGGGGTCGAGAAGGTGTACGTCAGAGATGACGTCCGTTATGGCGTCACCGTAGGCGACGTGAGAAAGGTTGGGTCGCCGTTAGGCAATGTAACGGAGTCAGACGTGGATACATGGTGGGATGCGGACGCCGTTATTGTTTCGGGCGAGTCTCTTGGGGACGATTCATTTTTGCGGCGAAATTGAATTGGCCGTAACCTCGTCTTCTTCCCACAGAATGCTGAAAAGTTTCAAACAATAAAATAAAATAAGGTCCTATCAGAGAATTGGTAAAAAAATAAAAAAAAATATTAATGTATGTTTATTGATGTTTAAATTTTAATTGTACATAAAGTAAATTAGTTTATTCGCTTATTTTAATTGGTGTATTATGCAGTTTAAAAAAAATGATCTTGCATCTGCACAATGGATGGTTTTTTTTTTTAAATGAAAATTACAAAATTACTGGCAACTTGGCAAGCATCTGTCCTGTTTGTGATAAAAGCTGATTCTCGTATCATTAATTTTTTGTTTACTTTTAAAAATTAATACTTGACTTGACTGGTAATGTAAGAAATAAAAAAGTTATTTACGGAAGATTTGATTTCTGGGAGGTTGAATTACTTATAAGCGTAAGATCTGTCTCGAAATTCTTGTTCTAAAGATTTATTAGTTAAATTATAAATTAATAACTTAATATGAGATAATTCCATTCTTATGAGGTTAATTTTTTCCATAGAATTGTTTTATAAAATTATAAAAATAAAAGCGGAGGATGGTACTGGACTTTACAATGACTCTCCAGATGATCAAAACTACATGTATAGAGTTTTTCGATATTGCTTTGCATATGACTAATTTATTGATGGTTTTAAACATGACAAGCTAAGACATCTATTTTCTAATTTTGTGAAGAAAGCAAAAAATTAAAGCGACATATATCTGTTTTCGATATCAATGTTGGTAGGGGAAGATTTTGAAATAAACTTGCTATACATATATATACATACATATTGTGGGCGTGATTTTTCGACATAAATTCAGAAGATAAAAAAAATTTCAATATCAAATAATCTAAAGAAGGCGAACCGTGTATATATAACTGGATAGGTTTATACATTGTTTGAAAGTATTTCAGTTATAGATTAGTAATAACTATAAGAAGTAACTTTGTCTCACCGGTGCAATAGACATCTCACAAACAAGGGGTTAGCAAAATGATTATTTGAATGGTCTCTTATGCAGCGAGATCTATGATAAGTCCAAATGAATGCCCATGCGATGAGTCAATCAAGTGGACTAGTTCATTTAAGACACGCATCCTTAAATTCAATTAATATTCAAAATCTCTAATAAAGTGAATTAGACTAACTTTTTTAATGATAAAATGAACAAAAAGTTATACACTTGACCTAAACCTCACATGGCCCAGCATGCCGAACTTTTTTAGGCGACAATTTTAGTCTCATACAACGACGAAATTGGAGGAGACGAGGGGATCGGATCCTTAACCTCCCTGAAATTTTAAAAAATTTTCATAATATGTATTGAATTTTTTATATGGCCCGCCTTAAAATTGGTAGAATCTACTTATGGTCCACTCAAAATAACATTTTGCATCTACTAAGTTATAAACACAAAAACTTCCAAGAAAGGACTCTCATTTTTAGTATGCAAGTTTAATATTTTTGTCTTTTATATTTGTTATTGTAAGAATTTCATGAGTTTCAATTAATTATATTTTTATATTTTAATAAAAGTAGGTTTTTATTTTTATAATCCATATTGATAATATACTAAATTATATTAGTGATTAATTTTATAAATTATGCACCTTTATTAATTGATGGGATTAGATAATATAGCGTGGTTTTACTCTATTTGACATATGATGAGTGAGCTTTTAGGTTTTCAATAATAGAATAACTAAATTCCCTCTCCATTTCCTATTAATAGTGAGATAACATAATTTCTAACTTACTCCATTGAATAACTATCTTTTGTGAGAAAATTCTTAGAGAAAATAACTTCGTTTAAGGTGTTCATGTGAATACTCATGGTATCAATTTCATTATGACAAATATAAGTATGTTTCTACTTAATTCTTTTTAAGATACTTTGAATTCCTATGATTAATTAATTTATCTTACAGGTAAATTAGAGCCCATTTATATAAATTCATGACCTAAATTAGTTAAATTTTGATAAATTTAATTCTTTTTTGTACTATATCTGATTAAATACAATATGTTAGGTTTTTAAATAGTACAAGAAATTTACAAAGACTTAAATAACTTGAAATCATTGAGTCTAGATAAAGTAATTAAAGTTAAAAATTTTCAGATTTCAAATTTAAAGTTTAAACACAATTTTTTTAATTTATTTGAATTGAGCCAAAATTTATTTCTAGCAACAGCATAGATTACTCTAATGACCAGAATCAATCCATCTATAGCAATTAATCATAGTGAGATTTTTGATTTTGCAATAAAATTTTTGAAAAATTTCATAACTGAAATATTTATCAAACAAATCTCCCTTTAGATGTAAGGGAAGGGAAGTTGACACAACACTACTTAAAATCTTCCATGATAAATTTTGCCCTACACGTGTTAATGAGCTGATGTGCGTTAACAAGTCCCGTTATGGATAGGACATGTTAGCATCTTCAATTTTAATATTCTTTCTTTTATTATATCTTGAAGGCTATTGTATATTTTTTAAAGATAGATAATGCATATATTAACTTTTAAGCTCCAAATTTGATTCACATATTTAGTGGCCCAAATTTCTCAATTTTTGGGTTTTATTTGTACTATCCATACTGAATTTTTCTATATTTTGAAATTTATATATAATTTTGGAATTTCTAAAATCAATAAATTATTTAATATATTTTCAAAGAAAATACTTTGAAACAAAAATATAAAAAAATATCTTGACATATCATGA
Source organism: Erythrophleum fordii (assembly GCA_032878935.1). Taxonomy (NCBI): domain Eukaryota; kingdom Viridiplantae; phylum Streptophyta; class Magnoliopsida; order Fabales; family Fabaceae; genus Erythrophleum; species Erythrophleum fordii. Next base: position 5,619,311 of record JAVQMF010000029.1, read on the forward strand.
ATCAATTGATATTGTATACTTTATATTGTTGTTCTTATTTGTTATACTTTCAAATTAATTAATACATTTAAATATTTTTATTTCTTTATTTATTAATAAAATTTTTGTTGATGAATTATGTATAATGATAAGGATTCATATATCTTTTGAAGCATATTAGTTTAATTCAATTACTAATATGTGCACCTATTGGTAATTTCTACTAATTTTACAATTTTGGATATTTAATTACATGTATAAATTATTTTATGAATCAGTATAAATATTTATCATTAAAGTAATTTATTTATGCTAATTTATAGGACATTTCATCATGTAAAAGTTTGGTTACTTTACTAGTTCTTATGCACAATTGCTTACGGGGTATTTATATGTTTTAACTCGAAAATATATAGTCATTGTAGACAATCACTTGTATAAAGGAAGTCATTATGTACTTTAATTAGATGGTCATAAAATATCATTTTATAAAGGCATTTCAAATTTAATAATCTATATGTTTAAGGGAGATATGCTTTAAAATTTTGAAATATAAGATTAGCTTTATGTTTTAACTACAAGATATATAATTATTGTACACAACTATCTATCTAAAGGAAGTTATTATGTCCTTTCATTGGAGTTTTATAAAGTATTATTTTAAAAGGATATTTTAAATTTAATAATTTGTCTATCCATAGAGGACATACTTTTAAATTTTGAAATATTCTTAAGATTGACTTTATATGTTTTAACTATAAGATATATAATTATTGTACACAATTGCTTGTTTAAAGGAGGTCATTGTGTATTTTAACTAGAATTTTATAAAGTATTATTTAATAAAAATATTTTGAATTTAATATCTATCCCAAAAGGATATACTTTTAAATTTAAAATATTTTTAGGGTTGATTCTATGTAAAAATTTATCCATGCCTAAAAATAAATACTAATATGCATTCTTTTGTCTTAGTTTCATTTATTGTTAAGCATAGTAATGCACTATTGCCTAATGAAACAATTAAAGATAATTATTTTTTAGCTCATTTGATTTTTGTAATAATGATTTTATGTAAATTATCTTTATCTCATGATAGTTTTTATCATTCTTTAAATATTGAAAAAATTATTACAAAGCGTTCTAGAATTAACGATAACCTATCCATGTTGCGGCATAAACAATTAGAACCATTTAAAGAGAGAATGTGTCATATACGAAAATGCGACCGCGCGGCCCTTTTAAAAGAAATTTTGAAAAGAAAATTTCGATTCAATTTTAAAAAAAATGAAAATTGAAATTAAAATTAAAAGTAGTAGAGTCGCTACCAAAATTTTAATTTTTAAAAAGGTAAAACTTTGGAAAAGCCTTTTTATTTGGAAAATAAGAAAAATGGTCTATAAACCAGAAAATAGATTCGGGAGTCGATTGTGAGTGGGGAAGGTGTTAGGCACCCCACAACACCCGTTGCTAAGAACGGTTACCCTAAGTCAGTTGTGCAAAATCAATATGGCCTTTAATCTATTTTCATTCTTGTAACAAATCATATGCAAAATACAAAATAGAAATAAAAGAAATAAAATTAAAAATAAAAAGGAAGAAAGAAATTAAATAAATAGAATTAGAAAAGCAAAATAATAAAAAGAAGAGGAAATCTTATTTACAAGGACGGACTTGACTTAGGGTGAAAGCCTAGTGCTTACGTACTATTTAGAATGATCAAAGTCCACGTAGTTCGAATAGAGATTGGGTTTGTTTGCTTTTTTATTTTTTATTTTTTTAGGTTTGTGATCTTTTTGTTTTTATCTATATTTTTTTACTTTTCATTTTTCCTTTTTTTTCCTTTTTTTGTGTTTAATTTATTATTTTTTTCTTACTTACTTTTTTTTTGGTGAAAAGATAAGAAAATAAAAATTATTTTTCCTTTTAGCAAATAAAACGAATTTAGAATTGGTTGACATGTTTTGCTTTGTTAAAAGTAGAGTTAGTTTTACTTTTTACCTTTCTTGCATTTTCAATTTTTCCTGTTTTTTTATCATTTTTTTTATTTTCATTTTTTTTTCTCTTTTCCTATTTTTTTAATTTATTGTTCTTTTTTTTTAATTATTATTATTTTATTTCTTGTTTTGTCTTTGTTTTGATCAATTTTTGTTTTGTTTTGTTTTTTTTAAGTGATAAGTGAAAAAAAAGTAAAAAAAAATCATTGAGTTTTTTTTTAGTGATTGATTTGCATATTTTTGGATTTTTTTTCTTTTTTATTTACTTTATTTATTATATATATATATACATATTTTTAGGAATGATATTTTCATTTTTTTGTTTTATGTTTTTTTTATTTCCTTTCTTTTTCATGAAGCATATTCTAATTTTTGTCCAAAAGAGAATTTGAGAAAAATTTATAAATTTAAGAAGGAAATTAATTATTTTAAATTTTTTTCCTTGAAAACAGAAAGTTTATTTGATTTTTGGACAATTATATATTTTTTAATTAACGTTTGAACTCTCTTTTTTTTTTTTTATTTGAAAAGAAGCACCCTTTGCTTTTAAAAAAAAAACTACTTAGTTTGTTTTGAAACTCCTTTTTTGGAAATTTGCTCTTTTTTATATATTTTTTTAATGCATTAATTGTTGAATCCCAAAATTTATGCAAAAACATTTGATAATCCAATTATATGATTGAGGAGACTTATTGTCACACACAGCCTTGGATGACCTCTATATACCTGAAGAGGTACAAGACCTCACACGGCAACTCTTAAAGTAAAATATATAACAAATGAAAAAAAAACATGTGAATAGTATATGATAACAACTTTTGTGTCTAATCCAAATCATACCATTCAAACTACATGCGCATTTTAATTCCAAAGTACAAATAATGAGAACATGATATCTCTTCACCCCTCCTTTTTATATTGCTCCTCATCCATTTATATCAAGTCATTAACCTTCACATCTCAGCTTCTTGCATTCCTTGCCACGATTTTTGTCATGGATAGGTTTTTGCTCATGCACCTAAATAAAGCACTTGACAAATGATGATTTTATAAACTCACATACCAAGTAATGAGATGGATGTCACATTGCTCGAGTTTATGAGAATAGCATAAAGGTCAAGAAACGAGCTACTGTAGTAAGCAAAACTTTATTCGAATCCTTTTTATTAGAAACAGAATTCCATTAGTAATAGAAAACTACTCCTTGGAGCATACTGCATATGGCCTATCAAGGTAAAACCCTTTTATTCTATTTCAATAGACACTGATTAACCAGTAGGATGCAAGCAACGACACTGACAATATATACTCAGCCTTTGAGACAGAAATCATGCATTCCAATCCAAAGAGTAATCTAAGGACCATAAGGCCAAATCATTACATTAGACATGTCAAAACAAGCACAGCCAGTAGAACATCTTTTCTTCATCTAGCAGAAACATGAACACACAGAAGAAGGGAATAAAGTTCTCTATCTATTTCATCTTACTAGGTGAAACAACGAAGCCCAGACAAATAAAAAAAAGTAAGGATTGTAAAGCATCAGGCAATGCTACACCATTTTAGTTTATCGACTTGCTGTGAACGAAAGAAAAAAAAGAGCAACAGCAATAAGAGAAGAAAATTTCTTTCAATTCCCTGAAATCCAAAACGCAGTCACAGGTATGAACAGCAAATTTACGAAGCTAACAGTGATATTGAACATAATTCAATTTGTTCATGACGTTTAGGTATAACAGAGCACATCATATTTCATTTCCGTAATTAGCTTTTAGTTACACAGAAACTCAAAGACCAGTAGAGCTACCAACCTAAGTATAAAAACTCCTACCTCATCAATCAATGATTCAGCAAAAGCTACAAAAACACAGAGCACCCAAACAAGACTAGCACTCGACTTACAGAATACCAAGGTTCAAAATCTCATGTTCAATCATAGCCATATAGCCTAAACGAGCATGAAGCAATTAACCTTGTTCTATTCTCTAGCTTCTGAAGAAACCAAGAATCACAGCAACCCAGAATGACTTCCAGTAAATCAATTTACCTGACTAGTTGAGTGCTCCTTTTGGGACGTTGATTGCGATGACCTCTTCCTCTCCCTCTGCTGCAGTTCGGCCAAATCCCTTGTTCTCCAACCAGATGTTTCCCGGTTTCTTTCTCATCGAATTGGTTGGTTTTCTTCAGTTTTCAATTTCTCTCCCTCTCCTTCTATTCGATTTTCAACTTCCCCTTTATTCTTTTGCTCCCTCCCTCGATCCGTTTCTCCTCACCAGAAATCCCCAAATCAGAAGGTCTCCTTGCCCTGATCCTCTCGTTCTCCCCTTCGCTTTCTCCTATCGTGAAAGGGTGCCAGCAGGAGGTTAACTTCCTTACCCCTATTCCTCTAGCATACTGAGACATTGGCCTCCTCTTTTCCTTTTTGCCGTCAGTTCTGTATCCTCGAGCTACCCCCTTGCATTTCTGTTCATTCTCAGTGCTTCTTACTTCTGTGGGTGCTGCTTCTGAGTTTCCTTTTTGTGTTTAGCGCTGTGCCTTTCCCTTTTTTGTGTTTCCAAGCTCTGTGCCTGTGTCTGCCTTTTTCTTTTCCTGAGTGTGGTCCTCCTTTTTCCGCTGGTGACAGAGAGCAGAGTGTGACAGGGAGGGGCTGGGGTCAAAACGCAGGGTTCCTGCGTTTTGAACCCTCCTTTTTTCATTTGTTATATTTTATTATTATTATTTTTTGTTTTTTATTTATTTATTTTTTATTTCTGAATTAATGGATCAGACCTAAAAAGATTAGGCTACAGGTTTTTTTTTTAAGATTTGGGCCATTTTTCTTTTAATTTAGTAGCTTGAAAATTTTCTTTTTCTTCTCTCTCTTTTCTTTTTTATTTATTTATTTATTTTTTAATTTCTTCTCTCTCCCTTTTTCAAAATTTTCCTTTCTCTTTTTCTTATCTTTAATTTTTTAATCTTTTTTTTTTGTTTTGTTTTGTTTTTATTTATTTTGTTTTTGTTTTCATTTTTTTTACCTATCATTGTTTCACCTATTAATATTGTTATTATTATTACCTTGTTTTTTTTCTTTTGCATTTTGATTTTTTTTTTATTTTTTGTTTCGTTCTTTCTTTTCCATTTTTCTTAAACTTTTCATATTTTCTCTTTTTTTGTTATTTGAGCTTTAGGAATTTGAGAGAAAAGAAGACTAATATTTTTTTTAATGACTTTTCTTTATTATTTTATTTTCTTGCTACTTTGCTTTTATTATCATTTTTTAGTTTGCCTGGACAAAATACGGTGTTCACAGAATGATTATATTAATTAGAAAAGATATCTTCCTTACCTTACATTTCGGAGATATGGAAATTTACGTTGATTGCATTAGAGGTAAAAATAACTAACACTAAAAGAAAGGGGTCACTCATAGTTTAGAACTTTTAGAAATAATCTATTCTGATATTAATGACCTTATTCTCTTATAATATGTAGCAATAAATATTTTATCACAATTATTGATAATTTTTCTTGATATGGTTGTCTTTATTTGAATAATGAAAATTCTAATACATTTGAAAATTTAAAAAATTTTAAAACTGAAGTTGAAAAACAATTAAGAAAAATCATTAAAATGTGAAATCTGATTGAGGTAGTGAGTATTATAACAAACATGATAGAGTAGCATAGGGGTCCATTTGCCAAATACTTAAAATCATATGGCATTATTACACAATATACTACACCTGATAGTCCTAAACAAAATAAGGTGGCTAAAAGGCATAATCACACCCTTTAAGATATGAAAAGAAGTATGATGAGTAAAATATACTTGTCAAATATCTATAGGGTGAAGCAACTAAAATTGCCCTAAATATCCTAAATAGAGTTCCTATCAATGCTATTCTAAAAACACTTTTTAAGCTTGAGACAAGTAGAAACCTAGTTTGGTCATTTTACAACTTAGAATTGTCTTATAAAAATAAGAATATATAATCCATAAGGAAAAAGATTGACCCTATAATTAATCATTATTTGTTCATTGAGTATCAAGAACATGCTAAGGAATACAAATTCTATTGTATAGGGAGGGGTAATAAAAATAGCTAAATTTTTGGAGGTGAATGTTACTAATATTTACCACAAGAAGTAGGTGAAATTATCTTTGTTTTTTTTTTTTTTACTTGCACCATATGAGAATATTACACATAAACCTTGTGATAAGATAGAGCTAGAAATACAATATGATACTCCTCAAACTCTTGTTGATAATATTTAGCTAGTTGAGCTTATTGAGAAAATACTGATAAAGAGATTAATTAATGAGACCACAAAAACTAGCAATCTCTTATGACTTTTATGTTTAAGTTAGTGAAAATGATTATAACATTGAACATGTTATTAACCCTGCCACGTGCCAAAATACTATAACTTCTCCTTAATTAAATGAATGGATGAAAGATATGAGTGAAGAGATCTTGTTTGTGACAAAAACAATGTGTGTGAACTTGTTGAACTTCCTGCAAGTTACAAGGCTATTAGGTGCAAATGGATTTACAAAATTTAATTGACTCAAAAGGTAAAATCGAACATTTCAAAACTAGGTTGATGGCTAAAGGTTTCATTTAAAGGGACGTAATTGATCGCACAAAAATTTTCCTTCATATTATAATAACAAGAAAGCATAGCCTAAAATATGATAATATCAAGTGTCTAATATGATAATACCAAATGTCATTAATACTATACAATAATATAATTCTTTTAGAATAATCATGACCTTGGTGGCTCATTTTAACTTAGACTTGCATCATACGTGTGTTAGCATTTTGAGAAAAAGTAGGAGAGAGCATTTAATTTGCATGTTGATGAAGTCTATTTACAAATTAAAACATGCTATTCAATGATATCTAAAATTTGTCAATGTTGTGGCTTTTCTGAGTTTTATAGAAAAAAAAAATTGATCAATGCATATATATTAAAATTAGTGGAGTAAGTTCATTTTTCTTATTTTATATATTGATAATATCTTACTTGTTAGTAGTGACATTGGATTACTTAGGGAAACTAAACAAATGTTAACTAAAACCTTTGATATGAAGGATTTAAGAGAGGTAAGATTTGTTTTAGAAATTCATAGAGATAGATTTTGTTGCAATTGGTAAGCTACATACTTTGATAATAAGTTGATTAGAATACATTTTTTACTTGTGATTTCTACTTTTTAATTTTCTATTGTTATTTTATTTTTTCAAAGAGTTTAGGAGTTTTAAGTGCCATTGGAGATGTTAACAGCATCTATTGATATTTTTATTTTACTTCTATAATTTGCAATTTGTGTATTATATTTTATGACTCAGTCAATATTGTTTTATAGACTACTTTTGATAAAGAAGTGATAACTATTCAGTTTTATGACTCCTTAAATATCGTATTATATCAAGTTGATATACTTCATTACTATTTTGTGGACTGCTCCTGATGAAGAAGTGATAACTATTCTACTTGAGATGTGGTCCTTTTGAGTGGTATTTCAATTTACTTTAAATATTCATTTCTTTTATGATTAATGTGCTAATAATGTTGTGGTGAATTGTGGAATGCTATCCTGTTCCATCTCCAGGATCTCAAGGTTGCTAACTATTTGCAAACTTACAGTTTTTGTTTTATGGAAAATGTTAATGTGCTATTGATGGAACCTAGATAATTCTGGTATTATTGATCTATAAAGAAGTTGTGATTCCTTCTCAGAACAGAGAAAGAGATAGGAATTAACAAATCCTTGTGTTTACAAAAAGAAAAGAAAATGCAGAAAGATACAAATAAACTCCCTTAACATTTGAGAGGATAAAAACCCTCCCAACAAGCTAAAATCTTCCTTCCCTCCTCTGAATCCTCAGACCATCTATATATTACTCTAACGGCCTACTTTCTCTCTCCTCACACCCTCACGTACCCTGCACCAAGATAGTTAGGCTAACATCACAATTAACACAGTGGTCCCCCTCCCCCTCTTTTTTCTCTCCAGTACTCTCATTATTATTTTGGTTATACACCTTTACGGGCCTTGGCCCAATTGGACTGGGTTCACTAGCTATTAATACCTCCTGATTCAATTGGGTTTACAAGTATATGGGTTTTTGTCAATCAAGAACTCTCTTGGTGACTCCTGAACAAAGAAGAGCTATGTGGTATCTTGGATAATAGTTTACTGATTGAGAAATTAAGAAAATGGTTGGACGGGAAGCTTGAATATCATATTACATGATTTTGTATGATATGCCTATTTCAGGTATGTTTTGAAAACGACCATCAGCTGTGGTTATGCAGCAAGCATAATAGAATACCAGGATTTCATGGTATTTTCTGAATTTGGAAATCATGACCACTCTATGATCCCATTTTATCTACTTATGTTTAGTTTTATCGCGATTGATCCTTCATCAATTAACAAAAGCATCAATGCGAGGTGGTTGCTTTAGCTTTTGAATTCAAAAACTATTTAGCTAAATTCGTGGGGCACCTCATCAACTTGGATAGTAATTTGTGCTCCATACTTTCCTTTAATCAAGCACAATAATGGCTCAGGAGCGCCCATTTTAAAGTGAAGTTGGGTAATTGATCTTTTGCATTCAGCTACTGATTGAAGCTGCTTTTACCTATGGACGTTGAAATTGAAGATTGCCTACACATTGAATTTGAATACAACAAAAGCAAGTAACTTGAATGTATTTCTTGACCTGTTCTATGTTTCGAAGTTATCATGGTAACAGGCTTTCTTATTGGAATTGGAAATATGCAATAGACTCTGATGTTTTATGCCTATGCCTATGCCTTGGAGATACCTGTTTAATTTATTTGTTTTGTGTTTTCATAATATTTGACATTATTATAAAGTGTTCAATTAGATGCTTCTGTGCATGTCTGATCTGCTTCTATGCTGGATGTGGACACATCTCTTGGAGATTGAAAGAAGGGAGCTACACTAACTGGAGCTTGGTGTTGCACACACAATCATCAGGGAGTAAGGTTAGCAACTATAGAAGTTTGGAAAATATTTAAGTGCATATAATTCCGTAGTTGTTTTTTACCTTGTTGTACAATAGAGCTGTGATTACAAACAATATTGACAATTGCCTAAAAATCCACTTCATTTTGATAACACTAATGGAAAATTTTAAAATTATAATTGGAATTTTTATTATTTTATTAATTTGAATATTTAATGATAATCCATTCATTTGAATTTTAAAATATATTCTAGATGATCCTCATATCTCTTTTTTTTTTTTAAAAAAAAATTTCAGTATAGGCTATTATTATAGGATAGTGGATAGCCAGTTTTTATCATGATAGATCTCTTGATGGGAGAGTGTATCATACCACAATTGACCATTATGAAATTGAGATGTTTTCTCATACGAGAGACATTCTCTAAGAAATTACCATCATTGAAATCTTTTCACTGATTAAAAGAAGTTTATGAGAAAGTCTATTCTCTTTTTTGTCTTTGTGATTTCATGTGTTGAGATTGTAATTTTGAGTTGGGTTTCTGCTTCAAATTCATCAAATATGGCTTCAGATATTTATATCTAATTTGCTTTTGCTTATTTTCCTAGATGCATATATTAGTGAGAAAAAATTTATTGGATTATAAGAATTCCGGTGTTGACTCACATGTTTGAATGAGATTATAAATTTGAGAAACTATGTATTGAATGTGAGTTATTCATACGTGGAATCAAGTATATGAATTTAAAACTTACAAACATTTGTTTCTCACTTTGTTAAAATCCATATTGAAGAATGAAGACCTGGACTTTGGACGTTGGATGTTCATTGAATAGATTGTTTTTGACCAGGCATGTGAGAGAATGGAGGTTTTAAATATACGTTTTAGATGTTGACTGTGACTTCATAGTTTTGACGAATGCCGGCGCTTTTGTGTTCTTCTAGTGGGAACATAAATCTTACAATGTGTTTATAGATCATTAGTCATCAATGTAGGCTGCATATTAGAATTGTTTAAGGTGTTCAATATTAATAATTTTCTATTGAGCTTTTCGCGGAAATATGAAGATTAGAATGCATGTATCTGCATATGAAATTCTAAATTGCTATTGCACAAGCATACAGGTATGTAGTGTCTATTGGATTTCTGGTAATATATATACACAGCGTAGTGGTTATAATCTTTTTTGAGTTCATTCATATTTTGTTTAAAATTTGTCAATGATGATGAGCATAATTCCCCTGAATTTTTATGTATAGATTCAAAAATTTCAAGATATGATTGAAGGAATGAGAATGGAAGTTAGGAAGTCAAGATACAAAAACTTTGATGAACTCTATCTCTACTGTTATTAGATGAAACCATCCAGCCTTCTGGTATTGAACAACCAGATTTTTATCCTTCCAATTGAATCTAACATCCGAAAAAAAAAAACTTGGATCATCCAATTTGTTTAAACTTGGATAGATCTGGTATAAAATCAAGTCTGTATGGGTTGGACTAAGCTTCAAGTCAACAAAATTGGCCCTAGTATTTAATTGGCTGAACCCTTGAGTCAATTTAATGTCAAATCCAACCTAACTTAACTAATGTATATCGATACATTTTATGGCTACTTTAGTCAAAGTTCTTCACAAATTTTTTCAAAGAAGGTTATTAAAAAATCTTGAGTATCCTATGGACAACTGCATCCAAAGTTTGCCCCTTAAAAGTGTGCAAAGAGGATGAAGCAATTCCATATAGTTAAAGACTTGTATATATATTTTTTATATTTTTTTATTAAAATTTTTGTTAAAAATAATAAGTATATAATTTTCTAATAATAATATAATCAGTATATTTTTTTTCAATTTAATACTATATGATTAGATTTTTAATATATATAATAATAATAATTTTATTAAAAAATTTAATAACAAAAATATAAAACATCACAAAAGTTGTCTTTTCTTATAGCCATTGTGTGCTTCCCCTATTCTCATAACGTAACTCCCACTTGTCTGTGCCATTTGTAATATTAGTAGTAGTGGTAGGTGGTTGTTGTTGTTTTTTTTTTTTTTTTTTAAGTTTTGGGAGATACTTTATTTAGAGAAGAGGGACAAAAGCCTGAGAAACAGAGGATATCGAATAGCGAAGCTTACAGGTTACTACAAATTCATCCAGACCCACTCATTGGGCAAGCGAGGAACCAGAGCCAAAGATAATACGCTTTTTGAGCACTTATCTAAAAGTTAGAAGATTTACGACTTGAACTCAACAAAAATCAACTACTTAAAATATAAGAAAAATATATATTAAATACACAGAGACGTAATGCGTTTCCATCCTTTTTCTTTTTAACTAAAATTTTATTTCTTCAAGATTCGGCACCCATATATAATTGGAAAATTTCTTAGGTGTATAGGATATAGAAGCACTCAACAACCAATATCTACTTTAGACATACACGAAATAATAAGTGAATATATATGGAACAAATTTTAATTATTAAAAATTTATTTGATATATTATATAAAATCTAATAGTATAAACTAATATAATATATGAACTTATTATTTATTTAATGTAACTAATATTGTATAAACTTATACATCAAATCTTTTTTAAATATCACAATAATATATAACCTAATTATATCTTAGAAGGTGAAATTAGATCTGATTCAATTTTGGTATGTAAGACATTATTAATACTTTTTAATTTTAACCTTTCACCTATAAAGATATTCATTGGATAGGTTGAGTTGAGTTTTACCTAATCCGATAGGGATAATTATGAGTTGGGCATTCAAGTAGTTCATTGTTCAACTTCATTTTGCATCATACTTCTTTTCTTAGGCCTAATGCCTGGGTTTGAGTGGATTTAATTAGTATTAGTTAGAATCAATTTAATTGGGTATTTTTAAATTTTTGGTAAAAATTATAAAATAACTATAAAAAATATAATTTTTATATAAGTTCTTATAAAATAATTTTTGATAAAAATTATAAAATGATCCTAAAAAATAAAATTTTCATATAAGTCCCTAATAGAATTACATTTTACCACTAAAAAATTGTCATATAAATCTTGATAAAATAATTTTTTTTAAAAAAATTATAGGATTGGGATTGACCACCAAAAACTGATTTAGTATCAAATTCAGTCTAATTAGTTTAATATGAGATTAGGTTAGATTGGTTTCTCAAATTAGTTAAGCCACTTTTTTTTTAATATTTGGTAAAAATTATAAATTGACTCTTAAAAAATAAAAATTTCATAAAAGTCCTTATAAAATTATATTTTGCCCTAAACAAATAAAATTTTCACATAAGTCTTTATAAACTATATCATTGTTTAAAAAAATTCATAAGATCGAGTTGCGCAGTTGAAATTAGCTAATTTGACTTAGTCTGCCTAAATTATTTTTTAGCTACTTAACCTGATGTGATCAAGCGATATCAGGTTGCCTAGGTCCTTGTGTACTATATGTAGTCCTATTCACTCGTAATATTTCTCTAAAAAGTAATATAACACAATAAATTTAAATAAATATAATATATTTTTAAATAAAAGGGTATTTTTTTAAAAGAATTATTTTTTATCTTATCTAATATTATGCAATGCATTATCAAATAAATGATAACATTATTTTATATGATTCATTATTTTATATAATATCACACCAAACATTGTATTATTTTAAACTTTTATGAGGTGTATAGGATATAGGAGCACTCACCAGTGAAGATCTGCTTTAGATATACATGAAATAATAAGTGCATATATATGGAAAAAATTTTAATTATTAAATATACGTATATATGGTGTATAGGAGAATTTCTTATATAATTGTAGATGTAATGAACAAAATTTCAAATACCCGAAAATCTAGCCATACCTTGATTCTGTCTGTCGTTTGAAATAGGATTGTGTCGGGCAAGGATGGAGGGAATATTGTCACACATCTATTCACTTCAAGAGCCCACGGAAGGACGAAGTGTAGCCTCTTGGCCCAAACAATGTAATGGACTAGTGATGGAAGGCCAAGTTCATTATAAAGGGCCTAGAAAAGTCTGAGAAGTGAGGAATTAATTTCCCTTTGGACAAGTGGATGGGAGGTGAGTAAATTGAGAATTTTGACTTGGTCATTACTTCAATAATAAATAATGTTTTCAAAGTTAAATTGGTCACTGGATGGAGATAAAAAACTGACTCAGGATTTAATAATTTGATTATAGTTGCTAGGAATCAAATTATTGTCTATATATATAAAATTAATATATATATATATATAAAGTAATATTTAAAATAAATATGAATATATAAAATATGAAAATTAATTATTAAATATTTTATCTATGCAAATAAATCTCCGTAAAATAATATTTGACATACAATAAAAAGTGTTTTTTTTTCGGGTTAATGAATAGCCTTTCTCCCATTTCTCTGTTCCCTTTAGTAAAACTCCAGGAAAAACTTGAGTCAATAGCCTATCCCACCGTCACAGCATTCCAATGCCCCACCCCTCTTTTTCTCTTCCCCTTCTCTTTATTTATATGCAGAATTATTTTTAATAGGATTGAAATCATATTAAGGATATGAATAGAATGAAATAGAATTTATTACGTTTCATATAATATAAAAAAATAAAAATATTATTTATATATATGTTTAATTAAATAAAAATAATATAAGATGAAAAGAAATGCTAATCAAATAACAAAAATGTCCATATTAAAAAAATAATAAAATAATGATATATATTTTTATCTTTTCAAATTAGACTTTAAATTAATATGTATTAAATTAAATAATATATTTTATAAAAATTATATTTTTGTTTAATATAAATAAGGTGTAAAATATTTTATATATTTAATATTTAAACTAAATTAATAATAAGTATTTTAAATTTTGTTTAAAATATTTATTTTTTATTTGTAAGAAATAATTTTTGAATTATCAATAATAAAAAAATATTTATTTTAAAATTTTTAATTCAAAATAGTACTGATACAGAATCACACGTATGTTTGGTTGCAATTGTATATTTTACACTATTAGTACTATTTAGTTTACGTATGTTTGGTCGGTTAATTTTGTGCAGCATAGAATAAAGAAAGACTATTGAAAAAATAGGGGGGGCAGAGTGGGGATTGCATGTATCACTCTCAATATTGGGCTTCATTCCTTTGCTTATTTGAAGGAAGTCTCTCTCCTTCCTTTGCTAGAATCAGTTTCCAGTCAAGAACTCAGATTCTAGCTACCAAACAGCCTAAACTCTATTTCTCCTATCCTTCTTTCTTGCTTTCTTCTATCTTCTTATTTTGTGCATCCCCAAACACAACCATGGAATGAAACGCAAGCTCCAATTGTGTCATTACTCCCATCCACAAAGTGGATGTTTGCAAAGTTTTATATGCTCTGTGTTGTGAATTGGCGGTATTAAGAAAGTAAAGAGAAAAGAAAGAATGACACAGAAAATTAACATGGTTTGGCCAATGTGACCTACATCCACGGGTAGGGAGAAAAAACTTTATACTATTGAGACTGAATGATACAAGGTATAAGGTATAGATGTAAAAGCCTTATTTATATACATAAACAATCCTACTCCCAATTCAATTCTACTCGATGTGGAATTGTCCCCTATTTTATATATGAGTAATTCCTTTCCCATCTGATTTCTATCCGATGTGGGACTTGGGTTTTGAGATTTGAAGGCATTATCACAATTCTCCACCTTGACTTAAAATCTTTAAACGTCTGATTCGATCATCTCCCTGCCATTATGCCCCGTAGGGCCTCATGCTGCTCGTACTCGCACCAGGTCCAAGCTATGCCTGAACTTGTCAACAGGCAATGGCTTTGTCAATATGTCTGCTGGATTCTCTGCTGTTGATATCTTCTCTATGGTCACCACCTTATTTTCTAAGGTATCCCTAATGAAATTCAATCTGACATCTATGTGCTTGGACCTTTCATGGTAGACTGGGTTCTTTGCCAGGCTCAATGCACTTTGACTGTCACAATACACCTCAAGCATCTGAACCTTCAATCTCAGGTTTCCAATCAAGCCATGTAACCACATTGCTTCCTTCACTCCCTCGGTTAAGGACATGTACTCTACCTCAGTGGTCGACAAAGCAACTATAGACTGCAAAGTTGCTTTCCAACTAATAGTACATCCATATAGGATGAAGATATAGCAGGTCAACGATCTCTGCCTCATAAAGTCTCCGCTATAATCTGAATCTGTATAACCTACCAATCCACTAGCAAATCCATCAGTACCATAAACTAGACAAATATCAACTGTACTTCTCAAGTACCGCATGATCCACTTTACTGCTTCCCAATGAGTCTTCCTTGGATTTCCCATGAACCTGCTCACAACACTAATTGCATGGGTTAAGTCTGGTCTTGTGCATACCATCGCATACATCAGACTCCCAACTGCACTAACATAAGGGACCTCACTCATGTAGTCTTTCTCCTCATCTGTGCTCGGTAGTGTACTAGCATCTAATCTGAAATGTACTGCCAATGGGGTACTCACAGGCTTGGCTTGATTCATCTGAAAAGATCGCAACACCTTCTCAATGTACTTCTGTTGTGACACATACAATCGGCGTACTTTTTGATCTCTCCAGATTTCCATGCCTAAGATTTTTTTGGTTACATCCAGATCTTTCATCTCAAACTCACTGATCAGTAACCTTTTTAACTTGTTGATTTCAGCCTTGTTCTTTGCCACTATCAACATATCATCCACGTACAGTAACAAGTAGATCCAAGAAGCATCTGATAACTTCCTGGAATACACACAGCTATCAAATGGGTTACGAGTAAATTCTTTAGAAACCATGAAAGCATCAAACCTCTTGTACCACTTCCTAGGTGACTGCTTTAAGCCATACAAGGACTTCTTCAGCAGGCAAACATACTCCCCTTTTTCAGGATCTTGAAACTTCTCAAGTTGAGTCATATAGATGTCCTCTTCTAGATTCTCATGTAAGAATGTCATTTTCACATCAAGTTGCTCCAACTCCAAATCAAGCGCACTTACTATGGCTAGAAGAACCCGAATGGTCTTATACTTCATAACTGGAGAGAATACTTCATAGTAGTCTATCCCTTCCTTTTGTGAAAATCCCTTCGCTACAAATCTCGCCTTGAACCTTGCCGGCTCAACTTCAAGAATCCCTTTCTTCTTCTTGTACACCCACTTGCATCCTACAAGCTTTACACCCTTTGGTGGAGGTACCAACTCCCAAGTCCCATTCTTTGATAGGGACTGCATTTCCTCATTCATAGCTAGTAGCCAGTCAGTTGCATCCTTACTTTGAACCACCTCCTTATAGGACAGCGACTCCTCAACATCAATGCTTTCTGCCACCGCCAGTGCATATGCAATAGGGTTAGTATCAACAAAATTTACATAGTCTATATACTTAACAAGTCTTCTATTTTCTCTTCTTCCTTTTCTTGTTGCTATACTCTACTGCTCTTCCTGCAAATCTCCAGGTTGGTCTACAGAGTTCTTGTTTGTCCTTGAGGTCTCCACCTCAAACTGCACCTTCTAATTAACACCCAGATCTTTTCCTGCAAGATCATCAAGTTCCTCCTTTTGGTTGAACATAGCAGATTCATCAAACGTCACATCTCTGCTAATAATGAATCTCAGAGTCTTTTCCTGTTCTGTACACCACAATCTATACCCCTTCACATCAGTTGCATACCCTAGAAAAATACACTTCATTGCCTTCGCCTCTAGTTTACCATCATTCACATGAGCGTATACCGGGCACCCAAATATCTTCAAACCAGAATAATTCGAAGGTGTACCGTACCACACCTCTTGTGGAGTCTTCAGATTAATTACAGTTGAATGAGATCTATTCACTAAATAGGTTTTAGTGTTAACTGCTTCAGCCCAAAATTATTTAGGAAGATTAGCACTCAGCCGCATACATCTTGCGCGCTGCAGAAGTGTTTGGTTCATCCGCTCTGCTACACCATTTTGTTATGGTGTGTGTTGTACAGTGTGGTGTCTCACTATACCTTCTTTCTTACAGAACTCATCAAATGGTGTATTGCAGAACTCCAACCTATTATCAGTTCTGAGTGTCTTGACTTACTTCCTAGTACACTTCTCAATCATAGTCTTCCACTCCTTAAACTTCTCAAACACCTCATCCTTCTTCTTCAGGAAATACACCTACACTTTTCTAGAGTAGTCATTAACAAATGTCACAAAGTATCTGCATCCTCAATGAGACTCAATTGGAGAAGGACCCCATAAGTCTGAATGTATATATTCAAGGATATAAGTGGAGGTATGCTTTCCTAAACTGAACTTGACTCTGCGTTGCTTGCCTTTGACACAAGTTTTACAAAACTTCAACTTTCCAGTTTCCATGCCCTCCAACAACCCCTGTTTTCATAACACTGCTAGTCCTTTCTCACTCATGTGCCCCGGTCGTCGATGCCATAACTCTGTTTGATCATTGTTCTTCTCTTAAAAACTAAAAACTACTACAGTGCCCATTATCGAGTTTCCAATGAGTATATAGACCCCATGCTGAAGTCTACCCTTCATCACCACCAGAACACCTTTAGAAACCTTTACCTATCCACCTTCACCAGAAAAACTATATCCTTGCTTGTCCAAGGCACCCAGAGAAATCAAATTTTTTCATAGCTCAGGAATATACCATGCATCAAATGTTCTAACCATACCATCAAACATTTTTACCTGTATTGGTCCACTGCCTTCAACACTAAGCTCTTGATCATCTCTCAACTTCACACTGCCTTTCCACTCCTTAAAAGAAGTAAACAACTCCTTTGTAAAAGTCATGTGATAAGAAGCTCCAGTATCCATGACCTAGGTATTTGTAAAATTTAAGGTACTAACCATCAGAACATCTCCATCATCACTCTCATCTGAACTGTCCTGAACCACTGAGGCACTTGCCTTACCATTTGATTCCTTCTGATTGTTTCTCTTTTTTCACTGTGGGCAATCCTTCTTGAAATGCCCCTTTTCCTTATACTTAAAACATCGTAGTTGCCCCTTAGATCTTGACTTTGAATGGGACTTACTTCGATTACCTTCATCCTTCTCCTTGCTCCTGCCTCTATTCACTACCAAACCCATATCTGATGCTTCCTCATCGAACCCAGACACCCTCTTCTTCAGTTTCTTTCATTGTAAAACATCCTTTACATCACCAACCGAGATAGTGTCCCTCCCATAAAGCATCGTGTCAACAAAGTTTTCATATGAATTAGGCAATGAGCATAAAAGAATTATTGCCTAGTTCTCTTTCTCAATTTTAACCCCGACCCCTTGAAGATCTAAAGTAATTCGGTTAAAATTGTCAATATAATCTTTTACTGGTGCACTTTCTGACATCCTGAAAGTATATAACCGCTGCTTCTGATATAATTGATTCGTTAGGGATTTCTTCTGGTACTTGCTTTTTAATGTCTTCCATAACGAAGCTGCAGAAGTCTCGTCTACAACTTCCCTCAAAACCTCATCCATCAAACTCAATAGAATGATGCTATGAGCCTTCGCCAAAATCTCTGCCCTTTCCTCTGCCTTCAAACTCTTGGGCAACCTTCCCTCTCCATCTATCGCCGCCGCACACCCTTGCTGAACTAGAATTGCCTGCATCTTCACCTTCCACAATGTGAAATCATTCAACCCATTGAATTTCTCAATATCGAATTTGTGAGATGTTATCTTCTTTCAGCAAAAAAAAACTTAAGCCAAAAGCTCTGATACCAATTGTTATGAATTGGCGGTATTAAGAAAGTGGAGAGAGAAAAAAGAATGACACAGAAATTTAACGTGATTCAGCCAATGTGACCTACGTCCATGGGCAGAGAGAAAAAACTTTATATTATTGAGATTGAATAATACAAGGTACAAGGTATAGATGTAGAAGCCCTTTTTATATACATAAATAATCTAACTCCCAACTCAATTCTACTCGATGTGGGACTTGTCCCCTCTTTTATATATGAGTAAAATTTGAGCGTTTCATCTCTGGTTTGAAGATTCAAGACCCTTTCTTTTTTTTTTTTTTTTCTATTAGTTCAAAATTTCATCCCTTTCTCATTTATTTAGATAATCTTTTTGTAAACAAAACTATGATTCAATGTCTGGACAATAAAATAATGATAATAATAATAACCACAACAATAATAATAATTAATTTTTGATGGATTGTACTAGTTTTAACAGGTTTTATCAATTTTTAGTTGGTTCAAATAGTTTTTTATTAAATTTTCAATTAATTGACTTCAAAGGTCAAGCATATCAAAATTATAACTAATTTATTAGTTTTTTGATCCAATCAACTATTTCGGTCTAATTTTTTAAATTATAATAAAAAATAACTTTTTTGTCACATGATCATACAAATATCACTTAAAAAAATAGTTGAGATAAACTCGTATGTAAAAGGAAAATGAATGTAAAAAGTTACTAAATGAGATAGAAAATAATACTTTTGAAAAAGTAATAAAAAGAGAGAGATATTATTAAATAATAATTATAGAGATATAATAGATATTATAAAAAAGATTACATCACAGATTATATAGTAGTCCACCAGCCAGCTCATAATGTTTTTGTTAATGTATTGTTGACCCAATTAATTAATGTACAACTATATGTTGGTGGATTTTTTTTTTCTTAATCAAAAGAGAGTATCTATTTATTTATTCAATAAAAAAAGATATAAAACACTTTAAAGAAAAGCTTAAAAGAGGGCAGTTGTAAGCTCAAACTACAATCTTGCTTACATGAGGACCCAAAATCAGATGCAAGGAATAAAACAAACTAAAAAAGGAGGAAAAAAAAAAAAGAAAAGAAAAGCTAAACTTGAAAATAGGTAGCTTAGAAGATAAAAATTAGGGATGGGCTACTTCTCTTGAGAAGGGGGAATTTCCTTACTTAAGTAGCCTTTTTCATGTTTCTCTTCAGGGAAGCTTAACTTTTGCTCCATAAGAGAGATTTGATCAGCTATCATCATAACTTGATTAAGATCCCTAAGAATTAAGGGCTTTCTTGTAGTGAGCTTTTTCATGTTTATTATTCTGGAGTAGTCCCCAAGGTTTTTCTTTTGAGCTGATTAGGCAAGCATAGGATTCAACTTTATGTTTTCTTTTCAAACCCCAACATCACTTGGAAGTAAATTTTCCATAAGATGTCTCGAGAAAAAATTTGAAACCCATAAGGGAAAGGCTGAGAAGAATATTCTAGTAAAGCTTCTTCTTTTTGGGTTTGATCTACCACTTCAGAATTTGGATTGGCAATATTTCGTCTTTGAAGTTCCATGGATTATTCTAATCAAGAGATGACTATAAGGAGATCCCTTCCTATGGCTCTGGATCTTCAAGGATAATATATATTGTTGTCTGTTTCATCATCAATGTTGAGGTAATTAATAGCACTGATTGGTGATGATTTGGTTGGATGATGAGATAGTTCTAGAAGGGTTGTCATTAAAACAAGAACTCAGTAATAAGAAGAACAATTCTTAACCAAAATCTTATAAAATCTGTCACAAATGCCAGAGTATGTAAACAATGGAGCGCTCTTTGACCAAAGTGAGGAAGGCACCAAAAGCAAACCTCCTAGATTGATCAATCGATCCAACCACACAAAATGAGAATACCCTCCAGATCTGGGGAAAAAGATCGAACCACTAAGGGCTAGGAGAGGCGAACGCCATCACAGAATATCAATGAAATGATAAGGTTGCACACCGACGACGGCTCATAGATCTTAGGGTATGAGAGGAGTGACCAAAATTATATTAAAAAACAATAATTTAATCCTTAAAAATGGAAAATAAAGCGAGAAAAATGACTTTTTTTTTAAAACAAACACTAATTCACTCTCATATATGTATATATATATATATATATTTGTTTCGGCTTTAGAGATCACAACTTAAACCAAACAAGAATTTAGAGAGAACCAGAGATCAAAGAGTAAGACAATAATTTGTATTATCAAGAGATCTTTTAAGAAAGATATAATGACAAGGCAAAGTAAAAATTGAGATCAGTTTTTAGGCTCAGTAACATAGAGTTAAGAAGGATGAAGTTTGAGTAAGTGTGGTTTAATAATGCTTTTCTTTGGTCGTTGTGAGGTTTTCTATTTATAAATTGGCTTAACAGTGAGATTAATGATAGCAGTTAAGCTAAATTATTAGTTGAACAATAGAAGTTTTCTGATTAGGATAGTTTGCCATCTAAAAGTCATTATATTCAGAATAACTTAACCACTTATTATATCAGTTCTTTATATGAGTTAGATGAGTGATATCCGTTAAGTCTTATAAACATTTTAGAAATGGTTTGGATTATGTTAGACTACTCCGAGTTCTTATAGTTATGAGATCCCATAACAATATTATAACACTAATGTATAGAGACTTTTAGCTTTGCAGTTTGAGATTTTATATGTCTTATAAATATATACCTACATAATTAGTCTTTATATTAAATATACTCAATATTGACCTCTCAAAGTCAAATGCCGCAATCTTGCTAGACAACCTGTTGGGAGTTAGCCTCCCATTGCTTCTTAATTTTTGGTCCACCCGTAAAAGTCGTTCTCTCTTCTCTTAATCTGATCTTCTCTCTTTTTCTTTTATTTAACAAAAATATAAATGTAAGTGAAACCGTTTAGATGTACACGAGTAAATTAAAAAAATGTATTAGACACAACTTTAAATAAATAAAATACATGATTTAAAACTGTAAGACAGTTCCATAAATTCAACCAAAAAAAATTAATCTGTTAATTTATTTAGTCGTAAGTCTCTGTCCAGGAATAATATGTTTATCACTTGTCTATATCATAAAATCTCTTAACTTTCAATGAATGAGAATTATAGACTTTTATGCCACAAAATTTGCGCACCTCAAACGATATTACTGGGAAATTCTCCAATAAACTATAATATCAGCATGTTTATGATCAGTATTAGTTGCCTGAGTTGTGAACTAGAACGGAGGAGGTTAGTGGGATTGTATTATAAAATAATTTCTTCCTTTTGAATTTTCACAAGAAAGGGAGTTTGAGGTCAATGTTATGAGTTGTTTGCTCCAATTACTGTAATGATGTTGGGAGGGAATGTTTGACTTGATTTGTTGCTCAGCTTGAAACTCAAAACTAGGGAAACCATATATTGCTTCTATTTCTTTGTTGCTTCCTTCAAGAGGTTCCATACCTGCATGACGAAGAGAGAGAACTGCTTGGTTGCTTCTTTCTTGCCTCCTCCTGTTTAATTATTAAAACGTTTTATACTAAGGGACCAATGAAACGGAGGGTAAGTAATAAAGATCTACACGTTTTTAAATACCTTTGACATTCTCCCTCTTTTTTTTTTTTTTCCTTTGTTTTACTTTTTTTTTTTTCATTTTTTGTTGGATTGGGTTATATTAATTGAAATGGATTTAAATCTTAATTTCTCTCCAAAATTGATAACTTTTGAGAGAGAAAAAGATCATGTGTGTGAAACTTACGACTTAAATAGGAGTCATATTTTTTGTATTTTTTTTTTGAAATTGACATTATTAATTTAAAAAGAATTAAAAAGATCTATTTTCATTTAAAATTAAATGTAACATTTTCTTGTTATAGTTCATATTAGATTGAACCAATTATGATTTAATTATTTATTTATTTTGATAACAAGGAACTATGATTTAAGTTGTGTATTAAAATGATTTATAAATTTATTTAAATGTTTTTATAAAAAAGTCAAATTATGCTTTTCATTCCTTAATTTTTCATGATATCTTACTTTGTGCCTTAATTTTTATTGGATCTAATTAATATTTTCCTAATAGTTCTACATGGCTATGATATTTTGTTGGAGATTCTTATGTAATTAGGTGTGAGAAAAAATTTACCGATAATATTACGCACAAGGATGTAAAGGCTTGGAAGCGTCCTAATTCTTTGTACCTTTTAAGGATATTCATACTATGCTTATACTTGAGATGAGATTTAAGTCGTTCAAATTTTATAGTTTAAACTGTAAATTTTTTATTTATCATTTAAATCATTATTTTTTTAAAAGCTTATCGTTAAAATATTATTTTTATGATAGACTTCATGGATATATAGAAACACATTTATAATATCCAAAGCGATAGAAATGAATCGAAATGTTACCTCCAGCCATTGCTCCAATACTCTGTTTTCTCCGATGAGAATTCTATTGTATGAAAGTCCAGGATGTTTCTAAGCTCTTGTTCTACTGAATGATGGTGTGTAGCTATATAAAACCGAGCTCAGGGACCCTGTATTTATAGGCAAACTCTTTCAACGGCAATTCCATCATTTGCCGAAGAAAATGCCACGTTCTGAGACGTGGGGATTTATCTCACGAAGCCCATAATTTTC
Organism: Erythrophleum fordii; assembly: GCA_032878935.1. Lineage (NCBI taxonomy): Eukaryota > Viridiplantae > Streptophyta > Magnoliopsida > Fabales > Fabaceae > Erythrophleum > Erythrophleum fordii. Next base: position 5,642,700 of record JAVQMF010000029.1, read on the forward strand.
GGACCATTATGGAGATGTTGCCAGCCAACGTGATTTGCTTCCCACGATCTGCATTTTTCTCACGTTCTCACGTTCTCACGTTTTCACGTTCAAATGCTACAACATTCCACATTCTCCCACTTAGTTCGAAAATAGCTTCTTAAGATTCAAACATTTAACTGAAACACAAATGCATGAATCATAGCGGTAGTTCCTCCATAAGTGAGTAATACCTTCCATGTATCACAATGCATTTTGTTTTCTTAACTTTATGAATAAGCCATATGCTTATTCTGGGTCCTCTTAATGTTGTTATTCTCAAAATTAATGTATACGCATAAATGAGAAAACAACTTAAAATGAATAAAGACTTTATTACAAATGATATATATATATATATATATATAGTATATACATCAATAACACAAAGTGGAACTAAATCCTATTCTAGATACATAATCCCTAAACATTACTGGTGGCATGCCTTTTGTTAAAGGATCAGCAATCATCAACTCAGTGCTAATGTGTTCAATAATAATTTTATTTTCCTTGACACGTTCACGAATGGCTAAGTACTTAATGTCGATATGTTTACTTCGACTTCGACTTTTGTTGTTCTTAGCCAGAAAGACAGCAGCTGAGTTGTCACAATATATCTTTAGTGGCCTAGGGATAGTGTCGACAATTCTAAGCCCAAATATAAAGCCTTTAAGCCAAACACCATGTGAAGTTGCCTCAAAACAAGAAACAAACTCTGCCTCCATAGTAGAAGTAGTAGTCAAAGTCTGATTCGCGCTTCTCCAAGATACGACTCTGCTGGCTAGCATGAAAATGTAGCCTGATGTTGATTTCCGTGAATCAACGCATCCAGCGAAATCCGAATCTGAGTAGCCAACTACCTTAAGGTTTTCAGTCCGTCTATACATCAGCATGTAGTTCTTAGTACCTTTAAGATACCTCATTACTTTCTTTGTAGCTCTCCAATGATCTATACCTGGATTACTCTGATATCTGCCTAACATTCCAACTACAAATGCAATGTCAGGTTTTGTGCAAACCTGAGCATACATAAGGCTTCCAACAGCAGAAGCATATGGAATGTTATGCATCTGTTCCTTTTCTATATCATTCTTTGGGCACTGGTTCAAATTGAATTTGTCACCCTTCACAATAGGTGCTATACTTGGTGAACAATCTTTCATCCGAAATCTCTCTAAGACCTTATTGATATAAGTTTCTTGTGACAGACCCAAAATACATTGAGTTCTATCTCGATGGATCTTAATGCCAATGACATAAGATGCTTCACCCATATCCTTCATATCAAAATTCTTAGAGAGAAATTGTTTCACCTCATATAACAACCCCTTATCATTGGTTGCAAGCAATATGTCATCCACATACAATACAAGGAAACAAATTTTACTCCCACTGACCTTCTGGTATATACATTGGTCCATGAAATTTTTCACAAATCCATATGAGGAAATAACATCATGAAATTTTAAGTACCACTGGCGGGAGGCCTGTTTCAATCCATATATGGATTTCTTTGACTTGCACACCAAATGTTCACCGGCATTAGAGGGGAATCCTTCAGGTTGTTTCATATATACCTCTTCATCTAGTTCCCCATTGAGGAATGCTGTCTTCACATCCATTTGATGCAACTCTAAGTCAAAATGAGCAACTAATGCCATTATTATGCGGAGGGAATCTTTCTTAGATACAGGAGAAAAGGTCTCCGTGTAATCAATTCCTTCCCTTTGAGTGAATCCCTTGGCCACGAGTCGTGCTTTATATCTCTCGATGTTGCCTAATGAGTCTCTTTTCGTTTTATAGACCCATTTGCATCCAATAGTCTTAGAGCCATTAGGCAACTTAATGAGATTCCAGACCCCATTAGACGCCATAGAATCCATCTCTTCCTTCATGGCATTGTGCCACAGTTTTGATTCTCTGCAACTGATGGCTTGTGAAAACGTTTCAGGGTCATTCTCAGCTCCTATATTGTAATCAGATTCTTGTAGATACACAGTATAATCACTAGAAATTGCTGACTTCCTCATCCTAGTTGATCTTCTTAATGTTGACTCAACATTCTCTTGGGGAGCATGTTGTTCAACTATTTGTTCAATAGTCCTTAAAGGCTGTTCATTAACTGGATCAACTTGGTCAATGTCAACAGGTTGTGGATCTTGAATGATTGGTTGTTCAATGCCTGTTTGGACTTGAGGGGCATGAATTACAATCAATCTATCACTTAATGTAGGAATTTGAACATTAGACTGATCATTTTTAGAACTTAAGTTTTGAGTTTGATCACTCCCACTGATCAAGTCATTCTCAAGAAATTTTGCATTCCTTGATTCCACAATCCTAGTACTGTGAGATGAATAATAAAATTTATAACTCTTAGACTTTTCAGCATACCTAATAAAGTAGCCACTTATAGTCTCAGGGTCCAACTTCTTCTCTTGTGGATTGTAAACCCTAACCTCAGATGGGTATCCCCAAACGCGTATATGTCTTAAACTTGGTTTCCAACCCTTGAATAACTCAAATGGCGTCTTTTCAATAGTCTTGGTAGGAACTCGATTAAGAATATACACTGCTGTTTTAAGGGCTTCAGTCCACAAGAATTTAGGAAGTTTGGAGTTAATCAGCATAATCCTCACCATGTCCAACAATGTTCGGTTTCTCCTTTCAGCTACACCATTCTGGTCAGGTGACCCAGGCATGGTGTATTGGGCAACAATCCCATGCTCTTGAAGAAACCTAGCAAATGGACCTGGTGCTTGTCCATCTTCAGTGTATCTACCATAATACTCACCACCTCTATCAGATCTCACTATTTTAATTTGTTTACCACATTGTTTCTCTACTTCTGCCTTAAATATCTTAAAGGCATCCAGTGCTTCATTCTTATTATTGAGCAGATAGAGATACATGTATCGTGAGTAATCATCAATAAAGGTGATAAAGTATTTCTGACTACTAGAGTCCAAACCTGGACTACAAATATCCGTATGTATGATTTCTAATATGCTAGAACTCCTTTTAGCATTTTTCTTAGTCTTATTAGTCTGCTTTCCCTTAATGCAGTCTATACAAGTGTTGAAATCAGTAAAGTCAAGAGTATTGAGTACTCCATCTTTTACTAATATTTTCACTCTCTCTATTGAGATATGACCAAGCCTACGGTGCCATAACATAGAGGAATCCTCATTAGTAACATTTCTCTTAATACCTATACTATTAGAAACATGCATTGAGTCATAAAAGTTATTATTTCGTAATTGAATTTGGAATAGACCATCACAAAGTGTACCATTGCCAATAAAATTAGATTTATAAAATAATTTAAATTCATTACTTGAAAATTCAAAACAATATCCTAATGGTACAAGTTTGGAAACTGAAATCAAGTTCCTAGAGAAACTTGGTACATAAAATGTCTTTTCCAAATTCAAAATAAAACCAGAATTAAGAACTAATCTGCATGTTCCTACAGCTTCAACAGTTGAGCCCATCTTATTTCCTGAATAGATGTATTGCTCACTGCCCACCGGCTTCCTTTGGCTTAGAAAGCCCTGCGAGGTATTAGAGATGTGAATTGTTGAGCCAGAATCAATCCACCATGTGTTACTACTAGCGTCTACCATATTAGATTCATAACAAAAATATGAGATTGAGTTACCTTTCTTTTGAAGCCAAGCTTTGAATTTGACACAATCCGTCTTTATGTGTCCTTTCTTTTTACAAAAGAAACACTTGGACTCTTTCTTAATGTCCTCAAGGATGGGAACCTTGCCCTTCCCTTTTGTCTTAGCCTTTCTTTTCTTCCTTCCTTGTGTCACTGTATGTACACTTTCACCCATCTCTGCTATGAGCCTTCCTTCTTCTTGTACACACATGGTTAGAAGTTCATTGATTGACCACTTCTCTTTATGAGTGTTGTAGGAGATTTTGAAAGGCCCATATTGTTGTGGCAGAGAATTCAGGATGTAGTGCACAAGAAAAGAATCTGACATCTCAACCTCAAGTGTTTTCAATTGAGCTGCTATATCCTTCATTTTCATGATGTGTTCTCGTACACCTCTTATGCTAGTAAGTTTCATGGATGATAACTTTGTCATTAAGGTACTTGCTAAGGCCTTATCCGAAGATTTGAATTGTTCATCAATAGCCTTAAGCAAACTTCGAACGTTTTGATGCTCTCCAATAGACCCACGAATACTAGCTGATATTTTAGTCTTAATATACATCATACTAAGGCGATTGGATCGCTTCCAACGTTCATAAACATTTACTTCTGATGTACTACTAATATTCGTGGGTTTAGGAGGTTCATCTTTTCTAATGGCATCATCAACGTCCATCCACCCTAATTGGAGAAGTATTTTCTCCTTCCAAACATTATAGTTATCTCTAGTTAATTCAGGAACTTGAAAATCAGAAATATTTAAAGGTTGAAAAGCTGCACAATTTACATGCTATGTTAATAATTTGAGACAAATAAATATTCTTAAATGATATATCATGCCAATGCAATGCATATCAATTCAAATTATGAGCCTAGTAACAAATAAAATTACCTGTGGGTTAAATTTTATTTAATTAGACTCATATACTAATGATAAAACTAGTAAATTATATTCTTTTCTTAATTCCTGCGAGTAAATCAAGAAAAGAAAAACTTACTATTCCATCCTAATTAATCACATGAAATATGATAATATTCCTGTAGGATAATAATTATCATATTAAATATAATTAATTACAATTTGATGTCATTTTACTTTATGTGATTATAACACTTAATGTATAATTTTAAAATAATTAAAGGTGCTGTGGCTAAACTTTAATTAAATTAAAAATACACAATTCACATGACATCTAAATGAAATTACATGCTTGAATTTAACATTATGCATAAACAAGCATACACAATGAGAATTTTAATAATTAATCAATTAATCAACAAAATATGACTAATTAATTTAATTAATATTCTCTCTTTAAATTAATCTAAATGTGCCATAAATATTACCTAAAAATAAAAATTAATTATTTTTTCAAAATTTAGGCATAAATTAAATGACACTATAAATTAATTATTATAATTAAATATGCCAAAATTGCCTAAAATTAATTAAAATTTCAAGATTTAGGCAAATTTTAAAGGCATAAAATTAATTTCACAATTATTTTGACAAATAAATAACTAAATATTGTCAAAATTAATTTAATTTTATCCATAATATTTTTGCCAAAATTTGGACAAAATTAAAATGTACTTCATAATTTTAAACAAAATAAATGGCCAACAAAACAAATTACTTTGAATTTTTAATTAAATATTGGCCGAAAATATTTTGTTCAAAAAAAAAATTATTTATTTATTTATATATATATATATTTAATATCAAAGATAATATATATAAATATAAATATAAAAATCATAGAAGGGAAATAAATGAAAATCAGATACACATTACCGTATTTTCCCTTTTCCCCTTTTCTATTTATTTAAGTTTATAAAAAGAAAAGCAAAGAGAACCCACAAAATTAAAATGTATATATATATTAAATGTTGCTTCCATAAAGCAACAATAAGACGTTGCTTCAGTGGCAAAGACTCGCGTGGCTCATGTGGAGGGTCAGAGGTTCGAATCCTACGGAGGCCATTTTTATTAATAAAGCCAAAACGACATGTCGTTTACACCACGCATAATAGCGATGTAAACGACAAAAACGACATGTCGTTTATTGAAAGCTCAAAACGACTTGTCGTTTAGGTCGTCCCTAACCTCCAGCCGGGTCGGCCCGACCTGGTTACGACCCGTTTCGGACCCAACTGAAAATCCGATCGTTTTTTGAGTTTCCGAGCTCCGTTTTGGATGATCCAGGAGTCCATTTTCATCATAATTTCGTGTAGATTCCATTTTTGATATCAAAATGATGGAAAAATGGCTCTATCAATCAACCCAAATTCACGAAAATTTTAACGTTTTTGAGTTCAAAAACACAGCAAGACAGAGGTATATTCAGGCTCTGATAACAACTGATAGACTTCATGGATATATAGAAACACATTTATAATATCCAAAGCGATAGAAATGAATCGAAATGTTACCTCCAGCCATTGCTCCAATACTCTATTTTCTCCTATGAGAATTCTGTTGTATGAAAGTCCAGGATGTTTCTAAGCTCTTGTTCTACTGAATGATGGTGTGTAGCTATGTAAAACCGAGCTCAGGGACCCTGTATTTATAGGCAAACTCTTTCAACGGCAATTCCATCATTTGCCGAAGAAAATGCCACGTTCTGAGACGTGGGGATTTATCTCACGAAGCCCATAATTTTCGGATCATTATGGAGATGTTGCCAGCCAACGTGATTTGCTTCCCACGATCTGCATTTTTCTCACGTTCTCACGTTTTCACGTTCAAATGCTACAACATTCCACACTTTATTCTATATTATGATTCCTGCAAAATTTTTTTTAAAAAAATTTAAAAAAAAAAGATTTAGACCATCCGACTCGGGAAGTGCAGAGAATTGAAGTGCAAGCTACGAGTCTATTTAGCCAAGCTTTTCTGGGAAGAAGCTGCTTTTTTTTTTTCTTTTGGGAAAAGAAAGTACTTATCTTGAGTTTTTGTAGAATTTGCCTAAATTTTTTTTAAGAAATAAGTTATTTCACGAGTGGTAGTAGAAACAATTTTTATGCTTTGAGAAAAAAGGGAAAAAAATAAAAAGAGTAAAACTTCTCTTTGAATGTCAATGCAAAGTAAAAAAATCATTTTACCTAACCACTCATGCGTATTTATTTTAATTAAAATGCTTATATATTTATTGTAATTTTAATTTTTATATTTGAACTGATTAAAAAAGTTAAAATTTAATTAAAATTAACCATAAGAAATATTTAAGATTATTTATCCATTCAAATAATATTAATTGCAAAGTCAAATTACCAAAAAAATGCGTATAGATCCATATGCATTTTTTTTTTGGGTAATTTGATAGTTAAAAGCTTTGAAAAAATAAAAAAAGATTTACCAAACCCAAATGGCTCCTCAAATATTAATAAAGCTACTTCAAACGGTTTTGCCCAATACAAATTTCTCTCCCACAATGCTTTATACAAAACTCAATTTAAGCCACTTAAAGTTAGCGTAAGTAGTAAGGGTGGGATGAAAGTATTAGTAGTATCAAAAGTTCGAAATCTCCAATATAATATAAAAACAAAACAAAACTCTATTTAGAAAAGAAACTAACTACTTAAAAGTAAGCACAAATTTGGAGCAATAAGACACGCTAGTTCATATCCTTTCAATAAACTCATTTATTTGGTTGGATACTAATCAACTAATGTAATTTTTCAAAAACCTTAATTAAAATTAAGTGAATAACTAGATCAAGATAATTTTACATAAAATACTAATAATTGATATAGCTGCAACCCATATCCCAGCATCTACAAGAAAATATTATATTTGCAACAATAACAGCAGTTTTAAACTAGATCAAAAAGGGATTAAAAGCATATTTACATTCGGTCATTTGAGAAATATTCAACTAATTTATAATTTATTACATGGTCATTGGATATTTAGCACATTAATGAATCAATAGAATGATATAATATAATTAACTTAAAACTAAGTGAAAACACGTCTCTAAAAAGGGGCAGAGTAAGTTTGTTGAGGGTAGGCATTGGCTCCCTCAATTTTTAACTTTATATGTATATATAGTATTAAACTTTGATATTATATCTCTATAATTTTTAAAATTTTAAACTCATTGAACTTATTGAATTTAGTGAACTCACATATGTATTTTTTTTATTATTTGACATTTTAATTTGAAGCACACTCAACCTAAATATGTTTTTTTTTTCACCTTTTTTATTTAATTTCTTCTCTTTCTCTTTCTCTTTCTCTTATTTTTTCTCCTATCTTTCTTCCTCTTTTCCCATTTTCTCCCTCACTTTTGTCTCTCTCTCTCTTTTTTTTTTTAAATTGTTCTTATCTTTAATCATGCTTTTATTTTTTTGGCAAATTGACAGTAACAAATTTTTATACTTCATCAAATAAACTTTTTTTCATTTAAAATTCTCTTCTAAACTGCTCATTAATTGAACTATTATGATGTTTGTTGTGTGATGGTATTTTTTTTTAGTGCATATTTATTACGCATTACATGAGCATTGAGTAAATATATCTTATGGATATTTAGGTTGTGAAGTTGTTAAAATTAATATGAAAAGTAATTCTTAATACAATGTTCATATAAATTTAAACTTGTTTCTAGATTTTGGAGAGAGAAAGATAGGATATTATTAGTTAGTTGATTTTATTTAACTTAATCCAAAAGTTTAAAGAAAAATATTTTATTCAAAAACATACTATAAAAATATAAAAATTTTTAAATATGATATTTATAAAATATTTTATGAAAATTTTTTTTACCCCTATAATCCAAGATCCTAGTTCAGCTACTGTCTCTACATCAAGATAATTTTACAAAACGACAATCCGTACCATACACGCAATAGTCGCGATCACATTAACCACAACCCAACCGTACGTATTTATAAATGTAATTGCAATTCAAAACCCTAGTTGAAACTAATAAAAATCAATGGTAGGACGAAAAGTGTATATAGTTCATTTTGAAAAATATTGAACTAATTCATAATTCATTAAATAAGTTGTAGCCAGCACATTGATAAGTTTTTTTCTCAGCAGGTGGAACTCTTCGTAGCATTATCCTATCTATGGCAAATCTGCAATTAGAAGGGGAAGTGACCTTACTTTATTCACTAACTACGTTCTGGCCACCTTGAGCTGGCAAAGTTCCTTTGGTGGCAGGGGAGGTAGTGATTCATAATTTTTATTAGTTCTAATTTTGTCATTTACCTTTTTAAGATAACATCAATATTTTTCTCATAACTATAATTCTATGAAGAGTACTATTAAAATTATCAGATATGTTTAAGAAATATTTCGTTAGAGATTTCAATACTTCATTATTTGTCGGTTTTAATCAAATAAAGAAGTTTTTGTTTTTAACTTAAAAATAAGTGAAGATGTGCTTCTAGATGTAGATATCTTTTGCATAATTTGGATAAATTTTTATCATTGAAACCTAAAATCAGAGATCTGATATGATGACCACATAAGGTAGTTAGGAGGGTGGGTATTGGGAGAAAAGATTGTAAATTCAATATTCTTAACAAAAAATATCTAATATGATTAATTAGAATACAAATATCATATAAAATGACATCCACATATATAGGCATAAGTTGGCTGGAATTGATAGGTAATTGGAAAAAGAAGCAAGTTTTATTTTTATTTATCTATTTATTTATTTTTGTTACAAAAAATGCAAGATCTTGCAAGTTGAAAGTGGATAAAGAAGCAGAATATAAATCAAAATCCCTAGCACATATAATGTGTATATATATATATATATATGTCATTTGCGTTCATGTTCTTGGACGTAGCAAGTCTAATAACAAGAAATGCTTACTTCTTTTGTAATTATACCAAAATTATTCAAATGTTTGCTATTGCTAATGTAAGCATTTGTTCTCAGACGTTTTGTTTATTGACGGACTTGTAACCTACGAGAAGAAAGAAGCATTAGCTTTTAAGACAATAGATTTCTCTTCTTGATTACTTAAAATATATTGCAACTAACAGTTAAAATATCAAAAAGTAGTACAAAAATGATGGTGTCATCGGCGAGAATCAAGTTGACTTATGCACAATCGTCAGCGATCATGTTCATATACAACATTTTCTGTGCGTCTTATTATAAACTAATCAAACAAAAGATAGATTTATTGCCAGATAACTCTAGAAACAGGCCAACATATTTGATGTTGATATAATAATTTTTAAAACATTATGAAATGAGAGACGAAGATGAATATTCCTTCTTGTAAAAGATACTTCAATGTTGCAAGAAGAGCAAATATTGCAGTTTTCAAACTTTTATACAATGAAACATGAAGTGAAATTACAGTTTGCAAAATACAAATATAAAAATCAACTTTCCCTTTGTATATCCATAAAGAATAAATTAAATTTTGTGGATAATTAATTCATGTTTTATCATAAATGTATATGCCCAGTATTCTATTCCAGGCTTCTAGTTGTTATTTTCCTGGCAACAAAATTTACAAAGGAAAAAGGAAAAGAATTAAAAAAAAAGTAGACCAACTAACCAATTATGCCATCAGTAACACAAATTGATCTACAATATGAAGAAAATCAGATTGACCTTCATGCATATGAACACCAACGGAGTCAACTAGTTGAAAATCAATATTCAGGAAGCTCTTTGATGAATTCTAACCCAGAAGGCGAAATCAAACTACCCAAAATCCCAAATGGGGAATCAGAATACTTATATGCCCATCTAGACGGGCTTAAGAAATCTGAGGAGTTTGGTGTAAAGAGAGGGATATCAGCAAAACTAAGCTCAATATTTGCACCTGCAGTAGTTCTCTTAAGGGCTGAGCTCGTAATTTCATTATTATTATCAGAAGCACCATCCTTCTCCTGTTTGATACTGTTAATCGATTCATCAGACAAAGACGACCTGAAATTCTCAGTGGCGGTGCCAGAAACAACATCATTGTCACCGGGCCGGGGCATCCCGGTGAGCTTTTGAACCAAAGACATGAAATCTTGAGCCTTAGTGTGGATGACCTTGGGTGAGTGGGTGTAGATGATGACGGGCTTCCTTATTTGTTGATGATGATGAGGTTTCGGATTCATCTCTGTAAGGACGGAGGAAGATGACGTCGACGACGAAGGCTTTCGGATCACATGGGAGTCTTTGTTGATCATCAATGGGGAAGGACGTGGGCCGTTGATCACCTTCTTTGATTGCTCTTGGAAGCCATGGAAGTTTGAAGCACCTGGGCTCATCTTGGAGTTCAAAGCTTCAATATTGGAACAACTGTTTGGTGCGGAAAGAGAGATGGAAGGGATATATATTGAGAAGGAGAGAAAGGGAAATGGAGAAAGCAGAAAGGAAAATTTTGTAGCCAACAATTCTGACCGTTGACATTATTATTTTATTTTTTAATTGTTATTTCGCTGTGAAAGAAAAAGAAAGAGATAACATAGGAAGGGTTTACACGATGGTGTTTTGTGTTTTGTTTGATAATGGATACTCGTTAGACCCTACGCCTCCATTCTTGTACTTCTTAGACGTCTTTGTCGGCTTACAGTGAAGATGGCTAAAATATTTTAACGATATTTATTAGTGGTTAACTTGTCTTTCTTAACTCCCGGAGATTTTGTTTGTTTGCGCAGAATAGTAAGATTTATGTTAATTACGTGTTTATAAGTAATTTATAAGAATTCAAACACTCAAAATTGTTTTTTTTCTAATTAGTGATAGGAATTTGGCATTATTTAATTGGGGACACATTGTGTGAAATGGGATATATAAAATTCTAAGGATTTGTCAAAGTGGCTAGGTTGTTGGAGACTAGAGTAAAAGTCATTGAGGCTTATATTTAAAAGAGTGTTTGCATCGACAAAAAGTAAAAAAAAGTGATCGAGGAAAGAAAGATAATAACAGCGAAGAGTACCTTTAGAAATAGGCTTACCGATAACGTGCGTCAAAATAGAATTCAAAATATGACCTGTTTAGTGTGAAAATTAAGAATGTGAATTTAATGGTGTTTGGAATGAGGTGGAGTGTAATAATACTAATGAATTAATAGCTCATATGTCACAAGTTAAAAATTATTGTAATTTATATCAAGAGTTTAAATTCTATTCCTGCTTCTTAATAAATACTAAAGTAATTAATAACTAGTGGATATGAAATATAAAACCGAAAATTTATTGGTATGACATTTTATAGAATTTATCCCGCATTTCGATTGTTTCTTATACATTAAATTCTTACTAGACAATGCTTTTCAATATAAAAACTCATAATGACTTCACTATAAGTAATTATATTTAATAAAATCATTTTCAATGTGATATATTCAATTGATTAATTCATTATTTCTTAATTATGTCATGCTCATGAAGTTAGAATAATCATGCTAACTTGTTTATCACAGATATTATAATTGTTTACTCTGATATATTTTACATTCTGTCATATAATATTGAGTTATTTAATAGCTTTATATTTGATATATATGAGAATTTAAAATTATAAAAAAATGATATAATTGAATTTTATAAAAATTGTTAAAACGTCTAGAATGAAAATTTTCCATAATTATTTAGTCATATAAAATATCATTCAAAATAGAGGCAGTTTAAAGGCATTTTAAACATTAATTAATTCATCAAACATAAACATTTTAAACACGTCCTAACATTTAAAATATAATGATAAAGATAATAAAATGGCTAAAAAGTTCATTACTTGTATCATATGATTGTGATTTTTGTTGAGCAAACAAGAAAAATGAAATCCCATATCCATCCTTTATTTTACATTTAAGAAATGAATATTAAATATATGAGATTAGAAAATAAAAATTAATACTCAAAATTTCATAATAATAAGTAATGTAATTCATTTTCTTAAAATATTTTAGATAGCCAACTAATCAAATAGTCCTAAGGCTTTCACCTTTAATTAAAAGAGTAAAAACCTATTTTAGTCTCTCATAAATGGTATATTTCTCAATTTGGTCTCTCTAAGTATTATTTTTTTAATTCGGTTCCATACATGTAAGATATTTCTTAATTTGGGTACTTATAAAGTTAGCTTCTTAATTTTGCCCCTCACTACATATGGGTGTTTCTCAATTTTTATTTGTTAATGGCTAAATTGAAAAATGACTTATTTGTGAGGGATCAAATTGAGAAAGTAATTTTATAAGGGATCAAATTAAGAAACACTTTATCGATGTGAAACCAAATTGAGAAGGCAATTAGGGACTAAATTGAGAAATACTAAAATGGATTTTACTCTTTAATTAAAATTTTCACAAGTTATTAATTGTGTGCTTAGATAGTTGAGTTTGAATACTCTGAAATTTTTAGTCGTAGATTTTTACGTAAAATTGGATAGAGGTAGACGCAATATATGGAATCCATACACTTCCATTCGCTCTCTTTCAATATTATCTCTTTCCAACTTCTAAAAAAATTTATGGCCAAGAAGTTTGAAGGATTCATACATAAGGTGTATATAGATGTTTATATATATATATATATATATATATATATATATTATTCATTGAATAAGAAGACACTATAAATGTGATTCAGGTCTTATGATCAGACGTAATAGTATAATTAGTATTGAATATTATTGGGTAAGTTATTTATCTTTAGAGCATTTATACATGCTGAAATGTGTTTGTTGCATTAACAAACATCATATGCATGACAAAATATTGCTTTGTGTTTGTCAAAAATATAAACAAATATTTTATATAAAAATACTTTTAGATTCATGTCAAAAATTGATAATGGTGATATTGACAAAGTTATTACAATGATAAATTATTAAAGGTAGATCAAATCCAATTGAATTGATTTATTATTGAACTAGTAGAGTTAACTCATAAAATTGATCTACTAAAAAATAGATTAATAACTAGTTGAACAAATCAAAATTAAACCAATTTAAGGTTAAACTGATTTTATTTTTTTTAATGATTCTTGTTTATTTCATTTTGGACAAATGTAAAAAACTAAAAATAGAAAGCAATAACAGAAAAATGGTTAAAATAAAGAAAAAGTTAAAAGAAGAGAGAATATAAGAGAAACAAAAAAAAGTATTTAACTATTTTTAATACTTGTTTTTTATTATATTCTATCTTCTAACAATATGTTTTTCAAATATCAAAATGTTTAGTTAAAATTACTCATTCCTCTTTATTAATATTTAAAATTAATAATTAGTAATATTTAAAATTTATTATATTAAAATCTTAATATATAAAATTTTAAAAATATATATTTAATTATCACCAATTTAACTATTATTAGTAAGTCCTGAATTAATTCTTTTATCAACTTAATGATTAATTTTAAAAATATTGGTGATAATGCAACAGTAATAATAATAGTAGAAATGGCAATGGCTTTTTGGCCGTAGCATGGGACTGGTGATGAAGGAAGCGATGCTATAGTAGTTACAATAATAGTAGGGTTTGTAAGAGTGGTGATCCCGACATCAACTTTAGTAAGTTATTGACAATAGAAAATAAAAATTTTCCGTTACTAAAAGTTATACAAAATTTTATATCAAGACTTAACCTTTCTTCCTTTGATTATACAGCGTTATATGGTAATAATTGTATAAAAGTCATAATAGTATGAATTTATAAAATCCCTCATGCCCATCAAATACCGTTCAAGATTAAATTGTATTAGTTTATATTATTTTATCCGCAAGCTTGATATAACACATAAAACGACGCATTAATATTGAAAACAAGTTGGAAAGTCTATAGCAAAAAAAAAAATCTTAAATTGAAACATTAGTGCCTTCATAAAAAAATTACATTAAAAAATTGTATTAATAGGCAACACTCATCACTTACAAGTTGATCTTTGACCTTGAGAATGTCAGATCAATAAATATGTATAATCAAATTTCTCTAATTTTCTCCGTTCCCAAGTTTTGTAAATGAAAACAAGACCACCAAAGTCAATAATTAACAAAGTGTTACCTAGAGAAAAAAAAAAAATCTGAAAGGAAGCAAAGAAAATAGACATGAATCGTACGTCATATTATAAAGAGGAAAACTGGTGGTTCTTAATGATACAACGTGTAAACGCAAAGGCGAAAAAGGTTGGGATAGCGGCGGAACCTGGTTTGAAAATGGAAAGAAGTCAAGAACATGATATTATGTATCGTGTGCCGCGTTGACCGGCGGGGCGGGGCCTCTGATTCTCAATTACCTCAGCATCATTTTTCTTGTTTTTTTGCAAATTAATATTTTAATTTTTAACAAATCATTCCCTTTTCAATTTAATTCTTTACAGAATTTTTTTTTAATTTAGTTTTCGATTCATTTTCCCTAATTAAAATAGTCTCTCATGTTACATAAAATCATGATCACCTAATAAACTAATTAACATATTATGAATGAAAACTTATTATATGACTAATAACTAACAATTTGAACTTGCCACTTGTTTTCCTTTGAATCGTTTTTCTACCTAATTTTTAAAATCCATATGGTCCACCAAGATAATTTAACTAGGGTAAAACAATGTTGCTTAGGGGAAAATGGCATAGTTTAGATACTCAGTTAACAATCAAGTAGAGTCTCGTTTATATTATGTTAACTAATCTATTAAATAATCATAGCTTAGTTTAATGTAAAAAACTATTTTGATTGGGAGAAAATGATTGAAAGACTTAGATAGATTTTATTTCAAGATGACTAAATTGAAAAAAAAATGTTTTAGAGACTAAATTATTAATTTATTATTAATTAATGGTCAATCTTGTTAATCAAAGTTATCAATACTGGTAAAAAAGGTGCATTATAATAATATAATTTTATTAATGATAAACGGGATTATCTTTGAGATTTATCGAAGATTAAATTTTATTATTTCTCGAAATGATATTAAAAATACATTTCTCCTTTTGCATCAACTTGATGCATATAAAAATTTATTTTTGAAATATTCTAAATAATATTAGAAGAATCAAACATAAATTAATAAAGAGAAAATCGAATTTTTTTTTCCACCTATAGTTATTCCCCCGTTCCCTTTCTTAGAAATAATGATAACAGCAAGTCAGGTAATTCTCATTTGATGAGCACAGTTCAGTATTGTAAATATGGTCAGTGGCAACTATTGAATTGTTCATTATTGTACAGATTGGTTGGCAAATAAAAATTTGTTGTTGAATAATGTTTTTTAATATCTTTTTTATCATTCTCAACTTGAGTTGGGTTTGTTTTCTTTTCTTTTCTTTTTTTAGTCTTTGATCCCTTTTATTTACCCCCCAAAAAAAATTGATAACCATGCATAAGATTATATAAGTTAATCAATTCAAATTGAGTTTGAATATTGAAGATTCTAATGATACGCATCACATTTGATTTGAGCTTTTCCTTCCATTATCTTGGCATAAAATTTGAATTGAAGGGTTAAACCGTGTACTGCATTGAAATTCTGAGCAAAGTCTAATTTTACTTGAGCGCTTCATAGAACAACTCAAACATGTACTATTATTTATGATTTGTTGTGGGAAAGCCGAGCTTAAAAACTAAAACTAATAAGCAGACAGAAGAACTTTTAATCCTGATGATGAAATGCTTTGACCAAAATAAACATATTCTATAATTGGTGTTATGAGTTGAATTATTACAATTGAAATTTTCTATTTACGTACCGTTTGGATAATCTCCTGAACTCAGTTGCTGATAAGGATGATAACCTGAATGAGTATTTGGGATGATTTATTGAACTCATCAAAATAAATATTTGATATTCAGTTAATTATAGTACATAAACTTTAAATATTAAAATTAGATACTCGAATGAGATTACAACAAAAACTTTTAATATCTGCTGATCAAATAGTCGAAAAAATATATATAAAATCAGTCAGAATTTACATCTTTTTCACTGAAAAAGCAGCTAGGATGATTAGTCGATCTTGTTTCATTCGGTAACAGATTATTAACTGATTTGCATTCGTAAAATAATAACTTATAACAATACAACCCAAGAGACTCTCTGAACTTGCAACTTTTCAATTTAAGTAAAATATTTAATATATTTTAATATAACATTCCATATTAATATATTATAAAATTTTGTTAATGAAAATTAATTTAATTTATTGTATTTTCATTAAAATTTATTAATATATTGTATTAATAAAAATCTATCACATTTATTTTGTTGATTTTATAATATATATTAAATTATATATTTAATATTATATATTAAATTATACATATTCAATATTATAAATAAAATTTTAGAAATTATAATTAATATATTTTAAAATTAATTTTTTTTAAAAAAAAAACAACTAATATTCAATCAGATTCTCCAGCCAAATGTTAGTCGGACAATTAGTTGACGTTTAATTTGATGCCGTTTAACTGAAAATCAGTAGGAAAGTCCAACCAATGTTTAGTTGGGTTTTTTCTTCGTTTCTTTTATTTTTTTTCATATATTAATAATTAGATATTTATATTTTAAAATTAGATTATTTATTTATTCATGATTTTTTCATTAATAATCATTACTAATTTTTTTTTATAATTATATTATATTAAGAATTAATGTTTAATGTAAGTAAATAATAATTTTTAAAATTTTTTTGTCTTGTTTATTTTCATTTGTGTGTATCTTCACTTTGGCATTCGAAAATTAAACCAAATAATATCTTCATTATCTTATTTTATTTTATTTTACTTTCATTCTCCTCCTTCCTCTATTTGTCTATATCAAAACATTAAACTATTCATTCTTTGTTTCTTATCTTCATTCTCTATTTGTCAGTTTCATATCTTCATTCTCAATCAAATAATGTAAAAATACATTAATTTATAAAAAAAATAGGAAACAATTAGAAACTCAAATTAATCTTACCTATGTGAATTCCGTACATTTTTTAGGAATGATCTATTGAAAAAAATAAAAGAAATGGGTAAGATTGAAAGTAGAAGAAGGAAAATATAAAAATAAAAGATGAGAAATTGATGAAAAAGATAACATATAAAGAAGTTACAAAGAAAAGGGAAAAGACGTAAGAGAAAGCAAAGGAACAAAATAAAATATGAGAGGTGAACATGAGATAGGAAGAGAAGTAATGTATATATAAAATGACGAAAGTAAATGCAAGAACGAAAATTTTTATCACGCGCCTTTCAAATTCATGCCTTGTCTTGAGTTAATATATATGTATGCATTGGTTCGGACTTCGCATCTTCCTTCAATTATGTATGTTAAACATTTTAGTGGCTAAAAAAATTAATATATACATATTATATGCCAAATTAATATACATATATATATATATATATATTATATTAAGTTAATATATGTTAAGCTTTTCAATATATATAATATATAATTTATTATATGTTTTTTATTTAGTTTGTTAGATATGTTTTTTATCAATTAAAAACATTAAATTTACATAAATTAAAAGTTAAAAAAATAACATTAATAAAAATTAATTATCAAATACAAAAATATTAATTGAACATAACTTAATTACATAAGTGTAATAAAATTACGAAAATTTAAATTCACTCCATTATCACCATCATCATCATCATCATCATCCTCATCATCATGATCTACTATAACAACTCTAACCACTAATCACATTAACTAATCATAACTAAGTTCTTAATCACTAATGCTTTAGGTTGAACATTGTTAATATTTCATTAGACGATAAAAATATGGAGAAAATTCAAATCTTTTTAATCATTCCAAGTCACCAATCAAAGGAACAAGACAATTTCATGTTTGAAGTAATTAAATTCTTATATCAAACTTCCATTATTTTCGTGGATGATTCAAAGAAGCATAAAACTTATTTATATTGGGTTACAGGTCAATAAGCATCTTTACCATAAGAAAACCAAGGTTTTTAGGCTAAATTCAAAATTTGGAAACTTAGGTCATGACTTGGAGTAACTTTGCTATGACTAAGTTAGTCTCTAAAACCCTTAAAAACTTCTTAACACACTCATGCCATGACTTAGACACCCCACGTTGTGACTCAACATGATACCGGAGTTATTTTTCTCAAATTTCACGATTCTCACTATAGGTCAAACTCTTTGTGTTGCAATGAGACTGCTCTTGAGAGCATTCTGGACCTATTCTTCTCGATTCTTGCCACGACAAGCCCTACTCGAACTGTGGCGAGATTGCTCTCTAGAACAATCTCCCTCTATTTTCTTTGAGTTGCATCATGGCTAAGAAACCTGTTCCATGGTGCAAGTCGGTTCTATTACTCCCTAGATGTGATTTGGCCATGACTGAAAGGATTCAAGCTATGGCTCAACTTCTCTCTGAACCTAAACTCTTTGATGCTCGTTCCTACTCACTTGTAACTCTCTCTCAACAATGCTTATTCCTACTCACTTGTAACTCTCTCCTAACAATGTCTAGGGTCTTCCTAAAGCAAAACACATGGTTTTGATGTTATATTCCTCTTATACCCAACCACTTACTATCTTCCATGATTTATGGACCTAAGTTTATGTTGGAGTAATTAAACCTTGAATTATATAAGCAAATCTCCCTTTATGGCAACAAGAAGAAATGTGAAGCCTCATATGTCTACCTCAGATTGTGCTATTTATAATACTGTAACTCCTTAACCTTTAAGTCATATCACATAAGCTTATCTTAACATAATTACATGAATATCACACTTGCAAGTAGCAGAAATTTGCGTAATTAAAAAGCCATTTACATCATTCTTGGCTTTAGGGACCGTGTGGACTTACAAAATTTATTTCCATTCATAATATATCTATTCATATCATAAACATCACTATTCATCTCAAGAATCTTAGATTTGGAACCATATTTCAAGAAAACCAGAATTTACTCTCGGGTTAGTATTAAAGATTTCTTATATAAATTTTGAAAATTTATAATTAATTCTAAAAAAATTAAAATTATTCATATGATATATTTCTAGAAATATCTTAATATTAACTAATAACTAAAAATAATTTCAAACCAAAATAATAGCATTTATCCCATAAAAAAACAAAAGAACAGTACATCAAGTCTATTTTGGGACAACTACAGGACCTAAAACTTTAAAAATTTTGTTTCTCCCTCTACAGAACTCCAAATGAGGTGCTCTTAGTGGCCATGGAAAGCTTATGATATTTGATTTATGCCTGTAAAATTTCATAAGTATTGGATTTCATTTGTCCTACGAATGACACGGAGAAGCAAATTGACCATATGAATAGTAATTTTGACAGATTTACATAATTTAGCCAATTTTAAAAATTCATAATAAATTCTCTAGGGTTCCAAATCAAGTGTTCTTTGGCTCTAGGAAAAGCCCTATATGAGACCTATATTCATGCTAAGATAGTTTATTTGATCAGATTTTGGTTTAGCTCAAAAATATGGCACTTTTTGGTATTGTAAGAGTGTTAAAAGACACCAAATGGTCTTCCACAACTTTTATGACCATTTTGAGCACGTCCCATAGCATATATAAGCAGTCTAAAAGGTTCAAATCATCATACATCTCAAACTCACCACCTTACATACATAAATACACATTAAAGTAAATGCTCCCAATTGCCAAAATTATACATTCTCATATATATGACTTTAAATTTGCTTCATACACTATATTTACATGCTTTTACGATTATTCAAGGGTTTACATCTCAAAAATAACTCATGCATACAAACTTTGACATTTAGTTACATCAGAAGCTATTATATTGTCAAAGCATTGCCAATCACCCTCCTTGGCTCCCATTTTTTCTTCATAGGGTTTCACCTAAATATGATTAGATGGGAAATAGGAGAGAGTAAAATTCAAAGAATTCCAATAGCTCATCTATATATTCATATCAAAGAATACAAGCATGTTATAAACACTTCCAAAAATCATTCAAATCATGATTTTCACATCACATAAACATATCAAAGCCAAGAACAAGCTCTAGAAAATTTTGGACTAGCATCGCCCTATTATTTAGGACTTTTAGATTTGTATCACCTACTTTCTAAAGACTTTTGACTTAGTTTCACTCATTTTTTAGATTTTTAGCCTTGTTTTACCCATGATTAGGGACTTTTGGCTTCACTTCACCCAATCTAATAGACTTTTGGCACAACCTCACCCATAAAGAGCAAATTCACATTTCAAAAGCAAATCAAGAAGTATAATAATACCATAGCAACAATTCAATAGAAAATGATTTCTAAACTAAAACTAATGATTCCTTTGGTGTCTATAATTCATATTTATACCATTTTTAACCTTGGAATTAAAGAAAAACCTCCCTAGGTGTCTCTTCCCTCTCTTGGCTGAATTACACACCATAATGGAAGCATATAGGATTTTCTTCATTTTCCTTAGGAACTTGCTATCCATGAATCTTTCTAAATGTCTTGGGATCTCAAGCACACTTTTAAACAATCTAAAATACCATTAGAAAGTTTCAGATTTGCCAAGGTGCATCCAAATCCCTAATTACCATACTTTGTTCTCTAACGGTTCTTTTTGCATCATAATTGTTTCATTTGATTTCTCATGCCTCAAAGCCTTACTTGCTATCAAGTATCAATAAAAATAAGACCCCTAACACATGGTTTCAATTCTGGCCAAAATACATAAGAGAAGAAGGAGCAAGATGGAGTAAAAGAGATCATGGGAATTTACCTCATTTGGAAGCTTTTCAAAGGTGCTTTACTATGCTTCTAAGAGCTCTTCCAATTTTTCTCTTCTTTCCACTGGACCAGCCACCAAACATGACCAAACAAAACATTAAAACCAAGAGAGAAGAGAGGAAAAGGAGGAAAAAGGGTTTGGTGAAGGAGAAGATATGAAAAATTAAAATATTCTTACACTTTTCAAGTTTCTTCTTCCTCCCTTGGCTCTTCCCTTTGGTGCGCCTCCTTGAGCAGAGTATGGATATGTTTTAGAGTGCAAGAGATTCAATGAAGAGAAAAGGCAGATTTGGGACCTTTTTATCAAGTAAAATCCACTTCTTACAACTTTTCCAATTTACAATTTAGTCCTTTTTATTGGTTTTGTTTATTTAGACTCATTTTAACTCCTTTTTTAGAACAATCTTTTCCATTATAAAATTTACATTCTCTAATTCATCAAATGGCTTTGTTTCACCCAAATTTGATTTAGAACCTTTTCGAATGAAATAGTCAAATTTTTAGTCAACTAACAACCAAAAAAGCAAACCAGAAGGGTTTTGACCATTCTAGAGGTTCCTATGACTTTCGTGGTCTCTGGGAATCCTGAGAAACTCAATTTTTTCATTTAAAAATTTTTCTTTTGAGTTTTCTAAAAAGTACCCAAATTTACAAAAATACAACTTATTTTTGTCCAATTTTATTTAATTATTCTGGCTCTAGCTTTTAGACATTTTTAGCCTTGTATCCTTATTTTCAATTTTTTAAATTATTGTCCTAATTTTATTTGGCCTCAAATCCTTTTATTTAAGGGATCTCTTTTAGTAATTAGAGCTTTTTAAAATAAATGGGTATTACACTATTCCTTATCAAATGATCTCAACGCACTTTGGACAAGTTTTGATAAGTCAATTTAACATATTCCTATCCTCTAAGTTCTATAAAAATCTCATATTCAAATTTTAGGCATGAGACATCTCAAATCTACATTCACAAGACATAGAACAATAAAAGTTTCATATAATTAGATTCAAACCAAACATTTGATCAATTACTTAACCATACTTTAGGAAATACATAACATGTTCCATGCACCTATAAATATTCATATTTGTTCAGCATCAAGTAGTTACACCAAATTCCATACTAGTCAGACACAAACTACTAATGATCAATCCATTAGTTACAAAAGTGTCAAAATACCTACACTTGGCAAAAATGAATGCAAAATGATACTATACAAAATTGATTACAAAAGAATAACATCTATACTAATTTTAAATGTGTCTAAGTGTAGAAATCCTACATAAAGTCTTAAGCTATGGATATTTATTTACTTGTTTTCCCTTTTCTTAACCAAAAATCCTTTATCTAAAATGGTTAGCCCATAAAAAAGGTGAGACATAAATCTCAATAACCAAAGAAAAATTTCACATATATGTACACATTAACGAACATAAATGCATCATGAGCAAGTAAATAACATATATATTAGCATAATCAATAAATAAACTAGTTGATTTATTAGTGATGACTATCCTATACTAATAATTACATACAACATATTAATAGCCAATAATACAGGAAAAGGCCCATCCATGGTGCCAACTCCCTATTAAGCAAGCTTATGGCTTAGTGCATTTTAGAGTCGGATCGCACCTTAGTGCTTAATCGAAACACAATACATAGGTAGTAGCATGATCACAGCTCCACCAAGGACATGATCATGGTCCAAACTCAAATAAGTAGCCAACCAATCATTAGCACAAAAAATCATATAAGTGTAGTAATTATAAGGCTAAAATGAACATATGCATGGAATTAAAAATGAATCCCCTGTTTACCTTACTTATTGTGCTAAATGTAATATCCAATTTTTCAGAAACTAAATCAAAATTGATATTGTGATATGAGAAGACCCTAAAGCAAAGTAAATTAAGGCCAATGGAAGATAGCATGCTAATTAGAGCATCTAAAAATGTGATTAAGAAATTAGAAATAACTCGAAATCAGAACCAAAATGGCTAAACAGAGGGGACAGATAACCTAATGGCAAAATTATAATTTCGAGCAATTTTTGAGAAACTTAAAGGAAGAGGTTTTAAATGATAAAATTGAGCTCATTAGAATTTTCAGATGCTAAGAAAATCATCAGAATCATTGGAATAGTTAAAACTCTTCCAGCGTACAATTTAAATAATTGGTTGATTGAAATTTTAACTAGATAATTTGATAAGGTTTTAAATCTTATAAATTTGAAACAAAATATTTTTAATAAATTAAAAGATCTAAATTTTATGATAGAAAAGAAGGTGCTCAAAGAGAAGTTGAAATAAATTCAAACGGAGGAATTGAAATAGAAGGGTATAATAGGTATTTTGAAAAATATCATAAAACACCTTTTTTTCTCTTTATATCAGGCCAGCATGTCCCTTAGCCCCTCCCCCCTAAAACCAAATTTCTTCATCTCTGAATAGAACCAAAACATGGGAGAAGAGAAGAAGAAGAAGAAGAAGAGAGGAAACCAAGGCATCTTAAGTATGTGAACATGAAGTTTTAGCTTCTCTTACTTTAGTAAAAGTTCTTCTCCTTTTTCTCCTTTTTCTTTTTATAGTTTTAATATTCTAAATGGTGAAATTTTGTGGTTGGGATAGTAGAAGGAAGGAGGAATTTAGAGGAAGCATTGGGAGCATAAGAACCACCATTTGACAAAGAATTGAATAAGGTATGGTTTCATATGCATGGCTCTTTCCTAGTTTTCTAAGCTCTTTCTTGTTTGGCCAACATATGGAGTCTCTTGAGGGATTTGATTATTAACTTAACCATGGTAATTTTGGAGGTTTTAAAGTGTGGAGATTAATATGGAACTAATAGAAATAATTAAAAAGCTATAGGTCGTAAGATTCCATACTTAAAGTTTGCATTGCACCTTAGAAAGCATGAGGCTTTACAATGATATTTCAACCTATGTAAGAGCATAATTGAGCTAAGAGACCAAGAAAGCTTCATAGGTGTCCACTTCTTAAGAGAATTGAGCAAACCATCATGGATGCCTAATGATAAGCATGTCTAGGCGAAGATCACTATAGGGTATCTAGGAAGAGTTTTCTTTAATTCTAAGATTATAAATGGTCTAAATATGAATTATAAATACCAAAAAAATTATTTTTTTGAATTTAGAAGTCTTATTTTAAAAGGTGAAAATTTATTATTCCATTATGCATAAAGAAGCAACTTGATATTAGGCTCCTTAAATTAAGTTTATAATGGCCCTAATGAGTTTAATTGGAACCATATAACTCATATTGAGTGGGATCTTTGAGCCAAGATATTGATTTACAAGCGTTGCTTCATTATGCTACTTAATGGAGCCATTTAGGAACCTAAAGTTTTAACTAGGTTATATAAGGCTTAAGTAAGTCCAAGTATGGTTCCATTGAAAATTTTGTGTTACATATGCTATATCTAGGTCAAGCAAGTGAAGTTTCCATTAAGTGTGGGTGTGAGGCCAAAAATTAAGTCAAGGACCAAAGGAGAACTTAAGTGCTTCTTTGTATAAAGGTAACTCTTCCTCTATTTTTGTATACTTATTTTGGTTTGAGTGTCATTGATTGTTTGTGCGTGTATGCATTGCAAATTTTGCATGTTACTAATTGATTGATAATTTTTTGCAATTACATATTATTAGAATGCATTTGGAATTGAAATAGCTCTTGATAGGTGAGATTATGCTAAAAGTCCCTAAATATCGGTAAGACAAAGCCAAAAATCTCAATTATGAGTGAGACTAAATCAAAAGTTCTTAAAAGTAGATGAGGTTAAACCAAAAGTTCCTAATAGTTAGGCGAGATTAGACCAAAAATTCTTAAAGTTTGTTTTTACTTTGATGGAGCCATATGATCCTTTATGTATGATTATGTCTAATATTTAGTTGTTTAATATGCATGTTTACTTTTTTTTACATTAAGTGTATCATATAAATGTGCTTGAATGATGAATGAGTTATTAGAATTTCTAAAATCTCATTTCTCTCTATATTTTTCCTAACCATGTCTAAGCAATCATCAAGGAAGCAAAGATGGAGACCAAAGAGAATGACATGCCATATTTTGACAATAATTTAAGTTTTACTGTATTTTGTTGCACATATAGGAATGTATATGAATATTTTGAGACGTAACCCTTCCCACACATTTAAAAGCATGGAATTATGATCTATATATCATTTTTTTTAATGTAAATATGAAAGATTATGCAATTTGACCATATATGAGCCATGCAATGCATGTAAGTAATGGAAAGTGAGAGTGTAAATTTGAGTTGCATGATGTTTAGGGTATGATGAACCAGTTATATAAGCTATATTTATCATTTAAAACTTGCTCAAACTATGACATAACATAGTATGGTTCAAAGTGAACCATTTGGAACCAAATTTGGTCCATTTTTAGACATATTTTGCATCTGAACCAAAAATAGATTAAATAAGCTAATTTTTATATGAAATTTGGTAAGAATTTAAAGCTTTCCATAGAGTTAAAGAACATAATTTTTGGAGCCCTGTATAATTTATTATGAATTTTTAAATTTGGCTGAAAAATGCAAAAAATCTTGTACACTGTTCATATAGTTCTTATTACTATTTTCATGTATTTGAGAGGCCAAATGTATTTTACTATATTTTCATGTATTTTACTATATTTTGTTGCATATATAGGAATGTATATGAATATTTTGAGATGTAACCCTTCCCACACATTTAAAAGCATGGGATTATGATTTATATATTATTTTTTTAATGTAAATATGAAAGATTATGCAATTTGACCATATATGAGCCATGCAATGCATGTAAGTAATGGAAAGTGAGAGTGTGAATTTGAGTTGCATGATGTTTAGGGTATGATGAACTAGTTATATAAGCTATATTTATCATTTAAAACTTGCTCAAACTATGACATAACATAGTATGGTTCAAAGCGAACCATTTGGAACCAAATTTGGTCCATTTTTAGACATATTTTGCATCTAAACCAAAAATAGATTAAATGAGCTAATTTTTATATGAAATTTGGTAAGAATTTAAAGCTTTCCACAGAGTTAAAGAACATAATTTTTAGAGTCCTATATAATTTATTATGAATTTTTAAATTTGGCTCAAAAATGCAAAAAATCTTATACACTGTTCATATAGTTCTTATTACTATTTTCATGTATTTGAGAGGCCAAATGTATTTTACTGTATTTTCATGTATTTTACTATATTTTGTTGCACATATAGGAATGTATATGAATATTTTGAGATGTAACCCTTCCCACACATTTAAAAGCATGGGATTATGATTTATATATTATTTTTTAAATGTAAATATGAAAGATTATGCAATTTGACCATATATGAGCCATGCAATGCATGTAAGTAATGGAAAGTGAGAGTGTAAATTTGAGTTGCATGATGTTTAGGGTATGATGAACCAGTTATATAAGCTATATTTATCATTTAAAACTTGCTCAAACTATGACATAACATAGTATGGTTCAAAGTGAACCATTTGGAACCAAATTTGGTCCATTTTTAGACATATTTTGCATTTGAACCAAAAATAGATTAAATGAGCTAATTTTTATATGAAATTTGGTAAGAATTTAAAGTTTTCCACATAGTTAAAGAACATAATTTTTGGAGCCCTGTATAATTTATTATGAATTTTTAAATTTGGCTGAAAAATGCAGAAAATCTTGTACACTGTTCATATAGTTCTGGTTGCTATTTTCATGTATTTGAGAGGCCAAATGAACTCTAATACTTATGAAATTTTACAAACATATATATGGCATTATAAGCTTTTCATAGCCACCAAGTTTGTGTAAATCAGAGTTGTGAAGCCAAATATATACATTTTTGAAATCAAAGGTTTGGTTATAGTCATTTACTATAGCAACCTCTGGTCTTCACAGACTTTTATAGGCTAAATAGATTCATTTGCATTTAAAATTTTTATAGCATATATTTTATATTCTCAGCTTTTGTTGGCACATAATTTGTGTGAATTGAAATTGTATAACTCGAGATAAGATTTTTCAAAAGTTTGATATATATTATGTGCAAAATTTGTGTTTTGAAGCATATGCAATGAAATCCAAAATTGAGACTTGGTTGGCATGAATTTGGGGGTTTCTATGATGAAATTATGTAATTATGCACATTTAGAAATTTTGGGCCTTTAATAATAATAATAATATTCATTGCCAAAAGTTTTCAATGTGAGAAATTATGGTTATATAAAAAATATGCTATAAAATGTGTGCACATTCTTTGATGGTATGACACCAAACTTCTTAAATTCAAGATTGGTTTCCAATATTCTAGAGGTCCTTGATTAAATCAAAGTATATTCTTAGTCACTAATCACAACATAAATCAGACACCCATGGAATTTAAGCATTACAAGCTATCCAGAAATCACTTACCCAACTATCAAAGAATCCCAAATTCAGACTTAAGCATCCCTACACCAGAAATCATAATGTTTCACTCCAAACTCTTTGTATTTTTGTAATATAATAAAGCGTAATAAGAAAGTTAGTCATTAAGGCCATTTTCTAGTATAGAACATATCAAAATAAGGAGGAAAAACTTACCTACTCATCTTTCTAACCTTCACCTCTAAAATCAATAAGAAACCACCAAAATAATAAGTTTCAGATTTGGGAAAAGGGTAAAAATCTACTAATCCACAAATTATTTAAAATTAAATTGAAGAGAAAAATGAGAAAATTAAGTTTTATATAGATTACCTTAGTTAAATCTTCTTATTGGAGTGTAAATTAGAGTCATAAAGTGCTGAAGCCTTAGCCCTAGCCCCTCTTCTCAAGTGCAAAAATGCTCTCATTGTTTTGCAAAACATATGCCTTCAGCACCCAAATGAAAGGCAATTAGGTTTTCTTAAGGTTTTAAGGATAATAGGCTAGCCCATTGAGCCCTATATCCAAGTGGGTTAAAGCTCTTCATGTTGGGTTATAGTATATAGGTTTAAAATGGGTTAGGCCTCCATAAGAACAAAGTTGGGCTTCTAATAATATTCTTAACACATATAAATTAATTATAGAACTTAGATAACATTTAAATCCATAAACATCATTTTATTTTTCTTAAAATGATCTAACTAATAATTATTATGTTAAAATACTCAAATTTGTCATTTTCTTTAAAATTTTTATTTTTCTCATAATTTTCCTAAATTCCTCTTAATAATTCAATAATTTTTCATAATTAATTTTGGGTGTTACATCTGCAATATGAGATATGTCTAGCCTATATGGATATAGATCATCTTGCGAACTTAGGCCAACATTTTCTTAAAAGTGTTGTTGATAAAATCTTGTTAATACATTAACTTGATTTTGCATTTTTTGTATTTGTATTCTCTACTCTTGAAGTTAAGCATTATAAGACTGTTATGTAAAATTAATAAATTGGTTTCTTATTGCCTTATATAAATATATATATATATATATATAATATATGGAAACTAAGTCTATGGTAGCTCTTCACTGTGATTGTATCCTGTTGTAGGATTCTTAACCATATTATGTAAGATATTTCCTATATCATATACAGAACCTTTCTTTTTTCCACTAGTGGCTAGCAACCATAAATCCAGTGCTAATGGTTGTTGGGAACTACCTACAAAACTCTCCACCGCACTTTTATGACTATTATACTTGTTTAGAAACAATAAAAAAGGTCAAAATTATAAAGTTGATCTAACAAGTATAAATTAGATACAAAATGATGCTTACAAATATAACTTCTAAATTTTTGTTAAGCCAAGTATTGTCTAGCCTTTGATAGGTTTGAAGTAATACCTTAATTAGCGTTGGTTTTCCCCATCCTTCTTATGCCTTTTATGTACAAAATAAAATATTAATTGTTAAATATAGACTTAAAACAATAAGTAATTATTTAAATAAATAAAATTAGTTATGAATCTTCTTACATGCTCTACTATTGGAATAGAACCTCTATTGTGAAGAAATGAATCAAAATTGGAGCTAAAGGCTCTATTCCTTTTCCTTTGCTCACTTTTTTTGTTAGACTGTGGAGAGTCCCAACTAGCACACACATTCCTCCTAAATAGATTTTCTAGTCCAATATGTTTTTTTCTTGCTTCTTGTGCATCATGGATTAAATCCTTTGAATGATTTATTATTTTTCCCTTAAAGTTCTTCCAAATTTGATGGTGACACTTAGGTTTCCAATAGTAATATTTCTTTAAAAAATTAGAGATTTCAATTATTAATAAGAGAAAACACAAAATATTACAATTGTATGGTAAATAATTATGAAAATCTACTTTAAATTCTACAATCGATGATCTTCTTAGTAGGTCAAGAACTTTCAAGATAATTATACGCAAATTCATATTTACTTTTCATAATATTAACTAAGTAGACAACAATTTGTTTATGATTTGGTTGAAACTTGATTTAAATAAATTATATATACATTTGTTAAATTTATAAACAATTAAACTTTATGTTGATATTAAATAATATAAATAAATTAAATAATGACCTTGTTGTGCCATTAGGCTCCATCAATTGTTTAAGAATTGTCCTTAAAACTTCAAACTCTTGATGGATTAAGGGAGGAATGTTGTGAGCTCTTAGTTGGCCTTTGCTTGATGATTTACCCCACTGAGACACCTAGATAAAAAGAAAATTATATAATTTGACTTCTTACCTCTAAAAGTTATATAAATGAAACCAAGCTGCATGGCATCGATAAAATGGAAATAGGATAAGAGAATAGTAAATTGGAAGTACAATTTGAAATGTGAGGTAAGGAAGAAGAACTAGCAAAATGTTAGCTCTTAGATTTTATATTATAAGTTTTGATGATAACAAATGTATGACAAATGTGTAACAAATGAGTTATAAATACAACACTAATATATACTTATTTCATGGCTATAAGCCATGAATGAATATAGAGAAGATTGCTTACCCTAATTATGTTATAAATTTTAATGATAAAAAATGTTGATAACTATGCTTACTTGTTTAATCATTAACTTATTGATAAATATATTTTAATTACTTAAATGGTTGTAATTTTGAGATTTTAATTAATATAATTTATAGATAATCTATATTTATTTAATTGATCTTATATCTTCTCTCATGTTTATCTGCAAGATCAGATAAAATGATGTTTATCTTGGAAAAGCTATCGAGAGATAAATATGGATCAGATAAGATGATGTTTATCGTGGAAAAGCTATCGAGAGAGATTTATGTAGATTTTCTTTTTAGTACAGATTTACTCAGATTCACATGGAGGAAGTCTATAAAAGGAGGGGTAAAGAACCAGAAAAGGATACAGAGATCAGAGGCTTCTCTCCTTCGTTATTTTCTCTGCGTTATTTTTCTATTTTTTTATCTTCTCAAAATTTCTGAGGAAAATTCTTTGACTGTTCTAAAGCCATGAGTGGCTAATCTCTTTATTTCCTAGTCAAGGTTATTGAGATCTGACTCTGAATAATTTGTGAGATGTTTGATTTAATTGTTTCTTTTCTTGAATATTGAAATATTTTCTATTATTTTGATATTATTATTCAATTAATTTAATTGGTACCTTATTTTAACTGAGTAATTACTGCTATCCGAATTTTTTGAATCCGTAATTGTTCATTTGATTTGGTAGAGTAGCAATTCAATACCTTTGATAAATTAAAATTGTCTGTGTATTGAAGAAAATATTTCTTTTGTTTTAAACATACGAGCTTATGTACTGTTAAACGGTGAGTGGTTGCTTTTCTTTTTCTTAATGCTATTCAAGATTTAAATTCCAAGAGCTTATTTGGGATTGATTTATGAATGAGGTTTAATTGGAGAGCTTGTTCCTTTTAAATATTCTTAAGGAAGAAAAAAATATCAGAACTTGTTGATGTTCATAACCAATTTATTTTAGAGGAGAAATTATATTTTTTACCTTTTAGAGTACTCAATAATCAAATTAGTTGAGTCAGATCTAAAATAAACCTTGACTGGGAGTTGTTTGCATTAAAATTTTCTCTATCAAAAATATTTTCTGAATTTATTTATTTTTAATTTTTTTATCAAGAAAAATCCCCCTTATTTTATTTTACTATTTTTGGGTTGAATAATTTGGCTAGTCCCTGCGAAGTATGACCATACTCACCCTATTTGCAAGAAATATTATTTTGAGAGTAGAAATTTATTTTTGGTGGTTTCGACACCCATCAATAATACTTTATTCTTGAATCATGCTTGGCCTTTTATATATAAGATAAGTTTGTTTGCAATATATCCAATAGGTTGTAAGGCCATAATTTAAATTGGATATATGAATTATGAGAATTCTATATGCATAATAAGATTATTTATATTATAACTAAATGCTATTATGTCATGCATATTAATAAATGTGAATTGGATTAACTATTTGATTTGTAAATTAAATATCTTTCATGTAGGATGGTCTAAAGAAATAAGAGTAACCATTGAAATGAAGATAATAAAATATCAATATCATGTTTTATTCAAAGAAAAAGCAAGCATAAAACAAGGATGCTTCAAGAATTTAATTTAAAGATTTGAAGATTTGGAATTATTGCTGTATCAAAATAGCCAAATGAATCAAATAGATATATTTATCATAAGTTAAGAGTTTTTTATGTGAAATTCAATGATTTAGATTTGCATTTATTAGTGCAAGACATTTTGGCTCTCAAAATATGTGTTTAGGGTCAAAAGATTGTGAGATATGATTTTTCTTAAAAATTTTAGTTTGACCTTTTATTACTATTTATCTTATATATCACAAATCACATGAATTTTATATAAAACTTGTTTCATTTAAAAATGGACTCAAAGATCTTTCTAAAGATAGGTTATTCACTAAAAAAGAATTCAAATGAAGAAGTTATAATTATATAAAATTGAGTAGTTAGATATGGATTTTATATAAAACTTTATTTTGATTTTTAGTCACTCTTTTGATTATATCTTGTAAAATATATGGAATTTTGAAATGAAACTTGTTGTATTAGAAAGAAAAAACTCAAACAACTTTTCAATGCTAGGTCATTCACTTCAAACAAAGTTAAAATGAGATATATATGATCATTCAAAGTTGAGTCTATACTGACAAGTTGACTGATGTTGAACTAGTTGATTGGCCTTGTCTAAAATGGCATTTAGTAGTCTTTGAACATGACTAGTCAATTGTTCTTGGCTAATTAGTCAACTAGGACCTAAAAATTCAAGCTAACAGTCATATTTTATATGATAGTCAACTGGTACAGCCTTAACAATTGACTGGCAACATCATGGATGTTTTTCAAAGTATGTAATGGCTATTTGTAACCCCAAACGACTATATTTCATTATGAGCTATAAATATGACCTTCCAAATATGTTTTTCATGAGATCAGTGAGTTATAATGTGATCTTAAATTTATTATTGATCATTAAAAAAAAGAAAACATCATTCATGAGCCAAATCTTACAAAATCTCCATCATTTGAGTTCTTAGTACTTCATCTTGTATATATGTTGTTTTAAGTAATATTATTATTCTAAAATCATTATAAGGTAAAGGTAGTATATCTCTTATGAAAGAAAACAAGAATGGGAGAGCTGTTGAAGAGATTTTCCTTTAAAAGGTAAGGAGTGCTTTGTTTTATAGTGAGGAAAAAAAAAACCCACATTGAGTTGGATATTGTAAAGGCTTACAAGTACCCTATTAAATTTGTGGAATTAATAGAGAAATCTCAAATAGAAACTTGGAGATTAGATATAGGCTTAGGTTGGAGCAGAACTAGAATAAATCTTTGATTTACATTCTCTCTCCTTGCACTCCTTATATTTCAAATTATTTGATTATCTCTTGCTAAATACCTTATCCTATATTTATTTCAAGTAAATAAATCATTGAAGAAATTGTTAAGTTATTCTAAGTTTTTTTGGAAACAAGGTTTGACATTAAGTTTAAATATAGAAAGTTAAGTGCTATATTTTGGAAATAAAAATTGTGTTTTTCATATTCCTAATATCAACATAAAGTTTCATTTGATTGATAAAATCATTGGCTTACTCAATACTCTTTAAAGTAACCTTAGTAACAAATTTTTCAAAAAGAATTTTGAAAATAACTCAAGTTTTTGTAGATACCTAATTCACTCCCCCCTTAGGTGTTGGTCGCCTCATGTAATAGCAAAGAGTGTATCTGTGTGTGCATGTGTACACAAACATGCATAAAATAATTAAAAGCTATCACTGCCATTTCACTTCAATGTTTAAAGCTCCATTGTTGTTAACATAGTGACAAGCCTATGTCTTATTTAAGATATGGCTTGACTTTATCATAATTCAATAAGATATGCAGATGAGTAATACCTAGATCTCTTTTATCTAAGTAACAAGTTCAGCACTTTCCAAACCAACATCTAACTTTATTAAAAATTTATGAAGTTAGCTCACTTACCTCTGCTTTATCCACACAATAATTTAAAGCAACTCTTGTTCGTACAAAATATACATGTGATTTGAAATAGTATGAACAAAGTGTAATATCTCCTGTAACAAATATGCCTTGTAGATAGAACCTTCTACACGAGATTCATTTTTAAGTTTATTTTACTCTATTTAAAAGTTTACATGATCAAATGACAAGTAGTTAGATAATTAGAAATTTTTATAATACAAACTAATTATAAATTATCAAAATATCACCTAAATATCAATTACCTTCTAAAAGAATACATCCATTGGTCTTAGATTGAGCCACCAATCCAAGCCTTAAATGGCAATGGACTAGTAATATTCTATAGAATTAAAGAATTCTAGCAGAAATATTCTTTTTAACTTGTAGAGAATGATAAAAATGTTATATTCTAATTGCATTAAGTTATCCACCTTTAACATTGCTAAATATAGGTCTCTAAAGAATTGACTTAACTTAGTTATAAGCTTCCATATTTGCTTACGCAGTGCAATAAAAGCAATCAATAGCAAACATGTCATAAAGATGTGACATTCATTAATTTTTCAATCTAAATAACTTTCCTTCCTTTGAATCCACACATCTTAACAAATTCAAAGAATACCTATTAGATATCTTCAATCTTTTTATCTATTCATAAATAGCCCTTTTTTGCTTCAATGTGAAAATGAACTTAGCTTTTGACATAAACATTTTCCCAATAGCTAATTTTTGTAGCTCTAAATTTCTCTATTTACAATATTCTTTTAATTCTATCCTAACTTTCATATTATCTTTTGTCTTTGCTTTAATATCCATAATAGTATTAAATATACTATCAAATACAATTTTCCCCATGTGCATCATATTTAAATTATAAAGAACCAATAGATGTTTCCAATATGAAAACTCCCAAGATATACTCTATTTTATTTACTTGTGATTTTTTCCATAATTTGGCAATCTAAAAACCCCAAGCTCTACTATTTTAGAAAAGGTATTAACAAGTTGACACAATTTTTTTCTCATTCAATCTTGGGGGTTAATGATCTTTTTCAACTTTATTTTTCTTAAATGCATCTTTATTCCTCTTAAAAATATGGTCCAAAGGTAAAGACTATCAATGGAAATCAAACAAAGAGTTTTTTTCTTTTATACTTCACGATAAAAGCTTTTGAGTTGTGCATATAACAAGGCAAGCTAATTTTCTAGTAGCACTTTACCCTAACAATATACTGAAAATTTATTTATCATCTACATTAACATTATTCTCATATGAAAATTCTACTTTTAAAAGACGTCAAAGGTTAATACTTCTTCATCCCATAATATTTTTAAGTTATCAATTAAGAGCTACAAGAATATATAAATTTTAATCCTAGGATACTGTAGTCCAGGAATGATTGCTTTAAAAAGATAAGTAAAGACTAGTCATGTACTATTTTGGAGGAAGATTGTAATGAGTAATTATCACAAGCTAATATGTGTAACATCCCATTTTTCGTAAAATACCGAAATGAGTCAGTTTTCAAAGCAAGTCCCCTAAGATGAGTGATTCAAGGCCAAATAGAATTTGGATAAAATTTTAAATAATAGAAAATGAGGATTTGAATCTTGAGTTGCCCAAAAATCGGAGTTGGAGTGATTCAAAAAATTTGTCGAAAAGCTAGTGGCATTTTCGTAAATAAGTGTAATTTTAGAAAAGCACCTATAAGGGTTTTTTAAATGGAAATTTTAAGTTGCTCAAAGTTTTCAGAGGCCCCAAAAACCATGGGAAGCCCCAGGACCGGTAACGCCCCTCTGGTGTACTCTTTCCGACGTCGGTTGATCTGAACTTTGACCGATTCATTCAGAAAGATTTTAGCTCTGATTTGAGTGATTCCAAAGGTATTTTATTAAATTGGAAACCTATTTGCTATGATGGAAAAGACGGTTCTTAAAAAGGAGCTAAAACGAAGGAGAAACGAAAATACAAAGAATGGAAGGCAAAATGGGAATTATTAGAATTCTTGAAGCTTCTTAAACTCTCTCCATTTCTCACGTTTCTTCTCCTTTATTTGGCCAACCTCCTTGCTTCCCCAAGACAAAAAAACATTCTACTCTTCTAAGTGCCCCAAGAGAAGAAGAAAAGGGAAATAAAATTTCAGCCAAAGGTAAGGAAATTTCTTGGTGTTTCATGCTTCATCTTGGGTAACCTCGTCTTCCCTTTTTCCTTCTTCTTCTCCATGATTTTTCTGAAATTTTAAGGGCTGTTTTGAAGGGAGAACATAGGGAAAATTTCGAAAATCAAGTAAGGAGGCCAAAGAAGGCAAAGAGCAAGCAAAGAAAAGCAAGAAAACAAGATAAAACTTCTATTCTTTGGTAGTTTCTTCCTCCCCCTTCCTCTTGCACGAATTTGGCCACCATGAGTCCAATTCTTAGGGGCTGTTTTCTGTCGAATTCATGGAGGGATTAGGGGTTTTAGGTGGCAAAGATTAAGAATGAACCATTAGAATCAAGAAATGAGCATTAGAAAATAAGATGGAATCATTAGGGATCCAAATGCTCCCTTGCAAATATGATTTTATATGAATGTTTTTAGGCTTAATTGAATGTTAAAACATGCTCCTAAGATCCCTAAGAGGCTCCCAACATGCTTCCTCCTTTAAGAAAACAAAGAGAACTCCATGGAAGGCCAATGCACCCATAGTCTCAACCTAGGCAAGTTCACCTAGCTAGAAAGAGTTTCAAATTTTTCTAAGGCTATTTTTGAGTCATATATGGTGAATGAATATAAGAGGAGGCCTTGGAAAAAATTTAAAACTCAATGAAAGTGAATTGGGGTCATAGGTTCCATATTATGACCTAAAGAAACAAGATGGTACTAGGCCCTTTGTTTTAATGGTGTGGTGGCTCCAAGAGACTTAAAAGGATTCAAGAATCATAATTGAGAGGAAAGAATGAGGCCTAGAAGTTATTTGAGGAATGTTGTTTCATTAGGCACCATTATAGACCATAATGAAGCCTATAGAGTAATCTAGGGTTTAAGCAAATGGTATAACTTTAGAATATGCTTCATGAACCTAATTAGCTCCCTTAAATCATGTCTAGGCCAAGAGAAACCATCTCTATCAAATTGTGGGTGTATAGCCGAGGCAAAGGAGGGAAATCCAAGAAGAAAAGTGTGTAGATTTATATAAGGTAACTCTCTCCACCTTCTCTCGTGCATGGATATGTGTTAAGCTTGTTTTATGATGTGTGTATGTATATTCTTTTAGTTATGAAAAGTATGCTAGCATACTCTTACATACCATAACTCTTGATGCCACATTATGCTTTCAAATGAATATATGATGTGTGGATGAGCTTGCTTGAGTGTGGAGAGGCCAAGAACTCTTCCCCATGGTGAGGATGAGCAAAAAACCCTTGAGATTGGTTGAGACAAAGTAAAGAATCTCCCAAAAGCAAAGTAGACTCCCAAAGAGTATGGTTGAGTCCAAAGATTTCAAAGAATGGGTAAGGTAAATCCAAATACCATAGAGAGAAGTGTGAGGCTAATTCAAATACTTGGTGAGCTCTTGAATGCCTTGTATGATGTGTTTCTATGCCAAGTTTGATTTTAAATGTTTATGACTTCTATTTTTCCCACACATGCATTCATAGAACTGACTTGCACATATTATGTGTGATGGAATGGGAGATGAGCTGTTGAGGTTTTTGAATCTCACTCCCCCCTCTTAAATGTCTTAATATGCTAGGTGGACTAAGTGGATATGGCAATGGGAGCCAACCACATTGAAGAAAGGAGATTGTCACCCTTATGCTTGATTTTTGGTCTTTTGATTCACAATGAGACTTCATGATATATATTATTATTGTAAATAGCCTATGACCCCTTGGACAAATATAAAAATGATATTATGTGATAGATAAATGAATGAGTATGGTGTATGTATTCTAGAACATAAATTGAGTGTTTATGCCAATGTATGCATTTGAGAAAAGCTTGGTGTAATGTGTATAAGTGAGGGTGAAAAAGCCAAAATGAGATGCAAATGGTTTGAGACCATTTGGGTAGCTTCCCCAAGTTTTAAACATGTTTTTAGACTTGCCTAAAAAGTGCCAAGACCCAACGGAAGCCAAATGGCAATTTTGGTACCCTAGGAGGAGCTAAAAGTGACCAAAATAGAACCCTATATCACTTTCTAGCTAAATGATTTATTCTTGATTTGAGATTTGGCATGCTATTAGAATATGTTGAGATCTTTCTGAGAAGCTAAAGATAATAATTTTTTGAAATCTATAGAATATTTGATGATTTTTCAAAGTTGGCTAAAATTCTTGGAATGGTTGATGCACTGTTACATTGGGTCCAAAATCATTTTCTATCACATGAGGCGCAAATGAAGTCCAATTACCATGAAATTTTATAGGCAGAAACTAGAGATTATAAGTAGCTTGTGCTAGAATCACCCCATTTGAATGTCTAGAGAGGGAGATATGATTTTTTCAAAGATTCAGTTTAGTGTCAAGTGTCTAACCAGACCTTAGTCACTATTTGATTGAAATTTAGGGTCTAGATGAGCTTGAACTAGTTTGGAGTGATTTTTTCCTTCTAGTTAACATTCTCATCTTTCCAGATTGGTATCATTCACTCAAATTGGAATTTTGTGGAATTAATTGGATATTTTTTAATTTCATATCAGTAAACTATGACAGCATCAGGACCTAGTCTAACCTCTAGACTATTTCGCATGTCAAACGCTCTATGTGTGGGATGTTATGACTTGTAAATATTTTTAGCATGAATTAGAAATCCCAAGATTTCTAGAATGACCAAGATTACATGATTTTGATTTTTCTAGATTTAGTTATGATTTTACAAAGTTTTGGACAGAATGGGGGCAAATCTGGTCGAATTTCAATAAGTTCAATTTATGCTCTATTTCGGTTTCCTTGGCTCATGAACTAGATTTTGTGATCTAAATGAGTAGTAATGATGTATTTAAATATAAGGATATATGGTATGAACCCACACGGTCCATGTGACACCAATTGTGAATTTTTAAGTATGACGTAACGCAATTAAATCTATTATTGTTGGTTTCTTTTCCATGTGCTCTTAGGAACATGATGATATGGAGCTTATGAATGCCATAAATGAGATTAGATATATATGGTATTACAATATGAACATGATGAGGCATATTAATTGTAAGGAGTGAACTTATCTATACATAAACTTATTCTAACATTTTCTTGTTCCATAACAAAATCAGGATATAGCCTATCAAAATGTTTTCATATTACTTAATTTGAAGAACGGAGTAATACACTTTTAAATCTTTTTTATTCCAATGTCATTATATAAGCTTCACAAAACACAATGAGATATAAATTCTTTGCAATCTTAAGATAATATTTAGTAAATAATGCATTCTTTTCATTAAAATCTACTTAAAATTTTGTCTTCAACTACGTCAAATGGTTTTACATTGAGGTGTTCTACAAAATTTACACATTGTCTTATTTATTTCATCTTTGTAGTACAACATACATCCATTAAGGCATACATCAAATTTTTTAGCCAATATACTAAGTTTTGATACCAACTTCTCTATTTTGTACAATCATATGTTATGACATTATCATTTGGGAAGCTTTCTTTCATAAGACTTGCAAATTAATTAAAGGATTATAGTGACATTCTATGGTTGCTAATGTATATTTAATAAATTAAAAAATTTATGGGCTTTTTAAGTTTGGGCTCCTGAACATTTTGGTCATGATTGTCATCAAAATCTACTTGTTACCACCATTAAAATCAAGTCCCACTATATCAAAGATCATTTTTTCATATATATTATTATATTTTTCATTTACTAATATTGAGCTAGTTGTAGTTCCAACATGTATGTTAGATATCAATATAGTATTTTATTCAACTTCATCACGACATGTCTAATACCATTCAAATTGAAACTTCTTTTATAAAGATCATTCTTTACTTCATTAGTTGTAAGATTTGCTTTAGTTTCATATTTAAAATACAGACTTATTTTTCCCATCTCCGAAATTGACTTCTTTTTCACAAACAAAAATAATAAATTATTTTATTCTTGTAAAAATTCATTAATATATCATTTACGTCTAAATTTTAATTTATTATATATCTACATTCGATAGTCATGAATTTTTATTTTTTGTATTAAATTAGCATAGGTTATTTAAATATTAACTTACAAATATTATCAAATAAAAAAAATTTCATCATATTATCAGAAAAATAATAAATAATAAAAAACATTAAATAATCAAAGGCATTTCATAAAAAAGTTAGTAAACAATTATTTATATATAATTATGATGTTGGTGAGACGAAGAAGTTGAAGGATCACGAACTCCAATCACAAATGGAGAGAAAGAAGATAAATAGAGTAAATAGGAAAATACAAAGCAAAGACAAGACAACTCTGTAATTCTGGAAGCAACGTAACCAAAGCTGCTTTTGCAATGGCTATTTAATTTTAAAAAATGTACGTGATTTTTAATAATACAAATATAAAAAAATTCATCTCTTCATGTATTTCAACATTCAAAATAATACAATTAACTGATTTAATATATATTATGTTAATTAATATATTTTATAAAGATTATAATTTTTATCTAAAATAAACAAAACATAAACGTTATAAATTTTATTTAAAATAAGAAAAACAAAAAAAAAGTTTACCAATTAAAATTCATTAATCAACTCCAATCGAATTTCATTTGACAAACCTAGCTAACTGATATCCAATTAGTCATGGCTGATTGAAATTTAGTCCGTCAAAGTGGCCGACTCCAATTCAGCTGGTTGTATTCGAGCAAAACTCAATGGATCACCTTGGCCAATGAAAGTTAGTTATAATTATAACATTGTTTTTAAGGTTTTATTTAAAATTTTAATTTATTATATTAAATTTATACTTATTATTATATTTTATATTTATTTAATGCAAAATTTAATACTAATACGCAAGTAAAATATATACATGTACTATTAATTATACTTTAATAATATATTGAACTATTTTAATTTTACATATATTTAAGTATTCATATATATATATATTGCATACATTATTATGTATTAATAATATATTTAAATGCTTCAATTTAATATATATTGAAATATTAATATATATCTTATTCTAAAAATATTTTTTAAGCACTCCTACAGTGACAAGCTACAAATTTGTAGCCTTTTGATGAAAATAATATAATATTTTTATCTAAAAGTCAGTTGGAATTTTTTTAAAAAAAATTATGCAATAAAAAAGAAGTTGAATTGTCAGTCAATATTCGCAAACATTATTGTAGAGTCAACTTTTAATATATTTCAATATTGTCTCCTATAAATTGACCAATAAAATTGTAATATCTAAATTTCAACGTTCAATGTGTCATATTATATATGTAATACTAGACATAGATGTTGTGAATTTAGCAAATATGGAAGTAGTTTTGTAAGAGAATCTCATATGTACTATCTTGATCAGTAATATTGAGGCAATTTTTTTTTTGGGTGAAAGTTAGCATTATTATTTTGTCATCATAATGCTCTAACCAACAATATTAAACTAACATATTTTATTTTTTATTTGTATAGCGAACAATGTGTTTTTTACTCTAGAAACACACTTAAAATGCATTTTCAAGGTAGTTTTAGAGGTATTTTTGGACAGATCTAATCATTTAACAAAATAATTGAACAAATTAATCATAAATAAATATATAAGTATGTTAAAGGTAAACTTCTCTAAAAAAACAATACATTAATATACTTACGTGTCAATTAATACATGGTTTGGTCTAATAAGATTTTGTAAACTATGTCTGCTTAGAATTTTTCATTGTTCTACTTGATATGAGCAAGTGGTAGAAATCCTACCCAGACTATAACTCAACACTGTCTTAAAGACTGAGGCCAGAGCCCTGTGTCATGATCTTTATTTTTATATTAATTTCAATTATGTGATGTTTAAACCAACTTATTGCGTGTCCCTCAAGTCATCCACTTTCCCCTGTTGGGTCAAACAATATTGCCAAAGATAAAATTCAAATTGGAGCTATCAAAATGGTCTGGGTCTTAGAGCTATAGCCTGCTTAATCCTGAAAAAAAATGCAGATGGTCGGAATATCAAGAAAATGTCCCTTTTGAGAAAAATGGCTTTTCGGCCTAATTCTATTTGGGCCCTAAGGTCTCGGCTCTCATTGTTAACCTTAGGGCCGAACATCCTTTTTATTTTTATAAGAAGATTTTTGAGAAAATTATAAGCTCTTTTATTAAAAAATCTGGTGTATTTCACATCTTGCTTTGTTGTTTTTGTTATTTATGAGAAAATGCACAATAGAAAGCGTTTTTCTTTTTTTCCTTTTTCTCTTGATTGAAAGAAAAATAATAACAGCATAAAGTCCTTAGCAGCCAACTGTAATGAATTGAATATAGTTAAAATAAATAAATAACCTCTTATACTTAATTTTAATTGAAATTTAACATTTTTATTTTAGTTTAAAGTGTTTTGTTTTATTTTAAAATTCACATGAGGAGTACATAGCCTCTTAGTGTTGATTTTAAAAGGTCTAGGGTTTAAGAAAATGTCATTGTTATATTTTAAAATTTACGTATTAATTTATAATTGAATAATTTATCCAAAATTCAATATACATATACTATATGTATATTGGGCCAAATTCTCACCACTAAAAGGTTGATGGCCATGATGCTCGTGGGCCCATGGCCTTTCTATTTTATTGGTTCTTTCTTTTGTTGCCCATGATCAAGTGTCTTCTTCTGACCATCAAAAAAAAAAAAAAAGGATCAAATGTCTACTTTTGCTTTGATCCTGTATGGGTCATAGCTATTCTTAACGTATTACATATTACATTCGAAATTTTAGAAATTTTGTATACACTAATAGTAAATGTTTGACTAAATAGTTTAAAATCTCGATCATGCATGAAAATTATCACGTAATTTATTTTTTAAAAGAAGAATAAATCCATATTCTCAAATCTTAAAGGAAAAAAAATTCCACCCAAACATTGTTACCAGTAATGCTAAGATTTTATATAAAAGATTTAATAAATGAATTAT
Source organism: Erythrophleum fordii (assembly GCA_032878935.1). Lineage (NCBI taxonomy): Eukaryota > Viridiplantae > Streptophyta > Magnoliopsida > Fabales > Fabaceae > Erythrophleum > Erythrophleum fordii. Next base: position 5,685,682 of record JAVQMF010000029.1, read on the forward strand.
GCTACATAAAATAAAAAGTCTAGACAATTTATAGTGAACTTTTAATATAAAGGTGATAAATTGTATAACTTCCAAAGATAAGTCGATTTTTTTTCACTAAATTTATATACACTTTTTTATATTTTTAATATCAAATTCTATCATCAAAACAAAACAGGTATATATTTTTCTAATAATAAAATGATGAGTATATAATTTAATAAGAAAACCATATAGTTATTTGTAAAATATATATATTTATCATATTATTATTAAAAAATTATACACATGTCATGTTTTAATTAAAAATTTTAACAGTAAATATATGAATAATTATATATGCTTTTTTTTTTTCTCATTTCACCAATTACTTTACAATGAAAACTTGGAGTCATTGGGCCATGCTTGGTTTCAAGACTTGCAGGCCCAATCCCGAATAAAAGAGGACTTCTGTCCTTGTTCGTCATGTTGGTAACCACATTGAGGCTGCGCCATCTAGTCCAAAAGGGAAGAAGCTTTGCCTTGTGATTAAGTTTTTTCAGTCACGACAAGTTAGAAATGTTAGGATAAAATTTATATGTAATTTTTGGGTATTTGTTATTAATTGATAAAAATTTAATATAAAATTTTCGTTTTCAGTTCAACAACAGATTTTTTTGTTTAAAAGTAAAAACTATGTGATATATCCTACTTTAATAAAAAGAATAAATTTAAAACATTTGTTTATTTATCCAAAAAGTTAATATTTCACCATTTAATCAGATGTGACAAATCTTTTTTCTCCTTGTTGTTAAAGTTGATTTTTTGTTTCATTTTTATTTTCAACTTTTGGTAAGAATTCACTTGTCTAGTAATTACTTTCTTCTTCTAACTTTTATTTATTTTTTAATAATGTCCTAAGACAAAAATGCTCTAATTGTCTAACAATAATGTGTCAGCTACAACCTAATAAAATAATATTCAATAACATAAAATTGTCACAGTTTTCAATTGTTTTTCGTGTTTATGATTAAAAATGATGTACAGTGTACATTTTCAGATAATTTTAAAGAAATCTCAGTTTTAACATATGTGCGTAAATATTTTTATTAACTCAGTCGATCAAGAATTGGGCTAATTACTCTGTGCCCAAAATAGATGTCTCGTCTCAGAGTCAATGTTACTATCAACTACATGGCACATTGAATGATATTCACGTACGATTGAAAGATTCAGATTAAAATTTCAATCGAAGTTTACAATATTAGTATCATAAAGTAGATGTCTCGTCTCATAGTCGATGTTACTATCAACTAGAGGGTACATTGAATGATATTCACGTACGATTGAAAGATTGAAATTAGAATTTTAATTGAAGATTACAATATTAGTATCATAGAATTTTCGTGGAAAATGAATTTCTTAGTCAAGAAAACTAGAAATCAGAATCCTCACATTGTTCTTATTGTGAATGTAAATGAAAGCAAATGGGGAGAGAGTCACGCCATTCAATGAACATTGAGCACTAGCATTATTGGTGCAGAGCCATGCCCCCCACAAATTAGTATTAAAAATAGAAGGCTCTTCTCTCCCAAAAGTTAATTAATTAATTAAAAAATATAAGATTTTTTTTAAAGGGTGGTTTATAGGATCATGTACAACACAAACCGCACGCGCACTGCCACACTTGGATTCTGCTACGAGCCCATCATGCTTCGCCCCACCATCAACCCCTTCCATTTCATTTTATATTCTTCGTATGCCTTCTATTCATGCATCTCCCTTCAATCCATACAATACAAAACAAATACTCATATCGTTATTTTCAATTTTATTTCACTTTTAAATTCTTGTATTTAACTTAAAAATTTTATAGTTTTAGCATTTTTAATTTAATTCTTATAATTAAATTACTATTAGTATATCGCTATGTTATATGTTAGTGTGATTAATTATGTATTATTTTAATTTTTTTGAATATGTATAATGCATATAAATAAAAAGGATAGAAGTAGATGATGGAGTGAATTCTATCATGCGTTGTGTGATGTCACTTATTATAAAATAAATTAAAAAAAAATCAAAATACTAATTAAGCCCTAACAAAATTCAACACACTTCCTCAACTCCCTCGCCTTACAATCCATATAATATTTTTGTGGTTGGTGCTATTGTTCACATGCCATGAATGCCTTTGGCGGGGTAAGCTTTGAGATCCTCGCATTGTGCGATAGATGATACCCACACTTAAATCTAATTATAAGTTGGATTCATATAAATAAATGCCGTTAAAAATAGGTTTAGGCTCTCTTTTTTTTTTTTCTGTTTTTTCAGCCAAGTCTGATTCAAAAAAATTCAAATAGGCCTAGACCCACTTTCTCCTTTTAGATTAGTTTTTTTAAGGATTAATTTCTCCATTTGATAGTTAGCTATTTCTTTCACTCAAAAAAATTCAAAAAAAATCTTCTAAAAATTTAAAATTAAAAAAGATTAAGTAAATTTGAAAAATAATATTTAATATTGCTAAACATAATTTAGTTATGGTTAATACCTACTTCTATATTTACTAAACCTATTTATTAATGAATGATGCAATATTTATCAATTATATTATTTAAGAATATACTTTTTTTAATTAAAAGAACATAATAATTATCCACCATTTATTGATGCAGTTAATTTTTATTTAATTTTTCCTACTTTAATTACATGACAATATTATTTTTACATTTGACATGTGTAATTTAGTATCTCATTTTAATTATAATGATATCAACAGAAAATATTAAGTTCTTTCTTTAAATTGTGTTAATAATTAATTTTCAAATTTTATTCATAAAAAAATAAAGTAAAAGGAAAGAAAATTAAGAAAGATTTGGATAAAATTTAAAAATATTATAATAAAATAATATCATGTCAAACTTGAGCTTGGATTAGTTTTTTTAAAAATTAAACTGTTTTACATGTAATTTTTTTTTAAATAAGTTTATTTTTTATTTTATTTTTTAAATTTGTTTTCACACTCTGCTCGACGTTCTTGCCTTTCACTCCCTCCTCGGATCTCTCAACCACACCTTTCTGCCATTGATTGTATCGTTTCTTTAAGTTCCCAGACGCAACATTCTTAGCAGCACGACAGCTTCATTAAAACCGGCATGTTCACTCCCAACCATGACTGACACATGCATCATTTCAGATACTAGCTAGCTTTTCTCACAAGATTGTATAAACTCAGGTTTACCCTCCTCCGGGGAATACCTTCCCTCCAAACCAAAAACCGAAAGAAAAATTAGGAAAGATTATAATAAAGAATATAAAGTTAAATTTTTTTTAAAAAATTATTATTATTATTTTAAAATAAATTATTATTAACTTTAAATAAAATTTTTTATATTTAATGATAATAAATCTTTTAAAATAATTTTTTAACTGAGTCTTTAACTATAATTCTACCCAAAAAAAAAACTATAGCTAACTTTTGAATTGAGATGACATTGACTAATTTCTCATTTCTTATATCTATCCAAAAGAGTTTTTTAATATATATTGAGGTAAGTTGGTCTATCACTTTAATTTAATCGAACATAAACTATTATGTGTTCGCCTATACACCATTAGTTTATATATATATACATATATATATATATATATATATTTGTTTATTTGTTGGTTCGTTACATAGACCGCGTAGTACCAAAGTTTGTAGAGTCAACTTAGCGTCAAAAATTAAAAAGGAAACTCAAATAGGCACTTTGATTCTATCAAATGATCATAATTTTTAATTTGAGAGGAGTATTTTTAGATTTTATTATATATATCAATAGAAAATTCTTTCAGAATCCATCAGTGTCCCAATTGAGATGAGATCATTTAAAGCCCAAAATTCATCGTTTTTATATGTTTTGGGTTATTTTAATTTTTTTCTTATTTTTTGTATTTTCCATACTTTTATTCAGAAATTAATTAGAACAAACATATGAATACTTTTTGCTCAATTTTAACATCAGCTTTTCATGAATAAAAGTTGCAGATTTTGATTGTTCAAATTTTCTGTTGTTTTTTTAATTTTTTGAGTGTTCCGCTGAATTAGATTGTGTGATTGACAATAAAATTTAAAGGACTTCATCCAATGATTTTTCTTATTCTTCCTTCACTAATCTTAGCTTTTAAATTTGAAAAGGGAGGAATATAATTGTATACGATGATTTTTAATGGGTGCATTTTATGTGAGAGAATTAATCTATAGGATTAAAGAAGTGGTTTAACGCCATGCTGGCACGAGAGTGTTCTTTAATCTTCTACAAACTGTTCAGTAACATGCCCAATTAGAAAACCAGCACCAGCTAGCTAGCATCTCATTTCCAAAATGTTGCCAGCCATCTAGAGTTTGCAATAGATTAATTTCTTGACTCTACTAGCATCTCATCTCAATCTATAGTGATTAATAAATTAAAATACTTGCAGTTGCACTAGATGTCTCGAACGTTTCCACCAAATAATTATTACAGTCAGATCTTATTAAATTATTTTACATAGATTGAAACTAGTCAGTAACCCACTTTTTTTAATTAGAGCGCGCCACGCAATAATTATGAAGAATTTTATTTTAAGAGGGTGCCAGAAAAAAGGTTATCTATCTTATTCAATAATATGGCATGTGATCTTCAAAGTATGAACATGATCCTCTTATGTAACCTGATAGTCATGAGAGAAGGAGATATGTATATGTGTGTGTGTGTGTGTATATATAATGTCTTTTTATGCTTTTATAATGAATTGTACTAGATTTATTTTTCCTTCTACATGATCCTCATGTTGCATATAAAAAATCCAAATCCACATAGTATTATCATGTTAAGTATCCCATTCCCACTTATTTGGCAGGTGGGATATGCGAATTTTAGAATATCAAAATCCATAGGATTTAGCTATGAACAATTCTTTGTCATTCTGCAAACTGATAAAGAAATTCTCACATGACAATCATTTATCATTATTTTGGATTCTCAATATTTGGTAGTTCCACATATTCTTGTATAATCCAAAGCATTTATTTTTTTACAAGTTGTTGTAGTTCGTAAATGTTTGTTGTGTCTTTAGCGTACAGAATGTGACAAAAGGTACGGTATATTCTTCCATTCTTTTTGCTTTCCTTACATTAATAAGATCCAATTTGACTCCATTTTTGCTTTCCACTTACATTTTTATTCTAATTCTTTTTTTATAATATGTCACTAATATATGTGCGCGCGCGCGTAGAGAGAGAAAGAGAGAAATCTTTTACAATTTCCTTTATATTTACAAAGCTATAAATATTTTTAGAGAACACTATTTAAAATCATTATAGTCAACTATAATATAAAATTATCTTGATTTAGGATATAACATAAACCAAAGAAAAAGGAATTTTAGATATATATATATATATATATATAGAGAGAGAGAGAGAGAGAGAGAGAGAGAGAGAATTATTTAGAATGATGATAGTATAAGATCATGGGAGTCTTAGAGATATAGAGGTATAAGCTATAGGGAGCTCAATCTTTCTGAGACTTATATAAGAAGCCCGTAGTGTAAGCTTGTGTGATACCATTAGGTGAATGAGGAAGATAAAGATGATGTAAAAGGTAAGCAATGATGAATTGAGAGCTTGATGACGCTGAAGAATTTAGGACCCCTTTTAGCCTTAAAAAGGCTTCTTGTTTCAAAAGGTGAGCTAATTATAATACTTCAATCAAGTGATTTAATAGAGTTGTATAAGTTGTATGACCAAAGTGTCTTTGTCATGTAATGTTATGAGCAAGTGACTTGTGTCAATTCATCATACATGGCTCAATGGATTATAAGTATTTGAGTTCTTTGGGTGTTGGTGGAGTAGATTAGGTTGTTTTAGGCCTATAGAACTTGTATGCTTGTAAGGTCTCCATAACACTTATTTCTAAGTCTATTAGTGAGATGATGAGCTAAGTAAACTCCAATAGAAGTGTCTTTTTAAAAGCTCTAAGAGTTGACTTCGGATTTGGGTCTTTGATGGTCATGCTATCTTAAGGTGGCCTTTGTAGTCTTATGGCCCCCAAGGGATGTTTGCTTTTGTTAGTTTGTGTTTGCTGATTAATCTATGAGATCTTGAAGAGGATCTTTAGTTGTTATATTTTGAATTTGATATTTTTTATGGTCTTTACTTTATTCTCAAGCTATTTGAGAATCTCTTACAATGATGAGCAATGGTGATGATTGTAAGGTCAAGCTTTTAGGAATATTTCTACAAAGTTGAGCAATGATTATTGATGTGAGTTTGGAATGCTTTCAAGCATTCTTTGTGATGTTTTCTTTAGCAGCATCTGGTAGGCATCTTTCACCCTTTTAGTTGTTCTTTCTTTGCTTTTTCTCCTTCGTGTGTGTTATTGCTCCCAATTGCATAGATTGTGAATCCTTTGTAGTCTTATAAATTTGTTGTGGATCAAGCTATGTGGTCTATGTTGAAGTGTCAATTTTTAACCTACATATCTTAAAGTTTAAATTCATGCAAGTCATAACTTTATACCTAAGTTCCCAATAGTGGAGCATTGCATCCTTGAGGTTATGTGCTTTTGATTCAAAGGTCGTGTAGATCTACACTTTTTGGGTCATATAGTTCGAGTTTACAATACATACCAAATGGTATTATCTTATCTAGGTCATACCACAAGGTTGCATAAATATGTATGTTGTTTTATCACATTTTGAATATATTGTCCTTGGTTTCAAAACACTTGTTTCTTAATTTGCAATACATGCCAAATTATGTACCTCATCTGGGTTGCATGCGAGGTCACATGGATCAAGTTTAAAGAGCATACTAGATGTTATTATCTCACTTGGGTCATGGCGAAAGGTTGCATGGATCAATTCAGGATATGGCTAAAAAAATAAAAAAGAGGAATCATAAAGAAAGATGGGGAGAGGAAGTATTATTCAATATGATTATAGTATAAGAACATGGGAATCTTAGAGATTTAGAGGAGGAGATAACTTGTGGGGAGCTTAGTTCTACTGAGGCTTACATAAGAAGCTTGTGGTGCAAACCTGAGTGATCCTACATAAGTGAATGAGGAAGATAATAATGAAGAAAGACTTGAAGAAGATGATGATGAATTTAGGACCCTCACCTTAGCTTTGAAGGGGCTTTTCATATATACTCTTCTAAAAGATGAGCTAATAATAATCTTCACATCGATTGTCCTATGAGAGCCGTATAAATCCCCTAACCAGAGTGTTTTTGTCATATTTGAGCCATTCTAAAGTTATATTGTTCAGAATAGATAATTTATGTCAGTTCATTATATATGGTTTAATGGATTATAGTCGTTAAATTTTTTAAGTTTTAACAAAGTGGATAAGATTATTTTGGCCCCATGAAACTATTATGTTTGTAAGATCACCATAAGAAAAATATTTAAAATATTTAATTGTATTAAATAATAATATTTTTTTTAGGTGTTATTCTATTCTTACATTTTTTATAACTGTGACGACCCTAGATTCTAATATCAGTGATTATAGCTAAATACACGATTAATAAATAATTATCAAGGTTTGGAGTCATTGCAATTAATTACATTAGGGAAATATAGGGGAAATTTAAACCTTGATACTACTAGGATCATCAACTAACAACCATAACGGGAACATGCATGAAAGGAGTAGTACCATCATTAAAGGTTTAGGATTCATCTATTAATCAATTTCAACCCACAAAAACATCCCACCAATGTACTCATATTATTCCCTAACATTAGCCTTACTGAAATTTAGGTTTCTAGGTCAAATATAGGAGTTTGGGGACCTGCGCCGCGACTTGGAACTTTTCCGCCGCGGCTAAGCTAGGTTCTGGAGCTTGAAAACTGAGTTTTTAGACTTGCGCCGCGGCCAAGTTGCTCTCGGGAATTTTCCTGACTTTCACCGCGGCGAGTTGGATCTGCACCGCGGCCAACCTATGTGGCGCCGCGGCGAGTTTTGCTACTGTAACCTCCCTAATTAATTTTCTCGACTCGCGCCGCGGTGAGACTTCTTGCGCCGCGGCGAGGTTACGTCCTGTCACCTCCTGGGCGATTATTTTCACTCCGCGCCGCGGCAAGATTTCTCAAGCCGCGGCGTCCCTCGCCACTGTCACTTCCTAGGCCGCGGCGTGATTCCCTTCTGTCACTAGTTTCACTATATTTCGCCCCCTACACTCCATTTCTCTTCTTAGGGACACTCTAAGGTCACTTCCCCTCATTTTATATAGCTCTAATGGCATTTATCTACCTTATTTACTTAGCTATTCTTCCATTACCAATTCAAAACTTATATGCCCATTTCTGTTCTCTAATCACCCTCTATTAGCAAGTTTATAAAATAGCAACAACAGAATATACATGAATTACCAGCAACTATCCTTTAATACTCAATCAATAAGGGTTCCATACAATGGGGGTTCATACCAATATCTCAAGAGTTACATTTCTATTGACAATCATATCATAGGTCAACAAAGTTTACAGCAGATCATATGAATCTATACATCAAATACTAAGTCAAGAGGGGGTCTAACCCTTTAGTACATACATTCTCAATAAATCAAATGTTCAAGCCTACACTTGGCAATGCAGATACATGATGATGCTATACATTAAGGAATACAAAATTAGCATCTATACTAGCTAAGTCAGCCCCAAGTGTAGCCATCTCCCCATAGGTTGAAGCTTATGGATTTTCATCCACTTGCTTACCCTTACCCTTATCCTTACCCGAGAAACCTTCACCTGAAATATTGATCCCATAACACGGGGTGAGATATAAATCTCAGTAACCAAAACAATTCCATCATATAATCCAGTTTAATCAACATATATGCATGAATCAAAATCCATACCAGAATCATATCAGTCATTTCAGCAAATGAAACAATTAGGCTATCATGATTACTATCCCATACTAGCAATCATATTATCATATGTTAAAGGCCATTAACACCGAGAGAGGCCCATCCACGGCACCTACTCCCCATTGAGCACAACCAGGGCTCAGTGCATCTGGGGTTGATCATACCCGGTGCCCGATCGTGGCACATGCACGGGTGGCAGCCGCACCACAGCTCCACCATGGACTCACAAGGTCCAATCATAATACAACAGATAGCCAACCAATTCATTCAACATTTCAAATCATTCATATATATAGCAAATATGAAATTAAAATAGATACATGCATGGAATTACTGTAAACCCCGATTACCTCACTTGCAGATAATTGCAACAGCCACCACAAATCCCAAATTTGGATTCAAGTATCTCCCACCAGAATTCTCAATGTTTCACCTAAAATCCTAAGCAAATTCGTACCAAGTTAATACCCATAATATAAATAAGCTATGGGGGTCTCAAACTAACAAAGAAAGCATCAAAATGGGGGATTTAAAGTCACCAAATACCAGCCCCACCCTCAACCTACGAATTTCACCAAGGAAACCCCCAACCACTCACTTTTCAGATTTTGGGTATAATGAAATCTCTCCAAATGAAAAACTAATCGGACCAAATTAAAGAGGAAGATGAGGGGATTAAGTTGTATAACTATTACCTTGGCCAAATCTTGCTCCAAATGTGAGAAAATGCAGAATTATGTCAAGAACCCTAGCCTCCTCTCCTCACCTCCGAAATTCTCTTCTATTTTTGTGTTTCAGCAAATGGGGGGAAAAGTGGCTGAAGCAATTAGGGTTTAGATGGGTTTAAGTTGGGTCAAGGGGTTGGGTCATGGGTTGCTCCAAGTCCAAATCCAATTGGGTTTCAGATTTTACTTGTTGGGCCAGTTTTTAATTGTTGGGCTGCATAATTCTGTTGGGCCAGTTTTCCCACATTGGGTTGCTAAAGTTTAATGGGATTTGGGCCTAATTTGATGAGCTCAAGGGTTTGGGTCTGCACAAGAGTAATTGGGCCACTTAATTGAGTCTACACAAGATAAATCTTGGGCCTCTATCTCATTAAATTAATTTGGGTCTACCTCTAGTTCATTGGGCCTCCATTAGCCTCTTATCATGATTTAATTAATTTGGGCCTAGATGTAAATCTCTATCCTACATAAATCCTTAACCCATATTAACAATTTATCTCTCTAGAATACCTATTCACTAACTTGCCCAATTATGCTCTATTAATTATCCTTAATTAATCTTAATCCATAATTAACACCTTAATTAATTTCGGGGTGTTATAATAACAACTTTTGTGAAATAGTTTAGCAATTAATTCGCAATCACATCAGCATCTAATACAATTGTTTGTACTTAACCTGGCCCAAAAAAGAAAATACACTTCTACCAAACAGAACATAAGATATTCATTCATCAACATTTATAAAACGTAATTAATTAAGGTATAATTCTAGTTAACAGTGTAATTAATTAGTAGATGTAAAATCTCTTGAATGAACCAAATCAAAGTCCGCTACCAATGGGAAAACAATTTAAGAAATAAATAATTGAAATTACTTACGAAGAAGTGTTAACTCAGACGTAAACTGGGATATATATATATATATATATATAAAAGCAACAACCGTTTAGTCACACATAGATTGAAAAGATAAAAAATGCAAAATTAAATATAAAAAAAAACACATACACACACACACACACACACACACAACAAAAAATAAAAGACAAACAAGCTTAGTTGATAGTTGATACAATTATGGCTTGACATTGGAAGGAATAAGGAAATATGCGGAGTCCAGAGCAGCTGTGTAGGATATATTATAAATATTATTCGATTGTCCCTTTGGTTTCATTGATTAGGTGTATCTAGTACATGTCATTATTTTTCTATATCTTCCTTCCCAAGCTTTTCTTCTATTCGTGCGCATTGCACATGCACCTTAGCAATTTGGACATTTCTACTACTGGCACAACCTGTGGGTTAATTAGCCAAATAACATCCCATTTAGCACAATAATTATATCTAAATTATAATGCTACACATCTATCTTATATAATAAAATTTGAGTTAACCTAATATATATAAGGAGAATAAATTACATCGTTAATTTTGCTTCTAAACTGTTCATAGAATATTTTTTTTAATTTCATTTTATTTTTCTCAATTTTTTTATTTTGTTAAATTTAAATTAAATCACATAATTAATCCGAGTTTCATATAATTGCATAGAACCCACATCTACTTATTCACTAATTATAAATAGTTTGGTGTTTTATCAATTGAAATACGTGCTGTTTCATGATTTTGTTTTATATAAATAATAGATGCAAAAGTATTTTGATCAAAATAGATGTAATTGTAACTCATCTTTTACTATAGAGAAAATAAGTATTTTTTTAGTTTCAAGGGAGAAGAATATAGATTTTTAAAATAAAGAGAAGAATTATGTAATTTAAAAATCTTTCAGAGGAGGAGAATGTAATTTGTATTTGTTGCTAGTGTCAAATTAGGGTTTGAATTTCAAAAATCATTATTAAAAATTATCAAAATTTGAAATAAATTCTTAAAAGAAAAACTACGATCACAACACGACTTATAATCATATGTATTCACTATACATTAAACTGAATGAATTGGACAAAATGCCTCTTCAGATATTGCTAGCTAAGCCACTTTATGTATGGGGTTTCACATCTGATCCGTGTCAGCCAAGTTGGGTTTTTCGTTGGGATGTTTGAATAATTTATAATTGTGCAGCCTAAGAACTGAAGAACGTGTAATCATGTAAATACAGCGACACTGTGCTAGTTGGAATAAAAGAAAAGGAAAAAAAAAAAAGAAGAAGAAGAAGAAGAGAAATTTGCATGCTCAAAAGGCAACCTAGTGTGTTTAGTAATAGCAACTAGCAAGCAAACTTGAACATGAATTGCTGATTAATTGGCACAAGACGAATTCTTAGGGTAGTCTTAGGTATGAGGTATTGCTGTATCTTTATTCTTTAAGCAGACAAAGAAACAATAGCGAAGAGGTTTGAACTTTGGTCCATTTTGAAACATAATTTAGTGTGTGGTTAGTGTAGGAAATATTTTGAAATTAAAATAATTCAAATATAATCACAGTAGAAGAAATTGTATACTTGGTAACAGGTGCACTCAAATTTTTAAACGGTCATATTTTCTTATTTGTCTGCTAAGGTTTAGGTGTTATTTTAATTCCTTATTTATACCTTTTAAGAAGAAATCTAATAGAATACTTATAAATTATCTTTAAATTAACGAGATAGAATGTGATAATTTATAGATAATTTATCTTTAAATTGATAAAATATAATAGCTCATCTTAAATTTAAAAAATTTAAAATCTAAATTAATCATTAGATAATAATAATTAATCTAATAATTAAATTAATTAAATCAATTAAATTAATAAATCGAGTTAAGTTATATATTGGATCAGCTCAACTTGAATGTCCCAAATCCAACCATTAGAGAAATGGAAGTCTCAAGAATGAGGATGTGCTGAATGACTAGATATATAGGTGGGTCTTCCCGAATCTTGAGTGTGCTTGGAATGTTGGAAGAGAAAAGTGGAAAAAGAAAAAGGGAGATGGAAAAAATTAAAATGCTATTTGGTATGTTGAAACGGGAAAATTTATGGATTTTGTTTCATATTTTTTATTGCACTTTTTATTTTATCCAAATTACATAGGAAAGTTATGTTAAAAATGAAAAAGAAAAAAATTATTTTACCTCAAATAATAATATTTTATATTAAAAGATTTTAAAAATTGAAATTATTTTTAAAAACTCAAAAATGAAAAATTTTAATTTAAGATTCTGAACTATAATTTTTTTGTGCATTTAAAATATTTGGTTTTTAGATCTGTTAAAATAATTTTAAAATTTTAAAATTTAAATTATAAATATATTTAATTTAAGATTATCAACTATAATTTTTTTATTTTATGTTAATTGATAAAAATTAATTTTTTTAACCTTGAACACAGGAATTCTTGTGGACGATGAATACCAATTGACTCATAATTCTACAATAATACGTTTTTACTATTTTACCACGAATTTTCCGCACAAAATTTTGAACCTTGAGACCAAGAATTATTTGCAATTTGACAATTTTGGGCCCGTTTGAAATGTAAGAGAGAATGAAAAGGATGGAAATTTTTTTTTTATATTATCTATTTTATCTTTGTAATTATTACTTAATTATTATTTAATATTATTTATTAATTATTATTTAATCATAAAAAATAAAAAAAAATTATTTTTTTTCTCATTTTATTTTCATACTTACTTTTTACCTATATGAACCCTTTATTTCATTAGAAAGCCACTTATGCCGACCTTTTTAGCAGTAGGTTGTATTAACGCTTTCACAGTAAAAAATATTATAAGATATAAATAAATTAATTTTTTTAAATAAAATTATTTATTGTTCAAAATTTCAATAAAAATTATCATAAAATAGTTAAATGGTAATAAAATCATATAAAATTGAATTGATTCACTTTAAAACATAGAAATAAAAATTAATTGAGTTAACCCACATTAGGCTAAACTATAATTTAGCAGGGTGATATAGGTATATGTGAAGTAATACAAGTTAACGCTAAGTTATGAGATTTCACTATTTAAGCATGAATGATGTATGCATGGTTAACACTTTTTTGTTTTGGCCACAATGCATAGTCCGCAGTTTAGAAATATAGATAAGGAGATCCAAAATGAAAATTCAAAGCATATATTTGAGGTGCATTTATTAATTGTGTTTGTGGCTTTGTTATTATTCTCCATACCTAATGCCTAAACCTGGGATCTATCGATGAGATCTGGAGAAAACATTGCCTTGTTTGTCCTCTGCTTCATCGTTACTGTACAAATTTGAAAGAAGACCCCTCTACGAAACCTAGATATTTATGATTATTTTATGAGTAAATTATATAAAATTTTTATTTTTATTTAAATATATATATACTTCCGTTTAAATAAAATGTTATTCTATTTTTTAGAGAATAGAAGGTATTTTAATTTAAAAAATGTAAATTAAATTAAAATATACATTAACTTTTTATTTCAAAAGAAATATATATATAATTTACTCTAATTTTATTACCATCCCAAATGTTTATTATTAAACATATATCAGCTTAAGTATATCTCAGCTTTGCAAGTCAAAACAACTCCTAAAGAGCTTCTCGTGAATTAACTAACCCTTGAAACGGGCATTTCATAACCAAGTTGAGCTTTAATAATAATAACAATAATAATAACAATAAGACGTGAATTGAGAATCTCCTTTGAATTGGTCACTCTCACTCGAATTAGTTTCCCAATTAAAGATTGTTCAGTTAATATAAAAGCATTTAGACTAGAACAATCTAGACGGAGGCATTCATATCTCCTTTTTTTTTTTTTTTTTAAATAAACTATTCTTCCTTTTCAAAAAGATACTTAAATTATATAATTTTTGTATTATAAAAATATATACAAATTCTTTTAGGGCTAAAGTATGACTACAATACCATTAAGATTAATATTGATTTTTTATTAAAAATATAAATTAATAAACAAATTAAAATATTATTTTAATGTTATTTTATTTTGTGTTAAAAATTATAAATTTGATTTATTTTAAATTAAATAATTTAATTATTTTTATATTAGTCAAACACATCTTTAATATTTGTTATATTATATAAATAATAACTATATATTAGTCAAAATATATTTAATTATAACTCATGTTTTTACTATATGTAAGTTTAATATACTGCAATTTTTTAATTTTAAAAGAATAAAATATAAATTTTTAAAATTGAAAAACTATATAATTTCCCTTTGTCTATTTGCAAAGCTAAAGGCGTTTTTATATTAATGTAAGGGTCAACTCTATCTAACATCATAAATACAAAATGAACCAAATTGTTCTTACCCTTTAATTTGACATGAAAGCCACGTATTTAAGCGTAGAAGATTTTTTTTTTAAAATACTACAAATTCACCCTTCTATATTTCTATTTGCCACACCCTGATCACGTTAGACATAGAAAACAAAAGGGAAATATGATAGCAAAAGGCAAAAGTGAGCTGTTTTCTTTTTGCTAATTTAAATGAAAAGAAGGAAGAAGTGCGGCTGGAGAGAATTTAGATTGTGCTCGCTCAAGTAAATATATTATGATAATTTTGAATGAGACTTAACTGTAATATATTTATATATGTGTTTATAATTAATTTGATTTATTTATTTCATATATAAAAACACATTTAGCTAAGAATTTTTCTAATAGTTTCTTTGCCTTTGAATCCCGCGTGTTACTCTTTCCTGCCACTTTATAGCCCTTCGAAAGTTTCCCGTGTCATTTGCTCATCATTTCTAAGCCCACACCCAAAATGTGAGTGAGAGATATAAAGCTGGAGAACAGCATTCTAAATTTAGGTCATACAAAATTTAAGCATAAATTATATAAATTTTATTCTTGTTAAAATTATATAAATATATTTTGAAACAAAAAATTATGTTATATATTAGTCTAATTTTATATTTTCTAACTAAATTATTTTTCATTAATCCTTTTACATATTTTCTTGAAAATATTTTAATAAAAAATAAAAATATATATTTTAAAAATAGAATAAAAATTATGTAATTTTAACGAATTCAAAGAAAATCTATCTAAAGCAAAAAACTAAATACCTAAAATTTAAAAAAGAAAAAGAATTTTCATTTTTGTTCCAAAAGATAAGTAAAGATACTTTCTTTAGTGTGCGTCCCCTCAAGGAGTTTCAATCCGAGACAAGAAAGCAAGGCATGGCCGAAGCTTCACTTTGCAACTCCAAAACCCCAAAATTGGTGATGCATTGCCATTCCTCAATGGCAGCGATGCAAATTGGCAACTTTCAAATTCCAATTTCCTCTACTTTTTTATCCTTCCAAATTACCAATTTTTCATAAATTAGAGAGAGAGAAAAAAAAAAAAAACAGAAATTTGCAGTTGGAGTAGCTGGATTTGGCTGGAAGACCTACTCCCACAAGAACCTATTCACAATCTTCACGCTTGGCTCCACCACCTCCCTCTGCCAAATATCCGACCACCTCTCTCCGCCGCCTCCGCTTCCCAACGCCGCCCTGAACACCTCCGTCGCGTCCAGCCTCCGTAGGTCCCACCCCGCCCCTTTTAGCTGCAAGATCTTCCCTATCTGCCTCTTCCCTAGCTGACACGTGTTGTCCTTTATCGCCCTCACTGCCTCTTCGTATGCAGCCTTCCGTAGTAGATCCTCTTCGCTTGAACACTCTGTGCTGAGTCCTCCCGGAGGCGGGTATTTATTGAAATACCGGTCGAACTCCGGCACGCCGATGGCTTTCCTTAACCCCGTCCGGTTCGCCGAGTCGTCCTCCAAATCGTCCGCATCCGGGTCGAAGAACTCGGCTAACTCGTCCACCATTCCCGAGTCAAGCATGTCGTCGACTCGCTTCGTTAAGTAATCTGATAACACAGGAAATGACATGTCCGCCCACAAGAAGCAGCACTTGTACCTCAACTCCGACGAGATCAAACTCGACGACAATGATGACCCGTCGAACACATTCAACCTCGAGTCGAATCGGTCGGAGAGCAGAGCGTGAACGAACGAGTTAGACCCACCAACGACGATGGGAAGCTTCCTCCTCGAAGTAATGTCCGAGATAATGGAGCCGCCGTGCAACCGAAAATCTAACGGCGTGAACTCTCCGTTTTCTGGGTCAACCTCACCGAGGAGATGGTGAGGGACGCCATTGCGTTCGTCAATGGGGATCTTGTTGGTGGTGATGTCGAGGCCTCTGTAGACTTGCATTTTATCTGAGTTTATAATTTCCGAGAAGGGAAAATGGGTTGAGAGGTCAATGGAGAGGCGGGATTTTCCGGTGCCGGTGGCACCCATTATGACAATCACCTTCTCTTTCCGGCAGTTGCGGTGGAAGACGGTGGCAGCGTCCATGCGTGGCCAACGGTTTCTTCTGCTGGTGGTGGAAGAAAAAAGGGTGAGCGAGGAATGGTGAAATTTAATGGGGGAGCAATGGTGAGAGTAGTGAGTAGAGAAGAAGGAAAGTCTCATAGGAAGAAGAAGAAGGGGTTGTGATTGTGGAGAAGTAGAAGAATCTTGAAGGTGAGGTAGAGAGAGAGAGATATATACGGTGACGGTTGCTATGGATGCAGAGAGAGAGACAGAGACATATACGGAATAAGGAAGAAAGGGTGTGTGTGTGGGTATGGGTGTACCTGAGAGACAATGAGTGCGAGAGTGGTGAGGTGGGTTTTGTGGCGTCAGAAATTGAGGTGCATTTCCCAAATAAATACCAAATTGCAAATGAACCCCCCCAAAACGGCTCTGCTTTCCTTTGCTTTTGCCTCTCCGTTTCTTCTTCTGCTTTGCTATGCTATTTTGCTGCTGGTCTTAGCTGAGCTTGGCTCTCATTTTATACTCTGCTTTCTTTTCTCAATGCAAATGGAAATAAGACTCACTCTGTGATACTACAGTTAGTGGAGGGATAAGGGAAATGATCAAGGTATTTAAAGCAGAGTCATGGCACTGTTTGACTTTCTTTTTATTTTTCATTTTTCTTTGATTTCTCTTTTTTCCTTTTTTTTTTCCTTACAATTTTTTGGCATGAAAGACGGTAATATAAACAGGGTATTCTAACACTTTTCTCAATGGCAATTTTGAACATTGAATCCCTATAGAGCCTGCGCTGTGCCCCCAAACAAAAGAGTTTTCTCAGATTTTATTTTATTTTATTCTTTTTGTCTCCTGTTTCACAGCAGTAGTGTTGTACAGTAGAAAATAGATAAATATCAATTTTACTTTATATTTATTCAAGCGCAGTCTTACTTATAAGAAAATTGGAGTCGTCCTCTTATTTAATTGGATACCTACTTTGATCCTTGATAGATTAGATTACGTATGAATATTTATGTATATAAATTTAACAGTCATGTCACAAAAAAATTATAATTATTATCTATCTA
The DNA here is from genome assembly GCA_032878935.1 of Erythrophleum fordii. NCBI lineage: Eukaryota > Viridiplantae > Streptophyta > Magnoliopsida > Fabales > Fabaceae > Erythrophleum > Erythrophleum fordii. The sequence goes on from JAVQMF010000029.1 coordinate 5,703,616, forward strand.
AAATTTTTTATTTGCACCTTTAAATTTTGAAAGTCTCCAACATGTACTTTAATTCATCTTTTGAAATTTCGCTCCCTAAGCTTTTTTTTTTTTTTTTTTTCTGTTTTCGCCTCACAATACCTATACAGGGGCAAGTACTGATAATGCGTATTTAACTTGTAAGCAATCAAAATCAATATATGGACTTCCATGGGGTTGGTTACAAGGTGTTAAGAAATTACATAGAACGGATCGGGTTCAGATCCTCTGCGAATAGCAGTGGATGCGTACAGTCTGCGCAGCGACAAAACGACCTCGTTTTATCTCCCTATAGCCAATCCCAACCGTTCATTCTACGCAATCTTGAACATCCTTGTATCTCCTTTTAAGTGAATAAAGAAGCAAGGGAAAGACGGCATCGGAGTTTCCCCGCAGCAGATGGAAAAATCGCTTAAACTCCGGCCACCAACAACTGGTCAGAGAAGAGAAGAAAATCTTTGGAGCTCCGAGTACGATCCTCTGCCTCAACCACGATATCCTTTATATGCTATTCATTTACCTCGACATGTTCGACCTCGTTTGATGCTTTGTTATTTGCAAATTTTGGTACTCTTCACATCCTCTTCTTAAACTTGAATGCCTGGATGGTGATCAATTACGTCGTTGCCTGTTGCTCCAGCAAAGTTCAATGCCATGGAATATATATATATATATATAACACTTTCCTATCATAACTCTTCTTTTATTTGACGCTTTATACTTCTTGTATTTGATCAAATGTGCATGTTTCCTGATTTTCATGAAGGAATGCAATCATCAACAAGTAGCTAAAGTCTAAGACAAATGCCAAAACATGGGCGATCCTTCTCAATATATGAACATAGTGCCTCGGCCATCAACTTTCGATACTGGGAAAGAAATTAAAAGTATTCAACTCCCATTGGAAAGGAAAATGTTAGACTCCAAGCTCTGAAAAAGAAAAAAAATCAAGAGAATTTATGTATATATAGCAGATTCTTTTTCCACCTTGAACCAATAAGGACAATATGGAAGACACTAGGTGATATCATCAAAGGCAACCAACATGTACGGAATCAGTTTATCTCACATAAACTATTAAAACAACCACCATGCACGTCCAACTTGTACATTAATTGTAAAAACTCAAATCCAGCAATAACATATTACATCTTTAATGTCAAATCCAAGTTAATAGATAGCATTCCTATTTTACTTTCTAACTAGAATACCAAAAGAGGAGGCACAGACTGAGAAGTTCTTGGAGTATTTGACATTGGTATAACGAAAATGATTTCTCAAGGAAACTTTGCTCTGAAGAAGTAAGAAATAAGAAGAAGAGCTATGGAAAATGCATGAGGAGGAGGACGAAGTGAGTGAGTTGGATCGCCGATTATGGCCAGAGAATTTGAGAGAGTGGTAGACAGGACAGTTGGAGCACCGGAGATGAATGAAGCAAGGCCAGTGGAGTTCGTTTCTGTGAGTTTTAGGGAGGCTAAAAAGATGGCTAAGATTGCGCACTATGGACTCAGACCTGGCGACAACATGGCGGACGGAGGACCTTTAGATTAAGCGGACGATCACGATTGGCTTAGGGAGAAAAAACGACGTCGCATCGTCGCTGCGCATGCGGTACGCATCCTCTGCTATTCGCAGAGGATCTGATCGCGAACGGATCTCTCTAGTCACTTCAAGGGGTTAAGGCACTAAAATGAAATGTGAAAGGATCGCAAAGGAAAAAAAAGACTTAGATAGATGACTTTCTTATCTTTTGCACAATATGGCAAAACCAAAACCCCACATGATAATTCTGGTTAATTCTTGAGGAAAAAGATGAGATTGAGCAATTCTTCAATTTTATCTCGTGTCCTTGACTAACTTCAATTTAGGATTTCTACCTTTCACATCATTCATCTCTTACACATACTTCTTACCTAATTATTAAGATTTGAAGTATGCCATTTGACTTCTGTGATTAATTTTTTATTATTTAATTATGTTATAGTAATTTTAATTTTAATATAAATAATTGTATTAACATTAAAACAAAAAATAATTTTCTCGTTAAAAATGGGTTATTATTAGAATTAAGTTGACATTTTAAAAAATTAAAATTATCAATTTATTCTAAGTAATAACTTCATAACATAATGATATCATTCAAGATATAAGTAAAATAAGTTTTTAGCTATAAAATTATTTATTATTTTATAATATTTTATTATTTCTATGATTATTTTTGGTAATGTGAATAAAGAATTCACAAAATAATCAAGTGAGAATAAAACAAATTGCATAGAATGAAAAATCTTTTTTTAAATCATATAAAGACAAAATAAATTTTACATCCAATTATATGAAAATAAATTTATTTATTTTTTTACTTACAACAAAAAATTTACAAATTATATAGATTGTTCTGATTTTAAAGTAGAGAATATTGTAATTAATATAAGCCTTGTATATATTATATATTATTATTGTTACTATTAATGATACGTTATTTATTTTCTGTTATTTTAATTGACTATTTTTTTTAAATAAGATTAAAAAATTTTCATGCAAGATTTTTTTTTTCTTTCAAGATAAGGAGCTAGTACCTCAATCTAGTATCAACTTTACTAGTTGGTCACATGCAATTGCGTAGAGCTCATTTCAATACCAGTACTTCAGATAATTTAATTTACTAAAAATACAAACTTGGAATATTTCTACAACATATAGGACTAAAATTAAAAGAGTCAACGAAATTTAATATCAGGATCTAATCTAGACCGCCAATATTTTATATTCAGTCTATTATACTGACTCTGGAAAAAGTAATTTTAACTAAAATTTTGACTAATGGATGTCATAAATTTGACAGATAACAACATGTGAAATGATAACTATTTTCAATTCTTTCTTTGTTTTTATTGAGCTACTTTCGAACTAAAATGTTTTGATGTTCACGGCATGATCAGTGACCCTACAAGAAGTAAAATAGCTTTGATTCTTTAAAAAAGAAAAAAAGGCAAAACAATATGTGGATTGGTAATTAATTTGGATAAATTAAACGACATAAAAGCATAGCTAAGCCTAAGGGCAAGAGTCAAAATGGGATAACCCAATTCCTTATCCTTATAATTTTATTTTAAAGAAGAGTTTGAAATCAAAATAACTTCTCAAGAAGCAGCCTTGCTTCACACGCTAAAAGTAAATTTTGTTTCTTTTTATATTTTTTTAAAATGAAATTCTTTGTACAAAAGTAAACGGTCGAAGATGTCAAAATGTTGAAATCCCTCAGCAGTACAACTAAACTCCATGGACTTGACATCTTTGAGGCGCCCATGTTACGTCCTTGGTGACGCAGTGAAAATATGCGAAGAATGAATAAATACGTTTGTTTATAATAAAAGAGAGATAAGAATAAAAGTTTATTGAAAAATTTTAGTCAACTTTAATAAATAAAAAATAACTTATAATAAAAAAGGGAAATAAAATAATGCTACAAAGTGAAAAATAAATATTTTGAAACATGCAGAAATGAGATATTTCGAGATTCAAAACAACTTCAATCAGGTAAGTCAAGATTGCTATGACGATGGGCTTGAAACGAATTTTTTGAAATGGTATAATATAGACCAAAATTTCAATTAGATAAAAAATTATAGTTTCTTAAAGTAGATCTTTTAAATTTTACATTTGGATTACTGTCATTTAGCACGATTTATAAATTCTTTAATTAAACGTCCCATGTCACCCATTTAAAAAAGCCTTACTAGTACTTGACCCAAAAAATATTATTTATTTTAAAAATAATTAGAATTATTATAGTTATTAATGATTTCATTCTCGCAGCCCTTAATCATTATTAAAAAAATTTTGAATAGTCAACAAAAATATATATGAGCCATTATTGATAAATTGTATGTATAAAATTAAAAATTATGCAATAGGAAATATAAATATATCGATGGATGTCTTAACATATGCCAATGTCAAATTTAATTCTTGTATACTAATTAGAAAAAAAATTATTTAATTAAAATAAAAAAGAAAAAAAATGTTAAGAAACTGCTGGGTGCACATGAATGAGAGTGAAAGTTTGGAGCTCAAAATAATATTTTATTACTAGTAGTTTGACATGCTCAATCAATTTGTTCTTTTTTGTTATCTTAAAAAAATAATTTTCTTTCTTATATTTTCCGAAAGATGAAGGAGTGATTTATTTAGTTAATGATTTTCTTATCTCATATTAATATTAATGATGTGGTTAATATTAGTCAAAACCATATAGATTAATATAAAATTTTTGAACAAATGACAAAATAATATTTTATTAAAGTCCTATAAATGACTATAACCGCCAACAATCAATGGTAGTTTTTTTTTTTGATACTGCAGGTATCCTCCTTTGGAGGCAATCTTGCCCAAGGCATAGTCGAGCGCCGAAAGGCGGCTTCCTCTCCCAATGGGGATTCGAACCGTGGTTCACCACAATGTGAGGGACTAGCCCTTTCTGCTAGACCCAACCTCCATTGATAACAATCAACGGTAGTTATCTAGAAGAAGACTAAAGCCAACGGCCCTATTCATTTGGGTCCTTTGTGGTAGATCCGGACTTACACTTTAAATCTACTATGCCAATTTCTTAAAGGCAGAGCTTTAGTGAATAGTGACGGTGGCCACATTTCACTCACTAATAAAAATTTCTCCTTTTTTTTTTTACTTTTTATTTGTTCAGATTTTTATTAATACTCTATTATTTTGTTTTCACAAAACTTAATTTCATAATAGCTGCAAATATTATTCAAAAGAAGAATGATGTATTTTTATTAGTGTTCCTAATAGTACGCAACTTATTTCACGGTCACTAATAGAAAGTTTTATATTTCACGGAACGTTATTGGCACAAAAAGTTTTGCATGACTTAAAAATAAGAAAATTAAGAAGAAAAAATTATAGGAATTAATTTCCAAGTTCAAACAATATTATTAAATTATAGAATGTGGGTATGCCTTATATAGATATGTTTAGATGGAAGATAATTGAGTGAAAAGAAAAGGAAAGGGAAGGTTACATTGAATTTTTCTCTTTGTTGGATTCTTTTTTTAAAAAATTTTTTTGGCCGAATGGGAGTTTTTGATTGATACAAATAAAGGATTGAATAAGATTTTGATTAAGCATTCAAAATTTTCAAATTTTTTTATTTTTTATATTTTTAAGTTCCTCCAATTTAAAAAATTCAAATCTCATTATTTTTTATGCTTCTTCATATATTTTTTTTAATCTTTTACATTTAGTGAGAGAATAACAATAACAAGATAAACCCTCACTAAGATGTTTGATTCTTAAAAGAAAAAAAAAAGTGCAAACTGTTATGGAAGTCTCAAAATAAAGAACTTTCCTCCTACTTTGGCACTACAATTTTTTTGGGATAGCAAACTTGGTTTCAAACTTTCTTATTTTAGTTGAGTTTTGATTGATAAGAGTATCTAGAAAGTTTCATTTTGTTTAAAGGTAGGCATAGTTGTATTTTATGAAGTTTTCTATGAAAAAGAAAAGCCAAGGCACATTTTATTAAATGTGATTTTTTAGATCTAAGAGAGGTTTGAGAGGTTCTCCTTGTACATTGTTCACAAGAAAGCAATAGTAAATTAATAGGTTGTTTTTAATATGGATGTAGGCATCATTGGTTGAATCACAATAACCCCTTATGTCTATTTCTGTCTCTCTCTCTCTCTCTCTCTTATTTTTCTCAATTGCTTTATTTTGTGTATACATGGCAACTTTGTTTATACCTCAAATTCTAACAACTAGTATCAAAGCCTGGCTTCAAATTTATCAAGTGGAATTGACAAGGGAGATTTGAATTGTAGCTAATTCTTATCAGGTAAGGTTGATTTAGTTTTGTGATCTGTATGGAGAAGTTATTCCATCAAGTTTGAATCCTGGAAGACGAACAACATAAATGCCTATACTAAGTTTGATAAATTTGAATGTGAAAGGCAATTTCAATTTTTAGCAAATGATAGTGACAATTTTGTTAGTGTAATTAAGGGTTCAAATAGCACTCATTAAGAAGAAGTCAAATAAAATGGAGGATGATGAATGGCAAAACATATATCATATTGCATTTAGCATGATCCATATGTGTTTGCTAGATTTAGTGGCATATGATGCGATAAAGGAAAAGACAATGAGGGGTTTGTAGATAAAGTTGAAAACTTTATTCATATCTAAAAACATCTTTAAAATTTTTTTGATGAAGTCAGATCTATATCTCTTCAAAAAGGAAGAAAGGGTGATCTAAAGGAACATATTGCAGAGTTCAACAAGAAGATCAGTAATTTACTATAGGTAGATGTTAAGATGAGTAAAGAAGATAAAGCGCTGATGTTATTAGGCTCTTTATTGTCGTCATTTAAAAACTTGACCACTATGTTATTGATGGGAAGGAGATAGTAAACTACAAAGAGGTAGTTATCATTCTTAGGTCCCACAATATTAAGTAGAGGATGAATGAGAATCTTTAAGAAGGGTTAGTGAGTTTTAAGCAAGGAAGGGGGTAGGGAGAGGGACAAGGAGCGATCCTGAGGGAAAGGGATTATAGAAGTTTAGAAAGAGGAATCCAAAGAATGTAAAATTCCTTAAATATCATTAGAAGAGCCATTTCAAGAAAGATTATCCAATGTCTAAGGATAAGGTGTTCTCCCAGCTTTGCGTGTAAAGGTGTCCAAGGCTTTGGAAGAAGAGGACCTCTTGGAGGTTTCATTAATAAATAAAGGAAAATATAGCACGACATGAACTTTAGACTTGGTGTGTTCTTCTATTATATTTCATTTAGAGAGTGGTTTATTTCATATAAATTATGTGATGCTAGTATAATTGAGTTAGGTGACAAACACTTATGTAGGGTGGTGGGGATAGGATCAGTGAGGATAAAGATGTTTCATAGAGTGGTGAAAATTTTTAAAGAATGTGAAGCATGTTTCATAATCAAAAAAGAATCTTATCTCACTAGATTAGTTAGAAAAATTTGGGCACAGCTTCTTAGTGACTACAAGTAATGGAATCTTGAACAGTATCAAGGGTGCTTTGATAGTCATGAAGGGGAATTAGGTAGAGAACAATTTCTACAGACTTATGGGTAATACGGGCGTCAGTAAGGCATCTACAATTTCTTTAGAGTCAGACACAAATATAATTGCTTTGTGGCTTATGTGGTTAGAATATATCAATGAGCAAAGATTGAAGGAGCACTATAAAAGGAAGCTACTGGAAGATGTTAAAGAGTTCAAGGTTGATTTCTACAAGTTTTGTGTGCTTAGTAAATAGAACTAAGTTTAGTTTAAGTCATTCTCACACTATAGTGGTGATACATTAGAGTACGTTTATAGTAAGGTATGGGATCTAGCCCCTATATTAATAAAAGATGGAGCTAAGTATTTTGTTACCTTTATAGATAACTTCTCCAAGAAAACTTGGATGTACTTTACGAAAGAAAAGTCCAAGGTGTTCTCTAAGTTTAAGGAATGGAAAGCCAATGTAGAGAAATAGACAAGTAAACAAGTTAAGTATCTATATTTTGACAATAGTGCTGAGGACATGTCGCATGAGTTCTACAACTACTATAAGAAAGAAAAGATAGAAAGAAATTTCATGGTTCTTAAGACCCCATAGCAAAATGGGGTTGTAGAGCATATAAACAGGTTTTTGCTAGAAAGATCACGATTAATGAGGATACAAGCCAATTTGCCCAAGCAACTTTAGGGAAAAGCACTTAACACAACCTATTTCATCCTTAACAAGCCACCTACTCTACATTTGGAAGGTAAATTTGCCAAAGAAGTGTGGTTTGGAAAATAAGTAAACTTCTTCATACTCCATATTTTTAGGTATAAAACTTATGCTCATATTCCCAGTAATGAGATATCCAAATTGGATCTCAAGTTTCAAAAATGCATTTTTTGCCAATTACGTAAAATGATAAAAGGATTTAGGCTTTAGGATCCTAAAGAATATAAGGTCTTCATTAATAGAGATGTGGTGTTTGATGAGCACACCATGTTGGGGAACAAGGTAAATAACCAAGAGAATACATCTGGGGGTTATAATGTTGAGGTGAAGTTGCATCCCACATAAATGATAGATAATGGTGATATTTTATAAGAGTATCAACAGCAAGATCATTGCATCGCCAGAGCTAAACCTAGACAAATATTAAGCCAACTAAAAGTTATGGGTTTGATAATGATTCAAGTTCGTACATGTTACTGAATAGCTGTAGTGAGCCTAGTACTTTCTAAGAAGCAATTTTCAATCTAGAAAAAGACAAGTAGATATAGGCTATGGTGGAAAAGGTGGAGCCTCTCTATAAGAATTAGACGTGGAAATTAGTTCAACCTCCCAAAGGTAAAAGGCTAATTGAGTGTAAGTAAATATATTATAAGAAGGAAAGTTTAACAAAAAAGGATGGTGTATGTTACAAGGTGAGGTTAGTCACTAAGGGTTATTCATAAAAGGAAGGGTTGTATTATAATGAAGTCTTTCCCTAGTAGTAAGCCATACTTTTATCAAAGTGTCATCGAGTTTAATAGCCTAATAGGACTTGGAGTTAAAGTAGTTAGACATCAAAACTACCTTTCTCCATGGTGAACTAGAGAAATGAATTTTCATGGAATAGCTAGAAGGATTTAAGGAGCTCGACAATAAGCATCTTGCTTATAAGCTTAAGAAGTTCTCGTGCAGTTTGAAGCTATTTTCTTGTTAGTTGTATAAGGAATTTGATTCTTTCATGTTGAGTGTAGGCTTCACTAAGTGTGGATTGCTACCTATATTATAGGGTCTTAAATGATGAATCTTATGTTTAGTTGCTATTATATATTGATGATATGCTAATTGGTACTAACAAGATGTTTAATTTGTGTAATTGTAAGTCTTTATTAAGTAAAGAGTTTGATACGAAGGATCTTGACGCTAAAAAAAAGATCCTAGGCATGGAATTATTAAAGATAGGAAGAACAAGAAGTTATGGCTCTCATAAAAGAACTATATTCAATAGGGGTTTGAGAGGTTTAGCTTGGATGAGGCTAAATTAGTTGCTAGCCCTGTAGCAGGCCACTTCAGGTTATCTAGTTCACAATATTTGAGCATGGATGAGGAGGTGAAGGTTATGGCAAGCATTCCATACACTAATGCAATTAGCATCCTTATGTATGTCATGGTGTGCATTAGCCTTAGTTTGGCTCATGCTGTAAGTGTTAGCTAAAGGATCATTAACAAGTAATCAAATGGGTGCTTAGATATCTCAGGGGTATAGATAATCTTGGGATTTCTTTTAGTACTGACAATATTTTTGTGATCGTTTTTGTAAATGTAGATTATGCAAATGACTCAAATGATAGAAAGTCTATATCTGGTTATGTTTTTACACTAGTAGGTGGTCTTATTTGTTAGAGGTCCACTCTCTAAACTGTGATTGCAATGTTAAACACTAAGGTAGAATACATGGTAGTAACAAAATGGCAAAGGAGGCTTTATTTGAAAAGGTTGGTTTTGGAAATTGGTGTAGAAAATGAATCCATTCAACAATTTTATGATAGCTAAAGTGCCATCTACTTATCAAAGAATCAAGTGTTTCACACCTGCACAAAACACATTGCAGTGAGATTTCACAAAATCAAAGAACTGGTTTCTTTAACTAAGATCTTGTTGGAAAAGGTGCACATATCAAAGAATGTAGAGAATATGTTGACAAATATGCTGCGTTGAAAAAGTTTAGATATTGTTTAGACTTGCTTTAAATCTTTTCTTACTAAAATACAGTTGAGGTATCAAGGGGAGGCGCTAGGTCTTTAGGTAAGTTTTCCAAGAGGAATGATTTTTTACTAAAGTGGGGATTGTTGCAGATGGCTTAAAACATGAAACTTTTCTCCCATTACTTCAACATTGTTATTTCTTTATAATAGCGAATTCAACTTCAAATGTATAAAGGAAAGATATATATGAATATAATTTGTGTTTAAGCTTGAGCATGTTAATGTCTGTATCATCTTAATGCAAAATGTAATCATGTGTGTATGATGTCCATATTAGGAGTCATTGAAGTATGCATGTATGAATGAGTGGTAAGCATAGGTATACATGATGAACCTTGTGGGAATATCAAGGCTATGAGGTACTATTATGTACATGAGTATAAGATCAACTTTCTATGATATATTGATACTTGAATGGACCCTTAGTACATGATTTTCTATATGGAATGACTTATGAACCATATTTATTTATGAATATGGAATGGTCATATTTTAAGCCAAACTTTTTCTCATGTAATGAAATTGATGGAATTGATGCTTAAGATGATTAAAATTTGCTCAAAGGGAGATAATGCAAATTGAAAATCATTTGAACCATTTTGAACCTAAAGTTGGTCTAAAAATGGTCTTAAATTACATCTCAACTACAAATGGTCAAATAATTTAGTTTGGAGTTGAAATTTGATACGCAATTAGAACTTGTATAAAGCTTTCTAATAAGAGAAGAATGGAAATTTTTGGAACACTTTAGAATAAAAATTTATGCAAAATGATCCCTATACTATTCACACTGTCCAGCTTTGGTTTTCCATAGTTTTAAATGGTCAAATGAATTCAGTTGCTCATAAAATTTTACAAGTGTAAAGTTCATATCATAAATTTTTCGTATACACCTAATTTGCATGAATCATAATTACGTAGCCTGAGATATAAATTTTCAAAAATTGATGCAGAATATGGAAACTATGACATTTTGGGCTAAAGTAATTCCATAAGCATCCAACGCGTGTTTTATAATTAAATGAACCAAACCAAGTATGTTTATGATAAATTTGAATGAAGGAAAAGAAAAATCCAAAATTGGACCTCTATAACTCTAATTGGCTTGTGAACAGACCAATTTTGGTTGTTAAAAACATATTAATGATTGTAAATCTTGTGACATAAGCATATAAATGGTATCAATGGATTAAAAACTCCTCTCTCTCTCTCTCTCTCTCTCTCCCTACTTTTCTTGTGTGCTTTATTTTATATGTGTTCATGTGACAAGTTATTTATACCCTAACTTCTAACAACGAATGTTGACAACAAATTTTGTGATGATTGGTGAGAGATTAGCAGTCCATTTTCCTCACTAAACACATTTCCTCACAGATAATTTAGTGAGCCAATAATGCCTTGCTAAATTGCCATAATTTCACTAGTCCCTCGTGAAATTTCTTGTTGGTTTGTAGTGTGTGGTGCTACGCAAAAATGTTTTTCCTTGTTAATTTTTTTGAATGTTAAGAATTGATACTATCAATTATTTTAAAAATTAAGACGATGTCCTCGTTAATTTTTCTTTTAATGTTAGGAATTGATATTATCAATTGTTTTAAAGATGATCCAAATTCAAGCATATACAGCGTCCGCTTTGCCACCATAATCTCATTGGTGGCAACATGGTCATACATATAGAATATAGTAAATTAATAGTTATTAGGCTTCCGTCTTCGAAGAAGTGCTTCCCTGATTAGTGTCAGTACTGCTAGCTAGCCCATGCATGCCTTGCCTTGCCTCGCAGCCTGAGACAGTTGACACGGGCGTGCAATGGAAGAAGATTCTAGAAGCCTCTGGAATTCTCTACACCTTTCTTTATTGAAATATCCATGTAAATATCTAGATTTTTCCTAGGAAGGTTCTAGAGTACTCTAGGTAATTCTAGTCTTTGTACATATCCTAGATTGTTCTAGAGAATGATTGTAGACCGTAGGATTGAGATGATCTCCACCGTCCATTGAGGAGGTGGGAGGCTATATATACCCCCAAGGTGCCATGGGGGAAGACACTTCATTTTGTACTCTCATTCTTGCAATATACAAAGTTCTCTCCAAGCTCTCTTGTCTAAGTTCTCTCTCAACTTTCTGACTAGCTTCCTCTTGTGATCAAGCCTCCTAGTGGAGTCCAAGGGAGAAAGGCTGACTTAGGTACGAGCTGGGAGTATCTAAGTGCCGCACGGTCGGTTGGAAAATCCAAGTCCGTGACAGTTGGTATCAGAGCCTGGTTCATCTCTTTGGGAGAAGATCTTGCTAGCGTGGAGATGGCAAGTGAGACTACTCACGTTCATGGTGGAGAACACGAGAAGGTCTCAAAGAAGAAAGGAAGCAAGTCGAAGTCTGGGGAACCCTCTAGGATGGAGGACCTAGGGGAATTTGACACAAGATTCGTGAGGATGGAGATTGCGGTTGCTGAAAGTCAAGACAAGTTCAAGGAGATTGATGCTCGAATGGAGGAGGATGATGCTTGCATAGAGGAGCTCGAAAGGGGGAATGAAGAGCTTCATGGACAAATGCAATGAGCCTTGAACGAGATGACCGAGCAACTAACCCAGTCAGGTGAGACCATGCATAACTCCCTCCTCAATGAACTTACCTCTCTTAAGGCTGAGAATGCTACTCTTAGAGAGGAACTTGAAAGGGTATTAAGGGAGTTTGGGGAACTGAAGAGTGAGGTGACCCTGGTGAAAATGGCAGTTGCTAAGGATGGAGGAGCTTCCGTCTCTACTTTTACTCCCGCTCCTTCAAGGGTGGATGTTCCTAAACCCAAGGCATTCAAGGGGGAAAGGAACGCGAAGGAGATCGATAACTTCTTGTGGAGCATGGAGCAATACTTCTGTGCACTAGGCATTATGGAGGATGCCAAGAAGATTGACAGTGCATCTCTCTTCCTAGAGGACACCGCTATGTTGTGGTGGAGGAGGAGACATGGTGACATTGGGAGAGGCATTTGCACCATTGACACGTGGGATGAGTTCAAGAAGGAGCTCAAGAAGCAATTCTACCCCGAGCATGCTGAAAGAGATGCGAGAGCAAGGCTAAGACGTCTCACACAAAGGGGAAGCATCCGAGATTATGTGAAGGAGTTCTCCGAGGTGCTCTGGGAGATCCCTGATTATCCCGACTCTGAGGCATTCTTTGCATTCATGGATGGATTACAACCATGGGCCAAGCTGGAGTTGGAGCGACGTGATGCAAGGGACCTTGCCACTGCCACATAGCCGAATCCCTCATCAAGTTTCGAAAGTCTGACAAAGGCAAGGCCAAGATGGACAAGGGCAAAGGTAGGGGAGAAGGCAAACAAGGCAAGGATGGTGCTTTCAAGTCTTTCAAGCCTAAGGAGAAGGGTTTGAAGACCAAGAAGAATGGTGAAAGACCACCACCGAAGTGCTTCCTTTGTGAAGGCCCTCACTTGGTTCGAGATTGTCCAAAGAAGAGCAAGCTCTCCGCATTGATCGAGGAGAAAGAGGTAGAAAGGGAAGTGGGCTCGTTGCAAGTCCTTAATGCCATCAAAGCTAAGGTAGAGGTGCCCAAGTCCAAGAAAGGACGTTTATTCGTACAAACCAAGGTGGGTGATGAAGAAGTTCGAGCCTTAGTAGATACCGGTGCCACGAACAACTTCTTAGAATGGAAGGAAGCAAACCGGTTGGGGATCAAGTACGAGCAAAAGCTAGGATGGCTGAAGGCTGTGAACTCTCCTCCAAGGATGATCCGTGGAGTGGCTCGTAACGTCAAGGTCTGCCTAGGTGAGTGGACTGGACTGGTAGACTTTACTGTTGTGCCTATGGATGATTATCCTATCATATTGGGCATGGACTTCATGGACAAAGTGAAGGCTGTGCCAATCCCCTTTGCCGATACCATGTGCATTCTAGAAGAAGGGAACTTGTGCATGGTACCCTTGACACGAGGCGAGACGAGTCAAGCTAGATCTCTATCCGCCATGCAACTTTGCAAGGGATTCAAGAAGGCACAACCAACATTCTTGGTGGCACTCAAGGAAGAAAAAGGGAATGTTACCTCCGAGCTGCCCAAGGAAGTTCAAGGAGTATTGGAGGAGTACAAACATATTATGCCCGCTGAGTTGCCCAAGAAGTTACCACCAAGAAGGGAGGTGGATCATAGAATTGAGCTTGAACCTGGTGCAAGGCCCCCTGCTGCCGTGCCATATAGGATGGCGCCTCCTGAACTAGAGGAGCTAAGGAGGCAATTGAAAGAATTGTTGGATGCTGGGTATATCCAACCATCGAAGGCTCCATATGGTGCTCCGGTACTATTCCAAAAGAAGCATGATGGATCGCTTCGGATGTGCATCGACTACCGAGCACTGAACAAGATCACTGTGAAGAACAAGTATCCCATCCCGCTCATTGCTGACTTGTTCGATCAACTTGGAGATGCGAGGTGGTTCTCCAAGCTTGACCTAAGGTCCGGTTATTATCAAGTTCGCATTGCTGAGGGAGATGAGCCAAAGACAACGTGCGTCACTCGTTATGGCTCCTTCGAGTTCCGCGTCATGCCCTTTGGACTCACCAATGCACCCGCACATTCTGCACCCTCATGAACAAGGTATTTCAACCTTTCCTTGATCGCTTTGTGGTGGTGTATTTGGATGATATCGTCATTTACAGCAAGACCCTAGAGGAGCATGTTCAACACCTCCGTCAAGTCTTCAAGGTCTTGCAAGATAATGAATTATATGTGAAGAAAGAGAAATGTTCCTTTGCCCAAGAAGAGGTGGCGTTCTTAGGGCATATTGTTGGCAAGGGACAACTGAAGATGGATGAGTCCAAGGTCCGAGCAATACAAGATTGGGAGCCTCCCAAGGGAATCATTGAGCTGAGATCATTCCTTGGCTTAGTGAACTACTATAGGCGATTCATCCGTGGCTATTCCTCTCTAACCTCACCATTGACGGACCTACTAAAGAAGAATCGCTCTTGGGTATGGGATAAGAAGTGTCATGAGGCCTTCGAGAAGTTAAAGCGTGTAGTGATGGAGCAACCTGTGTTGGTATTGCCCGACCACACCAAGAGCTTTGAGGTGCACACTGATGCATCCAACTTTGCTATTGGGGGTGTGTTGATGCAAGAAGGACACCCCATAGCTTATGAAAGTAGAAAGCTGAACGATACCGAGAGACGGTACACGGTGCAAGAAAAGGAGATGACTGCCGTGGTGCATTGCCTAAGAACTTGGAGGCATTATCTGTTGGGGTCCAAGTTCGTGGTGAAAACTGACAACGTGGCAATGAGTTACTTCCTCAACCAAAAGAAGTTGACACCGAAGCAAGCAAGGTGGCAAGACTTCTTGGCGGAGTTTGACTTCGTGATGGAGTACAAGCCAGGGAGGGCAAATTTGGTGGCTGACGCCTTAAGTAGGAAGGCTGAACTTGCCACTATGACTCAACCCACCTTTCCTTTGGTGGAGCGTATCAAGGAGGGTCTTGAGAAGGACCCATAAGCCAAGAACTTGGTGGAGCTTGCGAAGGGAGGCAAGACAAGGAAGTTCTGGTTAGAGGATGGCTTGCTCCGCACCAAGGGAGGATCCTTGTTTGTGCCGAAGTGGGATGGTTTGAGGAAGGAAATCTTAAAAGAATGTCATGATTCACTATGGGCCGGTCACCCAGGAACACATCGCACGTTGGCACTTGTGGAACGAGGATATTATTGGCCTTAACTACGTGACGATGTGGAGTTATATGTGAGGACTTGTCTTGTGTGCCAACAAGACAAGGGCGAGAAAAATCGCCCTGCCGGTCTATTGGAGCCACTACCTATCCCCGAGCGACCATGGGAGAGTATCTCGATGGATTTCATTGTTGGATTGCCAAAGGTGGATGGCTTTGGCAATATCATGGTCGTGGTCGATCGATTTAGCAAGTATGGAGTTTTCATCCCCGTGCCGACGAAGTTCAACGCCGAAGACGTAGCAAGGCTATTCTTCAAGCACGTGGTGAAGTATTGAGGTATCCCAAAATCGATTGTGAGTGACCGAGATACTCGATTCACTGGGAGATTTTAGACCGAGTTATTCAAGCTACTTGGCTCCGAGCTGAACTTCTCTACTGGCTTTCACCCTCAAACTGATGGGCAAATTGAAAAGGGTGAATGCCTTGTTAGAGTTATACCTGAGGCACTTTGTGAGTGCCAATCAACGAGATTAGGTCAAGTTGCTGGATGTGGCCCAATTCTCATACAACCTTCAAAGGAGTGAGTCAACTGGGGCAAGTCCGTTCGAGCTAGCCACTGGGCAACAACCAATGACTCCCTAAACGTTGGCTAAGACATACTCTGGGAAGAGTCCAAGTGCCTTCTTCTTTGCCAAGGAGCATAAGGAGAAAGCTGAGATGGCTAGGGCCTATCTATCCAAGGCTGCCAAGAAGATGAAGAAGTGGGCCAACAAGAAGAGGAGGCACGTGGAATATGAGGAAGGAGACTTGGTCATGGTGAAACTCCTCCCTCACACTCTTCGTTCATATGGGAAAGTGCACAAGGGGTTGTTGAGGAGATATGAAGGGCCTTTCCCAATTGAGAAGAGGGTTGGCAAGCTTGCATACCGAGTTACCTTGCCATCCCATATTGAAGTACACCCCGTCTTCCATGTGAGCTTCTTGAAGCCTTACCATGCCGATAAGGAGGATGTGGGTAGAAACGAGTCTAAGAGAGCCCCGACTGCCGTCACCACAACTCATGAGCGAGAAGCCCAAGAGATAGTGGCGCATCGAGTCATCCCAAGGAGAGGTACTCATCCAAGCTACATGGAGTACTTGGTGCGTTGGAAGGGCTTGCCTGATAGTGAGGCAAGTTGGGAGCACGAGTTGTCTTTGTACAAGTACAAAGACTTGGTTCGAGGTTACGAAGACGCGACGAGGACGTCGCCAGATTAGGTGGGGGAGAATGACACGGGCGTGCAATGGAAGAAGATTCTAGAAGCCTCTGGAATTCTCTACACCTTTCTTTATTGAAATATTCATGTAAATATCTAGATTTTTCCTAGGAAGGTTCTAGAGTACTCTAGGTAATTCTAGCCTTTGTACATATCCTAGATTGTTCTAGAGAATGATTGTAGACCGTAGGATTGAGATGATCTCCACCGTCCATTGAGGAGGTGGGAGGCTATATATACCCCCAAGGTGCCATGGGGGAAGACACTTCATTTTGTACTCTCATTCTTGCAATATACAAAGTTCTCTCCAAGCTCTCTTGTCTAAGTTCTCTCTCAACTTTCTGACTAGCTTCCTCTTGTGATCAAGCCTCCTAGTGGAGTCTAAGGGAGAAAGGCTGACTTAGGTACGAGCTGGGAGTATCTAAGTGCCGCACGGTCGGTTGGAAAATCCAAGTCCGTGACACAGTGCGCGTGGCCCTCCCCCACATGCGTTTATGGATTGTTTTCTTATTTATTACTATAAGTATGTGCACATTTATTTATCTTAATTTTTGCCTTTGATTAAAGTTTTGAATTACTTAACTTTTGTCCTTCCTAATTTAATTTATGTTTTTATTAATACTTTTTGATATATTTGTTCCATTGCACAATGATAAATTAGACATTATTTTAACTGACTTAATATTCATAGAAAAGTACACTAAATATTATGATCTTTGTTTGTAATTGCAGTTTCTCTTCTAATTGATTAATTGTTCCAATTGAACAACTTATTTATCGGTCTAATTAATTAATCGGTTGTTGGGGGAGGAGGGGGAGGGGATTTATTGCAATATAAGTTGAAAAAAAAAAGATCAAGGTGGATAAGTATAATTTTCTAACATAATATGCACATATTTGTTAATTTAATTATAGATAACGATTAATTAATTAGATGGCAGAGGAATTTTGTAATGTGATTGATAAATGAGGTCTCAATTGGAAAAATTAACTAAGTGGACAAAAAATTGCAATTGTGAGCAAAGATTAGAGTAATTTGGTCCAAAATTGATTTATTTTCTCATGGCTTAAAGCGTATCATTTAATATCTTTTTTAATTATCATTTAACCACTATGTAATATTTTATATTCATATTTTAATGAAATCAATCACATAAATATTAAAACGAAAAACAATTTGATTGTCAAATGTTTATTTTATTAATATATTAAATATTTTAAGAGTATTTTGAGACTTTTGTTGAGATAATGTAAACGATTTTAATTTCAAAATATTAACTTAATCTTAATATTAAATTATTCAATATAAGTAAAGTATAGTTTTAAGAATAAAAGTATTTAAAAAAATTTATATACAGTTGCTTATATCTTATTAGTAGACACTTTAATTAAAAATATCAAGTATATGGTATTTTAATGATAATATGACAAATGAATGATTTTTTATAAATAATCTCAAATTAAACTATATATGTTATGTTTTTATTAAAGAATTATAATTTATCATATTTCAGTTGAATAAATATATTTTGATTGTTTATAATTTAAATATTTACTTTAATATTTTGATTAAAACAAAAGATATTATAAAATAATTATATAATAAGAGAATACATTCAAAAAAAAGTTAAATGAGAAATTTAAATCAGACGATAATAAACTGATTTCAAACAAAAGCAAACGGCTAAGCCGCCCCCTGAAGCGAAAGATGTGACAGACATTACTAATAATTGCTAGCTTGAACCATTGTCATCTACCAACGGAAGAGAACAGGCTACAAATTCCGAGTATCTGGGTTCAGAAGATGAAAGCAAGGTTTTTTTTTTTTTTCTTTTTTTCTTACTTTGGTCCCTTCATATGTAATTCAGAATGATCAAAAGATGCTTTAATTCGCCTAAGGGCCACACTTCTTATATTCTATCCGAAAATCTGTCTGGGCCATCCTTACATGTTCCAAGGCAGGAAAAAACGACTAAATTTCCGTCTTTACCCACTCTCGCGAGTCTCTTCATGACTTTGGACATTTGATGGATTCGATCAGTTAACATCATATCATGTCATCAGTCCCTGAAAATATTGAAGTTCCTTTCTCTGCAAGTTCTACTTATATATATATATATATATATATTGCTTCATCTAGAACTCGTTAATTAAGTAATTTTCAAGCATGCTTCATAATCAAACTACGGCCAGCTGTTGCCCAGTTTCAATGAGGTTTTCAAATCATTGGTATTAGCGTTTAAATTATTTTCCGGTGATTTAGAGGATTAGTTTAGTTGGTAAAATTTTTTTTAATAATTTAAAATTATTTTTTAAAAAATATTTTCAAAAATAAAATTCTAAATATACTCAAGCGGAGAAATAAACCCTTAAAATTACTTGAGGAGAATACGAGAAAAAAAATCTTACGGGCAGTGATGGGAAAAGGGACAATTGCTTCGTTTTTCTCTTATATGATCTTGTTTAGTCCATAAAGCTTAGTGTTAGTTCAACAATAGATATAGAAACAAAGAAATTAACGCCAGTCAAATTAGAAATTACTTGAGGAGAATACAAGAAAAAAAAATCTTGCCGGCAATGATGGGAAATGTAGCAGTTGCTTCCTTTTCCTCTTATGAGATCTTGTTTAGTCTATAAAGCTTAGTGTTAGTTCAACAATAGATATAGAAACGAAGAAATTAATGCCAGTCAAATTAGAAAGAGATTTCGTTCTTTTTTGCCAAGGAAATTAAAGTGACTCGCATGGTTGGAAAACTGTGTATAAAAGGTATAGATCTTTTAGTGCTTCTCTTGTGATAAAAGCACAGTCGGTAGATTTTGAAGCGAGTAAGTTTAATTATAAATTGTGTCTGGTCAAAAATGTTGAAGTTCGGAGTCGAAGATAATCAACATTGCAATGATTACATCCTCTTATGATTTGAAGACCTCAATCTCTTAGTATCATTCCACTGAATATATAATTATATATGCACATGCTGATTTACAGCATGCATGAGGAAAAATAAGAGTGAGGAAGGGAAAGGAAAGTGCGTGGAAAGGCAGAGAAGGCCAATAAATTTAATATGTAATCTAAGTTCATTATGCTTTAGGAACCTTTCAAATGTGTCTTTTATACTTAGAGATTATCCACCACTCTCTTTTTAAACTTGAGATTTTTTATCTTCTTTTTAATCTGATTATAATTCCTTAATGTTCAATTCTAAGTTCGTGTCTTTATATTTGTGTACAGTAAACAAACAACTTTTTTCCAACGAAAAATGACAGTAAAGATAGACTATCCTAAAATTATCATTTAGAAATTTGATATTATGCGTGGGATTTTAGAGGGGTAAGTGAAGACTAAATTAAAAAATTAATATTATTGAAATGAAGTCATGAAAGTGATATTGAATGTTAAGTTTGTCCTGAACTTGATTATTTACATTCATAGAATTATTGTTTGATAAAAACTTTCGTAGATAAATTTGATCAATACATGCATGGAGGATTACCTAATTAAAAGCAACCAGTCATTATTATTGTATAATTGTTGAAACTTTATGAAAAAGATTGGCCAGCTAGCTGAAACAATATCTTTCTAAAAAATCTATTGAAAATCCAATTTGGGCGTGCGATCTTTATCTTTGAAATGATTGAGGTCAGCTTCACTCAGGATTTCATGGTAACTAGCTTTATCCATCAGCATCTAAAAAACTAACATGCAGCTATGTTTTCTCATATAGTGGCACAAAAAATTGAGCTTGATATATATATATAATTGTTTTAAATCATCCAAACTCATTATTATAGCAAGTGTAATCTTCCACGCGACTATATATTCCTGTTCAAAGGTATGGTCAAGCATGCTTAGCTTAAACTTTGTAATCTGTAAACGATTTGCTAAACGAGGAAAAAGAACATGGGTTGCTTTCTATATAAGGCCAGTGGACAAGTAGTAGTATAGTATAAAAGTCCAGAGATTCTGTTCATATATAATATATTGTTTAGTGAAATTTTAACTTCAAATTCTTCGATGGATAAAACCTTTTGAAGGACGTTAGCATGGTTAGTATTGGTCAAATATTATCATTATATATATACGGTTTCTGGCTTCGACAGTCATTTTTTATAGTATCTGTCATTAGAATGAATCAATACCTAGGCCCACCTTAGATTCGGCAAATCAAGAATTAAAAAAAAGTGTTATTATATTTTATAATAACAAAAGAAAATATTTGCATGACTCACCTTGACTAATTACGCTAGCTGAGAAAGTGATTGTTCATAACTGTTTGAATAAGTGTCGAAGGTTAGCTTCTTTCTCCTATTTTGTTAAAACATGCACTACGACTTGTGTTCCTACTTTTCTGTCATTAGATACTTAATTTAAATATTATTATGTCTTATATTTCCAGTTCTCACCTGATATATATGTTATACTAGTTACTATGGTACTAACTAATTACAATACATTTCTTCATTTATAAATGAGATCAAATAATTCAAGAATGGTTGCATTTAATTGCTTATCGCTGTTAAATGTTTTTGAGAAATATATTTTATTTTTGGTCATGATCATACAAGTATTGATACACCGATTTTTATGAGTATTACATCCGATCGAATTCTCACTTAAAATGTTACTGATAATATATAACGTATTTAATTACAAATTTTCACTTATAAAAAATAGGGCCATATAATTCAAGAATGATAACATTTTCTTTTTTATTTTTTAAATAGTCTTAAATCAGATATGTGTTCTATTCTTTATAATGATAGTATGAGTATTTATACACAAACATCAATTAAAAATTTTGTGATGAAGCATGCTTTACAAAATCTAAATTTCTTTAGTCAAAAAATGCAACAGTGGATATGTAAGTTTTTAATTTACTTCACACATAGAACAAATTAAAATGTATGTGACCATAGAAGTAAGTTTTACTAATGAGTTTTATTTGAATAGAAGTACTTGAAATTTGTATACATGTTTTTAGCTTACTATTTATCATAAGAAATGACATGATGTCTAAAATAATTACATTCCAGCTTAGTTATTTACTTTATTGGCTAAGTTACATTATTTTCATAGATTTAAATAAAATTAGTTTAAAAATGAATTAAGTATAACCAACTTGAAGAAAGGGATTTAAGATAGTTTTAAGTTATATAAAAGGACAAAGGAGTCACTTCCTTGGGGTTAAAAAATCGAATTTTCCTATTGGAACATTAACTCACTGTAATTTACCTTGTCTCTTTCATCACTTCATAAATCCGAAAGATAAACTTGATAATCTTCAAGTTTCTCACTAATAAATGAAGCACTATTTATTGCCTTCTTGGCAGCATACAATGGATCATTTATGATAGCTCCAAATATCGGGTTAGTAGAGCTTAAATGCTCTCAATCGATCTTCATGTCATTTTTGTTATTAATTAATGACTTTTTTGTCTTAATATTGTATTATTTGAAAATTTAAAGAGGATAACCATGATTTTGTAACGTACTTAAGATAATGATGTTGACGTGGCTTATCATCACATTCGGATTCGGTGACTAATTAAACAGATATAACCAACTTTTAAACCAATCAAATAAGAAAAAGAAAGTGACATGCATCTCCCTTGGACCTCTCTTGGAATGTGATTCATTTGGGGCTAGATTCATGAGCCTATTTAGAGTATGCAATTTGAATGGACAAGTATATAATGGCACCCATCATTTTCATTTCACACTTAGATAATTAATTACACATGGAAGTTGGGATGAAAGGAAAAGGTAATAAATCATTAAAATTCATTTTTAAATTGTAGAAAGCAAGAAGTTTTTTGTCACAACCATATGTCAGCTATTAAACACTAGTTCAAATCATGAAATGGCTTGATGGACGCATACCAAATTTGATCAATCAGCTTATTCTTTCCATATGTACCGACAATGCTACTTCCTCTCTGGATGAATAAAAGGTGCATGAAAAGCCAATTAGTGAGAGATCATTTTCTTCTGAAATAACTTGGCAAATTTGGACTATAGCGACCTTTCTATATCATTGCTTCAAAGTGCGAAACTTACATGCGTTTTCTTTCCCAAATCATTGTTAGAATCCCCACCATTTTGACGGATTTGAAGCTAAGAGAACTGTAACGTCATTGGACCCACTTGAGAAATAACGATTTGAATATCAATGTCTCTTTTGAAATATAAATTTCGTAGCAAAAATGACTATGAAGATTAACAGAATTTTAAAAAGCATGCATTAAACTGTTCCTATCTCCATTTCACTCCGATCAAATATAGACAATATCCAAATTGGAGACCTGTAAAAGGAAGTTGAAGTAGAATTCTCAAGAATGGTATATAGTAGGAACCTTCATATTTCTAGTATGGAGGATCATTATGCTAGTCAAGCATTGATTCCTACTTTTTTGAAGTTAGTTCATAATCTTCTCGGAAATATATGAGTAAGGATTGCAACGAGATGGGACGTCGTCCCGCTTTCTATTCCCATCGCTTTCCTAATTTTTATTTTTCATTCTAAGAGACACAAGCTTTTCTTATCTTCATTTTTAACAGGAAATGTGTGTGTGTAAGGTTTTATTAAAATTTTGGATGTTTTACTTTCTTAAACTAATCTCTAATTTTAATTTTAATATATTAACTTTAAAATGTAATACAACATCTTATGTTTTGTTTTAAAAAAAAACACACCTGTTCTTAAAAGAAAAATTGAAAATGCTAACTCTTAATTTCATTTAATGCGGGAGTATTTTGTGCTTTTTTAAAACAACATTGTGTGTTTTATCATATTTTAAAGTTAATGAACTAAAATAGTAACTAAACCTTAGTTTAGGGGAATAAAATATATTTTTTCTAAAATTAAGTAAATCAAGTAAGATCTTGAATATTCAAGACAAGATATTATAAAATTCAGATACATCCTTAAAGAAAAAATATATTTATTGAAGTTCATATATAAATATAAATTATAAAGGTACGTATAGGAGATTTTATGTTTAAATGATCCATGATACAAGTTTTTCAATATAATGAAAAGAATAAGTTAATGAGGTGCCAATTTATTGAATTAATATTTTTTTCCTTTAATTCTACACATCTGACTTCATATTAAAATCACAAGTTTTTAATAGACCAAAAGGTTTACAAAAGTGTTATAATGTCATTTACATATAAAAATTTACTAAAAGAAAAAAAATTGATAATATAAAGTTTATATCGTTGGATAAAAATGTACAATAAATTAATAATAAACAGATCTTGTATAGCATATACGCACAGAAAGGCCGCGAAAGCTTATGAGAGGAGAAAAAAATACACAGACGTAATTCTTTATCTATTCGAAATTAAGGTAAAAAATTTCTCCTGAAAAAGTTCGAAAAATATCTAACTATTATTTTTTATTAAAAAGTAATAAATATTAAAAAAATTATACCTGAATTTTGTCAAACAAAAATTATAAATATAATAAAAACTCCATAAATTAGTTAAAATTCGTCATCAATGGTTTACAAGTTTTTGGAGGGGTCACCGACACATCGCTAAGCACAATTAAGATGGCCAAAATGAGCTATCCATGGCGGTGATCTCGTGGCTAGCTAAGACTCCTTCTAGGACCAGCTACCACTAACACCAAGGCACGAGTCTCATAGTTGAGCTCATACTTTCATTTTTTGCAACTAGACGTGGGGTCCTCAGTGTACGGGGGCCCCCCAAAAAAAAAGAAAAATGTGTGAAAAAAAATTTATAAATTTAAAAAATATATCACATTAATAATAATTTATGAATCCAAATATTGGTAAATTAAAAAAAAACTACAATAATAAACAATCAGAATAAAAGTTGCTACAACTTTTGTGTGTGCGCCTGTGACCAAATTAGATATGATAAAGAGACCCCCATACAAAATGAAGTCTATTCCGTAATTAGATAATTGGTTAATTTAAACATTTGAAAAAGATATTATATTGATTAAATAAACAAATACTTATTGCTTTGGTTATATTCCATACGTGTCTTGATTGCTAAGTCGTTCATGTTGATTAAAAAATCACAAGGGAACTTAATACGTACAAAGCATCAATTGCTAATTAATTTAAAGATAATTTAGACTCTCCTTTTTATTTCAATTAATTAATTAATTAACTAATATAGACAATCTTAGTTTTCAGTCGTGGAGCTCTTAGCCAGAGTGGAACCTAAACAGGTCAAGAGTTGATAGATTATTAAATTTGTGAGTTGAGGGCTATATGACGGATTACTCATTGTACGTACCATGTATCAAAAAATAAATCTAGTTAAGAAGCTTACAAAACAATATGATGTTGTCATTTTTTATTGGGTTCCCCTTTCCTATTTTAATAATAAATAGATATAATTCCAGATCCAGTTTTGGATCTTTATTTTATATAAAGGGATGAGCGTGCGAGACAGGATGTCTTAATTAATCCAAGCTGGGCTGATCAACATCTCTCACTGGAGGCTATGAGTCTTTTGAAAATTACCCACCAATATATATAGATGTATATATATATAATGGTGTATAATATATATCTACTTGTTGAATCAAAGCCTATTAATTGTTTTAATTATGTTAAATATTTTAAATAATTGATTTTTGAAAAATAAATTTATCTGGGCCAATATTATGACTTGTATATTGTTTTGGGCCTTAAGTAATTTATATGAGTTATAATGGTGTTTAATGTTGTAATTGCCTAATGTGGATTAGCTAGAAAATATTGTTTTGGGCCAAACCGGTACCATTTGCTCTTATTCGCTATCTTTGGATCTAAGAAGTATTTTATGGAAGATACTATTTTCGGACCAAGGCACTTCAAGGTCCCTTATATGGAAATTTTTTTTAAATAAGCAATTTATAAAAAACGATTCTAATGTGAAAAGTTTTCAAATCAAATGGTTATTAATGCATATATGATGATGATTTTATTACATTTAACTAGGTTTTACTTATGTTGGATATGATCCCTGCATTTATAGTGTGCTAGTAATTCTTAGAGAATGGAAAAAGAAATGTCTATATATTAAAAAAGTTGAAAAGGAAAGTAGTTGCTTGAAAGAAGTAGAAATGCAAACTGAGTTAAAAGAGAATTATTCAAGTTCATTAGCTTCTAAACGTGCGCATTTAATGTAGTTAATGTTTTTTAAATTAGAATGAGTCAATATGGCCAAAAAAAAAATGTTGATGATATCATATCTTAGTCTAGAGTATTCAAAACAGATATTTCTAGATGTTGAAGATTATCCATGCATTTAACAAAAAAAGGTTGCGGACCAACAATCATATACCTCAATGCAATTATTAAAGGAGACCATTTGAAGATGTAGAGACAAGACTAAATGTTTTGTTGGGCTTTATTGTACTTATTGCTTTAAGTGAGTTAAGCATGTATTGAGAGAACTCTTAATAAGTCTTGTGTGTCAAACTTTCATCATATTTATGCTCTTAATTTCTATGTACTTTGAGAGAAAAATCTAGTGATTGAGAAGTCATAAAAAATCATAAAGTTGAGTTCGAGAAGTTGTTTTGTGTTTAGGATTTTTAAGAAACTAATGAAAAAAATCTAAAAGAATAAGAAAGATTGTAAATGTCCATGGGCTAATCTCTATAAAATTAAAACCTAAAAAGTTGCGATGTTTAGAGTTGTATTGTAACTTTGGTGATTATCCACGATAACGAAATTATCTTACTTTAGTTTGAATTATTGTAAATTGGTTGTAAGGTTTCTTTCTTCTTTATTTCCTTTATTTTTTATTTAAAGCTTTTTCAAAAAGTAGGAATTTGTTTTATAAAATTTATCAGGAATCCAAAATTTTTAGTGGGAATAAAATTTTTTTAAATCAAAGTAAAATAAAATTCGTAAATCTAATTCAACCTCCTTCCTTGATTACTTTTAGATTAACATTACTTTCAACAAATCATTGTCTTCTTTTCCTTAGCGTTATATAGTTTGTTAAGGTTGGTCAACTCAAACTTGATCCATCTTACAATTTTTTTAACACTGCTCTCTAACTCAAACCAAACTATAATATATAAAATGGGGTTGATAAAATGGAATTAATAAAAATCAATTTACAGCAACTCGATTGTTAAAACTAATTTTCTTTTAATCCTTATCGTTCAGAAGAAAAATATTCAGAAGTCATTACCCCGATCTGAGTCCTTTGCCCACATTTACACTATTTGGTATTTATTTATTTATTTATTTTTATTTCTAAATCTATATATTATTATCAAATATGGTTTGATAAATTATTTCCAAATTTTCACAAGAAAGATCAATAGTAAAATCCAATATGAAAGGTGGACGAGATAAATAAGAAAATGCTTTTGACTTAAGTGCTCAAATAGTAGGAGAAAATTATGAAATAGAAAATAAATGAAGCAATAAGAAAAAAAAAAGAAAAGGAAAAATATAGGGGCAAGAAACCTAATAACCAAATTTACATAGGATTTTGTTTGGGGAAGTATATCTTACCACATAAACTATGGTATTACAAAATTGATAATAAATTTTAAAAATTGAAAAAATATTCCTATTAATTTTAAAATATAATAAAATACCCTCATAAAAGTAGTGTTTAGTATTTGGTATTCAAGAGAGTATTTTATTATATTTTAAAATTTATGGGATGTTTTAGTACGTTGTAAAATTTATTCTAATTTTTTAATTAGGTCATAATTTATAGAAAAAATATATATATTTCTCTTTTATTTGAATTCTATGTTTCAGATTTTCAAATATTACCAAGATTTAGAACGGAATAGTTCACTAAAATAAGTATATCAATGAGTCTCACCACTTGATACACCTATATTGTTTTTTTTTTTTTAATTTTCTATGCATATTTTGAGTTCAAAGAGTGTACCTACAATTTTTTCCAACTGAAGTATCCTTGAAAACTAGTATTTTGGTGGGTCATTAGTATTTTTCAATTTTGCTAGCTTCTAATAAACCCTGCTGCTTCTTTTTGGACAATCTATTCAAGTTTTTTTTTGGAGAAAAGACAATGTATTCAGTTAAACGGGCCAATTTCTCTGGGCTTATGGGACCCATTTAAAATTTTAAGGACCTCTGGACTTTGGGGACCGACTGCACTATAACGCGCAATATATTGAGCTAAGCCCACGGCATGGTAGAATTGGGCCTTTATTCCTAGCAGAGTGAAATCATTGTTTGTGAAGGGCCACTAACATTCGTATAATTAAATATTGTATTAATTGCTACTTGATAGCAGAAATAGTTTCAATTAATCAGAAAAGAATTGTGTGATTTGTGCCACAATTCATATTCCCCATCCACTTCATGGAATGATGTTGAATAAATTCGAAGAGATTGAGCGTTTTCCAAAGTTCATTGTTTTGCTCAACCAAAAGCCGAGGAATCAACTCATATTTTAAGAATACCCTTTATCCTTCTTAGGTGTGGAGTACTCCTGCATTTCTTTAACTGACAGTTAATTTTAAGATATTGCGTTGATCCACAGTTTTTTTTTTTAATTTGTAATTTTAAATATATCCAATCATAGTTTTCTTTTAAAAGATCCACCATTTTTTTGGTCTCGTATCTCTCTTTCAAACTGCTCTAATTGCAGGTCCCTAATTGTAAAATATTTTGATTGGATTCTTCATAAAAATGATTGCAAAGAAAATTCATTACTTAAGAACATCCTACAAGGTTGCCTGATTTTCTTTAATAATATCTTCAGCATTTATGACAATGAAATGAATACTTTGGAGCCGGGTTGCGCAATTTTTTCTCACCCACCGTCTGGTTGCTTCAGTTTTCTGATGGAGGATGCTTTAAGTTGCCTTCCCTAGAATTAATGATAAATACACCAAAAGGGGTTGAATTGGTGTATGCCTAATTTTTTGAAAATGCAACTAAATAATTTAAGATGGCGGGAAAATTGAATGGAAAAGTAGTTAACGAAATATAAATCCAATCAACATGAACTTCTAAGATGATAATTTGAGTTGACAACCAAATGCCAATGCACAATCTCCTAACTACAATGCAACAAAATAATATCCCAGGCTGATATAACAGAGTTAAAAAAGAAGAAGAGAAAGTAAACACAAGATATTAATTGGTTTGGTTCAAGTCTAATCCCTTTGTGGACAAGGGATTTTTCACTTGAACAATAAACTTATTTTACACCTGCTCACAAACAATAATTACAAAGAAGTTCTCACTTGCTCAGTAACTATTAGAAAATGGGCTGAGTTATAATGAAGACAAAAACACAAGAGTAAGTAGGATTATAATGAAGTCAAAAAACACAACAATAGACTTTGAAACATATGTTAAATACAGTATCCTCAGATCGATATTTGCCTTTCTTCGTTGCAATAATCACTTATAGGAGTTATTTGAAGCACCATGCATATAGAATTTCACTCACCAATTAAGGAATTCTCTCTTCAAGAGCAAGTTTAAAGGGTTCTGAAAATAATGTATTAGAGATAGAGCTTTTGGTTTTCTTTTGATGTTCAGAATCGATTTATATAATTAATTCTAAACCAACATGCCCTTTACTTAGAAACTAATTTTTAAATTAAAATTTCCATCATATTTTTTACAATATTCAAACTGCTTTTAATCATTTTAACAGTCGCTTAATGGTTGCTTAGTGAAGTTGCATTATCTTTGAACCAATAGTTACTTTAACTATCAAATTCTCTAAAAATTTGATGTCCAAAGTCATACTAGTTGACTAATTGCTCTCTATGATAGTTCCAAAGATGAACCACTCGACTGGTACTTTCCAAAGACAAACCAATCAACTTGTTGCTCTTTATCAAATACCAATTGACTAATCAACATGTTCTAGTTAAGTGATGCATCACTATCACTATCTTTAATAGTTTGAAGATACCTATTTAAGTTAAAACATGCCACTTAAGTTTTGTCAAACTATCTTTGATGCTCCACTTAGTTTGAAAAAACTAAAATACTTCTCTTTTTATAGAACTATGCATAAGAAAGGTGTCTTTTAACTTATACCTTTTATTAGTGTAAATAATTCAAAATTTTAACAAACTAATGGTAGGATGTTTTTTGAACCATAATTCTATAGTTAAAATCAAACTACCATACACATGTTTCTAAATACCTTTATAAAAGCTCAAGAAAAACCAGCATGTATTTAGCTATGTGTTACCCCTTCAATTTCATAAATGTATCTAGAAATTAACCCCAAATTTCTATTAAGATTAGTTCCGCACTTGATGTACATATATATGAAGTTTCTTAAAACCTTATAGGTTTATCTTAAATTCATTAAAAATGTAATAATCACCCACTAAAATATTTATTTGTGCACTATACCTAGGTGACTAAATACTTTTTAATGCCTATTGTCATTTATTTGTAACTTGTTCTTACCTGTTGAATCTTTAAACTAAGTTTGATCTAGTTAAAGGTTAGGTTTCCATTACTCATGACTCTAATTAAAGAGTTTTGATCCCATTCCTTCCAAAATTGCCTTACACTTTCTTTTGTAAGTTCCTTTGTAATTGCATATACCAAGTTGTTACTCAGTTTTAGATGTTGAATTGTGATTATAGTATTGCATATCAATAACATATTTCAAGTAATTATGTTCAGATATTTGTTGAAATCCATAATACAATACATATACAACTTCATTAACACAACAAAGAAATGATTGGCTTTGGTTGTAGCCACAACATTTTACTTATTCTTCAACTATTGTTTTCTTTGTCCACTATCTTACATACTACTAACTCATGTTCCATGATGGAATGAGTTATACTTGTCTTTTAGTACGAGATGATAGTATTTAGAATTTTAGTCCTAGTTTCATATTTCTCTTAATGTATCCTAGGATAATCCTTAACTTTGAATAACTAAATGCTTGCATAATTCCTTTTGTCTTGTAGTTTGTAAATTATAAAACATATTTACTTTTAATGTAATTTAGACATGTACACACTACAAGAATTCAATGACATCAATAGAATCAATCGAACAACTAATCTACCACTGTTTGATTTATTTATGTGAAACACCATAAGGAATCTTTATTTCTTCAGAACTAAGTTATTAAAATTTTTAATCTTTTAATTACTTAAAAGATAAACCTTGTTTATGTCTTCTGTTTTAGATCTAAGATAACATCTACCTCACAAAAAAGTTTTTATTCTATTTGTGATAACTGATGCCTTTTAGTTTATTCATACCAATCCATTTGTCTCGACAAATAGACATTCATGATATTGAAGCACAAAAATAAGTAATTACATTATTTACCACCACTTATATTGCTTAGTTATACCAATGTGACAAATTAGACCATAATAACCTATTTAGTTTACTATTTGAGAATAGTTTTCTTCATTATATATGATCATGTTTATAATATGTTTGCAATTATAAAATTCACAAGCAACTTGTTTAATAAAAAACATAAGCATATAATCCCAATATATCATTTCACTATCTTTGACATTGCATATATATATATATATATATTATAACCATTATATTTACAATTGGAATTTTACATGATAATTATCAATTCAAGAAAACTTATATATAACATCATTTAAGTCTATATTAAACATATATAATTCTCTATAGCTAAATTAGACAAGGTAACATTCAAATATAGGTATATAGTTATTAGCCTTTATAGATAAAGAGAATAGAATATGAATATATACATAGAGAACTCTTTTGACAAGAGACTATTCCTCTTCACTTCCTCTAAAATTATTCCTTAAAAATTTGTTCACCATCTTTGATACACAATAAAATACTTCCACAAAGCCAAAATTCCACTTGATTGTCGCACAACGTTTCTAATGGATTCTCCTTTAGAAACTGTTAATTGGTCTTAAAATTGTTGTGTTTGTGATTCAAGGATAATGATGCGAGGTGCTTGGATGGAAACATAATAGGAAACATAAATTATAATCCAAATGCAATATGGCAAAAAGCATATACCCAAAAATTAATAAAATCTTAAATTCGGATTGGTAGAGTCCAAAATTAGTGAAACTTAGACTTTACTAGTCCGAGTTTGTTTATATAAATTGAACTCAAATTGAATCAATACGAGTTCAATTTATGTAATTGTTTAAATGTTTTTGTTTCACGAAAAAAACTTGAAATTATAAATTCTTAAAAAATTATTACTGAAATTAATTTAGAAATATAAATAATTGAGGAAATAAAAAATAAATAATTATATCTTTGATAAATTTATTTTTGAAAGAAAAAAATTAGAAGACAAAAATGATAAAGATAAAAGAAACAGTTAAAAATAAATAAAAGTAAAAGAAATAAAATGATGTACAATAATTTTAAGAAATTCATAAAAGATGTGATAATAAATGACATAAATATTAGGAAATAAGAAATAAATACTTATTTTTTAAAAATAAATTATTATTAACTATTAGACTAAGTTGATAAAGATAAAAAATAAAATAAAATGACATACAATGTTGTTAAAAAATTCATATAAGATGTAATAATAAATTACATAAATATTTTTAAAAAAATATTATAAGAGATGACTTTTCGTGTCACAATAAGGCCTTTTTTTCACGTTGTGGTTGCTACT
This sequence comes from Erythrophleum fordii, assembly GCA_032878935.1. Classification (NCBI taxonomy): domain Eukaryota; kingdom Viridiplantae; phylum Streptophyta; class Magnoliopsida; order Fabales; family Fabaceae; genus Erythrophleum; species Erythrophleum fordii. The sequence continues at coordinate 5,735,952 of JAVQMF010000029.1, forward strand.
GTCTCACTTCTTCAGATTATTGTTGCTCCTATACCATGAATAAAGAATTTAAGTTAACGTATGGGGAATCAACTAGAGGAATTGACTTATGTGGTGTCACAAATCTTGATTACGATGATCCCCCAGGGTCAAAGGAGTTATTGGCGTATGCAGTATTAAATGCAAATGTATCAAACAAAAGGTCAATAAATGATCTTCCAAGTTGCTGCTCAAGTGTTTCAAACTGAGACATCAATGATAAGGGCAGATAATATGAAAGGCCAGATTTATCAAAGTCACTAAATTGGCTAGCTGGGATAAAAGAAGATGGACCAGCTATACTAATATCTTAAGGCACTAAAGTCAAAATATATAAAGACTAACCATGCTACTGCCAATATCCTACTACACCAGCTCTTCCATTTGTTGCCTGTATCCTATAATAATGAGCTACTAGGATGACAAGTAGCCCTAACGTCGCTTACTTGGTCGACTCATTGGAATTTGAGGTCGAGGTAATTCAAGTGCTAGTTCAGTAGGTTGGGGGAACAGTGAGAAGTGTTGTTCACCAAGAACTAGTACTATATTTCTGGTGTCTTAATCTACAATCTCGCTAAAATTCGAAGGCAGAGGGTCTTGCAAATGTATCCGATAAAGGCCTTTTACTAAATTAGCCTGCATAGAAAGAAATGAGTATTTGAATGTCAACATAACAGTGAAGTAAAATAAATAAATAAATAAATAAATAAATATATACACACACTAATATATAAAAAGAAAAGAAAGAAAGCAAATGTAACAAAAGCTGAGAAATTTATCGCATAGCCAGTTACAGCGCTAAGAGGGTGGATTAATCGCCGAGTACATCGCCAATACCATTTCATATACTTAAATGTGCGATTAAATGGCTTGTCAATAATAAGAGATTGCATTCTAGCATTTTGCTAGTAATACCATTATTGGATAAAGGTATTATGCTCTGTTCTCTAATTGGTTTAGGTTTTTCTGCAGAGCTGTAGAGTATGAAGAGAATCCAATCTAACTGGTGCATGAGGAATTGGTTGTTGCCGACTAAACTGACAAAAGACACAATCTAGATGATGCGATTCTATAATATGAAAGCATAGAAGAGGCACTGAAGTAATCCAAATATCTAGAGAAGCTAAGCAGTACATTAGAATTAAGTCAAGCACATCTTAAGGCTGATATGGGTACCAAACGACCTGTAGGTAACACCAATAAAAAGATAAAATATAAAAATTGTTAAAATTATGATGAGCATATAGAAGATAAAAAAAAACTAACCTCATTGTCCCTTATAGCATCTAGTAAAGTTTGATACTGACTAAGGACTCGCATACCTGGACAATGAGGTCATTCAACATTCTTCCATCTGTAACGATTTTCAATCACTTTAGGAAAATAAAAATAAATATAGCGACTTGTGCAAGATGCATTTACATACATAAGTGTAATGTAATGGGTACCTGAAGCCTAAAAGGGGAAGTATAAGATGCTCTTCTATCTGAGGATCAAGAGTCAACGACCTCTTTGATATGAGCATTGAAAGTTAATCCCATACCTATAAATGTAATAGTGTCAAGTAATCACATATCTTCTTCTCATTTCTATATGTTGCATTATATAACTCACAGTATAATACTGTTAAACACCATCTGAACCTATCAGCTTGTTTGAAGTTCTCAAGCAATGGGAGATATATTAAATATACTTTATAACTAGATCTATCTGATAGTAAAAAGCCTCTAATCAACCTAAGTATGTAGGCTCGTGCAAATCGACGGACGACCTCCTCATTAGCATCATCTGATAGGTTAGCAAAGTTCTCAACCAATTAAATAATAATGAGCTGCTGGCCATCAATCTTCTTAGTTGGTGGTCAAATACCAAGGAGCCACTCACATATATTTGCCTATAGCTAATTTGTCGCTCCAAAAACATGGTCTCCATTACATGGTAGGCCTAAACTATATAGCCACGTCCTTAAGAGTGATCATGCACTCACCCCAAGTAGTGTGAAATGTGTGTATTTCTGGACGCCATTGCTCTACAAGTTCACTAACAAGTAAAAGATCATATTTAAAATGGCCAAGTTAGGCTACACTATAAAAATCAACTTGTCTTAAATATTTTACTAGAGATAGAGGTGAATTACTTAAATAATCCTCATGTTGAACACGTTGTGCATAGAGAATCCGATCATCCTGCATAGATACACAAAGAAGAGAAAATCTATTAGTTAATGTGGGCAATCATCAGTGAACATATTCATGTAATTATTAAGGGCAACTAATTATCTAACCTGGCCATTCCAAATGGCCTCGGATACATGCAATCTCTGTTGGTATAATAGTGAATCATCCTCAGGCCCTAAATGCATAACATGCTATGTAGCAACCATGATGTCAATGTACCTGTCAAATTTAATAGAATTTAGAAATAATATCGTTTATGGCAAAATTCATATGTACAAATTTAATATAGTTTAAAAAAACACACAACAAATATAAAATTAATTCCATTTAATTGCTTTATAGAAGTTGAGTGACATTTCATTTAGTACAGATTGATTTATAAATACATACAACTTGATTTATAAATATTTAGTAAAATTTAGTTTTAAATATTCAATACAATATTGGTTTTTCCCTAGGCATCATGTTGGCAATGTGGATAGATTGCTTAATTATGTCATGATTGTCGACATAACTCACACAGAACTAGTAGTCTCGATGCCCTAAAGTCCATTTCATTTTAGTAGCGAGAGGCTCGTGATCGACTCCTCTCATAAAGCATTGATGAATAAGGGACCAATTTCGGACCGTTGGGATTTGGCCAATATTCTTGTCCTCTAATCGAGCAAAAAGCATTGTTATAAGCACAACATATGGTATCTAGACAAAAACCAACATCCACATACTGGAATGGGTTTAGGAAAATGGCAACATAGATGGCAAGAACATGCTGATAGGGATACTTTTCCACTTGAAATTTACTGTAATCACAGAAGTGATCAATCAAAGTAACCTTGCAGCACTGATTGTATTGCTGATTCGTTTGACTATATGGTTCCTCCATCTCAAATGATTGACCATTTTTGTCAAACACTCGCATATAACATGTAGAGGCATGTTGCACTTTTGTCGCCATCCTTTTTGTCAAGCTTTGGGAATAGACTGAGCCTGCAGTTATTTGAGCATTAATTTGTTCAGTATGTTGCATGAAGTATTAGTTGACCTTATAATATGTTACCTTAGCTATGCCTGATACAGGTAAGGACCTAATGCCTTTGAAAACACCATTCATGCATTCGGCCAGATTTGTTGTCATGTGGCCAAAGCAACACCCTTTCACATCATATGCCCAAGTCCATTGTTTTTTTAAGATGTCTACAAGCCATTTAATTGCTTCCTTATGTATGGTTGCTAACCCAGCTAACTTTTTATCAATATAACGACCCTCGTACACATAAACTATTGAGCATAAACATTGTTTGTACAATAGGCACTAAAACAAAGACATTGTATTTGGTTATTTAGAAAGAAAAAACATACCAATATTTTTTAATATTGCTTTTCATCTGATGATCTAAAGTAAGTGTGCAAGTTGCTAGCCACATAATGGAGACTGAACACATGATAACCATATGATAGTTGCCAACTAGTTTGGGGATTAGCAACAATAGCTAAAATTGATGGATATTTATCAAAGATCAAATAAAGTCCACGCCTCCCTTATACCACTCATTTACGTAAGTTGAAAATGAACCATGACCATGATGCTTGTGTCTGTCTTTCAACTATTGCAAATACAATTGGCACAATCTGTCGATTGCCATCTTGTGTTGTTGCTATAAAAAAAGTCCTTTTGTATTTGTCATATAGAAATATCCCATCAATCTTAATCATCAATTTCAGATGATCAAATGTGTTTATACAAGGTTTGAAAGCCTAAAAACCATGCTTGAACATAAGAATTGGCTCACTAGTAGAATTGCTAGCTTGACATTGTTTAGTTACAAACTCAACATATAGCTCAAGTATGAAATGTTGAATTGCAACCATCCATCTAGGTAATATAACGTATGAGTTCTTCCAATTACCAAAGGCAATTACGACAGCTTTGTATTTTGCTTTCCATACTTTCTTATATGATACTGTATATCTAAATAAATTCTTCATCCGCTCGATAATTTGTCTAATTGAAATACCTAGTGTCTTAATTACCATGCCAACAATACATGATGATATAACATCATAATCTAATTTTGGGTGGCCTTGTGATAAGGTCGCAAGCACACATGTATGGGAACCATCATATTTTGTTATTTGCTAGTGCAAACCCTTCCCCTTTCTTTTTTTGCATGCCTTTACCTGCTAGTTACAACTATTCCCATAACTAATATTCTAGAATTCTTCGTACTTTTCAGATGACAAATATTTCTTAAAAAGGAATAATGTGCTTTAACAAAGTATAGTCTAATAGCACGACATAATGCTTTCTGGCTCGAATATTGCAATCCAATATACAAGTCTTGCATGCTCAGATTTGTACTATCCCTAACCTCTTCAAATTCATCCCCACTAGCTAACACCATATTAACTTTGGAGAAGAAAGTAGCAGTAGAGTCTATATATTAGGCTTCTGAACCAACATCATTTTCCAATTCATCAATCTCATCATCATCATCATCATCATTATAGTCAGGATCAAGTTTAATATTGTATTTATTTTTATTTTCAAAGTATTCCAACACATTGTCTTCAGGGCCATTCAAAGAATAAGATTCAGTGAAGCAAAAAGCTAGATGGGAGGAACTTGGTTCAGAAATGGTCTCCATTGGTATGATCTGATATTGTTGCGAAGAGGTTGGCTATATTTCTAAGCTCACTTGTGAGCTAGTAAGTGAGGTCTTCGCATATAATTGCCTGGAAAACGTAAGTGAGCTTGCCATATCCTTTGAACATCAAAATCATTCTCTAGAATAATTGATTGATACTATGTAGGATTTAGTGATGCTAAAAGTCTATATATCAAATCAGTTATAACTTGATTGGAGGAAAGTTGTAGTTTCTGACTCACTGCATCTTTTAGTGCATCTAATATGATTTCAATACTAACTGTTATAAATTTTGATATAGGCATTGGAATGTTGCACCTTGAGTACTATAAAAAAAAATTTTGATTGCATAAATGCAAACAAGTTTATTTCTTCTGGCAATTTGATTTCTTACATTCGCAACTTCATTTAACAATCCCCACATTTAATAATTAATATATATTTCATTACTTATTTATGTATAATAATTTTTTAAGTATAATTATCTTTTCCTACACTTTCTTTTTTCCTTTTTAATATTCCTTTAACTCTAACGCATTTTCATACATTTCCTAAAACCATAACAATGTTTAAACAATAACAAATAATCAATCTAATCTAAAAAAAATAATGCAAATAAAAAATAAATAGTCATAAATAAATTTGCTTAATTGAACTACACTAATTGGTCCTATTTTGCTACATTCAAAATTATTTAAGAATCTAATTTTTTTTCTCATAATTAGTTTTAAAGTAATTTTCAAAATGCATTTTTGTTATTAATTTTTTTAATATTTTTTTACACTTTTCTTTATTCACTATAACGTAATTTTTAATATGCATTTTGCATTATCAGTATATATTTCATTACTTATTTATTTTTTTATTTTTAAATATAATTATTTTTCCCATAATTTCTTCTTTCCTTTTTGATATTTAATTATAAATATATATAATAATTATTTGATCTATCCTACTTTTTTAAATTTAATTATTATTTCACACTTTCTTATTTACTTTTTTTTCATTTCACTAATTATTTATAAAATATCATTCTTCTCTAAACTACAAATTTCTTGATGATTCTTTTTTTGTTTCCTTTAATCTTTTTTCATTTCTTTATTTCTTCTTCTTTTTCTTCTTTTATTTTTTTGCCTATATGTATTTTTCATTTTCCATGTGTTTTTGGAAATTCTCACCATAATTACTTCTTTACTTTTTCCACTAAAATTATTTTTAAACTCCCATTCTTTCGGATTTCTTTCTTTTTTTTCTTAAATTTCATTATTTCTTCCTATACTTCTTTATCATTTTCAAATAATCCTTACTTAGTTTTTTTTTTTCTATTCTTTATTATTAATACATTAACCTTTACATTATTATATATATTTTTCACATATTTTTTCCCTTTCTCTAAATTTTTCCTTCTTCATTTTGTTTTATTTTATCTCCAACATATTTCCATATATTTCCTAAAATCATTACAATATATAAACAATACCAAATAAAAAATCTATTCTAATACAAATAATATGAGTAAATATTAAACAATAAAAAATAAAATTACTTAATTGACCTAATAGTTCTCTATATTTTTTCACATTTGAAAAATAATAAACAAACAACATAAATAACTAATAAACAATAATATGAATAGTTCATTTTTTCCTCATTTGCAAAAAAAATTTTGTTCTTCATTTTAATTTGCTGTTTAGCAGACCTTTTTTTTAAAAAAATATTATAACTAAACTTAATATTTTCTTCATATTATCAATATAAATAAATAAACAAATTATATTACATACTTCTTATTTTGTTTTTGTGCAAGATATTAACAATTTTTACTGCAGTCACAAGTGAGGAAGGTGAAGAATTTCTCCCTTGAAACTAATGAAGAATTTCTCCCTTGAAGCTGATGAACATGCCAGCGCCAGAGAAAAAGATTTTGAATCTGAAGTGAATTGAAGCTGGCTTATAATGAAAATGTGAAGGACATTTTTGTAATTTAAATATTTTGCATTGTCTTCTTCTATTTATTTCCACCAATTAGAATTCTTCAATATCTCTATTAACCAATTTGTCTGCGACGCATGGCTTCTCAAAGTTTTTTTATCGTTTGGCATGATTAGTCATGCCAGCCGTAGGTGCCAAGCTAGGCTTAAGCTAGCCTGGCACACATGAAACTCGGAACCACTGGTTTTGAGTTTGTGACTATCTACCACATGGCACCTTAGGGTGCTACCATGCAAGTCAAACTCAGATTCTTTGACTTAGAGTTTTGAAACTCGGACCCATTAATACTGAGTTTGTTGAATTTATTGCATTCTGGTAATTACTTTTTTCATTATTTCTTTTTGGCAATTCTAGATGGTGGCAGTTATCTCTGAATCAAATACCTCATGATGTGAACCATTTATCTTAATGAGTGTCTTACTAATGTCATAGCCATTAGATTTTAAGAACCACTATATTAAGGCTAAGAAAATATGAAAACTCATTGCAATCCAAAGCCATGAACAAACAATATTTCTTTTCTTATTTGATAAAGATAATAACTGCATAGATATTTCAAATTGCTATATATATATATATATATATATATAATACGAGGCATTTGATCAAGCATGACCCATCATTCAAATAGTCATTTTCAAAGCATTTTAGTCAATTGCCATAGCCATGACAAGATTTCATGAGCGAATCTAAGTCCTTAGATGCAATATACAATGATAATGAATGTTAGGAAAAGCATAAATCATATTCATTTGGAAGGAGATCCATTTATGCCCATTTAAGAAAATTTGAAACTTTAAACCTGCTAAAATTCATAGAAGGACACTATTTCTTACAGGGTGCAATGATACCTTTTTATTGAATGTGGAGTATTTTTGTCATCTTCTCTTTGTATGACTTTCCTATCAAAGACTCAAATTTATGACTTTATACAATACTTCAAAAACATACTCATGCATAGACTCTATCAAATATCACTTTAAATTATTAGAAAATATGTTGAGTTATAATGAAGAGAGAAATAAAAGAATAAGTAGGATTATAATGAAGTAAGAATAGGCAGGATTATAATGAAGTAAAAAAATAGTAGGCTTTGAAATGTGTACTATGCATATTACCTTTAAAGTGCTATTTGCTTATATTTAGTTGTTGCATGATTCAAACAAATCATTTTTTAGAGTTATGCAAAGCATCTTAAAAAATTCCTAAAGAATTCTATTTAGCAACTATGGAATTTTCTTATCAATGGCAATTTTAAAGGATTTAAAAAATAATGTGTTAGGGATAAAGTGTTTGGTTTTCTTCTAATGTTCAGAATCAATTTATTAGAATTGATTATAAAACATGTCTTTTACTTAGAAACTAATTTTTAAATTCAAAATTTCCATCATTTTTTCCAAATATTTAGACTATTTTTTTATTATTCCAACATACTTGACTTTTATTTAGTGAAGCCGCATGACCCTTTGAACCAACAATTAATTTTACTATTAAATTCTCTTAGTTTTCAAATGTTCAAAGTCATACCAATTGACCGGCTCTTTTGATCAATTGATTGATTGTTCTTAGTGATAGTTTCAAAGACAAACCAGCTAACTAGTAGCTTATTACCAATTATTTGGTACTTTTTGAGGAGAAACTAGTTGATTGGTTGCAATTGCTACTTTCTATATATGAACCAATTGACTGGTAAGCATGTTCTAGTTGATTATGTGAATGTTAGCAAGGCAAGATGCAAGATACAAGTCTTGCAAGTTGCTAAAGTTCGCTGAACCTAGTATTTTGTACCATGTTTGTAGCAAATCTAGGTTTAAGATTCTATGTCAGGAGCACATGATAAGTTCTATTGAATCCATTACTACCATGAGACATCATTAATGCACAGATGCATTTCCTTTTTTTCCTAGGCTTAGTTTCTGCATGCTAATTGAGTCAAAAAGAACTCATATAAGCCATTAAAGATATAATCTAAGAGCTTAAAAGCATCCTTCCTAAAAAAAGCTTCCAAGTTGGCAATGGTTAAAGGTAATTTATTCTTTTGCTTTTTGGTTCTTTTGAATACCATTAATGAATCTTGCATATCCACTTCATTCTAATAGTTGGTATTAGAGTCTTTGCCCTACTCGTTTTTTAAAGCTTGAAAATGCCATATTTAGGTTGCATTTTTTGGGCTTTTTTGGTTCATTTTGATTATGGAAATCTCTTAATCTTTGTCTTTTGATCATTTTGGCTTTTGAAGCATAAAAAATGGAGGTCTATGGTATGAAATATGATCGAGTCCATAAGTGGGTCAAAAACAAGTTTAATTGGGTTGGTTTAACCTGTTAAGAGGTTAGGAACGACATAGGTGACATGTTATTGTAAGCTTCCATGATAAATGACTTGTTTTGACTAGTTATTTACCATGTTTTGAACCTTCTAGTGAATAACAAGTCATTTTGTGTTACAACAATGAAATGTTTTGTTTCACTTAAATGATACTGGGTAGGGTTTCTAGTTATTTTTTGTTCATTTTTGGTGTGCGATTTTGGGCCAAAATTTTTGGGCTATTGTTTTATAAATGCTCTAGTCATTTAAGAAACAAATTAAAAAAAAAATTAACGATGTTAGGTCGTGGACTTGTAGGTAGTTTTTGGACATAAATGTTTTTGGATGAAAAACCATTTTTGAGCCATTTAAGGTCAATTGCATTGGCAAATTTTGAAATTTTAGGGCCATTTGGGGATTGAAAATTGCATGGTCTTAATTTTTTGACAAAACCATTACTGGACCAAAATTATATTATTCTTAGGCTGTTTTTGACAAAATTTTTTTGGACCAATATTTTGTTCAAAAATTTGGCAATAATTAATTTCTTGCGCATTTATTTTGTTCAAAAATTATTTAGTGCCATTTAATTTGTTCAAATTTCAATAAAATTATCTTGGGATACTTAAATTAATTTTTGGCAATATTTGGGGACCTTTTGTCCAATATATATATATATAATTAGTTTATGGTGTTATTTAATTTATAACTAATTTTGGATAATTAATTTTTAGGTAATAATTATGACACATTTAGGTTAAATTTAATGAAAAATTTAATTAATTAATTTGTCACATTTTTGGTCAATTGATTAATTATTTAATTATCATTATGAAATGTTTGTAGGTGCATTAATACTTAGTCATATACAAATATTTAATTTTAGGATGTCATGTGATTTTTGTAATTTTAGTTTAATCCAAGTTTAGCTGTAACACCTTTAATTATTTTTAAATTGTGCATTAGGTATTGAAATTAAGTTAAGGATCACATAAAGGAAATGACATCAATTTATAATTAAAATATTTAATAAGATAATTATTATCTTATAGGAATATTATCACATATAATTAATTAGAGTATGATACTAAATTTTCCTTTTTCTTTGTTTGCCTACAACAATTAGGATAAGGGATATAATTTGCAAGTTTTATCATATTTGTATATGGACATACTTAAATAAATCTTAACACATAGATAGTTTTATTTGTTACTAGGTTCATAGTTAAAAAGATATGTTTTGCATTGGTATGACATATCATATGGAATAACTAATTGCTTTAAAAATTTTAATGTAGCACATAATTATTTGTAGCTTATCAATCTCTAAACATTTATGATTTCCAAGTTCTTGAATTAAATAGAGATAATTATAATGTTTGAAAAGAGCAAATTCTTTTCCAATTAGAGTTGATGGACTTGATTATGCGAACAGAAAAGATAAGCCTCTAATACCTATGAGTGTTAGTGATAATTTAAAATTTGATCTTTATGAATACTAGGATCGATTTAATTGCCTCATTATGATGTATATTAAAACCAAGTTATTCGCTAATATTCATGGTTCGATTGGAGAGCATTAAAATAAACAAGACTTGTTTCAGGCTATTGATGAAGAATCCGTGTCCTTAAATAAGGCCTTAGCAAGCTCTTTAATGGCTAGGTTAACATCTCTGAAGCTTATCAATGTAAGGGGTGAGCTAGAGCACTTAATGCAAATAAGAGATATAACAATTTAATTAAAATCATTCAAAGTTAAAATGTCTAAACCTTTCCTTAGGCACTTTATTATGACTTCCTTACCATTTTGGTATGGGGCTCTCAAAGTCTCTTAACCATGTGTGTTTAGGAAAAAAAATATAACAAAAATAGAAAAAAGTGCACACATGGTAACATAGGGAAAGAATAAAAAGCAAGCCAAAGTAAAAGGGAAGGGTATGATACCCATCCAATCTAACATTAAGAAAGAGTCTAAGTCTTTCTTTTGCAAGAAGAAAGGGCAAATGAAGAAAGACTGCCTTAAATTCATGGCGTACCTTGAAAAGACAAGTAACTCAATCTCATTCTTCTATTATAAATCTAATATAGTAGATGTTAGTAGTAATACATGATGGATTGATTCTTGTTCTACTATTTATATCTCTAATGCCTTATAGGGCTTTATAAACCAAAGGAAGCCAACGGGCAGTGACTAGTTCATCTATTCGAGAAATAAGACAGGCTTACAAGTGGAAGTTATACGAACTTGTAGATTAGTACTTGATATTAGTCTTGCTTTAATTATGGATAGGACCTTTTATGTATAAAGTTTCTTGAGAAACTTGATTTCTATTTCAAAACTTATACCATTTTGGATATTCCCTTGAATTTTCAAACAATATGTTTAAATTATTTTATAAATCTAATATTGTTGGAAATGATATAATTTGTGATGGCCTTTTTGGAATTTAATTACAAGACAGTACCGCTTATAATTCAATGCATGTTTCTAGTAGTATAAGTATTAAGAAAAGTGTTACTAATGAAGATTTTTTTATATTGTGGCATTAAAGACTATGTTATATCTTAATAAAGAGGGTGAAAAGATTGGTAAATGATGAAGTACTCAATACTTTTGATTTTCTTGATTTTAACACTTGTATGGATTGCATCAAGGAAAAATAAACTAATATGATTAAGAAAGGTGCAAAAAAGGAGTTCCAGCGTATTAAAAATTATACATACAAATATTTGTAATCTAGATATGCACTCTAATAGTCAGAAGCACTTTATCACATCTTTGGTCACACAAAGTGTAGTCCTTTTTTCATTTGCTCATATGGCCTAGCTTAGCTTTCTTCTATTCGCAATTATCACTATTCTCACATAGCAAAGCTGTGGTGTCATCAAATAGGCCTAAATTCATTATTTCCTTTCTTGAACAAGGTATTTGAACATTGTTCTTATCACATGATAATTCCTAGGCCAAGAATCAACAACTAATGAAGAGTTTCATAATGAATGTCCATGTTTGTTAGTTTTAAAAATGTGCTAATAAAGTTTATAAAATCTAATGTTGTAAATTGGAACATGAACATGCAATTTGCAAGAGCAAGTTCACTAAATCAAGTCCTCTTTGCCCTATATTTGCTACAAATCTCTGAAGCAAATCAAGTTGGGCATTCCATGTTTAAAGGTAGTCATATTTCCATTAAGTCCATCCCACCTTCTTAATTTAAGGCATCTTTCATAGGAAAATGCATTCCTCATTTGGTTATAAAAGGGGTCCTTAAGCTCTCTTTCCTTATGCCACTAAGTTCTTAAAACTCATATACACCATCAAGAGAAGGAATCTAAAAGTTTAGAAGCATCCCTTGGTAAAAAAGCTTAAAGGTTTTAGCAATGGTTGGACCTAATAATTGTTTATACATTTTCCTTTTATTGGATATTATATTTGTGTTTAGTATATCTTATTAAAAAATTCATAGGCCTATTTTTGGCAAGTTTTTGAAACAAATTTCCAATGGGCTAGAATTAATTCATTTTGAAATATTTTGGGCAAAATATCTTTAGCCTAATATTTTGTTCAAGACTTAATAATTATTTGTTTTGCCATTGATTTTTTTTTTTAAAATTATCTAATGCCATTTAATTTATTAAAAAATTTCAGTAAAATTACTTTGGGCAATATTAATGACCCTTTTTTCAGAAAATGTTTTATGTTATCATTTTAATTTATGCCTAATTTTGGTTAATTAATTTATAGGTAATAATTATGACACATTTGGGTTAAGATTAAAGGGAAAATTTAATTAATTAATTAGTCACATTTTTTATTAGATGATTAATTAATTATTTAATTCTCATTATGAAATATTTGTTTATGCATTTATGTTTAGTCATATATAAACATTTAATTTTAGAATGTCATGTGATCTATATAATTTTAATTTGATTAAAGTTTAATCAAAGCACCTTTAATTAATTTAGAATTGTACATTTAGTTATTGAAATTAAATTAAAAATCACATAAAGGAAATAATATCAATTTGCAATTAATATATTTAATATGGTATTCATTATCAGATAGGAATATTACCATATTTTATATGATTAATTAAGATAGAATAGTAGATTTTACTTTTCTTAATTTACCCATAAAAATTAAGATAAAGGATATAATTTGCTAATTTCATCATGTTTGTACATGACTAAATTAAATAAATTTTAGCCTATAGATAGTTTTATTTGTTACTAAGCTAATGGTTTGAAATACATGTTTTACATTGGTAGGACATGTCATATGAAATATTTAATTTTCTCAAATTTTTTATATAGCATGTAATTATTTGCAACTTATTAACCTTTGACCATTTGTGATTTCCAAGTTTTTGAATTAAATGGTAATAACTTTAAAGTCTAGAAGGAGAAAATTTTTCTCTAATTAGGGTGGATGGACGTTGATTATGTTATTAGAAAGGATAAGCCTCCTATACTTATGAATACTAGTAATAATTCAAAATTTGATCTTTATGAATACTAGAAGTGATCTAATCACCTAAGTATGATGTATATTAAGACCAAGTTATCTATTGATGTTCATGGATAGATTAGAAACTTGAAAAAGTCCAAGACTTGCTTAAGGCCATTGATAAGCAGTTTGAGTCTTAAGACAGTGACCTAACAAGCACGGTAATGACCAAATTAAAAACTTTGAAGCTTATTGTTGTAAGGGGTATGCAAGAGCATATCATGCAAATAAGAGATATAATGGCTCAATTAAAACTACTTGAGGTTAAGATATCTGAATATTTCTTAGTGCACTTTATTCTAACCTCCTTACCACCTCAGTACAAGGCTTTTAAGGTCTCTTACAACACAGAAGGAGAAATGGTTAATAAATTAATTAATTATTGACTATGTGTGTTCAAGAGGAGGAAAGAATTTTAGTAGAAATGGAAAAAAGTACACATACAATAACACAGAAAAAGAGTAAAAGGTGAGTCAAAGTAAAGGGGAATGGCATGGTACCCATAGAATATGACATCAAAAAAGGAGTTTAAGTATTTCTTCTATGAGAAGAAAATACATATGAAGAAAGATTGCCTTAAGTTTAAGGCTTAGCTTGATAAGAAAGGTAACCTGATTTCATTTTTTTGGCTATAAATCTAATATGGTAGATATTAGTAGTAACACATGGTAGATTAATCTTGGTCCCACAATTGATATAACTAATACCTTATAATAATTTCTAAACTAAAGGAAGCTAATAGGTAGTGAATAATTCATCTATTCAGGAAATAAGATGAGATCACAAGTGGAAGCTATAAGAACATATAGATTAGTGCTTGACATTAGCTTTTTTTATTTTTATTTTTATAAAGCATTATTTATATACTAAATTTATCTAGAAACTTGATTTATTTATCAAAATTTATATCATTTAGATATTCTCTTAAATTTTCAAACAATATGTTCAAGTTATTCTATAAATCTAATATTGTAGGGAATGATACAATATGCAATGATTTTTCTCAAATTCAATTACAAGATAGTACTTTTTATAATTCAATGCATGTTTTTAGTAATATAGATATTAAAAGATATGTTACTAATGAAGATTCTTTTGTGTTGTGGGACTAAAGACTTGGTTATATTTTAATAAAGAAAGTGAAAAGATTCATAAATAATGGAGTACTCAATATTTTTAACTTTATTGATTTTGATATTTGTGTAAAGTTTATTAAAGAAAAGTAGACTAATTAGACCAAAAAAAGTGTTAAAAAAAGTTTCACTATATTAGAAATTATACATACAGATATCTATAATCTAGATATAAACTTTAGTAATTAGAAATATTTTATCACCTTTATTAATGATTGTTCATAATACATGTATCTCTATCTACTTAATGACAAGAATGAAACACTAGATGCCTTTTAGGTATTTAAGATAAAAGTAGAGAAACAATGTGATAAATAAAATAATAAGATCAAATAAAAGTGGTGAGTATTGTGATAGATACATTAAAGATGGACAAACACTTAGTTCATTTGCTAAGTTTTTTTAAGAATATGGGATTGTTGCCTAATACATAATGCTTAGGTCTCCAGACTAAAATGGCATAGATAAAAAGTGAAATTAAACATTGTTAGACATGGTGAGAAGTATATTGGGCAGTTCTAAGCTTCCTAAATCATTATGGACTGAGACCCTAAAGACAATTACATATATTCTTAACTAAGTTCTAACTAAGGTTATTAAGAATATACCATTTGAGTTATTTAAAGGTTGTGAATCATGTTTAAGACATATGAATGTTTAAGGATGCTTATATAAGGTAAAAATTTAAAATCTATAAGAGAAGAAGTTGAACCTAAAGACCATTAATAGATACTTCATTGGGTATGCTAAAACGTCTAAGTCCATCTCATAACACTAGTATTGTGGAATTGAGATGTAACACCATATACTTCTAACTTGCTTCGTATTATTTCTAAGTCTCACATGATGAATTGCACAAAAGGGAATGAAAAAATGGCATTAAAATAATATTTTATTTCGCGTTGTGTTGCGTATGAAAATTCTATTCGGTGTCATACGGATCATATGAGCTCATACATCACATTCTCATATTTAATTACATACATACGACTCATTTGCATCACCAAAGTTGGCCTACAATTTGTGGAATTCAAAAGGGAGCAACAAATTTACACTATTATTTTTTTCCAAAATTTCAATGTTTCTGTCATAACTTTAGAAATTCATAACTAAATCCATAAAAATCAAAACCCAACAAGTTTATCATTACAGAAATTTTTGGATGTCTACCCCATGATAAAAATAATTTTAGCTCATGAATCATTAAGGGGAGGACATTTGACATCTGAAAAGCCACTGAGGTCGTCGTTGTCTGGGCAACTGGTTTAGATTACTAATATAAAGTTTCCAAATTCATAACTAAATCTAGAAAAATTAACATCATGCATTCCTGGCCATTCTAGAAAGATACACATGTTTACTTTATGAAAAAATATGTCCAGGCTATGAAACATAACATAAAAAGCATTTGACACGTGAAAAGGGGCAAAGGTTTGGACAGCTACTTGTACTGATGCAAGTGTCTGCTATAAATTCAAAAATATTCAATTAATTTTACAAAAATACAATCTATGCAAATAATACTAATTTGGAAATCTATGAATGTTAAATTTATGGTAAAAATAAACTCAGACAAGAGAAAACACGTTTATCTACTAAAATTCAATGGAACAGTGACTCAGGTCGTGCTGCGCTATTGTTGCTGTTCTAGAAATTCAAAAATTCATATCTCTTAGCTCAAACCTCCAAATGAGATACTTCCGATTGCTACAAGTCACTGTGAATGCTTAGTTTCTATCTATAAAATTTTGTAGCCATTGAACCATGTTTGCCCCTTGGATGACACAATTTCACATCTAACCAAATGAACAGTACTGGTGCAAATCTAAAATTTTGATGCTAATTTTGAAAAATCATAGAAAATTCCATAGATCACTAAATGACCTGATCTTTAGCTTCCTAAAAATCTCTAGGCAAGATCTACTTGCATAAAAAATTTCAAGTCAAGAAAAGGTCATTTGGTCAGATTTTGCTATAGCTCAAGAATATGGCATTTTTGATTCCAACAAGAGGCAAATTTCATCCAAATGAGCCATCCATTATTCCACACATATTTGAGCAACTTCAAAAGCATGAATGTAGCATAAATAAAGCCTCTCATAAGGTCTGAATCCTCATGCAACTCAAATTCATCATGTTACTCCCATAAATATACATGCACAAGTGGGCTCCCAAGTGGTCAAATGTATAATTCTATTCATTAAACTCTATTTTTGATACATACACTAACTTTACATAGTTTTATACTTGTTCAAAGTGTCATGGCTCAAAAATAATATATACATATATTCTTTGACATTCTAGTACATTAAAACTAGTAAAATTTGCCAAGAGATGGAGATTTAAGCTCCTCGGCCTCCATCCTTTGGATCGTAGACTCCACCTAGATTATATGAGATGAGAGAAAGGAGGGGGTGAGATTCATTGAATCTCAATAGCTCATACACCTATCCAAGCACATTTTCAAGGCATCTAGCATGTCAAAGGTACAAGTATATAATCAATCAATTCATGAAGCATTCCACTTTCATATTTTTATATCACAAACTCATGTCAAGCATAAGAATGAGATCTAGGGGCCTTTGGTTTGGCCTCACCCTATTTCTAGGACTTTTGGATTGCCTCACTCTTGGTTCTTGAGACTTTTGACTTAGTCTCACCCATCTAAGGGACTTTTGGCCTTGTCTCACCTATGCCATGAGACTTTTGGCATCTCCTCATCCACATTAAGGGACTTTTGGCACTACCTCACCCTTGTGAGCCACTTCCACAATTCAAAGACATTCAAGAAAATATATTGGTACCAAAATAGCAACATAGCATCAAGTGGCATGTCCCAAACATACAAATTTACACACAAGCACACAATAACACATATGTAACAAGAAAATATAATAAGAAAAGGTGGAGAGCTACCTTGGTGCAAATTCAAGCCTTACTTTGCTTGTTCCTTCTCCTTTTCAATTCCACAAACACAAGGAGGTGGGGTTGGATTTCTTTGGCCTATTCACAATAAACAACACTTAATTATACTCTTAGAATAAGTTATAACATCCAACTCACTCTGAAGACTATACTTTGTTCTATTTGTCACAATATAGTTCCATTAAGGACCTAATGAAACAATTACTACAAGTAAAATTCTTGGTTCCATTCTCTTGCCATATTTAGACTTTTTGACCACATTTAAGGTCCTTGAAGGCATCACACACTCACTTTCACAAACCTAGGTCCATGTTGCTTCATAAGGTTACATTATGGAAGCCATTGCCTCATCTCCCAACCTAAGGTTTCTAAATTTTTTTCAAGGGTTTTTCCTATTTTCTTTTATCATATAAAGTCCTAAATCAAGTTTGGAACTATTTAAAACATCCTCTAGCTATCTCTATGAGTTTTGATCGATTTATGCTTCCATTAAAGACTCATGGAGTTTGGGATTTTTCCTTAATGGATGGGGCACTTGGGAGGCTCCTTAGAAGTCTTAGAAACTCAAATAAATACTCACATATAATGGAGAAGTCTTGAATCAACCCAGATTTTAAACTATGTTCAAGCACCCTACACTTTTCTAACTTGAGTTTTACTAGTTTTCCATACATTTCTTTGATGTAATCCATCTTCCCATGGTTTAGTTTAATGGATTCTTTTGGATTATAAAATAGAAACTATTCCTTCTTCGTGGTTCTGTTTAAGCCATCCCACCATGGAAGAGGAGAAGGAGAAAAAGAAGCAACAAGGGAAGAGAAACTACCTTGAAATCAAACTTCCTTCAAGAGCCCTTCTTCTTCCTTCTTCCTCCTCCTTAAATTTTGAATTTTTCTCCTTTGATCTGGACCCAAAGCAGCACCAAAAATTGCATTAAAACCATGGAAAGATGAAGCAAGAAGGGGAGGATGAAGTTTCAAGAGGAAAAGTAGCAAAATCCTATATTTTCTCACCTTTCCTTGGCTTTTCTTCCTCCAGATTTCCCTCTCTTTATGTGCCTAAGACAGCAGCACCTTTTCTAAGATTTGGGTAGAAGAAAGTCAGTTTAGAGAGAGGGAGGCAGAACGTGGAGTTAAAAGGAGCATTTAGAAGTTTCTTTTTACAATTTGTTTTCATTTTTGCCCTTCTATAATGGCATTCCCGGTTTGGCTTCGTTTTAGCTCCTTTTTTAGAACCATCTTTTCCATCATAAATTTAGATTTCTAATTTAATAAAATGCCTTTGGAATCATTCAAATCAGAACTAAAACCTTTTTGAATGAACCGGTCAAAGTTTGGGTCAACCGACATCAGAAAAAGTATATTGGAGCCTCTGAGAACCCTGGGCAACTTAAAATTTCTCTTTAAAAAGCTCTCCCAGATGTTTTTCCAAAATTACACTTATTTACGAAAATGCCACTGGCCTTTCAGTAAATTTTTTGAATTACTCCGGCCCCAATTTCTAGGCAACTCAAGGCTCAAATCCTTATTTTCTGTTATTTAATATTTTATCCAAATTTTATTTGGCCTTGAATCACTCATCTCAGGGGACTTGCTTTTCAAACTGACTCATTTCGGTGTTTTTATAACGTACCGGGCGTTATATTTTCCACCCATTTTAAAATAAATTTTGTCCTCGAAATTTAAATATATACCTTAGGGAAATAGCTCTAGATATTTTCATTTCATATCATCCTCCAGTTCCCAGGTTGCCTCTTCAGACGTTGGGCCCTTCCAAACCACTTTCACCAGAGGGATGCTCTTGTTTCTCAGTTGTATCAATTTGGCATCCACAATCCTCTCTGGCCTTACTACATAAGAAAAATTTTTCTGCAATTGAATATACTCATATTCTATGACATGTGAGGGGTCTAGTAAGTATTTCTTCAATTAGGAGACGTGAAAGACATTATGGATTTGGCTAGGTTTGGAGGTAGAGCTATCTGGTAGGCCACGAGTTTGATTTTCTCAAGAATTTCAAATGGACCAATATACCTAGGACTGAGCTTCTTTACCCTCATAGACTGACCTACCCCAGTCACTGGAGACACTCGGATGAATATGTGGTCTCCAATCTCAAATTCTAACGGCCTTCTTCTCCGATCGACATAACTTTTCTACCTACTCTGAGTCGTAAGGAGTTTCTTTCTGATCAATTCTATTTGCTGGGTAGTCTGGTCCACTAACTTAGGTCCTAGCAAACTCCTCTCCCCTATCTCAACCTAACACAATAGAGATCTACACTTTCTCCCATAAAGAGCCTCATAAGAGGCCATCTGAATACTGAAATGATAACTGTTATTGTATACAAATTCAGTTAATGGCAGATATGCATCCTAGTTAGCCCTCATCTCTAACACATATGTCCTCTAAGGTCTGGATAGTCCTCTCAGTCTGATCATTTGTCTGGGAGTGGTCAGCAGTACTAAACCATAACCTGGTCCCTAAAGCATACTGTAATGACCTTCAGAAGTTCGATGTAAACCTGGGGTCTCTATCTGATACGATGCTACTGGGTACTCTGTGAAGTCACATTATCTCACATATATACAATTGGGCTAATCTATCTAATGAATAAGTAACCCTTATTGCTAAAAAGTGTGTAGACTTCATCAATCTATCTACAACTACCCAGATAGCATCGTGTCCAGAGGATCTCCTGGGTAACCCCATAATGAAATCCATAGCTATACTATCCTATTTTCATTCGGGGATATCTAGGGGTTACAAAAATCCAGTGGGTTTCTGATGTTCTGCCTTAACCCTTTGGCACACTAAATATCTCACCACGTAATCCATGACGTCATTCTTCATTCTTAGCCATTAAAAGATTCTTTTTAGATCTTGGTACATCTTGGTAGCACCTGGGTGGATAGTATATTTGCTCTTATATGCCTCTTCTAGAATTTTCTCTCTCAACTCATTACTACTAGGTATACAAATTCTATCTCGGTATACTATCACAGCATCCTCAGATATCCTAAAATCTGAGGTCCTACCCTAGGAGATCTTGCTCCTAATCTGTCTCAAGAATTCATCCTCTTTCTGGGCATCTAAGATCTAAACTCTCAACTCATTTTTAATCCGGGTCTCACTAAAAAATAGTCTGCCCGATACCAGCTGGCAAGAGAGGTTCAGATTTTTAAATTTTCCTAGGAGCTCCTGCTCCCTAATCTTCATATGGGCAGCGTGGATGGATTTCTTACTCAGGCATTGGCCACCACATTGGCCTTCCCTGGATGGTATTTCAATGCATAATCATAATCTTTTAGGAATTTCATCTATCTCCTCTGTCTCATATTGAGTTTTTTTTAATCAAACAGGTATTTCAGACTCTTGTAGTCACTATAGATCTTTATAGTCATACCATACAAATAGTGCCTCTAAATCTTAAGAGCAAACACTACTGCAGCCAACTCTAGGTCATGTGTGGGATAATTCTCCTCATAAGGCTTTAATTGCCTAGAGGCATATGCCACTACCCTACCTTGCTGCATCAATACACATCCTAACCTTCTCCTCGAGGCATCACTATATACCACAAATGGTAAACGAGGGTCAGGAATGACTAGCATAGGGGCAGTGGTCAATCGGAGTTTCAACTTTTAGAAACTCCTCTCACATCTCTCATCCCACACGAAAGGTGTATCATTTCGAGTCAACCTCGTAAGTGGCAAGGCCATATGAGAAAAGCTTTGAATGAATCGTCGGTAATATCCTGCTAAACTAAGAAAACTCCTAACCTCGGTGATCGTCCTAGGCCTATCCCACTGTAACACAGCCTCGACTTTATGAAGATCTACTGCGATCCCATCTCGTGAGATCACATGACCTAAGAATTTCACCTCGGTTAGCCAAAACTCACATTTACTCAGTTTGGCATGTAATTTCTTATCTTTCAGAGTCTCTAGGGCTAATCTGACATGTCTCTCATGCTCCTCAAAAGATCTAAAGTATACTAGGATATCATCAATAAAGACCACAATAAATTTATCTAGATACGGTTTGAAGACCCTGTTCATATAGTCTATGAATACTGTGGGTGCAATCGTCAGCCCAAAAGGCATTACAAGGAACTCATAATGCCCATATCTAGTCCTGAAGGCCGTCTTTGGGACGTCTTCAGCTCTCACCCTCAGCTGGTGATATCTAGATCTAAGGTCTATCTTGCAAAAGACAGATGCCCAAACTAACTGATCTAATAAGTCATTTATCCTAGGGAGAGAATACTTATTCTTGATGGTAACCTTATTCAATTCTTTATAATCTATCCACAATTTCAAACTACCATCTTTCTTTTTCACGAATAACACTGGAGCTCCTTAAGGTGACACACTAGGGCGTATAAATCTTTTTTCTAACAGCTCCTCTATCTACTTTTTCAACTCAGCAAGCTCGGTGGGAGTCATACTATACGGAGTCTTGGACACCAGTCCAGCCCTAGGTACTATCTCTATGGGGAACTTTATCTCTCTCTCAGGAAGTAGGCCACTAAAATCAAAATCTTTAGGGAAAACCTTCGAGAATTCCCTAACGATTGAGATCTTCTCTATCCCTTCTTCTACCTCAACCCTTATAGAGAAAAAGACTAGAAACCCTTGACACCCTTACTCTAAGTATCTCTCAGCCTGGGCAGTAGTCATGAAAGATAGCTCAACTTCTATCCTAGGTATGGTCTCACAAGAAGGTACAGATACTGTGTGGTGTTCACAATCAAGAACAACATTATTGGCAATCATTCAGTTCATACCCACAATCAAATCAATGTCATGGAATGGCATACAAATCAAGTCGATAGTAGTATGATGATGATTAAACTGGAAAATGACATTCAAATAAGCATGGGAAGTAAGAACGTAGCCTCCAGTGGATGTGGTGATAGATAAATCAAATGGTAAAGTACTAAAGGCCAGACCCAAATGTCTCACACAGTCATAAGATATAAACGAGTGACTAGCACTCAAATCAAACATAGCAATAATAGGAAAATCATTCATTATGAGTGTACCTCAAATAAGACTAGGAGACGTACTAGCCTCCTACTGAGAAAGGGCAAACACCTTGCTCTGGGTCTATGGCCTGGGAGGAGACAGTCTGAGCAAACGTGCTGAATTTGCCTGAGAGTAGTTTCTGGCAATATGCCCTGGCTTCCCACACTTGTAGCAGATCACTGTGGATTGTGGGATGACGGATGATTGAGTCCTCAGGGGCTGTGGCCTCTTCCCTTTTTGCAGTCTTCTACTCTATTGCACCTTACTCTTCTTCTTATTGGTAGGTGCAGAGCTAGCTCCCTCTTTGAGTCATGGCCTCTTCAATTTTGGAGCCCCTCTTTGACTAGACACTGTGGCAGCAGGCATAATGTCCCTCAAATTATTCTCAATCACTTTGCTGATCTCTACAAGGGCATTAAAATTCCTGATCCTCTGTGGAGTCACTCTGTCTCTGATAAGGGGCTTCAACCTGGTCTCAAACTACTCATACCTCTAAGGTTCATCATCGTATTTCTGGAAGTAGGAGGAGTACTGAGACAGCTCAATAAATCGGGCCACATATTGATTAACCGTCATATCATCAATCTGTCTCAGCCCCATGAACTGCATCTCCTTTTACTTCCTCACTGAGTTGGGAAAGTATTTCTCATAAAATTACACTAGAAAGTTCTCCTAGTTGATTTGTAAATTCTTCTTCTCCATTAGAGACTTCGTGTTACGCCACCATCTATCTGCTTCTTTCTATAACATGAAGGTGGCTAACTGGGCCTTTTGCTCAGAGGTGTAATCCATAACTGAAAATATCTTTTTAGTCTCCATCACCCAGGCCTCTGTCTTATCAACATCTAACTCACCATCAAACACCGGCGGGTTGTTCTTTCTGAATTGATTCAATTGTATTTGGATAGACGGCGGAGCCTGAGCTGGTTCCTGGGGAGGTGGGGGTGGAGCACTGAAAGTGGAAGGTTGGGGTGCACCAGAGGTGGATGGCTGAGGTACACCGGAGGTGGATGGTTAAGGTGGAGGCGGCGGAGGGGCCTCTCGCCTAGCTTCTTCTTGCCTAGCCAGGGCTTCCTGCAGTTGCATAATCATCTAATGCTACTGCTGGATTATATAGTGTTGCTGGGCTATGACGTTATCAAACTGGTCAATCCGCTCCTTGATAGCTTGCACTGGATCCTCAGACTCAACCTTGGGTTCTCGAGGTGGTCTGCCTCTACCTCGGTCTCTCCGAGTCTCAACCTCTTTACTAAAAAGAAAACCACAGCTTTTAGCCTACAACAAAATTTTACACATATACATAGAGATTTCACCCCAAAATAAGCCAAATATATCATTCAATAATCAAATGTCGAGCAAAAGTGCCTGAACCTTTGCTTTGATACCATAAAATGTAACACCATATATTTCTAGCTTACTTCTTATCATTTCTAAGTCTCACATGATAAATTGCACAAAAGGAAATGGAAAATGGCATTAAAATAATGCCTTATTTTGCGTTGCGTCACGTATGAAAATTCCTTTCGATGTTACGCAGACTATATGAATGCATACATCACATTCTCATATTTAATTATATACATACGACTCATTTGCATCACCAAAGTTGGCCCACAATTTATGGAATTCAAAAGAGAGCATCAAATTCACACTATTATTTTTTACCAGAATTTCAATTTTTCTATCACAACTTCGGAACTTCATAACTAAATCCACAAAAATAGAAACCCAAAAAACTTTATCATTACAGAAAGGTTTGGATGTCTAACCCATGCTAAAAATAATTTTAGCTCAATAATCATTAAAGGGAGGACATTTGATATCTGAAAAGCCACTAAGGTCGCTGTTGTCTGGGCAACTGGTTCAGATTACTGATATGAAGTTTCCAAATTCATAACTGAATCTAGAAAAATTTAAATCATACATTCTTAGCTATTTTAAAAAGATACACATGTCTACTTTATGAAAAAAAAATATGTCCAGGCTATGAAACATAACACAGAAAGCGTTTGACACATGAAAAGGGGCAAAGGTTCAGATAGCTACTGGTATTGATGCAAGTGTCTGCTATAAAATTTGAAAATATCCAATTAATTTTAAAAAAATATAATCCATAAAATGATACCAATTTGGAAAGTTATGAATGTTAAATTTATGGTAAAAATAGACTCAGACTAGAGAAAGCATGTTTAGCCACTGAAATTTAATGGAACAGTGACTCAGGTTGTGCTGAGCTATTATTATTGTTCTAGAAATTCAAAAATTTATATCTCTTAGCTCAGACCTCTAAATGAAGTGCTTCTAGTTGCTACAAGTCACTATGAATTCTTAATTTCTGCTTATAAAATTTTGTAGCCATTAGACCACGTTTGTCTCTCGGATGACACAATTTCACAACTAATCAAATGAACAGTACTAGTGCAAATCTGAAATTCTGATGCCAACTTTGAAAAATCATAGAAAATTTCATAGATCTCTAAATGACCTGATCTTTAGCTTCCTGAAAATATCTAGGCAAGATTTACTTGAATAAAAAATTTCAAGTCAAGAAGAGGTCATTTGGTCAGATTTTGCTATAGCTCAAGAATATGGCATTTTTGGTTCCAACAAGAGGCAAATTTCGTCCAAATGAGCCATCCATTATTCCACACATATTTGAGCAACTTCAAAAGCATGAATATAGCATAAATAAGCCTCTCATAAGGTTTGAATCCTCATGAAACTCAAATTCATCATGCCACTCCCATAAACATACATGCACAAGTGGGCTCCCAAGTGGTCAAAATGCACAATTCTATTCATTAAACTCTATTATTGATACATACACTAACTTTACATAGTTTTACACTTGTTCAAAGTGTCATGGCTCAAAAATAATATATACATATATTCTTTGATATTCTAGTACATCAAAACTAGCAAATTTTGCCAAGAAATGGAGATTTAAGCTCCTTGGCCTCCATCCTTTAGATCTTGGACTCCACCTAGATCATATGAGATGAGAGAAAGGAGGGGGTGAAATTCATTGAATCTTAATAGCTCATACACCTATCTAAGTATATTTTCAAGGCATGTAGCATGTCAAAGGTACAAGTATACAATTAATCAATTCATGAAGCATTCCACTTTTACATTTTTATGTCATATACTCATGTCAAGCATAAGAATGAGCTCTAGAGACTTTTGGTTTGACCTCATTCCATTTCTAGGACTTTTGGATTGTCTCACTCTTAGTTCTTGAGACTTTTGACTTAGCCTCACCCATCCAAGGGACTTTTGGCCTTGTCTTACTCATGCCATGAGACTTTTGGCATCTCCTCACCCACATTAAGGGACTTTTGGCACTACCTCACCCTTGTGAGCCACTTCTACAATTCAAAGACATTCAAAGAAGAATATTGGTACCAAAATAGCAACATAGCATCAAGTGGCATGTCCCAAACATACAAATGTATACACAAGCACATAATGACACATACGCAACAAGAAAATGCAACAAGAAAAGGTGGAGAGCTACCTTAGTGAAAATTCAAGCCTTACTTTAGTTGTTCCTTTTCCTTTTCGGTTCCATAAATACAAGAAGGTGGGTTGGATTTCTTTAGCCTATTCACGATAAACAACACTTAAGTATACTCTTAGAATAAGTTATAACATCTAACTCACACTTAAGACTATACTTTGTTCTATTTATCATAATATGATTCCATTAAGGACCTAATGAAGCAACTACCACAAGTAAAATTCTTGGTTCCACTCTCTTGCCATATTTAGACCTCTTGACCTCATTTAAGGTCCTTGAAACTATCACATACTCACTTTCACAAACTTAGGTTTATGTTGCTTCATAAGGTTACATTATGGAAGCCATTGCCTCATCTCCTAACTTAAGGCTTCTAAATTTTTTCCAAGAGTTTCTCCTATCTTCTTTTATCATATAAAGTCCCAAATCAAGCTTGGAACTATTTAAAACATCCTCTAGCTATCTCTATGTGTTTTGATCGATTTATACTTTCACTAAAGACCCATAGAGTTTGAGATTTTTCCTTAATGGATAGGGCACTTGGGAGGCTCCCTAGGAGTCTTAGAAACTCAAACAAACACTCATATATGATGGAGAAGCCTTGAATCAACCCAGATTTTAAATTTTGTTTAAGCACCTTATACTTTTCCAACTTGAGTTTTACTAGTTTTCCATACATTTTTTTGATGTAATCCATCTTCCCATGGCTTAGTTTGATGGATTATTTTGGATTATAAAATAGAAACTATTCCCTCTTGATGGTTCTGTTTGAGCCATCCCACCATGGAAGAGGAGAAGGAGAAAAAGAAGCAACAAAGGAAGAGAAACTACCTTGAAATCAAGCTTCCTTCAAGAGCCCTTCTTCTTCCTTCTTCCTCCTCCTTAAATTTGGAATTTCTCTCCTCTGATCTGGAACTAAATCAGCACCAAAAATTACATTAAAACCATGGAAAGAAGAAACAAGAAGGGGAGGATGAAGTTTCAAGAGGAAAAGTAGCAAAATCCTACACTTTCTCACCTTTCCTTGGCTTTTCTTCCTCCAAAATTCCCTTTCTTTGTGCGCCTAAGATAGCGGCTCCTTTTCTGAGATTTAGGCAGAAGAAAGTCGATTTAGAGATGGGGAGGCAGAACATGGAGTTAAAAGGAGCATTTAGAAGCTTCTTTGTACAATTTGTTTCCATTTTTGCCATTCTATAATGGCATTTCTGGTTTGGCTTCGTTTTAACTCCTTTTTGAGAATCTTCTTTTTTATCATAAAATTTAGATTCCTAATTTAATAAAATGCCTTTGGAATCACTCAAATCGAAGTTAAAACCTTTTCAAACGAACCAATCAAAGTTTGAGTCAACCAACGTCAAAAAGAATACACCAAAGGGGCTTTACCGGTCTTGAAGCTTCCCGTGGTTTTTGGGGCCTCTGAGAACCCTGGAACACTCAAAATTTTCATTTAAAAAGTCCTTCTAGGTTTTTTTCTAAAATTACACTTATTTACGAAAATGTCACTGGCCTTTTAGCAAATTTTTTGAATTACTTTGGCCCCAATTTCTAGGCAACTCAAGGCTCAAATTCTTAGTTTATATTATTTAATATTTTATTCATATTATATTTGGCCTTAAATTACTCATCTCAGGGGACTTACTTTTCCAAATTGGCTCGTTTCGGTGATTTTACAATGTATCGGGCATTATATGAGAAATGTAAAGTTTTTTGAAAATGACTTAATTAATGAGACTAATCAAACTCAAGACTTGGATTTTGAGAATGATCAATCTAGATTCTTAAGCTCTCATATTAAGTAATAGATTGGTTGTAATCCATACCCTTCAAGTATGAACAAGTATTGAAAGGTTAGTTATTAGAGATCCATAGATTATTGACTATGACCAAGTTAATTCATTTGTTAAACAACTACCGAAAATTATTGAGCAACTAATTAGGTCCATGTTCCCCAAGACAATGTTGAACCAATAATAAGACGATATAATAGGATACAGAGGTCAACAGTTTTTAGTGTTTATGTTGTATACCTACAAGAATCTAACTGTAAAATTAGAGTCAAAGACAATCTTAAGATATTTTCACAAGCTATTAGTTGCAAAAAATTTCAATTATGGCATAAAACTATGAAAGAAGAGATGAGTTTTATGGAATCTAATAGAGTTTGGGATCTCGTCGAGTTCCTTAGTGGTTCTAAAGCTGTTGGATGTAAATGGGTTTATAAGATTAAGATGACTCATTAGGCAACATTGAGAGATATAAGACATGACTTATAGCCAACGAATTCAATCAAAGAGAAGGAATTGATCACACGAAGTCTTTTTCTCTTCTATGTAAGCAAGATTGCCTCCGTATAATAATGGTTTTAGTAGTCCTTTTTGACTTATAATTGTATCAAATGAATGTGAAGACGACATTCTTCAATGGAGAGCTAGAGGAAAAGGTATACATGGAGCAACCTAAAGGATTCCTCCCTAGTGCTAATAAGTATTTAGTGTGCAAGCTTAATAAATCTATATATGGATTGAAATAGACCTCTCGTAAATGGTATTTAAAGTTTTATGATATCATTTTTTCATTCAGATTTGTGGAGAATGTCATAGATCAATATATATATCAAAAGGTTAATGGGAGTAAGATCTATTTCTTGGTGGTATGTGAGATGATATATTACTCACAACCAATGATAAAATGAGTTATTATACAAAGTGAAATAATTTTCTCTAAGAATTGTGATATAAAAAATATAGGTGAGGTAACTTATTTCATTAACATTAAGATCTATAGAGATAGAAGCTAAGGCATTTTGGGATTGTCATAATAAATCTATATCAATAAAGTCTTAGAGATATTTTGGATAAAATATTGTTCATCAAGTGTAGCATCAATTGTTAAGGGTGACAAGTTCAATTTGAATTAGTGTCTAAAAAATGATTTGGAAAGGGAATAGATGTGTAACATTCTATATGTTTTAGTTGTTGAAAGCCTTATGTATGCTTCGATTTGCACAAGACTTAACATTGATTTTATGGTTAAAATGTTAGCCACATATTAGAGCAATCTAGGTGTGGATCACTGGAATGTTACAAAGAAGGTTATAAGGAATTTCAATGGTACTAAATACTACATATTAACATACAAATAAATTAAGAACCTTGAGGTAGTTGGCTACTTAGATTTAGATTTTGCTGGATGTGTTGATTTATATAAATTAACATCAAACTATATTTTCATGTTTGTTAGAGGAGTTGTATCTTGGAAGAGAGCGAAGTAGACTTTGACTGTTACTTCTACCATAAAGACTGAGTTTGTATTGTAACACCATAATGCCTTAGCTCCCATTACTCTCCCTCTGGGCTCGATTCTATATGATTTCCAAAGAACAAGTACAAACCGTGACATTTTCATACTAAAAATCGGGGTTTAAACGTTTATATTTTGCCCCGTGGGTCCCGTGAACTCGTCATTCATATTCTCTACTCAAAATCCATGTATACGACTCGTACATAGCATTAAACAAGCCATAAACCACAAATATGAAGCCAAAAACCAAGAAAAATGCAATTTCTAACATGGGCCCAAAAGTTAGATTTTTTGCTCTAACTTTGGAAAATCATAACTAATTATAGAAAAATATGAATCAAGCAAATCATAGCTTTCTGAAAATTTTTAAGTGTTAACTTTACACTAAAAATAATTTCCAACCAAAATCTCAGCATTTGGACCATGTTTGACATCGAAAATAGAACAGAGGTCCAGCTGTCCCTGTTTCTGGTGCAGCTTACTATCATGAACTTCAAAAATTCATAACTAAATCCAAAAAACTTTAATTTGGGCAAACTATACCAATTTGGAAAGCTACAGATATTAAATAGAGGTGAAAAATAAGTTTAGATCAGTTCAGTAGCCCTTAGACTTCGAAAACTGATGGAATAGTAACAAAGGTCGGATGGCTTCCCTGATGCTGATATAGAACTTCAGAAGGTTCGTTCTCTCTCTATAGACCTTCTATTTAGGTGATTCTAGTTGGTATAGGTCGTTGTAGTTGTCTAATTTATGCCTATAAAATTTTATGACAATTGGACTCCATTTGGTCTATGAATGACATGGATTTATTTTTGGACTAATGACACAATACCATAACCAAACCATCAAAATTTCCTAACTTCAACAATTCACCAAATATTTTCTAGACCTCCAAATATTATTCACTTTAGCTTCCCAAGAAGCTCTCTATAAACTCTAGAGGCATGCCAAATTTCATAGCAAAAAGAGCTCATTTGGTCATACTTTGATGTAGTTCACAAATTTGATGATTTTGACACCCAAAACGGTTCAAAGTGGGTTCAAATGGCCTCCCACATGTTCTCACGCCTCATAGACAAGTTTTAAAGCATAAACATAGTATATATAACATGTCCAAGTGGTCCAAATTATCATACATTTCAAACTCACTATGCTACGAGCCAAAATACACTATCACATACAATCCACAAAAAGGGCAAATCCCACATTTTCATTACTTTGGCTCTCTACATAGTTTGTACATCATATTTCCATATATTTACACTTGCTACAATATTTACATCTCAAAAATAGTAGGTGCATATTCATTTTGGCACCACTTTACATCAAAAGAACTAAAATAAGCTAACATCTAGCTAAACATGCTTCTAGGCTCCTTGGTGTGCACTTGATTCTCCTTGAGCTCCACTTAACATGTTAAGATGGAAGGGAGAAGGGGTGAGATTCATGGAATCTCAGTAGTTCATACACACATTTAAGGAAGCAATCAAGGCATATAAACAAGTCAAAGCATGCAAATAGGCATCTAACCATTCACAATCATACAATACAAAATTTTCATGCCATGAAAACCATAACCATGCCAAGAATGAGCTCTAGGGACTTTTGGTTTAACCTCACCTGATTTTAGGGACTTTTGGATGGCCTCACCCGATTTTAGAAACTTTTGACTTGGCCTCACTCGGTTATGACTAGCCTCAGGGACTTTCAGCTCTACCTCACCCATCTCAAGGGATTGTTGGCACTACCTCACCCGAGCAATTCTCACAATCCAACACATAAGAATATTGGTACCAATGCATCATAGCAATAACATATGGCATGTCTTACACAATGAGTATATATACAAGCATACAATGACTATTACATCCAAGAATGCATCAAGAAAGAGTAGAGAGCTACCTTATGAGCCAACACAAGCTTTTCCTTTCAATTCCTCTTCTCCCTTCTTGGTTTCACACTCACACCTTGATGGAGGTGCTTCTCTTGAGCCTAGACACAACAAAAGTATAGAATTACTCTCTCATAACTTAACAACTCTTAGGAGTTCTTCAGAGCAAACTTTTCTAACATATAAGAACCTAGGGGTTCTCTCTCTCTCTCTCTCTAGAATGTCACCAACTCTTCCTCTCTCTCAAGTTCTCATGGTAGTAGAATCAACATATTCAAGGAAAACAAAGAAGTTCAAGAGTGGTTTTCTACTTTCCCTCTTTTGACCCATACCTAAAACCTAACTAATTTCACAAGTAAAACCATAGAAAGAGAGGGTAAAGAGAAAAGAACAAGATTCTAAGAAGAAAAGAGAGAAGCTTGCTTACCTTTCCTTTGTTCTTCCTTCCTTCTCTTGGTCTCTCTCTCTCTCCACGCCCATTTCCTCTCTTTTGGTCGAAGGCTAGGTCAGTTAGAAGAGAAAGAATGAATTTGGAAGTTTTAAGAAGTCAAATTCTCCCTTTTTACGCTTTTCCGGACTAACCCTCACTATAGCGAAAATTAACCTTCGCTACGACGAGCATGTATCAGTCCCAGACCTTCGTTTTCGCTATAGCGCGCGCTACAGCGAGCAACTCCCTGGTTTTTATATGGAATGCCCGCACTTGCTATAGCTAGAAGCATTTTCGCTATAGCGAACAGGTACATTCACTATAACTAGACTATTTCTCGCTATAACGAACAGGTATATTCGCTATAGCTAGGCCATTTCTCGCTATAGCTAGCAGACTTAGAAACATTTCAAGATTTCGAAAATTTTCAGCTTTCTTCTTTCTTTTTTTTTTCTTTTTCTGGTTGTTACACGTATCTTGTTTTGAGACAACTTTACATTGTGTATGA
The DNA here is from genome assembly GCA_032878935.1 of Erythrophleum fordii. Taxonomy (NCBI): domain Eukaryota; kingdom Viridiplantae; phylum Streptophyta; class Magnoliopsida; order Fabales; family Fabaceae; genus Erythrophleum; species Erythrophleum fordii. Next base: position 5,768,340 of record JAVQMF010000029.1, read on the forward strand.
CTGAAGGGATTTATTTATGGGTTTAGAAGTGTGGATTCTATTTCTAGATTGTTAAGAATGTATTATGACAACTTAACTATTATTTTTCTAGTTAAAAATAATAATTAAGTTGTCATAATATATTCTTAACAATCTAGAAATAGAATCCACAATTCTAAACCCATAAATAAAGTAAGAGTGGAAGTTAAAGTAAGCACATTGATATTAAGTCTGTGACTTGACTTGCACTTCTAGCCTCTGCAAACCAAAACACTATCGAAGGAGCAAGATCTTTTTTGTTGCCAATTCGAAAGGATCCAACGCCTTCTCTTCAATAAGAGTAACGTTTGTTGGTCACTACCCCAATATTCATCTAAGTTTCTTGTCTCTTTTTTTTTTTAAATAATAGGAAAAAATAACCAAATGATGAGAATGAAGATGAAAACATAATGTTAGATGAATTAGGATTTCAAAGGGGAACACATTTTTATTGCAAAAGTCTAAAACTACAAATGAAAAGGGCTTGAGGTACAACCTATCTTCTAAGAAGATTTTTCCTTTCTTAACATAAAAATGAAAAAAAAATTATAAATAGAAAAGGATTTTAATATTTTATATTTAATAATTAAATAATAATTAATAAATAATATTAAGTAATAATTATAAAGATAAAATAGATATTATATAATTTTTTTTCTTTTATACTATCTAATGGGTCTGTAATTAGAAGAATGTCCCCTTTTCTTTGAAAATAAAATGCAAAGAAAAACCAATAAACAAAAACACAGAAAAAAGAACTATAGTTTCATGTGTTAAATAAAGCAAGGACACCACGCCTATAGAGGCTATAGCGAATGGATTTGGTATTACGCAACATGGTGTTGCATAATACCAACATCTGTTGGATTCAAAAGATAAAAATAAAAAAAATTTAAAAAAATCTAATCCTCTTATGTGAAAGATCAAGATTTGCACAGCACGTCAAGTATGGCATGCTATATAGTAACAAAGTTGAACGCAAAGGCTATATGCTGCCCCAATGAATAGTTTCATGGGTATACTGCACTTTCAATTAAGGCCTCTTAGTAGGAGATTGAAAAAAGAAAAAAATGTTATATTCTAATAATAATTAATTAATAATATTTATTTTTTAATTTTTTTGGATTTGAGGTATGATATTTATTTTTCATTTTTAAAATTGTATTTTTTTTATTTCTATTTCTATTCTTAATTTTTTTACATATTAAATGGACTTTTAAGATATTTTTTCTTTTAATTTAATTTTAAAATAGATTTTTTCCCCTTCTCAGGTATGTGCTTCACCGTCAATCTTCCTATGGGAGTTGTTGTTAATGAGTTTTATCTTTTCTTTTTCATTTGAATAAAAAATTCTCAAAATATATTTTCTAACAAATTATACTTTTAATAAAATAAATTATTGTTATCCCGATGGATATTTTGATTATTTTTAATTTTAAAAATAATAGTGAAAATTATATAATTTGAGTATATTTCCAAAAATAGTGGAATAATTTACCCAAACTTCTTCAAGCAACATAAACACAAAGAATACCATCCTAACAAATTGTATAATCCCGAACCTCAACAAGTTAAGTTGGGGAAAAAAACCTCACCAAGTTAGGTAACTTTGAATTGAAAAAAAAGAAAAAGAAAAAGAAAATTTAATTTTAAAATTTTATTCATTTCATTTATTTATTTATTTTACTATTCCTTCTCATTTGAACATACCTTTAACTTCTAAAAGGTGAGTTCATTATACAGGATTTTCAAAATTGAATTGAGATAGTTGTTATGAAATCATGGAGTTGAACAAGAATTTTATGGAGACACTTGAAATATTGGAACTTCTATTTATCTAAAGGTCTAAGATCTTTTATTTTATTAACATATCATATTACCAAAAAATGATAATTTGATTAAATTTCATAAAATATATTTTTAAAAATAAAATTTAATTATTATACTAACAATAAAAAGTTAAATATATCCTAATTATTTAATTCATATATTTAAAATATTTGTACAAAATAAATTACTGGTCGGCGTTAAAAGTATTTCGATTATGCACATTGTACACGGGCTTGCCTGTTCAACAATTTCCGCAATTTGTATAGGTGACTGTCGCTTTCTACATGTGGATCCACGTTACACGCCAAATCAAAAGCACCCGCTGTGATACATGCGTCCGTTGCTAAAATCAACTCTTCTCCGAGATATTACAGTACATTTTTTATTTTTTGATTAAATAATTTGATAATAAAAATACAAGAAGCACTTAAATTTAGACCTAAACTTATACATGTTTAGTATATTATTTTTAAGTATAATTTATTTAAATTATTATATTCGCTTAAATATAATTTGGTCACTATATTTTTATAAAAGTTTTAATTTAATCTCTTTAATTTAACAGTAAACAACGTTGTCCTCTTACTTTTTTTTCTTTTTCAAAAAATGATCCAATTGTAGCCCTTTGTCTTATAATTTATTAAAAATTTAATACATTGTTTAATAATATATTGACTTAAAAGTTAAATTTGAATATAAGTTAATAACATTAAGTAAATAATAAGCTTTTAAGTTAGTAAATAATAAATTTGACTGTTAAATGGATTAACAAATTTGGATTATTTTAAAAAATAGAATGACATATTGTCTAGTTTGAAATCAAAGGGGCTAAATTAAAACTTTTATAAAATGAAAAAGAAGAAAAGTATATTTAAGTCTTTTAACTTAACAAAAATTTATTATTGTAATTTGTTTATATTATGTGATATCTTGATAAAGTTGTGCCTATCTCAAATTTATCTCTTATACCTTGTTTGATAAATATAGTTATTAGATATAGAAATAAAAAGTAAATAAGAATATAAATAAAATAAAATAATTATATTTGGTATAATATAAAAAAGAATAGAAATATTATTTTATTTGTACATTTAATTGAATAAAAATAATATTTAAATAAAAAATAATGAGAAAATAGCCATCTTATTTTTTCTTAAACATAACAAACAAATAATGAAAATAATATAGTAAGTTTTATATAAATTAAAAACAATAAGTATATTTGATTTACATGTTTATTTAAAAAAAAAGTTTTTTTTCTTTTCTTTTTTAATATTTAGACAAAATTTAGCTATCAAATGAAACATAAAATATGATTTTTTTAATCTATCTTCTTTTACCTTGTACAACGAAACAAGTGCCAATTCCATCAAGTCCGAACCGACCACGCCAAGACCAAAGAGCTCATAAAAAACATTTCTTGATGCATGGTCAAAAAGAAAATAAATTAGAATTCAAACTTGCGGTAGTCAATTTTAGTGATCTGACAATACGGAGTGAAAAGACCTCCACTAAACAAATAAAAAGAAAAATTGTAATTAACAAGTTTAATATAAAGATATTTATATTAAATAATTTTAAAATTTAAAATTATTTAAAAAAATTTGCAAATTTATATTATAAAAAATTAAATTTTATAATATCAAAATAAAATTTTTAATTTTTAAATGTTTTAAAAATAGTTTTAAAATTTAAAATTATTTAAATATACTTTTTTTTAAATAAAAACTATTCCAATTTCCAACTAGTCATCCGTAATGCTCACATCGATGAAAAAGTTTGACATGTCAACGTTAACTCTTCGCCACGTGTGCCCCACTAGCAACTATACGAAATGTTTTTTAAGTGTTCTTGGTGTATTATACACCCAGTACAATGAATGACTAAATTTTAATTTATACAAGTGAAATATATATATATATATATAATATAATATAAGTATAATTTATGTATAAAATAAATTTTAATCATTGAATATATATGTATAAATAATGTGACACTTCTGAACTAGACTATATGTTGCAAGAAGGCAAAAAAATTTGTTTATTATACATTTTTTTATACGGACAAAATTTCTACTTAAAACAAATTACTCCAATTGGTGTTAGTTTCATCTAAATAATTATCGCAAACCTTCATGAATTCTTGTCTCCCTCAAGCAAAGAACACCAATTTGAGCAGATTCAAATTTCGCAAGCTCATATTGCATATTTTGTCCAATGTGAATTATAGTCGTCCTTTCGTCACCCGTAATATTTCTCTTTTTTTTTTTTTTTCCTTGAAAAACCAGTAGTCACATTTTATAAGTCATAGGGTCCAAGATAATTATGACAGGAGGCTTTCTACTAATTGAATGTACACACATATCATTATTTATTTATTTTTTTAGATTAACATTAAAAGATAAAACACTTAAAGTAAGTGTTGCTCAAATAACACATATTTTATTCATATATTTATGTACACAGAGAGCTCCAAAACTAGTTTTCTTAAAAATAATTCGTTTGGCTATCCCTTTTCTTCTATATTTTCTTTAGGGTTTTCCTAGCCTAGACACCATCAGACATCCTCATGATTAAGACACAATTTGTTAGGTTTGATTCCAACATAAATATTTGGAAAAATAATACATAAGAATCATAATTTGATAAAAATAATACTAAAAAAATCTTAAAAATTAAACTTTTTTTGCATAACTAAAGAACTAAAATTATTATTATTATTATTTCTCAAAGTTATTTTTAAAGTTATAATTTAATCTTTTTGATATTATAACAGTATTTGAAATTTATTATTCCGATGAAAACATGGAAATTAATATCCTTGTAATATCATGAAAATTAAATTATAACTTAAGGCATGAGTAATAGCTTTAGAAAATATTTAATTCTTTGATCCTTTGAAAAAATTAAATATCATTTTTTACTTACTTGCATTACTTATATCTCATTTCCCCAAATATTTTTTCCTCCTATAGCTACTTTTGTATTCGTGGCCCCTTTAGCAACTGTCATCAAAAGTGGCCTAGTAACATTATTTAATACATTAAAAACACTTAGCCGTGGATTAAAATTTGTTTTGGCTCAGTGAGAATTTCCTATTTATTTATAGCTGCTGAACTAAACAATTTCTGAGTTATGAGTTAGGACAAAATTACATGACCCGAGTTATTTATAACAAAAAATCTTAAAATCAAAATTTTAATTACATGAGAAATTGTTATTTAAAATTTCAATTAAAATTTTTAATCCCTACATCTTTCAAAATAATTATAAAATTTAAGATGATTTAATCTAAATATCAATCAAGTGCTTCACTCTAATTTTTCCTGCATAAATAGCCAGCAGGCATTGCAACTTCCATGGGCCTTTGCTACTGGTTCTTCCACACCTTCACCAACCTGAACAGCCATGGAGGTATCTTTGACACTCAGATTTCGATCACACAACCTCTCTCCATTTCCACGATTATCCTTCTCTCCCATTCAACATTCTCTCCATCATCAAATACCCATTACGCCCAAATTCAACTTCAAACCCAATCGCCCATTCTCCAACACTAAACTCACCGTATCAGCCATGAGAAAGCCTGCAATCGAAGGCATAAGCGACGAGTTAAACGCCGTGGCTGTGCGGAACCTGGACTTCGCCTATACTCGCAGGCAGGTTCGTGAAGCTTTCAAGGAGGTACAACAGCAGTTGGATCATTGCTTATTCAAGGTTAGCTAGCTTAGTCTTTGAATCTTGATCATGATCAACGCTTGGCTTCAGTTGCAGCCGTTTGATCTGTTGGGATTTTTCAAGAATCTTCCTTTTCTTGGTGTTCAATCAGTGACTGATGTTTCAATCTCTTCCTCTCTTCGTCTTTGACTGGCGTGGTAGACGGCTCCTTCTGGGATCAGAACTGCGGAAGTAAGCTAAGCTTGTACTCCACCCTATTTTCTTTTCTTTTTTCTTTTTTAAAATTATTTTGTTACTTAATATAGCTCTAGTATCAATTGGCTCTCTCAAACATTTTTTGTATCACTTTGATACCCGAAAATTTGATTTGATTCTAACTTCATCCTTCCAGAGATAATGATACTTACAAAATTAAACTTTCTAGTATTAAAGTGGTACAGGGATTCTATTCTTACTGGGCCTATCTTTACTCTTTTTTTTTTCCTTTTAATTAATTCATGTTATTTTGGTGAAAATTGTGATTAATTTAGGAGGCTAGGGAGTTGATATTCTGGTATACTTTTAATTGTTTTGTAGTGGTACGAAAAGAATTCGAGGGGACTGGAAATTTTCTGCAAAAGTTGGATGCCAAAACCTGGCGTTCCAATCAAGGCAGCTCTGTGTTTCTGTCATGGGTATGGTGATACTTGCACATACTTCTTTGAAGGTTTGTCATAATATCTTTTCAAGTAGTATTCTGAGTTGGCATAAATAGTATCACTATATTGGGCTTTCTGCTGTTAAAAATGCTAGAGATTCATCATATCATATGATAGGGACAATTTGAATTTCCAGGCATTGCTAAGCGAATTGCTGGATCTGGGTATGCTGTTTATGCTATGGACTATCCGGGTTTTGGTCTTTCTGAAGGTCTACATGGTTACATACCGAATTTTGATTATTTAGTTGACGATGTTATTGAACACTATACGAAAATCAAAGGTCTGATGTTTTAACCTTCATGGTGTCATATTCAAGATTGCTATTATTGGATTCTTTTAGGTTGAAAAATAAAAAATGCTATTGACCATGCTCTGCATCTTAATTGACAGCAAGGCCTGAGCTAAGAGGGTTGCCTCGATTTATATTGGGCCAGTCAATGGGGGGAGCAGTTACTCTCAAAGTTCATTTGAAGGAACCAAATAATTGGGATGGAGTTCTCCTTGTCGCACCAATGTGTAAAGTAAGATCATTTTACTGTATTGCAGTTGATGTTGAACAACTTCATCATTATTATTTAAAAGTTCTGTTTCAGATCAAAGTCTGATCACTAAATTGTTATATATCTAACTATATACTGTCTTTTTCCTCTGTAGCAGGGAATTTTACCCTGAAATTTATATATGTTATTATATTACTGTTTCTACCATCAGAGTTCTGTTTTCTTATTTAGAAGTTCAAAACATACCAACTCCAGTTAATTTAAACTGCTGATTTCTCCTTTTAGTTTTTTTCTTCGAACAGGGGTGGAACTCTTGGACCTTAATGCCATTGACATTGTCACTGGTGAAATATAAAGAAAAAAATAATATATGTTATAAAAGACTGGTTATCAGGTCTGAAACTAGTTGTCCTAATCGTTTACGTTTTTTAAAATTTAATAAATTGTACATGTATTGCACTTTTTATTAGGCAAAAGACAAGCCACTTTTGGCTTAAAGCAACTTTTTTTAATGAAAAGTTGAGTCTATACTCCATAATGTTAAGTTTAGATTTACTGTATATTTTCAATAAGTTTAGGCATCAGTCTTGGAATCATTTCCTGCCTTGCTGGATTTATGCTTTATTTTGTGGCTTTAGATTGTTCTTACAAAATATCAGATGGAGGAAGAAAATTCTGAGACACTGGGAAATCTTTGTCTGAAATGAGACCAAGATATTACTGGAAATCAGTTGTGAGAGTAAAACCAAAATTGTTGAAGGGGAAAATTATTGGTTTGCAGCGGCAGGTGGTCTGAATACTTTGGGGGAATCATATTCTATATGGAGATAGATCTTAAACTGATGCACAGATAAGGGTATAATGTATTATTGAGAGAGTCTACACCTTGGAAATGTCTATCATGTTCTTCCAAGCCAATATAGGAGGAGCCCTAAGTCAATCTCCAGAAATGTGGAACTGTCCATCAAGTTAGAACTAATTGGTTTTTCTAGCTCCATATATTTCTGGTTTTAGTTGATGTGAGACTGCCGTAGACCAGGAACACGATACTATAGGCTTGGTGTGTGCTCAATTAATGTAGAGATAATGTAGTGATAACGATCTCACTCCTATCATTACCTAGCATAGCCATGTAGTCTTTGGATAGCCTTCAGGAACCTGAAGATCACATTGGATATAACTTTAAGTCTTGCATAAGGAACTGATGTTGGAAAATTTCCATGCAATCTACTTTTCAAGAATTAATGGCTAAACTGATATGCTGAGAATTAAGAATAGAATAGAATAGAAGGAGGAGGAAGGAGGAATAGGGAGGAGAAAGACACGAGAGGAGAAATTCACTATCTGCATAGCTCAAATGATGATACCAGCTCCATGGTTTCACACCCGAGCAACTAATTGACTCACATGGAGGACCCCTACAACTAACAACGGTATTTAGTTAAAAGTAAAAGACAACTATGACCTTGCTAATAGAAGGAAAAAGACAAACATATCCTTGCTTAATTTGTTTCACTTATCAATGCCCCCACCTAAAATAAAGAAGCAGACCCTTGACCCCAAGGGTGTGTTGCTCGAGCAAAATCAGGAAAGTCCTTCTGAATCTTGTACCAAAGCTCCCAAGTTGCTTCCTCTTCGAGCTCATCTTTCCATTTAATCAACAATTGAGTTACAGGATGATTCCTTCTCTGGACCACACACCTGTCTAAAATCAACTCTAGTTCTCGTTTGCTCTTTGCATTGGCCCATGAATCAAGTGCTAGAATGGTGCCCATGTTATCTGCTGGACATCTTTTAAGTAGGGATACATGAAATGTGGGATGAATTCTTGAAGAAGGAGGCAATTTAAGGGTGTAAGCCACTGAGCCTACCCTTGCTAATATTTGATATGGCCCATATAACCTTGGAGACAGATTTTAAGACATTCTTCTTTCCACTGATAGTTGTCTAAAGGGTTGTAGTTTTAAATAAACCCAGTCCCCCACCTTTAACTCTCTCTTTGTCCTCTTCTTATTTGCCTGTTGTTTCATTTTGTTAATTGCCAAGCTCAAATTTTGCTTGAGTTTCTGAAGCATCAATTCCTAAGCCTCAAAACTCCTATCAATGACTTCCATTGCAGATTCTTGTGGTAAGTAAGGAATATGTAAGGGAGGTGGTTGACCATGCGTAACTTCATATGGAGTTGTGCATAGTGAAGAGTGATAGATGATATTATACCACCATTCAACCAAGGGAATCCATTTGCACCATTCCTTAGGTGAATTCCAAGCCAAACTTCTAAGATAGGATTCCAAGCACCTATTAAGGAACTTACTTTGCCCATCGGATTGAGGGTAATAAGTAGAGGATAAGCACTGAGTTACACCCAATCGAGTCACAAATTCATGCCAAAAACTACTAATAGATAAGGGATCCCTGTCACTAACAATGTTGGCTGATGCACCATGCAATTTATACACATTGTCAAGAAAAATTTGAGGTAACTGTGATGCAGAAAAAGGACAAGCCAATGGAATAAAATGTGCATATTTGCTTAGCCTGTCAACAATCACCTATATAGTAACCTTTCCTCTGATTTTGGTAGCTTCTCAATGAAATCCATGGCTATACTTTGCTATACTCCATTTGGGATTGTAAGGGGTTGCAACAACCCAGCTGATGGTGTTGTTTCATATTTGCATCTCAAGCATGTGTCACATGTCTCAATGAACCTCTTGATGTCTAAAAGCATTCCCTTCCAACAAAATATTGCCTTAACCCTCTTCCAAGTAGCCTTAACCCAGGAGTGACCTCTCTATGGTGAAGAGTGCAGCAACTGCAGAATAGTCTTCCTGCTGGTTGTTTGAGTTCCCACCACCACCTTATTTTTTTCTGGTTAATATCTTGCCATTCCATTTGAATTTCGGATGTGAAGAGTTGTCATTTTCCAGTTCTTGTATCATTCTCCTTAAATACTCATCAACCTGATATTCCTTCAAAATTTCCTTCTAGAGTTCTGTAGAAATGGAAGTTGCTGTCATTTGCAAGAGTTCACCATGGGACGCTTGAGACAAGGCATTAGCAGCCATGTTTTCTTTTCCTTTCTAGTGGCAAATTTGGTACTCCATTCCCATCAATTTAGTAACCCAATTATATTGAGCAGGGGTCGATAATTGCTGCTTTAACAAGTATTTCAAGCTTTGTTGATCAGTCAAAATGGTGAAGGGTTTAAGACTTAAGTAATGTTGCCATTTATCAACAGCATGTACCACAGCCAACAATTCCTTGTCATACATAGAGAGGAGTCGATTTCTAGGTGACAAAACCTTGCTAATGAAGGCTATAGGATGTTTTTCTTGCAGTAGGACATCTCCAATGCCATAACTAGATGCATTAGTTTCAACTACAAAGGGCTTCTCTAAATCAGGTAATGCTAGAACTGGGGCCAAAGTGAGAGCTTCTTTTAGGTTGACAAAAGCTACTTCCGTTTCATGGCACCACTGAAAATTATCTTTCTTTAGCAAATCAGTTAGTGTTTTAGCTATTAGACTTTAATTCCTAATAAATCTCCTATAATATCCAGCCAAGCCTAAGAAGCTTTGAAGTTGCTTGACTGAGTTAGGGGCTGGCCATTCACTCACTGCTTTAATCTTTTGGGGATTAGTGGAGACTCCTTTTGCAGATATATAGTGCCCTAAATATTTGATCCTCCCCACAGCAACAGCACATTTAGATCTCTTCACAAGATAATGGTTGGTTCATAGTGTATTTAGCACATCCTTCAGATGCTCTACATGTTCTTCTAAATTCCTATGGTACACCAAAATATCATCAAAGAAAACCAATACATATTTTCTCAATTGTTTTTCAAATATTGCATTCATAGTACTTTGAAAGGTAGAAGGCACATTAGAAAGGTGAAATGGCATCACTGGAAATTCAAAGTGACGTGAATGTGTTTGGAATGCCATTTTTGGAATGTCTTCTTCCTTCATTCATATCTGATGATATCCAGAACTGAGGTCCAATTTAGAGAATACTGTAGCCTTTCCCAATTCATCCAACAGGTCCTCAGCCAATGGAATGGGAAATCTACTCCTTACTATGATTTTATTAAAATCCTTATAATCAACACACATTCTCCAACTTTCATCCTTTTTCTTAACTAGAACTATCAATGAAATGAAAGGAGATGAGCTTTGTTGTATAATCCCATTTTGTAGTATTTCGTTGACCAACTTCTCAACAACATCCTTTTGGATAGTGTGGTATCTACAAGGCCGAATATTCATAGGATTAAAGTCCTCCTTAGGACAATTTGATGATCATAGGCTTCTGTATGTGGAGGTAGTCCCTTAGGTTCTTCAAAAATGCTCTTGAACTCTTCCAACACTTCCTCAATTGTTGTAGAGACAATATCCTTCCTTGCTACCTTCATTGCACAACAAGTGATATCACTGTGATATGGCATCATCTGTAGCACTAAAAGCGTTGGAATTTTGGTGAAGCAACTTCTACATCTTAGCTTCCTTGATTAATCTATCCTTTTGGGGTGGACATGCAGCTAATCATACCCTCTTGCCTTGTAATTCAAACTCCATAACCAAATTTAGGCAGTCCCAGTGAATAACACCTTAGTTGCGCAGCCATTGCATTCCCTAAACTATGTCACAACCCCGTAAAGGAATCATGATTGCATCAACTTTGAACTCCACTCCTTGTGTGATCCATTTCAATCCTTCACAAACCCTTTACCCTATCAATTGGTCTCCATTAGCTACTGAAATATGGATTCCCTGAATTAGCTTAAATTTCATTTGCACCTCCTTGCATAAATTTGCATCAATAAAATTGTGTGTGCTACCAGTATTGACCAAAATGTGCACAAGCTTCTTCCCTATCATACCAGTCGCTCTCATGGTAAGATAAGTGAGAATCATTTGATTTTGTGTGCCTCTGAAGGTAGCAGTACCTTGAATGGCATTGAGGAAAATCATTGGTTCTTTATTTGTTTCAGCCACTGTTTCTTCCTTATGTTCCCCAACTACAGGTACTTCTTCTAATTCATCATCTACTTCCATCAAATATATTTACATCTTATTCTTTAGAGCACACTCATGTCCTAGTGCGTACTTGTCATGGCAAAAATAACACAAGCCCTTACTCCTTTGTTCCTTTACTTTAGTAGGAGTTAATCTTTGTTGGAAACATATTTGAGGCTTCCCCAGAATGCCCTTTTGTAGCTTATTGTCCCCCTTGTTCCCCACAGTCAAGTTCCCCACAGTCGAGTTTAAGTTGCCATTGCTCTAGTCCCATTCCCCACCCCTATCAAAGTGATTAGTGGATCCGTTTGATAACACAGCCTTTCCTTTGAAGCTTCGACTACTACCTGATTGAATTTGAGGCTTCTTTTGCAGCAACTCTACATTGAGTACTTGCAATTTGACGAGCCTAGTGGCATCCAACAGAGTAGTCTGGTGGAATAGTTTCACCCCCACTGCTAGTTTAGGTTTTAGTCCAACCATATGACAGCTTAGTTTCTGACTCTCAGTAAACTCCACTTTGCAAACCAAGCTATCAAAAGACTCTTGAAACTCTGTAGGACTTCCTCTCTGGTTGAGTTGCATCAACTCCTACATAGGATCATCGAAGAGAGATCCAAATCTCACCTTAATCACTTCTACTAGCATTTGCTAATTCATCTGACCATTGGCTATCTTCTCAAAATTTTGAAACCATTGATAAGCTACTTCATCCAATGCAAGACTAGCGAGTGTTACCTTGTTACCGTCTGGTGTGTTGTCCAGAATAAAGAATCATTCATATTTGGAGATCCACCCCTTCACATCATTTTGGGTGAATTTCCGGAACTCGACCTTGGTGAATCTGGTAGACATTTGATAATTGCCTTGATGTCCATTGCTATGCTAGCATTCCCAATTACAGCGTTGACTCATGAGCTCAGTGAACTGGAAGGATAATCCTCTGACCAGTTCCTGCAACTTAGCCATTTGCTGCTCCATTGATGCCAATCGTTGTTCCATAGTAGCTTGCAAACAATCTTCAGTTTCTCGCAGTGCGACTTGTGATCTTGTTGCCTCAACCATTTGGATTGACTACTTTGATATCAGTTGATATGCTCAGAATTAAGAATAGAATAGAATAGAAGGAGGAGGAAGGAGGAGTAGAGAGGAGAAAGACACGAGAAGAGAAATTCACTAACTGGGTAACTAAAATGATGATACCAGCTACACAGTTTCATACCCGAGCAACTAACTGACTCGTGGAGGACCCCTACAACTAACAACAGTATTTAGTTAAAAGTAAAAGACAACTATGACCTTACTAATAGAAGGAAAAAGACAAACATATTCTTGCTTAATTTGTTTCACTTGTCATAAACAGTATTGAAGAAGCATGGCTTGGCTATTGGCCTATTGCATTATTTTGTTGTTCTAAAGGAATTTATGTTTTTCCATTTCAATTAGGCATGGCTTGTTGATTCAGATGAAGCAATTACCCTAGTGACATTATAAAGAGTTAAAGACTGTAAATGTTTTGATAAGGTGATAATGGTAATAGTTGCACTTGAATTGAATGAAAGTGGCCATTTGTTATATTATACCTTCTATTTGGAGGTTACATTAGTATATACACATCTATATGATGATGCCTGATTTATTGATTTGTATTGCTGCTAAGGTTGGAGAGGACTTGTTGCCATCAGCTACAGTTTTAAAGGTATTAACTGTTTTGTCTAAAGTGATGCCAAAAGCAAAACTCTTCCCAAAGCAAGATCTAGCAGAGCTGGCCTTCAGAGAACCGAGCAAAAGAAAACTGGTTGGTATTTTCGTCAATCCTATTGTCAGATCTGAAACTAAATGTCATTCCTTCTTAAACTAAATGTTTTGTACTTACTGCTTCTTTAGGGCTTTGTTATGCTTCAGTTCTTGAGCATGTAGGTTAATAATACTTTTGATGATTATCAACTTGTGACACAATAAAATAGCTTAAGTTCATGAGTCAAGGGTTCCATCCAAGTTTTGAAGCATTTTTTCTATGTTTTCATCTTATTGGGGATGTATCCTGTATTTTTTACATTTATACTGTTTTAAATATTTTTGACAATCTTCATTGCAGGTGAGATTTTTTTACAATTTCCCAATTAATGGATGCCATTTATCCTGTACAAGTGTCTTGTGTGTTTTTTATGCAACATCATATGCAGGATCACTGACTCAACCACACACACGTTTCTTTGGAAGTTGCATACATACAAGTTTAATAGTCTGCAAAAATGAATTTGGCCATTCATGAGTTTGTAGCTTCAAACACATGAATGACTCAATAATATCTTATATTATTGAATTTGCCACATTCTTGTATTTAACATTCACCAATCACCACAATTTAACTCAAAAAGAAGAAAAAATTCACGGCAGATATTTTGATATGCTTTTCATCCAAAATGATTCAGATAACCATTCATCATCTCAGACCCGATATTGACCACTTTATTCTATCGCATATCCTCTTTTATGACTGCCACATTATGGAATGTGCAACTTTTCTGTCTCTACCCCTCCTGTCCTAGAAAAAGAACATAAAAGACTAAAATCTAAAATGACTAAAACATCAGACCATGAACATTCATATAGATCAAGTCAAGTTGGCAATATATATATATATATATATTCTTTGTATGTCAGTTTTTTTTTTTTTAATTGTGCTTTGACAGACATTGTTATTCCTGTGTTAACTATTTCTTTTCTAGGCTGTGTACAATGTTATATGTTATGAAGATCAAATGCGTCTTAGAACTGGGATGGAACTTTTAAAGGCCACACGAGATATTGAGTCACAAGTCCAGAAGGTCAGTTTTCACATTTGCTTGCTTACTTAATTATTGGTATTTGTTATTTTTCAGAATGTAGTATGGATCTTACCTATGGTTATTTCTTATTTCTCCATGCATTCATGTTTATATTATTGGAAACGTCTTCATTTTGGAGAGGGTGGGATTGTAGGTTTCAGCTCCATTATTAGTTCTTCACGGAGCAGAAGATAAGGTGACAGATCCTAAAGTGAGCCAATTTCTTTATGAGAAAGCATCTAGCAAGGACAAGACCCTAAAGATCTATGAAGGGGGTTACCACTGCATTTTGGAAGGTGAACCCGATGACAGAATTTTTACTGTCCATGATGACATTATCTCATGGCTCGACTCTAGGTGTGCTTCATACCATTGAATAAATTCATCATTTCTAGTAATAAGTGGATGCTGCAGCTTCCATTATCCATCAATAATATCATCAAATAAATTGACCACTTCTTGTGATTTCGTGCAAGGTGCCGCTTTCATTATCCATTATAGCCCTGCCTTCCTATTTTCTGTCATTCTTCGAGCCATGCTTTCACAAATTTTCATCGGTTAAATGTCCTCCTAACTACACTGCTTATAGTTGGAAAGTGATCAATGAAATGTCACATGTGATTTCGTTTCTAAATAGTTTGAGGGTTTGAGCTAAGTTACAGTTCTTGTATTCTTCTATGGTACGTAACGGAGCTGAGATTTGAATCTAAGGGCTTTTGCTAACTACCTACACCTTTTATCACTAGACCAAATTAGTGGGTTCTAGTTCTTGTATGCTTACCAAATGTAATGTAGTCTTTTTATCTATTGTTGTCTTACCATCCTGGATAAATTAGCTTATTGTATGTTTGCCAACACTTTTCCTTTCTTTTCATATTCATACTTACGTATGTCTTCAATTTGATTCTGTCATTTGAGGCCACAGAAGCCATCAAATTTCATTGCCAGCAAGTCAAAATTGTAATTTAAAATCCAAGTT
The DNA here is from genome assembly GCA_032878935.1 of Erythrophleum fordii. Taxonomy (NCBI): domain Eukaryota; kingdom Viridiplantae; phylum Streptophyta; class Magnoliopsida; order Fabales; family Fabaceae; genus Erythrophleum; species Erythrophleum fordii. The sequence continues at coordinate 5,783,900 of JAVQMF010000029.1, forward strand.
TGATGGAGAGCTAAGAATGCTCTTTTTTTGGCTGGATACTTCTGTATTTCTCTTTAATACCATGAATACAATTGAGCTGCTGATTTAGATTTTTCTTGAGTAGGAATTCAGCTGATTGTACGAGTCCCAATTCCTTTTCTTGTTGAGTTATCACCTTTTTCTGTTGATTTACCGCATTTTAATGGGGCAGTTATTGATTGATTGTGCCTAAATATGGACAAGAACAAGGGGATAAGAACATCATATCGGTGTCGAGAGCTGAAATACCACTGCATCGATGCTGAGGGCAGCGTCGGTGCCAGAGACTTGTTACTCTTCTTAGGGGCTTCGAAGGGACAATCTAGGGATTGTAATTATAAAAATTAAGTTGACTGGGTTGAAACCTATAACAAGTCATAATAAAAATAATTTAGCTTAATCTGAATGACCTTGACTTTTTTGGGGGGGAAAAAAAAAAGACGTTAAGAATATAAATTAAACTAATTTGTTAAATGGGAATCTTGTGCATTCACCTTGTTGCAAACAGAGATGAGTGATTGAGAGAACTCAAAAGACCCCAGCTCTAGGAATGAAGTTGTGATGAAACATTCCTGGATTGAACCGTAAGTTTCAAAGGAAATTACATTATTTTCATAGATGCTTTAAAAGCTAGATTTTATATGTTACAAAATAAATCTTATTTTTCTAGTTTTATAATCCCTCACGGTATCTCTTCATTAAAAATGATAATAGTGTGTTTTTTCAAAGGGAAATAGCTCATATTGTGTGATAGTGTTTCTATCTGCATTTCTTTCCAAAAAAATTCAGCATTTTTATGCCGGAATTCATTTATAAAACAACTTTTTAGGTAAATTATTTTCTGTTATCCTAAGATAAATTTTAATTATACAATATTTCTTTCTATTATGAAAATATACATGGCCTCTTTTGGAAACTAAAAATTACTTTACAATTAAATTTATTTTGGTCAAAATACCGTAAAAAATATTATTCATATTACTTGGTCAAATATTTATTTTTTTAAATTTCTATTTCAATATTATTTATTGTGTTTAGGACTATATATATATATATAATCAACACAAACACAGTTGTAAATATAATATTTTATAATAAATTAAGTTTATATATATATATAATTTTTGGCTCAAATATGCATGTATCATTGTCAAAAATAAAATTATTTTTTAATTGATTATATTCTTTAAAAAATTTGGTAAATTTTATAAAATGACTTGAAATTCCACCAAATTTAAAAATAATTATTTTATAAAAGTGAGAATATTTTAATCAAAATAATTTTAATTGTAGGGTGCCTTTTACTTTGAAGGAAATGTAATGTTTTCATAATAAAAAATTATATGCGATAAAAGATTAATTGACCTTTTTTTTCCTTTTTTATGAGATGGATTTGCTACAAAATGCTGGAGCTCTTAATAATTATTGTCTCGAAATTTTTGTCAAATATTTATTATCTTATACAAATTTTGAGCACAATCCAACGACCTAAAAATTCTAACTCAAAAAAATTTGAACCCTGTCTTCCGCTTTGGGGTATATGGTCTCCTATAGCCCAATCTATGTATCTATTGAGATTAAAGAAATAAGGATAAAAGCTGGAGGACTTAGGCCCGCAACCATAGGCTTCGCTGATACAGTCGATCCAATCAACCCTAAAGCCTACGCATAGCCACCATTCCACGTAAAGATTTTTTTTAAAATGTCAAATTAATATTCAACTTCTCGTAATTCTTTACCAATTATGTTATAATCTGAAAAAAATACTGTGGACAAATATTTAAAATATTAATATAAAAATATAAATAAATCTTATTGTAAATTTGACTTTAATTAAAGGACATTGATAACCAAATATTATAATGAAATAATTGTCATGTAAAAGAAATATTGAGTTACATAAAATGGTTTTTATTTTTTAAAAAATAATAATAGCTTAATTGCAATAAAGATTGAAAGTTTGGATGATAGTTTACATGTTCAACGACACTTTGTGCTTCTAATTTTATAAAAGTTTTGTTTTGATTCATTTAATTTAAAAATAGACAATGTTATTATTCTCCTCTTTAAAACTATTCAATCTTGTTCTTCTCATATTTACATATAAAATTTAATAATTTGACAACTTTGATGTCAAATCTGAATGTGAGTTAATAATGCTAAGTAAATAAATAATGTCTAAGTCAACAACTTATTATGTTTAATGTTAAATTTTGATAGATAATGTAACAAATGAACAAAATTGGATTATTTTAAAAAAAATAAGAAGGTAACATTGTTGTTTTAGAATGAAAAACGTCTATTTAAATCTAGTTTATATTTCTGATAGTATTTAAAAAAATTTCAAAGTACTTCTCAAAAGTAGATGAATAATTTTTCTTTGAAAAATATTATATATCAAACACAAACGTATGATTTTTCTAATAAAAACTATCAATATAGAAAGTTACAACATTTCTTAATAGATAGCTGTTGAACAAATTGCCAAGGACGTATTATACCTATCAATACTAACTTGGTAGCAGATTTAGCTTTATATACACATAACACACACACACACACACACATATGCACATATGTATACATATACATATGTTGTGTGTGTGTTGGTATCTTGTAGTTTAAAAGTTTGCAATCAAATGCTTTGATATTCAAACTTTGAGTCATTAGTTGGTACTTTGTGGTATCATTCCATCTATGTTTAACAAAAAATAACATATGCCTGACAACTGCCTAGAAATTCTGCCCAATTTACTTGTGAAATGTCCTAATTTAGCCAAATTTTATTGTTAAAAAAATTCAATCCCTAAACTCTTTGAACTAAATTAGAGATTTTCATGGGGAAATTCAGCACTTGGGCAAAATTTAGGATCTTGTTTAGGTAAAAAATTTGCAAAAGATTTGTATATGTTGAATTTGAAACTTAAATTGGCCAAAAGGATGAATTTTAGTCTTCATTAATCAATTAAGAAATTATGAATTTTGTAAGAAAATTATGAATTTAGAGCAAAATTAAGGATACAATTAAGGATTCTATTTTATAGGTAAATTTTGGGATATATTTTGTGATGTGTCAAATTTGAGATTTGAATTGGGAACGAAAAAGAAATTTGATTTTCAATGTATAGAAAATTAAGGATTTTAAAGGAAAATTATGAATTTATAGAAAAATTACAGACAAAATTAGGGATTCATTATCAACAAAATTTAGGAATATTGTGTTATACGTGTCCAATTTGGGATTCTAATTAGATAATAAAGGAATTAAGACCTTCAATGAATAGAAGACAAACAGTTTTGCAAGGAAATTGGAAAGTTAGGTTCCATAAAGAAATGAGTGGAATAATACCCTAGATACACTAAAGGTTTAAGTCTCAAATAATTCGATTTCAAACTTTTTAACTATAAAGTACCAAAATGGAATCGAGTCAAACCACAACATACCAAATTATATTTTCCCATTAATTAAAGTAGTTATGAGCTTTCCATACCCTAACATAGCTAAGCACACATAAAAATGCTAGAACATGTTCTGAAATGTAGAATGTGCATGAAGAACAAAATTTAGGTATGAATAATTGCTTTATTGATAAGTGATTTGAAATAATATCATAGGATATTTATAGGAAACAACAGTCAACCCTAATAAATTAGGAAAAAATCCTAATTAAAAGATAATAAAAGCTAAAAAGGAAATAAAAAAAATGTCACAAAATAGGAAAGTAACTAAAATAGCTTTGAAACATATGTAAATAAGCGATTTTGGAATTGGAAATGACCCTACATGGGCAAACTGGAGTTGCCATGTCTGTAAGCTTGAAGATAGCTTGTTGTGGACATATAATAATGGCCAAAGTTTTTTTTTATTTTATCAAAAGTTATGGATGTTTGAAGATTTATCAGCTGTTAGGTTTTACAAGCCTTGCGTTTGGGCTTTTGTTAGTTAACCTAATCCATAAAGTCCTTTGCTAGATGCTCCATATAATTTCCTTTCATATTTTTATTATGCAAAAAAGAGGGCACTTTGACCCTAACGAGCCTTCATGTACATGCAAAAGAGAGTATAGAAAAACATCTTTTTTCTTGCAAATATTATATAATCGTAGGTGATACAAATTCAAAATAACTAAAAAGGTATCCTCTTTAATAACTTAATTTCTACAGCACAAGTATTTGAAGACCATACAGCCCTACAAAAATGATCTTGAGAAGACAATTGGAAACAATAAAAAAAACAAAATGTGATTGTGAACCAATGAATCAAGAGAAGGAACTAAAAGGGAAAAAAAGTCATGCAAGTCAACAAGATGCGAAGTAGTTACTACCAAAGGCAGCACTTTCTAATACTACTATCTAGTGCAAAAGGTGAGTGTTAGAAAAAGCTCATCCTTTCACTTATTACTTGCACGATGCATAATAGCTTGTTACCTAGGAGTAGTGATAGCTATCTACCTATAGAAATAAATCAAAACTTGGCAAAACTAGCGACACCCATTGTTAAGGCCTCATTCCTTGCAAATACAATAGCAGACAACTTAACCATCATTAGCGACTAATAAAGAAAAATGAATGTCTTAGCAAATAATGTAGCCAAAGCCTTATTCGCATTCAATGTTTTAAAGACATTTTCTAAATTGTGATGAGAAAGATTCACCTCAATCCTTTATATATAGGAAACCAATATTAGCCTTAAGGTTCTATGTTATAAGTTTTGATAATGAAAAATGTGTAACAAATGAGTTACTATTATACAACACCAATATACGTTTAATTGATTGCTAAAAGCCATACATTATAGGGAATATTGCCTGCCCTAATTAAATTATGAGTTTTGATGATAAAAAATATTGTTAAATATAATATGTATTTACTTATTCAATCATTAACTCGTATTACTTTATTATTGAATCATGTTTTATCTCTTATGTATAAGATATATTTGTTTATAATATATCCAATAGGTTTAAAGACTATATTGAATATATGAAATATAAGAATCTCATATACATAATAAGATTATTTATATTATACTAAAAGTTTTTATGTCATGCATGTTGATAAATGTGAATTAGATAATTATTTAGTTTATAAGTTAAATATCATTTATGTAGGATGGTCTAAAGAAAGAAGAGTGAACACTAAAGTAAAGAGTATGGAATATTAATATCATATTTTATTCAAAGAAATAGCAAAAATAAAAAAAAGGATGCTCCAAGAATTGAAGAACTTAAAGATTGAAAGATTTGAAAACTTAGTTGCATCAAAATATTAAATAGGTATTATTTATCATAGACTAGGAGTTCTTATGTGAAATTTAATGATTTAGATTTGAATTTATTAGTTCAAGACATTTTTATTCTCAAGATATGTATTTAGACCCAAAAGATAGTGAGATAAAAATATTCCTAAAAAACTTAATTTGACTTGTAGTCACTATTTTTTATAATATCTCATAAATCATATAGAGTTTTAATATGAAACTTACTTTGTTTGAAAATAGATTCAAATATCTTTCCAAAGATAGGTCACTCACTCAAAATAAAATTCAAATGAAAAAGTTACAATTATTTAAAATTGAATAGTGAGATAGAGATTTTACATAAAACCTTTTTTAACCTTTAATCACTTTTTTTAATTATATCTCAAAACATATATAAAATTTTGATATAAAACTTGTTGTATTTGAAAATAGATGCGAATGAAAAGTTATTGCCATTTAAAGTTGAGTTTATGCTACTGGTTTACCTAGACGATCAACTAATGTGTTGCAAATTTGAAGCTAATAGTCATATTTTGTCCAATAGTAGATTGGTAGACTAATTGGTAGTATCAAGAATAGCTTTTTCAAAGTGTATAACAACTCTTTTTTGTCTTAAATGACTATATTTCATAAAACTCTAAATATGACCTTGAAAACATGTTTTTAAAAAGAATCGAGTGCTATAATGTAATCTTTAACTTGTTCTTGAGCCTTAGAAAGAGAAATCATTATTTTCTAGCCAAAACTTACAAAAACTCTATCACTTGAGTTTTTAAAGCTTCATCTTGTATTTGAGAGAGTTTCTTTGAGTAATTTATTCTTTTAAAATCATTGTAGGACAAGGGTGGTGTATCCTTTGGGAGAGAAAACAAGAGGTGGGAAGTTTTTAAAGTGATTATCCTTTAGAAAGTGAGGAGTGCTCTATTTTAGAGTGAGAAACAACTTTAGGTTGAATTAGATGTCATAAAGGCTCACAAGTGTTTAATTATACTTGTAGAATTGGTGGAGAAATTTCAAGTGAAAGCTTGGGGACTAAATGTAACTTTAGATTGGAGCCAAACTAGAATAAATTGTGGAGTTTGCCTTCTCTTTTCCTATACTCCTTATAGTTGAAATTGTTTAATTAATGCTCTATTTTTATGTTGATATTTTATAGGATGTATTGATAATCTCTTGCTAGATACATTCTCTTATATTGTTAAAAGATTGTAAATTGTTTTAGTTTACTTGTAAACAAACTTTTGCATCAAGTTTAACTATATATTGTTAAGTGTTCTATTCTTAGGAGTAGAAATTATGCTTTTCATACTCCAAACATAAATATAAAGTTTTCCTTGATTGATATTATTGTTGTTTTGTTCCCTACTCTTCCAAGTAACCTTAGTAACAAGTTTTTGAAAATAACCTAAGTTTTTGTAGACATTCATTTCACCCCCTTCTTAGGTGTTGGTTGCCTTGTCTAACAATAAGAAGAGTCCAACCAAAGGTAATTAAAAACAAATTCTATCTATCTAGACCCATGACTTAAAGGATCACTTAGTAGGCTCAATCAAGCTAACCCTACACCCCTAGAAAGCTCAAATAAAATCCAACAAAAGATGCAATCCAAACCTTAAAAAGCTCAAGCCTAATAAATAAATCCGGACCAAATTAAATACATCATAAGATCACAAAACTTGTTAAAAAAATTGCACAAACTACAAAAGATACACATAAAAAATTTATTATAGCTCGTCAAATGACCACATTTAGCCTATAAGTAGATAACAAATAATCAATAGAGAAATAGGATGATGGAAATAGAGTTTAAAAAGACGTAGAAACAACTGTTCATATTCCATGATATCCCTTTAGGGAAGCATGATGTGCGAATGTGAAGAATTATAGGAAATATTAACATATTTTAACTCATAACATGAAATAACAGAATAGTTGACTTTTATCTTTCTTATGAATGAAAATGATTACAAGCAATGAGCAAAAATGCTTTTCAAAGACATCACATAAAATCACTCATAAAAGTATCATTTTTGCCAAGACGAAAACTTTGACAAGGTCAAGGAACCCAAAAGATGCTTTTTTCTAACTTGGTTTAACTCATAACCTTGCTAATGAGCTTAAGGGCAAAGTGTTATAGGGGTCTAAGGCTGTATATGGGTCAAGCCTAGTTTTAGCTTAGCCTAGTGCTTGACTTCATTAGAATTAGGTGGAAAAATAAGCTCGTAGCTAGGCTTAGGTTTGGTCTGATCTTAAACTAAGCTGGGCTAGTTAGGTTGGGCAGTATGTATCTTTTTTAAGGATTTAAGAAATTTAAAGGCTTATATCCCTGTAAATGCTTGACTATTTTAGATATATGACCACTTGTTTTGATATGTCTTTGTAAGATCTATGTAGTGAAAATTAAAAAAAAAAAACCTAGATTTACATTAGGAAATGGAAAGAAAATGTAGCCGTAGAAGGTAAAACTTCAAAAAACTATAACTTGGAGCATAGTGGTTTGTCTGGGGAGATCTTATTTTTTATTTTAGGTAATTTTTCAAGATGGATGTGACGCAAACTACCAACCTGCTTATTTTTTCCCTAAAAATGTAAATTTATTATCTTAATTTTGAAGTTTTTGCTTTCAACTTTAAAAATGTATATTTTTTATCTTATTTTCTCTCGTCTAAATGTGACAATCATATTTAGGAGAGGCTTTAACTCTCTGGCTATTTATAATTTGTAAAACATGTTTAAAATGTTTTGGCTAAAAATTACAAAATAATTCAAAAAAATTTTTCTTTTCATTTAGATCCCTAATGTTTTTTAATATTATATACATGCTTAGCTAGGTCAGTCCAAATTAGGTGGCACAACTAGTTCAATGCCTACCCTACCTTTTTTTTTTTTTTTTGCATTGGGCCACTCGAGAAGATGTGCAGCCTTATGGGGCTTATAGGCATAAGAGTTCCTTAGGCATAGGATAGCTCAATTTGCTCTAACTAAAGCCCAAAGACACTCAGGTTAGGCAACTTATATAGTTCTATTAGGCCACATGATCTTATTACTATCATTAACTTATCTTTTAAGATTGTATAAATGAGAACACCTCACAACAATGTTGGAGGGGGGATTCGAATTTAGCTTCAAGATCCTAGATCAATAAGCTTAAAAGTTTCCTATTTTGGTTCCTAAGAACTAGAAGATGGTTTGTTTATTTATACTATCATACAAACCAAAACAAAAACCAAAGTTGACTCTTTTTCTGTGATAAAAAAGAAATCATTTTCAGTTGAACAAAGAATGTTTATATCCTGATTTTTGTGGAGGCCTAGTATAAAATTTAAAATTGTACTCTTTCACTTTTAATCTTCTCTTTAATTGTAATTTTTTTTTTCAAAATATATACAATTTCAAGAATATAATTAACCACCACATTTAATTAACCCATTACAATTAAATTCTCCCCAACCATCTAAATTGAACTTTTGTAATCCAGTTCCGTTAAACTTGACCTTCAATTGACGGTTGGAGATAAATTACAATGAGTTAGTTAAATGTGGTGGTTAATTGCTAAAATTAAATGCGGGGCAAGGGAGAAGTTGAAGTTAGGGCAATACATGAGGGTAAGAAAGTCTATCTTCCCGTTAAAAATTGAACTTAAAGTTTGAGTTACACAATAATTAAGAAGTAAACTTCTTTTAAACCCGACATTAATTGCTTGAGCAGAATTATTCATAACCCATGTTCACGAAATTATAAGAGACTGAACTAGTTGTTCCAAGTTCCAACCAGCAATTTGAATGAGACAAGACTCCTCCAACTTCCAACTTTTGCAGGCAAAGTGTTATTCACTATTACTTATACTGTTCAATGATGTACAATCTTTGGACAAGACAACTAAGTTTCAAACTGTTCAAGTTCGACCTAAGTGCTGGATATTAACCTTTAATCATTTATGAGCTCCGAAGTTCATGCATGCCTCTGTTTCTGTAATTTTTTTTTTTTTATAAATTTTAATGTCGGTTCCGACAACTGAAGAAAACAGTCTTGTGAGTTGTAAGGAGTGAGTGTTTTTCATCCAGTGAAACTCCATGACATATCATAGGGAAATTAAAGACATGCAGGGCTCATGTTTTTGCTTTTCTATTTTTGGTATGGTTCAGTATGGTCTAACCCTTGCAATTTTTGCAAGGGAGCATAAGTTTGGTTAATTTGTCCACGGGCTGCATCCACCACTGAGGCTACTACTAACCCTACTTCTATTATTGTCTGCACAAGTTGAAGTGGTCACAAAGTGCCTCGGCATTTCTCAACCATCAATATTAGGAGATGCATGAGTCTTCTCTTCATTTTTTTTTTTTTGTTTTCTTAATTTTTTTAATACTTTTTTCTGGGGGGTAATAATGGTGGCCGATGGAGACCTAAGCAAAGCAGAGAAAATCCACACTTCAAAAAACTGACTCGTACATGAGAAAAATCACGCTCCTTTAGTACTACATGGATCTCTGTGACGTGGGATTTCATCATTGGTCTAAGACCTTCAAAATAAGAAATAGGAAAAGTGGCATGAATAAAAGTTAAACACTGAATATCAAGGTTACTTAAATATTAAGAATTGAGACTAGTATAACGGGAGTTATTAGCTTATTGGCATCTTCATATCTTTTATTTTTATAAGAAAAAGGCATGAGAAAGTTTTTTTTTTTCTCTTACATGGGTTCTTAAAGAACCGGCAACATTATTTGTTGAAGGAAGATTAACTTTGAAATGTTCTTAAATACAATTATAAATTTGCATTGAATTGCTAAGTTAAATCTACATTAAGGCAGTGTAGCTACGGAAGATTAATTGGTATCTTCTACTATGATATTCCTCACAACCCTCTATGGTCAAAAGATGCACTTCTCATTACCTCCTAGCTAGTGTTCAAAAGCTGTCTCAATATACTAATGGCATTGGTTCAACCAGTAGGCATTTGATAGTCATCTTTTGTTAATTGGCATCCATCAATTACAGTAGTCTTGCCTCGGAGTTGAAACAACCTATCTAACTCCAAAATTATTTACTTGCCACAATAAAAATCTGACTCTATATTTAATCAACCAAAAGAAAATTAAGATGATCTGATCAGCCAGCCGAGTTGGCAAAAAGTACAGATAATATTCTTGTCCAGGGTTGCTACATAAGCATAACAACAAAACATTGACACTGAATCCATTACACAATCTGTTCACTCACACAGGCCTCAACTCATTATAATAGATATAAAAAATGGCTAGATTGTGAGCAATAGCAGGTGCATGCTGGCTCTAGCTACATAAAACAAGGTCAACATTCATGCATAAACTACAAAAAAATTTGGTTTCTATTATTCAATTGACTTCGTAAAGATGAAGGATGCCTTTGGCAATGAATGAAAATAAAGAGATGATTTATTAGGACACAGCGACTAGGGCATGAAGATTGAGACTGATAAAACCACTGTGAAAGCTGCTATAAAAAGGATAGGCATCTTAAAATTTATTGTTTTTAAAAAGTAAAACCCTATTTTTTTTTCTAAAGATTAAGTTAGTATTATAAATATTGAAAAAACAGGCTTTTTGGGCAATAAAGTGATACTAAAAATTTTTGGAGAAGCTGGTTGATACTTAAGTCATCTTCTGAAAGACCAAAATATTTTTTTAGTTTTAATCTTTTTAAATCCTGGAATTTGAAGGAAGAACTAAAAATAGAGAATAGCTCATCTTTCTTTTTTAAGAAGAAAAAGGAGAAGTAGAAGAATTATTTTACAAAGCACTATACACAAAGCTATTTATTAGCAGCTTTAAACGTTCTTTTACTTATGGAAGGGTGGTGAATAAAAAGGGTCATTATTCTTTATCCGTTGAGATATATGAGGCTGCTATACTCTCTTTCTTATTCTCGCTCAGTGTATGCAACAGTCTAACATGCCACTTTTTTAGTGTAGTTCTGGCCCTATACTTCACAAAGATCTACAGACCATATCAATCACCTCTCTCTCTCTCTCTCTCTTATCTTCCTGATCCCGAGAGAGACATTAAAGTATCGAGAGTACTTCAGACTGGCTATAAGATACCTAGAGAGAGAGAGAGTAACTAAACCATTTGTGGGGTCATTATTTTTATGTTGGTCTAATGCAGGTGCCTTCTTGGGCTTTTGACACATTTAATAGAACCCTATGGTATGAAGGTTAGATCAATGCTTTAAAGGTTTCAAAATCTGTATGTAATTACTTGCTTTCACCTTTGTAGCAATGACCTCAACTTTTGTACTGACCCAACATCATAAAAATTTTTTCTTTTGTGAGATGTAAACGAGTTTAAGTTGCTCACGCAAGAGAGAAAAATTCCCATGTTGTCGTGTTTTTTGGAGTTTTTGTTTTGGCCTGACGTGTTTTTGGGGATTAGGCCATAACTTTTTGTCAAGTTCGAACTGTAATCACTGGTTAAGATATGTACAATTTATTAAGAATGCCAACTGCAATATTAAAGGAAAAACAACAGGTTTTGAAACCAAAATAACTCAACTAAAAGTAATAGGTGTCTTGTTAATCTAGATTAAACTAAAGTTTTTGTTCAAACTAGGAATTTATAGTACATTACTAAACAGATTGATTATATATATAAGAACATGTTGAATAAAACCTTTCCTAACACCCAAAACAAATTCCTCTGATAATTTTGAATAGTGAGACTAAACCAAACAAGGTCTTCTTCCCATAGCTTCTGTTATACTTTTTAGTTATGAGTGTTGTTAATGTGGCCTTTGAAAACCCATGAACCACAATTTAACTGTAAGAACTGAGTGAAAAAGAAATTGTAGCATTACCCTTATTATTTGTTGTTATATATACAACTGGCAGTGCAGTTTATTCAACCAGGCCTCCTTTTCATTAAAGTTTGGAAGGCATTCAACTTTTCTTTTTTGTCTCTATTCAACGAGTATTTATTTCTTAATATATGAAAATGTGCTCTCTCATTCATTAAAAAAAAAAGAAACTCTGTTGCAGGGGTTGACCCCCTAAGGGAGTCAATTCGTAGAACTTGAAAGAACTGAATCCAAAATGAGACGTCAAAGGAGCTGCTTCAGCCAACACTCCTTTTCTCTCTGGCCCAGAAATTACTCAAATAATATTGAGTACTCAATACTATTGATATATATATGTTGTTACTTAATCTAATTTGTTTTATTTTTTAATATAAAAATCAAAAATTCTAATTTTAAATTATGGTTTAATTAAAATAGATGCATTCCAAACATACCATAAATGACATGAACACCAATTAATCAAATACATGCATTTTCACATTTATAGCATATAGATATACATTATATTTTCACGTATAAAAATATTTAAACTTATAGAAATGCACCCAAGATTTAATTCCCTTTGGAGTGAACTACGGTTCAAGGACTTAGACTGCATGCTTAAATCATTTAAGGGCCTGAACTTTAACTAATTTCAATTAAGGACCTACAATCCAAAGAGCCACAATTTCAGGACTAAATATAGTATGATATTAATTCAAACACGTCAGAAATCTTCCTAAACATATGAAAGGACATCAATTCGAATTGGAGAGAAAATATTTCACATCTCTTGAGCTGAAGTGAATCATTGTGAGCCCATTTGATTCATGAAATTGCCAATTACATAATTAAAATGAGAATGCATAATTGAATGAAATTATTTTTATTGTGTTATGATATTGAATGAAATGAATTTTTTTTATTTGTATATTTGGTTAAATCAAAAAATTACATCCAAAGATTTATATCACATAAAATTTATAATAAATGACCTTAAAAATTAAAATTACCATTAAAGACTATAATTACCATAAGTTTTAGAGATTTACTACTAATATTAAGGGATTTATTATTAGGTGTAAGAAAATGCTGAATTTTCTTATCTTGCAATCAATAATAAATCTTTTAAAATTGATAATAAATCTCTTAAAATTTAATAGTAACGATGATTTTTAAAAATAATTTTAATTTTTAAATTTTTTCATTATAAATTTTATATGATATGAGTTTTTGGATGTAATTTTAAAAAAAAAAATTGGAGGAGTAAAAAGTGAGCTGATAAAATGTCCAAAATGTCTCCCAAAAAAATATTAAACAATGTGAAAACAAATTTTAAATTGTTTGCAGGGAGTTTGTTGACAATGACATTGTCTTCTTCGTTGTGCACTGCGTGGCACAGATCTAGTTTCGTCTTCGATGTCAGTGGGGCAAACTTTCATCTTCAATGTTGGTAGGGAACGGGATAGGGGAACAGTTTGTAGTGATCCCAAACGGTGGATTTGGTGTCTATAGCAGATCTGGTTTCGTCTTCGCTATGGCACATCATCTTCTCCGCCATGCACGGTAGATCTGGCTTCATCTTCATTATAGCACGATAGATGGGTTCAATAAAGAAAGCCAAGGGCAAATTTGTTTTTGTTTGATTTTGGCTCCAAACCCTTTCAGGAGTTGTGCGCTACAGTGGAGGTGCTCAAATGCAGTGCAAGGATTTTTTTTTTGCATTGGGATTCCTTCAACAAAACAGGGTTAGTCGATGGATTCCATTGCTCTTTCCTTTTCTTCGCGTGAACCAAAATGGGCCTATTAGTTAGGATTATTGATCTCGATACATTTTATATATGCTTTCTTAGGGAATTCATCAGTGTATAAAGAGAGAACCTTACCTAGCTTTAGGTCACTGTATTTACACAAATAAGAGTGAGATAAAGTGCAGGTGTGCTTTGTTTAGTGCTGGCGAATGAATGAAAACTAATTGTAAGCATTTCTTTTTGTCAACATGTGAAAATTTTACCATTTGTGGTTGTGAAAAATGTCTGTTGTAGTTTGTTGTTTGTAAACGAGTAAAAACAAGTCTTGAAGTCTTGTAAAGCTTTTGATATAATGGAAAGACCGTAGCAGCGAAGGGAATTTGATGTAGGCCAAGTTTTGGATCGAACCATATTAAAATCAGTGTTTCAAGCTTCTCTATCTCTCTCTTTTAGATTTTCTATTAGATTTGTAAATTTACATATCTTTCTTTAAATTTATGCATGTATCTCTTACTGTCTTGGTTTTTCAGTCTTCATAATGTATTTCATGTTTAAAGTGTTGTACTTTATATCTCTTTAAATAACTTGCTTGAGAAAATTTGGTTTAAATCTTTTTTTGCCAAAAGATATATTTCATGTTCACACTCAATTCACCCGAGTGGCTTGTTCTTTAAAAAGGAAGGGAGAACATGTTGAGTTAACGGCTTTTTTTTTTCCACCTACCGCAAGAATAAAAATTCGTAGCAATTAAACGGCTGCGTTTTGATTGTTCCCTGAGTCTATTCTTTCCTTCTGCTATTGTTTGACTTTCTATTCTTCCGTATGTGCCAAACAAAGCTGAATGGCGGTAGAATTCACTCACTGCTACAAGTAAAGCATCTTCTTATTTTTTAATACTTGATCACAATATTAGAGGAAGGGAGAGCTGAACGCTTTCTTAAAGAAGATTACGTATTTGAAATGTTCAATAGATAACAGAAAATTACACTTTTTGCCTTCCAAAACGTATAATATTTTTTAATTTGATCTTCGAAAGTTTTTGTATCTCAATTTTGCTCATCTTCTAACCCAAGTTAGGGTTTAAGGTTTAGGGCCTAGGCCCTAGGTTAGGAGGGCAAAGTTGACATGATTTCTCTTGTTAATATGTTTTGTATATTATCTCATTTATTAAGATGATAGATTGTAGTTTTAATTTATTTTTTTAAGTCTAATGGCAAATTTTCTAAAGTTGTTGATTAAAATTATATTAATGAAATTTACATAAAGACAATAATTGATATCAATTTTTTCTTAAGAAATCTCTTATCTTGATAAAAAAGTATACATTCATATTATCTTGTTTAAAATGAAATGTTCAAAATTGAAATTATGGATTTACTCTTTTTTTTTACTTTTATATTAGTAATATATAATTGTAGTACAACCAATACTTTTTTAAGTTAGCACCTTAGCATTCAAGACTATAGTGACCCAATTGAGCTTCTAAATTTTAAATTGAAGTTTGAGATTACCTAAAGAAGTTAAAAGTGAAGATTAGAAGTATGGATATCACACTTTTGAAGTTAACACCTGATGAGAAAGAAAAGAAGGTAGAAAGAAAGCTTTAAATAAAAAAAAGAAAAGAAGATGAGAGAAGGAAAAGAAGAAATACTACTACTACTACTAATAATAATAATAAAAATTTTTTTGGGGTAAGAGTTTTATACATAATATATATATATATATAAATATATATAAGTCCGATAGATTCAAGTTAAAATATCAAACAACACTTAAAAAAAATTAAGGGTGCCCCCCCCCCCCCCCCTCTTCACGCTAACTTGACGTAATTCATGTAATTGTTAATAAAACGGAGCGCCATGCTTGGTGTTCAGAAAAATTGCAGGAAGTTCATGAATTTGATAACTATAATAATCCATTTTGTTTTTCTAGATACTAAGCTGAGCATGACCACTTCATCAATTTAACGGTCATATTAGCATTCTAATAAGTTAGGCAATGACGAACTTAAATTCATGTTAATTTAATAAATAAAAGGACTAAATTGATTGAAGAAAATATATTGGAAGACAAAATTGAAAAAAAATAGATTTTAAAGGACAAATTGAGAATTTTGTAATCTTTTAAGGATAAATACAGGTTGGTAAATGTTACAAATTCACACTGACTAAACATCATAAATTTTTTGTTATAAAAAAGGGTTTCAAGGAAATTCCAAAACTTGTTTTAGGTTACCCTAATAGTTCAAGTATGGTGTGACGATGAGATCATAAGCATTTCCAGAAACTAGAGGATACCCCAATTTTGGTTGGAAAGGAGTGGAAGTGGAAGTTATTACCAAATAATTAAACACAAGAAGGAAAGGCAAATGATATGGATAATAAATAGATATATAGAGATATTAATAGTAGGAAAAGTTTTGGTTGTTGGCATGCAAAAGGACTGAAATGCAAAAAGGGTGGTTTGGAAACTTTCAGTTCATATCTAACTTCTTGTCCCACCAGCTCTAGTCTCCCCCACTTTTTCACAGCTAGTAGTACAACTACACCCCAATACAAGACACACCACAGCACCAAGCCAAACTAGCTGACCCTGTCCATGAGATCAAAAGCTGTCCTACACTTACTGTAGCTAATAAACCAAAAATCACACCCTCTCCCTCCCTCCCTCACTCCCTCCCTCCTCATGACCCCATCTGTCAGCTAAGCTCGTTAAGTCTCTCTCTTTCTGGATGGCGTGTCTTTATGGTACTTAATTAAAACTATTGACTCAAAGCATCTCTCATTAGAACCCATCTTGAAACCGATTGATCGCTGAATAGCTCCTTCCCCAATTCAAACCCTCATCCTGATTCTGCAGTGACCCGTCCTTGCCAACGAACCCTTGACCCACCGGTGCACCAATGCACGTGTAGCTGGACTCACCACCACTACTCCCATAGTTGTGCAGCACATGACCCACATAATAGTCGTTCACTTGGTGTTGATGAGACGAGTTATAGTGCGAGGGATAAGACACTGGTCTTGAAGGAGACGCATACATGTAAGGTTGAGATGGCTGAGGTGGCGGTGGAGATATGTGGGTGGAGGATGAACCCGACAAGTACCTCGGAAATCTCAGAGCCATTGTTGGGTCTCCAACGTTGTTGCCTCCTCCTGGATGGTAGCTCCCTGCTACTACTGGTTGGCAGCACCTAAATACCAAACACCAAGGTTAAGGAAAAATATATGAATTTTGGTTCAATAATTCTGGAATCCTCTCTAACACTGAAAGATAAGAATACAAGTGAAATTAAGGGGGAAAAAAAAAAGAAAGAGGAGGGAGAATGTACCCTAAGTGAGGGGCCCCTTGGGCGGCTATTGTGTGATCGTTACGGAAGACGAGCTGACGAGCATGGTTCAGCGTCTCGGTTTCCCTTTCTGCAGCCAAATCCAACAAACACGTACATACACATCAAATCAAATCAAGTTAAATCAAAATTGTATAAAGGAAAGCAATTTCGGCAATTCCACAACTTTCTGTGCTTGAAATGACTACGCTTCAACCCCAACCATTAACGAGCAGTGCCCCATTTTTTGGCACACACACACACACATGTGTATATATATATATATATATATCTAATACATTAGCTATTAAGTTTTTTAAAGAAAAGAGAGAGAGAGAGAGAGAGAGAGAGAGAGAGAGAGAGAGAGAGACTAGCCTTGGCGGTGGCGGTTCATGTGACCCCCAAGAGCCTGAGATTTGCAGAACTTGAGGGAACAAAACCTACACTCGTAGACCTTTCCACACTCTTCTTTTCCATCCTTCCCGCCGCTTTTCTTTTTCCTGCATCCTGCAACCAAACACACCCTATTAAAGCAACTTCCATCCCACCCTTCTTTCCCTTACACCTATTCCCGATTACCTAAATCATGAATAATTAACACCCACCGCCACAACAAAGTAATACTTTAATTTTTGACCCTTCTTTTTCCTTTTCCACTGAAATGGCAAAGAAGGGATAGGAAAGGAAGGGGAAGGAAGAAAATGAAAAAAAATTTAAAATTGAAAAATAAAAATAAAATATTGCACTCTATCATGGCAATTTTATTTCTTCACATTTAGAAACATACCGTTTAGATTGATAGTGAAATAAAACAAATGAAGGATGGATTTGGAAAATGAAATAAATTTGATACTTTTATTCTTCATCATATAGTATATGAGATCACTAAAAAAGCTTTACCGGATGAGAAGGTATCTTCGAGGACTTGTTTACCATCTCTAGAGTAGTCATCAGGCAAATTGTTGAGGTCTAATGCGTTCTCTTCTGGTCTCCTGTGAAACAACAAACAAACAAAGTCGAGAGATTATTGGAGTGTTAGAGTTAGATAAGCAGATGGTAGAGAAGATAAACTAATAAGAAGCAGGTGTGTGATGGTGTGTAGTCGGGGAAGACCTACATGGTACCGACAGTGAGGGAGACAGGTTGAAAAAAAAAAATGTAGGAGGTAAGTTCTCTTTCAGATGGGGGAGGAATATATAACACTAAAGCTTTTTTTATAAACTAATAAGACTTGCAGTTTGAGACTGCAATATAAAGGCTAGTTGAGTGATGGTGGAAGAAAAAGAGCTTTGAAAGTTCTCTATCTGTTCCTCTGCCACGGCTCTCTCTCTCTCTCTCTCTCTCTCTCTCACACACACACACACACACATCCCACACAAACACAGAATTGAATGAGCAAAGGGACACAAAATTTAGCTGAGTTGGTAAAAAGAAATGTATATCTAACAACCTGGGTTCAATTTTACTCTAGTTATAAAATCCTAAATGTACTAAATTAATATAGGGTAGTGCATCTTTGAGATGGCCAAGAGATATTAACTTGGGCAAAATCTAAAGATATAGCTGACTGTAATAACCCCCAGAAAAAAAAAAAGAGACGGGTCTCGTGACTATATATAAAAAGAGAGGGTGTGGGGAGTGGAAGGAGTGGCTTAATTGGGTATTTCCTACTGTGATCTGGTTTGGTTGAGACTTGAATAGGATCGAGAGGGGAAGATAGAAATGAGAAGGACATTACCTTTATATTAATTAGTATTACTAATCCTCCTCTACCGCTTTCATCAGGCTCTATAGGTCCTTTGCCCTAGGGCTAGTAGCAACAAGTGGTAAAAAATATTCAAACAGTAACTATAAAATGCTTATATAAAAAAGTGATAAATCAATGGCTAAATAACTTTACCCACAAGGGAAGGCAATCAAATGTACTGAACAAATCTTTGAGCATTAAAGATTACCCTAAGAGTGAAAGATGGCAATTTATACCAGAAAGGTACCAAGACAAGCATAGGGCAACATACACATTTTGCGTGGTTAGAGATATCTGGTCATGTATGTATGGTCCACAATAGTTTCAATGCCTCCCGCTGGGTGTTAAGAAATTTTATGTCTATCTAGGGGACTTGACTTGCATAGAGAAGGGTTGCTATCAGAATCTATTGTTAGGGTTTTTGAATCTAAGGATATGTTGTTTTATTCTGTGGAAGTTCCCTTCTCATAGATTACATACACATAGTCCTTTTCATTTGATGTGCATACAAGTAGAGAGAAGTGGTTTTGGATTTTGTTAAATTTTATCATATTCTTCATTTTTTCCTCTGGCTTTTTGGATACTGTCAACTGATCTGTGATTTTTGGATTGAAATAATGATTTCTTAAAAGATGGTAAGTTTGAGAATATGTCATAATTAAGTAGGGTGCAAAAGCTGTGATATATTAAGTCCAGCTAGTGCGGAATATTAACCAGCCCCATGTTAATTTCTTGTATACATTTTTGAAAAGCCAAGCTATATTCCAGCTTGTTTTACTAATCTGAAGCAGAAATCTTTGAGAATGACACAAATATTAACTTGAAAGCAAGATTAAGAGGCCATCTTGTCCACAAGCTGACTTCTTCCTCCATCCACACCTGAAATAGATACGAAGGAAAAAAAAGACAATGCCTTATTAAAGAGCTAAGCATTAAAATCAGGTGATTCGTGGACCACTCTATACTTGAAGCTAGTTGTTTGGTACCATGAAGGATTAATTAATTTGTGACACACATTTAATTTTCAAGGGAAGAGCCAAAATATTTTAAAAATTTGTTGGTATATATGATTACTTTTGAGGTGGTCCATCATAATAATGAGCAGTAATTAAATCCATCAAACATCTTCTTCATGGTTCAAAAGTCTTGCAAGGCAACTTTACAGCAAGTAGAGGAAACTTTCTTCATCATCATATGGGCTCAACCTTTTCTTCCATAACTTCCATCAGCCACAAATTTAAATTGAAAAGTTATTTTACCTTTCCTTGTGACAAACAGTCCAATTGAAAGGTTAAAAAAAAAAAAGAACAAGAAATTCTTCATATTTTGAAGATGTCTCCCACCTGATTTCCTGGTTTTGAGATAATTCGTTAAAATCCAATCAATTTTTTGGGAGAAAGGGACCAAAGGAAGACGGGGAGAATATATTTTATCACTGTCTTGGTAGGTTCAGATAGTGGTACAACCAATGCTTTTCCATGTCTCCTTAGTCCTTAGTAATGTAAACTCCACATTTCAGTTTATGGAAATAGAGGGGAATAATTTCTGACAAATTTTCATTTCATGGAGGAAGAAGATACTATAGCCAAAAAAAACAAAAGCTATATAATTTCTTGTTCGTAGAAATTAATCTTTGAAAAGACACAAATTTCGAGGAAATGATTAAGGCTACATCATCAATTTCTAGTTAGTATAATAAATAAAGAGAATAAAAGTTACATATTTATCTCTACCTATTCCAAAAATTTGAGAAATAATATATAGAGGTAATATTTATTGGGAAAATTATAAATACTCATTTGATATTTATCTTAACTTATAGCTAGTTTTTTTTCCTCAATCAATTAATTTTTATAATTAATTCCCTAATTCATTTGTCCCAACATTTTTTGCCATCTACATTAGATGTTATATATGTCTAACTAAATGACAACCTATCACATGAAAGATATTGCACTTAATATTATTTTTGTCTTCAATGGCAATTTTGTTCTAATAAATGAATTTAAATGGGATGGACAAATAAATAAATAAGTTAATTGCAAAAATTTATCAATTAGGAGAAAATTACAACAGGGGGCCAAATATCAAGATGGATAAGTATAATTTATTCTTCTTATACTGTTCATTCAATTAGAGATAATGTTTACTTCAGATGCACCGCCCGGTTGACTTTGCAATGGGGCTAAAAAGAAAAAGGTCATTTGCAAAAACTAATTTATTAAGGGAAGAAATTACAATTGAGAGAAAAGATTAGGATGGATAAGTACAATTTACCTTATTTAGCAAGAGAAGTATAGTGAGCATGCACATGTAATTTATAATAGGGGATATCTCCCTTAACTACCCTGATTTTTGCTTCCAAATTTAATGTCTTCCCAATCTATAGAAGCTCATAATTGATGCCTTGATTTGTTAGCCCTATTGCAATATTACTCCTATTGTCTTAATCAAGCATTAAATATTCTAATTGAGTTAAGCGCATTGCACATGCCTTTCTATTTGTCAAACTATGTGAAAGATATTGCTTTCCATCTAATTAGGTGTTCATCATGTTTGCTAGTTAATCAAAGATTACAAAAAATGGACATTAAATAGAAATGGATAAATTGATAAAGGCAAAAATATGTGTTTAACTTAGTTATATTTAACGTCTAAATGGGACAAGAGAGAGTTATTTGCAATGAAGGTAATAAATTAGAGAGTCAATTATAACATTTTATATATTCAAGAACATATTGCAGTTGAAGGCAAAGATCTAAGTTGTTAATTTCAATTTCCATTTTAAAATACTGTGTTAAAGAAAAAAAAACTAAGTACTTTACTTATTGAAGATTCAAAATCAAGTATGGGTTTTGTATTAATAATAACAATAAAGAGGAGTAAGAGGAGGAGAAAGAGAAGTAGAAGAAAAGGAAGATGATTTATTGTTTGGTACTTATTTTACAAACTATATATCACTACCAAAAAATGAAAAAAATACTATTTGTGGTGACTTTTAGTGACAACCAAAAAAGGTTGTTGCTAAAAGTTGATCTTTAGTGGTGACAAAACCAGGTCGCCGCTATATGTTGTCACTAATATATAATGTTTCATTTTCTTGAAAACCTTTAGTGGTGACAAGCAAAAGATCACTACTAAATTACCAATAATTAACAAAAAGATTGTCATTAAAATTGTGGCAATTTTTTTTGTGGAATAAAAATATTTTGATGCCAAACATTTGCTGGTGACCAAATTAATGTAGACTATTAATGGCGACTAATGTCAGTTACCACTAATGATGCCAACTAGTGGTGACTATACCTTGCTACAAGTGTTTAAAATTTTTTTGTAGGAATAAAAGATTTTGATTCCAAAACTATTAGTGGCAACCCACGGAATCATTAATAGTTAACATTAGTGGTAATCATTGGTCCCCACTAAAACTATGACAAATTTTTTCTTAGTTGAATACAAATTTTTTGGAGACAAACATTTAGTAGTAACTAGAGGTCACCACTAATGTAGACTATTAGTGGTCACTCTATCTTGCCACTAAATATTGAAAAGTTTTTTATGGGAGCTAAAAATATTTAGGGCCAAAACTATTGGTGGCAACTTATGTGGGTTGCTACTAGTAGATGTATTAGTGGCAATAATTGGCGACTACTAAAACTATGACAATTTTTTTTTTGTAGGACAAAAATTTTTTGGAGCCAAACATTTAGTAATGACATAAGGTCACCACTAATATTGACTATTAGTGGTAACCTATGTCTGCCACAACTAATAGTGTGAATTAGTGGCTACTCTTCCTTGTGACTAAAATGATGAAAAAATTTTGGTGGGGAATAAAAAAATTTGGTCCCAAGACTATTAATGTTGACTTATGTTGGCCGCTACTAAAATGTCAAAATTTTTTTGGCAAGAATAAAAAAATTTGGTACTAAAACTATTAGTGGCGACTTATGTGTGTTGCCACTATAACGACAACAAAATATTTTTTTGAAAATGACACTGGTAACTCAAACCAACAACCCTACAACATGCTTTTGGCTCTTATTCCGTAAACATTCTCTAGGCCATTTGTGCTTTATATATATATATATATATAATTTTTTAAATAATATATATATATACCATTTAAAATTATATTTATTTTTTTACTTTGGTTAAATTTTTTCATTTCATAAATTACCTTCCCTAATTTATTATTTCCCTTTTGTTTTTTTTTGTTTTTAATGATAATAAAATCTTAATATAATTTGAAAACTTAGAAGTTCAATATTAAATACTCTTAAATTTTAATCTTGAGTAAATTTCATTTTTCAATTAAATAATGAATTCTTAAATATCCTAAGAAATATAGAATTAGTAATTAAATATTTAAAATTTATCAATTGTGATTTGTTATATTAAAATTTTAATATATAAAATTTAAAATTTTATTGGTTCAAACTATCATTAAAGTAATGACTATGAATCAATGTATTTATTGATTTAATGACTAATTTAATTTAAAAACATTGCATATTTAAGATGTACTCATTTATAATTTAATATCTTATAATAATTTTTTTTAGAATTATATATATATATATATATCATATTTTTTAAACATTATTAAAAAAATATAAAAATACATAATTTAATTCTAAATTTCATCTTTTCCCTTTCTTTCAACCATAAATTAGACCTGTGTTTTCTTTTGTAGTATTTGTTCACTCGTTTAAACCCGCACTCTCTTATTCTCTCTTCATTCAACTCCTCATGAATCCCTAGATTTGTGTTCTCTTCTGCAATCCTATAATTTGATCTTTGCCCACTCTAAAATTTTGTCTACTTATCTTCTTCTTCTCTTGAATTCAAAACCCTATATTTTTTCTACCTCATTTTCATTCAATGAATGAAATGAGTGGTGAGAAGAGGGAAGGAGAGCGGGAAATGACATTTGTTAAGAAAAGCGTGATAACTCAACTATAAAAATTAATATTCATTTAATTTAAGTAATGTCAAAGAATATATTTATTACATAAACTATTTTTTTATCTATTTAACAATTGTTGGTATTTTTTTAATTATTAATTATTTAGTTTTGTGAGTTATCTAATTATTAATAAAAAATAAATCTTGGTTTGATTTGCTGCAATTTATTGGTTAGAAAATGTGAAGATCTGAGGAATCTTCATCAGATTTGAGGAGTATGGATGCTTGCCATGATTCTAGGAGAAAGGAAATTCAAATACACGCCTTGAAGCCTCAAATCTCTTATGAGGTTTGTTCTCTCTTTTTCTCACGAATCTCAGCTAGAATCCTTGTGACCTAGTAAGTATACTATACTAGGATGTATCTTTTTTTTTTTTTTTTAACTTAGCAATTATTGGTAGTTTCTTTTAATTATTCTTTATCCAGTTTTATGAACCAAATAGATAATTTTTTTTTTGATACACTGGGAAACAAAACCAAATAGATAATTTTATTTAACTTATAATTAGAAAGATAATAAGAAATTTATGACATAAATTTGTATAACATTTATTAAAATTAAAATAATTATCTCATAAAATTAATGATCTTAAAGAATATATTTATCACTTAAATTATTATTTTTGGATATATATATATATATGAATTATTGATAGTTTACTTTTATTTATTCTTTATTCAATTTTATGAGTTATTAAATCATTAGTTAAAAAAACCAAATAAATAATTTTATTTAATTTCTTATTAAAAATATAATCATAAATTTATAAAATAAATTTGTACAATACTTAATAAAATTTTAATAATTATCTCATAAAGATAAATAACTTCTATTTTTTCTTATTTAATTATTCTTTAGCTAGTTTTATGAACCAAATAGATAATTCTATTTAGTTTCTAATTAAAAAGATAATAAAAAATTTATGACATAAATTTATACAACATTTATTAAAATTGAAATGATTATCTCATAAAAATTAATATTAATTTAATTTAAATAATATTAAATAATATATTTATCACTTAAATGATCTTTTTTGGGATATATATGAACTATTGATTGTTTCTTTTTATTTATTCTTTGGCTAATTTTATGAGTTATCTAATTATTAATTAAAAAAAAATAAATAATTTTATTTAATTTCTAATTAAAAAAATAATCACAGAATTATAAAATAAATGTGCACAATATTTTATTAAAATTTTAATAATTATTTCATAACAATAAAATAACTTTTATTTTTTCTTATTTAATTATTCTTTAGCCAGTTTTATAAACCAAATAGATAATTTTATACAATTTTTAATTAAAAACATAATCAGAAATTTATGACATAAATTTGCACAACATTTATTAAAATTGAAATAACTATCTAATAAAAATTAATATTAATTTAATTTACAATTTTAAATAATATATATATCACTTAAATTATTCTTTTTTGGATATATATGGACTACTAGTAGTTTCTTTTTATTTATTATTTATCCAATTTTACAAGTTATCTAATTATTAATTTAAAAAACATATAACTGCTATTATTTAATTTCTAATTAAAAAATAATCAAAAATTTATAAAATAAATGTGTTCAATATTTATTAAAATTTTAATAATTATCTCACAAAAAATAAATGACTTCTTTTCTTTTCTCCTTTTGTAAAATAGTAATTTAGATTAAGATTAAATTAAATAATATTTAATAAATAAATGAGATTAAAATATTTAATGAATAATGAATAGATTAAGATTAAAGATAAAAATATAAGTAAATAAAATAGTAAAATTAAAATTTAATAATTAATTAATAGATTAAAATTAAAAAAATATAAAATTAAATAAAATAATAAATTTAAAATTTATTACATAGTTAATAGATTAAGATTAAGTTAAAGAATATTTAATATATAATTAAGATTAAAAAGATTAAATATTTAATAAATAATTAATAGATTAAGATTAAATTATGGAATATTTAGAAAATAATTAAGATAAAAAATTTAATTAATAATGAAGAGCTTAAATGTTTAAAAAAAATATACAAAATATTTGAAATAAATGACCTCATGTTGGGATATGGTTAAATGATTTTGAGCAAATGATCCAAATTCTTTTCATCCCCAATTACTTCAAATTTATGAAATGATGAAAAATATATTAAATCCTTCTTTAAAAAGGGAGAGCAAGTAAGGGAGAGTAAGCAAGGGACTTGACTATGATTTTTTCCCCTTAAATTGAGGAATACTATAAGTCCTATTGTCCTATTTTATGAAGGTGTTTATTAATTTTTTCATGCCTAAACAAGGAAGCTTTTATTATAAATAGTCATGCCTAAAAATATAAATATAAACAAAACTTCGTTGTTATATAAGGAAGCTATTATGACACATGATATCATCAAAATTCTATACACTTGATACAGCTTAATGATCAACTTGTGAATACTTGAAATGCGTTGGCTACAAGTGAAAATAGAAGGAATGATAGACAAGGAGTAAAAACTATGGATGCTTGTATTATATATTTATTTTTTCTTGATGCCTTGTCTATTTTTGGCACTTATTCACAATGTTCTCATACCTAAAAAGTTGGAGTCTTTATCTAGTTATAAAGAATATATTACTATATAACTACAAATAAGTTATAAACACTCACTTTGAATACATTAATGTAGGATTTACGGATGGATAAAAGTTGAATGATGTAACAACCAAAAATTGTGCTAAAATTTTTCCAAGTCTTGAAAATTTTCTAAGTCTGTTGGCTATAGCGAGAAATGGTCTAGCTATAGCGAATGTACTTGTTCGCTATAGCGAGATATTGCCTAACTATAGCGAATGTGCCTGTTCACTATAACGAGAATGCTTCTAGGTATAGTGAGTTCGGGCATCTCATACAAAAACTAGGGGGTTCTTTGCAATAGCACGCGTCGTAGCGAAAATAGGGGTTTGGGACTGATACGTGATCGCCGTAGCGAGGGTTATTTTCCGCTATAGCGAAGGTTAGTCCGAAAAAGCATGAAAAAGGAGAATTTTGCTTCTTAAAGCATCCAGATCCTTTCCTTTTCTTCTAACCGACCTAAGCTTCATCCAAAACAGAGAAAAAGGCTTAAGAGAGAGAGAGAAACCAAGAGAAGCTAAGAGAGAAGGAAGGAAACCAAGGAAGAAAGGTAAGAACCTTTAAAGCTCTTCATGCTTCTTTTTCTTGAATTTATTCTTCACCTTCTAAGTTTCCTTTCCATGGGTGAGATAGCTCTGTTCTGACCTAAAATGAGCAAGAAACCCTTGAATTAGAGTGTGCGAAGTTGAGAAATGCAAAGAAACTAGGAGAATAGGTAGTGAACTTTTAGAGAGAGAAACTAGGGGTTCTTATATCCTTTGTAGGGTTTGCCTTGATGAAGAACCCCCTAGCCTTGTGAGTATTTATTTGAGTTATAAGAGAGTAATTTTATACTCTTTGTTGTGTCTAGATTCAAGAGAATTGACTCCATCTAGTTATGGTGTTGAAACCAAGAGAGATAAAGAGAAATCAAAAGGAAAGGCTTGTGTTGGCTTGTAAGGTAGCTCTTCACTTTTTCTTGTTGCATTTTTGGATGTGTAATAGTCATTGTATACTTGTGTATATGCTTGTATTGTGAGACATGCCATTTGATGTTGCTTTGATGCATTGGTACTAATATGCTTATGTTTTGGGTTGTGACACTTGCTTAGGAGAGGTAGTGTCGAAAGTCCTTTGAGATGGGTGAGGTAGTGCCAAAAGTCCTTAAAAATGGGTGAGATAAGGCCAAAAGTCTCATAACTGAGTGAGGCCAAGTCAAAAGTTCCTAAATCAAGGGTGAGGCCAATCCAAAAGTCCCAAAAATCGGGTGAGGGTAGACCAAAAGTCCCTAGAGCTTATTCTTGGCATTGATATGATATTCATAGCATGTAAATCATGTGTTGTATGATTGTGAATGGTTAGATGCCTACTTGCACACTTTGACTTATTTATATGCCTTGATTTCTTCTTGAATGAGTGTATGAGCTATTGAGATTCCATGAATCTCACCCCTTCCCTCTCCCATCTCATATGATTCAGGTGAAGCTCAAGAGCCTGAGAGTGGGGGCCATGAAGCATAGAAGGCCTTTGTCTTGACACTTTTGCATACTTTGATGTATAGGAAAGCCAAGATGCTTATGTATTCATATTTTTTTGAGATGTAAATGCTTAAGCAAGTGTAAAAGTAGGTATGAATGCTATATGATCCATGTATGGAACCAAAGTAATGAAAAGATGAGATTTGGCCCTTTGGTGGTTTATATGTAGTAGTGTACTTTTATTTGTAGCATGGTGCATTTGAAATGTGTGTTGGTTTGGACCACTTGTTCATATATACTATGTTTATGCTTTAAAACTTGCCCAAGAGGTGTTAGAGCATGTAGGAGACCATTTACCCCCATTTTGAACCATTTATGGTGTCAAAATCGCCAAATTTGTGAACTTTGTCAAAGTATGACCAAATGAGCTCTTCTTGATATGAAATTTTGCATGAATCTAGAGCTTCTTGAGAAGAAAAAATAGGTAATATTTGGAGGTCTAGGGAATATTTGGTGAATTGTTGAAATTAGAAAATTTTGATGGTTTTGGTTAGTGCACTATTACCATAGGTCCGAAAATGAATCTATGTCATTCATGGACCAAACGGTGTCCAATTGTCATGAAATTTTATGGACATAAACTATACAGTAACAGTGACCTATACCAATTGGAAGCTCCTCAATTGGAGGTTTGTAGAGAGAGAAATAACTTTCTGAAGTTGTATGTTAGCATTAAGGAAGCCATCCGACCTTCGTTATTGTTCTATCAGTTTTCGATATCCAAAGGCTACTAAAATGATCTAAAATTATTTTTTCCTTTTATTTAACATCTAAAAATTTCCATATTGATATAGTTTGTCTAGATTGGATTTTTGTGGAATTAGTTATGAAGTTTTGAAGTTCATGACTCAAGCTACATCAGTACCAGGGACAGCTGGACCTCTGTCTCTTTTTCAATGTCAAACATGGTCCCAACATTGAGATTGTGGTTGGGAATTATTTGTAGTGTATATTAACACCTAGAGCTTTCTAAAAAGCTATGGTTTGCTTGATTTCTATTTTTTTAGAATTAGTTATGATTTTCCAAAGTTAGAGTAAAAAATTTGACTTTTGGGCCCGTTTTGAGAAATTACATTTTGGAGTTTTTAGCTTCATATCCATGGTTTATAAGTTTTTTGATGCTATGTATAAGTTGTATAAATGGAGTTTGAGTAGAGTATGTGCTTGATGGGTTCATAGGACCCACAAGGCAAATTATGAGTATTTAAACCCCGATATATAGCAAGAAAATGCCACGGTTTAGGCTTTTTCTTTAGAAATCATATAGAATCAAGCCTAAGCAGAGTCTAGTCGAGGCTAATACATTGTGGTGTTACAAATGAATATCAAGACTTGAGCTAACATGACATATATACGAGGCATTGATGAGTTTTTCTAATGGGCATTCAGTCAAGTTAGGGTGATTGATATAATTTGATGCCCATGCAAGGGGTGTAAGAATATGGCGTGGAAGCTAAGAAGTGAAGTAAGGATAAATATATTTAAGAAAAAGATTTCAATGAGAGTTATGAAGTGTAAGACTCACATAAAAAAGCTTGACTTAGTGCCCATAATCCTTTTTAGCATGCAAATGATGAAGTGCATGAGGATAATGATGGGAAAGATGACATCACTGAAATGTTACATAATGTGTTTGGTGTCACACCTATCTTAATATAGGTTATTCTTCTAATTAATATCCTTAGACCTTAATATCAATAACCATATCATGTTTAAGCAAGTAATATTATCACAGTTACCAATTTAAGTGTTAAAATATAAAGGTTACTCCTGAAAATACTGAACATTTTCTTAAAAAAAAAAAACTCTTTTAAGTGTTAACTAAACTTTAGTTGCATCTCACTCTCTCAATATAAGCCCATATGGTATTCTAAACTAGAGTTAACATCAAAGAAGGATCTCAATAATCAAGCTCTACTTCTGGGTTCCTAAATCCTTTTCTAATCACTACATAATCACATAGCACATTGCAAGTTCATACTAGTACATAAATTATATGGTCAGACATTTTAATATACTGAAAAATTCAACAACATAATGGCAAGAAACTAAATGTTGCCAGGGCACTATAGCCTTCTCTTTTAATAAACTGATTGCCTACATATAACTCAAGTCCAATATATTCAATTCTAATGGTCACAAGGCTCAATTATCAACTAACCCGTTGACTTAGACTAATCAATCAACTTAAGAGATATAATACTTATAAATACATGAAATGGGCATTTACACTACTAAAAAGTATCCTTACACTTACCAATCCATTTCTAAACTATCATAATCAAGTTCTATGATATACATTATCATCAAAACACAATATACATAGCTTTTTTTAAAAAAAATAAATCTCTTCAATCTATTTTGCTGCTTTCACCTGGTATAAGGTTAGTGGATAACAAGATAAGATTCTAGGAAGAATCTCAATAGTATAATCCTACTCTAACATGCATCCACTCAAGCACACAGTTATGCATGTATGTATGTATGTATGTATGCTGCTTTTTATAACATCTGAGCTTTCTAACATATGAAAATATGCATGTATGAAGCTAGAATCTAGCCAAGCTTACTAAACTCTTTCTTAAGTGGCATTGATACTTAGCATAAGGAAGAATTACTATGCTTACTTCCCTGGCCTCTTCTCTTAGCCATCATTAGATAAGCTTACTAGGCCAGTAACTTTGATCAATGCTAAGGCCATTTCATGTAGTTATATGCAATGTTATACCATGATTTATGTATTTGGAGGCATTTTAGGACTTTTTTTTTTAATGCTTTTTCTTCTTAACTTATTGACCATATTTTTAGGGCTCACTTTATTCTTCAATTAGCTTAAAATGGGGCTTGTTATTTCTTATTCTTACTAGCTTTACTTGGTCATCTCACTTGCTTTTCTCTTAGGCCTTAATTTAGGGGTTTTCATGAGGAACTTTTTTTCATAACTAAAGCTCCCTAAATTCTCAATTTGAGCCTAAAACTAAACTTTTACTATTTATATGATCAATTACAATTCATTTGGCCCATTTCTATACTTAGCCATATTAAAACACTCTAGGCCATTTTGCAAATAGCCACTTCCTTGTATCTAGGCATAATTTTAACTTCTTAAATGACTTATTAGGCTCACATTGAGCTCAATAGAAGCCTCAATTACAATGCCACACTTATGCATGACCATATATACTAACTAGGGTTTTCTTTGTACATGAAAAATTCAACTGTCATTATTAGTCTCTATAATTGAGACCAATGTTTTCCCTAGCCTCCATAATTCTCAAAAGGATCTCTAAATTCAATAGAACTCAAAAAACAAACTCCTTAACCCATCAAATTAGAGAGTGGCTGAGAGGTGCACCAAGTAAGCCGATATGGATTTTTTTCAATTTTTTTGCCATTTTCTCTTCATTTTCATACTCTACCCTAATTTTACATGCATTATACTATCAAAAGGCATGCAAGAAAACATGTGGCAAATCACTTTCTTTCTCTACAAGAAAGCAAAGGAGCTCTAGGTTTCCTAGTATGCTTGCTTCAAACATAATGATTTTTACCTTAAATTAGACCTCTCTTTGAGCTTCTTAATTTGCACTGATTGATTTTTCAAGGAGAGCTCTTTCCTCCCTTTTACAAATACTCAACTTCCTCTTATTAAGATTTTGAAACCATAGTATTAAAGCTTAGAAGGAGAGGATCATCTTTGATAACTAAGAGAAAAGCTAAGAGTGCATAGTCTTACCTTAAATGTGGCTAGAAGTCTTTCTCTTTCTTCCTCCATTGAAGACATCCTTAAGCTATTGGACTAGAGCTGAAAGGCGGTGGAAATAATCAGGGACAAAAGCATACATAATAATGGGATTATTTTAATATAAACAATTTTAAAAATATCATTTATGCCCTTTCTTTAACTTTAATTTTCAGCATTTTAGCTCACTTTTTCTTGGGATTTGAATTCCATTTTCTTATTTAGGACATCTTAAAACCCCTAGCCAACTTTTCTAGTCTACATGGGCTTAGAACAATATAAAATAACTCAAAACAATACTGGATTGCTAACTTTCTCATTTTTTGTACCATCAATGGTTTCACTTATTTTATGCTTCTTGTGTCTTCTGGTTAGCTTTTCTAACTCAAATATAATGGGAAATACCTTTAACTCATTTTATCTTATTTTTAATTGAAGTCTTTGTTTTCCCACTTTTTCCTAGTGACCCTCATTTGGGTGCTTTTGATTCTCATTGTTTTTTTTGCTTTTCTCTCTATTTTCATTCTTTAGTTGGCTTTTTACTTCTTTTTTCATGTCTTTCTGACTTATTAAGAGATCTATACTTGAATTAAAATATAGGACATGCCTTTTTTTATTTTTTTGATATTTCTCTTACTACACTACAAACATCTTACGATTACCTCTTCTGTGCCTTTCTCTCATTCTTAGTCATAATCCTTCATCTTAATTAGGCTTTTGACCTTTTTTTAATCCTCTCTCTTACTCATCTCTAGAAGTTTGGCCTAGCATAGAATACCAGATGTGACATTTGGTGACATAGCTTTAGAAGAGTTGTCTAATTTGAAAGCTAGCTAGTTCTTTGAGCTATTGAAAGATGCTCTAACCAAACTTTATCTAGGTCATAACAAGGTGTCAAAGTTGCCTTTCATAATCAAACTCTTTCACTTAAAATGCCTCAACCATTGGAGCAATAAATTTATAGATGTATTGTTGAGTTTATTTAAGGATGTTCTACCTAAAGGGACACTATTATCTAACTCCTACTAGAGAACAAAGAAGGTTGTTTGGTAACTTGGATTAGATTACACAAAGATTAATGCATGCAATAATGATTACATCTTATATAAGCAAGAGCACATTAATACGAAATCATGTCCTAAGTGCAACGTGTCTAAATGGAAGTCAGATGGTTACAGAGGCAAGAAAGTGTCGCGTAAAGTGTTGTGACATTTTTTGTTAAAACATAGGTTGTAATGGCTATACATAGCTTAACATATAACTAAAGATGTAAGTTGACACATGAAAGAATACATTGATGACGGTGTGTTATGACGTCCTTCTAACTCTATTGCTTGAAAATCATTTGACAACAAATATTCTAACTTCTCTTATGATTGTAGAAATGTATGATTAGGTCTAACTAATGACAAATTCTAGCCCTATGGAAATATGAGTGCTAACCATTGTATTTAGCCGATTGTGATAGTTTTATACAACTTACCACTATGGACATGCATGAAACACCTGTACTTTATGATAACACTTTTTATTTCAGGTCTTAAGTGTTTTAATGATGACATCAATGTGTACTTAGAACCAATGATTGAAGAGCTATAGGGATTATGGAATGATAGGGTGGACACATATGATGCTTACTTATAGTCCAATTTTAGGATGTCTTTAGCTATCATCTAGACAATCAATGACTTCCCAGCATATGGGAACCTCTTAGGGTGGTCTGTTAAAGGAAAACTTGCATGCCCTTATTGTCACAAAGACACACATTCTACTTCTTTATGGAACAAGCTGTGCTACATAAGGCATCATTGCTTCCTTGTAGCTAGTCATCTATGGTGCCAAAATAGGAAGGTATTTGATGGGAAAGTTGAACATTCAATTATACCTTTTCCTCTAACTGGTGATAAAGCACTTATGCAACTTTAGGCACTAGGTAATGTGACTTTTAGGAAAGCTCAAAATCAAAACCATTACCATGCTAATAATGCTTTCAATTGTAGGAAGAAGAGTGTTTTCTTCAGATTACCCCACTAAAATGCTTATGCTCTAATATGACCTTGATGTTATATATATAAAAAGAAATGTGTCTAATAACATAGTTTAAATGTTGATGGATATGGTTAAAAAGACCAAAGACATACTAAAGAGTCAATATGACTTGGTTCATTTAGGGATTAGGTAAATTTACACCCAATAGAAGATGAAAACAAAGTTTTGATTCTAGAATCATGCTATGCATTGTCCCCATAAGATAAGTTAAAAATTTGTAACTTCTTGGCTAATGTGAAAGTGTCTAACATCTTTTCCTCGAACATTTTGAGGTGCGTCAATGTCCATAAGTGGAAAATCTATGGGTTGTGATGTCCACCATGTATTGTTGCAAGACATATTTTCACTTGTAGTACATGGCTTGTTACCCATAGAAGTGTTAAAACTTATAATAGAGATGGGAAAATTTTTTAACAAGTATTCCAAATACTTGAGAATTGAAAATCTTGATGTCTTGGCAACCGAAATTGCAGTCACATTGTGTAAATTAGAAATGGTGTTTCCACCTACCTTCTTTGATATTATGGTCTACTTGCCTATTCACTTGGCAAGAGAGGCTAAGCTTGGTGGACTTATATAATATTGGTGGATATGCCCTATGGAGAGCTAAAATAGACCAATTAATTGACGTTATTAATATTACTTACAAGATGTCTTATTGAGATTAACTTATATATGTAGGTACATGTAGACACTGAAAACGTATGTTTGTAATAAGGCTTATCTAGAAAGTTCAATTGCAAAAGGTTATTTAGCAGATGAATGGCTTACCTTTTGCTCTCGTTACTTGAAATATATCCCCACCAAGTTCAACCTACATCTTAGAAAGGAGGATAATGTACATGTGGACATGATGAGACATCCATCTTCAAGCAAAGTGGGCAGCTAAGGGGATGTTATGAATTGATATTTCTATCACATGTAGAGTTTAATCAAGCTTGTATATATGTGCTTTAGAATGTGAAGACATTTAGTAATTCATTGAGTAAGTTCATAGCACTTAGCTACAACTTTCCTATAAAATTTTTCTATTATCACATCTTAATTAACTTGGTCATACATTGTAGGAAGCACAAGATGGAGATCAAAATGCAAGCTTCAATCGTTGAGGAGTTCTCGTGATGGTTTCATGCTTAGGTATGTTTTAACCTCATGTTTTCATTGGTCAATTTATAAGTTATTATGTTCACACATGTTTCCATTTATAGGTTTTAGAGTTAAGTGCATAAGGTAAGGCAAGTGATGACTTCATGAGTCTTAGAGTTAGGTTGCTAAAAATGATTCATCATTAGTCCACATTTATGCGAACATATTTAGATTCCATGCGAGAAATCAAGCATATAATAGTAGAGTTCTTATGAGGGTTGATGATTTAGAAGAGGCAAAAGACTATTATGGCATCTTAGAAGTATATATGAGTTATCACATGTAAGAAATCTCTATTATTTCAGTTTTGGGTCAATATTTCTATCATTGCACCCTTGACCCTTAGTTAAATCAAATTTGTAGTAGCTCAAATGAAAAGTTTTAATAATGAAAGGAAGTTGAGGATTTTCTAGAAAACCTTGCTATAGTGAGAATTAAATAGAATAAAGATGGTAGATTTCGAAAGGATAAATTATTTAATGCCTTAAAATTTTAATTTAATACTTTGTAAAGGTGAAATAGGACTTTTCTCATGTAGACACTTAAAAATAAATCTAATATTATGTTATTTGATATACATGGAAGAAGTGGAGATTTGAATAATTGCATAAATGAGAAAAATTAAGTAGTACTTTTGTGAAGGCCATATTTAAACCTAAATGCAACTTTAAATAGCATAGTCAATTCCCTTATGACCATTCCTATAAGCCAAATTAACATTCTTAGATAGAAAAATTGATAAAGAATTCCAAAAGGGTTATTTAGTGGTAATTCTATGTTTTTCTCTAGCATCAAGTGAATAGGATTGTTATGATTCTTTTACGTATTAATGAAGTAAACAATAATATTGTAACTTTAGGCATTTAGGA
The DNA here is from genome assembly GCA_032878935.1 of Erythrophleum fordii. Lineage (NCBI taxonomy): Eukaryota > Viridiplantae > Streptophyta > Magnoliopsida > Fabales > Fabaceae > Erythrophleum > Erythrophleum fordii. The sequence continues at coordinate 5,819,723 of JAVQMF010000029.1, forward strand.
GACTTTGAGGTTAATCTTATATCTAAATTGTTGGAGGTACAAAGTGTCACTGCATCCTTCATTTTTGAGTAAATAACATCCTACTATAATATCATAATATATACTTATTTTGTCATGTTATCAATATTTTATGAAATATTATAATTCTCCTTCATTATGAAGATTTTATTACATCACTAATTTATTAGAAAGTATTTTAGTTAAATTTGAAATCCTTGATTTTGTAAAAGATTGATGTGTTTATGGAATCAGTGGGAGAAATGTCTAAAATTTTACGAACGAGCCTCTATGTTGGTTATTCATAAGAAACATTTATGTATGATTTGAGTAGGATTATTTCATACATGACAAAATGTTTCATAAGGAGACTGCATATATAACATTATTTGTTAGTAGTATATCTGTTAGCCCTTGGTGCACTATAATTCATACCTAACTAACAGGGGACATAGGGGGTGCTAACCCCATATGTTGGCCATCACATGTGGAATAAAGGAATGTTACTTTGGTGATTTGAGACTCGCAATCAACTTACATGAATTGAGAACTCACGACAAAGTCACGTGAGCTACAAACCCACAACATAATGGTTACTTACTTGTGTGAGTTATGTGTGCATGATGGCTATCTTGTTATGATGAAATCCTTCAAATGAAATTATTTTTAAGAATTAGTTTTCAAATAATCATTAATATAATTTTTTTGAAAATTGCATGCTTATTTATTATTAATATTGTTCTCATCGATTTTTGATTGTCATAGCAATTAATATTCATTTAATGCTTCTATATTTTGGGCAATAATAGATTGTCTATTTTATGGAGAAAGTATAAATTATTGACCTTGAGATAATATAATGTTTTTGTTATTGTATTTCAACCAATAGTTAAATGATTTACTTACTCACTTCTTTTGTAATTAAATTGATATTTTGTAGGATGTTATTTACTTCTGAACTATTTAAGATTTTAGATAGTAAAATTGATCCTAAGCCTCCTTTGGCATCATAGAGTGGACTATTGTTTACTCTAGAAAGCCCCACATTGTCTATGTGGGCAAAGTCTATTTTGATGTACTTCATATTATTATTTTATTGTATCATAGATGTGGCTCCACATAACTTATAGGTAAGATTTGTAATACTCGATTACTCAAAAATGTAACACCATAAATTTATACATCATTTCATGTTATATCTATGCCTTGCATTATACAACTCACATAAAAGGCAAAATAATGGCATTAAAATAATGCATTATTTAACGTTACGTCGTGTGTAAAATTTTCGTTCGGTATCCTGTGGATCATGTGAGCTCATGTATCATATTCTCATATTTAATTTCACGGATACAACTTATTTCCATCATTAAAATTGACTTATAACTCGTGGAAACCAAAGGGAAGCATAAAACACGTATATGCATTTTCGATCAGAATTTTCTCATTTCTATCACAAATTTTGAAAAATCATATCTAATTCTAAAAAAATTGAAATCATACATTCTTGGCCATTCTAAAAAGCTAGACATGTATAATTTGTGCTAAAAATATGTGCAGACCATGAATCACTACAAAGCAGATGTTTGACATTCAAAAAAGTTTAGAGGTCATGCTGTCCACTGTGTCCACTAGTACCATCACAGGTTTCTGCAGCAAATTTAAAAAATTTTCAATTAATTTTACAAAAATCCAATTTATGAAAATGATACCAATCTAGAAATCTGTGGATGTTAGCTAGAGGAAAAAAATAACTCCAGACTGGTTCAGGCACGCTTAGACTTTGAAAACTAATCAAACAGTACCTGAGGTCAATTTGAGCACTTGATACTACTTTTAAAAATTCATATCTCCCTCTTTAAACCTCCAAATGTGGTGTTTCTAGTTGGCACAAGTCACTGGAAATGTCTAGTTTCTTCATATACAATTTTGTGGCAATTAGACATCATTTGGGCCTTGTGTGATAAATTTCATTTTTAGACCAAGTAAACAGTGCATCAAACCAAAATCAAAATTTTTGCCAATTTTTAAAATTCATCAAATATTCTCCAGACCTCAAAAAATTATATTCTTTAGCTTCCCAAAAAGCTCGCAACAAGCTCTAATTACAGGATAAATCTTAGATCAAGAAGAACTCATTTAGACAAAAAGTGACATAGGGTTCCATTATGGTCAATTTTGGCTCCATATAGGATACCAAAGTGTCCAAATGTTCTCTCTTAATGTTTGGCACCTCCTGGGCAAATCTAAAAGCATGAATATGACTTGTGTGAGCTGTTCAAGTAGTCTTAAACCTCATGCATTTCAATTTGATCATTCTACTTCCACTTATACATTAATGCTTCAAACTTTCAAGAAGCAAACTTTGCCATTACATACTCAATATACATTCTAAGGGTTACATAACATAATCTCTCATTTATACATGACATATTATCACAATTATATATGCTTATAAAGTCATTTGTTATATACAACCATGATTACAACATTTTCCACTTTGATGGCCTTAGAGAAGCTAATACTATACATTTCAATGTCATGCTCTCATCTCTCAAGTGATTGGCTTCCATCTCCTTGCTATCTTGGTCCACTTAGCATGTTAGAATATTAGAGAGGAGGGGATGAGATTCAAAGAATCCCAATATCTCATCTCCTATTCAATCATACATAAAGCATGCAAAACAAGTCTTACAAATGCATGTATGGGCATATTAACATGTGCAAATATTCAAGAAGTATTTTCAACATTTGAATAAGTCACACATAGCATATAAAGACTTGTCAAGCAAGTGGATTAGCCTCACCCATTTACTTGTGAATTTTAGACTTACTTCACCCATTCTTTAAGAGGTTCTTGGACTTAATCTTGCTTTTGGGAGTCAACCTCATTTTTGGGAAACTCTTTACTTTGTTTCAACTAATCTTAAGGGTTCTTGGCTCATCCTCACCATGGTTAGGGGTTCTTAACCTTACCATGCTCAAGCAAACCAAAACAAACATCATAAACATCATTTAGAAATATAATACATCATCATGGTACTATGGAGTAACAGCTTATACTAAAACATTTTTCATAGTTTGAAATACACATACTGATAGCCATTATTTTTGCAATAGATTCCGCAAGCGTACGGATTACTTTTGTAATATAGTGAATTAAGGTCGTCCCACAGAGAATTGAATTAAATTCAATTAAGTCTAAGGAAATTTGCTTTTTTTAAGTGAAGATGCGCAACTACCAATGTAAGAGATTAAAATAAAATGGAAATAAACAAATACTGAGTGTCAAGATAGTTTTGATGAGATAAGCCTCTAAGAAATATCCTAGGTTCCTATCCCCTGATTACCACGAATTGAGGTGCCTGATTAATTGGTTAATCAATAATCTGAAGGTTAGGGAGATTAATTAAGCCCAAATGTCTCTCAAACCACTTAGACTGCTATTCTAATTAATTGCAGACTTTTCTCACAATTAATTAGATAATATACATCTAGCCCTTTTTACCACTTAGGATTCTTGAACATATTTCTATACCTAAGAACAAAACTAGTGTTATCTAGTTTCAATCCTAAGTTGCTTAAAAAATTGGTCCATTGAGATTTCCCATTTTCAAGAGTAAACCTCAAACCCCCAATTCAACAAGAGATGGCCAAACTCTTACATGAAACATAAAGGGCAGATCAAGCATTCAAATCATTAATCAACTCAATTTAACCTTGCAAAATCCTCAGTACATGGAAATAGGTTCAAGTAAACCTAGGATCAAAGAAATTTAGCTACACATAGCTCTACACTTTGTAATCAGATTCAGAAATTCAAAGAGACAAAGAATCATGAAGGAGAAGATGGAGGATCGAAGGAAACTCAGTGCAATTGTGTTGATTCAGCCTTCAATCTTCAACCTAAGCTTCTCCTCTTTAAACCCTAGCTTTTTGGTGTATTTTCCTTTTCAAAATTTCTCCTTTTAGCTCAGAATGATGAAACCCTCTCTCTTTCCTGCGTTTTTAGCTCGCAAATCAAAGCTGTGCGTTTCAGTAGCTAATTTCACTATGGCGAGGGGTGGCTCTCGCTATAGCGAGAACTTATGAGCGCTCAGATTTTTGCTGATTTCGCTACTGCCTGTGCTATAGCTAGAAGTTCCCTGGAGTTTGTATGAATTACGACTTCACTATAGCAAATTAACTTCCTCGCCACAACGAATGTGCATCCTAACTATAACGAATTTCGTTCTCGCTGTAGCAAGTGGGCTTGTTAAGCTTGCCTTTTAACTTTCCAACTTCTCTCCCTTTTTTCATTCCTTTCTACAATCTTTTACCTTTCTCTTGAGATAAAAATCAACATCAAATAAGGCTCAAAACTGATAATGATATCGCAAATGAGATATTTTCTTCATTTTGTTTGATTGAATAAAAAGTTAAGCCAGGTTAGTCAAGAGATAGGTACTTTGACTCCTTAATATATCATAAAATATATCTATTTCTTATCCAAAATTAGGGAGTCATCACATACACACATTCAAAGACAAATAAAGCAAGCAACCATGTATGCGAGAAGGTGGAGAGAGTTACCTTGCTAGCATTTGTACACTTTTCCTTAAGCTTTGAATCCTCTCCCCTGACCTCACACACCCAAGGAGGTGGAGATTATTCCTCTTGGCCTAGACATATCATATGGAAGCTAATTATACTCTTGGAGTAAACTCTAAAACCACATAACTTGCTTAAATTCTAGCTTGACCTATAAACCCCTTTATGGTTCTAAAATGCACCGAATGAAGCAACATCCCTTAAATAAATTTTAGCATCCATTCTTTCCTTTCAAATATGATTCTTGACTCCTTTTACGTCTCTTGGAGTCATCACATAATTAAAATAGAGAGCCTAACTACATGTTACTTCTTTAGGTCATATTATGGAACATAAGAAACAACTCACTTTCTATGATTTCTAAATTTTTTCCAAGGCCTTTCCTCATTTTCATTCATCATATATGACTCAAAAATGGGTTTAGAAAAATTTACAACTATCCCTAGCGATATAAACCCCTTTAGGTCGAGGCTATGGAAGACTTTAGCTTCTATGGAGTTTGCTTTGTTTTCTTGATGGAGGAAGCACATAGGGAGACTTCTAGGGATCTTAGGAACTCATTTAAACACTTATTTAGGCATAAGAATTAAGAGATCAAATTAGATTTTAGAAGGAATACTTGAAACCTTAGAAATTATATCTTGAAATTCTATGATTTTTTGTTAATTCTCTTTGCATATTCTTAATCTTTACATCATTTTTCTTAAGAATCACCTTTGCTTCTACCTAAAAATTAAACCCTCTTAAGGTTTCTTAAGTGGGGCGAAATGGTGGAGGAAGAGGAGCAAGGGATAGCAACCATGGAAGGAGAAATTACCTTGTTTTCTTGCTTTTTCTTACTTGAATCTTGTCTTCTTTGAGCTCCTCTCTTTGTAACACCCCAAAATTAATTAAGGTGTTAATCATGGGTTTAGATTAATTAGGGATAATTAATATAGGATAAGTGGGCAAGTTTAGTGAATGGTAATTTTGAGAAATAAATCAATAATATGAGTTGAGAATTAATTAGAATAGAAACTACATCTAGACCCAAATTAATATAGGAGATAATGAGAAAAGGCTTATAAAGGCCCAATGATTCTAGATGCAAGCCTAACTCCTTATCATGAGACTTGGGCCAAGAGAGATCATCTAGCAATAGCACAAGTTGACTTAGTAAAATAGGGGCCCAAGACCCAATTTATGTGAGCTGGCCCAACACACATTATGCAGACCCAAATTAGATTGGCTCTTAAAATTTGGCCTAGCCCAACTACAACCCTGAAGCCCAACTCATGAGATTTAGCCCAACTTATGAGATAAGGCCTAACAAGTATAAAAATCTGAACCCACAAGGAATTGGGCCATGAGGTCAGCGCATTCCACTTGTAGCTCTAGATTTTTTGCAACCCATTCCTTAAACCATAGCCCAATCACTAGAGAGGAGCCCAATTGGACCTTGGGTTGATGGGTTAGCCCATTTCTCATTAAAAACCCTAAAGGGTCAGCAGCCTCCCTCCCCATTCAGCAGAAAATACAAGAGGCAAGGGAGAAAATTCAGGGGTTTAGGGGAGGCTAGGGTTCTACCAACATGGAAGCTTCATTTTTGACTCCTAGAGGATGATTTAGCCAAGGTGAGTTATATATAACTTGACCCTCTCACCCTCCTCTTCATTTTGGTCCGATTAATTTCTGGGTTTGAGTATTTTCATCTTCTTCTCAAATCTGAAATTTGGTGTTGGGTGATTCCTTGCAAGATTTTCGGACTTGGAGGTTAGAGGAAGGATTAGATAAGCTTTTCCCTTCCATTTTGTGAATCACATTGTTGGAAAATGCCCCTAAGGATGTATTATCATAATGGGTTCTGTTATTGTGTGAGATTACAAGGAGATAATGGTGGAAAACTAAATTTTCTGGGCTTGATAATTGAAATGCGAATTTTGGTGCTTCCATGGTGGATTTTCGGAGGTGAGGCTATGGGTGTTGTTAAGTGAGTATTTCCTTCCTATTTTGATGCATTTTCTGTTAGTTTGAAACCCCTATAGTTGACCTATGATATAGGCTTTGGTTTCATGTGAAATTACCCAAAAATTGGATTGAACTATGGCAATTTCTGGTGTGGGAAAGTTGGAATCCGAAATTAAACCCTTTGGTAATTAGGTGAGTAACCTCTAGTCTGTCATTAGTAGTTTAACTCTTTGGATATTTGATTGTAATTAGTAATGATGATAATTATGCTTATTATAGGCTTGGTGTGCATTTGGATTATTATGGTAGCTAGGGGAAGAGTAATTGGCTTCATTGAGGTAACTGGGTTATTTTCCTAATTCCATGTATATGCTCATGTTAATCTGCTACTTGTTACATATGCTTGATTTTGAAATGTTAAATGACTAGTTGACTACTTGATTGTTATTGTGATTGGACCTTATGAGTCCATGATGGAGCTATGGTGCGGCTGCCACCCGTGCATGTGCTTCGATCGATCACTGGGTTGTGATCAAACCCCAAATACACTGAGCCTTGGTTGTACTCATTATGGAGTAGGTGTCGTGGAAGGGCCTCTCCCGGTGTTATTGGCTATTAACATATTGTGTATGATTGCTGGTATGGGACAGTAGTCATTGGTAGCTCAACTAGTTCATTTGCGAATTGAATTGATGATTCTGGTATTGATGACATGAAATTGCATTGGATTGATTGACTTGTACATATATATGAAAATTGCCTTTTGTTACTGAGATTGTATATCTCACCTCGTTGTGGGCTAACATTTTCAAGGACCAGACCTCTTAGTGGCAAGGAGAAAGTTAATGGAAGCTTATTAAATGGTTTGGGAGCCTTGTCATATTATGTTGTAACTAAGTTGCTAGGTTTGTATCATTGCTACATTGCATCATGAGTTGCCAAGCATAGGGATTGTATATGTAATTCGATTATCATGGAATGGAACATTATGATTATAATTGGCTAATAATGGAAAGTGTATCTAATGTTAGATGTCAATGGTGCATGATTTGTGTTGTTATTATTCTCTGGACTTGCTGATATAGGGTAATTAGAGAAAAGAAATTGACCCTTGAATCTTGAATTAGAGAGGAGAGATTTGCCGGATGAATTAGGCTAATGAAAGCCATTTAAGCCCCACAATTAAGGTAGAGGAACCCTAGGGTGAGATTAGGGGGAGAAAGGAGAGTATGAGTCCAGATTTTCGGAGTGTAGGACCAGAAGGTACTTAGCCGCGGCTAAAATAGAGTTGGCCGCGGTCAATAGAGGCGAAGTTGCCCAGGGAGAGTGCCATAGAGGAATTCGTTGTGGCGAAATGTAAATTGACCACGGCAAAATGTGAGCGGTCAAACTGGGAGTCATCCAGAGAGAAATTAGCTGCGGCGAATTAAGGAATTGGTCGCGGCGAACTTTTAGGAAAATGTCCCCGGCATTCCAGAGAGGAATTGGCCGCGACAGAAGGAGGAATTGGCTGCGGCCAATATTGAAAGGCGAGCGAGGAAGTTCCAGGAGGCTTCTTCGCTGTGGCGCCATGTAGGTTGGCCACGGTGAAGGATAGCCGCGGCAAAATTAGTGATGAAGAAAGGGGTAAAACAGAAAGGAATTGGCTGCGGCTAAGAGTAATTAGGCCGCGGCGAACATAGTGAAACACTTATATTAACTAGAAAACCTTGGTTTTCCATATGTTAATCACAAGAGATGATCTAGAGTCATTAGGATGAGATATAATTGATGAGTAATAAAATCCAAGGCTTATAAATAGATGTTTAATTCCCTTATGAACCTAAGTATATGTAATCATATGATTGATGACTCTAATCACCTTAAGATTTAAATTTCTCCACATTTTCATAACCTATGATGATGATGATAAAAAATTAGGGTCGTCACACTCTTCAAATCTGAATTTTTCCCTTAATTTCTCCCTTAAAATAGATTTATAAACTTCATTATAATCGAAGGAAACAAAGGAGAATAGAGGAGAAGAGGTTTGGATGGAAGAAAGCATAAAAAACTACTAAGAATCCATACCATTTTGCCTTGATTTCTCCTTCTTCTTCTCTCCCTTTAGCGTGCCTAAACCCTAGCTCTCTCCTTTGAATTAGGTCAGAAACAATTTTGTCTAAATGAGTGAGGAGGTGGGGCACCACTTATATATAGGTGGGAGGAAGAAACACTTTTCAAAAATTCTTGTTTTGCCCCTCGTTCTTGGTATTTTTATTTCTATTTCATTTTAGCTCTTTTTTTAGAACCATTTTTTCTATTATAAAATTTAGGTTCCCAATTTAGTAAAGTGCCTTTGGAATCATTCAAATCGGAGGTAAAACCTTCCCCAACGAATCCGTCAAAGTTTGGGTACAGCAACATTAGAAAACATCCACTAAAGGGGGGGCTTCCCATGGTTTTTAGGGCCCCTGAGAACCTTGGAGAACTTAAAACTTTTATTTAAAAAGCGCTCCTGTGTGAATTTCAAAATTTGCTTAAAATTATGAAAATGTTATTATGTTTCGTAAGTTTTCTGTAAGAAATTGTTTCTTCATTCTAGCTCAATTTTTCTTTTTGTCTGAGCTTAGGATTCTCATTTTTAGGAGTCTAAAATGCTTTCTAATTTTTTTGGGACTTTAACTAAATCATTTCGAGGGACTTCCTTTTGTATTCAGTGAGTTTCGTTCGTTTACGGAGAAACCGTACGTTACGTTTTTCATGTTTTCAGAGAACCGGATGTTACAAAAAATGTCTAAAACTAAAGAAATTTCTGAAAGAGGTCTCTTAAATAGAAATAATTGAGGCCAAATGAAATTTGAATAATAATTTAGACCTTTAAAAATGAGGATTTGAGGCTTTGGTTGCCTGAAAAACTAAGTCATGAGAGTTAGGAAAACTTTTTGAAAAAATGTAAGGCCTTTATGTAATTTCAGAAAAATTTAGAAAACTCATAGAAAAGCTTTTTAAATAGAAAATTTAAGCTTTTCAGAATTCTCAGAAGCCTTGAAAACCATGGAAACCTTAGGAATAGTTAAAACTCTTTCGATGAGCCATTTTAGTTGTCAGTTGACCGAAACTTTGATCGAACGATTCAGAATAATTTTAAATCCAATTTAGGTAAAACTAAAGCTATTTTATGAATTATGGGACCCAAATTTTATGATAGAAAAGATAATTTTTGAAAGAGTTGAAATGAATCTAAACGGTAAAAACTAAGATGAGGGATTATATTACAAAGTTGAAAAAGTGTGAAAATGGACACATGGCTTATAAAAAATGTCCCAATCTAGTCTGACCTCCCAACTAACTTTTTTACATGATAAACTAGAACCAAGAAGGGCAGAGATTGGCATACAAGAGGGGAGGCTAAGGAAGGAAGAAGAAACTTTGAAAAACGAAGTTTTAGCCACTTTTTCTTACTCCTTGCTTTATTAAACTTCTTCCCCTCTTCTTCCTCTTTCTTCTCATGGTTTTGGCATTTAATTTGGTGCTAATCTATGGTTGGTTCAAGAGAGGGAAGAGAGGATTTGAGAGAGCTATTAGTAGCATAAAGAAGTTCATTTGGAAAGCTTATAAACAAGGTAAGCAAATTAGGACTTTATTGCTTCTTCTTGAATTTCTTTTCCTTTATGGTTTTGGTCAGAATAGGGGGCTGTATAATAGAGGTCCAATTATGGTATCAACATGATAGCAAGTAAGGCTTTGAGGTATGGAAACCTAGGAAATGTAATGAAACCTGAAGAAAAATAATGAGAATTCAAGATAACAAAGCTAGGGATTCATGGACATATAGTAAAATCTGATTTCTTCCAAGGGTGTTCTAACTTATGTGAGAGTTTAATTAAGTTCCTAAGATTCCTAATAAGTCTCCCAAGTGCTTCTTCTTCTAAGAAAATAAAACAATTCTGTGGATGTACCAAGAGAGGCATAGGTTCAGCCAAACAAAGAGCAAGGACTTAAGGAGTGTTTTAAATTTTTCTAATCCTAGATTGGAACTAGATATGATGGAAAAATATGAAAGGAAGCCTTGAAAAAAATTTAGAAAGCTTAGATTATGAGGTGGAGGTGTAGGTTTTATAATATGACTTAAAAAAACAACTTGTATCTAGACTCTTAGAAATAAATTTGTGATGACTTTAAGGAGTCTAAATGGAGTCAGGAGACCTGGATTGAAGGAGAAAATGGGGCCAAGATCTTGAATTCTAGTAGTTGCTTCATTAAGTCTTTTATGGAACCATTATATAACCATAGAACAAAGTATGCTTCCTAGTGTGCGTGTGGTGCTAGAACTTGTTTTAAGAATATAATTGGATCCTATTTGTGGTGTCTAGACTAAGTGAATCAAGTTCCTCCTAGGTGTGGGTGTGAAGCCAAACCAAGGAAGTGAGGAAGAAAGGAAGAAAATTGTCTTCTTACACTAAAGTAACTCTCCACTCTTTCTTACACGCATATCTTGGTTATATGATTGTCATTGAATTCTTGTATGTGTATTTGCATCATGAGACATGCCATTTGATGTTGTCTTGTTGCCTTGGTACCAATATGTTTCTTGAATTGTATTTTGATTGTGAAATTACTTTTTATGGGTGAGGTTGTGCCAAAAGTCCCTTGAAATAAGTGAAGTGAAGCCAAAAATCCCTAAGAATGGGTGAAACAAGGCTAAAAGTCTCAATGATGAGTAAGGCCAAGTCAAAAGTCCCTAGACAAAGGGTGAAGCCAATCCAAAAGTCCCAAAAATAGGGTGGGACTAGACCAAAAGTTCTTAGAGCTTGTTTTTAGCTTTGTTATGTTTTTATGGCATAGAAATTATGAAATGAATGGTTCTTGAAAGTGTTTATGGCTTGCTTTTATTCTTAGACATGATTATATGCCTTATATGCTTACTTGAAAGGGTTTTTGAGCTATTAATATTATTTGAATCTCACCCCCTTCCCTCTTCCATCTCATCATGCCTAAGTGGAGCCTAAGAAGGCAAAAATAGGAGCCAAGGAGCATAGGAGGCTATCTCTTAACAATAGCTAGCTTTTTGGTGTAATCAAATGTCCAAGTTTGCATGTATAAATTATTTTCGAGATGTAAACCTTTGAGGAAATGTAAAAGTAGGTAAATATAGTACGTGAACCAAAGTTGAAGCCAAATGAATGAGAAAATGTGATTTGACCATTTGGGAGCCCATTTTTTATTGTATATTAATGCATATGAAAGGGTGAGTTTGAGATGTGTGATATTTTTGATCACTTGAGAAGTCTATACATGATGTGTTTATGCTTTAAAATGTGCTCAAATTGTTATGAAATGGTAAGGAGGCCAATTGGAACCAATTTGACCCTTTTATGGTATCAAAAGTGTCATATTCTTGAGCTAAGCCAAAATCTGACGAAATGAGCTAGTCTTGGCATGAAATTTGGCACAAATATAGGTCTCATCTAGAGCTTTTTATAAAACTAAAGAACTTCCAATTTGGAGCTTTAGAGAATTTATTATAATTTTTCAAAGTTAGAAAAAATATATTGAATGGTAGGGTATACTATTCATATGATTAGATTTGTTTTCCTTATTACTTGTGGGTCAAATGATATCCAATGGTTATAAAATTTTACAAGAATAAATTAGATACAATAAGATTTTCATAACCACTAAGATCACCCTATTTGGAGCTCTATAGAGAGAGAACCAAAATTTTAAAGTTTAATAATAGTATTAGTAATGTAGCAGGATCTCTAGTACTGTTCCACTAATTTTTATGAGTTAAATGCCATTTTCTTGATTTGGAACTTTTTTTTATTGAAATTAGATATCCATAGCTTTGTAAAATGGTATGACTTGTTAGGTTTTGAGTTTTCTAGAATTAGTTATGAATTTTTGAAATTTATATCAGTAACTTGTAATAGCAAACTTGGACAGCTTGATCTTTGGTGTTATTCTATTGTCAATCATAGGACAATTGATGTTTTCATGGTCTGGAATGATTTTTAACATGTATCTGACATTCAGTGAGGTCCAAAAAGCTATCATTTGCTTAACTTTACTTTTTCTAGAATTAATTATAATTTTTCAAAGTTAATGTCAGAAATCTAAAAAGTTGAACTTGAGACAAACTCCTTTATTTTTTGGTGTGTGGCTTCTTACCTGAAATTGGTGTGATATTTTATGGTGCCTATGACTTGTATAGATGAATTATAGGTAAAGGATGTTAATGGTGAGTTTATATGGCCTATGTAATATGAAATGAAATTTTCGGGCCTTATGTAATGCAATAAATTACCAATATTTATATTCATTTTTCTTTGAGAATGTGCGAAATTAAGCATGAATAAGAGACTAAGGAACCTAATGAACTATGGTATTACAAAATCTCCCACCCTAATATATGTATCTTGCTATAAATGGAAATGGGAGCAAAGCTTTCTTATTTGATTCATTGGGATGATTGTCTGATTGTAAACATTTCAAGAAGTATAAATCTCAATGGAGACTTTGTTGACATTTCTACAAGAAGATGAAGATGGAATTTGCTTTAATGATTTTGGGAATGAAGTATGGAATTTAGTATATGATTAAGCCCTTTGTTTCTTGTTGGTATAGAACTATATCTTTGTAGATAATATTATGTATGTTTGATAGACTAGGCTTTTTGGAGGCAAGATTAACCTTGTGATTTGTGTTGGTCATAGTCCTGTTTCAAGGTTGTGACATAGCAAGAATGAGATTAAATTTAAAAAAGAAATTTTAAATTAGGAAGATGAAGATGAATAAAAAGAATGATGTGCAAATAGACGAAGAATAATAACTGCAGAAAGATGAAAAAAAAAAAGAGGAATAATGAAGAAATAATTAGTAATAAAAATTAGTCAAAAAAAAATTATCTAACTTTAAAAGATAAATATAATTATGAATCAAAGAAATGAAAGAAAAGGATAAAAAGTAATATAATTAAAAAAAATTGTTTCCTACTAATGTTCAATAGGAAACCTTCAAATTTTAGTTGGGAAAGTTTTCAATTGAATTTTGGTCAAACTTTGTATGAATTTTTTTTTCTTTTAATGAAATAATAATTTGATTTTTAGTAGATATATTAAAATTAACTAAACTCTTTTCTTTTTTTTTTAATTTTGATTTTTAAAATTTATTAATTATTATTTATACCAATTAATATGTATAACATCAAATATATAATAAAAATAATTATAGCATTTTTTATGAATATAATCTAATAATTAATTTTCATTAAATTTTTTTATTAAATTATAATATATTTATATATATATTAAATTAAAATATTTTTCATTAATAAATTTTGAGATAATACGTTGTTAAATTAGAAAGTTACTACAATTTCAATTAAAAAGCTACAATAAATTGACAATTATCAAACACGATGTAGAGTCAGGAAAAATATTGTTTAATATTATTTTACTACTAAAATATAATTGATAATCATTTATCAAATAGCAATCCATTTGATTGTACAACTAGTATTTTAGTTGAAAATGATATATTTCTGATCTACCAATTTTTTTACTAAAACTTTAGTTAGTAATTTGGGTCTTTTGTTGTAGTGAAAGTTAGAATTTGGTGGCAATATTTCAAATTTTTTGCTTCAAAATTTTTACCAATATTAAATTATTTTTTTGGTACATGTGTTTTGTTGGATGAAGATTCTCTATAGTATTGGAAAACATAACACTGTGTGCTGTGCCTCCTAAACAGGGGGTAGTCCTTTTAATTTTTTTTTTTTTGTAAACCTCACATGTGAAATATGCAATATCTAGAGGTACGTCAATAACTCATTATCCAAACCTAGGTTTAATTTTCAAGAAATGGGTAGTTATGAGGTTTAAAGAACATAACCATAATCATACACTAGCTAATTTGGTTATCATGCATGCTAATTGTAAGTTGTGAAATTCACATGTAGAAAATGCAAGTCGATAACATGTATCTTATGGGGTTAAGACTTTTGTTGCACTATGAAAGGATACATGTAAGTATACATATCACACAAATAATAAAGTGAAAAGTAGAATACCATTCCCACAAGAATTTCTTATTAAAATAATTGTTAAATACTAAAATTGTGTACCTTAATTTAAATCAAGCTAACAATAAAAGGGATTTGAAATAAAATTAAAATAAAGACATAAAAATAACCAAAAAAAGATAACATTTTAGATTAAATTGGGAAATTAAGTATTAAGAAGATAACTCCCCTTGCCATTTCATAAGAAACCAATCAACCTTTCTTTACATTACTCTCAATGATGACCTTTTTCTGGCTTAGGACTCTAAATTACTTATAGGCATCTTTCTATTTACCTATGGGCATCCTTTTTAACCAATTCATAATCCCTTGGGCAATTGATTAAGCGACATCATTAAGAATAGGTCTAATATGGCTATATGAGATAAGTAGGTATATCCTTATTTTACAAGCGAATCAATCAACTCAACATTATAAGTTTCATGAACTCACACTATCTAATCCATGGTTTAGTCTTAAAATCTCTTTTCCAAGTTCATTCAGGTTACCCATATTATCTATTGATTTCCACGTAGCTAAAAGCATAAAGAACAAAGATTGAGTAAACACAAAATACTATAAATTACAAGTGAAGAGAGTAATTACAACCTACCACAAGTTAAGATTCATTATGTACAATCCCAAAGTATGAAGTTTAGCTACTTATTACATAAAAATCCTACATTAAATTTAGAGCAACAAGTAGCAACATAAAGGAAATGCAAAGAAAAGAAAAGAGGTAGAGAAAAAATGCAAAGAAAAGAAAAGAGGTAGAGAAAACTAGCTGTGGATCTTATCTTCTCTATAGTCTCAACTCTCCTTTGCTGTCTTGATGATTTAAAGCTCTCCTCAAACCTCTTGTAGTCCAAAATGCAACATCCTTCAAGAAATATCAAAGCCTTATTTAGAGTCCCTCAAAATGTGAGGTTAAAATGCTGCCATATTGAACTTTCGCAATTGATATGATGACATTTTTTTTTGGCACAGTGGCGCCATGCATTCTGGTCTCCAAATTGAAGTTGCTGAAATGTAGGTGATGTTGCACTCAAAACCACCACCATAGCATTAGAAATTTTTTTACCAACAAATTCTACTTTCAACAACAATTTTTTACCCTTTTTAATAGTAATTTTACCTTTGTTGATTTGCATGTCTAACTTTACAAAAACATAAAAACTCATCTAATTACCGTTAATAATCTATTAACAAAGATTAAACAATTAAACAATATAAAATTCTAAATAAAAACACAAAATGTAACTTATATTTAACTAAAATAGAAATTAATTCAAAATTAAATAAATGAAAACTAAAACTTACTAAATATTAATTTAACTAAAATTTATTAAATTTATATACTAAAAACATAAAATAAACCTTCTTTCCACTAAAGTAGGTCACTGCATAACCCGTTAATCAATAGGTGTTTTTAAAATTGTAATGGGGCTTATGGTTATGGATATCATAAGAAAAAATGTATAAGGAAAATTATAAACAAGGTTCAAGAGAATAGCCATTAAGCACAAAAATAAAATATAGAATTCTCTCTCTTTCTCTTATTTCCCTTTCCTTTCTTTTATAATCTCTGTCATTTTCTTTTCTTCTTTTCTTTCTTTTCACTTTTACACCCCCAAACTTAGTTCATTTTGATCTATCAAAAATTTGAAAGAAAAAATAGGGAGTTTTTAATAAAATTCTGCATAAAAATATGAACATTAAAAAGAACAAAAATTCAAATTTTTAAATTGGATTTCCCACCCTCAAACTTAAAATGAACATTGTCTTTTATGTTAGTAAGCAATTAAATCAAAATACATAATGGGAGGGAAATAAGTCTCACTTATTGCTGTTTTTTTCAAGTTAAAATTTTTTTTTTCATGATCATGACATTATGAAGTTAGGTGTGAGATCACAACGATTAAAGGTTTTGTCACAGACAATTTTTTTCCTTTAAGGTTGTAAACTTCAACTTAATTGCCTTACCTCAAACATGCAATTTTCATAAAACTAAGAATAAATGGAGGACTAAATAAACACAATAAGATTTTGGAAACTTTCCTCTTTATCAAATGTTTCTCTTTATAATCTTGATTCCCTAGTTTTCCATGCAAGGTTAAGGCTTGGCAACTTTCCTTCCTTGATAAGCTTGGGCAAGCTTAATGATTTACCATGTGATTGACCTTAAAAAAAAACAATAAAATATAAAGATACATAAGAACAACTAGAAATAAAAGCTTGGATTGCCTCCAAAAAGTACTTAAGTTTAAAGTCCTTAACCTAACTTTATAGCTGAAGCTAATCATAGGCATAAAAAAAATAATTGTTTTGCCTTCCTTCTTCCTTGGATAAGTAGGATTTTCAACAAGAATAAGCATTCCTTCCATTTGAAAACATATATTTCCTTAACTAATGGCTTCATTGAAACTATGCTTTGGCTGACATAATAGGAATCTCTAATTTTAATTCATCTTGGAAAATTTTAAGAGCTTCTAAATATCTCAAACATATAGTAAAATCTTCTTGATTCTATTTAGTAAGAACTAAAAATTCATTGGAGGATTTGTCAAGAAATTGCTTAGAACCACATTTTCTACTTCCATTCCATTATAACATTTTTATGGTTCATCAAGATGTTTCCCTACCATGGCCACTTGGAAGGTTACCTTATGGCCTTCTAACTTTACAATATTATTTCCTTCTTCCATAATTTGCTCATGATCATCTTCACACTCATTAGAAACTTCTAGTAACTCTTTTTCACTCTTTAAAGTGAAATCCATGCAATTTTCCTCATCTTCTCTTCTAGGAGTGGTTGCCATATCCCTTCGAAGATTCTTTGATGCTCTATTAAAGATAATAATGGCTAATCTGCCTATTCAATTTTCCAAGTTTCCAATAGTAGCATTTTGCTTGGCTGTAATGGCATCTTGCTGAACCATATATTGCATGATTATTTCTTCCAAGTTAGGATTCTTCTTTGAAATGGGGATTTCATCTTGTAATTAGAAATTGGGAGGTTGGGAAAGGTATATTTTATATAATGAATGAGCTTGACCTTGAATCCAAGAAAAATTTTGTTCATAATTCCAACTAGGAATACAACTATTATCATAAAATTATTTTGATTCCTATTAAAATCATCCTCCATCTATGCAACTTCTACCTAATATGGGCACTACTCTTTGTAGTGACCTTCTCTACAATTATCACAAGTCATATACAAAGATTGAGAATTACTAAGATAAGCAATATAACTAGTGTGCTTATCACAATCATTAAACCTCCTATCAAATTTAGTTTCTTAGACTATCATATTGATTAAGTTACCAAGTTCATACACACTATCTATCTCTTCTACCAGCCATGGTATTCCAAGATTATAAACAAAAACAATAAAAATAAAATCTAAACACAAATATTAACAACACGGACATAAAAACAAAACACAAACTACAAAACTTAACTGCTTATAAAAAACAAAACAAACTATACAAAGCTTAAGTTCAAATTAAGTAAGCTTAGTATTAATATTAATAAGAACTTAGTGCATAGATCCTTAGCAATGATACCAAGAACTAGTTGCATTACAAAAGCTTACACACAAGTATATATATTGCACAAGTAATAAAGTGAAGAGTAGAGTATAATATTCTTATGAAGATTTGTCACTAAGATAATTGTTAACTATTAAAATTGTACACCTTAAGATAAATCAAGCCAATGATAAAAGAATTGGAAATAAAACTAAATTAAAGACACGAAAATAACAAAATAAAGAGAGACAACATTCTACTCTAAATTGGGAAATTAAGGATTAAGATTATGATTTTCTTTAGCATTTCATTATAAACTAGTTAAGCTTTCTTTACATTGCTCTCAATGATGATCTTAAATAGTTCAAGAATCTGAATTACCTATAAGCATCTTCCGAATTATTTATAGGCATCCCCTTAAATCAAGTTATAATTTATTATGCAATTGATTAAGAAACATGCTTACAAATGGGTCTTAATGTGGCTATGTGAGACCAAAAGGTGTATTCCTATCCTATAAGCAAATGAACCCACTCAATGCTATAAGTTTCATGAACTCACACTATCCAGTCCATAGCCTAGTCCTAAGATCCGTTTCCCAAGTTCATTTAGGTTACCCAAGTCATCTAATGATTTCCACAAATTTAAAAATATGAAGAATAAGGATTAACTAAACAAATTATACCATAAATTGTAAGTAAAAAGAGTAATTATAACTTACTACATGCTAGGGTTCATCATGTATAATCCTAAACTAAGAAGTTTAGCTACTCATTACATAAAAATCTAATAAAAGTAGAGCAACAAGCAGCAACATAAAGGAAATGCAAAGAAAAGATAAGAAGTAGAGAAAATTAGTTATGGATCTCATCTTCTTTCTAGTCCCAACTCTCCCTTACTTCCTTGATGACTTTAAAGATCTCCTTGGACCTCCCAAAATGCCCCAAATGCAACCTCCTTCAAGAAATATCAAAGTCCCCTTTAAAACCCTCAAAATTTAAGGTTAAAACACTATTGTATTAAGCTTTTATGACTAGCACCATGACACTACGCATTCTGGTCTTCAAATTGAAGTAGTTGAAATTTAAGGGTTGCATGCTATAATTTTTTAGTAGCGACTTTTAATTTTAGCAATAATTTTTCACCCTTTACACAACCATCATTCTCAACTTTTATTGCTTTACATTTTTAACTCTACAAAAATATAAAACATATCTAATTACTCTTTATAATATACTAACAAAGATTAAACAATTTAACAACATAAAAATCTAAATAAAAATACAAAAAACAACTTATACTTAACTAAAACAAAAATTAACCTAAAACTAAAGAAATGAAAACTAAAACTTACTAAATATTAACTTAATAAAAATTTATTAAATTTATATAACAAAAACATAAAATAAACTCAATATTCTTATGACAAGTCCCTTATAGTGATAGGAAAAACATGATAAATGAGGGACTCATCAACTTGACACATAATGGGCTTCATGGTTGGACAAGCGGGAGGTTATTATAGGGTTGGTTTCAGCAATTAGGACTTGTATAACCATATTAACAAAGTGAAATGTGCTAAAATTGTAGGTGGAGATGCATTTGAAGCCTTTAGTTATTTACAATTCAAGGTAGATATTAATCTTATGTTTATTGATAGGTTTTTAATTATAGAAGAAGGCCTATTGCAGAACCTACTTTAGGTAAATGGTATTAGTCGTGCCTACTATGAATGTTTTAAAGATGTATTATCATTTGATAGTAATTACAAAATCAACAATTATAGGATGCCCTTAGTTATTTTTCCAAACATGAATCACCATAAGGGTATTTCTATTTTTACTTATGCACTGATTGTAAATGAAACATTTGAAACTTATAAGTGGGTGTTGGAAACATGTAAAGAGATAATTTCAGTAAGCAGCCTAAGGCTATTATTACCAATGGTGGCATAGCAATAAGGAATGCAATCAATGCAGTAATGCTAAATGCTACTCATCGACTATGTTTGTGGTATTTGAATAATAACGAGAGCAAAATGATCTATAAGAAAGAGCTTTTATAGAAATTTGATAAGTGCATGCACTATAGCTTTACACTAGATGAGTTTGAGCAATATTGGAAGATCATGGTTGATGAGCTTGGTTTATTGGACAATAAGTGGATGATGAAGACTTACAAAAGGAGAAGTATACGGGCTACTACATACCTCCATGACAAGTTCTTTGTTAGTATAATAACAACATCATAATTAATGTAAGGGAATAAATTCTTTTATTAAGAGATATACTAAATTATGTAACAGCCTAGTTGACTTTCTACTTAACTTTGATCTTGCTATTTGGGAATTTTGGAATAATGAATTAAGTGTCAATTATGAATCACTGTACACTGACCTTGTTCTAACAATTTCCTCGGAAATGATTGAGAAATATGTACCTAACATTTACACAAGACATGTCTTTAGAAAAATCAAAAAAGAGCACAAGGATGCACTTGGTCTTTTTGTTGTTTAGAGGGATTCAATCTCAAGCATTATTATTTATGAAATAAGAAAATATTGCTCCTTGGTTATGATTACATTGTGAAATATGACTTCTGAGAATAGACCTTTGAATGGGATTATCAATTGTATGAATCATGTGGAATTCCATATGCCCACATTATATGTGTTATGAAAGAAGAGTGTAACATCCAACCCCTCCGTACATGTGAGAAACGCAATGTTTAGTTTATCTGTAAACATCAAAATAGGGGCTCAATATAAAAGGAAGTCCCTAAAATATAAGGATTTATGGCTAACTAAAATTAAGATAAAATTCTAAATATTAGAAAATGAGGATTTGAGATTTAAGATGCCCAAAAACTAGAGCCAGAAGAGCTCAGAAAATTTGTTGAAGAAAGTAGAGGTATTTCTGTAATTTTTGAAAAATTTTGAAAACTCATAAGAGAGCTTTTTAAACAAAAAATTTAAGCTTTTTAGGATTCTCAGAGACCTTAAAAACTATGGGAATCTCTGGAACAGTTGAAACCCCTCTGGTGAGCGATTTCAGCTATCAGTTGACCAAAACTTTGACCGAACGGTTCAGAATAGTTTTAAATCTAATTTGAGTAGTTCCAAAGATATTCTATAAGTTAGAAAGCCTAAATATTATGAAGGAAAAGATGGATTTCAAAAAAGAGTTAAAATGAGCCTAAAATGAAAAAGCCAAGAAAAGGGACTAACATGCAAAAGTAAAAAGTTACATAAAGTGACTTTTAGCTTCTTCTTATCCACGTTCCAGTAGCTCCTCATTTCCACGATTTGTTTCTACCCCAAAAATAGAGAAGGAAGCCTGCTTTCTTAGGTGCATAAGCAGAGGAGATTTTGAAGAGAGGAAAAGTAAGAAAAAAAGTAAGAAAATTTAGGGAAATTCAAGCCTTTTCTCTTGCAAGTTGCTCTTCCTTCTTCTCCTCTTTATTTCCATGGATTTGATGTATTTTTGGGTCTGTATGGAGGGCAGAACAGAGGTGAAAATTTTGGATTTGGAGAGGAAAGTTAGAAGAAAAAGAGAAAGCATTCAAGGAAAGCTTGAAAACAAGGTGAAATTCTTAGTCTCCATACTTCACTTTTCTTGTTCTTCTTGTGTGCAATTCTTCCTCCCTATAGCCAACCAAGGGGAGAGTGTTTTTGGGTAGAACCAAGAATGAATCATATGAATTAGGCTATGGGAACTTGGATTATGTAAAGAAATTGCAAGGAAACCTAATGAATTTTAAGTTTGGAAAGTATAGAACTCATTAACACAATGAAAAAACTGATTTGATTCTTGAATTTCCTTGCATGTGTGAGTGTTTAATTAAGCTCCTAAGATCTCTAGGAAGCCTCCCAAGTGTTTCTCTCATCAAGGAAAAATCAAGAAGGCCATGAACTCTTCTTCCCCCTTATGTCTCGGCCTAGGCTACTTGAACAGGTTAGGAAGGGTTTTAATTTATTCTAGCCTTGGTTTGAGACTTCTTATGATGGAACAGGATGAGAGGAAGCTTTGAAAAAATTTTAGAAGCCATAGATAGTGGATGGAGGTGTAGGCTCCATCATGTAGCATAATGAAGCAACTCCTAGCTAGACTCCATAAAATAATTGTGTAATGACTCGAAGGAATCTAAATGGAGTCAAGAATCACAGATTGAAGAAGAAAATGGAGCCAAGATCATAAATTTTTGTAGTTTCTTCATTAAGTGCCTTATGGAAGTATAATGGAGCCATAAACTAAAGTAGCATCATGTAAAGTGTGTATAATACCAAGGCTTGTTCCTATGGGTAATTCATGTTTCTTTTGGTGTATTTAGGCCAAGAGAAATTAATGCTCCTTAAGCTTTTGGTTAGGTTGAGAAGAAGGAAGGGAAATTTAAAGAAAAAGTGTGCTTGTATAACGAAGGTGGCTCACTCCTCTTTCTCTCATGTATGAATGTATGCCTAACTTGTCTTTGAATGTATATATGTGTATTTTTAGGTCATGAAAAGTATTCTAGCATGACTTTTATTCCATGGTGTCATGATGTTACATTATGCTTTCATATGATGTTTATTATGTGTGCTTGGGTTTACTTGAGTGTGGAAAGGCCAAGAACCCTTAGCCATGGTGAGGATGAGCTAAGAACCCTCAAAGTTAGTTGAAACAAAACCAAAAGTCTCTCAAGAGTAAGGTTGACTCCCAAGAGTATGGTTAAGTTAAAAACCTCTTAAAGAATGGGTGAGACAAGTCCAAAATCCACAAATGAATGGGTGAGGCTAATCCACTTACTTAGCAAGCTTATGTATGTATGTATGACTTGTTCAAATGCCAAGAATACCTCTTGAATGATTACACACTTTATAATGTTGATGTGTGCATTTTCAAGACTTGTTTTGCATCTCTTATGTGTGATTGAAGGGAGATGAGTTATTGGGATTCTTTGAATCTCATTCCCTCCCTTCCAATGTTCTAACATGCTAGGTGGACCAAGAGAACAAGGAAATGGGAGCCAACCACTTGAGAGATGAGAGCATGACATTAAAGTATATAAATTTTATTTCTTTAAAGCCATATAAATGGCAAATGTTGTAATTTATGGTTGTATATGTCCTATGATATTATGAATATGTATAATTATACTACTATATCATGTATAAATGAGATTTGAGGTTATATGTATAGAAATGTGCATTTTGGACATGTAATGATAAAACTAGTATTATGGAAATGCATGTATAAATGGAAGTGGAATGGCTAAATTGAGATCAATAAGGTTTGGGACCATTTGGACAGCTCATACAAGTCATATTTATACTTTTAAACTTGTCTAAGAAGTGTCAAACATCAAGGGAAGTCATTTGGACACATTTGGTATCTAATATGGAGTAAAATTGACTATATTGGAAACCTATACCACTTTTTGTCCAAATGAGCTCTTCTTGATATGAGATTTGGCATGAATTTAGAGCTTGTTGAGAGATTTTTGGAAAGCTAAAGTGCATAATTTTTGGAGGTCTATGAAATTTTTGATGAATTATTAAACTTGAAAAATTTTTTGAAATTGGTTCAGTGTGCTGTTCATTTTGGTCCAAATTTAAATTCTATCATTCATAGGGCAAATGATGTCCAATTGCCACAAAACTTTATAGAAAGAAACTAGACATTTCTAGTGACTTGTGCTAATTAGAAGCATCTCATTTGAATGTCTAGAGAGAGAGATATAAATTTTTGAAGTTTCTATCCAGTATTAGGTGTCTAGACAGACCTAAGTTACTGTTTGATTAGTTTTTGAGCCCTAGTTATGCCTAAACTGGTTTGAAGTTATTTTTTTCCTCTAGCTAACATTTTTATCTTTTCATATTGGTATCATTTGCATGGATTGGAGTTTTATGAAATTAATTGAAAATTTTGAAATAGCAGAAAGCTATATTAGTACCAGTAGCTAGTCGAACTTCTGCACCTTTTTGAATGTCAAACATCTTTTGTGTTATGTTTCATGGCCTAAACATATTTTTAGCATAAAATAAACATCTGTAGCTTTCCAAAATGGTAAAGAATGAATGATTTTTATTTTTCTAGAATTAGTTCTAATTTTTCAAAGTTTGTGATAGAAAAGTGAAAATTCTAACTGAGGCTACAACTATAAATTTCATGTATTCTCTTGTCTTGCATGATTTGTAGGCCACTTTTGATAATGGAAATGAGTTGTATCTATGTAATTAAATATGAGAATGTGATACATGAGTTCACATGGTCCACGGGACACCGAATAAGAAATTTATACACTACGCAATGCTAAAATATTTATTATTTTAGTTGTTGTTTTCTTGCCTCCTATGTGAGATGCATTCCATGGGAATAGCATAAGATAAGCTAAGAAATTATGGTGTTACAAAGAGAATATTAAAACTATTCCAATTAACTTGATTTGCAATTATTGGACAGAACATGCAAAATCTCCTAACTGGTCATCTAATGTAGAAAATGAAAATTGATAACTATGATTTTTATATGTTTTAATTCTCCTAACTTAATCATTTTAATAGTTAAATAAGGCTTAATGGATTTACTTAGATGGATAATTGATTTTAGTAGCCATTCTTGCACCTTATGAATTAATTTGCAAAATCATTGAGTTTTAATGCATGAATTTCTTTTAAATAATTTTGTGAATAATTCTATTGAATATTTTTCATTCTTTTGTGCATATTTTTAAGGGGCAAATGGAATTTAAAAGAGGAATTTATTTGGAGAAGAATTAAGGATTGAATCAAGGGAATTTTATATAAGAGAAATGCACATGGGATGAGAAGAAGTCAAGGAGAGAGATACAGGAAGCAAGAAAAGCCACGTGGGATGGTGTGATGAGAACTAAAAGTAAAGCCATAAGTTGGAGAATGGAAAGAAACATGCGAAGAAGAAGGAACTCATGTAGAAGGAGCTGAGAAAATAAAGAATATAGCTTCAGGCATGGGAGAAAAGTGAAGGAAAACACAGCATGAGAAAAATTAATGTGGAAATAATGTGGAAGATAAACTGAAAACAGAGTGGATGGAGGAAAAGTTGACGTGGAAAAACATAAAGAAATGAGAAGGGCAGAGTGAGCAAGAACAAAGAAGAAGCTATGGGGTTCTTTTGATGAGAAGGCAAAGTAAGAAGCAAACTCAAAACATAGGAGAAAAATCACGTACATTCCACATACATAAGCAACTAGACAGCAACGTGAAGGATATGAAGCTAAACCATGATGAGAAACATAGAAGCAGCCAATGTGGAAAAGCTGGAGAGAAACGAGCTGAATAAAGGAAGTAGTAGCACACTCTCTCGGGTTGTGGAGAGTAACTCGTGAACAAGGTGTGAAAAGACTGTGACTAGGGGACTGAGGCTAGCTTAGAAGACAACCTTGGCTGAAGCTTGAATCCTTGGAGAAGAGTGCAGAATTTTGGCTAAGGATTTCCTAATTTTCCTACACATTTTCTCTTTCTTGTATTTACTTGGTTAAGTAGTATTGGATTGAGAATTTGTGTAATTGATTAGTAGCTGGTTAGATACTAATTAAGAAAATAATTGTTATTTTAATTGATTAATTTCAGTTCTAAATTATTCATTTATCTCTAGTCTCCCATGTATGCCACGAAGGTGTTCAATGAAATGCATGAGTGAGATTATATGCTTGATTGCTTAATTTGAGAATTCCTTGGTGTTTAGTTAGTTAATTAAATATTTTCGGATGATGATTCAGAGGATAATTAATCAGTTAATCAATCAATTTGAGTGTTCAAAGATTTTAATCACAAGAATTAGTAATTTAATGGGAGTTGAGGTCTCAATTAACATCAAATTGCTAATCTCTTGAATCTTGAATGGTAATTCAAGATTATTTGCCAATGAACACAATTAGGGATCCTTAGACCAGAATTAATCATAATTGGATTAGGATAAGGATAGTGAATACCAAGGGACAATTCCAAAGCTAGTCACAAGACCATCATTCACCCATAATTCATCTAATTAGGTAGAGTTTAGGAACTTTATTTCAATTTAGTTTTAGGTTAGTTTAATTCAATCAAAAACCCCCAAATTAGATAGTTTTTAGGATTTTTAACATTTAGAAAACCCAATTAAACATTGAACTCCATTTCCAAGGGAGATGACCTAGGTTGTGCCACTAGATACATTTTTAATTTAACCTAATTTTATTTTGAGGGTTGCGCGACGAGCCCGTCAAAAATCATTGTAGGATGATGTTGAGATATGATGCATTAGCATGTACAGCTAATAGGATGTTTTACCTCGAATTTAAAAGTTATGTAACTTCCTTAAAAATGATACATGATATATATATATATATATTCATATCTAAATTAAAGAATAGAATTTGCTTTAATGGTGAGAGAAACTTGCAAATGAAAACTATAATCGAGGATCTAACAATGGTAGGGACTAATGGGGCTCCATTAAGGGGAAAAAAAGAAATTTGAGATGATACCTAAATTGTAATACTCTTAGGAACTTTTTAATTTGTACTGGTCCAAAAATATTTGAATATGATTCAAAACCTATTAGTGATAAAGATACTTCATATGGTGAATCAAATAAAGTGGATGATGACAAAGCTCCAAATATGAAGGGCAATAATTGATATGTCCATTCTTTTGCCTTTTTTAGGTGAGTGTAGAATATTTAGTTTAAAAGCTTGTTAGGTCATCTTATAATGCAACCATATTGGCATTGTAATACCCTAATCTTTTTTTTTTTCAATTGGTAGAAAACATGGGCAAAGATGACAACATGAAACCTACATGTTTAATGAGTCATACATTGTGGTTATAGTTCAAGTAATTGAATTGTTCATGTAAAGAGGATGAAGTTCTCAATGGTTTTGTTTTAAGTGTATAAAACTTAAATTTAGGTCTTTGGCATAAGTTTGTAGCTCAAGGGACACAAATTTCAATTGATGTTTGGATATTATCATGCAAATATGTTTGTTATATTAGTTATGATTCTCTTATATTTTGTAAATTGGCTAATTGTGTTGTTTGAATAATGATTGGGTTAAGTGCATGTATGTCTTGACTGCCTCTATGGTTTATTCTAAAATACTATTAGTTTAGATTCACTATTTGGGAGCCTTGTAGTTTTATAGTCAATAAGTTAATTTTATGGCATTTAACAAAATCCTCAAGAACAAACTTCCACTATTTCAATAGGTAGCCTTATATTTATTCATTATAATGCATATTGTATTGAGGATAGCTGTAACATCCGGTCCCTCTGTAAACGTAAAGAACGCGATGTTCGATTTCTCCGTAAACGTAAAAAATGGGCCAGATACAAAAGGAAGTCCCTGAAATAGGAGAAATTAGGGGCAAATAAAATTATGATAAAATTTTAAATAATGAAAAATGAGGATTTGAGCCTTGAATTACCCATAAATCAGCGCTGGAGTGATTCAAAAATTTTTTCAAAAAGCCAGTGGCATTTTCGTAAATATGGGCATTTTTTGAAAAACTCACAAAATGGCTTTTTAAATGAAAGTTTTGAGTTTTTCGGGGTTCTCAGAGGCCTTGAAAACCATGGGAAGCCTTGGGATAGTTAAAGCCCCTCCAGTATACGTTTTTCAATGGCAGTGAGCCCGAACTTTGACCGGATCATTCGGAAAGGTTTTAACTCTAAATTGAGTAATTTCAAAGGCATTTTATAGGATTGAGGACCTAAATTTTATAATGGAAAAGACGGTTCTAAAAAAGGAGCTAAAATGAATTAGAAACGAAAATGCCAAAAAAGAGGGATGAAATGGGAATTTTTTGGAATTCTTTTACTTTTAATACTCTCTCTTTCTCACGCCCTCCCTTGCCCTCATTTTCCACCATCTTTCTTCTACCCAGAACAGAGAGAAGAATCATCTCTCTTAGGTACACAAGAAGGAGCACTCTTGGAGGGAGAAAAAAGCCAAGAAAAGGTAGGAAATTCTATGGAAAATTTAGCTGTCTCATTAGCAAGTTACTTCTCCTCCTTTTCCTCCTTATTTTTATGGGTTTGATGGTGTTTTTAAATCTATTTTGGGGGTAGAATAAAGATAAAAAATTTGTGTCTGAAGGGAGGCAACCAAGGAAAGTGAAAAGCAACCAAGAAAAAGCAAGAAAATAAGGTAAAATTTCTATTCTTTGGTAGTTTCTTCCCCCCTTCCTCTTGCACGATTTGGCCACCATGAGCCCAATTCTTAGGGGCTATTTTGTGTCCAAATCAAGGGGGGATTAGAGGTTTTGGAGTGCAAGGATTAAGAATCTATCATTGGAAGCAAATAAAAGCCTTTGAATTTCAAGTTAGGAAAGTGAAGAAGTCATGAACACATTGTAAAAATTGATTTGATTCATGCATTCCCTAGCATATGTGAGTGTTTGTTTGAGTTCCTAAGACCCCTAGGAAGCCTCCTAAGTGGCTCTCCTATCAAGGAAAAATTGAAAACCCCTTGAACCCCAAATGCTTCTATAATGTCAGCCTAGGACAAATGGAGGGGTTAGAGAGTGTTTTAATTTATTCTAACATTGGTTTAGGACTTCATATGATGGTAGAAGGTGGGAGGAACCCTTGGGAAAAATTTAGAAGCCATAGATAGTGAGATGGAGGTGTAGGCTCCATAATGTAGCAACTCCTAGCTACGCTCCTTAAAATAATTATGTAATGACTCCAAGGGGTCTAAATGGAGTCAAGAATCATAGATTAAAGGAGAGAAGGGAGCCAAGATCATGAATTTTTGTAGTTGCTTCATTAAGTGCCTTATGAAAGCATAATGGAGCCATAAACCAAAGTAGCATCATGTAAAGTGTGTATAATGCCAAGGCTTGTTCCCATGAGTAATTCATGTTTTTTTGTGTGTGTCTAGGCCAATAGAAATGGTCTCCACCTTCTTAGGTGTGTGAGGTCAAGGGAGAAGGCTCAAGGCTTAAGGAAAAAGTGTGTAATTGCTTCCAAGGTAGCTCTCTCCATCTCTCATGCAGGATGTGTGTTTAGCTTATTTTAGAATGTGTGTATGTGTAATTTCAAGCTATGAAAGGTATGCTAGCATGCCTTTATATGTTATAATTCTTGATGCTATGTTATGTTCTTAAATAAGTACATGATATTTGTATAAGTTTACTTGAGTGTGGAGAGGGCAAGAACTCTTCCCTTTAGTGAGGATGAGCCAAGAACCCTTGACCTCGGTTGAGATAAAATAAAGAGTCTCCCAAAAGCAAAGTGGGCTCCCAAGAGTATAGTTGAGTCTAAAACTCTTAAAGAATAGGTGAGGCAAGTCCAAAATCTATGAGGAGAAGTATGAGGCCAATCCAAATACTTGGTGAGCTTTTGAATGTCTTGTATGAATTGTTTATATGCCAAGTTTACTTTTAAAATGTTCATGTCTCTCATTTTCTCCATGCATGTATTTGTACAGCTTGCTTTGCACATATTATATATGATTGAATGGGAGATGAGCAATTGGGATTCTTTGAATCTCATTCCCTCCTCTCCAATGATCTAATATGCTAGGTGGACCAAGTAATTATGGTGAAGGGAGCCAACAATAATGAAGAAAGGAGATTAACAAGCTTATGCCTTGTTTTGTCCATTTTGGAACCATAATGATGGTTCATGATGTATATGATGTTGTAAATGTATTATGAATCTTGGGACATGTATAAATATGCTATTATGTAATGTTTATAACTATGGATATGATGTATGAGCTCTAGAATACAATTTGAATTTATAATGCCCAAATATGCAATATGGAAATATGATGTAAATATGCATAAATGTGGGTTAGATGGCCAAAATGAGATGCATGAGGCTTGGCACCATTTGGGCAGCTCACATAAGTCTTAAAATATACTTTTAGACTTTCCCAAAAGGTGCCACAACTAAGGGAGAGTCATTTGGCAAGTTTGGTATCTCATATGGAGCCAAATTTGACCATCATGGAATCCTATATCACTTTTTGGCCAAATAAGCTAGTCTTGATCTAAGATTTAGCATGCAATTAGGTCTCATTGAGAGTTTTTTAAGAAGTTAAAGATCATAATTTTTCGAGGTCTACAAAATATTTGATGATTTTTCAAAATTGGCAAAATTTATGTTTCTGGTTTGCTGCACTATTCATTTGGTCTAAAATTAAACTCTGTCACCTAAAGCTCAAATGATGTCTAATTGCTATGAAATTTTATACAGAAAAATTAAACAATGACAGTGACTTGTGCCAACTAGAAGCACTTCATTTGGAGTTCTATAGAGGGAGATATGAATTTTTGAAATTTCTATCCAATATCAGTAAATTTGCTTAACCAGAAATATTGTTCCATCGAATTCTGGGGTTTAGGCTTGATGAATTGATCTAGAGATATTTTGTCTCTCTAGTTAACATCCACAGATTTCCATATTGGTATCATTTTCATGGATTGGATTTTTTTGGAATTAATTGGACATTTTCAAAGTTTTCTACAGAATTTTGTGACAGCTCCAGAATTCAGTCGAATCTTTGGACTATTTTAGATGTCAAGCATCCTCTGTGATAAATTTTGTAGTCTGGACATATTTTTAGTGTGAATTAGACATCTTAATATTTCTAGAATGACTAAGATTGTATGATTTCAATTTTTCTAGAATTAGTTATGAGTTTTCAAAGTTTGGTCAGAGAAAAGAACAAATCTGGCCAAAATTACACTTAGTGATTTTGAGCTCCATTTTGGTTTCCATGAGTTGTAAGCATGATTTTATGATGTAAATGAGTTGTATTGATGTATAGTATAAGCTCACACGGTCCACGTGACACCGAATAAAATTTTCAGATACAACGTAATGCAATTAAGCTCATTGCTTTAAGAAAATTTTTCTACTTCCTACATAGAATTGATAATATAAAGCTTATGAATGTCATGAAATAAGCTATAATTTATGGTGTTACAATAACCTAACATGTGACACTTATTTCCATGTACATGAATGTACAACATGTTGCAAGCCTTGATAAGAACACCCTATTTTAGCCAACATCCTCAAGTCCCAAATTCATCAATAACAATGGGGTATCCTACAAATCTGGGACTATGTTTCTACATGTTTATTTTTTTTAAGAGCATATAGTTTTATTAGATGTATAAGGAACAAAATTTGTTAATGTTTTTTTTTCTTTTCTTATTATTGCAATATACTTTAGAGCCATGCCATGATGGGAATATTCTCCATAATCTATGGTTTGACTATTATCCTCATAGTAGCAATTGTATAGTACATATTGTTTTGTTTCATGTTAATTTGTAATGGTAAAGAGTAATATTTGGACCAGAATTGGAGGTGCAAAGTTTTGTTTGCATCTAGTAGTTAATAGGTTTTTAAAGTAGGATTTGTTTCTAGGTAGTTAAGAGATTTTCAAAGTAAGATCTATTGCATACTCATAGTCCTCTCAAGGCTATTGTTTTCCTAATGTCTTTATGGTGTGCTTAGGTATTGAGAATTATTGATGAGCATATTGCATTTTAACTATCAAATTTAAAGGCTTTGGTAGCAAGGTTTGTGGTTTTATGGGTAGAATGAAATGCGAAAACTTATAATTAGAAATATATTCCTTTTCTCACTTCAGAGGATACACTATAATAAAATTTGAGTTTACTAACTAAACATTTAGTCAGTAAATTTAAATTTTCAATCGGAAATCAAACAATTTTGACTAAAAATCTAGTCGGGCAATTAGTTGTTTTTTTATTATTATTGGTATTATATTTCGATTGTAATTTAGTTGAAACACAATAAATTTTTCTTTCTCTCCCTCCCATTACATCAATGGCTACTTTTTAATTTTCATAGAAAAATATATATAACATGTAATAAATAAATTAACTAAAAATATTAATAAAAATTTGAAGAATAAAAATAAATAAGTAATATTAATAAATTTTAATATAAATGATAAGTAAACAATTTTAAAAAATTAAGTAATATTTATTTAATTATTTAAAAAATTAAATTATAATTTTTGTAAAAAATGTGGTTTAAAAAAAATACAAATTTATCAGAAATAAATAATTTTGACAAAAAATGTCTGTCATACAGAGATTTTTGATAGAACCACCAAGATTCTGTCATAAAGATGTCTAGCTAAGCTTGTCTAAAATTATTCATTGAATCTTTTTTGGTTTAAAGCTATTTTTTGCTTTTTAATTCTTTTTAATATAATGATTAATCTAATAAATTTTATTTATAATTAATAATAATTTGTGTTATATTCATTTTAATTTATCCATATATTGTTACCATTATTAATATTATTATCCATTTTCTTGCATTCAATTCATCATCATTTTCTAATTTTTTAGTCATTCTTACGTTTTCAGTTTCTAGGTTTTCTTCCTCCTATTATTTTCCCCCTATTATGTAAATTAGATAAGAAAAAATTATAACAAAAACAAATTATTAATTCTTCATATTTGATTCCTTCTTCTCATCTAGATAAAAAAATTAATAATTAAAACAGATCTATGAAATGAAATAAGAAAAAATAAATAAAACCAATGAAAAAAAAATCCCAAATACAATAACAATAAAAAGATGTATGAACATTACAAATAGAGTAGCATAGCAAAAATGGGAAAAAATATATTAGCAACATGAAAAAAAATTAGATAAAATAATAGTCAAAATTGATTCTTATCTATAGATTTTAATGTTAGAAATCAAATCAACATTTCAACTAAAAAAATTCAACTAGATGTAAAAATTTGTATTACAAAAAAAATATATTAGTAACAAGAAAACAAAAAAATAATAATGCAGGAGAAATAATCAAATATGAAATGAGAAAGAAGAAAAAGAAGAAGGAAACCTGAACCAAATAGAAAAATGATGAAAACAATTGAGCTAGTTGAAAACCTGTAATAGATGAAATGAGATAAAAGAGAAAGAAAAAAGATGACTAGATGAGATAAAATGAGAAAGAAGAAATTTATACAGAAAAAGGAAAAAAAAAATTGGGTGATTTAGCAGGTGAAATGAATTTCACTTCATTTTCCTTTTGCTCCTTTTATTCTTTCTATGTTGGTGCCAATTTTAATTTATTACGGCAAGCATTTTAAAATTTTCGTAGAGTGTACCTTAATTTAAAATATATATTATTAACTTTAATATTCTATTATATAAATTTATAAAGTAGTAAATATTAAAGTTAAAGAAAAAAAATAAAATATGAGATAATATTCCTTTAAATTAAATTATATAAAAAAAAAATTAACAATCACTCTTCCTCTCCTTCACTCTTTCTCTTCCTCCTCCTCCTCCTTATTGTTTATGTTAATATAAGAGTTTCTGTTAATATGAGACATATCTAACCTATATACAAAACTTGAGCCAGCTTCATCTTAACTTTGGTATTGTTTGAAAAAAATTTAATTGTCGCGTAAGTGATTTGATCTCTCTTCTTTGGTCTTCATACTTAGCATTGCAAGTCTATAATATAAAAGCCAATTTTTTTTTTCTTTTTTTCAATTTCTTGTATATATTCAAAGTGATTTATATGTTAGAGCTTAAAAGTGGGACTATCCAAACATTGGATTTCCAAATATATTATGTGATATACACCCCATATCATATACAAAGCCTTTTCTTTTCTTTTTTACCCCCTTCCGAAGCCTTCATCTATAACTCCATTTTTTATATATTTTTTCATCTACTTTCTGCCACATTTTTTTAGCTTAATACTTATTTTGGAAGTGAATAAAAGAAGTCAAAATTAAAAAATTATAATAACATATATAAACTAAATATAGGATGACATTTATACAATTTTAGATTTATTATCTACCGAAATGCTAGATGATTTATAAGTCTTAAGAAAGACTTTAAAATATGTTGGGTCTCTTTTTAGTTCTTGTGCCTTTAAAATAAAATATTACTAGCTAAACATATATTTAAAATAATAAGTAAGAATTTAAAAAATAAAATTAATTACCAATCTCCTTACATGCTCAAGCATCGAAATAGAACATCTTACATATTGAGATGAACCAAACTTAAAGGTGAAAGTTGTTTTTTATTTTTTCATTTGTACACTTCTTGATTGGAACTCTTTAGTAGCCCTCTTTTTACATAGCTAATCCATTCATTTTTTTAAAAGATTTTTTAGCATTGCCAACTAAAGGAATATCTTTCCAACTATTGTAAATCCTTTCATATTTACTTTTAAAAATATGTATTATGCAAGAACAAACTATATCCTTATTTGCTGTAAATCTAAATAAAATAAATATGTATCAATTAAATTTATAAATAATTAAAAGTTATAACAAATTTAAATAATAGCATAGAATGGGAGGATATATAGAAATATATAATAAAAAAGTATAAATAAAATATTGAAATTCAATTCATTAAGACTTCAGTTGCTTAGACTACATAGACTACATTGCTCTAACTACACTGTCTTGATTCTAGCTATATATACACATAGTTGGGTCATGTCTATTAGACTATATAAACAATAAAAATGAAAAGTCTTATCACAAATTAAAAAATAAATAAATAAATGTAATACAAATTATTTTTAAAAAAATCATTCTAATTGTTACTATTATTATCATAGTTATCTTGACCATATCTATTAAGGTTAAAATAATTTTTACAAAGTATCAATTTGGCCTTGTAGGTATGAAATAGTTATCTTATTTTTTTGGGATTGTAGGTTGAGAGAGTGCAATGCACTTGCAACATCTAGATATAATGTCCCTCCTGAAAATATAGCTTCTGAAATACTTGAATGATTTTTTGTATCAAACTCAATATCTTTGTATCTAAATTGAGAAATTAGTTCTCCATCTATTAAATGTGACCTACTTTTGAGACCATAGACCATTACATATGTTAGAAAATCATTTATTGTCCACATTAATGTTACTTTCATCTGAAAATTCTATTTTCTTGAGATGTCATATGTTGCTGCTTCTTCCTCTTCCCATAATAATTTTAACTCATCAATTAATGGTTGCAAGAATATATCAATCTTGGTCTTGGGATTTTGTAGTCTAAGAATGATTGTAGTTTAAAAAAAAAAAAGCTAAGAGCAGTTATGCATAATTCAAAGAAAAAATTATAAGGAGTTATTATCACAAACCAATACAAATATAGTGAGGCAAATTGACTATAAGGAGCAAAACTCATTTATATATATGCCTAATCTAACATTTCATAGTTCCATGACAAATTTTGAATATATCCTATCAAAATATTTTCATGCTTCTCCATTTGATAGATTGCAGAGTACATCTTTACATCTTCTAGAATGTCATTGCATTTGCTTAGCATAATTTATTGAGGCATAAAGCCATTGTGATTTAAAAGTCATTGGTAAATAATTTTTTTTTTTACTAGAATCTCCTTGAAATTTCATCTTCTACGAGATCAACTAGTTTTATATCGTGATGCTCCACAAAATTTACACATTGTTTCATTTACATTCTTTTTGTAATACAACATACACCCATTAATACAAAGATCAATTTTTGGAGTAGATAGACCAAATTTTGATATTAGCTTCTTTGTTTTGTACCAATTATCAGGTACAACATTTTTATGAGGGCAATTATTTTTTATAAGATTTGTAAATTGATTAAAACTATATTGTAACATATTGCTGTCAAATTTAATACTTAATATTTGTACAACAACAAATAGCTCAAACTCATTAGTACATTTTGACCATAGTGGTTGCTGATACACATTTAATAAATCAAAAAATTTCTAAGCTTTTAAATTTGAAAGTTTCTCAACCGGATTAATATTATTATCATAATTTATTTTATCATAGGTGTCGACATTAAAATTAGAACCACATGTATCAAATATCATTCTTTTATAGTTATTATTATGGTGATCATTTATTAATCCTGAGGTAGATGTTATTCCAACTTATATGTTAGTTGGCGATGTTTTAATCGCACCATAACATGTCCAATACTAATATTTAGATTGAAACCCTTTTTTGTAAAGATAAGCTTTACATCATTAGTACTAAAATACACTATATTTTTGTGTTTAGAATATTGACATCTAATTTTTCTTTTCATTTCCTAAATTAGGTTCATTTCATGAGCAAAAGTAATAAACTCTTTTATAAATTCATCAATATATCTCTTTCATCCAAAATTTAATCTATTATACATTCAACTTCAATTGTTAGGAATTTTTATTTTCTGTTATAATAAACAATTTAAATATTATCTTACAAATTCTGATAAACAAATTTTTTTCTTAAAACTATCATCAACAAAATTTTATTTCACTATAGTCAATGACGAAAAAAATTATCACAAAAATTTTTAATATTATCCAATAATAAATTAATAAATAATCAATACTATCAATCAATTATTTATAATTACTAAATAATTAATAAATAACAATCGGAATATTAAATAATATTTCATAAGTATATTATCATGAAACATTTACACATACCTTAGAAACAAAATCCAAATCTCCAATCAAATAAATTTTAGATATCCAATATGCAATAACACAAATTGTTCAGATGTAGAATGTAGCTCACTAACTTGATATTAGCTCCTGAAGTTGAAAGTAAAAGGGGGGGGGGGGGGAAGGCATGTTGACATAGAGAGAGAAAGAGGAAGAGAACAAAGAAGAGAAGAAGAGCAATTGGAAGAAAAGATAAGAAGCAAAGAGAAAAAGAAAATAAGAAAAAATTATAATTTATATAAATATCCATCCATTAATTCAACGGCTATATTTTTTAATGTTTAGAAAGTAAAAAAAAAATTATATTAGTAAATAAGAAAAAAAAAACTAAAAGATAAAAAGATAAAAGGTTTTCTTAAAAAAATTATGCACAAAAAGGGTTAAAAAGCTAAAAAAAAAAGTTATGCAAGAAATTTTATGTAAAAATTTTTTAAAAAACAAAGTATTATTTAAACAGTCCAAGTGGCCAACTGAAAAATGATTGGTCGTTCAGTCGGCCTTTCGGCCAACCATTTTGCTTTTTTCAGTTTATATTCAGTCAGAAAATAAATAAAAATAATAAAAAAAACATACAACTAATTTTAATCAAAATCTGTTGGACCCTTCTGTCGAAATTTCATAACATTATTGTAGTGATCTCAGATGTATCTCTAATTTAAAAGCTTTGGCAGCAATTTCCATGTGGGTTTCAGCTCATTTTATGAAACATGTGAGCTCATAATAAATATTAGTCATTGAATTTTTAATCTAAAATGTATACTGTTCCAGAAAACGGACTCCACCATTCAAATGCATTGATAAATCTGATGCTTTAAAGTGTGCAGAAAAAGTGTGCTCCATGTTAATTCTTCTGAATTCTCCGTGTTTAATTGATGCACATTCCCTTTCTGAAT
The DNA here is from genome assembly GCA_032878935.1 of Erythrophleum fordii. Taxonomy (NCBI): domain Eukaryota; kingdom Viridiplantae; phylum Streptophyta; class Magnoliopsida; order Fabales; family Fabaceae; genus Erythrophleum; species Erythrophleum fordii. The sequence continues at coordinate 5,857,218 of JAVQMF010000029.1, forward strand.
GTTGATGCTTTTGTCACCGGTTCTCAACATTTACATAAAACCAAGTTATTTCTTCTCATCGCTTTTCATTCATAATTTGATTTAGAAATTGCTTCTATTTAGATATAGGTTGGATTGAGTAAACATTGCAAACAATGTTCAGTGTACCTCATCCTATCTCGTTCTTTGCATGTTGTTTAAAGTTATCTTTTTGCTGCTCTCAGGCTATTGGTTTAAAATTTCACCTCCCCGAAGAGCACATGGCATCAAGATAGTGATTGCAAAAGCTTGTAATTTGGGAAAAAGTTTGAGAATATCATTAATAAACACATATTGCACATATTCAAAAGCTACACCATGTGATCGATGTGGTCACGTTGAAGAAGACGAATGGAGACGAAATCAGAGCATGGCAAGGGCTTTTGGAGACGAACAGAAGAGAGATTGTTCAAGCAAGAGACGGCATTTGGGGGGCTATGGTTTGATGGAAATAGGGAAGAAATGGGGCTGTGGGTTCTTGGGAGGGGAGGAGGTTCACCATAATCATCCTCAGCTGAATCCTAGCTACTTGGACGGTGATGAGAGTTCAATTTATTCTTTTTTTTTTTTCCTCATAATATAACAACTCATTTCAATAATTTGGCAAAATAACCAAACTAATGGGGCCAAAAAATTAATACCGCACCTTCTTTTTTTAAAAATACATGGGGTCTATACCCTCCCCCCCCCCCCCCCCCCCCCCCCCCAAAACAAAAAAGCCAATAAAAAAAAATGGAATTCCACTCATCAACACTTTGCCACGTAAGCTTTATCTGTTATTTCCTTATGGTGCTATAGTGGGATTGAACCGAAGAATTCACCCTACTATAAAGAGCTCATTGGACACCAAGGTATGTCTACATGCATTCTATTATTTTCCTACACTTTTTACAGCTATTGACATCGGAATATTCACATGAGCACTTTGTGACAGCCCCAGATTTGAGGATTTTAAAATTTGAAGATTGTCTTTGCAGGAGTATCCAGAATCTTTCAGAAAGGGCTAGAAAACTCTGGAGTACTCTAAAAGAGACTAGAGGAGTTTAGAATTTTTCATAGGGTGTTAGAGAATACATGAAGGATCTAGAGATCTCTAGACTTATGTGGAATGTTCTGGAATACTCTTGTATATTCTAGAGTTTTCCTTGTAAATATCTTGAGTAGGAACATTCTAGAGGATGTATATAAATCGTAGGATAGAATTGACCTCCACCGTTCATTAAGGAGGTGGGAAAGTTCTAGAATTTGGAGGAGGTCTATAAATACCTCCACCTTCCTCATTTGTAACCAATCCAGAAATTGTGCAATACAAGTCTTCTCTTCAAGTTCTCTCTCTAGCTCTCCTTATTGCTCATCTTACCTACTTGAGGGTTCAACTGACTTAGCCAAGATCAAGGGAGTTGATCAAGTTAAGGCCGGCATAGTTGAGGATTGGGAGAAAAGTTCCAAGGCCGTGACAACGTGGTATCAGAGCTTTGGTTCTAGGGAACCTAGTTCTACCGTTGGTTCGAGGGAGCCATATTTGTAGGCAAGGATGTCTGGTTCAACCGAGGAAGTTGCTGTCTGTGTGGAAGGAAGGGGAAGGGAGTCCTAACCACTACACAAGGAAGGCAAAAAAGGGTGAGGCTCTAGCAAAGTATGTGCGGAGGACTTTGCTACCTTGTCTGTGAAATTTTTTGCCTTAGAGGATGCCATGCTGGAGATGGCTTCTAAGGTAGAAAAGGGTGAAGGTGACTTGAGTACTCTCGAGGCTCATTCTCTTGGAGAACTTGAGAGTTTGAAGATAAGCGTGGATGCCTTGCACAACTCTGAGGAGCAACGTACTGGATCCATGCGATCATTGGAGGGAGTGGTGATAGATGCTATCACTGCTATGCAAAATCAATTAAATTCCCTTAAGGCTTCATTGGAAAGCCAAGGGAGGAATCCATTGGTGGCTAGTACCAGTGGATCGAGAGAAGTAAGGGTGGATCTTCCCAAGCCTAAGGAGTTCAAGGGTGTGCGAGATGCCAAGGAAGTGGAGAACTTCTTGTGGCAGATGAAGCGCTATGCTGAAAGCTTGGGGTTGAATGATGAACAAGCAAAGGTACGCACAGCTTCCTTGTTCCTCACTGATAATGCCATGTTGTGGTGGTGTCGAAAGCATGCAGATATAGAGAAGGGTCTTTGCACCATCAACACGTGGGAAGAGTTCAAGAAAGAACTCAAGAGGCAATTCTACCCAGTGAACGTGGTCTACGAGGCATGGAAGAAGTTGAGGGAACTTTGTCATAAGACCACGATTTCAACCTATGTGTAGGAATTCACAACATTAATGCTACAAATTCTTGAATTTGGTAGTGAAGAGCTGCTTTTCTACTTCATGATGGACTTCAAAATTGGGCAAAACATGAATTACAACGTCGAGGTGTGAAGGACGTGGATGAAGCCATAGCAGTTGTGGAAAGCCTCACAGAGTTTTAGAGGGAAAAGGGAGAATGCTCCAAGCCTAAGCCCTTCGAGTCTAATCATGAACAAGGTGGGGGAAACAAGGGTAAGGAGGTAGATAGAGGGGAAAAGGGAGGCAATGGCAAGTCACCCCTCAAGAAGGCGAATGATGGTCAGAAGAGGAAGACTGACCTCAGTTGCTTCATATGTAAGGGTCCTCACAAGATGCGTGATTGTCCAAAGATGGGAAGTTTGTCTGCTATGGTGCAACAACAGGTGGCATGTAAGGAGGAGACAAGTGCAAAGATCGGGACTCTATAGCTCCTAAATGCCTTGAATGCCCAACACTCACCTAAGGATAACAAGGGCGACGGATTAATATACGTGGATGCTAAGCTCAATGGGAAGCAGGTTATAGCATCATATTGAACAATAGCACGACAAACAATTTCATCTTGAAGAGGCCAAAAGGGTTGGTCTCAAGGTGGAACGAGGAGGAGGATTGATGAAGGTTGTCAACTCTGCTCCTAAACCAGTTTGTGGTATAGCTCGAGGGGTCGAGTTACGTCTTGGAGGTTGGAGCGGCAAGGTAAATCTTTCTATGTTTCCCATGGATGACTTCAAGTTGATTCTTGGATTAGAGTTCATGAGGAAGGTGCACGTCTGCCTTATTCCATATTCAGATTCAATTCTTATACTGGATAAGGGAGCTAGTAGCGTGGTGCCAGCTTCAAGGGGAAGTAATGGACAACACTTGTCAGCCATGCAAGTGGTGGATGACTTCAAAAGAGAAGAAGCATCCTACTTGACAGCTCTAAAGGATGGGGATCCAGGAGGGAAGTCAAGTATTCCTTACCAAGACATGAGGGTACTTGAGTCATTAAAGGAAGCCTCGCCTTGTCAAGAGATGAAACAGGGAAGGCATACCAAAAAGGTTTGTAAATGGGTCCAAAGGATCCGGATAGATGATCCAAGTCAAGGGGCTAAGCATTTGAGGAAGCATGTACCATGGATGGCAAGGGAATGTCAAGTGGACATGCATACTCAGTGGGTCGTGCACGAGAGAGACATTCTACCATGCACTAAGTCCTAGGTCAAGTGGAAGGATTTTCGATGGTTCGAAGATCATTTACATTGGTACAGAGACAATGACGAGGGCGTCATTGGAATAAGTGGGGGAGAATGTGACAACCCCAGATTTGAGGATTTTAAAATTTGAAAATTGCCTTTGCAGGAGTATCCAAAATCTTTTAGAAAATGCTAGAAAACTCTGGAGTACTCTAAAAGAGACCAGAGGAGTCTAGAATTTTCCAGAGGGTGCTGGAGAAGCCATGAAAGATCTGGAGATCTCTAGACTTATATAGAATGTTTTGGAAGACTCTTGTATGTTCTAAAGTTTTCCTTGTAAATATCCAAAGTAGGAACATTCTAGAGGATGAATATAAATCGTAGGATAGAATTGACCTCCACCGTCCATTAAAGAGGTGGGAAAGTTCTAGAATTTGGAGGAGGCCTATAAATACCTTCACCCTCCTCATTTGTAACCAATCCAGAAATTGTGCAATACAAGTGTTCTCTTCAAGTTCTCTCTCTAGCTCTCCTTATTGCTCATCTTGCCTACTCGAGGGTTCGGCTGACTTAGCCAAAATCAAGGGAGTTAATCAAACTAAGGCCAGTACGGTTGAAGATTAGGAGAAATGTTCCAAGGCCGTGACAACTTACTCCCCTCTATTGCTACAAGAACTCATCAAGGAAATTCTAGAAGCTACACTTGGATCTCTATCAAAATACCATTCACCATATGTCAACTTATAATATACACCTTATAAAAAATTTTTAAGAGGGTAGTGTTATAAGTGTGATGAAAACGTTACTGTGAATTATACTAAAAGTAAGGATAATTTATATTAAAATGTTATTATAAAACCATTGTGAATAGTTTGAATTATAAAAATTATAAAATTAAATATTGTTTTTGGCAATTTTGAAACATGATTGTAGGCTTGTAGTTGATTTTTTTAGAAAGTTAAAATAAAGTGTTGGGGGCAAAGTTGTCTACATCAAGGTCTTATTTAGGATCAGATAGAGGTTAAAATAGATCAAATTTTTACATCGGATTGAGAATCATAAGATCTTATCATTTATGAGCAATATATATATATATAAACATAAAAGTTTTGACAAGCATATAAAACTATCAAAATCTCATCATACTTCAATAAAAAAACAAACAGTAAGTTACAAATGTCACCAAATTGACAATATCCATTTCACGCACACAATTTTAATATGCAAATGCAACAAATTTCGAACACCAAAAAGCAGCAAATTAATATCAGACACCAATAAATCTCAAGCCCTAACTAATTTGAAGACACATCAAGGGTAAAACTAAAACCAAATAAAGTAGACTAGAGACTAGAGACTATATACAAAGAAGAAGAATGAAGGACGGTGCTGAAACGCTTGGACGAAAGACCAGAAGCAACCGAAGGCAGCACTGCAGAACAAACCAGCAAAAGGAAATGAAGGCAGTAAAACAAAGCGAAGAAGGAGCACGATTTTTGGGAGATGAATGAATGCCTCTGCAGTTTGGGAAGGTTTTGAAACCCTTAACCAAATCACATAGTTTTGGGAGGCCCAAATGCACAGTTCTAGTCTCCAAAATCAAGCGTTTTGGATAGTATAAACAAAAATAAAGTTGCATCTTTAAAGATCGTGCAGGATCGAACGATCTCATGATCTTACGCTTTTGCAAGCAAATCTAGAACAATCCTAGCCATATTTTATCCCGCATGAGATTGGAATTGTTTTCAGTAAATTGTTAATTTTTATAAGTTATCAGTAAATTGTTAACAATTTATACTAGAGTGACTTCTCTTTTAATTTTTCATTAATGATTTTTCACATGTATTTTGTTCTCTAAATTGCAACTTGTAATTTAGAATAACAGGAGCCTGAATATTTATTCCATACATCAAATTTAACAAAGAACCTGTGTAAAGATACAATGTCCAATAAATTAACTAACATTAAAAATAACTTTACAGAAATTTCATTATAAATGGTGTGGCTTATGATATCACGTTAGGGCAAGACCATAATTGCATTACTCAGGAGACCTTTTTTTTTTCACAAAAGAGATAAAAGATTTTCTTTTTCCTTTTTTTTTCCTGAGAGAGATGAAAGATGTTCGATAGAAGTAGAAATGGCAAAATCTCCTGTCATGGTGGAGCCAAGCAGAAAATCAATTACTCTGAATGGAGGTGGAGACTTCGACCAAAAAAATTAAAAAAAAAAAATCAATGGAAGTGGAGATGAGAATAAATTTTGAAATGTAACAAAAACACCTTTTTGAACTTTAAACTGAAAGGAAATTGCAAGATCTCAACTAAAATTAACTATAACAGACGGTTTGATCGCATCAATAATATTCAAAAATTGGCGTTGGCTTGAAATAAAAATGTCAACATAAAAGATAACATGAGGATTACTTAGCCTCTTGCAGTTAATTTTAATTAAAATTTAATATTTTCATCTTAGGTCAAAGTTTTAAAAAAATTATTATATTTTAAAGTTTGCGTATTATTTTATATTAAGTTTTAATTTAAGAAGAATAACCTAATTTCATCCAATAAAAAAAACTACAAAACAAAGACATGCAAAAGCAGAAGCGGCGTTGAAGAGGGAAGGCGGCATGATTGGTTATAAGACAACCATGGGAGCAGGTAGCTAGGTGCGCAGATGCACACACTAATGAAGTCAGAGGAGCCAAAACATTCTTGTTGGCATTCCGGGACACCCCAGCCTCTTCAAGAGGCACTCTACCCCTAGTGACCACACAAGCTAAAGGGGAAAAGGCTGTGAGGCTGAAGCTGAACCCTAAGGGCCCTAGGTTTCACATAAGAGCCCTAATGCCCTAGCCCCTTTTACATGCTAGCTATTAGTATTATATCCACATCCATGATATAATAAAATTTACATGCAGAGATTTTCTCAGAGACTCATTAATAATGGGTTTGTATTATTCAGCTCTCATAATCACGCTTCTCAAAGACACTCCTCTCTCATGCAAAAACTCAAAAGAAACAGTACCTATGCATGAAACTTCAGCAAACAGTTCTGTGTGAGAGAGGCACACTAGCCGTACATTTATTATTCACTGTGGTCAGATATATATACATATATGGAGAGAGAGAGAGAGAGAGAGAGAGGGGGGGGGGGAAAGAGAGTGTGCGTGTTTGTGTGTGACAAAGATGTAACGTAGGGTTAGCAGAAAGAAGTGGTAAGGACAGAGCAGAAGTGAACAAGACTAATAAAGAAAATTTGGTGGGGAGGGGATGATAAGTATCCATAAGAGGGAGGGGAAGAAGAATTAACATTATTTCTCTCTCTAACGCGTGATCATCTCTAGTCTTTACACACCAAAAGAAAATAAAGAAACCCACAATATTGATTTTGTTTCAAATGAATGGTCGTTGTCCTGTCTTGAATTTCGTTTTAACACGGAGTTGTTTCCATTGGTCGGTTCTGATCTGCTCCCTTGTCCCTCTTTTTCTTATGCAGCTTTTGTTTTTCTCTTGGGAAGCAGGTTTTGTAGGCATAAATGGTAATTTCACTCGATGATTCACATCACACTTTCAGTACTATTTCTAATTTGTGAATCTTATGTTTAATATAAAATTTATTAACATGGTATTCCAATTTCCAAACATTGATTCTTTAAATCTCGATATAGATTTATTTTTTACTTTCATATCTTTTTTGCCCTAATTAATTGGTTCAATTATTTTATAGATTCCCATAGTTGTACTCAGTTTTAATTTGGCTTTTTATAGCTTAAAGATTTGTAATTTAGTCTCTATAATATTAAAAGTTTTAATTTAGTCCCTATATATATATATATCAATTAATTTTTACTTGTTTACTATTAAATTCTGCTAATGTAATCAATAATATTGTGTCATTTTCTCCAGATATATGTGATTCATGTCAACAAAAAGGATAAGCTAAATGATATACTGAACTCCAATATCCGTGTATCCTATGTGATGATGACACTTAAATTCAATTAATGACTGGGTTAAAGTTATAGATTGTTGCAATTATGATTTGTCTTTATTATTATTATTATTATTATTATTATTATTATTATTGTTGTTGTTGTTGTTGTTGTTGTTGTTGTTGTTGTTTTGGTACCCAAATTGCGTTAATTAAGAGCTCCGCCTGGCACATAAATTAACTTTTACAAAATTGAAATGTGAGCCAAATGAGTATTAATAGAATCCCTAGTTGTAGTGTTTTTTAAATCAAAAGAATAACTAGTATTTTATTTGTGTTTTTAGTTCTCTCCATACATATTGGAATAAGAAGAAAAATTTTATTCCAAGTTTTCAATGCATTCTAATCTCATTTACTATGATTCTACACAAAATAATTCCACGTACCAAACATGCTTTAAAATTGACTAATTTAGCACACAATATATTAATTCCTTTGCTACCTCCATGCCGCAAGAATTAGCGTTCCTGCACTGGTATTAAGAGAAAGGAATTACCTATGAAAATTGAAATATTATAGATCTCCTATGAAAACGAATTGGATCCTCTACTGTGGATCCAACTTGCTGTGCCCCCTTATGGAAAGTTTCAAAAAAAAAAAAAAGTTTGATAATGAAAAGAAAAAAGAAAAACAAAGTGCTATACCTTTCCTAAAAGGAGGCACAGCAGTCTCACAGCATGAATCCCCATAGTAGATGATCCATGCTCTATGAAAACCAAAAGTAACTTGGGTACTATTGGCCTAAACATTTTGACAAGTACTTGCTCTTTAGATTTTAGAGTAAATTGATATTTTGATCCAAGATACACTTATCTTTTTTTGGTTTCTCAATATGAAAACCAAATGTTGTCTTTAATATTGTCCTTATGTTAAGCCCAATAACAAATAATTGACAAAAATGTGTGAAATGTAGCTTAACATAAAGCTCATGTGATCTTATACGTGCTCAGTTGTCATGCCACAATAAAGCATCAAAATGGCATGATATGTTGTTGCTATACATTGAGTGGTGTGGTGTTCTATTGTGGCATATTTCAATGGTAGCTATAAATTTAAAAGTCATGTCAGTTTTACATTAGGTCATGTCATTCATCTTTGCTAACAAGGTTAATGAGAAGTTGGTATTAAAGATGAACTCTCTTAAGGATTGAAATAAGATTATTAAACTTTGAGGAACCAATTTGGAAATTAAGAGGTGTATCTTTAAAGAATCAAATTATTAAGAATAAATTACACTAATTTCTTTTTTTAAAGAAATTGGCTAGATTACACCCGATATTGCTATTGTTTGGAAAATATCATTCAATCAGCTCCCTTGACATATAACATATATATTACAAAAATCTCCTCCTTAATTTACTTTTTATCAGCAAAATAGTAAATTTTATGTACATTTTGAGATTATAATTTTATTTTTAATATGACAATAAAAACTAAATTGATGTTAGATTCCAACGAGAGATGTACTTTATTACTGAAATGACAATAAAGACAACTAAACAATTTTATTTATGACCAAAAAATATTGTGTAGAAAATTAATTTTAGTGATAAAAATTAAATTAAAATTTTTTTTGCCAGATATTTCAAATATCAGGAGAGCCATATTAATAATTTTGAAAAAAAAAAGCTGGTATAATTTAATTAAATCTCAATAAAGATGAATGTAATTTACTCAAATATCAATTCATTCTAAATTTTGTTATCTAGCTCAACGATAATTTATAAATAAATTATATAACCAAATATAAATAACAATAGATTCTTTTTGGTACTAGAACACCATTGAAAATGAGTCCAAAGCAGCAGCTTAGTGAGGGCAGTTGAATATAAAATTGTACCCATGTAAGCTGAGTCTGGAGGCCCTGGACTGATGACTTAGAAGAACCCGTGAGAAGATAATACAACAAATGGTTAAGATGACACTATATCTGCACGGATCATGTGGTTGTGCGCGTTCTATATAAAATGTTTAAATCTGATCTGAACGGTTCAAATTGTATATATATTTTTTTAAATTTTAATTTTTTTTTTTTGCTTCAAAGAATATAAAATATAGAGTGAAAATAATTTTATAACTATCAATTAACAAAATGATATTTCATATAAAAAATATTTTATGAAATTTGAATTTTCCAGATTTAATCGGCCAAATTCTGGATTTGCAGAGAATCCCGAGACTGTATACTCTTCGAAAAAGTGTTCTTTAGCCACAGTGTTCAACCTTGTACAACCTTTGGACCAGACAACCTAACTTCTGACTGTTCAAGCTCAACCAAAGTGTAGGATATTGACCATAAATAATTTATGAGCTCCGAAGTTCATGCATGATGCATGCTCTCTGTTAATTTCTCGATGGTTCCCACAACTGAAGACAGTCTTGTAAGAAGTGAGTGTGTTCATCCAGTGAACTCCACGATAGGGCTCGTGTTTTCCCTTTTTCTATTTTGGGTAGGGTTTAACATGGTCCACCTTTGAATTTTTGTAAGGTAGCAAAAGTTAAGTTAATTTGCTGCATCCATCTCTGAGGGTAACTATTAATGCCCGCAGAAGCGAAAGTGGCCCTTAAAGTGCTTTGGCTCAACCATCAATATTTCATAGATCGAGATATGCTAGCTCGAGTGTTTCCTTTCCCTCTTCGTTGTTATTTTGGCATATTGCTGTTTAAGTCAGTTTGCACGTGTCAATTAATTCACTTTTAATTTCTAGTTCGGTAATACGGACCATCTACACTAAGACTAGAAGATTCAGAAGGGACATATATTATGTGCAATTGACATGGTTAAAATTCTAATACGTAATCGAATACCTAACCATATATCACATGCATGTTTATCTTTCATTCCTAGACTAACCCTTTTGTGTTTCCCTCTTCATTCTTATATTTCTATGATGAAACTATTAAACTGTAATTAAAGAACCGACAGCATGATCTTGAAGAAAGATTAACACTGAGTATTCGGAATAGAATTCTTTTTATTAAACTGCTAAGTTAATTTATCATTACTGGGGCAGAAAATAACTGATTACGTTAATCAGTATCTTCTCTGGAGTCTCTAGTTAACTGATTCAATTTCAATTCTTTTCGGCCTGGATATTGTAGGGATGAACTCTATATATATACCCCGAGAGAACCAACCATTCCAAAAGTTGTCCCAATTTTCAATCAAATATTAAAAGGAAAATAAGATGACGCAGTCAGCTAGCCAAGTTTGCAAACCACTGCGTAAACAATATTCTTCTCCAGGTTCCTACGTATGCGTGAGAACAAACCATATACATACACATACACAACATATTCACTCACAGGGCCACAAGTTAATGGATAATGGCTATAGACTATATAGCCGCATCTGGTCCAGCTATACACAACAAAGCCAGCATATATGCTAGCTGAAGTCTTGGATTGTCCATTTGTAATTTAGATATAGGCTTTCTTGAAGATGAAGAATGTTAGTACTGGACACTTGTATATAAGTATTGGAATTCACTTTAAATCATAAAATTAATTATAATCATCTATTAAGATTTTGATGTGCTATTAATATTGACATCAAATATTTTGAAGAATGTTGAATATCATACCAAAAATGAGGACGTTAATAGTTTAATGCCATAGTTGTATCCATGATAATTAATGGGAACTAAAAATGACCACATACCAAACTCCCGCTTTACTTGATTTATAAATCCAGATTGAAAATCAATTTAGTTAATAGATTAATATTAATAATTTAACTTAATTACTAAGGATGAGACTACAAAAAGTGACAACAACCAAATTTGCAACCTAACTGCAAATTGAGGGTAAACTTTTTTGTTTTTTCAATTTTGTACAGCGTGCTTCTTTAAAGTTACACGAAAAAATCTTGAAGCACATACAAGACTCTCAGATATATAAAATTACATGAAAACTTATCACATAGAAGCTTTTAAAACTAAAGAGACCAAATAAACTTAGTAGTTTGGTAATTTTGATGGGTTTGATTGAGTAGTATAGTTTGAATGCTCGCTTTATATAAGAAGAAAACCATAGTGAGTAGTTCATCAGTGCTTGTAAAGGAAAAGTTCTTCTTTCTTTCTCGTCATCTGCAGAGACATAGATTGATTAGAAACATAAATGAAAGAGATAATTAAGACATAGCGACTGAGGCATGAAGTTTGTGACACAGGAAATCACTGTCGACAAAGCTGCTTTAAGGAAAAAAAAAAACAAGGTTCTATTTATAATAATGCCTCTGAATAGTTTTTAAATCCTGAATATTCTTCATTAACCAAAGAACTAAAAATGGAATATAGGTTCCTATTCTTTTTTAAGTAGAAAGAAGAAGAAAAACTATAATAAAACTGCACGCAAGGCAAGCTATTTAGGTAGTAAACTTACCCTCGCTAATGTAATGGGAGGTGAATAAAAAGGGTATATATGTTCTTAAACTTTTCCATTGGCTTGTTTTACCTTTTTTCCTTTTTCCCTGCGGGGAGATACTTTCTTAAGGTTCAGAATGCACTATAATATGCAACTTTTTTAGTGTAGTTCTGGTCCTATATATCACAAAGATCTACACCATACCAATGTTCTCTCTCTATTCTCTGATCCCGAGAGACATTAGAGTCTCATGAGTCAGAGAAGGAATGAGAGAGAGACACCAATCCGCTTGTGTAATGTGAACCACAAAATACAAATACGAAGCCATTTAACTGGCTCGCTTTTCCCTTTTTTTAATTCATTAAAATTTGGTAAAGAAGTTCACTTTTATTTTTGAATTGAAAGAAAATACCATAGATTTTAAAGTCATATATGTGATAAGTAGACTTGATCATAGATTAAGAAATTCGTCCGACCCAATAAATCTAATTGAAAAAAATCAAAAATAACTAAATATGAGTCTGATAAAAAGTTGAATAAAAATGGACTTATTTTTAAAAAAGGTTGAATATAAAATGAGCCAAGTTAAGAAATTAATAAAGTGCATGATGATTATTGTAGGTTCAAAGGGTTATGTTTATATTTTCAAAGTAGAAAGAACGAGTGCATAATTTGAGAGATAAGAGAGTAGTTGACTTTAATTTTGTTTTTGGATATTAGTTAAAAGATCAAAAGATACCAAAATATTAATATAGATATAGATATAGATAAGTTTATTAGATTTTTATTTTTAAAGTAAATCATGGCATGGGGCTATTAGTCTCTCTCATATAGATAAGTTTAACTTGATATAAGATCAAAAGATACCAAAATATTAATATAGATATAGATAAGTTAATTGTAGATGAGAGATCATGGCATGGGGCGATTAGTCTCTCTCATTGTACCTGCTCAGCTGAGACTTGAGAGTTTACTAACAACATAAACTTTGCATTCCAATACAATTTAGAAGTCAATAAAAAGTTAAAAAAAATTTTATATATTGTGCATGTTGGGTTTTTTTAATTGGCGAAAAGAAAATTGATATATATTATTTTTTACTATAAGGACATATATATATAAATTATTGAGAAATTGCGTATCACCTAAGTTCAATAATTTAATCAAATTCAAAACTCACTTGGGATTATTGTGACTTTCGCTTAATTTTGGTTTTTTTTTAATGAAAAAGTCATAAATTTATATTTGGCGAAATTATTTTGATGATGCTTATTCTTGTGGTTTTAATATGCACAGTTGCTTTTGAGTGTTAAAAGTACCCTAGGAAATGCTTTTAAAAATGATTGAAGCTAGATGTTGTAAATTTAAGATGTCTAAAGGGACATTCTTATTTTAACTCCATTATAGATATATTCTTACTATTAGGTTATATTGTTGCCTATTTATATTTTAATACTTTTTTTTATTAATTTCTCACCAAAGCAAAAACTGTTTCTATCTTTTTATGATATCAAATATAAAAATCTCACATATTTCTTCAATTTATTACAAAATTATATTCTTCAAATATATTTTCTATTCATAATTTTATAACTGCTAACTTGATAAATATTCAATATTACCAAAAAAAAATTTAGCATATATATATATATATTAGTGTTATTCTATACATTCAATACAACTCTAATAAATTATTATCAATTAATATTCCATAGATCAACTATACTTTTAAAAACAATTTCTATAAAGCTTTTAGTTATCAAATATTATTTTTGTGCTATCTGAACAATAATTTTTTTAATAACACCTATAACACTAATTTTTGGAAATTCAGAGCTCTCCAGCTGACCCCAAGATTAATTAATATCACCAAGTAAATGCCTTGAAGTTCACACATAGTAGGATAAATGCATAATGATATACTAAAACGTAAAAACCATAAAACAATTTGCGAGGAAATGTTGTTTGGATTCTCTGTTGAAGGAATATGACATCTGATGGAAGGTAGCTTTACTGGGGATCAGTGTTCATGATCGAACAAAAATTGACGACTTACTGTCTTTTTATCGGTGTTCTTTTGTCGGACTAGATAATAGCAAGGACCTTGCTATAAAAATATCGAGCTCTTTATTTACACTTTTTGAATGAAATACACACATTTCAATAATCCATCAGAAGAAAATTCGAAAACTTGAAAATTCAACGTTTCTCCATCTTTTCCCTTGTAGCAATTTGACAAAAGTCCGATGAAAAGTTAGGTCGCGACGTGCTAGAACGGTCTAAGTTACCGAGCCTAACCTGTATATTTTCATTTACATTTTTGTTTTCACTTTGGTATATCAAAATTACTCAAAGCTGTAATGCCTTGATTTATAAGCAACTTTTTAAAAATTAATTCATCCTTAAAATGCTCAATACAAACAGAGATGAAATTAACTTTAATTTTTCACCTTTTAACCAGTTGAATCTTTTGGCCAAAAAAACTAGTTGAATCATACAACAGTTGGCAAATAACTCTTTACGTACATTAGAATTTAATAAATTTATGAACTACAATTAAAATTTAATATTATCTAAAATCACAATAAAATTGATAAAAATTTTACTATAATTTATTTTTATAAAATTTTTTTAATTTATTATTATTATGAACCGAAAAGTTTTTTTGTGTGCTTCATCTCTAATTTTTAAATTAGTTTGTAACTTGAACTTGAAGTTAAAAATATTTTGCCTATTTCTTAATTTTATAATTTACAAAAATTTATAACATAAAAAGAATAGATATGCACCAATGGACAGACTGAGAACCAAATCAGTTAATCCTTGCAAATATTATTGATGTACCAGCATTACAAAGAGCAATCAGATTTTTATTAAGTGCAACTCGCGTGACTTGTATCTAGCTAGTTAATTCTTCATTTAGAAACTACTTATTAATATAGGCTATTGATACAATGACAAAAAAGGAAATTGAGGAGAGAGAGATATATCTCTCTTGTCAATATATAACTCATATATGTACAAAAATATTTCAAACCAAGAATTTAATGCCAAAAAAAAAAACCCAAAAGCAAGCACGCATATTTCAAATCCCCCCCCCCCCTCTTCCTTTTCTTCTTTTCGTCTAGTTTTTTAACCAAGATTTCACTCCATGCATTAAGTAGCTACACATGATTCAACTTCGCGTCATTTTCAATGCTGGGGAAGCATTCAACTATCTTTTCTTTTAATGGTTATTATTAGATTTCTTGTTAAGTGAACCTAAAGGGGCATTCAACTTGTTCATTACAGCGCTAGAATCATCGGAGTTGGAGACCGTCGATAAGTGAGTCTGACCTTTTTTTGCTATCACTGGAGTTTCCTCGCAATCTATGCGCTGGTGAAGCTCCATGTTTGCTCTTTGTCCCCTATGCTCCATTGTTGCCTCTAACTCACCGCTAACCAAGTTTTTGGTGGATGATTTTTGCGACCCACATATCTTTTCTTAGGGTTTTGAGCCTTTTGGGTTTGTTTGAGGGCATTTATGTTATTTGGAGCTTCAATTTACTATTTTCTGCTGATTGATCTTTTTACTTTTGTTGATTTTGGCTCTAACTTTTTTCAACCCCTCTCCCTTCTGTCCTCCACTCACTCCAGAAAGCGAGCCAACTCGAAAACTGTTGCCTCCTTTTGTCTTGATTTTCTCATTCCCCTCTTTTCTCCTACTGTGTTAGATGAATAAATATTTTGAAGTCGATTATTTTCCCATAGATTGAAGAATATCTATTTATTAATTTAGTTTTCTTTGTTGTTCTATCTGGGTTATCATTTGATCTACTCTATCAAGTTGCTTTTCATGCCAGATCGAAATGTTTTATAATCTTTTAAAAATACAATTTATTTTTAAAGGAGGCGGGCTTTTTTTTTTTCGGGTAATATGGGACAAATTATATTTAGGCCATTAAAATTCTTGAATCATTTCAGTGAAGTCACTGAAAATTTTCAAATAAGTCATTCTCTTTATTTTTATTATGAAAATCAAAACAAAATTAATTATAACAATTATTTAATTATGATGAAAGAAAACAAAAAGACAACGCGAATTTTTGCTAGCCCTCTTTGTCTTTAATTTGAGAATTAAAAAAAAGTTGATGCCCTAAAAAAAAAGGGATGCCCACGTTCTTTAAAGCAAAAAAATAAGTATTTAAGACAATAAAATTGATAACTAAGCGTTTGGTTCAATCATTATTTTATTTGCAATAACACGATCAAAATCCTATGTCAATGTGCCATTAATAATGAAGTTTTGGATACTCTTATATTAATGGAAGAATTTAATGGTTATACTATATAAAGAGAAAAATATATATAATACTATTATTGCAACATCCGAAGGGATAAAAAAAATTATTTTAAAGAATGAACAGCAAAGCTTTTAGTTATTCTTTAGGCTATGTTTAATACGCGAGGAAAAAAAACTAAGAATAAAAAGAAAAAAAAAGGTAAATGAAATAGAAAATAATCAAAATATCTCTATTTAAAAAAAAAATAAAGAAGACAAGTACTAAAATATAAAAGCATAATGAACATTTTTTAAATTTTTTTAAATTTTCCTTTTCTATCAATCTTCAACTCTTGGTACCAAATGTGCCCTTTGATAAAAAAACAAAAAGGTTACAAACATTCACCTTTTGTCTAGCATAGAACCCTTGCTAAGGTGGGAGAAATTTGGTTTAGATATTGATTCTAAGATATCAGCTAAAAATAAAAAATAAAATAAAATATAAGCTGTATAAGTGAAAGATAAAAATAAGCAGA
The DNA here is from genome assembly GCA_032878935.1 of Erythrophleum fordii. NCBI lineage: Eukaryota > Viridiplantae > Streptophyta > Magnoliopsida > Fabales > Fabaceae > Erythrophleum > Erythrophleum fordii. The sequence goes on from JAVQMF010000029.1 coordinate 5,873,886, forward strand.
AAAGAATAAAGAATAAAATAGAACATGGAGAAAATAAGCCTGTCATTTGAGCCCGTAGGATTAAGGCTTTTTAAAATTTTGTTTACGTCACTGATTAATTTCTTTTTTTCTTTTTAGGTGAGGACATACACTCCCAAGCTATGTTTGATTGGTAAGAATAAAAAAATATGAAACAAAAAGAAATTAAAAAACAGAGTAAATGAAAAACGATATTTATTTTTTGCTTTTAAAAATAATAAAATATTGGTACATAATAATAATTAATTAATTTTATTTTTAAAAAATATACTCTCAAATTACATTTAGTTGATAATGATAAAAAAATGAAATGAAAGGCAACAAAATAAAATAAAAAACAATATTTATTACTTTATTTTAAAAAAATTAATAAAAATTATTTATTAATTAATATATTAAAAAATATAATAGATATTTTAACCTAAACTTTTTCACTCACATCTATAAACATGGCTGAATTTATAAAAAAAATTAAAAATTATATTTAAAAACTTAAATTTTATACAATTTATGATAAAAACTTTAAAAATTAAAATTATTCGTAAAAATTAAAATCATTACTGAATTTTAAAATATTTATTACTAAATTTAAAAAAATTATTATTAAATTTTAGAAAAATTATAATTTAAGTATCTTTAATAGTGATTTTTAAAAAAATTTAATAATAAAATTTTTAAATTTTAGTATGTGATACTAATTTTACTTTTTGAAAATAATTTTAATTTTTAAAATTTTTTATTATAAATTTTATAAAATTTAGATCTTTAAATATAAATTTTTCAAAAGTTTATTTCCTGATTTGGGTTGACCCCACAGTACTCGAGGAGAAGTTGGAGGGAAAAGGAATAAATTGAAAAATTCATGAGACGTCAATCACTGCTTTTATTTATTCCCCTTTACATTCTATATACTTCAAATTTATTCGTAGGTTCTAGGTAGATTTCAGCTTTCGCGCACCTGCATAAAAGTTTTAAAGGTCAAAATGAAAAGGAGTTCTGGATTTGAAAATAGGTCAACTTGACAAGATACGTTTTTTTTAGAAGAGATAAAATTTAATTAAAAATTGCTGTTCAAAATTTTAAACTAAATATATTTATTTTAAAAAATTTCAAGTTATAAAATTATTTTAAAGTATTTTAAGACTAAAAATTTAAACTATATAAAAAAATTATAATTTAAGATTTTAAATTAAAATGTTTGGTTTTAAGATTTTTTAAAATAATTTTAAAATTTAAAATCTTTTAATATAAACATTTTTAACTTAAGACCTTAAATTGTAATTTTTTTTAATTCAAATCAAACTTTTACATTCAAAGATTAGAAAATATTAAATTAATGAGATTTTGATGATTAAAAATATTTTATCAAAAAAATTTTGGTAAGAAGCGAAATGTTTCACTTGCTTCAAATATATGAAGAGGAGCTATTTATAATATGTCATTCTATTAGAATTTTCATGTTAAAATACTTATGTTACGTTTACATTAAATTCAACCAGTTGAATATATTAAATATATCAACTAATATGCCTGAAAAATTTATAAATTAATAATTTAAACATAAATTAAGTTTTTCAATGCTTTAAGAACAAACATATTCGATCAAGTTACTTAATTGTTGCACATGTATTATTTATTTCAGTCGAATTATTGAAATCTCAAACTGATTTAAGAAAGAAAAGAGGGCCTACCACAACGTTATAAATTTATGGACCCAAGAGGAAAACCTTTGCGTGAGTAGAAACTTAAAACCATGTGGTCCAGGTAGTCGGAGATGTTTGATCAGCTACTCTCAGCTGAACCTAATTAATCTCTGAAGTCTGAACCGCACACGTGGTATAACTAGCCCAGAGCTAGCTAGCATTAAAGGTGCTGTCATCAACAATTTGGGTGTATGGGATATCCTCCTAGCCATTTTCTTATGAAAATAAAATTATTGTTTAAGATCTTAAAATATTTATATTAAAATATTTTAAAATTTAAAACTATTTTAGATAATTATAGAATAAAAATTTTAAACTATAATTTTTTTACAAAATTTTTATTTTTATTTTAAATTTTTAAAATAATTTTAAAATTTAAAATCTTTAATATAAACATATTCGTCTTGAAGTTCTGAACAATAATTTTCCCTTATCTTCTGTCCTTAACTTGTTTTACACTTTCATTTTAAGCACCTGCTAATCGCTTCAAACTACCTCATGACATTTTCAGGAATTATCAAGAGAAAAATGAAGGCCACGAAACAAAATTTAAGTTTAGTTTTAAATGTGTGTAATCATGTTTTCTAATAAAACATGATAAGTAATTATATTTATTAACACTTAACATTACATAGCTGATTTTTTTTTTTAAAAAAATATTTTACATATTATGTTAATTAAAGAATTTAATAACAAATGTTCAGAAATTTTATCAAAATTTTATCCAATAGTACTTATATATTCAAATTTTATCAATTTTTTTTTCACACTACAACAAATATAATAATTTTTTGATTAATGCATCTGACAAAAATTTGACAAATGTTATTTTTTTATTTTTCAAACTAAACTTCAGTCAGAAACCAAATCTATTTGTGGGAAAATAATATTGCACCAAAAAAAAAACTGGCAAAAATTCAAAAAAAAATGACAAGAAACATTTTTGTTGAAAAAAATAAAAAATTAGTTAAATATTTAATAATAATAATAATAATAATAATAATATTATTATTATTATTATTATTATTATTATTATTATTATTATAGTATAATAATATATGATTATAAACCAATCACTTTCTTGTTGCTATACAGCGACAAAAAAGTGGTGGTTAGTATATATATATATATATATATATATATATGAATGGTTTAAAAAATTTAATATAAATTATAAATATTTAAATTTAAATTAATTAATAAATAATGAATATATAATAAATCAGGTAAATATATTCTAAATATTTATTTAATTTAGATTATAATTATATGATAATTTATATTATTTTCATTAATTATTAACTATTTAATAATTATTTAATAAATTAATTAAAATATTATTTCATAAATATAAATAATATAATAAAAATAAAATTTTTTATTAGAAATATGGATGCTTTGGAATATTTTTACTTTTGTTTGCTTATATTCTTAACTATTGAAAAAAAATTTTTGAAAAGTTTATTTTGACCTGCAAAATATAAAAAAATTTATATTAAAATTTTAATGTACATTAACATGACGAAGATAATAGAAAAAAAAAAGTTAAGAAAAGAGTCGTTGGATTCAATGTTGAATTGAATAAAAGAGTTATTAGATTAAATATTATTATCTGAGAGAGAAATCAGTTTTCTAAAAATACCACATTAAATAGCCACCAAAAAGTTATTTGCATGACCGTATGGTTAGTTTCCCGATTATTATTATTATTATTATTAAAAAAATATAATATAAATTATAGAAAATCTAAATGAAAATTAATTAATTAATTATAATTTAGATTATAATTTAGATTATGTATATTTATTGTTAAATATTAAATAATTATTTGATACATTAATTATTATATTATATAATGAATATATAAATAATATAATGAAACAATAAAATTTTTTATATTTTAACTCTTGTTTAACTATTAAAAATTAAAGATTTAATTTTTTTATAAAAACTATTTTTAATATAATAATATATTAGCCTTTTATTATTTTTATCAATAATTTTCTAATGTAGTTATGAATGTAATTATTAATTTTATATTATTATTTTATTGATTTAATTATTAAAGTAATTATTAATTTTGTTTTATTATTTTATTGATTTAATTATTAATTATATAATCTATTTATATTTATTTAATATCATTTTTTACTAAATTTAACCATTACATGTTTTTTAACATTAAAAAGTAACTGTTAGAAAAAAATAGCATATAAATAGTTTTGTGTTTTTTCTTCTTTCTTTTTCTTATTTTTTCGTACCATTCATAGATCAATTTTTCCTATTTCACTTATTTCACTTTTTATATTGCATTTGCAATTCTATAATAATAGATCAAATTTATGTAATAAGAAGGTAGTTATTTAGTTCTTTTGAAACTAAAACCTTTTCCTTATTAGTTAAATGAAAATTTGCAATTCATGGAACTTTTTGTATACGAGAATTTCATTTGAAACTTTGCATTTATATTTGAGGAACTAGTATTACAAATGGAGATGGTAATCAAAACTCTTGCATTCTTCATAATAAAATCATGTAATTTGTAGCTCATATTTCAAGCTTTGGTATTCGTTAAGATAAAAATTTTTCATGTGCAATGAAAGATTGTCATTAGCTTTACTGCTTTAAAGTCTTTTATTATACCTAAAATAATTCTATCTTAATGAATATAAAGACTTAGAATGTAAATTGCAACTTGCAGCGTTTATTATGAAAAATATAAGAGTTTAAGTATTATTTCTATTGGTAGTACTAATTCTTCAAATGTAAATGTAAAGTTCTAAATGCTCAAAAAAATTTCTTGTCCTAGAGATTCCATGAATTGCAAATTTTTGTTTAACTAATAAGAAAAAGTTTTAGTTTCAAGAGAACTAAATAATTACTTTCTTATTACAGAAATTCAACTTATTATTATAGAATTGTAAATGCAATGTAGAAGTAAAATAAGTGAAATAAAAAAAAATTATGACCAACAAGAGAAAAGAAGAACATAGAAGAAAAATGAACGAGAAAGAACATAAAACTATTTATATACTGTTTTTTTTAACAGTTACTTTTTAATGTTAAAAAAATGAAATGGTTAAAATTTAGTAAAAAATGATTTTCAAGAAAAATAAATAGAATATATAATTAATAATAAAATAAAATAAAATAAATAATAAATTAATGATTACTTTAATAATTACATTAAAAATTATTATTAAAATTAATATATTATTATATTAAAAATATTTTTAACAAAAAATAAAATTTGACTGGACATAATTTTTTTATTTATATCAATTAAAATAATTTTTGAGAAATAAATTGATTAATGATATATTAAAAATAAATAAAATGATAATAATGAAATATAAATTTATTATATAAAATTAATAATTTAATTAATAAGCTTGCATTCTATAATCCATATTGTATATTTCTATATTATAAAATTTTATATTTTTTAAATAATAATTAAAAATTTATTAGATCATTTATTTATAATTTATAAATTAATAACAGTAATAAACTTATTTCTTATTTCGTTTGAATTTAATATTTTTCTTCCTTAAAATTATATATTATATGTTTGATTAAGAAGTTTAATTTTATATTTTAATTAATTTGTAAAAATAATTATTAAAAATTTAATAATAAGCATACATAATATAAATTATCATACAATTGTAATATAAATTAAAAATATTTTTAAAAAATATTATGTCAAATTCATTATATATCAATTATTTATTAATTTATTTAAATTTAAAATATCCCTAATTTAATTCATATTTTTTAATCAATTATATTATTATATACATAAATATATTAATATATATATATATATATTATATCAAATTTTTTCTCGGCATATAGAAAAGTGGTTTATTATATTATATTAAAATATATACAACAATATATAATAATATATTATCTTATAATATATTTAAATAACAAGGCAATACTAAAATATAACTAGAATATATAGAATTAATTATCAAATTTGTAAACTAGAATTTTGTAATTTATACTGCATAATTTTATATTATAAAATTTAGATGATGATGATGATGATAATAATAATAATAATAATAATAATAATAATAATAATAATAATAATAATAATAATAATAAAAAATCTAATTTGTCTCTTATTTAAACTTACTATTTTTTCTAAAATTATATACTATATATTTTGTTAATAAATTTAATTATATAGATTAAATTAATTTTCTAAATAACTATTTACTATTTGATAATAAATATACTTAATATAAATTATCATATTATTATAATATAAGTTAAATAAATATTTAGAATATGTAATATTTAATTTATTATATATTAATCAATTGTAATTCAGATCTCTTATCATTTATATTAAAATTTTTAAATCACCCATATTTTTATATATATAATAATATGCATAATAATATAATATATATCTATATAAATAAAATGATAGCAATTGCATATAAATAAATTATTTCTAATTAGTAATTAAATTAATAGATTAGAATTCTGTGATCTATATTTTTTATTTTTACATTAAAAATTTTATTTTTTTACAAATATTATATATATATTGTAAATAATTTTCTATCGCTAGAAATGGAGAAGAAAAGTGGTTTATAATATTATTGTATATATGCATATATTATTAAATAATATATATATAAATAAAATGATGATAATGAAATATAAATGGATTATATATAATTAATTATTAAATTAATAAATTAGAATTCTGTAATCGATATTGTATATTTTTATATTATCAAATTTTAAATTTTCATCATCAATAATAATAATAATAATAAACTTGATTAGTATTTTGTTTAGATTTAATATTTTTCTTTCATAAAATTGTATATTATGTATTTGGTTAAAAATTTAATTATATATAAATTAATTAATTTACTAAATAAATATTTAACCTTAAATAATAAATATACCTAATATACATTATCAAATAATTATAATCTAAATTAAATAAACATTTAGAATATATTATATCTAATTTATTATATATTCATTTTTATTAATTAATTTAAATTCAGATCTTTTATAATTTACTTTAAATTTTTTACATCACACATATTATTGTATATAAAATAATATGTATAATAATATAATATTATATAATACACACACACATATATATACAAATGAAATGATAATAAATTATTTGTTATTAACAATTAAATTAATAAACTAGTATTTTATAATCTATATTGTATATTTTTACATGTCCTATCCCTACATTAGAGTCTTCAAAAACTGTTTGTCTTCTTTCTCTTAAACATACTAAAACACATTGGTTTAATCCTTGCCTAAAATTTGGCTTTATTGCTACTTGTATTAATCCTACATGTATTCATCCGAGATTACTTTAAAAGGTGTTATCTATTATAAGAATAGAATTCCTAGTATAATTAATTCTCCTAAATATTTTATTAGAATAAAACATATCCCTGTATTGCAAATATCAGCATTGGATAGCGTTTATTTGTTTTCTTTCTTTTTCTTTTAATAAAGCTCTTATTTCTATAATTTCTAATTCTCTATGGATTTCTTTTTCTTTTAATTCCTTTATTTATATTTTTTTATTTTTTATTCTTGTTGTAGTTTTTTATTTCCTAATATCTAAGTTTTATCTTCAGACTTTTCTAATACTTTTTTCATAGTTATAGGTGGTGGTTTTTCTTTTTCTCTATCTTCTTTATCTAAAATATCTTTTATTTTTAACAAGTATTGTTTCTTTATATCCTCATCATTTATCTTATCTATTATTTTAGTCAAAATTGAATATTTTCTTTAGCTATTATATTTACTTTATTTCTTGTTATATAATTTTCACATTTGCATATGTTTGTACCTAAATATTATGATTTTGATTAAATGTTTCTATATTAGATTATTCCTAAATTTGATAAATGTGATCTTCCTCATAATCAAAAGAACTAATTATTATAACCTATTATATATCATTCGCTTGGTACAATAGAATGTCCATTTAGGTAAAGGCATTCGTTGCAAAACTTTTTGCAACAGAAATTTGGGTACTAAATATCTCAAATGGACTTCTAGCACTCAAAAATGGTATTCTTGCCTATTTAAATTCATAACTCACACACACACATATATTTGGTTTCACTCATTGGATCATGTATGTAAATGCCATATGCATAAAGGAACCAAATGGACCATTTGTTATATAATCACATATTGCAACCTAAATTTTTTTAAAAAATCATAACTTAAGTTACACAATAATGCAAATTAGGTATTCATAGAAAGCTTAGGATCTAAACTTTCTACTATAAAAATTTTAAATCAAAATAAATCCAACTAGTCTCCTAAAGAACACAAAAATTAGATCTAGACTAGGTGAACAATAATTGTGTCATGATAGTTTTTTAGGACCAATTTTAAAAATTCATCAAATATTCTATACAAGTATGAAAAATACAAACTTTGGCTCTATAAAAAACTCTAAATGTTCATCAAATTTTAGTCATAAGCTTGATCATTAAAGCTATCAAGGGTAAATATGTAATTTACAGCTCATTTAGACAATTTTTTTGTTCCAAAAGGGTTTAATTAAGCTTTAATATGTTATCTCTTATCTTGAGCAACTTTCAATCTATGAATATGTCAGCTATAAATGGTTCAACATATAAAAGTTACTTAACATCTAAAAATCACCTTTCAACTTGTGCTCATGCATACATTTCTCATTGACATTAACATAACGAAACATGTTCCAATTACATATATATACATTAAATAGTCTTACAATTGGGGTCTAATGCATTTACATAAGTTTGCTATTACATTTTATCATAATACACATTAGAAGAATATATACATCATATGGAACTTGGCTATACTTTCTTCAAACTTTTAATTCTTCACTTTCTCTTTCTCCTTCTCCTTGTTGGGTTTACCTGACATGGTTGGTAGGAGATAAAGTGAAATTCAGGGAGAATCTCAGTAACAATACTTAATTTAATCCAATGCTCATAATAGATGATTCAACAATGAAATGCAAGCATGTAAGGTCATATGCACATAAAACAACTTAAATATGGAATTGGCATACAACTTCTATAGTCATTTAGCCATGGCATAAAAATATAGTAATTAGGCTCATCTTTGAGTTAGGGAAGAATTATTGCACTCAATTTCCTGCTATGAGCCAAAAACATAACTTATATATGCACGAACTCATGTTAGAAAAGCCAATTCAAGCATAATATTAAGCAAATCATTAAAAAAACTTGTACACATAATACATCCCGACTTAAATTCATCCAAATGCTTGCAAGGAAGGAAGAGTAAGCTATCTTTAATATTAGGAATCTTAACCCTACACTAATTCACTTGTTCTTTTCCTTTTCTCTTTTTTTTCTTGGCTTGGCACACACACAAGAGTGTGGTCAATCTAGCTTAGCCCAAACAAATAAATTAAGATACAAAGCAACTAATTATGACTTATTCCATCTTATTCCATCACTACATATACCAATTAGAACTTGAAGTATAAACTTAGGTTACTTTAAATGCCTTAAAGGGCAATTCTCAAGATTCAACTTCTGGGCTTCAAAATCTGATCATACATGATTTGTGTGACTTAAATGGGACTCATTAAGGCCATCACAATCATGCTTAAACATGCATAGAGTCACATTGTCCCATGAGGCATTCTTGAACCTTAACCTTACCTTTTTACTTATAAAAATAGGGCTCTAAATTCATTTCAATGCTTTCACTAGTGTTTATATTGCATATGTAGGCCATCTAAAACCTTTGAATCAATGAAAAATACCCCATAGACATTCCAACTCCTCCTTAGCCAAGACACCTTAACCATACCCTAAACATGGAATTTTTGTTTGCTTAATAAGGAATTTGGAGACTTTGTGATATCCATAATTTATTTCTATTTCATTTATGACACTATAAGGTTGAAATCATCTTTCTAGAGTTTTGAAATTTTTATGGCTCATCTTAAACCCTAGGTGGCTTTGTCTTATTTTCTATGGCTTTCTAGGTAGATTTTTTTTTTTTTTGTATTCTTACTCCTCATCCTTCTAAACCCTTGTTTTCATCAAATTTTCCTCAATTTCATGCCTCTCTCTCTCTCTCTCTCTCTCTCTCTCTCTCTCTCTCTCTCTCTCTCTCTCTCTTTCTTTAGTCCAAACTGTCACACCATATCAAAAACATTATCCATAGTATAAGACAAACAACGTAAAAGTCCTATATCTATCAAATTTCCACTTTTAGTAGCGGAATTAATCGATATCATAGGCCAAAATAATTTAATATTACTCATATGGACCCTTTGGCCTTACCAACAATTTCTTCCATTTGTAATACACTTAATCAACTAAAACTAAGATAATTTGAAGCACCAAATTTTGGTCTAAGGTGTACAAACCGAAATAGCATCTCACCTGGCAGTTTCCAAGATTTTTCATATTCTAATATGAACTTTGAAAAATTATAATTAATTCTACAAAAATTGAAATCATGCAAACTCTACCATTCTGCAAAGCTACGAATGTCAACTAATGAACAAAAATAATTTCAGGTCATAACCATGCTTCTTAGAACCGGATCGGACCGGCCGATTCGACCGAGAACCGGTCTTTAGTCCGGTTCGGTTGAGTTGGAAAACTAGGCAAGCAAAGAATCGGTGAAAACCTGTAAAAAATCAGACTAAAAAATCGGTCAAACCAGTCTGAAGCCATTTTTCTTTCTTTTTTTAATTTTTTTTATATAACAGAATAATTTATTTTAAATGATTTTGACAAATTAAAAATAGAAGGTAATAAAAAAGATGAGAGAGTTGAAATATGATTTTTTTTTTTAAAAAAAGAGAATATAAGAGAAATAAAATGTGTATAATTAATTATTTTTTATACTTACTTTTTATCATGTTCAATTTCCTAATAATATTTCTCTCAAATATCAAGATACTTAGCTAAAATTATTATTTATTATTTTATTTTTTAATAATAAGTAGAATCTTAATATAATTTAGACATTTTAAAAATTTAATATTAAATTTTCTTAATTTTTAATCATAGATAATTTTTATTTTAAACTAAACATTAATTTTTGTAATATCTTAAGAAATGTTAAATTAGTAATCAAATATTTAAAATTTACTAATATTTATTTGTTATATTAAAATTTTAATACATAAAATTTTTTTAAATAATATATTTAATTATCACCGGTTCGACCACGGTTCGACCAATGAACCATGAACCATGAACCAGTACCTCCACCGGTTCAATGACCGGTCTGGTTTTAAAAACATTGGTCATAACAACTAAGGTTGCCTCATGAAAATTGATGGAATACTATATTAGGTCAATATAACATCCTACAATTGAACTCTAACTTTAAAAAATCATATCTCCCTTTATACAGATCCAAATGAAGTGCTATCAATGGCTATAGAAAGCTTAAGTAGGACTGTTCATGGTTAGGGTCAGGCTGGACATCTAATAGGCTCGAAGCTCAGCCCAATTAGGACATCAGGCTGATCCAACCTGAATAAACCCATTTTTATGTTAGGTTAAGGAGGGTTAGGGTTGCCCAGGCCATTTTTTTTATGAACTAATATTTGTAATATAAAAATATTTTTTTGCAGACTCATAGGTATATATTTTAAAATAATGGGCTTTTAGAACCCTCATATTTTTATTAGTAATAAAAAAATAGTTTAATATTATCAAACAAAATATAAGTTATACTAGCATAATTAACCTTAGGTAAATATGTGTATTTTCATTATTTAATAAAAGAAATATCAATAAGTATGCACATCAATGATGAAAACAATTAAGAAGTAGGGAGGATTTTGGTAAGTAATGAAAGCTGCAGCATGCAGAGAAAATTAAATGAAATAAGAATTATATATATATATATATAAGACGACAAGTTATTGATAACTAAAAAAAAAAAAGTAACTACTAAGGCGAGTTAGGCAGAACATGTTTTCACCCGTGCTCCAGCCTAACCCGATATAATTTTGTTTAAAGTTTTACCTATTTATATTTTTGGTTTAGCTCAGCTCTACCTAATTAGGCTGGGTTAGGGCTGACCCCTAGGGCCTAACGGGTCAATGAATACCTCTAAGCTTATGATGTCTAGTTTACACCTATAAAATTTTATAAATATTAGACCTCATTTGATCTATGAATAACACGATAATGCAAATTGACCATATGAACAATAACCTTGAAAATTTTGCATAATTTAGTCAACTTTAAAAATTCATAATAAATTCTCTAGAGCTCCAAATTGAATACTTTTTAGCTCTGTGAAAAGCTCTAGATGAGACCTATATTTATACTAAATTTCATGAACAAAATTATCCATTTGGCCAGTTTATGGTTTAGCTCAAGATTTGGTCATTTTTAGAACTACAAAAGGGTCAAATTGCTACCAAATGGTCTCCTACTCATTCCACAACTATTTGAGTACATCCAAAAGTATAAACACATTCTATATGAGCATCTCAAATGGTCTAAATCATCATGCATCTCAAAACCACCATCCTCCTTGCTTACACATACATCAACATCAAGGCTCTATGGTGTCAAGAACTCACATATTCATTCATTTAACTTTAAAAATTGATATATACATCATAGTTACATATATTAAAATATGTTCAAATGGTTACATCTCATATACATGATGTGGTTACAAAATTTAATGTCAAAATGCTTAATTTTCTATTTCATTGTCAAAGTTTTGCTCTTCAAGGTGCATGGCCTTCATTTCTTGGTCCATATGGCTCATTTAGACACGATTATACATATATGAGGGAAAAGTGAGATTCAAATAATTTCAATAGCTCTTTACCCTTTCAAACAAACATAAAAAGGATGTATTTATATGTTAAATAATGTATACATGCCATATAAGCTACTCATGAATATACATAAATCATTTTTCTTGTCATATGAACTCATACATGTCAAACATAGGCTCTCTAGGGCATTGGCCTATCCTTACCCAATTCCTTTGGGACTTTTGGATTAGCCTTACTCTCTTTTAAGGGACTTTTGACTTAACCTCACTCTTTTAAAGACTTTTAGTTGTGTCTCATTTATGTTAAGGGATTTTTGGCATAACTATACCTATTCAAACCACTTTACATTCATAAACATATTTCAAGAAGTATAATGGTACCATAACATGTATTCAATAGCTAAAAACATATCTTATAGTTCAAACATATACACAAATATCCAATGACAAGCAAACATCCAAGCAATGCATGTGAGAAAAGTTAGAAAACTACCTTGAAACAAGAAAATAAACTTTTCCTTTTGGTTACTCTCCCTTTTTCGGCCAAGCACATGCAATTAGGTGGAGCTTGATTCTCTCACATCAAATGAGACATAATTCAATCATTGGAACAAGCTCTAGCCTTATAAAAACTCTATGCATGCCTACTTTGGTCTAAGACACCATTATGGTTCTATGCAAGACACAATGAAGCAACCCTTAGGATTTATGATCTTAGCTCCAATTTCTCATTCAATCTAAGTCCTTTGACTCTATTTAAACTCCTTAGAATCATCATAAATTCAATTCAAGGAGCCTAGACTTAAGTTGCTTCTTTATGTCTTAAAATGGAGCCTACACTTCTATCTCACAAACCATGGTTTCTAAATTCAAACTAATGCTTTCTTTGGTGTCTCTAGCTCATATCTAGGCCATGTCTGCCCTTAGAATAAATTAAAACTCTCCTTAGGTCCTCTTTCTTTTCCTTGGCCAAAACACACACACACCCCTTAGAGTTATGGGGTTTTATTTGTTGTCTTAGGGAATTAGCCATTTATCTAACTTCCTAAATGTCTTAAGAGCTCATTCCTACCCTTACATAAGCTATACAACCCTTAGAAAGTTTCAAAATTTAACATGCATCTTAAAATCCCTAGGTAGAACAACTTGCATTTCAAGGCTTTTCTTTTTACTTCCTATTGTATATTCCTACTCCTTATGCTTCAAAACCCTCCTTCTACCTTCCTAAGACCAGAAATTATTCCCTCCTATATGGGCCTTGAGCTGGACCAAAAGTATACAAGGAGAACAAGCCAGGAGAAGCATAAGAAACCATGATGTCTTACCTTGATTTCAAGCTTTGTTCAAGTGGCTTTTCTTTGCTTCTAACTTCTCCTTCAATTCCTTTCTTTCTCCCACTGAACCAGCCATGAAACATCTTCAAATCAATCACAAATCCATAGGAAAAGAGAGGAGGAAGAAGAGAACAAAGTTAGTGAAGGAGGAAGCATAAAAAGTGTTAGTTTCTTACCATTTTCAAGGCTTCTTTGTCTCCCCTTTGCTTCCCTTCTTGTGAACCTAAGAGAGCAGCTCTTGAATCTGTTTTGGAGTAAAAATGAGTTGGTCAAGAGAGAGGGCAAAAGTGGGGATGGTTTTAAGAAGTCAAAGAGTCATTTTATAGCTTTTAAAAATTATAGTCCCTCTCCTTGGTTTCTATCATTTAGGCTCATTTTAACTCCTCTTTTAGAACTGTATTTTTTCATCATGAAATTTGGATTTTTTAATTCATAAAATGGCTTTGCTTTTACTCAAATTGGATTTAAAACCTTCCTGAACAAATTGGTTAAAGTTTTAGTCAATCGATGACAAAAAAGTGTAGATCGAAGGGGTTTTGACCATTTTAAGAGTTCTTATGGTTTTTAGGGCTTTTGAAAACCTCAGGACACTCATTTTTTTTATTTAAAGATTCCTCTTTTGAGTTTTCTAAAATTTTCTTGAAATTACAAAAATTTTACTGGCTTTTCATTTAGCCATTTCATCTCCGGTTCTGGGCTAACCTTAACTTTGTATTCTCATTTTAAATTGTCTAGATTATTGTACTAACCTTATTTGGCCTCAAATATTTCTATTTAGTGGACCTTCTTTAATAATTCACTTAGGTTAGGGCATTTTAGAGTAAACAGGTATTACACAAACCAACAAGGGGTTTGGAGTTCTAAAAATAACAATTTTCTTTGCTTGATACATACCTTGTTTGAAGGCTCATTGTGTGTAGATTCTTGTGGTATATTTGATTTCTTTGAAGAAACTCTTTTGCTTTAGGTGACAATCACAACTTTCACCTTTTCAATAAACTAAATCTACCATAAGAAAGAGTATGAAGATAGGAAGAAGTTTCATAATTATATCATGGCTAAATTTTGCATAAAACCTTACCTATTATGCCTTGCGCTTCCTTCTCTCTCTTCCTTCTTCTCATGCCACCATGGCTAAAATATGGGAGCTAAATAAGTCTAATGGAAGAAGGAGAAGAAGATGGCGTGATTATATGGAAAATCTAAGATATTTATAACAATTTTAAAATGATCGTTACATCGCTTCACTTTAATTTCTCCATTTGAGTTTATTTTTCATTCATTTCTAAAATTGATTGCTCCATACTAAATATCCTTAGAGATTTCAGGGACTTCAAATAGTCTAGAAAAGTCTAGCCTAAAATATTGTTGTTGGAAACCTTAATTTGTACACTCTTAGGGATTTAACTGAATAGAATTCATTTGGTTAATTTGCTACCCTATCATATTATGATGAAGAATATGTATTTTTCAAGTTAAATCTCATGTTATCCAAATCTTTGATGTTTCTCATTTTACGATTAAATTGGCTTTTACCCCTATAGTCATTTCTTATATGTTCTACCTTTTTAATGTTGTTCTGGACCCTTTTACCCTATGCATCATTTAACCCTCTCTTGTACTCAAAAAGTAACCATTTAGAGTCCACAATGGCTTAAACAACTTAAAGTGGCACCATCTAATTAAATTTTTTGTTTTATGTGTCATCATTATTTTGACTAGTTTGATTCATTCTAATTGTTTTGGTTAACTCATTTAATCTTACTATGGCTAGAAATACCTTTCTTCCTTATAATATTCAAAGTTATAACATTCCCTGTATTTTAACTTTTATAGTACAAAACCTTTTATAGTTGCCTCTATTTAAGCTTCAACTTAATTTTCACCTCCATTTCTTCTTTTTAATTGGTCTTCTACTCCTTTTATCCTTCCTCTTATATTATTTAAGGAGTCTAGACTAGTTTAAAAATACTGGATATTGTACTGTCACTTTCCCTATATTTCTTCTGTTACACTACAAAGCCCTTTGCGATTACCTCTTTTAGGCTTTAAGCTAATTCTTGACCTCATTTTTATATCTCAATTAGGCTTCTAACTATATTGATCCTTTCTCTTATGTGTATCTAGGAGTTTAGCCCAATATAAAATATAGGACATTACAATAATACTTTACAATTTTGGAGTAAAATCTTCATTTATCAAAATTCTCAAAAGATTTTATTTATTTTCTTCATTAATTTTTAATTCCTTTATTTTCCTTTTAGTTTTACATCTGTTGGCAAAGTGACCAAATTGATCACATTTGTACCATACTATTTCCTTTTTATTTCTTTTATAATTTTCTCCTTTTGTTTTATTATTATTAAATCTTTTTCAGTAAAGTTTATTTTGATTATATCATTTTTTATATTTTAATTTTGAAAGTTTAAAACATGTCTCATTCTTTTTTCTTCTAAATGGAGCTGTTATCTTTTCAAATCCATATTGTTCACAAAAAACTTCTAACTCTAACTTTTCTTGTTTTCTATCTAAATACATCTTTCTTTGCATTTTCATCTCATTATATAATCTTAATCCTACTGTATTTTTGACATTTATTATATACCAATAAATCATAAGACTATATTTTATTAACCCTCATTGTTTGTGTGTTATTTCAACTCTAATCTTTCTTTCTAGAAATTAGAATTCCCATCCTGTCTTTGAAATACATTAGGAATAAAATTATCTTTATACCATCTAAAATCTACTAGTGTTGGATATCTTAAATTTATTAATTCTTTTAAATACCTTTCTTGTACCCCTATAAGTTCTCCAACAAAAGATTTTATTATGGCATATTAATTGAGCTATATTGGCTAAATATGCTTCTTCTTATTCTAGAGGATTGATTTTAACATTTCTATGTGCTCTTATTTCTTCCCTTTTTGCTCCAGTGAGAATATTTTACCACCATCCTTTAAGGCTTTCGGTAAACCTTTGAATGAGTATATCAAATATATTATTGTCATTATTATTTTCTATTCTATATGCTACTACTGCCATCATCATCTCTTGAGCTAAATTCATTATTTCATATTCATTTAATCCATCTAAATTCCATTCATATATAGACCTACCATTATAATGAGATGCAGCCAACAATAGAATTTCTTTTGTCAAACTATAAGTCTGGTAGTGTTAGTCTCGAGTAATAGTTCTTCTTTGTATGTCCATAATTATTGTTATTTCTCTTAATTTTATTTATTGTTATTTGTTCTGTGTCTTTAAATTGATGTTCTAATATAGTTATTGTAACATCTTACTTTTTCTAATTGGGCCTAGACCTCTTACTAAGTTAGAGGGACATGAGAAGGAGAGTATAAAACTAAGTAAAAAGAGAAAATAAAGAGAAAAGCAAAAAAAGAATGAGTTTCAGGGGTGTCTAAACAGTGAAATGTCGAAAAAGTGAAAAAAAAAGAGGATTTTAATAAAAAATTAATTAGAGCAAGTTAATGTTATTTTCTACTATATATGAGTTAAATAAGGTATAAAGAATGTTTAGGAAGTATAAAATAGGTCAAAACATTGACGGCACAAAAATCGAAAAAGCCAATATCACAGTGTAGTTTTGAGTTGTTTTACATCATTTTGAGCTCTTGTAGCCTAAGAAAGTTGGCTTAAGGGTTTTAAGACCTTCTAAATAAGAATATGGAGTTTGAATCTACGTAAAAAATGAGTTAGAATACAGATATTTCAAAGTCTAAAGAAATAAAGGATAAATGGTCATTTTTTCTCAAAAAGTCAACACCTAATGCTTTCTTTTTTAATGTGCATGTTCTACCCATATTTCCACCACCTCAATTCTGAAACTCTTGCATCTTGAAAGTTTCTAATGGCATTCGTGGTAGAGAGAAGAGAGAGAAAGAAAAAGTCAAGCTAAATGGGTAAGTTTTCGTGCTCCTTTCATATAGCTCTAGTTATGAAAATGATTCCTTTCTTCAAAAGCTTTAATGATGGTTTTAAATTCTATATTAGAGGTATTTAAGCTGCCATCAAAGGAGAAGAAAGTGCTTTTTTCAAAAAATCAATTGGTGGAAAATGTAAAACACTAAATGAGCTTCAAAACAAGGTATAGTATGATATGTTGGAAGCTATTATTTCATGGATTTCTCTCCATCTTCATCACATGTAGAGAGAGAAAATATCTCTCTCTCTACATCCTCTTACATGTAATTAATCATATAGAGCATGTAGAATTCATTTAGATTGTGGAAATGAGAAGAAATTGCCAAAGGAAGCAAGAAAACTCCATATGGCACTATATATACCTGGTTTTAGCTACCCCATAGGAAATGGCACTAGATGAGCTTGTTTTTAAGTTCTAATGAATTTAAAGATCTTTTAAGGAATTACAAAGGCTAAAGGAAGTATCGGTTCGAACTATAAATGCTAATTATGAAAGTTAAAATTTTTAGGTGTTTAAAAAAAAATTAATTCAAATAAATGGCTATGTTAGTGTTTAGTATTATATTTGAGCATTCTAATGAGCTTAATGGAAGCATAAAAAGCTATCTAGAATATTAAAATGAGGTTTTAAGGTATAGGAGTGAGTTTAGTAAAAATGGCTTAAAGTCACAAAATACGTTAAAGTGAAAAATGACCAAATAAATAGTAAAATGCTAATTTTAGGCTCAAAATAAGAATTTAGAAAGCTTGAGTTGCTTAGAAAAAATTGCCTAGGAAAAACCCTATATTAGGGGCTAAGAAAAGGGAAAGTGAGAAAGATTAATGATATGTTTGGTTCTACATTTCCAAGGCTCAAAACCATGTTTGCGAGGAAGCAACAATTTGTTATTTCTACACAAACATGGTTTTGAAACAGGATTCCAAACACACACTAACTAGGCAAGCAAGTAAAAGAAGTTTCAAGCTCTAAATGCAAAGTTATGTGAGCCTTAGAAAAATAGTCATTTAGTTAAAGAAGAAAAGAATCCTTTAATGCTTTTAAAAGTGTTGATATGCATTAAAAGTAGCATAATATTGCATATAACCAGCCTATAATGGCTTTGGCAATGATATTAGGGTTGATATGATATTATAAGTCATCAGTGTTGTGATGACCTTATCTTGTTGTCATTGTAATTAAGGTTAAGTACACAATTAACAATTATAAGTTTGGATTAAAAGCCATTTCGACTAATTATATTCTGAAAATGTGGAAAAATTTAAACCTTAATGTTATTAGAGTTATCAACCATATAATTATAAACACTCATGTACATAAAGGAGATAAACATTCATTTATAAGTCTGTGATTCTATTACCCATTGATTTTGACTCACAAGGATTTTCTACTAATGTTTCTAAGTCATCCTTTGATGTTACCATATGTAGAACCAAGATTTCTAAGTTAATATAAGGGTTTCAGGATGTTTGCCATGGCTAAATTCCCCTTAGCCTCTAATTGCTCTTGGGTTCACTTCTTACATTGTCACTAATTTGGCCGTGGCGAGTTGGAGCTTCGCCACTTGCCCCAGCCAGCCTATATAGCACCGCGGCGCGAAAGCCTTCTGGAACTTACCTTACTCGCCTCTTGTTATTGGCCGCGAACAATTCACCCTTTCGCTGCGGCCAATTCCTCTCTAGAATGCCTGATTCAATTTCACAAAAGTTCACTGTGACCAATTCCCATCTAGCCACGGCGAATTACCCTCCGGATGACACCCAGTTTTGCCTTTCATATTTCACCACAGCTAATTCCATTTTTCGCCGCGGCGAATTACTCTCTGGACTCCCCCTGGGCAATTTCGCCTCTATTGGCTGCTGCGAAATGCCTTTTGATCCTACAACTTCTAAAACCTTGTCTCATACTCTCTACTCTCCCTTCAATGACATCTTAGGGCCACTCTACCTTAATTGAGGGGCTCTAATAGTTTTCATTAGCTTAATTTACCCAGTTTATTCTATCATTACTAGTTCAAGACTTAAAGGTCAATTTCTACTCCTCCAACTACCCTATATCAACAAGTTTATGGATTAATAACAACAAAATTTCATAAGCTTCCAGCAATCATCACTCAAATATAAATTCCATTAAAGATTCCATACATCACTGATTCAAATCAACAATCTAATATATCCCATGATGACATTTCCAATAATAAACCACATCAAGAATTCAACAAAGTTCATACATTAGATACTATAAGTTCATACATCTAATACCAATCTATAATGAGACTTAACTCTTTAATAGATACATTTCAACTAATCAAAATATAACGCCTACACTTGACAACATGATTACATGATGATGCTATGTAACTAATAACAAAATTGCATCTATTCTACTCAAGTCAATCCAAGTGTAGCTTCCTCCACACATGGCTAAAGCTCATGGATTCTCATCCACTTGCTTCCCCTTATCCTTGCCCGAAGGGCTTTCACCTGAAAGTATAATCCCATGAAATGGGGTGAGATGTGAATCTCAATAACCAAGGAAAATTCTATTCATATATTCTAGTTTAATCAACATATAAGCATGATTTCATATAAGCATCTAAAAATATACCAGTCATATTAATAAATGAAACAATTAGGCTATCATGATTACTATCCCATACTAGCAATCATATTTCCACATGTCAAAGGCCAATAACACTGGGAGAGGCTTGTCCACAGCACCCACTCCCCAATGAGTACAACTAGGGCTCAGTGCATCTGGGGTTTGATCATAACCCAGTGCCCGATCGAAGCACATACATGAGTAGCAGCTGCACCACAGCTCCACCATGGACTCACAAGGTCCAATCACAATACAATAGATAGCCAACCTATTCATTCAGCATTTCAAATCATTCATGTATAGCAAATATGAAATTAAAGCAGATATATGCATGAAATTACTATAGTCCTGGTTACCTCACTTGTAGATAATCCTCTAAGAGCCAATTGAATGCTACTTCAGCCTATAGATACAAAACCAAGCCATTACTATCCCTAATTACAATTTACATAAGCAAACTCATTACTCATGGAGTTAAGCTATATAGAACTACTCAGAAACACTTACCCAATTCCACTAAAACAAAATCTAGATTTTTGTTGAGCCTACCCTAGAAACCTCAAAATAACACCTCAAGTTTTGAGTAAATTCGCATAAAAATAATACCCATATCATAAGTCAGTCATAGAGGTTCTAAACTAGTAGAGAAAGTATCAGAATGGAAAGTTTATACTTATCTAATGTCAGCCCTAATCTCAACCTACAAAATTTCACCATAGAAACATCAAATGACAAGTTTCAGATTTTGGGTGTAAGTGAAAATACTCCAAATGAAAAACTAATCAGGCTAAAATGAAGAGAAAGAAAAGGGGATTAAGTTATACAACTATTACCTTAGTTGAATCTTGTTCTAGAAGTGAGAAATGATGGATTTCTAGCCCCAAACCTTAGCTTCCCTTTAAACCTCCAAATTTCTCTTTTGTGTTTTTGTGTTCTACAGAATGGGGAGTGGCTAGGTTAGTTTTTAGGGTTTTAAGTTGGGTCAAATATAGGTTATGGGTTGCTCCAATGATCCAACTCCAAATGGGCTTAAGAATTAAACTATGTTGGGCTAACTTTCATGTGTTGGGCTGCTGGGTTTTAATTGGATTAGGCCAAGTTTTAAGAGCTCAAAGGATTTGGGTCTACATATTGGTTGTTGGGCCAATTATAAGAGCTTATAAAAAGTGGATCTTGGGCCTCTATCACTTTGAATCAGATTGGGTCTGCACCTAACTTATTGGGCCTTCATTAGCCTCTTATAATGATCTCCTACATTAATTTGGGCCTAGATGAAATTTCTACCCTAATTAAATCCCAAACTCATTAATAATTTATCTCTCTAAAATTTCTATCTACTTAACTTACACGATTATTCCATATTAATTATTCTTAATTAGCCCAAATTCATGATTAATACCTTAATTAATTTTGTGGTGTTACAAGTGTAGTAGAGGGATGCAGTGTTAGTGCCTACCTAGGAAAGGAAAAAGTAGCACCTGTAGCATTAGGGGTGGACTCCTATCAGGTAGCATTTTTCTTCTTCCTTTCAAGCTTTTAACTACCTAAGTGCTTTGGTTGGATGTATGATGTGTTTGCTTGATATTCGAATGAGTTTTATAAGTTTTATGTAATTTTATGAGTTCTAGCCTAGTAAGCGAAGCTTACTTGATGTTGCCTAAGAAAAGAGGGCCAGGGAATTGAGCATAGTAGTTGTAATACCTTAACCTCTTAGTTATTATACCATGGTCCCATTATCTATCTCAATACATTTCATATGAATTGGAGCACAAATGTAAGAAACCATACACCTCACATGAAAAGGACAATAAATTTACTAGTATTAATTACATTACATAAGATCTTATTTCTTTAATTTATGCCCCATAGATTATGTGAACTCATCAATATCATTTTCTATTCATAAGACATCTATACAAGTCATAACCACCACCAAATATCTTAAGGACCTCGGGTTTTAGGCTACATGTCACAAAATCAATGGTTTGCTCTCCAATTCATATTCTAGCTTTCAAATACAAATTTTGAAAATTCATAACTAATTCTAGAAAAATAAAAATCAAGCAAACCATACCATTCTGGAAAGATGTGGCTAATTTTGAATAAAAATAATTCTAGACCAATGTCATGGCCTTAAACCCAAAAAATTAATAGAACACTAACTTAGGTTAGACTGCATTGCTGGTACTATCATGTAATTCAAAAATTCATTTTTCCCTCCAAAAAGTTCCAAATGAGGTAATCTTGGTGACTATGGAAAGCTTATGATGTCTAGTGTATGCTTATAACATTTCATAAGCATTGGACTTTATTTGACCCATGTGTAACACAAATAAGCAAATTGACCAAATGAACAGTAGCCATACCATTTCTGTATAATTTTGTCAACTTTGAAAAATTATAATAAATTATCTGGAACTCTAAATTGAGTTCTCTTTGGCTCTGTGAAAAGTTTAGATAAGACCTATTTGTTGGCCAAATTTCATGGAAAAACTCACTCATTTGGTTAGACTTTGGTTCAACTCTCCATTTGTCAAGTTTGAAGTTTCAAATGGCATCTCAAGACACCAAATGCTCTTCTTGACTTTCCACAACCACTTGAGCAAGTTTAAAAGTATAAATACAATATATAAAAGTATGCGAAATGATCTCAATCATCACAGAGCTCAATCTCACCTTACCACTTGCATACATACACATGTACACCATATCACATAAGGGCAAATGAGTGGCAAAACTCATATTCTCATTTATCTAACTTCCACATTGGTGCCTACACTATTTATACATACATTAGAACTTGCTTAAAGGTTTACATCATATATATAACTCGTGTTTACATATTTTGACATCAAGATGCAATTACAAGGCTCATTTCCCTATCCTTTTGTCAAAGTCTTTCCTTTCATGGTTGTTGGCTACCATTTCTTAATTCTCTTGATTCACCAAGACATGGTTAGGCATATGTGGGAGAAGTATGGGATTCAAAGAATCCAAATAACTTTTAACCCTTTCAAACATATACAATAAATGCATAAACAAGTTAAAGAATGCATGCATGACATTCAAGCAACTAGTGAGCACACATATATCATTTTCCTTGTCACATAAACTCATACATAGCAAACATAAACTCTTAAGAGCATTGGTTTAGCCTCACCCACCTTTCTTAGGGCTTTTGGGAAACCTACCTTGTCCTATAGTTTACTTATGGCTCCATTCAATACCTAAAGAAGCAGCTATAATAATTCTTAATCTTGGCCCTATTTTCTCTCTCAATTTATGACTCTTGACTTCATTTGGACTCCTAGAGCCATCACACAATCATTTTGAGGAGCCTAGCTAGGAATTGTTTCATTATGCCATATTATGGAGCCTACACCTCCAACTCTTAATTTATGGTTTCTAAAATTTTTCCAAGGCTTCCTTTCATGCTCTTCCATCATATATAGTCCTAATTTAAGCTTAGAAAAATTTACAACACTCCCTAGGTCCTTCATCTATGCTTGGCTGAGGCCTACGCTTCATTTTGGAACCCTGGAGTTTTTTTTTTGTTCCTTCGAAAGAACAGGCACTTGGGAGGCTTCCTAGAGATTTTAGGAACTCAATTAAACTCTCACATAAGCTAGAATATCCTTGGAGAAAATCAAATTTCATCATGTGTTCAAGAATTTCTAACTTTGCTATCTTGAATTTTAATGGTTTTCCTTTAGGTTTCTTTGCATTTACTAGCTTCCCATAGTTTAAAATCTAAGTTTCATGCTTGTTCTTGGTTAGAATTCACTCCCTCTTACAAGTTCTCAAGGTGGTCAAACCAAGTACAAAAGAAGTAAGGAGGAGAAAGCAACAAAAGCAAAGATATTTACCTTGGCTCCTTGGCTTCTTCAGGGGCTCTTTCACTTGGTATAGGCTTCTCTTTCAAAATCTAACCTTCTCCCTCTGAATCACACCCAAAAAAGATCCATATCAATAGCCAAAACCATGGAAAGAAAGGTAGGAAGGAGGATAACAATATTAAGGAAAGAAGAAGCTTGAAATTTTCAGTTTTTCCTTAACTTTTCCTCTTCTTCTTCTCCTCTCTAGGTGTGCCCTCGTACCTCATCTCTCTCTCTATTTTGGGTAGAACAAAGTTAGTTAGAAGGAGGAGTAAAGGTGGACGCCACTTTATAAGAAAGGAATTCTTAAATTTGTTCTTTAAAAATGCCATTTGTGTCCCTTCTCTTGGCTAGTTCATTTTAGGCTCATTTTAGCTCCTTTTCGAGAACTATCTTTTCCATCATAAAATTTAGGTCATCTAATTTATAAAATGGCTTTGGAATCACTCAAATTGGATTAAAAATCTTCCCAAACAAAAATGTTAAAGTTCGAGTCAACCGATATTAAAAAACATACATCGAAGGAGTTTTAACTATCTTGGATATTTCTATGAATTTTAAGGCCTCTAAAAACCCCAAAAAGCTTGAATTTTTTATTTAAAAAGTCCTCCTGTGAGTTTTCCAAAAAGTGCTCATGTATATGAAAATGCCATTATGCTTTTGGCGATTTTATTAATCTACCTTGGCCCTGATTTTTGGGCATCCTAGACCTTGGATCCTCACTTTTTTTATTTAAAATTTTATTTTAATTTTATTTGGCTTTAAATCTTTCAATTCAGGGGACTTACTTTTTGAACTAACTTATTTCGGTGTTTTTATGAAAAATCAGATGTTACGTGTTAATTGTTGTTAGTTTCAATGGTTGCACACTAAATGTTTGATAAAATGCCTAGGTGGGAAAGTTACTTTTTCTAGGAGTGGAATTTAGATAAATTAAATATTCTATAATTATTTATATTTATATTTCTTGTTAGTAAATTAATTTTGAAGCTTAATTGATTGTGTTGGTATGAAATGTGGAAGATAAAGTATTATATCAAGCATAGTGAAGCATGAACTAGGTGCTTAAAGTGAAATTGGACTAATTGAGATAAAACTTCTACTTTATCTATTATTAATTGCTAGATTGGATTTGGTTTAAATTGTGCATTTGATAGTTGTTAAGCTAGTAAACTCAAGGTGTTTGATATGAAGTCTAGTTGAAAATTTAACTTTTTCTAAAGGTATATTTTAGGTAAAGTTAAGATTCTATAATCCCTAATTTATGTAATTAAATGATTTAAATTAATAGAAGTGGTCTAATTCTTCTTTTTGTTTGAAGTGATTGAAGATAAAGTGTGGATCAAAATAGAAGTGAGGCATTGAGTTATTGGGTGCTTGGGGACTATTGATTATTATTGTAAGTGGATTAAATAAGGTGGATTTAATTAATTAGAACATATTATATTGTAGATATGTGGTATTAAATGCATTTTATTAATATATTGTAGATTGTTGACTTGATTAGTGTAGGCTTTGCTTAGAAGTGAGACTTTTGGACTTCTTTAACACAACTAGTATCCATAAATCTTACTCTTTTACATTTCTTTTATCTTATGAGATTGTTTTATTGCAAAGTTAATCTATCTTTCAAGTATTTGAGAAAGTTGAATTATTTTGATGGTGTTGTAACCCTTATGAAATGATGAGTTTGTATTGTGAAATGATGAACTATGTTCTTATATCACGAGATTGAAATATTCTTATACTAGGATCACTGATTATTAGAAATGAAGAATAAATTATTCATGTTCACTTGATTTTTTAGATGAATTGATTTTGAAATTGTTATAAGATATTTTCAAAACATATGCTTGTTTGTTGTCTTTAAGATAAAAAATTATGGATGATAACCCAAGAATGAATATTTACTTGATGGCTATGATTATGATTATGAGATTGGACTAGATATTATTGATTATTAGTTTAGTGGGCTAGGTTGTTGGATGAGGTGTGCACACGCTACACTTCAGTGAGAGATCACTTTTAGCCTAGGACTAGGCTTAAAGTCATAGATCTCTTTTAGTTTAAGATGGATGAGTGAATGCTATAGTCAGCTCACATTGAGACTACCACTAGATGGAAAGCAAGGGTTATAGTAGTGAAGTCCCACCTGCGAGTACTATTGGGCATATGGTTTTCTAAAGTAAAGTTTGTTTGTATAATTGATTTCTATCTAATGTTATTCCTTACTAATGGCATATGAAAATGGTTTGCCAAAATTATGGATTATTATAGTTTATGAATATTTTAGAAAGGTATCCTTTTAGCATACTTAATTTTGCCTTTTGCTAATGATCTTTATTTAAAGTAAAAGAATTACATTTATGGCTCAGAATACTATTTTGGAACTCACTAACTATTGGGATTTCATCTAACATTTTCTTAATGCATTTTCAAGACAAAGAGTTATGGTCAGCAAAGAAAAGCCACACAATGAGTACGTAGTCAGATTGGTCTAGCAAATATGGTAGTAGGATTTCTGATGTAATAAGAGATTTTGATACTTAAGATGGTTTTTAGTACTATCTTCATTTTCAAATGAGTTTTATTTTGAGATCATTTACAGATGCTTTTATATTTTATATAGATTATATATTGGAGTTATAATATGGATTATTCATTTTTGCTTCCATTGTTGATAGATATAGATTATGTTACTAGAAATGGTATTATTTTACATATGGAAGTTCTAAGTGTTATAGGTTCACTATAGTATATATAGATGATGTTTTAGTATTTTTGAATTCAATTAAACAATACTTTAAACATCTACAAACATTCTATCAAATAATAATAATAAATGGATTAGTGGTTTTAGCCACAAAAAGGAAACTATTTCAAACAAAGATGAAATTGTTAGGGTTAGAAATCTATTAAGGATCTATAACCCTAACAAGATAAAAACCAATTACAAATGAGATTAAATATAAAGACCAATTACAAAGAGTTTTAAGATGTTTACATTATGTTGTAGAATTCATACCAAACCTTAGAATAAAAGTAAAAGCTTTGTTTCAAAGATCAAAGAAAAATCTAATTGATTGGAATTCTAAGATGACAACCATAGTCCAAGAAGTCAAATAGCAAGTAAGAAATTTACCCTATTTACGTATACTTGACCATAAAGCCTTTAAGATAGTAGTGACAAATGCATCAGATATAAGATTTGGGAGGAAAAGAATAGATAATAAGATATCATTTGGGAGTATGGATAGACACCAAATAAAAATATTCCAACATTTATAAATAAATATTATCAATTGTTTTGTGTATTTCAAAATTTCAAGATATTTTGATAAGTCAAAATTTTCTGTTAAGAATAAATTGCAAAGTAGCTAAAAAGTTTTACAAAAAGATGTTAAAATTTTAGTTTCAAAAAACATTTTTGCAAGATGGCAGGCCATTCTACCTTACTTTGATTTTGAAATTGAATTTATAGTAAGGAAAAATAATTCTTTGCTCTAATTTTCTCACTAGAGAATTTTTATAGGTAAACTCCTTTTCCAATAATATTTTTATATGAGCTCCATTAAAGGAGGCTCTTCCTCCCAAGGGGGGAGAGGAGGTAGGGGAACAACCATAGCCATATAACTAGTTTCACCTAATAAAGCCACAGCTACGATTTGAAAGCCATCACATTATACTACATCTTCTTCACAAACACATCTTCCCCTAAAAGCTAAACACAAACCTTTAAACAATCACTAGCCAAAACCCTAACTATAGAAGAAGAACCGCAGTATGTAACAAAAGAATATGTTATTCATGTTTGCCCTTTAGAACCTAAAGAATATAGGAGTAATATCCAAGCAGCCATCAAAGCAGCATTTCATGAAAGGTTATCTAAAGAATCATGGAATTTCATTCCTTATGATTTTAAAAGAGATTGCAGGTATTATGAACTAATCTTGGTTGATTCAAATTCAGCCTTGATTAGCTATCAGAAATATTTTGCAAGCAGAGAATATTCACATATAAAAATAAATAGGGTTTTCTCATATAGCTCTTGGAAATAGTCACCTTTCATAATAAAGAAATTTAGTTAATTATCATAGGTTAACTTATAATTATTATGATTATAGGGGAGCTTGGTACAATGTCTTTTATTATATAAATTATGAACACTCATAGTTTATATGGTTCAACAGAGATTGCCCAAATGATTTTCTAAATTAATTCCTATAATGGTTCCATGTATTTAGGCCTATACAACAAATTTTCTTGGCAATAGTAGAGGCAAGTTTATAAAGTGTTTAAAATGGCCACTGATTATAAAAATATAGAAAAGCCATTTTACTTCTTTCACCATTTCAAAATTCCTTAGCTTATGAGCTAGACATTCAAAATTTTAGTAGGGGTTCATATTGTAACATCTGAGTTTTCGTAGAAACGAGGACTCAAGGTTTCATAATTTTTTTAAATCTCCTCGTTATAGTTAGGATACCTCTTTGCTATAGCTAGGGTGTTAGTTCGCTACAGTGAAGATGCCAGTTTGCTATAGTGAGTTTTTGGCCCATACAAAATCCAAGGAAGTTCTTACAATAGCGCAGTTATGGCAAGAATAGCCGGGAAGCTTTAGCAATAGTAAGAGCTGTCTCTTACTATAGCGAAACCTATTTAAGAAAATACCAATGAGAAATTTTTAAATAGAAAGATTGAGTTGTCTGAGATTCTCAGAGGACCTAAAAACTATAGGAACCTTTGGAATAGTTTAAACCCCCTCTGGTGTATGTTTTTGAACGTTAGTTGATCCAAACTTTGATCGTTTTATTTGGGAAGATTTTAAATCCAAATTAAGTGATTCTAAAGCCATTTTATAAAATAGAAGACCTAAATTTTATGATGGAAAAGAAGATTCTAAGAAAGGAGCAAAAATAAATCTCAAATGAATTAACTAAAAGTCAAGACATAAATGTCATTTTTAATGACCAATTTCTTCTTTTTATTCCTTGTAAGAGGCGTCCCCCCTTTGCTCTCCATTCTAACCAACTTTGTTCTATTTAAAAGATAGAGAGAGGCTAGGGAAGAGAGACACACAAGGAGAGCTTAAGGAAGAGGAGAAAGAAGCAAGGAAAAGGTATGAAAAAATAAGGATTTTCATGGCTCTTCCTTCTTTTATGTTGTTTTCCTTCTCTTAAGCTTTCTTCCTATGGTTTTGCTTATTCATTTGGGTCTATTTTGAGCTTAGTTCAAAGAGGAAAGATTAGACTTTAGAAGAGGAGGCTATACCAAAGGAAGAAGCTCTTAGAGAAGCAAGAGAATCAAGGTAGATATCCATGTATCTTTGCTTCTTATGTGGGTTGGTTCAGCCAACTTGAGAACTAGGAAAGGAAAGGAATTTCTAACCTAGAGCAAGCAAGAATCCTACGATTTAGAGTGTGAGGACCTAGGAAATGTAAAGAAAGTGGAAGAAAAACCATTGAATTTCAAAATAGCAAAGTTAGGGGTTCTTGAACATCTTACAAAATCTGTTTTGATTCAAGAATTTCCTAGCATATATAAGTAGTTTTTGAGTTTCTAATACCCCTAGGAAGCCTCCCAAGTGCCCTTTCCATCAAGAAAAATTTACAAACTCCATAGGTCCCATTTTCCTCTATTATTTCGGCCAAGCATGGTTGATAAGGTTATGAAGTGTTTTAATTTGTTTTAACCTTGGTTTGGAATTATATGTGATGGAAGAAGATGATAGGAAGCCTTAAAAAAGATTTAGAAGCCATATTTTGAGAGTTAGAGGTATAGATTCTATAATATGACTTATAGAAGCAACATGTGTTTAGGCTCTTACAAATAAGTGTGTGATAGCTCTAAGGATTCCAAATGGAGTCAAGAGGTCTAGATATAAGAAGAGAATAGAGCCAAGAGCTTTAATTATGGTAATTGCTTCATTAGACCTTTTATGGAACAAAAATGGAACCATATACTAAAGTATGCTTCTTTAATGAGTATGTGATGCCATGGCTTGCTTCAAAAGTGTGATTGGACACTACTTGTTGTGTCTAGGCCAAAGAAATCAAGTTCCATCTATTTGTGGTTATGAGACTGAAAAGGGAAGAGAGTAATCAAGAGGGAAGCTTGTGTTGGATTGCAATATAGCTTTTCACTCCTTCTTACTTACATTCTTGGATATGTAATTGTAATTGTATGCTTATATATGCATTTAAATGATGAGACATGCCATTTGATGTTGCCTTGTTGCATTGGTACCAATATGTTTCTTGGATTATATTTTGGTGTGAAATTTGCTCTTAAGGGCGAAGTGGTGCCAAAAGTCCCTTGAAATAGATACGGTGAAGCCAAAAGTCTCATGGATGAGTGAGGCCAAGTCAAAAGTCCTTAGACAAGGGTGAAGCTAATCCAAAAGTCCCAAAAATGAGGTGAGACTAGACCAAGAGTCCCTAGAACTTATTCTTGGCTTTGATATGTTTTCATGGCATGTAAATTATGTGTTGAATTATTCTTAATGGTGTTGGATGTCTACTTGTATGCTTTGACATGTTCATATATCTTGATTGCTCACTTGAATGAGTATATAAGCTATTAAAATTTTTTGAATCTCATCCCCTTTCCTCTCCCATCTTAACATGTCTAGGTGAAGCACAAAAAGCCAAAAGTGGAAGCCAACGCACTTGATAGACTATACTTTATCATTAATGTAAGTTTTTATGTAAAGAGATGTCAAAGTTTATATGTACATGTTATTTTTTAGATGTAAATATTTGAGCAAATATACAAGTAGGTATATGTAATGTGTAAACCCAAAATTGGAACCAAATCAATGAGAATGTGTGTTTTGGGTATTTGAATGACCACTCTTAAATGTGTATTCTTGCATGTGGCATAGTGAGATTGTGATGCATGGTAGTTTGGACCATTTGGAAACCTTGTACATGCTACATTTATGCTTTAAAACTTGCCCAAGAGGTGGTAGAGAAGTTATGAAGCGATTTTGACCAACTTTGACCCTTATATGGTACCAAATCTGCCATATTCGTAAACTATGTCAAGATCTGACCAAATGAGTTCCTCTTAGCCTAAAATTTGGCATGCATATAGGTCTTATCTAAAGATTTTTGGAAAGCTAAACTACATATTATTTGGAGCTCTAGAGAAGTTTTAATGAATTTTCAAAGTTGGCAAATGTTGACAAAATTAGCATTATTTTTGTGCAAATGGACAAATCCTTTGCCTCTGTTGCTCGTAGGTTAAATGATGTCCAATAGCTATGAAATTTTATAGGCATATATTATACATGATAAGCTTTATGTATCACTTAAGAGAACCTTATTTGGATTTAGATAGAGAGAGAAACAAATTTTTGAAGTTCTAGATCAGTATCAGGGGTGCAGCTAGACCTCTGTTACTCTTCCATAGGATTTTGTGCCCATGTTGCTTCTATTTTGGTCTAAACTTATTTTTTCCCTCAAGTTAACATTCATATATTTCCAAAATGGTATGGTTTTCTAGGTTTTGATTTTTTTAGATTTAGTTATGAAGTTTTGAAGTTCACATCAATAACTTGTGATAGCAAACCTGGGCAGCAAGACCTTTTAAGTTTTTCTGATGTCAGTCGTGGTCCAATTGGGGTTTTCATGGCCTGGAATGATTTTTAAATTTTGACATCCAAAGCTTTCCAAAAGCTATCATTTGCTTGACTTTGAGTTTTCTAGAATTAATTATGATTTTTCAAATTTAGTACCAAAAACTTGAATTTTGGACCTGTAAGTAACTTATAATTTTTCTGGTTTTTGGTTCCAAATCTGTGATTATATGTATGAGTTGAATAGATGAAGCATGAGTAGAGAATGATGTTGGTGTGTTTATATAGCCTACATAGCATGAAATAGAAATTTCAGTCCCTACGTAATGCAATAAAATGCTAGTATTTTTATCTCTTTTCTTGGAAATTCTAGGGAATCAAGCATGAATACTAGTCTAATGAGGCTAATGCATTATGGTATTACATATATCCATGTCTTTCACCTAGTTATTTAGCTAAAAGATTCATAGTGAAATGATAGAAGAAATACAATCAGAAATTTGTAGATATAAATCAAGTTAACAATTAGATCAAATCCAATATAGTAAAAATCAAAGTTATATATCCATCCCCATTTTTAGCTAATAAAAGCAAGATTATGGCAAACTTAGCAACTATATAGGATCCCATTGTCACCCTTCCAAAATGAGAGGGAATAACCATCATAGGGAAACCACATGAGATTTCCTCCCCGCAAGCCTGAGTTGTTATAATCTACTAATTCAATGGTCCTTAGAAAATTTCTACACAAGGTAATAGCATAATAATTATAATCCCCACTTCATTTGATATTTAAATCAATGTTCTTAGCTTTTTATAGAAATTTCTACAAATAGCCAGAAAACCAACAAATACAACGTGGGAGAGCTTTGCTTTCTATAACCAGCTATCATAGTATCAAAGAATCAAAAGTAAAAGAGGAGATTATAGTCTATGTCAAAGGGAGCCAAGTCTAGAGTACAATACAATATTAACTTAAACTTTCTTTACTACAACACAAAAATGTCCCTGTGGTTCAAAATGAGGCTCACCACCACAACGCCTCTAAGCCTAAGATGAGGGAGGCGGGCAGATTCAATCGCACTATCTGAAAAAAATTAAAGTTAAAAGAATGAGTTAAAAACTCAATGAATAGATAATATATTACCAGAATAAAAGCTACAAGATTATAACTCAAACAGAAGCCAAGAAAAAAAAATAGAAATCAATTAATAAGATTAAACAACAAGTTTTCCTATTCATGATTGTCTTAAGAGACTAAATCCTTCAACAGGTGGTTACAGGGGAGGGAAGGCTAGGCTTTTATCATGATGGTGGCTGCTATGCCTTGTTGATAGCTCCTTACCTTCTCGGGGTAGTTACATCTAATGGGCAGCCCTTTCCCGCCTATTTCTACACATCATGATTCACATAAATTTCTAAGGGTAGCTACACCACTTTGGTAGCTCCTTACCCTTTCAAAGGCAGCTACACCTAACGAGCAGCTCTTTTTCCCTACCCAAGCTTCCCTCTCTCTTATCCAGGTGTACTTAGACCATTTAATCACACACTAAACCATTTAATCACAACCCATCTATGGACTTTTGTCAAATGCTTCTATTTCACTATCAGGTCTAAGCAACTTGTACCTAAATTGAGTTACATGCAAATAATTAGTGATGGTTAGGTTCTTATACTATGATTAGTTAAGGGTTTGATTTGAGTAAGAAAAATAGAATGCCACTCATGTCGATAAACAAACCAAAAATCAATGAATTTAGATGTTCTAGTAACCAATCTTGTACATTAGAATATACAATAAGATAAAATGCATTATCCATATTTATATACTCACACATGTATATATATATATACTCATTTATTATTATTTTTATTTATTTATTTATTTATTTTTCCCTTATATCTTATTTATAAAAATATGTACATATGGCCATATCCAAGTATTTATATATACATATACATATACATATACTATATTGTTCCTTAACTTGATTTGAAAGTTTTTGCTACAATAATGATAAAATCAAGCTTAAATTGTTTAAATAAAAACTTGTTACCATAATCATAGGCTCCCAGGAGATGTAAGAAACTAAGAACCAATATGTAATCTATTATCTAATCACCAAAGATACTAATTACTACTGTAATGCTCGTTCCACTTCTCGAGACTAATGCCCTTCACAATTAATATAAGCAGAGCTCTTATCCATGTTCATAATTCACCAAATCATTACTTAGGCTCAAATGAACAATTCTTAACATCAATCTCATTTAAAAATCACAAACTAATTAATAGTTCTACTCTTAAGCCTTATTCTTTATTCGTTGATCAACCTATGAACTAAAGTTACTTCATTTAGCTACTAATATAAAATCTAAACTCAAAAATTACCTCAAGGAACTAAGAATTGAAGATTGGCACACTTGTAATCCAACTGGGAACTTCCCTTCAGAGACCTCAATTTTTCCTTGAGCTATATTCTACTTACACTCACAAGAGGAGAAGAAACAACCTT
Source organism: Erythrophleum fordii (assembly GCA_032878935.1). Taxonomy (NCBI): domain Eukaryota; kingdom Viridiplantae; phylum Streptophyta; class Magnoliopsida; order Fabales; family Fabaceae; genus Erythrophleum; species Erythrophleum fordii. The sequence goes on from JAVQMF010000029.1 coordinate 5,908,276, forward strand.
CTGTAATACCCATTTATTCTCAAACACCTTAAACTGAGGGAATTATCAAAGGGAGTCCCCTAAATAGAGAGATTTGAGACTAAATAAAATTAGGATAATAATTTAGAAAACAAAAAATGAGGATCCAAGGTTTAAGATTCCCAAAAACCAGAGCTAGAATAGTTTAATAAAATTGCCAAAAATATAATGGCATTTTCATAAATATAGGTACTTTTTAGAAAACTCAAAGGAGAGATTTTTAAACAAAAATTTTGAATTTTTTAGGATTCTCAAAGGTCCTAAAAACCATGAAAATCTCTAAAATGGTTTAAACCTCTCCAATTTACATTTTAGAGTATTGGTTGACCCGAATCTTGAATAATTTGTTCGAGAAGGTTTTTAATCTAATTTGAGTGAAACCAAAGGTATTTTACAAATTAGACGACCTAAATTTTATGATGAAAGAGACGGTTCCCGAAAAAGAGTTGAAATGAGCTCAAACAGGGAAAACTAAGTTTGGGGACATAGTTGGAATTATGGAATTGTTATAATTAAGCCATTTTATTAATTTTGAACGTCTAGAACTCTTCCCCATCTCTTGACTGACTTTTGGCTGGCTGAAAATAAAACCAAAGGCTTCTTGAAGTGGTGCACAAAGAGGGAGCAAAGGAAGGAGAAAGGAAGTCTTGAAAGTATAAGATTTAGCCACTTTTTCTTACTCCTTGCTTTATTAAACTCCTTCCTCTCTTCTTCCTCTTCCTTCTCATGGTTTTAGTGATTAATTTAGTGCTAATATGTGGTTGGTTTAGGAGAGGGAAGAGAGGGTTTGGAAGTACTCTTGGACGTATAAGAAAGTGCTCTTGTAAGGCTTGTAAATAAGGAAAGAAACCATAAGTATCTTTCTTCTTTTTGGTTCTTCTTCTTCTCCATAATTTTGACCAGAATAAAGGGAATATTTTAGAGGCCTAATTCTAATCTAAACTTGATAGCAAATGAGGTCTTGATGCAAGAGGAACCACATGGAGTAATTAGAACTAAAAAAGAACCTATAAATAATAAGATAGAAAATCCAGGGATTTAATTGTTCCTAGGAAGGTTTAAAGCTTTCTAATGTTAATTTAGCTTGTATGAAAGTATGTTTGAGTTCTTAAGACATTTAGGAAGTCTCCCAATTACCTACTCCCTAAAGAAAATAAAGCAAACTCCATGGGTGCCAAATTAAGAGCATGTCTCGGCCTAAACTAGTTCATGTACTTAGGAAGAGTTTCAAATTTTTCTAAAGCTAGAAAGGGACTAAATATGATAAATGAACATCAAAGGAAGCTTTAGAATAAATTTAGAAACCTTGGTTTGTGAGATAGAGGAGTAAGCTCTATAATGAGACATAAAGAAGCAACTTATATGTAAGCTCCTTAAAATGAATTGGTGATAACTCCAAAGAGTCTAAATGGGGTTAAGAGACTTAGATTGAATGAGAAATGGGAGCCAAGTTAATGAATTTCAATAGTTGCTTCATTATGTCTTGTATGGAAACATAATGAAGCCATATGAGAAAGTAGCCTTACATAGAATGTGTATGATGCTAGAGCTTGCTTCAATGATGTAATTATGTCCCATTTGATGTGTCTAGGCCAAAAGAATCAAGCTCTACCTAGTTACAAGTGTTTGACCAAGAGAGGAGAAGAATGATCAAAGAGAAAAGTGTGTGTTCTTGCTTCAAGGTAACTCTTTAACCTTTCTCTCATGCATTGCTTGGATGATCTCTTATTTTTGAGTACTTGTGTGTATGTTTAAGTCATGAGATATGTTTCTAGCTATTGCTTACTTACTATGGTACCATTGTATGAAAAGTGTTTATATATGTAATATAGCTTGAATGAGTATGGTTAAGTCAAAAGTTCCTTAACATGGGTAAGAAGGAGCCAAAAGTCTCTAGGATTGAGTGAGACGAAGCCAAAAGTCTTAAGAAGAGTGAGGCTAAGTCAAAAGTCCCTTAAAAGTGGGTGAAACAAATCTAAAAGTCCCAAAGAAAATGGGTGAGGCTAGACTAATATCTTTGAAAGCTTGTGTATAACATGTATGAGTTTCTATGATAAAGAAAATAATTTATGTATGTTCACTAGTTGCTTAAATATCATGCATGCATTCTTTGACATGTATATGTGTAATATCCAGTCTTTTGAAAATGAAAGAAAATGTGAGAAACGTAACGTACAGTTTCTCCGTAAACAAACAAAATTTACTGGATACAAAAGGAAGTCCCCCAAGATGATGTAGTTAAGGTCCCAAAAAATTTAGGAAGCATTCTAGACTCCTAAAAATGAGAATTTCAGACTCAGACGGAAAGAAAAATGAAGCTAGAATGAAGAAATAATTTCTTATGAAAAGCTTACAAAACGTAATGGCATTTTTGTAATTTTGAGTAAATTTTAGAATTCACACAAGAGGGCTTTTTAAACCAAAGTTTTAAGTTCTTTAAAGTTCTCAGAGGCCCTAAAAACCATGGAAAGCCTCGGACAGTTAAATCTCCTCCGGTGGATGTTTTCCAATGTTGGTGTGCTCGAATTTTGATGAATTTGTTCAAGAAGGTTTTAGCTCCAATTTGAGTGATTCCAAAGGCATTTTACTAAATTGAGAACCTAAATTTTATAATAGAAAAGACGATTCTAAAAAAGGAGCTAAAACGAAGGAGAAACGAAAATGCAAAGTATGAAGGGCAAAATAGGAATTTTTAAAAAGTGTAACTTATTCCCATCTATATATATGATGCACCCTTCTTCTCCCTTCATTATGCATGACCATGTTCTGTCCAAAACTAGAAGAAAACCCTAGGGGATGAGGCACACAAGAGGAGGAAGAAAAGGAGGAGAAATTCAAGGTAGAATGGTATGGATTTTCATGGTTTTTCATGCTCTTTCTCTTCCAAACCTCTTCTCTTCCATTCTCCTTTGTTTCCTATAATTATAATGAAGTTTATAAATCTATTTTAAGGGAGAAATTGAGGCAAAAATTCGGATTTGAAGAGAGGAGCTCAAAGAACACAAGATTCAAGTGAGAAAAAGCAAGAAAACAAGGTAATTTCTCTTCCTATGGTTGTTATCTTTAGTTCCCTTCTCCACCATTTCGCCCCACTTGAGAAAACCCTCGGAGGAGATGATTTTTAGGTAGAACCAAGCATGAATCTAAGGAAAAAGGGTGTGGAGATTAAGAATATGCAAAAGAAATTATCAAAAAACTATTAGATTTCAATATGCAAATTCTAGGGTTTTGTGTGCACCTTCCAAAATCTGATTTCATATGATAATTCCTAAGCCTAATTAAGAGTTTAAATGAGCTCCTAAGATCCCTAAGATGCTCCCCACAAGCTTCCTCTTTCAAGAAAACAAAGCACACTCTAAGGAACCCTAAATCATGCATAGTCTCGGCCTAAGCAAGTTCTCATAACTAGGGGGAGTTTAAAATTTTTCTAAGGCCATTCTTAAGTCATATTTGATGGATGAAAATGAGAGAGGCCTTGGAAAAAATTTAGAACTCAGAGAAAGTGATTTGGTGTCTTAGGTTCCATATTATGACTTAAAGAAGCAACATGATGCTAGGCCCTTTGTTTTAATAGTGTGATGACTCCAAGAGGCTTAAAAAGAGTCAAGAATCATATTTCAAAGGAAATATTAGAGCCTAGAAATTATTTGAGGGGTGTTGCTTCATTAGGTGTATTTATGGACTATAATGGAGCTTATAGAGCAATCTAGCATCTAAGCAAATTGTATGGTCTTAGAGACTATTTCATGAACTTAATTGGCTCCCATAAATTGTATCTAGGCCAAGAGAAACTATCTCCACCAATTTGTGGGTATGTGGCCGAAAGAAGAGGCTTGAGTCCAAAGGAAAAAGTGTGTAATTGTATGCAAGGTAGCTCTCTCCACCTTCTCTCATGCATGGATGTGTGTTTAGCTTGTTTTAGAATGTGTGTATGTGCATTTTCAAGTTATGAAAAGTATGCTAGCATGCCTTTATATGCCATGATCCTTGATACCATGTTATATTCTTAAATGATTTTATGATGGTTGTATGAGTTTACTTGAGTGTAGAGAGGCCAAGAACTCTTCCCTTTAGTGAGGATGAGCTAAGAACTCTTGAGCTTAGTTGAGACAAAGTAAAGAGTCTCCCAAGCTCTTAAAGAATGGGTGAGGCAAGTCCAAAATCTATGAGGAGAAGTGTAAGGCCAATGTAAGCACTTGGTGAGCTCTTGAATGTCTTGTATGATTGATTCACATGCCAAGTTTGCTTTTAAAATGTCCATGACTTCTATTTCTTCCATGCATATATTTGAAAAGCTTGCTTTGCACATATTATGTATGATTGAATGGGAGATTAGCTATTGGGATTCTTTGAATCTCATCCCCTCCTCTCCAATGATCTAACATGTTAGATGGACTAAGTAATTATGGTGAAGGGAGCCAACAACCATGAAGAGGAAAGATTGACAAGCTTATGCTTTATTTTGACTGTTTTGGAACCATAATAATGGTTCAAGATGTATATGATGTTTTATATGTATTATGAACCTTGAGACATATGTAAATATACTATTATGTGATGTTTAGATGTATGGAAATAATATATGACCACTAGCACATGTTTTGAGTATGAAATGCCATGGTATGAAAGTTTAAAGTTTGATGGAAATATGCATAAGTGTGGGTTGAATGGCCAAAATGATATGTATGAGGTTTGGAACCATTTGGGCAGCTCACACAAGTCTCAAATAAGCTTTTAAACATGCCCAAAAAGTGCCAAGACCAAGAAAAATCCGTGTGGCAATTTTGGTACCTAATATGGAGCCAAAATTGACCATAATGGAACCCTATATCACTTTTTGGCCAAATGAACTAGTCTTGATTTGAAATTTTGCATACAATTAGGTCTCATTAAGAGCTTTCTAGACAGCTAAATGGTATAATTTTTGAGGTCTAGGGAATATTTGATAAATTTTCAAAGTTGGGATTTTTCATGGATTCTGGTATGGGTACTGTTCATATTGGCAGTTTTGTGTTCCATGTCACCTAATAGCCAATGGTATCCAATGCTTATGAAATTTTATATGCATAAACTAGAGGTCATAAGCTTTCTGTGGCCACTAAGATCACCTCATTTGGACGTTTGAGCAGAGAGTTATGTATTTTTGAAGTTAACTGTTAGTATTAGTGGCGCCCCAGGAGTCCCGTTACTGTTCCATAGGTTCCTGATGGCTAAATGTATTTGTCTCATTCTGAAATTATTTTTAATATCAAGTTAACATTTTTAGATTTCTAGAATGACTGAATTTGTGTGATTTTAAGTTTTATAGAATTAGTTATGAATTTTAGAAATTTGTATCAGTAGTCTAAACAGCAGCCCAGGTAGCTAGTGACCTCAGTAGCTTTTTGGATGTCAAACGTCCTCTATGATAAATGTTATAGTCTAAGAACATTTTTAGTGTGAAGTAAACATCCTAAGCTTTTCAAAATGATAAAGAATATATATTTTTGATTTTTCTAGATTTAGTTATAATTTTTCAAAGTTTGCTCAGGAAAGAAGCCAATTCTGGCCGAAAATAAACTCTCATTTTCCATGCTTCATTTCGGTTTCCATATGTTGTAGGCATGTTTTTAGGATGTAAATGAGTTGTAATGATGTGATTAAATATGAGGATGTATAATATGAGCTCACACAGTCCACGTGACACCGAAATAAATTTTTAGATACGATGTAACGCGAAAATAATCATTATTTCTTTGGCTTTTCCATGGAAAACCACTATACTTCATGATATTAGGCCATTTAGATGTATGAGATGAGCTAGAAATTATGGTATTACACTCTTCCCTTTAGTGAGATGAGTTAAAAACCCTTGTACTTGGTTAAGACAAAGTAAATAGTCTCCCAAAAGCAAACTGGGCTCCCAAGAGTATGGTTGAGTCCAAAGCTCCTAAAGAGTGGGTGAGGCAAGTCCAAGATCTATGAGAATTGTGAGGCCAATCCAAACACTTGGTGAGCTTTTAAATGTCTTGTATGATTTATTCATATGCCAAGTTTGCTTTTAAAATGTCCATAACTTCTATTTTTCCCATGCATGCATTTGTAAAGCTTATTTTGCACATATTATGTATGATTGAATAGGGGATGAGCTATTAGGATTCTTTGAATTTCATCCCCTCCTCTCCAATGATTCAACATGTTAGGTGAACCAAGTAGATATGCTAATAGGAGCCAACAACACTAAAGGAAGGAGATTGACAATCATATATTTAGCTTTTACCATTTTAAGACTATGATTGTACCATATGATGTTATAAATGGTCTATGACCCTTGAGATATGTGTAAATATACTATTATGTGATGTTTAGATGTATGAATATGATGTATGACCTCTAGCATTTATTTTGAGTATGTAATGCCAAAGTGTGCAATGTGAAAGTTTGATGGAAATGTGCATAAGTGTGGGTTGAATAGCCAAAATAATGCATGAGGTTTGGGACCATTTGGTCAACTCACATAAGTCTTAAATATACTTTTAGACTTGCCCAAAAGGTGCTAACACCAAGGGAAGGCCATTTGGCACATTTGGTACCTCATATGGTGCCAAATTTAACCATAATTGAACCCTATGTCATTTTTTAGCCAAATGAGCTAGTCTTGATCTAAGATTTGGCATGAAATTAGGTCTTATTGAGAGATTTTTGTGAACCTAAAGATTATAAGTTTTGGAGGTCTACAGAATATTTAATGATTTTTCAAAGTTGGCAATTTTTATGGTTTTTGGTTTGCTACACTATTCATTTGGTCCGAATTTGCATTCTGTCACAAAAGGCTCAAATGATGTCCAATTGCCATAAAATTTTATACAGAGAAACTAGACAAGTATAGTGACTCTGAAAATTGGAAGCACCTCATTTGGAGGTCTAAAGAGGGAGATATGAATTTTTGAAATTTCTGTCTAGTATCAGTAAATTTTCCCAACTAGAAGTACTGTTCCATTGAATCCCGAGATCTGGGCTTGATGAATTGATCTAGAGATATTTTTCCTCTCTGGTTAACATCCATAGCTTTCTAGATTGGTATCATTTGCATGGATTTTATTTTTGTGGAATTAATTAAATATTTTCAAAGTTTTCTACAGAATTATGTGACAGTTCCAGAATTCAGTCAAACTTTTGGAACAATTTGGATGTCAAAAATCCTTTGTAATGAATTTTATGGTTTGAGTATATTTTTAGTATGAAATAGACATCCTAAGCTTTCCAAAATGACCAAGATTTCATGATTTCAATTTTTCTAGATTTAGTTATAATTTTCCCAAGTTTGGTCAGAAAGTGGAGCAATTCTGGCCGAGAATGAACCTTTATATTCCATGCTCCATTTTCGGTTTCCATGAGTTGTGGGCATGATTTTGTGATGCAAAGGAATTGTATTAATGTAATTAAATATGAGAAAGTATAGTGTGTACCCATATGGACCATGGAACTCCGAAAGAAAAATTTATACATAGCGCAATGCAAGGAAATGCCTTATTTTAATGCCATCTTCTCTTATTCTTGTGTTATTCATGGCATGAGACTTAGAAGTAGTATGAAACAAAGCTAGAAATTTATAGTGTTACAATATGCATCCATTGTGTATGTTTGAAAGAATAAAGAACTATTGAGATTCTTAGAATCTTACTCTTCCCCCTCACATGTCTAACCATGTCTAGATGAGCCAAGTGGGCCAAGAAATGGAGGTCAACCGCCTTGAAGAACAAGGCTTTGACAAAGGATTAGATATTTAGCCATTTTGATGACATATTGATGTCAAAATATGTAACCACATGATGTATATATGATGTAGACCCTTAAACATGTTCAAATATATGTAATGATGATGTATGCATTCATTTTGAAACCAAATGAATGAATACATGAGTTTTGTCACCTATGAGCCTTTATGTGCATATGTATAATTGCAAGTGGCATGAGCTCCATGATGATGTGAACCATTTGATATATTTCTATAGATTATTATTATGCTTTTATACTTGCTTAAGTGGTTGTGGAAAGATGAGAAGAGCATTTAGTGCTTTGTTATCTCATTTTGGACTTGAAAATTGATCAATTCTTAAGTTGAACGGATAAGTTTTTGCATGAAATTTGGCCAAAAAGTAGCTCTCATCTAGAGATTTCCACAGAGTCAAAGAGCACTTAATTTGGAGCTCTAAAGAATTTATTATGATTTTTCAAAATTGGCCAAATTATGCAGACTTGGTATGTGTACTATTCATATGGTCAGTTTGCTTCTCTATGTCACACATGGGACAAATGAAGTCTAATACTTATAAAATTTTATAGGCATAAACTAGACATCATAAGCTTTCCATAGCCACCAAGATCACCCCATTTGGAGCTAGAGGGAGAACCAAATTTTTAAAGTTTCAGGTCTTGAAGCTATCGGAGAAATGACTTAAAGTACTATTCTATTGCTTTTCATGGGTTAAATGCTTCTGTCTTTGTCTGGAACTCTTTTTAGCCATTAGTTAACATCCAGAGCTTTCCAGAAGACTATCATATACATGATTTCAATTTTTCTAGAATTAGTTATGAATTTTCAAAGCTCATATTAAAAACTTGTGTCAACAAACCCGAGAGCAATTCTGGTTGTTCTTGAATTTTGGTTCCAAATCCGTGGTATATGAGATAAATTGTGATGTTTATGATATGATTGGATATGTTATAGATGAAAAATGATATTGATGAGTTTTCATGGTCCCTAAAGTCATGAATCATGTATATGGTTTCCCAATTACACAATTATCCATGCATCAAAGTACATGCTTTCTTGCAAATATGTTCCAATATGCATGAGTTATGTTGAGATAGCCTATGTGACAATTGTGCAAGGGCTAAAAGGTTAAGGTTTTACACCTTCCAAGCTTCATTAAAGATGGAATGAAATAAATTAGGAAGAAGAAGCAAAAGCCTAAGAATTATCCAACAAATAGTGAAGAAAAAATAGGGGTAGAACGGTAGGAAGATTACCGCAAGTGGTGGTGCGATGTAACCTCCTCCTCAGACCTTCTTACAGTGGTCTAGGTAGTAGGGAGGCTTGGGATCTATCACACGTCGTTGATAATAACCAAAGAGCAGAGAATGAATGGTAGTGACGAGGGGAAACGATGCATAAGCTAGAGAAGAAGAAGTTAGGTCTGTCATAAAGAAAGGGACGGTGATACAGGGAAGAAGAAATGGAAATAAAGAAGGAGGGAGAAAAGAATATAATAAAAGAAATCCTATCTCTCTTTTTTTTAAAGGCTATTACATATCCATCCCCATTTTTAACTAATAAAAGCAAGATTATGGCAAAATTAACAACTATATAGGATGCCACAGACTTTGCCAAAAAGATGCAAGAAATAACTTCATAGATAGCTTCGTCCTTAAATGCAGAGTCATCTACTCAGGAGCCTGAAGAGTCACAAAATAAGGACAATAATTTCAGTCTTGATTTCAAATAAGAGTTTTGTTAAAGCTTTACAGTTGGAGCAATATTATGGTACCAACATCCATAAAGGATAGACAAAAGAGTATCTTTATGCAGACAAGTAGCATCCTAGCACAGTTAAAATAGTTAGGAGTTTTCTTTAAGGTCAATAATTTCTAAAAAGAAATAAAGGCAGTCATATGATTGTACAAAAAGAATTTATAAGAAAAATGAAATGCAAATTGAGCTGAAATGTACTATAAAACCATCTATATAAGGCCTTTTAGGTTTTTGTTGTAGGGAGAGGCATAACTTATACAAAATTTTTTTAGATAATCTTTTCCCTACAACTTTCTCTAGGAGCAAGGTTTTGTAAAAGAAAGTCTTCAAGTTGTAAGTTTTATAGTTATTTTCAATAAAGAATTTATTACAACTATTTATCTTTTGTTTTATAATTGTTTCGATTTTGATATGACTTTTGGGGATCTAATTGTTTATATGTTAAAAGGACACTATTAGTACTTTTTCCTTATTTTGATTTATTTTCTCCTCTAGTTAATTGCTGACTTATTATGTGTAATATCTAATTTAAATAATTGTTTTGCTGTTGTATTTTTTATATTCCTTTACTAAGCCATCTTGTAAAATTTTATTCTGAAACTACATTTTTAACATTTTTTTTGTAAAACCTCTTTGGCTACTTTGCAATCTATTATTGACAAAAAAATTTTGATTTATTAAGTCATCTTGAAATTTTGAAATACATAAAATGATTGATAATTTTTTTCTTGATAATGGAATATTTCAATTAGATGTATGTCCATACAAATAGATATCTAATCCATTTTAATATATTTCTTAATGGCTTAAGTTTATTACTAATCTAGGTATTCCTTTCTTTATTTTTGCATGATTTTCTATGTAAAAGGCTAGGCAACTCTTAAACGTGATCACATATATTATTATATATAAAATAATATGTATAATAGAATAATATTATACAATATATATCTATATCTATATCTATATGCATATATATAAATAAAATGATAATAATGAAATATAAATAGATTATTTATGATTGATACTTAAATTAATAAATTACAATTCAATAATCTACATTGTATATTTTTATATTATAAAATTTTAGATTTTTATAAATAATAATGATAATAATAATAAAGTTATTAAATGAATTATTAATAATCTATACATTAATAATAATAATAATTTTTATTTTTTTTGTTTAAAATTTAATATTTTACTTTCATAAAATTATGTATCATATATTTGATTAATATATTTAATTATATATATATGAATTAATTTATTAGAGAATTATTTAATATTCAATAATAAATATACATAATATAAATTATCATGTAACTATAATTCAAAATAAAAAAATTTAAGCTATATTATATAAAATTTATTATATTTTTATGAATTGATTTAAAATGAAATTCTCTATAATTTATATTGAATTATTTTAAATCATAAATATTATTATATGTATAATTATAGTATTTGTAATATATATATATATAATATAAATCAATTATGCATATTTAATTATTAAATAAATTAATTAAATTTTATAATCTATATTGTGTATTTTTATATTATAAAATTTTAGATTTTTGTGATTAACAACAACAACAACAACAACAACAACAACAACAACAATAATAATAATGATAATAATAATAATAAATTTATTAAATTATTTATCCATAAGCTCTAAATTAATAGTAATAATAATAAATTAAATTGTATATATTAATTAATTTGCTAAATAACTATTTAATATTTAATAATAATTATATGTAATATACATTATCTTATAATTATAATCTAAACTAAATAAATATTTCAAATATATTGTATCAAATTTATTATATATTTATTTTTTATTAATTAATTTCAATTCAGGTCTTTTATAATTTATACTAATTTTTTTAAATCACACATATTACTATATATAAAATAATATCTACAATAATATCATATAATATTATATAAATGTATAAAAATGAATAAAATGATAATAATGAAATAAAAATATATTATGTATAATTACTCATTTAATTAATAAATTAGAATTCAATAATCTATATTGTATATTTTTTCATTATAAAATTTTGGGTTTTTGTAAATAATAATAAATTTATTAAATGAATAATTAATAATCTATAAAATAATAATAATGATGATGATAATATTAAATTTAATTCTTATTTCATTTAAATTTAATATTTTAATTTTGTGATATTATTTGTTATATATTTTATTAATATATTTAATTATATATATGAATTAAATTATTAAATAGTTATTTAATATTTTATATTAAATTTACAATATAAAAATTATCATATAATTATGATATAAAATAAATAAATATTTAAAGTGTATTAAATATAATTTATTATGTATTTATGATTTATTAAATAATTTAAATTTAAACGTTTGGTAATTTATATTAAATCTTTTAAATCATAGGTGTTATTATATCTATAATTATATATTATATAATTGGTTTATAATTATATATATATATATATATATATATATTGTAACTACCACTTTCTTGTCGTTAATTTGAAAATTATCTTAGTGCCAATGAAGAAAATTATTAGCCTTCCAAATTTTTTTCTCTCTTTATAAATTTTAATGTTTTGTCATCTCATTTTATTTCTTCATTTCTTAGCCTGTCAATTTTTTTTTCTTTGTTTCTCTCTATATCAATATTAAGATTTGGTTGTCTCATTTTATCTCTTTTTTGTTTCTAAGCATTTTTTTTTAATTGTTTACTTCTATTCGTTTCTTGTTTGTTGTTTTTGGTTGTATTGTCTAGATTATTTTATCTGTTTTGATTTTTTTTTTTTTGGTATTGTAAATTACTTGTATTTTTTTTAAATCTATACTTTTCTTCTTCTTCTTCTTCTTCTTTTTGTTGACTTTGTTTATTTCTTCTTTTTTTATAAGTGATTATTTGAAACAATGATAAAGTAAAAATTTCTCTTATTGCATTTTGAAAATTTTGGTATTTTGATCTAGTTTCTTTTTCTGCTTCAAATGTGTTTTTCAAGTGTTTATATAATTTTTCATGCTTTTTTTTAATTTTTAATTAATTAATTAATTTCATTTCATTTCTTTTGATTTGATTTGATTTTTGTTTTCTATTCAAATTTGTTTTGGTTCATGAAAGAGTCCAAAATTGATAAAATTTGTGGGAGAAGACCTCACACAACTCTGAAAAATTTGAAAGAGAAGTGAAACCCATAAAATGCAAAAAGAGAAATGAAATGCAGACCAAAAATTTTAAAAATAATAAAAACAAATTAAATATACCATAAATTATTATTAATTCTAAATAGTCCTATTAGAAATGTTTAAAAAAATCTATATAAAACAAAATATTAATTATTATAATAAATAAATATATAATAAAAATTTTTAAAAAGATAAACTAAAATATATTATTAGTTATTAATACAATATACATTTTATAAATAACATTTAAACATATTTTTAATTTATTAATTTTAAAAATTATTTTTCAAAATTATAATGGGCTGTTAGAAATGAATTCTAACAACACAGTGGTTGAACACGTGTCTAAAATTAATTCAGATAGCTCCATGTTGTTGGAATTCCATTTCTGATAGTTACTAATTTCTTTTATAATTTTTTGTTAAAAATTTATTAATGTATACATATTTATTAACTTTATTTATAAGTAAATAATTATGAATTAATTAAGTAATAAGTAAATAATCAACTAACCTAATTAGAATAATTATTATTAATTATTTTAAACATTTTTAATTTTATTTTTTATTAATATTATATGTATATTAAAGATATAATAAAATTTATATTTATTAATTTGATGTTATAGAATTAAAAGATGCAGGCATGAAGAGGAGAGAGAAAAAGACACAATTATAATAGATAAAACTATAGGAATGAATTTGCCATAACTAAAATAACGATAGATTATGCGACAACTTGTTTTGGTAGGAAAATCATGATTTTTTACTATCAAAAATTGAAGAGACTCTCGTAGTGTACAAGGTTCAACATTGCAATTCTTTTATTGTCTTTTTGAACATGTTAAAAGTTAGTAATTAGGTCATGCAAATATGTAGGTGTGATGGGTACTTTATTGGCTCAAGACTCTCAAAGGGCCAAAATAGCTTGATTCAGTTTATTAAGGTTCAAAGAGCTCCAAAACTACAAGACCATTTGATCAAATTACCACATGGTTAGCTTACCCTTAAGAAGAATATAAATAGAAAATCCTTTAGGGCTAAGGCCTTTGTCAAATGTTTGCAAGGCCTAATTGTTCTACTTAGGCCAAAATTTTGATGATAACAAAACTAAAATTTTTTATATATGAAAAATGTGACACCTTAATCTCCTTTCACTACCTAGCCTCTCCATAGGCTCGGTTTCATATGATTTCCAAAGAGTCACTACTCTCCCGTGGCATTTACATGCTATGAACCGGGGTTTCATATACTCATCTTTTACCCCGTGGGTCCTGTGAACCCATCTCAAGCATCCTCAACTCAAACTCCATATAGATGACTCATACATAGCATAAAACAAACCATAGGCCACGGGTATAGAGCCGAAAACTATAAAAATTTCATTTTCTCACTTGGGCCCAAAAGTCATATTTTGGCTCTAAGTTTGGAAAATCATAAGAAATTGTAGAAAAATGAGAATGCAGCAAACCTTAGCTTTCTGGAAAGCTCTAAGTGTCAAATTTACACTAAAAATCATTCCCAATCATAATCTCCGGGTTTGGACCAAGTTTGACATCGAAAATGGGAGAAAGGTCCAGCTGTCACTGTTTCTGGTGCAGCTTGCTGTCATGATTTTCGAAAATTCATAACTAAATCCACAAAAATCCAATCTAGGCACATTATACCAATTCGGAAAGATACGGATGTCTACTAGAGGAGAAAAATAAGTTCAGATCAGTTCAGTAGCTCCTGTACCCCGAAAACCGATGGAACAGTGATGGGGGTCAGATAAGCTCACTGATGCTGATATAGAACTTCAGTCGGTTCAATCTCCCTCTACAGACCTCCGATTTGGGTGATTCCAGTTCCTACAAGTCACTTTCGTTTTCTAGTTTATGTGTATAAAATTTCACCACATTTGGAATCCATTTGGTCTAAAAGTGCCACAGATTTCATTTTCTGATTTAGATGAACAGTACATGACCAATCCCTTAAATTCTCCCAAATTCAACAATTCCCCAAATATTCTATAATCCTCCGAATATTACCCACTTTAGCTTCTCAAGAAGCTTTCTACAAACTCTAGAGGCATGCCAAATTTCATGGCAAACGGAGCTCTTCCGGTCATATTTTGACGGAGCTCACAAAAATACCGGTTTTGGCACCCCAAAGGTCCAAAACGGGTCCAAATAGCCTCTCTCACATTCTCACTCCACATGGACAAGTTCAAAAGCATAAAACTAGTATATCTAACATGTCCATATGCTCCAAATCATCATACATTCAAATCTCACTATGCTATGGCCAAATTTACACAATATTATTCATGCATCAAAGGAGTAAAAACCCACATTTCCATTACTTTGGCTAATAACAGAGTTCATACATCATCCTTTCATATTTCTACATGTGTTACAAACTTTAATCTCAAAAATAGTGGGCACATCTTCATTTGGCACCACTTTACATCATATTTACATCAAAATATCAAAAGAAAGTAATATCTCTAACTATGCATGCTCCTAGGCTCCTTGGTGGGTGCTCGGTTCTCCTTGAGCTCCACCTAGCATATTAGTTGGGAGGGGAAAGGGGTGAGATTCGGAGAATCTCAGTAGCTCAAGCACTCAATCCAGCAAGCAATCAAGGCATATAACAAGTCAAAGCATGTGAATAAGCATTTAGCTATTCTCAATCATCCAACACATCATGTACATGCTATGGAATTCACAACAATGCCAAACTTAAGCTCTAGGGACTTTTGGTCTAGCCTCACCCGAGTTTAGGGACTTTTGGATGGCCTCACCTGAGTTTAAGGACTTTTGACTCGGCCTCACTCGTTTGAGACTTTTGGCCTTGTCTCACCTATCTCAAGGGACTTTCGGCTTCACCTCACCCATCTCATGGGACTTTCGGCACTACCTCACCCGAGCAATCTCACATTTCAACATACAAGCATATTGACATTCAATGCATCAAAGCAATAGCATATGGCATATTCCACACATTCAGCATATACATATCATACAATGACTATTACAACCAAGAATGCTACAAGAAAGAGTGAAAGAGAGAGCTACCTTTGGAGCCAAAGCCAACACAAGCTTTTCCTTTCAATGTCTCCTTTCCCTCCTTAGGTTCACAATCACACCTTAATGGAGGTGTTTCTCTTGAGCCTAGACACACAAAAGCATGCAATTACTCTCTTACCCTATAATCCTTCAGATCAAATTCTCCTATATACCATAACCTAGAGTTCTCTCTCTCTAGAATGCCATTAACCCCTTTCTCTCTCTCGAACTCCCATGGTAGTGGAAAACCACATTTTCAAAGAAAACACAATGATTCAAAAGCGTTTTCCACTTTCCTTCTTCTGACCCATACCCAGAAATCGTCCATTTTTGCAAACAAAACCGTAGGAAAAGAGGGCAAAGGGAGGGGATCAGAAATCTGAAGAGAAATGGGAGAAGTTACCTTACCTTTCCCTTAATCTTCCTCCTCCTCTTGATCTCTCACACTCTCCTCGCCTCTTTTCTCTCTTTGGGTCGAAGCTTAGGGCAGATATGAGAGAAGAAATGAGTTTGGGCGTTTAATGAAGTGTGATTCTCGCTATTTACTCTCTTCCGGACCGACTCTCGCTACGGCGAAAACTAACCTTCGCTATAGCGAGCTCGTGTAATCTGGCTTCGCTATGGCGAGGTGTAGCCTTCGCTACGGCGAGCTCGTGCCAGTTCCCTTCGCTATGGCGAAATTTACCATTCGCTATGGCGAAATCGCGTCAGTTCTAGACCTCACTCTCGCTATGGCGCCGCTACAGCGGGCAACTCCCTGGTTTTTGTATGGGCTGCTGCCAGCACTCGCTATAGCTAGAATCGCCTTCGCTGTGGCGAACTAGCTCTCTCGCTGTAGCGAGACCATTTCTCGCTATTGCGAGAGGACTTGGCAGAAATTCTGGATTCCGAAAATTTCCAGATTTCATTTTCTTTCTTTTCCCTTTTCTTTTCTTTTTCCCGGTCGTTACAAAAAAGCCCAATTACAAGTTGGCTAATTAAATTTGGTCTCTTAGTTCGTCTAAATTTCATTAATATGCCAATCAATGAATTTCAACTATCTTCAACAATACAAATGGAAAAAGATATATTTGCACCAACTTCATTATCTCTCTTCTATAACTAACCATTTTGATTTAAGAAAAGAGTATATTATTTGCCTAACTTGTGAAGCAAGTATTAAAGAACATTAATGAAGATGAGACAAACACTTTGCATGACATGGTGTTGTTAAAAAAGAAGATATGAATATTGAAGGCATACATCCTCTATTTTAGTCGAAAAGATCCTACTCTTAATGTTCATTTATATAGAAAAAAGACAACATTAATAATTGCTACAAGTTGGTGAAGAAGTACAGATGCATTGAAGGTTGAAAAGTAAAGTATCAAGAAAAATTATTAGAAATCATATGAGTATTTAATAGTATTTACTTCTTTAACAACATTTTGAGTCTCCAGTCTATTAGCTTTCAAAGAAGCATTTCTTGAGCGAAATTGATATCTCGTGTTAGGTTGTAAAAATTTCTCTTCTTAAACTTTGTTGTAACTCTTTAAGTATAAGAACAAGTTGAAGGCAAACTTGTATAAAATCCTAAGTAAGTTGAGGGTGAGCTGGTGAAATCCTTAGACAAGTTAAGTTCAAGACCTATCTGTATTGTAACTTGTTGATTTAAGTGAAGAAAATCTCTTAATATTTAAGAGAATTGGATGAAGATCAAAGAGGCTAAACTAGGATAAGTGATAACTTCCTAATTTAGGACCCAAAAGGGCTATATTTGACACTAAATTAGGGAGGTAAAATACTTTTCTCCTGATTAATATGGTTAAAAATGTACTCAATTAAACAAAACAAAGAAAGTATTATAATTATAATATTTTTATCAGTTTAAGCCTCACTTTAGTTTTGATTTCAATTTCAGGGAAAAGTAGCAAAAGGAAGAAAGAAATGAATATAAGAGAGGGAAGCTGAAAGTGGCCAAGGTAGATTGAACAAGACTTCTCGCCACAGCGAGACCGAAGTTCGCTATAGCGAGATGGCACTTTCGCCGTAGCGAAGGGGAGGCTTCGCAATAGCGAAGTCGTGTCGTATAGAAATTCCAGAGAGCAACTCGCCATAGCGTAGGAGTAGCGAAGCACAGCGAAAACCTGAGAATTTATGAGATCTCGCTATAGCGAGAGACGCTCTTCGCCATAGCGAGATCGGACCTGAAACGCAGAGTTTTAATTTTCAAGTTTTAAAAGACGTTGGAAGAGTTAGGGTTCGAGGGATTCGGCAGCAGAGAAAGTTCTGAGCATCCAAGAGGCGATTTTGAGAGTTTTTGAAGGCTCTTTAAGCTTGGAGTGTGAAGGAAGAGGAGGAATCAAAGGGGGAGCTCTACTTTCTGCATATCATTCTTCCCTTTGTTTGCTTTCTTTGTTCTTTTCATTTTCTCCATGTATTTTGATTGGGAATTCTCTGTAGATTTAGCTATGTGTGGCTAAATTCCCTTTTACCTAGAGCACTATGAACTTGATGTGATCTGAATCATTAATTGTCTTGTTAATTGTGATGATTGGAATCTTGTGTATCCTTCTCTTGCTTAATGCTTTCTTAGGGATTGGCCACCTCTTTGATTTGATTTGGAAAATTGGAATTTACCTTGAAAAAGGGATTCTAAATTGGACCTAAGAGTTGGATAAATTAAGTTTAGAATCATCTAATTTGTAATTGGGATAGACATATACCTGATTACCTTAATTGGTTCGTAGAGGGATATAGTATCTAATGCATTCTAACCTAAATCTAAGGACACTTAGATTCTAGGGGAGAGTAGGGCTGTAATTACATCGATGGACGGTTATAGCTTCTAAACTCTTAACCCACAAGGTGATAATTAATTACAATTAAACAAGAAATTAAGTTCTAGTGAGCATCAAGGGAATAGTGACTCTAGGTAATTTCAAACCTTGGATTTTATCTTAACTGCCTGTGCCAACTAAGTTTTCTTTTAATTCGTTTTATTTTAAATTTAGTTCTAAAATCAAGAATCTCATAATTAGTTGTTTAACGTGGATAACAGTAGGTTGTGCACTGCCTAATTGCATTCCAGTCATTCCTCGTGGGAACGATACTTTTACTTATCACTGAACTACTTGATCCGACCCGTGCACTTGCGGACACGCATAAAAAAATTTTAGCAATCAAGTTTTCTGGCGCCGTTGCCGGGGAATGGCTTAAATGTTCAGTTAGAAGTGTGTAATCTTTAGTAGTCCTCGATTAAGCATTAGTTAGTTAACTAGGTAGAATTTCTTTTCATTTTGTTATTTGCTTTGAATTTTTTTTGTTTGAATTAATACAGTTGGTTGAATTTTCCTCTACAGGTACCATAGTACATGCCGAATCAAACCTCTACAAAGAAGAAGCGCACAACGAAGAAAATTAGTGATCTTGTGGTAAACTTGAATTTTGAAGAAAGTCCTTCTAAAACTCCAAATTCAGTGAGTGAAGAAATGGCTCAAGAAGGGAATGCAAATCAGTCCATAAAAGACTTTGTGGGTCGTACTATGAAGGGCACTCTATCTAGCATAGTAGTGCCAGACTTTCAAGCTGCTAACTTTGAGTTGAAGCCAGTAATGATCTCCATGTTGCAGCTCAATGGACAATTCACTGGTGAGAGGTCTGATGAAGATCCCAACCGTCATATTCTATCATTCTTGGGGGTGTGCGATTCATTCAAGCAGAATGGGGTACCAAGAGATGTGTTGAGACTTCGACTATTCCCTCTCTCTCTATAAGGAAAAGCCAAGGAATGGCTACTGACTTTGCCTGAGGGTTCAATAGATACTTGGGATAAGCTAGAAGCAAGGTTTAGAGCTCGCTTCATTCCAAATAATAAAATAGCAGATGCACGTCGTGAGCTCATAAACTTCAAGCAGGCTTTAGACGAGCATTTATATGCTGCATGGCAGAGGTATAAGCATTTACTTCGCCAATGCCCAAGCCATGGGATGGATGACTGTGCTATCGTTCAGAACTTCTGTACGCGTCTAACTCCACAAACCGATACGATGTTAGATGCTATTCTGAATGGGCGTTGGGATGAAATGCCTGTAGATGATGTTATTCAGGCATTGGATACATTATCTGAGAGTTATGTACAAATAGGAGGTTATAGAAGGGTGAGTGTCAATGTTGCCAATACTCAAGAAGACCCCTCTATTCCACTTGCCACTATTCTTTCCGCTCTGAATAAAAGATTTGATATGTTGGAATCTCAAGTGCAGCGAAATCAGCAAGTGAATGTTTGTTCTGCTTAGGTAGTTCCAATTGCTTGTGAAAACTGTGGGGATCTGCATTCAGTAGACTCTTGTCCTTTGGCACTTTCAGAACCAGTTAATTACGTGGGGAACTTTCCAAAGAATCAGAATTCATACTCCAATAATTACAATCCTGGGTGGCGAAATCATCCAAACTTCTCTTGGAAGCATGGACCAGCACTGAATCAACCAACATCGTCCTCAAGCATTAGGCCTACTCAACCACCAGGTTTTACTCAACCTGTAAGGCAAAATGCACCTATCCAAGAACCTAAGACTAACTTGGAAGATGCCTTGGCGAAATTCATTAGCATTCAAAGTAAGCAAAATGAAGAGCAAGCTCAAGTAAATGCTAGAGTTGATACCTCCTTGAGAAATCTAGAACTGCAGATGGGTCAATTAGCCTCAGCAATGAATTCATTTAGACAAGGGGGATTGCCAAGTGACATGGTGCCTAATCCCAGAAGAGAAGGTAAGGAAGAATGTAAGGCCATAACTCTTCGAAGTGGAAAAGCATTGCCAGATGATCAAACACCGAAGGTGGTTAGCCACACACTTGCATCAAAGGCTGTTGTAGAGGAAGATACGGGTGAAATTGCTACAGAGGAGACAAGTAATGATAAAAAAATAGGAGAAGAATGTATGGATGCATCAGTTGAAAAGAAGAAAAAAATGAGTAGTGAAGCAGTTAAAAAACAGGCAGATGTTGATAAGAGTGAGAAACAAGGAGAGAAACTGCATACATCACCAAGGATAATACCTCCATTACCTTTTCCTCAAAGACTTCAAAAGAAGGTGGAAGATAAGCAGTATAAAAAATTCCTAGAGATATTCAAGCAACTTCATATCAATATCCCATTCTCAGAAGCATTGGAATACATGCCTAAGTATGTCAAGTTCTTGAAAGAGATGCTGAGCAAGAAGCGGAGATTTGGTGAATTTGAAACTGTAGCACTTACTGAAGAGTGCAGCAAAATAATCAACCCACGGATTCCAATGAAGTGCAAAGATCCGGGTAGCTTCTCTGTGCCTTGTAAAATAGGCACTCACTTTCAAGGTAAGGCTTTGTGTGATCTTGGAGCTAGTGTAAACCTTATGCCGTTATCTGTCTTTAAGAAGTTGCAACTCGGTGAGGCACGACCTACCACAGTAACATTGCAATTAGCGGATCGGAGCTTAGCATATCCACGAGGTATAATTGAAGATGTTTTAGTAAAGGTTGGTGAGTTCATATATCCAGCTGATTTCATTGTTGTGGATTGTGAAGAAGATAAGGATAATCTGTTGATTATTGGTCGTCCATTCTTAGCCACAGCCAGAACTCTTATTGATGTAGAGAAAGGGCAAATAGTGATGAGATTGGGGGATGAGCAAGTGGTGTTTAACATGGACAAAGCACTGAAATATCCTAGAGATGCTGAAAATTGCTTCAGAGTTTCAGTGACTGATGAGTTAGCTCAAGAACAATTCAATTCAATAATAATCAAAGACCCTATTGAAGCATTATTAATGGGAGTGAAGCATGAGAACGCTGAAACTAGTCATGAGATAGCCCAAGTGCTGAATTTTTCAACCACTCGAGCTAAACAGAAGTGGCAAGTTGAATCTTTAGATTTGGCATCCCGTTCAGCAACATCTCTTAAGCCTTCAATTGAATAACCTCCGCTTTTGGAGTTAAAACCACTCCCTACGCATTTGAAATATGCATATTTAAGGGATTTAGAGACATTACCTGTCATCATCTCTACAGCATTGAGCTCTCATCAAGAACAGAGACTAATTGAAGTACTAAAGAGTCATAAAAAGGCTCTGGGATGGACACTTGCTGATATTAAAGGGATAAGCCCTTCCATTGTAATGCATAAAATCCTATTGGAGGAAGACCATAAGCCGTCTATAGAGAATCAGAGGAGGTTGAACCCGATGATGAAAGAAGTTGTCAAGAAGGAAATCATCAAGTGGCTGGATGCAGGAATCATCTATCCAATTTCAGATAGTGCGTGGGTTAGTCCAGTACAGTGCGTTCCTAAGAAAGGAGGAATGACAGTTGTGACAAATGAAAAGAAAGAATTGATTTCTACAAGAACTGTCACTGGTTGGAGAGTGTGCATGGACTATCGGAAATTAAACGTAGCTACCCGAAAAGATCACTTTCCCCTTCCCTTCATTGACCAAATGCTTGATAGACTAGCGGGGAAGGAATATTTTTATTTTCTGGATGGTTATTCAGGTTACAATCAAATTTCTATAGCACCTGAAGACCAAGAGAAAACAACCTTCACCTGCCCCTATGGCACTTTTGCCTTCAGGAGAATGCCTTCGGGTTGTGTAACGCACCAGCGACCTTTCAAAGATGCATGACATCAATTTTTTCTGATTTCATCGAAGACATCATGGAGATTTTCATGGATGACTTTTCTGTCTTTGGTGATTCATTCGAAGTCTGTTTGAAAAATCTCTCTAAGGTACTTGAAAGGTGTGAGGAAACTGACTTAGTTCTGAACTGGGAAAAATGCCACTTCATGGTAAAGGAAGGAATAGTACTAGGACACAAGGTGTCTAAGGAGGGTTTGGAAGTAGATCGAGCTAAGACATCATTGATTGAGAGGTTGCCACCTCCTACTAGTGTCAAAGGAGTCCGAAGTTTTCTTGGGCATGTGGGGTTCTATAGAAGGTTCATCAGAGATTTCTCAAAAATTTCAAAGCCCTTGACCAAGCTGTTAGAAAAGGATGCCAAGTTCCTTTTTGATGATGACTGCCTAAAAAGTTTTGAAGAATTGAAACAGAGAATAATAACTGCGCCTATAATAATTGCTCCGGACTGGTCATTGCCCTTTGAAGTAATGTGCGATGCAAGTGACTATGCAGTAGGAGCTGTTCTGGGACAGAGGCGAGAACGAATTTTTCATCCTATCTATTATGCCAGCAGAACATTAATAGATGCTCAGGTAAATTACACTACCACTGAGAAAGAAATGTTAGCTATTGTTTTTGCCTTTGAAAAATTTAGAGTTTATCTGTTAGGAGTTAAGGTGGTAGTACACACTGATCATGCTACTATTAAATATTTGTTGAGAAAGAAAGAGTCCAAACCTAGATTGATTAGGTGGGTTTTATTACTTCAAGAATTTGACTTGCATATAGTGGATAGGAAAGGATGTGAAAACCTAGTAGCTGATCATCTTTCTAGGTTAGATTCTGAGCATGTTAGTGATAGTAAGCTTGTGAATGATATTTTCCCTGATGAATGCATAATGGCTGCTAATTTGCTACATGTACCTTGGTATGCTGATATAGCAAATTATATTGTTTGTGAAATTTTACCTTCTGATTTAAACTATTATCAAAAGAAGAAATTCTTGAATGAGGTTAAGTTTTACATTTGGGATGAGCCTTATCTGTTCAAAAGATGTGTGGATGGAATTCTTAGGAAATGTGTTCCTGAGATTGAACAACATGACATTTTACTTGCATGCCATGCATCACCATTTGGGGGACATTTTAGTGGTCAGAAAACTGCCTTTAAAATATTGCAATCTGGTTTCTATTGGCCCACATTGTTTAAAGATTCTCATTTGTTTGCTTCTCACTGTGATGCTTGTCAAAGATCCAGTAATATTTCTAAAAAGCATGAACTTCCTCAAACCAGTATCTTTGAAGTTGAACTGTTTGATTTGTGGGGGATTGATTTTATGGGTCCCTTTGTTTTGTCTAGAGGCCAACAATACATCTTAGTGGCAGTTGAATATGTTAGTAAATGGGTTGAGGCGGTAGCTTGCCAACATAATGACGCTCAAACAGTGGTGCGATTTATAAAGAAGAATATTTTTACTCGCTTTGGCACCCCTAGAGCTATCATTAGTGATGGTGGAACTCATTTTAATAATCGTTTGTTTAAAGCTTTGTTAGAAAAATATGGAGTCCACCACAAAATGGCTTTAGCTTACCACCCTCAGACCAATGGCCTCTGTGAAGTATCCAATAGGGAAATCAAGAGAATTCTGGAGAAAACAGTGAGTGTTAATAGGAAGGATTGGTCTGATAAGCTAGATGAAGCTTTGTGGGCATACAGAACAGCTTACAAAACACCAATTGGTATGTCTCCATATCAATTAGTTTTTGGTAAAGCTTGTCATTTACCTTTGGAACTTGAGTACAAAGCTTTTTGGGCCATAAAAAAGTTGAACTTAGATTATAAGGATGCGAGTGAAAAGAGGTTGTTAAACCTTAATGAACTTCATGAATTTAGATTACAAGCTTACGAGAGTTCTAAGCTATATAAGGAAAAGACAAAGATCTGGCATGATAAAAAGATTTTGAAAAGGGAGTTCATACCTGGTGATTTAGTGCTATTGTATAACTCTCGTTTGAGATTGTTTCCAGGAAAGCTTAAATCCAGGTGGTCTGGTCCTTTTAAGGTGGTATCGACCACTACCTTTGGTGCCATTGAAATTCAAGATGAGAAAAATGGAGAAACCTTTAAGGTCAATGGCCAACGCTTGAAACATTACCTTGGTGGACCAGTGGACAGGATGAAGACAAATGTGCAACTCCAAGATTGCTCATAGAAGCGTCATGATAGTCTGGCTGAAGACTTTAAACTTAGTACTACTTGGGAGGCAACCCAAGTTTTCTTTGTGTTCTTTTTGTTTGAATTTAAAGTCCGTCTCATTTTGGGTTTGATATTTTTTTTATGTGTTTTACAGGTTAAAATGTGGATATCAAGGAGCCAAGGATTGGTAAGAAAGAGCAACATTGGGCATGTTTACAGGGAGTCTCTAATCATGCTTTGATTTATACTTTATTATTGTATCTGGTTGCATTTGAGGGAGAATTTTAGTGAGCATTTAGATGGAGAAATTAAAAAAAAAAAAAAAAAAAATCAATATTCGCTATAGCGAGGTCCCATCTCGCAATGGCGAATATACTTGTCCCACTCCTGGTACTTACACGAGTCTCTCGCTATGGCCGGAATATGGCGAGTTAGTGACTTTTAAGTATTCTCGCTACAGCGAGAACATTACCTCGCCATAGCGAGATCTCTGTGCTGCATTCTGGTACTAAATCCAGAGAGAGGCTTGCTATAGCCTGGCTATTGCGAAAAATTGTTGCATATAATTTTTGCTAAGTTTCCTCGCTACTGCGAGACATCTATTTCGCTACAGCGAGTACAGCAGTCCCACTTTCTGGTACAAAATCCAGAGAGCTCGTCGCTATAGCCCAGCTATAGCGAGACTCTCCGGCCATAAAATTTTAACCAAGTTATCTCGCAATGGCGATATTTAATTTCGCTGTAGCGAAGGTGGCAGCTTTACCTTTGGTAATAACTCCAGAGACGCTCTCGCTATAGCCTGGCTATAGCGAAGCGTCTTATATAAATATCGTCATTTTAACTTTTCTTTCTCGCCACTGCGACGAAGCTCCAAAAATCCTCCATCCTTTCTCTCGCTGCATTTCGTGCATCATAATCTCGCATTCCCCTCACAAATCGCATCTCGTACATCAGGTAATTCAATTAACTCTTTTCTCCCTGATTTGCTGGTTGATTTTGCTGAATATAGTCATATTAGGGTTCGAATAGTTTTGCTCAAATCTGTGTATTTAGGGGTCCATTTAGTTAGTTTTTCTGGATGGGTTTGTTAGTCGCCTGTTTTTATGCAGAAATATGGCTTCACCTTAGCTTTTTTATCCGTGTAAATCTAGCTCTGCAGAATTCAGTTCGAATTCGCTATAGCGAGCTCGAACTCGCTACAGCGAGTTCGACGTTTTTCCAGAAACCTGGCTATTATAGACCATTTTGCTTGATTTATTTCTTTATTCCTCATTCCCTCGTCCCTTGTAGACCCTTAATCGTGTCTTTCCTTATTAGAAACATGCTGCATGCGTCTGATTCTTGTTATCTTCTACTTTTTCCTTACTCTATGAATCCCTATTACTGCTGCTACTGACTTTTATCTCCTTCCTATTGGAATTTCGCAGGCATGGCTCCTAAAAAGCAAACAAAGACTGCTGCAGCCTCCTCCTCAAAGCAAAAGAAGCAATCATACGATAAGGATCGATTTGCATCGGCCCAGGCAGAATTTCGCTTCGATAGACTCTTCGCAGACAGAGGAGTAGTAGAAGATCGTTACTATGCACCCAATGCCCGAGACCTGACTTTTCATGATTTTGAATGGCACGGACTGCAAGGATTCACGAAAAAACCGGTGCATCGGACCCCTTAATGATCCAGGAGTTATATGCTAACTTTGAGGATACTGAGGAGGAAGAAGAGGAATACTATTGCCGTTCGGCCTGGGTGCGCATAAATGAGAAAGTCTTCCAAGACTTCTATGAATTGCCGGACGTCCCAGAATGTGCTTTCCAAGCATATATGGAGAACCCCCAGTCAATTCCTTAGGAAGAAGTAGAGACCACCATTGCTGAAGAAGGAAGAGCTCGGCTAGTGAACAAGGTTTACCCGGTGAATCAGCTTAATAAACCAGCCCATTTTTGGTTACAGTTCATTACAAGTAACGTCCTGACAAGTTCCCATGGATCCGACATGATCCAAGAACGAGCCACTCTAACATGGTGCTTTATGACCAGACAGCGGGTCAACATTCCTCGCCTCATGTTCTTAAACTTCAAACAAGTGGCGAGGTCTGACAGGGTTAGCTTAGCATACCCTCATATGCTGACAGAATTACTCACTATGGGGGGTAGCCACGTCTCGAAAAATGACGCGCAGTTCAAGCCGAAGGGGCCGTTCAAATATGACAGTATGAAAGATGCACCAGGGCAACCCCGTAGGCAGAGAGCAGAGGCACAGGCACAGGCACAGCCTGAGGCTTCTCCACCACCTCCCTCACATCAGCACCGGGTTACTCTAGAGCCGTCAGGACATGGGGCTCCTTATCAGACTGAGTTTGAGAGTTGGGCACGAGAGTCTATCCATAGGCTGGAAGGTCATGTCATATCAATAAAGGATCAACTACAGACACTTATGGACTACTTGATGCCGGCTCCTCCACCGCCACCTCCTGAGGCTCCTCAATCACCGATCATCATTTTACCTCAGGAGCCTGCACCTGAAGATCAACCGGGGCCGTCTGATTCTTAGGATCTTTTCTATCCTGCTGCCTTTTTTGTTGTTGTTTTGCTCATTTTATATTCTGGATAACTGTATTATGGATAACTGTATCTAATTATGCTCTCAACTCCTGAATTGGCTGTGCTTTTATTTGTCTTATTAATTCTAATGCCAACTTACTGTCTCCTGTATGTATTTTGTCAATGGTTGTCTCTCAGATGAAGGAGCCGTTCACATGCAACCCCTCGCTATGTTATCTCTTCTTATCAGGGGAGTCTCGTCTCTCCCTACCTCTTTTTATCCCTTCCCTGCACCCCCTTCTGCTTCTATTTTTCTATCCATTTCTGAATTTCCCATTTTGATACATTGCGGACAATGTAACTTTCAAGTGTGGGGGAGTTAAGGTAATCATAGATAAATATAGGATAAGTGGATATAAATTGACAATAACTTCCTCCTAGTAATAATATTCAAGTGCTTACACTCCTTATGCTCATATGTTAAATCAGATTCAGCCCTTCTCACTTTAGATGAATATTAATTAAGGAATGTAGAGGTTAAGCGAACTTGAATTGGATAAAGTAAGTAATGTAGTCGTAGTATGCACCCTAAATAGGAGCACCTTCCAACAAGATGATTTTGGAAGTAATTCAAGTCTTTCTTATAATGAGCTTCTAGTTGTTTTAGATCTCCCCAATTTGCTTGTTCCTGATGGATACCTGATTGTTAGTTGAGAGGGATATCTAAAAAAAAAAAAAGCAAAGGATTCTCTACTCCAATGGTTGAAATCACCTAGTAACCGGGGGTTTGCACCAAAAAGTGTGAACTTTCGCGTCAAACAGTGATAAAACTAAGAGTATGCTAGTAGCCCTCTGAGGATTTCTTTAATCTGAGTAACCGGGTGACTTCATAACCAATGTTGTCATTCGCGTCAAAAGGATTAAGTAATTTGACGAGGAGAGAGAAAAAAAAAACAAAAACAAAAACAAAAAAAAAATGCTGAAAATAATTCTGCATTGAATAATAGAGACCCCTCTCAATGAGCATTGATGATTGAAGTTAGTACAGATGATTGGGTTAGGCTTTGAAATTGCTAGTAAAACTTATTTAAGATTGCTTGATTATTTCTTAACATCTCTTGTTGAGCACACACACACTTTAGGAATAAGGGTGTTACTATGAGTACATTGTTTTCAATTTCTATTCGAGTTTTGCTGAGTTTCTGCTTCTGAAGTTGGATTCATTATAAATGTGGGGGGGATCTGTAATTCTGATTGCTTGGGCGTGATTCTTTCTAAGATTTGCTTGAGGACAAGCAAAGATCTAAGTGTGGGGGAGTTTGATAACCGCCTAATTTAGGACCCAAAAGGGCTATATTTGACACTAAATTAGGGAGGTAAAATACTTTTCTTCTGATTAATATGGTTAAAAATGTACTCAATTAAACAAAACAAAGAAAATATTATAATTATAATATTTTTATCAGTTTAAGCCTCACTTTAGTTTTGATTTCAATTTCAGGGAAAAGTAGCAAAAGAAAGAAAGAAATGAATATAAGAGAGGGAAGCTGAAAGTGGCCAAGGTAGATTGAACAAGACTTCTCGCCACAGCGAGACCGAAGTTCGCTATAGCGAGATGGCACTTTCGCCGTAGCGAAGGGGAGGCTTCGCAATAGCGAAGTCGTGTCGCATAGAAATTCCAGAGAGCAACTCGCCATAGCGTAGGAGTAGTGAAGCACAGCGGAAACCTGAGAATTTATGAGATCTCGCTATAGCGAGAGACGCTCTTCGCCATAGCGAGATCGGACCTGAAACGCAGAGTTTTAATTTTCAAGTTTTAAAAGACGTTGGAAGAGTTAGGGTTCGAGGGATTCGGCAGCAGAGAAAGTTCTGAGCATCCAAGAGGCGATTTTGAGAGTTTTTGAAGGCTCTTTAAGCTTGGAGTGTGAAGGAAGAGGAGGAATCAAAGGGGGAGCTCTACTTTCTGCATATCATTCTTCCCTTTGTTTGCTTTCTTTGTTCTTTTCATTTTCTCCATGTATTTTGATTGGGAATTCTCTGTAGATTTAGCTATGTGTGGCTAAATTCCCTTTTACCTAGAGCACTATGAACTTGATGTGATCTGAATCATTAATTGTCTTGTTAATTGTGATGATTGGAATCTTGTGTATCCTTCTCTTGCTTAATGCTTTCTTAGGGATTGGCCACCTCTTTGATTTGATTTGGAAAATTGGAATTTACCTTGAAAAAGGGATTCTAAATTAGACCTAAGAGTTGGATAAATTAAGTTTAAAATCATCTAATTTGTAATTGGGATAGACATATACCTGATTACCTTAATTGGTTCGTAGAGGGATATAGTATCTAATGCATTCTAACCTAAATCTAAGGACACTTAGATTCTAGGGGAGAGTAGGGCTGTAATTACATCGATGGACGGTTATAGCTTCTAAACTCTTAACCCATAAGGTGATAATTAATTACAATTTTACAAGAAATTAAGTTCTAGTGAGCATCAAGGGAATAGTGACTCTAGGTAATTTCAAACCTTGGATTTTATCTTAACTGCCTGTGCCAACTAAGTTTTCTTTCAATTCGTTTTATTTTAAATTTAGTTCTAAAATCAAGAATCTCATAATTAGTTGTTTAACGTGGATAACAGTAGGTTGTGCACTGCCTAATTGCATTCCAGTCATTCCTCGTGGGAACGATACTTTTACTTATCACTGAACTACTTGATCCGACCCGTGCACTTGCGGACACGCATAAAAAAATTTTAGCGATCAATAAGTTAACATGTGTTATCTTTGTCCTTAACCTTTTATTTGTGTGTTTTTTTTTTAAAAAATTAACTTTTAGTATATGCTCAATTTATACTTTCTGTGCTATTTTTCACTTAACCTTCTCACTCTCCCATCTAAGTGAGGAATATTTTATGAAAGTCTTACTTAACTTAGTTTAATGTCTTCTCAACTTTAACTTAACTTAAGTTTGCAGTTATATTTCAATTCTTTTTCACCTTCTGCACTATACACCTATTTACTTCTTCTAAGTGTGTTTATCATAAGGAACATTCAAGATCATGGTTAGCAAAATCCCACACATAAAGCTAAATTATAGCTAAGCTAAGCTTCCCATAAGTTTATCACTATCACATACAACCTTTAAGACTCTTACTTTTGTATTGTTTATACTTGAATAAGTTAACTCTCTCTCTCTCTCTTCAATCCTTAAATAGTAAGGATGTTAATAGATTTGGATATCTTAGGTATTGGATGGTATTCATTATACAAAAAATTGCTATCCTTTGGATATCATATAAGGTGCATGTATCAAAAATTGATATCCAATCAGACAATAAACGAATTTCAATATAGACATAAGATATTGTATATTTGTCTAATATGAATAAATCGATAGGGCATTCGATATCCGATAACTACCATCAATATATTATATGTGATGATAAAAATGTATATTATGAATAATGTAAAAAATGTTACATTGTATATAATAAACTATATTTGTTATTTTTCTAATGTCATTCTAATGTTATCATGCATCCTTTAAGAGATTAAAAAATATCAAAAAAGTTAAATATTAAAATTATCGTATAAAATTATTTTTCAGGTGAATTTGGATGTTGAATATTTTAGGAGTAGATATTAAAAATGTACAATTTGTGTTGACTTTTGATAGTATTTGAATAGTTGATGTAACATTCGGTATTTCATAAAAATATCGAAATGAGTCAGTTTGAAAAATAAGTCCATTGAAATGAGCGATTTGAAGCCAAATAAAATAAGAATAAAATTTAAAATAATGAAAAATGAGAATCCAAGGTCTAAGATACTTGGAAACCTAAGCCAAGGTAGTTTAATAAAATGGCCAGTGTTTTCGTAAATATGAGTATTTTTTGAAAAACTCACAAAAGGGCTTTTTAAATGAAAAATTTAAATTTTTTGGGGTTCTTGAAGTCCCTGAAAACCATGGGAACCTCTGGGACAGTTAAAACACCTCTGGTGTACCTTTTTTAGTGTCAATTGACTCGAACTTTGACCTCTTCGTTTGGGAAGGTTTAAAATCCAATTTGAGTGATTCTGAAGCTATTTTATAAATTAGAGGACCTAATTTTATGATGGAAAAGACAGTTCTTGAAAAGGAGCTAGAATGAGTTTCAAATGAATTAGCCATGAAGCAGGATGTAAAGGAAATTTTCAATGAACAATTGCCTTTCCATTTGAGTTATATGAGGTGTCCCACTTCCTCTCCCATCTAACTGCCTTTTTGTTTTGCCCAAACCAAAGGAAGAGACTAGGGAGAGAGAAACACCAAAGGAGAAGAAAAAGAGGAAGGAAAAATAAGAAGAAAAGGTATGAAAATTAAGGAAATTCAAGCTTCTTCCTTCTTTAAAGTTGTCTTCTCCTTCCCACCTTTCTTCCCATGGTTTTTGTGTGTCATATGGGTTTGTTTTAGGTGTGATTCAGAGGGAGAATGTTAGAATTTGAAAGAAAAGCCTACACCAAGTGAGAAAGCTCTTGAAGAAACCAATAAATCAAGGTAAATCTCCATGCTTCTTTGCTTCTTCTTCCTTGCTTCTTTATGGGTGAGTTTCAGCCAAGGGAAGAATAGCCAAGAGGGGAGTAATTCTGAACCAAATCAAATGTGAAACCTATGATTTAGTGTGTGGGAAACAAGATTATGCATTGAAACATAAAAAACCATCAATGAAATTCAAAATAACAAAGTTAGGGATCCTCGAACATATCCTAAAATTTAATTTTTTTCTAAGGATATCCAAACTTATGTGAGTGTTTAGTTGAATTCCTAAGACCCCTAGGAAGCCTCCCAAGTGCCTCTTCCATCAAGAAAAAAATTGAAAACTCCATGGGCTTAAAATGCTTCATATGTCTTGCCCAACACTACTAGGAGCACTTAAGGAGAGTTTTAATTTTTTCTAAACTTGGTTTGGGACTATATATGATGGAAGAAGATGAGAGGAAGCCTTGAAAAAATTTTAGAGGCCATAGATTGAGAGTTTGAGCTATAGGTTCTATAATGTAACATAATAAAGCAACATATAGGTAGGCTCTTCAAAATGTTTGTGGAAGGGCTCTAAGAAGTCTAAATGGAGTCAAGAGCCATAGATTGGAGGATAGAATGGAGCCAAGATTATAAATTTTAGTAGGTGCTTCATTAGGTGCTTTATGGAACATTAATTGATGCATATAAATAAGTAGGCTTCCCTTGAGTGTGTGTGGTGTTAAAGTTTGTTTTAAGAATGTAATTGGGTCCTATTTGGTGTGCCTAGGCCAAAGGAAACATACTATAACACCATAACATATTAGCCTTAATTATCTTTCACTTAAGCTTGATTCCATATAATTCTAAAGAAAAGAAGTAAAACTATGGTATTTTATTGCATTACGTCGGGTTTTAACCATTCATACTTTGCCCCGTGAGTCTTGTGAACCCATCAATTATATTCTCTACTCAAACTCCATTCATATAACTCATACATAGTATAAAAAAAATCCATAAACCACATATTTAAAGCTAAAATTCATAAAAATTGCATTTTGCTCGCGGGTCCAGAATTCAAGTTTTTGACCCCAACTTTGGAAAATAATAACTAATTCAAGAAAAATAGGAATCAAGCAAATGATAGCTTTTTGGAAATATCTAGATGTTAAATTTATACTAAAAATAGTTACAAGCCATAATAACATCATTTGGACCATGTTTGATGATAGAAAAATGTGAAAGGTCAGACTACCTAGTGTTTCTAATATGGTTTACTAATATGAAATTCAAAAATTCATAACTAATTTAAAAAAAACTCCAATTCAGGAAAACAATACCAATTTGGAAAGCTACAAATGTTAACTAGAAGAAAAAAAATAATTCTAGACCAAAACAAAAGCAATTAGGGATGAAAACCTATGAAATAATAATAGAGGTTAGGATGTGCCCCTAGTACTAATCTGGAAGTTCAAAAATTCGTTTCTCCCTCTCTATAAATCCAAATGAGGTACTCTTAAATACTATAAAAATCTTATCATGTTTAGTTTATGATTATCAAATTTCATAGCCATTAGATACTATTTACCTCATGAATGACAAAGGTAAAGGATCTGACCATTTCCATAGTAATAATACCAATTCTGTCAAAATTGGCCAACTTTTGAAAATTTATCAAAAATTCTCTAGAAGTTCAAATAATATGCACTTTATCTTTTCAAAAAGCTCTAGGAAAGACCTATATGCATGCCAAATTTTAGGTCAAGAGGAGCTCATTTGGTCAGATCTTAATATAACGCACAAATATGGCAAATTTAACACCCTATATGGGTCAAAAGTGGTTCAAATGGCTTCTTAAATGCGCTACCACCTCTTGGGCAAGTTTTAAAGTATAAAAATAACTTATAAGGATTGTCCAAGTGGTCCAAATTATCATACATCTCAAACTCACCATGTTACATGCAAGAATCCACAACTAGGAATGAGTTACTAAGTACCCAAAATTCATATTCTCATTGATTTGGTTTCAAATGTGACTCATACATTACATATACTTACTTTTATACTTGCTCATATGTTTACATCTCAAAAATAATATATACATATATACTTGACATCTCTTTACATCAAAAGAAATCATATATGCTATACAATTGTCAAGAAATAGTCCTTCAAGCTCCTTGGCTTCCATTCTTAACTTTTTGGACACCACCTAGACATGGTGAGATGGGAGAGGGAAGGGGCTGAGATTTAAAGAATTTCAATAACTCATACACTCATTTAAGGAAGAAATCAAGGCATATAAACATGTCAAAGCATGCAAGTAGGCATCCAAAACCATTAAGAATTATTCAACACATAATTTACATGCAATGAAAATCGCATCAAAGCCAAGAATAAGCTCTAGGGACTTTTGGTCTGACTTCACCCTATTTTTTGAGACTTTTGGGTTAACCTCACCCTTATTCTAGGGACTTTTGACTTGGCCTTACTTATCTATGAGACTTTTGGCTCCACCTCACCTATTTTTAGGGACTTTTGGCACCACCTCACCCTTAAAAGCAATTTTCACAACTAAAACACAATTCGTGAAATATACTAGTACCAATGTAATAAGGCAACATCAAATGGCATGTCTCATAATACAATTGTACATACAAGCATACAATGACCATCATACATCCAAGAATGCAAATAAGAAGGAGTAAAGAGCTACTTTGGCAATTAAACACAATTCTTCCCTTTTGATTTCTCTTTTCCCTTCTTGGTCTTACAACCACAACTAGATAGAGCTTAATCTCTTTGGCCTAGATATAATAAATAACATTCAATTACTCTCTTGGAATAAGTCAAAGCATTATACACACACTTAAGAAGCATAATTTAGTCTATTAGTTCCATAATAGCTCTATTAATGGCCTAATGAAGCAACTATCATTATTCAAGCTTTTAGCTTCATTTCCTTCTTATGTCTAGGTCTCTTGGCTGCATTTAGACTCCTTCAAGTAATCACAAGCTCATTCCCAAGAGTCTAGATATAAGTTGCTTCTTAAGGCTACATTATGGAACCTATTGACCCAACTCTCAATTTATGGCTTCTAAGTTTTTTCTAAGGATTCCTCTCATCTTCTTCCATCACATATGACCCCAAATCAGGCTTAAAACTAATTAAAACACTCCCCACCTCTTTCAAGTACTCTAAGTCGAACCATGAAAAGCATTTAGAATCCATGGAGTTTTCAATTTTTTCTTGATGGAAGGGGCACTTAGGAAGCTTTCTAGGAGTCTTAGGAACTCAAACAAACACTCACATAGGCTAGGGAATTCTTAGACAAAACCAGATTTTACAACATGTTCAAGAACCGTTATCTTTCCTATCTTGAAGTTCAATGGTTTTTCTTCCACTTACTTTGTAATTCCCAGCCCACACTTTAATTCAATAGTTTTTTACTTATTCTAGGTCAAAACTTCCTTCCCTTTACTAGCTCTCAAGTTAGCAGAACTAACATACACAAGAAGCAAAGAAAAAGAGACAAGGATACATGGATATTCATCTTGAATTCAAGCCTTCTTCAAGAGTGTTTCCCTTTGCCTTAACTTTCTCTTTGAATTTTTAATCTCCCTCCTCTGAACCAAGCTCAAAACAAAACTAAATCATCCACCAAAACCATAGAAAGTGAGAGCAAAGAGAGAAGAACAAGATTTCAAGAAGGAAAGCCATGAAAATATTTAGTTTCTCTCACCTTTTCCTTAGTTTCTTTCCTTCTCTCTGCCTCCTCTTTTGTGCGTCCTTCTTAGATGAGCTTTCCCTTGGTTTTAAGTATATGAAATGTCGATTAGAAGAAAGGAGAGGCTTCTAGGTTCTTTAAGAGCAAAATTCTATTTTTTCACTCATTTTTGGAATAAAGTCTCGCTATAGCGGGAAGAACCACTCACTACACGCGAGAACTTATCAGATCCAGGTCCTACTGGTCTCATCACGACTGGTGCTATTACGAGAAACTCCCTAAATTTTGTATGGGACATGAACTCGTTATAGCGAACTGCATCCTCACTGTAACGAACTAGCACTCTTATTGTAGTGAATTGGCACCTCACTGTGGTGAACTGGCACCCTCGCTATAGCTAATATGGATCCTAGCTATAGTGGAAAAACTTAGAAAAATTCTAAAACCTTGGATGTTACACATACTCCATCCACTTGTAAGTGTTTGACCAAAGGAGGGGAAGAACAATTAAGGAAAAGAGTGTGTGTTTGCATTAAGGTAGCTCTCTAACCTTTCTCTCATGCATACTTAGTTGTTTTCTTATCTTTGGATGTGTGTATATATGATTTTACCATGAGAAATGTTTTTAGTGATTTTCTACATGTCATGGTACCATTATGTGCATAATATGTGTTTTATGAATGTTAATTGGCTTGAATGAGTTTGGTGAATCCAAAAGTCCTTTAACAAAGGTGAGGATGAGCCAAAAGTCTTTAGGATTAGGTGAGATAAAGCCAAACGTTTCAAGAAGAGTGAGGTTTAGTCAAAAGTCCATTGAAAATAAATGAGGCAAGTCCAAAAGTTCTAAGAAAAGAGGGTGAGGCTAAACCAATGCTCTTGAAAGCCAATATGTGATATGTATTAGTTTCTTGAACATAAAAATGATTGTATATATGATCACTAGTAGCTAAAGGTTCATGAATGCATTATTGGACTTGGAATCATGGCTTTTATATATGATTGGAAGGGTTAAGAGCTATTAGGATTTTTAGAATCTCACTCTTCCCTTTCCACGATCTAACCATGCCTAGGTGAGAGTCTAAAGAGTAAGACTTTGACATGTGTATAGCAAAATGGGCCTTGTAAATGTATTTTGATGTCAAGAATTATAACCATAAGTTGTATATATGATGTAGACACTTGAGTATACTCAAATATATGTAGACATAGTGTATGTAATGATTTTGAAGCAATAGGAATGATAATGTATGATTTTGACACCAAAAACCCCTTATGCAACTTGATTTCCCAAGGTGTATGTATGCATGTAGCATAGTGAAAATGAGCTTTAGGAGGTTTTGAACCAAATGACATATCTCCCTAGGCTATGATTATGGTTTTGGTTGTGCCCAAGTGGCCTTGAATAATAAAGCAAGCAAGTTGGCACCATTTTGAACCATTTGAAGCCTTAAAAGTTACCATTTTGTGTGCTGAACCAAAAAGCAATCAAATGAGAGAATTTTTCTATGAAATTTGGCTTGCATATAGGTCTCATCTAAAGATTTTTTTAGAGTGAAAGAGCACCCAAATTGGAGCTCTATAGAATTTATTATAATTTTTCAAAGTTGAATTTTTTTTAAATGGCTGGGTGTACTGTTCATTTGGTCAATTTCTTTCCCTGTGGGTCAAATGGTGTCCAATAGTTATAAAATTTTACAAAATAAACTAGACATGATAAGCTTTCTATAGCACTTGAGAGCACCCCATTTGGAGGTCTGCAAAGGGAGAACCAAAATTTTGAAATTTCATATCAATATTAGGGGTGGAGCAGGACCTCTGGTGTTGTTCCATCATTTTTTGTAGCCTTAATGCTTCTCTTTTGGTCTGGAGTTATTTTTACCCTCTTGTATACATCCATAACTTTACAAAATGGTATGGTTGATGGGTTTTGATTTTTCTAGAATTAGTTATGAATTTTTAAAATTTATATCAGTAACCTATGACAGTAAACCTAGGCAGCAGGACCTTTGATTCTTTTCTATTGTCAATTGTGGTCCAGTTAGTATTTTCATGGCTTAGAATTATTTTTAACCTATAGTTGACATTCAAAGCTTTCTAAAAAAATCCATCATTCATTGGATTTCAATTTTTCTAGATTTAATTATGAATTTTAAAAGTTGATGATAGAATCTTGGTACTAGAATCTGAAAGCATTTTGTAATTTTTCTAATATGTGGCTTGAATCTTGAGTTGTATGGCTTGTTTTATAATGTTTACGACTTGCATGGATGGATTATAAGTAGAAAATGATATTAGGGAGTTCACGGGGTCCATGGAGTTTGAAATGAATTTTTGAAGCCTTACATAACGCAAAATATTGCATTATTTTATTGATTTTGTTGAGAAGCTTGTGAAGTTAAGGAAATGTAGCTAGGTAAGGATAAATAGAAGGCTAAAATAATATGGTGTTATAGTTGATATGTTTCATATTTAGATTTGAACAGGTAAAAAGAATTACAATATGCTTGCCCATTGTATCCCTAATTGAATACGAATAGAGTTTAAGGACGAGCTATAGAGCATTGGGTTAAGGACATTACAAACTTGGATATGTGCCTAGGTTTAGTGCAACCAAAATTCCCTGGTAATATCGAGATAAATAAATGTCTTAGATTAATCAATCAAACTAATAATATCAATTTCTATTCTTTGAAATTTCAAATGAAGTAATTTGGCTTTGTTAAACACATTTTATCATTTAATATTTGATATATCACTTAATATTTGGTACTCAATTTGATGCATGTATAAAAACTATAATTCAAGATACATGTATATATTTTAATGTGATTTTATAAAAATTATAGATAAATATTGCAATTTATATATGAAAAAAAATTTGATATGCAGTTACTAATATCTTTACTATCAAACTCTTCAATTAAAATATGATAAATATATGGTTTTTAAATAACAACATAACAAGTGTATGGTTTTTGCAAACAAGTGTATACTTTTCCAATCAATTTATACACTTTTCATATTTTAATAAGAGATTTTGATAGTAAAAATATAAGATATTACACTTAAATCTTGCCTTTCTATATCACTTAAATAGTATATGTCTTTCTAAACATTTTCTATAGACACATGATAAAAATATTCAAACTTTAGCGAGGACTATGAAAATCCTCAATGGCATGTGCTTAGCGAGGGGTTAAAGAGGCTTATTTCTCTCACTAAGATGATGATAATCTTTCATTTTAAAAGGGAATATTCCCTTACTAAATTTTGCATTATATCTTATTCTTGCTTTACTCTACTTGCACTCCCTTTCTCTCTCTCACACCTTCTACCTCCTACCTCCTTCTTTCTTATCCCTTTCATCTCTCTTCCTCCCCTTATGGCAAGGGTGAAATTGTCATTGTTGTGCAAGGGCAAATGCCCTACTGTGTGAGAACTTTTTCAGTTTACAAAAGGTTAGAGAAGGATTAGCAAAAAAATCACAAAGGACTAGCCTAAAAAATGTGAGGCAAATTAGTGAGGGAATATCCCTCCCAATTCCATTATTAATGCTGAAGGAATTGGAAAATGATCCCATTATAATGATAGAAGTTGGTGAAGGTGCTCATTGATATTATTGTTAGTAAGGGATTTTAGTAAGAGATTAGGGTGGGAAAGTTTTTTTTTTAACCAATTAGTGACCTCAGTAAAGTAAGGAAATGTTTCCTCATTTTGCCCTTATTATGCCCTCACTGAGGTAGTATAGCAATAAAATAGAGAGGGAATTTTACATTGCTAAATTCTTTTTTTCTTATTATGTTTGGGTTAATGGAAAGATCTAATCAAATAAGAATGAATTATTCATAGAGAGGACTCAAGTGGCAAGTAAATTTAATAGTTAAGGAGTTTTTACAATGTTAGAAGTTTTAACTTAGAAAAATTCTCATGAGGATGGGTGATCACAATATCTTGCATATATCCAAAAAGTGGGGAGAAACTTGTGAAAAATAAAAAATAAGAATGAATAAATTAAAGACTAATTTGAAAAGAATTGAAAACGAGGCAAATATGTTTATATATTTCATGGACTAAATCTTCAATTTAGTCAATTTATATATGCACATATAATTGCATCATATTTACATAGTGAATGGTGGTTTGGACTTAAATTATATATTAAACAAGTTGAGTTTAATCATATAATTTTTTTGGTAGTAACATCTTAATATATTAAAAAGAAACAACTAGTATAGGAAAATAGAAATATTGTAATACAATCCCACACCACAAAGAAATAATCAACCAATACCCTCCCTACAATGCTTGGCATAAGTAGAAAGCATAGTACAGAGAGAGAATAGGGGATAAATATCCCAACCAACTGGGCACATCCCTTTAAAAGAAAAGTTGGCAAGCTAATTAGCTCCCTTGTTAACACACTCGGGGATCTAAAAAAAGGGAAATAG
Organism: Erythrophleum fordii; assembly: GCA_032878935.1. NCBI lineage: Eukaryota > Viridiplantae > Streptophyta > Magnoliopsida > Fabales > Fabaceae > Erythrophleum > Erythrophleum fordii. The sequence goes on from JAVQMF010000029.1 coordinate 5,948,118, forward strand.
GAGAAAAACTTCTTTTAAGATGCCAAATATCTTCCAAATTTACTTTATTATAAATTTAAATAAGCAGAACAATAATTTCTCATAAATGTTTCAACCTAAAGCATGTAATCAGATTCAAATGCAACCTTGTTAATATTTAGATTAATAGCCCTTTGTAAGCCTTTCCTTAAGTCGAAGCTTCAACCATGAGGGCTGATGAACCTAAACATGGATAACAACATAAATTGATAATACAACCATGAAGATTTCTAAATATGATGCCCATACCAGCTTTACCAAAGGATGAATTGAACATGTCATTACAATTCATTTTAACAAAATCATCTATTAAAAAAAACCAATGATTATTAGAATATGTAGGGACATTAGAAGTACTTTCAACCACAAATCACTTATTAACATTCCAAAAATCAATAAGCTTAGCCCAAGCATGTTGATAAGTAAAGATATGGTTAAATTGATTTTTTTCTCAAATATCCAATTATATCTATTTTTTTAGATAGCCTAACAAATTATTGCAACAACTTTATGAAAATCATTAAGAGTCAGGAATCCATTCTTGAAATATTAGAATGATCCAACAAACAAATAAACTGACTACAAAACCAAGTTTTTTTAGACCATTCAAAAAGAAGCATCCTATGTTCAATAGTTTCAATATCAGAATCACAATAAAGATAAACAGAAGACTGGCAACATTTTCAATTGCATAAATTTTATTTTACTAGCAAAGTACTAGAATGCATTTTCCATAGAGAGAGTTTAACCTTAAGGGGAATTTTTAACTTCCATAAAATATTGTAAAGAGAAAAAGGAATATATGATAAAAGATGAACAAGCATTACCTTCCACCATAGAAGAACACATAAATTAAGCCACTTGATAACAATATTTTATAGAATAGATCCCATTATTACTTTTTGTCCATATCTTAGTGTCTGTTGCATGATAATTGGAAAAAAAATGTTCTTAATAGCCTTCACTTCAGTCCCAGTCAGCCACTCCTCAAATGATGATAAGTCTTAATTTCTATTAACTATGCATTCAACCATAACATAGTTATTGAAAACATCCAAGGGTCCTTTTAAAAATTAATATTAATCTCATTGCCAACTAACCAACATAAACTAGTATTTAACATATTTCTCCCTTCCAAAATATTGGACTAAGTCCAAGAAGTTCTAGTTCCCCTTTTAGCATGTAGGAAAGAAGAATTAAGAAAAAATTACCTTTTAAAATTTTGACCTAAAATTCATTAGGAAAAGAAATGATGCACCATCCTTGCTTTGCTAGAAGGGCAAAGTTGAAATTATGAAACTTTTTAAAGCCTATCCCTCCATCATTCTTCAAAGTCACAAACTTCTTCCAAGAAAGTCAATGAATCCTCCCATCATTCTTATTTTGTCCCCACCAAAAATTAGCTATAATACTATACAATTCTTGACATGTTTTCCCTAAGAAAAGAAAACAAGACATATGATAATTTGCAATAGCATTAGATACAAATTTAATGAGCACTTCCTTTCCTGCATGAAAGAGTAAACCTTATTTCTAACCTTGAACTTTTTTATGGACCTTGTCATGAGCAAAGGCAAGAGCCTCTACTTTTGATCTACCCAATAACATTGGAAGGTCTAGATATTTCTTTAGAGAATTCACAACACGAGTGCCAAAGATGTGACAAATATCCTCTTTAAGTGGATCAAGAGAACTCTTTGAGAAGAAGATAAAAGATTTATCAAAAGTAAATAGTTGAACTAAAGCTAAACAATAAGCTTCCAATATATCTTTCATCACTAAAAAATTCTCTATTGTAGCTTTAAGAAAGAATGAAGAACCATTAGCAAACAATAAATGAGCAAGGGTAGGACAATTCCTTACCAATTTGATACCTTTCAATTTTCCTTGTTCAACAAAAGAGTTCACTTTTGATAAAACATCTGTAACAATAATGAATAGATATGGTGAAAGAGAATCACTTTGTTTAAATCCTTTTTGAGGAATGATATTGGCAATATTTCTTCTTGAGAAAGTCATGTTAAAATGAATAGAAGACACACACTCTATAATTCTTTCAACCAGCATAGCACAAAATCCTGATTTTAAAAGAACCTACTTTAGAAAATCCTATTTAATCCTATCATAAGCCTTATTTATATCAAGGTTCAGAGCTAGTTCATGATCATTGACCTTTTTAGATTTAAGGTATTGAAATGTTTTATGAGCTACATGCACATTATCATGAACTAATTACCCCAAAACAAAAGCTCTTTGATTTTCATGTATAATACCAAATAAGAATTTTTTTAGCTTGTTTACAATTACCTTGGAAATGATTTTGCACAAAAAATAGCAAAGGCTAATAATACAAAAATGGCCATCAACTGTTTATCAAATCTTGGAATCGTGACTAGATTAGTATAATTAACCCTAGCTAATGAAAAAACATGCAAAAAGAAACCTTGAACAAAACATCAAAGATGTGCTCACCTACTGTATCCTAAGCATGTTGATTAAATAAGAGAGGAAAACCATTTGGTCTTGGAGCCGTTAGACCACCCAAATAAAAAATAACTAATTTAATTTCAGCATTAGAAATTTGTTGAAGTAGAATTGTGCTATTTGCATCATTAATAACCAAATGTATAATTCTAAAATAGTGGACGTCTCTTTACTGCCACTTAAAGTGAATAAGTAAGAATAGAATTGTCGGAAAAAAAAAAAGAGAAGCAATTTCACTTTCATTTCCATTCCAAGAGCCATCATTCAATTTCAGAGATAATATTTTATTCTGTTGTCTCCTTTGTATTATCATTGTATGAAAAAAATCAAAAATTTGTATGGCCACATTTGAGCCAATCAATTTTAGATTGTTATGTTTAACATTTCTCTTCTCTATCCCAAAGCTCTTTAATTTTTCTAGTTAGATTATCAACCCTTTTAACTTTATCCTCAGTCAATTCCCCTTCATAACACTCTTGAAACTGATGTTGGGGCTCAAGAGAGCCTTAGATATTGGAGAGATTCATTGGGCTTTTAGAGGAAATATATAAATGAACTTAACACCACCTTTTAACTTAAAATCATATGATATTAGGTCTATAGATTTTTTTCAATTATATCTTTTTCTATTCCAATTTTATCCAATGTGGAACTTCTTCCTACTCCTACTCACATTTTAGCCCCCTCAAGTGTGAGTCCATTACATGTTCACATAAATATGGTCCCCCCTTTCCCTTCTCGAAAATAGCCTACTTACAATAGCCCATTAGGTCTATGCCTTACCACTAAGCCTTTTGCTTTAAGTGTTTGCCTTCCAATTTCTACATGACTATGCCTAACCATTGAACCCTCTACTTTAAATAGGCATAAATGAGGGCTTCCTGTAACAACCGGGGAAAAGAAAAGAAAAGGGAAAAGAAAGGGAGTGAAAGCTGGAAATTTTCGGAATCCAGAATTTCTGCCAAGTCCTGTCGCAATAGCGAGAAATGGTCTCGCTACAGCGAGAGTGCTTGTTCGCAATAGCGAAGGCGATTCTAGCTATAGCGAGTGCTGGCAGCAGCCCATACAAAAACCAGGGAGTTGCCTGCTGTAGCGTGCGCCATAGCGAGAGTGAGGTCTGGAACTGACGCGAGTTCGCCATAGCGAATGCCGAATCTCGCCATAGCGAAGGGAACTGATACGGTTTCGCCGTAGCGAAGGTTACACCTCGCTATAGCGAAGCCAGATTACACGAGCTCACTATAGCGAAGGTTAGTTTTCGCCGTAGCGAGAGTCAGTCCGGAAGAGAGTAAATAACGAGATTTAGACTTCATTAAACGCCCAAACTCATTTCTTCTCTCATATCTGCCCTAGACTTCGACCCAAGGAGAGAAAAGAGGCGTGGAGAGTGAGAGAGATCAAGACAAGGAGGAAGAGCAAGGGAAAGGTAAGGAAATTCTCCCATTTCTCTTTAGCTTTTCTGATCCCCTCTCCTTGCCCTCTCTTTCTGTGGTTTTATTTGTGAAAATAGTTAGATTTTGGGCATGGGTCAGAAGAGGGAAAGTGGAAAACACCTTTGAATCTTTGTGTTTTCTTTGAAAATGTTGTTTTCCACTACCATGGGAGTTTGAGAGAGAGAAAGAGCTGATGGCATTCTAGAGAGAGAGAGAGGACTCTAGGTGCTAGTATGTAGAAGAGTTTGATCTGATGGTTCCATGTTAAGAGAGTAATTGCATGCTTTTGTGTGTCTAGGCTCAAGTGAAGCACCTCCATCAAGGTGTGAGTGTGAAATTAAGAAGGGAGAAAAGGACTTGAAAGGAAAAGCTAGTGTTGGCTTTGGCTCCAAAGGTAGCTCTCTTTTCCACTCTTTCTTGTTGCATTCTTGGGTATGATAGTCATTGTATGATTATGTATATGCTTGTTGTGTGGAATATGCCATATGCTATTGCTTTGATGCATTGATGCCAATATGCTTGTGTGATGAATTGTGAGAATTGCTCGGGTGCGGTAGTGCCGAAAGTCCCATGAGATGGGTGAGGTGAAGCCGAAAGTCCCTTGAGATAGGTGAGACAAGGCCAAAAGTCTCAAACGAGTGAGGCCAAGTCAAAAGTCCTTAAACTTGGGTGAGGCCATCCAAAAGTCCCTAAACTCGGGTGAGGCTAGACCAAAAGTCCCTGGAGCCCATTTTTGGCATTGTTGTGAATTCCATAGCATGTACATTACGTGTTGGATATTTGAGAATAGCTAAATGCTTATTCACATGCTTTGACTTGTTATATGCCTTGATTGCTTGCTGGATTGAGTGCTTGAGCTACTGAGATTCCCTGAATCTCACCCCTTCCCCTCCCAACTAAATATGCTAGGTGGAGCTCAAGGAGAACCGAGCACACACCAAGGAGCCTAGGAGCATGCGTAGTTAGATATTACTTTCTTTTAGAATTTTGATGTAAAGTGGTGCCAAATGAATATGCGCCCACTATTTTTGAGTTGTAAAGGTTGTAGCAAGTGTAAAAATATGAAATGATATTGTATGAACTATGTTTATAGCCAAATGAATGGAAATAAGGGTTTTGCCCCTTTTTGTAGAATGAATGATGTAGTGTATATTTGGCCGTAGCATAGCGAGATTTGAATATATGATGATTTGGACCACATGGACTTGTTAGATAGACTATTTTTATGCTTTTAAGCTTGTCCATGAGTGGCTAGAGTGTGTAAGAGGCCATTTAGACCCGTTTTGGACCTTTGGGGTGCCAAAACCGGTAGTTTTGAGAGCTCCGTCAAAGTATGACCGGATGAGCTCCTCTTGCCATGAAATTTGGCGTGCCTCTAGAGTTTGTAGAGAGCTTCTTGGGAAGCTAAAGTGGGTAATATTCGGAGGTCTAGAGAATATTTGGGGAATTGTTGAAATTGAAAAAATTTAATGGATTGGTCATGTACTGTTCATCTAAACCAGAAAATGAAATCTGTGGCACTCTTAGACCAAATGGATTCCAAATGTGGTGAAATTTTATACACATAAACTAGAAAACCAAAGTGACTTATAGGAACTAGAATCACCTAAATTGGAGGTCTGTAGAGAGAGATTGGATCGTCTGAAGTTCTGTATCAGCATTAGGGAGCTCATCTGACCCCCATCATTGTTCCATCGGTTTTCGGGGTGTAGGAGCTACTGAACTGATCTGGACTTATTTTTCTCCTCTAGTAGACATCCGTAGCTTTCCAAATTGATATAATGTGCCCAGATTGGATTTTTTTGGATTTCGTTATGAATTTTCGAAAGTCATGACAGAAAGCTGCACCAGAAACAGTGACAGCTGGACCTTCCTCCCATTTTTGATGTCAAACTTCGTCCAAATGCTAAGAATTTGATTGGGAATGATTTTTATGGTAAAGTTAACACTTAGAGCTTTCTAGGAAGCTAAAGTTTGCTGCATTCCCATTTTTCTACAATTTCTTATGATTTTCCAAAGTTAGAGCCAAAATATGACTTTTGGGCCTAAGTGAGAAAATGTAATTTTTCTGGTTTTTGGCTCTATACCCGTGGCTTATGGTTTGTTTTATGCTATGTATGAGTCGTCTATATGGAGTTTGAGTTAAGGATGCTTGAGACGGGTTCACAGGACCCACAGGGCAAAAAATGAGTATATGAAACCCTGGTTCATAGCATGCAAATGCCACGAAAGAGTAGTGATTCTTTGGAAATCATATGGAACTGAGCCTGGTGAGAGGCTAGGTAGTGGTAGTAGATTAAGGTGTCACACTTCCATACATTTTGACCATTGTCTCCATACTTGTTCTTACCAAAGCATTAGCTTTGATATCCTTTGTTGGGGCTTAGAGGAGCTCAGATATTGGAGGGATCTATTGAGCCTTTTTTTGTTGGATTTTGAAAAGAAATATTTAAATAGGTTTGACACCATCTCTTGACCCAAAACCATATGGCATTAAGTTTATGAGTTCTTTCCACTTATATACTCCTTCTCCACTCCAATTCTATCCAATGTGAAACTTCTTCCTACTCCCATTCACACTTGACCCAACAATTGAGAAAGCATAATGTCAATCAATTTTTTATTGTTTGGGAATTCTATGTTGCTCCATTTCAATAAAGCTTCTTTGATCCTTTCCAAATTCACTAAAAGAGAGTCCAATATTGTAGAACTCTCCAAACACCTTCAATGTTGAGAAATTGTAATAATGAGATCAACATGTTCAAGCCACATTAGTTCACATATGAAAGGTTTAGGAGTCCTAACATTTGAATACTTAAATTTAACCAATAAAGGTGAATGGTCAAATCCAATTTGTTCAAGATAAAAAGCTTGAGCTATAGGAAAAGATGTCCTCTAATGAAGATTACAATAGTTTTGTCTAACATTTTCTTTAGCCCAAATCTTTTATTAGACCATGTGACTTGCGGACCTATAAATTCTAAATCCAACATGCAGTACTCAAATGTGAAGTTCTGAAAGCCTGAAATCTGTTTAGAGACCATACTCTTCCACCCTTTTTCTCATAATCATATAACATATCATATTAAAATTACCCATACAGACTCAAGGCTGAGATTGACCCACATTCAAATTCAGCGAAGATCCCCACAACGTGCCTTTGTCCTATTCCTTGGGTGGACCATAAACGAAAGTGCAAAAGCCCTAGCCATATAATTTAAATTAGAGTAAATTTTGAATTTAAGTTTGAGCTATAAATATATAAATATATAAATATATATATATATATATATTTTGAAAGGTTTTTAAATTAATGAATTCACGCAATATGATTTTATCCCTAGCCAATCTTACTACTAGCTTCATTATATTAAATTGAAAAATTAATATCAAGAGAGAGGTTTGAGTCTTCACCCAACTCCTTTGGACCTAAGTAATGATGACTCACGTAATGCAGAAAAAATAAACATAATTTTTGTACTTTTTTGAGAGAAATTTTTTTTTAGAAATTTGAAAAAAAATTATTAAAAATTTTGTTTGAAATTCTTTTTCTAAAAAGACAAACACAATTTTTTATGTAAAAGAAAAAATTCCGTAAAACAAACTGGGCAAAAAAAGAAAAAAAGAATTCTATTTTTGTCAGGTTTTATTTTAAGTGCCCTGGTTATCTAGAAGCTTTTAGAGCAAAGAGCTTTCAAGGGAATTCAAAAACATCTCTCTAGGTCATTGCCCTAATTGTGCAAGCATTGTGTCACACTGAGATCATCATAATTATTTCAAGAAACGAGAATATCCCCATTTTAGTTGTCGGAGGGTGCGAATGCAACCTGGAGACGAACTGGAAGTCAAAAAGTTAAACCACAAGAAGGAAAGGCAAGTCATAAATATATTGATAATTAAATAATAGTAAAATTAAGAGTAAATTATTTTCTTTTCTTTTAAAAAATATTTAAATTATATAACTTGTTTATCTCTTTTAAAAATGTACATTATTTTCTCTTAAAATTAAAAGATTTGATACACTTATAAAAAAATTATTACTATAATTATTTTAATCAAAATATCCTTATATCTATTACTTATATAATATAATAAGTATTAAATAAATATTTTACTAATATAAAATAATTACTTTTATAATTTAACAAATTTTAAAATTATTTAATAAAAAAATTAAAAAACAAAGACCATATTTACAAAATAATCTTTTAAATTTAACTAATTTATATATAATAAATTAATTTTAAGAACAACTTTTGTATTACAAATATATCAATAAATATAAGTATTGTCCAAAATTTAATAAAATTTTTGAGTTAATTAAATTTATGATTCTCAATTCAAAATAAATAACATTGAAAAAAATTTTAAAATATTTTTAATAAAAGAATAATATTATTCTTGATAATATTTTGATAATATTTTAATTTCAAAAGGAACAATACATATATTTTCAAAATAAAAAAAAGATAATATAACTTAAACTTTTTTAAAAAGGAATTTACTCCAAATTAAAAGCACTAATTCCTTGTATATATCCAAGCAAAAGCAACTGGATCAAATGCAAGGCGGGAGTTTGGGAAACATTCAGTTCATATCCAACTTATTGTCCTACCAGCTCTAGTTACCCTTTGGCACAGTTAATAGTACACACCAATTGACTACAAACCCACTCCTCATGTCCAGCTTCAAGCCAAACAAGCTGAGCGTGTCCATGAGCTCAAAAGCTGTCCTTCACTTACTGTACATAAACCCCGAAACCCCTCTCTCCTTCCTTCCTTCCCATGACCCCATCTGTCAGCTATGCTTGTTAAGTCTCTCTCTTTCCCTCGATAGCGTATCTTCATGATACTTGAGTTTCGTTATTATATATTTCACTCAGTTTTTGTTTATTTCTTATAATTTAAAGATAATAATTAGGTTTTTATATTTAAATATTTTTAATTTGGTATCTTTATTATTAAACTATAATAATGTATGATGACATTTTATTAATGCAATTAGTTATGTATTTACTTAATATTTACTTTAAATGTTTATGATTCATATCAACAAAAAATTAATATAACATAAAATTAATTATATCAATAAAATATTTAACAACCATACTAAATTAAAATTTTTAAAATTATAAAAATGTTTACAAACTTCTAAAATATAACCGAATTAAAAATTCACTGAAAACCTTAATAATAAAACTATGACCGAAAGAATCTCCCTCATTAGAAGCCGTCTTGAAACCGATTGATCGCTGAAGGAGGATCCATACGTTGCTCGGTTGCTGAATAGCTGCGTCCCCAATTCAACCCATCCTCCTGACTGTGCAGTGACCCGTCCTCACTACAGAACCCATGACCCACCGGTGCACCAATGCAAGTGTAACTAGACTCACCACCACCGCTACCTACATGGTTATGATTGTGAAGCACATGACCCACATAGTAATCGCTCACTGGGTGCTGATAAGAGGAGTTATATTGTGACGGAAATGACACTGGCCGCGAAGGCGAGGCGTACAAGTAAGGTTGAGAAGCCTGAGGAGGAGGAGGAGGAGGTGATGGAGGTCGTATGTGGGTTGAAGATGAAGCAGACAAGTATCTGGGATATCTTAGAGGCATTGTTGGGTCTCCTACGTTGTTATAGCTCCCAGCTACCACTGGTTGGCAGCACCTAATATACACCAAAAGCCAAGGTTAGAGAAAAATTCATGAATTTTGGTTCAGTAATGCTGGAATCAGTCTCCAAGACTGGAAGATAAGAATGTACCCTAAGTGAGGGGCCCCTTGCGCTTGCGCGGCTATGGAATGATCGTTACGGAAGACGAGCTGACGGGCATGGTTGAGGGTCTCGGTTTCCCTTTCTGCAGTCGAATCCAACAAACACGTACATACATATCAAATCAGAGCAGATCATAATGGTAATGGAAACCAGTTTCAACATTCTGTGGTTGAAACGACTAGGCTTGAAGCCCAATTTTGCTAGCTATGAAGTTAGTAGCTGTTGAAAAAGGATATGAGAGAGAGAGAGAGAGAGAGAGAGAGAGAAGGGCTAGCCTTGGCGGTGGCGGTTCATGTGACCCCCAAGAGCCTGAGATTTGCAGAACTTGAGGGAACAAAACCTACACTCATAGACCTTCCCGCACTCCTCTTTTCCTTCGTTCCCGCCGCTTTTCTTTTTCCTGCACCCTGCAACCAAACACCCCCAATTAAAGCAACTACCATCACACCCATTTCCAATTACCCAAAAAATCATCAATAAATTAATTATTAATTAGCACACACCCCACACTCACACAAATTAATATTTTAACTTTTAATCGTTCTTTAGGTTTTTTTTTTTTTTTTCAGGAGAGGGACTAAGAAAAAAGTGCGAGGTAAGATGAAACCCTTAGAGACTTGTGTACAGCAGAAGAAGGATGAGAGAAGAAGGGAAAAATGACAAAAAAAAAAAGGCCCAGACCAAGAATGAAAACTAGAACTAGAAACGAGAACTAAATTGCACTTTCATAGAAATCAAAATATTTTCGAGAAAAGCAAAAGTATAAGAAACCATCACTATATGTTTAATTTGGTTTAGATCAGTTGTGAAATAAGATAAATTTATTTTACTTTGAGATCACTAAAAAAGTTTACCTGAGGAGGTGTCTTCGAGGACTTGTTTGCCATCTCTAGAGTACTCATCAGGCAAATTGTTGAGGTCTAATGGGTTTTCTTCCGGTCTCCTGTAAACGAACATACAAAGTCATTAAAAAAGGAGAGAGAGATTATTGGAGTTTTAAAGAGTTAGAGAAATAGATAGAGGAGAAGATAAGCTAATAAGAAGCAGGTGTGTAGTGGGGGAAGACCTACATGATACCGACAGAGGGAGACCGAAGGAAAAAAAAAGGTATGAGGCAAACAATCTTTGAGATGGGAAGATGAAAACTAAAGCTTTTAAACAATTGCAAGACTCAGTCTGAGACTGCAATATAGAGGCTATAGTTGAGTGATGGTGGAAGAAAAAAGAGCTTTGAAAGTTCTCTATCAGTTCCTCTGCTATGCCACTCTGGACTTCTCTCTTTCTCTCTCTCATATGAACAAAGGGACAGTGAGGGTCTCGTGACTTTTAAAGAAAGAATGCCTTAATTATTAGTTATTTGCTTGACCATCTGGTTGGTTAAAACTTGAGAACCGTGGGGTAAGGATTAATTAAGAAAGAAATGAGAAGGACATTATATTAATTAATTTCACTAAATCTCTTCTACCACTTAAGCCTCGAGGTACTTTGCCCTAAAGCTAAAGCAACAAGTGGTCAAATATTCCAATCATAATAGGATTTTGTTATTGATATAGCTCGACATCTTTATCATTAGATTATCTCAAATTTATGTATATAGTAATAAAAAATTATTTCACACAAATTTTGAAGAGAGCTAAATGTAGAAAATCTCAACCTCCTTGGTGGTCAAACTCTCCATGGTATCGCCCGTCATAATAACTATGAAATGCATACAAAATAATATAATAATATAGCTAAATCATTTTACCCACAAGGGATCCCAATCAAATGTACTGAACACAACTTTGAGCATTAAAGGTTGCCCTAACAATGAAAGGAAGGCATTTATACCAGAAAGAAACCAAGACAACCATAAGTGTCCACAGGCATTGTGTTTAAAGAAGGGCATGTTAGAGAATCAGGTCATGTATGGTCCACAATTGCTTGTGCCTCCTGCTGGGTGTAAAATTCTATCCGGAGGACTTAGACTTGGATCAAGGAAGTGTTGCTATCAGTATCTATTGTAAGGGTTTTTGAATCTAAGGATATTTGTTTTATTCTTTGGAAGTTCCTATCTCATAGATTACCTACACATAGTCCTTTTCATTTGATGTGCATTTGTGCATAGAAGCAGAGAGAAAGTGGGCTATGAATTTGGATTTTCTTATAAATTTATCTTATTGTTCAATTTTACCTCTGGCTTTTTAGATTCAGATCTGTGATATTTTGATTGAAGCACTCAAACTCAGCCCTCTATGCTAGACACATTGATAATGGTTCCTCAAAAGATGGTAAGTTTGGGAACATGCCATCTAAATAGGGTGCAAAACCAGCTGCAATATTTCTTGTATATATATATTTATTTTAAAAACTAAGCTCTATACCAGCTTTTCCTTGATTTAGATTGGCATTTTTGAAAATGACAAAAATACTTTTTTGTTTTGATTATTTCACGTTAGGGTATCATTGAACTTGTTTGGGCTATTCTCTCTTTGGATGGCTTTAACGTTGTATTTTTCCACATCAATTTGATGCATTTAAGATTTTATTCTTATAGTGCTTTTAGAAAAATGGAACTTAAATTATTAAGAAGAGATTATATCTCTTTTTACCAAATTAATTAGCCCCTTTGGGTAAATGACAAAAATATTTGAAAGCAAGATTTGCAGGCCATCTTATCGACAAGCTGACTCCTTCCCCCATCCACACCTGAAATAGATGTGAAAGAAAAAGAAGACTGCCTAATTAAAGAGCTAAGCATTAAAATCAGGTGATTCATGGACCACTCTATCCTTGAAGCTGGTTGGTTGGTACTGTGAAGGATTAATTTGTTAACCACATTTAATTTTCAAAGGAAGGACCAAAGATTCATGCAATGACCACCGCGCCCCAACTATCTGAAAATTTTCTCTCGATGTGTAAGTATAAATGATTACTTTTGAGTGGTCCATCACAATAATAAGCAGTAAATCCATCAAACATCTTCTTCATCGTTCAGAAGCCTTGCGAGGCAACTTTACAACCAGTAGAGGAAATTTTCTTCATCATATTGGGTCAACCTTTTCTTCCATTCCATCAGGCAATAAAATTTAAGTTGAAAAATGTTTTACCTTTGCATTCTCGGGTAGTTATTGTAATGGGAAATTAAACCTATTATTTGTTTTTCATAGCAATTAATAAGAATAATTACCTTTTTTATTTTAAATCATCGACATATTGAATCTATTGTTTACTATAAAATTTTAGGAGAAAAGTTCATTGCAAACAAACCGAAGGATTCAGAATTATATGGCGGTCTGGACTTTAGACCATTGGAATAAAAAGAACTTCATACTTCCGATGTATCAATCTACTATTTGAATTCCTGGTTTTAAGATAATTAATTTCCTGATTGAATTCCAAAATATGTTGGGGGAAATGGGACCAAGGAGGATGAGGAAGAATATTTTGATCTGTCATGGGTACAGATTGTGGGACAACTAACCCGTTTAATGTCTCCCTATTCCTTGGTAACGCAAGTTCCACATTTTCAGTTAATGGAAAGAGAAGAAAATATTTTCTGACAAATTCCATTTTACGTAGGACATGGAAACTCTGAATCAGAAAGCAATCTTCTATTTAATGGAAATTAGATTTTACAAGGAACACAAATTTCGAGAAAATATTAAGGCAACACAGCATCTAGTCTATTATTAATATCTAGACTAAATGTTTATATTTAACAAGATATAGTGCAACTGAAGTTTACTGGTTACAAATTCTAATAACCTTTAACACTTTTAATTTTAAACTTCTAAATATATCTTTTTTTAATATAATTAAACTTTCATATATATCAAACGAATGGCATTGCATAGAGCAATTAAACTATTTTCAACAATTAAAATACATTTTCTCTCACGACGGTAAATAACACCAAAATAAGATATAACGTTATTTAATAATAAATAAATAAATATATAAAAAGTATCATGTTGTTTGGTAGCGGTTGCCTAATTTGGTGCTTAGGCAGCATTCTTCTTATATATAGCTATTTTTTACTCCAAAATATATGCTTATGATCTATCTATATGTTTAAAAAATTTAATATATTATAGGAGTTTGGTTAATCCAATCTCAAGAGAAATTATTTGATGACCAATTTTTTTGGGCGCGTCCTCATTAGTTCCTGCCTCTATGTCAGAATGCCAAGTGTGTAGATATCATGGATTTGATAGATAAGTTTAGAGTTAAAAACAGATCCGACACCATCATTTCTCTAGCCAATTATCGATAATATATCAGTTACATCTTATAGATCATTTTTTTGGGGGTGAAATATCTTATATATTTGTATTTCTATTTTACATAACCAAAAAAAAATAATTTTTTAATACCTGTAGCATTCATTGTGAAATTTATTTTTATTGATGGTCAAGGGGATCTCGGGTTTTGCTTAAGAATAAATTCCTTTCCCCTAAACATGCACTCTCTGCTTACTAGCCTAGTGCATTAATATTTCACATAATACACTCAAAAAAAATTAAACTCAAATGTTCCACTACAAGAATTTATAATCAATGCACATTATTTATCACAATTATATTGATAGCTAGACAAATAATGTAAGAGGAGTTGATGTTGCTAGATGCTCCACATCAGTCCTCACATGTGGCAAGAACTTGTCCTTGAGTTAGTCAAGATATCCAAGTACAATAGTTCATTAGATGAATGACATGGGAAGATGTTCTATACAATAAATGTCTCGGAGATCCCCACTCTCTTGGTAGGTTGACAGCATAGGCATTGTTATTTATCTTCTTTTTTTTTTTTTGGTGAAAAGGAAAAGGACGAAACAAGAAACTAAGGGGCATTGGTCCTATGACTGACAAGAAGCCTAGACTCTTCACTCATAACCAACAAAAATTCACTAGGGAAGTTGGTAAACACTTGAAGCCCCATAGGCTTGTCATGGTTCAAACAGACAATCTTATCAGCAACACCGTTTCCCTCTCGCAAAACATGCATGATCTGAGCTTTCTAGTTTCATTGAAGCATCATCGTAATCTCCTGCACCGAGCTTAAGGTTGTCTAGGTCTCATCTCCATTTTGAACCAACAGGTTCACAGCCTCTAGGGAGTTCGTTTCAATAATCAAGCTTTTACATCCGTGGTCCCAACCCAACTTCAAACCTATAAGAATAGCCCAAAGCTCCATGTGAAGGGTGCACAGCTGCCAATATTTAACATAAAACCCATCTCCAACCTTCCTCTATCATCACAAAGAATACCACCATATCCAGCCATCTGCTCCTTACCCTAACCGAGCCATCAACATTAAATTTCTTCCAGCCTATTGGTGGGAGTTTCCAGCCCACGGAAAGATCCCTCCGCTTATGCCCTCCAAAAGGATCAACTTTATTAAAGGCAATCTTGATAGTTTCTGAAAGAACTTGGATTTGCATCCATAAAGCTTCTTTACCGACCCATGAATCTTCAAACACACCTCTGTTTCTGCTATTCCAAAGACACCAGATTGTAGCCACGAACAAACTATACTAATTGCTCTTCCATCTTACCATACCATTCCATCCCACATTAAAGCCAATCTAATCTTTACAACTAAGCTCAAAGAAACGTCTCCTTAAATGAGGAGGCATAAGCTTACTCCAACACCACCTAGCTACCATGTAGTCACGAAAAACATGGATATGAGTCTCAGGATCCATTCTGCACCGAGGGCACATCATATCTAGAGTTAGGTGCCTCCTCAGTCTTTCTTCATTCGTGAGAAGCCTTCCATGAGCTGCTAGCCAGAGGAAGAACTTATAGTGTTATGGAACCTTTAGCTTCCAAATATCACACCGAATAGGATCCGCTTGGTCCCCCAGGTTTCCTTTAATCTAATAAGTCGAACGGATAGAAAAATTACCATCCTTCGAAGCACGCCATCTAATGCAATCTTTTCTGTGCTTAGAGGGAGGAAGGATGGAGGCAATCCTACGACAAACCCACTCTGGGAGATAGTCATTCAAACACTCCCAATTCCAAGAACCAGATGGAGTAACGAAATCCTTCACCAACCCTGTTTTTAAATGATAAGGAACTTCCTGAGTGGCTAAATTTGATAAAGCCCCTAGGTTAGGAATCCATTTGTCTAACCAAAATTTGATCATACCGCCATCACCAAGGTTCCAAGTAAGACCTTCTTGAACATACTTCTAGTTCTTTCTTAGAGATACCTCTCCAAGCTAGTGAGCCTTTTCATTTTGCATCAATCCTAGGAAAGAAGTCATTGCCACAGTGATATTTTGATTGTAAAACTTGAACCCAGAGCAATTCTTTTTTCACAATGAGGCCCCAACCGAGTTTCATCATGAAAGCTTGGTTTTGCTCCTTAATATGTCTCATACCCAACCCTCCCTCTTGTTTTGGGCGACATACTTTCTTTCAAGAAGGCTCCCCATAAGAAGGCTCTACTTCTTTTCTTGATTTCCTCACAAACAATAGAAGGGAGAGTAGCTGTTTGCATGGCATACGTAGGCACAGCTTGGATTACCGAGGAAAGCAAAGTGAGTCTGCCAACAAAGGAAAGAGAATTCATCTTCCAACTAGAAAGTCTACTTGCCACTTTATCGATGATGTAAGGGAATGTATTCTAACTTATCCTGTTATGAATGAAAGGAACTCCTAAATGCTTACCAAGATCAGAGGCGATGGAGAAACCCAGGGCTTCACTCAAACTAGTAACTCTAGCATGATTTACATTTTTAGAAAAGAGGACTTTAGTTTCGGATGCATTGACTTTCTGACCAAAGTAAGTACAAAATCTTTTAAGACACCTTTTGATAACCTCCACAGCTTCAACGAAAAGGACTAAATCATCTACAAAAAATAAGTGAGAGATCTGGGGGCCCTTCTTATTTAATCTGATAGGTTTCTTGTAATACTATATCAAGACACCTTTCATATTACGTCACAAATGGCTTAGAGAGTTACTTTCATGAATTTCAAGCTTTTAGCGGTAGGAATGATCAAAACGCAATGCTAAAATAACTCATTAATGGCCAAATAAATCATATGAGCTTACCAAATATAATAACCAACATCAACACATTTGTTCAATATAAATGACACAATTGGAAGCTAAAAAATTGGCTACAAGCCATATTCCACAAAATCACATCACAACACACATTAACCCATAAGTTTGCATATTTTCTCCTAAGCCAAATGAGCTTAAACTTGGTTAAATGGGCCATATGAGTTTACCAACCATTTCTTCTATTCATAATATACTTAATCACATCAAGAACACCACAATTTATCATGAAAATCTTAGGTTTGAAGCCATTTTCCTTAAAACAGATTTGCTTGCCTCGGGTTCCAGGGACAAGTTACTGCCATAAACTTTGAAAAATCATAATTAATTCTAGAAAAATTAAAATTAAGCAAATGATAGTTTCTTGGAAATCCTTGAATGTCAACCACAAGTTAAAAATTATTCCAAACTATAAAAACATCAACTGGATCATGCATCACAATAGAATAGCATTAAAGGTCTAGTTGCTTAGGTTTCCTATCACAAGTTTCTGATAAATTTTAAAAATTCATAACTAATTCTATAAAAATCAAAATCCAATAAACCATACCATTATAGAAAGCTATTGATGTTCTAATTTTGACTAAAAATATTTCTAGATCAAGGAAATAGCATCTAGCTTATGAAAATCAATGGGATAGTATTAGGTATTTGACTGCATTACTAGTACTGATCACCAATTTCAAAAATTCATATCTCCCTCCATATAAATCTAAATGAAGTGCTCTTAAGTGCTCCAAAAATCTTATCATTCCTAGTTTATGGTTGTAAAATTTCATGAGTATTGAATATCATTTGCCCCTTAAATGATATAGGAGAATAAATTGATTATATGAACAGTAGACATACCAAATCTAAAAATTTTCTCAATTTTGGAAATTCATAATTTATTCTCTAGAGCTCCAAATAATGTGGCAATTGGCTCAACAAAAAGCTCTAGATGAGATTTCAAATTTCATGGAAAAATTCTTCCATTTGGTCAGTTTAGGGTATAGGGGGCAAAAATGGGACTTTTAAGCACTTAATGGGGTCAAATTGAAACCAATTACTCTCCTACTCTAACAACAAACACTTGGGCACGTCCCAATGGATAAAAATAGTATATAAAGGCTGCCCAAAAGGTTCAAATACACAGGCATCACAATTCACTCTTTCACATTCACTTATACATAACTGTAACCAAGCATAAGGGTGGCAAAACTCTACATACTCATCTATATGGTTCCAAAGTACATACATATAACATGTTTACATACTTTTGAACATGTTCAATAGCCTACATTACATATATAACACATGGTTACATCATTTGACATTAATATGTCTTCAAAATGCTTATTTAGCTACTCCATTATCAAGATCTTGCTTCCCAAGGTTGTTAGCCTCTTTTTCTTTGTTCTCTTGGGTCACCTAGACATGAATAAGCATATGGAGGGGAGGAGTGAGATTCAAAGAATCTTAATAGTTCTTTACCCTTCCAAACACATATAATAGATATAATCCAAGTCAAAGAATGCATGCATGTCTCTTAGGCTAGTCATGAACATACATAAACCATTGTCTATGTTCAAGAAACTCATACACATCATACATAGACTCTTAAGGGCATTGGTTTAGCCTCACCCATTTTCTTTAGGACTTGTGGACTTATCTTATTGATTTTCAAGGGACTTTTGACTTAACCTTACTCTTATTGGGACTTTTGGCCTTGTCTTACCCAATCTTAAGGACTTTTGGTTCATCGTAACTCTTGCTAAGGGGCTTTTGGCTTCACCAAACTCATTCAAGCCAAAATACATTCATAAAATATATTTTAAGAACATTATGGTACCATGGCATGTAGGAAATAGTTAGAAATATTTCTCATAGCATAAACATACATACATACATACATACATACATACATACATACATACATACATACATACATACATACATACATACATCCAAAGACAAGAAAACAACCAAGAATGCATGAGAGAAAGGTTAAAAAGCTACCTTAGAGCCAATGCCCCCACTTTTCTCTTAGATTTCTTCTCTCTCTTCTTGGCCACACACTAGAAACTTAGAGGCACTAGGTTCTTGATGACTCCTAATATTTTGTATTACTTATAGTTAATTGGATTTAATTTGGGAGTCATCCATTAAAGTTTTAGTGGGATTTATTCATTATTTATAAGTAATTTACCAAATCAAAAGTGAAAGAGAGAAATGAAGTTAATTATGAATAATTATGATGGAGTAGATGCTGCATTAATGAAAAATGTTTCTTGTTTCAGAATTATATTCGATGAGGATTTAGAAGTCATTATATTGTTCCTAAGCTCCAGCCAAAGATGCGATCGCTTTATCTGAAGATGCGATTGCTAAAATCGGCATCAAAACTCTGCGTTTTGATTCATGAGGATACAAAACATGAGATGCAGCTAGGTTTTTGGGCATTCTGCAGCAAAGGAGGTTTCTGAACGTCCAGGAGGCATTTTTGGGAGGTTTTGGTGGTTCATTAAGCTTGGAGGAGGAAGGAAGAGGAAGAATCCAAAGGGGGAGCTCAATTTTCTGCATATCTCTCATTCCTTTATTTGCTTTCTCTACTTTTCTTCATCTTCTCTATGTATTTGATTGGGATTCATTGTTAGATTTAGCTATGGATAGCTAAACTTCTTTTTACCTAGAGCACTATGAACTTGATGTGAACTAAATCTTTGTTTTTCTTGTTGATTGTAATGATTAGAGCTTTGTGTATCCTTCTCTTGCTTAATGCTTACTTAGGGATTGGCCACCTCTTGGATTTGATTTGGGTAATTGGAATTTACCTTGAAAAAGGAGTTCTAATTGGACCTAAGAGTTAGATAGATTAAGTTAAATTTATCTAATTTATAATTGGGATAGAAATATACCTAATTGCCTTAATTGGTTTGTAGAGGGTTATAGTACTTAATGCACTCTAACCTAATTCTAAGGACACTTAGATTTTAGGGAAGAGTAGGGCTATAATTACATCGACAGATGATTATAGCTTATAAATCTCTTAACCCACAAGGTGATAATTAATTGTAATTGAATAAGTAATTAAGTTCTAGAAACATCAAGGGAATAATGACTCTAGGTAACTTCAAAACCTTGGATTTTTGTCTAAATTTCTTTGCTAACCAAGTTTTCTTTAAATTGTTTGTTTTAAAATTAGTTTTAAGTTCATGGCTTGCTTAATTGGTTGCTTAACATGGATGAAAGTAGATTGTACATTGCCTAATTTCATTTAAGTCATTTTTTGTGGGAACGATACTTATACTTATCACTGAACTACTTGATCCGACCCGTGCACTTGCAGAAACACATAATTTTTTATGGTCAAGTTTTTTAGCACCGTTACCGGGGAATGACTTATATGTTCAGTTAGAAGTGTGTAATCTTTAGTAGTCCTCGATTAAGCATTAGTTAGTTAATTAGTTAGAATTTTTGTTCATTCTATCATTTGCTTTGACTTTTTGTTTAAAGTAATACAGTTGGTTGAATTCTCCTTTATAGGTACCACGGTACATGCCAAGGCAATCCCCTACAAAGAAGAAGCGCACAAGAAAGAAAGTTAGTAATCTTGTGGTGAACTTGAACTTTGAAGAAACTCTTCATAAAGTTCAAAATTCAGTAAGTGAAGAAATGGCTCAGGAAGGGAATCAAAATTAGTCCATAAAAGAATTTGTGGGCCGTACTATGAAGGGCACTCTATCTAGCATAGTGGTGCTGGACTTTCAAGCTGCTAATTTTGAGTTAAAGCCTGTGATGATCTCCATGTTACAGCTCAATGAACAATTTACTAGTGAGAGGACCGATGAAGATCCCAACCGTCACATTCTATCATTTTTAGGAGTGTGTGATTCATTTAAGCAGAATGGGGTACCAAGGGATGTTCTGAGACTTAGATTATTCCCACTTTCTTTACAAGGAAAGGCTAAGGAATGGTTATTGACTCTACCAGAGGGTTCAATTGATACTTAGGATAAGCTAGAGGCAAGGTTCAGGGCTCGTTTCATTCCAAACAATAGAATAGCGGATGCCTATCGTGAGCTTATCAACTTTAAGCAAGCTTCAGATGAGCACTTGTATGCTGCATGGCAGAGATACAAACACTTGCTTCGCCAATGCCCAAGCCATGGGATGGATAACTGTGCCATTGTTTAAAATTTCTGCACGCATCTAACTCCACAAACTGATACAATGTTAGATGCTATTTTAAATGGGCGTTGGGATGAAATGCCTGTAGATGATGTTGTTCAGGCATTAGACACATTATTTGAAAGTTATGTGCAAAGAAGAGGTGACAGAAAAGTGAGTGCTAATATTGCCAATACTCAAGAAGACTCCTCTATTCCACTTGCAACTATTCTCTCCGCTCTGAATAAGAGATTTGATATGCTAGAATCTCAAGTGCAGCGAAGTTAGCATATGAATGTTTGTTTTACTTAAGTGGCCTCAATTACTTATGAAAATTGTGGGAATCTACACTCAGTGGATTATTGTCCTTTGGCATCTTCGGAATCAGTACACTATGTGGAGAACTTTCCAAAGAATCAGAATCCCTACTTTAATAATCACAATCCTGGGTGGAGGAATCATCCAAACTTATCTTGGAAGCATGGCCCTACACTGAATCAATCAGCATCTTCTTCAGGCATTAAGCCTACTCAACCAACGGGTTTTACGTAACCTGTGAGACAAAATACACCTATTCAAGAACCAAAGACAAATTTGGAAGATGCCTTGGCTAAATCATTAGCATCCAAAGTAAGAAAAACGAAGAGCAAGCTCAAGTGAATGCTAGAGTTGACACCTCCTTGAGAAATTTAGAGTTGAAAATGGGCCAATTAGCCTCAACAATGAATTCATTAAGACAAGAGGAATTGCCAAGTGATATGGTGCCTAATCTTAGAAGAGAAGGCAAGGAAGAGTGTAAGGCTATAACTTTTCGAAGTGGAAAAGTGTTGCCAGATATTCAAGCACCAAGGGTGGTAAGCCACACACCTACATCAAATGCTGTTATGGAGGATGATAAAGGTGAAATTGCTACAGAGGAGAAAAGTGAAGATAAAAGAAAAGAAGAGGAACATGTGGATGCATTAGCTGAAAAGAAGAGAAAAGTGAGTAGTGAAGAAGTTAAAAAACATGTGGATGTTGATAAGGGTGAGAAACAAGGAGAAAAACTACAAACATTACCAAGGACAATACCTCAATTACCATTTCCTCAAAGATTTCAAAAGAAGGTGGAAGATAAGCAATATCAAAAATTTCTAGAAGTGTTCAAGCAACTTCATATAAATATTCCTTTTTCAAAAGCTTTGGAGTACATGCCTAAGTATGTTAAGTTCTTAAAAGAGATGCTGAGCAAGAAGCGAAGATTTGGTGAATTTAAAACTATAGCACTTACTGAAGAGTGTAACAAAATAATCAACCCACGGTCCCAATAAAGTGCAAAGATTCGGGTAGCTTCTCTGTGCCTTGTAAAATAGGTACTCACTTTCAAGGTAAAGCTTTGTGTGATCTTGGAGCCAGTGTAAATCTTATGCCATTATCTGTCTTTGAGAAATTGCAACTCGATGAGGCAAGACCTACTACAGTAACATTGCAATTAGCAGATCGGAGCTTAGCATATCCAAGGGGTATAATTGAAGATGTTTTAGTGAAGGTTGGTGAGTTCATATATCCAGCTGATTTCATTATTATAGACTGTGAAGAAGATAAAGATAATCCATTGATTGTTGGCCGTCCATTCTTAGCTACAGCTAGAACTCTTATTGATGTAGAGAAAGGACAAATAGTGATGAGATTGGGGGATAAGTAGGTGGTGTTTAACATGGACAAAGCACTGAAATATCTTAGAGATGTTGAAAATTGCCTCAGAGTTTCGGTGATTGATGATTTAGCTCAAGAACAATTTAATACAATGATAGTCCAAGATCCTATTGAAGTATTATTAATGGGAGTGAAGCATGAGAAGACTGAAGCTAGTTATGAGGTAGACCAAGTATTTAATTTTTCAACCACTTGGGTTAAAAAGCATTGGCAAGTGGAATCTTTAGATTTGGCTTCCCGTTCAGTACCATCTCTTAAGCCTTCAATTGAGCAACCCCCGATTTTGGAGTTAAAACCTCTCCCTAAGCATCTGAAATATGCATATTTAGGGGATTCAGAGACACTTCCTGTCATCATTTCTACATCATTGGACTCTTATCAAGAACAGAGATTAATTGAAGTGCTAAAGAGTCATAAAAAGGTTTAGGTTGGACAATTGCAGATATCAAAGGGATAAGCCCTTCCATTATGATGCATAAAATTCTATTGGGGGAAGATCATAAACCATCTATAGAGAATCAAAGAAGGCTTAACCCGATGATGAAGGAAGTTATCAAGAAAGAAATCATCAAGTGGCTTGATGCCGGAATCATTTATCTAATTTCAGATAGTGCATGGGTTAGTCTAGTACAATGCGTCCCTAAGAAAGAGGGAATGACAGTTGTGGCGAATGAAAAGGAAGAACTGATTTCTACAAGAAATATCACTGGATGGCGAGTATGCATAGACTATCAGAAATTAAACACAGCCACTCGAAAAGATCATTTTCCTCTCCCCTTCATTGACCAAATGCTTGATAGGCTAGTGGGGAAGGAATATTTTTGTTTTCTAGAGAGTTATTTAGGGTACAACCAAATTTCTATAGCACTTGAAGATTAAGAGAAAATAACTTTTACTTGTCCCTATGGCACTTTTGCTTTCAGGAGAATGTCATTTGGGTTGTGTAACGCACCAGCAACCTTTCAAAGGTACATGACATTAATCTTTTCTAATTTCATTGAAGATATCATGGAGATCTTTATGGATAATTTCTCTATCTTTGGTGATTCATTTGAAGTTTGTTTGAAGAATCTCTCTAAGGTGCTTAAAAGGTGTGAGGAGATTGATTTAGTTCTGAACTGGGAAAAATGCCATTTCATGGTGAAAGAAGGAATAGTATTAGGACACAAGGTATCTAAGGAGGGTTTGGAAGTAGATTGGGCCAAGACATCACTGATTGAGAAGTTGCCACCTCCTACCAATGTCAAAGGAGTCAGAAGTTTTCTCGGGCATGTGGGTTTCTATAGAAAATTCATCAAGGATTTTTCAAAAATTTCAAAGCCCTTGTGCAAGCTATTAGAAAAGGATACTAAGTTCCTTTTTAATGATGATTGTTTGAAAATTTTTGAAGAGTTTAAACAGAAGCTAATAACTGCACCTGTAACAGTTGTTCTGGATTGGTCATTACCTTTTGAGATCATGTGTGATGCAAGTGACTATGCAGTAGGAGCTATTCTTGGACAGAGGCGTGATCGAGTTTTTCATCCTATCTACTATACTAGTAGGACATTAGTGGATACTCAGGTAAATTATTCCACTACTGAGAAAGAAATGTTAGCTATTATTTTTACTTTTGAGAAGTTTAGAGTTTATCTATTGTGAGTTAGAGTTGTAGTACACACTGATCATGCTACTATTAAATATTTGTTGAAAAAGAAAGAGTCTAAACCTAGACTGATTAGGTGGGTTTTATTACTTCAAGAGTTTGACTTGCATATAGTGGATAGGAAAGGAAGTGAAAACCTAGTGGCTGATCATCTTTCTAGGTTGGATCATGAGCATCTTAGTGACAATAGGCTTGTGAATGATGTTTTTCCTGATGAATGCATTATCTCTACTAATTTGCTAAATGTACCTTGGTATGCTGATATAGCAAATTATATTGTCTGTGAAGTTTTACCTCCTGAATTAAACTATTATCAAAAGAAGAAATTCTTAAGTGAGGTCAAGCCTTACATTTGGGATGAGCCTTATTTGTTCAAAAGATGTGTAGATGGAGTTCTTAGGAAGTGTATTTTTGAGATTGAACAACATGATATTTTGCTGGCATGTCATGCATCACCATTTGGGGGACATTTTAGTGGTCAGAAAACTACTTTTAAAGTATTGTAGTCTAGTTTTTATTGGCCTACATTGTTTAAGGATTCTCATTTTTTTGTTTTTCACTGTGATACTTGTCAAAGATCCAGTAATATTTCTAAAAGACATGAACTTCCTCAAACTGGTATCTTTGAAGTTGAGTTGTTTGATTTATAGGGAATTGATTTTATAGGTCCCTTTGTTTCTTCTAGAGGCCAACAATATTTCTTAGTGGCAGTTGAGTATATGAGTAAGTGGGTTAAGGCGGTAACTTGCCAACATAATCATGCTCAAACAGTGGTGCGATTTGTAAAGAAAAATATTTTTTCTCATTTTGGCACCCCTAAAGCTATTATTAGTGATGGTGAAACTCATTTTAATAACCGCTTGTTTAAATCTTTGTTGGAAAAATATGGAGTTCACCACAAAATGGCTTTAGCTTACCATCCTCAGACCAATGGCCTCTGTGAAGTATCTAATAAGGAGATCAAAAGAATTTTGGAAAAAACAGTGAGTATTAATAGGAAAGATTGGTCTGATAAGTTAGATGAAGCTTTATATGCATATAAGACAGCTTATAAAACACCAATTGGTATGTCTCCATATCAATTAGTTTTTGGTAAAGCTTGTCATTTACCTTTGGAACTTGAGTATAAGGCTTTTTGGGCCATAAAGAAGTTAATTTGGATTATAAAGATGCTAGTGAGAAGAGGTTATTGGACCTTAATGAACTTCATGAATTTAGGTTGCAAGCTTATGAGAGTTCTAGGTTATATAAGGAAAAGACAAATATTTTGCATGATAGGAAGATTTTAAAAAGGGATTTGATACCTGGTGATTTAGTGTTATTGTATAATTCTTATTTGAGGTTGTTCCCAGGAAAGCTTAAATCAAGGTGGTCTGGTCCTTTTAAGGTTGTGTCTACCACTACCTTTGGTGCTATTGAAATTCAAAATGAGAAAAGTGGAAAAACTTTTAAGGTAAATGGCCAACGCTTGAAGTATTACCTTGGTGGACCAGTGGACAAGATGAAAGCAAATGTGCAACTCCAAGATTCTTTATAAAAGTGTCAAAATAGTCCGGCTGAAAGACTTAAAACTTAGCGCTCTTGGGAGGTAACCCAAGTGTCTTTTGCTTTGTTCATTTCTTAGTTCATTAGCTAGTTTGCTGTAGGTTTAATTACTTGTTTTTATTTTTTAGATGGAGCAAATCTTCTTCCTAAAGAATCTTTCAGTTGATAAGCATAAGGATAGATTGATTCAATGGGCAACAATCTTATAAAAAGAGGGAGTATTTCTTAACTTATTTAATTTTTTAATGATGATATGGAAGTTTGAAGTTGTTGGTGATGAATTGCTTTCGTCATATGTTATGAGGGAAAATGTTGATTTATTTAAGGGGAGTTGAATTGAGTAAGGTTTGGTTATGACTTGTTCAAATTATGTGAAACTTGAAAGAAAAATTCAAATCATTGCTGATATCTGGTTCTGTTATATTTAGCGATAGCATTCCTATTTTTAGCGATCACTAATCTCTACAGTCAATTTTCCCTATATTTTCTCGAAGTGCTTAATGCAGTAGCATTGTTTTGGGAAAGCGACAACATATTTTAAGTTTAGTGGGTTAGCTATCGCAAACTCAGTTTTAGTGGTCGCTAAAAATGCTGCAGCCTCCTTTCCATATTTTTTCCCGAATAGCATGATGCGATGGCTTTTTCTTAAGCATGTGGTTGCATCTTTTCCTTTTTGGCAAAATAAAAAAAAAATAATAATCTAATATATATTAAAAAAAAAAATTTTAGGTTTTTTTTCGTCACTTTTCCTTCTTCCAGCCATCGCTTTCCATCGCCTTCTTCCCCATCACAGTTCCTTCACCATTTCTGTTGATCCCCTTGCCATTTTCGCTGCCAGTTCGCTCTTTCCCAGTCAATTCATTCTCGCCGTCGACTTTCCATCGCATCCCTAGCCATCCTCGCCATTTCCGTCGCATTCCAGTCTTCCATTCCTCGTTGCCTTGGCTGTTGATTCCCATCACCTTGTCTATCGCCATTTCTGACCCATTTCAATCGAGCCATTTCCTCATATTTCCTCGCATTTTCCTCGCCATTCCAGTCATTCTCTGTTGCCATTCCCATTGCCATTCCTCGTTGCTTCTTCTGGTCAGATTGAGTTCGAAGATTTCTTGGGGCAAGATTCCATTGTGGTGAGTTTACTCCTTTCTTTTCCAACGGTAAGTTCCTGATGCCCTGTTCTTAGTGTAGTTCAGTTTAGTTTTTGGGTTTTCTGGAATACGTTGTGGGATGTAGTTGGCTTAGGTGCTCAGAATAACGTTCTAACCATGCTGTTTAATTGTGAAATTTTGCTATGTTTTAGCCTAATTATGTCTACTTGAAGATAATGCAACATATTTGTTTTTTTGGTTTGTTCATTGGCTAGCTTGATTTGGGTCTTGATTGATGTCATATCTTGCATTTGGTTCCCATATCTTGATTGATGTCATATCTTGCATAGGGAAAATGAAATTGTGCTTGTTGGTTTTGAAATTCATTTGGTAAAGATTGTATCTTTTCTTTGGTTCTTTTGTTTGGTTTAGTTGGTCTGCAAATTCTGGTTAGGATTGAGTTATTGCCAGTTTGTTGCTTTATATGTAATGCCTCTGTTTTGCATTTCACTTTCTGAATTTTTGGGTTTTTCTTCTGCCTCTTACTCTCTGTCCTGTGTATGCAGTCATTTTGTTTTCTCTACTGGTAGCAACCTGCATTCTCTGTTTTTCTTATTTTGTAACTATGCCAAGTACAACTTGTTGCTGTGACCTCTTTTGCTGCTTTAATGTGTTGAAAGGTTTCTATGGTTTGTCATTTCAGTGTGTTTTGTTCATGCCCTTAGGTGGAATTAAATGGTGATTTAGAATTCAA
Organism: Erythrophleum fordii; assembly: GCA_032878935.1. Lineage (NCBI taxonomy): Eukaryota > Viridiplantae > Streptophyta > Magnoliopsida > Fabales > Fabaceae > Erythrophleum > Erythrophleum fordii. The sequence goes on from JAVQMF010000029.1 coordinate 5,975,766, forward strand.
TTTAATACTATTGAGCATGCTGGGGGCTGTTATTGTTGAGTGGAAGACCATTTGTTTGTGCCAATTTTGTGTTGATGGCTTCTCTTGTGTCTTTTCCTGCTTCATTTTAACTCAGTAGGCACAAATACTTCATGCTTTTCACTTTTCGCATATTCTTGTTGAATATTGCTTTAACAGTCTAGTCTTGTTTAGTTCAATTTATCATTGATGTCAGTCTTTAATTTATCATGTTTACTGTAATTGATGTCTAAGTCACTCTGTTTGGGTTGCTTTATTCTTCCTATATTAATGAGCATGATAAGTTTGAACTTTCATTTTTACATGCATCTGACTAAGATGTTCTTTCACCATTTGCTGGCTATGTGTGCTGCATTTCTAGTTTCCATCTAATTTGCAATGTCGTCTTGAATAATCAGTGTTTTTGTGTGGGTTACTGAAAAGTTTCCAATCTTTTTTGAATGTTTTAAAATCTGATTTTTCACTTGCAGCTATGCGCCCAAAAAGATTAGTCACTAAAAAAGATGGGGATATGGCTATTCTAGAAACACGACAAATGCCATCTAGAGGTTCAAAATCTCAGAGCGAACCTACTGCATCTAAGACTTCTTCAAAAGCTAAGTCTGTTAATCTTGAGGTCCCAAGGAAGAAGCAAGCTAAGAAATCTGTCACTACTTTCAAATGGCAAAGGGTTGTCCATTCTGAGAGTGACAAAGAAGTAGATATCCCCACAGCATCGTATGATCCTAAAGTTTTTCTGAATCAAGAGGCTGCTGATTGGTTTACTAATCAAATTTCTGGCAAGAAGTTTTTCCAGGATCGCTTTTATGCCTTATCCCCATTGGATAGCCCATATTCAAAGTTCCACAAGCACCAATGGGATCGATTTTTGGAGAGGCCTGACAATGCTATATGTCCCATTGTTTGCCAGTTTTATGCAAATGCTAAATGGCATACTGACAATCGGTATTGGATAAGGAAGAAAAGAGTTCTCATAGATGAAGATGTGATTCGAGAGCATTATGCGCTTCCTTCGGTGGAGAAATGTGCTTATCAAGAAATGATGCAGGATTTAACACAAGTGGATTACAATCAAGTGGCAAGGAAGTTGACCACAAGAGGCCAAGGGAAATGGAATCGTGGATTGAAGTACCATGAGCTCCATAAGGAAGCAAGATTTTGGGTTACTTTCATCTCACGTAATGTCTTACCAAGCTCCCATAACACAATTATCACTTAAAGTAGGGCGTTGTTAGTGTATTGTATCATGGAAGATTTAGATATTGATTTGCCTCTTCTTATTCTCAAGGGCTTAAAGTCTATTTATTCATCTGTGAAGAAGTCTCTACCTTTCCCTTTCATGATTTCTGGCATTATCACCAACAAGATTGTTGGGATTTTTACTGATCAAGAGGAGCAATTGTATGCCATTGGTGGTGTCACTTATCAATCATTGAAGGCCGAAGAAGAAGATTTCTTGGGGGACGATGAAGAGTTTGACGATCATCTAGTTGACCCTTTAGTGCATGAATAAGAACCTATTCAAGAGCCGCCTGAGATTTCTTTGGAGGCCACTTCATAGGATAGGATGGTTCAACTCTTGCAAGACAATATTGTGCAGCAAGGCCTCATTTTGAAAAAACAAGAACAGCTTGAGCAGTAATGTGAGACGATGACACAGAAGATTGATTCGTTGCTTCTATTTCATGATGAGTTGACATCTCAAATGGCACGCGTTATTAATCTTTTGCAACCTCAACAGCAGCTTGGGGTGCACTCAAGGCAATCAGATGGTTTGGAAGTGGATGTGCAGCGAATAGACGCTAGTGTGGGCATGACTGATAGTGCACAGGAGTACTCCTTAGCTAGGGAGGAATGATTATCATTTTGATGACTATTTTGTGCAGGGGGATTTGATTCTGTCTCTTAACTTGTTTTTGTTATTTCCTTAGTTAATTAGTAGTTAGATACTTGTACTTGTGTTTCCTTCCTTTATTTTTTGTAGCTTAATAGATGACTGTTTAGGAATTCTTATTATCCTAATTGACGCATGACAGATCTATGCTTACCTATCTCTTTTGACCTCTATGTCTACAGCTGACAGGTTCTGATGCATATTTGCCTCTCTCCTTCTCTCTTTTCTTTCTTCTCCATACTTTCAGGGAAGTTTTACTATCTCATCTCTTCTATCTCCTTTGCTTGTTGTCATGTTTATTCACATTAAGGACAATGTGTGATTTAAGTGTGGGGGAGAGGTGTTTACTAAAGTTGATTTTTGTGTCTATATATATTAAAGAATGAAGATTGATAAGAAAACAATAGGATGGCTACAGTGTTTTTGGGAATTTAATTGAGTTTAATTTCCCTCTTATTTGTTTATGGCAATTCTTGTGACAAGTAGTTAAAACTTGCGTGATTTAATTGTAGGAGTATAAAGTAATCGAATTGGTTAAGTTGTCATATAGTTTGATTGCAGTCTTGCTCATAAATTCATATAATGGGATTGGGGTTGCTGATTAGAAGAGAGATATTCCTTTGTATGTAAAAAAAAAATTATATATATTTATATAATAATATAGAGATTATTCTCCTCTAGTGGAAGCTACCTAGTAACCAGGGGCTTTCATCACCAATGTGAGCTCTCGCGAAAAATAGTAGTGGAACTTATGAGTATGCAAAGCACCCTGACTGTGTCATCTTAGTCTGAGTAACCGGGTGGCTTCATGACAAATGTTGTCATTCGCGTAAAACGGATTTAAGAGACAAGGAAGGGAAGAAAATCTCTATATAAAAAAAAAAGGAAAAGAATAAAATGATACTTGTAGAAAGAAATAAAAGAAGTGGATGATCTCTTCTAAATTAGAATTTCAAGTCTCATTTTATGATTGCATGGGTTGGCCTTACAAATTGTATTGGAAATGTATAAATTGTGAAGTTAAGTCACGCTTGTTTAGCTTATTAGTTACACAAGGTTGCTAGATTCAAGTATGAGGGAACTTTAAGCTAGAATTAAATGTTCTAAGATACTGTGTTGTTTTATTGTTTATTTTGAAAGTATGGATAAGTGAATTTTGCTTGAGGACAAGCAATTGTCTAAGTGTGGGGGAGTGATGACTCTCAATATTTTGTATTACTTATAGTTAATTGAATTTAATTTGGGAATCATCCATTAAAGTTTTAGTGAGATTGATTCATTATTTGTAAGTAATTTGCCAAATCAAAAGTGAAAGAGATAAATGAAGTTAATTGTGAATAATTATGATCGAGTAGATGTTGCATTAATGGAAAATATTTCTTGTTTCAGAATTATATTCGATGAGGATTTAGAAGTGATATTGTTCCTAAGCACCAGGCAAAGATGCGATCGCCTTATCTAAAGATGCGGCTACTAAAATCAGCATCAAAACTCTACGTTTTGATTAATGAGGATACAAAACACGAGATGCAGCTAGGTTTTCAGGCATTCTGTGGTAGAGGAGGTTTCTGAACGTCCAGGAGGCATTTTTGGAAGGTTTTGGTGGTTTATTAAGCTTGGAGGAGGAAGGAAGAGGAAGAATCCAAAGGGGGAGCTCAATTTTCTGCATATCTCTCATTCCTTTCTTTGCTTTCTCTGCTTTTCTTCATCTTCTCTATGTATTTGATTGGGATTCATTGTTAGATTTAGCTATGGATAGCTAAACTTCTCTTTACTTAGAGCACTATGAACTTGATGTGAACTAAATCTTTGTTTTTTTTGTTGATTGTAATGATTGGAGTTTTGTGTATCCTTCTCTTGCTTAATGCTTACTTAGGGATTGGCCACCTCTTGAATTTGATTTAGGTAATTGGAATTTACCTTGAAAAAGGAGTTCTAATTGGACCTAAGAGTTGGATAAATTAAGTTAGATTTATCTAATTTGTAATTGAGATAGAAATATACCTAATTGCCTTAATTGGTTTGTAGAGGGTTATAGTATTTAATGCACTCTAACTTAATTCTAAGGACACTTAGATTTTAGGGAAGAGTAGGGCTATAATTACATCGACGGATGGTTATAGCTTATAAATCTCTTAACCCACAAGGTGATAATTAATTGCAATTGAACAAGTAATTAAGTTCTAGTAAGCATTAAAGGAATAGTGACTCCAGGTTACTTCAAAACCTTGGATTTTTGTCTGAATTTCTTTGCTAACCAAGTTTTCTTTAAATTGTTTGTTTTAAAATTAGTTTTAAGTTCATGGCTTGCTTAATTGGTTGCTTAACGTAGATGAAAGTAGATTGTACATTGCCTAATTGCATTTAAGTTATTCTTTGTGGGAACGATACTCATACTTATCACTAAACTACTTGATCTGACCCGTGCATTTGCGGAAACACATATAATTTTTTGTGTCAGTTCTCTTAGCTTAAACACATCAAATGAGACATACTTAGATCATTGGAATTAGCCCTAGCCTTATACAACTCCTATGTATGCTTACTTCCTCATTTGTCTCCATAATGCTTCCATATAAGACATAATAAAGCAACTCTTGAAATTCATGATCTTGGCTATTATTTCTTATTCATTCTAGGTCCCTTGACTCCCTTTAGACTCCTTGGAGTCATTACACATTCATTTTAAGAAACCTAGTTATAAGTTGCTTACTAATGACATATTATAAAGCTTACACCTCTATCTCATATTCTAAGGCTTCTAAATTTTTTTCAAGACTTCCTTTGATATTCTTCCATCATATCTAGTCTCATTCTAAGTTTGAAATAAATTAAAACACTCTCTAGGTGGCCACACTCCTTTTAGCCAAGACATGATCATGGTTTGGCACCTATGGAGTTTGCTTCACTTTCTTGAAGGGGATGGACTTATGCAACTTCCTAGAGGTCTAAGGGACTTATGCCATTTCTTACATAAGCTAGAATACCTCTAGGAAAAATTAGATTTCATTATTTGTTTCAAAACCCCAAGTTGTGCCAACTTGAATTTTAAGGCTCCTTTTTGTTTCCAATTGTTTAGTCTTAATTCCCACCCTTTAAATTACTTGTTCTTCTCTTGATATAGTCAAAATTCGACTCCCTTTAAATAGGCTCTAGGTTGCACGAAATTCATATGGAGGAGGAACAATAAGAAAGTGCAAGATGGGCCATGATTGATACCTTATTTCAAAACTTTTTCAAGATGCTTTGCTATGCTTCTAGCCTCTCTTTGAAGGTCTGGCTTCTCCCCTCTAAAGTAGAGCCAAAACAGATCCAAATCACACACCAAGACCATAGAAAGGAAGAGGAAAAGGAAGGGAACATCTTTTGTAAAGGAGTAGCCATGAAATCCTACACTTTTTTTTTTTAATCTTTTGTAAGCTTTTTCCCTCCTCTCTTGCTCCTCCCTTGGACGCCTCTTGGAGTTGGTCTCCCTTTTGTTTTAGGGCAGAGCATATGTCAGTCTAAGGAGGAGGAGGATGGAATGCCACTTATAAGACACTTATTCTTAACTTTGTTCTTTAAAATTTTCATTTACGTCTTGCTTTCTTGGCTTTTCGTTTTAGGCTCAATTTAGCTCCTTTTTGAGAATCATCTTTTCTATCATAAAATTTGGTTTCTTTAACTTATAAAATGCCTTTGGAATCACTCAATTTGAATTAAAAACCTTTCCAAATGAATGGGTCAAAGTTTGGGTCAATTGACATTATAAAATGTCAACTGGAGGGGTTTTAACTATTCTAGGAGTTTTTATAGTTTTTAGGGCCTTTGAGAGCCCCAAAAAATTCAATTTTCTCATTTAAAAATCTCTTCTTTGAATTTTTCTAAAAAGTGCATGAAATTATGAAAATGCCATTATACTTTTGGTAATTTTATTAAACCAATTTAGCTATGGTTTCTGGGCACCTTGGGCCTTGGATCCTCATTTTCTATTATTGAAAATTTTATCTTAATTTTATTTGACCTTAAATCATTCATTTCAAGGGACTTTCTTTTATATCTAATACGTTTCATACATTTATAGAGAAACTAGACATTACGTTTCTCACGTTTATGAAGGAGCCAGATGTTACATGTCCATTCTCCTTTCCAAATTTCTTCTTGGATGAGATGACCAATGTGCTCAATACAAGCACAAAGAGATAAGGAAAAAGTGGGTTTCCCAGACTGATGCCCCTAAACATACTGAAGGTTTGAAATTTCTCCCCATTCCAAAGAACCTGCGTAGAGCAAGTGGAGATGCATTGCATAATAATATTGATTAAATGAGAATCCAGCCCAACCAACCTTAAGGTGTCTTCCACAAAGTCCCACCTAATTCTATCATACGCTTTCTCTAGGTCAATTTTTATAGCCATAAACCCTTTTTTTTTTCCTTTCATAGATCTCATTTAGTGAATAACTTCTTAAGCAATAATAATATTGTTAAAACTATGTCTACCAGGGACAAAACTACATTAATTCAGGGCAATAAGCTAAGGCATGTATTGTCTAAGTCTATGTGCAATGACTTAGTGATGATCTTATAAAAAACATTATAGAGACTTATGGGTTTGAATTCTCTAAGGGTCTCAGGATGCTCATTTTTGGCGATAAAAACCAAAAAGGTTTTATTAACATCCTTGATCTTAGAAGGATGATTAAAAATATTAGAGACAAACCTTAGAAGAGAAAGGGTAATGAAATCCCATTGGCTTTGAAAAAAAAAAGGTTGCAAACCATCTGGGCTAGGTGCCTTTAGAGTGCCTATTCCAAAAAGAGCATTCTTCACTTCTAACATAGAAAACTTCATCCCTAGAGAGGAAAGGGAGCAATCATCAAAAGAAGGAAACACAAAAGAGTTAGAAAGACAAGAAAAACCCCGAACATCATCCTTATAGAGGTTAGCAAAGAAATCAATTGTCATTTTTTTAATGGAGTCATCCTCATAAACCCAGACTTCATCATCATTCCTTATAGCTTCGATATGGTTTCTCTTACATCTAGCTTTAGTAGCTTCATAGAAGAATTTAGTATTTTTATCACCAAATAAGTACCACTTACATCTAAACTTCTGAAACTAAAGAAGTTCCTCCTAAAGAAGAATTTTTTCCAAGTTACACCAAAGCTCTTGTTGAAGATCTTCTAACCAAGGATTGCTACCAATATTGAGCACCTTTTGAATACCATCTAAACATCTGATGATGTGGGATTTCTTGGCATAGATATTTCCAAAGGTATGTTTATTCCAATGCTTAAACTCTTTTATGAAGTTGCTCATGTTAATGTTCCACTTAACATCATTCCTTTAATGTTGTTCCATAAATTGACCAAAATCATCATGATCAATCTAAGGGTAAGAAATCTAAAAGGACAATCCTATGTACTCTTCCTAAGGTTTGGAGTAAGTTTCAACCAAATAGGGTAGTGATCAAATTTAAACTGAAGGAGATGCACAACCAAAGCTTCATGGAAAGTGTTTAACCTACTTAAATTACAAACCACATAATCTAAACAACTCTCTTGATCACCTCTTTTCTAAGTAAATTTAGCTCCATATTGTCATTTATCTTCTTCAATAGTTGATATGGTCCATACTTCTTGGGCTACAGTTTGTTGTAAGTAGTTATTGGAAAACACTCATGTCATAGAAATACTATCACCTGATCTCCCTCTTAAAAAAAGCTTGTGTCCTACGATGCTAATATGCAACTTTCTTGCACCTTGCATTAGCCTACTCTAGTTTCTACCTCACTTCTTCCTGAACATCTTACCACTAAATTACCAAATTTTTTGGCAACAACATTGATTCTAGGAACTTTAGGGAGCTTAATCAAATCTAAGGCATGCTGTTGTGGCTTAGTATAAACAACTGAAATATGGTGATCTCTTTGTGGCACTATGGACCACATTATTGTACATAAACTTAGTTTGCACCAAAGCTGAATCACATTGTTTAGGTTTGTCTCCATGAATGTTGCAAATCAAATTCCCTAACATCCTGTTAATAACCTCTATTTAACCATTTGTCTATGGATGAAGGGTGTTATTATAAATCAATGTAGAATCAAACATCTAATATAGAGTTCTCTAAAAATGACTTAGAAACTTGTTGTCCCTATCTCATGTAATAGTCTTAGGCATGCCATATAAGTGAACAATCTCCTTGAAGAACAATTTAGCTATACGACTTGCATTTGATGTTTTCTTGGAATTCTTTTGCTTTTAATACTTTCTCTTTCTCACACCCTCCCTTGGCCTTATTTTCCACCATATTTCTTCTGCCCAGAACAAAAAGGAGAATTAGTTCTCTTAGGCGCACAAGAAGGAGCACTCATGGAGGGAGAAAAAAACCAAGAAAAGGTAGGAAATTCCATGGAAAATGTAGCTTTCTCCTTAGCAAGTCACTTCTCCTCTTTATTTCTATGGGTTTAATGGTGTTTTTAAATCTATTTTGATGGCAGAACAGAGGTGGAATTTTTGGATTTGGTGAGGGGAGGCTAGCCAAGTGAAGAACAAGCCAAGAAAACCATGAATCCAAGGTATTTTGCTACTTCCTAAGCTTAGGTCTCCTTGCTCCTCTTCTCTTCAATTCCCCCCATGTAAGACCAGCCATGAGGTATTAAATTTCTGGCTAAACCAAAAATGAATCACATGAATTAGGGTGTGGGAATTTAGAATATGTAAAGGAAACCAAGTAAAAGCCATTGAATTTCAAGTTAGCAAAGTGTAGGATTCTTGAAGAGTTTGTAAAATCAATTTTGATTCATGAATTTCCTAGGCTATGTAAGTGTTTAATTGACCTTCTAAGACCTCTAAGAAGTCTCCCAAGTGTGTCTCCTATCAAGAAAAAATCAAGAAGCCATTAAACCCCATTTATGCTCTAGGTTTCGGCCAAGTAAAGATGACATAGCTAAGGAGAGTTTTAAATTTTTAAACCCATTTTTTAGTCATATATGGTGAATGAAAGTGAGGGGAAGCCTTGGAAAAAATTTAGGAAGCTTGGAGAATGAGTTGGTGCTTTAGGTTCCATAATGTGATTTAAGGAAGCAACATGTACTTAGGCCCTTAGTTTTAATTGGATGATGACTCCAAGAGGCTTAAAGGGAGTCAAGAGTCATATATAAAAGGAAAGAATGGGGCCTAGATTTCAAAGCGTAGATGCTGCTTCATTAGTGCCATTAGGAACCATAATTGAATAATAAAACAAGGTTAGAGTTCTAAATAGATAGGTAGCTTTGAGAATGGTTCCAAGAGTCTAATTGGTTCTTATTTTGTGTGATTAGGTCAAGGAAAACAAGCCCTACCTAGTTGTGAGTGTGTAGCCATGGGAGGAGATCCAATTTCAAGAGAAAAAGTGTGCTTGTGTGACAAAGGTAGCTCTCTCTCTTTTCTCCCATGCATGAATGAATGTCTACATTGTCTTTGAATGTGTGTATGTGTGTTTTAAGCTATGAATTATTTTTTGGTAGGATACCTATGTTCCATGGAACCATAGTGTTGCATTATGTATTCAAATGATACCTAGAATGTTTGCATTAGTTTGATTGAATGTGGAGAGGCTAAGAACCTTCTAGCTTCGGTGAGGATGAGCCAAAAACCCTTAGATGTGGTTGAAACCAAGAGAGAGTCTCCCAAGAGCAAGGCTTAGTTCAAGGCCTTTGAGAAAAAGGGTGAGACAAGTCCAAGAACCTTGAAGAAAGTGGGTGAGGCCAATTCATTCATTTGGAAAGCCTAAGTATGTTATGTGTGCTTTGTGTAAATGCCAAGAATGTATTTTACACTATTTTCTATATTAATATGCCATATATGCATCCTTAAGACTTGTATTGCATTCTTTATGCATGATTGAATGGGAGATGAGCTATTGAAATTCTTTGAATCTCATCCCTTCCTCTCCAATATCTTAACATGCTAGGTGGAGCTAATGAATAAGGAAATGGAAGCCACTAAGTATGGAGATGAAGCCTTGATCATGAAGCTTTTAATTTTACTTATGTTGTAACCAAAAATGGAACATAATGTAAAATTTTGTTAGAATTGATGTACAATAAATGGAACATGTGTAAATATCCTGATAGATGATGTATGTATGTAATTTGTGGATAAATGGAATGTATTGCAATTTTTGGGTATTGGATGGCCATTTCAAGTGTATGCCTCTTAGTACATAGCTTGGGGATGGAAAATGAAATTCTGTGTTTTGAGTCTCCACACCTTTAAGACAAGTTTAGAGAATCTTTTTAGGCCATTCCCATATGTTCAAGTGGCCATAAGAACCATAGGAGCCATTTTGCCCATCATTGAACCATTAAGAGGCATGAAAATGGCCCAAATGCAACCCTATATCACTTTTTGCTTAAATGAGCTCTTCTTGATTTGAGATTTGGCATGCAATTAGATCTTTTTGAAATATTTTTGGAAAGTTAAGAACATAATTTTCGGAGGTCTAGAGAATATTTGATGAATTTTCAAAGTTTGGATTTTCTATTAATTCTGGTATGTATACTATTCACATTGGCATATTTGTGTTTTATGTCATCCGATAGCCAAATGGTGTCTAATGCTTGTGAAAGTTTACAAAAATAAACTAGAGGTCTTAAGATTTCTATAGCCACCAAGATCACCTCATTTGAAAGTCTGAGCAAAGAGTTATGCATTTTTTAAGTTGGCTGTCGGTAGCAGTGGCGCACCAGGAGTCCAGTCACTGTTCCATATAATTCCAATAGCTAAACGTATCTATTTCATTTTGAAATTAATTTCATATCAAGTTAACATTTGTAGATTTCTAGAATAATCAAATATGTATGATTTAGATTTTTATAGAATTAGTTATGAAGTTTAGAAGTTTGTATCAGTAATCTGAAACAGCAGCCCAAGTAGTAGCGACCTCAGTGGTTTTTCAAATCTCAAATGTCTTGTCCTTAATGATTCATAAACTAAAATTATTTTTACCATAGGGTATACATCTAGAGCTTTCTAGAATGGTAAATTTTGTTGGATTTTGATTTTTTTGGATTTAGTTATGCATTTTTGAACTTGTGACAGAAAAACTGAAAAATCTGACCGTGGCTAATTCGTGGAAATTGGTGTGTTTCATCCACTTGTATGAGTTCCAAGCCACTTTCTTTGATAGTTTTAGATTGTATTAGTGTAATTAAATATAAGAATGAGTTTAATGAGTTCCCTTGGTTCCCGGGATGCCGAATTAAAAATTTTAAATGCTAAGAAATGCATCTTGATCCATAACTTCCTATGCCACTATGTTGTTTCCATAGAAATTATATGAAATGAGGCATGGGAATTGCAACAATTGAGTCTTAGAAGTATGGTGTTACACTTGTAGTGTTTCTATAGTCTTTGATGGTTAGGAAAATTGTAAGAATCAAACATAGATAATTGTTATTGTAAATAATAAAGAGCAATGTTCTTATATGCATATAATTTTTTAGGATTGAAAAAATTGGTAAAGAAATTGTTGCTTTTTTATTGGAACCTAGGTGCTTGTAATGGTTACCAAGTGGTGACTAGTAATGCTTCTAATAGTGAGCTTGTTGGAATGAGAATTATGAAGATATACAAGCATATTTTTTGGTCTTCATGTATTGTACATATCTTGAACATGATTTTGAAAGATTTGTAAAAAGCTTTTTATTGTCCAAAAGTTACATACAAAAAAGGCAAAGAAGTTGTGAAGCAATTTGTTAATCATTTACATGCTTTGGCCATATTTAGAATAAAATCAAGGTTAAAGTTTTTGAAAGTGACCAAGACTAGATTTTTTTCTTATTGTATTTTATTAAAAAGACTTGCTGATTGTAAAGAACCATTTGCCACCATTGTTGTTCTTAAAGCATGTAATTATGTTATGAATAGGATGAAAGAATGAAGCTTAAGGGTACTTTTGTTGTTGACATCAAAGGAGATGAGGAATTTTGTGATAAAGGGTATAGTATAATAGCTTTTATGTGATACCTTACTTCTCTAGCCTTCCCATTCCATTTCGTAACTTAGTTAAACACATTTACATGGAAAAGGCATATTAATGAAAGGAAATTGTGTAGCAGAGCATCCAATTAATTCATTTTTTGCTTCATGGATCCTATGAATTTATGGATATCATTATATATATATATATATAATATACCCCCTTCATATATGAAAAAACATGGTCACATGGGCTATCTTAACATATCTCATGCAAATTAAAACACACTTTCAAGAAATCATATCTTGTATATATAGATAATTGTGTAATGAAGGAGCAATATACATAATTCAAGGCTATGGGGGCCCGTTGAACTTACCAATAGGTTTTCCATCTATAATATATCTATTCAATTCATATACATCTTAATTCATCTCATATGCCACAGATTTGGAACCATATATTACAATTTTAAGGAGGAAAATTTTGGATTTCAATGGTAGCTTTTTGTCATGAACTTTGGAAAATCATAATTAATTTTAGAAAAATCAAAATTAAGCAAACAATAAGTTTATAGAAATCCCTAAATGTCAACTATGGGCTAAAAATGATTCTAGGCCATGAAAACATCATCTGTGTCACGAAAGATAACAAAATATCACCAAAGGTCTAGTTGCCTAGGTTTGCTGTCATAGATTTCTGATATAAATTTTAAAAATTCATATCTAATTCTAAAAAAATCAAAATCTAGAAAACCATACCATTCTACAAAGTTGTGGTGTCTAATTTTGATTGAAAATAGTTCTAGATCAAGAAAATGGCATCTAGCCTATGAAAATTGATGTAACAATACTGGAGGTCTGTCTACATTACTAGTACTAACACCAAATTCAAAAATTCATATCTCCCTCAATATAAATCCAAATAAGGTTCTCTCTAGTACTATATAAGCTTATCATCTCTAGTTTATGTCTGTAAAATTGTATGAGCATTGGATATCATTTGGCTCTCAGATGACAGAAGAGAAGAAACTGATCATATGAATAATGCACATACCAAATCTAAAAAGTTTTCCAACTTTTGGAAATTCATAATTTATTCTCTAGAGCTCCAAATAATTTGGTTCTTAGATAAAAAAAAAGCTATAGATAAGATTTATATTTATGCTAAATTTCATGAAAAAAATTCATCTATTTGGTCAGTTTGGGGTTTAGCTCACAAAGTGGCACTTTTTAGGTATCAAATAGGGTCAAAATGACACCATATGCTCTCCCACTCCAACCACAACCAATTTGGCACGTGTAAATGGTTAAATTTTGCTCATAAAGGCTGCCCAAGTGGTCTAAATATTCATGCATCTCAATCTCCCCATGCCACTCACACTTATACACAAACACATACTAGCACAAAGGTGGCAAATTCTCACATTTCCATACATTTGGCTTCAAGGTTTATACATACATCAAATATATATACATTCAAACTTTTTCAAATGGTTACATCTCATATACACTATATGTATACATTTCTTGACATCAATATGTCCTTAAAATGACTATTTAGCTACTTCCTTGTCAAAGTATCATGCTTCAAGGCATTTAGTCTCCTTTCCTTGGACTTCTTAACTCACCTAGACATGAATAAGCATATGGATGGGGAAGAGTGAGATTCAAAAAATCTCAATAACTCTTAACTCTTTCAAACATACATAATGGATGCATTTACAAGTCAAAGATTGCATGCATAGCTTTCAAGCTATTAGTGAACATATACATAGCATTTCCCATGTTCAAGAAACTTCTACATAACATACATAGGCTCTCAAGGGCATTAGTTAAGCCTCGCCTATTTTTCTTAGGACTTTTGGATTTACCTCACCTATTTTTAAGGAATTTTTGACTAAGTCTCACTTTTCTTGAGACTTTTAGCTTTGTCTCACCTAACCTTAGGGACTTTTAACTCATCCTCACCCTTGCTAATGGATTTTTGGCATCACTATACCCATTCAAGCTAAAACACATTCATAAAACACATTTTAAGAACATCATGGTTGTAACAACCGGGAAAAGGGAAAAGGAAAAGAAAGTAGAAAGTGAAGAATTTTTTAAATTCAGAAATTTCCCTAAGTTTGCTCGCAATAGCGAGAAATGGTCTCGCTGTAGCGAGAGTGCTTTCTCGCAATAGCGAAAGTGATTCTAGCTATAGTGAGTACTGGCATTCCATACAAAAATCAGGGGGCTACTCGCTGTAGCATACGCCATAGTGAAAGTGGGGTCAGGAACTGATACAATCTCACCGTAGCGAAGGTTACACCTCACTATAGCGAAGGTGACTAACACGAGCTCGCCGTAGCGAAGGTTAATTTTTGCCATAGCGAGGGTCAGTCTAGAAAAGAGTAAAAGGCGAGAAATTGACTACATTACACGACCCAACTCATTCATTCTCTCATATTCGCCCTAGACTTTGACCCAAGGAGAGAAAAGAGGAGTGGAGAGTGAGAAAGACTAAGAGAAGGAGGAAGAACAAAGGAAAGGTAAGCAAGTTTCTCTCATTCTTCTTAGAATCTTGATCTCCTCTCTTTGCCCTCTTTTTCTATGGTTTTGTTTGTGAGATTAGTGGGGTTTTGGGCATGGGTCAGAAGAGGAAAAGTGGAAAACACCCTTGAATCTCTTTGTTTTTCTTAAAAAATGTTGTTTCCACTACCATGAGAGCTTGAGAGAGAGGAAGAATTGATGAAATTCTAGAGAGAGAGAGAGAACCCCTAAGTTCTTGTATGTTAGAAGGGTTGCTCTGAAGATTACATTCTAAGAGAGTAATTCCATGTTCTTAATTGTGCCTAGGCTCAAGTGAAGCACCTCCATCAAGGTGTGAGTGTGAAACCAAGAAGGGAGAAGAGGAATTGAAAGGAAAAGGTAGTGTTGGCTCATAAGGTAGCTCTCTTTCCACTCTTTCTTGTTGCATTCTTGGATGTAATAGTCATTGTATGTTTATGTATATGCTTATTGTGTGGAATATGCCATATGCTATTGCTTTGATGCATTGATGCCAATGTGCTTATGTGTTGGATTGTGAGAATTGCTCGGGTGAGGTAGTGTCGAAAGTCCCTTGAGATGGGTGAGACAAGGCCAAAAGTCTCATAACCGAGTGAGGCCAAGTCAAAAGTCCTTAAACTCGGGTGAGGCCATCTAAAAGTCCCTAAATTTGGGTGAGGCTAGACCAAAAGTCCCTAGAGCCCATTTTTGGCAATGTTGTGATTTTCATAGCATGTACAACATATCATGTATGTTTAAGAATGGTTGGATACTAAATTACATGCTTTGACTTGTTATATACCTTGATTGCTTACTTGATTGAGTGCATGAGCTACTGAGATTCCCTGAATCTCACCCCTTCCCCTCCCAACTTAACATGCTAGGTGGAGCTCAAGGAGAAACAAGTGCACACCAAGGAGCCTAGGAGCATGCTTCGCTAGACTTTAGCTTTATTTTGGATATTTTGTTGTAAAGTGGTGCCAAATGACTATGCACCCACTATTTTGAGATGTAAATGTTGTAACAAGTGTAAATGTGTGAATATATGATGTACAAACTATGTAGAAAGCCAAATTAATGGAAATGTGGGCTTTGCCACTTTTGTTGAATGTATGTGATAGTGCATTTTTGGTCGTAGCATAGTGAGTTTAGAATGTATGTTAATTTGGACCACATGGACATGTTATATAGACTATGGACATGCTTTTAAACTTGTCCATGAGTGGCTAGAGCGTGTGAGAGGCCGTTTAGACCCATTTTGGACCTTTTGGGTGCCAAAACCGCCAAATTTGTGAGCTCCGTCAAAGTATGACCAAATGAGCTCTTCTTGCTATGAAATTTGGCATGCCTCTAGGGTTTGTAGAAAGCTTCCCAAGAAGCTAAAGTGGGAAATATTTGGAAGTCTAGAGAATATTTGGTGAATTATTGAATTTGGGAAAATTTAATGATTTGGTCATGTACTGTTTCCATAGGTCAGAAATGAAATCCATGTCATACATAGACCAAATGGTGGCCAACTGTCATGAAATTTTATACACATAAACTAGAAAGCCACAATGACTTATACCAATAAGAATCACCTAAATCAGAGGTCTGTAGAGAGAGAATGAACCTTCTAAATTTCTGTATCAGCATCAGGGAGCCCATCTGACCTCTGTTATTGTTCCATCAGTTTTCAGGGTATAAAGGCTACTAAACTGATCTAGAATTATTTTTATCCTCTAGTAGATATCTGTAGCTTTTCAAATTGGTATAGTGTGCCCAGATTGGATTTTTTTAGATTTAGTTAAGAATTTTCGAAGTTCATGATAGTAAACTGGGCCAGAAACAGAGACAGTCAGACCTTTATCTGATTTTTGATGTCAAATATAGTCCAAACGCTGAGATTATGGTTGGAAATTATTTTTATTGTAAAATTAACACTTAGATCTTTCCAAAAAGCTAAAGTTTACTAGATTCCAATTTTTCTATATTTAGTTACGAGTTTCCAAAGTTAGAGCCAAAAATTTGACTTTTGAGGCCATGTGAGAAATTGTATTTTTCTGGTTTTTGGTTCCATACCCGTGGCTTATGGCTTGTTTTAAGCTAAGTATGAGTCGTATAAGTGGATTTTGAGTTGAAAATATGAATGATGGGTTTATAGAACCCACGGGGCTAAAGATGAGTGTTTGAAACCCTGTTTTATAATATGAAAATGCCACGGTGTGTACGGGTTCTTTGGAAATCATATAGAATCGAGCCCAGAGGGAGGCTAGATAGAGTTAGTATATTAAGTTGTTATATTTTTGGTATTAGAGCAATGGTTCAGGCACTTTTGCTCGATGTTAGGCTCTTGAATGATATAATTTACTTGTGTTTGGTGTGAATGGCCATGGAAGTTGTAGCATCCTTATGCATATGTGTTTGTGATATCATTGTGAACTGAGAATTGCTACTTCTTTTCAGACATGGTTGAGACTAGACGGGGCAGGGATAGAGGCAGACCGCTCAGGGCTCAAAGAGCTGAGCCAGAGGTTTCTGTTGGGACTGAGGATCCTCTGCGGGCCATCATGGAGAGACTTGACCGGTTTGAGGCCATGATGGGCCAGCACTAAGAGATGCTGGAACAACAGAGGTATATTGCCCAGCAACAACATGATATGATCATACATTTATAAGATACCCTGGCTAGGCAAGAAGAAGCCAGAAGGGATGCCCCTGTACCTCAACCATCCACATCCAATATTCCACTTGCACCTCCCCAGGAGCCTACTGCTCCATAGACCCAGACGCCTATCCAGAAGGTGCTAAAGCAGTTTAGGCAGAATAATCCAACCTCATTTGAAGGGGAGTTGGATGCGGATAAGGCAGAAGCTTGGGTTATGCAGCTTAAGAAAATATTCTCGATGATGGATTGTACCACCGAGCAGAAAGCCCAACTAGCCACTTTTATGTTAGAAAAGGAAGCTGATAGATGGTGGTGTAGCACAAAACCTCTTATGGAGACCAAGAATATACAGATAACTTGGGAGACTTTCTTGGTCGAGTTTTATGAGAAGTATGTCCCTAGTTCGGTGAGGAAGAAGAAAGAGATGGAATTTATAAGCTTGAGACAGACGGATGAGATGACTGTAGATCAGTATGTGGCCAAGTTCATAGAGTTGTCTCGGTATTCCTCTTACCTCCAGAGGTATGATGATGAACCCTGGAGATGTGAGCAGTTTGAGACTGGGTTGAGCCCCTGATTAGCGATAGAGTCACTCCACAGCGGATCAGAAAGTTCAATACCCTTGTGGAGGTCAACAGGGTGATTGAGACTAACTTGCAAGTTATCATGCCTGCTGCGACTACAGCTAGTCAGAAGAGGGTACCAGATTTGAAAAATCCGAAACCAGAAGAGGATTCTAGTTTGACCCCTAGTACCAAGAGGAGAGGCAAGGGGCCGTGGAATAGAAAGCCACAGCGAGCTGTGCCACCTCATCGGGGCCAGTCATCCTTCCAGCAATCTCCGGTGACATGTTTCAAGTGTGGGAAGCTGGGGCACATTGCTAGACACTGTCCTCAGATGGAGACAGCACCTCCTCCTTGACCACAGATCCAGGGCTGAGTGTTCACCCTTACTCAGCAGGAAGCCAGCGCATCTCCTAGTTTGATCCGAGGTACGCTGATAGTGAATGGCTTTCCTGTAGTTGCTATGTTTGATTCGGGTGCTAGTCACTCGTTTATATCTTATGATTGTGTGAGGAAATTGGGTCTGGTCATTAGTGTCTTACCATTTGACTTGTCTATCATTACACCCACTGGAGGCCACGTGGTTACTTCCCATACCTGCTTAAATGTCACTGTTCAATTTAACCATTGTCATACCACTATTGATTTGGTTTGTATGCCCTTCCATGATATTGATTTGATTATTGGTATGAACTGGTTGGCCGCAAATAATGCCATACTTGATTGTGAACACCGAACCATTTCCCCACCTGCTTGTGGGACCATACCTAGGGTAGGAGCTGAGTTATCCTTTATGACTACTGCCCAGGCTGAGAGATATTTAGAGTGTGGATGTCAAGGGTTTCTAGTCTTTTTCTCTATTCAGGCTGAGGTAGAAGAAGGGATAGAGGAGATCCCAGTTGTCAAGAAATTCCCGGAGGTTTTCCCTAGAGAGTTTGACTTTAGTGGCCTACCCCCTGAGAGAGAATTAAAGTTCCCTATAGACATAGTGCCTGGGGTTAGACCGGTGTCCAAAGCTCCTTACAGGATGGCTCCCGTCGAGCTTGCTGAGTTGAAAGAGCAGATAGAGGAATTGTTAGAGAAAGGGTTTATCCGCCTTAGTGTTTCACCTTGGGGAGCTCCGGTGTTATTTGTGAAAAAGAAGGATGATAGCTTGCGTTTGTGTATAGATTACAGAGAGTTGAATAAAGTTACCATCAAGAATAAATATCCTATCCCTAGAATTGATGATTTGTTAGATCAGTTGGCTGGGGCATCTGTGTTTTCCAAGATAGATCTTAGATCTGGGTACCACCAGTTGAGAGTGAGAACTGAAGACGTCTCCAAGACGGCCTTCAGAACGAGATATGGGCACTATGAGTTCCTTGTGATGCCATTGGGATTGACGAATATGCCTGCTATGTTCATGGATTATATGAACAGGGTATTCAGACCGTATCTAGATTAGTTTGTGGTGGTCTTCATTGATGATATTTTAGTGTACTCTCGATCTTTTGAGGAGCACGAGAGGCATTTGAAATTAGTCATAGACACCTTGAGAGAGAAAAGGTTGTATGCCAAACTTAGTAAATATGAGTTTTGGCTGACCGAGGTGCGATTCTTAGGTCATGTGATCTCACAAGACGGGGTCGTGGTTGATCCCTATAAAGTTGAGGCTGTGTTACAGTGGGATAGACCTAGAACGATCACCGAGATCAGGAGTTTCCTAGGTTTGGCTGGGTATTATAGACGGTTTATTCAGGACTTTTCTCGGATGGCCTTACCACTGACGAGGCTAACTAGGAAAGATACACCTTTTGTATGGGATGAGAGATGTGAGAAGAGTTTTCAGGAGTTGAAACTCTGTTTGACCACTGCCCCTGTACTGATTATCCCTGACCCTAGTGAACCATTTGTGGTTTATTGTGATGCTTCGAGCAAAGGGTTAGGATGTGTGTTGATGCAGCAGGGTCGAGTAGTGGCATATGCCTCGAGGCAGTTGAGGCCTCATGAGGAGAATTACCCCACACATGACCTGGAGTTAGCTACCGTAGTGTTTGCTCTCAAAATTTGGAGACACTATCTATATGGTGCTACCATAGAGGTCTATAGTGACCACAAGAGTCTGAAATACCTGTTTGACCAGAAAGAACTCAATATGAGATAGAGGAGATGGATGAAATTCTTGAAAGATTATGATTATGTGTTGAAATATCATTCAGGTAAGGCCAATGTGGTGGCAGATGCCCTGAGTAGAAAATCCATCCATGTAGCCCATATGATGATTAGGGAGCAGGAGCTCCTAGAGAAGTTTAGAAACTTGAACTTCTCTTGTCAGGTGGTATTGGGTAGATTGTATCTGAGTGAAACTCGAGTTGAGAATATATTGAGAACCCAGATCTTAGATGCCCAGAGAGAGGATGAGTTCCTGAAACGAATCAGGAATGAGATTACCCAAGGTAAGACCTCAGATTTCAAGGTGTCTGAGGATGGCATGATAATATATCGAGATAGAATCTGTGTGCCTAGTCAGAATGAGTTGAGAGAAAGTATTTTAGAAGAGGCACATAAGAGTAAATATACTATCCACCCAGGTGCCACCAAGATGTATCAGGATTTGAAAAAGATTTTCTGGTGGCTAGGGATGAAGAGCCATGTGACGGATTATGTGGCTAAATGCCTAGTGTGTCAGAGGATAAAGATAGAACATCAAAAACTGGCTGGGTTGTTGCAACCTCTAGATATCCCTGAGTGGAAGTGGGATAGTATAGCCATGGACTTTGTTATGGGGTTACCCAGGACATCTTCTAGACACGATGCTATTTGGGTAGTTGTGGATAGACTGACGAAATCTGCACACTTTTTAGCTATTAAGGCTACTCATACACTGGATAGATTAGCCCAATTGTACATCAGAGAGATAGTACGATTTCATGGAATACCCAATAGCATAGTTTCGGATAGAGGCCCCAGGTTCACATTGAACTTTTGGAGGTCATTGCAGCATGCCTTAGGGACCAGGTTGCGGTTTAGTACTGCATATCACCCCCAGACAGATGGTCAGACTGAAAGGACCATCCAGACATTGGAAGACATGTTGAGGGCATGTGTGCTAGAAATGAGGGGTAACTGGGATGCGTATTTACCGTTAGCGGAGTTTGCGTATAATAACAGTTACCATTCCAGTATCCAGATGGCCCCTTATGAGGCTTTGTATGGGAGAAAGTGCAGATCCCCTCTGTGTTGGGTTGAGCTAGGTGAAAGGAGTATGATAGGACCTGAGATTGTGGACCAGACCACCCGATAGATAGAGTTGATTAGAAAGAGACTCCTCACGGCCCAGAGTAGACAGAAAAGCTATGCTGATAAGCATAAGAGGCTGTTAGAGTTTGAGATTGGAGACTATGTGTTCATTCGAGTATCTCCAATGACGGGAGTAGGTAGGTCAATGAGGGTAAGGAAGCTCAGTCCTAGGTATATTGGTCCATTTGAAATCCTTGAGAAAATTGGACTCGTGGCTTACCGAATAGCCTTATCACCTAACCTAGCCCAAATCTACAATGTTTTTCATGTCTCCCAATTGAAAAAGTATTTACCAGACTCCTCACATGTCATAGAATATGAGCATGTGCAATTGCAGGAAGATTTTTCCTATGTAGTGAAACCGGAGAGAATTGTGGATGCTAGGCTGAAACAGCTGAGAAGCAAGAACATTCCTCTGGCGAAAGTGATCTGGAGAGGTTTGACATCTGAGGAAGTAACTTGGGAATCGGCGGATGAAATGAGGCAAAAATATCTAGAGTTATTCCCTTGAGGTAAGTCTTTAAATTTCGAGGACGAAATTTCTTCTAAGAGGGGTAGAAATGTAACAACCGGGAAAAGGGAAAAGGAAAAGAAAGTAGAAAGTGAAGAATTTTCGAAATTCAGAAATTTCCCTAAGTCTGCTCGCAATAGCGAGAAATGGTCTCGTTGTAGCGAGAGTGCCTTCTCGCAATAGCGAAAGTGATTCTAACTATAGCGAGTGTTGGCATTCCATACAAAAACCAGGGAGCTGCTCGCTGTAGCGTACGCCATAGCGAAAGTGGGGTCTGGAACTGATACGATCTCGCCGTAGCGAAGGTTACACCTCGCTATAGCGAAGGTGACTAACACGAGCTCGTCGTAGCGAAGGTTAATTTTCGCCATAGCGAGGGTCAGTCCAGAAAAGAGTAAAAGGCAAGAAATTGACTACATTACACGACCCAACTCATTCCTTCTCTCATATTTGCCCTAAACTTCAACCCAAGGAGAGAAAAGAGGCGTGGAGAGTGAGAAAGACCAAGAAAAGGAGGAAGAACAAAAGAAAGGTAAGCAAGTTTCTCTCATTCTTCTTAGAATCTTGATCTCCTCTCTTTGCCTTCTTTTCCTATGGTTTTGTTTGTGAGATTAGTGGGGTTTTGGGCATGGGTCAGAAGAGGAAAAGTGAAAAACACCCTTGAATCTTTTTGTTTTCCTTGAAAAATGTTGTTTCCACTACCATGAGAGCTTGAGAGAGAGGAAGAATTGATGGCATTCTAGAGAGAGAGAGAAAACCCCTAAGTTCTTATATGTTAAGAGGGTTGCTCTGAAGATTATATTCTAAGAGAGTAATTCCATGTTCTTGATTGTGCCTAGGCTCAAGTGAAGCACCTCCATCAAGGTGTGAGTGTGAAACCAAGAAAGGAGAAGAGGAATTGAAAGGAAAAGGTAGTGTTGGCTCATAAGGTAGCTCTCTTTCCACTCTTTCTTGTTGCATTCTTGGATGTAATAGTCATTGTATGTTTATGTATATGCTTATTGTGTGGAATATGCCATATGCTATTGCTTTGATGCATTGATGCCAATGTGCTTGTGTGTTGGATTGTGAGAATTGCTCGGGTGAGGTAGTGCCGAAAGTCCCTTGAAATGGGTGAGGTAGTGCCGAAAGTCCCTTGAGATGGGTGAGACAAGGCCAAAAGTCTCATAACCGAGTGAGGCCAAGTCAAAAATCCTTAAACTCGGGTGAGGCCATACAAAAGTCCTTAAATTCGGGTGAGGCCATCCAAAAGTCCCTAAATTCGGGTGAGGCTAGACCAAAAGTCCCTAGAGCCCATTTTTGGCAATGTTGTGATTTCCATAGCATGTACAACATGTCATGTATGTTTGAGAATGGTTGGATGCTAAATTACATGTTTTGACTTGTTATATGCCTTGATTGCTTACTTGATTGAGTGCATGAGCTACTGAGATTCCCTGAATCTCACCCCTTCCCCTCCCAACTTAACATGCTAGGTGGAGCTCAAGGAGAAACAAGTGCATACCAAGGAGCCTAGGAGCATGCTTAACTAGACTTTAGCTTTATTTTGGATATTTTGTTGTAAAGTGGTGCCAAATGACTATGCACCCACTATTTTGAGATGTAAATGTTGTAACAAGTGTAAATGTGTGGATATATGATGTACAAACTATGTAGAAAGCCAAATTAATGGAAATGTGGGCTTTACCCCTTTTGTTGAATGTATGTGATAGTGCATTTTTGGCCGTAGCGTAGTGAGTTTGGAATGTATGTTGATTTGGACCACATGGACATGTTATATAGACTATGTACATGCTTTTAAACTTGTCCATGAGTGGCTAGAGCATGTGAGAGGCCGTTTGGACCCATTTTGGACCTTTTGGGTGCTAAAACTGTCAAATTTGTGAGCTCCGTCAAAGTATGACCAAACGAGCTCTTATTGCTATGAAATTTGGCATGCCTATAGAGTTTGTAGAAAGCTTCCCAAGAAGCTAAAGTGGAAAATATTTGGAGGTCTAGAGAATATTTGGCGAATTGTTGAATTTGGGAAAATTTAATAATTTGGTCATATAGTGTTTCCATAGGTCAGAAATGAAATCCATGTCATACATAGACCAAATGGTAGGCAACTGTCATGAAATTTTATACACATAAACTAGAAAACCACAGTGACTTATACCAACTAGAATCACCTAAATTGGAGGTCTGTGAAGAGAGAATGAACCTTCTGAAGTTCTATATCAGCATCAGGGAGCCCATCTGACCTCCGTTACTGTTCCATCGATTTTTGGGGTGTAAGGGCTACTGAAATGATCTGGACTTATTTTTTTCCTCTAGTAAAAATCTGTATCTTTTCAAATTGGTATAGTGTGCCTAGATTGGATTTTTTTGGATTTAGTTAAGAAATTTCGAAGTTCATGACAGTAAACTGGGCCAGAAATAGAGACAGTCAGACCTTTATCTGATTTTTGATGTCAAACATGGTCCAAACGCTAAGATTATGGTTGGAAATTATTTTTAGTATAAAATTAACACTTAGAGCTTTCCAAAAGCTAAAGTTTACTAGATTCTCATTTTTCTATATTTAGTTACGATTTTCCAAAGTTAGAGCCAAAAATCTGACTTTTGGGCCCATGTGAGAAATTGTATTTTTCTGGTTTTTGGTTCCATACCCGTGGCTTATGGCTTGTTTTAAGCTAAGTATGAGTTGTATAAGTGGATTTTGAGTTGAGAATATAAATGATGGGTTCATAGAACCCACGGGGCTAAAGATGAGTATTTGAAATCCCGTTTTATAATATGAAAATGTCACGGTGTGTACGGGTTCTTTGGAAATCATATAGAATCGAGCCCAGAGGGAGGCTAGATAGAGTTAGTATATTAAGGTATTACAATGGTGCCATGACATATAGAAATAGCTAACAATATTGCTAATGAAATAAAACATACATACACACATCTAAAGACAAGAAAACAACCAAGAATGCCTGAGAGAAAGGTTAGAGAGCTATTTTAAAGCAAATGTCTCACATTTTTCTCTAAAACTTATTCTCCCACTTCTTGGCCAAGCCTTACAATAAAGTAGAGCTTGATTCCTTTGGCCTAGACATATCAAGTAGGACCTAATTACATTCTTAAAACAAGCTCTAGCACCACACACTCTAGGAAAGCTTACTTTGTTTTATGACTACATTATACTTCTATACAAGACCTTATGAAAAGAAACTATGAGAATTCATGATTTTGGCTTCCATTTCTCATTCATTCTAGGTCTCTTGACTCCCTTTAGACTCTTTAGAATTGTCACACATTCATTTTAAGGAACCTAGGTATAAATTGCTTCCTAATGTCTCATTATGGAGCTTACACCTCCATCTCACATTCCAAGGCTTCTAAATTTTTTTCAAGGCTTCGTTTGATGTTCTTCCATTATATCTAGTCCCATTCTAAGCTCAGAACAAATTAAAACTCTCCTTAGGTGGCCAGACTTGCTTAGGCCGAGACATAACTATAATTTGGCACCCATGGAGTTTGCTTTCTGTTCTTGAAAGGAATGACTCATGTAAGGCTTTCTAGGGGACTAAGGGACTCACACCATATCTTACATAAGCTAGAATGCCTTAGAAAAAATCAGATGGTATCATTTATTTCAAAACCCCAAGTTGTACCAACTTGAATTTTAAGGCTCCCTTTTTATTTCCAATTACATAATCTTAATTCTCACACTCCATAGCCCTTCTTCTTACCTTCATTTGGATAGAATTAATCTCCTTTTGCTTGGGTCCATGGCTGAACAAAAATCACCCAAGAGGAATAGACAAGGAGATGTAAGAAAGAGCCATGGTTCATACCTTGTTTCAATGCTTTTTCAAGAGCACTTTCCATTGCTCTAAGCTTTTCCTTGAAACTCTAAGCTCTTTCCTCTAGACTAGACCAAAAATAGCCCTATATAAGTTATGAAAATCATAAAAAGGAAGAGGAGAAGGAGAGAAACAAGTTTGGCAAAAGAAGAAGTGTGAAAAACCAAGAATTTTTATACCTTTTATGCCTTCTTTCTCCTTCTCTCTCCTCCCTCTTTAGGCACCATCTCAGACCAGTATGAAGCTACTTCAGGTCATGGAAAAAGGAAGGAGAAGTGGTTGGAATGTGTTTTAAAAGAAAAAGGTAAAGTTATACATACTTTTCTACTTTTTATTTTAGTCCCTAAACCATAGTTTCTCCATTTGGCCTCATTTCAATTCCTTTTCAAAATGTGTCTTTCCATCATAAAATTTGTGTCCTCTAACTTATAAAATAGCTTTAGTTTTACTCAAATTGGATTTGAAACCATTTCGAATGGTTTGGTGAAAGTTTTGATCAACCGATAGCCAAAATCACTCATTGGAGGGGTTTCAGCTATTCTCGAGGTTCCTATGATTTTCAAGGCTTCTGAGAACCCTGGAAAGCTTAAATTTCTTGTCTAAAAAGCCCTCATATGAGTTTTTATAAATTTTCTAAAAATTATGAAAATTCCTTAACTTATTTTGGCAAATTTTCTTAACTTTTTTGGCTTTAGTTTTTAGGCATCTTAAGCCTTGTATCCTCATTTTTTATTATTTAGAATTTTATTCTAATTTTATTTGGCCTCGAATCTTTTTATTTAGGGGACTTCCTTTTATATTTAGCCTATTTCTAATATTTACAAAGAAACCAGATGTTACATTTTACAAAACCAAGTTATCTGCTAATAAAGGTTTGTGATGGTGAAAGACCAACAATATGAGGGTTTTTTGAGAATATGAATAATATATTTGGTGAAATAAAAGAAACAAAGCAAGTAAATAAGTATATTTTCACTTCTCTTTATTTGTAATGAATTTACATATTAATTTATAGTGATTTAGTTTTAAACTTATCATCTAATTAACTAAATTAAAAGGAGAATGTGAAAATAAGATGGGAAAAGATGAATTTTACATTGCATTCTCTTGGGTCTACACTCACACAAAGATTTTATGATTAGACTTATCTTAGTTTACCAACACCTGTAGGCATGGCTAGATAACTTCCCAATAATGATAAAGAAGTTACCTAGGAGTAATTTAAGCCTTTGAAAAAAAAAAAGTAACAGACAAAAATGATGAAGTAAAATTGTTACATGAACAATTTGCTATATTTCACTTGCACAAGAGGCTATTTGCTATGTCTATAATGCAAGATGATACAATGACAATGGATACAATAGATTGGTGGGTTAGATATGGATAAGAAACTCCAAAATTAGCAAAGGTTGCTAAAAAAATGTATCATCTCAGCCAATCATTAGTTTATTAATGGAAAGAAATTGGAGCACTTACTCTTTCATTTATAGTGCTAAGAGAAACAAGCATAATTTTTCAAGAGTTAATAAAATGGAATTTATTCATTCAAATATTAATCTTCAATCTCATTTCATAGAAAGTTACAACAATGATCCTTACTAAAAAAAAAAATGACATGCCAAGTCAGAGGATACTTGCATGGAGATTCTATTATCAAATTGGAGAAGATGATTTGGAAATTAATTACTAGAAAATGAGTTTGTAGACAATCAAAATAGCCATGGAAAAGATGCAGAGGGATCTTATTTTACTTTATATTCTAATGGATCAATAGGAGGTTCAAGTTCTAATAGTTCCTAGGCTCAAACATATAGAACACAACAAACTCAAATATCCAGATTTACAACAAAGTGAGAGTTCTAAAGGAAAAAGAAAAAGAAAAAGAAAAAGTGGATTAGCGATTCTTTAATTGATGCATTTGGAATCTCTCTATTTTCTTCCAACTTGTTTCCAATTAGTTGAGATTTGAATTTTGAATTAATGAATTTGAAGTTTAGGTTTTAAAGTGTTGAATCTTTTATCATGTGATTATAGTTATTTTGTTTAAGTCATTCTATTAAATATATAAATAATATAAATTGGCATATCATATACTCATACTTATACCATATATCATGGAAAACCATCAATTAAGTAACATTGCTTAGTCTTTCACATTTAAATTAGAAAATTTAAAAACAAAGCACCATAAAGCACTAGAAATATTGCCAAATTTCAAAATTAAAATCAATACAACCATACCTAATATCTTTATGAAAAATATCATATGTTATTTAAAATACAAATTTTAAAAGCATATAGTTCTCACCCTAATTTAATATCATTAAACTAGAATTATTTAATGGACTAAGATAGAAACATAAGGCTAACATACTATTGCTTTAGGTTTTATACTAATTTAATATGTAATTGAATTAGTTTAATTTTGTTTATATATATATATATATTGCATTCTTTGGTGCAAATTGTGCATTGTTGCAATTAATAACATCTTTTCATTGTGCTAGTAATACT
Organism: Erythrophleum fordii; assembly: GCA_032878935.1. NCBI lineage: Eukaryota > Viridiplantae > Streptophyta > Magnoliopsida > Fabales > Fabaceae > Erythrophleum > Erythrophleum fordii. The sequence continues at coordinate 6,003,511 of JAVQMF010000029.1, forward strand.
CACTTAAAGTGCTCGAAACCACACAGTATTACCATTAGTAGCTAGTCACTAGCACATGTACATAGTGGCAAAGCTAGGACCTTAAGTCAAGGGCCAATATAATTAAAAACATTATTAAAATGATTATAAATCAATATCTATGTATAATTGAGTAAATTACATATTTTTACAATTGTCCTCCACATGATTTCATATTTTGAAATCATTGAACAATCAACTCATTATTAATGTTATTTAAAACATCTTTTTTAATATAAGCCATTAAATAATCATTCATCCAATCATATTTCATTTGACTACGTAGTTGATTTTTTACAATCTCCTTTACAGAAAATGCTCTTTCTATAGTTGCTATGTGATAGATAAATTATTTTACATTCTTAGTCTCTTTACAATTGATTTATTTAGTATAATGTACATGTTATTATGATTATTACTGTTAATATTTGTGTTTACGACATAAATTATGAATTGAGAGTAATTGGAGCTTAAAATTAAAAAAATTCTAACATTTTATGCTTCTAACCTTTGTTGCTTGTTTCAGGTTTTTCATTGAGTTAGAGGTCCAAAACATAATTGAAGTCTTCATGAAGCAAATAATAAACATAAGTAATTAATAATTGAATTACCTGTCAGTTAATAATAATTGTTTTTATGTTATTATTATAACTTATAATAAATGATACATAAACATAAATAATTAATAATTGAATTACTTGTCATTTAATAACTAATCTTCTTCTTCATTATAATCTTCATGGTGTTCATCTTTATCTTCATCTTTACAGTGTTGATCATCTACTTCATCTTCATCATCATCTTTATCTTGCATATCTATCTAAGGATCTACATCTTTGAGTTACATATATACCTGAAGATCCACCACTTCCATTTCCCCCTTATCTCATAAGGTGCTACCCGATATCTCATTATCTACTATACTAACATAAGCATCATCATTTGGGTAAGCCATTTCTAGTGTATTACTATCATCCACCAAACTCCTTCGTCTAGTTTTAATGACAACCCATTCATCCACTTTATCTCTACTTCTCATAAGATACAATACACAATAAACTTCAACAACTTGTTTTGCAAACACAAATGGATCGAATTTTCCATATCTTCTAGTATGTTTAATTTCAATAATTCCATGTTCTTTATGTATCTTCATTCCACGATTTATAGCAGGATCAAATCAATTGCAATAAAATAAGACTCATTTTTTTTTGGCAAGTTCTCCTAAAAATTCTAATTGGACCACCTCTTTAAGAATGCCAAAATAGTTATTTTCTCCATTTTCCCCCTTTCCTTTTATACAAACTCCATTATTTATTGTCTTCTTCCCAATGCTCTAAGATTTAGTGTGAAACTTATATCCATTCATAAAATATCCAAGCCATGTTTTTACCTCTCTAAGTAATCCCCAAGCTAAGTGCTTTAAATAAACAATATCACTAAATGATGATTGATAAAGAACTTATTTGAAAACAAAATTAAGTTAAAAATAAATAATGATGTCACTACATAAATAAATAAATAATTAATGATGTCATCACATTTAAAGGATTTAAACTATTCAACAAAGATCCTTTCAATCATAAAATCAATTCCTTTAAAGCTAATATTTGGACTTAATCTTCTTAAATCTTGTTCAAAAGTCTACAATATGGTTTAACTGTTAAGACACATATTAATAATTAATGTCATTATAGTGACAAGTTTATGTCTTACTTAATATATGGCTTGACTTTATTGCAATTCAAAAAAATGTGAAGATGAGCAACATCCATTTCTTTATCATTCTGGTAATGAGTGGAGCACTTTCCAAGCAAATGTCCAACTTTCTTAAAAATTGAAAAAGTTAGCTCACTTGCCTTTCCTTCATCTACAAAATCATTTAGAGCAACTCTTGTTTATACAGAAGGTACATGTGACTTGAAGTAATATGAATATAAATGCAATACTTCCTATAACAAATATGCCTCATAGATAGAACTTTCCACACAATTGTTAGTTTTAATCTATTTAAAAACATATATGACCAAATGACAAGTAGTTAAAGACAATAATAAATTGTTGCATGATAAATTAATTAAAAATGGTTAGAATATCACATAAATGTTAATTGCCTTTCAAAGGGATACATCCACAGGTACGAGATTGGACTACCAACCCTTGCCTCAAATGGTAAATGGAAAGGTAAATGTTCTATAGAATTAAAGAATCCAGGTGAAAGTATTCTTCTTAACTCATAGAGAATGATATAAATATTGTGCTCCATTTGCATTAAATCATCCACTTTTAACATCATTGAATATAATTCTCTAAAGAATTGACTAAACCCAGTTACGGGTTTTTAGATTTGCTTGAGTAATGCACCAAAAGCAATTAGTAGCAAATGTTCCATTAAGATGTGACAATCAGGGCTTTTAAGTCTAAATAGCTTTCCTTCCCTTGAGTTCACACATCTTGACAGATTCGAGGAATACCCCTCAGGCATTTTCAATTTTTTCACTCACTCACAGAGAGCCTTTCTTTGATCTAGTATGAAAGTGAATTGAGCTTTTGGCTTAACCACTTTCCTAGTAGTTAATTCTTATAATTCTAAGTTTTTTTTGCCTATAATATTCTTTTAAATCCATCCTAACTTTCATGTTATCTTTAGTCTTCATCTTGATATCTATAACAATATTAAATACATTGTTAAACACATTATTCTCTATATGCATGATATCTAAATTATATCAAACTGACAAATGTTTCTAATATCCAAGCTCCAAAAGTATACTTTGCTTCATTTAGGTATGGTATACTTTGTAGCCTCATAATCTATAAACCCCTTAATCTACTATTTTAGGTAGATCCTTCACATGTTGCCATAATTTTTCTCCATCGAATCTTAACGAAGGTGGATCATTTTCAACTTTATTCTTCTTAAAAGCATCTTTATTACTTCTAAAAACATAGTTCATAAGTAGAAATTGTCGATGACAATTGAACTAGAGGTTTTTATAACACCATATTTATCTAGCCTTCCTTATCTACATCCTAGCTTCCTTCCATTGATATCATAAGTTTACCAAGAAAAATTCTATTAAAATATTCAATTATTTTTGCATTATGTCACGGATAAAAATTTTATTCTGTGTCCCGTGGACTATATGAACTCATTTATCTCATTCTCCTATTTAAATACATACATGAAACTTAAAACCATCTCAAAATATGGCCAACAACTTGAGCTCATAGCATATATACAAAAATAATGGAAGGCTGCATCGGGTTCATGTGCCAGATTTCTATCATAAATTTTGAAAAATCATAAATAATTTTAAAAAGATCAAAATCAAGCCCACTATACCATTCTAGAAAGCTACATATGTCTAAATTATGATAAAAATAGTTTTAGACCAAACCAGAACATCTAGCTATTGGAAATCGATGGAACAATACATTAACTCAGCTGGCACTATTAGTATTGATACAAAACTTCAAAAATTCATCTCTCTGCTCAGATATCCAATTGGGGTGATCTTGATGGCCATAGAAATCTTATTATGTCTAGTTTATCCTGGTAAAATTAAATGAGCATTGGACACCCTTTGGCTCTCTAATGACATAAGAAAAGAAACTAACCATATGAACAGTAACCAAACCAAAACAATTGAAATTTGGCAACTTTAAAAATTCATAATTAATTCCATATTGTTCCAAATAATTTAATCATTAGCATCCTAAAAAGATCTAAATAAGAAATATGCATGCCAAATTTCATGAGGAAATTCATTCATTTCGTCAGATTGTGCCATAAGGTTGCAAATTGGTCCATTCATGCTTCTTAAAGGGTCACAAAAGGTTCAAATTTGCTTCCAAGGCTTTCATGGTCACTTGAGCATGTAAGAAAGCACCAAAATGGTCTAGTAAACATGTCTCAAAGGTCCATAAACCTAGATTTTATAAACTCACTCTCCCACTCCAAGGTATATACAAGAACATACAAGCTTCATCTTGCCATTCAATGTCAAAAAGTTGCTATATCGTTCATATGGCATCAATTCTCATATATACATTAAGTATATATGTTCAAATAGTTATACAATGTATTCATCATAAGGTTACATTATATACCATCAAAATGGTTAAAAGGTTAACGAATTAACACATTTCTTGGTCAATCTTTCTCCTTCAAGCTTGGTGGCTTCCATTCCTTTGTTCACTTAGTCCACTTAAACATGTTAGGCAATGGAGAGGAAGCAATGAGATTTTAGGAATCCCAATAGCTCTTCTCCCTTTCAACCATATATAAAGGATGGAAATTCAAGTCTAAAAGTGCATGCATGGATATCATGTAATATATAATCATTCATGGAACATTTCTTGCATTCAAGAAATCACATAAAACATACATAGGCTTGCCAAAAAAGTGGTTTAGCCTCACCCATTCTCTTTGGAGATTTTGGACTTGCCTCATTTATTTTCTTAAGGGACTTTTAACTAAGTTTCACTCTTTAGAGACTTTTGCCTTCGTCTCACCCATTCTTGGGGACTTTTGGCTCATCCTCATCTTAACTAAGGGATTTTTGGCTTCACCACACTCAAGCAAAGTAAGATATGTTCATAAAACATCATTCATGTATATAATAAAGCATCATGGTACCATGGCATATAGATACTTGCTAAAACATCTTTCATGGCTTAAGACATATACATACACATTCAAAGACAAGATAAACACTCACTCATACATGAGAGAAAGAAGAGAGAGCTACCTTAGTTACAAAAGCACACTTTCTTCCTTGAAAACTCTTTTCCTCCTTCGACCACACACTCACAAGAATGTGAAACTTAATTCCTTTGATCTAGACACATTATATAGGAGCCAATTATACTCTTGGAACAATTTCTAAAGTCACACATTCCTTTCAAAAGCTAGATTGTTCCTATGGCTCATTTATGGTTCTATAATGCATCTAATGAAGCAACACTCATAATCCATGATCTGGGCTCCATTCTTTCCTTCCATCTATGGTTCTTGATTCCATTTAGACCTCTTGGAGTCATCAGAAAATCCATTTGAAGAGCCCAATTACATGTTGCTTCTTTAAGTCACAATATGGAACCTATGGTACCATCTCACTTCCTAGGCTTCCTAAAATTTTTCCAAGGCTTCCTCTCATCCTTTCCCTTTATATATGATACAAAACCAAGCTTAGAAGAAATTAAAACTATCCCTTGATGCTTCTTCTAGCTCAGGCTGAGGCAATGCACTATTAAGGGAACCAAGGAATGTTCTTTGTTTTCTTGACGGGAGATGCATGTGGGAAGCTTTCTAGGGATCTCTAGAGCTCATATAAACACTCACTTTAGCCTAGGAACTCTTGAATTAAAACAGAATTTTGGTTAAGTTCTTGAATCCCTAACTTTTCTATCTTAAAATTTCATGGTTGTTTCCTTTCCATATTCTTATTCTCCTCACTTATTTTCCTAAGATTCATTCTTAGTTTGGTTCAAAATTCACTACTCCTTGGCTATCCCTATCTAGGTCGAAACTCACAAGAAGAGGACAAGGGAAGAGCAAGCTTGAAACATAGCAAATTACCTTAGTTTCCTAGCTTTCTCCAAGAGCTCTTCTCTTTGCTTAGACTCTTTTCTTGAAACTCAAACTCCTCCCCTTTGGTCTGACCTTAAAAAAGACCCAAATACATCAACAAATCCATAAAAAGAAGGAGGAGAAGAAGTTTGCTAAAGAGAAGACTAGTAAATTCCATGAAATTCTCACCTTTCTTGCCTTATTTTCCTTCCTCTTCCTTTCTTTTCTTATGCGCCTTTCTCTCTTGGTCTCTCTCTCTACTTTGGGTAGAAGTGAAGTTGGTGGAGAAGAGAGGAGAGCTGGTGTGAATCATATGGAACATTCAAGAATGATTTGTTTTAAAGAAATTCCATTTATGTCCCGCAACTTGGCATTTTAGTTTTTGGTTCATTTTAGCTCCTTTTTTAGAACCATCTTTTTCATCATAAAATTTAGATTCCCAATCTTATAAAATTCCTTTGGAATTACTCAATTTGGAGTTAAAACCTTTCCAAATAAAAGGGTCAAAGTTTAAGTTAATTGACATTAGAAAATGTATACAGGAGGGGTTTTAACTATCCCGAGACTTCCTATGATTTTTAAAGCCTCTGAGAATTTCGAAAAGCTCAAATTTTTCATTTAAAGGCCGTTTTGTGAGTTTTCTAAAAATTACCTAAAATTACAAAAATACAATTGCGTTATGTAATAATTTCATTAAAATATGTTTGGTTATTTTACCTTCTATTTCAAGGCATCTTTGACCTTCTATTTTTATTACTTAATATTTAGATTATTATTCTAATTTTTCTAGGCTTTAACCAATTCATTTCAGAGGACTTACTTTTAAAACATATATTTTTTTGTCGTTTTTACGAAAACTGGACGTTACATGTTTTTCCCCTATACCTTAAGATAAAAGGTTTTAATTTATTTGTACAATAAGAATAATCCAATTTTCTAGCACTACTCCACCCTAACAACATTTCATATGTTAGACAATCATTTGTTGTCTATATCAATGCTATCCTTATATAAAAATCTTACTTTTTTGAGACATCATAGGTTGATACTCCTCCCTCTAGTAATAACTTTAACTTATAATCAATGGCTGCAAAAATACATCAATCATAATCTTGGGATTTTGTGCTGTAAAAAATAAGTAAGGAGTAGCCATGCATAATTCATAAGGGAGATTGTAAAGAGTAACTACCAAAGGCCAACATGAATATGATGAAGTAGACTAGATGTAAGGTGTGAACCCATCTATACATAAACCTGGTTGAAGATTTTATGAGTCCATAGCAAAATTGGGATATACCCTATCAAAAAATATCTATACTTATCCACCTAATGATTGACAAAAGACACATTTATATCTTTTATTATTTCAATGCTATTGTATAAGTTTAGTAGAACTCATTGAGGCATAAAGCTTTTATAATCTAGGTGTAATTAGAAAATAATACACTATTTACTGGAATCTTCTTAAAACTTTATCTTTGACTAGGTTGACTAGTTTTATATGGAGAAGTTCCATAGAATTTACACATCATCTCGTTCATGTCATATTTGTAATACAACATATCCCATTAACATTGACATCAATTTTTTTGGCAGATAGACCAAGTTTTTATGCTAATTTTCTTGTTTTGTTCCAATTATTGATTGTGACAATATTAAGTAGACAACTATTTTTCATAAGACTTGTAAATTGATTAAAACTATGTTGCGACATGTGGCTATAAGATTTAATCCTCAACATTTTTATGGCAACAGATGACTTAGACTTATTACTGCATCCTGGTCATAGTGGTTGTTGATATGTATTTAATAAATCAAGAAAAATTTTGGGCTTCTAAGTTTGGAGGTTCTTTAATATGATTAATATTATTATCATAATCTACTTCATCATAGGTATCCATATTAAAATCAAGACCAATTGCATCAAAGATTATTCTTTCATAACTATTATTATGGTCTTTGTTTGCTTATCGTAGCATGTATGTTAGTTGGCTATGGTTCAATTTCATCATGGCATGCCCAATACTAATATTTAGGTTGAAACCTTTTTTTAATAAAGATTAGTTTTTACTTCATCAGTACTAAGATATGTTTTACTTTTGTGTTTAGAACATTGACACCTAAGTTTTTCATTTCCTGAACTAAGTCTATTTTCACAAGCATAATGGATAAACTCTTCTACCCCTTGTAAAAAATTATTAGTATATCTTTTTCGTCCAAGATTCAATCTATTATACATCTATCTTTGATTGTTAGAAATTTCTATTTTCTATGACACTAAATAATTTAGATATTATTTTGCAAATTTTGATAAAAAATTTATCTTACAAATATTATCAAATAAAAAAAATTGCATGACCAAATATATTACCGCCAAAATTTTTAATATTAATTTATAAATGTTATCCAATAACATTTCTCTACTATATTATCATAAATTAAAAAAATCAATATTATGGAGCAATTATTTATAATCAATAAATAATAAAAAAAATAATAGCCTTAAATATTTCATACCATATTATTGATTATAAAAAATTAAAAATAATAATTAATACTATGTAGGAATTATTTATAATCAATAAATAATAAAAAACAATAGTCTTAATATTTCATGCCATATTATCAATGTATTATTTATACATACCTAAAAAAAGAATCCAATCAAACAAATCTCCACAGTTGGAACCAAAACAATGAAATAAATCTCCATAGAAATTCCTAAAAGAATGTAATAAATTCAAAACTTAGAGAAGTGGATGAATTGAAAAAGTGCGAAGAGAATGGCGAACATTTATGGAAATAAATAAGAAAATAAAGAGGAAAAAAAGTAGAAAATACTAAAAAAAAATAGTTTATATAACTATCATGCATCCAATAACTAGTTTTTAAATTAAAGGCTAGTCTTTCTAACATTAAGTTAAGTTAAAATTTAAGTAAAACATTTTTTATGTTTTAAAAGTAAAAAAATATCTGAATTAGATTGAATTAGAGTGGCTAACTAAAATATGGTTGGCTAAAAATTAGGCTGACGGCAAGGCTAACCATGTTTTTGTTGGCCAAGTGGCCGATAGTGGCTAACCATGTTTCTGTTGGCCATTATTATGATTGGCCAAGGCTAACCATATTTATGTTGGCAAGTAACCTTTTTTTTTTTTTCAGTTTTTTGTGTAGGTTCATATAATTTTTTTTTACTATGTAACACTATTTAGTAACTAAAATTTATTTTTCTAACTAAAATTCATATCGATCCAAACTCCATTGAATCCATCAATTAGAAAATGTTAACATTGTTGTAATACATATGCATATTCAAACTTTGCTCTAGGTCATATAAAAGTAATTTTGTAACAAACGTAATTTTTGTAAAATGATGAAATAATCTATATAAAAGCAAGTCCTCTGAAATGAGATAGATAATGTCCCAAAAAAATTAGGTAGAGTCCTAGACTCTTAAAAATGATAATTCTAGGCTCAGACAGAAAGAAAAATAAAGTTAAGACGGAGAAACAATTTGTGACGAAAACTGACAAATATAATGACATTTTCATAAATAAGTTCAACTTCTAGAAAAATACATAAGAGGGCTTTTTAAATGGGAAATTTGAGTTGCTTAGGGTTCTCAGAGGCCCCAAAAATCATGGGAAGCCTCGGAACTGGCAAAGCTCCTCCAGTGTACGTTTTCCAATGTCGGTGAGCCTGAACTTTGCAAGATTTGTTCGATAAGGTTTTAGCTCCAAATTGAGTGATTCCAAAGGTATTTTATTAAATTGGGAACCTAATTTTATAATTAAAAAAATGGTTCTAAAAAAATAGATAAAACAAAGCCGAAACAAAATTGCCATTATGGAAAGATGAAATTGGATTTTTTAGAAAAGTATGCTTCTAGAAACTCCCACACACTTCTCCTTTCTTCTCCCACCTTCTTAAGCACCAAATTTTTTTGCTTAAAATACAGAATATGATCTGCTCTCTTAGGAACACAAGAAGGGGAAGAGAAGGAGGAGAAAAATCAAAGAAAAGGTAGGTAAATCTATAGAATTTCATGCTCTTTCTTCCTCCAACTTTGCTCCTTTCTTTCTAGACTCTCTTTCCATGGTTTATTTGAGCTATTTGGTTTTGTTTTAATCTATAATATTGAGGGGAAGTTTGAAATTCTTGAAGGGAATTAAACCAAGGAGAAAAACTCTTGAAACTAAGTTAGAATCCAAGGTAATTTATGCTTTGAATTGTTTCTTCCCTTTGCTACCTCTTGCTTTGAGTTTCAGCCTAAATTAGAACTATATGGGAAAGGGAAGTTCTGTCTAAAAACAAGGGAGGAACAAGGGTTTTAGGCCATGGGGAGATGGAATATAGCAAGAAATTCCAAGAAAAACCAATAGAAATCAAGTTAGGAAAGTGTGGAGTTTTCTAGGGTTTTGTAAAATTTGATTTTGTGTGAATGTTTTCTTGGTTATTTAAATATTTTCTTGAGCTCCTAAGACCTCTAGAAATCCCCCAAGTGGCTCTCCCATTAAGAAAAAATCAAGAAGCTTGTGAACTCCTTCCTTGGTGCATTTCTTGGCCTATGCTAGTTTATAGAGTTAGGGAGTGTTTTAATTTGTTTTAACCTTGGTTTAGGACTTTATATGATATTAGAAGATGGGAGAAACCATTGAAAAAATTTAGGAGTCATGGAATGAGAGATAGAGCAATGGTGTCCAATGGTGTCTTAAGAAGCAACTTGATTTTCCAATTGTGCAAGTGAATATGTGAGGGTTTCAAGGACCTTAAATGAGTCCAAGAAGTCTGGAAATGACAAGAGAATAGAGTTTAGAACTTAAAATATGAGAGTTGGTTCATTGGACCAATTATGGAACCATTATGCCACTTATGAGACCAAGTGTGTATTCAAGCTTTAGTTTAATGTCTTGGCTTGCTTCAAGTATGTGATGGTGTGATAATTGTGATGTTTAGGTCAAGAAAACCCTACTCTACCTAGGTGCACTGGTGAGCCCGAAACGAGGGAAGGGAAAGATCAAGAAAAGTTTGCATAAATCCAAGGTAACTCTTCACCTTATTCTCTTTGCATTCTTGTGTGCATATGTATATTATTGTATGCTTGTGCGTTCTTGTGACTTAATGATATGCCACTTGATGCCTTGAATTTACATTATTACTAATGTGTCTTCTTGAATGACTATGGTTGTGGAAATAGCTCATAAGGGTAAGGTGATGCCAAAAGTCCCTTAATGAAGGTGAGGAGATGCCAAAAGTTTCATGGCATGAGTGAGACAAGGCCAAAAGTCTCTTGGAAGAGTGAGACCAACTCAAAAGTCCCTAGACTAAGAGTGAGGCAAATCCAAAAGTCCTAAAAATAGGGTGCGGCAAAACCAAAAGTCCCTAAAGCATGGTCTTGGCTTGAATGTGAATAAGTGGCATGGGAATTGTGACTTTGCATACTTTATGGTTGCCAAACCTTCCATACATGTGCCTAGATGTATATATGCCTTGAATGTGTGTGTGAATGGGTGTGTGAGCTATTGAGATTCTTGGAATCTCATTTCCTTTTTCCCTTCCATCCTGAATTGTCTAGGTGGCTCACAAAAACCAAAGAGAGCAAGCCAAGAGCCTTGAAGGGCTATACTTTAAACTTTTGTAGTCTTCTTTGTGTATAAATGTGAGAGTGACATTATACATGTTATTTTTGTAATGTAAGGCTATGAAAAAATGTAATATTATGTATGAATGATGTAATACCATAATGTGTTAACCTCAGCAAATCTCCCTTTAAGCTTGATTCCATATGATTTCCAAAGAAAAAGAGTAAAACTATGGTATTTTCATGCATTGTGTCGGGGTTTAAACACTCACATTTCGTCCCGTGGGCCCTGTGAACCCATCAATCACATTCTTTACTCAAAACCTATTTATACAACTCATACATAGCATAAAACAATCCATAAACCACAGATATGAAGCCAAAAACCAAAAAATGCAATTTCCTAAAACGGACCCAAAAGTCAAATTTTTTGCTATAACTTTGGAAAATCATAACTAATTCTAGAAAAATGGAAATAAAGCAAACCATAGATTTTTGGAAACCTCTAGATTTTAGATTTACTAAAAATAATTTCAAACTATAATCTCTGCATTTGGACCGTGTTTGACATCAAAAAAGGCACAAAGGTCTGGCTATCCCTAGTACTGATATAGCTTGCTGTCATGAACTTTAAAACTTCATAACTAATTCCATAAAAATACAATCTAGGCAAACTATACCAATTTGGAAAGATACAGATGTTAACTAGAGGAAACAAATAAGTTCATATCATTTCAATAGCATTTATTCCTCAAAAACTGATGGAATAGTAACAAAGGTCGGTTAGCTTTCCTGATATTGATACAGAACTTCAGAAAATTATTTGTCTCTCTACAGACCTCTGATTGAGGTACTTCTAATTGGTATAGGTCACTGTGGATGTATAGTTTATGCCTATAAAAGTTCATGACAAATGGACACCATTTGCCCCATGAATGACACAAATTTATTTTTGGACCCATTAGCACAGTATACTAACCAAAACTAGAAAATTATCTAACTTCAAATATTTCCTAGACTTCCAAATATTATGTACTTTAGCTTTTCAAGAAAATCTCAACAAACTCTAGATGCATGTAAAATTTTGTATCAAGAAGAGCTCATTTGTTCATATCTTGACAGAGTTCACGAATTTGACAAATTTGACACCATATATGGTTCAAAATGGGTCTAAATAGCCTCCTACATGCTTTAGTATCTCTTGGGCAAGTTTTAAAGTATAAACACAATATATATGAATTGCCTAAGTGGTCCAAACCATCGTACATCTCAAACTCACCATGCTATGGGAAAAAATACACTACTACATATGAGCCACCAAGGGGCCAAATCTCATATTTCCATTGCTTTGCCTCTATATATGGTTCACACATCATTTATACATACATTTATACTTGCTTAAATATTTATATCTAAAAAAGAATATGTATACATAAGCATTTTGGCTTTCCTATACATTAAACTATCATAATTGTGTAAAAATGTCAAGAGATGGCCATCTATGCCTCATGGCTTCCCCTCTTTGGCTCTTGTGCTCCACCTGAACCATATGAGATGGGAGAGGGAAGGGAGTGAGATTCATAGAATCTCAATAACTCATACACTCATTCAAAAAAGTAATCAAGGGATATAAACATGTCAAAGTATGTAAGTAGGCATCCAACCATTCAAAATCATACAACATATGATTTACATGCCATGAAAACCATATCAATGCCAAGAATAAGTTCTAGGGACGTTTTATCTAGCCTCATCCTATTTTAGGGACTTTTGGATTAGCGTCACTTTTGGTCTAGAGACTTTTGACTTAACCTCACTCATCCATGAGACTTTTAGCTTTGTCTCACCCATTTCTAGGGACTTTTGGCTCCACCTCACCCATCACGTAGGACTTTTAGCACTACCTCACCCTTTAAGAGTAATTTTCATAACCCAAAATATAAATAAATTGGTATCAATGCATCAAGGCAATATCAAATGGCATGTCTCACAATACAAGCATACACACAAGCATATAATGACCATCATACATCCAAGAATGCATCAAGAAAGAGTAGAGAGCTACCTTACAAGCCAATATAAGCCTTCCTCTTCAACTTTTCATCTCCCTTCTTGGTCTCACAATCACAACTAGATGGAACTACTTCTCTTAGGCCTAGACACAACAAGTAGCATGCAATTACTCTTTTGGAACTCAAATAATTACTCATAAAGGCTAGGGGATTGAATCCCTAGTTTCTCCCTCTTGAATTTTACTAGTTCTTCTCTTAATTTCTTTGCATTTCTCAACTTCCCACACTCTAATTGAAGAATTTTTTACTTGTTCTAGGTCATACTTCCTTCCTCTCTCAAGCTCTCAAGTTGGTATAACCAATATACACAAGAAGCAAAGAAGAAGAAGCAAATATACATAAGCATCTACCTTGAGTTCTAGCCTTCTTCAAGAGTGGTTCCCTTTTGCCTTCACCTTCCCTTTAATTCTCTATTCTCCTTCTTCTGAACCAAGCTCAAAACAAAGCTAATTCAAAAACTTAAACTATAGAAAGAGAGGGCAAAGAAAGAAGAACAAAATTCTAAGAAGGAGAGCTATAAAAATCTCAAGTTTTGCTTACTTTTTCCTTAGTTTTCTTCCTTTTCTCTTAGCTTCTCTTGGTCTCTCTCTCTCTCTCTTCAGCCCTTTTCTCTGTTTTAGTCAAAGGATAAGTCGGTTAAAAGAAAAGGAGAGGATCTAGACTCTTTAAGAAGTAAAAATACACTTTTTCACACTTTTCTGGACCAACCCTCGCTACGGTGAGCACGTATTAGTCCCAGATCCCTATTCTTGTTATGGCGCTCATTATTGCGAGGAACTCCCTGGTTTTTGTATGAGACGCCTGAACTCGCTATAGCTAGAAGCATTCTTGCTATAGCAAACTGGTACATTCGCTATAGCTAGTTAGATTCTCGCTATAGCGAATAGGTACATTTGCTATAGTTGAGTTGTAGCTAGTAGACTTATAAAAATTTCAGAAATTCTGGTTGTTACAAATGATGTATGAACCTTGTATGGTGTCAAGATAATGGAAATATGGAAATTGAACACTTGGGTGCACACTTAAATGTATGTATTCTTGGGTGTGAGATGGTCAAGATGAGATGTATGGTGTTTGGGACCATTTGAGCAGTTCCTACAAGTCATATTCGTTCCTTTAAACTTGCCTAAAAGGTGTTAAACTCAAGGAAAAGCCATTTGGACCAAAGTGATACCTTATAAGAGGCAAAATCTACCAAATTAGTGAGCTATGTCACTTTTTGTCTAAATGAGCTCTTCTTGGTTTAAAATTTGGCATGAATCTAGAACTTGTTGAGAGATTCTTGGGAAGCTAAATTAGGTATTATTTGGAAGTCTAAAGAATATTTGATGAATTTTTGAAGTTGGAAAATTTTTCTAATATGGTCACTGCTACTGTACACATGGTCCGAAAATTGTTCTATGTCAATCATAAGGCAAACAATGTCCAATTGCTATGATATTTTATGAAAAAAAAAAATTTACCTTTCCAGGGACTTGTGCCAATTGAAATCACCTCATTTGAATGTCTAGAGAGGGAGATATTAAATTTTGAAGTTGCTATCCAGTATCAGCATCTAGTCTGACCTGTGTCACTGTTTGATTGGTTTTTGAGTCTTAGATGTGCTTGGACTAGTCTGGAGTTATTTTTTCCCTCTAGATAACATCTCTAGATTTCTAGATTGGTGTCATTTGTATAGATTATATTTTTTTGGAATTAATTGGACATTTTTGAAATTTATGATAGTAAACTGTATCAGTACCAGGGATAGCCAGACCTTTATAGCTATTTCATTGTCGAGTATGGTCCAAGGCTATTTTTATATCTTGAAATTATTTTTAGTGTGAAGTTAACATTTAAAGCTTTCCAGAAAGCTATGGTTTATATGATTTTGATTTGTTTATATTTAGTTATGAATTTTCAAAGTTGCCCCTAAAATCTGCCACTGTACAGCTGTGGGAAATGAAGAAATTTTGGAATTTTTAACCCTTGATTCATGGTTTGTGCCATTTTTTTTTAGAGTTTTATGATTTTTATGTATAGAAAATAATTAGAGAATGTTGTTGATGAGTTCATGAGGTCCCGAAGACGCGAAATGAAAAATTTATCCACTACGCAACGTAATTAAATTCACTATTTTAATGTCTTTTTTGAGATTTCTTGAATGAATTGTATATTCCCACTTGTGAGATGAGGTTAAATGTTAAAATATATTATGGTATTACAAATCTAATTGCATAATCATAATTCAAGGTGGAATAAAATCAATGCATATTTTGATATAATTTAATTTTACATTCTAATTAAAAATCTCATAACTATCATAAATAATTTAAATTTAAAATACTTTACTACAAATTTATGGCATATAAACTTAAGAAAATTCATAGAAAAAATTACATAACAATTCAACATATAATTTATTTGAATTAATCTAGCATGGATGTACTAATTTAGATATTTAGTAATAAAAAGTGTAATTTATTGAACCCAATTACTTTAATTTACTTATGCAAAATTCTAGACTCGTAATTATAAAACTACTATAACTATGAATTAAAAAACTAAAATACCTTAATAACAAAATGTTAAAGAGGATAAAATAAAAATTATGAAGTGGTTGTTATTTCTACCTCAATTTAAGATTTCCTTCCTAAGAATTTCTTTCTTCTTCTCTTCTTCTCTTCTCTTAAATTCTCACCTAGGTTCCTCTTTCTCTCTCTACCTTGCCTTCTCTCTTTCTTTCTATTAATTTATGAAGCTTGCTGCAAAAAAGGAGCAATGAGATGCCTTATATAGGCAAGGAAGAAGAGTTAACTCATGCCATGTGTATTTGCTAATTATGCCTTCTCTTATGCTTTGTTTGGATGGATGGAATAGAGAGGAAAGGAATGGAATGGAAAGGGAACCATTATACTCCTTCCCTTCCCCCCCCCCCCAAGCCCTAAAATTCTTTCCCTTTTAACTTAGGGTGGAGCCAATCGAATGGAACATCTTTTTTATTAAAATATTATAAGATTATTATTTAACCTTAATAGTGTTTTGCATATATTAAGAGACCCTATTTAGTTGGATTTCTTCCTTATATTTGCTCTTTCTTCTCCTTTATGATCTACTCTTTTGTCTTCTCCAGAATTTGCTCCTCATCCTTTTTTTGGACAATAAAGACCTTGCCAAGTACTTTTGAATTTGTGTACTATATTATAAAAGGATGGTGGTCTTTGACCAACACAATGAGCAATAATTAAAGAAAAAGTTGCTAAGTTCCTTTATATAATGGGGTATAATAAAAGGAATTATACAATGTGCTTTTTCTTTTGACAATTTGGTGAAACTATTAGTTGTCATTTACCCAATGTATTGAAAGCTATAAATGAGTTAGAGGATATATATATATATATGAAATAACCAGATGGGTTAGAGATACCACCAGAAATTTGCAACAATCATAGGTTCTTTCCCTATTTTAAGGTGAATACAATTTCTTATATCTAATTATTTCTAAAATTGTATATATAAATCTTATTAAAATAGTTGACTCTTAATATTATGTTGGACAATTGATGGAACCCATGTGCGTGTAAAAGTCACTATTGAAGATGCTCCTAGGTTGATGGTAGAAAAGATTATCCAATTGAAATTCATATACGTCTTGCCTACTGGGAAGGAATAGCATCTGACTCAAGGATATTAAAAAAAAAACACATTAAAACATCGATATCCATTGAAAATTCTAAAAGGTAATATAAGGTAAAATGTATAGCTTATCAAATTGATAATTATTTATACTCAATTTAATTAATTTGTATTTTTTGTTTTAGGAAAATGCTATCTTGTTGATGCTGGACTTATGTTAAAAGATGGACTTTTTAAACCTTATAGGAGAGAATGATATCATTTTAAAGAATATTCTAAAAATCCACCTTAAAGTCCTCGTAAACTATTTAATTATCACCATTCATCCTTATGAAATATAATTGAAAGAATATTTGGTGCTCTCAACAACAATTTGCCATTCTAAAAGCTTTAGCTGAACAAACGTATGGTATTAACAGCCAAAAGCAAATTGTGTTGGCTTGTTACATATTGCATAATTACTCTATGGGTGTTAACATAGATGAGAACCTTATAGTTGAGGTTGATCATGATCTTGCAAATGAAAGTAATGCTCATGAAGAGTATCACACTAATATGATGATAATGAGGATGCAACTAAAGGAGAATTAATAAAAAATTCAATTGCAATTGGTACATGGTGTAATTACACATTATGACATATATTCAAGTTGATTTACATATTTTTGAATATTTTAGTACCTTTTTTATTTTTTTATATGAATTTTAGATGAAGATTTGATTAGTTAGTTTATTTTTATAAAAGCAGAAAATTTTCCTACTAATGGTATTAATATATTCAAATTGTTGAAATAATTTTTTTTTTTTGCAATTATATTATACCACTTTGATATGTTATTACTAATATGTTGAATTAGATATGCGAAAGCCAAAAAATTTGGATGAAAAAATTTTAGTAGCAAATCCAAATTCATCTAATACATGTTTTTAGACAATTGCTATGACTGATGTAACATCCACTTTCTCCATAAACGTACGAAACTCACCAGATATAAAAAAAGTCCCCCAAATAGAGTGATTTGAGGTCAAATAAAATTAGAGTAATAATCTAGACTGCAAATAATGAGGATTCAAGGCTAAAGGTGCCCTAAAAATAGAGTCAAAATAACTAAACGAAATTTAACGAAAATGCAGTGGCATTTTTGTAATTTTGGGCACTTTTTAGAAAACTCAAAGGAGAGATTTTTAAATGGTCAAAATAAGTTTTATAGGATTCTCAGAGGCCTTAAAAACTATCAGAACTCCTAGAACAGTTAAAACCCCTCAAGTTTATGTTTTAGAATGTTAGTTGATCCAAATTTTGACCCTTTTGTTTAGAAATGTTTTCGATCTAATTTAAGTAATTCCAAAGGTAATTTATAGGTTAGAGGACCTAAATTTTACGATGAAAAAGATAGTTCTAAAAAAAAGTTGAAATGAGCCATGAGGGAAGAAAGCAATAATAAATGACAAATTTGACATTTTGAAAAGCTTCTTATGGAACCCTTACTATATATAAGTGGCGCCTCACTCTTCTCCTCATTTTAGCCAATGTAGTTTCTACCCAAAATAGAGAAAAACTCAAAAAGAAAGGATGCACAAGAGGAGGGGAAAAAGGAGAAGAAAAAGTCTAAGAAAAATGTAAGAAATCCTTAGTTTTTCATGCTCCTTCCTTTAGCAAACTTGTTCTCCTCTTTCTCCTCTCTTTTCTTATGGTTTTGGTGTGTGATCTGGGACTTTTTTTAGTCTTGTTCAGAGGGAGGAAGTTAAAAATTCAAGGAGAAGCCTATAGCAAATGAGAGAGCTCTTGAAAAGGCTAAAAATCAAGGTATGTATCATGGCTTTTCTTGCTTCCTTCTCCTTGTTCCTCCATAGGTGATTTTTAGCTCCATATAAAACAACTAAGAAGGAGTAAATTCTGACCAAAACTCAGCATGAAACCTAGGTTTTTAAGGGTGAGAAATAAGGAGATGCAAAGAAATTCCTAAAATAAGTATTAGAAAATAAGTTTCCAAACCTAAGAATTTTGTTGCACCATGGTATGTATGAAACTTTTTAGTGGTATTTTTAATTTTCTAAGAGTGTATATGGGTTTTTGAGACACCTAGAAAGCTTCACATGTGCCATTCCCTTCAATAAAACAAAACTAGCTCCATGGGTCCAAAACCTTATACATGTCTCGACCAAGCATGGTTCTTGTATCTTGGGAGAGTTTTAAATTTTTCTAAGGCTAGAAAGAGACTAAATATGACAGAAGAACATTAAAGGAAGCCTTGAAATAAATTTAGAAGCCTTGGTTTGTGAGATAGAGGTATAGGCTCCATAATAAGACTTAAATAAGTAACTTGTATTTAGGCTCTTGAGAATAAATTTGTGATGGCTCCAAGGAGTTTAAATAGAGTTAAGAGACCTAGATAGAAAGAGAAAATAGAGCCAAGAGTATGAATTTTGATAGATTTTTCATTAGGTCTTATACAGAACCATTACGTAGTCATGTGAGAAAGTAAGCTCCTATAGAGTGTGTAATGCTAGAGCTTACTTGAATTATGTAATTATGTCACAATTGATGTGTTTAGGCCAAAGCAACTCTACCTAGTTGCAAGTATGTGGTCGAGAGGGGGAAAAAATAATCCAAGAGAAAAGTGTGTAAATCTTGCTTCAAGGTAGCTTTCTAACATTTCTTTCATACATGGCTTGGATGTTTACATGTCTTTAAGTGCTTGTATATATGTTTGAACCATGAGAAATGTTTCTAGCTATTACTTACAAGCTATGATACCATTATGCTTCATGACATGTGTTTATGTGTGCAAAGTGGCTTAAATGAGTTTGGTTATGCCAAAAGTTCCTTAATAAGGGTAGGGATAAGTCAAAAGTCTCAAGAAGAGTGAGGCTAAGTCAAAAGCCCCCAAAAGTGTATGAGGCAAATCCAAAAGTCCCAAGAAAGTTAGGTGAGGCTACACCAATGCCCTTGAGAGCTAATGTTTGCTATGTATGAGTTTATGTAACAAGGAAAATGTTTTATGTGTGCTCATTAATAGCTTGAATGTCATGCATGTATTCTTTGACATGTATATACATTTATTATGTATGTTTAAAAGGTTTAAAAACTATTGGAATTCTTTGAATCTCACTCTTTCTCCACATATGCCAAACCATGTCTAGGTGAGCCAAGTAAACCAAGAAATGGAGGCCAACAACCTTGAGAAGCAAGATTTCGACAAAAGGATAAAGAAATGTGCTTTATATTTGCATTTTAATGTTAAGATCTGTATCCACAAAATGAATATATGATGTAAACCATTGAACATGTTCAAATGTATGTATATATGGTGGATGTATCAATGTTGAAGCCAAATGAATGAGAACATGAGTTTTTGTCACTTCTTTACCTTTATGTTCATGTGTATGTATGCAAGTGTCAAGGTAAGAATGAACTCCATGATGATTTGGATTATTTGGCATGCTTTTATATATTGTATTTGTGCGTTTAGACTTGCTCATATGGTGGTGGAAATTGAAGAAGAGCATTTGGTGCCTTGAGATACCCATTTGGACTTCAAATTTGACCATTTTGTGTGTTGAACCAAATTCTGACCAAATGAGTGATTTTTTCCATGAAATTTGGCTAGAAAGTAGGTATCATCTAAATCTTTTCATAGAGCTAAATATTACTCAATTTGAAGCTCTAAATAATTTATTATGATTTTTTAAAGTCGGCAAAATTATGCAGAAATGATATGTGCACTGTTCATATGGTCAGTTTATATTTCTATCACACATGAGCAAATAAAGTCCTGTGCTCATGAAATTTTACAGGCACAAGTTAGACATCATAAGATTTCTATAGCCACTAAGATCACCTTATTTGGAGCTCTGTAGAGGGAGAACCAAATTTTTGAAATTATATGACAATACCAATAATGTAGCTTAACCTTGGGTATTGTTCTACCAATTTTCGTGAGTTAAGTGCCAGTGCATTGGTGTTGTAACAACCGGGAAAAGGGAAAAGGAAAAGAAAGTAGAAGGCTAGAAATTTTTGAAATTCAAAAATTTCCCCAAGTCTTCTCGCAATAGCGAGAAAATAGTCTCGCTGTAGCGAGAGTGCCTTCTCGCAATAGCGAACGTGATTCTAGCTATAGCGAGTGCTGGCATTCCATACAAAAACCAGGGGGTAGCTCGCCGTAGCGTACGCCATAGCGAAAGTGGAGGTCTGGAACTAACGCGAGTTCACCATAGCAAAGGTCAAATCTCGCCATAGTGAAGGGAACTGATACGTTCTTGCTATAGCAAAGGTTAAGCCTCGCCATAGCGAAGCCAGATAACACGAGCTCGCTATAGCGAAGGTTAGTTTTCGCCATAGCGAGGGTCAGTCCGGAAGAGAGTAAAAGGCGAGAAATTTACTACATTACATGACCCAACTCATTCTTTCTCTCATAATTGCCCTAGACTTTGACCCAAGGAGAGAAAAAGGCGTGGAGAGTGAGAGAAACCAAGAGAAGGAGGAAGAGCAAAGGAAAGGTAAGCAAGTTCCTCTCATTTCTTCTTAGAATTCTGATCTTTTCTCTTTGTCCTCTCTTTCTACGGTTTTGTTTGTGAGATTAGTGAGGTTTTGAGCATGGGTCAGAAGAGGAAAAAGTGGAAAACACCCTAGAACCTCTTTGTTTCCCTTGAGTATGATGATTTTACTTCTATGGGAACTTGAGAGAGAGGAAGAATTGATGGCATTCTAGAGAGAGAGAGAACCTCTAAGCTCTTGTATTTAGGAGGGTTGTTCTAAAGATTACATGTTAAGAGAGTAATTCCATGCTCTTGATTGTGTCTAGGCTCAAGTGAAGCACCTCCATCAAGGTGTGGTTGTAAACTTAAGAAGGGAGAAGAGGAATTGAAAGGAAAAGCTTGTATTGGCTCCAAAGGTAGCTCTCTTCCCACTCTTTCTTGTTGCATTCTTAGATATAATAGTCATTGTATGTTTATGTATATGCTTATTGTGTGGAATATGCCATATGCTATTGCTTTGATGTATTGATGCCAATGTGCTTGTGTGTTGGAAAAATTTGGTAGTTTGGTCATATACTGTTCCTATAGGTCAGAAACAAAATCCATGTCATATATAGACCAAACGGTGGCCAACTGTCATGAAATTTTATACACATAAACTAGAAAACCATAGTGACCTGTACCAACTAGAATCACTTAAATCGGAGGTCTGTAGAGAGAGATTGAATCTTCTGAAGTTCTGTATTAGCATCAGGGAGCTCACCTGACCTCTATTACTGTTCCATCAGTTTTCTGGGTGTAGGATCTACTAAACTGATCTGGAATTATTTTTCTCATCTATTAGACATCTGTAGCTTTCCAAATTGGTATAGTTTGCCTAGATTGGATTTTTGTGGATTTAGTTAGGAATTTTCAAAGTTCATAATAGTAAGCTACGTCAGAAACAGGAACAACCGGACCTTTGTCTGATTTTAGATGTCAAACATGGTCCAAACGTTGAGATTATGATTGGGAATTATTTTTAGTGTAAAGTTAACACTTAGAGAGTTCTAGGAAGCCAAAGTTTACTAGATTTCTATTTTTCTATAATTAGTTATGATTTTCCAAAATTAGAGCCAAAATCTGACTTTCGGGTCTATGTGAGAAAAAATGCATTTTTCTGGTTTTTGGCTCTATACCCGTGGCTTATGGCTTGTTTTATGCTATGTATGAGTTGTATAAGTGGAGTGTGAGTAGAGAATGTGAATGATGGGTTCACAGGACCCACAAGGCAGAAGATGAGTGTATGAAACCCCGTTTCATAGCATGAACATGCCACGGATTGGTATTGGTTCTTTGGAAATCATATGGAACCGAGCCCAGAGGGAGGCTAGATAGCGGTAGTAGATTAAGGTGTTACAGGTGTAGAATCATTTTTATTCATTATTTAACATCCATAAATTTCCATAATAGTATGGTTTGCTTGATTTCTATTTTTATAGAATTAGTTATGAATTTTCAAAGTTTATATAAAAAATTTGGCATGCCAACCTGAGAGCAAAACTTGATTTTTCTAATAAATGGCTTTAAACCCGAGATATATGTGATGAATTGTGATGTTTATGGCTTGATGAGATATGTTATGGATAGGAAATGATATTGATGAGTTCATATGATCCTTAGATCTATGAATCATGTATGTGGCCTCCCAATTACCCAATTTTCCATGTGTGAAAGTGCATGTTTTCTTACAAATTTCTTCTGATATACATGGAATATGTTGAGATAGCTTATGGGACAATTTTTTGAGAGCTAAGAGGTTAAGATATTATAATTGAAACTATGCTTGATGCATATTTACATCAATAAAATTTTGGAAAATAAGTTTGGTGGCACATTTACAAGCAAGGCAAACGACAACATTCTGCAAGACTTGAAAGAGCACTTTCTTGATAAACCATTAAACAAAACAAAAATAAAAGATCGCATGAAATTTGTAAAAGGAAAATTCTCAAATTGTTATGATATATTTAAAAATGGCCTTAGTGGTCTTGGTTGGATCTCAACTATAAATACATGGGAAGCTTAGGTAAATTTGATCTGGGTATGTATTTTTATCTTTTACAATTTCTTTTAAAAAATTTTATGTTAATATATTAATATTTAATCCATTTCATATATATATATATATATATCACTTTTTTAGGAAAAACTTAAAGATGTTGAATGGAAAAATAAGTCCATACCATTTTATGACAAATTGATGCAACTTTTTGCACAAGATAAAGCAATAGGTGTGTTTGCTTAAGGTTGAGAAGGCCAATAGTCTCACTTGGCTTATGATTTTGATGACAACAAAAGCTAAAATTAAATTTAATGTAAAAGCCCAAATTAGTTTGGTCCATTAAAATTTTGCCTCCTTGTCCGTTATAGCGCTTTAATGAACAAAAAGACAAATGCCAATTATCTTTATGTTTCAAACAAGCAAATGGAGCAAAAGAATAAATGAATTATTCTTTATCTCTCTCATATGCAATTTCCTATATTAATATTGTAATAACTAGTTTTTCAGAACCAAATTGAAACTGATAAATTGATATGGGATCATCCTAAAAAAAGAAAATTGAGGCTAATTAAGAGAGTAGGATATTAATTAGAACATTTAAAAATGTGGTTAAGAGCTTAAGGATAGCGCAGTCGCAAAATCATAATTTTAGGTAACTTTTTAAAAACTTAAAGAAGGGAGTTTTAAATAAAAAAATTAAGCTCATTAGGGTTCTCAAAGGCTTAGAAAACCATAAGAATTATTAGAATAGTTAAAACATTTCCAATGTACGATTTAGGTCATCAGTTGATCAAAATTTTGATCAAATAGTTTGGTAAGGTTTTAAATCCAATTAATTTGAAACCAAAGGCTTTTAATGAATTAAAGAACCTAAATTTTATGATGGAAAAGATAGTTCTCAAAAAGAAATTAAAATAAGCTCAAATGCGATAGTCAAAGTACAAGGGACATAGTTGAAATTTTAGAAATGTTATAATTGTCCTTCCCCTTCTCTTATATCACACCACCCTTCTCTCCCTCACTTCCCCCACCTTATTTTCACTCTGAAATAGAATTAGAACCAGCTCTAAGTGGCACAACAAAGAGGGAGAAAAGGTGTAACACCATATTTACTAAGCTTACCTTACCTCATTTCTAAGTTCCCTTCCTTGGATCATACATGTTTGCCAAGGAAAAGACATTAAAAATATACATTAAATTGCGTTACGTCACGGGTAAAATTTTTATTTAGTGTCCTATGGGCCATATGGACTCATCCATCTCATTCTCATATTTAAATATACAAATACAACTCATAACCATCCCAAGAAGTGGCCTAGAACTCATGTTAGGGGATGGAATGCATGAAATGCAATGGTGCAACCTCGGGTAGAATTTCCAGATTCTGTGCCTGAATTTTGAAAAATCATAACTAATTTTAGAAAAATAAAAATTAGGCATAGTATACCATTCAAGAAAGTTACAGATGTCTATTTTATGTTAAAAATAAATCCAGACCAAACAAAGGTTGCTAACTATAAAAAATTGATGTAACAATACCAAAGGTCGACTATCATTATTAGTACTGTCCTCCAACTTAAAAAATTCATATCTCTTTGCTTAAAGGTCCAATTGGGGTGATCGTGGTGGCTATGGAAATCTTATCATGTTTAGTTTATTCTTGTAAATTTTATAAGCATTGGACATCATTTGACTCATGAATGACATAGCCCAAGTTTCTAATCATATGAACAGTGTCTGCATCAGTTTAACAGAAAAATGTCAATTTTGGAAATTCATAATTAATTTCACAGAGATCCAAATAATATAATTTTTATCTTGCTAAGAAGCTCTAGATGAGATCTATATGTATGCCAAATTTTATGGGCAAATTCATTCATTCAGCCAGATTTTGACGTTGAGTTGTGAAATGGTCACTTTTAAGCATTACAAAGGGTCCAAATGGTCCATTTTAAGCTCCAAGGCAACCATGACTACTTGAGCACGTGGGAAAACACCAAAATGGTCTATTAAACTTGTCTCAAAGGTGTACAAACCCAGATTTCTCAAACTCACTCATCCACTCCATGATATACACAAGAATGCATATGTCTAGTCTTGCCATTCCATACCCAAATCATGCTATATCATGCATATGGCATAAATTCTCATTCATGCATCATACATATGAGTAATTACACATGTTCAAATGTTATACATCAATTCCATCATAGGATTACATCATATGCCATTGGTATTGCTACAAAAGAGACAAAACTAGGCTATTCTAGATACTTTGATGTCAATCTCCTACCTTATAACTTGGTGGCTTCCATTACCTTATCCATTTGCTTCACCTAGATGTTAAGACATTGGAAAGGAGGAAATGAGATTCAAAGAATCCCAATAGCTCATCTCCCTTTCAATTACACATAAAGTATGCAAAACAAGTCTTGAAAATGCATGCATGAGCATTATGGAGTGTGCAATCATTCAAGAAGCTTTCTTGGCATTTAAACAAGTCATACATAGCATACATAGGCTTGCCAAGTAAGTGGATTAGCCTCACCCATTCACTTATAAATTTTAGACTTGCCTCACCCATTTTCTTTAAGAGGTTTTGACTTAACCTTACTCTTGGGAGACTCTTTACTTTATCTCAACCAATTTCAAATGTTTCTCCACACTCAAGCAAATCAAGGCAAGTATAAAACATCATCATGGTACCATGGCATATGAAATCATGCTAGAATAATTTTCATGACTTAAAACACACATACACACATCCAAAGATCATGTAAACACACATTTATGCATGAGAGAAGGTAGAGAGAGCTACCTTTGTCATACAAGCATACTTTTTCTTTGAGCTTTGAGTCCTCTCCTTCAGCCTCACACACACAAGGAGGTGGAGACCATTTCTCTTGGCCTAGACACATCATATGGAAGTTAATTATACTCTTGAATCAAATTCTAAGGCCATACATTTACTTGAAAAGTTAAGTGGTTTATATGGTTCTTTTATAGTTCCATAATGTACTTAATGAAGAAACCTTAAGAAAACATGATCTTGGCTCCATTCTCTCCATCTATTTATGATTTTTAACTCCATTTAAACCTCTTGGAGTCATCACGCAATCAATTCTAGGAGCCTAACTAGGTGTTGCTTCTTTAAGCCATAATATGGAACTTATGATAATATCTCACTATCCATGGCTTCTAAAATTTTTTTCAAGGCTTCCTATCATCCTCTTCCATCATATATGACTCAAAAATAAGCTTGGAATAAATTAAAACTACTCTTTGGTGCTTCATCTAGCCTAAGTTGAAACTATGCACTATATGAACACTAAGTGAGTTTGCTTTATTTTCTTGATGGAAGATGCATATAAGGAGCCTTCTAGGGATCTCAAGAGCTCATCCAAACACTCATTTAGGCCTAGGGACAATTACATCAAATCAAATTTTTAAGGGAGTACTTAAATCCCTAAGTGGTGCATCTTGTTCTTTAATGCTTTTTACTTGATTCCAATTTTATTTTCTTAATCCTTGCACTCTAAAACCCTTAGTTCCTCTTTGGTTTAGATAGAAATCATCCCCTAGGGATTGGGCTCCATGGTGGCTAAACCATACAAGAGACAGGAGAGGAAGAAGCTACCATAAAAGTGAGATTTTACCTTATTTCCTTGATTCTTCTTCCTTGTTTCTCATCTTTCTTGGCTTCCTCACCTCAAACACAAATTTCCTCTCTCTGATCTGCCCCCAAAATAGATCCAAAAACTTTAATAAAGCCATAGGAAAGAAAGGGAAATGGGGGAGAAAAAGTTTGCTAAAGAAAAAGCATGAAAAAAGTCAAGAAAATCTATACCTCTTCCTTGTTTTTCTCCTTTCTTCCTCCTCCTTCTTGTGTACCTCACCCTTAGCGTTTTCCCCTAGTTTAGGGCAGAAACAAATGTGGCTAAATGAAGGAGGAGATGGGGCGCCTCATATATATAGGTGGGTTTAAAAACTACTTTTCAAAAATTTCAATTTTACCCTTCATTCTTAGCATTTTTGTTTCTAACTCATTTTAGCTCCTTTTTTAGAATCTCCTTTTCCATAATAGGTTCTTAATTTAATAAAAAGCCTTTGGAATCATCTAATTTAGATTTATAACCCTCCCGAATGAATTGGTCAAAGTTCATGTCAACTGACGTTAGAAATATGTCCACCGGAGGGGTTGTAACTGTCTCGAGACTTCCCATGATTTTCAAGGCCTCTGAAAACCTTAGAGAACTCAAAAATTTCATTTAAAAAATCCTCCTATGAGAATTCCAAATTTTTCTCAAAATTACAAAAATGCTATTACGTTTCGTCAATCTTTCATTTGAATTCATTTCTTCATTCTAGCTCCGTTTTTCTTTCTGTATAAGCCTGGGATTCTCATTTTTAGGAGTCTAGAATGCTACATAAAGTTTTTGGGACCTTAACTAATTCATTTTAGGGGACTTTCTTTTGTATCTAGTGGAATTCGTACGTTTATGGAGAAACTATACATTACGTTTCTCACGTTCCTCTCATTTTCAAAGAACTAGATATTATAAAAGGAAGAAGAAACCAAGCCTAAAAGTGTAAGAAATGATGCTCTTTTCACATCATTGCCTTTGTAAATGTTATTCTCCTCTTTCTCCTCTCTCTTTCTATGGTCTTGGAATTCTAAATGGTGGTATTTTGTGATTGGTTCAGTAAAGGAAAGGAAGAGTTTGAAGAAAATCTTGGACGTATAAGAAATAACATTTGACAAGGAAGCAAATAAGGTATGTTTCTTCATGTAAAACTTGCTCTTCTTGATTCTTCCATAGACTCGCCTATTCGGCTAGACTAAGAGCAATATGTAGGGGACTTAGTTTTTGCCTAAACTTGATAGGAAATAGGGTTTTGAAGCATGGAGATTAATATGGAACTAAAAGGATCAAATAGAAAGCTAATGGTTGTAAATTATGGAACCTAGGGTTTCATTTGCACCTTAGGAAATATAAAGCTTTACAATAATAATTTAATTTATATAAGATTATAATGGAGTTAAAAAGAGATCAAGGAAGCTTTATAGGTGTCATTTCCCTAAGAGAATTACACAAAACTCTAAGAAGGGCCATATAGGTATATGTCTCGGCCAAGGACTAGTTTAAGCACCTAGGAAAAGTTTTCTTTGATTCTAAGGATATAAATGATCTAGATATGAATTATAAACACTAAAAGAACTATTGGTTTGAATTTAAAAACTCTATTTTGAAAAGTGAAAATTTAGTTATGCATAAAGAAGTAACTTAGTGTTAGACTTCTTGATTTGAGTTTATGGTAACTCTAATGAGTTTAAATGGAGTCATGTAACTTATACTGGGTAAAAAATTGGAACCAAGATAATGAATTATCTGAGTTGCTTCATTATACTACTAAATGGAGTCACATGGAAGTCTAAAGCTAGAATTGGCTTATGTAAGGCTTATATGAGTCTAGAGATAGTTTCATTGATGTATTTGAGTCTTATTTGATGTGTCTAGGCTAAGTAAGCCAGTCAAGTCTCTCCTAAGTGTGTTTGTGAGGTTGAGGGTGTGCATTAAGAGGGAAAGGGAAGATTTTGTGTTCCATTGAGAAAAGGTAGCTTTCCACCCATTCTCATATATTTATCTTAGTTGTTTGATTATCATTGATTACTTGTATGTGTGTATCGATTATAAATAATGCCTATTTCCAATGGTTTAATGATTTCATGTAATTATGTATTAATGAATGCATTTGAATTGTCGAATGGCTCTTGTTAGGTGAGGTGGTGCTAAAAGTCCCTTAATTTGGGTGAGATAAAGCCAAAAGTCCTTAAGTACAGGTGAGACAAGGCCAAAAGTCTCAAGAGTAAGTGAGGCTAAATTAAAAGTCTCTAAAAGTAGGTGAGGCTAATCTAAAAGTCCCAAATAATTGGGTGAGGTTAGACCAAAAGTCATTAAAGCTTGTTTTTATCTTGATGGATCCATATGACTTCAAATATTTGATTATGTTTGATATTTGGGTGCCTTTTATGCATGCTTTCTCTTTTTGACATGATAACATGCCTTATAAGTGTGGTTGAAGGGAGAATGAGCTATTAGAATTCACATAATCTCACTCTTTCTTATATTATTTCTAACAATATCTAGGAAACTCAGAAAGAAGCAAGGATGGAGACCAACAAATGTGATTGGCAATACTTTAGTGATAGTTTAATATTTTATGTACCTTAATGCATAAGAAGGGTAGTATATGATATTCTTGTAATGTAAACATCGCTACAATTCTAAGAGTATGGGATTATGATGTAAATGTCATTTTTGAATGCATATGTACAAGAATGTGCAATTTGACTATGGGTGTATCTTGAAAAGTGTATGTATAATGACAAGTGGGTGAGTCATTTTGAGATGCATGATATTTGTGACATGATAAAATAGTCATATATGTTGTATTTCATGTTTGGAACATGCTCAAATGGTCACATGAAATGAAGAAGTCCATTTTAAACCAATTGGACCTATGTGTATCATTTTGAGTTACTTATTATACCTAAACAAAAATCAGGACAATTGAACAAAATTTTAGATGAAATTTGGCAGGAATTCAGAGTTCATTTAGCTTTTTCACTGAGCTAAAGAACACAATTTTTAGAGTTTTGTAGAATTTATTATGATTTTCCAAAATTGGCTAAAAATTGTAGAATTATCCGAGCACTATTCATATGGTCAGATCTAGTGTTTTCATGTATTTAAGGGCCCAATGGACTCCAATGCTTATACAATTTTATAAGAATATAGTTGGCATTATAAGCTTTCTATTATCACCAAGTTTACATAAAATAGAGTATGTAGCTAGAGATGTGTGTGCTCAAAGTTTAGGTCTTGATATGAATCTGAAAACTAATGCAGTTACTATTTCATTAGATTTTCATGATCCAATGAATGTTTTTTAATTTAAAATTTTTACAACATGTAGTTCATGTTCTAAGCTTTCCATAGAGTCCTAATTTGCATGAATTGAAATTTTCTAGCTTAAAATATGAATTTTTGAAATTAGTGTCTAAGTTAAGAATCAATGTGAAATGGTGCAAATATGGTAGTTTGGTGCCTATGATTTGAAACCTAAAATTTATGATTCTTTTCATGATGATTCACATTGAACAAGTTTTTCTAGTATGAACTTTGAGGTTGATATGTTAAATTTATTTATTTATGCAAATTTGAAGAAATTGGGCCTTTAATGTCGATTTATTCTAATGCTAAAAGTACTAAGAATAAGAAATTGATATTATAAGCATGTTCTAATATAAAATATGTGCTATTTCTTTGATGGCAGGACCTTTGTTGGTATCTAAGTAATGGTTCAGGCAACTTAGCTTTATGTTTGGATTTTTAAATACTTAAATGGCATGTGCTTACAGTGTGTTTATCAAGAAATCAACTGAATTAGTTATATATGTTGTTGAATTGTGTTTGTATACTCAGGTTGTGGTTATTGCAGACATTATAGTAAACATTAGGAGGGACAAACCAACCATGGCTAAGGCTGAGGACCCTATGTAGACCATCATAGATCACCTAGATAAATAGCAAGCCATAATGGAGTAACAGAGGCAAATTATACAACAGCAGCAGTAGGAAATGATCCAATAATTGCAAAATGCCTAGGCTAGGCAAGAGGAAATTAAAAGGGATGCCCTTGAACCACAGCCACCCATTCGTGGCAAGCCACCAACACCCTCTTAGGATCCAGTATAGGCCCAAGTATATAATCATAAGTTGCTTAATCAATTCCAAAAGAATTGTCCGCCCTCTTTTGATGGAGAATTAGATGTAAAAGAAGTAAAGGTGTGGATTATGTAGTTTGATAAAATTTTCAAAGTGATGGGTTATACATTTGAACAAAAGGCAATCCTGACCACCTTCATGTTAGAAAAAGAAGAAGATTTTTAGTGGCATAGTACAGAATCAATTATGTAAACAAAAAATATCCCGATCAATTGAGAGAATTTCCTGGTTGAATTTTATGAGAAATAATTCCCTAACTCAATTTGAGATCAGAAGGAAATGGAGTTTATGGGTTTCAAGCAAACTAATGAGATGATAATTGATCAATATATGGTGAAATTTATCGAGTTGTCTCAATATTTCTCTTACCTTTAGAAATGTGCTGATAAGAACTAGAGATTTGAGAAAGGTTTGAAGCCCCTAATTAGAAACAAAGTAACTCCACAGAGAATCAGAACATTCAATGCTCTTGTGGAGATCAACAAGGTAATAAAAAATAACTTGCATGATATTCTACCAACTATCATTGGGACTAGCCAAAGAGGGGCTCCAGAGTTGAAAAGACTAAGGCAGGAGGATAGTGCTAGTATAGCATCTAGCAACAGAAAGAAAGGCAAGGTGCAATAGAATAGGAAGCCACAAAAAAGGTAGGAAAGTGTAGCCCAGTAGAACACAGCCATCCACAATGACATGTTTCAGATGTGGAAAGATTGGGCAGATAGCCAAAAATTGCCCTTAGCTAGAGATAGTGCCTCTACCCAAACCATAGACCCAGGGTAGAGTGTTCACCCTTACTCAGTAAGAGACTAACACATGCCTCAATTTGATCAAATGTACGATCACAGTGAATAGTTTCCTATAATTGCTATATTTGATTTGGGTGCTAGTCCTTTATTCATATCCTATGATTGTGTGAGAAAATTAAGTCTAGTCATTGGTACTTTACCTTATGATTTGTCTGTTACCACCCCCACTAGAGGCCATGTAGTCACTTCCCATGTATGCTTGAATGTCACTATATAATTTAACTATTATTATACTACATTGATTTAATTTGCATGTCTTTTAATGATATTGACCTAGTTGTTGGCATACTTGATTGTGAACATAAAACCATTACCTTGCTTGAGTATGGGACCATACCTAGTGTAATGTCCAGTTTTTGTTAAACGACGGAAACGGGTACATTTTCAAAGCAAGTCCCCTGAAATGAATTAGTTAAGGTTCTAAAAAATTTGAAGAACATTCTAGCCTCCTAAAAATGAGAATCCTTGCCTCAGACAAAAGGAAAAATGGAGTTAGAATGAAGAAACAAATTTTGACGAAAATCTTACGAAACGTAATGGCATTTTCATAATTTTAGGTAATTTTTAGAATTCACACAGGAAGGCTTTTTAAATCAAATTTTTGAGTTCTTTGGGGTTCTTAGAGGCCTAAAAAATCATGGGAAGCCTCAGGACAGTCAAATCCCCTTTGGTGGACGTTTTCCATTGTCGGTATGCCCGAACTTTGACAGAATCGTTCGGGAAGGTTTTAGCTCCGATTTGAGTGATTCCAAAGGCATTTTTCTTAATTGTAAAGCTAAATTTTATAATAAAAAAGACGGTTCTAAAAAAGGAGCTAAAATGAAGGAGAAACAAAAATCCAAATGACCATTTTGCCCCTAGTAGTGACATGACAGATAAGCACCTTTATTTATTTTTCACTTATATCTTCTCTGTAACTCTATATTTCTAGATTTTATCACCACTATTTTGTAGATTTTTCTACATAGAATTTCCTAAGACAGCTAACACGGGTTTAGGGTTTTAGTTCATCTTCGTATAAGCTTATAATTATTTTGGGCTATTTTCTAGCCTTAACGAATCTAGAATTTCATATAACAAATTTTATAATTTTCTACGCATTATTTTCTAACTATTGATATATATATTGGACTAGTTCTTAATTCCCTTTCCTTCTGAAAAAATTATCAAAGTTTGTCTGGGTGGCAAATGACAATTTCGCCCCTAGAACCCCCTGGACCCCTTAAAATCTCAAAATTTTCTATGGGTCCTATTCAGCTTATACTTCTCATATATGAAGCTATTTCATTCAAATTCTTTTTATTAAAGCTTAATAAATTCATTACATAAAATAATAAATAATTAGAAAATCCTAATTTTAAGGATGTTACATTAGTCGCGACCAATTAACCTATGAAGCAGTGAGGCAATTCAGAGAGTTCCTTGTCGCAGCTAATTAAGAAGTTAGTCGCAGCTAATACTTAGACAAGAAGACTAGGGTGAACCTGAGGCTAATTACCACGGCGAATGATGTGCTAGCTGTGGTCAATGGCAATATGAATGCCTTATTGGTCATATTCAGGCCAACTTCAAGAATGAACTGATAAGGGATCAGACAATCCACAGAGAGTGGGAACCCCTAGTGTAGGTAGAGAAAAAAAGTAGTAATGGTCATGGAAAGTTAGTAAGAAATCAGTGGGCTTAACAGTTTAGATTGAGAAAGACCTTAGCATTAAAGAAAGTTAAACATAAGGATAGTTAGGTTGTTGAGACCCGCGTTTAAGGCTTTGACTCCAACCTAGGGTGTTACCTTGTGAGACACTGAACAACAGGATGTTAATGTGGCCTCAAAATTAACATAAAGTAAGGCTACCAGTAATGAGGAATATAGTGAGTTCCCCAAAAGGGCGCCCCTCATAGGTAATGCCTAGAAGTGAGTATGAGTAGCCTAATGAGAGAGGCTCAAAAGATAATGAGAATAGTTTTGAAAGCACTAAATATTGTAAGCTATAGGTTTGATGAAATAGGTAACCAGGCTAAATATAAGCTGAAGCCTACAGGAAGTGACCAGTAGCATCGTCCAGGTGAGATAAGTAAAAAAAAAAAAAGAGAAATTAATTTGACAGACAGCTCAGTAAAAGTTCTCCCTAGATCGAGAAAGGAAAAATGAGACATCTTAAATCAAAGAGACCACTCAGTGGTGGTTAGCAAATTCCCCTAGATAGACACCTCTAAGTCGTCAAAAAATATAGTGCTAGGGGAAGCGAAGAAGAATTGAGAAACTAGCCATAAAAGAGATGCCTTTGCTTTAGTAATGACTAAATGAGTAAACTAAGTTAGAAAGGTAAATAGATAGGAGTCCAATAATTAGTTAGACGAGCTCCCTAATATGAGAATGATATGGGGTTAAGGCACGTGAACGATTAGAGTCCCCAGTAGAGCATAAGTTTTCAGTAAAGTAGAGTCCGGGCATTGAGAGTACGTGTCCTAGATTAGGTTAGTAGAACCCTAAAAGTAGTATACTGTGCTCCTGGGGATGAGGCTGAACAAAGAGGAACCCTAGCTCTGATCCAAACATAGAAATGAGATGAGACAAATAGTTAGTGCCTTAGTACCCTTAGAGAAGCTCGAGGGAGTTAGGGACCACCTGAGAAGGCGAGTCTTTGCATTATACAGAGAAAGAGTGTAAGCCGAGAGTGCTATAGAATGAAATTCCTAGGATTTCATGAAATAGAATTCTTCTTATCGAGGGATGGTCTAGTTAAAGCAAAGTAAGAGTATAAAAGGAAGTAGACCCCCTTGATGTCACAGAAAGTGAAAAAGTAGGAACCCAGGAAAATGCAGGTGCTCTTGAGCGTAAGAAGACTTGAACTGACAACAAAAACAGCCAGTAGTAACACATCCTTTTACCTAAGTAAAAGGATAATAAAGATAAAAGAAAAAGAAGATATAATAATGTTCAAGCCGAGAACATAGTAGATTAAAAATAAATATCGAATTAATGTGCTTGAGTACTTGAGAAAGCACACTTGTCCTTAGCATAGATGGCCTTTTTGCATGATAGCGCCTGAAGTAAAAAATAGTCAAGAAATATAGAGGGATCTCGAGATGAAGCAGAGGAAGAATCCTATTTTCCCGAGAACTCTACGAGAATAGGGCAGATAAAGAAAAGTAAGAAAGGAATACTTTAGATTGTTAGAAAACTTGTAATATACTAGCGATAGTGGCCCTAAATTTAGTCATGAAACACCAGTGTATTAGTGTTTGATGTTATGGTTTGCTTGCAATAGAGGCTACATGATATTGGGTTTGGCCAAGCTAGTAGTAATGTGGCTTAAGTGCATAGCAAACGACGACATCAATCACTAAAGTGTCCCGATAATCGAAGGGTATCCTAGTTAGCTAGATAATGAGAAAAGTCAAAAAAGAGAGATAAAAGAATTCTAGGAATACTAAAACAGTAAGAAAAGCATACAGAGAGGAATCCCCAGTAGAGAATGTTCAGTTTTAGTATGTATGACTTGAGTCCCTTATAGTACGTGTAAATGAAATGAGTAGGGACCAGTGTATAGCCTCTCTCTTGCCATAGATATTAACCACACTATGTGTGAGGTGCCCTAGTACTAAGGCACTTAAAAGCAGAGTATGGGCATAGTCAAAAATTGTAAGATATAAGAGGAAAAGATAGTTGAGTACAACTAGAGTAAGAAGAGAAAGCTAAAGTAAAAAAGGGTTGAAGTAGGAATCTGAGGATCCCATGAGGAATAATGAAAAAAAAAATTAGATGCTCCTGAGTATTAGTATGACGGGATCCTAGAGAATTAGATGACACAAAACCCACTTCGCACGAAGAGCACGATGTACTTTTGAGTTTAGCCTCAGTTATTATGAGTAATAGTAACTAGACTTAGTGTATGCATTTTACTATCAGATACAGTGATCTTAGGCTTTGACATCTCCCAAAGATTGATCACAGTAGATCCTAGCATAGCACAGCAGGTTGCAGTAGACTCTAGCAAGGCTCTGAGAGGTCGTAGTAGACCCAGGGTTCACAGTAGACCCCACAAAGTTACAGAGAGCCCCAGTCATAGCATGATAGTTCTCTGGTGAGATGATGGCCTGAGATAGTTTTTATAGAGTAGTTAGTCTCAAAGACCAATATAGTTTTGATTAGCTTTTGTCTCAGAGACTAGAGACCTCCTAAGTCTAGTAGACCGTTGCCACAAAGATACAAAGGTTTTACTTAGACAGTTAGACCATTAATTAGATCTCTTTAGAGATAAGTATAGTGTATGGGATGAGGAAAGTAAGAAATTAGCTTTCCAAAATTAGAGCTAGATGAACCACTATCCATCAGATATTAGCCCTGACCAAGGGATAAAGAGATCCTTACATGCTAGACTATGTATTCAGAAAGGGGTCAAGTGCAGTTTATATGAGGTAAACGGTATAATATGTCTCCAGTGATCGAAACTATGAGTATAGCTAGCATCCCACTAGAGCCCAATAGTAGTCAGTGGTAGTCTCTCTTCGATACCAATATGAGACACATATGTTAGGCCTATCAATGTTGAGATAAGGGACTATAAAATGCCACTATAAGTAAGCAAAGAAAGTGAGGAAAAGCCCCAGCCTACAGAGACAGATGTAGTAGTAAATAGAGAAACTATGATCACTAAAAGTAAAAACTCCTCAAAGGAGTTGTAATTTGTAACATCCAGTTTTCTGAAAATGAGAGAAAACGTGAGAAACGTAATGCATGGTTTCTCTGTAAACGAACGAAACTTTCCGAATTTAAAAGGAAGTCCCTTGAAATGATGTAGTTAAGGTCCTGAAAATTTTGAAAAGTATTCTAGACTCCTAAATATGAAAATCCCAGGCTCAAACAGAGAGAAAAATGGAGCTATAATGAAGAAACAATTTTTTACGAAAAACTTACGAAACATAATGGTATTTTCGTAATTTTGAGGAATTTTTGGAATTTAGATAGGAGGGCTTTTTAAATGAAAGTTTTGAGTTCTTTGGGGCTCTCAGAGACCCTAAAAACCATTGGAAGCCCCGGGATAATTAAAACCCCTTCGGTGGACGTTTTTCAACATCAGTGTACTCGACCTTTGATGGATTCATTCGGAAAGGTTTTAACTCCAATTTGAGTGATTCCAAAGGCCTTTTACTAAATTGAAAACCTAAATTTCATAATGGAAAAAGACGATTCTAAAAAAGGAGCTAAAACGAATAAGAAACGAAAATGCCAAGAACGAAGGGCAAAACGAGAATTTTTTAAAAGTGTAACTTCCTTCCACCTATAAATAGAAGGCACCCCACTCTCTCCTTCACTTAGTCTCAGATTTTTCTACCCAAATTTTGAGAAAAACCCTAGGAGAGTGGTGCACCAAGGGAGGAAGAAGAGTAGAAGAAATCTAAGCTTAAGGTATGGTTT
Source organism: Erythrophleum fordii (assembly GCA_032878935.1). Lineage (NCBI taxonomy): Eukaryota > Viridiplantae > Streptophyta > Magnoliopsida > Fabales > Fabaceae > Erythrophleum > Erythrophleum fordii. The sequence goes on from JAVQMF010000029.1 coordinate 6,040,910, forward strand.
CTTGGTAGTTTTTCATGCTTTCTTCCATCCAAATCTCCTCTCATTCATTCTCCTTTATTTCCTTTCATTAAAATGAAGTTTACAAATCTATTTTACAAGAAAAAATTAAGGAAAAATTCGGATTTGAAGAGAGGAGCTTGGAGAAAGCAAGATTCAAGTGAGAAAAAGTAAGAAAATAAGATAATTTATCCTCCCATGGTTACTACCTTTACTCCCCTTCTCCATCATTTCACCCCACTTGAGAAGTGTAATACCATATCTTTCTAGCCTTCCTCATACAATTCACATGCTCCATAACATGCATTGCTTAGGAGTTGTAAGAAAATGGGATATTGACGGGCTCGTCGTGCAACCCTCAAAATAAAACTAGGTTGGATATTAAATATAGCAAGTGGCACAACCTAGGTCATCTCCCTTGGAATTGGAATTCAATGTTCAATTGAGTTTCTAAGTATTAAAGAATCCTAAAAACTATCTCATTTGGGGGGTTTTGGTTGAATTAAACTAATCTAAAATGAAATTGAAACAAAATTCCTAAATACTACCTAATCGGATGAATTGTGATGAATGATGGGCTTGTGACTAGCTTAGGAATCATCTCTTGGTATCCACTATCCTTATCCTATTCCAATTGTGATTAATTCTGGCCTAATAATTCCTAATTATATTCATTAGCAAATGATCTTGAATAACCATTCAAGATTCAAGAGATTAATAATCTAATGTTGAATTGAGACCTCAATCCCGCATTAAACCGTTAACTCTTGTCTTTAAGATCAATGAACATCCAATTTGATTGATTAACTAATTAATTATCTTATGATTCATCATCCAAAAAATGTTTAATTAACCAACTAAACACCAAGGAATTCTCATATAGACATTTAAGCACATAACCTCACTCATGTATTTCATCGAAGACCTTCGTGGCATACATGGGAGATTAGAGAGAATAATGAAAAATCAAATTCAAATTTAACCAATTAATCAACAAAAAGGGTTTCCTAATCAGTGTCTAACCAGCCACTAATTAATTACACAAATTCCTAATCAAATACAACTCAACCGAGATTATACAGAATAAGAAAAAGTGTAGAAAAAATAAGAAAATCTTAGCCATAATTTATTGTTCATCCATGGATTCAAGCTTCTACTCAAGAGCTTCCTCCCTTGCTAGCCTCAAGATGGAGATTAGATCTTCATTCGGTGGATGGAGATGGAGATGGAGAATGGAATGGATGAGAGTGTGGTGAATGGAGGCGTGAAGGTGTGAATGGAGGCGAAGGATGGTTGTGTGGAGTGAGGCGTGGATTAATAAAAGACAGCTAGGGTTTGTGTGAATGGAGAGAATGACATATGTTGAATGGGCTGGGCTATGTATGGGCGAATGACGTCGTATAAAGGGAAAGACGGAGGTGTGGTTTTAACGTGAATTCTCCTCTCCTTCAGCCTCATTCTCACGTGATTCTTTTATTGATTCCACGTGCTCAGCTTCTTCTCACTTTAATTATCTGAAGCTTGCATGAGTGTGGGCCCCATTGTGGATATAATAATCCATATGCTTCATATATTCTGGTTCATGCTTCCCACGTCGTTCCTTTTCTTCAGCCAACTCCAAGTTCTTCACGTCCTCTTCACATTCTTTATGTTGGCTCCACATGGCTGCTACATGCTTCTTCTAGCGTGTAACTCTTCTGCTCATGCTCTGCTCAGCTACTGGCCATGTGCATTTGTGTGTTTCTTCATATAAGTGTTGCCTCGTCATTCTTCCCTGTAGCTATGCAAGACACGAGAGAAAGTTCTGCTCACAATCCTCCTTCAACCCAGCCTCTTTTCACGTGATCTCCTCCCATGCATATCCCTTGCTTCTTTCTCCCACACATACATGCCTTCATCTCTTCTTCTTCTTTGCTCTTCAAGCTCCAAATTCATATTAAACTTCTGCACAAAAGAGTGGGAAAAATCAAATGGAATTATCCACAAAATTATTTAAAAGAAATTGAGCATTAAAAACCAAATTTTTACAAATTAACTTCTAAAATATAGAAATGGCTATTAAAATGAAATCTCATCTAATTAAAGTCTTAAAGCCATATTTGGACATTAAAATGCCTAAATTAGGGGATTAAAATATATAAAATATCATGCTTATCAGATATAAATAATGGATTAAATTTGCATTGCACTATATATGAAAATTCCATTCGAGGTCACATGGGCTGTATGAGCCCATACTATACTTTCCCATATTTAATTACATCAATAAAACTCCTTTGCATCACAAAATCATGCCCACAATTCATGGAAACTGAAATGAAGCATGAGATGTGGCTATTTAATTTTGGCCAGATTTGGCCCTCTTTCTGATCAAACTTTGGAAAACCATAATTAATTCTAGCAAAATTGAAATCATACAATCTTGGCCATTATGGAAATCTCTAGATGTCTACTTTACATTAAAAATATTCCCAGACCATAACATCTATCACAAGGACGTTTGACATCCAAAATGGTCCAGAGGTCAGACTGCATTCTGGAACTGTCACAAAATTCTACAGAAAATTTTGAAAATGTCCAATTAATTCCATAAAAATCCAATCTATGAAAATGATATCAATTTGGAAATCTGTGGATGTTATATAGAGAGAAAAAATATCTCCAGACTAGCTCATCAAGCCCAGACCTCGAAATTTAATGGAACAGTAACACAGGTCAGGAGAAATTCCTAATACTGGACAGAATATTCAAAATTTCATATCTCCCTCTCTGAACTTCTAAATGAGGTGCTTCTAGTTGGCACAAGTCACTGTGAATTTTTGATTTCTTTATATAAAATTTCATGGCAATTGGACATCATTTGGGCCTTGTGTAACAGAATTCAATTTCAGACTAAATGAATAGTGTAGTAGACCAAAACCAAAAAAAATGCCAACTTTGAAAAATCATCAAATATTATGTAAAACTTTGAAAATTATGATCTTTAGCTTCCTAAAATGTTCTCAATGAGACCTAATTTTATGCCAAATTTCAAATTAATACTAATTCATTTGGCTAAAAAGTGACATAGGGTTCCATTATGATCAATTTAAGCTCCATATGAGGTACCAAAATTGCCAAATGGCTTTCCCTTGGTTTTGGCACCTTTTGGGCAAATCTAAAAGTACATTTAAGACTTATGTGAGCGGCCCAAATGGTCCCAAATCTCATGCATCTTATTTTGGCCATTTAACCCATACTTATGCACATTTCTATTAAGCCATTCATGAAGCTACCTTTCCTACACATATTTAATTCATGTTCTATCATTCACATAATACATGCTTTCATTCCTACATCATATAATAGCATAATTACATATGTCTCAAGGGTTACAAGCCATCTACAACAATAATATACATCATTATGGTTTATTATGGCTCCCATTCAATCCTACATAACATATGCAAAGCAAGCTTTAAAAATGTATGCATGGACATAATACAAATCATGAACATTCAAGAAGCAAGCTTAGCATGTGAACAAGTCATACAAGACATTCAAGAGCTTACCAAGTATTTGGATTGGCCTCACACTTTTCCTCATGGATTTTGGACTTGCCTCACCCATTCTTTAAGAGTTTTAGACTCAACTATACTCTTGGGAGCCCACTTTACTTTTGGAAGATTCTTTACTTTATCTCAACCAATCTCAAAGGTTCTTGGCTCATCCTCACCATGGTCAAGAGTTCTTGGCCTCTCCACACTCAAGCAAACTCAACAAACATCATACATTCATTTGAAAACATAATATGACATCATGAAATCATAAAATATAAAATCATGCTAGCATACTTTTCATGGCTTGAAAATACATATACACATATTCTAAAATAAGCTAAACACATATCCATGCATGAGAGAAGGTAGAGAGAGCTACCTTGCACACAATCACACACTTTTCCCTTAGATTTCAAGCCTCCTTTTTTGATCACACACCCACAAACTTGGGGAGATAGTTTCTCTTGGCCTAGATACAATTTATGGAAGCTAATTAGGTTCATAAAATAATCTCTAAGGCCATACAACTTGCTTAGATGCTAGGTTGCTCAAAAAGTTCTATTATAGTCCATAAATGCACCTAATGAAGCAACAACTCTCAAATAAATTCTAGGCTCCATTCTTTCCTTTCAAATATGTTTCTTGACTCCTTTTACACCTCTTGGAGTCATCACACAATTAAAACAAAGAGCCTAACATCATGTTGCTTCTTTAGGTCATAATATGGAACCTAAGGCACCAAATTACTTTCTATAAGTTTTAAATTTTTTTCCAAGGCCTCCCCTCATATTCATTCATCATATATGACACAAAAATGGGCTTGGAAAAATTTGAAACTCTTCCTAGCTACTCTATCCATGCTTGGCCGAGACTATGCCCCTTTTAGCCTCCTTGGAATTCTCTTTGTTTTCTTGAAAGAGGAAGCATATGGGGAGCATCTTAGGGATCTTAGGAGCTCATTTAAACTCTTAATTAGGCTTAAGCGTTATCATATAAAATCAGATTTTGGGTGCACATAAAACCCTAGAATTCGCATCTTGAAATCTAATAGTTTTTTTGATAATTCCCTTTGCATATTCTTAATCTCCACACCCTTTTTCCTTAGATTCATGCTTGGTTCTACCTAAAATTCATCTCTTCCTAGGGTTTTCTCAAGTGGGGTGAACTGGTGGAGAAGGGAACCAAATATGACAACCATAGGAAGAGAAATTACCTTGTTTTCTTACTTTTTGTCACTTGAATCTTGTGTTCTTTGAGCTCCTCTCTTCAAATCTGGATTTTCTCCTCAATTTCTCCCTTAAAATAGATTTATAAATTTTATTATAATCATAAGAAACAAAGGAGGATGGAGGAGAAGAGGTTTGGAAGAGAAAGAGCATGAAAAACTATGAAAATCCATACCTTTCTACCTTGAATTTCTCCTCCTCTTGTGCACCTCATCCCCTAGGGTTTTCCTCTAATTTTGGATAGAACATGGTCGTGCATAATGGAGGAAGAAGAAGGGTACATCATATATAGGTGGGAGGAAGTTACACTTTTCAGAAATTCCCATTTTACCCTTCATTCTTGGCATTGTCATTTCTCCTTTATTTTAGCTCTTTTTTTAGAACCATCTTTTCCATTATGAAATTTAGGTTCCTAATTTAGTAAAATGCCTTTGGAATCACTCAAATTGGAGCTAAAACCCTCCCAAATGAATCTGTCAAAGTTTGGGTCAATTAACGTTAGAAAATGTCCACCAGAAGGGTTTTAACTATCCCAGGGCTTTCCATGGTTTTCAGGGCCTTTTAGAACCTCGGGGAACTCAAAAATTTTATTTAAAAAGCCCTCCTGTGTGAATTCCAAAATTTGCTCAAAATTACGAAAATGCCATTATGTTTTGTAAGCTTTTCGTAAGAAATTGTTTCTTCATTCTAGCGCCATTTTTTTTTCTATTTGAGTCTAGGATTCTCATTTTTAGGAGTCTAAAATGCTTTTCAAATTTTTTGGAACCTTAACTACATCATCTTGGGGCTTCTTTTGTATCTGGTAAATTTCGTTCTTTTACGGAGAAACTGTACGTTATGTTTTTCACGTTTTCTCTCATTTTTAGAAAACTGAATGTTACAAGAAGACCTAGGGAGATTTGATTTTTAGATAGAATCAAGGGTGATTCTTAGGAAAAAGGGTGTGGAGATTAAGAATATGCAAAGAGAATTAACAAAAAGCTATTAAATTTCAAGATGCAATTTCTAGGGTTTCAATTGCACCTTGTAAAATCTGATTTTGTACAATGATTCCTAAGCCTAAATAAGAGTTTAAATGAGTTCCTAAGATCCTTAGAAGTCTCCCCATGTGCTTCTTTCCTTGAGAAAACAAAGCAAGGTCCATGAAAAGCAAAACTATGGATTGTCTCGACCTAAGGGAGATGGCATAGCTAGGGAAAGTTTTAAATTTTTCTAAACCCATTCTTGAGTCATATATGATGAATGAAAATGAGATAAGGCCTTGGAAAAAAATTAGAACCCATAAAAAGTGAGTTGGTGATTTATATTCCATATTATGACCTAAAGAAGCAACATGCAGTTAGGCTCTTGGTTTTAATTGTGTGATGACTCCAAGAGGTTTAAAAGGAGTCAAAAATCATATTTGAAAGGAAAGAATGGAGCCTAGAATTTATTTGAGAGGTGTTGCTTCATTAGGTGCAATTATAGAACCATAATGAGGTTATAGACCAAGTTAGTGTCTAAACAAATTGTATGGCCTTAGAAATGAGTCCATGAACCTAATTGGCTTCTATAAATTGTGTCTAGGCTAAGAGAAATCTTTCCCACTCTTTTGTGTGTATGTGGCCGAACCAAGGAAGGGAGATTCAAAGGAAAAAGTGTGTAATTACTTCCAAGGTAGCTCTCTCCACCTTCTTTCATGCATGGATGTGTGCTTAGCTTGTCTTAGAATGTGTGTATGTGTATTTTCAAGCCATGAAAAGTATGCTAGCATGATTTTATATGCCATAAATTCATGATGACATATTATGTTTTTAAATGAGGTTATAATGTGTGCTTGGGTTTGTATGAGTATGGTGAGGCCAAGAACCCTTAGCCATGGTGAGGATGAACTAAGAACCCTTAAGATTAGTTGAGATAAAGTAAAGAGTCTCCCAATAGTGAGATGGACTCCCAAGAGCATGGTTGAATCTAAGAATCTCTTAAACAATGGGTGAGGTAAGTCCAACATCCACAAGAAATTGGGTGAGGCTAATCTACTTGCTTGGTAAGCCTTTGTATGTTATGTGTGACTTTTTCAAATGCTAAGAATGCTCCTTGATTGATTGCATACGTCTACATGCCATGTATGTATTTGTAAGACTTATTTTAAATCCATTAATATATGATTAAATAGGAGATGAGCTATTGGGATTCTTTGAATCTCATCCTGAGAGGTCTATCACACAACCCTCAAAATAAAAGTAGGTTGGACTAAATATGCAGCTAGTGGCACAACCTAGATTATCTCCCTTAGAAATAGAGTTCAATGTTTAATTGAGTTTCTAATTGTTAAAGAATCTTAAAAGCTATCTAAATTTAGGGGTTTTTTATTGAATTAAACTAATTAAAATCTAATTGAAATAAAATTCCTAAATTCCTAATTAGATGAATTAATGGGTGAATGATGGACTTGTGACTAGCTTTGGAATTGTCCCTTGGTATCCACTATTCTTATCCTAATCCAATCATAATTAATTCTGGCCTAAGAATCCCTAATTGTGTTCACAGTAACTATATCTTGAGTTACCATGCAAGAATCAAGAAATTAACAATCTAACGTTGAATTGAAACCTCAATCCCGCGTTAAATCATCAATTCTTGTCTTTAAGATTAATCAACACTCAATTTGATGGATTAACCGATTAATTAGCCTCTGAACCATCACCCTAAGATGTTTAATTAATCAACGAAATACTAAGGAATCCTCAAATCAAACAATCAAGCACATAATCTCACTCATGTATTTCATCGAACACCTTCATGGCATACATGGGAAATTAAAGAGAAATGCAAAATTCAGTGTCCAATCCAACTAATTAATCAACAAAAAGGCTTCCTAAATAATGTCTAACCAGCCACTATCATAATTACACAAATTCCTAATCAAATACAACTTAACCAAGCTTGTACAAGAAAAAGAAAAAGTGTAGGAAAGTAGAAATCCTTAGCCAAAATTCTGCTTGTAATTCCATGGTTTCAAGCTTCTCCAAGGTTCTTCTTCCTTGCTAGTCACAGATGGAGGATTAGAGCTTCATTTGAATAGAAGGAGATGGAATGGGAATGGAGGACGGGTGGAAAGGATAGCTGCCAAATGAAGGGGGCGTAGGGTGAGACGATGGAATGACGAAGTGTTGAATGTGAATGGAATGGATGATTTTCATAATGGATGAATGGCCTCTGCCCGAAGGTATTTTTTTTAATTCCCTTGTGAGAAGAACGTGCTCACCCCTTTGCTTTTCTTTAAGGATTCACGTGCTGCATTTTCCTTATTCCAATTGTCTGAAGCTATCCACGTCAATATCTTATTTTCTTCTCTGTATGAATAAGTGCGGGCCCTAACGTAATGCTTCTTATTATAATATTCCACATGCTTCCTTCTCCACATAGCTTTCTTCGTACAGTTCCTCTCTATTTTACTCACATCCACATAAAATTCGAGCTGCATGCTTCTTCTTCGCTCAAGCTTGAGCTTCCACGTTATTCATTTATTCTCTATGCAAACTTCTTTTGTGTTTCTACTTCGTCCAGCTGTAGCTTTTCATTCCCTGTGCATCCATTTTGCCCTTCGAGTTGCTATTTATGTTGGTCTTCCTCATAAACACGTTTTGCCTCCTTTCCACGTGAACTACCTGGACTCATGCATGCTGCTGTACACTCGTCTTCTTGATCATGTTCAGCTTCTTCTTTTCCACATAAATCTCTACTCTGCTCGCTTAGCTTCTACTTTTCTCACGTGAAACTCTTTTTTCTCCTGTCGCTGCTCACAACTGGTGGTGTTTGTTCTCCCTATGCATGAGTGGTCCATCGTGTATGAGAGCTATGTTTCTTGCTACTGTTCAGTCCTCCAAACCGTAGCTACAATCCCTTTAGTACGTGCCTTTCCTTCCTCTATTTCTTCCTTCCATGTGTGTGTATTTGAGTTGCTTTTATTCGATCTTCTTCTCCTTGAAAGCCTTCCCACTATTCTGCTGCTCTCCCCCACGTCAACTTCTTCCTGGATGGCTAGACATGATGCAATGTGGAAGTGTAGTAGCTGCAATGTTCTTCTTCCATTACAATGTAAAATCTAAGCCTCGTGTGTTGTGTTCTCTTCATGCAAGGCCTATCCCATAGCTACTTCTCCCTCTTGTATTACACATGTGATTTATTTCTCCCATTCAAATTTTATTACCCAACAAAAAGTGCACTTGATCCTAACTCTTCTCTTCCTTTTCTTCAAAACAAATTCTCATTCAAGCTCCAATCACATATTAAAATTCTGCACAAAAGAAAGAATGGAAGAGATGAAATAGAAAAATTCATAAAATTCATTTAAAATGATTTATGCATTTAAAATCAATTATTTTGTAGTTAAATTCCTAAGGTATAGAAAATGGCTACAAAAATCAATTATCTATCTAAGTAAATCTATTAAGCCTTATTTAACCATTAAAAGGCTTAAGCTAAGGAAAATAAAATATATAAAAATCATGCTTATCACTTCCTCTCCTCTCCAATGCTCTTATATGCTAAGTGGACCCAAGGAGCAAGGCAATGGGAGCCAACCACATGAGAGATGAAGGAATGACATTAAAATGTGGAAATTTTGTTACTTTAAGGCCATAAGAATAACATATGTTGAAATTCATGGTTGTATATGTAACAACCGGAAAAAGAAAAGGAAAAGAAAGAAGAAAGCTAAAAATTTTCGAAATCCTGAAATTTTTCTAAGTCTTCTCACAATAGCGAGAAAAGGCCTAGCTATATCGAATGTACCTATTCGCTATAACGAGAAATGGTCTAGCTATAACGAGAGTAGCTGTTCGCTATAGCGAAAATGTTTCTAGCTATAGCGAGTGCGGGCATCCCATACAAAAACCAGGGAGCTGCTCGTCATAGCGTGCGCCATAGCGAAAGTGAGGGTCTGGAACTGATACATGCTTGCCATAGCGAAGGTTAATTCTCGCTATAGCGAGGGTTAGTCCGAAAAAGCGTAAAAAGTGAGAATTTGACTTCTTTAAATGCCCCAACTCATTCTTTTTCTCTTATATGACCTAGACTTCGACCCAAGAAGAGAAAAGAGGCGTGGAGAGTGAGAGAGACCAAGAGAAGGAGGAAGAGCAAAGGAAAGGTAAGCAAGCTTCTCTCTTTTCTTCTTAGAATCTTGATCTCCTTTCTTTGCCCTCTCTTTCGATGTTAATATATTATGGTGTTACAGTATATGTCTTTATGAAGTCATGAACATGTATAAATATGTTAATATGTCATGTGTAGATGAGAGAAAGCATTATGAAACCATTAGAATACAATTTGAGTATGTTATGACAATGTAGCTTCTTGAATAAGTTTATGTGATTGTGTATAATTGCAAGTGGCATAGCCAAAATGAGATGCATAAGGGTTGGGACAGTTAGGGCAGCTCACACAAATCCTAATTATGCTTTTAGACTTGCCCAAGAGGTGCCAAACCCCAAGGAAAGCCATTTGGATATTTTGGTATCCTATATGGAGTCAAAATTGACCATAACAGAACCTTATATCACTTTTTGCCTAAATGAGCTATTCTTGATCTAAGATTTGGCATGAAATTAGAGCTTGATGAGAGCTTTTTGAGAAACTAAAGAACATAATTTTTGCACGTGTAGAGAATATTTGAACAATTTTCAAAGTTAAAAAATTTTCTAGTTTAGGTTATGTCACTATTCATACTGGTCTAAAAATAAAATCTGTCACACAAGGCCCAAATGATGTCCAATTGCCACAAAATTCTATACAAAGAAACTAGACACTTCCAGTGACTTGTGACAACTAGAAGCACCTCATTTGGATGTCTAAAGAGGGAGATATGAATTTTCAAAGAATCTATCTAGTATTAGGAACTCCAGCTAACCTTAGTTACTATTTGATTGAGTTTCGAGGTCTACGCGTGCTTGAACCAGTCTAGAGTTGCTTTCTCCCTCTAGATAAATCCATTCCAGATTGGTATCATTTGTATATATTGGATTTTTTTGGAATTAAGTGGACATTTTTAAAGTTTGTTGTAGAATTTTGTGACAGCACCAGTGGATAGCCTGACCTCTAGACAATTTCGAATGTTAAACGTCCTTGGTGATACATGTTATGATCTGTACATATTTTTAACATGAAGTACACATGTGTAGCTTTCTAGAATGGCAAAGAATACATGATTTCAATTTTTCTAGAATTAGTTATGATTTTCCAATATTTGTGACAAAAATGAGCAAATTCTGGCCAAAAATAAATATGTATATTTTGAGCTTCCCTTTGAGTTCCATGAGTTGTAGGCAACTTTTCATGATGCAAATAAGTTTTATTCATGTAATTAAATATGAAAATGTGTTGTATGAGTCACATGGTCCACATGATACTAAATGAAACTTTTATACACGATGTAACGTAAATAAATGTATTATTTTTAATCCATTTTCCTTACTCCTTCATGGAATTGATGATGTAAAGTATGGGAATGTTATGAAATAAGCTAGAAATATTTGGTGTTATATAATCTCAGTAAGTAATTGAGATGTGGGGCCTATAATAGAAAGAAATGTGAATTGTAACCATGGAATGAGCTAGTAAGAAAGAACACAGAGATGGACAGTGGATAATATATTTTAAATAAGTAAGTACACAGAGATAAATCTCTAATGGCTATAATGAATAAAAAAAGATGGTGAAACACTATGAGAAGCCATTAAGAGAAGATATGGGAGATTTGATATGAAATAAGTTACCTCCTAAAATGTGTAAATGAATCCACTGAAAAGAACGTAACCCTTACGAATGGGTTAAGATTAACCTGATGTGATTAGTAAGCTCTCTTAAGATAGGCCTCTAGAGTCAGAAACTTTTTTCTCTTATAAGAAAAACTAGCTAGTATCTTATAATAATAGAGTGTTCATTAAGAGCTAGTAATGAAAATTCCCTGACTAAGAGAAAAACTCAAAAGAATGAAATTGTTAAGAAAACGTATAGAGCCAGGAAGAAAAGAAAGAAAATGATAGTTAGCTAGAAAGGAAAAAGAGTAAAAGGAAAGCATATCCCAAATTTTGAGTACAAACTTTATTTAAGGGGGGAGAAATGTAATATCTAATTCTCTGAAAATGAAAGAAAACGTGAAAAACGTAACGTACGATTTCTCCGTTAACGTACGAAATTCACCGGATACAAAAGCAAATCCCCTAAAATGAATTAGTTAAGGTTCCAAAAAATTTGGCAAAAATTCTAAACTCCTAAAAATGAAAATCTCAGGCTCAAACAGAAAGAAAAATGAAACTAGAATGAAGAAACAAAATGTAATGAAAGAGTGAAGAAACATAAGGGCATTTTTGTCATTTTGAGCAAAATTTGGAATTCTTACAAGAGGGCTTTTTAAATGTAAGTTTTGAGTTCTCTGGAGTTCTCAAAGGCCCTAAAAACCATGGGAAGCCCTAGGACAGTTAAAACCCCTTCGGTTGACGTCTTTCAACATCAGTTGATCTAAATTTTAACTAATTAGTTTGAGAAGGTTTTAGCTCCAATTTGAGTGATTTCAAAGGTATTTTATTTAATTGGAATCTAAATTTTATAATGAAAAAGGTGATTCTAAAAAAGGAGCTAAAATGAGCCTAAACATAGCAAACAGGCGTGTAGGGGCAAAATGGTTATTTTGAAAAATTATAAAAGAGGCTTTTTAAGTAAGATTACACCTCATCACCTTCTCCAAACTTCCATTTGCAGAAAAATGGGCAACAATGGCATGACATTAAGAAGGAAGAGAGAGAAGAAGTTTAAGCTTCCGTTTAGGTAAGTAAACGGTCCTGTTTCATCCCGTGCCAGTTAGGAAAGTTGTTCCTCTCTCTAATAGCTCTCTAATAGTGGTTTTAATTTCTTGAAAATTTGAAGATTCAGGTCTAACCCAAGCTAGAAAGGAACTCCTTTTAAGAAATCAATCGGTGAAAAATAATCTACGCAAAGAGAGCTCCATTTTAAGGTAAGACTTTACATGAAACACTTGCAAAATCTTGTGTTTCCAAGCCATTTAAGCTTAGGTCTAGAGAGAGAAAATGAGGAAGAGAGTTTTTCTTTATGTGTTATTGATGGATCCAAAGGTTATGAAATGTGAGGATTAAGAATATACAACTAGAATTGAAAAGGGAGCTTTAGAATGCAAGTTATAGAATTTAGGGATTTGGGTGCACTTAAGCTAAAATGAATCTTCTTAGTAGTAACTTAAATTGTCTAAAAGTATATATGAGTTTCTAAGATACCAAGAGAGCCTCCCATATGCTTCTCCCATCAGAGAAATTAAAAATAACTCCATTGGTGCCATATGGAAACATAGCCTTGGCCAAGGAGGGTTCATGCACCTAAGGAGTGTTTTAATTCCTTCCAAGCTTAGTTTTACATCATATATGATGGGAGAGAATGAGAGGAAGCCTTGGAAAAATTTTAGAAACTATAGATAGTGAGAGGGTATCATAAGTTCCATATTATGGCTTAAAGAAGCAACACCTAGCTAGGCTTTTTGATTTGATTGTGTGATGACTCCAAAAGGCTTAAAAGGAGTCAAGAATCATAAATAAATAGAGAGAATAGAGCTAAGATGATGTTTTCTTAAGGTTGCTTCATTAAGTGCATTATGGAATCATAAAAGAGCCTTATGAGTCACCTAGCTTTTCTAGTGATTATGTGGCCTTAGAATTTGATTCAAGAGTATAATTAGCTTCCATATAATGTGTTTAGGCCAAGAAAAGTGATCTCTACATTTTTTGGTGTGTGAGGTCAAGGGAGAGGATTCAAGACTCAAGGAAAAAGTTTGTAAATACATGTAAGGTAGCTCTCTCCACCTTCTCTCATGCATGGATGTGTGCTTACATTGTCTATAAATGTGTGTATATATGTTTTGGGTTATGAAAAATATTTTAGCATGAGCTTTTATTCTATGGTACGATGATAATATTTTATGCATTCAAATGATGTCTTATGTGCTTGCCTTGGTTTGCTTGAGTGTGAAAAAGCCAAGAACCTTCTAGCCATGGTAAGGATGAGTCAAGAACCTTTAAAGTTGGTTGAGACAAAATAAAGAGCCTCCCAAAAGTGAGATTGACTCCCAAAAGTAAGGTTGACTTAAAAACCTCTTAAAGAAATGGGTGAGACAAGTCTAAAATCCACAAGTGAATAGGTGAGGCTAATCCACTTACTTGGCAAGCCTATACAGGCTATGTATGACTTGTTCAAATGCCAAGAATATTTCTTGAATGCTCACATGTGTTAACATGTCCATGCATGCATTTTTAAGGCTTGTATTGCATACTTTATATGTGATTGAAAGGGAGATGAGCTATTGGGATTCTTTGAATCTCATTCCCTCCTCTCCAATGTTCTAACATGCTAGATGGACTAAGAGAAAAAGGAAATTGGAGCCAACCACTTAAGAGATGAGAGCATGACATTAAAGTGTATAGATTTTATTTCTTTAAGGCCATATGAATGACAAATGTTGTAATCCATTGTTGTATATGTCCTATGATGTTATGAACATGTATAATTATATTAATGTATTATGTATAAATGAGAGCTAAGATTATATGTATGGAAATGTGCATTTAGGACATGTGATGGCAAATTATCATTATAGAAATGCATGTATAAATGGAAGTGGAATGGCCAAATTTAGACGAATAAGATTTGGGACCACTTGGGCAATTCATATAAGTCATATTCATGCTTTTAAACTTGCCCAAGAGGTGCCAAATATCAAGAAAGACCATTTGGGCACATTTGATATCTAATATGGAGCAAAATTGACCATATTGGAAACCTATACCACTTTTTGTCCAAATGAGTTCTTCTTGATCTAAGATTTGGCATACAGTTATATTTTTTGAGAAATTTTTGAAAAGCTAAAGTGCAAAATTTTTGGAGGTCTATGGAATATTTGATGAATTTTCGAAGCAGGGAAATTTTTTGAAATTGGCTCATGGTACTATTCACTCAGATCTGAAAATGAATTCTATCACTCAGGGAGCAAATGATGTCTAATTGCCACAAAATTTTATAAAAAGAAACTATACATTCCTAGTGACTTGTGCTAACTAGAAGCACCCCATTTGGATGTCTAAAGAGGGAGATATGAATTTTTAAAATTTCTACCTAGTATCAGGCGTTCAAACAGACTCTAGGTATTGTTTGATTGGTTTTCGAGGTTTGGATACTTGGACTAGTCTAAAGTTATTTTTCATTTCTAGCTAATATTTGTAGCTTTCTAAATTGATATCATTTACATAAATTAGATTTTTTTGGAATTAATTAGATATTTTTAAAGTTTATAGCAAGAAGCTATATTAGTATCAGTTTCCCATCAGACCTCTATATGTTTTCAAATGTCAAACATCTTCTATGTGTTGTTTCATGGCCTAAAAATATTTTTAGCATAAAGTAGACATGTGTATCTTTCTAGAATAGTAAAGAATGCATGATTTTAATTTTTTTAGAATTAGTTATAATATTTCAAATTTTGTGATAGAAAAGGGAAAATTCTGGCCGAGGTAGCTACCATAGATTTTATGTATTCCCTTGCCTTGCACGAGTTATAAACCACTTTTGGTGATGGATTTAAGTTGTGTCTATGTAATTAAATATGATAATGTGATACATGAGTCCATATGGCCCACGAGACTCTAAAAAAATATATTATATTGGCAAATTGCATGTACATTCATTATTCTCATGCTACCTATAACGTCCGATTTTTCGTAAAATACTGAAATGAGTCAGTTTTCAAAGCAAGTCCCTTGAGATCAGTGATTCAAGGCTAAATAAAATTTGGATAAAATTTTAAATAATAAAAAATGAGGATTTGAGCCTTGAGTTACCCAGAAACTGGGGTCAGAGTGATTCAAAAAATTTGCCAAAAGGCCAGTGGCATTTTCGTAAATAAATGGACTTTTTGGAAAACATACAGGAGAGATTTTTAAATGAAATTTTTTAGTTCTCTGAAGTTCTCAAAGGCCCTGAAAACCATGGAAAGCCCCGGGACAGTTAAATCCCCTCCGATGGACGTTTTCCAACGTCGATTGACCCGAACTTTGATCGATTCGTTCGGTGAGGTTTTAGCTCCAAATTGAGTAATTCCAAAGGAATTTTACTAAATTGGGAATCTAAATTTTATAATGAAAAAGATGGTTCTAAAAAAGGAGCTAAAACGAAGTCAAACCGGAAATGCCATTGCGAAGGGCAAAATTGGAAACAATTTTAACAAGAAGCTTCTTAAACTCACGCTCTCTCTTGCCTTCATTTTCCTCCATCTTTCTTCTTCCCAGAATAGAGAGGAAAATCAGTTCTCTTAGGCGCACAAGAAGGAGCACACTTGGAGGGAGGAAAAAGCCAAGAAAATGTAGGAAATTTCATAGAAAATCTAGCTTTCTCCTTAGCAAGTTACTTCTCCTCCTTCTCCTCCTTGTTTTTATAGGTTTGATGGTGTTTTTAAATCTATTTTGGGGGCAGATAAAGATAAAAAATATTCATGTTTGAAGGGGGGCAACCAAGGAAAGTGAAAAGCAACCAAGAAAAAGCAAGAGAACAAGATAAAACTTCCATTCTTTGATAGTTTCTTCCTCCCCCTTCCTCTTGCATGAATTTGGCCACTATGAGCCCAATTCTTAGGGGCTATTTTGAATCCAATTTATGGAGGGACTAGGGGTTTTAGGTGGCAAGGATTAAGAATGAACCAATAGAATCAAGAAAGGAGCATTAGGAAACAAGATGGAACCATTAGGGATCCAAATGCTCCCTTGCCAATCTGATTTTATATGAATATTTTTAGACTTAATTGAATGTTAAAACATGCTCCTAAGATCCCTAAGAGGCTCCCCACATGCTTCCTCCTTCAAGAAAACAAAGAGAATGCCATAGAAAGCTAATGCACCTATAGTTTCAGCCTAAGCAAGTTCACCTAGCTAGGGAGAGTTTCAAATTTTTCTAAGGCCATTTTTGAGTCATATATGGTGAATGAATATAAGAGGAAGCCTTGGAAAAAATTTAAAACTCATAGAAAGTGAAGTGGTGCTTTAGATTCCATATTATGACCTAAAGAAGCAACATGTGTTTAGGCTCCTTATTTTAATTGTGTGATGACTCCAAGAGACTTAAATGGGGTCAAAAGTCATATTTGAGAAGAAAGGATGGAGCCTAGAAGTTAATTGAGGGGTGTTGCTACATTAGGTACCTATATGGACCATAATGAGGCTTATAAGGCAAGTTAGGGTCTAGGCAATTTGTGTAGCTTTAGAATTCATTCCATAAGCCTAATTAACTTCCTTAAATCATGTCTAGGCCAAGAGAAACCCTCCCCACACTTTTGTGGGTGTATAGCCCAGGCAAAGGAGGGAAATCCAAGGAGAAAAGTGTGTAAATTTGTACAAGGTAGCTCTCTCCACCTTCTTTCATGCATGGATGTGTGTTTAGCTTATTTTGGAATATGTGTATGTGTATTTTCAAGCTATGAAAAGTATGCTAGCATGCCTTTACATTCCATGATTCTTGATGCCATGTTTGTTTTCAATGACCATATGATGTTTGTATAAGTTTACTTGAGTGTGGAGAGGTCAAAAACTCTTCCCTATGGTAAGGACGAGCCAAGAACCCTTGAGCTTGGTTGAGACAAAGCAAAGAGTCTCTCAAAAGTAAAGTGGGCTTCCAAGAGTATGGTTGAATCTAAAGTTCTTAAGAAATGGGTGAGGCAAGTCCAAAACCTATTAGGAGAAGTGTGAGGCCAATCCAAAAACTTAGTGAGCTCTTGAATGATTTGTATGAGTTGTTCACATGCCAAGTTTGCTTTTAAAAGGTCTATGGCTTTTATTTTCTCCATGCATGCATTTGTAAAGCTTGCTTGCACATATTATGTATGATTGAATGGGAGATGAGCTATTGGGATTCTTTGAATGTCATCCCCTCCTCTCCAATGATCCAACATGCTAGGTGGACTAAGTAATTATAGTGAAGGGAGTCAACAACCATAAAGAGCAAAGATTGACAAGCTTATGTCTTGTTTTGTCTATTTTGGAACCATAATAATGGTTCATAATGTATATGATGTTGTATATGTACCATGAACCTTGAGACATGTGTAAATATACTATTATGTGATGTAAAATGATATATGACCCATAGCACTTATTTTGAGTATGTAATGCTAAAGTGTGCAATATGGAATTTTGATGAAAGTATGCATAAGTGTGGGTTGAATAGCCAAAATGAGATGCATGACGTTTAGGACCATTTGGGTAGCTCACACAAGTCTTAAATGTACTTTTAGACTTGCCCAAAAGGTGCCAAGACCAAGGGAAATCCATTTGGCAACTTTGGTATCTTATATGAAGCCAAAATTGACCATTATGGAACCCTAAGTCATATTTTGGCCAAATGAGTTAGTATTGATTTAAGATTTGGCATGTAATTAGGTCTCATCAAGAGACTTTTGGGAATCTAAAGATCATAATTTTTAGAAGTCTACAGAATATTTGATAATTTTTCAAATTTGGCAATTTTCATGGTTTCCGGTATGTGCACTGTTCACACTAGCAGATTTGTATTCTGTGTCATCTGATGGGAAAATGGTTTCCAATGCCTTTGAAATTTTACATGCATAAACTAGAGGTTATAATATTTCTGTTACTATAGAAATCACCTCATTTGGAGGTCTGAGCAAAGAGTTATGCATTTTTGAAGTTGGCTGTCAGTAGTAGTGATGCTCCAGGAGTCTAGTCACTGTTCTATAGATTTCTAATGTCTAAAAGTATTTTTTTCATTCTAAAATCATTTTTACCATAAATTTAAAAAAATTTTCTTTCCATAATGACTGAAAATGTGTGATTTCTATTTTTATCGAATTAGTTATGAATTTTAAAAGTTTGTATCAGTAATCTGAAACAGCAGCCCAGGTAATAGTGACCTCTGAACCTTTTTGGATGTCAAACGTCCTCTGTGATGAATTTTATACTCTGAGATTTTTATTTTAAATTAGACATCAATAGCTTCCCAAAATGACCAAGATTGCATGATTTTTATTTTTTTTAGATTTAGTTATGATTTTTCAAATTTTGGTTAGAAAATGGAGCAAATTTGGCCGAAATTAAACAAGCCTATTTCATGCTTCATTTCGGTTTTCATGAGTTGTGGGCATGATTTTGTGGTGAAAATGAGTTATATTGATGTATTTAACTATAAGGATGCATAGCATGAGCTCACACAGTCCACATGACACCGAATGAAATTTTTAAGTATGACGCAACGCAAAGAAAGTCACTATTTTTCCCCTTTTGCCTTATATTTTCATGAATATAATGATGTGAGGTATGTATATATATGATATGATGAGCTAGAAGTTATGGTGTTACACTACCTTTCTTGCTTCATTATGAAATGCATAGAATAAGACCTAGAAATGGCATGAAGCAAGCTAGATAAATATGGTGTTACATATAGCCTCATAAAATGGTTAATTTTGGCCTCCATAAGTCGTCAAGTTTGTCCAAATGGCTTCTCTAATGATTTGGCACATCTTGGGCAAGTTTAAAAGCATGAATATGACTTGTAGGAACCTCCCAAGTGGTCCCAAGCTTCATGCATCTCAATTTGACCATTCCACTTCCATTAATGCATTAATACATCAAGCCATCAAGAAGCTAAAATTCCCATTTCCATGGATTTTATGCCATATATGGTTTATACAAGAGTCATACATCATATTACATTTGTCCATTAGCTTACATATAAAAAATAATATGCACAAAGTAACTTTGGTATTTAAATACATAACAAGCTACATAATAGACAAAGTATGACTTTTCAATACTCTTGACTTGCCTTTCTTGTTTCTTGGACATCACCTAGACATTTCAGGATAATGGAAGGAAGGGGATTGAGATTCCTTGAATCTCAATAACTCACACACCCATTCACATACATATTTAAGGCATATACACATCAAATCATATGTATGGAAGGTTTAGCAACCATAAAGTATGCAAAGTCACAATTTCCATGCCACTTAATCACATTCAAGCCAAGACCATGCTCTAGGGGCCTTTGGTTTTGCCTCAACCCATTTTTAAAACTTTTGGATTTGCCTCACTCTTGTCCTAGAGACTTTTGTCCTTGTCTCACTCATGCCATGAGACTTTTGGCATTTCCTCACCTTCATTAAGGGACTTTTAGCATCACCTCACCCTTATGAGCCATTTCCACAACCAAAGCCATTCAAGAAGACACATTAGTACCATTGTAATATCAAGGCATCAAATGGCATATTCTCAAGTCACAAGAGCATACAAAAACACACAAATACATACATAGGCACACAAGAATGCAAGGAGAATGAGATGGAGAGCTACCTTTAACTTGATGCAAGCTTTACTTGTCTTATTCTTCCCTTTTTTTGGTTTCACAAGCACACCTAGGTGGGTTGGTGTTCTCTTGGCCTAAACACCATAAACAACACACAATTATATACTTGAAGTAAGCCAAGACACTAAACTCATTCTTGAACACATACTTAGTTCTATAAGTGACATAATAGCTCCATAAATGGCCTATTGAAGGAACCTTTACAATTCAAACTCTAGGCTCCCATCTCTTTCCATTTCTAAGCCTCTTGGCCTCATTCAAAGTCCTTGGTGGTCTCACACAATCATTTACACAAGCTTAGAATCAAGTTGCTTCACAAAGCACCATTATGGACACCATTGTCCTATCTCCCAATCCATGGTTCCTAAATTTTTTTCAATGGTTTCTCCCATCTTCTAACATCATATAAAGTCCTAAACCAATGTTAGAACAAATTAAAACATCCTCTACCCCTATCCATCCTAGCGTAGCTGAACTTATAAGCAATAATGGGGTTCTTAGAGTTTCAAATTTTTCCTTGATAGGAGAGCCACTTGGGAGGCTTTCTAAGAGTCTTAAGAGTTCAAGGAAGCACTCAAATAGCCAAGAAATTACTCACACAAAATCATATTTTATAAAACCTTAAAGAAGCCTATGCTTTCCTATCTTGTTTTCCATAGGCTTGTCTTGCAATTTCTTGCCATATTCCTCTTTCTCATGGTCTAAAACCTTAGTTCCTTCATTGTTTTTGGACAAAACATCCCTCCCCCATATGATTCTAGTTTAGGCCAAAATACACACAGGGAAGGAGCACGAGAAAGAAGCAACCAAAATAGAAATTACCTTGGATTCAAGCTTACTTTCGAGAGCCTTTCTCCTTGATTTGCTTCTCCTTAAGAATTTTGAATTATCCCCCCTTCTTCTAGACTGAAAATAGAACCAAATCCACCTAATAAAACCATGGAAAGAAAGCTTGAAGGAAGGAAAACAAAATTGGAAGAAGAAGAAACATGAAATTCCTTGAAATTGATTATCTTTCCTTGGTTTTCTTCCTCCTTTCTCTCCTCTTCATGTGTGCCTAAAAGAGAACTTTTTTTCTATATTTTAGGCAGAGAGGGTCATGCTATATGAGAAGGAGAAGAGATAAAAAGCTCATGGAACATTCAAGAAACTTACCTTTTCTAAAATTTCAATTTCGTCCTTTCGTGATGGCAATTTTGTTTCGACTTCATTTTAACTCCCTTTTTAGAACCATTTTCCATTATAAAATTTAGGTTCCTAATTTAATAAAATGCATTTGGAATCACTCAATTTGGAGCTAAAACTTTATCGAATGAATCCATCAAAGTTCAGGTTCACCGTCATTAAAAATGAACACAGGAGGGGTTTTACTAGTCCTAGAGCTTCCCATAGTTTTTGGGGCCTCTAATCGAGGACAATACTATTAAGGGCTTTGTAGGGAATTAGAATCAGAGCTTACCTAACTATGTGTGCACCTCGAAGACAAGGTGGCCCTAAAGGGGGGTGCATTGTAATGTCTCACATAGTGTAAAAAGACCCTGGGGTAAAGCCTTATAGGTGAGAGCGGTGCTCTACCTCTCAACAACATGCTTTTGTGGGATAAAGCCTTGGACCGAGATCACTGGCTGAGGCAAAGTGTCTAACCAAGGATAATACCATCAAAAGCTTTATGGGAAATTGGTATCAAAGTCAGCCTAGCCGTGTGTGGACCTTAAGGACAAGGTGGCCCCAAATGGGGGTGCATTATAATGTCCCACATCAAGTAGGAAGATCTTAGGCTAAGACCTTATAAGTGGGAGTGATGCTCTCCCTCTCAACGGTGCTCTTTTGTGGGACAAAACCTTAGACCTAGATCACCAACTAAGGCAAGGTGTCTAACTAAGGATAATATCGTTGAGGACTTTATGGGGAATTGGTATAAGAGTTAGTCTAGCCACATATACACCTCGAGGACAACATGACTCTAAAGGGGAGTAGATTGTAATGTCCCACATCGGATAGAAAGACCCTGGGCTAAGGCCTTATAAGTGGGAGTGGTACTCTCCCTCTCGATAGTGCACTTTTATAGGACAAAACCTTGGACCCAGATCATCGGTTGAGGCAAAGTGTCTAACCGAGGACAATACCATCAAGAGCTCTATAGGGAATTGGTATCAGAGTTGGCCTAACCGTATGTTCACCTAGAGGACAAGGTGCCCTCAAATGAGGGTGTATTATAATGTCTCACATTAGATAGGAAGACCCTAGGCTAAGGCTTTATAAGTGGGAATAGTGCTCTCCTTCTTAACGGTGAGCTTTTATGGGATAAAACCTTAGAGATAGACACCATAAAGCCCTTAACGATATTTTCCCCATAGAGCCTTCGATAGTATTGTCCATGGTTAGACACCTTACCTCAGCTAGCGATCTAGGTCTAAGGTTTTGTCCCATAAAAGCGCACCGTCAAGAGGGAGTACCACTCCCACTTATAAGTCCTTAACCCGGGTCTTCTTACTTGATATGGTACATTACAATGCACCCCCCTTTGAGGCCGCCTTGTCCTCGAGGTGCACACGCTGCTAGGCCGGTTTTGATACCAATTCCCTATGAGCCTTTAACGATATTGTCCTAGTTATACACCTTGCCTCAGCAAGTAATCTATGTAACACCATCATATCATAACTCATTTCATGCCATTTCTAGGTTCTATTCCACGAAGCATGTGAGTTCTTAAGAAAAAGATATTAAAATATTACATTTTCATGTGTTGCGTAGCGGATAAATTTTTTATCTAGTATTCCATAGACCAAGGGAACTCATTAAACTTGTACTCATATTTAATTACACTAATAAAATTCAAAACCATTTAAGAAAGTGGCTTGGAACTAATACAAATGGGTGAAACACACCAATTTCCACGAATTAGCCAAGGTCAAATTTTTAGTTTTTCTATCACAAATTCAAAAATTTATAACTAAATCCACAAAAATTAAAATCCAACAAATTTTATCATTCTAGAAAGATCTAGATGTCTGCCCCATGGTAAAAATAATTTTAGCTCGTGAACGATTAATAGAAAAACTTTTGACATCCAAAAAACCACTGAGGTCTCTATTACCTGGGCCACTCTTCAGATTTCTGATATAAATTTTCAAAATTCATAACTAATTCTATAAAAATTGAAATCATACAAATTTGGTCATTTGAGAAAGCTAAAAATGTTAAATTTATGCTAAAAATAATTCTAGAATGAAATAGATACTTGTATCTATTGGAAAACTATAAATAAATAACTAGACTCAGGGGGGGCTACTGCTACTGATAGCAAACTTCAAAAATGCATAAATCTTTGCTCATACCTCCAAATGAGGTGATCTTAGTGGCTACAGAAATTTAATAACCATTAGTTTATGCTTGAAAAATTTCACAAGCATTGGACACTATTTTCCTATCAGATGACACAGAACACAGAACTGACAGTGTGAACAGTGCACATACCAGAACCAATTGAAAATCCCAACTTTGAAAATTTATAAATAATTCTATAGAGCTCCGTTTTTCTTTCACTTTAGCTTCCCAAAAATCTCTCAATAAGCTCTACATGTCTACTAAATTTCATGGAAAAATTCCTTCATTTGGTCAAAAAATGCCATAGGGTGTCATTTCAGTCATTTTAATGCCTTTTAATGGTTCAAATATGGGCAAAATGGCTCCTAAGGTTCTTATGGCCACTTGGGCACGTGGAAATAGCCTAAAAAGACTCTTTAAACTTGTCTCCAAGGTGTAAATTTCTAGAACACATAATTTCATTTTCCATCCCCAAGCTATATGCTAAGAAACATACACTTAAAATGGTCATTCAATACCCAAAAATTGCAATACATTCCATTTATCATCAAATTTCATACATACATCATCTATTAGGATATTTACACATGTTCCATTCATTGTATGTCAATTGTATCAAAAGATTACATTATCTGCCATTCCTTTGGTTACAACATAAGCAAAATCAAGCAATTTAAGGCCAAAGCTTTATCTTCCAACTTGGTGACTTCTATTTCCTTGTTCATTGGCTCCACCTAGCATATTAAGATATTGGAGAGGAGGGAGTGTGATTCAAAGAATCCCAATAGCTCATCTCTCATTCAATCATGCATAAAGAATGTAATACAAGCCTTAAAATGCATGCATAGCATGCTAATATTTGAAATGGTTAAAGATGCATTATTGGCATTTACACAAGGCATACATAGCATACTTAGGTTTGCCAAATGAACAGATTAGCCTCACCCACTTTCTTCAAAGTTCATGGACTTGCCTCACCCTTCTTCTCAAAGGCCTTGAACTAAGCCTTGCTCTTGGGAGACTTTCTCTTGGTCTCAACCACTTCTAAAGGCTCTTGGCTAATCCTCATCAAAGATAGAAGGTTCTTGGCCTCTCCACATTCAAGCAAACCAATACAAACATTCTAGGCATCATTTGAATACATAATGCAATACTATGGTTTCATGGAACATAGGCATCATAATAAAATACAATTCATAGCTTAAAATACACATACATTCAAAAATAATGTAGACATCCATTCATGCATGGGAGAAAAGAGAGAGAGCTACCTTTGCCATATAAGTATACTTTTTCTTTAAATTTCCATTCCTTCTTCTCAGCCTAACCAAAAGCTTAGGAAGCATTAACTTCTCTTAGCCTAAATACACCAAAAGAAATATAAATTACTTATGGGAACAAGCCTTGGCATTATACACACTTTACATGATGCTACTTTGGTCTATGGCCCCATTATGCTTCCATAAGGCACTTAATGAAGCAACTACAAGAATTCATGATCTTGGCTCCTTTCTCTCCTTCAATCTATGATTCTTGACTCTATTTAGACTCTTTGAAGTCATCACACAATTATTTTAAGGAGCCTAGTTAGGAATTCTTCATTATGCTACATTATAGAGCCTACACTTTCATCTCACTATCTGTGGCTTCTAAAATTTTTCCAAAACTTTCTCTCATCCTCTTCCATCATACATGACTCAAAAATAAGCTTGGAACAAATTAAAACTTCCCCTTGGTACACTTTCTAGCCTAGGCTGAAACCATGCTCCATATGAATACCAAGTGGGTTTGCTTCCTTTTCTTGATGAAAGATGTATATAAAAAGCTTCTTAGGGACCCTAAGAATTCATATAAGTTCTTAGACAATGAAAATGCTACTAAGAAGCTTCACACAAATCATAATGCAACACACTTTCTAATATCCATATCTTACATTCTAATGCATTTCAATTAATTTCACTTGCCTAATCTTGTTCTTCTCCCATCCAAACCTCTAGTTTACTCATGTTTTAGTCTCAATTACCTCTCCTTCAATAATTCCCTAGAATGGCCGAATAAATAGGGAGAAGAAAAATAAAGAAAGAGCATGTATTTCAAGTGGTAACTTACCTTGTTGGATTCCTTGGTCCATGGAGAAAATTATGCTATCAAAATTTTCTTCAAAATCCTCCCTTCTTCCAAGAAACCAGCCATGAATTTGGCCCTTTTTTGAAACTAAAACCAGGCTTGAGGAGAGGAAGAATATTGGTAAAAACAAGACCATGAAATTTGGTGGATTTTCATACCTTTTTTGCCTTCTTTTCCCTTTTTTTTCCTCCCTCTTTAGATGCCATACCAGACTTGTTAGAGCTACTGGAAGTTGGCAATAGAATGAGGAAGAAGGGGTGTGCCACTTTTAAAAAGAAGAAAAGGGATTTTTGTAACTTTTCACCTTATTTATGTTTTTGCCATTGTACTTTGACCAAGCTGTTTGAACTCATTTTAGATCCTTTTTAAAAATCATCTTTTCCATTATAAAAATTAGGTTCTCTAATTTATAAAATGCCTTTGGAATCACTCAATTTAGATTTAAAACCATTCTGAACCATTCGGTCAAAGTTTTGGTCAACCAATGGCTGAAATAGCTCACCAGAAGGGTTTCAGTTGTCCTGAGGGTTTCCATGGTTTTTAGGGCCTCTGAAAATCCCAGAAAGTTCAAATTTTTCATCTAAAAAGCCCTCCTATGAGTTTTCCAAAAGTTACTTGCATTTACAAAAATATCACTGACCTTTCGGCAAATTTTTTAAATCACTTTGGCCTGGTTTCTGGGCAACTCAAGGCTCAAATCTTCATTTCTATTATTTAGAATTTCATCCTAATTTTAGTTGGCCCTAATTCCTTCTATTTTTAGGACTTCTTTTTGTATTTTAGCCCATTTCTGACATTTATGGAGAAACTGAACATTACGTTTCTCACATTTACAGAGGGACCAGATGTTACAATCTAGGTCCGTGGTTTTGTCCCACAAAATCACACTATCAAGAAAGAGAGCATTACTCCCACTTATAAGGCCTTAGCCCAAGGTCTTCTTACCTGATGTTGGACATTACAATCTACACCTTTGTAGGGCTACCTTGTCCTCGAGGTGCAACTGCGGTTAAGCCGGCTCTGATACCAATTCCCCATGGTGCTGTCGATGGTATTGTCCTTGATTAGACACCTTGCCTTAGTTAACGATGTCACACCATAATACTTCTAACCTTACTTTAGCCTTTCTCATGCGTTTGCAAGGATTCCACATCCTTGGCATGACACTTCATGGAGAAAAAGCATGAAATAATGCACTATCCCACGCTATAGGGAAATCAAATTTCTTTCTTTTATGCTCTGTGGACCCCATGAATTCTCAAGCATCATACTCTACTCATAATCTATCTATACAAGTCATAAACATCATAAAATATCTCATGTAAATCGGATTTGGAGCCTCACACAGTAGAAAATGCATGTTCAATTTTGGGCTCAAACTTCAGTTTTCTGGGACAGACTTTGGAAATTCATAATTAAATCTAAAAAAATTGAAACCAATGACTCATAGCTTTTTGGAAAAACCCATATGATAACTTTATGCTAAAAATACTCCCAGGCCATGAAAATGTCATTTAGACCACGATTGACAATATAAAAGCATCGCAGGTCCGGATGTCCTAGAATTTTGATACAACTTACTAATATGAATTTCAAAAATTCATAAATAATTCCACAAAAATCCAAATCAAGTAAACTATACCAATCTGGAAAGCTAGAGATGTGTAACATCTAGTTCTCTAAAAACCAGAGAAAACGTGAGAAACATAACATACAGTTTCTCTGTTAACGAACGAAACTCACCGAATACAAAAGGAAGCCCCCCAAGATGAGATAGTTATGGTTCTGAAAACTTTGGGAAGCCTTCTAGACTCCTAAAAATGAGAATCTTAGGTTTAGATGGAAAGAAAAATGGAGCTAGAATGAAAAAACGATTTCTTACGAAAAGCCTACGAAACGTAATGGCACTTTTATAATTTTAAGCAAATTTTGGAATTCACATAAGAGGGCTTTTCAAATGAAAGTTTTGAGTTCTTCCAGATTCTCAGAGGCCCTCAAAATCATGAAAACCCCTAGGACAGTTAAAACCCCTCTAGTGAACGTTTTCTAACGTTGATTGGCCCGAACTTTGATTGATTCTTTCAGGAAGGTTTTAGCTCCAATTTGAGTGATTCCAAAGGCATTTTACTAAATTGGGAACCTAAATTTTATAATGGAAAAGATGGTTCTAAAAAAGGAGCTAAAACAAAGGAAAAACAAAAATGCCAAGAACGAAGGACAAGATTGGAATTTTTGAAAAATGTAACTTCCTCCCACCTATATATATGATGCACCCTTATTCTCCCTTCATGTTGCACGACCAAGTTCTGCCTAAAACCAAAGGAAAACCCTGGGGAGAATGGCACATAAGAGAAAGGCAAAGAAGAGGAGAAACCAAAGGCTTAAGGTATGGAAATTAGTAGTTTTCCATGCTCTTTCTCTTCCAAACCTTTTCTCCTCCATTCTCATTTGTTTCCTATGATTATAATAAAGTTTATAAATCTATTTTAAGGGAGAAATTGAGGGGAAAATTCGGATTTGAAGAGAGGAGCTCAAAGAACACAAGATTCAAGTGAGAAAAACTAAGAAAACAAGGTAATTTCTTTTCCTATGGTTGTCATCTTTGGTTCCCTCCTCCACCATTTCGCCCCACTTGAGAAAACCCTAGGAGGAGATGATTTTTAGGCAGAACCAAGCATGAATCTACGAAAAAAGGGTGTGGAGATTAAGAATATGCTAAGGGAATTAACAAAAAACCATTAAATTTCAATATGCAAGTTCTAGGGTTTCAATTACAACTTGTAAAATCTGATTTTGTATGATGATTTCTAGGCCTAAGTAAGAGTTTAAATGAGCTCCCAAGATCCCTAAGAGGCTCCCCATATGCTTCTTCCCTTAAGAAAATAAAGAAAGCTCCATGGAACCCAATATGCTTCACAGCCTCGGCCTAGATGGGTTCTCCTAGCTAGGGAGAGTTTTAAATTTTTCTAAGGCCATTCATGAGTCATATTTGATGAATGAAAATAAGAGGAGGCCCTGGAAAAAATTTAGAACTCAGAGAAAGTGATTTGGTGCTTTAGGTTTCATATTATGACCTAAAGAAGTAACATGATGTTAGGCCCTTTGTTTTAATGGTGTGATGACTCCAAGAGGCTTAAAAGGAGTCAAGAATCATATTTGAAAAGAAAGAATGAAGCCTAGAAGTCATTTGAGGGGTGTTGCTTCATTAGGTGCAATTATGGACCATAATGGAGCCAATAGAGCAATCTAGTGTTTCACTAACTTATGTAGCCTTAGAATTTGTCTTATGAACCTAATTGGCTCCCATAAATTGCATCTAGGCCAAGAGAAACCATCTCCACCAATTTATGGGTGTGTGGCCAAAAGAGGAGACTTGAATTTCAAGGAAAAAGTGTGTGAGTGTACACAAGGTAACCCTCTCCACCTTCTCTCATGCATAGATGTGTGTTTAGCTTGTTTTAGAATGTGTGTATGTGTATTTTCAAGTTATGAAAAGTATGCTAGCATGCCTTTATATGCCATAATCCTTGATGTAATGTTATGTTTTTAAATAATTTCATGATGGTTGCATGAGTTTGCTTGAGTGTAAAAAGGCCAAAAACTTTTCCTTTTAGTGAGGATGAGCCGAGAACCCTTGAGCTCGGTTGAAACATAGCAAAGAGTCTTCCAAAGCAAAGTGAGCTCTTAAGAGTATGGTTGAGTTTAAAGTGCTCAAAGAATGGGTGAGGCAAGTCCAAAATCCATGAGGAGAAGTGTGAGGCCAATCCAAACAATTAGTGAGCTCTTGAATGTCTTGTATGATTGATTCACATGCCAAGGTTTCTTTTAAAATGTCTAGGATTTCTAATTTCTCCATGCATGCATTTGTAAAGCTTACTTTGCACATATTATATATGATTGAATGGGAGATGAGCTATTGGGATTCTTTAAATCTCATCCCCTCCTCTCCAATGATCTCACACGCTAGGTGGACCAAGCAGATATGCCAATGAGAGCCAACAACCATGAAGAAGGGAGATTGACAAGCATATGTCTAGTTTTAGCTATTTTAAAACCATACTTATGTACCTTGATGTGTATGATGATGTAGATAGTCTATGAACCTTGAGACATGTATAAATATGCTACTATGTGATGTTTATCACTATGGATATGATGTATGAGTTTTATAATACAATTTGAGTTTGTAATATCCAAATGTGCAATGTGGAAGTATGATGCAATTATGCATAAGTGTGGGTTGAACAGCTAAAATGAGATGCATGAGGTTTAGGACCCTTTGGACAGCTCACACAAGTCTTAAATATGCTTTTAGACTTGCCCAAAAGGTGCCAACACCAAGGGAAGGCCATTTGGCAAGTTTGGTACCTCATATGGAGCCAAATTTGACCATAATGGAACCCTATGTCACTTTTTGGCCAAATGAGTTAGGCTTGATCTGAAATTTGGAATGCAAGTAGATATCATTAATATATTTTTGGAAAGCTAAAGAACATAATTTTTAGAGGTCTATAGAATATTTGATGAGTTTTTAAAGTTGGGATTTTCTATTGATTCTGGTATGTGCACTGTTCACACTGGCAGATTTTTTATGTGCGTCACCCGATGGCCAAATGATGTCCAATGCTTGTGAAATTTTATAAACATAAACTAAAGGCCATAAGATTCTTGTGACCACTGAGATCACCTCATTTGGATGTTTGAGCAAAGAGTTATGCATTTTTGACATTAGCTGTTAGTAGCAATGGCACTGTAGGAGTTCAATCACTATTCCATAGGATTCCAATAGCCAAACATATCTGTTTTATTTTGAAATTTTTTTTATTATCAAGTTAAAATTTTTAGATTTCAAGAATGATTAAATTTGTGTGATTTAGAGTTTTATAAAATTAGTTATGAATTTTAGAAGTTTGTATCAGTAATCTAAAATAGCAGCCCAGGCAGCAGCGACCTCAGTACCTTTTCGGATGTCCAACGTCCTCTATGATGCATGTTATAGTCTGGGCATATTTTTACTGTAAATTAGACACCCTAATCTTTCTAGAACGACCAATATTGCATCATTTTGATTTTCTAGATTTAGTTATGATATTCCAAAATTTGCTTAGAAAAGAGGTCAATTCTGGCCGAGAATACTCTTCAAATTTCCATGCCCCATTTCGGTTTCCATAGGTTGTAGGTATTTTTTTTTATGCAAATGAGTTGAAATGATGAAATTAAATATGAGAAAGTATAGTATGAGCTCACACGGTCCACGTGACACCGAATGAAATTTTTTAGATACGACGTAACGCGTAAATGAGTATTATTTCCTTACCCTTTTCATGCAAAACTTACATGATTCATGATATTAAGTTATGTAAAGGCATGAAATGAGTTAGAAGTTTTGGTGTTATATTTATTAGTATCAGAGCAAAGTTTCAGGCTCTCTTGGATTGGATTTGGCTTAAGGATGTA
This sequence comes from Erythrophleum fordii, assembly GCA_032878935.1. Lineage (NCBI taxonomy): Eukaryota > Viridiplantae > Streptophyta > Magnoliopsida > Fabales > Fabaceae > Erythrophleum > Erythrophleum fordii. The sequence goes on from JAVQMF010000029.1 coordinate 6,071,991, forward strand.
GCCATGGGCCTTTGTAAAAGGCTTGTATGACTCTGAAAAGTCCTATATGAGATATATTGGGTGTAGGAGAATAGTTTGTGGCTTTGTGAGTTGTGGGATGGTCTTAGAGTAGTTAGTGGACACCGGGACAAGGTGGCCTCTAGAGTAGCTTGAGCAGAGCTAACCTTAAGCAGAGTTGAGTGATCTAACGGCTAGAGCTCTATATGATATGGTAGCTTGCCGGGATCAGTGGCAAGCCTTAGACATAAACGATGAGAAATGATCTCGTTGATATGAAGAGGCTTGCTAGAAGGAGTATGTGAAGCCTAATTTTTCCTGGTAGTCATACCCAGGCCATTCCAAAATGTCCTACTTCATGCAGAGACAAGTAATGATACAGTGCGATGTGAGATGAGACTGCAACTGCACAGGGCTAGTTTATAGGGGAATACGAAAGAGAATTATCCCCTAGCCACAACACCCAAATGTCTAGATGAATTTTAAAGCCAAAAAGCTAATTCCCTCAGGCTAGAGGTTAAGTTACAAGTTACACCCTAGAGCCCTTACAGTTCAGAGGTAACAGCTAGCTATGTATGAATGAAGTAAGAGATAGAACCCTCTAGCTTGATGATGGGCTAGATATAGAGGCAGTGAGGCTCAGGTTGGTAGCTAAAGATGAAAATCTAATCCCTAAAAAAAAAACTAATCAGAGGCCATTAGCGATGGCCAATTATTCCAAGAAATAGCAAGGTAATCCAGAGAGTTCCTAGCCACAGCCAATACTTAGATAGAAAAATTAAGGTGAACCCGAGGCTAATTAGCCGCGGCGAATGGCACTATGAATGCCTTGTTGGTCATATTTAGGCCAACTTAAGAAAGGAGTTAATAAGGGGTAAGACAACCCATAGAGAGTGGAAACCCCTAGTATAAATAGAAAAAGAGTGGTGAATAGTCACGGAAGGTTAGTAAGAAGTCCGTGAGCCTAGTAGTTGAGACTAAAAAGGAGCTCAACATAGAGGAAGTTAGACACAAGGATGATAAGATTGTTGAGACCTACCTTTAAGGTGTTGACTCCAACTTAAGGTGTTACCCTATAAGACACTGAATGATAGAACGTTAGTGTAGCCTCAAAATAATGTATGATAAAATTACCAGCAGTGAGGCACATAGCGAGTGGCCTAAAAAGGTGTACCTCATAGGTAACACCTAGAAGTAAGTATGAGTAGCCAATAACAGAGACCCAGAAAAGAGTAAGGATAGTTAGTAAGCTACAGGTCCAATGAGATGGCTAGCCTAGGCTGAGCATAAGCTAAAGCCTAGAGGAGATGACCAGTAGCATCATTCTAGGTGAGATATGTAAATGAAAGGCTCAGTGAAAGTTCTCCCTAGATTGAGAAAGAAAAAATGAGACATCCTGATGTCGGGGAAACCACCCAGTAATGGTTAGTAATTCCCCTAGATAGATCCCTCTAAGTCATAGAGCATAGTGATAAAGAAAGTGAGGAAGAGCTGAGAAATTAGCTACAAAAAGGATGCCCTCACTTTAGTCATAATTAGATGAGTAAGCTAAGCTTAAAAGAGTAAATAGATAGGGGTTTGATAATTAGTCAGACGAGCTCCCTAATATAAGAATGATATAGGGTTAAGGCACGTGAGTGATTAGAGCACTCAGTAGAGCATAAATTTTCAGTGAGATAGAATCCGAACGTTGAGAGTATATATGTCCTAGATTAGGTTAGCAAAACCCTAGAAATAGTATACTGTGCTCCTGGGGATGAGGCTAAAGAGGCTGAGCAAAGAGAAAGCCCAGTTCTAATCCAAACATAAAAAGAAGCTAAGATAGACAGTTAGTGCCTTAGACCCTCAGGGAAGCTCGAGAGAACTAGAGACTGCCTAAGAAGGTGAGCCTCGTTTTATGTAGAAAAAGAGTATAAACTGAGAGCGCCATAGAAGGAAATTCCTGGGATTATATAATATAGAATTCTTCTTACCAAGGGATGGTTTAGCTAAGAGCAGAGTAAGAGTATAAGTGAAAAATAGACCTCTTTGATGTTACAAAGAGTAAATTAGTAGAGGAACCCCAGGAAAATGTAAGTGCTCTTGTGCATAGAAAAATTTGAACTGGCAACAACAACAGCCAGTAGTAAAACATCCTTTTTCCTAAGTAAGAGGATAAGAAAGGTAGAAAGAACAGATATGACAGTGTTCAAGCCGTGAACATACTAGATTGAGAATAGATATTCAGTTAATGTGCTTGAGTACTTAAGAAAACACACTTGTCCTTGGCATAGATGCCCTTCTAGCATGATACTGCCTGAAGTAAAAATAGTCGGGCGATACAAAGAGATCTCGGGATGTAGTAGAGAAAGAATCCTACTTTCCCCGAGTACTCTATGAAAATAGGGCAGATAGAAAAAGATAAGAAAGAGGTACTTTAGATTACTGGGAAACTTGTAATATACAGGTGATAGTGGCCTTGAGCTCAGTCATGAGGCACCCGTGTATTAGTGTTTGATGCTATGGTTTGCTTGCAACAATGGTCACATGATATTAGGCCTAATCAACCTAATAGTAATGTAACTTGAGTGTGTAGCAAACAATGACATCACTCACCACAGTGTCCTAATAATTGAAAGGTATCCTAGTCAAAGAACGAGATGAGTTAGAAAAGAGAAGTAAAAGGATTCCAAGAATACTAAAACAGTAAGAAAAGCATGCAGAGAGGAATCCCCAGTAGAGAATGTTCAGATTCAGTATACATAGTCTGAGTCCCTTATAATATATGTAAATGAAATGAATAGGGACCAGTGCATAGCCTCTCTCCTGCCAGAGATATTAACCATATTCAATGTGTGAAATGCCCTAGTGCTAAAGCACTTTTAAGCAGAACGTGGACATAGTTACAAACTGTAAGATATGAAAGGAAGACTAGAATGAATACACGTAGAGTAAGTAAGTCAATAGAGTAAGAAAAGAAAGCCTAAGCAAAAAGGGGTTGAAGTGGGAATCTGAAGACCCTATAAGGAGCAATGAATAAAAATTTAAAATGCTCCCTAATATCAGTATGATGGGATCCTAGAGAATCAGATGACACAGAACCCACTTCGCACGAAGAGCATGATATACTTCTGAGTTTAGCCCCAGCTATTATGAGCGATGGTCACTGGACTTAATGAACATGTATTTCACCGTCAAATACAGTGATCTTAGGCTTTGACGTCTCCTAGAGATAGATTTTTGTAGATCCCAGTATAGTACAGCGGGTTGCAGTAGACCTTAGCAAGGCTCTAAGAGGTCGCAGTAGACCTAGGGGTCACAATAGATCCCATAGAGTTACAGAGAGCCCTAGCCATAGTATGATAGATCTCTGGTAGAGATGACAGCCTGAGATAATTTTTACAGAGCAGTTAGTCTCAAAGACCAGTACAGTTTCAGCTGACTTTTGTCTCAAAGACCACAGACCTCCTGAGTTTAGTAGACCATTGCCACAGAGACATGAAGGCTTTACTCAGACAGTTAGACCACTTACTAGCTCTCTTTAGAGATGAGCATAGTGTATAGAATGAGGAGAGTGAGAAATTAGCTTTCCAGAGTTAGAGCCAGATGAACCACTACCTAGCAGACAATACCCTTGACCGAAGGATAAAGAGATCCCCGCATACTAGCTTATGTATTCAAAAAGGGGTCAGGTGCAGTTTTTATATAAGGTAAGTGGTACTATATATCTCTAGTAAGTAAAACTGTGAGAATAGCTAGCATCCCATCAGAACCCAGCAGTAGTCAGTGGTAGTAGTTCTTCGATGCTAGTATGAGATATATGTTAAGCCAATCAATATTGAAATGAGGGACTATAAAATGCCATTGTAAATGAGTGAAGAAAGTGAAGAAAAGTCCCGGCTTATAGAGACAAAGGTAAGAGTAAATAGAGAAACTAGGATCATTAAAAACAGAAACTCCTCAAAAGAACGGCAATCCCAGTAAGTAATTGCGAAATGAGGCCTGTGACAGGAAGAATGTGAATTGTAATCATGGGATGAGCTAGTAAGAAAGAACGCAGAGATAAACAGTAGACAGTACATATAAAATCAAACAGATAGGAACCTCCGATGGCTCTAATAATTAGAAAAGATGATGAGATGTCATGAGAAGCCATTCAGAGAGGATACGGGAGACATCATATGAAATAAGTTACCTCTTGAGACGTGTAAATAAGTCCACTGAAAGAAATGTTAATCTTACAAATGGATTAACATTAACCCGACATGATTAGTAAGCTCTCCTAAGATAGGCCTCTAGAGTCAGAAATTTCTTCCCCTTGTGAAAAGAACTAGCTAGTATTTAAGAGTAATAGAGCCCTTATTAAGAGCTAGTAATAAAAGTTCCTTGGCCAAGAGAAAATTTGAAAGAATGAAATCACTGAGCAAGGGTATAAAGTCAGGAAGAAGGGAAAGAAAAGAATAGTTAGCCAAAAAAGAAAAGAGTAAGGGGAAAGCATACCCCAAATTTTGAGGACAAAATTTATTTAAGGGGGGGAAAATGTAACATCTGGTTCTTCAAAAACCAGAGAAAACGTAAGAAACGTAACGTACAGTTTCTCTATTAACGAATGAAACTCACTAAATACAAAAGGAAGTCCCCTAAGATGAGATAGTTATGGTTCTGAAAAATTTGGAAAGCATTCTAAACTCCTAAAAATGAGAATCTCAGGTTTAGATGGAAAGAAAAAAGAAGCTAGAATGAAGAAACAATTTCTTACGAAAAGCCTTCGAAACATAATGGCATTTTCGTAATTTTGAGCAAATTTTGGAATTCACACAGGAGGGCTTTTTAAATGAAATTTTTTAGTTTTTCGTGGTTCTCAGAGGCCCTGAAAACCATAGAAACCCCCGGGACAGTTAAAACCCCTCCAGTGGACATTTTCTAACGTCGGTTGACCCGAACTTTGTGACTGATTCATTCAGAAAGGTTTTAGCTCCAATTTGAGTGATTCCAAAGGCATTTTACTAAATTGGGAACCTAAATTTCATAATAGAAAAGATAGTTCTCAAAAAAGAGCTAAAACAAAGGAGAAAAAAAATCCTAAGAATGAAGGGCAAAATTAGAATTTTTGAAAAATATAACTTCCTCCCACCTATATATATGATGCACCCTTCTTCTCCCTTCATGTTGCATGACCAAGTTCTGCCCAAAACTAGAGGAAAACTCTAGGAGAGTGGCATATAAGAGGAAGGCAAAGAGGAGGAGAAATCAAAGGCTTAAGGTATGGAAATTAGTAGTTTTTCATTCTCTTTCTCTTCCAAACCTCTTCTCCTCCATTCTCCTTTGTTTCTTATGATTATAATGAAGTTTATCAATCTATTTTAAGGGAGAAATTGAGGGGAAAATTCGGATTTGAAGAGAGGAGCTCAAAGAACACAAGATTCAAGTAAGAAAAAGCAAGAAAACAAGGTAATTTCTCTTCCTATGGTTGTCATCTTTGGTTCCCTCCTCCACCATTTTGCCCTACTTGAGAAAACCCTAGAAAGAGATGATTTTTAAGTAGAACCAAGCATGAATCTAAAGAAAAAGAGTGTGGAGATTAAGAATATGCTAAGGGAATTAACAAAAAACCATTAGATTTTAAGATGCATGTTCTAGGGTTTCAATTGCACCTTGTAAAATCTGATTTTGTATGATGATTCCTGCCTAAGTAAGAGTTTAAATGAGCTCTTAAGATCCCTAAGAGGCTCCCCATATGCTTCTTCCCTTGAGAAAATAAAGAAAGCTCCATGGAACCCAATATGCTTCACAGCCTCGGCCTAGATGGGTTCTCCTAGCTAGAGAGAGTTTTAAATTTTTCTAAGGCCATTCTTGAGTCATATTTGATGAATGAAAATAAGGGGAGGCCTTGGAAAAAATTTAGATCTCATAGAAAGTGATTTGGTGCCTTAGGTTTCATATTATGACCTAAAGAAGCAACATGATGTTAGGCCCTTTGTTTTAATGGTGTGATGACTCCAAGAGGCTTAAAAAGAGTCAAGAATCATATTTGAAAGGAAAGAATGAGGCCTAGAAGTAGTTTGAGGGGTGTTACTTCATTAGGTGCAATTATGGACTATAATGGAGCCTATAAAGCAATCTAGTGTTTCACTAAGTTATGTAGCCTTAGAATTTGTCTTATAAACCTAATTGGCTCCCATAAATTGCATCTAGGCCAAGAGAAATCATCTCCACCAATTGGTGGGTGTGTGGCCCAAAGAAGAGGCTTGAATTTCAAGGAAAAAGTGTGTGAGTATACACAAGGTAGCTCTCTCCACCTTCTCTCACGCATAGATGTGTGTTTAGCTTATTTTAGAATATGTGTATGTGTATTTTTAAGCTATGAAAAGTATGCTAGCATGCCTTTATATGCCATAATCATTGATGCCATGTTATGTTTTTAAATGATTTTATGATGGTTGTATGAGTTTGCTTGAGTCTAGAGAAGCCAAGAACTCTTCCTTTTGGTGATGATGAGTTGAGAACCCTTGAATTTGGTTGAGACATAGCAAAGAGTCTCCCAAAAGCAAAGTGAGCTCCCAAGAGTATGGTTGAGTCCAAAGTGCTCAAAGAATGTGCAAGACAAGTCCAAAATCTATGAGGAGAAGTGTGAGGCCAATCTAAATACTTAGTGAGCTCTTGAATGTCTTGTATGATTGATTCACATGCCAAGGTTGCTTTTAAAAAGTCTAGGATTTCTAATTTCTCCATGCATGCATTTGTAAAGCTTGCTTTGCACATATTATGTATGATTGAATGGGAGATGAGCTATTGGGATTCTTTAAATCTCATCCCCTCCTCTCTAATGATCTCACATGCTAGGTGGACTAAGTGGATATGCCAATGAGAGCTAACAACCATGAAGAAAGGAGATTGACAAGCATATGTCTAGTTTTAGCTATTTTGGAACCATACTTATGTACCTTGATGTGTATGATGATGTAGATAGTTTATGAACCTTGAGACATGTATAAATATGCTACTATGTGATGTTTATCACTATGGATATGATGTATGAGTTTTAGAATACAATTTGAGTTTGTAATGTCCAAATGTGCAATGTGGAAGTATGATGCAATTATGCATAAGTGTGGGTTGAATAGCCAAAATGAAATGCATGAGGTTTAGGACCCTTGGGATAGCTTACACAAGTCTTAAATATGCTTTTAAACTTGCCCAAAAGGTGCCAACACCAAGGGAAGGTCATTTGTCAAGTTTGGTACTGCATATGGAGCCAAATTTGACCATAATGGAACCCTATATCACTTTTTAGCCAAATGAGTTAGTCTTGATATGAAATTTGGCATGCAAGTAGATCTTATTAAGATATTTTTTGGAAGCTAAAGAATATAATTTTTGGAGGTCTAGAATATTTGATGAATTTTCAAATTTGGGATTTTCTATTGATTCTGGTATGTGTACTGTTCACACTGGCAGATTTGTATTTTGTGTCACCCGATAGTCAAATGGTGTCCAATACTTATGAAATTTTATATACATAAACTAGAGGCCATAATCATTCTGTGGCCATCAAGATCACCTCATTTGGATCTCTGAGCAAAGAGTTATGCATTTTTGACATTGGCTGTCAGTAGTAGTGGCGCCCCAAGAGTTCAGTCACTATTCCATAGGATTCTAATAGCTAAACGTATTTGTTTCATTCTGGAATTATTTTTAATATTAATTTAACATTTTTATATTTCTAAAATGGCTAAATATGTATGATTTATAGTTTTATAGAATTAGTTATGAATTTTAGAAATTTATATCAGTAATCTAAAACAGAAGCCCAGGCAGCAGTGACCTCAGTAGCTTTTTAGATGTCCAACGTCCTCCATGATACATATCATGGTCTGGGCTATTTTAGTGTGAAGTAGACATCCTAAACTTTCCAGAACAACTAAGATTGCATCATTTCAATTTTTCTAAATTTAGTTATGATGTTCCAAAGTTTGCCCAGAAAAGAGGCCAATTCTGGCCGAGAATGCTCTTCAAATTTCCATGCCCCATTTTGGTTTCTATAGGTTGTAGGCATGTTTTTGTGATGAAAATGAGTTGAAATGATGAAATTTTAGGAAGTATAGTATGAGCTCACACAGTCCATGTGACACCGAATGAAATTTTTTAGATACGACACAACGAGCAAATGAGTATTATTTCCTTGCCCTTTTCATGCAAAACTTACATGATTCATGATATTAAGTTATGTAAATGCATGAAATGAGCTAAAATTTATGGTGTTACAAGATGTTTACTTTAAGGAAAAATAGCTCTAGATCCATAAAATGACATTAAACTAGTAAAAATCGATGGAACATTACTCAAGGTCCTGCTACACTACTAACAGTAAATTCCAATTTCAAAAATGCATATCTCTCTCTACACACCACGAAATGAGGTGTTTCTAGTGGCTACAAATCACTGTAAGTGTCTCGTTTATCCATATAAAATTTTAGGACTATTGAACTTCGTTTGGCCCTTAAATGGCATAAAAACAAATCTATCCAAATAAATAGTGACCGATACCAATATACAAAATTTGTTGAACTTCGAAAGATCATAATAAATGATTTGAATCTCTAAATAATGAAGTTCTTAGGCCAACAAAAATCTATATATGATATCTATAGGTGTGTAAAATCTTAGCCTCAAAATTGTTCATTTGTTCACCTTATGAAATAGGGTTGCATTTTGGCATTTTAGGCCATTTCAAGGGTCATAAAGGGTCAAATTTTGCTTCTAACATTTCTAGGGCCACTTGGACACATGGGAAAGCATAAAAACAAACCTCTAAACATGTCTAAAGGGTCCAAAAACCTAGATCTTACAAATTCACTACCCTACTTATTGATATACATAAGAGCACATATATGCATTCTTGCCATACAATGTCAAAACATTTATTCTCATTCATATACTTTTAGCTTCCATACATACATCACATATACCGGTATATACATATGTCTAAGGGGTTATACATCATTCAAATCATTGCATTACATCACTTGACATCCATATGGCTATAATACAAACATTTTACAACTTTTTTGCCAACCTCTATGTCTTCAAGTGGGGTGGCTCCCAAATTCCTTTCTATTTTGCTCCACCTAAACATGTTAGGTAATGGGGAGAGAGTGAGATTTAAAGAATCTCAATAGCCCTATACACTTTTAATCATACATGATAGATGTAATTTTATGCAAAGGAATGTCATGCATGGTCTATGAGCTACATATGCATATTAAGAACATGGTTTCCATTTCATAAGTTTCAAATATATTGAGTAGACTCTCAAGACTTTGGTTAACCTCACCCACCTCTCTTAGGACTTTTAGACTTGTCTCACCCATTTCTTTTGGGACTTTTAACTAAGCCTTACTCCTTTTAAGACTTTTGGCTTGTCTCACCCATACTAAGGGGCTTTTAACTCATCCTTACCCTTATTAGAGGACTTTTGGCATTACCAAGTCTATTTAAGTTTTATGCACACATAAAAGAAATTCAAGACATATAAATGGCACCAGATATATCCTTACTAGCTAGACATGCTTTTCATAGTTTAACATACATACAAGCATCCAAGGCAATAAAACATCCACACACATACATGAGAGAAAGGTTAGAGGGCTACCTTGTAATGAATCACAATACTTTTCTCTTAGGATTCCCTTTCTCTTCACGTTCACACTCTTGCAAGGAGGTAAGACTCGTTTCTCGTAGCCTATAAACATCAATGGAGCATAACGGAGTCATTGAAATAAAACTTAGCTCGTTACAACTCAAGACTAGGCTACTTGACTTAAAGACCTCATTATGATTCAATAGTGCACACAGTGAGGCAACACATAGAGTTCTTGCTCTCAGCCCTTATTTTATGATCATTCTAGATCTCTTAACATAAACTAAACTCTTGGGAGTTATCACAACTCAATTTCAAGTGTGCTAGACTCACAATGCTTCTTTAGATACCCATGGAAGTGATATTACTTTCCTTAGTAGAAGGTGCATATGAGAAGCTCTTTAGGGGTCTTAGGAACTCATACAAACATTTACATAGGCTTAGAAAATTTTGGATAAGTTCAGATTTTAACCTATGTCCACTAACTCCTAATTTTTTATTTTGCAAATTTTCATGGTTCTTCCTTGGTTCGCTTTGTATATACTTGTTCCCCATACTCTAGTTCCTAAGATCTATGTTTGGTTCTACCCAAAACAACTCCCTCATGATTGCTCCTATGAAGGGAGAAACTCACCCATGCATGAACAAGAAGGAAGAAGCATGGAGGCTAATGTTCTTACCTTGAGTTCAAGCTTTCCTTGCATACTCTTCCTTTTCCTTTGGCTCTTCCTCCAATTCGAACTTCTCCTCTCTGGTCTGAGCTCAAAATAAAACCAAAAGCTTCTATAAATTCATCAAAAAGAAGAGGAGAAGGAGGAGGATGGGTTTGCTAAAGAAAGAAGCATGAAACACTACACTTTTCTTACCTTTTTTCTTGGATTTTTCTCTTCTTCCTCCCTCCTTGGACGCCCTCCTCAACTAGTCTCTCTCTCTCTCTCTCTCTCCTTTTAGCGAGCTAAAAGTCAATCCAGAGGTAGGGGAGAGTTTTGGACGTTTTAAGAAGCAATTTCCTTTTTTCCACACTTTTTCAGACTAAATCTCACTATAACAAGAAACAACCATCGCTACAACGAGCACTTATCAGTTCCAAGTGCCCCCGTGCTCGCCACAGCTGACATTATTCCAAAAAATTCTCTAGATTTTGTATTAGCCTTGAACTTACTATAGCGAATGACATTCTCGCTATAGCTAACAGGTACACTCGCTATAGCTAATAAACTTAGAAAAATTTCAACAACCTTAAGTTCTCATGTCTATAAAAACTCGAATGTTATAGGCAATCTAGGTCTGAGGTTTTGTCCCACAAAAGTGCGCCGTCAAGAGGGAGAGCAGCACTCCCACTCATAAGGCCTTAACCCAGAGTCTTCTTACCTGATGTGAGACATTACAATGCACCCCCTTTTGGGGCCACCTTGTCCTCGAGGTGCACAAGTAGCTAGGCCGACTTTAATACCAATTCCCCATAGAACCCTCGATGGTATTGTCCCCGGTTAAACACCTTGCCTCAGCCAACAATCTAGGTTCAAGGTTTTGTCCTACAAAAGCACATTGTCGAGAAGGATAGTACCATTCCAACTTATAAGGCCTTAGCCCATGGTCTTCTTACCCAATGTGGGACATTACAATCCACCCCCTTTGGGGCCACTTTGTGCTCGAGGTCTACACCTGGCTAGGCTGGCTCTGATACCAATTCCCCACAGAGCCTTTGTAATGTCTAGTGTTATGTAAAAACACTATAATGAGTCAGTTTAAAAAGAAAGTCCTTGCGATGAGTAAATTAAGGCCAAATGAAATTTGGATAAAATTTTAAATAATAAAAAATGAGGATTTGAGTCTTGAGTTATCCAAAAACCTAGGCTAAAATGATTTAAAAAATTTGTTGAAAGTCTAGTGGCATTTTTAAAAATATAGCCACTTTTTGGAAAACTCATAGGAGGGCTTTTTAAATGAAAATTTTGAGTTTTTCGAGGTTCTCAGAGGCCTTGAAAACCATAGGAAGTCTCAGGACAATTAAAACCCCTCCGGTGTATGTTTTCCAACAATGGTGAGCCCAAACTTTGACTGATTCGTTCGGAAAGGTTTTAACTCCAAATTGAATGATCTCAAAGGAATTTTATGAAATTGGGAATCTAAATTTTATGATGGAAAAGACGGTTCTCAAAAAGGAGCTAAAATGAAAATGCCAATTACAAAGGACAAATAGAATTTTTTAAAACAATTAATTCAAGAAACTTCATGTATTTATGCATCCGAATTCTAGGCTCTTCCTAATCAACATAAGCTTTGTCCAAATAGAGGGAGAGGCTACCAAGAGAGAGACGCATCAAGAGAAGCCAAAGAAGAAGGAAAAAATCAAGGAAAAAGGGTAAGAACATTCAAGAATCCATGGTCCTTCTTCTTGTAACTTCATTATCCTCTTTTTGCTTCATCTTTCCATGTTTTTGGTGAGTGAAATGGTTCTATTTTGGCCTTGAACCAAAAGGGAGAGTTAGAAATTCAAAGAGGAAGCTAAGGCATGAACACTCTTGAAAGAAGTTGAATCCAAGGTAATTTCTTACTTTTTGTTGCTTCTTCCTTCTTGTTCTTCTTTGTGTGTGTAACACCTAAAAATAGAACCATCTTGGGGAGGAAAGTTCTGACCAAAAGAACTAATAGCAAACCATGAAATTGGAGTGTGGGAACTTGGAATATGCCAAGAAATTGCAAGAAAAACTAAGGAATTCGAATTCCAAGTTAGAAAAGTGTAAAACTCTTGAATGCAATGTGAAAACTAATTTAATATATAAAGTTCCTTACATGAGTAAGTGTTAAATTGAGCTCCTAAGACCTCTAAGAAGCCTTCCAAATGTCTTTCCCATCAAAGAAAAATCAAAAAGTCCATAGGCTCTCTTCTCCTCCATAGCTTCGGCCAAGGCTACTTGAATAGGTTAGGGAGTGTTTTATTTTGTTCTAGCCTTGTCTTGGAACTTCACATGATGGTAGAAGGTGGGAGGAACCTTTGGAAAAAATTTAGAAGCCATAGATTGAGAGATGAGACAATGGCTTCTATAATATAATCTTATAAAGCAACATGTACCTAAGCTTGTGAAAGTGAGTGTGTGACGGCTCCAAAGACCTTAAATAAGGTAATGAGGCCTAGATATGGCAAGAGAATAGAGCCAAGAATTTGAATTATGGTAGTTGCTTCATTAGGTCATTAATAGAACCATATTATGACAAGTAGAACAAAGTGTGTTCTTAAGAGTGACTTAGATATCTTAGCTTGTGCCAAGAGTATAATTGAGTGTTGTTTATTGTGACTAGGCCAAGGAAATCCAACCCCACCTCATTGTGTTTGTGGAACCAAAAAAGGAAAGGAACAAGAAAAGTAAAGCTTGGATTTTTACCAAGGTAGCCTTCCATCTCATTCTTCTTGTATTCTTGGTTTCACATGTCATTATGTGCTTTTGCATGCTTTTGCGATTTGTGAACATGTCACTTGATGCTATGATGTTGCATTGGTACCAATATATTTTCTTGAATGTCATTGGTTTGTGAAAAATGCTCAAAAGGGTGAAGTGATGCCAAAAGTCCCTTGCTATAGGTGGGGAAATACCAAAAGTCTCAAGGTATGGGTGAGACAAGGCCAAAAGTCTTATGGATGGGTGAAGCCATGTCAAAAGTCCATAGGCTAAGGGTGAGGCAAATCCAAAAATCCTAAGAATGGGTGAGGTAAAATCAAAAGTCCTTAAAGCTCATTCTTGGTTTTAATGTGAATTAATGGCATGAAAATGTGAATTTGAATGCTTTATGGTTATGTGAACTTCCATACTTGTGCCTTTGACTGGTATATGCCATGAATGTGTGTGTGAATGGGTGTATGAGCTATTGAGATTCCATGAATCTCAGCCCCCTTTCCCTCTCCCATCTCATATAGTTTAAGTGGAGTTCAAAAACCAAAGAATGGAGTTAAAGAAGCATAATTGGCAATGTTGTGACAATGATGTAGCTTGTATAGTTTTGGAATAATAAAGAATGTCAAAATAATTGTGTACATATTATTTTTAAGATGTAAACCCTTGAGCAGATGTAATAGCATGTATGAATGATGTTTAGCACTAAAGTAATGTAATTGTGAGATTTGCATATTGCTTGGCCTATAAATGCTAGTAATTCTTGGATGTGGGATGACCAAAATGAGATGCATGATATTTGGGACCACTTGGGCAGTTCATATAAATTGTATTTATACTTTCAAATTTTCCCAAAAGGTGCTAGCACATATAGAAAGCCATTTGGACCAAGTTGAACCATTAAATGGTACTAAAATGACCATAATGGTGAGCTTTAGTAAAATTTATCTAAATGAGTTCTTATTGATCTGAAATTTGGCATGTACATAGGTCTTGTCAAGAGTTTTTTGGGAAGCTAAAATTTATAACATTTGAAGGTCTATAAAATTTTTGGTGAATTTTTGAAGTTGGTAGAAAATTCAAAAAATGACAGTGGCACTGTTCGTATGGTCCGAAAATTCACTTCTGTCATTCATGGGTCAAACGATGTCCAATGGCCATGAAATTTTATAGGGAGAAACTAGGTATTCACACTATGCCAACTAAAATTAACTCAATTAGATGTCTAGAAAGGAAGATATGATTTTTTTTTTAAGTTTCTATTTTGTTCTAGGCATACAATCAGACCTCTATCATTGTTCCATCAATTTTTGGGGTCTGGATGCTTTTGAATTGATCTAAAACTATTTTTCCCCTTTAGTTAACATTTGTAGCTTTTCAAATTGGTACAATTTGCACGAATTGGATTTTTTAGAATTAATTATGCATTTTTAAATTTTATATCAGTAACCTATATCAGAAATGCTGGCCATCTTGACCTTCGCCACTTTTTTGTTGTCAAATGTGGTCCGAATGATGTTCTCATGGCTTGAAATTATTTTTACCTTAAAGTCTAGAGCTTTCCAAAAAGCTATAGTTTAGTAGATTTTGATTTTTCTACATTTAGTTATAACTTTTCAAAGCTATCCCAAAAATTCGCTACCTTCGACCCGAGATGAATAAGCCATTTTTCTAGTTTTTAGCTCTTAATCTGTGGTTTAAGCAAAGTTTTGGGATGTTTATGATTTGTATGGATGGAAAATAAATAGAGAATGGTGTTAGTAAGTTCATAAGATCTATGAGACACGAGATGAATTTTTCAAACCCCAACGTAACACAGTTAAATTCATTATTTTTATTGTCTTTTCTTAGAGTTTCTTTGATAACACATGCAAATCATCTCGAATAAAGGAATGTGATGCTAGATCTACTATGGTATGACAGCCCTCAATAGTATTATCCCTGAGTAGACACCTTACCTCAGTTGGCAATCTAGGTCTGAGGTTTTATCCCGCAAAAGCACACCGTCAAGAGGGAGAGCACCACTCCCACTTATAAGGCCTTAGCCTAGGGTCTTCCTACTTGATGTGGGACATTATAATCCACCCCCCTTTGGGGCCACTTTTTCCATGAGGTGCATACACGGCTAGGCTAGCTCTTATACCAATTCCCTACAGAGCCCTCGATAGTATTGTCCTCGGTTAAATACCTTGCCTCAGCTGATGATCTAGGCCCAAGGTTTTGTCCTGTAAAAGTGCATCATCGAAAGGGAAAGCACCACTCCCACTTATAAGGCCTTAACCCAGGGCCTTCCTGCCTGAGATGAGACATTACAATCCACCCCCCTTTGGGGCCACCTTGTCCTCGATGTGCACACATGTTTAGGCCAACTCTAATACCAATTCCCTACAGAACCCTCAACGGTATTGTCCTAAGTTAGATACCTTACCTTAGCTGATAATCTAGGTCTGAGGTTTTGTCCCACAAAAGTGTGCTGTTGAGAGGGAGAGTACCACTCCTACTTATAAGGCCTTAGCTTAAGATCTTCCTACCCGATGTGGGACATTACACGTATTGCATAAAATACTCTGATGCTCAAATAGATGAACCCAAGGAAGTATGGTCTTAATGCATATTCCAACAATGTCTATTGGTTTAGTATTAGCTTGTGTTATTTTCTAACTTTATTTTAATTTGATTATTGATTGTAATTGTTCTTTAATTGATTTAATACAAAGAATAAGAGTTCTTCTAATTAAATGATTGTAATTGTTCTTTGTAATTCTTCTTCTTAAAAGAATAAGAGTTCTTTGGTTATTTTGAGTTACTGAATAATTGATAACTAGAATCAAATAAACAATAGGTACTAACCAAATGCCAAAAAGCACTTCATGTTGCATACACTGTAAGTGAAAAAGAAAAAAAGAAAAAGTTGGCGATTCAAAGTAAAACCACCAACAAATTCATATTTGTTGGCAATTATATAAATTAAACAATATTCTAATTTTGTTGTCAGTTAAGATATAACCACCAACAAAGACCTCACTTTTTGTTCGCGTTTTTTAACTAATCACCAACAAAGGCCTCACTTTTTGTTGGCAATTTTTAATTAACCACCAACAAAGGCCTCCCTTTTTGTTGGCGGTTATAAAGTGCTAACAAAAGCTGGTTGGTTATGTTAGCAATTGCATTATTAGTAGTTACTATCTACCAATGAATATGAAAAATAACCACCAACAAAATGCAAACATGTTGACTTAAGCTCTAGTCAACCCTTAGATTTCTTAATTTCTTTAAATTAGGGCTATACATGGGTAGGGCCGGGCCGAACATCTAGTCGGCCTGATGCCCTGCCTGATTAAGATATCAGGCTTATTTTTATGCCCATGACTCGGCCCGACTCGAATAAGCCTGATTCTAGGGTGGTTAAGGGCAGGTTAGGGTAGCCCAAACTTTTTTTTTTTAATGAATTAATACTTGTAATATAAA
Source organism: Erythrophleum fordii (assembly GCA_032878935.1). Lineage (NCBI taxonomy): Eukaryota > Viridiplantae > Streptophyta > Magnoliopsida > Fabales > Fabaceae > Erythrophleum > Erythrophleum fordii. The sequence continues at coordinate 6,088,467 of JAVQMF010000029.1, forward strand.
AATATTATTTTACAAACTCATAGATATATATTTCAAAATAATAAACCTTTAGAACTCTTATATTTTTATCAGTAATAAAAAAATAGTCTAGTATTGTTAAACAAAATATAAGCTATACTAGCATAATTAACCTTAAGTAAATATATATTTTTTCATTATTTAACAAAAGAAATACCAGTAAGTATACACATTAATGATGAAAACAATCAAGAAGTAGGGAAGGTTTATGCAGGTAATAAAAACTGTAATATATAAAGAAAACCAGATGAAATAAGAATTAAATATATATATATATATATATAAGATAGCAAAATATTAATAATTAAAAAAAAAGGTAACTATTAGGGTAGGTTGGGCAGAATATGCTTCACCCATGGCCCGGCCCAACTTAATATAGTTTTATTTAAAATTCTGCCCATTTGCCTGACCCGATTAGACCGGGTTAGGGCAGGCCCCTAGGGCATATCGGGCTAATGAACACTCCTACTTTAAATGTTGACTAGCAATTAGCATCATCTTTGCATAAATAAAAACATCCCTAGTTAAACCTTTTTAATTACTAAAAATTAATTAAAAATCCTAATTTATTAATTATTTACATAAATAAAAAATTGAAGAAAAATATTAAAAAATAAACTAAAAACCCATGATAAATCGCTTAAATAGATATGAAATTATAGGTATAATTGCAACTTATCAATGAATACAAGGAAACCCAAGATAAGTGGCATATGCATAATAAACACTCAATTGAACATCATTCTTAAATTGTTAAACCTTTAACAATTCGTTAGTCAGTTATTAAAGGGGAAATTGCAGTTTTGTTGGGAACCCCTCATCAAATTCCCTTGCAAATATCAGTTTAATTTTACCTAAATCCCTTGACATTTAGTGAGGGAATTATGAGGAAAATTCTTTCCCTATTCCCTTCTTGTTCCTTTAGTAATGCCTCCTTATTCTCTTGCTAGGCACAAAATAGAAATTTAATTCTGTCTTTATTCCTTCACTATTTTGTCCTTTTTCTCTCGCTATTCCTTGGTTGGAATGAGAAATTATATATATATATATATTATATTTTGTCTTTTCCTATATTAATATCCTACAAGAAAAAAATGCATTTCAATATGGAACAAAACTATATATATTTTAAATAACAAAGAACATTTTTTGAAATAAAACTATATATATTTATTAATCCTAGTTGTCCCTATTTAAAATCTCTTGTTGATCATTTCCCTTTCCTTTTCTATTGCATTGAAATCTGGTTATGACCTGGATGATCCAGTTCCAAGTAGTGTCAAGTGGTGTTGTGCTACATAATGTGCAGTAAAATTTGCTTGAAAACCATTAAGACCTACAAATAACACTAGGAATAAGTTCTATAAAAAACTACTTAACTATTGATCTAATCATACATTCTCCTTGTGCAATCACTAGTCCAAAGTTTGGAAGATCGAGGCAAACATATCATTTACCTATTTCTATGTAGGGTGGGATTAAAAGGAACTTGTCAAAGATCATGATCGAGCTGCTTCAAAGCTAAGGCTTCCACCCAGACTATGGGTGTTTCCTTTCTTGTTCTATAATACCATATACATATAGCACTAAATTTGTAGCACAAATAGCCTAAAGTATCCATTTTCATAAATTCATTACTTTTAGCAGCAAAATTTACCAACATTATAAGTTAAATCAATTTATTTTTGGTTAAATGAACCATTTCCACTTACCAACTCATCTTTCATCCTTAACACACTTGGTCATATTGAATCATCACAAAAAGAGGCATGAAATTCCGATTTAGAGTATACACATCAAAACTAGTCAATTTCATAGGCTTTCATGCACTTCCATATTCTAACCCAATTTTCAAAAATTCATAACTTGGACTAGAAAATTTCAAATCAATCAAATTAACACTTTTTGCAAATTTCAAGGCATCATATAACTACTGTAAAAATTTCAAACCAAAACAATATCATTTGTCTCACAAAATGTTAATGGAATAATAGCTGGGTCAGTTTTTGCACTAGTGCAGACCTGAATTTTCAAAACTTTATATCTCACTCTATAGAGCTCCAAATTGAGTGATCTCGATGGTTATGGAAATATCATGATGGCAGCTATATGCTTGTAAAGTTTCACAAGAATTGGACTTCATTGGCCCCTCAAAAACCTAAAAAACTAGACTGACTAAATGAACAGTGCACACGCAGTTTTTGCATAATTTGGCCAAATTTAAAAAATTATAATAAATTATCTAGAGTTTTAAAAATTGTGTTCTTTGGCTCTATGAAAAGCTCTAGATAAGAGTAAATACTTGACAAATTTCATACCAAATTTCATCTATTTGGTTTAGTTTTGATTCGGGGTAAAAATGTGACTCAAAATGGCATCAATATAGTATCAAATGGTCTAAAAAGGCTTCCCACATGAAACATGACCATTTAAGCACGTCCAATACCTTAAATGAATCATATAAAAGCATCATAATAGGTCCAAATCATCATAAAACTCAAAATTATTATCTCACTTATTCATACACACATGCATTCTATAGCTCAAGGATGTCAAAAATGCAAGATCTCATACATTTGATTCTAAATATGGTTCATATAACATTCTTCCATACTTTAGCACATGAGCAAGGGTTTACATCTCATAAACAGCTTATACATACATGTTTAGACATTAATTTACATCAAAATCTATTTTATTGTCAAAGTAATACAATTTATACTCCTTGGCCTCCATTCTTAGTTCCATGAGCATCACTTAGACAAGATTAGATAAAAAGTAGGGGAGAGTGAGATTCAAAGAATCCCAATAGCTCAGTCACCCTTTCAAGTAGACATATATGGCATGTTATCATGTCAAAGAATGTAACACCCTAAAAATTAATTAAGGTGTTAATCATGGATTAAGATTAATTAAGAATAAACAATATGGGATGATTGGGCAAGTTGAATAAATAGGGATTTTAGATAGATAAATTATTAATATGGGCTTGAGAATTAATTGAGAAAGAAACTTCACCTAGGCCCAAATTAATGAAATGTGATAAGAGACTAATGGAGGCCTAATGAGTTAGGGCAGACCCAAACTAATTTAATGAGATAGAGGCCCAAGATTTATCTTGTATAGGCTCAATTAAGTGGCCCAATAACCCTTGTGTAGACCCAAGCCCTTGAGCCCTTCAAATTGGGCCCAAACACCATTAAACTTCAGCAACCCAATGTATAAAAATGGCCCAATGAAATTCTGTAGTCCAACAATTGAAAACTGGCCCAATAAGCAAAATCTAAAAACCTAATTGGATTTGGACTTGGAGCAACCCATGACCCAGCCCCTTGACCCAACTTAAACCCATCTAAAACCCTAATACTTCAGCCACTTATCCCATTTGCTGAAACTCAAAAGTGAAATTCGGAGGTGGAGAAGGAGGCTAGGGTTGGGGGCAAGAATTCTGCATTTTCACACACTTAGAGCAAGATTCAGCCAAGGTAATAGTTATACAACTTAATCCCCTCATCTTTCTCTTTAATTTGGTCTGATTAGTTTTTCATTTGGAGTAATTTCATCATACCCAAAATCTGAAATGTGGGTGTTTGGGGATTTCCTTGAGGAAATTCGTAGGTTGAGGTTGGGGTTGGTATTAGGTGAGTTTAAACCCCCATTTTGATGCATTTTCTGTTAGTTTGAGACCCTTATAGTTGACCTATGATATGGGCTTTGGTTTCATGTGAAATTACCCAGAAATTGGAGTGAACTATGGAAATTTCTAGTGTGGGGAAGTTCCAGGTCGTGGCGCAGGTCCCCAAACTTCTATATTTGACCTAGAAACCCTAATTTCAGTAAGGCTAATGTTAGGGAGTAGCATGGGAACATTGGTGGGATGTTTTGTGGGTTGGAATTGATTAATGGATGAATCCTAAGCCTTAATGATGGTACAAACCCTTTTATGCATGTTTCTGTTATGGTTGTTAGTTGATGATCCTAGTAGTATCAAGGTTTAAATTTCCCCTATATTTTCTTAATGTAATTAATTGCAACGACTCCAGACCTTGATCATTATTAATTAATCATGTATTTAACTATAATTACCGATATTAGAATTTAGGGTCGTCACAGTTGGTATCAGAGCAATGGTTCAGGCCAACCGTTCTAATTTAAATTCTATGACTAGAAGCTTGGCAATCATGATGCATATTTGGCATGGTATTAGCTCATGAGAATAGCTAATTAGGCAAATATATAATTGATGTACTTTCTGTGCTGGAAGGGAGTATAGAGGAATGATGATATGAAACTGGTAATGCTTGATTAAAATAACTGTTTCTTGAATTTTATTTAGAATATCACCTATCACAATAAGTATACCTTGGAGAGTAATAGAGTATAGTTAGATCTTACCTCATAACACTTTAGTAATGCTAATTTTGAGACTTGAGGTAGTTAATGCCAATGAAAAGAGTAGAATTTTACCCTTCTTTCCTTCGGAGATTGGGTTATTGGTCTCAGTCTAGATAAATAACTAGTTGAGGCTTGTTGCCAACTGGCTACGCAATAGATGCACCAGTCACTCGCTGTGAGGCACCAGTTGACTGAATGAATGAGACTAAGTAACTGATAAGGATGATGAACAAAGCTACTAATATCGCTTATGACCAGTTGATCGCTATTTACTAAGCAAGCCAATTGGGTACGGCCGACCAATTGACTGGCCTATCGAAGTAGTCAACTGATCATAACAAGAGTAGCAATTCTTTACCTAAGTGAAATTCTAAACTTTTCAAAGGCCATCTAGAGTGATGTTGAGAACTTAAAAGGCAATGGTATGGAGTAAAACACCTAACTAGTTATAAGAACTTTACAAAAGGGTAAGATGTAGACCTTACTTGCAATTAGGAAATTGATAATGGAACTAGTGTGTAGTAAATAAGTGTGGTTGATTAAATATATGAAGTGATGCACAATCCATAATGAGTTAGGATTATGTAGACTTCAAGAGGATCCCCAAAGTTGAAACTTTATAGGTACAGAGGTCCTAACCCACTTGCTTGGTCCCGGTTAATAAAGAATACAATTACTCGATCCTAGCTACCACAATTTGGCCTAATGAATAAGGGCGATAAGAGCTAAAGAATGTTTCAAATAGTTTTATTTAAACTATTAGAGTGAGTAAGCCATCTTTAGTTAATAATGATAAGAAAGAGGGCAAGAAAAACTTTTGGATTGTCGAATCCATTTCTAAATGTGTATAGTGACTTTAAAGCAAGAGATTAAGGGAGATGATGTTCTAAAAGGAATCTTGAGAGCTTTGAGGCTCCTCCCTTAGTGTACTAAGGCAGAGAGAGAGATTATGACAAAAGGAAAGACAACCCTTTAGCGTGATAAAGGTGAGGTGCACCGGCACGGGGTGCTTGTGCATGTTGTCTCTTGTGTAATTTAGTTTACTTATGCTATGTGTTGATGTGCATTTGGGTGGTAGTTAGAGGCACTTTATATGCATGATACACTCGGGGAGTGTAAGATAAGATTTTACAGCACTCTGGTGCTAGAGGCACGTGGGACGTGCTCATTTATCGGTACTTCGGTGCTAAGGGCATGCGGGGCATGTCGCTCATCATATGATTTGATGAATTTCAACCACCAAATTGGCGTCAAACTAGGCTAAGTAGACTTTCTTCCTAGAAGGTAAAGAGGAGATCTTAATGGTAAAGACCCATCTAAAAAGAGAATAAAATTGTACCTATGCGAGTACAAGTGGTTGAGATATAGTCACCACGGGGTGATGAGCATGTGTATGGCCATAGCAAAGCATTGTCTGCTAATATTAAACAGGCAAACCCTGATTCCACCACTGGTAATTCTATTGTCATGTATCACGTGTGGCGTGATTAAGGGGGCAGAGGTAACATTAGGAATTCAGGATGGACTAATGATTACTGTGGTAGAAAAACTCCCTAATTTTGAAAGAGAACTCCCTAATCTAGGATAATAACTCGAGAAAATGAATGAGAGATGGCATCAATGCAACTAACTTATGTTATTACAATAAACCATAGTATAATGATTGACGAGGAAGGGTGAAACACTAGTGGTAAATGACACTTTAGTTCTCTCACTGGGAATCCCTACTTGATCTGTTGATAATTAGGGAATGTTTAACAATGAAAAGACTCACTGAGTCTCTTTATTATGTTAATTTAACTCCCAATAGTTAGGCGTGGAATTGAGGCCTAAAAACTTTTAGGGGAGTGAAAGAGTTCACTGTGGTTGGCATAGACCATTGTGTAAGGATGAAAACCATCATACCATCTCATATTGTATGCTATAATGTATGGTTAAATGACCTTGTACTTGCAGTCAGAGAACCTTATTGACAAGGTCTTGGATTTCACATTAAGGAATACAAGATCTTATAGATAGGATCTTAAACCTTGTTGATAAGATATTATTTCATTACTCTTTAGGGAATTATGATGAATTTCCAAATTAGAAAAAAAAAGGGGGTATGCTAATTGAAGAATGACTATACTTATATTAAAATATCTTAGTTAAGGATTAGAAGATACGGGAGTGCAGTCTTTTGGGACTATATAATGACATAAAACCCAAAGAGATGTTCAGTTGACATCAAATAAGTAGAGATGCCATTAATTTAACTACTAAAGCTTGTAGTAACTGAGAGGTAAAATGAGACATTGGGATCTATTGATCAGGGTAATCTTTAGAGTCACATGTATGTAATTGTGGTAATGCCTTTGCAAGTGCCAAAAAAAAAAAAAGAAAGAAAGAGAGAGAAGGAAGAGATCTATAAAGGATTTTCCTGTGTTGGTTACCCCTGAGGGGAAGTGATCAGGTTGTCTATAATTAACCATCATCAGGAGCCAACAAGGAAATTCTTAATGTTGTGGGCAAGCGATGGAAATTATGTTGTCTAATAAACCACTCACTAAAAGTATGACTTGTAAGATTTAAAGAAATTTATTCCTAAGTCCTACCGGATTACCTTGATTTTCTAGACAAGGTATTCTCACCCTTGAGATCAAGTCTTATTAGGAAATGTAATCTAGACCTAAAATATCGTGTTTATTTTCACTTGAAAGATCATGTTTGATTTCAATTATGTAGAAGGTGAACCTAAAGTGTTTAGGTGCCTTCAAGAGATTAGTGGTGAGATCAGACTTCATATTAGTTTTAACCCTTGGAAATCCCGACAAACGAGAAGGAGTAATCTTAGGCGCTAATTGAAAATGAGAGGGGAATTCTATGCGTCTAAAGGAAATAATGAACTGTCTATCAATGGACAATAAATGAGGGTAATGTGTGCAATAATTTATGAGATAGTTGAATGTAAGACTTGAAAACTTAAACTAAATGAACCTGTAAAAGGCAGAACCCATTTTAGTTAAGAAGGTTAGACTAAAGAAATGTAAGGGTAATCTAAGTGAAGGACAAATGGAACTTCATTATGAAATAAGGTCACTTACCTCTATTGCCATTAGTGGAATAGATACAAAAAAAAAAAACAAGCTAAATAAGTGGAATTCCTTATAGTTCGTGGTACCAACTATTAAGGAGGGTTAAGTTAAAGTATTTAGGAGTTATCTCCTAAGTGGATTAAGAGTTAAGAAGGAGAGGAAGTTAACATGAACATTCAATGATCAATTATTAGAACAAAAAAAAAAAAGAGGGGGAGAAAGTATAAAACAGAACTAAACAAAAAGCTATGAAGGGAGAGAAAATTGGGATTTATTTGAGTTAGGTGTCTAAAGCTTGTTATAAGATGATCAAGTGTCGCTTGGACTGGATCTACTTAGATGCAGACATAAACGGAATACGATATGCTTAGATCGGAATGTTATTTGCCGTAGGTAAACTAGAGGGAATAGAATTGTGGTTACCAAGTGAAGTAGTAACATGATAAGGACGTCCTCCCCAGGAGAGTCGTAAGAAGGGACTAGTCTCTAGTAAGACTATTTGAGCTATCAAAGAGGAGTTTATGAGGATGAATTGTCCAACATCAATTGGGTAAGGTATAACTAATTTTGAGGACAAAATTTCTAAAAGGAGGGGAGAATGTAACACCCCAAAAATTAATTAAGGTGTTAATCATAGATTAAGATTAATTAAGAATAAATAATATGGGATGATTGGGCAAGTTGAGTAAATAGGGATTTTAGATAGATAAATTATTAATATGGGCTTGAGAATTAATTGAGATAGAAATTTCACCTAGGCCCAAATTAATGAAATGTGATAAGAGACTAATGGAGGCCTAATGAGTTAGGGGCAGACCCAAACTAATTTAATGAGATAGAGGCCCAAGATTTATCTTGTATAGGCTCAATTAAGTGGCCCAATAACCCTTGTACAGACCCAAGCCCTTGAGCCCTTCAAATTGGGCCCAAACACCAAATTGGGTTTGGAATTGGAGCAACCCATGACCCAGCCCCTTGACCCAACTTAAACCCATCTAAAACCCTAATACTTCAGCCACTTATCCCATTTGCTGAAACTCAAAAGTGAAATTCGGAGGTGGAGAAGGAGGCTAGGGTTGGGGGCAAGAATTCTGCATTTTCACACACTTAGAGCAAGATTCAGCCAAGGTAATAGTTATACAACTTAATCCCCTCATCTTTCTCTTTAATTTGGTCCGATTAGTTTTTCATTTGGAGTAATTTCATCATACCCAAAATTTGAAATGTGGGTATTTGGGGATTTCCTTGAGGAAATTCGTAGGTTGAGGTTGGGGTTGGTATTAGGTGAGTTTAAACCCCCATTTTGATGCATTTTCTGTTAGTTTGAGACCCTTATAGTTGACCTATGATATGGGCTTTGGTTTCATGTGAAATTACCCAGAAATTGAAGTGAACTATGGAAATTTCTGGTGTGGGGAAGTTCCAGGTCGCGGCGCAGGTCCCCAAACTTCTATATTTGACCTAGAAACCCTAATTTCAGTAAGGCTAATGTTAGGGAGTAGCATGGGGACATTGGTGGGATGTTTTGTGGGTTGGAATTGATTAATGGATGAATCCTAAGCCTTACTGATGGTACAAACCCTTTTATGCATGTTTCCATTATGGTTGTTAGTTGATGATCCTAGTAGTATCAAGGTTTAAATTTTCCCTATATTTTCTTAATGTAATTAATTGCAACGACTCCAGACCTTGATCATTATTTATTAATCATGTATTTAACTATAATTACTGATATTAGAATTTAGGGTCGTCACAAAGAACATAAGCACACATCAAATGTTTCCAAGAACCAAACATAAACATTTTTTCAAGGTCACATAAATATGTCAAGATCAAAATCAAACTCTAAAGACTTTTGGTTTGGCCTCACCTTATTATTTGGGATTTTTAGATTAGCCTCACCCACTTTATACGGACTTTTGACTTAGTCTCACTAGTTCTTGAGATTTTTGGCCTTGTCTTACTCATTCTTAAGGACTTTTGACTTCATCTCACCTAATCCAAGGAACTTTTGGCACAATCTCATCCATCAAGAGCAAATTCACATTCCAAATACAATTCAAGAAGCATAATGGTACCAAGACATCAAACCATAGCTAATGGCATGTTCCATGATTCAAATATATATACAAGTATTCAATGACAATCAAACAACCAAGAAATGCATATAAGAATGGATGAAGAGCTACCTTTCTCAAGAATGCACAAGGTTTCTCCTTGGTTCCCTAGCCTTTCTTCTCAACCTCACATACACACTTAGGAGAGGCTTGACTTACTTGGCCTAGCTGCATCAAATAACACACAAAGGTATTAATGAAACCATCCCCAGCCTTACATAAGACCTACATAAGCTAATTCTAGCATTAGACATCCATATGGCTCTATATTGCAGTATAATAAAGCAACTCATATAATTTATTATCTTGGCTCTAATTTTTCACTCAATCTAAATTATATGACTCCATTTAAACTCATTAGAGTCATCACCAACTCAATTCAAGGAGCTTAACACTAAGTTACTTTTTTATTCACAATGGAGCCGTAAACTTTCAACTTTTAAAATAAGATTCCTAAATTCAAACCAATGGTTCCTTTGGTATTTATAATTCACATTTAGGCCACTTATAACCTTAGATTTAGCAAAAAAATTCCCTAGGTACATAAATCCTCATATGGCCGAACCATGCATAAGAATAAGGTTTTATGGAATTTTGGCTCTTTCTTTAGGAATTCCAAGTCTCTAACATATTCATGATTCATACCTCATTTAGTTATGATATTAGATAGCTTGATTAACTCTCCTAAAGCCTTGAATCTTTTTAAGGTCCCTTTCAACCTTAAGTAAGCTAAAGCCATTCTTTAGCCTTTTTGTTAATTCTAATGGCATAATCTTAAATCTTTACCCTTCAAAACCTCCAATTCTATCATTTTTCATCAAACAAAAGCTTCCTTCTCACACTCTCTCTCTAGGTCGAACATGAAGAAGAGAAAAGGTCAAAGAAAAACCAAGCATTCTAACATAAATTATACTTAGTTTGAATCCTTGTTCAATGGAGTTTCTAATGGTGGAATTGGTTACTTCAAAATCCTTTCTTTCTTTAAGTGTTTAGCCCCTAATAAGCTTGTTTCAAGAAACAAAAACCATCAATGGAAAGAGTTCAAAGAATAGAAGAAATTTTTTAACTAGCTTGTGGCAAAATTATACATAGTTTCTTACCTATCTTACTTCCTTTCCTTTCTCTCTCTTCCCTCTCTTCCACACCATTGAAGGTCTGGTTCAAGCTTAATATGTTAGTTCTAAAAGGGTTAGGGCAGATGGCATGACAATAAGAGGGTGGAACGATGATATTTTGACTTTTTTTCATAATTACATTTTTGCCACTATACTTTGACTATCCCGTTTGAGCTTATTTTAATTCCTTTTTTAAAACTGTCTTTTTCATCATAAAATTTAGGCCCTCTAATTCATAAAATGCCTATGGTTTCATTCCAATTAGATTTAAAGCCTTACTGAACTATTTGGTCAAATTTTGGGTCAACTAACAATCTAAAATGCATACTGGAGATGTTTTAACCATTCTAGGAGTTCTTATAGTATTTAAGACCTCTGAGAACTCTGAGAAACTCAATTTTTCCATTTTAAGATCTTTCCTTTAAGTTTTCAAAAAGTTACCCAAAATTACGATTTTGCCACTAGCCTCTATAACTCTCCTTTTAGCCATTTTGGCTCCAGTTACAGGCTAACCTTAGGTTCTAAACCATATTTTTAAATGTTTTAATTAATATTCTAATCTCAATTAGCCTCAATTCACTTTACTTCAGGTTCCTCATTCATTAACCAAAAGATTCTTATTTTGATTTCTCATAATTCATACTGGCTTTTGTTAAGCTCATGACCCCTCGTAAATAATTCATTCTACTCTTTAAGAATTATTTTGGATTTCTAAATCATAGGATATTACATGTTCAATCCTCCATCTTACTTCCGCATGTCTAGGTTGATGAAAGGATACATCAAAAGCTCTTCCCCATATTTCTAGAACATTGCAATATTAAGATTCTCTTGAACACACACAATTGAAACAAATTAGCTATAAAAACAATAAGAAGGTGAGAAACATAAATAAACAAAGATAAATTACAATAAATTTCTTCAAATGCTCTAACACTTGTTGCTTGATTCCTTTAACTTATAGGTCTTATCATGAACTTCATGGTATGATATGTCCTGCTTCAGCTCATCCTCTTGCAAGTTAATTTAAAATTAATGGTTGGAAAAATTAATGTAACTTGAAATGAAACAAAACAAAAACTAATAAAATTAATTTTAGCCTTTTAATGCTTTGCAAAGCTAATGGATTTGACGATGTGTACAAGGGCTCCAAGCGTGGAGGATCAATTCTTCTTGGTAGCTTTCAAGTTCTTCTTCTAGCCCTCCAACATCCAAATGTCTATAAGACCATCCCAAACATCTGTACACATTCCCAACAAACTATGACCCTTGGTTTCTTAAATATTAGTCATGTTTACTACTTTGATGGCCTATTTCTTTTCATTGTGTAATATGTTAAAGTACTATTTTGACCATGTCTTATCCCACATACTCCTTGCCAAGAGGCATTCCTCATTTGTGGCAAAGTGATATATGGCCTACAAACATTAAAGTAAAGTAAGTATTCTAACATGGTAGTAATATCTTAAGTTTTATTTGGTACTAATTAAATAACAATACATAACATAAAATCAGTGATCATGGCATCGTTTTTTTTTTCCTAAGGATGGTCTTTAAACCTAGCACATGTGTGTGGCGTCTAAACCATCACTTACTAGATGATCAAGGCAGTGATCTTCTTGGCTTAAATTGTGTACGACAATGAAAGCAAATAATTAATGTCATATTTCAATTGTAAATTAATAAATGTGTATATATATCATTGATAATTAGAGTATTTCTACATTTTATGTCATTCATACATAGTTTTACAATAATTTATGAGGCTAATTTGATGATTTTAAGTTCATTTTAGATTAATTGGGTCAAATTGAGATTAATGTGTTTAATTGCATTATCATTATATTTTGACCAACAGAAGCCCAATTATTTGAATTTTGTTTTTGTAAATAAGTTGATCAACAAATGGACCTAAACTCTTCACAAATGGGCTTTTGACATTAGTCTTTTAATATTGTATTTTTCTTTAAAAATTATAGACCATCAGATGTTGAAGCCTTAGATTTTTTTATGGTCATCTTTAGTTAGTAGATTTTAATTTTCTAGTCATCATGTCTAGAGAGGCTCTTTGACTATATGGACGTTCTTCTTCTAGAGTAAAATTCTTTTATAATGGCTTTCTAAATTCTTTCTATAATCAATCCAAGGACTGAACCTGATGTTAAACCTAAGCCTATGATTATAATAAATACTGGCTTGATTTTAATTACAAATGAATTATGCTTCTATCTCTATTTCATTTCATGTTAATCTTAATTATACCAATCAAATAATTTGGATTGCGTGATTACTAGTTTTTCTACACTATTTGAGAATTATGTTTGATTTAATAGGTTGGTTAATCAAATGAATTCATTCTATTATTCACATTAAAGGTTTATGTGTGATTATCTAGATATGTTTGAATAGGATTGGTAATGTTTCATTAGTTTTATGTTGTTACATTAGATACGATAAGTAGAATCGATCATAACCTTAGGTGATTTCTTAAGGACATTAAATTTCACTAATTAGGAGATTAAAATCAAACTAGAGGAATGTTTAAATGGTGAAGAAAGTGAGATGTCAGGGAAAAGGAATGTAAGATTGATTATGTTTTGGTAGATTGCTTCTTATTCTATTCAGTAGATGATTTTCCATTGTTAATTTGTCATTTCATTTTGTATATAAAACCCCTTATTTTTTTGAATTAATTTTGGCTCTCTGAATTCATAATCTAGTTGATTTGATCAAAGACTCCTTAAGAAACAAGTTGGTGGGCGCTTTACTGCAAACAAGTTAATTTTAGTAATCTTGGTTTGTTCAACATCAGATAGTGAAATTTTATTTACTAATCATATGTCATAATGATACTTACAAGAAAGTTATGGGGGGTGTTAAGTCAGACTCCTCTTATTCTCTATCTCAATTGTACTTTGTAAAGCAAATAATCATGTAAAAGCAAAAGATAGCTCAAGATAACATCTCACTAAAACTATTGCATCATCCAGCTACATAGAAATCAATGTGTCACACCATAGTAAGATATCATACAAAATATATCACAAGTGGCATTTATGTACCATTTTAACCAATTTACCACTTTTAGCAGCAGAAATAACCGACACATAAAGCTAAAATGATTTATTAATAGCCAAATGGACCATATGAGCTTACCAAATGTAATAACCAATCTCAACACATTTATTCAACCATTAATAATATATTTGGAAGCTTAAAATCAAATGACAAGCCATATTTCACAAAACCATATCACCACAAGCACTTAGCCATGGTGTCCATTAGTTTCCTTTAGCCTAAGTAGGTTCAAAATTTAGTTAAATGGGCCATATGGGATTACCAATAGTTTCTTTCCTCTATAATATACTTAACCATAGCAAATCATCACAATTTATCACACAATTTTCTGGTTGGAAGCCATTTTCCTCAAACCAGAATTTTTTAGTCTCAAGTTCGAGGGACAATTTATTGATATAAAGTTTGAAAATTCATAACTAATTCTAAAAATATCTAAATTAAGCAAATCATACCATTATAGAAATCTGTAGATGTCTACTTTCAAGTAAAAATATTTCTAGGTCAATAAAATGGCATTTAACTTACAAAAATCAATAAAATAGTACTAGAGGTCGAGCTGCATTACTATCACTGACCTCTAACTTCAAAAATTCATATCTCCCTCAATATAAGTTCAAATGGGGTGCTATTAGTGGCTATGGAAATATTATGATATCTAGTTTATGTTTGTGAAATTCTATGAGAATTGGATTCCATTTGTCCTATGAATGACGGAGAATAAAATATTGACCATATGAACAGTGTAATACCATATCTGCATAATTTTTCCAACTTTGAAAAATCATAATAAATTATCTAGAACTCCAAATTGGATGCTATTTAGTTCTGTCAAAAGCTCTAGATGAATCCTATATTCATGCCAAATTTTATATCAAAACTAGTTTATTTGATCAGATTTTGATTTGGCTCAAGAATATAGCACTTCTGATATCATAAAAGGGTCAAATTGGTTCCAATTAATCTCCTAACCATTCCACCACCAATTGAGCACATTTATAAGCATAAACATATCATGTATAAGCTTCCCAAATGGTCTAAAATATCATACATCTCAAACTTACCCTTCCACATGCATAAATATACTTTCCAGAATGAGCTCCCAAGTGGTCAAATTACATTTTCTCATTCATTTGGCTTAAACTTTGGTTCATACACTATATTTACATACTTTTGCATTTGCTCAAAGTTTTAAATCTCAAAAATAATTCATACATACAAAATTTGATATTTAATTACATAAAAAACTACACTAAAGCCAAAGTATAGGCAATCATGCTTCTTGGCTCCCATTTTTGTCTCCTTGAACTCTACCTAGGCGTGGTGAGATGGAAGAGGGAAGAGGATGAGATTTAAAGAATCTCAATAGCTTAAACACCCTTTCAAGTAAGCAAATAAGGCGTATAATCATGTTAAAAAAGACAAGCATGCTATAAACACTTTCAAGAATAATTCAGTTCATAATTTCATGCCATACAAATATGTCAAAACTAAGGATAAGCTCTAGGGACTTTTAGCCTAACCTTACCCCATTTTTGGGACTTTTAGATTGGCTTCACCCTTTTTCTAAGAATTTTTCACTTAGCCTCACTAATCCTTGAGACTTTTGGCCTTGTCTCACCCATTTTTAAGGACTTTTGGCTTCACCTCACCTATTTCAAGAGACTTTTAGCACAATCTCACCCATAAAAAGCAATTCATATTACAAAAGCAAATCAAGAAGCATAATGGTACCATAGCAATAAGACAACATCAAATGGCATGTCTCATGATGCACATACATATAAGCATTCAATGACAATTATATAACTACGAAATGCATGCAAGAAAGAGTTTAGATACCTTAGTGCAAGAAGACAATTTTCTTCTTTACTTTTTTTACTTTCTTGGCCTGGCCTCACACCCACACTTAGGAGGGACTTGATTCCCTTAGCCTAGACACATCAAAAAAGACACAATTCAATCATTGGAACCATCTCTAACCTCACATAACCATTACACAAACTCACTTTCTCATATGACATTAATATGGTTCCATACAAGGTATAATGAAGTAACTCATATAATTCAAGATCTTGGCTCCAATTTCTCACACAATCTAAGTATATGACTCTATTAAAACTCATTAGAATCATCTCTAACTCAATTCAAGGAGTCTAACACTAAGTTGCTTCTTTATGCATAATGGAACCTACAATTTTCAACTTTTAAACTATGGTTTCTAAATTCAAACCAATTGTTCCTTTAGTATCTATAATTCAAATCTAAACTATCCTTAACCTTAGAATCAGGAAAAACTCTCCCTAGGTGTGCTTTTCCCTTCATGACCAAAACACACACACACTTGCACCTATGAAGCTTCCTTCATTTTCCTATGGAAATAACCATCCATGGAGCTTCCTAGATATCTTAAGAACTCATTTATACTCTTAGACATCTTAAATTACTATTAGAAAGCTTCCTAATTTCCAAGGAGCAACCAAAACCCTAAGAGCCATAATTATTTTCTATTGATTCCTTTTTATTCCTATTTGTTCCACTTGGTTTCCTATACCTCAAAGCCTCACTTACTATCATGTTTAGACCAGAATTGGACCTCTATTATACAGCCCCTATTCTGACCAAAACCATAAAGGAAAAGAAATTCAAGAAGAAACAGTAAAGTCCCAATTTTCTTACCTTATTTACAAGCTTTCCAAGGGAACTTTCTTATGCTACCAAGAGCTCTCTCAAATCCTCTCTTCCCTCTCCTGAACCACCACATATTAACACCAAATTAAATGCCAAAACCATGAGAAAGAAGAGGAAGAAGAGGCAGAAAAGTTTAACAAAGCAAGGAGTAGAAAAAATGGCTAAAAATTACACTTTTCAAAGATTCTTCTTCCTTCCTTGGCCTCCCCTCTTGTGCAACACTCTCAACCCTTCTTGGTTCTAGTTTTTCATGTAAAAAAGTTAGCTAGGAGGTCAGACCAGATTGGGACTTTTTTATAAGCCATGTGTCCATTTTCAGACTTTTTCAACTTTGCAATTTAGTCTCTCATCTTAGTTTTTACCATTTGGATTCATTTCGACTCCTTTTTAAAAACTATCTTTTCCATTATAAAATTTGAGTCCTCTAGTTCATAAAATAGCTTTAGCTTCACCTAAATTGGATTTAAAACCATTCCAAACCATTTGGTCAAAGATTCTATCAACCGACGACTAAAATCACTCACTGGAGGGATTTTAACTATTCCCAGGGTTTCCATGGAAAGCTTAAATTTTTCATTTAAAAACTCTCTTGTGAGTTTTTCAAATTTTTTCAAAATTACAAAAATACCCTACATTCTTTTGAAATTTTTTCCTAACTTTCCTGGATCAATTTTTTAGGTAACCAATGCCTCAAATCCTCATTTTTAAGGGTCTAAATTATGATTCAAATTTCATTTGGCCTCAATTATTTCTATTTAGGGGGCCTTCTTTAGAAATTCCTTTAGTTTTAGACGTTTTTTGAGTAACAGGGTATTACATAATGGATTAGGTATAAGTGGCAAAAGAATAACCATTAGTCCCTATGAATGGCATCCTTTTTCCCCAAATGGCTTCACCTTTTAGCAGTGTGATGTATACTTGTCAAATTTGAGATATATTTATTAGAAATAAAGCATTAAAAGAAGAATAAATAAAAGGAATTAATGATTAAATATTTGAAAAAAAAATAATACTGATAAAAAAATATTTCAGTTACATGATACCTATAACTAATGCCTTTAAACTCTTTCTAGTTGTTTTAATGGTTTTAATGTGAATTTAGCTTACTTCTTAGCTTAAATCCAAGTTTAAAATGTCATGACTAGTAATTTTGGTAATTTCTAAACATCAAAAGAAAAGCTAATTGACATGATAACGATAGACCACAGGACCAAGTATAATGGAAGGAAAAGGCTAAAAAGATGAAAACCATAAAATAGTAGGAAAAGGGCCTGGTTAAAACAAAAAATTAGAAAAAATCAAAGGTTTAAATATAATAAGATTTAATATGAGATACTCACATCCCTCATCACAATATGATATAATAAGAATAGGAGATTAACCAGATAAGGTCAAAAGAGTTAAATCATTGGCGATGTATAATTTAATCTTCCTAGTAGTGGTATTTTGTTTCTGTTTCAAAAGACCATTTTTGAAATAGATACAAAGTGAGTTCAAACAAAAAGGTTAAAGCGTAGGGATGTAAATGGATTTTTTTAAAATTGTTCTACACTATCTTCCTTCCTTTTTGTTAGGTTAAGCCAGCCACTCCTCACCTTAGAACTGACATACTTCAACTCTGAACTAGACCAAGAGAGGCATGAGAAAGAAGAGAAAAAAGAAAGGAAGAAAGAGCCAAATAGGTAGGGAAATGTGCCTAATTTCATGCTATGCTAGTTAGAAACTTTCTTCTCCTCTTGAAGCTCTTTCTAATTATGGTTTTGGTTCCTTGAAATAATGAATTTGGTGGCTAACTTCTTGAGAAAAAGAAGAGTTTTTAAGCAACTAATTGTAGCATTAGAATTAACATCCAAAGAGCTTTTCATTAAGATATGCAATAAGCTAGAAATTTGCCTTTCTTTTGAACACCTTCCTCTACTATTCTTAAACTTCATCTTCCTTTACTATTCAGCCTAAAGAGAGAGAATGATAAGTAAGCTTTTATTTAATGAATAATTGAATAGAAATAAGGGTTTAGAAGTGAGAAGAGAAAGATTATGCAAAAGAAACCATCTAGAAAGCTAAACAAAACAAGTTATACCACCTTAGGTTCCAATTGAGCCGTGGAAGGTGTAAAACCCTATGAAGATAATTTGAATCTCCTAAAGCCATATTTGAACTAAAAATGAGTCCTTGATATCCTACACCTACCAAATTCTCTATAGAAATGACAAAAGCTCCATTTAGAGACAAAGTGTGCATGTCTCGGCCAAGAGATAGAAGGAGCACCAAGGAAGATGTTTTGAATCATCTAAGACCAAATTTGAACTAGAAAGGGGTCAAAGATATTTCATATCTATCAAATTCCCTAAGAAAATGATAAGAACTCCACGTAGGGAATTAATGCTTATGTCTTGGCCTTAAGAAAGATGAAGTATTTAGGGAGTGTGTTCATGAGTTCTAAGATTTTAAGAGGTCTAAATATGAACAATAAACACTAATGGAACCATTGAAATGAATTTAGAAGCCTTATTTTGAAAGTTAAAAATTTATTGTCCAAGAGAGCCTAACAAAGCAACTTAGCTTTAGACTTGTTTAAATTTGCATATAATGACCCAAATGAGTTCTATTAGAGTCATATAACTTATATCAAGTGAGATCTTGAAACTTAGAAATTGAATTATAAAAGTTACTACTTAAGGGACCTAAAGTAGTTCAAAGTTGCATTTTAAGTTCTAATAGACCTATGTGATAGTAAAATGAGTTAAAATGAGTCCTAATAAATTACCTTGCTCTTAAATTGATGTATTTAGGCTAAGCTAATGCAAGTCCATTCTTGTCTAAGTGTCAACCCAAGAAGCACCATGGCCAAAAGGAAAGGAATAAGCAAGTTAGTGGGACTTCAAAGGCTCCTAACTTCCAAAGGTAGCTATCTCTTCCTATTTTGCATACATTTGGGCATATATGTAAGTTAAGACGCTTATATATCTATTTTTTTTATGATTGAATAAGCTATATTTTCAATTGGCTTTTATCATGATTTTTATGCACATATGATGTTATGTTGGACTCTAAGTAAGAGTGGCAGGGAATTAAGTATAGTAGTTCTTCCTTAGCCTAAAGATGAGTCTAACTAGTATGCTTCATGCCATGACTAGATAAGAATTAAGGTTTCATGCCTATTTTTGTAACACCCAACTTAAACCAAACTAGAATTCGACAAGATAATGAAAGAGGGTTCCAAAATAAAATAAATTAAGGTTAAATAATGGTAAAGAATTAATCTGGACATCAAGAAATGGGACTGCAAAATCACGTATAGAAAAAAAAACAAAGTCAAAGTAACTAAACAAAGAAAAATGGTACTTTAGTGGCAATATCATAAATTTGAGAAAATTTTAAAAAACTCAAGGAAAAGAGTTTTAAAGGCCAAAATTAGGTTCATTAGGGATTTTAGAGGTCCTAAAAATCATAGGAACAGTCAGAATCAGTAAAAATCCTTCCAATACACTAAAAGAGTCTAACAGTGCCGAGACTTTAAGTAAAACTATTTTTTATTATTTTAAGCCATCTAAATCCCAAAAATAATGTTTTTGTGTGAAAGAACACCCAAAATTATATAAGGAGCAGTCAGATCCTGAAAAGCCTAAAAAAAAGTCCAAACAAAGCAAAAGTGTAAAAAATAGAAATTGAAATTGAAGACCACAAAGAGGGCTTCAAGATGAGGTATGAGTTAAGTCTTGAATCAAACCATACATAGAACCCTAGAGTTTAAAATGCCTTTTGTAGAAAGAGAAAGAAAGGCTCTTCTCCATGCTTTCATGATAGTATAGTGCATGTAGAATTAGAGTATGGCATAAATTTAACAAGAAATTGGCAAGTTTAGAACTTAAAATAGTTAAAATATATCTATAATAAGTCCAAAAATGTATCTCTACCCATGAAGGCCTTAATGGATGAATTTGGATGTGAAACATGATAAACCTTTAGAAAACATCCTAAAGTTTCATATAAGCTAAAGTTTGTAATTTTGTGATCAATATAGAATATTTTATGAAGTTTTGAATTTGCCCTAGTAAAATTGTCTGTATCAATTTTGGTCTCTGGTACAGCCATGATTTTGATGCTCTTTGAGAGGACTATTTTAACTTTAAATTTTTACAATAGATAGGGCACATTAAGAACTTTCCAACAAGTCTTAGTTTTCCCAATTTGGATACTCTTAGCCAAAGTTATGAACTTTCAAAATTAGCATCAGAAAACTGTCTTACGGAAAGAACTAGCCATTGTCTTGCTATTTTTAGGGGACCATGTGAATTCAATTAAATGTGAAATTTTTACAATAGAAATTAAATATTATAAGATTTCTGTACAGGTATTATTTGCCTAATTTGGAGGTCCCTAACCAAAGTTATGCAATTTTAAATTTAAGCCATAGTATGTGATATAAGGGGCACTTGACAGACATAAAAACAAGTTAGTTTAGATATGCATTGGTTACTTATTTTTCATACTTGATATGATGTTTTAGGCATGTAGAGATGGCTAGAGTGGTCTTTGGACAAGAAAACCAAGAAGTGAAGAATTAAGCTAATAAAGATCAAGTAAAAGAAATAACTGAAGAAAGTTAAATAGGGCAAGAGACAAAGTAAGAAGTTTAGGATCAAATATCAATGTCATAGGTAGATCTCACCTTATATTGCATGAAATGGTATAAAGTTAATAGTGATGCAACTCCAGTTTAAGTTTATTAGTAACAAATGATAATGTATGTCCAAATAGTGTTATTTGATATTACTATTATATATATTTTCCATATCTATGAGTTCTAGGCTAAAATGTAACCATTTATTTTATCTGAATAGTTGATTTTATAAGGGGAAATTCTATTGGATTTTCCTTAGAATGTAATATGAGTTTTTAGTTTTTATTTGTTAAGGTAAATTGGTTATAGACAATTAAAAATGCTTTATTTGCTAAAATGGAATGACATGGAATTATGGATAAAGATAAGTGAACATATTTGAAATTTTTGGATTTAGTGTTTTACCTGTGTAAGTAAATGAACTTACTAATGAATCATAGTAGCTAATGAAGAACTAGTTAATTAAAGTGTTACAATTTTCATATTTAAGTTATTTGATACAGATAACCTATATGCTTGCATTTTTTTAATTTGTATTCATTGTGTGCATTAAATTGGAATAAGATTTGTTATTGAAATTCTCCCAAAAATCTCACCTCCTTTATCTTCCACCAACCATGACAAGTACTTCACGCAAAGAGAAGGAAACTGAAAAAGAATTAAAGCCATAGGAAACGTAGTAATAGCCTTTTAATGTATATGGTATAAATATGATATATACTATGATGATATGTGATAGCACTTCATGTTCAAGATTGTGATCATAAAGATATGCCAATTTGATATAATTACAAGTGAATGGAATATGATTTGCTATGTTATGTGCTATGGGTTCTATGTGCCACATTGAGGGTGAAATAGTGATTTTTCATAGCCAGCTATATTTCATGTAATGGTTCTTATGGAAATGAAGTATGAATGGACTAAAATTTACTCAATGGAAGAGTTGCAGATTAGGACATAAATGGACTACTTCAGAACCTAAATTTGGTCTAAATGAGTCATAAATTACAATCTTCCCCTTAATGATACAAATGATCTAGTTCAGGGATGAAATTTGTTGAAAATTTAGAGGACATATAGGCTTTCCAACAAGCTAAAGTTTGCATTTTTTTTTTAGTTCTATAAAATATGTGATAAATTTTTGAATCAAGTCTTATAAAATTGAATTATGCCGTCACTACTCACTCTACATAGCTCTTAGTTTTTATACCTTTTGAGGGGCCAAATGGATTCATTTTCACTTGAAGTTTTTTACAGCATAAATTTCAAATCATGAGCTTTCTATAGACACCTAATTTGCATATATTGGAGTTATGTAGCCAAAGTTATGAATTTTAAAAATTTGCACCATATTATATCAAAAGAGGTCAAATTTGGTAATATAGTTCCTTTATGCAATTAGGACTTGTATGATGATCTTGTGCATTAAAACAAATGTGTATATAGAATTTACATATTAAAATGGAAAAGGGATCTAATTTTGACTCTTATAAGCTTATTTTACCAATGGAAAGCATTTAAACCACTGCTAAAGTTTTACTGCTATAGCATTTGCATTACATTTGAAAGTAAATTATATGATAATGACCAAATAGAATTTATTATGAAATAAAATTTGTGTCAAACCTTTGCTTGCTATCCTAAGAGTTTTAACATGAATTTAGCTTGATTTCTAGCTTAAATTTGAGTGTAAATTCTATCTAAAAGTCATGCTTGTTGTCCTGTTATTTTCAACATGTTTTAGACTTGGTTTTTAACTTCATTTGAGTGAAAAATCTATCTAAAAGGCATGCTTCTAAGAGAATTAACTCCATGATAACTTAGTACAAGGTTGTTCCCTGCTACTACTTATTCTTTAAGATCATGTTCTATATATTCCATCATCATAGAAATGATATTAAATTCGCTCCCTATCACCATTTAATTCTTTAACATCAATTATGGATAGGTGATGGAAAGAAAGAGGAATTTTTATTTCTTACTTCAATTAGGATCGGTAAATTCTCTACATGCTACTATATATAAAATAAATGAAGAAATATATCTACATCTACAATATTCAACATAAAATTTTGAGAACAAAAACTAAGTATATAGAACAAATTTTTTAAATTTAATGAAAATTTTGGAGAAATTATACTAAATACCACTAAAGGATAACATATATCTCCAATCCTTAATCCCACTTTCCTCTTCTTGGTGTACTTCTTCTGCTCTCTTCAACTCTTTCACTAATTCTATCATAGTTTCTTTTACAAATTTTAGCCTTTCATTTTTCTACTTCTCAAATTCTACTTGTAATACCATAAATAGATAGATAGTACTTAATTTATATCACAAAATGCCTATAGAATCTATTTTCATAAATTTAACACATTTAACAGTGAAATTTACCGACGTTAAATATCAAATGTATTCAATTTTGATTAAATGGACCATATCAACCTTCCAATTTTATCTTCCATCCTTATTACATGTGTTCATACAGAATCATCACCAAATGAGGCATGAAATTCGGATATAAACCATGCATCACATAATAGCCCAAGTTGCACACTTTTTCTAGTTCTATAATTCTGTCACAATCTTAAAAAATTCATAACTTGAGCTAGAAAATTTCAAATCATGAAAAATGAGACTCTTTGGAAAGCTATAGATATTATTTAACCACTGTAAAAATTTTAGATCAAAAAAATATTATTTGGCCCATAAAATCCTAATGGAACCATAGCTAAGTCAGGATTTTCTGACTAGTGACTTTAAAAATTCATATCTCACATTACAGAGTTCCAAATTAGGTGAACTTGGTGGCTATGGAAAATTTGTGATTCCAACTATATATTGTACAATTTCATGAGTATTAGACTTCATTTGGCCCCTCAAAGATACCAAAAACCAAACTAACGAAATGAATGATGTAATGACAATTTTTGCAAATTTCAACCAATTTTGAAAAATCATAATAAATTCTCAAGAACTACAACAAATTATGTTCTTTAGCTCTATGAAAAGCTCTAGATGATATAGAGATGCCTACCAAATTTCATACTAAAGTTCATCTATTTGGCTTAATTTTGGTTCAGGGCAAGAATATGGTCCAAAATGGTATCAATATGGCATCAAATGGTCTAAGATGGATTCCCACATGAATCTTGACCATTCGATCATATCCAACACCTTAAACATAGCATATAGAAGCATCACAATAGATCCAAAACATCCTAGAACTCAAAGCCACTTTTTCACTTGATCAAATACACATGCATCCCATGGCACAAGTATGTCAAAAATTCATGATACCATACATTTAGTCCTGAATATGGTTCATGCAATATATTTATATACTTTTGCATATGAGCAAAAAGTTACATATCATAAATACCACATATATATATATATACTTTGACATTAATTTATATCAAAATCTATTATATTGTCAAAGTAACATGTCTCAAACTTCTTGGCCTCCATTCTTAGTTCCATAAGCATCACCTAGACATAGTTATATATAAAATGAGGGAGAGTGAGATTCAATGAATCTTAATAGCTTATTTACCCTTTCAAGAATGCATATCTGACATGTCATCATGTCAAGAGAGCTAGCATGCAACAAATGCTTCCAAGTATCAATCATAAACATTTTCACAAAGTCATAGAGATCTAATAATGTCAAGAACACGCTCTAGAGTCTTTTGGTTTAGCTTCACCCAAATATATAGGACTTTGGGATTAGTCTCACCCATTTCAAGGACTTTTGACTTAGCCCTACTCATTCCATTAGACTTTTGGTCTTGTCTCACATTTACTTAGGAATTTTTGGCTTCACCTCACCTAATTCAAGGGACTTTTGACACAACCTCATCCATCAAGAGCAATCTCACATTTAAAATGCAATTCAAGAAGCATAATAGTACCAAAGCATCAAACTAATAGTTATAGGCATGTTTCATGATTCAAACATACATACAAGCAATCAATGATAATCAAGCAACCAAGAAATGCATACAAGAATGGCTGAAGAGCTACCTTAGTCAAGAAGCACAATTTCTCTCTTGGTTCACTAACTTCTTGGCTTAGCCTCACACACACACACACTTGGAGGAGGCTTGCTTTGCTTAGCCTATACACATCAAAAAAGATACAAACATATCAATGGAACCATCTTTAGCCTTACATAAACTCTTTACAAGCTACTTCTAGCTTATGGCATGAATATGGTCCCATACAAAGGCATAATAAAGCAACTCATATAATTTATTATCTTGACTCTAATTTTTCACTCAATCCAAGTCACATGACTCCATTTAAATTCATTAGAGTCATCACAAACTCATTTCAAAGAGTCAAACAGTAAGTTGCTTCTTTATGCTTAAAAGGAACCTAAACTTCTAACTTTCAAATTTTGGTTTCTAAATTCAAACTAATGATTCCTTTGGTGTCTATTATTCATTTTGTAAACTATTTCTATCATTGGAGTAAAGAAAAACTCTCCCTAGATACAAGAACCACTCCTTGGCCAAAACATGCATCAAGATAGGAACCTATGGAGTTTTGTTGATTTTCCTAGGGAATTTGCCACTTATGAAGCTTTCTAGATGTCTTGAGAACTCAAACATGCTCTTACATAATCTAAATTATCATTAGAAAGTTTTATAAATCCCTAAGTGCAACCAAAACTCTAAATTCCATAACTTGTTATCTATTGGTTCTTTTTTAGTTCCATTGCTTCCATGTGATTCCTTAGGCTTCAAAACCCTAATTTCCATCAAGTTTAGATCAAAATAAAATTCCCAACACATGACCCTTGTTCTGGATGAATTGATGGAGAGGGAGGAAAGCCAAGAAGAACAAGTTTCACCACGGAGAATTATCTTATTTCAACGTTTTCAAAAGAGTTTTTCAAGGCTTCCAAGAGTTCCTCCAAATTCTTTCTTCCTTTTACTGAACCAGCCACAAAACATCACCATTTAAGTCACCAAAACCATGAGAAAAGAAGGGAGAAAGAGGAAAAGAAGTTTAATGAAAGGAGAAGCATGAACAAGTGATGAATTCTTACTCTTTCAAGCCTTGATTTCCTTCCCCTTGCTCCCTCTTCTTGTGCACCACTTCAAGCTTGCTTTGGTTCTATTTTAGACCAAAAGAAAGTTAGTTAGGGTGTTGGGGAGAAGTGGGACATGATATAAGAAGCAAGGGGGCCCATTTATAACATGTTTCAAAATTCTAATTTAGTCCCTCATCTTGGTTTTCTCTATTTAGCCTCATTTCAACTCCTTTCTGAAAATTGTCATTTTCATCATGAAATTTAGGTCCTCTAATTCATAAAATGCCTTTGGTTTTACCCAAATTGAATTTAAAACCTTATCGAACCATTCGGCCAATGTTTTGGTCAATCGATGATCAAAATCGATTACTAGAGGGGGGTTTTGACTATTTTAAGGGTTCCTATGGTTTTTAAAGCCTCTGAGAACCTTACAAAACTTAATTTTCTTATTTAAAAATCCTTCCTTTGTATTTTCAAAAAGTTATCCAAAATTTCAATTTTGCCACTGTGTTTTCGATTCCTCTATTTTGTCGTCTTAACTCCAATTTCAAGCTATTCTTAGTTTCCTACCCACATCTTTAGATGTGCTAATTAGCATCCTACCCTTAATTGCCCTTAATTCACTTTGCTTTAGGGTCCTCTTGTATCGTAATATCATAGTTTAGTTTCTAAAAAATCGAATATTACACTACCTCCTAATAATTTGGCATTCTTTCAAAAGTAGATTTCATTTATATAAAGGCATCATAATGAATTTCCAACATTCCATTCAACATCGCATTTCTCAGTTATTCTACCATATAATCATTATCAAATTCTAATCTTTCATTTTTCAACTTCTCTAAGTTTGCTTCCCAACCTAGCAGCATTATCTCAAAAGTAAATTTCATACACTTTCTTGTTCTACCTTTATAGCATTTTTATTCTCATTCTCACCCATATTTTTTAGAAAGAAAAACAACATCTCTTGATTTGAAGAGAAGTTTATGGATGCGTTTCTTCTAAATGGCTAATTATTGAAATACGTAAAGCATGAACACATAGAAATTAAACAAATAGTGAAATAAAAAAAAAACTAAAACATATTGATTGAGAATGTAAACTATTAAAGTAAAAAATGAGAGGAAAAAGTAAAATCAAAATGGGTAACACAAGTAATCTTGAAATGAAACGAAAGTGCATAAACAAAATTTGACTTATAGACAAAAAGAGTTCCCTACTTCCCTCCTTACAGTCTCAGCACCTCTATTTAGACATAGCTCAATAGTTTTGACTATAAACCTCAGCCTCTTTTCTCTTACTACCCTACTTTGACAAGTTCTTTAATTTGATAAGCAAAAGTAAACTACTAAAAAAAATGGCTGAAGAATTTTCTCTATGGATTCAAGCAAAATAGTGAAACAAACTTTTATATTTGATGCAATAGAAACAATGAGAGTGAGAGAGAGAAAAAGGAGGAGGGACAACATACAAGCGATGTAGTGACAACAATGAATAAATAATGATGCCCTAACAACAATAGGACATGACAATGAGAAGAGGAAATTTGCAATAGTGGCGAGAAAGGCAAGAAGAATAGTTGTTAACAAAGGGTTAGGGACTTTTACTACTCTATTAAAATTTCTTTTCCCTCATTAATAATTCTTACCATGACTTGGCAAAGGACTCCTAAAGGCAATTTGTAAACCTTAACCTTTTAACCATTACACAATGGTCACATAAGCTATCTCAATATATCTTATACATTTAAAGTATATTTGAAAGGAGACATATACTTTAAGCATGTATAATTGTGTAATTGGGAGGCCATATTCATAATTCATGGCTTTAGGGACCATGTGAACTCATACATATCATTTTCTATCCATAACATATCCATTCAAGTCATAAACATCATCATTTATCTCATAAACCACGGATTTGGAACCATACACTAGAAAAAATTGAAAGTTGCTCTTGGGTTGGCATGTCCAAATTTCTAATATAAATTTTGAAAATTCATAACTAAGTCTAGAAAACTTGAAATCATACATATGATAGCTTACTAGAAAGCTATGGATGTTATAATGATTAAAAATAATTATAGACCAATGTAATGGCATTTATCTAGAGGAAAATAATGGAATAGTAACTCAGGTCGAGTTGTATTACTAGTATTATCATGCAACTTTAAAAATTTGGTTCTCCCTCTGCAGAGCTCCAAATGAGATGATCTCAGTGGTCATGGAAATATTGTGATGTCTAGTTTATGTCAATAAACTTTCATAAGCATTGGACTTCATTGGCCCCACATGTGACACAGAGAAGCAAACTAACTATATGAATAGTGCATATACCATTTCCGCATAATTTGGCCAACTTTGAAAATTCATAATAAATTTTTTATAACTCCAAATTAAGTTCTCTTTAGCTCTGTGAAAATATCTAGATGAAACCTACTTTCTAGCCAAATTTCATGCAAAAACTCCCTCATTTGGTCAGACTTTAATTCAGCTAACTATTTGGTCAATTTTGAAGTCTAAAATGGGATATTAAAGCACCAAATGCTCTTCTTAACTTCCACAACCACTTGAGCAAGTCTAAAAGCATACATACCTCATCTAAAAGCATGACAAATGATCTAAATCATCAAGGAATTTATTTTCATCTTGCTACTTGCATTCATACACATGGATATAAAGGCAAATGAGTGGCAAAAACTCACATTCTTATTCATTTAGTTTCCACATTAACACATATATCATATTTACATACATTTAGTCATATTCAATGGCTTACATCATATATACATCTTATGGTTATTTTTTAAATTAATAATTAAAAAATTACTTTTCACTCTATGTCTTATATCCTTTAAAATAAAAAAATTAAATGCCAAAAAAAATCTAGATTTATATAAAGTGAATTAAGAGAAATATCAAGATAATAAACAAAAACAAATAATGGATCTAAATTGCAGAGATACTTCCTATGCTAATGGGGACTGATGTAAAGTATGCTTGCATATTCTTGACATCAAAATACAAATACAAAGCCAATTTCTCTATCCTTCTGTCAAAGTCTTGTCTCTCAAGATTGTTAGCTTCTATTTCTTAGTCCACTTGGCTCACCTAGACATGGTTAGGCATATGTGGGGGAAGAGTGAGATTCAAAAAATCCCAATAACTCTTAACCCTACATGTCAAAGAATGCATGCATGACATTCAAGTTATTAGTGAGCATACATAAAGCATTTTCCTTAACACATAAACTCATACATATCAAACAAAAGCTCTCAAGAGCATTGATCTAGTCTCACCTATCTTTCATAAGACTTTTGGATTTGCCTCATCCCATTTTCAAGGGACTTTTGACTTAGCATCACTCTTCATAAGACTTTTGGCTTTGTCTCACCTATTTATAAGAATTTTTGGCTCATCCTCACCCATACTAAGAGACTTTTTGTGTGACGACCCTAATTTCTAATCATTATAATTAAGGTTAAATACGTGATTAATAATCATAGATTGGGGTTACAAGGCATTACGGCCAATTACATTGTGAAAATACAGGAAAATTTGAACCTTAATGTTATTAGAGTCATCAACCATACAATTACAAGCACTTATGTACATAAAGGAAATAAACATTTATTTGTAAGCCCTTGATTCTATTACCCATCAATTATAACTCATCCCAATATCTCTCAATCATCCCTTGAGATTACCATATGAAAAACCAAGGTTTCTTAATTGATATAAGGGTTTTAGAACATTCGTCGCGGCCAATTTCCCCTTAGCCATAGCCAATTTCTTTTAGTTTCACCCTTTACTTCGTGACTCATTTCATCGCAGCGATAGCCGCAGCGAGTTGGACCTTCGCCGCGGCCAACCTACATAATGCCGTAGCGAAGAAGTCTCCTGGAACTCCCTCGCTCGCCTCTCGCTATTGACCGAGGCCAATGCCTCATTTTGCCGTGGCCAATTCCTCTTTGGAATGCCTGGCTCATTTTCATAAAAGTTTGCCACGGCCAATTCCCCCTTTCACCGCAGTGAATTTCCCTCTGGATGACTCCCAGTTTAGCCTCTCACATTTTGCCGTGGCCAATTACACATTTCGTAGCGGCAAATTCCTCTTTGGCACTCTCCCTGGGCAACTTCGCCTCTATTGGCTGCGGTTAACTCCATTTTAGCCACGGCGAAGTGTTTTTTGATCCTACAACTCCTAAATTCTTGCCTCATACTCTTCACTCTCCCTCCAATAACACCCTAAGGCCCCTCTACCTTAATTGTGGGACTCGAATAGCCTTTATTAGCCTAATTTATCTAACTAATCTATTCTTACTAGTTCAAGATTTAAGGGTCAATTTCTTTTCTCTAATTACCCTCCATCGGCAAGTTTGTAAAGTAACAATAACAGGGATTCATGAACTATCAGCAGTTATCATTTGATATGCAATCAGTAAGGGTTTCATACATTAAGGGTTCATATCAATATCTCAAAGATTACATTTCCAATGGGTAAGTCATATTATAGTTCAACAAGGCTCACAGCAGATATCATAAATCTATACATCAAATACCAAACTAAAGTAAGGCCTACTCCTTAATAGGTACACGTTATATTATCAAATACAGACTCCTACACTTGGCAATACAGATACATGATGATGCTATAAAATAAGGAATACAAAATCTAGCATTTATACTAAATAAATCAGCCTAAGTGTAGCCTTCTTCCCCCCATGTTGGAGCTCATGGATTTTCATCCACTTGCTTTCCCTTATCCTTACCCGAGGAACCTTCACCTGAAATATTAATCCCATGAAATGGAGTGAGATGTAAATCTTAGTAACCAAGGCAACTTCCATCATACATTTCAGTTTAGTTAACATATATGCATAATTTCACATAAGCATTAGAAACATACCAGTCATATCAGTAAATGAAACAATAAGGCTATCATGATTACTATCCCATACTAGCAATCATATTTTCACATGTTAAAGGCCAATAACACCAGGAGAGGCCCGTCCACGGCACCCACTCCCTAATGAGCACAACCAGGGCTCAGTGCATTCAAGGTTTGATCATAACCAGGTGCCCGATCAAAGCACATGCACAGGTGGCAACCGCACCACAGCTCTACCATGGAGTCACAAGGTTCAATCACAATACATAGATAGCCAACCAATTCATTCAGCATTTCAAATCATTCATCTACCAAAAATATGAAATTAAAACAAATATATGCATAGAATTAATGTAAACCCCGATTACCTCACTTGTAGACAATTGCAACAGCCATCAAGGGTACAAAATCTCCCTATAACCATAGCATCAGAGAATTACTACTCTAATTCATCATTAACAGTTGCAACAAGTACCCAAAGAATTTAAAATGCTAATGACTACTTAGGGAACACTTACCCAGCTAGTACAAGTCCCAAATTCAGATTGAAGTGTCCTCTACCAGAAATCTCAATATTTCACCCAAAATCCTAAGCAAATTCATACAAAATTAATACCCATATTATAAATCAGCTATAGGGGTCTCAAATTAGAAACGAAAGCATCAAAATGGAGGGTTTATACTTACCTAATGTCAGTCCTAACCTCAACCTACGAATTTCACCAAGAAAATCCCAAACAACCACATTTCAGATTTTGGGTATGGTGAAAACACTCCAAATGAAAAACTAATCGAGCAAAATTAAAGAGAAAGATGAAGGGATTAAGTTATATAACTATTACCTTGGCTGAATCTTACTCTAAATATGAAAAAATATAGAATTCTTGCCCCAAACCCTGACCTCCCTTCACACCTCCGATTTTCTCCCTTGTGCTTCAGAAAAATAGGGAAGTGGCTAAAGTGTTTAGGGTTTTAGTTAGGTTAAGTTAGGTCAAATATGGGTCATAGGTTACTCCAAAGATCTAACTCCTAATGGGCTTCAGATTTGAGCTTTGTTGGGCCAGCTCTTATGCATTGGGCTGCTAAATTTTAATTAGGTTTGGGCTAAGTTTGAAGAGCTCAAGGATTTGGGTCTGCACAAGGGTTATTGGGCCATCACTAGATGCTCTCTCTTGGGCCAAGTCTCACAATAAATAGGTTGGTCTGCACCTATAATTAATAAGCCTCCATTAGTCTTAACCTTGGCTTACTCAATTTAATTTAGGCCTAAATGAAGTTTTTATCCTAATTAAATCTCAAACCCATATTAATAATTTATCTCTCTAAAATCTTCATTCACTTAACTTTCCTAACTATCCCATATTAATTATTCCTAATTAATCTAAATCCATGATTAATACTTTAATTAATTTTGGGGTGTTACATTTTATATAACCAAACTCATTCAAGCCATATTTCATGCATAAACCTCTTTGAAGAAACATAATGGTACCATTCATGCAAGCAATGAATAGAAACACATTTTATAGTTTAAACATTCACACAAGCACTCAAAAACAAGTAAACATCCAAGCCATGCATGAGAGAAAGGTTAGAAAGCTACCTTGAAGCAAGAACACAAACTTTCCCTTTTTCATCCACACACTTGCAACTAGGTAAAGCTTGATTCTTTTAGTCTAAACAAATCAAATAGGATATAATTACATCATTGAAGCAAGCTCTAGTATCACACACACTCTATGGAAGAATACTTTCTCATATGGCTTCATTATGGTTCTATACAATGCCTAATGAAACAACTAATAGAATTCATAATCTTGGCTCTATTTTCTCCTTTTATCTAGGTCTCTTGACTCTATTTAGACTCCTTAGAGTCATCACAATTTCATTCCTAAGAGTTTAGATGCAAGTTGCTTCTTTATGTCTCATTATAGGACCTAGACCTTCATCTTACAAACTAAGGTTTCTAAATTTATTCCAAGGCTTCCTTTGATGTTCTTCTATCATATTTAGTCCTTTTCTGCCCTTAGAAAAATTTAAAACACTCCCTATGTGCCTATGGTGATCTTAGTCGAGACATAAGGGACAAAGAGCACCCATGGAGTTTTGCAACTTTTCTCTAAGGAGTTGGCATATGTGAGGTTTCCAAGGTGTCTCAAGAACTCATACACACTCTTAGACAACTAAAAATACCACTAAGAAGCTTTATATATATCAAGGTACAACAAAATCCTTAGGTTTTGGTAACTTATTTACTATGGCTTCTTTTTGGGATTTCTTTGCATATACTTATTTTTCATGCTCTAAAACCTAAGCTTCATGCTTGGTCTTAGTCAAAATTCACTCCCTCTTAGGTGTTCTCTATGTGGCCAAAAATCATCCATGGAGGAATAAGAAGAAGGAAACAAGAAAAGCCATAAAGTTAACCTTGTTTCTTAGCCCTTTCAAGAGCTCTTCCACTTGCTACAAGTTTCTCCTTTAAATTCTGACTTTCTCCCTCTAAAGAAATCCTAAAACAATCCCAAATCAGATACTAAAACTATAAGAAAGAAAAGAGAAGGAAGAGAACAAGTTTGCTGAAGGAAGGAGCATGAAAAACTAAGGATTTTCTTACCTTTTTGCTTAGTTTTCTCTTCCCTTCTTCCTCCCTCTTGGTGCACCTTTCTCAACTCGTTAGAAGCTTTTCAAAATTCTAATTTTGTCCTTCATTTTTTTATTTCTTCCTTTAAGGCACATTTCAACTCCTTTTTTAGAATCATCTTTGCCATCATAAAATTTAGGTCCTCTAACCTATAAAATGTCTTTAGAATCACTCAATTTACATATAAAATCTTCTCGAATGGAAAGGTCAAAGTTTAGGTCAACTGACATTCTAAAGATTCCTCCTTTGAGTTTTTTAAAAAGTGTCCAAAGTTACAAAAATGCCACTACCTTTCGTTTGATATTATTTAGCTACTCTGGCTCTGGTTTCTAGGCATCCTAAGCTATGGATCCTCATTTTCTATTATTTTGAATTTGATCCTAATTTTATTTGGTCTTAACTCATTCGTTTAAAGGACTCTTTTTTATAACTGACTTGTTTTCATCATTTTTATGAAAACTGGGTATTACACAATTCCCTCACTAAACATTAATAAATTTACAACTTTTTTAGTGAGGGGTTTTAGCAAGGACAAAATTTTTCACTATTTCTTTGTTAATTGGTCACAGAATTTGGCACAAGTGTTTGCACATTTTCTTTTTCCAAATCCCGATGAATCAACAAGAGGAACTATCCTTTGCTGATTTCTTTTACTATTGTACATTTTTCTATTGGTGGCAATGGCTTTGTAGTGATGGATAAATGGCAATAGAGACAATTAAAGATTTCAAGAGTATGAGAGAGAGATGTTAAGGGAGTGTTATAATTTGGGATTTAAATATTTCATTTTGAAATCACTTAATAAAGAACCAGTAAAGCATTTCCCTCGCTAAAATTTTAACAATGTCATTCCCTTGCTAATGTTACACACCCTTGTTAAAAAGGAAACATAAACCTTTAACATTACTAGTTGTAGACACCAATGTCAAATATTAATGTGTTTCTGTGTTGCAAAGAAAAAAAGACACCTTAATATTTGACTATGAAAAAGAAAAAAAAAAGCTAATGTTAAGGTATTTAAGTACAATTTTCTTTAATTTACTATGAAAAAAGATATGATTAATATTGTTAGTATCGCTTACCAACATTATGCCACTAAATCTAAGACATGAACTAATGTAAACCATAAATCACATATGAGATTTGAGCGCACTTACATAATTTTCTTTCCCATATTTATAATTGGAAAACCAAAAGAAATATCATGGTGGAGATTAATTCACAACCAAGATCTAACACCTGGTTCCAGCGTAAATGACTTAAAACTAATCAACTATAAAAGGAAGTCCCCTAAATGTGAAAATTTGAGGCCAAATAAAATTAGGACAAAATTCTAAATAATAAAAAATGAGGATCCAAGACTTAAGATTGCCAAAAACTAAATTCGGAATAGCTAAATAAAATCTGACGAAAACTGGTGGCATTTTTAAAATTTTGGGCACTTTTTCAAAAATTGAAATAAGGGATCTTTAAATTGAAAAATTAAGTTTTTCAGGGTTCTCAGAGGCCCTAAAAATCATGAAAACCCCTAAAATGCTTCAAACCCTTCTGATTTACGTTTTAGAATGTCGATTGACTCAAACTTTGACTAGTTCATTCGAAAATATTTTAAATCCAATTTAGGTGAAACCAAAAGCATTTTATAAGTTAGAGAACATAAATTTTATGATGGAAAAGACATTTCTGAAAAATAAGTTGAAATGAGCCCAAATGAAAGAAACCAAGTTGAGGGACTAAATTGTTATTTTGAAAAAGTGTTAAATGGACACCTAGGCTTCTTAAATCACGTCCCCCTCTTCTCTAGCCCTCACTGCTAACTTGCTTCTAGTCTAAACAGATTTTGAGGTAGTTCCAAGAGGCACACCAAAAGGGGGAGCCAAGGGAGGAAGAAGAAGCTTAAAAAGTGTAAGAAAACCTTACTTTTCCATGTCTTCTCCTTCCCTAAACCTTTTCCCCTCTTTCTCCTCTCTTCTTCTATTGTTTCAATGGTTTATTTGGACATGTTTTGTGGCTGGTCCAACAAGTGGAGAAGAGGAATTAAAGAAGAGAGCTAAGGCATAAGAAAGGTCCTTGGCAAAGCATTAAAATAAGGTAAATTCTACAGCCTTTCTTGCATCTCCTTGGTTGTTCTCTTCGTGTATATTTTTTGCCAACACTAGGCCCAATCAAGAGGGGATGATTTCAAGTTTAAGTGTAATACCATATCTTTCTAGCCTTCCTCATACAATTCACATGCTCCATAACATGCATTGCTTAGGAGTTGTAAGAAAATGGGATATAAATAATGGATTAAATTTGCGTTGTGCTACATATGAAAATTTCATTCGATGTCACGTGGGCCGTAAGAGTACATACTATACTTTCCTATATTTAATTATATCATTAAAACTCATTTGCATCATAAAATCATGCCCACAACTCATAGAAACCGAAATGGAGCATGGAAAATGGAAGTTCATTCTCGGTCAGAATTGGCCTCTTTTCTGGACAAACTTTAGAAATTCATAACTAAATCTAGAAAACTCTAAATGATATTTTCTTAGTCATTTTGGAAAGCTTAGGATGTCTACTACACACTAAAAATACTCCTAGACCATAACATACATCATAGAGGACAATTTACATCCAAAATGATCCAAAAGTCTGACAGAATTCTGGAACTATCACAGAATTTTGCAGAAAAATTTGAAAATGTCTAATTAATTCCAAAAAAATATAATCCATGAAAATGATACTAATTTGGAAATCTGTGGATGTTAACTAGAGAGAAAAAATCTCTCTAGATCAGTTTATAAAGTCTAGATTTTGAAATTCAATAGAACAATACTTCTAGTCGGGCAAAATCACTGATACTAGACAGAAAATTCAAAAATTCATATCTCCCTCTCTAGACCTCTAAGTGATGTGTTTCTAGTTGGCATGAGTCACTGTGAGTATCTAGTTTCTTTGTATAAAATTTCATGGTAATTGGACACCGTTTGGGCCTTGTGTGATAGAGTTTAATTTCGAACCAAATGAATAGTGTAGCAAACTAGAAACTATGAAAATTGTCAACTTTAAAAAATCATCAAATATTCTGTAGGCCTTTGAAAATTATGATCTTTAACTTCCCAGAAAGCTCTCAAAGAAACCTAATTGCATGCCAAATCTTAGATCAACAAAGTGATGCATTATGGTCAAATTTGGCTCCATATGAGGTACCAAACTTGCCAAATGGCCTTCCCTTAGTTGTGGCACCTTTTGGGCAAGTCTAAAAGTACATTTGAGACTTGTGTGAGCTGCCCAAATCGTCCCAAACCTCATGCATCTTATTTTGGCCTTTTAACCCATACTTATGCATATTTCAATAAACTCATTCATAAGTTATCTTTACCATACATGCTCAATTCACATTCCATCATTCACATAACACATATTCTCATTTGTACACCATAAAATAGCATAATTACATGTGTCTCAAGGGTCATATGCCATTTACAATATTCATAAACATCATTGAACATCATTATGGTTCCATAAGACAAAAACTAGACATATGAATGTCAATCTCCTCTAGTGTTGTTGGCTCTCATTGGCATATCCACTTAGTTCACCTAGCATGTGAGATCATTGGAGAGGAGGGAATGAGATTCAAAGAATCCCAATAGCTCATCTCCCATTCAATTATACATGATATGTGCAAAGCAAGCTTTACAAATGCATGCTTGGAAAAGATGGAAGTCATGGACATTTTAAAAGTAAACTTGGCATATAAACAAATCATACAAGACATTTAAGAGCTCACCAAGTGTTTGGATTGTCCTCGCACTTCTCCTCATAGATTTTAGACTTGTTTCACCCATTTTTTTAAGAGTTTTAGACTCAACCATACTCTTGGGAGCCCACTTTGCTTTTGGGAGACTCATTACTTTATCTCAACCAAACTCAATGGTTTTTGGCTCATCCTCACCTAAGAGAAGAGTTCTTGGCCTCTCCACACTCAAGCAAACTCATATAAACATTATATGCTCATTTGAAAACATAACATGGCATCAAGAATCATGGCATATAAAGGCATGCTAACACACTTTTCATAGCTTGAAAATACACATACACATGTTCTAAAACAAGCTAAACACACATCTATACATGAGAGAAGTTAGAGAGAGCTACCTTGTGTACACTCACACACTTTTTCCTTAAAATTCAAGCCTCCTCTTTCGGCCACACGCCCACAAATTGGTGGAGATGATTTCTCTTGGCCTAGATACAATTTATGGGAGCCAATTAGGTTCATGAAACAATTTCTAAGGCCATACAACTTGCTTAAATGCTAGATTGCTCTATAGGTTCTATTATGGTCCATAATTGCACCTAATGAGCAACACCTCTTAAATAAATTCTAAGCTCTATTCTTTCCTTTCAAATATGATTCTTGACTCCTTTTAAGATTCTTGGAGTCATCACATAATTAAAACAAAGAGCCTAACATCATGTTACTTCTTTAGGTCATAATATGGAACTTAAGGCACCAAATCACTTTCTATGAGTTCTAAATTTTTCTAAGGCCTCCCCTCATTTTCATTCATCAAATATGAATCAAGAATAGCCTTAGAAAAATTTAAGACTCTCCCTAGCTAGGAGAACCCATCTAGGCCGAGGCTATGAAGCATATTGGGTTCTATAGAGCTTTCTTTATTTTCTCAAGGGAAGAAGCATATGGGGGGCCCCTTAGGGATCTTGGGACCTCATTTAAACTCTTACATAGGCCTAGGAATCATCATACAAAATCAGATTTTACAAGGTGCAATTGAAACCCTAGAACTTACATCTTGAAATCTAATGGTTTTTTGATAATTCCTTTTGCATATTCTTAATCTCTATATCCTTTTTCCTTATATTCATACTTGGTTCTACCTAAAAATCATCTCCTCCTAGGGTTTTCTTAAGTGGGGTGAAATGGTGGAGAAGGGAACCAAATATGATAACCATAGGAAGAGAAATTCTCTTATTTTCTTGCTTTTTCTCACTTGAATCTTGTGTTCTTTCAGCTCCTCTCTTCAAATCCGAATTTTTTTCTCAATTTCTCCCTTAAAAAATATTTATAAACTTCATTATAATCATAAGAAACAAAGGAGAATGGAGGAGAAGAGGTTTGGAAGAGAAAGAGCACATGAAAAACTACTAATTTCCATACTTTAAGCCTTTGATTTCTCCTCCTCTTTGCCTTCTTCTTGTGTGCCACTCTCCCTAGGGTTTTCCTCTAGTTTTGGGTAGAACTTGGTCCTGCAACATGAAGGGAGAAGAAGGGTGCATCATATATATAGGTGGGAGGAAGTTACACTTTTCAAAAATTCTAATTTTACCCTTCGTTCTTAGCATTTTCGTTTCCCCTTTGTTTTAGCTCCCTTTTTAAAACCGTCTTTTCTATTATGAAATTTAGGTTCCCAATTTAATAAAATACCTTTGAAATCATTCGAATTGGAGGTAAAACTTTCCCAAACAAATCAGTCAAAATTTAAGTCAACCGATATTAATAAACATCCACTGGAGGGGTTTTAACTGTCTCGGGGGTTTTCATAGTTTTCAAAGTCTCTGAGAATCTCAGAGAACTTAAAAATTTCATTTAAAAAGCCCTCCTATGTAAATTCCAAAATTTGCTCAAAATTACGAAAATGCCATTACGTTTCGTAAGTTTTTCATAAGAAATTGTTTCTTCATTCTAGCTCTATTTTTCTTTCCATCTGAGCCTGGGATTCTCATTTTTAGGACTCTAGAATGCTTTCCAAATTTTTTGGGACCTTAACTATATTTTGGGGAACTTCCTTTTATATCCGGTGAGTTTCACTTATTAACAGAGAAACTGTACGTTATATTTCTCACGTTTTCTTTCGCTTTCAAAGAACCGGGTGTTACATTAAGCAAGAAAGAAACATAGGTTTCAAAATATGGAAAACAAGAATATGCAATTGGAAGTGAAAAAAAAAAAAAGAAGTATTAGAAATTAAGTTACAAAACCTAGGGATTTAGTTACATCTTGGCAAATATAAAGCTCTTTAGTGGTAATTTAAGTTGTCTAAGAGCATGTATGAGTTCCTAAGACACCTAGCAAGCCTTCGATATGCCAACTCCCTAAAGAAAATCAAGAAAAGTCCATGGGTGCTCCTTGTTGTTAAGTTATTCTATGCACCAAGGGAGAGTTTTAATTTCTTCTAAGGCTAAAAAGGGACTAAATATAATAAATTAACATCAAAGAAAGTATTGGAATGAATTTAGGAAGCATGGTTTGTAAGATGGAGGTGTAGGCTCCATGTTATGACATAAAGAAGTAACTTGTGTCTAGGCTCCTTGGATTGAATTGGTGATAACTCTAATAAGTTCTAATGGAGTTATATGTCCTAGATTAAATGAGAAATTGAAGCTAAGAACAAATATTATAAAGGTTGCTTTAATATGCCTTATACAGATCCATAACTGAACCATAAGCTAGCCTATGAGTGTGTAGAGCTTATGGGATGTTAGACTTGGTCCCAATGATGTTTTTATACCTTGTTGAATGTATTTAAGCCAAGCCAGTCAAGCTCTCCATCATTAGATGTGTGAGGCCGAGAAGAGGAAGGTGTAACTAAGGGAAAAGCATTTTTTTCTTGCTTCAAGGTAGCTCTCTAACCTTTCTAGCATGCATTACTTAGATATTTACTTGTCTTTGAGTGATTGTATATATGTTTGAACTATGAAAAATGTTTCTAGCCATTGCTTACATGTTATGATACTATTATGTTTCTTGAAATGTGTTTATGAATGCAAAGTAGGTTGAATGGGTTTGGTTATGCCAAAAGTCTCTTAGCATAAGTAAGGATGAGTCAAAATGTAACAACCGGGAAAAAGAAAAAAAAAAGGGAAAAGAAAGGAAGTGAAAGCTGGAAATTTTCGGAATCCAGAATTTCTGCCAAGTCCTCTCGCAATAGCGAGAAATGGTCTCGCTACAGCGAGAGTGCTTGTTCGCAATAGCGAAGGCGATTCTAGCTATAGCGAGTGCTGGCAGCAGTCCATACAAAAATCAGGGAGTTGCTCGCCGTAGCGTGCGCCGTAGCGAGAGTGAGGTCTGGAACTGACGCGAGTTCGCCATAGCGAAGGTCGAATCTCGCCATAGCGAAGGGAACTGATACGAGCTCGCCGTAGCGAAGGTTACACCTCGCCATAGCGAAGCCAGATAACACGAGCTCGCTATAGCGAAGGTTAATTTTCGCCGTAGCGAGGGTCAGTCCGGAAGAGAGTAAATAGCGAGAATTAGACTTCATTAAACGCCCAAACTCATTTCTTCTCTCATATCTGCCCTAGACTTCGACCCAAGAAGAGAAAAGAGGCGTGGAGAGTGAGAAAGATCAAGATAAGGAGGAAGAGCAAGGGAAAGGTAAGGAAATTCCCCCATTTCTCTTTAGATTTCTGATCCCCTCCCTTTGCCCTCTTTTTCTGCGATTTTGTTTGTGAAAATGGTTGATTTTTAGGCATGGTTCAGAAGAGGGAAAGTGGAAAACACCTTTGAATCTTTGTGTTTTCTTTGAAAATGTGGTTTCCACTACCATGGGAGCTTGAGAGAGAGAA
This sequence comes from Erythrophleum fordii, assembly GCA_032878935.1. Classification (NCBI taxonomy): domain Eukaryota; kingdom Viridiplantae; phylum Streptophyta; class Magnoliopsida; order Fabales; family Fabaceae; genus Erythrophleum; species Erythrophleum fordii. Next base: position 6,129,735 of record JAVQMF010000029.1, read on the forward strand.
AGGGTTGATGGCATTTTAGAGAGAGAGAGAGAACTCTAGGTTCTGGTATGTAGGAGAGTTTGATCTGATGATTCCATGTTAAGAGAGTAAATTGTGTCTAGGCTCAAGTGAAGCACCTTCATCAAGGTGTGATTGTAAACTTAAGGAGGGAGAGGAGAAATTGAAAGGAAAAGTTAGTGTTGGCTTTGGCTCATAAGGTAGCTCTCTTCTCACTCTTTCTTGTTGCATTCTTGGATATGATAGTCATTGTATGATTATGTATATGCTTATTGTGTGGAATATGCCATATGCTATTGCTTTGATGCATTGATGCCAATATGCTTGTGTGATGAATTGTGAGAATTGCTCGGGTGCGGTAGTGCCGAAAGTCCCTTGAGATGGGTGAAGTGAAGCCGAAAGTCCCTTGAGATAGGTGAGACAAGGCCAAAAGTCTCAAACGAGTGAGGCCAAGTCAAAAGTCCTTAAACTCGGGTGAGGCCATCCAAAAGTCCCTAAACTCAGGTGAGGCTAGACCAAAAGTCCCTGGAGCCCATTTTTGGCATTGTTGTGAATTCCATAGCATGTACAATGTGTGTTGGTAGTTCGAGAATGGCTAAGTGCTTATTCACATGCTTTGACTTGTTATATGCCTTGATTGTTTACTTGATTGAGTGCATGAGCTACTGAGATTCCCTAAATCTCACCCATTCCCCTCCCAACTTAATATGCTAGGTGGAGCTCAAGGAGAACCGAGCACACACCAAGGAGCCTAGAAGCATGCTTAGTTAGATATTACTTTCTTTTGGAATTTTGATGTAATTTTGATGTAAAGTGGTGCCAAACGAATATGCGCCCACTATTTTTGAGTTGTAAAGGTTGTAGCAAGTGTAAAAATATGAAATGATATTGTATGAACTATGTTTATAGCCAAATGAATGGAAATAAGGGTTTTGCCCCTTTTGTGGAATGAATGCAATAGTGTATATTTGGCCATAGCATAGTAAGTATGGATTGTATGTTGATTTGGATCACATGGACTTGTTATATATCCTAGTTTTATGCTTTTAAACTTGTCCATGAGTGGCTAGAGTGTGTGAGAGGCCATTTGGACCCGTTTTGGACCTTTGGGGTGCCAAAACCGGTAAATTTGAGAGCTCCATCAAAGTATGACCGGATGAGCTCCTCTTGCCATGAAATTTGGCATGCCTCTAGAGTTTGTAGAAATATTTTTGAGAAGCTAAAGTGGGTAATATTCAGAGGTCTAGAGAATATTTGGTGAATTGTTGAATTTGGGAAAATTTAATGGATTGGTCATGTACTGTTCATATAAACCAGAAAATGAAATTTGTGGCATTCTTAGACCAAATGGATTCCAAATATGGTGAAATTTTGTACACATAAACTAGACCACCACAATGACTTATAGGAACTAGAATCACCTAAATCGGAGGTCTGTAGGGATAGATTGGACCGTCTGAAGTTTTGTATCAGCATTAGGGAGCTCATCTGACCCCCGTCACTGTTCCATCAGTTTTCGGGGTGTAGGAGCTACTGAATTGATCTGGACTTATTTTTTTCCTCTAGTAGACATCTGTAGCTTTCTGAATTAGTATAATGTACCCAGATTGGAGTTTTTTGGATTTAGTTATGGATTTTTGAAAGTCATGACAGAAAGCTGCACCAGAAACAGTGACAGCTGGACCTTCTTCCCATTTTCGATGTTAAACGTGGTCCAAATGCTGAGATTTTGATTGGAAATGATTTTTAGTGTAAATTCAACACTTAGAGCTTTCCAGAAAGCTAAATTTTGCTATATTCCCATTTTTCTATAATTAGTTATGATTTTCCAAAGTTAGAGCCAAAATAAGACTTTTGGGCACAAGGGAGAAAAGTGCATTTTTCTGGTTTTTGGCTCCATACCCATGGCTTATGATTTGTTTTATGCTATGTATGAATTGTATAAGTGGAGTTTGAGTTAAGAATATAAATGTTGGGTTCATAGGACCCACGGGGCAAAAATTAAGTGTATAAAACCCCGTTTCCTAGTATGAAAATGCTACGGACTAGTGTTGTTTCTTTAGAAATCATATGGAACCAAGCCCAGTGAGAGGCTAGGTAGCGGTAGTAGATTAAGGTGTCACATTTTTGGTATCAGAGCAATGGTTCAGGCACTTTTGCTCAATGTTAGGCTCTTCAATGCTATGTTTTGCTGGTGTTTGGTGTGAATGGTCATGGAAGTTGTAGCATCCATATGCATATGTGTTGTGATAGTGTTATGAACTGAGGACTGCTACTTCTTTTCAGACATGGTTGAGACTAGACGGAGCAGGGGTAGAGGCAGAGGCAGACCGCCCAAGGCTCAGAGAGATGAGCCAGAGGTTCCTATTGAGACTAGGGATCCTCTGCAGGCCATCATGGATAGACTTGATCGGTATGAGGCCATGATGGGCTAACACCAAGAGATGCTGGAGCAACAGAGATACATTGCCCAGCAGCAGCATGATATGATCATGCATTTGCAAGACACCCTGGCTAGGCAAGAAGAAGCCAGAAGGGATGCCCTTGGACCGCAACCATCTACATCCAGCATTCCACCTGTACCTCCCCAGGAGCCTGCTGCTCCACAGACCCAGACGCCTATCCAAAAAGTATTGAAGCAGTTTAGGCAAAATAATCCACCCTCGTTTGACGGGAAATTGGATGCGAATAAGGCAGAGGCCTGGGTGATGCAGCTTAAGAAGATATTCTCAGTGATGGATTGTACCACTGAGCAGAAAGCCCAGCTAGCCACCTTTATGCTAGAAAAGGAAGCTGATAGATGGTGGGATAGTACGAAACCCCTGATGAAGATCAAGAATATACAGATAACTTGGGAGACTTTCTTGGTCGAATTTTATGAGAAGTATGTCCCAAGTTCAGTGAGGAAGAAGAAAGAGATGGAGTTCATGGGCTTGAGACAGACGGATGAGATGACTGTGGATCAGTATGTGGCCAAGTTTATTTAGTTGTCTCGGTATTCCTCTTACCTCCAGAGGTATGATGATGAACCCTGGAGATGTGAGAAGTTTGAGACTGATTTGAGGCCCCTGATTAGCGACAGAGTCACTCCACAGCGGATCAGGAAGTTTAATACTCTTGTGGAGGTCAACAGGGTGATTGAGACGAATCTGCAAGCTATCATGCCTACTGTGACTACGGCTAGTCAGAAGAGGGTTCTGGATTTGAAAAGGCCAAAATCAGAAGAGGGTTCTAGTTTGACCCCTAGTACTAAAAGGAGAGGCAAAGGGCCATAGAATAGAAAACCACAGCAAGGTGTGCTACCTCCGCGGGGCCAGTCATCCTTCCAGCAGCCTCCGGTGACATGTTACAAGTGTGGGAAGCCGGGGCACATTGCTAGACACTGTCCTCAGATGGAGACAGCGCCTCCTCCTAGACCACAGACCCAGGGCCGAGTGTTCGCCCTTACTCAGCAGGAAGCCAGCGCATCTCCCAGTTTGATCCAAGGTACGCTGTTAGTGAATGGCTTTCCTGTAGTTGCTATGTTTGATTCGGGTGCTAGTCACTCATTTATATCTTATGATTGTGTGAGGAAATTGGGTCTGGTTGTTAGTGTCTTGCCATTTGACTTGTCTGTTATTACACCCACTGGAGGCCACGTGGTTACTTCCCATACTTGCTTGAATGTCACTGTCCAATTTAACCAATTGTCATACCACTCTTAATTTGGTTTGTATGCCTTTCCATGAAATTGACTTGATTATTGGTATAAACTGGTTGGCTGCAAATAATGCCATACTTGATTGTGAACACCGAACCATTTCCTTACCGGCTTGTGGGACCATACCTAGGGTAGGAGCTGAGTTATCTTTTATGACTACTACCCAGGCTGAGAGATATTTAGAGTGTGGATGTCAAGGGTTTCTAGTCTTTTTCTCTATTCAGGCTGAGGTAGAAGAAACGATAGAGGAGATCCCAGTTTTCAGGGAATTCCCGGGGGTTTTCCCTAGAGAGTTTGATTTCAGTGGCCTACCCCCTAAGAGAGAATTAGAATTCCCTATAGACATAGTGCCTGGTGCTGGACCAGTGTCCAAAGCTCCTTACAGGATGGCTCCCGCTGAACTTGTTGAGTTGAAAGAGCAGATAGAGGAATTGTTAGAGAAAGGGTTTATCCGCCCTAATGTTTCACCTTGGGGTGCTCGGTGTTGTTTGTAAAAAAGAAAGATGGTAGCTTGCGGTTGTGTATAGATTACAGAGAGTTGAATAAAGTTACCATCAAGAATAAATATCCTCTCCCTAGAATTGATGATCTGTTAGATCAGTTAGTTGGGGCATCTGTGTTTTCTAAGATAGATCTTAGATCTGGTTACCACCAGTTGAGGGTGAGAACTGAAGACGTCTCTAAGACAGCTTTCAGAACGAGATATGGGCACTATGAATTCCTTGTGATGCCATTCGGGTTGACGAATGCGCCTGCTGTGTTCATGGATTATATGAACAAGATATTCAGACCGTATCTAGATCAGTTTGTGGTGGTCTTTATTGATGATATTTTAGTGTACTCCCGATCTTTTGAGGAGCACGAGAGGCATTTGAGACTAGTCCTAGACACCTTGAGAGAGAAAAGGTTGTATGCCAAACTTAGTAAATGTGAGTTTTGGCTGACCGAGGTGCGATTCTTAGGTCATGTGATCTCACGAGATAGGGTTGCGGTTGATCCCCATAAAGTTGAGGCTGTGTTACAGTGGGATAGACCTAGAACGATCACCGAGGTTAGGAGTTTCCTAGGTTTGGCAGGGTATTATAGACGATTTATTCAGGACTTTTCTCGGATGGCCTTACCACTGACGAGGCTAACCAGGAAAGAGACACCATTTGTGTGGGATGAGAGATGTGAGAAGAGTTTCCAGGAGTTGAAACTCTGTTTGACCACTGCCCCTGTGCTGATTATCCCTGACCCTAGTGAACCATTTGTGGTTTATTGTGATGCTTCGGGCAAAGGGTTAGGATATGTGTTGATGCAGTAGGGCCGAGTAGTGGCATATGCCTCGAGGCAGTTGAGACCTCATGAGGAGAATTACCCCACACATGACCTGGAGTTAGCTGCCGTAGTGTTTGCTCTTAAAATTTGGAGACACTATCTGTATGGTGCGACCATAGAGATCTATAGTGACCACAAGAGTCTGAAATACCTGTTTGATAAGAAAGAACTCAATATGAGAAGAGGAGATGGATGGAATTCTTGAAAGATTATGATTATGTGTTGAAATATCATCCGGGTAAGGCCAATGTGGTGGCAGACGCCCTGAGTAGAAAATCCATCCATGTAGCCCACATGATGATTAGGGAGCAGGAGCTCCTAGAGAAGTTCAGAGATTTGAACCTCTCTTGTCAGGTGGTATCGGGTAGATTGTGTCTGAGTGAAACCCGAGTTGAAAATATCTTGAAAACCCAGATCTTAGATGCCCAGAGAGAGGATGAGTTCCTGAAACAGATCAGGAATGAGATTTCCCAAGGTAAGACCTCGGATTTCAAGTTGTCTGAGGATGGCATGATAGTATATCGAGAGAGAATCTGTGTGCCTAGTCAGAATGAGTTGAGAGAAAGCATTCTAAAAGAGGCGCATAAGAGTAAGTATACTATCCACCCAGGTGCCACCAAGATGTATCAAGACTTGAAAAAGATTTTCTGGTGGCCAGGGATGAAGAGCCATGTGACGGATTATGTGGCTGATGCCTAGTGTGTCAGAGGATAAAGATTGAACATCAGAAACCGGCTGGGTTGTTGCAACCTCTAGATATCCCTGAGTGGAAGTGGGATAGTATAGCCATGGACTTTGTCATGGGGTTACCCAGGACATCCTCTGGACACGATGCTATTTGGGTAGTTGTGGATAGACTGACGAAGTCTGCACACTTTTTAGCTATTAAGGCTACTCATACACTGGATAGATTAGCCCAATTGTATATCAGAGAGATAGTGCGACTTCATGGAGTACCCAATAGCATAGTTTCGGATAGAGACCCCAGGTTCACATCGAACTTTTGGAGGTCATTGCAGTATGCCTTAGGGACTAGATTGCGGTTTAGTACTGCATATCACCCCCAGACAGATGGTCAGACTGAAAGGACCATCCAGACATTGGAAGATATGTTGAGGGCATATGTGCTAGAGATGAGGGGTAACTGGGATGCGTATTTACCATTAGCAGAGTTTGCGTACAATAACAGTTACCATTCCAGTATCCAGATGGCCCCTTATGAGGCTTTGTATGGGAGAAAGTGTAGATCCCCTCTGTGTTGGGTTGAGTTAGGTGAGAGGAGTATGATAGGACCTGAGATTGTGGACCAGACCACCCGACAAATAGAGTTGATTAGAAAGAGGCTCCTCACGGCCCAGAGTAGATAGAAAAGCTATGCTAATAAGCGTAGGAGGCCGTTAGAATTTGAGGTTGGAGACCATGTGTTCATTCGAATATCTCCAATGACGGGCGTAGGTCGGTCAATGAGGGTAAGAAAGCTCAGTCCTAGGTATATTGGTCCGTTTGAAATTCTTGAGAAAATTGGACCCGTGGCTTACCGAATAGCCTTACCTCCTAACCTAGCCCAAATCCACAGTGTTTTTCATGTCTCCCAATTGAAAAAGTATTTACCAGACTCCTCACATGTCATAGAATATGAGCATGTGCAATTACAGGAAGATCTTTCCTATGTAGTGAAACCGGAGAGAATTGTGGATGCTAAGCTGAGACAGCTGAGAAGCAAGAGCATTCCTCTGGTGAAAGTGATCTGGAGAGGTCTGACATCTGAGGAAGCAACCTGGGAATTAGCGGATGAAATGAGGCAAAAATATCCAGAGTTATTCCCTTGAGGTAAGTCTTTAAATTTCGAGGATGAAATTTCTTTTAAGAGGGGTAGAAATGTAACAACTGGGAAAAAGAAAAAAAAAAGGGGAAAAGAAAGGAAGTGAAAGCTGGAAATTTTCGGAATCCAGAATTTCTGCCAAGTCCTCTCGCAATAGAGAGAAATGGTCTCACTACAGTGAGAGTGCTTGTTCGCAATAGCGAAGGCGATTCTAGCTATAGCGAGTGCTTGCAGCAATCCATACAAAAACCAGGAAGTTGCTCGCCGTAGCGTGCACCGTAGCGAGAGTGAGGTCTGGAACTGACGCGAGTTTGCCATAGCGAAGGTCGAATCTTGCCATAGCGAAGGGAACTGATACGAGCTCGCCGTAGCAAAGGTTACACCTCGCCATATCGAAGGGAACTGATACGAGCTCGCCGTAGCAAAGGTTACACCTCGCCATAGTGAAGCCAGATAACACGAGCTCGCTATAGCGAAGGTTAATTTTCACCGTAGCGAGGGTCAGTCCGGAAGAGAGTAAATAGCGAGAATTAGACTTCATTAAACGCCCAAACTCATTTCTTCTCTCATATCTGCCCTAGACTTCGACCCAAGAAGAGAAAAGAGGCGTGGAGAGTGAGAAAGATCAAGAGAAGGAGGAAGAGCAAGGGAAAGGTAAGGAAATTCCCCCATTTCTCTTTAGATTTCTGATCCCCTCCCTTTGCCCTCTTTTTCTGCGATTTTGTTTGTGAAAATGGTTGATTTTTAGGCATGGTTCAGAAGAGGGAAAGTGGAAAACACCTTTGAATCTTTGTGTTTTCTTTGAAAATGTGGTTTCCACTACCATGGGAGCTTGAGAAAGAGAAAGGGTTGATGGCATTTTAGAGAGAGAGAGAGAACTCTAGGTTCTGGTATGTAGGAGAGTTTGATCTGATGATTCCATGTTAAGAGAGTAAATTGTGTCTAGGCTCAAGTGAAGCACCTTCATCAAGGTGTGATTGTAAACTTAAGGAGGGAGAGGAGAAATTGAAAGGAAAAGTTAGTGTTGGCTTTGGCTCATAAGGTAGCTCTCTTCTCACTCTTTCTTGTTGCATTCTTGGATATGATAGTCATTGTATGATTATGTATATGCTTATTGTGTGGAATATGCCATATGCTATTGCTTTGATGCATTGATGCCAATATGCTTGTGTGATGAATTGTGAGAATTGCTCGGGTGCGGTAGTGCTGAAAGTCCCTTGAGATGGGTGAAGTGAAGCCGAAAGTCCCTTGAGATAGGTGAGACGAGGCCAAAAGTCTCAAACGAGTGAGGCCAAGTCAAAAGTCCTTAAACTCGGGTGAGGCCATCCAAAAGTCCCTAAACTCAGGTGAGGCTAGACCAAAAGTCCCTGGAGCCCATTTTTGGCATTGTTGTGAATTCCATAGCATGTACAATGTGTGTTGGTAGTTCGAGAATGGCTAAATGCTTATTCACATGCTTTGACTTGTTATATGCCTTGATTGTTTACTTGATTGAGTGCATGAGCTACTGAGATTCCCTGAATCTCACCCCTTCCCCTCCCAACTTAATATGCTAGGTGGAGCTCAAGGAGAACCGAGCACACACCAAGGAGCCTAGAAGCATGCTTAGTTAGATATTACTTTCTTTTGGAATTTTGATGTAATTTTGATGTAAAGTGGTGCCAAACGAATATGCGCCCACTATTTTTGAGTTGTAAAGGTTGTAGAAAGTGTAAAAATATGAAATGATATTGTATGAACTATGTTTATAGCCAAATGAATGGAAATAAGGGTTTTGCCCCTTTTGTGGAATGAATGCAATAGTGTATATTTGGCCATAGCATAGTGAGTATGGATTGTATGTTGATTTGGACCATATGGACTTGTTATATATCCTAGTTTTATGCTTTTAAACTTGTCCATGAGTGGCTAGAGTGTGTGAGAGGCCATTTGGACCCGTTTTTGACCTTTGGGGTGCCAAAACCGGTAAATTTGAGAGATCCGTCAAAGTATGACCGGATGAGCTCCTCTTGCCATGAAATTTGGCATGCCTCTAGAGTTTATAGAAATCTTTTTGAGAAGTTAAAGTGGGTAATATTCGGAGGTCTAGAAAATATTTGGTGAATTGTTGAATTTGGAAAAATTTAATGGATTGGTCATGTACTGTTCATATAAACTAGAAAATGAAATCTGTGGCATTCTTAGACCAAATGGATTCCAAATGTGGTGAAATTTTATGCACATAAACTAGACCATCACAGTGACTTATAGGAACTAGAATCACCTAAATCGGAGGTTTGTAGGGATAGATTGGACCGTCTGAAGTTCTGTATCAGTATGAGGGAGCTCATCTGACCCCCGTCACTGTTCCATCAGTTTTCGGGGTGTAGGAGCTATTGAACTGATCTAGACTTATTTTTTTCCTCTAGTAGACATCCGTAGCTTTCCGAATTGTATAATGTACCCAGATTGGAGTTTTTTGGATTTAGTTATGGATTTTTAAAAGTCATGATAGAAAGCTGCACCAGAAACAGTGACAGCTGGATCTTCTTCCCATTTTCGATGTCAAACATAGTCCAAATGTTGAGATTTTGATTGGAAATGATTTTTAGTGTAAATTCAACACTTAGAGCTTTCCAGAAAGCTAAAGTTTGCTGAATTCCCATTTTTCTATAATTAGTTATGATTTTCCAAAGTTAGAGCCAAAATAAGACTTTTGGGCACAAGGGAGAAAAGTGCATTTTTCTGGTTTTTGGCTCCATACCCGTGGCTTATGGTTTGTTTTATGCTATGTATGAGTTTTATAAGTAGAGTTTGAGTTAAGAATATAAATGTTGGGTTCACAGGACCCACGGGACAAAAATTAAGTGTATGAAACCCCGTTTCCTAGCATGAAAATGCCACGGACTAGTGTTGTTTCTTTGGAAATCATATGGAACCGAGCCCAGTGAGAGGCTAGGTAGCGGTAGTAGATTAAGGTGTCACACAAAAGTTCCTAGGAATGGGTGAGACAAAGCCAAAAGTCTCAAGAAGAATGAGACTAAGTCAAAAGTCCCTTGAAAGTGGGTGAGGCAAATTTAAAAGTCCCAAAGAAGTTGGGTGAGACTAGACCAATGCTCTTGAGAGTCTATATTTGATATGTATGAGTTCATATGACAAGGAAAATCCTTTATGTATGTTCACTAGTAGCTTAAATGTCATACATGCATTTTTTAACATGAATTTGCATTTATTATATATGTTTGAAAGGGCCAAAAGTTATTGGAATTCTTTGAATCTCACTCTTCCCCTTCCTATGTTTAACCATATCTAGGTGAAGGTTAAGGGAGCAAAATTGGGAGCCAAGGAGTATGGATAGCCATACTTTGACAATAGAATAGCTTTTAATGCAATTTTATGTCAAAGTTTGTAATTCTATGATGTATATGAGATGTAAATATATGAAATGATCATGTATGAATGGGATTTAAGGTTAAATGTATGCTTATGTGAGAATTTGACATCCTAGGCCTATGATGTACATGTGTATGTTAGCAACTAAGATGGTGGTTTTGAGATGCATGGTGATTTGGACCATTTAGGATATTTTCTTAGGCTATGTTTATGCTTTTGAATATGCTCAAGTGGTTGTGAAAAGATGAGAAAAGCATGTGGTACATATGGAACCCATTATAAACTTCAAAATTGACCATTTCTTGAACTGAACCAAATTTTGACCAAATGGACTTTTTTTTTTTGGCAAGAAATTTAGCCAACAAATAGATCTCATCTAGAGATTTTCACAGAGTTAAAGAGCACTTAATTTGGAGCTCTGTAGAATTTATTATGGTTTTTCAAAATTAGCAAAATTATGCAGAATTAATATTGGTACTATTCATTTGGTTAGTTTGCTTCTCTATATTATGGATGAGTCAAATAAAGTCTAATGTTTATAAAATTTTTCAAGAACAAACTAATCATTATAAGCTTTCCATAGCCACTGAGAACACCTCATTTTGAGCTTTGTAGAGGGATAACCAAATTTTTGAAGTTTTAAGTCTTGGAGCTATCCTAGAACAAACCTGATGTACTGTTCTATTTCTTTTTGTGAGTTAAGTGCTACTGTCTTGGTCTGGAACTATTTTTACTCATTAGTTACATCTAAAGCTTTTCATCAAGTTATGATATGCATCATTTTGAATTTTCTAGAATTAGTTATGAATTTCCAAAGTTCATATCAAAAATATGGTGTAGCAACTTAAGAGCAAAAATTTGATGTTGTGATGTATGGTTCCAAACCCAAGCTTTATGAGATAAAATGTGATGGTTTTGGTATGGATGGATGTGTTATGTATGAATAATTTTATTGGCAAGCCCACATGGTACCTAAAGCCAAGAATGCATGAAATGGACTTTCAATTTCATAATACTTTCATCCATTCCATTGCCAACAAAAGTGCCATTTCCATGCATATAAACATCATATGCTAATCATGTCATGAGTTAAGAGCTATAAAGAGATGGTGTTACACAAGAAGGTAAAACAAAATAAAATATCAAAATAAAATACCACAAGTTTAAACCCTTCAACTATCGTCAACAATGACATAACTCGAAGTTGTACATGCCAATTTATGTCCCTTTTTACTAAAAAAATATGAAAAATGTTTTCATGAAAATGTTTTCACTAAGTTAAACATTAATAATACAAGATATTTAGAATTGCATACATGCTTCATTTAACAGAAAAAAGTGTACATTTTGAATTAAAGTCATGTTTAATATTTTTGTTGAGGATAATTATTTTATAGTAATTTGATTGCATTTGTGGTTAATATGTTGTGGTTAAACAAATATCTAAGAAGGAAAAAGAGCATTCAACAAGACAACATTTAAAAAAAAAATCAAAGGCAATAAATAGCTTAAGTTGAAAATGCAAAGAAGATTTGAAAATTTCCTTTTAAAAAAAAGATAAACTCATTTGGTTAATACTTGACAAAAATTGCTACCTGCTTTTTTCTTATCTTTGGAAAGAGTTTTATAATTTCAACCAAATGTTAAAGAAATAGAAAATTTATCTAAAACAAGAAATGATAAAGAAAAAAATTAAAAGCTTACACTGCAAAAACTTATCTTGTAATAGTGACTATGAAAGTCGCCATTAAAAGTAATTTATTTTTTAAATCTATAGCACATAGGATATTTGGTTTTAGAGTCACCACTAAAAATGACCTTTGATGGTGCTTTTCAATAGTTGCCACTAAAGATCCTCTTCCGTGAATTTTTTAAGAGTATGGAACATAACTAAAAATCACCTTTGATGGAGATTCTTAAAAGTTGTCACTAAACTAACTTTCACAGTAGTTGAATAAAGTTTATTTTCAGTGGCAACTCTTCCAAAGCACCAAATGCCTAAATGAATATCTTTAGATAACAACTTTTTAGCACTTTTGGTGGCAACTTTGAATCACCACTAAAACCTTTAGCCATGAAGGTATCATCCATAACTTAGCAACAATCCAAAAGTCACCACCAAAGGTTTTTGGTAGCGATTACAGTTACCACTAAAAGTCTTCTTTCTTTTTTGGTAGTGTAATGCATAAACAAAGTAGTAAATTTTAGCCAAGCATCTTTTTCTTTTATTTTCTACCACTCTAGGTTCTCAAGGTCAAGCTAAAGTAATTAAAGAAAGATCCACATAGTAGCATCCATTTTCCCACCCACAATCAAGACCAGAGACCGAGGAGTGAGATAGGATAAGTAAACATTCAAGTACATAGTTTATATGTTTAAGATGTTGTATATGTTAAATCACCCACTAAATTAGCATAATACAAAGAAGATGAATCATATATAGCATAGGCAGGCATCCTACCTCAAACCTGGAGTCTAAGGCCAGCCTTTCCTAATTCAAACTAGTAAAATAAGACCAGTGATCGAAAGGCTTCCTTTAATGAATGCACCTATTTCACTTTAACTCTTTTAGATTGCACTAGAGAAAGATCAGTCTTAGCTAAAGCTAAAACTAAAGACACATTCGCACCCTTTTTCACCTAAAGCAAAAGCCTTCATTTGACAATGCCACTTGTTGTTGTTGATGGCTATTGTAGCAACATTGATGCCAACCATGCTTCAAAGTGGATTAAAGGATTGGTTCTACTTTCTTAAAAAAGAATGCTAAGCAAAATAACAATGTTTTGTTTACGCCATAATGGATAGATCAGGTTCAACCTAAAATGAGTCGTTAAAGGGTTCCACTTCTTGCTCTAAGGAAGGGACTAACCAGATAGCCATGACTTTCTTTCTTGCCTCTTTATCTTTCTTGCCTGATCCCGAGCATCAAGGTTAGAGCCTTCCCTACTTTGTTAAAGGCATCTTCTCACCTTTTCTCTCCTCTTTGATTTCAAACCAACCTTGTAACTAAGCTATAGGAAGAAAGGAAAAGAATCATGCTTGTGCTTAATTTACCTTTAAAATATGGTTGTTCCATTAAGGGTTTTAAGTTGTATTTGATAACAAGCCAAGTCCAAATGAAGTACACTTAATTTAATAGAGTAAGGATATAAGAAAGGTTGCACGGTTACAAAACATGGTGATGATCTTGCTTGCTTGTTTCTTTTCATTCTATTCTAACCTGCCTTCTTATATCTTCTATGGTAACCCTATCCCACTCCTAACTACATAAGAAATCAAACTCAAAACAAAGACTATGTTAGTCAAAGCAAAGAGGTACATACAATAAAATGTAGTTATTCCATCTAGGGGTTGTGTTAATAAAAAATCAACAAGTATTTCCAAAAGAATCAACTCGATACGCCTAGTTCGTTGGAATTAAGAAAATTATGTCCCTATTGTTGCAAACATATAATTTATGTAAAGATAAAGAAATAAAGAAAATTGATCACTTGTGTGATGATTGAAAAAGCTCAACTAGGAATGCACTTATATGATCTCTTTTCCTTCCCCACCTATCGCTTTAGGTTTAAGTAACGACAACCTTATTTTTTAGATCTAACAATTAGAGGTTTGCCTATCTTGATTGTTCGATAGCCAAATCTATGTAGGGAAATAAGACCTTCCAACCCATTGGGGCTAAGTACTTGGGATTAGAAAGGCTTAGACTTATTCTATACTTTAAAAACTAAGCTTCACAATGATCCTTGAATTGGAAGGAAGAGAACCAGCATCTCTTCTAAGCTACATGAGTACAGAACATGCTCTCTTCTTGATCTCAACCACATAGGCGCACTAAATAATTCTTCATTATTTCCTCTTTCTCCTCCCTATTATTTGATTAGTGCTATTTAAAAAGAGTTCCTTGTAAGAGAGATAGTTATAACAAGATTATGATTTGCAGTTTCATCAGACAAGATGGTATAAGATTATATAAGTACCTATTATACTTATAAGGCATGCATACCAAATGTAGAGAAAGTTAGAGGAAAGCCTTCAAGCTTTTAAGCTTATTCGTCCAAACATTATATTATATAGGCCTGACCCCTCTAGTTATGGTTGTGGGAAAGACTTTTTTCAATTGCCATTCCCGATCCCTATTGAAAAAGAAAGCCAGGAAGCTTTGCAGTTAGAACCAAGTAGGTGGCTAGATAATGATCTAGATAATGATGTTCTACTTACATAACCATGGGCATTCCTGAAATAAAAGTTGCTTCCCTACTGATGGATTTGATCTTTGATGGTAGCTTTCCCTTAATCTTGATCCATTAGCAGTAGATAAGAGTGAGAGTAGGTACTTTATCTACCCAAGTAATTTATTTGGCATTTGTTTTGCAAACATGCCTTTAAAATACCATTTCCTTTGTGCAGCTTTCCTTGCTCGAATATGGGACAAGAGAAAGAGAGATTGAAGTAGCTAAGGTTTCTACTATTCAACTGGGTAAGCAATGTACAACTCATAATGATTAGGAAGAAGGGAATGCCATTGATTTAGTTGTAAGACTGCATTTTGAGCTAGTTCCTAACCTAAAAGGAAAGACAATGCTGAGTTTCCCCTTCTACCATCTAAGGTGGAATATGAATCCTTCTTTGCTACAGGCCTTAGGCTATTTTAGCCCTGGCTTTTTAATTAACACCCTAACTATAAAAGAACTAGCATTTTTAGGGACTAGATGATTACTAATTAGAAAGTCATGCTAAAGACTTTTATTCAAGTCCAAAACAAATAGGAAAGGTGAATAGACTATACAAGCTTGAAGGAATGAGTTCCTACCTCTGATTAGTAAAAGCATTAAG
Source organism: Erythrophleum fordii (assembly GCA_032878935.1). Classification (NCBI taxonomy): domain Eukaryota; kingdom Viridiplantae; phylum Streptophyta; class Magnoliopsida; order Fabales; family Fabaceae; genus Erythrophleum; species Erythrophleum fordii. The sequence continues at coordinate 6,144,782 of JAVQMF010000029.1, forward strand.
CTAGATGCCTCCCTTTTTTTCTTTCAAAAACTATTATAAGCATGGTTACTGATATTCGTAAGGTTTATGGATCACTGCTTAGTTTTAAGGATTGCTATCTTTTAACTACAATAGTAATCTTAGCAATTGGCATTAATTCTAGGCTTTTATCTAGACTTTCTAAGCTAAAAGTTATAGCTAAGCATGTGCATTAGAATAACCCAAAAGGAGATGGTGGATGGGAAGGAATACCCTTATTCATACGTTTGCCACAACTATGAGCTACTAGTGTGCCTAAAACCTAATGTGAACAATCAGTCGAAGGAAATCTATCCACAGCCTTTGCTTAAGATTCTATTAGTAAAGCATACTTGCTCTAATGGCATACCTTTTGCATGATAGGTCAGTGAGAAACTAGGAATAGTAGCTTAAGCCATTAGGTGTAGGCAAAGCAGATAAAGGAGAAAGAGAATATGCCTAAACAGCAAGAATAAAAGTCTATCATATACAATATGGGAATGGATGGCTTAAGCAAGGAACTCTATGTGAGTGCCCACTTGGTGATAAAGAGAATTTGGTATTTAGGATGTTATTCATAATGACAAGAAAGTAAAGTGTGAAGTTCTAGGCTACTTAGGTAGACTCCCCTCACTACAAAGAATCTATGATCGATCTAAAGAACTACTACCAATTATGATTCTGCTCCCCTTTTCTACTACCAAAAAATGCTATTCTTGCCTGAATTTCTTTCAGCTTAAGAAGGCTATAGTGAGAATGAGAATCACTTTAGAACTTTAGGAAAATAGGTGTTTTAGGGCGGGATCTAAAAGTTCTCCCAGTTACACCACTTTAGCACAAGGTCTTAAATAGCCTATATGAATTCTTACTAGGACAAAGATGACTCTTCTCTTATAAAAGACATAGAGATGGAAGAATGGTAGGGTGGACAAAGGTCTATCTATCTGATTAAGTTATCTCCTTTCCAAATCTCCTAATAAGCATTGGACACTTTCTATATCCAAGTTTCATCACCATTAAATGTTTTTTTCTTCAATCATGTAATACATAAACCAAAGTCAAAGAAAAAAGTTCCAAACAAAGTAAAGCTTACTTTTGAGAGTGAGAAAGAGGGGGAGACATAAAGAGGATGAGTGTAATAGGTTTTAGCGAACAGAAGTAACAAGATCAAATAGGCACTTCACCTTAAGCCTAAAGTGCATCAATCTACTGTTTTAGCAATTTACTTTTAATCTTACGAATGATAATAAATGCAAATCAATTTATAAAATAGAGAAATTATTGGTTTAACAAGGTTGGCTTAACCTAGTCTCATTGTTTGAGATGGGATGGGCTAAAAGTCCTTGTCCTAAATAGGTTACTAATATGTCATGTAAGCCCATCCCATTCCATTTAGAGGTTTCACTGCCTAGCTTTGTGAGCCTAACTTATTCTAAAACATTTAATCACAACCTTTAATAAAATATTAAATTATATATATGTGTGTGTGTGTGTATATATATATATATATATGTCATGTAGAAAGAGATAGGAAGTGGGTGGGCATTAAAATTACCTAAGATTTTGAAGTCATTTCTTATCTTATGTAAGCTAATGATATGTTTCTCTTCTTCAAAGCAATGGAACAAGCTTGTAAAGTAGTTCAAGATTTGTTTGTTGTTTGATAGGTATTATGATTTATCTAGTTAGGTCATTAATCCTTTAAAATTTGAGATCATATTTGCCTATTTTGTAGAAACGGTTATCTAGTCTTTTTTATAGTTTGTTTTAAATCTAGTTTAGATAAATACTTAGGTACACAAGTGAACACTAGTTGAAATAAATAATAAGTTTATAATGACATGTTTGAAAAAATTAAATAGAAACTTCATACCTAGAAAGCTATGCTTTTATTATAAGTGGCAAGGCTCACCTTAAATAATTCAATTTTGAATTTTGCTCTTATTTACCCTCTTTCATTCTTTAAGTTGTCTATGAAATACAATTAAAAGATTGATGCTAGAATTGCGAATTTGTTATAAGGTATAATTAAGATTGACATAGAATTCACTTTCTCAGATGGAAGGAGTAATGCATTCCTTGGAAAAATGGAAGCTTAGGTCTTAAGTGGATGCACTATTTAAATATGGCTTTCCTAGCCAAACACACCTAAAGGTTGATTCAAGTGGATCAAAATATATTTATGTTAGAATAATGCAAAGTAAATGCTATAAAGATGCCTTTAAAAAAGGGAAAAAAAAACTCAATTTTCACCTTAATACGGTTTGGATGTGGAATGGTATTTGGAAAGCCAAAAATGTAATCTGCTCACTCCTTCAATGGTAAATAAGAATGGTAAGGACATCTCTCTTAACAACCAACTTTGGTGGTATATGTAGATAGATCCTCTTGCTCCTACTTTGGTGAAGGATCTTAATTTACATGACAAAGAAATTTCGAAATTGCCTAGAAATGCTAAATTATATTCTCAATATGTGATATAGCATATTACAAAGAGAAATTTTTTTAAAAAAATTACAAACCAAAGAAATAGGTTTTTATAGACAAGTACTAAAATTGGTAATTATACTGTGGCTAATAGATATTAGATTCTAGCTTAGGACTAAAAGTGATTGTAGATCCACATTTTCAAGAGAAAAACATTTGTGGAAGCTTAAATTATCCTATAGAGTTTTTTTTCTTTTATTAGGAAATACTACCCAATGCTTTATCAACAATTGATAATCTATAAAACATCATTTACGGATAGAGAATACTTACCCTTTTAGCCCCCCAAAAAAATTGTATAGAAACTAGTAACCATCTCTTTATACATGGTGCTTTTGCCAAGAAATTTGGCTTGCTTCCCCTATAACACTTAGAGTTGATTTGCTTTACCCTTAAGATATACAAATATGGCTAGAAGAGCTGGTTTTCTCAAGCTGGTAGGACTCCACAAGGTTTTGACAATTATACGCATTATATCATTCTATATGGTAACCGGTACTAGATGTATCTAATTTGGCCAATAGATTATTGTCGCAATCCCATCTGACATGATACCATGATGAAGCCTAACGCAAGGTTATCAATCGAGATTTATCAATGAAAAAGCAGGTCAAGACTGGTCAATTTTTTCCTTCCGCGTGTTGGTATTAAGGATTTTGGGCCTCTCCAAGTTGGGCCGAAGGAAAGATTGGTTGGTCTGGACCCACCGTTCCATGTCCTGTATAGCCTAATATAATAAACCATGGCACATAAGGGTAATATTAAAATATATTTATGAGAGATTCTGTTCTTTATGCTAAAAATAAAAGTTCTCTTGCCTTTCACTTCAAAACTTTTAAATGATAAAAAATAATTTACCATCACGTCGTTCCATTCTATTTCAGTCTATCCCCACCCAAGCTCCAAACATATTACTTCTACCCTCATCTTCGGTGCAAACTTCCGCCTCAACCAGCTTCAACGAAGAAGGCTGGGAGAAAGGCAAGGTGCAAGCTGTGGATTCAGCATGAGAGACCAGAAACTTCGAGGTTGCTCCCCTTTATGGAATTCTTATTTTAGTTGTTTAACTGGATTTGTATTGCGGGCAAATGAATTTGTACCACTACTACCCGGATAAATATTCTTTTAGAATTTGAATTTGTTTACTTGGATCTTGAAGGAATGATGCGCTAAACTATGTTAAATCACACCTGTAACCTTCCATATTTTTGTGGATTCGGTCGTTTGAATTGAATTATACATGCAATTCCTTCTGGCAGTGTGTTGTATCAAGTTGGGCGTGGCCTAATCAGACATATGTAACATCAACCTTCATTAAATATTAAAAGAATGAGACAAATGCAAGAAAGTGGTAACGAAAAAAAGTAATAGCATGCAAGACAAAAAGCTTCTGTGTAAAAGGTAACGTGGTTTTGAATTTCTAAAAAAAAGTAAATCTCGAAGCATCATGTTTTCTTTGCTCGACTTTTTTTAGGAGCAGGGTTGTGCATGTATTGAAAAGAAAATTTCAAATATACAAAATAGATGTAACTTGGATATATATTTAATGTATTGCTTGATGCTTCATACTTGTGTACATGTAAATTTGGGTGTGCACATGATTTTTTAACAAATTTGCTTACTTGACTTTATCTTTGAATTTTCCTGTGCTGCCGTGGCTGTGTTATGACCCTAACTAGTAGGGAGTTCCCCTTGTTGTCCTGATGGCTGATCCCAAGATGTTTGGTATACATTAGGTTAGATCCTACTTCTTTCGAAGATGGCAATGAGAGTTGGCCATTCTATACTGTACAGTTCTTGTAGGAAATACGGAAAGATAGATGAGGTCACAATTCCAAGGGTGTTCTAGGTTGTGACCATCCTATGACCAAGTAAAGTTGACGATTCTTTGTATAAAAATTACAAATCAGAAACAACTTGTGATAGAGTTAAAAAATTTCAAGTAGAGATTCCTTATCCTTGCATCTTCTGTGGGATAGAGTTATTTTCGTGGATTCCTGCAGAATTCAGCTATTGGATTTTTCGGGGGGAGCTCTTTAATGGATTTCCAGAGGGATTGGATGGCTCTTTTGAGCTAATGTTATTTTAACTTTCATAAATGCTTATTTTTTGTGCATTTGTTCTTTTTGGAGGAGATCTTATCATCCTTCTTTGTGTTCCTTTTTACCGTTAATAATTTTTTCTTTCTTCCAAAAAAAAATATTTGCAATGCATCAAACATAGAAAAATTGTTATCTGGGAGATTCCCTTGAAATCTTCCTTCCTTCGGGGTATATTTAAATTCAAAGATGTTATGAAGAGGAGTACCCATTGTTTTACTGCTAAGCACTCCTGTCGATGCAGAAGCGTTGTACTAGTTCATCATTCCACACGGCCTTTTGCTGTTGTTCCCCTATAAATAGAGGATATGTTTATAACAAGGTCTCGACTTGATGCTGAATACATCTCTCTATGTTTTTAAATTGTAGTTGCAGTTGCGGTTATGTTGCTATTGTGATTGTGGGCGTTGCGGATAGTATAAGAAAGATTGCGGGTATTGTGGCCAAAAGATACAGATGCGACCGGCACCGCAACAGCAATATTGTGACCGTATCACATGATGCAGACCATAATTTAAAATCATGCATCTCTCTCTAATATATTGAATTTTGAAGTATTCAGATTCGGAGCAAATATCAATCTTTAATACCTAAACATTTTTCCTTAATCATATTTCGTTGGACTTCTATAAAGAAAATGGGGACTTTTATAAAAAGGTAATTGTTGCATCTGGTAATATCAATCTTCAGTTCCTGAACTTTTTTTCCTCAGATCTTATTTTGTTGAACTAAAGCAAGATTTTTCTATTTTATTCTTTCATTAAGGCAAGACCCTTATTGTTATATTTAAAATACATGTGCTGAGGCTAAATCATGCGGGCTTCCAAAAATTATACTTCAATTTTGGAAGACTTAAATTTATCAGTTTCCATACCTTTGACATATTAAAACTAGTGAAGTTAACGGAATCCCTGTTAAATCGACTGGATTTATCTGTATTGTAACATGCAATTTTTATTTAAAGAACAAATTTTCATGCAGTTCCTTGTTTTTCTTTTCTAACTAATTATTGATGCTCCATTTTTTTATAATTTTTCTTCGATGAGATTGGTATGCATGCGGCATTGCTCATGTATGTCCATGTAAATTCAAGTGATTCTTACGGTGCTGGATTTCAGGAAGGTGAAGAGATACCTCTAGAGAAACTGAAGGAGATGGGTGTGATTAACCCATCAGGAAGAGAAAGGAGACTTACTTTGAAGATGCAAATGACATTTTTATTTTGACGAGTGAGTTCCTTTTACTAAATAATTGTTATCTTAGCCCTGCTACTCCACATACTGTTTTATGATGTGCAGAGGTATTGCGATGTTTGACTTGTAATAGCAAATCATGTTAGATTTTCCTAGCACCAACTACCTTCAAAATCCATTCATCACAAGCGCCTCTTCTACTTCCAGTCAAGCTTCTTCCTGTAAATAACTAGTGTTTTTAGATCACAATCCTGCGTTAAAGTATGTTTCATTTGTTTGTATATGGGATAAGACTTTCGATGTATATGTGATGTCAAACATTAAACTATTTTGATGTTTGTACCAGTAATTTAAAACGAAGGAAATGGAATATGCTTCTTCGATGTGGTACGAACACCATAAATTATGTAGTGTTGTTAATTCATCTTTTAAACTCTCAGTTTAAAGATTTTAATTTGTTTGGATTTTTATGATCTTTTATTTCTTTTCATCACCAAAGCCGAACTGAATGAAATTCACTTATTTCCTGTCTAGTGTCAATTTTATAGGTTTATTAATAGCTGAAGCCTGTGAGCTCAAAAGGATCCTTGACAAAGTAATAATAGTTTGTTGTGATTTGGTTTCAGATCCTAGGGGAAGGAGAAGTAAGCAAGAAGTTGAGAATAAAAGTTCGTCGTGCCTTTTGGACATCAGCAAATAAAGGAGAAGCTTAAGACTGCTGTCTGTTCCCTCACAGTAATTCTTGGCCATAAGAAGTAGCTAAAGCCGTTGCTAAAAACGTTTCACGTGCTGAAGAATTCTTCCCAAGAAACGATCAGATTTCAAGAGAGGTACAAATTGATCTCTCTTTTGCAACCATCTAACATACTTGACTCTCTCTCTCTCTCTCTCTCTCTCTCTCCCCCATGCAAACAATATTTCTTAATTAGCAAAAGTACATCTTTGGTCCCTAAATTTTACTTGATGTTTTTTTATCTATTAATTTTATTTAATTTCAATTTAATCTTTTAACTTTATCTTAAATTTTACATTTGTCTCTCAACTTTATTTAGTATTAATTTAGTCCCTTAATTTTATCCTAAATTTAACTTTCATTCTTTAAACTCATTTGATTTTAATTTAATCTTTTAATTTTATCTCAAGTTTTATTTTTATCTCTTAATTTTATTTTATTCCAATTTAACCTTTAATTTTAAAAAACTACTTATATGTACTTTTTAGTTTCATATGAATTAAAAGTTTAGACCATTAGAGAACAAAGTGGACTAGTAACACCAAAATGAGAAAAACAATGATAAAATCAAATTTGGTTACTGAGCACCAATCAAGTTAGTTTGTAGAATAATAAGACATAGAATTTAACCTCAAAAAAGAAATTATGTTTTATGGGACTTAGTCATATCAATAGATGAATGAAAAAATAAAGAATGAAAGAAGAAATAATATTTGAGTTATTTTTAAAAATTAAAAGCTAAATTAGAACAAAAAATAATAAAATTTAAAGTAAAGTTAAAGAGATAAATTGAAATCAAATAAAATTTAAAAGACAAAAATGAAATATGAGATCAAGTTAAATGACCATAAGTATTTAAAGATTAAATTAAAACAAAATAAAGTTAAAAAATAAAAGTGAAACTTAAGATAAAACTAAAAGATTACATTGAAACTAAATGAATTTAAAAAATGAAAATAAAATTTGAAATAAAATTAAAATATAAAAAATATTTTTTTTACAATTTATTATTTTATTTTATTTTATTTTTTGGTGGTTCATTTTGCTTCGTAATTGGATTTAGACCTGCCTTGTACCTTGGTTACAAAACGAAGGAGTCATTTGGTTCGCTAGACATTTACTACTCTAGTCCTAAATATAAGATACCATCTAAAAGATATCTTTGGTCCATAATATAAGAGACTAGGTAATAATTAGACTTAAACTTCCAAAAATAACCCTGCATTCCATTAATTGCAGTGAGAGAATTATGCTGATAACCTTTAATAAATAAGGGCATTTTTGAAAACAAACAATAAATTTGTAAAATTTAAGGTTTAAATTGATTTTTATTAAGATGCGTGCGTTAGTTGCAAGTATCTTATAATAAGGACCGGAGGGAGTCCTTGGTATCTTAAATAGTATAGTGTAAGATTTAGACCCTTTTACTCACATTCATATAAGCGTAGAAATAAATACAGGAAGCTTTTTCATTCTTTCGCAATTAAATATCTCATGCCTATTTCTCTCTTTATATGACTATCATGTTACAAAATGAAAGATTCTTATAACTTATGGGGTAATAAGATATCGCCTAAAATTGTGTCATTCTACCTCTTGTTAGTGGTGTTTCTTGGCTTAGATCGGTCAATTTTTGCACCCCCAACGAACCAAGCCGACGAATTAGCTATACTTTAGATTTGACCCTTTTTTTTTTCTTAAATGACTCAATTAATCTGTACCAAACCACTAATAATCTACTTGGTTTGATTTGTTTTAGTTGCTTTTGATATTCTTTTTTTTTTCTCCATTTAACCCCAATTAATTTAAATTATAAGTAATTATGATTATTTTTACTAAAGTTTATATAAATGCTTTTTTTAATTTGTTATAAGTCAAAATTCTAAATATTTAATTTAAAACTTAATGTCTAAAAATAACAAACAAAACTTATATAGATACCAATATATAATTTAAAAAAATATGTATAATGGTCAATTAGCTCGATTCTCTCTTATTTGATTCTTTCTTTAAATCAAAAATCAAACTAAACCATTGAACTTGTCCTTAAAGAAAATGAAATAAATAAGTTTTGATTATGATTATTATTATTTAAAAATTTGGTTTGATCTGATCGATTTTGAAAGCTCCTATGTTTTGGTTTGTTGAATGACACCAAGTACTCTACATTATCAATTACAAATATCCTGAAGATACCAAAATTAAGAAGATAATATCCCAAAGGCCTTCAACTAGCACCAAAATTTAAATTTATGAATTAAGTACAATTTGGTTTGCCAGTTAAGCGTATGTTAGTAGCGTGTTTATTACTGTGACTGTTAAGGTGATCCTCTGCATCCATCTCCTTCACATGGCTGAAATTAATTAGTTTATAGATGTTTTGTTCTTTCTTGTTCAAGATGGACTTCTTGGGTTTCCTTATGCTTCCCTCGCCTTCATTTTCTTTGCCCACCCCATTCTTCCCTGTCCAGTGATGCAAATTCCGTTCCAAACTCGACAGGAGACTCTGCAAATTTGCACAGGATTCGAGAGAAAATGAGGATATTTAAAAAAATAAAAGAGAACCGTAAATCCCCGCCCTATTTGATTAGCTGTCACGTGAGTACATTTCAATCATATAATTTAATGTGAAATGTTTATTATATTTTTATAATTATTATTTTAATTATTAAATTATTTTTTAAAATAAAAATAAAAAATTATTTTTTATTTTATTTATTTTTACTTATTTATTTTTTTATTTTTATGTCCTCTAATCAAATGATGGAAGTGTATATACTGTACAGCCAATTTCAAAGATTTGAAAAAAAAAAAAAATCTTGGACCCAAAATAAAAAAAGGGGAAGGCAACCTACACAGCAGGGAGGGCAGCCGGAATCCATGCTCAATAAAGAGAGGAAAAAAGGACAAGACATGTCGCTGGAAATAGAGCCACAGTTTAAATAGCCTACGAATTAATGATGTTTACGGTCGACTCGATATGATTTTTTTAGGCTACCGAAGTCTTTTTTTTAATAAATTTTTTTGTAAAAATTATAAAATAATTTTTAAAAATAAAATTTTTCATAAAATTATATTTTATTTCTAAAAAATAAAATTATTATATATATATCATTATAAATATTTTTAAAAAGATTAATAAAATTAAATTAGATCAAGTTAAATTAATTAATATGACAGATTCCACTCGATTGTGTAGCTCGGTCTAATATTTTTTTTATTTCTCCCTCCACGCTTATATACATATTTATAGAGATATATTTTTTTTTTGCTCCCTATATATATATATATATATATATATATATTAAGATTAGGAGCCATGAGTTTGGTGAAAAGCTAATTCACTGTCTTTAGCGTAATGCAAGCTGCAACATCTTCACCATGTTACTTGGTCAAATCACAAATTCACAATCGCATGGCTCAGAATTTTTTCACGCAAATTTAACATCTTTTACTGACTGTATATACTCGTCACAAATAGTGTAGCGGCTTAACTAATATCTTTTCGAGAAGATTTTTCCTCCATCCTTTGAATTATAATCTCCAACTTAGCAAATATTGCTTGAATTAAATTCCGGAGATGGAATATATGGTGCTCAACAACGTAATTATTTCTTTAAAACCATTTTCTTTCCTTATAATCTTTATCTAATTATTTAAATTTTTTGACTTAAAATGATCTTTAATATAATATCATAACTGAGAAATTTAGAATCTGAATGATGCACATTTCAGCACAATCTTCTAATAGTTTAAACTTCTGGCAAATATTAATTTTTTGTTGACTTTGTTCCTAAGGTCTAATGATGTTGATATGTTACACTTGTAAAGTACAAAATTTAATTTAGACTGCCGAATAGATGATAAAATATTTTTTAAATAAAAACATATACAGATTTTATCTTTTTTTTCACTTAAAAAACATTTTACCACATATTTATTTGGGAGAAATTAAATTTCTAGAAGGCCTAGAAACTTCGTGTTTGATATTTGAATGAAAATGGTCAACAAAGTAATGTGAAAAATAATAATGGTTAGAATTAGAATTTAAGCCAGTGCAAATCACTGTCATTGCCGAAACAAACAGAAATTACGTAGGCGAATGGAATGATGCGAAAGACAAAAGAAACTATGAGGCGTTATTAATTGTCGCATTAGTGAGTGATTCTCTTGGATTTATTCCTCGTAATAGCAAAATACCATAAGCAAAGGCAAATTGGTAGTTGCACTGACGAGAATTTTGATAGAGCAAAGTGTGTGAATCTTACCAATGATGCGCGCGCGCGCACACACACATTCCCTTTTCTAACTTTAGCTCCTAAAGCTTCTTTAATAAATCCAATTACGAAAAGCTAATGATCTTGAATAAATCCAATTACGAAAAGCTCATGATTATAAATGACTGATGAGTAATGACATAATAAACGAGACTGAGGGGAGTTTTTGGACACCGCCTCCCCCCCCCCCCCCCCCAACAAAAAAAAATGTTGCAAGAAATTAAATAAATAAATGCTATATATAAAAATAAAATTTCATATTATTTGGGTTATAAAAAAAAAAGATAAGAATATTAGTGATGACACAACCAATTGCTTAATTTTTTTAATAAAATTTGATAATCTGTATATTTTTAAATTTTGGCCATTAATGATTATTCACTTTTATTTAATTCTCTGTGACATAAATTTTAAATAAGTCAAATCCAAAACATTACATAAGAAATTGGAGATAGCTCTAGGGAACAAATATATCAAACTTTAAGAGTTTGTTTGATTTTATTCTGATTTTAATGTTTTTAAAATAGATATTTCTTAGAATAAATTTTGAAAACAAAAAAATTAAAAAATCTATTTGAATTATTATTTTTAAAAAAATCATTGTTTTTTTTTATTTTGAAGAACAAAAGTTACAAAACATCTAAAAAATGTTTTAATTTTTTTGTTTCTAAAAATAGAATTAAAAAATTTTTCTGAAAATAAGAAATCAAATAGGCTTCAAGTATTCTCTCTCTCTCTCTCTCTCTCTCTATATATATATATATATATAACAATTGATATCAATTAAAATTAATCTTTACCACTAAATAATTATTTTCAAGATGATTGTTTTACAAAGTCCATTGTTTGATTAAAAATTTTTATTATGGATACTACCTTACAAATTTTAACATTAATCTAGAGTGATTTATTTCCCATCAATATATCCAAAAATTAATTTTCAATATACATTTCAAATATGAGAAATTATTAATTATGTATAAAATTTGACATAGAAGATCAATAAAATTATTTTTTTAATATAATGGTTAATTAATAAAAATCAATTTCTATAATAAAAAAATTGAGAGATATAAATAACATATGTTTTCATGGATATCAATTAATCTCTCCTTTATATATATTTTAATCCTTCAAAAAATAGGGAATAATGTTAGGAGGATCGTTAAGGTTGACTTTACAATGCCTTATTAAACTAAAGGTTATTTTGCTTGTCTTTATGTTAAGGTGGATCTAACTCAACATTTGCTCCCTACATATATCCTAAAAGGTTAGGAATTTGCAATTGCGTATGACGGCCTCCACATGATTTGCTATTCATATGGATACTTTGAGCATATTAAGAAGGATTATTTAGAAAAAAAAAATTTAAAAAAAAATCTAATGATCAACCTACCACAAAGCAAAGGATTTGGTCCTTGAAGTATCATTCAAAAACCTCTGTAGAGTTGAGAGCCTTTTATGACAAGGACTAAAGATGAGTCACACTAATTTAGGGTAAAAATCAAGAGACTTGGTAATATGTAGAAGATCTTACTATGAAAACTTACCTTATAAGGGAAATAAAGATAGTGTTTAGGAGATAACAATGGAGACAATGAATGCAAACTCTCTAAAGGCAAATAGAAGTTAACATTTCTTGAGTAAAAAATAAATTAGCTCTTATGCAACGTGTTTTGGGGTCTCAGTCACATGGTTTAATATCAATTGCCAATGGAGTTAAGATATCTTTCAATCAAAGAAAACATCATAAGCTCAAAGAACATAGCTTCAAAGGCCCTAGAGGAAAATATGAGACCAATGAAGCAACCATATCTAGCCCTTGTAAAAGCAACTCAACATAGGTTTATATCAAAGAGGTTTCTCATGTTGAGCCGAAACAAACACAATATTAATCCCAAATGTTGGCCCATATTTTTGGACCAAAAAACTTAGGATCACTAGACAAGGATAGCATGGAGGAGACATTGTTATTCTTTTTGGTGCTAGAAACATTTCAACAAGGTGAATATGGCATTTTAAAGGCTCATCCCTCTAATATGCACATTCATTAAGCTCTTTAAGTTCACACCATGTCTTTTCTTGTTTATTTATGGATAAAAACTTTATGTTTGGAATTGTTAGAAAGTAGGCAACAAAAATTTTAGAAGGAGTGCAACTATGTTGACTTGTTCATAATGTAAAGATATGTTAGTTGTTCTGGAGACTTGGTGGACTAGTCTCGAGCTTTAGGTATTCTCCATAATTTAGAGTTTGATGGCAGTGTTGTTGTTTTTTGGTTTCAATTTTGCTAGGGGAATATAAGTTGGTTAGGATCATATGTGGTTAAGTTAACAATGGCAAAGGAAGATACTCAATCTTGTCACTTGTCTATTAAGTATAATAGAGAGGATGAGTGGTTTCTGATAACAATTTATGTCAATCTTAAAGAAGAGCATAAAAGACATTTATGGGAGAAAATGCAATCCTTATCTATGTCCATGTTTATCCCGTGACTAATGGTTAGGGACTTTAATGATATTTGAAAAGTTTTAGAGAAATTTGATGAGGCACTAATTAATGACCATAGGTGTAATTTATTCAAAAAATATATTAATGGGTGCAATTTCCTTGAAGTTTATTTCATTAGCCACAAATTCACTTGGCATGGACCCTTTATCCTTGGCTATCAATTTGAAAAGCTTGACAAGGGGTTTTTATAAAGAAGCTTGGCATCTTCACTTCCATGAAGATTTAGTGAAAGTGATGACTAAATTGGATGACTCATATCACCACCCTTACTCCTTAATTTGTAAGGGGGGAAAATCGTGTTTATGAACATACACCTTTTCATTTCAAAGCAGCTTAGCTCACCTTATAAAAATTTTCATGATTTTCTTTCTCATCATTGGGTAGTAAGTATGTCCCTTTATAATAATCTATTTTAGTTGACTAACGACTTGCGAAATTATAACAAGAATGTCTTTTGCCATATCAAAAAAAGGAAGAAATGCATTATGGCAAGGCTTGATGGCATCTAGAGGAAGATAAGCACTTTCCAAATATCTTGCCTAACTCTATTTAACATGGAAAAGAAGTTTTATTAGGATCTTGATGCTATTTTCAAATAATAATAAGAAGAAGAACAATCTTTGGCTTTAAAAAGTCTATGCCAAGTGGATAAATGACAATGACCAAAACACAAGATATTATCACCACAAGATAATTACTAAAAAAAGACAAAATAAAATTCTTATGTTGTATAAGGAGGATGAAAGTTGGGAGGAGGACCCAAATGTTTTAAAGTCTATAGCTATTAACTTCTTTAAGAACCTTTTCACAATTAAGTGTGATGGTTCCCCTTTCTTCCATACTAGGGTCAACTTCCCACAAATTAAGGATGAGGCTTTGCTAACCCTTGCTCATCCTATTACTAAAAAGGAGATTCAAAAGGCTATTTTTTTTATAAGTACTCATAAAGCACCTAAGGATGATGGCTTTTCGGCCATATTTTATCACTTGACAAAATATAGTTAAGCCTAATGTTTGCTATCTTATCAAACAAATTTTTAGCTATGAAAAGGACATTAGCCAAATTAATTGTACACTACTTTTGTTGATTCCAAACGTGGACTTCCTTAAATGTCTCTCTTAATTGAGACCTATATTTTTTTGTAATGTCATCTATAAACACATCTTAAAATCATTATTAACTAGTTAAAACCTGTGCTTTCTAATTTCATCTGGCCTTTTTAAGTGAGTTTTATGCCAAGTAAACTCATCCAAGAGAATATTATGATGCCTCAGGAACTTTTACACTCTAAGCAGTGTATGAAAGGTTTTTTTTTTTTTGGCTATTAATATTGATCCTAAAAAGACTTATAAACAAGTAGGTAGGATTTTATTAGAAATATTCTACTTGAAGTTCATATTCCCCTTATTTACTTGATATGATTATGAAGTGTAATCATGTTTATCTCCATTTAAATTTTATGGAATGGTATGAAGACAACTTCTTTCCTTTCCACAAGAAGGATCCAATAGGGTAACCTTTTTTCCCCACACATTTGTTCTTTGCATGGAAAAATTAACACATCATTAATGAAGTTATCATGGCCAATCAATGGAAACCCATCAAAGTCAACAAGGATGGGCCTTATGTGACTTATCTTTGAATAAGGTCAAGTGCACTATAAATTGCCTTAATCTCTTTTGTGATCTTTCACGACACAAGGTAAATGCTATTAAGTCTAATATTTTCTTTTTTAAAATGTGACTTTTTATTTAAAACATTAAGTTGTTGAGATTTTTGAGTTCAATGTTAAAAATGATACCGATAAGTACATGGTGTTGCTTATTAAGTATAACATGTCTCGTGCTAAGGATTAATTTCAAGCACATTATAGACAAAGTGAAAGTAAATCTTTCGAGATATATTCCTATTTACCTAATGATAGTGGTGCAATTTTCTAATATTGTTTATGTGTCACAACTTAAGTTTTGCATATTCTAGATAATTAGTAAAGCTAAGAATTAGGAAATAAATTCCTAATTTTAAAGAATAAAAAAAATTTAAGAGTTAAAAGTTGTAGTGCTGAATTAAAATTTACCTTAGACTAATTAAATTAGTAAATTCCAAATATATAGTCAAGAAAAGGAGAATAAATATATAAATATTAAGGAGTTAAATTATTAGAGATGAAATGAGTTAAGTTAATTACATAGGTAGGGAATTAAAATAAAATATCACTTTATTTATTAAAAAATTATTAGAATCAGTTAAATAAATTTCTTATTTTGATTAAGCATCATTTTTGGTCAATTTAAGAGTAAGATCCCATCATCTTTAATTAGAATACTAATCCTAATTAGAGACACCTAATGCAAATCCTACCTAGCCCCATTAACAGGCTTCTAAAAACAAGATTAGCCAAGCCTAATCTAAAATATTGTCACCAAATCCCATTAGAAAGTCAGCCAATCATTATGCTCCACTAATATCTTGCTACCTGCCACTTTCTTCATCATTCTTGCATTCAACTAAACTCACAGAGATAGAGGGAGAAAGAGAGAGTGGCGCTAGAAATAATATGGAAAAAAGATTTTAAAACTTTTCATATATGGTTTCTTGAAGGATTTAGCCAAGGTAAGTGAAGAGAAAATTTTTTACTCCTTTTAAGCTTTAATTTACACCAATTATCTTTTTATTTGGTGATAGTTAATTTCTTTAGGAACAAGGGAAATTTATCAAGTGCAAACCCTAAGAAGAAAGGTTTTGGAGCTTTTCATATATGGTTTCTTAAAGGATTCAACCAATGTGAATGAAGAGAAAATTTTTTACTCTTTTTGAGCTTTAATTTGCACCAATTGTATTTTTATTTGGTGATAGTTAATTTCTTTAGGAACAAGGGAAATTCATCAAGTGTAAACCCTGAAAAGTAGAAATAAGGATTTGAGGTAATTTCCTCTATCTTAGTTCCTGGTTTTGGTAATTTGTATTAGCAAAGTAAATTATGATAAACTTCTCTTTTTGGCCAAGAAGAAATATGTGGATATCTGTGTTTTGGACTATTAGTTAGTTGAAGGAGATAGAGAAAGGAAGAGGAAAAATTAGGTAAAAACTTATCTTGACCTATTTGCCTTGTTATGACTAATTTGGCATAGTGACTTTAGAATTATTGTTGGTTCTATTTTGGACTATACAAAGACTATTTTTATTGTTATGAATATTTTGGAAATGAGTTGAATTAAAAGGAGAAATAGGAAATACAAAAAAGGAAAGATAATAAGATTACACTTTGAGCTATTTTTGTAGTTTGGCTAGAATATGTTAATATATGGTCATTTATGAACTTATGAATGGGGTTTTAGGAAATTGTTTTATGACTTCCATGTGGGGTATTGGAATTGAGAAAGTTAGACTATTAATTGGAGAATTGGGTTCTTGAAGGAGAAGGCAACTTGGAACTTGAAAACCTATAGGTAATATATAGTGTATTTACAAGTATAGGAAGTAATTGCTATGTTATATGGATATGTATTGGTGTGTGTGTGTGTGTGTGTGTGTTTTACTTCATGATGTTGAATTAGGAAGCTCACTTTACCAATTAGGGAATGCCTAAAAGACAGAAGATTACATTAATGAGATTTAAGAATATCAAGATAGCTAGTGTTTTTCTATAAAACATGACTTACATGATAAATTGCTTTCCATTGATTTATGTATTATGTATAAGATGCTATGTGATAAAACAGTATGAATTTGCTCTTATGGATCTAGCCTTAAGTAGTTAATCTAATGCAGGTGAGCCTATGTGCTCCTTGGGATATAGTACCTAAAGTGTTCTAGCTTTCCTTTATAGGATTACAAAGTTTAGGAGACAACCTTCCTTTTTTAGAATTGTTAGCCAATAGTTATAGGATCCTCATTACAAGTATGGAAGTGTGATAAGATGAATTATGTTATGGAAGAGTTATGGGATCCTTTTTCCAAACGATGTTGCGTTGAGAAGATACTTATTTTTATGAAAACACTTTCCTTTTACATATCAATTATAAAAAAGCATAATATGCATTATTAATATTATTACTTTAATGAAATTACATGTTATGATACTCATGTTTTATGGCTAGAAAATGTGTGTTAAAATATTGGTTAGTTATTGGGATTTTATCTCACTTCTTACATTTTCAACTAACCATTTTCTAAGAAAGAAATCTATGGCAAACAATGTTAGACGACATTCAACATACCTTAGTGCGTCTGAGATGTGTATTAGAATGTTGACTTGTAGACATGTAAAAAGAAACATGTAATGATATTTTGGTGACTTTTGAAGTATATCGTTGTATATACTGAGGATGAGATAAGTGGTTGTCAATCTTGTAAATAACTTACTTTGATCTTTAACTTAAAAATGAATGAAGTGAGACTTTTAACATTTTATTAATTGTTCAATCACATATTCTCTTGAGAAGATTCAATGAAAGTGAAGTTTGCGAGAATTCTCTTAGTTTCAATTGACTGAATAAAGATGTAGTTGACTGAATTCGATATCTAGCTAGTCAATTGGATCTTTGGATGTAGTAGAGACAAAACGAACATTAGTCAATTGGAAACTAAATAGTTGCGTGCATCTTAAAATTTAAGATCTAGTTAATCGGATTTAAGACACAATCAACTATAACTTATTCAACAAAAAATTTTGCAAGCTAATATTTAGGAAGCTCAATTGTAACATCTCCAAATTAGACCCTTAATTAAATTAATATTAAGAGAAATAAATAATAGAAGATATTTAGCTAATAACTACATGAGAAAATTATGGGTTTTCTCTTAATTTTAGGTATAAAGAAAATTGAGGAATTTATTAGGAATATAATAAAATTTTATGGGGTCAATTAGAAATTTAATAAAAATTATTTAGAATTTTCATTAATTAATTAGAGATAATTAAATAATAAAAATTAAATAATAAATATTTAAGAAATGAATTTTAGTAAATTTCGTGGACCATTAAAACCTTAAAAATATAAAAAAAATTATTTAGATAATAAAAGCATTTAAGTGAAATTAGGGGATCAAAATAGAATTACTAAAAGTTTATGGTTTCAAAATATGATTTTAGCTAAGACCAAAATATATTTTTCCCTAGGATAAAAATAGGATTTTTTTTTTTCCGAAATAAAAATGGTAGAATTACAAAGAGATCTTTATCTGATGATTGAAACAAATTTCATAATTAGAACTTCACATGAATTAAAACCTAGAGTGAGATAAGTTGTGTTAAACATCTTGAAGGAAGTAAAAAATGACTTCATGAATAGAGAAAGCATAGAGAGAAAGAAAGTAAGGCTTCTAGAGGAAACCACTAACCTCTCCCCTCTATACATAGAAAAAGAAATCAAAAAAAAAAAAAAGAAGACAAGAGGAAGAGAAAGTCTAAAAGTGTGAGAGATGAAAGAAACAGAGGAAGAAGAGAGAGAGAGAGAGAGCCATTAACTCTCACAGCTCTTGCTAAACACCTCCTTTCAATTTCTTTAGTTTCTTCATCTAAAAGCTGTCCACAGTTTAGAACCAAAGAAAACAAGAGAAAGAATGAGCAAAGAAGAAGATTGAGGAAGTCAAAATCTTAAAAGAGTTCAGGTAAGAACACACCCCCTCAATCTAGCATATACAAGTGGCTATCATCCTCTCCTTCATCTTATTCTCCTTCAAACTTTGGGTTAAATTTAGGTTGAACTTAGGAAGAATCATCAAATGCATTCTTACCTTTTAAACTCATTACGTGCTTGTTTTAAAGGCTTTTACATACATATAATCTTGTTAAGATAGTTGGGAAATATAAAATGACAAGATGGCATGTTTCCAAATGAGTTACAATGAGCTTTTGGACATAAGTGTGTTGTGCATGATCCCCCTTGTGAAAATGCACAAGGCTATGCAATTTCTAATTTGCATGCACACAAGACATTAATGGCTAGCATAGTATTTATGGCAAGTATAAACTCATCATAAGAGAAACCTTAGGGTAACTTGCTTCGTTATGGAAGCTTGTTTGGCCTTGGCCAGGTCCTAAAAGAATTAAAATGTTTCTATGGCTCGTTTTAACCCTTGCTACCTTAAACCAGCTATAATTGCTTCTTGTGGTAGATGTTGGTGGTTGCTCCAGGAAGATTGGATTAAGGTTAACTATAATGGTGTAAGCAAAGGTAATGTAGGTTTAGTGACATACATAGGTATTTTACGGATTCACAAGGCTATTGGCTTAGTGGTTTCTCTAAGAATATCGAGCGGTGCTCTTCTATGCAAGCTAAGGCCTAGGATGCTCTTATTGGTCTTGATTTGGCTTAGCGTCTGGGGCATTATAAAGTTCATCTTGAACTTGAATCTAACAATCTTTTTATGGCTCTAAATGGTGCAATAATAAGTACCAGTTCTATAGATCATATGACCAAGCCCGTCCATGATTTAATGGCAAGGCCATGGACTTTTCTATGAAGTGAATAGGTATGTTGATCTTTTAGCCAATCACAGCTTGGAACTCTATATAGGGTTACATTTTTTGGATTCAATTCTTTGTTTTCTTAGTTTGACTTATTTTTCTAATTGTGTGGGAACCTTGGCTTCCTGCAATATTATATAGTTCTTTTTTCTTTTGTTTCCTAAGCATCTATTCCTTTTCTTTTACCTAAAAAAAAAAAGAAATAACATATCAAACTTTAAATCTAACTTGTCTCTTTCCTTTATATATATATATATATATATATATATGGAAAGATTACTTGATACTAGTATCAACTAAAATTAGTCTTATATTATTGAATAATTATTTTTAGGATGAAGTTTTTACAAAGTCCACTATGTAATTAAAATTTAACTTATTATGAATATCATCCTTACAAATTTTAGCATTGATCTGAAGTTGTTTGATTCCCCATCAATATATCCAAAAATTAACATATTATATATTTTTTAAATATAAGAAACTATTAATTATTTGATTGTAAATTTTTATACAATTTTGCATAGAAGATCAACATAATTATTTCTAATCAAACATTAATGAAAATCAATCTCTATCCTAAAAAATTAAGAGATATAAATAACAATGTTACACCCACGTTAATTGATCTCTCCTTTACAAATATTAGTCTAATAACTTAACCCCTTTCAAATTGAGTAAATTCGAGTCTAGCGCTCTTCTGGTTAAGTGCTAACTTTTCTTTTATTTTGTTTCCCTTTAAAGCTTAATTTACTCCTTGCAATTTAATTCTGTACTTTTTTATTCGTAAAGATGTAATTTGATTAAGTTATTCTAACCATCACCGAATATGTTGCCTAAAAGTTTTATCTCTTCTTTTATATTTGAATAAATATGTCCCCTACTTTTTGTCCAAAAAGAAAAATGCTCGACCTCCTTTTTGTTTAGGATAAACAAATCCTAAAACTAAGACACTGTTGTAATGGAGATGGCCAACACGAATTAAACCTAAGATTTACTAAATTGATGTAACTCCATTTTACCAATTAATTCAATCCATTTGCTCAAGTTCACTTTCTTTAATCAGTAATCAGTAATCAGTATCATCAGTAATATATATAAAAGTTAAGTTTTTTTTGCACTGTTGTTGGATTGTTCATAACTTGTTCATGACAATTCCTCCCCCCTTCTCTTGTTTCCTACCTGTCAGTTTTCATTTTTACAAAGGTGGGATCCAGTGCAATTTTTACTGCCCCATAAGGGCTGCGCCGCGCTTGCCAGTTAACTGTAATTTGAGCTTTTGCTTCAACTTACTATTTGTTACCTTTGTTTAAATTACTCATTTCCCTTCTGCATTATCATCCAAACTTTTATTTTTATTTTTTAAATATAAACATAAATGAAGAAAAGCACAAATCAACAAGGAAACGAAAACAATAATATCTTTTCGTGTGTGTGGGGAGTACATTATATAAATTTTTTTGAATTTTATTAAAATTATATAATTTTTTTTAAATTTTTAAAAAATATATTAATTTCTCTTAAAATAAAAAATTATTCTTTAATTTAATCTAATTTTAAAATATAAGGCAAATTTTTATTTTATGAGAAATTTGTCTAATTTTCTCATGTATATATATATATATGTATATGTATATGTATATATATATAAACAATTTATGTGAACTTTTAATATTATTAATCAAATGCCTACAGGTATTTGATATTCAAATTAACTTTTTAATTGATTGTTAACATTTTAATTAATGATTATATATAATAAAACTTTAAAAAATTTAAATGATAATATATTTTAAAATAAAGGCATATTTTTAGAATAAAATATTGAATTTTTAAGATACAGTCCCAATTCAAAATTCAGCTACCCTGGCCTCTACAATTATCTTGGAAGAGCAGTGTCTGCTGAACAATTCTAGACTTGTAATATAATAAATTATATAATTTATTAATTTAATAAATAAAATTTTATCATATAAAGAATAATATAAATTATAAATAATACCCTACCCCACACACCGTCCATTTTACTCCATAGATGATCGACATGGGTGACGACTCAATTCCCAACCCTTCCTTCAAATTCCAATGGGGCACTTGTCCCAAGTCTTAACCACCCAATTGTCTATGGATTCCATTCATTATCCTTATCCCTGTTTAGTACGTACGAAGGGTTAGGAGAGGAGCAAAACGGCCTCTTCATTTTTTTAATCTTAAATTTTAAGTTTAAAAATAAATTTTATAATTAAAAATAAAAAATTATAATTATAAAAAAAATTATACTTTAAAAATTTTAATGATATAATATAATTAAAATTTTTTAAATATTTTTTTATTATAATTTTTTATCTTTAAATTTACAATTTATAACTCTTACCACAAAAGGAAAAAGGTGTTTAAAAAGCGGACTCCACCCTCTCGCCTCTCTAGTCACTGGAAATGAATCAACTCACATTGGAGATTCCTCAAGTTGCTCATGTTCTTTATAAATTTAAATTTTTTATTTTTTATTTTTTATTTTTTGGAGAAAGTAGATCCCTTTATTAGAGAGGACATGAGGATTCCCAACATGAAGGGATCCATTCCCCTAGTCACTTTAGCGATTAGCAAGGATCCACCCTAAAGAAGGGAGAATGAAAGGTTGAGGGGGAAAAAATTATTTGGTTCGGTTAAAATTTTTTTTTTCTTCTTTCGGATGGAATTCTCTACATGTGTTATAATATGCTTTTCATCAAATTATGTATGGAAAGCTATTGTTTAATAAAGAAAAATCAAGTAAAAGATAATTTTGTCCCAAATGATAGAAGAGACAATACAATGATATTTTGTTTTTAGTTTATGTTAATTAATAAAAATTAATTTTTAATACTTTCTGAAAAATTTTTATCCCAAATGATAGAAGAAGCCGTGTAGCGATGTTTTATTTTTGTTTTCTGTTAATTAATAAAAATTAATTTTTTTATATTTTTTTATATCAAGAATGTTTTGGTCATTTTATCATATTTTATTTTTATTAATGTACTATTTTTATTCTACCAAATATTCAAATAAAAATATTTTATTTCTTTTCATGTTATACTAAACATTATTTTACATTACAAGATTTCATTTCATTTTCATCTTCATTCTCTTTTTCATTGTCTTGATAATCTTTCTAATTCACCAAACATAACCTTTAGAAATCAATGATGTTTCAATAATCTTTCAAGATTTGTACATCCATTGTATTATAATTAAAAAATAGGAATAATAATATAAATATGTTAAATAATTTTAACGGACGTTTACTGAATATATTATATATTATATATTTTATTATTTTTAATGTATTTATTTTAAATATACTAAATATGTTTAAGAATTTATTTTCTAAAAATGTGGTGAATTTTTTATATTCTTACTTAAGTGTAATGTGTAATGTTTTTACCTAGTGATAAGGAATGTAGACACCATCTCTCTTTGTGAATTTGCTACATCTTTTGGGGCTATTAACAATAATTATAGGTGACAACTTCTCTTTATTTTTTGGTCTCATTGTAAATAACATATATTAATATCTAAAAAATTTCACGCACGCATAGAAAAGATCATTAAATTTTGCATTTTCTAAATGAGAAAAATAAAATCTTAAAAAAACGATTGAGAAATACCTCATTTCAAATTGGAAAAGATAATCAATAGGGAAAACAACAAGTCTTTCAATTTTAAGCACACAATAAAGCTTTTCACAGAGCTAGCACATCGAGTTCAAATTTACTTCTTTGTATAAGTATATTGGTCACAATAAACATATTTAAAAAAAAAAGATCTTTTTAAAAGTATATCTAATAAGTAATATGACAAATAATGTTGATATCAAATCTATTATAAGAAAAGTATAAACCCATAAAAATTTATGTGCTCCAATGACCCTATTTCTCTTTGAGCCACTTGAGGGTCAATTTGCTTGTCGAAAAAAGGATTTATGGAATGAAATGAAATATAAGTGAATAAAAATAAATGAAAAAGAAGTTTGTAACCCGCAAAACATATTTGGTATGTTATATAAAAGAATAAACATAATGTTCTAATTTTATGTTTTATTAGATAAAAATGATATAAGAATGGAAAGGACTAGGAATAAAATATCCTAAATACCCTTATGTAAAAAATAAAATAACATATGCTTATACCCAGCTTGTGCCCTAATTGCCATAGGCTTCCAAAAGACAAAGAAAACGTAGCAAGATCTGGGAATTCCTCGTTTGAACAAGAAAATCCATCCATTAACTGCGAAGAGGACACACCAAAACGAAGAAGACAGTCTCTTTCTGCGCATCGCGCGTGAAGAGGAGGTGGATGCCATGTTGATTAGAATGGTGCAATATCGTCAGCTCTTCCGGTGACATGTTGTAGTCATTGTTTTCTTTGACTTTAATTGCATTCTCTATAATTATATAGTCATAGTTAAAGAGAGAATAATACAAAAGGACAAAAATATGTATAGAATTTATTTATTCTCTTTATATTTATTTATTTTTATCTTTTTTTAATTATATTATATTCAGTTAATTTGTGATTATAGAAAATTTGAACTCTTCTCTTATAAAATAACGTGTCACAACCTTGGGTTTGATGAAAGTGGCACTCCTATTTGTTTGTTTGTTGTCCTACCCACTCTTAAATCCCCAGTTTTTCCTGATATGATTGATACCAATAACATGGCGAGCAATTTGGAGAGGGAAGATGAAACAAATGATATAATTTTTCTTGAAAACTCTAAGATTCCAAAAAGGGTTCTCTTAGCCAAGAAAAGCCTTTGGGTAAAATATTCATTGATAATTCTATTTATCTTTCTTCTATTTACATGTCTTAAACGTTATATGAGGTAGATTTGAAGAGTTGAGATTATAAAACGTTGAGTAGAATACCTTTCAATTACTTTTTGATTATGACCTTGAATGGCATAAAGCCCTAAAAAATAGTGTCAATCTAAACTAAAATATCTCAAGTACTTTCAGATGGCTCGCCTTAAAGAGGTTGAGATTCAAAAAGAAAATGTTATCTTTGGTTCTGATTTGGCCTTTTCGGCACAAGAGGAGAATTTGGGGGGTCCTATAAGAATTAATTTTAAAAGCTTGCCAAAAGAAAGCCGCTCGTGTCTAGAGATGAGATTGGCAACATGGTGGTGAATTACTTCTTAATTCAAATCTTGAAAACCCTCGTGATCAAGGAGACTCCTTCCTCCTAAACGCTTTAATTTACCCCTAATAGCTTTTAGCTTGCTTAAGATAACTAGGTTGTTTCTATTGCTTAATTTGATGTTTAAGTTTTCATTGCTTCACACCTTCCCTCTTTTGTTTAAGGTCATTCTGTAAGTAAGGTTGCAGTTTAGGCTAATTATATCCTCCCTTGTTATACTAGAAGATTTTCTCTTATATTATCATTTGAAAAATGGATATTTCTTTTTTAAAAAGTACAGATCGATATACTTATTTGCTTATTCAAATCAGAAAAAAAAAATAAAAAACAATAATATCAAATAAAATAGTAAAGAATTGCAAATAAATATAGGTTATAAGATACCAAAAAGGGTTATTATGTAATAATGATGCAATTTGAACGATAATTTCAGGTATAGATATATATGAGGTTAACATGTCTAGGATGTAAATATATCTTTTTGAGTAATTTAATAGTAAATAATTTTTTTACAAAAGTTGTTAAACACTAATGACTTCTTTGCTACAACAATTAAAAAAATTCAGTTTTTTTTTTAAAGCAACTTTAGATAAACAAAAATTAAAAGTACAACCAAATAAACGCTAACATTCCTATTTTATGAATGTAACATAACTGGACTGCAATCCTACAAAATTTTTTAAGGAAATTGACAAAGTGTAGAATCAATTAACTTTTTAATTGGTGTTGAGTGCAATGACCACCACTTCATAAATTCTGAAGTGTAAAGGTAATAAATATTTTTTTAAACAATTTTTAAGATTTATTATTTGGTCAATTCTTTAATTTTGAAATTTTAAGCTATGATATTTTCTGCCTCAGATTTTATACTTTGGCCTAATTAGTATACACGTCCTGTTGGTACCTAGTCACGTCAATTTTTCCAATTGAATTGATAATTTTATGGGCTAATATAATGTCAATTTTAAACAAAGATAAGTAAAATATGTAAAATCTAGTACTTTATTACTAGACTCAACCTAAAACTCAAATCCAACCCTAAACCAAACCCATTTCTCATGGTCTGGTTGTGATGTAGTTCAACGGTCCTCCTTGGGCGCTGCTCTCTCTCTATTCGGAGAAATAAGGGGTCGGTTTGGTATCTTATACAAGATAAAATTTGATAATATAAAGTTTGGTAAAATAGAGTTTAATAAAATTTTATTATATAATATTTAGTATAATATTATATAAAAAAGTTATTTTATATTTGATAATACGTTATATAATATTAAATAAAATAAAATTTAACTCTTTTAATAAGAATAATTTATATTTTAAAATATATTATATTCATATAAATTTATATTATATTAATTTCGTGAGATAGGGAGTATAGGTATTTAAGACTGTATACGGTGCTTGGTAACTCAAATAGATTGGTCTCGCAGTGAGCATAGCGCTGGTAGCCTGATCGCATCGAATCAGGTTGACTAGACCCAAAAAATGAATATATTAGGGCAGGCCACATGATTAAATTAGGCTAACTAATTTGGTTTGGTTTAATTTGATGTTATAATTCTTTTAAAAAAATTATTTTATAAGAATTAAATATAAAATATAATTTTATAAAAACTTATAGAAAAAATTTATTTGTAATTTTTATAAAAAAATAGTTTAACTAATCTAAAAAATTGATCTAATTCTACCTTATACTAGATTGAATTAGGTTAGACTTATGTATTGTGTTAGGCTAATACCCAACTTGACTTAGTTGATAATCACCTTCACTTGATCTCATTTGTTTATAACAGGTCAAGTTGAATTAGGCCAAAAATATAAAAAAAATTTGTGATAGACCAAATAAAGTTGGGTACCAAGCCAATTATATTGGCTAATTTAGTTTAACCTAATTTAGTATTATGAATTTTATTTTTAAAAAATATATAAATATTTATATATTTTTTTAATAATATATAATTTTATAAGGATTTATATAAAATAAAATTTTCATAAAAAATTAAAAAAAAAAGAAAGTAGGTTTATTATCTCCAAAAACCAGTCTAACTTGCTTTGATTTGAAATTGGATGATACGATTATAAAAAGTAACCTAATGCAAAATTGGGTCGGATACTATATATCTGTCACGCCTGAAAATGCGACCGCGTGGCGTTTTTAAAAAAGAAAGTATTTTTGGAAAGAAATTTTGATTCAATCTCCAAAGAACATGAAAACTGAAATCAACATCAAAATAAATAGAGTCGCCACCAAATTTTAATTTTTTGAAAAGGAAAAATTTTGGAAAAGCCTTTTTATTAGAAAAATAAGAAAAATGGTTTACGAATCAGAAAATAGGTTCGGGAGTCGATTGTGAATGGAGAAGGTGTTAGGCACCCTCACTACACCCATTCCTAAAAACGGTTACCCTAAGTTAGTTGTGCACAATCAATATAGCCTTTAATATATTTTAATTCTCCTAACAAATCATATATAAAATATGCAATAGAAATAAAAGAAATAAAATTAAAAATAAAAAGGAAGAAAGAAATTAAATAAACAAAATTAGAAAGGCAAAATAAAATAATAAAAAAATGAAGAAAATAAAAATTGAAGAGAAAATCTTATTTACAAGGGCAGACTTGACCTAGAATGAAAGCTTAGGGTCTACGTACCCTTCAGAGGGATCAAAGTCTACGTAATTCGAACGGAGACTGTGTTTGCTGGTTGGCTTTTTTTTTATGTTTTATTTTTGTCTTTTCTCCTTTTTCTATTTTTTTGTTTTTTTGTTTTTTTATATTCTTTATTTAATTTTTATTATTATTATATTTTTTATATTTAATTTTTTTGTTTGGGTGTTGATTTTTTTCCTTAAAAAGATGAAGAAAAATAAACTACTTCTTCCTTTAATAGATAAAACGAGTTTGGGAATTGGTTGCTATGTTTTAATTTGCTAAAGGAAAATTTAATTTAATTTTTCTCGCATTTCCAGTTTTCTTTTTCTCTCGCTTTTTTTTTGTTTGCCTTTCATTCATTTTCATTTCATAGCTTTTGTTTTTGTTGTTCTTTTTTTTTTTTTTTTTACCCCTTTTTTGTTTTATTTTGTTTTACTTCTTTTTTTTTAATTTTTTGTTATTGTTTTATTCTTGTTTTTTCTTTATTTTATTATTATTATTATTATTATTATTATTATTATTATTATTATTATTATTATTTGTTTTTGTTGTTTTTTTTTGTTTTCTATTTTTATTTTTGTCATTATTATTTTTTTGTCTTTTTCTATTTGTTTCCTTTTTTGCTAATTTTCATTTTGTGTATTTTTTTATGATTTTTTTTTAATTTTTTGTATATCTTTTTAATTTTTTTGTTTTTGTTTTTGTTTTTATTTTTATTTTTATTTTTATTTGTAAGAAGTGGAAATCATTCGGCCTTTGACTAAAAATAATTTCAAAATTGATTTGTATGTTTTGATTTGAAAATATTATATTAATTTCACTTCTTTAACCTTTTTCATCTTTCCCTTTTTTCTCACCTTTGATTTTGTTTTAATGAGGGTTTTTTGTTATTTTGTTTTATGAATCCTTTTCGAATATCTTATTCGTATTCTAATTTTTATTTGATTATTATGTTTTTTTATTTTTTTTTTGTGTGTGGGCCCAACTTTGATTTTTCTTTGATAACTTTTTTCGCTCTTTGTTCAATTATTTGTTTTTGTTTTCTTTTTTTGACTTTCTCACACTTAAAGTTTAAATATTGCCCAGCGAATTTATATATATATAATTATTTTACTTTCAAAAGAGCTCTTCTTGTTGAAATCACTTTTTTTTTAATACTACTTTTTCCTCTCTTTTTTTTTGTTGTTAAGGGATGAAATTCATTGGGCTTCTCAACTTATGGTTTTCTGGGTAAAGGAATGCTTTTCATATGGTTTTAGAAACTTTTTCCTTCTTGAAAACTTTTTCTTTAATATACTTTCTTGAAGCCAAGATTGACTTGATATGGGCCATTGGAACCCAACACTTGTTAAACGTAAATATGAACCTAATGGATACCAGGGAGGCTTATTGCCCCACATGATTCCCAGATATGATCCTATATGCCTAAGGGGACAAGATATCCCACATGGCAACCCCCCCTTTTTTTTTTTTTTAAAAAAAAAGATAAATAAATAAACAAAATAATAATAAAATAATAAAAATGAGAATAAAGACTAAGTGACATATGGACGTGTAGGTGTTCGTGTTTGCATGTGTTCATTTTCCTACTGATCCAGACACATTTTTTTTGTCATACAAATAGATATGGAAGGTACTGAAACAAAGAGACTCTTCTTCCCTTGAGATTTTCATTCGAAAATTCCTAGATACCTTTTCTAATAGTACATATAGCATCCATATCGAATAACAAAAGACACCTGAGATGGAGTTAGATTCAGACTACAGCAAATTGCTTACGCCATATTAATAGCAGACTTCACCCATTCGAACTTACGCTAATAAGATCATCATTTTCTTCAACTCGAAATACAAATTAAATAGGTTTGAGGACTAAAGGCATTCATGTAAACATTTACTCCGAAACAGACATCCATTCATAAAAAAATCATAGCAACAGGGGAATCCCAATTAATATCCTATGGCTTAACAGACTCAGCAGCAACTTATGATTATCGAATGTTAAAATTTCATCCAGGTTTTTCTCAAGCATTCTGTCGAGCACTAGCTATGCACACCTAACGACGGGTATAAAGTATAGTTGTTCAATCATCATCTAGACCTACTCAATGTAAATATATCACCCATTCCGTCGTTTTCATTTCGCATCAGCAGCAAACATAGTGTAACGCCTTAGTGTACTAACTCTATCTAGCCTCCCTCTGGGCTCGATTCCATATGATCTCCAAAGAACCAGTACCAACCGTGGCATTTTCATGCTATGAAACGGGGTTTCATACACTCATCTCTTGCCCCGTGGGTCCCTTGAGCCCAACATTCACATTCTATACTCACAATCCATTTATACAACTCATACATAGCATAAAAAAAGCCATAAGCCACGGGTATGGAGCCAAAAACTAGAAAAATGCAATTTCTCACTTGGGCCCAAAAGTCATATTTTGGCTCTAACTTTGGAAAATCATAACTAATTAGAGAAAAATGGGAATCTAGTTAACCATAGCTCTCTAGAAAGATCTAAGTGTTAAATTTAAACTAAAAATAATTTCCAATCATAATCTCAGTGTTTGGACCATGTTTGACATCGAAAATGAGACAGAGGTCCGACTGTCCCTGTTTCTGGCCCAATTTACTGTTATGAACTTCGAAAATTCAGAACTAAATCCATAAAAATCCAATCTAGGCACACTATACCAATTTGGAAATCTACAAATGTCTACTAGAGGAAAAAAATAAGTTCAGATCAGTTCAGTAGCCCCTACACCCCGAAAACTGATGGAACAGTAATAGAGGTCAGGTGGCTCCCTAATGCTGATACAGAATTTCAGAAGGTTCATTCTCTCTCTACAGACCTCCGATTTAGGTGATTCTAGTTGGTGTAGGTCACTGTGGTTGTCTAGTTTATGTGTATAAAATTTCACCACATTTGGACTCCATTTGGTCTATGAATGCCACAGATTCATTTTCGGACTAACAAAATAGTACATGACCAAACCATCAAATTTTTCCAATTTCAACAATTCACCAAATATTCTCTAGACCTCTAAATATTCCCCACTTTAGCTTACCAAGAAGATTTCTACAAACTCTAAAGGCATGCAAAATTTCATAGCAAGAAGAGCTCGTTTGGTCACACTTTGACGGAGCTCACAAAATTGCCGGTTTTGGCACCCAAAATGGTTCAAATGGGTCCAAATGGCCTCTCACACGTTCCAACAGCTCATAGACAAGTTTGAAAGCATAAAAATAGTCTATATAACATGTCCAAGTGGTCCAAATCATCATACATATCAAATTCACTATGCTACGGGCCAAAATGCACTATCACATACATTTAACAAAAGGAGCAAAACTCACATTTCCATTACTTTGGCTCTTTACATAGTTTGTACATCATATATCCATACATCTACACTTGTTACAACACTTACATCTCAAAAATAGTGGGTGCGTATACATGTTGGCACCACTTTACATCAAAAAGACTAAAATAAACTATCATCTAGCTAAACATGCTCTTAGGCTCCTTGGTGTGCACTTGTTTCTCCTTGAGCTCCACCTAGCATGTTAAGTTGGGAGGGGAAGGGGTGAGATTCATAGAATCTCAGTAGCTCATGCACTCATTCAAGTAAGCAATCAAGGCATATAACAAGTCAAAGCATGTAATTTAGCATCCAACTATTCTCAATCACATAATACATGTTGTACATGCTATGGAGATCACAACAATGCCACAATTAAGCTCTAGGGACTTTTGGTCTAGCCTCACCCGAGTTTAGGGACTTTTGACTTGGCCTCATTCGGTTATGAGACTTTTGGCCTTGTCTCGCCCATCTCAAGGGACTTTCGGCTTCACCTCACCCATCACAAGGGACTTTCGGCATTACCTCACCCGAGTAATTCTCACAATTCATCACACAAGCACATTGGTAACAATGCATCATGGCAATAACATATGACATATCTCACACAACAAGCATATACATAAACATACAATGACTATTACATCCAAGAATGCAACAAGAAATAGTGGAAAGAGAGCTACCTTATGAGCCAACACAAGCCTTCCCTTTCAATTTCTCTTCGCCCTCCTTGGTTTCACACTCACACCTTGATGGAGGTGCTTCACTTGAGCCTAGATGATAACCTCCTAATTTAGGATTAAAAAGGATTATATTTGACACTAAATTAGGGAGGTAAGGTTCTTTTCCCTTGATTAATAGGTTAAAAATATATTCAATCAAACAAAACAAAAGAAGTATTTTAATTTTAATATTTTTATCAGTTTGAGCCTCATTTTGTGATTGATTTTAGTTTCAGGAAAAAGTTACAAAGTATAGAAAGAGTTGCAAATAAAAGAGGGAAGCTGAGATGGGCTACTGCAGATTTTACAAGTCTTCTTGCCATAGCGAGAACAGAGTTCGCTGTAGCGAGATGGTGAATTCGCCATAGCGAAGGGGAGGCTTCGCAATAGCGAAGTCGTGTTGCATAGAAATTTACAGAGAGCAACTCGCTATGGCTTGGATGTAGCGAGCGCAGCGAAAACCTGAGCACTTAAGAGACCTCGCTATAGTGAGAGTCAGCCCTCGCCATAGCGAGGTCGGACCTGAAATGCACAGTTTTACTTTTCCAGCTTTAAAAGAAGGAGGAGAAGTTAGGGTTACGGATATTCGGTGGCAGAGGAAGTTCTGAGCGTCCAGGAGGCGATTTTGGGAGTTCTTTGAAGGCTCTTGAAGCTTGGAGGGTGAAGGAAGAGAAGAATCAAAGGGGGAGCTCTACTTTCTGTATCTCATTCTTCCCTTTGTTTGCTTTCTTTGTTCTTTTCATTTTCTCCATGTATTTTGATTGGGAATTCTCTGTAGATTTAGCTATGTGTGGCTAAATTCCTCTTTACCTAGAGTATTATGAACTTGATGTGAACTGAATCATTAATTGTCTTGTTAATTGTGATGATTGGAATCTTGTGTATCCTTCTCTTGCTTAATGCTTTCTTAGGGATTGGCCACCTCTTTAATTTGACCAGGGAAATTGGAATTTACCCTGAAAAAAGGATTCTAAATTGGACCTAAGAGTTGGATAAATTAAGTTTAGAATCATCTAATTTGTAATTGGGATAGACATATACCTGATTACCTTAATTGGTTTGTAGAGAGTTATAGTTCTTTATGCACTCAAACCTAAATCTAAGGACACTTAGATTCTAGGGGAGAATAGGGCTGTAATTACATCGACGGACGGTTATAGCTTTTGAATCCCTTAACCCACAAGGTGAAAATTAATTGCAATTAAACAAGAGATTAAATTTAGTAAGCATCAAGGGATTAGTGACTCTAGGTAATTCTAAATCTTGGATTTTACCAAACTTTCCTTTGCCAACTAAGTTTTCTTTCAAGTCGTTTTATTTTAAAATCAGTTCTAAAATAAAAAATCTCATAATTAGTTGTTTAACGTGGATAAAAGTAGGTTGTGCACTGCCTAATTGCATTCCAGTCATTCCTCGTGGGAACGATACTTTTACTTATCACTGAATTACTTGATCCGACCCGTGCACTTGCGGACACGCATAAAAATTTTTGCGATCAAGTTTTCTGGCGCCGTTGCCGGGGAATGGCTTAATTGTTCAGTTAGAAGTGTATAACCTTTAGTAGTCCTCGATTAAACATTAGTTAGTTAATTAGTTAGAATTTCTTTTCATTCTGTTATTTGCTTTGATTTCTTTTTGTTTAAAGTAATACAAATTGGTTGAATTTTCCTCTACAGGTACCATAGTACATGTCGAAGCAAATCTCTACAACGAAGAAGCGCACAACGAAGAAAATTAGTGATCTCGTGGTAAACTTGAATTTTGAAGAAAGTCCTTCTAAAACTCCAAATTCAGTGAGTGAAGAAATGACTCAAGAAGGGAATGCAAATCAGTCCATAAAAGACTTTGTGGGTCGTACTATGAAGGGCACTCTATCTAGTATAGTAGTGCTAGACTTTCAAGCTGCTAACTTTGAGTTGAAGCCAGTGATGATCTCCATGTTGCAGCTCAACGGACAATTCACTGGTGAGAGGTCTGATGAAGATCCCAACCGTCATATTCTGTCATTCTTGGGGGTGTGCGATTCATTCAAGCAGAATGGGGTACCAAGAGATGTGTTGGGACTTTGACTATTCCCTCTCTCTCTACAAGGAAAAGCCAAGGAATGGCTACTGACTCTGCCTGAGGGTTCAATAGATACTTGGGATAAACTAGAAGCAAGGTTCAGAGCTCGCTTCATTCCAAATAATAAAATAGCAGATGCACGTCGTGAGCTCATAAACTTCAAGCAGGCTTTAGACGAGCATTTATATGCTGCATGGCAGAGGTATAAGCATTTACTTCGTCAATGCCCAAGCCATGGGATGGATGACTGTGCTATCGTTCAGAATTTCTGCACGCGTCTAACTCCACAAACCGATACAATGTTAGATGCTATTTTAAATGGGCGTTGGGATGAAATGCCTGTGGATGATGTTATTCAGGCATTGGACACATTATCTGAGAGTTATGTGCAAAGAGGAGGTGATAGAAGGGTGAGTGTCAATGTTGCCAATACTCAATAAGACCCCTCTATTCCAATTGCCACTATTCTTTCCGCTCTGAATAAGAGATTTGATATGTTAGAATCTCAAGTGCAGCGAAATCAGCAATTGAATGTCTGTTCTGCTCAGGTAGTTCCAATTGCGTGTGAAAACTGTGGGGATCTGCATTCAGTAGACTCTTGTCCTTTGGCACTGTTAGAACCAGTTAATTATGTGGGGAACTTTCCAAAGAATCAGAATCCATACTCCAATAATTACAATCCTGGGTGGCAAAATCATCCAAACTTCTCTTGGAAGCATGGACCAGCATTGAATCAACCAGCATCTTCCTCAAGCATTAAGCCTACTCAACCACCAGGTTTTACTCAACCTGTAAGGCAAAATGCACCTATTCAAGAACCTAAGAAGAACTTGGAAGATGCCTTGGCGAAATTCATTAGCATTCAAAGTAAGCAAAATGAAGAGCAAGCTCAAGTGAATGCTAGAGTTGACACCTCCTTGAGAAATCTAGAACTGCAGATGGGTCAATTAGCCTCAGCAATGAATTCATTTAGATAAGGGGGATTGCCAAGTGACACGGTGCCTAATCCTAGAAGAGAAGGTAAGGAAGAATGTAAGGCCATAACTCTTCGAAGTGGAAAAGCGTTGCCAGATGATCAAACACCGAAGGTGGTTAACCACACACCTGCATCAAAGGCTGTTGTAGAGGAAGATAAAGGTGAAATTGCCATAGAGGAGACAAATAATGATAAAAGAATAGGAGAAGAATGTGTGGATGCATCAGTTGAAAAGAAGAGAAAAGTGAGTAGTGAAGCAGTTAAAAAACAGGCAGATGTTGATAAGAGTGAGAAACAAGGAGAGAAACTGCATACATCACCAAGGACAATACCTCCATTACCATTTCCTCAAAGACTTCAAAAGAAGGTGGAAGATAAGCAGTATCAAAAATTCCTAGAAATATTCAAGCAACTTCATATCAATATCCCATTCTCAGAAGCATTGGAATACATGCCTAAGTATGTCAAGTTTTTGAAAGAGATGCTGAGCAAGAAGCGGAGATTTGGTGAATTTGAAACTGTAGCACTTACTGAAGAGTGCAGCAAAATAATCAACCCAAGGATTCCAATGAAGTGCAAAGATCCGGGTAGCTTCTCTGTGCCTTGTAAAATAGGCACTCACTTTAAAGGTAAGGCTTTATGTGATCTTGGAGCAAGTGTCAACCTTATGCCATTATCTGTCTTTGAGAAGTTGCAACTCGGTGAGGCAAGACCTACCACAGTAACATTGCAATTAGCGGATCGGAGCTTAGCATATCCATGGGGTATAATTAAAGATGTTTTAGTAAAGGTTGGTGAGTTCATATACCCAGCTGATTTCATTGTTGTAGACTGTGAAGAAGATAAAGATAATCCATTGATTACTGGTCGTCCATTCTTAGCCACAGCTAGAACTCTTATTGATGTAGAAAAGGGGCAAATAGTGATGAGATTGGGGGATGAGCAGGTGGTGTTTAACATGGACAAAGCACTGAAATATCCTAGAGATGCGAAAAATTGCTTCAGAGTTTCAGTGATTGATGAATTAGCTCAAGAGCAATTTAATTCAATAATAATCCATGACCCTATTGAAGCATTATTAATGGGAGTGAAGCATGAGAACGCTGAAACTAGTCATGAGGTAGCCCAAGTGCTGAATTTTTCAACTACTCGAGCTAAACATCATTGGCAAGTCGAATCTTTAGATTTGGCTTCCCGCTCAGCACCATCTCTTAAGCCTTCAATTGAGCAACCTCCGATTTTGGAGTTAAAACCTCTCCCTACACATCTGAAGTATGCATATTTAGGGGATTCAGAGACATTACCTGTCATCATCTCTACATCATTGAACTCTCATCAAGAACAGAGACTGATTGAAGTACTAAAGAGTCATAAAAAAGCTCTGGGATGGACACTTGCAGATATCAAAGGGATAAGCCCTTCCATTGTGATGCATAAAATCCTACTGGAAGATGATCATAAGCCATCTATAGAGAATCAGAGGAGGCTTAACCCAATGATGAAGGAAGTTGTCAAGAAGGAAATCATCAAGTGGCTAGATGCAGGAATCATCTACCCAATTTCAGATAGTGCATGGGTTAGTCCAGTACAGTGCGTCCCTAAGAAAGGAGGGATGACAGTTGTAACAAATGAAAAGAAAGAATTGATTTCTACAAGAACTGTCACTGGTTGGAGAGTGTGCATGGACTATCGGAAATTAAACATAGCCACTAGAAAAGATCACTTTCCTCTTCCCTTCATTGACCAAATGCTTGATAGGCTAGCGGGGAAGGAATATTTTTGTTTTCTGGATGGTTATAGTGGATACAATCAAATTTCTATAGCACCTGAGGACCAAGAGAAAACAACCTTCACCTGTCCTTATGGCACTTTTGCTTTCAGGAGAATGCCTTTCGGGTTGTGTAACACACCAGCAACCTTTCAAAGATGCATGACATCAATCTTCTCTGATTTCATCGAAGATATCATGGAGATTTTCATGGATGACTTTTCTGTCTTTGGTGATTCATTTGAAGTTTGTTTGGAGAATCTCTCTAAGGTACTTGAAAGGTGTGAGGAAACTAACTTAGTTTTGAACTGGGAAAAATGCCACTTCATGGTGAAGGAAGGAATAGTATTAGGACATAAGGTGTTTAAGGAGGGTTTGGAGGTAGATCGAGCTAAGACATCATTGATTGAGAAGTTGCCACCTCCTAATAGTGTCAAAGGAGTCCGAAGTTTTCTTGGGCATGTGAGATTCTATAGAAGATTCATCAAAGATTTCTCAAAAATTTCAAAGCCCTTGACCAAGCTGTTAGAAAAGGATGCCAAGTTCCTTCTTGATGATGACTGTTTAAAAAGTTTTGAAGAATTGAAACAGAAGATAATAATAGCACCTATAATAGTTGCTCCGGACTAGTCATTGCCTTTTGAGGTCATGTGCGATGCAAGTGACTACGCAGTAGGAGCTGTTCTGGGACAGAGGCGAGACCGAGTTTTTCATCCTATCTATTATGCCAGCAGGACATTAGTAGATGCTCAGGTAAATTACACTACCACTGAAAAAGAAATGTTAGCTATTGTCTTTGCTTTTGAGAAGTTTAGAGTTTATCTTTTGGGAGTCAAAGTGGTAGTACACACTGATCATGCTGCTATTAAATATTTGTTGAGAAAGAAAGAGTCCAAACTTAGATCGATTATGTGGGTTTTATTACTTCAAGAATTTGACTTGCATATAGTGGATAGGAAAGGAAGTGAAAACCTAGTAGCTGATCATCTTTCTAGGTTAGATTCTGAGCATGTTAGTGATACTAAGCTTGTGAATGATGTTTTCCCTGATGAATGCATAATGGCTGTTAAATTACTACATGTACATTGGTATGCTGATATAGCAAAATATAGTCTCTGAAGTTTTACCTCCTGATTTAAACTATTATCAAAAGAAGAAATTCTTGAATGAGGTTAAGTTTTACATTTGGGATGAGCCTTATCTGTTCAAAAGATGTGTGGATAGAATTCTTAGGAAGTGTGTTCCTGAGACTGAACAACATGATATTTTGTTTGCATGCCATGCATCACCATTTGGAGGACATTTTAGTGGCCAGAAAACTGCCTTTAAAATATTGCAATCTGGTTTTTATTGGCCTACATTGTTTAAAGATTCTCATTTGTTTGCTTCTCACTGTGATGCTTGTCAAAGATCCAGTAATATTTCTAAAAGGCATGAACTTCCTCAAACTGGTATCTTTGAAGTTGAATTATTTGATTTGTGGGGAATAGATTTTATGGGTCCCTTTGTTTTGTCTAGAGGCCAACAATACATCTTAGTAGCAGTTGAATATGTTAGTAAATGGGTTGAGGCGGTAGCTTGCCAACATAATGATGCTCAAACAGTGGTGCGATTTATAAAGAAAAATATTTTTTCTCGCTTTGGCACCCCTAGAGCTATCATTAGTGATGGTGGAACTCATTTTAATAATCGTTTGTTTAAACCTTTGTTGGAAAAATATGGAGTTCACCACAAAATGGCTTTAGCTTACCACCCTCAAACCAATGGCCTCTGTGAAGTATCTAATAGGGAAATCAAGAGAATTCTGGAGAAAACAGTGAGTGTTAATAGGAAGGATTGGTCTGATAAGCTAGATGAAACTTTATGGGCATATAGGACAGCTTACAAAACACCAATTGGTATGTCTCCATATCAATTAGTTTTTGGTAAAGCTTGTCATTTACCTTTGGAACTTGAGTACAAAGCTTTTTGGGCCATAAAAAAGTTGAACTTAGATTATAAAGATGCGAGTGAAAAGAGGCTGTTAAACCTTAATGAACTTCATGAATTCAGGTTACAAGCTTATGAGAGTTCTAAGCTATATAAGGAAAAGACAAAGATCTGGCATGATAGAAAGATTTTAAAAAGGGAATTGATACCTGGTGACTTAGTGCTATTATATAACTCTCGTTTAAGATTGTTTCCAGGAAAGCTTAAATCCAGGTGGTCTGGTCCTTTTAAGGTGGTATCTACCACTACCTTTGGTGCCATTGAAATTCAAGATGAGAAAAGTGGAGAAACTTTTAAGGTCAATGGCCAACGCTTGAAGCATTACCTTGGTGGACCGGTGGACAGGATGAAAGCAAATGTGCAACTCCAAGACTGCTCATAGAAATATCATGATAGTCTGGCTGAAGACTTTAAACTTAGCGCTCCTTAGGAGGCAACCCAAGTTTTCTTCGTGTTTTTATGTTTGAATTTAAAGTCCTTCTCATTTTGGGTTTGACTCTTTTCAATTTTTATGTGTTTTGTAGGTTGAAATGTGGATATTAAGGAGCAAAGGATTGGCAGGAATGAGTAGCACCAGACATGTTTACAGGGAGTCTCTAACCATGTTTTAAACTACATTTTATTATTATAACTGGTTAGATTTGAGGGTTTATTTTAGTGAGCATTTGTGTTAAAAAAAAAAATCACTATAGCGAGGAAGTCTTCTCGCTATGGCGAGGCTACTTGTCCCACTGCTGGTACATACACCAGAGAGTATCTCGCTATGGCCAGGCTGTGGCGAGCCACAGTCTACAACGCTCTCGCTACAGCGAGAAAATTACTTCGCCATAGCGAGATCTCTGTGTTGCATTTTGGTACAAAGTCCAGAGAAATCTTCACTGTAGCCTGGCTATGGCGAGTGAAATGTGGCATAAATTCTTGCGTAGTTTTCTCGCCATTGCGAGGTAACTCATTCGCTACAGCGAAAGCAGCATTTCCATGGCTGAGTACTAAATCCAGAGAAATTATCGCTATAGCCTAGCTATAGCGAGATTTGTCAGCCACTAGTAATTATCCAAGTCTTCTCGCTATGGCGAGAATATATTTTCGCTATTGCGAGGACAGCAGCCTTACTTTTGTTAATTACTCCAGAGAAGTCCTCGCTATAGCCGGGCAGTGGCGAGTCTCTCTATAAAAAATTAACCTACAGTTTTTCTTTCTCTCCATTCCTGCTTTCGTTTTCATTGCTGCGACGAAGCCCTCAACTTTTTCCCTTCTCTCTTTTGCTGCATTTTGCACATCTTAAGCTCGCATTCCCCTCACCCCTCGCATCTATTGCATCAGGTAACTCGATTGACTCTTTTATTCCCTTGAATCGCTGGTTATTTTGCTGAATCTGGTCATTTTAGGGTTCAATATGTTTTGCGTAGATTTGAGTAATTAGGGGTTATTTGATTAATTTTTCTGGCTGAGTTTTATTGGTCGACTAATTCTATGCAAAAGAATGGCTTAAATTTGGTTTTTCATCGGTGAAATCTGGCTGTGCAGCAATTTGCTCGAGCTCGCTATAGCGAGCTCGAACTCGCTATAGCGAGTTTGAGCGTTTTTCCAGAACTGGGCTTTTTCTGAACAATTTTGTGTGGGTTGTTTCTTTATTCCTTGCCCCCTAGTCCCTTGGATGCCTTTAATTGTGTCTTCCATTAGTATAAACATGCTGCTTTCATTTGATTTCATGATTTAATTATATCCTTTGAAGGCTGCCGCTGATTTCTATCTTTCCTTCTTGTTTGAATTCAGGACTATGGCTCCTAAGAAACAAACCAAAACTGCTGCAACCTCCTCCTCAAAGTAAAAGAAGCAATCGTACGATAAGGATCGATTTGCATCTGCCCGGGCAGAATTTCGCTTCGATAGACTCTTTGCAGATAGAGGGGTTGTGGAAGATCGCTATTATGCACCTCATGTGTTGGACCTCACCTTCTCGGACTTTGAATGGCATGGGTTGCAGGGATTTACTAAGAAGCCAGTGCATCGGATCCCTTTAATGATCCAAGAGCTTTATGCAAATTTTGAGGATACCGAGGAAGAGGAGGATGAGTACTACTGCCGTTCAGCTTGGGTGCGCATTAACGAGCAAGTTTTTAAAGATTTCTATGAGCTACCTGATGTTCAAGAATGTGCTTTCCAAACGTACATAGAGAACCCTCAGTCCATTCCTTGGGAAGACGTGGAGACCATTATTGCTGAAGAAGGAAGAGCTCGGTTGGTTAACAAGGTTTACCCGGTGAACCAACTCAGTAAGCCCGCCCGTTATTGGTTACAGTTCATCACGAGCAATATCCTGACAAGTTCTCATGGCTCAGACATGACCCAAGAACGAGCTACTCTTACGTGGTGTTTTATGACTCGGCAGCGGGTAAATATTCCTCACCTCATGTACTTGAATTTCAAACAAGTTGCGAGGTCCGACCGGGTTAGCTTGACATACCCTCACATGCTCACCGAGTTACTTACTATGGGGGGTAGCCGCGTCTCTAAAAATGACGCGCAGTTCAAGCCGAAAGGGCCATTTAAATATGATAGCATGAAAGATGCACCAGGGCAACCCCGTAGGCAGAGAGCAGAGGCACAAGCACAGCCTGAGGCCTCTCCACCTCCTCCCTCACATCGGCACCGGGTTACTCCAGACCCATCGGGACATGAGGCTCCTTATCAGACAAATTTTGAGAGTTGGGCACGAGAGTCTATCCATAGGCTGGAAGGTCATGTCCTATCAATAAAGGATCAACTACAGACGCTTATGGACTACTTGATGCCGGCTCCTCCACCGCCACCTCCTGAGGCTCCTCAATCACCGATCATCATTCTACCTCAGGAGCCTACACCTCAGGAGCCTGCACCTCAGGATAGACCTGGGCTGTCTGATTCTTAGGACCTTTCTATCCTGCTGCCATTTTTTTTATTTTTATTTTTTTTTGTTTTACTCATTTTATATTTTGGATAACTGTATTATGGATAACTGTATCTAATTATGCTCTCAACTCCTGAATTGGCTGTGCTCTTATTTGTCTTATTAATTCTAGTGCCAACTTACTGTCTCCTGTGTTTCTTTTGTCTATTTTTGTCTCTCAGATGAAGGAGCTGTTCACATGCATCCCCTCACTATTTTATATCTTCTTATCAGGGGAGTCTCGTATCTCCCTATCTCTTTTTTTTTTCCCTTCCCTTCACCCCCATCTGCTTCTATTTTACTATCTACTTCTGAATTTCACAGTTTTTACATTGCGGACAATGTAACTTTTAAGTGTGGGGGAGTTAGGGTAAACATAAATAAATTTAGGATTAATGGATATAAATCGACAATAACATCCTCTTATTAATAATATTCAAGTCCCCATATTCCCTATATGTTAAATCAGATTCATCCCTTCTCACTCTAGATGAATATTAATTAAGGAATGTAGAGGTTAAGCGAACTTGAAATGGATAAAGTAGTAATGTGGTTGTAGTATGCACCCACAATAGTAGCACTTTCCAACAAGATGATTTTTGAAGTAATTCAAGCTTCTCTTATAATAAGCTTCCCGTTGTTTTAGATCTCCCTAATTTACCTGTTCCTGATGGATACCTGATTGTTAGTTGAGAGGGATATCAAAAAAAAAAAATCAAAGGATTCTCTACTCCAATGGTTGAAATCACTTAGTAACCGGGGGTTTGCACTAAAAAGTGTAAACTTTCGCGTCAAACGGTGATAAAACTAAGAGTATGCTAGTAGCCCTTTAAGGATTTCTTTAATCTGAGTAACCGGGTGGCTTCATAACCAATGTCGTCATTCGCGTCAAAAGGATTAAGTAATTTGACGAGGAGAGAAAAAAAAAAGTGCTAAAAATAATTCTGCATTGAATAATAGAGACCCCTCTCAATGAGCTTGATGATTGAAGTCAGTACAGATGATTGGGTTAGGTTTTGAAATTGCTGGGAAGACTTATTTAAGATTTCTTGATTATTTCTTAACATCTCTTGTTGAACACACACACACTTTAGAAATAAGGGTGCTACTATGAGTACATTATTTTCAATTTCAATTTGAGTTTTGCTGAGCTTTTATTTCTGAAATTGGATTCATTATAAGTGTGAGGGAATTTGAAATTCTGATTGCTTGGGCGTGATCCTTTCTAAGAATTGCTTGAGGACAAGCAAAGATTTAAGTGTGGGGGAATTTGATAACCTCCTAATTTAGGATTAAAAAGGATTATATTTGACACTAAATTAGGGAGGTAAGGTTCTTTTCCCTTGATTAATAGGTTAAAAATATATTCAATCAAACAAAACAAAAGAAGTATTTTAATTTTAATATTTTTATCAGTTTGAGCCTCATTTTGTGATTGATTTTAGTTTCAGGAAAAAGTTAAAAAGTATAGAAAGAGTTGCAAATAAAAGAGGGAAGCTGAGATGGGCAACTGCAGATTTTACAAGTCTTCTCGCCATAGCAAGAACAGAGTTCGCTGTAGCGAGATGGTGAATTCGCCGTAGCGAAGGGGAGGCTTCACAATAGCGAAGTCGTGTTGCATAGAAATTTACAGAGAGCAACTCGCTATGGCTTGGATGTAGCGAGCGCAGCGGAAACCTGAGCACTTAAGAGACCT
The DNA here is from genome assembly GCA_032878935.1 of Erythrophleum fordii. Classification (NCBI taxonomy): domain Eukaryota; kingdom Viridiplantae; phylum Streptophyta; class Magnoliopsida; order Fabales; family Fabaceae; genus Erythrophleum; species Erythrophleum fordii. The sequence goes on from JAVQMF010000029.1 coordinate 6,187,888, forward strand.
CGCTATAGCGAGAGTCAGCCCTCGCCATAGCGAGGTCGGACCTGAAACGCACAGTTTTACTTTTTCAGCTTTAAAAGAAGGAGGAGAAGTTAGGGTTACGGATATTCGGCGGCAGAGGAAGTTCTGAGCGTCCAGGAGGCGATTTTGGGAGTTCTTTGAAGGCTCTTGAAGCTTGGAAGGTGAAGGAAGAGAAGAATCAAAGGGGGAGCTCTACTTTTTGCATCTCATTCTTCCCTTTGTTTGCTTTCTTTGTTCTTTTCATTTTCTCTATGTATTTTGATTGGGAATTCTCTGTAGATTTAGCTATGTGCGGCTAAATTCCTCTTTACCTAGAGCATTATGAACTTGATGTGAACTGAATCATTAATTGTCTTGTTAATTGTGATGATTGGAATCTTGTGTATCCTTCTCTTGCTTAATGCTTTCTTAGGGATTGGCCACCTCTTTGATTTGACCAGGGAAATTGGAATTTACCTTGAAAAAGAGATTCTAAATTAGACCTAAGAGTTGGATAAATTAAGTTTAGAATCATCTAATTTGTAATTAGGATAGACATATACCTGATTACCTTAATTGGTTTGTAGAGGGTTATAGTTCTTAATGCACTCAAACCTAAATCTAAGGACACTTAGATTCTAGGGGAGAATAGGGCTGTAATTACATCGACGGACGGTTATAGCTTTTGAATCCCTTAACCCACAAGGTGAAAATTAATTGCAATTAAACAAGAGATTAAATTTAGTAAGCATCAAGGAATTAGTGACTCTAGGTAATTCTAAATCTTAGATTTTACCAAACTTTTCTTTGCCAACTAAGTTTTCTTTCAAGTCGTTTTATTTTAAAATCAGTTCTAAAATCAAGAATCTCATAATTAGTTGTTTAACGTGGATAAAAGTAGGTTGTGCACTGCCTAATTGCATTCCAGTCATTCCTCGTGGGAACGATATTTTTACTTATCACTGAACTACTTGATCCGACCCGTGCACTTGCGGACACGCATAAAAATTTTCGCGATCACTAGACACAATCAAAGAGCATAAATTACTCTCTCATAACTTACTTCAGAGCAACCCTTTTAACGCATAAGAACCTAGGGTTCTCTCTCTCTCTCTAGAATGTCACCAGCTCTTCCTCTCTCTCAAGCTCTCATGGTAGTAGAAACAACATTTTCAAGGAAAACAAAGAAGTTCAAGGGTGTTTTCCACTTTTCCTCTTCTGACCCATGCCCAAAACCCCACTAATCTCATAAACAAAACCATAAGAAAAGAGGGCAAAGAGAGGAGATCAGAATTCTAAGGAGAAATGAGAGAAACTTGCTTACCTTTCCTTTGTTCTTCATCCTTCTCTTGGTCTTTCTCACTCTCCACTCCTCTTTTCTCTCCTTGGGTCGAAGTCTAGGGCAAATATGAGAGAAGGAATGAGTTGGGTCATTTAAAGTAGTCAATTTCTCGCCTTTTACTCTATTCCGGATTGACCCTCGCTATGGCGAAAATTAACCTTCGCTACGGCGAGCTCGTGTTAGTGACCTTCGCTATGGCGAGGTTTAACTTTCGCTACGGCGAGCACGTATCAATTCCCTTCGCTATGGCGAGGTTTAGCTTTCGCTACGGTGAAATCGTATTAGTTCCAGACCTCCATTCTCGCTATGGCGCACGCTACGGCGAGCAGCCCCCTGATTTTTGTATGGAATGCTCGCACTCGCTATAGCTAGAATCACTTTTACTATTGCGAACAGGCACTCTCGCTGTAGCGAGACCATTTCTCGCTATTGCGAGAAGACTTAGCAAAATTTCTGGATTTCGAAAATTTCCAGCTTTTTTCTTTCTTTTCCTTTCTTTTCTTTTTTCGGTTGTTACACGTAGGGCATTTCATTCCCAAGCAAGCAAAAGAAAAGAGAAAAAGAGTTCGAAGCTTACCTGCAGATGCCACAACAGAGGAATGTTATCCTTTGAATCCTTTTTCGCCCCAAACGCTCCTCCTCTTTGCTCCTTTTCTTGACCTCTGCGTCCTGGTTCCTTCGATCCTCTCCTTCCCTCAAGCTTACCCTCAATCTCTCACTCTCTCCCTCTCCCAGTCTCAGCCCCTCTCTTCCTTCAATCCTCTCTGCCTCTCCAGCCCCTTTTTTTTTTTCTAGTTGCCTCGAATCCTCTTCCCTTCTAATCTCGAAAACCTTCCCCCCTTCAATTTCCTCTAACCCGAAATAAAAACCCTTTCCTCAATTTTTCCCGGTTTCCCCTTTGCACTCTTCACCTCTTCCCCTTTTCCAGTCTTCCACTCCCTTTTTTTCCTACTCTGTCTCTTGATTTCTTTTTTTTTCCCCCATCTCTGCCTCAATCTTCTCTTAAATCGTCGGAACCTCTCCTATCCCTCTCTCGATTTTCTCTTCAGTCCTTTTCAATCTTCGTCTGCCTCTCTCCTTTCCTTTTGTTCTCATGCTTCCTTTTTCTCGGCCTTCGATAATGAAATGGACAGGAAAAGAGGTCAACCCAGCGAACACGCTATGTGACACCTTAATCTACTACCACTACCTAACCTCTCACTGGGCTCGGTTTCATATGATTTCCAAAGAATCATCACCAATCCGTGACATTTTCATGCTATGAAACGGGGTTTCAAACACTCAACTCTTACCCCGTGGGTCTTGTGAACCCATCATTTATATTCTTAACTCAAACTCCACTTATACAACTCATACATAGCATAAATCAAACCATAAGCCACAGGTATAGAGCCAAAAACCAGAAAATGCATTTTTCTCACTTGTGCCCAAAAGTTATATTTTGGCTCTAAATTTGGAAACTCATAACTAATTATAGAAAAATGAGAATCTAGTAAACTTTAGCTTTTTGGAAATCTCTAAGTGTTAACTTTACACTAAAAATAATTTCCAATCATAATCTCAGCGTTTCGACCATGTTTGACATCGAAAATGGGAAGGAGGTCCGGCTGTCACTGTTTCTGGTGCAGCTTTCTATCATGAAATTCAGAAATCCATAATTAAATCCAAAAAAATCCAATCTGAGCACACTATACCAATTTGGAAAGCTAAGGATGTCTACTAGAGGAGAAAAATAAGTCCAGATCAGTTCAGTAGCCCCTACACCCAGAAAACTGATGGAACAGTAACGGGGGTTAGATGAGTTCCCTGATGCTGATACAGAACGTCAGACGGTCCAATCTCTCTCTACAGACCTCCGATTTGGGTGATTCTAGTTGATACAGGTCACTTTGGTTTTCTAGTTTATGTGTATAAGATTTCATGATAGTTGGACTCCATTTGGTCTATGTATGACATGGTTTTCATTTCTGAACTATAGGAACAGTACATGACCAAACCATGGATTTTTTCCAAATTCAACAATTCACCAAATATTCTCTAGACCTCCGAATATTACCCACTTTAGCTTTCCAAGAAGCTCTCTACAAACTCTAGAGGCACGCCAAATTTCATGGCAAAAGGAGCTCATCTGATCATACTTTGATGGAGCTCTCAAAAATACCGATTTTGGCACCCAAAAGGTCCAAAACGGGTCCAAATGACCTCTTATATGTTCTAGCCACTCATGGACAAGTTTAAAAGCATAAAAGTAGGATATATAACAAGTCTATGTGGTCCAAATCAACATACATTCCAATCTCGCTATGCTACGGCCAAATATACACTACTGCATTCATTCAACAAAAGGGGCAAAACCCTCATTTCCATTGATTTGGCTATCAACATAGTTTATACAATATCATTGCATAGTTTTACACTTGCTACAACATATACAATTCAAAAATAGAAGGTGCATATTCATTTTGGCACCTCTTTACATCAAAAGTACATCAAAATATCTAAAATAAGCTAATATCTAGCTAAGCATGCTTCTAGGCTCCTTGGTGTGTGCTCGGTTCTCCTTGAGCTCCACCTAGCATATTAAGTTGGGAGGGGAAGGGGTTAGATTCAGGGAATCTCAGTAGCTCATGCACTCAATTAAGTAAATAATCAAGGCATATAACAAGTCAAAGCATGTGAATAAGCACTTAGCCATTCTCAAACAACCAACACACGATGTACATGCTATGAAAATCACAACAATGCTAAAAATGGGCTCCAGGGACTTTTGGTCTAGCCTCACCCGAGTTTAGAGACTTTTGGATGGCCTCACCCGAGTTTAAGGACTTTTGACTTGGCCTCACTCGTTTGAGACTTTTGGCCTTGTCTCACCTATCTCAAGGGACTTTCAGCTTCACCTCACCCATCTCAAGGGACTTTCGGTACTACTTCACCTGACCAATTCTCACATTTCAACACACAAGCATATTGGCATCAATGCATCAAAGCAATAGCATATGGCATATTCCACACAATAAGTATATACATAATCATACAATGACAATCATATCCAAGAATGCAACAAGAAAGAGTGGGAAAAGAGAGCTACCTTATCAGCCAAGGTCAACCCTAGCTTTTCCTTTCAATTCCTCTTCTCCCTTCTTAAGTTCACAATCACACCTTGATGGAGGTGTTTCTCTTAAGCTTAGACACACACAAAAGCATGCAATTACACTCTTAGAATATAATCTTTCAGATCAAATTCTCTTAACATACCAGAACCTAGAGTTCTCTCTCTCTCTCTAGAATGCCATCAACTCTTTCTCTCTCTCAAGCTCCCATGGTAGTGGAAACCACATTTTCAAAAAAAACACAAAGATTCAAAGGTGTTTTCCACTTTCCCTCTTCTGACCCATACCCAAAATCCAACCATTTTCACAAACAAAATCGTAAGAAGAGAGGGCAAAGAGAGGAGATCAGAAATCTAAGGAGAAATGGGAGAAATTTACTTACCTTTCCCTTGCTCTCCCTCCTTCTCTTGGTCTCTCTCACTCTCCATACCTCTTTTCTCACCTTGGGTCGAAGTCTAGGGCAGAAATGAGAGAAGGAATGAGTTTGGGCGTTTAATGAAGTCTAATTCTCGCCTTTTACTCTTTTCCGGACTGACCCTCGCTACGGTGAAAATTAACCTTCGCTATAGCGAGCTCGTGTTATCTGGCTTCGCTATGGTGAGGTGTAACCTTCGCTACGGCAAGCTCGTATCAGTTCCCTTCGCTATGGCGAGATTTGACCTTCGCTATGGCGAACTCGCGTTAGTTCCAGACCTCACTCTCACTACGGCGCACGCTACGGCGAGCTGCCCCCTGGTTTCTGTATGGACTGCTGCCCGCACTCGCTATAGCTAGAACCTCGTTCGTTATTGCAAGAAGACATTCTCGCGACAGCGAGAAGACTTAGCACAGTTTCTGGACTTCAAAAATTTCCAGCTCTCTACTTCCTTTCTTTCCCTTTTCTTTTCTTTTTCCCGATTGTTACATTTCTACCCCTCTTAAAAGAAATTTCGTCCTCAAAATTTAAAGACTTACCTCAAGGGAATAACTCTGGGTATTTTTGCCTCATTTCATCTGCCAATTCACAGGTTGCTTCCTCAGATGTCAGACCTCTCCAGATCACTTTCACCAGAGGAATGTTCTTGCTTCTCAGCTGTTTCAGCTTAGCATCCACAATTCTCTCTGGTTTCATTACATAGGAAAGATCTTCCTGCAATTGCACATGCTCATATTTTATGACATCTTAGGAGTCTGGTAAATACTTTTTCAACTGGAAGACATGAAAAACACTGTAGATTTGGGCTAGGTTAGAAGGTAAGGCTATTCGGTAAGCCACGGGTCCAATTTTCTCAAGGATTTCAAATGGACCAATATACCTAGGATTGAGCTTCCTTACCCTCATTGACCGACCTACTCCCATTATTGGAGATATTCGAATGAACACATGGTCTCTAACCTCAAACTCTAACGGCCTCCTATGCTTATCAGTATAGCTTTTCTGTCTACTCTGGGCCGTGAGGAGCCTCTTTCTAATCAATTCTATTTGTCGGGTGGTCTGGTCCATAATCTCAGGTCCTATTATACTCCTCTCACCTAGCTCAACCCAACACAGAGGGGATCTGCACTTTCTCCCATACAATGTCTCATAAGGGGCTATCTGGATACTGGAATGGTAACTGTTATTGTACACAAACTCTGCTAATGGTAAATACGCATCCCAATTACCCCTTATCTCTAGCACACATGCCCTCAACATATCTTTCAATGTCTGGATGGTCCTTTCAGTCTGACCATCTGTCTGGGGGTGATATGCAGTACTAAACCGCAATCTAGTCCCTAAGGCATGCTGTAATGACCTGCAAAAGTTCAATGTGAACCTGGGGTCTCTATCCAAACTATGCTATTGGGTACTCCATGAAGTCGTACGATCTCTCTGATATACAACTGGGCCAATCTATCCAGTGTATGAGTAGCCTTCATAGCTAAAAAGTGTGCAAACTTCGTCAGTCTATCCACAACTACCCAAATAGCATCGTGTCCAGAGGATGTCCTGGGTAACCCCATGACAAAGTCCATGGCTATACTATCCCACTTCCACTCAGGGATATCTAGAGGTTGCAACAACCCAGCCGGTTTCTGATGTTCAATCTTTATCCTCTGACACACTAGGCATCTAGCCACATAATCCGTCACATGGCTCTTCATCCCTGGCCACTAGAAAATCTTTTTCAAATCCTGATACATCTTGGTGGCACCTAGGTGGATAGTATACTTACTCTTATGTGCCTCTTCTAAAATACTTTTTCTCAACTCATTCTGACTAGGCACACAGATTCTCTCTCGATATACTATCATGCCATCCTCAGACAACTTGAAATCTGAGGTCTTACCTTGGGTAATCTCATTCCTGATCCATTTCAGGAACTCATCTTCCCTCTGGGCATCTAAGATCTGAGTTCTCAAGATATTCTCAACTCAGGTTTCACTCAGATACAATCTACCCGATACCACCTGACAAGAGAGGTTCAACTCTCTGAACTTCTCTAGGAGCTCCTGCTCCCTAATTATCATATGGGCTACATGGATGGTTTTTCTACTCAGGGCGTCTGCCACCACATTGGCCTTGCTCGGATGATATTTCAACACATAATCATAATCTTTCAAGAATTCCATCTATTTCCTTTGTCTCATATTGAGTTCTTTCTCATCAAACAGGTATTTCAGACTTTTGTAGTCACTATAAATCTCTATGGTCGCACCATACAGATAGTGTCTCCAAATTTTAAGAGCAAACACTACGGCAGCTAACTCCAGGTCATGTGTGGGGTAATTCTCCTCATGAGGCCTCAATTGCCTCGAGGCATATGCCACTACTCGACCCTGCTACATCAACACACATCCTAACCCTTTGCCCGAAGCATCACAATAAACCACAAATGGTTCACTAGGGTCAGGGATAATCAGTACAGGGGCAGTGGTCAAACAGAGTTTCAACTCCTAGAAACTCTTCTCACATCTTTCATCCCACATAAATGGTGTATCTTTCCTAGTTAGCCTCGTCAGTGGTAAGGCCATTCGAGAAAAGTCCTGAATAAATCGTCTATAATACCCTGCCAAACCGAGGAAACTCCTAACCTCGGTGATCGTTCTAGGTCCATCCCACTGTAACACAGCCTCAACTTTATGGGGATCTACCGCAACCCCATCTCGTGAGATCACATGACCTAAGAATCGCACCTCGGTCAGCCAAAACTCACATTTACAAAGTTTGACATACAACCTTTTCTCTCTCAAGGTGTCTAGGACTAGTCTCAAATGCCTCTCGTGCTCCTTAAAAGATCGGGAGTACACTAAAATATCATCAATAAAGACCACCACAAACTGATCTAGATACGGTCTGAATACCCTGTTCATATAATCCATGAACACAGCAGGCGCATTCGTCAATCCAAATGGCATCACAAGGAACTCATAGTGCCCATATCTCGTTCTGAAAGCCGTCTTAAAGACGTCTTCAGTTCTCACTCTCAACTGGTGGTAACCAGATCTAAGATCTATCTTAGAAAACATAGATGCCCCAGCCAACTGATCTAACAGATCATCAATTCTAAGGAGAGGATATTTATTCTTGATGGTAACTTTATTCAACTCTCTGTAATCAATACACAACCGCAAGCTACCATCTTTCTTTTTCACAAATAACACCGGAGCTCCCCAAGGTGAAACACTAGGGCGGATAAACCCTTTCTCTAACAATTCCTCTATCTGTTCTTTCAACTCAGCAAGCTCGGTGGGAGCCATCCTGTAAGAAGCTTTGGACACCGGTCCAGCACCAGGCACTATGTCTATAGGGAACTCTAATTCTCTCTCAGGAGGTAGGCCACTAAAATCAAACTCTCTAGGGAAAACCTACGGGAATTTCCTGACAACTGGGATCTCCTCTATCCCTTCTTCTACCTCGGCCTGAATAGAGAAAAAGACCAGAAACCCTTGACATCCACACTCTAAATATCTTTCAGCCTGGGTAGTAGTCATAAAGGATAACTCAACTCCTACCCTAGGTATGGTCCCATAAGCAGGTAAGGAAATAGTTCGGTGTTCACAATCAAGTATGGCATTATTTGCAGCCAACCAGTTCATACCAATAATCAAGTCAATTTCATGGAAAGGCATACAAACCAAATCAAGAGTGGTATGACAATGGTTAAATTGGATAGTGACATTTAAGCAGGTATGGGAAGTAACCACGTGGCCTCCAGTGGGTGTAATGACAGACAAGTCAAATGGCAAGACACTAATGACCAGACCCAATTTCCTCACATAATCATAAGATATAAACGAGTGACTAGCACCCGAATCAAACATAGCAACTACAGGAAAGCCATTCACTAATAGCGTACCTTGGATCAAACTGGGAGATACGCTGGCTTCCTGCTGAGTAATGGCGAACACTCGGCCTTGGGTCTGTGGTCTAGGAAGAGGCGCTGTCTCCATCTGAGGACAGTGTCTAGCAATGTGCCCCGGCTTCCCACACTTGAAACATGTCACCGGAGACTGCTGGAAGGATGACTGGCCCCGCGGAGGTGGCACACCTTGCTGTGTGATGATCGTGTCGTGCAATCTCAAATAAAACTAGGTAGCAAAATAAGTTTGTAGATAATGGTGCAACCTAGGTCATCTTTCCAAGGAGTTTATGCCTTAAATTGTTTATGGAAGAGAGTTCTAAGTATTATTAATTAGGACTTAACTTGGGGGTTTGATATGCTAGAATTTAATTGAACTAAAATTAATTGACAAGAATTAGAAATCTAAAACTAAATTCAAGTGATTAATCAAATAAATGTGATAACTAGCTTTTAATTGGATTCCCTAGAGTTCAATTATCCTTGCTCTTTTTGACTTACCAATTTTGGATCAAGTTCTTGCTCTTTAGTGCATTCTTCATAAGGTTCTTGAATAACCATCCAAGATTCAATTCATCAATTGTTCAAAGAATTTTGCAACCACAAGAAATCTTAAACAACTAATTAATTGAATTAAAAATAAGAACACACTACAATAATTTTGATTGATTTATGAAAGCTACTGCACAATTCACTCAAGATGCTAATTCACCAATTAGATTAATTAATTCCTCAAGCAATTAATTTGCACAAAAGTTCCAGCTAACTAACCCAATAACCATTGCATCAATTATCCCAAAATCAAGAGGAATTTAGAGTTCAATTGCACAGCATTAATTCTGGAATTTTTCCAAACACATGATGATCAAAAATAATTCCAAAATTCAAATCAAGTTCAATCCAAGAATTAATTCAATCCACTAATTCCAGCAATTAAATTCCTAAACCAAAAAGCTAAACCTAGACAAATTAATGAAGGAAATAATGCTAAAATCAAAAGATTGGGTAAGAGAGTTTTATCCAAATTCAATAGGAGATGTAGAGCTCAAATCTTCATCTAGGAGAATTCAATCTTCAGCTAGCCACCACAAGGAATTTAAGCTGTCATGGAGGGATCAAATGAAGGAGAATCAATCAAAGAAGCAGCCATCGAGAAAGAAAAATTCTTCTTCTTCAGCGCTGGAACTTCTCCATTTTGTTTCTGCCGTCTCGCGTTCTCCTCCTCTCCATGTATCTCCAGCGTCTTTTTCTAGGTTTTATCTTCACATCCTTCTCCTTATTAATCACGTCTCTCTCCTTCTGATTTTGCACGCTGAAATCATGCAATTAATCCTCATCTTCCAGCTCAACTTCCACGTCAGCCCAAATGTAGCGTCTGGATGTGTATTTCTCCTCCCCTTTCACGTGCTTCAGCTTTAATCATTCACGTGCTCTCTTATTTGCCAATTTCCCGTAGCTAATTGCATGTGAAATAAGGTGTGGGTCTTATTTATTTTCTTTTATTATAATTCACGTGCTTGCTTCTCTCTTTTGCATGTATTTAACTCGAGCTTCTCTCTTCTATTTTCTGTTCGTGATTTCCAGCTCCAGCGTCTTTATGCAACCAGAACGTGGCTACTCTTCGAATCATGCAGCTCTTCCACATTGTTCTTCCTAGCTCACAGCTCGTTATTCTGGCGCTGAAAAATTATGTCCTCTTTTCCTCAACACCAGCCATGCTTCTTTTGCGTTTCTGCCCAGCGTTGCTCTGCTCGTGCTGCTTCATTTGTTCCTCATTCGTTCTACGTTAGCTGCTGGTTTTGTTTGTTGCTCGAGTTGTAAGTTGCTGCCATTCCTCTTTCAAACCAGACTTTAACTTGTTGCTCCCTTCATTTAACACAGCCCTCGAGTTTAGCTTCTGTTTTGTTCTGCTCTGTATGCATGGCTTTGTTTCCCTTCTTCATTCTTCACGTTGGCTACTGATTCGTGTTTTGCTTCTTCCCTGTTCATAACCACGTAAGACTCAACTCTATGCTTTAGCTGCTGTCTTCTTCCTCTTTTGATGCTTCCTCCCACGTGAAACCTGTAGCTTGTGTCTCTGTTTCTGCATGTGTGTGTTCTCTCATGGACCTTCCAAACCAGTGGCTGTTTCTCTTCATTTTCTCCTTCTTGTTTACTGTTCACGTGGCTTTCATGTTTGTCTTCAAAGCCCATTAAAATCTACACAAAAGAATGGAAAGTGTTAAGTAGGAATACCCACAAAATTATTTAAAAGGAATTCATGTAATAAAATTCAAGAATTTTACAATTTAATTCCTAAAGTGCAAAAGTGACTATTAAAATCAATTTCCATTCAATTGCATGCATTAAGCTACATTTGATTATTAAAATGACTAAGTTAAGAGGATAAAATTAGATAAAATATGTGTTTATCAAATTCCCCCACACTTAAACCTTTGCACTCCTGGGCAAAGCTCAAAATCCAAGATAAAAGAATGATTTGAAACACCCAACTAGTAGAATGGCAAGTGGGGAATGAAAATGGAAAAGAAAGTGTAAAAGTCACAAGCTAGAGACTAATCATAACTTTTCAACATTTTAACAATCTAAATTAACTTCACTTGCATCAAGAAATCCAAATCCATGGCAATTTCATTTGAAAAGAATGAATTAAAATGCATAGCCTCTCACATGGATTGTGTTTACTCTCATCTCTCAAGTGTTTAAAGGGATGTGTTTCGCTCAAACTTCACCTATCCAAGCTCACTACCATAAGCTTGTCAAGCTTCTAAATCTCCACCACTTATGCCAAATGCGATGCACAAATCAATAGGACTTTATTTAGGGTTGTAATGGGGTTAAGGAAATGAAATGAATGGCAAGAATAAGGGAAAACTAAACAAATTGATACCTTAAGACCTCAAGAGCAATAAATGGACCCTAGGATAGAGAATTTCTAGGCCTTATTTCCAACTAGCAATAGGCAACTACAAACTCAATTTGAAACACTTTTTTTTTTTTTTTTTTGCTTTTTCTTTTGTTTTCCATTTGCTTTTTTTTTTTTTTTAAACAAATTCTTTGAATCACAATGGCCTTAATGGATGCAAAGCATACATTCTCTCATCCCAAACAAGTGCAATACTCCTTGAAATTCCTAAGGCATCCTAAAACAGGGTGGAAATATATTTAATGGCTATAGGCTAACAAGAAAAGAAAATCAAGTCCAAAGTGGCTAAACAATGGATAAAATGAATGTATGGTTAGCTTTTTGGCTCTCTAGCTATAAAAGAAATGAATGCCTTATCATTTTTATGCATGCAAGTGCAAATGTGGTCTTAACAAAGAATCAAGACAAGTTCTAGAGTGAAACAAAGATAGGTGAATACACACTAGAATTGAATAATTAAGGCTCAAATCCTCACCAGCTAATCGCTATCAAATAATTCATTGAAATCAAATTCATTGCCACTTAACTTGAATCAAGACACAAGATTCATTACTTGTCATGTCTAGGTGAATCCAAATTATAATCATCTCAACTTGCAACTTTCACAGGAAAACTGAAAAGAATCATACTATTTTTCAAAAAAAATTTCAAAAATTTGTCAAAATATATTTTTTTTTTCTCTTTTTTACTGGAAAATAACATAAGACTAACTAAAAACCTAGAAACTATAAAAATCAACTAACCAAAATAAAACAAAATTAAAAATTTATTTGTATCCCCCCCACACTTAAACATTGCATTGTCCTCAATGCCAGCACACAATGTAATAAACAGATAAAGACAACACAATATAAAAGGGGAAAGGGAAAGAGTACAACCGGGATTCAGGGTGGGTTATGAAGTTGGAGCTCCTCCTTGTTATCTCGTGGAACTCCTTCATAAAAGTGTTTGAGCCGATGTCCATTAACTTTGAATTTAGCTCCCGTTTGCTCATCCAAAAGCTCAACTGTGCCAAAAAGGAAAACATTAGAAACTATATAAGGACCTTCCCATTTAGAACGAAGTTTACCTGGCATAAGCTTCAGACGGGATTTATAAAGTAAGACTTTTTGGCCGACAACAAACTCTTTCCTTGCAATCATCTTGTCATGAAATGCTTTTGTCTTCTCTTTATAGATTCTTGCATTGTCATAGGCTTCCAATCTGATCTCTTCAAGCTCTTGGAGTTGGAATTTTCTGTGAGATCCTGCTTCATTCAAATCCAAATTACATTTCTTCACGGCCCAGTAAGCTTTGTGCTCCACTTCCACCGGTAAGTGACATGCTTTTCCAAATACCAGCCGATAGGGTGACATGCCAATAGGAGTCTTGTAGGCAGTCCTGTAAGCCCAAAGTGCATCATCTAGCCTCTTGCTCCAATCTTTCCTATTCGGCTGCACTATTTTCTCCAAAATTTGCTTCACCTCCCGATTAGAAATTTCTGCTTGGCCATTTGTCTGAGGGTGGTATGGAGTAGCTACTTTATGCACAACACCATACTTGCTAAGCAAGCTATGCATACTCCGGTTACAAAAGTGAGTGCCCTGGTCACTGATAATGGCTCTGGGAATGCCAAACCTACAGAAAATGTGAGAGCGAACGAATTCTACAACCACAGAAGAATCATCAGTCCTGGTGGGTTTGGCTTCCACCCACTTCGAAACATAATCAACAGCCAGTAAAATGTATGAAAAGCCAAAAGAAGTGGGAAAAGGTCCCATAAAATCAATGCCCCACACATCAAAGACTTCACAAAATAAGATAGGGTGTTGTGGCATTTCATTTCTCCTAGATATGCTACCTGTTTGTTAACACCGAACACATCTTTTACAAAAATTAAAGGCATCACGAAACAGGGTAGGCCAATACAATCCACTATCTAGAACCTTCCTAGCTGTGCGTTTTGAACTAAAGTGACCTCCACATGCTAGTGCGTGACAAAAATTTAAAACAGAATCAAATTCTATATCAGGCACACAACGTCTAATCACTTGGTCACTACATAATCTCCACAAATATGGATCATCCCAAATATAATACCTAGCTTCACTCCTAAACTTATTCAACTGATGTTTAGTCAAATCAACAGGTAGTTCAGAAGCAGCTAGATAATTCACTAAGTCTGCATACCATGGATAAAAACTATGCACAGCACATAAATGCTCATCAGGGAAATCATCATCAATAGGTAAGGAATTTACTTTTGAAGCTTCAATTCTGCTCAAGTGGTCTGCCACCAAGTTTTCAGCTCCACTTTTATCCCGGATGTCAATGTCAAATTCTTGAAGTAGAAGCATCCATCTGATCAATCTTGGCTTTGCATCGGGCTTCTTCAGCAAGTCTTCAAGGCTGCATGATCAGTAAAAACAATAACTTTAGTATCAAGTAAATATGATCTAAATTTATCTAAAGCAAAAACAATAGCAAGAAGCTCTTTTTCTGTGGTTGTATAATTTGCTTGGGCCCCATCCAAAGTCTTGGATGCATAAGCAATCACATGGGACCTCTTATTCATTCTCTGGCTCAAGACTGCACCTACAGCAAAATTAGATGCATCACATAAAAGCTCAAATGGGAGGGTCCAATCAGGGGGTTGAATAATGGGTAAGGAAGTCAAGCATTTCTTAAGTTCATTAAAAGCTGTTTTACATGCATCATCAAATTGGAAATCAACATCTTTTTGTAACAACTTAGACAATGGCAAAGCAATTTTACTAAAGTTCTGAATGAATCTTCTATAAAAACCTGCATGACCTAGAAAAGATCGGACTTCCCGAACACATGTCGGGTATGGTAGAGAGGTTATAACATCTATCTTAGCTTTATCTACCTCTATGCCCTGTTCAGATATAATATGACCCAATACAATACCTTTCCGAACCATAAAATGCCACTTTTCAAAATTAAGTACAAGGTTCTTCTCTATGCATCAAGCTAGGACTCTATCCAGACTACATAAGCAATCATCAAAAGAGTTCCCATATACAGTGAAATCATCCATAAAAATTTCTATACAATGTTCAAGGAAATCACTAAAAATGGAAACCATGCACCGCTGGAAGGTCCCAGGGGCATTGCAAAGACCAAAAGGCATTCGTCTATAGGCATATGTTCTAAATGGGCATGTGAATGTCGTCTTTTCTTGATCCTCCGGGGCTATGCATATCTGAAAATACCCTGAAAATCCATCCAGAAAACAGTAGTGAGATTTACCAGCTAAACGCTCAAGTATCTGATTAATAAATGGGAGAGGGTAATGATCTTTTCTAGTGACTAAATTTAGCCTCCTATAGTCAATGCAAACCCTCCAACTATTCTGTACACGGGTGGGCACCAATTCATCATTTTCATTTCGGATCACTGTGATCCCTGATTTCTTTGGAACTACCTGCACAGGACTAACCCACTGACTGTCAGAAATAAGATATATTATACCAGCAGATAAAAGTTTAGAAACTTCCTTTTTAACCACATCCAGAATAAGTGGGTTCAGTCGCCTTTGAGGTTGCCTTACTGGTTTTGCCCCATCTTCTAACAAAATTCTGTGCATGCATGTATCAGGGCTAATGCCAGGTATGTCGGCTAAGGTCCACCCTATTGCTTGTTTTCTCCTCCTTAAGACCTCTAGAAGCTTCTCTTCTTCCTCTGGAATAATGTCACTAGCCACAATTACTGGAAGTTTCTCATCTTCCCCCAAGTAGGTGTACTTGAGATTGTCTGGAAGCGGTTTGAGCTCTAAGGTGGGAGCTTGCTCAATCGAAGGTATGAGTTGTTTGATTTCGATCTCTTCCATGCCAAATACCTATTCAGACAACTCACAGACAGAAGAAACAACTTTCCCATCTTTGGGAATATCAGCAGAAGGAGTATTAACAAGAGAGCCAATAGCAATATCAACATCAGTATCACTAACAGATGAACTAGTTACACAGCATTTATTACCACTATCAATAGGCAATGTAAGAGTGGAGATAGATGAACTAGCACAATCAACATATCCAGAAGTGACATCAATATGTAACATATCCTGAGAATCAGTAAATCTAGCAACACCAGAACATTTAGGGAAGGCAATAGCATGTACATCGTCCTTAGAACAAGAAGACTGACCTAAATTAGTATAATCATCCAAATCAGTAAAAGGCTGACCAACAGTGAAATTAGCACAAAAGGAGGAGGTCTCAGAACCATGATAGTCAATACATGGAAGAGACTCACCATTCTCAATGAAAGCACTAATCTGGGAGCAATTATCACATATAGTACTTCCAACACATGTACAGTCAAGAGAATCATCCAAGTCAGCAATATCACAGGAATCAGTCAATAAACTATCCCAAAATTCAGTGCTAGCATTATCAACTAACATATCAATCAGGCTGATATTAAAAACAGAGTTATCATCACAAGGATATTTCATGGCATCAAATATATTAAATTGTATCACATTGCCAGCAAACTCCATTTGAAGAGTACCCTCATGCACATTTATAATTGTTTTAGCAGTTTTCAGGAAAGGTCTACCTAAAATGAGTGGGGCATGTCCACTAGATCTATATCTATCATCTTCCATATTAAGGACATAAAAATCAGCTGGAAAAATTAAATCCTTTACCTTAACCAGAACATCCTCCAACACTCCTGAAGGATAAGCAATACTCCTATTTGCCAGCTGCACAACCACTCTGGTAGGTTTCAGCTCTCCCACCTGCAAAGATGAATAAACAGATTTAGGCATAACATTTATAGCAGCACCAAGATCAATTAAAGCATCAGAAAACTCAAAATTTCCAATGGTGCATGGAATTGTAAAAGTGCCCGGATCTTGACACTTAGTGGGCATTGTTGGTTGTATGAGTGCTGAAACGTTTTTGCCAAAATTGACTTTTTCATTCCCTCTCAGACGCCTCTTGTTAGTGCATATCTCCTTGAGAAACTTGGCATATTTAGGAATGGTCTTGATTGCCTCCAACAGGGGTATATTGACTTCAACCTTTTTAAAAGTCTCAAGAATCTCTTTTTCTGCATCTACTTCAGTTTGCTTCTTTCCCAAGGTAGGTCTATGTGGGAAAGGCAAAATTTTCTTTGCCTCCTCTTCATTATTAGGCTCATTTGGTGCGGCGTGTGTTTTTAATGACGCCGACTTATCCATGGTGGTGGTATCTGCGAATCCCTGAACTTCTTTTCCACTCCTAAGAGTGATGGCACTGACATTGCTATTATTCCTCGGATTAACAACTGTCTGTGAGGGTAATTGGCTTGAACCTTGGCTTTTTATTTCATTGAGAGAATTAGCTAATTGGCTAACCATATTTTCCAAATGCTTGTTCTGATTTTTCATGTTAGCCAATTCTTGTTTGTTTCTAGCCTCATTTTGATCCATCTTTTCCAGGAGTTGCTTCATCATAAACTCCATGTTGTTATCTTTTATGGGTTCCTCTTGAATAGGAACTGATTGCTTAAGAGGTTGGGAATACTGTGCACTCGGTCCTGTAACATTGTATCTATTTTGTTGCCCTCCCCCATATCTCAAATTGGGGTGATCCCTCCATCCTGGATTGTATGTATTAGAATAGGGATCATATTTTTGTTGCCCTTGTTGTATCGGCCTAACTGGAAACATCCCAGTACAAGCCTCTACCCTGTCTTCTAACATAGGGCACTGATCAGTAGTATGTGTAGCTAAAGAGCATATATCACACAGGGGTCCTACCAAAGTAGTAGGGGTAGATGTCTGTCCAGATGTATAACACTGTGGATAAGAATATGTCTGAGCAGGGTAGGACTGTGGTGTAAAAGTCTGGGAAGGGGTGGAGGATGACTGCTGCCGATCTAAAGCAAGCTTTTGGAGCACAGTAGACATTACTTCAAGTTTGCTCTCAATTCTCTGACCATAATCTGGAGTACACAATTCATTGACTCCTCTTCTGTTTGCATTGATCTGGACCCAAATTGCTGAGCATTCTGAGCCATCTTATCAATCAGCTCCCAAGCTCCTGTAGGTGTCAGATCACCTAAGGCTCCCCCAGAGGCAGCATCAATCATATTTCTGTCCATGATCAACAGCCCCTCATAGAAGTACTGTATAAGCAACTGATCAGAGATTTGATGGTGAGGGCAACTAGCCAACAATCTTTTGAATCTTTCCCAGTACTCATATAAAGTCTCTCCATTATTCTGTCTGATCCCACATATCTCTTTCCTTATTGATGCAGTGCGAGATGCAGGAAAGAATTTCTCCAAGAATAACCTCTTCAGTTGGTCCTAAGAAGCAATGGCACCGGGAGGTAGATAGTACAACCAATCCTTGGCTAAACCATCCAAGGAGAAAGGGAATGCTCTGAGCTTGATTTGTTCCTCTGAGACACCTTGTGGCTTCATTGTAGAGCATACAACATGGAATTCTTTTAGATGTTTGTGAGGGTCATCTCCTGCAAGTCCCTGAAACTTAGGAAGCAAGTGAATCAATCCAGATTTAAGCTCAAAATTTGCATCTAATTCTGGATATTGTATGCAAAGATTTTGATAATGCACATTAGGAGCTGTCAATTCTCTAATAGTTCTAGCATGCATGTTATTATTCAAATTTGCATTCACATTCAAGTTAGCCTGAACATGCATATTCCTGTTAGCATTTATTTGATCTTGTTCAGCCATATTATCACTAGCAAATTGAAGTGCACAATCAATTCCTTGCACAGAATCAAAAGCAAACGAATTAGAGCTATTAATTCCTACACTATCCTTGTTTTTCCTAATCCTTACTTGTCTTCTAAGGGTTCTTTCAATTTCTGGATCCAAATCAATTAATTTTTCACCAGAGCTTCTTGTCATACACCAATTAGACAAGCAAAAATTAAGAAGGAACACAAAAATCAACAAAGAAAAATTAAAACAAAAATTCCAGAAAAATTAGAAAAATCCTAGAAAATTCGAAAAAATACTAAAAAATTCGAAAAAGTGCTCCAAACGTTGGAATTTGGTCAAAAAATGGTGCACCTAATAGCTTTGCTAATTCTTTTGCTCAAAACACCCAAAAACTTTGAAATACAGAATTTGAGAATTTTCTGGGCACTTTAAACGAAAATTCCAACAAGCAGGCAAATTAATACGCAACACCGAAATTATCCAATTCCAAGCTCGAAACAAAGCAAAAATTCAGCTAAAATAGAATCAAAACAGAAATAAAACAAAACAAAAACACCTAGAAAATTTTCTCAAACAATTAAGAAACTAAACTCCCCGGCAACGGCGCCAAATTTGATGATCGTGTCGTGCAATCTCAAATAAAACTAGGTAGCAAAATAAGTTTGTAGATAATGGTGCAACCTAGGTCATCTTTCCAAGGAGTTTATGCCTTAAATTGTTTATGGAAGAGAGTTCTAAGTATTATTAATTAGGACTTAACTTGGGGGTTTGATATGCTAGAATTTAATTGAACTAAAATTAATTGACAAGAATTAGAAATCTAAAACTAAATTCAAGTGATTAATCAAATAAATGTGATAACTAGCTTTTAATTGGATTCCCTAGAGTTCAATTATCTTTGCTCTTTTTGACTTACCAATTTTGGATCAAGTTCTTGCTCTTTAGTGCATTCTTCATAAGGTTCTTGAATAACCATCCAAGATTCAATTCATCAATTGTTCAAAGAATTTTGCAACCACAAGAAATCTTAAACAACTAATTAATTGAATTAAAAATAAGAACACACTACAATAATTTTGATTGATTTATGAAAGCTACTGCACAATTCACTCAAGATGCTAATTCACCAATTAGATTAATTAATTCCTCAAGCAATTAATTTGCACAAAAGTTCCAGCTAACTAACCCAATAACCATTGCATCAATTATCCCAAAATCAAGAGGAATTTAGAGTTCAATTGCACAGCATTAATTCTGGAATTTTTCCAAACACATGATGATAAAAAATAATTCCAAAATTCAAATCAAGTTCAATCCAAGAATTAATTCAATCCACTAATTCCAGCAATTAAATTCCTAAACCAAAAAGCTAAACCTAGACAAATTAATGAAGGAAATAATGCTAAAATCAAAAGATTGGGTAAGAGAGTTTTATCCAAATTCAATAGGAGATGTAGAGCTCAAATCTTCATCTAGGAGAATTCAATCTTCAGCTAGCCACCACAAGGAATTTAAGCTGTCATGGAGGGATCAAATGAAGGAGAATCAATCAAAGAAGCAGCCATCGAGAAAGAAAAATTCTTCTTCTTCAGCGCTGGAACTTCTCCTTTTTGTTTCTGCCGTCTCGCGTTCTCCTCCTCTCCATGTATCTCCAGCGTCTTTTTCTAGGTTTTATCTTCACATCCTTCTCCTTATTAATCACGTCTCTCTCCTTCTGATTTTGCACGCTGAAATCATGCAATTAATCCTCATCTTCCAGCTCAACTTCCACGTCAGCCCAAATGTAGCGTCTGGATGTGTATTTCTCCTCCCCTTTCACGTGCTTCAACTTTAATCATTCACGTGCTCTCTTATTTGCCAATTTCCCGTAGCTAATTGCATGTGAAATAAGGTGTGGGTCCCATTTATTTTCTTTTATTATAATTCACGTGCTTGCTTCTCTCTTTTGCATGTATTTAACTCGGGCTTCTCTCTTCTATTTTCTGTTCGTGATTTCCAGCTCCAGCGTCTTTATGCAACCAGAACGTGGCTACTCTTCGAATCATGCAGCTCTTCCACGTTGTTCTTCCTAGCTCACAGCTCGTTATTCTGGCGCTGAAAAATTACGTCCTCTTTTCCTCAACACCAGCCATGCTTCTTTTGCGTTTCTGCCCAGCGTTGCTCTGCTCGTGCTGCTTCATTTGTTCCTCATTCGTTCTACGTTAGCTGCTGGTTTTGTTTGTTGCTCGAGTTGTAAGTTGCTGCCATTCCTCTTTCAAACCAGACTTTAACTTGTTGCTCCCTTCATTTAACACAGCCCTCGAGTTTAGCTTCTGTTTTGTTCTGCTCTGCATGCATGGCTTTGTTTCCCTTCTTCATTCTTCACGTTGGCTACTGATTCGTGTTTTGCTTCTTCCCTGTTCACAACCACATAAGACTCAACTCTATGCTTTAGCTGCTGTCTTCTTCCTCTTTTGATGCTTCCTCCCACGTGAATCCTGTAGCTTGTGTCTCTGTTTCTGCATGTGTGTGTTCTCTCATGGACCTTCCAAACCAGTGGCTGTTTCTCTTCATTTTCTCCTTCTTGTTTACTGTTCACGTGGCTTTCATGTTTGTCTTCAAAGCCCATTAAAATCTACACAAAAGAATGGAAAGTGTTAAGTAGGAATACCCACAAAATTATTTAAAAGGAATTCATGTAATAAAATTCAAGAATTTTACAATTTAATTCCTAAAGTGCAAAAGTGACTATTAAAATCAATTTCCATTCAATTGCATGCATTAAGCTACATTTGATTATTAAAATGACTAAGTTAAGAGGATAAAATTAGATAAAATATGTGTTTATCACTGTGGCTTTCTATTCCATGGCCCTTTGCCTCTCCTCTTAGTACTAGGGGTCAAACTAGAACCCTCTTCTGGTTTTGGCCTTTTCAAATCCAGAACCCTCTTCTAACTAGCCGTAGTCGCAGTAGGCATAATAACTTGCAAGTTAGTCTCAATCACCCTACTGACCTCCACAAGGGTATTGAACTTCCTAATCCGCTGTGGAGTGACTCTGTCGCTAATCAGGGGCCTCAAACCAGTCTCAAACTGCTCACATCTCCAGGGTTCATCATCATACCTCTGGAGGTAAGAGGAATACCGAGACAACTCAATAAACTTAGCCACATATTGGTCCACAGTCATCTTATCCGTCTGTCTCAAGCCCATAAACTCCATCTCTTTCTTCTTCCTCTCCAAACTTGGGACATACTTCTCATAAAACTCGACCAAGAAAGTCTCCCAAGTTATCTGTATATTCTTGGTCTCCATAAGGGGTTTCGCACTATCCCACCATCTATCAGCTTCCTTTTCTAGCATAAAGGTGGCTAGTTAGGCTTTCTGCTCAGTGGTACAATCCATCACTGAGAATATCTTCTTAAGCTGTATGACCCAAGCCTCCGCCTTATCCGCATCCAACTTCCCGTCAAATGAGGGTGGATTGTTTTGCCTAAATTGCTTCAATACTTTTTAGATAGGCGTCTGGGTCTGTGGAGCAGCAGGCTCTTGGGGAGGTACAGGTGGAATGCTAGATGTAGATGGTTGAGGTACAGGGGCATCCCTTCTGGCTTCTTCTTGCCTAGCCAGGGTGTCTTGCAAATGCATGATCATATCATCTTATTGTTGGGCTATGTACCTCTGCTGCTCCAGCATCTCCTGATGCTGGTCCATCATGGCCTCATACCTATCAAGTCTCTCCATGATGGCCTGCAGAGGATCTCTAGTCTCAATAGGAACCTCTGGCTCAACTCTCTGAGCCCTGGGCGGTCTGCCTCTGCCTCTACCCCTGCCTCGTCTAGTCTCAACCATGTCTGAAAAGAAGTAGCGATCCTCAGTTCATAACAATATCAATAGCACATATGCATAAGGATGCTACAACTTCCATGACCATTCACACCAAACACAAGCAATCTCATCATTCAAGAGCCTAACATTGAGCAAAAGTGCCTGAACCATTGCTTTGATACTAAAAATGTGACACCTTAATCTACTACCGCTATCTAGCCTCTCACTGGGCTCGGTTTCATATGATTTCCAAAGAATCATCACCAATCCGTGGCATTTTCATACTATGAAACGGGGTTTCAAACACGTAACTTTTACCCCGTGGGTCTTGTGAACCCATCATTTATATTCTTAACTTAAACTCCACTTATACAACTCATACATAGCATAAATCAAACCATAAGCCACGGGTATAGAGCCAAAAACCAGAAAATGCATTTTTCTCACTTGTGCCCAAAAGTCATATTTTGGCTCTAACTTTGAAAAATCATAACTAATTATAAAAAAAATGGAAATCTAATAAACTTTAACTTTCTGGAAATCTCTAAGTGTTAACTTTACACTAAAAATAATTTCCAATCATAATCTTAGCGTTTGGACCATGTTTGATATCGAAAATGGGAAGGAGGTCTGGCTATCACTATTTCTGGTGCCGCTTTCTGTCATGAACTTCAGAAATCCATAATTAAATCCACAAAAATCTAATCTAGGCACACTATACCAATTTGGAAAGCTACAGATGTCTATTAGAGGAGAAAAATAAGTCCAGATTAGTTCAGTAGCTTCTACACCCCAAAAATCGATGGAACAGTAACGGGGGTTAGATGAGCTCCCTGATACTGATATAGAACTTCAGACGATCCAATCTCTCTCTACAGACCTCCGATTTAGGTGATTCTAGTTGGTACAAGTCACTTTGGTTTTCTAGTTTATGTGTATAAAATTTCATGATAGTTAGACTCCATTTGGTCTATGTATGACATGGTTTTCATTTCTGAACTATAGGAACAGTACATGACCAAACCATGGATTTTTCCCAAATTCAACAATTCACCAAATATTCTCTAGACCTCCGAATATTACCCACTTTAGCTTTCCAAGAAGCTCTCTACAAAATCTAAAGGTACGCCAAATTTCATGGCAAAAGGAGCTCATCCGGTCATACTTTGACGGAGCTCTCAAAAATACCGATTTTGGCACCCGAAAGGTCCAAAATGGGTCCAAATGACCTCTCACATGTTCTAACCACTCATAGACAAGTTTAAAAGCATAAAAGTAGGATATATAACAAGTCCATGTGGTCCAAATCAACATACATTCCAATCTCGCTATGCTACGGCCAAATATACACTACTGTATTCATTCAACAAAAGGGGCAAAACCCTCATTTCCATTGATTTGGCTATCAACATAGTTTATACAATATCATTGCATAGTTTTACACCTGCTACAACATGTACAATTCAAAAATAGAAGGTGCATATTCATTTTGGCACCTCTTTACATCAAAAGTACATCAAAATATCTAAAATAAGCTAATATCTAGCTAAGCATGCTTCTAGGCTCCTTGGTGTGTGCTCGGTTCTCCTTGAGCTCCACCTAGCATATTAAGTTGGGAGGGGAATGGGTGAGATTCAGGGAATCTCAGTAGCTCATGCACTCAATCAAGTAAACAATCAAGGCATATAACAAGTCAAAGCATGTGAATAAGCACTTAGCCATTCTCAAACAACCAACACACGATGTACATGCTATGGAAATCATAACAATGCCAAAAATGGGCTCCAGGGACTTTTGGTCTAGCCTTACCCGAGTTTAGAGACTTTTGGATGGCCTCACCCGAGTTTAAGGACTTTTGACTTGGCCTCACTCGTTTGAGACTTTTGGCCTTGTCTCACCTATCTCAAGGGACTTTCGGCTTCACCTCACCCATCTCAAGGGACTTTCGGCACTACCTCACCCGAGCAATGCTCACATTTCAACACACAAGCATATTGGCATCAATGCATCAAAGCAATAGCATATGGAATATTCCACACAATAAGCATATACATAATCATACAATGACTATCATATCCAAGAATGCAACAAGAAAGAGTGGGAAAAGAGAGCTACCTCATCAACCAAGGTCAACCCTAGCTTTTCCTTTCAATTCCTCTTCTCCCTTCTTAAGTTCACAATCACACCTTGATGGAGGTGTTTCTCTTAAGCCTAGACACACACAAAAGCATGCAATTACACTCTTAGAATGTAATCTTTCAGATCAAATTCTCCTAACATACCAGAACCTAGAGTTCTCTCTCTCTCTAGAATGCCATCAACTCTTTCTCTCTCTCAAGCTCCCATGGTAGTGGAAACCACATTTTCAAAGAAAACACAAAGATTCAAAGGTGTTTTCCACTTTCCCTCTTCTGATCCATACCCAAAATCCAACCATTTTCACAAATAAAACCGTAGGAAGAGAGGGCAAAGAGAGGAGATCAGAAATCTAAGGAGAAATGGGAGAAATTTACTTACCTTTCCCTTGCTCTCCCTCTTTCTCTTGGTCTCTCTCACTCTCCACGCCTCTTTTCTCTCCTTGGGTCGAAGTCTAAGGCAGAAATGAGAGAAGGAATGAGTTTGGGCGTTTAATGAAGTCTAATTCTCGCCTTTTACTCTCTTCCGGACTGACCCTCGCTATGGCGAAAATTAACCTTCGCTATAGCGAGCTTGTGTTATCTAGCTTCGCTATGGCAAGGTGTAACCTTCGCTACGGCGAGCTCGTATCAGTTCCCTTCGCTATGGCGAGATTTGACCTTCCCTATGGCGAACTCGCGTTAGTTCCAGACCTCACTCTCGCTATGGCGCACGCTACGGCGAGCTGCACCCTGGTTTCTATATGGACTGCTGCCCACACTCGCTATAGCTAGAACCTCGTTCGCTATTGCGAGAAGACATTCTCGCGACAGCGAGACCATTTCTCGCTATTGCGAGAAGACTTAGCATAGTTTCTGGACTTCAAAAATTTCCAGCTCTCTACTTCCTTTCTTTCTCTTTTCTTTTCTTTTTCCCGGTTGTTACACGCTACTTTCCCATTTCGTGCTCTACTTCGTCTGTTGGTTCCTGAAACACTACCCTGTTGCCTTTTCCATTTCGTTTTAGCCGGCTGTCTGCTCTTTGTTGGTGGTAGCGAATGAAGCGTTGGGGGCTGGGTTAAAAGTAGGGTTTTGACCCTTCTTTTTTCCTTTTTTTTTTTTAATTTTCATCATCATTATTTTTTTTTGGGAGCTAGTGGACTGAATTTTTGTTTTAAAATGGGTTGCAAGTTCCTTTTTGAATTTGGGCTTTCTTTTAATTCTTGTTAACTTGAATGTTTTCTTTTTCTTCCCTTCTTTTTTTTTTTTTTTTTGATTTTATAATTTTAATTCACTTTTCGATTGATCTTCCTTCTTTTTTTTTTGGGTTAAAAGGAGCCTTTTAATTTTTCCTTTTTTTTTTTAATATTTTTGCCAATTGTTTTTACACATTTTTTTATATTTTTGCTAATTCAATTTTATTGTTATTTTTAGGGCTTGCTTGGACAATACACAATGTTCACAGTTGCCCCTCTTTACTTATTTTTTAGACAATGAGATTGAAAATGTAATTTTTAATGTTTGGCATAAAGAACAAGTAAAGATAAGAACACGTATTTTGTCTAAGATGATTTGATTGCCTTTTGACAATAAACAAAAGTAGAAAGTGACCCAAACAAAATATGGTGTTTACAGGTTGCCCCTCTTTACTTATTCTTTAAGTAAAGAGATTGAAAATGAAAATTTTGATATCCTTACCTTAAAAATAAGTAAAGATAGAAACATGTATTTTGTTTGGGGGGCTAATAGATAAAAGTGAGCTAACTTACCTGAAAATGTTGTGACCTAATCGAAGAGAAAGGAAGTAATGTAATTCTAAAGAGGATGCCTATTCTGGTACAGGACTTTGAAATGGTGCCTATTCTGTGTAGGACTTTGATGCCTATTCTGTGTAGAACTTTAGTGCCTATTCTGTGTAGGGCTTCGTAGTGCCTATTCTGTGTAGGGCTTCGTGGTGCCTATTCTGTGTAGGACTTGGGTGCCTGTTCTATGCAGGGCTTAAAAATGGTGCCTGGCCTGTGCAAGGCTTTAAGAGTGCCTGACTTATGCAGGGCTTGAAAGGGGTGCCTGGCCTGTGCAGGGCTTTAAGAGTGACTGGCCTATACAGGGCTTGAAAAGGGTGCCTGGCCTATGCAGGGCTTGAAAAGGGTGCCTGACCTATGCAGGGCTTGAAAAAGGGTGCCTGGCCTATGCAGGGCTTGGAAAGGGTGCTTGTCCTTTGCAGGGCTTTAAGAGTGTCTCGCCTATGTAGGGTTTGAAAGGTGTGCCTGGCCTATGCAGGGCTTGAAAAAGGTGTCTAGCCTGTGTAAGGCTTTAAGAGTGCCTGGCCTATGCAAGGCTTGAAAGGATTTACTTTTTGTACAGATCTTTCTGAGTTAGAAGGCTTTATTTTTTATTTACCTAGGTTTTATGCAAGGTATGCACCTATAAGAACTAATATATGAAAATCCTTATTTCCTTCTTATTTTTGCTTACCCTACTGTGAACTGGGATTCATGCATGATTTTGACTTTCAATTATCCTGGCATAAACTAGGGCCTATGCAATGTATGCAAATGTGGAACGCATGAGACAATTGACGCTTCCTTTCATGAAATGCAGATCTTTTTCTTGCCCCATTGTAAGCCAGGGTTATGTGAAGTGTATGAGTACGTGAGGTGCTTCATTTATTGTCATTTAGATGGTTTGCAATTTCATTTCCTCTTTCATGTGTTTTTTCTCTCTTTTTTCGCTTTGCGTTTTATTGTAATTTTTTGTTTTCATTGTCAAGGATGCTGATTCCCAAAAAATGTGTTGATCTTTTAACTGATCAACCATAGCAGAATAGGATACTGCTTTTCCAAAACGTAATGCCCATCTAGCCAGACCTTTAGTACCTTAGGCTGCGTCCCATTTGTAACTTCTAATTCTTTATCATCAAAGAATTTTGTATGTTGTCCTTGAAACTACAACTGTCCCTTTTTATTGGTTTGCTCTTTGAGGAACGATAAGGGGTTTGTAGAGGATAAGTGATCCAACGAAAATGCCAACCATGTCGTGCCAAGTAAGCGCTTTGATAAATGTCAATTTTGAGTTATTAATTACAAACTAAGAATGAAACATAACTGAGACTTATGAGAAATAATTTTATTAGCGAGTTTGTCAAAGGAAACGCCTGGGAGTTTAGACAATATGGAATTTGGACAAACAAAGAGACCGTAATGATAAAGAAACAAACAAGCAAACAAACAAACAATACAACTGAAAGAACTTGACTCAAGAAGTTCTTTCAAAGATTGTCCACCATAATTGGTTCTGCATGTCCCTACAAAACGATCTGTTGTGCAACTCGAGATCTGCCTCTCATCCAACCTGATCTATGATCCTCGACCTCCTGGGGTTCTGTTTGGCCTGTTACTCAGTTGCTTTGGTCAAAGTGGACTTCCAAACTTTGCCCCCTACTTCCGCCTAGGCACCTTCTTACATCGCTATGCTTTTCCTCTTCAGTTCTTTTTTTGATTGATTTTTTTTTTTAAATTTCTTCTTTTTTGTCTTTCTTCTTTTTTTTTTTTTGGCTCTAACTTTTGCCTAGACTGTCCCTTCGGGTTTTCAACCTAGCGAGCTTTACCTTTTACACAAAGTACTTTTTAACGGCATTCGAATTGAGAGGTTTTGTTAGTTTATGACCATCCATATCCATCAAAACTAATACTCCTCTTGAAAAAGCATGCTTAACGATGTAAGGACCTTCATAAGTGGGAGCTCATTTGCCCCGAGTGTCATCTTGATTTGGCAAGATTCTTTTGAGGACTAGGTCACCAACTTTAAAGTCACGAGTATGAAGCTTTTTATTGAAAGCTCTTACCATCCTCCTTTGATACAATTGTCCATGACATATTGCAATAAGTCTTCGTCCCTCAATCATATTCAACTACTCATATTGGGTTCTTATCCAATTGCCTTCGTCTAAATTGGATTCAATTAATACCCGTAACGATGGGATTTTGACCTCAATTGGCATGATAGCTTCCATTCCATAAACCAAAGAGTAAGGAGTTGCCTCGGTCGAAGTACGCACAGTAGTGCGATACCCATGCAACGCGTATGAGAGCATTTCGTGCTAATTCTTATAAGTGGCTGTCATCTTGGCAATGATCTTTTTTATATTTTTATTTGCTACTTTGACAGCCCGTTCATCTGTGGCCGATACAGTGCCGAATTATAGTGCTTGATCTTGAATTGTTCACAGAGCTTAGAGATTTCTGCCCCATTCAAGTTCGAGGCATTATCAGTAATGATTTTCTCTGGCAATCTGTAACAGCAAATGATATTTACCTTGAGGAACTTACAAAAAGCCTTCTGAGTGATGCTAGCAAAGGAATTAGCTTCAATCCACTTCGTGAAATAATTTATGGCAACCAAGATAAAACGGTGTCTGTTTGAAGCTTTAGGGTTGATTGGTCCAATCACATCGATGCCCTACATTGAAAATGGCCACGGTGCCACCAAATTATGTAGTGAGATTGGTGGTGCATTAATTTTGTCTGAATAAATTTGACATTTATGACATTTTCGAACATATTCGGTATAATCTTTCTCCATGGTCAACCAAAAGTACCCGCACCTTTGGATTTGCTTAATCAGAGTATGACCATTAGCATGCGCACCGTATATTCCTTCATGAACCTCTGTGACCACTTTCTGTGCCTCCTTTGCATCTATACACCACAACAATGTGCCATCATGACTTCTCTTGTATAAAATGCCATTGCTAATGAAGAAATTCATGGCTAGACGCTGAATAGTCTTTTTATCACTCTTAGTGGCTTCAGCTGGGTATTCCCTACTTGTCATATAAGCCTTGATATCATGATACCAAGGTTGCCCATCACATTTTTCTTCTATGTTTAGGCAATATGCCGGTAAATCCTTGGCTTCTACTTGAAGTGGTTGGACCTGGACTCCATAGTCGAGTTGAATCATTACTGCTAAAGTAGCCAAAGCATCAGCAAATTGGTTTTTGTCTCGAGTTACATGATGGAAATTGATTTCTTCAAATTGGCTAATTAGCTGAACTAAAAATTTCTGATATGGAATCAGTTTTGAGTCCTTAGTTTGCCATTTTTCAATCACTTGATGGATTATGAGGGCAAAGTCCCCAAAAACTTCTAGGCTTCTTATACCAAGGGCTATAGCAGCGTTCAACCCACTGATGCAAGCTTCATATTTCGCCACATTGTTGGTACATTTAAACTCCAATTTAACAGCAACTGGGAATTTCTTTCCTTCCGGTGACACAACCACGGCCCCAATGCCATAACTATGCATATTTGCAGTACCATCAAAATACATCTTCCATCTCTCATTACCACCATCTTTGTCATCTTCATTGTCCTCTATAGCGAGTAAGTCTTCATCAGGGAAATAAAAATCCAATGGTTAGTATTCATCCAAAAGATTCTCAGCCAAATGATTTGCTATGACGCTTCCCTTTATGGACTTTCGAGTCATATACTTGACGTCATATTCAGATATGATCATTTGCCATTTAGAGACTCTTCCTGAAACATGTGGACTTTCGAAGATATACTTGATAGGATCCATTCTAGAAATTAGCCATGTAGTGTAATAAAGCATATACTGTCGTAACCGTTTAGTGGTCCATATCAGCCTGCAACAAGTTTTTTCAATCAATGGGTAACATGCTTCACATTCATTGAACTTCTTACTTAAATAATAAACTACCTACTTTTTCTTTCCAAAAGCATCATGTTGCCCCAATACAGCCTTCATTGATCTTGGCAGGATTGTCAGATAGAGAATCAAAGGTCGCCCTGGTGTAGGCGGAACTAAGATTGGGGGACTCGATAGATACTCTTTAATTTTATCAAAGGCTTCTTGGCAGTTATTGTCCCATTGTCCAGTGTGGTTCTTCTTCAACAATTTGAAAATTAGTTCCCAAGTTGCAGTTAGATTGGTGTTGAATCTTGCTATATAATTGAGCCAGCCTAAAAAGCTTCGTACTTCTTTTATCATTTAGGAGGATGACATTTCTCGAATAGCTTGTATTTTATCAGGTCTACCTCTATTCCCTTTTGACTCACCATGAAACCCAATAATTTTCCAGTCAAACCCCCAAAGATGCATTTGTTGGGGTTTAGCCGAAGCTTGTATTTACGCAATCTTTCAAACAACTTCCTTAATACTATCACATGACTTTCCCCTTATGCAGATTTAGCCACCATATCATCAACGTATACCTCAATCTCCTTATGCATCATATCGTGAAAGAGTGCCATCATAGCTCATTGGTAAGTTGCCCCAGCATT
Organism: Erythrophleum fordii; assembly: GCA_032878935.1. NCBI lineage: Eukaryota > Viridiplantae > Streptophyta > Magnoliopsida > Fabales > Fabaceae > Erythrophleum > Erythrophleum fordii. Next base: position 6,218,501 of record JAVQMF010000029.1, read on the forward strand.
CTTTAACCCAAATGGCATTACTTTATAACAGTATGTTCCCCATGGTGTGATAAATGTAGTCTTTTCCTTATGGTCTTCATGCATAGGGATTTGGTTATACCCTGAATAATCATCCATGAAGGAACACCGATAAGCTCGTGCTGTATTATCAACTAAAACATCTATATGGGGCAATGGAAAATCGTCCTTTGGGCTCGCTTTATTCAAGTCCCTATAATCGACACATATGTGAACCCTTCCATCCTTTTTAGGGACAGGTACAATGTTTGCTACCCATTGCGGATGTGTGGATACCTGAAGAAAACCCGCTTCTAGTTGCTTCATAACCTCCTCTTTTATCTTTAAAGACATGTCAGGTTGCATTCGTCTTAATTTCTATTTCTTAGGTTCAATGTTTGGGAGTAAAGGAATCTTGTGAGAAGCAATCCTTGGGTTAAGTCCAGGCATGTCTTGATAAGACCATGCAAAGACGTCTATATACTCCTTGAAGAGTTGAATCATTTCCTCTTTCTATGGATTATCTACTATCTTGACCTCCTTTTTATGCTCTTCTGTCCCCAAATTGATGTTTTCAATAACTTCTTCGTAAGGGCGAATACCCTTATCCATAGAATCAAGTAACTTTTTGAAGGTTTGGGTCGACTCTTCGTCATTAGATTCGGAATCATGCATATCCAAAGTAACGCACAAATCATTCCACAGGGGCTCGGGAGCTTTTGCGTTGGGCAAAAGTCTCAAGGAAAATAATTTCCTAGAGGGAGGAACAGAGCAAAATAAATGGAAAGAGAAAGAATAGAAGTGAAAGGGGAGCAGAATATCCAAGCAATTGTCATTTCATTTGCAAAATACTACCGTCATTCATACAGTACCGTCTGAAATTAGGACACAACAATAGAGAGAAAAAGAAAAGAGGATAAAAGAAAAAAAGGAAAAGAAAAAGTAAGACATGATCAAAACAATTACTCTAATGCTACAACATCGAGGATATTCTCGATTTCCAAATTATCGAATCTTTCTCCCGAATCGTCAATCGAAATCCAAGTCTTGACTCCTTGCATGACTTCATCATCAACTATCAAGATGTTTAGCCGATTCATGACTCCCGAAGGGGTCGAAAATGTTTCTCTAATGTGAGGGATCCTTGGCTTTTCTTGACTTTTATTCCACTTCGTGCTCGGTTACTCCTTAGCTCGATTTGATGGTGAGGTTTCATACCCTAATCCCTGTCGATTAAGGTTTTCTAGGAGAGTAATAGGCAGTTCAACCCCTTGCAAATATATTCCCAGTCCCTTCTCAGGTCGGAATCCATTCTTTTGCAGCATCTTTATCACGACCTGATTAACATTTCCGACGGTAGGATTAGGTTCATCCATCTCTAAGCTTTGAAACATCGCTTCCATATCCTGTTCAGCAGCCTCAATGTACGGCAAGGAACTGGGCTTACTTAACATTATCTCTTCTTCTCCCTTGATAGTGATTATCCTCCCCTCGTCAATGAATTTGACCCTTTGGTGAAAAGTAGAAGGCACCGCGCTGGCGGAATGGATCCAAGGCTTGCCTAGTAGCATTGTATAGGACAGATCAATATTCATTACTTGAAAATCCACCACGAATATTTTTGGCACAATCTCTAAAGATAAGTGAGTATTGCCAATCACTGCTCTTTTAGAGCCATTGAATGCCCTAACCACTTTATCACTTTTCTCAATGTGTGATGTCTCAATTGCCAGTTGTTCGAATGTTGCTAGCGATAACACATTCAGTGCTGACCTTCCATCGATCAGAACCTTTGTAATTATGAATATGTTGCATTTCAATATAATGTGTAGAGCCTTTGGCTAATTAGAAGACATCCCTATGACTTCTTCAGAAAAGGAGATGGTAGATGCAGACTTGATGATATTCATCACACTAGCTACTTTTTTCGGGGTGACATCAGGCCGCACATATACTTCCTCTAAGAATTTTTGTAAAGCTCGACGATGTACCTCCGAACTCATGACTAAAGACCACATTGAAATTTGCACCGGAGTTTTCTTTAATTACTCTATCACATTATATTTGCTTTGTTTCATGATTCGCAGGAATTCTTCATCAGTGTTGTCTTCCTTGTCTTCTTTCTTTTTCACCCTATCAATTCCTTTTCTCTTCCCATACTTGTCAATACTTGCTAGGAAGTAAGCCCTGCCACTTCGAGTAATACCTCCTGCTCCAACCATACTCATGACAAGTTCTCTTTCTGCTTTAGCAATCATCGCTTGAGTTAAAAGACAGTTAAAGGTCTCCTCATATCTCCACGGGACTGCATGGTCATTTTGATATGAGAACGAAACTGACATATTGATAACCACTGTAGGTTGCCTCGGGAAATGGGGACGAGATGGCCCCGATGTCGCAAAAGGATTTCTAACAGTTAGGGTAACCATTTTCGGTCGTCTAATGGGCATAAAGATGTCAACATACTTTTCTTCTATCGTGCCAATTTCTTCTTCCAGTTTCTCCATAACTACAACTCTTAGTGTCATTAATTTTTTCAAAGCTCCCCGAAATTGCCCATAATTCTCAATGTCATGATCCATATTTTGCTGATGAAAGTTGCAAAATTTAACTGATAGCCTAATAACACCCTCAACGATCTTTTCTTTTGGTAATTCTAACACATACCCGGCCAATTGAAGATTAACTAACAGAGTTTTCATTGATAACTTAATGGCATTAGGATTCTTGGAGAACCCTAGTTCCTCTTCAACAGCATTCACCTATCCCCCATAACTAGGTAAAAAGTTAGTGGCGATTGTTGAATCGTCTCTGGGTTTAAGTTGGATATGGTTAGACTCAATCAGATCTAGTACGTTTCTCTTAAAGGTGATACAATTCTCAATTGAATGTCCCGGGACACCCATATGGTATTTGCAAGAGGTATTAGGGTTGTACCATGTTAGATACGGTGGCTGCATTGGGTTTGCATGTTGAGGCCCTAAAAGTTTACCATCTAATAACTTCTTATACAACTCAGCATTGGTGGAGTTAAAGTTAGGCCAAGGGCGATTATCTTTTGGTCACACATAAGTCATTCTCTCATATTGCCCTTGTCTATTCATAACTGGTATCAATGGGATTTGACCTTGATTTCCTCTATTCACTTGATAAGGAACGGGCTGTTGTGAATACGGTCTTGCAGGTTGGACGTAATTTACATCTCCTTCTTTCTTCTTCAATCCTTGACTCCTTCTGAAGTTATTTTCTGACTGAGGAGATGAAAGTCTCCCATATCTGATGTTTGCATATATCATTTCCCCAATTTCAATAAGGTCAGCAAAATTTGTAACATGGGTCTCCAACATGATCTTATAAAATGGGTCTGAGAGAGTTCAAATAAAATAGGAGCAAAATTCAGATCCAATCATTGGAGGTTGGACTTAGGAAGCCATCAGTCTCCACCTCTGAGCATATTCTTTGAATGATTCTATCGACTTCTTACTCATCCTTTTCATTTGTTCTCTAGTTAGGGCGGTGTCGAGATTGAATTTATATTGCTTCATGAAAGCTTTCGTGAGGTCTCTCCACCTCTGAAATTTTGAGTAGTCTAACTACATATACTATAACAAGGCAAACCCCATCAGACTCTTTGAAAAGAAGTTTATCAGAAACTTCTCGTCTCTTGACCAGACAGTCATTTTCGTATAATATGATCTCAAATGATATATCGAATTGCCAGTACCATCATATTTGTCAAAATCAGGGACTTTGAATTTCCTCGGGATTGAAACTTCTGGAATCATGCACAACTCCTCCATATCCAGTGAACCCCAAGTGCTAGTTCCCCTTAAGTTTCGCAATTGATATTGCCCTCCCCTAACTCTTTCTCCCAATCCTCCTTATCATAGTTAGCTTTCCTTTTGTTCTCTGTAGTTGGGATCTGAAATGTATAGGTGGGGTCATAGCCGAAAAATTCTTGTATGTCCCTTATTTCATCATGGGGACCATGTTTGTCAAGCGTTTTTATTAGAGGATTCTGGACAGTCTTTTGTCTTTACGCAGCCTCTGCTATCTGGTCAAAGTGTGCTTCAGGTATGACCACTCCTGGTAAGCTCGTTCCTACCTCTAGGATATTGGCAGTGGCATGTGAATGACTGGATACTCTAGGTAAGGAGTCGATAGCCTTCCCTTTTAGCATCTCGACGAGAATTTTCATTGTTTCACTCATATGAGCTAGTTGATTCTCCATAGTTGTCATTCTACTGTTTATTGCAATTGTATCTTCCTTAACTCTCTGGCTACCCTCCACTTGATGTTCTTCCATGAGCCTAGTTCTTGAATGCGTGCTATATACTTTAGCAAGACAGGTCTAGTTAGATGGAATGCGTTTCAGAGGTGCAATATTGTCTTCCTTTTTATTTCACTCTTTATATTCTTTTTTTTCTTTTTGTAGAGATAAGACAAATTTAGTGACATTAAAAAAAAAATACTTCTCTTATTTTATATCTCCATTATTATGATTATTTATTTTTCCTTTTGTGTATTAACTTGGGTCAATCGTTTTGACATAATGGCGAAGGAACGTCAGGCCCTTTGATTCTTAAAGGATTTCATTAATCCACATAAAAATATCAAAGTTGACACTCAACACAAGAGGGGATTGAGACCCCTACATGATCAGGTTTTCATGTTTATCTGTTTTTTTTTTTCCTTTTAGATGACCAACATAAGGGAAGTGGAATTCTTGTCCTTTCATAACAAAGCCTTAAATGATACATTACATTAACATCTTTGGAAATTAACAACTATTGAGGTACTTTAACTTGTTTACCAGGATCAATTTAAGGCTTTGTTATGAAAGGAGGATCATTTTCTTAAACCAGGATTTCATCAGCAAGGATGATCAATTTCTTAAACCAGGATATGAACCTTTCCTTTTCTGTGACTCGCTCGGTATGGAGTGTCTTCCATGTCTCAATCGTCTCGGCTTGTTGATTAAGCTGTTCCACCAGGTTTTGGATTATTGCAGCATTGTCACTCCTGATGATGGATAGTTCATTCATTTTCCTTTCCAATTCCCTAGCCAGCATGTCAATTTTGCATCGAGTCCCACTAAATTTAAGCTTCTACATTTGTCTTTCTAGTACATCTTTTTCCCTAAGGACTTTTATCAATTGGACCCTACTAATATGCATCTTCTTTTCATTTTCGGTTACTCGCTGTTGAGCTTCCTCTATGGCATCTTTCAACCTTGCATTTTCTTCCTTCAACCTTTTCACCTCGACACTTCCCCCACTTCCCTTGTATCTCTTTGCCTTATCTTCTTCTGCTTGTGGGACCGCATATTCACTTCATATCTGGTTCAAACTCCTCAATCGTTCTTGCCTCTTTTCTTCTAAAACCTTCAATTTTTCCTTCTTTTCTTCAACTTGCTTTGCTAATTTTCTATCAATCACTTGCATGTCATTGCCAAGTATAGGATCAGGTGGTTCGAAAGAAGGGTTAGCCCCCTTTGTCCTTTCCTTTATCCATTCTAGATATTCCTTGGTGGTGGCTACAATTTGCTTGCCTAGCTTACATTTTCCTTTGCATATCACTTGGCTCTATGTGCTTCTTAGTTTCTGGCAAAGCATTTTAACTTCCGGGTCATTATGATAAAAGTGAATCAATCATATTGCCTCATTGGCTAGGATATCTTGTTTATATGCAAATTGTTAATGGACAACTAATGGGTTATAATTAAGGCAACCACAAAGGCTTATTAGGGGTATGTTTAAGAATTCTCCACAATAGTATATGATTTCTTCACTTTTCCACCAAGCCAGCTTCCACCAGACCGTGTTTTCGTCCAATTAACCAAGGGATCGTGCCCAATCATCATGAGTCATCTTTGAAGATGACAGGATAGCACCTTCACGATTAAGGAAATCCCTAACCGGGTGGTGTATAGTGTCATGTCGTCGACCCAACTGATATTGTCTCCCATAAATATGATTGAACATCCAAATAGTGAGGAGTTGTAGACAACACTTCAATTTCCCTCCATTTTCTTGTTGACAGAAGCTTAAGGTCAAGAATGTTTCTGCTAAGACTACTGGCATAGGATTTACGCGATGATTTTCCACCATCCACAATACACTCACGGCCGCCAAATCAATAATCCCCATCGCCGAAGGAAATAACACTAATTCGTATATGGCTAAGGCAAGGACCCTCTTAAAAGTCACCTAATCTTCCTTTTCAGTTAGGATCTTTAAACGCCCTTCTACGTACTTCCTCAGAAGGCCTTCAGTTTGTCCTCTCTGATGTAATTGGATTCTACTAGGATCTTCCCTTAAAATCTGAGCCACTATACATTTTGATAGTAAATGTCTCAGATAATAATAAATTGAGGCCTCTTTTCTCAGAGGTGTGTTCATAAAGCTCTCATATTCTTCTAAAGTGGGTGTGATCTGGAATGTAGAGAACGTAAAACACCTTAATGAACTATCCCAATGCTGGGCTAAGGCCGAAAGTGTCTTTGGCTGTACCAGTATCCGCAGCAAGTCTAGAATGTCTCCGTAATCCCTTTGAAAATCTAGGATATGCCTTTCACTTAATTTCTCACTCAATATAATTAGGCTCTCAACTAATTCAGCTTTTGCCTTGATTTAAAGTTTTGTTCCAATCGCAATTAGGCCAATTTGTCTTGAACTTAGATATCGTCTATTGCCCAAAGGTTCCATTACCTCCATTATGCCAGTCAATATGTATAACCATTTGCTGTTTCAAAATATTAAAGCTTATTGGTTAGTGTATCATAATTGCTAGCTTGACAACTTTACCTAATCCTGAAAGAGTTTATTATTCCATAGAGAATGTAGGTGTGAGGATCAATTTAAGAAGAAATAGCTCCCTACGTAATTGACACTGATATGTTCAACAAGCTATTATAATGATCCATTAACATTCATACTATGATGTTGGATATAATGCCTCAGCAAGAGAAATAATAAAAAACTTTGTACTCTTTCTTGAGGAGTCTATTACTCCATGGAAAAGAAGAGTCAACAGTAAAATCAAGAGAAATATGTTTTTCTATACGCTCAATGTCTTAAAAAGGTTCCAATCTCTAACCGAGACATCACACCTATTCATTGGCGATGCAAAACTCATGGATTTTATAATTTCTAAAATTTTGAAAACACTCCTTTCTATTAGAAATTCGTTGTTTTTATGGGGGTAGAGATTTTTTTTAATTGATTGTGCATTATTTATTATTTTATCTATTAGAAATTCGTTGTTTTTATAGGGGTAGAGATTTTTTTAATGGATTGTGTATTATTTATTATTTTATCTTATCTTCTTTTTGAATGTATAGAGAAAATAAATGCGTGCTGAAAGATTCCCCTTTTTGAGGGGCTACAAGGAATATGGTTATGGCCTCTTCAGGGTCGAAAACCCGTTAGGCAGGGGTTGGTTTGACTAATGCGGACTTTCATCATAGTTAATGCACGTCTAATTGTGCCATGACAATCCATTAACTACTCCAGTAAATAGTGACGATGTGTCACTTTTCTTATGGATATCATTGGATGCATGGATGTGATGAACAAACAATTAAAAGTGCCCTCCTTTGTCTTGATATGGGTAGATCCTAAGTTGTGATCACTAGAGCCTGACTCTAACTATTTGGAAGGCCTCTATGGCTTGACTATTAGTACAAATTTATCAGGTAGATTTATGACCCTATAATATTAGTCCCTAAATTGCCCCCACCATGAGGTGAAGATCTTATTATATAAATTTGACCTTGAGAGGAAAGAGATCCTACACAGGTCGAACCCATATAATAAGGCATAATTTAGGTAAGGTCTTCATGATAGCCTCAGGAAGCACAAGGCTCCACAGGAAAATCAGCATAAACCTCTACTAACCTAAGCGCACTCAGACCCAGGTATAGGGCCCATAATGTGTGTGAGTTATTTATGTCTCAATGATGTGTGTGAGAAGAGCATTCACCTTTTTATCTTATGAACTACCCAACTCTCATCTGCTAAACAGATTAACAGAACAATTGGAGGAGGAATATATATACAAATACAAGTAAGAAAATAAGATGTACAGATATGGTTGTCTACCCTCAGATCTTATTTCGCATGTTATCTAATTCTAACACATGTTATACATACAATCCATAAAATAAAACAGATAAAGCAGGCATGTGAAAGGCACATCATCTATCCTAACATGTGAGGCAAACAAATAAACAAAAGGAGAATCAAAATAAAAAGCCATAATATTTTGCACAACTAATTTGAAATTGGGCTGGACTCTCAAACTCTCCCCAGTGGAGTCGCCATACTGTCACTCCCGAAAATGCGACCGCGTGACGCTTTTGAAAAGAAAGTATTTTTGGAAAGAAATTTTGATTCAATCTCCAAAGAACATGAAAACTGAAATCAAAATCAAAATAAGTAGAGTCGCCACCAAATTTTAATTTTTTGAAAAGGCAAAATTTTGGAAAAGTCTTTTTATTAGAAAAATAAGAAAAATGGTTTATGAATCAAAAAATAGATTCGGGAGTTGATTGTAAATGGAGAAGGAGTTAGGCACCCCCACTACACCCGTTCCTAAGAATGGTTACCCTAAGTTAGTTGTGCACAATCAATATGGCATTTAATCTATTTTAATTCTCCTAACAAATCATATGCAAAATATGCAATAGAAATAAAAGAAATAAAATTAAAAATAAAAAGGAAGAAAGAAATTAAATAAACAAAATTAGAAAGGCAAAATAAAATAATAAAAAATTAAGAAAATAAAAATTGAAGAGAAAATCTTATTTACAAGAGTGGACTTGATCTAGGATAAAAGCCTAGGATCTACGTACCCTTCAGAGGAATTAAAGTCCACGTAGTTCGAACGAAGACTGTATTTACTGGTTGGCTTTTTTTTTTTTAATGTTTTGTTTTTGTCTTTTCTCCTTTTTCTTATTTTTTTGTTTTTTTTTTATATTCTTTATTTATTTTTTTTATTATTTTTTTATATTTAATTTTTTTGTTTGGGTGTTGATTTTTTTCCTCGAAAAGATGAAGAAAAATAAACTACTTCTTCCTTTAACAGATAAAACGAGTTTGGGAATTAGTTGCTGTGTTTTAATTTGCTAAAGGAAAATTTAATTTAATTTTTTTCGCATTTCCAGTTTTCTTTTTCTCTCTCTTGCTTTTTTTTTGTTTGCCTTTCATTCATTTTCATTTCATAGCTTTTGTTTTTGTTGTTCTTTTTTTTTTACCCCTTTTTTGTTTTATTTTGTTTTACTTCTTTTTTTTAATTTTTTGTTATTGCTTTATTCTTGTTTTTTCTTTCTTATTATTATTATTATTATTTGTTTTTGTTGTTATTATTTTTTTGTTTTCTATTTTTATTTTTGTTATTATTATTTTATTTTTGTCTTTTTCTATTTGTTTCCTTTTTTGCTAATTTTCACTTTGTGTTCTACTTCTCTTTTTTTTTCTGTTTACCTTTGTTTTGTGTGTATTTTTTTATGATTTTTTTAAATTTTTCGTATATATTTTTTATTTTTGTTTTGTTTTTATTTTTTTTTTATTTTTATTTTGTAAGAAGTGGAAATCATTAGGCCTTTGATTAAAAATAATTTCAAAATTGATTTGTATGTTTTGATTTGAAAAGATTAGATTAATTTCACTTCTTTAACCTTTTTCATCTTTCCCTTTTTTCTCACCTTTGATTTTATTTTAATGAGGGTCTTTTGTTATTTTGTTTTATGACTCCTTTTCTAATATCTTATTCGTATTCTAATTTTTACTTGATTATTATGTTTTTTTTGTTTTTGTTTTTGTTATTGTTTTTTTATGTGTGGGCCCAACTTTGATTTTTTTTTGACAACTTTTTTTTCTCTTTGTTCAATTATTTGTTTTTGTTTTCTTTTTTGACTTTCTCACACTTAAAGTTTAAATATTGCCTAGCGCATTTATATATATATATATATATAAAGTCATTTTACTTTCAAAAGAGCTCTTATTGTTGAAATCACTTTTTTTTTAATATTACTTTTTCCTCTTTTTTTTTTTTGTTAAGGGACGAAATTCATTGGGCTTCTCAAGTTATGGTTTTCTAGGTAAAGGAATGCTTTTCATATGGTTTTAGAAACTTTTTCCTTCTTGAAAACTTTCTTTAATATACTTTCTTGAAGCCAGATTGACTTGATATGGGTTATTGGAACCCAACACTTGTTAAACGTAAATATGAACCTAATGGATACCAGGGAGGCTTATTGCCCCACATGATTCCCAAATATGATCCTATATGCCTAAGGGGACAAGATATCCCACATGGCAACCCCCTTTTTTTTTTTAAAAAAAAAGATAAATAAATAAACAAAATAATAATAAAATAATAAAAATGAGAATAAAGACTACGTGACATATGGACGTGTAGGTGTTTGTGTTTGCATATGTTCATTTTCCTATTGATCCAGACACATTTTTTTTGTCATACAAATAGATATGGAAGGTACTGAAACAAAAAGACTCTTCCTCCCTCGAGATTTTCATTCGAAAATTCCTAGATATCTTTTCTAACAGTACATATAGCATCCATATCAAACAACAAAAGACACTTGAGATGGAATTAGATTCAAACTACAGCAAATTGCCTACGCCATATTAATAGCAGACTTTACCCATTCGAACTTGCACTACTAAGATCATCGTTTTCATCAATTCGAAATACAAATTAAATAGGTTTGAGGACTAGAGGCATTCATGTAAACATTTTCTCTGAAACAGACATCCATTCATCAAAAAAACATAGCAACAGGGGAATCCCAATTAATATCCTATGGCTTAACAGACTCAGCAACAACTTATGATTATCGAATGTTAAAATTTCATCCAGGTTTCTCTCAAGCATTCTGTCGAGCACTAGCTATGCACACCTAACGGCGGGTACAGAGTATGGCTGTTCAATCATTATCCAGACTTACTCAATGTAAAGATATCACCCATTCTGTCATTTTCATTTCGCATCAGCAGTAGATGCAGGGCATTTCATTCTCAGGCAAGTAAAAGAAAAGAAAAAAAGGGTTCGAAACTTACCTGTAGATGCCGCAACAGAGGAACGTTATCCTTTGAATCCTTTTTCGCCCTAAACACTCCTCCTCTTTGCTCCTTTTCTCGACCTCTGCATCCTGGTTCCTTCGATCCTCTCCTTCCCTAAAGCTCATCCTCAATCTCTCGCTCTCTCCCTCTCCCAATCTCAGCCCCTCGCTTCCTTCAATCCTCTCTGCCTCTCCAGCCCTTTTTTTTTCTGGTTGCCCCGAATCCTCCTCCCTTCTAATCTTGAAAACCTTCCCCCCTTCAATTTCCTCCAACCTGAAATAAAAACCCCTTCCTCAATTTTTCCCGGTTTCCCCTTCGCACTCTTCGCCTCCTCCCCTTTTCCGGTCTCCCACTCCCTTTTTTTCCTACTTTGTCTCTCGATTTCTTTTTTCTTTTCCCCATCTTTGCCTCGATCTCCTCTTAAATCGCCGGAACCTCTCCCATCCCTCTCTCGATTCTCTCTTCCGTCCTTTTTCAATCTTCGTCTGCCTCTTTCATTTCCTTCTATTCTCGTGCTTCCTTTTCTCGGCCTTCGATGACGAAAGGGACGGGAGAAGAGGTCAACCCAGCGAGCACGCCGCTTTCCCATTTCATGCTCTGCTTCGTCTGCTAGTTCCTGAAACACTACCTTGTTGCCTTTTCCATTTCGTTTTAGCTGGCTGCCTACTCTCTGTTGGTGGCAGCGAGTGAAGCGTTGGGGGCTGGGTCAAATATAGGGTTTTGACCCTTCTTTTTTCCCTTTTTTTTAATTTTCATCATCATTATTTTTTTGGGAGCTGGTGGACTGAATTTTTGTTTTAAAATAGGTTGCAAGTTCCTTTTTGAATTTGGGTTTTCTTTTAATTCTTGTTAGCTTGAATATTTTCTTTTTCTTCCCTTCTTTTTTTTTTATTTTATAATTTTAATTCACTTTTCAATTGATCTTCCTTCTTTTTTTTTTTGGGTTAAAAGGAGCCTCTTGATTTTTCTTTTCTTTTTTAATATTTTTGCCAATTGTTTTTACACATTTTTTTTATATTTTTGCTAACTCAATTTTATTGTTATTTTTAGGGCTTGCTTGGACTAAATACAGTGTTCACAATATCAAAGCCCGATTTGGTTTGACCTATGAACAAACCAATGTACGAGGATTAGAATAGGAAATATTGATAAAGCGTTATATATCAAAATTTAATCAAGCTTAATTTTACATTTTAAAGGTTGATTAGGTTTTACATTATTTTGTACTAAATAGGCCTAAAAATAAAAATAAAATCAGTTCTTTTTTCTGAGTTTTTTTATAACTGCATTCACATTTTTTGTTGGAAAAGTTATAATAATATTTTGCTAGCAAGTCGTTAATTAAATACATATCATCAATAATCAATAACTGCATATAAATATAACACACTTTTTTAACACGGCGAGACGTGAATTGTCAGCATCACTCTAAATTTATGCCGTTGCCGACCTTGTCCCAAAACTCCGTTTTAATGTATTGGCCAAAAAACTCCGTTTTAGTGAACTACAAGCGAGAGTCTGCCACGTGTGCGCGTGACGTAGCGTCTCTGAATACGCTCCTGGAAGAAAAGCTCGTTCCCAACGGATCCGTTGATATTTAAGAATTTTTCTTTGAATAATATTAATTTAATATTAATTTATTAATTAATGTTTGAAAGAAATAGAAAACGAGTTTTGTGGGTGCGGAAACCGATGTTATCTGTCGCTGGGGGCACCGCCCGCGTGAAACCACTGTAAATTAAATAATTGTTTTTTTAATTACGATTTATGACTATAAATTAAAAGTTTTTATTATAAAAAATTTTAAATTTCAAGAAATTAAAGTTTAAAAATTTAAAAAAATATTTCATATTATAAAATTTATAAATTTATTTATTGTTCATCCAATTTTTTTATTTTTGTTTATTATAATTCAAAAAATAACTTTTCATAATTTTTACCTTTTGTGATGAATGAAATGAAATTTAATGTCAACCAAGACAAACTGAAACATATTAAATGAAATTTAATTTAAAAAGTAATATAAATAAAATAAATAAATAAATATAAGCCAAGTGTGGTTAGCACCTGTTCTTCTAGCATTCCTCCCACACTCGCTTCCTCCCATTCTCTCTCTTTGTTTTTCTGATTCTCTTTCTCTCTCCTCAGTTTTGTATAAATCACACCTCCCCTCTTCTCCATCGTCTTTTTCTTCTCATCCTCTAACCCCTGACCTAATTTTCTATTCTATGTTTCCTCTTATATTCCTCTGTTTTTGTGAATAGTAGTCTTCAGCCTCTGAGAGGAGCTGTACAGTGAAGCTAATTAGAGGTATTTCCTCTTCCATTTCTTCCATGAAACTCTGAATCTACCCCTTTCTGCAATTGATTTTCTAGATCTGCTGCTTTGTTCTTGTTCTTGGCTCGATTTGTGGTTGTTGTCCTCTTCTTTTCTTTCTAATTTATTTTTTGGCTGATGCAATTTTTCACTTTAAGAAGATGAAGGTTGGGGTCTTCAGATCTGCTTCGAGCGTAAACTGTTCCAATCGTTTCTCATGTCTGCTAATTTTTTTACATAGACTTCGTTTTTTTTATTTTGTTTTATTTTTCAAACTATCAATCTGCTAAATGATTTTCTCTCTCAATTTTTTCCACTGATATTTGCCAATTCAACTTCAATTATCTTATTGCTGATAACTGTCAGATCTAGCCCTGGGAGGTCAACTGCTATCTCAAATTTCTGTATTTAAGGTATTTGATTCTCGTGTGCACTGAAATTTCTTGGATTATGGACAAAAACTCTCGTGCTTTATCCAGCTAAGAAAACTTATCATCTGTTTAGCTACGTGGTTGAAAATTTTTAAGCACGTTTTTATATTTATCCAAATCTGTCTGTTTGACTTGATCTTAATTTTTAGCTGTTCAGATCTCTATGTTCATTTAGGATCTCTTAAAAATTAATCTAAGATGTCGATAATTTCAAACTTCTACTATATTTTTTCTCGTTTATTTTTAAATTTTAAAATTATGTCTTAAATTTTTTGTTTTGTATCATTTGGCTGTGGCTAGGTCTTGTTGATACACGAAATCAAGAAAAAATATGAATCATTGCGTGATCCAGCAGCAAAACGTCGTCGCATCCTGTGAAGAGATGAGCAGCAGACACCCCGTGGTTTGTCCCAAACCTCGCCGCTTCGGCCTCTTAAACGTCGCCGTTAACGACCACCCTGCAAGGTCCTTCCGTTGGCATCTCAGGTAATTTCTTTGTTATATATATATATATACACACACACACACTTTTTTTTCCCTCCCCCTTTCTCCGGTCCGCAACCTTCCCTCATATGTATTCTACATTCAGATTTCCTAATTAATAATCTCAAATAGGATCATTTTAATTGAGATTTGCCTTGCTTTTCTTCTTCTGCAGTTGCCAGGCAGAGCTTTTTGATTCAAAATCTGTGAGTGATCCTTTGGACATCATCCTAACCAAGGTAGCCTCTTATTCCATTGATTTTATGCGTCAAAATCTTGAATTATCTCAAGATGTATCTTATGATTGCGATATATTCAATGTGGCTCATTGGTAACTTAAATCTTTTGGATCAATTCTATTTGTCAATTGCAGGGTGGTTGTGGTTTAGAACAGTCATGTACACGGGTAGCCTCGTCGCCCCCATTTTTCTGCGGGTCACCGCCAAGCAGAGTAGCTAACCCATTGATTCAAGATGCACGATTTGGGGATGAGAAGTTCTCCCCGCTGTCACCCTCGTCCCGAGTTCCTACCCCATCTGGTCTCTCATCGCCTCCCTCATCTTCTGCAAGGAAAGGAGGCTGCGTTCGTTCCAATTTCGGAAACAATCCTGCTGTGAGAGTCGAGGGTTTCGATTGCCTCGACAGGGACAGGCGAAATTGCAGCATCCCTGCCTTGGCCTAGATAGAATCCCACATGAGGAAAAGTCAAATTAGAACAAGAGAAAGCTTTTAGTAGTAGTCACCACAAGTAACCACAGAAACTTTGTTAACCGGGAGAAGAATTTTGGAAGTCTCTGAAGAGTAAAGGGAAAATATCTTTTGCCTAATGTAAATATGTTCAGAAAAATGTGTAAATGTCATAATGTTGTGTCTTGTAGGTATAACCTGGTGGAGGAAGAAGGTCGAGAGTGGATTAACCCTCTCTGAGTCTAGTCTAGTAGTGTCTATCATCCTCTTCGTTGTAAGTACATGTCTTTGAGGGTGGAAACTGATAAATTTTTCATTTTGATATCTTTTCTTAGGGTCTTTTGTAATGTAGGTAACGGCTTTGGAAGGGAAAAAATCTGTACAAAAGATGGTTTATTTGAGTCATCCAAGTTACCTGGTCTGTGATTTCCATGTGAACATTAACAAGTTATGTAAAGAAGAGATCTTATTCTGTTGGCTTGTCGCAGGCTTTTTTGTCCCCTCCCTCTCTTGCTTTTGGGTCAGAGGTCACAGGGCTTCGCGTATGTTTTACACTAAGTTGCCTTTGTAACAGAAAAAAAAAAGTCATGCGGTTAGGAATGCGAGGGGTTCTTTTTGTTTACGATTTCCATTTGTTTTTAACTGATGGTATGTTAATTCGCTGTGACGGTTGTCCTGTGTTATTCGAATTTCTTGACTTATTTGCTCGTTGCTGCTCCTTGCAGCCGTCTTTAGCTCACAAAGCTAGTGAACCTTCTGCTCGGCTATAACCTCTCGGTTTTATCCTTACAAAAGATAAATGATTTTGTTCATCATAAAAGGTATATAAATATGTTAAAATTTTACTAAAATAGAAATGGTATAGTTATTTGATTATTACTACCTTGTTCTACCTCTTTGATGTGGTTATTAATTATTGCACTACAGATCAATTTAGAGCGTTGCTTAGGCTGTGAGATGATTTTGTTTGGTATGTATAATGAAAAAAGAAAAGGATAACTTTCTAGGGAGACAGATACTAACAATATGATAAACATTGTACATAATTTTGAAAAAAGAATATCTTTTCTTTGACACTAATCAAACAGGCTTTGAGTATGTCTATATTTAACAAATAATAATAATAATATATTTTCATAGTAGAGTATTGTCCTAAATGTTTTTTTTTTTGTCAAGTTAATACAATCTATATCAACTAGCAAAAGAAAACGGATAAGATCTTTGGGATCACTTATGTTGTGAGTTCGAATTTCCTTAGCATTAAAAGCTTCTATTGGTGATCATTTTCTTTCTCAGAAATATCCATTAGTGCCCATTCTTTGGATGAATCTTTTTTCACTTTTCACTAGACCCTACCACCAATATGATTCCTATGCCAAGGGTGTCGAACATATGCGCCATAGAATTGACAAATGTGGGTATAAGAATGAAAAGGGATCTTAAACATGTGATCAGTGCCTTAACCAATAGTGTTAGAGTAATTTGTTTGCATTACCAAGCAAAAGTGTCAAATAAAATGCAGGAGTTTAGAGCATGGATCCCGTACTATTGTGATAACAATAGCAAAAGTATCAAATAAAATGCAGTAGAGTGCTGTAACATCCTGTAATACCTTTTTGTCTTTTTTTTTTTGGAGTTTAGAGATGAATATAGAAAGTAAACTTTGAATACAAAAATTTTAAAATTCTTAAGGTAATTTTTTTATAATTAAAATTTTTATTCTTAAAATTGTGATTTTTACTTTTTATATTTATTTTTAAATCCAAAAAGTAATAAATAAGAAAAAGACAAAAGTAACCTTTACAGGACGAGTCTCTTTCTATACGGGATTTGTGTGCAAGAGTTTATCGGTTCACAAGTGATAATACCTATACTAAAGTTGTCAAATTCGTGAATTTAAATAAATTTATAAATGAGAAGTAAACTCGTAACATAAATTCATATTGTAAATTCATAAGAATTTATATTTATTAATAATTACATATAAAATATAATATACAACAAAAAATTTATTAAAATACAATTTAAATTATACTAATTTGTAAAAAAAAAAAACTATTTATATTTCATAATTTATTTTTCTCAATATAGATATTTTAATTAAGTTCAAATATAAATATTATTTTTGTATAATTATTTATTCGATTGTACTGAATTTAAGAATTTTTATTTTTTTTAAATTCAAATTGACTTAATTATATGATAACTCATCAAACTTGGTTTAAAAAATACTAAATTAATCGAATTTATTTGAGTTAAATACGAATTAAATTGAGTTTGAGTTTATAATAGAGTTGACACAATTTTTTTAAGTAAAAATTTAAATTCGTTAAAATCGAAAAGTCAATTCATGAGTTTAACAATAATGACTTATGCTTTATATGATTTTTCTTTTAATTTAATGATTTTTACAAGATTATGATGGTTTTTTCTTTGAAAAAAAGAACAAGTTTTCTGGTATGTGCTAGAAACAGGTTTTCTTGTTGAATATTGTCCAAAGCATACTCGACGGTATCTTTGGAAGATGCTAGTTGACTTGGAATCAAAAGGGTGTTGACAGTATTAGGAAATCACACCAAAGTGGTTCTTGGAAGTATCTGAGGAAGGGAAAATAACAAACATAGAACTTATTTTAATATAATTTAACCAGATAATTTAAAGAATATATATTTAATAAATTTTGAAGCAACTTCATTATGAGTTCACGTGTTTTCAATCAGAGAATTGTATTGACTATAACGTAATTTAGTATAAACTCTCAAAGATATCAGGTTGGATGGAGTGCAGTATCATTTTTTGTTAAATTTTTAACAGGTTTAAAATAATTAAAAGGTCAAATTGCCATAAACAACGATAACGTATTTTCTTCGATTTCTAGTTCATTTGGAATTAGTTTTTAGGGGGGGGGGGGGGGAATTCTATTTATTATTGACAAGTAATTGTATTTTTAATTTCGTCTATATGTTGTTTGATAATTTAAAATTTTCATTCATTAAAATATTTTTTATTTTATCCTTCCATCTCATATTTATTTATAAATTAACGTAGAATTTAATAGAATATTAACTTACTCTTATTTAATTCGTACTTGCTACTCTCAATTCACTTTATATAATAAGAAGCCTTAATTAGGGACACCACTTTTCTGCTTTCATGAAATTGAGAAAGTTATACCCATACGAAGTTTATCGACCCAACTCTAGTTTCATGAATTAAGTTATCTCATATAAATTTAATTTGAGTTAATTATGTCACATAAATAAACAACTTTCAACTCAACATTAATTTTGAGTATTTTTGAACCTTTGGACAGAAGTTTAAACATATAAGAAATTTGTTATTTTTAATGACTAATTTATTCAAGAGCTAAAACTAAGTCTAACAGTTTAAAGAAGTAATTAATTTAAAATAACAGAGAAGAAAACAAGCAAGACCAGAAAATAAAGAAGCGCAAAATAAGGAGAGAAACCAGCACACTCAATTCGTGCATCCAAAGCATTTGGCCACGTCTTCGGCTCCATGAAATGACGAAGCTCCTGCAAATGACGAAGCAATTATCTATACAGCTTCTTCCACCATAAACCATAGAATCTGAAACAAAGGGACCATTTACCATGTAAGCTTCCTGTTTGCTGTCGCTCTCAAAACGAACATCGCCTCATATCACGTTGAATTTAAATCCTCTTAAGTCAACAATGGTACAGTGCCTCATTGGAGAGAAATTAAAAAAATAATAAAAATAATAAGAGTAGATAAAAAGAAAAAAATAATTGACTTTATACATACTTTCATTTCTTATATTACTCTTTTTTCATTTAAAAGACATTTTACTATCTACTTAATTGAGAGAATTTAATTTCTATCCCATCACATCCCACATAGGTTATGAGAAAATTACAACTTATGACCCCAAAATAAAGATATTTATATAAAAGACATTAAATTTTAAAAGTATTTTAAAGAAACTTAAGATAAAAAATTTTAACTCAAGATCTTAAATGGTAATTTTTTTGGATAATTTAAATTTAAGGTTTTGAAGTTCTTTAAAATAATTCAAAATTTAAGATATTTTAATATAAATATTTTTAACACGGAGTTTTGAATTATAATTTTTCCCAAATTATTGAATAGATAGGCTTGGTTCTCGGAAAACATCTCCATATGCTATTCATAAGGTTGCTTTTCACTTCTTTTCCACTTCACAATCAAATTTGCTTGCTCGTGAGGTGGCTTCGAATTTGATGCTGCATCTGTTCTTGTAATGTAATATACAACATAAAAAAATATATAAAACATAAATATAAAACATAAAACATTAAAAAAAAATATAATAATCCCTTCAAAATCAATTCCTTTTTGGAAACATGGCCAAACAAAAATTTGAATAAAATTCCTATAGCTAATCACACTCGTCATTATCTAGTGGCATCAAAATTCAATTATTCAATTCTTAACAGCGAGTTATGTTTTAAAATAAAATATTTTCCCTTTGGATAAAATTTAAATACTAAAGAAAAGCAACTTTAATAAGACCTAAAGATGGAGAGAGAAGAGATGAGTTTAAACAAAAAAATCCAACGTTTAGCATGAGATTCATCTCAATATTGGCAAAATATCTCTTTTACATGCCAGAGTAGAGTATTCAGACCAAGCTTCTCGTTAACTATGCCCACCTCTCTCCCCACACGTAGTTGTGTAAAGTATTTTAATTTCAACTATATTAGCTTTTTTTTTTTCTGGGTGGGGGTCAACATATACCTCATTAGCCAATTAAACTATATGATTGAGATTAACGAAATCTTTATTGGGCCTACTATGGGTGGGTTATTGCACTACAGGACAAGCTAGAAACCCAACTATACTATTACCAGGCTTTCTCTGGACTCATTATGTTATAATATAACCAGGCTTGAGAAAGGGATAAATTACTCGTACAAAGGCAATTGAATTGGGCTGACAGCATCGCTCTATAAACAACTAAATATGCTATTGAAACTTGTGGGTATATCTCATTGATCTTGATCATTTGAATCTTTTTTCTCTCCTTTATACACACACACACACACACCACACACGCGCGCGCATGAAGGAACAACGATCTGAACTTTAGACCACCTGTAAAATTACGTATGTCCCTCACCTTTGAATCACACCTAGTGAACTTTTTTTTCTTTTTTTTTTTTTGGTTGGGTACAAGATCAAAATAGAAACTAGTAGAAAACACTTTAAAGAAATATGTGATTGGAGTTGACAACCGAGGAGGAGATAGCTGCACATCTCTCTTTCCATTTACCTTGGTCCTCCATAGCCATAGTACCTGCAGAAAAGTTAAGGAATAAAGAGACTAGGCGAATGATATCTTCCCTGGTTGTTTCCAAATCGAGTTGAATTTTGTTTTTCCCGTCCAGCAACTTTTGTATATGGTTCTTCATGAAAAAGAGTCAGAGCTCTTCGCAACCAGATGCAGATTGGGAAAATTAAACAAGCCAATGAAGAACTTTTCCGATCCCTTTTAGCCAGAAAAGATCTTCCTTCCAACCCCATTTCCTCCACCATTTAGCATAATTATCGAGCAAAGACAGCTTGTTCCTTTGCTTCTTAGTTTTGCATTTCCACATGATAATTTCCCATCCTTTTTGTTGCATGTTGATCATTTTTGAATCGTTGACGTTGGTCACTGACATCTGTTTATATCCTTCCTCAGTACATGCTTGTTTCCACGCAAAACTGTTCTGATTAATCATCAAAAGGATTCTGTTCACTATCATGGATGGTTCCAGCTTGCTTCCCTGGTGAATGATGTTGTTTCTTTCTCTCCAGATTTCAATGAATGGCAATTAAGAGAAATTTTGTCATTAATAGGAGAGGATCTTCCAAAGCTTTTTCATTCCTGAGCCAAGTCTCTAACCACCATGTGATATCCTGTTCAGAAATAGCATCAGATCTTAATGTAAGCAGAGAAGCAAACCATATGGCTCTGGAAAAGGGACATTGTATGAAAATGTGATTAAATGTTCCGGGGCAAGCTTCCAAGATAGCTCCTGACCCTAAGCTAAAAATATAGCTTGAAGTGCTCCTTCTATCATCTAAAAAACCTACCCAATCACTATCAAGGTAACCAAATAATTTGAAATTTGATACTTTAGAGTACCAAATCCTAAAGTTAGATGTTCCAGCAACATATCTTAAGACTCTTAGCTGCCCCAAAGTAATGTTGTGTAAGATTATGCATAAACCTAGATAAAACACTAATAGAAAATGCAATGTCAGGATGTATATGAGTCAAATAATTTAATCCACCAATCAATTTTTGAAAATTGGTTGGATCAATCTTCTCTATGCCATCTTTAGATTGCAATTTCTCATTTGAATTCATTAGTGTGGAGGCCTTGTTGCAATTCAGCATATTAAACCTTTTGAGTAATTTTCAACATAATTTTGTTAAGAAATGAAAATTCCATCTACACCTTGTTTCACCTCAAGCCCAAGAAAGTAGTGTATCAAAGCCAAGTCTATCATCCCAAATTTGTTCATCATTAAAGACTTAAAATTCTTCAGCAAAAATTCACACAACTTAAAATAAATCATGTCATCAACATAAAGGCAGACAACCAGCAGATTATTTTTTCCTTTCTTTTTCAAATATAAAGTGGGCTCTTTTTCATTTCTTTTAAATCCACATTCAACAAAATAACTATTAATCTTGTTATACCATACTTGTGGAGCTTGCTTAAACCCATAAAGAGCTTTTCTCAACTTAAAGACTTTACTTTCATGGCCTTTTAAAACAAAGCCTTCAAGTTGAGAAATATAAACTTTTTCAACCAATTCTCCGTTTAAAAAAGCATATTTCACATTAAATTGGAAAACGGGAAGAGATAAATGAGCGGCTAAAGTAAGCAAAACTCTTACAATTTCAAGATGAGCAACTGGTGAAAAGGTTTCATCAAAATCAATGCCCTTTTATTGAGCATACCCCTTTGCTACAAGTCATGCCTTATGCTTTTGTATGCTTCCATCAACATGATATTTAGTTCTGAGCACCCATTTGAGCCCAATTGCTTGTTTTCCTTCAGGAAAATCTATGAATTCCTAGGTCTGATTTTTCTGAATTACTACCATCTCTTCATTCATAGCTTTGCACCATTCTTCTTCCTTCACCACCTCCTCATAACAAATTGGACCTGTAACACACAAAGCAAAAGCACCAAATTTATAAATTTCCTTCAAGGACCTAAATTTCCTTGGAGTAGTTTCATCAGATGAAGAGGAACTTCTGCTTTTAGGAGATGAAGACCTATTGCTTGTAGGAAATGGTGAAGGATTTTTTGGTCGTAAAGGCTGGGTATCACCCACATTATTGATTTGGACTAGAACTTGATCTTTTACTTGCTCACTTTCCCAATTCCATGTTGCAACTTCATTGAACTCTACATTTTTACTTATAACAATTTTTCCACTTAAAGGATTGTATGGCCTATATACTTTAGGCAGAGGACAATAACCAATAAAAATGTACCTTTTAGACTTTTCTTTAAGTTTATTGCGGGATTGAGAATTAACTAAAGTATAGGCTATACATCTAAAAAATTTTAAGTGACATACACGAGGCTTTATACCTTTCCATGCTTTATATGGTGTTTTATTCATAACGGTTTTTGTAAGGGAAATATTTAACAGATATATTGCTATTGCAATTGCTTTAGCCCAAAAAAAATTTAGAAGACCTTTGGCTTTTAACAAAGTTCTAGCCATCTCTACCATTGTTTGATTCTTCCTTCCAACAACACCATTTTGCTCTAGTGTGTATGGTGCAGTAAGCTCCCTGCAAATACCACATTCTTCACATAATTCATTGAATTTAGTAGATGTAAACTCACTTACTCTGTTAGTTTGAAGGCACTTGATAGTACTATCAATTTCATTTTCTACCAAGGCCTTAAACTACTTAAAATGAGCAAGAGTTTCAGATTTAAACTTCAAAAAATTAGACCCAATTCATGTGACTGTAATAATCAACAAACAATAAAAAGTATTGATTTCCACTAAAAGATTCTATATTCATGGGTCCACACAAATTAGCATGCATTAACTGAAGACAATAATTTGCTTTAATAGATTTTCCAACTAGAAAAGATTTTTTACTCTACTTACCCAAAACACATCTTTCACAAAACTCAAAAGATTCAATTATAGGCAAGCCAATAACCATAATCTTTTGACTAAGAAACTTCAATCCACTTTCATTCAAATGCCCATAATGTAAATATCATAACTTGGACTCATCGATTTTACTAACAATAAAGGCAAAATTATGCAACTGAGTAACATCAAGTGGGAACATATTGTTACTTGTCTTTTGAACAGTGACAATGATACGACCAGACTTTTTATCAAGAATTGTACATGCACCATCATCAAACACAATTATATACCACTATCCATCATTTGCCCAATACTTAATAAATTATAAGTCAAAGCAAGAACAAATTGTACATTAGACAAAAGTTTAGTGTTACTATTTGTCTTAGTGACAACTGTACCTCTCCCTTCAACATGATACACATTGTTGTCACCCAGCTGCACTATTAACTTTTCTGTGTCATCAAGCTTTTTAAATGATGGTTTGTCTCCTGTCATATGATTAGAACAACTATTGTCCACAAACCAAATATCATCTGTAGCAATTTTATAAGTATAGGCCATAAATAACATACTTTCCTCTTCTTCTATAACATTGGCATGCTTTTCTTTGCTTCCAGCATTCTTCTTCTATTTAGCCCAACAATCTGCTTCTTTATAACCCAGTTTGCCAACAATGATAGCACTTAATATGACTTTGATTATTTTGCCTTTGTTTATCACTTTTATACTACCTTTGTTGTTCACTAGATCATCTTCCACAGCCTCTACTGCGTCCATAACCATGACCACGGTAGCCACCATGACCACCTTCATTAAAGGACTTACCTTTCACCTGAAAGGCTTTTTCTTCTTTTGTTACTGAAGATTTGTTAATTCTATCCTCATGAGCTTGCAAAGAACCTATTAAATTATCAAAAGAGTAAGTTGATAAATCTTTAAACTCTTCTATGGTCTGATAAAAAATTTTTTCACCATATGACTTCATTTGAGAAACAATAGCAGAAGCTCTAGACAAATAAGTTTAAACATATTCAAAAGGACGGGGTGATTGAAGCTTTATTGTAATTACTTTTTTTGAACTTTGAAACTCTATCTTGAAAATCTGCCAAGTTGTTTTTGAAGTAGTTGCAGAAGAGATCCAAGAAAAAACCTTATCGGTGATTGCTTGTTGAAGAAAGAAAAAAGCCTTTGCATGTCGCTTCTTATTCTCGTGTAGTCGTTGCTCTTCATCTGGGTCTTTATACCTAGACTCCACCAAATCCCATAGCTCTTTAGAGAGAAAGAGGGTGGGTCCTCATTATGATGCTCCAAAATTCATAATTTTTGCTTTTGAAAAGAGGAATCAAAGGTTGGGAGGAGGTTGCTGTACTGTTTATCGTCATGAATGTCATATGCGTGGCTTGAAGATCTCAATTCTGTGCCTCTGGTTTTTATTTCGTGTTGCTACTCACGATCTTTGGGTTCTGCTCATGGTCTATCAAACACATCAAGAATGGCTCGGTCATGATTATGCTTTAGCATTATGGCTTTCAGGCTATTACTTTTTTTGCATTTTGTCTCATTGCACATTGGCCGCAGAAATAATTAGCTTTAATACTAAGAACATTTTAGCAGAAACCAGAATATATAAATATATAAGAGACAAAAGAAGAGAGAATAGAGGCACAGGAAACTAAGGCATTTTATTAACTGAGAGATTAAGCCTTTTAGAGGCTTTACAGCCATTAATGCTATAAAATAGACCCACGTAAACCCACTAACTTACTACAACAAACAAATAAAATAATAAATAAAAATCTAGCCCACAATATAAGGAACTGTTTGACTGAAAAAATGGGAAAATCTAAGACTCTATAAACAAAATGTTAATACATGACTAACATGATTTTGAATCATGTTCAACAGAAAGGACATATGGTGCTATTAAAGGATATTCGTAGTTGGTAGGGCTTTGTTCAAAACTTTCCAAGGGAAGAGGATGATTCTCAAGGGAAGGTTGATGGACCAAATCTTTTTCCAGAAATGAGGCCTTCTATGATCTGTATTAGAGCCAAACAACAACAAATTATAGTCGTCCTCTGTCAAGTAGGTGCCTGTTCTGTTCCTTTTCCAACATAAGCTATCCTTTATACCAGTGATAGAAAAAGATTGTTTGAGAAGCTACGCCTTAATATCTATAAGGTATAGGGAGTTGATCAAGTCATGGTTCCATTCCAGTTTTGAATGCAACATAAAATCTTCAACCTTCTAAATTTGATGCTTTTGATATGACTGTATGGGCCACCACAAATGGTGGTTGATTGGGATTGTTAATCCTAAGCCTACCTTCCATCGAAGGTGTGAGCACATGATATGACCTATCTTGGCAATACCCTTCCACGTTGACCCAAGATGCATTTCAGTGACTATTCCAATGGGAGCAAAATTACAATATCTGATTCTAGGAGTTCTAGTCATGATGGAATTTTGCTTAGGGTCTAGCATCTTCCATACTTGCTTGGTAAGAAGATCTTTGTTAACAAGCTAAACAGACTTGAATCCAAGGTGAAAAGAGTGGAGAAGAGGGAAAGTCTTTTGATTGCACTTCTGGCTCTTTCTTTCCATTTATCCCATGCCTGGCTGAATATGAATATCTTTCTCCCGGCTTACTACAATTTTATATGGATAGGAGCAAACAAGTCCATCTATTTAATAAGATTGATTCTTTTTTTCCCCCTTGTATCCTCAGAAAAAAATTGTTATCTTCAATTCAATTTATGAGCAAACTTTATTTAGTAAATTGATACATAAGAGCTAATGGGCCAATTTAATCAAAGTCATTCTACTTACTTAGGAGAGCAATTGAGATTTCCATGCCTAAAGCCTAGAATTGATCTTTTTCAATCATCTCATTATGAGATTTTTGTTCCAATCAACATCTACCCTGGTACCTACGTAGTTACCCAATCGGGAGGAGAATTTGATTCTCAATGTCCTATTAGGAATTTCTTGAATTTATAAGCAATATTTAGACTAAAAGTTTATCTTTGACATGCTTCTATTGATCTCTTGTTCTAAAATTTTGCTATATGATTCAAGAATGGAATTCACTAATTGACAACTGGCAATCTATACTTCAAAGAAAAAGAAAGTGTCATATGAGCTTTAAATGTGTAATAGTTGTTGCCCCTTTGCAGATTGATAAGTATATTTTACACACTTAAATAGATATAATTTTAAAATTTTAAGTAATATAAATTCTAGGTATTATATGAATAATAAGTTGATTCTATATATATCTCTTTCCATAAGTTAGTTAAAGAAAATAAAGAGAATTCTATTACATAGCTTATCCATATTGCTTTTTTAATATTTGTGCAAAAAGAGAATAAAGATAAAGATGCAACTAAGAAGGTTTATGTACGTCTCCTTTTGAGATTTTAAAAAGAAGATAAAGATCGAAACGCGACAAAAAAAAAAGGTTTATAAAAGAAAATGTTAAAGGTGCACAAAGAACAACTCAGATTCAAGATCTATTCTTATTTTTCTTTTCTCATATATTCTCCTCATTTTCTTTCTACCTCTTTACAATAATTTTTTATTTTTCTAGTCAAGGTTATTGAGGGTCTAGTTCAATGAATAATTTGTAAGAGTTTTGATTTATTTGTTTTTCTCTTCTTGAGTATTGAAATATTTTCTATTTTTATAACATTATTGTTCAATTAATTTAAATTGATACCTTATTTTAACTAAATATTACTGCTATATGAATTTGTGAATTCGTACTTGTTCATTAGATTCAATAGAGTAGCAATTCAATACCTTTGATAAACCAAAATTGTCTTTGTGTATTGATGAAAATATTTCTTTTATTTTAAACATGCAAGTATATGTATTATTGAATGGTGATTGATGACTTTCTTGTTCTTAACATTGTTAATAATTTAAATTCTGAGAGTTTATTCGAGATAATTATTAAATAAGGTTTAATTAGAGAACTTGTTTTCTTTAAACATCCTTGAGAAAGAGTAAAATATCAAAGCTAACTGATATTTATAATCAATTTATTTTAGAAGAAAAATTATTTATATTTCTTTTGAAGTTTTCGATGATCAAATTGGTTAAGTTAGACCTAAAATAAATCTTAGCTAGTAGTTGTTTGCATTAAATTCTTACTAAAAATATTTTTTAAATTTATTTATTACTATTTTATTAAAAAGAAAAATAATTCTTATAATTTTGGATTAAATAATTTTGTTAGTCCTTGTGGATTACAATTCTGCTCACTCTATCTACAATAAAAATTATTTAGAGAGTAGGAAATTATTTTTGGTGGGTTCAACACCCATAACAAATCTTGATTCCCTTCCATTTATAGCTCATTATATCTTAAAGCAATCAAATGGCTGTAAAGACAATGTTTTTCAATGGAGACATTGAAGAAACCATATACATGGTGCAACTAGAGAACGTTGAGTTTAAGGATTAAAAGCACCTTGTATGTAAATTCAAAAAAATCTATTTGTGGTTTAAAACAAACATCTCTTTAATGGTACCAAAGGTTTGATTAGGTGATAACTTTTTTTAGTTTTAAGGAAAACATTATTGATCAATGCATATATCTCAAGATCAATAAGGGAAAATTTATTATCCTAGTTTCATATGTAGATAATATTCTACTAGTAAATAGTGATATAGACCTATTGTATGAAACCAAAAAATTTGTATCTAGTAAATTTTAAATGAAAGATTTTGGTGAAGTGTCAATTGAGATCATACCAAAGGTATACTTGGACTATTTAGAAGGTTTATATTGATAAAGTATTCAGTCAATTTGGCATGCAACATTGTACACTAAGAGACACGCTCATGGCAAAAGGTGATAAGTTTAGTTTGCTCCAATGTCTAAAGATGGACATACAAAAGAGAGTGGTGGATAAAATCCCATATGCATCAGCAGTAAAGAGTCTTATGGATGTAAAGCTGGGAATGTTAGGCAAATATTTAATTAAGTAACTTGGGATGGATCATTGGAAGCAACAAAATCAGGTTATGAGGTATTCATAAAGAACTAATCATGGGATATTTCAATTTAGATTTTGTTGGATGTCTTGATAGAAGAGATCTGTAACATCCTCCTCAAAATAAATTCTCTATGTGCTAATTATAATAGATTGAATATTGATCTATGTAATTGTTGTGCTATATGCCTATATTAAGAAGTTCATGTACAAATATAAACTTAGAAAAACTTCTTACGCATAAAAATTCCTTATATTTGAAATTATAATTGGCAAAGATAAATTTTTTAATGATAAGTTAAGTTGAAAATATTAGACATACTATATTAAGATAACAACCAGGTGAAAGTTTCAGCCAAATAAGAGAAACAAGAAACAAGAGGGAAAAAATGTAAAAGTTAAGAAAAGTAAAGCTTTCATGATGAAGACTCACGCAGGAATTAGAAAGATAGGAGAGTGCACTTATGTATCCCTATTAAACCAAAATCTAGATAATAGGAACACATGGACTTTGTGAAGACTTTTGCCTTGGTAAGAACTTATGAAGGCAAGAAATAGGTGTATGAAATAGATGAATCATTATACAATATTAAAAATAGAATTTAATTTTAGTACAATTGGATTAAATTAAATTTTAAATAAATAGTAATAAATAAAAATAATAGTATAAGAAAAACTAAAAGGAAGTTTCTTAGAAAGTAATATGAAAATAGGCTAAGGATGGGATATGCTTTACAAAAGGCAAGTCAAGTCATGAGCTCATAAAGGACTAAATGACCTTCTTAGGGCTAACCTAAAAGTGACATGAAAAGGGTTAGAAAAGTGTGAATCAAAGATCCTATGTACTAGAAAATCTCACCCCTTCTTTAAGAAATTGTTAAATGAATTAATGAAGAGACACAATGTGCAAGAATTAAGTAAGATCTGTAATAAGAAAAGAATTTTCACATCATAACGTTTGTAAACTAAAAGATAGCTAGGTCAAGAGAGGGACTAGGAGAGAAAGAGGAAAGGATGCTTAAAAGGTTGAAGCCAAGAAGAATAATAGAGGAGAGTGATTTAAAAAGGAACTAAAAACATAAAACAACATGGAAAATGAAAGATGCATTCAGCCAATTGAGTTAGCAGTAGAAAAGTGAGGAAATTAGTCTCAAATGGTGGGACCTATTTGAAGAAATTAGGGAGCAAAAGGGAGAGTAAGGAAGACGCATGAAAGGGAATAAGGACTACAGAAAATAAGAGGTGACAGAGAGTCACTTAAGGTATGAAAAGAAAAAGGGGAAAATTTGGCCCCATTTTCTCCGTATAACCTAACACCTTTAGGATAAGAAAACAAAGAGAAAATAACACCAAAGAAGAGGGAGTGTGTGTGTTGTGAAGTGTTAGATTAAAAACAAAAACTAAGAAAGGAGAAAGCAAGGGTAAAAATAAATTCTTTTGCCAACTTTATTTTATATACATGAAAGGAGTATGGTTTCTTTATTCTGGACATCATTATCTGTCCTTATTTTATGTCATGCGTGGGTTTTAAAGAGGCTAAATGTGTGGGATAGAAAAGTGACTAGAGGCACGTAGGAGTGTTCATGAGAGACTCAACGTGAAATACATTGTTTGTGATGCACTAAAAAACATGAAACCTGCTCTTTATGCATATAGGTTTTGCCAACTGTGGTTCACTTGTTACTTGGCATTGATAGCCACTATTTTAGACTTTTAACACCACCCTTTAGTCACTTATACGAATGGAAGTTAAATTGTAAAAGATGTAGCATTTTGTTTTTTGTTTTTTTGGTTATGCCCTAGAACCAAAAAGTCACATGAACATTTCATGCAAAAACCCCCAAAGCTGTGCGACTTTCCAGTTCTATGTTCAACACTAATGCTGCAGATCCGAAGGTCACATGGTTAGGCAATGTAAGGGGTATATGAGTTGTGCCATCCCATGGTTGTAAGATTCTTAATGTTCATAAGATGTTAAGGTAGAAAATGACATGCTTGGTTTGTCAAAAGTGAAATTATCTACGTGCAAAAGAAAATATCGTGAAAATCGTACTTGAAGATATATATATATATATATAGCTTGCTTATCTTGATGGTCCATGAATGGGCTGTCTTAGACATGGGTATACCTTACTTGATTTGAGCATAGGTAATGACTAAGTCTAAGAACTAGAATAACATGATGAATGGGATTTGATTTGTATTTTTCTACATTAAATTATGGCTATGATTCGTGGACCTTATGACCAAGGGATAGAAAGTTATTATGAATTGATGAAGACAATATATATATATATATATATATATGTATAATAAATATACATTACACAAGAAGGACTCTATAGATATTTTGTTGTTCTAAGTTAATATGCCTTTTTCTTTCTATGTTGATTTACATTTGGTGTAAAATATATATTAAAAATGACATACTTATGGATTAATTCTGCAAGGAAAAATTTGGAATCTTGGTTATGTCTTGAATGGGAAATGATCCTCACAAAAGTGGTGATCTCTACTGATAGAAACATTAGGAGGAGGTGGTAGCAGGAGGTTCTCAAAAGTGAGAAATCCTCTAAGAAATGATAGACAAGCCTTAAAAGGTAGGTGACTTCAAATTGTATAAAATTTGTTTATGAATCTACTCTAAGAGATGCCCTAATTAAAAAAAGTTATGTCACAAGCAATCACATTTCTTGGTATTAGATATATGTGTGTGTGTACATGAAATGTGCTAACTTGTTTTCTTGTTTAGACGTTTACATTTAGAGTGACATGGAAGTTCTCCGTTGAATGGTATTACATTGAGTGGTTAAGCTATGAAGTACCTGTGCCTATTGACATTTGAATTGTGGGAATTTATTGGACATAATATAATTTTTTATACATGTAAAAATGTCCACTATAAGTAAATAAAACAATATAAATGAATGCATGAAAAAGGTAAGGTGGACTTATGTATAGATTAAGTAGGAAGGACCCCATAGTAAGACATCTGCTCCATTTTGGTATATATAAATAGTAAGGGATACATGACTTGGTATATTTGGTTTTGTGAAAAATATTGGCAAACAAGTAAATATATAATCTAACTTAATAGAAAGTATGTTAAATTGTGCCTCCGTATTATGTTTATTGCATTATATTTTTTGTGCTAAAACAAAAGTAACAAAAAGAGAAAATGTTTTCTATAGTTATACAGTTGAACCATTACGTGGATTTCTTAAATATGTTGTTTTTATTGAGAATGTACAATTCTTATTATTTGTTGTAATGTGTTTAGACCCATCATTAGAGAATGTCACCATTCTATATCATTATTGAAGTTAAATGGGTCCAGATGGAGGCTCTGCTAATGGGTCTTGTATGAGTTATCCAAAGTATCAATATATACACGTAGACGAAATCCAAATCTCGTTAGAGTTTATATTATTATATGACTTTGAGGATTTTTTGGTGTAATCTCCATGTGTACTAAGTATACTATTCTATTAGTTGAAGCGTATGAATATTATGTTTTAAGTATTGTAATAGTCTATTTGATGTTTAATTTATTCTAATAAGTTACCATTATAGTTTAATCCACTAAGAGATACATTTGAAGGAAATGGAATCTTCAATAAAGACATTTTTAAGATATGGGCAACTAATTAAGTTACAAAAAGAAAAAAAAGATAACACTTAAATGTTACAAGATCCACATCAAGTTTTATCTTCATAGCTAAGGGAACTATTTCTTCGAAATTGTCAAATAGACACTCATAACTTCTTCTACCGTAGAGGCTTATTTTATAGTCTATTATAAAGCATCAAATCAAGGAAAATGGCTATAAAATTTTATCACTAGGCTACAAAGTGGTCGATGGCATATAAAGTCTATTAAGAAATAATTGTGATAATAAGGCTGCTGAGTTGTATTTAAAGAACAACTAGTGTTCATAAAAATCAAAGCATATAGACATTAAATGAATTTCATGCTTGATTGAATACTTTAAAAATAAAGATATTGACTTTCTACTGTGTTTTTATGTAAAGTATTAGAAAGTGTTTTGTATTGTTTGAGTCATAAAGTAGGACTAGTTAAAAATGGGTATAACTAAAAGCTCATTAAATGTATGCTACTCATCCATACTCAATTTATGTCATTAATTTTGCTGGTATTGTGATCATTGATAGCTTTAGTTGCAAATATTAATTTGTGATGAAAACCACTTTGATCTTATATTAGTATAATTGATAGATCATATTGTTTTGGGATATTTCAAGGTTGAGATAATGAAATTTTGTATGCCCTAAGGTTCTAGTCATGTGCAATTTTTAGAAATATATGGGGATCGAGTGGGAGATTGTTAATAATTTTTTGTTAAATGGTCTCACATATTGATATAATCATACATAAGTTTGTTATCTTACTAAAGGAATTCAATTATATGTTCTAATAAGGTGTTTAATTAAATTGGTCTACAGAAATATCATTATTTAAAGTATGCACCTTTTATGTATAGAAGCCTAGTAATACCTTAGTTATGATTAATAGGCTTATAACTGAAAGTGTTTAACCTAATGATATTAGGATTATGATATCTAAGTCAGATACAACAACCATCATTATTTCTCTACCCCATCTTAGAACAAATCTAAGACAAAATATCTAGGCTTACAAGTTCCTAACCCCAAGTTTTGCTTTCACTATGAATTAAGGTAAGTGTTCTTTATTATATTCCTCCTGGTGTTATTGTCTAATGCATTTACATGAAATCTTATGTCATTTGATTATAGGAATGACAAATTAAAATTTCTTGATTATGAGTTTTTTTTAATGGATCAAAAGAACATTTTTCTTTTTTTCTTTTTTCCTCTCAAGTGATATTGTGATTTATGCAAAATTAAGATTTGATTTACATAATTAAAAATTACCAAATTAAGATTTAATTTAAGACTTGATTTTCTATCATAACTTGTTTTTCAATCAATTTGTGAAAGTGAATCAATTAGAATCAAGGTGAGTGAACCTGAATACTATTTAATTAGTCATAACTAAGAAAAAATAATAATAATGTCATTTATAGTTGAGTAGAAACTATAATTTTAACAATTATCTCAGAGGCATGATTCGGGTATATATTATTGGATTCTACCATTAATTTATTGAAGAATTGGATATAATTTTTTGCAATTGAAAATGTGATTGAATCTGAATTTAAGCTAGGTTATTTTTGTTTTAAAAAAGGGCTAAAAGGAGTGAGATGAAATTGGATATATTATAAAACTATGTTTTTAAGGAGTGGACAACTTGTGTGGATATCTTGTGAGGATATCCGGACAAGCAAAACAAGTTGAGAGGAAATAGATATGTTCCAGCTATATGGTGAATTGTCCAAATCCAAATAGTGGTGATTTGGTTCATGCCGACAGACGAGTAGGGACAAGCACGAGATTTATGCTTCCAAGTTGACGGCACTGAAGCTGCCAATTTATTCAATTCAACGTCACTCGATTATGCCAACTAGTGCAGCTTCCCCAACATCTATTCTCGTTTACTTGCCTACAAACTTTTTAGGTAAAAGATAAAGATAATCCTCCATTGTTTATCGAATCTAACTTTTTTTAAAAAAAAAATAATATTACCTCACTGAATATTTTAAAAAAATTCAAATACATAATTTTTTTGCTGAGAATTCAAAATTTTCGATCAACTCTTTCCTGCTAATTAGGCATAAATTAAACAAAATTTGACATATCAGATTCCATCTAGCCTGGATATAAGCTTTGGACCTGAATTTAAACCTGACCCACCCTCTTCAAACCCATTTTTGGCCATAGATTCTAACCTGGCCTCGAGCAAATTATTTAAATTGATTAGACATCCAACAAACTATCTTAAATGATGAAATTATTTTTAAATCAATGTCTAATAATCTCTTGTTGTGCTGGATGCCCCAACCTCCAAGGGTGGAGCTTCAATTCCCATATTGAAGAATGCATTGCTCGAATAACATTTATGTTAAGTATTTTATCTTTCAGTGTTTTGTCCCAAAACAAAAAGTCAAGTTGAAAATTTTTTTTACATCTAATCGTTAAAGAAAAATAGAAATTTTATTCAAATGATTAATTATTTTAAATTTTTTTTATTGAAGAGAATTGAACTGCTGTAATTTCCTTGAATTTCAAATTTTACAAAAAAAAAAATTGTTAAAAAAATTACTATCCAAACACAACATTACAAATTTCTCACAAGTTGCATAAAATAAAGCAAAAAATTGAATAAAAAAAAGGTATCTTGCAAGTTGCAAATGCAATTTCACTAAAAGCCATGTGAAGAGTCATAGCTTATCTGTTTAAAAAAATATATATATGAAATTAACAAGTAACCCACCTCCTTAATTATAACCAAAAACAACTCATTGAACCCGGTCTATAATACAACTGTAACATGTAAAAAGTCTAGATAAAGTGTTTGACTTCATTTAAGGTTAAGCCCACTTGCCCTCCTCGGTCCTCTACGGTCGTCGCTTTGTTCCAAAATACAGAATGCCGGTCCTCACATGAATGTGGTTCCCAAACCTCCACAACAACAAACCCCACATGCTATTGGTCTCTAACCCTTCTTCCATATTCCTCTCTATAAATAAGCTTCTCCCACCATTGTCATCTTCCTCACAAAAAACCCTCCTTCTTCTAAACCCTTTCTCTTTAATTAAGGTCAATCATATGAAGAGGCAAAGAAGTGAGGATGCTGTTATGGCAACGATCGGTAAGAAGAAAGCCAAGCGAGAGGTTGAGAGGGTGAAGCAGGAAGAGGAAGACTTCGGGTCGGGTCAAAATGATATGGGTTGGACTTGGAACCATTGGGAGGAGTATTGTTATAATTGGCCATGGCTAGGTAGTGTCGTGGATGAGCAAATGTCATGGGGCTCCATTTGGCTGCCCATTTGGGATATGGATCTCATGGGCGAAGCTTTCAATGCGCTGTACAGCGACGTCGTTTGGGACGACGATATCTGGAATTTGAGGAACCAAATTCCAAATCCATCAGAGAGATAGACGGGGTTTTAATTATGGTAGTGGCAGAACATTGTCCTCAAATTATATATATTCTCTCTTCTGTTCGTTTAGGAATGAAATTTTATCACTTCTATATCTATTATATGTCATTCGAACTCAGATGTTTCAATGCTTCTCATTGGTTATTATATGTTGAAATTTACTGTCTTTAACTGCATTTTTTAAATCTTGTACCTTTGCCAAGAAACAGAGGACATATGGGCAAACGGGAAATGGCAATTTCTCAGTAAATTGTTCTAGCTTATCAGAATCTGATTGCTACAACTTGTTAAGCATATTGAATATGGATCATGTAGATATGGATGCTAGTTGAGGAAAACATCAAAAAAACGTTTGCTTAAACAAGGATTGAGGAAACTGGTATAGTGAAGAGTAGAGTGCAAGTATTACTCGAAAAGATAGCATATTAACGGTGTTTCAATATGGCCCAAGTATTTAAAAAAAAGAAAGTACCAATGGCACGGAATGTTCTTTTCTGATATTTCAGTTAGAGTTTGTTAATTTGTCTAATTTTCTTATTAATATTTTGATCCAGGATGCCCTCTAATTTTGCTCTTCAGAGAAATTCACACGAATAAAAGAGATATAATATCCTTTATCGTTCAGACTAATTGAGGCAAGGTTAGAATTTGAAAATAAAATTAAAATATTATGAGAAGCTTCAAATGAAAAAAAAATTTCAATTCTTTGCCGTGTGAATTTGCACAACGTAGGCATCCTCCAAATAAAAAGCTATTTCATTTTAATTTTTTCAATTTAACGGTTCTCTGTTGTGCAGTACAAGTACTGTGCAATGAAAGATCTTTGCCCAAACGAAAGATAATGTCGCTTGCTACTTTTTTTTTTTCCCTATTAATTGTAATTAATTTAATTGATGTGTTTTCTATTTGTCTCCTTTCAATTTTTTTTTTTTAGGAATTATTTGATTTATTTCCTATTTTTTAAGGATTTGATTTAATTTCTTTAATTATAATTATGAGAGTCAAATCTCTTTTCCTCCCTTTCTCTTATATATATTTGACATTCTCTGCGACGAATAAATCAAACTTTTTACCATTGTCTCATTTATTTTTCATTAAGAGTGTACATAAGTTGGGCGGGGCAAGGATTTGACGCACAGCTCAAATTTAAGGGAGCTTCAAAATTAAAGCCCATTGTCCTAGCTTAAGTTCAACCTTGTTCGGCCTGATTTAATATAGCGTAAGACTGAACTAAACCGAACGACTTGACAATTTTTTTTAATTTATCATAAAAATTATAAAATGACTTTAAAATTTTTTTTATATAAATTTTTATAAAATTACATTTTATCTTTAAAAAATTAAAATTTTGGTATAAATCTATATAAAAAATGTATTTTTTTTTATTTTTTTTATATTTAATTAGATTAATATATCTCTTAGAGACAACCTAAATTTATTATAAAAATTATCAAATAATATTTTAAAAAAATTTGTATATAAGTTTTTATAAAATTATATTTTATTTTTTAAAAAATTAAAATTTTGATATAAATATTTAGAAAAAAAATATTTTAAAAAAAAATTTATTTTTTTAGTTAAACTAGGTCTTTATTATCTTAAGAATTGGCCTGATGTCCGACCTCACCCATAATTTTTTTAAAAAATTTTTTTGCATCCGACTTAACCCGATCCAATTTGATTGGGTAAAACCAAACCCAACGGGCCTTCGACCCTCGTGAATACCCCTAGTTTTCACCCCGTACCCAATATAAAGGTTTTCATTAGAGGAAACCTCAACAAAGCATCATGGCTCACAAGGTTACGGTTAGTGCGATATAGTCCAAGATTATACAGAAAAAAGCTGATCAAATTCGTACTCCTTGATATATGAGAAATTTATTTTTTAAAATATTCATAAAATATTTAAATATAATGAATATAAAAAAATGTATATATTGTATATATCCCAAATAATATAAGAATGGTCACTGTCAAGCTTAAATATTTTATGAAGAAAATTTTTAAAATTTTAGAAACTTAAATACCCACATAACAAACATAAGATAATTATCAATCGTGGCTGAAATATCTGCTCTTTAGTCCAGCTCTTTATTGCGAGAGCGTGATTAGTCTACTTCCCAAATTTGACAAGGATAGAATTTTCAAAAAAAATAAAATAAAAGATTGGGATACCTGCACTTTGAATAATCAAAAAAAGTAAGTTGAGGAAGTTCAAGACCAACCCAAAAGTAAGCAAGACTTGAGGGCATCTCAGATAAAATCAGCAGTGAGTTGGTCAAATCTAACCAAATAAAAATCAGATTAATATTACCATAAACTAGTAAAGTCAATTCTTATCTGAAGCGTTTAGTTAATGAATTTATGAGATGGACACAACAAAAGTTTAAATGTGAAGTTTGAAAAGTCTAATAATTGGCGGCTATTTGAGAAACTATAACTTTTGATTTATTTAAAGTTTTGCCTTTGTTTCAAGTCCATCATCGAGACAACTAAATTTATTCAATTGGGCCGTTTTAAATCTCAAAATTCTCCTTTTTGCACATTTTAAGGTCATTTTAATTAATTTCCTATTTTGAGACATTTATTTGTTATTTTATAACATTAGTTTATTTATTTATTTATTTTTATTCAAGAGTTATTTAAAAATTACTTCTTTAATTATTAGAGTTAATTAAAATTTTTTGACTTCTAAATAAATATATTATATATTGATTTGCAAAGAATTTATTAATAGACAAATTATTTTTAAAAAATTTATTTTTATTTATGTTTTATTATAAACAAAACGTGTTTAATCTTTTTCAACGTCTACTTACACGATCAAATCCAATCCAAAATAAAAATAAAAATAAAAACAACCAAAAGAAGGAAAATGGACTCCGGCCGAAAGGAGACCTCGTAGGCCCAAGTAGACGCCACAATTGAGTAGGATGAAATAGTTGTCAACCCACCATGGAAGATAGTATCAGGAGGGGAAGATAATTAAAAATTAATGTAAGAGTCAATAAAAGTTAATTAAAGTAAATGCTTTAAATTATAAAATATGTTCAGACATTTATTCTAATAAATTTTTATTAACTTTTTACATATTGTCAAAAAATATAATCAAAATATTTTAAATACAACACAAGTTTTTAACTATTTTTTTTATTCTTTTTTTGCCATCAAAAGTTTTTAACTATTCACTATATGATTGATGCATGTAAGGCTAAAATTGTGGGGCCTATACATCACATGCCGAGTACAACCTGGCATTGTGTCTTTTATCGATTGGTCTCAAATTCACGGACCAATATTAGCGGGATAGACTGCGCCGTTCATTGGCTTCGAGTGTCACATCACCTTGACGGCCACAAAGTGATGGAAAGTTAGAGGCCATGGCTTATCGTCAAGCACGGACTTGGACAGATACTTCTCTTCAGATTTGATTTGGATGGTTTAAATTTAATATTTAATATTTTTAATTTAAATTATTATTATTTTTAAAATTTATATTTAAAAAATTATTTTTATTTTTATTTTATATTTTTTAAAATAAATAAAACATCAAAAATATAAAAAATTAAAAGTATACATAAATTTTTTTAAAACAAAATATTTATTTTAGCACTGCCCTGTCGTTTTTTTTTTTAATTTTGTTAAAATTATATAAATTTTTTTTATTTTTAAAATATACATAAATTTTTTTAAAACAAAATATTTATTTTATATTTTAATTTAATTTTAAATTTTTTACTAAAACATTCTCTATTTAATTATTTTTAATTTTAAAAAATATATATTTAAGTTAATAAAGTATATCTTAGTAAAAAAATTAAACTAGACTAAAATGTAAGATAAATTTTTATTGAAGATAAGTTTTGTGTATATTTTAAAAATAAAAAAATTATATAATTTTAACAAAATTAAAAAAATCAATGTAAATTACTCTTAATTTTTTTCCCTTTTTTGTCTAACTTCTTGATCCTTCATTCCATGTTGCTAAAAAGGCCTCATATTCATTACTTGCAGTTTCAGGCACACATCCTTTGGTTTCATTATCTAAGAACCTCATATTGATAGGAACTCAATTATAAAAAATGACAGAAATAATTGCAATTTTAATGGGCCGGCTCTTTTTAAATCTCACAATTTTTTCAAAATTAAATATCTTATTTTGAAAATTTTTAAAGACACATCTCTTTTAATACGAGTCTGTTGGCAAACTGACGGAAAGAATTGCAATTATAATCAATTCTTTTTATACCTCGCACTTCAGTTGAAATTAAATATCTTTTTAAATTGAGAAATTTCATAGACACTTTTTTTTACCAGTCTGGTATTTAAAATTTTACTTTCTAAAAAAATTAAGTTAAATTTAATAAAACAATACTGTCTTTTTTATCAACTCAATTAGTCTCTTTCATTATGTCCATGTTTGTTGGCGATATATTGATTGGCAGACTAAAATGTATTCACAGTTCGAGTTGTCAACTTACTCAAACGGTAAACTAACATGTGGATATAGATATAATTCATTGGTTTAATCTAAAAAAAATTGGCAGAGTTTATACAAAAATTTCTCTGCCATTTTCTCTTTTGATTCATCTGATTAGTCCTCTTCCTTAAAGTTTATTGATATGAAATACTTTGATGAAAGGACATAACCTGATACAGTTTAAACTTTGAAGTACATTTGGCCTTTCCATCACTCACATAAAGTTATTAACCAAACCTCAAGTCACAAACACAGAAGAAAAGAAAGATACATAGCCCAAAATGACATAGAAACAGCTCAAATAGGCAACCACACATTCACACTCTCCTAGACTCAGAAGCCTGGGGGCTTGTAGGCTATGAAAGTAATGCACTGCACTTGTGATGAGTCAGTACACCCAGACATGGGTAGCTTCCACATCGTCCAATAGACCCTGGGGACCTGTAGTTCTCACGGTGCACGAACCCATGCCGCATTTTCAAACACATGAAACTTCAGTCATTTTTTATAATGATACGAACACAAGACATGACACTGTTGAATTGATCCACAAAATGCATGAGTGTTCTGGTATGTGCGCAAAGTCTGTGATTTTGAAACTGGTTGAGGAAGGAAGTTATGGATTTGTACCTGGAAGTTCGAATTCTAGGCAAGGAATCCATCCTTTGCGAAGAAGGTATTCAATTTCTTTGGCTAATGATTCAGGTGAGAGAGGTGGGAGGTAAGATAGTGTCTCAAACTTCTTCCTTCCAAGTGAAGGCCACACCCGCAAATTGTTCATGTTAAATGACCATTGATCTCATCGTGTTCTGGGATTTGGATCGCAAGTATTTCTCTAAATTTGGACCGTCCAAATTTGATTTGGATGATTTAGATTTAATATTTAATTTTTTTAATTTAAATTATTATTATTTTTAAAATCATAGTTAAAAGATCATTTTTATTTTATATTTTATATTTTTTGAAATAAATAAAATATCAAAAATATGAAAAATTAAAAGTATCAAATCTGAACCATTTAACTTTGATCTAAATGGTTGAAATCAAAATGAATAAGAGATGAGTAGGGAAAAGATGAGTAGGGGATTTGGTTTAAGGGATCCCCATGTTCCGGTGTTTTCTTAT
Source organism: Erythrophleum fordii (assembly GCA_032878935.1). Classification (NCBI taxonomy): domain Eukaryota; kingdom Viridiplantae; phylum Streptophyta; class Magnoliopsida; order Fabales; family Fabaceae; genus Erythrophleum; species Erythrophleum fordii. The sequence continues at coordinate 6,259,292 of JAVQMF010000029.1, forward strand.
TCTTAAAATTACAAATAAGCCTAGTAACCTAGTTATTCCTATTAGCAAGAACTAGGAAGGAATGACATCTCTTTCAATTTATAATTAAAATCCTAAATACACCGAGTTGATGTGAATCTAAAAAGACAAAAACCATGTGTTACTCTTTTGACACCATCTTTTGACAATGAAAATAGGGTTTTTGACTTAGAAATCATGTAAGCTTGCTCCTTCATGCACTGAACTCTACCTCCATCCCTAGGAAGAGAGATGATATCGTTGTCAAGCTTTCAGGTGAGAGGGAATGCTGAGGCTGACCTAAGCCCCGTGAAAGGAGCAATTTGGTTGATGGAGACAGCAGTTGCTGATGAGACCAAAGAAGCCATTTCTCCTCTTCTTCCTTGACACACTTTATGTGTCTGATCTGATGCTATGTGCACTTCTCATCAACTATTTATAGCTACATGTCTTGCTATTTAAGAGCATCATCCTTCTTTCTATAGTGCTCATTGAATCTAAGAAACTGTGGTGCTCCTTGCATCATGCGTCAACTTCAATTATCTCAAATGATGACGAGCCCAGTCCTCAAGCCATCTTTCTTCAATTTAGTACTCATAAAGTGTTACAATTACAAGGCGTCTGAATAAACACTCATCCAATTAAAAACAGACTATTTACATTGTGACTAAAGAATTTCTTTTGTCAATAAGTTAGTAGTTCACGTGGCACCGATTAAAAATTAATGTGTATTATTCTACATTAAAGTTTCAAATCTCTACTCCTATCCATTGAAAAAACAAAAAGTTTTAGAATTTCTTTTAACTGGGCTCCAGAAAAATTGATATCCCTTGAAGTATTTTTGGAACCATTACTTTGGGACTATGATAGGGCCATGAAGACATGGGAAAGTGTCCAACATCCAAATGATTTTCCATTTCAAGCTTTAGAAAAAAAATAGTTTATTATCAAAATAATGGTATGTTTCAGCATTAACGAGGTGCAATATAAGACTCATGCTAGACAAGGAAGCTCATTGCTTATGATACTTTAACGAGGAAAGAGACTAGAATCCAAGTGAAGTAGCCTATTAAATGGGTGTGTGTGTGTATGGGTTGAGAAATTCAATGGCCATTTATGATAATTATTTGAGCTAAATTACATCATAGTAGATTCTCTTTATACTCTTATCTCTCTTAACTACCGCAACATTGATCAAGATGTCATTTTTTTTTTTTGGCTTCATGCACTGTTTTTCCTCTCAATGTTTGGTTATAGACAAACAGGGAAAAGAAAGAGACAAGTTTTTGTGATTCAAATACCTACATAAATAATTGCTATCCATATTGTTTGTTCTGAGAATATCTCATAGCCGTTGACTTCTTTGTCCTATGAAATATGAAGTCGCCTACTTCTATGTGATTTTGTAGGGTAAGCTCTATCTGAAGCTGATAGGCGTCGTTTATGAATATACTTGTCACTTAATCCAGCTAATTTAGGGGGTTTAAGCTGAGTTTAATATATAGGTTTCTACAACTTTAAAGGCCAAGTTAAGTGTTGCTTAAATTTGACTTGCACTGATTAAATAATAGAATTTTTTTTTTGCTTTTAAATTTTTTGGTTACATTTCATCGATCAATTATTTTTGTTAACTTTTTATTAATAAACATAACTATTTCAAGCACAAGAGATCATGGTTTTCATAGGGGTGGAATTAAGAAGGAACGAGAGATACGGCAAAGAGACAATGACTTGTGCTAAGGAATCTTAAGAGAGGGATATAACGGAAAGACAAAGTAAAGACTATATTTCTTAAGCTTAGTGAGATAGAGCTAAGAATGTGTTGTGAGTAGACTCTTGATTGCTTGTTTGGTGATGTTCAATATATCGATCATTCTTCTTAGGTGTGGTTATCTATAGTTATAAGTTTTAAGAGTGATGCCCTAACGATAACATTCAAGCCAAGTTGTTTAGTAGAGTTGTAAAAGTCATCTAATCTGGTGCCTTATTATGCTAGAGCCATTCCATTCAAAGCAATTTAGGCAACTTGTTATATCAGTTCCTTAGATAAAACTCGATAAATGGTAGTCATTAAGCCTTGTGGGCATTCTAGAATTGGGCTAGACTAAGTTGGACTCGTTCGGTACTTATGGCTAAAAAGCTTTCATAACTCTTGGCCCTAAGTCCAATAGCGAAGTGACAAGCTAAGTGACTTAGCATAGTGAATTTTCTTTAGCTATCATGTTATTAATGTCGGCAGCGTTATCACTTCACGTTCCTACGATTCTTTGCATTCTTCCACTATTCCATGGAATGAGAAAAGTCATGGAATGTAAAGAGTTGTTTATTGGTCCTTTTAAATCTTGTTTGCTACAACTCCATCTGTCTTTTGTTTGTCCACATGTTGTTTCCTTATGTCTTTTGTCTATCTGCAAGCTGGTTCTTTACTTCTTCTACATAGGTTGGTCTTATCTGAGTGCTTCTTTTCATGCAATGATTGCACCTTTCCTTAGTGACTTCAAAAGTAATATCTTAAAGGATGATCTTTGCTAGTCTCATGATGGTTACAAATTTCTCTTGAATGTTGTTTTGTATTATGTGAAGCTTCCTTGGTGTTACACAAGGACATTCTTTAGAGAGAAGTGCATTTTCCTTTGGACATTTTTTTTAATAATAGTATCAATTGGGGTGGCTTTTTATCAATTGATCTCATAAGTAGTACAATATGTATTGAGTTTTATGGCTTTGTGTTGGTACACAAGGGTAAAGCCATCTTTTCTTTTGTTTTGCTATTTCTTTGATGTTAGTGAATATGTATTTATTTGAGATATATTCACTATTAATAGTAAACCTAGTCATTATCATCTCATTGTTGTTGGTGTTATGAATTTGAGTTCAATTGACAAAAAAAACACCCTTATTTGATATGCCAAATGTTTTGGATATGAGAGATTACGATTTGAATAGGGATAGAACTTAGAGGAAATGATAGATATAGCAAAGAAATTTTAACTTGTATTAATGGGTCTTAAGAGAGAGATACATTAATAAGACAAAGTAAAGACTATCTCTCACTACAAAAAAGCCTACATTTACTAGAGGTTAAAAATTGCCGTTAAATACATAAACGATGGTCAAGTAGATGCCACTATTACAAGCATAGCTACTAAATTAGCAACAATTATTGATCAATCGCAAGAATGATTGTCACTACATGGTAACAATAGTTAGAATTGCTCGCCGTAATTTGAACTCTAAAGTTAGTTATTTTTGTGTTTTAAGGCAATTAAGACATGTGTTTTTGGTGATCTATTGTAAACAAAATGCAAAAATTAGTTATTTTATGTGTTTTGCAGTGGTTAAGGTGTGTGTTACTAAAAGTTAGTTACTATGGTTATTTAGTGGTGGTTATAGTTGTAATTTGTAGGGTTATATTGCGATCAATAGATTTAGTTTTAATGATATTTGACAGCCATTGCTATTTTTTTTCCTCTTTTGGGGGTATGCAAAACTTTTTTTTTTTTGGCATATATTTACATTAGATACATTCCTAGATCAACCATTACTAAATGAAATCATATATATATATATATATAATTGTTAAAGAAAAATATAAGTATAGTAAATTTGTTTCTTCAACAAAATCACCAAAAGAAAAAATTGTACAAGTATTTCACAAATATGGTACAAAGTCATTCTTTAATTATCTAGTGTATGATTTGAAAGCGAATCACAAACAACTCCCTAGAAAACTTAAAAATGGAAAATACAAATTTTAAGTAAATATGCATTAATACAATATAATACTATGGCCAAATTTGAAGAGTTAAATTATACATCAATTAATGCAACTTTGGACATTGTTGGACTATGTTCTATAAAAACAAAAATTTCATAACAAATGTGCACAAAACCTCAAACTAATTTTTCTCAACATTGAAGACATACAAATGAACAACTATATTAGAAATCAAAATTAAACTCCTCACTAATTAGTACATAAAATTCAATAAATTTAAAAATTGGCATAGAATTTTATGAAAGGAATTCAAAATGAAACTTTTAACTAAATTTGAAAAACAACAAGATACCAAAATTGTACAACCTAAGAAAATGTCTATGTTTATCTAACTCAGTGTGTAATACCTTAATCTCTTTACCCTTACACAATGGTCCCATGGTCTATTCCAACCATTTCAAACATATTGGACAATATTTACAATGAAGCATATGTCTTCCTACATGGAAAGTTGTATGAATGGAAGACCATATTCATGATTCATGGCTTTAGGGACCAAGTGAATTCATCCATATCATTTTATACCCATAACATCTTCATTCAAGTCATAAACATCACAAATTATTACACAAATTTCGGGTTAGAAGCCATTTACCTCAAAACAAATTTGCTTGGCCTCGGGTCCCAGGGATAACTTACTGATATAAAGTTTGAAAAATCATAATAAATTTCTAGAGTTCCAATTTGAATGCTCTTTAGTTCTATAAAAAACTCTAAATGAGACCTAATTGCATACCAACTTTCATGCCAAGACTAGCTTATGTGGTCAGATTTTGGTTTGGGTTAATAATTAGTCAATTTTGAAGTCTAAAATGGCATAAACATGCACCATATGGTCTTTAGATCTTTCCACAACCACTTGAGCACATTTAGGAGTATAATTACAGCATATATAAAATCTCTAAGTGGCCCAAATCATCATACATCTCAAATTCCACTACCTCACATGCATTTATACATATTTAAGAATGGGCTCCCAAACACCAAAATCATACATTCTCATACATATTGCCCTAAATTTAGGTCATGCACCATATTCATATGCTTTTACATTTGCTCAAGGCATTACATCTAAAAAATAACTCATGAGTACATACTTTGATATTATAATACATCAAAACTACTATATTGCCAAAGTATTGCAAGTCATGCTCCTTTGTTCCCATTCTTGCTTCTTTGAGTTTCACCTAAACATAGTTAGATGGAAAATAGGGGAAGAGTGAGATTCAAAGAATCTCAATAGCTCTTAACCATTTTAAACATATATCATGGATGTATATACATGTCAATGAATGCATGCATGACTTCCTAGCTACTAATGAACATATCCATAACATTTTTCATGTTCAAGAAACTGATACATTATATACATAGGCTTTCAAAGGCATTGGTTAAGAGTTATCCATTTTTCTTGAGACTTTTGGATTTGTCTCACCCACTTTCAAGGAACTTTTGATTAAGTCTCACTCTATTTGAGACTTTTGGCTTTATCTCATCCAATTCTAGGGACTTTTGGCTCATCTTCATCCTTATTAAGGGACTTTTAGTTTCACCAAATTCATTCAAGCTAAAACACATTCATAAAACATATTTCAAGAATGTCATGATACCATGGCATGTAGGAAATAGCTAAAGACATTTCTCATGATATATGTAACAACCGGGAAAAGGAAAAAGGAAAAGAAAGAAGAAAGATGAGAATTTTCGAAATTCAGAAATTTTCCTAAGTCTGCTCGCAATAGCGAGAAATGGTCTCGCTGTAGCGAGAGTGCCTGCTCGCAATAGCGAAAGTGATTCTAGTTATAGCGAGTGCTGGCATTCCATAGAAAAACCAGGGGATTGCTCGCTGTAACGCACGCCATAGCGAAAGTGGTGGTCTGGAACTGATACGATCTCGTCGTAGCGAAGGTTAATTTTCGCCATAGCGAGGGTCAGTCCGGAAAAGAGTAAAAGGCGAGAAATTGACTACATTATACGCCCAAACTCATTCTTTCTCTCATATTTGCCCTAGACTTCGACCTAAGGAGAGAAAAGAGGCGTGGAGAGTGAGAGAGACCAAGAGAAGGAGGAAGAACAAAGGAAAGGTAAGCAAGTTCCACTCATTTCTACTTAGAATCTTGATTTCCTTTCTTTGCCTTCTCTTTCTGTGGTTTTGTTTATGAGATTAGTAAGGTTTTGGGTATAGGTCAGAAGAGGGAAAGTGGAAAACACCCTTGAACCTCTTTGTTTTCCTTGAAAAATGTTGTTTCCACTACCATGAGAGCTTGAGAGAGAGGAAGAATTGATGGCATTCTAGAGAGAGAGAGAGAGCCCTAAGTTCTTGTATGTTAGGAGGGTTGCTCTGAAGATTACATTCTAAGAGAGTAATTCCATGTTCTTGATTGTGCCTAGGCTCAAGTGAAGCACCTCCATCAAGGTGTAAGTGTGAAACCAAGAAGGGAGAAGAGAAATTGAAAGGAAAAGCTAGTGTTGGCTCATAAGGTAGCTCTCTTCCCACTCTTTCTTGTTGCATTCTTGGATGTAATAGTCATTGTATATTTATGTATATGCTTATTGTGTGGAATATGCCATATGCTATTGCTTTGATGCATTGATGCTAATGTGCTTGTGTGTTGGATTGTGAGAATTACTCGGGTGAGGTAGTGCCGAAAGTCCCTTGAGATGGGTGAGGTAGAGTCGAAAGTCCCTTGAGATGGGTGAGACAAGGCTAAAAGTCTCATAACCGAGTGAGGCCAAGTCAAAAGTCCCTAAACTCGGGTGAGGCCATCCAAAAGTTCCTAAAGTCGGGTGAGGCTAGACCAAAAGTCCCTAGAGCTTATTTGTGGCATTGTTGTGATTTCCATGCCATGTACAACATGTATTATGTGATTGAGAATGGTTGGATGCGAAATTACATGCTTTGACTTGTTATATGTCTTGATTGTTTACTTGAATGAGTGCATGAGCTACTGAGATTTCTTGAATCTCACCCCTTGCCCTCCTAACTTAACATGCTAGGTGGAGCTCAAGGAGAAACAAGTGCACACCAAGGAGCCTAGAAGCATGTGTAGCTAGATGTTACTTTATTTTGGTTATTTTGTTGTAAAGTGGTGCCAAAATAAATATGCACCTACTATTTTTTAGATGTAAATGTTGTAACAAGTGTAAACGTATGGATATATGATGTACAAACTATGTAGAGAGCCAAATCAATGGAAATATGGGTTTTGCCCCTTTTGTTGAATGTATATGATAGTGTATTTTATGCCGTAACTGATCGCTAAAATTTTTATGCGTGTCCGCAAGTGCACGGGTCGGATCAAGTAGTTCAGTGATAAGTAAAAGTATTGTTCCCACGAGGAATGACTGGAATGCAATTAGGCAGTGCACAACCTACTTTTATCCACGTTAAACAACTAATTATGAGATTCTTGATTTTAGAACTGATTTTAAAATAAAACGACTTGAAAGAAAACTTAGTTGGCAAAGGAAAGTTTGGTAAAATCTAAGATTTAGAATTACCTAGATTCACTAATCCCTTGATGCTTACTAAATTTAATCTCTTGTTTAATTGCAATTAATTTTCACCTTGTGGGTTAAGGGATTCAAAAGCTATAACCGTCCGTCGATGTAATTACAGCCCTATTCTCCCTTAGAATCTAAGTGTCCTTAGATTTAGGTTTGAGTGCATTAAGAACTATAACCCTCTACAAACCAATTAAGGTAATCAGGTATATGTCTATCCCAATTACAAATTAGATGATTCTAAACTTAATTTATCCAACTCTTAGGTCCAATTTAGAATCCCTTTTTCAAGGTAAATTCCAATTTCCCTGGTCAAATCAAAGAGGTGGCCAATCCCTAAGAAAGCATTAAGCAAGAGAAGGATACACAAGATTCCAATCATCACAATTAACAAGACAATTAATGATTCAGTTCACATCAAGTTCATAATGCTCTAGGTAAAGAGGAATTTAGCCACACATAGCTAAATCTACAGAGAATTCCCAATCAAAATACATAGAGAAAATGAAAAGAACAAAGAAAGCAAACAAAGGGAAGAATGAGATGCAGAAAGTATAGCTCCCCCTTTGATTCTTCTCTTCCTTCACCCTCCAAGCTTCAAGAGCCTTCAAAGAACTCTCAAAATCGCCTCCTGGACGCTCAGAACTTCCTCTGCCATCGAATATCCGTAACCCTAACTTCTCCTCCTTCTTTTAAAGCTGGAAAAGTAAAACTGTGCGTTTCAGGTCCGACCTCGCTATGGCGAGGGCTGACTCTCGCTATAGCGAGGTCTCTTAAGTGCTCAGGTTTCCGCTGCGCTCGCTACATCTAAGCCATAGCGAGTTGCTCTCTGTAAATTTCTATGCAACACGACTTCGCTATTGCGAAACCTCCCCTTCGCTACGGCGAATTCACCATCTCGCTACAGCGAACTCTGTTTTCTCTATGGCGAGAAGACTTGTAAAATCTGTGGTTGCCCATCTCAGCTTCCCTCTTTTATTTGCAACTCTTTCTATACTTTGTAACTTTTTCCTGAAACTAAAATCAATCACAAAATGAGGCTCAAACTGATAAAAATATTAAAATTAAAATACTTCTTTTGTTTTGTTTGATTGAATATATTTTTAACCTATTAATCAAGGGAAAAGAACCTTACCTCCCTAATTTAGTGTCAAATATAATCCTTTTTAATCCTAAATTAGGAGGTTATCAAACTCCCCCACACTTAAATCTTTGCTTATCCTCAAGCAATTCTTAGAAAGGATCACGCTCAAACAATCAGAATTTCAAATTCCCTCACACTTAAAATGAATCCAATTTCAGAAATAGAAACTCAGCAAAACTCAAATTGAAATTGAAAATAATGTACTCATAGTAACACCCTTATTTCTAAAGTGTATGTGTGATCAACAAGAGATGTTAAGAAATAATCAAGAAATCCTAAATAAGTCTTCCCAACAATTTCAAAACCTAACCCAATCATCTGTACTGACTTCAATCATCAAAGCTCATTGAGAGGGGTCTCTATTATTCAATGCAGAATTATTTTCAGCATTTTTTTTTTCTCTCCTCGTCAAATTACTTAATCCTTTTAATGCGAATGACAACATTGGTTATGAAGCCACCCGGTTACTCAGATTACAAAAATCCTCAGAGGGCTACTAGCATACTCTTAGTTTTATCACTGTTTGACGCGAAAGTTCACACTTTTTGGTGCAAACCCCCAGTTACTAGGTGATTTCAACCATTGGAGTAGAGAATCCTTTGATTTTGATTTTGATTTTTTTTTTTGGTAGATAACCCTCTCAACTAACAATCAGGTATCCATCAGGGACAGGTAAATTGGGGAGATCTAAAACAACTGGAAGCTTATTATAAGAAAAGCTTGAATTACTTCAAAAATCATCTTGTTGGAAAGTGTTCCTATTGTGGGTGCATACTACAACTACATTACTACTTTATCCATTTCAAGTTCGCTTAACCTCTACATTCCTTAATTAATATTCATCTAGAGTGAGAAGGGATGAATCTGATTTAACATATAAGGAATATGGGCACTTGAATATTATTAATAAGAGGATGTTATTGTCGATTTATATCTACTTATCCTAAATTTATTTATGTTTACCCTAACTCCCCCACACTTAAAAGTTACATTGTCCGCAATGTAAAAACTGTGAAATTCAGAAGTAAAATAAAAGCAAATGGGGGTGAAGGGAAGGGATAAAAAAAAGATAGGGAGATACGAGACTCCCCTGATAAGAAGAGATAAAATAGCGAGGGGATGCATGTGAACAGCTCCTTCATCTGAGAAACAAAAATAGACAAAAGACACACAGGAGATAGTAAGTTGGCACTAGAATTAATAAGACAAATCAGAGCACAGCCAATTCAGGAGTTGAGAGCATAATTAGATACAGTTATCCATAATACAGTTATCCAAAATATAAAATGAGTAAAACAAAAAAAATAAAAAAAATGGCAGCAGGATAGGAAGGTCCTAAGAATCAGACGGCCTAGGTCTATCCTGAGGTGTAGGCTCCTGAGGTGTAGGCTCCTGAGGTAGAATGATGATCGGTGATTGAGGAGCCTCAGGAGGTGGCGGTGGAGGAGCCGGCATCAAGTAGTCCATAAGCGTCTGTAGTTGATCCTTTATTGATAGGACATGACCTTCCAGCCTATGGATAGACTCTCATGCCCAACTCTCAAAATTTGTCTGATAAGGAGCCTCATGTCCCGATGGGTCTGGAGTAACCCGGTGCCGATGTGAGGGAGGAGGTGGAGAGGCCTCAGGCTGTGCTTGTGCCTCTGCTCTCTGCCTACGGGGTTGCCCTGGTGCATCTTTCATGCTATCATATTTAAATGGCCCCTTCGGCTTGAACTGCGCGTCATTTTTAGAGACGCGGCTACCCCCCATAGTAAGTAACTCGGTGAGCATGTGAGGGTATGCCAAGCTAACCCGGTCGGACCTCGCAACTTGTTTGAAATTCAAGTATATGAGGTGAGGAATATTTACCCGCTGCTGAGTCATAAAACACCACGTAAGAGTAGCACGTTCTTGGGTCATGTCTGAGCCATGAGAACTTGTCAGGATATTACTCGTGATGAACTGTAACCAATAACGGGCGGGCTTACTGAGTTGGTTCACCGGGTAAACCTTGTTAACCAACCGAGCTCTTCCTTCTTCAGCAATAATGGTCTCCACGTCTTCCCAAGGAATGGACTGAGGGTTCTCTATGTACGTTTGGAAAGCACATTCTTGAACATCAGGTAGCTCATAGAAATCTTTAAAAACTTGCTTGTTAATGCGCACCCAAGCTGAACGGCAGTAGTACTCATCCTCCTCTTCCTCGGTATCCTCAAAATTTACATAAAGCTCTTAGATCATTAAAAGGATCCGATGCACTGGCTTCTTAGTAAATCCCTGCAACCCATGCCATTCAAAGTCTGAGAAGGTGAGGTCCAACACATGAGGTGCATAATAGCGATCTTCCACAACCCCTCTGTCTGCGAAGAGTCTATTGAAGCGAAATTCTGCCGGGGCAGATGCAAATCGATCCTTATCGTACGATTGCTTCTTTTGCTTTGAGGAGGAGGCTGCAGCAGTTTTGGTTTGTTTCTTAGGAGCCATAATCCTGAATTCAAACAAGAAGGAAAGATAGAAATCAGCGGCAGCCTTCAAAGGATATAATTAAATCATGAAATCAAATGAAAGCAGCATGTTTATACTAATGGAAGACATAATTAAAGGCATCCAAGGGACTAGGGGGCAAGGAATAAAGGAATAACCCACACAAAATTGTTCAGAAAAGCCCAGTTCTGGAAAAACGCTTAAACTCGCTATAGCGAGTTCGAGCTCGCTATAGCGAGCTCGAGCAAATTGCTGCACAGCCAGATTTCACCGATGAAAAACCAAATTTAAGCCATTCTTTTGCATAGAATTAGTCGACCAATAAAACACAGTCAGAAAAATTAATCAAATAACCCCTAATTACTCAAATCTACGCAAAACATATTGAACCCTAAAATGACCAGATTCAGCAAAATAACCAGCGATTCAAGGGAATAAAAGAGTCAATCGAGTTACCTGATGCAATAGATGCGAGGGGTGAGGGGAATGCAAGCTTAAGATGTGCAAAATGCAGCAAAAGAGAGAAGGGAAAAAGTTGAGGGCTTCGTCGCAGCAGCGAAAATGAAAGCAGGAATGGAGAGAAAGAAAAACTGTAGGTTATTTTTTTATAGAGAGACTCGCCACTGCCCGGCTATAACGAGGACTTCTCTGGAGTAATTAACAAAAGCAAGGCTGCTGTCCTCGCAATAGCAAAAATATATTCTCGCCATAGCGAGAAGACTTGGATAATTACTAGTGGTTGACAAATCTCGCTATAGCTAGGCTATAGCGAGAATCTCTTTGGATTTAGTACTCAGCCATGGAAATGCTGCTTTCGCTGTAGCGAATGAGTTACCTCGCAATGGCGAGAAAACTTTGCAAGAATTTATGCTACATTTCACTCGCCATAGCCAGGCTACAGCGAAGATTTCTCTGGACTTTGTACCAAAATGCAACACAGAGATCTCGCTATGGCGAGGTAATTTTCTCGCTGTAGCGAGAGCGTTGCAGACAGCCTGGCCATAGCGAGATACTCTGGTGTATGTACCAGCAGTGGGACAAGCAGCCTCGCCATAGCTAGAAAACTTCCTCGCTATAGCGAATTTTTTTTTTTTTTTAACACAAGCTCACTAAAATAGACCCTCAAATCTAACCAGATATAATAATAAGATGCAATTTAAAACATGGTTAGAAACTCCCTGTAAACATGTCTGGTGTTGCTCTTTCCTGCCAATCCCTTGCTCCTTAATATCCACATTTCAACCTACAAAACACATAAAAATTGAAAAGAGTCAAACCCAAAACAAAAAGAACCTTACATTCCAACATAAAAATAAGAAAATAACTTGGGTTGCCTCCCAAGTAGCGCTAAGTTTAAAGTCTTCAGCCAGACTATCCTGACGCTTCTATGAGCAGTCTTGGAGCTACACATTTGCCTTCATCCTGTCCACCGGTCCACCAAGGTAATGCTTCAAGCGTTGGCCATTTACCTTGAATGTTTCTCCACTTTTCTCATCTTGAATTTCAATGGCACCAAAGGTAGTGGTAGATACCACCTTAAAAGGACCAGACCACCTGGATTTAAGCTTTCCAGGAAACAATCTCAAACGAGAGTTATATAATAACACTAAGTCACCAGGTATCAATTCCCTTTTTAAAATCTTTCTATCATGCCAGATCTTTGTCTTTTCCTTATATAGCTTAGAACTCTCATAAGCTTGTAACCTGAATTCATGAAGTTCATTAAGGTTTAACAGCCTCTTTTCACTCGCATCTTTATAATCTAAGTTCAACTTTTTTATGGCCCAAAAAGCTTTGTACTCAAGTTCCAAAGGTAAATGACAAGCTTTACCAAAAACTAATTGATATGGAGACATACCAATTGGTATTTTGTAAGCTGTCCTATATGCCCATAAAGCTTCATCTAGCTTATCAGACCAATCCTTCCTATTAACACTAACTGTTTTTTCCAGAATTCTCTTGATTTCCCTATTGGATACTTCACAGAGGCCATTGGTTTGAGGGTGGTAAGCTAAAGCCATTTTATGGTGAACTCCATATTTTTCTAACAAAGCTTTAAATAAACGATTATTAAAATGAGTTCCACCATCACTAATGATAGTTCTAGGGGTGCCAAAACGAGAAAAAATATTTTTCTTTATAAATCGCACCACTGTTTGAGCATCATTATGTTGACAAGCTACCGTCTCAACCCATTTACTAACATATTCAACTGCTACTAAGATGTATTGTTGGCCTCTAGACAAAACAAAGGGACCCATAAAATCTATTCCCCACAAATCAAATAATTCAACTTCAAAGATACCGATTTGAGGAAGTTCATGCCTTTTAGAAATATTACCAGATCTTTGACAAGCATCACAGTGAGAAGCAAACAAATGAGAATCTTTAAATAATGTAGGCTAATAAAAACCAGATTGCAATATTTTAAAGACAGTTTTCTGGCCACTAAAATGTCCTCCAAATGGTGATGCATGGCATGCAAACAAAATGTCATGTTGTTCAGTCTCAGGAACACACTTCCTAAGAATTCCATCCACACATCTTTTGAACAGATAAGGCTCATCCCAAATGTAAAACTTAACCTCATTCAAAAATTTCTTCTTTTGATAATAGTTTAAATCAGGAGGTAAAACTTCACAGATAATATAGTTTGCTATATCAGCATACCAAGGTACATGTAGCAATTTAACAGCCATTATGCATTCATCAGGGAAAACATCATTCACAAGCTTAGTATCACTAACATGCTCAGAATCTAACCTAGAAAGATGATCAGCTACTAGGTTTTCACTTCCTTTCCTATCCACTATATGCAAGTCAAATTCTTGAAGTAATAAAACCCACCTAATCAATCTAGGTTTGGACTCTTTCTTTCTCAACAAATATTTAATAGCAGCATGATCAGTGTGTACTACCACTTTGACTCCCAACAGATAAACTCTAAACTTCTCAAAAGCAAAGACAATAGCTAACATTTCTTTTTCAGTGGTAGTGTAATTTACCTGAGCATCTACTAATGTCCTGCTGGCATAATAGATAGGATGAAAAACTCGGTCTCGCCTCTGTCCCAGAACAGCTCCTACTGCGTAGTCACTTGCATCGCACATGACCTCAAAAGGCAATGACCAGTCCGGAGCAACTATTATAGGTCCTGTTATTATCTTCTGTTTCAATTCTTCAAAACTTTTTAAACAGTCATCATCAAGAAGGAACTTGGCATCCTTTTCTAACAGCTTGGTCAAGGGCTTTGAAATTTTTGAGAAATCTTTGATGAATCTTCTATAGAATCCCACATGCCCAAGAAAACTTCGGACTCCTTTGACACTATTAGGAGGTGGCAACTTCTCAATTAATGATGTCTTGGCTCGATCTACCTCCAAACCCTCCTTAGACACCTTATGTCTGACGGGCTTGTCGTGCAACCCTCAAAATAAAACTAGGTTGATCTAAAAATATAGCAAGTGGCACAACCTAGGTCATCTCCCTTGGAATTAGAATTCAATGTTCAATTAGGTTCTCTAAGTGTTTTAAGATCCTAGAACTATCTAGTTTGGGGGGAGTTTTTGAATGAATTAAACTATCCTAAACTGAATTGAATCAAAATTCTTAAATTCTACCTAATTGGATGAATTGTGATGAATGATGGGCTTGTGACTAGCTTAGGAATCATCTCTTGGTAATCCTTATCCTATTCCAATTGTGATTAATTATGGCCTAAGAATTCTTAATTATGTTCATTAGCAAATGATCTTGAATAACCATTCAAGATTCAAGAGATTAATAATCTAATGTTGAATTGAGACCTCAATCCCGCATTAAACCGTTAACTCTTGTCCTTAAGATCAATGAACATCCAATTTGATTGATTAACTAATTAATTATCTTCTGATTCATTATCCAAAAATGTTTAATTAACCAACTAAATACCAAGGAATTCTCAGATAGACATTTAAGCACATAACCTTACTCATGTATTTCATCGAACACCTTCGTGGCATACATGGGAGATTAGAGAGAATAATGAAAAATCAAATTCAAATTTAACCAATTAATCAACAAAAAGGGTTTCCTAATCAGTGTCTAACCAGCCACCAATTAATTACACAAATTCCTAATCAAATACAACTCAACCGAGATTATACAGAATAAGAAAAAGTGTAGAAAAAATAAGAAAATCTTAGCCATAATTCTTCTTCTTCCCCAAGGATTCAAGCTTCTACTCAAGAGCTTCCTCCTAGCTTGCCTCAAGATGGATCAGAACTTCATATTGGCATGGTTGGAGATGGAAAGAATGGAATGGAGATGGCGTCGTGTGGATGGAGGCGTGGGTGAATATGGAGGCGAGAGTGTGTGTGTTTTTAATGACGGCTAGGGCTTTTGTAAGGCGTCGTGAATGGAATAACACGGAGTGTGTTGAATGGGCTGGGCTGAATGAAGTTACGTGTGTGAGGCGTGGAAAACGGAATGGAGTGAATGCGTGGATGAATGACGGAGTGTATTGCTGGCGTGAATGGATGAAGTGGCGATGTGATGAAGGCGTGATTCTCATTTCTCACGTGTTTTTTAATGACTTCACGTGCTCAGCCCCCATTCCCATTGTTTGAAGCTTTCCATGGGATTATATGTAGAGAGTGGGCCCCATTTCATTTTATATTAGAGTTTATTCCACTGCATGCCAGACGTAGCTCCTTTCCACGTGATTGCTTCTTCTGCAGCTGGAGTTTCTCACGTTCTTCACCTCTGTTCAGCAGCTTCGTATTGCTTCTTCGAATCATGCAACTTTTGTTTTCACGTTGCTTCTTCATACAGCTCCAACGTTTTTGTTTTTCAGCTCAAAGCTTCTGTTCACAGCACCTAAACTCAAGCTTCTCACGTTGGCTCTGCTGTGCTTCATCGTTCGTTGCTGTCTTTTCTTCGAGCAGCCAGCTGGACTCGTGGTTCCTTCCATCATGCAGCTTATTTCTTCCAAACTGTGGCTGTCTTCACTGTTTTGCTCAAGCATATGAGCTCCATGCTCTGTTCAGCTCACCTTATTCAGTTGTTGCTGCAGCTCAAACCTGTAGCTTGTTCTCATGCAGAACCCAACTCAAGCCTTTCTTTCCTTCTCCTTCAACCCAGTTTTTCTTCTTTTCGCTGTCTCTGCTTGTTATCCTTGTTCCACGTAGCTTCCATGTTACCTGCCCATTCAATTTTCTTCTTCAATTCAATTTTCTATTCAATCTCCAACTATCCATTAAAAATCATAAGCTTGTCTAGCTTCTAAATCTCCTCCTTTCATTTGTGTTCTGCTCGAGTGAGTTATCCCTTTTCTTTTATGAATCCAGCTCCCATTTGGTTGCTTTTCTTCATCTTGCAGCGTTGGAACCCGAAGCTTCTTCCTCCAACTTATGCATGTTTGCTTTCCTCCCATATATACATGCCTTCATCTCTTCTTCTTCTTTTCTTTAAATCAGATACTCATTTAAGCTATTTGTCCTTCACAAGTCTGCACAAATAATAAAAATAATTCAATAGGAAAATTCATAAAATCATTTAAAATAAAATTGAGCATTAATATTTCAAAGTTTTGCAAATTAATTCCTAAAGTGCAAAAATAGCTCTTAAAATCAATTTCCATTCAATTGCATTCATTGACCCACATTTATTTATTAAAATGACTAAGTTAGGAGGGATAAATTGTATAAAAATCATGCTTATCAAATTCCCCCACACTTAAACCTTTGCACTCCTGGGCAAAACTTAAAATCCAAGATAAAGAATGAATTGAAGCACCCGGTTAGTAGAATGGCATATGGAAAATGAAAATGGGAAAGGGAGTGTAAAAATCACAAGTTAAAGACTAATCATAACTTTTCATCACTTTAACAATCCAAGCAAACTTCAATTGCATCAAGAAATCAAATTCCATGGCAATTTCATTTGAAAAGAATGAATTAAAATGTATAGCCTCTCATGGATTGGTGTTTACTCTCAACTTTCCAGTGTTTAAAGGGATGTGTTTCGCTTAAACTTCACCTATCCAAGCTCACTACCATAAGCTTGTCAAGATTCTAAATCTCCACCACCCATGTTAAATGCAATACACAAATCAAAGGACTTTATTTAGGGTTGTAATGGGGCTAAGGAAATGAAATAAATGGATATAAAAATAAGGGAAAAAATAAACAACAAATAGACACCTTAGGATCTCAAGAGCAATCAATGAAAATTTAAGATAGGGAAGAGTGTGCATTCAAGGCCTTATTTCCTATCACTATAGGCAATTGCAAACTCAATTTGAAACACTTTTTTTTTTTTTTTTTCCTTTTGCTTTTTTTTTTTTTGTCTTTTCTTCTCTTTGCATTTTTTTTTTCTTAAAACAAATTCTTTGAATCACAATGGCCTTAATGGATGCAAAGCATACATTCTCTCATCCCAAACAAGTGCAATGCTCCTTGAAATCTCTAAGGCATCTTAAAACACGGTAGGAAACACTTTTAAATGGCTATGGGTAACAAGAAAAGAAAATACAAGGCTCAAAGTGGCTAAACAATGGATAAAGATGCATGAATGGTTGGCTTTTTGGCTCTAGCTGTAAAAGAAATAAATGCCTTATCATTTTCATGCATGCAAGTGCAAATATGGTCTTAACAAATAATCAAGACAAGTTCTAGAGTGAAGCAAAGATAGGTGAATACACACTAGAATTGAACAATTAAGGCTCAAATTCTCACCAGCTAATGGCTATCAAAGAATTCATTGAAATCAAATTCGTTGCCACTTCACTTGAATCAAAACACAAGATCCATCACTTATCATGTCTAAGTGAATCTAAGCTATAATCATCTCAGCTTGCAACTTTCACAGGAAAACTGAAAAGAATCATACTATTTTTCAAAAATTTTCCTAAAAATTTTTTTTTTTTCAAAATAAAGAAAAGATGGATGGAATGAAATGACTCTCTCCCCCACACTTAAATATTGCATTGTCCTCAATGCCAGCACCAGTCTAGTAAATAGATAAACAACACAATATAAAGAGAGTGAAAGGAGAGAATACAACCGGATGAACTTCTCAATGGTAGGCTTAGATTTCCTTTATAGCTGGTTAGCAATTTATTTCCTACAAAACCGAAACAAAAGAAACTGTAATACAGAAAAGAAAAGAAAACTAAATCCTAAACTAAAAAGAGCTTTATTAAAGATGAACTAATCATAAGTATCAAAAACCAAAATCAAAACTACTTTATTCCTTCTTAACTGAACAAATTTGAGTCTCACTACTTTAAAGCATTTTGATTGATCATTTAGCGTTGACTCATGGATTTTCTCAACCATCAGTAGTTTAAGAAAGTCATTTTCAGCATATTCAAAAGCAGGAAGAGAAGAAAAATCAAATTTAAGACAATAAAAACCAAAGAAAGGAAATTTAAAATTAAACTTAAAAACAATAGACCCTAGACTCTCTAAATATCTATCAAAGCCAATAAAATCTACTTGACTCTCATCAGTAAGAGTCACTACATCAATATGAAAATCTAATTGCAACTTCTCACAGTCCTTTGAATTCAAGTCCTCTAAGGCATTTGACAGGTGCTTTTTCTCAATTTGGAGAGTCTGTTGATTGTTGGGAACTAGCTCACCAACTTCAAGAATTTGTTCTGAACTTCAATAGGAGAAACAACATCTTCCCTGATCAAAGAGACATCAGTAGGCTCATAAAATTCTAAACAATGATCAACAGCAAAATTAAGTCTCTCACTAGTATCAACAATAGTACAAGCATCGATAGGATTTTTAACATTAGCAGTATCACTATGCATACTATCATCAAAACTAGTATGATCAGTGGAATTAGTCTCATCAATCATTTCAGTGCAGGCAAAGGATTCTATGGATTCAACAGACTTATCAGACTTCAGAAACTCATTTATCTCAGCACATATAGGACATGTATGCAATTCATCACATAAGCATTGCAAATTTGAGTCTGAATTATTAACAAGTTGTCCAACAATTTCAATATCTATATCCTCTTCACATGTTACATCTACCATTTCATCAGTCACATCATGACATGCTAGTGAAGAATCATAATGATCAGTATATGTGATGGACTCACTAGTCTCAATGGAAGAATTAATCTGAGAGTATTCATCACATATAGTAGATTCAACACACATAGAATCAAGAAATGCATCCAAATCAGTTATGTCACATGATCCAGATGGCATGTTGTCTCTAAACTCAATAGGTGCATCATCAACAGACTTATCAACTAATCCCTTACCAAGAATAGCATGATCATCATATTCTAAGTCACCCCCACACTTATCTTCTACCCTAGACTCAATAGAATCATCATTAACAGGTTCAGAAATAAATTCATCACTATAATCACAGCTAGGTGTAGACAATCCAAGTGCATCAGTACACAAGGAATCATGAACATCAATAACTGTATCAATTTTGTTCAGTGAGCTACCACAATCAACCATATCAGGAGATTCAACAATTATTTCCTCATCAACATCATCATCATCATGTAATTCAGAATCAACAACATTATATGTATCAGGAATCAAAGTGCTATCATGCAAACTAGGGTCAGTTTCAACAAATTGTAAAACATTAAAAGATGGAAGGATATTACCTAGTGGATAAGACTCTTCTTCTTCTATACATTCCCTTCTAATTTGCTCTTCAATTGATTCATTAGCACTTGAAGTCGGTTGATTCGATTGAATTCCTGAATCCTTTAATTGTTGGTCAAAGAGTTGCAGCCGTTCAGTTATCCGTTGGGGCATTTGCTGCATTTGCTGCATTTGCTGGTGTTGAATATCATAAGCTTCCATTAGCTGCCTCATCCTTTCTTCTGAACTCGGTTCCCTCTGGGGCTCTTGTTGCATGTACCCCTCATGGTAATTGTAAGGATGATATTGTGATTCTTGCCTATGGTAATCATGGTATGGCTCTTGCAAATGGAAGTTACAATATGGCTCATGATGATGGTGGTAATTTGGGTGGATCTCATATGGGTTATGGTATGGTTGGTAGTTGGGGTGAACTTCATATGAATGGTGGTGTGGTTGGTAGCATGGTTGTTGGATTTGTTGGTATTGTTGGGCTTGCTGTTCTTGTCTTTGTTGTTCAAGCAAGCCTTGAAGCATTGTATGGAGATCATCCAACTTCCTGGAAATCCTATCATTTGCATAAGGATCATAAGCACTTTGATTAGAAAAATATGGATCCATTTAAAGCAAAAAAAAATGAGAAGCACAATTACTTTTAGCACAAAACAAATCACAAATAAATTATAACTAAAATTAACTCAAAATTAAGAAAATCAAATCAAATGAAGATGAGAAGTTCCTAACAATGAAAAACACTCTAAAACAGAGCCTAATGACACAAAACAAACTCACAAAAATTAAAGAAGATAAATCCAGAAAAATTGAAAAATTCCTAAAAAATTCGAGAAAATACTAAAAAATTAGAAAAAGTGCCTCAAACGTTGGAATTTGGCCAAAAAATGGTACACCTAATAGCTTTGCTATTACTTTTGCTCAAAACACCCAAAAACCTTGAAAAACAAAGTATGAGAATTTTCTGGGCACTTTGAACGAAAATTCCAGCAACCAGGACACTTAACGCGCAACACCGAAATTAACCGATTCCAAGTTCAAAACAGAACGAAAATCAAATCAAAACAGAACTAAAACAAAGATAAAACAAAACAAAAATACTTAGAAAACTTTCTCAAACAATTGAGACTCCAAATTCCCCGGCAACGGCGCCAAATTTTGACGGGCTTGTCGTGCAACCCTCAAAATAAAACTAGGTTGATCTAAAAATATAGCAAGTGGCACAACCTAGGTCATCTCCCTTGGAATTGGAATTCAATGTTCAATTAGGTTCTCTAAGTGTTTTAAGATCCTAGAACTATCTAGTTTGGGGGGGTTTTTGAATGAATTAAACTATCCTAAACTGAATTGAATCAAAATTCTTAAATTCTACCTAATTGGATGAATTGTGATGAATGATGGGCTTGTGACTAGCTTAGGAATCATCTCTTGGTATCCACTATCCTTATCCTATTCCAATTGTGATTAATTATGGCCTAAGAATTCTTAATTATGTTCATTAGCAAATGATCTTGAATAACCATTCAAGATTCAAGAGATTAATAATCTAATGTTGAATTGAGACCTCAATCCCGCATTAAACCGTTAACTCTTGTCCTTAAGATCAATGAACATCCAATTTGATTGATTAACTAATTAATTATCTTCTGATTCATTATCCAAAAATGTTTAATTAACCAACTAAACACCAAGGAATTCTCAGATAGACATTTAAGCACATAACCTTACTCATGTATTTCATCGAACACCTTCGTGGCATACATGGGAGATTAGAGAGAATAATGAAAAATCAAATTCAAATTTAACCAATTAATCAACAAAAAGGGTTTCCTAATCAGTGTCTAACCAGCCACCAATTAATTACACAAATTCCTAATCAAATACAACTCAACCGAGATTATACAGAATAAGAAAAAGTGTAGAAAAAAATAAGAAAATCTTAGCCATAATTCTTCTTCTTCCCTAAGGATTCAAGCTTCTACTCAAGAGCTTCCTCCTAGCTTGCCTCAAGATGGATCAGAACTTCATATTGGCATGGTTGGAGATGGAAAGAATGGAATGGAGATGGCGTCGTGTGGATGGAGGCGTGGGTGAATATGGAGGCGAGAGTGTGTGTGTTTTTAATGACGGGTAGGGCTTTTGTAAGGCGTCGTGAATGGAATAACACGGAGTGTGTTGAATGGGCTGGGCTGAATGAAGTTACGTGTGTGAGGCGTGGAAAACGGAATGGAGTGAATGCGTGGATGAATAACGGAGTGTATTGCTGGCGTGAATAGATGAAGTGGCGATGTGATGAAGGCGTGATTCTCATTTCTCACGTGTTTTTTAATGACTTCACGTGCTCAGCCCCCATTCCCATTGTTTGAAGCTTTCCATGGGATTATATGTAGAGAGTGGGCCCCATTTCATTTTATATTAGAGTTTATTCCACTGCATGCCAGACGTAGCTCCTTTCCATGTGATTGCTTCTTCTGCAGCTGGAGTTTCTCACGTTCTTCACCTCTGTTCAGCAGCTTCGTATTGCTTCTTCGAATCATGCAACTTTTGTTTTCACGTTGCTTCTTCATACAGCTCCAACGTTTTTGTTTTTCAGCTCAAAGCTTCTGTTCACAGCACCTAAACTCAAGCTTCTCACGTTGGCTCTGCTGTGCTTCATCGTTCGTTGCTGTCTTTTCTTCGAGCAGCCAGCTGGACTCGTGGTTCCTTCCATCATGCAGCTTATTTCTTCCAAACTGTGGCTGTCTTCACTGTTTTGCTCAAGCATATGAGCTCCATGCTCTGTTCAGCTCACCTTATTCAGTTGTTGCTGCAGCTCAAACCTGTAGCTTGTTCTCATGCAGAACCCAACTCAAGCCTTTCTTTCCTTCTCCTTCAACCCAGTTTTTCTTCTTTTCGCTGTCTCTGCTTGTTATCCTTGTTCCACGTAGCTTCCATGTTACCTGCCCATTCAATTTTCTTCTTCAATTCAATTTTCTATTCAATCTCCAACTATCCATTAAAAATCATAAGCTTGTCTAGCTTCTAAATCTCCTCCTTTCATTTGTGTTCTGCTCGAGTGAGTTATCCCTTTTCTTTTATGAATCTAGCTCCCATTTGGTTGCTTTTCTTCATCTTGCAACGTTGGAACCCGAAGCTTCTTCCTCCAATTCATGCATGTTTGCTTTCCTCCCATATATACATGCCTTCATCTCTTCTTCTTCTTTTCTTTAAATCAGATACTCATTTAAGCTATTTGTCCTTCACAAGTCTGCACAAATAATAAAAATAATTCAATAGGAAAATTCATAAAATCATTTAAAATAAAATTGAGCATTAATATTTCAAAGTTTTGCAAATTAATTCCTAAAGTGCAAAAATAGCTCTTAAAATCAATTTCCATTCAATTGCATTCATTAACCCACATTTATTTATTAAAATGACTAAGTTAGGAGGGATAAATTGTATAAAAATCATGCTTATCAATGTCCTAATACTATTCCTTCCTTCACCATGAAGTGGCATTTTTCCCAGTTCAAAACTAAGTCAGTTTCCTCACACCTTTCAAGTACCTTAGAGAGATTCTTCAAACAAACTTCAAATGAATCACCAAAGACAGAAAAGTCATCTATGAAAATCTCCATGATATCTTCGATGAAATCAGAGAAGATTGATGTCATGCATCTTTGAAAGGTTGCTGGTACGTTACACAACCCGAAAGGCATTCTCCTGAAAGCAAAAGTGCCATAAGAACAGGTGAAGGTTGTTTTCTCTTGGTCCTCAGGTGCTATAGAAATTTGATTGTATCCACTATAACCATCCAGAAAATAAAAATATTCCTTCCCCGCTAGCCTATCAAGCATTTGGTCAATGAAGGGAAAAGGAAAGTGATCTTTTCTAGTGGCTGTGTTTAATTTCCGATAGTCCATGCACACTCTCCAACCAGTGACAGTTCTTGTAGAAATCAATTCTTTCTTTTCATTTGTTACAACTGTCATCCCTCCTTTCTTAGGGACGCACTGTACTGGACTAACCCATGCACTATCTGAAATTGGATAGATGATTCCTGCATCTAGCCACTTGATGATTTCCTTCTTGACAACTTCCTTCATCATTGGGTTAAGCCTCCTCTGATTCTCTATAGATGGCTTATGATCATCTTTCAGTAGGATTTTATGCATCACAATGGAAGGGCTTATCCCTTTGATATCTGCAAGTGTCCATCCCAGAGCTTTTTTATGACTCTTTAGTACTTCAATCAGTCTCTGTTCTTGATGAGAGTTCAATGATGTAGAGATGATGACAGGTAATGTCTCTGAATCCCCTAAATATGCATACTTCAAATGTGTAGGGAGAGGTTTTAACTCCAAAATCGGAGGTTGCTCAATTGAAAGCTTAAGAGATGGTGTTGAGCGGGAAGCCAAATCTAAAGATTCGACTTGCCAATGATGTTTAGCTCGAGTAGTTGAAAAATTCAGCACTTGGGCTACCTCATGACTAGTTTCAGCGTTCTCATGCTTCACTCCCATTAATAATGCTTCAATAGGGTCATGGATTATTATTGAATTAAATTGCTCTTGAGCTAATTCATCAATCACTGAAACTCTGAAGCAATTTTTCGTATCTCTAGGATATTTCAGTGCTTTGTCCATGTTAAACACCACCTGCTCATCCCCCAATCTCATTACTATTTGCCCCTTTTCTACATCAATAAGAGTTCTAGCTGTGGCTAAGAATGGACGATAAATAATCAACGGATTATCTTTATCTTCTTCACAGTCTACAACAATGAAATCAGCTGGGTATATGAACTCACTAACCTTTACTAAAACATCTTCAATTATACCCCGTGGATATGCTAAGCTCCGATCCGCTAATTGCAATGTTACTGTGGTAGGTCTTGCCTCACCGAGTTGCAACTTCTCAAAGACAGATAATGGCATAAGTTTGACACTTGCTCCAAGATCACATAAAGCCTTACCTTGAAAGTGAGTGCCTATTTTACAAGGCACAGAGAAGCTACCTGGATCTTTGCACTTCATTGGAATCCTTGGGTTGATTATTTTGCTGCACTCTTCAGTAAGTGCTACAGTTTCAAATTCACCAAATCTCCGCTTCTTGCTCAGCATCTCTTTCAAAAACTTGACATACTTAGGCATGTATTCCAATGCTTCTGAGAATGGGATATTGATATGAAGTTGCTTGAATATTTCTAGGAATTTTTGATACTGCTTATCTTCCACCTTCTTTTGAAGTCTTTGAGGAAATGGTAATGGAGGTATTGTCCTTGGTGATGTATGCAGTTTCTCTCCTTGTTTCTCACTCTTATCAACATCTGCCTGTTTTTTAACTGCTTCACTACTCACTTTTCTCTTCTTTTCAACTGATGCATCCACACATTCTTCTCCTATTCTTTTATCATTATTTGTCTCCTCTATGGCAATTTCACCTTTATCTTCCTCTACAACAGCCTTTGATGCAGGTGTGTGGTTAACCACCTTCGGTGTTTGATCATCTGGCAACGCTTTTCCACTTCGAAGAGTTATGGCCTTACATTCTTCCTTACCTTCTCTTCTGGGATTAGGCACCGTGTCACTTGGCAATCCCCCTTGTCTAAATGAATTCATTGCTGAGGCTAATTGACCCATATGCAATTCTAGATTTCTCAAGGAGGTATCAACTCTAGCATTCACTTGAGCTTGCTCTTCATTTTGCTTACTTTGAATGCTAATGAATTTCGCCAAGGCATCTTCCAAGTTAGTCTTAGGTTCTTGAATAGGTGCATTTTGCCTTACAGGTTGAGTAAAATCTTGTGGTTGAGTAGGCTTAATGCTTGAGGAAGATGCTGGTAGATTCAATGCTGGTCCATGCTTCCAAAAGAAGTTTGGATGATTTCGCCACCCAGGATTGTAATTATTGGAGTATGGATTCTGATTCTTTGGAAAGTTCCCCACATAATTAATCGGTTCTGAAAGTGCCAAAGAACAAGAGTCTACTGAATGCAGATCCCCACAGTTTTCACAAGCAATTGGAACTACTTGAGCAGAACAGACATTCAATTGCTAATTTCGCTGCACTTGAGATTCTAACATATCAAATCTCTTATTCAGAGCGGAAAGAATAGTGGCAATTGGAATAGAAGGGTCTTCTTGAGTATTGGCAACATTGAAACTCACCCTTCTATCACCTTCTCTTTGCACATAACTCTCAGATAATGTGTCCAATGCCTGAATAACATCATCCACAGGCATTTCATCCCAACGCCCATTTAAAATAGCATCTAACATTGTATCGGTTTGTGGAGTTAGACGCGTGCAGAAATTCTGAACGATAGCACAGTCATCCATCCCATGGCTTGGGCATTGACGAAGTAAATGCTTATACCTCTGCCATGCAGCATATAAATGCTCGTCTAAAGCCTGCTTGAAGTTTATGAGCTCACGACGTGCATCTGCTATTTTATTATTTGGAATGAAGCGAGCTCTGAACCTTGCTTCTAGCTTATCCCAAGTATCTATTGAACCCTCAGGCAGAGTCAGTAGCTATTCCTTGGCTTTTCCTTGTAGAGAGAGAGAGGGAATAGTCGAAGTCTCAACACATCTCTTGGTACCCCATTCTGCTTGAATGAATCGCACACCCCCAAGAATGACAGAATATGACGGTTGGGATCTTCATCAGACCTCTCACCAGTGAATTGTCCGTTGAGCTGCAACATGGAGATCATTACTGGCTTCAACTCAAAGTTAGCAGCTTGAAAGTCTGGCACTACTATGCTAGATAGAGTGCCCTTCATAGTACGACCCACAAAGTCTTTTATGGACTAATTTGCATTCCCTTCCTGAGCCATTTCTTCACTCACTGAATTTGGAGTTTTAGAAGGACTTTCTTCAAAATTCAAGTTTACCACGAGATCACTAATTTTTTTCGTTGTGCGCTTCTTCATTGTAGAGGTTTGCTTCGGCATGTACTATGGTACCTGTAGAGGAAAATTCAACCAATTTGTATTACTTTAAACAAAAAGAAATCAAAGCAAATAATAGAATGAAAAGAAATTCTAACTAATTAACTAACTAATGTTTAATTGAGGACTAATAAAGGTTATACACTTCTAACTGAACAATTAAGCCATTCCCCGGCAACGGCGCCAGAAAACTTGATCGCTAAAATTTTTATGCGTGTCCGCAAGTGCACGGGTCGGATCAAGTAGTTCAGTGATAAGTAAAAGTATCGTTCCCACGAGGAATGACTGGAATGCAATTAGGCAGTGCACAACCTACTTTTATCCACGTTAAACAACTAATTATGAGATTCTTGATTTTAGAACTGATTTTAAAATAAAACGACTTGAAAGAAAACTTAGTTGGCAAAGGAAAGTTTGGTAAAATCTAAGATTTAGAATTACCTAGAGTCACTAATCCCTTGATGCTTACTAAATTTAATCTCTTGTTTAATTGCAATTAATTTTCACCTTGTGGGTTAAGGGATTCAAAAGCTATAACCGTCCGTCGATGTAATTACAGCCCTATTCTCCCCTAGAATCTAAGTGTCCTTAGATTTAGGTTTGAGTGCATTAAGAACTATAACCCTCTACAAACCAATTAAGGTAATCAGGTATATGTCTATCCCAATTACAAATTAGATGATTCTAAACTTAATTTATCCAACTCTTAGGTCCAATTTAGAATCCCTTTTTCAAGGTAAATTCCAATTTCCCTGGTCAAATCAAAGAGGTGGCCAATCCCTAAGAAAGCATTAAGCAAGAGAAGGATACACAAGATTCCAATCATCACAATTAACAAGACAATTAATGATTCAGTTCACATCAAGTTCATAATGCTCTAGGTAAAGAGGAATTTAGCCACACATAGCTAAATCTACAGAGAATTCCCAATCAAAATACATGGAGAAAATGAAAAAAACAAAGAAAGCAAACAAAGGGAAGAATGAGATGCAGAAAGTAGAGCTCCCCCTTTGATTCTTCTCTTCCTTCACCCTCCAAGCTTCAAGAGCCTTCAAAGAACTCCCAAAATCGCCTCCTGGACGCTCAGAACTTCCTCTGCCGCCGAATATCCGTAACCCTAACTTCTCCTCCTTCTTTTAAAGCTGGAAAAGTAAAACTGTGCGTTTCAGGTCCGACCTCGCTATGGCGAGGGCTGACTCTCGCTATAGCGAGGTCTCTTAAGTGCTCAGGTTTCCGCTGCGCTCGCTACATCCAAGCCATAGCGAGTTGCTCTCTGTAAATTTCTATGCAACACGACTTCGCTATTGCGAAGCCTCCCCTTCGCTACGGCAAATTCACCATCTCGCTACAGCGAACTCTGTTCTCGCTATGGCGAGAAGACTTGTAAAATCTGTGGTTGCCCATCTCAGCTTCCCTCTTTTATTTGCAACTCTTTCTATACTTTGTAACTTTTTCCTGAAACTAAAATCAATCACAAAATGAGGCTCAAACTGATAAAAATATTAAAATTAAAATACTTCTTTTGTTTTGTTTGATTGAATATATTTTTAACCTATTAATCAAGGGAAAAGAACCTTACCTCCCTAATTTAGTGTCAAATATAATCCTTTTTAATCCTAAATTAGGAGGTTATCAGTAGCATAGTGAGTTTGGAATGTATGATGATTTGGACCACTTAGACATGTTATATAGACTATTTTTATACTTTTAAACTTGTCCATGAGTTGCTAGAACATGTGAGAGCCCATTTGGACCCATTTTGGACCTTTTAGGTGCCAAAATCGCCAAATTTGTAAGCTCCGTCAAAGTATGACCAGATGAGCTTTTCTTGCCATGAAATTTGGCATGCCTCTAGAGTTTGTAAAGAGCTTCTTGGGAAACTAAAGAGACTCCTCACGGCCCAGAGTAGGCAGAAAAGCTATGCTGATAAGCGTAAGAGGCCGTTAGAGTTTGAGATTGGAGACCATGTGTTCATTCGAGTATCTCCAATGACGGGAGTAAGTTGGTCAATGAGGGTAAGGAAGCTCAGTCCTAGGTATATTGGTCCATTTGAAATCTTTGAGAAAATTGGACCCGTGGCTTACCGAATAGCCTTACCTCCTAACCTAGCCCAAATCCACAGTGTTTTTCATGTCTCCCAATTGAAAAAGTATTTACCAGACCCCTCACATGTCATAGAATATGAACATGTGCAATTGCAGAAAGATCTTTCCTATGTAGTGAGACCGGAGAAAATTGTGGATGCTAAGCTGAAACAGCTGAGAAGTAAGAATATTCCTCTGGTGAAAGTGATCTGGAGAGGTTTGACATCTGAGGAAGCAACCTGGGAATTGGCGGATGAGATGAGGCAAAAATATCCAGAGTTATTCCCTTGAGGTAAGTCTTTAAATTTCGAGGACGAAATTTCTTTTAAGAGGGGTAGAAATGTAACAATCGGGAAAAGGAAAAAGGAAAAGAAAGAAGAAAGCTGAAAATTTTTTAAATTCAGAAATTTCCCTAAGTCTGCTCGCAATAGCGAGAAATGGTCTCACTGTAGCGAGAGTGCCACAGGGACAGTCGGACCTCTGTCCCATTTTTTATGTCAAACATGGTCTAAACACTGAGATTATGATTGGGAATTATTTTTAGTGTAAAGTTAACACTTAGAGCTTTCCAGAAAGCTAAGGTTTGCTAGATTTCCATTTTTCTCTAATTAGTTATGATTTTCCAAAGTTAGAGCCAAAATCTGACTTTCGGGTCTATGTGAGAAATGGCATTTTTTTGGTTTTTAGCTCCATACCCGTGGCTTATGGCTTGTTTTATGCTATGTATGAGTTGTATAAATGGAGTGTGAGTAGAGATTGTGAATGATGGGTTCACAGGACCCACGGGGCAAAAGATGAGTGTTTGAAACCCCGTTTTATAGCATGAAAATGCCACGGTTAGTAATGATTCTTGGGAAATCATATGGAATTGAGCCCAGAGGGAGGTTAGATAGAGTTAGTACACTAAGATGTTACAATATAAATATATATACATGCATCCAAAGACAAGAAAACAACCAAGAATGTATGAGAGAAATATTAGAGAGCTATCTTGAGGCAAAATCACAACTCTTCCTTTATCTTTCTCTTGTTCCTTTTTGGCCAAACACACACAATGGAGGTGTTTTTGATTTTCTTGGCCTAAACACATTAAATGAGACACAAATCAAGTTTTAGAATCAATTCTAACTTTATAGAAACTCTATGCATGCATATTCTCTCATATGGTTCCATTATGCTTCCATAAAAGGACCTAAGAAGCAATAATGAGAATCATGATCTTGGCTCCCATTTCTCATTCATTCTAGGTCTTTTGACTCTTTTTAGACTCCTTAGAGTTATCACACATTCATTATAAGGAGCCTAACTATAAGTTGCTTCCTAATGTCTCATTATGGAGCCTACATCTCTATCTCATATTCTATAGTTTTTAAATATTTTTTCTAAGACTCTCATCACATGTAGCCCTTTTCTAGCCTTAT
Organism: Erythrophleum fordii; assembly: GCA_032878935.1. Lineage (NCBI taxonomy): Eukaryota > Viridiplantae > Streptophyta > Magnoliopsida > Fabales > Fabaceae > Erythrophleum > Erythrophleum fordii. The sequence continues at coordinate 6,289,249 of JAVQMF010000029.1, forward strand.
AACAATTTAAAACACTCCCTAGGCACAAAAAGCAGCTTAGGTCGAGACTATACAAGCATAAAGCATCTATAGAGTTGTCTTTATTTTCTTAAAGGGGATGGCTTATGTAAAGCTTCCTAGGGGTCTAAGGGACTCATACCATGTCTTACATAAGCTAGAATACCTTTAGGAAAAATCAAATTTTATCATTTGTTTCAAAGCCCCAAGTTGTACTAACTTGAATTTCTAGGCTCCTTTTTTGTTTTCAATTGCCTAGTCTTAATTCCCACACTCTAAATCACTTGTTTTTCCCTTGATATAGTAATAATTTAACTTCTTTTGAATGGGCTCTAGGTTGCACGAAATTCATACGGAGGAGGAGTAATAAGAAAGTGCAAGATGGGCCATGATTTATATTGCATTTCAAAGCTTTTTCAAGATGCTTTGCTATGTTTCTAGCCTTTCTTTGAAATTCTGACTTTTCCCCTATGAATTAGATCCAAAATAGATCCAAATCACACACCAAAACCATGGAAAGAAAGGGAAGAGGAGAGGAACAAGTTTGGTAAACTAAGAATTTTCATACCTTTTGGCTAGTCTTTCCTCCCTCCTTAGCTCCTCTCTTATGCGTGCTTCTTTGTTGGTCTCTCCCTTGTTCTTAAACAAAAGCTAGGTTAGTCACATAAGGAGAAAGAGAAGGAGGTGTAACATAAAAGAAGCTTCTTGAAAATTCCCTTTTAAAAATTTCATCTATGTCCCTTATTTTTGGCTTTCCCATTTTAAGTCCATTTCAACTTTTTTTTAAGAATCGTCTTTTCCATCATAAAATTTAAGTTCTCTAACTTATAAAATGTCTCTAGAATTACTCAATTTGGATACAAAACCTTCCCGAACGAAAGGATCAAAGTTGGAGTCAATCGATGTTATAAAATATCAACTGGAGAAGTTTTAACTGTTCTGGGGATTCTTATGATTTTTAAGGCCATTAAGAATTCTAAAAAACTTATTTTTCTCATTTAAAAATTCCTCGTGTGAGTTTTCTAAAAAGTGCATGAAATTACAAAAATGCCACTGCATTTTTACCAATTTTTGTCTGGTTATTCTGGCTCCGTTTTTAAGGCACCTTTGGCTTTGAATCCTCATTATTTGAGATTTAGATTATTGCTCTAATTTTATTGGACTTCAAATCATTATATATGAGGGATTTCTTTTTATATCTGATGTGTTTCATACGTTTATGAAGAAATCGAATATTACATTTCTCACGTTTATGGAGGAACCGAATGTTACATAGTGAATTCAAAAATTAACAAATTTTTGTCTAGACAACATATACACTAATAACATAAAAATTTTAGAATTATATAACTTGGTACATTGTTACAAAAAGTTCATCAAAGTTTGCTCATCCAAATGACTTTTAAAAGTTAGCATAAAATTTCTCAACTTAATATACAAATAGATAAACAATTTGTTTTTTGTTGTTGTTTATTTTATGAATCACATAATATATAAAACTTGAAAGCCTTAGCTAACAAATTGAAATAATGTTTATTGTACTATTTTTCTATTCCTATGAGATGGTATAGTCTTTTGAATAGTTCGTATAAAAGCAAACAAAAATCATATAGCACAAAACCATTTTCTAACTTGGTACAATTGGAAACTAAATTTTGTAATATATTAAACATAGCTAGCAATCTCCATAGAACTACAATACTTTGCATGATAGCAAGTGTTGACTTTATTTACATGTTCATTTTTTTTATAATAAAAGAAAAGGAAAAAATTTAAAGAAGCCATTCACTTGGGCAATGTACTTCATGTAACTAATGAAAATCAAACACATAACATTCATGCTTCCCTAACATGCAATACTAGTGTGAAAAGCACCTTACTACACATGAAAATGCCAATTACATCATGAACAAAATCATGCCTATCCTACATTAACAAACAATATGAATGCTAAGATACAGCAAATCACAACAACATATGATTTGTCCCAATCTTAAAGAAGAGACACCTTAGTTAAAGAGTGATTTTTGGTTAATAAATGAAACAATAATGAAGACAAATGATTTTTGCATATGCATTTTACATATATAAATGCAACTACATAAAGATTAAATAACTACTCATTATTTGTAACTTACAAAGTAAAGCTAGTATGGTTCAAAATCTATCTAGAATAAATCAATAAATAAGCATTGACTTTATAGTGAAAGCAACGAACCCAAAACTTAAAGTTAAAGAGATCATGTGATGTGCAAAGATGAAATTGCAAATCTTGCATAAAATTGCAAACAATTGAAGCTTAAAATCACTAATCACATGTCAAAACATAAAGGAAAGAATATAACATACGAAGATGCAAATAGGTGGATGGAAAGAGGCCATACTCAAAGCTTTAAATAACCGTCATTATAGGAGAATGAGTACTAAAATTCGTGCCTTCGATCATGGTTGTGCTCTTTCCTTTGAAAACCCTCATTGATTTTGTTCTTCTCTCCCTTTAATCATGCTTGTCCTTTAATTTCTCCCTCCTAAGAGCTTTATGCATTTTTTTCCTTGTATGGGGAGCAAGGCTTTGGGCAAATAGAAAAGTGAGATTTAAGGGTTTGTTTGAGAGTTTGGCATTAACAATGAAAGTGAGAAAGAGGGAAAGTGAGATCTAAGGGTGTAAGAGTGAGAAATTGGATAAGTAAGATATGGTGCGAGAGTGAAATTGGGGGAGGTTTTTCTTTTTATTTTTTAATTATCAGTGGTCATGAAACTATTGGTAATTGAAATAAAATCGTTAATGTTTGCACTGTTATTTAATAGGTGGTTTGTCATTAGAAAGAATGCTAGTAATTGAACATTTATCAATGGTTTTTTTTTTAAATCTCCAGTCAATTTGTACCTCTATCTGCCACTTTTTTTTTTTTTTGATAGTGTCTTAGGCTTACTGAGATAAGGCTAAGCATGTGTTGTGTGTGGATTCTTAATTGCCTATTAGGTGATATTCGATATATTAATCATTATCTTCGGATGTGGTTGGAAGGATCTTTATTTATAAACTCCATAGGCAATACAATGATAAGGACAATCAAGCTAAGTTACATAGTGAAAAATGTAAAAGTTGTCTAGTTAGATGACTTGTGACATTCAAAGCAATTTGGATAACTTGCTATTTTAGTTCCTTGATTGAGACTTAATGAGTAGTACCTATTGAATCCAGTGAGCCTTCTAGGATTAGGCTAAATTGGGTTAAACGAATCCAATACTTATGGGTTGGCCCCAATAACATATATGCAACAATTTTATTGAAGACAAAATGCATTTTAAATGGCTAAATAAGAATGTCAATATATATATGTATATCAATTAATTAACACTTTTTTATTGAATTAGTTAATTTTTTATCATCAACTTTTGAAAAAACAAATTTTTAAATACAAGGTAAAACTATATACTTTTTTGTCACTTTATTTATTACAAAAGATGTTCAAAGTTTTGAAAGTTGGGATTAGAAAAAAAAAAAAAGGCAAGTAGGAATATAATATCAAATCTCCCAACATTTATAGCTTGTTTTGGTATATAAAATAAAAAAAAATTTAAGATGAAAGTGATTTTGTAGATTAAAAAAAATTTTTACCTTTATTTTAATTTGAATTTAAAAAGGGGATAGATATTGTAAAATAATAATATAAGAGCATAATATATATCACCCACAATTATGTAAAAAAGATTCCCTTTACATTTTACACAATCAAACACCTCCTTAATTTTAAAAGAAATGTCACTTGAGTTAATGCTATTATGAATTCTCTTTTCTGCTTTGATTGAAATTTGTGGAAATCAAACAAGCTTTTTCATTTTTAAAATTTATACAATCTTTTAACAGTATGAAATGAAATTAATGTTTTACATCAATATGTTGTTTAATTTCCACCCACACAATATTTGTAAAATTCTAAATAAAAGATTATTTTGTATGAATTTCTATTTTTTTAATTATTGAATGTTGTTTGACCTCAAAATTATTATGTGAGTAAATAATTACATCGAGTTATCTTCAGAACATATAAAGAACATAACTTTTGAAACATAAAAAGTTTCATTTACATTTGGGAGTAACATTTTAAACCTATGCTATCAAGAGCATATAACATTCAGGTCAATAAAAAATAAGAATAAAAAAAGGTCCCCTAAATATTATTTTTGTAAAAAAAAAAATCAACCATTAACAAATATATAAACATATAATCTTTTAGAAAAATTTATTTTTATATGTATTTATATGATTAATTGTTTATTAATTTTCAGAGTAAGTTATATGAATTTTCTCTAAATTTTATTAAAATTATACAAATTATTTATTTATTTTTTAAAACCAATACAAATCTCATATGAATTTTTTTTTAAATTACACAAATCTCTTATTTATTTTTAAAAATCCTCTTAAAAAAGCATAAATTACATAAATTTCTCTTACACAGATATTTTCTCTCTTTATAGGAGAAGTCTGTATATATTTTGACAATAGAAAAAAAACTTGTATAATTTTAAAAAAATTTAGAAGATATCTATATAATTTACTTTTTATTTTGACAAAAGTTTATATCCATATATTTTAAAAATAGAAGAGATGTATAATTTTAGTAAAATTCAAAGGAGGTGTGTATTAATTTTGAAAAAAAAATGTATATAATTTTAGTTAAAAATTTAAAATTTTTTAATTTACCAAAAAAAATATTGTTTTAGCTCTTTTATCGAAATTGAAGGTCAAATTGTCAATTTCGTTCAAAGAAACAGCGTGACAAACAACAGTGGCTCAAAGCCTCAAATCTGGCCATGATCACTTGTCGGGTCGTAAAATCACCGTCATTTTTCAAATAAGGGTAGTCTCATTTTACTTTCTGGGTTCTCTTCGGTGATCAATTAAAACGAGCTGCTGTTCGTTTCTCAGTTCTGATCTGGTTCCTATTGCAGGCCTCACAATAACTAATGTGGAGGCTACCGCATTCTATAATAGCCAGGATCACTCTAACACTAGCGCGTGCATGACACACACCATCGTTGGCTCTAGCTCGCGTGCCTAATTATATTTATTATTAAATTAATGCAGACATTAATTTATAATTTAGTAATGTCAAATTAATAAAAATTAAATACATAGTTTCAAAATTTTATATATTAAAATTTTAATATAACAAATAAATATTATTAAATTTTTAATATTTTATTACTACTTTAAATATTTTTTAAATATTTAAAAAATTTATTTCTTAATTAAAAATAATAATTATTTATAGTTAAAAGTTAAAAATATTTAATTCTAAAATTTTATCATTTTTAAATTATATTAAAATTTCACTTAATATTAAAAAATTAAAAAATAAATGATAATTTTAACTAAACATTTTGATATTAAAAAAAAATGTGATTAAGAGATAGGACATAATAGATGATATGCATCGAAAATAGTTAAATATGTGTTTTTTATTATTTTTATATTCTCTCTTTCTTTTTTGTTTTAACTCAATTTTCTTCTAGTACTTTTTATTTTTTATTTTTTAAATTTATCTAAAGTAAACTATTCTATTTTATAAGAATTTTAAGAAAAATTTAATGATTAATTTAACTAATTTTTTACTTGTTCAACTTTAATGGGTTTAAATAACTTTTAACTAATTTGATCAATTTTTAACTAATTTTTTTATCTTATCAATCTTCTAGGCTGATTGAATTAGATCCTAGTCCAACTGGTGAAACTGATTAATTTAATCCAGTTCTAATCACCTTAGCTATAAATGATAGAAGCTAACAAGACAAATATATAAGGAAAAATTTTACCTATGATCACAATTTAATAAAAAATTCTATTAAAGAATTCTGAACATTAAGGTTTTTTTGGAAGAATTAAAAGAATAAGTTGACACTTGTATTTTTTAAATTTACCACCCATATTATCTAAAATTACAACTTGATTTTTCTTAAAGTTATAAAAGCATTTTTATTTAAGAATAGTAATAAATTTAAAATACTTTTATAATATTAAAAATTAGATTATAATTTTAAAAAATATAAATAATAACGAATCACTAATAATAACTTACTTTTTTAATTCTTCATACAGTAAACCTTTTATTAACTTATAATCTTAAGATAAAATTTTGTCAATATTTATAATTCCCAGAGTAATGGGCATCACAAAAGCATCGACTAACTTTTGACCGGCGCGTATGATGAACGCTCCGTGCGTTGCGCTAATCCTGGTCTTAAGATTCCGTTTCATCGCCTATTCCAATCAGCCTTTTTGTTTTTGGGAGCTGCTTTTCTTTCTTCCTTCCTAGAACTGCGTACAAAGTAGTCACTTTATTCACACCTTTTCTACTGCCGCTTGCCTCACTCTCTCTGCTTCAGCTAGGGCTCCTTCTCTCGCTCTGTCTCTCTCTCTCTCTCTCTCTCTCTCTGACATAGAGAGACCCTGAAACTCGCACATTGCAGTTTCTCTCTAAAAGCAAAAGATGGTAGAGGGACGAGGCTCCACTCTTGTGCACATTTTGGTGGTGGCTTTAAGCTTAGTCGCCTTTGGCTTCGCCATTGCTGCTGAGAGAAGAAGAAGCGTCGTAAGCTTCTTTTATCCTTTCCCAATCTCTAGCTGTTCTCAATTTCTGAAATCTAATTATAGCATTTTCTGTAATCATGTCTGGACGTTTACATGAAGTGCTCTGTCATTATTACTTGTAATTTTTTGATGGAATATCAGGGATTTTAACTTGGTAGCTAGAGATCTATGTGTTCAATTGTGATTTCTTGAGTTAGTTTTAGATTTTGTTAAGGTTTATGTTTTAAGTGACAATTTTATGTCCCAAATGAAAGAGATTCTGGTTTGCTAATTGCTGAGAGGGGGAGACGACTATGCTTTGTCTTCTACTTTCTTGTATTTCTGCAACTTTCTGCATCTATGGATAACTGCTTTTCTGTAATGGGCTGTTAATTATCTCAGGAAAACAAAATGGAATTCTTAATAGTCATTTATTAGTGACACCACCGCCAAAGACAATGACATCTAACTTTGCATAAATTACCTTCTGAATTTGTGATGCCATTTCATATTAAGTAACAGGCATGCTTTCTTTTAGATTTCTTTACGTTTAGTCAGCTATATTAGGTGGTAGATTCAGGAATGTACGGTACACTATGGTTCCAATGTTGTCTTGTTCGAAGAATGCAAACCACTAAGCATAGTAATTTTTCTGACGATTCTTAAAAATAGTAGCCTTTTTTTAATTGGGAAGTAGTGTTGCTACTGACTATGGAGGCTTTTATCACTAAAGAGCTTGGAGATTATGACTAAAAGTTATAAAAATTTACTTGTCTTGTATTGAATCTTGTAAAAATGATTCATAATTGTATATGAATGTAATTCATTTCTGGAACCTTTCAAGTTGGATTTAACTGAGCTGTGCTTTGTAGTGAAGGAAGACTGTTAAAGTGATGGCCTGTCAAATTCACCCGTAGCTTTAGTTTGACTTTTTTTTGTATTTTATAATTATTATTCTTTATTTTGAACTTGTTGCTAGGAATTAGGATGCAAAAAATTTTATAATCTATTTAGTGTCTGATCTCTGATAAAATAGACTGATTATGCATATTTGGGGATAGAACAAATGTAATTTCTTCATCCTTATCATGGGGAAGTTTATGCTCATCCCAGTAGTTGAGATTTGGGGATAGAACAAATTGCTGCCAGCCACATGTGCCTAAGAAACATTGAATAGATAAGATTCACTGTCACTAGCCTCGCCTTGTGTTACTATTAAATTCTTTTGGTTGCTTTCTAAAGAGCCAGCTTATTTCTGCTCTCCTTTTTCCTCACTCTATCTCTTTATCTTGTCTATATTTGTTACCAATATCTGACATTTTTGTCTGAGTGGTCATAACTGAGCATTTTTACAACAGAAAAATGTGGCTTTATTAGCTTCCTGTGTTTAATGTTGAATTAATAGTAATGGGAGAATAGTTTGGAAACTAGATTTCTTTGGGCACTACAAATCTTTGTTTAGCAAATGCATTATAAGTTATTTTGGAAAAGATGAAATGCATATAAGATTTTGTGATTTGAGTTGGTAGTTTTGTTATAATCCAGTCTTGGATGTCTATGTAGGCCCAGGAACCCAAATATTGTACTTCATTTAACATGTCTCTGAAAAAAATTCTGATGGAATGAAGACTAGCACAATTCCATTTTCTGTACTGACTACTGAGAATTGTTTTCAGAGGTTGTAATGAGCGTGTTGGTATATTTACAGGCTAAGAAAGTCAAACTTATTTACATAGGAGACTTCCTATTGGAATGACACTATTAGACCAAGACTTGAAGAGAGGGCTACCTTAGTCTTTAGAAATTTTAGCATAGATCATAGAGTTCTAAATGAAAATCTGAGTAGCTTTGATCCTTGATCTTTAGGATCCACTATATTAAATGTAGTATTGAAGTTATCCTAGGCCTACTACCATGTGGACAGTTGTTATTGGAGGTTTATTAAGAGCCAATTGATTGTTTGTTAATAAATGATTCATAATAGATTCTTTGACGTTTATGATGAGCCAATTGTAAATCTCTGATTTATTGCACTGAACTCTGCATTTGTTAGATTAGATCACTAACAGTATTTTCCAAGCTACCCAAACTTAAAAAAAGAAAAAAGAAAAAAATCTAAACCTGCTGGATGCTTGTCCCAATTAGTTATTTTTTGAATCATTTGTAGGTGGGCCCCATTAGGTAGCCCTTTTCAGATAATGTGCTGCTTTCTGTCTTTGATATGGATTGTGAAAACTGGGTGCTTTATCATTTCTAAAACAATAAGATCCTGGGTTACAGAAATTTTCTAAATATCTGGGATATGGATATAGAGGGGTGCATTACATTAATTATTTGAAAAATATATTTATATATTAAAAAATTGATGATGTTGGAAACTTGGAATTAAATTTTAAAAAATACTACATAATGTATATTCATACAAATGTGACAATTGACAAAATATAATCATTGCAAACCTTGATTTTAGCTCAAAAATATGCATTATGTACCAATACAGGGGAAGGAGTACAGTATGCTGGTGTATATCCAATACGGGTACAGCTACTCCTGCAAAAATGGAGTGCTTCATAGACAGGTGCTTTGTGAAGAGCATTATAAGTGGAAAATATAGAAGATAAGAGAGATCTCTAGTGAAGAACAATTGTATACAAACATTAAAGTTCTTGATGTTCTAACCCAAAAAAGGGAAATAATAAAAGCCAGAGGTGATAGTTTTCTTGATTGTATTGTTTAAGATTGGGGTTTAGGGGCAGTTTGTGAAGCAGAAATAAGTCATGTCTTGGTATATTTTTATCCTTCAAATCACACATCTTGCAGAGCCTAGATTCAGCAGAATGGCTGGACATGTCTACCATAATCTACCCTTCAGTTCATATGCTGTGGTCAATTTTGTTTAAAATGTGTGGCAAGTTGTTCTTATAGTTGCTATTGACACACCTATTATGTTGCAGTTTTTTATACTATTCTTTCTCTTTCTTGACAGGGAACCATGTATAAAGATGAAAGAACAAATGAAACATATTGCATCTACAATTCTGATGTTGCAACTGGATATGGTGTGGGTGCATTCCTGTTTCTTCTTTCAGGTGAATCGCTGCTTATGGGAGTGACAAAGTGCATGTGTTTTGGGAGGCCTTTAACACCTGGAGGAAATAGAGCATGGTCCATTATATATTTTATATTATCTTGGTAAGAATTCTGGCTAAAAATATGAAATCTTTAATTTCTTCTGAACATTGACATATTATAATATATTGTGCAATAATTCTTATGTCTTATGAAAAGCTGTGTGGGACAACCCCCAGGTTGAGTTGTATTGGCCTACTTATTTAAATGGACCAAAAAGTCCAACCTCGCCTACCAAGTTTAACTCACCCAAAAAAAAAAAAAACGTTAAACCACCAAAACAAATTTTTTAAAAAATAGCATTCATTGCAATTACATGTATCCTTCAAATCCCAAAAAAATTTCTCAAACAATCAAATTCAAGCTTTAAATACTTAAACAACTCTTTTAAGTTTCAACAACCAAACAAAAATAACTACTTAACTAGTTTATGTTTCATCAAATAACTAAATCTTGTAGCAAGAGTTGAAATATGATTCCAATTCTTTAGATTATTAGGAGTAGTTAAGGAAAATAAAAAGGAAAGGAAAAGAAAGAAAGCCAACTCGGTGGTTATGTGGGTTGGCCCATTAACTCAAGGATTAAATGATCGAAACAACATGATTCCAAAAAATCCAACCCTCTATTTTGATGGATTAAAGGGGTCAACTCGGTGGGTTTGACCCATTTTGACAGACCTTTATGATGTCTACTATGTTATTCCAATTAGAATGACTATTGTAATTCTCATTTTGCCTCACCATTAATAGGTTTGCTTGATTTCTTTTTACATCATTCCTCACCAATTTTGGCCATGAATTAGTGTTGAGGTGAATTAAAAATTATTCTGTTTCAAAATTACGATAAATGTAGAGTTGGAAATATGCCTTGTCCCATTGTATAGTTTGTGCTTTTTTCTTTATTCAGGTTAAGCATGCTCATCTTTTCCATATCCAAATGTTGCTGGTGAAATATGCAATTGTGCAACATAGCTATAGCATCAATCTTTCACCTTTCCTATTCAAGTTTCTGAATTTTCGTTGTTATATTTTATGCGCTTGCAGGGTGACTTTTCTGATTGCAGAAGCATGCATAATAGCTGGTGCAAGTAAGAACGCCTATCACACCAAATATCGGGGAATGATTTATGCTCAAAACTTCTCCTGTGAATCTTTGAGGAAAGGTGTGTTCATTGCTGGAGCAGTTTTTGTTGTTGCTACCATGATTCTTAACGTATACTACTACATGTATTTCATAAAGGCCACAACTACTCCAGCTTCTCACAAAGCGAATCGGGTAAGCTCCACGGTTGGTATGACTGGGTATGCATAAATTCTCTGATGATTATGGTAGATGGGTTCCAAATTTTGAATCTTGATGTCAATGACTGTGTATTGTCCTTATTGTAACATAATGGTTTTCGGGTTGGCTTTGCTTAGGCAGCGTATTATGGTGTTCTCCTGGATGTTACTATATTTAGTTGTTAGAGGCAAGCTATAAGTATCAGTGTTTATGAAATGAGGATTTATTCAGCTAAATTTGTGGAGACTTGTAAAGTACCATATAATTTTCATATTGCAAGTTTGCAAAAATGTTTAAACTTGCAATATATTAATTAGTCGAATTGAACTTTAGGATGCTCTGCTGTCTATTTGAAGTTAAGCATTCGAACTAGAACATTTTATTGAAGAAGTTATATAATATAAAGTGACATATTAGGATATAACTTAAATATATATTGAAAAATTTCCACATTTTTCTTGTGGTAGGTAAATAGCTCAGGCCACCTTTTAAGGCCTTGTTGCAAGGGTGAGGGAATCATTTTTCAAATTGTGTCCGATTATACTTAGTTTTTTAATTATTTTTTAAAAAATAAAGAGACAAAAGTCATTTTTTATTTTATCTGTATTCTTTTGACGTTCTTTTTTTTTTTTTTTCATTTATATCATCTGCCAAATGGATCGTTAATTCTTCTTGGGAGGAGAATGGATGGATTGTTGAGTTAGCCGCATGCTAGTTCAAATGGGTTGATCTTAACCGTCCTTGTTCACAGCGATTTTTAATCACAATATTTTGTCATGGATGGATTGTTAGAGTGAGCCGCATGCTAGTTCAAGTGGGTTGATCTTAGCCGTCCTTGTTTGCAGCCATTTTTAATCACATAATACTTTGACTCAACAAGAGCATATCAATTATTGTCAGAAAGGAAAAAGTACCATAGCCCAAAGGAAAACAAATTTAAAAACAACAGCAGATATTTACGTTCTCCCTATTCTTTGGTGAAAAGAATGTTAATCTGCACTACCAAGTACCGGCCCACCAAAAAAGATTTGGTGAAAAAACAAAAAGGGAAAAGAACAAGAACATTGTAGAATAGTCACGTTAACTTGGGTCAAAGAGGGATTAGGATCTTGAAGTGAGAATTTCGTACAATTTTGTGAAGTGAGGCACAAACAGTTCCATAAATTTTAAGAAATATATATATGTTAAAAAAAATGTGAGATATTTTATCACTTCAGAGAAAAACTCATTTCACTTCAGAACATCCATTTCGGTCAAAGAGTAGGTAATGAATGCACTTAATTTAAACGTTTTGAATCCCTCGCAAGTGCAAAGAAGTTTTACGGCCTAAGTTGACATGTAGTTTAAGATCACAAGGACAGTGGCCTTCAAAAGTGATTGGAGTAGCATTTTTTTGCATGAACGTTTATACTTTATAGTTAGCAGTTAAACAAAAAAAGGAAGAAATTATATTTACTTAGTCTTGATTTTTGTCTTTAATTATAACATTCTTAGTTTTTAAAAATCACAATTAATTTTGTAATCTATTAATTACATTACATTAATCTCTTTCTCATCCAAATTAATTATAAGTTTAATTTTCCGATGTGAAATAACTAACTACCCTTCCCATGACTTAATGAAAAATTGCATTTACTCATCACATGTTCTGCTTCTGATTGTAATGTTCTTGCCATTTGCATTTGCCCTCCATCTCCAAATATGATTTAGGGTTTTAATTTCCTTGGAATCCCAAAAAAGTGCAACTCAAGTTGATACATAGTTTGAATTTGAATCTCTGAAATTCAGAGAATCCAAGTGCTTCTAAAATGTCTCTGTTGGTGTTTTTATTTTTTCAGCTTGTCCTCTTCACAAAATGCATTTTAGAGGGTATTTTTGGGTTCCTTGAACTCTAAAGGATCTAACTTTTATATAGTTTGAGATCCTATATAGTTTAAGATCAGCTATATGCTAGCCCTCAAATGTGATAGAGTAGTATTTTTTAGCATGATGTTTATACTTCTTAGGGAATAATTAAAAAATATGAAAAATTATATTTACTTACTTTGATTTTTACCTCCAATTGCTTCCATGAATCAATAAAAATTGGCAACTGACCCCACTGATTCATTACTGTTAGCCCATTTGCAATGACTCCCTCCTGTCCAAATCAACCGTCGAGTCTAACTTCGCTAACTGGAAGTAATAAAATGCCCTTCCCATTGTTTTACAGAAACTCCTACTCATTCACCCTTTTCTTTGTCCTCAATTACAATTTTTCATCATGTCCAAATGAATTCAATTTTCATAGTTATTAAGAAATTTAATTCCAAAATTAGTCAAATGTAAATTCAAATTTAATTCGTTTTTTGGATAAGTTCATAACATTAGAAAAGGACATTGCAATGGGGCTATTACATTAGGGGATTAATTGTATTTTTATATATAGGGGAAAACATTGCAATTGAGCGCTACGATTATGTAAGTAAATAGAAATTTTTCAATGGGTGTTGAATAATGGAAATAGTATTATAGTAATCTTATATAGCTAAAATTAGACTTAATGATTGATTTGAACAAGAAAGAGTTATTGTCACACTCGAAAATGCAACTGCGTGGTGTTAAAAAAAAAAATTCAATTTGGCTTTTGAAAACAAAAACTGAAATCAAAATAGAAATAGTAAAGTCGCTACTAAAATTTTATTTTTTAAAAGGTAAACTTTGAAAAAGTCTTTTTACTTGAAAAAAAAAGGGTCTATGAATCAAATACAGGTTAGGGAGTCGGTTGTTAGTGAGGAAGGTGTTAAGCACCCGACTACACCCGTTCATAGAATGGTTATCCTAAGTGAGTTGTGCAAAATTAATATAGTCTTTAGTCTATTTTAATTCCTCTAACAAATCACATGCGAATTAAGAATGAGAAAATTTAAAAAAATAAATTAAAAATAAAATAAAAAGGAAAGAACTTAAGAAAATAAAATTAAAAAAAATATTTATTTAGAAGCACAAATTTGACCTAGTATGAGAGTTTATGGCTTACGTACCCTTTGGGAAGGATTAAAGTCCACGTAGTTCAAATAAGAGTAGTGTTTTTTTGGCTTTTTTTAAATTGTTGTTGTTGTTTTTTTTTTTGGTTTGTTCTTCTTCTTTTTTTGTTCTTTGTTTTTCTTTAATCTTTTTAATTTTTTTGTTTTTTTTTTATGAAAAGACAAAGAAAATAAAAATTATTTTTTCCTTTAACAAATAAAATGAATTTAAAATTGGTTGATGTCTTTTGATTTGTTAAAGATAGAGTTAATTTTATTTCTTTACTTTTCTTGTATTGTTAGTTTTTTTTTTTTTCTCATCATTTTTTTTTGTTTTCATTTTTTCTCTTTTTTTTTTTTTTTTTTCTTAATTTGTTGTTTTTGTTTTGTTTTGTTTTATTTTTTATTATTATTTTTATGTACTGAGTGAAAAAGAAAAAATCATTGTGAGCTTTTGCAAATAATTTTGAAAGTGATTTATATATTTTGATTTGAAAAAACTAAATTAATCCTACTTCTTTACTCCTTTTTTTAATAATTTTTTTTCTTAATCTTTGATCTTTTAGTCTTTTAGATTTTTTAGTTATTAATTTTCTTATTTTTGGATTTTTTATCTTTTAGTTTTTCTATTTTATTTATGATATTTTTATTTTTGTTTTATGTTTTGTTTTGTTTTGTTGTTTTTTTTTATTTCCTCTCTTTTTCATGAAGCACATTTTTATTTCTAATTTTTAGCCAAAAAGAAATTTGAGAAAAATTCGTAAGTTTAATTAATATTTGAACTCTCTCTTCTTTTTTTTTGAAAAGAAGCACACTTTACCTAAAAAAAAAAGATCTATTTTGTTTTGGAATTCTCTTTCTTTTTTTTCTTTTTGAAAATTTACTCTCTCTCTCTCTCTTTTTTTAATGTGTTAATTATTGAAACTCAATTTATACAAAAACATTTGACAACTCAACTAAGTGACTAAGGAGACTTATTGTCACACACAGCCCTGAATGACCCCTAAACGCTTGAGGAGATATAAGATCCCATATAGTAACTCTAAAAATTAAAATAAAATGAAATGAAGATAAAATAAAATAAAAATATTCACAAACACATAACAACTTATGAATGTGTGTGTTTTGGTGCATTCTATTAGAGATCATCCTCGATCACATATTGCATCTTATTCAAAATACATAAATTACAAAAAAAGATAAGGAAAACCCATTGAGCATATTGTCTTGTAATCCCTCAAACCTTCCGTGCAGCTCCCCTTCACTTCACCAATTCATGGGCCCTTTAGGAAATCGCAGTCATTAGGTTTGCTCCTCTTTAAGTGTTTGCCTCTTTCTGGAGCTCCCTTGTTTTGGATCTCCTCCAATCTGAAACATCCAGGTGAATCTTCAAAGCTCCCCTTGATCTTTCCTTTTTACCAAATAACCTTAAGCTAAAATCCCCAAAAGAAATCCTCCCAAATCCTTCCAATTTAGTCACTATCGGGAAAGTCGTAACCACACTAAAAATGGCCCTTCTTATTTTCTTCCTTTATTCTTGTGCTCGATCTCCTCCTCAATCTCTCACATCTCCCGTTCTCTGTCTCAAGCTCTCTATATCTCCTCCTTGTCTGAAAAACTCCTTTGATTTTTCTCTTAATCTCCTCCTTTTTGAATCTTTCTTGTGCCTCGGTTTGAATCAAGAATCCCTCTTTTTCGCTTCCTTCCCCTTCCTTGATCCGCTTCTCCATCCTCCCATTCCGTTTTTACGTCTCCTTTTCTCAGCCTCCGATGGTGAAAGGGACGTGAGGGGAGGTCAACCCCTCAAGTGCACCACTGACCTCCTGCTCTTCTCTCTGTTGGTTCCTCTGAAATGCTGGATGCCCTTTCCCCTTTCGTGCTCTATTCTTTGCTTCGATCTTGCTCTTTGCTGATGGCAGAGGACGAATGAAGGGAAGCCCTGGGTCAAAATGCAGAACCCTGTGTTTTGACCCCCTTTCATTTTTTTGGTGTTGGGTCAATGGATTAGAGGAGGTGGGCTGCAGCTGCATTTTTCTTATTGGGCTAAAAACTTTCTTTCTTTTTTGATTTCTTATTGGCCTTACAGTTTTCTTTTTTTCTTTTTTTTTTTTTTTCCTTCTTTTCTCTTTGATTTCATTTTTCTTCCTTCTTTTCTTTTTTTTTTGTCAAAAATTTTCTTCTATCTTTTATTTATTATTATTATTATTATTATTATTTTGCTGGTTTTCTTTTGTATTTTGATTGAGTTTTTTTCATTTTTCGTATTTTTTTTAATAATTTGATTTTGTTATTATTTTTAGAATTACTCGGACAAAATAAGGTGTTCATAGTTGCTCCTTTTTACTTGTTTCTTGGGTAAAGAAAATAAAAATATATTTATTTTTTTTATTTTTACATAAGGAATAAATAAAGATAAAGAACATATATTTTGTCTGAGAAGATTTGATCGCTTCTTGACACAACTAGACAATAAACAAAAGGAGAAAAACGACCTAAACAAAATATGATGTTTACAGTTATTGTAATGGACAAATAAATTGAGAAATCAATTGCAATTTTTATAAATTAAAAAAAATATTATAACCAGAGTTAAAGATCAAGGTTTGTAAGGATAATTTTTTTTAAATATAGTAACATTACATTTTAAAACATTGGAGAAAGACAAAGCTTTGTTCTCTAAAATTTAATATTTTCTATTCCATTAATGGAGAAATCAATATTTTTGCCCAAAAACTATATAAAAGTGGAATTCAGAGCAGTATGTTGACCAATAAACGCATGATATATGAAGAGAAGGAATATAATTAAAAAAGGATTAATTTTGGGTGTAGTTTCTTATATTTATTATTAAAATTTTCAATTAAAATATGACAGGCATATAGTTTGCTAATAAAAATATGACAATTATATGCTTTAATTAAAGAATTTATATAATTGTTTGCAAAAGTTATACATTTTTTATTTCTTTATTGAGAAACTTGATAATAGCTCATTTGATTTACCACAATTCGAACATATTTCCTTTAAATAATTTGTACAATATTTATTATATTCTTATAATCATTACTTTATCCATCAAATTATCATTTTTATTATGAAATCAGTTTTTTAAAAGTAGGAATACAAAAATTATTTCCTATTCCATTTACTCTCATTTACTTTTACTTAATTATAAAAGTTATTTCCTATCTCATTTATTTCTACATACCTCTATTTATTCAATTTTTACATTCACATCTTCTTTATACCATCCAACTAAACGGCCTTTTAAGATATAAGGAATTCTATTTAAGTGTTTTTTTATTAAAAAAATATGACATGCTTTTTCAAGGTGATTAACAAATAAACTTGCCAATTTTTTTGTTTGTGGTGCAAATAAATTAGTTGGATTGTTTCTAATAAAGCGTCAATCTTCTTGCTTCTATGCTTTAGGTGGGTAACCCATAGGCCACTGCCAAAGTGTGAAGAGTGTAGGGAAATTGTGTGAAATGTATATTCAAAAGGGAAAAAGGTCTTGCATTGGTTATGGTTGAAGAATAAGCGTATTCGTAGGATTGGTTCAGCTCATAAGTTTACACTTCTTGGTTGGAAATACCATTCATTGATGTTTAATTTCCAATCTCAAAAACATCCACTAGGTTAGTTGTGTAGAATTATAGGTTATGATCATCTAATTTTCTAACCTATTTGTTTGTCAAAAAAAGTTTTAAAAAATTTTTCATGACAATTTTATTCATTAAAAATTTTATTTTATGATTTTTTTTGGATTATATGAAAACAAAAAAGTGGCATATAGTAGACGACGTGGCAAAGTGGTGGTAGGTGATGTAATGTAAGCAATGATTGTAGGTTGGGGGCCAGTGGTGGAGGCAAGATAAGGGTTGGGCCTTTTTAAAGAAAATAAACTTGGGCAACTTCGTTTTAAAATTTGTTCTTGAACTTGAGTTTAAACTGAATAGAAAAGTTTGAATCCAAGTTTGACTAAGACTCTTTTCAAAATTTTTAACTTAATTTCAATTTTGCTCATATTGAAAGTTTTATATTCAAATGTAGGCCTAAGTTTCAAAATTTAAAATCTAGACTAGAACTCTAATAAAAAAAAAAATTCATCTTATTTTACAAGTTTTTATTTGGGCTTGAATACAAAAGTTAATATTAAGTCCATCTTGCTTCCAAAATTCTTGTTTGGCCCAAATAGAAATTTTTAGGTTTGTGCTTAAGCACAAGTATAAGCTTCGACTTCACTTACTTCGGGTGAAAGCGCAACTCATGGTGGTTTTGATGACAATGTTGTCCTCTATGAGTAAAAGTGGATTTTCATGGTAGGGAGTTGAAGCAAAAATAAAAATAATTTTCATACTTTTTAAAAAAAATTTCTAAAAAATTAGATGATCGAAAAATTTTTCAAAGAATTATTTAAAAAAAACACACAAAATAAATTTTTTGTATGTCAAAAACATTTTCCAAAAATAAATTCATATTAGTTTTTGCTACTCATTTAAATTACTTGTTTGAATCTCATGTAAACATTTTGCTTTAACAAGCATTAATTTTATTAAAGGAAATTTCATAAGAGTCATTATAAAAAATTTAATTTATTTATTTTAAGTAAATAAATTTTATGTTACACATAATCAAAAGAGTGATTGGCATAAAATATGAGATTAATCTCGATCCTGTAAGCCTATAAACTAAAACGTAGATTTTTGTACATGTGCCAAATATTTGGAATGATTCAAATTTTCACTTATATATTTTCTAGAAATTTTAGTAAAATCTTCCCCAAATTAGACTATTGTAAAATTTTACAACAACTTAATACCAATAAATAACCTAAAATACATTTCAGGATAGTTCTGCTCTCAAATCTTTACATTCCAAAGTATTAATAATCATAATGAACTACTTGAGGAGCAGGGATTCTACTTGTGGTTTAAAGGAGTCACAATCTAAATCATGATAACAAATTTATCTACAAAAGAACAGAAACAAAACATGAAGCCTACACAAAACAAGTGTAAAGCTCATTACACAATCATAAACGAACTACGCTATGAATGACGAGTTAAGTTTTACATTACTAATTGAAACATGTAAATTGAGAGAGTGAGTTTGAGAACTCAGTGAGCATATAATTTACATCACAATAAGGAAATGATACAAATAAAAGCATGGATGTTTTACTAAAAATATTTTGAATAAAATAATATGTAATCAAGAAACTTAAAGTACTCTTACTAAAGAAAAAATCATGTATAAAATTTACAATGTTAGCAAGTAAATCTGCAACTTAATAATATAAGTGGAAGAGATTGACATAAGTCTTAAAATCAAATTATCACACTAGTAAAATAAAATCTATATACTAGAAAAATTCAAGGTGGTTAAAGAAATTAAATTGAACTATAAAATCAATTTACTATATTATAAAAGGAGATGAGCACACTTAAATAGAAAAAATTTCAAAAATAACTAATGAGAGGACCCTGTAACAAAACCAAAAGCAGACATGAGCATACAATTCACAAGATAATTAACCATACACAGCATAAGACTTGTGAAACATTAGTTTGGCATAAGCACATAGCTCATGAGGTAACTTACCAATATGATCATCCCACTCAATTCACTTCCTTCTAATATCATTCAACTAATCCATATTTTTTGGCCTCCACACGGGGCTAACGTCACCCTTTCTTTACCAACTGGGGTTCCAACCAAGGTGCATATAGGGTTAATAATTATTATTGATAGCTACAGTGTTCTAAACAAAATTCTTCCCTATAAAAACAATTTCATACAAATATAAATATAAATACAATTAGTGTAAAATTTAGAAGAAATAGAAAACATAATTAATACCTCTAAGCCATGTAACTTTATCATCATGCCCATTAGCATATTGAGTATAACTTGTACATTTCCTTTCCACAATATAGTTCGAAGTCAAATTTTCATTATAAGTCTATAATGAGAAGAACATCAAGTCTTTGGACACATTAATCAAATAAGCATTTGTAAAACATTCAATGAATTTGAACTATTCAATAAAGAAACAGTCACATTGATCTTGAAATTAACCTAATTTAATATTCTTCATTCATCAATCCAATTGTTTCAATAGAGGTGTCAATTAAAGAGCTTGTCCAAAAAGATAATTATTTGAAATAGACAATAAGAGAGAATTTTTTTTTTGAAAAACATAAAAACACATTATGGTTAGATTATCTAATCACAAACAATACCAACCTGACAATGAATATCATATCTAACTTTTCCATAAACGTGAGAAATGTAATGTTTGGTTTCTCCGTAAACATGCAAAACACACTGGGTATAAAAGCAAGTCCCTTGAAATAAATGATTTAAGGCCAAATAAAATTATGATAAGATTTTAAATAATAAAAAATGAGGATTTGAGATTTGAGTTGCCTAGAAACCGGAGCTAGAGTGGTTTAATAAAATTGCTGAAAGTATAATGCATTTTGTAATTTCAAGTACTTTTTAGAAAACTCATAGAAGAAATTTTTAAATGGGAAAAATGATTTTTCCAGGGTTCCCAGAGGCCTTAAAAATCATAGGAACCCTTAGAATGGTTCAAACCCCTCTAATTAATGTTTTATAATGTTGGTTAACCCGAAATTTAACCTTTTCATTCAGAAAAGTTTTAGATTTAAATTGAGTAATTCCAAAGGCAATTTATAAGTTAGAGAACTTAAATTTTATGATGAAAAATATGGTTCTAAAAAAGGACTTGAAATAGGCATAAAACGGAAAAGCCAAGAAAAGGGACATGGATGGGATTTTTAAAAAGAATCATAAAAAGCTTCTCCCTTTATATGAGGCATCCCACTCTTCTCCTCATGTGACCTACCTATTTTCTACCCAAAATAGAGAGAGAAACTAGGAAGGAGAGACGTATAAGAAGGAGGAAGAAAAGAAAGGAAAACTTCAAGGAAAGGTAAGGAAAGTGAAGGTTTTTCATAGTTCTTCTTTTAATAACTTTGTTCTTATCCTTCTCCCCTTCCTTTCCATGGTTTTCTTATATGATATGGGGCTATTTTGGATCTGATTCAAAGGGAAAAAGTTAGAATTTGAAGGAAAAGGCTTTATCAAAGGAGAAAGTCCTTGAAGAAGCTAAGGAAACAAGGTAAATATCACACTTTTCTTGCTTTCTTCTTGTTACTTTCCTTGGGTGTTGGTTTGACCTACTAGAGGGTTTGGAGGAGGAAATAAATTCTGACCAAAAGCAAGTAAGGAACCTATGTTTTAAACTATGGGAAGCTAGTAAATGCAATAAAACTCAAAGGAAAATCATTAGAATTCAAGATAGCAAAGTTATGGATTCTTGGACATATGGCAAAATCTAATTTTTTTCAAGGATGTTCTAGCTTATGTGAGAGTTTAATTGAGTTTCTAAGACCCTTAGGAAGCCTCCCAAGTGTCTCTTCTTTCAAGGAAACAAAACAAACTCCATAGGCTCTAAACTATACACATGTCTCGGCTAAGAGAGCTTGAAGGACCTAGGGAGTGTTTTAAATTTTTCTAAGCTTAAATTGGGACTAAATATGATGGAAGAACACTAAAGGAAGCCTTAGAAAAAATTTAGAAGCCATGGATTGTGAGATAAAGGTGTAGGTTCCATAATGTAACATAAAGAAGCAACATATAACTAGGCTCCTTAAAATGAATGTGTGATAATTTCAAGAAGTCTAGATGGAATCAAGAGTCATAGATTGAGGGAGAAAATAGAGCCAAGATCATAAATTCTCATAGTTGCTTCATTAGGCCTCTTATGGAACCATTTTGTAGCCATGGAACAAAGTATGTTTTCTTAGACTGTGTGTGGTGCTAGAACTTATTTCAAGAATATAATTAGGCATTTTTTGATATGTCTAGGCAAAGGAATCAAACTCCACCCACTTGCAAGTGTATGACCTTGAGAGGGGAAGAATAATCAAAAGAAAGGCTTGTGTTTTGTTTCAAAGGTAGCTCTCTAACATTTCTCTTATGCATTTTTGGATGTTTTCTTATCTTTGGATGTGTATATGTATGTTTATATCATGATAAATATTTCTAGCTATTTCCTGCATGCTATGGTACCATGATATTCTTAAAATGTGTTTTATGAATATGTTCTGGCTTGAATGGGTATGGTGATGCACAAAGTCCCTTAGTAAGGGTGAGGATAAGCTAAAAGTCCTTAGGATTGGGTAAGATAAAGCCAAAAGCCTCAAGAAGAGTGAGGCTTAGTCAAAAGTCTCTTGGAAATAGGTGAAACAAATCCAAAAGTGTCAAGGAAAATGGGTGAGGTTAAACCAATGCCCTTGAGAGCCTTGTATGTTATGTATGAGTTTCTTGAATATGAAAAATATTATGTATATGTTCACTAGTAGCTGGAAAGCTATGCATGTATTTTTTGACTTATAAATGCATCCATTGTGTATGTTTGAAAGGGTTAAGAGTTATTGAGATTTTTTGACTTTCACTCTTCCCCTCCACATGTCTAATTATATCTAGGTGAGTTAAGTGGATCAAAGAGTGGAGGCCAAAGACCTTGAAGCATGGCATTTTGACAAAAGAGAAAGGAAATAAGCATTTTGATGTCGAAAGTTGTAATCACATGATATATGAATGATGTAATTGATTGAATATATATAAATTTATGTATTTATGATGGATAAATGGGTTTTGGAACCATATGTGCATGTATGAGAAAGTTTGACATCTAAATGCCTTAGGGTACTTGTATGTAAGCTTAAGTTAGGAAGTGGTCTTGAGATGCATGAGGATTTGGACCACTTGGGCAGCCTTTATATGCTAAATTTAACCATTCACACATGCCCAATTGGTTGTGGTTGGAGTAGGAGAGCATATGGCATTATTTTAACCTTTTATGACATTTAAAAGTGCTAGTTTTGCATCTTATACCCTAAATTGACCAAATGGGCATTGTTCATATGGTTAGTTTCTAGAACTTTTTGACATTTGGCATGAATATAGGTCTCATTTATAACTTTTTGTTGAGCTATGAATCACATTATTTAGAGCTCTAGAGAATAAATCATGAATTTTTTAAATTGAAAAATTTTTTAGATTTGGTATGTGCATTGTTCATATAGTTAGTTTCTTCTCTTATATTATTTAAAAGACAAATGATATCCAATACTCATGAAATTTTATAGAAATAAACTAGGAATGATAAGCTTTTTTTATCACTTGAGATCACCTCATTTGGATTTATATTGGGGGAGATATGAATTTTTGAAGTTGGTGATCAGCACTAGTAATGCAAACAGACCTCTGATACTATTCCATCGATTTTTGTGGATTAGATGCCATTTCCTTGATCTAGAACTATTTTTTGTCAAAATAATACATCCACATCTTTCTAGATGATATGATTTGCTAGATTTTGATTTTTCTAAAATTAGTTATAAATTTTTGAAATTTATATCAGAAAGTTGTAATAGCAAACCTGGGTAGCTGAACCTTTGATGCTATTATGTTATCATTCATGGCCTACTTGATGTTTTTATGGTCTGAAATGATTTTTTAACTTAAGGTTGACATTTAGGGCTTTCCATAAAGGTATCATTTTCTTGATTTCAATTTTTCTAGAATTATTTATGATTTTCCAAAATTGATATAAGAAATTTGTCCCTGTAACCCAAGAGAAATTCTGGTTTTTGGTGAAGCATGGTTCTAAATCCGAAATGTATGAAATGAAATGTGATGTTGTTAACTTTTATGGATATCTTATAGATATGAAATGATGTTGGTAAGTCCATATGGCCCCAAAAGCCAAGGATGATGTTTATGGCCCTCAATTTACACAAGTAATCTTAGATAAAAGTCTATATGTCTTGCAAATAGTGCTTGATCCTTAATGTAAGCCTTCAAATATATTAATTTTGATATGTTTATGTATGTTATAGGAAAAATGGAATTAAGGTAAGTTTGAATGTCTCATATGGGCTAAAATGATCAAAGTCGAAGTCTATGTGCTTGCCTTTCGGGTACTATAGTATACAAATCCCATATAAATGAGGATGTAAGACTTAAAATATTATGTATGGGGTGTATGAACTTAAGGTATTACAATGAACCTCTTTATCACTAACTCAAAGCTAAACCATAGGTACAAGGCTATCCTTGAAGTTATCTATACGTAAGATCAACATGCAATCAACACTTTGAACAACTCAATTGACAACTAATATTCACTACTTCTGTCACAACACTCATTCTAAACTTATCTTATTGGTGTTTACATAAAAGATTAAGCTTATAATTACTTTAGGAAGCCAAACTTTGCAACGAGGGATGGGTATTACACTTGAATAGCTCACACCTAAACCCTTTTAAGAAAACTTTCCCACTATTAGGAAGAGTGGAAGAAGAGAATGAAGTTTCAAAACTTTATTCTTTTGGTAATGTGACACCATGATTTATTAGCTCCATACTATCATATTGACGATTAATCTCACAAGAATTTCTACAATTCTAACAAAAAGGAATAAAAATAATACATTTTATTGTGTTACGTATGACCTAAAATTTACATTTCATACTACGTGGACCATATGCACCCATCCATATCCTCCTCTATTTAAAATACACCAATAAAACTCATATACATCGTAAAACAACTCATTGACCATGGATTTGGAGGCAAAGACCTAAAAAATAACATATCAGTCTTGGGTTCAACTTAACCAATTTCTGGTGCAACTTTGAAAAATTATAACTAAATCTAGAAAAGTCAAAATCCCAAAAACTATAGCTTTCTGGAAAGATCTAGATATTATCTTTACGCTAAAAATAATTCCAATCCATAATAACATCATTTGGACCATATTTGAAAATAGAAAAATAACATAGGTCAGACTACCTAGTGTTTTTGATATAATTTACTGATATAAATTTCAAAAATCCAATTTAGGCAAACTATATCAATTTGGAAAGCTAAAGATGTTAAATAGAGGAAAAAAAGTCTCAACTAATTTAGAAGCCTTCATACCCTAGAAACTGATGGAACAGTGACTGAGGTCTGACTGCACCCCTGATACTGACTTGGAATTTCAAAAAATTGGTTCTCCCTCTACATACCTCCAATTGAGATTCTTCTAGTTGTTATATGTCATTGTGAATGTCTAGCTTCTTTTTGTAAAATTTCATAGCTATCGGATACCATTTGCCCTATGAATGACAAAGATGAAGATTCTAGCCAATTGCACAGTGATAGAACTAAATTTATGGAAATTTGCCAACTTTGAAAATTTACCAAATATTCCCTAGAGTTTCAAATAATATGCACTTTAGCTTCCCAAAAACCTCTAAACAAGACCTATATGCAAACCAAATTTCAAGTCAAAAGGAGTTCATTTGGACAGATTTGGGTATAGCTCACCATTATGGTCATTTTACCCTCATATAAGTGTCCAACTTTGTCCAACTGATCTCCTAAGGCCTCTACCACATTTTGAGCAAGTTTTAAAGTATAAAAATAGTATATGTGTGGTTCTCAAATGGTCTAAACCACCCTATATCATGAATTCACTATGTTACATGCCATAATACACAATCCCAACTAAGCTACTAAGTAGTCAAAATGTAATTTCTCACTCATTGGGCCACCACTTTGGTTCATACATTATCTTTACATACTTTTATATTTGCCTAAGCATTTACATCTCAAAATAATATATACATATAGTCCTTGATATTTAAGTACAACAAAAACTAAATGTTTGTCAAAATATGGTCTCTCAAGCTCCTTGGCTTGCATTTTTCTCTCATCGGGCACCGCCTAAACATATTAAGATGGAGAAGGGAAAGGGGTGAGATTTATGAAATCTCAATAACTCAAACACTCATTCAAGTAAGCAATCAAGATATACAAATATGTCAAAGTACACAAGTAGGC
Source organism: Erythrophleum fordii (assembly GCA_032878935.1). Lineage (NCBI taxonomy): Eukaryota > Viridiplantae > Streptophyta > Magnoliopsida > Fabales > Fabaceae > Erythrophleum > Erythrophleum fordii. Next base: position 6,315,167 of record JAVQMF010000029.1, read on the forward strand.
ATCCAACACTATTAAGAATAATTCAAACCATAATTTGCATGCCAAGAAAACATATCAAAATTAAGAGCAAACTCTAGGGATTTTTGGTCTTGCTTCATCCTATTCTTAGGACTTTAAGATTAGCTTCACCCTTGGTTTATGGAATTTTGACTTAGCCTCACTCATTCTTGAGACTTTTGGTTTTGTCTCACCCATTCATAAGGATTTTGGCTTCACCTCACCCATATCAAGGGACTTTTGGTACAACCTCACCCATAAGAGCAATTTCCACAACCAAAACATATTTCAAGTAATATATTGGTACCAATGCAATAAGGCAACATCAAAAGGCATGTCTCACAATACATTGGTACATATAAACATACAATGACAATTACATATCCAAGAATACAAACAAGAATAGAATGAAGAGCTACCTTGGTTCCAAAACGAGTCTTTCACTTGGTTATTTTTCTTCCCTAAAGCCACACACTTGCAAGTAGATGAAGTTTGGTTCCTTTGGCCTAAACATAATAGCTAATATTCAATTTCTCTTTTAGAATAAGCTAAAGTATTAGACACCCACTTAAGAAGCACACTTTGTCTATTGGTTACACAATAGTCCCATTAATAGTCTAATGAAGCAACTACCATAATTTAAGTTTTTGACTTCATTTCCTTCTCATATCTAGGCCTCTTGGTTCTATTTAGACTTATTGAAGTCATCACAAACTCATTTCCAAGGGCCTAGATACAAGTTACTTCTTAAGGCTACATTATGGAACTTATTGATCTAACTCTCAATCTATGGCTTTTAAATTTTTCCCAAGGGTTCCTTCCATCTTCTTCCATCACATAAAGTTCCAAACCAAACTTGGAACACATTAAAACACTCTAGTCTTCTCAAGTACTCTAGGCTGAGGTATAGTAAGGGAAATGGGTTCATGGAATTTGCAATTTTTCCTTGAAGGGAGAGGCACTTGGGAGGTTTCCTAGGGGTCTTAGGAACTCAATCAAACACTCATACAGGCTAGAGAATTCATGGATCAAAATAGAATTTACACTAAAGTCATGAATTCCTAACTTACTATTCTTAAATTTTACTTGTTTAACCTCTAATTTCTTTGCATTTCTCAAGTTCCTACACTCTAAATCAATGGTTTTTTACTAGTTTTAGGTCAAAACGTTCCCCCCTAAGTTGTTCTATTTTTGATCGAAACATCACTCACAAGGTAAGGAAGAAGAAGGCAATAATGGTAGCTAATTTACCTTGAATCCAAGCTTCCTTCAAGAGCTTCTTCCTTTGCCTTAGCTTCCTTCTTGAATTCCTAAAATTTCTCCTCTGAACCAAGGCCAAAATAGAACCAAATGAATGACCAAAACCATAGGAAGAGAGCTTGAGAGGAGAAGAACAACATCAAAGAAGGAGAAACTGTGAAAATCTTCTAATTTCTTACCTTTCTCCTTGCTCTTTATTCCTCCTTGAAGCCTCTCTTGGTGCATCTCACTTAGGCATATTCTCCCTCTGCTTTAGACAGCACGAGTCAGTTAAGGAGAGTAAGGAGGTGGTACGCCACTTTTAAAGAAGAAATAAGAAGGAAATTGTTCATAAAAATGACATTTACGTCTCATGTGCATGGCATTTTCATTTTAGCTCCTTTTTTAGAACCGCCTTTTTTATCATAATATTTAGGTCCTCAATCTTATAAAATATCTTTAGAATCATTCAATTTGGAGCTAAAACATTCATAAACAAAAAGGTTAAAGTTCAGGCTCACTGCCATTGGAAAAATACATACTGGAAGGATTTTAACTGTCCCGAGGCTTCCCATAGTTTTCAAGGTCTTTGAGAACCCCAAAAAGCTCAAATTTTTCGTTTAAAAATCCCTCTTCGGTGTTTTTTAAAAAGTGCCTAAAATTACAAAAATGCCATTATGCTTTCGGCAATTTAATTGAACTACTTAGGCTCTGGTTTTTGGACATCTCATACGTTGGACCCTCATTTTTTATTATTTAAAATTTTATCCTAATTTTATTTGACCTCAAGTTATTCTCTCTGGGGGACTTCCTTTTATATCCGGTGCATTTCATGCGTTTATGGAGAAATCGTACGTTATATTTCTCACGTTTTCTCTTATTTTTAAAGAGCTAGATGTTACAGGTAATCTAGAACCTTTAATGATAGCATAAGGAAGAAAAAACAGGTGGTGGGTGACATTGTGGCTTGCATGGAGTTCTAATGTCCTTTATGATGTTAAACTCCCAAGAAGAAAGAAAGAAGTGTGTTTGTGACTAATGATAAAGATGACAATGGTAGCTGGATGGAGGCTTGACAGTGATGAGCCAAATGGCAATGGACAACAATGTGTGCTTGGCTAGACGAAGGTGGGATGCTTGACGGGAGAGAGATGTGAATGAAAAAGGGAATACATATAGTGGAAGAAGAAGTTAAGGGAAAAGAAAAATAAAACTAAAAATAAAAGGAAATAAAAGAAAAGAAAAGGGATAGGTAGCTAGTATTATTTCTTTGGATTCAAAATGAGATCTACGAATAATTTTTAACTCAAGGGAAGTGGAAAAAAGGTCCTTTTAAGGATTATGCCCATTAAAGGCATTTTACTTTCAAGCTTTAAGAAATAACAAAATCCTACTGAGTAAAATGTAACATCAAAGTGGCTCTTTAAGATAACTTTTAAACTAAACAATTAGTTAAACAATTTTTTTTATACTCTAACCATTACTTAGAGTTAATTAAAGATAAAAACCTAAACACTTTATAAGGTATATGTGACTTTATTTGTAGGGGTCTTCATCCAATCTGGTAGCTTGACTAGCTTGGTATTACTTAACCATGTCGGGCTAGATTTAAGAAGAGAAAGAAACAAAATTAGGTTGAGCCATGCACCAAGTTAGTCATCCCAACTAGTCAAGCCCACCCTGGCTTGGTGGCATTATAAATAATAAAAATATATATAAGGATTAAGTTGAAAAAAAAATTCTTTTTTAAGGCTACTTTGTAATTTTAGCCAAAAGTATATTTTATAAATTATAAATAGTTAAGAAATAAAGGCCTCTGTCAAACCTCTCTTGAGTATGATTATCACATTCGGACAAGAAAAAAAATAAGATAGGAAACATACATTTTTAGAATTTAAAAGCAAAAGATCTTGATTTGAGATAATAAATGACTTTTCTTTGAGAAAAATAACCAAAAGAATTACCTTTGATGTTTAGGTTGGTTTTGTATTGAAAAAATACCTAAAATAAAAAGAAAAAAACCCAATTAGTTGAAGTTTTAGCTTTTATATTTGTATTTTTCTCTTATTTCCTCCTCTGAACCTTCTTTTTTCATTTCTATTGCATAGGTATAAAAAAAAGTCAAAACAAATAGTCATATGTTTAAAATGATACAAAGATATGAACTTTCAAAGTTTTTCTTAAAAAAAAAATCAACTAGTTCAGTTGTGATTGGATGATTAGCCCTATCAGAAATGGGCCATAGGCAAGTCATAAACCTAAAAAAAACTTGCCCAACCTAAACCAAGATGGGCTGAGGTGAAACCTAGCTCAATCTAACCCATGCACACCCTTATTTACTTGATAGCTAAATACTTTTTTAATATCACATTGTTATTTGAAAAAAAGAGAGACAATTTTCAGTACTTTTAAGCAATAGTGCCAAATTAAATAAGCTTATATGTTATTATTAGTTTATAATGCTAATAATGATTAATTAAATAGGAGCATGACTATAGTTTATGATACTCATTGATAGGTAATTGATTGCATTTTACTTTTAGATAAATAGGTTTTTGGGTATGTCTAAATTGATGGAAAGGAAAAGTGTGATTTATACCTCTCTGTTGTTTGAAAATTTTACAAAAGAGATAATGGAGAATAATTTACTAGTCTTTCAAACTTTTCTAACTCTCAATTTTTTTCAATTTAAAAGGTTTTGGAAGTACAACTAATCTTTAAGTGATATATTATTCATTATTTTGCAAGACTAAGATATCAATAAACTAAATTATTATAATGATTCATGTTAATGAAAAATAAATATGAAGATATATAAAATAAATTATTCTTTTCATTGAATCTTATTTTATCAATTATTTTATTAAACATAAATATCCAAATAAGTGGATAGTTATTATTTAGTCATCATTTTTCCTTCAGAAAGACTAAAGTAGTATTTGGCATATAGGAATTTTAATTTTTCAACTATCTAAAAAACTTACTAATAAAATATAACAAATATAAAAATTTTATATATTGTATATGTCTTACATAATATAGAGATGTTGAATTTTTTTTTAATATAGATTAAGCTTAAATTTTTAAACACTAGAAAAGTTAAAATACTTGCATAACAACAGTCACCTAACAAAAAATAAGATTCCATTAAAGGGTGAAATAATTGAAAGAGGAAAAGGGCAAAAGAAGAATAGTGATAATTAAATATATTTTTTCTGGTCAAAAGAGTAAGGATGAGTAGGAAAGCATAGCTTTTTTACCATAATATTATAAAAGATATACTAATTTGTCATACTACTCTGCCATCATTCTTATTCCCCTATATAATACACTAGTTTTTTCATTTTATTAAGAAGACTAATCTCATTATATGTGATTAGATTGAGCATTCTTTGTGATTAGACTAGGATTGGCTTATTAATTTCTTTTATGGAAAAAAAGCCAGTCTTAGCCTTGGCCTGTCACAATATATATATATATATATATATATATTAACAAATAGGCTAGTTTCAACTTAAACCAAGCTAAGACTTGCCTAGCATTTTTTTAATAGAACTTCTTCTTCTTCTTCTTCTTCATTTTTTTTTCTTTAATTTTTTTTAACAAATAGGCTAGTCTTAACTTAAACCAAGCCAAGACTAGCCTAGTATTTTTTTAATGGAATTTATTATTCTTCTTCTTCCTTTTTTTCCCCTCTTATGTAGATTATTATATCCTATTTGTTCACTTAAAAATTACCTTAATATTATTTAAGGTAATAAACTAATACAAAAAAATGTTTTGTTAGGAGTTAATTTGATTAAATACCCTATCCTTATCTTACTATAAAGTATCAAACAAGTATATGAAAATTTTTACAAACATAAAGAAAGAAAAGAAAATAATACTTATTGATCAAAATAATGGCTTTTCATGTCACAATAAGGCCATTTTCTTACCCACTATAGTTATCAATGCACAAACTATTATTTTTAATCTCTTCATCCATGTTATGAGTCATTTTCATTGATAGATAGTTAAGAATTCAAATCTTATTAAAAGAGCTAAAGTGCAAGAATTGATTGATATAGTGTTACAAACCCCTGAAGTTACCCATTTGACAATCCTCTATGTTTAAAAAATAAACTCCTTTAATCGACATTAAATGTTAACAATTTAAAAAATAGTGCTATCAATGACCCATAGCTATATTGCATTTATAATTGCACTGGGGTATAAAATGATGGCTTAGGTAAAAGGGAGACTATGGCAGCAACAATGCATAATATTAGGGACCAATCCTTGAGAAGTCTGAAGATATTAATGTAAATGAAGATGTCCTAACGCTTTTAAAGTTTTTGTATTAGCGTTGGAGTGTAAAAAGACAGCGAGACACCTGTAATTATTATGGATGAAGTCCCCACACTAGTGTGTTAAAAATGGCTAAGCACTCAAGGAGAGGGTGAATTGGGTGTTTTAACTAAAAAATCATTAGCAATAGAAAGAAAGTCAACTAGAATGAAAATAACCATTTAAAGGTTGTTTAATAGCTTTTATGTATTGCAACAATTGACTAGTGAACCCTGATGGTTGATTGGCCCACTTATATCCCTTTGGAAATATCTAACTTGAAAAAAAAAAAAAAGAGGAAGGAAGTTGATTGGTAACATCCTATTAATCAGTTGATAGCCTAAAAACTTTAAAAAAACTTAGAGAAGCTACCAAAAAAGTTTAAGGGCTATACTTGGATTGTATGTTTCAACTAATAAGTTTGAAAAAGGTTTTAAGAGCTAAAAAATTCTTCAAGTCCCTTTGCAAAAATTTCTAAGTCCTAGATTTGACTAATTAAATAAGCTTAAAGCACTTGCTGAGCTTGTACAAACTATAACTTCCTAAAAGTTCATCCAAATTGTTTGTTATAATCAAATTTTAAATTTGAAAAGAAGTTCATTAGCTAAGAAATCACTTATGTAACGACCGGGAAAAAGAAAAGAAAAGAGAAAAGAAAGGAAATGAAATCTGGAAATTTTCGGAATCCAGAATCTGCCAAGTCCTCTCGCAATAGCGAGAAACGGTCTCGCTACAGCGAGAGAGCTAGTTCGCCATAGCGAAGGCGATTCTAGCTATAGCGAGTGCTGGCAGCAGCCCATACTAAAACCAGGGAGTTGCCCGCTGTAGCGGCGCCATAGCGAGAGTGAAGTCTGGAACTGACGCGATTTCGCCATAGCGAGTGGTAAATCTCGCCATAGCGAAGGGAACTGGCACGAGCTCGCCGTAGCGAAGGTTACACCTCGCCATAGCGAAGCCAGATTACACGAGCTCGCTATAGCGAAGGTTAGTTTTCGCCGTAGCGAGAGTCGGTCCGGAAGAGAGTAAATAGCGAGAATCAGACTTCATTAAATGCCCAAACTCATTTCTTCTCTCATATCTGCCCTAAGCTTCGACCCAAAGAGAGAAAAGAGGCGAGGAGAGTGTGAGAGATCAAGAAGAGGAGGAAGATTAAGGGAAAGGTAAGGTAACTTCTCCCATTTCTCTTCAGATTTCTGATCCCCTCCCTTTGCCCTCTTTTCCTACAGTTTTGTTTGCAAAAATGGACGATTTCTGGGTATGGGTCAGAAGAGGGAAAGTGGAAAACACTTTTGAATCATTGTGTTTTCTTTGAAAATGTGGTTTTCCACTACCATGGGAGCTTGAGAGAGAGAAAGGGGTTAATGGCATTCTAGAGAGAGAGAACTCTAGGTTATGGTATATAGGAGAATTTGATCTGAAGGATTATAGGGTAAGAGAGTAATTGCATGCTTTTGTGTGTCTAGGCTCAAGAGAAACACCTCCATCAAGGTGTGATTGTGAACTTAAGGAGGGAGAGGAGAAATTGAAAGGAAAAGCTAGTGAAGGCTTTGGCTCCAAAGGTAGCTCTCTCTTTCACTCTTTCTTGTAGCATTCTTGGTTGTAATAGTCATTGTAGGATATGTATATGCTGAATGTGTGGAATATGCCATATGCTATTGCTTTGATGCATTGAATGTCAATATGCTTGTATGTTGAAATGTGAGATTGCTCGGGTGAGGTAGTGCCGAAAGTCCCATGAGATGGGTGAGGTGAAGCCGAAAGTCCCTTGAGATAGGTGAGACAAGGCCAAAAGTCTCAAATGAGTGAGGCCGAGTCAAAAGTCCTTAAACTCGGGTGAGGCCATCCAAAAGTCCCTAAACTCGGGTGAGGCTAGACCAAAAGTCCCTAGAGCTTAAGTTTGGCATTGTTGTGAATTCCATAGCATATACATGATGTGTTGGATGATTGAGAATAGCTAAATGCTTATTCACATGCTTTGACTTGTTATATGCCTTGATTGCTTGCCGGATTGAGTGCTTGAGCTACTGAGATTCTCTTAATCTCACCCCTTTCCCCTCCTAACTAATATGCTAGGTGGAGCTCAAGGAGAACCGAGCACCCACCAAGGAGCCTAGGAGCATGCATAGTTAGAGATATTACTTTTTTTTTTTATATTGTGATGTATATATGATGTAAAGTGGTACCAAATGAAGATGTGCCCACTATTTTTGAGATGTAAAGTTTGTAACACATGTAGAAATATGAAAGGATGATGTATGAACTCTGTTATTAGCCAAAGTAATGGAAATGTGGGTTTTCACCCCTTTTGATGCATGAATGATATTGTGTAAATTTGGCCATAGCATAGTGAGATTTGAATGTATGATGATTTGGAGCATATGGACATGTTAGATATACTAGTTTTATGCTTTTTAACTTATCCATGTGGAGTGAGAATGTGAGAGAGGCTATTTGGACCCGTTTTGGACCTTTGGGGTGCCAAAACCGGTATTTTTGTGAGCTCCGTCAAATTATGACCGGAAGAGCTCCGTTTGCCATGAAATTTGGCATGCCTCTAGAGTTTGTAGAAAGCTTCTTGAGAAGCTAAAATGGGTAATATTCGGAGGATTATAGAATATTTGGGGAATTGTTGAATTTGGAAGAATTTAAGGGATTGGTCATGTACTGTTTATCTAAACCAGAAAATGAAATCTGTGGCACTTTTAGACCAAATGGATTCCAAATGTGGTGAAATTTTATACACATAAACTAGAAAACGAAAGTGACTTGTAGGAACTAGAATCACCCAAATCGGAGGTCTGTAGAGAGAGATTGAACTGACTGAAGTTCTGTATCAGCATCAGTGAGCTTATCTGACCCCCATCACTGTTCCATCGGTTTTTGGGATGTAGGAGCTACTGAACTGATCTGGACTTATTTTTCTCCTCTAGTAGACATCTGTATCTTTCTGAATTGGTATAATGTGCCCAGATTGGATTTTTGTGGATTTAGTTATGCATTTTCGAAAATCATGATAGCAAGCTGCACCAGAAACAGTGACAGCTGGACCTTCCTCCCATTTTCGATGTCAAACTTGGTCCAAACGATGTGTTTGTGATTGGGAATGATTTTTAGTGTAAATTTGACACTTAGAGCTTTCCAGAAAGCTAAGGTTTGCTGCATTCCCATTTTTCTATAATTTCTTATGATTTTCCAAACTTAGAGCCAAAATATGACTTTTGGGCCCAAGTGAGAAAATGTAATTTTTTATAATTTTCGGCTCTATACCCATGGCCTATGGTTTGTTTTATGCTATGTATGAGTCATCTATATGGAGTTTGAGTTGAGGATGCTTGGGATGGGTTCACAGGACCCACGGGGTAAAAGATGAGTATATGAAACCCCGGTTCATAGCATGTAAATGCCACGGGAGAGTAGTGACTCTTTGGAAATCATATGGAACCGAGCCTATGGAGAGGCTAGGTAGTGAAAGGAGATTAAGGTGTCACAACTTACACATATATAAGTTGTAACTCCTTCTCAGTAAGTGCCTTTAAAAAAAAAAATTCAAATGCATTGTAGTTTTCTAGCACTTTTCCTAATAAAAGTGACTGCATTCAACAAATAATATCTACATTAGATAAACCAGAATCATTCAAATCAAATATAGTTGACCAAGTCAAATCATATTTAATTAAAGCCAAGTCAAAATAATGTAACCAAACCAAAGTCCAAGTCAAAATAATGTAACCAGACCAAAGTTAAACTAAGTCACTAAACAAAGAAATTAAATGGTTAGAGTGGAGAATAATAACAATGAAAGCTAAGAATATAAGTCTTCATCCCCTTTGATAAGTCCCTATCTGTCCCATATTTCTTGCTTATTTTTAGGGACTTATGAAGTCTTTTAAAGGGATTTTGCCTATTTTACACTTATTTCAGTATTATTTTGACTTTCATGAATTTCAAGCATAATTATGAGGATTTATTCGTAAAACTCCTAAACCTAGATCTTATATGCTTTGATTGTGTTACTTGTTTAATTAAGACTTTAATTCCCAAGTTTTATTACTTATTTGATAGGTTCTAAGTTTATAAATTAATCTTAAATTCATTTTTGTAGTTGTATTTGATTTGTATTCTTGATTAATTTTTAATTATGTTTTGTGTTTCGTAGGATTAATTTGTCATAAAATAAGGATTCCATGCCTAAAGAGCAAATTCAAGCAAATATGGGACATCATTTGCAACTTAACGCAATTTAGAGCTAGAAGAAAAGTGATGTGTCACGAGAAGAAGTCTTCGTTGGTATGGTGAGATAGTGCTACACTCTGTACAAGTTCTATACTTTTTGACCATGGCAAGAAAGAATTTTGGCAATAGCAAACAATTGAAAAAACATTATAAATTAAGACTTTGGTTAATTTTTTAGGGGATTCCTTGGGGAGCCATTAGAGAAGGGTTTAAAGGCAGATGAATTGAGGATAAATCTAGTTATTTAAATATAAAGAAGGTTCTTTAAAGGTTTTTCAATGGTTAGAAAGTTGAAGAATGCGAAGAGCTTGATGGATAGATCATGGTCACTTACCTAAGACTTTTATTTTAAGTAAGATTCGTCATCATCTTCTTACTTAATTGGTTGTTCTTAGGATTTTTTATTTGTATCTTAAACTTTGTTGATTTAATTTAAGAATTGTGTAATTTGGTGTTGTTAATTGGATCTTGAATCATGATTGTGATATAATAATGATTTTTAGTTGTATCTATGGAATGCAAGTATAAATTTTATGTTTGATCAATTAGATCAAAATCTTGATGAATTGTTAAGTCTTGAATGTTTGATTGGAGTAACTTGATTAGGCAATTGATTTGGTGAATGTTTTGATTATTCAATTGAATCCTAATTATATATTACATTCATTTAGATAGTCAATTGTTATGATGAATTTGATAGATACATGTATTAGTTTATTGTTGCCTATTAGGTGTTTAATAATATGTTGCTTAAGGAAATTATGATGAGATGCATCCGGTTGGAAATAACCATTATAATTGACCTAAACTTGAATTGATTATTTAGCCTATTAAATGTTCTATAAGTTGCTACTTAGAGTAATTAGGAGTGAATGCTTCCATCTAAATACATTCACTTTAATTAGTCTAGAGTTCACTTATTGTAATTCTTCTAAAGTACTAATGGAACTTAGGCCAATCCATTTAGATGCCTTAGAAGAAGTCATGAACTAAAAAGTTTGTTGCATTCATTTAAAGCATCAATAGTTTAAGAATTCACCAATCATAATTAGTTAAGACATTATTATTGAATCATAAGTTATCTATGAGAACAATACCTAATTCACTATTTCACCTTTTGAGTTTATAAGTCACTAACTTGAGTCTTATGCATTCTTGTATGTTAGATTAGATTAGTTTAAACCTCTTATATCTAGTTCCTATAACTAAGGAAACCTATATTACTAGTTTATACATTTATCCATAGTTGTAAGTCTATGACAACTAACTTGTAACATATATAAAAACCTTTAGTATTATAAGTAACCAATTCTTGTGGTATTACTTGAATTACTGTTATGCTTGTTAGTATAAGAGTGAGTCAATCATACCTTTAAATTTTGTAATTCCAAAGGATTTTACATCTTTATCCTTGCCTATTTTTATTAAAGAGCTCATTGGAGTGCCAATTGGTTTTGCATTATCCATTCCAAATTTCTTGAACAACTCTTTAGCATACTTGATTTAACTTACAAAGATGCCATCTTTTTTGTTGTTTGATTTGAAGTTTATGGAAGAAGTTGAGTTCACCCATCATTGACATTTCAAATTTACCTCTCATAATCTTAGTAAAATCTTTACAGAAGAAGGCATTAGTAGCACTAAATATAATGTCATCAGCAAAAATTTGAACAATAAGAATGTCAAGATTTTTCTTTTTGAAAAATAAAATGGTATCTGCTTTTCCATTATCAATTAAAAAATCACTTTAGTTTTCATACCAAGCTTTATAAGCTTGTTTAAAACCATATAAAGTCCTTTCAATTCAAAAACATAATTTAGTAATGAAGGATTTTCAAAACTAGGTGATTGATCAACATAAACTTCTTCTATAAATATTTAAAAAAGCATTTTTTCATCCATGCGATAAAGCTTGAAATTCTTGATGCATGCATATGCCAATAACATACAAATAGCTTTTAACCTAGTTACTTGAGCAAAAATTTTATAATAATCTATACCTTCTTGATTATATCCCTTAGCTACTAGTCTAATCTTATTTCTAATTACTAAATAGGATTTATCAAGTTTGTTCCTAAAAATTCATTTGGTGCCTATAATGGGATGATCATTTGGTCTAGGCACTAATTCCTAAACTTGGGTTCCTTCAAGTTGATTTAGTTCTTCTTACATGACTAAGATCTAATGCTTATCAACTATTACCTTACCTATATTTTTGAGCTCAACTTAAGAAAGAAAAGCTAGGTGATTATAAATATTATTAATAGAGTTTTAAGTTGTTACTCTTTAAGTTACATCATATTTTACTTTATCAATGGCATGATCTCTTATGAATCTCCATTCTCTTGGAGGATGTTATGCTTCACTTAGTGCTTCCACGTAAGGTTGCTATTCTTGAGCTGTATCATCTTTCTTTAAGTTTTCAACTTTATCTTCATCATTTGACTCTTTTTTTTCTTGATCTTTTTCTAAAGTCATCTTCTCCAAGGTGACTACTATATCATCATAAGATACCTTTCTAGACACAAGAGGATTAGATTCATCTAATGTAACATGGATAGATTCTTCCACAATGAAGTTTCTTTGGTTAAAACTCCATAGGCTTTGCTTGTAACACCCCGAAATTAATTAAAACTTATTATGGTGATTAGAGAGTTAACGTGAATTAATTAGAAAAATCAATTAAGAGAGATTGGTACTTAATCAAGGCCTTATGATTAGTTCAATTATGCTTGAGGCATAATATTGAAGCTCAATTATGATATGAGCTTGATAGGAGAGCCCAATACCAATTTTCTTGTAAGCACAACTTAAATTTTTTTAAAAACCCAAAACTTATAAGTGAATTTAAGTGAGGCGAGAACGCATTTAGCCTTAACCCAAACTTGGGGAAGTGAGTTCAAATAGGTCTTGAGCTATTGGATCAACACACTCCATCCTTAACATTAAAAATTCTACAGCCTAACTTTATGAACCTTGGCCTAATATGTTAAGCATTAACCCACTTGAAAATAATGGGCCCATTAGACTAGCCCATCTTCACTAAAACCCTAAGAGGCCTTCTCCTCACCTATTTGGCTACTAAGACACTCATGTTCTGCAGAATAAGGAAGCCATTTTCGTATTTGAGAAGAAGGACTAGGGTTTTTCTCCGTTCTTCCACCATTTCTCACTTCTAGGGGAAGATTTGGCTAAAGTAATCTATATAAAACATGTCCCCCTTATTCTCCTATTCATTTTGGTCTAATTAGTTATTGGTTTTGGGCATTTTCATCTCCTTCTCAAATCTGAATTTTGGTGTTTGAGTGACTCTTTGTAAGATTTTCAGAGTTAGAAGTTAGAGGGATGATTGGGTAAGTATTTTCCTTCCATTATATGCATTATTTTACTGGAAAAAGTCCCCAAACACTGATTTTCATAATGGGTTTTGTTATTCAGTAAAATTACAAGGAAATGAAGATGAAATGCTAAAGTTTCTAGGCTTGATAACTCAAACCCGAATTTCAGAATGTCCTATGGTGTGTTCTTAGTAGATGAGACTCAACCCAGTCCACTTGACCTTTTGGGTGTATGGATAAGTGTTTCTCCTTCTCTTGTGAAGTGTATGTCTTGAATTTGTAGCTTTTGAATTAACTTTTGGTACATGGCTTGTATATGTGCGAAAATAAAGATGTGGGGAGTGAACCATCGTAAGCTTTGATGTCTTAACCTTGAATTGGTGCAGTAGACCCTTAGAAAGCCTAGGTAAGCAGTGCTCAATGTATCCTTATTAAGATTAATTTGTGGATAGGGAAATTCCTTACTAATAGTAGTTGAATAATGATGATAATCATGCTTATGTTAAGCTTGGTATCCTTTAGATCATGGTGGTAGCTAGAGGAAGAGTAATTGGCTTCATTGAGGTAACCGAGGTTATTTTTCTTAATTCCATGTATATGCTCATGTTAACCTGATATTTGTTACACATACTTAATTTTAAAATACTAAATAATTGATTGACTACTTGAATTACGATTGTGACTGGACCTTGTGAATCTATGGTGGAGCTATGGTGCAGCTGCTACTTGTGCATGTGTTTCGATCGGCCACTGAGTTGTGATCAGACCCCATATGCATTGAGCCCTGATTGTGCTCATTATGGAGTAGGTGCCGGGGACAGACCTCTCCTGGTGTTATTGGCCATTAACATGTTGTGTATGATTATTGGTATGTGACAGTAACCATTACTAGCTCAACTAGTTCATTTGCAAATTAAATTAATTATTTTGGTATTGATGATATGAAATTACACTATATTGATTAATCTGTATATATATATATATATATATATATATATATGAAATTTACCTCTTGTTACTGAGATTGTATATCTCACTCAGGTTGTGGGCTAACATTTTCAAGGACCGGACCTCTTAGTGGCAAGGAAAAATTAATGGAAGCTTATTATATGGTTTGGTAGAACATAGATTTAGAAATCTTGTTAGATTATATTGTGTAATTAGATTACTAGTCTTATATAATTGCCACATTGTATCATGAATTGCCAAGTATAGGGACTGTACATGTAATATAATTATCATGAAATTGAACATTATGGTTGTAATTGGCTAATATTATATAAGTAACTTGATTTTGTATGAACATTAAGCATTGGCCCTATGCTCCTTATGGTAAGAAAACATTTGCTGTCACTAAATTATCCTTATGTTCATAGTTTCATGAGTAGAAATCAACACTTAAATCTTGAAGTGGATAATGATAGATTAGCTAAGTAAATCAAATAGATAAATACCATTAAAGCTTCACAACTTGAGGGAGAGTGATCCTAGAGTGTTCCTAGAGGGAGAATTGGAGTGCATGGGAGGGAATTTGAGAATTACAAGAATAGAAGGAAATTGGCTGCGGCCAAATGTGAGAGGCAAGTCTAGTGGTATTGCAGAGGGTAATTTGCCGCGGTGAAAGGGATATTTAATTGTGGCAAAATGTGCGAAATTTGTGAAGGTGTAAGGAGTTGAACCCGAGAGTAATTGGCTGTAATGCGAGAGAATTTAGCCACGGCGAAAGTACTCAATTTCTCATATTAACCTAGAAACTTTAGTTTTCTCTATGAAAATAACAAGGAATGATTTAGGAGCACTTGTATGATGTGCCTATAAGTTGAAATTAATGGATGATAGGATTAAGGGCTTATAATTACGGGTTTGATTTCCTCATATGTATAAATGGATATGAGTATTTAGTTAATGACTCTAACAACATCAAGGTTTAAATTTTCTTACCTTTTCCTAATGTAAGTAATCTCATAATGACTTCAAATCTCATTGATGATTATTAATCCCGTCTTTAACCTTAATTATTATGATTAGAAGTTAGAGTCATCACATTTAGTATTAGAGCAATGGTTTAGGAAAACTGTTCCAATTTAAATTTTATGGTTAAAAGCTTGGCAATCATGATGCATACTTGGCATAGTGTTAGCTTATAGGAATAGCTAATTATGTGAACATGCCTTTTGCTTTTCATCTTCAAGGAAGAAATATAAAGGAATAATGATGTGAGGCTTGTAGTGATTATTGAAACGAATGTTTCTTGAATTCTAGTGAGGAGATCATTCATCATAATAAGCATACCCCTGAGAATAATAAAGTGTAGTGAGATTCTATCTCATAACACTTTAGTAATACTAATTTTGAGACTTGAGGTTATTAATGCTAATGAAAAGACTAGAATTTTGCCCTTCTTTTTTTAGAGATTAGGTTACTAGTCTTAGTCTAGATAAACAACAGGTTAAGGTTTGTTACTAACTGGCTACATGGTAGATGCACCAATCACTCACTGTGAGGCACCAGTTGACTGAATGAATGAGACTAGGTAACTAATGAGGATGATGAATAAAGCTACTAATAGTATCTGTGACCAGTTGACCGCCATTTACTAAGAAAGTCAAATAGGTATGGCACCAGTTGACTAGCCTATCGAAATAGTTAACTGATCACAACAAGAGTAGCAATTCTTTACCTAAGCAAAATTCTAAGCTTTTTAAGGGCCATCTAAAGTGATGTTAAGAACTTAGAAGGCAATGATACATAGTAGAACACTTGACTAGTTATGGATGCCTTATGGGAGGTAAGGAGTAAGTCTTACTTACGATTGGAAAATCGATAATGGGAGTTTGAGAACTAGTGTGCAATAGATTAGTATGATTAACTAAATATTTAGAGTGACGTACAATCCATAATGAGTTAGAATTATGTAGGCTTCGAAAGGTCCCCAAGGCTGAGGCTTTATAGGTACAGAGGTCCTAACCCACTTGCTTGATCTCATTTAATAAAGAACATAATTACTTGATCCTAGCTACTATAACTTGGGCCTAATGAATAAGGGCGATAAGAGCTAAAGAACATTTCGAATAGTTCCATTCAAACTGTTGGAGTGAGTAAGCTATCTTTAGTTAATGATGACAAGGAAGGAGGGCAGAAAACCCCTAGAATTATGAAATCCATTTCTAAATGAGGGATAGTGGCTTTAAAGTAAGAAATTAAGAGAGATGATATTTTGGAAGAAATCTTGAGAGCTTTGAGGCTCCTCCCTTAGTGTACCCAGACAAGAGAGGAATTTGTGATAAGGGAGAAAAGCTTTAATGTGATAAGAGGGAGGTGTATAGGCATGTGGTGCTTATGCATGTTATCTCTTTTGTATAATTCAATTTACTTATACTATGTGTTGACATGTATTTGGGTGGTGGTTAGAGGTACTTTACGTGCATGATATACTCAGGGAGTGTAAGGTAAGATTCTACAGTACTTTGGTGCTAGAGGCATGTGGGACGTGCTCATTTATTGGCATTTCAGTGCTAGAGGCATACGGGGCATGTCACTTATCATATGATTTGATGAATTTCGACCACCAAATTGTCATCAAACTAGACTAAGTAGACTTTCTACTTGGAAGGTACAGAGGAGATCTTGATAGTAAGGATCCACCTAAAAAGAGAATAAAATGGTACCCGTGTGCATACAAGTGGTTGAGATACAGTTATCATGGGGTGATGAGCATGTGTATGGCCATAAAAAAGAATTGCCTACTAATATTGATGGCAAAGTCTGATTTTGCCATCATTAATCTTATTGTCATATATCACGTATGGTGTGATTAAGGGAATAGAGATGACATTGGAAATTTAAGATGGACTAGTATTTACTCTAGTAGTAAAACTCTCTAATTTTGAAAGAGGACTCCCTGATCCAAAATAATAACTCGAGGGAAGTGAATGAGAGGTAGTAGTAATGCAATTAACTTATGTTATTACAATAAAACCATAGTATAATGATTGAAGAGAAAGGATGAAACGCTAGTGGTAAATGATACTTGAATTTTCTCACTGGGAATCCCTACTTGATCTATTGATAATTAAGGAATACTTGATAATGAAAAGACTCACTAAGTCTCCTCATTATGCTAATTTAACTCCCAACAGTCAAGTATAACTTGAGGCTTAAGAACTCTTAGGGGAGCAAAAGAATTAGTTGTGGTTGGCACAGACCATTGTACAAGGACCAAAAAAACATTTTCGTACCATCACATACTATATACTATAGTTTACTGTTAAAAGACCTTGTACTTACCGTCAGAAAACCTTGTAAACAAGGTCTTGAATTTTCACACTACTAAATGCAAGCTCCTGTTAACAAGATTTTAGACCTTGTTGACAAGATATTATCTCATTACTCTTTAGGGATTTTTATGAACCTCTAAATTGTAGCATATTACCAAAAAAAAACTTAGCTATATGTGAAGAAGTTAGAGAGAAATTGGTATATCTTGGAGAGGATGAGTAGTATGTTAGTTGAAGTATGATTATACTTATGTGAAAATACCTTAGTTAGGTGTAAAGGATACAAAGGGGCAGTCTTTTGAGGCTATATAATGGCATAAGACCCAAGGAGACATTCAGTTGACATCAAACAAGTGTAGACGGCATGCAATTGGCTACTAATGCTTGTAGTAGTGAAAAATTAAGATGAAACACTTGGATCTATTGATTGTGGTAGTCTTTAAAATCACATGTATGTGATTGTGGTGATGCCTTCACCATTACAAAAAGGAAAAAGAGAAACAAAAAGAAAGAAAAAGAAAAAAGAAAGAAAAAAAAGAGAGAGGGGGGAGAGATCTATTAAAGATTTTCTTATATTGGTTACACCTAAGGATGATGATTAGGGTGTCTATAATGACCATCATCATGAACTAGAAATTCCTAATGTTATGAGCAAGTAGCGGAAACTATGTCATCTAATAAACCATTCACTTGAACTATGGCTTGGGAGATTTAAAGAAACTCATTCTTAAGTCCTAAAAGATTACATTGATGCTCTAGACAAGGTACTCTCACTTTTGAAATCAGGTCTTATTAGGGAATATAATTTAGACCTGAAATATCATGTTTATTTTCACTTAGAAGACTATGTTTGATTTCGATTAGATGAAAGGTGACTTTAGAGTGTTTGAATGTCTTAAATGGATTAGTCATAAGATCAGAATTTACATTAGTTCCAACCTTTGGGAACCTCAATAAATGAGGATAAGGAACCTTGGGTACTGATTGTAAATGAAAAGGGATTTTACATGTCTACAAAAAAATGATGATAAAAAAAAGGGAAGAATAGACCTTTTTCTGACAAGCAATAAATAAGAATAATGTGCGTAATAATTTTATGGGATAGTTAGACATAAGAACTGGAAACTAGACTCGATGATCTTATAAGAGGAAAGACTTGCTTCAATTAAGAAGGTTCGACTAAAGAAATGTGGGAAATTTTGAGTAAAGGACAATTGAAACTCCTTTATGAAGTAGGGTTATTTACCTATGTTTCTATTAGTGGAATAAATATTATAAGGCTAACTAAGTGGAATTTTATGTAGCTCTTGACGCTAACTATTAAGGAGAGTTAGACTAAGCATTTGGAGATATTCTGTAAATGAATTAAGAGTTAAGAAGTAAAGGAAATTAACATAAAATTTTTTTAGTCAACTATTGGTACTAAAAAAAATAAAACAAAAACAAGGGGAGAAAGAAGAAGAAAAGAAAAAAAAAAGAGAAAGATAAATAAAAAACAGAACAAAACAAAAGCTATGAAGGGAGAGAAAATCGAGATTTATTTAAGCTAGATGTCTAGAGCTTACTATAAGATGATCAAGTGTAACTTGGTCACGATCTCTGTAGTTGTGGACAAAGAAGGAATATGAAATGTTCATATTGGCATGTCATTTGACCTAGGTTAACTAGAAGAAATAGAATTGTGGTAATCAAGTGAAGTAGTAACATGATAAGAAAGCCCTCTTCAGGAAAGTAGCAGGGAGGGATTAGTTTCAGGTAAGACTAATTGAGAAATCAAGGAAGAGGTTATAAGGAAGGATTTCCCAACATCAATTGAGTAAGGTATGACTAATTTTGAGGACAAAATTCTTAAAAGAGGGGAAGAATATAACACTCTGAAATTAATGAAGACTAATTATGGTGATTAGGGAGTTGATGTGAATTAATTAGCAAAATCATTTAAGAGAGATTGGTATTTAATCAGAGCCTTATGATTAGTTCAATCATGCTTGAGGCATAATATTGAAGCTCAATTATACCATAAGCTTGGTAGGAGAGCCCAATACTAACTTTCTTGTAAGCCCAACTTAAATTTTCTAAAAGCCCAAAACTTATGAGTGAATTTAAGTAAGACAATAACCCATTTAGCTTTAGCCCAAACTTGGGGAAGTGAGTCTAAATAAGTCTTAGGTTATTGGATCAACACACTCCATCCCTAACATTAAAAATTTTGTAGCCCAACTTAATGAACCTTGGCCCAATATGTTAAACACCAGTCCACTTAAAATAATAGGCCTATTAGACCAGACCATCTTCATTAAAACCCTAAGAGGCCTTCTCCCCACCTATTTGGCTACTAAGACACTCATGTTTTGCAGAATAAAGAAGCCATTTTCGCATTTGAGAAAATGGATTAGGGTTTTTCTGCATTCTTCCACTATTTCTCACTTTTAAGGGAAGATTTGGCCAAGGTAATCTATATAAAACATGTCCTCCTCATTCTCCTCTTTATTTTGGTTTAATTAGTTTTTGGTTTTGGGCATTTTCATCTCCTTTTCAAATCTGAAATTTGGTGTTTGGGTAACTCCTTGCAAGATTTTTGGAGTTAGAAGTTAAAGGGATGATTAGGTAAGTATTTTCCTTCCATTATATACATTATTTTGCTGGAAAATGTCCTCAAACACTAATTTTCATAATAGGTTCTGTTATTGTGCAAAATTACAAGGAAATGAAGATGAAATACTAAAGTTTATAGGCTTGATAACTAAAACTTGAATTTCGGAATGTCCTATGGTGTGTTCTTGGTAGTTGAGACTCAACCCAGTCTACTTAACCTCTTGGGTGTATGGGTAAGTGTTCCTCCTTCTCTTATGAAGTGTATGTGCTGAATTTGTAGCTTTTGAATTAACTTTTGGTGCATGGCTTGTACATGTGCAAAAATGGAGATATAGGGAGTGAACCATCATGAGCTTTGATGTCTTAACCTTGAATTGGTGTAGTAGACCCTTAAGAAGCTTGTGTAAGAAGTTCTCAACATATCGTTATTAAGATTAATCTATGGATAGGGAAATTCCTTGCTAATGGTAGTTGAATAATGATGATAATCATGCTTATGTTAGGTTTGGTATGCTTTGGATCATAGTGGTAACTAGAGGAAGAGTAATTAGCTTCATTGAGGTAATTGGGTTATTTTTCTTAATTCCATGTATATGCTTATGTTAATCTAATATTTGTTATACATACTTAATTTTGAAATGCTAAATGATTAGTTGACTACTTAAATTACGATTGTGACTGGACCTTGTGAGTTCATAGTAGAGTTGTAGTGTGGCTACCACCCGTGCATGTGCTTCGATCAGGCATCGGGTTGTAATCAGACCTTGGATGCATTGAACTCTAGTTGTGCTCATTATGGAGTAGGTGCTATGGAAGGACCTCTCTCGGTGTTATTGGCCATTAACATGTTATGTGTGATTACTGGTATGGGATAGTAGTCATTGGTAGCTCAACTAGTTCATTTGCAAATTGAATGAATGATTTTAGTATTAATGATATGAAATTACGCTGTATTGATTAATCTGTACATATATATCAAATTTGCCTCTTATTACTAAGATTGTATATCTCACCCTAGTTATGGGCTAACATTTTCAAGGATCGGACCTCTTAGTGGCAAAGAAAAGTTAATGGAAGCTTATTACATGGTTTGGTAACATATAGGTTTGGAAACCATATCAGATTGTATTATGTAATTAGATTGCTAGTTTTATATGATTGCCGTATTATATCATGAATTGCCAAGTATAGGGACTGTACATGTAATATAATTATCATGGAATCGAATATTATGGTTGTAATTGGCTAATAATAGATGAGTGACTTGATCTTGTATGAACATTAAGCATTTCCCTTACACTCCTTGTGCTCGAAAAACTTTTGCTATCACTAAATTATGGAATTCGCTTATGTATCATAGTTTCATGAGTAGAAATCAACGCTTAAATCTTGAAATGGATAATAATAAATTAGCTAGGTAAATCAAGTAGATAAATGCCATTAGAGTTTCACAAATTGAGGGAGAGTGGTCCTAGAATGTTCCTTGAGGGAGAATTAGAGTGCATAGGAGGGAATTTAAGAGTTACAAGAATAGAAGGGAATTGGCCGTGGCCAAAATAGAATTAGCAGTGGCTAAACGTGACGAAGTTGCCGAGGGAAGAAAATAGAGAGGAATTGGCCATGACTAAGAGTGATGTTAGCTGCGATGAAATGTGAGAGGCAAGTCTGGTGGTGTTCCAGAGGATAATTTGCCGCGGCGAAATGTGGAAATTTGTGAAGGTGTAAGAAGTTGAACCCAAGGGTAATTAGCTACAGCGCGAGAGAATTTAGTCATGGCAAAGATACTCAATTTCTCATATTAACTTAGAAGCTTTGGTTTTCTCTATGGAAATGATAAAGAATGATTTAGGAGCACTTGTAAGAGGTTCTTGTGAGTTGGAATTAATGGACGATAGGATTAAAGGCTTATAATTGTGGGTTTGATTCCCTTGTATGCATAAATGGTTATGAGTAATAAGTTAATGACTCTAACAACATCAAGGTTTAAATTTCCTCAACTTTTCCTAATGTAAGTAATCTTATAATGACTTCAAACCTCGATTGATGATTATTAATCACGTCTTTAACCTTAATTACCATGATTAGAAGTTAGAGTCGTCACATTGCTCATACTAGAGTATCCTAAAAAGATTGCCTTATCAGATTTTACATCAAATTTACCCCAGTTGTCTTTACAATTATTAAGATAAAGCATTTTCAACCAAATACATAAACATGAGATATCTAGGCTTCCTTCCTTTGTATAATTCATGTAGGGTTTTGTTTAAGATGGACTTAATCAAGGCTTTATTCATAATATAACAAGAGTATTTATCACTTAAACCCAAAAATACTTAAGAGGGTTCTTGTTGTAAAAAATTCGCAAGTGTATAGATTGAACATGTAATATAAAAGTGAGTCCAAAATTGTCCCACAGCAAAGGCTAATCAATTATCAATTTTCACTTAGTTACCCTATTATCCAAAAAATAGCAAATTCAAATTAATTAACTATTAAACTAAATCTAATTAATTATTAAACTAAAATTAATCAAACTAAACTTGACTAATCAAATGCTAAAATTTACTAACTTAACTAATCGATTCAATACTATGAAGTTTAAAATCCTCTTTTTACTTCCTATAAGCCTAAATCAAGATGAACTCATGTAATTGAGTTTATTTGAACTAACAATAATTCCCTAATTTCTATGAAATCCCTTCTCAAGATAAACCACATGTGTTTTATGTTAAGCCTAAGTTTACTTTTGTGATCCTACACTTAATAGATGAGCACATTAAGCTCAAGGATTTAAAAGGTAAGCTTATAGGTAGTAGCTTGGCATGCACACAGTCTATAGATCACTTTGGCATAGTTTGTATCTCTATGGAATTATTAACAAAGTCTATTGTCCTAAAGATTTGATATTGTCATTAACCTTTTAGTGCTCTCATAATAGATTAAGAACAGTGGCCAACCATTTTAAAAAATTAAAGAAGAGTAGTCTATTAATGCCAAATAAAACCTTTCCAAAAGAATATTTAATTAAACAGATTCAATGAATAGATATATCTAAACCCTAGAATGGGGAATTTAACTACTTATAACTAAAAGCAAAATCTTATGAATAAAAGAAATCAAATTCAAAACAAAGAAAGGTAAAAGAAGAGAAGAAAAGAAAACCTATAGTGTCACAATCTTTAGATGGAATTCAATATCTCAGTGTCATAACAATTCTTCAAAGCTCCTATTTAACTGCAACACACTGTCAAATGCCTCTTTAGATCTAATATAAATTGTCTAACCTAGGATTTCAAGTCCTCTTCCAAAAATACCCATAAAATGTTCTAAAATTGCAATGACTCTTTAGCACACAACTAAGCCATGTATAATCATTGTACAAATGCACAAGGTACTTGTGCAATGCTATATCATCTTTTGTTTTCGCTTGACCTCGTGCAAAATCACATGGGGTGGCTATGTGACGCTCTAATCCACTTGTTTGCTCAGGTCAAATGCATGGCCTATGCTTCTTGGCATAAAGAGCTTGTAAATAGTGTAGAATTAATCATTTTTTCACTTTAAATGATGTTTTCATCTCATGTAAGCCACTCTTATCAATATACACTGCAATTGCATAATTTCACTTGATTTATCCCAAAAAATTCCATTTTTGAAACCAATTAATATGAATAATTTACACCTATCAAATTCTCCCAAATGTAATTCTTTGCTCATCCTCAGGTAAAGGAGGAAAAAGAAAAATCAATTAACTTAGGCTAATCGTGATTGTGGGATGTTGAAATTTTTTGCTATAGAATCATTAAAGTCTCATAAATTGTTCTAATTAACTAATAGACTTTCAATCAATTATAAAACACATTCAAGATAGTTCATACAAAACTCATGATGCAACTTATACGCAGTTATCATTTAATTATGCTATGCAATTTTTACTTTCTCTTTTTTTTTTTTAAATAAGTTACTTCTTAAATTTTCCTTCCTCCTAATATGATAAGAAAACTAGTAGTTTAGAGACTCTTTCTTGAGTCTTGTCACGAAGTGCTCACAACTTTTACTTGTTTTCTTTGCTTAACATAGCTAACAAATTCAAAGTGCTATGCATACTTATAATTTAGGTTTCTTTAGTTTTAAAGGATTTATTTTATGTTATTTTTCTAACTAGTTAAATCTTAACTTTAAACTATATAGGAGAAAGTTAGCAAAATGCCACTTTCACTTTATTTTGCTTTATTTTTATTTGTCTATTTCTTTCATCACCATGTAGAATTCTTATGAATGTGTATGTAGCTCATATCATAATTAAACATAATTTTAAAAATTGATTCAAGAAGTTAAAATAGGCAATGTTTAATGACTAAGTCAACTCTAGGACAAATAATTTAGATGATTGACAGATTAGTAATGGCCCAAGCAATTTTAATGCCAATTTCCTATCTCAGGACTTATGAACAAAAATTAAGTTTTTTTTTTCCTCCATAAAACTTAAAAATTTGTAGTGTTCACAATGCAAATAAAATAAAAGAAAAAGGTTAGAATACTCCCCTTTTGAATTGCAAGCCGCACTTCTATGATCATGCTAAGCTAGTTGAGGGTTAATTCATTGATATAGTGGCACAAACTATAGGAAACTTAACCAAAAAATTATAACAAGCTTCTTAGGCTAGATATCTAAACATAATGCCATTAGGTTTGCTTTAAGAAGAGGAAGTGCCACCATTAAAAACTCTATATCGCTTTTTTAAGGTCATGGTGACTTATAAGGGTGTCCTGCAAATAGCAAAAATAATTAGGCTAAGCAAAATGCAATGAACAGAATAGTATAACACCATATATTTTTAGCTCATTTCATAACATTCCTATACTTTATATCATACATTTCATGAAGGAGTAAGAAAAAGGGTATTAAAATAATGCATTTCTTAGCATTGTGTCATATATAAATTTTTCATTATGTGTCCCGTGGATCATGTGAGCTCATGTATCATATTCTCATATTTATTTACATAGATATAACTCATTCTCATCATCAAAAGTGGCTTACAACTCATGGAAAGTAAAGGGAAGCATAAAATACATAGTTGCATTTTTGGATAGAAATTTCCCTTTTTGTCATAAACTTTGGAAAATAATAATTAATTCTAGCAATATCAAAATCATGCATTCTTTACCATTCTGAGAAGATACACATGTCTAATTTATGCTAAAAATATTTCTAGGCCATGAAACACAATACAAAAGACGTTTGACATTTCAAAATGTATAAAGGTCTGGCTGGTCACTAGTGCTGTCACAGTTTTCTGCTACAAACTTTAAAAATGTCCAATTAAATCCATAAGAATCCAACCTAGGCAAATAATATCAATCTAGAAAACTATAGATGTTAGCTAGAGGGTAAAAATAACTTTAGACCAGTTCAAGAACGTCTGGGCTTCAAAAAATAATCAAACAATACATGAGGTCAGTCTAAATGCCTGATACGGGGCAGAATCTTTAAAAATACATATCTCCCTCTCTAAGCCTCCAAATTGGATACTTCTAGTTGTCACAAGTCACTGTGAATGTCTAGTTTTTTTTAATAAAATTTTGTGGCAATTAGACATCATTTGAGCTCTGAGTGACAGAATTCATTTTCGAATTAGTATAAACAGTAACCTGACCAAAATCATAAATTTTTTCAACTTTGAAAATTTATCAAATATTCCCTAAACCTCTAAAAATTCTACACTTTAACTTCCCAAAAAGCTCTTAACAAGCTCTAATTACATACCAAATCTCATATCAAGAAGATTTCATTTGGATGAAAAGTGATATAGGTTTCCAATATGGTCAATTTTGGCTCCATATAAGATACCAAAGTGTCCAAATGACTTTCCTTGCTGTTTGGCACCTCTTGGTAAGTTTAAAAGCATGATTATAACTTGTATGAACTGTCCAAGTGGTCCCAAGCCTCATGTATCTCATTTTAACTACTCCACTTCCATTTATACATGCATTCCCATAGTGCAAAAGTGCCATGTCCAAAATTAGTATTTCTATACATGTAACCTTAGCTCTCGATTATACATGATACAATAACATAATTATACATGTTTATAGCATCATAAAACACATACAACCATAGATTACATCATTGCCATTCATATGGCCTTAAAGTAACAAAATTTATATACTTTAGTGTCATGCTCTCATTTCTCATGTGGTTGGCTTCCATTCCCTTATTCTCTTGGTCCACCAGTATGTTAGAACATTGGGGAGAAGGGAATGAGATTTAAAGAATCCCAATAGCTCATATCTCTTTCAATCACACATAAAAGATGCAAAACAAGTCTTGAAAATACATACATGAGCATTATAAAATGTGCAATCATTCAAGAGGCATTCTTGGCATTTGAACAAGTCATACATGGCATACATAGGCTTGCCAAGTAAATAGATTTGTCTCACCCATTCACTTGTGGATTTTGGACTTGCCTCACCTATTCTTTAAGAGATTTTTGACTTAACCATACTCTTGGGAGTCAACCTCACTCTTGGGAGACTCTTGGCTTTGTCTTAACTAACTTTAAGGGTTCTTGGCTCATCCTCACCATGGCTAAAGGTTCTTGGCCTTTCCACACTCAAGCAAACCTAAGCACATATAATAAACATCATATGAAAGCATAATGTAACATCACGGCACCATGGAATAAAAGTCATGCTAGAATATTTTTCATAAATTAAAAATACACATACATACATTCAAAGACAGGCCAAGCATGCAGTCATGTATGAGAGAAGAAGGAGTGAGCTACCTTGGTTATACAAGCACACTTTTTCTTTAAATTTCCCTTCCTTCTTCTCAGCCTAACCAAAAGCTTTGGAAGCATTAACTTCTCTTGACCTAAATACACCAAAAGAAACATGAATTACTCATGGGAACAAGCCTTGGTATTATACACACTTTACATGATGCTACTTTAGTCTATGGCTCCATTATACTTTCATACGGCACTTAATGAAGCAACTAAAAAAATTTATGATCTTGGCTCCCTTCTCTCTTTCAATCTATGATTCTTGACTCCATTTAGACTCCTTGGAGTCATCACACAATTATTTTGAAGAGCCTAGCTAAGAGTTGTTTCATTATGTTATATTATAGAGCCTACACCTCTATCTCACTATCTATGGCTTCTAAAATTTTTCTAAGGCTTTCTCTCATACCCTCCTATCATACATGATGCAAAACTAAGCTTGGAAGTAACTAAAACACTCCCGAGGTATTACTTTTGCCCTAGGCTGAGGCAAGGCTTCCTTAAGGAGTCCATGGAGTTTCTTTGCTTTCTTGGATGGGAGATGCATGTGGGAAGCTCTCTAGGGGTCTTAGGAACTCATACAAACATTCACATAGGCTTGGGAACTCTTAGATAAAATCATATTTTTGGTTATGTTCACAAACCCCTAGCTTTTCTATCTTATAAATTCATGGTTCTTTCTTTGTTCTTTTTGCATATTCTTGTTTCTCATGCTTGAATATTCTTGTCTCTACCTTTTTTTGGCTTGAATTCCTTCCCCACTCTAGTTTCTCTCTCTAGACCTAATATGGAAGCCATTGGAATTTAAAGAAAATAAGTTTTTCTATTGCATATCATACCTCATTTGAAAGCTTGCTAAATGGTGATTCTCTTGCTCTATTTGGTTGCTCCAAACCTCTACTTTTTCTCATAAGGTCAACCACCAAAATCATCCTTTCATGCAGTCGAAACCACTATTAGAAAGAGCATGAAGAGTAGAGTAAGATTACTAACTACCATAACATGAGATTTTGCATATATGCTTACCTATTTAGCTTTCCTTCCTTTCTCTCTCCTCCCTCCCTTCATCACGCCATAGCTACTGGTATTTAGTAGAAGTTAAGTCAGCAAATCCAATAGAGAAGGCGTGGATGACATAAAGAAAAGGTGGGGGGAATAATTTTGACTTTTTCCATAATTACCATTCTTGCCACTATACTTTGACTATGACGTTTGAATTCATTTTAGATACTTTTTAAGAATTGTCTTTTTCATCATAAAATTTAGGTTATCTAATTTATAAAATACTTTTGGAATCATTCAATTTGGATTTAAAACCATTCCAAACCATTTGGTCAAAGTTTTAGTCAATTGACGACCGAAATAGCTCACCAGAAGGGTTTCAACTGTCCCGAGGGTTCCCAAGGTTTTCAGGGCCTCTGAGAATCATAGAAAGCTTAAATTTTACATTTAAAAAGCCCTCGTGTAAGTTTTCCAAAAGTTACCCATATTTACAAAAATGCTACTGGCTTTTCGGCAATTTTTTTGAATCACTTTGACCCTCGTTTTTGGGCAACTCAAGGCTCAAATCCTCATTTTTTATTATTTATAATTTTATCTTAATTTTAGTTGGCTTCAAATTCTTACATTTCGGGGATTTCTTTTTATATCTGGCTCATTTATGACGTTTACGGAGAAACCGAACATCACGTTTCTCACGTTTACGGAGGGATCAGATGTTACAAATAGTATCTAAGTAATGAAAACTAAAAATGTAAGCAACATAGTCAACATTCAAAGTAGGATCACAAATGGGCCCCAACATGAAAGTGCTAGCACAATCCAATAGTCAGTGTAAGCAATGTCCTCATTCATTAAGATAAGAGTCAATAAAATGGCAATTGAACACATGCATAAATGAGGCAAGCTCTAAACATGATTTAAAGTCAATTTAATGTAAAACCAAGTTAGAATCATGCTTGATAATCATTAGGATGGCAAGCAAAATTTGGGTAAGTAATTAGACTTTTAAGACCCAAAATCTTATCCAAAACCGAATCAGTGCCAAGCATCAGGCAAAGTAATGGACAATAGAATTTTATGATAGAATAATCTATCCAAAACAAAATTAGCACCTAAATATATTTTTAAACATTTAACCATAAAGAAAAATTTTAGCTCATAATATTGAACTTTATACTTGAAAAGTAAACACAAACTTAGCATTTCATAGTAGAAAATTATAGCAACTAGATAGAGCTTTGTAATAAAGATTTATGGCATCACATCAAATTAAATAACAACAAATTATACAAAAGAGCTAGAAAATGGACAATAACAAAATTTTGTAATAAGAAAATCTATTTAAAGCATAATTAGCATGAGAACATATTTTTCAAAATAGATTGCTCAAATTATGCAATAAGATTCAACTCACAATATAGAACTTTATACCTGAAAAGTAAACACTAATCAAGAAATTACAACAAAGAACTTTGTAACAAAAATTATGATGCAAATTCAAATTTTATAGTAGCACATTATGTATAAGGTTTCAACCCTTTGCAACAAACTAAAAATAATGATTATCAAAGAAAGTCTCATACTAGGGAATAAAAGACCAACCAATTTCTAGTGTTTAGTAAACCATTAAACACTATCCACAAATGCTTTACATTCAAAAAATTGATGACTAAGTCTAATTGCTTAATACTCACTTAAAAAGTAGATGGAATATAAGAAGGGAGCTTAAATGGATGGCACTACTATCTTAGGACATAAACTCTAAATAGAGGGTCAAACATTTAGCTCAGAATAGCCATTCATATACCCTAAACAAGAGTCCTTTATATAAAATCCATTATGGCAAAGAAATCCTCAAAAGTTATAACCAACACTAATTACTATTGTTAGAAAATCATAGTGAAGATAAGGGAATCGTCTATTTGATTCAAGGAGTGGCATTGCCAGAATTACTGAGCCAAAAATAAGAGTAATCCACCTTGGAATGATGATGTAGCAAAACCACTTATGAAAGGAGGCATTTACTTACTCAAATGATTTTGAAAACCCATCCTAAGAAAAAAAATATTTAAGCATTCATACTAAATCAAGGTTGCTTGAGCTACCCATAGCAATATATCACCACTTCAAAGTATTAAGATGGATGCCTACCTAAAAATTAAAGTGAAAGTGAAAAGCTTAAGCCTAATTAGCACGACCCTAATTTGTGTAAGGGTAACAACCATGAGAAGCTTTAAGAATGATAAAGGAGTTATGGAGAGGGAAGAGAAAAACAAAAGTTATGGTATGAAGATGAAGAAGAAAGGAGATAGTGAAGGAGAAGATAGATGAATGACAAAGGGTGGGGGTTGGTGTCTTAGAGCTATGATGGAGGGGTTCTTGATAGAGGACATTGAAAATGGCATCTAAACAAAGAAGGGTAGCCAACGTAAAAGAGGATGGAGGGAGTGGGTTGGGCCAAAATTAGAGGTATGAGGGAGATAGTTGGTCATCAACTATGGTAGAGTATGGACAGCGATAGTAGAGATGCAAAATAAGGGTTAAAGTCAATGGAGGAGAAAGGCTTTAATGAACATAAAAATGGGTAGAGGAAGAAAGTTAAAAAATATTTATTATTATTTTTATTTAAGGTGAGCTAAGCAAAAGTAAAAATTAAGAAGAAAAACTTCTATAGCTACCCAAAACCTTAGATGACTTATACCTGATGCAAAATAATTAGGAATTAAGGAAAATATTAAGAAATAAGAAAATTCCCTTATAGTGGTCATATTTGCCACTAATCCTTAAAGTTCAATTCATTAGACTACCAACAAGCAATTGTATATAAACACAAAGAGAAAATTCATAAATCAAAATAAAATGAAAACAAAACAAAGCAAAATAAGCAAAAATCAGAATAAAGGGATAGAGAGTGAAAAATGAGAAAAGGGAAAAAAAAATAATGTCTCTATAATACTATTACCTAATTCTATTGCCTTTAAGATTTGCTATTCTAATTAAGCTCTCAGTCCTCTCACAATATATCAAAATAAGCATACTGGCAAACCATTCTAAGAAATTAAAAAAGAGTAATAGATTAATGTTGAATAAAACCTTTACAAAAGAATCTTTAATTGAACTTATTCAATGAACAGATACATCTAAACCCCAAAATTGAGAATTTAACTATTCATAACTAAAATCAAAATCCTATAAATAAAAGAAATCAAATTTAAAACAAAGAAAGGCACAAGAAAAGAAGAAAAGAAAAACTATAATGTTGCTATCTTTAGATGAAATTCTAGATCTCAGTGTTACGATTAGTCTCCAAGGCTCCTCCTTAATTACAACATATCTTCTAATGTCTCTTTATATCTAATTTAAAGTATTTAACCAGGAGTTTCAAGTCTTCTTCCAAAAATACCCTTCAAATGTCCCGAAATTGCAATAATTATTTTGCACACAGCTAGGTCATATATAATTGCACAAATGCACGGAGTACCATGCAATGTTATAAAATCCTTTGATTTTGTATGGCCTTGTGCAAAATCACATAAGGTGGTCGTGCAATGATTTGGTTTATCTATTTGCTACTACCAAATGAATAGCCTATGCTTTTTGGCATGTGAACCTGTGTATAATACAGAATTGATCTTCTTTTCACTTCAAATGTTGTTTTCATCTTATATAAGCCATTGTTGTTAGCACACATTGTAATTGCACAAATCCACCTAATTTGTTCCCAAAATTTTGATTTTAAAAACCAATTAATATGAATAATTAAATCCATTTAATTTATCAACACATATTTAGGAACCATGACTTTTTAGACCACAATGAAAGAATGTAATAAATAGATTATTAGACATAGTTGTTGAAACAAGGAAGTTCTTATAATATTTCTACCTAACGTTAAGATTATATCTTAATCCATATTTATCAAAGATATGTCTTTGTTTCTTAAGCAATATGATTAAGTTATCTCTTCCTTTTGTGAATTTTGGAATAGTATATGTCAAATCTTCTTCTTCTTCTTCTTCTTCTTCTTCTTCTTCTTCTTCTTCTTCTTCTTTTCTTTAAAAAAAAAAGTAGTTTCTCACATTCACAAGAAGAAGAAGATTCCTTTAGAGGAATAACATTTTCTTTAAAATATTTTTTTTCACAATCCAAGACTTAAATTTTCTTTTCTAAAGATAAATTTACTTCTTTCTAGGAAACATTTTTTCCTATTTTATTTTCTTCAATTTATTTTCTTAGAGTAAAATTTTTTTCTTAGAAAGTGTAAGTGGGTTTTCAATTTTCAAAGATTCATCATGCAACTCCTTGAAGGCATTTTGTAGGTCTTGATAAAAAAGGGGTAAAGGTTAAATTATTTAAATCATCTTTATCTCTTGTCATGAGACAAAGATTTGCTTCTTCAACCTTTTCATCTCCTTTAGATTCTAAGTCATTTTCTCCCTATATTGAAGAGATGTAAGCCTTCTTCTCCTTACCCATTCTCTTTTCAACATTTTCTTACTTTAAATATTAAGGACATTTCCACTTTATATGCCCGCTTTTTCTACATCCATAGTAAGTTAAAGATTTGTTGTTAACTTTGTTTCTTTTTGAAGGCCTCCTTTCTTTTTGTTTTTTATTGCTAAAAAGTTTTCTAAATTTCTTCACAAAGAGGCCAACATTTTCTTCATTTATTTTTATTCCATTAAAAGAAGGGTTGCTATTGTCTTTATAGTCTTCCCCATCTATATAATGTGAGCAATTAGTTTTAAGAAAGAGGTTCTTCTTCTTTTCTTATTGTTCAAGGAGTTGAGCAAGTTTAGCTTCATGTTCTTGAGGATTTCCAAAGAGAGTAGCAATGGATTGTATAAATCTCCTCCAGCTTCTTAAATTATAGTCACTTTATGTTGCCATTCTAGGGGGAAAAAACCTTATAATCTTGTACACTTGCTCCTTTAGTGTATGGGCCTTCCTTAATACTACCAAATTATTAACTGTATGAGTAAATCTTATTTGCATTTCTTTAATAGACTCTTCTATTTCTTAGTTCAAGATCCCTCTTACTAATTGGAATCAAAGAATTAGTAGATTTGTTCCCCCCAAAATGGGAATGGGCTAGGGTTATGAACTTATAATTTATAATCTAATGATCAAGTCGATATAGAAATCAAAAGGATCCAATTCAAGCAAGTTTAAAAAAAAAGTCAAATTTGTTGGAATTGGTAAAACTTTTTTGATCAAAAGTGGATCTGGGAGAATCAACCATCTATTTGTATGATTCTTTGATGGAAAGAAATAAAAAAAAAATTGGTATGTTGCTGCCATTTTTGAAATGTAAATCACATTATTTTTTTAAATTTTTCATGGAAAGGGTATACATACATATCTTTGTATGTATCATTAATATTTCTAGGATCAATGTACAACTTTTGTCTTATTTGCATTTCTTTAATAGACTCTACTTTTTTCATATTGAACATTTTGTATTGGTGTATAATAAACCTGATCATGGGCTGAGAAGCTTGCCCGGCCCGATAGGCCCGACCCAAAAAATATGGATATAAGCCCGAAAAGAAATGAGCTCATTTTTCAAAAGCCCGAATATAAAAAATGTTAGGCTTGGGCTTTTTTTAAAGCCCGACCCGAGCCCAAGCTCGCCCGTATTATAATTATTTTTTATATATTATTAATAAATAATATTATTAGAACATTTATTTATAACTATAGATATAAGTAAAAAAGAATTATATAACATATATAATTATTATTATTTTTACTTTTACTTATTGTATAATATATTATTAGGAATAAATTATAATTCAAATAAAATAAATTATTAATAGTAATATCATTAGAAAAATTATTATTTTGAGAGGTTTTACTATCTTATATAGATATAAATAAATAAATAAATATATATATATATATATATAAGTTATTTAAACTTTTTGTAATTTTTTAATAAGTTATTTGGAATTTAAAATAAGAATAAAAGTATACCTAACAAGTAATGAAATATATATATATATATATATATAAAATTTAAAACCAAAAAAAGATAAAAATATTTTTTTTTTTTAAAAGTTGAGCAAAACGGGTCGACTCAGTTTAACCGGGCTTGAGCCCGACCCGGTACTGTTCAAACAGTGCCGGCCCGAGCCTAAAAAAATTTGTAAATTTTTTTATGAGCCCGACCCGTAATCAAGTCTAGTGTATAAGGGTGTTAATCCTAGTTTTCTTAACTTTACCAGTCCCTTCCACGTGCAATTTCTAAAACTTCCAATATTTTTTAGCATTGGCACAATTAGAGACTTTAAAATATTCATCTTGATCCAATGCATTAATAAGAATCAATTTAGCTTTAGCATTAAGTAGAACTCTTCTTTTATCAATCTCACTCCATTCACTTTTGAGTTTGGGTATTGCATAGCCATCATATATTTTTATGGGGATGTAAACACCATCTTTAGCAACCTCCTAAAGGATAATGTCAACAGCATAAAAAAATTTCATTCTAAGTTTCCCATACATATAATTTTCTCCATTAGAATAGAAGGCTCATTAATAGATAGTACTTAATTCCAGCAAAACACAATCACCAAGACTAGTCTTACTCTTGAGATTGTTAAGTCTTTAATCAAGAGCTCAAGCTCTGATGCCATTTGTTAAGAATGGCTAAGCATCTAAGAGGGAGTGAATTGGGTGTTTTAACTAAAATAGAAAATTTTCAGTAGAAGGACAAGTTTTTCAAAGTGGTTTGGCAAAATGTTAAGTGTTGAAAAATAGAAAAGACTATGATACTAGAGTAGTTACAAGAAAACCAAAGCTCAAGATGAATATGATAGTAAAATAATTAATACTAATAAATATATTAATAAAAGTGTAGTAAGTAGATAGTGAAATGAAGAAAGAGATCAACCATAGAAGATTTATCCTGTCAACTTAAAACTTAAGCCTACATCTAGTTTGCAAACTAAAACTTGAGATTTTCCACTATATTAGCAAGTTTATAAAAGACACTTGCAATCCACTACACCAAATAACTTAAAAGAGTTCCATAATCAAGGGTTTATTCCGTTTACAAAAAGTTTTAAATCATAAACCCAATTAAGGATCCTTTATCCTTGAAATTTCAACTTCACAATAATAAGTGAATGAAGGTATATTAGAAGGACTCTCTCAATAAAGTGGATTTACAATTAAAACTACAGTAGAAAGGAGAAAAAGAGAAATTAGAGCTAAAAAATGATCACACAAGGTTGGAAGCAATTTTTTTTAGGTATTATGAGTATGTATAGCTTGTATTTATAGTATAAATCCCAAAATATCCTTTAGAAATAAGAGCAAAGTCAATTGGTATGAAAATAAACATTTAAAAGTTGTTTACTAGCTTATTTGTATTACAGCAGTCAATTGGCAAATCCTAAGAATTGATTGGTTCACCTATTTACCTTTGGAAATTTTACATTTTAAAAAGGAAGATAAGTTTTTATGCATTGCTAGTAAAATGTTGATGGGCCAATAGTCAATTGGTATACTCCAAAAGGCAGCTAGTTAATTGGAAGTAGGGTTGCTAGTTAACTAGCAGCTTTAATGGCTTGCGAGTTGATTGGTGGTAGATTGCTAGTTAACTAGTAGCTCTCTGGAAGCTAGTAGTCCACTTCTAGAAGGCTACCAATTGACTGGTAGCCTTTCAAAAGAGTTCTCTTAACTCTTCTAGTTTGCAATTGGTAACATCATTTTAGTCAATTGATTGCATGAAAACTTTAGAATAACTCAAGGAAGCTATAAAAAAGTATAAGGGCCATACTTAGAGAGTTTATGCTTCAACCAATGAGTTTGTAAAAGGTTTTAAGAGCTCAAAAATTCTTTGAATCCTTTTACAAAAATTTCTAAGTCCTAGACTTAGCTTAATTGAATACACTTAAAACTTGGTGAGCTTGAACAAAATTTAACTTCCAAAAGAAAGTCATCCAAACTATTTGTTATCATTAAACATTTAAATTTGAAAGGCAATGGGATCAACCTGTTGTCATCATCATCTTGACCCTTGTCATCTAGAAAGGGTGCATGGGGTGATCATGTAGCCATAAGCTCTCTTTCTTGGCATGCCTTCCACCAATGTTTTAAAAATCAGACCGGTTATTGAATCGGTTAATACACTGGTTCACGATTTATTAGTTTGATTGTGGTCAAACCGGTAATAAATAAATAAATATATATATATATATTAATATTAAAAATTTAGTATAATAAATGATAATAAACATATATTAATAAAATTTAAAATATTTTATTACTAATTATATATAAAAAAATAAAATATAACATACTATTTAAATTCAATTGAGTTTTTAATTTTAAAATTTAAGCATAAAGTAACTTATTTATTAGTAAATATAATTATTAAAAATTAATGTGTTAAAATAAGTATTGAAACTAAAATATTATAAAAATTAATTATTCAACATATTAATTTTTTATAATTACTTTTTAAAAAAATTTGTATAATAAAATTTAATTAGTTCTTAAAGGTTTAAATTAAATATTATAAATTTTAAAGAAAATTTTGTAATTATATTTACATAATATTATGCACAAATTTAATAAGAAAAATAAGGTAGTTCAATAGTTAAGATGTCAAAGTATCTTTTTTGGATCATTAGTTTGACACTTTATATGGTTATTTTGATTTTTAAAAAAATGCAACCCACTAAGATTTTATATATATTAAAATTTGCTCATATCTACTGGACATGCACTGGAGGTCAAACAGAGAATGTGCTTTTTGGAAGCCATAAGGGTGCACGTTCAAATCCAGACATTGGCGGGATTATTTTGGAAGCAACCAACAACTAATATACTTATATAAAAGTTTACATATATATACTGAAGCTTCAATGTAGACCAATTGGCAAAGGGCATTTTGGAAACTAAAGGTACATGAGCTCGAGTCCAAGCAGCGACATGGACAGGGAGAATTTTGAAAAAGACAGGTTCATGTCAGTTTGCTTCATCGGTTTTAACTCAAAATCGACCGATCAAACCCGATTCTTGACTAAGTTTGACTGGTTCTTAAAAGCAGCGGTTATAAGGATTCTCCAAACCGGACCAAGGTCCGGCTCCTGGTCCAACCGATTAAACCGGACGGTTCGGTCTAGTTGTAATTACAATGCTTTCCACAATTGTTGGCCTAAGCGGATAAGTGACAGATGGAATAGGTTAGGCGATTGTCAGGTCTTGATGTTCACCAAAGGCACACAGCATGGACCTACAATTCCAGCTCACAATATCCTTAAACTACCTATAATCCATTGGTAAAGGGTCATTCACATTGAACTTGTACGGGCTTTTCACTAAATTAGCTTATAAAAAATATAAAACATTAAATATCTAGATAATTAAACTTCATTCCTTGGCCTGAACCTTTATTTATTTACATGTTGACCCTACACAATAAGAAATTAAAGAACATAAGAAAATAAAACTAAAAAATTAGTAACTATAATAACCTATACTATCCGAATTACAAGATAGTACTTATGGCTTTTAAGAGATAGAAATTAACCACATAATTGGGAATTCAAGCAAATACCAATATTCAAAAAATATTGCAATTAATTCTTAAATTTAGAGATTTTAATGAATAAAAGCCTAATTATATCATTCAAACACAAATTTCAAAATAAAATAGAACATTGGCGTAAAAAGCTTAAAAACCATTATAAGTCTTATTAAAAATATCCATAAAAAATGAAAACTTGGTAGTTATCAATTATGTATTATTATTTCATTTATTTTAAATTTATCTATTGCTTTTGGATTTAAAAATTAATTAATACTTATTCATTATTTATTTTTTCCTACATAATTTTTAAGACAACAAATATTTTTAGTCCATGATTCCAAACATTAACACAATTTTTTTTTCATGAAAATGGCATTAGGAAAATTTCATACTAAGTAAAATTATCTTGTATCATAATATTTATTCAAAACATTAAACATCATATATCTTTACACATGATTGTTCACATTTATAACTTGAACAAAATACACATACTAGCCATTAATAAGAATTTCTATTCTTTTTTCTACCAAGCTCAAGTAGGATAGAGCAGCTTGGTAGCTCATTAGGCTCATAACCTAAAGTCTTTTAGGTGAATGCAGACAATGTAATAAAGAAGATCGGCATGGCATGCTCATGTCTAACCATTGATTAAATGAAATATTATACCATAATAATCTAGTGATTAAATGAAATAAAATAAAAATTACATGCAACATGTTTCCCTTGAGTAGGATTAAAAAGAAGATTATAATAATACTGCCAAGGATCACTCCACTTTTGTGCTATGTTTACTAGTGGGACTAAAAGCACTAGTAAAACTAACCCTATATTTGGATGGGGGAGGAGAAAAGTAAAGAGAAAAGTGAGAAGAAAATGCATTCCTTTCGAGTGTTTGGATAGATGGAGAAAAAATAAAAAGAAAACTCGTTAATAATTTTTTCATTCAATGTGATATTTTTTAAAAAAGTTATATTTTAAATATAAATGAATTATTCTGAATTTATACATATATATTTAAAAATAAATAAGAATAATAAATTTTTTAAAAAATAAATTTATAAAAAACATATTTCAATTTTTTTAAAAAAATTAGAAAAATAAAAAATACAAACCAATTTAAAAATTATTTAAAAATTAGTATTTTAAAATAAGTATAATTATTTATTTTAAAATTTTATAAATATTATTTTAATACATATTAATTGATTTAAATATAATAAATATTTTTTAATTATATTTATATATTATAATATATATAATACATTTTCTAACCAAATGGCAGTCGAAAATTTTTTTTGACTTGCATTTGGTCATAATATACCGATTGCATTGCTGTGGTATTTTTTAAAAATTTTTTTATTAATTTTAATATTAAAAAATATGTTATTATTTTGTAAAATATATTTATTATTAATTAATTTTATAATAAAATTTTAAATAAATAATTAATTAATTAAAAATATTAGTTAATTAAGCTAAATTCAATTTTTTCATTTTTGACTGCATTACAGTTGAAAAACACTTTCCAACTATAATGCAGTCGAAAATTTTTCAACGAAACATTTGCAGTCAGAATTCTAAAACACGTTAGGCGCAATGTTTTTCTCTCAAAATCTCTCTATTTTTTGGGAGAAAACTTTTTGGTAGAACCCATCTCAATTTTTGGCTAAACTTTTTTCTCCTCCCAATTTTTCTCTTACATCCAAATGGGATAAAATTCATTTT
Source organism: Erythrophleum fordii (assembly GCA_032878935.1). Lineage (NCBI taxonomy): Eukaryota > Viridiplantae > Streptophyta > Magnoliopsida > Fabales > Fabaceae > Erythrophleum > Erythrophleum fordii. The sequence goes on from JAVQMF010000029.1 coordinate 6,354,243, forward strand.
CTCTCCTCTTTTCTTCTCAACTTTTCTCTTCCCTCTATTTTTCACCCTATCCAAACAAACCATAAAAGTGAAAGTGATGGTAGGGATAAGTGAAAATGACAATGAAATTGAGGGTGAAGGCTTCTTGATTTGAGAGGTAAAATGGCATCAAGAGGTAAAATGGCAAAACTCAATATGAATAAGCATAAAATGGAAATGGTGAAGGAAGGCAATAAGCAAGAAAGTGGTGATGGGCGTGTTTGGGAGGGGGAATTTAATACCATTGAATATGGGGTCTAATGGTAAATTGGCATTTTGGAATGGGATAATATCATGTAATTTGTGCCAACTAGATTAAGCCACATGGTGTTAAGATATCTCCTTGCCTAATCATATTACGCCACATGGCCCCATCTTCCTAAAGCTAACCCTGACACATATGGCAGGCTTGATCTTGACTTGTAGTAGACTTGCCACATTTTTGGCCATTCTCGGTTTGACATACATAAAAAAAAAAATTAATACAATATAAAGGGGATAAGAATGGTAGTATAATAATATGACATATTATTAAAGATAGTTTGGTATATTAAAAGTTAGGTATAAAAATATAAATAGAATAAAAAAAATGAATAAAAAATGGCTCTTATACCTCTATTTTAAAAAAATAATAGAAACGGATAAAAATTGTTAAGTAATAATTATAATAATATAATAGGTATTGCAAACAAAGGAAAGAAAAAGAATCCCTTATTTTTCATAATATTAGGGTCAAAAAGCTAAAAAAGTGTCCAAATCATATCAATTAAAAAGATCCCCTAATGCACCTACGCAAATCACAGTTGTCTACGTAATCTGACAAACCAAGGAAGGACACATTTTTACATAACTTAAAATGCACCATTTTAAAAGCCTAAAATGATGCGTTTTGAATGCCAAAACTAGAGGCCCTTGATGTGTGTCACTTGTAGAATGAAAAGGAAAGCAATGGAAAGATAAAAATTGTAGATGGAGAACAAGGTGCAAAACAAAAACATAAATGAGTTTGAAGGAGGAGAAAACTAGAAAAAGAAGAAGCTCAAAGAGAACAATTTCACTGATGTCGCTTTTGAAGGGAAGTTTTATGGTCTCGCTGAGTTTAACAAATTAGAATCTATGCCTTGGCGTGTTAAGATATTTATCAAATTGTTGGGTTCATTGAAAAGTCTAGCATTAGCTCTAGTAAGCACACTACAAGTGTCGAACAAAGAATTGATAATGGTTTTAAATGCCTATATCAAGAGATTGGTGTGAACAGTAGAAGTTATAAGTGCAATTTTGATACACTTTTGTTCATTTTAGTTTTGAAAGTATATGTATATAGATTGATGCATTTTAGTTGTCTCTGAAATTAAGGAAATTGAATTTGATTATGACTAACCAAATGAAGTGAAAATTTAGGTAATGAGAAAATTCATAGTTGTGCAAAGTTCACATATCAATTAGGAATTCTAATGAAACTTATTGTAAGTTAAGCATGCAATTTCACGACTTAATGACTATTTGGTTATTAATCATATAGTGCACAAATCATTCTATTGCTTATCTCATTCATTGGTGTGGTTATGGCTTTTATAGCCTATGATGGATCCAATTTGATTCATTAGAAATGAAAATTCATTCTTGGATGTTGACTTCATAACACATAGAGGTTGTAGTTTCATAGTTACATCTCTTAATTCCAATCATTTGATCTTTCCATTTCTATGACATATCATAGCTAGGTGGTTGTTGCCTTGTAGGATATTTGGTCCTAAATAGAGTGTTAACTGTGAAATAACTATTAGTGCTCTATTATGAATATTAGGGTGTGACTTTAGCTACAAAACTGTTCTTATGTTATTCGATTGATAAAGATTTTTGTTGTAACCTTCTTTTGGTGTGAATTTAGACTATTTATTTTTTCTTCTTATGCTAAAAGTTATCATAAGTGATGGTGCAAAAATGATGATGATTTGTGGTTTATAGCTTTGTTAGTATGAATCAATTTATAGCTTATTATAATTTTGGGCTTTGCTTTGTACAGGTTATTAAGTAATTCCAAAAGTCCCATATAGACCACCTTCATGCAAAATTCTTTGTTAATGGTTATCTATTTTCTCTGTTTCTCATTGAGTGTAAGCAAGGATACAACTTATTATTATTATTATTATTATTATTATTATTATTATTTGCTTATTGGTTATCTGTGAATTGACTTCTCAGGACTTTTCCTAGTATTTCATTTCAATATCATTTACATGCATCTCTTCAAATCCATCTTTATACAAACATAACCATGGCTCAACAAATAGAGGTGAAGATACACTAATGAACTAATGAAGATACACTAGAACAATGGTGAGTGCATGAAGATGGTTTCCTAGCTTCAAAGGATGAGAAATTCATCAATTCTCTTTTGGCAAGGATTTATAATTCTATTTTGAATTCATGTCTTATAATCATGAGAAAATTGGTGGACTTGTATGATTTCCCTTCATCAATTAAAGAGTTGAATGCTGGTTCAAAGGAGATGAGGCTATGGCGTTCAATGTTTCTATATTTTGGTTTATATTTTTGTCGAGTTGGGATAACTCCTTAATAAAAGTATACATATAGAGAAGCATTGTTACATGAAGACTCAATTCTTATTTTTTTTTTGGTTGTCAATTAACTATATAGAAAGAATTATAAATTCATATTCAAATATTAAATTCTTTTATCTACTTCTTTGACCTGACTTCTTTTATACCTTCCTCTTCTATCACTAATCCATAATAATACATGATATTGACTTATTATCTTTTCAACTGTCTAAAATGTTATAGTAGAGTATATCCATAGAATGATTATTTATGATATATACACAAAGAAGGAGTAAAAGAAACTCCTCATTCCTTCTATATAAGACTAGAATTTTTTAAAGATATAAAACTTGTAGCCCCTGTTGCTTAAACTACATATCATTAGATATGTTCATGATAATGAGATAAATACAAGGAGACAATGAGATAACTATCTCAATTACACCACTTTGTATCTTAAATATAGGGAATACAATTACATTCTTATTTACAATACAACCATTACAATATCAATTTCGAAGCTTAGCCACAACTGAAAAGAGTGATAACTTGATGCTACAAACTTGGCCTGCTCCTGTTTCAGCATCATGTCTTTGTGGCACTCAGAACACATGCTCATGGTAGCCTGCTCTTGCTTCAGCATCATATCTTTGGCCAATGCAGCTTTGATAACCAATTTGCCTGCGAAGAAGTGAAAAACATTCACCATAATTAACATAAACACAAAACCACAGTAGCTGAAGTGTAATAACAACATCCACAGATCCATTCACTTCAAATTTGATACTCTTTCTTAATTGCCATCGGATTGATTCTTCTCAAGTAAACCAACATGATATCATCTCTAAGATTTCTACATGATAAAGGCTATAAATCATATTAGGCTCAATCAAAGAAGCCCCCTGTGGTATCAAACACTTCTTTGTTAATAAGGAATCAACCAATGAATGAAAGGGACTTCTGGGGTAACTGATTTACGTCCTCATACTTCAATCTGAAAATATCCAAAATGCACAAATTAATCACAAGGAAAGAAATGCAAAAACTGCATGTATTTCAGCAAGCAACAGAATGAGACGAACCAACCCAAATCTGAAGCCCCAAATCTTAAGCTTCCATGGTCAAACCAGATCCCATGGCTGAGCACTAGGGATGCCCAAATCCTACCCAAATCTGAAGTTCCCATAGTTGAATACTAAGGATGCCTAAATCTAACCCAAATGTAAAGCTCCCATGGCTGAACACTCCCAAAACTGAAGAGCTCCTTGCGTTTTCGTTAAGTGAACTAGCTCCCTGTGTTTCCGTTTTCGAACACTGGAGAGGTCCCGCGTCCTAAAAATTGTGTGTTCAGTTTCAAAGATTCGCGTTACAGGTCGCAACATGTGGCTCACTTGAGGGCGTCAGATTCGGCTTTCCGAAACGCACCATTTCACTGCAACGTGTCCAAACTCTAGCCATCGGATAAAGCCAACGGTGATGATCTGCATAATGGGCGCACATGGAGGATCCTCTCAATTAAGAGGATCCGAACGCCACAAAAAAAAGGCAAAGCCGACCACTGAAGGTCATTCAAGGCCATTTGAAATGATTAAAGGGTGTAAGGGGTGGACTAAAACGTCGTAGTCCAAACTACAACCTGAAGAGTTCTCCACTTGATTTGTCAAGGCAATATCACAAATTCACATTTGTTTTCATATATATATATATATATATATATATATCTTTGCGGGTGTACGTGTTTGTGTGTATATTTGCGTGCAAGTTTGTGAGTTCGCGGATTTTTATGTCAACTCAACTAAATAAACACTAACGAAAACTTGACTTTTTGGTGATAAAATTTGCATAATTAACTATAAGTTGTGTCACACATGTTGTTATTTAAAAAAAATAGTAATGTAAGTTTCTTCAAAAGAATTCAGAAAGATCTCCATCTATAATCTAAAATATACTTGGGTAGTTTGTTTACCGGTTTATAAATTTAGGCCTAGAAATTAGAAAGTTTCATAATGTAACAATTTTAATGTTCTTTTTTTTTTGTTAATTTTAACTTTAGCTTGAATTTAAACTTAAACCTTTTAATTCTCAAAAGATGATTCAAGTAGTACCAGGCTGGTTAGTCCCTTTTCATTTGATGCTCATTGCCCATTCCGGTAACCTTTTTGATTTTGCAAGGTACAAAGCGATATAATGTATGGGTGATATGAAATATCGGAAGGGGACAACAAATCTAAGATTGCTGAAGAATCTGACAGTCAAACAGTGTTGTTTCTGTGCACCACACTGAAAGTCAAACGTCTAATCACGTTCTCAAACGCACCGAATTGACATTTCCTATTCCATGCTCTCTTCCTACCTCTCTTTCATCAAGCATGAATGAATGGCTTATAAGCCTTATATTCAAGCAGTGGTTTAAATCAATTTTAAATGATCATGTGCCTCGTCAAATATCACCATAAATTATTTGTACAACACTTTAATGGGAAATCTTTGTGTAGTTCAACTTATTTAATAATCAAAATGAGAATGATATTAGAGAAATGGTTAGTTAAATGGATTTTGGATCCTTATGATCTTCGTCATTTGTTGGTTACAACCCTATCTTTATGTTCTTATATGTAAATAGCTCACGCAGGTACAACGTAAGTGATGCTCTAAAAATGTGTGCAATTCTTAATATAACGTGCTTGTCGAAAATAATGGAAATATTACTTGTTTATAATTTCTTTTTCAAAGAATAACTTAGAAAATATTGAAATCGTTCGCGATTGTTGAAGGTACGTCTTGGAAATATATGTAGAAACAAGTTTCTGGTATGATAGTCACATGTCATCAACAAAATAGCTCCAAAAACAAACTTTAGACCCTCTTTTCTCCATTCACAATCATTGAACTTTAGTTTAGATTAAAAGAAAAGAATCATAATCCAATGATTATTTTGCCCATTAAAATTGATGAAAAAGTGAAAACGAATTCATATAAAAAAAAAAACTAAAAAATAGTTACTATGGCGCCACTAATTAGCAAGATCACAAAAATGATAGAATGAAAATGGTGGTCCCCACATTCACTATTATCAAACATATTTATCTCAAATTTAAAATGATGGTAAATATTACACAAAGGTTTCATCATTAACTCATGGCCTTTACAAGATGTGTATCAGTTTAAAAAATTTTAAATATGATTTTTAAAATTTTTATTATTAAAATTTTTAATAAAAATACAATAAGTAAATATTTTATAATTTAATATTATATATATGATTAAGGCTTTTTAAATAGATGTTACATTTATACTAAAATTTTAATGACAAATATTTAAAAATTGTTATCATCAATGACCAAGTAACTTAACAGAAACAAAAATACAAATGCTCATATCTCCAAAATTGAAGTCATAAATATCATTTAAGTTGAATATAATCAATATATAAAGAGAATCTATTACCTTTTGAAATGGGCATAGACCCTAAGTGGATTTTATAAATAAGAGCACTACTTCCAAGAAAAAAAAGAATGACTTTTTATTAATATCTTTAAATGATTTAGCCACAGATCCATCAAAAAAGTTTTAATTATAATTTTTTAAAATTGTAGTTACAATATATCTTAGTCACGTTTTTGTAAAACCTTGACTAACACATGTTCTAGCCACAATATTATTAATCATGGTTAGATCACGTCTTAGCCACAATTTAATAACCATAATTTTTTAAATTGTGGTTAAAATATATCTTAATCATAGTTACATAATTATGGTTAGATTACATTTAATTCATTTTAAGGTAATGAATTTAATTGTTGCTTTTGATTTATTTTAATTTTAAAATAAAATGTTTTGTCTATTTTTTTTTTCACAAACCTATAACAAGAAATTTTAACTAATATATCCAATAATTAACTCCCAATAACAACTATTTTTAGCAATATATCCAACAAGAACAACTAACTTTCAATAACAACAAACATAATGCTATTAAAAGTGCAAATAATTAGTACAAATAATTTAATACAAATGTAATTGTAAATTCTATCAACAAATGTAATTATAAAGTTTATTCAAACAATATGTCCATTCTTAAGCATTAGCAAAATGGTGTTCAATGTCTTAATCAATTAATTCTTAACATCTAAAACAAAATATTATTATTCAAAAATTCAAAACAAAAAATAAAAAATAAAAACATTTATTTGTGTGATTTAACTAGCATAGAAATATAAAAGAAAATTACCCATTAAACTTGTATGACTGAAAGTTTTCAAGGGCAATTCACCCTAAAAATTTCAGAGTATAAAAACCATAGTTGTTTTCATTTGTTGTTGTTGTGCAATAATTTTAGTATTTTTAGCCTCTGTTTGTCACTATCGCTCGTCTTTTTTAATAATTTATGTTTTAAATTGAGTGACCTCATTTTACAATTTTGTGTAAGAAGGTCCAAACAAACTTTCATGAGCCTAATATTCGAACACTTGAGATGCGCAAATACCAAATCTTATTCCTTGGACTCAATCATAGTGCTCTTTGCTTTCCAAGGCCTTAAGCAATAAATCATCACTTTAAATTTCTTGGAGAGAGGAGTCCTTAAATTAAAACAAAATTTTGTTCTTATAAATTCAAATAAAACACAGTAAATCAATTGAAAAATGCAGACTTTCAACAAAATCAAAGTGAGCACCCACATCATTTAAACAAAGATATAGATAGCTTTAGCTATTGATGTAAGATTCATCATCATATATATGGACTACAATCTATAGGTCTCCCTATATGACTGGACCCCATGCATTGCTTCTTGCAAATTTGAAGATATATATGACATATCTCAAATTATATTTAAAATTTAAATAACTTATTTACAAAAATAAACTTACCATCTTTGCTTTTTTCCATGCAAAACTTTACGATCCACTAGTATGTGGTATAGTTAATATCTTTTTATTTTGTTTGTTTGTCTCTACGATTTTCTGGTTATTAACAAAAGTATTAATATGATCATCCAAAAATTGATACATATCAAAAAATAAAGTGTGATTACCTAAGATTTCTTGCTAAAAATATAGTTTATAAATGATGCTCAATGATCCATGTCTATACCATTTGGGATGTCTTAAATTATTTGTTCTTTGGTGTGAGTGCTATCATTTTTGTACAATTCATAATGTGTGTCTCCACTTAGTTTTGAGTGATTATAAAATATATCTTTTGTATATGTTATCAACAACAAACTTAGTTTGCAAGATAAAATATAACATTTAGTAAAAATATGAACTCAATGTACTAAAATAAATGAATAATAAATATATTATTTCTTGGCTAACAGTGTTATATACATAATCTTTGTACTCTTGTGGAAAATTCCTCTAATATGAGTAAGTAAGCAAAAACAATTCAAAGTCAATCTCAACTATACCTAAAAAAATAACTAGCGATCCATCGCCATCTTCAATCAATTAGAGGGAATCACTCAATAATATTATAACCTTGTACCTAGAAGGAAGGGCCCAAACATTATACATAGTTATCTGCTTGTGCATTATCTTTCATTTTATCATCTATTTAATTAAAGTTAATACACTAATAAGAAATAAAAAAAATTAATAATAACATACTTGTTAACTATGACTATGATCTAGTTATGATCACAATTAATTATGGCTAGGTGTTAACCTAGCCATGGTTCATAGTTAACTGTGGCTAAGCCAACTATTTAGCCTAGCCATAGCTATAGTAAACCATAGCTAGGTCTTTTTAATGCCCTAGCCATGACTACTATTAATTGTGGCTAGGAATATATTTAGTTGAATCACAATTTTATAAAATTGTAATTATATCTTGTTTTAACTATAATCAGAAGTTAACTATAGTTATAAAAATATTTTAGTCACAGTTAATTGAACCATAATTAGGACTTATTTTAGAGTTAATTTTGAATTGAACCATAATTAGGACTTATTTTAGAGTCAATTTTGTAAACTATGATTAGGATATCATCTTTCAATCCCTTTTTTTTTTCTTGGTAGTGCAGGACAATTCATAATATTTTATCATGAACAATTATAAGATATGACAGTTGTTATTTGTTGGCTGGAGACAGCTAATTAGGTTATTGGTAATGGTCAAATTCTTGAATAAGGAGAAACATGCCTCCATAGTGCCAATTGGTGTCTTACTTGGACCTCTCCTTCTCTGTCTTCCTCGCTCTACTGTGTGTCAATGACTCAATGTATACTTGATGGCTTGCTCACCCATAGCCCGCAGATTCTAATCTAAAGGGTCAAAAGTCAAAATTTGTGGGTGCATGTGTACCTATGTGTTTTTGTGAGGGTGTTTGAATATTTGTCTGTCAAATTAACAATGTTTCCAGTCAACATGCATGTGCCCGATCTAAATAATAAGGCGCACTCCTTCTGATCAGCTTTAAGAAGAAACACATTGAAAAACGTGTTAATAGATCTACTAGAAAATTATGGGTTTAAATTATTTTTGTTCGTCTCCAAATTTTTATTTGATTGTTTAATCTAGTTCTTATAATTTAAAAATGTATAATTTAATTCTTTTAATTTTTAAAATTTCTCTTATTTATTTATTAGACCTCTATTGGTATGCTGCTAAAATTAAATGACATAGTTAATTATATGATATTTTAACATTCTAAATATGCATGAAGAATAATAATTGATGACAATCACCGATACAAATGGATTTTGCTCCATCACATATCTATACTCGTTTTGTTGGTATGAATTTTACATATTTATAATGTCAAGTTAATACATAAAATAGTTATGTTAATATTATTTAACAACATTTTAATAACTGTTTAATGATATTAATCAAATTAAATATTATAAAATTATAGGGATTGATTAATTTCAAAATTTTAAATTATAAACATCAATCAAAAGTTGAGTCAATATTAAATTTATGTTAAAACATTTTATTATTAAAACATTTAATTACTCTAATAATAAAATTAACACTTTCATGTGTTTTTAAGCAAGTTCACAAATTTAAATTAATCAAATGTAAATTCATATATTATTAAGAAATGGATTAATTCTTTAGTCCATTAATTAGGGTATAGATTTCTTTCAATCTGAAGAACGCTTCAAAAAGCATGAATATGGATCGGGATCCCAAAAACTTCGACAACATTATACCTTCTCAATTTTTTTTCTTTTTAATAATTTTTTTTAAAATTATACCCTCTCACAATTTTTACTTCAAGTTAATTATAAATGTATCCTCAATGCAAAAAATCCATTTCCACATAAATATATAAAAGGAAATCAAATTAAAGCATGGTACTACATATTAATTATTGACACTAATTTGGATCAGTTTTCTATGTTTCGTACATACTATTTTGATTGGGTTCAACGAGGTAATTAATTATAACAAGAGGGGCTGGGTGAAATCAGCCGTGTTGTACATTTACCCAATTGGCAATTCCATTTTTATATTAAATATAAAATCCTTCGGATTTGAAGTTCTCAATAAGATAGCACCCCGATAGTTGCATGTGATACTGTACTTTCTTCCTTTAATATGCCAAATTTGCTCAAATTTTCGATCTTCCCAGCACCATTAGTATAATCTTTTCAGAGGGTTTCGGCTTCTCTGCCGTTTTAATTAAACAGTATGTTGGAGCAGTAATCTCGCACTCTTTCACCTTGGCCATCATTCTTTAATTTCTTTTTTATTTTATATGATTCTCATATTAAGTAGGACGGAAATTATATATCAGAAAATTCTCTTTCCTTTCTATAGTGAGTCCAACTATTTTTAGGTGATATATTTTTTTAAAGTTAAGTTATAAAAGATATATATATAAAACAGTTGTACAGTAAATATTTAAAAAATTATTGTGTTTGTAAAAAAAAAAAGAAAAAAATAAAAGATATTGCATCAAAGTTTGGTAATAGATACATAAGATCGTGATGGTGACAGCAAAAGAAGCCAAAGGACAATATCTTGTTACGTACGTTAACTTTCAACGCAAACACAGACACAGCAGGGTGGCGCGATTCCCGGACCCCCTTCTTCGGCGTCTCCCTCCTCTTCTCTCTCTAGATCTCCCTTCTTAAATTTAATTTAATTTAATTAATTATTCATTCTTATTAATTTTTTTGGCTCAGACATTTTCTTCTGTCTCTCTAATGAATCAAATAATTTAAGCAAATTGTCAATCAAATCCATGGCCCCACCAATGAAAATCAACTCAGCATTTGTTTATTTATCTCCCGAACTGTTTCTCACCGACATTCCATTTCAAACCCAAAACCTATGCTCAGATTACTGCAATTTTTTTTATGCGCTGTTAATTTACTATTTTTTTAGGTATATAGCAACAATTTATTTTTGAAGACAATAATACACTAACTTTGTGTAACTAAACTTCAGGCATACCAAGGGTGTTAATTTAGTTGATTAAAAATGTTTTTCTATTAATCTAAATTTATTTATTTTTAAATATAAATTTAGTTTCAGATAACATTCAAAATTTTTTTGGTATTATGTCTAATTAGCAATATTATTAACAGTTTGATGAATTTGAATGTTGTTATGTAATGACCAATATTACTATTACTCAAGTTTGATATTAGTGTTTTATATTTATTAAAAGAAATATTATGAACACCATGATATTTTATATTAAAAAATGCAATTAAAACGCCATAAACTAATTTATAAATAAGATGTGGGCCCTGGGTCATTAGTTTGGGTCGATTGAGTGGTCCAATGTGCTAGGTTTGATTTACCTCCCAAAGGCCGAACGGAATCATGCAAAGCTCGACCATTAAATCACTAGGCTTAGGAGTGGAACATGTACGACTATATACTTGTGGAACTCGTGACATAGCATGATTTGGATCCCATTCGCAGTTGCTATAGCTCTGTGGTTGGAAAGAAAGATAAAGAGATGTGAGTCTTATACATGTTTTTTTTCTTTTCAAATTGCACAACTACACTACTAAAGAGGATCCAAATTTGCCACAACATCGTTGCACTTGTACCAATTTGTATTTTATTTTATGGAGTCAATGAGCTCATTCTGTCTCACCACTTATTACTGTTATAGATGTATATAGGTTGGTCTGGGTTGGAATCTGGCTTAGCTCATTGTTTGGGTTAATTTGGTTTAGCACTGAGAGAGATTAGGTTGATTTGATCGAGTGTATTTGGATTTTTTTTTTAATTTTTAATAAAAATTATAAAATGATCTCTTAAAAAATTAAACTGTTTATATAAATCTTTGTAAAATCATATTTTGCTCTAAAAAAGTAAAATTTTTATATAAATCTGGATAAAATATTATTTTGAAAAACTATGTATGATTGGGTTAAATTGAACTAAATTAATAAACATAGTTAATTCGACATCTAGCCTGGCCTAATTCACCTAATTTCTTTTGCCTCAACTTAATCTAATCCAAAATAAGACTAATAAAACGATTAGACCGCTTTTGTATGCCTAATAATGAGAATATTTATTACGGCGTCCATAAATCTCATCCAATCTCACCCATATATAACAATTTACGTAATTTATAATGTCTAGAGTTTGTAATCACCTACTAACTTAGCCATTAGAGCCTATAAATGAAGAGTTTGTCCCCGTCTTTGTCCAGTAGGTTACATTGCCCACCACATGGAGCTTGGGGGCTGGTTTGAATCTACTTACTGACCAAGATAGAAATGACCACTAATCGTATGAAATTTGAACTCTTAAAATTTTGTGCAAATATTTTTAGTATAAATAAATAAAAGCACAGTAGCCTAGATTCAAATAACGCTTAAATTGGACATGATTGCTAAGAAAATTTTCATACATGTAGGTTGATTCTCCACTTGCCCTGTCCCCTTCCTTATTAGACTCGAACATAGTGTATAATTTAAATCTTGTTGAGTTAAATTAATTCTCATTGCGCTCCCTATAATACTATAATAATGTAGTGAAAGAGAGGCAGAGAAAAGAAAAGAAACAACGTAATTCTTTTCCTTCTCTGTTACTCTCTCTATCTCTTAAATTTACATGAAGCAATTAGAGCTAAGTACTAAACATCTGAATTGAAATTAATTACATCTTTCCATTAATCTAGTACACAATCTCAACCTCGTATTTACATGTCTATACAAGAATCTCGCGTGTGAGCCTCCCATCTTTCCTTCTCTCTCTCTCTCTCTCTCTCAAAATAGCGAGCCATCAATTGACTTCTTTTGGTTTCGTTCTCAAGTCACTCTCTCTCTGTCTCTCTCTTTCAAAATAGCGAGTCATCAATTGACTTCTTTTGGTTTCGTTCTCAAGTCACACGCTCTTTACATAGTATATCCCAAAAAACGCACACGCACACACGCACTCACGAGAAAGAGAGAAAATAGAAGTCAAGTTTCATCTTTTCATCGGCATACAACGAAGCATCTCCTTCTGGTTCTTGTTCGTGGGGGGTGTTTGGGAAATTGAGATCTAAAGGCTCAAAATATATGTGCGTTTTGCTCCGGCCATGTGGTTTGCCGGCGGCAAGAGTCTCCTCCACTTCTCTCCCGTGGTGCTTCTGCTCTTTTCACTTTTGCAGATATGGGTTTGCTGCCACTCATCATGCCTGCTGGTTGGGGCCATTCGTATATTCCCAGAAAATGTAGGGGCCAAAGTGAAAGTCAACCACACCAAGGAGGAGGAGAATCGCTTCTTCTATAAGTACTTCTTCAGCGGAAGCACTTTTGGTCCCACCAACAACACAACTCAAAAGGGCTTCGACGAAACCAAAAGAAGAGTACCCAGTTGCCCAGATCCTCTCCACAATTAACAAGTAGAATTCCCACCGCTTTTTATTCTCTTTGATTTTTTTTTTCTTTTCTTTATTATGTATTTCTCTGTTGAAGCTCGATCATCCAAAATACCCCCGTTTTTCTCATCATTTTCTTTCTAGTGATATGCCTGTCGAATGAAGATTATGAGGGAAAAAATAGGGTATTTTGGTATTTCACTTTTAAATTCTTTTCTATCAATGGAGGTTCCCGAGATGAATGGTGATTGATCATCGTCACTATGTTTGTGTATAGAAGGCAAGAAGCTGAGAGAAGATCAATTTTAGAGCAAGTATTTTTTTAAAATATTTTTATTACTGCCTAGAATCTCTGTAAGTACTGCTACTTGAATCGCCTTTTATCATAGCTTTTCCTCTCTGAGCTGAGCGACGGAAGCTACGAAAAAAAAAAAAAGCCGTGCAGATTATGGGTAATGAAAAAGCAGGGCTGCATGCCTTTTGGCTGGACCTGAAACAATGTCAAAGCAAATTATCTTGCCCATCTCTTCCCTCTAAAGAAATATTAAATACTAACTCAAAGTGGGATAATTAGCAATAGAGGATCACATCTCTGCTTTAGATTGATGCATCAAGAGGATTTGCTCATTATCTCTCTTTTAATAATTTCGGTTTATTTTTTTGGAAAATAAATTAAAGTAAAAATTTTAAATATAATAAATCAATGTAAAAAATATGATTTTTAAAATTGCCAAAAAAAAATATTTTAAAAAAATTAAAAATATATTGACTCCTTTTTTTTTTTTTAAAAAAAGACTCGATTCTTTTAAAAAGTAGAGTAAAATCTAATTTTGGGTAAAATACGAAAATATTTGATTGTAATAAGAAAAATGTTAATACTATTTTGCGTTGCTCGCTGTCCATGAGGAAGTATTTGCGTTAGCTCATCAAAAGTGGAAAAGTGCGTGTACCTTTATTGAAAGTTCATTACTGCACAGTCTGAAGCGCTCCGGGGGAAGATAATTAAAATGCATATTTGGGAGTTACTTCATCTTGATTTGATTGATTCTCAGACACATTTCTGTGCCACATTATCCTTAGCAAATTGTGGGCCTATTCATATCTCTTCACTTCTTTCAAAATATTTTGGCAAAGATCTGATTTGGATCCTGATCTTCAGATCTTCACTATCTTTTATCAAATTTTTTTTTAAGGATAATTACTATTTAAAACCATAAAATTAAAATATTTATTTTTAAACATCTTGTATTTTTAAATTATTTTAAAAAATCAAAGACCTATTATTTTAAAAATTATGACAATAACTCATAATTTTTTTATAATTTAATTAGTAACAATTTTACATTATAGCTAACAATACTTTTGGTTGATAAAATTTGTTACTAACAACGATTCTATTAATCTTTACTGTACTTTCAAATTTAAAAATATTAGGCTATTTGGTCATCTGATATAATTATGAAATATAATTGGAAATAATTTAATTTGATAGCCTTAAACAATAATTTTTCCATTTTTATAAAGTTGTCCGTATTCGCAGACTTTAAAAAAAATAAAAAGACATGGTCGTTTGCCCACACCAATACAGTAGTACCCTTTTGTTTAGGGTAGTCACAGCATGGTCAACTAATTTATTTTATTTTTATCGTTGGCTAACAAATTTAGAAAAATGGCAAACACATGCTTAGTATGACTTGAGAAACCCTCTTCAAGATTGAAAGAAATTAAATTGGCATTCCAATAAGTTTATAATTCTTCTAACACTGATGCATTAATTTTTGTATCATGTAAAAAATTCAATTCTTACTCCTGAAAGAAAAATTGAAGATTCTTGTAACTTAAAAAAGAGTTAGTTCTGTTAACTAGGTTTAATTCTTCTGAAGAGGATCATGAGATTAAAAAAAGTTTAAATGTACCAAATGGGGGAAAGTAAAATTGAGGTGATTTTGAGTCATCTTAACCTAATGAGTTTTCGAAAAGCTTACTGCCCTTTTTTTTTTTTCAAATAAAATTGATCTTTTTCTCTCCTACTAACAAAAGTGCATAAAGACTAGTACTGATGTTTTTAATTTTTCTTTAAAATTGGCTACTATTATTTTTTTAAAAAAATAGATACAGAATGTATAGAATTCATTTGATTGGTAGGTTTTATTTAAATATATAAGATCTATCTGATTAATAGACTTTACACACTCTGTACTTATTTTAAATTGTAATTCTTTGCAGTAATACACCATGTATTTAAGAAAAAAAAGTAAAATAAAAGAGTGAAAGTATATCTATAGAACTTACTTTTTTTTTTACCAATATTTTTCTTTATATATATATATATATATATGCAAATCGTATATTTATTAGCTAAATGTAGAGGATTTAAATTCGTTTATCTCTTTTTAAAATTAATACAATTAATTTTGTACAAAAATTAAGACAATCCATTTCCACATCCACAATATTCATATGCCAAATAGTTAAAAAAGAAGTTTGATTTGGTGATTGAATTCAATCGAAGAATTGTTAATTCTGTTTTGGTATTGAATTCAATGGAGGAATTGTTCTTTTTTTTTTGTGTGGTTCCATTTATAGCATGAGCCTTTAATTTATGTGTTGGTGGTATATGGGTTACATAGAGGAAGAGAACAAAGGGGTTCTCGTATTGTGGAAATTTGGGTGAAAAAACAGGAAGCAGAGAAATCGATGCGGGATAGCGCCACGTATTATGCGGCGAGGAAGAGGATTCACTAAATGGGGCTATTGGCTCCTACTCTGATCCTTTTGTCTGCTTCTAATTTGGATTCAGAATCAAACTGACTGTCATTCGTCATTCTGCTTATGAATCACAATTTAGTTCATCGATGCATTTTGATGTTGCCCTGTTACTACCTACTCAGACTCCTAATTACCAATACCGGGTTTTCTTCCTCTTTCACTTTGATTTTCTTTTCTTTTCTCAATGTTGTTCTATTATTTTTTATGGTTTTCTTTTTAATGAAATTTATAATGTACTAGATTATTTTAATATTTCAAGGAGCAAATAACATGTTTGAGATTCTTTGTCATTCCGTACTCATCTCTCAATTCCATACTGAAGAGATGGGCATAGTGTAAGAGAGCCCAAAGGGAACCCAATCAAAGGAAAAAAAAATCTTTCTTTAAAGAAGCCCTTCTACCAAAAAATAACAAAAAAAAAAAGACAAAAATAAAGCCCTTACCGGATAGAATTGGATATTTTCCTTCGAAATGTAGGGTCAGTTTAGTCATTCAATAATTTAAACTTTCCTATTGGTCTTCGGCTTCCCATGCTGGAGGAGGCAAGCATTGTTCCACGTTAAAGCCTAACCTGCTATTGCTAAGGCACATGTTTGAATTTTCCGTAATTATAAATTGACACTATATAATATAGTTGGAGAGAGAAAAGATAAACTAAATGTAAAAAGAATAAGTAGACTTATACATACTATCACTTCTTTGTATCTCTTATTTTGATTATCATAAAATCCAATTTCCTAAGGTACTGTGTTTTTCTATTTCTCTTCCATCAGAAACGGTTCAAGGAAAACCCAACACATCACTGTTTTAAAAGGTTTTCAGTTTTCTTCAATGTGGTTGGTGATTACTGATATCACTTAAGGCTTCTTCTCTGAATCTTGCTTTCTTCTGCAATCGTCATGTGATTGTACAAAAGGATAATTTACAACTGATTCATTCACGTAATAAGTCATATGTCCCCATTGTTCTCAAAACATGTCACAAAAATTTTATTTTATTTTAATATTTAATTTGAAAACAAATTAAAACATATAACTTAATACATAAACGAACCAATCCATTATAAATTATCTTTTTGTATACCATCACATAATAATTATGGAACAAAGTGAGATTTAGAGAAGGAGCCTTGAGTTATCTCAAGCCCTGTTTGGTTGCTATGAGTATAAATATGTTCTTTTTATATAGTTGTACAATATTTATTATGTTTTTATAAACATTATTTTATGTGTCAAATTATTATTTTAACTATCAAATCATTTTTTAAAAAATAAATATATAAAAATTATTTTTTATTTCACTTACCTTTCACTTACTCGTTTTTTTTTTCTTTTTACATCATCAAACCCATTAAACGGAGCAAGTAATCATCTTATGTTTGACTCTACTTCCCAGAGAGAAGGAGCTTAAGATAGTTTGGCTGCGATCAATTTGGTGTTTCTGCATGTACCTGGAACTTTTATATGAATTATAATTAAAGGGGATCATTGAATAGATACCATGCTTCTAAAGTTTAAACGTGCAAGGGTCAAAGGATTCAGTTTCAATTTAATTTTGATTTTTGGTAGAATAATTTATTTTTTAACGTAATTTCTAATATAATTTATTGTAGCCCAAAAATGTCCTTTCGAACAAAAATTGAGAAATAAAATTCCCATTACCTAATCGAATCAATAAAATTGTCTATGAAAACTCATAGTACACTTGGATTAATCTTATTCATGTAAAGTCCTGATTCTGAAATCTCCGCTTCCACTCTCCGAGCAAAATTTATGCAAGTGTACTGGAAAAAGAAACCAAGTTCCTTTCATTGGATGACCATTGCTTATATGGAACAAAATTTTATATGATAGAAATGTTGGTCCTAAAGTTTTATTATGATCTCAAATTATTTTGAATGATAGTAAAATCCTTTAGTTTAATTTGTAAAGCATTAAAATTTATTTGGACTTATTTAATCAAATTGTTGTTGGGCTATGTTCTTTTGTCATATTCTACTAGGCCTTATATAAATTCAAGTCAAAGCAAAAGAAATTTGATTGGTTTTTCATATCTCAAAATAAAATTTCTCTTGGGACGTGACTGTTAGCCAAAATGGAGAAAGATATAAGTTCCCTGTTTGGTAAAAGGAAAAAAGTACTTATGCTTTAATCTCTATTTTTTTTTTTCTTCACCTTTTTGTCATACCAATCTTTGAGAAAGAGAAATATTTATTGTGAAAGAAAAACTTGAGAAAAAAAAAAAGAAAATTAACTACACCCTAATCAGTCTTTCATGTCAAAAGTATTATTTTGTCTCTTCCCTACTCATAATAATGGGAGCATTTAATATTTGCATTGAATGTCATTTAATGAGATAGGTGAAGAGAAGAAGTTTACTCCATTTTGCACCCACATCAAACAGAAAACAAGAAAGAAGTGTAGGTTTGCAAGCCAAAAGCACTGTCTTCGTGCCTTCATAGCCATTCAAGCTTCATGATGAGAATCTCTATCTCTTTCAACAGCTTATTTTAGAGATGCAACTCTCTCTAATGAAAATATTTTTGAAGCATTCTAATAGCTAGTATGAAGCTGCATCTATGAAAGGAAAGTATGAAGAGAAAGAAGCAAAAAGCAAAAGAAAAAAAAAACAAAGAAAAGCTAAATTATACTCCTTTCGATCTTGTATATAAGAAACAAATAACTAATTTACGAGAATTAAGAAAGTTAGTTAAAAACAATTGGTCTTCTTAATTTTGTCCAAAAAAAAATTATTTTTAAAAAATATCTTTATTTAATGTTTATATTTTTTTAAAAAAATTAATGATAGTTACTTCTTATAATTTGAAAGACTCATTTAATGAAGAGTATAATTGGAATACTATAATTAATATACCAAACATTAATAGTTTATTTTTTATATTTTAGACCAAATCAAGTTTTAGAAAAGCCTCTTATATATGAAAGCAGAAGGAGTATTATAATTCTTTTTGTTCTCTTCATCTTAGTTCTCTAAACTTAGCTTTTGATTTAAGCTAGCTTATGAGATTTTAAAGAGTGAGTTCATTATAATTTCTTTTTTAATAAGTGTTCTAAAATTTCTTTCATCTTCTTAAAATCTCTCCTAGGTGAGTGGAGAGAAAATTTAAGGTAAGCTTTAGTGAAAACCCTTGCATATGAGAAGTTTTGAGTGAATTCGTATAACATCCAAGTGTTGTATAGTTTGAGGTGAGTTAGAACTTTGTGTTAATTATGAGCATGTGTAAAATCATTTTAGTTGTAAATTGAAATTGTATTAAATTGAAGAAAATCCTTTGAGTTTCAAAAGAACTTAACATAGGACAAATATCCGAACTAGGATAACTTGCAATGTTCTCTTCTTCCCTGTCTCACTTTTACTATGCTTCTGATTTTGCTTATGTTCTGTTAAAGCTAAAAGATCCAATCAATTGCATCTTATCTCAATTAACTGAGTTTTCCCAACTAGTGCATTTTTGCATTTTTGCTTAAGTGTGTTAAGTTCTAATAAACTGAATTGACTAAATCTTTCTCACAGTATTGAAATTTCAGATTTCATATCTCAATTTAACTTCTTCTGTCTAATAATTATTTTATTATCAACACCACTCAATTAAATTATCTTAATCTTATTTAAGTTCCAAGTTTCTATTAAAATCATTTTATCACACAAACACCTATTCACCCCCATTTAGCTGTATTTTTCAAAAAAATCCTACAAAACATCTCAGCTGTTCATTGAGACAATGAAATCAACCTGCATGCTCTACTTTCCTTTTTTTTTTTTTTATATTAAGCATGCTCTACTTTTATCTCAAAGCTTTTGAGATGACCTCAATGGTAGAAGGTGTTGTTCGGCAACAACCTCCTATAATTGTAGCTCCCAAATCTCGCCATCGTCTTGCATGACATTCGAAATCATCATCACCAAAGCACTTTGATGGCTGTCAATGCAAAACACACTGTATTAATACATGGTACTTAGTAATTCAAAAATTGTATGCATGTGCACCAAGCCAATTATAAATGGATATGTCAGAAGTGTGTCACACTGAATATCTATCTTCCATTGACTTTTTTTTTCTTGGCCATTGACTTGAAATATCTAAATTGGGTTTACTTAAGAATCATTCCTTAATTAGTAATTACAGTTTGTGCAAGAGAGAAAGAGGGAACCTGACTTACCAGCCATTTCTTGGCTCTACCATCCCATACTTCCCCACTGTTAGAATACACAACGATTGCCTTCTTTGTCAACTGGAGAAAGATATTTTAACCATTTCATTCGTTAATGGTAGACAATAAATTCTTTCCGAAGTAGATATTTTTATAAAAGATAAATAGTCGAAGCTAATTATGAAGAGACATTAACAATGTTAAGATGGGTCTCCTTGAAAAATATGTTTAACAAGTTTATATATTTCTACAATTGGCTTAGTCAATCAATTTTTCATAAATTGGATCTACCTAAGAATTTTTCTTCCGAAGCATTCTATCTGGCAAAAACTAACAGACGTTTTAGTACCTGCTTAAATTTGCAGATGATGCTTTCCATAAAATGGGGAGGTGCACAATTTATACCAACTGCATTTACTTTGTCACTCTTATTTATTACATCAAGGCAGTCCTTGAAGCTCTCTCCTGAGGGAGCATTCTCACCATCAACAGAGGTAAAGCAGATCCAAGATGGAATTTGGATATTTTCTTCATCGAGCAATTCGACACAAGCCTGCAAAATAACTTTCTTAAAAGATCAATATGTTTCACTTAAGAGACCCAAAAGAACTTCACAAATTGCATAACTTGAAGGTGAAAAAAAAATGTTGAACTTGAGAGTAAAAGAATTAGCAATAAAACACTAACAATCACATATGGCTTTAGAGCTTAAAATGTTTGGCCTTCAATCAATAATATTCAAGATGGACGCTGCTTCCACAGCCACCCACGTGAATATGGTGACATCTACTACAGCCATAATTGATGCCTATCATCTTAAAAAAGCTGATAATGCCTATTGTAGAAGCTTGAGAGGCAACACAATCCTTTAGGAAGATCTTACAAGGAATGCCAGCGGGAAACTAAACAATTCATAGATTGACCAATATTTAAGATGGAATTTTAAAATTTAACATTCTATCACGGAGCCCGCTTCAGAACTAGAGTTTTTACTTTGAATTTCCCCCATGCCTATGGTAAATCAAGTAATTTTAAAGCACTTGGCAAAAGTGATCTTCATGATTGACCCAAAAAAATTATTGAGAGGAAAGGAGATATTGTCACCTGAAATCAGCACTGTGCAAGGAATTAAGGCAAAGCCTAGATAAGACTCATCATTAAATAAACTGAGCAAATAAAGAGAAGATAATAGAAGATATTGCCATCTTTTGTTCATCACGAGATCATGGATTTGGGGATTTGTTTTTCCATTCTCTGGGTCATTGCTAGTTCAAGGATGTTGCACATAACAACGGCATTCTTCGCAGGTTTTACATATTAGAATCCTTGCTTCCTGTATTTGAAATGAATACTACACTGCAGCTTAGATAAAATTAGCATCTTATTGTTCTTGTGAACCACAATTGAATTCTACACTTCATTATTGAAAACTTTCAGTTTTGGCAAGAATCCTATATGGCTGTCATTCGTATGTACTTAACTGCAATGTATATTTCTCTATGGAAACTGTTAATTGGGGGAAAAACAGAGCTCAGCTTCAAGTTTGTTTGGAATAGTTTCAAAGGCAAGTAAATCTGGACCAGCTTCAACAAGAACTTGCAATCTGCGGCAGTGAAATTCCTTTAACTTCTCCAAAGTAACATGTGGTCCATAGCAGCCACTACAAGAAGAGATTGACACGTCTAAATTTTGTAATTATATTAAAACTACACAAAGTAATCACTTACTGACAAGAATTGATTGGAAAAAAACTGTCAGTTTATAAAAAAGCACACAATTACCTGTATTCTGAGCCATCAGCAAGATAAGCTCCATAACTTCCAATGGAGGCTGCAACCAAAGCCCTTCTATATTTATGTCCAGAAGTTCTCTTAATAGAACTCCAGAAACCGTCACGAGCTTCAACTGCCAATTGGACACTCCTCTCCAGTAGTAATTCTCCTTCTTGGATGGACAGTCCCTTGGACACGAACCCTGGAAGGGTAGCCTAGAAGTATAGAAAAGTTTTTAAGAAAACTATAAATATCTATTTCAATCAGGTGATAAAGGTTTTAAACATCAGCTTCAGTCCCCTAAGCAATGTAAGTAGATAATGCAAGCACATTCTTTCAGCTTGATTCAGCTCCCACCGACTCCAACCCCTTATCTCGTATGATAATAACAACATAAAAGATATTTCTCTTGTTCATTTCAAGTCCTCTAGGGTAAGATCAACAATTAGAATAACCAAAGAAGGTCCACATTGAGATTAAACCACAGGATTTCTTGTACTTAAAAATTTCATATTCAGTAGATAACTAAAGATTATTCTGTCCTGCCACTCTAATAACACAAGATACGTGTAATAATGAGGATATATCTCCAATATCCATGCCAGATACGCCCCGACCATTCACATTGAGTAGAAAAGCAAAGACAGCCAACTCTTGTAGTAGTTACAAGATTGAAGATCCTGCTCAAACGAGGAAATCTGATGTGTTTCATAGGGAGCATGATTGTACCAAACGCTTCAGATAAGTTTTATGGCAACTTCAAATATAATTATAAAGGCATTGCACAGTCACCACAAGGGTTGGGAAATAAATCTTTATACTAGTCCACAAACTCGTCACTACATAAGAAATTTTCTTGCCCATCAAACACTCCAGAAAACAGATTTTTCCTAAAGTTTCGTATGATCTTGATTTGTTGTTGATACAGGGGGGAACAGAACAAATAAATCGAACCCAATACTGTCAATGCAAATCCACAAATCTACCTGGTAAGATGAAGTAACCAATATATCTGCACCCGCCTCCAAGTATTCCAAATGAACCTAAACAAACCCATCCCCTGTCAATATTGGGAACAACACAGAAATGTAAAATAAAAACGACGAAGCAGAAAATGGGCATAGGGGAGAGAGGGAGGACCTTCTTGATGAGATGAGGGTCTTTGATTAGACAGAGAGAGCTCCAGAGAGAGTCGTTTATGGAAGCCCCATGTCTTTCAAGCTGGGTGGCGAAGCCTCCATCAGTGACAGCACAACCACCTGCCTTCTCGATAAGATCTTCCAACAATGAGTTTTCGCTCTTGATGTTACCCATTTCTCTCTTTCTCTGACCAACACTCTGTCCTTGAGAGATTCAAATCCAGCGGAGGTGGGTAACATTAGAGAATAGGGAGAAAGGCCCTTTACATGTCGCCGATGACACTGGGGATTGTTGGGGTTGGTGAGTTTGCTCGATATGGGAATGTGAATGTGAAGGGGGGACGAAATGGCATTCAGGTTCTTCAATCTTAAAGTACGACGCGAATCCGAAGGGGAATCCGAAGGTCCTTGATCCTCCGACCTTTATTATTAATACTATTATTATTATTGACAATCTATTTTATTACTTTAATTTTGACAACTACATTTGGATTGTTTAATTTTTATTCATTTTGACCGTTACCTTTGCTTTATTTTAAAGTAGCCTGCAATTTTGACATCATATTTCATATTAAGAAAAATCTAATAGTGACGTCTAATATTTTATTTTAAGAAAAATCACCCGAAGAGGCCAATGTATTAAACAATAACTACTGAATCAAAGTCAAATTTTGATTTGTTAGCCACTTCAACAATCTGATAATGTCTTTGATATTTAACCTCTGCTACTAATAAGTAATTTTATTATTTCATCATTTTTAAACAGGTTTTCATAGAAGCTCAGATTCTTTGCTTCTGGTGAAACGTGGTTTGTTTATGATGAAACGTATCTCATTTTTAATTACCTTTATTTATATTTCTCTTAAGAGTAATGAGGTATTTGCAATAGTTATTTATCACTAACTAACTCTTACTAACACATTCTATTGATTATTTATTAGATGTAACAATTATCTCTCCCTCTAAAAAATAATCCTTGTCTTCGAGGTTTGGTACAGAATTAGGCAATATGAAAATCAAGGAAAGGCTCTCGTTGGAAAGGACTCCCAGGTGGCATATCAGGATTGGAATGCTTTTAATGAATTAGGACTTGAATTAAGGGCATATTCTCATTCCGCCACTTTCCTGGCCCAAATTTTCTTAGGATCCATAGCAAAATGCCCTTGATTATTAGTAAGAGGCAATTCTGTGATAATACTCGAACAGCTTTTCCTTTGTGCTTTCTGAGCAATGAAACTTGGAATAATAGATGTATTCCCATGTGTCGCCGTATCCACTTTATAAGCCACCATCCCATATCTTTTCACCTCTTTATAAGATGTAACATTTAATTTTTTAAAAACGAGAAAAAACATAAGAAATGTAATGTATGATTTTTTTGTAAATGAATGAAACTAATTAGACACAAAAGAAAGTCTTTTGAAATGATGTAGTTAAGGTCCCGAAAAATTTGAGAAGCACTAGATTCCTAAAAATGAGAATCTTAGGCTCAGATGATAAAAAAAACGGAGATAGAATGAAAAAATAATTTCTTACAAAAAACTTATGAAACGTAATGACATTTTCGTAATTTTGAGTAAATTTTAGAATTCACATAGGAGGCCCTTTCAAATAAAAATTTTGAATTCCCCAAAATTCTCAGAGGCCTTGAAAACCATGGGAAAGTCCGGGATAATTAAAGTCCTTTCGGTAGACGTTTTCTAACGTTAGTGTACTCGAACTTTGATGGATTCGTTTGGAAATGTTTTAGTTCTGATTTGAGTGATTCCAAAGGTATTTTACTAAATTAAGAACCTAAATTTTATAATGGAAAAGACGGTTCTAAAAAAAGAATTAAAACGAAGGAGAAAAAAAATGCCAAGAACGAAAGACAGAATAGAAATTTTTAAAAAAGCTATTCTCCTCCACCTATAAATAAGTGACGCCACCCTTCCTCACTCATTTAGACACAATTGTTTTTGCCCAAATTCAGAGAAGGAAGTTAGGGTTTAGGCGCACCAAAGGGAGAGAAGAAGAAGGAGAAATCAAAAGCTTAAGGTATGGTTTATTGGTAGTTTTCCATGTTTTCTTCCATCCAAACTTTCTCTCCTCCATTCTCCTTTGTTACCTTTGATGAAAATGAAGTTTTCAAATCTGTTTTAAGGGAGATATTAAGAGAAAATTTCGGATTTAAAAAGAGGAGTTTGGAGAAAGTAAGATTCAAGTGAGAAAAAACAAGAAAATTAGGTAATTTCTTCTTCCATGGTTAATATCTCTTCCTTGCCTTCCTCCACCATTTCGCCCCACTCAAGAAACCCTAGGAGGGTTTGATTTTTAGGCAAAACCAAGGGTGATTCTAAGGAAAAAGAATGTGAAGATTAAAAATATGCAAAGGGAATTAACAAAAAATCATAAAATTTCAAGATGCAATTTCTATGGTTTTATGTGCATCTTATAAAATCTGATTTTGTACAATAATTACTAGGTTTAAATAAGAGTTTAATTGAGTTCTTAAGATTCCTAAAAGTCTCTCCATGTGCTTCTCCCCTTGAGAAAATAAAGAAAACTCCATGAAACCCATTATGCTCCATTGTGCAAGAGAGGTTAGGGTAGCTAAGGAGAGTTTTAAATTTTTCTAAACCCATTTTTGAGTCATATATGATGAATGAATATGAGGGGAGGCCTTGGAAAAAATTTAGAAACTGTAGAAAGTGAGTTGGTGCTTTATGTTCCATAATATGACCTAAAGAAGCAACATGTAGTTAGACTCTTGGTTTTGATTGTGTAATGAATTCAAGAGGCTTAAAAGGAGTCAAGAATCATATTTGAAAGAAAAGAATGGAGCCTAAAAATTATTTGAGGGGTGTTGCTTTATTAGGTATAATTATGGAACCATAATGAGGTTTATAAGTTAAGCTAGTGTCTAAGTAAGTTGTGTGGCCTTAGAATTAAGTCCATGAACCTAATTGGCTTCCATAAATTATGTTTAGGCCAAGAGAAACCATCCCTACACTTTTGTGTGTGTGTGGCCGAAAGAGGAAGCTTAGATTCAAGAGAAAAAGTGTGTAATTGTATCCAAGGTAGCTCACTCCTCCTTCTCTCATGTATGATTGTTTGCTTTACTTGTCTTTGAATGTATGTATGTGTATTTTTTAACCATGAAAAGTGTTCTAGCATGACTTTGATTCTATGGTGCCATGATGTTACAATATGTTCTTATATGATGTTTCTGATGTGTGCTTAGGTTTGCTTGAGTGTGGTGAGGCCAAGAACCCTTAGCCATGTGAGGATCAGCTAAGAACTCTTAAAATTAGTTGAGATAAAGTAAAGAGTCTCCCAAAAGTGAGATGGACTCTTAAGAGCATGGTTGAGTCCAAGAATCTCTTAAAGAATGGGTGAGGCAAGTCCAACATCCACAAGAAATTAAGTGAGGCTAATCCACTTGCTTGACAAGCCTTTGTATGCTATGTATGACTTTCTCAAATGATGAAAATGTCTCTTAAATGTTAGCACATGTCAACATGACCATACATGCATTTATGAGACTTGTTTGCATCCATTATGTATGATTGAATGGGAGATGAACTATTAGGATTCTTTGAGTCTCATCCCCTCCTCTCCAATGTTCTAACATTGTAGGTGGATCAAGTGGACAAGGTAATGGAAGCCAACTACTTTGAAGAGAAGAGGATGACATGAAAGTGCTTGAGTGTTGTTACTTTAAAGTCATGCAAAAGGAAATTGATGTAACCAATGAATGTATATATATTATGATATTATGAATACATGTAATTATGATAATATGTCATGTATAAATGGGAGAATGTATTATGTGACACTAGAATGCAATTTGAGCATGTTATGTCATTGTAGCTTCTTGAATGAGTTTATGTAATTGTATATAATTGCAAGTGATATAACCAAAATGAGATACATGGGGTTTAGGATTATTTGGGCAGCTTACACAAGTCTTAATTATGCTTTTAAACTTGCCCAAGAGGTGCCAAACCCCAAGGAAAGCCATTTGGACATTTTGGTATTCTATATGGAGCTAAAATTGACTATAATGAAACCTTATGTCACTTTTTGCCTAAATGAGCTCTTCTTAATCTAAGATTTGACATGAAATTAGAGCTTATTGAGAGATTTTTGGAAAGCTAAAGAATAGAATTTTCAGAGGTCTAGAGAATATTTGATGAATTTTTAAAGTTGAAAATTTTTTTGGTTTTAGTCATGTCACTGTTCATACTAGTTCGAAAATGAAATCTGTCACACAGGGCTCAAATGATGTCTAATTGTCACAAAATTTTATACAGAGAAATTAGAAATTCCCAATGACTTGTGCCAACTAGAAGAACCTCATTTGGATGCCTAGAAAGGGAGATATGAATTTTCAAAGAATCTATTCAGTATCAGAAACTCTAGCCGACCTCAGTTACTATTTGATTGGGTTTCAAGGTCTGGGCGTGCCTAAACTGGTATAGAGTTATTTTTTTCCTCTAGCTAATATTCACATCTTTCCATATTGTTATCATTTGCATGATTAGATTTTTGTAAAATTAATTGGACATTTTTGAAGTTTGCTGCAGAATTCTGTGACAGCATCAGTGAACAGCCTGATCTCTGGACCATTTTGAATGTGTTTATCTTCTGTGTTAGATGTTATGGTCTGGACATATTTTTCCATAAAGTAGACATGTATAGCTTTCTAAAATAGCCAAGAATATATGATTTCGTTTTTTCTAGAATTAGTTATGATTTTCCAAAGTTGTGATAGAAATGACGACAAATTTGGCCGAAAATATATATGTGTATTTTAAACTTCCTTTTGAGTTCCATGAGATGTAGGCCACTTTTGATTATTTAAATGAGTTTTATTCATATGATTAAATATGAGAATGTGTTGTATAAGCTCACATAATCCACGTAACTTCGAATAGAATTTTTATTATGCGACGCAACGCTAAAATATTCATTATTTTATGTTATTTTCTTTGCTCTTCCATGAGTTATATGATTTGGGCATGAGAATAGTATGAGATAAGTTAAGAAATTATGGTGTTACATAAGGCGTATAGTACCTAGTTGCCAACTAGTGCAAAACTGACTTGTTTAGAAAATTTCATTTGAAAGGATGTAACTTAATATACACTTGGTCACCATTCTCAAACTCTTAGTCCCCCTTTTATCTACATATTGGATTATAAGATTTCATGCCTTCTATTGGTGTTACTTGAGTTAGTGAATAATGGCCTCTCTTTCTCGTAGACCCCTATCCACCAAGTCATTAAGAAAGTCACTTGCCAAGTAAAGGTAATGAGATCAGAGGAGCCACCTATAAACAAACTCAAATGTTGTCAGGATAATTGCTTAATGGAAGGTGGTATTATACTATAATTCAACCAAGAATAGCCATTTAACCCATTGCTTTGGATGATCACCTGTCATACATATGAGATAACATTCTAGAAAACAGTTCAAAATATATATTTGATTGTTTGTTCATAGATGATATCTTGTAGAGGAGTTTAACCTTTTCTAGCTTAAGAAAATCATTCCAAAACTTTCCACAAAAATGAGATCTCTTTTAGTCACTATTGTTTGAGAAAAACCAAAAAGTTTGATCAAATTATCTAGAAAAATCTAAAACATGCCTACACTAATAAACAAATGTTGTAAGACTATAAACTAAAGTTGCCTTACTCAGGCAATTCACCATTACCAAAATGACAATCTTACCATAGAATTTAGGAAGGCCCTTAATGAAATCAATAGATAAACATGTCTATATATTAAGAGAATAGCTAAGGCTACAGTGGACTTTGGGAAGTAACATTTTCTTGTTTAAACTTTTGGCAAAGTTGGATTGCCTCACAAAATTTTTGACATCTTTTTTCAATCCCTTCCAATAAAATAGAGAAGCCAATCTAAGTTGGAGTCATTCTCTTGAATTTTTCCCACTAGCATCACTGTGACAAAATGGCAGTAATTGGAGTCTCAAGTTTGCATCATCACCCACCATTAGTTTATGTTTTTGTTCCAATATTTGGTTAGACAAAGAGTACTTAGGAAATGAATGAAGATCATCTTCTAAGTTCTAAATTCGTGTTTACTAGTTTATCATTGGTTGTCTAAGACTCTTTTACCTTGGTTGCCTAAGAAGATGTCATTGAGGTGATAGGCATATAATGCATAAGAGTCGAATTTCTAAGATTTTCTTGTTTAGGCAAGGCATCAACCATAGTAATTAGCAATAGTAGTCTCTTTACCTTTCTTGTCCACTATTTCATAACCAGCTCCTCACTACTTATGAACCCATTTATGTTGATCAACCATGATAACCTTCTGTTCAAATAGGCATTAGCCAAATGGTCAATTTTGATGACAAAATGCTAGCCATAAACATGTTCAGTTTTGCTTTAATGCAAATATAATCGCTATCAACTTTTCATAGGTTGACAAACATCCCTTTAAAGGACAAAAAGCATTGTTAGAAAAGGTAATTGGGTGCCAACTTTGTTATAAAACAACCTCTATTCCAAAATTGGAAGTATCAATCTCCATTGTGAAGAGTTCCAAGAGTAACGCAAAGCCAATAACAAGGTAGAAAACATAGCTTCTTTTAAAATTTTTTAAACACCTTATCAACATTGGTATTCAAAGAAAAACTCCCATTTTTTTTTCATTATTTCAATTAAGCATCCACTCAAAGACCTATAAAATGACATACAAACTTCCTGTGGCAAGTTGTTGACTTTATTGATGTGTTCATCTAGATTTTGATGATAGCAAACAATTTGGATGACTTTTCAAGAGATTAATTCAAGTCAATCATCACTAAAGCTTTTAAGATTATATGGTTATTTGACCCTAAGACTTAGAACACTTTGTGAAGGGATTATAAGTGTTATTAAGCTCTTAAAATATTTTGAAACTTGTTGGTTGGAGAATAAATTTTTTTCAAAAAAGAAAGAAACCTAGATGAATTTTTTGGGTGGATTTTTTTTTGGAGAATTTGGTAGATTGAAAGAAAAAAATTTCTCAACTAGAGCGCTATAAGTCGACTTGCAAAAGTTGATTGGTAAAGAACTGCAAGTTAATTAGCAGAGAGTTATAAATCAATTAATAGCATAGAAATCAAAAAACAAAGAGTTACAAGTTGATTAACAAGTTCTAAAAGTTAAATGGTAAGCCTCCAGAAGTACCCAAATTTCAACTTAAGAACTACTAGTTGAATAGCAAGATTTACAAGTCAACTAGTAGTCCTTATTTTAGCTAAAAGTGTTTCCTCTCTTCTTAAAGTCAAAATTTTTCAAAGAGATTAGTCTACAAGTTGACTATGGGCGGACTATCAATCAATTATAGCATTACAAAAAAGTATTTGAAAAGCTTATAATGGCTAGTTTTAACCATTTGGCTCCTAACTTGTTTCTAACAACTATTATGAGGAAAATGCTATAAATATCAAACCATTTGATCTTAAAACACATGAAGAAATAACTCTTAACCTATTCTGAATATTCTTAAATTCTTAATGCTCTTCTTCTTTCTCTCAGCATATTTTCACTTGTAAAACCACTTTTTGAGAGAGTTCTTGCCAATAAGGCTTCATTATTTCCTTATTCTGAAAGGATATGATTTCCTTATAGTAAGGGGAATACCCTTGTTTGAGCAACTATAATTGAGTTGGGTTTGTAATGGCTCACAAATGCATAGTGAACTTGTAGTTATAGTGGAAAATCATAAGTTGAGACTTGGATACTCAATGTAGGCTTGATTTCAAGCTAAATCAAGATAAATTGATTGTGTTTAACCTTCCTCTTCTCTTCTCTTATTGTAGCTACAATTTAGATTAGTACAAAAAAAAATTCATTATCGCTATTGTAAGTCCAATTGTCGCCATTAAAGCCATTTAGCTGTGACATTTGGTCATCACAAGGTCATTGGTAATATCTTTATAGAAAAGGTTGTTAGAGATGATAAGAAAAGTTGCCAATAAAATCGATACTTAATAGTGACAAATGTTGCCACTAAATATATTTTAGTAGCAACTTCTATCACGACTAAAGCCCTAATAGTTTGACTTTTATATAATGGTACTACTGAAAGTGAATTTTTCACAACGACACTTGTCATTGTTAAAAATTTTTAGTAGCAACTTTCTAAATTGCGACTAAAGAATTTTTTTAATAATGCCTTTGTTATCACTAAAGGTATCTTTTTATGATGACATTTAGGATCACCACTAGATATCACTTTTTTTATGGCAACCTATGATGTTGCTAAAAGATCTCAACTAGCGGCATTGTTATTTGTCACCATTAAAATTGTCTTTAGTGGTGACAAAAGTTATTGCTAAAAAAATTTTTGGAAATTTTTTTTTTACTTTATATTAAAGCTACAAAAGACATTAATGCTTAGAAAAATTTAATGCATTAACTAAGAGTCTGCATAAATCAACTTTAAACCTTAAACCCACTAAATATAGTTCCCAGCCCATTACAAAACTAATAAGCTTTACTATTGTTCTGTTTTTGTGCATTGTTCCTCGGTAGGTGAATCTTCTATCATTTTATCAAATTCTTCTTCATCCATCTCTTCCTGTTTAGGGAAATTTACGAGTCTATGGGCCTTAACTAGTTTGTTTTTTATTGTTGGCCAACAAAAGATTCTAACTCCTTCATATATGTGGTTTAAAGTATATGAATATTCTAGCCACTATATGAAGCTTGATAAAAGCACATAAGCAATTAAAGGAAAATATCATGTTAACAAAAACCAGAAGCACTTAAACAAGTACTTGACAAACTAGTAACCACACTTTGTGAAACATAAATTTGCATGCGTGAAAATTCAGCTTTATGCAATTACATATTAGACAATGAAGTACAAATAGAATTCCAAATCGGATCAAAAGATGCTTGACTTGAAGTTTAAAAAAAAAAAGTATAAATAGTATTCCAAAAATTGCTAAACCAATTCAAAAAAATTCAAAAGATAAAAAATTTCAAACAAAATTCCAAACAAAATATAAAAAGTTCAGCATGTTCCAACAAATAGAATTGCCAAAAAAAGGTTCAAAAAAAAGAAAAAATTCCTAAAAATTCAGGATAAAAAAATTTAAGTCTAGCATAAAATCAATTCCTCCATGCAAGTTTAAACACAAATTCTAAATTCAAGAAATTAAAAAAATCATAAATTTTTCCAAAAATTTAAAGAAAATTAATGAATACCTGCCATCCCTTGTTCGCTCATTGTTAGAGAAGTCCATTAACATCCCTCATTCCCTTCATTAGCCTTGATTTGTTCACTCAATATGTCGTCTGCATTCATGCTCCTTTATTCCCTCTGTCGATTTCTCTTGCTCACCATTGTTCTCATCATTGTTGTTACTAACTCATTGTTGTCTTTTGTCATTACCATCACTAACACACTGTTTTCTTTCACTCTTAGGTCACTCTCACACCTTCCATCTCCCTCGCTTTGGCTCTCATGCTACAAAAAGGCAAAAGGGGGCTAGGGGTTAATTAATTAAAGGAATGAAATGTAGAACCCTACATTTCATTCCTAGTGTTGCACCATCACGTATTATATACTACAGCTTATTATGTTAGAGAATTTTGTACTTACTGACAGAAAATCTTGTTGACAAGGTTTTGGATTTCATATCGCTAAATATCAGATCTTATCGACAAGATCCTTAACGTTGTCGATAAGAAATTATCTCAACTTTTATATTAATAAAGTATAATGCTAATCTTATCCTTAACATTCATCTAACCAACTCATGTGTCACACCATAATTATCTAGCATCAATTTTATATCAACACTAGCTAAAAGTATCAATTTATATCCATTTTCATTGAATTCACACTTTTAGCAGTAGAAATAACCGACATTATAAGCTAAAATAATTCATTATTTGGGAGAATTATAATAAAGGGCCCAAAAATTAAAAAAAAAATATTTTTAAGGATCTGTTATTATTTGTTTTAGGATGATTACCACTGAGTTTAGCAATAAATAGTTAAACCTAGTAGTAACAGGTCTTTAAAAATAATTTTATTTTTTATTTTTTAGTCCTTAAACATAATTTTTCCTATTTATTTTTCATCCTTAATACATGCTCAATCAGAACTAACTCAATTTAGAGCCCAAAGTCGGATCTAAGCCATGCATCCCGAAATGGCATGTTGCTTTGCATTTTTTCAAGTTTTCCATATTCTGATATGAATTTTGAAAAATTATACTTAATTCTAAAAAAATTAAAATCACGCAACCTATACCATTCTGGAAAAGCTCAAGATGTCCCCTAATTTTCATAAAAATTTTACATCAAAACAACCAGGTTTGCCCTATGAAAACTGATATAATAGTAACACTGGTCTGGGTAGCATCCTACAACTAAACTCAAACTTCATAAATTTATATCTCTTTCGATATAGATCCAAATAGGGTGCTCTTAGTGGTTATAAAAAACTTATGATGTCTAGTATATGCCTATAAAATTTCATAAGTATTGCAATTCATTTGACCCATGAGTGACACAAGAATGCAAACTAACAACATGAATATTAACCTTGACAATTCTGCATAATTTGGACAATTTTGAAAATTCATAATAAATTCTTTAGAACTCTAAATTAGGTAATTGTTAGCTCTATAAGAAGCCCTAGATGATGCCTATATTCATGCCAAATTTCATGCACAAAATCATCTATTTGGTCATTTATGGTTTAACTCAAGATTTGGTCATTTTTGGAACCATAAAAGGGTCATAAATGCACCAAATAGTCTTCTACTCATTCCACAACCATTTGAATACATCCAAAAGCATAAACACAGCCTATGAGAGCATCCCAAATGGTCTAAATCATCATGCATTTCAAAATCACCATCCTAGTTGCTAATATACACATATACATCATAGGTCTATAGTGTCAAAAACTCATATATTCATTCATTTGACTTCAAAATCGGTACATACACTATTGCTACATATATTTAAATATGTTCAAGTATTTACATCATAAGTACATCATATATTTATAAACTTTGACATCAAAATACAAAATTTCCTATGTTATAGTCAAAGTTCTATTTTTAAGGATGTTTGGCCTCCATTTCTTGCTCCATTTGGCTCACCTAGGCATTGTTCAACATATGTAGGGAAAGAGTGAGATTTAAATAATCCCAGTAACTCTTTTACCCTTTCAAACATACATATATGACATATTTTCATGTCAAAGAATGCAAGTATGCTAAGAAAGCTTCTAATAAACATACATAAGCATAATTTTATGTCACATAAGTTCATACAAGTTAAATATAGGTCCTAAAGGATGTTGGTCTAGTCTCATTCATTTTTTTTAGGACTTTTAGACTTATCTCACCCACTTTTTGAGACTTTTCACTTAGCTTTACTTTTTTTGGAGACTTTTGGCTTGGTTTCACCCATTATTTGGGACTTTTGGCTCATCTTTACCCATTCTAAAGGACTATTGCCATAACCACATCCATTCAAGCCATCTTGTACTCAAATTACATTTGAAAAAATATAATGGTACCAAGACATTCAATCAATAGCTAGAGACATGTTTCATGCTTTAAATATACACACAAGTATCCCAAGATAATCAAACATCCAAGAAATGCATGCAAGAAAGATTAAAGAAAGATTAAAGAGCTACTTTGTGTTAAGAATCACAACTTTTCCTTTGCTTTTTCCTTCCCTTTTTTGGCCACACACTTACACCTAGGAGAATCTTGATTTGCTTGGCCTAGACACATCAAACAAGATACAATTCAATCATTAGAACCACTTCTAACTTCACTTAAATTCCATACAAGCCTACTGTCTCTTATAACATCATTATGGTTCCATGCAAGGCATAATGAAGCAACTCTTAAAATTCAAAATCTTGACTTCAATTTCTCATTCATTCTAAGTCATATGACTTTATTTAAACTCATTAGAGTCATCACCAATTCAATTCAAAGAGTCTAAATTCAAGTTGCTTTTTTATGCTTTAAATGGAGCCTAAACTTCCATCTTATAAATTATGGCTT
This sequence comes from Erythrophleum fordii, assembly GCA_032878935.1. Taxonomy (NCBI): domain Eukaryota; kingdom Viridiplantae; phylum Streptophyta; class Magnoliopsida; order Fabales; family Fabaceae; genus Erythrophleum; species Erythrophleum fordii. The sequence continues at coordinate 6,389,512 of JAVQMF010000029.1, forward strand.
CTAAATTCTAACCAATGGTTTCCTTGGTGTTTACTAATAATATCTAGGTCATTCCTATCCTTAGAATCAAATAAAACTCTCTCTAGATACACCAACTGCATCATGGCTGAGACATAGAGCAAGGTGAGCTTCCATGGAGTTTGCTTTGTTTTTCTTAGGGAGTTGGCATTGGTGAAGCTTCCTAGATATCTTATGGACTCATACATACTCTTACATAAGTTAGACTATTTTTAGAAAGCTTCAAAATTGGCTAGGTACAATAAAATCCCTAGGTTCCATAATTTGAATTCTAATGGTTCTCTGTTCATTCTAATTACATATTCTTATTTTTCACATCTTAGAACCCTTGTTCCTACTTTAATATGGCTTGAATTCCTTTCCTATTTAATGGGCCTAGGTCTGGCCAAAAATCACCATGAGAGAACAAACAGGAAGAAGCAATAAGAGGCCATGGTTTTTACCTTGATTTAAGGCTTTTTCAAAGAGTTTTTACTTACTTCTAGTCTCTCCTTTTAATTCTTTCTTCCACTTGCTAGACCATCCATAGAACAACTTCAAATCAATCATTAAAACTATAGGAAAAGAGAGGAGAGGGAGGAGAATAAGGTGGAAGAAGGAGGAAGCATGAGAAAAGCTTGATTTCTTACACTTTTTTTGTTAGTTTTCCTTCTCCTTTGCTCTCCCTCTTGTGCATCTCTTAGAGCTGCCTTGTGCTATATTTCAAACTAGCAAAATTTCAGTTCAGAAATAAGGAGGAGGTGGGTCATGTTTTATAAGATGAAAGGCTAAGTTATAGCTTTTTCAAAATTCCAATTTTGTTTTTTTTCTTAGTTCTTTCCATTTAGGGTTATTTTAGCTCCTTTTTTAGAATTCATCATGAAATTTCAGTCCTCTAATTCATAAAATACCTTTGGTTTCACCCAAATTGGATTTAAAAGATTCTTGAATGAATCGGTCAAAGTTTTGGTCAACCAATGCTCTAAAATGGATACTGGAGGAGTTTTAATTTGTTTCTATGATTTTTAGGGCCTTTGAGAATCATGAGAAATATAATTTTTCTATTTAAAGGTCCTTCCTTTGAATTTTCTAAAAAGTGTCTAAAATTATGAAAATGCCATTGGTTTTTATCTGGTTTTATTAGTTACTTTGGCTCTGGTTTTTGGATATTTTAAACATTGTATCTTCATTTCTAATTTTCTAGATTATTGTCCTAATTTTATTTAGTTTCAAATATTTCTATTTAGGGAACCTCCTTTAGTAATTCTCTTAGTTTAGGGTTTTTTAGAATAAATGGGTATTACATCATGCATAGCAATTATGGAGTTTCAATCAAAAATCACATCCATTCATAATTTTTCAAAGTTTTCAACACCTAAGTTGGGCCATTTACGGGTCATTTTGAGTTATAAGAGTCCAAACTTCATTCATTCTTTTTTTTTAATTTATTTTTATCATAAAGAAGTTTGTTCATACTCATTTTAACATGTTTAGCTCATGAAACACACAAAATCTTCATAGGACCCAAAATGATGGCATGCATATAACTTCTACACTAATTTTGAAAATTCATAACTTAAGTTATATAAGTTCAAATCATGAAAAATTGGTGCCTATAGAAAGCTTAGGATGTGAACTACATGTTATAAAAATTTCACGCAAAGTTGAGTTTATTTACTCTGCGAAAAATAATGGAACAGTAACCTACTGTAGAAAGGAGGGTATATGACAGACCTAAGTTTTAAAATTCCATATCTTGAGCTACACAAATCCATTTTTAGTGATCTTAGTGGCCATGGAAAGCATGAGATATATATACTGTAAAAATTTCAAGAGCATCTAAACTCATTTGACCCACGAAGAACCTTGCACATCAGTGGCTGCTATGGTACTCAAGCATAATCAGACCCTTAATTTTAAAAATTCATAACTTATTCTATACAACTTCTTTTTATGCAAACTAAGTGCCCCAGAAAGCTTGTAATTCCAACTATATGTCTCTAAAATTTCATGAGCATTAAAGTTCATTTGGCCCTTCAAATCCATTAAAAACTAGAACTGTCAGATGAACAGTTCTAGGGATTATTCTACATAAATTTTGAAACTTTAGAAATTCGTAAAATATTCTGTGGATCTCCAAAAATTATGGTTTTTAACTTGTTGGAAAGCTCTCTTAAAGATTTATATGCATGCCAAATTTAGACTCCAACTAAGTAATTTAGGCCAGTTTGGATATAGGAGTTGTTCAGAGTCTTTTTACGTCTAACCTAAGTATCCTTTTGGATCATTTGGCATCCAAATGGAATTCTTCCACTTGGAGCAAGTTTTAATCATTCTAAATGACATTTCTAGCTATTCCATATCATGCCAAAAGACTCAGATCAAAATTAACCCCTTGGTACCTAACTAACACATGCTTTTTAATAATTTCCCATACATCAACTTAGCTATTCATTGCCAAATCATACATTCACATAACTAATATACATGTTCTCATACTCAAATACTTGGTTTCATTCCTAAACATCATTAAATACATGAGTAACCATCATCCATACATAATTCTCTAGTTATACATAAACACTTGCCAAAAGTTAGACTATTTATATTACAAACTTCATAATCCATCAATTTCTATAATCTAATTGCTTTCGACCTCTTTCCCTTTGCTTGAGCAACCTGAAAATGTTAATGGGAGCCAGGGGGTGAGATTCAAGTAGAATCTCGGTAGCATAGAATCATCTAATTCACAAGAATGCCATGAGTGAATGCAATGTATGTGATGTAAGAATGCTATGCACATGCATCATGTAAATCATATGCATTGTATAACATGAAAACTCATTCATTTCTAGCCTTGGCAATATCATAAAACTAGCTGGGCTCTACCAATATCAACTGAAGGCTAAGGAAGAGCTACTACACTCAATTCCATGCCTTAGAAAGACAAGAACCATAACATAAACTTTTTATAAACATATGATGCTTATAAAGCTCATATGAAAATATAATAGATCAAATTTCATGAAAGTATCAACCAATTACACACACGAGTATATCAACTCATTTAAGCACTTAATTGTATGCAAGAATAGAGAGAAAACTAGTAGAGTTAAGAGCCTCAAGCTACTACTAACTCCTGAATCTTTCTATTTTCTTTGATCTTTTGCCATATCCTTCTTGGACTCATACATACCCAAAGAGTTTACATTGGCTCAGCCTAAACTACATCAATCACAATACAAAGCACCCATTAGGATACATTCTAATTTAGACCTGATCACAGGTTGAGCTTATAAAAAAATTTACAAATTTTTTAGGCTCGGGCCTGGGTTGGGCTCGTTCTGACCCGCTTTTTAAAAAAAATAAAATTTTTATCTTTTTTTTTTAATTTTAAATATTAGATATATTTATTTTATTACTTATTAGGCTTATTTTTTTTCTTATTTTAAATACTAAATAACTCAAGAAAATATTGCAAGAAATTTAAATAACTTGAAATATATATATATATATAAGATAGTAAAACCTCTCAAAATAATAATTTTTTAAATAATATTACTGATTAATAATTTATTTTATCTAAATTATAATTTATTTCTAATAATATATTATGCAATAAGTAAGAGTAAAAAAACATAATAATCATATATGTTATATAATTCTTTTTTACTTATATCTATAGTTATAAATAAATTTTCTAATGATATTATTTATTAATAATATATAAAAAATAATTATAATACGAGTGGACTCAGGCTTTTAAAAAAATTCCAAACTCGACTCGTTTTATATTCAGGCTTTTTAAAAATGAGTTCATTTTTTATCGGACTTTTTTATGAACTTATATCCATTTTTTTTGGGTCAGACTTATTGGGCCTAGTGGGCTTTTTAACCCATAATCAGGTCTATTCTAACTCATATTGCTACCATATAGAATTAGTAAAACTCAAAAGGGCGTTTAAACTATTTATGCCTCCTTAAGTAGCAATTCTTAGATTTCATTTTCTAAGCTCTTAAGCCTCACTTGTTATGAGTCGCACGACTCTAACGGAACTTGTTGGAACCATCATATACATGATTACGCAAGCCTAAGGCCACTTGCTCCTTTACGCACTTTATGTACTTTAAAAATGAGACTTTTAAATTTAATTTAATGGTTCCATTAATGCTTATTTATCATAATTCAACTTTTTAAAACCTTAGAATCCATTAGAGCTCTCTCTAGGTGCTTCAACCATGCTTGGCCGAACCCATGCCATATAAAGGGGCTAAAGGAGTTTTGCTCATTTTCTTGGGCTTTCTTAATTTTAACTTCATTTCCATAACATAAATAACTTATAATATTCATATAAAACTTGTTTGGGTAGCCTTAACAACATAATTCTGTGATAGCATTTCAAATTCTAACTTAAGCTACACATATGGCTAAATTCAAGAATGCATTTCCATAGAAATTATCATCATTCTAACTTAATTTTCATCTTTAAAATACTCCATTAAGCCTTTAATAGCCTCAATTCCAGTAGCAATTCTTCTCTCCTATACTATCTATCTTTGACCAACTTATGCATATACAAGATCACCCAATGCACAAATCTCACCATTTCAATTGAACCCATCAGAAATAATGTTTAAAAAACCTGTTTATGCTCTTAAATCATTCAAACAATCAAGAGAAATATCATATGTTTTCAGCACCACCATGGACAAAACTTAGGGCTCTAGGGTTCAACACAAAACCAAACAAAATCGAAAATCTTGCAACAAGATGTATATGGGTGTGAAGAGCTCTTTACCTTGAAGCATTTTCTTCAAAGGAGCATCCCAAAAGTCTGAACTTTAGCCTTAGGTTAGCTATAAATATAAGGAATCTTGAGATGAAATTTACACGAAGCTCTTAGTGAAAGGAATAATTTTGCTAACTAGGGGGGAAGTGAAAAGAGGCAAAAATCTTTACCAAAATGCAAGCTTTTTGTTTCTCTCTCTCTTAAGCATCCATGGTTGCCTTTTTCTCCAGATTTTTCTCTCTCTCCTTTCATTGGTTAGGTTTGGTTCAATGGGGAGAGAAAGAGAAAAAGCTAATTTGAATATATAAAAAGGTAGAGGAAGATTTTTATAACAATTCTCGAAATACTAATTACATCCTTCCACTTCTGTTCCTTTGTTTGAGCTTGTTTTAAATCTTTTTTTAGAACTGTCTTTTTATATAAAAATTTAAGTCCTCTAGTTTATTAAAAATATTTTCTTCCAATTTTATAAAGTTTAGAACCATCTTGAATCATTCAGACAAATTTTTGATCAATCATTTGCCAAAATCGCACACCACGTAATGTCTGATTTTTCAAAAAACGACAAAAATAAGTCAGTTTTCAAAGGAAGTCCCCTGGATAGAGAAGTTTGATGCCAAATAAAATTAGGATCAAATTATAAATAATAAAAAATGAGGATTTGAGACTTAAGATGCCCAAAAACCAGAGCCAAAGAAACTCAGCAAATTTGTCGAAGAAAGTAGAGGCATTTTTGTAATTTCTAAAAAATTTTGAAAACTCATAGGAGGGCTTCTTAAATGAAAAATTTAAACTTTCTGGGGTTCTCAGAGGCTCTAAAAATCATGGAAAGCCTTAGAGAAGTTCAAACCCCTCCGGTGAGCGAATTCTACAAAGGTTGATCAAAACTTTGACTGAATGGTTTAGAATGATTTTAAATCCAATTTGAGTGGTTCCAAAGGTATTTTATAAGTTAGAAAGCCTAAATATTATGATGGAAAAGATGGATTTCAAAAAGAAATTGAAATGGGCTAAAAATGAAAAAGCCAAGAAGAGGGACTAAAATACAAAAGTAAAAAATTGCATAAAGTGACTTTTAGCTTCTTCTTATCCACGTTCCAGTAGCTCCTCTGACAAAAACACTCTATTTCTACCTAGAAAATAGAAAAGATACTTAGAGAGAGAGTAGCGCACAAGAGCAAGCTCAAGGGAAGAAGAAAAGCTAAGAGAAAGGTATGAATTCATGGAAACTTTTGCTCTTCCTTTTAGAAAACTTCTTCCCCTCCTTTCCTCCTCTCTTCCTATGGAATTAGTGAGATATTTGGTTCTATTTTGAGCCCAGAATAGAAAGGGAAGTTTCAAAATTCAAGGAGAGGGTTAAGGCAAGGAAGAGAGCTCTTGAGATAAGCTTGGAATGAAGGTGATTTTTCTATCTTGGTTGCTTCCTTTTTCTTGCCCTTTATGTGTGGAGTTCTCCCATAACAGAATCATCTTGGGGGAGGATTTTTGTCCATAAATAAGAAAGAATTGTGGGTTTTAGACCATGAGGAGTTAGTAGATGCAAGGAAATTAGAAGAAAAGCTAATAAAATCAAGTTAGGAAAGTGTTGAGCTCTTAGACACTTTGTAAAAAATAATTTAATCCATGAATTTTATTGCATGTGTAAATATTTATTTGAGTTTCTAAGACCCTTAGGAAGCCTTCCAAGTGCCTCTCCCATCAAAGAAAAATCAAAAACTCCATGGGCTTCAAATGGTGTGTCACTTTTGGCTAAGACTAGAGGAATAGGCTAAGGGTTGTTTTAATTTATTCTAGCCTTGGTTTGGGACTTTATATGATGGGAGAGTATGAGAGAAATCTTTGGGAAAAATTTAGAAGCCTTAGAATAGGAGATAAGTAAATAGGTTCCATAATATGAACTATGGAAGCAATATGGTCCTAGTCTCTTGGAATTGAGTGTATGATGACTTCAAGGAGTCTCATTGGAACCAAGAGACCTAGATATAAGATGAAAATGGAGCCAAGACCTTAGATGCTAATGGTTGCTCCTTTGGATGTCTTATAGATCCATTATGGAACATTAGGAGTAGTTAATTTTTCTAGAGTGTGTGCAATCTTGTTGAATGCTTCAAGAGTATAATTGGGTCCCATTTCATGTATCTAGGTCAAAGGAATCAAGCTCCACCTCTTTGTGGGTGTTTGGCCAAGGGAGAAGAAGAACTTTTAAGGGAAAAAGTGTGCCATTTCAAGCAAGGTAGCTCTCTTCTCCTTCTTTCATACATGCTTGAGTGGTTTTCTTGTCTTGAATGTGTGTGTGTATGTTTAAAGTCATGAAATATGTTTCTAACAAGCATTCACATGCCATGGTGTCTTGATGCTTTGCTTATGTATTGAAATGATGCTTGATGAATGCCTTTGGTTTGCTTGAGTTTAGTAAAGCCAAAAGTCCCTTAGTTAGGATGAGGATGAGCCAAGAGTCCCTAAGGTTGGGTGAGACAAAGCTAAAAGTCTTTAGCAGGAGTGAGGCTTAGTTAAAATTCCTTTGAAAATGGGTGAGGTAAGTCCAAAAGTCCCAAAGAGAGTGGGTGAGGCTAAACCAGTGCTTTGGCAAGTTTATGTATGTTATTTATGTCCTTATGAATGAAGAGAATGCTTTATGTATGATTGAGAATTTCATGTTGGCATATATGCATCTAGACTTGAAACTTGTATCAAGCATATGTGTTTGAAAGGGAGATGAGCTATTGGGATTCCTAGAATCTCACTCTTCCCTCCCCATTACTTAATATGCCTAGGTGGATCAAAAGAGCAAGGAAATGAGAGCCACCACATTCGGAAGCAAAAAGATTAGCAATGGAGTTGTAAAATATTTGTATTATAGCTATATAGTTGTCACATGATGTATCTCCATAATGTATATGATGTATAAGCTTATGAATATTTGTAAAAGTATGGGTATATTGTATATGTATGAGAACTAGACCCATGTAAAGGATATTTCATAAATTTGACTTAGATATGCCAAGTTATACAAGCATGGCTCTTGTGTATATCTTGGTGTGGATGGGTGAGATTATGGAATCTGGGTTATTAACCCTTTGGGACATATTTGATGGAGTATTTTAATACTTTTCCACATGCTCATGTGGCCATAGAATGAGAAGAAGCAAAAATGGACCCCTTGAGACCCCATATGGAGCTTAAAAAGGGCATTTTACAACCCTACGTCAAAAATTGACCAAATGGACAAATTTTTTCATAAAATTTGGCATGCATGTAGAGCTTATCTAGAAGTTTTTGAGAAGTTAAAGTATAGAATTTTTAGAGGTCTATGAAATATTTGGTAAATTTTTGAAATTAGGAATTTTTTTTATTTTGGTAGTGTACTGTAGCTTTGGTCTGAAAATGCATCTGTGTCAAACATGAGGCAAATGAGGTCCAATAGTCCTAAAATTTTACATGAAGAAACTAGACATGCACAGAGCTATAGCAACTAGAAGCACCTTATTTGGATGTCTAGAGAGAGAGAAATGAATTTCTAAAGTTAGAACTCACTGTTAGTGACTCAATAGGACCCTTAGCACTATTCCATCAAGTTTCTCCAGTTTAACGTCATTTTCTAGGTCTGGAGCTATTTTTTCCTTAATGTAGACATCTGTAGCTTTCCATATTGGTATAGTTTACTTGATTTAGATTTTTTAAAAATTAGTTATGAATTTGTGAAATCCATATCAATAAGCTGTAATAGAACTCAAAGGTAGGCAGACCTTTCCTAACTTTTGATTATCAAACGTAGTCCAGCTGGGTATTTCATACCTGGAATTATTTTTATCTTATATTAGACATGCAAAGCTTTCTGGAAAGCTATCATTTCCCTCATTTATATTTTTCTTCATTTAGTTATGATTTTTCAAAGTTGCTTTAAAATCTGCCACCTTGAAACCCAAGGCAAAACATGAGAATTAGTGATTTTTGGTTCTTGATCAGTGATTCATGTGAAGTTTTAAGATGTTTATAACTTGTATGAATGGAAAATAATTAGAAGATGTTGTTGGTAAGTTTCTAGGGGTTCACGGATCGAAATTTGAATCCTCACCCTAACATAATGCCATTAAGTCATGATTTTAATGCAAAATTCTTAGGATTTCCTTGCTACTTTGTGTAATCCCACCTTGATAAAGGAAATTGATGCTAGGAATAATATAGTGTGACACACCATAAGGGTTTTAACTATTTTGATAGTTCCTATGGTTTTCAAGACCTCTGAAAATCCTAATAAGTTCAATTTTATCATTTAAAAATCCTTCCTTTAAATTTATGATAAGTTACCCAAAATTATGATTTCTGCCACTATATGACATTTCTTACCATCTAGCTGCTTTAGTTCCGATTTTGGGTCACCACTAGATCCTGACCCTCATTATTAGATACTTTATTTATTACTCTAACTCTATCTTACCTTATTTCGGTTCATTTATAAGAGTCTCATTTTATAATTTGATAAATTTTGATCTAGTTCTAAAAAAATTAGATATTACACCTAGTCCATTAAGTTTGAAAAAAAAAAGTAAAAATAATTAGCAAAAATTTAACTTCATTGCTAAAAGTCTTTTTTAGTGGCGACCTATGTTAGTCATCAATAATTTCATCTTTTAGTAATGACAAGTTGCCATTAAGAAGTTTAACTCCAAAATCTTTTAGCCCACATAGGAAATTTTTTTTAAAAAGAATTAGTGGCAACTCATTATTGCCATTTGAAGAGTTACTATATAATGTTTCAGCAACAATATCTATTGGTCACTACTATGTATATTTTTTGTAACAGTGAGTCTACGTTGCCATAAAAAGTTAGAATTTGTGATTATATTTTAAATTTCTTTAATTGGTGACAAAAAGTTACTGCTAAAATTATGGCAAAAAAATTAAATAAGAGTTAGTGGCAACATGTTTTTGTCATTAAAAGCTTTTAGCAATGATATTTTTATATTGCCACTACAAGTTTTAACAAAAAGATAAACACCCTTTTAGCAATAATTTTAACGGCAATCGATAAATGTTGTTGCTAAAAAGGAACTTATAGCGATGAATTTTTTAGTTGCCACTAAGAGTTGTCGTTAAAAACGACTTTTTTGTTGTGTTGATCTCAATCATCACTGTACTCCATTTTCAAGTTACATTCATCTTGTGCTTTATTTTTTATGTTCTTTAGCTTGCATTAAAGTTTCTCTAATCGTTTAACTTTCAACTTCATTTTAAGCTTTTGAAATGAAGGTATTTTATTTTAAAATTTTTTTAACTTGTTCAAAACACCCAATTCACCCCCTATTAAATGTGAAGCCATTCCTTATACTTGTGAGACCTAAAACTCCCTTAAGAGATTTAATGGAAGTTAGAATAGGCCAAGATAACATTACTTCCACTTTCTTTAGATTTTGAAATACTTCCTTTTTATTTTATTTTTTAAAAGAAATGATAGGGACTAGATAATCCTTTTAAGTTACACCAAAAGTACATTTGCTTTTCTCAGTAAATAAAGCATGTCTTTCATGTTTGTGAAAAGTAGCTTTATGAATGTCATTTAGGTTCATCTAAATTTGAAGATAACTTGCCTATAAATTTAGCTTTGAAAAGTATTTTATACCATAAAATTATCATATCTAGGAGTTCAAAATAAAGTAATTTTGTTGTAGTGTCATTGGTTTTACCTAACCAATGCAATAAAATCTTGATGACAAGTATGGATTGGCTGATGTCAAGCCGCCAACAACCTTCCAAACCTTTTATGTTTTTGTATTGGCTAAGTAGGCGCAATGAGTATACTACTCAAGATACCTACTTAATAATGGTAAAGGTAGTGGAGAATGGGCGGCAACTTGCAAAGTTAGTTGAAACACTTTGTAATTGAGACACTTAATGAAGGAAGTAAAGTCTATACCAAAGTGAACACCATTGATTACCAGTAGGAAGATACAGTTCTAAGAGATGTACAATACATCTTCATTGAGGATGATGAAATAGTAATTGCCTTGTTTAATGAACATGCTTCATTGTAAGAATTCATAATTAATGAAATACTTAACTTGTCAAATGTTCAATTCAATGATGACTTCATCAATGACAATAAAGACGCTAATGATACCAAGGTCTTCAAGGAGCAAAAGATAGAAGTTGACTTAGATGATACATATTTTAGTAGTTCTTAATTAATTCATTTTGGTACTTATATTGATATGTGAAATATTTTTTCATTTATGTTATACCACAATTGTTACATGATTTACTAATTCCAACGTATCACTATTTTAGGTATACTAATGTCAATAAATGGTCATGTAAGAAGATGACATGAAGCATTCTTATTGGTAGACTTGTATCTAAAGACATGCAGTGACAAGCTAAAAAATCATTTGAGATTGGAACAAGTTCTACCTTTGATTATTGTTGGCTATATGAAATCTTCAAGCTCTATTGCAAGTTTCATGTAGCCACTAAGGGACATGTTCTTATCTCATAAGACTTATGATGTTTGTCATTGCATGTCTTTAGGTATCATTTTTACCTATGAGATTTGTGAAGTTTACAATAAGTCATTGCAAATTTTGCATTCACATTAAAGAAGATAGATGTTAAGCAAAACATATCATACCACAAAAAAGAAGACATAGATAATGAAAGTTAGGAGTTTTGTAATATAATGTACAACTTTATTATTATATATAGTGGCTAGCTACTTGTATTTTGTATGTAGTACTATTTTATTGTGGGTTAAATACAAGAATAGACATAAAACAAATAAAACATTATGATTTTTTTGAACCAACAATGAAATAGTGAAGGATTAGTAAAGGAAAATAATGAGAGACTAGTAAGAGAAAATAACAACAATTTTACAAGGGGTTTGAGAAAGGCATTGGCAAAGGAAGTTACCTCCTAGTTTCCTTATTATATGTTGAGGAAATTGGGAGAAAATGATAGTGTTGTTGTGACAAAATTTGGCAAGGGATTTTCTCTCAACATTTTGTTAACAAGGGATTAGGTAGGAAAAATTTTCCTTGCTAATTAGCAACCAGAATTTAGTATATCCCATTTTGTTCCTTGAATGAGGTGGTATATCGAAGGACTAGTAAAGAAATCTTCCCTTGCTAAATTCCTTATTTTTTATAGTGAATTCATTATCCCCAAAGTACTTGAAGGATTAATAAAGAAGGCTACTTTTTTTACTTCTTGAAAGGAGATAGTTTGTAGTAATGAGCAATTCATTTGTCTTGTGACATTTTCCCTTTCTTAGGAAATTCTCAAATTCTCTACCGTTGCCATTATGCTTAGCTTATGTGAAAAATCTTCAAATTATTCAATAGCAAAGAGATCAATTTCATCTCTACCTTGTTTTCACTCCATTCTTTGTTTTAAATTCTTTCAATATTATTTCTTGTAAGTTTTTTTAGTGTAATGACAATAAAAAAATTGTGTGTTTGTCATCTTTTTTGAGCCACTTTGATCTTGCTTTATAACTCCATAATAGCATTTTTTTACTTCCATGCAGCTTCGATGCCAAGGCCTAATCTCTATTTGTTAAAGAAGTTAAGAGTGGTTAATATTTTGTTGTAACATAATATGAATAGTTATGCCAAAGCAACATGTATATAAACATTTTACAGTAACAATCTTTTAGTAATGAAAATTATTTCTTAGCTCTTTCTTTTACTCACTCACTCTTCTACTTCTATCATAATATGGTATTAGAGCCATATTCTTGAATATGTAAAATTCTTTAAGTTTTTAGCCCTTACAAAGAAAGATGTTATTTCTTTCACTCATTTCACATCAAAGTGAAGCTCGATGACAACAACTTCTTGCTATGGCTATGGAAACAACATATTTGCTCAATGATTAGGGGCTATAAGCAATAAAAATTCATAGATCTAGCTGTGGTGCCATCTGTAAAATTTGCCTTTAAAGAAGATCAAGCCAATGGCAAATACATTCTAGAGTTTCTACCATGGGATCATCAACATCAATTGTTAATGTCATGGATGTTATCTTCCATGATTGAAGGTATGTTCACTAGAACAGTGAGATGTGAGTCATTTTTCAAGACCTAAGAAAGAATTCAAATGTTCTTTTCCTTATAGATAAGAGCCAAAATCAAGCAACTCAAGATGCAACTAAAGAACATAAGAAAAATGTGTAACAACCGGGAAAAAGAAAAGAAAAGGAAAAGAAAGAAAGTAGAAAGCTAGAAATTTTTGAAGTCCAGACACTATGCTAAGTCTTCTCGCAATAGCAAGAAATGGTCTCGCTATCGCGAGAATGTCTTCTCGCAATAGTGAACGAGGTTTTGGCTATAGCGAGTGCGGGCAGTAGTCCATACAGAAACCAGGGAGTTGCTCGCCGTAGCGTGCACCATAGCGAGAGTGAGGTCTGGAACTGACGCGAGTTCGCCATAGCAAAGGTCAAATCTCGCCATAGCGAAGGGAACTGATACGATCTCGCCGTAGCGAAGGTTACACCTCGCCATAGCGAAGCCAGATAACACGAGCTCGCTATAGCGAAGGTTAATTTTCGCCGTAGCGAGGGTCAGTCCGGAAGAGAGTAAAAGGCGAGAATTAGACTTCATTAAATGCCCAAACTCATTTTTGCCCTAGACTTCGACCCAAGGAGAGAAAAGAGGTGTGGAGAGTGAGAGAGATCAAGAGAAGGAGGAAGAGTAAGGGAAAGGTAAGGAAACTTCTCCCATTTCTTCTTAGAACTCTGATCCCATCTCTTTGCCCTCTCTTTCTACGTTTTGTTTGTGAAAATGGTTAGATTTTGGGCATGGGTCAGAAGAGGGAAAGTGGAAAACACCTTTAAATCTTTGTGTTTTCTTTGAAAATGTTGTTTCCACTACCATGGGAGCTTGAGAGAGAGAAAGAGTTGATGGTATTCTAGAGAGAGAGAGAGAACTCTAGGTTCTGGTATGTTAGAAGAGTTTGATCTGAAAGATTACATTCTAAGAGAGTAATTGCATGCTTTTGTGTGTCTAGGCTCAAGAGAAACACCTCCATCAAGGTGTGATTGTGAACTTAAGAAGGGAGAAGAGGAATTGAAAGAAAAAGCTAGTGTTGACCTTAGCTGATAAGGTAGCTCTCTCTTCCCACTCTTTCTTGTTGCATTCTTGGATGTAATAGTCATTGTATGTTTATGTATATGCTTATTGTGTAGAACATGCCATATGCTATTGCTTTGATGCATTGATGCCAATATGCTTGTGTGATAAATTGTGAGATTTGCTTGGGTGAGGTAATGCCGAAAGTCCCTTGAGATGGGTGAGGTGAAGCCGAAAGTCCCTTGAGAATGGGTGAGACAAGGCCAAAAGTCTCAACCGAGTGAGGGCAGGTCAAAAGTCCCTAAGCTCGGGTGAGGCCATCCAAAAGTCCCTAAACTCGGGTGAGGCTAGACCAAAAGTCCCTGGAGCCCATGTTTGGCATTATTGTGATTTCCATAGCATGTACAATGTGTGTTGGATGTTTGAGAATGGCTAAATGCTTATTCACATGCCTTGACTTGTTATATGCCTTGATTGCTTACTTGATTGAGTGCATGAGCTACTGAGATTCCCTGAATCTCACCCCTTCCCCTCCCAACTTAACATGCTAGGTGGAGTACAAGGAGAAGCAAGTGCACACCAAGGAGCCTAGGAGTATGCTTAGCTAGTTGTTAGCTTTGTTTTGGCTATTTTGATGTATTTTGATGTAAAGTGGTGCCATAATGAACATGCGCCCACTATTTTTGAGATGTAAATGTTGTAGCAAGTGTATATGTATGAAGAGATGATGTATAAACTATGTTGATAGCCAAATTAATGGAAATGAGGGTTTTGCCCCTTTTGTTGAATGTATGTGATAGTGTATATTTGGCCGTAGCATAGCAAGATTGGAATGTATGTTGATTTAGACTACATGGACTTGTTATATATCCTAATTTTATGCTTTTAAACTTGTCCATGAGTGGCTAGAAAGTGTGAGAGGCCTTTTGGACCCATTTTGGACCTCTTGGGTGCCAAAACCGATAAATTTGAGAGCTCCGTCAAAGTATGACCGGATGAGCTCCTCTTGCTATAAAATTTGGCATGCCTCTAGAGTTTGTAGAGAGCTTATTGAGAAGCTAAAGTTGGTAATATTTGGAGGTCTAGAGAATATTTAGAGAATTGTTGAAATTGGGAAAATTTGGTAGTTTGGTCATGTACTGTTCATGTAAACCAGAAATGAAATCTGTGGCATTCATAGACCAAATGGAGTCCAAATATGGTGAAATTTTATACACATAAACTAGACAAACACAGTGACTTATAGGAACTGGAATCACCTAAATCGGAGGTCTATAGAGAGAGATTGAACCATCTGAAGTTTTGTATCAGCATCAGGGAGCCCACCCGACCTCTGTTACTGTTCCATCAGTTTTCGGGGTGTAGGAGCTACTGAACTGATCTAGAATTATTTTTTTCCTCTAGTAGACATCCGTAGCTTTCCAAATTGGTATAGTGTGCCCAGATTGGATTTTTGTGGTTTAGGTATGAATTTTCGAAAGTCATGACCTTGAGCTGCATCAGAAACAGTGGCAGCCGGACCTCCTTCCTATTTTCGATATCAAACATGATCCAAAAGCTGATTTTGTAGTTAGGAATGATTTTTAGTGTAAATTTAACACTTAGAGCTTTCTAGAAAGTTAAAGTTTACTAGATTCTCATTTTTTTAGAATTAGTTATGATTTTCCAAATTTAGAGCCAAAATATGACTTTTAGGCACAAGTGAGAAAAGTGCATTTTTCTGGTTTTTGGCTACATACCCGTGGCTTATGGCTTGTTTTATGCTATGTATAAGTTGTATAAGTAGAATGTGAGTAGAGAATGTGAATGATGGGTTCATAGGACCCACAGGGCAGATATGAAACCCCGTTTCATAGCATGAAAATGCCATGGATTGATATTATTTCTTTGGAAATCATGTGGAACAGAGCCCCGTGAGAGGCTAGATAGCGGTAGTAGATTGAGGTGTTACATTTTTGGTATCAGAGCAATGGTTCAGGCACTTTTGCTCGATGTTAGGCTCTTGAATGATGTGAATTGCTTGTGTTTGGTGTGAATGGTCATGGAAGTTGTAGCATCCTTATGCATATGTGTTGTGATATTATTGTGAACTGAGGATTGCTACTTCTTTCAGACATGGTTGAGACTAGACGGGGCAGGGGTAGAGGTAGAGGCAGACCGCCCAGGGCTCAGAGAGTTGAGCCAGAGGTTCCTGTTGAGACTGAGGATCCTCTACGGGCCATCATGGAGAGACTTAATCGGTATGAGGCCATGATGGGCCAGCATCAAGAGATGCTGGAACAACAGAGATACATTGCCCAGCAGCAGCATGATATGATCATGCATTTGCAAGACACCTTGGCTAGGCAAGAAGAAGCCAGAAGAAATGCCCCTGTACCTCAACCATCTACATCTAGTATTCCACCTGTACCTTCCCAAGAGCCTGCTGCTCCTCAGACCCAGACGCCTATCCAAAAAGTATTGAAGCAGTTCAGGCAGAACAATCCACCCTCGTTTAATGGGGAGTTAGATGCGGATAAGGCGGAGGCTTGGGTGATGCAGCTTAAGAAGATATTCTCGGTGATGGATTGTACCACCGAGCAGAAAGCCCAGTTAGCCACCTTTATGCTAGAAAAGGAAGCTGATAGATGGTGGGATAGCACAAAACCCCTGATGGAGACCAAGAATATACAGATAACTTGGGAGACTTTCTTGGTCAAGTTTTATGAGAAGTATGTCCTAAGTTCGGTGAGGAAGAAGAAAGATATGGAGTTCATGGGCTTGAGACAGACGGATGAGATGACTGTGGATCAGTATGTGGCCAAGTTCATAGAGTTGTCTCGGTATTCCTCTTACCTCCAGAGGTATGATGATGAACCCTGGAGATGCAAGTAGTTTGAGACTGGTTTGAGGCCTCTGATTAGTGACAGAGTCACTCCACAGCGGATCAGAAAGTTTAATACTCTTGTGGAGGTCAGCAGGGTGATTGAGACCAATTTGCAAGTTATCATGCCTGTTGCGACTACGGCTAGTCAGAAGAGGGTTCCAGATTTGAAAAGGCCGAAATCAGAAGAGGGTTCTAGTTTGACCCCTAGTACTAAGAGGAGAGGCAAGGGGCCATGGAATAGAAAGCCGCAGCGAGGTGTGCCACCTCCTCAGGGCCAGTCATCCTTCCAGCAGTCTCCGGTGACATGTTTCAAGTGTGGGAAGCCGGGGCACATTGCTAGACACTGTCCTTAGATAGAGACAGCACCTCCTCCTAGACCACAGACTCAGGGCCGAGTGTTCGCCCTTACTCAGTAAGAAGCCAGCGCATCTCCCAGTTTGATCCGAGGTACGCTGATAGTGAATGGCTTTCCTGTAGTTGCTATGTTTGATTTGGGTGCTAGTCACTCGTTTATATCTTATGATTGTGTGAGAAAATTGGGTCTGGTCGTTAGTGTCTTGCCATTTGACTTGTCTGTCATTACACCCACTGGAGGCCACGTGGTTACTTCCCATACCTGTTTAAATGTCACTGTTCAATTTAACCATTGTCATACCACTATTGATTTGGTTTGTATGCCTTTCCATGAAATTGACTTGATTATTGGTATGAACTGATTGGCTGCAAATAATGCCATACTTGATTGTGAACACCGAACCATTTCCCTACTTGCTTGTGGGACCATACCTAGGGTAGGAGTTGAATTATCTTTTATGACTACTACCCAGGCTGAGAGATATTTGGAGTGTGGATGTCAAGGGTTTCTAGTCTTTTTCTCTATTCAGGCAGAGGTAGAAGAAGGGATAGAGGAGATTCCAGTTGTTAGGAAATTCTAGGAGGTTTTCCTTAGAAAGTTTAATTTTAGTGGCCTACCTCCTAAGAGAGAATTAGAGTTTCCTATAGACATAGTGCCTGGGGCTGGACCGGTGTCCAAAGCTCCTTACAGGATGGCTCCCGCCGAGCTTGCTGAGTTGAAAGAGCAGATAGAGGAATTGTTAGAGAAAGAGTTTATCCGCCCTAGTGTTTCACCTTGGGGTGCTCCGGTGTTGTTTGTGAAAAAGAAAGATGGTAGCTTGCGTTTGTGTATTGATTACAGAGAGTTGAATAAGGTTACCATCAAGAACAAATATCCTCTCCCTAGGATTGATGATCTGTTAGATCAGTTGGCTGGGACATTTGTGTTTTCTAAGATAGATCTTAGATCTGGTTACCACCAGTTGAGAGTGAGAACTGAAGACGTCTCTAAGACGGCTTTTAGAACGAGATATGGGCACTATGAGTTCCTTGTGATGCCATTCGGGTTGACGAATGCGCCTGCTGTGTTCATGGATTACATGAACAGGGTATTCAGACCGTATCTAGATCAGTTTGTGGTGGTCTTTATTGATGATATTTTAGTGTACTCCCGATCTTTTGAGGAGCACGAGAGGCATTTGAAACTAGTCCTAGACACCTTGAGAGAGAAAAGGTTGTATGCCAAACTTAGTAAATGTGAGTTTTGGCTGACCGAGGTGCGATTCTTAGGTCATGTGATCTCACGAGATGGGGTTGCGGTTGATCCCCATAAAGTTGAGGCTGTATTACAGTGGGATAGACCTAGAACGATCACCGAGGTTAGGAGTTTCCTAGGTTTGGCAGGGTATTATAGACGGTTTATTCAGGACTTTTCTCGGATGGCCTTACCACTGACGAGGCTAACTAGGAAAGATACACCTTTTGTGTGGGATGAGAGATGTGAGAAGAGTTTTCAGGAGTTGAAACTCTGTTTGACCACTGCCCCTGTACTGATTATCCCTGACCCTAGTGAACCATTTGTGGTTTATTGTGATACTTCGGGCAAAGGGTTAGGATGTGTGTTGATGCAGCAGGGTAGAGTAGTGGCATATGCCTCGAGGCAGTTGAGGCCTCATGAGGAGAATTACCTCACACATGACCTGGAGTTAGCTGCTGTAGTGTTTGCTCTTAAAATTTGGAGACACTATCTGTATGGTGCTACCATAAAGATTTATAGTGACTACAAGAGTCTGAAATACCTGTTTGATCGAAAGAACTCAATATGAGATAGAGGAGATGGATGGAATTCTTGAAAGACTATGATTATATGTTGAAATATCATCCAGGCAAGGCCAATGTGGTGGCAGATGCCCTGAGTAGAAAAGCCATCCATGTAGCCCATATGATGATTAGAGAGCAGGAGCTCCTAGAGAAGTTCAGAAATTTGAACCTCTCTTGTCAGGTGGTATCGGGTAGATTGTATCTGAGTGAAACCCGAATTGAGAATATCTTGAGAACCCAGATCTTAGATGCCCAGAGAGAGGATGAGTTCTTGAAACGGATCAGGAATGAGATTACCCAAGGTAAGACCTCAGATTTCAAGGTGTCTGAGGATGGCATGATAGTATATCGAGATAGAATCTGTGTGCCTAGTCAGAATGAGTTGAGAGAAAGCATTCTAGAAGAGGCACATAAGAGTAAGTATACTATCCACCCGGTGCCACCAAGATGTATTAAGATGTGAAGAGAATTTTCTGGTGGCCAGGGATGAAAAGTGATGTGACGGAGTATGTGGCTAGATGCTTAGTGTGTCAGAGGGTAAAAATAGAACATCAGAAACCGGCTGGGTTGTTGTAACCTCTAGATATCCCTGAGTGGAAGTGGGATAGTATAGCTATGGACTTTGTCATGGGGTTACCCAAGACATCCTCTGGACATGATGCTATTTGGGTAGTTGTGGATAGACTGACGAAGTCTGCACACTTTTTAGCTATCAGGGCTACTCATACACTGGATAGATTGGCCCAGTTGTATATCAGAGAGATAGTGCGACTTCATGGAGTACCCAATAGCATAGTTTCGGATAGAGACCCCAGGTTCACATCGAACTTTTGGAGATCATTGCAGCATGCCTTAGGGATCAGGTTGCGGTTTAGTACTGCATATCACCCCCAGACAGATGGTCAGACTAAAAGGACCATCCAAACATTGGAAGACATGTTGAGGGCATGTGTGCTAGAAATGAAGGGGAACTGGGATGCGTATTTACCATTAGCGGAGTTTGCATATAACAACAGTTACCATTCCAGTATTCAGATGGCCCCTTATGAAGCTTTGTATGGGAGAAACTGCAGATCCCCTTTGTGTTGGGTTGAGTTAGGTGAGAGGAGTATGATAGGACTTGAGATTGTGGACCAGACCACCCGACAAGTAGAGTTGATTAAAAAGAGGCTCCTCACGGCCCAGAGTAGGCAGAAAAGCTATGCTGATAAGCATAGGAGGCCGTTAGAGTTTGAGGTTAGAGACCATGTGTTCATTCGAGTATCTCCAATGACGGGAGCAGGTCGGTCAATGAGGGTAAGGAAGCTCAGTCCTAGGTATATTGGTCCATTTGAAATCCTTGAGAAAATCAGACCCGTGGCTTACCGAATAGCCTTACCTCCTAACTTAGCCCAAATCCACAGTGTTTTTCATGTCTCCCAGTTGAAAAAGTATTTACCAGACTTCTCACATGTCATAGAATATGAGCATGTGCAATTGCAGGAAGATCTTTCCTATGTAGTGAAACCGGAGAGAATTGTGGATGCTAAGCTGAAATAGCTGAGAAGCAAGAGCATTCCTCTGGTGAAAGTGATCTGGAGAGGTCTGACATTTGAGGAAGCAACTTGGGAATTGGCGGATGAAATGAGGCAAAAATATCCAGAGTTATTCCCTTGAGGTAAGTTTTTAAATTTCGAGGACGAAATTTCTTTTAAGAGGGGTAGAAATGTAACAACCGGGAAAAAGAAAAGAAAAGAAAAAGAAAGAAAGTAGAAAGCTAGAAATTTTTGAAGTCCAGAAACTATGCTAAGTCTTCTCGCAATAGCGAGAAATGGTCTCGCTGTCGCGAGAATGTCTTCTCGCAATAGCGAATGAGGTTCTAGCTATAGCGAGTGCGGGCAGCAGTCCATATAGAAACCAGGGAGTTGCTCGCCGTAGCGTGCGCCATAGCGAGAGTGAGGTCTGGAACTGACGCGAGTTCACCATAACGAAGGTCGAATCTTGCTATAGCAAAAGGAACTGATACGATCTCGCTGTAGTGAAGGTTACGCCTCGCCATAGCAAAGCCAGATAACACGAGCTCGCTATAGCGAAGGTTAATTTTCGCCGTAGCGAGGGTCAGTCCGGAAGAGAGTAAAAGGCGAGAATTAGACTTCATTAAATGCCCAAACTTATTTCTTCACTCATTTCTGCCCTAGACTTCGACCCATGGAGAGAAAAGAGGCGTAGAGAGTAAGAGAGATCAAGAGAAGGAGGAAGAGCAAGGGAAAGGTAAGGAAACTTCTCCCATTTCTTCTTAGAACTCTGATCCCCTCTCTTTGCCTTCTCTTTCTACGGTTTTGTTTGTGAAAATGGTTAGATTTTGGGCATGGGTCAGAAGAGGGAAAGTGGAAAACACCTTTGAATCTTTGTGTTTTCTTTGAAAATGTTGTTTCCACTACCATGGGAGCTTGAGAGAGAGAAAGAGTTGATGGCATTCTAGAGAGAGAGAGAACTCTAGGTTCTGGTATGTTAGGAGAGTTTGATTTGAAAGATTACATTCTAAGAGAGTAATTGCATGCTTTTGTGTGTCTAGGCTCAAGAGAAACACCTCCATCAAGGTGTGATTGTGAACTTAAGAAGGGAGAAGAGGAATTGAAAGGAAAAGCTAGTGTTGACCTTGGCTGATAAGGTAGCTCTTTCTTCCCACTCTTTCTTGTTGCATTCTTGGATGTAATAGTCATTGTATGTTTATGTATATGCTTATTGTGTGGAACATGCCATATGCTATTGCTTTGATGCATTGATGCTAATGTGCTTGTGTGATAAATTGTGAGATTTGCTCGGATGAGGTAGTGCCGAAAGTCCCTTGAGATGGGTGAGGTGAAGCCGAAAGTCCCTTGAGAATGGGTGAGACAAGGCCAAAAGTCTCAACCGAGTGAGGGCAAGTCAAAAGTCCTTAAGCTTGGGTGAGGCCATCCAAAAGTCCCTAAACTCGGGTGAGGCTAGACCAAAAGTCCTTGGAGCCCATGTTTGGCATTGTTGTGATTTCCATAGCATGTACAATATGTGTTGGATGTTTGAGAATGGCTAAATGCTTATTCACATGCCTTGACTTGTTATATGCCTTGATTGCTTACTTGATTGAGTGTATGAGCTACTGAGATTCCTTGAATCTCACCCCTTCCCCTCCCAACTTAACATGCTAGGTGGAGCACAAGGAGAAGCAAGTGCACACCAAGGAGCCTAGGAGCATGCTTAGCTAGTTGTTAGCTTTGTTTTGGCTATTTTGATATATTTTGATGTAAAGTGGTGCCATAATGAACATGCGTCCACTATTTTTGAGATGTAAATGTTGTAGCAAGTGTATATGTATGAAGAGATGATGTATAAACTATGTTGATAGCCAAATTAATGGAAATGAGGGTTTTGCCCCTTTTGTTGAATGTATGTGATAGTGTATATTTGGCAGTAGCATAGCGAGATTGGAATGTATGTTGATTTGGACCATATGGACTTGTTATATATCCTAGTTTTATGCTTTTAAACTTGTCCATGAGTGGCTAGAAAGTGTGAGAGGCCTTTTGGACCCATTTTGGACCTCTTGGGTGCCAAAACCGGTAAATTTGAGAGCTCCATCAAAGTATGACCGGATGAGCTCCTCTTGCCATGAAATTTGGCATGCCTCTAGAGTTTGTAGAGAGCTTCTTAAGAAGCTAAAGTTGGTAATATTCGGAGGTCTAGAGAATATTTAGAGAATTGTTGAAATTGGGAAAATTTGGTAGTTTGGTCATGTACTGTTCATGTAAACCAGCAATGAAATATATGGCATTCATAGACCAAATGGAGTCCAAATGTGGTGAAATTTTATACACATAAACTAAACAACCACAGTGACTTATAGGAACTAGAATCACCTAAATCAGAGGTTTGAAGAGAGAGATTGAACTATCTGAAGTTCTATATCGGTATTAGGGAGCCCACCCGACCTCCGTTACTGTTCAATTGGTTTTTGGGGTGTAGGAGCTACTAAAATAATCTGGACTTATTGTTTTCCTCTAGTAGACATCCGTAGCTTTCCAAATTGGTATAGTGTGCCCAGATTGGATTTTTTTGAATTTAGTTATGAATTTTAGAAGGTCATGACAGTGAGCTATACCAGAAACAGTGATAGCCGGACCTCCTTCCCATTTTCAATATCAAACATGGTCCAAAAGCTGAGTTTGTGGTTGGGAATGATTTTTATTGTAAATTTAACACTTAGAGCTTTCCATAAAGCTAAAGTTTACTGGATTCCCATTTTTTTAGAATTAGTTATGATTTTTCAAAGTTAGAGCCAAAATATGACTTTTGGGCACAAGTGAGAAAAGTGCATTTTTCTAGTTTTTGGCTACATACCCATGGCTTATGGCTTGTTTTATGCTATGTATGAGTTGTATAAGTAGAATGTGAGTAGAGAATGTGAATGATGGGTTCACAGGACCTACGGGGCAGATATGAAATCCCGTTTCATAGCATGAAAATGCCACGGATTGGTATTATTTTTTTGGACTATGTCCATCAATGAATACTTGTTGAAAATCAAGGCAACAATTGATGCCTAGTTTTGAGCAATAGCCATATAGAGTACATATTTGAAGATCTCTCAAAAAGCTATATAGATTCATCACCTCTATCTCAACACGACTCGATTCATATATAATAGTTTATATTAAATCCCTTATTTTTGCTTAAGAAGCAAGAATTAATAAGAACTTCAAGATTTATAGAAACATCTTTGTTAACCTAGCTTATACCTTATACAACGACAAGATGAATGTGAATTGTAGGGAAAAAGTAAAAGGTTCTAATGGTAGACATGATAAAGGCGCAAGATCTAATGGTTAAAGTGCCTTTGTTACTTGCTAGCTATGTGGTAAAGCTGATCATTTAGTAGGCACTTGTTAGTATTGATTTGATCAAAGCTTTCAAGGCTTATCCTTTAATGATTAGGTCACTCATAATAACAACTTAATGGCATAGAATAAAAATCAAGTATTCGCATTACTTGCAATATCTGAGGTAGTTATAGACCCCTTATGGTACCTAAATTTGGGAGCACCAACCATATCATCTATGATAAAGAGAATTTGATGAAAAAATACTATACTACACTTGAACGAGTGCACATAGGGGATGGAATAGTTTTGAAAATATAGTATATTGGACATTTATTTATTCAACCTTTCTCATAAAATCATTCTCTATTCAATCTTTCTCACAAAATCATTCTCTATTACTTTCTAACATACTTCATATCCCTTTAATGACTAAAAAACTATTGAGCATTTCAAAATTTTGCCTTTATAATGCTACTTTTATTGAATTCTATCCTACATTTTGTCTTGGTAAAGACCAAGAAACTAATCAAGTGTTGCTATAAGGGCAAGTTCGAAATGGTCTCTATGCACTTAACAACCTACACCTTTCTCATACAATGTCCAAGACTTTACCCTAGCCAAAGTCATGTTCATCAGCCTTTGTCCCTTATTCAAATTTTGTTTCTGATTCTTATTCAAATTTTGTTTTTGATATTTGTAATCTTGCAAAGTTCAATTCTTCTAATGTAAACAAATCCCCTATCTTGTTTAGTATATGGCATAACAAATTAGGCCATCCTTTATCCCCAATTGTAACCACCATCATGAAAGCATATTATCTATCAAATAATCCCAAAACTAGTTTTGATTTTTGTAAATCTTATTGTTTTGGTAAATCTTATAAAAGTTCTTTTCCTTCTTCTAATACTCAATATATGAAACCACTACAACTTATACACTTAGATATTTAGGGCCTTTCAAAAAAATAAGTCCACTGATGGTTATGCATATTATATTCACTTCACTAATGCCTTTACATGATTTGCTTGACTCTATACATTACACATAAAAGTTGAAGCCTATACTACCTTTCTTTAATTCAAATCCATGGTTAAGCTAAAATTTAATACATAGATTAAAGCATTCCAATCATATTGGGAAGAAGAATTTAGAAAATCTCTCAATATGTTACCTCTAGTATAGAAAGAGCTACCTATATATCCATGAACAAAATGGTCTAATTGAGCGTAAACAAAGATATATCATTAAAGTTATACTTTCCATACCACTACCAACCTAATAAGCAGATTACTATCATCTACTTTAAGAGGCCTTTCACCCTTTGAAAAAGCTATAAAACAATAAACCTTGATACCTAAACCTTAGAACATTTTCCTGTATGTGTTACCCATTGACCAGACCTTACAACAAGCACAAAATGGCCAATGGAGTAATTGAGTACATATTTTTAGGATGTAGTTTATCACATAAAGGTTACAATTATGGATTCTTAATGGCAAAATTTTTATTGCTAGAGATTTGACTTTTAATGAACTTTACCTCCCTTATCAATCCATTGTTCAAACATATACTTCATTTCCATTATCCTTATCATTTATTACATATGCTAGACTTCACTTGGATTTTATGAATCTCCAGCACAGTGTTCCAATCACTAACAATTGTGTAGGTCAGTCATCATGTGATTATAGTAGCTACACTATTGGCCAAACTACTGGTTTTGATCTTAATAGTAATAGTGGTTCACATATAAGTCAATCACAACTACTAATTGATCTTTATGTTGAGCTAATGATTGATCCACCCATAACTTCTCATATATCTTGGCTACAATCCTCCATTTATGAGATGATTGCTAGATTGAAGAATGACATTTTTAAGCCAAAAGCATACTTGGCTAAAACAAAACTAGCTGTTGTTAATGAAGCCTTATCTTCTCTTCATTGGAAACAAGCCATGAATGATAAGTATCCTACATTGGTTAAAAATCAGACTTGGACATTAGAAGAACTACCCCAAACAAACAAGTTATAGGGTGGTGTACAAAGTAAAGCAAAATCTAGACTGTAAAAAGATTTCATAAAAAAAGAGGGTTTGATTTCAAGGAAAGATTTTGCCAGTCATCAAACCAGGAACCACTAGAATAATTCTCTCTTTGGCTATCTTTTAACAATGAAATATTCACCAAATATATGTTAATAATGCCTTTCTTAATGCCTTTCTCCATGAAGAAGTATAAATACGATAGCCATAAAGGTTTGAACATTCTAACAAGAAACTAGTGTGTAAACTAAGTAAGGCACTCTATGGTCTCAAACAAGTTCTAAGAGCTTGGTTCGAAAGACTTGCTTTAGCCTTAACAAAGTTTGGTTTTGCTTTAAGTAAATGTAATCAACCCTTGTTTATTATAATTACAAAAAAGGAAACTACTTATGTACTTGTATATGTTAATGACATTCTCATAACAAGTACTTCAAAGAATAAGATTCCAAATTGATTACTAGCCTCAACAGTGAATTCTCTCTAATGGTTATATTGAACTACTTTCTAGGTATTGAGGCAAAAAGATCACAAGATGGGTCTATTTCATTGTTCATGGGCAAAGTATGTAAAAGATATCCTTAACAGAGCTAAAATGCAAAATGCTAAAGAAGAAAACACTTCAATACTTTTGGTATTAAACTATAGAAAGAATGAGGAAATAAAATGGAGTACTACAACAATATTACTAAATTCCAACCGAAGTTTTTGATTGATATGATTTTTTAAAAAAACTTTAATATAATTTCCAACTAAATTTTAGTTGGATAAAAAATTTTCAATTTTGAATAATATTCAATAGTGAAAGCCAAGGGAGAAACTAGTACTTTGTTGGCCCCAACCAATTTAAATTTAGTTAGCCACTTGGGGCTACTGAATATTGGTTGGCCTCTGCCAACCAAGAATCAATTAGCCACTAGGGCAATTGAATATTGGTTGCTTAAGGCTAATCAATATTTAGTTGGCCCATTTGGGTGAACTATTTTTTTATTTTTACTTTTAAAATGATTTTTTGCATTTTTTTAACGTTACAAACTTAACTGTTAAAAAAAAAAAGTTTTAACTCTTTAAAAGATTTTTTTTTTTTTACTTCAATTTGTTATAAATTTAGCAGTTTAAAAGAAGTTAAAAATTTTCTACTTCAATTTATTAATGGTACATTTTTTTAACATTCAAAACTATTCATTGAAAAAACTAGTTATTTTATAACATAGTTATATAAACTATTTATTCTCTAATTCTTTATTTCTCTTCCCTATTTTATTTCTTGCTTCATCTTTGCATTCTCCGTTATTTCTTTCTTCCTCTATGTTCACAATTTTGTGATATCAAGTTTTTTCCATTTTATTGCTATGTTTCGGATTTCTTCATTTTTTTTTCTCCAAAGATTTATTTGATTAGACTTTCAGTTTTTGTTTCTTCAAGAGGTATGTAAAAATAATTGCTTGATAATATTTTATGAAATATTATTTGATATTTAATGTGTTAGTTATTGATTATAAATAATTGCATAGTAGTATTGATTATTTATTAATTTGTGATAATATAGTGGAGAAATGTTTTTAGTTGATAATATTTGTAAGATAATTTTTTTAATCAGAATTTGTAAGATAATATTTAAATTGTTTATTATCACAAAAAATAAAAATTCCTAGCAATCGAAGCTAGATATATAATAAATTGAATTCTAGATAAAAAAGATATACTGATGAAATTTTACTTGGGATAAAAGAACTTATTAACTTTGCTTGTGAAAGTAGACCCAGTTTAGAAAATGGAAAAAAATATGTTCATATTTTAAACACAAAAATTTAACATATCTTAGTACTAATGGAGTAAAAATTGATTTTTATTAAAAAAAAAATTTCAACCTATATATTAGTATTGGACATGCCATAGCAAGTGTAATAGCATAATTCATTAACCCCTTTAAACCAGTACTCATGCTTAATCTTATACAAGTTAAAAAAAGAATAAAATAATAGTATTTTATTGCATTGCGCAGTACTTTAAAAATTCAAATTTCATTCCATGGACCCCGTGGATTCCTCAATATGATCCCTTACTTATATTCCATCTAAACAAGTTATAACCATTGCAAAACATTCCATACATTTCGG
This sequence comes from Erythrophleum fordii, assembly GCA_032878935.1. Classification (NCBI taxonomy): domain Eukaryota; kingdom Viridiplantae; phylum Streptophyta; class Magnoliopsida; order Fabales; family Fabaceae; genus Erythrophleum; species Erythrophleum fordii. The sequence continues at coordinate 6,417,381 of JAVQMF010000029.1, forward strand.
TTTAGGAGCCACACATAAGAAAAAAGGGAGTTTTGCCTTAGGTTCAAGTTTTAGATTTCTGTCACCAATTTTGAAAAATTATAATTAATTTTAAAAAAATTGAAATCAAGCAAATGATAGCTTTTCGGAAAGCCCTGAATGTTCTCTATGGGTTAAAAATCATTCTAGGCCAGGAAAATATCACCTAAACCATGATTGACAATAGAATAGCATTAAAGGTCTGACTGCTCAGGTTTGTTGTCACAAGTTACTGATATAAATTTCAAAAATTCATAACTAATTTTAGAAAAATCAAAACTCAACAAACCATACCATTTTAGTAAGCTATGGATGTTAACTAAAAATAATTTCAAACCACAACACAAGTGTTTAGCCCTTGAAAATGATGGAATAGTAATAAAGGTCTGGTTGCGTCCCTAATACTGATTTAGAACTTCAAAAATTCATTCTACTTTAATATAAATCCAAATGAGGTGCTCTCAAGTATTACAAAAAGCTTATCATGTCTGGTTTATGCTTATAAAAATTTCATGGCCATTGGATGTCATTTGAGCCACAAGGACCCCTAGAACCAAAGCTAACCATATGAATAGTGCATTTGCCAATCTGCACATTTTGTCCAACTTTGAAAAATCATAATAAATTCTCTAAAACTCCAAATTGGGCTCTTTGGCCCTATAAAAAGCTCTAGATGAGACCTATATACATGCCAAATTTCATGCAAAAACTAGCTCACTAGGTTAGACTTTGACATAGCTCAAGGTTATGGTAATTTTGATGCCATAATGGGGTCAATTTGGTTCCAAATGGCTTCCTAAACTCTCAACCACAACTCTAAAGCATAAACACATCATGTATAAGCTTCTCAAGTGGTCTAAAACCTCATACATCTCAAACTCACTATCTCACATGACTAATTACACAATCAAGAATGGTCCGCCAAGTGGTCAAATCATGCATTCTCATTGACTTAGTTCCAAGTTTGATATGTACCATACATTCATATATATATATATATATATTTACATTTACCCAAGGAATTACATATCAAAAATAATATATACGTACAAACTTTGACATCTCATTACATCAAAACTACACTAATGTCAAAACATGACCAATTATACTACTTGGCTTCCACTTTGGTCTCCTTGAGCTATACTTAAATATGGCGAGATGGGAGAGGGAAGGGGGTGAGATTTAAAAAATTTCAATAGCTCAAACACCCATTCAAGTAAGCAACCAAGTCATATAAATATATTAAAGAACACAAGCATGCATCCAACATAAATAAGAATCATTCAATCCATAATTTCCATGCCATAGCAACATGTCAAAGCTAAGAACACATTTTAGGGACTTTTGATCTAGCCTCATCCTATTTTTTAGGCTTTTGGATTAGTCTCACCCTTAGTCTAAGGACTTTTAACTTATCCTTACTCATTCTTGAGATTTTTGGCCTTGTCTCACCCATTCCTAAGGATTTTTGGCTTTATCTCACTAATTTCAAGGGACTTTTAGCACAACCTCACCCATAAGAGCAAATTTTATAGCTAAAACATAATTTAAGAAACATATTAGTACCAATGCAACAAAACACATCAAATGGCATTTCTTATGATACAAATACACACACAAGCATTCAATGACATTCATATAACTAAGAATGCATACAAGAAGGAGTGAAGAGCTACCTTTGGAATAAAACACATTTCTTTCCCTTGGCTATTCTCATCCTTTTTTGGTCACACACCTACAATTGGATGGTGCTTGATTTCTTTAGTCTAGACACAACAAATAGCATCCAATTACATCCTTGAAACAAGCCTTAGCATTAAACACACACTAAAGAAGAACACTTGGTTTAATGGTTACATATTAGTTTCATAAAAAGGCCTAATGAAGCAACTACTATAATTCAAAATCTTGGCTCTATTTTCTTCTTATATCTAGGCCTCTTGACTTTATTTAGTCTCCTTATAGCCATCATATACTCATTTTCCAGAGCCTAGATACAAGTTACTTCTTTAAGTTACAATATGGAACCTATATCCCAAACTTTCAATCTATGGTTTTTAAATTTTTCTCATGGCTTCCTCTCATCTTCTTCCATCATATATAGTCCCAAACTTAGCTTAGAAAAAATTAAAACACTCCCTAGCCCCTTACTCTTGTCTTGGCCGAACTATAGGGAGCAATTTGAGTCCCTAGAGTTTTCAATTTTTTTTTTATGGAAGAGGCACTTAGGAGGCTTGCAAGGGGTCTTAGGAACTCAAATAAACTCTCACATAAGGTTGGGAATTCTTGGATAAAGTCATGTTTTGCTATATGTTTTTGGATCTTCCCATTCTTGAATTTTACTAGCTTTCCATCAAATTTCTTTACATTTTCTGGGTTCCCTTAGCTTAAAATTTAGGTTTCTCACTTGCTTTTGATCAGAAATTTCTCCCCCTTGGTTGTTCTATATAAGGCCAAACCAAGCACACATAAAGAGCAAAGAGGAAGAAGCAATCAAGATAAGAAGGTTACCTTGAATCCAAGCCTCTTCCAAGAGTCTTTCCTTTTGCTATAGCTTCCTTCTTGAAATTCTAATCTTCCTCCTCTGAACCAAGCTCAAAATAGACCCAAAATAACTAACCAAAACTATAGGAAGAAAGCTTAAGAGAAGGAGAGCAACATTAAAGAAGAAAAAGCCATGAAAATATTTTATTTTCCTTACCTTTCTTAGAGTTTTTTCTTCCTCTTTCCTCCTCCCTCTTGAGATTGCTCTCTCCTGGCCTCTCTCTTTATTTGGACAGAACATTAAGTTGGTTAGGAGAGGGAAAGAGTGGGACGCCTCTTATGTGGATCAAAAAGAAAGAAATTTGTTCATAAAAATGCCATTTACGTCCCAACTTTTTGGCTAATTCATTTGAGGCTCATTTTAGCTCCTTTTCGCTAACCATATTTTCATCATAAAATTTAGGTCCTCAAACTTATAAAATAGCTTTAGAATCACTCACTTTGGATTAAAAACTTTCTCAAATGAAAAGGTCAAAGTTCAGGTCAACTGACGTTCAAAAACATACACCGGAGGGATTTTAACTATCCAGGGAATTTCTATAATTTTTAGGGCCTCTAAAAATCTCAGAAAGTTAAATTTTCATTTAAAAAGCTCTCTTGTGAGTTTTCTAAATTTTATTCAAATTTACAAAAATGCCATTACGTTATCACTCAATTTCATTCCATTTTTGTTTAACCATCCTAGCTCCATGTCCAAAGTAGTATGAGCCTTGGATTCTCATTCTTAGGAGTCTAGAGTGTCACTCTAATTTAATAAAACCTTAACTCATTCATTTTAGTGGACTTTCTTTTATATTTGACTCATTTGTTATTTTTACGAGTACTAAACGTTACAGCAAGATTAAACCATCATTAACTAAATTGCATGTTGGAACAACATCTAGTTTAGTATTAATAAATGAAGACCATAACAATAGTTATGAAAGAATAATCTTTAATGTAATTAGTCTTGCTTTTAATGTTGGTAGCTATGATAAAGTACATTTTGATAATAATATTAATTGTATTGAAGAACCTCCAAACTTAAAAGCCTAAAATTTTTTTGATTTATTAAATGAATATTAGTAACCACTATGGCTTTGATGTAGTAATGAGCCTAAGTTGTTTATTATTATACAAATGTTAAGTATTAAATTTGATAGCAATATATCACAATATAGTTTTAATCGATTTGCAAGTCTCATGAAAAATGGTTATTTAACTAATAATGTTGTATCCAATAATTAGTATAGAATAAATAAGCTAGTATCAAAACTTGTCTATTTGCTTAAGAATTTAATGTTTGCATTAATAGGTGTATCTTGTATTACAAAGACAATAAAAACAAGACAATGGGTAAATTCTGTGGAACATCTCAATATAAAACTAGTCAACTAAGTTGAAGATGAAGTTTTAAAGAGATTCCAGTAAAAATAATATATTATTTATCAATTACCCCTAAATTGTTAAAGCTTTATGTCTCAATGAGTTTTGCTGAGCTTATACAATGACATTGGAGTAATAGAAGATATGAAAATGTATTGTATCATTCGTTAGATAGAGAAGCATGAAAACATTTTGATAGGGTATTATCTTGATTTTGCCATAGAACCACAAAAATGTTAGATTTGGTTTGTTTACAAATGGGTTCACTTCTTACAATTAAGATGCTTTACCATATTAGTCTGTGATAATTACTCCTTATAATATCTTTCTTAAATTGTACATAATGGCTCTTTACTTATTTTTAACTACAATTATTCCTAGACCACAAAATCCCAAGATCAAAATTAATGTTCTTGTAGCTATTAATTGATAAGTTAAAATTATTATAAAATGAATGAGTATCAACTCATGACGTTGCAACATCTTGTATTTTCTAATTGATCTTAAACCTTCTAAAAGTTAAAGGAACATGAGAAAGAGAGTTGAAAACCAAGGAAAGAGAGAAAATAGAGAGAAAAGCAAAAAAAGAATGAATTTCAAGGGCATTTGAACAGTGAAATGTCGAAAAAGTGGGAAAAATAAGGATTTTAATAAAAATTTAATTAGAGAACATTAATAGTATTTCCCACTATATATGAGTTAAATGAGCTATAAAAAATGTCCAAAAAGCATAAAATAGGTCAAAACACTGACAGCACAAAAATCAAGAAAGCCAATACCATATTGTAGTTTTAAGCTATTTTATGTCATTTTTAGCCCCTGTAGCCTAGGAAAGTTGGCATAATGGTTTTAAGACATTCTAAATAAGAATATGGAGTCCAAATTTGGGTAAAAATGATTTAGAATGTAGAAATTAAGTCCAGAGAAGTATAGGCAAAATGGGCATAAAAGTCAAAAAGTCAAAAAATAAAAAGCCATTTTTTTTATATATTTTAAGATGGGCTTCATCTTTTTTAGCTCTCCATTGCCTTTCTCATTAAACTTTCAAACCTTTAAAGTTCAGCTATGGCATCACTTTGAGGAGAAGAGAGAGAAAGAGAAGACTAAACAAAATAAGTAAGTTTTTGTACTCTTTTCACGTAGTTCTATTTTTGAAAATGATTCCCCTCTTCAAGAGCTTTAATTTGATGGTTTTAAATTCTGTATTAGAGGTATTTAAGTTGCCATCAAAGGGGACGAAACTACTCTTTTCAAAAAATCAATCAGTGGCAAACATGGAGCACTGAATGAGCTTCAAAATAAGGTATAACATGATATGTTGGAAGCTATGCTTTCATGGATTGCTCTCCTTCATCATCATGTGTAAAGAGAGAAAATCTCTCTCTCTCTCTACATCCTCTTGCATGTATTTAATCATATGGAGCATGTAGAATTCATTTAGGTTATGGGAATGAGAAGAAATTGCCAAAGGAAGCAAGAAAACTCTATATGGCACTATATATGCATGGTTTTAGCTACCCTATAGGAAATGGCACTAGATGAGCTTGTTTTTTAGTTCTAATGAATTTAGAGGTCTTTTAGAGAATTATAAAGCTTAGGGGAAGTGTCAGTTTGAATTATATAGACTATTTATGAAAGTCAAAATTTTTATATGTTTAAGAAAACCTAATTTGGATAAATGGCTATGTTGGTGTTTGGTGTAACATCCGGTTCTCTGAAAACGAGAGAAAATGTGAGAAATGTAACATACGGTTTCTCTGTCAACGAACGAAATTCACCAGATATAAAGGGAAGTCCCCTGAAATGATTTAGTTAAGGTCTTAAAAAGTTTGAAAAGTATTCTAGACTCCTAAAAATAAGAATTCCAAGTTTAGATGGAAAGAAAAATAGAATTAGAATGAAGAAACAATTTCTTACGAAATATAATGGCATTTTCATAATTTTGAGCAATTTTTGAAATTTACATAGGAGGGTTTTTTGAAAAAAATTTTAAGTTTTCTAGGGTTGTCAGAGGCCTTAAAAACTATGGAAAGCCCCGGGATAGTTAAAACCCCTCCGGCAGATGTTTTCTAACGTTAGTTGACCCGAACTTTGACTGACTCATTCGATAAGGTTTTAGCTTTGATTTGAGTGATTCCAAAGGCATTTTACCAAATTGGAAATCTAAATTTCATAATGAAAAAGACAATTCTAAAAAATGAGCTAAAACGAGTTAGAAACAAAAATGCCAAAAACAAAGGGCAAAATTAGAATTTTTAAGAAAGTGGAAGCTTCTTGAACACTCTTTAAGTTTCTTATTTCTTCTCCCCTTCAGTTGCATGACCCATTCTGCCTAAAAACTAGAGAAAACACTAACTCTCTTAGGCAGACCATGGAGGAGAAGAAAGGAGGAGAAAAAGCAAGGAAAAGGTAAGGAATTTCATGGATTTTCATGCTCCTTCTTCTTCCAAACTTGTTCATCTCCTTTTAAGATTTCTTTCTATGGTTTTATTAAAGTTTCTGGATCTGTTTTGAGGGAAGAACAGAAGGGAAAATTCAAATTTGAAGAGAGGAGGCCAAAGAAGACTTTCAAGTGAGAAAATAAGGAAAAACAAGGTAATTTCTTTTTCCATGGTTGCTACCCTTTGCTCCTCTTCTCCTATGGTTCGTCCCTCTCAAGAAGTCATAGAAGGACTTGGTTTTTAGGTAGAACCAGGGGTGATTCTTAGGAAAAATGGTGTGGAGATTAAGAATATGCAAAGAGAATTAACAAATAACCATGGAAATTCAAGATGCAAATTTTAGGATTTCATATGTTCCTTGTAAAATCTGATTTGGTACCTTGATTTTTATACCTAAATGAGAGTTTAAATGAGTTTCTAAGATCCCTAGAAGTCTCCCCATATGCTTCCTCCATCAAGAAAATAAAGCAAAGTCCATGAAGGTCAAAATCCTCCACAGGTTCGGCCACTAGGGGTTAGCATAGCTAGGGATAGTTTTAAATTTTTCTAAACCCATTTTTGAGTCATATATGATGAATGAATATGAAAAAAATCCTTGGAAAAAATTTAGGAATCTTAGAGAATGAGTTGATGCTTTATGTTCTATAATATGACCTAAAGAAGCAACATGTAGTTAGGCTCTTTATTTTAATTGTGTGATGACTCCAAGAGGCTTAAAAGGAGCCAAGAATCATATTTGAAAGGAAAGAATAGAGCCTCAAATTTATTTGATGGGTGTTGCTTCATTAGGTGCATTCTTGAAAACATAAAAGGGGCTAATGAGCTAAGCTAGTGTCTAAGCAAGTTGTGTGGCCTTAGACTTTGCTTCAAGAATATAATTAGCTTCCATATAATGTGTCTAGGCCAAGAGGAATAATCTCCACCTTCTTAGGTGTGTGAGGTCAAGGGAGAGGATTCAAGGCTTAAGGAAAAAGTGTACAAATGCTAGCAAAGTAGCTCTCTCCACCTTCTCTCATGCATGATTGCTTGCTTTACTTGACTTTGAATGTGTGTATGTGTATTTCAAGCTATGAAAAATGTTCCAGCATGAGCTCTTACTCGATGGTACCATGATGATGCATTATGTTTTCCAAATGATGTTTATGATATTTGCCCTAGTTTGCTTGAGTGTGGTGAGGCTAAGAACCTTTAACCATGGTGAGGATAAGTCAAGAACCCTTAAGATTGGTTGAGACAAAGTAAAGAGTCTCCCAAAAGTCAGGTTGACTCCCAAGAGCATGGTTGAGTCTAAAAACCTCTTAAAGAATGGGTGAGGCAAGTCCAAAATCCACAAGTAAATGGGTGAGGCCAATGCCTTTGCTTAGCAAGCCTATGTATGCTATGTATGACTTTTTCAAATGCTAAGAATGCTTCTTGAATGATTGCACATGTCCATATGCCATGTATGCATTTGTGAGACTTGTTTTGCATGCTTTATGTATGATTAAATAGGAGATGAGCTATTGGGATTCTTTGAATCTCATTCCCTCCTTTCCAATATTCTAACATGTTAGGTGGACCAAGAGACCAAGGGAATAGAAGCCAACTATATGAGAAATGAAAGCATGACACTAAAGTGTTAGAATTTTGTTTTTTGAGGCTATATTGATGTCAAATGATGTAACCCATTGTTGTATATAGTCTATGACGTCTTGAACATGTATAATTATATTAATATATGATGTATAAATGAGAGGATATATTATGTGAATGCCAGAATGTGATTTGAGTATGTAATGGCAAATTTTGCTTCTTGAAAGTTTAATGCAAGCATGTATAAATGCAAGTGAGATGGCCAAATTGAAAGGAATGAGGTTTGAGACCATTTGGACAGCTCACACAAGTCCTAATTATGCTTTTAGACTTACCCAAGAGGTGCCAAACCCCAAGAAAAGCCATTTGGACATTTTGGCATCCTATATGAAGCCAAAATTGACCATATTGGAACCCTGTGTCACTTTTTGGCATCGTATAAGAATGCTTCTTGAATGATTGCACATGTCCATTTGCCATGTATACATTTGTAAGACTTGTTTTGCATGCTTTATGTATGATTGAATGAGAGATGAGCTATTGGGATTCTTTGAATCTCATCTCCTCCTTTCCAATGTTCTAACATGTTAGGTGGACCAAGAGACCAAGGGAATAGAAGCCAACTACATGAGAAATGAAAGCATGACACTACAGTGTTAGAATTTTGTTTTTTGAGACTATATTGATGTCAAATGATGTAACCCATTATTGTATATGGTCTATAACCTCTTGAACATGTATAATCATATTAATATGTGATGTATAAATGAGAGGATATATTATGTGAATGCTAGAATGTGATTTGAGTATGTAATGGCAAATTGTGCTTCTTGAAAGTTTAATGCAAGCATGTATAAATGTAAGTGAGAAGGCCAAATTGAGAGGAATGAGGTTTAGGACCATTTGGACAGCTCACACAAGTCCTAATTATGCTTTTAGACTTACCCAAGAGGTGTCAAACCCCAAGAAAAGCCATTTGAACATTTTGGCATCCTATATGAAGTCAAAATTGACCATATTGGAACCCTATATCACTTTTTATCTAAATGAACTCTTCTTGATATGAGATTTGGCATGAAATTAGATCTTTTTGAGAGCCTTTTAGGAAGTTAAAGAACAGAATTTTCGGAGGTCTAGAGAATATTTGATGAATCTTCAAAGTTGGCAAAAATTCTAGTTTTGGTCATGTCACTATTCACTCAGGTCTGAAAATAAAATCTATTACAAAGGGCCCAAATGATGTCCAATTACCATAAAATTTTATATGGAGAAACTAGAAACACCTCATTTAGATGTCTAGAGAGGGAGATATAAATTTTCAAAAATTTGATCCAGTATTAGGGGCTCTAACTAACCTCAAGTACTATTTGATTAGGTTTTGAGGTCTAGGTGTGCCTGAACTGGTCTAGAGTTATTTTTTTCCTCTATCTAACATCCAAAGCTTTCTAGATTTGTATGTTTGCATGGATTAGATTTTTGTGAAATTAATTAGACATTTTTTAAATTTGCTGCAAAATTCTATGATAGCACCAATGGACAGCCAGACCTCTAGACCATTTTGAATATCAAACGTCATCTGTGTTATGTTTCATAGTTTGGACATATTTTTAGCATAAATTAGACATGTGTAATTTTATAAAATGATAAAAAATGCATTATTTCAATTTTTTTAGAATTAGTTATGATTTTTCAAAATTTATGACAGAAAAGCCAAAATTTTGTCCGAAATTACTCCATGAGATTTCATGCTTCCCTTTGCTTTGCACGACCTCTAAGCTAATTTTGATGATGGAAATGGCTTGTATCTATGTATTTAAATATGAGAAAATGATACATGAGTCCATATGGCCCATGGGACTCTGAAAGAAAAATTTTACCTGTAGAGAAACGTAACTTATCCATGAAAATGAATGACATTATGTTGTCTCCTATAGGACAAGTATGAAATGAGGCATGAGAATTGTATGAATTGAGTCTTAAAAGTATGGTGTTACATTTGGCATTATATTTGAGCATTCTAATAAGCCTAATGGAAGCATAAAGAGCTATCTAGGATGTTGGAATGAGGTATAGAAGCAAGTTTAGTGAAAATGGCCTAAAGTTACTAAATATGTGAAAATGGGAAATGACCAAATGAATAGTGCAAGGGCCAAATGAATAGAAAAATGTTAATTTTAGGTTTAAAATAAGAATTTAGGGAGCTTGAGTGTAACAACCGGGAAAAGGGAAAAGGAAAAGGAAGTAAAAGCTGAAAAAATTCGAAATCCAAAAATTTTGCTAAGTCTCCTCGCAATTGCGAGCTGGCACTCTCGCTACGGCAACGCTACGGTGAGCAACTCCCTGGTTTCTATATGGACTACTGCCCGCACTCGCTATAGCTAGAACATCGAAAATCAGACAAAGGTCCGGCTGTCTCTGTTTCTGGCGTAGCTTACTGTCATGAACTTCGAAAATCCATAACTAAATCCACAAAAATCTAATCTGGGCACACTATACCAATTTGAAAAGCTACAGATGTCTACTAGAGGAAACAAATAAGTCCAGATCAATTCAGCAGCCCTTACACCCTAAAAATTGATGGAACAGTAACGGAGGTCGGAGGGGCTCCCTGATGCTGATACAGAACTTAGGTGATTCTAGTTGGTATAGGTCACTGTGGTTTTCTAGTTTATGTGTATAAAATTTCATGATATTTGGATACCGTTTGGTCTATGTATAACATGGATTTCATTTCTGACCTATAAGAACAGTACATGACCAAACTACCAAATTTTTCCAATTTCAACAATTCACTAAATATTCTCTAGTCCTCCAAAAATTACCCACTTCAGCTTCTCAAGAAGCTTTCTACAAACTCTAGAGGTAGGAAGAGTTGATGGAATTCTAGAGAGAGAGAGAGAACCTCTAGGTTCTGGTATGTTAGAAGGTTTACTCTAAAGATTACATTCTAAGAGAGTAATTCCTTGTCCTTGATTGTGCCTAAGTTCAAGTGAAGCACCTCCATCAAGGTGTGAGTGTGAACCTAAGAAGGGAGAAGAGAAGTTGAAAGGAAAAGCTAGTGTTGGCTCATAAGGTAGCTCTCTTTCCACTCTTTCTTATTGCATTCTTGGATGTAATAGTCATTGTATGTTTATGTATATGCTTATTGTGTGAAATATACCATATGCTATTGCTTTAATGCATTGATGTTAATGTGTTTGTGTGATGGATTGTGAGAATTGCTCGGGTGAGGTAGTGCCGAAAGTCCCTTGAGATGGGTGAGGTAAAGCCGAAAGTCCCTTGAGAATGGGTGAGACAAGGCCAAAAGTCTCAACCAAGTGAGGCCAAGGCAAAAGTCCCTAAACTCGGGTGAGGCCATCCAAAAGTCCCTAAACTCAGGTGAGGTTAGACCAAAATTCCCTGGAGCCCATTTTTGGCATTGTTGTGATTTCCATAGCATGTACAACATGCTTGACTTGTTATATGCCTTGATTGTTTACTTGAATGAGTGCATGAGCTACTGAGATTCCCTGAATCTCACCCCTTCCCCTCCTAACTTAACATGCTAGGTGGAGCTCAAGGAGAAGCAAGTGCACACCAAAGAGTCTAGAGGCATATGTAGCTAGGTGTTACTATATTTTAGTTATTTTGATGTAAAGTGGTGCCAAAATGTATATGCACCTACTATTTTTTAGATGTAAAGATTGTAACAAGTGGAAATATATGAAAAGATGATGTATAAACTATGCTGATAGCCAAAGTAATGCAAATATGGGTTTTGCCCCTTTTGTTGAATGTATGTGATAGTGCATTTTTGGCCGTAGCATAGTGAGTTTAGATTGTATGCTGATTTGGACCACATGGACATGTTATATAGACTATTTATATGCTTTTAAACTTGTCCATGAGGAGTGAGAATGTGTGAGAGGCCTTTTGGACCCATTTTGGACCTCTTGGGTGCCAAAACCATTCATTTTGTGAGCTCCGTCAAAGTATGACCGGATGAGCTCCTCTTGCCCTGAAATTTAGTCCAAACGCTGAGATTATGATTGGGAATTATTTTTAGTGTAAAGATAACACTTAGAGCTTTCCAGAGAGCTATGGTTTGCTAGATTCCCATTTTTCTATAATTAGTTATGATTTTTTAAAGTTAGAGCCAAAATATGACTTTTGGGCCCAAGTGAGAAAATGCATTTTTCTGGTTTTTGGCTCCATGCCCATGGCTTATGGTTTGTTTTATGCTATGTATGAGTTGTATAAATAGAGTGTGAGTAGAGAACATGAATGATGGGTTCACAGGACCCACGGGGCAGAAGATGAGTGTATGAAACCCCATTTCATAGCATAAAAATGCCACAGATTGGTGTTGATTCTTTGGAAATCATATGGAACCGAGCCCAGTGAGAGGCTAGATAGCGGTAGTAGATTAAGGTGTTACATTTTTGGTATCAGAGCAATGGTTCAGGCACTTTTGCTCAAAGTTGGGCTCTTGAATGATGTGAATTGCTTGTGTTTGATGTGAATGGTCATGGAAGTTGTAGCATCCTTATGTATATGTGCTGGTGATATCATTGTGAACTGAGGATTGCTATTTTCTTTCAGACATGGTTGAGACTAGATGGGGCAGGGGTAGAGGCAGACCACCCAGGGCTCAGAGAGCTGAGCCAGAGGTTCCTGTTGGGACTGAGGATCCTCTGCGGGCCATCATGGAGAAACTTGATCGGTATGGGGCCATGATGGGCCAGCACCAAGAGATGCTGGAACAACAGAGGTACATTGCCCAGTAGCAGCATGATATGATCATGCATTTATAAGATACCTTGGCTAGGCAAGAAGAAGCCAGAAGGGATGCCCCTGTACCTCAACCATCTATATCTAGCATTCTACCTGTACCTCCCTAGGAGCCTGCTGCTCCACAGACCCATACGTCTATCCAGAAAGTGTTGAAGCAGTTTAGGCAGAACAATCCACCCTCGTTTGAAGGGGAGTTAGATGCAGATAAGGCAGAGGCTTGGGTCATGCAGCTTAAGAAGATATTCTCGATGATAGATTATACCACCGAGCAGAAAGCCCAGCTAGCCACTTTCATGTTAGAGAAGGAAGCTGATAGATGGTGGTGTAGCACGAAACCTCTTATGGAGACCAAGAATATACAGATAACTTAGGAAACCTTCTTGGTTGAATTTTATGAGAAATATGTCCCTAGTTCGATAAGGAAAAAGAAAGAGATGGAGTTCATGGGTTTGAGATTGACGGATGAGATGACTGTAGACCAATATGTGGCCAAATTTATTGAGTTGTCTCAGTAATCCTCTTACCTTCAGAGGTATGATGATGAACCCTAGAGATGTGAGCAGTTTAAGACTGGTTTGAGACCCCTGATTAACGACAGAGTCACTCCACAGCAGATCAGGAAGTTTAATACTCTTGTGGAGGTCAGCAGGGTGATTGAGACTAACTTGCAAGTTATCATGCTTGCTGCAACTACGGTTATTCAGAAGAGGGTTCCGGATTTGAAAAGGTTGAAACTAGAAGAGGGTTCTAGTTTGACACTTAGTACCAAGAGGAGAGGCAAGGGGCCATGGAATAGAAGGCCACAGCGAGGTGTGCCACCTTCTCGGGGCCAGTCATCCTTCCAACAGTCTCCGGTGACATGTTTCAAGTGTGAGAAGTCGGGGCACATTGCTAGACACTGTCCTCAGATGGAGACAGCGCCTCCTCCTAGACCACAGACCCAGGGCCGAGTGTTCATCCTTACTCAGCAAGAAGCCAGCGCATCTCCCAGTTTGATCCAAGGTACGCTGATAGTGAATGGCTTTCCTGTGGTTGCTATGTTTGATTCGGGTGCTAGTCACTCGTTTATATCTTATGATTGTGTGAGGAAATTGGGTTTGGTCATTAGTGTCTTGCCATTTGACTTGTCTGTCACTACACCCACTGGAGGCCACGTGGTTACTTCCCATACCTGTTTAAATGTCACTGTTCAATTTAACTATTGTTATACCACTATTGATTTGGTTTGTATGCCTTTCCATGATATTGATTTGATTATTGGTATGAACTGGTTGGCTGCAAATAATGCCATACTTGATTGTGAACACTGAACCATTTCCTTACCTGCTTGTGGGACCATACCTAGGGTAGGAGCTGAGTTATCCTTTATGACTACTACCCAGGCTGAGAGATATTTAGAGTGTGGATGTCAAGGGTTTCTAGTCTTTTTCTCTATTCAGGCTGAGGTAGAAGAAGGGATAGAGGAGATCCCAGTTGTCAGGGAATTCCCGGAGGTTTTCCTTAGAGAGTTTGACTTTAGTGGTCTACCCCCTGAGAGAGAATTAGAGTTCCCTATAGACATAGTACCTGGGGCTGGACCGGTGTCCAAGGCTCCTTACAGGATGGCTCCCGCCAAGCTTGCTAAATTGAAAGAGCAGATAGAGGAATTGTTAGAGAAAGGGTTTATCCGCCCTAGTGTTTCACCTTAGGGAGCTCCGGTGTTATTTGTGAAAAAGAAAGATGGTAGCTTGCGTTTGTGTATTGATTACAGAGAGTTGAATAAGGTTACCATCAAGAATAAATATCCTCTCCCTAAAATTGATGATTTGGTAGATCAGTTGGCTAGGGCATCTGTGTTTTCCAAGATAGATCTTAGATCTAGTTACCACCAGTTGAGAGTGAGAACTGCAGACATCTCTAAGACGACCTTCAGAACGAGATATGGGCACTATGAGTTCCTTGTGATGCCATTCGGGTTGACGAATGCGCCTGCTGTGTTCATGGATTACATGAACAGGGTATTCAGACCTTATCTAGATCAGTTTGTAGTGGTCTTTATTGATGATATTTTAGTGTACTCCCGATCTTTTGAGGAGCACGAGAGGCATTTGAAATTAGTCCTAAACACCTTGAGAGAGAAAAGGTTGTATGCCAAACTTAGTAAATGTGAGTTTTGGTTGACCGAGGTGCGATTCTTAGGTCATGTGATCTCACGAGATGGGGTTGCGGTTGATCCCCATAAAGTTGAGGCTGTGTTACAGTGGGATAGACCTAGAACGATCACCGAGGTTAGGAGTTTCTTAGGTTTGGCAGGGTATTATAGACGGTTTATTCAGGACTTTTCTCGGATGGCCTTACCACTGACGAGGCTAACTAGGAAAGAGACACTTTTTATGTGGGATGAGAGATGTGAGAAGAGTTTCCAGGAGTTGAAACTCTGTTTGACCACTGCCCCTGTACTGATTATCCCTGACCCTAGTGAACCATTTGTGGTTTATTGTGATGCTTCGGGCAAAGGGTTAGGATGTGTGTTGATACAGCAGGGTCGAGTAGTGGCATATGCCTCGAGGCAGTTGAGGCCTCATGAGGAGAATTACCCCACACATGACTTGGAGTTAGTCGCCGTAGTGTTTGGTCTTAAAATTTGGAGACACTATCTGTATGGTGCTACCATAGAGATCTATAGTGACCACAAGAGTTTGAAATACCTGTTTGACCAGAAAGAACTCAATATGAGACAGAAGAGATGGATGGAGTTCTTGAAAGATTATGATTATGTGTTGAAATACCATCCGGGCAAGGCCAATGTGGTGGCAGATGCCTTGAGTAGAAAAACCATCCATGTAGCTCATATGATGATTAGGGAGCAGGAGCTTTTAGAGAAGTTCAGAGATTTGAACCTCTCTTGTCAGGTGGTATCGGGTAAATTGTATTTGAGTGAAACCTGAGTTGAGAATATCTTGAGAACCCAGATCTTAGATGCCCAGAGGGAGGATGAATTCCTGAAGCGGATCAGGAATAAGATTACCCAAGGTAAGACCTCAGATTTTAAGGTGTCTGAGGATGGTATGATAGTATATCGAGATAGAATCTGTGTGCCTAGTCAGAATGAGTTGAAAGAAAGCATTTTAGAAGAGGCACATAAGAGTAAGTATACTATCCACCCAGGTGCCACCAAGATGTATCAGGATTTGAAAAGAGTTTTCTGGTGGCCAGGGATGAAAAGTGATGTGACGGAGTATGTGGCTAGATGCTTAGTGTGTCAGAGGGTAAAAATAGAACATCAGAAACTGGCTGGGTTGTTGCAACCTCTAGATATCCTTGAGTGGAAGTGGGATAGTATAGCTATGGACTTTGTCATGGGGTTACCCAAGACATCCTCTGGACATGATGCTATTTGGGTAGTTGTAGATAGACTGACGAAGTCTGCACACTTTTTAGCTATCAGGGCTACTCATACACTGGATAGATTAGCCCAGTTGTACATCAAAGAGATAGTGCGACTTCATGGAGTACCCAATAGCATAGTTTCGGATAGAGACCCCAGGTTCACATCTAACTTTTAGAGGTCATTGCAGCATGCCTTAGGGACCAGGTTGCGGTTTAGTACTGCATATCACCCCCAGACAGATGGTCAGACTGAAAGAACCATCCAGACATTGGAAGACATGTTGAGGGCATGTGTGCTAGAAATGAAGGGTAAATGGGATGCATATCTACCATTAGCAGAGTTTGCGTATAATAACAGTTACCATTCCAGTATTCAGATAGCCCCTTATAAGGCTTTGTATGGGAGAAAGTGTAGATCCCCTCTGTGTTGGGTTGAGTTAAGTGAGAGGAGTATGATAGGACCTGAGATTGTGGACCAGACCACCCGACAAATAGAATTGATTAGAAAGAGACTCCTCACGGCCCAAAGTAGGCAGAAAAGCTATGCTGATAAGCGTAGGAGGCCGTTAGAGTTTGAAATTGGAGACCGTGTGTTCATTCAAGTATCTCCAATGACGGGAGTAGGTCGGTCAATGAGGGTAAGGAAGCTCAGTCCTAGGTATATTGGTCCATTTGAAATCCTTAAGAAAATTGGACCCGTGGCTTACCGAATAGCCTTACCTCCTAACCTAGCCCAAATCTACAGTGTTTTTCATGTCTCCCAGTTGAAAAAGTATTTGCCAGACCCCTCACATGTCATAGAATATGAGCATGTGCAATTGCCGGAAGATCTTTTCTATGTAGTGAGACCGGAGAGAATTGTGGATGCTAAGCTGAAACAGTTGAGAAGTAAGAACATTCCTCTGGTGAAAGTGATATGGAGAGGTCTGACATCTGAGGAAGCAACCTGAGAATTAGCGGATGAAATGAGGTAAAAATATCCAGAGTTATTCCCTTGAGGTAAGTCTTTAAATTTCGAGGATGAAATTTCTTTTAAGAGGGGTAGAAATGTAACAACCGAGAAAAGGGAAAAGGAAAAGGAAGTAAAAGCTGGAAAAATTCGAAATCCAGAAATTTTGCTAAGTCTCCTCGCAATAGCAAGAAATGGTCTCGCTACAGCGAGAGTGCCTACTCGCAATAGCGAAAGTGATTCTAACTTTAGCGAGTGTGGGCAGCAGTCCATATAGAAACCAGGGAGTTGCTTGCCGTAGCATCGCCATAGCGAGAGTGCCAGCTCACAATAACGAAGATGATTCTAGCTGTAGCAAGTGCGGGCAGCAGTCCATACAGAAACCAGGGAGTTGCTCGCCGTAGCATGCACCATAACGAGAGTGGGAGTCTGGAACTGGTACGAGTTCGCCACAGCGAAGGTTAAAACTCGCCATAGCGAATAGAATTTATACGTGCTCGCTATTGCGAAAGCTAAACCTCGCCATAGCGAAGGCAGCTGATACGAGCTCGTCGTAACGAAGGTTAATTTTTGCCGTAGCGAGGGTCAGTCCGGAAGAGAGTAAAAGGTGAGAAATTTACTACTTTACACGACCCAACTCATTCTTTCTCTCATTTTTGCCCTAGACATCGACCCAAGGAGAGAAAAAGGCATGGAGAGTGAGAGAAACCAAGAAAAGGAGGAAGAGCAAGGGAAAGGTAAGCAAGTTCCTCCCATTTCTTCTTAGAATTTTGATATCCTCTCTTTGCTTTCTCTTTCTATGGTTTTATCTATGAGATTGGTTGGATTTTGGGCATGGGTCAGAAGAGGGAATGTGGAAAACACTCTTGAATCTCTTTGTTTTCTTTGAAAATATTGTTTCCACTACCTTAAGAGCTAGAGAGAGAGGAAGAGTTGATGGCATTCTAGAGAAAGAGAGAGAACCTCTAGGTTCTGGTATGTTAGAAGGTTTGCTCTAAAGATTACATTCTAAGAGAGTAATTCCTTGTTCTTGATTGTGCCTAGGCTCAAGTAAAGCACCTCCATCAAAGTGTGAGTGTGAACCTAAGAAGGGAGAAGAGAAGTTGAAAGGAAAAGCTAGTGTTGGCTCATAAAGTAGCTCTCTTTCCACTCTTTCTTGTTGCATTCTTGGATGTAATAGTCATTGTATGTTTATGTATATACTTATTGTGTGAAATATGTCATATGCTATTGCTTTGATGCATTGATGTTAATGTGCTTGTGTGATGGATTGTGAGAATTGCTCGGGTGAGGTAGTGCCGAAAGTCCCTTAAGATGGGTGAGGTAGTGCCGAAAGTCCCTTGAGAATGGGTGAGACAAGGCCAAAAGTCTCAACCGAGTGAGGCCAAGTCAAAAGTCCCTAAACTCGGGTGAGGCCAAGTCAAAAGTCCCTAAACTCGGGTGAGGCCATCCAAAAGTCCCTAAACTCGGGTGAGGCTAGACCACAAGTCCCTGGAGCCCATTTTTGGCATTGTTGTGATTTCCATAGCATGTACAACATGTAATGTGATTGAGAATGGTTGGATGCCAAATTACATGCTTGACTTGTTATATGCCTTGATTGTTTATTTGAATGAGTGCATGAGCTACTGAGATTCCCTGAATCTCACCCCTTCCCCTCCCAACTTAACATGCTAAGTGGAGCTCAAGGAGAAGCAAGTGCACACCAAGGAGCCTAGAGGCATATGTAGCTAGGTGTTACTATATTTTAGTTATTTTGATATAAAGTGGTGCCAAAATGTATATGCACCTACTATTTTTGAGATGTAAAGTTTGTAACAACTGTAAATGTATGAAAAGATGATGTATAAACTATGTTGATAGCCAAAGTAATGCAAATATGGGTTTTGCCCCTTTTGTTGAATGTATGTGATAATGCATTTTTGGCCGTAGTATAGTGAGTTTGGATTGTATGCTGATTTGGACCACATGAACATATTATATAGACTATTTATATGCTTTTAAACTTGTCCATGAGGAGTGAGAATGTGTGAGAGGCCTTTTGGACCCATTTTGGACCTCTTGGGTGCCAAAACCATTCATTTTGTGAGCTCCGTCAAAGTATGACCGGATGAGCTCCTCTTGCCATGAAATTTGTCATGCCTCTAGAGTTTGTAGAAAGCTTCTTGAAAAGCTAAAGTGGGTAATTTTTGGAGGACTAGAGAATATTTAGTAAATTGTTGAAATTAGAAAAATTTGGTAGTTTGGTCATGTACTGTTCCTATAGGTCAGAAATGAAATCCATGTCATACATAGACCAAACGGTAGCCAAATGTCATGAAATTTTATACACATAAACTAGAAAACCATAGTGACCTATACCAACTAGAATCACCCAAATTGGAGGTCTGTGGAGAGAGAATGCACCTTCTGAAGTTCTATATCAGTATCAAGGAGCCCCTCCAACCTCCGTTACTGTTCCATCAGTTTTTGGGGTATAAGGGCTACTGAACTGATCTAGACTTATTTTTATCCTCTAGTAGACATCTGTAGCTTTTCAAATTGGTATAGTGTGTCTAGATTGGATTTTGTGGGATTTAGGTATGGATTTTCGAAGTTCATGATAGTAAGCTGCGCCAGAAACAGAGACAGCCGGACCTTTGTCTGATTTTCGATGTCAAACATGGTCCAAAAGCTGAGATTATGATTGAGAATTATTTTTATGTAAAGATAACACTTAGAGCTTCCTAGAGAGCTATGGTTTGGTAGATTTCCATTTTTCTATAATTAGTTATGATTTTCCAAAGTTAGAGCCAAAATATGACTTTTGGGCCCAAGTGAGAAAATGCATTTTTCTGGTTTTCGGCTCCATGCCCGTGGCTTATGGTTTGTTTTATGCTATGTATGAGTTGTATAAATAGAGTGTGAGTAGAGAACATGAATGATGGGTTCACAGGACCCACGGGGCAGAAGATGAGTGTATGAAACCCTGTTTCATAGCATGAAAATGCCACGGATTGGTGTTGATTCTTTGGAAATCATATGGAGCCGAGCCCAGTGAGAGGCTAGATAGCGGTAGTAGATTAAGGTGTTGCATTGAGTTTCTTAGAAAAAATTACCTAGGAAAAATCCTATATCAGAGGCTAAGAAAAAGGCAAGTGAAAAAATTAACTAGTTAAGTAAGAGAAGTTTCAAACTCCATTTTGAGTGAAATAAAAAGTTATGTGACCCTAAAAGAATGATCATCAAAAGTAGCATAATATTGCTTATAATGGCTTTGGCACTAATATGAGTGTTGATGTGATATTATAAACCATCAGTGTAGCAAAGGGTCACAATGTCAATGTCTAACTAGAAAAGGAAAATCTAGTACCTATAGCATTGGGGATAGACTCTTATCAGGTAGCATTTCCTCCTCTCTTTCATACTTTTAACTACTTAAGTGCTTTGGTTACCTGTATGATGTGTTTGCTTAATGTTTGAATGAGTTATATAAGTTTGATGGTATTTTGATGAGTTTTGGCCTAGTAAGCGGAGCTTTATTTGATGTTGGCTAAGAGAAGAGGGCTAGGGAATTAAGTACAGTAATTCTTCCATATACTAAGTATTAGAGCCACTTAGGAAAAAGTTCAGTGAGCCTTTACTAAGTGAAAGTACCCAAGTGGTTTAAGTAAAATCCATAACTCCATGAAGACTTATGTATTTGGTCTTGTATTTTTATAGATATCTTATTAGATTGTATTTTGAGACCAATATGTATCTAAGATAATGATGTATACATCTTAGCCCATCCTTAGCTATATAAGTAGTCGAAGTCGAATGGCAAGTTGATAATTGAGCCCTAAGGCCCCTGGAATTGAGTATATTATATTTGTATTATATGTAGGTGATTGTTTTCAATAAAAGAAAGGGCCAAATAGCCCAAGTAGCACTTGGTTTATAGTTGTTATGTTGTTGAAATTTTAAGAAAAAGTTTTAGAGATTTCCTATTTTTATAATGTTTTAAATGCTTGAACTAGTAACTATAGTTATTCTATTCACTTAAACTTGATCTAAGAACTAATAATAAAGACTAAGGTAATAACAAAAGGTAAAGAGGTCTGATAGACATCTAGAAAAAAATAGAATTTCCAAATAGAAGAAGCATTAATGTAGATGATAAATGACTTTCCAGCATATGAAATATTGTTAAGGTAGAGTACTACTAGAAAATTAACTTGTCCTTATTGTATATACAATTTAAAAACTTTTACCATGATATATGGGAGAAAGAACTCTTTGATTGATTATCATCGATAGTTTTTGCAATAAACCATGTTTTAAGAAAGAATAAAGATGCTTTTAAAAAAAATAGAATCGAAAGTGATCCCCCTCCCCTGAGATTGGATAGAGAAGAATTATGGCAACATGTGAGTACACTTCCTAAAATAACAAATCAAGGGGTTCTTAGGTTAATTGACTATGGGTAACAACACAACTAGAAGAAATAAAGCATATTTTGGGAGCTTTTATATTAGGAACATCTATTGGCTCAATATAATTTAGATGTCATGCATATAGAGAAAAATATATCTAATACTACTATGGATGTCAAAACAAAGACTAACATGAAAGTCAAGATGGATTTGAAGGAATATTGCAAAATGAGAGATTTAGAGCTACAAGAATTAGCTACTAGAAAGTGGTTAAGCCAAAACTAAGTTCACTTTTATACTAGATCAAAGAAGGGCTATCTATGAGTGGGTAAAAAGATTAAAAATATCTAATGAGCATTCCTTGAATTTGTTAAGATGTATGAATTCAAAGAAAGGAAAGTTATTTGAACTTAAAAGTTATGACTATTACATCTTTATAGAATGTTTATTGTTAATCACATCTTAAGCACTTCCTAAGCAAATCTAGAAACCTATAATTAAGTTGAGTTAATTGTTTAGATAACTGTGTTCAATGATGTTGAAAGTCAATGATTTAATGCAAATGGAACATAACATTTCCATTATTTTATGTAAGTTAGAACATTTTCACTTGGATTCTTTAATTCTATAAAACATTCACCAGTCCATGTGACATTTAAAGCTAGGGTTAGTGGCTCAGTTTAGTACTAATAAATGTATCCCACTGAAAGGTAAATGACACTTATATAATATTCAAACCATTTTTAATTACTTAATATTATAACAATGTATTATTTTCTCTAACTACTTGTCATCTGTTCATGCAGGTTTTTAAATAGATTAAAATAAATAGTTAAATATAAAGCTTATGTGGAAGTTCTATCTATGAGGTGTATTTCTCATAGAACAAGAGTTGGTCGAAATGATTATGCTCAGGAAGTAAAGGCAAGTGAATTAACTTTATCTATTTTCAATAAAGTTGGACGTTCACTTGGAAAGTGCTCATCTCATTATTTGAATAATACAGAATATGGTGCTGCTCATCTTCACATCTTATTGAATCATAATAAAGTCAAGCCTTATATTGAGTTATATGTAGACTCTTTTTTTGTTTTGTCCTAATTTTTAAACCGCATTGCAGTACCTTTGAGCAAGAGTTGAGAAGATTAAATCCAAACATTTGCTTCAAAGAAATTGACTCATGATTGAACAAAAATTTGTCTTTTGGTGTAATTCCTATGTAAGTGGTGACATCATTATTTATTTATTGATATATATCATTATTATTTATTTATATATGTATACATTTATTTATTTATTTACTTGCATAATTATAACCTAATTTTGTTATCAAATAGGTTC
Organism: Erythrophleum fordii; assembly: GCA_032878935.1. NCBI lineage: Eukaryota > Viridiplantae > Streptophyta > Magnoliopsida > Fabales > Fabaceae > Erythrophleum > Erythrophleum fordii. The sequence continues at coordinate 6,440,147 of JAVQMF010000029.1, forward strand.
TTAATGAACCATGATTTAGTGACAATGTATATTTGAAGGGCTTAGCTTGGGGGTTACTTAGATAGGGGTAAGCATGGTTGGGATATTTTGTGAATGGATACAAGTTTCACACCTAGTCTTGAAGTGTAGGAAAGAAGACGATAAGCAGTGAAGTTTGTGTGAAAAGAATAGGGGAAGATAAGGAAAATGAATATTTTGACATCTTTGAAGACATGGTACAATTACAATATTTAAGAAAACATATGAAAAATTAGTACTATTTCGTTGTGATTGGTTTGATCCTTTTATGAATCATGGGATAAAGATACACAAAGAATATAGAATTATTAAAATTAAACATACCAGAAGGTATGAAAAATTTAATCTATTCATTTTGCAGAATATGCTGTTTGAGGCTATTATATACCATGTCCTATGAGAAGTAGAAACAAAATAGATTGGTAGATTGTCATTAAAACTAGATCAAAAAGTATGGCAGTGGATGACAGTAATATATTAAAGATTGCTTACCAAAATGACAAGGCTTGTCACACCAAACTTTATTAGACCCCACATTCCCATATTCAAGATGACTTCCATGAGCAAGTAAAGAAAATCACAACAAGGGAATGAGATAATGCCATTTATTAGTGTTACATCGGGTCTAAAAATTTAAATTTCAGTTCGTGGACCTTGAAAACTTACCAACAACATTCTCTAATTATTTTCCATTTATAAAAATCATAAACATCTCAAAATCTCACATGAACCATGTAACACCATAACTTCTAGCTCATCCTAAGATTTGGATAAAATTTTAACTAATAGAAAATGAGGATTTGAGCCTTGAGTTACCCAAAAACTGGGGTCGGAGTGATTCGAAAAATATACCGAAAGACTAGTGGCATTTTTGTAAATAAGTGAACTTTTTAGAAAACATACAGGATGACTTTTTAAATGAAAGTTTTGAGTCCTCTGAGGTTCTTAGAGGCCTTGAAAACCATGGGAAGCCTCAGGACCAGTAAAGACCCTCCGGTGTAATTTTTCCAATGTCGGTTGACCTGAACTTTGACCAATTCGTTCAGGAAGGTTTTAGCTCCTATTTGAGTGATTCCAAAGGCATTTTATTAAATTGGAAACCTTTTTGTTATGATGAAAAAGACAGTTCTAAAAAAGGAGCTAAAATGAAGGAGAAACATAAATGCTATTAAGAAAGGGCAAAAATCGAATTGAAGTGTTAAATGAAGCTTCCAAATTCTTTTTTATAAGTCACGTTCTTTCTCTCCTTCATTAAATTGACTTGATTTTACCCATTTTTAGAGAAAAACTCCAGCTTCTTAGGTGCACAAGAGAAGGAGGATTTTGGAGGAAGAAATTCAAGAAAAAGGTAAGAAACTTTAAGAAATTCCATATCCTTCTTTCTTAAAACTTGCTCCTCTCCTCTCAAGCTTTCTTTCTATGGTTTTAATGGAGAGTTTGTTGCCATTTTGGGGGCAAAATAGAGAGGGGAATTTCAAAAATTGAGGGAGCAAGCTAACCAAGTGAAAGAACAAGCCAAAGGAAGCAAAAAAATAAGGTAAAACTTCCATTCTTTGGTAGTTTTTTCCTCCCCCTTCCTCTTGCACGAATTTGGCCACCATGAGCCCAATTCTTAGGGGCTATTTTTTGCCTAATTCATGAAGGGATTAGAGGTTTTAGATGGCAAGGATTAAGAAGGAACTAATAGAATCAAGAAAGGAGCATTAGGAAATAAGATGGAACCTGATCGCTAAAATTTTTATGCGTGTCCGCAAGTGCACGGGTCAGATCAAGTAGTTCAGTGATAAGTAAAAGTATCGTTCCCACGAGGAATGACTGGAATGCAATTAGGCAGTGCACAACCTACTTTTATCCACGTTAAACAACCAATTATGAGATTCTTGATTTTAGAACTAAATTTAAAATAAAGCGAATTGACAGAAAACTTAGTTGGCACAGGCAGTTAAGATAAAATCCAAGGTTTGAAATTACCTAGAGTCACTATTCCCTTGATGCTCACTAGAACTTAATTTCTTGTTCAATTGCAATTAATTATCGCCTTGTGGGTTAAGAGTTCAGAAGCTATAACTGTCCATCGATGTAATTACAGCCCTACTCTCCCCTAAAATCTAAGTGTCCTTAGATTTAGGTTAGAATGCATTAGATACTATATCCCTCTACAAACCAATTAAGGTAATCAGGTATATGTCTATCCCAATTACAAATTAGATGATTCTAAACTTAATTTATCCAACTCTTAGGTTCAATTTAGAATCCCTTTTTCAAGGTAAATTCCAATTTCCCAAATCAAATAAAAGAGGTGGCCAATCCCTAAGAAAGCATTAAGCAAGAGAAGGATACACAAGATTCCAATCATCACAATTAACAAGACAATTATGATTCAGTTCACATCAAGTTCATAGTGCTCTAGGTAAAGAGGAATTTAGCCACACATAGCTAAATCTACAGAGAATTCCTAATTAAAATACATGGAGAAAATGAAAAGAACAAAGAAAGTAAACAAAGGGAAGAATGATATGCAGAAAGTAGAGCTCCCCTTTTGATTCCTCCTCTTCCTTCACACTCCAAGCTTAAAGAGTCTTCAAGAACTCTCAAAATCGCCTCCTGGATGCTCAGAACTTCCTTTGCCGCCGAATGTCCCGAACCCTAACTCTTCCAATGTCTTTTAAAGCTTGAAAATTAAAACTCTGCGTTTCAGGTCCGATCTCGCTATGGCGAGGAGCGTCTCTCGCTATAGCAAGGTCTCATAAATCCTCAGGTTTCCACTGTGCTTCGCTACTACGACGCTATGGCGAGTTGCTCTCTGGAATTTCTATGCGACACGACTTCGCTATTGCGAAGCCTCCCCTTCGCTACGGCGAAAGTGCCATCTCGCTATAGCGAACTTCGGTCTCGCTGTGGCGAGAAGTCTTGTTCAATCTACCTTGGCCACTTTCAGCTTCCCTCTCTTATATTCATTTCTTTCTTCCTTTTGCTACTTTTCCCTGAAATTGAAATCAAAACTAAAGTGAGGCTTAAACTGATAAAAATATTATAATTATAATACTTTCTTTGTTTTGTTTAATTGAGTACATTTTTAACCATATTAATCAGGAGAAAAGTATTTTACCTCCTTAATTTAGTGTCAAATATAGCCCTTTTGGGTCCTAAATTAGGAGATTATCAAACTCCCCCACACTTAGATCTTTGCTTATCCTCAAGCAACTCTTAGAAAGAATCACGCCCAAGCAATCAACATTACAGATCCCCCCACACTTAGACTGAATCCAACTTCAGAAGCAGAAACTCAGCAAAACTCGAATAGAAATTGAAAACAATGTACTCATAGTAACACCCTTATTTCTAAAGTGTGTGTGTTCTCAACAAGAGATGTTAAGAAATAATCAAGCAATCTTAAATAAGTTTTCCTAGCAATTTCAAAGCCTAACCCAATCATCTGTACTAAAATCAGTCATCAATGCTCATTGAGAGGGGTCTCTATTATTCAATGCAAAATTATTTTCAGCATTTTTTTTTTCTCTCCTCGTCAAATTACTTAATCCTTTTGACGCGAATGACAACATTGGTTATGAAGTCACCCAGTTACTCAGATTAAAGAAATCCTCAGAGGGCTACTAGCATACTCTTAGTTTTATCACTGTTTGACGCGAAAGTTCACACTTTTTGGTGCAAACCCCCGGTTACTAGGTGATTTCAACCATTGGAGTAGAGAATCCTTTGCTTTTTTTTTTTTTTTTAGATATCCCTCTCAACTAACAATCAGGTATCCATCAGGAATAGGCAAATTGGGGAGATCTAAAACAACTAGAAGCTCATTATAAGAAAAACTTGAATTACTTCCAAAATCATCTTGCTGGAAGGTGCTCCTATTTAGGGTGCATACTACGACTACATTACTTACTTTATCCAATTCAAGTTCGCTTAACCTCTACATTCCTTAATTAATATTCATCTAAAGTGAGAAGGGTTGAATCTGATTTAACATATGAGCATAAGGAGTGTAAGCACTTGAATATTATTAATAGGAGGAAGTTATTGTCAATTTATATCCAATTATCCTATATTTATCTATGATTACCTTAACTCCCCCACACTTGAAAGTTACATTGTCCTCAATGTATAAAATGGGAAATTAAGAAGGAGATAGACAAAGAGAAGCAGATGGGGGGTGAAGGGAGGGGATAAAAAAAAAAAAGTAGGGAGAGACGAGACTCCCCTGATAAGAAGAGATAACATGGCGAGGGGATGCATGTGAACGGCTCCTTCATCTGATAGACAAAAATGGACAAAATACATATAGGAGATAGTAAGTTGGCATTAGAATTAATAAGACAATTTAAGAGCACAGCCAATTCAGGATTTGAGAGCATAATTAGATACAGTTATCCATAATACAGTTATCCAAAATATAAAATGAGTAAAAAAAAAAAAATGGCAGCAGGATAGAAAAGTCCTAAGAATCAGACGGCCCCGGTTGATCTTCAGGTGCAGGCTCCTGAGGTGCAGGATCCTGAGGTAGAATGATGATCGGTGATTAAGGAGCCTCAGGAGGTGGCGGTGGAGGAGCCGGCATCAAGTAGTCCATAAGCGTTTGTAGTTGATCCTTTATTGATATGACATGACCTTCCAGCCTATGGATAGACTCTCGTGCCCAACTCTTAAAATCTGTCTGATAAGGAGCCTCATGTCTCGATAGCTCTGGAGTAACCCGGTGCTGATGTGAGGGAGGAGGTGGAGGGGCCTCAGGCTGTGCCTGTGCCTGTGCTCTCTGCCTACGGGGCTGCCCTGGTGCATCTTTCATGCTATCATATTTGAATGGCCCCTTGGGCTTGAACTGCGCATCATTTTTAGAGACGCGGCAACCCCCCATAATGAGTAACTCGGTGAGCATGTGAGGGTATGCCAAGCTAACCCGGTCGGACCTCGCAACTTGTTTGAAATTCAAGTACATGAGGTGAGGAATATTTACTCGCTGCCGAGTCATAAAACACCACGTAAGAGTAGCTCGTTCTTGGGTCATGTCTGAGCCATGAGAACTTGTCAGGATATTACTCGTGATGAACTGTAACCAATAACGGGCGAGCTTACTGAGTTGATTTACCGGGTAAACTTTATTAACCAGGCAGGCTCTTCCTTCCTCTGCAATGGTGGTCTTTACTTCTTCCCAAGGAATGGACTGAGGGCTCTCTATGTACGTTTGGAAAGCACATTCTTGAACATCAGGTAGCTCATAGAAGTCTTTAAAAACTTGCTCGTTAATCCGCACCCAAGCTGAACGGCAGTAGTACTCATCCTCCTCTTCCTCGGTATCCTCAAAATTTGCATAAAGCTCTTGGATCATTAAAGGGATCCGATGCACTGGCTTCTTAGTAAATCCCTGCAATCCATGCCATTCAAAATCTGGGAAGGTGAGGTCCAACACATGAGGTGCATAATAGCGATCCTCCACAACACCTCTGTCTGCGAAGAGTCTATCAAAGCGAAATTCTGCCCGGGCAGATGCAAATCGATCTTTATCGTACGATTGCTTATTTTGCTTTGAGAAGGAGGCTGCAGCAGTTTTGGTTTGTTTCTTAGGAGCCATAATCCTGAATTCAAACAAGAAGGAAAAATAAAAATCAGCGGTAGCCTTCAAAGGATATAATTAAATCCGGAAATCAAATGAATGCAGCATGTTTATGCTAAGGGAAGGCACAATTAAAAGCATCCAAAGGACTAGGGGGCAAGGAATAAAGAAGTAATCCCACGAAAAATGGTCCAGACAGTTCAATTCTGGAAAAAGTATCAAACTCGCTATAGCGAGTTCGAGCTCGCTACAGCGAGTTCGCACAATTTTCTGCCCAGCCAGAATTAAACGTAGGAAAAAGCAAATTGAGGCCATATATCTACACAGAAACATTCGACCAGCAAAAACCAACCAGAAAAATTAACCATTGACCCCTAAATATGCAGATCTAAACAAAATGATAATAACCCTAATATGACCAGATCCAGCAAAAATAACCAGTGATTCAGGGAAATAAAAGAGTTAATCGAATTACCTGATGTACGAGATGCGATGGGTGATGGGATTGCAAGATTAAGATGCACGAAATGCAGCGAACGAAAGGATGGAGGAGGTATAGCTGCTTCGTCGCAGTAGCGAGGTAAAACGATGGAGTGGAGAGAAAATAGGGGTTGTTTTATTACGAAGGAAATTTTTTTTTTTTTAATAATTTCGCTATTGCCAGGTAATAGCGAGGGGTTCTCTGGGTTTATTACGAAAGGCAAAGCTGCTGAACTCGCTACAGCGAAATTTACTCTCGCTACTGCGAGAAAACTTGGATAATTATTGGTGGCTGAAGCGTCTCGCTAGAGCTAGGCTATAGCGAGGGACTCTCTGGATTTTGTACTGAAAAGTTAGGCTGCTGCACTCGCTGTAGCGCATGAGCTGCCTCGCAGTAGCGAGGAAACTCAAACATTTATATGCAACAATTACTCGCAATAGCCAGGCTACAGCGAGCTTCTCTCTGGATTTTGTACCAGAATATAGCATAGAGATATTCGCTATGGCGAGGAAATGTTCTCGCTATAGCGAAAACTTAAAATTCAACTGACTCGCCATATCTCGGCCATAGCGAGAGATTCAGGTTTATGTACCAGGAGTGGGATAAGTAGAGTCGCCATTGCGAGATGGATTCTCGCTATAGCAAAATTTTTTTTTTTTTAACTAAATTTCTCCATCTACATGCTCACTAAAATTCTCCCTCAAATGCAACCAGATATAATAATCAAGTATAATTCAAAGCATGGTTAGAAACTCCCTGTGAACATGCCCAATGTTGCTCATTCCTGCCAATCCTAAGCTCCTTGATATCCACATTTTAACCTGTAAAACACATAAAAAACAAAAAATATCAAACCCAAAATGAGAAGGACTTTAAATTCAAACAAGAAGAATACAAAGAAAACTTGGGTTGCCTCCCAAGAAGCGCTAAGTTTAAAGTCTTCAGCCAGACTATCATGACACTTCTATGAGCAATCTTGGAGTTGCACATTTGTCTTCATCCTGTCCACTGGTCCACCAAGGTAATGTTTCAAGCGTTGGCCATTGACCTTAAAGGTTTCTCCATTTTTCTCATCTTGAATTTCAATGGCACCAAAGGCAATGGTAGATACCACCTTAAAAGGACCAGACCACCTGGATTTAAGCTTTCCTGGAAACAATCTCAAACGAGAGTTATATAATAGCACTAAGTCACCAGGTATGAAATCCCTTTTCAAAATCTTTCTATCATGCCAGATCTTTGTCTTTTCCTTATATAGCTTAAAACTCTCATAAGCTTGTAACCTGAATTCATGAAGTTCATTAAGGTTTAACAGCCTCTTTTCACTCGCATCTTTATAATCTAAGTTCAACTTTTTTATGGCCCAAAAAGTTTTGTACTCAAGTTCCAAAGGTAAATGACAAGCTTTACCAAAAACTAATTGATATGGAGACATACCAATTGGTGTTTTGTAAGCTGTCCTATATGCCCATAAAGCTTCATCTAGCTTATTAGACCAATCCTTCCTATTAACACTCACTGTTTTCTCCAAAATTCTCTTGATCTCCCTATTAGACACTTCACAGAGGCCATTGGTTTGAGGGTGGTAAGCTAAAGCCATTTTGTGGTGAACTCCATATTTTTCCAGCAAAGTTTTAAACAAACGATTATTAAAATGAGTTCCACCATCACTAATGATAGCTCTAGGTGTGCCAAAACGAGAAAAAATATTCTTTTTTATAAATCGCACCACTGTTTGAGCATCATTATGTTGGCAAGCTACCGCCTCAACCCATTTACTAACATATTCAACTGCCACTAAGATGTATTGTTGGCCTCTAGACAGAACAAAGGGACCCATAAAATCAATCCCCCACAAATCAAATAATTCAACTTTAAAGATACCGGTTTGAGGAAGTTCATGCTTTTTAGAAATATTACCGGATCTTTGACAAGCATCACAATGAGAAACAAATAAATGAGAATCTTTAAATAATGTAGGCCAATAAAAACCAGATTGCAATATTTTAAAAGCAGTTTCCTAACCACTAAAATGTCCCCCAAATAGTGATGCATGGCATGCAAGCAAAATGTCATGTTGTTCAATCTCAGGAACACACTTCCTAAGAACTCCATCCACACATCTTTTGAACAGATAAGGCTCATCCCAAATGTAACACTTAACCTCATTCAAGAATTTCTTCTTTTGATAATAGTTTAAATCAGGAGGTAAAATTTCACAAACAATATAATTTGCTATATCAGCATACCAAGGTACATGTAGCAAATTAGCAGCCATTATGCATTCATCAGGGAAAATATCATTCACAAGCTTACTATCACTAACATGCTCAGAATCTAACCTAGAAAGATGATCAGCTACTAGGTTTTCACATCCTTTCCTATCCACTATATGCAAATCAAATTCTTGAAGCAATAAAACCCACCTAATCAATCTAGGTTTGGACTCTTTCTTTTTCAACAAATATTTAATCGCAGCATGATCAGTGTGTACTACAACTCTGACTCCTAACAGATAAACTCTAAACTTCTCAAAAGCGAAAACAATAGCTAACATTTCTTTCTCAGTGGTAGTATAGTTTACCTGAGCATCTACTAATGTCCTGCTGGCATAATAGATTGGATGAAAAATTCGGTCTCGCCTCTGTCCCAGAACAGCTCCTACTGCATAGTCACTTGCATCACACATGACCTCAAGAGGCAATGACCAGTCTGGAGCAATGATTATAGGTGCAGTTATTATCTTCTGTTTCAATTTTTCAAAACTTTTTAAGCAGTCATCATCAAAAAGGAACTCGGCATCCTTTTCTAACAGCTGGGTTAAGGGCTTTGAGATTTTTGAGAAATCTCTGATGAATCTTCTATAGAACCCCACATGCCCAAGAAAACTTCGGACTACTTTGACACTAGTAGGAGGTGGCAACCTCTCAATCAATGATGTCTTGGCTCGATCTACTTCCAAACCCTCCTTGGACACCTTGTGTCCTAGTACTATTCCTTCCTTTACCATGAAGTGGCATTTTTCCCAGTTCAGAACTAAGACAGTTTCCTCACACCTTTTAAGTACCTTAGAGAGATTTTTCAAACAGACTTCGAATGAATCACCAAAGACAGAAAAGTCATCCATGAAAATCTCCATGATGTCTTCGATGAAATCAGAAAAAATTGATGTCATGCATCTTTGAAAGGTCGCTGGTGTGTTACACAACCCGAAAGGCATTCTCCTGAAGGCAAAAGTGCCATAGGGGCAGGTGAAGGTTGTTTTCTCTTGGTCTTCAGGTGCTATAGAAATTTGATTGTAACCTGAATAACCATCTAGAAAACAAAAATATTCCTTCCCCGCTAGTCTATCAAGCATTTGGTCAATGAAGGGAAGGGGAAAGTGATCTTTTTGGGTAGTTGCGTTTAATTTCTGATAGTCCATGCACACTCTCCAACCAGTGACAGTTCTTGCAGAAATTAATTCTTTCTTTTCATTTGTCACAACTGTCATTCCTCCTTTCTTAGGAACGCACTGTACTGGACTAACCCACGCACTATCTGAAATTGGATAGATGATTCCTGCATCCAGCCACTTGATGATTTCCTTTTTGACAACTTCTTTCATCATCGGGTTCAACCTCCTCTGATTCTCTATAGATGGCTTATGATCATCTTCCAGTAGGATTTTATGCATTACAATGGAAGGGTTTATCCCTTTAATATCAGCAAGTGTCCATCCCAGAGCCTTTTTATGACTCTTTAGTACTTCAATTAGTCTCTGTTCTTCATGAGAGCTCAATGTTGTAGAGATGATGACAGGTAATGTCTCTGAATCCCCTAAATATGCATATTTCAGATGCGTAGGGAGAGGTTTTAACTCCAAAATCGGAGGTTGTTCAATTGAAGGCTTAAGAGATGTTGCTGAACGGGATGCCAAATCTAAAGATTCAACTTGCCACTTCTGTTTAGCTCGAGTGGTTGAAAAATTCAGCACTTGGGCTATCTCATGACTAGTTTCAGCGTTCTCATGCTTCACTCCCATTAATAATGCTTCAATAGGGTCTTTGATTATTATTGAATTGAATTGTTCTTGAGCTAGCTCATCAGTCACTGAAACTCTGAAGCAATTTTCAGCATCTCTAGGATATTTCAGTGCATTGTCCATGTTAAACACCACTTGCTCATCCTCCAATCTCATCACTATTTGCCCTTTCTCTACATCAATAAGAGTTCTGGCTGTGGCTAAGAATGGACGACCAATAATCAACAGATTATCCTTATCTTCTTCACAATCCACAACAATGAAATCAGCTGGATCTATGAACTCACCAACCTTTACTAAAACATCTTCAATTATACCTCGTGGATATGCTAAGCTCTGATCAGCTAATTGCAATGTTACTGTGGTAGGTCGTGCCTCACCGAGTTGCAACTTCTCAAAGACAGATAACGGCATAAGGTTTACACTGGCTCCAAGATCACACAAAGCCTTACCTTGAAAGTGAGTGCCTATTTTACAAGGCACAGAGAAGCTACCTGGATCTTTGCACTTCATTGGAATCCGTGGGTTAATTATTTTGCTGCACTCTTCAGTAAGTGCTACAGTTTCAAATTCACCAAATCTTCGCTTCTTGCTCAGCTTCTCTTTCAAGAACTTGACATACTTAGGCATGTATTCCAATGCTTCTGAGAATGGGATATTGATATGAAGTTGCTTGAATATCTCTAGGAATTTTTGATACTGCTTATCTTCCACCTTCTTTTGAAGTCTTTGAGGAAAAGGTAATGGAGGTATTATCCTTGGTGATGTATGCAGTTTCTCTCCTTGTTTCTCACTCTTATCAACATCTGGCTGTTTTTTAACTGCTTCATTACTCACTTTTCTCTTCTTTTCAACTGATGCATCCACACATTCTTCTCCTATTCTTTTATCATTATTTGTCTCCTCTATAGCAATTTCACCCTTATCTTCATCTATAACAGCCTTTGATGCAGGTGTGTGGCTAACCTCCCTTGGTGTTTGAACATCTGGCAACCCTTTTTCCACTTCGAAGAGTTATGGCCTTACATTCTTCCTTACCTTCTCTTCTGGGATTAGGCACCGTGTCACTTAGCAATCCCCCTTGTCTAAATGAATTCATTGCTGAGGCTAATTGACCCATATGCAATTCTAGATTTCTCAAGGAGGTATCAACTCTAGCATTCACTTGAGCTTGCTCTTCATTTTGCTTACTTTGAATGCTAATGAATTTCGCCAAGGCATCTTCCAAGTTCGTCTTAGGTTCTTGAATAGGTGCATTTTGCCTTATTGGTTGAGTGAAACCTGGTGGTTGAGTAGGCTTAATGCTTGAGGAAGATGCTGGTTGATTCAATGCTGGTCCATGCTTCCAAGAGAAGTTTGGATGATTTCGCCACCCAGGATTGTAATTATTGGAGTATGGATTCTGATTCCTTGGAAAGTTCCCCACATAATTAACTGGTTCTGACAGTGCCAAAGGACAAAAGTCTACTGAATGCAGATCCCCACAGTTTTCACAAGTAATTGGAGCTACCTGAGCAGAACAGACATTCAATTGCTGATTTCGCTGCACTTGAGATTCTAACATATCAAATCTCTTATTCAGAGCAGAAAGAATAGTGGCAATTGGAATAGAGGGGTCTTCTTGAGTATTGGCAACATTAACACTCACCCTTCTATCTCCTCCTCTTTGTACATAACTCTCAGACAATGTGTCCAATGCTTGAATAACATCATCCACAGGCATTTCATCCCAACGACCATTCAAAATAGCATCTAACATTGTATCGGTTTGTAGAGTTAGACGCGTGCAGAAATTCTGAACGATAGCACAGTCATCCATCCTATGGCTTGGGCATTGACGAAGTAAATGCTTATACCTCTGCCATGCAACATATAAGTGCTCATCTAAAGCCTGCTTGAAGTTTATGAGCTCACGACGTGCATCTGCTATTTTATTATTTGGAATGAAGCGAGCTCTAAACCTTGCTTCTAGCTTATCCCAAGTATCTATTGAACCCTCAGGCAGAGTCAGTAGCCATTCCTTGGCTTTTCCTTGTAGAGAGAGAGGGAATAGTTGAAGTCTCAACACATCTCTTGGTACCCCATTCTGCTTGAATGAATCGCACACCCCCAAGAATGACAGAATATGCCAGTTGGGATCTTCATCAGACCTCTCACCAGTGAATTGTCCATTAAGCTGCAACATGGAGATCATTACTGGCTTCAACTCAAAGTTAGCAGCTTGAAAGTCTGGCACTACTATGCTAGATAGAGTGCCCTTCATAGTACGATCCACAAAGTCTTTTATGGACTGATTTGCATTCCCTTCTTGAGTCATTTCTTCACTCACTGAATTTGGAGTTTTAGAAGGACTTTCTTCAAAGTTCAAGTTTACCACGAGATCACTAATTTTCTTCGTTGTGCGCTTCTTCGTTGTAGAAGTTTGCTTCGGCATGTACTGTGGTACCTGTAAAGGAAAATTCAACCAACGGTATTACTTTAAACAAAAAGAAATCAAAGCAAATAACGGAATGAAAAGAAATTCTAACTAATTAACTGACTAATGTTTAATCGAGGACTACTAAAGGTTATATACTTCTAACTGAACAATTAAGCCATTACCCGGCAACGGCGCCAGAAAACTTGATCGCTAAAATTTTTATGCGTGTCCGCAAGTGCACGGGTCAGATCAAGTAGTTCAGTGATAAGTAAAAGTATCGTTCCCACGAGGAATGACTGGAATGCAATTAGGCAGTGCACAACCTACTTTTATCCATGTTAAACAATCAATTATGAGATTCTTGATTTTAGAACTAAATTTAAAATAAAGCGAATTGACAGAAAACTTAGTTGGCACAGGCAGTTAAGATAAAATCCAAAGTTTGAAATTACCTAGAGTCACTATTCCCTTGATGCTCACTAGAACTTAATTTCTTGTTCAATTGCAATTAATTATCGCCTTGTGGGTTAAGAGTTCAGAAGCTATAACCGTCCATCGATGTAATTACAGCCCTACTCTCCCCTAAAATCTAAGTATCCTTAGATTTAGGTTAGAATGCATTAGATACTATATCCCTCTACAAACCAATTAAGGTAATCAGGTATATGTCTATCCCAATTACAAATTAGATGATTCTAAACTTAATTTATCCAACTCTTAGGTTCAATTTAGAATCCCTTTTTCAAGGTAAATTCCAATTTCCCAAATCAAATAAAAGAGGTGGCCAATCCCTAAGAAAGCATTAAGCAAGAGAAGGATACACAAGATTCCAATCATCACAATTAACAAGACAATTATGATTCAGTTCACATCAAGTTCATAGTGCTCTAGGTAAAGAGGAATTTAGCCACACATAGCTAAATCTACAGAGAATTCCTAATTAAAATACATGGAGAAAATGAAAAGAACAAAGAAAGTAAACAAAGGGAAGAATGATATGCAGAAAGTAGAGCTCCCCCTTTGATTCCTCCTCTTCCTTCACACTCCAAGCTTAAAGAGTCTTCAAGAACTCTCAAAATCGCCTCCTGGATGCTCAGAACTTCCTCTACCGCCGAATGTCCCGAACCCTAACTCTTCCAACGTCTTTTAAAGCTTGAAAATTAAAACTCTGCATTTCAGGTCCGATCTCGCTATGGCGAGGAGCGTCTCTCGCTATAGCGAGGTCTCATAAATCCTCAGGTTTCCGCTGCGCTTCGCTACTCCGACGCTATGGCGAGTTGCTCTCTGGAATTTCTATGTGACACGACTTCGCTATTGCGAAGCCTCCCCTTTGCTACGGCGAAAGTGCCATCTCGCTATAGCGAACTTCGGTCTCGCTGTGGCGAGAAGTCTTGTTCAATCTACCTTGGCCACTTTCAGCTTCCCTCTTTTATATTCATTTCTTTCTTCCTTTTGCTACTTTTCCCTGAAATTGAAATCAAAACTAAAGTGAGGCTTAAACTGATAAAAATATTATAATTATAATACTTTTTTTGTTTTGTTTAATTGAGTACATTTTTAACCATATTAATCAGGAGAAAAGTATTTTACCTCCCTAATTTAGTGTCAAATATAGCCCTTTTGGGTCCTAAATTAGGAGGTTATCAGAACCACTAGGGATCCAAATGCTCCCTTGTAAATCTGATTTCACTGTCAGATACAATGATCTTAGGCTTTGACGTCTCCCTGAGATAGATCACAGTAGATCTCAGTATAGCACAGCAGGTTATAGTAGACCCTAGCAGGGCTCTGAGAGGTCACAGTAGACCTAAGGGTCACAGTAGATTCCACAAAGTTACAGAGAGCCCTAGCCACAGCATGATAGTTCTCTGGTGAGATGTCGGCCTGAGATAGCTTTACAGAGCAGTTAGTCTCAGAGATAAGTACAATTTTAGCTAGCTTTTATCTCAGAGACTAGAGACCTTTTGAGTCTAGTAAACTATTATCACAGAGATATGAAGGATTTACTCAGATAGTTAGACCACTGACTAGCTCTCTCTAACAATGAGCATAGAGTGTATGGGATGAGAAAAGTAGGAAATTAGCTTTCTAGAGTTAGAGCCAGATGAACCACTACCTAGCAGGCAATAGCCCTAACCGAGGGATAAAGAGATCTTTGCATGCTAGCTTATGTACTCAGAAAGGGGTCAAGTGTAGTTTTATATGAGATAAGTGATACAGTATGTCTCCAGTGAGCAAAACTATGAGAATAACTAGTATCCCATCAGAACCCAATAGTAGTCAGTGGTAGCAGCTCTTCAGTGCTAGTATGAGACATATATGTTAGGCCAATCAGTGCTGAAATGAGGGACTATAAAATGCCACTGTAAGTGAACAAAGAATGTGAGAAAAAGTCCTGGCCTACAGAGACAGATATAGCAATAAATAGAGAAACTGGGATCATTAAAAGCAGAAACTCCTTAAAGGAGTTGTAATCCCAATAAGCAGTTGCGATATGAGGCCTGTGACAGAAAGGGATGTGAATTGTAATCATGGGATGAGCTAGTGAAAAAGAACACAAAAATAAACAGTGGACAGCATATATAAATAAGTAAGTAGTTAGACAGAAATCCCCAATGACTCACTGGGGACTTGCTTTGAAAACTGACTCATTTTGGTATTTTATGAAAAATCGGACGTTACAAACCATGGATCAAGAACCAAAATTCACAGATTTTCACGTTTTTACCTCGAGTTCTAGGGTGGTAGATTTTAAGGCAACTTTGAAAAATCATAACTAAATCTAGAAAATCAAAATCAAGCAAACCATAACTTTCTAGAAATATTCAGATGTTAAATTTACACTAAAAATAAATCCCAATCATAAAAATCTTATCTGGGCCATGTTTGATAACAAAAAAGGCCCGAAAGTGAGATTGCCTATAATACTAATACAGCTTACTAATGTAAATTTTGAAAATTTGTAATTAATTCCACAAATATCCAATTTGTGCCAACTATACCAATTTTGAAAGCTACAACTGTTAACTAGAGAAAAAAAATAGTTCTAGATCAATCCAAGAGCAGTCAGACCTTAAAAATCAATAGAAGAGTACTGAGGGTTTGGATGTGTTCCTAGAACAGAAGAGAAACTTTAAAAATTTATATCTCCCTCTCTAGACATCCAAATGAAGTGCTTCTAGTTGGTATAGTTCACTAGAAAGGCCTAGTTTCTTCCTATAAAAGTTCACAGAAATTGGACATCATTTGCCCTATGAACGACAGAGTTTCATTTTGAACTAGATAAATAGTAGCACTAACTAAAATTAGAAAAATCCCCAACTTCAAAAATTTAGCAAAAATATCATAGACCTCCAAATAATACCCACTTTAACTTCTTAAAAATCTCTCAACAAGTTCTAGATGCATGCTAATTTTCAAACTAAAAAGAGCTCATTTAGATAAAAAGTGATACAGCCTTACAAATTTGCCAATTTTAGGTCCTATAATGCATCGACTTGGTCTCAATGGCTTCTATTATGGTTTGCACCTCTTGTGTAAGTTTAAAAGTTTGAATACAACCTATATGAACTATCCAAGTGGTCCCAAATCTCATGCATCTCATTTTGACCATTCCACATCTATTCATACACTAATACACATAAGCCACCAAAGAGTCAATTTATATATTTACATTACTTTGGTGCCATCAAAGGTTCATACAACATTCATACATCATCTTACATTTGCCCAAGGTCTTACATCTCAAAAATAATATATACATAATCACTTTGACATTCAATTACAAAATAAACTACATAATGATCCAAATATAGCTTTTCAACTCCTTTAGCTTGCATTCTTTGGTTCTTGAGCACCACCTAGACATTTTAAAAATGAAGAAGAAAGGGGAATGAGATTCATGGAATCTCAATAGCTCGCACACCCATTCACATATACATTCAAGGCATATACACATCAAGTGCTCAAATATGAAGAGTGAGACAACCATAAAGCATGTAAGATCAAAATTTCCATGCCACCAATTCACACTAAGTCAAGAACATGCTCTAGGGTTTTTTGGTTTTGCCTCACCCCATTTTTAGGACTTTTAGATTTGTCTCCCTCTTGGCCTAGGAACTTTTGACTTGGCCTCATCCATCCAAGAGACTTTTGGCCTTATCTCACCATTGCCATGAGACTTTTGGCATCTCCTCACCTTCATTAAGGGGCTTTTGGCATCACCTCAGCCTTATGAGTCATTTCCACAATCAATGGTATTCAAAACAATACATTGGTACTGATGCAATCTCAAGACATCAAGTGGCATATTTTCAAGTCACAAGAGCACACACAAGCACACAATAACATACATATGCACACAAAAATGCAAGGAGAATGAGGTGAAGAGGTACCTTGAATTTTTGCAAGCTTGGCTTCACTTCCTTGGAGCCCATTTTTGGCATTGTTGTGATTTCCATAGCATGTACAACGTGTGTTGGATGTTTGAGAATGGCTAAATGCTTATTCACATGCTTTGACTTGTTATATGCCTTGAGTGTTTACTTGAATGAGTGCATGAGCTACTGAGATTCCCTGAATCTCACCCCTTCCCCTCCCAATTTAACATGCTAGATGGAGCTCAAGGAGAAGCAAGTGCACACCAAGGAGCCTAGATGCATGTGTAACTAGATGATAGATTATTTTAGTTATTTTGATGTAAAGTGGTGCCAAATGAATATGCACCCACTATTTTTGAGTTGTAAAGGTTGTAGCAAGTGTAAATGTATAAATATGTAATGTACAAACTATGTTGATAGCCAAAGTAATGCAAATATGGATTTTGCCCCTTTTGTGGAATGTATGTGATAGTGTATTTTTTGCCGTAGCATAGTAAGTTTGGAATGTATGTTGATTTGGATTATATGGACATATTATATATACTAGTTTCATGCTTTTAAACTTGTCCATGTGGAGTGAGAATGTGTGAGAGGCCATTTGGACCCATTTTGGACCTTTTGGGTGCCAAAACCGATATTTTTGTGAGCTCCGTCAAAGTATGACCGGATGAACTCCTCTTGCCATGAAATTTGGCATGCCTCTAGAGTTTGTAGAAAGATTCTTGAGAAGCTAAAGTGGGTAATATTCGGAGGTCTAGAGAATATTTAGCGAATTGTTGAAGTTGGAAAAATTTGGTAGTTTGGTCATGTACTGTTCATATAGGTCAGAAATGAAATCCATGTCATACATAGAGCAAACGGTAGCCAAATGTCATGAAATTTTATACACATAAACTAGAAAACTACAATGACCTGTACCAACTAGAATCACTTAAATCGGAGGTCTGTAGAGAGAGAATGAACCTTCTGAAGTTCTATATCAGCATCAGGAAGCCCATCTGACCTCTATTACTATTCCATCAGTTTTCGAGGTGTAGGGGCTACTGAACTGATCTGGACTTATTTTTATCCTCTAGTAGAAATCTGTAGCTTTCCAAATTGGTATAGTGTGCCCAGATTGGATTTTTGTGGATTTAGTTACGAATTATCGAAGTTCATGACAGTAAGCTGCGCCAGAAACAGAGACAGCCGGACCTTATCTGATTTTTGATGTCAAACATGGTTCAAATTCTGAGATTATGGTTAGGAATTATTTTTAGTGTAAAGATAACACTTAGAGCTTTCTAGAGAGCTATGGTTTACTAGATTCCCATGTTTCTCTAATTAGTTATGATTTTCCAAAGTTAGAGCCAAAATATAACTTTTGGGCCCAAGTGAGAAAATGCATTTTTCGGGTTATTGGCTCCATACCCGTGGCTTATGGCTTGTTTTATGCTATGTATGAGTTGTATAAGTGGAGTGTGAGTTAAGATTGTGAATGATGGGTTCATAGGACCCACAGGGCAAAAGATGAGTGTATGAAATCCCGTTTCATAGCATGAGAATGCCACGAATTGGTATTGTTTCTTTGGAAATCATATGGAACCGAGCCCAGTGAGAGGCTAGATAGCGGTAGTAGATTATGGTGTTACATTCTTCCCTTCTCCTCCTTGTGATAATTTCGTCCCATATAGAGCTCAATCAAAGGGAGATGAATTCTGGTCCTAGCAAGGGAGATTCATAGATTTTGGAGTGTGAGAAGCAAGTAGATGCAAAGAAATTAAAGAAAGAAGCATAAAAGCGCAAGATAGAAAAGTTGAGGATTCATGGAGACATTGTGAAATCTGTTTTAATCCATGAATTCCCTAGCTTAGATGAGTGTTTGCTTGAGTTCCTAAGATCCCTAGAGACCTTCCCGCACACCTCTTCCATCAAGAAAACAAAGTAAACCCATTACTTCTCTTTTTCATATGTCATTTCAGCCTAGGGTAGAACTATAGGTTAAGGATAGTTTTAATTTGTTCCAAACTTATTTTTGAGTCATATATGATGGAAGAGGATGAGAGGAAGCCTTGGAAATATTTTAGAAACCATAGATATTGAGATGGAGGTATAGTCTCCATAATATAGCATAATGAAGCAACTCCTAGCTAGGCTCCGTAAAATAATTGTGTGATGACTCCAAAGAGTCTAAATGGAGTCAAGAATCATAGATTGAAGGAGAGAAGGGAGCCAAGATCATGAATTTTTTTAGTTGCTTCATTAAGTGCCTTATGAAAGCATAATGGAGCCATAAACCAAAGTAGCATCAAGTAAAGTGTGTATAATGCCAAGGCTTGTTCCCATAAGTAATTCATGTTTCTTTTGGTGTGTCTTAGCGAAGAGAAATGGTCTCCACCTTTTTGGGTGTGTGAGGTCAAGGGAGAGGACTCAAGGCTTAAGGAAAAAGTGTGTGAATGCAAACAAGGTAGCTCTCTCTCTTTTCTCCCATGCATGAATAAATGTCTATATTGTTTTTGAATGTGTGTATGAGTATTTTAAGCTATGACTTATATTTTAGTATGATGCCTATATTCCATGGAACCATATTATTGCATTATGTATTCAAATGATGCCTATATATGTTGCATTAGTTTGCTTAAATGTGGAGAGGCCAAGAACCTTCTATCTTTGGTGAGGATGAGCCAAGAACCCTTAAAAGTAGTTGAGACCAAGAGAAAGTCTCCCAAGAGCAAGGCTTAGTTCAAGGCTTTTGAGAAAAAGGGTGAGGCAACTCCAAGAACCTTGAAGAAAGTGGGTGAGGCTAATCCATTCATTTAGTAAGCTTAATTATATTATGTGTGCTTTGTGTAAATGCCAAGAATGTATTTTGCACTATTTTCTATATTGATATGCCATGCATGCATCCTTAAGACTTGTATTACATTCCTTGTACATGATTGAATGGGAGATGAGCTATTGGGATTCTTTGAATTCATTTGCTCCTCTCCAATATCTTAACATGTTAGGTGGAGCCAATGAACAAGGAAATGGAAGCCACCAAGTGGGGAGATGAAGCCTTGATCATGAAGCTTTTAATTTTGCTTATGTTGTAACCAAAAATGGAACATGATGTAGAATTTTATTAGAATTGATGTACAATAAATGGAACATGTGTAAATATCCTAATAGATGATGTATGTATGAAATTTATGGATAAATGGAATGTATTGCAATTTTTGGGTATTGGATGGCTATTTCAAGTATATGTCTCTTAGTACATAGCTTGGGGATGGGAAATGAAATTTTGTGTTTTGAGCTTCCACACCTTTGAGACAAGTTTAGAGAGTCTTTTTGGGTCATTCCCACATGCTCAAGTGGCCACAAGAACCATAGGAGCCATTTTGCCTATCCTTGAACCATTAAGAGGCATGAAAATGGCTAAATTATAGCCCTATACCACTTTTTGCCCAAATAAGCTCTTTTTTATTTGAGATTTAGCATGCAATTAGAGTTTGTTGAGAAACTTTTTAGGAAGTTAAAGAACATAATTTTGGGAGGTCTAGAGAATATTTGATGAATTTTCAAAGTTAGAATTTTCTATTGATTCTGGTATGTGCACTATTCACACTGGCAGATTTGTATTTTATATCATCTGATCGGCAAATGGTGTCCAATACTTGTGAAATTTTACAAGCATAAACTAGAGGTTATAAGCTTTTTGTGGCCACTAAGATCACCTCATTTGGAGTCTGAGAAAAGAGTTATGCATTTTTGAAGTTGGTTGTCAGTAGCAGTGGTGTCCCAGGAGCCTAGTTACTATTTCATAGCATTCCAATGGCTAAACATATCGGTTTCATTTTGGAATTATTTTTAGCATCAAGTTAACATTTGTAGCTTTCCATAATGATCAAATTTATGTGATTTTGATTTTTATAGAATTAGTTATGAATTTTAAAATTTTGTATCAATAATTTGAAACAGTAGCCCAGGCAGCAGCAACCTCAGTGGCTTTTTGAATGTCAAAAGTCTTCCCCTTAATGATTCATGAACTAAAATTATTTTTACCATGGGGCTATATGGCTATATAAAGGCTTGTAGAGTTATAAAAAGCCTTATAGGATGTATTTGGGTATGTGAAGGTGGTTCATGATTATGTTCATGCTAAGTAAGCTGTGGAATGGTCTTGAGTAGGTGGTAAGCTCTAGATGAGGTTGGCCTCTAGTTCTAAAACAGAGTTGCATTATCCCATGACTAGAGCTCCATAATCTATGGTAGCTCGTTAGAATCAGTGGCAAGCTTTGTGTATTAACAATAAAAGAGAATTGTGTAGTTGCTAGAGAGGCTTGCCTAGAAAAGTTATGAGAGGCCTAATCTCCCTGAGTACCACACTTAGACCATTTAGGGATGTCTTACCTAATGCAAAAGCAAATAATGAGTCAGTGCTATATGAGATAAAGCTGCTACTGCACAGAGTAAGGGTCAAAGGAGTTACCCCCTAGCCACGACGCTGGGATATTATGATAACATAAAAAGCCCAGAAAACTATTCCTTTAAGCTAGAAGTTTGAGTTGCATGTTACACCCCATTGAGCCTCGATAGCCCAGAGATGGTTATTAGTTATGCATGAATTAAGCAAGACGCATGAATTAAGCAAGAGGCAGAACTCTCTAGTTTGATGTTGGGCTACATACAAAGACAGTGAGGCTCAAATTACATAACTAAAGAAGAAGCTTCAAGTGATAGTGGAGTGTATAGTGGTATGGAAAGCTTTGTTGGTCATTGTAACAACTGGGAAAAAGGGAAAAGGAAAAGAAAGTAGAAAGCTGGAAATTTTCAAAATTCAAAAATTTTGCTAAGTCTTCTCACAATAGCGAGAAATTGTCTCGCTATAGCGAGAGTGCCTGTTCGCAAGAGTGAAAGTGATTCTAGCTATAGCGAGTGCGAGCAGCAGTCCATACAGAAACAAAGGAGTTGCTCGTCGTAGCGTGCGCCATAGCGAGAGTGGGAGTCTGGAACTGGTACGAGTTCGCCATAGCGAAGGTTAAACCTCGCCATAGCTAAGGGAACTGATACGTGCTCGCCGTAGCGAAAGTTAAACCTCGCCATAGCGAAGGCAACTGATACAAGCTCGCCGTAGCGAAGGTTAATTTTTGCCGTAGTGAGGGTCAGTCCAGAAAAGAGTAAAAGGCGAGAATTTGACTCCTTTAAATGCCCCAACTCATTCTTTCTCTCATATTTGCCCTAGACTTCGACCCAAGGAGAGAAAAGAGGCATGGAGAGTGAGAGAGACCAAGAGAAGGAGGAAGAGCAAAGGAAAGGTAAGCAAGTTTCTCTCATTTCTTCTTAGAATCTTGATCTCCTCTCTTTGCCCTCTCTTTCTATGGTTTTGTTTGTAAGATTAGTTGAATTTTAAGCATGGGTCAGAAAAGGGAAAGTGGAAAACACCTTTGAACCTCTTTGTTTTCTTTGAAAATATTGTTTCCACTAACATAGGAACTTGAGAGAGAGGAAGAATTGATGGCATTCTAGAGAGAGAGAGAGAGAGAGAACCCTTAAGTTCTTGTATGTTAGGAGGGTTGCCCTGAAGATTACATTCTAAGAGAGTAATTTATGCTCTTTGATGTGTCTAGGCTCAAGTGAAGCACCTCCATCAAGGTGTGAGTGTGAAACTAAGAAGGGAGAAGAGGAATTGAAAGGAAAAGCTAGTATTGGCTCATAAGGTAGCTCTCTTTTCACTCTTTCTTGTTGTATTCTTGGATGTAATAGTCATTGTATATTTATGTATATGCTTGTTATGTAAGATATGCCATATATTATTGCCATGATGTATTGTTACCAATGTGCTTGGGTGATGGATTGTGAGAATTGCTCGAGTGAGGTAGTGCCGAAAGTCCCTTGAGATGGGTGAGATGAAGCCGAAAGTCCCTTGAGATGGGTGAGACAAGGCCAAAAGTCTCATCACCGAGTGAGGCCAAGTTAAAAGTCCCTGAACTCGGGTGAGGCCATCCAAAAGTCCCTAAACTCGGGTGAGGCTAGACCAAAAGTCCCTGGAGCCCATTTTTGGCATTGTTGTGATTTCTATAGCATGTATAACATGTATTATGTGATTGAGAATGGTTGGATGCCAAATTACATGCTTTGACTTGTTATATGCCTTGATTGCTTCCTTGAATGAGTGTATGAGCTACTGAGATTCCATGAATCTCACCCATTCCCTTCCCAACTTAACATGTTAGGTGGAGCTCAAGGAGAGACAAGTGCACACCAAGGAGCCTAGGAGCATGTGTAGCTAAATGTTAGCTTTGTTTTAACTCTTTTGATGTAAAGTGGTGCCAACATGTATATGCACCCACTATTTTTGAGATGTAAATGTTGTAGCAAGTATAAATGTATGGATATATGATGTACAAACTATATAGAGAGCCAAATTAATAAAAATGTGGGTTTTGCCCCTTTTGTTGAATGTATGTGATAGTGTAATTTTGGCCGTAGCATAGTGAGTTTGGAATGTATGATGATTTAGATTACTTGGACATGTTATATAGACTATTTTTATGCTTTCAAACTTGTCCATGAGGAGTGAGAACATGTAAAAGGCCATTTGGACCCATTTTGGATGCCAAAACCGTTAATTTTGTGAGCTTCGTCAAAGTATGACCAGATGAGCTCCTCTTGCCATGAAATTTGGCATACCTCTAGAGTTTGTAAAAAGCTTCCCAAGAAGCTAAAGTGGGTAATATTCGGAGGTCTAGAGAATATTTGGTGAATTGTTGAAATTGGGAAATTTTAATGATTTGGTCATATACTGTTACTATAGGTCCGAAAAGAAATCCATGTTATTCATAGACCAAACGGTAGCCAAATGTCATGAAATTTTATACACATAAACTAGAAAACCACAGTGAACTATACCAATAAGAATCACCTAAATAGGAAGTCTGTAGAGAGAGAACAAATCTTCTGAAGTTCTATATCAGTATCAGGGAGCCACCTGACCTTCGTTACTGTTCCATCAGTTTTCGGGGTCTAAGGGTTGCTGAACTGATCTGGACTTATTTTTTTCCTCTAGTAGACATCTGTAGCTTTTCAAATTAGTATAGTGTGCCCAGATTGGATTTTTTTTGGATTTAGTTATGAATTTTTGAAGTTCATGATAGTAAGCTGCGCCAGAAACAGGGATAGTCGGACCTTTGTCCCATTTTCAATGTCAAACATGGTCCAAATGCTGAGATTATGGTTGGAAATTATTTTTATTGTAAATATAACACTTAGAACTTTCCAGAAAGCTATGGTTTGCTAGATTCTCATTTTTTTATAATTAGTTATGATTTTTCAAAATTAGAGCCAAAATCTGACTTTTGGGCCTAAGTGAGAAATTGTATTTTTCTTGTTTTTGGCTCCATACCCGTGGCTTATGGGTTGTTTTATGCTATGTATGAGTTGTATAAATGGAGTGTGAGTAGAGAATGTAAATGATAGGTTCACAGGACCTACGGGGCAAAAGATGAGTGTATGAAACCCCGTTTCATAGTATGAAAATGCCACGGATTGGTATTGGTTCTTTGGAAATCATATGGAACCGAGCCTAGAGGGAGGCTAGATAGCAGTAGTAGATTAAGGTGTTACAGTCATATTCAGGCGAACCTGAGAAATGAGTTGCTGTGGGGTCAATCGATGCACAACAAATGGGAACTCATAATATAAGCAAAGAAAAAGAGCAGTAAATGGTCTATTAGTGAACACGGAGGACCAGTAAGTAACAGATGAGCAGTAGGCCTAATAATTAAGACTGTGAAAAGCCCAACATAAATGGAGGCTTAGCTCAAGAATGTTGTAAGTGGGTAACAGTTAAAGTTAGAGAATGTCAGACACAAGAACAATAAGATTGTTGAGATCCGCCTATAAGGTGTTGACTCTAACCTAGGATGCTACCCTAAGTAGTCACGAATGACGAGCTAATATAATGAGTCCAAGACCCTACTGATAAAATGTTAAAATAATTTAAGGGTGATATCAGTGATGTATACAGTGAATATACAAACACGGTGTACCACATAAATGATACATAAAGATGAATATGATTAGCCCAATGTCAGAAATCTTGAAAAGAGAATGATAATAGTTTGAAAGTGTTAAATTTATTATAAACCTATAGGAGTTAATGGGGCTTATCGTAAGCTATAAGTCTGATAAGATAAGTAGCCTTGGCTAAATATAAGCTGAAGCCTAAGGGAAGTGACCGGTAGCATATTAATTTGATTAAAAGCTTAGTGAGAGTTCTCCCTAGATCGAGAAGGGGAAAATAAGATATCCTAAATGAAGGAGACCACTCAGTAGTGGTTAGCAAATTCCTCTCGATAGACCCCTGGAATTGTAGGGTACAGTGATAAGGGAAGCAGGGAAGAGCTGAGAAACTAGCCACAGAAGAAATATCCTCGCTTTAATAGTGATTAAATGAGTAAACTGAGCACAGAAAGGTAAACAGTTAGGGGTCCAATAGTTCATCAGACGAGCTCCCTGATATGAGAATGATATAAGGCATGTGAGTGATTAGAGCGCCCAGTAGAGCATGAGCTTTCAGTAAAGTAGACTCCAGACATCAAGAATACGTGTCCTAGATTGGGTCAGTGAAACCCTAAAATCAGTATGCTATGCTCCTAGGGATGAAGTTAAAAAGGCTAAACAGAGAGAAAGCCTAACTCTGATCCGAACATAGAAATGAGCTAAGACAGACAGTTAGTACCTTAGTGCCTTCAAGGAAGCTCGAGGAAGCTAAAGACCACCTCAGAAGGCGAGTCTTATATAATGCAGAGAAACAGTGTAAGTCGAGAGCACCATAGAATATAATTCCTAGGATTACATAAAATAGAACTCTTCTTACCAAGGGATGGTCTAGTTAAAAGTAAAGTAAGAATATGAGTGAAAAATAGACCCCTTTGATGTTATAAAGAATGAATAAGTGGAGGAACCCCAAGAAAATGCAGGTGCTCTTGAGCGTAAAGAAACCTGAATTGGCAATAGAAATACCTAATAGTAGAACATCCTTTTACCTAAGTAAGAGGATAAGAAAGGTAGAAAGAGAAGATATAACAGTGTTTAAGCCGAGGACATATTAGATTGAGAATAGATATTCAGTTAATGTACTTGAATACTTAAGAAAGCACACTTGTCCTTAGCATAGATGCCCTTCTAGCATGATAGTGCCCGAAGTAAAAAATAGTTGGGCAATGCAGAGAGATCTCAGGATGTAGTAAAGGAAGAATCCTATTTTCCCCGAGCACTCTATGAGAATAGGGCAGACAGAAGAAAGTAAGAAAGAAATACTTTAGATTGTTGGAAAACTTGTAATATACTGGCAATAGTGGCTTTGAGCTCAGTCATGAAGTGCCAGTGTATTAGCGTTTGATGTTATGGTTTGCTTGTAATAAAGGCTACATGATATATAGGTCTATCTAACCTAGTAGTAATATGGCTTAAGTGCATAGCAAATGACGACATCAATCACTAAAGTGTCCCGATAATCGAAAGGTATCCTAGTTAAAGAATGAGATAAGTCAAAAAAGAGAGGTAAAGGGATTCCAGTAATATCAAAATGATGAGAAAAGCATGTAGAAAGGAATCCCCAGTAAAGAATGTTCAAATCAAGATGGCATGAGTTTAGTATGGATGATTTGAGTCCCTTATAATATATGTAAATGAAATGAGAAGGGACCAGTGCATAGCCTTTCTCCTGCCAAAGATGTTAACCACACTCAGTGCGTGGGATGCCCTAGTGCCAAAACACCTAAAAGTAGAATGTGGACATAGTTAGAAACTGTAGGATATGAGAGGAAGGTTAAAACAAGTACACGTAAAGTAAGTAAGTCAATCGAGTAAGAAAAGAAAGCCCAAGTAAAAAGGGGCTGAAGTGGGAACCTGAAGATCCCATAAGAAGTGATGAACAGAAGTTAAAATACTCCTGAGTATCAGTATGATGGGATCCTAGAGAGTCAAATGACACAAAACCCACTTCGTACAAAGAGCATGATGTACTTCTAAGTTAGCCTCAATTATTATAAGTGATGGTGACTAGACTTAATGAGTATGTATTTTATTGTCAGATACAGTAATCTTAGGCTTTGACATCTCTCAGAAATGGATTACAGTAGATCCGAGTATAGCACAGCGGGTTACAGTAAACCCTAGCAAGGCTTTGAGAGGTCGTAGTAAACCCAGGGGTCATAGTAGATCTTACAAAGTTACAGAGAGCCCTAGCCACAGCATGATGGTTCTCTGGTGAGATGATGGCTTGAGATAGTTTTTACAAAGCAGTTAGTCTCAAAGACTAGTACAGTTTCAGTTAACTTTTACCTTAGAGACTAGAGACCTCCTAAGTCTGGTAGACCATTGCCACAGAGATATGAAGGCTTTAATCAGATAGTTAGACCACTTATTAGATCTCTTGAAAGATGAGCATAGTGCATGGGATGAGAAAAGCAAGAAAGTAGTTTTCTAGAGTTAGAGTCAGATGAACCATTACCCACCAGATATTAGCCCTGACCAAGGGATCAAAAAATCCCTATATGCTAGACTGTATATTTAAAAAGGGGTTAGGTATAATTTTTACATAAGGTAAGTAGTACAGTATGCCTCCAATGAGCAAAATTGTAAGAATAGCTAGCATCCCACCAGACTTCAACAGTGATTAGTGGTAGTCACTCTTCGATGGTAGTATGAGACATATATGTTAGGCCTATTAGTGTTGAAATGAGGGACTATAAAATGCCACTATAAGTGAGCAAAGAAAGTGAGGAAAAGTCTCGGCCTACAAAGATAGATGTAGTAGTAAATAGAGAAACTGAGATCATTAAAAGCAGAAACTCCTCAAATGAGTTGTAATCTTAGTAAATAATTAAGATATGAGGCTTGTGATAGAAAAGAAATAAAAATTATAATTATAGGATGAGCTAGTAAGAAAGAACGTAGAAGCAAACAGTGGACAACATATATAAATAAGTAAGTAGATAAACAGAAATCCCCAACGGTTGTAATGATTTAAAAAAGATAATGAGACCTTATGAGAAGCCATTAGGAGACGATACGGGACATTTGATATGAAATAAGTTACCTCCCGACATATGTAAGTGAGTCCACTGAAAAGAACGCTAACTTCTACGATGACTAAGACTATCCTGGTGTGATTAGTAAGCTCTCCCAGGATAGGCCTCTAAAGTTAGAAATGAAAGCTTGTATGATTCTTGAAAATGAGATACCTAAAGGCATGAGATGAGCTAGAAACAATGGTGTTATAGAGGCACTCTGCAATTTCAATTAAGATGTGAGTAAATGAAAAGGAATAGGGCTTTCACCTCCGAGTTTGGTTCATCTCTGCATACGAGAGGTTCTATTTCAATAGTTAAGCAAACCAAGAGATTGGTAACTAATTTTATTTCTTTTCAAACATTTACTTATTATTTTAAATACATATTTAACTATTAATATTTTATTTTGTAAGTACAAGAACTGGGGAGGCCCAATATATTCTGAGGTCTTTCTTAAGGCCCATAAATCAAGCAATGTTTAGGTTAGCAAAAAATTTGAAGTTGTATATATATGTTTCATTTTATATTTAATTTATATTTATTATTTTTTTTTTAATTTTGACCCTTTTTATTCACTTTTAGAATGAGTATATCTACAAGAAAAAAATGAGGCAAAAAATAGAGGAGAAAGTATACCAGAGATGGATTTATGGACGAAGGCTTCGGGAGAAAAAAAGAAGAAGAAAGGCTTAGTATATAGTTTACAAAGTATTTCACATAATATATATATATAGAGAGAGAGAGACAAAGAGAGAGAAATTCAACTATTGGATACTCTTACGCTCAAGACCTACCATACACTCACCTTTCTTATATATAGGAAATGATAAGAATGGAGTTTTTAAATTATGTGACACAAACGCACAACATTGATGTTAAGATGATGTTGGCCCAAGTTCTACATATAAGTTAGATATGTTTCATATCAATAGATATAATAATGATGATGAAAAGGAGGAGGAGGAGGAGGGGTAATTGTTTTTTTTAATTTTATGTAATTTAATTTATGTACATTTATTTTTATTAAATTATTTAATATTAGGGTTTTTTATTCTTATTTTATTTAAATTTAGTATTTTTACTTTATAAAATTATATATTATATATTCAATTAATAAATTCAATAATACACACACATAATATATAAACATCTGCAAAAAAACATCTTGTCAAATTTTAAAATGATAACGGCAAAAACAATAAAGGTGCAAATTTGAGAAAAAGAGAAAAAAAATTAAAATCAATTTCCAACCTGCCAAATTTTTGTTGTTCTTTTTTATATAGATCTCTTCTCTCTCTCATTTCATTTGTCATATTTTTTGCTATCTTCATTTTTGCTATTGGACTTGTCCAATTCTCTATGGTTTGGTCTCTTCATTTTCGCTCATCTATGTATGGCTTTGCTATTCATTTTCTCTTTATTTAAATTCTCTTCTCTTTCACTTCATATCGGATCATCTCTCTTCTCTTTGGTTGATTTTTTAATTTTTGGATTATTGATTTGATTTTCCCTTTTGCAAGTGAAAATTTCTAGATCTAGTTAAAATATTTTTTATTAAGTTTTTTATTTAATTTCGAACATTATATTGGATGGAATCTATTTTATTGTAATGCGGATAGGGATTTAGTTTGATTACTAATGTATGTAGGTTTTTTTTTCCACATATGGTTTTTTTTCTTACTTGGTTCTCAAGTTTGAAATAAATGAAATTTGATTTAAGGTTTTGATTTGATTTGAAATATTTTGGACACATGAAAATTTAATCGAAATCAAGCCAAATATAACTAGATAACATGTATGGATGAAGAAAAGGAATGAAAAACAAGATAACAGATAGCAAGAAGAACATAAAGAATCAATAACTAGGAAGAACATTGTAACACCATATGATTTTAGCCTTCCTCATACCTTTCTCAAGGATTTCACATCCTTAGCATACCAATTCTCGGAGAAAAGGCATTAAACAATGTAATATTCCACGTTATGTGGATTCAAAATTTTTTGTTTATACTTCGTGGACCCCATGAATTCTCAAATATCATTCTCTACTCATAATCCATCTATACAAGTCATAAATATCATAAAATATCTCATGCAATTCAGATTTGGAGCCCCACACATCAGAAAATGCATGTTTGTTTTTGAGCTCAAATTTTAGTTTTCTATCACAAACTTTGAAAATTCATAATTAAATCTAAAAAAATTAAAATCCATTAAACCATAACTTTTTGAAAAATCACGATTTATGCTAAAAATATTTCTAGGCTATAAAAACATCATTGGACCATGTTTGATAATAGAAATGTAACATAGGTCCAGCTGTCTTGGAGTTCTGACATAGTTTACTGATATGAGTTTTACAAATTTATAACTAATTCTACAAAAATTCAAATCAATCAAACTATACCAATCAAGAAAGCTACAGATGCTTGCTTTAAGGAAAAAATAATTCCTGATTTAGAAAATGACATTAAGATAACAAAAATTGAGGGAATAGTACTTAGGGTCCTGTTGCATTACTGACAGTGAGTCCCAACTTAAAAAATATATGTCTCCTTCAATATAAATCCAAATGGGGTGCTCTTTGTGGCTATGGAAATATTATAATTTTTAGTTCATGCTTGTAAAATTTTAAGCCAATCGGACTTCATTTGGCCCATAAATGATAGAAGAGAAGAAATTGACCATATGAATTGAAAATTTATAATTTATTCTCTAGAGCTTCAAATAATATGGTTCTTAGCTTTACAAAAAGCTCTAGATAGACTTAGATTCATGCCAAATTTCATGGGAAAATTCCTTCATTTGGTCAGTTTGTGACATAGGGTGCCAAAATGAGCTTTTTAAATACCAAAAGGAGTCAAAATGAAACCAAATGCTTTCCTACCCTAGCCATGACCTCTTGAGCACATGAGAAAGCTTAAATACAACCTACTAAATTTTTCCAAGAGGTTTGAATGCTCATCCATCACAAAATCACTACCCCCCTTGTTCACATACACAAGATTTCACAAATCCATTAATGCATATTGATAACCTCCTAATTTAGGACCCAAAAGGGCTATATTTGACACTAAATTAGGGAGGTAAAATACTTTTCTCCTAATTAATATGGTTAAAAATATACTCAATTAAACAAAACAAAGAAAGTATTATAATTATAATATTTTTATCAGTTTAAGCCTCACTTTAGTTTTGATTTCAATTTTAGGGAAAAGTAGCAAAAGGAAGAAAGAAATGAATATAAGAGAGGGAAGCTGAAAGTGGCCAAGGTAGATTGAACAAGACTTCTCGCCACAGCGAGACCGAAGTTCGCTATAGCGAGATGGCACTTTCGCCGTAGCGAATGGGAGGCTTCGCAATAGCGAAGTCGTGTCGCATAGAAATTCCAGAGAGCAACTCGCCATAACGTCAGAGTAGCGAAGCGCAGCGGAAACCTGAGGATTTATGAGATCTCGCTATAGCGAGAGACGTTCCTCGCCATAGCGAGATCGGACTTGAAACGCAGAGTTTTAATTTTCAAGCTTTAAAAGACGTTGGAAGAGTTAGGGTTCGGGAAATTTGGCGGCAGAGGAAGTTCTGAGCGTCCAGGAGGCGATTTTGGGAGTTCTTTAAAGGCTCTTGAAGCTTGGAGAGTGAAGGAAGAGAGGAATCAAAAGGGGGAGCTCTACTTTCTGCATCTCATTCTTCCCTTTGTTTGCTTTCTTTGTTCTTTTCATCTTCTCCATGTATTTTGATTGGGAATTCTCTGTAGATTTAGCTATGTGCGGCTAAATTCGTTTTTACTTAGAGCACTATGAACTTGATGTGAACTGAATCATTAATTGTCTTATTAATTGTGTTGATTGGAATCTTGTATATCCTTCTCTTACTTAATGCTTTCTTAGGGATTGGCCACCTCTTTGATTTGATTTGGGAAATTGAAATTTACCTTGAAAAAGGGATTCTTAATTAAACCTAAGAGTTGGATAAATTAAGTTTAGAATCATTTAATTTGTAATTGGGATAGACATATACCTGATTACCTTAATTGGTTTGTAGAGGGATATAGTATCTAATGCACTCTAACCCAAATCTAAGGACACTTAGATTCTAGGGGAGAGTAGGGCTG
Organism: Erythrophleum fordii; assembly: GCA_032878935.1. NCBI lineage: Eukaryota > Viridiplantae > Streptophyta > Magnoliopsida > Fabales > Fabaceae > Erythrophleum > Erythrophleum fordii. The sequence continues at coordinate 6,472,187 of JAVQMF010000029.1, forward strand.
TAATTACATCGACGGACGGTTATAGCTTCTGAACTCTTAACCCACAAGGCGATAATTAATAGCATTTAAACAAGAAATTAAGTTCTAGTGAGCATCAAGAGAATAGTGACTCTAGGTAATTCAAACCTTGGATTTTATCTTAACTGCCTGTGCCAACTAAGTTTCCTTTCAATTCGTTTTATTTTAAATTTAGTTCTAAAATCAAGAATCTCATAATTGGTTGTTTAACGTGGATAAAAGTAGGTTGTGCACTGCCTAATTGCATTCCAGTCATTCCTCGTGGGAACGATACTTTTACTTATCACTGAACTACTTGATCCGACCCGTGCACTTGCAGTCACGCATAAAAAAAATTTTAGCGATCAAGTTTTCTGGCGCCGTTGCCGGGGAATGGCTTAATTGTTCAGTTAGAAGTATATAACCTTTAGTAGTCCTCGATTAAACATTAGATAGTTAATTAGTTAGAATTTCTTTTCATTCTATTATTTGCTTTGATTCCTTTTTGTTTAAAGTAATACCGTTGGTTGAATTTTCCTTTACAGGTACCACAGTACATGCCGAAGCAAACTTCTACAACGAAGAAGCGCACAACGAAGAAAATTAGTGATCTCGTGGTAAACTTGAACTTTGAAGAAAGTCCTTCTAAAACTCCAAATTCAGTGAGTGAAGAAATGGCTCAAGAAGGGAATGCAAATCAGTCCATAAAAGACCTTGTGGGTCGTACTATGAAGGGCACTCTATCTAGCATAGTAGTGCCAGACTTTCAAGCTGCTAACTTTGAGTTGAAGCCAGTAATGATCTCCATGTTGCAGCTTAATGGACAATTCACTGGTGAGAGGTCTGATGAAGATCCCAACCGTCATATTCTGTCATTCTTGGGGGTGTGCGATTCATTCAAGCAGAATAGGGTACCAAGAGATGTGTTGAGACTTCGACTATTCCCTCTCTCTCTACAAGGAAAAGCCAAGGAATGGCTACTGACTTTGCCTGAGGGTTCAATAGATACTTGGGATAAGCTAGAAGCAAGGTTCAGAGCTCGTTTCATTCCAAATAATAAAATAGCAGATGCACGTCGTGAGCTCATAAACTTCAAGCAGGCTTTAGACGAGCATTTATATGCTGCATGGCAGAGGTATAAGCATTTACTTCGCCAATGCCCAAGCCATGGGATGGATGACTGTGCTATCGTTCAGAACTTCTGTACGCGTCTAACTCCACAAACCGATACGATGTTAGATGCTATTCTGAATGGGCGTTGGGATGAAATGCCTGTAGATGATGTTATTCAGGCATTGGATACATTATCTGAGAGTTATGTACAAAGAGGAGGTGATAGAAAGGTGAGTGTCAATGTTGCCAATACTCAAGAAGACCCCTCTATTCCACTTGCCACTATTCTTTCCGCTCTGAATAAGAGATTTGATATGTTCGAATCTCAAGTGCAGCGAAATCAGCAATTGAATGTCTGTTCTGCTCAGGTAGCTCCAATTGCTTGTGAAAACTGTGGGGATCTGCATTCAGTAGACTTTTGTCCTTTGGCACTGTTAGAACCAGTTAATTATGTGGGGAACTTTCTAAGGAATCAGAATCCATACTCCAATAATTACAATCCTGGGTGGCAAAATCATCCAAACTTCTCTTGGAAGCATGGACCAGCATTGAATCAACCAGCATCTTCCTCAAGCATTAAACCTACTCAACCACCAGGTTTCACCCAACCAATAAGGCAAAATGCACCTATCCAAGAACCTAAGACTAACTTGGAAGATGCCTTGGCGAAATTCATTAGTATTCAAAGTAAGCAAAATGAAGAGCAAGCTCAAGTAAATGCTAGAGTTGATACCTCCTTGAGAAATCTAGAACTGCAGATGGGTCAATTAGCCTCAGCAATGAATCCATTTAGACAAGGGGGATTGCCAAGTGACACGGTGCCTAATCCCAGAAGAGAAGGTAAGGAAGAATGTAAGGCCATAACTCTTCGAAGTGGAAAAGGGTTGCCAGATGTTCAAACACCAAGGGAGGTTAGCCACACACCTGCATCAAAGGCTGTTATAGATGAAGATAAGGGTGAAATTGCCATAGAGGAGACAAATAATGATAAAAGAATAGGAGAAGAATGTGTGGATGCATCAGTTGAAAAGAAGAGAAAAGTGAGTAATGAAGCAGTTAAAAAACAGCCAGATGTTGATAAGAGTGAGAAACTGCATACATCACTAAGGATAATTCCTCCATTACCTTTTCCTCAAAGACTTCAAAAGAAGGTGGAAGATAAGCAGTATCAAAAATTCCTAGAGATATTCAAACAACTTCATATCAATATCCCATTCTCAGAAGCATTGGAATACATGCCTAAGTATGTCAAGTTCTTGAAAGAGATGCTGAGCAAGAAGCGGAGATTTGGTGAATTTGAAACTGTAGCACTTACTGAAGAGTGCAGTAAAATAATTAACCCACGGATTCCAATGAAGTGCAAAGATCTGGGTAGCTTCTCTGTGCCTTGTAAAATAGGCACTCACTTTCAAGGTAAGGCTTTGTGTGATCTTGGAGCCAGTGTAAACCTTATGCCGTTATCTGTCTTTGAGAAGTTGCAACTCGGTGAGGCATGACCTACCACAGTAACATTGCAATTAGCAGATCGGAGCTTAGCATATCCACGAGGTATAATTGAAGATGTTTTAGTAAAGGTTGGTGAGTTCATATATCCAGCTGATTTCATTGTTGTGGATTGTGAAGAAGATAAGGATAATCCGTTGATTATTGGTCGTCCATTCTTAGCCACAGCTAGAACTCTTATTGATGTAGAGAAAGGGCAAATAGTGATGAGATTGGGGGATGAGCAAGTGGTGTTTAACATGGACAAAGCACTGAAATATCCTAGAGATGCTGAAAATTGCTTCAGAGTTTCAGTGACTGATGAGTTAGCTCAAGAACAATTCAATTCAATAATAATCAAAGACCCTATTGAAGCATTATTAATGGGAGTGAAGCATGAGAACGCTGAAACTAGTCATGAGATAGCCCAAATGCTGAATTTTTCAACCACTCGAGCTAAACAGAAGTGGCAAGTTGAATCTTTAGATTTGGCATCCCGTTCAGCAACATCTCTTAAGCCTTCAATTGAACAACCTCCGATTTTGGAGTTAAAACCTCTCCCTACGCATCTGAAGTATGCATATTTAGGGGATTCAGAGACATTACCTGTCATCATCTCTACAGCATTGAACTCTCATCAAGAACAGAGACTGATTAAAGTACTAAAAAGCCATAAAAAGGCTCTGGGATGGACACTTGCAGACATAAAAGGGATAAGCCCTTCCATTGTGATGCATAAAATCCTACTGGAAGATGATCATAAGCCATCTATAGAGAATCAGAGGAGGTTGAACCCGATGATGAAAGAAGTTGTCAAAAAGGAAATCATCAAGTGGCTGGATGCAGGAATCATCTATCCAATTTCAGATAGTGCGTGGGTTAGTCCAGTACAGTGCGTTCCTAAGAAAGGAGGAATGACAGTTGTGACAAATGAAAAGAAAGAATTGATTTCTACAAGAACTGTCACTGGTTGGAGAGTGTGCATGGACTATCGAAAATTAAATGCAGCTACCCGAAAAGATCACTTTCCCCTTCCCTTCATTGACCAAATGCTTGATAGACTAGCGGGGAAGGAATATTTTTGTTTTCTGGATGGTTATTCCGGTTACAATCAAATTTCTATAGCACCTGAAGACCAAGAGAAAACAACCTTTACCTGCCCCTATGGCACTTTTGCCTTCAGGAGAATGCCTTTCGGGTTGTGTAACGCACCAGCGACCTTTCAAAGATGCATGACATCAATTTTTTCTGATTTCATCGAAGACATCATGGAGATTTTCATGGATGACTTTTCTGTCTTTGGTGATTCATTCGAAGTCTGTTTGAAAAATCTCTCTAAGGTACTTGAAAGGTGTGAAGAAACTGACTTAGTTCTGAACTGGGAAAAATGCCACTTCATGGTAAAGGAAGGAATAGTACTAGGACACAAGGTGTCTAAGGAGGGTTTGGAAGTAAATCGAGCCAAGACATCATTGATTGAGAGGTTGCCACCTCCTACTAGTGTCAAAGGAGTCCGAAGTTTTCTTGGACATGTGGGGTTCTATAGAAGGTTCATCAGAGATTTCTCAAAAATCTCAAAGCCCTTAACCCAGCTGTTAGAAAAGGATGCCAAGTTCCTTTTTGATGATGACTGCTTAAAAAGTTTTGAAGAATTGAAACAGAGAATAATAACTGCGCCTATAATAATTGCTCCGGACTGGTCATTGCCCTTTGAAGTAATGTGCGATGCAAGTGACTATGCAGTAGGAGCTGTTCTGGGACAGAGGCGAGACCGAATTTTTCATCCTATCTATTATGCCAGCAGAACATTAATAGATGCTCAGGTAAATTACACTACCACTGAGAAAGAAATGTTAGCTATTATTTTTGCCTTTGAAAAATTTAGAGTTTATCTGTTGGGAGTTAAGGTGGTAGTACACACTGATCATGCTGCTATTAAATATTTGTTGAAAAAGAAAAAGTCTAAACCTAGATTGATTAGGTGGGTTTTATTGCTTCAAGAATTTGATTTGCATATAGTGGATAGGAAAGGAAGTGAAAACCTAGTAGCTGATCATCTTTCTAGGTTAGATTCTGAGCATGTTAGTGATAGTAAGCTTGTGAATGATATTTTCCCTGATGAATGCATAATGGCTGCTAATTTGCTACATGTACCTTGGTATGCTGATATAGCAAATTATATTGTTTGTGAAATTTTACCTCCTGATTTAAACTATTATCAAAAGAAGAAATTCTTGAATGAGGTTAAGTTTTACATTTGGGATGAGCCTTATCTGTTCAAAAGATGTGTGGATGGAGTTCTTAGGAAGTGTGGTCCCGAGATTGAACAACATGACATTTTGCTTGCATGCCATGCATCACCATTTGGGGGACATTTTAGTGGTCAGAAAACTGCCTTTAAAATATTGCAATCTGGTTTTTATTGGCCTACATTGTTTAAAGATTCTCATTTATTTGCCTCTCACTGTGATGCTTGTCAAAGATCCGGTAATATTTCTAAAAAGCATGAACTTCCTCAAACTGGTATCTTTGAAGTTGAACTGTTTGATTTGTGGGGGATTGATTTTATGGGTCCCTTTGTTCTGTCTAGAGGCCAACAATACATCTTAGTGGCAGTTGAATATGTTAGTAAATGGGTTGAGGCGGTAGCTTGCCAACATAATGATGCTCAAACAATGGTGCGATTTATTAAAAAGAATATTTTTTCTCGTTTTGGCACACCTAGAGCTATCATTAGTGATGGTGGAACTCATTTTAATAATCGTTTGTTTAAAACTTTGCTGGAAAAATATGGAGTTCACCATAAAATGGCTTTAGCTTATCACCCTCAAACCAATGGCCTCTGTGAAGTGTCTAATAGGGAAATCAAGAGAATTTTGGAGAAAACAGTGAGTGTTAATAGGAAGGATTGGTCTGATAAGCTAGATGAAGCTTTATGGGCATATAGGACAGCTTACAAAACACCAATTGGTATGTCTCCATATCAATTAGTTTTTGGTAAAGCTTGTCATTTACCTTTGGAACTTGAGTACAAAGCTTTTTGGGCCATAAAAAAGTTGAACTTAGATTATAAAGATGCGAGTGAAAAGAGGCTGTTAAACCTTAATGAACTTCATGAATTCAGGTTACAAGCTTATGAGAGTTCTAAGCTATATAAGGAAAAGACAAAGATCTGGCATGATAGAAAGATTTTGAAAAGGGATTTCATACCTGGTGACTTAGTGCTATTATATAACTCTCGTTTGAGATTATTTCCAGGAAAGCTTAAATCCAGGTGGTCTGGTCCTTTTAAGGTGGTATCTACCACTGCCTTTGGTGCCATTGAAATTCAAGATGAGAAAAATGGAGAAACCTTTAAGGTCAATGGCCAACGCTTGAAACATTACCTTGGTGGACCAGTGGACAGGATGAAGACAAATGTGCAACTCCAAGATTACTCATAGAAGCGTCATGATAGTCTGGCTGAAGACTTTAAACTTAGCGCTTCTTGGGAGGCAACCCAAGTTTTCTTTGTATTCTTTTTGTTTGAATTTAAAGTCCTTCTTATTTTGGGTTTGATACTTTTTTTTTTTATTATGTGTTTTACAGGTTAAAATGTGGATATCAAGGAGCTTAGGATTGTCAGGAATGAGCAACATTGGGCATGTTCACAGGGAGTTTCTAACCATGCTTTAAATTATACTTTATTATTATATCTGGTTGCATTTGAGGGAGAATTTTAGTGAGCATGTAGATGGAGAAATTTAGTTAAAAAAAAAATAAATAAATAAATAAATAAAATAAAATAAAATAAAAAATTCGCTATAGCGAGACTCCATCTCGCAATGGCGACTCTACTTATCCCACTCCTGGTACATAAACCTGAATCTCTCGCTATGGCCGAGATATGGCGAGTCAGTTGAATTTTAAGTTTTCGCTATTGCGAGAATATTTCCTCGCCATAGCGAAGATCTCTATGCTATATTTTGGTACAAAATCCAGAGAGAAGCTCGCTGTAGCCTGGCTATTGCGAGTAATTGTTGCATATAAATGTTGCCAAGTTTCCTCGCTACTGCGAGGCAGCTCATGCGCTACAGCGAGTGCAGCAGCCTCACTTTTCAGTACAAAATCCAGAGAGTCCCTCGCTATAGCCTAGCTATGGCGAGACGCTTCAACCACCAATAATTATCCAAGTTTTCTCGCAGTAGCGAGAGTAAATTTCGCTATAGCGAGTTCAGCAGCTTTGCCTTTCGTAATAAACCCAGAGAACCCCTCGCTATTACCTGGCAATAGCGAAATTATAAAAAAAAAAATATTTTTCCTTCGTAATAAAACAACCCCTATTTTCTCTCCACTCCATCGTTTTACCTCGCTACTGCGACGAAGCAGCTATACCTCCTCCATCCTTTCGTTCGCTGCATTTCGTGCATCTTAATCTCGCAATCCCATCACCCATCGCATCTCGCACATCAGGTAATTCGATTAACTCCTTTATTTCCCTGAATCACTGGTTATTTTTGCTGGATCTGGTCATATTAGGGTTATTATTGTTTTGCTTAGATCTACATATTTAGGGGTCAATGGTTAATTTTTCTGGTTGGTTTCTACTGGTCGAATGTTTCTGTGTAGATATATGGCCTCAATTTGCTTTTTCCTCCGTTTAATTCTGGCTGGGCAGAAAATTGTGCGAACTCGCTGTAGCGAGCTCGAACTCGCTATAGCGAGTTCGATACTTTTCCTAGAATTGAACTGTCTGGACCATTTTTCGTGGGATTACTTCTTTATTCCTTGCCCCCTAGTCCTTTGGATGCCTTTAATTGTGCCTTCCCTGAGCATAAACATGCTGCATTCATTTGATTTCTGGATTTAAGTATATCCTTTGAAGGCTGCCGCTGATTTTTATTTTTCCTTCTTGTTTGAATTCAGATTATGGCTTCTAAGAAACAAACCAAAACTGCTGCAGCCTCCTCCTCAAAGCAAAAGAAGCAATCGTACGATAAAGATCGATTTGCATCTGCTCGGGCAGAATTTCGCTTTGATAGACTCTTCGCAGACAGAGGTGTTGTGGAGGATCGCTATTATGCACCTCATGTGTTGGACCTCACCTTCCCGGATTTTGAATGGCATGGATTGCAGGGATTTACTAAGAAGCCAGTGCATCGGATCCCTTTAATGATCCAAGAGCTTTATGCAAATTTTGAGGATACCGAGGAAGAGGAGGATGAGTACTACTGCCGTTCAGCTTGGGTGCGCATTAACGAGCAAGTTTTTAAAGACTTCTATGAGCTACCTGATGTTCAAGAATATGCTTTCCAAACGTACATAGAGAGCCCTCAGTCCATTCCTTGGGAAGAAGTAGAGACCACCATTGCAGAGGAAGGAAGAGCCTGCCTGGTTAATAAAGTTTACCCGGTTAATCAACTCAGTAAGCCCGCCCGTTATTGGTTACAGTTCATCACGAGTAATATCCTGACAAGTTCTCATGGCTCAGACATGACCCAAGAACGAGCTACTCTTACGTGGTGTTTTATGACTCAGCAGTGAGTAAATATTCCTCACCTCATGTACTTGAATTTCAAACAAGTTGCGAGGTCCGACCGGGTTAGCTTGGCATACCCTCACATGCTCACCGAGTTACTCACTATGGGGGGTTGCCGCGTCTCTAAAAATGATGCGCAGTTCAAACCCAAGGGGCCATTCAAATATGATAGCATGAAAGATGCACCAGGGCAGCCTCATAGGCAGAGAGCACAGGCACAGCCTGAGGCCCCTCCACCTCCTCCCTCACATCAGCACCGGGTTTCTCCAGAGCCATCGGGACATGAGGCTCCTTATCAGCCAGATTTTGAGAGTTGGGCACGAGAGTCTATCCATAGGCTGGAAGGTCATGTCATATCAATAAAGGATCAACTACAGACGCTTATGGACTACTTGATGCCGGCTCCTCCACCGCCACCTCCTGAGGCTCCTCAATCACCGATCATCATTCTACCTCAGGAGCCTGCACCTGAAGATCAACCGGGGCCGTCTGATTCTTAGGACTTTTCTATCCTGCTGCCATTTTTTTTTGTTTTACTCATTTTATATTTTGGATAACTGTACTATGGATAACTGTATTTATTTATGCTCTCAAATCCTGAATTGGCTGTGCTCTTAAATTGTCTTATTAATTCTAATGCCAACTTACTGTCTCCTATATGTATTTTGTCCATTTTTGTCTATCAGATGAAGGAGCCGTTCACATGCAACCCCTCGCTATGTTATCTCTTCTTATCAGGGGAGTCTCGTCTCTCCCTACCTCTTTTTATCCCTTCCCTGCACCCCCTTTTGCTTCTATTTTTCTGTCCATTTCTGAATTTCCCATTTTGATACATTGCGGACAATGTAACTTTCAAGTGTGGGGGAGTTAAGGTAATCATAGATAAATATAGGATAAGTGGATATAAATTGACAATAACTTCCTCCTAGTAATAATATTCAAGTGCTTACACTCCTTATGCTCATATGTTAAATCAGATTCAGCCCTTCTCACTTTAGATGAATATTAATTAAGGAATGTAGAGGTTAAGTGAACTTGAATTGGATAAAGTAAGTAATGTAGTCGTAGTATGCACCCTAAATAGGAGCACCTTCCAACAAGATGATTTTGGAAGTAATTCAAGTCTTTCTTATAATGAGCTTCTAGTTGTTTTAGATCTCCCCAATTTGCCTGTTCCTGATGGATACCTGATTGTTAGTTGAGAGGGATATTAAAAAAAAAAAAAAAGCAAAGGATTCTCTACTCCAATGGTTGAAATCACCTAGTAACCGGGGGTTTGCACCAAAAAGTGTGAACTTTCGCGTCAAACAGTGATAAAACTAAGAGTATGCTAGTAGCCCTCTGAGGATTTCTTTAATCTGAGTAACCGGGTGACTTCATAACCAATGTTGTCATTCGCGTCAAAAGGATTAAGTAATTTGACGAGGAGAGAGAAAAAAAAACAAAAAAAATAAAATGCTGAAAATAATTCTGCATTGAATAATAGAGACCCCTCTCAATGAGCATTGATGATTGAAGTTAGTACAGATGATTGGGTTAGGTTTTGAAATTGCTAGGAAAACTTATTTAAGATTGCTTGATTATTTCTTAACATCTCTTGTTGAGCACACACACACTTTAGAAATAAGGGTGTTACTATGAGTACATTGTTTTCAATTTCTATTCGAGTTTTGCTGAGTTTCTGCTTCTGAAGTTGGATTCATTATAAATGTGGGGGGGATCTGTAATTCTGATTGCTTGGGCGTGATTCTTTCTAAGATTTGCTTGAGGACAAGCAAAGATCTAAGTGTGGGGGAGTTTGATAACCTCCTAATTTAGGACCCAAAAGGGCTATATTTGACACTAAATTAGGGAGGTAAAATACTTTTCTCCTGATTAATATGGTTAAAAATGTACTCAATTAAACAAAACAAAGAAAGTATTATAATTATAATATTTTTATCAGTTTAAGCCTCACTTTAGTTTTGATTTCAATTTTAGGGAAAAGTAGCAAAAGGAAGAAAGAAATGAATATAAGAGAGGGAAGCTGAAAGTGGCCAAGGTAGATTGAACAAGACTTCTCGCCACAGCGAGACCGAAGTTCGCTATAGCGAGATGGCACTTTCGCCGTAGCGAATGGGAGGCTTCGCAATAGCGAAGTCGTGTCGCATAGAAATTCCAGAGAGCAACTCGCCATAGCGTCGGAGTAGCAAAGCGCAGCGGAAACCTGAGGATTTATGTGATCTCGCTATAGCGAGAGACGCTCCTCGCCATAGCGAGATCGGACCTGAAACGTAGAGTTTTAATTTTCAAGCTTTAAAAGACGTTGGAAGAGTTAGGGTTCGGGAAATTCGGCGGCAGAGGAAGTTCTGAGCGTCCAGGAGGCGATTTTGGGAGTTCTTTGAAGGCTCTTGAAGCTTGGAGAGTGAAGGAAGAGAGGAATCAAAAGGGGGAGCTCTACTTTCTGCATCTCATTCTTCCCTTTGTTTGCTTTCTTTGTTCTTTTCATCTTCTCCATGTATTTTGATTGGGAATTCTCTGTAGATTTAGCTATGTACGGCTAAATTCGTTTTTACTTAGAGCACTATGAACTTGATGTGAACTAAATCATTAATTGTCTTGTTAATTGTGTTGATTGGAATCTTGTGTATCCTTCTCTTGCTTAATGCTTTCTTAGGGATTGGCCACCTCTTTGATTTGATTTGGGAAATTGGAATTTACCTTGAAAAAGGGATTCTTAATTGAACCTAAGAGTTGGATAAATTAAGTTTAGAATCATTTAATTTGTAATTGGGATAGACATATACCTGATTACCTTAATTGGTTTGTAGAGGGATATAGTATCTAATGCACTCTAACCCAAATTTAAGGACACTTAGATTCTAGGGGAGAGTAGGGCTGTAATTACATCGACGGACGGTTATAGCTTCTGAAGTCTTAACCCACAAGGCGATAATTAATAGCATTTAAACAAGAAATTAAGTTCTAGTGAGCATCAAGGGAATAGTGACTCTAGGTAATTCAAACCTTGGATTTTATCTTAACTGCCTGTGCCAACTAAGTTTCCTTTCAATTCGTTTTATTTTAAATTTAGTTCTAAAATCAAGAATCTCATAATTGGTTGTTTAACGTGGATAAAAGTAGGTTGTACACTGCCTAATTGCATTCCAGTCATTCCTCGTGGGAACGATACTTTTACTTATCACTGAACTACTTGATCCGACCCGTGCACTTGCGGTCACGCATAAAAAAAATTTTAGCGATCACATATCAATGTCAAAAACTCATATGTTCATGCATATGGCCTTCAAAAAGATACATACATTATATTTACATGTAATTGGACTTGCTCAAGTGCTTACATCATAGATACATCTTATAATTACGAGGTTTGACATTAAAATACAAACAAAAGGTTCATTTTGCAATACACATGTCAAAATCTTGTTTCTTCAAGGTGGTTGACCTCCACTTCTTGGCCTACTTGGCTCACTTAGACATGGGTAGACATTGGAGAGGGGAGAGTGAGATTCTAAGAATTTTAATAGTTCTTTACCCTTTCAAACATAAATACATGATATAAGTATAGGCCAAGGAATGCAAGCATGCCTCAATCACTTCTAAAATCATGTATAGCCACTTTTCTCATGTCAATTCAACTTATACAACTCAACATAGGCTTTGTAGGTCATTGGTTTGGCCTCACCCAAGTTTTTGAGACTTTTGAATTTGCCTTACTCATATTTGGGGACTTTTGACTTAACCTCACTCTATCTTGAGACTTTTGACTTTGTCTTATCTTCTCTTTGGGATTTTTGGCTCCTCCTTACCCTTCTCAAAGACTTTTGGCTTTACTAAGTCCATTTAAGCCATCATACTTTTAAACAAGTTTAAAGAAGCATGTCAAGGTACCAAGGCTCTACATCAATGGCTATAATCCATTGACATAATTCAAACACACATACAAACAATTCAAGACAAGTAACAAATCAAAAAATACATATGAGAAAGGTTAGAGAGATACCTTAAAGCAAGGAATGTAACTTTTTCTCTTGGGTTTTCTCCCTCTCCTAGGGCCACACACTTGGAAGTAGGTGGATGGTGATTTTTTTAGTCTAAACACATTAATTAAGATATAATTACATTCTTGAGACTTTTTCTAACACTACTCACACATTAAGGAAGCCTACTCCCTCTTATGATTCCATTATAGTTCCATTCAAGATCTAAAGAAGCAACTATGAAAATTCTTGATCTTAGCCCCATTTTCTCCTTCTATCTAGGCCTCTTAACTCCATTTAGACTTTTTAGAGTCATCACATCATCATTCCTAAGAGCTTAGATACATGCTGCTTCTTTAAGTTATACTATGGAACCCATACCTCTAACTCTCAATTTATGGCTTCTAAATTATTTCCAAGGCCTCTTCTCATATCCTTTCATTATATCTAACCTCATTCTAGCCTTAGAACAAATTAAAACTCTCTCTAGGTATATGAGACCCTCTTGGCCGAGACACACTCACACTTGAGCTCTCGTGGAGTTTTCTTTATCTCCTTGATGGAAGAATCATTTGAGAGGCTCCCTAAGGGTTTTAGGAGCTTATTCACACTCTTTCATAAGCTAGGAAACTCTTAGAGAAAGTTAGATTTTGCAATATACAAATCACTTCCTAACTTGCTAACTTGAATTTCCATGATTTTTTTTCTTTAGGTTTTATTGCATAATCTTATTTCCCACTCCTTAAATCCTAAGTTCCATACTTGCTATGGGTCAGACTTATCTAGCTATTCTCTACTTGGCCAAACTCACCCATGGAAGGAGTAAAGGAAGGAAACAAGAAAAGCCATGAGACATATCTTCATTCTAGCTTAATCCAAGAGCTCTTCTTATTAGGTTGCTCCTCTCTTTCAAACTCTATCTTTCTCCCTTTGAATCAGACCTAAAGCAGTACCATATCACACATAAAAACCTTTCTCCTCCTTTGGTGCATTTCTCTCCCTGGTATTTTTCTCCCTATTTGGGCAAAACAAGGTTGATTAGAAGGAGGAGCAAATTCTGGATGTTTTAAGAAGCTAGGGTTCCACTTTTGCCACTTTTTATTTTGCACTTTAGTCTTTATTCTTGGTTTTATCTCATTGGCTCATTTCAACTCCTTTTCAAAAACTGTATTTTCCATCATGAAGTTTAGGTTCTCTAACCTATAAAATAGCTTTGGAAGCACTTAATTTGGATTTGAAACCTTCTCAAACTGTTCAATCAAAGTTTAGGTTAATCGATATTAGAAAATGTATATCGGAGGGGGTTTAAACCATTTCAGGAGTTCCTATGATTTTTAAGACCTTTGAAAATTTGGGATAACTTAATTTTTCCATTTAAAAATCCCTCCTTGGTGTTTTTCAAGACTCCAAAATGAGTCTTGCTATAGCAAGAAACACCTCTTGCTATTGTGAGAGCTTATCAGTCCCAAGTCCTAACTATTCTAGTCACAACTTGTGCTATTAGTAGAAATTCTTTGGGTTTTGTATGAGCCACAAACTTGCTATAGCGAACTGGCATCATAACTATAGTGAATAGGTATCCTAATTATAGTGAGGAGACTTGAAAAAAATTCTAAAACCTTAAGTCCTCGCTTCTACAAAAACTCGGATGTTACAAACATAATTTGAACCTAGAAAATGAAAATAGAATGAAGAATGAACAAAAAAGAAAAAAAAAACCAATATAAAAAAATGCAAAATCAACAACTTAAAAGAAAATGTAGAACAAAAAGAACATAATGAAGAATGCAAAGAACAACTAAAAAGCATTGTCTAACAGAATAATGGCTGGAAACATGTCCAACCATAAAATTTTTTAAAAAAGTATGATTTTATTTTATTAATTAATTCTATTTTAATTTTAATTTTTTAAAATTTTTAATTATTATTTATATCAATTTTTATTAATATTATTTAATAATTAATTTTTATTATATAATTTTTTTAACATTATTCCTTAATTATTTATTGTATATTAAATAAAAATTTTATTTATAAATTAAAAAATTGCTATTGATGTGACATAATTTGACAAAGGTGGGAGGCAGACAAAGGAAGTAAGGCTAACTACAGTTTAGTCGAAATAAAATACCAACAATTAAAAAAAATTAATTGGTTGTCTGACTAAAATATTAGTTGGAAATATATGCTTTCCAATTGAAATTTATATTTTTTTGACTAAATTTTCAGTCATTAATCCCTTTTTTTTTTTTGTAGTGGAGGATCCTTATTTATACATATCAATTATGGGTGCACTATAATATGCAATGATCACTAGACTCAAAATTAGTTTTGCTATAAACAAAGTATGTGAATTTATGCAATCCCCACTCAAGATTCATTGGAAGGTTGTAAAAAGAATTCTTCGATACTTATCAAGAACAACCTCTTATCATCTCAAACTATAACCTTGCAAAAACAAAACAATCATAACATATTAAAATGCAGATTGGGCTTTGGACTACAATGACAACCAAAGTATTTCAAGATTCTGCATTTGTTTAGGTGTAAATCTTGTCCCTTGGTGGTCAAAAAAAGAAACTACTATTACAAGGTCAAGTACATAGGCAAAGTATAGAAGTATGATTACTACAGTGTCTAAAGTTTTATGAATAAAGTCAGTATTCTAAAAACTTAACATTGGTTTGTCTACCCTACTTCAAAACCTATGTGACAACTTGAGTACAATAATGATGATAGCTAATCATATCTTGCATGCTAAAACAAAGCACATAGAATTTAACTTACACTTTGTAGGAGAAAAGACCATAAAGGAGGAGACTGTTGTTAAACAAATTCCCTCCTCAAGTCAGGTTGCTAATGGTTTAACAAAAGCCATTTCAAGCATAGTGTTTCATGGTTTTAACTATCATTTAGGAGTTGAGGGATCCTTGGAATTACAGGGGAATGTTAGAAAAGTTAGGAGTTAATGAGTATATTTTATACATGTAAATAGATATAATTTTGAGATTTTAAATAATATAAATTTTAGATATATGGATAATAAGCTAATTCTATATATATCTCTTTCCATACTTAATTATAGAATATAAAGGGAGTTTTGTTACATAACTTATCTATATTCCCTTTTTAAAGGAAATTTTGTTACATAGCTTATCCATATTTCTTTTTAAATATATGTGCACAAAAAGTAAAAAAGAAAAAAAGAAAGAGACAAGTCAGGAGGAATAGTAAGGGACGTACAAGCAGACGCGACATAGAAGGCTTGTAAAAGTAGATATTGAGAGCGCTTAAAAAACAACTCAAATTTAAGATCTATTCTTGTTCTTCTCTTCCCATATATTCTCCTCATTTTTTTTCTACCTCTTTACAAATTTTTGCAAAATTTTTCTTGAGTTTTTCAAAGCCATGAGTGACTATTTTTTTTTTAGTTTTCTAGTCAAGGTTATTAAGGGTTTAGTTCAATGAACAATTTATGAGAGTCTTGATTTATTTGTTTTTCTTTTCTTAAATATTGAAATATTTTCTATTTTTATGACATTATCATTTAGTTAATTTAATTGGTACCTTATTTTAATAGAGTAATTACTGCTATTTGAATTTGTGAATCTATAGTTGTTTATTAAATTCAGTAAAGTAGCAATTTAATACCTTTGATAAACCAAAATTGTCTTTATGTATTGATGAAAGTATTTGTTCCATTTTAAACATGTGAGCATATATATTGTTGAATGGTAATTGGTGATTTTTCTTGTTCTTAATGCTGTTCCTAATTTAAATTCTAAGAGCTCATTTGGGATTAATTAATGAATAAAGTTTAATTGAAAAACTTGTTCCATCTAAACACCAGTAAGGAAGGGTAAAATATCATAGCTAATTGATGTTTATAACCAATCTATTTTAGAAAAGAAATTATTTATGCTTTTTTTAAAGTTTTCGATGATCAAATTAGTTGAGTTAGACCCAAAATAAACCTTGGCTAGGAGTTGTTTGCATTGTATTCTTTCTAAAAATATTTCCTGAGTTTATTTATTGCTATTTTATTTTATTAAAAAGAAAAATTGCCTTATTTTCTTTTTTCTATATTTTAATTTTGGGTTAAAAAATTTGGCTAGTCCTTATAGAATATGACTCTACTCACTATATCTATGATAAATTTTTTTTTAAAGTAAGAAATTATTTTTGGTGGCTTTGACACCCATCAGGAGTGGTTAACATTCTGTTGTGTTAGAAATATTATGAGAGAAGTTAGGGATGTTAGAGAAGTTAGAAGTGGTTGGTTGCTTCCAAATCTAAGTACCATGTGGGGTTTGCAACTACCTCAGATGTTGCTAGTAATGCAAATACTTGATCTTTACTCTATGCCTTTTAGTTGTTATTATAGTGACTTGATCATTGAGGAACAAGCCATGAAAGCTTTGATCAAATCGATACCAAGTATCTGCTAAATGACCAACTTTGCCACATATCTAGCAAGTATCAAAGGCCCTTCGACTATTGGATCTTGCCTATCTACCATGTCTACCATCCAAATTTCTTACTCTTCCTCCAAGATTTACATTTATCCTTCTGCTGTGGGCCATTGTGGTCAATTCTAGTAGAACTGTCATATGAATCATGTTTTGAAGACTATGTTGTTGGTTGAGAGTGAAAGAACCTCCTCCTTACTTTTTCTTAAGCATGATTAGATCATTGAAATCTTCTCCAATAATTAGTAGATTAGAGCAAGAAAGGGATGTCTACTAAATATGTTTATACTAGTCTATAGTCATTCTAAGACCATGGTGCAAGTGTAGTCCTATTAAGAGCCATTGCAAGTCTATTTTCTTATAAGAACCCATGCCATGAATGAAGAAACTTCCTTGATCAACTATTCTAAAATGGATCTCTTCTCCCCACCAAATGGTAAGACTTCCGAATTGAGTATGTATTTGTAAAACCACATTTTCTTGCTAAAGCTTTATTTCTTTCACATCTTATAATAATGAATAAAGTTTGTGGTTTATAATGTTATTTTTCTCTATATATAATTATATATGATTTAGTCTTATTATTATATATAATATATGCACACATATCTAGATATCAAGTATATTGTCTCCATTAATTAGTGTTTGATGGATAAGTTCGTTCAAAATTAGTTCAGATATCTATTTTTATATATATTTGAATTCTACCATTAATAGTTGATGGAATTTTTTTTGTTGATATAATCATAAAACCTTAAACATAGGAAATAAACTATTTGATGTCTGGCGGGAGTAACAAGAACTGGAATTTTACAAATTGATAAAATAGTGTATCTAAATCTTGTTGTATGACTTGTAGGTGAATTGGTAAGTTCCAGAGTTCCTTTAGATGCCAAAGCTACTTTTCCCAGAAGACGCCCACATTGAGAGGATAACTATGCAGATGCGAGAGAAGTTGCTGGTTGAGTATAAAGTGCATTGCATCTTGAATTACTAAGAAAAACGAGGCCAGTTGTCCGATAATGAGAGAGCTATTCCATGTGAGTGTGTGAAACTAATTAGGATCAAACCAAATAATAATGGTTGTGTTGCTCTTTGTATACTTGTTGGACTTCCTGGATGTGTCCACAAATAAGTACCATTGATTTGCCAACATATGACTGCCCCAAAGAGGGTGTGGTTGGGTGTGCAATGTTGTAACCGGCATAGAGTGTTGCTATTTTGAAAGTAAGGTCACAACACTAACTCACTAGGCAATGAAGATTGCTCGCAAGGGTTCGAATATTTATTTTGATTGAGTATATAGCAGTCCAAATTGCCATTCCTCAGTACAAATCAGGGATCCTTGACATTCATCTTTTTTAATTTAATTTTATAAATATTTTGACTATTGCTTTGGGATTTGTTTTATTTATATTAATCTTGACTGTTACCTTTATAATTAGCCTGCAAGTTTGACTACGAATTTCCTCTTCTCAAATTTGACAATAGCGCTCAATATGAGGTGTAGCTTATATGCTAGTGAAAGTAAAGAAAATGAAAAAAGAAGCATTTTAAACAATTGAATTCAATCTAAGCTAGGACCTAAAACTTTAAAGTATATAAGCATATCATATATATATATATATATATATATATATATATAATATTTCTGACTACTATTTAATTAGAAATATTGAAAATTCTGTTCAAATCATGTGTACCAAGGTCAATGCATAGTTGGTAGCCAAATCTTTCGACTCCGCGCACTCTACCCTCATATTTCATGTTTAAACATTTCACAGTAGAGTTAAATTTAATTGACGTGATTTTTGTTGGTTAACTAGTAAAATGGGAAGTATTTGGCTTAAATTAATATTCTTAACGGAGAATATCATGTCGCGTTTCACCTTTAATCTGAAATTAAGATAGGGTGCTTCTGCTTCAAAAATGACTTCGGAAATATATAAAAGAGTTAAAAGAAAATTTAAGATTAATTATATAATAAATTATATTAACCTCATTTAAGGTTTAACTAAATTATTTTTTATACTCTTCTTATTTCAAAAATATCATTTGGCCTTGACAATTAATATATATTGCAAAAATTTTCCCAAATTTAGTTTTCATCAATAAAGTTAACTTTCTCTATAATATGTGTTTTTTAAAAATAAGATTAATTAAATATTTTTATTGAAATATTAAGAATAATATCATAGTCTCACGTTGGACTTTAATATCAATTTAATTACTTTTACTATTAAAAGTTAATTTGATTGACAGAAAGTAAATTAAAAAAGAATTTTTTATTATATATGTGTATATATATATATCGAATGTTAAGGAAGTATAATTAATTATATTTTTAAAACAAAATGTATATCAAGTATAATTTAACTAAATTAAGTAATGAGATATTAATATAATTTACTTTCTTCCGAGATGTCTATGTATTAGAAGCCTTAGCAGTGAAAGAAGGTGCTTTATTTGCTTGTGATTTATGCTTAAGGAATATTTGTATGGAACGAGATTCAGTGGCCACTATGGAGGTCATTAATAATGCAACCCCCTGAACTTCTCTTACTTTGCTGCTACTGGTGAGTTATTCTTATTTTTTTAGGAAATTTAATTTGGTTAGCTTCCCATGGTTCCCAGAAATGTTAATTCTGCAGCTCATTGTCTAGCTCTATTTGACAAATCAACTAAAGAGGGGGAAAAAAATACTGAACTGAGTTCCAGTGTTTCTGTCATGTACTTGTCATATTCCTCAATAAAATTTGTTCCACCTTTAAGTTAAAGAGAAAAAAAAAAAAAATCTCTACTCCACCATCAATCTCTTTGAAATAGCGGACATATTTTTTTGAAAATGGCATTCTCTTAGTTCTCACATGAACTGCCTTCTAAAATAAAGTCCATTTGAGGGACATTGTAGTTGGGCTTTCACAGGGATTCATTCAATATGACACAATTTTTAGGGTTTCTTCCGTTTTTAGAGATAAATTTGACGGAGTTTAAATATGCACTCATTGGGTTATAAATGCGAGAGAGAAATCTTATGAGATAAAATTAAATTAAAGAAAAGGCATATAAGTGAAAAAGGTTCAAAAATGTAAATTTCTTAAAGTTTTGAATCGAAACATGATGTCAAATTCATTAATATATCTCATAAAAAGAAACCCAATAAACTTATCTTATCAAATTCATTAATATATCTTAAACATTCATGTCTTTCAATGGCAAATTACTCATAAATTTGATGAGGGTGCTTTGTCTACTAGGGGGTTGTAATTCAAAGATGATCAATTCTAAATTTATCATATAAAAAGTTAATTGATCTTATTGATATTTAAATGTTCTGTTATCAATAGATTTGTTCATGGGGTCAGCTGCAAATTTGACTTATGTCAATTTTCAAAAAATATGAATAAAAAAATTTAAAATTTGACAAATTCCTATATCAAATGAAATTAGAAATCTTCCATATAATCAGATCTGCATATGAGACATCGAAACATATTTTAGCTCCAAACTTTGCAAATTAAAATTTTGTTCTCATTTTTAATCCCCGTTAAACTAAAATAACTGTATACTTTTCTCTTTATGCATTTATATGAATTGAACCCCAAACAAAGAAATTAAAACACAAATTGACCTCCCAGAAACAGGACACACAAACACTCAGGGGAACCAAATGGAAACCTTACCTTCATACGTTAATTTGGATAATATGATCAAAGTCAGAGAGAGCTTCCTTTGGTGAATAATCAAGTGCCTCAATGGATGATGGCTACACCACCTTTCCTGCATTGACACGTCTCAGTCCCCATTATTGCTATGCTATTCTTTATGAGGGATCATGTAAATCAATGGACGCCCATTTCCCATCTCCTTAAGAATAACAATGTATACCCACAATATTTTATATGGCTGAAATCACTAGAGTATATGGTTTGTCATTCTTGATAACTACAGAAAAGTGACACGAATTGGGATTCTTCAAAATTTTAGAGAATATTTGCACAATAAATTTTGAAAAGGAAAGGACATGTGAGTCCACCGCTTAATTAATTCGACTTTCAGATGCATTATGTCTTTTGTTTTATTTTTTTTCAAAATCTACACGATGAATTTTTTGGGTTTTTTTTCTTTTTTTGAGAACTTTAGGATATCCAAATTTGAGTGCAGATCGATCCCAGAGATAAAGGTCTGAAATTGACTCAAAAAATGTCAGCTAATGCCTTAGAATGCTGACAGAATTAGGGCTACATCTCTAAAATAAAACTCCAAGAGAAGTAAAAGGTATTGAATTTCAGTCTCAACAATCAAAACCAAGAAGCACGGGAAAAACCAACTGGCATTGTGTCCCCATAAGATCGCTATAAATAGACCCATATGGCATATATGTTATAAACACATGAGCTAGCTAGTCAGAGAGGTATGTCATACAGCCTTTTTTCCTGCAAGCAAGCCCTACAGCAGCTAACTTATTGGGCCAGCATTTGCAGCTGCATGTGAATTAGCAACTGTCAATTTCTGCTTTGCCATGTTCCTAAAATAATTGTTCTGTCTCCACCATCTACAAATAAATTACTTGAATTGACCAGTTCTAGAGTAATATTGAAAGATTTCAATTGCAACTCTTAACGCTATAAATGACTATGTTATTTGCGAGTGATTGTGTTTAGCTTGTTCTTTTGTTTTTGTTTTTCAGTTTGGTTGGTTTTACTTATTAAGATGAACAAGTTTGTTTGTATTTTTATTTATTTAATCATACAAATCTAATTTAAAAATTTAATACTTTACTAATTAGTTTAATAATTTTTTTTTGAAAAAAATTAAAAGTTAAATTATTAAGTTTGTTTCAAGAGTCTCTCAATTTTTAATTTAATCTTCTCTACTTGTAAGATATATTTTGAGATTCATGTATAATTATAAAATTTGAAATTATCCAATGGCTAAAAACTTGAGTTCTCCATAGTGAAGCCCTTTAAAATTTTGTAATTAAATTCTATAATTAATACTCTTAACAGAGAATATTATGTCATGTTTCACTTTTATTCTGAAATTAAAATAGGGTGCTTCTGCTTCAAAAATAACTTCATAAATATATAAAAGAGTTAAAAGAAAATTTAGGATTAATTATATAGTAAATTATATTAATCTCATTTTAGGATCAACTAAATTATTTTTTATATTCTTCTTGTTTAAAAAATATCATTTGGCCATGACATTTGATGCATATTACAAAAATGTTCTCAAATTTTTTTTTCATCAATGAAGTTAACTTTATATATAATATGTGTTTTTTTAAAAAATAAAATTAATTAAATATTTTTACTCACATATTAAGAATAATATCATAGTTTCACATTGGAGTTCAACATCAATTTAATTACATTTATTGTTGTATTAAAAATAAAATTGTGTAAAAAGTTAATTTCATTGACAGAATATAAATTAAAATGAAAATTTTTGTTATATATGTCAAATGTTAAGGAAGTATAATTAATGCTATTTTTAAAATAACAAAGATGTCAAGTATAACTCAAATAAATTTTAAATAATAAAAGGTTAGTATAATTTACTTTCATATGAGATGTCTATGTATAATTAGAAGACTTAGCAGGGAAATAAGGTACTCAATTTGTTTGTGATTTATGTTTAAGGAATATTTGTGTGGAAGGAGATTCAATGGCCACCATGGAGGTCATTAACAATGGAACCCCTGAACTTCTCTTCTTTGCTGCTACTGGTGGATTCTTTTTAGTTTTTTTTTTTTTAAGAAATTTAATTTTGTTAGTTTCTCATGTTCCGGCTCATTGTCTAGCTCCATTTGACAAATCAATTAATAAGGAAAACAAAAAAAAAAAATTACTGAATTGAGTTCCGGTTTTTCTATCATGTACTTCTTGTCATATTCCTCAATAAAATTTGTTCCACCTTTAAGGTTAAAAAAATTTTCGAAAAAAATAATCTCTATGCCACGATCAATCTCTTCGAAGTAGTGGACATATTTCTTTTGTTTTTTTTTTGTTTTTTGGAAAACGGCTTTCTTTTAGTTCTCACATGGACTGGTTTTTTTAAAATAAAAGTCCATTTAAGGGACATATAAGTTGGGCTTTCACTGGAATTCATTCGATATAACACAAATTTTTAGGGTTTCTTCTTATTTTGATAAAGTTGAGGGATTTCAAATACGCACTTATTGAATAATAAATGCGAGTGAAAAGTGATAAATAAAAAAATTAAAGTTTTAAATTAGAATATAGTGTCAAATCTATTAATATATCTTATTTAAAAAAAAACCAATGAACTTTCTTATCAAATTCATTAATATATCTTAAACATTCATGTCCTTCAATAGCAATTTACTGATAAATTTGATGAGGGTGCTTTGTATAATAGGGGGTTGTAATTCAAAGATGATCAATTCTTAATTTGTCATATAAAAAGTTAATTGATCTTACTGATATTTAAATGTTCTGTTATCAGCAGACTTATTCATGGGTTCAGCTGCAAATTTGACTTATGTCAATTTTTAAAAGATGTGAATAAAAAATTTAAAAAAATTGACAAATTCCCATATCAAATGAAATTAGAAATCCGCTATATGATGAGATCTGCATATAAGAACACCATCAAAACATATTTTAGTTCGAAACTCAACAATTAAAATTTTGTTCTCATTTTTAACCCCTCTTAAACTAGAATAACTGAATATTTTTCTCTTTATGCACTTAAATGAATTGAACCACAAACAAAGAAATTAAAACACAAATTGATGTCCGAGAAACGGGACATGCAAACACTCAGCGGAACCAATTGGAAACCTTACCTTCTTACATTAATTTGGATAATAAGATCAAAGTCAGAGAGAGCTTCTTTTGGTGAATAATCAAGTGCCTCAGTGGATGATGGCCACAGCACCTTTCCTGCATCAATACGCCTCAGTCCCCATTATTGCTATGCTATTCTTTATACGGGATCATATATACTAATGGACCCCCAGTTCCCATCTCTTCAAGAATAGCAATATATACCAACAACATTCTTTATGGCTGAAAATCACTAGAGTATATGGTTTGCCATACTTGATAACTACAGAAAAGTGAAACGATTTGGGATTCTTTAAAATCTTAGAGAATATTTATACAATAAATTTTGAAAAGGAAAAGAAATGCGGGTCCGCCGCTTAATTAATATGACTTTCAGATCAATTATGTCTTTTTTTTTTCAAAATTTACACGATAATTTTTTTTTTGGGAAGAACTTTAGGATATCCAAATTCAAGTGAAAATCGATCCCAGAGAAAAAGGTCCGAAATTGACTCAAAAAATGTCAGCTAATGCCTTAGAATGCTGACAAAATTAGGGCTATATCTCTAAAATAAAACCCCAATAGAAGTAAACGGTATTGAATTTCAATCTCAACAAAGAAAACTAAGAAGCACAGGAAAAACCAACTGGCATTGTGTCCCCATAAGATCGTTATAAATACACCCATATGGCATATATGTCATAAACACATGAACTAGCTGGTCAGAGAGATATGTCATTTATACAGCCTTTTTTCCTTGCAAGCAAGACCTACAGCAGCTAACTTATTGGGCCAGCATTTGCAGCTGCATATGAATTAGCAACAGTCAATTTCTGCTTTGCCATGTTCCTTAAATGATTCTTCTCTCTCCACTATCTACAAATATATTACTTGTATTGATCAGTTCTAGGGTAGTATTGCAAGATTTCCAATTGCAACTCTCACTGCTATAGACGACCATGTTGTTTGCGAGTTATTTGTGTTTAGTTGGTTTAAGTTCGGTTGGTTTTACTTATTAAAATGAACAAGTTTGTTTATACTTTATTTATCTAATCATACAAATTGAATTTAAAAATTTAATACTCCACTAATTCATTTAATAAGATTTAAAAAAAAATTAAAGGTTAAATTATTAAGTAGGTTTCAAGAGTCTCTCAATTTTTAATTTAATCTTCTCTCATTATTAGATGCATTTTGAAATTTGTGTATAATAATAAATTATTGCTTATTAATTATAAATTTTGAAATTATCCAATGGCTGGAAACATGAGTTGTCTATAGTCAAGCCCTTTAAATTTTCGTAATTGAATTATATAATTTAAAATATTTATAATTTGGTTTCTATCTTTAAACTTCCTTCTATGTGCTGCAAATCAAAGTGGTCAACCATGTAATATTGACATTCTAAGTATGGATGATTCAACCAAACTCATCCTAGCCATTTTACCTGGGTTAGATCAGTCTATCATCTAACTTTATCCACTTTGGCCAACTGAATCATATGTACCTAGGTTTCATGTGGGACTCATTTGTAGTTATGTTTGATACTTGACTTGCTTAATTCGAGTTTGACTTGTTTAGTTTGTTATTAAATGGGCCAACTTTGAGATGGTTAAAAGTCGGCTGCACTTGGCGTTGCATTACTAACCACTCTCACGACCACTGCCTTGTGTGACGAACAATATATTTTTCATAGCTGAGATGTACTTCATATTTTTCTGCGTTCTTCAACTTGATCCCTAATATGCTTGATATCAAAACTTGAATTGAATGGTGCTTCCAAATGCTAAAAGGAAAAAACAATGCATGTGATCTAGCTAGGCTGATGATCATCATTTTAGGTCAGGTTCATGATTCGGACTCTACACCTAAATATTAATTCTATAGCTTTGCTTCCTTGGATAACGTATTATAACTAATAATAGCACTTTTCTCAACCGCTTTTTTAATTAGCCGTCTTTGCTAGATGGCATTATTTCTCAGGGAAATTAGTACAAACACAAAACTCACCCAGCATACCTCTGCTTGATATACATGGTTCTCCCTGGGATCTTGAATATCTTCTTAATTTTCCTTCTTTATCTCAATCCTTTTGCAGAGTGTCTCAATAATACGAACACAGCACTTTCAAAGCTCAGTAAAGTTTAAGGCAAAAGTTCACATAATTAAAGGGATATCGATATAGTAATCATACCTTTATTTTTAAAGTACATGATGGTATAAGAGATTGATTTAATTTTTCTTCTTTAAAATAATCAAAATTTTCCGATCAAGAACTCCATTACAGGGAGGATTCATCATGTAAGAAGTTTTAAAGTCTCTATAATATCTAGTTAAGCAAGTGAGAGAAGAAGAAATAGAGATCTGAAGAGGGAAAAAATTTTCACATCATATAAGTAAACTGGATTGATTCATGATATAAAGATTCAACAAAATTTGATGTTAGTTGTCAATTGCCTAACACAATTTTTTTTTCTTGAGACTTGAGATTAGTTATAAAATAATTTGCATTAAAGTACAACATAAGTAGAGTTTTATAGACGAACAAGGTTGGCAAGGTTGTGATGGAAGAATGGCATTGGTGGCAACAACTTGAAGCTCCAATTGACGGCAAATGATGCTCTCAATAGTGCTAAAGCTCAGGTGAACAATGGTGAGATCTCCCCACCAGTCATTAAGGCAAACGATTGCTTCATTTTTAGGAGAGGGGTGGGTTTCGCCTGGATTTGATCAAGAGGGTGGGGTGTTTGATTGAAGGGACTAACTATGATTCTTAAAGAACAGTATAGTTAGTCCTTTGGGACCTAACTGCGGTTACTTTGGAACCATGGTTAGTCTACAATGGACTAATTGCTATTTTTTAGAACCCCAGTAAATCCAAGTACATTGCGATTTTGTTAACATTGCAGTTAGATCATTGTGGTTTAACCACAATTAGTATAACCATGGTTAAACCACATTTTAGCCACAATTATGTAAATCACAGCCATAGAACCATAGCCAAATACTAATTTTTTAGGAGTAACAGAGGCTATATATTCATTTCATAAAACTACAAATTCATAGGGCATTAAACCTATAAATTTGCACATTGATGAGGTTATACACACATGCAAAGGCATTGAGCCTACAAATTCACACATTGATGAAGCACATGCATCCACCTACTAATTTACGTATTGATGAGGCTACGCACATGCAAAGGCATTGATCCTACAAATTCACACATTGATGAGGAACGCACGCACGCACGCGCGCGTGCATGCATGCGTGCGTACATGCACACAAATTTATTCCATAAAATAGAAGTTTACAATATATATTAGTGATGAGATTAGCACTCTCACACACACACACACACACACACACACACACACACACAGACATTGAGCCCTACAAATTCATTCCATAAAAATGGAAGTCTACATATTAGTGATGAGATTAGCACTCTCTTGCACGTGCAAAGATATAAAGGCATTAAGCTTACAAATTCGTTCCACAAAATAGAAGTCCACTAGCACTAATCAACAATTCCATAATTTTTAGATTTCATAATAAAACTTAAACATCCATATATCTTGTTGAATTAAAAGATGACTAAAGGCTTTGCTGATTCACTCATTAGGATGAAAACTCATCGTCATTTTTGGTGTTGCAACAAGATAATTACATCTCCTTATATATATATATGTACATCATATTTATCAAATTTTCAAATGGCAAAAGAGTTTTGAACTTAAAAAATAATAGCAAACCAAAAACTTCACCTGAAATGGGTATAAACCACAAGATAGAGACATAAAAACTTTTAAATTAGCCACTGAAAGAGAACAATAGACTCTAAATCTTTCAAATCTTTTACAAATGATAGATCATAAAATTAGATTAAAAAAGGATTTGCCAAAAGAAATGGAGATATTCAACAAATATACTAGATAATGATAGTTACAAAAATAATTTTTCATAAAGAATCATGTAAAAAGCAAAGAAAAGAAGAGAATATAAGAGGAAGAGAGGAAAAGGATTGGTTATAATTTTAGGATGCTTGTGAGATAACACAAATTGTCATATCAAGGATAAGTATTGTAAATACCATAACATTTCGTACCACAATATACAAGATTTCGTACATGAATTTTATTTCATTTGCTTCCTTATCTTATTTTCATACCAAGCCAAAAATTAAATGCGATGTTAAATTGATTGTAGAAAGAATCAATATATCGACAGATAAAATTAAAAAAAAACTAATATACAATTGCTTGTTTTCACAAAATTATTACAAATTCAGCTAAGTTGAAAATAGAGATAGATCATGTCAATTTTTTGTTTTTGAAATCGACAATATTAATTTAAAAAAAAACAAATATAGAATGTATGAGACTCATTTGAATGTGTGAGACCTACTAGAATAATGAGCTTCACACATTTTGTGTCTATCTTTTTCTAAAATTAAAACTATTAATTTTGGAGAAAAACTGAGAAGATCCGTATTTTTAAAAGCACAGTCTCACTGCCCAAAAAATGAAAAAAAAAAAAAAACAAACGGCAGCTAATGGGCTTAATTGTAGTTTCAAAAGCAACGAAAAAGTTGTCCATAACAACAGGTTTCACTACGATTTCCAAAAATAGCGATCCCTTTGTGGTTTAACTAGGGTTTGGCGAACCGCAGTTTAAACGAGGCTTAGTTACGGTTATTGACTATAGTTCAAATGAGGCTTAGCTGCAGTTATTGATCAGAGGTAAGCCCTAAAATCTCTTAGTAGCAATGGTAACCGTTGCTAAATTCATTTTAAAAAAAAAATAATTTACCTTGGTTATGAAAAAAAGTTATAACCAAGAATTTCCCCAAAAGAAATTGTGCAAATTATAAGATCCAGTAGTGCCAACATTCCATATTTCTCGTAAGAATATCCATTAATTTACACATAAATCTATTTGGAAGAATCAAACAGCCATGATTAAATATAGATTTGATCTGACATACAATTTTTAAAAAAATTGAAAAGAGAAAACAAAAAGGAGCAAACCATTGTAACCTCTCCTTGTTGAGCCTTAACAAAGGACAAGAAAGTTGTTAAAAGCGAGAACGCACAGATAGTTAAAAACAGATAACTGAAATTTCCTAATACAAGATTAAAAAGCTAAGCTTTTCAGTTTTCAACCATGGAGCATAACATGTAAAGGCTATCATTGACACGTTCAAACCACAAAATGCACTCTTTCAAAGCAACTTAGAATTACACTAACCTCCACTTTTACTAATTTCAATAACTATCTGTATCACCATATATCAACCACACCTCAATTTAGCGGTTGTTTTACCGTCATTTAATATTGATAGTTCTTTACAACATAATTTGATAATTATATTCAATCAAGTAGGATTTAGCACACAAGCCTGATCTGGACTGACATAAAGCTTGGCTCCCATCTAGTTGAACTGAAGTGAGGGACAGACAGGCTCCCAAACTCCAGCACTTTTATATTGTATTAACAAGCAAGAAGAAGCCATCCCATAGAGAAATTAGCTTTAATGAACTAACTTCAGAGAAATTAGGAATAAACAGGACAAAAAGGGAGAAACAGATCATGGAACCTAAAAGAAAAAATGGAGATGCACTTTAATTTTGTCAGTCTCAATAACTTCTGCTGTGTTTGAACTTTAAACTAAAATAAAAGTTAAGCGAAGGGAAAAGTGGAATTTTACTCTCTTTTCAAATGAAAATTGACATTCATTTCCATAGGGTCTTTTGGGATTAGTTTCTTTCTCAACCTTCTGATTTTTTCCTCTTCTGCCAACTATATCATATTCAATGACGTATTCAAAACTTAAATACATCTGATCACCCAAGTAGATCCTTATGTGTAGTTTCATACTAATATTAGATGTTCAGTTTCCAATATAGTTAAAGCACTAAAGAATTAGATTGACATTAGTAATAGTTGAGTGTTGCCATTTTTTTTTCTCTTTTTCATAAAACAAATGGAGGCAAGGTGTTAAGAAAAATCCCACGAGGGCTATATCTAAACAACGCTAAAACACAAGTAGTCATATCGTAGGTATTCCTTATGCCAAGATAGCCTTACCTAGTACCAAAACTCCACATTTCATTTGTTTCAAAAAGGTCAGTCACAAATATGCACGGAATAGAGATATTCCAACCGCAGACTAAGGAGTTCCAAAATGGGCACAAAACACCCACAGACTCGAAAACTCAGACCCACAACTTAATGCTTCTGAAGAACACCTACAGCATCATGCATCTTCCATACCAAACATCCACAAATTTGAAAATGGTAGAAGATTTGAAAGATGGAAGAAAAATTTTCAAACTCACCTTCGGATTGCTTGCGATAGAAGAACGGAGATTTAGGGGATCGCAATGGAGGAACGAAGGAGGGAGGCTTCACCGGTAGCGACAACACTCTCAGCAACGGATGGAGGCTGGTCGGACGGAAGACTGCGCTGCGTCTTTCTGGGGGCTTCTTCAGATCTGAAATGCGAAAGTGACTTCGCAATAAAAATGGGGCGTAACGTAATTAACTGCGGTTTTCTACTAAACCGCGATTAGTGCAAAATGGACTAATAATCACGTCACGGCTTATTGAGAATCGCGATTAGTTCATAAATCTAACTGCAATTTTAGTATATTCATGAGACTTAATTGTCGTTATAATATCTGCAGGTAAGTCATCTTTTAGCTACAATTTACTGCAATTAAGTAATCGAAACTAAAATCTAATTTTTTAGTAATATTTTTAACTGGTTTTTATAAGTAGACTACTCTTATGAACACCACCTAGGGTAGCCCACTTGCAAAGAAGATGGAATAAAAACATGAGACGACACAAAGATTCAAACTTTTTAATGTATACACGATGACTCTCTAATTTTCGTAACTGAAAGGTATATTTTATTATTGATTAGAGAGTTAATTGCCTATTTTTTTGATTGATTTTATATGAATTTATATTCAATCAAAATAAATAAATAAAATAAAATATTTACAATATTTTTGATAGTTTTGAACTTTATTTTATTTTAATTTTAATATTAGAAGAAAAGTAAAAATTTATTAGAAAGAAATAAAGAAAAGGAGAAAGGTAAAAATAAAAAACAAGTTGTTCAAAGTCTTCTCGTTACAGTGAGTATGTAGTTCGCGTTAGCTAGGATGCCATTTCGCTGTAGTGAGAAGGTCAGTTTGCTATAGCGAAGTCGTGACTCGTACAAAATCTAAAGAACTTTTAGCCATAGCGCAGGCTGTGACGAGATCAGCAAAAATCTAGAACTTATAAGCTTTCGCTATAGTGAGAAATACCTTTTGCTGTAGCAAGACCGGTTACCGAAACGTACAGCTTCGATTTGCAAACTAAAAACGTGATAGTGATGGGCAATTGGGGATTTGTCATTCTGAGCCTGTGAGGAGAGTTTCTAAGGAGAAAAACGCACTAAAGAGTTAAGGTTTAAGGGCAAGGAGTTTAGGTTAAAAATTGGAGGTCGAATCAACGCGATTTTACTAAATTTTCTTATATTCTCCATCTCTTCTTTAATGACTCCTTGTTTATTCGAATATTTGGTTTTGTGTGCAATGTGTAAAGCCATGTGTGATTAGATTTCTTAGATCCTAGGTTTACTTGAACTTATTACCATGTAATAGAGATTTTTAAAATTAATTTGGTTTAATTATTGGTATGAGTGCTTAATCTGTTTATTACTTTTCATTTAAGAGTTTGGCCATCTCTTTTGTGGAATTGAGGGATTGAGATTAGCTCTTAAGAAAAGAAAATCTGAATGGGCCATTTGATTGAGCAATTTAGAATTAGGTCATTCTAATTTTGTTCTTAAGTATAAAAGTATACTCAAGAGCCCTAAGTAATGAAAAGAATTAAATACAATTAACCTAATTAATTGTGAAAGAAATTTGCAATTAACTAAGATAGAAGTCTAAGTGGTTCAAAAAACACTTGAGCTCACTTAATTTTTTTAATTTTCAGATTGTTAATTAACCAATTAATTGAGCAACTTAATTCGTGGCAATTAGGGGATAGAAACCTAAGATATTCCTTACTGATTAATTTCATTAGAACAATCTTAACGATCAGTATTAGTTTAAATTCATTTCTTTTAATTTCTTATACTGGTATTTGTTTGTCTTGACTTAAATAAAAGCAAATTTTTTTAAATCTAATTGAGTCTAATTCAATTTTCTATGGGACAATCTTGATTCACTATATTACAAAAGTGATCTGTACGCTTACGGAATCTATTGCAAAAATAGTGGCTATCAATATAACAAAAAATGTTCCTATAAATATTAACTTATTCAAACATTTAATTCTTCTTGTGTTCAAGCATGCATAATCAGATGTAGACACAATTAATCAAAACTACCTTTAGTATTACATAGATAATTTTTTAAAATTGAAAACTATAATGTAAAAGATTTAAACCAAGATATCAGTTAAAAATAACAACAATCTCCTATTGGTTGAAATTTGGGATGATATAATTAACTTGTACAAGGGACCGTATATGCAGATGGGAAAGAATACTACATATGACTTCACATAGTACTAGTAAGGACAGAATACAGTGAGATGTATAGATGACCACAAAAATTTTTATGTGTGTCCGCAAGTGTACGGGTCGGATCAAGTAGTTCAATGATAAGTAAAGTATCGTTCTCACGAGGAATGATTTAAAAGCAATTAGGCAATGCACAACCTACTTTCATCCACTTTAAGTAACCAATTAAGCAAGTCTTGAATTTAGAACTAAAGTTTAAAATGAAACAATTTTAAGAAAACTTGGTTGGCAGAGAAATAACTTTAATGAGCTTTCAGTTATTTTAGATTTTCCCAATTTATCTGTTTCTAATGGATATTTGTTTGTTAGTTGAGAGGGATATATATATATATATATATAATTGAAAAAAAATGATTCTCTACTCCAATGGTTGAAATCACTTAGTAACCGGGGGTTTGCACCAAAAAGTGTGGACTTTCGCGTTAAACAGTGATAAAACTAAGAGTATGCTAGTAGCCCTCTGAGGATTTCCTTAATCTGAGTAACTGGAGGGCTTCATAATCAATGTTGTCATTCGCGTCAAAAGGATTAAGTGATTTGACGAGGAGAGAAAAAAAAATGAAAAAGAAAAAAATAAAATAAAATAAAATAATAAATAATAAATAAATAAAATAACTATGCTGAAAACAATTCTGCATTGGCCAATAGAGACCCCTCTCAATGAGCTTTAATGATTGAAGTTAGCACAGATGATTGGATTAGGCTTGGCATTTCAGGGAAAGTTTATTAAGGACTACTTGATTGCTTCTTAACATCTCTTGTGGAACTCACACACACACTTTAGAACTCAGGGTGTTACTATGAGTACATTATTTTCAAATTCAATTTGAGTTTGCTGCGCTTTTGCTTCTGACATTGGATTCATTATAAGTGTGGGGGGATCTGAATTTCTGATTGATTGGATATTCGTTGTGGAAAAATTGAATAATCACATTACTTGATTCTTTCTAAAACTTGCTTGAGGGCAAGCAAAGATTTAAGTGTGGGGGAGTTTGATAACCTCCTAATTTAGAATTAAAAAAGACTATATTTGACACTAAATTAGGGAGGCAAAGTTCTTTTCCCTTGATTAATAGGTTAAAAATATATTCAATCAAACAAAACAAAGGAAGTATTTTAATTGTAACATTTTTATCAGTTTGAGCCTCATTTTATGATTGATTTCAATTTCAGGGAAAAGTAACAAAGTATAGAAAGAGTTGCAAATTAAAGAGGGAAGCTGAGATGGGCAAAGGCAGATTTAACAAGTCTTCTCGTTGTAGCAAGAACAGAGTTCGCTGTAGCGAGATGGTGAATTCGCCATAGCGAAGGAGACACTTCGCAATAGCGAAGTCGCGTTGCATAAGAAGTCTAGGGAGCAACTCGCCATAGCGTGGAAATAGCGAACATAGCAGAAAATTGAGAACATATGAGATCTCGCTATAGCGAGAGTCGCTTCTCGCCATAGCGAGATCAGCCCTGAAACGCACAGTTTTACTTTTCAAGCTAAAAAGAGAGGAAGGAGATTAGGGATTCGACATTCTGCGGCAGAGGAGATTGCTGGACATCCAGGGAGGCGATTTTGGGTGGTCTTTGAAGGCTTTTCAAGCTTGGAGGGGTGAAGAAGGAGAAAGAATCAAGGGGGAGCTCCATTTTCTGCATCTCTATCATTCCTTTGTTTGCTTTCTTTGTTTCTTTTCATCTTCTCCATGTATTGGATTGGGATTTACTGTAGATTTAGCTATGTGTAGCTAAATTCCTTTTGCCTAGAATACTATGAACTTGATGTGAACTAGATTGTTGTTTATCTTGTTGATTGTGATAATTTGAGCCTTGTGTATCCTTCTCTTGTTTAATGCTTTCTTAGAGATTGGCCACCTCTTAGAATTGATTTTGGTAATTGGAATTGACCTTGAAAAAAGAGTTCTCATTAGACTTAAGAGTTGGATAAATTAAGTTTAGAATTATCTAATTTGTAATTGGGATAGAAATATACCTAATTGCCTTAATTGGCTTTTGTAGAGGGTTATAGTTCCTAATGTGCTCTAACCTAAATCTAAGGACACTTAGATTTTAGGTGAGAGTAGGGTTATAATTATATCGACGGACGGTTATAGCTTCTAAATCTCTTAACCCACAAGGTGAAAATTAATTGCAATTAAACAAAAAATTAAGTTCTAGTAAACATCAGGGGAATAATGACTCTAGGTAAAAGGAATTTAGCTACACATAGCTAAATCCACAGTAAATCCCAATCCAATACATGGAGAAGATGAAAAGAAACAAAGAAAGCAAACAAAGGAATGATAGAGATGCATAAAATGGAGCTCCCCCTTGATTCTTTCTCCTTCTTCACCCCTCCAAGCTTGAAAAGCCTTCAAAGACCACCCAAAATCGCCTCCCTGGATGTCCAGCAATCTCCTCTGCTGCAGAATGTCGAATCCCTAATCTCCTTCCTCTCTTTTTAGCTTGAAATGTAAAACTGTGCGTTTCAGGGCTGATCTCGCTATGGCGAGAAGCGACTCTCGTTATAGCGAGATCTCATATGTTCTCAGTTTTTTGCTATGTTCGCTACTTCCACGCTATGGCGAGTTGCTCCCTGGACTTCCTATGCAACGCGACTTCGCTATTGCGAAGTGTCTCCTTCGCTATGGCGAATTCACCATCTCGCTACAGCGAACTCTGTTCTCGCTACAGCGAGAAGACTTGTTAAATCTGCCTTTGCCCATCTCAGCTTCCCTCTTTTATTTGCAACTCTTTCTATACTTTGTTACTTTTCCCTGAAATTGAAATCAATCATAAAATGAGGCTCAAACTGATAAAAATGTTACAATTGAAATACTTCCTTTGTTTTGTTTGATTGAATATATTTTTAACCTATTAATCAAGGGAAAAGAACTTTGCCTCCCTAATTTAGTGTCAAATATAGTCCTTTTTAATCCTAAATTAGGAGGTTATTAATAGATCAAATAATCAATTATCTAAAGCCTAACAACTTAAGTATAGAATAAAAATTTGAGTGGAAACAAAGATTCAAACTTTACAATGTATATAACAAAAAATATTCCTATTATTCAAACATCTAATTCTTCTTTTGTTCAAGCATGCATAACCAGATTTAGACACAACTAATCGAGAATGCCTTTATTATTACATAGATAATTTTATAAAATTGAAAACTATAATGTAAAAGATTTAAACCAAGATATCAATTATAAATAGCAAATGACAATCTCCTAGTGGTTGAAATTTGGGATGATGTAATTAACTTGTACAAGGGATCGTATATGCAGATGGGAAAGAATACTCCATATGACTTCACTTAGGACAAAGGAGGGCAGAATACAGTTAGATGTATAGATCAAATGATCAATTTTCTAACGCCTAACAACTTCGCGGACAACGTTTCCTCTTGAATAAATATCTCCAACTAATACCAATAACCTATTAACATAAATATTACATTCATTTCTTTGATTCCCAACTAACCCCCAGTCAATATCTTGTTCAAGTCAACCAAAGTTACCTATATACCAACCTCTATATCTCTTCAACTTCATTTTCACAATTAATTATTTGCCAATTTAGCATTATCGTTATAAACTTAAAGGGAATAAACAAAAATTTAATATTCTTTGTGTTTAAAAAAAACTAGTGAACGTCTCATAAGAATTAAATGTTTCGTAAGCTGTCAATAATTATATAATTCTTTTATGCGCAATAAATTATCTAGACACTAGCTAGTTTAAGTTAAGCACAATCTGTAGAGATATTGTATTTTGAAATGTTAAATAAATTACAAGAATAGAAACATAAATTAGAATATAATGGTTTAATATTAAAAATTAATTATTTGATTAAAATATTTATATTTAAAGTTTGTTTTTAGGTAAATAAGATTTTAGACTCATCAATTTAATGATAACAATTTTATAGTACTAAAATAATTAATTATATGTATTGATGAGTAAAATTCTATTTCGGTTCTCTATAAATGACTTAATTATCAACCAGCTGCTAAAAAGATTTGTTTATATCACTTTATTATTGAAAAGTTTATTTTTAATTATTTTAAGCTAATAAAATATTTTATCCTAAAAAATTATGTAATATTATTTTATTACTTTTGAAAATGTGAAATTGGAACACAATTTTTCGGTTACTAAATTGATCCCCAAAAAAAAATCTTTAAGGGAATCAATTACTTTTGGAACCATATTTGGAGGAGTAAAATGGTTTCTACTCAATATAATAACTATAATCTTAAGTTTTTAAAAGTCTGCTTTTTTATCAAAAGCTTTTAAAATTTTTTATGCATGTGTCTGAATCTTATCATAGAATATGAAATTCGGTCTGAGATTAATAGTTAACAATTAAATTAATAACTATATACAAATTAGATTACTTATATCTTTAGTTAAATATCAAATCACTCCGTTTCGCTTGACTAAATAAATCCTTGAGTTTGCTATTTGTGGGACACAAACAAATGAATTGGAGTAAAACATTGAACTATATCAATCAGGAGCCTGCCTGTGTTTACTAATATTACCATGCTACCTAGATTCATGCACTGCCATTCCATCATGGTCTCCAGAGTAAATTGGCAAATAATTGATGCTCATCGCTGCATCAATATTTATATTTCAATCCGTAACAGAAGATGAAATGAGTAACCTGAAAAATCGGCATTAATGTGGATCATGTTCAACATAAAACCTGACTTTATTGGTCGGTGATGACTCTGATCAGACCCGCCAGCTGATCATAAATTAAAAACAAGAAAAAGAAAAGGGAGTAGTGGTCAAATTTAAGTACATGAAAT
Source organism: Erythrophleum fordii (assembly GCA_032878935.1). NCBI lineage: Eukaryota > Viridiplantae > Streptophyta > Magnoliopsida > Fabales > Fabaceae > Erythrophleum > Erythrophleum fordii. Next base: position 6,508,935 of record JAVQMF010000029.1, read on the forward strand.
TTATTTGTCTTTAACTTAAATACTAAAAGGTTAATACTATACAAATTGAAGATGGGTCTGTTACAAAATATATTAAATCAACAATAATTAAATATAAAATATGTTTATTAATTTTATTGAAAATAAGTCAGCCAACATGTTTACAAGTTAATGGCCAAAAAATATATATTTACATGTATTTATGATTAAATTATTCTATATATTTTTGCAATTAATATAACTTTAAAATTTTCAATTATTCTAAAAAAGCTCAACTTCTCCTTTCCTTATATAGACATGGGATTTTTTTTTTCGTAAACATAACGGGTGTGTTTAATAATGATGTATTAGATATAAATCCATTAAAAATTATAAATAAATTTAATTTGTAAAAGAAATCTCATAAAAGTAGAGAAAGTAGTAATTTTAAATTATTTAATAAATATGTACTTATAAGTAATTATTAAATTTATTTCCATTTAAAGAAAAAAGAAAAGAAAAACTTTCCCAGCCGTCCGCCATCTTTAATTTATTGGAGCGTTGGAAAGTTCGGTAGGAGGGCAAAGTCCACTTTCCCATTGTCTCACTTGGATATGGTGCATGACCCAGCTTATACCCTGATATGTGACGGCTTTTTCTCACATATATTGGAAATTTTTTAAAAAGATATTGTGTAAAAAAAAAAAAAATCATTCAATCATCCAAAAGTTGTAATATATAATATTTTATTATATACAAAGTTTAATATACGATCCAAATAGAGTTTTGAACAAGAATTAGATTTACGTATATTTTTTTATATTTTTGTTATTAAATTTTTTAATTAAAATATAACAAATATATACTTTTTTAATAATTACAAGGATATGATTTAATTTGAAGAATCCATATATTTGTTTACATAAATTGTATATTTGCCTATTATTATTAAAAAATTATATACTTATCATATTTTAATTAAAAAATTTAATAATAAAAATATAAAAAGCATATAAAGTTTTTTTCTTTGAACAACTAAAACTTTTTATATCATTCATCAAAAAATAAAAATTCAAAAAAAGTTCAAAAATGTATGTAAAATAATAAAAAAATTATTAATTACAACTTTTATAATATTAGACGGCTGAGATAAATCTTGAACTCTCTGTAATAATGTCCATTCTAAAATATTAAATCTACGACTTGTTACCTTTCTTTAACATAAAATCATAATTGGCTCCCTCAGTTTTCAAGTCCCTATGACTATCAATAATGTAAAAATCCCATTTTAATTAGTGTTAAGATCCTCTATTTTATTTTATTTTTGGGTGTGCAGCATATTATAATTTTTCAATACTAGGGATGCGCTGCAGGTTTTTATATTTTGACCAAAAATGTCACTATTGGAATGGACTCCCATCACTTTGATTATATAACTTTCACGTAAACTCATAATTGTCTATCTCAAATGAGGATCGCAAGAATAGGAGGATCCTGTTGATTCATGTTTCTTTTATTTTTTATTTTTTTTATTTTGTTCATGCATGACCTTCTCATTTTCCACAAAAAAAAAAAAAGGACAAGACCTTCGTATTCCAGCGAGAATAATAGAAGACCTTGATTCATACATCTCTGATTAATTTGACTTTTCAGAAGAATTTCTTTCGCCCAAACTATTCATTCAAACCATCTCTCTCTCTCTCTCTCTCTCTCTCTCTCTCTCTCTCTCTCTCTCTATATATATATACATACATATATATATATATATATATCCCCTATTAATTAATACCAGTGATGGCATGGACCGCTTTATAGCATAACACCATTGGCAACGCTCACAAACCAATCACAACCGTAGAAGAATCACCAAATCACAGAATGCTGACCACATTCAAAGGCACACAGAAATTGGATACTACCATGCAAAAAGAAAATGATAACTTGTCAAACTCAAATATTAAAACATAAATAATTTATTAGCATATATGATTGGTAGGTGTTGCTAATTAGAAGAATCATTCTGCACAAAGCTAAAATATTACTGCTAAACTCATTAATTTTAGACAAATTGACAGGGACACTTAACATTTAATATCAAGTCTCCCTTTAAATTTTACAAGCTAATAATTAAACTTTCTTCTATGACACATCTTCAAACACATTTCTTATTTTCAAGTGATATATAGGTACAAGCTTTCAAGAACAAGCAAATACAAGTAAGTAGGAACTTAATCTACTTGTATTTCCCTAATTACATGATACATAGAAGCCTCAATTGGGATTTCAATCCAAATTCACAAAGAAAGTCCCTCGTAGTCTTTCTTTAAAGAAAAAATATATAAATATATAGAAAAATAAAAAGGGAAGGGATATATATATATATATATATATATTAATTAGAGCAGATAATTCTGTGACCAAAGTAGCCCAAACACCAATAATGAACCTTCTCTTCTTCTTCTTCTTCTTCTTCTTCTTCTTCTTCTTCTTCTTCTTCTTCTTCTTCTCCTAGAGCTTAACGATCTCAGGAATATGAACTGGATACCGATCAATGCAATCAGCCCAAGGTCCATCAAGTGGGTTCTTAATGCTTCTATTGCACTTCCACACAGCACTGTTACACTTAAACCCACTCCCAAAAGCTATCTGCCATACTCTGTCTCCTTTCCTCATCCTCCCTTTGGACTCAATATAGTTCAACTCATACCAAAGCGAGGACGACGACGTATTACCGAACCGGTGCAGGGTCATCCTGGAGGCCTCCACGTGTTCCGCGGAGAGCTGAAGGTTCTTCTGCAACTCGTCGATGACAGCACGGCCGCCGGCGTGGATGCAGAAGTGCTCAAAGGCTTGCTTGAAGTCAGGAATGTAAGGCTTCCATTTGGGGTTGAAGATTTTCCTTCCGATGAGGGTGAGGAGGAAGAGAAGCTGCTCGGAAGCTGGAAGAACCAGAGGCCCAATGGTTGTGATGTTGGATTTTAGAGCTTCCCCTGTCACCCCGCCGATTTAGAGTTTTTGTTAATTTACTTTCTCAATGCAGTTACTACAGAGATAATAAATATCTTTTTAACAATAAGTGATAAAAATAAAATTTTATTATTCCAAGTACATCATTACGCAATTTAGAATTTATCTCATAGTGTTAGTATTTTGAAATTTATCTTAAAGTTAATCTTCATTTATTTAAAACTCAAAATTATTAGTTTAGTTTATTAGAAAAAATAATTATCATTTATCAACCTAATTTCGATTAGACCTAATCACTCATTTAATATTTCGATCCCAAAAAACCTGATTCAATAATTTTGGTCTCAAATTTAGTGCCCAAGTTAAAATCAGGTTTTTTGGCCTGATATAAAATCCGGACCAGACTTGAGTTCCTTAAAAATGAAAAATAGATTAAACCTAGCCTAAATAGCATATTGTTAAAAAATTAAATTTTTTTGGCCATCCTTTTTTATTGTAACATATAGATAATTTATTAGTTTTTAAGATGATTTGATTTGAAAAAGACGATTACGATTTTATTTTTAAAAAGTGTATTTCTGTTTTGAAAAAAGTCTTTTTAGAATTTTAAAAATTTAATTTAAATAAATAATATCTTACCAGACTTTTAGCTTAAATAGATATACCTAGGCCAGGCATTTTTTTTTTCATTATTATTTCTTCAATAAAATCTGACCCGAATATGGGCAGGTCCAAATTTAGTTTTGATTTCTCAACACGAGTGCTCTGAGGCCAAAATTTTAAATCCACCTTAGAGCAATATGGTAAGCAAAGCCCAAAAATTAACCTGACCCTTAAAAAAGGAAAATGATAAAAATCAATCTGTGCGTAACATGGTATGTCACCTGCTATGGCCATGAGGTCCTTGGACAGTGAAATCCCCACTTTCCCTTCTTTGTCCTCCTCTTCAAACACACACCTATACGCCTTATCATCGGCTCCCTTGTGGGTTCGAACCACATGGACCAATCTGTACTTGGCTCGCCGGCGTTCGGACCTGCGGTTCGACAAAAGTATAGCCGCCCCGCCCATTCGGAACAAGCAGTTGGGGAGAAGCATGGCTCGCTCGTTCCCTTGGTAATAGTTTGGAGTAATAATCTCCGTGCTTACAACGACGGCGTTCGAGTTTGGATGCACCTGAAGAAGATCGCGAGCCAAGTCAATGGAGATCAACCCCGCGCTACAGCCCATCCCCGATAAATTGAAGCTCTTAATATTACTTCTCAGCTTGTACTTGTTAATAACCATGGCCGACAAAGAAGGCGTCGGAGAGAAGAGACTACAATTCACTATGAGAATATCGATATCTTTAGGTTTCAGCCCCGTTTTCTCAAACAGCGAGTCCATGGCCGAGAATATCACAAGTTCGGCCTCGCCTCTCGCGGCTTCCATGGTAGGCTTGGGAGGAATATAGTGAATCGCCGGGGGCAAACACGTTTCTTCGCCTAGACCGGAACGTTCTAGAATCCTCATCTGGAACTCGACGCTCTTGGGGTTATTCTTGAGGATGAGTCTAGAATGTTCCATGAAGGTGGAGAAGGGGACGCGGCAAGTGACGGGAGGCTTGAAGCACGCGTAGTCCACGAGGAAGATGGTGCGTGGCTTGGAGGCGAAGTAGACAGTGGCAATGAAAATGATGAGAAAAGAAGAACAGAGGATTTGGACGAGGCCGAAGTGAAGGGAATTCCAGAGTTTTAGAATCTCTTCTGGGCCTAAGCGAAGAACCTCTAGCAAGATTCCAAGCATGATGGGTATGAGGGTGAGGGTGAGAATGTGATTCACGAGGTATTGATACCCAAGTTTCACGTACTTGAGCTTCACTGAGCTGGAGAATTCCGGCAAGATTGGAGGCATCTTCGGGAAAGAAAGAGTGAGAATTGAAGAGGAAGCTAGAAATGGGAAAGATTTGAGACTTGAGATATGAGAATGAGAAGGGAAGAGTTGGGTGAGGTTTTAAAGGCAAAGAGGGACCAAGTTAGATGAGGGGAATAAATGAAGGATCCAACGTCACTCAACGCTCCCTTAACCTTGGTATTAATTATCTTTTCCATAACTTCCACCACTACTCCTACCACCTATTTTACAAATTATATCTAAATACACTTGTCGCACTTTGAAATTATCTGATTATCATTGCTTAATTTCTGTCTGTCTATTTTTAGCCCAATATGGTTGTGTTACTTTTCATCATTAAACGTGGGATTTGAAAAGCTAAGTAGAAGATTGTCATGTTTATTAACATCATTCAGCACATAAATCAACAATTGAATCATATCATGGATTTCCAAGTTTCATAAGCTAATGTGTAATGAGTCAATAGAAGTGTTCATGAAAATAGACGTCAGTTTTATCATATAGTCTAAAATGCTCACTTTGATGACTTTTTTAATTAACTCTATATAATCAATTTATCCATGTATTATATATGCAGAAGAATTTCTTGCGGTTAATAATATAATCTTGCCATGCCAAGGAAAACATCTTTGCAAATTTGCGTATATATAAATATATATAGCATTGACCACTTCAAATTTGTCAATTCTCTTGGAAACATGAAAGACAGCAATTGTCCCCATCCGTTCCCGCATCCAAAGGGAAAAATAAAGTCAAAGAAATTGCATATCTTAGTTCTTCCCCACCCTTCAATTTTTGTCTTTGTGCTAACATTGGGGTTTTCATGACAAGATTGAACGGTTATATCATCATATTTAAGGTACAAAACACTAGCTATATACTTCAATTTTAATTTTGTGCTCCTAGAGTAATTTTAGAGTTTAAGTTACACAGTCATCATTCGAAAGGAGTTAGTTCAGCGGTTAAAAAAAAAATAGTACATCTTATTAACAACATGAGTTTCAAAAAAAAAAACATTTTGAGATCAAAATCCTAAGTATACAAGGTGTAAGGAAGGGCACCTTTAAGATTTCTTAAAGAGAAAATAGCCCAAATAAAGTTTAAAAATATCCTAACCATAGTTCATAGCTAGAAAACGTTATGTAGTAATCGTGGTCCGTAGAAAGACTAAGTATGTATTTATGTTCCATTCTCCTTAGATATATTTTATGAATTGTATTTTCTCGTATTTGTACTATATTTATGACACTAGGCAGATTAACGCACATAGCCTCATTGTGTTTTTGGACATTAATTTGTTTAATTCACAGAGAACTAAAGATATTTTTACTATTTATCTATGTTAAATTATAATATAATTAGTTAAATTCTTAGTCTTATAGCTAGGCAATTTTTTTTTTCAAATTAGATTGATCGACTCTTAACTCTAACATGTGACGGATTGCAAAATCATCTATGAAACTTACGAGTATATGTGTCCATTCATGTACACTGAATTAATGCTATGTTTTTTTTTTTGGGTTATTCAGGGATGATATTCTACAATTTTGTCCAAACTATTTTTGATCGGTCAAATATGGCAGTAATTGTCTGATAACAAAAGTGTAGGTGCAAAATCGAGTCATAATCAATATATGGTGCTTGCTTTAAGTGTGATTAAGTGAAAAAAAAAATGTACATTAATTGTTATAACTTTTAGTTTAATAGTAAGAGATTTATCTAGTAATTAGTATTAGGATTAACGTCGTATGTTTAATTTTTTATGGGACAATTTGTAAGAGAAGATTATTAACTAAAGTGTAGCATTAATTGTTTCATGTCAAAAAAATTATAGTCGAAATGTGACATTTAATTTGAACGACATATGATTAAGTTTTAAAAAAAAATTGGCCTTCAAAGACAGCTATAATTTTTTACCTATAATTTTTTACCTAATAATATATGCTTGATCCAACGTTGTCTTCTTAAACTTGAATAATTTAAGAGTGAGTTTTCTCACATCCACTTAATAATTGGTTAAACAGGTGGGCTGGCCAGCAAATATTAAATGCCCTATATTCTGCAGCTAAGAAAGACAGAGATGGTTGGCAATCATTTTCTTTCTTTTATTTATTTATTTTCCTTTCCTACCCTTCAATTAAACCAAAATTTCAATTTACTACTGTTCACGGACGTTCTACTCTATGGAATATTTTGCCAGACCAGAACAAAAATAATTTGAAAGATTTTCAATTTCGTTATATAAAGTGATTGTTTATAACAAAATAAGATTATTCATTTAAAAATTACAATAGACTTTTTTCTAAAATTTAAAGCAATTTATAATCGTAGCACTTTAGATCTACTTTAAGTGGGTTTAAAAAAAAAGTTTTGCTTGTCTAAGGTACAGCAGTAGCATTCGGTTTAATGATAAACCCTTACTTGCAAAATATGGGAACAAACCCATGGGTGTAATTAAGAGGAAAATGTTAACATTTTTTTTATATTCGAATCGTAAATTGTTTAACGAAAACGAATTATATATATATTAGATAATAGTAATAACTTTTTGCTTATTAGTAAGTATTTTGTCATAAATTTTTTTTTTAGTTCTTTCTTTAAAAAATATTTGTGTTTTCATCTATGCTCTATTTAGTTTAAAGATATAATAATTAAAAAAATATAAAATATAAATAGATCATTGATAAGAGCAAATAAAATAAAAAATAATTATTTTATTATTAATTTTTAAAAAATAATTTAAAAATAAAATAATAAATATAAAAATATAATAAATATATTATGTAAATTATATAAACTATCAACCAAACGGTATAGTTAACTGTTACTGCCAATTATCCAATTATTGAGTTGCATTTCTTTATTACGATAAAGTACGTACTACGTAGGGTCACCTAAGTTGGAGAATACAGTAGTGTCAGACCTTGTTTGGCACACCACATAAACTCCAAGATTTGGAATCGATCATATTCTTTTTGTTCCGTACAGTCTCTGCGTCGTTGATATATAGCTAATGGCCTGAAGCTGTCTTTGCAGTTGTCGGTTGGGATAGCTGGAGGTTGGGATTGTAACCTACTTTGTTATATATTCAATCTTTCAAAATGAATATTTTATTTTATGTATTTCTAATAGATTTGATGTTTTATATGATTTGTTGCCCAAAAAAGCCAAACAACCCCAGTCATGGAATTGATTTCTGTGGATAACCAAACTAAACTACTACCTATATATAAATGTGTTGACGATTTATTGGATCATAAATTTCTGAGCAGAGGCAGCAGTTAGGAAATATTAGCATTCTTGAATTGTATGAAAACTATAAAGTAAACATTCACAGATAGCCTTTTCCACGTGTTGATTAATGAATCGAATCACCAATTTACGTCTTGCATTGTAATGATCTCTTCGAAAACAACATAATAGAAAAGAGATTCAGATTAGTCTTGATACTTCTTGTGCATGAAAGGATAAAATATCAATTGATTCGGGGAAACTGCATTTCCATACATGGAAGATTTATTCTAGGAATTACTTGCTTCTTAATGTCTTTCTTTATCTTTCTTTTTTATTTAAACTTTTTGGTCTAATGTCTATTCTTTTTTCCATCAATTGATGTTTGTTTTCTAGTTAAATTAATTATCAAACAGATCATTTTTAATTCATAAAACCAATGTCAGCGCCATAATTTGAGCATAAAAATTAAAAAAAGAAAGTAGATAAAAATGACTAATATCTAATCTGCCAATATTTTAAATCTTTTGCGCTGTTAGTGCATACAAGGATTAATTCTCCACCTTTTGAATGGGCCGCGACTAGATAAAGTTCCAGGTTGATGCTGTTGATCAAATGTAGTTTTCTTTTGTTTTTTTTTTGGCCGAAGATCAAATGTACTACAGAGTTATAATGCTAACCTAATTGAAATGCATAATCCCATCTCATATCCTTCCTCAATTGGGATTTGGATCAGATGCAGTGAGAAAAATGATTTTAAAAAATTATAATTTAAGATCTCAAATTAAAAATATTTATAATGAAAGATTTTAAATTTTAAAATTATGTGAATAACTTTAAGACCAAAAATTTAAATTGTATAGAAAAATTACAATTTAAGATTTCAAATTAAAATTTTTAATCTCAAAATTTTTTAAAAATAATTTTAAAATTTTTAGTATAAATATATTTAATTTAAGATCATCCACTGTAATTTTTCTTTAAAAAAATAAATAAAAGAGCATAGCCTACTCAGTTGAGTCCCCTGCGAGCCTATTATCCTCTTTTTTTATCTCTCACATATTATAAGGAACCCAATTCCCTTCTATTGCCAGCATAAGTTAACTTTTACACAAACATTTAGAGGGATAGCATTTTTTTTTGGTAGGCAATGACGCTGCAATTATTCACTTACGTATGGTCCTCAAACCAGTATATTAATTAGACAACTAAATTAACAATTTGGTTAGTTTTTAAAATCTTAGGTTTATTTAGTTTTAGTTTAAAAAGTTATTGAGTGCATAACTTAGTCCTTGAAAATAACAAAATTTATTAAATATTAATTCTTTTGTTGGGCAGCCTAAAGAATATTGAAAAAATTAATATGTAATGAGTTTGTTATATTGAAAATTAATTTGTGCATTTATTAATTTTTTCAAATTAAAATAAAATAGGTCTGAGAATTTAGGAACCAAATTGTTGGTTTAATCATTTTAGTTATTTGAAAAATGGCAGAGGTAGGGTTAAGAAATTTTTTCCTTGTTTATAAACTAAAGTGAAAATATGTTTTTGTTTACTAAAATTAATGTTTTTTCAATTTAATCCAATTGCATCTTTTTTATTTTCTACATATAAAGGAATGGGAAGAGCGCAATTGAACCCCGCTACTCGTGAGGTAATTCTACGTGTCTATAGCAAAAACGTGATTATCTAGGCTAACTGGTTGCGCCACAAGGAACTATCGCATGTCACTAACATTTTAATTGATAATATTAAAAATGTATTTTTATTTCATCTTAATTGATAATATAAGAACGCAATGATTTAGAAGGATGAAAGAACAACTACTATTTTTTTTTTCTTTCTCTTTTGTCAAGTCAAAAGACACAAATTTTCTATTTGTTATTTTATGTGTACAATTCACGTGCTTCATTTTTGAGTTACTAATCACGTCTTCAAATTTTTTTATTAATAAACTAGACCATTTTGCTTATATAGTAGCACATCAAATTTCGCGCGCTTGGGTAACATTAATGGCCGGAGTTAGAATGAAAAGAAAGGTTGTGTGGAAAACAAGAAAGGCAAGTTAGTAAATGAGAAGAGAAGGTGGCTGTTGGCAGGAGTGTATCACAACACTTGGCAATTCAAATTACAATTCATTGACGGCAATATTTCCACATGCACTGTTGGCAGGAGTGTGTCACAACGCTTGGCAATTCAAAGTCCAATTCATTGACGGCAATATTTCCACATGCAATTCGCAATTTAATTTGGCTGCGATCTAAGCATTCAATTCTCCCCCCCCCCCCCCCCCCCCCCTCTTTCTCTTTTTTCCCTTTTTTCAATTAGAACCTCTCTTGTATTGATGGCAGTTGCATGAAGTGACGTTGAATGGTAGGTATTGGTGGTGATATTGATTTTCATCTTATCATAGCTGTCAAGGTTTCTTGCAATAGCTAGGTACCTTCCTCCCCCACTTTCAACTTCTTTTATTTATTTATTTATTGTGATAATTTAACTTATCGAGAGAGAAAAAAAAAAAAAAAGAAAAAGATTGACTCTCATTATTAATTATAAGCGCCATTTTGTTTAAAATTATGATTAGAGTGTTTCTAAACTTTGTCCAAAATTACATTAAATTATTTGATTGGACGAATTCAAAATTATATTTCTCTAGATTAATTTTAGTGCATTTAAGATTTCATTACTCTTAGAATGCTTCTGTCCAAATGAATGCAAAGTGAAAAGGAGATCACATTGTTGCATAATGCAGCTTAAAATTGGAGAAAACCACCAAAAGACAAGAAAAACAAAATGCACAGCGCTGCGGTGCTAGAAGATTGTGGTCGCAACGCCTGTGCAGTTAAATTATAGAAACTTCTAATGTTCGAATTGTGGGGAGTTTCTAACGGCTCCAACTATATAAAGATGTGTAATTACATAATTCTAGGGCCTCAATATATAAGGGAAACCCTAGGGTGTGTACACTCATGATAGAAATTAAGATTTAGCAAAGTAGAGGTTAAGAAGTTCTCTTGTATATTCTCAAAGTTCATAGTAGCAATGGATCAACATCAATGTAGACATAGGCACAATTGGCTAAACCACAATAAACCCTGTGTCTTATATACTCCTTCTCCCTTACTCTCTTTACTTGATTTCTTATGTGTATGACTATTTGGTTGATTGTTCATATCAATTTTTTTTAATTGGTATCATAGCTTCATTTATCATATTCGAGGGTTGAACTAATGAGGCAAATTGAAATTCTTTATATTCTTATCGAGCATAGTTAATTTTGATTTCATATATATGGGAGAGTTTCTTATGAAAGTTTAAAAGCTTAGAAGATGAACAATATGAACACTCATACATACCAAGTTTGATAAGTTTGATGGTAAAGATAACCTAGCCTTTGGTGGATGCAAGTGTCAAATCTATTAGTTTCATCAAGGGTTCACACAGCACTTACCATAAAGAAGCTAGAGAAGATTTGTGTAAAATTGCCTTCAACATGATCTAGAAGTGCTTGGTTGATTTGGTGATGTTTGATGTGATTAAGGAGAAGACAACAAAGAGGTTGTGGATAGAATTAGAAATTTTGTTTATGTTAAAAAAATGTCACCAATAAACTTCTCAGAAAATGGTATATTTACCTTTTCAAAATAGAAGAGGAGGTTGATTTAAGGGAACACCTTGTAGAGTTCAACAAGAGTTAGCAATTTGCTACATATGGATGTGAAAATGATTAATGAGGATAAGGCATTGATGAGGCTATGTGCTCTACTGCCATTTAAACATCTACAACAACATCGTTGTCTAGGAAGGAGACAGTAGACTAAGGAGGCAGTCATAGCATTCAAGTCTTATAATATAATGCAGAAGATGGATTTAGACAATTCTCAAGAAAGGATGGCTAGTTTTGAACAAAGAAAGGGTAGAGAGATAAGAATTAGTTCTTTGGGAAGTCAAGGGGGAGAATAAAGTCAAAGGTGAAGAAGGGAGAATGCTACAAGTGTCATTAAAAGGTTCACTTTAGAAGAAAATGCCCAATGCTAAAGAATATGATGGAGAAAGATAATGTTCTTAACTCAACAAGTATAATGATCAAAACTTCTGAAGAAGTTCTCTTGGTGGTTTTAATGATAGACAAAAGGAAGCATAACTCCACTTAAATCTTGGATTCAACATCCTTTTCCCATTACACATCACATAGGGAGTGGTTTGATTGTTATAAAAAATGTGATACTTGTGATAGACACACTTACAAGGTGATAGGTATTGGATTGATAAAGATGAGCATGCATGATAGAGTGCTTAGGAGTTTAGAGAATGTGACGCATATTCTAGAGTAGAAAGAGAATATTATCTCATTGGATTAGTTAGAAAAGACTAAGCATAACTTCTTAGTGACTAAAAGTGTAAAGATATAAGAATTACCAAAGATGCTTTGATGATAATGAAGGGAAATCAAGTAGAGAACAACCTTTACAAGCTCAATGGTAGTATGATTGTTGGTGAAGCATTTACAATATCTTTAGAATTAGACACATATACTTTTGTATAATGGCATATACGATTGGGACATACCAATGAACAAGGGATGAAGGAATTTCACAAAAAGAGGTTGTTGAAACAAGTTAAGCAATGTAAGGTTGACTATTGTGAATTTTATGTTCTTGGTAACCAAAACAAGATACAATTTATGGCATCTTCACATCAAAACGGGGATGTATTGGAATATTTCATAATGATGTGTGGGGTCTATCCTCTGTATTAGTGAAAAGTGGAGCTAAGTATTTTTTTTAGCTTCATTGACAGCTTTTCTAGGAAGACTTGGCTATATTTCATGAAGGACAAGTTTGAGGCATTCTCAAAGATGAACAAAGATGTGAAACACATATGAACTAATAATAGAGATGAGTATGCATCACATAAATTCAATAACTTATACAAAAAGGAAGTAATAGAAAGGAATTTCATGATTTCTAAAACCCTGAAGTAAAACAGGTAACTGAATGGATGAAATAGAGTCATTGGAATTGCATGAAGAAATTTTAGCTTCAAATAAATAGTGCACGAATGCTAATGCAGCACCAAGGCTGTAGAAGCCTTGGCACTATGGCACAAGAAATAACCTATCAAGGCGTCAAGACGCCACCAAGCAGTGTTGCAATACTACTTGAGAAAAAAGGGAAAATGATTGAGTTTTTTTTTTTTTTCTATTTTGCATCTTTTATCCATGATTATGTGTTTTAGTTCTAAATTGTGTCTTATTAAATATTGTTAGCCACCAATTATGAGCACTTTATGACTTGTATGTTATGTAATTATATTTGTGTTCATATATATATGCATATTCTAATGAATTTCTATGAATTTATGAATTATTCCTTTGAGAATAAATGTTCAACATTACACAGCACAATAATTATGTTTTGGGTATATTTTATATTAAATAATTAAAAACTATTAGTATCCAAGAAGAATGATTCTTCAGGGATGATCTCCATATCAACTTCTTTATGGAAGTGAATTAGCTTCTCTTCTAAGATGGATTAGCTTCCATTTAGAGTTGTAGCTTATCTACAGAGAGGGATCAAGATACCCTATTTTCTTATATATAATGTGGACCCATTTTAGGGGATGCCTTAAATAGCATTTTTATTATTGGTTTCTCTATATTTTATTATGGATGGTATAATGATCATCTCATGTGTATATTTTGAGAAGCCAGGGAAAGTTCTCATCCCCCTTTAGTCTCATAACATTTATGAAAATTTAGGCTTCTACTCTGCTCCAAGCAGCATAGTTTCTCCCCCAAAAATAACTTCTCTAGTTAAGAAACGCATTAGATATTTACCTAAACCAGTAGGTCCTTAAATCTTTATTAGATTAGCCAAAACTTATTTGTTCTTGTATAGGAAATTATTATGCTTCCATTTTGTTGGCAATTTTTCATTAAATAGATTGAATAGAAAATAAAATTTTAACATAACATGTGCTGTCCCAAAAAAATAGGATAGCAATATAGGAAGGGACATTTATATAGATAGCTACAACTAGAGTTATACTTGTGCATGTTGTAACACCATATCTATTTAGCCTATCTCATTTCATTTCTAGTTGCATTCCCTTGATGTAGCAAGCTTCCAAGAAAATCTCCATTAAAATATTACATTATTTTGCGTTGCATAGCGGACAAAAATTTCATTTAATATCCTATAGACCATACGAACTCATCTATCTCATTCTTCTATTTAATTATATACATACAACTCAAAACCATCCTAAAATGTGGCCAACAACTCGAGCTCATAACATACATATATAAAACAATATAAGGTTGCCTTGGGTTCAGCTACCAAATTTTTGGTATCAATTTTGAAAAATCATAACTAAATCTAAGAAAATCAAAATCATACACACTATACCATTCTGAAAAGTTACAAATGTTAACTTTATGTTAAAATAAGTATAGACCAAAACAGGAACTTCTAACTATTGGAAATCAGTAGGACAGTACCAAATGTACTGTTGTATTACTAGTTCTGACTTTAAATTTCAAAAATTCATATCTCTTTGCTCAGACATCTAATTAGGGTGATCTTAGTGGACATAGAAAGCTTATCATGTCTAATTTGTGTTTGTAAAATTTTATAAACATTGGATACTATTTGGCCCTTGAATGATATAGGAGAAGGAACTGACTATATGAAAAGTAACCATATCAAAACAACAAAAATTTGGCAACTTTGAAAATTCATAATTAATTACAAAGAGCTCAAAATAATCTAATCTTTAGCTTCCCAAAAATTTCTAGATGATATCTATATGCATGCCAAATTTCATGAAAAAATTCATTCATTTGGTCAGATTTTGACATTGGGTTCTCAATTGCCACATTTTGGCTTTTCAAAGGGTCATAATTGGTCCATTTTGGCTTCTAACATTTCTAGGGCCACTTAAGCACATGGGAAAGTATCAAAATAGCTTATTAAATATATCTTAAAGGTTCAAAAACCCAAATTTCACAAACTCACTCTCCCACTCCATGGTATACACAAGAACATACATAGGCAATTCTTACCATTCATTGTCAAAAACTTGCTACATCATTCAAATGGCATCATTTCTCATATATACATTAAGTATCTATGTAATTACACATGTTTAAAAGGGTTTACATCATATTCATCATAAGATTACATCATATGTCATCAAAATGGTTACAAAGTGAACAAAATAACACACTTCCTTGTTATTCTCTCATCTTCTAACTTGGTGGCTCCCATTTCCTTGCTCACTTAGTCCACCTAGACATGTTAGGTCATGGGGAGGAAAGAATAAGATTCTAGAAATCCTAATAGCTCTTCTCCCTTTTAACCATACATAAAAAATACAAATTCATGTCTAAAAATGCATGCATAGATATCATGGAATGCATAATCATACATGAAACATTTCTTGCATACAAAAAGTCACATAAAATATATGTAGGCCTGCCAAGAAAATGGTTTAGCCTCACCCATTCTTTTTAAGATTTTAGACTTACCTCACCCATTTTCTTAAGGGACTTTTGATTCAGCCTTATTCTTTGGAGACTGTTGGCTTTGTCTCATCTATTCTTGAAGACTTTTGACTCATCCTCACCCTAACTAAGGGACTTTTGGCTTCACTACACTCAAGCAAATTAAAACATGTTCATAAAACATCATTCAAGTGCATAACAAAGCATTATGGTACTATGGCATATAAATACATACTAGAAACATCTTTCATGGCTTAAACATACACACACACATTCAAAGACAAGAACAACACCCAATCATGCATGAGAGAAAGAAGAGAAAGCTACCTTGGTGGCAAAAGCACACTTTAACCCTTGGAAATGCTTTCTCTCCCTCGACCACACACTCACAAACTTGATTTCTTTGGCCTAAACACATTATATGAAAGCCAATTATACTTTTGGAACAATTTCTAAAGCTACACATACACTTGAAAAACTAGATTGATTATAAGGTTCAATTATGGTTCTATAAGGCACCTAATGAAGCAACCTTGGGAAAACATGATCTTGGCTCCATTCTTTTCTTCCATCTATGGTTCTTGACTCCGATTAAGCCTCTTGGAGCTATCACACAATCATTTCAAGGAACCTAGCTAGGTGTTGCTTCTTTAAGTCACAATACGAAACCTATACCTCCATCTCATTATCCATGACTTTTAAAATTTTTCTAAGGCTTCCTCTCGTACTCTCCTGATGGGTGTCGAAGCCACCAAAAATAAATTCCTACTCTCAAAATAATATTTCTTGCAAATAGAGTGAGTAGGGTCGTACTCCACAGGGACTAGCCAAATTATTCAACCCAAAAATAGTAAAATAAAATAAGGGGGATTTTTCTTAATAAAGAAAATTAAAAATAAATAAATTCAGAAAATATTTTTGATAGAGAAAACTTTAATGCAAACAACTCTCAACCAAGGTTTATTTTAGATCTGACTCAACTAATTTGATCATTGAGTACCCCAAAAGGTAAAAAAATATAATTTCTCTTCTAAAATAAATTGGTTATGAACATCAACAAGCTCTGATGTTCTGCTCTTCCTTAAGAATATTTAAAAGGAACAAACTCTCCAATTAAACCTCATTCATAAATCAATCCCAAATAAACTCTTGGAATTTAAATCTTGAATAGCATTAAGAAAAAGAAAAGCAACCAATCACCGTGTAACAATACATAAGCTCGTATGTTTAAAATAGAAGAAATATTTTCTTCAATACACAAAGACAATTTTAATTTATCAAAGGTATTGAATTGCTACTCTACCGAATCAAATGAACAATTACGGAGTCAAAAAATTCGGATAACAGTAATTACTCAGTTAAAATAAGGTACCAATTAAATTAATTGAATAATAATATCAGAATAATAGAAAATATTTCAATATTTAAGAAAAGAAACAATTAAATTAAACCTCTCACAAATTATTCAGAGTCAGATCTCAATAACCTTGACTAGGAAACAGAGAGATTAGCCACTCATGGCTTTAGAACACTCAAAGAATTTTTCTCAGAAATTTTGAGAAGATAAAAAAAAATAAAAAAATAACGCAGAGAAAATAACGAAGGAGATAAGCCTCTGATCTCTCTCTCCTTTTCTGGTTCTTCACCCCTCCTTTTATAGACTTCCTCCGTGTGAATCTGAGTAAATTTGTACTAAAAAGAAAATCTACGTAAATCTCTCTCGATAGCTTTTTCATGATAAACATCATCTTATCTGATCCGTATTTATCTCTCGATAGTTTTTCCAAGATAAACATCATTTTATCTGATCCTGCAAATAAACATGAGAAAAGATATAAGATCAATTAAATAAATATAGATTATCTATAAATTATATTAATTAAAATCTCAAAATCACAACCATTTAAGTAATTAAAATATATTTATCAAATTTTCCCACACTTAAATCGTTGCTCGTCCTCGAGCAATTATACCAAAATTAGAGGCCTTAGCACAATGAGATGGTACTGTTTCTTATATTTTCCTTTTTTTTTAACAAAAAGGCTGTTATAAATAAATGTAGTAGTTATTCAATCAAGAAAAATTGTAGTTCAACTTTCACTCATTCATAACTAACAATCACCAGGTAACTCTAGTGTGTGTGTGCATGTCTAGAATATGATCACTGCTAACAATTTGATGAGCATGAAAGCTGGAAATTACCATATTTATCTAAGAATTTATTAAGTCTCAATCAGCCATGCATACACATAAATGACACAATAGAGATCATTAGAGTCTTTTAATTTAGCTTCCCCCACACTTTTAATTTTGTTTTATTGATTAAGGGGGTAATTTTCTTTCTTTTCTTTTGTTTTTAAGCCTCTTTCTTGGGCTGTTATGGTCTCTTTTGACACGAGTATCGACATTGGTGATGAAGACCCCCAGCTACTCAAGCTTACATAACTCGACTGGCACCAAGATGCTTTGCACACTCATAGCTTTTACTGGCTATTTAAGTACAGTTTAAGCCAGCGGAGTGGAATTGGCTCTCTCTTTTTTTTTCTTTCTTTTTTTTTTTTGGAATCATATCACAACTCTAAGGATGTGCATGAAAAAGATTAATTGAGGCATATAAATTCAAAAATAAATATATAATAAACTGCCCTCCTTACTCAAAAAAAACTTGTTTGCATATCACATAATTAGACAATTGTGCTCAGTTTAAGTTCCTAGGTCATGCTCATAACTTATGGGTTAATTGCTTCATTACTCAAATTCAAAATTGAATAGCTTAAAATTTTATAAATAACAACTAAATCATTAAAATAGTAGAATAATGAGAAATAATAAAAAATATTCCTCTAACTCAGTATAATAGCATATATATGTATAGCTATAAATCCTATGTATAGCTATAAACCCCTCCCCCACACTTAAAATCAGCATTGTCCTCAGTGTTGCAGGCATATATATAAATGTAAAGAGAAGAAAGAACTAAAACTCCCCTGGTTTATTAATAGCTTTATTGCAATGGGGGGTCCTCGAGCTCCTTATATCTTACCTGCCACAAGTCTAAAGGGGGAGTAGTAGCTTATAGAGAGGGTAGCAAAATAAAGAAGAACATACTTAAAATGTGCAA
Source organism: Erythrophleum fordii (assembly GCA_032878935.1). Classification (NCBI taxonomy): domain Eukaryota; kingdom Viridiplantae; phylum Streptophyta; class Magnoliopsida; order Fabales; family Fabaceae; genus Erythrophleum; species Erythrophleum fordii. Next base: position 6,527,615 of record JAVQMF010000029.1, read on the forward strand.
AGTTATTAAGGTAAAACAAAAACAAACTAGAAGAAGGATTAAATAATTGAAATAAAAAAATTCAAATTTTATTATGATGGGTTGCCTCCCAGAAGCGCCTCTATTTAAAGTCTATGGCCAGACAAAATGCCTCGTTACGTAATCTTTATAAGTTGGGAGTTGCAGCTCAATTACATCTAAGTTGCTCACTTGAAATCCTTCATAGTAAAGTTTTAGACGATGTCCATTAACCTTAAATATTTTATTAGTGTGAAAGCTTTAGATTTCAACTGCACGATGAGAAAATACTTTTGTGACAACAAAGGTTCCAACCCATCAGGATCTCAATTTTTCAGGAAATAACTTGAGTCTAGAGTGAAATAGGAGAACTTTTTGTCCCACCTCAAAACATTTTCTAAAAATATTTTTATCATGATAAAGCTTGGTCTTTTCTTTATATATTCTAGAATTTTCATAGGCCTCATTTCTTATCTCATCAAGTTCCTACAATTGTAATTTCCTATGTTCACTTACCTCATCCATATTCATATTACACTGTTTAATAGCCCAATAGGCTTTGTGCTCCAATTCTACTAGGAGGTGGCAGGGCTTACCAAAGATTAAGCGATATGGAGACATACCAATAGGAGTTTTATGTGCAGTTCTGTATGCCCAAAGAGCGTCATCTAGTTGTGTGCTCTAATCTTTCCTATTTGGATTGACCGTTTTTTCAAGAATCAGTTTAATCTCCCTATTTGACACCTCTGCTTGACCACTTGTTTGTGGATGGTAGGCTGTTGAGATTCTGTGAGTGACATTATATTTCTTCAATAAACTTTCGATTATATGGTTGCAAAAATGGATGCCTCTATCACTAATGATAGCTCTAGGTACTCCATGCCTGGTAAAAATATGACTCTTGACAAAACTAACAACAGTTTTAGCATCATTAGATCTGGTGGCTTTTGCTTCCACCTATTTTGAAACATAATCCACTGCTAAAAGGATGTAGTAATTACCAAAAGAAGATGGAAAAGGCCCCATAAAATCAATTCCCCATACATCAAAAATCTCACATACCAAAATTGGGTTCAATGGCATTTAATCTCTATGACCTAAACTTCCACTCTTTTGGCAATTATCACATGCTTTACAAAACAAATATGAGTCACGAAACAAATTTGGCCAATATAATCCACATTCTAACACTTTTCGAGCAGTTCTTTTTAGGCCAAAATGTCCACTACATGCATATGAATGACAAAATTCTAAAATGGATGGGATTTCATTTTCAAAAACACACCTTCGAATTGTTTGGTCAGAACAATGTTTCCATAAATAAGGATCATCCCATACATAATATTTAGATTCACTTTTGATTTTATCTTTTTAAGCCTTGGTCAAGTTATACGGGAATGTTCTAGCAACCAAATAATTGACTATATCAGCGTACCAAGGTATTGAAATTTTAACCTTAAAAAGATGTTCATCTAGAAATGCATCTTGAATTGGTTCAGGCTTCTCATTGAGCACCAATCAACTTAAGTTATCTGCAACTGAATTTTCTGTGCCCTTTTTATCTCGAATCTCTAAGTCAAATTCTTGTAATAACATAATCCACCTTATCAAGCGGGGTTTAGCCTCTTTTTTATTGAGTAAATACTTTAGAGCTGCATGATCTGAAAACACAATAACTTTAGTGCACAATAAATATGATCTAAATTTTTCTAAAGCAAATACTATAGCAAATAACTCCTTCTCTGTGGTAGAATAATTTCTTTGAGCACTATCAAGAGTCCTCGAGGCATAATATATAGCATGGACATTCTTTCCGATCTTTTGACCAAGTACTGCTCCTACTGTATAATTGCTAGCATCACACATGATTTCAAAAGGATACTCCCAATTTGGTGGTTGAATAATAAGAGCTGAAGTTAATAACTCTTTTAATTGGTCAAATGCCTTTTTGTAACTTTCATCAAAATCAAAAGGGACATCTTTTTGCAACAACTTACAGAGAGGGTGAGAGATCTTAGAAAAATCCTTTATAAACCGTCGATAAAAGTCTACATGACCAAGGAAAGAATGAATTTCCTGCACTGATGTGGGGTAAGGTAAGGATTTAATTAAATCAATTTTGGACTTATCAACCTTTATTCCCCTTGAAGACACTATGTGGCCTAATATTAACCCTTGATCTACCATAAAATGGCATTTTTCATAATTAAGTACCAGATTAGTTTCAATACATCATTTTAGCACTTTAATTAGATTTCCCAAATAGTCATCAAATGAATTACCATAGATAGTAAAATCATCCATGAGTACTTCTATAATATTTTCTACATAATCTGAAAAAGTACTGACCATACATCTATGAAACGTTGCTGGAGCATTACATAGGCCAAATGGCATTCGACAGTAAGCAAAGGTACCGAAGGGGCACGTGAATGTTGTTTTCTCTTGATCTTCAGGTGCCACTGGAATTTAATTAAATCCTGAAAAACCATCTAAACAACAATAGTGAGAACGACCAGCTAATCTCTCAAGCATTTGATCAATAAAAGGTAATGGAAAATGATCTTTTCTAGCTGAAGCATTTAGCTTCCTATAATCTATACAGACTCTCCATCCATTTTGCACACGAGTTGGAACTAACTCACTATTATCATTTTCAACTACTGTGAAGCCAGTCTTTTTAGGTACTACTTGAATTGGGCTTACCCATTTACTATCAAAAATTGGAAAGATCATACTAGTATCAAGTAGCTTCAATATCTCCTTTTTAACTACTTCCATCATTGGTGGGTTAAGACGACATTGAGCTTCTCTTGAAGGTTTACAGCCTTCTTCTAATAGTATACGGTGCATACACATAGAAGGGCTTATACCTTTTATATCTGCTATCATCCACCCAATTGCTTCTTTATACTCCCTGAGGACTTTAACCAACTTTTCATTCTCCAAGGAAGTTAGTTTGTTGGAAATTATCACTAGTAAGGTTTGGTCATCGCCCAAAAATGCATATGTTAAATGAATTGGTAGTTCCTTCAATTCTAGCTTGGGTGCCTGTAAAACAGATGGAAGTAGCTTGTTGTGAGATGAGGGAAGATCAATATAAGAAATATTATACCTAACTTTCTTCAATGTCTCTAATCCAAAAATAATTTCCTTCAACTCTTCATCAATAGTAAATTTATCGTCAAGAGATTCTAGCTTCTTATAATCAAAACTTTCAGTGATTGCAAGCTACAATTTATCTGCACATGTTAACTCAAAAACCTATTGAGTAGATAGATCAATAACATCAATAACAAAAATAGAATCTATATCAGTAGGATATCTCATAACATCATACATATTAAATCTTATTACTTCTCCATCAAACTCCATAGATAGTGTACCTTCAGCAACATCTATTTTTGTCCTTGATGTTTCAAAAATGGTCTTCCTAGCAAAATTGGTACTGATTTGGAAGAGTGGTCTTCTTTTATATCTAAAATATAAAAGTCAGCTGGAAAGACTAACTCATTAACTTGTACTAAAACATCTTCTAGGACTCCTTCAGGATATGTGATAGACCTATCAGCTAACTGAATAATCACACTTGTTTGTGTAAGTAATCCCATACTCAAAGATTGATAAATCCAATTAGATATTATATTAATAGAAGCTCCTAAGTCTATCATTGCTCTTTCAATCTTTACATTGCCTATTTTGCAAGGGATGGTAAACACACCTGGATCTTTGCATTTTGGGGGTAATTTCCTTTGAATTACAGCAGACACATTTTCTCCCACACAGATTTTCTCATTACCATTCAATTTTCTTTTATTAGTGCACAATTCTTTGAGAAATTTTACATACCTGGGCACTTGCTTAATAGCATCAAGAAGAGGAATGTTAATTTGCACCTTTTTGAAAATATCAAGAATCTCCTTCTCTTGTTGCTCTTTTTTGGAATTTGCCAATCTGCTTGGGAATGGAGGAGGAGTGACTAGTTGTTGCTTGGCTTGTGATGGCTCTAAATTTTCTTGTGGTAGCTTAATTTCCTTTTCTATCTCTTCATTTTTAGCATACTTTAGAGCTTTCTTTTCAGGCTCTTTCAACTCCTTGCCATTTCTTAAAGTTATAGCACTAACATTTTGTTTTGGATTCAATTGAGGCTAAGATGGTAATCTACTAGAATTCTGACTTTCCAGCTTTCCTAGATTTGTGGCTAATTGCCCCACTTGATTCTCTAAGTTGAGTATACTAGACTTGGTTTCTTGTTGAAATTGTTGCATGTTAGTAGCTAAAGCATAAACTATTTGGTCTAAAGACATACCCGACTTAGGAAGAAAAGGTTGACAGTTTGGCTGTTGAGACATAAGAGCCTGTTGCCTTGGTTGATAGTTTGGCTGCTGGAAATTGTTGATTTTTTGTCCATAACTAAGATTTGGGTGGTCCCTCCATCCCGGATTGTAGGTAGTGGCATAAGGATCATATTTTTTTTGGAATTGACCTTGGAATCCTCCTACAGCATTGGCTTGTTCATCCTCCTGAAAAGTTGGGCACATATCTGTAGGGTGGCCAATATTTAAGCAAACCTCACAAGCCTTAACTTGTTGATGATTCCCTACAACCATTTTCTGAACAAGAGAAGTTAGTTTATCAAGCCTATGTTCAATAGAATTAATACTTACCTCGTTTACCTTTTTTGTGGGAGGATCCTCAGGAGTTCCAAATTGTTGAGTATTGGCAGCAACTTTAGTAATCAATTCCTTAGCTTGTTCCATTGTCTTATCCACTAACGCTCCACCGCTAGAGGCATCTATCATATTTCTATCACTCTGTAACAGTCCTCCATAAAAATATTGAATCAATAAATGGTCTGGTATTTGGTGATATGGGCAGCTTGCGCAGAGCTGATTGAATTTCTCCCAGTACTTATAAAGAGTCTCTCCATTGTATTGACGAATCCTACAAATATCTTTTCTAATTGCTATGACTCTAGAAGCTGGGAAAAATTTTTCAAGAAACAGCTTTCTTAGTTGGTCCCAAGTTGTAATTGACCCCGGTGGGAGATAATATAGCCAATCTTTTGCTTTGTCTGTCAATGAAAATGGAAAAGCTCGCAATTTGATTTGCTTTTCACTTACTCCTTGCGGCTTCATGCTAAAGCAAACAATGTGGAATTCTTTTAAATGCTTATGGGGGTCTTCACCTGCAAAACCACGAAAGGTAGGTAGTAAATGAATTAAACCAGATTTTAGTTCAAAACTTACCTCTACATTTGGAAATTGTATGCACAAGGGCTGTTGGTTCACACCATGATTGGCCATCCTTCTCAGAGTTTGTTCCGCTTCAGCCATGATTTAAGGTTCTTTGAATAATTAAGATAAATCGACTACAAAATCACTGTTAGAATTAGATGAAGAAAAAGTCTTTCGTTGCTTTGTTTCCCTTCTTAGCCTTCGAGCTATCTTCTCTATCTCAGAATCAAAGAGTAAGTCACCTGTGCCAGAAGAACGAGGCATAACAAAAAAAAAGGATTAAACAATGACACCAGTCCCCGGTAATGGCGCCAAAATTTGATGGGTGTCAAAGCCATCAAAAATAAATTCCTACTCTCAAAATAATATTTCTTGCAAATAGAGTGAGTAGGGTCGTACTCCACAGGGACTAGCCAAATTATTCAACCCAAAAATAGTAAAATAAAATAAGGGGAATTTTTCTTAATAAAGAAAATTAAAAATAAATAAATTCAGAAAATATTTTTGATAGAGAAAATTTTAATGCAAATAACTCCCAGCCAAGGCTTATTTTAGATCTGACTCAACTAATTTGATCATTGAGTACCCCAAAAGGTAAAAAATATAATTTTCTTTCTAAAATAAATTGGTTATGAACATCAACAAGCTCTGATGTTCTGCTCTTCCTTAAGAATATTTAAAAGGAACAAACTCTCCAATTAAACCTCATTCATAAATCAATCCCAAATAAACTTTTAGAATTTAAATCTTGAATAGTATTAAGAAAAAGAAAAGTAACCAATCACCATTTAACAATACATAAGCTCGTATATTTAAAACAGAAGAATATTTTCTTCAATACACAAAGACAATTTTAATTTATCAAAGGTATTGAATTGCTACTCTACCGAATCAAATGAACAATTACGAATTCAAAAAATTCGGATAGCAGTAATTACTCAGTTAAAATAAGGTACCAATTAAATTATTGAATAATAATATCATAATAATAGAAAATATTTCAATATTCAAGAAAAGAAACAATTAAATTAAACATCTCACAAATTATTCAGAGTCAGATCTCAATAACCTTGACTAGGAAACAAAGAGATTAGCCACTCATGGCTTTAGAACAGTCAAAGAATTTTCCTCAGAAATTTTGAAAAGATAAAAAAAAATAGAAAAATAACACAGAGAAAATAACGAAAGAGAGAAGCCTCTGATCTCTCTCTCCTTTTCTGGTTCTTCACCCCTCTTTTTATAGAATTCCTCCATGTGAATCTGAGTAAATCTGTACTAAAAAGAAAATCTACGTAAATCTCTCTCGATAACTTTTTCACGATAACCATCATCTTATCTGATCCATATTTATCTCTCGATAGCTTTTCCAAGATAAACATCATCTTATCTGATCCATATTTATCTCTCGATAGCTTTTCCATGATAAACATCATTTTATCTGATCCTGTAGATAAACATGAGAGAAGATATAAGATCAATTAAATAAATATAGATTATCTATAAATTATATTAATTAAAATCTCAAAATCACAACCATTTAAGTAATTAAAATAGTCTCCCATCATATGTAATACAAAATCATGTTTGGAAGAAATTAAAACACTCCCTAGGTGCATAAACCTTCCTTGGTCGAGGCTATGCTTCTATATGGCACCAATAGAGTTGTTTTGATTTCTTTGATAGGAGAAGTATGTGGGAGGCTTCCTTGATGTCTTAGGAACTCATATGGACTCTTAAACATCTTAATTTATGGTTAGAAGTCATCCTACAAATCAAGGTGCAACTAAGACCCTAGCCTTTTTATCTTGCAAATTCATAATTATTTCTTTGTTTCCTTTGCATATTCTTATTCCCCACACTTTAATTCCTAAGATTCCTCCTTGGTTTGGTTTAAAATTTAATTCCTCTTGGTTGTCCATACATGGGGCGAAATACACAAGAAGAAGAACAAAGAAGGAAAAGCATGAAAGTAGCAAAACTACCTTAGTTTCCTAGCCTTTCTTGGATGCTCTTTCTTTTGCTTGGATTCTCCTTTTCAAATTTGAAAAATCCCCCTTTGGTTTGACCTTAAAACAACACCAAAAACTTCAATAAAACTATAGGAAGAAAGAGGAGATTAAGTTTACTAAAAAACAAACTAGGAAATTTCATGAAAATTATACCTTTCTTACCTTGATTTTCCCTTCCTCTTCCTTTCTCTTCTGTGCCTCTCTCCCTTGATTTCACTTCCATTTTAGGGTAGAAATAAATCCAGTCAAATGCGGAGAAGAGTGGGGCGCATCATATATATAGGAAGGGTTTAAAATTGTTTTAAAAAAATTTCATTTACACCTTGTCTTTTTGGCATTTTTGTTTTAGGTTTATTTTAGCTCCTTTTTTAGAACTATCTTTTCCATCATAAAATTTAGATTCTCAATTTTATAAAATATTTTTGGAATTACTCAATTTGAAACTAAAACCTTTCCGAAGGAAAAGGTCAAAGTTTGGGTCAACTATTGTTAGAAAACGTACACTAGAGAGATTTTAACTGTCTCGGGGCTTCTCATGGTTTTCAGGGCCTCTAAAAACTCCGAAGAATTTAAATTTTTCATTTAAAAAATCCTCCTATAAGTATTCTAAAAATTGCCTAAAATTATGAAAATGACATTACGTTACGTAGCTATTTCGTTAAATTCCATCTCGTTATTTTAGCTTCTGTTTTAGGGCATCTCTAGCCTCCTATTTTTATTACTTAAGGTCTAGATCATTATTCTAAATTTTATGGATCTTAACCAATTCATTTCAGAGGACTTACTCTTAAAACATATCTATTTTCTTTTTTTTTTATGAAAACTGGACATTACACATATTTAATAAATCCAAGCCTTATATTATAAATATATATAGAAATATATAAAATATTCTAATTAAATAGAAATATAGACATTCAATATAAATTTCTATTTAACATAAAATAGAAATTGAATATAAAATATAAATATAATTTATTGTATAATTAGAATCGGACTAGATTTGTCATAAAGTTGAGATTATTTCATTTCCTTCCTTATTAGAAAGGGAACCCTTAGGAAGGAGGGCTAATTTCTTTAAAAAAAAAGGAGTGTGTGGTAATAGATTGCTTCTTCCAAAGCATTCTCATTCATTTAGCTCGCACCAATCCAATTAGTTTAAGACGAGCTATACTTCTACTAATGCTACCATACCAAATTTCTATGTAATATATTATTCTGTCCAAATCCATTGAACCCCCTCCCACTATTCTAACTCCCCACTATGGGGGAAATCTAGTCCTATAGTTGGGTGGAGACATGGAAATAGTAGTTGTTGGACCACTAGCAAATTTATTAAGCATATATTTCCCTAAACTCCCATTTCATGATCATAAGTTTAAATGAGTAAAGAGAACACACTATACTGGCTAGTTTTGCTAATACTAGACCTGAGAAATGCTATTCCCATTCACATTAGACATAACCTTACATGTTCAAATAACAATTAAGGTGAAGCAAAGTTAGGAACAAGAAATCCCTTTATGATAAACAATTTATTTTGCAAGTTTGTTATTACAAGTAACTCCTGTAAAAGATCAAACTAATTATGTATACAACATTTGAGGTTGTGAGTTGAATATGAGGGCTTAAAAAACACATTAGAATAGTGCTTGATAAAGTAAAACTGGGATTTTGGGCATCCTTGAGTATGAAATTGTATGACAAGAGTTAGAATCAGTAATTGCAAATTTCATCTTTAAGGAATCCTAGCAAGAGATTTAGTGGACAAAGAGGAATTCATTCTTACTCTTGCTTCCTTTACTTGGCTTATTTAAGGAAAGACAGACTTGTAAACCCCATTTTTTTCAATAAGGAGTTCACGCGCCTTTACTCTTCCTTTGTACTATTAGTGTATTAGTATCTTATACCAGTGAAAGCTTATTCATTTATGGTGAGATAAAGACTCTTACATTCAATGATGAGCAAGAAGTCCTTTTTTAAAAACTCTTCTCAATAAGATAACTGTCTGAGATTCCCTTTTGGAGATGGTTCCAAAATACTACACAATTGTTAGTGGTGTGGTTCTAAGAATTATGTCACTTATAATATTTCTTTTGATACTAAATAAACAAGATTGATTTTTTTTTTTAATCAAAAGTACTAAGTGAAATCTTCAAATTTTCCACTCTCCCTATCCTTATCCCGTAGGTATGATGTTTGAATCAATAGAGAACCTTACTCTTGATGCCTACTTTATCAAATGAAGGAAGGACAAGGCAGTCATGCTTTTTGACAGATAAAGGAAAATTTTGATTGGCACTATAGCTTTCCCTTTTTTTAGAGCTATAAAGGATTTAAAGAATCGCTTGTTCTCAAATCCAAGATCACAGGGACATCTAAACTAGCAAGGGAAATCCCATTATGGGGGAAAGCATAATCATAAGAATTGTACAACAATCCCTATTGATTATATAAGCAAATGCCAGAACCAAAATATGTTATTGCTATAGAAACTTGTACAATTATAAAAGGGGATGTTTAGTACTGATTCTTAGAGGCATTACTTTTTTTGTTCTAAAGAAGAATTAAAAAAACTCATGGTAACCATTTGTGTAGATAAAATTAGTAAAATTATCTCTAAAGCCCATGGTCTTTCCCATAGTAATGCTTATTCTTGTAGCTCTAAGGACATAATGAAATGTCCTGAGTCTTTTCTTTAACTCATAGTCGATTCAGTAAGTGGTAATGTTCACGACTTCTCCCATTTGGAGTGGAATGAGGACAAATGGAGTCATAGCGATTAAATGTTTCTATTGTTAAGTTGGATGCACAATTAATCCTATGGATCTTTAGGATTGGTGTATTCTTTTTTATCTTGTAGTTTTGGATGATGGCTAAATGTTACAATTTTAGTACCTATCATGTATATTGCACTTTCTTTTTGTTTCGTGTTGGAATAGAAACTTATTAGTCTAAAGTAGACAAGATTTTATGAAAAAAGTTTTTCAGATTCATAAAGAGAGAACAACTATTTTATTTTTTAATGTGAATTTGATACAACAAGGGATAAACTACTAAATATAGGTAGATGGGTTACTTTTTTGGCATTGGAAGCACATTACATTATGGCAAGGTAAAATTTCACAGTTTAATGAATCTTCTACCTATTTGATGGGATGGTTAAGAGATTATCTATGGTTAAACTCTTCACAACTTATCAATGGATATAACCCTTTTGGTATGAATAGTTTATCAGTGTGGGCGTGGATGTTCTTATTTGGACATCTTATTTGGGCTAGCTCGATCTATTAATGAGATAACATTTTGGAAGAGCTAGAATTTAACCTTATGTCAGGACCTATAGGCCAAGGGACAGTCTTAGGTAGATAGTTTCTATAGGGTGTAAGATACATCGTGGTACGAGATTATTTGGACTATAAGATCAATTCATATTATATAGCAAGATTTGATAAATATTAGTCAATACACAATAAAAATCCATGCAATTTGGGGCATGAAGCAGTTGCCTCTCCATGGGAATTCTCCATCGCATGACTAGTTAAAGTAATCAAATTGATTGAGACAAGCAAGTAGGTTCCCTATGATGAATCAATTATGTTAGGTGAAAGAAAAGGCCAAGGTAGGAATGTTGTAGGACTGGGAATGGTAACCTCTATGAGCCTATATCCACTAGACTGCTATACTTGATGATAATGGCTTTCCATCAATGGCTGAATGTTATGGTTTAGTTCAATTTATGGTCACATTTGCAAACATTTTCTTATGGGTCGACACCATTCCAAGAACATCTAGCATAACATATATAATAATAATAAATAGAAGTTAATATCATTCCAATTGCCAAAGGCTTATGTCACAACCCATAAATGCTATATGACACTTCATATATGGCCCAGCCTATTATGACTAGGGAACGCTCCTTTTTTGTTTGCTTAATGAGTTAAGAAACATGTATGGGGTTAGGAAAAAAATTTTCTGAATATTGGGCAGTTGTCATTAAAATAAAAAGTATACTTTTATGAAATGGGCAGAATCATAGAAAATATAGCTAGAAAGGCTATTGCAATAAGGAATTTGATTCATTCCAAAAAAAATTTAATCAAAGTAAGCATTTCTAGAGAGGGGTTAAGATCTTATAAAGAACAAGGTTTTTTTTTAATAAGCCAATTCATTTGGACCTTATGGATCCACTCTTTTTCTTATTCAAAAATCAATCTTTTTCTCTATGTTTTCCCATCAAGAATTCCTCCTTTTAAGCTCTTTGAGTTTGAGGGAATACTTCTTTAATAAGCTTCTTGGAGTATTCTCTTTTAAGAAACTAGGTGAAGTTTGGGAGAACTTTCATTGAGTTTGAATTATAATATAATATTAAAGTTAGAAGAGAGAAAAAGTTGAATATTATGAAAGCCAAGTAAAGGGTAGAAATATATAATAAAAGAAGCTAAATTTATCTTGAATGGTTAACCACTAGTTCCAAGATCCATCTACCAGCTAAATAAGGTGAAGGAACCACAAACTAAGGATCAGTCTCGGTTAAAGCCAACTTGAAGAGGTGAAGGTTGACAAAGCGACCAAATCAGTATAGAATTTGGGTGGACTTGTTGGCTCACCAAAGAGGTAGGCATAAAGGTATATATATATATATATATATATATATATAATTTTACATGATATGAGATATAGATAAATGACAGTAATTATGATACCATAAAATTAGTAGTGAAGCTAGTTGTTTCCTAACCTTGGAAAATTGGCTCGTGTTGAAGATCATCTACATCACGGCTTAAAGAAAACCCATAATCCTCTCATGGTTCACATTGATTTGGACATGTTTGGTTGTTTAGAAAATGTACACACTGCATGTTTGCATCTCATGATTGGAGAGGGAAAAAAGGATATTTTAATGCTTGAGATATTTTTAATAAAAATTTAATTTGTAACTAAGAAATTTAATTTCAGGGCATAACAGGATGAAACAATTTATTTTCCTTGAGGATTTTAGTTTTTTAATTTAATAAAATGATTTATAAATTATTCTTTATATCTATTTATAAATTTTAGATTTAATTTTTTTTCATCTTCAAGTCTTTAGGATCATGGCAATCTAAACGAAGTTCAAGAAAAGTTTAGATATAATGTGTCATGACCTAAACCTTTGGTTATGACTAGTGTATAAACTAAGCTAGTTTAAGACTAATTTAGCTTAGCAAGCCTATAAAGGGACACAACGAGAGCTACACCACACTTTTAAAACATATGATTCACTTTACAAATTTATTTATGGGTTGCCAAAAATTTGACAAAACCTCCCTTGAAAATTAAACATTTCCCATTTGTACAAACAATCACCAGCCAATATTCAACACTTTCTTGAAGAAAACATGCATAAGCAACACAAAGAAACTATAGCCATTACAAGGTCTACAGATATCAAAACTAGTATTCTAACTAATCTAACCCAACGTCTAGTAGTCATGACATCATGGATTCTAACAAGACCAAACAGTTGTCCAAAAAGCCTACTCAGCGTGTTTGGGAAATAAATGAGTCTCAAGCACATCACTCAACTATCTACTAATTTGGAAAAAAAATATAAAGGAGTGGGGTAAGTCACACTGACTTTATAAGCATATAAATAGTAAAGTGTGTGAAATGAGAAATAAGCCAAACACAAGTTTTTCAAAAATGAGAAAAATTAAACAAAAAGGATAAAATAATATATCAACTCAAAAATATCTTGAAAGTTAAACAAAATCATTAATTACATAAAAAATAACTTTAGAAAATATGATTTTTGAAAATATAAACTCATATGAAATAGGCATCACATGAGAAAATCATACTGCATTATTGTCCATAGTGCTTCTGCACTTATATAATTCATGTCTTAGTGTCATTGCACTTTGTTACAAATTTGATAAGTTCTTAAATTATTATTTTTTATATTATTTTAAGAAACTTATCATATGAATATTGAGTTTATTTTATGTTTTTGGTATATAAAATTAATAAATCTTTGTTAAGTTAATATTTAGTAAGTTTTGGTTTTACTTTTTACTTTGAATTAATTTTTGTCTATCTCATATAAAAAAAGCAAATGGTTGCAAAAGTTTTCTTTCAACTTGTCTTGTTTCTTGGTCAATTGTTGACTTATCAGCCTCAAACTTATCAGATAAAATATGTTAAAATTGTTAACCCTAAATTTCATTTTAAGTATCGTTTGAGATTGATATAACTTTTCATTTAGTATTTTTTTTAAACATCAAATTTGACAAAATAATGTTTGGTACAATGAGATTTATTCAACTTGTATAATGTTTATAATACAAGTTAAAGTTTAATCACATTCATTAAAATAGGAATAGTTTTTATTTTCCTCTTTTTTAATCAAAGGAAGAAATTTTTATTAAGCTTTAAAAGAAATGACATCCAATATGAAATCTTGAATGTTGTCAATCCAAATATATAAAATTAACATTAACAGTTTTATCATGGAGTGCTAGCTTTTGTGCAAATGGGTTATTGTCTTAAGGGTTCTAATGAAGTTGGACATCCTAAAAACTGAGCATGAAGCAATTGTTTCTTTGATGATAGCATTAAGATAGGAGTGGCCAAGATCTTTAGGTAGCAGTATATTAGATTTAGTGTTTATCATTCAGCCAAAAGTAGGATATAGTTGTTAGTCAAGAAAAACTAAATATGTGATATTGGTTAATTTAGTGTTTATCAAAGGTTAAAAGTTATAACTATTAATTGGAATATAATTTTTTTTAGATATAATTGCATCTAGGTCAAGTGACATGTTTCAACCATAATTGAGTTCTACATCTAAATCTTTATCATGAGACAATACTTTGACTAACACAATATGATAGACTAATAATAAACCACATTTTGTCTTTTTTTTTTTTGTCAGTTTAGATCCAACTAGGATTTGAACTTGAATCCTCCATTTATACATATGATTCAAATGCAGTTGAGTATCGATAATGACCTTTCAATAAGAGGAGTTTGTTTTTTAAAAAATATATTAAGAGATAAAATTTAGATTTAGCCTAGATTCATTTTAGGAGATTTACTAAAAAGATAGCTATTGCAAATATGAAAGGAGAAACAAGAGTTACAACTCACAGTACCTCAAGAAAACTTAAAAGTCAATTAGAATTCTAATTAGGTTAACCAATAATCCTTAGCTAGTATTTAAATAGGATCATTAATTCTAAACGTGCTATGAGTTAAGGCTCGTTCTTTAAATAAGCTTATGGATAGTTTGACATATTACAAACTACCCATAATACAAATAAATCCAATCCATTGACTACACAATGTTTATTATTAAATTGATTATTTGATATTACTAAAATATAATCTGCTAATTAGTCTAATAATTAATTAATGCTAATCTATAAATTAATTAATTTTTCAACAACCTCCCACTTAAATAGTATTAATTAATTATTAGATTTAACAAGAATATACTAGCATAAAATACCAAGAATATCAAATAATCAATATGCATTATAACCATGATTCAAAAATGAAATAGCGAATTAAGAACATCAAATCTAATAAGGAAAACAATGTTAAAATACCAACAAAGTTTCATAACTAAATAAATGGAATAGCCTCTCTCTCTCTCTCTCTCTCTCTCTCTCTCTCTCTCTCTCTCTCTCTCTCTCTCTCTCTCTCTCTCTCTCTATATATATATATATATATATCCAAAACACTTGGTTTAACCAAATGTTAAAATACATCAAAGTGTCCTTGAAGAATAGAACTTAGAATCCTCCTAAAACAAAGCATCAACCAAAAAGTTTACAACATCGAAGAGTCACATGTTTCTCAATAAGACTCCAATGGATAAGCTTATGATTAAGGAATCAACTTTATTAGTAAAATGCATATAATACGAGTCTAAAATTCACAAATCTTCTCTTTAATGAAATAGGAATTTAATGTCAAAATTTAATACACCTAAAACTCCTATAATTTTGATAAAAGTATATAGTAAAATTATTGTCGCAACTAATTGATCAACATCCAAAATATGCATTTAACAAGGTATAATAGGAATTAATTTCTTTGACTATGTAGCTTGAACATGGCCCTACAACAACCACATATTTTACAACCAAAATTGAGATAATTAACTATATGATCCTTTAGATATCATGAAATGTATACAAAAGTTAAGGCAACTGTCAATGTCTATTTGACATTTTTCTACAAAACATCTCCTCCAAAATATCAAAAGGTGCACTTACAAGTAAATTTTCAAGTCATCTACACAAATTTCATAATTTAAATTCAAGGAGGCTAATGATTATATGTGGATTAGATCTATTGTAAATTTACATGTGATCCTAAGTACCTTATCAATACCACATAACTTTCTTGGTAGCCCTCCATTGATTTAAGTTAAGATTGCTTAATTATATTTATCAAGCATACTAATAGCAAAAGTTATGTCAAAATGAATGCATACTTAAACATATATCAAGATTATTAATGTAGTGAAATAAATGGGGCTTACTATATTTATCATTGAAAATATCAAACATTGTTGAGTTTTTCTCTCCTTTTTAAAGGATACATTTTAGTCTAAAAGTGAACATGAAAATCCTATTCACATAAAATCCTATAAATGTAAAGTTTATGAGACAAGTCCAAAATATTACAAGTTCACAATGAACTTATGTCCCAAAAGGATACTATAGGATTCTATTTTACACAAAAATGAATTTGTGTCCATTTATCTTTGATAAAAATATTCAATTATTTCACTAAATCAAAGAAATATGTTAAAGCAATTAAAATTTATTTACCATGCTAAGATACTTCATTGTTCTTATAAATTCTTACCACAGGTCCCATTCAAAGTTTTTATAGAAAATAATTATACTTGAATAACAACAACAAAAAATAACTTAAATTATGTGTACAACATAATTTTAAAAAAAAAATTCTTTTAAAATCTTACTAATATAATTATAAATATTAAATTATTATTTATTATGTTCCTATCTATGGGCCATGAATCGTAACAAATTACGAGAACTGAACAAGAATCTTAAAGATAACAAAATTACTGTCTTCAATATTTCTATATCAATAGGGCCAAATTAGCCCAACCTACGAAGCCCACGCACCAAGGGGCGCGAGTGGGCGATTGGCCGGACGAAACCCAACATCTTCTTGAAGTTTGCTTCCCTGTTCAACAATGGCGGAAAACCTCCATAGCTGCGTTGTTTGAGCTTCCAGAAGGTGCTATTTCACGTGATTAAATCTTTCAAACGCATTGGAAGCCTCCTTAACAAAGATTCAAGCAAGCAATATTAAAAAATTTGATTTTCTTCAGCAAATCGATAAAACCATAATACTAGATCCGAAAATTTTCTTTCTTCATGTTTGCAAAGATTCAGCGAATGGCATCAGAAACATGTAAGGAAGATAACGCATATGAAAAGCACTTCTAAGAATGCTATACAGATTCAAGAATATATATATATATATATATTCAAAACATGCATATAGAATAATTGTTAATATTACTCGAGCATCAATGCAAGTAAAATATTGAGTAGATCTATTGCAGTGATTTTTACTGTCATTGTACCTCAAGGGTACATGCTTCATTTCTCAACAGCAGTAGTTTCTTTTTTCCCCTCAATTTCACAAACCAAACTAATTTATTATATCATTGATTGTAGTGTGGAAAATTGGCTCGATAGTTATAAGTCGTCGGTGTAATGGAAACAAGAGCTCATTATAGACCGACCTATCTCTTCAATAATGTTGAACATTTTAGGTGAAACGCTAAAAGAATATATACGTAAGCTATTATCATTCATATTCTCACCCTTAAAATCATTACTTAGTCTCGAAATGCTTAAACCTAATGCAACTTTTGCAAAAGTTACATTAAATTATAATTTAATTGCTGTATCTTTCTTAGTAATTTTGGTTGCCCTAATCATAATTTATAAATCTAGTAACTTAATATTCCTACCCAATCCTTTTCTCTCTAATGGTGCCCCACTTTGACACTTGGGTTTGAATGGTTGCGTCAAGGGAACTTGTATAGATAAAGGACTCAAATTCTTTTATCTTTCCCAATTCCCAGAAATGGTAAGGGATTGAACATCCCTCTCATTAAAAAGTATGCATCAGCTTGTAAGTCAACTACAAGCATTTATCGTATTTTGCACTTTCATGTCCTTCTTTCCCATTATTAAATGCCCGATTGTAATTGTCCTTGTCATGCTTCTTCATTCAAAAAGAGACAGCCGCTTTACACGGTTTCTCCATTTTCTGTTTTTATTTTCAATGAAAATTAAAAAAAAAGGTTAAAATCCATGTTTGGTTGAATTTTCTGAAATAATCATTTTTGGAAACATTTCTTAGAAATGGTCCAACTATTAAAAATTTTGGAAACCGTAAACAAGTGGTGGCAAACTTGTAATTATAAAAAACCTTCTTTTGGTTATTTTTTGTTAAAATATTTGTGCGCTAGCTAATCCACCTACACAAACACAATTCTTCTCCCAGAAACGCTGATCCAAAACCACTAGTATATCCATAGAAACAGCCTCATTCTCCAAAATTTGGAATATAAGATATCAGTATCATTTTATAATTGAACTTATTATCTTTCAAACTCTGCTTTTTATAATTGTTTGCTGGAAAAAATAAAAATAAATTTATTTTAAATAATCCACACACCTCCTAATCGCTATGAAACTTTCACAATTTCCACTAGTCTGGATTTCTATTTTTTAATTTAATTTATAAAAAATAGATAAATCAACTTAACTATTAATACTTTTTTTTAATATATTCAAAATTAGTCTTACTGAAATGTATGGATCACATAATGTCTGTTTACGATTGATTGAATCAATTAACTTATTTTTCATGACCTAAAAAAGCTTTTATTATTATACTGTCATTTTTATCATAATACCTTAATTGTCAAATGTTATCCATAATGTTTGTATTTGATATATTAGTATCTAAATGCCTGGTGTCATGTAAGATATCAAGATCATACGATAACATTGATTTGGATAGTATCTCATACATTCCAAAAGCTATAGAAATCTTACATCCATACACTTTTAACCTTGTTAACTTTTATGAAGTACCAATAATACTAGTTCTATGTTAACTTCTAATTGTCACACCGAACATAAAATTTTAAAACAATGTGACATACTATATTATGATATATTCAAAATACTTAAAAAATATAAGATAACAATATATCAAAACAATGATAGCTTCCCAAGTTTATCTAACAATTTTTTTATTGTAATTTTTTTTTCTTTTCCTTTTGATACAATAAGTAACTATCATTAGGAAAGTGAACTTGCATTAATTTGGAAGACTGAATCAACCACCAACCAACCACCTTAGCCCCAAAGCTTAAATGAGGCCATGTATGCCACCAGTTTTGAAGTTGCTTTTCAAGTAGGGAGATAGTAGTTGAGACTTTACCAGCAAATGGGAAGGTATATACAGAGCCAAAGTTGGGTTTGTGCTGCTCAAGCGAGCTCCAATATAATAACGAAGCAGAGAAACGACACTTTCAACTCTTCCACATCTGATAAACAAACATGAGTTTGCTGAATTAGAGGATCTATATGTCCAAAAGGAAATATAATATAAAATAATAAAAGGAAAAATATATTTCAAGTCGAGTTTATTCTGCAAGTATGGGACAATTGATATCATAACTATACTGACAATTAAACAATTTTATTTTTAGGGAAATATATTAATTAAATGTAATCTCCAGGACTCAATTAATTGCATTTTCCACTCGGAAAATAATATTTATAATATAGATGTTTCGAGAATCAGAATTTCAAACTCCCATGGAATCAAAAAGAAGAAACCTAAAATAAAACATAAATGATTTCAACCCCAAAAATAAAACGAAACAAGGATATGATGTTTGTGAATGTATGATGATATTACAAATATATTTATAGAATAAATTACTATTTTAATTTTTGAAAGTGAATGTTACTATAAATGTAATCCCTAAAAATTTATTGAAAATTTTTAAAACCTAAAATTTTAAAAAGTATATAATTTTAGTTCTAACTTAAGATTAAATTGATGATAGTACAACTAAATCTAATAACAATAAACTTTCAATAATTAAATTGACATTATTAAAACCTTTTAGAGACTAATATAATACGTAAAAATAATTACTTTTAAGAAAGTTTATGGCCCTAGAAAAGGTTGGCCTACTAAATGTAAAATTTAACTAACCAGTTGAGGCCGCAATAAGGGCCACCTTTTAGTTATTATTGGGCTCTTGACTCCCGGGGTCCTTTTCTTTCTCTCAAATGGTAATGATTGGGTTCTAAATGTGCAACCCAAAAGTGAAGTCATTGCACAATTTTGGTTTGGACATCTTGACCCTAAAATAAGAAAAAGTTGGGACATGAAATTGAACACTACAGAATAAGTCCAATAGAAAACTTTCGAAAGTGCATGCATTTCTTCTTCTTCTAACCTAATTTCTTTTTTAAGAAAAAAATGTACTACTATATTACATATTTCTTTTACTTGTTATTTCAGTTAAAGATATTCTCAAATTTTGTTTGAATTATTACTTCTAGAATGTTCTTCAAAATAATCGTACTTAAGTTTTCAAATACAGCTAACTCTTTGGGGTGACTTTACAATTTGCATGTTTGATATGATATTATATTGTGGAAATTCGGCTCTTGTATCTTAATTATTCCAAAATGCATAGCTATGAAGCATCGATACGCCCAGATTCAAGTTGTATTCGTACTACGTGCCAAGTGATGAAACTTTCACACACACACGCATATATTATTTACAAAGAAGATACAAGGCTTTGAGAATAAAGACGGGAAAAGGGGCAAGTAAATGTCGAATTTTAAAAATCTAAAATTAAACTGTATTATCTCAACATAACAGTAAGAAAAAAAGTAGTATACATACAGAGTTGTATGCTTGCCCAACTTTAATATAATATATTGCTCTACTTTACTCTTTTAGTTGATTATATATTAAAAACTTTATATTGTTTATTGTTGTGAAAATTGGTATATATCATAAAGTATTTTTTATTTATATAACATACATTGTTGTACCTGTACTTTATGTTTTGAAAAAAATAACTACAAATCAGTGTTTGGTGTATATGCTACACTGGTACTGGATACTTTAGATTATTCTTTGGATGTTAAAAGCTTGACACTAGTTGTGAGTGAACCTCGGTTAAACAACACCAAGCTCTTAAGGTGTGTTTGGAGAAAAGGGAAGAAAAGGAAAGAGAGGGGAGAGGGATAAGATGTTTGGTTGAATAAAATTGGAGGGGGGAAAAGGAAGGAGGGCAAATTTTCCTCCTTTTCAAATTGGGAGATTTTGTAGGGGAGGAAAGAGGAGGGGTATTTTTTAAATTATAATTTATTTTATTACTCCTTAATATTTTAATATTTTAATATTTTAATATTTTAATATTTAATAAAAATTAAGATATTTTTTTCATCAGAAATTAAAAATAAAAAAGATTGAAATTTATAATTTTTTTAAATATTGATATAAATAATTTTTTATAAAAAATAAAATTAAAATTATATAAAAGGTAAATTTGTCCAAATATAATTACTTCTCTTCCCTTCTTGAATCAAACAATAATCTTCACTTTTCTCCTCTCTCCTTGCTTCCAACTAAATAGAACTCATTAAACTCCCTCCCCTCCTCTCCCCTCCTCCCTCTTTCGTTGAACCAAACGGAGTCTCAAGTTAGTATAGTGATAAAAACCTAATAAGGGATTTTATGTACTTCAAAATTCAAACATCTGCTGTGTCATTTACCTAATTTTGACTTTGAGACTAATAAATAATTTTTGGACATAAAGACAGGTAGATGATTCACCCAATTCACAGCGTCGTGTTTAATATATATACTTCCATAGAATTCATTATTTTGATTATAAGAGAAGTGAAATTATAAACAGTTAATAAATACAACCAGAGTAGGAAATATTCAAGAAACAATTATTGATATTAGTATTTTCAGTCTCCAATTTTTAAGACATACTTTGTTAAGATCTATTTTTATTGGATAATAAATTTTTTAAGAAATTCATTCTTAAAAAAAATATTTTTATGTATAAAAATTCTGCTATTTCATAATCGTATTGAAATATTGTTATTATTTTTATATTTTATTAAAGTTTCTTATTCATTTACATCACTTCCTATTTAAACTTATTAGTTTCTTTATTATTTGTAACAGTTCTTTACTTGGCCGGTTGGAATATTTCTACTCCATACATATTCGATTCTTAACTTTTTGAAATAAATAAAACATGTGAAATTTTTGAAACTACAATTAATATCTTTATTACATTACCTAAAATTTATTTGTTCTTGTTCGTTTCCATCACAACAAAATGGACTTTGCCTAGGCTAAGAATAGATGAATTATTAAATCTTGGATGATTTTTTTTTTACTTATTTCTCTTGATAATCTATTATTAACAACTTCGTTTTAACTGTTTTTACGGTAAAAGATTGATATTCTATATTCTCAAACAAGAGAAAGAGACACACACACATATTAAACACAGCATTGTGAATTGAGTGAACTATCTACATGCCTCTATGGCCAAAAATTATTTATTAGTACAAAAGTCAAACGCATATTTCATGATACTCCAGCTAGCTCCTTTCAACTTGCACTTCTCTATTCATTGCCTAGCCTCCTCTAAATAAAGCCAAAGGTTAAGGTGAGAAGTCTTAAAACTAATAACTTGGACAAAGATAAGCAAAGATATAGAGATATGCCGGAATACTGCGTCACCGGGGGTACTGGTTTCATAGCTGCCTATCTTGTGAAGGCCTTATTAGATAAGGGTCACACTGTGAGGACCACCGTGAGAACCCCAGGTTTGCAGATTTTTTTATTATTACAATTAGGGATGTTGTTTTGTCCCAAACAAAATTTATTCTTCTGGACAATCTTAAGGGCGCATTTCCTTAGATTAGTCTGGTATATTTAAGATTTTGTTTATAAAATGTTCTTGAGACGTATCAAAGCCACATTGAGGAATCTTTACGGCTATAAGTTGTACCATAACCATTAATGCTATTCTGGGTTTTTTTTTTTTTTTTCCCAAATTTCTTTGTCAGAGGATGTGGAAAAGGTTGGTTTTATATGGGAATTGAGAGGAGCCAAAGAGAGGCTGAAGATGTGGAAAGCTGATCTGTTAGAAGAAGGAAGCTTCGATGAAGCAGTACAAGGGGTTGATGGTGTCTTCCATACAGCAGCGCCTGTCATTGTGAACTACCATGACAGCGTTCAGGTTACCCAAAATTTTACCATTTCACCTTATACCTGTTTGTGTTCAATTTATTATTCTCAAATGAGTGACTTATCGTTTCATGACTCAATCCCTGCATTGTGTAATGTGCTTACTTCTTATTTTGGTTTGCACAAATGTTGTAGGCAACTTTAATAGATCCAAGTGTAAAAGGAGCCCTGAATGTGCTTAACTCCTGCATAAAAGCACATGTGAAAAGAATGGTTCTCACCTCTTCTTGCTC
This sequence comes from Erythrophleum fordii, assembly GCA_032878935.1. Classification (NCBI taxonomy): domain Eukaryota; kingdom Viridiplantae; phylum Streptophyta; class Magnoliopsida; order Fabales; family Fabaceae; genus Erythrophleum; species Erythrophleum fordii. The sequence goes on from JAVQMF010000029.1 coordinate 6,550,460, forward strand.
TGCCATCAGATATCGAGACGACGCTCAACAGGTTTCCCCTCTTAATGAGTCACATTGGAGTGATCCAGAGTACTGTAAACATTACAATGTAATAACACTTGCTGGCCCCATCAAATGTTTGATAAAATTGTTAAATAAGTCCAGTCTTACATTCTTTTGAATGCAGCTATGGTACGCATATGCAAAGACTCTAGCAGAGAGAGAGGCTTGGAAGGTAGCAAAGGAAAGCGGAATAGATCTAGTGGTAGTTAACCCATCTTTCGTTATTGGTCCTCTGCTTGCACCACAGCCTACTAGTACTTTGCTCATATTACTGAGCATTGTCCAAGGTTAGATTTTCTCTTTCTGGCCAGAAAAAAAAAAAAAAGGTTAGATTTTCCTCGCTGTAAGCTATGGAATGTTGAGATTCACTGGCATGGCCCTGGGGCTTCTTCTTCATTTTCGTATCATTCAATTCTCAATTGCGAGGAGCGGATGGATAACTCAACCATTTTCGCCACTTAAGGCTAACTCAATTGAATGAATTTGTAGAGGTAAAAGTAAAAGGTTGAAATAAGAAAAATTATAGACACATGATATCTTGAATTTACCCCTCATGACTAAAGTTGTTCATGGTTAGGCTGCGCGAGCCTACTTTGGGCTAAATTCCAAAAAGCTTTTAGATTTTGGGCCTAAATATTTTCCTTGGTTTAAACTCAACGTTAAAAAGACATGAGCCTTCGTCCGTTGCTTAGCCTGAATAAGCTCACCCACCAACACCTGTAACATGAAATTAATCTTACATAGAATAAAACATGTTAAGAGAATGGGAAGATTGAACTCGAAACACTATTTGGAAAATCATTTCAATGCAAGAGTATAAACCACAAACTTTTTAGCCTGTGTTTGACCATTTAATTATAAAGCCTTTGACAACACATCCAGCACCATTACACATTCAAGTAAAAATTAATGATTTTAAAATTGAACTAGTTATTAAACTGATAAAATATTAATATATAATTTATGGAAATGATTGTAGTCAAATCTTAATTGAAATAATGACAATTAAATATATATATATATAATACAATAAATAATAACAATTAAATATTAATACATTTTAAACATTTTATTATTAATAATACATAAAAACAAAGTTAATCACGACATAATATTTAAATTTAGTTTACTCTTTAATTTTAACATTTGAGTCTAAAATAATTTATCTTCCAATAAAAGTAACTATCAAATGTTGTTATATTGAAACAAGTAAGAAGGCTAAAATTTTATGAGAGCTAAATATTTTCATAAGAATTTTTAATATAATGAAAATTAACTGGTCTTTAGATACTTGGGGGATGTGCAAGCTAGTCACCAATTTTACTGATTGGTGGTCATTTATAAAAGGAATTTAAATTTTTTTTTTAACTACTCTATGTACATATATATATATATATATATATACGCAGCTATTAAATTGACAAAGCATTATAGCTCTACAAATAGAGGGTCTTTTAGATTAGACCACAAGCCAGTTCAGCAGTATTTCAATTGAATTGGTTGATGCGATCTAATTTCTTTAACACTAATAAAGACTTGTTGTTAATTTTGTTAATACCTAACATCCTTCCATGGCTAAAAGAAAGGAAAGAAGGGCTCTACATAATTGGAACTTAGCAAGGCTGTATTATTGTTGGATCTCATGCATTATTTCTTGCATGTAGCTTCTGCATTCAAGTTTTGTTTGTTTTAAAGCTTTTGCACCATTTATTAGACTCGAATGTGAGGTGTTATATGCATTAACAGGTAGGAGAGGAGCATATCCAAACCAAGCATTGGGATTTGTGCACATAGATGATGTGGTAGCTGCTCACTTGATGGCTATGGAGGAACCAAAGGCATCTGGCAGACTTGTGTGTTCAAGCTCTGTAGCTCACTGGTCACAGATCATTGAGATGCTTCGGGCCAAATATCCTTCCTACCCCTATGAAAACAAGTTAGTTCAACTAATACATCAATCGTTCTTTACCTTGTTTTATTAAATTTTATATGGCCGAAAACATTCTTGCATGTAGACATCTTAATTTTTTTTTAGAAATTTAGGTAATTTGTTTTTCGGTTTGATTATACTACACTTGATATTTCTCTAATTTTAAAAATTATATCCACCTCTTTTTTTAAATTTTTTTATTAATAAAAATAACTTTTACATAACATGTGTATTTTTTAAAAATAAAATACTTTAACTGTCTTGTATTAAAAATAAAATCAGTCTCAGATAAAGTTTAATATCAATTTAATTTTTTTTATTGTTATACTAAAAAGAAAATTACAGTCTTATATATTGCAAAAATGCTTAAATTTTCTTAAATTCTTAAATACTTAAAAATGTGTTTATAAAAAATTTAAGTTTCATATATATATATATATATATATATATAGACACACATATAATCAATATTCTTGTGCTGCTTAGCACTTACACAACACATGAATATTATTTTTCATTTTATGCTAATTTTTTTAAAAAATAAGTTTCATATAAATTAAAATGTTCTCACACTAAATACTATAGTATCAATAATACTGAATTCATTAAAAAATTATATATATATATATATATATACACGTGTGCGCGCGTGTGAGAGAAGTTTGCAAGCACTATTCATAAATTATAATTGGTTGTCGCCTTTTTCATTTAATGGTGGGGTCCACCACTAGTTTTGGTAAACTACTTTATCCCTTCTCTTTTATTATAAAATATATATACAATTTTTTTTTTTATACAAAAAATATATACAAATTTTTTTTTCTTGAAAGCACTATTCATAAATTATAAGTTACAGCTAAACCCAACAATTTTTTTTTTTTTACAGACTTGGCATCACAAATCTTTCATTTGCTTGTCAATAAATGGGACCTAGCATACATAAAGATTAATTAAAGCCAAAAAACAAAAAAAGGTGGTGTTAAGTATTTGACTATGAGCTGAAAGCAACGCTAATGTCAGATCTAAAATTTAATTTAATTGTTGCATTTTTTAATAAAAAATATCTATATATGTTTTCAGGGAGTGTTATGTTTTATTGTTGAAATTTCAATGTGTATATATTTTTTATTTAGCGAAATTGGATGATGGTATTATAGGTGCAACAACACGGAAGGAGATAACATCCCACATAGCATGGACACCACTAAGATTGCTGGGTTGGGGTTTCCCCCATTCAAAACCCTCGAACAGATGTTCCATGACTGCATCAACAGTTTCCAAGACAAGGGCTTTCTATAAAATCCATTATGGTTTCTAGTACCTAAGATTATCAAAATACTTATACTTAATGGCGAGTAGCATAAAACTTACTCATTCGAGTCCCCTTTTTTAGAAATTTTTAAAGATCTGGAGTCAAGGATGGGAAGGGAGGTATTAGTTGTTTGTTTGAAACATATATTATTGAGACTAAACAATTTGAGACTCTTTGATTGTGTGTTTGATTGTGTGTTTGAATAATAGTAATGAGACTCTTTGTTGAGAGAACTTACGATAAATTATAAATAAGGGAAGACTTTGAAAGAATATTACTTAGCAGAATAATAATGTTATGGACTGAGTCTACTATATGAACTCTAATAATAATAGAGTGATTACTAAATATAGAATATAAGTTGTTCATTACTTTAGATTTATCACTATAATTATTAATTACGCATAAGTCAAATCAACCCCGATTAAGAGTTATTAATTATTAAATATCACAACAAGAAATGAGGGAAATAGTGAGGCAATAAATCCCTTGCTACTCCTTGTTGAACATCGAGAAAAATAGGAGTTATGTAATATAATATTTAATTTTGTTATTATTATTATTATTATTATTATTTAGGTTTCATTTGTTGGTGAGCGACTTATATTTTGTAGTATTGTTTTATTACAAGTTAAATATGGGAATAGATATAAAAGTACAAATAGAACAGTGCATTTTTCTTTTAAATATATGATGAAATATCATAAGATTATCAAAGGTAAATAGCAAGGAATTGGAGAGGAATTAGAAAAAGAAAACAGTGAAGGATCTGTGAGGGACGTTAGTAAGGGAAATTCCCTCCTAATACCCTCACTAAATGCCAAGCAAATTGGGAAAATGCGCCCATTATTGCAATGAAATTTTATTAGGGATTTTTCATTAGTGTTTTGTTAGCAAAAGAATTTAATAAGAGATTCAATAGGGAAGATTTCTCTCACTACATAAGAATTAGAATTTAACGAAGGGCAATTCCATCATTTTTCCCTCATTAGCCCTTCGTTAAGGTTGTATGATAAGGGAATTTTCCCTTACTAGATCCCCTCCTTTTGTAGTGCAAGTCCTACCAAATCACATACAATATATTAAAACAACAAATTGCTCTAAACATGTAGCTCCACCAATGGCAAGTTGCTTTATGTGGCACAATTAACTGAAAAGATCATATCAATTGGGTTAAAGTCATGATCAAGGTATAAATAGGACGCTCTATCACATCAAATAAATAACAAAGATTTATACAACTTACAACTCTCACCACACTTACAAAACTTACACTCTAATTCTGACACTTTTACTATTGTAACCTTCATATCACTTAAGCCATACAACTCTTTTCCATTGAGCCATTTCTGTCTTGCTATTGCCATTGGCCATCCTTTATAATATTATTTTCTTTTACTCCATAAAATTTTAAATTGTCAACTAAATTTTAAATAATTAATATTATTTTTTCATCAATAATGTGATTTTATAATATACAAAAATCTTATTTTTCTCATTTAAAAATAATATGATACTTCAAATTATTTTGTATCACTTAATATTTAAAACGATGATTTCATTTTAATTCAAATTTCTTAAAGTATTGATCAAAATGTTATTTTACAATATTTTTATGATCAATTATTTTATAAAACTAAAATGAAATTGTTTAATCAATTATTATAAAGGGATAAAAGCTTATGACACTAAATCATCCAGCCGCTACAATTTCTTTAAAATAAGGCTCCCAATCACTTTTCAAGTCCCTATGATTATTAATAATATAAAAAACCCATTGTTTTTTGGTACATAAAAATCTCATTTTGAAAGGGGAGAGATGATAAAGGGCAACTAGTTGATTTGGGTGTGTAACATATAATTTCAAATACATAGAATGAGCTGAAGGTTTATCTGACCAAAAAAAATTAAAATAAAATGGCAACTGGATCATCTGCAATAAATCATTTTATTGTAGACCGTGCAGTAAAGCCAATCATGGCCGTCCGCTCCATCACGACATTAAGCACATGCCACGTTACTGTTTTACTACCATTTTATTTTTTGCTTTAGAAACTAATCAAACACATCGTTTTGATTACTCAAAACAAGGCATTTTGAGCAAAGAATCAAAACTCATGCGTGAGGGCAGGAAACACACTCACCACTCTCGATCCCTCAATCCCTTGCCTCGTCGTTGCCATTTTCTCTAGATCTGGTCGCCATTTCTCCAGTTCTGGTTCCAGCAATTCCTCATGCAAGTTCTGATCTTGATTTCGCCATTTTTCCTCATGTTCTCTTGTGAGTTCCCCTATGTTAAATGCTGGATTTTCTTGATTAGTTTTTTTTTATTTTTTTTTTCCTAATTTGCTGCCAATATAGTTGCCACGAATTCCCTTCCAACTACTCATCTAGGTTTTTCTTTCTAATTTTCTAGATTTTTTTCTCATGGGCTAAATGCTGGATTTTTTGAATTAAAGCTAAAAAGTGATTCTTTTCGTAGTTTTATCTAGCTAGAGGAGGCTGTGCTCTTGGCACGGGTTCCAATATAGTAAAAAAATTTAAAATCTGAAAATAGATTAAAAAAAATAAAGGTACGGAGCCCGAGACAGACAAAGCCATTACTATTCCGAAACTGACAAATAGTAACAGCTTTCTGCAAAGTTTATAAATATATAGATTAGCTTTCAAGCATTTTGTTCTCTAGTTATCAAGATTTGAATTCATCAATCATATTTGGGTTCTTTTTCCAACATCTTGGAGTGATGTGTTGCTTTTAAATGTGCAGGCATGTCTGCGCTATTTGTTAAAGTCTATAAACCTATAAAGTATAAATTATTGAGGATATTATTTGAGTGTTTTTGCTCATTTTCTAAGAAACTACTTACTAAAAATATTGGCATATTGAAAATTCAACTGAATTATAATCTTATCAAAATTTAGTATTGCCCCTAAAATGGTTATATATATATATATATATGATGAGGTCCAATGGACTTATTTCACTGGATCAACTTCATGTATTTATTCTGTAGGACGAACACTTAAAAGTCCACATCTATTTTTCCAATTCTATGATAAAATAAAAAATAATCGATTAGAGAATCCTGAAGATACCAAAAGAAGAATATGCCAACAACTATCGGAATATCCTGTCCATATCTGTATCTACTGTAAAGATCAAGAACGACCATCTGAAGAAACTAATCCACCTACTTCCATCAATATCCTTGAAGGATGAAGCCAAACCAAAGGGATTAAAGCATTATAACTCCAGAAAAGATGACACGACAAAGAAATGATCCAAAGCTCCGAAAAGTCAAACGAAGACAAAAGAAAGGACGATGACGCAACAAAAAGACAAAAAGGACAAAGGACAATGACACAACAAAAAGACAAAACCAAAAAGAAGAAGTGACCTCCGAATGACAAAAGTAAAGCTGAAGCGACATAAAGAAAAAGAAGATTTGACTCCGAGCCACCGACGCTGACACCTTTAATTATTACTCTTTATTCTTATCTTGAATTATTGTATCGGCAGAGGGATGCCTCTTGCCTATATAAAGCCCTGTAATCCTCACTTATGGATCATCGAATCGAAAGATATCGAATCGAAAGATATCGAAGGAGAAGCACGCACCAAACACACACCTCAAACACTCTCTGATTCTCCTTGAGAATCCTGAGCACCCTCTCTCTCTCTCTCTTGTATTCCGCCTTCATCAATAAAGAAATTATTTTGAAGTATAAGGTATGACTAGCTAAACTCTCTCTGCGAAGATTAAGTGTAGTATTCAATTCTTATCCCTCCATATATGAATTGATCCGCCGCTGTGTCAATACTGGAATGAGGATTAGAGATCCTTTAAACAGTAAATTAGAAATGGGAACAGTACGCCTCTGGTAGAAAACGAAGGAAGGCTGTGCTGGACTAAGCTGAAGGGGGAAGGTCTACAATCAAATTTGCTGAAGATTTGTTTTCCTTTGATTAGATTAAATAATAATTCTATTTTTGGAATTGGATATCTATTTCTAATGGCTAAGTCATTTAATTTTTTATAATTTATGACCATTCGGGATTTATTTCTTTTTATTTCAGCATGACTCATAACAATCATTGCTGGTGAACAATAATTGGATCTACTTTCCCTAATTAAATTATATTGTTTCATTTCATTTAGGTGCATAATAAATTCTTGTTTATCCGTGGGTGTCCATGGATAAGGTTTACTACATATTTCCTTACTATAGTCAAGTAATTCGAAGAAGTAAGAAATTCTAATGAAGGAATCGTAGAAAAAAGAATGAAATTCAATCTCAAACAATACAATCAAATTCGTAATAAAGAATTAGATTTAACCCAATACACTATGTATATGCGCTGTTATTCAACAGTCACAGAAATAACACCTGAGAAATTTTATTCTCCCATTAATCTCATCAAATTCGGAACAACCCGAAAACCTTTTGAATTCGAACAAACCGAAAAGTCTTCTATTGATATTTCTGAATTTAGACTCCTTATCTCTAAAATCCGAGCTCAAGAATATGAAATTATCTTTACCGAAATGAACCGAACCCTTACTAGTGATGAGGTCCAATGGACTTATTTCACTGGATCAACTTCATGTATTTATTCTGTAGGACGAACACTTAAAAGTCCACATCTATTTTCCCAATTCTATGATAAAATAAAAAATAATCGATTAGAGAATCCTGAAGATACCAAAAGAAGAATATGCCAACAACTATCGGAATATCCTGTCCATATCTGTATCTACTGTAAAGATCAAGAACGACCATCTGAAGAAACTAATCCACCTACTTCCATCAATATCCTTGAAGGATGAAGCCAAACCAAAGGGATTAAAGCATTATAACTCCAGAAAATAACTCCAGAAAAGATGACACGACAAAGAAATGATCCAAAGCTCCGAAAAGTCAAACGAAGACAAAAGAAAGGACGATGACGCAACAAAAAGACAAAAAGGACAAAGGACGATGACACAACAAAAAGACAAAACCAAAAAGAAGAAGTGACCTCCGAATGACAAAAGTAAAGCTGAAGCGACATAAAGAAAAAGAAGATTTGACTCCGAGCCACCGACGCTGACACCTTTAATTATTACTCTTTATTCTTATCTTGAATTATTGTATCGGCAGAGGGATGCCTCTTGCCTATATAAAGCCCTGTAATCCTCACTTATGGATCATCGAATCGAAAGATATCGAATCGAAAGATATCGAATCGAAAGGGAAGCACTCACCAAACACATACCTCAAACACTCTCTGATTCTCCTTGAGAATCCTGAGCACCTTCTCTCTCTTGTATTCACCCGCCTTCATCAATAAAGAAATTATTTTGAAGTATAAGGTATGACTAGCTAAACTCTCTCTGCGAAGATTAAGTGTAGTATTCAATTCTTATCCCTCCATATATGAATTGATCCGCCGCTGTGTCAATACTGGAATGAGGATTAGAGATCCTTTGAACAGTAAATTAGAAATGGGAACAGTACGCCTCTAGTAGAAAACGAAGGAAGGCTGTGCTGGACTAAGCTGAAGGGGGAAGGTCTTGGTCTTAACCCAAGAGGGGGAGTGGCCGGCCGAGTGCTGAGTAGCCACTTGTGACCATAGAAAAGACCTCTGCATGAAAAAGGGCAGAGTTCCTTCTATCACCCGGTTTAGTTTCGGTCAACCCTGTTCCTAAGTCTAATTTACTGCCTGAATGGGTAGCTGATCTCGCTCATTCCAGGCTGCCCCAGTTATTCTTTTGTCTTCGTTTGACTTTTCGGAGCTTTGGATCATTTCTTTGTCGTGTCATCTTTTCTGGAGTTATTTTCTGGAGTTATAATGCTTTAATCCCTTTGGTTTGGCTTCATCCTTCAAGGATATTGATGGAAGTAGGTGGATTAGTTTCTTCAGATGGTCGTTCTTGATCTTTACAGTAGATACAGATATGGACAGGATATTCCCATAGTTGTTGGCATATTCTTCTTTTGGTATCTTCAGGATTCTCTAATCGATTATTTTTGATTTTATCATAGAATTGGGAAAATAGATGTGGACTTTTAAGTGTTCGTCCTACAGAATAAATACATGAAGTTGATCCAGTGAAATAAGTCCATTGGACCTCATCACTAGTAAGGGTTCGGTTCATTTCGGTAAAGATAATTTCATATTCTTGAGCTCGGATTTTAGAGATAAGGAGTCTAAATTCAGAAATATCAATAGAAGACTTTTCGGTTTGTTCGAATTCAAAAGGTTTTCGGGTTGTTCCGAATTTGATGAGATTAATGGGAGAATAAAATTTCTCAGGTGTTATTTCTGCGACTGTTGAATAACAGCGCATATACATAGTGTATTGGGTTATAATATTTTTATAGTGTTTGGCTGCTGCTTGGATGGCTGTTGGTAATTGGCTTAATTCGGTAAGCTCTTTTGATGGATAAATACAATGAATTAATCCATAACTAAATAAAGTATGGACTAATTGTGGGTTTGTGCCGGCATAAACAACAACTTTATTGATAGAATAATGGGAAATATATTTAATGGTTCGGGCAGATATTTGGAGATGGTTGAGTTTCTCAATAATTAATTGAAAATATTCAAACTATTTTTGGAGACGATTTTGGTTGTTGTCTGGAGGGCTTGAGGTAGAGGATGATGATATGTGGGTAGTTGGACTATTTGGGTTTGGTTGTTGGGCTCTTTGTTCTTGGGCCCTTTTTACTTCCTGTTCGAGGATAGCTGCAAAGGATGGTGTTTGAGGAATATGAGTAGACGGACTTTGTGGTGTAAGTGGTGGTGATGGAGTAGGAGATATACTCATTATTTGGCTTTCGAGGTTAATTACTCGTGCTTCTAACTCATTAACATGGGAATTATAGCTTCCCAAAGTCTGAGTTAAATAATTGATGGAATTATTGATATTATTTAGATTGTTCTTCGTTTGGGATGATAATATACCCAGATGTAATTCGAGGGAATTTACTCGTGAGAATAATTGAATATGAGGGCTAGCACGCTCCTCTTCGAGGGGATTATTGGTATTATTTGTCTGAGATGATTGCTCCATCTCTGCTTAATCAGGAAATAAAAAAGTTAGATAAAATATGAATATACTGGAATTTAAGAAAATTGATTTAAGAAAATTGATTATGTTGGATACATTTGTGACTAGGATAAATTTTATGAGAGTAGGTTAATCTTTTTTAGTATAACTACTTGTTGATCAATATTAATTAAAATTCTATCTTTTTGAATTCTATATGGTTTTACATATTCGAGAAAATCTTTTCCTAGTATAATTTTATGAGTTTGATTTTTAATTTCATCTTCAACATTTAATTTTATTTTTATAGTGTCTCTATAATTAAATCTTAACATAGTTTGTGCACTAGTTTCGTTTTCTAATATTACTAGATTATTGTCGGTATATTCTACATGTATGGTACTTCTTATTATTTCAGTGTTAATTAAAGCAATTATTTCTATCCATCTTCCTTCTTTAGTTATTTCTACAAGGATTAAGTTGTCTAATATTTGGGTTAAATCTATTTCAGGTATATATATATATATATATATATACAAGACACATACTTCTCAAAGTCTGGAATCTATCTAATCATGATCATGAAGCTATGACTCAAAAGAATATGCTTATAATTATGGTCTTCAATTCAAACAAGTACATTTGTTCTATAGCTATATGTCAGGCAAGTACAAAACCTGGTTATGTAGCAAGTGCTTCATTTAACTAGAAAGGTGGGTAAGGCCAAAAAGGTATCAAAAATGGATAGCAAGAAAGGGTCTTGACAAAAGTTATATAAGATGAATTAGTTATCTATTATTTTAAATTGTATAAGATGAATTGAAAATCTCTATAACATAAATCTTTGTACTCTCCACATCTTTTGTACTTGAATATTTCAATGAAATTAAATATGATTCTGTCAAAATTGTGATAATTCCACATCCTTTGTACTTGAGTATTTGATTGAATTAAAACATGATTCTTGCAAAGTTGATTATGTTAGTATCATATACAGACAAGAGATAGTAGCACACACAAGAACCAAGAGATAATAGCTTTCTTTGTACAAAATTGAATAGTTCAATCTATTGGGCTTTTACAAAAGCATGAAATTCCCTTCATGGACTATTTATTCTAATCTACAATCTATTAGGCTTTCAGTTGCAAATCATGAATTACTAAGGTAAGACTAATAAAAGACACATCTATCCACACAATCTCAAACCTAAATATAAGCTAGAGGGCCATCCTAATATAGACACATTATGTGAATAGTGAGAATATAAAATTTTCAGTCGATAATAACAACTGGTAAAAATTCATAATGGTACCAATTGTATCAAGATATATAAATTATTGTCATAGCTATGTTGTATTTGCAGAAATTAAGTACATACATTGTCAGAGTATAACAAGATATTCATAATCATGGCAAAATAATATCACCTCATACTGCATGCATACTAATGTCATAATATAATACATGCATAATAACATTTTTTATCTTTATATATTTGCCAATTTTTTACTTATCTATATGAATTGACTTTTGAACAATTTTTCCTAACCAGGATATCCTTTAAAATGGATCCCTAACAAAGAATCAAGCAATTAAAGGTAACCTCATCTAATTTTATCTTTAAGGATCATTGCAGTTCTTGAGATCTTCTTCTCTACTTTTCTCTTTAAGAATCATTTCTCACTTCACATGGCCTTGTCTCAGTTGCTTTTTCATAACTTTCTTTATCTTTCTTATGAATAATCTAGTAGTCTAGAAATAGCATTTTTTTTTGTCACATAAATGCAATCCAAATACTTAAGCATAATTATTCAAGCAATTCCTCAATGCAAAAGTTTTGGTAATTTTATATAAGTGTATGGGTTACACAATAGTATAAGAATGAATAAAGTATTATTTTCATAAGAAAGGTTAATCAAGTACCAATTCCTTAATTATCCTTATTATCTAGAAAAATAAAAAATTTAAAATGATTATTAACTAAGAAAATAATGCAACTAAAAAATAAATAACTAAATTCCTAATTTATGAAAATTTTTGAAGTTTGGATTTTAATATTTATTTCCTATGAATTGATAAGAGTTAAATATACATGATTTTCCTAAAATTAAATTAAGTAATTAAGTCTAATTCATATGGTTTTTATGTATCTTATGTTTGATTTAATCAAGAATAGTTAGAAGTGGAAAAGCATGAGAGAATCAACAAAAAATTAGATAATTTCAACAAGGAGCAGAAGCTAACCATGTTGGTAAGCATAGTCATGTGAAAGAGGACTTTTTGAGCAAACCAGATACACACATGAGCTAGCAGTGTAAATGTACATGGCTATGTAAAGCTACATAGACAAGCTATGTAAATAGGAGATTTTGATACAGGCTAACTGTATTCAACAAAAATTGGGGTTTTTTATGAGGCTTCTTCAACATTCTAAAAGGAGGCAAGGAGAAGAGACCAAAGATGGAGAGATACAGATGAAGAGAGGAGATTCAAAGAAAAATGCCAGGGATCTGTTAAAGATTTAAAGTTCGCACTAAAGAATCACTTAAATCACTATTACTTTTATCTTTACCCTTTTCTTTAACTTTTGAATCATTGATCTATTTAATTCTATTGTTATTTATTTATTGATTCTAATTATGAGTAGCTAGATTTTAGATTTGAAGTTTAGATGAATCTGTTTATTGATAAAATTAAATTTAAAATTCTCTTGTGACAATTTTAATTAGATTAATCTATTTTTCTTTTTCTCTTGTTCATGAATAGCTAGTCACCATTTATTTGATATATTTTAAGAGAATTGAGAGGTTAATCACAGTATAAATCATCAAAGTTGTAGACTTATATGACAATTTTATAGAAATTTGAGTTGTATCTTAGTGGTTTGTGAGTATTATCTTGTATTGATATTTGTATGTAATGGGTTTGTATTATGTGTATAATCACAAAAGTAGATATAGGCTTAATATGGGTACAATGATTTATCTTGAGAGAGAATTCCATTTATATTAGTGGAATTACCATTAATCCAATTGAATTTAGTTGCAAAAGTTTATTTCAAGTAATACTTAGGATATAAATAGAGAATTCTGGATTTTAGAACCTTTTTTCATTCATAGTTAATACTTGTTTAGAGTATTCTATTGTTTGTAATTTACATTTATCAAATTCATTTTAATTGGATAATTGAGATAATAGAATTAATTTTTATAATTGGTAATTAAATTCCGTCCTCTTAGGAACAATACTGTACTCATTAATTTATTACTTGTATGACTTGTATATTTGCGAAATTGTCACAACATAAGTAAATAAGAATAACTTATGCAATTAATCTTTATCCTAATTAATGGTTAATTCCCTAATGCATATGTAATTCTCCCTCGAGATAGAACATGTATATCTTTGCTAGTCCTATATCTACTGTTGTGGTCATAGACTCTAATATACACCTATTAAGTTCTATGGATCTCAATATACATTACATGTAATGGCTTAGTATGTATGCAAGCTACAATTCCACTTATGAAAGATTTACAAGATCCCCTATAGCAACCTACCCCTCAATCCTTCTCCTTATAAATCAAAGATTCATAAAGAGTGGCCGACAATTTATAAATGATTATAAACTAAATAATAAAAAAAATCAGAATAAAAAAATCACATGAATATTCTAATTTAAACATTATTCATGAACATATCTATCTAAACCATAAAAAAGGTTTAGCTACTCATAATCAAAAATAAATCCTAAAATGAAAAGAAATCAAATTTATAAAAAGAAAAAGTAGAAGAGAAAAAAAGAAAAACTATGATGCAACAATCATCTGATTTTAAGATTGAAAGTTATAGTCTTGGCAGTGTAGATAATTTTTGGGCTTTTGAGTCACTTGATTTTAATATTGGAAGCCTCAAATATGTTCTTTTAAAGAGTCAAAGATCAAGTATAAATCCTACTCCTATCAAGATTAGAACAGCTTTTCAAACTAAACTTTAAGTCCACATTTAAAGACCTAAATAGATGTTAATTTTAGCCCATAATATTATTTTAGAAAGCTTGAGATGTCCACTACAACTTCTCTAAATGCCTTATTCATGTTTTAGACTTCTAAACTAGAGAAAAAACTGAGACAAGCAACAAAGTTAAGAAAATAAAACACTAAATTTTTTAATTTTAAGCTCAATTACTCTCAATTCTTAATTTATATCCTAAACATAAATATTAACATTAACAATGATAATAAAACATAAATTATACTAAATATATTAGTTGTAAGAAGAATAAAAATGTAAGATGATGTATTTATCAAGAAGATATGAACGATTCAACATATACTTAATTTGTAGTATTCTATCATGAATATTATATCCCAATTTGGACATTAAATAATAAAAATTAAAATTTATTGAACCCAATTACTTTGACTTATACATGTAAATTTCTCAATTAAATTCTTTTGTATGATCATAAAACTAATATAACCATAAATTAAAATACTAAAAAAAAAAATATTAGTAACAAAATGCTAAAAGAGAAAAGAATTATTATTTCCACATACATGACATAATTAATTTGAGCACAATCACTTTAACTGATGCATTCAAAATTCTAAATTAACTTGAATATAAAATTACGATAATAACATTATAACCATGAATTCAAAAACTTAAAGAAATTAATTCAATAATAAATTCAATAATAATATACCAAAAAAATATTATTATTTCTACCTCAAAAGTCTCTAAGGCCCTCTTTGGTTCACACAATATCAAGGAAAATGCAATGTTTTCCTTTGCCAAATGTTGTTTGGTTGCACACATGTCATAGAGTGAAATCACACCTTTGCAACTGGCGACAAGACATTATAGCACATGAAAATGTCTTTGCTTTGGACCCAACATGGCACAATGTCCAATTTGCCCTTAACTTTAAAGACATTGATAACCATCTATTACGTTTGTAAGAGTCGATAAGGTCAAAGAAAGCTTCAACTATATTGCTGCAACCTCTGTCAATACTAGATCAGCTGTTCCTGTTGCCATCAAAGCCCCACCATTAATGGGCTTTATGAAAATAAATGAGTTCAAGCACTTGAAAGCTCATTTTTGCAACTTTCACTAGTGTGCTATCCTTACACTACTCATTATCATGTTCTAAGTTCGTCCTCCATTTATTTTGTTTTGCCTTTTCTCTATTTCCATTTTCTTCCCTATTTATCTATTATCATCTTCTTAACCTACTCCTAATCTTGGCATGTGGTTCTCATGGCTTGAACATTTCCTTTTTATTGAACACTTTTTAGGTCCAAAAGGGACAAACAAGAATATTTGTAATAATTTGTCGATTAATAAAATTTCACAGGTTTCAAACTTAAATGATTTGGGGTTTTTTTGGGGTAGATTTGTTGCTTTTCATTATCATAAGAGGTCACCAACTATTTGTCTAAAAAACTATTCAATATTCATTTTCCTTGGTTTTTGTGGATATATGCATATATATATCATTGTTTGTTTGCTTGGTTACCAATAGAGAATATTAACATATGTAAAACGTGGTGTTGCTATAAAAGAGCTTGATCTATTGAGAGGTTGAGCTTTATATTACTGGAGTTTTAAGTTTGTTTGGAAGTTTTCATATTGTTAAAAATATCACAAATTTATAGATAAAGATAGAAATCTAAACATAATAAAGTTTAATTTCTCATTATCAAAGAATAAAATTCCATTTTAGTCTCTCATAGACTATACTTATATAGAAGCTGGTGTAAATTCGCACAAGGTTAGTAAGGATATATCAAAAACATTGCAGGGGATGACACTGACAACCATGGTTTAAGAGCAAATAACCTCAAACTCTGAAAAATTATATTAATTATATATTCACACACGTATTACACATACTGATACTGACAAACATGCCCACATAGTTAGTCTATGGATGCATAATTACTTAATTAGAATGAACAACTATAGAGATATAGTGGACCAATATTAACCTTAGTAATAGACCACTTGAGAGTCAAAATTTTTTCTTATTTAATGGTGTGGCATTTGCATCTGTGCATGTTGGGTCTAAGTTGTTATTGCACATGTAGGTCACCTTGGCATTGCATTAACTGCACATTTGTCATTGGTTATACCATATCAACTTTGAAATCCAAAGAGCGCACTTAAGGCATCTAGTTTATGGCAATGATATAATATGTTTTGACCAATTTAGGATGTACAAGGAAACCTTCAATGATCTATGTTTGATCCTATAGGATGCTATAGAATATTGGTGGCCTATCATTAACAAGATATATGTTGGTTGGTGAGTAAGTTGTAATGTTTTTAAACATTCTTGTGCATCATGTCAAAAATTGAGTTACACAATGTAATTTCTTAGGATTCAAGGAAAAAGTTAAAGGATACTTCAACCTAGTTTTAAATGTTATGATGCATTTAGATGAAGAGCTAAACACCCAAATCCTATCCCTACAAATTCAATTGATCTGAGATGGAAATGGTTCACAGTAAAGTAATAACACAAAATGTGTTAAATAATTTCATATCCCACATTGTTTCACACTTGTTGACTTTTTCTTTTTAGAATTGTCCTAATGTGCTAGATGGAACACATATTCCCATCATTATACCTTAGAAAGCCAAACTTAAGTATCAAAATTGAAAGGGGGATTGTGAGAATAATAATGCAATTTACACCTAAATAAAATAAATTACAATACAAAAAAAATCATATAACAATGGAAGTAAAAATTTAGAATCAAATACCTTTAGCCATGCTAATTAATAATTTGATGAATAATACTCCAATCCTGATTTATGACAATCTATAGCAAGAAGAATTGAAGATTGTAGAAGAAAAGGGAAGGAAGAAGTGAGTAAGAGGAAGAGGAAATTTAATGATAAGGTTGTGAATTTCTGTGATAGTCAAGAGTAAGATTCTACTTATTAGGAACCCATCTAAAATGTTAACATAAAAAAACTAGCCACTCTCCCATTAAAAGATGTCAACTAACAAACATGCATATATCCATTAATCCATTAACTAAATTATTTGGAAATTTAAAATTAAAAAAAATCAAAAACCACTAATTAGAATAATTTAATCTAGATTTGAGATATTATTTTAATTTAGTTTAATTCACAATATCCCAACAATCGATATGGAATATCTTAAATATATATATATTTAAAAAAAATAATGTCATTATCTTATAAATTAAATTAAAATATTCTAACATTCTCCTACTTGGTCTGATTATAATTTGCCAAATAACATGTTTATGGGTTAGTAAGCATATACTTCAAGAATCATGGTGATAAGTCATGTAATCAAACAAGTATTACCTTCCATTTATTACATTATAGTATGTCTTTAACTTTTTGGGATATATATAACTTTTATGAATAAACCTTAAATGTTTATTTAGGTTCTATTTTACATGTTTGTCAATCTCTGCCCAAAATGTATACAAATATATAGAAATAATAAACCAAAAATAGAAATTTCATTTCATTATGTACCTCAATTAAGTCAAATATGGCTTGAGGCCTATCTAAGGCACAGATCCTTAAACTCCTTCAGATGTATCTCTTTAGTTAAAAGATCAGCTAGCATTTCTTTTGTCCAAATGTATTATATGATAACTTGATTATCCTTTACCTATTCTCTTAAAGCTAAGTACTTAATGTCAATGTATTTACTTCAACTTTAACTTTTATTATTCTTAGTCAAGAAAACTATAGCTATGTTATCACAATGCACTTTAATGGGCATAGAGATTGAGTCTATAATCTTAAACCTAATAATAAAATTTCTCAACCATATAGCATGTAAATTTACCTTGTTACCTAAAATAAACTCAACTTCTATAATAGAAGTAGCAATCAAAGACTGCTTAGCACTCCTCTATAAGATGACACCTTCAACTAGTAAAAATATGTAACCAGATAGTGATCTTCTAGTGTTAACACATCCTATCATATCTAAGTTTGAATATCTAATAACTTTTAAATTGTCCGTCCTTTTATAAGTAAGCATATAATCTTTGGTACCCTTAAAATATTTCATAACTTTTTTTGCAGCTTTCTGATGATTCATTCTAGAATTACTTTAATATCTTTCCAATATGCTTACAGCAAAAGCTATATCAGGTTTTGTACAGACCTGTGCATACATCAAACTTCCTACTACTAAAGCATAGGGAACATTATCTATCTATTTTTTCTTCAACTCATTATTAGGACATTGAAATAAATCAAAATTGTCTCTTTTTACCATAGGTGTCACATTGGGTGAAAAACCTTTCATTTTAAATCATTCAAGAATTTTGTTAATATAAGTCTCCTATAATAGTTTCAAGATACCTTGAGACTTGTCTCTATGGATCTTTATACCAATGACATAAAATGCCTCACCCATATCCTTTATTTCAAAATTCTTAAACAAGAATGGTTTTACTTCATGTAGCAACCCCAAATCACTTAAGGCAAGTAAAATGTCATCTATATATAAGATAAAAAATATGATCTTACTCCCATTAACCTTGTGCTACCCACATTAATCCATAATATTTTCAACAAAGCCATAAGATGTGATTATATAATGAAAGTTGAGGTACCATTGTCATGAGGTCTATTTAAGTCCATAAATTGACTTCTTTAGCTTGCAAACTAAGTTTTCAGCACCTTTTGATATTAACTCCTCAGGCTATTTCATATACATTTTCTCATTAAGATCACTATTAAAGAAAGTAATTTTAAAATCCATTTGATATAATTCTAAATCAAAATAGGCTACTAATGCCAAGATGATATGAAAAAGAATCTTTCTTAGAAATAGGAAAAAAATGTCTCTTTATAATCAATTGCTTCCTTTTAGGTTAAATATTTTGTAACTAACCTTGCCTTATAGCACTTTATATTGCCTAGTGAATCCCTTTCGGTCTTAAAGACCCATTACAAGCAATGGGTTTAGCCCCACTAGCCAACTCTACAAGTTCACATACATTGTTGTTTACCTTAGATTCTATTTCATCAACCATTGCATTATACCACAATTTAGAATTGTCATCATTCATAACATGTGTAAACGTAATGAGGTCATCCTCAACACTTATGTCATAGTTAGTTTTAGTAAGATATACTATATAGTCACTAGGTATTATCGACTTTCTTTCCCTAGTTGATCTTTTTAATCGAACCTTTTGTGAAATTTGAGATTGCATTATAGCAGTATCCTTTACCATTAGTTGAGGTACCTCTATTACATTGTGAGGCTCCTTAATTTGAATAGTGGAATTTTTTGAATAAGGATGCTCTTAATCTCTATCATGATCAATAGAGATAATTAGAACTTGATTATGTTTTACATTCATCCTAACTGAATGGGTGTCTTGTAGAACAAAAGCTTCACCATAACTAGTGAAAGTTTTTGGCTAAATATGATCATCCTCAATGACTATATTATAAGGTTGACCACTACTACTAATTATTTCATTCTCTAGAAATTTGGCACTTCTAGATTTTACAAATCTTATAGTATATGAAGGATTGTAAAATTCATAACCTTTGGGCCTTTTTGCATAACCAACAAAATATGCAATAATAGTCCTAGAATCCAACTTCCTTTCATACGGGTTATACACTCTTATCTCAATAGGATAGCCTTATGCACGTATATGATTCAAGCATGGTTTCCAACCTTTTAGATTTCAAAAGGTGTCTTAGACATTACTTTTGTTAGAACCCTATTTAGAATATATACATTTATCTTAAGTGCATCTTTCCATAAAGAACAGGAAGTTTAGAGTTGCCAAGCATACTCCTTACCATGTCCATCAGCGTTCTATTCCTTCTTTTAGCCATATCATTCATATCAAGTAAGCTAAGCATAGTGTATTGTAGAACAATACCATGCTCCTGAAGAAATTGAGCAAAATAGATCTAGTACCTGTTCCTTACTAGTGTATCTTTCAAAATATTCACCTCCTTTATCAGATCTTACTATTTTAATTTGTTTCCACATTTGTTTCTCTTCTTCAACTTTATATTCCTTAAAGGTATTTAGTACCTCACTTTTATTATAAAGCATATAGATATACATGTACTGAGAAAAATCATGAATAAATGAGATATTTTTTACCATTAGAACATAAATTAGGATAACATATATCAATATGAATAATCTCTAATAGATTAGAACTCCTCTTATCTCCTTTATGTGACTTATTAATCTACTTGCCCTTTACACAGTCCATACATGAATCAAGATCAATAAAGTCTAAATATTGGAGAATTCCATCCTCTACTAATCTTTTGATTATATTCATAGAGATATGGCTTAATCACCTATCCTATAAGCTAGTTGAGTTCTTATTCATGACACGTCTTTTGATACCAAAACTACTATGAAGAGTTACAAAAGAATTAGAAACATCATCAACAATATAAAGTTTAAACAAACCATCAAATAAAAAAATTATTCCAATAAGAATACAGCCTTTTAATAAGTTAAATTTAGGTCCAAAAATGTTTATTGAAAAACCTAACAGAACTAAATTTGAAACTAAAATCAAATTCCTAAAAAACTAGGAACATAAAAAGCTTGATCAAGATCCAATACAAAAATAGATACTAAGATTATTCTATAGGTCCTTACAGCTTAAGCCGTTAAGCCAATTCCATTGCTTGAAAATACCTTAAACTCATTGGTATGTGGATTCCTTATATTGAGAAAGCCCTACATAGTATTAGAAATATGAACTATAGATCTAATATCAATCCACCATGTGTCATGACATGTATTATTCAAATGAGATTCAAAATATACTAAGAATAGAGGTATATCTTTCTTAATTAGTCAAGCCTTTATTTTAGGGCATTTATTCTTTATATGCCCTTTCTTTTTACAGAAAAAAACCTAGTAACCTCCTTATTTGATGCATGAATAGGAGTACTAGTTTTCTTCTTACCCTTTCTCTTAGTGCCCTTCCTTTTCTTAGAGCTACTTACTAGTTAAGCCTCAGGCATTCCACTAGAACCCTTAATAGCCAACTTGCTTTCCTCTTGAACACATATGGCTAACAGTTTATCTAGTTTTCACTTTTCCTTTTGTGTATTATAAGAAATATTAAATGTAGCATATTATGAGGTGGACATCTTATTTCCAAATTTTGTAATTTGTGCCATTCAAAATGATTTTATCTTGGCTATTATTAGCCATTAAAAGAGACATTTGAGTAGAAAAAGCTGCAAAGTAAATTTCAATGTTAATAATGCTTACTAAAGAATTATAAGGCAAATTAACCATGACATTCTAAAATTATATACTTACCAATGCAAGACATACTAAAAGTATAAATATTGTATTACTAAATCTACCTGTGGGCAAAGAAATTAGCATAACATGTATTTATGTGTTATTTATGATAAAATTAGAATGCATTCATATCCCCTAATACCTATGGGCTACTTAGGAAACACAAGGCAAATGATGGGAATAAATGAAGCACTTCATGTCATTCTCAATGCTCCCTACTTAAGGACTATCAATTATTTTTCCATAACTTCCCTTGCTAGCCATTTTTTTCATATTTGTAATTAACTAAAGATATAGTAAGGTGTACTAGGCTATAAAAGTGTGGCTCAAGTGGCAACCATGAAATCTACATACGAAATTAATCCCATATTTAAAGGATGTGAAAATACTAATAGAATGTCAAAAGATATATATTTAGGTAAAACCTCTTGCAAGCTTGTTGTTAAATTTTTATCAATCATAATATGTCATAAGTAAATTTTTTTTTTAAATATCTAATAATATGATAGTGAGTTATAAAAATTATATATATATATATATCATGTTTTGATTAAAAATTTTGATAAAAATAAACTAAAAAAATGATTGTTCATAATTTTTTTAACTTAATTAAACCCACAAAGGTAGTTGTGCTGTGAAATTATCTTATTAATATTGCCTTTGTCTTTGTGATGTGAAATTATCTTATTTAAAGTTATATAGCCACTATCCTTGCCATGTTAATTTCTCCATTTAATAGATACAATAGGCCTTACATAAATTTGTTAGACAAAACAACCAACACTTAATAGGCATAAATTGGGTATTTATAAAAAAAAAAATCAATTATTTTTAAAATTTTTTTACAAAACATTTATTATTAAGGTTATTTTGAAAAGTATAGAGCAAAATAATAATTACATGAATCAAGAAAAATTTTATGTTTATTAGTAGAGAATATAATTAAACTTCACTACTATAAAAATAGATTATGTTGATGCATATTTATTGACAATTTTTTAAAAATAGCCAACTATAATAATATAGTTGGCAGTTCTTTAGAAATCTAATAATATAATATTTTTATTCTTTATTTCAATTTTAAAATATCATATTATCCTTTTTATGTTAAAATATCATACTATCTTTCTTTTTAGCTTTCTTTTTAGCCTTTATGCTCAAAAAGGGAGGAAACAGACATGAAAATTTGAAATCCACTCTCACGCATTTCCCTTCTAATGCATCTTCTTCATCTTCGACCATTTCATTGTCTTCCTCCAACCAGGAAAGACTCTTTGGAACTTACCATCTTTAGCCAATCATACCCACCAGAAAACCATGGGTCCATTTGCCTCCATTTGGCTTGTGTTTTCACTAATTTTCTTAGCCAAAAAACGTGCAGATCTTATATGTTTTTCCTTTGCTCAAAATTGCTACACCTTGATCCATCATCCTTTTCATTTAATGCATGGTGAAAGAAAGAGAGTGAGAGACTATGATCAACATTCTTCTCCCTTCTTGATCTGCATCTTGCCATCTTCTTTATCATTAAAATTTTTGCTTCTTTTCATACAAATTGAAGGACGTTTCTTTTGGCCAAAAGATGCACAGATTGAGATCTCTCTTCCTAAAAATGGTTGCTGCTTTACCAGTCGAGTGTATGCAATTTTCAAGTATCCTCTTTATCTTAATTTTTGCACTTTGTTCCCTTTGATGGCAAGAACTTTTTAGAACCTAAAGAGAAAAGCTTCTTTTTAAGTTCTAAAAAGTTTTAGCTATAATCTCCTTTTTGTATTTCGCAACCATTGTCTTCCATTGATACCATGCTTATCATTACACTCTTTGGCTCTTCCATGGTTGATTTAGGGGAGTAGTATCTTACCTCTTTTTCCCTTTAATTTGCATCTTGGTTAGTGGTTAAATATCTTGGGTAATTAGGTAAAAGTTATTTAAAGAATGCACATTATTCTGACTTTGGTTAATAGTGGGTTGAAAGGAAAAATTATGGGTAGTAGTTAGCAAATTTCCTCCTTTTCCTTCTTTGTAAATTTATTTATAATAAATTGAGAAATGTGATTCGTGGTAGGTAAACATAGTGCTTTAAGTGAGAGCTATTAACTATAATTTTCAAGTGCTACACTCACTATGTATGAATGCTTAATTAGCTTTAATTTGTCTTTTGTATCAATTCCAAATAATTAATTATATTTGGAGTTGAAATTAGTTGTTTTATGCTTTCTTTTGGATTTATGTATTTTTTTTGGATATTAACTATTTCTTTTTTTTTTTTAACTAGGATTGATAAAGGAATGTATCCACCACTATATCCACTATGAGATTATTGTTAAAATATAAAAATGCCACCAACACTTGTGTGTGTGCATGTGTGTGAGAGAGAGATCGATACTTTAATAGACTAGTTGAGTGGGATTCAAACTCAAACTTATAAATAATGTGAGTAGCTCTTGTATCACATAGTTAATCTATTATTGTATATCTAATTATGTTGTTTGACTTAGAGAAAAATTTTTAATTTAATAAGTTTTAATATGGAGTGGTTTTGCTATAATTCTTTTGTTTTCATCTTTTTTGTAAGATTTGAAGAATTTGAGAACACAATCATACTTTGCAACTTAGGGAGTGTTTGGTTCAAAGGAGGGGAGGGGGAGGGATTTAATGGAGGGGAGGGGAGGGGAGGGGTTTTAATGATATCTTGTTTGGTTGATTTGGAGGGGAGGGGAGGGGAGGGGTTTTAATGAAATCTTGTTTGGTTGAGGAGGGGAGGGGAGAGGAGATAAAATTAAATAGATAATTATACCCTTATTGTATTAGAATTTTTAATTTTTTTTATTTTTATAAAAAAAGACTTTTTCTTACTTTTTATTATAAAAAATAATTTTTTATTTTTATTCAAAAAATATTTTTTATTTTTATAAAAAATTATCTTAAACCCCATTAAAAAAATAAGATTTATATTATGTTTTAAATAAAAATAAGAGTGAGGGGCAATTTAGTCAAATGGAGTTAAAAAATTTTTCTCCCTTCCAAAAACCCCTACTTTTGGAGGGGAGGGGACCTCCCCTCCCCTCTAATTTTTCCATACCAAACAAGGGGAGGGCCTCCCCTCCCCTCCCCTCCCCTCCCCCCCAAACCCCTCAAACCAAACAGACCATTAGTATTTTGAACTCTCATATACCAATAATGACCAAAAACAAATGAGTCACTCACTTTAATATAGCTATTGTGTATTTATATTGGTATTATTATATACTTTGTATCCTTCTCAACTATTTGTTTTGTCTTTTTATCTTTTTTTTTTTTGGTAGCATGGTAGAAACATTAAAGGATTATGCCATCAAAGCTCACGCTATCTTTATTCCCTTAGTGTCTAACTTATTAAGACTTAGCCTTTGACAATAAAATGCTAAGAACATGTTTCAAGAATGAATACTACTACCAATTAAACATTTATATTGTTTTGTCTCTTTTGGTCATATGTCTTCTTCCTTCTAATTCATCCTCTGTCTATAGGTGCTAGTTATTACTCAGGCTATAGCATATGTCTATTTGAAAGAGCCATGCACTTTTATTGGTACAATAGAAGCCCGTTTTCTTAATTCTAGTTTTTAATTTACATCTTTTGCCAAAATTTTAATGGTGGATCTCATTCTCTACAAATTCTAAGCACCTTATTCTATATGTAGCAAAATCTGAAATGAGGGAACTTAGAGAGGTAACTTCTTAAATGGGTACATTATGTGTCTATATACACTTTTGAAATTTGACCAAATTCCAGTTATCTAACTTCAAATCATTGTTATTTCATTTTGCAATACTTCCTGGATGCATATTGCAAAGAATACTCTGATACTTAGATAGATGAATCCAGGGAAGAGTGATCTCAATACATGTTCCAACAATGTCTCTTGGTTTAGTTTGTAATTTGCTTGTATTAATTTCTACTGGTTTTAATTTGTTAGTACATTTAATTACTGATTATAATTGTTCTTTGACTGATTAATAAAAAGAATAAGTGTTTTTTTATTGCTTTATAATAGTTCTTCTTAAATGACTAGCTAGTGTTTTAAGTTGGTAAATAATTGATGGCTAATAGATATAGAACTAGGAATTAAAGCGAACTGAAATTGCCAAAGGTACTTAAGATACATAAACTAAAGGTAGATGTTAAGAGAGAAAGAGAAAGAAAGTTGGCATTTTTGTTTTGAATTAAAAATGAAGGCATCTTTGTTGGTAGTTATTGGAAATAATTGCCAACAAAATTTGATTTTTCTTATTGGTTAATTATAAACTGCCAACAAAACCAAGTTTTTATTGTCAGTTTTAAACCACTAACAAATGTGACTCCTTTTTTTTGGCAATTGCACTGTTGGCCGTTATGAGCCACCAATAAAAGTAAAAACTAACCGTCAACAAAACTTTTTCTTAGTGTAGTGTTTGATGCAAAAGTTTGTTTTCAAGTAAATTAGAACAATCTTACAATCTCTTTAGTAATTGATTTACTTCAAATAAATGTGAAAGTATATCAAGAAATAAATTAATACTTTATGCAAAATATCAAAATAAAAACAAAGCATCAATCAAGCAATTTAGAATGTAAATAGTATAAGAAAAGCAAAGGCAAACTCCAAGATTTATCCTAGTTTAGATCCAATACAAACTTATATATATCCAATCTCCAAGCTTTTATTTGAGATTTCTCTACTAAATCTATTAGTTTAAATGGGCATTTGTAAGTCTTTACAACTTTCAAATCAGCCTATAGGTGTTTCCCTCACTAAAAACATAGAAAACCTCTCTTCTTAGAGGAAAATTACTCAAAGAGCTTTCTCACTCTTTTTTTCTCTCATAAAGGATACACTACCCTTGCCTTACAAAGATTGTTAAAGAACAATATTACTCAAAGAAACCCTCGCAAAGAGTAGATATAAAAGTTGAAACTCTTAGAATTCAAGTAATAGAGATTATACAAGTTTTGGCTCAATGATATTTGTTTCTCTCTCAAAGATGTTAAAACAAGTTAAATATCACATTATAGCACTTGGTTTTTCTTAAAAGCATATTTGAAAGGTCACATATATATAGGGTTTTATTAAAAATAACCATTGTATACTTTAAAAAAGTTGTTTCTAATGCTATAAGCTAACTATTAAGGGCTACAAGTAGACTTATAGCTAAAATATGACCGTTATTTTCAATTTTTAGCCTACTAAGTAGCTAGTAGTTCTCAAGTTAAATTCCTAAGAGCACTAGCATCTTGCTAATCAACTTTAAATGATCATAACTTTGTTATTTAAATTTTGTTTTAAGTTAATGAACAATCATCGGAAAGCTATTTAAATCTATTTTCAAATGAAAGAATTTTCATATCAAATTTTATATGATTTGTGAGATATAATCAAAAAAATAACAAAGATTAAAATAAGGTTTTCCATAAAATCTATATATCACTACTCAATTTTAAATGATCATAACTTTTTCATATGAATATCAGTTCAAGTAAAAGACATATAATGGGAAAGCTCTTTGAGTCTATTTTCAAATGCAATAAGTTTAATATCAAAATTCTATATAGTTAGGGAGATGTGACCAAAATAGTAACCAAATTAAGGCTTTAGGTAAAATTTATATTTCACTATCTTTTAGGTCTAAATATATATTTTAACAACCAAAATGTCTTTAGCCAATAAATGCAAATCTAAATCATTAAATTTTACATAAAAGATCTTAGCCTATAATAAATATATCTATTTAGGTTCATTAGCTATGCAACCAAGCTTTTAAATCTTCAAATATCTTTAAATTCTTCAATTCTTAAAGCATCATTTTGTTTGTTATTTTTTTAATTAAAGAATTATATCTATATTTCATTCTCTTTACTTCAATGCTCACTCTTTTTTTTTTTTGACCATCCTATATAGAAGACATTTAACTTGCAAATCAAATAGTTTATTCCGTTCACATTTAATAGCATTTAGTTCCATTCATATTTAATTCCATTTATATTTAACAATATACATATCTTAATAGCATTTACTGTAATATAAACAATCTTATCATGCATATGAGATTCTTAAAATCATATATCCAATTTAGATTTTTATATATAGCATTTCATAAAGCCTACAAAATATATTACAAACAAGCATAAGGTATAAAATATGATTCAAGCAAAAACTATTATAAATTAATACTTAAATGAGTAGACACGTATTAATAATATATTTATCAACATTTTTTATCATCAAAACTTATCATATAATTAGGGCTAATAATCTTTCTTATACATTCATGACTTATTACAATCAAGCAAACACATAGTAATGATGTATTTGTAACAATTACATTTGTCATCATCGAAATTTATAACATAAAACCTTATAACTAATAAAATTAATATTTTTAGTATGAATCTTTCATAATTTCCACAAATTTGGATTTTATTTTGTTCTTCACTAAAGTCAACTTATAGAAGATAAATAAATTATATTAATTATAAATAAACATATAAATATATTAAAATTGAATTTTATTGAAATAAATAAATAACATAATTTCTTTTTTAGATAAATTATAAATAAAATTAATTAAAGAGACATTTTGCAATGCCATAATTTCTTAGTTCATTCCATGCTATTTTTATACCTCATATCAATCAATTCATATAAGAGGAAAGAAAATGGCATTAAAGTATTGATTATTTTTACGTTGCGTCACGTATAAAAATTCTGTTCGGTGCCATGTGGACCAAGTGATCTCATACTATACTTTTTCATATTTAATTACATGTATACAACTGATTTTTATCATAAAATCATACCCATAACTCATGGAAACCGAAGTGGAGCATAGAATATGGAGGTTTATTTTCTGCCAGATTTGGCCCCTTTTTTTGCCAAATTCTAAAAAATCATAACTAATTCTAGAAAAATTGAAATCACATATTCTTAGCCATTTTGGAAAGCTACAGATGTCTACTTTACACTAAAAATATGCCCAGATCATAACATCTATCATAAAGGACATTTAACATCCGAAAATGTCCAGAGGTCAAACTACCTCCTGAACTGTCACAGATTCTACAACAAACTTTGAAAATGTTCAATTAATTCCAAAAATATTCAATCCATATAAATGATACCAATATGGAAATCTATGGATGTTAGCTAGAGGGAAAAAATATTTTCATACCAGCTTAGGTAATCCAAGTCTTAGAATTCAATAGAACAGTAACTCAGGTCAAATAAGGGTCCTGATAGTAGATAGAATGTTCAAAAGTTCATATCTCCCTCTTTAGAATTCCGAATGAGGTGCTTCTAGTTGGCACGAGTCACTGTAAATGTTTAGTTTCTCTGTATAAAAGTTTGTAGTAATTGGACATCATTTGCCCCATGAGTGATAGAATTTAATTTTGGGCCAGTACTATATTACTAAGGACCAAAACTAAAAAAAATTTTTCAATTTCAACAATTCGCCAAATATTCCACAGACCTCTAAAAATTATTAACTTTAGCTTCTTAAAAAGCTCTAGATGTATGCCAAATTTCAGACTAAGAAGAGCTCATTTGGATAAAAAGTGGTGTAGCCTCCTAAAATGGTAAGTTTTTGCTCTATATGGATAACCAATTTGTCCAATTGGGTTTTTTAATTGTTTGACACTTCTTAGGCAAGTTTCAAAGTACAAATATGACTTATAGAGATTACCCAAGTGGTCCCAAACCCCATACATCTTATTTTGGTTTCTCAACATCCATTTATGTACTAAAACACATGCTATTCAAAGGTCCAATAACATAATTTCATGGATTTAATACTATATACATTCTACATATAGTCTATACATCATGTTACACATGCTCAAGGTTTTATACAATCAAAAATAATATGTACAATACTTCTTGACATTCCATTACAATTTAAACTACAAATTAAACAAAGTGTAGCCATTTAGTGTTCTTGGCTTGCATTTCCTTGGCCTTGAGTACCACCTAGACATTTTAAGCATGAGAGGGAAAGGGGAGTGAGATTCCAATAATCTCAATAGCTCACACACCCATTCACACCACGTTCAAGGTCTACACACATCAAATATATGAATATGTAAGCATAAACTATGCAATAAATCTTATTTCATGCCACATCAATATGTCAAGACCACTTTCATACTCAAGAGACTTTTGATTTAGCCTCACCCCAATTTTAGGACTTTTGGATTTGTCTCACTCTTGGCCTAAAGACTTTTGACTTAGCCTCACCCATTCAAAAGACTTTTGGCCTTGTCTCACCCATGCCATAAGACTTTTGGCATCTCCTCACCTTCATCAAGGGATTTTTGGCATCACTTCACCCTTATGAGCTCTTTCCACTACCATAATCATTCAAGAAGACACATTGGTACCAATACAATTTCAAGACATCAAGTGGTATGTTCTCAAATCACAAGAGCATATACAAGCACACAACATATACATATGCACATAAGAATGCAAGAGAATAAGGTGAAGAACTACCTTTTAATTTATGCAAGCTTACTTTGCCAATTCCTTTCCCTCCTTAGTCTCATAAGAGCACTTAGGTGGAGTAAGGTTCTCTTGACCTAAACATCACAAACATCACACAATTACACACTTGAAGTAAGTCAAGATACTAGGTTCACTCTTAAATATACACTTGGTTCCATACTGGGCATATTGGTTCTATAAGTGGTCCATTGAAACAACTCATATCATCCAAGTTCTAGGCTCCATTTTCTTGCTATTTCTAGACTTCTTGAACTCATTTAAGGTCCTTGGAGCCATCACATATTCGATTGCACCATTGGAAGACTAAGTTGCTTCATAAGACACCATTGTGAACACCATTATTCCATCTTCCAACTTATGGCTCCTAAATTTTTTCCAATGGTTCCTTTCATCTTCTAATATCATATATAGTCCCAAACCAAGGTTAGAACAAATTAAAACACTCCCTAACCTAATGAACCTAACTTGGTCGAAATATGCACCATAAGGAAGGTTCATGGACTTTGTGATTTTTCCTTGATGGGAGAGCCACTTAGGAAGGTTTTCAGGGGTCTTAGGAGCTTAAGGAAACATTCAAATAGTCAAGGAATTACTCACACAAATCAGATTTTACAAAACCCTAAGAAAGTGTACACTTTTCTATCTTGATTTCCTTTGATTTTTACTTGAATTTCTTGCCATATTCTTAATCCTTGCACTCTTTTTTCTAGGTTTCTCCCTTGGTTCTGCCCAAAATTCATCTCTTTCTATCCCCCCTAAGCTGGTTGAAACTACCACAAGGAGGAGCAACCAAGATGAAGCATCAAAAATGGAAAAATACCTTAGTTTTAAGCTTGTTTTCAAAGCTTTTCTTCCTTGGTTCCCTTCTCATTGGCAAATTCGAATTTTCCCCCTTAGATTTGGACCAAAAATA
The DNA here is from genome assembly GCA_032878935.1 of Erythrophleum fordii. Classification (NCBI taxonomy): domain Eukaryota; kingdom Viridiplantae; phylum Streptophyta; class Magnoliopsida; order Fabales; family Fabaceae; genus Erythrophleum; species Erythrophleum fordii. The sequence continues at coordinate 6,581,540 of JAVQMF010000029.1, forward strand.
GAACCAAAATATTCAAAAAAAAATCCATGGAAAGAAAGGAGGAAGAGTGAAGAACAAGATTGGAGGAAGATGAAGCGAGAAAATCCATGAAATTACCTCGTTTCTCCTTGGTTTTCTTCTTCTTTTTCTCCTCCTTCTTGTGCACTTAAGAGAGCAGAATAACTTCTGTATTTTGGGTAAAAAATTTTGTGCTCAACAAAAGGGAGAAGATGGAAGAAAAGTGTGGAAGTATTTAAGACATTCTAAAAACTTTTATTTCCAATTTTACCCTTCTGTAATGGCAATTTCGTTTCAACTTTTTTTTAACTCCTTTTTTAGAACCGCCTTTTCCATCATCAAATTTAAGTTCTCAATTTAATAAAATGCCTTTAGAATCACTCAATTTGGAGCTAAAACCTTACCGAACGAACCAATTAAAGTTCAGGTCAACTGATGTTGAAAAACATACACTGGAAGGGCTTTACCAGTCTCGAGACTTCCTATAGTTTTTTAGGCTTCTAAGAACTTTGGGTAACTCAAAGTTTTCATTTAAAAAGCCCTGCTATATGGTTTTCCAAAAGTTGCACTTATTTATGAAAATGTCATTACGTTACATCAGTTTTCGTCGTAAATTATTTTTCCATCCTAACTTCATTTTTCTTTCCGTCTGAGCCTAGAATTATCATTTTTAGGAGTCTAGGACTCAACCCAAATTTTTTGAGACATTATCTAGGTCATTTGAGAGGATTTGCTTCTATATGGCTCATTTCATCATTTTACAAAAATTACGTTCGTTACATATTTTGTACATCATTATCTTAATCTTGATATTTTAAATATCAAGTGATTTCTAAATTACTTGTGTACATTAGTATCTAAAATACTTGATGTCAACTAAGATATCAAGAGACATGATATGATATTATATTTGGGTGGTATTCTGAAAGTCATGAGACTCTGATGTCCTTATACTTTTAATTTGTTAAGTTTTATAAAATTTCAGTTATATTATTTCTTTTCCAATTTTTAATCGACATTTCTAATATAAAAGTATGAAATACTATGATATTTATAATATAAAAAAATATAATATCACAGTATTGTACCACGATTTCTATGTTTACTTCAAAAATTTTATTTTCCTGATCCACCACATTAAGTAACTATTATTTATAATGTGAACTTTCATTAATTTGCAAAATTGAACCAGCCACCAAACCAACCACATTTGCCTTAAGGCTTAAAACGCGTCTCCATATCTAATAAATAGCATTTTACGGATCTATCCAACAACATATCCCAGCTCCTTCTGCCATATCCCATTATCACAAAAACAAAAATGAAAAGGGAAAGATATATATCAAGCTCGTTGGAATTACAGGGCATTGATACCATTCTGCTATATTAAAAAAAAAAAAAATCTCACTTTCTCACATAAACAAATAAAGTCCAAAAGAATTATAACAAGTGAAATTTCTGTGACTCAATTAATTGCGTGTTCAAGAGAGAAACTAATGTTAGTCATGTTGTGGGTCCTCCTCATGCGGAGTCCACATATATTTATTACATAATAAAAAAAATTGGATGAAAGAAGCAAGGATGTGTTACATATTGTCCTTATTTCATTAACGAGGCATGTGACTCGAGGCTTTAAAAGGGTGTGAAAGTCGTGCACGCAGTATAGAAAGTGATAATGACTACTTCCTAAACTTTTTTAGCGTTATCCCTAGCTACTTTCGCATATAACACCCGACGCGAAATGACTTCTTCATCTCCATTCTTTTCGCAAAAGAAAACGATGATGACGATAACATCTATATGACCAGTTGGTGTCTCCAATAAACTAGATGGCAACATGCTAAACTATGTCCTTTGAACCTAAGGATTTTCATCGCTCCTCCATTCACTACTAACAATTTTATAGCATGGCCGGTTCAATATGACACCGATGGCATTATCCATGTTGACAGCATTACTGTCTACAACTTCATTGATTCCACAAATTTTATAAGATTTTGATCCCAGCACTTGAACAGAAGGTCAGATGTAGGCTGATTAGTTACAATGGAAGTTTAGGGTCAATCTTTTACAATGTCGAGGACCACTCAAGTTACAAGATTCAATTTTGGACTTTTGATGCATCAACTTGCAACTGAGATTCCTGGTCCATGATTACTATTATTGATCGTCTTCCATCAAACTTCACATATGTATACATTACTAGGAATACTATATTCTAACATTTGATGCTTATAACATCCCAGCCGAATCTGACAACAGCCATGACCTTTACGCGAGTCCGGATTCCCTCAGTTTTGCGAGGGAAAATGACTGTTGTTTTTATAAAATTGTAGCCATCCATTTCATCTAATGATTATTATGAAATTTGCTTGTGTCAAAAGCTCGCGTAACTCAACACTCAACAAGAGGCTTCTACCTCTACTATAATATTTTTTTAAGAGAGTTTTTATTAATTGTATATTATTTGTTCGTATCTTATTTTATTTTATAATTAATATTTTTAAATTTTTTATTCATATTTTAACATAAGTATTACTTTACATGATTTTTTTTTTAAATTTGAGAGTAAGTTAAAATAATTATAATATTGAAATAATTTGCACAAAATTAGAATAAAATACTTAAATTCAATATATTACAATTTTGATAATAAAATTTTAAGATATTTTTTAATTGAATGAAAAACTAGAATAATTTGTGTATATTATATAACATATGTTTTTCAATTAAAAAATATCTTAAAATTTTATTATCAAAATTGTAATATATTGAATTTAAGTGTTATATTCTAATTTTGTACAACTTTTTTAATATTATAATTATTTTAACTTACTTTCATATTAATAAAAAAAATATCATGTAAAGTAATATCTATGTTAGAAGATGAATAAAAAAATTTAAAATTATTAATATAAAATAAAATGAGATTTGAATAAATAATATAAAAAAAATATATTAAAAGGATAATAAAGCACGGTAGAAGTCCCCATTGAGCGAAGAGTTGCATGGATTTTTGGTACAAGCAAATTTCGCAAGACACGACAAAGCCATAACCATTATGAAACAAATGGGCACAATCTTATAAAAATGATCATCATTTCCCTTGCAAAAATGAGGGGATCCGGACCCTCTCTACACCTACCATTGGGACCTTGGACACTTAGAAGGTTCTTAGATGCTTTGAACCGAATGATGATCAACTACTATTGGTTCCCGTTTGAATCCTCATACTCAATGTGATCAGTTGTACTTATAACTTCATCCTAAAACTTTTAGTTCAATTTATATATTAGTCACAGATGAACATTTAATTTTATTATAATAGTTTTTACATCCAATGCTTTTTACAATTTTCACCTCTAACATCCGTTCCTTCTTATGATTTGGTGTAGTTTGATACACTTGGTTAGAGATGTGCCCTCCTTTTTTGGGAAGTGTCTTTATCAAATTTGTTGTGGGATAAAGTAACATTTATGGCTTCCCTTATCATGCCATCTTCAATACTTGTCTATTTTGTATTTAGACAGATTGGTTACTTTTCCTTTTGCCATTCTTTATGAAATATAACAGCATAGAAAATCATGAAAATGGCTACTTTGCGTGGATTGGGATGCTTAAAAAAAAAGTTAGCATGTTTGATCTCAGGGTCAAAATATCTTGTGATGCACCTCTTACTACTTACTTTAGGCTTAACACCAAACATGTTCCTTCTAGTTATGATGAGAAAGAAGAAATGTAGCATATTTCTTATGCCTCCATGATAAGAAGTTTAATGTATGCAATGAATTGCATAAGGCCAAATATATCCTATGCAATTGGTATTGTTAGTTGTTTTCTCTCCCATTAATATAGGTAGAAAGCATTGGAATGCTATAAAGTGAATTATGAAATATCTCTAGAGTACTGTTATTTTGAAATTCTATTTTGAAACTGATAAACATGTTCTTTGTTGTTATACAAATTTAGACATAGTTGGGGATGCAGATACTAGAAAGTAAACTTTTAGCTATTTGATTACCTTTATAGAAGGAGCTATGGCATGACAATCCCGATTATACATATGTATTACATTGTCTACTATAAAGATTGAGTTCATTACTAGTACCGAAGCATGCATGAAGTTGCTTTGGATGAAGAAGTCTATGCATGAACTCAGGTTTACATAGAAGATGTGTATTTTGTATTGTGATAGTTGAAGTGCTATCCCTTTAGGGACGAATCCTACTTTCATGACAAACCTAAGCATATTGATTTGCAATATCATTAGATACAAGATATTCTAAACTTTAAGTCATTTAAGTTTAAGAAGATTCACACGGATTACAATTGTTCAAATATGTTGACAAAGTCTTTACCAATGGAAAAGTTTAAAATTGTTTGAGTGCTAGTTTAGTATATACCTCTGCTTGAGTTAGAGGGAGAGTTTGTTATGAGTCCTCCTTATGTGGAGCCCACATATATGATTAAATAAAAGAAAAAGATTGGATGAAAGAAGCAAGGGTGTGTTATGTATTATGCCTCATTAATAAGGCACATGACTAAAGGCTTTAAAAGGGCATGAAAGTCATGCGCACAATGTAGAAAATTTAAAATGGTTTCCTTTATTAGTATGGATCACACAGTGATAGAAGAAGGATAAGATATTTTGCTCACTTTGTATTCTTCATTAGAAGATCAAAAGTTCTTTGATCTTTACAAAATTTCAATATGTTTTTTTAGGCAACATTTTACCTATGTAGTCAAATTATTTCTCTCTACTCTATTAGTTGGATTGTTATATATGTGTTGGATTTTGCATAATGTCACTATAGTGATTTTCACTTTGTTGATAATGAGTAGGGATTAAGTTGAGCTCTTGCAAAATTGTCTGATAAATGATGATTTTATTTATTTTCATCCCTCTTGAATTGAGTTTTTAATAGTCAAATTATTATTATTATTTGTGTTTATTTGGATATTATTTGGGTTACTAGGCAAGTTTGCACACTAATATGAATTTTTGCACAAAGTTTGGATTTTAATTTCTTAATTTCGTAATATTTTACTGTGCAATTTTTCCCACATGGTTCTTCTCTATTTTGTCTAGATTTTTAAGTGGGATTTAATTTGTTTAATATAGGTATAATGTTAGAGGATTTTTCATGGCCATTGGATGGGATTTTATAGCTTAAATTTTGATGATTTATTCACTAAATGATAAATGTCTATAGAGAGAAGAAAATTCCAGATTTTTTTTATATTTTTCTTAATTTTTCTTTTCACATTTTATTTGCTAGACTTTATTTTATTTTATTTCAAGTTTTAAGTTGAGAAGAAATTGGAGCCATTGGATACCTTTAATGGTCAAATTTGGAGGCTTATTCTTCCATGTGCAGAATTTTTCTATTAAAAAAAATCGAATATATTTTTCTCATCCCTCCCACACACTCATCTCTTTAGGATCAGAAGAAAAGTTCTCCATGGAAGCCGCCGAATCATCATCAGATTTCCAGCATCTTGCGCGGTTTATGGAAGCTTGATCGTCTCCGTTGTGGCTGTCGTGGGTGATGAAAATAGAGGAGGATCAGAGTTTTTAATTTCACCATGAGATTTGGCTTAATCCTTTACTCTTATCCTTCTCTTTCTTTCTCAATTCTGAGTAGAATTTGTAGCTAGGTTTGGCTAGGGATTCATTTTGAATTTGTGTTGTAATTTTGGTGAAGATTACTTGATTTTATTTCTGGATTTTTGCTACTTGTTTAAGATGGATAATGAGTGTATATGATTGGAACCTTTTGTGCTACAATTTCACTATGAATTTAGCTTGTTTCCTATTGAATTCTAATGCTCAAGAATGTGTTGGTTAATGCATTTTAGGTGCTGGAATTTCTATGCATCATTTTTACATTGAGGAAATTGAATCTTGATTGGTTAATTAAGTCTCTTAGCTTAATTTATAGAAGTTAAAGTGGTCCATTCATATGTGGTTTTGATGTATTTTTATGCTTAAAATCAAGTCCAAGCATGTTAGTTTACATTGGAGGTCTCTAATGCCTATGACATGTTTGATAATTGTTCCTTAAGAGGTTTCTTAGGAAATTTCTTTAAAAGATGCATTATTAGAGAATTAATCCATTTCTTGTAGTGGTTTATAAGGTTAGGAAAATTCAATTCTATTTGATTCATCCATTGGCTTGCCACCACTTAATGATAATTGATTGTTAAGTCTTTTAAATCTAGTTCTTCAAGTTGATTTCTGTTACTTTCTAATTTTCTGTTTGAATCTTTGAAATTAGAACAAAATCCCCCTTATTTTTCCTTCTTTTTGCTAATTACTTTAGATAGCTTGCTTGAACAATTGGAATCCACCTCCTTGAGATAAATGATCTAGGTTGTCTCTATACTACAAAAATCAATTAACCTAGTTATTTTTGGGAACCCTTCGACATGGGTTGTCAAAATTGGCGCCGTTGTCGGGGAGGTTGCCTCTAATTGTTTGGGAAGTTGTGCTTTAGTGTTTTAGCTACCTTTTGGTTCATTTTGCCTCTGGTTTGATAGTGGAAATCTGTCATTTTAGTAGTTAACTTCAAGTGCTCTATTTTCAGGAAATTCATCATTTTTGCCTAGAAAATTCAGGAAAAATCATAGTAAAACACTTTGGCATGCTCTGAGCAAAAGTGATGAATCCCATTCATCATGTCTAAGTTTTAAGGCCTAATTCCACTTTCTTGCCTACTTTTTTTTAATTTTCTTTGTTTTTCCTTGATTTTCCATAGATTTTCCAAATCTTTCTAGATTTTGGTTTGATTTTTCTTGTTATCTTTTTAGTGTCAATTCTCTATCTTTAGAGTGTTTTTGGGTGTTAAAGCATTACTAGAAGAGTCTGCTTGTGATTCCTTTATGATAAAAAAAAAATTTTGAACTCTTGTGGGAATTTCATTGGATTTTAGTGCTCTTGGTACATACTGTCCAGATTTGATTTGAGCTTTTATATTCCTCTTCTTGATTGCTTTACCCCTGTTTTAGGTGGCTATTTTTGTTCTAGGGTGTTTTAGCTACTTATAGATCAATTTTCACACTGGTTTAGTGTCCTTTCTATTTTTTTTCCATGATTTTCTATAGAATTTCCCTTGTTTTTTTTTGGATTTCTCTAGGTTTTCTTGCTTGATTTTTCTTGAATTTTTCCTTGAGTCTTTGATCTGATTAGATTGTTCCTTAGTGTGTGTAGGGCCATTTTCTTTAATCTTTTTGTGTTTGTGTGGCTGTTTGGTTGTATTTTTGAATTCTTCTGCATTTTTTTCTAAGCTCTTTTGCATTTTTACACACTTTCACAGCAATTCCATATTTGAGCTTATTTGATGACTTTACTTAGTTTTTCTTGCCTATTGCTTGTCTAATTATTGTATGACCAGATCCTCAACTAAAGAACTATTTGAATTTGATCCAGAAATAGAGATAACTTTTGCTAGACAAGTAAGAGATAAGAGAAATAAAGGGAAGAGAAAGAACATTTCACACACTTTTGTTGCTAATACTAGTGAGCATATAGGTGAATATTCTGGTCTATTTGTTAAGATGGAACAAGGGAATGGAATTGTGGATTTGAATTTGAATGCTAATAACATAGATGCACAAAATGAGTAGCATGGGAATAGGAATAGTGCAGAAGCTAACATGAACATAAATGTGAATGACAATGTGAATGTTAATATGGAGATCAATGCTAGAACAATTAAAGAGTTGGCTGCATCTGACTCATTTTCAGAATTTGTGCATTAATTATCCTTATTTAGATGCAAATTTTGAATTGAAGTCCGGTTTGATACATTTACTACCTAAATTCTCTAGTTTGGCAGGTGAGGATCCACACAAACACTTGAAGGAGTTCCAAGTAGTATGTAACTATGAAGCCACCAGGAGTTTCAGAAGAATTGATAAAACTCAAGGCATTTCCATTTTCACTTGAAGGCAAGGGTAAAGACTAGTTGTTCTATCTTCCTCCAGGTACAATAACTACATGGGACCAAGTGAAAAGACTATTCCTAGAGAAATTTTTCCCTGCGTCCAGAACTGCCTCAATAAGAAAAGAGATATGTGGTATAATACAAAGGACTGGAAAAACACTTTATGAATATTGGGAGAGGTTCAAAAGACTACTAGCAAGCTGTCCCCACCATTAGATCACAGAGTAACTCCTTATTCAATACTTTTATGAAGGACTACTCTAAGTTGACCGAAACATGATTGATGCAGCAGTTGGTGGAGCATTAGTTGATCTCACACCTCAGAGGGCATGGGGATTAATTGATAAGATGGTACAAAATGCCTAGCACTTTAGGATTAGAGATATAAAACCTGTGAAAGGGATTTCTGACTGCTATAAGCCCCAATATGACTAGTTACAGTAGCAGATGAGGACCTAATATGAGGATCTGTCCTCTATGATTAGGCAATTGGCATTAGCACAGCAAAAATCTCATATTCATGTACCACAGGCCTACACTTCTCCATAGTGTTATGCTTCACAGCCCATATCTACCTCTATTGCTTTGGTGGGACTATTGTGTGGCATTTACAATCTAGCAACCCACACTACTGACCAATGTCCTCAATTTGAAGATCGTACTAAGTCATGTGTTGCCTTAATTCTTAGTAGACCTATGCAACAAAGGCAGTCCCAAAGATATGATCCTTATAGTACCATTTATAATCCTGGCTGGAGAGACCACCCTAACTTGAGATATGGAGGGGGTCAACCACAACAACAAAGAATTAATACTGCTAGTCCCAATAATCAATTTTCACAGCCTATGAAGCAAGTCGTGCCAATCCAAGAAGAGTCTAAGAAAGATTCCAACTTAGAGGATCTTATTAAGCAAATGGACACTCAAAATCTTCAGTTTCAGCAAAGAACAGAAACCACTATTCAAACTTTACAAACTCAGTTTGAACAGTTGGCTACCTTTTTAAATGAGGTAAAGAGCCAAGGATCAGGGCAATTACCCTCCCAAACTGTGGTGAATCCTAAAGGAAGTGGTGTTTATGCTATTACATTGAGAAATGGGAAGGAAGTTTCAAGACCCTCTAAATCATTAGAATTGGATAACTCGGTATTAGAAAAAACACATGCCGCACTAAAGAGTACTAAAGAGGAAGAGGAGGAACTCGAGAGGCCTTTACCCTTTCCTAATAGGGTAACACAGTCAAAGAAGCTAAAGGAAGAGCAAGAAGAGAAGGAGATATTAGAAATATTCAAGAAAGTAGAGATCAATGTGTCATTCCTAGACTTGATCAAGAGAGTCCCAAAGTATGCAAAATTCCTAAAGGAGATGTGCATAACTAAAAGGCAATTAAGAAGAAATGAGCGGGTTAACTTTGGGAAAAGTGTATCTGCCTTGATTCAACCCCCATTGCTTGAAAAGTGCAAGGATCCATGCCACTTTTCCATTCCTTGTACCATTGGGAATTTGGAGTTCTCTTATGCTTTGCTAAATTTGGGAGCTACTATTAATGTGATGCCCAAGAGTGTCTACTCAACTTTGAAAATTAGAGAGTTAAAACCCACTGGAGTTGTGGTGCAGTTGGCCAACCGAAGCATAGTGTATCCCTTTGGAATCCTTGAAGATGTACTAGTAAAGGTAAAAGATTTAGTTTTCCCTGCTGACTTCTATGTGCTTAATATGGAAGATGATAAGTACATTTCAAAGGGACATGTTCCCTTGATTTTAGGTAGACCATTTATGAAAACTGTTAGGACTATAATCAATGTACATGAAGGTACCTTATCTATGGAATTCGTAGGAAATGTTATTCATTTTAATATCTTTAATGCTATGAGACATCCTACAGATGATAATTCTATGCTTGGTGTTAGTTTGATAGATATGCTTACAGATGATGCATCTTCTGAGTTTAGGGACAGCATGCTTTCTGAACCTTGTGATATAGCTTACCTTGATGATTTAATTGATTGTGCATGTGATGAAACTATACTTTATGACAGATGTGTTGAAATTCATTCTTTGATTAGTACTAGTGATTTTCTAGCATGTAATGACCCTAATATTTCTAGTTCTGTTTCTGGTAGTATTGATATTTCTATGGGACATGCTGATTGTTATGACTTTACTGTGATTGAGCATGATATTGATTCTTATGTTAGTCCTAAGCTAGCTGACTCTTTTAGCTTTAGGAAAAAGATACATGATACCATCCATTCTGATGTTATTAGATCTTTTATTTCATGTAACGCTTTGCATGTTGGTATTTATGCTGGTCATTCTGATGATGCTAGTTCATTTAGGTCCACTCATAACTTGCATGCTGATGGTGTTACTAGATGTTGTATGACTAGCTTTTCTAATAGTGATACTGATGTTGCTATTACTGTCATTTCTTTTATTGATGCTCATGCTACTGATGTTTCCCAAGATAGGAAAGTTTCTCCTTCTGTCTATGAGTTTTCTAGGCAGGTACTTAACATGGAAGAGATTGAGATTAAGCCACTTACACCATTGGTTGAGCAAGCCTCTACCCTAGAGCTCAAACCACTTCCAGATACTCTTAAATATGCATACTTGGAAAAAGATGAGAAACTTCCTGTGATTGTTGCAAGTGATGTATCCCCTAGGGAGGAAGAGAAGCTTCTAGAGGTTCTTAGAAGATGGAGGCAAGCCATTGGTTGGACTTTAACTAATATACCTGGCATTAGCCCAAAGGTGTGCATGCATAGGATCTTATTTGATGATGGAGCAAAGCTGGTCCGCTAACCACAAAGACACCTCAACCCTTTGATTTTAGATGTTGTGAAGAATGAGGTATCTAAGCTACTGTCTACAGGTATAATCTACCCTATATCTGACAGTGAGTGGGTAAGTCCTGTCCAAGTAGTGCCCAAAAAAACTGGCATAACTATAGTAAAGAATGAAAATGGTAAATTAATTCCTACTAGGATTCAAAATGGATGGCGTGTTTGTATTGACTATAGATGCCTTAATAATGTGACTAGGAAGGATCACTACCCTCTCCTCTTTATAGATCAAATGCTTGAGAGACTCGCTGGTAGATCTCATTACTATTTCTTGGATGATTTTTTAGGTTATTTTCAGATTTATATTGCACTGGAAGACCAAGAAAAGACTACATTTACATGTCTCTTTGGCACATTTGCATATAGACGCATGCCATTTGGTCTTTGTAATGCACCAGGGACTTTTCAAAGATGCATAATATCCATTTTTAATGATTTCATTGAAAAATGCAGGAAGTGTTTATGGATGATTTTACGGTTTATGGATGTTCATTTGATAATTGTTTGCATAGTTTGGATAGGGTTCTAGAAAGATACATTGATAAGAACTTAGTGCTTAACTTTGAAAATTTTCACTTCATGGTTCCTATGGGGTATTGTTTTAGGGCACATTGTGTCCCAAAGAGGCATTGAGGTCGATAAGGCTAAAATAGATGTTATTTCTTCACTTCCCTACCCCACATCTCTGAAAGAAGTTAGGTCATTTTTAAGACATATAGGGCTTTATAGGCATTTTATATAAGATTTTAGCAAGATTGCATTGCCTTTATATGACTTCTTTAAAAGGATGTTAATTTCTCTTTTGGTGATGATTGCAAGTTAGCTTGGGATGAACTTAAGAAGAAACTCACTTCACCCCCCATTATTCAACCACCTAACTAGAACTTTCCTTTTGAGCTTTACTATGATGTATTTAATTTTGCACTTGGGGCTATTCTAGACCAAAGAATGGATAAGAAGTCCTATGTCATATCATATGCCTAAAAAACTTTAGATTCTGCATAGTCTCATTATTCTACCACTGAAAAAGAATTTCTTGCAATTATTTTTGCTTTAGAAAAGTTTAGGTCATATTCTTTAGGTGCTAAAGTTACTATTTTCACTGATCATACAGCATTTAAATACTTAATGAAGAAGCTAGATTCAAAGCCCCGCTTGATCCATTGGATGCTTCAGTTGCAACAATTTGATATTGATATTAAGGACAAAAGTGGTGCAGAGAATCTGGTTGCTGACCACTTGAGTAGGATTGAGGCACCAATGGTAACTTCTTCCCCTGTTTCTGACACTTTTCCTGATGATGGTTTGTGTGCTTTAGCTATTCCTGAGCCATGGTATGCTGATGTGGTTAACTATCTAGTTGCTTGTGAATTTTCTGCTCATCTTAATAAGCATCAGTTGGATAAGTTTAAAAGTGAGGCTAAATATTATATTTGGGATGACCCTTACTTGTGGCGGCTATATAGTGATCAAATTATTAGGAGATGCATTCCTGATCATGAGATTTCTTCTGTTTTGTATTTTTGTCATACTTTAGCATGTGGTGGTTATTTTGGATTATTCTAGCCTACATTATTTAGATATACATATAAGTTTTGTAAGCAATGCATTAGATGTCAACATGCTAGATCTATAGGCTGTAAGAATGAGATGCCATAATTTCCTATTCTGTTTTGTAAGGTTTTTTATGTATGGGGCATTGATTTCATGGGCCCATTCCTTATTTCCTTTGGATATTTGTATATCTTGCTAGCTGTGGATTATGTTTCTAAATGGGTAGAGGCCATTCCCACCTCGAATTGATGATTCTGGTGTAGTTGTTTCTTTTGTCAGGACTTATATTTTCTGCAGGTTTGGAATACCTAAAACTATCATCAATGATCAAGGGAGTCACTTCTGTAATAGGGGCTTTCAAGGCTTACTTGGTAAGTATAAAGTCCAACATAGGGTTGCAACACCTTACCACCCACAAACCAACGGCCAAGTTGAGGTATCTAATAGGGAAATCAACCTGATTCTAAAAAAGATAGTCCAGGCCAATCGAAAGGATTGGAGTATACATTTGGATGATGCATTATGGGCATATAGGATTGCTTTCAAGACTCCCATTGGAATGTCTCCTTACCGAATTGTATTTGGCAAGGTGTGTCATTTACTGGTTGAAATAGAACATTGTGTTTTTTGGGCTGTCAAGCAATGTAATATGGATTTAGAAAAGGCAAGTATGGAGAGGAAGTATCAACTTCAAGAGTTGGAAGAGATAAGACGAGATGTTTATGAGAACCTGAATCTATAAAGAAAAGACTAAGGCACTTCATGATAAGATGATATCTAGGAAGGACTTTAAAATTGGTGATAAAGTTTTACTTTATAAGTCTATATTAAAGCTTATGCCTAGTAAATTGTGTTCTAGATAGGAAGGACCATATATAATTTCTTATGTTTTCCCATTTGGTGCAGTTAAGCTAGTAGATGAGCGGACGGGAGCTAAATTTAAAGTCAATGGACACTGGCTCAAGCACTTTTATGAGGGGGTTTCGAACAAGGAAGAGCTCCAACTTCAATATCCCTCTTGACTATTCGGTTGTATTCCTTCTACACTCCTTACTGCACTTTGTCTATTAATTGATTGGATATGTGCTTGCATTAAGGACAATGAGCAATTTAGGTGTGGGGGAAGGGATTTTTAGCAATTTTGCACTTTTCTTTTTATTTTGATCTTGGTTTTACTTCTACTTATTTGCTTTAGTCCTAGTTATTTTTTGTTTTTTTTAAGAGTATAAAATTTTTAGGAAAATACACAGATTTTGTTTTGTACAAGTTGCTTGCATAGGAAAACCATCATATTGAAACACTAAAGTTTGAAGATGATTAGAACTTGCTAGAGAATTTTAGCTAAATGGTAAGTTGATTAATTTGTTTGCAAAATGATGATGATTGATGTAACCTAGTGAGAATTTTGGGCCGATTGTTATGATTTCCTTTCATTTGTGTGCCACTTGCTTTTCTGCTAATCTAGAACTTGACTCTTGTCTTGCTTGAGACCACCTTGTTATGGTCATGTGCATTGCATAGGGATGATCAAGGCATTCATTTTTTTTTTTCCTTTTCCTATCCATTGTTCACTCATTATGCCTATATGATATTTCTTTCTTACCTTAACATAATCAAAAATAAAAATAAACACCCATCTTGTCTTTAGGTTATTCTAGGGGATTTGGAGCCAATTTCTTACATTGTTCTTGGATGGCTGATCATATGTTTACTTATTCTCTTAGCCATAATTTTTTTTTATCTTTTATATTGCTTTATTGTTTAGAAAATGTGTATAGTAAAAATAAAAAAATAAAAAGAAAGAAGAAAAGAAAAAAAAACAACAGCAAAAAAAAAAAAGAGAGAAAGAGCAACGAGAAGAAAAGAAGAAATTGATTATTGCTTCTGTCATAAGGCTTTGAGAATGGTTTATGTATGGTTTTCTGTTCTATCATTTATCTCTCTATGGCTCTTGTTTTCTAGGATAACCGCTTTGGATTTGTTTTTCCTGTTCTTTTTCATTATCCATTGTTTGGTACCTTACCCATGATATAACCCAATAAAAGCCTTGTGATCTATGTTTGCACTTGACTTTGTGAGTGGTAGAGAGTTTAGACCATTGTTAAGCCTATGGAATAAGAGTTTAGTAAGTTGGATTATGAGTATAAACAATTTACCTTCAAACACTGAAAGTAGAGAGCAAACAATATAACTTGTGAGAGAATTCATTGTTGCTTTGTGCACTTGCTAATCTCTTTACCATGGTGTTAATTGAATCGAGTGGGTTGTATGAATTGGATAATTTAGGTGTGGATTGGATTGGTGATTTGTATTTCTTGTTACTTGTACCTTGTTTTATTTTCTGTTTTCCTTGGAGTTTTTCTTCGATTATTCTGACTTTTATTTTACCCGAAGAACAAAATCTTAGGTATGGAGGAATTGATAAATGATGATTTTATTTACTTTCATCTCTCTTGAATTGAGTTTTTAACAGTCAAATTATTATCATTTGGGCTTATTGGATATTATTTGGGCTACTACGCAAGTTTGCATACTAATATGAATTTTTGCACAAAGTTTGGATTTTAATTTCTTAATTTCGTAATATTTAACTGTGCAATTTTTCCCACATGGTCCTTCTCTATTTTGTCCAAATTTTTAAGTGGGATTTAACGTTTTTAATATGGGTATAATGTTAGAGGATTTTTCATGGCCATTGTATGGGATTTTATAGCTTAAATTTTGATAATTCATTCACTATGTGATAAATGTCTATAGAGAGAAGAAAATTCTAGATTTTTTTTATATTTTTCTTAATTTTTCTTTTCACATTTTATTAGCTGGACTTTATTTTATTTTATTTCAGGTTTTAAATTGAGAAGAAATTGGAGCCATTGCATACCTTTAATGGTCACGTTTGGAGGCTTATTCTTCCATGTGCAGAATTTTTCTATAAAAAAAAACCCGAATATATTTTTCTCATCCCTCTCATGCACTCATCTCTCTAGGATCGGAAGAAAAGTTCTCCATGGAAGTTGCCAAATCATCATCAGATTTCTAGCATCTTGTGCGGTTTATGGAAGCTTGATCGTCTCTGTTGTGGTTGTCGTGGGTGATGAAAATGGAGGAGGATCGGAGTTTTTAACTTCACCATGAGATTTGGCTTAATCCTTCACTCTTATCCTTCTCTTTCTTTTTCAATTCTTAGTAGAATTTGTAGCTAGGTTTGGCTAAAGATTCACTTTGAATTTGTGCTATAATTTTGGTGAAGATTACTTTATTTTATTTCTGGATTTTTCTACTTGTTTGAGATGGATAATGAGTGTATATGATTGGAACCTTTGCGCTGCAATTTCACTATGAATTTAGCTTGTTTCCTATTGAACTCTAGTGCTCAAGAATGTATTGGTTA
Source organism: Erythrophleum fordii (assembly GCA_032878935.1). Taxonomy (NCBI): domain Eukaryota; kingdom Viridiplantae; phylum Streptophyta; class Magnoliopsida; order Fabales; family Fabaceae; genus Erythrophleum; species Erythrophleum fordii. The sequence continues at coordinate 6,597,274 of JAVQMF010000029.1, forward strand.
ATTCATTTTAGGTGCTAAAATTTCTATGCATCATTTTTACATTGAGGAAATTGAATCTTGATTGGTTAATTGAGTCTCTTAGCTTAATTTACAGAAGTTAAAGTGGTCCATTTATATGTGGTTTTGATGTATTTTTATGCTTAAAATCAAGTCCAAATATGTTAGTGTACATTGGAGGTCTCTAATGCCTATTACATGTTTGATAATTGTTCCTTAAGAGGCTTTTTAGAAAATTTCTTTAAAAGATGCATTATTAAAAAATTAATCCATTTCTTGTGGTGGTTTATAAGATTAGGAAGATCCAATTCTATTTGGTTCATCCACTGGCTTGCCACAACTTAATGATAATTGATTGTTAAGTCTTTCAAATCTAGTTCTTCAAGTTGATTTTTGTTACTTTCTAATTTTCTGTTTGAATCTTTGAAATCAAAACAAAATCCCCCATTATTTTTCTCTTTCTTTGCTAATTACTTTAGATAGCCTGCTTGAACAATTGGAATCCACCTCCTTGAGATAAACGATCTAGGTTGTCTCTATACTACAAAAATCAATTAACCTAATTATTTTTGGGAACCCTTCGACACGGGTTGTCATTGTCACATACTCATTATTATTCTCATTAATTTGTTTATTGTAAAATTTTTTTGAATTAGATCCTAAAGTATTTTAGCTCTCACATTGAGGGGTTTTTACATTAAAAATCATGCATTTTCTTGTTTTTATTATTTTGTGTATTTTTATATATATTTACTATTTGAAATATTTTCTACACATTAGTATTAACTCCTCAAGATTGTTTCATGTAAGAAAAGATGTTATTTTTTTACCTATTATTATTTCACTTGTGTGCACATCCTTTCCCAACAAGCCATTGATGTTGAACTAGAATTTCACACTCTTATGAGATCAAAAGAAAGAAAAATAAGAAAAATGAAACATTATAATTTCACTAAAAATTAATAAATATGAAGATATCATGATTGTGAATAATTGAACCAACCACATTTGCCTCAAGGCTTAAATGAGACCATTCGTGCCTCCATCTATAATAAATAGCATTTTACTGAATTGGAGGATCTATCCAACAAGATATGCTGGCTCCTTCTACCATATCCCATGATCACAAAAACAAAAATGAAAAAAAGGGAAAAATATATATCAAGTCAGTTGGAATTACAGGGCATTGATGCCATTATTATATTTTGCTGTAGTAAAAAAAATTCCTGCTTTCTCATAAAAACAAGTAAAGTTGTAAAGAGTTATACCAAGTGAAATTTCTACGACTCAATTAGTTGCATGTTCCACAAAGAAAATAATCTTAGTCATAACAGTTTAGGAACTAGAATTTTAAATGAAACCATTCATGCCACCATATATAATAAATAGCATTTTACTGAATTGGAGGATCTATCCAACAAGATATGATAGCTCCTTCTACCATATCCCATGATCACAAAAACACAAATGAAAAAAAGGGAAAAATATATATCAAGTCAGTTGGAATTACAGGGCATTGATACCATTATTATATTTTGCTATAGTAAAAAAAATTACTACTTTCTCACAAACACAAGTAAAGTTGTAAAGAGTTATACCAAGTGAAATTTCTATGACTCAATTAGTTGCATGTTCCACAAAAAAAAATAATCTTAGTCATAATATTTTGGGAACTAGAATTTCAAACTCTTATTAGAACAAAAAGAAGTAAGAAAAATGAAACATAATAATTTCACCAAAAATAAATAAATATAACGATATGATGATTGTGAATATATTTTTCAAATATGACAATATTTGCATACCTACAGTATATTTTTATGTATACAAAAATAAAAACAATGGCACTCAAGAAAGCTTATGGCCCTAGAAATGCCCATAGTCTGGCCCAGTTAAATAGTTGAGACCACAATGAAGGCCAGTTTTTGGTCATTGGGCTGTACTCTGTCTCTCAAGTGTGAATGATTGGGTTTTCAATCTATGACCCCGAAAGTCGTAAAAAATCTGTGTCCAAAAAGAGAGTGACTGGCAGTTTTCAGTTTGGACGTGAAATAATAAGTACTATTGAGAACTTTTGATGGTGGATGCATTCTTCTTCTGACTTTTGGAAGTTCATGTATAACTTATTCCCTCTCCATCCATACTTTAAAAAAAAAAAATACAAATAGGATGTAACTTTTTGTAGAATTATGTATTATATTTTACATGTTCATAAATTTTTATAAATAAATTTTAAACTAAATTGTACATAACCCTTTAAACTTTAGATCATATGTAAATCATTTGTTAATTTTTAAAACTTAACAATGAATCCTTTAAAAGTTTTAAATTTATACTAATAACTCCCTTATCATTCATTAGTATGTTATTTCAATTAAGAAGTATGATACGTTAAAAAAGTTATCTGCACACAATCTGAAATTTATAAAGATTATTTGCACATAATTTAAAATTTAAAATAGTTATTTGTACAAAAAATTAAGTTTAGAGAAGTTTATTATTCCTCACATTCATGCTTCATTATTTTAAAAAAAAATTATCAATTGTATCTTATTTTAAATTTTTAGATAAATTATCATATTAAGTTTTAAGTTTAAGTTATTTTATTAATATTTAAAAAAAAATTCAAATTGGGTCCATTTTTGTTCTTGCTTCAAAAATTTCAAATAAGTTACAATTAAATCTAACATTTGATCACGCTAATATTATTATGTGACAATATATGCATCCATGTCATGTCACGAGTCTCATCAACGAGGCTTCTTCATTGGTGCCCTAGTTGTACCACAGCCTACTAAGACTTTGGTAATAGGATCTTTAGCAGCAGGGGAGCATACTGCAGCACCAGGTGCAGTAGGCCAAAATTCAAATTTTTTTAATTAATCAATTATTTATTTTTATTTTTATTTTTTAGAATTTTAAAATTTAATATAAAAGATAAAAATAACAACTATAAGAATAAAAAATTTGTTTGTGGGAGAAAGTTGCATTTCAAAAATTTAAACTGTGGTGCGTAATTAAAATTTTTAAAGTATAATTTTTTTATAATTAAATTTTTTTATCTTCATAATTATTATTTTTATTTTCTATATTAAACTTTAAACTCTAAAAAGCAAAAATTCAGAAACCTTTATTTTCTAACACTGTATCCCTTGCAGTGGGATCCTATACTGTAGGGATCTAGATTGAGGGCTTTATTATGTTTTGAGCTTCGTCAAAGTTTAGATTTTCTCTCATTATAAGGAATGGATTGTTGAGATTCCCTAATGACAATGTGTGTTGAGCCTTCTTTATTCATTCTCTTGTCATTTGACTTTTGATATTTTTATTCTTGAACTTGTTGTTAAATTAGTAGAGATATTAATTTATAGCTTATTAGTTTAATTGTAAGTAATTTATACTTGAATGGATAATAATTAAATATATTTTTTAAAAATTTTATATATAAATATTTTAATATAATAAATAAACATTAATAAATATTTAAATATTTTTTATTAATTTAATACTTTTTAAGACATTTAAAAAATATGTTTAATTGAAAACTAAAAATTACCCATAATTAAAAGTTAAGAATATTTAAAATTAAACATTTGAAATTCCCAAATTATATTAAGATTTCGCTTATCACTAAAAAAATTTAAGAAAAAAAAAAAAGCAAAAAGCAAATGTAATTTTGGCCAAACACTTTTATATTTAAAAGAAATAATACTATGAAATGGGATAAATGAAAAGTAAGTACCATCAATAGCTAAGTACATATATTTTGTTTTTCTTATATTCTCCTTTTTTTAAAATTTATCTATGCTTCAACTCTTTCTTTCTTTTAGTACTTTCTATTTTTAATTTTTTAAATTTATTTAAAATGAACTATTCTATTGTACAAAAAAATATTTAAAAATAAAAAACTTCAAATCAACTCAAATAGATTTTTTATTGGTTTAGTTGATTTTTGATTAATTTTTTAAACTAATCAGACTAAGGGTTGATTTTTAATTTAACCAATCAAACCAACCGGTCTAATTTTGAGACTATAGTTTCATTTGCCTATGGTGGTGAATGAATATTTCATGATGGTTTTGGCTAAATTGAGGCTAGCTCAAGTGACTCATGGAGTAGAAATTTAAACAAAATATTGCAAATTCAATTTTCTTTTTATACAAAAAATAATAATACTAAATATTTGAAATTTATCTATAATAAAACTATAATTGTGTTGTGGCCATATTGGGCCAAATCCCAATAAGCAGATAGACCTAAGCCAATCTTAGTTTAGGCCCAACATTAAAAGCTAAATAGTAAGGTTCAGGCTTACCAAGTTTACTTGCATATAAATATAATTCTGCTTACTTTATAAAATACTTTTTTTTTAAAAAAAATACATTTGGCAACTTTTTCACATAAATAGACCCAACCCTAAGTTAATTAAGTTAGGCAAAGTACACTCACAAGTTAACGTAACTCACGAAGACCTCTACTTGAAACTAATCTCATACGACATAAAACATGCGTGCTAAGAGAATGGGAAGATGGAACTCTATATATATACTATGTCAAAATGTATTTCAATTCTATAATATAATTAAGCCGCAAACCATTTGATTGGCCACTTGATTATAAAGATTAAAATAACACATCGAGCATTATTACACCTCTAAAATTTGAAATAATTAAAAAAACACATTATTAATTTTAGAATAAATTATATAAATTTTTTTTGAACTTTTCTACAATTACATAGACTTCTTTTTTATTTTCAAAATATATACTAACTTCTCTTAAATAAAAATTTATACAATATTTTTGTCCAATTATAAGTTTTTTGATTAAAATATCTTCCATTAATTTAAATAAATAATTTTTTTGATTAAGTTTAATGAAAAAAATCTACTTTTTTATTTTTAGTTATGCATATTTAAATTTACTACATATTTGTATAACTAAGCTATTAACTGCTCTTTATCTTGTTGTATTATAGTTTACAGTTTTTTTTTTTTTTTGGGAGATTTGGTTCAAAATCAATTTGCTTTCTTATAGTTTAGAGTGTAGTATTCGATGTGCCTATGGTTTATCTAATTACTGTTTAACTACTATGTCATATTTTGCTTCCAAATTTTAGTAAAAATAATTGCGTAAATATTAAAATGATAAATAGTTTTACTATTAAATATTGTTTGTTTCACTTTCACATAATTATGAGGACTAATAAATACCAAAGTGGTTATGTGATAGCAGGAAAAGCGGAATGAAACACTTTAAACCAAGAAAGATTAAACTAATTGCAAAGCAATCCACATAAATTTATGTGGCCTAACCATCTAGGTTGTGTTTGGTATGTAGGCATCATAACTTTTTAGGTATTTAAAAATTTTGAGTTTGAAATATATAAGAAAATCGACATGTTCTGCTTTTAACACATATACATATTCTATAATCCATGACCGCATCAAGAGCTTCCAAGATAAGGGATCCTATTAAATTCACGATATGATGGTTTCTATTTTTCAGTACCTACCTTTCATATTCTTAATTGTGAGGTGTGCCTCATATAATCCTATCTCTCTCTTTTCCGTTTTTTTTAATTTGGTTTAATCTTCATTAATTACTTTAAGCTAATCTGTGCTTCACTGATGTAGCAAAATAAAATCTTTCGAAGCATATATCCATCCTGAGCTCAATGCTGGATCGACAGGAGCCTGGGCAACTATATTTCATCTCACTGGACCCTACGATCACTTCAGGCCCAAAAAAACAGGAAAGAATCGAACATTTTCAGCAAATATTGACATGTAAATGACAAAAGAAAAAGGAATATTCATCATTTTACAGTTAAAAAGGAAAAAACTTATCATATATGGAATGCTACAAAACGATAAATTATAGGTTTTTTTATTTGTTTGATTCAACATCATTCCTTGTGTGTGTATGTCTGTTTTTTTTTTTTTGGTAATTTAAACTGTGATTCAACACTTATGATTTAACCTTTTAATATTCATGTTATTATTTTCCAAAAACTTAGAATTAAAAATACAAAAAAATCAAATTACAATAAAATAAATCACCAATAAATAAATAAATTACAAGGTGACAAATTAATTACAAACCATATCACATAGACAAAATAAAAAATCGCGTAATGGTTTCTTTCAGCCAAAGTGGATGATAGAGTAGAGGAAGTTGTGGTAATAGAGTGATAATTTGATTAGCTTCCCCTCTAAATTCCTTGAGTAGGGAAACATAAAAACCAAGATGAATTTTACTGTCCTTTGGCAACACTAGCTTGTATGCTACATAACCTAGCGACTCTTGCAAAAACTTGTATGGAACCATAGAAACGTTTGGCCAAGGAATCTTGTTTGTAGTGTTAGAGCTTAACAGCCAATCTCTTTCACTCAGATTTTCTTTTTCATTCTTGTTTTAGCATTGTGGAGGTTGGATTCCAATTGTTCCAAAAGTTGTCCTCTAGTGAGTAGCATGTTATTCAAATCTTCTGCGACACTAAACCAGGAGAAGGATTAAAGCCATCAAGAGCTTCAAATGGTGTCATGCTACTTTTGGGAATGCACAGGGCAATATAGGATCTCTATCAAACAAAATACTTTTAGAAAATCTATGCAATTTAACAACTATAAATACAATTCTAAAAAATTCATAGGATTGGGTTAGGTCGGCTAAAATTAGCTAACATAATTAACCCAACTCGATCTACTTAAATTATTTTTTTAACTACTCGGTTAGATGTGATTAAGTAAGATCAGGTCATGCCACGTCTTCATGCACTATGTATGACTTTATTTATTCTCTTTAAAAATTAATATAATAATAAATTTAAATAAATATAATATATTTTTTAAGTAAAAGATATTTTTGTTAAACAAGTTGATGTTTATCCTATCTAATGTTATATAATGTATCACTAAATAAATGATAGTATTATTTTATACGATACATTATTTTATACAATATTATATAAAATACTATACGAGTAAATGACTTGCTAATTATTATCACAATCTCAAGTTAAAGGAAACTTTACACCATGTATTTCATGGGAATATTCTATTAACAGTTTAAAGGCAATATTAAACATTAAGAATTCTCAATTAAGCCAGTTCAATAATCATATCAACATATGTATCATCTATACATGTAATTTTACAAATGAGATCCATTAATCTCCATCCAATAGAGACCATTACCTATACATTAATCTACCTAGATCACCAATGTCATATTCTTAATGATCTTGTAATCAAGAACAATATAGATTAAATTGTGAAAAACTTGCCCTTATTATCATAATTTTTATCATGACAACAAGTCTCTAAATTTAACCAGGAACTCTATCATATATATGTCAATTGAATAATCAAATAATAAATATGACAATGAAACAACGAAGGCCACGCTATTTATTATAATTTGTTTGAGTTATTCCATGATAGATTGGGTCTTGCTTTTATTTGTTTATCCCTAACATAAGTTCAACTACTTAGCCATATACCTTTTATAAGATTATAGATGTGACCACAATCTACCAAATGTTAAATGAGGTAACCTACACCCAAAAGTGAGTGAATTGTGCTTTTCAAAACTTAGGTTGTTTTCAAAACACTTATAATTGAGGTTATTTTGAAAAATGTAAAGTATAATATTTCAATCAAGAAAATTTTTTGTTGATGCTTGGAGTGTGAAAAACATAATTTTTATTCTAAAAATAGAACATTTAACAATATATAGGTATATTTGATGCAAGAGCTTAATTATAAGTGCCTAAAATATGTTCAACAACTGATTTTCTTGAAACAGATATTTAAAAACATATCTAATAGAAATTATCAATGTAAATGGTTACTAAAGGAAATGTCGAGGTACTTATTTTTAAGGAAGTGGGTTTTCTCAAATCATTTGTCTCACATGGTTTTAGATTGAATCACCAAACAGAATTTAGCCTCTTATCCATAGCAAAAACACTATAGTTTAAGGATAGTGTGTAATTCTACAAATGAAAGAAAATTTTCCCTCTTTATGTGCTATATGTTTGGTATTTTCTAAAAGGAGAGAAAGGTTATGCACTTGTTTCTTGAAAAATGATCCTGTACCTTTTTATGATCAATTTTTTTCTCAAATAATAACTCCCCTTTTCTTCAATTAATTAAGTAAAAAAATTATTTTTTAATTTAAAATTAAAAATTCAAATTATTTAATTATTAAATAATTAATTAATTAATTAAGTTTGTTGGATCAAGATGTAGGTCAATGCATCCTAGACAACCTAATATATTCTAATATCTCCCACTTGCATATAATAGAATGAACAATATATAACTTTTTGCTTCTTTTAGGCTCCGTTTGGTTCAACGGAGGGGAGGTTAATGGAGGGGAGGAGAGGGGAGGGGAGGGGATTTAATGAGTTATGTTTGGTTGGAAACGAGAGGAGGGGAAGGAAGGGGAGATTATTGTTTGGTTCAGGAGGGGAAGAGAGGGGAGGGGAGGTAATTATATTTGGACAAATTTACCTTTATATTATTTTAATTTTATTTTTTATAAAAAATTTATTTATATCAATAATTTTTTAAAAAAATTATAAATTCCAATCTTTTTTTATTTTTAATTTCTGATAAAAAAATTATCTTAATTTTTATTAAATATTAAAATATTAAAAGGGACAAAAAATAAATTAAAACTTAAAAAATACCCCACCCCTCCCCTCCAAAACCCCCCAATTTGGAAGGGAGGTAAATTTCCCTCCCCTCCCCTTCAATTTTATCCAACCAAACACCTTATCCCTTTCCCCTCCAAAAACCACTAACCAAACATAGCCTTAGGCTTTCATATCAAGTGCTTTATTATAACCGCTCAAGCACAATTTTCAAGAGCTCCTACACTAAAAATTTTATTATAGGACTGTATAAGAGATGCATCCCTTAGATATATATTACATTATATATTCATTTGTGTGTCTTAGATATCTTGGATTCACCCATATATATATATATATATATATATATATATATCATATTCTTTACTTACAACAAATCTAATTCTTTTTTAGTTTAATTATACTCAAATTGCCTTCTTATATATATAGTATCTACACTTATAATATTACTATAATAACTTTATAATGAGTATATCTCAGACATTAGCATAAATGTATATATTTTGAGTTATCTTATATTCACCCAGATACCATTTAGATTAAAACCAATTGCTCTTTTAGTAATCCTTTAGGTTAAATTATCATAACTATAAGATATATACTAAAGTAACAAACATTAACTCATCTTTTCTTGATATTATCAAAATTATAAGGACATTAATGAAAGAATTTGTTCTTTTCTGGAACTCATATAATAATAAAATAGGAATTTATTAATTTTCTTTTCAATTATAGTTATTATGCACATATAATATAAATTGCATGCTATGAAGTTTCCCTTATTTTATAAGAATGTATGTTGATTTATCAACACTATATAGATCTTAGTCTAGATACACATCATGCCTAACTCAAATTTTATCATTTTGCTTGCCTCCTATATTGCTTAAAAGAGAATTTGCAAGAATTCATAATTCAATCCATATATATTTATGTGTTTGGATCTTATCTAGATCTTTTTTGCCTTTTTTATCAAGGCAATATATTTATATTTTATGTTTCACCTTTTTGTCATATTGATGCTTTTATTATCTCGTATGGTGAAGACAAATATATCATCTTTACTTGCTTCACATGAGTGCCAAAAGCAATTACTCACGTAAGAGAGTCAAGCCCATCAACTTGGTCCACTAACAAACTCTCACACATCTACATCAACTTGCCAGGCTCTCATTGTCTCTTTAATCTCAATTATTCTAGACAATTTTCCAATAATGTCTACAAATAGTTAAATACAAAATTAATACTTTAAGCATCTATCAAGAGGCAAATAATAAATAATTTTCATAATTATTTACTTACAAACCAAATAGTTATCATTATAAGTTTTGGAAGAAATTTGTATGAAAGCAACAAAATGAAAACCATATTGAGTAATAGTGAGATCTTTTTCACACATTCTAACAATAGTTGAAAACTGAAAATTTATCTTATATTGGAGCCAAGTAATTTTGTATGCACCGGTGTTTGACTAACATCAAACTATGTTATGACATGCACCTCTCCTTCAATAAAGTAATCCTTGAACTTCTATAGAAAGATTTTTACGTAAGCATGTAAAAGAAATATTAAAATATTGAATTAAGTTAGATGTTGCTAAAATAAGAAAAATGGATGTGAACATGAGATGTATACCAATTTGCCACATGGTATCATTTCCAAACCGTTAACCCTATTTGGCAGGTTGTATCTTGGGATTGTCCATAAATGGATTGCTTAGACTTTCACTTTCCAATTCTCTTTTAATGGGTGAAATCTTTCAATGTATCATAATTTAATGCATACCTAAATACTTGCTATGGAACGCAACAGAGACGTATGTTGTATTACATGAAGACGAATTTTGGTAAAAAAAACATTACATAAGGTTTTGAACAAAGGACCATGAAAAGAAAAAACCGTAGAGTGTATAATGTAGATAATATTCATCATGAATGTATTCAAAAAGAAGAGTACAAATAAAATTATATGCTGCATTTATTTCATTTTTATAAGAAAATACTTACTTATAAAAAAAAAAGAGAATAATTCCAATTTTAGTAGTTAAAATGCTTAAACATGCCAAAATACATAATGGGATAGAAAGAAAATGAAAACTTTTATCATACCTTTTAAAAATTAAAGTACTCACAGTGATAAAGACGATTTGAATTAGCTCAACATCACATAAAATGAATACAAAGCATTAAAAAAAAAAATCTAAAGGAGAAGTAATGTACCATCTCCATGACTCACCGTCCCTAGTGATATCTGAAAGGTGTAAAGATATTGAAGCGAAAGCAGACATGCTGCTCACTGGCTAGATCGGACTGTCTCTACCTTTTTTAACTCCTTTTCCTGTAAGGAAGCTTGAAAGAGGGAATTCTCGGATTTGATTATGAAAGTTATATCAAAAGGAAGAGAATATTTTGAATTAAAAATATAAAACCTAATAGAATCATTCAAATATAATTGTAATTAAGGGAATTATGCAAATAAAATGAGATATAAAAAAATCTATCAAATAGTATTATAATTAATTTAAATTAATTGAAATAGCAAAAAAATGAATTTATAAAAATTTAGAGAAAATGAATTTCGAATTGAAATTTTTTGTTGGGAAAGAAAAAATTATTTCTTTCCATGAGTTAATATTGATTGATAAAATTTGAAATATTGATTGAATCAATTATGGCACAATTTAAGTGGGATCAATCTATATTTAATAGGAATAATGCTTTCTTAATCCCACTTAAATTGTGCCATAATTAATAATGTAAAGCATTTAATTTGTAATTAAGAAATTTTGATCAAGTACAATTGTAATTAAAGACATTTCAAATAAAGGAATCATTTATTATAAATAAATCAATCAATCAACACAAATATAATTAAATCATCTCAAATTCAAATGCAAAAGGATCAAATCAAAATTATAATTTAATGATAAAAGTATATGAACATTTTTGGAAATACTACTTGTCAGCAATTCAGATCACTGCTTGTTGGTATTTTGAGACACCAGCATTTTAAGGCACCACTATTCAGCATTTCAGAAAAGTAGAACTGCTTTTATATTTATATATGATATAAGATAATAGAAGATGCGATGTTAAATGATGGGAATAATAATGAAGGATAAGAGCCATTAAAATAGTGTCGGTATTTTTAAGTGAATAAAATTCTACACCATGTGGAAAGTCATTTGAGCTTGATGCATAGTAAGGGTCAAAGAAAGTTTTTATCACAAGTCCCACGTCATCCAAAAGAAAGGCTAAGAATTTATATATATGTAGAAGCAATCTAACTTCAATAAATATAAAATATAGGTTGGGTTAAGGAAGCTTATTTAATTCATTAACAATATAATTTTAACAATTATATATATTAATTTTTGGTTTTTTTGATTTATATCTACGTGCTAAAAGGCCGATAGGTTTGCTTGTTTTTAGGAGCAAAAAGGAGGAATATAAATCAGTTCAATTTTGACCTTCAAAAAGAAACTGTTGAAATATGCAAAATCAAATTTTTAGATTAGCTTATTTTTATGTCACTTTGACTTAGAATTACGTTTCATTTACACAAATACTAGGAAGCTTATTTTATTTTGCTTTGGTTATTTTTGTGGATCAGATATATATATATATATATATATATATATATATATATATATATATATATATATATATATATATATAACTAATTTATTTGTCACATTCTTTGAAAAGGTATGATATGACTTCCAGCTTTATGTAATATGGATAGAGAAGGCAAAAAGTCCCCCATCAATTAAAAGAAGGCTTTAGTTTATTTTAAAAAAAAAAAATGAAGGAAGATTTTAGAAGAGTCCTTGGTCGCGAGGAACTTTTCCGGCTTCTTCGGCCAAATACAGATAAATATTAACATTGGCTTCTTTTAAAAAATTAAATTATAAAAATATTTATATATTATATTTTAATTAAAAAATATATCATATATTTAAAAAATGCGAAAGTCATACAAATTTTTTTAAGCTTTTTAGAAATTACGAAGACTTCTATTTTATTTTTAAAATATTCTCAAATTTTTTCTTAAACAAAAAGTTATATTATATTTTATTTAGTTTTATTTTTTTATTAAAATATTCTCTATTAAGCTATATATATATATATATGTTAAATTGACTAGAAAATTTACTTTTTTATTTTTGTTTATACATATCCAAAAACAAAATTTATTCTTTTTTTCTTATGTGTATAGTCAGATATAATATATATTTGTATATTTAAGTTAATTGAATTATTTAATAAAAAATTAAATTAAATTAAAGTAAATATTTTAAAAATGGAAGCTAAATTCATGTATTTTAGTTTTAAATGAATTTTTTATAATATCCAATAACTTTCAAGAACTCTTTGAGCTGGTCTAAAAAAGTTCACCACTTCTAATACATAGAATGGTTTTAAAAAAGTGATTTTATGAATAAAATATTATTTTTATATATTCTTTAAAAATATAATAAAAATAAATATTATTAGATAATAATTATAAGAATAGAAATTTTTTTATATATTCATTAAAAAAAAGGCCCTTCTTGAAGGTTTTTTAAGCTAAATCTGTGTGGGGAAAAGAAAAATACGCCAAATCCGAATCAAAGAAAAAAATTACACGCAGATACTATAGATTATGGAGAAGTCAGATTCATAGGATCCAATTTACTATTAACCTTTTTCTAAAAAAAAAAATAAAAGCTTGAAGTCGAAACTAATGGTTCCGACTTCAAGCATTAATATATATATATATATATATATATATATATATATATATATATATATATATATATATATATATATATATATATATATATATATATATATAGGCTGCCATGAAGTCCAACTTCATGGCAGTCTTTCTTTCTTTAAAATAATATAACTAAAGTCGGACCCATTAGGTCCAACTTCAGTCCTGCATGCATGCAAGCTAGCTCACAGGATTAAATCTCGTGAGCCCGCCCAACCCCTATTCCCTTCTCCAATTCATTCCCCTTCCCCCCCCCCCCCCCCCCCCCTTCCTCCTCTCCCTCTCCCATCCCACGCAATCAGAAGCTCCCGCTACCTCCTCTCCCTCTCCCACCCCACACAATCAAAAGCTCTCCTCCCCCTCAATTAACAAATTTGTTCATCCTTCCATCTTCCTCTTTCAAAGAATAAATTTTTCTTCTTCCCTCTCCTTAACAAGTTTCTCTCCTTTCAATTTCTCACAAATCTCTAGTAGCCAATTTTATTCTCCTTCATTTCTTCCATTATTAAGCTTATTTCTCTCTTTTTTGGTTAAGCGCTCATCCACAAAAATATATTTTGAAATGATTATATATATATATATATATATAAAGGTTAGTGAAAATAATTTTATAAACTTGCAATTTTATTTTTATTTATATTTAAAATTTTTAAATGAAATTGCAACTAATTTATTTATTTTTTATATTATCATATTTATTTGTTTTCTTTATGTGAGCACTAATTTTAATCTATTTTATATATTTAAATAATTAATATGTATAATAAAATATAATGTTAAGAGTTAGGTCAATTAGTAATTAATTATAAATAATGAGTTTGAAACAAATATTTTTGTCTGTAACAAGTAATTTTATAATGATACATGGTAAAAATATTTTTAATTTATTATATTGAGTGTGCAAGACTAATAAAAAAATGGCACGCCCATCACAAGTTGCTCAACCAAGATCAAAAGATGATTCACTTTTGTATCTCCAGACAAAGTACGATTCACAAGCTGTTTGGGGAGGAAATGATAGATTGCTTCATCCACGACAAGTCATGTATAGTGATCGGCTACTTACACCTCCACCAACTATTATTAACTATCTACAACAAGTCGGTTTCTATGGGGCAGCTCGACTAGGGCAATTTGAGTATAATCCTACACTTGTGTCAGCACTGATAGAAAGATGGTGTCCTGAAACTCATACTTTTTATACCATTCGAGGAGAGTGCACGATAACTCTAGAGGATGTTGCTATCCAGTTAGGGTTACCTTGTACTGGAAATCCCGTTATTGCTTAAATAGATTATCTATGGAAGGATACATGTGAGTGGTTGCTTGGGATTAGACCACCTGATGATCAAATATATGGATAGAGGTTGGCCGTTACTTGGTTGGTGGAAAACTTTAATCAGCTACCCGATAATGTAGACAAGGACACAGTGCGACAATTTGTATGTGCATATATATTGAGACTGATAGGGGGTCTTTTGATACCAGACAGATCGAGTCATAAAGTGTACTTAATGTATTTATCACTATTATGGGATTTTGAGGAAGCCGGCCAATATAGTTGGGGATCTGCATTACTAACTCACTTATATAGAGAGCATTGTAATACAACTAACCCTACTAAACAAGGCATAGGTGGATATATGACCCTCCTTCATTTTTGGGTATGAGATAGATTCCCAGTGCTAACTCCAGAGAGACTACCATAACTAGATCCCGAGCTAGATATTTATCCAACACTTCCACTATTGGGTTTCAAGTAAAATAGTTAAAAAATTTAAAAAGCATTTATATGTCTAAGCACTTACCCTAATATATTTTTGGTAATTTATTTTGCTACAAATATGTTGGGATCATAGATGGAAGAATGTCAGTAAACCTCCCCATCCATAAGACATGGCGTTACGACAATATCGAATATTATTATATGCGATGTGAGACAATGAGGTATGATTGATTTACACAGTTGGAATTATCCTAAATTACGTTTTTATGAATATGGTTATTTTTATGACACTTTAATATATTGTAAATAGATCATGTGGCAACCATATGAAGCAAATAGAGTTCATGATCTCATTCCATAATATTGCCTTGAAGGTTGAGACATTTGGCTAGCATCGGTGCCATTTATCTGCTTCCATATCATTGAGTGACATCACCTAGATCGGGTGTTACGTCAATTTAGTTGGCAACAGTCAATCCCCATATCTCCAGTAAATTTAGGGGCTTTACACACATTACAGTTGCACGGAGAAATCTCAACGAATTGGCCAGAAAAGCACTTGACATTTGTTGAATTTTGGAATTCATGGCAAAATCACGTTGCTGAGGCGCCCCCCACTACTACACCTATAGATCGCACGTTAGATTACATGAAATGGTATTAGGCACAAACACGACAACGGATCCATCCTGCGAGCGGTGCGGCTGGTTTTGCTGTAAAGTAAAATGATTGGTGGCTATTATTGTTGTTCATTTTGTTGCCTATTTTATAATATCTCATCATTTAATAACGTACTTATTTTTTGCTAAGCTGATATTGCTGAAGATCTTTATAGGCTAAGCATTTGTGACCCGCCATCGATGGAGTATTGCGAGTTTCGAGAGAAAATGAGTGAAGACCAAAAGAACATTTTACTTGCTCTCGGGAAACAATGTTTCACAATGGCTTCCCACCCCCTTCCACCGACACCTGATTTGCCACAACCACAAATTTCGGAGGGTAGGCCAGGCAAGAGACATGACGGTTATATGTTAACCAGGATAACCATCATTACGGAGGATGAGCCACATCACGTTGGCCTAAGTACAACGACAAGGGTTATGTTAGAAGGCAGTGCAATGCAATAACAAAAAATTGGCACTGCTGATCTATCTTTTTCTTTGCCGGCTAACCCTAAAGGCATTGGTCCGTCCTATTATGTTCTGCCATCACCATTGTCCCAGTTTGGGTCTCTTGATCCAACGCAGTTTTGGTCATTCATGTCACTATTTGATGATCCAACTGTGTTTAATGCTGAGTATGGTGATTGCCTTTTTGAAGCAGGGGTTGTTACTCTACAACAACCGATTCAACTAGTTTCCTCCCCTACATTCGATTTAAATACTCCTCCAACACATGCCAGTAACAATCAACCAGAGAAAGAACATGAAAACCCGGTGGACCAAGGGCGACCACAATGTGACAAGCGACGGGCACGTTGTAGCACTGGTAGCCATTATTTTCTGATATATATATATATATATATATATAGTTAATGAAATTGTTTCTTATATGTTGAAAAAAGAGCATCGATATGCTGTATCAAAGTTATTTTACTTATATGTATAAGTTTCAACTAACTGTAATAAATTCTAAGCATTTAATGTATATTTTAGTTTGTAAACACTTAAATGTAATGAACTCTAAACATTTAACGTATATTTTTAACTCTTCTTTGATCAATAATATAACAAATATATGATTCAATTAGGAATCATATATTTAACTTACAAAAATTACTTATTTAATTTTAAGCAATTTTAAGCATATCTATACTAAAAGTAATTATTTATTTACTATAGTTAATTAAAATAAGTAATTTTAATTACTTAAAATTAAATAATTATTTCCATTGGTTTTGTTTATAATGTATTTCTTAGTAATATATGATAAACAAGTTATTCGCATAAATTAAGAATGAGCCTTTTGAACCGTACATATGTTATAATCAAAAAATTATATATTTGTCATATTTTAAAATATATTTGTCATATTTGTGAAATGATTATTTAATTTTAATTAATTAAAATTACTTATTTTAATTAAATTTAGTAATTAAATAAGTAATTTTAGTACAGATATGCTTAAAATTACTTATTTAATAAGTAATTTTAATTAAATAAATAATTTTAAAATAAGTAATTTCAATTAAATAAGTAATTTTTGTAAGTTAAATATATGATTCCTAATTGAATCATATATTTATTATATTATAATTAAAAAATTATATGTTTATCATATTTTAGTTAAAAACTTTGATAATTATATTTAATTTTAAAATTAAATAATTAATTTGAAGTTACTTATTTTAAAATTATTTATTTAATTTTAAGCATGACTATATTAAAATTACTTATTTAATTGCTAAAATTAATTAAAATAAGTAATTTAATCAATTAAAATTAAATATAATTATGCTTAAAATTAAATAAGTGGTTTCACTTATTTTATTAAAAAATTTATGTTCATTTCAAAAATATATATTATTTAGACAAAGACACGATTAGTTATTATTGATAAAAAAAAAAAAGTTAAAAGCATGAGTACAGTGAAACTATTTCAATTATAGTTTGTAAATTTAGGAAAATAAATCAGACTCTTCATTTTAACAGTTTTCTTATTAACATACATGTCATAGACGTTTTGAAACATTTTTTAATAACAAATAGGATTTGCTTCAAAAAAATTAAGATAGATAGACTAAATATAATAAAGAAACAACCAATAGTTGTCATGCTCTGAGATAGTTGGCTACTTGTTAAGACAGGTAGAACGATTATGTCTAACTTGCCAACATAACTCACACTTGTTAGGCAGTCCCAGCTACGACCAATCCATCTCATTTCGAATACGAGATGAACGATGATGGCTTTTCTTTCGGATCATCGACGGATCAGGAATCAACTTTGAACTCTCTATGGTAGGCTAATGCACCTCATCTCTAATAGGTTGAAATTCATGACTGTATGCATAATACATTGCTTCCAATCAAAACACCGAATCCACAAATTGCTGTGCATCAAGCCCAACATAGGCACAAGCTGCAATGACATGTTGGTAGGGGAAGTGCTCGATCTGAAACTCGACGCAATCGCACTTACGCTTAAGTAGGTTGACCTTGCCACACCGACCAAATTGTCGATTTCGTATGTCATACGGCTTATAAACCTAGAATGTTGTGGCTTTTTTGTCGAACTGGCACACAACACAAGCAGGGGCAGCTTGTGCAATTGCAACCATTTTCTGCTTAATCATAGGAAAAAATACTTGTCCAGTTGCTATATGAGTATGTACCTGCTGAACTCGTTTGACGAAGTATCTATTTACCCGATATATGGTTGCCTTTGTAAGGCAGGTAATTGGAAAGCTTCTAACACCTTTAAAGATATCGTTAATTGCTTCAGCCAAGTTTGTTGTCATGTGGCCATATCGACGACCTTCAACATCGTATGCTCGTGACTTTTGCTCTTTTGGAATATCAGCTATCCAACTAGCAGTTCTACTGTGCAAAATTGCTATCTCACCTAATTTTCTATCAATCACGTGACGCTCATATTCATACCCAATATTTATAAACTTCTCTTTTAACCAATTGGTTCCCTGTGCTTTACGAAGGTTGCAACCTACATGTCGAAGGCAGAATACATAGTGCCCGTATGGCGGTTGCCATCTAACTCGTGAATCAAAAACAGTAGCTAAAATTGAAGGATGTCTATCTAACAACAAGCATATCCCCCTTTTGTCTTTTACTATGCATCTCCAAAGATTAAAAAGAAACCATGACCAAGCTGACTATGTCTCTCCCTCAACTATGGCAAATGCAAGGGGCACAACTTTCCTGTCACCATCTTGTGATATAGCCATAAGTAAGGTGCCTTTGTACTTCCTATAAAAGAATATTCAATCAACTTGGACGATCAATTTGAGGTTAACAAATGCATCAATACATGGCTTGAATGCCCAAAAAACGTGGCGAAACATTTCCTTAGATTGCTCATTGAAACAACTTTGTGAGCATTGCTTGTTGCAAAAATGTACGACTAAGCCAGGCATGAAATGTTGAACAGCGGCTAACCACCTTGGAGTAAAGCATATGAGCTTTCCCAATTCCCAAAAGCAATAGCAAAGGTGTGATGTTTTGCTTTCCAGGCTTTCCTATAAGACACGTTGTAGCCAAACATACTCTGCATCTTTTTCATGATTAAGCAAACTTTAACCTCAGGCTCGTTAGTGACCATTGCCATGATACAGAATGAGATAACATCTGAATCTAACTTTGGATGATCTTGAGATAATGACGTAGAAAGATATGTATGCGGGCCTTTGTATTTGGTAATCTCTCAATGTGTCCTGTTTGTCTTTTTGCAAGCTCTTACCCTCCATCTGCAACTATCCCCATAATTAATGTATCAATATTCTTCATTCTTTTTACATGAATAGTACACATGGAAGGTATGGTGTACTCAGACGGAGTATAGTTTCACTGCACGTCGTAATGCCTTTACATCTGCATACTACATACCAATATTCAACTCTAGGCTATCACTCAATCTTGTAAGTTCCCTTCTACCTAGGAACTCGAGGCCACTTGCTGCTTTTATATTGATCTATGAAAAAAAGGCAGCTATTGGCTCATCATACCTATTGTTGATATTCCCATCTACTATCAAACTATCACTACCAACATTATTCTCCTCATTTGACTCACTATCATTATCATTAACATCACCATCATCACAATCAGCATTCATAGCAGCATCATATTCCTCCTCATCCTCAAAGTCATCCAATATGTCTTCTGTCATCATCAGCAAAGATTGAGGTTTAGTATTGTCAACCATTTGACGGGATGAGTTTGGTTGGAACATATAGTCAATGGGAGGGATGTCTCTAGGATAGGAACTAACTGGGGAAACTTGTTCAACTGCCTTATGAATATTGCTTGTGCATAGGAGTGTCTGAGGAACTTGTTCATCTACAGGTTGTGCTTCAAGGTTCAAACCTACTTCATTAGTTGATATACAAGCATATAACTCGACACTAGTCAATTGGGATGGATATCATGCATTGATTTGCTACATCTCTTAAACATCACCATCATTTTCCAAGCTACACGGCCGGTATTGCATTGGGTTTAAAGAGGCCGAGTACCTATATATAAGATCAGACACATATTAGTTCGACGTAAGCCGTAGTTTTTGTCTAACTATTTGCTTCAATCTCTCTAGAGTGATATCTGGATGAACTCTTATTACTTTCACTCTAGGGCAGACAAATGTTATACCTTTTGGGCTATCAAACATTCGTCTATTTGCTTATATATAAACTATCTCATTCGTATTATTCATAATTTTTCCTACAGTTCATTTTGTCAATAAGATTTTTTAGTCATACTAAATAGCTGACTAAATAATAATATTTTTAATAATTTATATATTTATTTGTTACTTATAGTTAGTTTAATATAAGATATTTGTCCCCAAATTCTTTCTCTTCTTCTTCAAATAACATATGCATGCAATCATTTTGCTTAGTTCAACAATAAAATATTTTATATCCAAATAAGTATAGTTACAACTTTTTTTTAACGATAAAAATTTCTTTTCTTACTTCTTTACTTGTATTTAATTTCTATTTTTTATTTTTATTAAATACTTTTCACACATGTAAATTCATATTATTTTTTATTTAATGAATTTTTTCAACCATTATTTTCACATTCTTTTATTATTACTTCTCTTCATAAAAAGATATATGTTTTAAGTTAAATTTACTCGCCTCTTAAAAATATAATTAATTATACATATTATTTATTTATCTTTTTAAATAAATTCACAAAACATATTACCCACACTAACCCTTAAAAGATTTAACTTTGACAATAAAAATAAATAAATAAAATATTTATAATTATTATTACAAAACTTAAATACAACCACACTTACCTCTCTGTCTGCATGACCAAATGATACCAACTTTGTAAAACTTCTTTTAAGAGATGAAATGAAACATGAAGAGTCTCCAAATGTAAAAATTTTGAACCAATTTATAGGAGTCTTAACTTTAAAAAAAAAATTAAAAATCAAAGAGTTTGCTAACGGGATTTGAATCCCATCATTGGTGGTGAGTAGCTTAATGGAGGGGAAGGAGAGCTTCTGATAAATTACGTAGGATGGGAGAAGGAGAGGGAGAGGTAGAGAAAGAAGAGGGGAGGGGGAATAAATTGGAGAGGAGGAGGGTTGGCTCATGGGATTAAATCCCGTGAGCTAAGCCTGCATGCATGCAAGCTCGCTAGCTTGCAACGCCTAATTGATTAGGCATTGAACATAGTACAATTGAAGTCGAACCCATTGGGTCCAACTTCAATAATATTATTTTTTAAAAAAAGCTGCCATGAAGTCGGACTTATCATACTTGACTTCATGGCATCATATATATATATATATATTTTAAAATTGCTTGAAGTCAAAACTATTAGTTTCAACTTCAAGTTTTTTATTTTTTTTAAAAAGGTTAATCATAAATTGGACCCCATAAATTTGACTTTTCCTAAATCTATAGCATCTGCGTGTAATTTTTTTCTTTGACACGGATTTGGCGTTTTTTTTTTCTTCACACGGATTTAGCTAAAAAAACCCCTCTTGAACCTAACCAAATGAAGCCAGGGTTGTCCCCAATTGCAACGTTGTTGTTTGGTGGCTAAGAAATTAGTGAGATTCTATGAAGGGCCCTGTCTTTTCATCAAGTATTTATATTCTTGTATCTTTTATTAAAGGACAAGATTTAAATAAATTTTTTTATGTGTTTATTACTACTTTTTTTATATAAAATACATAATATATGAAAAAAAAATGAAAAATTGAATTATATGATGATTAATTTTAAAATATAGCAAAAACATTTCTTAAACTTTGAACTAAATTAAAAACATTAAATACATATAAAATTAACTCAAAAAAGACTACTTCCTTACCTTAACTATCTTCATTAACCAACATTAAGGTAGGATAAAAACATAAATATAGAAACAATATAATCCTTTCATAGCCTCTTACAGTTAATTCTAATTAAAGTTTTTTTAATTTAAAATTTATTGATATATTTATTACATTTTCAAATTTATGGAAATAGAATTTAGTTCAGATAAGTAAAACTTAGTTTTCCCTTAAAATTGATTATCAGACTAATGTGGTCATCATACATTAGAATCCACCTGCTGAATTTTTGCTTAAAATATAATGCCTGCTAATATACAATCATTATAGGACCTAAGTTTTCCTTAGTCAATTGTTTAAAGTCAATCATTATGGAAACTATGCTTTCCATTTATTGAACTCCGGGAACCAAATCAGTTCCATCCACATCAAGTAGGTAAAAATCCATAGTGAAACAGTAACCCTAGACTTCAAAATCCTTGGTTGGTATGCAAGATAAGTTGCAGGATGTATTGGTCTTCAACATATATGGCGATATAATTGATAGTTGTTAAAGATGATTTATTTTGTGTTTAAATATTTATCCAATTAATAAATGTTAGAACTAAATACTTGATAAATTGTGCTTGATATCAAAAACAAAATTTGCTTTGGAACAATAAGGAAATTTTATTAAAACTTTTATTAAGCATATATCATGTTCTACAAGTTAGGAAGTAGTTAAGAGATAATGCACAACCATCGAATTTGGTACAATATCTTGTAAATTTTAAATTTTAAAATTCCTTTTTGTTTAATAGGATTTCTTTGATAATTATCTCATTTATTATTTATATCTTTGGTGCTAACAAAGAATATAATAATATTCTAACTGGATTGAAATTTATTTATTTGATTGTTTTCCAAAAAAAAATTATTTGTTTGATTAAATCAAATTTTGTAATTTAATTATCAAATAATAAATTAAATAATCTTCTAGGAAAGATTAGAATACTCCTCAGTGTGTGACCCCATAGGTTCAATATTAAACCAATAATAAATTAGTAAAACCAATTATTGATCAAAGTTGGTGTCTAGTAACATTCAAATGGTATGAAGTAATATTTTATACTCTCAAGAACCTTTAAAAGAATAATGTAATATTTCTTTCCATCACTCTACCTCTAAGTTAACCTTAGAATATGATGTGATTATCAAACTCTAATTGGACACATCTATATTTCAACTTAGGAAACTAATTTCTTCCTTCATTCAATTGCCCTAGCATATGTCTTAATTTTGTTGTAATAAGCCATATAGAGCTCAAAATTATCACCAAGAGTTAATGGATTCCTTTTTTATCAATCATTAACTCTACTAGTATTTAGTTATGTCCAATGTCGCTTCAACTAGCACCCTATAGCATTAGGTGTCTAGAAACAAAGTATAATAAAAGACTTGTTAATTACTACGATAATCGTAGGTTAAAAGAAACTTTTACAACATGTTCTTTATAAGAATATCCCATTAACAATTAAAAATTCTCAATTAAGTCACTTCAATGATCATATCTATATATGTAATTTAATATATAAGATCTACTAATTTTCATCAAATAAAGATCATCACATAATTTATCCTATCACAAATGTCATATTCTACACTTTTACAGTTTGATAGGTCATGCTTAAATTTGAAGGTCTGATTAATTTTGAAATTAAGAGTTTATAATTTTATGTTTTTGGTGAACTATCTTTCTCGTTCCATTGTGTTAAGAATGGCAACTGCATGCTAATTGGTTAATTTTAAAATTTTCATGTTACCTATTGACTAGTAGAAGTTGTCACTTGACTTTTAGGTTTGGTTAACAAAAAGTCAACAATTGCACGAACTCAATTTTAAAATTTTTCTATCTACACTATTTATTTTGATAAATAGTGTGGCATTCATTGTTTTATTGTCATATTTATTATTTGATTATTTAATTGATATGA
Organism: Erythrophleum fordii; assembly: GCA_032878935.1. Classification (NCBI taxonomy): domain Eukaryota; kingdom Viridiplantae; phylum Streptophyta; class Magnoliopsida; order Fabales; family Fabaceae; genus Erythrophleum; species Erythrophleum fordii. The sequence goes on from JAVQMF010000029.1 coordinate 6,621,364, forward strand.
TAAATTCCATGATTAAATCTAGATACTTGTAATCATGATAGAGATCATGACAATGAGAGGCAAGTTTTTCACTAGTTAATTTATACTATTCTTGATCATATGATCATTGAGAATATGACATTAGTGATAGGATAATAAAGATCATTAAAAATTCTCCTATCTACACTTCTATAGTTTAATAGGTCATGCTTATATTTGAAGGCATGATCAATTTTTAAATTAAGAGTTTATAGTTATATTTTTTTTGGTGAACTATCTTTCTCATTTCATTGTGTTAAAAATGGCAACCACATACTAATTGGTTGATTACTACATTTCAAGCTAAGTGGATGCACTACCTTTGAAGCTTCACTAATTTGTCTCTTCAGTTTTAACCATGACCACTAATCCATCTCTTCCTATTGAAGCTCATAAAGAAAAACAAATTCTCTTCGAGGTAACTTTCTTAGACTATAATCTCTTGTTATGATTTAGGCTTTGTAAAGATATTCTTTGACATTCTGAGCTTAGAACTAATGGCATGCCCAAATTGAAAATTATAAAAAGCAATTGTGGGTACTGACCCATTTTAAAGGTCTACTGCAATATGATGCCCAAGACTTGCACTGTAGGCCTGTTCTAGTTATGAAAAATAATTTTGACTAATTACACACATTCAAATCTCCAAAATGTTGAATATTTTTTATGGAAGCTTCACTATAAACATATTAATGAGTTTTTATGAATACAAGACATCATAAAAATTCTTTGACATGGTACCCATGAGCATTTTTTCAATATTCTTTATGGAAAGAATTCAAAATTACCACATACATCTAGTATATACAATCCTTCATAATCATTACCATAAGAATTAGCTGGGACAAAGAAGTTAGGCACTAATTCCACAGAACTAATTTGAAATTCCTTTATACTAACTTCCATTCATTTTGTTTTATACTTGTATCTTTTTCTTAGGCAATTTAAATGTGTAATAGCTCATTTCACCATTTAAATTTATTAATATGGCCTCACATGGCAACAATATGGTGCCCCCGCATTGAACTTTGAGATTGAATTTTGTAATCAAGTTTTGATTCCTTCTATATTGTTTTAAGGAGTTAGGGCATATGGGAATTCTAACTTCAGTGATGAAATTGCAAGCTCCTTCATGTAAAGAATGTTGCTCTTGGTTTAAGGTAATTTATTAATAAAAGTGTTTATGAGTATTTTGCTTGTTTTAATATTTTTATCTCATTAGAAAAATGAGTCTTCCTTAGTTTGCTAATAGCAAAAAAAAAGTTTAATTCAAAACCTGACCTCTAACTCAATTGGCTCCTTACATGAATTAAATTTTGGCTACTTATGGTGTCAGTTTTATACTTTCTTTCTCTTCTATTCTATATAATTCTCCCTTCCTCTAAAGGAATATTTGTATCTATATATGAAATTGTTGTGCCAATACTAAATATGCACCTTTTGCTTATTTAGGCGAGTAATAACTTTAGAATGGATTAATTATTATTAACAAGCCTATCTCTTGTTGTCAAGTGTACCATGTTGAAGATAGGGTTAACATTTTGCTTCTTAAAATATAAGAGGGACAGGTGTATGCTATTATGAAAGTTTCTACTTATAAAAAAGGGACTTTGGCATTTTTTTTTGGTTGAATATATGTTTTAAGCGATGAATTTGATTTTAATACTATCCTTAACTCTTGTATGATTGTAAGTTGATATTATTGATACATCTTTGTACCAACTGATTTGCTCTGGTTCATAATTATATGGTTTCATTGAATTCTTTCTCAAACAAAACAATTACTTATCCATTTGTCTATCTTGCTTTTTGGTATTAAAATAAAAGTGCTCTGTATAAGTTGCTAGAATTTTTTGGGAAAAAAATAGTTTAGTGGTAGTTTAAATCATGGCTAAAAATTCTAGTTTAGTTACAGTTATAACAAAATCATTGGATATTGGACCTTAGACATATCATAGTTCTGAATTGAATCGCTTTAGAAAGAAGATCTTTTGTTTCATGGTAGCCTGCTCTAGTTCCCTTACGAAACTTTCGTTATTGGCTTAGCCATACACTTCACATGTTTCTAGCAATTCACATGGCATCATCAAATGATACAAGTCTTGGATAAGAATCTACAACGCACTAACTTTGTCTTGATTGTTTTCTAAATTTAAGTTTTCTTTGTCCACATGTAAAAAAGGAATAAATCAATCAATCAAATTTCGAGAGGCTTCATAAAGCACTTCTTTAAGAGTTAAACGTCCATTTGTTCATATTTCGAGAAAAAAGTATCTCTTGTTCAATAGTCTTCGATGGTTATATAGGTATCCAAAATACAAACGACATGGATGTTTGTTGTCTCAACCGTTCTTCTTAGTCCTGATCCCGACAAGGAAGGGAGGATTTTTTTCTTTAACAAAGTTTTCATGTTGTTGATTCCTAAGCGTAGTGCTTCTTCCCCTACCATTATTTTTGGAAATTGCATCTAAATTTGTCTCCACTAATGGATCTACCATAGTTTTGGAAACTACAATCAAGCCTCAAAATAACTATAACCAAGATGATTTTTCTTTTGGCAGTGTTATTTTAAAAATAAAGCATTTAACAATATATAAATATATTTGATGTAGAAGCTTGATTATAAGTGCCTAAAACAATCTTAGAATGTGTTCAACAATTGATTTTCTTGAAATAGCTATAAAAAAAATAAAGTATCTTATAAAAATGATCAATGTTAATTGGTCACTTTATACAAATATTATAAGAAAAATATAACATTAATTAAATAACTTAAAATGTAAAGAGTTTAAGGAAAGAGAAAAACAAATTTCAAAATTCATCCTTGTTTGGCTCCAATTTAATCCTATGTCCAGTCCCCAATCATCTACTTGAAATTCCTCTACTAATTCCCCAAGTTTAATAAGAACTTGTGAATCATTACAACCTAACTCAACAAAGTTGTTTCTCATTATAAAATTGAGTAAACCTCTCTTTTTGATGGAAAATCACTCTAAAAGCTTTCCCACTTTTATTTTCTCTCACAAAGTATATACCACCATCGCCTTATAAAAGTTGTAAAAAAATAATATTTCTAAGAATACAAAAGGGTCATTATACACTTTTAAAACAATTTTTTTATGTTGCTGATTGATTGTTGAGGACCACTAATAAACTTATAGCATAAATATAATTGTTATTTTAAATTTTCAATGTAGCAATCGGTTGGTTGTTCTTGAATTAATATTTTCTAAAATTTTCATGCTACCTATTGACTTCTAAAAGTTGTCACTTGACTTTTAGGTTTAGTTAACAAAAAGTCAACTATTGCACAAACTCAATTTTAAATAGTCATGAATTTTTTTATTTGAACTCTATTTTAAATGAATCTCTTATTATTAAACAAGTTTTTGAGTGTAAAAAATTGTATAAAATTTTGATTAAAAAATCAATACATTATAATTAAAAAGCCGTCAAAATGGATTTAGATTGGTTTTGACTCAAGTTTTATATTAAAAAATTATTAAATATATCAATTTAACTTATCTTTAGTATAAAAGTATAAATAATTTAATATTTTTTTTAGAATTACAATGATTAAACTTGTATATCATTTTGTAAAACTATATTTTAAAAATATTAACTTTTCTCTCATTATTTTAAATTTTCATAGTTAATTTTTAGCTGAGAATAATATTTTATAGAGTCAAACCTGAGAATTTTTATTCGAGCATGGCTCGAGCCTGAACGTAGTTTTCTTTTACACATCAAAAAATCTAGCCCTAAATAATCAAGTTCTTTTTTAACCAAAACTATGAAATCAATTTAGTCTGGTTGTTTAACACTGTTAGGCATTTCCTATATCATTATTTATGAAACGAATAAAAAAATAGAGCTTATTTCTATTATTTGTTGGGGGATCTCATGCGATGTTTCGGCGAATAAAATTGGAGTTGCATGCACATGAGTGCAGAATATTGTAGAGTGAGTCGTTGAGTAGCGTAATGTTTGATTCACATTTTTTATTCTCTATTCCAACAATGTCTCAACCACTTTCTCTGCTTTATTCAAATTTTTAATGTGGAGGAGTCAGATCCAAAATGGTGAATTTTCTGAAGAACCCATATTTTCCTTCACTCTCCCTAGGTTTTCAATTCTCAAGGTCCCACCCTACCTAATTTTCCTCCTACTTTTCTAATGCACCCAATTCCATTTAGGTATTCAACTATGGTCCTCCCACCCATACTTCATGTCCCTGCAAGTTTTTCACAACAATCAATTATTAATAGCCAAAAGAGTCAGCTCGTCTTGGTCCGTCACGATTTATTTTAAAAACTTAATTATGATAGAGAAATTTTTTCTTTTGATGATTAAATGAAAATAAGAATAATATTGATAATAATAAGGGGCAAATGATATAAATGCTTAGGTTCACGTCCGAACTAAAGTAAGACTTGGCGTAAATTGCTTATGTTGGTTTGAATTTGACCTGAATGAAAATACCTGAATCTAAATTTAGGTCCAAATTTAGAAACCCTCACGTCTTAAAATTTGGACTAAACTTTGCCCAATCCGAATTAAAATTTTTTGGGGTAAACTCAAGACCAAGTTCATTTTATTTTCAGGTTTTAAAATCATTTTTCTAATACAGAAAATTAAAATTATTAAAGAAAGAAGTATATAAGTTGACATTCTATTAGAGAAACTTGAAAACAAGAGCACAAAATAATTTAAAAAACAGAAAAATAAACACTAAGATAACAAGAACAACGAAGAACATAATTAGAACAACAAAAATCTACTAGTGATTTCAAACACGTTCAACCCAAACATTTCAAGGGCCTATCAACTGTTGTGCTCTAGCACACCAAGCCACTTGAGTCATTTCTTGTGAGTTGGGTGGACAAGACCAACAAACAAGAGTTTCAAATTTCCTCTATAGGAGACAAAGCCATCTCAAAATCATCACTACGAGAGAAAGGAGTCAAATTTCAAGGAAGAAAAAAGGCTTTGACATTGCAATGCACATCTTGGAGAAAGATGAGGTGAAGGGGTTGTCATCAAACTATAAACTTATAGCTCTTAATGGGCAAGGAAGTTCAAAATTTCATCGTTGATATTTCCTTAGTTTATAAAAACAAACACAAATAGAAAGGAGTTGAGAGTTTTGTTTTGGAAGGAATCAGGCTATAGACAAAAAGAGAAGCCTTAGAGAGAATGAGAGAGATATGATTTACTAAGGATGTGGTGACAATACTAGAATGAAAGCCATACAGGTAGTGTGTAGCAAAGATACGGTCTTAAGTGCTTGAGTTCAATCCTCCTAACCTTAAAGGGTTCTATATTTATAATTTTCCTTGTGACAAGTTAATGATGATAATTATCAAGTGACTTTATTAGAGTTACAAAAGCTATTTTACACAGAGTAATTTGCCTTGTTTAGCCATTTCAAGCCGCATTGTTTAGAACAATTTGCTATGTGAGTACATTGTATATGGCTTGTTGAATTGTGGCCATAGATCTCCTTCTAGGCCTTGGTGGAGCAAGTTATCTTGTTATGGGTTTATAAGAGTTTTAAGCTTATAAGGCGCCCATAATAAGTTCATTTCAAAAATAGACATGAAATCTTACCTGCATAAATGAACAGATCTGGGTAAGAGAGAGGTGTAATAAAAAGATGTAAGTTAAGTTAAGAGGGTTTAAGGACATATTGAGATCTAAAGAAAGTGTTCCTTGACTTTTAGGATGTATATTAATGTGAGGGGGTCTAGGAGAGGCAAAAGACAGTGGTGGAGGGTTAGAGGTTCAAAGGAAAAAGGGTGGATTTCGCTGTCATCTAAGACGGTGGCAGTGGTGTGTGGGGACATATCCACCTATATCTGGTGTTCTTTTTCCTTGACGGTGGTGTAATAGATGCAACTATGGCTGATAAAGCCATACAAATAAGGACAACTTGAGGATGTTGAGGAAGAAAGTTTGTGTTTTAAGAATACAAATTCTTATGAAACATTAGTATGAAAGTTCAAGTATCTTGAAACATTAAGGTGAAATAGTCTTGGTAGTTTTATGTGACGGATGGTTTTCTAAAAAGATGCTATTTTAAATATGCTCTGAGGTCCTGCATTTTACTTAGCAATGGTTCTTGCACTGTGGGGAGAAGTGGCCATAGCACGCGGTCAACGCCTGCGTTAGAGGCTGGAAATAGTGATGGAGGTGACAAGCACCAAAACAATTATTTAAGAGATTTCTAAAAGAATTTATATTGGTAAGTTTTCTAGAACATTACTTGGTAAGACAGGTTAAAATGTACAAAATCTTTTTAAATTTCAAATCATATGCAGGTAATTTTTTTAATGTTAAAAACTTAATAATACATCATTTTAAATTTTTAAATTTGTATAAATAACCCTATCATTAATAAATTTAATAGAAAAGTAACATGTTAGATTAAATAAGCTTTCGTGAATTTTACTTTTGTTTCGATAACCTTTTTGAATTTTGAGTTATATATAGATAAATTTTTAAAATTTTTAATTATATATAAATAACTCTTTTAATGTATTACACTTCTATTAATAAAATAATAAATAGGAAGAAGTTATTTGCATAATATTTAAAAATTAAAAAATTTATTGTTAATTTTTAAAAATTAAAAAAATATTTTTGTATATAATTTAAAATTTTAAAAAAATTATACCTGGTCATATCATAATAAGTAGCAGAGCACGTGGCATGTGCTTATTGGCTCCGCAATCTACGATACGGAGGCTATGCGAGCGCAACATCAATGGCTGCACCTTTGCGAAAGACATGGTATTACGTGGTCCCCCAATTGTTGTAATCTAGTATATGAATATGATCGATCGTAACATACATTTCAATTATGCAAGAGAAATTAGGCCTTGCCTATTAGATGAGCTCGATCGGTCTATTCCTAGGTATATCAATTATTATTTTAAAATTTGATTAAATTACATTTGATTTTTTTTTATTTAAAAATATCATTTAGCTTCTTGATATTTAATATATACTGCGAAAACTTCTTATATTATTTATTTTTTGACAATGAAATTAATTTGTTGCACAAGATATATCCTTTCTAAAAATAAAATTAATTACGTAATTGTCTTTATTCTCAAATTAAAATAAAATTACAATTTTAAGTTACTATTTAACTTCACAATTATACACCACTTTGAAAAGTAACATGTATGCAAACATAAATACAACAAGTAGTGAGAGGGGGGAAAAAAAAGTCACGCTTGGAAAAGGAGTGAAGAGAATAGTGCTTTCATTCTCTTAAACCATTCTCTATAGAGAGTTGATTTAATTGATGAAAATAGAAGTGTTTGTAATATATAGCAAATATCTAGGAAGTTGATGATATTTTGAAACCAATACTAAATGTAACTTAACCTAATCACATTTAATGAGATGTTAATACAATTTAATCTATTTCTAAGTATATATTTAAAAAATTATTTTTATGCATATAAAGAATTAATCATATCTAAAGAAAAGATCACATTATAGCATGTGACATTTTTCTTCCTTCGTCGTAGTATAAACAGGCAAAAATACAGGAACTAGAATCAAACAGAAAACATCTATATATTATATAAGAATACAATAAATCATTATTTTAAATATCTTATCATCTAAGATTCATATAATAACAAAAGAGGCGAGGTTAATTTATTATAAAAGATCAAAACAAGTGTACAAAAACTTAATTTTCATAATTATTGACTATTGCGAGCGTAGGTGTTAATAGTTGAAAAGCAGACAAGGAAGCCGATTTAAAAAATGGAGGTGACGTAAATAGCACGGCAGACCTTTTCCTCCAAGAAATCATAAGAAGTCCACTACCGTAACGTCGTGCCCAAGCAAAATTGTTCTCTGCCTTTTGTTTTGATAAACGCGAACATAGGCATTTCTATTTTTAAAATGAAGAAAATGAGATTGTTTTTGTGTTTTTCGACAGTGATATTTAACCAATGGCCATAAAGTCACACAAAACTGAGTTATTAATGTTTCATCACCAAATCAATTAGAATAACTGTGAATTATATATATATTTTTAAAGTTCTATTAAAATTTTTTAAAATAATATATTTTAACTTAATTTTAAATTTTTTATTAAAATACTATTCATAAAAATATATTTTTAAATAAATAAAAATATTTTAATAAAATTTAAAATTAAATTAAAGTGTAATATAATTTTTTAATTTAAAACATTTATATAATTTTAATGAAATTTAAATAAGAAATGCGTAATTTATGTGTAATTTACATAATCAATCAAACTCGAGAAAAGACACAAACGGCATCACCTCACCGCGTTGGCATCATCGTAGTTTGGTTCTTTTTGGATTTCGGGATCCATCAGTTTTAGACGTCGTGTCGTTTCAATCTCATCTTATCATTACAATATGATTTATTGCCCCTTTTGTGCGCCACTCCGCCACTTTCTTTGATTTACTCGCCAGTCGCCTCCAATAACTAAAACTTCGAAGGAATTTGTTGTGTGCAGTGAATAAGCCTATTACAAAAGAGAGCGACTAATATTAAAGTTTGTAAGTGTGTGTATATATATATATATATATTCAATTGTATCTAATAAAATATTGTAAAATATTTATTTTAAAAAAATATGTTTAATTTATTTTCTATTAATTTAATTAATTAAAAATAAAATCGACTAAATTAATGTCAAAATTTCTATAAATAAATTATTAGAAAACATAAGATGAAAGAAATTTGTTTAAAATGATAAAAATCAGGGGAAAAAAACAAGCGTGTGAATCCGAGTGGTCTGCGTGAGTCACCTATTCTTAGTGCTTCGCTAATGGCTATAATGTGCATGATCTAAATACTATAAAATTTAGTTTAAACATTAAATTCATATTTTCGTGTATCTTTATATATTTAAACTTTCTGAAAATTTTAAAATCAAATTTACAACTCAATCTATGAAATTTAACTGGAAAATTTTCTAATTACAGATATATCGGATCCTATCACCCAAGAACAGGGCAGTCATAATAAAAATAGGATCCCATTAGTCATTTCCTTGAGTTTAGAACTAAATTTTTTCCCCTTCAAATTGAATTAAATTTCCTTGATTTTAGAACTGAACGTGAATGAAAAGGCGAGGAAATTTTGTAGCGAATGACACGTGTCGACAGAGTGAAGTGTGATTTCCGCCGTGTGCTAGCTAGCTAGCTCTTGTTTTCTTCTCTTTATTATTGTTTAGTATTTTTTTATTGCCTGGTATAATGGCTCAATGGGCATCCAATGAAGGACAAAATCTATTTTAAAAAGAAAATACTTATTTTTGGGTCAATCAAATACTAGTACTTAAGATACGACAGCTTTCGCTGCCTCTTGTTGACGATATGCCTTGCTGGGCAAAAGAAAATTCCAACTTTGGCCCACTCTTCTGAAGCTAATCCTCTCTGCTCTCATCGCTTTTCCCAAAATTCCACTTTACCCAGAAAAAAGACGTTAAATTTTCGAGGACATTACACAGTTTTTTTTTTTAATTTGGTTGAATTTGTACGAATCTCTTGTTTATTTTTAAGATATATAACATTTTTTAAATAAAAAAATGTTTAATTTAATTTAATTTTATATTTTTTACTAAAATATCTTAAAATATATTTTTTAATTAAATATACTTTTTTATAGAAATATTTTAATCAAAAATTTAAAATTAAACTGATATATATATTAATTATAAAAATAAAAAGTCTAATTTTCTCAAAATTCAAATAAAAAATCCATGTATTTTCCTGTGTTAGATTACATATTATTTACTTTACACAAATTTCTAAAATTTCAAGATGAGAAAATTCGAGATCAAACTCTAAGCAGAGCATTGTGTACGCAAAAATCAGACTCAAATCCAGAATCACAGATCAAGGGATTTGAATCTTCCACCATCCCAACCATGATATTCCAAAGCCATTAGATTCCATTGAGAAGACTTAGGATGATATAGAAGCTTCTGATATTGCATTACAAAACGAAACTAAATTAATTCATAGTAACACGATGGACGATAGCAGTCTTCTCATAAATTAAAAGATGACTAGAGAACCCTTGGACGGCTCTAATAGCTCAGGAAAACCCAAAGGATTCTTCTTCTTCTACCCCTCAAGGCCTCAACAATACAAATTTGTAACTCCTCACGCACAAAACCACTCACAAGAACTAACATTCTTGCAGAACAAAACAGAAATCTTGAAAACATTACAAAACTTAATGTAGTACTGCTAATACTAAATACTAATGCTTTTCTTAGTCCTATGATGTTGTAGCTAGATGCAAAATTTATACGCAAGGTATATTGAGGGGCTCCTCAGTCCAACCAGCAAACTCGTCAACACAAAGATCAAAATCGAACTCAGGAAGCTCACTAGGATTGTTATCATCATCATCATCAAACCCACAAATTTGTATGTCCTCCAAACCAAAAGGATCATCGAAACCCTGACCAAAATCATCGAACATTACCCAATCCAGCTCGAGTCCGAGGTTAGTGTCTGAACCAGCTGGTGCTGCAGATGATGATGTGGGTTGTGCTTGTAATGGTGGTGGCTCGTTCAGGAAGCTCAAATCGGGAATTTGAAGTTCTGCAAATTCATTCTCAAAATCATTAGTCTCCAGAGCTGCTGCTGCTGCTTCTTTGCTTGAACTGTTGTTGATATTATTAGCATTTTCGGTGGATTTGGAAGTCGAGGTATCGAGTTCGAGCACAGAGGATGGTGAAGTTTGAGAGAAAACACTCTCTGAATCCTCTGATACAGATGCAGCTGCCTGGGCTGAAGAAGAAGCAACATTGTGACTCTTCTCAGATTGAGCCTTAGCCATAGCTTCGAATTCCATCCTTTTTGTTTCATAGGCTTGAGAAGCTTCCTGTGCAGTATTGTATGTGCCTAGCCAGATACGAACACCCTTAAATGGATCACGAATTTCAGCAGCCCATTTTCCCCATTTCCTCTGTCGAACGCCTCTGAATCTCGAAGAAGGCGAGCTTCTCGTTGATGGGGTTTTGGTCAAAACCCTCTTCTTGTTTTGAGTTTGACCATCTACGAATTTCGATGCCTTTACTCCATTATTGCTTTCCTGGAATGAGCTTTCAGTTTCAGTTGATTTAGACATGGGTGAAGAAAAAGGAAGAGTGAGCTCACGAACGATTCGCTTCATCTTTCTTGGTTTTTTTTCAATTTGTCGTTCTCCCTCGTCTTCGCTTGAAGACGAATCGGTGGCATCAGGGTCGTCACAGATTATGCGTAGCTTTCTCGTCCGAATTTTGAGCTCCTGAATGGGATTTGGCTTATGCTTTATCCTTTTGCAGAGATTGTTCATCTGATTTGATGGTTGATTCCGAGGCTCGGGCATGGTGGTGACGAAAATGGGAAAAACCCTCCAAAAACCCCTCAAAATACCCAGAAAATTGTGAAGGAAATCAAAACAGAATCTAAAGAGGAAAAAGAAAAAACCCAACTGAGAGAGAAGTATCAAGTGAGATCCCCTCTAAGAAATATGAAAAGGTCTGAGAATCGTATATTGTGAAAGCCTCCAAAACACTCTACTCCAGAACAAGTCCTGCAAAATCCAACCATGAAAACCCAGATTCAGAACCAAATCTCAAAACCCAGAAGAGAGTTTAAGGAAGATTGAAGAAAAAATAACAAAAACCCACAAACCTCTTTGGTCTCAAACGCATCGAAGCCGTTGGGTTCACCAGATTCAAACTCTGCCTCAGAGAACAGAGAAGCATACAGCAAAGAGCAGACCACACAGAGAACAACAGCAAAGAAGCAGACAAAACACAGAGCTTCAACGGAGCTCCACTCACTTCCAAATCAAACCTAGACGACATAAAATCTTGTACTCGGCCTCCGTTTGGACACTGCTCCAATAAATCTCACCCAGAAATCCCAGAATCTCGCTCTCGCTATGCTCTTCGCTAGCCAAACAAAGAGGAAAGTATGAGGAGGGGAAACTGATATATAAAGACCCAAAAGAGGGTATTCTGTAAAGCGATGTGTAGAAGGATTAAAAATCTATGGCTACAATTTTCTCTTTCTAAAACTATGACGAAAACATTAGTTATTGCTAGTTTTTATCGATCTGCAAAAACCATTGACATAGACTGACCACCGCTGAGGAAAAGAGTTAAAAAAGAGAAAAAAAGCCGACCTTGGTACACCGATTGAACAGACGCAAATCTCTATACAAACATCAAACCCTTTTTTTTTTCTCTGACAAAAGAAAAGTCATTTAATATCACCAATTTGGCGAAATCTAAGAACCAAATTTGAAAATCTCACAATAAAAATTATTTAATTCATTTACCTTTCTCTCCCTTCCTCTGCTTGTTTTTCACTGTTCTGGTGGCTTCCCCGTACTTTGTCTCTCTCTTTCCTGTCTCTTTCTCTGCTTCACAGCGTCCTTCACACTCTCTCACTCCGCTTCTCTCCCATTTCTACGACTTTTTTATCTCGTCGGTCAAAATTGAAGAAAGTGAGGGTTGGTGATATTTCTATATTTATAAAGTATCAATCAAACTGATATTTGTTCGTCTCCTTCTCTAATGTGATTTTTAAAAGAAGAAAAATAATTAGAGACAGGAAGAAGGAAAGAAAAAGTAAAAGGAAACAAAGCGAAATAATTTTCACTGTACTATCCTTTTTAGGGTTTTTTCTTGATATAGCTAAATAATAACTTTCCATTTTTTAAATGATTCACTTTATCTTCCCTGATTCTATGCCAGAAAAATAAAACTTTCTTTATTATTATGTTATCATGAAAATACAGTTGTTTCTTGGGAGAAATAAGAAGGAATAAAAGATTCTGTTTTTCTCTCGGATAAAAACAAAAATTTAACTCCTAAAAAATAATAAATAATCATAAATATAAAAGTAAATTATATAATTTTTTAATATTTTTAAAATATACATATATTTTTTAAAATAAAAAGTTACTTTATACTTTAATCAAATTTTAAATTTTTTAACAAAATATTTTGCATTTAAATCTTTTTAATTTAAAAAAATAAATATTTAGATTTAATAGAGAATATCTTAGTCAAAAAATTTTAAATTATATTAAAGTGTAAAATAATTTTTTATTCCAAAAAAATTAGTGTACATTTTAAAAATAAAAAAATTTCATATAATTTCAACAAAATTAAAAAAAATCTGTTCTTTTAATTATAACAATTGCTATAAAACATAGATATTTTATTAAGAAATAATTGATGAAAAATATTTACACTTAAAATAAATTATACATATTAATTATATAAATAATAATTTTTAAAAAAAATAAATCAGTTGATAAAAATTACACTTATTGAAAATAGAATGTTCTATTCATAAAAAATAAATTGAAAGGAAGAAGAAGAAGAGTAAGAGGAGGCGTTATATTTGGTGTTGACTACCAGGTTCAACATTCTTTTTTTCTGTTTTTTTTTTTTTTTTTGAGGGGGGTTGTGGCTGAAACATTCCTATTCACCTATTCTCTAAGTCCTGGAGGCAAGAGGCATTACTTGGCCTTAAAGTTTGTAAATTGAACAATCATAAATTATTTAATACAATATTGAATAAAATATATTAGTCTATTTTATAGTAAATTATATAACAAAGAAATCCTAGAAGGAAAAAAAAAAAAGGAATAGATTGAAGAGAATAAAAACAAATAAATTAGTTCCTCCCTAATTTGCAAAACAGAAAAAAATGAATTTATATTTATGGTAAGGTCTCAATTGTTAATTAGTTATCTATGTTCTGCCTACTATTTTAGTGATATTTGAATTCTCTGTATTTGTTAAAAATGTAATAGTGTAAATTTGGTGTAAGAGGAAGAAATAATTTAAAGCGAGAAAGACCTTAATTATATTGTGTTTTTTTAAAATCGATAACATTATTTTTGAACAAATAAAGAGAGTACAAATTCCTTTTAATTTTTTTTTTTGTGAATGAAAAATGTAAGAGTATGATAGATTAACTTCAAAACAAGACATATTGCAATTAATAGATGTCTATCAGTAAAAGATTATAATAAAAATCAAATTGATGACTTGTTCAATGCTTTAAGATCATACTAATTAAACGAATTCTTGTTGGCTTTTTAAGAATACTTTTTATGATATTATTAAAAATGAAAAAATATCGAAGTTTTTAGTATAAATCCATATTATTTGAATGTGAAACTAAAAACGCAAATAATGAATAAACCAATCCATCATTTTAATTAACAAATAAGTAGAACATACCTGTGTATCTTGTAAGAAATTCAAAAAATATTTTATGAGTCTTATAAATTTTTTTTAAAAAAAATACATAAACAATATATATATGATATATAAACAATATATAAATAATGATCGACATGCAACCTAACAGAAATCAATTAGTACACAATTTATTTACCATGTGGCTTTTATAAATATATATATATATATATATATATATATATATATATATATATATATATATATATATATATATATATATATATATATATATATATATATATATATATATATATATATATATATATTTTATGACTATAAGACCTCGTAATATATATATCTTTTTAAAATTATAACATAATATTTTCCATATTATAAGAATATCTTTATTCAAAGGTAATAATGAATTTAAAATATTTTTATAAGCTTAAAAAAGTTAAGTTATAACTTTAAATAATATGAATAATAATTTTGGTCTTTAGTCATTTAGAGAAATTTTAATTTTTAAAATTTTTTAATATTATTTTTATAGAATTAAGGCCTTCAAATAATTTTTTTATAAAAAAATAAATCTGAGCTTGACACAATTAAAAATAAAGAAAAATTACATCTAAATTTTTTTACACTTAATAAATTTTTTAAAATTAGTGATAAATTTCTTAAAATTTGATAATAATTATGATTTTTAAGGATAATTTTAATTTAAAAATTTGTTTATTACAAATTTTATAACATTTGTGTTTTTAATTATAATTTTTTTAAAAAATAAGCTAAAATTGACTTGTAGAAAAAAAAAAAACTCGATAAAAAAAAATTCTCTCCGACACACCAAAATCACAAATCCGGTGGAAACTCTGAAAACCCAACAGTGGCTGCACGCTGGGTACGGGCTTCCCCTGCACCTATTAAATGCCCTATTCTTGTTGCTAAAGCTGAGCCTCGAGAAAAATGGCAACACATATCAAAACCCAGTGGCTTGAATCAAGGTTCCCGCGGTTCCCTCCTGTGCGCTTGCGGCTTACTAACAGGGAAAAAGCATGGAAAAATTATAACGATAGACTTATATTTTAAAAAATTTATAATATTTTAAAAATTATAATTATTATTAAATTTTAAGAGATTTATTATTAAATATAAAAAATTTATTATTAGGTATAAAATTTTTTATTATTTTTTTAATTTAATAATAAATACTCTAAATTCAATAATAAATTTTTTAAAATTTGATAATAATTATATTTAATTTTTAAAATCTTTTATTATAAATTTTTAAAGATATGAACTTTTAAATATAATTTTTCCAAAAAACATTGTCACATAATGCCAACCTGAAAAACTGTGGAAGACGGAGCTCCTCCCCATGACTTTATTGGTTTATTTGAAATATTAAGATAAATCGCCAACCCCAGAACAATGTTGAGAGAACTCATCCCAGTGGCTAAAACAACTCCTTAACTTTAATACACAGCCAAGAAGTAATTAATATGGTAAAACAATATTATTAATTAATTAATATTAAGAAAATATTGATTAGAATAGGGGTCAAATTCAGGTCAAATTTTTAAAAAAGCTTAAACTCAAATCATATCATAAGTTTTGTATAGTTTTAATTAAAAAACCCTAGGAGACTTGCCGGCAAATTCTTAATCACCAAATACATCATAAGTTTCGTATAGTTTTAATTAAATTTCTTGAAGAATATTACTTACAGATAATCTTAAGAATATTTTTTAGAAAAGAGAAATTACTACGCCTAGGGCACCTTTTGGTTTTGTAAGTAAACTGCATCTAACGAATCTCAAATGGGAATAAGTTTCTATGTAATTAGAAAGTTGCCCGTGCATCAAAATTAGGAGTTGAAAAAGTTAGTAAAATTTCACAAAAATTATTGTAAATCTCACCAACAAAAAAAGAAAAAAAAGCTACAATAATAAACATTAAAAATAATTCTTTTATAACTTATATATATATAATTAATGAAAAAAACTCCATTTCGCATGTGGCCAACAATCAGGAGTGATAATATATATGAACGTGGGGGATTAGTGTCTTTTTCTTCCTAATAAAATCGGAGTATCGTTCCCACGCCCAGTCACTTACCAGCGTGCGTCCCAAACTCAACCAAAAATAAAATTAGGTATTGTCAGAGACACCATTAAATATCAATCCTGTCATATTCAATTTTTTGTAAATATAAAAATCGAAAGATATTTTAAAGTATTAAGAATATTATTATAAATTGGGAGCAGTGTCTGTCACGTGACTGTATGTGCATTGGAGACCGTGCTGTGTGAATCTTGCAAGTTGCAACTTGGTCGTCTTTCGTTAATTAAATTTGCTTTCTTTTTTTAAAGCGAAAAATAGTGAGACGTAATGGCCCTTTTAGTGAGATTAGAATAAGTGACAGAGATACCGGTTTTAACAAATAATATATATATTATTAATACACTATCGTGTATTTAAAATTTTGATTATTTTAATTTTTAAAATGAAAAATTGAATGATATATCATACAAACTTTTTTTGTGAATTTTATTCAAATTATACAAAGTTTTCATAAAATAAAAGTTATATTATATTTTAGTTTTATTTTATTTTTTTATAAAAAATATCTTCTATTAACTTAAATATATAATTTTTTAACTAAAATACTCTCTTATATAATTTTTATAGAAAGTATTTCAATCAAAATTTTTAAATATATATTTTAAAAATAAAAGTAAAATTCTATAATTTCAATAAAATTTATATATTAATATTTTTAAGTGTGTGTGTGCGCATATGTGTGTGTATACATAGAAGAGCTCAGGGAAAGCAGTGGAGTGTATCGGTGAAGGACATGAAGAAAACACAGAGAGTGAAGCTCTGTCGTGGGCTTGGACAATCAAGTAAGCATGCGTTATGACAGTAGGAGGGCGTACAAAGATATATACGATCTTGGTTCCTTTGTAATATTATATTATGTACAGTAAATAAATAATATAAAAATATATATATAATTTATTTACTTATTTTATCTTTCTGTAGTTGTATCTCATATATTTACTTACTAAAACAATCCCAGACACAAAAAAATTGAGAAATGCACAAGAGAACACATAGAGCAGTGGAGTGTAACAGTGAAGGATTCGAGCAAAACACAGAGACGAGACGACCATCAAATTAGCATGCGTTATGACAGTATGAGGGGCGTATAAGGTTTGCGTGAATGCATGACCTACTTTTGGCCAGAAATTAAAAGCGTTACCAGATTCTGAAGTCTGTGAGGATTTTATTAAGGGTATTGTAGTAATTTCATGTGTCAAATTAACACCAACTAAGGAGAACGTAACATTGCGCACTAGTAAGCAATTAGCTGGCCGAGGTACGCTTGATATCATGTTATGTTATGAGCTTTTAACCACTCGTACCATCGACTGACTCGTTAAGTAGATCCATCAACTCAAATTACGTGTCATATTTTGGTAGTATTGTATTTTGTTCGGAGTCTCTATCATATTTGTCCTAGTTTGATAGTAATGAGATAATATCTTAAGTATTAATTTAACTGTATCTTAAACTAATTAATTTATATTAAAACAATCAAAATTCACAGAGAAATAATATGAATATAAAGAAATTGTAATAAATGTGTTGACTTTTAAAACAATAATTCTACCAACACCCACACAAAAACAGAGATTCACCCACCATAATGAATGAGAGACACAAAAAAGATACTTGATAGATATAAATGGGGATGATGGGAAGTCACGTGAGACACGGGGGGATCCACATCATCAGTCACATGCGTGGACAGTGATGAGAAGCATGTGGGGTTACGCCAGCGAAGCGCACCGCCGACGTGGACCCACCCCTCCTACTTTCGCGCCAAAACTTTCTCCACTCTGCAGCTTCCTCGAAGCTGCTGCTGCCGCCGCTCCATCCCCGCACTTTTCTTCCTAATTTTTATTTAAAAAAGTAGATTACTTAGATTTTTTAATTAATTTTGTTAAAATTATATAAATTAGTCTTAAAATAAAAAATTATTTTATATTTCAGTTTAATTTTAAAATTTTTAACTAAAATATTTTTTATTAACTTAAATATATTTTTAAACTAAAAAAATTAAATAAAAGATATTATGATCAAAAAATTTAAAATTGAATTAAAATATAAAATATTTTTTATTTTAAAAAATGTGTATATATTTCAAAAATAAAAAAATATAATTTTATCAAAATTTAAAAAATTATATAATTTACTCTTAAAAAAAGTCTCTTTGACAAGAAATATTCTTGTGCTTCTTAAAAAAAACAATTTAACTCTTTGTAGTTGAAGAAAACAAAAAAGAAAAAGCAAATACTATTATTGTTAGAAAGAGGTCACCCACTCACACGGTCCTATGGCTGAATACGGTAGTGGGAGGCCTGCATCCCACATGAAAAAGCAAAGCTTCGATAGAGACTTAATCAGTATACTGGTAAAATAAATTAGTGTCATTAACTTCTAATAGTCTACTCAGCTATGACTTAAAATCAGATTGTTTGACAATCACTCAATTTTTCATTATATAAGTTTTGATTAAACAAATTAAATATTAAGGACCGCTTTGATTGCTAGAAAGTTTTAGATGGGATTAGAAATAAGAGTAGAAATAAAAATAAACTTTAATAAAATATAATCTTTTCATTGTTAATTATATTTTGTATAATATAGAAAAGAATAAAAATATCATTTTATTTTTATATTTGATTAAATAAAAATAATATAAGAATAAAAAGAAAAACTAAGTAAATAATTATAATATCTCTAGTGCAAAGAAATAAAAAGTAAAAATACTTAAAAATAATACCATCTATTTTTAAAATTGTAAATAATATTTTTTCCTACCATTAAAAGAAAAAATATTGAAATTGTTAAAAATTCCAAGACTAAGTGCTTTGGGGGACTTGAAACATTTTAAAATGCTTCTGGGGACTTCAATGAAACATTATAAAATTTTAAGGGCAAAAGTGCATCTTTAGCCAAATAATATTCCTGATTGTGCAGGGTTCAGAGAGTTGTGGCATTTTTGTCAAACAAGGATTTATCTCCAGGAAAGAGGTAGATCCCTTCAATTTAACTGAGCAATCTTTATTCCTTGAATTGTGGCAATGAGCATTCCCAATGCAACGGAATGAGTTTAAATTTCAACCAAACATGGAGGTATGAGAATTTCATTTCCATTCCAACCTCTACAATGTAAGATGCTACAAACAACCGTGGCATAAGATTAAAATGAAACTTGGTATAAGCTTCATAATAAATAAATATATATATATATATATACATACATTATTGTTATGGTAGTCATAAGATATAAGTCCAGAATAATCTAATCCACATTAGTAAGGCCCACCTTACTAAAGCAACTCCATATACTTATAAGAAACTTGATAATAACTTACATAAATCTCTACTTTTGGACTTAATCTAATCCATATTAGTAAGGCTCACCTCACTAAAGCAACTCCATATATTTATAAGAAACTTGACAATAACTTACATAAATCTCTATTTTTAAAAGAAAAATGAAAACTAATTTACAAAGAATTTTGGTCCTTAAAATTAATTATCTTATCAAATATATCATTGTACATCGGTGGTTATAGTCTGCTTCCTTTTCCTTTAATTAAAAAAAGAAAGAACTTGTGCCCCCATACACATTTAGGCCAGACACTCTATTTCTACTAGACTAAGCTTTCCATATTCTTTTTGTCATATTCTCAATACCAACAAAACAAGAATGTTCAAGATGAACAGACACAAAGGTAACCGCCTTAAATACGACCACCCAAACATGGAAATGTGTTTGACCCTTGCAAGCGCTCTTTAAAATACACCATATGGTACAAAAAGAGCATAAACATGATACCGAGCTTAAAAGTTAGATGGAGCAAAGTCGAAGTTATGCAAAAGATAAAGCAAGAAAAGACGTACTGGGCTCTGGCTTATCTAAATTTGAGGGAGAGCCATCAGAATGCTTTAAGATAATTAGCTTTTCATTAATCACCACCAATCCACTTCGCTCAAGACCTCCATCACCTGCTTACTGATGAGCTTCAACTAACCCTTTGGGAAATAACTTCACAAAAGCCCATAGATTCCCAATCTCAATCAAGAAACAGGCATCCACAAAACAGGACTTTCACAGTGCAGGGTCTACCCAACTTCAATTCAAATAAATTATTGGAAAGCCATTCCCCAGAAAGAACTCCGCGGAAAAAAAAGAAGGCACTTCCAATCATAGGGTAAGAACGGAGTCACACAAAAAATTCTAGTACAATACAAACTTCAACCAACTTTTATCCTTATCTCAACAAGGACTCAAGCTGAAAAAGTTGGTGAAAATTGCAAACCGTAGAGATTGCAAAGCGCATCTGCATAACATGATGAAAGTCATAGCTACTATAATGGATGAATGAAGCAATTGCATTAATGGCATATTAAATTGCACTAAAACTGTCTCAATGAAAGGGTGAAGTGGGAAATGAAGCCTACAATATAGATGATCCTCATACACACACCACTGTGTCTGATCCTATAATGTAAAACAAAAGCCTTCCTACAGCAACAAACGAAATATGGAAGGAACATTGAACTTGGTTCGCAAAAACTCTAAATCCCTCTTTGTCATCTTGAATTCCATAGAATAAGCCAAAGACATTACAATGAAATGTATTCCGAGCAAACACCATCCTTAAGGACACCAGGAGCAGTAACGAATTCCTTTCTTGGGAAGAAGGGATACCATATTTGCTCCTAAAGATACTCCAATAGCCTTAATGACATCTCAACTGCCCAAAATATCAAAATGAAAGCTTAAATACATGCTTCTCCAAAAACTTGTTCAACCTATAAGTTGACTGACAAACTTAATCGCTCCTATTTTGTGAGCTTTATAAGTCTAATATTTTCGTAGGCTCAAAATAATTCAGTTCATATTGTCGAGACTAACGTTACTAATAGAATCTCACATAATTTTGAGAAGTTTGATAATAGTTGACATAAATCTCTAATTATAAGAGAATAATAAAACTCAACATCAACAAGTATGATTTTGGGGTAAGAGTAAGAGTTTTCTTTTAAAAAAAGAAAAAATTAGAAGATGTACAGTAAATAGGTTAGATAAATTTAGTTTGTCAAGCTTAATTATTAAATTAAGTCATCTTATGTGCATTTTGAATTCAGATGACTTTCTCATCTAGTTGTTAATATAATGCTTGTAGCTTCACACCACATTTTTTTCCCATATTGTGATGTTTTATTTGCTATTGCTATCACGAATATTCTCAAATTATGTTCGAAATTAACGTACTCTTTAAACAACTTTGAGAGTACATTTAAAAAAAATGGATATATTTAAAATTTTATTCACAAGTTGTTGTTCAGAAAAATCAAACTTAAATTTATCATATGCTAAATAATAATATTATTTATAAATTTAAAATTCTGAAAAGTTATCATGCATTTAAACTATACAATATTCATACCATTAATTTTAGTTTTGGTACTTAAAATTTCTTAATTCCAAAGATGTACCTTTTTTAATGAAAAATAATAATAATAATATATTACTCTAAAACTATTAGTTAGAGTGCCGATAACATATTTGGAATTCTAAAAAGGCACACATAGACTCAACTCAGACGATTACTTTAAAAAATCTTTGATCCCTAGCTAAAGGAGTAAAAAAATTTTTCTGCCAACCAAACGCCCTCTGAAGGAAATTATTTAAATAGTCTTTGGATGCAATGATCTTTTTAAAAAAGCGTTAATCACCAAATGAGATTACTATTAAAAAGGAGAATTTGAGCCCTTACTCGTACGGATATAGAAATTTAGTTCCAATTCCTTTTACCGATTGAGCTCGCCCACGTTGGTTTCTTTGGGTTGTGTTTGGGAGTTTATTTTAGTAGAGAATGAAGTGGAATGGAATAAATTTAAAAGTTAAACCATTATTTAAAAAAATTTTTTAGGGATAAATAGAATGGTAAGAGATGACCTCCCAAACAATCCCAAGTCATCTAAAACTCATTTCTTCCTATCCCCTCAATTTGGGGGTTAAGGATGGAATGATCAAGATTAAATATTTAACTTGCAAGATTATCTTAATCTTATTTAATTGATGTAAAATTATAAAAATCATAATATAGATATATTAAAATTATTAGTTTTAGAAAACATTAATTCTAGAAAAGCTAATAAAATATTTCTTTTTATCTTTTTGTTAATTTTTAAATTATTTTAAAATTAGGTATGTGACTTTTAATAGGATGAAAATTTTATATATTTATCTTTTATTATTAGAAGTTATTTTTTATTAGGATTAGAATTAGACTTTTATAAATATAAGTCTCTACATTTGTATTAGTTCAGAATTTAATATTGAATAATAAAAAATATCTTCAAAATATCTGCATTTCTCTCTTCCTTCTAAATATCTTTTAAATATGAAAAGAGTTTTGAGAATTTATTCACATTTTTTATCTAAAGCAATCTATAAGAGTAACATTGAAAAAAAATAATTTTTATCCATTCCATTTCATTCATTTTATAATAACTCTCAAATAATGGTCAAATGAAACAATTCTATCTCCTTGTAAAACTCCTAAACAATGGTACATTCTGTTAAACTCTACTCCATTCCGTTTCATTCCATTATATTCCATTAATGTCCACTCCATTCCATTCCTTCCTAAACTTTCAAACATAATCTTAAGGTATATATATGGATTTTTTCTGCTCCATATAATACAGATTAAATAAAATGCTCATATGGTCATTGATTCTATAATAACTACTTGGATAAAATGCACATATGATTATTATTATCATTATTTTGATTCGATTATGTCCTTGTCATCTTATAAGCACTTCAACTAACCCATTCACAAAATTTCATTTTGCCTCTTGGCCGAAAAAAATTAACAAAATTATAATTTAAATTATGATTATATATCCAGTCACACATCTGATTAACAAGTTTTTACAAGTTTGAGGATATGCCAATCAGTTTTTCAGAATTTGACCCTTATTTTTTTCTTATAATCTAAATCAACTTTTGAAATTAATCACATTTTATGTATAATTCTTTTCAAAGAAGTTCTTTAATTTTTCTTTTTCAACGTTTGAGTTTTGTCATCACATTCATTTTCGTCAGTTCTGGGCCAGAGAAGTAGCATTCAAAGCACCTGAAGAGACCGAACTTTGGTTGGGCTTGACACAATCGGCCCAGATTTATAATGGGAACACCGCATAAAGCTGAACAGTGAACATGGTTATTTCATTTCGTCCCCCAAAAAAATTTTATAATCCTTACAACATATTTTATTTAGGAAAAATTATAAAGAATGACTCAGAAGTGAAGAAATTCATTTTGAAGGATATGTTATCATTAGATTTAATTATTTTTTTGTTAAAATCAATAATAATTAACCCTAAAATAATAATAATATGTCCTTCAAAATAAATATTTTTAACTATGGGTCCCTAAGCATAATTCTCCATTTTATTTATCCTGTATTATTAATTTTCCTAAAAATAGAAGGTTAGACTTTCTTAAATAAGCTTTTATTTATTTATTTTGATTCTGTTGGCATTTCTTCGATTCTGGACTTTCTTAAATAAGTTAGTAATCATTATGAATAGACCAAAAAATGAAAAAAAAAAAAAAAGACACAGAACCAAAGCGTTTAGGTTATTTGGTGAGAGAATATAATTTTTTTTTTTTTTTCAATTTGATCGATTGCTCAGGATAGCATCCCAGGGAGGGGATTTAGCTTGATAATACCCTTAGCCCTAATGCAAAGAAAAGGAAGACACTTAGAGATTGATATATATATATATATATATCTATAGAGAGAGAAAGAGAGAGAGAGAGAGAGAGAGAGAATAATTAAAAAAATATAAAAACAAGGCTAAATTATTTTTTTTAAAGAGACTTCTAAATTATATGATTCTCTTTACTATTAAGAAGTATTTGTACATAATTTTAAAATTTGAATAAATTATTCTTCTATTTCTTAAAAAATATTTAAATTACATAACACTCTTTTCTATTATAAAAAAATATAGTAAGAAGTTAAATAGCTTCGCCAAGTATTTGTACATAATTTAATATACTTTATCTTTAAAAAATTGAATAAATTACTCTTCTATTACATAATACTCCTGTCTATTATAAGAAATAAAATATAGTAAGAAGTTAAATAATTTCACCAAAAGCGAAAACCTCTCCCAACTGAGTTTACTCTATACATAAGGTTTGGATTGAATCCAAAACAACTTGCTGGAAGTGCAAGATCCTCTTCCATTCTAACCCACTCGTGTTAATATTCCTTTCCTTATTAATTGGTATCATATTTAAATGTTTTATTTTTTCATTAATATATATAGTTTTAAGATTAATAACCAAAATACCATAAAATCACATATGTTAAATATAAATAAATTATATATCATAATCTTATAGGTGTGGGTAGATTGTATAAGACAACAATATAATTCTAACCCACTCGTGTTAATATTCCTTTCCTTATTAATTGGTATCATATTTAAATGTTTTATTTTTTCATTAATATATATAGTTTTAAGATTAATAACCAAAATACCGTAAAATCACATATGTTAAATATAAATAAATTATATATCATAATCTTATAGGTGTGGGTAGATTGTATAAGACAACAATATAATATTCGTTGTGAAAAATAAAATATTGAAGCTTGGATTCGATTTATAAACTAAATGTCTGATCCATACCATATTACTGAGATTTCAGTCTAATAACGTGTTTGGAAACGCGTTTTCTCTCCTCAAAATCATGTTTCCCATGAAACTTCAATTTGATGCTTCTATATCAACGTGATTTTCTACTGAGCTTCCAAACATGTTATAAATCGGATGTTAACAGCAGAAAATCATTTTAATGACTGAAATTTGAATTCAAGTACTTCCAAGATACACCATTCCCGCAGGACAAACATACAACATACAATCCCACAAATTTGGGCTTTGTTCAAATGCAAAAGGACGAGCCCAATTCTTAGGTCATCTCCTTCCCATCAACAATGCTAATAACTTCAAATTAAAAAAGCACAGAAGAGAAGTCACAATGTGCTACTTAGAAAGTCCAAATTCCCAAAAGATAACATAAATCTCAACCTGTAACCCCCATTTTCCAGGTCAATACAAAATTTTTACCCACAGGGATTTTCAAGCCATTTACTTCTACCATCGTTGTCTTCTTGTCCCCATCTTCTTGTCCCCCCTGCAAATACTTGTGTTCTGATGTACGAACCTCCCCATCTGATACACCCACCGCCGGTTTACCATCAATTTCAAGTGCAGATGGTGCACCACTTCCATCTAATCCCAATACAGTTATCTTCTCGATATACCAACCTTTATCTAAAGCAAACTTGCCCTCTTGGACTTGTGACCAAACCTTCACACTTCCCTGTTTCAAACTTGCATAGAAATCAACGTATGTCGAATAGCCATTTCCAAGATTCATTTCTGGCAGCTCATCATCATCAAGGTAAAGATTCCCTTTAGCTTCTCCTTCAATGGCACCGACCGGCAAGGTCACTATAAGGCTGAATGGTGTCATTCTCGCCTCCTTGGAAAGCAATCCTCCCTGCTGCATCGGGAGGATGGTGTTCTGATACAAATGCACATTGACTACATGCAGAGGTGCGTCAAGGGTGACATAGATTCCGTTAGTCGATACAACAGTATATGTTGGGTCAAACAAATTGTACCAGGTGCCGGGAGGGAAGAGTGCTTTCACTTGTGTTTTTCCCCGCTCGAGCACAGGAGAGATCATAAGACTGCTCCCTAGCAAGAACTGGGTGCTGAGGCCATAGCATTCGGTGTAGCTTGGGAATGAGAAGAAAAGTGGCCTGGCAATTGGGGCTCCACGAATATGAGCCTCATAGCTCAATGTGTAGAGGTAAGGGAGAAGCTTATACCTCATACCCAAGGCGTTTCGCGCTGACTCGGCTACTGATTCCCATTGGTAAAGCTCTTGTCTTGGGGAGTAGTAGTTTGCATGGTCCCTAGAGAAAGGGTAGA
Organism: Erythrophleum fordii; assembly: GCA_032878935.1. Lineage (NCBI taxonomy): Eukaryota > Viridiplantae > Streptophyta > Magnoliopsida > Fabales > Fabaceae > Erythrophleum > Erythrophleum fordii. The sequence continues at coordinate 6,647,729 of JAVQMF010000029.1, forward strand.
AAGCACCTACTTCAATCCACCGGTTACAAAGCTCTTCAGTTGGTGCTGGGTAGAACCCGCATATATCTGAACCAACCATTGGAATCCCAAATATGCCAAAATTGAGCATTGTAGATATGGAGTATCTCAAGTCCTCCCATGTGCCCTTGTTGTCACCAGTCCAATGAGCAGCATATTTCCCTGAACCAACATAAGTGGAGCGGGACAGGATAAAAGGTCGTTTGCCCTGAAGCCCTTGAAGGCCCTTGTGTGTTGCAACGGCTTGGGAGAAACCATAAATACTGTGAGCATCATACTCCAAAACACCATTGTAGTGGACTGCGCTAGTGGCTATGGTTTTGTAGCCTATTGGAGCCTGTATTCCTGAAGCATTTATCTTGTAGGGTGGGTCATCCCATCTTGTCTTCGTAATGTTTTTGCAATCTAAGCAACATATCCATCCAGGTCCGGTTCCGGTGGGGCACTGCTTCCCCTTGGGAATTTTGCACTTTCCTGAACAGAAATTTGAAATTTCATTCATGTCAATCCATAGGCCATCAACAGGAACAAGTTCATGGAAGCGGCAGATCTCGTCAACCCACCAAGAAACTGTTTTGGGATTAAGAAAATCAGGAAAATATACTGCCCCGGGCCAAACTTGAGCCATGAAGGGTTCGCCATCGTACTTGATAAAAACATCATTAGCCATGCCCCTCTGGTAGACACCATAACTGGCGTTAACACCAATTCCTGGATCGATAATGACAATGTAATGCATACCAATGCTGTGTATTTTGTCTAGGAAGGCTAAAAGCTTTGGACGAGGGTAGTTGGTAGGGTTGAGTGTGAAATCCTTTTTCCCATCCATGTGATCATCATCATTCCAGATCACATCAAGTGGGATTTGAGCCTTCTTGTAACTCTCAACAACATCTTCTACAACGGATAGGTTATGGTAACCCCATCTGCATTGGTGGAATCCTACAATACCAAATCAGTAGGAACATTAGTCAAATTACTCTCTTAAAACCTACCACTTCTAATTAATTGCTCATAATAACTAACTCATCTGATAATTATATATATACTTTCTTACATGAAATGCTATGATAATTCTTTCAGATGAGCACTACATTAGGAAGTTAAAATTTTCAGAAACCATTTTAAAATAGATCTGGAAGTATAAAAATCCAATGCTATCAACCCATATCATTTAATTGACAATTGGAATAACGGCAGGAACAGTTAAAATAAAATCATATGGACACCTGCCTGCCAAAATATAGACTTCTAAAGTAAGGGTAGAGTAAATTTACAAGCATAATCTTTCATTATTTTCACCCAAAGCATTCTCCTGATTAAATATATGAATCCCATATTAAATTAAAACAAAACTTGGGCCACCATGACCTCCCCTGTCTCACTCATTTCAGCCTTCACTCCACACTAAACTTTTCCTAATTGTATTTAAGTAAGATCAATCAGTATTAAGAAGTCTATCCTTCGAAGGAGAGGCAGATCTTCCATAAGGTTGGCTTGTATGAACCATAATATCTAATCTTTAATATGAATCTAATTTCTCCCTTTCAACTAAAAACACAAATAAAGGGACAATGATACACAAAGTGTGTGCAATGATAGTTTTTATCAAGGACCCACAAATTGCTTTATATAAACATGTCATAAAGGCCAAGTTTCTTGACTGATAAAAGTCTAGTGGAAAAGATGAAACTTTTTATATGGTAAAGATAAACTTCCAACTTTATGTATGACCCTACTTTACATGTGGATCTAAAAGTGTTAAATTACTGAAAAAATAGATTTTATTTTAGACCTAAAAAGCTATACCAAGATATAAATCGTTCCAGCACACTCAGATATTAATTGCAAACCAGAAAGGGGACCGACCACCATCCTAACATTATAAAAACAACGACAACATCCCTATCACAAGATATAAATTAGGTAAAGCCAAAAGCAGCTAATCGGAAATTTACAACGACATGACTAATTGCATTCTCACGTGCATTGTGCATACTAAGCATTTACTCTCACATCTTAATCACCATCAACATGTTACTCAGCTAAAGGCTAGAATGCTCATCAATTACCATTTAATCATCTCATGACAGAGTTAAAATCATTAGCTTTTTACCCCTTTTTCTAAAGCAAGAATTTTTTAAAATTCTGCATAAATGCGTCCAGTGAGCTCCATTTTTACCAATTGATAACTCCTCCATCTATAACCCTCAAACCCGAAGCACACACATCAGTCAATGCATAATAGATAGAGTGCAAATTGAACCATACCAAATGACCAATAAGGCATTGGAGCCGGTCTGCCAATTAAGGAGGTATACTGATCAACAACACTCAGAGGGGAAGGCCCTGCAAAGAAGTAAAAATCGAAAACACCTCCAATAATCTTGTACGTCAGAGAAGTTCCCCTGTAAAACACATCCATCCCATTGCTATTCAGCAACAGAACAGCGTGTGCAGAGGGCTCCCCACCGACATTTCTGAGATCCATATACACAGGGTGCGACCCGTACAGATCAGCATTAAGATTAATGGCTGAAATATCAGTGGTGTACAAAGTGTACGGATCGTTCGGGTACAGTTTTATCCCGTGTGGCTGTGTGTTCTCCCCCAAGCCATATAACGACGCATCTTTGGGCAATTTGGTCGAAATCTCAAGGTACTGGTCCTTGAACACCAATTCGCCATATGCTTCTGATTCATCCGAGCTCGAATCGAAGAGAATCTGCCCATTCGACTTCCTTTTCACCACGAAGCTAAATGGGTCTGCAGTGTAGCTGAAAATAAGCTCAGAACCAGAGTACTCTGAAACTGTTATAGGGTTCTTCCTTGACCTTCCAATCGTCTGCTTCAAAGCTGGAGGTTGCTCCCTTGGCAACAGATTGTACGGTACTTCCCATCTTTGCTTCTCTGCGTCGGTTATGTGTACCCTCAAACGACTCTCCGTCTCGTGCCTGAGAAAATTTTTACATTGGAGCTTGATAATACATGTTTGAACAAAATTTACTTAAATTTAGGCTGAAAAAATTATTGGAATAAGCTTTAATATAAGACTTGAGAGAAAAGAGCTTTTCCTTTACCCAAATAGGAAAGTAAGGAAGACGAATCAAAGGAAAAATCTTCCACTATCTCTATCATCATAAGTTATCATTTTTACAAAAATATTTGAAAGACCTTTCCGATATCAATGTCGATTATTCTATAAATCAGAAAACAAGAAGCAGAAACATTCGATCCAGTGCCTCTTCAAAAATGAGATCGCGCTGAAAAGGGGAGAAAGAAAATGTGTGTGCGCGTTGTGTTTGGTAAGACTTACTTAACATAGAGCTGCAAGAAGGGAATATCAGGACCGTAGATTTTGTTCTTCTGCTTAACTTGAAGGTGACCTACGAGGCCACCATCAGGGGTCTCTTCAATGGAGATTAAGCGATAGCCTTGGCCTATTTTGGTGGCCTTGGGAGAAGAACTTGCTGCTCCTACACATGTGAGTGAGACTAGCAGAAGACAAGAGAGACACAGAGAAGCTAAAGGAGTGGGAGAAACCATAGCTCTGAAGCACTGAGGAGTGGGGAGCAGAAGAAGGAGGGCGCCTCATATATATAATAGAGTTAATTACCTTTCAGCTTTTAGCTGGGATATTTTATTTTATATTTTATAGAAATACAGCTTATAGAATAAATTTATACTTATCTACAATTAAGTTACCATTATCTAAAATTTAAAAATTTATTATTATTTAAGAGTTTTAATTGTCTTTATCATTATTTTTAGAAATTTACATTGCAGTATCTTCCTATTAATATAAATGAGAGATGAACTCAGACACAAATGAGTATAAATTTTCTGTATTTATCACCATAATACATTTATGCGAGATATAAAGAAAATAAAAAGAAAAAGGAAAAAGTCAAAGGGAGAAGAGCCCAAATGTTTTCTTCGTCAATTTCTGTCTCTCTCACTACATTTTATATAATACTGCATAGATCTACCACTTGAAATATATGAATTCTTATTCTCTTGTCCTATTGTTATTTAATTTAATTTATCTATCATCAAGAATATATGTTTTTTATAAATAAAATTACTTAATTATTTTTTATCAACAAAATAAAAAAATGAACTCAAAAATTAGCTCACAACCTACTGGACTCCAATGTGCAAATCGGAGGAAAGGTTTTTATTTTATATTATATATATAATATGAAGAAATTTAAATAATATTTTTAAAATAGAATAATTTTATATATTATTCAATTATAATTCAAAATAATTTAATTTTATATAATAAAACAATTAAAGAATATCTCAATAATTTAAAAATAGGATTCTCAGAGCCAAATAATTCGGGATTTTTCTTTAAGTCAATAAAAAGTAAAAAGGGGGCATTTTGTGTTAATAAAAAATGGAGCAACCAAGTTGCCCGTGGAAGAGGGTGAGAGACAGTCTTGAGATTGGGAGAAATGTGAACGGGGAGACGAAGGGCAATCCCTGCATGGTGTGTGGGGGCCACATGGTCCCTCCCACGTTTTGGTTTGGGACCCACTTCCTTGACTCCTTTAGATTTTTCTTATGGCTTTGTCAGAGGATCTTATGCATATCATACGTTTGGATGTCGATCATCCCTCAAAATAAAAATAAAAATAAAATCTCTATATTTATTTTTTAAAAAAATTATACATAACTTGTTTTAATATTTTGACATATATTATAATTTTTTTAAAAATTATTTTTTATAAATAAAATAAATTTATAATAATATCATATTATGACTTCATTTTTAATATGATAATAAAAATAATTAAATTGATATTAAATTTTAATATATGATTATGATTTTATTCTTATTATATGACAATACAAATAATTTAAATTTTTATTTAAAAACATATTATGTAAAAAGTTGAGTTAAATGACAAAAAATAAATTTTAAAAACGGTCAAGTATAATATAAATTTTAAAAAATATTAATATAATTTAAAAAAATTGTATTCTTATTCTCTATAGTCTTATTTAATTTTTAATTTAGTCTTTATAATTTACAAATTTTTTTAATTTAGTTTCTATTGTTAAAATTTTATTAATATAACTAATTATATAATATTTTAAGTTTTAATACTCTAAATATATATAATTTATATTAACAAAGGAGATAAAAATATAGATAATAAAATAAAATGTTGACAAAAATATAAAGATAAAGATTTAATTAAAAATTAATTGAAATTCTAAGAATAAAAAGTATAATTTTTTTTTATAATTTCACTAAATTTTAAATAAGTATTGTAATTGAAAAAAAAAAAAAAAGATTACGCAGATAATCATGGCTATGATAAATGTGACGTTGAACCGTGATTCTCGGCCGTCAACAGAAGACTCTAACGTTAGAAGCTAATCAAAAGTGGACTCGTGTGCGAGATCCGAAGGGGGAAAGAGGATAAAATGGGCTAAATTCCAAGTTTCTACATCCAACAAATTTAAGACGTTCATGTATCTTTACCTACTATTTTTATTAAGGAATAGATTTAAATATAATGTTTTTTTATATCTTTTATCTTAAATTTTTAATAAAATTATGATATATGTAAAAATATCTATTAAAAGATTCCATTATTTAATATTCAGTAATAAAAATTATACATTTATTAATAAAAATCATATACTTATTATATGACTAATAAAAATATAAAAAAATTATATATTAATTTTTTTCCTTTATTAAAAGTAATATCTTCTCATCCTTTTCTCACTCTAATCATACGGGCATACTTATCAAAGTTAATTTTCAGCTAAATAAGCAAATTGAATACAATAATAGATGGTTTGCAATAAGTATTGGCAATTAAGTTCTGATAGTCAGTATTTCATGTCCTATATATGTGAAGATTAAGCCAATAACCCTATATATTATTAAAAATGGTAGGAAATTGTTGATTTTGATTTTTGTCTTTAACTATAATATATATTTTTAAAATTTATAATTAACTACAATTGATATTTTTTATGCATTAATCTTATTTCAATAATAATTTTATCATTTAAATTGAATGTCAAAATTAATTTTAACTATGTCAAAATATTAATTCTTTCTATTGTTTAACACATATTTTGCCCATCTCTTTGTATCTTTTCTCCCATTGTTTAATTTTAGGATGTTACCGTTGGTGAAAACAACGAAGAAAATGACAAAATGTGTAATAAACAATGAAAAGAGTATCTTAATATTTTCATACAGTGAAAATTAGATTTAACATTTAATTTAAAAATTTATATTTTAATGTTACAATAAACTATTAGATAATGATCATCAATTGTAACTTTCAATATATTAGAAGGACATTAAAATTAGAAGCAAATATCAAAATAGATAAATAATTTTTTAAAGTTAATAAAATTATGGTCTTATTTGTATTATTTTAATTAACTTACCTTTTTAATCCTACGAAAATAAACTATTTACGTTGAAATTAAAAAAAGTAACCAAAATTTTTTTATAACTTTCAAAACACTAAAAAAGCAAAGATTCGTATTAAAGAGTAATTATGATGAGGATTGATTACATTGCTTTGCTTTTTTTTTTTTTTTCAGAAGAGAGGGGAAGGTTGTCGGTGGTCCCAAATAATGTATAGATATTGGGAATTCGGGATAAATAAGATAAAATATTTTGTCATTAGATTGGAAAGATCGGCAGAGGAAGAAGTGAACAAATAAAAAAAATAAAGAAAAATTATAGTTAAAAATTTAAAATTAAAAAAAAATATTTTAAAGAATTTATTATTACTAAATTTAAGAAATTATATTTAAAATTAATAATAACTTATTCTAAAATAATAATAATAAATTTTTAAAAATAATATTTTAAATTTTAGATCTCCAACTGTAATTCCCCCAAAATAAAAAATCCAAAGCGTGGTGGTTGCATCTGATATGATATGGCCTCGTGGTTGTGTCAGTAACGAGTTACTAACGTAGGACTTCGTACTGTTTTTTGCTAATACTAAATTGTAAGATCAGTATTGTCTTTTGACTGTGGTTTCATATTTTAATCAGTATTAGTCACTGTTAAGATCGAATCTAAATTAAATACCTTTGCTTTTGGATCTCTCGCTTCCGCACCTGCTCATTTGGGTCATCTCTCTCTCTCTCTCACACACACATAATCTAATCTAATATTTAAAGACAGATTTAAATTAAAAAATTTAATCATTTGTTATTAAATTTGTAATACAAGTTAACATTCTCTATAATTAAACACTATATTATTGACTTCTAGGAAAAATTGTCATAATTTTGATGAAAAAATTAATCTTAGCAAAAACGAAAAGACTTATTTTCTTTTCTAAATCAGACTGATCTTTGGGATCATTTGTTGTCTCTACCATGCAAATGCTCCATCACCTTTCTTTGTTTTTTTGCCCCCCAAGTTGGCTCATTCTGATTATTTGTTACCTAAAAACAAATGTAAGAGCAATTATTTTTGCACAATGAGTATCCCACTGAATTTCATATATATTTATGCTATCATCGATTAATTACTGTAATCCATTTGTTACTTTGATTTAAGTTCGAATCCTAACCCATCAATGATTGGATCGGATTAGTGAAATCAATTTTTATTTTTCAATCATTTCAATAAATATCTTGCATAATTATAATTAAGTGCAAACTTTAATTTTGTTCCATCATATACTGATTTATTATTTTTCAAGACTCTCCAAAGCTGTTCATATTAACTCTCTGAGTAAGGACCTTTCTGACAATATTCATGAGCCATGTTAAAGAATTTGTAAATATCAATAAATATCTTGCATTATGAATTTGAAAAACATGTAATTTATACTTAATTCGATTCATAAATATTCATGAGCCATGTTAAAGAATTGATTATTCGATCCCCTTAAGCATCTTTCATTAGTTTGCTTTGACTTAGGACATTGAGATTCAATGCGTAAAAAGTAAATAATGATTTTATATATTATATACGTTTCGTGCTGAAAAGGGCTATCAAAACTTGTCCCCGAATAGGTTAAGATGAGGTGCTAGTTGCATCGATTTTATTGTTATAATTGATCAATGCGCATCCATTTAATTCGTTTTGATCTTATATGCATATGCCTCTAAGACGAAGTTTTTTTTTTTTTTTAATTTCCTTTTTTAATGAACAAGATGAAGATTTCTTTGGTTGAACATCCAATAATAAGAAACAGTACTATTTTTTTTTTTAATGAAAAACATTTTAATATGCACATAGCTAGACGTATAGGCATTGAAATCTTTTACAAGATAAATTAAACAACCTACGAAAGAGTGATATAATTTAATCATTTTCGGATTAGCCTTACACTTGACTTTTTTTTTTCTATTTTAAAAGCTATGTATGAAGATTATTTATATTTTAACAATTAATATGCTATTATTTAATCTTTTTGAACGTTATAGTTAAACATAATCATAAATTAAGACGTTAGAAGTTAGATTAAAAGGCCAAATTTAATGATGAAATGGCGAAGACTCCTTAATTTGTGGACACTAGTAATATTAAAAATTATTGTACAATAGACTAAAGGCTGTTTTAAGCATTTGCTAGCAAGTTTAATAATTTGTTACGCGTTAGTTTCAAGAATAATAAATAAATTATAATATATTTTTAAAATATAAGCGGGATCTATATATATACTTTTATACGAAAAAAAGTTATATATTTATAGCTAAATTTTTTGGGGTTGATAAAAATCTTTCATTCAATAAAACGAAATAAAGAACGAAGAATGTAAAGTGAGAGATTAGATTGAGTAGAATTTTAGAAACCTCTACGGGAATCATACTTAATGCTGGACATTAATATTGTGTAGTTAGCACGTGAAGACAAAAACATCTTCCGATTATATTGAAGTTTCATCCGGCCATATTCTGAGGGCCCTGTCTTTGTAATTTTCATTTTTAATAGTTATCATGTAGATTGCCCTATGAGATTAGATTATATCATATTTTACAATTTTATTTTGGTTAAAACTTTTGTTAATTAATTTGTACATAATTGTCCTTCTTTCCTCTTTCCTTTTTCTCTTTTCTGTTATCCTCTCTTCAGTTCGAGTTTGATAACTAACATAACTAACAAATAGCTTGTGGTTGTGCTATTATCTCTGTATAAAAAAGGGATCTGGATCTCCTAAAATATTTTAAAAAATAAAGTGAGGAGAGAGAAAAAAAGAAATAAGTGAGACCCACATCTATCATGTGAATCCCACACAAGTAAGTCTCACTTTTTTCTCTTTTTTTTTCTCTCGCCACTTCACCTGAAATACTTTACGTAATTTACTCCTATAAAAAACCGAGGGGAATTGAGATGTGGTTTTCTCGTTTCCTTCCAAATGTTTAAATGTTAGCATAATTGCATTTTGTCTTTACCTTCTAAGCAAGGCACACTCTCTCTCAAGACACTAAAGCAATTCTTAAATTCTATAATGAATTCCCCACAAAATCTTATTATACAATAATCTCTCTTATTCATATATTGAGATACAAACTTCAACTCATAAAATTTAATTAGACAAATAGAATTTCCAATCTTTATAATCGACTGCAAATGGAAAATATAAAATCATAAATACCTTTAGTTATAGTTTGATATTTCAAAAGTGGAAGCCCAAATCCAATCACATGATTACAAACACCTGAAAACATAATATCAAGAAAAGAAGAGTAGAGCAGTTTCTTAGATGTAGTTTTTTGACAAAGTCAATAATCTTAATGATAGTTTTGTTTAGGAAAAATCACTTTCTATTAAAAACCTTTTCAAATGGCCAACAAGAACTTATAAGCTCTCTTCATCAAAGAGGTTATTAGTTTTTAATGTGTATTAAATGGCCTAGTACCCATTCTCCCATCAATAATTGGTGCTCATATAATGGCAAAATGGTAATTTTGGGAGATAGAAAGGTCATTTCATAATTTAAAATTGAAACTAATTCAAAAATGAAAGTTAAAAATGTCCAAACTAATTTTAAAATATTCCTACATTTTCTCACTTGGTTTGAATATAATTTTACTATATAGCATGTATGTGAGCAAAATTAAAACACATACTACAAGAATGATAATGGCAATAATGAGTATTATATATCATGTATTACTTGTAATATATCTTTAAACTTAATAAGATATTTATCTCTATAAATAAACTTTAAATATCTATTTAGGTTTAAACTCAAATGTTTGTCAATCTCACAATATGTATATATATAAACAAAGATAACAAATTATTACTTTAAATTTCATCACTTAAACATACTTCAATTAGACTAATGGTAACACAATGTAATTTAATTCTCATTTAAAGCACATGATCCTTAAACTATTTTAATGTATATCATTAGTTAAAGGACCTTTAGCCGTTATATGTTTCATGACCACTTGTCTTTATTATGTGTTCACAATACCATTTAGTAGGCTTAAAATAAATCTACAATTTGAAACCTAATGATAATTTTTTTTTAATCAAATTATTCGATGAACTTACCTTAAAACAAGATATAAATGCTAATTTTATGGTGAAAGTAGCAATCAAAAATTGCTTTGCACTCTTGTACTCTTTTATAATATGGCTCACTTAGCAAACACGAAGATCTATCATGATGTTAACTTTTTTTAGTGTCAATACATCTTACCAAATCTAAATTTTTATAATTAATATTTTACAAATTGTTGGTTTTCCTATTTGTAACTATGAAATCCTCTATGTATTTATGGTACGTTATAACAATATTTGTAGCTTTTTAATGATCCAATTCTAGATAACTTTGGTATCTATCGAATATTCCTTCAGCAAAAGCTATATCCAGTCTTTTGTAGATTGATGTGGTCTAGATTGTCTCATATCCTAAAAGTGCATTATTTATTCAAGTAATAAAGTGAATTCAAGTATATATCTAATGAGAAATGTCATTCTAATTCCAACTACAGTTTAATATCATAGGGAATTTATTCAATTGGTTAGCTAAGTATTTACAACTAATATAACCTAAGTTGCCTTAGTTACTAGGAACCAAAAAATAAGGAATAAAACTTTACTACAATGATCTATATGAATGCTTGAATGCAAGACTGAAGACTCAACACTCAACTCCTAAACTCAAAAGGTCAATCATAAACTAGGTTTCATTCTTAATTGTATGGACTCAATATTAATAACAAGCATATTAATTCAACTAAATAAGCAACGTGAATGCAATCATTAGATGGTTTTCAATAAGTATTGGCAAGTTTTGATTGTCTATAATTATATATGTGAATATCAAGCCAGTAATCATTTATTGAGATGTTATTAAAAAATGGTATTATTGATTCTAAGTTTTGTCTTTAATTATAAAATTTTTTAAAATTATAACTAATTACGATTAATGTTTTCATTAGTTTTATTGTAATAATTTTTATACCATTTAAATTGAACATTAAAACACTATGTCAAACTATTAAAATGATCTTTTTTTTATTGTTTATTAAGTATTTTGTCCTTCTCCTTCTATCTTTTCTCCCATGTTTTAATTTTAAAAGGTGTTAGGCTTGGTGGAAAAGATAAAGAAAATCAAGTGAGTATTAAACAATAAAAAAGTTGTTTTAACATTTTCATACCATGAAAGTTAGATTTATCATTAATTTAAACTATAAAGAGTTATTACTATAAAACTAATAAATCAAGGGATGAATTAGTGCTATTTGATATTTTTAAGGGAAAGAAATTCCTTTTCTAAAATTTTATGCAATATCTATTATGCTTTTATAATCATTATTCAATAATATATATCTCTTTGTATTGGTATTTTAAAGTAGAGACACAAGAGTCACTTTTCATCTATAAAATCACTATTTTATTTTTATTTTTATTTTAAAAAATTTTACATACCAAACAACTTCAATTTTTTAAATGTTAAAAGGATATTATAACTACAAGAAAATAGCAGTATTATGGTCCTATCTGTATTATTTTAATTAATTAGCTTTTTTAATCCTATAAGAATAAACTATTTATGAGGAAATTAAAAAATTGACAAAAAAATATTTTCAATATAACTTAAAGAAAAGATTGATATTAAAGTGTTGTTATGAAGAAGAATGATTACATTGTCTTTTTTTTTTTCAAGAAAGGGAGAAGGTTGTCAATGGTTCCAAATTAATGCATATATATTTGGAATTTAGGATGTTTAAGATAATAATATCTTGTTATTCGATTGGAAGATAGGTAAAGGGAGATGAAAAAAAGAAGTGAATGATAAGAAATTAAGTCTTTGATTATGTAAATCAAACTCTAATTTGTAATATTTAATTATATAGATCAAACATTAATTCTACATAAGTTATGATACCATTTGAAAAGGAAAACTTAAAAAGGAAAAATGTTTTCTTGATCCATTAAAAAAATTCATAATTAAGAAACTTTAATTGGTGATTCCCACAATCAAATAACATTGAATTTCATAAAAATGCATTAGACGATAATTCCTAAAGGAATGTGGTGGAGAACGCTTACCTTGATCCATAGTGAAAGCAATAGTTGGGATTAGAAACCTTTAAGCTTGGATGCTTCATCTTATGATTCCTATGAGATAGAGTAGTGAAATTATGACTTGTTGTATGTAACTTAGAGACCATAATCCTAACATATCCTTAGATTAAACATTTTCAGTTAGGGGCTCATTAGTCATAACTAAGGTGTTATTAAGCTTCTATACATAAAAAGTTTATACCTTAAATAATGGTATTTCTATAAACTCATTTAATTAGACACCTTATTAGAACACATAATTGGGCTTTTAAACAAGATAGCTGAGCCATGTACAATTATATTAATATATGAAACCATCTAATAGAAAATTAATAATAATCTCCCATTTAGTTCACATATGTTTCTGAAAATTGTACACAAATAAATGTTAGTATGCACAAAATTTTGCTATTTCAACCTTGAAATATCCTAAAACAATTTGGTCCATTAATTATATTAATATAGGATTGAAGTGCTTTTTGTCACAAATATTCACAATTAAACCCATCAATGGTCACAATAATGATATTTCAATATTATTATATTTTATATTCCTCATTTTTAGTCTTAATAATAAATTATTATAGATAATTTTGATGACTTTAGGCTTATTTTATATTAAGTAGGATTAATTTAGATTAATAGACTTTAATTGCATTTTTATTATATTTATCTAATGGAGGCCCAATTATTTTTTTAATTATATTTTGTAGGATAAAAGATTTCTAAAAGGATTGGGTTAAAAGATTCCTATAAAGATTTAGATATTATCTTATTAAGTCCTAAAGGATTTGGATACTACTTCAAGATTAGTTTCAAGATTAGTATTAAATTTCTTATTAGAGAAGGCAAGTTCACCTATTTGAGGAGGAGAAGATGTCATCTTAAAATACATTCCATCTTTTCTACTTCTTATTCTTGTTTTTATCTTCTTCCTTGTCTTTTTAATTTTCTCAGTGATCAATTTAGAATTTGAACTTGATAGGGAATTTGAGTCTATGTTTGTATAGAACTCTGGTTTTAATTTTGATTTCAAAATGTATTTCATTTTTATTCTCTTTGTTTTTGTATAATTATTATCATTCTGATTAGATGATTTTAGTTGCATGAATTTTGATTCATTTGATCTATCTGAAAATGTGTTTTGATTTAATAAGTTGATTAATGAATTAAATTCATTCTAAATCACGTTAGGATTCTGCGTATGTCTCTGGTCAAGTGCAAAATATTTTGGCTTCGTATTATTGATAGAAGTGTGGTTACATTCCGATTAGTAATACAAACTAATTAAAATTCTAAACGATAGTTTAGGAACATTAATTGAAATAACTAGAGGATTAAAAATCAAATTAGAGGTATTTTTAAGTAACAAAGATAAGGAACTATCAGGGGAATAATTTTGGATTGATCATACATTATTTTGATTGAATTTCATTTTGTTTTATTTTCATTTATTGAATTACTATTTAGTTTAATTAGTGCAACTTCATATTCGAACCTCCAATCATCATAATTTTAGTTTTGTCATTCCTAAACTAATTGATTTGATTAAAAGCTCTGTGGGAGGCCACCTAGTAGGCATTATATTGCAAACTAGTAAAAATCACTAATTTTGGCCAGTTCGACAATTGCGAGTGAACAATAATTTTCTTTACCAAATACCAACAAAATTAATGACACAAATCAAGTATAGATGTGTAACATGGAAATTACATGTAAGGTGTTATCAATCATGTCCATTTCTAACTGGTCCTACTTTGTGCCTTAAATAGTCCAAAATACTTTCTAATACTTTATGGAAAACCATTGTAGAAAATCAACATCTTTATTTTTAAAGCATTCAATCAAACATGAGATTCATTTATCTCATAAAACTTTATTCTGTACAAAACATAAACTTAAACATGTCAAAAGCATGAAACCAAATAACAAACTCTTACTAAAATAACATATCATTTAGCCTAACAACACCCATATAAGCCACATGCTCATAAAATACCTATGGCAAGCCTTGAATGAGTGGATCCACAATCATTGAGTTTGTATCAATATCCTCTATTAACACTTGAAGACTTTGAACTATTTTTTTCACAACTAGAAATTTAACAACTATATGCTTTGATTTTGATAAACTCTGGTTATTCTTTGAATACAACTCAATGGCTTTATTATCACAATTAATTCTTAATCATCTATCTATGCCATTGAGCAGTTATAGCCTAGTGGTAAAATTCTACAGTCATATTCCTTTATTTGCTATAAATTTAGTCTCCATGGTAGAAGAAGCTATGAGTGTTTGTTTGACACGTTTCTAAGAAACCAATCCCTCAACCATGAAGACATAACTTGATGTGGATCTTCTATTATCAAGATGTCTTGCAAAATCTAAATCAAAATATCTCATGATCTTTAAGTGATGATCTCTGATAAGCGAACATGTAATCATTATAGCCTTTTTGTTGCTTCCAATGACTCACCCTTGGTTGCTTAAATACTTGACTAACATTTCCACTATACACACTGTATCTAGACGCATACATATATTTGCATGCATGATGTAATACCCTAAAATTAATTAAGACAAATTATGATGATTAGAGAATTAATTTAGATAATTGGTAAAACTAAATAAGTGGAAATGAGAGGTGGAACTTATGGAGGAATAAATTTTTAATATGGGTTTAATTAGGAAAATTAATTTAGAGAAGGGGACTTTAAATTTGGCCTTATAATTAATTTAATTATTACTTTGGGTTAAGTGTAGAAGTCCAATCTTAGCCTTGGGGAGATCTAATTCCATTTCTTAGAGGCCTAATATTTATTTATGCATATCCAAATATTAATGGACTTTTATAATTGGCCTAACAAATAAAAAATCTAAACCCAAATAAGTTTTTGGGCTTTGGGCTGAAGGGTCAACCCATTTCTCACTAAAACCCTAAGAGAAAAACCCTCCTCCCTCATACCATTCTGTAGAAACACAAGAGACACAAAGCATTTTTAGAGGTTTAAGGTGAAGGCTAAGATTCTTAACATAAATTCATCATTTCTCACTCTTAGAGTAAGATTTAGCTAAGATAACTTATATATAATTTAATCCTCGTTTCTTCCTCTTCAATTTGACCTGATTGGTTTTTCATTTGGAGTATTTTCACCAATACCTTAAATCTGATTTAGGTTGATTGATGTTTTCTTAGAGGATTTACAGAGGTTGAGGCTAGGTGAGATATTAGGTAAGTATAAACTCCTCATTTTGATACATTTTCTATTAGTTTAGAACTCCTATAGCTGATTTATGATATGAGTGATAGTTTTATACGAATTTGCTTAGAATTTAAAGTGTTGTTCTAAGATTTTTGGTATAGGTACAACGAAATCTGAATTTGATTCTTGTAATTACTGGGTAAGTGTTCTCTAGGTAGTCCTTTGTAGTTTAAATTCTTTGAGTATTGGATTTACTACGATAAATGATTATTAGAGATAATAATAGTCTAGTTTTATGTCTATAGGCTGAAGTAGCATTATGATTGACTCTCAAAGAATTGTTTACAAGTGAGGTAACCGAGGTTAATGTTAAATTCTAAGCATATATCTACTTTAATTTTATATTTGCGGCACAAGTTTGATTTTGAATGCATAATGAATAGTTGACTATTTGAATTATATGTTTAGGCCTTATAAGTCTATGGTAGAACTGTGTTGTGACTGCCACACGTGCATTGTACTTCGATTGGGCATTGAGTTGTGATTAGACCCTTGTATGCATTGAGCTCAGGTTATACTTATTAGGGAGTTGGTGTCATAGACGGGTCTCTTCAAGTGTCAGTGGCCTTTAACATGTGAAATGTGATTACTAGTATGGGATAATAATCACTAATAATCTAATTATTTCATTTGTTGATATGACTAGTATATTTTCTGATGCTTATGTGATTTCATGCACATATGTTAATTAAATTAGAATATACGAATGTAATGTGCCTTCTGTTACTGAAATTTACATCTCACCCTATTTTATAGGTTAACTATTTCAGGTAAAGGTCCTTCGAGTATGGATAAAGAGAAGCAAATGGATGAACATCCATGAGTTAAAACTATGTGTGAGAAATTCTATACTTAGATGGATTTAATCTAAGATAGATGCTAATTTTTATTATTCTTTTGTATAACATTATCATCATGTAATCATGTTGCCAAGTATAGGTATTTTGTATTTTGGTAAATAATGATGTTATTAATAGGGAGTTAAACTTTACACAACTTAGAGTTTGATGTATGCTTTCACTTATAATTTGATATGGAACCTTTTTAGTATGAATGTATGACTTGACTCTTAAGAGCATACTTTTATATCTTCATAAATGATAATATTAGTTACTTATGAATCTTGTTGCTATCAATACTTTAGGAATTTATCGATGTATGATAGTTTGATAAGTAAGAATCAACCTATAAGTTTTGAATTGGTAATGATAGGTATGTTGGGTAAATCAGGTAGATTAATAATAATAGAGCCCTATAAAATAAGGTAGAGTGGCCCTAGGGTACTACTAGATAGAGTGTTAGAGTGTATGTGACAAAATTTGGGAGTCATAGGAGCAGTATGTCACGGGGCCACATCGGATAGACTGGGGGTTAATTCTGGGCATATAAGTGAAGCCAAGAGGAAGAACTAGAAATCTAAAGAGAATTTTGTACTTCTTTAAGTAAATGTAGCTCTTCATCCATTCTTATATTCTTATATTAGTTGTTTGAATGTCATTGATTACATGTGTGTGTATGGATTATGAATTATACTTGTTGCTATTAGTTTGATAATTTTATGTAATTATGTGATGTTTGAATGGCTTTAAAATTTGGAATGGCTCTTGATAGGTGAGGTTATGGACTCTTGATTTAGGTAAGATAAAGTTAAAAGTCCCTAAATACTCATGAGATAAGGTCAAATGTCTCAAATATAAGTGAAACTAAATCAAAAGTCCCTAAAAATAAGTGAAGCCAAACCAAAAGCTCTAAATAATTGGGTAAAACTAGACCAAAAGTCTATGAAACTTATTTTTACCTTAATAGATTTAAATGAGTTTATGTATATGGTTATGTTTGATATTTGGATTTTATTATGCATACTTGCTCTCTTTAACATGAAAATATGCCTTATAAATGTACTTGAAAGGTGAATGAGCTATCAGGATTCAAAGAATCTCACTTTCCTCCATATTATTTCTAGCCATGTTTAAGAAACTCACAAGGAAGGAAAGATAAAGACCAAAGAGCAGAAGTGGTCATACTTTGACAATAATTTAGAATTTTGTGTATTTTATTGCATATGAAAAGATGTATATGATTATTTTGTAATATAATAATTCCCAAAAAAGGTAAAAGTATAGAATTATGGTGTAAATATTATTTTTGAATGTAAATGAGCAAGATTATGTAATCTAACTATATGTGAGCCATAAGATGTGTATGTGTAATAATAAGTGAATGAGTGAATTTGAGTTACATGAGGTTAGGAACATGATAAAGCAGTTATATATACTATATTTTACATTTGAAATTTGCTCAAATGGTCACTTGAGTTGAAGGAATTTATTTTGAACCACTTGGATCCAAATTTACACTATTTTAAGCCATCTTTTACACCTGAACCAAAATCAAACCAAATAAGTGAATTTTTTTATGAAATTTGGCATGCATTTAAAATTCATCTATAGCTTTTCATAGAGTTAAAGAACATAATTTTTAAAACTTTATAAAATTTATTATGATTTTTTAAAATTGACTAAAAATGATAGAAATTACTGGGCATTATTCATATGTCCAAATCTAATATTTCTTGCATTTAAGGGGCCAAATAAACTCTAATACTTATAAAATTTTACAGACATATAGTTGATATTATAAGCTTTCCATATCTTTCAAATTTGCATGAGTCAAAGTTGTGTAACCAAAGATATACATGTCTAAAATTTAGGTTCTCGTTCATATTTGAAAACAGTAGTAGTTACTATTCCATTGGATTTTCATGACCCAAATGAACTTGTTTTGGCTAGAACAAAATCTTTTGTTTGATATTATTAGTTTTTTTCCTAATCCAAATAAGAAGAAACATTATCTTATTAGAAGATGAACCTTCAATGTAAATATCTCAATCTCTTATTCTCACCAATGAATACAAATTAACTAATACTATTAAAAGATTTTCTAAAACCTCCCATCCAATGACTCTCTAAGATCTTCAATATGAAGTAAATAACATCAAAATTAAAGTCAAAACCCTTAAACTTCAACAAAAGCACCCAAATTCAATTCTAGCTGAAATTCAACATCCAAACCCAATAATTAAAGAAGAAGATGAATACTTAAATATTTTTGAGTTTGAACCATCTTAAATCTTATTTCAAAATTAGAATTTCAAAAATTTTATATCCATGTTAACATCAAGATTAATAACGAATTCACTTTAGAATAGATTATTTTGTTTGATACTAGAGCAAATTCTAACTTTATCTAAGAAGGATTAATTCCCACTAAATATTTCAAGAAAATTATTAAGCGTCTTAATATTCACTACAAGAAAATGAAGGATTTATCACGAAAATTTCTCATGAAAAATAATCCATGAGAACTTCTCACATAAATACTTACTAGAATATTCACAGAAGGTGATTTCTCACAGAATTTTCTCACAGAAACAATTATGCAAGAAAAAAGCACGAGAATAATGAGAAATACCACGAGAATAATGGCATGTAAATGCAAGAAGAATTTCTCACGATAATTTTCTGTGAGAAAATAAGACAGAAACATATAAATCTATTTTTTTTCGTAAAAAAAGTTCTCACAGAAGAAGTGCGTGAATAAAACACCATTTTTTCATAGAAAAAATCCGTGAGAATTTCTCATGAATTTTTTTTGTGAGAAAATGGAGTATTTCTCACAGAAAAAATTCGTGAGAATTTCTTGCAAAAAATTTTTGTGATGAGAAATTTGAATTTCTCTCAGATTTTTCCGCGAGAATTTCTTGCGAAAATTTTTCGTAAGAAATTTGAATTTCTCACAAAAAATTTCTGTGAGAAGGTACGATGTGCCAGTTGGACTACCACTTATTTCTTATGATAATTTCCATGAGATATTACGGCGAGAAAAGACGTTTATATCCCCTTCTTTCCTTCATTCTGCAGAACAACGCGAAGCCTCCCCCTTCATTTCGCAGAATGACACGAAGCAGCACAGGCAAAGGCGAAACGACATTATAGCTTGACTTTTCCACGAATTTGGGCTGCAATCGTGTGTGAAGACATTAGAGGAAGGTTGAAGTTTGTCTCCCACACCTGAAGGCTGAATGAAGGTGCATATTGGTGCTTTTTTATTTTGTTTGCTTTTTATTTTTGTTAAATTTGAAGGAAATAGCCACTTATATGTATATTTGAGGTGATGATTAAGAATGGTGAGGATGAAAATATACTGGATGGGGGTGGGGATGGAAACATATGCATGTAATTTTTTTTTCTGGGAATATAATGTTAGATGATTTAAATTTTAATTAATTTTTTAGTTTTATTTTTTATTTTAAAAAAATAAAGTTAGAATGAGAAAACACATATGTATATAATTTTAGTTTTTTTTTGTGACATAAAATTAGATGATTTAAAATTTAATTAATTTTTTAGTTTTATTTTTTATTTTAAAAATAAGGTAGGAATAAAGAAAAACATACATGTGCAATTTTTTTTATGATATAAAGTTAGATGATTTAAGCTTTAATTAATTTTTTATTTTAATATTTTATTTTAAAAAATAAGAAAGAGTGCTTCTTAATTTTTATTAGAGAACTTTTTTTATGAGTTAAAATGTTTTTCATTTTATATTTTGCCTTTTAAATAAAAATAAATAATCAATTACAATGAACAAAAAATAATATTTAAATTATCTAAATCTATGTATAAGTTATTCAAATCTAATATAAGTATAAGCATACTTTCAATATAAACACACACCACATGTGAGTCTTCTTTTTGTGTCCCCACTATCTCTATCTTCAAACTAATACCACTCAACTATCTATCTACAATAAACAACAAAATCACTTTGAAATTTCAACTTATATACACCTATACATACATATATATATATATATATATATAGGTGTATATATAATGGTTGGATTTTTTTAGAATTGTAAAGAAAAAAATATGTTTTATTCAAATATGAAAACTTTGATATTTTTTTATTAGTAGAAAACATTGTGCATATCAAGATTTACTTTATGTGTATTCTTAGAAAAGAAATTTTGATACAAGAGTAAACTAATTACGTTATTGAAAATTTATTTCATCACTTTATAATACTTCTACACAAAATGATAATGATAAGAAGAATAATAATAATAATTTAATTGTAAATATTTTTTAAACGTCAATAATATGATTATGCTTAATATAACATTAAGTCTTCTTAGCATACTTATGGCTAAATTGTGTTTCTAATTACTTAAAAAAATAAATTAAATAATGATAATGTATGTACTTTATTCTAATTTCTAAAGTTATTTGTTATTTTATTTTATACTTTTTTCTGTTGGTAAAGCTAGAGGATAAGGGGTGCCTTATGAGAAGAAAAAGTACTTAGGAAACATTTAATTGAGGCATTTGTTACAAGTTTTTAAAGGGATTAAGTTTAATGGATCTTCTTGAATATCAGCGTTAGATGTATAATAGAAAAGAGGGTAATTATCAAAGGATTACACAAGGGTCATGACCCTTTTATCCTTGCCCAACAAGCTAATCAAGTATACTTTACACCATATCCAAAATCGATATCCAACAAAAAAAATTGGGTTTTTGTTATTAGAACGAAAGCAAGAAATAAGATTGAAGCCCCTGGTGATGATAATGTAGATGCACCATTTCAGGATGAGAGCAACAGTTCACCTCAATTAGTTGATTTTAACATTAATGAGCAAGAGTTAAAAGATAACATAAGTCAGAGCAAAGAAGTGGATGGTGTAGATGTTGGCTCTTTTATTAAGGAAGCTGGTGAAATTGAAGAAGAAAGTGATGAAGTCTTAAAGGAGGAACTATTAAATACGGACTCATCCGATACTCGAGAAGATTCTCTTATTAATTATTATTTAATAAGTGATTGACAGTGTTCGGTACTAACTTGTTATTATTACTTACCATTTATTTAACTTAGATGACTTATTTGCTAATGTTGATGATGATAATGTTTTTTCATTTTTGCTTCTAGATGTCAGATAAAGGACGTAACAAAATGGAGGATCTGCTGCACCTAAAAAGGGAAAAGGGAAGTTTGTTTGACTGTATGAGCCAATTCACATACCATTAGCTGCTACACAGTCATCAGCTCTGCACTTATCTCCATATGCTGGGACCCTTCCTGGATTAATATCTGCATCATCTTCTTTTCCATCTCCACACATTCAAACACCACCTGACATTGGCTCATCTTCTCATCCTATTAGATATGAGCCAGGGACAAGGTTGAGTGATGGATAGCTAGTTATTAAACCTCATAAAATTGATGAGTAAGAATTTTTTACACATAACTTTTTTTATTTTGTAGTTGTTCCATTATTTTTACTTTTACTACATCACTTTATATATTTTGCAGGTTTTATCCACATATTCCACTAGTCACCATATTATCTCAGATCATCCATATTGTCTCAAATCATCTATATGAAAGCTTTTATGAAACAAATTATGACCCACATGAGTATAGGAACTAAAAAAGGTGACACTTCCCATCATAAACCCACCCTTATCGATGGTGATGATGATGATGGTGACAATAGTGGTGATGATGAGGATGAGAATGATGATGAGGATAGTGAATAATGATTCTAGTATTCTTATTTGTGTGACATTATGGAATTATGATTTGGAACTTTGTAATGTTGAATGCATATTTCTCTTAATTTTAATGTATATTTTCAATACAAAATTATTGTGGCCTTATTATTATTATGGTCTTATTATTGGTTAGCTGAACTTAAATATTGTGATTTCTAACTATTTGAATAATTTATGCTTGTTCAAATATAGATAAATGTATAAAAGCAATGCTTATGGCAAGAATTTTCAGTTTTCTCGCAGAATTTTTTCCTGAGAAACCTAAATATACAAATTTTCTCCACGATTCTTACGAAAAAATACCATGAGAAAGACCTCGTGACTACTATTTCTCTCGAAATTTTTCTGCGAGAAACATTTCTTGTGAATTTTTTCCGTAAGAATTTCTCACAGATTTTTTCCTCTCAGATTTCTTCGTGAGAAAGTTCGACACAAAACCACGCCAAACCATGACTTTCACACCACTTTTTCTCTTTGATTTTTCTCACGGAAATTGTTGCGAGAAATTTTTCTCATAGAAATTTTTCGTGAGAACTTAAGTTTCCTACAATTGATTTTTTCACGCCACTTATTACTTGAGAATTTCCGTGAGAATAGCCTTTCTCACAGAAATTCTTGCTTTTTCTCATTGAAAAATTCCGCGAGAAATTGTATGTTTTCTTGTAGTGATTGCTAATGGTTTAAAATTACAAGTCAAATATAAAATTATAAATGTAATAGTAGAAAACCAAGCACTTCAAGTCCAAACTCCTTTTCTTTTGATAAAAGATCTTAAAAATAAATTTATTTTAGGAATATTTTTTATAAAAAACTTTGTTTCTTTTAGAAATATCCCATGAAAGAATAACAACTCAACATTTAGGAAAACTATTACTTTCCAATTTGCTAAAACACTTATTTTCAAAAAATTAAATCTTATCCAAATTAAAACAAGGAAGAATTATAATAAAGGATCCAAAGATGAAGAAAATTATTCTTAAGAACCTGTTACCACTTGTTTTAAAATGATTACTATTGAGTTTAGCAACAAATTATTGAACTTAGTGGTAAAGGTCCTTAAGAATAATTTTCTTTACCTTTTGGTCTTAAACATAATTTTACCTTAAAACAAAACAAACTAATTTTTTGAAAGAAGAAATATCCTTCAAAATTATTAATCCTCAATTCTCTCAAAACTCAATCCAACAAAAGATCCAAACCCTTTTCAATCAAATCCAAAACTCCATTTGTTCCAATCTCCCAAATGCTTTCTAGCAAAAGAAAAAAAAAAATTATGAAACTCCCTTATGAAAAGGATTTCCATGAAAAAGATAAAAACATTTCCATAAAGGCTAGACCTATTCAAATGAATCAAGAACTATTAGAGTTCTACAAACAAGAAATATCATATCTTTTAGCCAAATGTCTAATTAAAGAAAGTATAAGCCCTTGGTCATGCTTTTCCTTTTATGTTAATAAAAATGCATAAATTGAAATAAGAACACCCAAATTAGTAATCAATTACAAACCTCTAAACCAAACTCTTCAATGGATAAGATATCCTATTCCAAATAATTATTAAACAAGTTGTATTCAACCAAGATCTTTTCAAAATTTGATATGAAATCTAGTTTCTGACAAATTTAGATTCATGAAAAAGATATATATAAAACTACCTTCACAATTCCTTTTGGACAATATGAATGAAATGTGATACCTTTCAAACTCAAAAATGCTCCTTTTGAATTAAAAAAAAAAATCATAAATGACATTTTTAACACCTATACTAAATTTGTCATTATTTATATCGATGATATTTTAGTATTTTTCCAAACAATTGATCATCATTTCAAACATATCCATATTTTGTTAAATTTATAAAAAGATATGGTCTTGTTTTAAAAACAAAAATCAATCTTTTCCAGACTAAAGTCAAGTTTCTTGGTCACAATATCTATCAAGGAGCAATCACTCCAATTGATAAGGTGACCCAGTTTGCTGATAAATTTCCTAATCAGATTATAAATAAAAATCAACTTCAAAGATTTTTAAGTTGTTTAAATTATATATAGGAGATTTTCTTCCTCAGCTTAACAATCTCATTAACCTTTTCATGAACGTCTGAAAAAGGATCCTTTTCTTTGGACAGACAAGCACATAGTTATTGTCTAACAAATCAAATCTCCAGTGAAATAACTTCTGTGTCTTTACTTTCCAAACGTTTCAACTCTTAAAATTGTCAAAACAGATGCTTCTGACATTGGTTATAGAGGCATTCTTAAACAATAAATGATAAAGAGATATCATGACTTTCACATCCAAACATGGGAACTCTATACAACAAAATTATTCTACCATCAAAAAAGAAATTTTAGTAATTATTTTATGCACTACAAAATTCCAAAGTGATTTATTAAATCAAAATTTTCTAATTAGAATTGATTGTAAATCTACAAAAGATGTTTAAAAGAGGATGTTAAAAATTGTGCATCAAAGCATATTTTTGCCAAATGACAAGCAATTTTAAGTGTTTTTAATTTTGAAATTGAATATATAAAAGGCTCTAAAAACTCTCTTCCTAATTATTTCACCGGTGAATTTTTACAAAGAGGATGAAAAAGAAAAAAAATGGAAAAAAAATGGAAACAAAGAAAAAGGCAAAGCCCAAGAAAGCTTATCAAATGATGATAAAAAATTAGTCTTAAGTCAATCGAAATTGGGGGCTTCTACCTTTAAAATTAGGTCATTTACCTAACAAACTAGGTCTTCCACCTAATTACTGAAAAAATTTCTACCACTAAACCAACCCAAAAGGAAACAAAGGCCTCCTATGCCTTTTCCATAAAAACTCTAATATATTACCTCTCAAGCCTTGGTCAAACTTACAAGCAAATCTTAGGTAGATATAGCTAGAAAAGAATCTAGTGATTGATCTTTGGATGATGAACAAGAATCTAATCTATCTTTAATCTAGATGATTGACTCATTAAACGCCCAAACAACAACTAATAAGATAATTATTTCCAAAAAGGGAGAATTTTCAATTGATCTTCCTCAATCAATACCTCTTCAAACTATCAAACTCGTTAAAACAAACTATTTCCAAAAGGATAAATTTATGAATTTTGTCCAAATGGAACAAAAAATTTAGGATAAAAATCCTAATATGATTTCAAGAAAAATCTTTCCAAAAATTTTTTATTTTCAACCAACCTCTTTAAATAAAACTAAAAAATTTTATGAATTCATTTTAGTGAATTCTGACTTTATCACTGTAAAGCATTATATAGATAAAGGTAATGCATACACTTTTACTCACTCAACAATTCAAATTTTAAAAGTACTATTACCAAAAGAATGAAATTAAAATCTAAACAAAATCAAAAAATTCTCCTATAATTTGAACCCAGTTGGTTATAATTACTGGAAATATAGAGATGCCTGATTAAATATCTTTTGGTACCAAAATAAGTTTCTCCACCACTTATGGTCAATTTATTTCAAACAAAATATAAATTGTGCTTTCTCTCAATGGTTTGCAAAATGGTAGGATTTTTTAAAACCTTGTCTAGAAATTCTACCTCCTCAAATCTCTGAAGGATTATAAAATTTTTTTTCAAAATTTAACATTGGTAAAAATCCATTTCAAGTAGATCCTCATTTTTTCAGTAAATTATCTTTAGCTTGGATCTTTTCTTAGCACTACAAATATGGCAAGTAGGCTAATCCAAATATTTTGCCAACACTCAAAAGAGTTCCTTTCGTAAAATGGTGGCTTGAGTTTAGATGAACAAAAGAAGTTCTCAAAAAGCCCTAGAATGGTTTGACAAGAACCTAAAATATTTAAATGCCTCTGATCCTTTAACATCGAAGTTTTTGAACCAAATAACCTAAATTGCTACTAGCCTTGCATTGGCTAAAACAAAGAAGAACCTTACAAAACAAACTAAAGGACTCCTCAAACCACTCAAAGAAAAAAATAAAGTCATCCAAAAATAGAAAAGTATATTCATCATATTCTAAAGATTATGCCCGATCTAATGAGGACAATTGCCATGGTATCAGTCTTGGAGAAGACTGAAACACATTTAGACAAAACATCTCTTCTGTGGCAGACAAGGAATCTGCAATATTACTATAACTATCAAACTTTTGACAAAAAAAATTACTGTTGTAACAAATTGTAATCAATTCCCTAAATTTCACTATTATAATAGTAACCAAACTCCCTATAAAAGAATATAACCAAAAAAAAAGTTTGAGAGAGATTACCAAAAGTTCTCTAAAACTTCTTGATGCAAAGTACCACTACTTGAGCCTTCTTTTTGTTTTAATTTTACATATTTAATTTTATAAAAAAGTTCTCCTTATCCTCTACTTCTCTGAACTTCTCTCTTTCTATCATAAATTTCAAGATCTCTTCCCTTTGGTATCAGAGCCTAGAAAATAAATTATAATAGAAAGGGAGAAATTGCCTAATATATACCTCAAAATTTATTAATACCTAAGGAGTCTGATAAGAAGTAAGCCTCAATAAATCCTTTTTGTTTGGAATATATATATATATATATATGTATGTATGTATGTATATATGCATATATAGATATATGTATAAACATGTGTATATATATATAGATTGAAACCCGAACACAGTTCATATCTTCAGAAGATCAAACAACCTAAAATTCAGAGCAAATGAAAGAAAGAAGGAAGAGAGGAAAGAAGAGATGAAGGATACAGTCAAGTTAGCAAAGCTATTAAAATTTCTAATAGAGGACATAGGGAATAATCTAACGAAGCATGTGAAACAAATTAATATTCTCCTAATTGGTAAAGAGAACGTGGCTATCAGAAGATACTAAACAGTTATCAGTATCATTAAGCAACCCATGTTAAAATCAGTCATATAATTTGAAAGTCCATGCATGTGTATTTCAAAGCATTATCACCTTTCTTTTCTGTACTTGAACCACGAGACTCAAATTCTAAAGATGTATGTCCTCCCACAAAGCATTATTCAAGGGAATCTATTTACTGCCTGATAAACAAATGATAAAATACATAATCGTGAACACAAATCACCCTCCATCAACTCATTTTCCAGACCTTAAATTAGTGGCTATAAGGTATAAATATAGGCGTAAGCAGGATTGAAGGAAAATCTTAGATGGCGATTCAAAATCTTCAAAAGAATACTATTATAGGTTTGTATATTATGAAGGTATCTCATCAACCAATGATCCAATACAATCACCCATGTTAAGTTACAGCAAATGCTTGTAGAAAATGGTATGATCTTGGCTTATGAATAATATTGCTGGGACTTAAGTTTAATGTGTATGCGTGTACTGATTTTAAAAAGAAAATGTCCCAAGGCAAATAATAATATAACTAACTTATGCTAGAGCTTGATGCATCTTTGTCAAGTTCTCATCCATTTTAAAGAACTATTTGCTCCAATATTTTCTCCAGATGTTCAAAGGTGCTTGCATTACTAAGATAACAAAACCTAACCATAACAAATAATAATGAGATATCAACTTAAATTATTAAAAAAAATTCTCTTTCTGTGATTTCACCTTGAAAACTCTGGCGAATCTATCAAAGAGGTTCATGTAAGTGCCAAGAGCACCTCCACCTTGTCTAGAAAGATTGGTCGGGGCCATCCATCCTGGCTTTCGATATAGTTTAGAATAAGAATCAACAAGGCAAATGTTAAAATGAAAAATAAAACGTAGCAGAGGGAGATGATGCCTCTGCAGCACGTGGCTATGCTCTTTTATACACTATGATAAGCAGACAAGAACTGATCAAGACATAACTTGAAAATAAAGTATACCCCCATGTTCAACCCCCCCTGACCCCATGTATTGCGGGAATTTCAATTTACTTTCTTAGAAATTAGAAAATGAAGTAAAACCCTAATTTCAACCCAGTGAACTGGAGAATCAATTTGTTTATAATAAAGTGACAATCAAATAACCTAGATATCACAATTTAAACAACCCCTTTACTACAATCGGAACACCTACCCTTACGAAAAAGAATTTGAATGACATTATAAAAAGTATTGAATAACCTTTGCTAACCATGGCCTTAAATCATTAAGCAAAAACCTCACTTACCATTTGCTGTACGAAGGGCGTCCGTAAACATAACCTGGCCACTACCATCAACCCCCTCTTGTGATCAAACCAACTAAAATTATTATTTGAAATAAAACAACAATAAGAAGTTACCCAGTACTTTCATTCTGTTCCCATCAGACCCGCGTCGATGAGAATTCAGCAAGGGTAGCTCTCAAAAGAGTCACCCATCAAATCCGAAATGTATCCTGTGTGTTTCAAATACCCCCCTCATTTTTTTTCCCTTTTGAACACATCTAAAAAGGAGATGAAAACTTACAGCAATGGAGGGGGAGTTGGATGGAGATTGATCGGAAAAGGGAGCCAAGTCGACGGAGATGGAGATTTGGAGGAGAGGGAGTGGGACAAGCTCAACTGCTGCGTCGACAAAATTCTATAAAGCGTTGGGGGTCGTCGTAGAAGGTGGGGGTCCGTCGTGGGGGGTGGGGTCCTGTCGCGTGGGGCTGGGGGGTCGTCGTAGGGAGTGCTGGGTCCGTCGTGGGGGATGGGGTCCTATCGCGTGGGGGTGGGTGGTCCGTCATGGGGGATGGGGTCCATCGCGGGGGGCATTGTCGGAGGGGGTGGGGGTGGGATATTTCGATCAAGGGGGAGGATTTTTTGAGGCGATTTTGGTACAGGATGTAATTTTTAATTTTTAATTTTTTTTTTCAATTATTATGCTAAAATTTTGTGAGGATGAAAAAAATTTTATATTCTTTTTAATTCTCACATGAAAATTAAAATATAATTTTTTTTAATTTTGAAATTTTTTTGAAAATTTAATAATAAATTGTCACAAGATTAAAAATAATTTAATTTTTTTAACTAATTCAACTAATTTTTAATCCATATTTTGATAAGTTAATTTTGAGTCAATTAAATCAATTTAATGGCTAATTTATTGAATTTTTTTGTCAAACCAATTAATCTAATCCAATTTTTTAGTGGGTTTTGACACTGAAAAATAATTACCGTCAAATCAGTCTAATGTTTTTGAAAAACATATCAATTGAATTATGTTGTGAGCTTTGTTAACCTCATATTAATCCAATTATCATGTGGACTAACTTTTTTAAAGTTAAAATGTTAGTAGTTGACAGTTAGTAACCCATCAAATTTATCTACGGGGGCCTAATTTTTTTAATATAAAATAATAACATTAACAATTAGCAACTCATCAAAATTCCCGTTAACCAAAAAATTATAATAATTTTGCAAGCATTTGGATATCTTGTCTATCAAAACTTAAGATGTCATTCTCTTTTTATCTTTTGGCGTGGGGGCTAAATTGCACAGAATTTCTTAAATTTTGATTTATATATAAATAATTCTTTTGACCTTTAAAACCTGACAATAAATTCTTTAAATTTTTAAATTTGTACATGTAATCTATTATCGTTAATTTGTCTATTATTTTAATAACAAAGTATGACAAATTAATGACAATGAACTTTTTAAAATTTTATTTTTTATATAAATAACTTTTTATACTTTAAGTTATATACAGATAAACTCTTTGAACTTTTAAATCATATGCAAATAACTCTTTTAACATGTCACACTCAATTAGTAAAATGATAAACTAACTAATGATATAAAAATTATCTACACAATTCTAAAAGTTTATGGGTATTATTGTCAAGTTTTGTAAGTTTGAGAAATTTTCTTTTCTTTTTGTGTATGACTCAAATTTCAGAAAGATTATGTGCAACTTAGCCTTTTTTTTTTTTTATTACCAAGTATCTAGTGATTTGTTATCCCTCAGCCACTAATATTTCAAATTTGTAAGTTCAACAAAATTAGACCTTATTGAACATGGTGAAATAAATATAATGAGGTACCTCTTTTTCGAACTTGCATGGGCAATTCATGGAACTTTATTGGCAGAAATCTAAGTACATATATTTAAAAGGAGGTGACTACATAGTCACAATGAGATGCCTTGTTTTGTTCTAACAAAGGAAGACAGGAAAGCATGCATGTAATCCTCTAATGGTGTAATGAAAATCTGAAAGAGTGATAGTTAAAACTTGGGGAACTGAATATCCGAACCACATTTGCTTTTAGGAAGAATAGGGCACTCAATGAGGTCAGAGCCAGAAGTGTCGACACACAAGTAAACTTGGTAAAGTTGGCTGTTATGTGCTGAATCCCTATTGCATTTAATTCCTGGGGTAAACCCAATTGCCTCTTTTATTGCTTCTTGAATGCTCTCCAAGCTGTAGAATCCATCATTTGGTTCTATCCCTGAAATTGCACCCCCCCCTCCCAAAAAAAAAAGGGTTTTAAAGCAAGGGTTTGTTAATTAGTAGTATCGGTATAACCTTTTTAACACATACTTTTATAAGCAAGTTTCTTTGAATTTGAAAGAGGAAAATTTTATTTTGGTTCTTGATAGATGGTTGAACTTCTGATTTGATCTCCCACAAATCTTTTTTTTTTTTAATTTTAATCATTAAAATGCTTGCAATATCTCTTTAAAAAATATCTATTTAATATTTACTAACTTGGACATTAAATTTGATCAGTTAATAGTGCCAAGAAAACAAAATATATTTAAGTTAATAATTTGTTAAAATTGACATTAAATTTTATTTAGAAATGAAATGAAAGGGTAATATGGCAGGCATTTATTAAGATACTAAATAAAAAGAATGTGAATTACCAAATTAAATATCTATCTAACTATTAGAGCTCAAAATCAACATATTTCAATTCAGAAAAAGAAGGATTTTTTGAAGTAAGATTTGTTAATTAGTAGTATCAGTAAAATCTTCAACTCATTCTTTCATAAGCATATCCTCAGCATATGAAAGAGGAAAATTTCATTTTGTTTCATAATAGTGTAAACTTTTGATTTGGTTCTCTACAAATATTTTCTTTTAATTTAGTTAGTTAATTAATCATTAAAATGCTTGAAATATCTGTTTGAAAAAAATGCTAAATTTAACAATTTATTGACTTGGACATTAAATTTAATGTGTGAGTTAATAGTGCCAAAATAAATAAATACATCTATGTTATCATTTTGTTAAGGTCGACATTAAATTTTATACGGAAACGGGAAGAAAGAATAAAATTACAGACATTTATTAAAGGACTAAATAAATTTAAAAAGAAATTGTTCTTGACCAAATTAAACATCTACCTAACTAGTAGGGACTAAAAAGGTTTTTCGCTAAATTTGAAATATGAACAAATTAGACGCTCATCATTAAAATTTTATTTAATTATGAAAAATGGGTGTAACAAAGATGAACTACAAATACCACTTGATCAAAAAGATTATAATATCTCAAAAATATAAATTTAAAATAAAAAACTCATCATGAATAATTTTAGAAATAACTTATGTATTACTCTCTTTTGAAATTTAACTAAATTACACTTAATACTTATTTTGGTATAAAAATATTCTCAAGAACCCTTAACAATCATACATTGCAAAAATTTTTACTTTAATTTATTTTTAATCAATAAAATTAACTTTATACATAATAGGCATTCTTTTAAAAAATAAAATAATTTATTCATTTTTTATATTTTGAAATTACAAGTGCAGAAATTTTTATAATATATATTAAATGTAAATTAAAAAAAATGTTTGTACCTGCATCCTTGAGGGCCTTGAGGAGGTTGACTTTCTGCTTGAGTTGAAGGGCTTTCTCGAAGTAGTCACGAATATCAAGCTTAGATTCAGAGCAGGTGCCATGTTTTTCCCACTCGTGTGACCAGAACCTTAGCCCATTGCTGCTTGGGCAGCTCAGCGACGGCCAGCTCTTCTCCATGCTGCTTATCAGGTCTGATATCTGTACCACCATTTCACAAATTAATAATATCTTTTTAGGACTCCCGATATATATATATATATATATATATATAATTTAAATTCTTATATTTCATGTCATAAAAATTTTTTAAAGAAATAATAAAATTATTAACATATATAAAAGATAATAAACTTTTTTTTGGTAAAAAAAATTAATAAAAAAATGTGAGGGGTGTGACATTTTTGTGGATGATACGAGATATTATTCAAAATGAAGACACTTCTATATGCTATGCATCTTGCACACTACTAAGGGTATGTTTGGGAGTTTATTTTGGAGGAAAATGGAGTGGAATGGAATGGATTTAAATGTTAAATTATTGTTTAAAAATTTTTTTTAGGAGTGAGTGAAATGGCAAGGGATGACTTTTCAAGCCATCCCAAGCTATCCAAAATTCATTTTTTCTTGTCCCTCTAATTTAGGGAGTTAAGGATTGAATGACCAAGTTTAAATATTTAAATTATAAGATTATTCTAATTTTATTTAATTGATACAAAATTATGAAAATCCTAATATAGATATATTAAAATTATTAGTTCTAGAAAACATTAATTCTAGAAAAATGAATAAAATATTTTTTAAAATCTTTTTATTAGTTTTAAATTATTTTAAAATTAAGTATGTGACTTTTAATAGGATTAGGATTTCATATATTTATCTTTTATTATTAGAAGTTATCTTTTATTAGGATTAGAATTAGATTTCTATAAATATAAATATGATAGTGCACCTTAATTTATTGATATATGGACAAGAACTATGTTGTTTTGATGATTTTTAGTGGGCCTTGTTTTGAATATTAATTTCAAATTATTATTATTTTTGGTGTTTAATAAATATTCTACTTGATTCTTGATCAATAACAAAAATTTTAAATAATGATTAATTATCTTAAAAATTTTTAATTTAGAAACTAATTGGTCTTGTATAAACATAAAAATAATATGAATAAAATTCATGTACTATGAATTTTATCACATTATTATTATTATTATTATTATTATTATTAAAATATGTTTTCATCTAGTTATTGTGTAATATGAGAAGAGTTTTGAGAATTTATTCACACTTTTTATCTAAAGTAATTTATAAGGGTAACATTAAAAAAATAATAATTTTTATTCATTCTATTCCATTCATTTTATAACAACTCCCAAACAATGTTCAAATGAAACCATTCTATCTCCCTGTGAAACTCCCAAACAATGGTATGTTCCATTAAGTTTTACTCTATTCCGTTTCATTCCATTATATTCCATTAATGTCCGTTCTATTCCATTCCTTCCTAAACTCTCAAACATAGCGTAAATGCTTAAATATCATTATACTAAATATAAATATATTAAGATTTATGAAATCACGTCGCTCCACCAAAACAAGGAAAAAAAAAATTATACCGCCTACTCTAAATTAACTCATGAACTCCACTTGACAATAGATCATTGGTTATCCTCTCTTCCTTTTTTATTTTTAAATTCTATTTTTTTTTGTTGACTTAAACTGCCAGGTCGATCCCAATCCTTGGCTTCTTCAACATTATATAAGATAATATATATATATATATATATATAAAGAAAATTCAGATGGGATCTATATATATATATATATATTTTTTTTTTTTTGAATTTTTCATCCAAAAAGGGATCGATAGTCGTTGAGAACATGAGTAAGGTATTCAAAAAAATGAGAAAGAAAAGTGTAGACAAGAAGTCTGTGTAGACTGGTTGATTGATAATAACTGTACTTCAACAACTATAGCATTATTCTAGATCTTGATTTGAGCAAAGCCAAGGTCCAGGACATGCACATGGATGGATGGTAGGGACAAAAAGGTGAACTTTGCCAGAATAAGTAACTCCTTCTCCCAAAAGAAATTATTTAGGTATATATATCTCTAGCTAGAGAAATCTGTATATACATATATCCAAAAAGAAAAAAAGGTAATTGGAATCGTTGATACCTGAAAAGCAATTAAAATGACCAACATTACATATATACATTATTTAATTGTTAATTATCATATTCTCTTGTGCTATATGTTATGGGTTTGAAAATAGAAAGTACCTCGGATTTATCAAAGACACTGTCAGGATCACAGTTAGAGGGCCAAGAGCCATCCTTGTAGTTAGGCCACAGACCGTGAATCCCAAAATCTGCCGCTGGTTTTCCACTCTTGGGATAGCAGCAGGTATGCTTTGTGTCACAGTATGCTCCTGGCCACTGTATCCTTATCGATCCATCGTTCCCCATTTTCAAAACCAAGAAGAAACATTATCAGAATATAATTAAACATCTTATAATCCCAACATAAATTATCAGAACGAGTAAATTAACATTTAAATCCTTAAAAAATAAGCAGAACCTTCATTATTTACCTGCTGAACAAAGTAGAAGAAATCAAAATCCTGTGAAACACACAGAATCGATAGGTATTGCAGTATTAAAAGCTTCAACAACATGGAAAACTTTGGTTTCATCATCTTTGATATCGATGCTTCCCTCTCTTTCTCTCTCTCTCGCTCTCAAAATGGCTTACACATATATATGTGTATATATATATATATATATCGGAGGTTGGCACTTTACAGGCAAATGATAATGCAATGGATGATGACCCAAAACAATATGTTCTCTATATATAGACAAAGTTTCAGTCTGCAGGGTATCATCAATGGAATATGCGAAGAAACTGTATAAGCTCCGATCGTCATCGTCATTATCATCTTATATTAATTAATAGCACTCTGGTAATTTTCTTAGTTAACTGCATTATAAAAACGTTGGGGGTGTTATCTGTTGGCCCAAGGTTAATTAGGCTCTTGACTTGATCATCACAAAATCTAAAATTCATTCATCTAAAAAATCATTGTATTGTAAGTCTGTGTTTATAATATTATTATCTGAAGATAAAAGCATTAATGAACATACAATAAAAGTGAACTACTTTAGTTCAAGCAAAATACAAACATAGTATAAGAACTTTATTCCTTTTGTCACTCTCTCTACTATAACTATTTCTGTTATAAAAGGATGATAAATTTTTTTTTAACCCATGAAACTTATATTTATGACAATTAAACAAAATGAGTGGCATGATGAGGATAGCTTATGTTGCCAATTGCTGCAAAAGTAAAAAGTCATAAACGTTAGAAATACGTCTTTCCTACTCCAATGAAAAAGCCTTTGCAACTATCAAATTATCTCTAACAGCTAAAAATCACTAAAGATGTATATATATACAAGAGATCCAAGTGTAGATGCAAGAAGAAAAAAAAATTGTTGTAAATCATTGTGAGCATTCTCTTTGAAAAAGAAGACTCATATTCTTAATCTCTAATTGATAAGTTTGAAAGAAGCAATTGTGAGCTTAATGTATACTTTGTTAATTTCAAAAGGAAAATTTGTTTATATTATTGTTGTAAACTTTTGTTTGAGAGAATTAATTGAAAGTGAGCTGCAGAAAATCCAAAATAATTTTAAGTGAACATATAAAACTTATAACAGTGATAAATAGGTGAAAATCATTTATTCAATAATTTTTTTATCAAAACAGATTAAATAAAAATCGCTTAAAATTTAAGAAAATTAGATGTAAATTTGAGGAGCTAAATCAAAATAAAGTTTATTAAGTGTTGCTTCCTTCCTTCATCTCCTTTCATTACAACACTTTCTGCTTCCTCTACTTCTATTCAATTCACTCCATCAATGGTTTAATTAGTAACTCGGTTTATTTATAACTATTACTCTTGCTCCACTTGTTCATACTTAACTCATTTCACCAATTTATTGTTTGCCACTTCCACTCACCTTTAGCGCTCTTCATGTTTAATATTTGATTGCTCATTCCACTATCATATTAGTTCATTCCACTTGATTGTTACAAATTATTTTATCTATTAATATTTGCTCATTTAATTTAATTACTATTTAATTACTTTATTAAGTAACTGGCTCTACCTTATATTTCATCTACTTTTATATCAATAAAATTTTATATTATTAAATTTTCTACATGTCACACTTATTCATATCTCTTTAGTTGTGATCATTATCCACACAAAAACTATGACATGCCTTACTTAGAATGGTCACTGAGTATTTGTATTGTTTGCATGAGAGAGACAGACAGAAAGGGGAAGGTTTAAAAGAGCGGTCAAATTTGGGAGGCACCTAACTATACCAAGTGCTGCATAAAATAATTATGATTCCCTCGAATATCCTTTATATCTGTGCAGCGAGGCTGGCACTTCCCATCTTTCGTGGGAAAATCAAAGAACATGCATGTTTCGAAACCATATAAAACAAAACTTAATTAAATGTATAAAAATAAATTAACATCCTCACAAGGCACGTTATCTTATTTTCTGCATCTTAGATAATTAATCACATATAAAGCATTATGATATTTAAGATTTTTGTATCTTATATGACAAGAAAGTTATAAAAGGAAAAAAGAGATAACAAATCTATAAAAGTCAAAATTTTAAAAAGATAGAATTTTTAAGATCTCTTTTGGTAACTTAAGATATCATACCATGAAATGACATCCTGTAACTTCGGGGATCTTGAGTACAATTGTATCAAAAACAAACATGAATATCAATACCAAGACATTTTAGATATCAAAATGAAGACAATGACCAACGAAATAGTTTCAACATTCAATGTTCTTAAGTCTTAATTATTACATGTAATTTGATTAATGTTTAGGATAAGGCTTTGAGTGATATATTTTAATCTGGCTTTTCAATAAAATTATAATATACAAATATTTTTTTACAATTTAACAGTTTGTTGACTCTTTAGGAGAAAATTTTTTATCACATGCATGTCGTATTATTAAAAAATTATATATTATATAACCAACATAAAAAGAAACTACACTTTTCAGTTTATTAGAAATATATATGGGTTATAACATATATACAAGTTTAAGAAAGCGTGTTACAGACCCGTGGTTGTCTCATATGGGGGTACCCATAAGGCTTGGTGGGCAAGTCTGATGGTTGATAAGGGTGCTTACTTGCCCCGAAGACCTGGGGGGCCCGGCCCTACCCAGCCAAATCGGGCCTGGTTGGGTCGGACATAAAAAAAAATTTAAAAAAAATTTAGGGCTAGGGCAGGCCACAAAATCAGGTCAGGCCGGACATCGGGCCAACCTTTAGGGTTACAATGGCCCGGCCCGGCCAGAAAAATAATTTTATTTTTTTTAAATATTTGTTTATAAATATTTATATCAAAACTTTAATCTTTTTTAAAGATAAAATATAATTTTATAAAAATTTATATAAAAAATTTATTTTTTAAGTATTATTTTATAATTTTAATAATAAATTTAGATTGGCCATAAAAGATATATTAGTCTAATTAAGTCTAAAAAATAAAAAAAAAATATTTTTTATAAAGATTTATATCAAAATTTTAATTTTTTAAAGATAAAATGCAATTTTATAAAGATTTATATAATTTTTTTCTTTTTTTAGATTATTTTACAATTTTTATAATAAATGAAAAAAATGTCGGGCCGTCCGATTTAGCCCAACCTCGCCCGCTATTAAATTGGGCTGGGCCGGGTATCGGACTTCAATTTTGAAACCCTAATAAAATCGGACCAGGCATCGGGCAAGGCCAAAATCCTACCCAACCCAGCCCACATACACCCCTAATGGTCAATTTAAATTAAGGAAGCTTGGAGTGTGAACATGTCCACCTGTGCCCATTGGAGAAACCTTTTGGACGGTGATTTGCCAATCTATTTCAATACGAGTATCTTTTATGTCTCTTTTCTAGTCAGCTGATCTTATCAACATCTTATGAAATTAAAAGAATTTTAGATTAATATAAAATTGTATAAAGATGATTTTCTTAATAAGACTATTAATCTAATGGTAAAATTTGTAAAAAAAAAAAAATTTAGCCTATGAAAAATTTTTCAATGATTTAAACGAGTGATTTTATATAAAAAGTGAGAGGAAAAAATAATCATTTTTAAATTATAAATCAATTGTTGAGATTGATCCAAAAATTGTCATAAGTGTGTTGTCTTCTCTGATTTTTTTTTTCATTAATGATTTTTACATTAATTTTGATCAATGATTTAAAGTTATTTTTTTCCTACACATATAGGCCTGTCAAATATGGGAAGTGAAATAATCACCCATGGATGTTTACATTAATTACCTCTCCTACAAGATCACTTGATCTTACTTTATATGCTTCCTCTCTCTCTCTCTCTCTCTCTCTCTCTCTCTCTATATATATATATATATACATATATATAATTGTTAATTTTTTTCTAAATCATTTGATAATTTCAATCATTACTGCATACTTTTTTTTTATAAATAACACAGTTGTAATAAAAATTTGAATGTAAGACTTTTTGTTAATTATTCATCCTTTTATTATTAAAAAAATCGAATAATCTATTATTATTATTTTGAGTCTGTATTTGACGATAATGAATAATTCTGCAACTCAATTTTAGTCCCCATCACAATTTTGGATTTTCTCAATAGTTTGGCCACGGTTTCCTTTCTATTCTTGAAACTGATCTGCCAAATATATTCATACTGATAATGCATGTGGAGCACGTTCAAAGTACAGACCATGAAGTAATAATTAAAGGCTTTATATTGTGAATTGAAGCCATTAAACGAACATCGTGAAAGAAAGGTGGAATCTTCCTTCGTCGATCGATAGGACCGAGATCATATATATATATATATATATATATATATATTATTTTATTTTATTTCTATAGCCAATGGGATATGAGTATATGGTTTGGTTCATGTGATGGAGATTGATAAGACGTGTTGAATTAGTTGTCGGCTTTACGTGTTCATGTATGGCTGAAATAAAAAATATCAAAATATAAACTGCATAAATATCTAAAATTTGTGTATACATTGTAAAAGTTTGAAGTTGTCACACTAATAAATAATTAGGATATATTTAGTTGGAGGGATATAAAAATGAAAAGAGTATAAAATATAAGTAGGTAAAGATAGATGAAATAAAAAATAATTTTTTTATTTTTATTTTTAAAATATAATTTAATAAATAAAATATTAAATATAATAAATATTATATAAGTTATATAAAAAAAATACATTCGTGGTTCTACGAATTAAACGAAGCCTTCATTCATACAAGATTGCTCCAATATTTTTATTCGAAAATGTGAGGTTCCTAATATTTTAGAGAAGTTTATGATATTTATAAGTTGTGGGACCGTATTCTTAATTATCAAGTATCTTAATTTTTACATATGCATATCAAACAAAGATATATTTAATTAATTTTTTCTTTTAATTCTACATGTCCAAAATGAATCATCTTGTGGATGGATGGGACAATGGTTATATACTTTTTCATAGCCAAAAGAATATAAATATAGTTTGGTCACTGGTGATGGAGATATTGATAATTAAAGCGATAATTTAGTTATGGGATTTGCATGTTCATATCATAAAGCTTTTCTTTTTTTTTTTTAAGTTGGACCATGTTTATAATGGAATTATTAATTAATTAATTCAGTGGAATTGAAGATCTCGTGAGTACTCAGTATGCAGTTTTATCTTTTAACTTACCTCCTTTCATACTATCAATTTTTTTTTTCTTTTTTTCTTCCCTCTTTTAACACTCTTTCAAAGAAAATGTCATATAAAACATTTTTCAAATTACATTTAAGATCCAAATTTTATAAAATTTATAATAAAAAATCTTAAAAATTGAAACTACCCTCAAAGACTAAAATTATTATCAGATTTTAAAACACTTATTATTAAAATTTGAAAAAGTTAGTTTGAAAAAATTACTATTAAAGTTATTTAAACTGTAACTTTTCTAAAATTTAATAATAATTTTTCTAAACTCCTATAATAAATCCTAATAACTTTGGTTTTTGAGAGTAATTTTAATTTTTAAAATATTTTGTTATAAAATTTTTAAAATTTAAGTGTAATTTTCTTTTGTATGATATATGATAAGACTTTCTTAAGCTATTATCTCATCACTAATTACATTTTGATTGTTCAAATATATCAAACAAACCTTTAGCTTTAACAATCCAAATATCTTACTTATAATCATTATATAAAAAAGAAATTGTTCTATTTAGAAGGTGGGTCATACGTGGAATGGATCATAGTCATTGAACTAGGTACGTATTAGTCCGATCAACAAATTGCATTATTAGAATTATTAAATTTAACAAATGAGTCACAGGTTAAATTATATGTTCACAAAAAATGAATTGGGATCGACTGAATCATATTTAAAATTTAGTGTTAACGGGACGAATCCGTTTGATGATCTAGCATCATGACAGTATTTTTGTTAACTTTAAGCCTTGCCTTCAAATCAATGGTGTGGAATTTACAAAGATTAAAAGAAAAAGAATGAATTTCTCTACCATGTTATAAGATAAATTAAAGAAAAAGGAAGAATGATCGAAAAAGAAGCGATAATGAAATGGTGAGTATCGCTATTTTGATTTGTTAGTCTCCATGGTACTCTATATGGGCTATTGATATGAATGAAGCCAAGGTTTGGATTTAACAAAAATGACACCATTATGTATCTTCTCAAATGACAATATTCAGATCTTAATTCTGTTCAAGTACTTT
The DNA here is from genome assembly GCA_032878935.1 of Erythrophleum fordii. NCBI lineage: Eukaryota > Viridiplantae > Streptophyta > Magnoliopsida > Fabales > Fabaceae > Erythrophleum > Erythrophleum fordii. The sequence continues at coordinate 6,688,730 of JAVQMF010000029.1, forward strand.
AGAGGTATGATATTTTATGAGATTTCTTTGTGGTGTATAAAATAATTTTAGAATAATGGTTCGGATACTTAAAAGAAAAAATAAAATTCCATCATGAGACACAATAGAATAGTTACCTCTTATTTTAGGGAATTTTGACTTTTTATTACTTAGTATGTTCACTCAGTGATTAGTACTTGTTACCAAAATCTTATCACTTTTTTAAGGAAATAAATATGTTTAAATTTATTCTTTATGAGAGTTATAGGAGAAATTTCAAATTTTTTTGACTAATGTAAAAGCCTTTTAGTCTTTGGATTTATTTTTAGTAAGTCAAAAAGTTTTTAATCTTACTACATCAGTTGATTTTTATTTTTTTTAGTTTGATCAGAATTTTTTTTTTTTGGTTTTTAGTTTTAAAACATTATAGTAGTTGTATAGCACAAAAATGATAGAGGTGAATTTTCAGCCCAAAATTATAGTTCTTAAAGAAAAAGCTTTTTTTAGGTTTAAGATTTTGATAATTACTATAAATATCACTAGACTTGGCATTTTAATGAAATCTTTAATTCATTATATTTCATTATTTCTCACCTCTAAAAAATCTTTTAAAAAATACAGTTTTTTTTTTTAATTTACCACTGTTATACGCATAGACAGATTAACCAGCCTTGAGAAGAAAGCAGAGCCTATATCAAAACTGTTACAGCATACCACAAACATAAAGTCCACTTTAAAGTTGCATATTCAAACTCCATTTTTGAATATACTTTAATAGTTATTGACAATGAAGCAATCATACTAGTGGGTATCACTGTTGTTTAATGGAAAAGGAATACATAAGCAAATGAACATTAAAGTCTAGGCATTAGATCAGAAAGATGGGAACAGAATCTAAGAGCCACACTTGCTGCTGGGGAACACTGGGCACTCAATGAAGTTGGAGGCAGAATTGTCAACACACAGATACACTTGGTAGAGCTGACTGTTACCCGAGGAACCCACATTGCACTCTATGAATGGAGTATACCCAATTGCTTCCTTTATGGCCCCTTTTATGCTGCCCAAGCTATAGGATCCTCCATCTGCTTCTATTCTTATTCACACATCCATGTATGCTTTAGTGCTTTGGTCAAAGCTAGCATTAATGCTGCTCTTAAGGCCTTAAGAACATCAGGTTAAAATTATGGAGGAAAACAAGTTTTGGAGATGTACCAGCGGTATTGAGAGCTTGAAGGAGGTTGGATCTCTGTTTGAGGGTGAGAGCAGCTTTAAAATAGTCATGTTGCCGAAGGACTGACTCTGAGCAAGTGCCATGTTTCTCCCATTCATGGCTCCAGAATTGTATCCCATTCCCTCTTGGGCATGCCAGCGTGGGCCAGTTCCTCTGTAAACTGCTAGTCAGGTCCGATATCTGTCATCATATTGAAAATCCTGTCAGTGGCAAACTATGTTGAGCACGTACCTTAAGCAGTTTTAGTCGGTTTAATTACATAAACGATCTAATTGATATCTCTAGGTTGGTTTAGTGGTCTAGTTCACTAATTCACCGATTCAACTGGTCAGGTCAATCTAAATCCTTAAACTACGCTTATTGGCACATGGCGATTTATTTGCAGATTGAACAGGCTGCGCTACGAATGAAGCTTGTCTGGTATATTTCAATGCCGTACTTGAATATATTTTAAAAAAAGCTCAAATTTTAGAAAACATGAACAAATGAAAAAGAAGTAGTACCTCAGATTGCTTAAAAGGGTTGGTGGAATCACAATTTAGATGGGTAGGAGCCATCATTATAATTAGGCCACAGCCCATGAATACCAAAATCTACTTTAGGTTTTCCAGTTGTTGGGTAGCAACAACTCTTCTGAGTGTCACAATATGATCCTGGCCACTTTATAATTAAGTGCAAAAAAAATTAAGTTTCAGATAAATAATTCATGGTTTTTGGTATAGTTCTGATCAGGTGAAGAGAAGAAGGGATTTTCTGAAACAAACCTGCTGGACAAAGTAGAAGAAATTGAAGTTCTGTGAAAGACACAGAACTGAGAGATACTGCAGTAGGAGCACAACTTGATGAAAAAGAGGAAGGATCCATTACTTCATTTTGGGTCACTCTTTGTCCCCTCAGATTTGTGGGATTGTGACAACCATGGAAAGGATGGTGGAGGTGAATGGTGATATATCAATTTATAGGCACAAATGGAAGGTGTGGATGAGAGTATCAGAGACAGTATCTGCTTACTACCAATCTTATCAACTTCTGATTTCTTTTACGTGTGGAAACGCAACAGACTCATTGGACATGTCGGCTCACCTTTTTTTTTTTCTCATTGATTTTTTTAAATATCCTATTATATATATATATATATATATAATATTATATTGTAGAATGGAATTGTTTTATACGTGTGGGAAAAGAAAGTAAAATAATAATGTTTAAAATCCAATCCAGTAATAATTATTTCTTGACGGGGATCTTATCTGTTAGGTTTGCCTTCAATGTAGTTGGATTATTTTGAGTATTTTTTGTGCGTTTTCACGTTTGGGACCATCGAAAGTGATGGAGCTTCAAAGGTTTTTTTGTGCACTAAAATGGACACATATATATATATATATATATATATTTAAGTGTATATAAATGAAAATAGGAATATATATATATATATATATATACATATATAAAACAATTAAATTAGGACAGCTAGCCTCTAAAGATGTGCTAATGCTTTCATATCGAAAATTATTGCTGCTATTATAAAGTCTATCTTACACACTACAGCTACTATAGTTTTGGATTTTTTTTTTTTAGATGTATTTCAAATAGACGCATTCACGAGTTAAATTTATGTAAAAATGGTCTGGATTTATATAAAAATTGCATAAAAAGTGAGCTCAAATATGATATTATTTACATATAAACAAACTCGGGCGGACAAAACACCAGCCCAACCCATTTTATTAAAAATAAAATTTCAATTTTTTTTTGGTTATGATTAATTGGCATGCAAGTATTATGTATTTTTAATGTCAAAATCTATATTTTCTGAGTCAAACGGCATTTCACTTTGATGAATGTATGATAAGCTTTTAGAGCAATGAGATGATACTCGTAGCCCGTGCACCACGGCTCTTAAGTGGACATATCTTAGTCATGCACACATATAGCAAATAGTGTTTATGGCCTATAATTAATTTTTTCTATAATTAATGACATTTCCTTATTTGAAAAGTTCAGTATTTTCCTATATTAATAATTATTATAAGGACAAATTAATAAATTACCAATACCTCTTATGATACTTGAGATTTTATCACTAGATATATTTTTTATGTAAAAAATATCAACACATTTCCCAATCAAGCAAATAGAGTTTAATACAAAATTTGGTTACATATTTATCTTTAGAAATATTGATTATAATATGAGCTGAATTTGAGTTTAAGCTTCGGACTTGGATTGACTTTAAAAAAATCTAAATCTAATCTATTTTATATTCAAAATTTTTAAAAATAGATTTATTTTTTTTATCATATTCTTTTTTCTGAATTTATATCTCTTTTTATTTTTGGAACTAGAGTTATCAAATCAAACAAACTTTTTGCTTATGACCAAATCTAATTTACATTGGTTAATATAATAGTTATGTATATGTTAGTTATTATTAATGGGGTAATTTTACAAAAGATAGAGGTTTTAACTGTTAGACATATCTAGATTCTCGCTTGTAATTTAGGATAAGGAATCGGTTTACTTCGCGTGACAAGTCTCCTCCTTCCGTGCTTCTATAACAATAATCCTCCTTTCTTCTTCGCTTCTCCATCCATATACCTTTATGCTTTGGTACGCTGAATCTAAAAGAAAATGGGTAAAAAGAAAAGCATTGAAGATGACATCACGATTGGAATGCTGTAAAAACAGTTCGGACATTTCGATAATTATAAAAACTTGGATTACCGCCTCACTTGGGTGAAAGGAAAAATCATTCCTAAGAAAGAAGAAGCATTTGACCATCTTGCCCTCTTCCAGGTAAAAATTTCTTCAACCTTCCCCTACTCCGGCGACGGTGGCAACCGCAAAATCCACCGCCACCGGATGGTTACCTATTCTTGGATCCTCCGGTAAGCCGCCTAAGCCCGAAACTGCTGAAATGATGTTTTTTGTTTCCGAAGACACAGAAAGAGAAGTTGAACCTCTCTCTCTCTCTCCCACATTGTCTTGTTCTATTTCAGAATCTCATCTCACTTCCACGCATCAAAGTGTTATCTCACTTTAGTCTTGCGCTTTCTTTCATCATATTTACAGGAGAGTTTGCTTCTTTGCTTCCTAGCTCCTGCATTTTTCATAGCAAAGAAAGAAAACCCATTTGCCATTTGCTGTTTACCGTTTTGGGTTGTGAGCCTTTTTTGAACTGACTTTTCAATGTGGTGGGAGCTCTAAGAATTTGCGAAACAGGGCACCAAATGAGGGTATTCTTGTTTCTGTGCTCAAAAGGGAGAGAAGTAGGAGTCGGAGAAAAGGATTTCGCCCTTTGAATTTCTGAAAATTTTGCGGAAGGAAAACTCAGATAAAAATAAAATATATTTACATTCTAGAATAAATAAATTTAATATTTCATTTATTTATTTGTAAAGGGTGTGAAGATAATTTGTTACTTTTTCTTTTCCATTCTTATATTATCTTTCTTTAAATCACACACAGCATAATATAAATTTATTTTCATTTTATTTTATATAATATCAAACATGTTAATAAAGTTTTTGATTTTATCTCATTTTTATTTCTTTTCCTTTTTTTCATTTACGTCAAAACAGCCTATTCTCAATAATTAAGGATTCTTGTTTGGACCTCTCACATAATTGTATTATTGAGCATCCACTAATGGTATCAATCTAACATGAATGTTTACCAAATATGATGAGATTTTTTTTTTTTTAAAAATAAAAGTTTACGGAGAGAAAGAAGAGACCAAACCACTAGCAGAGCTAAATTCTATTGAGAGAAAGCATATGCTTCTTTCAAATTTTCAAAATTTATATATATTTAATATTAAATTTTAATATTATTTCTCATATCTTATCAAGTTTTGAATTTGTTGAAAATTAATTAAAACTGTACATATATAGATTAATTATTTGACATTTTGACTTAAACCCACTCAACTTATTTATGTATTTTTTTTCTTCCTCTTTCCTTTCACATCATTCCATTCTTCCCTTCCTATTTTTTCTTTAGTTGTTTTTTTTCTTTTCCCATTACCTCCTCCCTTATCTCTCTTTTTCTCATTTATTTTATATTTAATCTATATATGTATATCTTTGATATATTTTTGTAAATAATAATTCTACAATAACTAAGTAAAATATAACCAACTTTATATATTAATATTTATTTTCAGTTGGATTTAGAACATTTGTTTTTAAAAATATTGCAAAAAATTTAAAAACCTTATTGGATAAAATAACATTTGTAGTACTTTATAAATTTTTTTTGGCAACTTAATGGCAATAGATTTTTATACTTTATTAGATAATTTTTTATTCAAAATCATTTTCGAAGCAATTGGTGAAACTATTATGATATTAAGTGATGTGTTTTTTTTAGTGTATATTTATTATGCATTACATAAATATAAAATAGATATAGAATTATATTCTCATAAGATTTTAAATGGTAAAATTATTGATATTAACATGAAGAATAATTCTTAATATACTATTGATTTTTCAAACTTGTATTATTAGTGAGAAAATCAAATTTAGCCTATTTCAAAAATTTAAAGGAAAATATTTAATTTAAATAATGTACTAAAAAATAAATTGTTTGGATAAAATATAAAAAAAATTGATAATTTTTTTTAACCTCCACTAAGTCAGAGCCTTGGCTCCAATAATTTAATCTTAATTTCATCTCTAAACCGAACTAAATATGTTAATTAAAAGACTCGTTAATGGGGTGTATTACTAAGGCCAAAAAAAAAAAGTGTGTATTCCACAGACTCTTACAGTGCTAAATTTTTTTCCCAGCCTATAAAACTTCCTTCAATTATTAAAACTGTAAGCAATATGTAGCATAAGAGTAACACTGGTTTGCCTAAAAACAGAGAACATGGAGAGGCAGAACCAAGTTGAAGATCCTCATTCAGTGCAGCCCAGAAGAGGAGCCACGTTTTTCAAAACTTGTTTCAATGGACTCAATGCCTTATCAGGTCTCTCTCTCTCTCTGTGCCTTAAGTGTCTGCGTGTGTGTGTTTCTTTCTCTCTTCTTTTTCAGAACAAAATTATTAAAAGGATTTTGTTTAGCATAACATGTTACTTCTTCAATGCTTATTAGCATAACACGTGGAGTAACAACATTCTATGAAAGCATCGACAGAAGCTCACAAACTTAATAGTCTTTGAATCATTGTATTATACGTTCCCAGTAAAACTGCTAAAGGATAGTATCTGAAGTCAGATATCACAAACCCCCTGTTTGCTGGAAGAGATCAACTTTCCACAGTTGTGGTTCAAATCCGGTCCTCCTTTTGCCAACAATAGTTTCATCTATTTTTTTCTTCTGTTTGTTTGTCATTGCTGGTTATTCAATTCTCTCTCTCTCTCTCTCTTCTTCTCTCTCTCTCTCTCTCATCTATTTTTTTCTTCTGTTTGTTTGTCATTGCTGGTTATTCAATTCTCTCTTTCTCTCTTTCTCTCTCTCTCTATATATATATATATATGTATACACTAATGAGGAAAACACGCAGACATCGAAGTTCAGAACAGCCAAAACTCATTTGACACCATTTGTTAATTTGTAAAATTTGGATTATTACTGATTTGAGTTGTTTAAACAGTGTGCTTTAGGATATTACAACATGGGTGATATATATAGCAGTTGGTTCGATGTTTAGTGATAGGAGATGTTCATAAAGTGTGGTTCATGAGATTCTAACATGGGTGAATTGGCATTTCAGGTATTGGGATACTCTCAATGCCCTATGCAGTTTCTCAAGGAGGGTGGTTAAGTTTAATTCTGCTACTTTTGGTAGCAATTCTCAGTTGGTATACAGGGCTTCTTCTGCATAGGTGTATGGATGGACGTCCCCTCATCAAATCCTACCCTGACATAGGAGAGGAGGCTTTCGGCTACAAAGGGAGAGCCATAGTAGCCATTTTCATGTACCTAGAGTTGTTTTTGGTTGTTACAGGGTTTCTGTTACTAGAAGGTGACAATTTGGAGAAGTTGTTCCCAAACATGAGCTTCAAAGTTTTTGGCCTTAGAATTGCAGGGAGACAAGGCTTTGTGCTTCTCACTGCCCTAGTGGTATTACCAACCACATGGCTCAAAAGCTTAGGGGTTGTGGCCTACATTTCTGTCGGTGGGGTTCTAGCTTCAGTTATTCTGGTTGCTTGTGTTGTGTGGGTGGGTGCTTTTGATGGTGTGGGGTTCCATGAAAGAGGAAGGACGGTGCATTGGGGAGGATTGCCTACTTCTGTCAGCCTCTTTACATTCTCCTATTGTGCCCATCCTGTGTTTCCCACCTTACGCAATTCCATGAAAGATACAAGACAGTTTTCCAAGGTAACATGCTTTCGTTGTAGTTGCCACCTTCTCCCCAAGCAAAACCTCTACCTTATAACAAATGTTGTAAGAATCAGATTCGATGGTCGATTCAACCAATTAAACCAAGAATAGAACATGATCCAGTGGTTAATATATAATTAACAAGACTAGATTTAAGTTAAGGATTTTAGACGTCTCCTGTCAATTTCTTAAACAAAAACATGACGTGGAAATAAATTTTTTAAGATCCAAACATGTGGTATTGTAATGTAAGAGAAATTTCACTTGTTATGTTTTTATTCAAGAATTTAAAAATAATAAATAAATACTGTAGGTAAGTTTTCTTATCAATGATACTAATTAATCATTTCAAAAAGAACAAATTTTAAGTGAAATTTCTTAAGTGTTTGCTATCAAGTTTTTTAATAAAAAAAATACATTGAGGAATTGTTTCTTTAACAAATATTTATGTGATGCTGATATATAAAAATTATGTATATCTTTATTGTAGAACATGATAGTAAATATCTAAAAAATCATACTTAAATTTGTTTTTTCAAAAACTAATGACTAGTCAGTTCAAAATTAATCAACCTAGTCCCAATTGGCACTTGGTATACAATTTATAATATTCAAAAGCTTTAACTAGATTCTATTGTGATCTTCAATAATTAGATTTTCTCTCATTTTTATTTTTATTTATGTGGCAAAATCACTTATTTTGTTAATAATTGCAGGTTTTGCTTGTCTGCTTTATCATAATCGTAGGCTACTTGATGTTTGGAGAATATTTGAAGTCTCAAGTGACCTTAAATCTTCCAACAAGCAAAATAAGCACCAAAATAGCAATATATACCACATTAATTAACCCCCTTACTAAGTATGCAATTTTAGTCACTCCAATTGCCATTGCTATTGAGGACAAATTGCCCTTTCACAAGAAGAGCAGGCCTATTGGCATCCTCATTAGAACAAGCATTGTGATAAGCACAGTACTTGTGGCACTATTCATTCCCTTTTTTGGATACCTCCTGGCCTTTACTGGTGCTTTCTTGAGTGTCACTAGCTCAATGTTGCTACCTTGCCTATGCTACCTGAAGATCAATAAAGCTGCTCAAAGATTTGGGTTACAGTTGATGATTATTATAGGGATTCTGCTGGTAGGATCATTCATTGCTGTGATGGGTACCTACAACTCTGTAAGAGAAATAGTGAATCATCTACAGACGCCATTAAGATTTGCTTAAAGCTTCTAGATGACTAATTTTAGCAAACTCATCTTATGTGTACTACACTAACTAACGATGTAAACATAAATGCAATAAGGTTGCATATGCACATTCTTTTCCTTTGTTGGTAAAAAATTGGTAGTAAGAAATAAGGATAGATTATTCCAAAATTATTATACAAAATGTCCATGGAATGTCTGAGATCCTAGAAGAATAAACAATGACGCCATCCAGAAGATTATCTCGCTAAAAGAGGCTATTCAACTAGTTCTTGTATGCTAAATAATTAACTTGAGAAAGACTGACTACTATGAAAGATTACCAGTTGAAAAGGGAGATCCAAACCTTATTCAGGATACCAAATCCCAACTCGAATACCTTCAACCAACTAAATCAACTTGAGTTGGCTTGCATGTGTACTTTCTAGTTGAGTTACTTTTCCTAAAGATATTATTTTCAAGAAAAAAAAGAGGCGTGCATTTGGAATTTGGTGAATTGAAATACTTCCAAATTGTAATATATCGGCCTGACTTGTAGTGTAAACATATGACTTTCTACTATGGGAATGACTGCTACAAATAACTTAAATGGTTTATTATGGTAACTTCAGGGCCAGGTCATGTAGTAAAACTTTAATTGGCTAGCTGACTAACTTTAAAATTTCCTTCTCGAAAATAGTATTAGATATGAATCTGCCAGTTCTGTATAGTAATTAATTTCATCTGATAAAGAAAAATATTAAACTGTAAAGAAATTAAGAATTTAAGAAGAAACTACTGAGTTGCTTAACAATATGCAATTTTGTTTTGCTAGTGTAGTCGCTCTGTTTTTCCCCCATTATGCAATCCTATTTGAGAGAAGTTGATTTCCCAAGGTAAGAAAGCAAAGCCATTCAGATATGTACCGTAAAGTGCATGTTTACTATTGTTGAAAGAATCAATTTTACTTGGTCAATTCTTTTGGAAGGACTTTAGAAAGCTAACCTTAGCTTTTACATTTGAAACCTCTAAAAATTAGCTAAAAGAAGCCCTTCTCTTGAGTTGTAAAAAAAGAGAGAACTCAAATACTTGTTCCCTTTACTTATCAAAGAAACTAAAAGGTAACTCAATTGTATTCAAATTAATCGCACCCATTACAATTGTACATCCTCCTATTTATCCTAATAGAGATACAATTGAGCTTTTCTAACAAACTAACATATTACTAACTATTAATGTTAACTAATACTAATCCCAGGTAATAATCACACTCCCCCGTAAATTGATCCTTATCCTCAAGGATCAGTACAATCTCATAAATTCAGAATTTCAGTACTAAAGGTCTAAAATCTTTAGTGCTGTAATTCAGTGGTTAGAAGAAATTCCTCAGTTGTAGAACCTTGGCCTAATTACCCACCTATTGATGGCCATTTGGATTGGGTCTTGGAATGATCTTAATGCGGCTAATTCAGTGGACCACAACACCAGGGTATCTATACCCTGCAAGCACTTGGTCAAAACCTCATTTAGCTCTATGGAGAAAACTCCATCGTTTATGAACCATGGTTTTGAATTGGCAGGAACAACTTTCTTGGTATCCTTCTCCTTTATGATAGCCTTGGTCTCGCTTGGGCTATCTTATTTATCTTTCCCTTTGCTTCTTGCTGGGTTTAGACGTGGGTCGCTGGAGGCTATCATGTCTCTGAGATTTGAGAAAACTAGAGGCCAAAAGGAAGAAGACAACGCTGGTGGTCTTGGTTCAAAGCTTACCTTAACTACTTATTCAGTCGAGAGGCTCTGAAACCTCGAATTGCTCTAAAGGTCTGGGTTCGAAGTTGACCAAAGAATGCGTCTGAAGTTGCTACGTTATTTTGCTTGTAGTCACAAGATAAAGTCGCGATCACTAGGGATGCCTTCTTCGAAGCCAATGATGATGACACAATAGCACCAGAACACTCCAATGGTCCTAGTTCAAGCTTAACATTTGCTGAGACAAAAACTTAAAGGTTGTGGAACTTCACGGTGACCTCTCAAAACAGAATCTCGTCCAGCTTGATGAATAGAAGTTCATTCGCAATGTACCAAGGTCTTCAGTAAACGCTGAACTTCCTAAAAATTTTGATATCAGTCTCTGCGATTTCAAGGACGACACTGGTAGTACCGATCAACTCTAGCGGTTTGGACTTCACGCCAGGATCACCTTCTTTGACTCCCTCATAGTTATTTTCTTCATTAATCTTTGCGATTCGAAGTAATGGAACTTGGTATAAAACTTTACTAAAATTTTAACGTACAAAAATAAAATGCAATTCATATTATATATAATAGAAGAAACAAATATTGGAATATATATACCTCCAACCATATTATTCAAATTTTGAAGAAGAACTCAATGCATCAATCAATTCTCTACATCAGTTTGAAACTAAGAAAATTGTAAAATGTCAATGAAGCACAAAGGAGAGTGAGAGAGAGAGAGAGAGAGAGAGAGAAAGAGAGAGAGAGAGGTTTTGGTAAGTGTATAATAGTCTGTTAGACACTGACACTCAACAAAAATACTGATATAAAAATTGGTTACCTTTTTATTAAAAGAATTTAGTTAACAATGTGTGCACTAACTTATTAATCAAAATATTTAATAATTTAAAATTCAAAAATTAAAGATTATTAATTAAAATAATTTAATTTAAAACTAAAATATTATTTAATTTAATTCTAATCCAAAATATCTCAATAACTCATATGAAATATTTTAAATAAATTTTTAATTAAAATATATCTTAACAAACATATTAAATAAAATATTTCACACCTGGTTCTCTTCTTTTAAGTTAGCCCAATACACGGAGTCTTTTTCTTCCATCAGCCAAAAATCTTGATACGCGGTCTTTGTTTGAATCTTGGGATTCTCCTCAGTTGTTCCTTCATCATCCTTGCCCCTACTGATAGAGGGCAGTCTGCGTCCTACTCCTATACTTCACATCTAGTTTAGAAATGCTTGTTGCCATCTTCTTTATTAGTTCCTATATTCGTGCCATGGAGCCTCACCAGTCGGTACTTTTTGTTCACATCTCTAGATTCAGCTTTTTGAAGTCATGCATTCTTGCCAGGGTGCTCGGATTGTAGCTCTAATACCAAAATTGGTGCAAAGGAAAACGTAACATAATTATATTCAAATCAATCACACTTGTTACACTTACATCCTTCTATTTATATTAATAAAGATTTAATTAGGCCTTTCCAATAGTATTAACAAACTAACAAACTAATATATTACTAACTAATCATGAATGCTAACTAATAACAATCCCAAATAACATGAAGAATTTTTTACAAGACTAATTCTTTTTGGGTCAAAAGCAACACCTGCATTGCAACATTGTCAATAAAATCTGTAAACATCAATAGGAAAAGAAGATTATAACCCTTTGCTAATTAAACATTAATAAGTAAATCTTAATACTTTATACATATTGTATATAGTGTTTTAATAATTTTTAATAAAAAGCTAAACTACTTTAGAACATGAATTTTTCGTATAACAACCATATACAATTTAAGTTTGACCTATAATCTCAAACGAAAAATCATTACCGTAAGATTGTTGTGTTCTATACAAAAGATTATCTTTATAAAGTTTATGAAATATCTGTAGCACCTCTTACATATGGCAAATGAGTAAATTAACCTGAATCCAACCTCTAAAAGGCTTCCACCATACCATATCTTTACAAGAAAACAAGGAAAATAACAACATAAATCTCCCTTTCGCAGCTTTAGAGGGTTTGTGTAATTGCGGACATAGCCAAAAAGCCATTGGTGTGAGCTCATGATAATTGCATATAAAGAGAAATTTTGTTAAATAGGACACTCATGATAACGATACATGGGATAGGAGAAAAGAATACAACTTAAACAACTGTCTCTAATTGGCATTTTATTTAACAGTCTACCACAGCATAAAACAAAATTTCAAAGTCTTATTCCTTCATGTTTCTTCCAATTGAAATATCTATTTAAAGAATATATCCTTGAAATTTGTTTTGTTTCACAGCCAAGAAACCAATGCAGGTGCTGGCCGCACATATTGATGTAACTAGCATTCATTATGCCTTCTGATGACATCCTCAATAAGCGTCTTACATGTTCTCCTTTCTATAGAATTTAGATTCCATGTTTCTAATGACTATGAAACTCTTTTTGATAGACAACTATTAGTGTCACATGAATATTTATTTATAAGGACAAACCAAATGTTTGCACAGTTAGAATCACTTCTTTGTGAATCTTCATTCCCAAGAAATCATCCACAAAGAATTGAATTGCATTAGTTGGCAAAGGCTAAGTGTCTCAGTTACATGATAAACGTCCTTCATTACTAAGAACCAAAGTACTTTCCTACCCTAGAAGAGCAAGAAAACTAATTATGAATTTGTCGGACTTAATTCTTTCAGCATTTTGACATCAATTTTTTGATAAAATTTTGCATTCTAGAAATTCAAGAAAAATAAAAGCAACTAATCCGGGTCTCACACTTTTTATTGTATGCTGGCTTTTCCATTTAATGTTCAATCAAAAGGAGTGACGCATACCTTTAACTTTCAGTAGATCCTTGCCTAATTTAACATTGATTCTGAAACGAACTTCACGTCTCAATTTTTAAGCACGTTCTTCCTTTCAGACAATCAAATTCCTTCTACCTTTCAGAGTTTACTGTTGTCGACATAAAATATCAGTCTCATAAGTTTTTTAAGCTGAGAAATAGAAGCAGAATTTGTACTTTTCATATCAAGATATTTCAATGCTAGGTATTATCCACTTAAGATAAAAACCCATCTAGATGCATAGATAACACGCATTATGCTTAGTCAGTATGGTCATCAAGATAATCAATTGACTCTGGGCAAGCATTCATGCACAGATGCATCTCAAGAATAACTACTGAGTGCAAACATTTTGGTAAATCTAATTTATTCTCAAAACTTATATCTCTAACCTTCACAGCACAAATAATTAGCCAATTGTTTTAGGATCGTTATCTCCTATCAATAGTTTACGATGCAACTCTGCCATAGGCGTTGCCTCACTTTGTATAGGATTTTTCGAGTATTGATGCTTATCCTTTGATACCCTTTTTCCTTTTATATATTTTGCTTTATGTTGGCATGCAACAATGCAGTGATATTCTTTAAACTACATATGATGCATATATAGCAACCACCTCACATTGGTATCACATTGCATTGTATTTGTTGATTTGGTAGAAGAGTTTTAGTCCATTGTTCTGCACTGATAGCGCATTTGGAATATGCTGATGATATTCGTGTCTAGGCCTCAATTATTTAGATCTAAGATGTCCCTGAATTTTGTCTGCAGCAAAATATTTTCTTAATTTTTCATCACACATGAAGTTTTTTAAGCATGAATTAATCTTTATCTTTCACTAATGTTAAATATTCATATCAAATATGATCACTTAATCTTACTTGTGTGTGTATATATATATGTTGAATTTTTTCTAAATCATTTAATAATTTCAATCAATACTTTTTATTTTGTTGATAAATAACACAGTTGTAATAAAAATTTGAACATAAGACTTTTTGTTAATTATTCATCTCTTTTATTACTAAAAAAATACATATTTAATAATCTATTATTATTATTATTATTATTATTATTATTATTAGACGTAGTTTACACTACCCTAAAAAAAACTTTTAACAATAACTAAAAAAAGTCACAACTAAAAATACATTTTTAATGACAAATTTTTTTAGTCACCTCAAAAGGTTATTGCTAAAATGTTATTCTTTATTTTGCCAAAACTTTTAGTGGTGACTTAAAAGAGTCGCCACTAAAAGTCTTCTATGACAACTAGTGGTGCATAATCAACCTAACACTGGGCAAAAACATAAAAAAAATAAAAACAAAAACAAACAAACAATATAGGTTTGGCTACCTTACCAAGTGTTAAACCAAGAGTCCCAACCGATCAAGCTTGAGTCAGTGGTGAATATACAATATTAGAAGAATTTAAGGACTTAAATGAAAAAAAAAATCTTATTTTAAGGGCTATTATATAATTTTATCCAAAATTTTTAAACATATTTTACAAACTGTAAGTAATCATGAGGTTAAAGTCTTTCTTAAAAATTTCCTAAGTATAATTGACATATTTAAACAAGAAAAAACAAGATAAAGAAACAATTTTTTTAATTAAAAAGCAAAAAACTTAAATTTAAGATAGTAAATAACTTTTTTTGAACCATGGCTCCAAATTATCGCATTTTAAAGTTTAAACTTTTATATTTCTATTTTCTTTCTGTATCTTCTTCTAAGTCCATTTTTTTATATCCATTATATAGATTAAAAAAATATTAAAATGAGCGGTTATATACATAAAATAGTCGAGTACATATAAAGATATAAACCTTTAAAGTTTTAAAGTTTTGTAATAAAAAAATAAGCTTGACTTTTCTAGCTCATTCAACCCGATCTATGATCAGGTCATACCTAAGTCAGATCGAGTCTCATACATAAAAATATTTGTTTAGCCTTAATTGAGCATAGCCGAAGTGATGCTTGGCTCATGCTAGCCCATGTGTGTGACACCTCAATCTACTACCGCTACCTAGCCTCTCACTGGGCTCGGTTCCACATGATTTCTAAAGAATCACTACTCTTCCGTGGCATTTGCATGCTATGAACCGGGGTTTCATATACTTATCTTTTGCCCCGTGGGTCCTGTGAACCCATCTCAAGTATCCTCAACTCAAACTCCATACATACGACTCATACATAACGTAAAACAAACCATAAGCCACGGGTATAGAGCCAAAAACCAGAAAAATTACATTTCCTCACTTGGGCCCAAAAGTCATATTTTGGCTCTAACTTTGGAAAATCATAATTAATTGTAGAAAAATGGGAATCTAGTAAACTTTAGCTCTCTGGAAAGCTCTAAGTGTTAACTTTACACTAAAAATAATTCCCAACCACAAACACAGCGTTTGGACCATGTTTAACATCGAAAATGGGAAGGAGGTCCAGCTGTCACTGTTTCTGGTGCAGCTTGCTGTCATGACTTTCGAAAATTCATAACTAAATCCAAAAAAATCCAATTTGGGCACACTATACCAATTTGAAAAGCTACGAATGTCTACTAGAGGAAAAAAATAAGTCTAGATCAGTTCAGTAGATCCTACTCCAGAAAACCGATGGAACAGTAACAGGGGTCAGGAGAGCTCCCTGATGCTGATACAAAACTTCAGACAGTTCATTCTCTCTCTACAGACCTCCGATTTAGGTGATTCTAGTTCCTATAAGTCACTGTGGTTGTCTAGTTTATGTGTATAAAATTTCACCACATTTAGAATCCATTTTGTCTAAGGATGCCACAGATTTCATTTTCTGGTTTATATGAATAGTATATGACCAATCCATTAAATTTTTCCAAATTCAACAATTTACCAAATATTCTTTAGACCTCCGAATATTACCCACTTTAGCTTCTCAAGAAGCTTTCTACAAACTCTAGAGGCATGCCAAATTTCATGGCAAGAGGAGCTCATCCGGTCATACTTTGATGGAGCTCTCAAAAACACCGGTTTTGGCACCCCAAAGGTCTAAAACGGGTCCAAATAGCCTCTCACACACTCTAGCCACTCATGGACAAGTTTAAAAGCATAAAACTAGGACATATAACAAGTCCATATGGTCCAAATCAACATACATTCAAATCTCGCTATGCTACGGCCAAATATACACTACTTCATGCATTCAACAAAAGGGGCAAAACCCTCATTTCCATTAATTTGGCTATAAACATAGTTCATACAATATCCTTTCATGCATATACACTTGCTACAACCTTTACATCTCAAAAATAGTGGGCACATATTCATTTTGCACCACTTTACATCAAAATTACATCAAAATTCCAAAAGAAAGTAATATCTAACTAAGCATGCTCCTAGGCTCCTTGGTGTGTGCTCGGTTCTCCTTGAGCTCCACCTAGCATATTTAGTGGGAGGGGAAAGGGTGAGATTCAGGGAATCTTAGTAGCTCATGCACTCAATCAAGTAAGCAATCAAGGCATATAACAAGTCAAAGCATGTGAATAAGCTTTTAGCCATTCTCAAACATCCATCACACATTGTACATGCTATGGAAATCACAACAATGCCAAAAATGGGCTCCAGGGACTTTTGGTCTAGCCTCACCCGAGTTCAGGAACTTTTGGATGGCCTCACCCGAGTTTAAGGACTTTTGACTTGGCCTCACTCGTTTGAGACTTTTGGCCTTATCTCACCTATCTCAAGGGACTTTCGGCTTCACTTCACCCATCTCAAGGAACTTTCGGCACTACCTCACCCGAGCAATTCTCACATTTCCACACACAAGCATATTGGCATTCAATGCATCAAAGCAATAGCATATGGCATATTCCACACAACAAGCATATACATAATCATACAATGACTATTACATCCAAGAATGCAACAAGAAAGAGTGAGAAAAGAGAGCTACCTTATGAGTCAAATCCAACACTAGCTTTTCCCTTCAATCCTTAAGTTCACAATCACACCTTGATGGAGGTGTTTCTCTTGAGCCTAGGCACAATTAAAGAGCATGGAATTACTCTCTTAACATGGAATCATCAGATCAAACTCTCCTACATACCAGAACCTAGAGTTCTCTCTCTCTCTAGAATGCCATCAACTCTTTCTCTCTCTCAAGCTCTCATGGTAGTGGAAAACAACATTTTCAAAGAAAACACAAAGATTCAAAGGTGTTTTCCACTTTCCCTCTTCTGACCCATGCCCAAAAACCATATATTTTTACAAACAAAACCGTAGGAAAAGAGGGCAAAGGGAGGGGATCAGAAATCTAAAGAGAAATGAGGGAAATTTCCTTACCTTTCCCTTGCTCTTCCTCCTTCTCTTGATCTCTCTCACTCTCCACGCCTCTTTTCTCTCCTTGGGTCGAAGTCTAGGGCAGATATGAGAGAAGAAATGAGTTTGGGCGTTTAATGAAGTCTAATTCTCGCTATTTACTCTCTTCCGGACTGACCCTCGCTACGGCGAAAACTAACCTTCGCTATAGCGAGCTCGTGTTATCTAGATTCGCTATGGCGAGGCTTAACCTTCGCTATAGCGAACTCGCATCAGTTCCCTTCGCTATGGCGAGTTTCGACCTTCGCTATGGCGAACTCGCGTTAGTTCCAGACCTCACTCTCACTATGGCGTGCGCTACAGCGAACAACTCTCTGGTTTTTGTATGGACTGCTGCCAGCACTCGTTATAGCTAGAATCACGTTCGCTATGGCGAGAAGACATTCTCGCGACAGCGAGATCATTTCTCGCTATGGCGAGAAGACTTAGCAAAAATTCTGACTTCCGAAAATTTCCAGCTTCCTATTTTCTTTCTTTTCCCTTCCTTTTCTTTTTCCCGGTTGTTACAATGTGCACCCCCAATGATGACAAATTTATGACCATTAAAAGTTATCTGTAATGATAAATTGTTGCCACCAAAAGCTTTTTAGTGGTGATTATGAATAGAAGTCCTAAAAGTCTTCTTCAAGCTTTAAAACTTTTTTAGTTAAAGAATTATAAAATCTTGATACTAAAACTTTTAATGATGACCCTTGGAGGTTGCCACAAAAAGACTTTTTGCAGAAATCCATAATTGTTGCAAAAGGAGCTTTCACAGTGACAATGATGCATTACCACAAAAAGGAAAAAAAAAATCCTTTAATGGAGACCTAACATCGCCAATACAAGTTTTTGTTGACAACAATGGGTTGTTACAAAAGCTTTTAATTTTCTTTTTTCAAATCAAGAACCAAAAAATTTTGGTGCAAAAAATTTTCATGCCACTAGAAGTGCTTTTATGAAACCAAGCATTTTTTTCAAGACACACTATATATATAGTATTTTATCATATTTATTGTATTATGATATATTAATAATATTAATTATTATTTTTTATTTTATAATTATTCTAGGAGTGAATTATTTTATTTGTCAATTTTCTTTAATAATTTTATTTTTTTCGTAGGAACCAAAAGTGTTTTTTTCAAAGAAATACTAAATTACCCCTCTATAATATATGCATGCGTATATTCTATCATATTTATTTTATTATGATGCATCAAAGAAAAAACGTAAACAAAAACAAAGTTTATTGAATAAATTGTTTGTTAATTAAATCTCTACAAATCAATAGATAAGGTACTTATATGGATCTTAGAAAACCCTAGACACTCTAATATATAAGAAAATAACTTTTAAACAATTTCATAATAAAAAGGAAATAAAATAATGCCATAAAATATGAAATAAATGTATGAAAATAGAAAAATAACTAAAATGACCCTGAAACATGGAAAATGAGAGATTTTACAATTCAAAATGACCCTAATTGGATAAATTTTAATTGCCATATTGATTGGCTCAAAATGAGCTTTCCAAAATAGTATAATATAATCTAATACTTTAACCGTATTAAAAGTTATAACCTTTTAAAGATGTTTCAAACATTTCATCTTTCCATATTAAAAATTATCAAACTTATTTTCATATATATTTAATATATGAATAATAATTATAAGTACTAAAATATATATATTCAATATATTAATCATATTATTTTTAAAAAATTATTATTTAGAAAAAAAAAAAGCTAACCATGTTGGCTAGTTGAATTTCAATTGGCAAACATAGACCAAAACTTTTTAAAAATATTAAACTTTCAAAATACCTTTCTAAAATTTTATTTTCCCAAATGTAAACTTGGTTTTCATATCTTATCTCAATTTTCTGTAATGCATGGTTTTCACCCACGGTGAGCTCTGTCATTCTTTATCGTGCTAGTGTTATCTTCTTCCTTTAGTGTGCATAGGTGACCAGAGATCCTTCACGATAAGTGCAGCACCTCCATTTTCTTTTTCCTAATTCCTTTTTGTGTTTTGGCCATAGGTTTAAAAACTATGGTGAAAGTGGGTTTTTTTTCTTTGAATAAGTAAGATACATTAACAACTATTCTGTTATAACAAATAATAGCATCTAATAAAATTGAACTACTACTATATATTATAACAAGAGTTTCACTAGACTTTCCTTTTATTCTCTTTTATTCATCATTTACATGTATCAACTATCCCTTTGGACAACATCTTTGTCCTTGAGGATTAGTTTGATTGGCAGTAGTGTTAAATTTAGGAAACTATTATTGAATAACAACTAAGGTCTCCTATAGAGCATCTTTAGGATTAATGTGCGTCCATCGTACTAGAACTTGTGTTATTGGCATGTTTCCCTTTTTTACAACTTTCTTGGCCAATATCTTTGTTAGTTCTAAGTAAAGCACCCTTGATCATCCACCCTAGGTAATTATGTACTTGCTGAAATAGATTCTCTCTCATGCCTTTTTTAGTAATGACACATGAAAGACAAGATGGATTTTTATAGTAGAAAGGAGTTCCAATTTACAAGCTACATTCTTAATGCAGTACAGAATTTTGTAAAGTCAATGGAACCTTACGACTAGTTTGTTAAGTGTTGCACTATTGAGAATGTTTCTTCTAAAAGGTATAGATTCAAGTAAACCATATCTCCTTTATTAAAATCTCCTTTTCAGTTAAAATCCTATCTATCAATTCATTATTTGAATATCCAACAAGATAAGGCATATGCACTAGTAATTTCTAGGGGTGTTCATTGGCTCATTAGACCCTAGGGGCCCACTCTAACTCGATCTAATCATGTTGAGTTGGGTTGGGCCAAAAATATAAATGGGTATAACTTTAAAAAAAAATTATATTAGGTTGAGTCAGGCCACGGGTAAAGACATTTTCTGTCCAATCCACTCTAATAGTTACCTTTTTTTTTAATTATCAATACCTTATCATCTTATATATTTTTTATTCTTATTTCATCTAATTCTTTTTACGTGTTGCAACTTTTGTTATTTATCTCAACCCTCCTAACTTTTTAATTACTTTTATCATTGATGTGCATGCTTACTGATATATTTTTTGTTAAATAATAAAAATAAACATATTTACTTAAGACTAATTATATTAATATAACTTATATTTTGCTTGATAACACTAAACTATTTTTTATTATTGATAAAAATATGAGAGTTTTAAAAGCTTATTGTCTTAAAGTATATGCCTATGATTCTGCGAAAAAATATTTTTATATTACAAGTATTAGTTTATAAAAGAAAAAAATGGCCCAAACGGCTCTAAACCATCCTAACCCAACATAAAATTGGAATTATTTAGGCCAGACCAGACTACAGGTATAAAAATAAGCCCGATGTCTTAATCGGGCCAGATATTGGGCATACTAAATGTCTGGTCCGATTCAGCCCTGCCCATAAACAGCCATAGTGGTTTCACCCTATAAATAATTTCAAAAGGTTCATCCCAATGGTTGAATGGTAGGAAAAATTATACTAAAGTTTAGCTAATGAAAGCCATTTTAATTGACTATTTAAGATGTTCACTAGTCATGCATCTCAAATAATATAACACCCTTTTCTAAATATAATAAATTAAATTATATTGTGATGTGTTAAATCATTTAATAATTAATATAATATATTTTTTTGCAATTTTAATTTAAGAATTTCCTAAAATTTTGGTATGATAACCTATGTTAGGCAAATTAGGATTTAAATAAGAATATTTTAAAATTCTTTAAATATTAATAAAATAAAAAGGAAAATTTTAGATACAATTTATTAAACTTCTAGACACTAAAAATTGATCATAAAAATAATCGGACAAACTAAAAGGACTAAGTGAAATTTTTGGGATGAAAAATGAAATAACCAAAAATATAGGGCTAGAATGTGTAATTTTCCCTAAAAATTAAAAGTTGAATTTCAAAAGATAAGGAGAAGGTAATGACTTGAAGTGAAAGTTAAGTGTGAATGGGAGAAAATTACCTGGATTCTTCTTTTATATATGACACAAACCAAAAGAAGCAAAAAGGAATGAGAAAAGTGAGGAAGAAAGAGATCGAAGGAAGAAAAGGAAAACAGAAGTGAAGAAACAAAGTAAAAAAGGCAAAGAAGGAAGACACCTAAGGTAAAACATCACCATTTTGGTTTGCATATGAAAGTGACATTAGCTATTAGTTTAATTATGCTTTCTTTCACCATTTTGGTTTGCATATGAAAGTGACATTAGCTATTAGTTTAATTATGCTTTCTTCCTCTTCTCTTGGGAACATGTGGGACCTATGGTGGTGTTTGGGTTGTCTCCTAGAGGAAAGTGATTTACATGTTCCAAGTTAGGTAATATAACTCCATGAATTAGCAAGAAAACTCCAACATGAAATTATATCATGAACTTGGACATTTGGCTTGTGTTTCATCCATAAAACATGATGTATAACCTCATTAACTTAGTTCGCATATAGACATTAAGGCATATTGAATTTTGCTTACTAAAAGTTAACCTATTCATGAATTAGGAGACCATCACATGGCCTAGCTAAAAAATGTCCAAGATCGCATACCCAACCATATAAAATCACATGGGCCCTGTGATTCCTAATACTACACCTTTGTACAAAAACCTAAAGGCTACATAACCTGACTGTGTAATTTTGCATGAGCCTTGCATTTTCCTATATAACATGTCAATATAAACACTAGAGAATCACATAGCTTAGCTTGTAAATTCACATAGGCCTTGTGGCTCTTCAGTTTGTGAAATTAATTAAAATGCCCTATTGTTACAATCCTTCTTGTGTGCTTAAGTCTGTATGCACCAACTTAAAGAGTTTATATTATGTCTATGATATGAAAGACTACTTGACACCTATTAATTGGTATTCTTGTAGTTGTTTATGAATTATCTTAATGATTTGCTTTACACATGAATCATGAGAGATACAAGATATTGTTACTATGGTTTAAGGAACCATATGGTCTAGTTATGAAAATCCACTTCAGTCATATGATAGTACAAGCATAATTGGTTGCAGCTTAAAGCCTTTGGGAACTAAAGAAAGTCATTAAATAAATATACATAATTAAATAGTAAATATATATAACTAAGATCATGCCATAATTCTTGTGCTTATGGAGTACCATTTATGACCAAGGACCTTATAATATAGACTATGACAATTATGATCGAAACATGGCCATAGACTAATATTTGAATCATGAACCTTTTGACCTATGATGTATATGGACTATTATACAAATATAGATCATTAAAAAAAGGACTATAAAGACATCAAAATAGAAAAGACACTATTAAATGAAAGGTTTCAAGGAAAAATGATTACATTGGGACAAACTATATGAGTATATGTGATTATTTGTATTACTTATATTCTTTGTATCTTTCATGATCCATTTACCTAACAACCTCGCATGTGCTTGTTTATTTGTTTGTATCTTGTAAATTATTATTTTTCTTGCAATAATTTGTGATGAGAAAAAGAAATGTGAAAGTGGAAAAGAATATATATTAGTTAGGAGATAGGATTCTTTGACAAGGTAATCTTAGGAGATACAGTCCTCAAGAGACAAAGTCTTAATTCGAGATGGTCTCTATAAGCTGATATCTTAAAAAAGGAGGTGTGCTTTAAGACATGAGGAATGATCCTTAAAAGAGATGTAACCTTTTATTGTGTGAATTTCTTGCAGATCCACTTTAAGGAATACCCTAGTTGGAAATGTTTGACATGAGCAATCTCATTTCTTGCCAATATGATATTAAAAAATGTGCTGATATATTATTTTATTTAGATTAGCCCGTGAGACCATGTTTAACTAGCTATATGTAGGATAGATAGGTTTTAAAGAACATATAACTGTTGATTTATGCATCATAACAATGTAGTGGGCATGAAAAGTATTCTCATATGTAGTGCTATATGTAAATATAAACACTATATATAAAATGGAATGTGGATGATAGGCTATGTTGGTAAGTGTCCATTGATTTTGTAGATGGTCACAAAAACTTCTAGTATATGTTCTTTGTATTTTTTGCATGAATATAGATGAGGATGTATGTCTATAGAAAGTTGGATATAATATCTTTTTGATATAACCACTAAAACATGTGCATGTTCATTTATCATGATAGTGGTATTTGATTCTGTGTTATTTATGCATTATCTTATTGATGCTCACCAGAATAATGACACCGCAAGTGTACAGGTCGTAAAAGTAGTACGTGATAAATCAAGGTCGTTCGCTCAGAGAATTATTATGATTGGTGATTAGGCATTAGAGTTCTTATGTTCATTTTAGTTAAACGAATCAACTTGTAATTAGGTTTTTATGAAAATTAATTCAAATGCAATTAGAAATAATGAAAGATGGGTTTTATCGAAATTAAGCAATTAAAGACATCCTAGGAATTCTAATCCCCTTTTTACACAATGTCAATCATCCCCTTTTGTATTAGTTACCTTATTGTTAATTTTAGAGTCAAATGTCTAATTGGGTATAAATGTCTTTTGATTCATTTAATTTCTATATCAACATGACTCTTTGATGTTTCAAATGAGTAGTTAATATTCAGTTACGCTCATACCTTATCCATACTAGCTAAGGCCCCTGAGTATATTTCTATCTCAAGTGCAAATTAGACTATATCTAATCCTAAGTTGCTTAATCAATGGTCTATAAGCAATTCCCTTCTTTCAAAGATTAATTACTACATCCACAATCAAACTAAAGGAGGCCAATCAATAGAATGAAACTATAATTCGGATTAAATACTAAAATCCTCAATAATCCAACATAATATCAAGGGAGACAATCTCCAAAGGTTAAAGGTTCATAGAATCCCTAAGGGTTACAAAATTTAGCCACTCATGGCTTGAAATTCACAATCAAACTTAGTAAACATATCAACAATCATCAACTAGAAGGGAAGATGGAGTAGAAACACTTAATCGGCAGAATAAATGATCGAATCAATGATTTTTCGATCAGAATAGAACTTCCCCAATATCTCTTATGCGTTTTTCTCCTCTTCTAGTTGGCCAGAACTCCCCTTGCTCGCTAAATGTCGAAACCCTAGCTTCCTTTCCTCTTTTTTAGCTTGTAAATCAAAGCTGTGCATTTTAAAGGCTGATCTCGCTATGGCGAGGAGTGACTCTCGCTATAGCGAGATCTCATAAGTTCTCAGATTTATGCTGCTTTCGTTACTTCCACGTTATAGCGAGTTGCTCCCTGGAATTGCTATGCAACGTGACTTCGCTATGGCGAAGTGTCCCCCTCGCTATAGCGAAAGTGCAATCTCGCTACGGTGAACTGTGTTCTCGTTGTAGCGAGAAGACTTGTTCCATCTGCATTTTCACTTTTCAGCTTTCCTTTCTTATTTTCAACTCTTTCTACAATCTACTACTTTTCCTTGAATTTGAAATCAATCATAAAATGAGACTCAAACTGATAAAAATGTTACAATTGAAACACTTTCTTTATTTCGTTTGATTGAATACACCTTTAACCATATTAATCAAGAGAAAAGTACTTTACCTCTCTAATTTAGTATCAAATATTTTCCTTTTTAATCCTAAATTAGGGAGTTATCAAACTCTCCCACACTTAAATCCTTGCTTACCCTCAAGCAAGTCTTAGAAAGAATCAAGCAATGTGATTATTAATTACTTCTTTTCCACAATAAACACTCAATCAATCAGAATTTCAGACCCCCCCACACTTAGAATGAAATCAATTTCATAAACAAAAGCTCAGCAAAACTCAAATTGAATTTGAAAATAATGTACTCATAGTAACACCCTGATTTCTAAAGTGTGTGTGTGTTCCATAAGAGATGTTTAAGAAGCAATCAATTAATCCTCAATAAACCCTCACTGCATTTTCAAGACCTAATCTAACTATCTATTCTAACTTTAATCATCAAAGTTCATTAAGAGGGGTCTCTATTGTTCAATGTAGAACTATTTTCAGTACAATCATTTTGTTTTTTTTTTTGTTTTTCTCTCCTCCTCAATTCACTTAATCCTTTTGACGCGAATGACAACATTGGTTATGAAGCCACCCGATTACTCAGATTAAGGAAATCCTCAGAGGGCTTCTAGCATACTTTTAGTTTTACCACTGTTTGACGCAAAAGTCCACACTTTTTGGTGTAAATCCCTGGTTACTAAGTGATTTCAACCATTGGAGTAGAGAAATTTTTTGTTTTTTGTTTTGTTGTTTTTTTTTAGCGCTAGATATCCCTCTCAAATGACAATTAAGTATCCATAAAAAACAGATAAATTGGGGAGATCTAAAATAACTGGGAGCTCATTAAAAGAAAAGCTTGAATTACTTCAATAATCATCTTATTGAAAAGCGCTCCTATTATGGGTGCACACTACAACTATATTACTTACTTTGTTTATATCAAGTTTGCTTAACCCCCACATTTATTGATTAGTATTCATCTAAAGTAAGAGGGGATGAATCTGGTTAAAATTTATTTTAGGGCATTATGGTGGATTGAAATGGTGGATTGAATATTATTATTGAAAAGACTTCCCTTTATTGTTAAAATGTTTATATCCACCTAACCTATGTTTACCTATGTTTACCTTCCCCCACACTTAAAGTGAACATTGTTTACAATATGTAAAATGGAGGAAACAAGAAGTAGAAAAGTAGAAGCAGATGGGGGCGGAGGGAAGGGATGTAAGGAGGTAGAAAAAGACAAGACTCCCCTGATAAGAAGAGATAAGGAAACGAGGGGCGTGTGCGAACAACTCCTGCATCTGAGAGACCAAAAATGGACAAAGAACACGCAGCAAACTGTAAGTTAGCGTTAGAAATAATAGAATAATTATGGGAATAGCCATTTCAGGATTCAAAAGCATAATAATATACAGTTATCCATATACAATTATCCAAAATTTAAAGTAAGGAAAAACAAAATAGAAACGGGCAACGGGACAGAAAGATCCTAAGAGTCAAAAGGCCCGAACCTATCCTGAGGTGTAGGATCTTGAGGGAGAACGATGACCGAAAGCTGAGGAGCCTCAGGAAGTGGAAGTGGAGGTGCAGGCATCAGATAGTCCATAAGCATCTGCAACTGATCTTTCATTGACATGACATACCCTTATCGCCTATCAATGGACTCTCTCACCCAACCCTCAAATTTTGTATGAGGTGGTAAATTGTGTCTCATCAGTTCTGGACTACCCAGTCACTGCTGTGGGGGAGGAGGTAGAGATGCCTCAGGCTGTGCCTGTGCAGGTACTTGTGTCTACGGGGATGTCTTGGCTCATCCTTCATACTGTCATATTTAAAGGGCCCATTTGGCTTAAATTGAGTATCATTTTTGGAAACGCGGCTACCCCCCATTGTAAGTAACTCCGTAAACATGTGAGGGTAAGCCAAGCTGACCCTGTCAGACCTCGCTACTTGTTTGAAATTTAGGTACATGAGACGGGGGATATTCACCCACTGCCTAGTCATAAAACACCAAGTCAGTGTGGCTCGTTCTTAGATCATGTCAGATCCATGAGAGCTCGTTAGGATGTTGCTAGTGATGAATTGCAACTAATACCGAGCAGGTTTGTTGAGTTGATTAACAGGATAGACTTTATTGACCAGCCATGCTCGTCCTTCAATTGCAATAGTGGTTTCCACCATTCCCAAGGAATGGACTGCGGATTCTCCAAGTAGGACTAGAATGCACATTCTGTGACATCGGGTATTTCATAAAAGTCTTGAAAGACTTTCTCATTGATGCTTACCCAGGCAGAATGGCAATAATATTCGTCTTCTTCCTCTTCTGTGTCCTCAAAGTTGGCATACAGTTCTTGGATCATTAGCGGAATCCGATGTACTGACTTTTTGGTGAAGCCTTGCAACCCATGCCACTCAAAATCAGGGAAGTGAGATCCAAGACATGGGGCACATAGTAGCGATCTTCAACTACCCCTTGGTCAGAAAAAAGTCTCTCGAAACAGAATTCCACTCTGGCTGATGCAAACCGATCCTTATCATAAGATTTCTTCTTTTGCTTTAAGGAGGAAGCTTCAGCAGTCTTAGTTTGCTTTTTAGGAGCCATAACTGTGAAATTCAAATAAGAATGAGAGAAAGAAATCAGTGGCAGCATTAATAGGAAACCATAGAAAAGCAGAAGAATGGGTGCTGACATGTAAAATGAGGAAAAGGAGAAAGGAGTGAATCAAATGAATGCGGCATGCTTATAATAGGGAAAAGACACTACTAAAAGCATACAAGGGACTAGGGGGCAAGGAACATGGAAGCAAACCAAGCAAAATCGTCCATAAAAGAGTAATTTTTGGAAAGCTCTCGAACTCGCTATAGCGAGTTGGATCTCGCTATAGCGAGATTGAACAGGGTTCTGGACAATCTGATTTAAACGAAAGAAAAACCAAATTAAAGATATCTTCCTGCACAGAAACAATTGACCAACAGAAATCATCTAGAAAAACTGACCAATTGACCCCTAATTACACAGATATATGCAAAACGAATCCAGCCCTAATATAGTCAGAAACAACGAAAACAACCAGCGATTCAGGTGAGAAAGGAGTCAATCAACTTACCTGATGTAAAGAATGCGATGGATGAGGGGAATGTGAACGTAGGAAGTACGAGATACAGCAAAAGAAAGAAAAGAATGGATGGAGGTGCTCCGTCGCAATGGCGAGAATGAGAACGACGGAATGAGGGAAATTTTAATTTGTTTTATTAGGCTTTTTTTTTTAATTTTTTTTATAGAGCCTCGCCATTGCTAGGCAATAGCGAGGGCTTCTCTAGGATTATTACCACAAGCAGAGCTGCTGTCCTCGCAATAGCAAAATTTCCTCTTGCCATTGCGAGAAAACTTAGATAATTATTGGTAACCGACGAATCTCGCTATAGCTAGGCTATAGCGATGAGCTCTCTGGTGTTTCTACTGAGCCATGGAAATGCTGCATTCGCTATAGTGAATGAGTTATCTCGCAATAGCGAGAAAACTTTGTAAAAATTTATGCAACATGTCACTCGCCACAGCCAGGCTACAACGAGATATAATCTGGACTTTGTACCATAAGGGAACACAGAGATCTCGCTATGGCGAAATAATCTTCTCACTGTAGTGAGAACACTTAACATTGCTGACTTTGGCTTGCTATAGCAAGGCCATAGTGAGATACTCTCTGGTTTATATACTAGAAGTGGGACAAGCAGGCTCATCATAGCGAGATAGGCTCCTCGCTGTAGCAAATAAATTTTTTTTTTAAATCCCCCACCGAAATGCTTACTAAAATAATCTCTAACTCTATTTATACTTCCTATCAACATAACCTATTGCCCTCAAACTGTAACCAAATATAACAGATGATCAATAGTATTAGAATAATGAATTGCAGTTCAAAGCATGGTTAGAGACTCCCTGAAAATTATATCTGGTGTTGCCCTGTCCTGCCAACCACTTGTTCCTTAATATCAGACATTTCAACACCAATATTTAACCTACAAAACACATAAAGAAAAAAAAAGAAATATCAAACCCAAAAACAAAAACAACTTTAAACTCAAACATAAAAGTAAGAAGAAAACTTGGGTTGCCTCCCAAGGAGTGCTTGGTTTATAGTCCTCAGCCAGACTTTGTCAACCAATTAAAGAGGTTGAGCTAAGTTATGGACCGTTGTCTATCGGTCTATCTCGCCACCCAAATAATGCTTAAGCCTTTGACTATTTATTTTAAATTGATCTCTTGACTTTTCATCTTGAACTTCAATAGCTCCATAAGATGTCACAGAGATTACCTTGAATGGACTAGACCACCTTGATCTCAACTTACCTAAAAATAACTTTAAACGAGAATTATAAAGTAACATAAGGTCTCCAAGTTCAAATGTCTTTGGTAAGATGTGTTTATTATGAACTCTTTTGGCCCTTTTTTTATAAATCCTAAAGCTTTCAAAAGCTTGCAATCTAAACTCATCTAACTCATTTAGTTGCATTAGTCTTTTTTCACCCACTTTAACCATATCAAAATTTAATTTCTTTAGAGCCCAAAAGGCCTTATGCTCTAACTCAATAGGCAAATGACAAGCTTTGCCAAAAACTAATTGATAAGGAGACATATCTATTGGAGATTTAAAAATAGTCCTATATGCCCATAAAGCATCATCAAACTTATCCGCCCAATCCTTTCTAGTGGGACTCACAGTTTTTTCTAAAATTCTTTTTATCTCCCTATTAGATACTTCACAAAGGCCGTTAGTCTGAGGATGGTAAGCTAAAGCTATTTTGTGATGAACTCCATATTTTGCCAGCAAAGATTTAAACAAGCGGTTATTGACATGAGTTCCACCATTATTAATAATAGCTCTAGGGGTGCCAAAACGAGAAAAAATATTTTTCTTTACAAATCGCACCACTATTTGAGCATCATTATATTAGCAAGCTACCGCCTCAACCCACTTACTTACATACTTAACTGCCACTAAGATATATTGTTGGCCTCTAGAAGAAATAAAGGGACCCATAAAATCAATTCCCCACAAATCAAACAACTCAACTTCAAAGATACTGGTTTGAAGAAGTT
Source organism: Erythrophleum fordii (assembly GCA_032878935.1). Lineage (NCBI taxonomy): Eukaryota > Viridiplantae > Streptophyta > Magnoliopsida > Fabales > Fabaceae > Erythrophleum > Erythrophleum fordii. Next base: position 6,719,030 of record JAVQMF010000029.1, read on the forward strand.
CATGTCTTTTAGAAATATTACCGGATCGTTGACAAGCATCACAGTGAGAAAAAAAAAATGAGAATCCTTAAACAATGACAGCCAATAATATCCAGATTGCAAAACTTTATATGCAGTACGTTGGCCACTAAAATGACCACCATAAGGAGCAGCACGACAAGCATGTAAAATATTATTTTGTTCAGTTTGAGGTACACACTTTTGCAAAATTTGGTCAGCACACTTCTTATACAGAAAAGGTTCATCCCACACAAACCATTTCACATGTAAAAAAATTTTCTTTTGATAATATTTTAATTCACCAGGCACAATACCACTGACTAAGTAGTTAGTATAATCAGCATACCAAGGCACAGACATATAATTCACAGCAAATACAGACTCATCAGAAAAACTTTCATTAATTAATAAATCATCAACACACTCATAACTATTCACAAGTCTAGACAAGTGATCAGTAACTTGGTTTTCAGTTCCTTTCCTATCAGCAATTTGCACATCAAATTCTTGCAATAATAGAACCCACCTAATCAACCTAGGTTTAGATTCTTTCTTACACAATAGATATCTGATTGTAGCATGATCAGTATGAACTATAACTCTAGTGCCTATTAAATACACCTTAAATTTCTCAAAGGCAAAGACAACAACAAACATTTCTTTTTCAGTAATTGAGTAATTTATCTATGCTCCAACCAGAGTTTTGCTTGCATAGTAGATAGGATGAAAGATCTTACCATGTCTTTGCCCAAGTACAGCTTCAACCGCATAATTGCTCGTATCGTATATGACTTTAAAGGGTAGTGACCAATCAGGGGCCACTATGATTGGCATGGTGATAAGCCTTTGCTTAAGCTTTTCAAAAGCTTTCAAGCAACTTGCATCCAACTTAAAAGAAGTATCTTTCTCAAGTAATTGAGATAGAGACTTTGCTATCTTTGAGAAATCTTTGATGAATCTCCGATAGAACCCAACGTGCCCTAAGAAGCTTCTAACAGCTTTCACATTGGTAGGGGGCGATAATTACTCAATCACTGAAACCTTAGCTCGATCCACCTCCAATCCTCTTTTTGACACCTTATGCCCAAGCACTATACCTTCACAAACCATGTAATGACACTTTTCCTAATTTAAAACCAAATTGGTATCTTCATATCTTTGCAAAACTCGTGTCAAATTATCCAAACATTCTTCAAAAGTAATGTCAAATACTGAGAAGTCATCCATAAAGACTTCCATGATATACTCGATCATGTCAGAGAAAATTAACATCATACACTTTTGAAATGTGGTAGGGGCATTACACAATCCAAATGACATATGTCTAAATGTGAAAGTTCCATATGGACATGTCGTAGTGGTTTTTTCTTGATCTTCAAGAGCAATGGCAATTTGATTGTACCCTGAATAACCATCCAAGAAACAAAAGAATTCTTTTCCAACTAACCGATCTAACATCTGATCGATGAATGGACGAGGGAAATGATCATTTCTTTTTGCCGTGTTCAACTTCCTGTAGTCCATACAAACTCTCCAACCTGTAACTGTTTTTGTGGCAATCATTTCATCTTTCTCATTATTCACCACTGTCATTCCTCCCTTCTTAGGGACACATTACACCAGACTTACCCAGTCATTATCTGAGATGGGATAGATAATATTGGCATCAAGCCACTTGATAATCTCTTTCTTGACCACTTCTTTTATTATAGGATTTAATCGCCTTTGATTCTCCACTAATTTCTTATGGTCATCTTCTAAGAGAATTTTGTGCAAGCAGATGGCTGGACTAATCCCTTTTATATCAGCTATAGTCCAACTGATGGCTCTTTTGTACTCTTTTAACACTTTTAACAGTTATTTTTCTTGGGGAAGAGTTAGTGCAGATGAAACAATGACTGGTAATATCTCTCTTTCCTTCAAATAAGCATATTTTAGATGTGGGAGAGGTTTCAACTCCAACATTGGAGGCTACTCGATGGATAGTGGGAGGACATGAGTTTTTCATGAAGTCAGCTCTAGTGATTCAAACTGGCCATTCTGCTTGGCTACAGGTCTAAATGCATTCAGTTTGTACTCAACCTCCATTCTCATCACCTCTCCTATATTTGGTTTACCAACAAGTACTGCTTCTAGAGAATTTATGAAAGTGAAAGAATTTAATTCTTCTTGAATTACCTCCTCAATAATAGACACCCTTGAGCATTCTTCCACACTATCCAGGTGCTTCATAGCTTTCTCCACACTGAAGGTAACTTACTCATCTCTAAGTCTCATTATAATTTCTCCTTTTTTCACATTAACTAATGCTCTGCTCGTAGCCAGAAATGGCCTCCCCACTATTAAAGGGATATCTCTGTCCTCTTCAATATCAAGCATAATGAAATCAGTAGGATAAATGAATGGGCCAACCTTCACTAGCACGTTTTCAATGATTCCATATGGATAAGAAAAGCTTCTGTCAGCCAATTGTAGTGTGATAGTTGTTGGGTTGGCTTCACCCATCTGTAGCTTTCGAAAGACAGATAGTGGCATGAGATTCACCACAGATCCTAAATCACAAAGTGCTCGACCCTCAAATTTATCCCCAATCATGTAAGGGATAGAGAAAGAACCAGGGTCTTTGCACTTAGTTGGAAAATTGGATTTGAGGATATTAGTGGTCTCTTTTGTTAAAGCCACTATTGCAAATTCAGTGAACCACTTCTTCTTGCTAAGCATGTCCTTAAGGAACTTAGGATATTTAGGCATTTGCTCTAAAGCTTTAGAGAAAGGGATATTGATGTGGAGTTATTTAAATATGTCCAAAAACTTCTTATACTGCTCATCAAGGACCTTCTTTTGTAATCTCTGAGGAAATAGAGGTAATGACACTACTTTAGGATGCACCACCGTCTTTTCTTCAGACTTTTTCACTTTATATTGCCCCTCATTGACCTCTTCTTTTTCCTTTAAACTAGCAATTTTTTTCTCTTTTTCCTGTTGAAGTTCTTCATCTTCAATCTGAGTGACGCCTGATGGACCCTTAGAATTTATCTTGTTCGGCTCCTTCACTTGAACTTGTACTTCAGGGAGCTTTTTACCACTTCTCAAAGTGATAGCTTTACATTCTTCCTTACCATCTCTCCTCGAATTAGGGATTGTATCACTTGGCAAACCTCTTTGATGCAGTGCATTCACAGCAGAAGCTAACTGCCCCATCTGTACTTCTATATTTTTGAGAGAAGAATCCACCCTTGCATTAATGCCAGCTTGCTCTTCATTATTCTTGATTTGAGTGGTCATGAATTTAGCCAAAACTTCTTCTAAATTCATTTTGGGCTCCTGAATAGGCACATTTTACCTTGCCATTTGAGAGAACCCAGGAGGTTGAGTTGGCCTCGTTCAAGAGGATGATGGTTGATTGAGTGATGAGCCATTCTTCCAAGAGAAATTAAGGTGATTACGCCATGCAGGATTGTAGGTGTTTGAATACGGATTCTGATTCTTCGAAAAATTTCCTACATAGTTAACTGATTCTGTAGATGTAAAGGGACAATAATCCATTGAGTGTAGATCCCCACAATTTTCACAGGTAGTTGGCGCCACTTGAGTAAAACAAGCATTCATATGCTGACTTCGTTGCACTTGAGATTCCAACAGGTCAAATCTCTTGTTCAGAGCAGAGAGAATGGTTGCAAGTGGAACGGAGGAATCTTCTTGAGCATTAGCAACATTAGCACTCACCTTTTTGTCACCCCCTCTTTGCACATAGCTTTCAGATAATGTGTCCAATGTCAGAATAACATCATCTGTGGGCATTTTATCTCAACGCCCATTTAAAATAACATCCAACATCGTATCAGTTTGTGGGGTTTGACGTGTGTAAAAATTCTGAACAATGGCACAATTATCCATCCCATGACTCAGGCACTGGCGGAACAAATGTTTGTACCTCTGCCATACAGCATATAAATGCTCGTCTGAAACTTGCTTGAAGTTAATAAACTCACGACGGGCATCGGCTATTCTATTATTTGGAATGAAGCTAGCTCTGAATCTTGCCTCCAACTTGTCCCAAGTGTCAATTGAACCCTCCAGCAGAGTCAATAACCATTCCTTAGCTTTTCCTTGTAGAGAAAGTGGGAACAGTCTAAGTCTCAGAACATCCCTTGGTACCCCATTCTGTTTGAATGAATCACACATTCCCAAGAATGATAGGATGTGATGGTTGGGATCTTCATCGGACTTCTCTCCAGTAAACTGTCCATTGACCTGCAACATGGAGATCATCATAGGTTTTAGCTTAAAATTAGCAGCTTGAAAGTCTGGTACTATGATGCTAGGCTGAGTAGTTCCCATGGTTCTTTCCACAAAATCCTTAATAGTGCGATTCTAATTATCTTCATATGCCATATTTGTGGTAAGAACGTTTGTCTCACCTTCAGATTGGATTAGCTTAGACCCTTCAGCCAAAATATCCGTCAAACTCCTTATCTTTCTAGATGTTCTCGTGGATTTGGATTTAGATAGCATAAACTATGTACTTATGAAAACAAAGGAGTATAGATCAAGAGTCTCACTAAATAAAGGAAACCAAAAGGTAATTACTAAAGAAGTATTAATAAAATTACTAAAACTAACAAATGAAAACATAAATTAATAAGAGAACAAATGAAAAGAAATTAAGTGTTTAAGTTAAAACTACTCAAAGCCCTCTAATTCTCTTCACCAATTGCCTTGATTTCTCGGCAATGGTGCCAAAAACTTGATGCTGACCAGAATAATGACACCGCAAGTGTACGAGTCATAAAAGTAGTACGTGATAAATCAAGGTCATTCCCTCAGAAAATCATTACGATTGGTGATTAGGCATTAAAGTTCTTATATTTATTTTAGTTAAACGAATCAACTTGTAATTGGTTTTTATGAAAATTAATTCAAATGCAATTAGATATAATAAAAGATAGGTTTTATCGAAATTAAGCAATTAAAGATACCCTAGGAATTCTAATCCCCTTTTTGCACAATATCAATGATCCCTTTTTGTATTAGTTGGCTTATTGTTAATTTTAGAGTTAAAGGTCTAATTGGGTATAAATGTCTTTTGATTCATTTAAACTCTATATCAACATGACTCTTTGATGTCTCAAATGAGTAGTTAATATTCAGTTACGCTCATACCTTATCCATACTAGTTAAGGCCCCTGAGTATATTTCTATCTTAAGTGCAAATTAGACTATATCTAATCCTAAGTTGCTTAATCAATGGTCTATAAGCAATTCCCTTCTTTCAAAGGTTAATTACTACATCCACAATCAAACTAAAGGAGGCCAATCAATATAATGAAACTATAATTCGGATTAAATACTAAAATCCTCAATAATCCAACATAATATCAAGGGAGACAATCTCCAAAGGTTAAAGGTTCATAGAATCCCTAAGGGTTACAAAATTTAGCCACTCATGGCTTGAAATTCACATCAAACTCATTAAACATATCAACAATCATCAACTAGAAGGAAAGATAGAGTAGAAACACCTAATCGGCAGAATAAATGACCGAATCAATGATTTCCTGATCAGAATAGAACTTTCCCAACACCTCTTGTGTATTTTTCTCCTCTCCTAGTCAGCCAGAACTCCCTTTGCTCGTTGAATGTTGAAACCCTAGCTTCCTCTCCTCTTTTTTAGCTTATAAATCAAAGCTATGCGTTTCAGAGGCCGATCTCGCTATGGTGAGGAGTGACTCTCGCTATAGCGAGATCTCATAAGTTCTTAGATTTCTGCTGCTTTCATTACTTCCACGCTATAGCGAGTTGCTCCTTGGAATTGCTATGCAACGCGACTTCGCTATGGTGAAGTGTTCCCCTCGCTACAGCGAAAGTGCAACCTTGCTACGACAAACTGTGTTCTCGTTATAGCGAGAAGACTTATTCCATTTGTAATTTCACTTTTCAGCTTCCCTATCTTGTTTTTAACTCTTTCTACAATTTGCTACTTTTCCCTGAATTTGAAATCAATCATAAAATGAGGCTCAAACTAATAAAAATGTTACAATTGAAACACTTTCTTTATTTCGTTTGATTAAATACACCTTTAACCATATTAATCAAGAGAAAAGTACTTTGCTTCCCTAATTTAATGTCATATATATTCCTTTTTAATCCTAAATTAGGGAGTTATCACTTTCATATACAACAAAACAAGGTAACAAAAATAATTTTCTATGGCAATGTAGCTAAAATATTGCAAAGTTTTTAAAATATCTTGTTTTACTAGGAATGAGAATTCTCTCTGTATTTTTGGCATGTATATAGATGAGGATGTATGTCCACATTAAACTAGGTATAACATCTTTTTGATATAACTACTAAAACATGTGTATATTCATATATTAGGATAGTAATATTTAATTCTTTATGTGATTTATTATCTTTCATATGCAGCAAACAAAGGTAATAAAAGTAATTTTCTATGATAACACAACTAAACCATTACAAGGTTTTCAAAATATGTTGTTTTACTAGAAATGAAAATTCTCACTATTTTATTGCGATGTCTTCAAATCCAATACAATTAGAGTACGCTAACCAAGAGAATCATGATTATGGTGGAATGAATCTGAATGGAGATCCCATTCATAGGACCTATGTAAGTGATTTTGAGTATAAAGATAAGCATAGTTGATGATGGGATGCTCAATTTTCTATTACTCTAGACATATGTAATAATAAACTGAATGGGAGTTATTCCCACTTTTTCATATTGACCTATTAAGAACAATAATAGGTGGTTAGTATATGATGGTCGACTAATTTTAGGGTACTTTGGTTGTATACAACTCTGACAAGCATTTCTTAATACTCAAAATTCAAATTTCTATAAAAGCATACTATATGGTACATTTATTTGTTTCAATTACCTAACAATTGAATGATACTATTCACTTTGAATGCATGGCTAGTCCTGCCACTTTCATGAGTATATGGAATAATAATGAATGCAATTACCAAATTGATGTGTATTTTGAAAATAGAAATTATATAACAAGGATGTTACACTGAGCACTTGTTTAACGACTCAATATGACCATTTATTTAAGGATGGCATGCAGAAGAATACAACAATTTAACTTTATGCAATCAAAGAGTTCTTTCCAAAATTTCTCACAAAAAATTAGATCTTTATCTATAATAATAGTTTCTAGGCACCATATTATCCATGGATAATTAAGCCACCTTTATTGTTGAAAATGGGTTCTGCAATGCCATGAAGTGTGCTGTTTTGCTCAATCTATCAACCACTATAAGGATTACTAACTTATTATATGATTTAGGTAAGCCATTAATGAAATTCATATTTAAATCAATCCATATGGCATGGGGAATGTGTAAAGGTTATAAATGACTCACAGTAACTATATTTTCTTGTTTATGTCTTTGGCATACTTAGCACCCTCTCATATAATTCCTTACATCCTTTTCCATACCCTTCCAATGGAAGATGTTTGATGAGTGCCTGTAAGTTGCTGTTATAACTAAATGACCTCTGACTGCATCATTATGAAAATACTTAAGGAGTTACAATTTTAATTCTATATCTTCCCTTACTACTAGCTTGCCTTTCCTCTTAAGAATGTTATGATTCCAACTATACTTACGAGGGACAGAGGATTAGTTTCCAATTATAAGATAATGTCTCTTAGTTTCTCATCTTTTTGCCAAGAAGCTTTCACTTTATTGTTGATGCTAGATGTGGTGTTAACAATGGCTAGGCAAGTCCCTCTTCTGTGTTCAAAGGTTTTTCTTTCACATGTGGTCTCTTGGATAATGCATCCACCACTACATTCTCTTTCCCCTTTCTATATTTTATTCTATAACTTAGACCTTATAATTTTTCTAGCCATTTATATTGCTCTAGAATCACCATTTTTTGCTCTAGTAGATATTTTAAGGCTAAATGATTAGTGTTGATTATAAAAGGATGGCCAAATATATACTGTTGCTATTATTTGACTATAAAGATTATGGTTGCCAACTTTTTTTTGTATGTTACTAGGCTCTTCTTAGCAGAACATAAAGCTTTGCTCACATAAGCAATAGGGTATTTGTTTTGAGAAAAGAACAACCCTATATCTATATTAGATGCATTTATTTTTATTACAAATGACTACAAGAAGTCAGGGAGAGCCAATACATGTACGAAGGCCATCAATTTTTTATGTTTTTCAAATGCCATAATAGTTTCTTCATTCCATTTAAACTTCTTATTCTTCTTTAGCAATTCAATGAGTGGCTTAGTGGGAGACCTATAATGCTTTACAAGTCTTTAGTAATAAACCCAAAAATCCTCTCAAGAATTGTATATTTGTGGGTGTTGGCCAAGACAGAATGGTTACTATTTGTTAAGGTCTATTGCTACTCCATTTTTCAAAATTACATGTCCAAGATAATTAACTTGTTCCACCCAAAAAAACACACTTGCTCTTTTTTTGTAAACAATGCATGCTCTTTCAACATTTGTAATGTCACTTTAAGTGTTGTAAGTGGCCTTCCTAAGAGTTGTTATGGACCAAAATATCATAAAAAAATATTAAAATAAATTTTTTGAAGTAAGATATAAAAAAAAGAATTCATTACCCCTTGGAAAGTACTAAAACATTAGTCAATCCAAATGGCATCACAATAAAATTGTACAATCCTTTATGTGTTTTGAAAGTTGCCTTGTGCACATCTTCGGCATCCATTCCTATCTAATGGTACCCCATTCTCAAATCTAGCTTGAAAAAGAAGTTTGAACCATGCAACTCATTAGCATCTATGTGAGTCTACCCAAGCTCTTGCTCGATTCTTTTAATTGATCCTGGCTTCTCTTTCACCATTCTTCCTGATCGAAATTGGCTCTGATACCAATTTGTCACAGAAACTCCAGGAAAAGATAGAAAATCCTTTTAAAACTTCTCAGTACTCATTTCATAACTTTTGTCCCTTCTAACTGACCCATTCTTATACTAGCTAAGGATCATTAGAGGGGTGAATAGGTAAAATACATCAATGGCCATTACAACAAATAGCAGAACCTAACAAGAGTTTAACTAGACTTTCCTTCTATTCTCTTTTATTCATCATTCACACGTATCGCATGGGAAGAAAAATTACTAATAATCACATTATTGTGTATCTCCACACCACCTTACATTTTCAGGGCCCATTTAATTGCATACTTCTATTGCCACAAAGATGAAATACACGTTTGTTATTATCATGAATGAACATCGACGAATACTAGCAACACAAATCAGTTATACATGAGAATGAATTTGATCCTTCGTAGGGAACAATTATACTTATATGAATTGTGTTCATACATCTCTGTTTTATTCAGCCCCCCTGATTAGCCAATCATGATGATGATCCTTTCCCAAGATTCAAAATAAGAAACCAAGCTTTCGTCTTCGAGGGCCTATTATGCTTACCATTGGAAGAAAATTTTGAGCCATGGATGGAGACAGCTGGTTCAGATTAAACATCAACCATAAAATTGTATGTCACTGCAAGCTTTAAGTCTTGTAATTTGAAAAATTTGTCAGTAGATTCAATTTATAAAAGATGGATATAACAAGTCAATCAAGATATGTAAACATGTTAGACATTTTTTTTACATGAAATCTACTTCTAATATACTTACATGTATATTTATAATTGACTTGACTACTTATCTTTTATAATTTGAGCCTACCCAAAAATCTCTAGTGTGGCAATATGCAGCGTCTCATAGACCAATCTTTTCTATCGTTTATTATATCAAATATTGGCTCAAAGGCACTACTACCAATAGTCCCCACAGGAGCACTTCCCGTCTTTGAAATGATGAAATCTCTGGACATCCCTAAGAACAATTTGCCTACCGAAGATAAATGATATAAATTTAGCAGCATTGTGGAAGATTCTTGACCACACGAATTGTTGTTCCAGGGGGAGTCTTCAGAAGCCCAAATGCAATGGCCAATTTCTCACTGTGATATCTAAGAATAACTTCTTTCTCTTCATCTTCCATGTCTGCATGAAAGACAAGAGAAGTATCAGGTATGTACCCAGCTAGCTTCAATTCTTTTACTAGTTCATCAAGTGCATGGTGCAAAGCAGTAGAAGTGGAATGAACTCCATCCCCAGAGAAGAATTCATGAACAACATTGTTGACCTCTATAGAGCTACATCCAGGAATCTTCACTGCCCCTCTATCTTTCATCATTTTCCTCAAGAAATTCACATCATCCCATCTTCCAGATCTTGCACACAAGTTTGACAAAATCACATAATCCCCACCGTGGGTGTCATCGAGTTCAAAGATTCTTTGAATCACTCGCTTTCCCAATTCAACATTCCCATGACTGCCACAAGCAGATAGCAATGTGCGCCAGAGGATTGGATTGGGCTTAATGGGTAATTCATCTATGAATTTATAGGCCTCTTCCAAGCGTCCAGCTCTACCTAGCAAATCAACCATACACCCATAATGCTTTATGCTAGGTACAATCCCATAGTTGTGAATCATACTATGGAAGTACTCATAGCCTTTCTCTACCAATCCATTGTGACTACAAGCATACAATATACCCAAAAATGTTATATCATCAGGCCGCACTTTTGCCTCGTTCATTTCTTCCAACATTGAAATGGCTTTGAAACCCTGGCCATGAGTGGCATAGGCAACAATTATTGTTGACCAAGCCTGTGTGTCTCTCACACACATGTTCTCAAACACAGAAGCCGCATCATTCAGACTCCCACATTTTGCATACATATCTATAAGTGCAGTATTTACCTTAACATATTGATCAAACCCATTTTTCTTAACATATTCATGTATCCACTTTCCCAAGTTTAATGCACCCAACAAAGCGCAAGATGAAAGGGCAACAAGCATGGTGACATCAGTTGGCTTAAGATCCCTCTCTTGCAATTCTCGGAACAAAGCCAAGGCCTCATTAGGTTGACTATTTCGAGCATAACTAGTAATGAGTGCATTATATGTAACAACACATGGTTCAGAAATCTTATCAAACACCCTTCTAGCAGAGTCTATATCATTACACGCAGTATACATATTTATAAGTGTTGGGCATACATACATGTTATCATTGACCCCAATTTTGATAGCAAGGCAATGCACTTGTTTTCCTTCTTCCAAAGCTTTAACTCTAGCGCATGCCTTGAGAAGGGACGAGAAGGTATAATCATCTGGAGGAGGCCAGAGCATAATAGTTGAGCTAAAAGCACCATTGCTCGAAGTGGATTATCAAGGCGAGCGTAGCCACGTGCCATAGTGTTGAACAGGACAATGTCTGGTTGGGGAATTCTGTCGAACATCTTGTGGGCATAATCCATGGAAGCGGTGCTGGGGTTGGAAGTGCAGAAATTCATGAGCTTAGTGAGTACAGAGACGTCGTCTTTGAAGTGGGTTTTGATGGCATATGCTTGGATTTGCTTCAGCTCTCTGAGAGAGGCGCATTTGTGTATGAGAGAGAGCAGGTGGGGTAAAGGAAGGAGGGAGGGTTCGTTGTTTCGTGGTGCGTCTGTGATGGGTTTTGGAGAAGAAAGTGGGGTTAACTGGAGAATGGGTGCTGCCATTGTTGTGCTCCAATTCCTTCTTAACTGGGTCTATCTGTGAGTGCATCTGAGAATGAGATTGTGGAAGGAAATGTTGGAAGATGATATCCCAATGTAAATTTTTCCGGCAACAAAAGATTCGTGGGTAGGATCAGGACAAGTAATAAAGTATTGAATTCGTGGAAGGGAGACATGAGCTTCGGCTTTCTGGAAGTGAAGAGATTGTACAGGAAGTGAGGGGAAAGGGCAATGGATAATAGTGGATAAAGTTGATAATTTTTCCTTGCAAAATTACAATTTTTTTTTGTTTTGGGTAAAAAAATTAATAAGGCTAGTTGTTTAAATATATAAAAAAATGTAAAAAAATAGATAGATCAAATAAAAAATAAAATATATTTTTATATTTAAAAATAATAAAAAATATAGTTAAATAATTAATTAAAAAAATATAATAAATATTGTGAAAAAAAGGAATAAATCAAAGGGACCCTAAAATAATTTCGAACTAAACAAAATCTGGAGGGAGAAAATATCTCATATCTTTCCAAGTGTAATTCGCCTACTATTTCCATAAGTTTTTGAATTGGCACCAGTGATTCGAGATGTGTTGTGGTCAAATTTTCTTCCCTGCAATTTCAGTGTGTTAGCTCATTTAGTATGAGGATTTTTTTTTTTTAATTTTAGAATAATTATTATATTTTTATAAATATTATTTAATGCTTTTTATCTGTTTTATTATATTTTTTTTAAAGTTAAGACATAGGGGTTATTTTTCATATGTAAAATCAATTTTTCCATTCCATTTTTAATTCTTACATCTATATAATGTAAAAAATTCTTTTTCGAAAAAAATCCTTGCATTTATATATTGTACAATGTACAATTAATTTGTATAAAGAGTGAGAAGTTTAATTTAATATAATTGTTTTAGTGAGTTTTAAGAATTGTTTTGAGTTGTTCTAAAATAATTAATAGTATTATAAAAATTATAATGTTTTTATAATATTTTGAGTAATCAATATTTTTATAATTTATCTGTTATGAAAAACAAAAAATAAATAATATTTTAGGCAATAATTTTTTAAAAAAACACTTGCAGTATAATATTTGTAGAAAAAGTACAACATTGTCAAATATGTTTTTACTTATTTGGAGGAGACAATATAAAAGAAAAGTTAACTAAACACAAATTTATGACTTTTGTGGTAAAAAAACACTAGGAACAAAAGTCACGATAATTTCAAACGGAAGTTAATTAATTCAGAGACTATGATAAAAAAATTCAGTATACAATATTTAATTCCCATAAATTGCAGGAAAATTTATATAAATACATGAGACTCCAAATATATATTGTATATTATTTATTAATTTCTTTGTCAAAATTAGCGTTTCAATAACTGCTATTTATATCAAGAATAACTACAATAAAAAAGTCTTGTCCTTAATCATTATTATTTTTTAATGTGGCATATACTTATTTTTCAAAGTAAATTGTATCATGTTTGGCTAAATTATATATCATATTTTTTATTTTAAAAATTACACTCTCTTTCAATTTATTTTTTATCAATAAAATTTATTTTTTACATAATATAAATTTTTTTAAATAACATTATTTTAATTGTTTTTAACAACATATTAAGAATAAAATTATAATATCATATTGTAAAAAAAATTAATTAAAAAAATAGTTTATAACATATATGAAAAATGTCAAGAAAATTGGATATAAGTTTTAAAAAAAGTCATATATATTTTAACCAAATTCAAATAAAGTCAATGTAATTTACTTTATTTTTATTTAAAAAATTTGTAATAATATGGAAAATTTGAATTTGCTTTATTTAATGCCATACGTTACAAATACAGCCTCACAGTCGCAATCGCCTTTTGCATTTCAAAGTCAATGGTTTTAGATTCTTGATAGGGGGAGTTTGATGGCTGATCTCTTGAAGAAAAGTGAAAGTTTAAAGCAAACAACTATGGCATAAGAATCATTACTTAACAAACTTTCAAATGAGGTATGATGTAAGCCATGATATTGTCATTTCCTTGGTCTTCTTTTTCTTCCATAATTCAGCCTAGAGAGAGAAAGTAAGAAGAAAGCTTTTGTTTGACAAAAATTTAATAAAAACAAGTGTTTAGAATTGTAGAGAGTAAGATTATATTAAGAAAAAACCACGAGAGGATATAGGTTGCAAGTTTCCATACTTAGGGTTTCACTTGCACCCTGAGAAATATAAAGTTATAAAATGATATTTTAGATCATCTAAAAGCATATTTGAATTCATAAGAGGTCTAGGAAGCTTCATGGATATCAAATTCCTTAGGAAAACTAAGAAAACTCTATGGGCTTCTTTATGTATGCATGTCTCGACCTAAAGGGGAAAAGTGCACTTAGGGGGAGTTTTCTTTGATTCTAAGGATACAAATGGCTTAGAAATGAATAATAGATACTTAAGAAACCATTGGTTTGAATTTAAGAACCATAGTTTGAAAGTTGGGAGTTTATGTTCCATTATGCATAAAGAAGTAATTTGTGTTAGACTCTTTGATTTAAGTTTGTGATAATTCTAATGAGTTTAAATAGAGTTATGTGACTTAGATTGAGTGAGAAACTAGAGCCAAAATGATGAATTATGTACTTGCTTTATTATGCTACTATATGGAGCCATATGAATGCTTAAAGTTAGAAGTAGCTTATATAAGGCTCGTGTGAGGCTAGAGATGGTTCTATTGATACCTTTTTGTATTGTTTGATGTGTTTAGGCTAAGCAAATCAAGTCTCTCCTAAGTATGTTTGTGAAGCTGAGAGAAGAGAAATCAAAACCAAGGAGAAACTTAGTGCATTCTTGAAAAGGTAGCTCTCCATCATTTATTATATGTATTTCTTGATTATTGGATTGTCATTGAATGCTTGTATGAATGTTTGAATCATAAAACATGTTTTTAGCTATTGATTTGATATTATGGTACCATTATGTTTCTTGAATTGTGTTTGGAATGTGACTTTGCTCTTGACGGATAAGGTGAAGTCAAAAGTTCCCAATAATGGGTGAGACAAGGCTAAAAGTCTCTTGGAATGAGTGAGGCTAAGTTAAAAGTCCCTAAAAAATGGGTGAGGCTAATCCAATAGTCCTAAATAGTTGGGGTACAACAAAAGTCCCTAGAGCTTGATTTTGATATTGACATGTTTATGTGATCTTAAAAGCATGTTTATATTTGATTCTTAAAAGTGTTTAATACATACTTATGTTCTTTAACATGACAATGTGCCATATATACTTATTTGATGGGTGAAAGAAATAGTGAAATTCTTTGAATCTCACTCTCCCCCACTTTCTATCTAACTTTGTCTAGGTGAAACTCAAAGAGCAAAGAATGAGAGCTATAGAGTATGAATGATGATACTTTGATAATAATATAAATTTTGATGTAAATTAATATCAAAGTATGTATGTATAAGTTATTTATGAGTTGTAAATCCTTGAGTATGTGTAAAAGTATATAAATATATCATATGTAATGAATATTAAACCAAATGTATAAGAATGTAGGATTTTGATATCCTTGAACCATGATGTCTATGTATATTTATGCATGTGAGATAGTGAATTTGAGTTCCATGAGACTTGGACCTACTATGATGCCTCCATACATTGTGTTTGAGCTTTTGGACTTGTTCAAATGGTCATTGTTCTTGTAAAAAGCCATTTGGTACCATTTGGAGCCATATGATTACTATTTTGAGCCATATTTTGCACTTAAACCAAAACTAAACCAAATGAACTAGTTTGGGTATGAAATTTGGCAGCCACATAGATCTCATTGAGAGTGTTTCACAGAGCTAAAGATTAGAAGTTTTAGAGCTCTGTGGAATATTTTATAATTTTTTAAAATTGGCCAAATTATACAAAGGCACAGTGCTTTGGATAGTCTGGTTTTTGTTGTCTTTAGAGGGACAAATAAAGTCTAATACTTATAAAATTTTACAAGCATATAGTTGGCATCATAAGCTTTCCATAGCCACTGAAAGTACTCAATTTGGAGCTCTGTAGAAGGAGAAATTTTTTTTTAAAGTTCTAGGTCCTATAGCTATCTAAGAATAGACCTGATGTACTACTCTATTACTTTCATAGGCTAAATGCTACTATCTTGGTCTGAAACTATTTTTATAATTATTTAATATCCAAAGCTTTCCATAAAGCTCATATGCCTGCTTTCGATTTTTCTAAAATTAGTTATAAATTTTTGAAATTAGTGTAAATTTTATGTGCATATTGTCAATTCGAGTCCTATGAAGATTTTATGTATTCCTCGAGCTAAACATACTAAAATAAGTATGAACAAACATGTTTGTGATGAAAATGAATTAACAAAAAGAAAAATTGAGGTTTGGACCCCTATAACTGAAGATGAACCATATGTGGGCCAAACTAAGTGTTGAAATCTTGATTGAAGATGTGAATTGCATGGAATGACTTGTGATGCTTGATCTTAAACTCGAATTTCATGCTTCTTTTGTGATGTTTGTGGTTGGGCAAGCATATTAAGGATGAGTTAGCATTGAACTATATCAAATTAAAGGCTAAGATAACCTCTTGTAGACAAGGCTCAGGATCTATCGATAAGATCTTGCAATTTACACTATAAAATCCCAAACCTTGTCAACAAGGTTTTCGGCCAACAATATAAGGTCTTCTAATTTAGTAAGTTGTAGCCTTTGACATGTGATGGTGTCACATAATGTAAACTCCATGAGGCCTTTGTAGTGGAGTTGCATCAAATCACTAATCTTAATCTCCATCATTAACTAATGGCAAAACATCATCTTGTTCATTGCCATTTTGATTCTCAAGAAATGTCATATGGTTTAAAGGTGAAACAAGTGAACAAGGAATGACAATACAATACTTTCTTTGAAAGTGATATCATGTGGTTTTTGAATTTCATTGTCCAACTTATCCTAAAAAAAATAGTATGAGAAACTCAATAACTCTTGTAGTATTTGAGAGACATTAAAATTTGAAACCTCTTCAGCTTGTACAATAACTTATGAAGAAACCACTAATGGTTTTCGAGTTAAGCATTCTAAAAATTGATTGTGAGGACTTACTTATACCTTATAATATCTTAGGCTAAGTTTTTTTCCCCCTTAATAACAATTTATATAGAGTCTAGGCACAAATTTACTAGGTACATGGTTTAAAATATAGGTGGTCATAATGAGATATTAATAGCTTTATTTGCATTGGCAACAAAATAATTCATACAATTTTAAGCCCAAATTTGTAGGAATCTTGCTCAATATATATGTGATAGTTTGCAAAGCATTACCTTACAAAAATTCGAGCAAAGTAGAATATGACTATATAGGCATCTCACCATATCCATCAAAGTGCGATTTTGTCTTTCTGCCATTCCATTTTGTTTAGGAGTATTAGGCACTGTCTATTGAACTTAATGCCATAATCCTTGAGGAATCTTTGAAATAGTATAGGATTTCTCCCAATTTCATCTAAGGGTGGTAATGAATAAGTACCTTATCAAATTTGAGATATTCAAATCTAAATCCAAAGTGTATATCCCATATCTAAATCTAACAAAATTTTACAATTTTGATACTTGCACCCAAAATTTACCCGTGCCTAAAATACTCAAATTTTTTTTATAAAAATTGTTTTAAGTATAGTATAAAGGATATTTGAAATATCCAACGTTCATATTTATCCTTCAAAATATAATTTAAAATATATTTTTAAAGTTTTAAACTTATGTAATTACTAATTACTTTAAAGATTGTATAAAAATCATAGTCTAACAAATAAATAAAAATAAATAAAGTTTGTAGTATATAATGTAATTTTTTAATGTATAATTATATATATTGTAATATATAGAGATAAGATATTAGGGGTGTTCATGAGTTAAGTCAAGTCAAATTTTAGCTTTAATCTGATGCCTGACTTAATTTTAAATAGACTTTAAAATTAAAACCTGTTGCTCAAGCCTAACTCGACTTAGTTTAATATTGGATAGTACTATGCCAATACCCAGTAGCCTAATATTTTTATTTTTTTAAAATTTATTATTAAAATTATAAAATAACTAAAAAAAGAAAATTTTTATATAAACCTTCATAAAAAATTAAAATTTTGATATAAATGTTTATAAAAATATTTTTTTAATTTTTTTCGACTTCGTCAAACTAATATGTCCTTTAAGGCCAACCCAAATTTATTATTAAAATTATAAAATAACTCCTAAAAAAAATTTTATATAAGTATTTATAAAATTATGTTTTATTCTTAAAAAATTAAAATTTTGTTATAAATCTTCATAAAAAAATATTTTTTAAGTTTTTTTTTTAATTTTTTCAAGCAGGGCCAAGCTAATATGACCCTTATAACTAGCTTGGTGCCTAGCCTAGCCAAATTTTATAGCTCAACCTGATCCTAAATTTCTATTTTATTTTATTTTATTTTATTTTATTATGCTCGACCTGATTTGGCCAGGCCTACCGAGCCTTTAAGCCCAATGAACACCCTTATAAGATATTAGATACCAAATACCCTATTTGTTTATTAGTATTGAATGAATATAAGATATTTAAAGGCCAAATCTGAATTCACCCATTAATTGATTAGATATCAATTTTTTTTTCTATTTATGCTCTATCTAATATTTGATATTCCATGGATATTGGATTGCTTTTTTTTTTGGAATAGATACCATTTGATATCTAAAATATCCAAATCCATTGCCATCCTCAGTTTATCATACCTTCCATAATATTCACTTTCCCTAGTTGACTTACACATTTAATCTTCTTCCATGCCTTAAGTTCAATGGTGGATTAAAAGATTCTAAAAATAAGCATCCAATGAACTAGATTTTTGATTAAAAAAAAAATGTTAATCTAACTAAAACAAGGAAAGGTCATCAATAAAAGTGATTAAATATTGATAACCTCCCATGATAGTTGGTGTCATAGGCCTACAAATATTTACATGAACAAGTTCTAAGACATTATTACTTCTAGTGGCTCCAATCATCTAGCTCTAATAGGGAGTTTTCCTTTGATATAATTAGCACAAGTACCATAACTAAAGAAATTCAAATCTTGGAGGATATCTTGTTTAATCATTCTTTCTATCCTATCTTTGGAAATTTGCCTTAAATGTTGATGCTATAGCATATAAGAGTTCTCATCACCTATACCACATTTATTCTCAATAGTAGAATTTGCAACTAAAGATCTAAAATTCATATGGATAGGAGCTAATCCAACCATATGCAAGTCATCACATAAAATACTAGAAACAACCATAAAAGAGTTATAATTTATAATATATTTTCCATTGCCAAAAGAAAATAAATATCCATATGTGTCCCAAATAGAAATTGAAATCAAATTCCTTCTCATGGAAGATACATAAACAATGCCTTTTAATTCTAAACATGTCTAAAAGATAAATTCAAAGAAACTATTCATATGTGCTTCACTTTAACTTTCGCTTCATTCCCTATGCCAATAATTAATTCTTCTTCAATTGGTTTCCTTTTGGTTTTGAATTCTTACCAAGAATTTGTGACATAAATAGTGGCTCTAGTATCTATCACCAAGTGTTACAAGGAACATTTGCCATGTTTGATTTAAAATATGCAAGAGCTAAAGAAGTAGGTTTCTTTGTTAGCTAATTCTTAAAAGAATAACAAAAAGTTTTCTTGACCAAGCCTTTTGCAAAAAAAGCACTTCCTTTTAAAATGCACCTTCATAAGCTTTAAGTGTCTATCAAATTTTTCTTATTTTTCTTCTTTTTAGAATCTGTGACTGTGTGTTCCCATTTTGAAATTTCTTCCTCTTATTATGTTTATTGCTTGAACTATAGGAGATAGGTTAAGCACTTTGAGTCTTTGCTTTTTTCATGTTCTCTTCTTCTTAATAGATAATGGAAATTAGATCATTGATACTCTATTCTTCCTTCACAACATTATAGAATGTTTTTAATATACCAAATTGAGATAGGAGAGATTCCATGACTTGATAGATCAAATAACTCTCTCCTAAATTCATTTCATGGATTTTGGTTTGTTTTGACAATTAATAAGCTTTATAATATCCTTAAACATTGTAACAACAAAAAATTATGCTAAAATTTTTCAAATCCTGAAATTTTTCTAAGTCTGCTAACTATAGCGAGAAATGGCCTAGCTATAGCGAATGTATCTGTTCACTATAGCGATAAATGGTTTAACTATAGCGAATGTGCCTATTCACTATAGCGAGAATGCTTCTAACTATAGCAAGTGTAGGCATCCCATACAAAAAATAGAGAGTTCCTCGTAATAGCGTGTTGTGGCGAAAACAGGGGTTTGGGACTGATATGTGCTTGCCGTAGTAAGGGTTAATTTTTGCTATAACGAAGGTTAGTCTGAAAAAGCATAAAAAAAAGAGAATTTTGCTTTTTAAAATGTCCAAATCCTTTCCCTTTCTTCTAACTAACCTAAGCTTCGTCCAAAATAAAGAAAAGGGCTAGAGAGAGAGAGAGAGAGAGACCAAGAAAAGGAAGGAAGAATAAGGAAAAGGTAAGCAAGTTTGAGATTTCCATAGCTTTTCTTTTTAGAATTTTGTTCTTCTCTCTTTGCCCTCTCTTTCTATAATTTTAGTTGTTGAATTAGTTTAGTTTTGGGCTTAGTTCAGAAGAGGGAGAGTGGAAAATCACTCTTGAAAAAGGTTATAACTCATGTATCTTTACTTCTTCTTCTTTGCTTTCCTTGAGTATGTTAGTTATACCAACTTAAGAGCTTAAGAGAAGACGGAAGTCTGACTTAGAGCAAGTAAGAAATCCCTGAATAAGAGTATGGGAAGTTGAGAAATATAAAAGACCTAGGAGAATAGTTAGTGAAATTATAGAGGGAGAAACTAGGGGTTCTTAGGTCCGTTGTAGGATTTGCTTTGATGAAGAACCCCCTAGCTTTGTGAGTGTTTATCTGAGTTATGAGAGAGTAATTCTATGCTCTTTATTGTGTCTAGGCTCAAAAGAAGCAGCTCCATCTAGTTGTGATTATGAAACCAAGAAGGGAGAAGAAAAATTGAAAGGTAAGGCTTGTGTTGGTTTGTAAGGTAACTTTCCACTCTTTCTTGATGTATTCGTGGATGCGTAATAGTCATTGTATACTTGTTGTATGCTTGTATTGTGAGACATGCTATTTGATATTGCCTTGATGTATGGGTACCAATATACTTATATTTTGGATTATGAAAATTTCTCGAGTGAGGTAGTGCCAAAAGTCCCTTGCGATAGGTGAGGTAGAGTCGAAAGTCCCTGAGGATGGGTGAGACAAGGCTAAAAGTCTTATAACTAAGTGAGGCCAAGTCAAATGTCCCTAAATCAAGGGTGAGGCCATCTAAAAGTCCCTAAAATCAGGTGAGGTTAGACCAAAAGTCCCTAAAGCTTATTCTTGGTATTGATATGATTTTCATGGCATGTAAATCATGTGTTGTATGATTGTAAAAGGTTAGGTGTCTACTTGCATGCTTTGACTTGTTTATATGCCTTAATTGCTTCTTTGAATAAGTGCATGAGCTATTGAGATTTCATGAATCTTACCTCCTTCCCTCTCCCATCTTAACATGTTAGGTGGAGCTCAAGGAAGTCAAAATGCAAACCGAGGAGCCTAGTTAAGCATGTTTAGGCAGTTATATAGTTTGTTTTAGTTCTTTTGATGTTAAAAAAGTGTCAAAATGAATGTGTACCTATTATTTTTTAGATGTAAATATTTGAATAAGTGTAAATGTATGTATAAATGATGTGTAAATCATATGTAGAGCCAAAGTAATGAAATTATGAGATTTAGCTCATTTGTGGCTTAGATGCAGTAATGTACTTTTGCCCGTAGCAAGGTGAGTTTAAGATGTATGATAATTTAGATCACTTGAGCATTTCATATATACTATGTTTATACTTTAAAACTTACTCAAGAGGTGCTAGAGCATGTAGGGGATCATTTACCCCCACTTTGAACTATTTATAGTGTTAAAACTGTCAAATTTGTGAGTTCTATCAAAATATAACCAAATAAGCTCTTTCTGATATAAAATTTGGTATGCCTCTAGAGCTTCTTGAGATCTTTTTAGGAAGCTAAAGTAGGTAATATTTGGAGGTCCAGCAAATATTTGGTAAATTGTTGAAGTTGGAGAATTTTCTGATTTTGCTTGTTGTATTGTGCAACTAGTCCGAAAATGAATCTGTGTCATTCATGGACCAAAAAATGTCCAATTATTATGAAATTATATAGGCATAAACTAAACATCCACAATGACCTATACCAACTAGAAACACCTCAATCGGAGGTCTGTAGAGGGAGATATAACTTTTTGAAGTTCTGTGTCAGTATCAGGGAAGCCATCCGACCTTTATTATTATTCCATCAGTTTTCGAGGTCCAAAAGCTATTGAAATGATATGACCTTATTTTTTTTCCTCTAGTTAACATCTGCATCTTTCTAAATTGGTATTGTTTACCCAGATTGAATTTTTTTAGAATTAGTTATGAAATTTTGAAATTCATGATAGCAAACTGTATCAGTACCAGGGACAGCCGGACCTTTGTCTCTTTTTCGATGTCAAACATGGTTCAAACGCTGAGATTGTGGTTTGGAATTATTTTTATGTAGAGTTAACATCTAGATCTTTCCAAAAAGCTTGGTTTTCTTGATTTTCATTTTTCTAAAATTAGTTATGATTTTTCAAAATTAGAGCCAAAAATCTAACTTTTGGGCCCATTTAAGAAATTGCACTTTCTTAATTTTTGACTTCATATCCATGGTTTATGAGTTATTTAAGGCTATGTATGAGTTGTATGAATAGACTTTGAGTAGATAATGTGATTCATGGGTTCATGGGACCCATAGGACAAAATATGACTGATTAAACCCCGACTTAAAGTATTAAAATATCACGGTCTTGGTCCTTTTCATTAGAAATCATATGGAATTAAGCCTAAAGGGAGATTAATTGAGATTAAGACATTATGGTGTTACAAACATGCTCCACTAACTCTATCTTATTTGGTCTTTTTTAGCAAGGCAAGATAATGCCTTTTTGGAGCTTTGTCAAACTTGACAAACTTCTCACAGCCTTTATAAAATCTTTTCCTTTGTAAGCCCCTAGAATGCTTTGCTTGATAGATTTCTTCATGGTACATATATATATATATATATATATATTTCATGACCATCATACAAAGTTTGAATGTGCCCATTTCTCATGACTAGCCCTTTTAGTTGTGAAAGAGTTATTAATAGGCTTTTTAGGCTTTACCTTTCTCAAAGTCATATCCAACTTGGTGATGGCAAGGTAGAGGTTTAAGGATTTGAGCCAATCATTATAAATGGTCTCATTTAAAGTTTTAGCAAAAATCAATTACATAGGAAAAGAAGCTAACATAAACAACAATGTAATAGGTTAATCAAAATATCTTTGATATAGTAACCTTATGCCTTCAACCTTTTTTATAACTATGAAATCCTTGTTCATTGTAAAATTGCCTAAAGGTCCCAAATCATAATGTATGAGAAATCTTTACATAAAATGTTTAATGTTATGCCCTTTAAAAATTTAAGATTGATAAGGTATTTAAAATTATAAGAGCATAGTATATATGTTAATCTCAACCAAATAATATTAATGATGACATGTTGATATGCATAACATTAATATAGTTTCACAACTTATTTTTTAATAAGATATTTTTGCAACCTTGGTTATATCACTTTGCACAATTGATCTTATGATATTTAAGCTCTCAGTTATTTAAAATAACCATGGTAGTTGCAATATATTAATCAATGTGTATCCAAGAATATTAACTCAATCAATGAATTATTGTGCATATCTAATTGAAAATAAATTAAATCTAAGTATACACACTAACACAATAGATAGTATGGAAAACATGATGTCTAAAGGTATATCAAGATTCAACACAAATTTTCAACTCAAAATTTAGAGAGTATAGTACAAAATACATTGGATAATATTAAGAAACACCTTATATAAATAATTTTCAGTCATGATAAAGATCTTGAAAAAATCATGAAAAAATATAAAATAGAAATTTAAAAAAAATTATGCATAAATTAGGCCAAAAAGGTAAGGTGTGGTTCTCGCATGCCTATATGCACATGACCTATATGTGGGCATGGATGAAGGAGGTTTTTCAGCTGCTCATTGGGTTTAGAAGCGAGTCAAATGACCTTGTTTTGACTTAAAACACTATAAGAAAGCTGAACATCTATTGCTTACATTTACATGCAATTTTTTAAAATCACTAGAAAATGTTCATTTAATGATGATTTTTATAACACCACACAACTTTAGCCTTCCTCATACCTTTTCAAGGATTCTATATCCTTAGCATAACAATTCTCGAAGAAAAAGTATTAAAGAATGCAATATTCCACATCATGGGGGATTCAAAATTTTTTCTTTTATATTCCGTGGACCTTGTGAATTCTTAAACATCATCCTCTACTCATAATCTATCTATACAAGTCATAGACATCATAAAACATCTCATGCAATTCAACCCCACACATCAGAAAATACATGTTTGTTTTCAAGCTTAAATTTCAATTTTCCAATTTTCTATTGCAGATTTTGAAATTTTATAATTAAATCTAGAAAAATTGAAATCTAACAAACCATAGCTTTTTGAAAAGCCTTAAATGTTAACTTTATGTTAAAAATACTTTCAGGTCATAAAAACATCATTTGGATCATATTTGACAATAGAAAAGTAACAAGTGTGGTTGTCTTGGAGTTTTGATACAATTTATTGATATGAATATGAACTTCACAAATTTATAATTAATTCGAAAAATATCCAAATCAATCAAACTATACTAATTTGGAAAGCTATAGATGTCTAATTTAGGGGAAAAATAGCTCCCAATCCAGAAAATGACATTAAGCTAACAAAAATTAAAGGAATAGTACTTATGGTCCTGCTGCATTACTAATAGTAAGTCCCAAATTCAATATAAATCCAAATGGGGTGCTCTTAATAGCTATGGAAAGCTTGTAATATCTAGTTTATTTCTGTAAAATTTTAAGGCAATCAGACTTCATTTGGCCTATGAATGACAGAAAAGAAGAAACTAACCATATGAACATTACATGTGCTAAATCTAAAAATTTTTTCAATTTTAAAAATTTATAATTTATTCTTTAGAGTTTCAAATAATGCGGTTCTTAGCTTTAGAAAAAAATCTCTAGATGAGACTTAGATTCATGCTAAATTTCATGAAAAAATTCTTCCATTTGGTTAGTTTGTGACATAAGGTGTCAAAATAAGCTTTTTAAGCACCAAAAGGGGTCAAAATGTGACCAATTGCTTTCCTACCTTAGCCATGACCTCTTGAGCATGTGAGAAAGCTTAAATATAGCCTACTAAACTTGTCCAAGAGGTCTGAATATTCATACATCACAAAACACTACCCCACTTATTCATATACATAAGGTTTCACAAAGCCATTAATGCATATCAATGTCAAAAACTCATATGTCGTGCTTATGGCTTCCAAAAGGATACATACATCATATTTACATGTAATTGGACTTGTTCAAGTGCTTACATCATAGATACATCTTATAATTATAAGGTTTGACATTAAGATACAAACAAAAGGTCCATTTTGCTACACACATGTCAAAATCTTGTTTCTTCAAGGTGGTCGACCTCCACTTCTTGATTCACTTAGCTTATCTAGACATGGTTAGATATTGGAAAGGGGAGAGTGAGATTCTAAGAATCCCAGTAGCTCTTACCTTTTTTAAACATACATACATGATATAATTATAAGCCAAGGAATGCAAGCATGTCTCAATCACTTCTACAATCATTCATAGCCACTTTTCTCATGTCAATTCAACTCATACAACTCAATATAAGCTCAATAGGTCATTGGTTTGGCCTCACCCAAGTTCTTGAGACTTTTAGATTTGCCTTACCTATATTTAGGGACTTTTGACTTAGCCTCACTCTTTCTTGAAACTTTTAGCTTTGTCTCACCCTCTCTTAAAGACTTTTGGCTCCTCCTCACCCTTCCAAAGGACTTTTGGCTTTACCAAGCCTATTCAACCCATCATACTTTCAAACAAGTTCAAAGACGTATATCAAGGTACTAAGACTCTACATCAATAGCTATACAATGGCTATAATCCATTCATATAATTCAAACACACATATAAGCAAACCAAGACAAGTAACAAATCAAGAAATGCATATAAGAAAGGTTAGAGAGCTACCTTGAAGCAAGGAATGCAACTTTTTCTCTTAGGTTTTCTCCATCTCCAAGGGCTGCATGCTTGGAAGTAGGTGGAGGGTGATTCCTTTGGCCTAGACACATCAATTAAGATCCAATTACATTCTTAAGACTTTTTCTAGCACCACTCACACATTAAAGAAGCCTACTCCCTCTTATGATTCAATTATAGTTCCATTCAAGACCTAAAGAAGCAACTATAAAAATTCTTGGTCTTGGCCCTATTTTCTCCCTTTATCTAGGCCTTTTGATTCCATTTAGACTCCTTAGAACCATCACATCATCATTCCCAAGAGTCTGAATATATGTTGCTTCTTTAAATCATATTATGGAACCCATACCTCCAACTCTCCATTTATGGCTTTTAAATTATTTCTAATGCCTCTTCTCATATTCTTCTATCATATTTAACCCCATTCTAGTCTTAGAACAAATTAAAACTCTCCTTAAGTATGTGAGACCATTTTGGTCGAGGCACACATATACTTAAGCTCCCATGGAGTTTTCTTTATCTGCTTGATAGAAGAATCACTTGGGAGGCTTCCTAGGAGTCTTAAGAGCTCATTCACACACTCTTATAAGCTAGGAAACTCTTGGAAATAGTCAAATTTTGCAATACATTTATGAATTCCTAACTTGCTAACTTAAATTTTCATGGTTTTTTTAGGTTTTATTGCATAATCTTGTTTCCCACTCCTTAAATCCTAAGTTCCATACTTGCTATTAGTTAAACTTATCTTCTTTTTAGCTATTCTCTACTTGGCTGAACTCACCCATGGAAGGAATACGGGAAGGAAAGAAGAAGAGCCATGAGACATACCTTAATTTTAGCTTACTCCAAAAGCCCTTCTTATTAGTTTGCTCCTCTCCTTCAAACTCTATCTTCCTCCCTTTGAATCAGACCTAAAGCAGCACCATATCACACACAAAAACTATAGGAAGAAAGGTGGAAGGGAAGAGAATAACATTAAAGAAGGGGGACCCATGAAAATTCTTCATTTTCTTTACCTTTTTGCCTTGTTTTTCTCCCTTTTCTTCTCCTCCTTTGGTGCATCTCTCTCCCTGGTATTTCTCTCTCTATTTGAGCAGAACAAGGTTTGTTAGAAGGAGGAGCAAATTTTGGATATTTTAAAAAGCTAGGGTTCTACTTTTGCCACTTTTCATTTTGCACTTTAGTCCTTATTTCTTAGGTTTGTCTCATTAGGCTCATTTCAACTTCTTTTTGAAAGTTATCTTTTCCATCATGAAATTTAAGTTCTCTAACTTATAAAATGGCTTTAGAATTACTCAATTTGGATTTGAAACATTCCCGAACTATTCAGTCAAAGTTTGAGTCTACCGACATTAAAAAATATATACCAGAGAGAGTTTAAACTATTTCAGGGGTTCCTATAATTTTTAGGGCCTTTGAGAACCCTGAGCAACTTAATTTTTTTCATTTAAAAATCTTTTCTTTATGTTTTCTAAAACTCTAAAATGAGTCTTGCTATTGCGAGAATTTATCAGTTTCAAATCTTAGTCGTTCTTACTACAGCTTACACTATTGTTAAAAATTCTCTAGATTTTGTATGGCCACAAACTCGCTATAGTGAACTAGCATTCTTGTTATAGCAAAAGGTATTCTAGCTATAGCAAGGAGACTTTAAAAAAATTCTGAAACCTTGAGTCCTCGCTTTTATAAAAGCTCAGATGTTACAATTTTTCTAACAGTTATTTAGCAATCGAAAAACAAAACAATTCCTAGCAATTTCTTGTTAATTGAAAGAAAACAAATATGGACAAAGATAAATTTCTTATAACCTTAAAAAAGTGACTGTGCTTGATGGCTATTCTAGCAATATTTCTAGATGTGTTAATCTCAAACATTGTAAGATTTCTAAATTAAAGAGTCATGACTCTCATATTTTTATGGAGTAATTGTTATTGTTAGCAATTAAGAAAGTGTTGCTTAACTAAGTGTGATTGGTGTTAATGGATTTGTGTTTATTTTTTAAGCATTTGTTTGTGGAAAAGTGTTGGTTACAAGAGAATTTAAGTAGCTTAAGAAGCAAATTGTGTTAATCTTATACCATTTAGAAATCTTGTTCCCTTTATCATTTTTTCACAATTATGGTTTACTTGACTACTCATTTGGCAGATGAAACCAAGCATGGAGGGCTTGTACATTATTGATTGATGTATCCAAAAGAGAGGTGAATGATTTATCTGAATATGTTATTATGAACATTTTAATTATGTTCCAATTAAGATACTAATTACTTTAACTGTTGTTAATTCATTAGGTATATAGGGCATTTGAAATCCTACATACATACATGGCCCAACTAGGAGGATCTATAGTTGAAAGTACATAGTCGAAGAACACTTGACATTTTTGTCGAAGTATTTCCACAAAATTAAGACAAGATTCAAACGAATTAGGGATGTTGATAAGGAGACCAATGATGTTGACTTGAATCAACTAGAAATTATTTTTACACAAATAGGCAAATTGGTGGGACATGTTGAATATTTCAATCTTGCACTTACAAAGTTGCATCAAGCAGAACAACATGTGTTGTTTAATTTTAAGCATGTTATTTTAATTTCTTGAGTAAGTAAATCACACTACTTTGATTTTAAATTATATTCAAACTAAGACCATGGCAAAAATAGGAAACCATAGCAAGAGAATATTAAAAAAAAGGGAATCAAGGAAGGCACGCTTTAGTGAAGAAAGAGCTTATGAAAACAATTGTGACACTTGGAAATCAAAAATTCCATTTGAAAATTACTAAACCATATTAAATAATTTGTCTTTCATCTATTTCTTCTATTGTTATTATTTTTCTTAATCATAAGTAGCTAAATCCCTTAGATCTATGGTTTATATGGAATTGTTTATGGATTACGCTTGAATTGAGATGCTCATATATTAATTTTTATTTTTGTTAATCTATTGTTCAGCTGATTAATTATTGCAAATTGATGGCCACTTTCTGTGAGTTTTGATTTATGGTGAGATGAACTAAAAGGTGAATTAGGGAATCTGTAATACCATAATTTCTTAACTCATTTTATACTATTTGTATACCTCATATCAATCAATTCATATGAGGGGAAAGAAAATGGCATTAAAGTATTGATTATTTTTGCATAGTATCGGGTATAAAATTTTCATTCGGTGCCATGTGGACCGAGTGATCTCATACTATACTTTCTCATATTTAATTACATGTATACAACTCATTTGCATCATAAAATCATGCTCATAACTCATGGAAACTGAAATGGAGTATAGAATATGGAGGTTTATATTCAGCTAGATTTGGCCCCTTTTCTGGCCAAATTTTGAAACATTATAACTAATTCTAAAAAAATTAAAATCACAAATTTTTAGTCATTCTAGAAAGCTACAGATGTCTACTTTACACTAAAAATATGCTCAGACTACAATATCTATCACAGAGGATGTTTGATATCCAAAAATGTCTAGAGGTTAAACTGCCTCCTAATACTGTCACTAATTTTGTAGCAAAATTTGAAAATGTCTAATTAATTCTAAAAAAATCTAATCCATGTAAATGATACCAATATAGAAAACTATGGATGTTAGCTAGAGGGAAAATATTTCCAGACCAGCTCAGGTAGCCCAAATCTTGAAATTCAATAGAACAATAACTCAAATCAGATAAGAGTCCTGATACTGGACAAAATGTTCAAAAATTCATATCTCCCTCTCTAAACCTCCAAATGAAGTGCTTCTAGTTGGCACGAGTCTCTATAAATGTCTAGTTTTTTTGTATAAAATTTTGTGATAATAGGACATCATTTGCCATATGAGTGATAGAATTTAATTTTGGACCAGTGCTATAGCACCAAGGACCAAAACTAAAAAAGAATTTCAATTTCAAAAATTTACCAAATATTCCACAGACCTCCAAAAATTACCAACATTATCTTTCCAAAAAGCTCTCAATAAGCTCTAGATGCATGTCAAATTTTAGACCAAGAAGAGCTCATTTAGATAAAAAGTGGTATAACCTCTTAAAATGGTAAGTTTTTGCTCCATATAGGTAACCAATTTGTCCAATTGGCTTTCTTAATTGTTTGACACCTCTTGGGCAAGTTTCAAAGCACAAATATAACTTGTAGAGACTGCCCAAGTGATCCTAAATACTATGCATCTTATTTTGGTCTTTCAACATTCATTTATGCACTAAACACACATGCCATTCAAAGGTCCAATAACATAATTTCATGGATTTAATATTACATATATTCTACATATAGTCTATACATCATGTTACATATGCTCAAGGTTTTGCACAACTAAAAATAATATGTACAATATTTCTTGACACTCTATTACAATTTAAACTACAAATTAAATAAAGTGTAGCCATTTAGTGTTCTTGGCTTGCATTTCCTTAGCCTTAGGCACCACCTAGACATTCTAAGCATGAGAGGGAAAGGAGGGGGAGATTCCAAGAACCTCAATAATTCATACACCCATTCACACCACATTCAAGGTATACACACATTAAATATATGAATATGTAAGCATAAAGTGTGTAACAAATCTCATTTCATGCCGCATCAATAACATGTCAAGA
Source organism: Erythrophleum fordii (assembly GCA_032878935.1). Lineage (NCBI taxonomy): Eukaryota > Viridiplantae > Streptophyta > Magnoliopsida > Fabales > Fabaceae > Erythrophleum > Erythrophleum fordii. Next base: position 6,749,551 of record JAVQMF010000029.1, read on the forward strand.
CCATTTTCATCCTCTAGGGACTTTTGGTTTAGCTTCATCCCATTTTTAAGACTTTTTTATTTATCTCACTCTTGGCCTAGGGATTTTTGACTTAGTCTCATTCACTCAAGAGATTTTTGGCCTTGTCTCACCCATGCCATGAGACTTTTGGCATCCCCTCACCTTTATTAAGGGACTTTTGGCATCACCTCACCCTTATGAGCTCTTTCCATAACTATAGTCATTCAAGAAGACACATAGGTACTAATGCAATTTCAAGACATCAAGTGGCATGCTCTCAAATCACAAGAGCATATACAAGCACATAACATATATATATACACATAAGAATGCAAGAGAATGAGGTAGAGAGCTACCTTTTAATTTATGCAAGCTTACGTTGCCACTTCCTTTCTCTTCTTGGTCTCACAAGAGCACTTCGGTGGAGTAGGATTCTCTTGACCTAGATATCACAAACATCACAAAATTACATACTTGAAGTAAGTCAAGATACTAGGTTCACTCTTAAAAACACACTTGGTTCCATAATGGGCATATTGGTTCCATAAATGGTCAATTGAAGCAACTCATATCATCTAATTTATAAGCTCCATTCTCTTGTTATTTCTAGACTTCTTGGACTCATTTAAGGTCCTTGAAGCCATCATATATTCAATTGTGCCATTGAAAGATGAAGTTGCTTCATAAGGCACCATTATGGACACCATTATCCCATCTCCCAACCTATGGCTCTTAAATTTTTCCTAATAGTTTCTCTCATCTTCTAATATCATATAAAGTCCCAAACCAAGACTAGAACAAATTAAAATATCCCCTAGTATAATGAACCTAGCTTGGCCAAAATATGCACCACAAGGAAGGTTCATGGATTTTGTGATTTTTTCTTGATGGGAGAACCACTTAGGAGGCTTTCTAAAAGTCTTAGGAGTTCAAGGAAATATGCAAATAGCTAAGGAAATATTCACGCAAAATTAGATTTTATAAAACCCTAGAAAACACTACACTTTTCAAACTTGTTTTCTATTAGTTTTTCTTGGGATTTCTTGCCATATTCTTAATCCTTGCACTATTTTTCCGAGGTTTCTCCCTTGATTCTGCCCAAAATTCATCTCCTTCTATCCCCCCTTGGCTGGCCGAAACTACCACAAGGAGGAGCAATCAAGATGAAGCATTAAGAATGGAAAAATACCTTCCCTTGGTTCTACCCAAAATTCATCTCCTTCTATCCCCCCTTGGCTGGCCGAAACTACCACAAGGAGGAGCAATCAAGATGAAGCATCAAGAATGGAAAAATACTTTAGTTTCAAACTTGTTTTTAAAGCTTTTCTTCCTTAATTCCCTTATCTTTGGCAAATTCAAATTTTCCCCCTTAGGTATGGGTAAAAAATAGAACCAAATCATTCAAAAAATCCATGGAAAGAAAAAAGGAAGAGAGGAGAATAAGATTGGAGAAAGACGAAGCAAGAAAATCCATGAAATTACCTAGTTTCTCCTTAATTTTCTTCCTCTTTTTCTCCTCCTTCTTGTATGCCTAAGAGAGCAGCATAACTTCTCTATTTTGGGCAAAAAATTTTGTGCTTAATAGAAGGGAGAAGATGAAAGAAAAGTGTAGAAGTATTTAAGACATTCTAAAAGCTTTTATTTCTAATTTTACTCTTTCATAATGACAATTTTGTTTTGGCTTCGATTTAGCTCCTTTTTTAGAACCGTCTTTTCCATCATAAAATTTAGGTTCCTAATTTAATAAAATGCCTTTGGAATCACTCAATTTAAGCCTAAAACTTTACCAAATAAATCGGTCAAAGTTCAATTCAACTGACGTTGAAAAACATACACTGGAGAGGCTTTACCGGTCTTGGGGCTTCTCATAATTTTTGGGGCCTCTGAGAACCTTGAGCAACTTAAAACTTTCATTTAAAAGCCCTTCTATGTGGTTTTTCAAAAGTTGCACTTATATACAAAAATGCCATTATATTTTGTTAGTTTTTGTCGCAAATTATTTCTCTATCCTAACTCCATTTTTCTTTCCGTCTGAGTCTAGAATTATCATTTTTAGGAGTTTAGAACTCAATCCAAATTTTTTGGGACATTATCTAAGTCATTTTAGAAGACTTACTTTTATATGACTCATTTCATTGTTTTACGAAAATTATGTTCGTTACAGAATCACTTGGGCAATAAACTTAAGCTTAGATTTTATAGAGATATAAATCTTACCTAGGTAGGTAGTAATCTACGTGCATGTCAAGCCATTACATGCAAATATACACTAAATTTCATTGAACTTAAAGGGTCGATGTTAGAATCTATGAACATGAAAATACACGTAGATCTAGCATAGATACACTTATTTTATCTTAAGAGAGAATTACATATATGTTAGAGAAACAGCTATTAATTAAGATAGAAATTGATTGCATGAGTAAGTCTTTGTTCATTCATAAGAAGTAAACAATAAAATCCAAACTCTAGAGTTTCCTTAAGTAATCCAGTCAAGTCATTTAATTTTAGTTTTGGGTCATTTTTAATTGCTAATTAATTATTTCTCCAGTTTGCAAAATAGTGATAATTAAGAAACTATTTGCTTTTGTATTACATATATGACTCATACACCTACAAAAAAGTCAGCAACAACTTTTTATCACCATTGCTGAGGAAGGCATAATCAATATCAATATGAATAATTATCCTTATTAATTGATAATTTTGTTCTAATTTCTATTTCTATTTTTATTTATTTTGATTTTGATTCCTAAAAGGATAATAGATAATCTTCAAGCCCTACTAGATGGGAAAGATGGTGGAGGAAGTGGCCACCTATGCCTTTTCCAACATGTAGCATCTGGGCTCTAAAGGTTAACTAATGACTACAACTTAGAATTACTCTTTCTTTCCTTTAACTCTTTTTAACTTTTTAACTAGTTTCAAGTAGGTTTCATTTGTTTTCATTTTGTGTTTCTTGTTTTTAGTTGGAGTTGATTTTGTTTTAATAGGATTGCATTCATGTGATTGATGCATTAAAGACTTAAGGAATCCCATTTGTCACATTGCCAAGGCCATCGTCTTTTGTTTAACTAGTTCTAAAGCTTTACAAAGGGAGTTTCTTGACTCCTTATCTCTATTTTCATTACTCAGCATGCGCTATGGACATTGCATAATTTAAGTTTTAATAAGGGTTGAATTGAAGTTTTCTTATGCAAATTCTTAAGTTAAAAGTGTATTTGGGATTACCATGTTTTAATTACTCTAATGATTATTTTACTTAGTCATAAGGGTTAGACAATTCTCAGAAAATTTTTATAGCCTTATTACTTCCAATTTTAAAAAAAAAAAAAACTATGGAGTGAATCATGTGTTTGTGCAGCATGTCATCCAGTATTTAATTTTACTTGTGTAATTATTTGGTCTTTGCCAAGGTCAATGAGTTAAAACTAACTAAAGTGTCCTTCTCTTGCATAGTTCAAAGTAGATCCTAAGTAGGTAGAGCACATAAAATTATACTTTGGTATTTTAGCCTACTTTCAATTAAGAAAAAAGGAAGAAAGAAATTTGAGAGTAGCTTAAATTATGAGTATGCAAAGCACCTTGATTTTGTCATTTAGGTAAAAGAAGAGAAAAGCTTTAAAGAGCACCTAGTGATAGGACTCAAGGAAGGACCTTTATATTACCTACTTGCTTGTTGTAGTGAGAGAAGGAAAACCATGAAAATAAGCAAAATAGGATGCTTTTTGGCATTGATAGTATAAATTGCATGAGCTTAATTAATATGTCACATATAATAGATTCATCTTTTGTATACATATATAATTCTATTTGGACTTTAATTTTGCACTTAGGATATTGAGGAAAGTGCATAATCATTGTATAGAATTTGATAATCCCTTGGTAATATTTTTTTGAGTGATCATAGAAGACTTGAAAGGCTTGGGTAATCTTCTTTGCCTTTTCTTTACTCGGGCATAAGCAAAGATTTTAAATTTAGGGGAATTTGATTAATTGCATATCTGACATGTTAATTAAATTTTAATTCTAGTTACAAAGCAAGTTAGTAAGGGTTGTTAGGCTAATTATATGTAATTTTTTAGTAGGAATTTGATGAATGTTAGCGTAACATCTGATTTCTCCATAAACATCATAAATGGGCCAGATAAAAAATGAAGTCCCATAAATAGAAAGATTTAAGACCAAATAAAATTAGAATAAAATTTTAAATAATGAAAAATGAGGATATAAGGCTTAAAATGCCTAAAAATCAAAGCTAAAAGAGCTAGAAAATTTTGCCAAAATAAGTTGGGGCATTTTTGTAATTTTTAGAAAATTTAGAAAACTCACAGGAGAGCTTTTTAAATGACAAATTTGAACCTCTTAGGGTTCTCAGAGGCTCTGAAAATCATAGAAATCCCTAGAATAGCTGAAACCCCTCCGTTAAGTGATTCAGCCATCGATTAATTGAAACTTTGACCAAATGGTTCGTTATTGTTTCAAATCTAATTTAGATGAAACCAAAGCCATTTTATAAGTTAAAGGATATAAATTTTTTGATGGAAAATATAGTTCTCGAAAAGGAGTTGAAATGAGGTCAAACGGGGAAATCATGGTTTAGGGACTAAAATGAAAAGTGAAAAAGTTACAAAAAGTGACCATTTGGCTCCTTAATACACGTTCCACTCTTCTCCTCCACTTAAACTGACTTAGCTTTTGCCCAAAACAAAGGAGAGACTAGCAAAAACTAACGCACAAGGAAGGAGCAAAGAAGGAGGGAAAAAGCTTGTAAAAGGTAAGAAAAAGTGTAAAATTTCTTGGTTCCTCCTTTACAAAAGATATTCTCCTTCTTCTCCTCTTTCTTTTTATTGTTTCCATGAATGATTTAGAACTGTTTTGGGTCTGGTTCAAAGGGAGAATATTAGAGTTTAAAAGAGATACCTATTATAATGGAAGAAACCTTTGGAAAAGTCTTGAATCAAGGTAATTTCCTTAGCTATCCTTACATCTCTTTCTTGCTCTTCAAAGGTGTGAGTTCGGCTAGCCTATGGCCCATCCAAGAAGAGATAAATTCTGACCTAACCAAGAAAGAAACATAAGTTATAGAGTGTGAGGGGCAAAAATATATAGAGAAATCCAACTAAGATGCATTAAAAATTAAGTTGGCACAACTTGGGGTTTTGAAACAAATAATAAAATCTAATTTTTTTCTAAAGATGTTCTAGCTTATGTAAGATATGATATGAGTCCCTTAGATCTCTAGGAAGCATTATATGAGCCATTCTCTTCAAGAAAATAAAGACAACTCTACGGGCTCTATACACTTGCTATGTCTCAGCCAAGGAGGCTTAAAGTACGTAGAGAGAGTTTTAATTTATTCCAAGGCTAAAATGAAACTAGATATGATAAGAGAATATCAAAAGAAGCTTTGAAAAAAAATTTAGAAGCCTTGAAATATAGACAGAGATGTAAGCTCCATAATGAGACATTAGGATGTATCTTATAGTTAGGTTCCTTAAAATGAATGTATGATGACTCAAAAGAGTATAAAGAGAGTCAAAAGACCTAGAATGAATGAAAAATAAGAGCTAAAATCATAAATTCCCATAGTTGCTTCATAAGATCTTGTATGAAACCATAATAGAGCCATAGAACAAAATGGTTTCACTTAAAGTATGTATGATGCCAAAGCTTATTTCTATAAGTGATTTATGTCTCTTTTGATGTGTCTAGGTCAAAAGAACCAAGAGCTACCTAGTTGCGAGCCTTGGCCAAGAAGAGGGAGAAGAATTCTAAGAGAAAAGTGTATGCATTTGCTCTAAGGTAGCTCTCTAACATTTCTCTCATACATTTGTGAATGTATTTTTGTCTTTAGATTATGTATGTATGTTTATGCTATGAGGAATGTTCCTAGCTATTACCTACATGCTATGGTATCATGATATTTTTTAAATGTGTTTTAAGGATGCATTGTGACTTGCATAGATTTGGTAAAGCCAAAAGTCCCTTAATAAAGGTGAGAATGAGTCAAAAGCCCTTAGAATTGGGTGAGACAAAACCAAAAGTTTTAAGAAAAGTGAGGCTTAGTCAAAAGTCCCTTAAAAATAGATGAGGTAAGTCCAAAAGTCTTTAAAAAAATGGGTGAAGCTAAACTAATGCCCTTGAGAGCCAATGTATGATTTGTATGAGTTCTTAAACATGGAAATTGTTTTATGTACGGTTACTAGTAGCTTGATCTTCATACATGCATTCCTTTGACTTGAAAATGTATCCATTATATATGTTTGAAAGGGTTAAGAACTATTGAGATTCTTAGAATCTCACTCTTCCTTCTTCAATGTCTAACCATATCTAGATAAATCAAGTGGTCCAAGAAATGAAGACCAACAACCTTGAAAACTAAGATTTTGACAAAGATTTAGTCATTTATCCATTTTGTGGACATATGGATGTTAAAGGGTATAACTATGGGATATGTATATATGATATAGATGCTTGAACACACTTAAATGTAATGATTTTGGAATCATATGAATGAGTATGTATGATTTTACCACCAAAGGGCCTTTATGTGTTATGACTTCCATATGTATAATTGCAAGTAGCATAGTGAGAATGATCTCCATGATGTTTTAAATCAATTGGCATATCTCCCTAGGCTATGAATGGGGTTTTGGACTTGCCTAAGTGGCTATGAATGGTTAAAAAAGCAATTTGACACCTTATTGAACCATAATGAACCTAAAAAAGTGACCAAATGGAAAGCTGAACTCCAAACTAACTAAATGAACGAATTTTTTCATGAAATTTGGTATGAATATAGGTCTCATCTAGAATTTTTCACAAAGCTAAAGAGCACCTAATTTGGAGTTTTAAAGAATTTATTATAATTTTTCAAAGTTAGAAAAATTCTGCTGATATAGTAGTAGTACTATTTATATAGTCAGTTTATATTTCTATGTCACAAGTGGGCCAAATGAAGTCTAATGCTCATGAAATTTTATAAATATAAACTAGACATTATAAGCTTTCCATAATCATGTAGATCACCTCATCTGGAGCTCTTTAGAGAGAGAATCAAATTTTTAAAATTGTATAATAGTACCAATAATACAGCTTGACCTCTTATACTATTCCATTAATTTCTATGGGATTAAAGCCACTACATTGGTCTAGAATTATTTTTACATCTAGAACTTTTCAAAATGGTATGGTTTGCTTGATTTCAATTTTTCTAGAATTAATTATAAATTTTCAAAGTTTATATCAAAAATCTAGCTTGCCAACTCAAGACCAAATGCTGGTTTTTGAAGGTGTGGCTCCAAATCCGTGATGCATGAGTTAAATGATGATGTTTATGACTTGAATGGATATGTTATGGATATGAAATGATATGGATGAGTTTATATGATTCTTAAAATCATAAATCATGTATATAGCCTCACAAGTACTTAATTATCTATGTATGAAAACATATGCTTTCTCACAAATGTTGTCCCATATACTTGAGATAGATAAGGATGTGTTATTTATGATATGTATAAGTATATCATGGATGAAAATGAGTTGAGACGAATTTAAATGACTCACTTAGGTAAAATTGAATAATCTTGGTATCCATACGCTAAATTTCGAGTACTTAAATATGCAAATCCCTCTTGAATGTGCATGTAATGCTTGAATAGTATAGTATGGGGTGTATGAATTTAAGGTATTATAGCTAGTAAGAGAAGGAAAATGCAAGGACTAAGTCCATGTGCTTAATTAAAGCCCAATTTGTCTTATATATGGTGCCTAAACCTAATTTAAAGAAGAAGAAATAAAAATAGGAAATTCCTTGCAAGAAAAGAAAAGAAGCTTTTTAAACTACAAGAAAAGCAAAATAAGAAAATCATTGTACATCAAAGACTATGACAAAAATATTGTATATGGTGCTCATGTATATGAAACCCTATTGTATATGGGAAAAATAAGGAACCTTATTGTATGAGTGCTAGTGAAAAAAAGAAAATGCAAGGACCAAGCCAATGCGCTTAACTAGAGGCCTAATTTGTCTTGTATATGGTGCCAAAACCTAGTTTAGAGAAGAAGAAATCAAAATGGGAAATTTCTTACAAGAAAAGAAAAAAAGTTTCCTAAAGCTACAAGGAAAGCAAAATAGGAAAGTTATTGCATATCAAGGACTATTACAAAATTTTTTTTAAAAAAAAAACCTTAAGAAAAGAGTATAAAAAAGGAAACAAACGCAATCAAGGAAGGCACGCTTTAGTTAAGAAAAAATTCTAAAGATCAATTGTGACACCAAAAGATCTAGAATTTCATCAGAAAACTGTTGTGCCATACTAAATAATTTCTCTTTTATCTACTTCTCTTTTCTTCTATTATTATGAATTCATTCAATTTAGTTTTTAAAATTTTATTTTTGATCATAAGTAGCTAAACCTTTTAGATTTAAGGTTTTGGATGGAATTATTTACAGATTATGCTTAAATTGAGATACTCATATATTAATTTTTATTTCTAGTAATTTAGCTGATCAATTCTTGCAAATTGCTAGCCACTAAATAAATTTTGACCTATAGTGAGACAAACTAAAAAGAGAATTGTTATAGAGGATTACCTAGGCAATTAACTTAAGTTTAGAGTTTGTAAAGATATAGATCTTACATAAATGGGTAACAACCCGTGTGTATATCAAATCATTACAAATAACCATACACTCAATTTCGCTAAACTTAAGGAGCTTGTATTGGGATCTATGATCACAAAAAGTAAACATAGAACTAGCATACATCAACAGTTCAAAAAAGAAACTATTAATTAAAATAGAAATCAATAACATGAGTTAATCTTTAATTATTTACAAAAGATAAATAATGAAATCCTACCTCTAAAGTTTACTTAATTAATCTAATCAAATCATTTAATTTTTGTTTTAGGTCATTCTTAGTTATTGTCAATTAATTCAAATTTTTTATTTTTTAAATAATAAGAATAATTAAAAAATTAATACTTGATTAATTTTTCTATAGGACAATACTTTGCTCGCTTCTATATTATTTGCATTACCTATACAGTTGCAAGAAAATGGCTAACATGATATATTTCAACCGACTCTAATTATCAACTAATTGTATATAACCAAGTTAAACGCATAATTAAATTAAAGCAATGAATATAAGTACCTATAGTCCACAAATAACTTTCTTCCTACAAGTCAAAATCGCTTCAAAGCAATCATTAATGTGTGTACAAATATATTGGAATGCTGTCACCACCAAGAAAGGTGTGCAAAAAATTAAAGGGGGACGAGGAGAACATTATGACCAAGAAAGAAGCGAGAGAGAGAGAGAGACGGAGAGAGAAATTGAGGGGAAACATAAAGATCATGAAGAGTGAGATCCATCAAGGTGAAAGATATATGGAAATGGTGTGAAGGGATAGAAAGAGGGAGATGAGAGGCGAGTCGTTGTGCAAAATTTTTATTTCTAAAATATTATTTTATCTAAATGATATGAAAATCTCAATCATTTATTTATTTCTTGCATAACCGAGAGTTATGCACTTAAGCACTTTACTTTTAAAAGTGCACATTTAGAGAAAAAAAAAAAGGTTACCTAATTATTCCTTTTTAGGAAAATCAATTAATTATTAATTACATGGCTCCTCAAGCGAAAAAAAAAGTTTACATTTCTACCTTCAAATATGTGAGATACCATTTCTTTCGTTTGGGACTACGAGATAACAGGACCATATGACTGGCCCAACCTAGTATCTAGAAAGGTTCAGAAGACCACTAGTTAGGCCTAGAACGTGACGAAAAATTATGTGAACATGTTTTAAAACTTGGCCCAATAAGTTTTAGAAAGCACAACGGTGGGCCCATAAGTATGTCTCTGTCCTTCCAATACACATCAATGGATTACCTAACCCCAATCAAAAAAGATTTGGCAAGCAATAGCTGGCACTCCAAGGAAGTGAAGAATTAAAAGCAGAAAGAGAAAGGAGAAGCGTGAGCGTGACAACAAAAATGGTCCTCCATTTCAACAAATGTGCACGCCAAAAGAAATAACTCAAACAGTTCCCAGTCCCTATACTAAGGCCTGAAGGCTTTTGGTCCCCCGAATTCTTTTTGTTAAAAAAGGATGAAATAGAAATCGAACCCACGTGTATTGAAGAGTTTGGATCTTTTAGCTTTTATGTTTATAGAAAGTATTACTTGAGACAAGGCTCTTAAGTTTCAAATTCTCATTTTATAAGCAAACATTAGTGATTTGTGGGTAATGTTGAGAATGAGTTCTGGTAAATTTTGGAGTCACTTCTTATGAGAGGATGCTTGACCCTTTGGTTCGAACAGATAGGTCCAATCAAGTAACCATAGAAGTCGAGACCACTTGAATAAGTTAGGACCTTAAACGTGGCCACGAAGTTTTGAAAAGCATTAAGATCGAGGGACCCATGAAGATTTGTCTGTATTATCTCAAAGCGCATTACATTGAAAGAGAAAGGAGAGGCATGACAATGGAAATGGTCCTCCATTACTTGTAAGCCCCATGGCCCCCGAGGCCTTGTGTTAATGTGACTTTATAATTTTGATGCCTGATGGTGGACTATAATTTATACACACACACACGAGAAGAGGGATCTTTATGCTTTTTGCTTTGGTTTTTTTTTTTTTTGTAATGTTTTGGTTTTTTTTTCAAAAGAAGCACAAGATCTTAAAAGTTGGGGTTAAGAGAAAAAAAGAATAAGATAGAAATCGAATTTTGGTATATAAAAATTCGAAATTTATGTTCAGAGAAGTGTCATCTAAATCAAAAACTTAATTGAATTTAAGTGAAAGTAGGGGTAAAAAAAATAATTTATATTGAATAGAATTGGACCCAAAAGAAAATACATTAAAATACAAATAACTTATAAACCTAACATTTTAAGAATTTGGGTTAAGAAATGATGCGAAGTCTATCAATATATTTTTTCACGGAGTGAAATAATAAAAACTCATTCAAAATTTTCTCAATATGTGAGGCTGTCAGCCCTAACCCTAACAATTGTATCAAGGTCCCGATAATTTGGCAACACTGTCTTGAATTGATGTGATGCATTTTAAGGAGCACTGCAAGAGGATTTTAAGCTGCAAAAGGATAGGCAAAGATCCTTCTTGTGCAAAACTCAAACTTATGAAACTGATCTGAGCGCAACAATATGCCTTAAATGACACCCCAAAAAAAAAAACCTTGGACTTGACGTGAAAATAAATAAATGGGAAATGATATGGTTGATTCCCATCAAGATTCATATACAGTAATAAAATATTAATTACAATAAATTATACTAATTTTTTAAATGTAATTTAATTATATTTATTTTTTGTTTCAAAAATATTTTTCTGACTCCACATTAGATAAATATTTAAAAAATTCTTCAACTTTATTTTTTGTTAATAAAATTAATTTTTTTCATAATATGATTTTCTTTTAAAAATAAATTACTTAAATCTCTTTATAACTATATTAAAAATAAAATCACAATCTTGTGTAATTCAAAAAATTAACTTTGTTGGCAAAAGGTAAATTTTATTATATATTAAATATTGAAAAATTCAAATGATATTTTTAAAATAAGATAAATATAAAATATAATTTAACTAAATTTTAAAAAAATTATGTAACTTACTCTATTATTTTACACAATTTTTGAGAGGGTCCAAACAACAAAGTGTAAAGAGCTTGAGTTGTGTTCACCCTAAATAAATGGGATCTTCTTTCTTTAAGTATCGAATATGGCAGGTTTTATGATTATACTATGAAATTAAATACACCAATATAATTAATAACAGATATTAATTATATTGGTAATGAATCTTAAAATGTGTTATTAACATTTTTCTAATATCTTAATAACTAGCTTTTAATGATAATAATACGTAGTTATTGATATCTTAAGCAGACAATTGCTCAAAATACAATATTTACTTAAAATATTTGTAACAATATATTATTACTATTAATAGCTGATAACCACAAAATTAAAAAATGATTACTAATACAAAATTGCATATAACTTCTTTAAATTTTGGGTTATATACAAATAATCTCTTGAATTTTAAAAGTTAATAAAGAATTTTTTAAAAATTTTAAATAATATATAAATAACTCTCCTAAACTTTAAACATATGCAAATAACTCTGCTTATTATTTGCAAATAATTCAAAATTTAAAAAATTATTTATAAATAATTTAAAATTTAAAAGGTTATCCATATATATCTAAAGTTTAGGAGTTATGGACATATTATTTAAAATTTAAAAAAATTTATTACAAATTTTAAAATTAAAAAAAAAAAAAGTTACACATGACTCAAAGTATAAAGAGTTACAGGTAATTTAGATTATTACTAACAATAAATATTTATTACTAATTGATGCACTTATGCAAAATTTACCGTTGAAAATTGCTTACCGACCTGCCAGTCCTTGCTTCATTATGGGTTAGACATGCTTGGACCCAAACCCCCTCCAAATAGCACCTGTTTGACCAGAATCGGATGAGTCTGATGCGTGTCAAGTGACAATTGGACCACCACCTTGTACTATAAAATTCTTTAGACAGTGGTGGCTAGCATATCCACACCACCACCACCACCACCGCCCAAACCAAATAAGTGAACAATATATTTAGCTTCGTATATTGGTTTTAATAGACAGTTACAGTCACCGGAGGTAGGACGCCATATTTCGATCCCCCAGTAGATGTCGAACGGCAAAGTGACACGAGGAGAGAAGAGGAACTGCGTGACTCTCGACGATAACACCGTTTCGATGAGCCAGAAGAAGAATAACGCTCGGGAATCTGACGGAAAGGAGGCGACGGACGACGAGGTGGAGGAATTCTGCGCGATACTACGTCGTTTAAAGGGGGCGGCGAAGTACATCAAGAGAGGCACGGGATCACAGAGACGATTAGATGAAGAGATCATGCAGCAGGTAAACGACGTGGTTAAGTGGGGAAGCAGCAGGGGAGACGACGTTAAGAATTTGGATCTGAATGTAACACCGCCGCCAGAGTGATCTTTTGTTTAATTACATCTCTGATATTATTATTATTATTATTATTAACGTTGGTTTCTTCTATCGAATTTAAGCTTTTTTTTTTTTTTTAGAGATATATATTGTATGGCAACTGAGTTAAGAGTACTACAATCTGGCTTAGAATAAACTATTGGGAGTTGTTCATTGTAATTGATTTTTTTATTTTATACTTATGATTAAATTTAGGAGCAAATTATATAAATGTCTCTTAATTTTATTCAAATTGCATAGGCGTTTCTTTTATTTTTAAAATATATTTTTTGGTTTAATTTTAAATTTTTTATTAAAATACCCTCAATTAGCCTAAATATGTTAATGGAATAGAAATATATAATATTCGAATATGGAGAAATAAAAATAAAAATATTTTATTCTCAAATATAAAAAAGAGTAGATTTTATTTTTTTATTAAATTAAACAAATGTATTCATGTTATTGTATGATATTTTAGTCTAAAATAAAAATTAAAAAATTAGACTAAAGCGTAATATTACATTTTTTTTAAAAAGACATTTGTATATCTTTTAAAAATAAAAAATTGTGTATTTTTCATTATATTCAAATAAAATCTGTGTAATTTATTTTAAATATAAATATAAAATATTTACACAGTTTTATATCAATTAGATTATTGCAATGAACAGTCGCACAACTAGAAAGATCAGTAATATCCCAAAAAACAAAAAGATCAGATTTGAATTTCGAAAGTAGTGGAAAATGTGATACGGAGGCAATATTATATATTGTTACAGTCAATTTTATATTTTATTATTTTATATAATATTGTTTAAAACCAGATAATAGGTATAGACTAATATATATATATATATATATATATATATATATATATATATATATGTAGGGTAAATACTTTTTCCTCTTTTAAAATATAACTTAAGAGGCATTTAATATTCCATAATATAGAAAACCATAATATCTTGCGTATCATAATATGAGATACTATAACAGAAGGTACCATGATATTTATGAGAATTGTATATAATTTAGCAATCAATGATATCTTATATTTTAAAGATATAAGATATTTATATTTAATTATGTTTACCAATATTATTTAATTGAAATTTTAAAAATACCTCTTAAGTTTGCAATTTACAACTTCAGTTGTTTTTTTTCAAATAAAAAAAATGAGAATGTCCAAAGATGTGACACTATATATGTGAAAAGAACAAGAAAAAGTAAGTCCACAGAATTTTGCAGTCCACTCTCTCTCTCTCTCTCTCTCTCTCTCTCTCTCTCTCATAAAATTTTCTTCATTACGGATGAAAAGAATCTTGTTCCCAAAAGATTTATGGGCAATGCATTTTATCTAGTTCAGATGGTGCACATATTTTAAAGAGTGAGCATCTTATATTTTTAGTAATATTATATTTGTTAATTATTATATAATTAATTATTAAATATTAAAAATTATTTTATTAAATAATTACTCAAAATACTAACTTATTTAATAATTAATAATTCTTAAAAATAATTTAATTTTTTTATAATTAATAATTATTATTATAACAAATCTGTTAAAATAGACAGAAAAATTATTCTATATTTAATGATATTTAATATTTATTATGCCATAATTAAAAAAAGATAATATTTTCAGAAATATAAAATCATCGCTCTCCCTATAATCTGAATTGGGTTATTATGAACGATAAGGTTGGCATATATCAATCAATTATGCACACAGTTGTCTCTCAATTAGAAGTACACATTTGTCAATCAGAGAGAACTTAAGCGGAAGCAAAAATGATCACATACCTTCAGCCATAATGTTCAATGTAATATTCGAAGGCCTTTGAATTTAATCACGGTTTTTATGCCCCTGAAATCACATAGGTGGAAGTGAGTAAAGCGATAAAATTCTTATGCAATTTTCCTGTAGGTGGGTGATTTCAGTGATTTCTCATAGATAATTACTTCTCCTTGAAGATCTCTCAAACTCTAGTATGATCTATCAAAATAATGGTGTACTCCTTTCATCAAAGACTGCGAAATATTTAATAGTTTAAAATAATAGCCAACCACTAATCTCCTAATTGCTTAATCTGGCAGAACTAAAAACCAAAATTTTAGGACCACTGAATTAAAATATTTAAAATTTAAAATAGGATAATGGAATATCTTAACTGACTATAATTTAAGACATTCCAAAATTAATTAAATTAAAAAAATATTCTAACATAGTAATGTAATGTGTTTTTAGTTTTAAGAGAGATTCATATATGTGTATATATATATATATATATCATAAGAAAAATAAAAATCATGTAATTAAATCATTTCCTAAAAAATGAGAGACTACTTTACCTAAATTATATACTCGTGAAAATAATATAACTTACATATATTATCAATTTATCCTTAAAGTTCTAAAATAATATAAAGTTATTAAATATTTGAATAAAATACAAATCATATGTTTAGTTTACAAACATAAAATCACATGTAAGCTAATATTATTTAATCACATTTGTCAATCAAATTCTAAACTCCAACAATTATAGCGCAGCTTCTAATTTGATTGAGAAACGAAAAAGATATATGAGAAATGTAGGGGTGTTCCTGTAAACCAGGTCAATTGCAATCTCTTTGATGAAAGAATGAAGAACTGCATACTGTTGGATTTAGATTTCAAGGGATCCAGCTTTGGCGAGGGCCTAAATTAACGAGGTTTGACCATTTTGAGAGACTAGATAGGGCCTTGGGTAATTCTAACTAGCTTATGTCCTTCCTTGAGTGCACTATTACTACATTGGCTTTGGTTAGATTCCTTTATCATAATCGTATTCTTATTCATCTATTTTGGTCCTTTCCTAAAGGTGGTGGGTCTAGACCTTTTCGTTTTGAGGTTTCTTGGCTCAGTCATAAAGAGTATGAGAGTTTCTTGAAGTCTACTTATAGAGAAAGGACTTAAATTTGAATGAACCCTGGAGCAATTTTTTGGAGGATGTTTTGATGTGGAATAGAAAAGTCTTTGGGGACATTAGGAGGAGAAAGAACCAGCTTTTGGCTTGTCTTAAAGGTAATCAATCTAGTTCCTCTTACCATTATTCCTCTTTTCTTAAAAATTTAGACAAGCAATAACAGACGGAATTGGATGAAGTTCTTCTTCAAGAAAAAGTCCTGTAGTTCCAAAAAGCCCAAACTATGTGGGTTGAGTTTGGGAATCATAACACCAAAATATTATCATGTGAAGACTACTACTTGTTGAATTAATTTATGGATTAGCATTAATTAATTATTAGATAATTAATTTAAATAATTGACTTTTTGGGTTTAGGTATTAAGCCCTAAACAAATTAAGCCTTGGTTAGAAATATGTGATCCGTGATAGGTTGAATCACACATAAGTCCAATGAGTAGAGACCCTAACCTACAGCCTTTTAGTGGCCAGTGGTTATCTATTACAAGCCTGCCCATATGAAAAAGAAAAGAGAAATTTAATTAATTAATGTATGTTATATTACAGACAGTAGTCTATAGAGTTTAATATACGATAACTTTTTGAACCTCTTTTTTGTTCTTCTTTCTACTCTCTCTACTTCTTCTCCATTCTAAGAAACTAAGAGGCAAAGTAGGTTATGTGATCTACCATAGTTCACCTTCTCTATTTACTTTGTTGATCAAGTTAATTATAGCTTCAATGGATACTGTATCAGGTATGCGTTTATTGTTGTATTTTATGATCTTGATTAGGCAATGATCTGTATAACTCATACTATTAATAGATGGTATCAGAGCAATGTTGATAGTATAAAATTAGTCATTACCTAATTGTATCCATTAGCCAAGTAATTTGTGCTTATTTGCATGTAAAAAGAAAAACGTATAATGTTAGATATGAGTGTAATGATGTGTTTAGCATTACTAATTTCGTTTAATTTGTGCTTATGCGTCATGAATCATCAGATTGAAACTAAAAAAAAAAACATATCTTAGAACCTTAAGAATTGGGAATTTTCAATTTTGAAATGATTACATGAAATTGATCAAAATTAATGTTAGATATGAGTGTAAAAATTTTGTTTAAAATCATCAGATTGAAACTAAAAATAAAAAACATATCTTAGAACCTTAAGAATTGGGAATTTTCAATTTTGAAATGATTACATGAAATTGATCAAAATTAATGTTAGATATGAGTGTAATGATGTGTTTAGCATTACTAATTTCATTTAATTAGTGCTTATGTGTCATGAATCATCAAATTGAAACCATGTTTTCTACGTCAATTTGTGTTCTTTGATCTGCATGCATTTGAGTTTGTTTCTTTCAATTGATACACGCAAATCACTCGTATGGATACTTAGAATGATTTAATGTTGCTTAATTGGATTAAAACTCAGAATACATGCTGGATTGAAATCGAGTTTCCCACGTCAATTCATGTTCTTCGACCTACACAAGTTTGAGTCTATTTCTTTCAATTGATATATGCAAATCACTCATGTGGATGCTTAGAATGATTTAATGTTGCTTAATTGGATTAAAACTCAGAATGCATGCTGGATTGAAATTGAGTTCTTCACGTTACTTCATGTTCTTTTCAATTGATATATGTAAATCACTTGTGTGGATGCTTAGAATGATTTAATGTTGCTTAATTACATTGAAACTTAGAATGTATGCTGGATCGAAGAGTAGAAATTTTGAAATTTTCAAGGGATTCCATTTCTGCGATTTTGATATTTTCAGTTCCAATTAATTCAAGAATGTTGTTTAGAATCACCTCTAGAATTGATCTGCATATTCAAATCGTTGAAAAGAGCTCCATTTGGAGCTTTGTGACACAACAATGGCAAAAATACCACCATTGTTGCACGGGGTTGGAGTTAGGAGGAAGATGACCAGCTCCAACCAAAGGCCACTTGTGCTCCCACGCGCATGAGAGTGTGTGTAGGTCACAAATTGGGCCTTTTGGCTCAGTTTCAAGCCCAGATCTATTAATTTTTTGACATTCTGTTCAAATATTATTTTTTCATAATTTTTTTGGACCCCAAAATATTTTGTATAAATTTTAAAAAATTTATACAATAAACAAATATGTTGTATTTATTGAATTTTGGTTTGAGAAAATTCATGGATGTATTTTATAATATTTTGCATTTTGGTAATGATCCATTCTCCTCAATTATAAGTGTAGCAATGTTAAGAAAAATTTTAAGCTATAAAATGCAAATGTTTAAGAATATAATGAGCCAATTTTACACTTAATAACCACACCTCCAATCGTGGTACACACTATGAAATTTTTTTTTTTTTTAGATTAGTAAAGGTCTGAAAATGCATTACATTGATAATAGATACACCCCATCAGTGTGACATTATTTATGTAATTTTTTGAAATTTGACTCTTTTGTATAGGCAAGTAGCACTTTACTGTTTTTTCAAACATTTCTTGTACCTTCTCGGTATGGCTATATTGAATACATTTTGGGTAGACTCTTTGCAAAAGGCTACATCTCTCTAGTGCATGTGATTTCTTTTTTAATGTCACCACTTGGCTTCATAGTTGCTTAACTGAATTGTTGATTGGGAATCTTGTATCATAATTATGTTATGCACACATAATTAATTATTTTCCAATTTTGGTTATTTCAGTTCTAGCTTTTTAGCAACTATTTGTGGTGAAAACTCTTGATAGAACTAATTGTGATGACTGGAAAGAGTATTTGAGCATATATTTGACGATATCTGAAAAAGATTTGGCACTTAGAGAACCTAAGTTAACAAATCTGACATCTGAGTCTAGTGTTGCAAACAAGGCCTATCACAAGCAATGGTATAAGTCAAATAGGATCTGTTTGGTAGTGATTAAGTTCACTATTGAGAAGGGAATCAGAGAGAGCATTCCAGACAAAGATACTGTAGTAGAATACTTGGATGCAATTAGAGAGAAATTTAAGAAGCTTGGTAAAACATAGAAGGCTTATTACATCTCTTTACTTGACAACACTTGTTATAATGGAGTGTCGGGGTTTAGGGCACATATAATAAAACTCATTTATTATTATAACAAGTTGAAATCATATGGCATTGACTTGGGATAAAGTACATTGATCTATCGAGTCCTTCAATCACTGCCATCTGAATATACGTTCTTGAGGACGTTTTATAATTCACAAGTAGCAGAGTGGTCAATTGATCAAATGATATCCATAGTGACTCAAGAAGAAGAGGTAATCAAGAAGAACAACTTATATGCACCATCTGTGGACTATATGTGTCATGGCTCTAGCAGCAAGTCAAATGGTGGTGATAAAAAGGGAAACAAGCAAGAGAAAAAGAAGTTTGGAAAACCTGGATTTAAGAAGAGTGGTGAAAAAGGTAAGGGTCCACAGAAGAGATTTAAAGGTAATTGTCATTATTATAAGATACCTGGCCACAAGATGTCTGATTGTTTTAAGCTGAGAAACAAATGTGAGAAAGAAGGTACATCTTTTGATTTTAGCCTTCTAGCTTTAGTGTGTTTTGAATCCAATAGTCTAGAAACATCTTTTAATTGCTGGTGGTTGGATTCTGGTGCAGCTATTCATGTTACAAATTCTTTGCAGGAGCTCAAAAACAAGAGAATCCCAAGTGAGAAGAGAAGGCTATCTTGGGAGTTGAATGCAGTAGGGCTATGGTTGAGTACATAAGATTAGTTTCTTTGTATTTGTGTTCTGGACATGTTTTGAATTTGAACAATATTGTTTATGTACCTTCTGTGAGAAGGAATTTGATTTTTATTTTTATTTTAGACAATTGTGGTTACTTCTTTTGGCAAGGAAATGGAAAGGCTGATATTTATTATGATTATGTTGTTGTCGGTATTGCTATTTTGCTGAATGGATTATACTGTTTAAATTTAAACAATTGTCTTATCGAATCCTTGAGTGCTCCTGTTAATGTAGTGATTGGGCATAAATGTACTAAAATGAATGAAAATTCTTCTATTTTGTGGCATTGTCATTTAGGTCACATCTCTAAAGAGAAATTGGAAAGATTAGTCAAAGAGGGTGTATTATAAGACTTAGATTTTTTAGATTTTGAAACTTGTGTTGATTGCATCAAGGGAAAACTTCCCGCTAAAGGTAGAAACAAAAGGGTAAATAAATCTGAGAATATTTTAGACTTAATTCATACTGACATATGTGGGCCCATTACACCTGTAGCTATAGGTGGATTCAAATACTACATTACTTTCATAGATGCCTCCAAGAGTTTTAAGGCAGCAGTTGAATTGAAGATTGGTATGGTTATAAAATGTGTAAGATTAGATACAGGATGAGAGTAGTATGGGAGGTATACTGAGGCAGGTAGAAATCCAAGCTCATTTGCTTTGTTTCTACAAGAATATGGCATTGAAGCCTAGTATACAATACCTCGCACCCCACAACAAGATAGGGTTGCAGAGAGGCGTAATCAGACTCTCATGGATATGGTTAGAAGTATGATTAGTCACTATTCCTTGCCAGAATTCTTATGAAGTGATGCCTTGAAAACTGCAGTTTATATTTTGAATCAAGTACCCAGTAAATCAGTGCCAAAGACTCCGTATGAACTGTTTACTAGAGAGAATACAAGTTTAAAACATTTTCTAGTATGGAGTTGTAAGGCAGAGGTGAGTATATATAATCCATA
Source organism: Erythrophleum fordii (assembly GCA_032878935.1). Taxonomy (NCBI): domain Eukaryota; kingdom Viridiplantae; phylum Streptophyta; class Magnoliopsida; order Fabales; family Fabaceae; genus Erythrophleum; species Erythrophleum fordii. Next base: position 6,770,267 of record JAVQMF010000029.1, read on the forward strand.
GTTGAAGAAATTAGATTCCAGAATGGTCAGTGGATTCTTCATTGTATATTGTATTGGCTCAAGGGAGTGTAGATTTTATTGCTCCACTTACATTACTAAAGTCATTGAGTCTGATCAAACTTACTATTTTGAGGATGACTTGGATAGTGAAAGTTCTATATCTAGCGTTATCAACTTACGTGATGATAGCATTGTTTTTCCTGTGCCTGTTTTAACACCGCCTCTATCAAATAGAGATGAGGTTGTGGAGAATTCAATAGGAATAGATGCAGTACCTCCCACAGAAGAAGTTGGTGAACCAACTGTTGAATTGAGATGTTCATAGAGAGCGCACAAACTTGCTATACCAGATGATTACATGGTTTACATGCAAGAGTTTGAGTCTGATGTTATTGATGGCACAGATCTTGTATCTTTTCAGCAAGCCATGTCTAGTCCTCACTCATCCAAATGGATGAAGGTTATAAATGATGAGATTGCCTCCATGCATCAAAATCATGTGTGGGATCTTGTTGAATTGCCAAATGGTTGCAAACCGATTGGTTGCAAATGAGTCTTCAAAACTAAACAAGGCAGTTCTGGTGAAAGTGAAAGATATAAAGTTAGGCTAGTAATGAAAGGCTACAATCAGAAAGAAAGTGTTGATTATACAGAAACTTTTTCTCCAATATCCACAAAAGATGCTTTTAGAGTAGTTATGGCTCTTGTTGCACAATTTGATCTTGAACTTCACTAGATGGATGTCAAGACTGTCTTCCTTAATGGAAACTTATATGAAGAGGTCTACATGACTCAGTTAAATGGTTTCATTGAACCTGGAAAGGAACACTTAGTATGTAGACTATGGAGATCTATTTATAGACTGAAACAAGCCTTCAGATAGTGGTATCTAAAGTTTGATGAAGTCGTCACTTCTCTTGGATTCATTGAAAATGATTCAAATCAGTGTATTTATCATAAATTTGATGGGAGCAATTTTATCATCCTTGTGCTCTATGTTGTTAACATCCTATTGATTAGCAATTCAATGAATTTTCTAAATGAGACAAAACGTATTTTGTCTTCCCATTTTGATATGAAAGATATTGGCAAGGCATGTTTTGTTCTTGGGGTCTAAATCCATTGTGATAGATCATGTGGCACTTTAGGCCTATCTTAAGCAACTTATATTGAAAGGGTGCTCAGAAAATTTAAAATAGATAATTGTGCATCTAATCCAACACCTACTCAGAAAAGGTGATACATTATCTAGATCACAGTGCCCTCAAAATGATTCTGAGAGAGTTGAAATGGATAAGATTCCTTATGCTTCTATTGTAGGTAGTCTTATGTATACATCGGTATGTACTCGTCTAGATATAGCTTTTGCTATCAGTGTGCTTCGTAAATACTTGAGTAATCCTAGAATAATTCATTAGAAGGCTACCAAGAAGGTCATGAGGTATCTTCAGGTACTAAAGATTACATGTTGACTTACAAAAAATTTGATATACTTGAAATTGTTAGTTATTCAGATTTAGATTTTGCCTTTTGTTTAGATGATTGTAAGTCAACTTTAGGATATGTTTTTATGATGTGTGGAGGAGCTGTTTCGTGGAAAAGTGTGAAGCAAACACTCACAGCTACCTCCACCATGGAAGTAGAATATATCATATGTTATGAGGCCACTTGTCAGGCAATATAGTTAAGGAAGTTGATTTTTAGCATGCGATTGATTGATTCTATATCATGACCCTTAACCATCTTTTGCGATAATTCGTCTACTGTGTATTTCTCTCAGAATCACAAGAATTCCAGTCGCACTAAACATTTTGATGTTAAGCTTCAGTTTGTCAGGGAACAGATTGAAGAACTTCATACTCGCATAGTACACATTCTAAGTCAAGATATGCTTGCAGATCCATTGACTAAAGGCTTACCCATAAGAGTATTTCAAAATCATGTAACTTGTATGGGTCTTATTAGACATTTGATGTAGTTTTAGTTCAGTGGGAGTCTGAGGTATGGTTGTCTTTTGCCCTGATTTAAGATCATTTATATGGTTTTTTTGTTATGTTTAATTTGGGTATTGAAATATTATTGATGCGCTTAATATCATTTGTCTCCTTATCGGATTCAATGATTTGTATTGATATGCCATATATCATTTGATTCCCTATCGAATTCAGTGTTTTATTGAATTGATGCTTTTAGAATTTGTTTATGGCTTAATATACACTGATTGCTTATTGTTAGTTAAAAAAGGTTTAAATGATTAATTAATGCTATCCAATGGGAGATTGTTGAATGAATTTATGGATTAGTATTAATTAATTATTAGATAATTAATTTAAGTAATTAACTTTTTAGGTTTAGGTATTAAGCCCTAACAAATTGAGCTTTGGTTAGAAGTGTGTGATCCATGATAGGTTCAATCACACATAAACCCAATGGGTAGAGGCCCCAACTTACAGCCTTTTAGTGGCTAATAGTTACCTATCACAAACTTGACCCATATGAAAAAGAAAAGAAAATTTTAATTAATTAATATATATTATATTACAGACAATAGTCTATAAAGTTTAATATACGATAACTTTTTGAATCTTTTTTTGTTCTTTTTCCTACTCTCTTTACTTCTTCTCCATTCTAAGAAACTAAGAGGCAAAGTAGGTTGTGTGATCTACCCCACTTCACATTCTCTGTTTACTTTGTTAATTAAGTTAATTATGGCTTCAATGGATACTACATCAAGTACGCATTTATTATTGTATTTTATGATCTTGATTGAGCAATGATCTGTATAACTCATACTATCACTACTAACAACAAAATAAAATCCTTACTCTCAGAGATGTTGGTGGGGAGTTGATTGAGGATGCAAAAGAGCATAGTTCTCACTCCATGGACTACTATAAACATTTGTCTAGAAAACAACATGATGCTATTGCTTATTTTCATACTACCATCGCTTTTCCTACTTAGACTTAGGATTGTTATAATAAAATGGCCACTCAAATAACCTCCGAAGAGGTCCAGAATGCATTTTTTTCTATGGGTGGTTTTAAATCTCCATGTGTGGATGATTTTTCCATTATTTTTTATCAATCTCATTAGGAGGTGTTGGGCCAAAGTGTAGTTCAATTTGTTTCTGATGCTTTTAGTGGTGTTATTCATTTGGAGGAGGCTAACATGACCCTTATCATGCTTATTCCTAAGGTGGGTTGTCTTGAATACGTTATGCAATTCTGGCCAATCTCGCTTTGCAATGTGTCACATAAATGTCGTACTAAGGTACTTTGATGAAATCATCTTTTCTTTTCAAGCAAGTTTTATCCTAGGAAAGTGCGTTCAAGATAATATTATAATGGATCAAGAGATTATTCAAGAACGAAGAGAATGAAAGGCAAAAAAGGCTTCTTTGCCATTAAAATTGACGTTGGAAAAACCTACAATAGGCTTAGATGGATCTTGATCAATAATTTTCTTGGGGAAATGAGAATTAACGAATTTATTGCAGACCTTATTATGCGCTACATAACCATCCCCTTTATCAATCTCCTTTGGAAGAGGGATAAAATGGAGTTCTTCCACACTTCTAGGAGTACTGAAATAAGGAGATCCCATGTTCTCGTATATTTTTGTCCTTTGTATAGAGAAATTATCTCATCTGATTTGTGACAGAGTTCAACTGGGACACTGGAAGCCTTTTAAAGTGGGTTGCTTGGGCCCAAACATCTCTCATCTCATGCCGCTGATAGTTTACTTTTATTTGGAGAGGCCTCTTTGGATCAAATGAGTTGCATCCAGCATTGTCTTGATATGTTCTGCAAGCTTTCGAGTCAAAAGGTGAATGTTAGCAAATCGTCTATCTTTTTCTCTCATAGTGTCCTGGATGAAGTTAGACAATCTTTGGCTTCCAATTCAGGCTTTAAAATTTCTGGTGCCTTGGGAAGTTATCTGGGTGTTTCACTTAGCTCTGGGAGGAATTCTATGCAGAGTTTCAATTATATTATTCAGAAAGTTAACCAGCAACTATCAGGATGGAAAGCTAGTTGTCTCTCCTTGATGGCTCAGATCACTTTGGCCAAGTCTGTGCTTAGTGCCATTCCCATTTACCACATGCAAGTCTCTAGGCTTCCTGCTAATCTCTATTATAAAATTGAAACGCCGCAGCATGACTTTGTGTGGGGACATGAAATGGCAGCAAGAAAATTCATCTGGTCAACTGAGGCAATATCTGTTAAGGCGGTTTCGGCTTTCGTAACTTGAGTTCTATCAACAAGGCTTGCATAGCGAAACTGAATTGGAAGTTGAAGGCAAATTCTACTGGTCTTTGGCGCGAGGTTCTTCTTAGCAAGTATCACCATTCTTGAAATGCTCCTAATTCTATCCTTAAATCCACTGACCCACCTTTATGGAAACTTATGTATTAACAAGAAGCGCTGATTCCTGAGGGGATGTCTTGGCAAGTGAGGAATGGTTCGAATATTGCTTTCTTTACTGACTGTTGGTTAGAACCCTATTCTCTCTGATGTTGCTCCGATACCCATTGGTAATGATCTTCTAAACATAAAAGCCAAGACTGGGTGAATCATGCTGGGGAACGGAACCTTTAGGGCCTTCGTGACCTTTTCTATGACAGTCTTCTGAAGATCTCTTTTCGCCTTCCTCCTAAGCAAGAGTATGGCCCGGATTTCTATATGTGGAAAGGGGAGACTTCGAGGGACTTTTCTGTTCGAAGTGCCTATCTCTTATTGATGAAATTATCTCCCATGTCAGATGGTTCAACTTGGTCTCTCATTTGGAAGTGGAGAAGCCTGAACATATGAGATGTTTTCTTTGGTTGGCCACTCAGGACAAGTTGCTTATTAACAATCGTCGTAGCTCATGGAGTCATACAAGCCCGGACTGCAAAGGTGCTTGAGTATTGTTTAAGATATTCTTCGTGTCCTCCGAGATTGTTGGCATGCAACTATCATTTGGTCCAAACTTGTTAGACCATCTCAGCATGCAAGTTTCTTCGCTTGGGATCTGGAAGATTGGTTCACTTCTAATCTTCGAAAAGTGTTGGGTATCAAGAAGGATACGCCTTGGTCCGTAACATGAGGTTATGATGTTTGGTTGATTTGGAGCTGGCGAAGCAAGAGCACCTTTGAGGAGAGCTTTGTGCGAAGCAACGATCTTGAAGAAGTGATTCTGCAGATACGTAATAAGCTCTCGGTTACTAGCAAACTCTTTCCGCAGAGACTATCGATCCTGCAGGTTGATCATTCGACGGTTTGGAATAAACCTCCTGCAGGTTGGACCAAGATCAATAGTGCCGGTTCGGTGAAGGTTCGTGAGGGACTGTACAGTTGTAGTGGAGTGCTGTGTAACGACAAAGGAGAGTGGGTGTGTGGGGTTAGCAGGAAATTGCCCATCTGCTCCGTCCTTATAGCTGAACCCTGGGGAGTGTCCTCTGGCCTTTTGCTGGCTTGGGAGAAAGGGATGCATAACATTATCATTGAAGCTGAGTCTGTAAGCATGGTGAAGATGTTAAGAAATCCTGGCACTATCCCTCTTCAATGCATATAAATGTTTCATGCTTCTAAGCTGATGCTCGACAAAGATTTGAACGTAAGAGTTGAATATGCTCCGAGAGATACAAATAAAGTTGCTGATGCTTTTGCTCACCTTGGAATCATCCTCCTTCGAGCTTTGATCCTTTGATTCTAGCTGATGCTACGGAGGCTACTGTATCCCAACATATTTGTTTACCCAAAAAAAAAAAAAGATATGTGATTTTATATTTTGTTTTAGTGGCTAAATATTTTATGTCTTCTTACGAAAGAAATATGTTATTTGTACTTTTTTTATTTAAAGAAATCTCATTAGCCCAACAATCCCACCTTGTCTCATCTCAAAAACTCAAGCGAGGCATGCTGCAAGCCCTTGGTTCAAATGGATTAGTTAAGATATGAGAATATGTTAATCCAACTAGTCTCAATTACATGATTGGGCGGGCTCGGATCGAACAAATGGCCTGACTTATCACCATGTGATGGCTCAATATGAGTATAGAGCTCTTCATTCTTTAAAACTTAGTTTTTTTATTTTCTTATTTTTAAAAAAGAAAGGCCTTAAGCTTACATAAATATTTCACCATGCGACACTTGCAATAATTATAGAAAATTTTGGTCTAATTAAAAGTGAACATTTGTAACTTTTTTCATTCATCTAAAGAGTTGGATTTTAGGGAATCCATAATAAGTTGAACCAATATATGACTCAACACAATTTGTTAATTTAATTAATTGGATTATTAAATTATTGAGATAATTAATTGTTAAAATAATTAATTATTATCTTATAATTAATTTAGATCTTTAACTTTTTAAATTTAAAATAGACTATCATATCTTATTAGTTTAAAAATAGATTACCTATATAAGTCATAAAATATCCTATCATATCAGTTTTGTTACTGATCTCTTTCTAAGAGAAAGGAAAATAATATATACATAGATAATAATGTATTTGCAGTACTCAACCTTCATTGGTATTAGTATTTAGTTGGCCTAAATTTTTGTCCTCCATCATTCAAAAATGCTTTCTAGTTGATGCAGGGTGCAATTTTTAAATTTCAAGTTTTTAAGTGAAATTTGACCATTAATAATAAAATAATGCAAAGATCATCTTAGGCTCTAATTTCCGCACTATAAGTTGCTTATAGGTAGTATAACATATGATTAAAATTTTGTACAAATCAGATAACCCATAACAAAAAAGTAGATAAATAAATAATTTTTTACATTGCGTAAAAGATGATGAATTAAGATCAATGCATGTGGCAACTCATTGTTGAAGCTATCATTTGATTAACGTGTAGGATTTCAATGCATGTGGCAATTCATTGTTGAAGTTATCATTTGATTCGCATATGGGATTACCTTTTGTGTCTTTTTTTTCCTTTTTGTGTCCCATTTGATATGGCTTTCTATTTTGATTGTACGATCTAATGCAACAGTATTTCATATGCATCTTGTGCAAATCATACACGATTGATTATATTAGCTTAATATGCACTGGTCTTTTATGTTTGTGTTGAGTTGTAGAAAATGTTAGATTTTTTTGTAAAGAGATAAATCTTAATTTAACAGAATATCTTAAAATTTTTAATTAAGATATTGAATAAATGATTATTTAATAATTAATATTTAGAATTATTTGAATTTAAAAATAGAATTATATCATAAATCTTATCAATTAGTTATACCCCGTTGGATCTCTTCTTTGAGAGACATAAATAGGAGACCTAGCAATTGAAAATTTATAATGAAAAAAAATTATAATTTTATATAATTATATTATTAATATTATTTTAGTTATAATAATGTTCGAAAAAGGAAAGATATTACTTTACTAATTAAAAAGGTATCAAAGAGGATAAATTGCAAACTGTCACGTATAACTAATGACCTAATTGGGCTTGAGTAGAGTACTCGTGAGCTAAAAGTAAATTTTCACCAAGATATTAGGACTAATGAGGGAATTCCAAATGGCAAGAGTTTCTGGCATTGGTGAAATAAGTAAATAATAATAATAATAATAATAATAATAATAATAATAATAATAATAATAATAATAATAATAATAATAATAATAATAGTTAGTAGAGTAGTTTATTTGAAAGTTTCTAATGTTAGAAAATAGTCAACTAGGCATGTCTAATATACCTCAGAAAAGTATTTCTGTTTAAAGTGATTGGAAAATATATCAACTTAAGAGATATAAAAATTATTTTAACAGTAATAAAACATAACCTTTGCAGGAAGAAGTCTTTCTAGGTTTGAAAATACTAATGAAATAAAACAAATGCAAGATGTGCTAAGAAATTTGAAAAGAATATAAAAGCTCACTTATTTTTTTTAAAAAAAAATTGTCTTATGATAAAGCTAAGATAAGTAAGCAATACTTTACCCAAAATGCCTTTTTGGTCAAAATTATAATCCATCCCGATGACAAATATTCGAAACTTGTAAAAAAAAAAAAACCTTAGAGCTAAGAGAGGGCTCACTTTTCTTTAGATATATGGACAATATAGAGCTTAGAAAGAGCACCACAACAAAAGTGAATATAAGGCAAACTGTCATACTATCCTAGTTTTCAAATATGAAAAGTGCAAGATGTTTCGACTATAATACATTTGAGTAAAAAAGATTCATATAAAAGGTTTCTTTAGGTGAATCAACCGTGAGATTAAACAAGAGTTACTAACTGAAGTAATAGATTGTATATATTATGAGTCTATACTATTTGAAAGATATTGTCCTGAAGAAATAAATTGTTAAATAGAATATAAAAAAACTCCCTACATATTAATTTTTAATGAACTTGTCCATTAGTAAACAAAAATATGTGGAAAATTTTTAGAATATTTTTGTTCATTTTTCCTTTTAATAAATTAATTTTAATTTTTGATTATACAATTTATTCTTAAAAAATTATGATACATGTAAAATAAGCATATAAAGTGAGGCTTATTTTAGTGGGAGTTTTTGAACTAGTAAACAAATTCCTCATTCCAAGAATCAAAATAATAATAATAATATATAATTAGGTTAGAAGAGTGATGATATATTTAGGTGACATATGATGAAAATAAAATAAATGCCAACTTTTGATCATGAATCTAATCATATACCATTGTTAGTTTAATTATACAATGCAGCATACATAGACATTGTGTATGCTATAGTGCTATGTCAATATGTATAGATGAATCTTAGAAAGAAATAGCTTCTTAGACTATCATTATTAACTTGAGAATAAACTGATTGGTGACAATTATAGATTTTGGCACCATAAGATTCAATACATCCTTCAAGAACAAGATATTTGGAAGACTCTAAACATATCATGGTTAGGGCAAAATGTGGAAACATACACTAGCATATGAGGAATTTAAAGGCTTTTAAATATGAGTAATAGGGAAACAATATAGCTCACATAGCATTGCTAAGTAACATAAATGACAATCTCATGTATGAATTTAAGATGTATTCGACGACTCAAGCGATGTGAATCACATTGAAAGATAAGTTTGAGAGAGCACTTTTGCTACTATACTTAGGAGGTTAACTAATAAGTTTGAAACCTATGCATTGTGCCTTAACAAAATGATAAGAAAGCATTTAAAAGAGATGTCAAACATGATGAGAGAGTTGAAATTAGCTTGACATGACCTCCCAAATGCATGAGAGTAAGTTGTCATTAGATCCCTACTTGCTAATTAGGAAAACATGAAGGTCAAAATAACCTACAATGAAAACATCAAGTCTGTTTGAGGACATTGAAAATGAGCTAAGACATCTAAATAAACCTATATATTGCCAAAACCACTAAGCATTCCAAGCCCAAGTATAAAGGTAATGGTAAGAAATCTTAGACCATCAAGCCTTGGCATAAAGAAGGATCTAGTAATCTATTTAGACAACTAAACTTGAGCTTAAGAGAGAGAGGATTATTTAAGCACTATCAAATGCATTCTAAGAGCAGATGATTTTATGTAAGAAACAATGCACTTATTAAGGTGAAAGGGATCAATACATACAAACTAGAGTTATGTGATAGGCGATCCTTACTCTTACATTGTTTTATATGTTCCAAAAATCTAGCACAACATAGTTTCAATAGTTTCTTTTCTTAAACTAGAATTCAATGTGAATCTCTACTTGTCCAATGAATTAAAAAACTATGGTAAATTCCATTGCACTTAATCCATTTTGAGACATATGGTCCCATGAATGTGAAGGCAAGGCATGAAGCCTTGTATTTCATCATTTTCATTTATGAACATGGTATTGTCATACTTAATTAATCTTCCATAAGTTCGAAGCCTAGAATGTTTTAGATAAATTATGATCTTGGTTGAGAATTAGTTAAATAAAAAATTGAGGGTCAACCATCGGTGTGAGTATTTAACAAATCAATTCAACAATCTATATGAAGAAAAGGGAATCATAAAAGAGTTGTTAATTCCCAGCACTCCATAACAAAATTAAGTTGTAAGGCTAAGAAATAAGACTTTACTCAAAATGATTAAGATTCATGATAGTGCAAGTAAATATTCCCATATCAGATTAGGAAAACCATTAAAAACTACAACCTTATACTTAACCAACTCTAAATATATTACTTCCACACTTTATGAATTGTAGACTAGTAAAATACCTTTTTAGAGTATTGTGAGCCTAAGGTCAACAACTTATATGTATAAGCATGGGAAGTTAGGCCCAAAGGACTAGAGATGTATTTATTAGATTTTTTAGATAGCTAAGGGGTTATATCTTTGGGAAAATGAAGACGAAAGCATAACAGAATTTCAATCATGGGATGCCACATTATTATTGATAAAATTTCTTGGCAAAAGGAATGTTGATAGAATTGTGTTTTTTTTTTTTTTTTGATAGTAGACTAGTAGGTAAAAGTAAGAAACAAGTATTGTATCTCTAATTGTAAATTATGAAGGATAATTCTTTTCAAAAAATAATTTTTAACATAGTTATGTAGAAGCAACCAAGGAAATGTTCCTTAATATAATTTTGAAATTAAAGGAATATTGTTAATAGTTACTCCACAGAATGATAAAGAGCCAAATTTAGCGTAAAAGGCTTTCTGATGTCCCATTAAAGAAAAAATGATGACATCAATGAAAAAGGAGATAAAGTCTATGAGGACAAATTATATTTAAGATTTAATATATTGTCTACTAGGCTAAAAGGCAATTAGGAACTAATGAGTTCTCAAAATTAAAATACAGGTAAATGGTTTCATTAAAAGGAACAAGGCCTATTTGGTGGCAAAAGGATACATACAACTAAATGATATTGATTATGGAAATATCTTACTCACTTGTTATGAGATTTAGTTTGATTACACTTATTTTGGCTATAGCCACAAGTATGAACTTAGACTTATATCAAATGGATGTAAAGGTTATATTTCCTAGTGGTGAACTAGATGAAGAACTCTATATGAGACAACCTTTGGGTTTGGTTCAAAAGGTAAAGAGCATGAAGTATGCAAACTCTGAAGGTCCATTTATAGATTTAAGGTTATTTAGACATAGTGGTATTCGAAATCTAATAGAACAATCACATTTTATAACTTCCAAATGATTGATGAGGGACACTATATGTATATGAAATGATCTAAAAAAGGTTTAATAATATTATCTTTTTACATAGATGATATTAACAAGAAATGATCTCACTTTTTATCAACACCATTAACAGATGGTTGTCCTTTTTTTTTTCTTTTTCTTTTCTTAGTAAACGAAGGATGTAGGTTATTTATGGTACATTCTTTAGTAAATGAAGGATATAGGTCTAAAAAAAATCATTCTAAGTCTTATCACTTTGTCACAAGAGTCAGATAGTGAAAAGATTCTTAAACAGTTTAAAATGAAAGATTACAAACTTATAAACACCATATGGCCAAAGGTCATAATTGAAGGTTAAAAGTGTTCTAAGACTCAATTTGAGAAAATGACATGAAAAGAATCCCATACTTTAGTATGAATGGAAATTTTGGTGTAAGCAATAATAAACAAATGACTTGACATTTGATGTGAGTCTCATAAGCCTCATTTTTAGTCCAACTATGGATTAAAACATCGACAAGCAATTAAAAAAGGATTGAGATACTTGAAGGGCACTATTCATTATAAATTGTGTTATGAGGAAAGTGACATCGACAAGCCGTTAAGAAAAACTTGAAATACTTGAAGGGCACTATTCATTATAAATTGTGTTGTGAGAAAAGTGACTTACAGTTGGTAAAGTACTTAAATACTAATTAGAGTGGTGATTTAGGCAAAGGCTAATCACCTTTAATTATGTATTCTTGCTTAACCAAGGTACAATTTTTCTTAACTACAAAAAGTAGACAAGCTCAGCATTGTCAACTATGGAAGCTAAACCAGTTACATGTTTTGTAATAGTGTAATAGACAATATGATTAAAAGAATTCTTAAAATACTTAGAAAGCTTTTAGTAGGCCAATAGACCCAATGTTATTATAATAGCCAATTAGTCATAACTTATTCAGAGCATCCTAAGTATCACATTAAAATTAAATATATCAGCACAAAGTTTAACTTTATTAAAAATATCATAACACACAAGGAAATCACTCCTTTTACTTTTCTCAACTACACATAAAAATGCAAATAATTCCTAACAATTTTTTAACAATAATATATACATATATACCATTTTTAACAAATTTCTAATAATATAAATGATTTCTAACAAATTTTAAATAATATAAATTATTTCAAACAAATTTCTAATAATACATTAAATTTATTTACATCTCATATAATGACAATTTCATTTTTAATTTGAAATTCGGAGATATGAGATAGTGAAAATTGGCGATTGAGCCAATAATAGACTGAAAATTAGAAATTGAGAGAAGAAGAAAGGATTGAGAGAATTAGACAACCAAACTGAGAAAATTCTGCAGGGGGAATGAGACAGGGTAGTTGATTTACAGCAAATTTTCAACGGTCGTGTTTTGCAATATTCATATTTTAACAACCAAATTTGACCTAATAAAAACAAATGGGGTAGCTTTGTCATCAATCTATACCCTCTCCTGGTGCGAACAGAACATTATTTTATTAGAGATAAATAGATTGAGATATGTAAATCTTATATATTTTTATTTTTATCTTTTAATATTCTATTCTATATTACATATCTATTTTTTTAACAAAATAATATTTTGTACGAGAAGATTTGATTTGGCTTTATCATGGATTCAAATCTTTTTAAGTAAATAAATAGTAAAATATCTTTTAAATACAAAAATAAGAAAATAAAAAAAAAAAAGAAATGAAACCTTTTTATATTTTGACTCCTTCTATCACTCCTTCTTTATTGGAAAAATACATTATTATTTATTCAATGAAATAAATCTAAATTCACAATATCATCGCCTGTTAGGTTTAGGTCACCTTCTTGCTTTTAACCCCGCATTGGTTTTCCTCTTCCGAAAGTTCCTTATTCGGCTGCCACGTTTATCACGCCATCCTCATGATATCATCGCACTCCATCACTGTGACGTCATTCCACGTGTCACCCCTCCGTCCACTGGTAAAAACACATGTCGAATTGTCTACCATTCGTCGCTTTATATATATATACGTTACGCCCCACTAGATCTTAATTCTACGGCATCATATGAGACGATGGACCCAGAAAAGAGAAAGCGTGAAGGTGACGACAACGATACAGAGAAAATGATGAACAAGAAGAAGAACCCAAGACCCGAAGACGAGGAGGAGGAGGAGGAGGTGGAGGAGTTCTTTGCGATTCTGAGGAGGATACACGCAGCAGTGAAGTACTTTGAGAAGGCTGACAGGTCGGATCGGAGGTTGACGGCGACGGCGAAGACTTGGAAGCCGTCGTTCAAGGTGGAGGACTTCGAAGGGGACAAGGGCGGCGTTAAAGATCTCACGGAGGATAATTCGGGTTTGGATCTGAACTCCGAACCCGCGATCGAGATGTAACAACGTTACGTCGTCTGATTAACTTCTAACCGTTTATGTCTTTGCAAATGAAGGAAGAAGATATACAGAGGGGAAATAGTTTCGGTTTTATTATTATTACTTCTTGTTTTTAATCTAAGCCATTAAAGGCAAGCTCAATCTAAGAAAATTTTTCTTATGGCCCGTTTACTGTGCCTCTTTTTTCACTGTTGATTGATGAATTGAAATGGGATTCTAATATTAGTAAGTGATTTTTATTTAATTTTGTCTAACAATTTATTTTTATAAATTTTGGCATTTGAATTTTTTAAAAATATTGATAAAATGATGGAATAATTCAAGGAATAGAATGGCAATTTATTATTATTTTTTTACTTTGTTAGATGTATTATGTTTATTTTTTAAAAAGATTAAAAAATAAAAAACTAATATTTTATTTGTATTAAAATTTTAAAAACATTTTAATGTATATGTAAATTGTTTTAACACAATAAAATTAAAATTAAAAGAATATTTAATATATTCTTATATTAAAAATATTATAGCTGTTTATTTATTTGTATATTATTTTTATCTAATCAAATATATTTTACTTAAATAGAATGGGATGATGATTTTTTTTATAACATATTAAACATAATTATTTTATTTTATCAAAACTCATTTTTATTTTTACAAAAATTATTTCATGAACAAAATAGAGCCTTAGCAATAAAGTTATTCTATTTAAAATTAAAATTGTGAAAATATATCAACTCAATCCTTACAAATTGATTTGTCACCAGTTGTGAGATAGACGCGTTAAATAATATGCTAGCCCATTTATTTAATCAGACAAAAAAGTTAACCCGACCCATTAAGTGGCTAGTTTAAGTTAAAAAAATAAATAATGTTTCTTGTTATAATAATCCTTTAAACTTTAAATAATTATCTCAAACAATCAAATTTAAATTTTAAACATTTAAATAACTCCTTCAAATTTTTAAAATTAGACAAAAAATTTTAAATTATTCAAGTATTACCAAACAATTAAAATATAGTAAAGTAAGTAAAAGAATTTTAAAATATTAAATTTTTCAAATTTTTTATCAAGAATATTTGTCTTGAAGGATTAGTAAATAAAAAATAAATAGGCCAACTTACAAGTTATATAGACTAGCTTAGTATAACTTCCTGAGTTAAGTGTATCATGTTAACATAATTTTAAAATCATATGAGTAAATATTAAAATTTAAATCTAACTAATCAAAATTGTGAGTTAAACTGATTAGATCAATGAGTTTAGCTCTTTTTAATGATTTAAATTAAAATTTTGAATAACGTTTCTTGGTTTTTCAAGAAGATATGAAACTTTAACTGATTCAAATTGAAATTATCAGATGAAGCTAAAACTGGTAACCAGATAAAAGGGGGAAAAGTAAGTACTTGTTTCCTTTGATTTTAACCTTTGTATTTATGATGTAAAATTTTTCAATTGAGTTCTTTTAATTTAGAAAGTTAGCTCTTGTCACTAAATTTTTTTATCAATGCTTTGTTATATTTGGTCAAACATGTATTATTTCAATATTTTAAATATGTATGATTTAAAATAACTTATGTGCATTACTTATCATATATTATATCACATATTATATATTATAGTTAATTTTATTTTATTATTTACTTTTACTTATTTTTAATAGCATAAATAATATATATTCAGTTAAAATGACAGTCTTACATGATGGTATGGTTGTAGAAAGTGAGTAATTAAGCAAATTGTCTTAAATTCAAGTTCTTGCTTGTCTTGCACAAAAAAAAGCATTTAGATGACACATTCACACATAATTAGTTATATTAGTAAATTATAACATAATATTAACCAAACTTTAATGGTAGGGATTATATTAAAAAAATTTAAACTATAAAAATGTAATTAAAATTTTTAAATTATAAAAATTGAATAAAATTACACTAAACAAAAGAATAATTTAATTTCGTCAACTTTTTTGTTGAATTTTTTTATTTGAGATTGTTAACCCCATTAAAAGTCCCGGTCGATCACTGAATAGTTATGGTTTTTTTGCTTTGGTTATATGCTTGTTATGGAAGCATTCTTGTATTGTGTATCATTGGTTCAAATTACACAAGTTCATTAATTAATATTTAATGCTTATGATTTAAGCAATTTTATCAGATTAAAATTATGATTTTTTATCGCTGATTTTAATTCATCTATAAGTGATATGAGATTCCTTTGTTGTCTACCAAGGCTTTTATGTCCAAAATAAACCAAAGATGCACCAAAAATTTGTAAATTCTATATATTTCAATTTATTTTATCTAAGTGTGTTAAAATATTATAGTAAGCAAAATTTATTATCCAGATTATATATATATATATATATATATATTAAAGGAATTTTATAGTGTATTTGTTAGATGATATAAAATAAAATAACACGTAAAAAATGAATAAATAAAATAAGAAATAATTTTTATATTTTTATTTTTAAAATATTTTTGATAATTAGAATAATAATTTAATATATAAAACTATAATTAAAAATTATAATAAATATTATACAAATTATATAAAAAAAAATGCGTTAACTTTGCAATCAACCAATCAGATCATTAGTTTGTTGCCTTGTAAAATTTTATGTTATTTCCTTATTTTAACTACAAAATTACACGTATTACTACTTAATGTCGTCTATTTTGTGCAGGCCAAATGCCTCAGTCATGTCCGTATTTAATGGTTATTCGAAATCTTTGATTTGCCCATTTATTTTTTACCACTGCGAAATTAATTACAATTAATAAGATTGGTTGCATTTGAATTTGAAATGACATCAGAATAAATTAATAATTTATTTTTTAAAACAAATCTTTTAATTTAATATTTCAAAAATAACTTTTTTGATAATTATTAAAAAAATTAATTTCTTTTAAATTTGGTACTCTAAAAATAAAATCACTTAATTTTATTTCCAAACATTTTTTGCAACTAAATGACTCTCTAAAAAAAATTAATAACTTTTTAGCATATTAAAATTTAGCTTTGATATCAAAAAAAATTAACATTATTTTGGGACATAAAAACACCTCTCTCTCTCTCTCTCTCTCTCTCTCTCTCTCTCTCTCTCTCTCTCTCTCTCTCTCTCTCTCTATATATATATATCAATCCTAATTTATTTGATGGAGGGGCCGCTATGATTGAATCAAAAAATATTTAAGGGATTAAATTAAAAACTTTTAGTTTTAGAAAACTAAATTAATAAGAAAGTAATCTTTAGAGACTTAATTTATGTGTGACATTTCTACCAATAATTAATTGTGCTCTATTTTGAAATTAGTGTTAATTATAATGATTGATTGCGTTTAATATTTTCTCTTCCTAAATGAATAATAATGATATTGAATGATTGAATTTGAAATTGAAATGCACAATGAGAGAATGATTTTAGGATTATAAGAAGGTTGGGGAGGCGGTGGGGGTAAGCAACGATAGATGCAGGTTTCCTTTGATTTGATAAAGGAGAGAATAACACTTTTGTTTTTTTTTCCTTTGTTACAAGCTTTAGTCTGATATATTACATGGCCTGTAAATAAATTTACGTGGAGAAAATTTCAGATAGAGTTTCGAACAACTCATTGTGTTATCGCATTAATGAACAAATTGGGGTATTTTTAATTCCATTTTTTCCATGAAAATTATTATTTTTGAGCCTATAATACCATTAAACTTGTTTAATGGCATCTGAACTCGTTGATTTCGCGAATAACCAAAAGGAGAAAGTTTTAGGGCACGAACTTGGGGTTCTTGATTTTCTCCCCAAATTGAATTTTTTTTTTTTTTTCCCAACTTCCTTTACTTGATTGTTGGTAGTAGATGCTTCTTACACGTTCTTGGTGGTACTGAATCACGTTAAAACGCAGTTAAAAGAGCTAAATAATACAGTGTTAATTAATAATTTTAATAAAATATGAATCATACTCCTTGCTTTGTAGAATTCCGTTATATAATATATATATATATATAAGATTTTAATGTCTTGCTTATCTTTAAAATTGTATTTCAATTTAAATTTGTAAGTTTTTTTTCTCAAAAATTGTAATTAAACTTCAATAAAATTGGATAGATAAAAGGAATATTTACAAATTTTTGTAAATTCAATTATTGAAATTTGTCTCTTGCAATAAAATATAAGAAAAATTATAGTTTAAGATTCTAAATTAAAAATATTTGTAATAAAATTTTAAAATTATCTTAAAAAATCTTATTAGTAAAAATTTTAACTTAGATTTAAAATTATAATTTTTTAGTAAACTCAAATTTTTATTTTTAAATTTTTAAAAATAATTTTAAATTTTAAATTTTTAAACAAAAGTAAAAATAAAATGAAAAAACAAGGCATTAATGGTGTGAACGGAAACGAAGAAGAGCTTGCCTGTCTTATCTCGCGGAGTTTAGTATGCTGCTCATTAAAGCACGCACTCATTGACTCTGGAATACAAGGGCTCATCGTTCAATTCTGTTGTTGAATTCATGATCAATTTCGTCATGGTCCTTGACCCCTCTTTTTTCTGTTTTATATCGTCTCAGATTCTAATGAAAAATCAAAATCCACAAGCCATTCCCCCTCCATTTTCAACACTGGTATATATCTAGTTTTATGTTTAATCAAACAAATATTCAATCAAAAAACATTGTTTGAAATTTCAGAGAGAGACAGTTTATATTCACACAGAAAAAAAATTTACCTTAGGACATAATCTTCCTTCCCAATTTGATTTTATTATATACACTTTCCTTTTATGCAAAAGTGGAACGCAATTTATTGAATAGCTTTAATGAAGATAATTGAATAGACACACAAGTTGGAATAAAAGCATAATTTGAGTGCTGATGACTTTCTGTTTCCAATTCCACATGATCAAGAAATTTGACATCCTTCTAGATACAATTGATTCTAAGTTTATAGTCTATTCCCTCGTTCTTATTCATATTCTGGTTTCAAATCCAATAATAATTCCTTTATTTTCATTTTCTAATTATGGAGTTGTTGAAATATTTATTTAATTGTAGATTATCATTAATTAATTATTAAACTAATGAATAAATTTTATTTTAATAATATCATATAATTAATTTTGAATTTAACACCATTAAATCACATATTATAAATAACTTGTAATAAATTGAATTATTTAAATCCATTAAAGAATATGCTCTAATTTACCATTTATTTAAAACTAATTATCTTATTTATATTAATTAGAGCTTGCTCTTTTGTAACCATTTGGCAAACTCTGTGTGAAATTAAGTGGTGTGAGTTATAACATTTCCTTTTTATATCTCTCTTATTCCTATTGCGATTTCTTCTTTGGAAGTTCAATAATAGATTATAACATCATGTAAGGTATAATCGATTCTTGTCTTATTATCTTCCTATTATCTTCTAACAATTGGTATAAAAGATGCGAATAATCGATTTAAAATTGAAAATTCCTCAAACTTTTGTTCTTTATCCATAAACCTAAAACTTCTTAAATCTAGTTAAAATCTTGACCTTTGAATTCGATTTTCTCCATGGGAATGATTTTTTAGCCTAGTATAATACAGATGATCTTGCTTGATTGCCAAAACTTCAACTGTTTTGCGAAAAATCAAAGAGGAAATCTTGGATTTCACAATGGTGACAAACAAGTATAATAGTGCCAGCTTATTAGACTAGTGACATCTAGCTTTCTAAGGATATGTTTGGTATATTGGAAAAGCTAGAGAAAGAAAGGGTCAAGGAAAAGGAAAGAGCCATTGAGTGTGTTTAGTACGCAAACTGATTTACAGAGGTATGAGACTTTCCGCTAGATGTAGGAATGAATGTTAGAGATAATAATTAGTTTAAAAATTAAGTTATGAATATGTGACTATGAATGTACTCTCAAGGCTTACTTTGAATAGAATTAAAGACTTTAAAGACTATATAAATAGAAATTCACATTACATGTTAAATTAACAATTTAAAACAAAAAAAGTCTAAAGTGTTTAATATATATTAAATAATAGTTATATTTAATATTATTTAATAAATATTAAGCACTTTAGATTTAATATTATTTCATTAATATTATTTATTGAGTAATATTTATTATTTAATATTATTTATTAATTATTAAACAATATTTATTTTTAACATTTAGCATGTGGTGTTAACATGTACATTGGATTAAAATAGATCTGATGACTCTTATATTTCTAATATGAATATTTTAAATTTAAATTTGTTTGAACTTTAAATTGTTTTATTTTATAGAAAACACAACTTATCTAAAGTAAAACACAACTTGTCATTTTAACTTTAAACAAATATATTTCTTTTGAATAAACATAGCTCTTCTAAAAAGCTATGTCAATATAGGATTCTTATTATGAATAAGAATTGGACATATTAAAAAAATAGACATGGAAAATGAACATTTTCTCCTTTCTCCCCAATTTCCTACTTTACAATTTTGAATTGTTTTATAGGAGAAATTCTTGAAATTGTTGTTTATCCATCTTAAAGTGTTTAGGAAAAATCCTAGGGGTGATTTGTCATATACCCAACAGCAAACATAGTGAAGGCAAATATCACCTTAAGGAGAGCGTAAATTGACGCATGTTTATAGTCACTTGTTTGTCTTCTTTATTTTTTTTCCTTTAACAATCTTAAAGTGATATTTGATAAAGATGGAGACTGCTTAAGAATCTGCATTCAAAGTATGAATCAAGATTTCACCAAATTTGATCAATTTGTTGGAACAAATTTCAATCGATGGAAAGATAAAATAATATTTCTTTTCACTGGCATGAAAATTTCATATATGCTTGATCCCAATCTGATGCCTCTTGTTGATCCTATAGAGGATGACTCTAAACAACTCAAGATAGAACTTAAAAAGAGGGCAGAAGATGAAGTACTTTGTCATGGTCATATTCTAAATATGCTGTCCAATTGTTTGTATGATCTACTCATCCTTCACATCTCTAGAAGAAATCTAGGATGCTCTTGAAGTTAAGTATAATACAAAGAAGTAAGGAACTGATAAGTTTCTTATTATGCAATATTTTGATTACAAGTTGCATGATTCTTCTCATCTGCAAATTTTGGTTTCTAAATTGAAAGATTTAAAAATTAACATTCCCAAGTTTATGCAAGTGGAAGCAATTATTACAAAATTACCCCTTAATTGGTATGATTATAGAAAGAAATTGGTGCATACCATTGAAAGCTTTACTTTAGACTAGATTTTAAAATATTTGTGCATTGAACAAAAAACTTGAATTTTTCAAAAAAACAAAAGCATATAGAATCTATGTCAAAAGTTAACTTTGTGGATACAGGAAATAAAAACCAAAATTATTCTAAGAATAACAAGAGGAAGAACTTAGACTCTTCTGCCACCAAAAAGGCACAAGACAACCAAGTCTTGCTTTAACTATGGAAAGAAGGGGCATCTTAAAAAGAATTGTAGATATGAGGAAAGTCAAAGGAATGACAATACTAATATAACAAACATGGTTGAATTTGAATCCAATGAGATTGTTACCATGATTTTTGAATTGCATGTTAGTATGATTCTTGAGTTGAACATAGCTACCAATACTAAGTCTTTTTGACTAGTGGTATGATTCTAGAGCAATAATTCATGTTTATTGTGACAAGAATTAATTCAAAAGTTATAAGGTTGCTTAATAAGGACAAGAAGTTCTTATGGGTAATGGAAACATAACAACCCTACTTGGTAGGGATCATTATAAAATTGCAATTTACTTCTAGGAAGAAGTTGATATTGCAAAATATTCTTCATGTTCTTGACATTAGGAAAAATCTTTTATCAGTCAATATGTTATGTAAAAAAAAAAAAATGTTAAGACTGTTTTAGAGTCTAATAAACTTGTAATCTCCAAGAATGGAGTGTTTTTGGTCAAAGGCTACTCTTGTGATGGAATATTTAAGTTAAGCATAAGTAATAATAATAAATAATTCAATTTCTATTTATATGCTTAAGCAACCTTTTTCTTTATAGCATAGTAGTTTATGGTAGGTTAATTATAAAATATTAAATTATATATAAAAAAAGTCTTCTTTCATGTCAAAATAGTAATAACAATAAGTTGTAAAATTTGTGTTTGTGCTAAGATGACAAGGAAGGTATTTTTTTTATTGAAAGGCAATCTAAAATTTTGAAACTTGTGCATTCTAATGTTTGTGAATTGAATGGTATGTTAACTAGATGAGAAAATAAGTAATTTATTAATTTTATTAGTGAGCATTCAAGATTTACACAAGTGTACTCAATGAAATCTAAAGATCAACTTTTGACAAGTTTAATTATCATAAATCAGTTGTAGAAAATCAAAAGAAAAAAAATAAAAATACTTAGAAGTGATAAAGGTCGAGAATATTTCTTTACATAATTTACAATATTTTGGGAAAACAATGGCATGGTACATCAAACTAAGTGCATCTAATACCCTTTAACAAAATGGATTGGCATAAAGAAAAAATAGAATATTAATGGATATGACAAATGCCATGATTCTAAGTGCTAAATTGCCTATAAATTTATGGGAAGAAGCATTGTTGGCTATTAATCATGTACTTAATAGATTACTTTCAAGGGCAATTAAATCTTCTCCTCATGAAATATAGAGAAGGAAAAAAGAAAAATTTAGATTATTTAAGAATTTGGGGGTGTCTAGCATTTTATAGAGTTCTATATTCTAAAAAAACCAAATTAGGACCAAGAGTTTTAAAGATTATCTTTGTAGGGTATGCAGAAAATTCAAAGGCATCTAGACTTTTGGATGTTAAATCTAATGTAATTGTGGAATTTAGAGATGTATAATTTTTAAAAAATAAATTTATTTATGACTTTGTGGAGATAGGTCATGATCAGGCACCTAGTCGGGGAAATAATGAAACTACATCTAGAGATGCTATGATAAAACCTCAAATTGAAATTAAACTTAGAAAAAGTCAAAGAATTAGAAAAGAAAAATATTTAGACTTTGATTTTATTTTTTTCTCAAGCTATTGTGTTCTTAGTTGAAGGTAGTATGAATGTTGTTATGCGTTAAATACCTATTTTATTAAATATTAAAGAAGATCCAAACACTTATAGTAAGGCTATGGCATCAAGAGATGCTAATTTTTGGAATGAAGCTATTAATGATGAAATGGATTTCATATTGTTAAAAAATACTTGGGTATTAGTAGACTTACCCCTTAGTTCAAGACTTATAGGTTGTAAATAGGTATTTAGATGCAAATATCATATAGATGATTTAATACAAGCTTTTAAAATTAGGTTAGTAGCTAAACGGTTTAAACAAAAAAAAGGGATAGATTATTTTGATACATATGCATTAGTTGCTACAATAACTTCTATTAGGATATTACTAGCTTTAACCTCAATTAACAATTTATTTGTTCATCAAATGGATGCTTAGACAACATTTTTAAATGGTGAATTAGAAAAGGAAGTATATATGGAATAACCTGTAGGCTTCATACTACTTGGAAATGAAAAGAAAGTTTGTAAATTAGTTAGGTCTTGGTACAACTTAAAACAAGTACTAAAATAGTGGCATAAAAAGTTTGATTCAGTTATTTTGTCTCATGGTTTTAGGTATAACAATGCATATAAGTGTGTTTATTCAAAATGTACAAATGAATATGGAGTTATCATTTGCTTATATGTGGATAATATATTTATTTTTGGAACTAATATGGTTGTTGTGAATGAAGCTAAGAAGTATCTATCTTCAAGATTTAAAATAAAAGGCCTTGGAGAGATAGATACAATCTTAAGGATTGAAGTGAAGAAGCATAGAGTGGGTTTTGCATTAAATCAATCTCATTATATTAAAAAAGTTTAAAACAAATTCTAACACTTGAACGTAAAAAGAGGCAAATACATCTTATAATCATTCACAAAATTTGAAAGAAAATGTTAATAGATTAGTTGCTTAAATTGAATATGCTAGTATCATTGGTAGTTTAATGTATGCAATGCATTGTACTAGACTAAATATTTCTTTGGCTATTTGCAAACTTTTTAGATATACTAGTAATCATAGTCATGAGCATTGGAAAGGGATTAACAAGAGTTCTTAGATATCTAAAGAAGACAAAAAAATCTAGAATTGTTTTATAACAATTTTCTAACGATATTAAAAGGATACACTGAAACTAGTTGAGTAACTAGTGCGAGTGACAATAAGTCAACATCCGATTGGATATTTACTCTTGCAAGAGGAGTTGTTTCTTGGGTTTCTAAGAAACAAACTTGTATAACTCAGTCCACAATGAAAATCAGAGTTTGCAGCATCATGCAAAAGAAAGAGAATGACTACAGAATTTGCTATTGGAAATAAAGCTATGGTCACTACCGATACTAGCCATTTCTTTATATTGTGATAGTGAAGCAACTATGTCTAGAGCTTTTAATCAGATCCATAATGGTAAATCTAAACATATAAGTTTAAGGCATGATTATGTTAAGCATTTGATTTGTAATAGAATAATCACAATTCAATATGTGAAAACAAATGATAACTTGGTAGATCCTTTCACCAAATAACTCACCAAAGATAAAATGATGAAAACATAAGAAGAAATGGGATTAAAACCCTTCAACTAAAGTCATTAATAATGGAAACCCAATATTTAACTAATCCAAATCTAGTAATGTTCAATAAGGTACTGATAAGTGGTTATGAATACTAGAAAATATTTAGTCACTCCAAGTTTAGTGTATATTATAAGAACTTAAGTATTCAGGGTGAAGATAAAGGTTTAAAGGAATTCCACCTATGTGAACATATATAAGGAGTAGTGTTGCTCCTATAGCAAGAATTTGGGATTAATTCTTAGAAATGTTTATAAAGAGCATAGGGTGAAGCACACAGCTTTTTAAGTGCTGAAATTTGTTATGAATTTTTTAAGTTATGTAAGACTATGTGTATGATATTTTTGGTATTAATAGAAGAATTGTGATTCAATACTTTTAAGCAACCATCAATATGTTAACGCTTTAAAGTACATATGTTAATGCATAACCTTATGGATTAAAGAGGATACTTAATTTTCAAACTATGTAGGAGATTTTTAGAGATAATAACTAGTTTGAAAACTAAGTTATGAATATGTGAGTGTGAATGTATTTTCAAATCTTACTTTAGATAGATTTAGATGCTTTAAAACCTATATAAATGAAAATTCACATTATATGTTAAATTGGTAATTTGGAGAAAAAGTCTAAAGTGCATAATATATATTAAATAATATTTATTATTAAATATTATTTAGTAATTATTAAATAATATTTATTTTTAGCACTTAGCACATGATGTAAGTACATGCATTGGATTAAAATAGATTTGATGGCTTTTATATTTTTAATATGGATATTTTAAATTTAAATCTGTTTGAATTTTAAATTATTTTATTTTACAAAAAAAATACAACTTGTCGTTTAAACTTCAAATGTACATTTTTTTTTGAATAAATATAACTTTTTCTGAAGAATTGTACCAATGTAAGATTCTCATTTTAAATAAAAGTTAACAATATTAGAGAAATATACACAAAAAATTAACGCCTCCTCCTTACTTCTTAATTTTCTACTCTGCAATTTTGAATTCTTCTGTAGTAGAGATTTCAAAAATTGTTATCTATCAATTTTAGAGTGCTTGAGATAAATTTTAGATGTTTTGCCATATACCCAAAAGCAAATATGACGGGCAAATACCACCTTAGGTTTTTGTTCCTCTTCATATATTTTTTTTTCTACAACAATGAACTCACCTTAGGTTAGGTGAAGGAAAGAGATACAATTGGTGGGAGAGGATAGACAGAAGACGATTTTGTCCCCAGTATACTTTATCTTCCTTGGGAATTGGGAATCTACACAAACACTATTGAGTTCAATCCAAACGCCCATCGTCTATGAACAATTTATGGGTCTTATTCCCATATGCCAGAGGCATACTTAGCTCCACATTGAGAAGACAATGATGCATATTCACCACAGGCTTTTGTTTTCTGATGGTCCTGGAAGCCAGATTTGAAGCCCCGACAGGTAAGGGTTTTGATGGGTTTTGCTTATGTCTGAACTTTGAAACCTGCAAGTGCTATTGCTTTCTACTTCTTGGGTAACAAGTAACGGCCTGTTTTGATATGTTAAAAATTAAGGATAAAAATGAAAATAAAAAAAAAGTGATTATAAAGGCAAAAATAAAATTTCATCAAATTTTTGTTTTTATTTTCTTTTTCCCATGCCCAACCAAACAAGCCATAATTTTTGGGTGGAAGCAAAATTTGAAGCATCCACTGCTAAGAATTTTGATGGTTTTGCTTATGTCTGAACCTTGAAATCCAGAAAATCCAGAAATGGTATTGCTTTCTGCTTCTTGAGTAGAAACTGATTTTTGAGCCTCTGCATTTTTGTGGCAAGTTTTCTGATAGGTTGAAGCAAATTATCGATGCCAAAGGATATTCGATGAGGATGGATTTTGCTCCGTCAGCATCGAAATCGTCCACATTAGGCCACAGCAGCAGCTGGGCAAAAATTAGTTCAATTTTTTTAACAGTATAAAAAAAGTTAAAAATTATTTTATTTCATTTTTAAAAAAAATATTCTGGTTATTTATTCACTATTCTTTTTTATTTTTATCTTATTTTTATTTAGCTAGATATAAAAATAAAATAACATTTCTTTTTTCTTTTTATTTTTTTACTCATATTAAACATGATTATAACCATAATTTTTTTTTTCATTTCATTTTTTTTCTTTCCATTCTTATTTTTAAAATAGTTATTTTTGTGTAGCAATCAGGCCTAATGGAAATCTTCATTTGTCCCTTAATTATCATATGTTACTCATTAATTTGTTACGCTATGAAAATCCCTTCACGTGTTAATTAGAGGTACTAAAATATATACCTAGAAAGAGTACAGTCAAATAGTTGTGCTGTAGCATGTTGTGGTGAGTGTGAGTGATTATTTTATGTTGTTGAGAATATTATGTTTTTTGGTTATTATATAATTAATTATTAAATAATATTAAATGTAAAATAATATTTTATTTATTTTAATATATTTATTATTATAATTATACTCATTATTCACAAAAAATTAAATTAATTCATTTAAAAATTATTAATTATTAAATAATTTACTATTTTAAATAATTATTTAATAAAATTCTATATTTAATCATTAATTATATTATAATTATAGAACATGATATTTTTAAAAATATAAGATCATCACAGGTGAAGGTTCTTAAAGTCATTTACAAATAAATTTAATCTTGATTGATGATCAATTTAAATTAAGAATATTTTTGTTGTATAATTAAAAAAATTCAAACCTCTGCTTTGCCAATGTATCAAATTTTATGATCTCATATAAGATTGAATTTAATTAGGTTTATATGGAATGAATATAACTGAATCTACCTTGTGAATCTTCTATTCTTCATATAGATAATGAATGAACTAATTGTGAAGCAAGTTCCAACACCATCTGGTGCCTTAAATATTATGAAAACACGCATTTAAACTTTGTGCAATAAAATAATGGCATAATAAGTAGTCAAAATGTTCCTAATTCCTAAATGGACGCATTTTGAATTTGAACATAAATTTCACGCTCAAAATTGATTTGTAAATGCAAACACTTCAAATTCCTCCTTTCCGATAATTGAGGATTCAAGGTCATATTCATACTATTTAATAGTATCCTAAACGGCCACGCACCAACCCCACATTTAATTGGGAAAAACGTATGTGAAGTTTTTTAGTGCAATCATTAGTTATTCTGTGATATATTAGGAAGAAAATATATGACACTAATGTGTCTAAATATATTAATTAGATATTAATTTAAAATAATTTAATTTATTTGTATTTTTATTTAAGTATCCTTGAAACTTTGTTTATGAATCCAAAATCTCGTTTCTAAATTTATTGTATAACAAATTATTTTGATTTAGTATTAAATCAATATATTTTGATATATCATTATTATATGTCATCTTCTTATTATGTCAAATAATAATTCAATATATATAATCACTCCTGAAGATATACCAAAAAATTTATTAAATAGACAATTTTTATATTTTTGTTATCATCAAAAATTTTTAATTAACAATATGATACATATATATATACACATATATACAAAAAATGTATAATTTTTATAATTAAATATCACATAATTAAATATTTTAAAAATTATCCTACAAATTTTATATATTTATTAAAATATTTTATAATAAAGATAAAAAAATTATATTTTAATTCAATCTTATTTAATTCCCTAACAACCAAATAACACTCCCGGTCAAAGATGAGCACCAAAGCCGTGACGTGATTGACTAGTCAAGTGGGCCCCTCCAACTGGGCGGATTCCAACTCTCAATTCAACTCAATTTAATAAAAGAAATACAACCAGCCATAATTTCCATTATTTTTTCACTTTAAAAAAGAACATCATCAACATCTTTAAAGATTCGCATCCACGCGCCTATGTTGCGAGTACCACCACTCCTGCTTTATATAAAGCCTTGGTTCTCTTCGCCCCCGCACCCTGGGTTATTCTTTTTTTTTTTTTTGGGAATAAAAAAACTATAATCGTTTTGCTTTTTCTCGATGGAAGAGCATATTGGCGCGAAGCGGGTTCGAGATGACTCAGACGAGTCCGAGCTTGACTCGTCCGAGGTCAAACGACTCAGAGATGATGTCCTCGATTTTCTCGACTGTGCAGATCCCGCGCCGTCGAATCAAGACCTTGACTCAGTGATGAAGAGCTTGCAGGAAGAAATATCCGCCTCAGGTCCTCATACTCCGGTGGAAACGAGGTCGGTTCCAGGCGAGTCTCACCCGTCGATCGAGTTTCTTCTAGAAGCTTCCGATGATGAGCTTGGCTTGCCGCCTCCGCCAAGCGCCTCGTTGAACCCGGAGGCGAAGAGCGGGGAGACTGAGTCAGCCCGACTCTTATCGGACTCCCCTGGAATCGGAGAGTTTTGGGAGTTTGAGGAGCAGATACCGAGTTACGACTCGTTCGGAATCGGACTCGATGATACTGAGTACGTGCCGTTCGATGGGTTCTTCGATCACTCGGATGGGTATTGCGACTCGGCCGATTTTTCTGAGTCGTGGAGGAACCCAACACCATAGGACAAAATCCAAAGAAAAAAGAAAACAGCCTAACATTTTTTTTATGGAAAAAAATAACTTTTTCGTAGAATTGTAAATATTTAGATTTTTTTTGTTTTCTTTTTTTTAAGGAAGATATTAACAGAGGTAAAATTATATAAGGGAGAATTATAATAAATGATAAAAAATACAAAGATTTATTTTTAGAATTTGTTGTCATTTATTTTAAAATTATTATCACTAAATTTAACAGTTGAATCTAATAATAAAATCTTTACAAATAAAATTTTTTATTTTTTAATCTTTAAATATAATTTTTTCAATATATAAACTCGACTTTAATGCATTTGTTATTATTATTTTATTAATGGCCGGATCCTCGAACTACCTTACTCTCGATTAAATGGTTTATAGTAAACTAGGATATATCCTTATATCTTACAGGAAATTAAAAAAGGCTCCCGTGGGTTTTATAAAAAAAAAAATACATGAACATTTTATGTACGGATATAAATAATATATAAACCGTGTACCGAACGTTATACAATAAACAATTTGTTTAGATATATATATATATATATATATATATATATATAGATGTAGATTTTGGTAAGTTTAACTGAAAATCCATTTGTTTTTGAAACCTGGTCCAGCGTTGTGAGTTGGTAGTGGTTGCTGAACTTGTATCAAGGTAGATGAAATCCTTCGGTAGAACTGTACGGAGAAACTTTCGTAAAATACTTTGAGAGGGGTGAATCCGAAATGAAATTAGTTTCAAGGGTAGGGGAAAAAATATCCTTTATTGAAAATCAGAAAACCATACAAATGTATTAGGCATGAGATTTCTTTTTTTTTTTTTTTGTGTATAGACTTATTTTATTTAAAAGATTTATGACATGTTAGGTCTAGTTTTTAGAAGCATGGAAATTGTTTGCTTTTTAAACAAGTAATTTTTTTTAAAAGAAAAATGAGGTGTTTAGTCAAGTGTGTATACATATATATATGTAGTTGTTTTTAAGTTAGATAGTTGCTTTTAAGTAATAAGGTAAATAATTTTTTTTAATTGTGGAAAAGAAGCAAAATTTAAAACTTCTCTCTAAAAGCATAAAATTAATTTTTTTAAAGACAAATGCATTTATACTCAAAATTATTAATTACTGTAATTACTCATTACTTTTTTATCTATCCTTTTAAAACACTTATTTTTAAGTAATTTGATAGTACAAAATATTTATTTTAAAAGATTTACTAAACATAATAATATTAATAAAAACACTTATCAAATGATTTTGTCAAACACAAATTGCTTTCTTTTCACAATGTTGTTTATAAAGCTCAAATTGAAAAAACAAGATAGTTGTAAAGTAAGTAAAAATTCAAAGCAATCCCAAACTAGCCCCAAAAATGTTTTTGTATGTATGTTATTCACTTCATAGTGAATTATATTTACATGCGCACATATTTATATTCTACACTAATATTTATGGTTTTGGGGTATTTTGGTGTTCTGGTTTTAAAGTAATATGTTAACACACAAATAAAATAGAATATGAATTATAATATAAAAATGAAAAATTAATATACATGTGAGAAGTTAAATAACTTTCCATTACGTTTTATTATTTTCAAAATCTAAAAATTGTTATGTTTGTATGTTATTCACTTTCAATCTTGTTGTGTGCCACATTGTTTATGTAAGGTTGTTCTATTTGTTTGTTCATCATTTGGGTGCTTCTTCTTTGATTATGATGGCAGAGGTCCATCATTAGTTTCTAGACAAAAGTCATTCATTGCAAGTTTCAGGAGCAATGGGACAGAGGAGGATTGCAATGGATTTTAGTGGGATTATCATGTCCTTTGAATATTATGTTGATCATCCCTTCTAAGTAGTATACAATTTGTAATGTTAGTAGTAATGCAACTACTTTAGGGCTACATAAGGCAACTCTTCGCCATGGTGTGTACGTTTTCCTTTGGATCATATTGTCGTCACCATAAGAGTGTCTTTTGGCCAACTCATTCCTTATTCCCTTCAATGTATTTTGGGTTCCCATCATGGCTTTAAAAGCCTGCCATTTCTAGTTTCGCAAACTTCAAGGTGAGTTAGTGTCTTCTTCCCTTGAATGGGCTTCGTGGCGATCGTTACATCATTGGATTTGTTTGGTGTTCTGGGTGGCTTTTTCTTGCCACTTTTTCTTGTGGAATATATCTACATTGTCTCTTCTCTTTAGTGTTTGTGTGCTAGTCTTGGCATTGATTCTTCGAATGAGATGTTTTCCTAGTCAAAGCTTGTATTTTCTTTTTCTTTTATATTGTCCCTGACTTGGCTTGCCAGTGACTGTTCTTCATTATTTCTTCCTTGCTCACCTTGTTGCATACTCATACCATGATTTTGTTACATTGTTTGTGCAGGGTCAGTAGTAGTCTTGCAGGTCCATAATGGACTGTTTTGCTAGTGCAACAACTAAAATATTAGATCATTAATGGAGGGTTGGTTAACGGGGTTAGCCATCTATGCTTGGTGTGCAGTGTTACATATATGCACATTTTTAGTTGAGGTTTCAACATTGACACCATCTAGGAAGCATGGCCTTATGGATGTCTCCCTGCTTTGTTATGGCTGTCCAAGTTTTAAAAGTGGGCCATGCTTCTAACTTTGGCACTTTTGGGTGTTGTTTTGATTGTTGGAATGTTTTTTTATTGTGGGTGTCATGATCCTCAATTAATCGTCAAAGAACAGCAATAGAATAAACTTGTTCAACCCTTTACATGGTGTGTGAGATGTTAAGGATAGGGAATAACAAGAGCAAGAAAAAGATGGCTTGGGAAAAGAGAAAGTTATGTTACTCAACAAGTAAGAAGATTACAACAGTTAGGGTATTAGAACTAGAATGTAAATATTGTATGAATTATTGAGAGTTATAACTTGTATAAATTGTTCTCCTTATATAATGTGATAAGGAGCCTTGTTTATACCACAAGAAAAGTAAGTTAATCATAACTTCAACCAAGTTAATATGATCATTCTAGTTAAGTCATGTTATTGTGGTTAATTAATTATTTCATTTCATTATATATGGTTGGGTCAGATTAAGGACCATGTGATTATAGATTTTTAAGTCTTAGTAATGTGAATTGGACTTGATTATCTTAAGTTTAGGATTTATAAGAATTTAAGATTTGTAAGACACATATACCAACTGTAATTTATAATTTTGGATACGTCAAGTTTTTTTAAAAAATTTTTATTTAGAAAATTGTGTTATTTTAAACTTTTTAAGAAAATTGTAAATTTAGTGAAAAATAAAGATATAATCAATGTGTGAGATTTATTACAAAATGATAAATGGAAGTCTATATACTCCAATTGTGGGTGTCTCTACACACACACACACACATCATGGGATGCCTTTTTCCATTTTTCTTCTCATTATTTATTATTTAGTATTTAGTATTTTTTATATTTTAAGTGTTTGGAAGTTGTAAACTGAAAATACTTTTAGTTTTAAATATTTTGTAGGAAGAAATAAATAATAATAATTTTTTCAAAAATTGATAATTTGTAGTAATAAATAATATTAATAAAAAATAGAAATTGTAATATTTGAAATTTTTATTAAATAAATTTAATGATAAGTAATATAATCAAAATAATTAGAAAATAATAACAACCAATAGAAGTGAAAAATAAATAATTAATAATTAATATTTTTATGAATTTAAAAAATCTATAATTTTAAAAAATAAATTAAAAATAATTAAAAATAGAAAATTTTGATATTTTTATTAAATAATTAATAATGAGTAATATTATGAAAATAATTAAAAATAGTAATAGCTAATGGAATTAAAAAATAATAATTAATTAATCTTGATTTCAAATTTGGGAAAATTTGTAATTTAAATCAATAATACCAATAATAGTTGGGAAATACTACTATTTTAATATTGCTATTAAATAAATTTAATAATTCATAATATAATCAAAATAGTTACAAAATAATAAATAATTAGTTAATACTTTTGAAAAACAGGTAAAGTATCCTGCACATCACATGGGGTGTTTAAAATTGTTTTGTTGTGCAAGGATATATATGAAAGTTTTTATATCAAATATTTTGAAGTACATGTAGAATTCACAAGATAGTCTAAATGCATATAAATATTTATAGAATTAGTAAATGTATATAGTCTAAAAATAATGATAATATAATTGAATATCTATTAACGAAAATTGAAAAGTCAAAATATTGTCAAAGAATTGTTAGATAGCAATGGAATGCTGTTGATGAGATAATGAAATCTGAATATTAGAGCATGTAGTTGCAACAACTGACAAATGAATCATAAGATATCATAATTTAAAGTTACAGTGAAATGTAAAGTGGGAGCCAACATACAGTGTAGGAAGAAAACATAGGTGAAGCATAAATGAAATATAAATGGAGAATGAACATAAACAATTGAAACTGAAGCAAAAGCAACGGAAGATAGGATCAAAATAAATAAGTAAATAAATAAATGGATAGGAAGTAATGTATTCCATTATGTCTGAAGGAAAACATATAATTTAAAAACAGTAAGTTAAGATGAAATTTTTTTTTTTCTTTTATGGTATAAAATTTGTTTGATATTTTTGAAATTATATATATACACTGTGAAAAAAAAATATATATATATATATATATATATATATATATATATATATATATATATATATATATGAGTCAACTAATTTATTAATTTTGGAGAAAGAAAAATAAATGAAATATGTAATTTTAAAATTTAAAAAGATTTGATGCAACAAGAAAAGTTTTTGACGAAAGTAATATTAATACTAAACATATAAAACTGTTTTTATGTCTTTCTCTGTCCTTGTGCGCTCGCTATCTATTACCGATCGTCAGTTCTTCACAACAGGTACTCACCCATTGCAGCAAGAAAAATAAGTTGGTACTTTTGCTCTTTCTTCGCTCTATTTCTCTTTCTTTTCGTGTTTGTTTGGATAGGTCGACCTCATTGTATTCCATTACTTGTACTTCTGATTATTTTCCTCTATTTGACTTTTGATTGCCCCCCTAGCTTTGTTGCCCTCAAAGTTGAGGGCTTTTGTCATTTGTGGTTCTTATTCCCTTCGGCCTTTAATGATTTTAGATTTGTGAATGATAATAACTGTTACTGATAGGTTATTTTTTCATGTCACTCAGTCGTTTGACAAAATACCTCTTAAGAGTTTTGTTTTAATATTAACTATTTATGTTCTTGTGCTTAAGTTGTGATGCATCGCAAAATGCTTAAAGAATTTGTGGTTTATATTGGAAATTATGTGTTGTCTTATAATACTGGCTTTCCCAAAAAGTTTTGGATTAGTTTGAAGATCCATGTTGTTGTTTAAATAATAGTTTATAATGCAATATTCCAGAGAACAATTCAAATTTTGTTTTGGTTTATAATGTAAATTGTGTGGTAGAGTGCCAATCGAAGCAAATGGCTATGGATTGCTACAAGGAGATTCTTCGTGAGGATATGATGATAAATATTCTGAAGAGACTACCTGTAAAGTCAGTGATGCGATTCAAATGTGTGTGCAAGGATTGGAAAAAGATGTTGAGTAGCCCATCATTTAGTGCAGATCATTTTTGTCACTGTGATCCAAAAAAAATCTTT
Source organism: Erythrophleum fordii (assembly GCA_032878935.1). Classification (NCBI taxonomy): domain Eukaryota; kingdom Viridiplantae; phylum Streptophyta; class Magnoliopsida; order Fabales; family Fabaceae; genus Erythrophleum; species Erythrophleum fordii. The sequence goes on from JAVQMF010000029.1 coordinate 6,804,652, forward strand.
TCTGCTACTCCAACGAATTTGTTTTAGGTGTCCTTATTTGCATTTGTGTTTGATCAATTGAAAGATGGAAGTGGAGAACACAGGGATTATTAATTCGTTGACACGTGCTAGAAGTGTCGGTTCCAGCAATGGCTTGGTCTATGTTGAAGATGTTGGATCTTCTCATTCAATTTTTGTGTGGAATCTTGCGATTAGAAAAGTCAGGCAGTAACACAGAAGTATGGTTGATTTCGAGGGTGCTTCTTTTTTTGGGTTTGCTTTCAGTGATATTGTTAAGGAATATAAAATAAAATATTTTGATGAGGATTCGAAATTGGTTGTGAACAAAATCAATCAAGTAGAAGTGTATTCTATATTGACAAGGTCATGGAAGAAAGTTGAATTTGGAAATATATAGAGTGTATGTGTGAAACCTGAATTTGTGGTTGCTAATGGACGTATCTTTTAGTTGAGGTCAACTATGGGGGATGATGACGACAGTGAATTGGTAGTTTTATTTGACATAGGAATGGAAATGCTTGATTCACCCTCTGAATTACACCGGAAAAGGCTTACTGCATATGAGAACAAACTTGCTATGTCTTCTCACTGTGTGATTGAAGAAATGGAATCTTATATGATTGAGTTATTGGTGGTGGAGATGGTACAGGTGCATCTGGGGAGAGTCGGAATTGGAGGAAGAGATATAATATAGAGCCCTGTTATGACATGTTATATATCCAATGACTATTTGGATGAATGCACTGTTGATGAAGGACCTGGAGGGATGGGTGAAAGTGAAAGTGAAGTCTAGTATGATGGAGAGAATTTTGTTTTATGTTTGTTGAATCCTGCTAGTAATGAATTGAACAAGCTTAATTAATGCAATTAGATATGTATTGGATGATTAAATTTTCAATTATGCAGAAAGACTTGTGAAAGTTGACAACATTGAGATTGAATAGCGTTGCTTTGAAATTTGGATGATCACATTGCATAAAGTTTGTTGCAGTACTTTTGGTTTAATGTTAGGGTTGCGCAGTACATGATTCTGAGTCTAAGTGGTGAACCCGTAGAAGTTAAATGACAGTTGGATGTGTTTATAATGGTTGATGTTCGTTAGGGGTCTGTATTGGAATGTAGATATTCAATGGCAGGTCTTTCTAGGTTGATTTTTGATATGTTTAATATTACTTGGTTTAATTTTATAAATAGATTATGAATGCGGTTCCTACTGTCTAAAAGTATTTGCAATTAGTTGTGGATGTAACATACTAATATAGTAATAGTTTAAATATTTTATGGTATAAGTATCAATTGAAAAGTGAAATAAACTTACTAATAAATTATGGAGTCAGTGATTTTGTGTAATTGCAATTCAGCATTAGAGATGATTGGACTTTACTTTTTATTTTTGTTTTGTTAATATACATGTTAGTATTTGAGTGATGGGCTGGAAAACTCTAAACTATAAAGATGGGTAAATAAACGAATAGAAAGCATACTAACATAAAAGTGCTTTTGCAAATGGTTTTGTCAGTGATATTGTATAATTGCAAATCACTGCTAGACATGAGTGCACTTTTTTTTTCCCTTGTTAACAAAAAAAAAAAATCTATTTAAGTGATGTGGTAGTAAAATGTAAACAATAGATATTATTAAATCAGTGAATATAAAGCAGGAGTGAAAAAGTAATGAAAATTGGCAAATTTAGTAATACCGTTAAAAAAGAAGGAACTTGTTCATTGAAAAAGGAAGGAATGAACCTTAAAGTGGGTAAGTAAAACAAAATAATTACTGTTGATTCTACACAATATGCTAATGAAATGAAAATATAGTAACAGTGACAATACATGGGGAAGATTGCAATTATGTGTCACTGAAAGGGACATACTACTACAGTGCCTACTTTTGAAAAGTATCAAATTTGGTGTCAAGCTTGAACTAACTACATTTAGACTGGAAGTATAAATAATTAGAAAAATGTTCTGTAAAATCGAAACAAATTACTAAATGTAATACTTATAACATCATACATACAATTTAATTAACAAAATGGTGTAAAATAACAATAAACATAATGCTGTGTGAGAAGGGATCAAAGAATCAACTAATTGATGTAATAAAATAAAAATTAAAATATTACGTAAGAAAATTTTGTGTAATGAAGTAATACCCCCAAAAAAAAGTCAAAGTTAATTATAAGAAAATACATTTAACACGTCAAGATGATATTTTGTTGATGCATTAATGGATATTAGACAATTGCAGTAACTTACAAACGTGCTTACAAGTTGAATTTTGTCTGGATACTTTGGGTTGGTGAACTAAAATAATTTCCAACCAGCTTCCACCAATGCAAATAAGAGAAATCTATATCAATGAAACTATTGAGTGTTTTACAAGATGAATAGGCTAATAGAAATTTGAGAAAGTTATGGACACATAAAAATAATAAAGCTTTAAAGGTAAAGAAATAGCATACAATATTAGTGGTAGTAAGTTAACTAAGTTTCATTATGAGGGAAATAAAGGTAGCGAGTAATAAATCTGCAAAAGTTGTTGTGGCTAGGAGTTTTTCCATCAGCAAAAGCTTGTAGAAATTTTTTTTGGATGAAGTAATATAGTTTCTATATCAGAGCTTTTGCCATCTAGACCAGGTAAAAATTCCATATCAATGTTTGCTGTGTCTATGTTCTGATATCCATTTTTAACACAGTGAGCAGAAATCTAAGAATGATTATTAACTATTATGCAAGTAATGATATGTTATTTTTGTTATAGGACTCTAATATGATTTAGTTGAGAAACATATTTAAAAGTCCTATAATAAATAGAGTCAAAGCACTGAAATTGAGGTACAGGTGACCTTATGCTAATGAATGCATATATTTCAAGTGGAAAACAGAGAAAACACCAAATACAAATGGTTTGGAAATACAAAGTATATCATAGATAAACAGCATAAAAATTTGGAAAGGCCGTAGAAAGAGAGAATTTCATTGATCTCCATGATGTCATTATAAGCTACATTTTTGATAGCACCGAGATGAGGGCTATTCATAGATTTTCATCTGTGTATCCTGTGAGATTATATTTCACAGAAATCTGGATAACTTTGAAAGGATTGACTGTCATAAAATATGACAGATTAAGAGACCTATTCCATAAATAAAAGGGATTGACTTGGCCTAATGAGAAAGTTATTTATTTCTAAAAAAATGTTTTTCATAAATATATGCAAATGTAGGTAAATGCATAATACAACAACAACGACAAATATTTTCCCACTAGATGGGTTGGCTGCATAGATTAATTGACACCATAAAATTCTATTATAAATCATATTTTTAAACAAACTGTTTAACTTTAAAACCTTTTTAACGATTTTGCTTATAGTTTTTTTTTAATAATTTTCATATACTTTTAATTATTGGACTATTTTTCATCTTATCTACTCTTTTTATTAGAGTTTTTATAGGTCTTATCTACACATGTCAAACTATTTAAGACATGATTTTATAATTTTTTTTACAATAGGTACAACATTCACTTTCTCTCTAATGCATTCATTTTTAATTCTATCTTGTCTTGCATGTCTATTCATTCAAACAATATTTTCATCTTTGAAACATTGAGTTTATTCTTTTGTTGGCTTTTTAGTATCTAACACTTAGTCTCATACTACATTACAGATCTTACCGTTATGCAAGAAATGTCTAAAAGAAAAATTGCAATTAGGGTATATACAGATAATTATTGTTGAAAAACCCAATGTTACAGTTTTCATAAATTTTGGTTATTATTGTTGTGGAAGCAATTATAATTTGATATGTAAGGAATAAATAAAAAACAACATGTTGTTGCAAAAAAGAAAAACAATATGACTTGGCAAGGTTGTATTTCAGCAGAGAAATTGTTCCTGTGGATGAATTTACATAAATAAAAAACCAAAAAAGAATGAGAATCAAAGGAGATGAACAAAAATAAACAAAATTAAAAAAAATAAGGGTGTTTGAAAGTTCTTGGGAGGAAAGGATTTAATGTTAAAGAAATATGTAGCAATTGAAGAGAAAGAATGAGTAGTTAGTAGTAAAGGTTGATTTATGAGTGGTTGTTGTGGGAAAAGGGGTATATTTAATTGAAAAAGCATTAACATTGAATGTGAATAGATAACTTTTATATTAATGTGAACTTTGATGCGAGTTATATTGGTAATTTAATTCAATCATATGGTAAAAATAAAGCATACCTAGTAAAGCATTATTATAGGTTCTAGAAAATTTCCTTGAAGACAATTTTTTTTTTTTTTTTAGGTTATGCTTAAAGGCTTGCTTGAATCATAGATGAGTATTTTTAAAACCAGATTTTGTTTTTACCCTGGAAAGGGCAGCATAACATTGGCCATGTTTGAACACTAGTCTAAGAAGATAAAGAATAACATTTATGCGTCATTGTCCTCAACTCTTATTTATTATCATTGCAAAGGTATGATTGAAGAGAATTGTTTTCACCTCAACTTGAATGCCACCTTGTATTATTAGATGGTGTTATATTCATTCTCGGAATGTAGACTTTTTGCCCAACCAAAATGTCTATAATAATCATAGCTTGTATGACATGTTTCCAAATGTGGCTTACTATTAGTTAGGTTCTATTGCAGAGTTCTGATACTTGATCAATATTTCTAAGTAATATGACTGGAACACTAACTTTTAGGGACAGCTTGTGAAGTGGAAGACCAAAACAATTTAGTATGTTGAGAAATTTAGAAGTCAATAGATTGGGAAATGAGTTCTATTTTATATTTGATTTACAAGCCATGTTACAACTAAAATATTCTTTTTCCTCTTCAAGTATTAATAACAATATCAAATTGTTAACCTTGTTAACAACCTCAATTGTGGATGCAAGAATTGCACAATCTTTAAGGTAAGTAGGGTTTTTGTCTCAAAAAAAGGTATGTGGAGTAGACAACTACAGACAATGGATCATCATATTCATAAAATGGCAATTCTAGAGGAATGTTAATGTCAATTTCTCCATCATATGGTTCTCCTATTTTTCCATACCAATGTTAAGGATCTATTCAGAGAAGCTTTTACGCTATTGAATTTCATGAGTATCTTAACTACAGTGTGGTTTTATGTTTTAAGACAAAATAAGGACATGGTAGTTATTCCACAAATAAGATGAGTATATTAAAGGAGAAACAATATCAGTTCAAGTGCCAAATAACAGGTAGTATTTGTTAGAAATTTTCCCCCATAAAAAATGATTTTCTTCTAAAAGGCATATTGTGTCTATTTACATTTTCAACTTGCATGATATCCTTCATGGTTTGATCCAAAGCTTCAAATCATTATTATGGATCATAGGGCTTTATCCCAAATTATCAATTTTGTTCTCTATAAAAGCTCTTCTATTTGGGATCCTTGTTTAATATTACAAGCTTAAAATTTGTTATAGTAAGCAGAATTGTGAATCTTGAGTGAATATTTTTTCCCCTTGGAAGAAGCATGGCTGTAATACTATAACACGCCAACTTTCAAGGTACTATTAATCTTGTTTCTTATTAGAGTTGTAGAAATTAACTAATGAAAGTTTGTTTTTATTCCTTTTAATTGGTAGTTCGACTATAAAACAAATTTTATATTTAAATAATTGGATAATTTTATCTAACATAATTATAAATAATACCGTCATATTGTTCAGTATATGAAAGCACTCTTAGTTCCTAGACTAGATAATCGAACACATATTGGTGTCTTTTTGTTACTACTGTTTATTCATCTTGACTTGTTAAGGTGGACTCTTACCTTTCCTTGATTACATCAATTTATTGTCATGCATGGCATCATTAGTATTGGGGTCCTTATTTGAACACATTATCAAGTGTAATGAAAATTTATATTCTCAATAAAAACACAACTAATTAAAACTAGTAATGGTTCATTTGTCATGTGTGTAGAAAATGTTTTTCTTTTGTTCTCTTTCCTGCCTATAGCATATAAGTATAATAGACAAAGCATAGCATACATAGAAATATCACACGTAAGAAATATACATATATTATTATGATGTATGTTTAGTCCCCTTAATGAAATTGTTATTGCATATCAGATAACATGACAGGGGTGTCATATTCTAATATCCCAATTTATGGCATAATTCAGATAACTGTGCTCGTACAACGTTGCGTTACACAAAATTTCATTCAAATGCAATACTACTTATGTTGCATCTCATCACAATACATATAATTGCATTCAAATATAATAACACTTATAATTAATTCATTACTTTCCAGGTCATATTTTTAAACAATATGCCATAGGCTTAATTCAATATTTCTAAGTATTACATAATCTAGGTACATATTGGCATACTTCATTATTATAACATTATCATATCATATCATTGTGCATGCCCTTTTAAGGAGATGCAAATAATCCTACCTTGAGAATGTTGGTCATATGAAAAAAAATTTCTTAAATACCATACTAAGATCCTATACTACTTGATACAAATCTAAGCTTTTGCAATTATAGGTAACTCATTAAACATTTCATACTATTTAGTGTAAGACCTATGTTTTCAGTGTCATTAAAAAGAAAGACTATTTTCCCTAGTTCTTATGGTCATTAAAATATATCATTATCATGGACAAGAGTAAATCTAAGAGGGATTCTGGCCTTCTTGTTCCCTTATGATTATATCTTTTCTTTTATATAGATAGAGAGTTATCTCATTCTATATAAAGTATCTTCTATTTATAATTATCTTACACACTTTTTCTCAATCACTTGCATACATATAAACATTACAAATATAGCATATCATTATAAATGTCATTCAATGATTGTAAAGTTACATAATCATCAGATTGTTATAATCATCAAATTGCTTAACTTTTTTATTCTAAATTATTTAAGTCATATTTCAAACAAAACAATACCAAAAAACTCCCATCATATCATAATAAATACCCTAATTATACCAACATTTAATAATAACTTCCAACGTTTAATAATCAATTCCAACATTCAATTATAATTTCCAACATATAATAATAAGTCCCAACATTTAACATTTAATAATAATAAATTGTTACACAATTCCTCAATCAAATATATTAAATATTTAATAATCTAAATCATTAATTAAATATACCAAATATTTAATAATCAAAATCATCAATTAAGGATAAAAAATATTTAGTAATAAAATTCCTCAATTATATGTACCAAATATTCAATAATAAAATTCTTCAATTAAATGCTTGACAAATTATTTTTTTTATATTCTAAAAATACAAATTTTAGATATTTTAAGAGCACATAAATTACTTTTATATGCTTGACAAATACAAAAGGGTATATTCTTATCAATTTCTCCAAGTTCTTTTCTTTTTCTTTATTTCTCATTTAGCTTCCTTTGAAGCTTCCACTCTTTCTCTCTCTTAAAAAACTCAGTGCGTGTTTGGCACCGCGTAGGAGAGGAGAAAATATGATTTTATTTGAAGTAAGAAATTGTAGCTTCTGGATAAACGCAGTTGCAAACGTGATTTTCTTCCCTCAAACGCGCATGGTTTTAAATTGCGGTTGCGGTTGCGGTTACGTTGCGATTGCGGTTGCGGGCAGGATTGCGGGCGTTGCGGTCAAAAAACGTGATTTGCGGCCGGCGCCGCACCTCGCGCCGCATCACATGATGCGGACCGCAATTTAAAACCATGCAAACGCGCAGCCAAACGCACTCTCAATTTCTCACTTCCACTTTCACGCTCCCTCTCTAGTTTCAGTTTCTTGCTTCTCTCAGTGCCTTTTCTCTTTCAACTCACGTCTATCGCTCTCTCTTCTCTGTTACTGAAATTGCTTGTCCCAAGTGGAGTGAATAGCTTTGGTTATTTATAGATGTCAAGAACGTTATGATCTTGCCCCGTTACTGCTTAAATGGTCGGTGTAATGGTCTTTCTTTATGCCTTTGCCGAACTGGGGGTGTGGTGTATGGCATCTTATAAAGCTTCCTTCCTTATACTCATGGGCTGCATTGGCTTAAGATGATGCAATGAAAGTGATATGATGACATCATGGAAATTACGAGTTATGTTTGCTTCCTGCAAAAGGCTGTCTCATCCTAATATGCCAAAACTACGTATTATATGCATTCTTTTCCATATTTCACATTTCCGATTCACATACTACATCACCATTTTTTTCCCAGTCATTTTAATAGATTCAAAATTAATTCTTCCTATGAAATATTTTCTCATGAGTTTTATTCAAATAAATTGGAAAATTAATTTTATTCTTTTGATTACTTGGTGTATTAATAAATATTACTTCTTCGATTAATTTTTCCCTTAATAATTTAATTAATTTATGTCTATTCTTAGAGTGAGGAAATTATTTTAGACTTTCTTAGTAATTTTACCCAAGTCTATTATTGCGAGCAAACTATTAAATAAATTTTAATTTCACTAAGTAGTGTAACTTTCACTGATTATATTTGCAGAAAATTACTAAATTCTCTTTCTTTTCTAGAAATGCATAAAAAAAACTACAAAATCCAATAAGCATGCTTATTACAATGCTATGTTAAATAGAAATAGGTATAATTTCTTTATTTAATCTAAGGATATTGTATAGTTTATCTTAATTAGCATAATATTTATATAAAGCACAAAATGTCATGAAATTGAATAAATATATTTACTAAAATTTTAATGCAACCACATTATCATACATCACACAATGCACATAATTTATTTTAACTAGTAATAATTCTATGAGACATGTATTCTAATTTAGAATTAACACACAAATTATCATAATTTATTTGAAATGCTAATTATATAATATGCCTTAAAAAGAAGATGTTACAAATACCTCTTGATGTGACTATAAGAACAATGTGACCTTTTAGATCGCAAAGTTGATGTCAATGCATTCTTCAAGAAAGTTTTTCTATTACCACCATGATTATAGACAAAGAAAATCTTTTCATCATTGTTTAAAGATGAATTCATGATTTGTCAAAAATTAAATGTTGTTTAGTATTCATGGTTGAAAGTAATATGTTGGTCCCTTCCTGTAAGGCCTTTTGATTGTAGTTCATTTGTTCAGCAATAAGTTTATTATTCAAGCTAGGAGTGAATGAAGAAGCTAAAGTAGGCAGTGAAGGATAGTCATGTAAACTTTGGCCATTATTTTGCAAAAATTTATCTATTTCAATGAGTGTAGCATTAACCATTTTATTTTTAGAGGAAGAGACCTGAAGCCTAAAGAAAAAAAAAAAAAAAAAAAAAGAACTTGCAAATATTTTAATTGAAGTTGTTGATATGAAACAAAAGAATGATGACATGAAATATTAGTTTGTGTATAGAAGTGTGATTGCAAACATGCAATAAAACATATAGGAAAAAAAAACAATGATTAAAAAGAAGAAATGAATATATTGTGATTAATACATGATGTGTGCTAATATAATAGCATCAGTTCAATGGTGTTTGTGAATGATTAGATGAATAAAGGAATATAAGCATTTAGAATAGAAACCAATGGATTGGTTGTTTTCTATTTTAGGGTATAAAAGGTTCTCAGACAGGAGGTTTGATGTCTTGTTCCAAACAACTATAAGTCTAGATAAACTATTGTAAAAGAGCATGTTGACAAAGAAAACTCACAAGAAATGGCCATTACCCCATGTGAAGGCTTCTTGAATTGCAGCAATATATTCTTGATCATAAGTAAGGAGTTTTAAATCATATCATGTTAATTAGAAAGGTGAGTGAACAACATTGTCAATTTTTCTTATGTGATCAAAAGACATGGGTCCTTTAACCTTAATAAGAGGCATTTGGAAGTAGAACAATCCGTCACTACTTGGAGGCATAAAAGTTAAATGGCTAATGCAGAAGCCTCTTTTTAGTAGAGCTTACTTTTGAAATCTAGGATAAAGACAAAATACATAAGGAACTAAGTGTAAGTTAAGTTTTTAGCTTTTAGGTATTGTTTATTTGTTTCCCACCAAGAAAGCAACATTTACTATTGAATTTAAGATTTCTTCAATTGTATCACTATCTTTAAAACAATATACTAGCGAAGAGGCACATGAAAGGTCAATCTTTCAATAGAAGGTCTTGTATGGTAGATGTTAAAGGAGAAGATATATCAATAGTCATAATAATGCTTGATTTCATTGAGTTCAAGATTGCTATCATTCTAATTAGAGTTGTTGTATAGAGTTGCAACAACTCAACCACATCCTTTGCTTATGTATTTGAAGAGATATTTGATTGACCTAGATTGGTTGCATTTTCAATGTTCAGGTGACCTTTAAAAAGCTTTAGCAAAGAGGAATTGTAAGGAACTACATAACAATCTTAAAGAAGGACACCATTTTTTTTCTATAGTTTGGCTATCACCTTTTTGTTTATATGTGGGGAAGCCATCATTGTCACTGAATGTCACAGTAACAAATCTCTTAAGGAAGGTTTAGTGCATTTGTTTTCTTTCATACAAGGACATTTTGGATTGGCAACTCCACATGATCTATGTATCATGTAAGATTTAACTAACTAATATAAAAGGGGATTTGTATTGTTATCAGGTATTTGAACATAAATGATCTTGTCAAGATTTTCAAGAGTTAGGTTTTTATCTTCAGGTACAAGAAACAATAACATGTAAGCATGTGGAAGACCATTCTTTTGGAACTCAATAGTGTACATATCTATATGATAAAGAAAGTAGGAATAGGAAATGATTAAAGAAAATAAATTAGCACGTAATATGTTAAAAGGAACTTTGTGGTGAATCTATTATGTGTATGACTTGCTTTGATTGTCCTAGAGATTTTTTTTTCTTTGATAACTTTTATCAGTTGTTGGAGTTTTAACTTAAAAATAAGGCATAAAGTGTTTGGACAATCATCTAGTCTTAGACTTGTACGGCAATAAAGCATTTAATTTCTAGCCAATTTTGGTTGCAAGTGAAAGTCAAGAACAAATCAAAGTAACCTGCCCAGCCATAAATAGCCATTGTGTCTTGGTAGTTTTGAATCATATACCATGCTTCTCCTATGAAACTTGATGGGATAATGACTCTATCAATTGATATTGCTTGTGTGTCACCTCTAAAAGAAGCATCAACTAGCTTCTTATAAAGCTTAACTTTTAGTTTTTTTTTTAATAAATATGTATGTAGTTAAGTCTTTATGATTCTATCATGATGTAGCTATTAACAATGAATTGGTGCAGGATGTAACACCTTGAAATTAATCAAGAGTAATTATGATGAATTAGAGGATTAATATGGGTTTAATTAGTAAAATTAATTAAGACAGATGGACATTTAATTTAGGCCTCATAATCAACTTATTTATACTTTGAGTCAAATGTAGAAGCCTACTCTTGGTCATAAGAAGGTCCAATTCCATTTCTTAAAGGCCCAACCATAATCTTGTGCAAACCCCATCCAAATGAACTCACTTAGCCTAGTCCAATGTATAAATTTTGCACCCATTTAGAAGATGGGCTTTTGGGTCAACCTAAAACCCTAAAAACCCTTTTGCTCTTGCCTTATTCTACAAAAACACAAAAAAAACTCAAGAGAAAATTCGGAGGTCCAAAGGAGGCTAGGGTTTCTTTAGCATATTCTCACTATTTCCTGCTCTAAAGCAAGAATTAGTCAAGGTAATCTATATAAAACTTATTCGTCTCATTCTCCTTTACATTTTAACCTAAATAACTTCTACCTTAGTGGGTTTTTATCTTCTTTCCAAATGTGAAACTTGTTTATTTGGTGCTTTTATGGTTGATTTTCAGAGGTTGAGATTAGGAGGATTATTAAGTAAGAATCCTTCTTCTAATTTGATGTATTTACTATTGGTTAGAGATTCTAATAACTGAATTATGATATGGACTTTGTTTTTATGCTAAAATATTCATAATTTAGGGTTATATTTTAATGTTTTTGATATGGGAAAGACAAAATCTGAATTTAAAGTCTCTTGGTGGTTAGGTAAATATTCCCTAAGTAACTCATAATGATTAGATCCTATGGTATCTGATTTATGTTGCAATTAGCATCTGAGAATATGTTTTGATTTGATATAAGACTTTTAGAATGTAGAGATATATTTTTGACTTTAGAACTTGACTTAATTGAGTGAGGTAACCGGAGTTAATTTTTAATTCCTTGCATGTGTCTACTTTAATCTTATATCTATTGTATATGTATGATTTTAAATGCTAAATAATTTGTTGGCTACTTAAATTATTGTATTTAGACCATGTGTGAGTCTATGGTGGAGCTGTGATGCAGCTGCCACCTATACATCGTGCTTTGATCGAGCACCGAGTTATGATCAAACTCTCAAATATATTGAGCCCAAGTTATGCTCATTGGGGAGTTGACGCCGTAAATGGGCCTTTCCCAGTATTGTATGTTAATTGCTAGTATGAGATAGAAGTCACTGGTAATTCAACTATTTCATTTATTGATATGATAGATGTTTCTTATACTTATCTAATTAAATTGCATATATGTTGATTAATTTAGTACATATGAGTGGAATTTCCCTTCTAGTTACTGAGATTCATATCTCACCCTATTTTATGAGCTAACAATTTTAGGTGAAGGCTCCTCAGATAAGGATAAAAGAAAGCAAATGGATGAGCATCCATAAACTGAGACCATATATGGAAAACTCTACACTTAGGCTAACCTAACTTAGAATATATGCTAATTTTTGTGGTCATTTTATATAGTATCATCATGTATTCATATTGCCAAGTGTAATTACTAGGAGGATAAATCTTGCAGTAGTTGAAATATGATGTATGTACTCAATTATTATCTGATATGGAACCTTGCCAATATAGAAATATGCCTCGTCACTTGAGAGTATATCAATGTATCACCATGAATGATGACCTTAGATTGGTGTTGCATGAAACCTCTGTTGGAAGACACATTTGCATGATGTTGTTAGTGGCTTTTGCACTTTTTGTTGTCAAAATTCATAAATTCACTAGTGTATGGTAGATAGATTAGGATTAACACTTAAGTCTCTAAATGGTTACAATAGGTACACTGAGTAAATTAGGTGGTTAGATGCCATTAAAACCTTACAAATTAAGGTAGAATGATCTTAGAATGCTACTAGAGGGAGAGCTAGAATGTTTATGATGAAAATTAGAGAGTTTAGATTCAGAATAAAATTAAGCTGCAACTAAAACTACTTAAGTTACGACTAAAGCTCTTCTAAAGGTAAGGTGTAACAGCGTGAGATGGCTCGCCTGCGAGCAAAATTTTTGCCCAGAAGTTAAACAGAACCAAGCTTTGCCACGGCACAAGACTTTTAACTGTGGCGCAACTCAAAGGAAATGGAGGGGAAGGGTTCCAAAAAGTAACTTCGCCGTGGCGAGAATGGGACTTGTTGCAGTGAGAATCAAGGAGAGTGAAGATAGTGTTCCACTATATCACCTCATACAGTGCAAAAGAAGCTTGTTGTGGCACAAGTTGAAAATTTTTGAATAATAGGGTCAAGAGGGTAACTTCATCGCAGAACAGAAGGCTTGAGTCGCGACACATAATGTGTATTTTTGGTTTTAAGCTTTAGTAGCCACTTAAGTCGTGGCATAAGTTCACAAACTTAGTTTTTTTTTTTCTAGCCACGATGGAAATGTTCAAGTTGCAACCTAAAACACTAAACTCCTATTTCTAACCTCTAAAACTTAATTTTTATTAAGGTTAATGGTATGTAATGACTTGAGAACAATTATAAGAGGATGTTATGAGTAAGGAATAAGTGATAAAATGAATCAAAGGTTTTATTTAATAACTTGAATTACTTTTAGGCTTCAATCGCCTTGTTCTCTGATTAATAATCTCCAATAATAATAAGGTTCAAATTTCTTCACTATTTTACCTAAATAGCTATTTGTACTAACATTAGACCTTGATCTATGATCATTGACCATACAATTTACTATAATTAAAAGTTAGGGTTGTTACACAGGAGATATCAGGTGTGCGATAGAACATACATCTTATTGTTTCTATTCATTAAATGGAAAGCCAAGAATTCCTAAATCTTTACCTTTATTCATTTCTTGGAGCTTTCATAGGGTAATTCCTAGTGGTAGATGTCATCTTTATATCCATCCTTCTCATGTGGAAATAGTATAAGGCATTATAATAAAAGTAAAAAGGATGGGAACTTACTAATTCGTTGAAGATCCTCATATTGGCTTTCAAGAATAATGTCTCAACTAACATAGTTTGAGTCAAAATCCCTAACAATTAGTGTTACAACCTCTGATGTTATAGGCAAATTGTACATCTGATCATCTTGCTCCTTCTTATATAGTAAGCGTAATTTGATATGCTTGGGATCAGAATAAGATAACCTTTGAGCTATCAAATGGAAGCTTTTGATAAAAGGATTGAATTCATCAAGCATGGACTTAATTTTGTCAACAACTTCTGGAGATAAATCTCCATGTTTGTCATGAGGTTTGTAAAGCAAATATTAATAAAAGAAATGAAAACTGAAGAAGTAATGGCAAGAAAAGGTTGAAATCAAATCCAAAATAATAGACAATAGATAATATGTCATTAATTTCATTTTGTGTCATAGATATAAAGTTTTAGAAGAAGACTTCCAATTTAATGATAATTTTGTTCGCCTAATGTAAAAGTATAAGGACCAAGAATGGAGTTAACAAATATGTCAATTTTACCTCTCATTGATGTGAAAAAGAACATTGTGTTACATGATTTGATGTGTAACAAAAAAATTTTTTGATTGGCTTGAATTCTAATTGAAAAATAGTTTTGCAAGTAGGGAAATGGAAAATGAAGGCAAGGCAATTGAATTTTGCCTCTGCTACAACACAAGGAAAACTTCAGGCTTAATGAGTTAGTTGATTTGTTCACTCTTTTATTGTACCACAAGTTCTCATTAAGTGGGTGTAAACATGACAAAGATTTCCTTCATCCATGTAATCTTGAAAAAATAATGATTAGTGTTATGCATAGTGAAGCAAGAAACTTGATATATGTAGTAAAATAAGATTTATTTACCAATATGGGGACATAATGATGGATTGATGGAATCATTTTCAGTAGCTTCTTCCTGAATCTCTAATGAAGAGAGATATATATATAGGCACAAAACATGGCAAAAACATAAATATTGGGTAAGATAGGATAAAGAGTGCATATTCATGTAGGAATACAACAACTGCAAAAAGTTATAGAGATTGAAACTTTTTCTTAATGACACAAGATATTTACCATAATGTTTATTGATACACTTTACTATATCTCATTTACTTTGCACAATTTAAGTAAAAATATACATCACATACCTTTTTTTACATTGGAATTTAGCTATTATACATCAAGTAGGCTCATGATACTCCAACACAGTTTCTTTACAATTCCCACTCATATCTCAATCCCAAGTATTTGGTTCCATGCAAATTATCATATATGTAAAGATAAAAAATATAAAAGGAACCACTTCTTTATTTTAGCTTTAATATACATAAACAAGCATAAACTTTAAAAATTCATAATTTAAATTACCCAACTCTATCATAAAATTAATATATATAATTAAATCTTTAGGCAAATTAGATATCATTTTAAAGCTTATGATATGAGCTTTCTATTATAGAAATTTCATATCAAATTGAAATTATTTGGTCCCTTAAATTATACAAAAATCAAATCTTGCACAGAGTCAATGTAACTTCCATGACCTCTTTTTGGAGCTAACTTTGGAAATTTGCCAAATGTTTCATGGAGTTCAAAAAAAAAATACAAACTTTGGCTTTATAGAAAGCTTTGAATAGTTTTTAAATGCTCACCAAATTTTAGCCATAAATTTGTTCATAAAGGCAATTAAGGGGAAAGGGACATTTTATAGCTAAATTAGACAAGTTTTTGGTTCCAAAATGCTTCATTTGAGCTCTAAAATGCCATTTCTTTCCATGAGCAAATTTCAACTCATATATGCAACATCTACGAATGGTTTGTTATGTGAAATTTGCTTTGCATCTAAAAATCACCATTTCACTTGAATATATACATGTAAAGTTCATGGATTTCCATATATCAAAACATATTCCCATATCTTACACATATATCAAATGGTCATACATTTATAGCTTAATACTTTGGCACAAATTCTATTACATTACATCAAAATATACATTTACATATCTCCATGTACATTTTCAAAAATCTACTAATCTCTTGCTAAGCTTGGTCTCTCTAGGTCTTTATTTCATCTTTCTCTTTGTTTTGCTCTTTACTTGGCTATGGTTAGTAAAGGATAAAGGGTGAGATTCTGAGAAGAATATTAGTGGCAATGTTCAACAGTTTCTAATATACATATATGATTACTCAAGTAAAGAAATACAAGCATGCATGGTCAAGAATATCATAAAACATCATAACATGTCATAATATAAACTCAGATATGGCCATATCGTAGATGTAGTTTGGCTTAGGCTCTTTCTTCTAGACTAAAGGAGAACTACTATGCTTAATCTCTTTACTACAAAATTTTCCTTTTAAGTTAAGAGATAATTACTACACTTAATCGCTCTACCATATTTTCTTGAAGCCATAAGCCTATAAAATATAACACTGAAAATATAGAAACATAGCTTACTCAAAGCATCTTAAGAACATGTATTATAAAAATAACTTCATAGCAACCAATACATACAATGTAATCCAAAACTCAAGCAAATCAACATGCATATAAAGAAAAGAAGAGTAAGCTGCCTAATAAAATTAGGAATCTTAATCAAAGCACTAGTCCAATTATTCTTTTCCTTTTTTTTTCTTCACTTTTCTTGGTTTGACACACAGACAAGGGTGTAGTTGTACTAACTTGACCTAAACACATCAATTAAGATACAAAACAACCAATGAGGACCTATTCCATCTCATTCTATCAATATAGGTACATATTAAAACTTAGAGTATATGTTTAGGCTACTTTGGATCTCACAAGGTGTCTTTACCTTTTGCTACACTTCATGTAGCAATTCCATCCTTCAACTATCTAATTTTTTACTCATTTTTCATGGTTAAAATAAATCTAAAACTTATCTATACCATTCATTTTATTCATAGGGTACTTTAGGGGTGTTATAGCACCATACTTTCAACACTATCAAATCTCATTCTTTTTCTTAAACCAATGATTTGTTTAGCCTCTATATGACTCATTTAGGCCTTTAAATTCATTAGACTAAATTAAAAACTTTCCTAGATTTTCTTCCTTTACCTTGGCCAAGACACCATTCCATGGTCCCAACCTTGGGATTTTGTTTATTTAAGAAGAGATTTTAAAGTTTTTAAGATATCCATGATTCATTTTTAATTTAATTATGATATAATAAGCAAATAGTCCTCCTAAACTTTTGAAACATTTATGGCCCTATCTAAACCCTAAGTGAAGTTAACTTGCCTTACATTGCCTTTTAGGTTGATTTCTTTGTATATTCGTATTTTTCATCCTTTTAAGCCCCTTGATTTCATTAAGCTTTTATTAAATATATATTCCTCCCTGACTCTCTCTCTCTCTTAGCCGAAACATCATGGATCTAAGGTTCCATGGTTAGCAATTTAGTTCCATCATTAGCAATTTTTCTTAACTCAATACATACCTTGTTTTGATACTCATTGGATGTAGGTTCTTATGGTATAATTAGTTTCCTCAAATAGACTTTTTTGCTTAAGGTGATAGCCATATATTTCACCTTTTTTTTGAAACCAAACCTACAATGAGAAAATGTAACACCCCGAAATTAATTAAGGTGTTAATTATGGATTAAGATTAATTAGGGATAATTAATAGAGCATAATTGGGCAAGTTAGTGAATAGGTATTCTAGAGAGATAAATTGTTAATATGGGTTGAGAATTTATTTAGGGTGGAGATTTACATCTAAGCCCAAATTAATTAAATCATGATAAGAGGCTAATGGAGGCCCAATGAATTAGAGGTAAACCCAAACTAATTTAATGAGATAGAGGCCCAAGATTTATCTTGTATCAGCTCAATTAAGTGGCCCAATTACCCTTGTGCAGACCCAAGCCCTTGAGCCCTTCAAATTAGGCCCAAAACCTATTAAACTTCAGCAACCCAATAAGTGAAAACTGGCCCAACAGAATCATGCAGCCCAACACTTAAAAACTGGCCCAATAAGCAAAATCTGAAACCCAATTGGGTTTGGACTTGGAGCAACCCATGACCCAGCCTTTTGGACCCAACTTAAACCCATCTAAACCCTAATTGCTTCAGCCACACTTTCATTTTTCTGAAACTCAAGAGGCAAATTCGGAGGTTGAGAAGGAGGCTAGGGTTTGAGGCAAAGATTCTGCATTTCCACACACTTAGAGCAAGATTTGGCCAAGGTAATAGTTATAGAACTTAACCCCCTCATCTTTCTCTTTAATTTGGTCCGATTAGTTTTTCATTTGGAGAGATTTCATTATACCCAAAATCTGAAAAGTGAGTGTTTGGAGGTTTTCTTGGTGAAATTCGTAGGTTGAGGTTGGGGTTAGTATTAGGAGACTTTAAACCCCCCATTTTGATGCTTTCTTTTATGGTTTGAGACCCCCATAGCTTATTTATATTATGGGCATTAATTTTGTACGAATTTGCTTAGGATTTTGGGTGACACATTGAAAATTCTGGTGGGAGATACTTGGATCCGAATTTGGAATTTTTTGGTGGCTGTTGCAATTGTCTGCAAGTGAGGTAACCGGGGTTTACATTAATTCCATGCATGTATCTATTTTAATTTCATATTTGCTGTATATGAATGATTTGAAATGTTGAATGAATTGGTTGGCTATCTGTGTATTATGATTGGACCTTGTGAGTCCATGGTGGAGCTGTGGTGCGGCTGCCACCCGTGCATGTGCTACGATCGAGCACCGGGTATGATCAACCCCAGATACACCGAAATGGGGAGTAGGTGCCGTGGACGGGCCTCTCCTAGTGTTAATGGCCTTTAACATGTTAATTATATGATTGCTAGTATGGGATAGTAATCATGATAGCCTAATTGTTTCATTTGCTGAAATGACTGATATGATTCTGATATGGGTTTTGATGTATGCATATATGTTGATTAAACTGGATTATATGATGGAATTGCTTTGGTTACTGAGATTTATATCTCACCCCGTGTTGTGGGATCAATATTTCAGGTGAAGGTTCCTCGGGTAAGGATAAGGGTAAGCAAGTGGATGAAAATCCATAAGCTTCAACCTATGGGGAGATGGCTACACTTGGGCTGACTTAGCTAGTATAGATGCTAATTTTGTATTCCTTAATGTATAGCATCAACATGTATCTGCATTGCCAAGTGTAGGCTTGAACATTTAATTTATTGAAAATGTATGTACTAAAGGGTTAGACCCCCTCTTGACTTAGTATTTGATGTATGGATTCATATAATCTGCTGTAAACTTGGTTGACCTATAATATGGTTGTCAATGGAAATGTAACTCTTGAGATATTGGTATGAACCCCCATTGTATGGAACCCCTATTGATTGAGTATTAAAGGATAGTTGCTGGTAATTCATGTATAATCTGTTGTTGCTATTTTATAAACTTGCTAATAGAGGGTGATTAGAGAACGGAGATGGGTACATAAGTTTTGAATGGGTAATGGAAGAATAGCTAAGTAAATAAGGTAGATAAGTGTCATTGGAGCCATATAAAATGAGGGGAAGTGACCTTAGAGTGTCCCTAAGAAGAGAAATGGAATGTAAGGGGCGAAATAGAGGGAAAATAGCAACAGAAGGGAGTCACGCGGCGGCCAAGAAGGCTTCGCCGCGGCCTAGGGAGTGACAGTGGCGAGGGACGCCGCGGCTTGAGAAATCTCGCTGCGGCGCGGAGTGAAAATAATCGCCCAGGAGGTGACAGAACGTAACCTCGCCGCGGCGCGAGTCGAGAAAATTAATTAGGGAGGTTACAGTAGCAAAACTCGCCGCGGCGCCACATAGGTTAGCCGCGGCGCAGGTCCAACTCGCCGCGGCGATAGGAAAATTCCAGAGAGTAACTGGGCCGCGGCGCAAGAGTTCCAGGCCGCGGCGCAAGTTGAAAAATGTGGTTTTTGAGCTCCAGAACCTAACTTGGCCGCGGCGGGAAAGTTCCAAGTCGCGGCGCAGGTCCCCAAACTCCTATATTTGACCTAGAAACCCTAATTTCAGTAAGGCTAATGTTAGGGAATGGTATGAGTACATTGGTGGGATGTTTTTGTGGGTTGAAATTGATCAATGGATGAATCACAAACCTTTAATGATGGTATAAACCTTTCTTATGCATGATCCCGTTATGGTTGTTAGTTGATGATCCTAGTAGTATCAAGGTTTAAATTTCCCCTATATTTTCATAATGTAATTAATTGCGATGACTCCAAACCTTGATCATTATCTATCAATTGTGTATTTAGCTATAATCACTGATATTAGAATCTAGGGTCGTCACAGAAAAAGTATAAGGAGTAAAGGAAGTTTCATAATTAGAATACAGTAAAATTTTACATATTTTTTTACCTATTTTGTCTTGCTTTCCCTTCTCTCTCCTTCCTTCATCATGCCACCATAGAAGCTTAAGGGTTGCTGAATATGTCGATTATAAGAAGAAGAAGGAAGAGGCATCCCACATATATAGAAAAAGCTAGGTTTATAACTTTTTCAAAAATAACCATTTTGTTCTTACATTTTAATTCCTCTATTTGAACTCATTTTTCAATCTTTTCAAGAACTAGCTATTTCATAGCAAATTTTAAACTTTTTTCTTCATTAAAAATATCTGTTTAAAAATTATAGGGACTTAAAATAGTTTTAAAAAGTTCTATATAAAATATTACTAAAGGGAATCCTAACTTGTACATTATCAGGGATTTAACTGAACTAACATCATTTGATTAGTCTGCTAATGCTATTTCATAATATTATAATAAGAGATATACATTTCTCATGTTGATTCTCATATTATTTAAATTCTTAATTGTTCTCACTTTATACTTTACCTATATAGTAATTTTTTAAAATTTATTTTAGCTTTTTAATACTTTTTTTTTTGGATCACTCTACTCTATACATTATTTAAGTTTTTTCTTTAGTCAAAAACTAACAATTTAAGGTTCGCAGTGACTTAAAACAACTCAACCTACACCTGTGTCATTAGTTATCTCGATTTCTATACAAATAGGGTGTTGACCCATTTTATCAACTCTGGTTAATCTGGTAACCATATTAGTTATATAATGATAGAAAATATCTTACTTTGTTAATATATGGCTAAATATTTAAATTCTTGATTTTTCTCCTATTGCATTTGCGAGAACTCCTTTCGGTTGTCCCGGAATTGGATTTTAACTATTTTTTAACCTCATTTCTCATCTAGTTGGGTTTTTACTTCATCTCATCACCTCTCATTAACTTATCTCAAAGTCTAAACCAGTATAAAATACTAGATATTAGATTTATCCGTATGTAGAGCTCATATGTTAATGCATTTTAAATAATATACACATGTACGATAAGTAGTTATCAAAAATTATTGGTGGTCCAAGAAATAATGAGATCAAAGAATGATTTGTACTTATGGTGTATGCATGAAAAGGTTTTGTAGTTAAGTCAAAATGAGTAGTGAAATGGTTAGACTATCTTAAAGAAGTTGTGTAAGTGATGAAGCAAAAAGTTCTTGAACAAAGTGAAATTTAGCTTAAAAAAAAGGAGATTATTAGATAGAATGACCACAAATTAATTTGAGAAAAAAAAAAAGCAACATAGATATAGTAAATAGGATTATTATCACTATGGAGTGATTAGTAGATCAAAGATATAAAGAATAACAAAATATACCAACAAATGTGACCTGATCTTGGCTTTGAAAATTGAGATGTATGTTTGCAATATCTCTCAAAGGCTCTTACTCTCACCAATGAAATGGAGTTGTAGTATTAGTTAAGTTAGCAATAGAATATTATTAAACAAAATAATAATGTGAAGATTCATAACTAACAATATGAACAATGCCAGAAGTATTAAGAATTAAGAAATAATAGAGTGGCTACCATTAGATTCTTGAATTGAATTGAGAGTAGTTGTAGTGTGCTTTTTTAGTCTGGGATGACTGCACCTATTGGTAACCTTAGGGATACTTGCAAACGCATCAAACTCTCTTAATACATTATTAACTATGGATGATATTATAGAATATAGTATCATGTTAGAATATCATGAAGAAAAAAGAAAGAAAAAATAAGCCAAGGGAAGTAAAAAGAAAAATCAAAAGAAGGAATGTTATGTACTAGTAGAATGGGCATGATCAAAGTGTGAATTTAGATTCACAACAATGTTATTAATATTTCTTGGCCTATGACAACGATCTTTATAAGTAAGACTTGAACCACTATCCTTATTATCAGGCTTTGTGAAGGAATGGCCTTTGCATTTAAGTCTTGATGTATTGTCTTATTGATTAGGATGTCCTAAGCAATGAATACTTAAAGCAAGTTAAGTAATTGATGTGCTTGAATGAAATACCAATCAAAATAATTAAATGATAGATAAGGAAGGTCAAATTATTGAAAAAAGTGAGTTACATCAAAAGTATGATTATGGAGGACAGAAGAATGATGTATTAATTATAACAAATTAGAGGGATCAAAGCCTTGTAAATGTTGAAAATCATGTAACAATAAATAAATGACACAATAACACATGCCATTAATTGAGATGTCATTAATTAAGCAAAAAGAAAAACAAATACCATTAAATAAGCAATTAACTCACTTGTCTACATTTAGAACAATGTTTGTAATATCTATTAAAGGCATTATTGGACAATGATGAGACAAGATGACTAGTGTACTCAGCTTGTGTTAGGAGTAATAGGTATTGAACAATGGAGAAGAGGTCATTGATTTATTAGTTGTGGATATAATATGAGAAGAAATGTTTGAATAAAAAATGACAAATCTAACCTGATGCAAAGTATCTGAGCACTCTGAAGTATATCTTAAACTATGGACATCTAGTCTTCCTAAGGAAAAACTTAGAAGGAATCATTAGTAGTAAACCACAAAAATGGTGTTAATGGATTACTTTCAGTGTATAAACAAGAAGAAAAAGAGAAGAAAGATCACCATAAAGATTAGGTAGCAATGGTGAGATTTGGTCAGCATGTAATGAATTTAAAGTTTTTGTTTATCCTTTCGTGTTAATATTGGAGTCCTTAATTGAAAAGGAAAAGGCAATTGTATAATTGTATAATCAATAAAGGTATAGCCCAAGCTTGCATTTCTAATATTTCTTAAGTATAATAACATTAGCTATGAAAGTAAATGACTAACTTTCAGAAGAAAGTAAAGATGGTGGTGGAATGCAAGATAAATGTCAGTAACAATCAATAAGTAAAGGAAAGAAATAAATTGACTATGAAATTGAAAGTATTGTGCAAAGAAGATAGCAAAGCTAGCAATTGGATGAAGGTTGAAGTCCTTTATTATAGAAAATGAGTTCAATGAGGTGATGGAAGAGAAATAAGATGGCTAGACAGTATGAGATTGGCAGACACAATGGACACGAGTTAGAGACAATGGTAGAAAGAAAATAGAGTGTTTGAGTAAAGAGGGACATAATAAGAAGTACTGAAACAAGAGTAGAGTTGGCAAATATAAACATATGTCTTATCAAATAAAATAAGAATGACTTGATTGAGCTTCTTTGTTGGAAAAAGAAAAAGCTAATGCAAAGAAAGTGATTTAAAAAGGGGTGGTATAAAGGTATTCAATGCTTGTTTAGATAATGACTAAATTGAAAGTGGAGGGAAATATTAACAAAAAGATGCAGAGTTAATTAAAGGAGCAGTAGTTGAGTGGAGGTTAAAACGAAAAACTTGCATAACCTAAGAGCAATTTTTTTAAAGCTTAAAGTTAGAGCTTATTGAAGTTGTAATAGGGTGAGGAAATAATGGAATAGTTAAAAAAAAAAAGAATTTTCCATCATCCATTAAGTCTTATATTCATTCGATGTTACAGGAACATAGATGAATAATGAAAGAGCAACTAAACTACTAAGTGAATGGAGCTCTGTCTATATCAGCTATTTAATATTTAAAAAAGAAACAGAAAAAGGTGAAATGAAATGTTCAAGCTAGTTTGATCATTTTCAATAAAGGATAAGATCTACAAGTATAAGTAAGTGAAAAAAGAAATATAATAAGAAATAACAATATACGAAATTTGATTAACTTGTTTGGCATTCATGTTGGATTTCATTTTGTGGATAATTTTATAAAACAATTTAATAATCTAAAAAAATTATAAAATAGAAATAGATTTGTGGTATAAATGTTGCAACAAAGTGCAACTGAAAGAGATATGGAGATAGAATCTCACATGTATTATAAAAACTAATTTGCATGAGGTAAAAGTCATTAAAGTATAGATTTCATAAGAACATAGTCAAGATAGTGTCAACAAAATTAACCATATTATATTACCATAGCACAATAGATTTCATACACAATTCATAAGAACAAAATAAAATATATGAAATTTAAGTATGGATAGTTAGGATTGTCAAAGTACAACAACAAAATAAAGACCAAGCAAGATATATTACAACAAGAAGCCTTGTGTGAGACAAAATATGATAACAAAATGATATTATAGTAGAGACGATTTAGTTGGAAGACCTAGGATTGTTTTTCTTACTTGATGAATTTCTCTGGTTTCGTGCTTGATATATCAAGAGTACTAAGTTTAGAGAGTCCTAGCACCTTTGATATATTGATAAACCTTTTAGATCTTTGTTTTTTTAAAATTGTAAAAGTAGCTTTAGGGTACAAAATGTTGGTGTTTGGATATGTTATGATTTCCCAACTTCTACATTAACAGCTACGTTTTTTTAAAGGTGTAATTGTATTAATAAAGGCAATGTCTGTCACATTTTCACTATTAATCAAACATGTCTCCTATTGATAGATAAAAGAAAAAAATGTACAAGTTCTAGATGAGGTTAAAGAAAGCAAATGTGCAAAAGCAAAAGATGGATGTAACGAAACAAGTTATATACCAAATGATCTCCAGTATTGGAACTACTTACAACTAAACAATGGTAATTTGTCAATGAGTATTAGGGCACAACCTCATGGAGTTTGAGGATATTAAGCAATGTAAGAAATGTGAGATAAAAGAAGGCCAAAAATTTAATTGTAAGACAAAGATAACATTTTGTTGTTGCAAAGTGTATTGATTGGTGAGTGTAGTGTCATTTATTAGTTTGACAATAGTGTAACTAGATCTACTATTATAGAAATTGAACTTAGTGATTTTCAATTTAAAGATAAACCTACATCCAACAAACAAGTCAAGTTCTAAAGGGAATGAATGTTGGCATCCTTCCTATTTTATATTGAAATTATGATAGCAAAAACATATAATAAGGGAAATGTGAAAAAATTTTCAATAAGAAGAAGCACAGTCTTTTTTACTACATATAAAATGCAATGATACATGGGAAATAGAATCTTTAAGATTAACAACAAGAAGGTTTTAGATGACAAAAGTAAAAGAAAGATGTTATTTTTAGCCTAAATTTTATAGAAGATATAAATTGAAGTTTTGATTTATTTGAGACAACCATCATTGGAACCTTAAAATTGATTAAACTCAAAAAGTTGCATGAGAGAAGTATAAGCAACATAAATGAAGATAGACTTGCTTCGATTTTTTTAAAAAAATTTGACAGCTAAGCCACAATGTGATCTAATAATTTTACTACAAAATTGTTGAACAGTACCACAGAGGTGGATTTGGATGCATAAAAAATAGAAACGTGTAATTTACACCTAGAAGTTAGGTATACTTGTACCAGTAAGCAACATAGTGATTTATATAATAGTAATGATAGAAAAATTGAATGAAAAAGAAATCGAAAGAATATTTAGAATAGCATAACCAAGAGTCCTTAATAGATATATCACAATACCTTGGCATAATTTTTTATGGTGTTTTCTCACATTTTGGGCAAGTAATAATGCCATTTTCTTCCTTCACCTTGGTCAGGTATTTGTTGCATGATCGATATAGCCAACCATAATGTGTTTCTATTTTCTGGATGGTGGCTAAAATAGTATAAAATTTAGGCTACAAAACAATATTGGGAAAACTAATATCATGTTAGTGAATTGAATCAGAAAAAGAAACAAAAGGTTAAATAGAAATTATCTAAGCTTAATGTAAGGAAAGCAGTTGAAAGATTATTAGACATGGTTACGTTATGATAAAATCTTTATGCAATGAGTAGGCTGATTGTGATGAGAGTTGACTAAGTTGTTAAGATGCAAATGGTGGAGAGGTAAAGGCACTATATTATGGCAATTAAAAAAATGACTTTTTATGCAAAAAGTACAAGGCAATGACTTATGTTGTGATAAAGTATAGAGAAAAAAGTGAAACATGTTAGTCTAATAAGTATTAAAGTATTTAGATAGAAGATAACCCTTTTTGTAACTTAAGAACTTTTAGAATGCATGGGCTAAACATAATACTACCTCCGGACCCTTTTATTAGAAACAAAAAACTGTTTCACTGATATTAAGAAAAATAGTTAATATCAATTTAACTCATTGATTAGGTTCAAATTTGGTAATTCTTTCTTATTTTACCTATCTTTATTTTGCATGGGAAAAAGTTATGCATTGTTAAGTGTATTGGGTGTAATAATAAATAAAGGGTAAAAAAATTATTATTATTTAATAAAGTAAAAAAACATACTATGTTTCTTATATTCTGAGACCAAATATAAAAGGGACCGGAGGGAGTATTTGTTGTGTCTCATGAGTTAGACAATTGGATGTCACCTCTGTTAGCATTGAAAAAGATGTCAGCTTAAGGAAAGAAAAGAAACACATTAAAACATAAATGAGAAGGAAAACAATGATAATGCTTGTTTCCATAAAGTTCTCAACATAACCTGTAGCAATTGAGGCACATTTTCCAAATAATATGTAACCAATGGAGTTATAACTATAAGGGCAGTACACCAATAAAAGTAGTTTGAAAAAAACAAAATAGAACTAGTTGTCAAAAAGAAAGACTTTAAATTATAAATAAGTGTCATACAAAAAAGCTTATCATCCATAATGGTCAATAGGATCTTCTTGCATGTTTGCCCTTTTAGTTGAAAATCATCAAAGGATCTATAGCTTTTAATATATCTAATGACATCTACCAGGAGAAAGTGAATAAATTTAAACATATCTATGTTCATGTTGATACAAAGTCATGTTATATAAGGGAAAAAGAAAAGATATAAACCCATAAGGCAACCACACCCACAATGTGAACAAAATCAAAATGGTTCTAAGCTATTGCAGCATCATAGGGTTCTATATTGGTGTTATTATTAAATGAAATGTGAAACCACGATTGTAATCAAGAAAGAAATTCTCAACAATGTAATACCCTCTTTCCACCGATTGTAGAATGAAGATAGGGATCAAATGCCTTATGGCAATCCTTGCATGGATCTTTAAACTCTGTATGCAAGTAAGGGGGGAAAAAGGAGAAAAACATATATAAGATATCTATGTGTGTTCATTATAATGAGAAGATGAAGGTTCTCTAGGTTTCTCTGAAGTGGGAAACCTCCTAATTAAGAAATAAAAGGTTAATTCTAATAATGTCATGTGGCCAAAAAGGTTCCTTTATAGTTCAGAGTTTAATAATTCAGACTTAGATTCTCTAGATTTCTCTGTTCTCCTTGATGTCTTTGATTAAGTCAAACTTGCTTGAAGCCATGACTTGATGATAAAAGGCTCAATTAGAATAACCAAATAATTAAACTTTGCACTATCTGACTAAGACCTTTATTTATTGACTAAAGTGTGTAACAACCGGGAAAAAGAAAAGGAAAGGGAAAAGAAAGAAAGTGAAAACTAGAAATTTTCGGAATCCAGAATTTCTGCCAAGTCTTCTCGCAATAGCGAGAAACGGTCTCGCTACAGCGAGAGAGCTAGTTCGCAACAGCGAAGGCGTTTCTAGCTATAGCGAGTGCTGGCAGCAACCCATACAAAAACTAGGGAGTTGCCCGCTGTAGCGTGCGCCATAGCGAGAGTGAAGTCTGGAACTGATGCGATTTCGCCATAGCGAATGGTAAATTTCGCCATAGCGAAGGGAACTGACCCGATCTCACCATAGCGAAGGTTACACCTCGCCATAGCGAAGCCAGATTACACGAGCTCGCTATAGCGAATGTTAGTTTTCGCCGTAGCGAGAGTCAGTCCAGAAGAGAGTGAATAGCGAGAATCAGACTTCAACAAACGCCCAAACTCATTTCTTCTCTCATATCTGCCCTAAGCTTCGACCCAAAGAGAGAAAAGAGGCGTGGAGAGTGTGAGAGATCAAGAGAAGGAGGAAGATCAAGGGGAAGGTAAGGTAACTTCTCCCATTTCTCTTTAGAACTCTGATCCCCTCCCTTTGCCCTCTCTTTCTGCGGTTTTATTTGTGAAAATGGACGGATTTTGGGCATGCATCAGAACAGGGAAAGTGGAAAACTCTTTTGAATCCTTGAGTTCTCTTTGAAAATGAGGTTTTCCACTACCATGGGAGCTTGAGAGAGAGAAAGGGGTAATGGCATTCTAGAGAGAGAACCCTAGGTTGTGTGTGATAAAAGAGTTGCTCTAAATTAAATTACAAGAGAGTAATTGCATGCTTTTGGTGTGTCTAGGCTCAAGTGAAATACTTACATCAAGGTGTGTTTGTGAACCTAAGGAGGGAGAGGAGAAATTGAAAGGAAAAGCTTGTGTTGGCTTTGGCTCCAAAGGTAGCTCTCTTTTTCACTCTTTCTTGTTACATTCTTGGATATGATAGTCATTGTATGATATGTATATGCTTGTTGTATGGAATATGCCATATGCTATTGCTTTGATGCATTGATGTCAATATGCTTGTGTGTTGAATTGTGAGATTTGCTCGGGTGAGGTAGTGCCGAAAGTCCCTTGAGATGGGTGAGGTGAAGCCGAAAACCCCTTGAAATAGGTGAGACAAGGCCAAAAGTCTCAAACGAGTGAGGCCAAGTCAAAAGTCCTTAAACTCGGGTGAGGCCATCCAAAAGTCCCTAAACTCGGGTGAGGCTAGACCAAAAGTCCCTGGAGCCCATTTTTGGCATTGTTGTGAATTCCATAGCATGTACATTATGTGTTGGATGATTGAGAATAGCTAAATGCTTATTCACATGCTTTGACTTGTTATATGTCTTGATTGCTTGCTGGATTGAGTGCTTGAGCTACTGAGATTCCCTGAATCTCACCCCTTTCCCCTCCCAACTAATATGCTAGGTGGAGCTCAAGGAGAACCGAGCACACACCAAGGAGCCTAGGAGCTTGCGTAGCTATTTATGAGTTTATGTTTTGATATTGTGATGTATATATGATGTAAAGTGGTGCCAAATGAAGATGTGCCCACTATTTTTGAGATGTAAAGATTGTAACAAGTATGAATGTATGAAAGGATATTGTATGACCTATGTTTATAGCCAAATGAATGGAAATGAGGGTTTTGCCCCTTTTGATGCATGAATGAAATAGTGTATATTTGGCCGTAGCATAGCGAGATTTGATTGTATGATGATTTGGATCATATGGACATGTTAGATATACTAGTTTTATGCTTTTAAACTTGTCCATGTGGAGTGAGAATGTGAGAGTGGCTATTTGGACCCGTTTTGGACCTCTGGGGTACCAAAACCCGTATTTTGTGAGCTCCGTCAAAGTATGACGGGATGAGCTCCATTTGCCATGAAATTTGGCATGCCTCTAGAGTTTGTAGAAAGCTTCTTGAGAAGCTAAAGTGGGTAATATTCGGAGGATTATAGAATATTTGGGGAATTGTTGAATTTGGGAGAATTTAATGGATTAGTCATGTACTGTTCATCTAAATCAGAAAATGAAATTTGTGGCATTTTTAGACCAAATGGATTCCAAATGTGGTGAAATTTTATACACATAAACTAGAAAACCAAAGTGACTTGTAGGAACTGGAATCACCCAAATCGGAGGTCTGTAGAGAGAGATTGGATCATCTGAAGTTCTGTATCAGCATCAAGGAGCTTACCTGACCCCCATCACTGTTCCATCGGTTTTCAGGGTGCAGAAGCTACTGAACTGATCTGAACTTATTTTTCTCCTCTAGTAGATATCCGTATCTTTTCGAATTGGTATAATATGCCCAGATTGGATTTTTTGGATTTAGTTATGAATTTTCGAAAGTCATGACAGCAAGCTGCACCAGAAACAGTGACAGCTGGACCTTCCTCCCATTTTCGATGTCAAACTTGGGCCAAATGCTGAGATTTTAATTGGGAATGATTTTTCATGTAAAGTTAACACTTAGAGCTTTCCAAAAAGCTAAAGTTTGCTGCATTCCCATTTTTCTACAATTTCTTATGATTTTCCAAACTTAGAGCCAAAATATGACTTTTGGGCCCAAGTGAAAAAGTGAAATTTTTATGGTTTTCGGCTCTATACCCGTGGCCTATGGTTTGTTTTATGCTATGTATGAGTCATCTATATGGAGTTTGAGTTGAGGATGCTTGAGATGGGTTCACAGGACCCACGGGGTAAAAGATGAGTATATGAAATCCCAGTTCATAGCATGTAAATGCCATGGGAGAGTAGTGACTCTTTGGAAATCATATGGAACCGAGCCTATGGAGAGGCTAGGTAGTGGTAGGAGATTAAGGTGTCACATTTTTGGTATCAGAGCAAAGGTTCAGGCACTTTTGCTCAAGTTTAGGCTCTTAAAGTATGTGAATTGCTGGTGTTTGGTGTGAATGGTCATGAAAGTTGTAGCATCCTTATGCATAAGTGTTGTGATATTATTGTGAACTGAGGATTGCTATTTCTTTTAGACATGGTTGAGACTAGACGGGGCAGGGGTAGAGGCAAAGGCAGAGGCAGACTGCCCAGAGCTCAGAGAGATGAGCCAGAGGTTCCTACTGAGACTAGGGTTCCTCTGCAGGCCATCATGGATAGACTTGACCGGTATGAGGCCATGATGGGCCAGCACCAAGAGATGCTGGAGCAACAGAGATATATTGCCCAGCAGCAGCATGATATGATCATGCATCTGCAAAACACCCTGGCTAGGCAAGAAGAAGCCAGAAGGGATGCCCCTAGACTGCAACCATCTACCTCCAGCATTCCACCTATACCTCCCCAGGAGCCTGCTGCTCCACAGACCCAAACGCCTATCCAAAAAGTATTGAAGCAGTTCAGGCAGAACAATCCACCCTCGTTTGACGGGGAATTGGATGCGGATAAGGCGGAGGCTTGGGTGATGCAGCTTAAGAAGATCTTCTCAGTGATGGATTGTACCACTGAGCAGAAAGCCCAGTTAGCCACCTTTATGCTAGAAAAGGAGGCTGATAGATGGTGGGAGAGTGCGAAACCACTGATGGAGACCAAGAACATACCGATCACTTGGGAGACCTTCTTGGTTGAATTTTATGAGAAGTATGTCCCAAGTTCAGTGAGGAAAAAGAAAGAGATGGAGTTCATGAATTTGAGACAGACTAATGAGATGACTGTGGACCAGTATGTGGCCAAGTTTATAGAGCTGTCTCGGTATTCCTCTTACCTCCAGAGGTATGATGATGAACCCTGGAGATGTGAGCAGTTTGAGACTGGTTTGAGGCCCCTGATTAGCGACAGAGTCACTCCACAGCGGATCAGAAAGTTTAATACTCTTGTGGAGGTCAGTAGGGTGATTGAGACGAATCTGCAAGTTATCATGCCTACTGTGACGACGGCTAGTCAGAAGAGGGTTCCGGATTTGAAGAGGTCGAAACCAGAAGAGGGCTCTAGTTTGACCCCTAGTACCAAGAAAAGAGGCAAGGGGCCATGGAGTAGAAGGCCGCAGCGAGGTGTGCCACCTCCTCGGGGCCAGTCATCCTTCCAGCAGTCTCCGGTGACATGTTTTAAGTGTGGGAAGCCGGGGCACATTGCTAGACACTGTCCTCAGATGGAGACAGCGCCTCCTCCTAGACCACAGACCCAGGGCCGAGTGTTCGCCCTTACTCAGCAGGAAGCCAGCGCATCTCCCAGTTTGATCCGCGGTACGCTGTTAGTGAATGGCTTTCCTGTAGTTGCTATGTTTGATTCGGGTGCTAGTCACTCGTTTATATCTTATGATTGTGTGAGGAAATTGGGTCTGGTTGTTAGTGTCTTGCCCTTTGACTTATCTGTCATTACACCCACTGGAGGCCACGTGGTCACTTCCCATACTTGTTTAAATGTCACTGTCCAATTTAACCACTGTCATACCACTATTGATTTGGTTTGTATGCCTTTTCATGAAATTGATTTGATTATTGGTATGAACTGGTTAGCTGCAAATAATGCCATACTTGATTGTGAACACCGAACCATCTCCTTACCTGCTTGTGGGACCATACCTAGGGTAGGAGCAGAGTTATCCTTTATGACTACTGTCCAGGCTGAGAGATATTTGGAGTGTGGATGTCAAGGGTTTCTAGTCTTTTTCTCTATTCGGGCTGAGGTAGAAGAAGGGATAGAGGAGATCCCAGTTGTTAGGGAATTCCCGGAGGTTTTCCCTAGAGAGTTTGATTTTAGTGGCCTACCCCCTGAGAGAGAATTAGAGATCCCTATAGACATAGTGCCTGGTGCTGGACCGGTGTCCAAAGCTCCTTACAGGATGGCTCCCGCCGAGCTTGCTGAGTTGGAAGCGCAGGTAGAGGAATTGTTAGAGAAAGGGTTTATCCGCCCTAGTGTTTCACCTTGGGGTGCTCCGGTGTTGTTTGTGAAAAAGAAAGATGGTAGCTTGCGTTTGTGCATAGATTACAGAGAGTTGAATAAAGTTACCATCAAGAATAAATATCCTCTCCCTAGAATTGATGATTTGTTAGATTAGTTGGCTGGGGCATCTGTGTTTTCTAAGATAGATCTTAGATCTGGTTACCACCAGTTGAGAGTGAGAACTGAAGACGTCTCTAAGACGGCTTTCAGGACGAGATATGGGCACTATGAGTTCCTTGTGATGCCATTCGGGTTGACGAATGCGCCTGCTGTGTTCATGGATTATATGAACAGGGTATTCAGACCTTATCTAGATCAGTTTGTGGTGGTCTTCATTGATGATATTTTAGTGTACTCCCAATCTTTTGAAGAGCACGAGAGGCATTTGAGACTAGTCCTAGAGACCTTGAGAGAGAAAAGGTTGTATGCCAAACTGAGTAAATGTGAGTTTTGGCTGACCGAGGTGCGATTCTTAGGTCATGTGATCTCACGAGATGGGATAGCGGTGGATCCCCATAAAGTTGAGGCTGTGTTACAGTGGGATAGACCTAGAACGATCACCGAGGTTAGGAGTTTCCTAGGTTTGGCAGGGTATTACAGACGATTTATTCAGGACTTTTCTCGAATGGCCTTACCACTGACGAGGCTAACCAGGAAAGATACACCGTTTGTGTGGGATGAGAGATGTGAGAAGAGTTTCCAGGAGTTGAAACTCTATTTGACCACTGCCCCTGTACTGATTATCCCTGACCCTAATGAACCATTTGTGGTTTATTGTGATGCTTCGGGCAAAAGGTTAGGATGTGTGTTGATGCAGTAGGGTAGAGTAGTGGCATATGCCTCGAGGCAGTTGAGACCTCATGAGGAGAATTACCCCACACATGACCTGGAGTTAGCTGCCGTAGTGTTTGCTCTTAAAATTTGGAGACACTATCTGTATGGTGCGACCATAGAGATCTATAGTGACCACAAGAGTCTGAAATACCTGTTTGATCAGAGAACTCAATATGAGACAGAGGAGATGGATGGAATTTTTGAAAGATTATGATTATGTGTTGAAATACCATCCGGGCAAGGCCAATGTGGTGGCGGATGCCCTGAGTAGAAAATCCATCCATGTAGCCCATATGATGATTAGAGAGCAGGAGCTCCTAGAGAAGCTAAAAGAGTTGAACCTCTCGTGTCAGGTGGTATCGGGTAGATTGTATCTGAGTGAAACCCGAATTGAGAATGTCTTGAGAACCCAGATCTTAGATACCCAGAGAGAGGATGAGTTCCTGAAACGGATCAGGAATGAGATCACCCAAGGTAAGACCTCAGATTTCAAGTTGTCTGAGGATGGCATGATAGTATACCGAGATAGAATCTGTGTGCCTAGTCAGAATGAGTTGAGAGAAAGCATTCTAGAAAAGGCGCATAAGAGTAAGTATACTATCCACCCAGGTGCCACCAAGATGTATCAGGATGTGAAAAGAATTTTCTGGTGGCCAGGGATGAAAAGTGATGTGACGGAGTATGTGGCTAGATGCCTAGTGTGTCAGAGGGTAAAGATTGAACATCAGAAACCGGCTGGGTTGTTGCAACCACTAGATATCCCTGAGTGGAAGTGGGATAGTATAGCCATGAATTTTGTCATGGGGTTACCCAGGACATCCTCTGGACACGATGCTATATGGGTAGTTGTGGATAGACTGACGAAGTCTGTACACTTTTTAGCTATTAAGGCTACTTATACACTGGATAGATTGGCCCAATTGTATATCAGAGAGATAGTGCGACTTCATGGAATACCCAATAGCATAGTTTCGGATAGAAACCTCAGGTTCACATCAAACTTTTGGAGGTCACTGCAGCATGCCTTAGGGACGAGATTGCGGTTTAGTACTGCATATCACCCCCAGACAGATGGTCAGACTGAAAGGACCATCCAGACATTGGAAGATATGTTGAGGGCATGTGTGCTAGAAATGAAGGGGAACTGGGATGTGTATTTACCGTTAGCAGAGTTTGCTTATAACAACAGTTACCATTCCAGTATTCAGATAGCCCCTTATGAGGCATGTATGGGAGAAAGTGCAGATCCCCTCTGTGTTAGGTTGAGCTAGGAGAGAGGAGTATGATAGGACCTGAGATTATGGACCAGACCACCCGACAGATAGAGTTGATTAGAAAGAGGCTCCTCACGGCCCAGAGTAGACAGAAAAGCTATGCTGATAAGCGTAGGAGGCCGTTAGAGTTTGAGGTTGGAGACCATGTGTTCATTCGAATATCTCCAATGACGGGAGTAGGTCGGTCAATGAGGGTAAGGAAGCTCAGTCCTAGGTACATTGGTCCGTTTCAAATCCTTGAGAAAATTAGACCCGTGGCTTTCCGAATAGCCTTACCTCCTAACCTAGCCCAAATACACAGTGTTTTTCATGTCTCCCAGTTGAAAAAGTATTTACCAGATTCCTCACATGTCATAGAATATGAGCATGTGCAATTGCAGGAAGATCTTTCCTATGTAGTGAAACCGGAGAGAATTGTGGATGCTAAGCTTAAACAGCTGAGAAGCAAGAGTATTCCTCTGGTGAAAGTGATCTGGAGAGGTCTGACATCTGAGGAAGCAACCTGGGAATTGGCAGATGAAATGAGGCAGAAATATCCAGAATTATTCCCTTGAGGTAAGTCTTTAAATTTCGAGGACGAAATTTCTTTTAAGAGGGGTAGAAATGTAACAACCGGGAAAAAGAAAAGGAAAGGGAAAAGAAAGAAAGTGAAAACTGGAAATTTTCAGAATCCAGAATTTCGGCCAAGTCTTCTCGTAATAGCGAGAAACGGTCTCGCTACAGCGAGAGAGCTAGTTCGCAACAGCGAAGGCGTTTCTAGCTATAGCGAGTGCTGGCAGCAGCCCATACAAAAACCAGGGAGTTGCCCGCTGTGCGTGCGCCACAGCGAGAGTGAAGTCTGGAACTGACGCGATTTCGCCATAGCGAATGGTAAATTTCGCCATAGCGAAGGGAACTGACCCGATCTCGCCGTAGCGAAGGTTACACCTCGCCATAGCGAAGCCAGATTACACGAGCTCGCTATAGCGAATGTTAGTTTTCGCCGTAGCGAGAGTCAGTCCAGAAGAGAGTGAATAGCGAGAATCAGACTTCAATAAACACCCAAACTCATTTCTTCTCTCATATCTGCCCTAAGCTTCGACCCAAAGAGAGAAAAGAGACGTGGAGAGTGTGAGAGATCAAGAGAAGGAGGAAGATCAAGGGGAAGGTAAGGTAACTTCTCCCATTTCTCTTTAGAACTCTGATCCCCTCCCTTTGCCCTCTCTTTCTGCGGTTTTATTTGTGAAAATGGACGGATTTTGGGCATGGGTCAGAAGAGGGAAAGTGGAAAACTCTTTTGAATCCTTGAGTTCTCTTTGAAAATGAGGTTTTCCACTACTATGGGAGCTTGAGAGAGAGAAAGGGGTAATAGCATTCTAGAGAGAGAACCCTAGGTTGTGTGTGGTAGAAGAGTTGCTCTAAATTAAATTACAAGAGAGTAATTGCATGCTTTTGGTGTGTCTAGGCTCAAGTGAAACACTTACATCAAGGTGTGTTTGTGAACCTAAGGAGGGAGAGGAGAAATTGAAAGGAAAAGCTTGTGTTGGCTTTGGCTCCAAAGGTAGCTCTCTTTTTCACTCTTTCTTATTGCATTCTTGGATATGATAGTCATTGTATGATATGTATATGCTTGTTGTATGGAATATGCCATATGCTATTGCTTTGATGCATTGATGCCAATATACTTGTGTGTTGAATTGTGAGATTTGCTCCGGTGAGGTAGTGCCGAAAGTCCCTTGAGATGGGTGAGGTGAAGCCGAAAGCCCCTTGAGATAGGTGAGACAAGGCCAAAAGTCTCAAACGAGTGAGGCCAAGTCAAAAGTCCTTAAACTCGGGTGAGGCCATCCAAAAGTCCCTAAACTCGGGTGAGGCTAGACCAAAAGTCCCTGGAGCCCATTTTTGGCATTGTTGTGAATTCCATAGCATGTACATTATGTGTTGGATGATTGAGAATAGCTAAATGCTTATTCACATGCTTTGACTTGTTATATGCCTTGATTGCTTGCTGGATTGAGTGCTTGAGCTACTGAGATTCCCTGAATCTCACCCCTTTCCCCTCCTAACTAATATGCTAGGTGGAGCTCAAGGAGAACTGATCACACACCAAGGAGCCTAGGAGCTTGCGTAGCTATTTATGAGTTTATGTTTTGATATTGTGATGTATATATGATGTAAAGTGGTGCCAAATGAAGATGTGCCCACTATTTTTGAGATGTAAAGATTGTAACAAGTATGAATGTATGAAAGGATATTGTATGACCTATGTTTATAGCCAAATGAATGGAAATGAGGGTTTTGCCCCTTTTGATGCATGAATGAAATAGTGTATATTTGGCCGTAGCATAGCGAGATTTGATTGTATGATGATTTGGATCATATGGACATGTTAGATATACTAGTTTTATGCTTTTAAACTTGTCCATGTGGAGTGAGAATGTGAGAGTGGCTATTTGGACCCGTTTTGGACCTCTGGGGTACCAAAACCCGTATTTTTGTGAGCTCCGTCAAAGTATGACGGGATGAGCTCCATTTGCCATGAAATTTGGCATGCCTCTAGAGTTTGTAGAAAGCTTCTTGAGAAGCTAAAGTGGGTAATATTCGGAGGATTATAGAATATTTGGGGAATTGTTGAATTTGGGAGAATTTAATGGATTAGTCATGTACTGTTCATCTAAATCAGAAAATGAAATTTGTGGCACTTTTAGACCAAATGGATTCCAAATGTGGTGAAATTTTATACACATAAACTAGAAAACCAAAGTGACTTGTAGGAACTGGAATCACCCAAATCGGAGGTCTGTAGAGAGAGATTGGATCATCTGAAGTTCTGTATCAGCATCAAGGAGCTTACCTGACCCCCATCACTGTTCCATCGGTTTTCAGGGTGCAGAAGCTACTGAACTGATCTGAACTTATTTTTCTCCTCTAGTAGACATCCGTATCTTTCCGAATTGGTATAATGTGCCCAGATTGGATTTTTGTGGATTTAGTTATGAATTTTCGAAAGTCATGACAGCAAGCTACACTAGAAACAGTGACAGCTGGACCTTCCTCCCATTTTCGATGTCAAACTTGGTTTAAATGCTGAGATTTTAATTGGGAATGATTTTTCGTGTAAAGTTAACACTTAGAGCTTTCCACAAAGCTAAAGTTTGCTGCATTCCCATTTTTCTACAATTTCTTATGATTTTCCAAACTTAGAGCCAAAATATGACTTTTGGGCCCAAGTGAAAAAGTGAAATTTTTATGGTTTTCGGCTCTATACCCGTGGCCTATGGTTTGTTTTATGCTATGTATGAGTCATCTATATGGAGTTTGAGTTGAGGATGCTTGAGATGGGTTCACAGGACCCACGGGGTAAAAGATGAGTATATGAAATCCCGGTTCATAGCATGTAAATGCCACGGGAGAGTAGTGACTCTTTGGAAATCATATGGAACCGAGCCTATGGAGAGGCTAGGTAGTGGTAGGAGATTAAGGTGTCACAAAGTGCATTCCTTGAAAGACCACCAAAATGATCAATCCCTCAAATGGCATAACATGCATAATCCATAAATAAGTAGGTATAGCATATAAAAAAAGAAAAAAACCATTCTATGCAAAGTAACTCTCAGTGCAACCAAAGGAAAGGGAAGAAAAGTTTAATAATGGATGACAACATAAACCACTTATAACTTTTATAGTAGAAGAAACAAAACAAAATGAGAAATAGCCACTGTATTAGAAAATGAGAAAGATATAACAAAATCATCAAAGAAAACTTTCAAGATTTTAAAAGTAGTAAAAGGCAATAAAATTTATCTTATATCGTCAAACTTGGTATGTTTAAAGATGAGGTTTGATTCAAAAACTTTTTCAAGAAGACAACTCATCTCAATAGATATCCAGAGAGCAAAAACACAAAAATAGAAGATGAAGCATATAAAAAAGGATGTATGAAAGATAAATCAAATATAAAAGAGAATTAAAGCATTAATTAAGATAATCCAATCAAGTATATTAGCCGATACAATTAGATTTAGAAAACATTTTCACCCTCCAAATAGGTTGGGTATAAAGAGTGGGGAAGAAAATGTCAAAAGCCATGCCAACTATAGACCTAAAGAAATAGTACATAGACAAACCATGTCAAATCAAATCTAAATCTAAATTATAGCTAAAAAAAATTAATGAGAAATTGGAAATGTAAACGTAATTAGAAATCTAAACAATGTCTAGTATTGTTAATTGTGCAATTATAAATATAAAATGAAACAAAATGTAAAATCCAAATGTTGATAGCTAATCTTTTGTTCAAAGCACTAAAATCCTCTTGCATTCTAAAATGTACAAGCAAATGAGAAATCAAAAAGATGTCTAATACTAATAATTATGCAAAAGAAGCACCCAAAGTGTGGAAGCATCAATTAAAAGCAAATTCATATATAGTTTAGCTAGAAGAAAAAAAAAAGAAAGAAGGAAAGAAAGAAGGAATACAAAAAGTATGGTGCTTATTTTGAGTGAAGGACAGTACAGGGTAATAAGTTGACAGGTAGGTTAACTATCAAATATTTATTTAAGCAATTAAAAGAAGTAGTATGAATGGACTAAAATGAATAATTTAAGCAAAAGAAAAAAAAAAGGAAAGGGAGGGGAAAAAATGACAATGAATAGGAATACACAATGGGAAAGTAATGATGGCAATGAACTCTTGTTAGATATAACAGATTTGAAATATTTGTAATTAAAAATAATTAAAAATTTTGACAAAAATTTGAATATTATTATTAATTAAATTTAGTAATAAGCAATATAATAAAAATAATTAGAAAATGATAATAACTAAAATAAATGAATAATCAGTCTTTATTTCAAAATGTGAAAAATGTGTTATTGAAATCAATAATATTAATAATAATGAGGAAATGTTATTATTGTAATATTTTTATTAAATAAAGTTGATAATAAGTTATAAAATTATAAGTGAAAATAGTAATAATAATTAATAAAATTAAAAAATAATAATAAATAATTAATATTGTCACCCACCTTAAAAAGGGTGGTTTTAAACTTGAATCCCCTATAATAATTATACAAGTATAGTTAAAGAGAGAGAAGAATAAAAGATGTAGGCCTCGTGTGGATAAAGTCCACTATTTATTTATTTCTCTCTCTTCTTGTTAGGGGTGTTCATAGATTAAATTAGGTTTTAGCCAACTCAGTTTGGTTTAGTATTAAGTTTGATTAAACTAGTTTCCTAAGTTGGTTAAGTTACTTTTTTTATTTTTGATAAAAATGATAAAAACAATTCTTCAAAAAAAATTATATAAATTTTTGTAAAATTACATTTTACCCTTAAAAAAATTTATAGGACTAAGTCAGGCTAAACAATCAAATGGCCTCACTTGATTTGTCCAAATATACTTTTAACTCAATTCAACTCGACTCAATGTAATCAAGTCAGATTAAGTTAGTTGAACTATCTAACACCATGCGCAACCATACTTATTATATATATGCAATATCGCAAAGGATTTTCAACCAATGACTTTAGAGATAAACGCAATTTATGCTCTGACTCCATCATAGTACGCATCGACTTTCTCAATATATTCCTAAAAAATACTCCAATCCTTTAAAAATGGGAACTTTTATTACACACATATAGAGAGGGAGAGAGAGGGAGAGAGAGAGAGAGAGAGAGAGAAACTCTTACAATAAAGATGAGAGTGCCAAACAAAAATAAATACTTCCAAAAAAAAAAAGAAAGGTTCACAAGAAGCAAATGCATTTAACTATAGGCTTGTAATTGCCTATAGGCCCAGACTTGTTTCCTTCTAAGTTTTCCAAATTATATCATCCCACTCAAAATGAAAGTGGCTGGATGGATTAAGATATAATATTATTGGGTTGAAATACAATTTTTCGTCCTTTTTATAATAAGTACGAATGCACAATTTTTGCAAAAATATAGTTAATTGTCTAGAAACAATGCTTTACAATCTTTTTATGTGAAAAAATACCTGTATAAAAATAAAAGAAGAACAAAGCAATTCTAAACTAAAAGAAAAATAAAAAATAATACAAGTTTTAAATAGAACCTTTTTTTTCTTTTGAGAAAAAGAACTCCATTGTTGAATGAAATTTGATATTGTACAAGCAACGCTAATTTCAGGTTTTTGTTAATAATATATGCTTTATAATTAGAGAATACTAAATAAAACATTGTCACTATTATTAAAAATAACTTGATATTAACCCAAAAAAATAGTAATTTTTTTCAATATGAGAATGGGGGAAAAGTAAAATAATTTTAGCAAAGAAGAAGACTAGAGAGAGGAAAAGCAAGAATTTGCACCAACAAATATTAGAAAGGAAAGGAAGAGAGAGATAATAAGTCAGAGAGTAGAGAGAATAAAATAAGTACAAGTGATTGAGAGAATATGCAAAAAACATGAAGAAAAATGAGTGAGAAATAGAATAGAAAAGTTTTATTCAATGAATGATTGTGACAAAAGAAAAAAGAGTAAGTTATACAACAATCATGTTTCTAATCCTCCAATTTATCAACAAAAGAATTATATCATTTGATCCCCTTATCAAGCGATTTGATCCCCTTGTCAACAAAAGATTTGTAATAGAACCAAGGTATCATGAAGAGTTTTACCATTAATAACTTATAGGAATATTCACTTGTTGCTCATCAATTACATCTTTTGACTTGATCCTAGGCCTTAATTCACCTTCTGTGGATGAACCTTGTGGAGAAACCCTTAGGTGTTTGGGGCATTGGATTCTTTTTAGAGGAAGGACCAACCAAGGAGGACAACAAGTATAAAAGAAATGGAGGTTTGGGCTCTAAAGGAATTTGGCATATCAATGAACTTTTATGAAATGATTTCATGAGATTTAGTTAGATGGAGTAGATAATTTGTTTGTTAATGAAATCAAACAATAAAAATGTGAATTAGAAAGAATTAGTCCACAAAATATGAATCAAAGGTGAATCTTGATATACCTCAAAATAATACATTTTGTTACCATGAGATATATTGGTAGTTGCAAATCATCTTATTGGAATGAAATTTGGAATGGATACACTTGACAATATGAATCATTATATAGATATTTTTTTGTTTTATTGAAATGATATTGAGTTTTATTTTATTTTTAAAATATTTATAAGTCCCACCTGAAACAAAAAGTTATTATACACTATAGTTCAATTAATTTTTTTTACTAAAACACCCTTAATTTAATCTAAATGCTTATTTTTTTTAATTAAAAAATTTAAATGAAGAGTATTTTGGTTTAAAAAAACTT
Organism: Erythrophleum fordii; assembly: GCA_032878935.1. Lineage (NCBI taxonomy): Eukaryota > Viridiplantae > Streptophyta > Magnoliopsida > Fabales > Fabaceae > Erythrophleum > Erythrophleum fordii. The sequence continues at coordinate 6,846,904 of JAVQMF010000029.1, forward strand.
AAAATTTAGACTAAAGTGTAATATAATTTTTTATTTTATAAGAAATTTGAGTATATTATAAAAATGCAGTGAATATTTATATATTTGAGGCAAAAATTAAAAAAAAGTTTATCTAATTTACTTAGAGAAAAAAATGAAAATGGAAACAAATGCCAATTTGTAATTATATATATTAATTTTAAACATTTATAATAAATAATTGAAATAATTTTAGCCATTTTTATTAAATAACTTTAACTATATATTTTGTTAATAGTTGACATATGTGTATTTTACCCACTTAAATACAAGTTTGTGTATTAAAAGATATTCACCCAATAAAGTTTGAATCTTCTACAATTACAAATTGATTATATATAATGTAGTTAAAAAAACAGAGAGAGAAAAAAAAAATCAATGCAAAGAAAAAACGGTTCTTATGTGCTCTCACTCTTTTATATTATTATTTTTTCCCAATTATAGAAGCAAATGATCCAATTTCAATTAAATACTCAAATCTCTAAGAACAACTAACAAATGAAGCTTATTATCTGTTATCATAACAACTAAAAAATAAAATTTTACATAAAAAATAAATAAATGCATTTTGTTATTATGACGCCAACTATTTTTTCTCTTTGCCATCTTTAAAAATAAAGTTGGTTTGTTTTTGAAAGAAAATTGTTCTTTTGTTTGTAACTAACAAACGAACAAAATCTTAAATAAACAGAAACTTAAATATCTAAATAAAAATTATGTGACATTATATTAAGATCTATGAAGGAATAACTTATCCAAAAACTTCAGCAGAAATGTGCAAGATAAAGCAGTCCCAAAAATCTAGCTCACTCCCCTTCAGTTTTCCGTTCGGACTTCAAAAAAATTCTCATACACTCCCATGGCGCGTAGCCTACTCTCCATGCCGTCCGTCCGAGTCAAAACTCAAAACAGTCCATCTGAATAGCGCGTGTAACGCCTTCTCCATGAGGTCCGTGGAGGTCAATTCTCAACCATTTTTAATATATGCTATATAAGATCAAATTAATATCTTTTTAAAAATGTTCAAATTACACTTTTTTTAAATATATATTTTTTAAAAATCAAAATATATGCTATAATAATTTTATTTTAAGCGTAACATTTACATACATATTAGTAAATATAATTATTATGGAAATTTTAATAAAAAATCAATGTTATTTTTAAAGCAATTTAATTTTAATGAAAATATATGTTTTTAAAATTAAAAAAATTGTGTAATTTAAACTTTTTTAAAGAAAGATAGTGCAAGTGTAATTTAGCAAAAGGATAAACTAATAAAAACTAGCGCTTCCTTCTCTTCAAGAAACGGGATTTCTTCAGAGCTCTTTCTTGCGCCTTCGGTTATTCTCGCTTCGTCTCCCGTTAGGGTATATACCTTTGCGGATCGGTGGAGCAAGGCCATATCGGTAAGTTTCGAATTTCGAGATTGTTCGGTCGGCGATCGAGTGGTAGTGGTAGAAGATGAAGATTTTCGTGAAGACTCTAAAAGGCACTCACTTCGAAATTGAAGTGAAGCCGGAAGACACGGTTCGGTTAATTTTTTGTTCAGTCTAATATCGTTTAATGTTTTCATTTTCCTTCGTATCGCAATTTGGGTTTTCCTTTTCGATTGTCTGAGAGGTCTTGGGTCATCGGGTGTGGGGAAGCTCTTAAATTGAGGGATAATTAGGGTTTTAATTTTACTCTTGTATTGATAATTTTGCGGGGTTCCGATCGGATGTTTCAGTCGTTATTGAATTTAAGGGGCGATTGGAAACTCCCGTATAAATACTTCTCAAATTATTGTTGAATTCAGCCTTGAAATGGGATTGCTCTGTGGTTTTGGGCTATTTCTTTGGGACGGGTGAAATATGATAGGGTTAGAACTTCGAACATTCACTGACTGGTTAGTTCTCCAAGCTGCTTCACTTGTCTTGCCATGTTACGAAATACGGCTATGATAGCGGACGGGCAAAGTGTGTGAAGCGGCTTCACTTGTCTGCTTTTAATGATAAGTTTTTTTCTGGATAGTTTGGTAATATTGACATATGAAAACGAGTAGGTTTGACACTGTTAAGGCGAACTTCATGATAATTTCAGACCAGGTTGTGCTGATATCTAGATAGTCAACAAGTATGATCGAAAATTGGACCCAAGGTCCTCGTGAATTTTGACCGAAAGTTAAGTGTTAATATCTATACTAATATATATATATATATATATATGTCTCAAACTTATTAGGAATCATGGTGTTTCTAAGTCATGTTTAGTGGGTGTTTATTTAAAATTTAAAACTCCTTTATTCTCTCCCTATTTTCGTGTTAATTCTGCAATAGAAAATTTGATTGATTATGAGTGATTGCTAAGATGCTAGTCCAGATAATGAACTTGGGTATTCAATCATTATTGGCTTTTTTATTAATAAATTGGTTGTATGTTCATTAAAATATTAGAGCAGAAATTCGTGCACATCTTCAAAGGATACATAGTTGCTATGGCACTTTGTTTCTTAATAAATAAATGTATGTTTCAGGTTGGAGGTGGTACGTTTATTGAACTTCAAATTGCCATGTGTAACAAATAACCAAAAAGAAAAAGGACGTTTGAGTAATATCTTGGGTTTGAAATTGGATGCTTTGGATTTTCATAGTTGAGCAAACCTCTGTTGTATGTACAGGCTACAACTGTTAACTGACACTTGAATCAACTATGTGAATAGTGAACTTTGAGAAATGATATTGTTCAATCAACTTGTAGGTAGCCCTTTTTATATGTAACACATTCTGTCTTGCTATCTTTTTGACGTAGATTTCTAACAGTTGAATTTAAGACTCCAAACCATCTAAAGGAGGAAAACTACATATATGTTAAAAAATCATCTTTTTTCTTGTGTGTTCCCTGATTGCTTCTTTGTGAGCCCTCTATGTTGTTATTTTGCATCTGAGTTATAATATTTGGTCTTCTAGATAGGCTATAAGTTGTCAATATTCTTTTCAGGTTACTGAAGTGAAGAAAAATATAGAAACTGTTCAGGGTGCAGATGTCTATCCTGCTGCACAGCAGATGCTTATTCATCAAGGGAAGGTTCTCAAGGACAGCACCACCTTGGAGGAAAATAAAGTAGCTGAAAATAGTTTTGTTGTAATTATGCTTTCTAAGGTAAAATTTTCTTGTGTGTTTCTGAATATAAACTGCCTGGTCTTTGAGATCTCCAACAATATTGTTTGGTTCAATACATAGTTGACTAAACTTAAAAACTAGATATGTACCTATGTTGAATATGGAGTGGGGATGGCTCACAGATTTTGATTTTTCAATGGAATCTGAGATGATATAGAATAGTATAAGGAGTTCAAGGACTATGATGAAATTACATGTTTTTGCGATTGATTATGAATTCTGCAACGCCGTCCAACAACAGAATTGGACGATATGCCCCTCTATTCCAAAGGCAATAAGTGCATGCTTAAGGAGTAGTAGTGTACTAATCAATGAGGTTCTGGGGATGGTGGGACTTTAGGGAAATAGATGGTTAATGCACTCAGAAATTGTAAGTTTTTAAATATATATATATATATATTTTAATCAATGTGGATTGTAGGAGGGTCTAATATCAGAGTCATGCACAAAAGAATTGTCAAAACTAAGAGACTTTTTTATTCTACTGTGAATCCTTTGCCTGAGATACTTGCAGATAGAATTTGGGGTAAATCAGGTTGAGAATGTAAGTGGCCCCATGATTACCAGTTAAACGATAAAATAAAGAAAAGATCTGCAAGACCTTGATGGAGAGTATGAGGGAGGAACCTTAATAATCATTGAAACTTAGTAAGAGCCAAGAGAAGCCTGTACGAATTACTGTCAGTTGTATTGGAGTTCATTATGATGTGAGGTCTTAGTGGGAGTTTCTGTTGTCAGAGGGATTATCAGTGTTCATGTTTGAGTCTTTTTGCTTATTACAACAACAACAACGAGCCTTTTCCCATTAGGTGGGGTTTCTTTTTGCTTATTGCTGGTCCAAAATTTTTCCATGTTTATCTTTTCCTTTCAGGCATCATTCAATAATTTTAAGCAATTGTAAACTAATACTGACTTTTGTTGCTAGCTAGAACTGTAGTGTTTTCCAGTTATTTTTGGTTGTTTAGAATTCATTTCTTGACCTTCCTTGCTATTGTTGCAATCATTTTCGGACTTTCTTAAACAAGTATATTTTTCTCTCCAAGTCTATGGTCACAAATGTTGAGAGTTGAAGGCCTTCCACACAGCACTTTTATTCTAGACTTACATATCGTGGAGTATTTTTTACGAGTCAAACCAATAAGACTCCATTCTTGTTCTCCTTTTTTTTTGGGGGGGGGGGGGTGAAAAAGTGGGGGTGGGGGACAAATACTATGCTCATTTTGACAACATTAAATTCTAATCTATGTGCTTATAATTATGCTAGAGTAAGAGCTCATCTGGTGAGGGTTCTACTGCTTCAACTGCACCTTCAGCCAAGGTGAGAATAGTTTGCTAATGCTACTATTATTTTTTACTGTTCTTTTCTCGGGGCTTCTTTTTCTGTGCATGTAGTGTATTCGTTATCTAGCTTAGAATTTCAAATTTATAAAATAACTGTAGAGATAGTGGAAAATGTGGTCACAGCATGCAAATATGTTCTGGTGTAAATAGTAAATTTTGTCCTGTTTTAATTAATTTGGCTGTTTATTGAGAAGATAAATGTTGAGACTGAATGTGATGTCATCTTTACATGGTACTGATATTTGGCTAAACAGTTTTCTACTACTGGTATATCTAAGCTTTGCATGCTACAGATGCAATAGGTATTCCCTTTTTTGAGTATTGAAAATATTACCCAATGATTACATGTTCAATGTAGACCCCACCAACAAGCACAGCTCCTACCTCCACCTCCCTGTCAACCACACCTCAAGCTCCTGCTGCAGCTGGTGCACCGTGAGTACCTGATTTCTGTGACACTTTGGTTGCATCTATTTTGACATGAATATTGTTAAAAACATAATTTCAATTTGACAGGCCTGTGTCTTCTCCTGCACCTGCACCTGCACCTGCACCTGCACCTGCTCCTGCTCCTGCTCCTGCTCCTGCTCCTGCTCCTGCTTCTATCACTTCGGGCACTGCTGTGTAAATTCTGGTTCCTGTGATGTTTAAAATATGGATTTTACAGTTTTTTCTATCAGTGTTTGCAATTGGAAAATGCAACTTGCAAAAAATGTTTGCTAAGTCTTTCCTAATTAGACTAACTTGTCTCAAAAGTATTAAAAGAAAGAATCACAAGAATTGGTTCAACATACAGCCATGTTTCTGAGAAAGAAATTTTGTGAAAGCAGGTCAGAGTCTGATATCTATGGGCTGGCAGCTTCTAATCTTGTAGCTGGAAGCAACTTGGAGGAAACCATTCAGCAAATTCTTGATATGGGTGGAGGGAGCTGGGATAGGGATACTGTGGTTCGTGCTCTACGTGCTGCTTACAACAATCCTGAGAGAGCTGTTGAATATTTGTATTCAGTATGTGAAAATTAGATCTCAATTTATTTTCTTGATTTCCTTGTCTGTTCTTTATTTTAATTGCTGGTTTTAGTTATGGATTTTTTGTTTTCCTGTTGTCAGTTTTTGGTTAAAAGGATTGCCAGTTTGTAATGAATACTACAAATTATCAAATATATATTGCAATAAATTTAAAATTTTGGCATCAACATGGTCATAACTGTTGTTTGCTTGCTTAAATCAGTTATGCGTCGCAATTTATGCTTTTATGAAACTGATATTCATTTAAACTTAGCTATTCAACTATTACTTCATTACATTACCTGCTTAACTTTGAAATTGTGGCTGACTATTTTTTCCACACATTTCACTTTAAATTATTCTTGTATATTTAACAATCATTCATCATTAGGGTATCCCAGAGCAAGCTGAAGCTCCTCCTGTGGCCCGAGTGCCTGCAAGTGCACAAACTGCAAATCCTCCAGTGCCAGCACCAGCTCCAGCTCCACAAGCTGCACAAACAGCACCTGCTCCTACAAGTGGACCTAACGCCAATCCTCTAGACCTCTTTCCCCAGGTAGATATTGTAGTATATTTATCAAAGAAAAAATGTCGTAGATATTTTGTGTGGTGTACTTACTATGTGTAACAGGGCCTTCCCAATGTTGGTTCTGGTGCTGCTGGTGCTGGCACTCTAGATTTTCTGCGCAATAGTCAACAGGTATTCTCTATCTCTCCGTCTCTTATCTGCACCCCACTTGCATTTTGTAACACAAGGCATGTCTACCCTGGATTCTTTAATTTTGTGATATTTTGTTTCAGTTCCAAGCCTTGCGAGCTATGGTGCAGGCAAATCCACAAATACTGCAGGTTTTCTTCATTATAGCAGTGCATGTATTATTCTCTTTTTCTTCAGAGTTCCCTAAATTTTGTTCTGTTGTATTGCAGCCTATGCTTCAAGAGCTTGGGAAACAAAATCCTCATCTTATGAGATTGATTCAAGAGCACCAGACTGACTTCCTTCGCCTGATAAATGAACCAGTGGAAGGTGGTGAGGGGTGAGGGATCATCTTGACCTGTTCTTTGCGAGTTTGGATTCTTTTGGCTTATCAATTGATGTCAGGTGGTTAATTTTGCTACTAATATGCTTTAGGAACATATTGGGGCAGCTGGCTGCTGCCATGCCACAACAAATAGCTGTCACCCCTGAGGAGCGGCAAGCAATTGAACGAGTAAGTTTGACCTTTTAACTATATGAAGCATTGAATGATAGATTGTTTATTCTTGTGTCATTGAAAATATCTTCATTTAAAATTACCTGACCATGTTTTCCTGACTTGACTACTTGGCAATACCAATATTGAACGGTTGCTTCTTTGCTTTTGTTTTTTGGCATTATTTCCACGGTCACTAATTAAAGGGGGGGTGTGTGTGTATCTGTTAATGGTAGTTACATAATTCATTATGTGTACATGCCTACACAAACTGTATAATATAGATCACCCACTGAGTTCAGGTGGCCCAGCCTGAACTTCTTTCTTTCAGACATGCATGGAGCCAGTTACTAGCACTACTCGTTTGTTGTAGAGCCTTTAAGAATACATAACTAATACCTTGATAACATTTTCCACTAATTTAAAATTTCACATGGGCTGTGATGTGATTTATCTGTATTCTGTCAGCTTGAAGCAATGGGTTTTGATCGTGCACTCGTATTGGAGGTATACTTCGCTTGCAACAAAAATGAGGAATTGGCTGCCAACTACCTTTTAGATCACATGCATGAGTTTGAGGAATGATTGGCTCCTCTTTCCAATTGCCCATCATTTCTTTTTTAATTTTTTTTTTCTGCATGGGCCTATATGTTCAATGAGGTCTCGTTTGATAAATATTACAAGTCTGGAGTGGACAAGGGATTTTTTTCCCCCTCACTTTTATCTCCTTAGCATTATAGTACTTGTATTCACCATTTTCTCCCCTTCTAGGAAACCTCTCGACATTAATATAAATGGATGTTTGCCCTGTATGCTGTTTCATTTTGTATCCTTATTCACATATATGCTATTTATCCGTAAGTTCTGTTGTAAGATATCACATTATCCAAATTTGAAAAAAGGGGGGGGGGTGTTGGGGAGATTTTTAACCCCTAAGAAATTGATATCTACTGTTTAAATGATTGATTATATTAATTTAATTTATAAAAATGCAATAATTAATGAATAATATTATTCTTGATTATTCCTTTCCCAAAGTTTTTTACAATGAAATGTGGAGTAAAGATTTTTTAGGTTTGATGAATATTCTTTAATTCTATACCTGCAATATTAGCCATCATAACGGAGAAGTGACAATTAGGCTTGAGGGCCTTGAGCGTTTGGTAAGGTTTGAGAAAATTTTAGTTCAGTGTTGCTGGGACTGCACGCTGGACCAATAACCTCAACCCTAGTGCTATGTATGGATGGGTGGAATTGCTGCCCTGGGGATGGAATGGTTCGCGTTCCATTTTACTAATTTTCCTTGCTTAAAACTTCTAAACCTTTGAAACCCCAAAAAAATTTCCCCCTCCAAATTAGGATGGAATCAATATAACGGAATAATACATTTTTGTTACCACGAGATATATTGGCAATTGCGGATCATTTGATTGGAATGGGTACACTTGACGGTATGAATCATTTGAAAAACAAACATTCGTTTCATGGTGATCTCTTACAAGATCAATTTGGATTGGCTCAACGGATAAGAATATTTGGTCATCTATAGTGGACATTACATTAGTAGGAATATAAGCTGAAACATCTCCCGATTGGGTTTCAATTATTAGAAAAGAAGTCATACTTTCTTCGGGTACTTCAGGGAATAGATCCAATGGAGACGGGGTGGGGCCTATAGCTCAGAGGATTAGAGCACGTGGCTACGAATCATGGTGTTAGGGGTTTGAATCCTTCCTCACCCACGACCGGCCAAAAAAGGAAGGACCTTTCCCTCTGGACTATAAGATCAAATTAGATTATAGAGCAAGATTTGATAAATAATAGTCAACAAATTGGAATTCATTTATCAATAGATTTTTTTTCTTCCGTTTAAACTCATTTCAATAATTCTTTTAGCTACTTTAATAGGTACAATTGTCGTGGCTCGCCAGTAAGAATAGAACTAGTAAAAGAAATCAATGGGTATTTCCAGATATATTACTCAAAAGAATCAACACAATACGCCTAGTCAATTGGAAGTGAGAAAATTATGTCCCTATTGTTGCAAACATACGATTCACGAGGAGATCTTATTGGATCCTATCCAAATTTTTTGTTTATTGGGCCCGTAGTTAAAAAACCTACTTTCTTACAATTACGAGGTTCATTCGAATATGAAATCCAATCTTAGCAATATAGCATCCCATTGGCTTGGTTGGACCAATAAAATGAAGCATCTAGGCTCTGTTTAGAAAAAAACCCAATTGGTAATATATCTACAATTACTACTTCTATCATATATTTGTATTTGTTGAAAAACATGAAATAAATTGAAGAAGTCATAGCAAAAAGGCGTGGTATTAGAGTATTTGTGTTATATGTGTTGAAGGGATATCTATATGATCCGATCGATTGCGTAAAGCCTGCAATAGCAACGGAACCAGGGAAAGTATATAGAAAAGACAGTTCAATTTCTATTATATTAGTATTTTCTATTCTATTAGTATTAGATTAGTATTAGTTAGTGATCTCGGCTCAGTGAGTCCTTTCTTTCGTGATGAACTGTTGGCACCAGTCCTACATTTTGTCTCTGTGGACCGAGGAGAAAGGGAGCTCAGCGGGAAGAGGATTGGAACATGAGAGAAGCAAGGAGGTCAACCTCTTTCAAATATACAACATGGGTTCTGGCAATGCAATGTGGTTGGACTCTCATGTCGATCCGAATGAATTGTGGAGGATTAGATCCAATAACTAGTGGTCTATGGTTGATCGATATTGCACACCATCATTTAGCTATTCAAATTCTTTTCCTGATAACAGGTCACATGTATAGGACCAACTGGGGTATTGGTCAACTCGTGAACTTAATCGATACAAAGCTATATGATAGCACCCAATTTTTTCGATTCGGCAGTTCGATCTATGCTATGATTTATCATTCATGGACGTTGATAAGATCCTTCCATTTAGCAGCACCTTAGGATGGCATAGCCTTCAAGTTAAGGGCGAGGTTCAAACAAGGAAAGGCTTATGGTGGATACCTAGGCACCCAGAGATGAGGAAGGACGTAGTAAATAGGCCAATTCCGCCGCTTTTTGTTCAATTTCTCGTGGAGTCAAATTCTCGTCAGTACGAGTCAAGGGAATGACCCCCTGTCCTCTGATTTCCATATAAAGGACACGACGAGTATAAATACCCTCCTTAACTTCTATTCTGATGGACTGAATGTCTTTCATAAGAAATCGGAGAAAGATACGATGAGGCATGATGACTTGACGTCATCTTCACCTTCCTTCGGCTTATCACTGACAGTTTGCTCAGGGTTCCAAACTCAACGTTGGCAACTAAACACAAGGGTTGCGCTCGTTGCGGGACTTAACCCAACACCTTACGACATGAGCTAACGATAACCATGCACCACATGTGTTCGCGTTCTGTGATCCGCTGCCGAACTTATTCCAATTCAATAAGAGATCTCAATATTATGCTGTGAAAAGGACTCAAACCTCCATGCTCTTTAGCACGAGATTTTGAGTCTTATATGTCTACCATTTCACCACCAAGGCATCTTGAAAGTGAATCATATTCCATGAATATGATATTTATCTAGTGTGATGTATGAAATATATGACATTTCTTGATTTCGAAATGCATTGAAACCTTAGATAGTTAAAAAAAGTGGGATGCTGTATTTCCAGGATTAGATTTCATATTCGAATGAACATCGTAATCGTAAGAATGCTGGCGGCATGCTTAACACAAGCAAGTTGTAACACCATACTTCTAGGACTCAATTCATGCAATTCTCATGCCTCATCTTATGTTTGTTCTATGGAAACAATATAGTAGCATAGGGAATTATGAATTAAAATGTATTTCTCTACGGGTAAAATTTTTCTTTCGGAGTCCCATGGGCCATATGAATGCAGTTATCACATTCTCATACTTAAACACATGAATATAGCTCATTTCTATCATCAAATTTGGCCTACAACTAGTGGAAAGCAAAGGAACACATAATCCATGGAACCCAATATGCTTCATAGCCTAGGCTTAGATGGGTTCTCCTAGCTAGAGAGTGTTTTAAATTTTTCTAAGGCCATTCTTAAGTCATATTTGATGAATGAAAGTGGGGGGAGGCCTTGGAAAAAATTTAGAACTCATAGAAAGTGAATTGGTGTCTTAGATTCCATAATATGATCTAAAGAAGCAACATGGTGTTAGGCCTTTTTTTTATGATATGATGACTCCAAGAGGTTTAAAAAGAGTAAAGAATCATATTTGAAAAGAAATAATGAGGTCTAGAAATCATTTGAGGGGTGTTGCTTCATTAAGTGCCATGGCCTATCTCTGCCGTTTACGGAGAAATCGAACATTGCGTTTCTCACGTTTATGGAGGGACCGAATGTTACATAAGTCGGATAGGAAGTGGTGTTTCCAGTGGCGGACGGGTGAGTAACGCATAAGAACCTGTCCTTGGGAGGGAAACAACAGCTAGAAACGGCTGCTAATACCTCGTAGGCTGGGAACGGAGAGCTTCCCCCCCTTTCTGCTTGACTCTTTGGTCTTAAGAATGCTGGTTTTAAGAATGAGTGATTGCCCTTCTCTGACCCTTACTGTCTAACCTAAGAGCAGGTAGCTAATGCATTCGCTTGTTGAACAGGGTTCTATGGTCGGTCCACAACCCTTGGATGCTGAAAGCGTCCTTGGGATGATCTCATAGTTCCTATGGGGTAAAGACGATGGGGTCAATCCATGGATTTTCTTTCCTTTTGTCACATTTCCCTCAAAGGGTTGAAGGGAGATAGTGCATCAAGCTATTTGCAAAGGCCAACTTGATCCTCTTTCCCAGGGATCCCATATGAGGAAACCCTAAGGGAGCGACAAAATAGCTTATTCCATTTTGTTAATATAAAACTTGACAATTTTTTTTCCAATAGAAGCAAGTGAGAGAAAAGGACTCTTGAGACTTGCTTGATTCTAAATTCTAAGCATATGTAGGTTTTATTCTTCAGATTCATATGAGAGAATAACTATTTCGTTTTTCGATGTGAATTTGACACAACAAGGGGTAAACTACTAAATAAATTATTTTATTTTATTAATTATTTATTATATTATAATTAAAATATTATAAAATTATTATTTAACTCTTATAAAGTTATTTGTATATTAAAAATTTTTATTTTGGGGAGTACTTTTTTTCAATCTATTCTTTTTTTTTTTAAATAATATGTTCTTCCAGTTCTTTTTGTTTTTTTAACCATTTGCTCTCTCATTCACTTCTTGATTGGCAAAGACTTCGTTTAGATACTTTTGCTTTTTACTATTTATTCTCTAGTTCTCTATTTGCTCTCTCTTTTTTTATTTGTGAAAAAAATTGCTCCTAAATAAATTTCTTTCTTTATTGATATAAAGCTTAAATGTTTTTCTAATTATTTATTTGTTGTTTGTAGTATAAAATATTATGTTTTGTGTTCTTTTTTGGTAAAAAGTGTTATCATTGTTTTGCTTCTTATTTTAATGATTGTTAGAGGTAATTTTTATTTTATTTGGTATTGCTTTGTCTTGATACAAAACAAATGTTTTGCTTCTTGTAATTTATTAATATAGAGATTATTGTTTAACGGGTCAAAACAAATGAATTGATTTTTTGGATTAAAGTTTCATGGTGAAAACCAAACATAAAATTCTAAGAAGAATAAGATTTAAGATTTCAATATACATCACTTCATTCATATCATAGCATTGTTGAGTTTGGTTTTTGTTAAAAGACGACATCAAAGAAATGCACTATAGCAAATTTTTTATTAGGCAAATATGCTTTTTTATCATTTAATTTAAATTAGTTTAAGTTATTATTCTTTTATTATTATTATTATTATTATTATTATTATTATTATTATGTTTTAAAGTTTAGTTAGCATTAATTTTTTTATCTTAACCTCCCTTATCAAAAAAGTTAGTCGAGGATTAGGATAATTTTTTATCTTTTATTTTTTTATCTTATCTTTCCTTATTATGACATATATTCAAATTGACTTATATATTTTTTTAATATTTTTTATAAGCAAGTTTTGAAATATGATGACAATATTAGAAATTTATTTCATTTCATCCATTTTCACTGAACTTCCAAATAATGGAAAGATAACTCTCCTTCCATTCCTTCCTTTTCCTTTCCTTTCCTTTACATTTCATCTCCTTTAAACTCCCAAACACAATATAAGGGATGGTCTTAAAATTATAATTTTAAAATGTTAATAAAATAAACTTTTTTAAAACATTTTTTGTTAAGACCTTTCTCAATCATTAATATTTTTTAATAAATATTTTTCTCAAGCCTTGGAGACTAGTTCAACCTAGCCCTAGATTAGTTTTATATTATTACTAGGGCTAAAATTTTTTCCCCTCCAAAGTAGGATGGAATTAATATAATGGAATATCTTTTTAATTAAAATAGTATAAAATTATTATTTAACTCTTATAAAGTCATATGTATATTAAAAGATTTTATTTTGAAGAGTATTTTGTTTCAGTCTACTCTCTATTTTTCTCCATGAAATGTTCTTCCATTTTTCTTTTTTAACAATTTGCCCTCTCATTCACTTCTTGATTGACAAAAACTTTGCTTGGATACTTTTACTTTCTATAATCTATTCTCTAATTCTGTATTTACTCTTTTTTTTAATTAGTGAAAAAATTGCTCTTGAATAAATTTCTTTCTCTATTGGTATAAAGCTTAAATGTTTTTTTAATTATCTATTTGTTATTTTTGCTATAAAATATTATGTTTTGTGTTCTTTTTTGGTAAAAAGCATTATCATTGTTTTGCTTCTTATTATAATACTTGTTAGAGGTGATTTTTATTTTATTTGGCATTGGTTTGTCCTAATACAAAATAAATACTTTGCTTCTTGCCATATATTAATTTGGAGATTATTGTTTAGTGGGTGAGAACAAATGAATTGATTTGTTTGATTAAAGTTTCATGGTGAAAACCAAATATAAAATTTTAAGAGAAATAAGATTTTAAATTTCAACATACATCACTTTATTCATAACATAGTATAATTGAATTTAGTTTTTGTTAAAAGACAACATCAAAGAGATGCATTGTAGCAGGTTATTTATTAGGCAAATATGCTTTTTTATTATTTAATTTAAATTAGTTTAAGTTATTATTCTTTTTTATTATTATGTTTTAAAGTTTAGTTAGCATTATTTTTTTTTTATCCTCCCTTATTATGACATATATTCAAATTGATTTTTATATATATTTTTAATATTTTTTATCAGCAAGTTTTGAAATATGATGACAATATTAGAAATTTATTTCTAAATTTATTTCATTTCATCTACTTTTTCACTTGACTTTCAAATAATGGGAAGATAACTCTCCTTCTATTCCCTTCTTTCCCCTTCTTTTCCTTTCCTTTATATTTCTTTTCATTCCATCTCCTTTAAACTCCCAAACACAGTATAAGGCATGGTTTTAAAATTAAAATTTTAAAATTTTAATAAAATAAATTTTTTTAAAAAACTTTTTGTTAAGACTTTTCTCAATCATTAATATTTTCTAATAAATATTTTTCTCAAGCCTTCGGGACTAGTTCAAGCTGGGCCTAGTTTAGTTTTATACTACTAGGGCTGAACATACTGGACATTGAGCTTGCTCGTATTAACACTTCTACCGTAATTAGAATTGTTTGATTCACAAAATATTATATATAAAAATTACAAGGAAAAGAAAAAAGTGAATGAAATAGATGAAAAATAATTTTCGTGCTCTTATTTTAGAAAAATAATAATGAGTAATGACAATAAAAATATAATAAATATTACATAAAATTTTCAATTCTTATTTTTATTTTCGTTTAAGAATTTGCTTTATGAAGAGCCCCCCACCATACGGAACTTTCACGCTAATTGCCAAGTGTAAGTTTTCTTTGATGAGCCACTGATAGGCAATAGAGAAAAAGCAAGAAAAGTCTTGATACTAGCCTGTTTTAGATGACAAATTTACTAAAGAATCAGGATATTTTTGTTAAGCAGGCCTATCACATTATTTCTAGATTTCATTTTTGGAGAAACAATAATAAAAATTACCATTTTCCTATAGTGGAACCTCATTGAATTATTTGTAACGTGGTGAATTTATGTAAATTTTACATGCTATTGTTTGGATGATATATGGATCATGTCAGCATCATGGATGCCTTTCTTTTTTTCCCAATCAATTTCTTGATTTCTCTTCAAAGCAACGAGAAAGTGTCAGTGGAGAAATCAACCCACTATGATGACCATTCCCAAAAAGAGTGATATGGAGTTTGAACACTTTAATTTGTTTCTGAAAAGCACAAATTCTAGTGAAGAAGTAACAATACACATAGTCACAGATGCTAAAACCAGAATGGAATCGTACGTGACGCATGCTATATGCAACAATGATCCATTTATCTTTGATACGTAACTTTCGATAATTAAAGGCCAAAGTGGAACGGTGGAGCTGATTGGTTTAAAGCAGTTGCTGACTGGTAATGCTAGGAGAAGAAGCAGAAACTTTATGCTTTTTTTTTTTTTGTTGGTCATGTGACTTGAACCAACACTAACTTCTCTTTTTGGCTCTGTCGGTCACAGTGTCTTTATCTAGAAAATGCATGTGTGCGAGTGCGATATATAAAATTATATATATATATATATATATATATATATATATATATATATATATATCCAAAGCTTTATCAGATTTCAATGAACCATACACCTGCTACAGGACTCTACTCTGTAGAGAGATTATTCAAGGGTAAAACACTTTTGTTGGTCACTAGGATTTTAGTTAAGTATTTTACTTCGTCCTACAAATTTAACTTCTAATATTATCCTTTTCTCTACCTCAGTTAACTTATGGATTTCTTCTACGTGTCTGGAACATAGTTGAATGGAGTGAATAAAGGTTTTTTTTTAATATTTTTAAATGGGTTCATGTTAGTCCCTTATGTTTTAAAAGTTTTTAAATTAGTCCTTGATCTCTTTTTTTTCTTTTATATTTTTCTTTTATTGTCATATAACCCTCCATTAGACAGCACAAATACCCCAAGATATCACAATGCTTTCACGTTGAAGAAAGGGGTCATATATACGACAATACAATGATAAAGTGTGGCACCTCATGGAATTAAGTGGCATGACATTTGCCAAATTAAAGTTACAGCACATGCACAGAAAAGAATATGATATATATTGCCATATGATCGTAAAAATACTAAAACGGAACCCTTATAACAAATGATAGTAAAAAACTGGGATCAAGAACTAAAATGAAATCTTTTAAAAAACATAATAACAATATGGAACTAACATGAACATATTCAAAAACGTCAAGAAACCTTTATTTAGCCCATTCAGCCATGTAGAAGACACATAGAAAAGATTTGGTAGTGAAATTAACTGAGTTAGCGAAGATGATATATTGAATATTTTTTGAAACATTGATGACGATATTAGAAATGGCAAGGCAAGAGGACGCGGGAGAATCTTACAGTTATAAACTTTTTTAAAAAATTAGAAGCATATTAAAGTTTATCAGTATGAATTATAAATGTATAAGTACTAATTTAAATATATACATATTATACAATTAAATAAAATAAAAGGTACTTTAATCCATTTATAATTGCAGGGAAGTATAGTCCCGTCCCATCCCCGTATTCTTGGCAGGGAAAAATATACTTTCATCCCCATCTTCACGGGGAGAAATTCCCTTCATTCGCACCCATGCTGAATAGTCCGACAGAGATTTCCCAAATAAGGGAAATTGTCACCCCTAGATAATATCAAATCAAATCAAACTTTTAAGACAAAAATAAAATTTGAGTAAAACTTTTTACACATGCTTTTTTTTGGTAATAATATTGGGACACAAAAGAAAGCAAAGTATTTGACCTCTTGTGTGAAAGTTCCAAGCATGAAAAATTAGTTTTCTTTTTCTTCAATGAGAGGAGGGTAATATAATTTTATTAGTAAATCTCAAAAGAAGCTAGCTAGTATAATATAGTAATAACTTCATAGTCACAAGTAGTATTTAGGGAGATCCTTGTATACTATAATGCTGAGCTACTGATATCCACAATTATCATATTTTTGACAAAAATTTAAAACAAATAGCAATGTTATTCTTTAATCTTCAAGTCATATAACTTATTGTAAACTAATTCTTTAGCAAGATTATATATAAGATTGATCTTTATCACCCAGTAATTAATTGTTTCCTATATACTATACGTCCATCTTAAATCAACTTCTACAATGATTGATAATTAAATATAGTTATAACATAAAATTATAAAGGAAATATTATAAATTTACGAACAGTTACGTTTCACAATTTCATTAAATAAAAAGTTATAATCTTGCTAAAAATAATTAGAATCAAACATTAATTCTGGCATTCTGAAAGGTATTAACTGCCCTTATATATCTAACATTTTATCAAGTATATTGTGTAATAATTTTGTCATTCTTTATCATATTAATTCATAATTGATATGATCTGTCAAATTTTTTATATATCAAATTTTAAAAACTTCTCAAACGTCCTCTTCATCCAGAAGCATGTAGCAGTTAAATTTGAGGTTGCATAATGTGAAACGATATCGTCCTATTTAGTGGGTCTCAATGGTTTCCGAATCAAATTAAAGTACCCTATTGAAAACCAAGGCCATCTGTATCTAAACAACAACGTCGCATTTTATGAAAAGAGCGATAAATCTATTATTACTTTTATAGTTATATGCACCTTATATACTCTTCAGCAGGGCAGACCCAGAATTTTTTTTATGGGGTCAACACATTTTAAAAAAAGATTATAAATATATATAGGAGATTTAATTTACTATAAAAGTAAATCATTGGTTTTATTAATTCTTAGCAGTGTTTTTAAGACAAAACCCATTATTAAATTATTAAAAGTATTAGTTTACAATTTATTAGTCTTACCGTGATTAAATTATAGTCGAACTAATGATAATTAAATATATATTTATTAAATTTTATATATTAAAATTCTAATATAACAAATAAATATTTATAAATTTTAAATATTTAATTATTAATTTCATATTTCTTAAGATATTTAAGAAATTATTTTTTAAATTAAAAAATGAAAACTACTTATAATTAAAATTTAAGAGTATTTAATATTGAGTTTATAAAGTTCCCAAATTATATTATAATTCGACTTATTCTTTTTTAAAAAAGGAAAAGGGTTTAGAAATAATAAATTAGAAAAAGTAATTTATCAAATGAAAAAAATATGACCAAATTAAAAATATAGTTATAAATAGTATATATATTAATTTAAATATTTTTATATATTATACATATGGTTATATATATAGTTTTTCATTATATTATTTTATTTAGACATTTATATATAAATTTATTTATTTGAATTTTGTTTTTATTTTTCATCTATGAGCTATATATTATATCAAAACTTTGCAGTTACTAGTAGAACAACAAATGGTGGCCTAATGGAGTAAGTGTGGATATTCACTCTAAAGATACCTATTGAATCAGCATGTTGATTGTTTTGGTTTGTCAAAATAAAATTATAATAAAGGTTTTATATTAAACAATGCATAATACTACTGAAGGAGGCTTTGTGGCTTAGAGGAGAAGGTGCTTGGCAAATTGTTGGAGGATTATCAATTGAGTCTTTGTGCTACCAATTTTGCAAAATAATATTTTAAGGAAGCTGACACATTGTCAAGGGAGAAGTATCACTCTCCCTCATTACTATACCAAACATCTCATATTTCATAGGTTGTCTTTTTTGTGTCATCAATCAACCAACTCTGATACCAATGTAAGATCTAAGGAGGCATAGGAAACTCACTCTTAAAAGTGCATTGTCAAGAGGAAAGAATTACTCTTCTTAATAAGTTTTACACTGAACATCTCATGCTATTCAATTTAGGACATAAACATCCCATTCTATGTGGTCCCTATCATAGTGCCATTGTTGGACCAGTTTAACTTTTTATTCTTGATCAACTTTGTCCAATTCACAAGCTCTTAGAAACTTAACAATGTCTAGTATGATTTTGTAGATAGTGATTTTTAGACATCTTTCAATCTATAAAACAATAATAACTAATTAATTTGAAGTAAAAATTTACAAAATTTACTTATAAGTTGATAAACATATAAAGCAAATTAGTTTTTTGAAACCATATATGATGAGAAATTTGAGATTTGTAAAGATTGGGCAGTTGCAAAATATTAATGAAAATGAGAGTAAAGAAATTGAAAGTTTGTTGTTCGAGTTTTTAGACAACTACATTGGCCAAATAATGTTTTAAGGAAACTATTGGACTAGTTCAACCACGGAATTAGTGTTGTTTTTCATCCAAAATTAGTCGTTCAACTCGATTCTTGATTAATTTTGAAAATCCTCCAAATTGAAGAGCAAGTCGATCTACTAGTTTTCTGATTGAATCAGTTAATCCAATCTAGTTTTGCAAACAAGGATTATTAGACACTCTTCAACCTATAAAACAATAATAACTAATTAATTTTAAGTAAAAATTTTCAAAATTTATTACAAATAGGTAAAAAAATAAAGTAAGTTAATTTCTTGAAATTATATGTAATGAGAAATTGGAGATTTGTAGAGATTGGGCAAATAGAAAAATATAAACGAAGAGGGTAAAGAAATTTCCCTAATAATCAGCCAAATGCCTAATAATAAAATAAGTTATTTTTTAAATCTGTATATGGGAGATTGGGGATTTGTGGAGATTTAACAAGGTATAAAATATTAACCTTGACAAACAATCTGCATATATTCCAAATCAATCAGCTAAGTACATTAAACCCTGCATTTCAGAACCAACGTTCATGTTAATGTTTGTCTATTAGTTATTATACATGCTTGAACCTTGAAACTTACATTTTCCATATACTGGAGGGTGGAGCCATGGAGGAATCTAAAATGGCATTATTAATATTTAACTAGAGTGAGGTATGGTGAAGGGCTTGGCCTAGCTGAATTATAAAAGACTCTTCTCGTAGCTGAATTATACATGCTCCTTTTGCCATAGTCCTACTTGCAAGCAAAGAATAACGAACAATATATAGGTTTGACACAAAATAAGCGTAGATTGTAGTCTGATAGGGAGCAAAATCTGTATCAGAGTTCAAGAATAACGAAGAAAATACCCTCTAGCTATATAATTAGTATCGTTTTAAAAAATTATCGAAGTAATGTATGAAATGTGAAACTATTATTTAGCATATATATGTTTATTAAATAGAGGAGATAACGCTTATAGATTACACAACTTCTAAGAAATCAGTGTAATTATATAGTAATTACATTTAAATATTATAAATTGTTTTAAAAAATTGATACAAGTTACATGATATCTTTCTCTTTTAATTTTCTAATATAAATTAAATTGATCTTGTATGATATTTATTCATGAATATAAATACATTAATAAAAATTTATTATTCTCTGTAATTTTCCTTTTCTTAATATTATGTGAGTGAGTGACAGTGTTTAGTTTAGATGATGGAACGAATGTTAGAATGAGAACAATTAAATTAGTGGTTAATTATAAAAATTAATTAAATAAAAAAGTTAAATGAAAGCAAAGATCGAGAACGATAAAAACAATTTCCTTTATAATATATAGTCATCAAAATTTGTGGATGTGAGAGGTTGAGGATTGGTTTAAAGCTAGCAAGAGTCCGCAGTGGTTAAACGCCGCCGATCACTGTCAAATGCAACCCGTGTCACTAGGCCTTGACATCACTATCAGTGCGTAGCATGCACCACTAAAACTATTATAAAATATTCCAAATTTTGATATTCATCTACATATATTTTTTATTTTAGGACTACAAATACTCATTAATATCATTTATGAAGAGTTAGCTCAAATTTTAATATGAACCTGGCTATTATTATTTAAAAAGATTATTATGCTAGTTAACTGATTAAACTCATCAAACCATATCTAAAACCGCATATGTAAAAAAAAAAAATCATAAGTTCGATATATACATACATATATATATATATATATATATATATATATATATATATATATATATATATGGTCTATCTCAAAGAATTGTAGTTCTCTCCGTCTTAATTTCTCTTCCTTTGTCTAAGTAAAATCAAATCCAAATCAAACAGCTAATCAATCAAAATGGCACTTTCTATTTAAGTTGTTTTCTTCTTTAATTAGTAGCCTTTCCTTTTGCTAAATAATGACTACCAAAGAATGTTGAGTATCTGACATAAGATTTATGTTTAGTTGAGAAGTTCCTCTCTCTCTCTCTCTCTCTCTCTCTCTCTCTTCCTCTTTTCCTCCCTAAATCTACGAAATCATGCCTAGCTACATGTGACGTTATATAATGGTCCTTATAATAACTATATTATTCCACAGTACCTGGAAATATTCCCTTATCTCAAAACGACACACCTAAACAAGACAACCGACTAGATCACATTGTTTTCTGATATGACTCTTCTTCCTTTCACTTCTCTGTTTCGTCCGCAAAACAATAAACTGTCTCAAAAAAATTTCTGCCAAAACCGAAAGGGTCCCCGCCAGCATGCTTGAACCATCCAAGCTAGTTCAACCACAATCACAGTTCATAGACCTAGAACTTATTAATAGCCATGGACCTCTCAAGAAGCGGTCCTAGGTAGTTCATATGAGTGCCATTTAAAAGGACACGTAGTGGTCTTGCCACCCCTTGTGCAGCTTTCGGTCCCGAACCAATGAACCATATCAGTAAGCTGAAATGTATATCCAAAGAAATCATGACACCAAAACTCAAGAACAAAGTGAGAAGGTGTGTATGTACATATAGTATGTCTTGTTGGGTGGGTCTTTGTTCAGTTCAAAGGACCACCACTTGGTCCAGTGGGTCATTTTCTAGGACCCACGTAACCAACCCCACTAGGGCAAAATTGGTCAAAATAATCACATGTAACTGACAAATAATGAGCATGTGAACGAGAGACTGCAAAGGAGCTATATCAGGTAAAGAGAGTTAAAAATTTAAAATCAAGCTGTGGGCATACCAGTGTCTTATTTTAAGGCAAGTTGATTTTTTTATTATTAGATGTTTTTATTTTTTTTCGTAATGACTAAATTCACATGTCACGGACAAATATCTTTAATTTGAGTTGTGTCATTGATTAAAAGAGAATGTATATAGTTTTCAATATCTTTTAATTTGGGTCCAATTTAGTTTTTTCATTTTTCCACTCAAAAGGACAAAGTTGATTTCGAAATGAAAATAACTGGGGATTCAATTATATTACATATAAATGGTATCAATTAAATTTCAACCTAATTTTTATAGAGGTGTCAATTATTGGGCTAGTCCGGTTTGATTGTAGCCCTCAAAGGTCGAGTAAGCTCTTCTCACATGATTAAGGGTCGAAAAATTTTAACCTAATGGAGTTGCAGACTGTCTCTTAGGAATTGATCCTAAGAGTCCACTCCAAAAATATGCATTTAAAATGTTAAAAATTATTTTAAAGAAAAATTGTTAGACCCTCAAGACTTAGCCACAGCCTTATCCAATTTTTATTATTATTAATTTTATTTTAAAAATCGTCAAGCCCTAAGGCTAGCTTGGTTAAAATAAGCCTCAAGTCAAATAAGATTATGGTAAAAGCTCTTCTCAAAAACGGGCTTCAATTTTATTAACCAAACCTTATGATTTTATTATAGTTGAATGAACTGACTTATAAGAACTAGCCCATATTAACACTTTTATTAATTAAGTCCTAGGCCAGAATAAAAAGTCTTTTTTAGAAAAATTGACTATTACTTTCATATTCTAGCCTTGTACCTGTATTAAGGTTGAACCGTTTATATATATACCTACACAAGGCCTAACCCTATAACTCATATTCAGACCTTCAATTAAATATTCTGTATTTTCAAAAGCAGAATTGGATTAATGATATTTTTTAAGGATTAAATTGTAAATTTTTTCTTTTAATTATTAGTGTGAAAATATCAAAATATATCTAATAAAATAAAATCTCAGCTTCTTGATACGTTATGTTCATGACATTGCTAGATCTATAGATAAATCATATCATTAATGCAATAATAACAAACTACATAAAAGATTCTAAAGTCTAAACACGTGATTAGGTCACCGACTGCTAGTTTTATTGGTAATGCAATATATGAAAGTGAAAAATTTTACAGTGTTGGGTTAATATGAATAAAAGTCAATATTAATGAAATGAAAGATGATCATACACCTGAGATAATATTTTAAAATTTGTATATCATCTATCATCATCTAGTTAATATATATATTCAGAGTAATTTACACTAATATGTCTTCATCAGATTTGGTTCAATTATATTTAATATATTTTTATTTAAAAAATTATATTTGACCTTTTTAACATTTAGATATATATTATAGATTTTTTTTAAAATTACTTTCTATCAAAAAAATTAATTTTATACATAATATGAAATTAGAATTTTATTCTTAATATGACAAATAGTTAAATTGCTGTTAAACTCCATCATGGGACTATAATTTTATTCTTATTATGATAATAAAAATAGGTAAATAATTTTATTTTTCCAAGGGATATACATATGGGACAAAATATTAATTTTAGTGGCAACAAATAAAGTAAAGGGGGGATGAGTGTAATTTTTGAAATAAAAAGGGTATAAAAATAATATAGTCAAAGAAAATTAGTATAATTTAGTTAAATACCTATGATTGATCATATTAATAACAAAATTATTTTGAAAGAAAATCAAATTTTTAATAATCACAAAAGACTTTAATAAAATATTAATAACATCTAGTGGTGCGGCCCACCATTCAAAAAAACTGTTAAAAACTAGTTAATTATTAATATCTCTAAAAACACCAACCTCACCTCATTTAACCGTAGAAGTTATCAAATTTTATGAGAAGGTACAATCAACTATATTTTATTGTTTAACTCAGAATATGAAATTCTTCCAGAACGGCAGGAAATGGCATTGGGTGCGGAGTATCCATCTTCTTCACTTATCTTTTGCTTGCATCATTCTTGACGTCAAGTCCACAAAGAAAAGGTTAGTGGGGATTGCAGAGTGACCTGCCCCTCCCACTCTTATCATTCGGCTTCGCCCTACTTTCTAGTAATTGTTTGTTTGTGGTCATTTGGTCGTCTATGTGATACGGTAGAAAATTTCCTTTATTTTAGCAAAAATCGGGAAAAAGTTAGCTACGCTTTGAGAGCACGTAGTAAACTTTTGCTGCCTGGACACCCACAAATTTCTTCTTTTAAATATTTAATCAAATTATACTCTATTAATCTTTGGCTCATCATTGATTTATATACTAAATAATCTAATTTTCCTCAATTATAATGAGTAAGTTATAGGGATATTTACTAGGACCGAAGGCCTGATGTGTCCAATATTACTTGGTTAAATTAGGTTAGATTAGGCTGAGCATCTAAAAAATGAAAAGGTTAAAATCAAATCGAGGTATAAAATGTTTAAATTGGCCTTAAGGCTATATTAACCCAATTTAGCCTAAAAAAATTAAAAAATAATTATAAACACCTGTTTTAAAATTTTATTTTTAAGTACAAAACATAATTTTATTAGTATTTATATAAAAATATTTTTTGAATCATTTTATAATTTTAGTAATAAATTTTTTAAAAAAATCAAACTACTTAATATTGGCTGACTCGACTTAGTTTGTCTGACAACAAGTTTTAATTGTAAAACTAATTTAAAAACACGTTGACTATTGGGTTAAGTCGAAACCTGTCTCAACCTAACTCTTAAACATTCTTGGTAAATTGATTATATCTTTAACGAGTTTATTTTTATACATTAATGCTTTTAAATATACTTAGACAAATTTTGTTATACAACTATTAATCACTTTTTTTTTTTACAATCAAATATTGTAACTATCATAGATATTAAATTAGTCCAATTTGATTTGGCCAAATTCAAGAAGGTTCCCAAGACTTAACAACTATTATTCATTAGGTCTCATTTATAGAATTGACTTAGTAAGTTGCTTAATATATTTTGAATATAATTATTCTAACATGATAACCCACCTAATTAGATAACTTTTATAGTCTTATTAAATAATTTGATCTAATCATCATCATCAACGCATTGCCCATGAAACTTATCAATAAAAACCCTTACAACCACATCAAAATAGAAGATATAACATACATATACTTAGACACCACAATTTTAACATTAGACCTAAAAGACATAATCTTTATTTTGTGTTGTCATTTTATCTCTTTCAAGACCCTTAATATAAGTCTTCATCTCTTTGTCATATCTTGTTCTTTTTAAATTCTTTCCGTATTCCAACTGTGATCCCAAGGATTGAAACAAGAGCATCTTCTATATATATATATATATATATATATATATATATATGTATGTATATATATATATATATATTTCAAGTTATTTGCATTCATATCTTTTAGAATTGACCTTTTTTATTTTTAAATGATGTTGAGAATTATATGATTAATTACGCGTTAAATTGTATTTTTTGGTTTGCCAAAAATCTTGATCCAAGTAGTAATTTTTTTGAGAAATAAAAAATTAAAATTTTTAATAAGTAGATATTCAATTCCCATAGGGATGGCAAAAATTCTCTAAACTTGGAGGATTTCCATGAAAATCACCACCATTTGGGTATTTGCATTTACATTTTTTTTATCTCGTAAAAATGGGGGAGAAAATCTCCTTGATGGTAGTTTGGAGACAGAGGAATCATACTCTTTGCGTCATGGGATTCCACCAGCCTTATCAATTTTATATAAATATCCTTCAATTTTTTATTTATATTACTAACACTTGTCCTTTTTAGTTTATTTTACTCTTTATTTACATTTATATTAATTTCAAAAAATTAATTTAACCCAAAAACTAACTTTTAGTCCCTCACTCCTTCTCCATGGTAGGAATTTTCGTGGGACTCGAGGAATGGAGATAGGGGAAAAACTTTTCCTATAGTGAATATCAAGGACAGGGACCGAGAAAAAGAAATTAGATGGTGAATGCACTCCCACGCCCTCACGGGGTTGCCATCTTTAATTCCCCAATTCTCTTGCCCTTTTTAAATAGTGGAGTTTACTTGCTTGAAACACTATTACATTGAAGGCTATAAATGCAGTCCGAAAGTTATAAAACTTAGAAAGGAAAATTAAACTAATGGGTCATGATGTGGAAAGTACAAAACCAGCAAGAATATACATATATATATATATATATAAACAATTCAATCCTCATCCCAATATTTTATTTATTTAAAAGATGATACTGAACATCTTTTTTTCTTTGCAATTCTAGTTTTTTAAATTTTTTTCATAAATCTATCTTCTATGAGGTTCATGATGAAAACTTAAATCTTTACCTGAAAGGGGTTAATTCTGGGTTAAGGAGATGGGCTCCTGTCAAGCCCTAGGCTGCATCCTCTTGGAGTCTTTAAAAATAAGTCCCTTGTGGCTGCATTGCTCTAAGTCGGTGTTGTGGTGTTCAGTTTTCAATATCAATGCTGTCATGTTTTTATCCCTTTGTGGTGATCCCTTAATGTTTTTTTTTTTCTTTTTTTCTTCTCTCCATTTCTTTTTCTTAGATTTTATGAATAAATATTTTTTTTTGCCACAATATATGAATAAATATTCTTAAATTTATCTATTTATGGATGATCTGACAAATATCTATCAATGGATTTGTTTCTCTACGGATGTTTTTGTTTTATCTAGTTTTTCAATTTGTTATTTATGACATGTCTAAAAGTTGTTCAGACTTTCATTATGTTTCAATGACAGATTTGAAAGATTTTATATCTCTCCCTTGGAATTTATTATCTTTTTAGGTGAAGTCTTTGATTTGTTCTTATGTTTTTTTGAGTGATGATGTCCCCGGCAATCTCGCACTCTCATCAATATGGTACTTTTAAGAGGATAAGTTTCCGTCAGTGCTGATCCTAAATTTGAATCCAAGTTTGGAACAACACATCTTTTATACCCACTAGACTAATTAATTTCTTAGAGTTGTTAATTATTAATTTAATACAAAACAAAAGTTAAATTATTTTTTATAATATAATATTATGTGTTAAAAGTGTGTAAAAAGTAAATAAAGTTGTCAAATTCATAAATTTAAATAAATTCATATAAAAAAAGTAAACTCATAATGTATATTTGTAAAAATTTATATTTATTAATAATCACGTATAAAATATAATATATAAATAAAAATTCATCTAAATATACTTTAAATTATACTAATTTTTTTAAAAAATTATTTATATTCTATAATTCATATTTTGTAATATAAAAATTTTAATAAAACTTATACATAAGTATTACTTTTGAATCCTTCTTTAATGGATTATACTAGATTTAAGAATTTTTATTCTTTTTAAACTCAGACGGATTCAATTATATGAAAATTTGTCAAATTTGATTCAAAATACAATATGTTAACTTAATTTATTTAAATTAAAAACAAATTAAATCAATTTTGTATTAAATTCAAGTTTACAAACGAATTAATATAATTTTTTAAGTAAAAATTTAACATCGTTAAAACCGAAAATCAGCCCATGAATTTAACAACAATACTATTAAAAGTATACTCTGTTGAGTAACTATTCATTTACTGTACCCTATTTAACAAATGAAAAAAAAAAACTACTATATAGTTCCGTCCTAACCCCAATATTTGGAGAAAATATATGGATATTCTATATATCGCAAGTTGCGAGATAAAAAAAAATGTGACAAGGCCTACTTGTCCATACCTGTGATGCATTATTATATTAATTCTATTATTCCGATCTTAGTTTCTCATCCTATAAATTTATTATTAACTTTAAATATTATAAAAAAATATTCAAATTAATTTAGGCATATACTAACAATTCATCTTTCTAATTTAATAGGATAAAAAAAGATCTTTTATACACCCAGATCCAAGAAACCTAATTATTGTACATCTTAAAGAAGGAAAAAAAATCTTTTTTTCTTTTTTTTTTGTGGCCATAACTTTGCAAGTTGGTGGTGTGGAGTCTCCAGACTTCAAAGTTTAGCCTATAAATACTCGGCTTTGTGGCCATTATATGTACTAGCGAAGAGACTGCGAAATATATATCATAGAGAATATCTTGAACAGATGGAGCAGAAGGAAAACCATGGTAGAAGGAAAAAGGGGGGGCTGGTCACAATGCCCTTCATCTTCGGTAATACAGCCTTCTTGATCTTATGGCTTTCTATATGTCGTGTTATGTTTTTTCGTTTTGTAATACTTTGGATTTGTTTTGATAATTAACTGGTGCAGCTAATGAGGCGTGTGAGAAGCTTGCTGTGGTGGGTTTCAATGCAAATATGATAAGCTACTTGACTGGGCAGCTTCATATGCCATTAACAAAAGCAGCTAATACTCTCACAAACTTTGGTGGAACTTCAAGCTTGACACCACTTCTTGGTGCCTTCCTTGCTGATTCTTATGCTGGAAAGTTCTGGACTATCACTGCTGCTTCCATTATATACCAAATGGTTAAGACCCATCCTCTCTCTCTCTATCTGATTTCGTTTCTTGAGAAAAACATTAATTACACTTCCAAAACTTCAGAGCCTCTTCATGTGTCTGTGTTCATAGTACGCATGAGCTGCCCAGCATTTAAAAAAAAAAAAATTGCAGTCTCAGATCTTTTTATAGGACCAGCTTGCAAGTATTTTAATTAATTAATTAATCTTTACGGTCCGTTCAAAGACAAAAGTATTTAAAGCACTCCTCAGCCCCTATTGATGAAGATCTAAGGATCTAAAAATCAAAATCTCTACTAATACAATCAGGGATGTTGGTTTTATTGGGCTAGCATCTCACTTAAGATTTCTAAGCTTAATACCCTTATTTCAAGTGTTCATAATAGATATAGCCCCTCATGCCAAATGTGATATTGGAAAATTATAAGAAAATAACATTACATCCTTACTAACAGGTTCACTTAATTCTAACAAATAATATCTAAATTATTTATGTTAGAAATTAAGATATTCACTTGTTAAAATTTGAACTAACTACAATATATTTATTCACATGCAGTAGTTTCCATATTAATCACTATTTTTATTCATGCGTCTATAAAAAAATTGGTACCAGAGCTTGAAGTCTTTTTTGGCAGTTGATAGAACAAGCTTTATTCAGTAAACTCCTAATTGTGATTATTACAGAACATATAGAACATAATTCAGTTTACTTGAATAAAAACGACAACGTATGAAACGGCTTTTATTCATAAAATGTAAAAACTAATCATTCTTATTTATGCAGGGAATGATAACCTTGACAGTATCAGCAGTGCTTCCCCAGCTAAGGCCACCACCATGTAAAGGCGAGGAGCCATGCCAAGAAGCTAATGCAGGACAGCTGGCAATTTTGTACGTGTCACTCCTACTAGGGGCTCTCGGGTCGGGCGGGATCCGACCCTGTGTCGTGTCATTCGGAGCGGAACAGTTAGACGAATCGGATCCAAAGCAGACAACGAAGACATGGACATACTTCAATTGGTACTACTTCGTGATGGGAGCATCCATACTTGTGGCTGTGACGGTGCTTGTGTACATTCAAGAGAATATAGGGTGGGGCGTGGGGCTTGGAATCCCCACTGTTGCAATGTTCATCTCAATTATTCCTTTCGTGGTCGGATATCAACTTTACCGGCACTTGGATCCGGCTGGCAGCCCGTTTACCAGACTGGTACAGGTTGCTGTGTCTGCGTTTAGAAAGAGAAAGATGGCCAATGTGCATGATGCGAAATTGCTGTACCAGAATGATGAACTTGATGCCCCTATATCTTTGGGAGGGAAGCTTGTTCACACTGAGCAGATGAAGTAAGTGTCTCTTTAATTTCTTCACCGTTCAATAAAATTTTGATGAGCAAGTACCCTTGTTTAATTTATTACATATATATATATATATATGTATAAAAAAAAATTTTTAATTCAATTATATAATACTAAGTTGTTATAAATTTTACATTTGTTTATAAAAAGTATATATTTATTATATTTTAATTAAAAAACTTAATAACAAAAATATAACTATCTGCGTATAAATTATTTTTCAATTCAATGATGGGTTTCCTCAATGGTTGGCAAAGATTCACGAATGATTAGATCTCTACCAAATAATAAAATAAAAGTAATTTATACTTTTCAAGGACAAAAAAGATTATATACAACATTTTGAATTTACTTCTCCAACATGAAAAATTTGTAGTTTCATCCTTCAATAATTTTCCCCTACTAATTTAGGTTTCTTTTTATTGTTTACTTAATTTAACAAAATACTCACATAGCCATTACACTGGTAAAGTACATGCATAGTATTTAGAAAAGCAAAAAAAAAAAAAACGTAATATAGTTACCAAATTGATATATTTTTTGGAAAAATATTACTTGCCATTTTTGGAAGCAAGCATGGCCACCCCATCGTACATAATAACAAAATAAACCTTATGTTATGCTAAATCAACGGCTCAGTTAAATCCATGTTAATTTAATAAATAGAGGGGACTAAATTAGTTAAAAATTTATAAATAAAATAAAATTAAAAAGGTTATATTTAAGAATTTAAAATTGAATATCTTTAATTTTCAAAGACGAAATTGATCGCAGCTGATATTAGATCAGCTCAAATTATATAGCAAATATTGAGACCGGAATCATTGACCATTAGTTTATTTGGGGATAAGTTTTCTTGGTCCAGTAGGCATATACGACAAAATTGCTGGTCCATGTGTCCGCCCATGCGGTTATACTTTATATCCGTAGTTCGTTGTCTTCTTGATCACCACCTCCATTTTCATTTCTATCATTGCCAACCATTTAGCTAAGCAACAAAAAGTCATGTCATCTTGCCTGATTGTTCTGTCTCCATGAAAATTTACTATTATAAAAATAGGGTTCTTTTTGTTTTCATAAAAACTGGGTTTAGTATGGAAAAAAATTGTTTATATTTTTGTTAGTAGATTTTTTAATTAAAATATAATAAGTATATATTTTTTAATATAACATAAAAAAATGTATAATTTTTATAAAAAAACTATAATTTTTTTATATTATTATTAAAAAATCATACAATTATTATATTTTAATTAAAAAATTTAATAATAAAAATATGAGTAATTGCACCTAAGTTTAATTCTTTAATATTTTGTTAAGTTATTCAACAAGCCGTTATATTAATTTTATTAATGTGATATGATATCTATGATTTTTATTTTGGAAGAAATTATTTATATAAAAAAAAAAGCACTAATTTTTTTTGTCACTTACCAAAATATAAAATTTTATTAAAAATTTTTTATCAATTTTTTATCCCTCGGAATGATTTTTTAAGACTATTTATGTGTGTTACAATCAAGCAAACACTTATTGATTATCCTTCCATTTCAATTGGCCCGATTAAAAATTTTTTATCAATTTTTTATCCCTCGGAATGATTTTTTAAGACTATTTATGTGTGTTACAATCAAGCAAACACTTATTGATTATCCTTCCATTTCAATTGGCCCGATAAGCTTATAATTGGGGCAATTGAAATAAAATTGGGCCTAAGTCCATTTCCTGTCATGAAAATAAGTTTCTCCTGGCATTATATAACCCTTTTTTTTATTTTCATTTTCCCAGAAAAAGAAAAAGAGCCAGTCTAAACTTCAAATATAATACAGGTTTCTGGACAAGGCAGCCATCGTAAGAGAAGAAGACGACAATAAAAGCCCAAACCTATGGAGGCTAAGCACAGTTCACAGAGTGGAGGAACTCAAGTCCCTAATAAGAATGGGGCCCATATGGGCCTCGGGCATCCTTCTCATCACGGCCTATGCCCAACAAGGCACATTCTCCCTCCAACAGGCCAAGACTATGAACAGGCACCTCACACACTCTTTCCAAATCCCGGCCGGGTCCATGTCCGTCTTCACCATCCTCGCCATGCTCTCCACCACCGCCTTCTACGACCGCGTCTTCATCCCCGTCTCCCGCCGCTTCACCGGCCTCGACCGTGGCATCACCTTCCTCCACCGTATGGGCATAGGGTTTGTCATCTCAACCCTAGCTACTCTCATTGCTGGGTTTGTCGAGATCAAGCGAAAGCATGTAGCTTTGGCCCATGGGCTCACTGATCATTCTCAGGTACGTATGTCAAATAGTTGGCTTTGGGTTGAGTCAAAAATATTTTATTTAATTGTTTATTCAAAAGTTTTAATAAGTTATTGAATGATTCAAGATCCTTTTAGTAGAATTAAACTCAGTTCACTCTTAATTGTTTCTTATTGCTTTATTTTTTTTTCCTTCTTAATTCACGATCATTTTAATAAAATTTATAAAGTTAAAAAAAAAAAAAAAACGAAACTACCCTCACCCAATATGGTTCATAAAATGTTTCTATATTTTATCTTGTTTCTGATTTATTATTTTATTAATACATTTTAAACTTTGTTGTTATATTATATTTGAAAGTCATAGATTTCACCTTAATAAGCAAAAGCAACTTAGAATGAGTAAATAAGGAATAATACTTTAGTAAGAAGCGAAATAAAAATTAATGATAAGTTATCCCACTAAAATCAGACTCAAATGTTAATTTAATGATCCAGCTCCATTAATCATTTTTAGATGTTGTGCTATGATATTTTTCAATAAAAATATTGTACGTGAATATCTTTTAACTTATGTTATTGATTGTTTCATTTTTTTTAAAAAAAAAGTTCCTCACGTATTGCAATAATATATTAAAAAATTTTGCCGAATCCTCCTCAGGCCAGAGTCCCGATCTCGGTGTTGTGGTTGGTGCCTCAATATAGCCTTCATGGCGTAGCGGAAGCTTTCATGTCCATAGGGCATCTGGAGTTCTTCTACGACCAGGCGCCGGAGAGCATGAGGAGCACCGCCATGGCTCTCTTCTGGACCGCCATCTCCGTCGGCAACTACGTCAGCACTCTGCTGGTTTCCTTGGTTCACAAGTTCACCCGAGGCCCTAATGGCTCCAATTGGCTTCCCGATAACAACCTCAACAAGGGGAAGTTGGAGTACTTTTACTGGCTCATCACTTTGCTCCAACTTTTGAACCTTATCTACTACTTGTGTTGCGCCAAATTGTATACTTACAAACCTATTCAGGTTCATAGTAAGGGCGATAGTACTAGTTCAGAAGAAGAAGAAGAAGTTGAGCTTGCCAATAAGGTCTAGCTACATTCCGCTTCTGTCTTCTTGCTTTACTCTTGTAGACAACATTAGCTAGCTAGGGGAGTATGTACTTATTTACCATGTATACAATAAAATCACAGTAATACTACTAGTTTGTATCCTTAATATGTATTTCTATTATTAATAAGAAAGAATAGAGTAGTTTTCAGGGTCTACTTTGTCACTTGGGTATTATATATATATATATATATATATATATATATATATACACACACACACAATGGTCATGATCTAATTGACAAATTGATGTGAGTCACACTCCACCATTGCATGTTTAACATTATATAATGCTTAAAAATTTCTGATCAATTTATACATGTGGAGCGAAAAATGCTCTACTCTAGGAACAAGTTCATATAGGAAGTATTTGTAACTTTCTTCAATATACTTTTTTAATTAAAGCTCCCTTTATCCCTTCTATTAAGCATTAGTTATAAGTTGGGTAAAAATATGAAGAAGTGTCTTGAGATTTGTGTATTACAAATTTAGAAATGTAATTTATATATTATATAAAAGTATAGAAAGTTTATTATTTTAAATATCTTATTACATGAGTCCCACTTTTTTTTTTTTTTTAAACAAATAACATTGAATTCGTAGATTGGTACAATATGCGATACTAGTTAATGACTAAAAACTCTTGGTAGACTTGTCTCAATTAATTTTAATATGCAACACCAAATAATTCTGCTTTTTGGTTCAGAAAAGCGCATTGTGGGTTGGATTAGAATGACAAGTGACTCAAGATTAGGGCGTTCTTGCTATAGCTGATCACAAGAGAAAAATCATTCATACTACTAATGGATAGAGTTTGATCATAGCCTATTTTTGTCAATTTTTAAGGTGGTCTTCCTCTTTTCAAGCTGAAACTTGAACTATTGTCTGTGGCGTAGTGCTGGGTCATGGGTTTGAAGTATGTTGTAGTTGAGGGTAATTCCCAAGAGATAACCAGTGCTCGATGGGTCAAACGCATCTTCTCAGTAGGATTCGTAATTGGGAAATTTTCCAATGGACCTCATCTTCAGGCATACCTATAAAAGCCAAATTGAGATGTGGCGATTGGCTTGCCAATAAAAGCCTCAAGCTTTGATCTAGTTCTTTGTCTTTTTGGAACAATCCCAGCATAAGTTGAGTATAAAATCCATATATATGTATATATATATATATATATATATGATTAGTTTGGCTAAAATTATACGAATATTCTTTTATTTTCAAAATATAAATTCTTTTTATTGAAACAAAAAATATTATATTTTAATTTAATTTTAAATTTTATGATGAAAATACCCTCCAATATATATATATATATATATATATACTAGATACTTATTTAAAACTAACTTTTAAGGTATGACCTCTAATTTTTGTTTTAAAAAAAATACTCTATGCGTATTTGAGTTAGTGAAGGATATTTTAATATAAAAAAATTAAAATTAAACTAAAATATATATTTTAAAAATAAATAAAAAATCCATATAATTTCAATAAAATTCAAAGAAAGTATGTGTAATATATATATATATATATATATTAGTCTCAACCTTTTTATCTTGAAAAAATGTATATAGATATAATTATTTGCTGAAACGATATTTTTCTTCTTTAATCATAAAATTAATAGATCAATTTTAAAACATTAAATATTTAAATATTTGCTTGACATTCAAAGCCCAAAACTCCTCCTTTTTTTTTCTCCTTATCGTTAGTTTTTAAAAAGAAAATTGTTAAAAAGAATGTATAATCTTGTCGCAACCCATAGTAAATTTAGGGACCGTAACTGGGCTAGGCCCAATGAGAAACCAACGTTCACCTTGAAATGGCGCGAACCGAAAACCTCCGCGAAGGACCAGCGATTGACATTTCTCCTCTCTCTCTCTCTCGCTCTCTCTCTCTCGCTCTCTTTTTCTATTCCAAGAAGCAAACACGAATTGTTATAAGTGTCGAAAGGCACCACCAAATTTTCCATTAGTCGTTTGACGCTTCCAACTTCAACGATTTTGCAGTTTTCGTTTGATCTACAAATAGGGGAATCCCAATCCCAACGATGGTTTATAGCGAAGACATGTATACACAACCGCCTTCGACGATGACGGTCACACCTCTCACCGCCATAGCAGAGGCCTTCGAGGACCTTGCCAAGCTCTTCAATAGCGGTGAGAATAATGGGTTCACACAGCAACAAGACCTTCGCCTCGACAAATTTTGCCATGCTTGCTCTCACGTCTCTGTTCTCTTTAATTGCCTCGGCCTCGTTTTCAAATTCGCTGAATTGGAATACGTCTCCAAAGTTCTGTTTCCTTTTTTGCCTTTGGATTTGACTTTTTTTTTTAAATGAAGTTTGATGTTCTTGTTTGTGTTTGTGACGAAAAGTTTGAATGTAGTGTGCCAATAGGCGATTATGATTGCAAAGTTTCAAGATTTTGCTTTTTCTCTTTCATTTTTTTTTTCTTTCCCCGGTCTGGTTGTTTAACAATGATCTAGATAATGTTGTGCCAAATATGGTAGGAATATTTTTTTTTAACTTAGTAGTTGTACGTTATGTCGAAACCCATCTGTGTCTCAAATTATGGTGCCATAAAATTTCCTTTCTTAATGGAAATTTAAGTCTATGGTGGAATATTGATTTATCTGATGAAGCCCTTATACTTCAAAATATGTATCCAGCACCTGTATGACTGTATCAGATTTATGTGATAATATTTTGCGGGAATAATAGAAATGGTCTGACGTTATCTTTGCCATCCCATGATGTATTGTGGCTAAGACTTGATGTTGCTTATAACCATTAGAGTAGGGTACGTTTCTAGGTCATTTGTTATGGCTACTATGTTTACTATGAAATGCAATCAGTTATTATGCCCCTGATTGATATTTACATGGGCACACATTGAGAAAGTCAGATGTTTCAATGTATACATAATTTGCAGTTTATCAGGCTGGCATGTGCCTTTCTAAGGAGATATCAAGAATTGGGATCTCTTTTTCATCTCTGATACGGAAATTGATTGAGATTAGTTCACAATACTCTAGTTATGCTATACCTAAAGCTTGTAGCCTACCTGTTTATATGGTTTTATTAATGGTTATATAGAGCAACAATATCATGGCAATAGACACTTCATTATTCTGGATGTTTGTCAGGTCTTTGGTT
The DNA here is from genome assembly GCA_032878935.1 of Erythrophleum fordii. NCBI lineage: Eukaryota > Viridiplantae > Streptophyta > Magnoliopsida > Fabales > Fabaceae > Erythrophleum > Erythrophleum fordii. Next base: position 6,883,097 of record JAVQMF010000029.1, read on the forward strand.
TATTTAGGTACTTTTGCTTTTACTCATATTTGGTCCAGTATTAGCAATATCATACTATCGTGTTCAATTCATGGACCCTCATCATAAACTATTAATACTGGCTTCTATGATATGGTGGATATGTTCAGCTTCATGGACTCATGGATGCATCAAAGACATATGACACTCTACAGGATATAATTGACCTTGATGTCGCAAATGAGACAGTGAAGACACCAGGAAGCCTTTCACGTAGTCTGCGCAGAGTTCGGCAGGGTCTTGACCTCGTCAGAGCTCTATTCAAACAGTTTTTGTCAACTGAGTATGCAAGCCTCTTTCTGTTCTTATCTTTGAGAATTTTTTTTTTTTTTTGGGGTACAAAACCTAAAAAGATAGTGAATTATCTGTGTGTGATGCTCTTTTGTGATTCCTTAACTCCACAAAAAGAAGAAATAACATTTGGCATGAAAAAGGGCATGCTAACAGTACCCTCCATTTTGAACAATATTCAAGACGCAAATGGCCAGTGACTTTTGTATTCCCAACTATTACTTTTCCATTTTAAAGAATGAATTGATAATTTGACATGTTATGCAATTGGTAATACTTATAACTCATTCTAAGTTTCTGTTATTATCATTTGGTCTTATCATTCTTTCAAGCATGACTTCCATTAAACCAGTTCCGTCCATGAATGCACAGTCAGATTAATGGATTTCAGTAGATCATGGCTCATGATAACTGAAACACATAGGGTAAAGATCGGAAATCCTCCAAACCCGATTTGTCCCACTTAATTTATACTTTCATGGTTTTATGACAGCACTCTTGCTCATAAAATTGAAACACATAGGGTTTTAGATTGGAAATCCTTCAAACCCGATTTGTCCCACTTAATTTATACTTGCATGGTTTTATGACAGCACTCTTGCTCGGCGAACAATTTTATGAATGTAAAATTGTATAAGCCCATCTCTTGTAAGAAGTATAGAAAATAAATTTACGTGATAGTCAATCACAGTACCTTCCTGGTTCTCACATTCTGGATTGTATAGATAATTGGGAAAGTAGACCTGCTCTGTGTAATGTCACCATTTGGCAGTCTATGCTCTTTCTATGCAACCATATGTCTGTACAGTTTAAGTGACACGAATTCTGCTGTCTGATTGCCTTTCAAGTTGTGGTGGCAATTAGCAGTGTATCAAAATACTATCATTTTTTCCATATCAGTTTAAGTCATTTTCAAGTGTCTGGTGGATGGTGCTGACACATGATTTATGATTTTGACATTTTCAGAGATGACTCTCTAAAAGAAGCAGCTTCAACAGCTTATGCACAGGTTTGTGCACCATATCACTCATGGACGGTGAGAGCAGCGGTAGCTGCTGGCATGTACGCACTTCCAACAAGAGAACAACTTTTGGCGAGGCTTCATGAAACAAGTGAGTCTGCATCATCTTATCATGTTCAGTGCTTGTCTTGTTTGAAGTTTTTACATGCATACATAAGTATATTAAAGAGATAGAGTGAAAATTTGATACTTCAAATTGGTAGTTATGTAGTGACATTTATTCAAATTTGCACTACGAGGCAAGAAGCAGCTTCAATCCTAATATTGAGGTCACCAGCATGAGTCTTGGATTAAGACCAACTGGAATTTTTAGGTTGACTTTCCCTTGCCATTCATCCTTATTTGCAGCTACTTAAACCCTCTACGTTTCTTGGCAGCTTATTTATCTGAAACTGTCCTATTCCAACTTATTTCACTCTCAGAGTCCTTTATCTCTTTGTCTCTTCTATTTAATTCTTTTTTACTCTTTCACAGCGTGGCGATTATATCCCTAATTGAATAGAACCCCAACAGTGAAAATAATTCTTTCTTTTTTAATACCTATGAACAAATATGAAATATATTATTCTTATTAAATTTCATGTTATCATCACTTTCCATTTCTCTCTTAATATCCAACATCTGTCCTATAATCATAAGCATAGCACTATCACACAAAATTTACCTTGACCTTCCAAATTCCATTTACCTATTCATCAATTAAAGCTCTACATACAATTATTCCCTTTTTCTTTTTTGTTTTTTGAAAAACTCTTGGGGACACATGGTGCAGTACTAAAGAGGGACACCAGACCAATAACAATTGACAGTTGGTTTGACATTTTGTAGTGAGGTTGCAATAATTGTCAAATTAACTGCCTATTTATATTGGTCAAGTACTCCAGTGCATCATGTGTGTGTAATAACCTCTCTCGTTTCTGGCTGCTCAAATTCTACAGATATTATCTTTGATCTCATTATCACATTGAACCCATTTCCTCATTTCGTATAGAGGAAGACTTTGTACTGACCTGAATTCTGCTCCACAACATGTTTCTATTTTTTTTTCCTCGTCTACAAACAACAACCTAAAAAGGAATTCCTCATTAGGAGATTTTAGATGGAATTTGTTAGAAACAATCTTTTAAAAATTGAACCAATAATTGAATTGGAGGGGTGGATGGTTTATAGTGATTGAACCATGGTTCAATCAGAAATAAAATAAAAATAATTTTAATAAATATATTAATGAAGTATTTTAATATGTAATGATATAAGGTTTTATTATGTTTTTATAATTTTATATTTAGAATTATTTTTGCTATGCTTAATAAATTACTTATTATCATTTTTATGATACTTTATTTTGAGAAGTACCTTTATCGTGTCCAATATATAATGTTATATGCTGTAATATAATATCTGAGACATTTGAAGCAGTGGTAAAGGAAAAGTTGCAACTTCCAAGGAGAGAGGAGTTTAAATCCCAATGTTGGAACTTTCATTAAATAACGTAACTAGTGCCTTTTTCGATTGGTTCAGTCACCAAACCGTAGCCGGTTTAGCATGGTTTCTTGGTTGAACCAACTGGTTTGGTTGACTTTAACCAGTTCTAATAAGAAACTGGTTCACCAGTTAGACCAACCAATCCGACCCAATTTTCTTAACTGTGGTTAAAAGCTTCTTTTGGAGATTTGTATCTATTGGTTCTAAGCACGGATATGGAGGTTTGTGTGTCAATTAGAATCCTAAAGCTTTGGTGCTTCAAAACAAGAAGTGCTTAATGCAAAACTTATTTTGACTAGAAATTTGTCTAAAATGCCTAATTAGTCAAACTAAAAGTGGGAAGAAGATTCTTTGCAATTAAGGGATAAATGCATTCCATGTAGTTGAATAGAGATAGGCTTAAAGATGTGGGGGCCAAGCTACTTTCAACATTGAAAGTTAGAAAGCGAAGCTTCTAACATTAAAAGTTCTTCAGTCTTTTTCTCTCCAATTACACCTTTTATCACTAAATAAGCTATTCAGAATTTTGTGCCTCTTGATTATAATTTGGTCCATCACCAAGTGTCCTTAGACTGATATTTATGTAATCTGTCATGAATGGTATTTGCAATATGAGGCTCACATTATAGATAAATCAGGTTATATTTTTTACTCATCTTTCTTCAAATACTGTATGTAGCATAATGGAAGTGGATCAATAATAGGAGGTTACATGAGTCGATATGATTTCACAGTGCATATATCTGTGCTTGAGGCTACATGAGAATGCATGTGCTCTGAGCTATCATAGCACAAAAAGAAATACCTATACTGAGTTTTTTGAGCCAAACCGTAGCAGTGGGTTTCTTCTTGGAAAATTATTTGTAAGGGACCCCTAATTCATTAGATATCATTTTCCTGATAGCTTCTAGAATAGATCTGGTCGATAAAATATATTAAGTCCAAGTTAATTATATTCATAAACAAACATATAAGCATGAAAAAAGTTGGGTCTATTAAAGAGTGTGCCTAATTCGCTTGTATGTTTCTTTAAAATTAACTTGATCTACATTTCTTTTATAGATCAGGTCTAACGAAGAATATTTCTATTTTCCTATACAATTCTGTCTTAAAGAGACCTGAACTTAATCATAAATGTTATTGCAGATCAGTCAGCTGAGAAGAAAATGATCAGGTACATCGATGCCTCAGTTCCAGTTATAGAATACATTGATAAACTGTACCTTTCTCGAAATATTAGGTTGGACTGGTGATCTGCTCATTAAGGAGTGATGTTTCGTGCTTGGCCAAAACTCCAAAACAAGAAAATAAAAATAGAAAATTCAACCCAAAAAACAAAAGAAAGAAGAAATAGAATGTTCTGTAAATATCTAAGATGGTAGTGATGCGTCTGTACTGTACAACAGCAACCTCTGTACACATTATTCCATTGTTTGATTTACTTTATAAAGATGCATTTATGTTAGTTTCTTACTAGCCGTTGATCTCTTAAGTAGTCATCACAAAACAAGTAATTTAGCTTCTTACTACTAAAGTTAGAACAATGCCTTACATCTCTTCAAGTGGACAATGCTTTACATCTCTTCAAGTGTAAAATAATTTCTTATTATTATACTCATAGGTGTTGAGATAATTTGATAGCAGAAAGTTTAACTTCTCAAAAAGTTAACCTCTCCATGACAAGATGAGTAAATTATACTAACTTCTTTTAAGGTTTATTTAAATTACACTTGATATTTTTCTCATTTTAAAAGTATCACTCAATTCTCTTGACATTTGATATATATATATATATATATATATTGCAAAAACATCCCTCCATTTACTATTTGTCAATGAAGTTAACTTTTTGTACAACTAAAGACTATGATTTCATTATTAACATAATAGTAAAAGTAACTAAGTTAGTGTTCAACTCTATTATGAGACTATAATTTTATTTTTCATATAATAATAAAGATGGTCAAGTAATTTAAAAAACACACACAATGTGCACAAAAATAATTTTATTGATAGAAAATAAATTAAAAAAAAAAGTTTTTGCTACATATATCAAAATTTAAGAGAGTCAAAAGTATCAAATATAATTTAACAAAGTGATATACATTACCATAGTTATACTATATTCCTTTCTCTTTTTTTTTTCATTAACCTATTTATTTCTATTTTTTTATTTTTTTTGGGAATGAACACTTCTTTTAAAGAAGGGGGAAGATACAAACAACAAACAAGCAAAATATTGAACAAAAATAATTATTATATATTAGTCAAATGTATATTTAATATTTATTTTATTATACAAATAATAAATGTTAAGAAAATAACATTAAAAATAACTCAAATTTTTCCATTTCTATTCAAATTTTTCGTCTCTCCTTAATTTCTGTCACTATTTTCTTTAACTCTTTTTTGCTTCAACTCAACTTCTATTTTTACTCTCTTTAACTTTTTTGTACCTCAGCTAAACTTCTACTTTTATTCTGTTTAATTCTTTTTTTTGCCTTAATTGAATTTCAATATTCTTTAATCTTATGTACAATCACTTTGTTAACACACACACACATTGTTAAGCACATCTTTTTAGTTTAATCACACAAAGATAATTCATTAAAAAAAATTTAAAATTATACTCTAATATTTAAAAGGTGTTTAAATCATATAACACTTCCTTTTATTATAAAAATATACACAACTTTGTTCAAACAAAAAATTAATCAAAATGTATTTAAACATAATATGAATTTTCCCTTTTTAAAATACAATTCATTAAACATGTATCTCTCAAACTTTTATTTTGATATTATTTATTTTATGTTAAAAACAATAAATTTATTTCATTCAAATTTAAAAAAATAATTATTATATATTGGTCAAATATATATTTAATATTTATTTTATTTTATAAGTAATAAACTAAACATAACTCAAATTTTTTCTCTCTCTTCAACTTTTCTATCTCTAATTTTTCTATCTCTTTTCAACTTTTTTATCTTTGCTCTCCTTAATTCTTTCTTGTCTCAATTCAACTTTTATTTCTACTCTCTTTGACACTTTCACACCTCAATTAAATTTCTATCTCTACTCTCTTGCTCTTTCTTTGTCTCAACTGAACTTTCAATATTTCTCTAAATTCTATCTACAATCACTTTGTTATAATATATACGTATATGTATATATATATATATATATATCATCCAAACTCAAGATAAAAACATATTTCCAACTAACCCGTCCAAAACACGGGTCAAGTAACTAGTTGTTAGAATTCAATATCGAATCAACAAGTATAATGGACTTTTTATAGCAAAGGCATAAGCTTAATTATGCTCAAACCTTGTTTTTAACCACAAATTGCCGCTTACAACACCTTTTTACTGAAAAAATTTCAAAGCTATTTTCTCTCCTTCAAAATTCAGTTAATGGTACTAAAATTAAAATAGCTACTGAAACCTTAGGCAAAGCAGAAGATATGAACTAAAAGTTGGCAGTTTGCTGAATAAATCTATTGACTTGTCATCCACTGATGGAAAGCTCAGATAATAATGTCAAAGCGACAAAAGACTATAATGTCAAGCTTTCTGGGTTTTCAACTATTTTTGAGAATGTCTGAAGGAATGCAGCCAAGTCAGCCCCATAGATTATTCGGTGATCAGCGGTTACATTCACCTGAAAAAGAAATAATAGACCCGATGAGAACCATATTTAGAGATAATGTCATTTATAATTCGCCACATGTGGTCCCTACAAGTAAACTGCTATAAAAGTTGCATCTGAAACATTTGGTTGTTTTTTTGCCTCTTAAGACAAACTAAACATACATTAATCAGCATAATTGAAAGCAATTTATTCTTCTTATTTTGGTTGTCTTAAAAATCATATGCTATCCAATCATCGTTTATGACATGAAGCAAGCCAGATGAAGATCAGCCAATTATACTTCTTTCAACAAAGTGATTCATCTAGGAGATTGTACAATTTGAATACAGTAGTGCATCTGTGCTTGTGATGTGACTGAGACAAAGGACTCATTATATTTCCCACATTCTCATTGGTAAAGATTAACATTGTTGAAAGTGTAAAAACACTTGCAGCTCAGATAGAAAGCAAGCACTAAAAGAATGTCCACAAAGCTCTTGGCATGCCAAGCTATAACTTACGTACAATAAATGATGATTGTGCTGTTTCTACTACATTTTTCCGGAAGATAAAACACAATTTTTGGATTCTGAAGGGAGATGGTAGATTATATTACTTGGGCAAATTTAACAATAAAGAACATTGATCCATTTTACTTGCCACTTCTTGGTAGGATTCAACCCTTACAATTAAAATTATATATACATATATGTGTGTGCGTGCGCGCACGGAGTTCATCCAGTGGGGCGCCACAAAAAGCGTGGCAGAGAAAGTGAGCAAAACATAAAAATTTCAGCCCATAAATACCATGATTTGGAACATGATCAAGAAGACAAATATTTTTAAAGAAGGATTTGATAGTTGATCTTGAAAGTGCTTGAAAGATAATTACAAACATCTTTCAACCTTAGCAAATTGGATATGGCATTTGCTTTGCAGCCTACCGGAAGACCTTTTTTGTTCATTGAGTATGAAGGGAATTAAGCCCTATTCAAAATGAAGATTTACAGACATTACAAGCTATAAGTTCTATCTTCACAACCGCAACGAAATTCATTTTCATGAATCAGTTAAAGACATTCTAGAAAAGCACATTTAAGAAAATTGCAGTCTTATGTACTGGTCCTTTGTGGATGAATACAATAGAGGAATTCTATCTTTCAAGACAAGAAAGAAAACCAGGTCCTATCATTTATTTAGTGTCAAGCAACACAGCAGAGAAAAAAGGAATGATCTCATCAAACTCTTTATCATTAAAAGTATTTGTTATAATATGTTGATTGGAGCAAGTAACAAGTCTAAGATCAACAATATGAAAGTCAGCTGCGTGACATGAAAGAACTTACTGCAGCAAAGAAAACTTTTGGTATGAAAACTCACAGGAATCAACATGCCAGTAAACTATGTCACAACAAAAGTATATTGAAAAAGCTTGGACAACATTAGAGCACAAAACTCAGGGCATGAATTATCTCTTTATCTGTTCATGGTGACATGGTTGCGGACAACCTAAAATGGGCAGCTAATAGCATACTCACAGGTTTTGCATTTTTCATGCCAAACCACTCCAGGACCTTTGTAATATACCTTTGTGGTGACAAAATAATTAAGTGACACTTCTTGTCTTGTCAATTTCCATACCCACAATTTCCTTTTATGGAAATATGCTCACTTTCTTGCTGTGACCTGTGAGTGGTTGCTTCGAAATGGCCAAGGATGTGCTATTATTTGTAGCCATTTATCTGCATGTGGCTTTAGTTGGCCATGCACTAGGCCAACTGAAATGGAGAAATTTGAGCGGACTACTCATGATGGAAAGTGTAACACATTAATATGCCAAGAAATCACTCCAATTGCATAGAGTCAAAAGATGCGGCAACCACAACCTGCCGTTATAATATTCTAGTCACATCAACAAATCTTCACCTCAACTTGAGTTATATTAAGCTTCAAACAAAATTTGTCCATACTCCCTCCTCCAAAATACCTTGAAGGGCCAAACTTAATTGCTAGAAAAAGTGATCAAGTTCAAGCAAGTTTTGAACTTGGCAACTGCTAGAGGCTTTGTTAACATGTCAACCAGATTTTTTCATTGGTACTGATTTTCTTGGCAAAACAGTTATCTTATAAGATGATGTTGGACAAAATAGTACCAAACATTTATGTGCTTAGTCTACTCGTGATTGTATCTCTAGACATGATTTGTATCTCTTACCATAACAAATTGGTGGTGAAATGGCTGTAGACAGCCTATGATGGGCTACTAATAGTTTACTCAAAGTTTTTGCTTTTTCCATGCCAAAATGCTAGAAAGCATGACATAGCTGGTGCAGTCACCGGTCAATGTAGTTAGCTGTTAAACGGGAAACCCTAAAAAGACACACTGGAAGGCAAGGTAGTGAAGTAGATTCCAAAGTATCTAAGAAGTATTGCAGATTTGGGTTTGGAATTTAGTCAGGAACTTAAGAAGACTTGAAGGAGTGGTTGATTCAACCATGCAAGGGACTAAGACAAGCAAAGATCTCTCACAGGTTATATGTTCCCGATTGGTAATTGTGCAATTAGTTGGAAAAACTACTGTGTAGCCTACATTCGCTTTATCTATAATTGAGACAATGGTCATGACAACGACCTTCAAGGAGACTATTTGGTTGGGAGGTTTGTTTAGTCAGTTCAGCTTGGATCAAGGAGTGACCATAGTTCCCTGTGATTGGCAAAGTGCATTTCACCTACCCAAAGATCAAATGCATCACAAACAAACTAAACTAAGTACATAGAAGTTCAGTATCATCTTGTTGGTGGCAATATATTATAAGACAATATTGTTGTCAAGAAAAATGATATTGAAGACAATCCAACTTCTATGTTAAAAAACCTCTAGCAGTTGGCAACTCTTCAAAAGTTTGCTTTAACTTGATAAATTTTTCCAGTCCAGCAACTACGTTTGGCCCAAGTTTTGTCTAAAGCTTGACATAATTCAAGCCAAGATGTAGATCTGTTTACATACTTGAATTTTATGAGAGCAAGTGGTGGTTGCCACATATTTTGACTCCAAGGAATTCTAGTTGATTCTTAGTATGTGAATGTGTTACAACTCCCATCATCAGTAATCACTGTAATTTCTTACATGACCCATTAAAGCCACATGGATGTAAATGGCTGTAAGTAGCAGCACATCATTGCTCATTTTGAAACAAGCACTCACAACAAGAAACTGTGCACACTTTTAGAAAAGAAAGTCGTGCTTTGTGAAGTGAAACTATTTCTTGTAGAGAGTGGAGAATATAAAGCTTTGTGAGAGAAACTATCGTAAGATACATGGGGATATTTGGGGTGCGGCTTCAAGAGTTTAGTTAAGCCATTATTATTACTCCATTTGTTTCAATCTGTGGATTGACCAGACAATGTCATATTTTGTGTCTATTATTTCTATTTGCTTGCTGCTTTGTTCAATTTTATTATACAAATTTTAGCTAAATTCCAACTTATGTCTACATATGAAATGATTCTTATACATTGTTAACCAGTTATTTTGTTTACAAAAGAGCCTATCTCTGTCAAAAAGTGCTTCTGTGTCCCCCTAGATGAAACTGTTGTTCAAAGCATAAGTGCAATAAGTGAATAATAACTCGTAGATTGACATGATAAAACAGTAAATAATAAGTAAATAACTCACCAGCATTTTATTTTTCACGCTGAAGAATCCTTCTGCATCAGCCAGAACAGTAGGCTTTGATGCTCCAACAGCCATGATAGCTCCCTAACAAATAAATGGCAAAGTTCAGCAAAAAGCAAAATTGCCACAAAATGAACCACACAATCTTTAAAATTCATGGGTTAAAGACCTTGATCTCATTACTCACCTGGCCTGGAGGAAGTATGGCATCAAACCTATCGACTCCAAACATACCCAAATTGGAAAGCGTGAAGGTTCCTGACGACAAAAGGACACAGTTTAACTTGGTTTGAAAGATTCAAGTTCCCTCGAATGAAAATTAGAAATGACTCTTTCTTGGTTCTTGTTCTGGGCCTTGCCGCCTTGTGTAATCGAAAAAAAAAAAATTAGAAATGACGGACAAATAACTTCCTAATGAGACCTGAATTATACTCCTGAGGTTGCAATTGCTTTGCTCGAGTTTTTTCAACTAGCTCTTTCCACTTTTGAGACAACAGATATAGATCCAACTGAAGCAACAAAACAAGAAACCAATTAACTTAGTATTAGTAAACCAATGGGAAGCTGATTAAAGAAACAAATTCTTAAGTCATAATTTTGATTCAGGTATCAGGATTCGCAAATCACAGACCTTATCCGCATCCTGAAGAACAGGTGTAATTAAACCGCCATTGATTGCCACAGCAACAGCGATGTTTATGTTACTGTTATAGGTAAAGTTCTTCCCATCTTTGCAGCTAGCGTTTACTACTGGATGCTGAACAAGAGCCATTGCAGCTGCCTTCGCTAGAAGGGCCGTCATAGTCACTCCCTTTGGTTTCACCTGAGGATGAAACAGCAAATATGTAAATTTGAATTTGAAACCCCATATTCAACCAGCATCGCGAACGGAAGAATGCATTCAGCGTACGTACCTTCTTATATAGAGCATCAAGTGCGTCAGTCGTCACAGGATACCCAACTCGGAATGTGGGCACAGTCAGACTGTCCACCATGTTCTTCGCAACCGCAGATTGCATTGTTGTGAAAGGAACAACTGTAGAACCTGGAATTGGGAGCGGGATAGACGCGGCAGCAGCTTTCGGTGGAGTTGCGGCCACCGGAGCTGGCTCAGCCGCCTTAGCCACATTACTCTTGGAAGGTGTGATTCCAGCAGCCGCCTCCACATCAGAAGGCGTAATCCGCCCATAAGGACCACTCCCAACCACCGATCCAATATCTACCTTGTGCTGCTTCGCAAGCTTCTTTGCATAAGGAGTCGCCACGGTCTTTCCTGGTCCAGCAGAAACCTCCTTAGCAGGCGGAGGAGACGGCTGAACAATCGCCGGAGCAGGATTCAAAGTGCTAGGTGGAGGAGTGGGAGCAACAGGTGCTGCGGCGGTGGCGGCAGAAGAGCCGGATTTGGCTGCCTTGGCTTTGGCTTCAGCAACTTCCTCTTCGGTCTCTGCCAACAACCCAATCGGAGCACCAACAGGAGCAGTCTCGCCATCGCCAACTACGATAGCGGCGAGAATCCCGTCATAAAAAGTCTCAACGTCCATGTCAGCCTTATCGGACTCAACCACGACGACGCTCTCGCCCTTGGAGAGAACGTCTCCTTCAGATTTGACCCAGGAGACGATCTTGCCCTCGGTCATGGTGGAGCTGAGGGCGGGCATGAAGATTTCCCTGATCTTGGATTGAACGGAGAAGGCTCTCCGGCTAGGCTTGGAGGGGAATGCGATGAATTTGAGCCATGGGAGGGAGGTGGAGAGAGAAGAGGAGAAAGAAATGGCGGAATTGGGAGCAAGGGTGGTGGAAAGAAAAGGAGAAGCCATAGTGGGAAATGGCAGAGAAGGAATATGTATGTGTGAATGTGAGAGGGAAGGAAGGAACAGAGAGGAATTGAGAGTATTTGTGAATATGAGAGGGAAAGGGGAGAAAAGGAAGAAGAAGGAGGAGAAGGCGGAGAAGACGAGGAGGAGCTTAGCTTGGTGTTGGTTGGAGAGTGTTGAGCTGGACGAGCTGAGCTGCCTCCTCTCTCGCTCTGTTTACATCGCCAAATACGCACAAAGCCTTCTTGGCCAGTCGCCGAGTTAGTTAACATAAACAAGTTCAATTTCTCACGGGTGAAAATGAAATTTCGGTCCCATAATTTATTGAAGCTTCATTTTTATCGATTAAGTATATTGATTTTAATTTAATTTTTTTAATTTCACTTTAAATTTTATTTTTATATTTATTTAATTTTAATTTAAGTATTTCACTTTACTTTAAAATTTATTTTTGTCCATTAATACCATTTTGTTTCAATTTAATTATTTAAATTTTAAAAATTATTCAAATATTTTTAAAAAAATATTTTCAAATTAAAATATTTAATAGAAAACCCATGTTTAACTTTTTAGTAATTTAACTCTAATAATCTTTTTAATTAAATAACTTAGTAGTATTAGAGATATGAAAAAATTTAAAAAGTTTCTTTTAAAAGATTAAATTAGAATAAAATTAAATTAAATGATAAAAGTGTAATCTAAAGTAAGATTAAAGGGTAAAATTGAAATAAAATAAAGTTAAAGAATGAAAATAAAATTTAAGAAAAAATTAAAAGATCAAAAATATATTTTAACTTTTTGCTTTCAGCTATAGAAATCTAAAATCTAAAAAATTAGTAAAAAAAACACTTATATATACAATTACTTATATGATTGTTATCAATTTTTTAATTAAAATATGATAAGTATATAATATTTTAATAATAATTTGGCAAATATATAATTTTTGTAAATAATTCAACATTATATAATTAAGTTTTGCATACAAGTGTCCAATAAATCACACATGCTTTCTTGAAATAATAATAATAATAATCTTTTTCCTGCAACTTATATATATATATATATGGATGATCTTACTTATATTCAAAGTTTAATTGACCTTGTCTGTATTTGTGTTTTTTTTTAAATTCTATATAAATTTTTAATCAAACTTATATTTAAATTACTTAAATTATTATAACAACTACACTAAAAATACAATGATAATTATATATAAAGAATTCTTTTAAAAAAAAATTGCTAGATCAAAGCTGATTTTATTTTAATTTTTTTGAAAGATATTTCAACAAATTGATTATATATTTATTTAAGTCATTTAATTATTATAATTAAGAACAAAGTTTAAGAATAATTTGTAAGTGTTTATTATAATTTTTTAATAAAAATATGGTGATTGAAATTTTTTAAAAAAAGTTTAACATAGCAGAATTGAGTTTTATTTTTTAAAAAAATTAATTCTTTGCATGTTTAGTCTTTTATTCTCCAAAATTCACAATATAAATTTCACCAGATTTCAAAGAATCCAAATCCCTAAGCATCATCGTTTATTAGCATTATAGCATCCAGCAAAGTTGTGCAGTAATGCTTATGTCCTTTTGAATACTTAATTTCTGTTTGTTGATTATCCAGATTGCACAATTATGAGGAAGACTAGGTAGAAGTTTGAACCCTAAAGCCATCCTTCCCGTGCACCTGCCTTACATTAATTGGGCTTCTCTAGATGCATGATTGTTGTAAGTATAATAGAGTTGATCATTTTTCAAGTATATGGGTCACAGGAATAAGTAGAGTATTGTTTCATCAAAAAGATTAACTAAGTACTATTTTTTTAATTATTCTTGTTATCTAGTAAGTTAAGTAAATTGGATCAAGCTAATTATAATTTAAGAAACCAATTGTGACACATGAACATAAATAATTAGATTACTTAATGATAAAAGATTTTAGGATTTAGATTTTAATATTTACTTTATGTGAATAAATAAAGAATGATTTATACAATTAATTTTTATCTTAATTAATGATTGATTATGTGATATATGCGTAATTCTCTTTCAAGATAAGGCACATATATTTATACCAGTTCTATATCTATTTTCATAATCATAGATTCTAATATAGACTCTTTAAGTTCAATGGAATTCAATTATTTCTATAAAATTTAAAATTAAGTCTATTTCAATCCCTTATAGTAATTTACCTTTTAATTTATCTCACTATAGATCAAAATTCATAAAGAACGACTAACAATTTGGAATAATTAATAAACTAAATAATAGATTAATAGGATTGGAAATCAATACATGAGTATTTCAATTCAAACATAATTCGTAAACAATTTTATCCACACTCTAAATCTAAGGAGTTTAACTACTTATGATAAAAAATAAAATCCTAAAAAACTAAATTGAATCAATTCATAACAATAGAGGAAAAAAAGAGAAGATAAAAGAGGAATTATTCTATATGGTGCAACAATCTTCAAATGGAATTCCAAATCTCCCAGTACCATAACTATTCTCTAGAGCTTTTCCGTAATTAAAGCATGCCTTTATTAATTCCCTTTATTTTCTTACAAGGATTTCCTAATTTTGCCATTGTCTTTAATGTGCAAACACTTTCTTATTTTACTTTCCTTGTAACTTTAAGAAATTTCTTTTCTTTTCTTTTCTTGTAAAAAGTTTCCTATTTTGATTTTTTCCACTCCAAACTAGATTTAGTCACTATATGTAAGATAAATTAGGCCTCCAATTAAGCATATGAGCTTGGTCTTCCTTCTAATTTCCTTCTCTCATCAACGCTAATTAAATTTTTGCTAAAAAATACATAAAATTAGCACAATAATCATCACTAACTTGATCAATAACTAAGGTTAAAGTTTAATTAATATGTAAGAAATACATCACATTATATAAATTGTTAGTTACATCCTTCTTAGCCTTTTTCTTTACTTCCTGCTTGGCCATCTTAGGAGCTTCCAAGAAACTTTCCACATCTTCATTAACGAACTTAGGCTTTAGATTCTCAACAACATTAGTAGGTGTTATCTCTGTCTCTTTAAACAAATTTTGAATTCTAGAATATAAATGGTAGATCTCAATATCCAGCTGATTCCTAACAAGCACCTTAAGTGTTTCATAGCAACAATAAGACAATTCAATATGCTTATCTATGCATCCTCTACCAAGATCAAGTTTATCCTCATAATTAGTTGTGAACACAATGACCCTCTTTCTTTCACAAGCTAACCAAATCCTGTCTATAACATTCAATAGTCCAGACATAGCCACCTTTTTGTCCTTGTTTTTTTTTTCTGAAACCCTTTTAATAAGTTCTATAGATACTTCGTCTTCCTCCTTTTTCTTTTTTTTTTCCTTTCTTCTTTTTGCTAATAAGATCAAAAGAGCAATCAATTGTTGGAATATTTTAATTAAATTAAAATTATATGTAGATTAACATTAATAAATTATTATACCAATTAATAGATTATATTTTAATAATATCAAATAATTAAGTAATTAAGTTAATACCATTAAAATGGATTGAATCATGTGATTGGATAACCTGTGATAAGCCAAGATATTCATAAGCCACTAAATTAAGGACCTCAACTTACAACCTATTTTTTAACCAACTACCTTAATTATACTAGCTAAAGGTTTTGTTATTACATACACATATAATAACTTAACTTGTAAGACAAGTAAGATTCAACTTAAAGGGAAAATAACCTTGGCTTGAGAGACAAGCAAGTTATTACTATATATGTGTGTATTCCTCTTAGATTGTCACATAAAAAAAAATTTGGCTAAGTAAGTTGTATATCTCTTTTCTTTTTATACTTTACTCCAAATATTTGATTAATTTAACCAAAGATTCAGATGCAATTCGAGGTAAAGTTTAGAATCTTATCTTTTAACACAATTCTTAGCAAATTGGTGCTAAAGCTTCTCATATGCTACTGTATGCATGATTTCATTCTACAGGATTTCGCATCTAATTTGTTCTTTGGATATATGTGCATATATGGGTTTATTGTGAAGTTGATTGCATATGGTTCTTCATGTTCTCGTATCCAAAATTAGTTACCAATTTTTTTATTTTACCTTTTTAAAATTCCTTTTATATGATTAGGAAAGGGAAAAAAAAAAGGGGGAATTTTAAAATCCATGAAACCTAAATTTGTTCATAGTTTTTTTTAAGTAAGTTTCTAATTTGTTCTTCATGTGGGAAATGTTCTTGTGTTTGTAATACTATTTGTCTTCATTAACTACATGAAAAATTGTTGGATCTATGATAGGTCCAAAAAAAATTCAAGCCTTTTTTGGATTGCCTAGTTTCTTATCCTAAATCAAAGTTTTATGGCTTTAATAGTTTGAATCTTCACCACTAAAGCTTCTAGTATCATTTTGAGGTTAAAAATGTGTTAAAATGATGGAAATCAAGCTTTTTGGCATTGCAACAGTGATTTTTTGCCATACATGAAGCTTGAAACTACAAAGGAAAAAAGAAGAAGAAGTTAATAAGTAATACACCACTTGCCCACTCATGCCCTTTAATGCATGTTCTCATTGTGTGGGTCGATTTTAGCCCAAATTTTGAGCTACATGTACTATTTGTTGTCCTCTATTTAATGAAATTTTTTTCCAATTTTTTTGAATTCCTAAAATATGAGTTTTCAAATTTTGATAATATTTCACATAAGTTTTTAGCTATGTATTCTTCATTTTTTAGGTTAAAAATTTGTATACATAATCTACATAAAATTTTCTGCAATATGTTTTTTACACTCTTAATAGTGATGTATTTTGGTATATCAAATAATTTCTTGATTATTTATGCACTTTTGTATTCTCCATTATGCTAAAATTAAATTTTGAACCCAATTTTTATGTAGACTTTGAGGAATTGACTATGATAATTGCAATAATGGAAAATCAACACTTTGTGATCATAGGTCCTTTTTAATTAAAAGTTACTATTGAATTGACATGATTTATGGTTATGCATGATTTGTCTTACAATCTTGACCATATATTATGCATATATAAATACCATGTTATCTGTTTTATATGCTCACACTTTTAGTGAACTATTGTCACAAATAATTTTTTTATGTTAATGCATATAAGTAAGCTCTTGCAATAATGATAATTATTGACAAGTTATCATTTAAATATGTTAAGGGAGAAAGGTTCCGTTATTTCATAAGTGTTGTGCGACTTTTATTTCTTATTCCATCACATACTATAGTAGCTAGGGATTTTTTAAACCCCTTCTTCTCTGAAAAAGCTAAGTTGAAAAGTACATTAGGTTAGACACATTAAAGTGTTTGCCTAAGCACTGATTGTTGGTCTCCAGTATAAGTTTGAATTATTTATATTTTACCGCACATTTCATTAATGATAAGTGAAAATTGCATAAATGAATTTTGAATTTTTATTAAATCTTTGCTCATAAGGGTAAGACTATAGCCAACAAGATAGATAATTGTTTGTTAAGCTAAAGGATTGATAAGATTCTCACAAAATCACGATTGATCATACTAGCTCTAATGAAATTGCTATAGCTTCTGTGAAAGGTAGAATACTTGATTGGAATGGACATATAATGAAGGGAGAATACATTCATGTTAGATGTTATGCTTAATTCATATATTTAATGGTCAATGATAGTTTGAAAGACACCCATGAATCCATAGTTAGGATGAGAAATGTAGTTAATTATGTTCATGTTTTGCCTGTTGATTTGCAAAAATTTAAAAGTTAAGTAAAGCAAGCAAGAATCAAAGAAAAAGGCATGGTGCAGTTAGATGTTTCTACTAGGTGAAACTATATCTATCTCGTACTTAAGAGTGCTTTGAAATTTTGTAAGTTGTTTAAGAAGTTAGAAGAAAGGAATGTTCAATTTATCTTGGATAAAATAAGTCTCCCAACTAATGAAAATTAGAATAATACAGTTGCTTTTGTGAAATTTTTGAAAAATTTTTATGGTGTAACTAATATTGTAGTTGGTTTAATGTTTGTCACATCATCTCAATATTTTCATAAATTTTATTTAATGTTGAATAACTTGAACAATTTATATGGAAGTGATGATCAACTACTTAGCAAGATGGTTGAAAAATTGAAAATAAAGTATGACAAGTATTAGGAAGATGTTAAAAATATTAACATAATAATTTTCTGATTCTTGATCTAAGATATAAGTTAAAGTTTGTAGAATAGAGTTTGAAAAAACTCTATAGTAAAGACTTGGCTAAATTTATGACTCAAAGGGTGATAGAAACATTTAACAAAATGTATAAAAGCTATAGGTCTTTTCACAATCAAGGAAAAAGCTAAGTCATTACTCAACCCCAAGATATGAAAGTTGTTTCTTATGTAGGGAATGAAAAAGATTCATTTGCAGTGGAATTTAATGAAGTTATGAACAAGGATAATAGTATGGAGAATCAATTAGAAGTTGAGCTTTACTTGATAGAGAGTTCAAAGAAAATACCAAGTTTGACATCCTTAATTAGCAAAAAGTAAATTGCTCTAAACACTCTATTAGTGGATAGATTATTAGGGATATATTGGCTCTGCCTATATTCATTGTTGCTTTTGAATACGCTTTTAGCATTAGGGTCATGTACTTGATCAATATAGAAGTTCTTTGAGTCCAAAGACAGCTTTTGTTTATACACAAAGCTAATTTCAATCTAACTCATTATCAAGTAATACTAAAGAGCTAGTAGAAGATATTGAAAAAATGGAGCTAGATAATTTTTGTAGTGTCATATTGAAAAACAATTTAATATCTTTGATTATGGATTGTATTATTATTTTTTGTTTGGTTTTATCTTTATTGAATTATTAGATTTAGGTATAGACTTACTAATTGACGAGGAGGACTCTTAAGATCTTGATATATTTTGTTTGTCATTTCCCATAGTGTGTTTATGTAGGTAACATAAATTCTATTTTATTTTATACATTATAATTCAATTTATTTAGTTAATATATTAACATAATTTGTTTTCTTTTTATATGCTAGAATCTAAAGCATGACATTAAAGTAATCATAAAAATTAGAAACTTTTTGAAAGATTTAACTTGTAGGAATTCATATTTGTACATCAATACAAGCACATTTTTTGGAAGATGAAGTAGTAATGATATGTTTAGTAATTGAATGTCATTACTTAGTTGAATACCTTGGCACATCAATACTTATAAGAATCCAATTTTGTACATCAATAATATTAGTTGCATATGTGAGACTCATGTCTAAGTATAATACAATTTGATTTCATTTTCTAATACTAGACTAATACTAGAAAAGAAGTAGTAAACGATGTCCAATCCTCTTAGTTGATAGCTATAAAGAGCAACTAATACTATTAGTTGCATGGTGTATTTGTAAGAATTCAAATTTTAAGTGGTTTTATTAATTATAAAAATCTAAAAGACTCTTTCCAATTTCCAAAAAAAAATTAACATAATCTAAAGAAAAGATCAAGTTAACATGAAAAGAATAAACATTACAATAAACCAAACCAAACTAAACATAATTCATGAAAAGCAACAGAAATTATGTAAGAAAAGAATAAACATTACAATAAACATAATATAAAAAAATCACTTGGAAAAAGTACAAAATTAGTATGAATCAAACCTAAACCGAAATAAACTGACCATAACTCAAAATCAATATGCCCAGTTTGGTTTGGTTTCTGCATAAAATTGACTTGAACAAAACCTTTGAACACTCCTAGGTAATGCCTCTATTATTTTATATTCCATAATAATTGTTAGTAAATTGCATTAGTAATAAATATGCCCTATCGATGTATCAATGTAATATGCTATTACTAAGATATTTTTAAATTGACGTCTTACCGTTTCCTGTACCCTATCAGTAAAGAGATGTTAGAATCATTCATTTTGCAAGCCTTTTGTTGTGCAATTGAGTTTTCTCAATTTGTTTCAATATGGAACCTTTAAGCAGGATCATAATAAATAACATATTTATATATGTACTTGCATTAGTTAGATCTTGTAGGAAACTTTGTTTTTGAATATGTTGTACATGTGATTGGTTTACATTTATGTCATTTTTATTTTGGCTTCTATGTTTATGTAATTACCATATATGAACACTTTATATGGGATTAGTTAAGATGATTAGAAATAATCCTTAAATTTATACTTTAGCAATTACACTATTGGCCTTAACCTTGAAGGCAAATGCACCTATTGCAATTAATAGCTATGCCACTACTATTTGTAAGGTTTTTTGTGAATAATGTCACATCTCTAACAAAGAGTGATTAGGTACTATATTCTTGAAAGGAAAACCACATTGGAATTATTAATGGCTATTGGAGAGAAGGCTTAGTTAGCTTATCAAAATTCATCGATTTTCCTTATTAGAAAACACTCAGTATGATAGACTGTTTGGTGTTCAAGGAACATATCTTAAAGTTTGTATTTTACTATAACAAGCTTAAGTCCTTTAGTGTTGTTTTGGAAAGTGGTTATCATGTCTAGTTTTTAGTATGCATCATGTCTCTATCTTAAGTGCTAAAGGCTTCCCATTTTGCCTAACATGAACAACCTATGATTTGTCTAACACTTATAATAGTCATCTAGGACCTCTTAAGGTTAAGTGTAATTTTTGTAATTAACTAGATCATTAGATGATGGGCCATTATGTTTGTCCTTCTAACTCTAACTTGTTTTGCATCCAATAGTGTTCAGATCCATCATATTCTTGGAACTTAGATTATAGTGGTGTTAAGTAATAACTTATGCACCCCTTGAAAAGAGGAATTTGTTTTCCATTTCTATTTTGGACTAATGAAGTGAAACCATCATTGACCTTGATTATTATTGATGGTCTTATTATGCTAAGCAATAATCTGCATGTGTTGGATTTGAATTACTCACATATTGAGTTTAGTAATTCTATCATTGATAGATCTATTGAAATGGTCCTTGATGTTATGGATTTAAGTTGTATTTCTTATGAAAGTTTAAAGAGACAAGTTAAACAAATGGTTTTGTTTATACTTGTTCTTACTATTTTAGATTCTCATATAGATTTTGTTTAGGGAAAGTCCTTGCTAAATACTAAGGTAAAAGGACAAGCAAAAGCATGACCTTTTTGGATCTAATTATTTAAATTAGGGAAGATCCTTTACTCCTAATGAAGTTTGTGCACTTAATCATTTTCATTAGTAACCACTCTTAATTTGGTGAGTAGTTCTTATGCTCAAGAAGTTAGATTTGTTGTAAGCTTTTAAAGGATTTAAGATGGCCACTGAGATGAAAACTAGTACATTCTAAAAGAAAATTCAACAAAGGTGATGAATATTGTGGCAATTATTCAAATATTTGTAAAACCCCTAGTTCTTTTGTTATATTCCTACTAGAATGTGGTGTTAAGGTTTAATATGCCATGCTTGACACACATTTGCAAATATAGGGTTTTGAAACAAAATGACATTGAAAACATACTGTCCATGAGAAATTGGATAATGATTTCTTTGTGGCTGTTATATAGGCTTTAGAGGAAGTAAATTTTTTGAGTTATTAAATCTATTACAATTATTTGTTTTAATGATGATTTAGATAATGAAAGTCAAGTGCTCTATGTTTTAACCCTTAAAAAGAGAGCACTTATCATGCATGTACCTAAGTAAGCTTCTTTATCAGATTTTATTCCTTCTATAAGGGAAATTGATATTTAAGATATTACTAATGATTAAGGAAAATCATCTATTATTTTACTACTATGGTTAATAATATTCTTTTTAGACAATTTTAATGAATTTGAACACCTACAATTTCTAGTAATTACGTGGTTTGTTTGCAAGAATATGATTTTTTTATAACTAATATTTCATGTCTACTTTCCTACCAGGGAGCTATATTAGGTCCTAGTTAATCCAAGTAGTTAGAGTCCATAAGAGATGAATTATTATCATGGATTATCATCATGTTTAGGGAGTAAATTATTGGTTGTAAATGGGTCTTCAATACCTACTATGGGGTTACAAAAAAAATTATAAGATTTAAAGGTCAAGTTAATTGTAATAGCTATAATCAGGCAGAAAAAATAAGTTATACATATGTTTTCTCACTAGTGTCCATTAAAGACATGCTTATATGGACTATGGCATTTTGGAATTCTCATCATATGGATGTTAAGACTGCTTTTATGTTAAAGCTTGTCTAAAGATGCTTGCATGGTTTAGCCAATTTTTGTGGAATCAAAGAAAAATCACTTAGAGTGTAAATCAAATGATCCATCTACTTGTTGAAACAAGTTTTAAGTATTACTATTTGAAGTTTGACAAGGTTATAATCTCTTTTTACTTTGTTATGAGCACTTCAAATCAATGTATATTTAAAAAATTAGATATAGTTACTTCTATATTCTTATGATATATGTTAATGAATACTTTTAGCCTGCATTGGCTTGGGCCTCTTATATGAAACAACATATACTTTTATATTACTTTTGATATGAAAGATCTTGGTAAGACCTCTTATATTATTAGGATACAGTTCCATCAAAAAATGTCTCATGGTATTTTGAGTTTATCTTTAGGAACTTTGGTTGTTTAAGTGTTTAAGAAATTTAATAGACATTCATGTTCCTTTTATATGCACTTACACAAAAAAGTGGAAGGTGATCTAGATTTTAATTTCCTTAAAATTGTATAAAGAGGACTAAATTGGACAAAATTCCATATGTTTCTGTTGTTGGCAGTTTTGATATATGCTTAAGTAGACACTCACTCTAACATAGCTTTTGCTATAATATGCTCAATAGATACTTGGTAGTCTTGTTTTGGATTATTGAATAGCTTCTTAGAATATTGTTGAATGCCTACAAGGCATCGAGAATCACATATTGTTTTATAGTAGATTTGATCAATTTTTAATCATTTGGCTATTTAGATTCAAAGTATGCAACTTATATAGATGATTTGAAATTTATTTTATGTACAACACATTAAATTTTAAGGAATTATTTATGGCAAAGTGTCAAATAAATACTTATAGTTGTCTCAATTTGTAGATATACATCTTATAATGTCTGAATGAACTATTTCATTGAAAAGTGCCAAATTGACATTTAGTTGTTGTGATTTTAATGTAGAATATGTTACTTGTTGTGAGACTTCTATATGGTCAAGAAAGTTGATTTTTATTATATTATTGAATGCATTTCTTCGGTCTTGACTATCTTGTTATGACAATATTTTTTACTATATACTTTTATCAAAATCATAAAAATTTTGATAATACAAATTTTTTATATTAAAGTTCTTGCTAATTAGAAAGAAAATTCATGAATCTCAGACTCATATTGAAAATATTTCATAAATAATATGCTAGTTAATCTATTAGCTAAAGACTTACTCATTGGAGTTTTTCAGAACATGTAACCGGTGGGTATTGTAAGATCTTTTGATGATACCTTGGCTTAGTAAAAGTCTGAGTTGTGTTCTCAAAGGACATTTCAATATATTTTGACATTTGGTTAACTCAAATGTTTTGGATACATTTTATTTACTATTTCATTTTAATTCAAGCTTAAAACTTCATTGGGATTTATAATATCGCTTTCCCTATTGGATTCGATGTTCTTAGTTTTCTATTTCATTTTTGACTTTTTCTGTTAAGATAATTACTTATTATTTGATATTCTTAGTACATGTGAGTTAATCTATTATAGTTTTGTATAACAATTAATTACTATTATCCAAATAGGAGATTATTGAAATATTTTAATTAAATTAAAATATATGTGGATTAACATTAATAAATTATTAAACTAATTGATAGATTATGTTTTAATAATATCAAATAATTAAATAATTAAATTAATATCATTAAAATGGATTAGGTCATACAATTAGACAGTTTATAATAGATCAAGATGTTCATGAACCACTAAATCAAGGCACCAACTTATAGCCCATTTTAGTTGGTCACCTTATTTATACTAGTTGAAGGATTTGTTATTACATATATATATTATAATAATTTGACTTGTTGGATAAGTAAGTTTCAACTTATGGGGCAAGTAGCCTTAGCTTATGAGACAAACAAATTATTACTATATATATGTATGTATGTATGTATCTGTCTTAGCTTGTTCGATAAGGAAAATTTATGGCTAAGTAAGTTGTAGCTTCCTTTACATCTCTTTTCTCTTTAAACTTTACTACGAATATTTGATTAATTCATCCAATGAATTCAAGCACAATTTCAAGTAAAACTTAAAATACTACCTTTTAATCTCTCATGCAATTTTTAGCATTAATGTATTTGATAACTATAATCAATTTACAAGAAATTTCAATCAATAGCTTTCTAAACTTTATGTTCTCCTTCGCAACTATCATTCAAGATCATAGATGTTGTAGTTCAAAATTAGCCATGGTAGCTATCATAGTAGACTTACTTATTCTAGGAAGACTACATAGTAGATACACATACTTCCAAGCCTTGTCAATTTTGGCATAATATTCCTTGCCTTTTTAGAACTTAAAAAGAATGTTTATGATCATAATATAGCCATTTTTGCTAAGGATGGATCCTTGACACCTTAACATCTACCTAAGAATAAAAGTGTTACTTCTTATCTGACATGCCTATTTATGTCACTGTTTTAGGTGTTATTTCTTGGTCATCCATAAAAGCAAATAGAAAGATAGTGTCCCTTGGTGAAATTTCCATGCATCCTTACTGAAGATTAGATGGTTTGAATAGTTAAGGATGAAATTTCATTGAGAAATTTGAAAAAAAAAAAAAAAACAAAGTTTGAAATTTAAAATTTGTGACAAGAAAAGAGATAAAAAGAAAGTGTATAGGTTAAAGATGTTTAATGAAAGAAAATATTGACACAATTTTCAAGGTTCTATTATTCTTGCTCATCTCTACAATAGTGAAAATCTAGACAAAGTGTGGATGAATCTGCCAATAAACTCACCCAAAATGTAGAAAAGTTATAGGTAATGAATAAGTTAATGATGGAAGAGAATTAGAATAAGAAAAAAGATGGGAAGGTAAGATATATGAAAAATGAATCTTGTAGAAATAAAAATATAAAGAGAGTAAGATTTAGGGTCTCTTTTAGTTCACAAGATTCTGAGATATGTAATGGAAAAAGGAATATGTTATTGAATGGAATTACTTTTATTGCATTTAGTATGACATTGAATGGACGGGGAATGTTTTTGCATTTGCATATTTGGTTAGATAAAAATAGTGAAGAAATAAAATGCAAAGTTGAACAAATGATAAAAATGCCTTTAAAAAATAGCACTAATTTGAACTAAATTTTTTTTTTCTTCTCATCCAGCTGCTTCATTCCTTTACCTTCATTAAATAATATACTATTTCTCACTTTTCTTATCATTGATTTCATATTATCGTCTTTGAATGTTTTTGACATTCAAACTCCATTGTATACTAATTTATGATTGGATGTCACTTCTTTTGAATTTCGTTCTCCTCTTTCTCACTCCCTTACACACTTTCTTCTTCTATTTCACTTCTCTCATCCTCTATTTTAGACCATTGGCTAATTCAAAAAATTTTTGAAAACCTTTTTGCTTCCATTCATAGATCCATCTTTTTCATATGGGTGAGGGATTGAAAGTCGAGATATTCCTCTCCATCAAGATCCTCCTCCCTCATTAAGATCCTTCTGTGGAATGTTGCAGCATTTGAACGTGAAAACGTGAGAACGTGAGAACGTGAGAAAAATGCAGATCGTGGGAAGCAAATCACGTTGGCTGGCAACATCTCCATAATGGTCCGAAAATTAAGGCTTCGTGAGGTTACTTCCCACGTCTCAGAACGTGGCATTTTCTTCGGCAAATGATGGAATTGCCGATGAAAGAGTTTGCCTATAAATACAGGGTTCCTGAGCTCGATTTTACATCGCTACACACCATCATTCCGTAGAACAAGAGCTCAGAAGCATCCTGGACTTTCATATAATAGAATTCTCATCGTAGAAAATAGAGTATTGGAGCAATGGCTGGAGGTAACATTTCGATCCATTTTTATTGCATTGGATGTTATAAATGTGTTTCTATATATCCATAGAATCTTTCAGTTGGTATCAGAGCATGAATATACCTCTGTCTTGCTGTGTTTTTGAACTCAAAAACGTTAAAATTTTCGTGAATTTGGGTTGATTGATAGAGCCATTTTTTCATCATTTTGATATCAAAAATGGAATCTACACGAAATTCTGATGAAAATGGACTCCTGGATCATCCAAAACGGAGATCGGAAACTCAAGAAACGACCGGGTTTTCATTTGGGTCCGAAACGGGTTGAAACCGGGTCGGGTCGACCCGGTTGACCCCGGCTGGAGGTCAGGGACAACCTAAACGACAAGTCGTTTTGGATTTATTAATAAAATGGCTTCCGTAGGATTCGAACCCCTAACCCTGGGTATAAAGTCGCAAGTCTTAACCACTGAAGCCATGCGTTATTGCTGACATATGTACGCAACATTTAATATATATATACATTTTTAATTTTGTGGAATTTTCATTTATTTCCCTTCTATGATTTATATATATATTTATATATATATATATATATATTATCTTTTTGATATTAAATATACATATATAAATAAATAAATAATTTTTTTTTGAACAAAATATTTTTGGCCAATATTTAATTAAAAATTAAAAGTAATTTGTTTTGTTGGCCATTTATTTTGTTTAAAATTATGAAGTACATTTTAATTTTGTCCATAATATTTTTGCCAAAATTTGGATAAAATTAAAATTAATTTTGACAATATTTAGTTATTTATTTGTCAAAATAATTGTGAAATTAATTTTATGCTTTTAAAATTTGCCTAAATCTTGAAATATTAATTAATTTTAGGCAATTTTGGCATGTTTAAAAATAATTTTTTAGGCAATATTTATGGCACATTTAGAGAGAATATTAATTAAATTAATTAGTCATATTTTGTTGATTAATTGATTAATTATTGAAATTCTCATTGTGTATGCTTGTTTATGCATTATGTTAAATTATATTCAAGTATGTAATTTCATTTAGATGTCATGTGAATTGTGTATTTTTAATTTAATTAAAGTTTAGCCATAGCACCTTTAATTATTTTAAAATTATACATTAAATGTTATAATCACATAAAGTAAAATGACATCAAATTGTAATTAATTATATTTAATATGATAATTATTATCCTACAGGAACATTATCATATTTCATGTGATTAATTAGGATGGAATAGTAAGTTTTTCTTTTCTTGATTTACCCGCAGGAATTAAGAAAAGAATATAATTTACTAGTTTTATCATTAGTATATGAGTCTAATTAAATAAAATTTAGCCCACAGGTAATTTTATTTGTTACTAGGCTCATAATTTGAATTGATATGCATTGCATTGGCATGACATATCATTTAAGAATATTTATTTGTCTCAAATTATTAACATAGCATGTAAATTGTGCAGCTTTTCAACCTTTAAATATTTCTGATTTTCAAGTTCCTGAATTAACTGGAGATAACTATAATGTTTGGAAGGAGAAAATACTTCTCCAATTAGGGTGGATGGACGTTGATGATGTAATTAGAAAAGATAAACCTCCTAAGCCCACGAGTATTAGTAGTACATAAGAAGTAAATGTTCATGAACGTTGGGAGCGATCCAATCACCTAAGTATGATGTACATTAAGACTAAAATATCAGCTAGTATTCGTGGGTCTATTAGAGAGCATCAAAACGTTCGAAGTTTGCTTAAGGCTATTGATGAACAATTTGAATCTTCGGATAAGGCCTTAGCAAGCACCTTAATGACAAAGTTATCATCCATGAAATTTACTGGCATAAGAAGTGTACGAGAACACATCATGAAAATGAGGGATATAGCAGCTCAATTGAAAACACTTGAGGTTGAGATGTCAAATTCTTTTCTTGTGCACTACATCCTGAATTCTCTGCCACAACAATATGTGCCTTTCAAAATCTCCTACAACACTCATAAACAGAAGTGGTCAATCAATGAACTTCTAACTATGTGTGTACAAGAAGAAGGAAGGCTCATAGCAGAGATGGGTGAAAGTGTACATACAGTGACACAAGGAAGGGAGAAAAGAAAGGCCAAGACAAAAAGGAAGGGCAAGGTTCCCATCCCTGAGGACATTAAGAAAGAGTCTAAGTGTTTCTTTTGTAAAAAGAAAGGATACATAAAGATGGACTGTGTCAAATTCAAGACTTGGCTTCAAAAGAAAGGTAACTCAATCTCATACTTTTGTTATAAATCTAATATGGTAGATGCTAGTAGTAACACATGGTGGATTGATTCTGGCTCAACAATTCACATCTCTAATACCTTGCAGGGCTTTCTAAGCCAAAGGAAGCCGATGGGCAGTGGGCAATACATCTATTCAGGAAATAAGATGGGCTCAACTGTTGAAGCTATAGGAACATGCAGATTAGTTCTTAATTCTGGTTTTATTTTGAATTTGGAGAAGACATTTTATGTACCAAGTTTCTCTAGGAACTTGATTTCAGTTTCCAAACTTGTACCATTGGGATATTGTTTTGAATTTTCAAGGAATGAATTTAAATTATTTTATAAATCTAATTTTATTGGCAATGGTACACTTTGCGATGGTCTATTCCAAATTCAATTACGAAATAGTAACCTTTATGACTCAATGCATGTTTCTAATAGTATAGGTATTAAGAGAAATGTTACTAATGAGGATTCCTCTATGTTATGGCACCGTAGGCTTGGTCATATCTCAATAGAGAGAGTGAAAAGATTAGTAAAAGATGGAGTACTCAATACTCTTGACTTTACTGATTTCAACACTTGTGTAGACTGCATTAAGGGAAAGCAGACTAACAAGACTAAGAGAAGTGCTAAAAGGAGTTCTAGCATATTAAAAATCATACATACGGATATTTGTAGTCCAGATTTGGACTCTAGTAGTCAGAAATACTTTATCACATTTATTGATGATTACTCACGATATATGTATCTCTATCTGCTCAATAATAAAAATGAAGCACTAGATGCCTTTAAGATATTTAAGGCAGAAGTAGAGAAACAATGTGGTAAACAAATTAAAATAGTGAGATCTGATAGAGGTGGTGAGTATTATGGTAGATACACTGAAGATGGACAAGCACCGGGTCCATTTGCTAGGTTTCTTCAAGAGCATGGGATTGTTGCCCAATACACCATGCCTGGGTCACCTGACAAGAATGGTGTAGCTGAAAGGAGAAACCGAACATTGTTGGACATGGTGAGAAGCATGTTGATTAGCTTCAAACTTCCTAAATTCTTGTAGACTGAAGCCCTTAAAATAGCAGTGTATATTCTTAATCAAGTTCCGACCAAGGCTGTTGAAAAGACGCCATTTGAATTATTCAAGGGTTGGAAACCAAGTTTAAGACATATGCGCGTTTGGGGATGCCCATCTGAGGTTAGGGTTTACAATCCACAAGAGAAGAAGTTGGACCCTAGGACTATAAGTGGCTACTTTATTGGGTATGTTGAAAAGTCTAAGGGTTATAGATTTTATTGTTCATCTCATAATACTAGGATTGTGGAATCAAGGAATGCAAAATTTCTTGAAAATGACTTGATCAGTAGGAGTGATCAAACTCAAAACTTAAGTTCTGAAAATGATCAGTCTAATATTCAAATTCCTACATCAAGTGATAGATTGATTGTAATTCATGCCCCTCAAGTCCAAACAGGCATTGAACAACCAATCATTCAGGATCCACAACCTGTTGACATTGACCAAGTTGATCCAGTTAATGAACAGCCTTTAAGGACTGTTGAACAAATAGTTGAACAACATACTCCCCAAGAGAATGTTGAGTCAACATTAAGAAGATCAACTAGGATGAGGAAGTCAGCAATTCCTAGTGATTATACTGTGTATCTACAAGAATCTAATTACAATATAGGAGCTGAGAATGACCCTGAAACGTTTTCACAAGCCATCAGTTGCAGAGAATCAAAACTGTGGCACAATGCTATGAAGGAAGAGATGGATTCTATGGTGTCTAATGGGGTCTGGGATCTCATTGAGTTGCCTAATGGCTTTAAGGCTATTGGATGCAAATGGGTCTATAAAACGAAAAGAGACTCATTAGGCAACATCGAGAGATATAAAGCATGACTCGTGGCCAAGAGATTCACTCAAAGGGAAGGAATTAATTACACGGAGACCTTTTCTCCTGTATCTAAGAAAGATTCCCTCCGCATAATAATGGCATTAGTTGCTCATTTTAACTTGGAGTTGCATCAAATGGATGTGAAGACAGCATTCCTCAATGGAGAACTAGATGAGGAAGTATATATGAAACAACCTGAAGGATTCCCCTCTAGTGTCAGTGAACATTTGGTGTGCAAGTTAAAGAAATCCATATATGGATTGAAACAGGCTTCCCGCCAGTGGTACTTAAAATTTCATGATGTTATTTCCTCATATGGATTTGTGGAAAATGTCATGGACCAATGTAAATACCAGAAGGTCAGTGGGAGTAAAATCTGTTTCCTTGTATTGTATGTGGATGACATATTGCTTGCAACGAATGATAAGGGGTTGTTATATGAGGTGAAACAATTTCTCTCTAAGAATTTTGATATGAAGGATATGGGTGAGGCATCTTATGTCATTGGCATTAAGATCCATCGAGATAGAACTCAATGTATTTTGGGTCTGTCACAAGAAACTTATATCAATAAGGTCTTGGAGAGATTTCGGATGAAAGATTGTTCACCAAGTGTAGAACCTATTATGAAGGGTGACAAGTTCAATTTGAACCAGTGCCCGAAGAATGATTTAGAAAAGGAACAGATGCATAACATTCCATATGCTTCTGTTGTTGGAAGCCTTATGTATGCTCAGGTTTGCACAAGACCTGACATTGCATTTGTAGTTGGAATGTTAGGCAGATATCAGAGTAATCTAGGTATAGATCATTGGAGAGCTACAAAGAAAGTAATGAGGTATCTTAAGGGTACCAAGAACTACATGCTGATGTATAGACGGACTGAAAACCTTGAAGTAGTTGGTTACTCAGATTCGGATTTTGCTGGATTCGTTGATTCACGAAAATCAATATCAGGCTACATTTTCATGTTAGCCAGCGGAGCCGTATCTTGGAGAAGCGCGAAGCAGACTTTGACTGCTACTTCTACTATGGAGGCAGAGTTCGTTTCTTGTTTTGAGGCAACTTCACATGGTGTTTGGCTTAAAGGCTTTATATCTGGGTTTAGAATTGTCGACACTATCCCTAAGCCATTGAAGATATATTATGACAACTCAGCTGCTGTTTTTCTGGCTAAAAACAACAAAAGTGGAAGTCGAAGTAAACATATCGACATTAAGTACTTAGCCATTCGTGAACGTGTCAAGGAAAATAAAGTTATTATTGAACACATTAGCACTGAGTTGATGATTGTTGATCCTTTAACAAAAGGCATGCCACCAGTAATGTTTAGGGATCATGTATTTAGAATAGGACTTAGTTCCACTTTGTGTTATTGATGTATATACTATATATATATATATATATATATCATTTGTAATAAAGCCTTTATTCATTTTAAAGTTGTTTTCTCATTTATATGTATACATTAAGTTTGAGGATAACAACATTAAGAGGACCCAGAATAAGCATATGGCTTATTCATAAAGTTAAGGAAACAAAATGCATTGTGATACATGGAAAGTATTACTCACTTATAGAGGAACTACCGCTATGATTCATGCATTTGTGTTTCAGTTAAATATTTGAATCTTAAGAAGCCATTTTCGAACCAAGTGGGAGAATGTAGAATGTTGCAGCATTTGAACGTGAAAACGTGAGAACGTGAGAATGTGAGAAAAATGCAGATCGTGGGAAGCAAATCACGTTGGCTGGCAACATCTCCATAATGGTTCGAAAATTAAGGCTTCGTGAGGTTACTTCCCACGTCTCAGAACGTGGCATTTTCTTTGGCAAATGATGGAATTGCCTATGAAAGAGTTTGCCTATAAATACAGGGTCCCTGAGCTCGGTTTTACATCGCTACACACCATCATTCCGTAGAACAAGAGCTCAGAAGCATCCTGGACTTTCATATAACAGAATTCTCATCGTAGAAAATAGAGTATTAGAGCAATGGCTGGAGGTAACATTTCGATCCATTTTTATTGCATTGGATGTTATAAATGTGTTTCTATATATCCATAGAATCTTTCACCTTCTCCCTTGAAGAACCAAAAATCTGGCAAATCCTGAAAAAGTGGGTGGTAGTAGATGGTTCAAAGCTTGAGTTTTTCGACGATGGCTACCTTTTTGGAACATTGTTGGGTGTTGACGGTTTTTTCTAGCCTAAGGGCAAAATGGGATTTCAACCATTTTGGCTCCAAAACACCCCTTTCTCTCACACTCCATGTCCGAATCCAATGCTCTTTCCCTTCTGCAAACTGCAATTCAACGCACTAGATGTCTACAACCAAGTAGCTTTTAACAAAGTAATAGAATGGTCTTTTCCTCCTGCAAATTAAACCAAATGGGCCTTTAAAGTGATGTAATTATATTGACAAAAATTGTCAAATATTTAATTCAAATTTAAAATAAGTGTTATGCAGACCATTAATATTTCAGTATTCAACAAATTTAAAATTTAATTCAAATTTGATGGACAAAACCCGAGATGTTGGGTTATAATTAAAAATTCTATATATATTGATAAAAAGGTGACACGCATTGAAATGTTTATATTATGTTTTTTGCATAAGAATTTTACCAAAAATCAAGCTAGAGTTAGGCTTTAATATTAAAATGGCCTTAGGTTTGGTATGACCCAAAAATACTTTCTAATAAATATATTAATCAGGATATATAATGCTCCAAGAACACTAGCTAGAGAAGTATTTATTAATTTTGATTGTATTAATTAAAGGTTATTTTAAAATAAAAAAACTATAACTCCTAGTCTAAAAATGTATAACTTAATACTTTTCAAAGAGTTGAGGTTTAAAATAATTTTAATAGTTTTCACATGGTTTATTGTATTAATTAAAGACTATTTTAATAAAAAAAAGTACAATTTCTATTCTAAAAATGCATAACTTAATAGTTTTCAAAGAGTTGATGTTTAAAATAATATACCATTTTACAAAAAGACGTTTCTAGAAAATTTTCTTTTTTTTTTTATTTTAATCGAAAACGATTTGATCAACAAATCAAAATGTAAAGCAAATGGGAAAAAACATTAGGGCCTGATAGATCGTATAAGTCCAAAAGAATGTTTCCAAAAGTCACAAAAGAATGGATTGCCTTGGGTTTAGCAACCAAAGATTCTACCGATTTTCATATCACAGAAAAGAACAAACACTTCATCTTTGATTTTCTTCCATATCAGCCCTGGGTATTGCATGCCAGCCCAGCGATGATGTCCATGCAGAATAACTTTGCTATTAGTGACCGTAACAATGGTAGTGAAATGCAACTAATTGAATCAAGCGCTAAAAATTAATAAGGAAACTTAATATAACGTTAAGAGATAAAAAATGAACTTTTAGCATAATCACTTAGCTTGATCTAATCTGACTTTTAGTCAAACCAACATATTTGATTTAGAGGTCATCAGAATACTTTTATTCAATGATATTCACAAAATTTATCGATTGGAAGAAAAAAAATTACATGAGTCTAGGTCCATGGAAGGTGATATCTACCCCAAACCTGCAATATATATATATATATATTGGAATAATAATAATAATAATAATAATAAGGTGACACTTGATTTATATTTTCTATCATGAAAAATTACGGAGATCTTAATTGTTAATTTGTTTTTGTTATAAATGTACATAATTGTAATTATTTACTAATTATGAGATTTCTAGGCATTATAATATTTTATATATTAACATTATCGAGTATGGTATGGAAAACATTATTTGCTATATATATGTGTGTGTGTGTGTGTGTGTGTTTTAAATTATTCTATAATGGTCTCCATATATACACTTTTATTTTAAGGGAAACTACATCTTATCTCCTTTGAATTAAAATAAAGATTTTACATTTTGATTAAAATTAACAGCAAGAGGTATTTAATCGCTTCAACCACCTTCACATATTATCAGCGAGAATAGGAGGAAAGTGTAGATGTATCTCGCAGTTAATTGTAATTGGGATTTAATGTCTTCATTTTTAATCCAAAGCTTTAGCTAGTTGTTTCGTTAAATATTATTGTTCATATACTAATTTTATAACTAAGTATTGGTTCAGGAGGCAAAATGTAATTTTTTTTTAAATTTTTGGTTTGGTCTCTTATAATTTACAAGTTTGCAATTGAATCCTTACAATTTAAAAAATTTTAATTTGCCCCTATCATTAAATTTTCGGTATGCCCTTAAATTTTATTAATATTGCTAACTATATACTAATTTAGCACTTTGGATATATATGTATATGTATATATATATATCATGGCAATAAAAAGAATAAACATAAATGATGAAATGATATTCATTTACATGTATCATATGTGATGTCTTGGGATTTTGTTTGCATGAATTATGCAATTTCATAATGTTAAAATAATATATAGTTGATCACGTCAAGTAAAATTTAATGTTATATTAACAAAATTTTACTAGCATTAATTATATTAATTTTTTAAATTATAAAAACTCAATTCCAAACTTTTAAACAATATAAACTAAATTAAAATTTTTTTAAAACATATGAACTAACAAAGTAACTTAACTATATAAATACAACATTAGTGCAAAAGCTTTTTAGATACAATTAACGTATTAAAAATATGAATCGCTGTCAAACATTCATTTCGTTTTAACATTGTTATGATGAAATTGTCGAGCCTTAGGGAAAAGAAACACTCCCCATCCCAAAAAGGTTTATTAATTGATAAGAAAAGATTTTATCTCTCCTTAATAGCTTATTAATAAATTCAATTCATCCGGAGATCAATTTGGATGTAAAATTTTAAATGTATGAAAAATGGGGAAATTGCATATTTAACACCATTTTAAAAGAGAATGAGCTGAACTAAATTGCTCAAAAAACAAAAAAAAAAACAAAACAAAATACAGTCTTATTAGAAAGTCTTCGAATCCAGATCAATGTGTAGGCCCTCAGATCATGGTTGTGTTTCACTTTTTTAAGCAACTCTGATTCTCTGATTTCTTCGAGGATAAATTGTGTTGGTCTCTTGTTCTTCAAGAAAACCTAAAGCATTATTTGCTTTGCTCGTGGAGTAAAAAATGTTGGATTTTTTTTAATAGATTTATGGAGATTTGGGTTGAGTACAGATTCCAAGTAATCTTCAAACTCTTTGACTTTCAATTATTTAACCTTAATATATACTAAAGATAATATATTAGAATATTATCAAAAACTATTATATCTATCATTTTTTCGAGTTTAATAATATATATTGTAGCTTTCAAACTAATAAAAAAATATACTCATATTTCTAGTTCTCATTAAAATCTAAATAATTAAATGATAATTCTCTTTCTTTCTATCTCTACATTATCTCACCCACTTTGTTTCTTATTCTTTCATTTCACTCGCGTCTTCACTTTATTTTATAACGTTTATTTCCTTCTTTGACTGAATAAGGATGGGGAGAGAATGGACCAAGTTGATATCTATCACCAAAGGCGATTTTAATAATTGAGATTAAATATTTTAAGTAGTGGATAAGTTTTTAAATCGTAAGTTTCAACGAAACTAGACAATGTAAAAATCATGGAAGCGGGCTGGTTCAGAAAATTTTAAATTAAGAAAGATTTAATATTCGTATGTCAATACAAGGAAGACGATGAAGTAGAAGAAGATATTTACGAGGAAATAATATAAGAGACAAAGGATGTTAATGAGTCATACATCATGAAAGTGATATACATGCATGCATGTACTCCTCTAGGATAAGTGATTGATTAAAATATCTGCAGACGTGATCGCTTCAAATGACACCTAGTAATGGCTTTAAATGCACATGACGTCGCCCGTCTTATTAGCTATTTGTGTTTCTAGAAGAAAACCTTACTATTTTTTGTCTTTGACGAATTGATAAAGCTTTAATTAATTTAAATCTTTTCTATTGTTATTAAGTTTAATCTCTGATTCTTTAAAATATTTTTTATGTTGTGCATTTATTTTTAATTTTGTTTGTAAATTGACATAAAAATTAGTAAGTTATTCAATTAGATGTTTTCTATGATGTTTAGTTAACTCATACTCAATAGTAAAATATTATATATACATATATTAAATTTTTTATTATATAAAATTTAGACAATCTAATGCATGTTTGGTTCAACTTTTATTTTTCTCAAACTGTGATTTTGGCCAAAGTAACAAAACATAACTTTTGTATTTTGTGAGTTGCAAACCGTGGTTTGGAAGTCTCCAAAAATATTTTCAAACACAGCACTAAATATATAGTGTGACTCTTTTGGGCTCCATGCTCTCTCTTTTTTTATCTTTTTTTTCTTTTGCTACCATCTTTTTTTTTTTTGGCAATTACAAGGAAAAGATACTAATTTAGCTAAATTGTATAAGTTATTCATTTTATTTAATGAATTACACTTGATTCATCTTTAAATATTTTTTTCTTTGATGAAGTTTTTTTTATACATTATGCATTTTTTTCTAAAAATAAACTTATTTAACCATATTTATTATAATAAAATCAAAGTTTTATGTTAGAGTTTAATATTAACTCAGTTGCCTTTTATTATCATATGAAAAATAAAGTCACAAATTTGTGTTGTGTAAAAGTTAATTTTTAATAAAAATAAATTACAATAAAAAAATTTGTAGTATATATGAAAATATCAAGAAAGTTGAATGTAAGTTTTAAAACAAAAAAAAATATTATATGTAATTTAATTAAATCTTAAAAGATATTTGAATAATTTACTCTAATAGATAATACTGACACCATTCCATAAAAGATAACTCAATCCACAAAATTAGGTACAGGTGAGTGAACTTCAAGTATATGGAGAATGTAAATTTCATGAAACTAGAACCTTAATTAAAACTTCTTATATATCTATGCCACGTGTGAGTTAACTTTTTGTAAAGTTTTATTTTAATTTATGAACAGATATATAATGGAAGTACAACATTAATAGTGTTTTGACAAATAAAGATTAAATTAAACAATATTAGAGATTTAACTAAAAAATAAACTTATCCGTTAAGAACAAAAATAATCTTTTTTTCGTTTTAAAATTTTTCATGCAGCTACAGGAAATTTTTTTAATTATATCAGGTTAAAGTCATAATGTCATTTAATTTAGGAATATTTTAATTTCTGTTTCAAAAAGTTAAACATTGCTGAATTATGGTGTAAAATTAAAGCTATTAATGTATCCTACATATTTATCATGTTTGGAATATATATTTTTATTAATTATTTTAAAAAATATATAAAATAAAAATAGGTTTTTTATAAACTGCACAATGTGCAGATAAAAACATTCAATTTTTTCCTTCATAATTATTCTTAAATTTTAAATGAGATAAGAATATTGAAAATTTATTGAATATATTTCTCATTTTTTGACAATATTAATGTATCTTAAAATTTTGTATGATATGCAAGATCTAATTTTTTATCAATTATTTCAAACATATTATATGAAAATAATGATATATAACTACCTTTTTTTTTTTTAATAAACTCTAGAATAGCACAAATGAATCCATTAAATTTTTTTTCTTAATTTTTTTCCTTAAATTTCAAATACAATATGAAAATATTTAAAATATATTAAATATATTTCTCATTTATTTCGGGTATTAAGAGTAAGTTCTAAATTTGGCTTGAGTGAAAATTTTTAAACAAACTTTGAGCCACATTTCCTTGAAAATATTTTCTTGTTAATAACATAGTTGATTTTTAAAATGTCACATGTTTTTTTAAAAAATTATTAAAAAATAAATTATTTAGAAGTGTACCCAAATATATATTAATTACTTTTGAATACCAAAATATGAGTAAAAATGTTGTTTGGTAGTCTAGTTTCTTATTTTTACTTTTATTGAAAACAAAAAATATAAATAAATGTGTTTGATAAAGTTTATGGGAAAATATTTTTGAAAATAGGTTTTTTTTTTCAAATCCAATAAAATAGGTTGAAAACATGAAGGAAATCTTTAACGGATATTTCATATTTTTGAATTGTTCACTTGACGAGTGACATTTTTGTAATTTCGTAAGAAAAGTAAACACTCCTATTACTCTAACCATATTAATCTCATTTTACTGTTGGTCAAATTAAAAAATTAAGTAAAATTTATGGTTATTGTAAGTTAATTTTATTTAAAATAAATATGAACAAATATTTAAATTCACATAACAACAAATATTTTAAATATTAAAAACTTGTGAGAACAAATAGATTTAAAGAAATGAAAATAGAGATTGAAAGCTAAAAATATTTTCAGAAACCACATGCACCCCCTAGTCCTCCTCTCTAAAAGATACTATTAACACTGGCTGGCGTGTCTCTTAGACAAGTACCATGAGATCTTGATCTAAATGGGTTCAATTCTTATTCCATCCCTTCATTTTTGTGCGTATATATATATATTCCTTCATTTTTGTGCGTATATATATATATATATATATATACGCACCTTTTAATATTTTATTTTTTGATATTATATATATATCAGTTGACTTTTGTGTAAAATTTGCCATTGTACACCTTTTAATATTTTTTTGATATTACCTTTTAATATTTTTATTACAAGATGTAATATTCATGGATCAAACTGTTGAATTAAAAGTAGTTAAATATATTTTTTTAATATTTGAAATATGTATTATACATTATTTTTTACATTAGGTGGTGAAGAGCATAAAATAATTTCAAATTACTGTCATAATTTTATGAGAATGATCTTCAAGTCAATAACTATTAATTTAGTGGTGGGTTTTGTTAAATAAAAAAGGAAAATTATCCTATAAGAAGCTATTCAACTATGTAAGACTAGTTTTGATTGTCGTGTTAATTGATTCGTCCATGTGTGCGTGTATATATATATATATTTATTTATTTATTTTTGATAAAGATATGATATGTGTAAATACAATTTTTAAGGAATTTAATTATGCCACGTTGAATTATAAAATATTATATATTTCTTTAAAAATTTATATATTTATTATGTTTTTATTAAAACAATTAGTAGTAAAAATATAAAAATTGCACCTAATTTCCCAGATATATATATATATATATATACATGAAGAAAGAGAGGGGTGGGGGGAATTTGAAACTTGGGCAAAATTTGTCATTTTTACATCCCTTAATATTTTATTTAAGAAATTCACTTTCATTAATCAAATATTTAGATTAGAAATAATAACTATGTTATTTTATTTTTCAAATGTTACAAAAGTAAATTAACTATCAGTATACAGCCAAATAGCTAATAGTTTTTTATATTTCAACTAATAATAACTTCCGCAAATTCAGGAGTTATAAAAAAAAAGTGGGTTCTATTATAAAAAAATTCAAAAAAATTTAACAAAAAAGCACATATAAATAGTAAAACACAGTGCATAAACAGTATATAACAGTACATGAGTCATGCCCTCCCGTGATATAACATCATAAATAGTACAAATAAATGGTAAAAAGGCCGCGACTTTTTATATATAAAAAAGATTGTATATTAAACGTTAATTTTTGAATATTTTGGTGGTACATCAAACAATTTTGGTTTAATGTTAATTTTTTTAAATGATATTTATATCACTAACTTGTAATGCAATGGTGGACTCTGTTAAAAATTGATCTTAAAAAAAAATTATTCAAGAAATAAGACTAATTTTGACTGACATTGGACTGTGTTTATATATATTATTTTCTTTTCTTTTTGTCAAACTATATTTTTTATTTTTTATTTGAGAGTTTGTTATAAAGAGACCCAAAAAAAAAAATGATTTTAATTTAATCCTTTAGAATTCTCCCTTATTTTTGTTTAAAGAAAAACTATAAAATTGAGTTATCATTCCAATACACACACACACACACACACACACACGATTTACACCACATTTTTCGTTTGTTGAAATTAATTACAAGTTTAAACTAATTTAGTGTAATTATAATTGTATCAATTTAGAAATTTGTTATGATATTTATCTATACTGATTGAGTTAATGGTAATATACTAATACAGTAGCTTGACATGCCTCTAGTGGCATGCCTGCTAACCATTTTATTATAAAAATAATAATTTTAGCACCCTTGAAAAATTAAAATGCAATTAATTAAATCCTTTAAAACACTAAATGTCCAAAATTATTTAGGATTGGATTTATGTGCAATTTTTCATATATTTTTATCAAGTTTTAATTAAAATATAATTATATATATATATTACCAAACATTTATCATGATTTGATTGAACAACCTAATGACAAACATATAATAAATTATAAGTAAAAATGTTTTTATTATTTATTAACTAAATCAATTTTTAACTAAAGCTTCAAGAAAATTGATTCTAAGATCTTTCTCTTATTTAGAGAACATCCCTCTCTTCAAATCAAACCTTTGATAGATAATCTATCTTCTAAATCATTAAAATTACAAAAAATATAAGTATTTTTTATTTACAATTTTTTATTTTATTTTCATACTTAACTTTCTAACTTCCAAATGAGTTGTAAGTCTTGCAAATCAAAAATCAATTTGAATTAATCTCTTCCCTCTCATCTTGAAGGAGAGAAGAAGGAAAAAAAATTGTTAAACAATTTATAGTTGCCTAATAGTTTGGAAATAAAGGAAAATATTAATTAAAAATTAGCTTAATTGGTAAAAATTAGTAAAAACTGATCAAGTTTAAAATTGAATCGGTCAAAAATGAATTTTCGATTTTTTATGAGCTTAAATCAAAATTTTAATATTTTGTAATAAAATTCAAGATATTTGACGGATTTTATGGAACTTATTTTATATAAATTAATGATTATATGTTAAACGCTTTATTTAATTTCTTTATATTTTTAAATATTCATATTTATTTTAAAAATATTATTTTACAATATGTATTAATTTAACTAAAAAAATATTATATATATTTAAAAAAAATGATCAAACCCATTTTAACTATATTTGGATCATTCAACTGTAGATTACTCTTTGTCACAGTTCAAATCAATTATTAAAATATTGGTTGAAAATAGTAAGAAGTTCCGAGGGATCAGCGCTCCACGAAGGAAAGTTATTTATGAGTAGCATTGAGCAGTTGAAATATATATATATATATATATATATATCCAAAATAAATAACGTGTTTTTAATTTTATAAGTATTTTGGCTAATCAGTTTAATTTATAATTATTATGACTACTAGATTTAAGTAAAGGCCTTTCTAGAGGTCTGAATTCTTATATACTTCTTTGAGAATTAATATTAATATTTGTGGGAGTATTAATTCTAATACTTCGATTTTGTAATCTATTCTTAAAAAAAATTCTAAAAGAATTTTCTTCTTCTAATTCTCTTATATTATCTAATTCTAATTTTAATTGTCGTAGTATAGTTATTTTATTTCTATCTAAAGGTAATTCTTCTAATACTGGTATAAAGTGTTTATCAATAATAATATTTTTAAAATATTACTGTCCAATAAATGTTGAAAATGAGAAGAAAGGAAGGAGAAAAAGAATTTGTTTTTTATATTGCTAAAATATTAAACAAAATTTTTTATTAATTATAAATACGTAATAAAAATAAAAAATTAAAAGAGATAAAATATATTAGTATATTAATACAAAAAAGAGTCAAAATATATATACTATTATCATAGATATATTTAATCAAATAAAAAATAATAAAGTGATTTGATATATACTTCATTTTTTTATAGAATTAAATAAAAAAAATTTTCATTTTTTATAGAATTAAATAAATAAATAATTCCCCTATTTTATTTTTTATCATATTGGAAAAGGTGATTGATAACTAATTAATCCTTTTTTCTATTTTTTCTTTCTTTCTTAATTCTTTCAAAATTCAAAAATATATATATTAGTATAAATGAACATTTTAATTTATTTAAAAATAATATTATGAATTAAATAGAATAATAATAATTTTATTTAGGTGTGAAACATCAGCAATAATGTCTACAAAATTCAAAAATAAAAAAATTATTTTATTAAAATTTTATGGGTGAATTATTTGTTTATTTGTAATTGACCATGATTTTTTTTTTCCTCGTCATATCCGCGTGCTTGATAGAGAAAGTAAAATTCCACTTGCCTACTAGCGCCACTAGTCTACAGTAGTAGGGGCGCGAAAGAAGACTGTGGGCAGGGGAGTGGGATCCACGGTTAGGCAAGTGGGGAGGCCCACACCGTGGACCTGTCTCCCAATTAAAATAAAGCTTTTTTGACAGCTAATAATTGAATTGGGAATGTGACTGTCACGTGAAGGCAAGCCAATTTCAGACACGGCCTTTCGCTGGTACCGGTAAAAGCCGGTAAAGGAGTGCTTCCCATTTTAGCCAAACCAACCGTGAGATCCCGTTTCCAAGTTTCCTTTTTTTTTTTTTAAATTTTTACGTCCCATTCGGCTGGCTTAGCTGTCGTTTTGGATCCATTTTCTATGGGCTGACGTCACCCTTCCATCCCCCTGGCTCCTTCGCCTTTATCCCTATTCGCACGAAGGTTCCTAAGACTTTCCCCAATTTTGGAAACCCTAGTTTCTTCCCTCTCTCACTCTCCGTTTAAATTAATTTGTTTCTTTTTTAATAAATCCCAATCAATCTTCTCCCCCTCCATCTTCTTCTTCCTTTCGGCACTTGTTGAGATAAGAGAGAGAGATCGAGTATTTACGCATCCAGGCACGCGCGGGAGCGAGGAGAGGCAAGAGCAAGCAACAAAGAGGGAGGGAAAAGAAGGTTTTGATTTGGATTTCGGCGAAAGTTTGAAACTTCAAGGTGATATGGAGAGATTGGCGTCGACGAAGGCCACGACGTCGTATGGGTATGTGAGCTGGGAGGAGGTGTTCGTGTCAGCCGGCGACAGCAAGGGAAGGAAGGAGGTGCGTTATTTCCTCAAGAGAAGAGATGGGAGCTCAGATCTGGCCGTGGTGGGTAGAGAAAAGAGCTCCAGGCATATGTCTTATCACTATGCTATTAGGGATGAGATACTTGCTTTCATCGGGTCGTCATCGTCTCTGTCGCTATTGAAGCTCAAATCCCGCACAGATGTTATTGATTGGTTGAATTCCATCGTTTCAGGTTCATACGCCTCGCCCTTTCTCTTGTTGGCCCAAGTTTTCTTCTCCTCTTCATAATTTAACATTTTTATGTTCAAATTTGGGATTCTCATTCAAATTCCCGTATGGGTTTTGATTTGGTAATTTGTATCCGACCAATACCAATAAAACTACAAAATTGGAATTGGTTTGGATGTCCTCGAGTGTTCTACGACCGTCTTTGGGATTTTCCTTCGGAAGCCGGTAGTATTTAGCCGACGGGGGTATCATCCTTTTCTCCTTTTCATCCAATTTTCATGTTTTGACCCTAGTCTGTCAGATCTTCATTCGATTCAATTTGTTTTTTCTGGGCAGCGTGGCAGAAGTCCTTGTTGTATTAGCATAAAATTGAATTTTTACTGGCACCATCGTTATTACCTTCTTTTTCTCTCTTCCCCAAGTTTTTCTCTCCTCGATTTGTTTGGGTTATTATGTCTCTCAGATATCTAAGCCTTCGGTGGGTATCTGTCTGGTTAGGCATGGGATTTCCAGCCTCTATGTCTGAAACTACTTGTTTTATAAAAGTTTCGATCTTTTAAACCATAAAAATTTTATCTTGTTCATTTTTGTAATTTTTTTATGTGATAGGTGTATTTCCTGTGGTTTATGCAACTGGTTTTGGACACATCTGTTTTAAATTTTGTATATGATAGGTGTTTTACTTGTGCGTTGCCATAGTTGTTTTTTTCCCTCT
Organism: Erythrophleum fordii; assembly: GCA_032878935.1. Taxonomy (NCBI): domain Eukaryota; kingdom Viridiplantae; phylum Streptophyta; class Magnoliopsida; order Fabales; family Fabaceae; genus Erythrophleum; species Erythrophleum fordii. The sequence goes on from JAVQMF010000029.1 coordinate 6,927,094, forward strand.
AAAATTTGTCCTTGAACTTTTCAGATTCACAACGTGAGGATGCATCTGATGATGCTGCTCCTTTCAGGGAACAAAAAGATGGCGGTGGACATGACATGGAAACTATGAAGGTATTTGAAACATTTGATTACGCAATCTACGATGATCTCCTTAGCATTTTCTTGTGAACTTTTTGCTGTATATTGAACTCCTTGTTTTGTTTCATATCCCCTTTCTCATTTTTTCTGTGTGTTTTCAGGATAATCAATTGCGGAAGCCGGGCCATTGTACAAAAGAATTCTCTTGGTTAGGGTCTCCGTGGACCTGCAGGAAACGAAGAAAGCACTACCAGTCATTCAGATGGAATGGTTTAAAGATATCTGTGAGTAATCATCTTGTTTTCTTTCTTAATTTACTTTTTCATCTCCTTCCCTTGGCCACACATAATATGTTATCTGACTCTTATAATCTTGTTTCATTTCCCTTGCCTTTTCAAAACATTTTCAGGTTTATGATTTTGTATATGTTTTAGCAGAAGAGGATAAGCGTCTCGTTGCCTACTTGGAAGACATGTATGAGGACTCCAGAGGCAACAAGATGGTTATGGTACGCTGGTTTCACAAAATTGATGAGGTTGGTATTGTTTTGCCTCGCAGTTTTAATGACAGAGAGATTTTCTTTTCTCTTTGTCTTCAAGATCTGAGTATTGAATGCATAGATGGATTGGCTACCGTCCTCAGTCCCCAGCATTACGAAAAGTTTCAGAACGAAGCAAGACATACTATGTTGGAACCGTTTGTCTGTGACAATCAATTTGACAACGACGATGTTAAGCACTTTGATATAACTCAAGTTAAGGGTTACTGGAAGCAGGAAATACTCAGATACATGTATACCCTTTCTGACTCAAAATCTAATGGGAGTTCTCAGCAATCTGATGATAGCCCAAAACTGGAAGAGGATCTCCAGTTTACCTCTGGGATTAGACCTAAAAAGAGGCTGCGCAGGGCAAAAGTTGATGGTCAAGGTGCTGCTGTTGAAATGGAAAATCTGAATGATAGTAGGAATGAAACCAAAAGCAAAAATGGTAACAATTCCTCAAAACAAGTTGGCTTCACAGCCAGCAAAGAGACAAGAGAAAATGCTTTACAGTATTTAGCAATAGGTTCTCAAGTTGAGGTCCTCTCTCAAGACAGTGGTATTAGAGGCTGTTGGTTTAGAGCTTCTGTCATAAAGACGCACAAAAATAAAGTGAAGGTGCAATATCAAGACATTCAGGATGCGGCTGATGAAGCTAGGAAGCTCGAGGTATCTTCAATGACCATCTTTGACCTAATGTAATTTTGTTAGAATAATTGCGTGGTTGCGCAGAGCTCAACATTTTTTCATTGTTTTTTTTTGGTTTTTCAGGAATGGGTTTTAGCTTCCAGAGTTGTGGCACATGACCATTTGGATCTCCGGTTGAATGGACGGACTAAGATCCGGCCAGCTCCCCAGTCTAGTCAGTGTAAAGTTTCCGGGGTGGTTAATGTTGGTTCTATCGTGGATGTATGGTGGCATGATGGGTGGTGGGAAGGCATCATTGTTCAGAAAGAGTCTGAAGCTACGTGCCATGTTTATTTCCCGGGTACAGTAAACGCTTTTTCTCCTATCATCAATTTTCATTGTTTTTAGTTCCCCGTTGCTTGCTTTGTATTGTTAGTGCTATTCTTTTAACATTTCTTCATCGTCATGTCTTCGCAGGGGAGAAGTTAGTGTCAATATTCGGTTTTGGTGACTTAAGACAAGCTCATGAATGGACAGGGAACGGGTGGCTGCAAGTAAGGGAAAGGCCTGACCTTGTTAGTTCTATATTATCCAGCTTAAAAACACCAGAAGATCCCAGCAAATCAGCTGTAGTAGCATCTGCCAGAGATGGCGTGCAATCAAAGCAAGACGATACTACTAGCTTGAATTCCGAAAGAGATAATAAATCAAGAAAGCCTGAGCTGGTTCCTGACCTCTCAAAGGACGATCTGCTTTCTCAGTTAAGGTGGAAGTCATCGAGGAAGAGACGACGCAGCAGCACTGGATCTAGTCGAAACAACAACTGCAGAAAATCCCCGGATGCCTCAGACCCCCATGCTTCTGACAGGTTTATGATCTCAACATCCTTGAAAGTTGTTGATCATGACGACTGCAAATACACCAGGGGGGATCCAGCCATTTTCAACTCGTCAGTTGTGCCCTCGTTAACTAACTTGGTCATGTGTAGGTGACTTTTGTGATATTCTTATGCTAGGTTGTCTAGTTTCCTTGGTTTTTTCCCTTCCTTTTTTCTCTATGGTACATAGTATATACTCTACACTGCATCTATTCGATGCATGTGTTCTTCTCCTTATGCAGAAGTTAGGTTAATCTTTTGTTATTTATTTTGGGTCGTCTTTTGGCATCGAAGCTTCAGTTGATTTTGGTGCTTGTATCGAATGGAAGCCCGAGGAGGCAAGGATGATGCCTTATAAAAGTTTTGGCTGAAAATTTTAGACGTAGTGGAATAACCGCGTTGTCTTAGTGACTTAGCATAGCTTTTGCGGTTCTTTTGATATGTTCAAATGCAATTTGTTATCTAACTTAATTTTTCCATACTAATAATAGATTTTCCCTTGTGTTTTGCTCCCCTTTCTGTGTGTATGTATTTTTATTTCAGTTTTATATATGTGCCCTCTAATTGTAATTTTGTAGTAGATAACGGTTGATACTGAATAACTCTCCTGGACCGTCAAGCAACTTAATGCACAGCAAGCAACAATTTGCTTGAAAATCTCGGGCAGAGGACAAGTGTATCTCTTTTATCCCAAGGACAAAGGATTCTTAATTTGATTCCCATGGTAAGGGTAATATTTCAATTTAGGGGGAATCGAATTCATGTTGCCATCGTAGTAAAGATACAGGACTTCACTATTGTTATCTTTTTAATTAGAAACTAGATATGGGTCTTATACACTTGGATGGGAATTGAATTACGTGGCTCCATAAAAGGGGAGCCAAAAAAGAAAAGAAAAAAAAATAAAAAGAAAATTAAACGAAAGGATCTATGAACAGGTTAATTATAGCAACTTACAACAATGATCAGTGATAATGAATTCAGCTTATTTATATATATATATATATATATATATATATATATATATATATATATATATTTGAAGATGAAGAAGAATTAGGACCTGTAGTTAAATTTTTGTCTTTTTTAATAATTCTTCTCAAGTACACTTAGTGATATTATTGATGTTTGAAGTTATATTTAGGATAAAGTATTCTATTTTTCTTGAGATGTTCATATAATACATTTGTTTCTATTATAAAAATATACATAAAATTTTTTAAGTCAAAAAATGACCAAAATACTCTCATAGTTAATATTAATTTCTTTTATTGAAAGTATAACACACACATATATATATATATATATATATATATATATATATATGTATGTAAATATTTATTGTGTTAAAAAATATAAATTTAATTAATATTAAATTTAAAAATAATTATTTTATATTGATCACAAAGATTATATATGCAAAAGAACATAAGAGTATTTTGCTTAAAAGAAGTATGACTATAACTTACCTTCTATTGCATAATAGATTAAAGATAACACATTTTATTTTTAAGAGAAGTAAGTGTAATTTTTCAAATAGAGAGGAGAATCCCTTATATTTATAAATTTATATTTGAATAAGAGTATTTTTTTTGTTCAAAAAATTATTCTTATTAATATATGAACAGTTGATTTTTGTTATTATTTAGAAATATTTTTTATTGATCAAACATACAAAACTAAAAAAAAAAAGGTTTATATCTATATTATTAAATACAAAATTTCTCAATCATTTCAGTCATATAACTTTGCAAACTAAAAAGGAAACGAAGCATATGATTATCATGGAAATTCAGTCAGAATTGACAAGTATATAAAGATAAACTCTCGAAGGGCGAGCAAGGGGGTGAAAGTCTAATGGTTTATACACCTTTTGAAAATTAACAAAGACTGGTCTAATCCTTTCTCTCTAAATAGTTCATATATCAATCCAAATTAACAACCAAGATTATACAAAGAGGCCTAGACTTAATTTTTTTTTTCTTGGTCAATATAAGAGGCTTAGTACACCGACGGATGTAGTTGGTATGTATTTGACCAGTTTGTGCTTATTCATGCATATATCAGCACTAGCTATACTGGCGTGTAGAGTTTGATTTAATGTATAGATACGACTTGAACATCAAAAGTGGAATCTTAATGCCTTCCATGGCCCCCGAAAATGACCACTGTGCATAGATAAATAAGCCAAGAATGGAGCCACATGATTTGACTTTATGACCTACCATCCTGGGTGGACCCAATCTACCACGGTGCCTCACATTAAAAATATTAATTGTTTTTAAAGTTTAGTTATATTATATATATTTAATTTATTATTTTGATAGGATTAATCGGCCTCTAATATTTGATATATAATGCAAAAATTTTTTTATTTAATTTATTTTTAATAAAGTTAACTTTTTTACACACTATGTAATCTTTTCAAAAATAAAATTATTTAAGGATGTGTTTAGATGGAAGAAAAAGAAATAGAATAAAATATGATTAAAATTTTAGTTTTAACATTGTCTTTGATTTGGATTTAAATGGAACATCTTTTTTCTTTATTTCTTATTCATTCTTTTTAATCTAAATACATTTTTTAAAAATGATGAATTTAAATTTAAATTAAAGAAATGTGAAAATAAAAAATTTCACTTCTCTCCTCTTCTCCTTTATACAAACATAACTTAATTATCTTTACTATCATATACAAATAAATTTACAATATTGAATTAGAGATTAATATCAAATTAACTGATTTGATTGTAATATTAAAAATAAAATGAGAGAGAGATAAGTTTCCCTAAAACAAATGCTATTAGCCCAAGTGACACCTTTAATTTTGAGGTAACTGAGTTCAAATTGTTTTTTTACCTATTTCCTCACTCTCAAATCTCTAGACCTTGTGCTTCTTTCATATATATATATATATATATATATATATATATGTATCAAACAAATGCTTAGTAGCCTGATAAAACTCTCTATTACAAGTTTGTCAACTTTTTTGTTTTTTGGAGGAGTGGTATATCTTTAATTATTTTAATTTCACCACATTAATACGCAATTAAAAAGTCTTCAGTTTCATTCATCCTATTGGCTCAAGCCAAGACCTCGTCAAGGGACCACCTCAGTGCAAGTTGGAAAACTTAGTAATGTCAGCCTTTGCTGGCTAATCAGAAGCTGCAATGTTAGCTTCATATTTAACATCATTAATTTAAGGCTAATAGAAACAGAATTTTTTTAAATAAGTCAGTGTAAATAATTTCCATTATTAATAAATTCATTAATTTGCTAAATCTTTTAATCTATTAAATCATTAGTAAATCTATTAATTTACTAAGAAAGAGGGATATATAGATTAAATGAACATATCCAAGTTTTATTTTTTGTGCAGATAATTTCATAAATTTTAGATCATATATAGATAATATTCTTAATGTGTCATGTTTTTAAGAATAAAATAAATAATCTATTATTTTATTCATAAAAACATGATACATTAAGAATATTATCTATAAATGGCTCAAATTTAAGAATTATGAATATTTTATCTTTAATTTAATAGATTAATTGCTTCTGATGCCTGATCCAATAAGCAACCTTGGAGAGGAATAATTCTTGTGTAGAAAAAAGGCACAAACCCAAGCACTATGTGGGGCTACACACATAGGGAAATCTAAAAAGAACCATCACTTTCAACTTAGGCTCAGACCCTCTTTCACTCTACCATATTTTCCATTGAATCAGTCACCAACTCTTCCTGAAGCTCGAAGAAGCATTCTAAGAGATGGGATTGCTCCATCAGTGTAGAAGCAGCTGTTCATAGATCGTTTTCTTCAGCATGGGATTGAAGGAACTTGCTATCTTAATAAAGTTATAATAAACAGAGGGCTCTGTCTGTTGTGTACGGATTCTTCTCACCTAATTTACAGGTATGGATTTTGACGATGGTGCTGAGAAGGAGGAGAAGGAGAAGGTGGAGGGAGTTAGTATAAAAATCTCAGAGGGCTTTTCTATTTCTGGAGCTACCTTGGCATCCATGGAGTCCTTGTCTGTGCCATTAGTATGTGCTGTTGCTTAATTCCTCTTTTCCTGAGCACAGTTTTTTATATCTATCTATGTATAATCTGGAGCTTGATGATGAAATCAGGTGCAGGAGGTTGTTGTTTTTGCTGATATGCAATGCAAGAATTGCCAGAAGAGAGTCGCTGACTTTATCACCAAAATGAATGGTACGCTTTTTTGTTTGCGCTCTTTTCAATTTAGTGATTGGTTTTGAAGGTTTACAGAAAAAGGTTTTAGCTTGGTTTTATGATTAGTGTTTTTAGATTTTGCTCGAAACAAATCTCTTTCTTAATTGACTTTAGGAGTTTCCATATCGACCTTGAGCTTATTTGTTGCATGCCTTCAAATTAGTGATTGGTTTTGAAGATGCATCGAAAAAAAATTTGTCTTTTAAAAGGTCAAGAATATTTTCAGTTTTATCTAAAACTAAATCTCTTCTTCAAATAACTTGAAGAATATATTCTTTGGTATTGACCAGGTATATGAATTTAGAATTTTACTCTTAAATTATTTTTTAAAAAATAAAAACCAAATTGATATGCAGAGGTTATTATCCTTTTTGACTAATTGAGTAAACAGAATTTTATAAAAATATTTTTTTAAAAAAATAATAACAATAGCACTTCTTCCCCAGAAGAGGTTAGGAGAGAGAAGAATGATATTGAGGAAAAAAAAAACACATCAAACCAAGTGGCCCTTAATGCCTGCCACCAAGAAATAGGCTGGCATATGTTTGGCTGTTAATTTACAGGGTAAATTATACAGATTTTTTTTGTTTATTTTATTGAAATTATATAGATTTTTTAAAATTAAAAAAATCTATATAAAAAATCTATATAATTTCAACAAAATTTAAAAAAATTATATAATTTACTCTAATTTATTATTATATTTTGATTTATTCAGATATTCTGTTCTTTTTAATTGATTACACCAAAAAGTTGCTTTGTCACCTTTTAATTAGTTTGAGGCTCTGATCTTACAAAGCTGGCTCAGCATCTTACTCTGCTCTTTGTTCTATAAAAACACAAGAAACAACAAAAGCCATAAAAAGTTTTTCGTTTTAATTAGTCATGCTCAATTCCCACACAACTATTATATTTCTCTTGGATAAGAGAATCTTTTTTGTCTTCTACATTTGGGGTTAGTTTTACTTTTGTCCCAAACACATATATCCTTGTTTATTTTGTTTTACATGTCTATAATAAATTTTAATGTCTTTTTAATTAATTATTAATGTCATCTAAATTATTAGTGAAATTAGTTGATTTTATGGAACATGTAACCATTAAAGAATGCAAACATAGATATTACATTGTCAATGTAATTCTAGATATTTGCCTTAATATCTTACTTTATAACGATGTCATTTTAAGTTTATTTGGTGAGATATATCTATATTCACATCCTCTAATAACTAGATGTTCAATAGGTAAGCTAATTTTGTTAATAATTTATATGAAATTAGCAATTAAGAAAATATTAAAAATTTACATAAACATCGAGGATAGAATTAACCAAAAAAATGTGACAAAATTGAAATTGGTCCCAAATTTAAGGCACCAAAGAGGTACTTCTACCCTTTTCTTCTAAAAGAAAATACTTATTTTGTGCCTTACTTTAAGTAATGGATTTTGGGATGACGATGCAATAAAATTTGTAGTTAAATGCTATGTATGTATGTTAAATAAATTATGAATAGATATATATTAAAGCATATTTGGTATCCATCTATTTTATTTATGATTGACTTCTATTTATTTATTTTAGATCAAAATTATTTAAAAATCTCTCTTCTCACACAGTATTTAAGGGTCTGCTTTGAATATTCAGGCAAAAAAAAAAAGGGATATACTTTAAATATATTTACATATTCATTTAAAGAAGTTCTTAAAAATCATATAATCCAGAGTCAAGTAATATAAGAATTCAATAGAAACTGAAGCATCTAAAACACCCATTTCAATCAAATCTTTTAAAAAACTTATTATACAATCACTTAAAATATGATATGCATCTAAAAATTAATATATTTATGATTATGATTGACATAAAACATTAACATGGCAACTATTTTGAACTGAACTGGTTCAGGAGAGACAGAGTCGGTGGAAGTGAATGTGTTGGAAAAGAAGGTGACGCTCACTTTTAGGTTACCAATACCAACAGTTGGCGAAGTGATGCAACGGAAAATTGCTCCAATCAGCAGGACCTCTCTCCCTAAAGTAGCCATTATCAAGCGCATATTTCGCTCTTTTCACGTGCTTAACTAGTAACTCCATCTTGTTCAAAAGAATATTCTGCAACACTCATTTTTACCTTGTACAGAATAAAAGCTTAATTACCATTCCATATTGATTTCTCTTTATTGTCTTTACTTCTTTGAATTTGTCTCCTTTTAACATTAGCGATCCTTAAAGTGTAAAAGTTGTAAAGAGAGAGAGAGAGATTTTAAAAAAAAAAAAGAGTGAGTGAGTAAGAAAATGAGTGTTATATATATATTTTTACTCTTTATGTTACTCTTCTTTTCTTTTTTTGTTTTGTTTAAAAGCATTTTATACGTTTCTTTTGGTTTGATGCATTATTCACTATAGATAATGCAATGAATATAAGATTGCAATATTACACATGTGTGGTTGGTTTTTTGTATTGTTATTCCTATCAATCAACAATTATTATGATTGTGTGGTTTTAATCTATCTAGATTCTATCCGAAACATTATGGAATATGTTGCATTTCAGGAAAGTATCAAATGACTGAAATGTCCTTATTTGCCCTTATTTTATTAGTTTTTTGTTATTATTGGTAATTAAAAATAATTTTATTATTATTATTATTTTATTAATGAACAAACTTATTATTTTATTAATGATAATTTAAAAAATATTTTTACAAGTTCAAAAAATAAAAATGAATATTTTTATTTTTTTTATTAAAGGTACATAGAGAATATTTTTAACAAATTAAAAAAATTAATAATAAATATTTTAACATATTTTTACACTAGAGTTTTATGGTCACTTGATCATTTTATCTTTCCATTCTTATATTGTTTTAATTCAACTAAACACAAAAATAGAATGAAATGTCTATTTTTTATCATAGTATATCAAATATAATTATTTCATTCCATCAAAATTTATTTCTATTCTTATTCACATTTCTATTGCCATAAAAATCGTTTCATAAACCAAATGAAGTTTATAGGCTCTACGCTTTAAAAGAATCCAAATCTGATATTGGCATTCACACCATCGCACACCAAGAAAAGGGGAAGAGAGAGAGAGAGAGAGAGAGAGAGAGAGAGAGAGAGAGAGATTTCGTCAACCTGGATTTTCTACTTATCACAATGATAAGTAGAGAGTATTCAAATCAAGTTTGAATGATACAAATTTTATTTTATTTTATTTTTCAATCTCAATAATTAATTTCTTAGGTTAACAGTTAAAATATTTTTTTTTTATTTTTATTTTATATTTTTTAAAAAAATATAAAAAATAAAATTCAAACCATTTGAACCAATTCTAGACAACCTTGGTCATCCCGCACCTCTCTATCTATTCTATTGTAATAAGTAGAGAATCCAGATTAAGATTTCCCGCATTTTGTTAACTTTTTAATCCATCTTGGTCCCCACCTTCCCACAATCATGTTCCTGGTGAGGCCATAATTTGAGGTCTTTACGTGAAAGGACCCAATGCTCAAATGATGAGGAATCTTTGACACACTGATATTCTAGATTTTTTTTATCTCTTAAATTATATATATATATATATATATATATTAATCATAGTTTTGACATGATATTAAAAGAAAATTAAAGTATTTCAGAAGCTTATTTGGCTTTAGGTCTAAATTAGGTCAGGCTGAATCAATTAAGGGCCACTCTGATTTTGTTTTTATATGTGTTTATATATATATATATATATATATATATATATATATACATACACACACACAAATATATATATATATATATATATATTATCTAAATAAATAAATAATTTTGATTTTACTTAATTGATTTTAAAGTTGTAGCGTTGAAATTGTCCTTCATGGATTTCATAGATTGACTTAAATATGTATGCTTATATTTCTTTCTTTTAGTCTCAAGGACTCAATGCCTTAGATCAAATATTCTCATTGACTCAAAAACTGAACAGTTATATTATTCTTTTATTCTATTAAAATTATAAAAAACGCAACCCCTAAAATAGATCATTTGTGGTTTGAATCAGCAGTAACATATGGAAATCAGGGGGTTGAATTCTGGTGGAACGTGAATTGGAACGTTGGATGCCCTGCCTTTACCAAAAATTTCTGAGTTGGATACCCTTGTAGCAATAAATGACTATATGTATCAAAACGAATCCTTTCCTATACAGACATCATTTTATTAGAGAAAAATAGATACAAGATGTAGAACTTAATGCTAAAAGAAAGAGAAAAAGAAAAAGCAATAGTATATGAGTTACACATCTCTCAATTTATCTCTAATATGATGTCTTATTCATCCAGTAACAAGAGTGAATTCAAGTTGCTAAATGTGATGGATGCTAAGTGTCCATGCATGCCATGGATGTTTATGTATGTTACTTTAGCCGTGATGGAGATGAGCAACTTCATTTACTCATCAGACATGCTTTGTTTTAATATTTAATATGTTAACTTTGAAATAAATGTATGTTTGCTTGTGTGATATAAAAATATTATAATGAATTGGTTTATTTATGATTGTATTATATATTTCTTGCTTATTGTATAACTGACAGTGCGTTTGGTAGTGGAAGAAAAAAGAAAGAGAAAAAGAAAGTTTGGTAAAATTTTAATTTTATTTTTATAATTATTACTTGATCATTATTTAATACTTTTTATGAATGATTATTCAATCATTAAAAGTAAAAGTATTATGGGTATTTTCTATTTATAAAATTATTTTTTTCTTTTATATTTTCATATCTAAGATTTTGTATATCAAATGAACACTTATAATTAAAAAAAGTTATTAGCATCAATTATAGGATTAGCTCTCAAAACTTTGTATTTAGATATTCTTATGGGTGGGCTAAAAAATTTCAATACATATTTAAATAACATTGCTTGATTTGACTCTCAAATTTTAAAACTTAAACGGGTTAAGGTTTATCACACCCTACAATCAACGGTGTGATCGGCATGAAAGATAGCCAAATTCTAAACAAAATGCTATCCAACACTAATGCAAATCCTTAAGATTTAATACCAAATAGAACAAATTTCAAATTTTTTATACGCATTATATGAATTTAGTTCCAATGGATTCTTATAGAAATTTCAACAGAATCTCTCGTAAATTGGACCTCTCAAAATTTCTACAAATCAGCCAACAAGTTTAATACATCAAAAGGAGATTCAGCTAACCATTTAGATCAAAATTACATCAATTTCTAGGGGTGAGGAGTCTTATCTGTGACTCCGTAGAACTACATACAATAGTCTACGATACAAAATGAATTTCAAAACAACACAAAACATGCCCACGCGAACGAATGTGCGGCTCACCAATAGTGCAAGAAAGTGCTAAAACTAAACTGCTGATGAGGGATCGGACTCAACCCTATTATCTGAAACAGATTGAAAATAAAAGGAGTGAAATGATGCACAGTGAGTAAACAAAGCTAATTATATCGTGTAAGAATAATAAGATCTTATTCAAATAGCAATTCACAGGTGAAACTATAAAAGTGATTATATGTATATAAATAAAAAAAATTTAAGTAATTCATGACTTAGATGCAGTGGGAAACATCTAATCAGTACCAATTTAGCCAGACGCAGAGCACACAACTTGTGAGGATAAATAACACAGACGTTAAGCAACTTGCTCGTGAAAATAAGAACAGATACACGTATGAGGGCCAACCATATAGGGCTGACAACACCACTGCTAGTTGGGGTACTTTACACAATGAACCATGGCTAACTTCTACTACAGTTAGCTGCAAGGTTCCGAAATAGATAGTTTCCACCAGAAATACTCTCAAAAATACATGCTCAGAGTAATCAAATTCTAACTCATATATACTTATAGTCCTAACATCTAACAGATTATCTCAATAATTATTCCTATAGTCTGAAAATCCTTAATAAGCATTTGGACCTATAAATAATCCAAAAACATATTTGAGAAAGTAAATTCATTAATGTAATTAATAAAAAATGTATTCAATAAAATAAATACAATAATTGAGGAATATGTAACCACAAACCGTGAAATAAAAGGTATAGCCAACATTATTTATTTACCTTTTAAGATGATACAAAAAATTTCCTATAATATTCTCTGCTCACTCCTTAGTTATGACTTATTCTCTTGAAAATCCTATAACACTCGTTCATAAGATTTTAGATTTTGAATGGCCATAAATTGCCTCATAAATAAACTTATCTTGTTTATCCCAAAATTTCAATATTTTATGGGTTTGAAGCATAGACTAAAAAAATTGGGTAAGGATAAGTTATACATTTCAGGTGGCTAAAGATCACCTCTCCTTACAAACGAGAGATTAATCACAATAGCAGTTCATATCATCATCTAATTGGATCTATTTGAATGAGATTCTTAAAAGGCATGGTCTCAAAATTTGAGAGGCAAATTAGACTGAGCAAGAAAGGGCCAAAAATAAAATTATAACTATTTTTTTTTAACCTCTTATTCTCCACATTCCTACTAGCATACCATATACATATATACATACATATATATATATATATATATTTCAAATGGCTAAATCCACGCTTCCCCCCATGGCTAAATCCACGCTTCCCCCCTCAATTTCACACATTCCAGCAACACACACAAAATACATGGCAGCAAGGCAATCATAGATGCGAGTATAAGAATGGAAGAAACAAGTCTACAAGAAATAACTACCCTCCTAGATAGAGCTTGAGTTCAGACCCTAAAATGTAGCCCCTTCTTCTATGATTTCCAAATACCACATTCACCAATTTAGCTCCTCAAACAACCATTAGCTTTGCACTTAAAAACTGATAACCATGAGGGGTGAAGGGAGAAGCAGACAAATAAAAAACTCAAGATCATTTAAAGGATGGAGCAACACACAACTAGTTGCAGAAGAATCAAAAAGGCTTTATGATATATTAGCAACAAGAATAACGAAAACCATACTTGAATATACTAGCCTTGCACGAAGAAACAAAATGGCTACCAAATTCTCGCACCCACTCATAGCCAAAACAAAATGGAAGGCCCAGAAATACCAGTAAGAATTGAAGTAGGTTGCGGCGAAGGAATGAAGATTCAAAGAAGAGAATACTAACTGAGGAGTCTAGCTTTGCTATCCCAAAGCTAAATGAACTAGCTCTAAACAAGGGACATGGCTGCCAAAATCCAAGAACCACCAGCTGAGAATCCCATGGCTATACTTACTCCTACCAGGCACAGTCTTACAACAAAGTCACAAGAAACCAATAGAGATTAAAGGAGTGGGGCTACTGTGAAACAAGGCTAAAGCAAAGGACAAACTTAATGGTTGTTTTTGTTTTTCTAATCTATGTTGGTTGCCCGAGAAAGAGAGAGTTCAGATGATGGAGGCGTATGGCAGAAGATTAAAAGGGAAATGACCAAAAAAACAAAACCAACCTTTTTCTACATATGAATAGGGCATTTTTGATAGTGCAACATAGTGACTTAGGAAAAGAAGAAAATTCAATCACTGGGACCCACACTACAAGCTTAGTTGATATATATGTATTTTTGTGATTTCTGTGCATATAGGTTTTGATTCTTTACAAGGTTAAGCCAAATCGAGTTAACTCATATAAATAACTTTAGTGTTTGGTGAATCCTTTGAAAGGTTCTCTTTATTGATAAATTATTAAAAATGACTTTGTAATTAATATTAATTTAATAGATAAATAAATAAAATTACAATAAATATATAAAATGATAATAAACTTATCCAAATAAGCATAATCAAAATTTTGATTATAATTTAATTCCTTACCGATCTAATATAGTTTTTTTAAAATAAAATATTTAATTTCAACAATTTAAGGAGGCTTAGTTAATTTTATGCATAAATGGGTAAGAGATAATATTTTTAAAAAACAATTTTCTGCTTGCTTTGCACAGTAGATATATATTTTATTACTACTCAAGCAGCTTTAGCCAAACACAATCAAAAAGTAGCAAAGTATTTTTGAAAAAAGAAGCTTTTTTTTTTCTTCTAAACAACAGGGCTAAACAAGACCTAAACTTCTAAATTTTTTCAAAGATTGCTTATGCCAAACTTTTTTTTTTTGTTTGAAAGAAACTAAAGAATCAAGGTTTATGTCAAAGCTTTGAAAATAAGTATAGAGATGCTTTTCAATGTTGCGATAGGTAATTCAAACCTTGTGCGTATGGATAGATGCTTCCCTTCCCCCTGCGTGAACAAATTTATTAAGCTTTAAGATGAAGTGAAGGATCTGAAAAGACTTGTCAACAAACAACTTCCTCTTGCTTAGTCTAAGCATAATCAGATTCAGATTCCAAAATGAAGGAAAGATGATATCTTATTTCTTTGGAACAATACAAAAGAACATTCTTATTCTCAAACCCCACGGAATTTGCTTTTCAACAAGTCTTTGTGTTTAACTAAGATGAAACCAATCAGTGGTTTTGTCAATTCCAACTCTGTGGCGGAAAAGGTAGGTTTTGTTTCTATTTCTAGGATTACCATTTCCGGGACTTTTATGGGATTGCTCAAGGGCTGGGGATGGAAAAATTTCTCATCAACAGATCTGCTCTTGGATGAGAGAAAATCTGAGCCCAATTTTTTTTTAATTTATAATTTATGATAATAATATTTATATATAGATAATTATTATTCTTATATATACACACACACATACATACACACACATTTATAAATTATAATTCATAATTCAAACCAATAAATTTTACTATGTGC
Organism: Erythrophleum fordii; assembly: GCA_032878935.1. Classification (NCBI taxonomy): domain Eukaryota; kingdom Viridiplantae; phylum Streptophyta; class Magnoliopsida; order Fabales; family Fabaceae; genus Erythrophleum; species Erythrophleum fordii. The sequence continues at coordinate 6,942,227 of JAVQMF010000029.1, forward strand.
CTGTTTTTGGGTATGTATTAGAAAACTTAAATTCCCATTTTCTCGTACCTAAGTGTTATTAAAACCTTAACTAACCTCTTTCATCTGCCAATATTCCGCTAGTTGTAGCATGCTCCATCCTTAAAGCAGCTTTGATCTTAACATTAAGAAAATTCCTTTTGCGAGCTTCGTTTGTAATTTTGAAGTTGAAGGAAATAAAGAACATGCATAAAAGGGGAAAGCGGGAGTGGATTAAGGGTTATTTGTGTGTGTATTAGATGTAAACATTAAAACATGGTCAAGGCATTCACTTTTTGTAACAATATTGTTGAATAAATTATTATATTTTAAAGCTTATATATTATTAAACAAAGCTAACTGTTGATTCCCAATAATATTTTTCCCTTTGACTCTTGCTAACTAGCACTCTAATAAAGCATTTATTAGCTTTGTTTTAAATTAAAAACTATTTAAATAAAAAAGTTTGGAGAAGCAACAATGGACATTAATTTCAAACACATTAGAAATTGACATCTCTTGTTATAGCCCTAAGCACAAAGATCAACATGAGAGCGAGACTTATTAAGAAGCAGATAAAAGTCCATCCCATAGGGCAATTCGGATCACCTATAGTAAGTGGAATGACTCTAGCACATGCAATCAAAGTTTATCCAACCATCTAGCTGATCGAACGGCCTAAAGCAAGCTACGTCAGAGACAATTTTTTCTTTCTCCCCTAAAAGACCCCAAAACACAATGTTTTTTTTGGGTTTCCTCTGAGAATTTAGGACCGATATAAGCCTTCCTTCATGCATCTTTCCTTCTAAGATCAATTTTTGCACCCTATCAAGTAGAAAGCAAGCAAATGCCATGGTAGATCCCAACTCACATAAGCAGACCCCTATTCCATGCTACTTCCACTCCATCTGTAGCCATATTTGAGAGACACAGGAAATTTAACAGACTCTGCATTTCTATCTTCTACTCCTACATCTTCCTACCAATTAGCAACCACTAAAAATAGAAAGGAGCTTTTGCTCTTTTGCCTCAGGCTCACTCACATCGTCCTCTTTTCGATCACTAAGTAAATTTTTGAAGATATCTCTATGTACTCACGCATACGTCGGCAGCCTCACCAAGTAAAACTAGCAGGTCCCTAAAACCCAATTCGTCGAAACTCTGAAGAAAATGAAGATAACTCCAAATAGGAAGGTTTATAATGAGGTCATTCATGCTCTTGCAAAGGGAAGGCTTGTGAAAGAAGCTGTCAACCTTATGAGCACGATGGAAGATGATAGTATTGCTCCAAATGTTGCTACATACAACTCACTGATCAAGGCTCTTCGCAAAGCTCGCTTAATTGAAAAAGCTAAAGAAATTTTAGATGAGATGTTGTAATGGGGCCAGTCCCTTACAATTCTGACTTATCATGCTTGGTTCCGTACTCTAAGAACTAAAGAGGAGGTATTTGAGCTTTGGAACAAGATGAGAGAGGTGGGTTGCCACCAAACTAGTGAGAGTTAATAATGTCGATAAGAAGGTTTTGCTAGTGGCTTTAGCTTTATATTATCTTTAGTTATGGAGTGAGATGAAGAAATATGGATTCAACCCTGATCATAGCTCTTATACTGCATTGATTCACAAGCTATTTCTGAATGGAAAAATGGAGGATGCATGCTCATGGGTTGTTTCTGAAAAAAATGGAGGATGCATACACATTATTTAGAGATGCAGGAGAAAGTCTTCCCTGCCAAGACCTAAAATGCAATGCTCTAGAGCAGACAAAAAAATTGGTGCACAAGTAAAACGGTCCGTTTTACAGTGTTTTAATAGGAAAAAAAAAATAGTGCGGCTACGTGTCACTTACAAGATCATTGGATTAGATGGACAGATGAGATTTGATGACTGCATTTCATGCAACCAGCTATATGAATTTAGAGGATTGGATCCCTATTGAGTGCCATGGCTAAATGCAAAAGTCCTATTTGTTTCCTTTTACCAATTGAGTTAATTCATGTTCCTTAATAAAAAAAAAAATTCCCATAAAATAATAAAAGATATATTAAATAAATAAATACTTAAATGTTAACCAAAAAAGCCCAACAATTTATATATAATTTAAATATTTATCACATAAATAATTTAAAAAACATAACAATTTTTTAGATGAAGTGGAATAATCTAAAAAAATTTCAGATAAATTTGAATAAATGACTTAAAAGTATAATTTTATCATTAAAAAGTGCACATAAATAAAATTAATGCCATCTGTCATTCCTATTAATTTTTAACTAAAAGTTTTTAATGTATAAAATTAAAACACATAACTAATTTTTTATAGACACTAGTAAGTAATACCAAAATTTGCATAATCTGTACCTTAAATCGTCGTATATAATTTATAGTGGAAAAAATTAATTAATTAATCCTTATAATTTACATCACTTTTAATCTAGTCCCTACAATATATTTTCTTTATCAAATCCTTCCTTGTAGTTTTTAATTATTTTAAAGTTAATCCTTATAATTTGCTAAGGTTACAAAGCCAACCTTTAAGGTGCTTACGTGGACTAATGTCATTAAATTTTGTTTTAAGTGGGAAACAGAATGCTGAAGTGTCCCCAACATAAGCATTAAGCCACTAGAGAAATTAAAACATAGCATTCTTCTTCATGCTTAAGGCTTCAAAATGCATCTCCACCCTCACCATGAATACGCCTTCCTCTTCAGCTTGCACACGTAGAGACAAACGTCTTTATATGTACTCTTATCTATCACACTTTTGTCATAGTGAGCATGTCATGTTTAGTTAGGCGTGAGAGAAGTAGATGTAAAGTGAAAATTTGGTAAACTATCATTTTTATCCTTATAATCATTATTTAATATTATCTATAAATTATTATTTAATTATTAAAAGTAATGATATTATAAATATTTTCTATTTACAAAATTACATTCTTTTCTTTTCTATTTTCATACCTAGCTTTCTATGTATCAAACGAGTATCTTTTTCTTTCTAATGTGGCTGTCACTTGTTTCTTGGCACTTTTTTTTGTAGCAAATCTTGGCCTCCCAATTTCCTAACTCTCTCTCTCACACATACTATACTACATTACCTATTCTCTCTCTCTCTCTCCCCCTTTGCATATACCTCTTTATTTATCATTTGCTTCCTTCACTCATTTTTTTAGTGTTTGGTAAAGATTGGTTTAGTGGGTTGGGTAGCAATAGCTGACAACATAGATGATATAGTAGGGAAATCTTGTCGTAGCAAAAAGTTGGAAGTATGTTCATGGAGAAATTGAAAAAAAAAAAATCTGAGTTCCTGCTTAAGTTTTCCTTTATCCCTGTACCCACTTTTTCAAGTTTTGGTTTAGTTTATTCACTAGTGCTAATTGCTATATGATTTTAGCATTGATCTGGTAATTTCAGTCTTTGTTGTGATATGTTTTCTTTCACTGCAATGACATCACTATTTTGCGGGGCCTTTAATTGGTTGCTTAAAAAATGGACTAGGAAAAAGGAAGTTTGAAGCAGGAAATTCTTGTATGTTAGAAGAAGCTCTAAAGTCATTTTTAGTTTAGAATATGAAGACAAATAACATATTTGCAATACTTAAAATACTGTTCTGATATATTTTTAACAAGGTTGGTTAATCCGTAAATTGTCAAAGAAATAATAATAAAAATTTTGGCAAACATAACAGCAGTAATAATATTTGTCCTAAAACTAATAAAAGCTAGAATTCAAATTTAACCAATCTAAATTCTAGCACTCCAGCTCATTGATCAAGGGTCAAATGTAAATTCGAACCCCATGAGTCCGAATTTTAGTTGGGTTGCAAGCTAGCCTACAACATGCAGCCTTCGCGTCTCGTCTTCTCATGCAGGCAGGCACAGTAAAGCACAGTGAAAAGGGAAGAAGGGGAATTAAATTGTGTAAAGAACACATGGTAAGAGCTAATTAGTTGAGTCATATTTTTGTAAATTCTGATTGGTTGAAAAATAATGAAATAATAATATTATAGTAAAAGGACAAAAATGCCCTTGGTCATTGGCTATAAATTGAACCCTTCTGGCCATTTTTTACTCTGTCCTTCTCTTTGCTTTGCTTATTGTGGCTCAAAGTTCTTCTAGTCAAAATTTCTTGTTTTTACTTTATCAGTTTTGATTCTGCTACAAATTAAGAGCAAAGTGAATAAAATTGGTTAGAAAAATCGCGTTCTCCGACAAAGTATAAGGTAAGTTGAAGAAAGTAACAAAAAGTATGTTTGTAATATTATTTTTAATATTGTATTGTTTATTGATAAATTTGTGGAATGATAATATTTTTTACTATATTATAAAATATATACATGTTCGATGATTTTTTGTGTAATAATGTTTAAGTGCATATATATGATTATTTGTTTATTGTGATTATTTTATTATTGTTGTTGTTACATTAGATTTATATGAAATGAAATATGAAAATGACGAAAATTAGTTATTTTAGGTTTTTTTGTGCAATAATATTTTAGATTTTTTACTATTGTTGTTATTTTGGTTAGAAAAAAAAATGAAAGAAACATGAGTTAAAATAAATTAAAAAAGAAAGAAAAGATAACATATAGTTGGAAAATAAATAGAATGTAGGAAAAGAAATAAATTTATATAGATGCAAGAAGAAATATATTTTATTTTAATAAGTACAACAATAAAGGAAGAATGAACAAATTTAAATAAGTAAAAAATAATTGTGAAACATATAATATTAATAGTATAAGAAATAAATTTAAATAGTTAGTGAAAAATAAAAATATATACTTTATTTATTATTAAAAATTTTATATTATATACATTTTATATTAAAAAACAAAAAGAATATTAGAGGAAAATGATTTAAATAGTTAAAAAATAAGTGTATAAATTTTAATATCGATAACCAAAGAAATAAATTTAAAGAGTTAGTAAAAAATATAAGTATATGCTTTATTAATTATTGAGAAATTTATATTAAATATATTTTACATTAATAAGAACAAAAAGAATATTAGAAGAAAATGATTTAAATAGTGAAAAAATAAGAGTATAAATTTTAATATCCTTGATAAAAGAAATAAATTTAGATAATCGAGAGAAAAAAGAAATATTTGCTTTATTAATTATTATAAAATTTATATTATATATATATATATATATATTATATGAATAAAAACAAGATAATAATAGAAGAAAATGATTTACAATAGTAAAAAATAAGAGAATAAATTTTAACATCAATAGTAAAAAATAAATTGATATAGTATAAAAAACAATATTAGCATAAAATAATTAAAATAGGTAAAAAAATGAGTTCAAAATTCATTTTATTAATAGTAAAAAATGCAATTGTATAAAGTAATGTTAATAGTAAGAAAGAACATATTATATAATGCTAGAATAAAAAAGGTAAAATAGAAAAAAATGTTTATACAGTTAAAGAAAAAAGGTTATATATTTAAAAGTCAAAATATTTTATATTTATAATGCAAGAAATAAATGTATATAGTTATTAAAAAGAAATAGGGTTAAAGGAAATAAATTTATATATATATATATATATATTAAAAGTATGCATAATTTTTTATAAAAAAAAAGATGCGTAAAAAGAAATGTATAATTGTAAAATATTGGTGCAAAAACATGAAAAGATAAAATATGTTACAAGAATAACTATTTTGAGTACGTTTGTTATTAGGATATTTTGAAGGAAATAAAATAGTTGGGAGAAATGAGATTATTTGCATTTATGCGAATGGAAGATTTTTCGAAAGTGCACAGGGTACAACATTTCAGTGTATAATGTCAAGATACATAAAAGTTGGCACTGATATCACCTTAGAAGAGTTAAAATAAGTAATTATTCAAAAGTTACGCCTTCCTGCAAACCAGATTGTATCTGATTTGGTATATAGGCTCCCGGACAGTAAATCCAACATTGTACCAAGCGGTTATACTGGAAGATGATGGTGATGTGCAGAGAATGTGGCAATCACACTCATGTTTCCCTACAGAATTGAATGCAATTGAAATATATGTAACCATCCAAAATATTGACCCACCTTTGAGTATTGAATTTCATTTAGCCTCAGTGAATGAAATGCTACCATCACCTAATATGTTTTATAGATCAACAACTTATCAAATGGTCTCAATAACGGGTAGTTCGCATTTGATAAGTTGTTGAAAATGAAGATGAATATGATGCAGAGCTTAACCTTGGTTATAACAATGATGATGAAGATAATGACGGTTATACCGATAATGAAGCCGATGATGACATTTATGATAGTGAAGGTAATGATGATGAAACCGTCGATATTGAACTAGCATCCCACTATGTTGACCCTGTTGCTGCGTTCTTCCAGCAAGTTAATTTGGCCTTAGCACGAGGTGATAAATTTGAAAAGCTGGTTAATCAAATACAAATGAATGATCAAAAGTTATTTGTTGGATTAACGTATTCAAATCAAAAAGTATTGTGATGCACTGTGAAACTCTATTTTATAAAGGTACACCACAATTTTAAGAAGTACGTTACAAGCAAAAAGTATGAAGAATGTCAGTGTGTGAATTATGGTAGTAACTGTAAATGATAGGTCAAAGCATACAAGAAAGGTAAAGGTAAGGGATCGTTTTGGCATATTACAAGATATGTGGGTCCATATACATGTTTGTCTTCAACCATGTCACAAGACCATCCAAAATTAGATTTCGATATTATCTTATCATGTATCGTAACAATGATGACAGAAACACTCGATGTTCCAATTAGGTAGATAATCGAGCAAATGAAGAACTTGTTTGGTTACACTATCTCTTATAGAAAAGACATGGGAGCAAAATATAAAGCTACCGCTATTGCTTTTGGTAACTGAGAGAGCTCCTATGTCACATTATCCCAGTGGATGGCTGCAGTCTAATAGAGCATACTCAGCTCATATGTTGAGTTTGTGATGAATGAAGCTTCCCAGAATGTCTCTACTAGTAAGCCAATTTTAGTATTTAAGCATGTATTTTGGGCATTAAAGTCTTGTATAAATGTATTTGAGCACTTTAACCTAATGATTCAAGTCGATGACACATTTTTCTACGGTAAATATAAAGGGACACTATTAATGGTAATGGCGCAGGATGGTGATCGTCATATTATTCCCTTTTCCTTTGTTATCGTGGAAGGATAAACACAATCAGTATGAACATGGTTCTTGTATAACTTACGTAAGTGAGTATTACCAAGAAACCATGTTATTTGCTTGATATCAGATAGACATCCATCGATTTTATCTGTCGTTACTAATTTTTAAATTAATTGGCAGCCACTCTATGGGTATCATGTTTTTTATCTTCATTATGTAGCAAGTAACCTCCACACGCATTATAGATCATCTGATTTAAAGCAGAAGTTAAAAAATATTGGTATGCTTTATTTTCTATTTGATTATATGTGTCGTATATTATTAATAAATAATAATAGATACACTAATCATGTTATATAGGTTATGCATATGAGCGTCGGTATGTTGATGAGAAATTAGCTTATAGTAGTCATACATGAAGAAGTAGCCAGATGGATTGCAAAAATCCCTAGAGAACAATGGACTTGTACATATAATGTAGAAGGTCGACAATACAGCCACGTAATAACCAACCTAATCCAGTGCATGAATGGTGTCTTAAAAGGGGTCAAGTCTTTACCTATATCAAGCATAGTGAAAGCAACATATTATCAGGTCAACTAATATTTTGTGCAACGTGTTCAATAGGTTAATGCTCAAATGAATGCAAATTAGGTTTACTCGCAAACCTTGATAAAGAGGATAGCGGTCAATGTGCAACACTCCTATTCATGTGTTGTACGCATGCTCAATCGGGAAGCTACGTTGTTTGAGGTTGAGGAGCCATATGACTAAATGAATCGCCAATACAGTCGTTGTTATAAGGTTAACTTGATCAAGCATATATGTAATTGTGGTGAATTTCAAGTGAAGAAATATCCGGGCTAGTATATTTTTGTGGCATGTGTAGCAACGGCTCTTGAGCCATTTCAATTTGTGGATTATGTATTTATACTGGACACAGTGTGTAATGTATATAGTAATATGTTTCACTCCATTAGAGGAGAAAAATATTGGTTGCATCTAAGTGGTCCAAAGTTAATTCTAAACCCATCAATGCTTCATGAGTGAGGTCGACGTCATTAGACTTGTTATCGAAATAAAATAGATTTTAGGACCTCGTCATAATTAAGTAGATATAGCCTCTGCAGACAGATCGGTTATAATCATTCCTTTTGCCCACATCGCAATGCTGGCCCTTAATAATGTAGTAACAAAAATTGTAATTGATGATAAATACGTTAGATGACTCATTCTCTGTATGTGTATGTTAACAAGAGCATTGTATGACATTTATGCTAGTAACTTAAAAAAGAATAATAGTTCGTCATAAATTTTTATATGATAAGTTATTTTTTATCAATCATTTATGTTTATTTTAAATAAATATTTGTTTATTGTGTTTTTTTTCCTATAGATGCCATGACTGGAGTCAACCAATCCATTTATCCAAGTCCAAAGGATGTTTCACTTCTATACCTACGGGAGCGACATATCTCATAGGCAATTTGGGATGGCGAGGTATAATAAAATATTTATTGCTATTTCTTGTTTCATTTATTCATTTAGTTATATGATTTATCTTTATTTACAGGACCATCAGATACTTCGCCCTCGATGAGTTCTACACGATGATCATTTAGGTGATCCGCCTTTAGCCATTGTCTATTATTTGAGATAGTCTAGTTTTTATGGTGTTGGGCAAGTCAAACAGTTCGAGTACGATACATCACTAGTGAGTGTACTAATAGAGCGGTGGTGTCTTGAGACATATACATTTCACACTACTTAAAGAAAGTGTACGATTACTCTCAAGGACATAGTAGTGTAGTTAAGGCTATCGATCGAGGGAGACCCTGTTGTGAGGGAATAAGTTTCAATTGGCTAGAAGTGTGTCAATGGCTTTTAGGAATCACACCACCAGTTGATCAAATTGACGGACAACAACTTTTCATTACCTAATTAGCCTACAATTTTTCACATCTAGTAGATGACATGGATGATGAGACAGTGCGTCAGTTGACCCATGCCTATAATCTTTGTATGCTTAGGAGGTGGTTGATGCTAGATAGACCCAGTTATCAAGTTTACTTGATGTATCTGCTCTTACTAGATGATTTTGAGCAGGCTAGTCATTGTAGTTGGAGATTAATAGTATTAGTTTATCCTTACCATGAGCTTTGTAATGTAACATATAAGAATGATTCTAGTATCACTGGATGTTTAATGTTACTATATTTGTAGGCATGAGTTCGATTTCCTATACCTGCACCCAAGGTACCACCTACCCCTGACTCTTAGATTGAGGAATATCTTGTACTTTCACCTCTTGGTTTCAAATATGAACTAGAATTAATATTTTTACATACTCAATTTAATTATGTTGACTTCATTTATCATCTATGATTTACATAATGTTTCTTTATTGTAATAGATGGCGGAATGTTAGACGACTTCCGTGCCTGAGTGTTAGAGCCCTCCAATTATATAGAGTTTTGTTGGATGCAATGAAGGATGATGAAGTGTATGCCCACTTAAACTCATAATATTCATCATTCCTTTATTATTTACTATTTACTTACTATTTTATCTAATGTCGGTTACAGATTGTATAGCATCCATACCAGCCACAAGCGGTGCAAAAATTGATTCAGGAGTATTGTTTGACTTTCCCAGATATTTGGATTATATCTATGCCACTCATACGCTTCTGGATCATAGAGTGGCACCATCCAAATTGCATCCTATGACAATTTGGTCGCCATAAACTAATTCCTTAAGAAGTAGTTAGATTAGACTCTCTCTATAATTTATAACTTTAGGGAAGAACTTAGACTAACTGGATGTTTAAGTATAGCATTTTCATCCAACGATAATATAGATGGCACGATACTATATCTTAATCTCTTGTCACTAAGGAGCCTTTTGATCGCACATTTAAATATATGCGATGGTACTAGCAATGCACGCGTCAATAGATCCAAGGGTCGAGTGTTGTTACTAGATATGCAATACAATTTTTTATAACTTATCAACTCTATTATCGTTATTTTTTAAATTCATTACATATCAATATTTAACTGTTTAACTATTTATTCTTTGTTTTCTTAGGTTGATATAATAAAGAGGCTTTATATGATACATTTACAAGATCTTTTGCTTGTAGATTTTTGTGATATTGTCAGCCGAGACTCTAGCAATATATATTACGTGCTCTCTATAAATAACGATTTTCACTATTTTTTCAGCCAGTTGATCAAGCAACGAATCTTCCCAGGCCTCAGATTTTGCTAGGTTGTTCAAGAAAGAGATGTCAAGGCTGCTTGTCCACCTAGCAACCTACTATTAGAAGAAATAATCAACAACAACAAGAGCTATTGCAGCAAGATATTAGTTTTCATATTCCTAGTATATCTCTGTACATTTTTAACTCTAGTGCAACAGGATATGGGTATGCTTAGTCCATCTTATCCTATACTACCAGTTCAGTTCGGCGAAATGAGTGGAGCAAGTCTCTCTTCTTCTGTACAACCCTCACCTTCATCTATCTCTTTTGGATTATTTGCTGAGCTTTTGTTTGATACATCAACATTTAATATCGCATATTTTAGTTGCTCCTTTGAGCCAGGAGGATTATCACAATCAGGATTTATGATACCGCATCAACCGATTCATCCAGTTTAATCCCCATCTTTAAATTTAAATATAAATCCCACAGCACAGGAACAACAAAAACCATAAGAATTAGGGCAACAACGGTCACGCCATGAAAGGAAAAAAATCTCGTTGTGGTGCGGGAAGTCATTTAGTATAAATATATTTACAATATTTACATTGGTGTAATTTTGTTTATCAATTCTTATATAATTTATTTATTTAATTTTATTTTTCATTTAATTTTTTTCTATACAAAATTGTAAATCAACTTTTAAAAAATACTAAATATATATTAAGTTAATTTAATCAACCAACTATTAAATTAATTTTATGAAACAAATATTCAATCAAGCAAGTATTTAACAAAAAATATAATCTTTATGATAATACATATTTAGTTATTTTTATAAAGCAAAGATTTCATAAAATATTTAAACTTAATCTTGAAATAAAATAAAATAATGTAATATAATAGGAATTTGACTTAATCTTTCATCTTATTCAAATCAAATAAATTTAAAAATATAGATAAATATTTTATCTTATTATATTCAAATGAAATAAAAGTATTGCATAGAATTCAAATTGAAGCAATCCAAATTTCTTGTTTACTTAAAAAATATGTGGAATTTCATTGCTACTCAATATAACTTCAAATGTTTATTATTTTTTAGTCAATATTTTATTTCTTATTTCTTTTTATTATTTAAATCTTCTGATATTACTTCTTAAATTTTTTATTAAATCAAAATAATTTTTTATATATACATTGCTTCCTTAATTTTATATAATTATTATTATATTTATTAGTATTTTAATAACTAAAATTACTTAAATAAATAAGTATCTTCTTTAATTTATTTCTTCTTAATTAAAAATTTTTATTAACAAAGTAAAAAAACAAATTAATTCTAAGGGAATTCGGATTACACCAATCCAAATTCCTATTTTGTTCCATAAAAAAAATTTAATTTAAATTCAGATGATATCCATCTGGATTTTTTTAAAAAAATTAATTTACTTCAAATTCAAAAAATTTGGATGAATACCCTTGGAATTTGAAGTTTTTATTATCTCTTGGTGTATATTTTTTCACTTGTTACTTTTACGTCATTTCCATTATTTTTTATTACATCCGCGTAAAGAAGCCTTAGTTAATCTCTTAAAGGAATTCTATTTGTGTAAGGTCCATAAAAGGATGGGATGAGCAAATTTATCAAAATCTTGTAATGACACCTTTAACTAGCTTATGTAAGGCAAAGTTTTCGCAAATGAGCTTTATAACATAGTCAGCAAGCAAGTCTTATTAGAATCCTTAAGTATTTGCGTTGTAGGAAATTCTTTCCTTACCAATTTTTCTAAATTCAATATTTTTTTAATTGATACAAAAGGTTGAAATTAGAGAACATAATATATCACAAGTCACATGGTTTAATATCTTGAGTTCATCATATCACATGATGGAAAAATAGAAGAATATGTAAATCATAAGATTTAAGCGAGGTGAATAAAATAGAAAAGTACTTTGATTATTATTTGTAATAAAAGAGTATCACTCAAATTTAATAATAAATTTGACCATACAACTATAAAGCCTGTAATGTTTTATAGAACTAAGTGTTAGCTAATACAAAGTCAATAAGAAAACAAGTTCAATGTTGTAGAGATGATAATGTTATGTTTGATAAGTGGACATCCTAAATAAGATAGAATTAGAAATGAATGTATTAGAGAGAAAAGAGAGGTCGCACCTATTGTAGAAAAGATTGTATAATTATGACTTAGATGATTTAGACATGTATAGAAGAGACTTATAGAACCCTAATTAGGAGAATAGCTTAAATAAAAAGTAGTCCAATAGTTAGAGATAGATAGAGACTAAGAAAAATTATAGGAGAAATTATTAAAAAATATTTAGATTTAAATGATTGATTTAAAAATATGATTTACAATAAAATTTTATGATATCGATTGGTCTATATAACCAACCTCATTTAGTGGGAAAAAAGTTTTATTGTTATTATATAAGAGGTTGAAATTGTTCTTATAGCCTATCCCACACAAATTAATCGTTGTACTTTACACTACAAACATGTTAGAATTGTTATGAGTTGTTGGCTTAATTTGGCCTTAATAAATTTATTAAAGGCTTGGACTTTAAAACTCATATGTCTTATAAGCTTTTTGGTCTAACAACTAACTCTATGTGTGCAAGCTACGATGGAAGACGCGTTCACAATGAAGATGGAGATACATTTTCAAAGCCTTAAGAATGAAACAAAATGTTACATTTGGTATACAGAAAGTTAGATATAGAAATAGAAATGAAAAGTAAAAATATGATTTTAGAAATATAAAATGATTTTAATATTTCTATTTTTAATGATTGAATAATGATTAATAGATAGTGTTAAGTAATGATTGAGTAATAATTATAAATACAAAATAGACATTACATAAAATTTTGCTTTTTCAATTTATTTTTCTCTATCTAACCAAACAAGGCCTAACTTGTCTAATAGCTTATGTGGCATCAATGCCACCTCAGATGGCTTATGAGGGGAGTATCACATAACTCTGTTAGTCACTTAAGACAAAATTTAATATCGTCAATGTATATATGTATCATGGGAAGTGACTTTGTAACCTTAGCAAATTATAAAGATTAACTTTAAAATGGTTAAAAATTATAGAAATAAATTATAAAAAGTAAATTATAAAAATTAAATTAAAAATTAATATAAATTATGAGAACCAAATAATTAATTTTCCTTTTATACCGTTCGAGATCCTAACCCTCCAAGCGAATTGGACCAAAAAAGTTCCAGCCCGAACCCGCTAGCGTCAAGATACACGGAAACACCGGGTTGGGTGTTTGCACAGCGCACGATTTGCGTCGTACATCCGACCTCAGGCAAATATTGCCAATTTCTACAAAAGGGGCGGAACAGTTTCCTTCACGATTTCTGATCCAATTCGGACCCTCCGCGCGTACTCTTCGTTTTTGCACTAACCTCTAGTTCTTCCTGGGTGGTTTCAAGAACACGCCCAAAACCCTAACCCTAATCCTAATCATACGAACCGTCTCCGTCCATGGCCTCCGATGCACATGGCTCCCGTCGTAAGCACCAGCGGTCATACTCTCCCGAAGAAGTCGAAAGATCCTCGAAGCGTCACAAGCACCGGCATCACAGCCACCGGCATCATAGGCACCGCCACAGTAGCAAGAAACGCGAAGAAGAGCTTGAACTCGATGCCGAAACTGTTGATAAGGTTCCTTCTCCAACCGTTACCCCTAATTTTGGTCCGAAGACCCGTGGGCCTGATGATGATGTGGAGGAGGGGGAGATTCTCGAAGAGGAGGGTTTTGGTGGCCAAGATGGTGAGATTGGAAAAAAGCAGACGGAGTCTGATCCTGAGTCTGGTGAAATTATGGTCACGGGAGATCGAGGTATTCGATCTGATAATACGAATCTGGTAGGTTATGATCGAATTTATTTATTTTTCTTTATCTTTGCTACTTGTCGCATCTGTCTGGTTGCTGAGGAAGTGGAGGCTATGAAACTAGAAGTTAAAAGAAATCATTGGTTTCTTGTTTGGTGTTTTTTTAGTTTGTAAACTTAAATTATATTACTTTTGGTGATTTTAGGTATTTCAATGTATTTCACTTCCTCTCGGTAACCAAACAGGGCTCTAAATCAGTTTTTTCAAACTGTATAATGAATTTCTTATTCATGAGAGTTTGGTAGAATACCCTGTCAGTGTCTCATAGATATGTAGAACCCGCTTGCACTACATGAACATGAGTGAATTGCAAAAGAAGTCTCTCTAGGCGTTTCAGTGAAGACTGATGGCTTACGGTTAATCTGTAAGAGCTGGTTACGTGTCCTTTTTTTCCCCGCTTAAATTATATATTTTGTATATTGACTGATATAAATGTGTCTGCGTTTGTGTTTTTTAAAATTCATTTTGCTTTAACTTAATTAGGACCAGTAACATATGCACATAATTACCTCTCTTGCTGGGCAGGTACCTTTCACGGAAGAGATTTTGTTGCATCGGGAAGATGCTGTTCCTTCTAAAGAGACAGTACGGATCAATACTAAAAGTTCAAAAACTAATAATGAGGACATTAGCAATGGTAAATTTTTTAGTCCAGGATTGGATGGAGAAGATGGTACTCGCCATCAGAGATGCACTGGTTATAGTATACATGAAGGTGAAGGTTCTCCTACTCATTCAAGTGCTGAGTCTTTAGATGGAAAGCATGCCAGAGCTAGTTCAGATGGTTTGGGCAATGGGTATTTGGATAGTAAATCTTCCAAAGAGGATAAATGGCGGCATGGGGAACTTGGATGTTTTAAAGGAAATGAGAAGCTGAAAGGTGACTATGATAATGAAGATCTGGAGGTTAATGGAGGTAAACTAAGCATTCATAAGAACTCCTCCTCTGAAAGTGGAGGAGGCAAATATAGGACGACCTTGGGAAGTTCACCTTCTAGTTATAGATGTAGGAGTCGATCCAGATCGAGTGGTCATACTCATAGTATAATAGAGGAATATGCTCATTCCAAGAGACGGAACCGTGGGGAACATGGGATACAACGATATGCTGGAAGACATAAGGCTGATTATGACCTTGATGAGGAAAGAATGGTGGAACGTGGCAGGGAGCGTGGGCATGTTAGTAGAGATTTAGTGGTAGGTGATGGAAGGGAGCACAGTTCCAGTTATTACAGTTGGGAGGCCCGAGATAGAGATAGGAGCAAGGACAAGGATGTGGATAGGGACCTTAGAAGGGAAAAGGAACGAGAAAGGAGCCAGAATAGGGAGGATGACCGTGGGCGTAGGAGGGAAAAAGAACGTGAAAGGAGCCATGAGAGGGATAGAAGGGATGTTGAAAAAGATAGAAGTAGAGGAAGAGAGGTGGACAAGGATAGAAGAAGAGAAAAGGAACAGGATAGGAGCTGGGAGACAATGGTTGAGCGGGGTAGAAGGGAGAAGGAAAGAGAAAGAAGCAGGGACAGAACAAGGGGTGGAGAGAGAGGAAGAGGCCGGGAGAGTGAAAGGGATGATAAGAATCGAGAAAGAGATAAGATTAGGGAGAGGGAGAGGGAGAGGCGAGATGATATAAATAGGCATAAGGAAAGACACACTCTTGATAAAGATAAAAGTTTTCGTTATGAGGATGGTAATGAGAGCCAGGATAGATATAGATACTCTAGGCATTCAAGACATGAAGAAATGGAAAGCCATCGGGAGAGAAAAAGAAATTCTGAACCTGTAAAAGTTGATAACCCCATGGGCATTTCCTTGGAAAGGGGTCAAAACAAACTAGAAAGGTATTCATATTTTCATCTATAAAATTTCTGTATAAAAATAAGTTTTCTGTTTGCATTTGTTTGTTTTATACTGTTATTTTGGGAATACCTAACTTTATTTTATTCATTTATATTGACTGCAGAGGTGAGGATGAACAAGATGACTTAGATGAGACGGTTACCTTGCAGTTTGCTGAACAAGAAGAGGAAGATCTCAATAGAATTAAGGAGGAGAGTAGAAGGAGAAGGGAAGCAATCTTAGAGAAATATAAGAAGCAGCAGCCACAGCAGCATCAGCAAGAAGAACAAACTCCTGAAAATGAAGAAAAAGGTTTTCCCCGGCTCTCCCCTCCTTCTCTTTATTAGTCTGAGTAATTTGCAATTAGTATCAGTTAATCACGCTGCTGCTTGAAATTCTTTATTATATCATAACTTGCTGCATACCTGAGTTGTCTGTGTATATGAGATTCCAGTCAATAATATAGTTTTCAAATGATTACTGTTAGATCATATATCCGAAGTGTCTTTTTGGAAAGTGAAATTCTAAAGCATATAACACGTTTAGTGATGCTGAATATGTGGATATTAAAACTGTTTTGATCCACTTGTTCAGTCCATCACAATGATCCTCTGCTGTGCAACCATGTTAAGTTATGCTCTTGAGGAGATGCCATTAGATATACAGTGACTGTCAATAGTATTTGTTTTAGATTGAGTCACATGCTCCGTACTGATTTTGTTGACTTTTTTAGAATGTTTTATCCTGGGCATTCATGGTAGAAATTATTGATGTGCTGAACTTTTGCTCATATTCTAGCTTGAATCTATCACGCTATCATTGATTCTAGCATTGACTCCTTAGTCACTTGAATATTCAGCAATAAAGTCCATATGTTGCATGTTGCACATAAGCTTCTCTTCATGCTATAAAGTTTGTATGCTAGTTATATTAGTTGAAAAACGAGACGTAACCTGTTTACTAACATAGTGTGCTTTAGCATTTGCTTCTCTTCTGATTATTCCTGATGTGTTTTATATAAATTATTTGATATGATACATTCGTCATAAGAAATTATGGTTCATTTTAGTTTTTTTTTTCCTTATTACTTTCTCTGCCTTTTTTTTCCCCTCCCTGTTATGATTGTTGTATTTACATCTTTTCTGAGTTTTTTATTGCTCAACCAACAATTTTTCTGGTTTTGATAGTAATATATGGTATGAGGTCAGAAGGGATGCCTGTTAATTGGAGATGTAGAGGTCTATTTATTCTGTGGAAAAGACCTAAGAATGTTACAGTGACACTCAATACAGATACATAAGTAAAGAAGACTCCGAAGTTGGATGATACATGTGTGTTAAATTTGTTTATTGTCCTTTTTTTTTTTAATTTGCTTACTATTTGTATATGTTGACCACTATGGGTTATTTTCTATACTAAAGCTTACATTTTGAACTATTGTTAGATAAGGATCCTGTGGATATTCTGGCTGCTGTTCCTGAAGCTCCTGAAGCTAAGAATGATGGTGTTGATGTTTTTGAAGTGGAACCATCTTTTGCTGTTGGTAAATCTCCTCTAGAAAATGGAAATGATGCTTCTGAGAAGATCCCTGGTGCTGCTGGGGGCTTGGGAGAGGGTACTCCAAAGGTTTGTCCATTCCTTAGTCTATATTTTGAAGAAAACATCATAACTAAAAATGCGATTTTGGTCAAACTCCTTTTATCTATTTGACTTTGAAGCTCATTTATAACATTTACAGAGTGAGAGATCAGATGACAAATTTTGTGATGACATATTTGGTGAGACTCCAACTGGAGTTCGCAAATTGGTAAGTGTTTGGTTAACTCATTGTGTTTTATGATGACAGCTATTATTTGTCCACTCAAGTTGGTAAGTTGCTGTTTCTCTTGTAAGTAATCATATTGTCTATCTCTGTACTATTAATGCTTCTGGCAGGCAATGGTATTGTGGTATCTTTAAGCTATAAACCGATGCTTATAGAAGTAGAATGTTATGGGTAGTGGATAGGTATTTGAAGTTTCATAACTCCTCCACTCTCTAAATAAAAATAAAATAAGTAAAAGCAAATTAACGCATTTGCATGAGTGGGTGTGAATATTTTAGTTACTGATTAAGGAGTTGTGATATGGAGAAAATTTTAATTTTGTACTTCTTGGATGATTACTTTTATGGAGCCTCCCTCCCCCTCCCCCTTCTTACCTTCTGCCTAAGATTTTCCTTTGCATGTGTACTTTGTTGTAATTTTTTTATCTATCCACAACATCTTTCCTTTCCAAGCTCAGTGGCGTTAATTATTAACATACTTTCAGTGTGATGGGTCATTTTTACTGCTGGGTTGTGATATGGTGCAGATAATCTTAAGTGGCCACTGAATTTTGTAGTTGAATGCTTTTATTAAAATTTTCTTGCACAATTTTTATGCTTTGCTTAAGTTGTTAAATAAGTCATCAGTTTTTTTTAATAAGTTCCTGACGGAAACCAGAATAGAAACTAGGAATTGTATATAAATGTACAGAGTAACACTTACAAACAGCTGGTTCTTATTTCTTGTTTCTTTTTCCCTCTCCATAATATCTATTAAGAATTTGTCTGCTTTTGCTGCAGGGGAAAGGAGATGGATTGCGGGTTGAGAGGGGTGGATTGCTTGACAATTGGGATGATGCAGAGGGCTATTACAGTAAGTATCACATTTAACTGTATCTAGCTGTTTTGATTATTCTTTTTGATTGTTGACTTGAGGATTTACTAATTTTTGTGGCCCTGTGCTGGCTATGCACCCTGGTGAGGGCGGTTATATGTTTTTGGACATCCTTTATCAAAGGAAAATTCTGATTCATTTTGCATTGCAAGTTAGGATTCACAATAAAAAATTGAGGAAAAACCTAAGAATGTTATATTGACACTCTATACATTGATAGTAACTAATTTTTTATTATAGAATTTCTATTGGATCTGTTCAGTTATATTTTGTCAATGTGATGTGGAAAGTCTCCTGGAACAATTAGAATTCCTAAAAGTTGTTGGCCTGGTTTTTGTATGTTGGTCCTGCTTATCTTTGTTCTCCTGGTTGGGATAATATGTCTAGTAATATTTCTATGCAACTTCATAGGCTATTGTTTTGGTGAAATACTTGATGGCTGATATTTCCATGTGATTTCACAGGCTATCGTTTTGGTGAAATACTTGATGGCCGATATGAAGTTACTGCTGCTCATGGTAGAGGTGTCTTTTCAACGGTTGTTCGGGCAAAGAATCTCAAGGCTGGTAATGGTGAGCCAGAAGAAGTAGCTATAAAAATTATTCGTAATAATGACACTATGTGAGTTATAATGGTTCCCTAGTATTCTTATCAAATATATTTTGCATATAGCATGCGGTTCTGTTGCTCATTGTTAGGTGTCTAATGTGGCACAGGTACAAGGCTGGTTTGGATGAGTTGGTGATACTAAAGAAATTAGTAGGTGCAGATCCAGATGACAAGCGTCATTGTGTTCGTTTCCTTTCAAGTTTTAAGTACAGGAATCACCTTTGTTTAGTTTTTGAATCTCTTCATATGAATCTGCGTGAGGTTTTAAAGAAGTTTGGTCGCAATATTGGCCTTAGGCTAACAGCTGTGAGAGCGTACACGAAACAACTTTTTATTGCACTGAAGCATCTTCGGAACTGTGGTGTTCTCCATTGTGATATAAAGCCAGATAATATGTTGGTGCGTCTAAAATATATTTTTGTGGTTGTCTTGGTACTTCTCCCAAAAAAAAAAGTCATTTTTATTTTGTAAATAAACATTTTTCCTCTTTTGATTAGGTGAATGAGGCTAAAAATGTGTTGAAGCTTTGTGACTTTGGTAATGCTATGTTCGCTGGAAAGAATGAGGTTACACCATACCTTGTGAGTCGCTTTTATCGTGCCCCTGAAATAAGTAAGTTTTATTTCATAGTATCTATAATTTTGTTGTACACAACCCTATTTTCACGTTGAATATCTTATAGTTACCAACTATTGAGTTTTTGTATGTTTCTGTTCAGTACTTGGCTTGCCATATGATCATCCGCTGGATATGTGGTCTGTAGGCTGTTGTTTGTATGAACTGTATACTGGAAAAGTTCTCTTTCCAGGTCATACTAACAATGACATGCTACGGCTGCACATGGAATTGAAGGGCCCTTTTCCAAAGAAGATGCTTCGTAAGGTAAACATTTATTATTTATATGATTATTATGAGTTGTCTGCTGCAGTTTAAACTTTGACCGTGAATATTTCTGTGATAAAGTAGGTTTGATTTTGGTCCTATATGAATCTCTTTTATGGAAGAATCACTAAAAAAGAAATCTTGTTGAAGATATGGTCACTAAGGTTTGAAATTTTTGGGGAGGATGGAACGAAGTGGGTCATAAGAAATGGATTGGAAAGAGAAGGGATGGAAATGAATGAAGTTAGTATACCCTTTTATGGAAGTTGTTAGAAGACTAGAGACATAAGGGAGGGGATTGGTCAGAAAATTGAATCCAAAATTCCAATATACCCTTATTATATTAAATCTTCTTGCAAATATTTTTAGAATTTGCTGCCTTCTTGGTTCCTTCTTTGTTATGTCAATAAATTCTTTTTCTACTATCGTAAGTATGATGTTTTAAGCTGTGTATGTATGTATGTATGTATGTGTTTCTTGATCTCTTTATGTATATGTGTGTAAAAACCTCGGCTATTAAGTTTCACTACCTCAATCTCTCAAACACTTGAGTGAAAACTTGCTTTTGATGACGTTGCTCCCAAATAATGGTACTTGTACACGTACCATCCCACCCCCTCTTCCCCCCAAAAAAAAATGAGGAATGACCAATAGAGTGGTTAATTTAATCAATATTTGGTTATTATGTATTATTGGCTATATTTCTTAGTGGTTTATGTTTATCTGTAGGGCTTCATTGTGGGTTAAGTATCCCAAACCATTGTTTTGGATGACAAGAGTAATGGGGTGGGGCATCCTAATTTCCATACCCCTCCAAATTGGTGGGTTTGGGCTGGGTAAAGTTCTTATTCTTATTACTATTATTGTTTAGTCGCTTATCCTCTCACTTTCAATTTAATAAACACAATGCCAACGGCTCAATTGTTCTGTATTTATAACAAAAATGTATTACATTGGTATATATGTGGCAAAAAGAAGCTATACTACGAAACTAGCTAATTAAAATAGATAAAAAAAACTAATCTGTAAAAGTCATGGGTTAACTAATCCCTAGAAGTTAGGAATTATAATAACTAGCTCCTAAGGACAGAAGATTACAACAATTAATCCCTAAAGGTAGGGATTACAATGACTATGATAATTGCAGCTGCATACACACCGTATTTTCCCCACTTATAGTTGGAAATTTCATCCTTCAAACTCACTGGAGTCCGTGAACATTATAATTTTCTAACAATGGAGAGGTGTTACTATCTATTTTTTCCATTGAACTTCAGTCGTTCAGACAACTGAGTGGGAACTCTCTCCTACCCAGCCTCACCCCACCTTGCTATCTTCAAAACTTCCAATTAAGCTTTTATGAGTGTGTTTTTGCTAGGAACTGATTCTTCTTCTTCTTCTATTTTATTTATTTTATCTTTTCTCTTCCCTTTTCCCTCCTGTTGTGACTAGCTTTTTCATCCTTGTATGCGGCCTGTGTCTTAAAATGAATTTGTAGTGTTTCTGAACAAATCTGTTATTTGTATATATGCTTGCAGGGAGCATTTATTGAACAGCATTTTGACCAGGACTTGAATTTTCTTGCCACAGAAGAGGATCCAGTAACAAAAAAGGTGTGTAAGACTTTTTATTGTATTTCCGAGGCAATTATGTTGCCTTTGTTAAGTAGATGGATATGCATTTTTTATAAGTCTGTTGATAGTGGTGCCAATTTGATTGTTTAGACTATAAAGCGGATGATTCTCAACATAAAGCCCAAAGATATTGGAACAATCATTGCCGGTTCTCCTGGAGAGGATCCAAAGATGTCGGCCAATTTCAAAGATCTTCTGGACAAGGTTTTTGTCCTGGATCCAGACAAGAGGTTGACAGTCTCACAAGCATTAAACCACCCATTCATCACTGGCAAGTGAACAATGTTGCTGATTTTGACTCCGAAATAATGTTGGCTGATATTTGTACATAATGACCCAATTCATATTGTGATTCTAATCATTTGACATTATTTATCTTCTCTGCCCGGTCCAAGGGGTATCAGCAACACTTGCTGGCCTGTTGAAGTCATAAAGGGTGATGTCTGGTCAGGCGTACACTTTACTGGCGGTTCTTTCAGTGGAATGTACTGTTCTATTGTAAGACAACTTGCCAATGGCAGTTTCCCCCTTCTTGTATGGC
Source organism: Erythrophleum fordii (assembly GCA_032878935.1). Lineage (NCBI taxonomy): Eukaryota > Viridiplantae > Streptophyta > Magnoliopsida > Fabales > Fabaceae > Erythrophleum > Erythrophleum fordii. The sequence goes on from JAVQMF010000029.1 coordinate 6,964,705, forward strand.
CATTGTGTAATTTAGTCTCTTAGTTTTTTTTAGTATAGCAGTATTTGTACTTCAGACATTATTTTTACAATTATCTTTTATAATGGGAAATTTGATTAGCAGTTGCTTTTATGATCTTTTGCTGAATATTGGCTGTTATATTGTGTTTTAATCTATTTCTGTTGTAGCATTGGCTTCTGCAACGTTTATTTAACTTTTTGCCTTTTTTAGTTAATAATGGTCCTTCTCATTTGTTACTGTCAGTGCCAGTTCATTTGTCCTTACATTTGCATATTTACTTGGATCCTGGAGATGCTAATTTAATTTTTCATTCAGGAGACATACCAACGCTGTGAGGCAACCCTCCAGTTCTTAGATGCTTAAAAGGCACCCAGGAGAAGGTACCATGGTTTGTTTATTGGGAAATTAATTTGACCACGTTGGAATGAATTATGATTTACTTAGGATCTTATTAGTACCCATAGATTAGTCACTCGGTTTGATCGGAAATTAATAAAGTTGTGCTTGTGTGGTCTTTTTGGAGTCATTGGGAAAGTCTTAATGGTTGCTGTTGCTAATTAAGTACATGTAATGTGGGCATGTACATTATGGAATTAAAATCTGTGCGCTGGCATTATTCTATTGCTTCATAAATAAGTCACATAAGTGATACTGTCTTGAAGAGTGTTGTATTTTTATCTTTTTTGGTGGTGTTCCTCTGATGAATCAGGCTGTATAACATGCCAATTGCTTGGCTTGTTGTGCGCCTCTTCTTTTAGCTTGGAAATATTAATGTGCTTAGTATGTTAATTTTGTTAGCTTCTCCATGTATCCAAAATCTATGTACTTTTTTGTTTCAATTATTTTGTTTAATTTGAATTTATGCATATCCTAATGAAATTGCGTTGCATCTTATCCATGGTCTGGTCATTCTGGAGGCATTTCCACTGGAGGTGTTTGGCTGTGTTCTTGAAGCAAATTCTTATCTCAGGGGGTAATTAAATCTAGAAACTTCTGTTCAGTTAACCTTGTGGTATGGGTTAGAGTTGATGTTGCCTGTATTTGATGGAATTCTCTGGGTTTTAATTTCCTTTTTCTCTTTTTAGGTACAGTACCTTTGATCCTGCTATTTTTGTAAGTATATTCATGTCCAACTTACTTTCTCATCTTGTCTGCATTTGTCATTGATGATCAATGGCCTGAGGTTTCCTATGATTAGTTACTCTTAGTTCTCATCTTTGTATTTTATAAGTTGATATTTTGCTAGCTCCATCGTTTCAATGTATCACAACTTCATTCAAGTTGTCAGCCGTGTTTATGATGGTAAAATATCGGTTGTGTATCGAACAACATTGTTAGTGATTTCTTGTGCTACTGTTTGTCTGAATTCTATGTATGGCATGCTGAGCTCCTTCCGTATCATGGTTGTCCTGATGCCCCTTTAAACAGTTTGCTCTTTTGTCATATTCTTACATTAAGTCTGTTCTATTTGAAACCTCTTGGGACTGGACTCTTTATCCTCAAATGTAACTAGTTTTTGCTGTCAATTCTGAATAAGTCTTTTTCTCATCTTCATATATGCCACTGTCTGTCTACTTTTATTTCCTGATCCATTCATGGACTAGAAACTATTTTCTCTCCTTGCAGCTTAATAATATTTCTGTGCAGTTTATATTGATGCAAACTTCTTGGCAAGTAGCTCAGAATTAAATATATGTAGGCTTATAAGTTAACTGAAGCTGCTTCAGGATGATTGTGGATCCCAATACTCTCAACTAGAATAGGCCAGAAATGCCGTGATCCTGTGATACATTTTGGTGAGCATTTATTAAGAAAGCTAAAAGCTGTGAACTTAGAGAATCATGAAACAGCAGCTTATAAGTTGGCTAAAGCTGCTTTGGTGTGAATGTGGATCCTCGTACTCTTAACTGGAATATGCAAGTAATCCAGAAATACCGTGATGCATTTTGGTGAGCTTCTATTGAGACGGCTAATATATGTGAACATAGAGAATAATGAAACAACTTTATCTGAGCAGCAATTTCTTGTGTGTATGTGAGGGAAAAGGGAACTTCGTGCACATTCCTCCTAACCTTGCTTTTTCTGGAATTGGTAAAAATTAAATGAGTTCATAATTCTTATATTTTCTAGCCTGTTGTTTTATAGGACTGTTCTTTTGGTATAACATGGGATAGGCACTTAGAAATCAGAGAGGTGAACAAAACAAATGGATGAATGAATGATGGAGACTAACAACGATTTGTAGGTGGCTGATTCCTAGATTATGTTACTTGCCTTTTTCCTTCTTGTTCCTTTAGCCTAAGGTCCTAACTAGTCTTGAGGATATGCTTGGTACATGGTTAGTTGGGCGGATACACCTTGGCATTTTTCTTTCTTCCTTTCTCAGATTTCAGTGCATAATGTATGACATCTCTATACATTTGCATACTAGCTTGACTTTTTATGTTTGCATCTATAATCTAGTTTAAGCTCTAGTTCTCAATACCTTCATGGCGCATGCCAAAGAATGCACGAAAAATGAAAATTCTACAGCATGGGTTTTTTTTTTTTAAATACAAATATTTTATTAGGAGAAATTTAGTTGGAGGTGAATTTCCCAACTGATATGGGCTTATCATGTGTGACCTAAAGAATCTCCGTTTCCTAATGCAGAAGTTTGAAGAACGACCCAAATAACTACCTCAGCCTTTTAAAGTTTTGGAGGATCTACCTTTATTTTTGCTCTTTACCTCTGTTTTGTTTGTTTTGGATGATATCTTACCATCTCTTAGTTGTATCTCATCCTTTTCCTCTAATATAACATTTTATTTTATTAAATATATTCATTAAAAACAAACAAATTATCTTCCAGTGAGCGGGTATCATTAAGAGGGATCTGTGAATTGAAGTCGATTGTGGTGAAACTTAAACTTTTTAGAAGAACTTTGGTATTCAATTGTCTCGGGTTGATAGTTACAACTGTACAGGTTGCATTGGGTTGGTTTAGGTGTTGTTTTCCAGCCAATCCAATTAACCATGTGCAGGTTCAACTGGGTCCAGTTGAGGAAAAAATTCAGTTAATCCAAACTTACACAACCAAGTGTGGGTCGGGTTGGATCTGGTTCAGGTTGACTTGGACTTTCTTTAGGTCGAATGGTGCCATTTTTGGTTATTTTTCCCAAGTAACATTGTTCTATGAAAATATTTTTCCATTTAGTGCTGGTTCATGGGTCAGGAGGGGTGTTTATGGGTTGGGTTATTAGAACTTGCAACATGATGAGATTGATTTGGGGATTTGACAGTGCAAACTACCGATGGGAACCAACCCATCGAGTTTGCTGCTGGTTTGGTTGTTGAGGTGTAAGGTTCAAGGGTAGGAAAACAAAAAAGGTACATGATGGGCCAAGTATGTCTCCATATCATGGCTAATCCAACACAGAAGCTCCAGCTAGAGGATTTGCATAAATCAGTAACCCAGATCAGGGTCTATATTTGGATAAGTCATTGACTGTAATATTCCTGTGAGTAACTCCAGTCTCAAGCAAAAAACCTTAACATGATGATTGCCTCAGCCTTGGCAGTGAGCTCTATGTCCAATGCTTCTTAATCACTGTCCGCCAAGATTTGGTTGATGCCAAACAAGCCAGCTGAAGTCCTTTGCAAGAACTTGACAACTCTGGTAAACATTGAATGCCAGATAGGATTGCTTGAGAAGCCATAAAGCTGCTCTCAATTTCGTTTGATAATTCCATCACACCCAGCTTCCTTGGGGATTCTTTTACTAGTATCATCAGCATTATGTTTGCTGGATCCAGATATCTTGCTGGAGACAATGCTATTATAATGTTGAGTGATTGAATTTTGAATATTTTATTTTGTATCGCTCCTGCACTGACGGGGATCTGTGATACAAATCCGAATTTCATCAAACAGACCAATGAGCCTCACTGCGATGGCTACGAGCTGTGATATCATCAAGAGAGCTCAGGATCACTTATCTCAGGTTACCCAATCTATGGAAGCCCTCATCAAAGATGGTGGTGTTACAATGCAAACAATCTAGCTACCTCTTAAATACTACTCTGTGTAATATATGCACGTGTGAAACCATAAATTCAACTAAGAAATGCAGACATAAAATTATGACTATTATGAAAATGGGTAGGGGTAAAAGAGAAGAAAATAGTTACTTCTGATGTAGAGGACCAACTTCGGAGGTCTGGAAGCCTGGAAATTGGCACAGACACCACATGACAAAATTTAAAGTGCCTATATGTAATTTTAAGTTTCGTATTGTGTATTGTGTTGTATCTAATACGAATATTCATTTTGTCTAGCATGGACACAAGTCATTTTACAGTGTCTCTGCTTCATAGCCTGAGGTGAACTGCAAGTTTTCTGGAAACAAAGTAGCATTTGCATAATGAATGAGGAGTTCTCTCTATTCCCTCGATGCTGAGTTGTGTGATTGTCAATTTGATTAGTACCCCTTGTGCTTGTTTAATCAATTCCCATGTTATTTTATTTGCTAATTTTCCTCTGGGTTCTGATTCAGCAATATTATCTTGTTGTGCGTCTTAATGGGAAACGAATTGAGGTAAGACTATCTGGATGTACCTGCTTAGTCTGGTCGTTTTAACATGTGGATTTGTACTTAAAGTGTCCTCTTGTCCTGAACTTTCATTAGAAAATCATAAGATAAGACGGATGCACTAAATTTTTATTAACTTGCAAATGGTATAATCTCTCTTTCTAATATTTAGTTCTTCAATTACAGAAGACTAGGAGTATATCACTAAGAGTATATCATACCATTATTTTGTTGTGCTTGACCTTTCTGTATCTTCTTGTTTGGCCTGTTGCCGCTTAACTAAAGTGATCCTACTCTATCGAGTGATTCATGCCAGTTTTGTTGGAAAGGTGCTTGAATTAGGAGAGAAACTGTGTAGATATTATGGAGATGAGGGTGGAAAGTTTTGGTAGTAAGTTTGAATGTGTTTTTTCTACTGTGATCGGGCTCAGGTGACCTAGAATAAGTGTTTTTTTCGTCTGTTTACATGTCGTGTGTTGGGGGTCTTTTTTAAGCATCTCTTATGCTAATGGATTTACTGGGGAACTAACATTTATGGTCATATTTGTTTATCAATTACCCGTGCGTAAAGTAGCAGTCTTGCTTTTTAGATTCGTTAGTAGCAGCTGTGTGAAAATGCAGGGGATCCGGATCTCTCTTTTTTTTTCTCCACTCCAGCTTCTGTTGGCAGCATTAGTGCAAGGACATGATTTAGATAAAGTTTAGTTGAAGGTTTTGTGATCAAGTCTTTTGATAAAATTTATAACGTGAATATATTTTTTAAGTTAATATCTCATCATTGATTACTTAAAAAAGGTTTGAAAAATGTCGTAGTAAATATTTAAACTAAAGCAGTGCAAAGTTGTGTTATTTTAAGGTACCGCAGTATCTGATTGGATTAGTTTTGTGCAACTGAGTTGATTTTTCTCGGGGAATTGGTGGCAATTATTACGTCTACGAAAACTCGCTTTTTTTTTAGATGTTTAAATTATATTGTTCTTTTTAAATTTGAGGATGTATATTATGTTTTTAAAATGTGATTTGTCATTAAATTGGTAAGGGGATTGAGTCACGGTTTAATAGGCTAATCATAATTGAATTGATAATAATTAGATATATATTTTTAAAATTTTAATGTAAAGTAGATATTAGTAAGTTGTAAATATTTGATTATTTTTAGTCAGAAACAAAAATTTGAGATGTTATTTTTAGTCAGAAACAAAAATTACTTATAATTAGAAGTTAGAAGTATTTTAAGTTGAATTTTTAGAATTTTTAAAAATATTATGAAAAAAAAAAGAAAAGTAAAAAGCAAATGGTAATTTTGACTAAATATTCTGATATTTAAGAAAAATGTTGATAGAAAATAAAACATGGTAAAAAGCAAGTATTAAAATGTGTGTTTTTGTTTCTTTTACATATATTTTTTTAAATTTTTCTTTATTTTAACTTTTTTTAGTGCTTTTTATTTAGTTTTTTAGTTTTAGATGTATTATTTTATTTTATAAAAAAATCTTTAAAAAAGTTCAATAATTAGTTTAATTAATTTTGTATTAGCCTAATTTTGATTGGTTTAACCAATTGATTATTTTTTAAGTTAATTGAGTTAGAGTTTGGTTTTTGGTCTAATCAATCCAATCAGTTGGTTTGATTAAATTTTGATAACATTGCTAGAAAGTAAAGAAAGAGTTATATAGACTTATTTTGTACCAAAAGATGAGTTATATTTATTTTAACTAAAATTATTATATATATAATATGAGTGAGTATTAAATATGTGTTTTAATTAATATAAAATTTATAATTCTCAACACAATAAATAATATTAAAATAAATGTTTAAAAATTTATTTTTACAAGATATTTTTAATAAAGGAAATAAATATTATTCTTAAAAGGTATTTTGGTTATATTGTAGTTTTATTTTTTTAAGGTTAAAATGCATAGAATTTCTTGAATTTTGAATTATATGTAAATATTTTTTTAACTTCTAAAACTTAATAATAGATTATTTTAAATTTAAGATCATGTATAAATAATCTTGTCCGTTGTTAGTTAACTAACAATAAGGTGAGACAGCAAGAGTTATTTTCGTATAATTTAAAATTGAGTGTGATATTTATATATAATTTAAACATCAAAAGGGTTATTTGTATAAAAAATAAAATTTAGAACAGTTTATTCAATCTGATGTAGTACTTTTTTGTTAGTAAATTAACTGATTTATTATTGGTAGGAGTTATTTGTATAAATTTAAAAGTTTGTGGGAGTTTTGAGAGTTAGGAAATAATTTGTATATAATTCAAAATTTTTGTATATTTTAACTTATTAGGGTTGTGCAATGAACACTCATGCGGGAGGTGAATGTACGTTTTTGGTACAAGATTTGATAGAATCCTTATGTGAATTAATAATCTAGTTGGTCTTAAAAGTGAAGTCAGTTTTTCCCGATAGCTGCGGGAGCAATTAAGTCACAGCCATTGACCACGCTCTAATTTAAAATTGTGAGTGCTGTAGTATGACGCATTTATGGACGGTTGTTATGAAATTTGAGTATTTCGATTGAAAAATGTATTTATATTGTAATTTATATTTCGTATTTATGGACGATGGTTACAAAATGTGAATTGTGGGTTGAAGTGGTGAAAGCTTTTTCCTTTCTCGGAGTCTTGACGCCTGTTATGAGCAAGAATCACTCAAGCTAGACCATTTTTCAATTGCTTGTGTCGCAAGCGTAGACTCTGGGACAGTCTTGTATGATATTTAATAATTGTCGTATCGAACTGTAGGGCAACATCGCTTTAAAACATTATCTACAGCTAGATTTTACCAATCGTGTAGGGTTTGGCACCCCTTCTAGCTCAATTGTATTGAGCTCTGGAGTATACTGAGCATTTCACCTAACAGGGTAACAGTTTCGCACTCTTGGGATGCGTAACTGGTTTAACCAGGGGCAATGTTGTAACAAAGTGAAAGAACAAAAAAGGTGGCTCAAGGACTTTCAGGTGCGGATTAGAGGCTGTTCCTAACCAAAACAATCCGTATGGACCCAAAAAAAAAAAAAAAAAAATGGAAGCAATCAGTCATAATGTGGTGGACTAGGAGAAATTTAGGCTGGAGAAATCAAGTTAATCATGATGGGATTTGTCCGTGTCAATTACTCTGAAATTTATATCTGATATCTACATGTGTCTTTTGGATTTCATCATCGACTTGAAAGTTGTTTGTCTTGGTTTTTTTCTCTGTGGGCTTGTTTGTCTTTTTCTTTGTTTTTTTGGTTTTTTTGGGGGGGGGGGGGGGGGGTGGGGCGGCATCAAGTATCAATTATTGAGAAACATGCCTTCATAAACTAAAAGCTTCGTTGAGCACAAAGATGAACATTACTTTGATTAAGCAGCGCTTTGGGAGAATAACCAAACGAAGCACAAATCCTCGGGCAACATGTGGAAACAAACTAAAAGCAAACCATATACCATTACAAAAATACAAACCAACTGAAATGCTACCCCTTCTTCCCCTTGCTCTCTTTCCCCTAATATGAACCTTAGTCATCAAAGCCTTTCTAACTCAGCTTGGTCTTGCCATGAGGCGCTCTATGTGACTGGTGCTTCTGAAGGCAAAACTTTAGTTGTAGTTTAGCGACTCGGATAGTCACTTTTTGTTATTTACAGGCAGAGTCTTCAATGGGCAAAGCCCAGTAAGCGAACATGTTGGGCTTTGGCTCTAAGCAACTGCTAATGCGTTTCGATGCACTTTCTAGGGAGCACCTTGGTTTTGGAATGTGTTGTTCAACGTCATGAATAATCTTTCTCTATTGTCGGAGACTTATCAATAGGTTTTTACTTATCTAGCTTCCATTAACATAACATTTCACTTGGCAATCAAGTTGCCACTTCACTAACAGCCACAAAGAGCGAATAAAAGTGATCCTAATGGAAGTGACAGCTCAAGACAAAGGATTTTATAGGCTTGTAGCTTCTTTTCTTTGACTGAAAGATAGATAATTAGTCCTTCTCATTAGTATTTGAAGTAGGACTTTAACATCTATACTCCTTCACCCTAGCAGTGGAGTTGCTTGTTTTGATTATCTCATCTCGGCATCTAAAGATTGAGAAAGGCGGAATTCTTGAGCCCAACAGGTTGAGTGCTATCCTTATGCCTCTGGTAATCAAAACAATTAGTCCAATCAAGTCGCAAAAGTTTTCATCTGGTTGTTCTTCTCCGATAGGACAGGCAGCTCAAACCAGGGAAATGGCAAGCAACTGCGTAGTTGAGGCATGTCTTTTTTCTTGCTCTTGGACTGGCTCCCTGAACCTGGCTTCAACATATAAATTTTCCAATCACTAAAGGTAGCCAAGCCTAGCTTGTCATAGATCCGATTGATCATCTTGTGCGGTTTTCAACGGCTAACTATGAACTATGTTGGGTTCTTCTGTGCATTGTAGAACCTGGTTCACTACATGTATTATTTTATTTCACCTTTGGCGAACTCCATTCTTTTTAAAGAATTTTAAGTTTAGACCACCTTCAGAAAAAGATGTCCCACTTAAGGAACTTTTAGAAGCGAGAGGGAAAGGAGAAAGTAAGCCTAGATCAGGCGGCGCTCTAAGCTTACCCACAAGAAAGAATGGTAAGGAAGACTTAGGCAAACTAGAAGAGAAAAGAAAGTAAAAGAGCCGAGGGACAATGTCATAAGCTACTGGTTGAGATTAGATTCTATTCGCATCGAAAGGAAACCTAGTGATTCTCACACTGCAGGTAGCCAGCCTAAGGATAATCACAGTCTTACAAGTTGTCGTGAACAAATTAGATGCTCAAAGAAGAGAAATCGTAGCAACCAGGGCATGTATCATATAAAGGAGGAAAATTAAACTCAATTTAAGGAAATTCAGTTTAAATAAATAAATGTCTAGTAAATCCAAACTTGAACTAGGTATATTTTTCTCGGGTCTAAATAATTAAAATAATTTTTCCTTAAAAAGCACTTGGAAGCCATTCAAACTTTGGCTGAAGTCTTGTAATTTATAATTTTAAGCAAGGGCCACATTTTGGAATCTCCATTCTTGCCCTATATTTCTTCAGACTAAAGGTAGCTTATTTGGTCACTTTACATGCCATTCCTCCTTTCAAAATATCTCCCCTCTTCCCGTGAATCTATGAGGTTAGAAAAGGAGCATGTTAGCCCCTTGTGCAGTGAACTCTTGAAGCTTTTGCATTTCCTCTTCCTATGTGCTTCATCCCAAACCACTCGTGAGGGGAGAGCTTTAAGGAATTGAGGGATTCTTCATTTCTTTTTCATGCATGCATCTTCATCCCACGAAACTCTCTTCAAATCGTGATCATGGCTACTCTACTTCCTTCATCTAAGCCTGAAGATTTTTTCTTTCTCTCAGCTGTTGTGTTCTCAAACCACCCATCTTCACTCTGTTATGCTGCTTGGCTCACGAAGACAGCAGCATCTTCCTCTTCTGCTTCTGTTCACGAGGCTTGCCATCCCGTGCCTACTTGAAGCTGCCATCTCTGTGGTTCTTTCATGCTATACAAGCTTTTGCAAGATTTCTCTTCAGCTGCAATGTCCAAGCTCATTCTTGCTCTATCTCCAAGATTTCTCTACAGTTATCTCGAATCTTCTCCTTGATAAAGCAATAAGGGATTCTCAAGCTCTATGTCATCTTTGTCTATAATCTGATGCTCCTGTTTCAGAATTTACTTAAAAAACTTAAGCTCTAGTGGTGGAACCAGTTGAAATGGAATCATTCCTCTTGTAACAAAAATGGCACCTTGAAGACCTGGAAGCACACATTCAACCAAAACATTCACTAATTGATAAGACCTTCCAAAACCCATAGATTACGCCTTGAAATTGGCTTAGATCTCAAATCGGGTACATGGCTTGCAACAAAAGAAGCTATCAGAAGAACTAGAAATAACACACCACTTAAACCTGCTAAGCGTTGAGGTTTTTTTTTTTTTTCCTTCCTGGTGTGTGGGTAACACTCACAACTACGGACTGCCTAAGTCTATGGTCCAAAGAAGTGGAGCATCAGTTGAGGTGTGGGATGGACGTGGGTTGAGATTCTAGGTTCTTCTTCACCTTGATATGATGAATTTAACATTGTCCTTGCACTACTACTTATCGGGTAGTTTAGTAAAAGCTTTTCAATAGTTACTTGTGGGTGTTCCCCCGTAGGGTGTCCCAAGAAGAGACTCGAACTGTATCCCTTGCACATCTTTAAAGATGTGCAGGGTCTACATATCTGATTTAGGTTGTCTAGATTTTTTTTTTTATTTTTTTTATAAATATTGATTTTTTTTATTTGAAAAGATACAAAATAAAAAATAAAAATAATTTTTTAACTACAAATTTTTATAAAAATAATGATTTAAGTAATAAAATATAAAATTTAGACTATCCAAATAAATTTAGAATACATCTTAAGGATATGCAGGCTTTGCACATCCTTAAAATGTACAGGAGATCTGGTCCTGCAGATGAGGCTAAGCATTGCTTACTCATGCCAATGAGGGATGAAGGTATGCCCCCTGGGTTACATAATCAAACCCTCAGTGACAAGTTGTGGCTGACATTGGTTCCCATAGGTGCTTATAAGCCATTGTGTAGCTTAAAAAGAAAAGAAGGTAAAAGTGACCTATCTGATAATAGTATCCCCCTTGGCTGGAAATCAAGTGGCTTAACACTTTCTTTTGATTCCTTTATGTTTTTCTGTTATCTAAAGACAATGGCTTGGAAACTATTGGCTCGAATGGGAGGCTCCTATGTAATCTTACCAATATTTTTAAAATTGGACCGGTCATTGCACCGGTAAAAATACTGGTTCAAAGTTTATTGGTTCGACTGTGGTCGAATTGGTAATAATTAAAAAAAAAAAAATATATATATAATATAATATAATTTTAACATTTTTTATAGGTATATTTATATAAAATTCATACTTACTATTAAATATTTGATATGGCAAGCTTGGTCACAGGATTTTTGTAGTTTAAGTGGATAGGGGTTGGAATCTTTGAGTCTTTATTTACAAATTTTGGAAGGAACAATTAATATGTATATATATATATAAAAATTTGCACACATGCGTAGGGCAACACTTGTTGCAAAAGTGGCAATCTCCCTTCTTGTAATGCACAACGTCAAGGGTTCGAATCTGTGTCTTTTTCCTTTAGGAGAAATGGTGATTGGCTTTCGTGGAGACATGGAGAGACAGGGTTCGAGACTTGGAGAAGACATTTTGAAGCATTTACCATGCGGGATCGGTTCAACCAACGGAGGAGGCAACGGTTTTTGTTGAAAACTGGCCAGTCAAACTTGGGTTTTGACTAAAGTTGACCGGTTTTTAAGGATGTCAGTTCTTGAGCTTCTCCAGATCGGATTATGGTCCCATTCATCGGTTTTTCGATTGAACTAACTGATTCGATCTGGTTTTCATTATCATGAATCTTACTACCTTCTTTTAAAAGATAATCATGAAAGGCAATGCCTCTTAATTTATTTAGGGTTTTGTCTCCTAAAGGCTTCTTTAAAGATCTATAGTGCATGGCTGCAAATATGGTGAATGCACTTTCCGTCTACAATTGTATAAGAAGTAGATTACCTAAAATACTTTAAGTGTAGTAAAAAGAGAAAAAAAAAAAAAGGAAAATGTAATATTCACATGATAAATATGGATTCCACTTACTTATTTCTTTCTCTCTCTTTCTTTTATTTCTTGAAGTACTTCAGGAGATCCATATTCAATTACATAAATCTAAATTCAATTCCCCTACAGTGGAGAGAAAGCCCTCCTACTGTAAAGAAAGAAAACTTCCACGAAAGGAGAAAAAACTACCATAGATGGAGGGGGGGAAAAAAATCTCTCACAAGGACAGTGTTTGACCCCAAAAATGAAAAAAAAAAAAATCAAGGAATACAAAAGAGTAGCCCAGAAATTTAAAAGGGCGAAGGCCTTTTCTTGACAGTGAGAACGCTTGCAGAGAAACGAGTTGTCTTAAAAAAGCTCATCCAAGAGTGTTTGGGAATAATACATATATATATATACATATATATATATATATATATCTTATTTTATAGTTCAATGTATAATCTAATATTTTTTAAGAAGTTTTGATGTTTATTGATTTATAAATTTTTTAAAATCTTATTTTTTTCTTATTTTAAAATTGTAGAATTATTTTAAATAAAAACATTATTTTATCGAACTTCAAATGGGCTCCAAGTTTGGGGATTTTATTCAGGCTTAATTTTTTATTTTCCTGAAAGTTTGGTCCGAGATAACAAAACTCAGCCTATGATTAGATTCGCTCTTTAATTTATTTTTTTAAGACCTAAATATTTCTTATGGAGGAAATCTTAAATTAGATTGGCAAACTGGCAATACCTAATTACTTCTACTATAATTTGCCGTGCAAATGAAGCTCCGTTTTCGTGACATGACTCGTACTGTGATTCTTTCAAACTTGAGACTCAAAAGTGCCCTTTATAGTCTCCAGACTCTCAACAAGTTCACGAAACAATTTGCTTTTCAACTCAGTCTTAACTTCTTGGCTTTGGTTTTTGTTTCTTTATCTGCAAAAAATTACTGTATGGTAGTGGATTGAGGTGAGGGACAAGTCGTGTTGATTTCTTGTTCTACGTACAACTTTGACATTGAAGCCACTGTCATATAGTCTGTTTGTTATATGTGAGGACCAGTCTTTTGGCCACCATTAATATAGGTCTTTGGCGTGGCGTGTGAGCTGCTCTACTGACAATGGTATCATTAGGTGGGACACTTCATTTTGCTTCCAAAAATGGTCCATCACAATGTTGCACCATTTGAAAAGTTCAATATCATTCACTTCATAAATTTCTACGGCTGTTGCTATTCTTAGTTGAATTTAATACACGTACACACACACAAACATACATGTTATAAGATTCCAACTTAAAATCAATTGATGTCAAATGAAAATACTCAACAAATATATACATTGCATTCAGGAAATGAAAGCAGGCGGAATAGAACTTTTAACACATGTATATTTAACTTTGAATTAGCTTCAATGTAATTTAAAAGCAGACTACTCTAACGTTCTGATCCTTGAAATATACAAGTTTTTCGATGTAGTCTACTACTTTCAATTATTCTCAATATTAAATCTTTTATTCTTTTTCGAATGAGTCTTTTGCTTAATACGGATTACTGATGGTGTCTTTTATTAACGCATCAGTCAATGGGCATGTATATTTTCTTATCATTAATGTTAATAATTCAATTACAAAGATGTTATTTGAATTAATTGTAGACTAAATTAGTGAAAAGTAAATAAATTGAATGCTAAATTTAGAAGAATGTAACTAAGAAAGCTTGAATAGCTGGACACTAAAGTATTAGTTGTCTAAATCAATTATTTTTTGAAAGCTCACAAGTAATAGGGCATTACAACTAATGGTCGTGTTTGGTATTTTATTGCGTACGACTCCTATTCTTAAAAGTAGGGTCAACTGAAAAAAAAAATTTGTCTTCTTAGTGAAAATTTGTCTTCATATTAATTTCTTTAAAAAAATTTTGTACTGTTTGAAATATCAATATGTGTAACACTAATAATAGTATCTTTTCATATTGTAAAATTAGTATACAATTAAGAATCTCTTGCAAGAGAAAAATTATAACAAACAGATTTCACTTGGAAAGCAACCACTTGAGTTTAGCATAACTAACAAGTTTAATGTTAAAAGCAAATATGAGAAAGTCACCAGGATGTGAATTATTAGTGATGAAGTGTATTGGTGTGTTTGAAAATTCGATTGCAAATTACATTTATGTAGAAGTAGCTATTTGTTGCTTTTTATAAAACGTGATTTATTCCTCGCAAACTATGGTTTGCTCTTTCTAAAAACCCATCCAGACATGCTATATGTTGGCAAATCTCTACAATAATTTTAGAACAGAGCGAATACTATGGCAAGGTTTTTAGTATTCTAAAAGATTTGAAATTAAAGCAAATTATAAGAAATAGGATGCAGATAATCAGTGGTGAAATGTATGTTGACAAAAATTCAAATGTAGCTTTTTGAGTTTTTTGGTGGAATCTATACAACAATTTTAGAGAAAAGCGAATGTTCTTGCAAGGACTTTAATATTCAAATTAGTGATTATCATGTATAAAGTAAAGAATTAGAAAAAGGGGTGTAACCTATTCCCAATTGCTCTGGGATGTTTTATAGTAAGAAATTAATACTCATTTCTGTTCACGTGTCATGCCTTAATTGGATTTATACTCAAATTAGTTATTGTCATATACAGAATAAAGAAATAGAAAATAGAGTGTAACCTATATATAATTGCTCTAAGGTGTTTTATGGTAGGAAATTGGTACCTGTTTTCATCCACGTATCATGTTCTAATTGAGTTTAAGATTATAGGGAGTGGTCTACTATAAAGAAACCCTCGTAAAAAGGTAAGATAGAATTATAATTGATTAAGTAGTGATGGTGTGGGATATGAATTAATAGAGTTGATATTATGATTGAGTGATACCCTTCTAATTTGTTGGATGAGGTCTAGCCATTAACAGAAGGTGGTGTTTCTCATGAGTTCATAAGAGGTTTTAAGTGCAAATATTTACTTTTTCATGTATACATGCACCTAAAATTACGTACAAAAAATAGCACTAGATATAATTTAAAAAAGTGATGCATATAAATCAATGGAATGCAAGTTAACTACTAATAACTTTTCCAAACATTAGGTAGGCCCTTTGCATTTGCACGAAAGGTATTTTAAAAAAAAGGAAAAAATAGGATGACATGAAGCCCTAGACAAGTTACGTGTAGTGACAGAAGACTCGAGAAGTGCAGGGGAAATTCAAAAATTAAAATGGGCACAAAGACCAATACAAGATGATGACTTATGAATAGTATCAGAGAATGTAAATAATATCATTTAATATTGATCTTTGGTGAGGAATGCCTGTAAATGATAAGCATGTAGATATGTTTGGAGTGAATAAAGTAACTAAAATTTTTATAACAAAAATCATATACATATTTTTACTTTTATGACAAGTATCTTTCCTTTTATGTTAGGAAGATTCCATAGCCGTCTTAGACTTGTATAATTTGGTGGAATTGCTGTCTTATATTCTAACCAAACAGTCATAATTACATAAAAAAAGATGAATTGTCAATTTGGGGATCCTTCCCTATTCGTTGATATCATTTTAAATTCTTCATTTTATACTGGTTGATGATGTAGAATTTTCTGGGAAGCTGAAAACCGCGTTCAACAGCTCCTTCTCCGTTCATTTTTATCTATTAAGGTCTTCTCTCGCAAGAAAATCCGTTAGATTTCAGAAACCTTCTGAAAATGACCTATCAGTCTTCTGCCAAATAGTTTTCAAATTTTCTTTTAAAGCTGGATTTTTCTCCTAAA
This sequence comes from Erythrophleum fordii, assembly GCA_032878935.1. Lineage (NCBI taxonomy): Eukaryota > Viridiplantae > Streptophyta > Magnoliopsida > Fabales > Fabaceae > Erythrophleum > Erythrophleum fordii. The sequence goes on from JAVQMF010000029.1 coordinate 6,980,688, forward strand.
TCTATCTGCTTGGATTTTGTTTTTGTTGGTTTATTTATTTATTTTTGAGTTGATACCTATGACATTAAGTAAAATGTGAATTTTGTGTGCAACCTAGTTAATCCTCCCATGTTGCAATTAAGAAATTCACAAAATGAAGAGATCCACTGGAAAGGAATCCTCAAAATTGAGATTCATAATTTTTTTAATTTGATTCTTTTAATAATTTGGTGTATTGTATCTAATCACACATATCATACTCATTTTAATTACTAAATTAAATCTTCTAGAGGTGGGGTACAGTATGGTTTGATATGTTCTAAATGTAGAAACAATATTTTAGAGAACCACTATCATTAGTTTTCTCTGTTATACCATTAATCTTAGCTTTTTTATTAGTTTAATATTCATGTCACGCCAACACTATAGAATTCATAAGAAACAATAATTAAAGCGTAAATTATACATTTTAAATTTTTTTTTTTAAAATTATACAAACTTTTTTTTTCATTTTCAAAATGTACGTAAGCCTTTTTTTTTTTTAAACAAAAATTTATATTATACTTTAATTTAATTTATTTATTTTAGACAAACATATTTTCAATTAACCTAAATATACTTTTTGTTAAATTTAATAAAAATAAAATGGACTCTTTTATTTTTATTTGTATATATTTAAAAATAAAATATAGTCTTTTTTATTTTTATTTATATATACTTAGATAAAATGCATATTTATATATTTAGATTAATAGAATATATTTGATTTAAAAATTTTAAAATTAGATTAAAGTATATATTTGAAAATAGATAAAAAAAATTGTACAATCTTAGTAAAATTTAGAGTAAATTTGTGTAATTTACTCATAATTAAAAAAAATCTTGAAAATTAATAATTTTACTTAACTTTATAATAAATTTGAACTTCCTGTTGTGCAAGAAAATGTCTTTAAAAGCCTTGCACTTGGTCTGCGCTAGGCTTAACTGAAGCTTGAGGAAAACAGAGGAGGGTGGGTGCATATGGGGAAGAAGCTAGATGCTCTGTTTGGGAGAAGTTTCAAAGCCACGAAGTTCAACCCACTTGTTAACCTTGCCATTGCTCGCCTTGCCGTCCTCAAGAACCAAAGACAAGCACGATCCAAACAAGCCCTTAATGATGTTCTTCAACTCCTCCAACTCGGTCACCATGAACGAGCTTTGCTTCGAGTAAGATACAATTATCTTTAATAAAATATGTAATATTTCTTTATAATTTGAAGTCTTTATATTGTAAATGATACCAGTATGGATATGATACAGTTATATTAATTGTTGTAGCAAAACCAATATTTTCATCTTATTTATACTCCCGACAGGTTGAGCATGTGATCAAGGAGCAAGATATAATGGATGTGTATGATAAGATCGAAGGATACTGCAACCTCTTAATCGAAAGGGTTCACCTCATTGAACAAGAAAGGTCGGTTGATTTTTCTGAGTTTTGATATGGGTGAGAAAGAAAGAGTTCCTACTGTTTGAAAGTTTGATGATTGTTTAAAAGTTACAATGTCATTAATAGAGTATATTGGATTTCAAGGATACAATTTTTAATACCATCCACATGGATGAGTTGGTTTATTGGAGTATGACCTGATGGTAAAGAAATAAATGAAAAATATAAAGAACTCAAGCAATTTCAGACTCTTTGATTCAGATAGGATTGAAAATTTAGATGAGGTGAAGCGGGTTAGGAGTGTTGGCCAACAACAATTATCTCATAACGAAAGTTCAGGGTAAATGCAGTTTATCGAAAGATTTGTTTTGGGTTTTGAATCGATGAGTTTGGTTATTGTTGTTACAGAGAATGTCCTGACGAGCTAAAGGAGGCAGTAGCAGGTTTACTGTACGGGGCTTCAAGGTGTGGAGAATTTCCAGAGCTTCAAGAGATTCGTGCAGTTTTGACAGGTCGCTTTGGGAAAGAGTTCACTGCTCGTGCTATTGAGTTACGCAACAACTGTGGAGTCCATCCTCAGGTATCTCTTTTTTATTTTAGAATTAGTCTAATATTTCTATTATTTGTTTTGGTGTTCAAAATACTCTCCTCTGCTTTTTAAATTTATGATTTTTATAACCAAGTACGGGCATCTCATCTTAGGAATTTTGAAGAGTGCCCCCGCCATCCCAAGACATATCTTGAATGATTATTAGGACAATCATACAAGAACATCATTTTGTGTTTTTGTTATGTTTCACGTTGGGTAATCATTAAGATATAAGATAATCCTTAAACATTAAGGTTTTTTTACTTAATAGACTATGTTTTTGGGAGGGACTATCATCTTTGCTTAAACCATAACAATTGTAACTTCCATTGAGAGTTTAGGAAAATATTACTTGATGCTTAAATAGTCTAAAGTCAAAGTCATTCAAAATGAACAATTCAAAGTGAGAATATATGTCTTGTAAAAGAACAATATATACCACACTACTTCAACATTTTGCAATGTATTTTTATCTTTGCTTTAATCATAACAATTGTAGTTTCTATTAAGAGTTCAGAAAAGAGTTATTTGGTACTCAAAGGATCTAAAGTAAAAGTCACTAAAAATGGATAATCTAAAATGAGAATGTAAGTTGTAAAAAGACAACTTATATTGTATTAATTTAATATTTTCTTAGACTATCTTTTGGAATGGACTATCATCTTTGTTTAAATTATAACAATTATAGCTTTTATTAATAGTTTGAGAGAAGATTACTCAGTGTCCAAAAAGTCTGAAGTGAAAGCCACTCAAAATGGATAATTCAGCTTAAGAATATGTAACCTATAAAAAGATAATATGTATCGCACTACTTCAATATTTTCTCACTTAAGATACTATCTTTTTGGATGGACTATCATCTTTTCTTAAATTATAACAATTGTAGCTTTCGCTGATAGTCTAGGAAAATGTTACTTGGTACTCAAATGGTTTAAAGTGAAAGTTATTTAAAATGAACAATTCAGAGTGAGAAAATGTAATTTTTAAAAAAGCAACCTATACTTAGTGGTCAAATAGTCTAAAGTGAAAGTCACTTGAAATGAACAATTTAGAGGGAGAATGTGACTCGTAAAAAGGCAACCTATACTATATAACTTAAATTACAAGTGGATGGTCACAAACACCCTACTTTGAAGGAGTATGCAATGTTATGTCTCACATTAAGTAATTATTGAGAGCTGAAATGCTAATTAAGTCCTAAAGTTCTCAGCCCTAACAGGTTAATCCTTTAGGATGTGCTTTTTTCTTAAATCAAATTGCATCATCCTTCAAAGAATTAAAAGGAGTTACTACTTTTGCAAACAAATTCAGTGAAGTTTCCTGTTCGTTATAGTGAGAAAGGAGGCGAATTCAGAAGGCAGTAATGAGTGGCACTAATGTTGATGAAGTGGGTGGCATTGTTGGATAGAAAAGGAAAAGAAAAAAGCTCTTGGAGGTATATAGAGTGTCACAAGAATAGAGAGGAGTGACTGTGTCTGAACAAAGATCATCTTGATGCATCAATTACTAGCACTGGATGCAAACTTATTGTTGTAAAGACTCGTGATCCTTAATTGATTCGTGGCAAAAGCAGATAACCTTTTCGTATTCGTTTGAAGTAACCAGTTTCTGTAGTTCACATTATGCTCCCTGATAATTCTGTTTTTGGGGGTACCTGCAGATGGTACAAAAGATGTCAACGAGGATGCCAAGCTTGGAAAGAAGAATGAAGGCACTTAAAGAAATTGCTTCTCAGAACAACATTGTTCTGCAGCTTGAAGGAGCTTCTTCTGTATTATTTGAGGTATACAAATTAACGGTAGTACTATATAGAAATCTTAAAACAACCACTTATGGTATGCCTGAATCTGATGTTGGTCAATACAGGAACAACTGAATGTAAAAACGCAAAACCAGCCCGAACCTGAGATAAGGGAAGAGCAGAACCTGCACATTTTACCTGAAGGAGGAAAATTTGGTGAGTTATCTGATTCCTTTAAGGCCAGGCAAAAGTACAAGGATGTAGCTGATGCAGCGCAGGCAGCTTTTGAATCAGCAGCATATGCAGCAGCTGCTGCTAGAACAGCAGTGGAACTCTACCGGTCTGAACCACACGATCATGATGATCAGAATGTAAGAATTTTATTATGGGTTTATATTGATTGTACTTTATACTAGTTGTGGGCTCTTGTGCAGCTATTTGGGATTCCGTGTCAATTAGTCAAATTTTTAAAAATGAAGCTGAAAGTTAAAAAAATACTAATACGCATGTAATCCAATACAAGAAGCTGTTATTATTCACGGGTGCAGAACAATATCGACTTTCAACAAGTTTACAATATACATAATCTATTAAAAACAGAATATTATATGATCTGAGGTAATGTATTTGGTTAGGCAATAGGCAGTACAGACTTTTGGCCCGAGGACTTCGATGAGAAGGACTTTAGGGTTTACCTCTCCACTTAATGTGAGGATACATTTTTTGGCTTTGCCGTGTCAAATGGCCATCTATAGTGAAGAAGTTGGAGAGAAAGCTCTAGCTCTCACTACTTATTTGAGTATTTTGTGATAACATGAATTTAATAGCAAATGCAAGTATGCTTCCAATAGATTATTCTATTTTGTGTTTCAGAATTTATATGATTTATTAATTTTATCTCACAGAATAGCACAAGCCCTCAACCGAGAAGAGTGTCAAATGGACATGATCCTGTAAAAGTCACGTCTCAACTTGAAGTCAAAGAAATTCTCAGTGAAAATCAAGAAGGGTCTAACAAGAATGCAGAGAAGTCAGAGAAGCCAGAAGATTTTTCAAGTTCAGGTTCAGCTGAAGAGATTTTGAAGGAGAACAGTGTGTCCATGGATGAAGAAGTTAAGGTAGAAGATCATGAAAACGAACCATCTGTTGATAAGAGTGAAAATAGAAAAGATAATATGCAGAAAAGCACTCATTCTTCTAAGCACATATCTTCTAGGCCTCATGCTGGCATGGAGGTTGGAACAGGCTCTAGGCACCAAATTTCAAATTCAGTGTCAGGATCCAAGATGCAGAGCACACCACATTTGGACTTGGAGAAGAGGCCAATTTCTGTGCGGAAGAGACATGTGCGGGGTTACTGAAGAGAAATCTTTAAGTGTGCTACTTGCATCAGCTGGTGCACGGAATTTATGGATACTTAGCAAAATGAGAGATTCTTAAGTATGCTACATTAGTATGTATGTTTATTCATTATTAAGTTTATCTATGATCTACTTGTTTATAAACTGAATCTTTTTATAATTTTTTTAAAAACAAATATGTCAATTGAACCCCACCAAGGAAACATCTATTTTAGTAAATGTGTCAAAGAAACCTACCAATGAAACATGTATTTTAGCGAATGAGTTTTTATACGTTCCTTGCACAAGCAGCTTATGTACTAAAAAATTTCTTTGGTTATTGAGTAAGCATGAGAGTATGTAGCATACGACTAAGCATATCAGACTTTGCTTGGGTAATTAATTTTTCCATCATACATATCCCAAAAATCCAAATTTTATTTTGGACTTAGTGTTTTGAAAAAATTTTTTTGAGTCGGATGTATAAAAGTATAAATGCTAAGAATCTTGGATTCCTAGTTCTAGTTCTCTTTTACTGAGAAGACAGAGGCAACCTCCGAGCAAGGATATGAAACAGAAGACCTAGTTGACATATGACAATACGCAGAAATCAATAACCGCAAAAAATATCAAAATCCAGAAATTTGTAAGAAATTTCCGGGAATAAGTGTAGTTGCTAATCGGTCTTCATGGAAGATGTCAAGTTCAGATTATATTAAACCAAAATTTCACCATCTTTTTTCTTCCCTATAAGCTACTCCAAATCGAAACAGAGAAAAAAGACTAAAATAATGAAGGGGAGAAGCAGAGAATAGAGAATTTCCCGCAAGAAGCAGACATTGTTCGACAAAATTAATTCAGAAAAAAGAAAGAGAGAGAGAGTTACGGTGGTTCTGGTGATGAATTTACCATCGGAACTCCTGTTTGGAACGCAAGAAAATAGGCGGGAAAATTCGGGAAATCCGTTTTCTTTCCTTCCAGGAGTAAGGATTTCCGATGCCCATAGGGTATGGAGAGACAATAAAGCTCTACGACGTCGTTTGTCACTTGCCCAATCTACCCCTGCTTGAAATTTAGAATTTCAAAAATGGCATTCTTTTGCATAATCTCTATATCGCTGTTGGGTGCTCTGTACTAAACCACGCATGCCCGAGCTTCTCTTCTCGGGAGTGATGACAGCGACCCCGATGACAACAACGATGTCGTCCCGGACGTTGCTCTGCAGCAACTACGCCTTTCTTTCATCCAAGTCCTATACTGCAAAATCCTCACTCTATCTTCCTCAATTGCGTAGACCTCGACCTCTTGACCACACCTTAAGTTTCTATGCAAAACCACTCATTCCCAAGAAGAAATATGTCAAATCGAGGACCCTTTCATGCTACGCTTCACGCCGCAAACCTACAGTGTCAACCACCTCTTCAGCTGAAGAGGGCGATGGCAACACAAGAAGAGTGCTTCAAATAGCGCTGTGGATCGCTGAGGGTGTCTACATTGGCTGGCTCTTCCTGCTTCCTTTTGCCCCTGTACGTACTACCCTTTTTCAATGCTTGCCTCACCCTCTTGTGCATATTGCTTGTTTGTTTTAGAAACTTAGCTTTATTTCTTCGAATTAATGGTAGCGATTGAGGGGAGGCTAAGAAATGTTTGTGTGAACTGTGTCGGCTAGTTCTCACTGCCTTATCACTGTTTGTTATTTGTTTTATTTTAAAGTGGAAGCTTTCAGTATTATATTCTGTCGTGAAAATCTGCACAGCTGGTGGAGCAAACTACTGCATCTCGTTAACTGCAGTTGAAGATTTTTTTTTTTGGGGTGCTAGAAAGAAGAAAGATCTTTGCAGCAAGTTTTCAATATCTATAGCATGTGCAAGTTTCCTCTGTTCTCTAGTTTCTTAAGTTGCTGGTTGTGATTGTATCCTCTTGTTCAATTAGGTGTGCTATTTTGAATCTCTTTGGTCAAATCTCAAATCATTTGTATCTTCGGACTTATGATCTGTTTGCCTTGAACTGTGAAAAATATTACTGTACTACGTTGCAATGCTTGATGACAAGACATCACGAAAGAGTAAGAGCATTTTCTTTGGCATTTTTGGGGCCACAATCTATCCATCATTGCATGTTCTGGATATTAATGGATTTATTCATAAGGAAGGCCTGATGCATAGAATATAGATGGTCTCTGGCTCTCTGCTTTGTTCAAATCGAAGAGCAGAATGTTGAGGTTTGCTTTTCCATTGAATTTTTCAGTTGGAAAGCCACTTTTAATAGCGAACATCTTTTAAATAATACTGGATAGCATTTGATCATTGAACCAAGTGAAAAGCACCCAAAAACTGCATTTCCATCTTGTGGAATTTTCTTCATATCTTTTGATGTGTACGCTAGATATATTGGTATAAGCAATTGTGGACTTTACTTAACAACTTAACCTTTTGTATTGAAATGGTAGTTGACTTGAAATTGCTTAAGCTTCTCAGTTGGGTAATACTTGACAGTCTAAAGGCAGCGTAGAGACCCCACTAGTTAGTTACTAGCTACTGGAAGATGAAACTGGTCATCTGGGCAGTTTGTTTTCTCAGTGTCATCATTATAGCATTGAAAGAGAGTAATCTCTTGAGTGTGGTGTTGCGTCTATCTATAAAGTTGCCCATGTGGCTTTGCTGAGAAAACATCCCCCTTCCTCTCTTATCTTGCTCTGGCAATCTGGGAATCATTATATTCCATATGTTTTGACTTTTAATATATGATACAAGAGAGAATGATTTGATTTTTTTTTTTTTTAATTCTGAAATCTTAAATTTCACTTGTAACAGGGAGATCCTGTATGGGCCATCAGTTCTGACACAGTAAAATCTCTTGTGGGCCTTTCTCTCAACTTCTTTTTCATATTGCCTTTCATAAATTTTGGTATGTTGACTATGTTCACTTATTGCTTCAGCCTAATTAAGAGTTTGATTGCTTTTGTTTTCATATCAGATATTCTTGAACAGTACTTAATCTATGAGTCTTCCGATGTCATTTAAGGATGATTAATAGTCAATAATTAATTTACTCCTTAATTTTGGTAACATTTCTTCCTGCTATAATTATATAGTTATATTTGTCAATAGATTGGTTATGGTTTACTGTGTTTAATGAGGAGATGATCTTATGTTCTTTTCCTTTTTCAGTTTGTAAATCTGGCAACAAGAGAAATTCTATGATTTTGAGATAATATATATATTAATTGTTACTTGTGCTCCTTTGCCAATTTAAATTGAAAAATATCATGTTGTCGGCTGCTTAAATGATGTGGGATCAACAAGTCCCTGCTAAACTTTTTTCTTGATTACTGAAAGGGTCCTCCTTTGCTTTTCTCTCTCTTTCTTAGGAGGGCCATTTTTGAGGAGGGAAGATTGCTTTAGCATAGCCTCAGTTTGTTTATGAAAGTTGACTATGAAAAAACTCTATACTGACATGTATGAAAAACTCTATGCATACATTCTTTTATCATGTATCTGGTTTCAAAATCGAATTTTGGTGATGTCTTATCTTTGATGATCTCTGCAACAAACTTTTTGACAGAGTATCAAATTTTCTTTTGGAATGGATTTCAAATACATGATTTGGCTACTTTCCTTTTTTTCCCTTTTTTTTTTTTATATGTGAGGTTATTTTGCACAAAAGCAACATATACAACATTCTAGTCCAGTTCTTTTGTTCAGATACAATTGAAAGTGGACATACCTTTCGGAATAATTATTTGGAGTGTATTTTGTTTACTGTCTGGGGTTCTCAAAGAAAGAATATTAGGGTAATCCTTACTCTATAGTGACTTCTGCAATGAAATTTTTGGCAGAGTAGTTGGTGTTCATGTGATGGAGGCCCCAGTTCTTCATCCTGTAAGTATTGTTGAACGAAGTAAATATGATTGGTACCCAATATAGCATGCTCCATTTGATCAGAGAATCTTTTTGATGTTGGCCAACTTTTGTTGCTTCAGATGTCTGAAGGACTATTCAACTTTGTTATTGGCTGGACATTCATGTTTGCCCCTCTGCTGTTCACAGATCGTAAGAGAAATAGATACAAGGGATCTTTGGATGTACTGTGGGGCCTGCAGATGTTCCTGACAAACAGTATGTTTCATACCATTCTCTTTGCTTGACTAGTCATTTGATTACCATGGTCACAATTCATAACCACAACTACCGTAGTTAATTGTTTGCTTACGTTAGAATTTAATTTAGTGGTGGCCAGTCCAGTTTCAATTTTTGTTACAACGTTTAACAAAAATAATGCATAAGCACTAGCATTGCACTGTCTCTTTATATGCAATGAATTTCTTTTTTACTTCCTGGATTGTGCCATGCATATAATTAAAGTGCTTTATAAATCACCCAAGTTTCATACTCTGGAGAGAACAACATTCTTTCAAAATAAAAAATTAGCACAGCTTCTTGGCTTACTTTTAATCTTATTGAAAGATCTAGCCAAACTAGAGATTATTCAGTACACACGTATTACACTATTTCCAAAAATATAAACCCCCTTGCATTTAAAACTTGTGGAAAAATTTAACAGGGAGTGAGTTTCTGTTCATAAAAATGTTGTAATACCCTGGGCATACCGAACATATCTCGACCTCCCAATTTACTATCCTGCTCTACTAATCTACTGACCAAATGCCAGCCCTGGCATTTGATTTGGGGTAATTGCATTGTTACTAATGGTTTATAGACTACAAAGAACTCAGCCTTCCCTTTCTTAAGTGTTCGCTAGCCTTCTCTTTGATTGCTTCCTAATTACTCTCCACCTAGCCACTAGTCGAAAAATTCTTAGGTGGACCAAGCCAATCATAAAATGACATCTATGGTATACCCTGAAATTCATTTTCCAATGGATATGTGATGCAAAATCATGGAAAGTTTACTCTAGGCGTAGAAAATCCAAAAATCCTAGTTTAAATATATTTTAATTTATTACTTCTAGAAAGCGGCTAAAATATCTCTTTTTTATCTTTTGGTTAGTTTTTAATTATTTTTAATATTATGTATTTGACTTTCAATGAGATTAGGATTTTATATATTTATCTTTTATTATTAGAAGTTATCTTTTATTAAGATTAGAATTAAAGTTCTATAAATATAAGTCTTTACAATTGTATTTGAAAAATTTAGTATTTAATAACAAGAAGTATTTTCAGATATCTCTCCTCTATTTCTTCTAATATCTTCCCCCTTTTCTTTTATCTTCTCGCCCATTTCTCTCTTATCCTACATCAATATGACTTTGGTAAAATTCCTTAGGTATTTTTTATTAGACTTTCTAATAAAAATGTATTATGATTTCTTCTGACTTAGTATCACACAATTGACTCTTTAGATAAAATTTTGCCACACTATGTTTTTATTAGAGAATTTGATAGCAATCACTTAAGAACCACACAATTTTTTTCTTTTTTCTTTATGTATTATGCAATTACATTACATATTATTATAGCTATTTTTTCTTATACCAGCATTTTTGATACCATATATGGCTATCCGGCTGAATGATGCTGATGATGACTATATTCAAAGCAAACGCTCACAGTTAGGCTCTGTAATGACAAATGGTGCTCCACTTGTGGGACTCATTGGTGGGGCTGCATGTCTTCTATCTCTATGGTGGACTCTGTTTGGTAGAATGGATGCAAATTTTGGGGGCATAGCAGAGAGATGGGAGTTCTTGGTGAATTATCTAGGATCAGAAAGGCTGGCTTATGCCTTCATATGGGATATATGCCTTTACATGATCTTCCAGCCATGGCTGATTGGTGAGAACCTCCAGAATGTCCAGGAAACCAAGGTTTTTGCAGTAAAGTATCTTAGGTATGTCCCTGTGGTTGGCTTAGTTGCTTATCTTCTTTGCTTGGAACAAGAAGTGGTATAACTTATAAAGAAAAAAATTCTTAAGTAAAACTGGTCTACAAATAATAAGTAAATCAGGTTGATCATAAATAGATACGTAAACATATCAAGTACGTTACATGCATAAAGATTTATGTATGATTGACTTGATTTATTTATTTTTTATGAATCGAGTCTACTCAAGAATTTTTTCTTATAATACAAGTTCTAGGTTTGGAGAATGCTATCTAAAAGATCCTTCATGAATTATCTAAAGAGGGCGTAGTTTCAGGATATTTATGTTGCAAAGAGGTAAATATATATATATATATATATATGTACATTTATACATTTATTTACATTTTTCTATACTCCTTAAGTTATTAACTTTCTTATTTGCACTTATTTAAGTTGAAGTGGTGTTTTATATATATTTGCATACTCTTCAATCCATTAAAAATAAGTGACTGAATGAAAAATTCTTAGATAGATTAGGACTCTACTTTATGTACATCGAACCAATGACAAATGAACATGTGGACGTATCAGGGTTGCGTCTAGTTATAATTTTATCTGCCATTTACTTGGTATATGTAGTGTATTTAAGAATCTCTTATAACCGATTATGTTGCTCCTCTCCTGGTATTGACATTCTTAATTAAGTCCTCTGTAGATTAATTTTTGCAGTCAAGGACTCAATAATTCAAACTGTTGTCAATGTGGTCCTTTAGTCAGTATGTTCTTAATTAAGGACGAAGGATTTGAATAATTTGTGAAGTGTTTTAAATTTAAACTTGTATGCATATATTGTATGAAAAAGAATTGTGCATGTAGAATCTAATGTTAATAATTCGTATCAATGTGGCAGAATCTAATGTTAATCCCTCCATAAACCAAATTTTGAGCATACTTAAGCATGTTTAATTAATTTATACGGGTAAGAGTAGGTATAAATTTAAATTTCCTTGCCGTTATTTGTAGTGTTGAATCTAATGTTAGGCATTAATGTTGATAATTCACATTAATGTGTGAGAATCTAATGGTAATACCTCCGCATAAAGCATTAATATTAAGCATACATAAGCATATTTAATTAATTTATAGGTGAATGTGCGCACAACCATTTGAACTTTAGGTTATATATATATATATATATAATCTTTTGACCTTCAAAACTTCAAATAGTCATTACCACTTTAACTGGCTAATGTTAGGTAGACTCTAAATTTCAAATTATATGTAAGTAACTTTTTACTGATAGTAAATTTATCATGGAAAAAAACTTATATATAGTTTATTATTATCAGGTTTTTCTAATCAAAACATAATAAGTGTATAATTTTTTAATTAAAACATGACAAGTGTATAATTTTTGTATATAATTATATAATTTTTTAATTAAATTATATTTTTATCATATTTTTATTAAAAAATTATATGTTTGTCATATTTTAATTAAAAAAATTGATTATAAAAAAGTAAAGAAGTGTACATGTCATGTTTTGCATACAATTATATGATTTTTTAATTAAAACATAAGTATATAATTTTTGTAGATAATTATATATTTTTTAATTAAATTATATATTTGTCATATTTTAATTAAAAATATTATTTAATTTAACTTATCTATTAATTCACTGAGTGAAGCATTATACGTCAGATTAACTAAGTTATGTGACAGCTGGCCTAATATCATAGGCAATATAATCATTTTGCCCGATCCCAGAATGCATAAGATTCTACAAGGGCCAAAATGTCATTTGCAGATTGCCCAAAACACACAACATTGTCTTCGGTGAAAGTCCCAAATTTCACCTTCTTCCTTCGCCATGTGGGATAAGCTCTCCACACAATCCAGTGATGGCAAGTTTCTGAAACACCTTTTGGTGTAAGCTTTCTGGATAAATATGTCCCAGATGAGTCCTTTTCATGAGGGATAAACTCCAAGGAAGTTACTAAGAACGGATCCGTAATGTTTTCCGATGCTGGTCATGCTCTTCAACTTAAAAGTCCATCTTCCTCACCCAAAACAATAATCTCCATCTTCTTTCTTGTCTCTCTCCCCGTTTTTCTCCTTCCTTGGTTCCATGCAACATCCATTTCCCTAACTTGGAACCGAATCTCTCTCTCTCTCTCTCTCTCTAAAATCTGTGAACTAAGAGAAATCAAATCCAGAAACTTGAATCCAAACAGTTGAAAAAGAAAAGTAAAGAAAGGACAAATGAAAAGCAAATTAAATAGTTAAGAACCTAGATCATTGTGGTGCGTATCATAGTAATTTAAAAAGAAATCAAAATAATTTTGTTGACTTTTCACGTTGACCTTTTGGAAAAATATTGATATTTTAATTTGCAAAAAAATATTACTTGCTTTGATTTTCTAATATGTTCCCGTGAGTTAAACACTAAAACCATACTCTCTTTTTGTCATGGAAGAAATCAATTCAATGTGAAAAATTTTGTTATAATTAGAGTTGTTAAACGGGTTGACTCAGCCTATGGTAGACTAATTTATTACAAGTCATTAGTTAAATGAGTTAGTGCGTGTTTGGATGGACAGTGGCGTTTTCCAAATCACATTTCAGATAAAGTAATAAATTGTTGTTTCTATGTATTATGGTTGTACAAACAGGATTTTCAACTTTTTTTTCGCAAAACCAAACATGCTACTAATCTAGTTAAACTTATATGACTAAATGAGTTGGGGGGTCTTAAACCTAATTCTTCAAAATAAATAAATAAGTAAATAAACTAAAAAATCTAAAACCTAACTCAGTGAAAATCCCCCCAATCCTAATAAACTTCCTTTAACTTTAGATCAATGGCAACACAAGTAATAGCACCCCACAGAGACAACGCGGAGATCTACTAGGGTGAAGACTTCTGCCAGCAAAAATCGCGTAAGTTGCTCAAGGGGACTTCTCGCCCTAAAAGGTTGCTTTCCTTGGATGACCCGTGGACCTGGGTTGTAATTGCACCACTGGCTCCGTCTAGCTTAAGCAGAAGAAGAGGAAGGAGCACAACTTTGAGGCCATTTGACACACTGTTTTGTACAAAACCGAGATCACTGCCTTTATTGATAAGCACTGAAGGAGAAGGGTGATTGGGATGAAGAGCAAGCAGTTGTTCTTTTAGGTCACTATGTCTGATATCTTCATTGATGATCCTGATTCTACTAAGATCACCTTCGCTAACCCTAGTGGGATTTCCAAGTTGTTTCTTATCTAAGCTTTTGAATTCGAAGAAGAAGAGAAGAACAACAAGAAGGATAGTAACTAGTAAGTAGAATTAGTAGTAGCAAACACGAGAAAAATTACTGTAAGAAAAGTATTTAATGCCTTTAGCTATTTCTGCTAGGAAACTTGAATTAGGATAATGACTAGGTTAGGTGTTTAGTTTAAGTTAGGAAATTTTCAAAAAAAATAGTAAAATAAATACCCTTGCCCATGAATTATGTGAGCTGACTCGCATAATAGGTGAGTTAAATCTATTGAATTAAAAATCAGTTTGTTGAATTTTTTTTTTTAAAAGTAGGCTAATCTAATCTACCAAATTCATGAGTTAAACTAAAACCTTGTTTTAATAGCTCTAGTTGTAAGAGTAGGGAAATGTGATAAAAAAAAGAGGGGTGGAGGATGAAGAAATGAAATGTGGGGCTTTAAAGGATCTGAAGACAAAACTATGCAAGTTTTGGCCTTTGTATAATGTTATGCATTAGTAAATTAAAAGATTTATTAATGCTAAAAGAATATTTGTACATAATCTAATGTTTGGGAGGTTTATATTAAAGTTTTGAAGGTCAAATATTATTTATAGATGAACTAAAATTAAAAGATTTTAGATATTTTGACTTAATTTATATTGGTAGGACCATAAGAGTAAACCTAATGTAATTTTTTGTATCAGGAATAGGGATATTCTTAAACTTTGTCCTATCTAAATTCTCTCTTACACAATATTAGGGATACACTTTCTCACATTGATATGATATATTTAAAATTTTATTTTTATAATCTATTTTAGAAGAATTGAAATGAAAGTACTTTACAACCCATTTAGATAGAAGTCTAAGGTCACCCTTTTTAAAATTTCATATTTTTGGGAAAGGAAAAGAGGCTTTCTGCCCTTAAAATTATATCGTTACATATAAATTTATATTGACCAAAAAAATAGTGGCACCATTAAAATAGGATCAATCCAATTTTCTGTGGTCTGTGAGTTAAATAGTTCAACAAGCTAAAAAGAAACGCCGAAAAAAAAACAACATTTTGTTCTAAATCTTTCCTTTTCCTTTTAACTCCATCTATTTTTCTATTACATTTTTGTACACTTGGATCCAATGTAATAAAAGTTAACTACTAGATTTAAATAAATAAATAAATAAATAGAAGCTAATACATGTGTACCAATCTGAAATCCATAGCATAGTTAAAAGACTCAAAACGCATCAGAAAAATAAGAAAGAGAACACCAAAAATTAAGGGGGAAAAAAAAAAGGAAAAAAAGAGAAAATTCCTTTGTGAAATCGTGGGGGTCCCCACTCCTTATTTTTCGACGTGGATCGCCGCCATTAACACTGTCGACTTAAGCTCAGCCACATCTGCAAACAATTTATATTTTTATGAGAAGTCTGTTAAAGAATATGGTCTTGCTTTGTTCCACGAATTCAGAAACAATACACGCAGATTCAAAGAGCATAAACATTATTGCACTCAAAAATAGGAGGAGGATTAAAAGTTACCTGATTGAATGAAAAATTAATAAAAAGTATAAATTATTATATACATAATATGAAATATTTAATTTAATAAATGATTAATATAATATAATATAAATTAATAATAAAATATTTAAATAATTAACATATAATAATATTTTTAAAATTGAATGAGTCATTAAACTAATAAAAAGAAATAATTTCCAATTCGTTGTTCTATCGTCAATTCAGCACAAATATTATATATTTAATAATATAAAATAAAAATTTAATAACATTTTTCATTTATATATATATATATATATATATATATATATATATATAATAAAATCATATTCAAATTTTGAAACGGCCAGTTGTAGTTGGTTTTCCAGTTAATTGGTTGGTTCAATGTAAGCCTTCATTTCTTAGGGTTGTTCGGACAAAGAAGCCAGTCAAATTGAATTGGTCAGTTATGTCTAGTTTTCAAAACAAAAGATACATAATTGGTTTGATTCAATTCGTCCTAGTTTGCTAAACAAGTTTACATATAAACTGAGAGGGGAGCATTTTTTTATTTTACAAAAAAAGGGGGTAATTTTAAAAAATTGCATAATTCAGATATTTTTAAAAGACAAAATAAAAGTGATTTACTTTTAAAATAAGTTGTAACTTATGTCAATATATATTGTTGGATCTAAGTGTGAGTGGAGAAATTTTACATTAAATAAAATTGAATTTTGAGAAGGATATATAAATGGAAATAGCCTCAAGACTTAATCCTTAAATGATGCGCTTGGATAGATGGAAGAAGATGGAATGAAATGGAAGGGGCAAAATGGGTTGGGTTATTACTTGAGAATTTTTTTAAAGAATAAAATAGAATGATAAGGGATAATATCTAAGACCATTTATTTTTATGTAATACTCCAATTTTTGTATTCTTCTAAATTAGATGGTCAATGATAAAATAGAATGGATAGGTAATACAATTACAATTATATCTAAGTTAAAACTTGTTAGAATCACATTGTAATTATAAAAGTAAAATTAAAAAATATTTTATGAGTTTTTTAATTCTATTAATCACTTCATCCCTTCTCTTATTAAATTTACAAATAATAAAATGGCATATGACTTATTATTCCACTTCTTATCATTCTATTTTATTTCATTATTTGTCATCTCATTTTATTCTTTCATAAATTCCTAAATATAACACAATGTAGTGTTAAGCATATTTATGAAAATTTCTCTTCAAAATCTAATGGCAAAGGTTCACGGTTGAAAATCTCCTTCATTACTTGAGCTATGTAAATCCTCCTAGACATCTAACATATCGTGTACATATATATATATATATATATATATATATATATATATATAAAACATGAATGATGCGTGTGAAGGACCTACACAAAGGCTACATCCAATAATCAGGAAAAGAAAATTAAGGGAATGAAAAAATAAAAAGGTGACAGATGAGATGAGAAAAAATGAGACTGGATTCATTTTTTGAAAAAGAGAAAAAGAGATACGGTTGAATAATAATTAAAAAAATATAATAAATATATATTTTTTTAAAAGTTGGCCTTCATAAAATGGACAAAAGCACTTCCCAAACGCAGCAAAAGTTTAAAAAAATACTGGTAAGTGGGAATCTAGGGGTCAAAATTTGATACCTCCAAAAATATGGGATATTTTTGGCGGGTTTTCTCCTTCACCGCCAGCCAAGACGCAGACCTCCGTTCTCTTGTCCTTCCGTGCCCATGCACGTATTGTCTTTTCCTCAATCTCATTCTATCATCTTAATTCCTTCCTAAAAGGCAAGAACTCAAACATCTTCATATTCTCTAGTTCATTATTGTCTTCAAATGCACATGTTTTCGATCATATAAGGAATTTTACTTATGTTTTTATCTCTTTTTCTAGGTTCAAGAAATGGCAACAAAAATTGGATTATTCAGGCAAAGTTTTGCAGAGAAGAGCAGAGAAAGGTTGCTTTCTAAGAGGGATTACCCCGAGTTGGAACATTGGAATGGAGTCAAATGCTTGGGTTTCCGTGCGCTTTCTGTTCGCATCGCTAACGCCTACTACTGTTTACAAGAGATTTCCAGGAAATTATATAAGATGGGTCACTCCGATCCACGAAAGGTGTTGTTTGCCATGAAAGCTGGGTTATCCTTAGCTCTTGTGTCGCTAGCTATATATATTCAGGAGCCTTTTAAGGAGCTTACACGGTACTCCGTTTGGGCAATTCTCACGGTTGTTGTGGTTTTTGAATTTAGCATAGGTAATGGTTATAATGTCATATACATTTTGAAAAGGAAAGAGGGAGAGAATGGGGAAATTTCACGTGGCTCTGTTGTTTTTCTCGTGTATAATTAAGGTTGTGATTATGTTTTTTTTTTGTTCCTTTTTCTTTTTTCCTCCTTTCGGGTAGGTGCAACCCTTACTAAAGGATTCAATCGTGCTTTGGGAACATTATCTGCCGGAGGGCTTGCTCTGTGTATTGCACGATTATCCGTATTGGCTGGAGATTATGAGGAGCTTGTTATTATAGTCAATATTTTCATGGCAGGTTAGACATTTTTTATTTTGGACTTGTTATAGAGAGCTTGAATGATATTTTATTACTATGCACGAATGTCGAGAATCAGTCTGACGGCTAGCTCAGCCCTTTATATTTTCATTTGCTACCTCTCCTTGTGGAAAGGCAGTTGATTGCGCATGTTGTTATACCTTGGTTTTGTCATGCATTTTTTTTTTTTAATATCAGTAGAGAAAATTTCTAAATTTTATACTTTGTACTACTTTTGTGGTTTGCAGGATTTTGTATAAACTATGTCAAACTGTACCCCGCAATGAAGCCATATGAATATGGATTTCGTGTTTTTCTGTTGACATTTTGTATTGTATTGGTATCTGGGAGAAGGACATCAGAATTTTTTTTCACAGCGGTGTCCAGATTCGTTTTTATTGGTGTTGGTGCTAGCATATGTTTGGTTGTAAATATTTTCATATACCCCATCTGGTCTGGAGAGGATCTCCACAAATTGGTGGTAAAAAATTTCGATGGTGTGGCTAAATCTTTAGAAGGTTCGATTAAACTTCCATATATCTCACTTCCAAATACCTGCTTATGTTATTTGCGCCTAATCGCCTTATTTAACCTGGTTTTGCCACTGATATACATGGCTAATACCAGTATTACTTTCTTTAGGTTGTGTAAATGGTTACCTCCAATGTTTTGAATACGACAGGATCCCTTCAAAAATTCTTGTTTATCAAGCCTCTGATGACCCTCTTTACAGTGGCTATAGATCAGCAGTACAATCGTCAAGCCAAGAGGAGACTCTGGTATTAGTATCTCACAATTGTGATATCCTATTTAAATGTTGAAACTACTGTTTAACTCTACAATTTCATCTTGCTCTTGAAGTTAGAATTTGCTTTATGGGAGCCACCTCACGGCCCATACAAGACGTTCAACTATCCTTGGAGAAGTTATGTGAAGGTCAGTGGAGCTTTAAGGCATTGTGCTTTCATGGTCATGGCAATGCATGGATGCATACTTTCAGAAATACAGGTAAAACAGTAAGAGGATATTTCCTTATATTCTCTTTGTGGCAGAGGTAAGCTGTATTGTGTAATTATTGATATTGGTTCCCAGTGTCCTTGTCTTTTCTTGGGGGAGAACTTAACATATCTGAACTTTCAATTTGACTAACCGTTGCGAATTAATCCAACCTCATCTGCCATATAAGCAATTTTATAAATTGTTAATTCAAAATGATCCTTATGGTTATAATGCATTCTTTCAATTTGCTGCAAGATAGGAATACACTTGGCAATAGTAATGAGGAGGTTCTGCTGTATTGCGGTGCATTTCTAGCCCTAGTTTGTGATAGCTAGTTAATTGTGATTAAATCCAATATGGGATCATAACCCTCCTCCCCATGATGAATCTAGTGCCAGTTTATTTTGATATAGTTGTACTTCCAGAAAACCAACCCATGTCTTGTAACAAATGGAAGTTTGAATATTTATTTAGAGGAAATGCAATTGACTGATTTTATTAAGCGGAGTATTTTTTCCAAGATTATTGATCTCAGTCCTCACTGTGATCTTGTTCAAACAATATGGTTCCGCAGCTAAGTATCAGAAAACTCTTAAACCATGTGAACTTAGATGCTGAACTTTATAAATTTTATAATTTCTATGTCCTGTCCTGTGCAAAAGTATGGCAGTTAAGCTAGTGTTTGATGACAAGATTTTCATTTGCTTCAAACAACTTAATCAGTGCCAGGTATAGAATCATTTCTCTTGGAACTCAAAAAGACCATATATGGTGTAAGTGAATAGTGCATGCCAATGCTAAATGATCTGTCATAGGTGAAAATTAGTGGTTACGGAGTCGAAGGAGCTGAAAAATTGGTCCATATGGCTGAAGATTTGAACACTTTTCAGTGATTTTCAATAGTCAATAAACTCTTGTACTGTTTTTGCACAGAGGAAAACAAGATGTGACTTGAATCTATGTTTAGGCCTTCATCAGTAAATGTCAAAACTCAGAAAGAAGACTGAAAATTCTGAATTTTTTTCTGTCAACTGCTGCAGAAAATTATGATGATGCTTTATTTGTAGGGCTGCCTTATATGTATTCAATAAATACAGGCACCGCCTGAAAAGAGGCAGGTTTTTCGCAATGAGCTTCAGAGGGTTGGTATTGAGGGAACAAAGGTACTGCGTTTACTTGGAAGCAAAGTTGAAAAGATGGAAAAGCTGAGCATGAGAGACATACTGTTGGAAGTGCACGAGGCAGCCAAGCAATTGCAAATGAAGATCGATCAACAATCGTTCCTTCTAGTCAATTCAAAGAGCTGGGGAGCTACAAGACAGCCCAATGTATTCGAACACACTGAGAATTTGATGGATGATGACATGCCATACCGAAGTGAAACAAGGGATGTTTCAAAAGACCCTCCCATGCGGAAATGGAGCTCTGTAGATAATTTCAGGAACATGGGATCATGGCCTTGTCTCCCGTTTGATGCAGATGCCATGAATATGATGGATGAGCAAGAGTCCACAGTATATGAAAGTGCAAGTTCCTTGTCTTTAGCAACATTTGCTTCACTTTTAATTGAGTTCGTTGCAAGGCTTCAGAATCTTGTGGATGAATTCGAAGAACTGAGTGAGAAAGCAAACTTTAGAGATCCCTTAGACCAGCCAGAGTAAGGAGGTGGTTGGATTTTGGGCAAGAGTGTACAGGAGCCTTTGTTTAAAAAATTGAGGTCCTGCTTACTAGGTCAGTACAAAATAATCCAATGCTGAATACGCAATTTGCAAATGATAGAACTTACAGGCAGACTTTAGGTATCTGCTATGTTCTTTGGTAAAAACATGCTAGTTAATCTTTTTTCTTTTTTACAGTCTAAAACTGAAGTCTTTAACAAACACCTAAAAAACTTTTGTCTATTTGCAGAAGGTAAATGAATGTTACCTGCTTTGTAATTCTTGCCTTGTGTCAATATGATCAAAATGTACAGTAAACTACTGATCTCTCACCGGAAACTGGAGTAGAAGGGTTTTGATTCACTCACATCTGACTATTCTTATTGGTAATTTACTTAATCTTTGGTACTGGTTTAGGTGTTTTTGAATGTTATATGAGAATAATATATTTTTATAGTTGGTATAAAATTTAGAAAAAGATTTTTTTGGAATAAAACTCCTCATCTTCATTCTCATATGAGAGGATAAGAATATTGGATTTCCATGCAATGAAAATGTTTTCCATCTCATTCTCTTATATATTATTCTGGATAATTTTATGATTGCTAAGTATTTTCTCTAAAAAACATTAAATACCCCTTGGGTCACCATCTAATTTTTTTCTAGTGAAGTGGGAGTTGAAACAAGATGTTAGTGTATTACAGTTTGAAGATATCTTCATACATTGCATGTATTATATTTATAAAACAATTTGATATCAAGAGTTCAATTGATCTTCTTTTTAAAAGGTGAAGCGGTCTTTTGTAAATGAGTAAAACAAAAAAAGTCACAGTTATGAGTTTTTATGCAGATTCCTAATCAGCATGTGCAAAGGTTCCAAAAGGAGACATTATGAATCTTTCGAACAGAAAAGAGAGAGAGAGAGAGAGAGAGAGAGAGAGAGAGAGAGAGAGAGAGAGAGAGAGAGAGAGAGATTATGAATCAAGAACATGAGGCATGATATAATTGTTGAACCAACTCTGCTTTGTTTTAACCTCCTTTTTACGTCTTTCCATACTCGAGAGTTCAGGATAGATTTCTTCTATTATTACTTTTGTAAGTGCAAATAACGATAAGGTGGTTCAATTATAAAACTTCTTGCAAACTACTTTAATCCCATCTTACTACGTTATATCTATTAACTTTTTTCCCTTTTTTTTTTTTTAACTAAGAAGTCTAAACACTAACTTGAGCAACACTATACCAAGAGCAATAATTTAATCTCAATAAAATACAATTAAGATTGATAATACCAACAACTATAATTTGAAATCATAATTCTTATGTCTTGTTTGATAGATGGAGGTAAAAGGAAAGGAAGAAAAAATTTATTGAATAATTTTGTTTGATATACGTTTTACAAGATTGTAGAAAGAATTTACTTTTACTTTATGAGCACATGAATAGATGATAATTATTATATTTAATTTATATAAAGTTTATTATATCTTTCTTATCATTTTTTTTTGTTTTAACATTATTTTTAAATAAGGACATGATAATTATTTTCTCATATTTCTTTTTCATTTCTGTATTATTCTTATTTAATAAAAAATATAAATGGAATAACATTCTTATTTTTTTTATATTATGTCAAATGTAATAATTTTATTTTATTTTATTTACATCTTCATTCTTTTTTTTAATTTGTATATCTAATAATTTTATATACCAAATGTGGCACTATATATGTGGTTGGCAATAAATTTAGTTTATAGTTATTAAGAATCTTTTATTACTAAATCATGCTTAGTAACTTCTTTTTTTTGAAACCCATACTTAGTAAGTTTCTTTTTCTTTTTCTTTTTTTAACAAAAAGAATTTTACACCAATTTAGACAACTATATGTGGACAGCAATAATTCAATCTTAGCAAATTGAAATTAAGTTCATAATACCAAAAACTATAACTCTAATTCTAAAATCATAATTCTATATATACTGTGAGGATTGATGAAAGAATCTAATAATATCTTATCTTAAACATAGAAGAATCTTAAATTAATTTAGTATTTAAATAAGATTAAATTAATTATTTAATCTCCCAAAAAAGTTTTTTCCCTTAATTTTAGTCTTTCAGAAACAAAGTATGTAAATGTAGTCTATCAAACATTTTGTTTTAATCAAAATCGTCCTTTTATTAAGTAAAGTCCAAACACTTAATAAATTAGCTTATATAGCATAGCCAAAAGCATATATGGGTTATTACTGATGATCTAAACTTGCGTGTCATAAAACTCCTAGCAAGACAAATTTGTCATGTCAACTAGGCAAATCCATATCATTTAAGAAAATTCAGAATTTGGGGCTTTTATGGTACTGGGGGAGGTTCAAATCATTAATTAAGCATCCATTAATTGCTCAAAGAAGAGAAATTTTGATTGGAAGAAAAATATTTTAAAAATTATATAGTATTATTTTATTTTTAGAGAATTAAATTAAAAAAAATATTGATCTTTTAAAAATTAAATTATTAATTTATTCTTTAAATAAAACTTTTTGAAAAGTTTTTTTATGTGATGACATTATTTTATCCTTCCCACTTCTCTCATTTTCACTAGTTTTTCCCCTTTCTTTTAAAATGTTAATTCAAGTGTTCTTTATAATGAATTGGGATCGTAGAATTTGAAGTTCATCCTTGGATTATACTAACATTCTGTTTTTATAAGCCTTTAAGTGACAATCATATGTACTTATATGGTGTATTTGGTGCAAATTTCAAATTCAGTTATATTTGTGATTGAATAATGTCTGAAAATGACATAAAAACAATAATAAGTACTTCTTAAAGCCAAACATATATTGTCTGAAAATTAAATTTTTACAAAAATAATGTAAAAATTATAATAAAAGTCTTTTCTTAATTCATATCAATTTTATATATAATCAAATTCGCGTGTGTGTATATATATAAAATGTGAGACTTTATTTTGTGAAATAAATTTATGCATTTTATTTTAAAAAAATTGCCACGGTACAAATTCCAAACTTTCACATAGAAAATTACGTAACAAATAATAAATTATTTGGATTAATTTCTTAGATTTTGAGTTTATATTTTATGCATCATTTGGGCCTTAGTGCAACGGGTATGGTTTGTTTCCGACACAATATCAATATTTGCACTAAACACGCGATATTACATACGAGACAGATTACAATTACCAGTCCAGATTTTGTTGACCTATTAGTCTTGTCTTTCTGTTTATTTTATACATATATCTATATGCCTATATATATATATATATATATATATATATATATATATATATATATATATATTTCCAAACCAATATTCGTCCATATATTATTTTTCCATTGTTCGTAGTTTGCATCTCTTGGTCCGTCCTTCTTTCTCCTCGCGGTGGCCGTCCAAATTCTGGAATCTGAGGCGGCGGGCGGGAACGCATTACGATCGGTACGGTATTCTGATACTTCATTTAAGTGATTCGTTCATGGAAACTGATTTTCTGGTTTTTTTTTTTTATTGCTACCTAACGCATCTACCGTTGTCAATTGGACCAAATTAAATCAAATCCTCTGTTTGGCTGCTAAGTAAGCTGGGAGAGGAGCGATGACGTTAAATTTGATGTTTCATGATCTGGGCTTTTTAATTTTCCGAGAAATCGAGAGAAAATATTGCCTCAATGGGTTTTAAGAGGCACTGTCTTGTATGTATAAATACCGAAAAAAAAAAAGCTTAACTTTTTACTGGATCTCTTGGGATAGATTTGAGGCATTAATTTTATGATACCTGCAACTTTCTTTGGATCCTAGAGGGAGTGCAAGGCAATGACTAGAGGATTCTAGTTTTTTATTTCCTTTTTTTATTTTTCATTTTTTCTGTAACAGCCATTCTACTTTTTGTATTGCAACACTAGGTTTTTGTCGTAAGTTTCTGGCTTAATCTTTTCTCCTTTTTCTTTTCCGTTTTTTTTGTGTCAACTTTTTGGAAATTTTTGGATGTGGCGTGCTTATATTTTACGTTGGTTGTTGGAGAGCAATAATTTAATTTCACTGGTTCTTCTGACATTTTGGAAGTTTTTAAAAATTTAATTTCATAAGCAATCCTTCTATTTTAAAAAAGAAATTATAGCTGAGAGTAATAGTAGAGTAACTGCATAATGATCTAATATTGTTTGCAGAACTTGTGGCTCTATTTCAGGCACTTCTTTCCTAACAATTTGATTTAATTTCTGATTCTGCCAGAAATCTTGGGAACAAAATGTCTATGGTTGACGAGCCACTTTATCCAATAGCAGTGCTTATAGACGAGCTGAAAAATGATGACATCCAGCTAAGGTTAAACTCCATTCGCAGGCTTTCAACTATTGCACGTGCTCTTGGGGAGGAGCGAACCCGGAAGGAATTAATTCCATTTTTGAGTGAAAGCAATGATGACGATGATGAAGTGCTCCTTGCAATGGCAGAAGAGTTGGGAGTGTTCATACCTTATGTTGGTGGGGTGGAACATGCCAATGTGTTGCTCCCACCTCTGGAGACACTTTGCACTGTTGAGGAAACCTGTGTAAGAGATAAAGCTGTGGAGTCACTTTGTAGAATTGGATCTCAAATGAGGGAGAGTGATTTGGTTGATTGGTTTATCCCTTTGGTGAAGGTCAGATAACACTTGTCAGATAACACTTGTTTTCTTCAGTATAACATATATTTTAATTGCTTTAAAATTTCAACCTGAATGCTTATATCTAAAATTTGATCCTTTCACATAACTTATACATGTTCTGATTACTTATTTTCATTTCTCTACCTGGAATTTTTCTATTTCTGTTTTATAAAAAACATGGTAGAGTACTTATGAAAAAGGAGGTTGATTAGTGGATCTGGGTTAACTTGAATGATGCCTAGGAATAGAGGTTACCTTATAGCATACAGCCTATGTGGCCATGGTACCTCATATTTTGTTGTTCCTACATGATTGCAAGTGTAGTACAAGTTCATTTCTTATGTGTTGTATGTATCCTGCTATTTATCATTCATTTTGTTTGTTGAAAATCTTGCCAAATACATGCTATGATTCTGTTTCAGAGACTGGCAGCAGGTGAGTGGTTTACTGCCCGAGTATCAGCATGTGGATTATTTCATATTGCATACCCAAGTGCAACGGAAATGTCGAAGACAGAATTGAGGTCAATATACACTCAGTTGTGTCAAGATGACATGCCTATGGTTAGGAGGTCTGCTGCATCAAATCTCGGAAAATTTGCTGCAACTGTTGAATATGCTCATCTGAAGGCAGACATCATGTCGATTTTTGAAGATCTTACTCAGGATGGTAATTGAATATATATTTCATGTGTCAGATGGAAAGTATCTGTTACATGTCTAGCATGCTAGGCTTTTCCATTATCTTGTAGAGTTCATTATCTGTTTTTCAGGTTGTACATGACTTTATTTTATATGTGCTTCTTATCTTGGTTCAGATCAAGACTCTGTTAGATTGTTGGCTGTGGAGGGTTGTGCTGCTCTTGGCAAGCTGTTGGAGCCTCAAGATTGTGTTGCTCATATACTCCCAGTTATTGTTAACTTCTCCCAGGTACATTTAGGAATGGATAAAACTGGAAACAATCTATAATTCATTTCTATTCTCTCTTCATCATTTGGATTTTTGCTGTATTGATAATTCGGTGGCCTGGCCTAGTGATATGCCCTTTTTAAGATGTTATTTTATTTGTGTGTTGTCGATTTCAAACTAAATGTTTCTTCATCTATTTAATTGACAACCTTAGGCTATTTATTTGCAAGAATATTATGGAATACTAGGTATATGCTGAAAAGTCATATACATATACTTAATAACATCTTAGCTGATATCTGAAAGGAAGGGGGTATTTTTAGGCTTGAAATTTTATAGGTCTGATTGTGAGGAGAAATTTACACTTCACTGCTATGCTCAGGGAAAGAGGCATGAGTAACTAGATGATTTTAATTGCATTTGACATCAATTAAGTCAAAGGACTTTTGTTCAGTTAAATGCATTTTGATTCTTCATTGTTAGGTATATTAATGAAAAGTTCTAAGGTGCACAAATCTTTATTCTTGTTTGTTTGATGCATTTTGATTTGATCCTGGACAGGATAAATCTTGGCGTGTGCGTTACATGGTTGCAAATCAATTGTATGAGCTCTGCGAAGCTGTAGGGCCCGAACCTACCAGGTATTATCTTTTGGCTAAATGTTATGCCTGCTGCATGTCTTTTCCTCATATTCTTATAGAAAATATAAATGTTTTTTCACAATGAGCGGTGTTTGTTAAATGTGACGTTAATGTTAATTGTTTTAATGACAAAACTTATGATTTCTGTAATGATTTTCCGATGCTTAATATGACCCTAATTTGAAGTTGTATCTATTTATCTGTTTTACTATTTTAAGGATCTCTGTTGTAATTCTTCAGGACAGAATTGGTCCCTGCTTATGTTCGGTTGCTTCGGGATAATGAGGCTGAAGTACGTATAGCAGCTGCTGGAAAAGTGACCAAGTTTTGCCGGATTTTAAATCCAGATCTTGCAATTCAGCATATTCTTCCTTGTGTGAAGGTGTGCATGAATTAGAAAAAGATTCTGATACATTTATAAACTTACCTTTATGTACAGAAACTTTTTATTGATTTGGTCGTGCAATTCGGTATTTAAAAGTAATATATAACAAGTTTTACTGTTCAGTTATTTCAATATTTTGCACCAACTTTTGCAGGAACTGTCATCAGATTCCTCACAACATGTCCGATCTGCTTTGGCTTCGGTGATAATGGGAATGGCTCCGGTTTTAGGAAAGGTATAACTATCACATAGCAGTATCTGCAGTTATTGTGGTCCTGATAAGGATTTGCTTCTACATATTATGTGGGGTGAAAGGTGTTGTTTGGTGTTGTTCAAATTATTTCACTTGTATTCCAGTGCCTGCATTTTCCCCTTTGCTCAATGGAGTTGAAGACATCATTTAATGCCTTTTTTTTTTTAATTTTGAAAAAATACCATTTAGTGCTCTTGGCTGTTATGTGTTGCTAATTCCTCAAATGAATCAACTGATTAATATATATGCCATCACAACTAGAAACTTTAGTGTCCTTAAATATGGTTTTTGCAAGTATAGGAGATATCTCGTGTTGTGGTCTTGATTGACCTGTACGGCAGTTTTCCAGATTTACTCTTTAAGTTTTCACCCTCGCCCTTTCCCAACCTGCCTCAAAGAGAGGAGCCCTGCAGCCAATTCTGGGTTCAGTGCAAAGTATCTAGGTTTTCTACATTAGTAAAGGCATAAACTAGGAAAATGAAAGCTTATATGAATACTATCAATTTTTGGGTTTGGCCCCCATATCATGCCCTTTTTATGGATTCCTTTTTTTTATTAATGTCATGAGCAGGCTGTATATTCTTGTATTTATGTGGACTCTCTGTGGTATTATCTGTCTTCTGGCTTTTTCTGTTATATAAAATCTTATAGTGAGATTCCTAGATTGTGAAAATTCAAAAGGTGCAACTAATATCCTGGTATTGTTGCTTTCTTCTCCCCCCCCCCTCTTTCCTCTTCTTGAATTTAGTCTGGACTTATTGTGAAGTTGTATCTTTTAGTGTAAATGTGACTCCAAATTCTACCATTTTATCATTGTAGGATGCAACAATTGAGCAGCTTCTTCCAATTTTCCTTTCCCTTCTGAAGGATGAATTTCCTGATGTGCGCCTAAACATTATCAGCAAACTTGATCAAGTGAATCAGGTTATTATTTCAAAACCTTCTTTTTTCTTTTTCTTCTGAAGGTGTTCTAAATTCTACCAAACAGAGGCAATGGTTTTATATCTATTGTTATGCTCTCACCTTCCACCCTCTACACACGAAAGAAAAAGGCATGAAAAGAAAGCCATTTTATTGAAGTCAAGCTGATGAAGCCATTTTTGCAGGTTATAGGAATCGATCTGTTATCTCAATCTTTGTTACCAGCCATTGTTGAGCTTGCTGAGGATAGGCATTGGAGAGTCAGGCTTGCAATAATAGAGTACATACCCTTATTGGCAAGTCAATTGGGTGTTGGGTTTTTTGATGACAAGCTTGGTGCTCTTTGCATGCAGTGGTTGCAAGATAAGGTTCGTGCTTCCCACTTCCCAACTAGTGTTTATGTAGTTAGCATGGTACTTATTCCTCTGTGTACGTGATCTTGAATATGTATGTAGTAGATTTTCATTTTTCATTGTTTTTGTGAAGGCCCTTGTATTGCTTTGACATTCCTAGTAAAACTGAATGGTATTTTTTTCATCTTCTTAAGAAAAGGTTTCCCTTAATAAAAGCATCTATACCCAGTGTTTAAGAAATAAACATGGATGTTTAACGAAGCTCATATTTCACATGATTCTTGTTCTTAACTTTCATTTCTTGGTGTTTATTGTAGGTTCATTCAATTCGTGATGCAGCTGCTAACAACTTGAAGCGTCTTGCAGAAGAATTTGGCCCTGACTGGGCTATGCAGCACATAATTCCACAGGTTCATCTGTTGTCTTAGATTATTTTTTATAGTCACAATGCATTGACGCATGTCTTGATATAAGTTTGCGCATCTTTGTGTGAGTATATGTGTATCTTCTATTGGAAGTGTGCTACTTTACCCATTATCTTGATAATATATTTGATTTGGTTACATTTCATTCCTTACAAAATAATAAAATTTGAGAACATAATATAAACATAGGCTGGACTGCTGGATAGATGGCTGGAGTTTTTAAACCTGATTATATCGATGTTTCTTATCTCGTGCCTTCCTTTCTCTCTTTCTCTGAATTTTTTAATTTATTATTTGTAATTATTTGAGCTTTGTACAAAAGTATTGTGTCGGTTCCTCAAAGCCTGTGTACTTGCATTTAGGTGCAGTACCTATCTGTGATATGTCTTGGATATTTCCTTGTGTCAGTTCCTCAGAGCTACATGTCCAAGATGTGTATTTCATTCTTGGTTGTTCCCTATTCAAAACCTTTTAGATGAGATGCTAAAGTATGGCTGAGGCATCTGGAAGATACTTTTAAAATTTTGAGCAGTTTGCAGAATGAACAAGTAAATACATTCATTTTTGTATGATAATTTTAAAGATCTGTCATATTTGAGTGTTGGATGGTATCAAATATGATACTTGTGGGCTATGAAAAATAAAAGTTTGAGAAAGAGAGTTATGGCTACACTTTGCTTGAAGTTCGATAGAAATTATGGAAATTAAAATAAACATTCATACATGTTACTTACAAAGACTCGCGGGCGCGCGCACACACACACAAATGCAGACACAGAGGCCTATCAGTCCTATGATAGGACTGAATCAAATTTGTATCTTATAAGTGGATGAAATCACCTGTACCAAAGATATAATTCAGAAGGACCAAGGTTAAATGTTTTAGTAAAAATACATCAAGACCTTCTGCAATGAGGAAGATAAATTGTTGCTGATGGTAAACCAGTCCACTTGGAATTTAGAAACTCATGATTGGAAAGGAAGTCGTTGAACACTCAATTCCAACCACAAATGTGGAAGAAGACAATTGAAAGAACTATATGGATAATCATTACTGAAAAATAATAGCTTTGATTGGTGTTCCATACAATAAGGAAAGTGAAGGCTTTTCATGGTCTGACTACAGGAGCACCATTTTCCATGCACTCAAAGTAAATGGTAGGTGTGAAAGTTTTAAGTAAATGTGGCCCTATTTTGCTGTTTGAAATGTTATCTGAGTTCTGATATGCATGCCTCCTTGTGTTGATCACTATAATTATGTCTCTTTTAGTCCTTAAACATAGAGATGGGGCAAAACTAGAGAGGGAAGGGAACTTCTTGTTGGAGCAGGTAGTAGGAATGGAGAAGAGAGGATGCTAGTACTTCTTGAATGCAGACTTAGCCTTGACTTTTCTTGGGTGGACTACTATAGAATATGAAAAGGAGAAAGATTAACACATGAAGTGATTGGACACATGATTGCTTAGATAGAAGGACTAACCAACCAACCTGCTTGTGCTGATTAGAATGCTTGAAGAAAGAAATTGCTCAAAGACATAGACCTTTTTGAGGGAGCATTGTTGTGTTTGCGGACAGGTTGAAGACCTTCCATTGGTTATGTATTTGAATTGTGGTTCTTCCATATTTTAGATATATAGAAAGGTGTAGATTGAGATCTTTTTCTTTTATACAATTACACACAAAAGCGAACTAGCCTGAACCCATCTTGGTTTGTTTTACCTTAAATATGAAGCCATGTACAAAAAGATCACTCATGAATTTAGCTGCAACACCTTATCTCTGATGGCCTTCTGAAAGGAGAAAGGGGTGTTCAGATGATTACTTCTGGATTGACTGCCTGTTTATGTGGTTGTAACTACTGTTTGTTCTGCATATATATAGTATAAGTGCAACCATCTTGAAGCACTCATGTGACTAACATCATTGGGCTCCGCTTAATGAAATTAAGATTGATTTATGGTGCTGAAATACAACCTAGTGTTTGTCTCCTAGGTATGTTTAAGTTGCATAGGTATGAGTTCTGGTACTTGTGCGGGTACGAGATATGGTGATTTTTCCAAAATATAGGCCATATATACTAAATAAATAAAGAATATCTTATAATAAATGACAATTTTTACAATAATCAATATAGATAATAAACCTTCTATGATATATAATCGATCAAATTAGTAATACAAGTTTCTTAATTTGATCTTGAAGTTCTTACGGTTTTAGTAAAGTCAACCGCAATAATATATGATATCAAAGTATATACTAGTATTGTTTGTGATTGTTGAGATAACAATATTTAATTTCAGATCTTTAAGATTAAAAGTTTTTAGCTACACTTACAATATATCCAATATGCATTGAAATCAAACTTTCGATTTTAAAAAAATAAAAATAAAGATATTACTTGATACTTATTCTGGAGTACCCATGACTACCCAAAGAGGTATGGGCATGGGTAAGGCATGAATTCAGAGTATCCATGCTTTATACTAGGTCTTCTTTTGTAGTTCAAGATCCCTTGTATTAAAATATATGCTTTTTTGTCTGTTATTCCCTTTTGGCCCCCCCCAAAAAAAAAATCTGCTGTTACCTGTTGTGCTGTTGTTCTAAATGCAACTCTTAAATGAGTTATGGGCAGGTTTTGGATATGATCAACAATTCACACTATTTGTATCGGATGACTATTCTTCGTGCTGTCTCTCTGCTTGCTCCTGTAATGGGATCTGAAATCACTTGTTCAAAATTGTTGCCTGTTGTAATTACTGCATCAAAAGACAGGTTAGTTGTTTTTACTTTGTAATTCTATGAGGTAAGTTTCAATCTAGTTCAGTTTGTAACTGCTGCCTGATTGCTTCTTGTAGGGTGCCCAACATAAAGTTTAATGTGGCCAAGGTTTTAGAGTCCATCTTCCCCATAGTTGATCAGTCTGTAAGCGTTTGATACTTCATCATATTTCTCATTCCTGAATCTATTTGTACTGTTTGCTTCGTGAGTCTTTGTTTTGCTCTTATTCTGTGAACATCATTGTTATTCAGGTGGTGGAGAAGACAATTCGTCCATGTCTGGTTGAGCTCAGCGAGGACCCGGATGTTGACGTACGGTATTTCTCTAACCAAGCACTTATGGCAATTGATCATGTCATGATGTCCAGCTAGGAAGTAACTTGCAACAGGCATTTAGCTTGAAGAACTTCTGTAGAGGTACTAATGAACATGGTGCTTTTAGTCCTTTTTGAGTGACATTAGTAATCTACAGTTGATGTGATTTAGTTTATTATAATCTCTGTATAACAAGTGTTTAATCTGACACCCAAATCTCGGCGCCGGACTTCCCCCACTCTCTCTCTCTCTCTCTCTCACACACACACACACACACACACACACACACACACATTTTCTATTTAGTATTATGCTCTTACTCTTTTTTTTTGGTCGGGTAACATTGGAGTGAGGGGAAAAAAAAATCTAGGGATTCAACTCAAGTCTATTAATCTCGCATCAATTTTAAAGGCTGAGACTAATAGCGAGATGTTAGTTTATTGGTAACTAGGTCTTACCCCTTGCAAAATGTAGGGGGAATTTAAAAATGACCCGTGGACCCCATAGAAAAAAAACTCAGAGAAAAAAAAAAAAGTGAACAGTAAGTGTATGGACGTATACTTTTTATATATAGACATTAACAGTATTATGACACACAATTCGTAAAAGTTGTATTGTTTACAAGTCGGAGTTACACTGTTCATAAGTTGTGGCTCATATGGGTTTTTATATAATATATTGACTAGTGTAAAGCATTCAAATTTAAAATGGAGAGACAAAAAGTGCACACAGTTGGAAGGAAGTTGTAGACTGTTTTGAATTGTTAAACAATGAACAACTTCTTTCAAAATTTAAGTATATGTTGATGTTTACTTAACAGTAAGGGTAGTTTATGTTACACCCAAAAATGCGACTGCGTGGCACCTTTTAAAAGAAATTAAAAATTAAAATCAAAATTAAAAGGTAATTTTGTAGGGTTCAGGAATTGTCACCAAAATTTTATTTTTGAAAAAGTAAAATTTTAAAAAAACTTTTTATGAGAAAAATGGTCTATGAATCAGATAATAGATTTGGGAGTCGATTGTGAGTGGGGAAGGTGTTGGACACTTCACTACACCTGTTTTTAAGAACGGTTACTCTAACTTAGTTGTGCAAAGTTATTATGGTCTTTAGTCTATTTTAATTTTCTTTAACAAATTACATGCAAAATAAAAGGTAAAGAGATTAAATAAAATAAAACTAAGAGTAAAAAGAAAAAAAAATTAAAAAAATAAGATTTAAAATAAGAGGAAAGAAATAAAAAATAAAACTAAAAAAAAATTATTTACAAGGATGGACTTGATCTAAGATGAGAGTTTAGAGTCTATGTATTCCTAAATGGGATCAAAGTACAAGTAGTTCGAATGAAAACTGTGTTTGTTTGTTTTTTTTTTTTAAAGATTTTTTTTTTTGGAGTTTTCTATTTGGTTTTGTTTTTGTTTTTAATTTTTTATGATGAGAAGAGAAATAATATGAAAATCATTTAGGCTTTCACAATTAAAACGATTTCAAAATTGGCTTGTATGTTTTAATTTATGAAAACTGAATTAATCCTATTTTTTTACTCTCTCCCATTTTGATCTTTTTTAATATATTTTAATTATATATATTTTTTATTTTTAGTTTTTTGGATTTTTAATTAATTAACTTTTGTTTTAGATTATTATTATTATTTTATTTAAGTTAATGAAGAATTTTTCGTCTCTTTTCTTTTTGATTTTTTATTTTAGTTCTTAAGGTGACCTTTCCACTTAAGTGCAAAATTTTCAAATCATTTTTTTTTTGTTTTTTTTTTTAATTATTTTTTAATTAATGTTTTTGTATCTTTTTTTGTTTTTTTTATTATTTTGTTTTATTATTATATTTTTGTTGAGAGGGGAAACGAAGTGAAAATCATTTAGATTCTTGCAATCAAAATAATTTTTATGTGTTTTAATTTGCAAAATCATGAATCACTCTCGATTTTTAACCCTTTCTTCCATATTTTAATTTTAATTTTTTATATTATATATACTTTTTTATTTCTTTTTTTGTCCCTTTTTAATATTTTTTTTGGTTTTGGCAAACTTTTCAGAAAAAAGAAAAGCTAAATTTTAATTTTGAAAACTTTTTATTCTTTATAGAAAAAGACTCCTTTTTGTTTTTTTGTTTTTTGTTCTAAGAGATTTAAACTTAATATGTAAATGGGTTGATTTTTTTATTTTTAATTATCATTGCTCTTTTTTTTTTGCAAATAAAAAATGATTTAAATTTCCTTTTTTCTCTCTTTTTTGTCAAATGCCTAAATTTGATTTTTTTTAAAATGCTTTTGAAAAAAAGAAAATTACGTGTGGGCCATTGAAACCCAAGGCTTATTAAAACAAATTTAATACCTAATAGATACTAAGGAGGCTTATTGCCTCATATATGATCCTTAGGGAGTGTTTGGTTCAAAGGAGGGGAGGGGAGGGGGGGGGATTTTAATGGAAGGGAGGGGAGGGAGGGAGGGGAGGGGAGGGGTTTTAATGATATCTTGTTTGGTTGATTTGGAGGGGAGGGAGGGGAGGGGAGGGGTTTTAATGAAATCTTGTTTGGTTAAGGAGGAGAGGGGAGGGGAGATAAATTTAAATGAAAAATTATACCCTTATGATATTAGAATTTTTAATTTCTTTTTATTTTTATAAAAAAAGACTTTTTCTTGCTTTTTATTATTAAAAATAATTTTTTATTTTTATTCAAAAAATATTTTTTATTTTTATAAAAAATTATTTTAAACCCCATTAAAAAAATAAGATTTATATTATATTTTAAATAAAAATAAAAGTGGGGGTAATTTTGTCAAATGAAGTAAAACATTTTTTCTCCCCTCAAAAAACCCCCACTTTTGGAGGGAAGGGTTTGGAGGGGAGGGGAGGGGAGGCAAAATACCCCCTCCCCTCCAACTTTTCTATACCAAACAAGGGGAGGGCCTCCCCTCCCCTCCCCTTCCCCCCAAACCCCTCAAACCAAACAGACCCTTAGGTTCCTATATGCCTGAAGAGACAAAAATCTCACACGGTAATTTTAACAAAATAAAATAAAATGAAATAAAGTCCAAAATAGGTATTAGTATACACTAATTTGTGAGTGTGTGTCCTGTGTATAGCCAACAAAATAGCACATGATTTCAAGCAATGATTACAAAAATAAAAGGAAGAGAAATTTGCGAAAAACCACTTGTTTGCATTTTGGTCTTTCTTCATTTCCCACTCTTCTGTGTCCGATCATTGCTGCCTCCTTTAAGCGTCTCTTGAGTCTTTGCTCTTCCTCAATTCTTCGCCATCCTCAAACAGGGCTCATGTAAAAGAGACAAAAGGAAGGGAGGGGTTAAATTCAAGCCAACAATTTGTTTTCCACGAATGACCAAATCAACGCATTAATATGCACCCACATGTAACAGATAAGTTTTCATAAGCATGTTTGAGATCATAGACAATTCAAAACACTGTCCAATGAATGAAATTAAACAGGAATCGCACCCAGATTTAACCTATGTATCCATAACATCAATACAATGTTCTAGGTAGTAAAGACTTCTCATAAAATACGTAACGATACAGCACAAAAGGGATTCCTAAACTAACATTATCCATTCATTCCCATCAAGTAATCATGTCCTAACGACATTGGTAAGATAGTTAGATCCAGGTATT
Source organism: Erythrophleum fordii (assembly GCA_032878935.1). Lineage (NCBI taxonomy): Eukaryota > Viridiplantae > Streptophyta > Magnoliopsida > Fabales > Fabaceae > Erythrophleum > Erythrophleum fordii. Next base: position 7,016,866 of record JAVQMF010000029.1, read on the forward strand.
CATGTTAATGGTGGGCGAACATGGCAAAAAAGAGTGTATGTAGAAATTAGAGCTCAAACCTCAAATTAGCTACAAATAATAAAACTTTTAACCCAGTCACATCTTATCTGAAGCTGCATACTTTTTCAAGTTCCACACAAGAATCGGGGTGTCACAGCAAGCAAAATTCCAACTTAAACCTTATATAACAGTGGCAGCTTGTGGTGAGTGAGAATTAGCTTGATCCAAACTCAACTCATGCCAACAGTAGAACAATGCAACAAGGATCATCAGCCCACTTAAAACAGGGATGCCAAATTGAACAAAAGTCCCAATTCCAGTTTCGGGAGTAGAATATCATAGCAATAACATCAAAACACAAATATAAAACAGGCCAATGAACATAAAATCTAAAACCAGTCTGCAAAGTATATCAGGGCTAGATTTATTCGAATCAGACAAACATACAGCAGGCTAAGGATAGCAACATGAGTCTTCGCCTTAATCAAGCTTTAGAATCAGATCCATTCTAAATCCCATGACTTAACAGAATTCAAAATTTCAATCCTGAAGCCAGACCATATCCAAGGCAATAGAGGTTCAGATTTCATTGAATAATAAAATGACACAAAAAATAAAATAAAATAAAATCATACCATCCCAATTTAGCATTCAAGATAACGTGAATATGAAAAACGATGTTGAAATATGAAGAACAGTGACCAGTGGACAGGTGCGAATCTCACAGAGACAAACTTCCAATATACAAAAGGGGGACCAAGTCTAAGGAGTAACAAGGCATACTTATAGAGAATCGAAATATCTAATGAACTGAATGGCCTCAAGATGCAATATCCAGCAACCAGTAAAATTTTAAATAAATTTTAAGTAGAAAGCAATGAAATACCTCTAAATTTACATAAGTTTTTGTTCAGACTTGCTTCTTCCTTGTTCTATCGCGGCTTCCTTTCACTCTCCTGCATCAGAAAATGCCTCTTCTGTTTCTCTGTTCATGGCTTCCCTCTTCCATGGTTTCATTTTCTGACATTATTGCAGATTCCTCCTCAATCCCGTGCCTCTCTTTCGGTCTTCTTTCGATCCACTCTAACCCGAAACTCTTCTCTGTTCTCCAGTCTCGAGCTCCCTTTCACTCTTCTTCTCCCTTTCTCTCGCTCGCGCTCCCCCTCTCTATCCCCGAATCCAAAAAAATCTCCTCCATACCCCCCTTTCTTCTTTTTTTTTTTCTCCCTCGAATCTCCCATTTCTACTACTCTCGCATCTCTTCCTCTCCTTCGCTTCAAAACCAAATCCTCTCCCCTTTTTTTTATTGCTCTCGATCTCCTTTTATAATTGGTCCGAGAGTGGATTTCACTCTCTCGTGTGCATGTCTTTGCCCCAAGGTCATACCCGTTGCGTTGCCATTCCCCTGCTCCATATGCTCTGCGCGTTACTCATCTCTAGCAAGCTGGTATCCTTCATTCCGCCCCCTCTCTCTGTGCCGTGCTGCTGAGAGTTGCTTTTGTGCACGCCTGAATGTGTGGTCCCGGCAAACCGAATAGAAAGAGCCACTTTGGAGAAGGGAACTGGGTCAGTGAAGTGGGTAGGATTCACTGTGAATGGATCTGAGTTGGGTTAGGGCTGTGGTTTTGGGCCTCAGAAGTTGCCCTGAAGTTTTGCTGCTTCTCCCCTTTTTTATTCTGATTGTTTCCTTTTTATGGATTTGCTTGGGCTAATTATATTATGTGGGTTTGCAACTGCCTGGGTTTTAATTTTTGGAAAACATGGAGATTCTAAATTTCATTTTAAATTTTTTCTTGTCACTATTTTTTTCTTTTGGTATTAGATGTTAAGATTAATGGGCTAAAGAAATAGATGTTGAAGGATCTTATTTTGCCTGGGCCCCCAATTCTTTCTTTTTTTTTTTTAGTATATTTTTTATTTTTTTCTTTTTCTAACTTCTTTTCTTTTTCAAACTTTCTGTTTTATTTTTTTATTTTCATATTTTTTTTATTTTGTTATTATTTTTGGAGTTTACCCGGATAAAATACGGTGTTCACAATCTAGTTATAAAAAGATTGGTTATTATTATTGTTATTATTGAAATGGTTGCTTGGATGATCTATGTCCCTTTAAATCATCCTCCCTATCTTTCATTTCATTCATATTATGGGTTGGATGAGTTTTTGGAAAAATTATAATTAAAATGTTAAATTAAGGATATTTACAATGAATAATTTTAAATTTAGAATTTATTGTGAAAGATCAAAGAATTAAAAATTTTAATTTAGGGTTTTAAATTATAATTTTCTTGTGTAATTTAAAATTTTAGTCCTTAAATCTTTTAAAATAATTTTAAAATTTAAAATCTTTTAATATAAATATTTTTCTTTTAAAGTCTTCAACTATAATTTTTTTTTAAAATTTTTTTTACTCAAGATGGTGGTAATCCGTTGCTGATAATTGGTGCAAGTAGCTCTTTGCGGGCCTTGAATTAGGTTCAAAAATATATATTTATTTAAGTAAGGTATAATCGTGAAAAGTTGGAGTAATTTAAGTCAAATAAATCAATTTGTTTTTTTTTGGGGTTCCTTTACATGATTAAAAAGAATTGAATGGAATCACGAGTTTAGATAGAGTTGTATCATTAATCGAAAACAATTTGTGACATAAAGACTCGTGGAACTAAAATGACAAATTTTCTTGTTTCCAGCGGAGCTTTGGCTCAATACCCGGATTAATTTCCCTCATTGTTCCATGGCCTTTTTGTTTTTGTTTTTTTTGATATGTTAGGAGGGCCGAAACCCAAAGAAGAAAAAAAACTACAAAATCAAATTCAAAGCGGAAGCTAAATCTTCCAAAACATCACGAGCTAAACAATTAGTTAAATCACTTGGAGGATTGTCCCAGATCCTCAGGACCATATCTTGAGCAGCTCCAAAGTTAGCCATCCAATCTGCACCTCTATTTGCCTGACGAGGAGTACAGCAGAAACTAACCAGCCAATCTCACAGCAACAGACTTTGAATATGTCGTTCCACCTGATTCACTCTACCTTGCCATTACAAACATCGCAAAAGGGATTTGAATGAACCCACTTATGCCTTCTGCTATTTGTCAGAAGCCTGCCGTGACAAGCTAACCACAAGAAACTTCTGACTGTCTCAGGTCCCTTCCAACGCCACAACATGCTCCCAACTGTTGATCTATCTGAACTCGGATCCTCCGAGATCAACTGATAACCATTCTTAACAGCGTGAGTTCCTGTAGCATTATAAGCCCACGAAATCACGTCTTTTCCTGCCCCGATCCTAGGAGGAGTCACAGGATAAAATCTAAGTAATACATCTCCATTGAAATACTTCATCAATCGATCCAGGTCCCATTCCCCATCAGAATTTACCCAGTCGCAAACCAAGCTAGACACCTCCCTGTTCGAGGGAGCAACCATGACGAAATCAATTAGCTCAAGGTTCGGCTCCAACCATGTATCATGGAAGAAACTGATACTATGTCCATCTCTTACCTGCCACAACGCACCCTTAGCTATGGTTTCTTTCTGATCACAAATATAACCCCATAATTGAGAGTCACCCTTCTTCCATGTCAATGGATGAACACCGGTCCTATTTAAAACGTATTTGTGCTGCAGTACTTGACACCACAGAGCAGAGGGATTGACTGTCAGTTTCCATGTTAACTTAGCAATGCAAGCTCTGTTCATATCCATACACCTGCGAAAACGTAGTCCCCATCATGCTTCGGCTTACAAATTGCATTCCAGCTGACTAGATGAGGCTCACGAATATTCTGATCATGGCCCCACCAAAAATTCCTAGTAAGCTTCTCAATTTGAAAGCAAATAGACCTTGGCAGCTTCACCCCCTGCATAGAATAAATGGGTATAAGCATTCAACACTGACTTAGCGAGCGTAATGTTAGCTCCAAGATTTTAATTTAATTATTTTGATAATAACAAAATTCTGAAGTTAAATTTTATACAAGCATTAAAGTTTCAAAGTTGATGATTCTCCAGTAAATCCTGTGTCTATACCAGAAACTGATCCTGAAAATGTTTCAACATGTTCAATAGGACCATTGCTCATCGTTGAGTACATCTCGCAGAAAAATGACTATGCCAATGGACTTGAAACTGAAGGTGTAAGACCTGAGGGAGAATCAAAGAGTCAACAGTGCCTTATATTTGAACAGAACCGTGAGCTGTTTCATCAGGCAGATAAGTACCAACTTAGAGAGAGAAAAGTTCTTATCTTCAAGACTATGGACAAACATGCTATTGGCAAAGAAGAAGAGAAGAGTAAGAAAGATGGAAAGAGCAAAAGAAATAAAGAGGCAAACAAAAATCATTGTTGGGGATGAAGAAGCACAGGAAACTAATACAGTAAGCCCTCTATCCAAGTTTTTCTCTTCATCTGAGCAAAGTTGCAGAGGCTAGGTCGTAAAAAGAAAAGAGAGAGAAAAACAGAGCAAGAGAGATAAAGAGTTACAGAAGCAAAGTTGTGGAAAGAGAAAAGGAAGCTTAGCTCTGATTTTACTGCTCTGAAAAGCTAAAAGCTGTCTGCTTACTGTAACTATGCTTCTGCTCTATTCTAAAGTCAACTCCTTTCTTTTTATTCACTCCTCAAAAGCATAAATATACCCACTCTCCTGGACATTCTGACTGAAGGAAATAATACCCACTCTCCTGTCCATTCTGAGTAAAAGAAAGAATACCCACTCTCCTGGACCTTCTGACAGAAAGAAATATTAGTGAAAAAAGTTCTGAGCTAGTTGACCAAAGCTCTTCTGTTTCTCTGGAAACATGCCAAACGTTCAGCTCCTCATTGCTACTCAAGTCCTAATGATTTCAAACGGTAAAAAATGAGGGAGATGGAGCAACGGCTATTTTTTGTATGCTTATATATGTAAGAGGTCTGTTTCGTGCAGAAAATACAGAATATACAGCACAGAACACAGAAAAAAAGAACGCACCAGAGAACAGAAAAACGAAGTGAGAACAGAAGCAAAAAGGAGCTAAGTGATATCATATTATTCATTTGTTCTCCTCATCTTAAATTTCTGAGCTTAGTTTCTGGGAAAATCTAGCTTGTGAGAGCTTTTGAAAGTGAGCTTATTGCAATCCTTTATTGATAAGGATTTTAAACATATCATTATATCATGATTCTGTAAATCTTTCCTAGGTGTGGGAAAAGTAAGTTTTTGGGTAAGCTTGTGTAAAACCCAAGTGTTATAAAGTTTTTGGGTAAGCTTGTATAAAACCCAAGTGTGGTAAGTTTTTGGGTAAGCTTGTGTAAAACCCAAGTGTGGTAAAGTTTTGGGTAAGCTTGTGTAAAACCCAAGTATTGTAAAAGTTCTTGGTGAGCTTGGAAACCTAGATTCTGTGAGTGTACATTCTGATTTTATAGTGGAAATCCCTTGTTGTATATCAAGGGGACTGGACGTAGGTCTTGAGGACCGAACCAGGATATATCTGGTGTTTTTCTCCCTTTACTTCACTTTTTATTCTGTTTCAGTCTCTGTGCTAAAACCTTATCGACAAGGTCCTGTTTTATCTCCTTGATCTTTACTTTTCAGTTATCTTTTAGAAGATCCTGTCGACAAGATCTTAATTTGACTACAAGGTTTTCGCACCAGTACTCTTTATCAAGTCTTTTATTGAAATCATTTGATATTTATATATAATTGATTTAATTGTCTTTAATTCTTTAATTTTCTGCAAGAGCACCTATTCACCCCCCTCTAGGTGCATTCTTCACGTAATACGACTTGCAAGAGATAAGCAACTCATTTTCCAACTCGCTAATCTCTGATGAAGTTTCTCTGTAATATGATAAAAGGCAGCGGAGAGATTTCAACCTTTACTCAAAGGAAGTCCCAAATATCGCCCTAAGTCGCACGAAATTTTAAATCCCGAAAAATCAGCTAAAGATTCTCGCCTAGCCACAGAAACGTTACGCGTAAAAAGGAATGAAGATTTCGTTCTATTCAACTTTTGTCCAGACAACCTACAAAAGTTGTCCAAACGATTATTTAATATTTATACACTCCAATTGCTCCACAGACGCCTCACCAAAGAGCAACAAATCATCTCCGAACATCAAATGTGAAATACAGGGGCCATTCCTACCAACTTCAAAAGGCTTCCAGGTTCCTTTACCATCATGGCCGTTTTTATTTTAAAAGAACAAGTAACCTTATTTGTAAAATTATTTATAATACTTTTTATCATAGTTTGAATTTATAATTGGATAATATGAGAAAAAAATTATCATACAATGTTAGTATATACTTGTTATTATTATCTATCCTTGTTTATTATTTTTTTAAAAATAAAGATATGAGTGTTATGTTATTTTATTTTATTTATTTATTTTATTTCTATTCCATGTATTTTTATTTTATTGTACCAAACATAATCTAAATAATATCTTGTTATTTAGTGACTTCTACTGTAAAATTAGATTGAAAGTTGATTTCAACCATAAAAGGAAGCAAACTTAATGGGGTGGCTTAGTGATTAAGGAGACATGTTTGTTATTTTGATTATTAAAGTTTGAAGCTTACACTTAAAAGAAAAATTATTCTGTAAACGCACAAGGTTGATATAGGGTGTGCGTCTTTAAGATCGTTTAAAGAAAAATTTAATCTAGATTGATATGCAACTTGATTTAAATACTCTTACTGTACAATTAAAAAAAGTGAAATATCTTAAGAACATGTTTTGGTGAAATAAAGAAAAAGAATTTAATGGATGCAAATCCTTTGCAGTTGGTCTGTTGAATGTACCAGGCGCGTTTACCTTAAACGTATCGTTTTAGCGTTTGCGAAGGAACCACTAAATGAACCGTTTCAGCATGTTTTTTCCTTCCTCTGCAAACACAGCGTTTCGACCATATTCTCTGATGAAATTTCTTCCTCTGGTCAAGTTCTTGTTTAACGCGCAAAGCTTCCCGCCAATTGCTCTGTCACCTCTTGCATTGTTGTTGGAGGATTTCACAACTTGGAGTGCATCACCGTTGTAACTTGTTGATCCTAAGCCTCGGAGTTTGGTTACCACATTGTTTGGAGGATTTCACAGCTTGGAGGTAGCTTCTTGTTTTTATGAGCATCTTATATTTCATAAAAATGGGAGGCGATATAATCTTTATGCAAATGCCATCCCATCCAACTATAGGGCATCAAGATACGTATCAGATGCGGATGATTATCATGAGAGATTCTCAACATATCATGAGATTTTCTTTCTTGAAGATCCACACTTTTCCAAACCCAGAAAATAGAAGAAATTTTAGGATTTTTCCTAGAGACAAATACTTTTATGCATAATTCTTCTGGTTAATTTATACCATACTTTAAAGTGTACTTCCTGAGAATGTAGCTTGTAAATTAGTAGGAGAGTATTATATAACTTTTAAAGTTGTGCTAGTTCATTTATATTTGTTTATAATTATTTATGAATAAAGAGTGAAAATGCATATTCATTAGTTCATTCAATGAACAAAGGATCAGAGATATATATTTATGATATAGACTTTTCATACTGAAGATTATAATTTCAGGGATTAAAGGTTTTCCTACTAAATATAAAAGGATCATTATATATCTTTGACTTTGTGAAGTATGAATAAGAAAAGTGTCTTACAAACTTGAAAATATTATTTTTAAGTTATAAAAGTGTTAAAGAATTTTTTGATACTATTGATAAAAAAATTCACAAAGGTTTCATTGTATTTCGAGAGATTATCATTGTCACGACTACGTGTGGAAGAAAATATATTTAAAAAAAAAGACTTAGTTGTGTCTTTAAACAATGGACATCTTGATTATTTTCAATATTATTTCTAACAAGCCATTTATTGGATTAAATAATTTTCGCAAGTCCTCCATGAAGCTTGCTTCTATTATAACCACATACATACGACGATCACATGAATTACAAGAAGTCTGGCCACCATGATGTACAATTAACCAATCACAACGTCTGAACAAGGAACTGCTATTTTCATGCTGGCCATGATTTTAGAAATAGAAACTGCGAATGCAGTCAAGCATTTTCAGAATTTGACTAGACTAAAGATTTCTTTAAACTTGAATTTGTCTTCCTCTGTTTGAATTAGAAATACTTTCGGCGTTAAATTAGAAGCTCCTATCAGTATTACATGCAAAGATTTTGCTAATAAAAAGAGCATTGTCAAGTCCTTTCAGTTAGTTTTGACAGGTTATTGAATCATTAAGTTGTATGTCTCATCCTCCTACTTTTCTTTTCTCCATGTTTCTCCTACAAGTTCTACAGAACCTACTATGGAGATCCACATACTCTTCGGTAGGCGTAACAAATATCGTTAAGTAGATATGGCGTAATAATTTAATACCAACAATTCCAAAAGTAAAATAGCTATTCTGCTTAATACACTTAATTATAAACCATCAAGGAGGCATAATACATGAGATAAATGGGACAGCAGTTAAAGTAATATACAGGATAAAATTCAACTCGAACAATTTCATAATATAAAATTACAAGAAGCTCATACAGTAAACTCACCAGCTCAACGTTAAAATCATCTAATATGAAAACACGCTTCACATATGGGCGTATGCTCTTCGTTTTAGGATTTATTACTTCATTGTTAAGAGGCCCCATTCCTGGAATATATAGAATACTTCACCTTTTTAGTACCTGTAATTATCAGAAAAAACATTCAATTTTTATAAAAGCATTAATAGAATTGTGCGCATTCATCTAGTAGTGGTTCAGCTAAATATGAAAATTAAAAGAAAAGATGAAAGCGGAAACCTTAAAATTACCTGAATTCTTCCGACAACTGCAAAAGCCATGGGTGCCCTTAGGTGAAGCTTGTTTTCTCTCGTTGCCTTTAGAATTGTCGGACCGAGTTAAAGGAAATGCATGTTTCTGCATTCCTGATAGCGTGAAAATGGAAACCCAAGATGCAGCGTTCAGTTTAATCAAAGCAGTGCGTTTGAGTTAGATTCAAGCAGACAATAAAAAAGGGTGACAGCGCTGAGCTCCGTTGATGCATTGGGTAACTCAAATTCATGTAACTGCACACCGATAAGTACTGTAGGATAAGTGCCATAATTATCTTACATCGTATATGGATTAGAGGTTTTCTGCTGCCCAGCAAAGAACCATTAGATTTTAAAAATAAATAAATAAAGAAAGAAGATGGGCGTCCTATATAAAAGGAAAAGATGCTGCACAACAAAGAAACTTGGTTTCTTAGGATATGGGAAATTAGAAATCGAATCATCCGTGAAGGTTTCAGACCAGGCTTAGTTATGCTCCTAAGGCAAATCAGTTGCAAAATGCAATCCAACTCTTTATCCTGGCACGAAAGTAATCTTTCTCATTGCAAATCAACTGCAAGCATGAAGGAAATACCAAAGGTTAGTCCAAGTCAACCTGTACGAGAGGGTTGGGTGATCATCATCCTTCTGAGCGAAATGGCTCAATAGATAAGGATTCAACTCAATGCCGTAATCCTACATAACCAAGGGCTAGTAAGACCCATCCAATGGAATCTTAACAAATACATGCCTAGGAGACTTGCTAGTCTTAGAGCCATCAGGACATTCCCATATAGTTATCCTAGACTGACATCATCATGAACCCTTAAAATTCTAACCTACAATTTCTCTTCATCAACAAAAAAGCAAGCTTCCATGTTGAACCTCAATAAAAGGGAAGGAGTGGCACTGGAAACCCTTAAGTAAGATCTTCAATCGCTGACAAATTATTTCAATTCTTTCAGCTTCAAATATATAAATTAGGACATCAGAAGCATATGGACTATATTTCTCCATTCCCCCTCCCCCTTAAATTGTGATTACTATGCTAGTTAATGTAAACTTTAAATTAGTATAATAAAAGGATTGCAGGATAAACCTGAAGATAATTGAAAAATAACATAATCAAATATTTAAAGTAGATTAATTTCACTAATTCCTTTTATAGTTATAGTTGATCATCTAAATATAAGATCTGGATATTAGACATAAATATTTATATTTAGTGGCCTATCAATAAAGAAAATTAAGTCTAGCTATGTTAAACACCTTTGTTATCATGTGCCAAAAAAATTAGTAAAAAAGGTCAATTACATCTAACATTTACAAAAACATCTTTAATTTTCTTTGCTTTTAATTGTTCAACAATGTTGTTTGTGAATTTGGATTGATTAATTAAACTAATAAGCTAACTCATACATTTGATTCTCATGTTCAAGTGATACACTAAGGAAGAGACTATGTTTTCTAATTTTGGATCCCTAGACTACTAAAGGAAATGCCTAATTTAAAGAGTAACTAATACTTACAACTGGAGAAAGCAATAAAGAAAAGTGGCGACATAAATGTAATAAGAAAATTGTAAATAAAAGAATAAATTTTGGAAATTAAAGAAATGTAAAAGCTTATGTTTGATTGATTGTATGTGAGTGTCCTTCAAAAAATTATACAATGAATTTTTATAAGTTTAAAGCTAGTTGTTAGCCCTACTAAAACTGTCATCCACTCTTCCTAAAATTTTTACCTATTTTAACAATAATGTAGGATCATGGTGAATAATTTGAGTAGTGGTTTATGCCATGTCAGCTAATTTAAAAATTAAAAAATTATTTTTTGTTTGCTAACTAATTGCTTCATCAACTAACCATGTTAACCATATCCCTATAATTAAAGGAATAGACCTTTACCATATTTTGCACCTTTCTTGACTTAGTTAATTCATAAACTTCTCTTATTTCCAACTAATCTGATTAACTACTTTAAGAAAATTCTATAGGCTTTATCCATATATTGTAGAAAAGTGGTTAAATAATTGGAAACTACCTAGAATCAATATAATATTCCCCTCTCTTGCAGTTGCATGTTATTTAGCCATTTTTCCTTAAATATTTCAGAGAACCCACTAAATTAAATACATGGTTTGCCATCATTATAGCCTATTTTTAGCCTTCAAAGCCTAATTTAGCAATCTTTTCCAACAAATATTTTTCAATAGTTTAGCCCAAATCATAGGCTCAAAGTTTGATCCAACTTATTTACGTATCTATAAATACTTTAGTAACTAGCCTACCATTGATGTGAGTTTTAATATATAAAGGCTTTTAAGTGTTTCCTTATAGCTTTTAAAGGATTTTCAAACTATATCATGGCTGGCTTTGATGTTTTATCATTTATTAAGGTTGCCCATTTTGGCTCTCGTGCATACGCCCAGAATTTGCTTAAGATAATGCTAATGATATTAATGGCTACTAAAGATGTCTTGATATCATCTTTATCCAAGAGATTATTTTCTTCTAAAATATCGTTCTACTCTATCAATTTAGGACTAAATATTAGTTTAGGCGTGTCACACCCGAAAATGCGATCGCGTGGCACTTAAACAAAGAAAATTTCTTGAAAAGAAATTCGATTCAATCTCCAAAAAAAATGAAGACTGAAATCAAAATCAAAATAAGAAGTAGAGTCGCCACCAAAATTTTAATTTTTGAAAAGGCAAAACTTTGGAAAAGCCTTTTTATTTGAAAAATAAGAAAAATGGTCTGCGAATAAAAAAATAGGTTCGGGAGTCGATTGTGAGTGGGGAAGGTATTAGGCACCCCATAACACCCGTTGCTAAGAACGATTACCCTAAGTCAGTTGTGCAAAATCAATACGACCTTTAATCTATTTTAATTCTCCTAACAAATCATATGCAAAATAAGAAATAGGAATAAAAGAAATAAAATTAAAATAAAAAGGGAGAAAGAAATTAAACAAACAAAATTAGAAGAGCAAAATAAGAGAAATTAAGAAAGCAAAAATTGAAAAGAAAATTTTATTTGCAAAGACGGACTTGACCTAGGATAAAAGCCTAGAGCCTACGTACCTTCTGAGAGGAATCAAAATCCACGTAGTTCGACCAGAGAATGAGTTTGTTTTTGTATTTTTTTTTTCTTGTTTTGTTTTGTTTTGTTTTTGTTTTGTTTTGTGTATTTGTTTGTTTGTTTTTTTTTTCATTTTAGGATTTTTGGTGTCTTTTATTTGTTTTTGTTTTTGGATTTTTTTGGGTTCTTTTATTTGTTTTTTATTTATTTTTTTGTTTTGTGTATTTGTTTGTTTTTTTTTTATTTTAGGATTTTTGGTGTCTTTTATTTGTTTTTGTTTTTGGATTTTTTGGGTTCTTTTATTTGTTTTTTTTTAACTAACTTTTTTGGTGAAAAGATAAAGAAAATAAAAATTACTTTTCCCTTTTAATAAATAAAACAAATTTAGAATTGGTTGATAAATTTTAATTTGTTAAAAGGTAGAGTTAGTTTTACATCTTTACTTTTCTTGCGTTTTCAATTTTTCTTCTCTTTTTTTTTTTTCTCTTTGTTTTGTCTCTTTTTTTTTTTTTGTCTTATTTTGTTTTTATTTTTTTTCCTTTTTTGTTTCTTTTTTTATTATTGTTTTGTTTAATTTTATTTTTGGTTTTTTTTTTGTATTTTTGTATTTTTGTTTTTTGTTTTTCATTTTTTATTGTTTTTCCTTTCATTTTTTCATTCTTTCCTTATTTATTATTTTGTTTTGTTTTATTATTTTGTTTTGTGGGTTTTTTTATTTTTTGTTTTTGTGTTTCTTTTATTTTATTTTTATTTTTTCTTTCATTTTGATCTTTTGATTTTCATTATTTTGATTTTTGATTTTTATATTTTTACCTTTCTCACTTTTTCTCATACTTTTAATTTTTCTAAATTTGCATAAGTATGAAAAATTTTCTTATTTCTTTTTTTCTAGTTTCTATTTTTGTTAGTTGCTTTTTCTTTCATGTATAGTTTATTTTTTATCCTATTCTTCTTTTTTCCAAAATACATGCTCCAAAACAGGGGTAATTTTTTTTGAAACTCTAGCTCCTTATTTTTGAGAGAAACCTTAAACCCTTTTTTTTTGTAAATTAATAATCAATTGTTGAACAAGATTTCTTTATTTCCTTTTTGCTATTTTTTTTAAATTCTTCTAAGGGAGAACTATATATATATATATATATATATATATATATTTTAAACTTCATTTGTTTTTTCCCTTTTTTTTTTTGACAAAATTATTTAGATAGGGTCATTGGAACCCCAAACTCGTCCATGGATAAATAAACAAAATAAATAATAAATAAAACCATAGAATACCAAGGAGACTTATTATCACACATGGCACCGGATGATCCCTACATGCCTGAGGGGATATAAAATCCCACACGGCAACTATAAAATATAAAATAAAATAAAATAAAATAAAACAAAACTAATATATCTTACAGACCCACACTCATTGATGATTGCATGTATGTCATTGTACATTTTATGATTTTTTTTTGAAGTACATTTTACATATCATCTATAATTCATGGATAAAAATGAAATAAAATAGAAGAAAATTCCTTCCCTGCACATCCGTTGAAGTCCCTCATCGCGTCTCCCCAAATGTATCATCGCGTTATAAGCTTCCAAGCCATGGTCCTCGCATAGAGAAAGTAAGATGGCAGCAAAAACAAGTTTAAAACAGAGTTGGGGTTATGCTCACAACATCAGTATACGACAGCAAATTTTAGCAAAGTATGTGCTCATTTATAGATCAAAAATCAAGCTCAATTCATGTTCAAGAATCACCAAGACAATCTGCGAGTTCTGAACAGGAATTTCTTTTCAATTTCAGGCTAAGAACCGAGTTAACATTACGTTAAAAACCAACAAAATCAATGGTACCAGAGAGAACATACAACCAGATCAAGATTGAACCATGTTAAAAAGATTAACTACAAACCATGTTAAGCCTAGCAAGTAGCAAGCTTATTTCCATTCAATATTGTTGCACGAAATGAGGTTGGAGAATGAGATTGAAACACATTTGGGTCCTAATACAGCAAGCACCAATTCGATCGTGTCAAGCTTAATAAAATAGCTAGCATGGTTTCACTCAAGATTTTAACATCCATTTGAGATAATCAATAAAACCAAGCCATCAGCTCATGTTCAAACCAAATGCAAACAACAAAGAATAATGTCAGTGTGGATTTCTCAGTTCAGGTTAAGGAAATGCAAGACAAATGAAAACCAGCAAGAATCTTAGTCAAGTTTCTGAATCAAAATATTAGTTCCTATCCTCAACCAAGCAGAATTAGGGACAATCTAGGCATAGTTACAGAATCAATCTATCAATCTTCAATCCAAACCACAATGACCGCAGGCAGTAAGCAACTTAGCTTCGAAGAAGAAGAGACAGGAAGGTAAACACTCTGTGATATGGAATTTCAGCAGCACCACATACCAAACAATGGCAATCAGGACTAAATCCATTCATAGCACCAACAAACAAGAAATGGAAATTGAAACAAGAGCATCCATATCGAACAACAAAGGACACTTGAGAGGGAGTCAGATTCAGACTACAGTAAATTGCCTACACCATATTAAACCCCGGTCGAATTTGCACTAATAAGATCGTTGTTTTCATCAACTCGAAATACAGATTGAACAGGTTGAGGATTAAAGGCATTCATGTAAGCATTTGCGCTTCGAAACAGACGTCCATTCATAAAAAAAAAAACCATAGCAACGGGGGAATCCTAAGTAATATCCTATGGCTTAACAGACTCAGCAACAACATGATAATCGAATATTAAATTTTCGTCTAGGTTTCTCTCAAGCATTCTGTCGAACACTAGCTATGCACACCTAATGGCGGGTACAGAGCATGGCTGTTCAATCATCATCTAAATCCATTCAATGTAAAAATATCACCTATTTCGTCATTTCTATTTCATCAGCAGCAGATTCAGGGCGTTTCATTCCCAGGCAAGCGAGAGAAAGGAGGAACAGGGTTCGAACCTTACCTGTGGGTGCCACAGCAGAGGAACGTTCTCCTCTGAATCCTTTTTCGCCCCACACACTTTTGAGGCCTCTGAATCCCCAGAATAAACCTCCGTCTTGATTTCTTTTGGTGGTTCTCTCAAACCCCCCTTTCTCCTGGTTGCCTCCGAATTCTCCTCCCTCTTGGTCAAATCGAGAGCTTGCCTTTGTATGGGTGTGAACGAAGAAGCACAGCAGCGGCCAGTAAGGTGACAGAGAGGACGACGTCTCTCTCTGGCTCCCGAATTCCTTGTCCCTGCTCTGCTCTCTCCGTTTGCCTCTCTTTCTCTGCTCGTTCTCTCCTTCCCCCTTGAAATCAACCCAGAAGCCCCCTTCCTCACTCTTGGTCTTTCCCTCCTTCGTTCTTTTGCTCTACACTCTCGCTTTCCTACGGTTTTCACGGCTGGAGCCCTGTCAACGAGAGAGGCCTCCCTTTTTCTTACCCTGGCCGACACCTCGATGAGATTGGCTCTCTCCGTTGAATCAAAGCCTTCTCTCTGGTCTCTCCTCCCTTCTTCCTTTCAATCTCTTCTTCATCTCTGTTCTCTCCAGAAATCCCCCATACCTCTCTCTCACTCTCTCGCGCCGAATCCCCTCTGTACGTCTCCCTTCAGTCCTTTCATACCCAGAGAGCCATCCCGTGCCTACTCCACCCGTCTACTCAATTTGTCTTCATCCCGCATGAAAGAGCCCATGCTGCACCTGTTTCGCTGGTCTTCTGTTCTGCTCTGTCCCTGCTGCCTTTTTATCTCGAAATCAGCTCTCTCTTCCTTGATGCATCGCTTTTTCCCCCTTTCTCCTCTGCTGTCACGCTGTGTTTTCTTTTCTGCCTTTTTCTTCACTTTTCCAGAATCATTTTTCCCCATAACTCTGGCGATGTGTCCCTTTCTCCAGCTGTCCTGCTGCTTCCCTTTCTGCCTTTTTTTTTCTCTGGAGTTGTGCGAGAGTGGAAGGTTGCCAAAGAGAGATACGGGTAGGGTAATGAACGGATCCGGGTTGGGTTGATCCGGCCCAACAAGAGTTCAGTCCAAACTTTTTTTTATTTTATTTTTTTGGCCCATTTCTTCTTCTTTCTCTCTTTTTTTTCGTATTGTAAAGCTGGACTTTTTTTCATTCTTTTTTTCTTTTTAATTTTCTTAAAAAAAAAGTTCTCTCTTTATTTTGTTATTTTGTTTTTAAAATTTTATTTTTTTTTATATCCATTTTTTTTGTCTGAGTTGATGGCCAGGTTTAAGAAAGTTGGCTGCAGGTTCCTTTTCAAATTTGGGTCATTTTTCTTTTAATTTTTTTTAGTGTTTTCTTAAGCTCCCCTTTTTTTTTTAATTTAATTTTTTTATTTGTTTGTTCTTTCGTTTTCTCTTAATTTTATGTTTATTTTTTTTTTAATTTTATTATTTTTATAATCGGTTTGGACAAAATACGGTGTTCACAAGGTGTATTAGTCCTTTTGGGTATCTACACATCTTCTTTAATAACATCTTTAGCCTCCCCTAACATTTTAAGCATTTGTCTTAGCTTTTAAGTAGATATTTGCCTTTGCCTCCTCCTTATCTAAGTATGAGTTAAAACAACTGGCTCAAATGGCTATTATGACATTTTTTCAATATATTTGTTAAGGAACCATTGCCCTTTCTCTATGTCAGCTTTTGGCATGACCATTCGTTATGGCTTCAGCTATTCGTAATTGCGAAAGGTTATCCTTCTTGTAGATATTTCCTTTTTAATATTGAACTCTGCTACTTGTCTTTTGTTCTTTAGAATTGGTTCCTCATCCACCTTTAAATTTGCAACCCATCAAACACCTTACCATTCTTCTTTTTGTATTGGGTTTTGCAATATGTAAAGGCTTATGAATGGTAGATTTTAGTTGCTTAAGCTATACAAGTAATTGTTTGCCATTTTTATTAGTTTTGGCATTATTTCCTTGACTCTTTATTGTTTCTATATTGACTATTTCTATTTTTATTTTGACTAGTAAAATAGTGAGCCAGATACTAAAACCATGTTTGTAAATATTACTAGAAAAGGATCCATATCAATTGTCATTTCAATTACACCCTTATTAGCTAGTTTGAATATCCCATCTTTTAAAACCTTTTGGATGGCATTCCTAAAAACAATACAATTAACGGTAGCATAACTATACAAGCGATGCCACTTGCAATATTTTTGGTTCTTCAACTCCTTAATAGGTGAAATTTTGTATCTATTAGGTAGCCTAATCTACTAGTCAATAAACAAATAGTCAAAAATTTGATTGGCTTTAGAGATGTCAAACAAGTACTCTTCCTTACTTTCTAGTTCATGATTTCCTTTTCTTTTAAGGCCCTTAAAGCTAGGCAGAAATAAGGCTTCCCTTTTAAAATTTCTACTACTAAAACATTGGTTAACTATTCTTACTGATACTCACTTATTTCTTTGAAATCATTAGTGTAGCTTATAATAGAAATAACGTGTAAATCCTTTCCTCCTTGATTGGCTTTCTTTTGTTCTTTTCGAGTGTCTTTAGCTATTAATTGAGTCAGGTCCTAACATTCCTAGGCTATTAGCTTTTCTCTTAGCTAAGGATCCATGTTACCCACAATTATGGTTGCATATTCAACTTTTAGAAATTATATATAACATTTACTTCTTATATTTCTGAATCTTTTTAAGAAATCAGCTATAGGCTTATCTATTGACTATTTCAAATTCATGAGATCAGCTATGGTAACCTCTGACTATGGCTTGTGAAACCTATCATGGAAACGTATTTTCATATCTACCCAATTTTACATAAAGTTATATAGCAAAGACAAATACTTGGTGAATGTAGTATTAGTAAATGATAAAGGAAATAACTTAAGTTTATAATACTCATCTTGATTCATGTTGCCATATTAGGTAGTAAACTTATTTATATATTCCATGTTAGACTTACCATTCTTACATGAGGAAATAGTAAAATCAGAAGTTTTAAAATCTTTCAATAAGGGCATCATTATGCCTACCCATTTGGGATATGATTTTCCATAAACAAGCCTATCAAGAGGCATTAATTGCACACCAAAGTGTCTCCTTATCATCTTGGCAATCATATTAAAGCCAATCAATAGATTTATAGCAAGTTTGGGTTCAGTAATTACTAGTTGATTAGCATTCGACAATTGTACTAGAACTAGACCAATTTGTCTTGATGGTATAAGAGGAACTTGAATTAGCTAATGACAAATCTATTACTTTTATATGTATGAATATACTAATTGATTACCTACAAGAGGTGGAACTAGATTCTATGATTGCTTCGCAACTAAATCTCTTCATATCTTGTATGTAATCCCTTGTAGTAGAGGAACTAGATTCACCTAATAAAAGATTAGTTGCTTTGGGGTTGCTAGGTAGACTGGCTAGTTAGCTGTTTGAGGTGGAAATGAATCCCATAACTATTTTTTAACAAAATCTCCTGATCTTATTGATTGAACTTTTTCATAACTTGTGGTGGGATATATTATAGTGCCTTGTATATTTACTTACAGGACAATCTTGATAGTTATAAGACTGGGCAAAACATAAGGCAAACCAAGATTACCTATATTAGTTGTCTACTAGCCATATGGAGTTGCTTATACTGTAAAATAGGTTGCAATACTAGTTTATTCAATGTTTGCCCCTAAGATTAACTGGATTTATAATCGTAGGGCATTCAAAACTAGATTTGGCTACTAAAAGGATTGACCAATGTTATAGGATGGTGCAAAATGCTCTCTAGTCTGGACTTGCCTTTGCTTCTATCCATAAGCATTATACACCTCTATATACAGTTAGCTTGACAATCTCAGCAAGTTAACGAGACATTTGATACATAAGATCATTAAGTCTCATGTTAATTTGCTTATGGATGAAAGATGTTATCATCACCATAAGTTGGCCTTGTTTAGTTACCTCTTCCATGGTTGAATCTACTTGTCCCATGGTTGATGGTGGAGTTTTCATAACAAGTTGTCCAACAACCACTAGTGCCATTATTGGAAAAAATGGCATGCTTAAACTTGTGATAACTACAAGCTGAGAAACCTGAAGGTCAGAAGTTTTTCAACCACCATTTTTCTTTATCATTGATAGTAGAATATCCATGTCACTTAAACTTTTTCTAGACTACAAGTGCATATGCCACTTGTAGTCATGACCAAGTGATAAGAATTTCACTAGAAGCTCTTCTTCTAGTCCCATAATGCACGCCAAAATTCTTGTTTGTGAGTTTAGGTTGATTAGCTAAACTAATAAGCTGACTCGTACTTTTAATTGCCATGTTTAGGTGATATGTTAAGGAAGAGATTCTATTCTTTAATTATGGATCCTTGGACTATTGAAGGAAGTGCCTAGTTTGAAGAGTAACTAGTACCTACAACTAAAGAAAGGAAAAAAGTAAAATAAAGGCATAAATGCAATAAGAAATTTGTAAATAAAGTGATAATTTTTAAAAATTTAAAGAATATAAAGAACAAAATGTAAAAACTTATATTTGATTGATTAGATGCATGTGTTTTTCAAAAATTTGTATAATGAATATTTATAAGCCTAAAACTAATCCCACTAAAATTATCGAGCACTCTTCCTAAAATTTCTACCCATGTCAACAATAATATAAGATCATGGCCAATAATATAAGTAGTGATTTATCCTATGTCAGGTAGGTTGAAAATTAAGAAATTATTTTTTGCCTACTAACTAACTACTTCATTAGCTGGCTATATTAACCATATCCTTATAATTAACAGGATGGGCTTTCAGCATATTTTACACTTTCCTTGACCTAGTCAAGTCACGAACTTTCCTCATTTCCAACTAATTTGATTAATTGCTTTGAGAATATTTCATGGGCTTTATCCCTAAATTGTAGGAAAATAGTTAAATGGTAGGAAACTACCTAGAATCAATAGCTACATGTTATTGAGCCATTTTTCCTTAAATATTTCAAAGAATCCACTAAATAAAATACATGGCTTACCACCGTTATAGCCCATTTTGGGCCTCCTAATGTCCAATTTAACTATCTTGTCCAGTAAATATTCTTCAATGGTTTAGTCTAAATTATAGGCTTAAGATTTGATCTAAACCATTTATTTTTTAGTGCTAACAAATAAATATATCACTTTAATTTGTTCAATAAATATAAACATAAAGACAAAGGATATGTGGATGTAATTTTTAAATAAAAAGTCTTGTAAAGGATCCATAAACTATGAAAATGTGATGGAAAATGTTAAACATGAAGACTCAACTTCTAAAAGGAAAATGTTAGGTGAAGGTTTGGAATTCTAGAACCTAAAATTTGACCATAATATGGTCTTTTTATTTTGGTTTTTCTTTCTCTTCTTCTTAGTAAAACATAAAAACCCACATCAGAATATGACATTTATTATTAAATTGCATACCCTTTTCATTTTTCAACTCAAGTTGTTATGTTTACTATAAAAAGATTGATTAATTAATTAGATGAAATATCTTTTAGTTTTTTTTTTTTGGATTTATTTGGGCTTTCATTAGAATTTGGTTCCAATCCTTCAATTTTAGAAATAATTTTATTAAACTCATTAATATATCTTTCAATATACTAAACATGTTGTTGCAACTAAAATTTGGAGTCTTAAAAATTTATATGTATCTCAATCATGGACTCTTGCTTAAGTTACAAGCTAGGTGAAAATGTAATGAGGTATTCGTTAATGTAATGATTTATTAATAATATATTAATTGTTGTGTTTATCTATGCTTTACAATAAAATCCTATGTAAATGAAAATATATAAATATTTTAGTTTTTTCTTAGAAAAATTAATTATTTGGTCTCTATAATTTACTTCAATTTTTATTTTCATCCTTATAGTTTAAGGAAAGAGAAAAGCTTGTTGCACATGTTGCAGCCATATGTATAAGCTGTTAGCTAGCTCAACCAAAAATTAATGTCATTAAACCATGTGGACATGATAAGGAGTAGCATTTTAACATTTATAAAGTGTATGGACTAATATTGAAACAATTGGAAATTACAAGGAATAATTTCAAAAAAAAAAATTATTGAGACTAAATTAAAAATTTAAGTAAACTATAGAGAACAAATGATTAATATTTCCTTAAATCATATGCTAAAATTGTTATACTTAAATTTGCATTTTTTATATGTTCATTGAATTATCACTCCCCAAAATCTAGTATATAATTATTATGCTCTATTGAATGAATTGGATAGAATCTTAGTCATATTAACACAAGAGTATTTATTTATTTATTTATTTATTTATTGTTACACAGGTTTGGCACCCAAAAAAATTATTGTTACATAGGAGTGCCTGACTTAAAAGGGAGAGTGGAGAAAAAAAGTTTGGGATTGAACTTGAGACATATAAACTCAAGTCATATGAACTATCTTTAGAAAAAAGAAAATCTAAATATGTAATACTTCTTTAACTTTTTAATAGGTCATAAGTAAAGAAATAAATTTACATTTCATTCTTTATATCTTTATTATCAGATTTATTAATTAAAATATAATGAGTATATGATTTTTATTAATAATAACATAACAAATATATAATTTTTATCACTCAACATCATATAATTTCATTTTTTTAAAAAAAATTATACATATTATTATTTTATTAAAGAATCTAATAGGTCCATAGGTAAAATGATAATCAAAGATGGTTGTAGATACCTCATTTTGTCCAATGGTGTATTTTAGATTGAATCTGTAGACTTTGTAAAGAAATTTGAAGAATATCAATAAAGATAGTTATATTGTCCTCAATATATATATATATATATAATACAAAATAAAATTTTTAACGAACTTTTCTAATATCAATAACAATTCATAAATAATTACCCTTTATTATTCTAATTTTACTCTTCTCCAAAATTTTGAATATAAAGAAAAATTTCATTAAAAAAAATTAAAATTGTAATTAAAAGGGAATTGAACTTTAAAACATTACTGAGGAAAACTAGATATACACATGCATCATTTCCAAAGTCTAAAAGGGGTTCTAGCTTATATTTATTTTAAAAAAATGTTGCAACTTTTATTTATTTTTAAATAAATGCACCAAATGCCTAACTAATAGTTTGGACATTCAGTTGGCAAAACTCATTTAGTTCCCATATCCAACTAGATGCCCCTACTTTTCTCTTCTACTATAATTTATCCTTGTTCTACTTTCTACATATTGATAATCTTTATTTGTTAAGAAGGGCAGTGCTTCCCCTACGAATTTTCTATAAATGGCTGGCTCTGGAACATAAAAAGGGAGGGAAAAAAAGAAAGTCAGATGCATATTCAAAGATACACATACATATATACAACAAAAGTGAGGCTAGAGAAGGGGAGCAGAAGCAGGGAAATAAGTGAAAAAGATTGAAAAAAAGGTTTAGGAGCAAGTAATAATTTTATAAACTCCATACACTTTATTTTGATGCAATCCTTGCCCCTTCATATTTGTACATATGATTTTGATGTTCTCCTTATTTTTTTTTATTACCTGTGATGATGTAAGGATGCTAATATCTTCATTTTTTTAATCTAACATTATATATATACACTATAGAGAAGAAGTAAAAATAGATACGGTGTTCTTACTAAGGATTCTACTAAATCAGACATAACCCAAAAAAATTGAAACTTCTTGTGAACAAGAAACATAGAAGACTTAATTTCCTTTAAAGAAAGAATAATAAAAAAAATTGTAATAAGATGAAAAGTGAAAGTTTAACATATTTTTGGTTCATTTGTTTATAAATCTATAAACACAAAAAAAAAAAACCATTAGCAAGTAAGCAATAAACAAGGAAACATAGATTCCCACCAATTGGTTCATTTCAAATTCTATAATTTTTTTTTCTTTTCTAAAATAAATGGTGAAATAGAGGAGAGAAGAAAGAATCTGACAGAGGTAAAAGAACTAATCACCTCACCTTGTGTTTTCGTTGATCTGCTTGGACACTTTCATTCACCACTTTAAAGTCCATAGCTACCTTAGCAAAAGCATAAACGATCCCTTAAGAAGCTTAATACAAAGAAAGGCGGGAGAAACAAATTTATTCTTCCCTTACCTTTTAATTTTCCCCATTCAAAATAAAGATTCCCTTTCAAGCACAAATTCCTTGCGCATTGAGAGACTTGGGCGAAAAAGAGAAGCAGAGTAAAGCATAAGAAGGATGAAGAGATGGCAAAAAAGATGATGAGGCAAATGAGGTTTTCTTAGGTTTTATGGGCTACCATTTGGAAAGCTTGATTTGGGTCTTTATAGATGTATTTTATAATTTAAGAACAAGCCTTTTTCTTTAATTTTTGTAATAAAAAATCATAATCAAGTGCCAAATGGTGGTTAGCTTTGCTATGTCTATACTTATCATAAGACCATTTTGTTTTAGATCATTAATTCATGGTCATGCCCATTTCATATATACATATATAAAATCAAGCTATAATCATAATATTATCTTCTCAAAGCAAAATGACGCCTTCAACAAGGATTATTTTACTTTATTTATTTTATGTATTTATTTATTTTTGCACTTCTAAATTATATATTAATTCAATAAAAATCCCTTAAATTACATATATATATATATATTTCTCTTTATAAATTAACAAAAATGGAGACTCTTTTCTTTTAAGGAAGAATCTTAGTTTTCATAAAAAATTATTTATATTTTAATTATTTAAGTTATTTTAAAAAAACTATAATCCAATACAAAGTGGTTGTTTCAAATTTGCAAGGCAGCACCTTATATCCATTATAAAACTATTTTATTTCATTGATTCATTTTCTTGTCTTTTTCACAAAAATAGCAAGTTGTAGTCAAAATGATATTTCATCTTGGCAAAAGTGACGCCTCAACATAGGTTTCTTTTATTTTATTTTTTATGTATTCTTTAATTATATGATAATTCAAAAAAAAACACATAAATTATATATACATATTTTTCTCCATTAGCTTATTAACAAAAATAAGGACTCTTTCCTTCTAAGAAAGAATCATAGTCTTCATGTCATCATCTTATTTATTTTATGAATATCCCCTCTCAAGTGATATAATTTAATAACGCAAAAATGATAAATGTGATTATATATAAGTTTTGGTCCTATTTGAAAATAAATCCATAGACATTTGAATTTATATTTTAGGTTCAAGACCAATTTTATTTTATTCTAGTGTCTTTTAATTTACATAAAAAAATAATAATACCAACTTGATAACAATAACTATAGTAACTAACCTCTTTCAAATTATACTGAGGAGATTTAATTTATGTATATTAATCACAAAATAATAATAATAATTAAATAGAATATAATTTTTAGTACCATCTATTTAATGGGCAATGTTAGGATGTTAATATCTTCCTAACACGTAATCGAATTTTTGAACTTAAAATTTGGTATGAAAACTTTCTAATCACTAATATAAATATACCTAACAAGGTTGTTTGAATTAGTGTATCATTAGAGGTGGCCAATTACACCGATATAATAAAAGATTGGTGGCGACTCTTGAAAATGACCAAAGCTAAGATATGATTCACTCATATGTTGAACGCACTGTCCAACATGTTACAATAGCTTGGTGACTTCACTGGGGACTTGAGAGTCAAGCTAAGTAAAATTATATTTGTTTGGTTTATTGTTTTTATATTTGATTCCTTTTAGGTCCCATAGAAATACATTTTTTTCCTTTCTTTCGATATTTTTAAATCTTCTAAATGAGCCAAATGTTTTATATATTATGATTCTTTTGTACATGCATATTTTGTTCAATCACCCACATGCACAAAGCTTTATATCCAAGCTCTTACCTTTAAGGATTAGTTAGGGGGCAAAGTAGTGTATCCTTATGAGGCTTTGACCTTTGCATGGAGATCGCGAAAACAACCCCCACTCAAATTGAACTCGTTTCATTTGTAGCCTATAATAGGCAAGAATGGGTGCCCTACTAACTCTAGTAATAGTGATAATATGGATAATTTAAGGACCAATTTACCATTTAGAAAACTTTAGCACTCAACCCACACAGTCAGTTAAGAAACTTAAAGCCTTCTAGCTAGGGCCTTACATCTCTTATACTGACTTATTCTTTTCTTTGTTCTTATTTCCCTTCTTATGTCATGCTACATCCTGCATCATGCATCTCCATTTCATAAAAGCGATTGAAAAGTTAAAAAAAAATCCAATGGAATTTGCATCATCTTCCATAGGTGTTAAACCTGAAGAACAAAAAGAGATACAATGGATGTATTAAAATTTGCAAAGTAAGTTAGGAGACTGTTTACCACTAAATACCATCGTGAATATGCTAGCTAGAGTATCCTTAAATCTAAAAACAAATGACCTTAGTTGTTTAAAGAAAATATGGGGAAGTTAGTCAAATGAACAGAAGCAGCTATTTAACTCCAAGTATGGTTATATCGCTTATTTGCTAATGATTCTTATCAATGAAGAATTGTTGAGAGTCAGCATCCATATTTGGAATCCTTTCTTTTGTTGTTTTACTTTTTGAGAGTTTGATTTGACACCAAGAGTATTTGGCTCTCCTAAATCTTCCATTAGTCATGCCTGACAAATGCTATTAACATGCTCCAAAAATAGAATTCAAGAAAAAACTAAGTTTATGGGAATGCATAAAAATGAACTCGACTATCATGTAAAACAAAAAGGCAATAGTTCAATTCTAACATGGGACTTCTTACAAGCTTTCATTGAAAAACACCCAAATGATGAATTGGGCATGGAATTAATGGCTTTAGCTATATATGGCCTAATGATCTTTCTAAAAGTGCTAGGGCATATTGACAGGAAAGTTGTCAACCTATTTCATACCATTAAATAAGGGGTTAATCCTATTCCTACTATCTTAGCGAAAATAATCAAATCATTGAATTATTATTGTATCAAAGGTGATGGCAAGCTGATTGGATGTTTACCCTTACTATGCATCTGGATGATGAGCCATTTAAAGGCCAGTCATAGCAAATTTCTTAAAACCCACTTTTATGAGAGGATGCCACTTAAAGAATTCATCCAATGACAATGGAAGTTCCCTTTAAGGAAGGAAGAATTCATTTATTTCATATAAAATATCACAGGAAAGCATGTCAATGGAAGCCTACCTAGATAAAGCCATGCCCAGTGATTTATAAGTGTGGTTCTTTTTATTGGGTCCTTCTAATGGGATTGTGAGGAGTTACCAGCTATGCCTCTAATCTAGTATGATGATAAGTGGCTTCCAAACAATTCATCCATATAACTCATAAACTGCATCAACTTGAATTATTGTATAAAGATAGTGAGGGATTTATGCCACACATAATAGAAGCATGGAAGCATGTTCAAAAAATTACCCCAATAATATATTTAGGAACCATTGAACATTATCCTGTGTGGCATGCTAACAAAGGTAAAGGCTTTATTGTACCTTTGGTTCAGAACCCCCATTTTGAAGAAAATGTGTTAATAGGAGTATAAGATCAGGCTGGGTAGATGAACCATCCAATACCCTACTAGGTTATTGAAAACATTCCAAAGAAGTGTAAAGGAATTAGTGATGATAGACAACAATATAGGTAGGAAATTGAGATGCTAGGCATTAAATTGGCAGAATAGCAAATGAGATGCTTTGCCTTACAATCAGAGGTTGTAAAAAAAGAAAGGTAAATGACGAAACTAGAAAATAGAAATCATTTCCTTAAGTTAAGTTTACTATCATCAAAATAAGAAAATTAAGGATTATGCCAGAATAATGAAGTTTTGCTATACTTAGTAAACAATGCAAATGTCAAATCAATTTGACTTAGGCAATGATGGATGATTTGAATTAGAACATCAGCCACTGGCAAAATTATGCCCATAAGCTACAACAAATGATGGACCAAAAGGAGCTAGTCATATAGCTAGCATAAGTGAGAGGAAAGGCCTGGGATTTACACAATCACATCACTGGTTGGTTAGTAGAATTAAGAAAAATGGCATAAATAGCATATGAAATACTGAATGAAATTGAATATCTTAGAAACAAAATTTCATTCATGTACGCCAACGATCACCAGTTACAAGAGTTCTTGGAAAAGATCAGTCATCATCATAAGTTCGTATCATAGTTTGATTAGTAAAGCAGAATAATTAGCTTGTTGTTTAGAGGATTATTTTACTGGATTATCGTATTTTAATCCTCTTGTGTAAATAATGACTCTTGAACTTTTTAAATTTTCTTTTTTATTATCCTTTTGTAATCATCTAGAATTCCATGTATGAATCTAGGCATAACACCATGGGAAATGATGTGGAGACATCCTTATTTAAAAGAACCTTTCAACTTCTTTCAATCATTTATGCATTAACACTCATGAAAAAATTATTATTATTAAAGGAAAATAACTAACAATGTTTTTCTTGTGAATAGAAGATTAAAAAAATAGCTTAGCCACCAAAAGTTTTGCCTCCTCCCATTTGCTCCCCATATAACACTCGACTTCGATAAAAAATATGGACGGCCAAATTAAAGAATTAATAGGGAAAGTTAACCAGATACAAGAAGGAGTGAGGAATGAAATGAACGAAGTAAGGGAACAATTAACAAAATTAATGAAAATAATGAAAGGAAAGATAATGGCAAAAAATATGTCCATAATTTATATAGAAGAACAAAATAAAGAGGATCCATAATATCCACTAGGTTTTGTTCCTCTAGAGCACCCTCAATTTCCCTTGTTTACCACTAAGACTTACATGGCTGGGCCTCCTATAGGCCTTCAACATTGGAATAACATGAGCTTACACCCACATCCATTTATGTAAATCTTAATCAAGGATATAATCTAACTAATCCTATTGAGGTACCTAATCTCAATGATCCTAAAAATCAAGCAAAGTTGAAAGAAAATGCCCCTACACTAGTAAAAGAGGATGAAGCCAAAGAGAAGCTAAAAATCTTAAAAGAAAGGCTCATAGCTATCGAAGGAATCAATATTTATGGTCTAATGGATCCAAAAGAGCTTTGCTAGTCATATAACAATATATGGCACTAGATGCCCTGCTAGTCACATCACAATATACATAAGGAAAATGGTTGCATATACACACGATGACAAATTATTAATGTATTGTTTCCAAGATAGCCTTATAGGGGTTACAGCTAGATGGTATGGGAAATTAGATAAAACAAAGATTCATAAATAGAAAGACCTTGCTAATGCTTTTCTTACACAATATAAATATGTTATGGAAATGGCACCAGACAGGTTAGAACTCTAAAACATGGAAAAGAAAGATTCTAAAACCTTCAAGCAATATGCCTAAAGGTGGAAGGATTTAACAGCATAAGTTCAGCCCCCTTTGACTAAAAAAAAGATGGTGAGGACATTCTTAGACATTCTTAAGTCTCTTTATTATGATAGATTAATTGGAAATATAGCAACTAATTTTGTTGATTTCATGACGGCAAGTGAAAAAGTAGATAAAGGAATCTGAAGGGGAAAAATTCTAGATTTAACCTCAGAGTATGGGGGTACAGAAAAGTCAAGTAAGCTTAGATGAAAGTATGCTGAAGTCCAAATGGTTAGGCAAATAAGACCAAAAGGGAAAAATGTTTCAGATTCAATAATGCCTTTTCAATTCATATCAATCATCTAGGTTGGATGTGAATAATATCTCTCCATCTCCAATATATCAGCAAGCCTATTGGCCATTATTTCACCAACGTCAACAACAATCTCTTTCTTCCTAATACATTAATTTTCAACAAGTAAGTTTTTCATCTCCTCGGCCAACATTATAGAATGCAAATAGTCCAAAAACATCTTAGACCAAAGATAAAAGGAAAATTGAACTAATCCCTGTGACATATTCTAAGTTGTTACCTACATTGATCCAATAGGGTCTTATTTCACTAATACCAGCAAAACCACTCCAACCTTCGTACCTAAAATGGTATGATGTGAATGCCCAATGTGATTACCATGCAAGCACAATTGGCCATTCCATATAAAATTGTACTGCATTAAAATATAAGGTACAAAACTTGAGGGATACAAAGTGACTTAACTTTCAAGATTCAATGGACGAGGCAAATATAAATGGTAATCCTTTACCAAAGCATGGTAATGCTAGCATAAATGCTATCAAGTGAAATTATTCTTTCTCCAAGCCATTCCTGTTCGAGGTGAAACTTTTTTTGAAATTTATCTTCAATTCCTTAGTCAAGGTGTGACACCTTAATCTACTACCGCTACCTAACCTCTCACTGGGCTCGGTTTCATATGATTTCCAAAGAATCAACACCAATCCGTGGCATTTTCATGCTATGAAAATGGGGTTTCATACACTCAGCTTCTGCCCCGTGGGTCCTGTGAACCCATCATTTATAGTCTCAACTCAAACTCCACTTATACAACTCATACATAGCATAAAACAAACCATAAGCCACGGGTATGGAGTCAAAAACCAGAAAATCCACTTTTCTCACTTGTGCCCAAAGGTTTTATTTTGGCTCTAACTTTGGAAAATCATAAGAAATTGTAGAAAAATAGGAATGCAGCAAAATTTAGCTTTCTAGAAAGCTCTAAGTGTTGACTTTACACTAAAAATCATTCCCAATCAAAATCTTAGCATTTGGACTATGTTTGACATCGAAAAGGGGAGGAAGGTCCAGCTGTCACTGTTTCTGGTGCATCTTTCTGTCATGAACTTCGGAAATCCATAATTAAATCCACAAAAATCCAATCTGGTCACACTATACCAATTTGGAAAACTACGGATGTCTACTAGAGGAAAAAAATAAGTTTAGATCAGTTCAGTAGCTCCTGCACCCCAAAAACTGATGGAACAATGACGGGGGTCAGAAGAGCTCCCTGATGCTGATACAGAACTTCAGACGTTTCAATCTCTCTCTACAGACCTCCGATTTGGGTGATTCTAGTTGGTACAGGTCACTTTGATTTCCTAGTTTATGTGTATAAAATTTCATGACAGTTGGACTCCATTTGGTCTATGTATGACATGGTTTTCATTTCTGAACTATATGAACAGTACATGACCAAACCATAGATTTTTCCCAAATTCAACAATTCACCAAATATTCTCTAGACCTCCGAATATTACCAACTTTAGCTTTTTAAGAAGCTTTCTACAAACTCTAGAGGCACGCCAAATTTCGTGGCAAGAGGAGCTCATCCGGTCATACTTTGACGGAGCTCTCAAATTTCCCGGTTTTGGCACCCCAAAGGTCCAAAACGGGTCCAAATGGCCTCTCACACACTCTAGCCACTCATGGACAAGTTTAAAAGCATAAAACTAGGATATATAACTCTAGCCACTCATGGACAAGTTTAAAAGCATAAAACTAGGATATATAACAAGTCCATGTGGTCCAAATCAACATACATTCCAATCTCGCTATGCTACGACTAAATATACACTACTTCATGCATTCAACAAAAGGGGCA
The DNA here is from genome assembly GCA_032878935.1 of Erythrophleum fordii. Classification (NCBI taxonomy): domain Eukaryota; kingdom Viridiplantae; phylum Streptophyta; class Magnoliopsida; order Fabales; family Fabaceae; genus Erythrophleum; species Erythrophleum fordii. Next base: position 7,047,225 of record JAVQMF010000029.1, read on the forward strand.
AAACCCTCATTTCCATTCATTTGGCTATAAACATAGTTCATACAATATCCTTTCACATTTATACACATGTTACAACCTTTATATCTCAAAAATAGTGGGCGCATATTCACTTGGCACCACTTTACATCAAAATTACATCAAAATATCCAAAAGAAAGTAATATCTATCTATGCATGCTCCTAGGAGTGTGCTCGGTTCTCCTTGAGCTCCACCTAGCATATTAAGTTGGGAGGGGAAGGGGTGAGATTCAGGGAATCTCAGTAGCTCATGCACTCAATCAAGTAAGCAATCAAGGCATATAATAAGTCAGAGCATATAAATAAGCATTTAGCCATTCTCAATCATCTAACACACATTGTACATGCTATGGAAATCACAACAATACCAAAAATGGGCTCCAGGGACTTTTGGTCTAGCCTCACCCGAGTTTAGGGACTTTTGGATGGCCTCACCCGAGTTTAAGGACTTTTGACTTGGTCTCACTCGTTTGAGACTTTTGGCCTTGTCTCACCTATCTCAAGGGACTTTCGGCTTCACCTCACCCATCTCATGGGACTTTCGGCACTACCGCACCCGAGCAATTCTCACAATTCATCACACAAGCATATTGGCATCAATGCATCAAAGCAATAGCATATGACATATTCCACACAATAAGCATATACATAATCATACAATGACTATCATATCCAAGAATGCAACAAGAAAGAGTGGGAAAAGAGAGCTACCTTATGAGCCAAAGCCAACACTAGCTTTTCCTTTCAATTTCTCCTTTCCCTCCTTAGGTTCACAATCACACCTTGATGGAGGTGTTTCTCTTGAGCCTAGACACACAAAAGTATGCAATTACTCTCTTAGAATGTAATCATCAGATCAAACTCTCCTACACACCAGAACCTAGAGTCCTCTCTCTCTCTCTCTAGAATGCCATCAACCCATTCTCTCTCTCAAGCTCCCATGGTAGTGAAAAACAACATTTTCAAAGAAAACACAAATATTCAAAGGTGTTTTTCACTTTCCCTCTTCTGACCCATACCCAAAAACCATCCATTTTTACAAACAAAATCGTAGGAAAAGAGGGCAAAGGGAGGGGATCAGAAATCTAAAGAGAAATGGGGGAAGTTTCCTTACCTTTCCCTTGCTCTTCCTCCTTCTCTTGATCTCTCTCACTCTCCACGCCTCTTTTCTCTCCTTGGGTCGAAGTCTAGGGCAGATATGAGAGAAGAAATGAGTTTGGGCGTTTAAAGAAGTCTAAATCTCGCTATTTACTCTCTTCTGGACTGACTCTCGTTACGACGAAAACTAACCTTCGCTATAGCGAGCTCGTGTAATCTGGCTTCGCTATGGCGAGGTGTAACCTTCGCTACGGCGAGCTCGTGTCAGTTCCCTTCGCTATGGTGAGATATACCATTCGCTATGGCGAACTCGCGTTAGTTCCAGACCTCACTCTCGCTATGGCGCACGCTACGGCGAGCTGCTCCCTGGTTTTTGTATGGACTGCTGCTAGCACTCGCTATAGCTAGAATCGCCTTCGCTATTGCGAACAAGCACTCTCGCTGTAGCGAGACCATTTCTCGCTATTGCGAGAGGACTTGGCAGAAATTCTGGATTCCGAAAATTTCCAGCTTTCACTTTCTTTCTTTTCCCTTTTCTTTTCTTTTTCCCGGTTGTTACACAAGTTAAGGATGATCCACTGTAATGAAATAAAAAATACTCTTAAGATAAAAGATACCAATACAAAAAAATATTATGAGTACCATAAGGGAATGTAAGGACATTTAATTAAGGAATGTCACAAATTCCAAGCTAAAGTCCAAATGTTAATGGATTATAAGCTTGTGGAAGTGTATGAAAATGAACATTTGGTTGTTGGTATAAATCATGAACATCCAATGCTTATAGTTCATATCAAACCACTTATCATTTCAAAAAAGGTGGTGATACAAAATCCAAAGCCATTTTCTTATGCTAGTAACTAAGCTATTCCATGGAAATACAACTGCCAAGTTGTCTTTAGAGAAGATCTATTTGGGACCAATGGTATGACAAGAAGTGGCAGATGCTATACTCTTTAGTATTTTAAAATGTTTTGGAAAGAGAAATATTCAAAAAAGATACAGTATCCTATAAAGAATGATAAACAAATCAGTGAAAAAAAGAAGTTAGTATCTGAAGAGGAAGCCAATGAATTCTTAAAGTTAATAAACTAAAGTGAATACAGTGTGGTTGAACAGCTAAATTGCTTGCCCGCAAAACTATCACTATTATATCTTTTGCTAAGCTTTGAACCTAATCGAAATGCTCTTTTAAAAATACTTAATCAAGCACATGTGTCCTATAATATTTCTATGGAGAATTTTGATAATGTTATAGGAAATATCATGGCAACTAATTTTATTACTTTTACTGATAATGAAATTCCACCAGAAGTAAAAAGGACATATGAAGGCCCTTCACATTTTCACAAAGAGTAAGGATTGCATTGTAACCAAAGTTCTTGTAGACATTGGTTCCTCCTTAAATGTGATGCCTAAATCCACCTTGATGAAATTACCAATTGACATGTGATGTATACAACCCAACCACATGGTGGTAAAAGCTTTTAATGGAACGCAGAGGGAAGTGATAGGCAACATCAAAATAGCTTTCCAAATTGGCCTTTGTATTTTCAACATTGAGTTTCAAGTGATGCATATAAATCCATCCTATAGTTGTTTGCTAGGGTAATCATGGATTCATATGGCAGGTGCGATACCATCCACTTTGCACCAAAAAATTAAATTCATAATTGATGATAAGTTGGTATGTATTTTGCTGAAGAAGACATACTAGTATTAAAGCCGTCTTCCACTCCATACATAAAGAAGTGGAAGAATGTTCTTTTAGATCATTTGAAGTGGTAAATGCTTTATATGCTCCTAAAAAGCCAAGCATGTCACATGCTATGACGATGATAGCCAATATCATGTTAGATAATGGTTATCACCCTAGGAAAGGATTGGGAGAAAAATTACATGGAGGAATGCTTCCATTTTTTTTCAGAAAAATATGAAGGAAAATTTGAATTGGGTTATAAACCAACACCTGCTGAAAGAAAAATGGTTGAAGTTAAAATATAAGAAGATAGACTGGCTTTTCTTTAAAGACGTGAATCATTAAATGAAAAGAAAACCATACCCCCCTTATATGTACCTTTTGTAGTCATGGCTTCATAATGCCAATTGTCATGGAAAATGAAGCTCAATTCACTAAGGGTATTGAACAACATTTTGAGGTCTCAATGATTAAACAAGAAAGTTTGATCACTGAGAAAGGGATTTCATTGCAAGTTTATCCATGCTTGCCAAAGACTAAGATTAACAATTGGAAAGTCATGGAACTAGTCTTAATGCCTAACCTATCTTCCAAGTAATGTGGTTAAAATTAGATTGTCAAAATCTAATCTTTTGTAAAAAAGCCCTAGATGCCATCTTATATTATGTTATTAATAAAACATATTGCATTTGCACCTCTTTTTTTGTCCCACATTATCTTAGTCATTCTTATTTCATCTTTTTCTTCTCTTTTTCAATATATCAATATATCCATAAACCAGGAACAAATATGATTCTAATAATGGTAATGACGAAGGCACTTCTAGATTCAATTTTGAAAACCCTATTGACATTACTGAGCTTGAAGATGATGAAAGTGAAAATGATTTATCCTCAGAGCTCTCAAGGTTCTTATAACAAGAGAAAGAAGTGTTCTAACCAAATGAGGAACCTTTAGAAATTAGTAAACTTAAAGATGATGAAAATAAAAAGGAGCTTAAAATTGGTGCATGCTTATCCACTAATGAGAAACAAAAGCTTGTTGCGTTATTGGAAGTGTATATAGATGTATTTGGTTGGTCATATTAAGATATACTAGGCTTAAATATTGATCTAGTTATTCATAGAGTTAAAGCTAGAATGTAAACCTGTTAAGCAAAAATTAAGGTGTATGAAGCTTGATTTGTCTTTGAAAATTAAAAAAAAAAAAGAATTGATAAAATAATATGATGTTGGATTTCTACAAGTGGCTAAATACCCTAAATGGGTTGCCAATTTTGTTTCTATTCTAAAGAAAGATGGTAAAGTATGAACGTGTGTAGATTATTGTGATCTTAATCAAGTGAGCCTAAAGGATAATTTTCCTCTACCCCATATTGATGGATTTTTATGGTACAATCAAATCAAGATGGCTTCTAAAGACATGGAAAAACCACATTTATAACCTTATAGGACACGTTTTGTTATAAAGTTATGCCTTTTGGATTTAAAAATGCTGGTGCTACCTATCAAAGAGCAATGGTTACCTTGTTCGATGATATGATGCATAAAGAAATCAAAGTTTATGTGGATGACATGATTGCCAAATCTAGAAATGATGAAGACCATATAATGATTTTAAAGAAACCATTTGATCATCCAAGAAGGTTTCAACTTAAGCTAAATCCATCAAAATGCACCTTTAGGGTCACTTTAGGAAAGTTATTAGGCTTTGTTGTAAGTCAAAATAGGATTAAGGTCGATCCTAACAAAATCTGAGCAATACAAAAGATACCTATGTCTCAAACTCAAAAAGAAGTTAGAGGACTTTTAAGGTAATTAAATTATATTGCTAGGTTTATTTCACAATTGTCTACCACATATGAACCCGTGTTCAAATTATTGAGAAAAAATTATTAAAGAATGTGGAATGAAGATTGCTAAAAAGCATTTAAGAAAATCAAGAAGTACTTAATGAATCCTCCTATTTTAGTACCACCTATACCAAGTGAAAGCTCAATGGGATGTGTATTAGGGCAACTTGATGAACCCAATAAGAAGGAAAAGGCAATCTATTATCTAAGTAAGAATTCTATGATTACAAAGTGAGGTACTCAACTTTAGAAAGAACATGTTGTGCATTAGCATAGATTGTTAAAAGACTAAGGCAATACATGTTATATTATACAACATGGCTGATTTCAAAAATGGATCCAATAAAATATATTTTTGAAAAGCCATCTTTATATGGAAGAGTGGCTAGATGGCAAACATTGTTAGCTAAGCATGATATTGTCTATGTCCCCCAAAAAGCCATAAAAGGGAGTATCATAGTAAATTTTCTCACTGATAAAGCAACTAATGACTATATTCTAATAAGATTTGAATTTTTAGATGAGGACCTCATGGTTGTTCTACATATAAAAAATAAAGAAATACATGAGGATTCTTGGACAATGTTTTTTTTTTTTTATGATGCTTCAAATGCCTTAAGGCATGGAATTGTAGTTATCTTGATATTACCAGAAGGGAAACAATTCCCTATTACTGCAAAACTTTGCTTTAATTACACCAATAATGTGGTAGAATATAAAGCATGAGTCATAGGACTTTAGGCAGTTATAGGCATGACAATCAAAGTATTGAAAGTCTATGGAGATTTTACTTTAGTAATCTACCAATTAAAAGGTGAATGGGAAACAAAATACTCAAAGTTACTCTCTTATCAAAAGTTTGTAAAGAAATTAATCAAGGATTTTGAAGAAATAAGTTTTCATCATTTATCATGTGAGAAAAATTAAGTCCCTAATGCATTAGTAACTTTGGCAGCAATGTTTAAGCTAAACTTAGATGAAGATTTAATTCCAATTAGAATTCAAATTTGAGATTCACTGTCATATTGTTTAAGCATAGAAGAATTAGATGGAAAACCTTGGTTTCATGACATCAAACAATACATTAAATGTTAAACATATCCTAAAGGAATCTTTAAGAATGACAAGAGATCTCTCCAAAGGTTAGCTATGAACTTTTTCTTAAGTGGATATGTTCTCTATAAAAGAAACCACGATATGATATTGCTTAGATGTATTGATTCTAATGAAATTAAAAAAGTTATAGAAGAAGTCCATGAGGGGACTTATAGTACACATGCTAATGGGCATATGCTGGTAAGAAAAATATTAAGGGCTGGTTACTTTTGGCTCACGATGGAAGCTAATTATATTAATTATGTTAGAAAATGTCATAAATGCCAAATTTATACCCATAAAATTCACGCACCACTAGCTCCATTACATGTGTTTGCATCTCCTTAGCCATTCTAAATATAGGGGATCGATGTTATTGAACCTATTATACTAAAGGCCTTAAATGGACATAGCTTTATTTTAGTAGCTATTGACTATTTCATAAAGTGAGTAGAAGCTACCTCTTATGCTAACATTACCTGACATGTCATATGTAAGTTTCTAAAAAGAGAAATAATATGCCGATAAGGTTTGCCAAAAAGGATCATTACAGATAATGCTTTAAATCTCAATGATAAATTGATAGATGAGTTGTTTGAATAATTCAAAATCAAACACCATAACTCCATACCCTATCGCCCCAAAATGAATGGTGAAGTAGAGGCCACTAACAAAAATATAAAGAAGATTATAGAAAAGATGGCTATAACATATAAGGATAGGCATGCAATGTTGCCATTTGCTTGACATGGGTATCGAAAAGCAATACACACCTCTACAAGGGTAACTTCTTTCTCATTGGTTTATGGAATGGAAGTTGTACTACCTATAGAAGTGGAAATTCCATCCTTCTGTGTTCTCACTGAAGTCAATTTAAAAGAAGCAGAATGGATAAAAAGACATTATGAGTAGTTAAATCTTATTGAAGAAAAGAGGTTGATAGCACTTTGTCATAGACAACTCTATCAAAGAAGAATGATGCATATATAAAACAGAAAAGTTCAACCTTGTTATTTTCAAGTTGGAGAATTGGTTATAAGGAAAATTTTGCCAAACTAAAATGACCCTAGAGGAAAGTGGGCTCCAAACTACAAAGATCCATACATTGTGAAGAAAAGCATTTTTTGGTGGGGCATTAATTTTAACCAATATGGATGGGGAAGAATTACCAAATTTGTTATATTCTAATTTAGTAAAAAAGCATTTTGCATAGAAAAATCTCACAAAATGAAAGAAGTAGAAGAATAGAAAAAGAAAAGATCAAAATAGTTGTGTTAAGAGGTTTTCACATTTGAATTCTGAAGAAGTCCAAAATTCCACTTCAACTCAACATAAAATCCTTTGTATCTTATTTTTTTTTATCTAAGTTAGTTGTAAAATCTTCACCACTTTAATGATTGGCCTCATTTTGTATGACTTCCACATCAATAAAAGTCATTGTTTTGTTTAACTCTAACATTTGCTTGTCCTTTATTCTTTGACCATTACTTTCATTAATGGCATGATCATAAGTGGCATCAAGGAAACAATTGTGAAAGAACTTACATTACCTCGAGTTAGGCTTGAAAGACATAAGATTTATTGGCATGATCAATATATAAATGCCCACTTGGATTTTAAAGCAAGTATAACCTCAAAATGATGTTTGTATATCATTTCAAGACCAGAAGAATTGCACTTCACCGTCAGTGGAAAGAAAATGAAAAAGAAGAATAAACTTGGTGGCAGAAAGGGTTCTTAAATTTTTCCTATGCACAACAGGCTTTTTCCCCAACGAAAAAAAGAGAGAGAAAGAAAAAGGGGAAATATAATAATAATAGTAATAAATAAATAAAAATAGGTAATCATATGAGAGAACTTTTAAGATTTTTTAAGCTACAAGCTTTTGCAAAAGAATATATATATATATATATATAAAATAAATAAAAGAGGAAGAAAGGAAAAAAGAAATCTTGCATGCATTATACTATATTCATCATTACGTCATTTTATGCAAGAAAATCATTAGCTTCCAAAGATGGTATATTGAAGACAAAAAGCCTAATAAGTATTAATTGTCATGCGGCTCAGTCCCTCATCATTTTAATTCCTACCAATATGCGACTTAGTCCTTCTTCATTTTAATTTTTACTCACATGTGGCTCAATCCCTAGTCATTTTTAATTCCTACCAATGTGCAACTCAATCCCTCATCACTTTAATTTTTATCGACATGTGGCTCAGTCCTTTATCATTTTGATTTTTACCAATGAGTGGCTCAATCCCTTGTCATTTTAATTGAGGTCTGGCTTGGTCCCTTATCATTTTAAAGTTTTATCGATGTGTGGCTTAGTCCTTCATCATTTTAAGTATTATCAACGCATGGTTCAGTCCTTCGTCATTTTTAATTCCTACCAATATGTGGTTTAATCCCTAATCACTTTAATTTTTGCAGATGTGCAACTTAGTCCCTTGTCATTTTAATTTTTACCAACATGTGGCTCAATCCTTCATCTATTCAAGTTTTAATGACAAGCATCTCAATCCCTTGTCTTTTAAATTTTTGCTAACATATGATTTGTTATTTACTAATTGAAATGAGGATCTACATCTTTGTGTACTGACTATTTTAAATAGTAAGAATACAAAGAGGGGCCACTGCTGATACCTCATTTTGTCCAAGAGTGTATTCTAGATTAAATCTGTAGACTTTGTAGAGAAATTTGAGGAATATCAATTGAGATAATTATATTGTCCTAAATATATATATATATATATAAAATAAAAATAAAAATAAAAAATAAATTTTTTAAACTAAAATTTCTAATATCAGTAACAATTCAAAAATAATTACTTTTTATTATGCTAATTTTATTCTTCTTCAAAATTTTGAATATAAAGAAAAATTTCATTAAAAAAATAACATTAGAATTGTAATTAAAAGAGAGGAACTTTGAAACATTACTAGGGACAACCATATATACACATGCATCATTTCCAAAGTCTAATAAGGGGCTCTTATTTATGTTTATTTAAAAAAAAATGTTGTAGCTTTTATCTTTTTAAAATAAATACACCAAATGCCTAACTAATAGTTCAGACATTCAGTTAGCAGAACTCATTTAGTTCCCATATCCAACCTGATACTCTTGCTTTGCTCCTTTGCTATAATTTATCCTTGTTATGTTTTCTACACACCAAGAATCTTTTTTTGTTAAGAAGGGCAGTGCTTTCCCTGTGAATCTTCTATAAATGGTCGGCTTTGGAACACGAAAAAGGAGAAAAAAAGAGAGAGAGTTAAATGCGTATTCAAAAATACACATACATGTATACAAAAAAAGAAAGGCTAGAGAAGGGGAGCAGATGCAAGGGAATGGGTGAAGAAGATTAAAAAAAGGTTTAGGAGTAGGCAATAATTTTATAAATTCCACAAACTCTATTTTGATGTAATCCTCACCCCTTCATATTTATACATATGATTTTGTTGTTCTCTTTTTTTTGGATTATTTGTGATAATGTAAGGATGCTAATATCTTCATTTTTTTTAATCTAACATTATATATACACTATAGAGAAAAAGTAAAAATAGATATAATGTTCTATAAGTATGGGTTATTTAGTAAAGGACTGACCAATATATATATGGCGGAGTAGTCTTATCTAGGGAATCAGCCCTATGTGTGCCAGAGTTGGCCATTGGGTAGCTACTATTGTGTTGGATGTCCAATCTTAAAGATACTTAAAAATACCTAAACCATTAATTTCTGGACTCCAATACGCTGTTACGCTATCAAGATTATTTATGCACAGAGTTGTGCAAGGCAGTTCTTTCTCAAATATACCTATATGCCTTAATCAAATAATGGCTTAGATGACATATTATTGTGATATTTTATATGACTTTCCTTGGGTACCCACTAGGGGACGCCTCAGTAAAGGAAACAGGGGTAAGCCTGCTATGTCATGGCAATGCAACATGAGCTGGGCTTGAGCCTATCGAAGCCAGTGTGACACAATCTGAGTGTTGGGCCTAGCGGTCTCCAAGGCCTAATGGTCAAGAGAGAATAAATCTTATTTGTGATATTTTCTATATTCTATATATGCAGAAGTCTTATGAATGCCTTGCAACTGCTGAATATCAGTTACGTTGAGGCAATTCTTGTATTTTATTCATGCTCTATCTTTAGATGTAATATGCCTATTCACTTTGCTATTTCATATTCACGTTAGATATTGCTAATAGATGCCAATTTATTGAGTAACCCTAAAACTCCAAGCGGAGTGGATCCAGTTCCCACTCTGGAACCAAAAAAAATTGAAACTCACATTCTTGTGAATAAGAGATGCAGATACTTCATTCATAGAAGGCTTAATTTCCTTTAAGGAAAGAATAATAAAAAATAAATTGTAACAAGATGAAAAGTGAAAATTTAACATATTTTTGGTTCATTTATTTATAAATCTATAAACAAAAGAAAAACTATTAGCACACAAGCAATAAACAAGGAAACAGAGATTCCCACCAATTGGTTCATATCAAATTCTATAATTTTTTTAAATAAATGGTGAAATAGAGGAGAGAAGAAAGAATCTGATAAAGATAAAAGAACAAACCACCTCACCTTGTGTTTTCATTGATATGCTTGGACATCTTCATTCACCATTTTAGAGTCTATAGATATCCTGGCAAGAGTATAAACAATCCCTTAAAAAGCTTAATACAAAGAAAGGTGTGAGAAACAAATTTATTCTTTCCTTGCCTTTTAATTTTTCCCATTCAAAATGAAGATTCCCTTTCAAGCACAAATTCTCTGTGGGTTGAGAGACCTGGGCAAAAGAGAGAGAAGGAAAGAAAAGCATAAGGTGGATGAAGAGATGGCAGAAAAGATGATGAGGTAAATTAGGTTTTCTTAGGTTGTATTGCCATTGGGAAGGCTTGATTTAGGCCTTTATAGATGTATTCTATAATTTAAGAACAAGCATTTTCCTTTTATTTTTGTAATAAAAAATCATAATCAAGTGTCAAATGGTGGCTACGTTTGCATGGCTACATTTATACTTATCATAAGACCATTTTGTTTTATGTCATTGATTCATGGTCATGTCCGTTTCTTATATATATCTATATATATATATATATATATATATAATCAAGCTACAATCATAATATTATTTTCTCAAAGAAAAAATGATGCCTCCAATGAGGATTATTTTACTTTATTTTATTTTATGTATTTATTTATGCATTTTTTTTTATTTTTTGCACTTCTAAATTATATATTAATTCAATAAAAATCTCCTAAATTATATATATATATATATATATTCTCTTTGTAAATTACCAAAAATGGGAACTCTTTCCTTTCAAGGAAGAATTTTAGTTTTTATGAAATCATTATTTTATTTTTTAATTATTTAAGTTATTTAAAAAAAACCATAATCTAATACAAAGTGGTTGTTGCATACTCACAAGGTTGCACCTTATATCCCTTGTAAAACTATTTTATTTCATTGATTCATTTTCTTATTCTTTTCACATAAATAGCAAGTTGCAATTGAAATGATATATCATCCAGGCAAAAGTGATGTCTCAACATGGGTTCCTTTTATTTTATTTTATTTTTTTATGCATTCCTTCTCAAGTGTATATACATGTTTTTCTCCATCAGCAAATTAACAAAAATAGGGACTCTTTCCTTCCAAAGAAAAATCATAGTCTTCATGTCATCATCTTATTTATTTATTTTATAAATATCCCCTCTCAAGTGATATAATTTAATAATGCAAAAATGATAAATGCAATTATATATAAGTTTTGATCCTATTTGAAAATAAATCCAGAGACATTTGAATTTATATTCCAAGTTCAAGTCCAGTTTTATTTTATTCTAACATCTTTCAATTTACATAAAAAATAAATAAATACTAACATGATAACGATAACCACAACAACTAACCTCTTTGAAATTATATTGGGGAGGTTTAGTTTATGTATATTAATCATAGAGAAACAATAATAATCAAATAAAATATGATTTTTAGTACTATTTATTTGATAGGGAATGTTAGGATGTTAATACCTTTCTGACATATAACAGAACTTCTGAATTTTAAATCTAATATGAACATTTTTTAATTATTGATATAAATATACTTAATAAGATCGTTTAAATTAATATAACATTAGAGGTAGCCAATCACACCTATATAATAAAAAATTGGTGGCGACTTTTGAAAATAATGAAAGCTAAGATATGATCCACCCATACTTTGGACGTGCTCCCCACCATGTTACGACAATGGTAATGGCAAAATAAATTCGAAAATACCATACATGTTATCTTCGAAGTGAGAATGTTTTGACTATGTTATGAAAAGAAGGGGAATTTTAAGAACTTGAACAGTTTATAGGGGCAAGAATTTGCGTGTTAGATAGACGAAGTCATTAATAAAAGATAATCGTAATGTTTTCTTCGTTTTTTTTTTTTCTTTTGGGCTACAAGATAATCATTTTGTTAAAGGTAGGGTTTATTGAAAACTAAGCTTACTTAACACATCTAATGATTATGAGTCCATATATATATATATATTCTAGCTGAGTAAATTTATAATAGTCCCTCGGTTGAGAATACTTATTCACACCTACAGAATACAAAATATTCCATTCCTTCGTCTATATATATCTGTCATGTGAAAGGCACGTGATCCTTCTATTATTTGCTGCTCCACTACTTGGTGCTGATAGAGGACGTACACAAAAAGAGAATGTTAGAAAGTGTGCAACCTTGGGGAACAAATTTACATGTCTTAGTCAGTTTGCAAGTTTTTGGAATATTTGATCTTCTAATTAAAGAAGATCTTTTAATATATCTCAAGTTTTATCCCAATCCTCTTGGATTGGGACCTCTTAAATCAAAATTCACTTTGAAATATTTACGATAAATTTTGGAGGGAAAAAAAGGCATGAGATGTTTTGGATCTATATTCAAGAAATAAATTATGTTGACTGATTAAATAAGGAGTTTCATATATTGTGTTTTTTTTTAAATTGTTTGAAAAGAAACCCAAAAAAAAAAAAGCTTAAAAGATCGATCCCAATCCTATCCTCTTGCCCTTCTCCAACTAAACTGTCCCAAGACAAAGAAAGATGGAAGAAATGTTTACATCTTCAAAGAAAAAGTATGATATGGAAAAGCAAAAGAGAATATCTCGAATATAATAAAATTATGATGGTGATTTGGGTTTGGTATCATGATTGACTTTCAAAACATGTGGTTGGGAAACTAATTGAGATTTTTTTTAGTAAGAAAACTGATGTATCCAAAATAATAAACATAAGAAACATTATCATATATATGCCAAAGGCTGTTCTATATCTATTTACTAAAAAAGTAAATTACATTTTTTGTTTTAAAGATCACATATTTTTAATTTAGTCCTTATCAATTTCATCCTCCAATTATTTTTTTTCTCAGTTAATTTCATTATTTTGTTTATTAAATTGACATGAATTTAATGAAGTTGTTGGACACTAAAAAATAATGACTTCATTAATTTAATGTTCAAAGAAGCATCATGTTAGTCTATGTCAATAATTTAATTAAATTCAAGTCAGTTTAATAAATGAATAAACTAAATTAATTAAAAAATTAGTGTGAACACCGTATTTTGTCTGGACCAATTATAAAAATAATAAAGTTAATACAATCAAATTAGTAGAAATACAAACCAAAAAAAAAAAAGAACAAAAGAAAGCAAATAGAAAATTAAGAAAAAATGAAAGAAAAATAAAACCAAAAAAAAACAAAAATTAAAATTAAAAGTTTTCAGAAAAACAATTGAAAGAAAAATTACAAAAAAAAAAAAAAAAGAAGAAGAAGAGAAAAAAAAAACCCAAAGCCTAAAAAGAAAAAAAAATTATAAGAGAAAAAATAGAGGCAATCTGAAGCCCAAATCCCTTTCCCCCCCGGTGCAGGCCCATTTTACCCAACCCAAGCCCAATTCTCCTTTTCCTTGGCGTGGCTTTGGCAGAAAAGAGGACTGAAGCGTAGGCTGAAAAGGGGACAGGAGGCAGCGTCCAGGTTTCAGAAAAGCCAGCAGGGAAAGGGGCAGAGGATTAGGAGTGGAGATCGAGGAGTTGACCTCCCCTCATGTCGCCTTCACCATCAAACTGGAGAGGGGGAAGCCAGGAAAAGGGGAAAAGGCAGAGGAGAATCAGAAAACGAGGGGCAGCGAAAATAAAAGGAGATAGAGAGAGGGATATTGGGGGACAAAGAGACAGAGACGAGAGAGCGAGAGAGGATTTGCGAGGAACAGAACCGGGGAGGAGGAAGAAGATTTCGAATTTGGAGAACAGATCGAAAGAGCAGAGAAACAGAGGCGAGGAGATTTGGGAAGAAAAAAAATGAAGGCATCAGAGGGTTCCTTCCCTCAGTTCGAGTCAAGGAGAAAAACCGGGAGACACCGGGGAAGGAAAAATCGAGAGGAAGGAAACAGAGACCAGAAAGGATCGAAGGAAGGAAAAATCGAGAGTGAAGCAGGGTCTTCTTCGGATTCGAGTCAAGGAGAAACTGGGGGGGGAGAATGAAAAAACCGAGAGTGAATAGGGGATTTTCGAAAAGGAGAGATGGAGAATGAAGGCAGGGGAGTGACCGAAAAAATCGAAAGATGGAGAGGCCGAGAGAAAGTTGAGAACAGAAAGGGGAACCAGGGATTCGAAATTGGAGGAACAGAGAGAGCGAAAGACCAGAAACGAGCTGAGAATCAGAGGGGAGGCCGAGGTGATTTCTGGATTTAAGGAACAGAGGCAGAAAAACGGGAGTCAAGGCAGCGTTGGAAACCGAAAAATTCATCCATCAACTACCATCCCTATAGGTAAGCCGCCAGTGTTATCTGCTCTGTCTGTGATTACTGAGGATGTAGAATTGAAATGGGAAAACTGGAATTCGAATACTATGTTCATTGTATATTTGGAGACATGCATCGGAGGTGCTCGATGAAATGCCTGAGAGAAATGTGAGTGAAACTTGGTTATTTGATTGTTATAAGCTGTTGTTGGATCTGTTTAGAATTTTCCTCGCTAGGTTTTCGTGATGAATGGCGATATGTTTTGATGAATGGTTGTGGCCCCTGCTGATTTTACTAGCATGATTTAACTCAGGTTGTTAAAATCTAAAGTTTGGAATGAGATCCTGTTTAGAATAGGTTCGCTACCCCTGTTGATATTAGCATGCTTTAGTCTATGTTTACGTCTAAATCTTGGAGGCAAACCTGCTTAGAGTATGTCTGTTCCCGTGGTGATTTTAGTGTGGCTTCAGCTCGATTCTTAGCTTGTAATCTAGGATTGAATTCTGTCAAGTATTCTTGGTGGTCCAAATGATATCTGAAAATGGTTTTAGCATGATTTTTAGCTTAAAATTGGTTCTAAAGTCATTGGCGTTTTCACATTCGATGATGTGTGATGTTGTGGGAGTATGTTACTACATTCATTTGGATTGTGTAGATTTCATTGTGTGCCCAATATCTGTTAGGACTGCTCCAACCTGTTGGTCTGACAAGTATGAAGGCATTTGTTGTTTACTCCCTTGTGAAATGTAATTAATCCCCATAGACACTCATATGCTGGTTTGGTTTGTTTCTACTGTGCACGAGGCCTGTGAATTGGTGAAGTGAAGAGAATGGGAAGCATGCAGAGATTAGATGATGGCAAGATCATACACCTTGCGGGTTCTTTTTCTTTTTCTTTTATCTTAATTTGTGCCTTTTGAATAAGATGTAACATGCATTTGGGGTACGATACGAAGCAGACACAATTACAAACAAGTCATGCTTGTAACATTTTTTTTGTAATTTTTATTTCTTTTATCTGTAGAATTGCCATGTGAGGTTTTGTATCTCCTCAGGCATTTAAGGGTGATCAAGTACTGTGTGTGACAATAAGTCCCCTCATTCACTTGGTCGTGTCGTCGAGTGTTTTTATATTAGTTTTGAGTTTTAATAATTAAAAAAAAAAGGAAATTTTGGAACAAAATAAGATGAATTGTTTTTAAAAAGAGAGTTTACGAATTAGTAAAAATATATAATCTTTGAAAAATCAAATAATTTTTACAAATCAAATAAAAAAAAGGAAAAGAAAAAATAGAACAAAAAGAAAATAACTTTCAAAAGTTAACGAAAAGAACAAGAAAAGAGAAACTAGTTTAAAAGCTCCTTCTTTTAAAAGAAAGGCTTATCAAAAAAATTAATTTGAATTTTAAAGTTTTTATTCTCTGAAGATTCCCTATTAAAATCAAAAGTAATCGATCAAAACAAAAAAATCACAAGAATGATAAAATAAAAATCACAAAAAATGCATTAAAATAAAAATGAAGAAACAATAAATTAAAAAGAAAGGAAAAATAAAAAAAACAAGTATCAAGAGAGGAAAAATCAAAAATACAAAAATTAAAGTAAAAATAAAAGGAAGATAAGTAAACCAATTAAAAATAAAAAAGATAGGAGTTTTCTCTATAAATAATAAAAGTTTTCAAAATTAAAAATAGAAATTTTCTTTTCTTGAAAAGTTTGCTAAAACCAAAAATTGATAAAAAAAAAAAAAAAAAACAACAAACAAAAAAATCAAAATGGAAAAATCGAGAAACGAAAAAAATCAAAAAAATCAAAATGAAAGGAAAAATTAAGAAATAGGAGTAATCTAGGTTCAAATTCATTTTGTTTGTAAAAGTCTAAATAATTCTTACTCCTTTTCTCTCTAAAAAAAATAATAACAATAAAAAAAATCAAACAAAATCCAAATAAAAAAAAAACAACAACAAAACAAACAAAAAAACAAACAAAAAAAAACAAACAAAAACAAAATCCAACCAAAACATATTTTTAAACAAATCGAACTACGTGGACTTTGATCCTTCTCAGAGGGTACGTAGATTCTAGGCTTTCATCTTAGGTCAAGTCCGTCCTTGTAAATAAATTTTCTTTTCAATTTTTATTTTCTTAATTTCTCTTATTTTGCTTTTCTAATTTTGTTTGTTTAATTTCTTTCTTCCTTTTTTCTTTTAATTTTATTTCCTTCATTTTTGTTTCTTATCTTGTATATGATTTGTTAAGAGAATTAAAATATATTAAAGGCCATATTGATTTTGCACAACTGACGTAGGGTAACCGTTCTTAGCAACGGGTGTTGTGGGGTGTCTAACACCTTCTCCACTCACAATCGACTCCCGAACTCATTTTCTGATTCGTAGACCATTTTTTCTTATTTCCCAAATAAAAGGCTTTTCCAAAGTTTTGCCTTTTCAAAAATTAAAATTTTGGTGGCGACTCTACTACTTGTTTTGATTTCGATTTCAGTCTTCATTTTCTTTGGAGATCGAATCGATCAAATTTCTTTTCAAGGAATTTCTTTTTAAAAGCGCCACGCGGTCGCATTTTCGGGTGTGACAATTAGTGAAAAATAAAATTGAGAGACTTACACTTCGAGCAATTAAATTAAAAAAATTTTGTAAATCTTACTAAAACTGTTGAATAAGGTTCATGATATACATGTGGGATATTGAATTGTTCCTTTATTAACAGCAAGTTTAAGACATTGGACCTTTGTTAAGCTGCAAAATAAGTATTTGGAAAAAACAAAACAAGTGTTGATTACAAGAGTAGCGTCTAAACATTAAGCTGCTTCTTAAAAAATAAACACAATTAAAACATACACGCCCGCGTGCCACATGAGACATGTTTTTATTAATCGTATCGTATGGAGAAAAGATTTAATTTTGGCAAAATTTAAAAATATCTTTAATTATAATTAAAATAAAAAATATTTTAAGTGCAATGAATTAATAGAATTTTACCGAAATGGATGTGAGAATGAATGCTACCATCACTTGATACCTTCTTTTTTAAGTCCATAGAAGTCATGGTTGAAAATTTTTCTTATGTATCATAATTTGCATTCTTATTGAAAACACTAGTGACTAGTGAGAAGAGAAGAGGCTGCTTTTTCTCAGAGAAAATAATAACTAAGAAGACAAGAAAGGGGGGATTTGACCTCAGAAGTCCAATTGCTTAGCACTTTTTTGAGAGTCCCAAAGATATCGGCATCCACTGAGGAGCAAGTTCCATGGTCATCCTGAAACCCGGAACCCTCAAGTTAGATGCTTTCATGGCCTATATGAGCACCTCCAAAAGAAGAAAAAATGAAATTTCAATCCAATAAAAATATGTCGTCTTAATTTAGTTTATTAAAATTTGAACATCCCATTTTAGACTTTCAAAGAGTATTTCGTTGTTAATATCATCCTTATCCGAATGTTCAAACCCTTAGCATATAGTTAATAAAGTATGAAATTAATATAATTTTTAAATGTTTAATTGTCATTGAAACATGTTATAAAAAAATCAAAATAATATATTGTTATCATTTTTTGAATGGTATCATAGTTTGATACTTATTAATTATATCAATTTTTCTTTCGATCTTGTCATGTAAATCTGTTGATTATCAGTTAACAATTTTAATATAATAACAATATTTAGAATAGAATACTCTTTTAAATATTTAGATGAGACATTCAAATTTGAGGAATCAAAGGGAAGAAACTTTTTTAAAAACTACAATGTCAATCACTCCAAAAAAGAAAAATTAATGACTTGCCCTATCCAAGGCCACAAAACAGTCCTAAAATTTTCACTTCAAAAGAAATATCTAGAATGCTATAATGCAACTCTTTATGGGGTAACATCTCAAACAGTTTCCATGAAATGATGTTAATGGGAGGCAACCTAAAAGTTATTAGGTCCGTAGTGTTTGCAAACTCCACTATGCTGTCTTTTTTCTTTGAGATGTCAACAATGTCATGCTAGTTACATATTTACTCAATAAACATATATGTTCCTTCTCTTTTCAGGATTACCAAACATAATTATATGTGCATCTTGACATGTTTGGTTGCCCATAATTTAATTTCTGTTGCTGCAATTTATAGAATCCACAGAAATAGGAAGGAAGAGACAGGTAAGAATTGAAATAAAACCATATGTATATAATCTTCTGGATTCTGATTATTGCATTTGCAAGAGATTCATGCTTCTTTCACAGTGGTTAGTATAGTTTGTGTCAATTTCACTGGACTAAGATGAAGAGTATACAGATATTAAATTTAAATAAAAAGATCTTTTCTAATTTTTTAAACTTAAAAATCATCACTGACACTCACATCCACCTTGATAATCACCGCCGCAATTACAGTTCCCTTGTGCACCCATCGTACCAAAACAATGTTTGCTAGGCACAGTAGAACCCAAGTGTGGTCGAGAGTCAACCTTGACACTGATTAGCACCAACAAAACCTGCTAGCTAATGAAGGAATGCCGTGACATGATGAGAAAACTTCATAGATTTTAGGAACTTGGATTTTCTACGAATTTGAAGTGTATGCATCTTAATTTGAATCTGTACAGTTTAGATTTTATAATTTTTTTATTTTTTTGGTATGAAATTTTTTTTGGTTTACTTTAAAATATAACAATTATTTTTTGAAAAATATTTTTTAAACGTTGACTCTTATAAATAAATTTTATTTCAGTAGATAAATTGAATTTTCTCCTTAATTCATGCTGGAAATTGTTTCCAAATTTACTTCTCCAATGAAACCTGCAAAATCTGAAGGATAGAAGAGATAGTAATTACATGGACATAGCTCAAAAGTGTTATATATATATATATATATATATATAAAAGAAAAAGTCACATTATTCATAAGTTGTTAATACTATAATTTCATATTAACCCGCATCTTTTGGGTCAACTTTTTATTTTTATTTTTATTCTTTTTTATTTTTGGTGGGAAATCTCGTGTAAATGTGAACGGGTCTGTATTATGTAACTGCCCAGGGTGACTCTAGTATAAGAAACTCGAAGATTGACCCCTTTAAATAATATTAAAAAAAGTCATTAAGGCATGATTAAGGTCAAACATGTATGGCTGGCGTGTGAAGCCGAGTCATCCAATGCATGCATGCATTCATTCATTCATTCATTCTGTTTTATGCGCAGCATAGCATGATTTGGTAACTCAATAGTGGGGTATGCACCAAACCACCTAATCCATGAGTGATGATTGCCTTTTTCAGAAGGATGCTTTCCCAACTATCTACTCTAAAGTTAAAATGCGTTGAATTCTGAAAATGGTAGGCCTCTCCTTTCATATACATGGCCCTCCGCCTTTGAATTCACGTGGAGACGTGTGGCCGTTTCCCAATTGTCCACTTGGCACATAATGATTGATTCATCTCATCTTTCCATGTCAGAGATTTTTCAATACACTGTGTCCATGTAGGAGTTTGAACTTTCCTTTTTTTTTTAATTTAAATAGTAAATTCTATTTTAATGTATGAGACTCACATTTTATGTTAATCTTTATTTAAAATTAACAGAAAATAAAATAATCTAAACTCATCCACATGCTCTTAGTAATTAAAGATTTGCTTTATAAAACATATGAAACATATGTATGAATCAAATCCTAACGGTTGAATATATGAGCATCTTAAAATTTTTACTTCCGAAATATTCTCAAACAGACATAATCTATAAAAGATAAATAAATTGAGCCAATTATTAAAAAAGGAAATATATAAAGATGGATTTTATTAAAATATTGCATCTAACTGTGATTATATGTCTCTTTATAATTGATTTAATTTGTTTATCTTTTAAAAGAAAATTTTTATTTTGATCTTTTAGTACATTTAATATTTAATATTAATTTTTAAAAAATTTTTTTAAAGTAAATATATAAGAATATTAGAGGATTTATTTGGAACACTTTTAAAATTTATGAATTCATTAAAAGAAAAATTAAGGGTATTGGAATGTTTGTTTTCTCATCTTTCCCCTTTGGTACATTTACATGCTTTTCTTCAATTCCTTTTGTATATAAAGGGCATTTGTAAGGCTTCAAAGCTCAAACCGTGGCTTGAAATATTTTCCAAATTTTTTTGTTTCTTTTGCAACCTCTTCTTGCAAATGAGAACAAAGGCAACAGCTTCTCTTACCTCAAGGCCAAGCCTCAGCCCTCAATACAGATGTAAAGACATCTACCACCACCATGGCGATGTGGTTGAAGAAATTGAAGGGCTTATCAGAGTGCACAACGATGGACACGTGGAGCGACCCCAAATTGTGTCCTGTGTCACAGCTGCTTCCTGTCCGGATCTCAATGTGACTTCAAGAGACATAGCCATTGACAATTTCACAGACACTTGGGCACGTTTCTATGTCCCTAATAGCACAATTTCCCACCACCATCATCATCATCATCATCAGAAGCTGCCTTTGCTGATCTATTTCCATGGAGGTGGTTTCTGTGTTGGCTCTGCATCCTGGAGTTGTTACCATGAGTTCCTTTCTAAACTATCATCCAAACTTGAGTGCTTGATTATGTCATTAAACTATCGTCTAGCCCCAGAAAACCCTCTTCCTGCTGCTTATGAAGATGGGTTCAAATCCCTAATATGGGTGAAACAGCAAATTCTATACCGATGTGAAGCTAGTGAGTGGTGGATTGAAAAATGCAACTTCTCTAGAATCTTCCTAGCAGGTGACAGTGCTGGTGCCAATATAGCGTATAATGTAGCCACAAAGTTATCTACACATGAAGCTTCTTCGGCTATAAGGCCTTTGGATGTAAAGGGTATGGTTCTGATACAACCTTTTTTTGGAGGAGAAATGAGAACAGCCTCAGAGAAGAACATGGGTCAATCTCCAAATTCTGCACTGAGCTTGGCTGCATCTGACACATATTGGCGCTTGGCTCTGCCTTGTGGTTCTAACCGTGACCACCAATGGTGCAACCCATTGGCTAAAGGGTCAGTGAGATTTGAGGAATTGAGGCTGTGTCCTGTGTTGATGTGTGTATCGGAGTTGGATATATTGAAAGATCGGAACTTGGAGTTGTGTGGCGCTCTGGCGCGAGCTGGGAAAAAGGTCGAACATTTGGTGTGCAAAGGGGTAGGGCATGCGTTTCAGATTCTCAGTAAGTCTCAGATATCTCAGAGCCAAACACATGAATTGATGGCTCGGATCAAATCCTTCATCATGGCTCTATGATCTTCTCTTCTCTTCTCTTCTCTCTCTCCTGTATCTTTGTGTGAAATACTATTATCCACTATTGTCAGACAATTTTTTTGTTTGCCCTTTTTGAGTGTACTGATGAATTAGTCTTCAGAATTGTAGAACTCATGGAAAGCATGAGTTCGTTTCTAAAATCATCTATCTTGTTGTAACTCTGTCCTTTCTTCAAGTATTTCATTACATCCATCTAAATTTTGATTGTCGTTAATTGATCCAGTTGGTACGTTGAAGTTTGAATAAGTGAAACTCATTGGGAACTTTATAATCTTTTTCTATCTAAACGAACAAAATTGTATAAATTTAAGATATACTCATCATTCTCTTACCTTAAAGTTAGAAGGTCCAATAGAAACTCATTCCTTGGGAAACATCGTAGTCAACAAAATTTGGATAAAAATTAGAGTAAACTACACAAATCCCATTGAAACTGAAAATTATCTTATATTTTAGTTTAATTTTAAAATTTTTTAATTAAAATATCTTCAATTAATTTAAATGTTTTTAAATTAAAAATAAATAAATAAAATATATTTTGATCAAAAAATTTAAAATTAGACTAAATTGTATAATAATTTTTTATTTCAATAGATATTTATATATATTTTAAAAATAAAAAAAAGTCTGTATAATTTTAACAAAATTTAGAGAAAGTTTATATAATTTACTTTAAAAATTATGGGATACTAATAGAAGTATTAAGTTGCAACAAGTTAGATATTTTGAGAAATGAAATCATGCGTTACTAAAAATTCAGAAATAAAAATTCAAGAACTAAAGTGAATTCATAAGTTTGGGAACTAAATTAGTAATTCACTCTCCTTTTTTCTTTTTGCAAATTCATGGGTCATTGGCATTCTCTCAAATAACATTAATTTAGACGTAAATACACAATTTGGTTTTTGGAAAATATACCAGGCTTTTGGAAGATATACCACCTAATCCTTTAGTCCTTAGATTTATCACTCTACACTAATAAGTCTTCTAAAGTTTATAACTTGCCACCCCTTAGTCTATTTATTGGATTAAACTGTATACTTATTCAATTTTAGACAATTAACTTAATCTACACGTATACTTGTAATGAATTACAAACCTTGAAAAACTTATTTATATAATGCGCAGAAGATATATTTTTTAAAAATGAAATTATATATTACTCAATATTTATTGAGACTCCAACTCAGAAGTCAAAATCTTGAGCTCACTATAAAAGGGATTGGGATATTTAATTTTTTTAAAAAAATTTACCCTTTAAATTTTGCACAGAAAAAATCGCATAATATATGTAATTCATCATTTAATTTGTGAATCCTACTTATGTTTAAAATATAAACCTCAAATCAATTGTATTCTTTATCTTTTTCAAATTTATACAATTAAAAAAAAAGCCATGATTTAGTGGTAAGAGGTTTTAATAATTAAAATAGGTATTAAATTCAAATTTTTACATAATGGTGTAAAAGGAGACATGATAAATTTAATTGAGAACTTCAAAAAGATTAAAATCCCCATTTAAAAAAAAAAAAGTTTGTCAGGCCGGCTAGTTGAGTATAATATTTAATTAGATGCCACCTTTATGATTTGTTATATATATGAAAGGAATTCAAATATACATTTATAAAAAAAATCTAAGGAATGAGAGTAAATAAAGTTCACTTCAATTAATCTCTAAGCCATAAAATGAAAGTTCATGAATTCAGGAAGCTGAAAAAAGGAACGTTGTTATTTGAAGAAAGCAAAAACAAAATTGCATTAATGAAATATCCTCAAGCCTTTTTAACTTCTAAAATATGGGTAGTTAATATAATCAATATTTGTCAACATTGAAGGTGCAATTAAGAACAAAGTTGAAAAAAAAAAAAGATATTCAATCATATATCTTTTAAAAAAGAAAAGAACATGAACTAAAAGAAGTAGAAAAGGAAAAAAAATTTTAAAAAAAAATTGTTCTAATCTGTCTTCTAATACATTATACTCGTTAAATTCAATTTATCAACATTACAAATAGTTTAAAATGGCAACAACACGTTAATTATCATAATTTCTTTTTCCCTAAAAGATATTCAATCATATATCTTTTAAAAAAGAAAAGAACATGAACTAAAAGAAGTAGAAAAGGAAAAAAATTAGAAAAAAAATTGTTCTAATCTGTCTTCTAATACATTATACTCGTTAAATTCAATTTATCAACATTACAAATAGTTTAAAATGGCAACAACACGTTAATTATCATAATTTCTTTTTCCCTAAAAGATATTCAATCATATATCTTTTAAAAAAGAAAAGAACATGAACTAAAAGAAGTAGAAAAGGAAAAAAATTAGAAAAAAAATTGTTCTAATCTGTCTTCTAATACATTATACTCGTTAAATTCAATTTATCAACATTACAAATAGTTTAAAATGGCAACAACACATTAATTATCATAATTTCTTTTTCCCTCAGTTTCTCTCTCTTCTACGCCTCATATTCAATTCACAATATTTTAGATTTTCTCATTATTATCTCGCACTCTATTGTTGTTATTTTCTTTTTCGTAACATTAAGCTCAGCTTAGTAATCCTTCAATCACTAGAATCTAACGCACAAATCCCGTGCGAATCCATAAAATGCCCACAATATGCGCATTCTATTAATTTGGACAATTTATATTTCATAAAAAAAATTTTAAATTTTTTTTATTTTATAAGATACAAAATATAAAATAAAAATAATTTTATAATTAGCAAATGCAAAAAAAAAAAAAAAAAACTAATATTTCATATAAAAAAATTATAAAATTTGGATTGTTGAGGTTAAAGCTAAATGATCACTGTACACATCCCTCCGAGTAGAGAGAGGATTGAATCTAAATTCCTGACATCTATGAGGTTTTCTCCTCATTTCTTCATCGGCTAGTAGGTTTTGTTGGTGCTAATCAGCGTCGAGGTTCACTCAAGCATTGTTTTGGTGCGATGGGTGCATAAGGGAACTGTAATTGCGGCGGTGATTATCAAGGTGGATTTGAGCGTCAGTGATGATTTGAAGTTGTTGGAATGTGACAATTTGGAACTAGCTAATCAGTGTCACAGAGCGACATCGTTTTGAGAGGATCCGGGGAAGAACGGGGGAAATGCAACAGAGGATCGCCTTTATGATGCCTATACATGTCTTATGAAATGTCTCAATTATTATAGATTGACCATTTGTGATTAATCCTTTTAGTCAAGTTTAGGTGCCTTTATGTTGATTTGAGCAGGTTGAGTCCCTTCTCTTATTTATTTATTTATTTATTTTTAAGAACTGTTATCCAACTAGAAGTCTTATCGGGCGTTGATTTTTTAATTTTCTCAAAATTATTTTCTTTTGTCAATTTTTTATTTTGGGTTTTACCCTGTAATTATTTTGAGCGACAAAAGAATATAACCACTTTTTGCAAGCCTAAAAAGGTTTAGCAAGTATTTCAATCAGGGTTTTAAAATGCAACTTGTATTTATAATTGTAATTTATTATTGCTATTGTGGTTAATAACGAAATCGTGTTGAATTTGTGATCGTAGGCTGAAGATTTTACTTCTTTATTTCATATTTTATAATATTCTCATAACCTCGACAGCTGCAGCTATAATTCTTAGTTCTGTGAAGAATATTTAGAACAAAACTTGTACATAATTTCTTTTATATTTGTTATCATATATTTTTTTAATTTATTTTAAAAAAATTTTCCACATGTAATTGAAATATCCATTAACAAAGGATGATTCTAAGAAAAATTTTACCTATCAAGAAATTAAAATTTTTTCATCATTAAATATGTTTTGAGATTCTTACTTTACTAATTAAAAAATGAGAGTGAAAATTTTAAATCATATTTAATAAGAAAAAAACTCAATTTCTTAAAAAGTAAAACTGTTTGCAGGTTTTTTTTTTTCCAAAATATTATCTCGCCTTGAATAGCTATATTTTTATACCATCTTTACACTTCCTTTTATACATAATTTTATTATTAATAATTTAATATAAAACAATAAATAATAAAAATAATATGTTGGTAACAAAAATACTATAGGAGCTGGGAGGAAAAGGGTGCAAAAAAACCTAACTTTAATAAGGACCTAGCTTATATATTATTTTTTATATCTCAGGTTATTAAATATACAAAAAGTTAAAAATACAAATAAAAATACAAAAGTTTATAGATAAGAAATATTTTTTATAACCTTATTTTAAAAAATTAATTAAAAAATAAATATTATTAGATAATAATATAAAATTTTAATAAATATTACACAAAATTTTCATCTTCTTTTTTTTTTTTTAATTGGCAAACCAAAAATACCAAACATACTATTCCCTAGTTAATGGATGACGTGTTTTTTTCTTTTTTACACCTCACCGTCCTACTCACCATTTCCTCTAGTATTATTAACTCACATTTTAAAATTCATTTAGTAAGTAGAATGTAAAAAATAATACGATCTAGGAGGAATAAAAAAATAATTTTAAAAATAAAATAATTTTTGTATCTTCATTTTAAATAAATAATAAGAAATATTTAGTAATAATAATAAGACTTTGCAGAACTCATACAAAAAAAAAAAACCTTAATTTAAAAAAAATTACCCACCTCCTCGAACCCATAGTCGTCAAACGTTCCAATAATTAGTGGGAGTTTTCCTTCCTCCAACCGTCTACCCATCTCCTATTTCGTCTGCGATTCCACCTTTCCATATTTTAGAGCACTTTCTAGCATAACATTAATGAACATTCAAAGCACTTCTAGTAAAGACTAATTTTGTTGATGATCAAATAATGAGAATTTTATTATGTATATGCTTCTCTCTTATTCTTCCTATTAGTGCAAAATCTCTCTTGATTCTCTTTTATCTTCTCGTCCTATGATTCCAATTCCATATTAGTCCTCTCCAACTCTTCCTTCAATCATAGAACAATACAAGCCAAAATCAAAATCAACAAAATGTTCTGGTTGAATCCATCCAAATTTAGAAACCAACCATCAAAATTAGTCCAGTCAATGCTTAAATTAGTTGGTCAACTCAAACTGAATTGATCCAAGAAAGAACACAAGGATCAAAACCCACGATTCAAACCAGAAGACATAAAGAATTCAACCCCGAACAATCGAACCCAGCTTTTGTATGAGCAGCCCAGGCAACAATGATGGATTCTTCAACCGCTCTGTTCAACTATTGCTCAGCAAGGATGGAGTTGGATACTTGATTGTTGAAGAATGATGGGTTCTTCGACTGCTTCGTTACTTTTTCTTTCAAGCGTGGACTAATTTTTCTTTTTAAGACGTGAGTCAACAGAGTCAACATAAAATGACACTACAAAAAAAAAGGGCTTTAGTGGCTACAAAAGTCGCCGCCAAAAGTAGCCAAAGTCGCCACTAAAGCTTTATAGTGGCAACAAAAAGTCGTCACGAAATTGTCACAAATACAACTATAGCAAAAACTCTTTAGTGGTGACAAAAAAGGTCGCCACTAAAAGTGACAATTAGTGGCGACTTTTGTTGTCACTAAAAGAAAGTCGCCACTAAAAACTTATTAATTAGTGACGAAAAATGCTACAATTAGTGGCGACCTATGGTCGCCACTAATAGTGAAAATGAGAAGTCGCCCCTAATTGTTATAGTTTTAGTGGCGACCTATTGTTGCCACTAAATATCGAAGGTTTTAGTAGCGACCTATTGTTACCACTAAATATCGAAGGTTTTAGTGGCGACAGATGGTCGCCACTAATTATACTATTAGTGACGCCAATAGTCGCTACTAAATCTTATAGTTTTAGTGACAACAATGTCGCCATTAATTTAACTTGTTTTAGTGGCAACTCATTGTCGCCACTAATTCTTATAGTTTTAGTAGCGACTTATTATTGCCACTAATTTTACGAGTTTTAGTGACAACTCAACGTCGCCACTAATTCTGATAGTTTTAGTGGCATTTTACGAGTTTTAGTAGCAACTGGGAGTCGCCACTAATTCTTATAGTTTTAGTGACAACTAATTATCGCCACTAATTCTGATAATTTTAGTAATGAATTCTAATTATGTTGTCACCATTAAATTTATTTCTAAAAATTATTTTTGAAACATTTAATGACGATCTATTATTGCCGTTCTAGGTGACAGAATCTTTTTTTAAAACATTCTATTTGTAATTACACGTTATTTGCCTAAAAAAATAACAAAATTCAAATGGTTCTAAAATCAACTTCAGAAGATATGATAAGATAATGATAAAATCAAAGTACAACAACTAAATTGAATTACATCAAAAGAAAATTTTGATTAAAAACAAAGAGTAAACTAAATAAATTCATAGTCAAATACATAATCAACAATGAGAAAACAAAAGTTACAAATTGTACATTCACTAATAATAGTTGTTGAACTTCTAAAAAAAAAAAACTAGTGAGGTGAAATATATTTAATATGCTATGTTATTCTTTGAAGCACACTCAACCTGTAAGAAGAGGAAAAAAAAAGTTTTATCGAATTTAATACTAATAATTACTTTGGGCTAAAAGAAAAATAATAACAGTTAAAATATCAGATAGCATTTAAATTAAAATTTGAACTTTGAACCATGCTTAAATAAATATTTAAACTAGTAGGAAAGAAGCAGTGATTTACAAACATACCTCTATTTATCTAAATTCATTAAGTTGGTCTACTTGAAATATTACTACTTGAAGGTAAATGTCCCTATTAGAATTTAAAAAAAAATAAGTATTGTTTATTCTTAGAAATAAGAAAGAAAGTGTGTTATATACCTGCTATTGTAATGTGGACAATAAGGTAGCAACTTGTGCGCGAACTTCATCCAGCACTTGTTGGGCCATCTGAGATCGCTCTTGCTGAAGCTTCCGTTCAAATTCTTCTTGCATTTTTTGCTCCATTTCTTCACGCTCTTAGGGCATTTGGGCATGGTCCTCCTCCCGTTTTCGTTCCATTTCTTCCCGAACTTGTTTTATTGCAGATTATACTCTATAGTCGACGTCAACTTGGTCAACGGGTCTCTTTTTTAAGGGTTTCTTTCCATAATCCTTTCCACGAACAAACCCTGGCCGTGCACCCAATACAGTAGATAAAATTTCATCTCCAGTCATGCGAGATTCAACTTCAGATGATTGTTGTCGAACAACAAGCTCATGTAGACAACCTTTCAATTTAATTAACAAATTAAAAACACATACAATAAATTATAATTAAGCAAAGATAAAAAATTAAAAAATGTTGAAAAGTTACATGAATCTCCTGTGACTTGGGATCAGCCCACTCTATCTCCCCATCCTTTGTACGACGAGTGTGTTGCACCTCCCATACCACGTTATGTCCCGCTGGTTCACTAGTAATGGGATCCCTTTAGAATATTTTGTAAAAAGCATTATTTCATCTTATAATGGAGAAAAAAATTCTTATATAGAAGTACATTAGTAAATAAAAAATGAAGAGTGTGTCCTTACAAGAATATGCTCTATCTCCGCAAACGACCGCGTGCCACATGTATGCTTGGTTACTTGCTTTCCTCTATTTAGTTTATTTCTATTACTCATCACCTATAAGTGGATAAAAAGATTTATTATTATTTAAAGATAGTTATGAGAATTGTATATAAGGAAACAAAGTCAAACTATATTATAGAACAAGAGTACATTACCTTAAAATCTTCAGTAGCCCAATGCTGGAGCAACCACTCCCAATCTATAGGATGCACATCAGTCGGTCGAACTGCACGCCTATCTTCATCTGTATCTAGAAATTTGACAAGATCATGTAACTTTGTCTTCCAACTCCTAAACAATCTCCGTAAAGTGGTAAGAGTGAAGCGATTCATCAACGACTCAGCTTGAACCTCTCGTTGTTCAAATTTATCCTACAAACCACAAACATAAATAGTTATAGTTACATATGTGAAGGGTTTAAAATTAATAAAACAAGTTAGTTTGTATAACTGGCTATATACAAACATATTACCTTAACTTTTAACCACATAATATCTCCATATTTTTCTTGTTGGGCAGGCTAGTCACCATCTCTAAATAAACAAGTGGTTCGAACCACGAAGCCACAATAACTGGAGAACTCTCAAGCGCCATCTCCAACAGCCCGCTCGAAGTCTTCAAAGATGTCAATAATAATCTTTCTACCATGTTTTGTTTTCAAATCAACAGACATACACTTGTATTTCCCTCGGCCTTTCTTAATAGTACTACAAGAAGCTGAATAAGACATGTAAATCATAAAAAATAAGTACACTTAGATAGACATATATGTGCGTGTGTGCATGTGAGGGGGGAGAAAAAAATAAATCATAGTTAAACAAAATATAAAGGTGATTATACCTGCACTACTCTAGTTCAGTGATGACTGCATGGGTGGAGAATCTTCGTGTTCTTATTGTGTCACAAATGGTGGTAGTGTGGGTGGAGTAGACTCCCTACTCTCAGAAATATTCCCTGTGACAAGTCATGGTGGTGATGTCACATCACTTGTGTGGTCACGTCTCAACCGACCACTACTGCCACGCCCATTTCCTCTTCCCCCCTGCCTCCAACCCTGCCACGTCCACCACTTGACATTTTCTGTAAAATTATAAATAAGATGTGAGATATAGTAGCTTAAATTCAAATACTAACTTGAGTATATAAACATAAGGCAATATGTTTATAAGTACACTACCAGAAAATATTTAATCTAAGCTATAAGTAGTATCATTTATGTCATTTGTATCATCATCATAAAGCATATCCTCCTTATCCTCTTCATCAGTGGACATATCTTCATCAAGTATGTCTTCTCCATCTTCTTCATCAGTGGATACATCCTCATTATTATCATCAATGAATTCATCCACCTCAGCAATTACACTTGGCCCACTTGGTCAAAGGCGTTCACTTGAGTAGTTTATTGTTTCTGGTTGAATGTCATCCCTATGAAGGTAAACTACTAAGTCAATGCCTACATCACCACTAGTAGTCAAATCTACTTCAATTTTAATCTGCTGGTAAGCCTCAATTCTTAATAATTCTTCATTGTCCCCATCTACGCCATCATCAGTCATCTCTGGCATATTGAAGAAGTCACGAGGATTTGTTTTTACGACAACAAGCCAATTTGGGTCACAATTGTCTTCTAGGTAAAATACCTGTTCTGCTTGAGATGCCAAGACAAATGGTTCATTTGAGTTCAATGAGTATTGGGTGTTGACACTTGTAATTCCATATTTGTCCACCTTGTATCATCTTCCTAAATGACTCACATCCCACCAATGACACTTGAAGAGATACACTTTCTTATTCCCAATGTATGACAATTCATATATATCTTTTAAAATACCATAATATTCTTTTGTCTCATCTGGATCATCACCCCTCACAAGGACTCTACTATTCTGTGTTCTTCTACTAGAGGCTCAGTTTTGAGTATGAAATCTAAATCCATTCACCATAAATGTGGAATAACGATGGACCATTTTTAGCGGTCCAACTCTAAGGCTCATAAGGTCATCACTTGCGTCACCCAGTGCACCTAACTCTAAAACCTATAAAAGATAACATGTATGAATATCGTAACGTTTAATCTAACTAATAGAAATACGAGGTCAAAACATACCTGTGCACGAAACCATTCTGGGAACTCCGTAACCATTGAAACTTGTGTTTCAGTCTCCATCTTGTGCTTCCTGCAATGTATGATCTACTTAATTAAAGGTGATAATAGAAAATTTTTTAGGTAAGTGATGGCTAATTCCTATAAACTTACTCAATAAATGGCCAGATGTCTTCACAATTTTGAAACACGTACATACAAGCTTGATTAAACTTTATATCTGATAGAAAAATTGATTCATAACGTCCCCTCGCCTGTCCACTTGGATTGAAGATAGACATCTTATCATGTTCCATATGTCCATCATCATTCCTAGGAGGTCTATTGAACTTCGTTGGGACATTTTTCAAATAATGCGAATAAAAAGTAAGGCATTCATCAGCTAAGTAACCTTTGACAATTGAACCTTCCAGATGAGCCTTATTGCGAACATAAGTTTTTAGTGTTCATAAGTACCTGTATTAGTATGAATAAGGTCAGACATTTTTTTAAATAATGGAAAAGACATCATAGCTTAAAGTCAACCTTACCTCTCAATAGGATACATCCATCGATATTGGACAGGTCCACCAAGCTTAGCCTCTTTTGCTAAGTGAACAGGCAAATGGACCATGATATCAAAGAAGGCAGGTGAAAACACCATTTCTAATTTACACAATGTGATTGCAATTTGGGTTTCCAATACATCAAGATCTTCAATTCTCAAACACTTTGAACATAAGTTCTTAAAAAATTTTCCCAATTTTATTATAGGTTCTGACACTTCATTAGGCAACAAACCACGTATTGCAAGTGGAAATATGTCTTGCAATAATACATGGTAGTCATGACATTTCAACCCAGAGATTTTTCGCTCATGGACATTGACGCACCTTGAAGTGTTTAAAGAGAAGGAGTCTGGCACCCTCAATTTAGCCAAGAAGTCACAAACTTTTGCCTTCTCTTGTCTCGACAATGTATAGCATACTGCTGGAATCAGGATTTTGTTACCATCTTCTATGAGATGCAATTGTTGCCTAATCCCTAAATTAACCAAGTCATATCGACTCTTCAGTGTATCTTTAGTCTTTCCAACGACACCCATCAATGTCGACATTATGTTATCTAACACGTTTCTTTCTATATGCATAACATCAAGGTTATGTCAGAGCAGCAGAGTTTTCCAATTGGGCAATTTGAAGAAAATACTCTTCTTCCTCAAATTGAAAGCATCATTGGTGGGGAAACGCTTTCGCTTTTGGCTTTTCCCAAGACTTACATCTCCCAATGCTTGAAGCTGTATAAGTGTTTCATCACCAGTAAGAGGCAAGGGTGCAAGTGAATGTTCAACTTTCTCGTCAAATGCCCTCCTATTATTGCGCCATGGATGATTGGGAGGAAGGAAGCGACGATGCCCCATGTAACATAACTTACTCCGTAAAGAAATGGAATATGTGCCCTTGTGGCAACAAGGGCATGCAAACTTTCCCTTGGTGGACCACCTTGAGAGGTTCGCATACGCTGGGAAGTCATTGATTGTCCAAATGACAGCAGCACGCATCTTAAAATTGGACTGTGAATAGGCATCATATGTGTCAATACCATCGTTCCATAACTCATGTAACTCTTCAATCATGGGTTGCAAATACACATCAATGTCATTACCTGGACATTTAGGGCCTGGAATAAGAAGTGTCATCATAAAATACGGGTGCTTCATACATAACCACGGTGGCAAATTATATAGAACTAGCACAACTGGCCAAATGCTATGATTAGTACTCATATTTCCATACGGCTGGAACCCATCACTAGCCAAACCCAACCGTACGTTTCTGCAATCACGAGAGAAGTCAAGATAGTGGTTATCAAATGATTTTCAAGTAATGGAGTCAAACAGATGTCGTAAGACACCATCGTCAATACGTTCTTCCATGTGCCATCTCATATCTTTAGCTGCTTGTTGAGCCATGTACAGCCATTGCAACCTAGGCTTTAATGGAAAATGTCGCAACACTTTACAGGGCACTTTCTTGCCTTTGTGACCATCCAACTTCCATCTAGACATGTTGCACTTAGGGCATGATTCTGCATTTACGTGTTCTCGCTAATATAAGATGCAATCATTTTCACATGCATCAATTTTAGTATAACCCAATCCGAGCTCCCTAATAACCTTCCTTGCTTCATAGTAATTGTCAGGTACTAGTGCCCTTTAGGTAAGACATCTTTGAATAAACCCAATAATGTATCCATCGATTTATTACTCCAATGGTTGAGGCATTTCAGATGAAGGAGTTTGACAATGAAAGATAGTTTTGTCACATTATTACAACCCGGATAGAGTTCGGTTTAAGTATCTTCCAACAATTTGAAAAATTAGCTAGCCTGCAAGTTAGGCGACTCAGTTGAATATGTTTCACCGAATGCATCATGTAACATCTCAATGATGTCATCATCTTCGTCATTATCCGCAGGTGCTTCCTCCTTTTCATGTTAGAAGGGACTATGGATACTAGGTCGAGCTTCTCCATGTGAGTCCCACACTTTGTAACTTTCATTGAATCCCTTCTTAAACAGATCTGCTCGTACTTCACTTCTTATTTTCCACGCTGTATTCTTGCACCCTTTACATGGGCATCGAATCATATCAATCACCCCAGCTTGGCTGAATGCCCATAGGAGAAACTCATCAACACCTTGTCTATATGTCATATCAGCCCTATTCCTAATGTATATCTAACTTTTATCCATCCCTAAATCCAACATGAATGTTTTCAAAGTGAGTATTTATAACTAATTTGTAATTATACATGTCTATATTATATAGAACACTAGGAAAGAGATATATTTCTCTTTGGCATATACTACATATACTCTTATATCATCTAAAACATAAGTATCTGGTTCATCAAATAATCAGACCAATTCAAAGGTGAAATCCTCGACAAACAACTAGTTCATTTCATAACTTCCTTATGGCAAACATGTATTTATGTAAATCTAAGGCATGAAGAAAAATAGACATGTATGATACAATTTTGTATACAATCAGCCAAGAAGATTTGAATAATTTAACTACATGTGATAAAGTTCATCCACATAAAGTTGTTCAACAGACAAACTCATTTAGCTATTAATTTGTCATAGTATAACAAGATAATTTTACATAGGCCATCACATGGTGATTCCTACAAGATCTTTTACACATGTGGAAGGAAATCGTCCCATGTAACATAACTTAAACCCATTAACAAGAGCAATAACAGATTCCCCAACATGATAAAATTTCCTTTTTCAATTAGAATAGACAAAGAAAATCCTACAGTTATTAAACTTTTATGCAACATTAGCTCCTAATAGATTATGAAATATTCTTTATCTTTAGCTTAATCAATCAGTGTTTTAGGACAAAAAAAATTAATTGAGTTTAAGACTATATTTGAATCTCTTAATCGAATAAATACTAATCAAAATTTAAATTTAGTATTTTATTTAATTACTCATAATCCTAATTATTTGTTAAATATTCTTCATCCTCATTTTAATCTATCAGTAAGTTATTACATGTTTCATTCATTATTATGAAATTAAATTTTTCTTTTTACTCTTAATCCAGTACATACTAATTGTATTTTGAACATTTTCCAATCTTAATTATGCTTTTCCTTCATAAGTTTTTGCCATCCATTGCTTATCAAATTGCAAAGGTGTTATTATTGTTAATCCCTTTTTACTTTTACTACTTACCTATTAATTTGTTATTCAATCCTTTATTTAGTTAATGATTGAAAATTTAATCCTAAGAATTTACTAAATATTCTTCATCTTCAATTTAATTTATTATTAATTTATTGAACATTTGATTCAGGATTTTGAAGTTAAATTTTTCTTCTATTCTTAATCCAATAAAAACTAATCAAATTTTAAATTTTGTAATTTACTTAATTATGTTCTTATTTTTGACGCCTTCACCATCAATTGCTTATCAAAATCTCGAGTTGTTATTATTTTTATTTGTTGTTTACTATTAGTATTATCCTATTAATTTCTTATTCAATATTTCATTTAATTATTCATTGAATATTTAATTCTCAATATTTGTTCAATATTCTCCATCTTTATTTTAATCTATTAGTAAATATCTAAATGTGTCATTTATTATTTTGAATTTAAATTTTCGTTTTCACTCTTAATTCAATACTCACTAATTAAATTTTAAACTTAGTATTTCATTTAATCAAATTTCAAAGTAAAAAATTATTTAAGAATTGCTTTTACTTTTAGTAGTAGCTTATTAATTTTGTATGCAAAAGTTCACTATTATTTATTTATTGAATATTCAATCCTAATTACTTATTAAATAACCGTCATCTTTATTTTATTCTAGTACCCATTTAGTAATTGTTTAATAGATTATGTTTGAAGTAAATGTTCATTTTTATCGTAATCAAATAATTACTAATTAACTTTTGAATTTAGAATTTATTTAATTACGAAATTAAATTTGTAACTCGTAATCCACCAACTAATTATCAAATCTTAAAGTTATTATAACTGTTAATTACGCTTTAACTTTTAGTATTTACCTGTCAAATCCTATAGTTTATTTAACTACTATTAGCATGCGATTAGGTTAAAGAAGCAATTCTAAAACTAATCTCCTTTCATATATAATGTCTTAAATCACATTTTTTATCTTCTACCTTATATTTTTTCAGCATTTAGTTCTATAATATATATATATATATATATATATGTATGTATGTATATCCTAAATCATATTTTTATCAGCAAAAAGGTATGAATCAACAAGAAAATATCACCTGGTTGCTTCAAAAAGTGCTGGTAGTGAGTTGTGAGGAGGAATACAAGATTTTAAGATAGCTTGTCAAGTTAGACCTGCACCCAAAAGTAGCAGAAAAATATTGTCAACCGGGTTTTTGTGTAAAAAGGAAACAAATGCATCAATTATTTTGTGTCAATACAGATATATGTGTGTGTGTGTGTGTGTGTGTGTGTGTGTGTGTCTATATATATATATATATATATGTGTGTGTGCACCGACCTTGCTTATTGGAAATAAAAGCTAAAATTGATAAACTATTTACTAGGTATTTTTATAATTTTATTCATTTAATAAGAAACCTTAGAAAATTAAAAATTATATATTCATATTCACTTATTTACTTTGTTCAATCTCTACAAAAATTTCAGATGAAATTGATAATATAAATCAATATGAATTTATTCAATCATTATATTTCTACCACAAAAAATAACATATGTCAAAAGTCCTTAAATCGATTATGTTTAAATTTTTTCTATTTTTTAGTTATTAAACAAAGAAATATAAAATATTTAAAATTTATTACTTAAATTGATTTCATATATTTAAATTCTTGGGCCATTCTATATATTTTTTCACCAAGATTAACAAAAATTGGAGAGAGAGAACAGTTAATTTCCTTTAACCACAACCATACATTTGTGGATTTTGAATTTTTCCTATAATAGTGTGCTAGGTTTGGCGAAAAAATTAAAAATTCAATTTGTTTGACGTATTTTTTTTTAGGTTTTTTTATTATTTTGTTTATTATTTGTTTTGTTTTATTTTGTTTGTTTGTTTTTTTGTTGTTTTTATTATTTTTTTATGACAAAGCTTTCATTATTGTTTGAAAGGTCAAAGAGAATAGGAATTACTTCTCCCTTAACAGATAAAACTAATGTGAAAATTGATTGAAGCGTTTTAATTTGTTAAAGATGAATTTAATTTTATTTTTCTTGTATTTTCAACTATCTTTTTATCATTCTTGTTTTTTTTTTTTTTTTTTTCTCTTTTCTACATCTTTTTTTTGTTTGTGTTGCTTGCTTTATTTACTCTTTATTTTAAATGACTAAGCTTTTATTATTATTATTTTGGATGAAAAGACAAAGAAAATTAAAACTACTTTTCCCTTAATAAAGCGAAATTGGTTGGTGTGTTTTAATTTGTTAAAACAGAATTTAATTTTACTTTTCTTGCATTTTTAATTATTATTGCTTTTTATTTTTTTATTTTTTTGTCTTTCATTTTTTCTCTTTTCTCTGTTTTCCCCTTTTTTTAAATTTATTGTTTTGTTTTTGTTGATTTTTCCCTTACGACTGTAAATTATCATTTTCTTTTTTTTTACAAATAACCTGGAAAGTGTTTTATGAGTTTTAATTTTGCAAAAGGAAAAAAAAAAAAAGCAGAATTTAATTTTAATTTTCTTGCATTTTTAATTATTATCACTTTTTATTTTTTTATTTTTTTGTCTTTATTTTTTCTCTTTTTTCTGTTTTCCCCTTTTTTTAAATTTATTGTTTTGTTTTTGTTGATTTTCCCCTTACGACTGTAAATTGTCATTTTTTTTTTTTACAAATAACTTGAAAAGTGTTTTATGAGTTTTAATTTGCAAAAGGAAAAAAAAAAGCAGAATTTAATTTTACTTTTCTTGCATTTTTAATTATTATCGCTTTTTAACTTTTTTATTTTTTTGTCTTTCATTTTTTCTCTTTTTCTGTTTTCCCCTTTTTTTAAATTTATTGTTTTGTTTTTATTGATTTTCTCCTTACGACTGTAAATTGTCATTTTCTTTTTTTTACAAATAACCTGGAAAGTGTTTTATGAGTTTTAATTTTGCAAAAGAAAAAAAAAAAGCAGAATTTAATTTTACTTTTCTTGCATTTTTAATTATTATCACTTTTTATTTTTTTTATTTTTTTGTCTTTCATTTTTTCATTTTTTTCTTTTTTCCCTTTTTTTTTAAATTTATTGTTTTGTTTTTGTTGATTTTCCCCTTACGACTGTAAATTGTCATTTTCTTTTTTTTACAAATAACCTGAAAAGTGTTTTATGAGTTTTAATTTTGCAAAAGGGAAAAAAAAAGTAGAATTTAATTTTACTTTTTCTTGCATTTTTAATTATTATCACTTTTTATTTTTTTGTCTTTCATTTTTTCTCTTTTTTCTGTATTCCCCTTTTTTTAAATTTATTGTTTTGTTTTTGTTGATTTTTCCCTTACGACTGTAAATTGTCATTTTTTTTTCAAATAACCTGAAAAGTGTTTTATGAGTTTTAATTTTGCAAAAGGAAAAAAAAACTCAATTAATTTTACTCCTTGACTTTTTTCTCCCTTTTTGATGATTTTCATTAATCTTTGATTTTCTTTTTCTTATCCATTTTTTTCTTTTTTTCAAAAAAGACATTTTCACCATTGGCTTACTGTTTGAATTTAAGTTTATTCTCATAATATTTTTTTTATTTTTCTTCCTATTCCATTTCACTTTCCAAGCAACACACTTTAATTTCTATTTTTTCGCCGAAAGAAGATTTGAGAGAAATTTAAGTTTAAGAAGAAAATCATTTCTTTTGATTTGTCCCTTCTGGTGGTGAAGCAACTCTTTTACTTTGTCTCTGTTTCTTTTTTTTTTTCTCGTGGTTCTTTTTAAAAAAGTAATTCAATTGATTTGATTTTTTTTTCAATTGTATACCTTATTAACATTTAAATTTTATCTAATCTGAGGTTAGGTTGGCTACTAACAGTATGTTTGGAAATGTAATAATTCCTCCTAAAATCTAGTTTGACATACACCTGCCAATCTTAAAAGCTATAGGCAAAATTTGGAACCACTCTCACATTACGAGGTAGAATTTCATGTCAAGCAAGCATTAGTTTTATTCGATGTGTTAATGTAAGGGTGAATCAGAACACACCAAACGTGCTGGATTAGGGGACAACAACGAATCACAGCCAGAACCAAACTTATAAACTAGGATGGAGTAAAAATTTACACAGAACTACCCATGCAACAGCCAGCAAAGGCCACATCAACTACTCAGCAATGAATCAAAACTAAAACAATCTCAACCTAAGTCTGGAATTAACGGAATCTGCACTGAGATCCTATCATTGACAGGAAATCAAGAACAAGATCAAACCATGTAATAAACCATCCAACCTCAGCGATTTTCGGCGATAGAAGTCAACACACAGTCATTCATTATCCAAAGAAGGGTTAGGTTAAAGGGTTAACGCAGCATACTCACAGAGAAACAAAAAGCAAGTAAACTCAGTTAATCGACTGATTTCAAGATACAGCCTCCCCAACAGCCAGCACACAACTTTTTTGGCAAAAATTAACGGGGCACCTCTGTGAGCTTCCAAACCTTGGACTCATTTCCTCGTGCCGTTCAGTCTCCAATTTCTCTGCCTTGATTCGTCATAGCGCTCCTCCTCCTTCTTCAACTCGAAATCTCTTCTCTCCTTCTGCTCCTTCGAGCCTCAGGCCTCCCAAATCTCGAAAAGCCTCCTTCGATCTTGTTTCGATCCTCTTGTTCCCCCCTCGGTTTTTCTCCTCTTCCTTTTTCTTCCTCCGACGCTCCTCCTCCTCCCCTTTGTCTCTCAATTTTTTGGTCCCTCTCGTTCCCCCTCAGTTTTTCTCCTCTTCCCTTTTCGTCCTCCGAAAAATCCCCTTCCAAATCTGAAAGAACCCTTTTTTATCTCCAGACTCCTTCTGCCTCGATCTCCCGGTGATCCTCTCTGTCACTTGATTTGTTTTTTTCAGTTCCCCCTCTCTGATTCTCCCTCTGATGCCTCCTCGATTTTTCGAATCTCTCTC
Organism: Erythrophleum fordii; assembly: GCA_032878935.1. Taxonomy (NCBI): domain Eukaryota; kingdom Viridiplantae; phylum Streptophyta; class Magnoliopsida; order Fabales; family Fabaceae; genus Erythrophleum; species Erythrophleum fordii. Next base: position 7,087,331 of record JAVQMF010000029.1, read on the forward strand.
CTTGGTTCCAATCCGAAAATCCTTTTTCGTCGTTTCCCCCCAATCTTTTGCTCTCCCTCTGATGCCTTCCTCCTTTTTCTCGGTCTCTCCCTCCCTTTTTGGTCTCTCACTCCCTCGATCCCAGAACCATCTCCCCAGAACCCCAGAGACGCGTCCCTTTCATCTCTGGAGCTCTACGCCTGCTGTTATTCCCTTTCTGTCTTTTTTTCTGTCCCTGTGTCTGGGCTCAGGGGTGTATGTGGAGTCGTGCGTGAGTGAGAGGCTGCTAGAGGGAGCCCAGGGCCAAAAGTAGGGTTTTGAGTGAATGGATTCGGGTTGCTGACTTGGATCGGGTTACTGACTTGCTTTTATTATTAATGGGCTCAACAAAGACAAAGAGGTGGTGCTAATGGGCTCAAGAAAGAGATGGTGCTAATGGGCCAAGCAAATTGGATTGGAGTTGCTAATTTGGTTTGCTCTTTTTTTTTTTTATATATATAAAATTGAGTTTGAATTTTTTTTTTTTAGGATATAAGATTAATGAGCTTGAGTTGACAAACAAAGTAATTGGGCTTTTACTGTTAAGTCGTTTTTTTGTTTTCTTTTTTTTTTCCAATTTTTTGATGATTTTTTTTTTCAATTTTTACTAATTGGATATTGTTATTATTTTTGAAATATTTTATTTTTACTTTATTTTTTATTTTATTTTATTTTTATCACAAAATACGGTGTTCACAGTTGCTCCTCGTTACTTGTTTCTTGGGTAAGAAAATTTAAAAAATGTAATTTTTAATATTTTTGCATAAAGAACAAGTAAATATAAGAACACGTATTTTGTTATTTTTTGTTATTTTGTTATTTTTAGTTTGTTGGAGTTGATGGACTTGTGGTGTATTTTTTTTTTTTAAAAAAATTGTTTTTGGGCTGACAGTTTTTTTTTTTTTCTTGCTTAACTTTGGTTTCATTTTTCATAATTTCTTTTTTTACTTTGGTTATTTGTTTCTCTTTCTTTCTCTAGTTTTTTTTTTCTTATTTTTGGTTTTTCATCTTCTTTTATTTATTTTCTTTTATTTTTGCTTCTTCTTTGGTTTTTCATTTGATTTTTTATTTTTTCCTAGATTTCTCATTTGATTTTTTATTTGTTTTATAATGGATTTTCTTTTTCTTTTTTTTTTTTTGATTATATATCCAGACAAAATACAGTATTCACAGAAAAGTTTCATTATATTTATTGCTCTGACTCAAGATTGGACGTATAGTTATAGCTATTCAATGATTTCAAAATTCAAAATTGCAACCCCTATTTAGTGTGTTTGGGATTTCAATAGAAAGTTAGCCAGGGATACAAAAAATAAACCAAACCCAGATGAGATGGGAATATGGGAATACCCTTGTGAACAGTCTTCCCTCACTTTAAATTTCACTGGAAAGAAAATGAATGTTATGGAAGGCCTTGCTATTAATTCTTGCAACAATGTGGACTCTGGATCTAAAAATGACAGCCTTGAATGCTTCAGTCGATTTGTAAATTATGTCACTTAACTCTAAAATTAAATATAGCCTTTGAATTGTTCTAGCCGTTCAAAAGTTATGTCAACAAGAGTGGTGCTCATTGGTTAAAAATAATTAAATTATGCATTAGGTAGAAAGTGAAAAGAAAAAAAAAATTATTGAATAATCTCATTTAGTATATATTTATTTTCATTCTACTAACAGGTGAATAAAAAATAATTATCATATTTAATTGATGTAAAGTTTATTTTTGTAATTATCTTTTTTTCTTCGAATACTATTTTTAAGTAGAGATGTAAAGATCATTTTTTATTATTATAATAATTATTTTCATCTTTGTATTATTTTTTTATAACTCAATATACAAATGAAATGACATTTTTATTTTAAATTATTTTAATTGTAGTTATCCCAATAGTTTTTCCTTTTATTGAAAATTACTCATAATTTTCTTTTATAAAAATAGTATATTATTTACCATTATGTGGTATAATTTTCTTTTCTTTTTTTTTTTTTTTTTTTGAGGGTGGAAACAAATTTTTGGTTAACCTTTATTGAACTTTCAATGTGCCTTTAGTGAAAAGACAAAACAAGACTTATAATCTAAAGTGTGCTTTCACCAGGGGCTTTCAATCAACATATATTGCCTCATTAACTTTGTCCAGAAATTATATGCTCTTCTCATATACTAACATTGCCCTATCATTCTGTTTTGTTGATTGATTTTAGACATATGTTGTATTTATTTGATTGATCACATTTATTTGAATACCATTTTTTTTATTTATCACTTCAGGTTATACACTACAATTTTCAATTTATTGCAAAAGAGCTCTTTATGATCAAGTTCAAGAATGGAAGAGGTAATCATATCTATTGTCTTATGCTGTAACTCTATTAGATGACACTTAGTGAACTTATCATGTACTCTTTTGTATTTTGTTATTGGCATCCATGAAATTAATGACTAATAATTATTCCTTTAATTGTGGATTTAAACACAGCCTCCTATAAAATCTAGATCGTGTCCTCCATAGTCACACTCCACTAGATGGTTCACAATAGTTCATAATATTTAACTACCCATATGCTCAACACTATCAAGCATGCCACATATATTATGATTCAATATTTTTTACCCATAACTTTTACAATTTTTTTTTTTTCATTTTGCTTTTCTCAATTTTAACTTCACCCTTCACAATTCAAAATGTTAATAACATTTGTGAAAGTAATCACAAGTACTTGAACAATGATATTGAATGAAACCATTTTATCCATATTATTTTTTTTTCAGAGAAAAGTTATTATACTTAAATTTACAACAACATCTTCATACGTTTTTACATATAAAAAAAATCTACCATCAAATTGATAAGTTATTAAAATTTTGAAAATGCAATCAATGATTAACTAATATTTTCATTATGTAGGTGAATTATTAAAAAAAAAGTTTAAAATTGAAAAATAATATATAAATTGATATAAATGAAGTGATAGGATTTGTAACTCATCACACGTTACACTTAACATTATGTATAAATTAATTGAATTCTGCTTGATTTGTTTACACAAGTCAAATATTATTTATAAAAAAAAATCTACCATTGTTTAACGATAAAGTTTATAAAAAGTTGTTTTGATATAAATAGTTGCATTGCATTCTGCTTGATTTGCTTACCTCTAAAATTCTAAATGAAGGAAGAGCATAATTCTTGACTTCAACGATTTATATATAGTTTTATCTTCAAATATTTTTAATTTCATTGTTTATATTATATATCATTTAAAAAGTAATTTTATTATTACTTATTACATTTTAATTGATTTAAATTTCTTATTAGCTTGAAATAAGATTATTAATTATTTAATAGTAATATTTATTATTCAATTTGTTAACAAAGTGTTAATGATTTTTATTGTTTAATGATTTTTATCAAAGCATTAATGTTATACTTGTATTTAACTAGATAGAGAATAATTAAAAAGAATGTCTTAGATTTATATTATTGAGATCATTTATCTATTTTATTGCATCAATTAGACAAAATAGATTTACTAATAATTATTAATATTTCATTTAATATAACAAGTAAATTTATCAAACATATAATATAACAAATAAATATGAGCAAATTTTAAATATTTTATTGTTATTCACATTAAAAAGTTTAAGACATCATTTTTTAATTGAAAAAAGAAAATTACCCATGATTAAAATTTAAGAATTTTTCATATTTAACTTATGGTATTCTTAAACTATATTAAAATTTCACTATCATAAAAAATATAAAAAACAAAGGGTTTAGATATAATAAATTAGGAAAAATTAATATTGGAATGAAATAAACTTAACCAAATTGAAAATATGTATTATAATAATATATCATATATATATTTATCATTATTTTTTCTTATATTATATATGTACAATATATAATTTTGTGTTATATTATTTTCTTTTGAATTATATACATATATTAAACGATGCATAGTATATTTAAAACTAACTTATGAACCAATGAACTAAAGTGTCAATAACTTACTTTAAGCATTTTCCTTCGAGTCTCAATGATGCCCCAATTTACGATTGGAGTTCAAAAATTGGTGATTTCAATGTTTAAGAGTTTAGTAATATTTTAATATCTCAACTTAATAAACAAATACACTAAGACTCAATAATAATTTGAGTATTACTTTTGGTTATAATTTTTTAAAAATCTATTAGTAAGTAATATTAATTTTGGTTATTAGAAATAATTTTAATTTTTACCTTTTATTATAATAAAATTTATAAAAATTTAAAATTCTAAGTATAATTTTTCTAGAATAAAATAAATATTTGGCAACCAATATGAAAGAAAGTGAAAGAGATAAATGCTAATTGAGATTTTCATAATAATAATAATAATAAAATGATTTAAGAGAGAGAAAAAGAGAGTGCAATAGAAGCAGGTTTAAAACAATATACCCAAGGCCATTTGCTATTATACAAGCTGACATTCACTTTTTTCTTTTCTTGGTAATTCATTATTGTTTGGCAGCCACATAATTAGATAGGTGACAGAATATCACATTAGAGGTGCAATTGAAGATCCTCTCAATGCATCTTTTAGGTCTCTTTGATTGAATTTCAATAGTGTAATTATCAAATTACACAACTTTTTTTAATTTATTAAAATTACATAAATTTTATATTTATTTTTAAAATATATACAAGTCTCACTTGAAATGAAGAAATTTATTTTATATTTTAATATAGTTTTAAATTTTTTTATCAAAACTCTCTTTATTTAAAATTTTTTTGCTAAAAAATATATTTACATTAATAGAGAATATTTTAGTGAAAAAAATTTTAAATTAATATAAAGCATAGATAATTTTTTGTTTTAAGAGACTTTATATATATATATATATACATATATATGAAAAATAAAAAGAAAGTTAGTATAGTTCTAACATGTCTCAAAAAAGGTGTATGTAATTACTCAATTTCCCAATGATACACACTTGGGAAAAAATAATAATTGTCATCATTCTTCTAATATGTTTTCTAGACCATCAACTAAATTGAAGGCCACTTAAATTCTTGTTTATTAAAACACCTCATGATCTTTGATGGAATTGCACAAGGTGCAAGCACTTGAAACAAAATAATTGACTCTACTTGTATGAAACATGTAAAATAAGATACTTTTCAATCAAAAAGAAAGTGATACAAAAATGTGAAAATATATATATGGAACTTATCTCTTTTCCTTACACTTATTTCCTCTTTTCTCTTTATCTTTGCTTTGACTATTTAATTAATTTATAACTGCATAGGATCTAAAGAGAATTCTATCTTCAATATTGTTTTCTTGTTAAACCCATTACTATATAGTGTTATGTTTTAAGGTGAATTTGTCATAACTATTAAGTGCCAACCTGTTATTCAAATATATCATAAATGCATATCAAAATGATGATCTTATTGCTAGTTATTCAAATGGTATAGTTCTTTGTTATAGTATCTTATAGTGATAGCTAATTAGTATTGAATTGTTACATTATTTCTATTTTATGTTACGTCGCATTATCTATATTTATTAATATGCTTAATGTGAGGATAATCAATATCTTAAAGATGATATTTTACAATAAAAATTAGATAGTTAAATTTATATAAGGGATCAAATTCAAAAAAATGATGGTCTTATATTTTTGTAATCACTATATTCTTTCATTATCATACAACTATTTATTAAATATAAGATAATATTTTATTAAATAATTATCTAAAAATAATTTAAAATATTAAGTTATTTATTAATTAACAATTCTTAAAAGAATTAATTAGATTTTAGGGCAAATAATGAGTTTGATCATATTAATAAATCTACTAAAACAAGTAAAATATTGGCAACACAAACATGTCACCACTAAAAGCTTTTATATGAAAAATTTTAACCTTATAAAATCAAATGAGAAATTGTTAATTGAAGCAAATCTTTTAACGACAACATAAAGGTTGCCACTAAAAATTTTTGGGCAAAAAATCCATCCCTACAACTCTTTTTACTCAAAATTTTTTACACAAAGACTTTTAGTGGCGACACATATATGTTGCCACTAAAACCTCTTTTAGTGGCGACACATATATCTTGCCACTAAAACCCCCTTTTAGTGGCGACATATATATATCCACTAAAACTAACTTTTAGTGGCGACAACTATGATTGACACTAAAAAGGTTTTATAACAAAATTTAGTGACGCCACAGGTCGCCACTAAAAAGCCACTAAAGGTAACTTTTTAGTGGCGACAAATCTTGTTGCCACTAAAGACTTTTAGTGGCGATAAACATTGTCACTAAAGATTTATTTATTTTTTTCTCATTATTAAATTTTTTTCTTATCAAAACTTTTAGTTGTAAGTTCAGAGTCGCCACTATAATTATTTTGTGACAATTTTTTATTGCCACTAAAGAGTATTAGTGGCGACTTTTTGTGTCGCCACTAAAAAGAATGGGAAAATAAATAATAATATATATAGTGGCAACGTTTTATAGTCGCCACTAAAAGTGTTCTTTAGTGTCAACTTTTTATTGGTCACTACTAAAAGTCTATTTTTTTGTAGTGTGATGAGTTAGTTAGTGAGATGTATAGAAGATACACATGTCATTAATTGATTAAAATGACAAAAATATAAAGAGTGTTCTCCATTTACAATGACGTGGATCAGAAGCCATGAACAAAAATTTACAAATGAGCATAGCTGTAGCTCTACCGGATCATGCCCGCTTCTAGCCCTACTGGTTGCATAATATTCATAGCCATCCGTCTCTGCCTTTCAACATTCCCTTGCCACCCTATTCCATTTCAACATTATGTTACAAAATAAAGAGGAACAAGCATGACGAAGTAGAGAGAGAGAGAGAGAGAGAAAGGAATTTTAAGTCACTAGATCTTATTTATTTAAAAAAAAAGTGTGATTTCACTAAATTAACAAATCACTTGTCTCCAAATTATATTATATAGGGCAAATTAATTAATTACATGTTAATATCTTGCGAGTTGGCCTATTTACACTCAAATGCTTATAGTTTCAAAATTTGTATCGTTGTACCCTATGATTTACACTAGTATTTTGTGTTGTTTTTTTTCTGCTAGCACTTTATTACCCTACTAAGCATGTGACTAAACTTTTTCCTAGTTCCTCAAATTTTCTATGAATAGAGATTTTGATTGGCCAATGAAAGAATTTTGGTCTTCAATGTTTGCCAAATTAGAAATTTCATAAGAACTTGGACAATAGGATTTTCATTTGAGGGCGAAATTTGAAAAAGATATTGTAATTTGTGTGACTTGGGATTGTGATTGGACGAGAGAGAAATTTCAATCTTCCCTATATTATGCATTTGGAATTTTGCAAGGAAATTAAGAATCTATGACCAAATTAGATATTCCATTTATGAATAAAATTTAAGGAAGATATTGTAATGTGTGTGTAGAATTTGAGATTTCATTTAGTTGAGGAGAAATTTCAATCTTTAATACATAGAGAATTAGAGATTTTATAAAGAAATAAAAAAATTAAAACACAATTAGAAATCATGTTTAAAAAATTTAGGTGATATTGTATTGTGTATGTTAAATGTATAATTCCAATTGGAAAATGGAGAAATTTCAATCTTTAATGCTTGAAAAATTAGAGATTTTGTCAGAAAATTAAGAATTTATAACAAATTCTATGTAAAAGATAACCAAATGAAATTACAAGGTACTAATGTATTAAAAATTTAAACCACAAGGTATTATAATGAAAACTTTCAAACCAACAAGATAGTTGAGTACAAATAAGTCAAATCATAATAGGGTAGTAAAGTGTAATTTATCCTATTATTTATTAATCCAATGAACAAATTATAACTACGTTGGCCGTAGCAAATTCCACAAGTAATACTATAGAACTGTTCATGAAAGATTAATAAACTAAACCAATTAAGGATGGTATATAAATATGTGAGAAGTGGATCTCATTTAAAAACTCCTAATCTACTTATAAATTCATTTATGATTAGTTTGACCTATTAATCTTTTTTAAGTTTACTTAAAAATTTCTTTTCAATGTCATGTTAGAAAAAGAAAAAGTAACAAGCATCAAGCAGAGACAAAGAAAATAGAAATGGGAAATTCATATAAGCTCAGTTTGCAGACTCATCTTTTGTAAAAAAAAAATTTCCTTATTTTCTTTTCAATATCATCCTAAAAGAGAAGAATGAACAAGCATAAAAAGAGAGAGAGAGAGAGATGAGAGAAATGATAAGCTAAGTCTCATTTATAAAAGCTTAGTAGAACAAAATAATCATTAATGTATATATTAGCATATCAGAAGCAAGTCGTACTGAAAAAACTCTTCTGACATGTTTGCTTATATGTTTATCATTTGACATTTCTATCTTAAATGTTCAGGTCGCGGTACTTGAGTATTTGATACGTATATTGATATGCAAGATGCCATACATCCAAAATAGCAAATGGCAATGAGGCTAGTTTTTGGTGACAGCAATGACGCTAACATCGATATAGTATCTCCTAGCTATTATTTTATAAAATTTCATTTGCATCGTTTTTACTATAATCTTAAATATTATGATAGTTTCCTCTAATATTTAAAATACTGAAAAAATATCTGATAATAACGTAGGAAAGAAGTCTTTTTTAAAGGGAAAGGAAGCAGACCTAAAGACATGAGATAGCCACGGTTTTGAAGCTCTCGGTACTCTTGGCACAAGGCGCACTCCTCGAAGAGAAAATGGACGAGGAAGTCGTTGCAGGGTTCCTCCTCCAACAAGTACTGCTGCCTCAGCTTGGTGCGGTAGAAGCATGAGTAGCAACACATGCAGCAACATCCCATTAACGATAGCGTCACCAGCAACATGTATAGGCTTCCGCTCACGCAACATGCTGCAGTACACCACACCCCATCTTTCACATCTCAATATTCTTTTATTGAAATGATGAGGACTAAAATAGAGTTTTTTGTCAACTCAACCAACAGTTTTGGGGTTGATCATTTCATTACGTAGTTAGGGGACTTACGGACTGTGCCATTGTCAAGGGCTTCTGATATGCGTCCAAAGGTAACGCAAGGACAAAAAAATGTCAACCAACCTGAAACGCAAGCCCAAAATATGAAGAACCTGTACACGCACACATATATAAATAGATAACTGAGTAAATTACTGTATTATTATTATTATTTATTTTAATTAGGTATTTTCGAATTTTTGTCAGACCTATCTTTGAAAAAGCATTTTTGGTACACCAGAATTCAGAACTTTCATCTTACATAATTTGACATTAATTATGGATACTTGAATTTAATGTTTTTGGTCATAGCGAGCAATCCCCTTCTCTTTTCTCGACTTCAAATCTGAAAATCAAAACACATTTATTTGACGAACTTCTAAGTTGTCTGTGTCATTAGAGGATTTCTAGTTGAGACCTTCGTTTTTGTACTACAAAATGGTTTGCTTTTAATCCTCTTCCCTGAACTGTTCACGTATTTGTGACGCCATTATCATTTTGCCAATCATATCTACTATTTTATAGGTGCTAAGATATCATCGTCAGGATGAAACTGGTGCCTACGTTTTAATTTGCCAGATCACCCCTTCTTGTCAATGCCATGCAACAAGCTGCTAAATATGTGGCAACCACATGGAGAATTCATTTGCCACCTCAGCTGATTTTTGACACCATTAGGCCACGTGGCAATCGTAAGGAATATAACTTTAAGTTTTGTAACATAAAAGAACTAATCTTGAAACGATTTAAAATTATAGAAACTAATTTTAAAAATAATTAAATTATAGAGATCAAATTAAAAATTAAAACAAACCATAAAAACTTAGTAATTAATTTTATTTCATAAATTTATTGCTATAATCATAGTCATTAGTTAATCACTCACAAAAATCAAATTAATTTCTTTAAAAATTATTAATTATTAAATAATATTTTAAGCAATTATTTAATAAAATATTATTTTATATTTAATAATCAAGAATGTCATAATTAAAGAAAATAGTATTTTCGATGATATAAGATTATCTTTCTTTATGAATTTGTCCCTCGTCACCTATCAACATTATAATTCAAAAGCTGAGATTGCTAAGTCAGTTAGACTCTCTGACAAAGTTTGAAGACATCTCTAACAGTAATAATAATGATGAGGATGATGATGATGATGTACTTACAACTGCTATAATCCTCGTAACAATCGCAGAGACCAGTAGACCAAGGTCCTGTTGTTATCTGTGGTAGTTGCATCATCGGTGGATACACATAGGGATGATAGGGCTGGTTCTGAGGCTGAAAATATGGAGGATACATAGTGTTATACATTTCTGAAACATCGAGAGCAATAGAATGGAATGAGCGGAAGAAGAAGGACAAACCATAGGAGGAAGAACAAAGGCATTATATATATAGCTATAGCTAGAGACGTGCCCTTATCCTAAAGTAAATCCTTGGGCAACCGCTTTTCACGTTTCAAGTATTTTAATATGGATAATTCTATATAAAGCTCTACAAGAGCTAGAATTTTTTTCACCATTGGAATTATATTTCAAAATTTTATATTAATTCGTTAGTTTTATAGTTTAATCAATGAATTATATATTAATAAGAAAGTTATAAAATAAATTGAAAGGAAAATTGCATTTAATCATCTTAATCTTTGCCTCTCATTGCAATGTCCCCTCTAAAATTAAAAAAAAAAATTGACCCCTTGATTTATTAGTCTCATTGCAATAAGCTTCTTGCTGTTTAAATTTAGAAATTTTAATGGTATAAAATTACTAAAATGCCCTTTGTCATTTAATATCCATTTTATTTCTTCTTCATTGTCCCCAACCGATCTATCTATTGCATTCAAATTTTATTTGTGATACTGTGGTAAAAGAAATTGAACTCAACTAGTTTCAAGAATCAAAATTCAAGATTTAAGAATAAAATGATCCTTTTCCAATCGGCGGTGATATTGATTCCAATCCATGGTGATATTGATTATGAATATGTCTAGGGTTTGAGCTACTAAGTTCAATAATATATGGTGTTAAACTTTCAAATTAAGCTTTTCAAGATTCTTGCTATTTTCAATATCATGGTGGTTATGGTTGTCAAATTTATGAGTTGACTCTTTGAATTTATTAAATCTACATTTTCGCCTAAAGAAAAAAAATTGCATTTAAATATTCAAACTTTGTAAAATTTATAATAAAACATTTAAAAAATTAAAATTATTTGCAAAGACTAAAATTACTATCACTTACTACTAGTTTTAAAAAAATTATTATCAAATTTTAGGAAAGTTACTACTAAAGTTATTTAAATTGTAACTCTTCTAAAATCTAGTAATAATTTTTTCAAATGCAGTAGTAAATATTTTAAAATTTAATAGTAATTTTGATCTTTAGGAATAATTTTAATTTTTTAAATTTTTTATTATAAATTTTACAAAATTTGGGTCATTAAATATAATTTTCCTTAAAGAAAACATAAACATGCCAAATCGGTTGTAGCCTCAAAATTAAAACTAACTCAAATAGACTCATAATTAACTCATGTAAAATCACCTGATTTTGCGAGTTTGAGGCAAGTCAGGTGAGTTTGAAAATATTTCCCTTTAACAAAATAGAAATTGTATCAACCCAACTTAAGATTGAAAAAAAAAAAACTTCAAAAGGCCCATATAAAAGCCTAGTTCAAAATAAGCTTTCTTAACCTTTTGAAATGTTAAGACTTAAAAAAGAAAGAGAGAGAGAGAGATAAATGCTGCAATTAGGAGTTGGGTTAACTTGCTTCCCATGCCCCATCTTTGTGTTTCTGTTTTGCACTTTTTTCTTGTCCTTCTCATGCCCTAGCTAAGTAAAGAAACAATGCTTATCTTTGTATTCTTGAAGATGATAGAGATGATGATAATCAATCTTTTAAAGATTTTTATTAGATTTTTATTTGTGTTTTTGAGATTTGATTATATTGAATGACTATTTATATATGAACTAATTTATTGGAATTTCTATATTAAGTATTATAAAATATGAATAAATTTTTTTTAGAATTAATATAATTTTAATTGTATTTGAATAAATTTTTTACTTTATATTGCATTTTAATTATTATATATATAATTTAATCATATATTTCAATAATTATTTATTAGTAGAGATAACCTCTTACAAATTTACTTACAAATTTATGTTATGGGATTACCTCTTTTACTAATTTATTTAAAGTTGCAAGTTTCATATCCTTAATCATAGCTTTAAAAAAAAAAAAAGAATCATTTTACTCTTGAATCCATATTTAGATTTGTAGAATAGATGTGTCTTATTTCTCTCATTAAAAATATATAAAAATTAAAATTTTATCTTATTTTCTTTATTGTCCTCACTCCAATCATACTTCTAAATGCTTATGCGAACTTGAATTATACTGCCACCATAAGGCAAGAGTAAGGTATGATCGAAGTCGAAATCAACGTAGCTGAGGCCAGAGCAGTGGAAGGCACTTCGAAGGAGGGGTTTTTGACTCATGCCGACTCGCTGGTAGATTGAAGCAACTCCGCCGTCACCGCCGTCGTACTTTGACCATGTATCCAGATCCCGAAATGGTGTATTGCTTAGGTTTCTCGAATTTAAGAAGAAGATTAAGGAGAGGAGGAGCCACTGATTTCTGACCATGTATCCAGAGCTCAAAATGGTGGCTACTTGAATTTCTTCGATTTAAGAAGATGATGATGATCATGAAGTGGTGGTAATGGTGGGCTGTTTTGGGTGACATGGATATCACATAGGATATATCATTTGTTGCCACGTAAGTATTATTCGTTATTCATTTAATGGGAATTAGCTATTTAGCAGAAATAAAATGTTTATGAGAAAAATGAAATTCGCTTCAAAGGTAAAGGACGAAAAGGTACTTTTACCCATTATGATAATTCTATGATCAGTTATAGACATTTACGGCGTTACATGTTTTAAGACAGTAATAGGCTCGTGCAAAGTACCCGGTAGAAACTATAAAAATATATATTATATAAAAAAATTCAAATTAGAAATAGAAATAAAGAAGGAAAAGCAAAGAATTCTAACTTGTTATGTAGGGTTGATAAAAAGCATAGCTATCACATTTGCAGTATTGCACATCATGAATTATATTAATATATATAAAAGGTTGGTCAAATTAATATATTTTTTTAAAATTATTCAAAGTTACAAATTGATCCTTTTAAGTTTGAATTGTGCCAAAATACTTCCTTAATTTATGTTTTGTCTCATAAGAACCCTTTCAAAAAGAGAGGGGGGGGGTGAATTTGCTGAGTTGGAGTGCCAGGTTTTTTTTTCATTCATGACTCCTCCTCTCCACCATTATACTCATCTATATCTCAGGGCATTGCTACCTCATCATCTTCCTCCTCCTCTTCTTCCTTTTAATATTCTCGTCTTCCTTGACATATATATTTTGTATTGATAATAATTGATATTGGTCCATGGGAATTATATATATATATATATAATATTTGATGAACAGTGATAGTCATAATTTTCAACAGCTAGTCCTGGAGTTTCTAGCGAGCTCGCAAGCACGCTTGAGGAAGACATAGAGCCCCTGTAAATACTCCAATGATCAAGATAACTAGTATAAAGTACTAATAATGAAGAGAACTTAAAATATATTTAGGTGGCAAATGGTCTTTATATAACCAATTAAAATCCAAGGGGCAGAAGGGCCATTTTGCTGATAATCGACAATGTAAGATAGTGAGATACATGGCGATTCTAAATTAACATATCATGAGATATTACGAAAAGGATCTTTTAAAGTGAAGATTCTTTTAAAATGATGAAAGAAGAATTTTTTTCTCACCTCATCACTTTTTATTTTTTAATTTTTAAAAAATGATGGTGTAAATACTCTACCACTTCAAAAAGAATATACACTCTAAAAGATCCACTCTCTAAGATTGTAATATATTAATATATAATTGCATTTGCATAATTTGTACACAATATTTTAAGTGATAGGTGCTTCTATATAGACATTCTAGTGCTAATCATGAGGTCTCAAGGGTCAGACTATAAATTGAGGCATGACCTGGGCTAGATGGGCCAATTTGATATTCATCAACAACCATTTCATTCTTCACTCTATTCCTAGGGTTAATATAGATAACTCTTTTACGGGCTTGATGCTTCCAAGTAACATTTCACCCTTTTTGAAAATATCATCAACAACCTAAAGAAAATATCTAATGTTGCTCGCAAGAAGTGAAGCTAAAATTAAGCTAAGAGCAAAGACCCCTTGTTCCAACCCATCTTTAAACCAGTGTAGCAGTAAAAATTCATAATTATAATTAGGAGAACAAAAAAACGGGATAAAATGTCATTTAGATCTCAATCAAGAGAAGAGAAGTAACACCCAAACCTGAAACTTCTAATAGTAGGGGGATGATTCTGAATGCCTAAAGCAGAAGAGAAGTAACTCATAAACTAGAAACTTCTAATTGCAGGGATGATGCTGAATACCTAATTAAAGCAGAATCAATTTTAGTTTTAAGATGTGAAGTTGACGTTGTCCAACATACTGTAAATTTGTTGAGAATATATTTAACTTACTTATTTTAGATTTGATTGTTCACCTATAACCAAAACTTCAACTGGGAAAAATCTATTATATATGAATACTGCATATATCATGAAAAACTAACCAAAACTAAATCAATTAGGTATAAAGTAAACAAAGGGAAGCAGACAAGACAAATGCATATCACTGCGGGCCAAAAACAAGCAACAAAGGAAGACCAATCTACTGACTTAATGTCCTGCCATAGCAAGTAAGCATGTTTATATTGAACACAGAATATACATTGCCCATATCTGTTGATTGTTACTATTAAGCAAATGACAGATTCTGTCCATCAAGACATGTAAATCGGAGGAAACTCTTAAGTAACCACATGACTCTACTCTACCATTTTCGGTCATTTGACTTAACAGCCATAATTGACAGAAACTCAAGCAATCTGACATTAATCAGCAGTGAAGCGTCAGGCTGGAAGATAATATTCATTGCATATCTTCTTTAGAAGATTTTCCTCCCATGGCTTTAGAGATTCTAGCAGCTTGAACTGCTCAAATAGACAGGGAAATCGTTTCCCAGTTCCAAGATTCGCTTAATTAGAAGAAACACTATGAAAGCGTGAGTTGTAAAGTCTGCGTTTTCTTTAATTAGGATCCTTTTGGAATGAGAATTCCATAAATTACCTTTGCATTGTCTCTCATTAAATCCTTTTTTTTAAAAAAAAATTTTGGCTCCTCTCACAAAATCTTAATGCAGAGATAATGTACAGGATCCTCACTGCAAAGGATTCCAAGAAAGTCAATCATGTGAGTAGAAGGTTTCTCAAATCATTATCGTTATCCGACTAAAATGGTGAAACGTAACAACGTGAAATGAAAAAGCAAAATGTGCATGACAGTTTCAATCCAAGTAGGATCCGGGATTATTTTAAACTGTGTTTACTGTCATTTATCTAACAAATAAATGGTTTGTTTATTGTCCTTTACATCTAAAAACCCTGTTTCTCCGTTTGTGGGTTGTATACTAATATGTCAAATCATTTTTAAACTTATATTTATAGCAGCGACTTAGACTTACATTCCCTGTCACACTTTTTTCCCAAACTTAAGAGAAGTAATTATCATCTTTAAGTTTTGAATCGCAGTGTTTACTCGATTAAAGAATTAAATAATTTATATTATATTGATATCTTTTAATTTTTTTTATAACAATTAAATAATAAATTATAAAACAATTATCTCTTTGACTTGTTAAATCTTAAAAAAATATTTATCGTCGTTTATATAAATTGAGTTTTTTTTAATCTTTGTTAAACTTAAGATAATTTTATTAATCTTTTTTTCATTTATCTTTTTTATATAATATTAAAACAAATATTCATGTGAATATCCATGTATATTTTCATAGTATTCATGAGCATGCATATGGTGTGATATAAAAAGAGTCGATTAAAATGAAGAGTTCTGAGAGCCTGATTAGTCTGATGATATAAAGAAAAAAGAAATAGAAAAAGTAAATAAATGAGATAAAAAATCATTTTTATATTTTTATTTTAAAAAAAGTGATTTAATAATTAAAATAATAATTTAATAAATAAAATAATAAATACAAAAAATATAATAAATATTATATAAATTATGTAAAAAAAAATACGTCTACAACACAACAAATCACTAGACACCTGAAATTATACTTGCGACAATTCTTTGCACACATCAACTTCTATTATGTATGTTACAATGTAATTTCTAGTGCTTTGCAATCTAACATCACAGGATATATTTGATTGGATGGCGTAAGAAGGAAAAAATATAAAATAAAACTAAATAAGTAAAATAACAAATAATTTTTTATATCTCTTCTTTTAAAATGATAATTTAATGTTTAAAATAATAATCTAATAAATAAATTAATAATTACAAGATAAAATATTGCACAAATTATAAAAAAAATTATGTTTGTATTATAACAATTTAAACATAGCCTAAAATAGATTAACATATTTATGTTATGAAAAATTGAAAGCATAATTTTTTTGTAAATATTTTATTATTAAATTTTTCAATAAAAATATGATGCCAAGAAGAATCTTTTAGCCTAAAGCTCAACGATAGGATAAGCAAACCAAAAGAAACACAAAGGTACAATCCATGTCAATAATGAAACTGTACTTTTATTTTTAACAACAGTTATAGTTTATTTTTAACAATCCATCTCAGTAATGAAACTGCATTTTTATTTCGACCAAAAATAGGAAAACTGTACATTTTGCAGTTTATAAATTAAATTCATACAAACCATGGCTGAAATCCCTCAAGATAAACTGATAAAAGCTACAGTCCTTTTCTTCCTTACCTAATCTTTCACAGGTATAAATTAAAGACCATATTCAAAAATGAACCTTTTGCCACGACACTATTACCACCACACCACAAGTTAGACCACACACTTTCTACTATTCCTATATAACTTACATCTTAAAAAATAACAGTTACCTACGGCAAACCACAAAAACAAGAGGAAAAGGATACAAAATGATTCACATGTAATAGATCAAGGTGATTTCTCAAATAGAAGCGTTTTCTCTAACCCGGCCATCGAGCCGATATAGCATTAAAACTTCCCGAGCCCGTGCACTTCTATGTTGAAGTCGCTGGTGTAGTGTCTCAGACATCTGATTGAAAAATTCAGCGTCCCATCTATGAATCAATAAGGGGTCTTCAGCATAGCAGATATAAATGGATGTAACAGCACTTTCCACCACAACCATTGCCACTCCGACCTGAAACGGTACATGCTTCATGTTATATTTGGATTTTCCACTAGCAGCTTTGACTATAACCTCATCTCTATATATCAGTCTGAGCAAGACATGACTTATTTGCTTTGTAATTGCGAAATTAGTTGAATGAACCATTCGTAAAAACAAATCTTCTGAGATATTCTATTAATCCTATAGTTCCTTACCATGTCAATTTCCAATTCTTGGTCATTGAGTTTCAGATTTGGGCTATACTGATTAATACTTAAGTACATGTACTCCTCTCAAACAAACTCTACACACAATGCAAACATTCTGCGCCAACTTTTATTGCAATGTGACTTTTAAACAATGTGCAGCTCGAATAAACTTTAATAGCCAACAAACAACAAAAAAATTGATAAACAGGGAGCTATAAAGCACAAATGCATTTATTTTCATACGTGTCAGCATGTCAGTCACTGCCACTGTGACAACGCTGAATATACATGTCTGAAACATGTCAAACACACGTCAAACATGACTCCAACTTGACTTAGACACAGCTGGCACCAAAAGAAAGAAGAAAAACAACACCCCCCCCCCAACCCCAAAAAAACAAAAAAACATATAGAATGAGAGACTAGAAACCCCTTTCTAAATTATATATATGTATGCATGCAAGCTAACTATACACGTAAATGTAATGCAAACATCCACACCAAACTATAATTGAAATGTTAAATATTGTCAAGCATGAATGAATTTTAATAGTCAACATAAGACAAGAAATAGAAAAGCAACGGGTGCCAAGTTTTGTGATTTATGGAAAAGCCCCCAGGACTGAAGCCAAAGTAATGAACTTTCATCATGAAGACTGTAAACTTACCAAGACCATTCCCATCAACATAGACGTGGACCCAATCATAATTACTCTGTCACTCCATTTGATCCATGCCCAAACACCAGAGCAAGTTCCGGTAATCAGCCCACTGAAAATGGTGCCCATTAGCAGGACAGCACCAGAACAATCATAGGCCACGAGTGCTTCAACTCCAGTTGACTGGAA
This sequence comes from Erythrophleum fordii, assembly GCA_032878935.1. NCBI lineage: Eukaryota > Viridiplantae > Streptophyta > Magnoliopsida > Fabales > Fabaceae > Erythrophleum > Erythrophleum fordii. Next base: position 7,105,761 of record JAVQMF010000029.1, read on the forward strand.
TAACTCCCATGCATCTCTAGCTGAACGGTTAAAGCTTTTACCATAAACAGCTATCTGTAAGGGCCATAAAAATAAACCATGAAACAGTTAGTTTTCCAAGAACCAACGCCAATTAACTGCTTTCAACAAACCTGTAACACGTTAGATTTCAGTCCCCATTAAAAAAGTGGACAATTGTTTCTTTCTAGTTGTCAAAATAAGTTTTTGAAACCCACCGTTTGTGACATTGCAAGTAATTGTAGGCCCAAAACTGATTTTTTTCCCACCATTAAATGCAGCACCAATGTCTTGAGGTGCAAAGCTGGGAGGCATAGTTTAAGATGTTTTCTATATCATCATAAAATTTTCTCTTTTAAAAATCCTACCAAAATTCTAATCCTGATTTTTTCTGTTTAACTTTTTAGGATATTAATTTTGGCAAAAATTCAATCTTCACTATTTAGCAACTGTACAGCCTCAACAACTTGACTCTGCTTAAACAATTGTATGGAAATTCGTTCTTCCTGATCGCCTGTATGATCCATTGTCAGCCTCATTCCTATGATCATATAAATAGTCAAAAACAAATAAGACAATGGGTAGAAACTGCCCCAAACAATTCAACATTCTCCCTCTTTACCGTGAGAGGTAATCTCAAAATAAATGAAAGCCAGCAATATCTTACATCTGATTATTATCTAAAATTATCACATTTGGAAGTAGAAATATACCTGAACATAGGCATACTTGTTGAAGAAACGGACAAGAGTCTCCACAAGATGAAAAAGGAAATCAACACAGCAAAGCAAACACTCATTGTTTCCAATCTTTGACCGGAATCCCCTTATCTGAAAGACTTAACAAAACATTAATAAAACATGAGGGCAAAAAGAAGCTTCTGAACATAAAAATCAAGATTTGCAAATCAGATACAAAAGCAGATGACAGTGGATACCTCCCAACGTAGTGTCCTAATAGCAGCTGTAAATAATGAGCCATAACAAATGCTGCCAAAAGATGTTGTTAAAGCATACTGAAGAGATTTCAATAGAGAGTTAGCCGGCATTGATGTTGCCTCCCTACCACCATGGATAAGAACAAGAAACACCATCCCAGACACTATGACATGTACTGTATTACAAAGTACTGCACCTGTCCAAAATAAGCTTACAGAGAGAACCTGCATCCACAAATAACAATATCAATGTAATCAGATGAGGAAAGCTAACATAATCTGCTTCCTCAATTACTTCCAACAAGAATAGATAGAATGAAAAGCAAAACTTGCCAGCTCACCACAAGAAGCCACCAGCGTCCACCATCACCCATGCTTGAAGCCACAACACCAGCTGCTCCAAAAGACCATAAGACCATCCATGAAAGCACAACAAGCATAAATGCATATGCCAATCTCATAACCTCAGGAAGACTCCATACCATCTTCACAGCCTTTTGCAGAACCAACATGGTAAATGGAAGTCTACAGAAGCAAATATTGCCACCAGAAATCATCTTCCAAATTCAATTATTTATCCAGACTCATAACACAACAAAAAATTGAAAAAAAGGGAGTGAGAGAAGAAGAAACTTAAACTTCTATAAGAAAAATGACTATACCAACCAGCTACCAAATTTAGCAACTTCTGGTACAAATCTGTCAATACATGAAAGCACCCATAAAGCATAAGATTTTTAACCTAGTCAATTTAGCATGAAATTTTCAGATTAAAATGTCATACAAGGTCATCCTACTCATGTCTAAATTTTCCCACTTAAAATTAGAGATATTGAATATGAAACCTACCTAATAATAAACTACAGTTTTACCAGTGAATGATCAAGGTCCACAACAACTTACCGCATCATGAGGTCTGACTCTCTTATAATTCAGATATCATTAAAGGAAAAATAAGGGAAAGTTTTTGTTACAGATATTTATTTTAAAATACCCTTTTTGGAGCCACAGAATTTATTCAAAAGTATATATTATTTCAAACCACAGTCAAATTATCAAAATCTCACAATTTCACGTCACTCACATCCGAAAATACAATAATTTCAGTAATGAAAAAAAAAATAAGGTTGAAAATTTTGTCCAAATATTTACAGCACTCATTAAAAATGATAAACATTAAGCCCCAATCAATGCAGAAATCACAGCAGGGGCTTGTTAACATTAGAATGTGGTCAATGTACCTTTGTCCTCCTTAATTTTATCCTAAGCATTATACTATTATTACTTACATTTTGACTTCAATGAACAACATACACTTAACTGTTTCATATGCAAGGTTTAAAGGCGAACTTATTTACCCTATAATTTCCTCTTAAAACTCCAGGGAAGTTTTATACCAATTATCATATACAAAAGATTTATAAGGGTAGTTACAATAAATAATTCTTATATTTGCTACAACTTTAAACATTAACTCTCGCAAAAAACCTAGCTTCAAATGTACATATTTATGGGCCAACAAATCAGTAAAAAGAAAACAATTTTAATCCCAAAAAAAGCACCTACAGGCTATTTCTTGCCAATACCTGTCTATGACCGATATCACGTACAAGAACTGCAGAGCAGCTCCAATGGCAAAAAAGACTCCCCAGAAAAACTGTTCAGCCCAGAAACACAAAACACTGATCACAGCAAGATAAGTGGTGAGGATGTGAACCGAGACCTTCATCATTTGACTGCCACGAGAACCCAACAACAACAACCAACTCCATCCAAGAATAGTCCCAACTCCACCAGCAACAGCATAGAGGGGCCAGAAATCCTCCGTCAAACCGGCTTCGTTCTCCGAAAACCGGGCAGTATACTTATCAATATTAAGTCTATCCTTCTTCTTAAACCTATTGAGCCCGAGAAGCCCCAGAAGGAATCCCAGGCCAATCAAATGAATCAAAAATATTCCTAACCAGAAAACGTCATGCCACCGACGCGTTTGCTCTAAGATCACGACTTCACTAGCGTCCCCACTTCTCCGACTTCGCCCCGCATTCTATCAAAAACCAAAAATAAAATAAGCAACCAAATTGAAAATGTCCCAATTGAATTCTCACTCCTTAACAAAAATTGAAGGGACCACATAGAACAAAAATGATAAAGACAGAGGGAAACTGGGATACCCAGATTAATAAAATAAGTGAAAAAAACTTCAGCCATTAGATAGCAGCTGGAATAATCGAAACAAAATCAGTGAAACTTTGCCTTTAGAGAACTAAATCAGTAAACTAACGGAAAAAAGAGAAAATGCTTGACATCAGAGAGTAATTGCGGGTACCTGATCGACGGTGTTGATGGAACCCAAATCGGAGGAGGTGGATGAGAAAGAAAGAGAGTCCGTCATTGGGAGCGATGGAGGAACATCGGAGAGATTAATTAGATAAAAGGGGTCATAATGGGGATCGAACCGCGGAGGAAAACTTGAGCACCAAGACGAAAAGCTGTGGAAGTAGAAGAAGGTCAATGGATGGTTATTTTAGGTTTTTGAATAATCCAAAAAAGAATAAGAGAACTGGAAGCATTATGAAAGGTGGGAAAACTGAGACTCAACGGCTAACAGAGAGAGAGGAATCGTTTTGGAACATTTGGAGTCGAAACAGAGAGATGGAGAGGGACTCGTGTGTCATGATTTGCCACAGTCGCTTTCGGTGGACTTTTGGAGGCCATGAGAGAGATAGCCTTCGCCATCACGCGCCATGATGAAATCATCTTAAAATGAAGCAAACTGTAATGATTTTACAAAAATCTGTTTTTTTTTTTTTGGGTGGGTGAAATCATAAAATGAAGATAAGGTGAAGAACTTGTTTGAAAAAAAAATGGTCTGATTTAAGTTTCAAGACATAAAGAGATAGTTCAAGGCTTCAGGCGGCGCAAGAACGTTTAATGGTCATTAAGAATAGAACTATAAATAATTAAATATCCATCATGTAACATCATGTTACGGTGGGAAAACACCGTTGATTTTCAGCTTTTTTATTAAAATCATAACATATGAAATAGTTCACAAATCTTGAATTGAAAAAATATTATTATATTTTAATTAAATTTTTGAGAAAAATGTACATTTTAGTCATATATTCTTCAATTATTTGATTCTTAAACTTTGAAAATATATTATTTAACCTCTCAAGAATATATGATTCAATTCTTGAATCTTAAAATACACAATTTAATTTTTAAAAGTTTTGCTACTCATTAAAATTAATGAGTAGCTAGTTAAAGGCCTCCAAGACTAAATCATATATTTTTAAATTTAAGAAGTAAATAATTGAATCATGTATTTTTTATAAATTAAATTGTATATTTTTAAAATTAAATAATTGAAGTATCTATCTTGTGGGACAACAATACATTTCCTTGAAAGATTTTGATTAAAAAAAAAATCGAAAGAGTAATAAGTATTTTTACTAGTAATCAAATGCAAATTAATTTTGGATGTGCCATTAGTAATAAAATTTAGAAAGATGTAATTGACTGGACCAGCTAAATTAATCAATTATGGCTGTTGGTTTGGAAATCATCTAATTGTATATATAAATTTAAATATATTTTTGGTTATTCTAATTTTATCAAAATATTAAAAGTAAATTATACAAATTTCTTTTTAAGTTTTATTGAAATTATATAAACCTCTTATATATTTTTAAAGTATATCTTTAGTCTAATTTTAAATTTTTTTACTAAAATACACTCTATAAAAAAAATACATAGAAATAGTTAATAAAAAGTAATTCCATCAAAATATCTAAAATTAAATTAAAGTATAGTCTAACATTTTGTTCTAAGAAAAGTTTGTATATTTTTTAAAATAAAAAAAATTATAAACTTTCAACAACACTCAAAAAATGTCTATATAATTTACTCAAATATTAACTTTGTCTTTTTAAATTTAAAAAGGATAATATATTTTTTTTATTTTTCAAAATAACTTAATTTTGTCTATTTATATCATAATTCATACAAAATTTAATATCAAAGTTAACAATTTATTAATTTTAAAATTTTTTTATTTACTTCATTCTGTTCATTTACACTTAGATTTAACATTTAAATTAATATATTATTAAATTTGACTTTGAATTTTGAATTAATTATGAGACAATAAACAAAATTCAATTATTTTTTAAAAAAGTATAAAGATAATACTATATGTTTTCAAGTTAAGAGAACTTGATTTGAACTTAATTAAAATTTTTATAAAATTAGAAGGACCAAAATTATAATATAGTATAAAAAATTAATTAATTAAAAGGACAAAAATTATAATATATTATTTAAAAAAATTAATAAATAAATAAACAACGTCATACGCAGCCGTATATCTCCTTGTCAGATTGACTTCAATTTTTTCCAGTAGCACAAAATGGATACGAAGAAATGTGAATTTAAAATTATCCTAAGAGAAAGTTTAATTCAAACAAAATTAAAAAATGATTTCTAATCATATTAGTTTAAAAAAATGTCTTATGTGGCGCTGTATTCTTCTTTGTCTCAAATGCACCTTTTTAACAAAATATAATCCATTTAGTATATTACTTTTTTATATCAATCCATATTGAAAATGTTTATTTTTAATATACTAATATCTGGATAATAAATGTCATAGCATTACAAGTGATATTTCTTTTCTTTTCTTAATCCAAACAAGTGATATTTCAATTATCATACTAAATATGAGTATAATATACTTCGAGTATTTCATGAGACGTTTGAAATATATTTTTTCCATTGACATTTTATATGCCTATTTTGAATTTTACAAGATGAAAAAACAAAATTATGAAATAATATCATGCTTAAAATGTTTACGCTTGATATGACGTTTAAGTATTAAATAAATAATATCATTAATATAATAGACAAAAATCTAATTTTAATCTTTTAAAATTGACGTGATTATTAATTCAATTTTATATAAAATATTTGCATCATTGTAATAACTAATACTCTTAATTTGCGAAGTTAAAAAAAATTAAGGATTAGATTTAGATAAACAGTTTCTTATATTTTTATTATTAGGTTTTTTTTAATTAAAATATGATGAGTATATAATTTGTTAATTAAAGTATAATAAAGGTATAATTTAATTAGAAAACTATATTTGCAAGAACTATATATTTGTTATTTAACTATTAAATAAATAATATCATCAATATAATAGACAAAAATATGAGTTTAATCTTTTAAAATTGACGTGATTATTAATTCAATTTTATATAAATTGTAATAACTAATACTCTTAATTTGCAAGGTAAAAAAAAATTAAAGATTAGATTTAGATACATCATTTTTTATATTTTTATTATTAGATTTTTCAATTAAAAAATAATAAATATACAATTTTTTAATTAAAACATAATAAGCACATAGTTTAATTTAAAAAATTATATATTTGTTTACAAAATTATATATTTACCATATTATTATTGAAAAATTATATATTTATTATGTTTTAATTAAAAAAATTACTAACAAAGATATAAAAAATTATATATAAATATTATTCAAAAGTTAAACAAAACAAATAAAATTCCAAATTAAATGGAAACACTGGCACTGAAAATACTCTTAACATAACTTTGGATTGAGAAATATGAAATAAAAGGAGGGAAGAGAAAATTTCTTAATTAAGATGCATTTTAATTTTAATTTTTCGATATATATCTGATAATGAAGGCTTATTAGTTATAAATATTGAATTGGCCTAACCTAATTTAACATGTTTCTAAAAAGTCCAAAATTTTCAATAACTACCATTCATTAAATCTCATATAAAAAATTAACAAAATAAGTTATCTAAATTGCTCTTAATAAAATGGTTCTATCATAATTAATCACCGTGATCAAGCGATTTTGATGATTCTATTGGACAACTTACCTTAACTATTATTATTACTTTATCGCTCATGAAATGAAATTTACAAATAGTACCTCCTCCCCCCAATGATTAAAAGGCTTGATCATCATGTCATTATCACAAGAAGAATAAGCATCAAAAGCGATACAATCCCACTTAACTCTAAATAATCTTTATTTTGTTTTATCATTATATCTCCCTCAAAATTTCTCAATAATATAAATCATCTTTTCTTTAATCTATCCTTCCCTCTAGTTTCTATTTTATACACACCTCAACTTCACGAGCCAAAACACATCTAAATTGGGAGAATAAATAAAAATAAAAAATTACATTAAAAATGTATAATTAAGCTAGAATATGGATCATAAAAGTGAATATGGATCATAATCCAAATTCTCTCGCAATCACTGGTGCTTTTGTTGGCCACCTACTTTGTTCCCTCGTTGAAAAGGACTGCTCATTGCTCAGAGGCTGCTTTCAACGTTACTAGAAGCTAGAACCAGAGTACGTGTTGGGAATTTACTATTATTCTTGTTCCTATATTTCAACAAAATATATATATAACTAATAAAACGAAGTTTTGACTTTATACGATTCTCAGCAATTTCGGATAAAGGTTATATTTATAAGTGTTCTTGAGCAGTCAATACTAAAATCGATATTAAAATTTCTTTATTCCAATTCTATCTACTTCTTTTACAAGTTAGAAGACCAAATCAATGTACCAAAATAAAATACGAAATCAAGATGCAGGGATATAATAAAAAAAAATTGTAATTTTTAATATATTTATTGTCAGATTAATTTTTAATTAAAAAATAATATGGATATACTTTGTACAATTCAACAGAAAATTCTTCAGTATATTAGATATTGATTCAAGGATCTCACAACAAAGATAGAAAATATATTAGTCAAAATTTTTCCCTATTTAAAAAAAAAAAATCATTTTGAATTTTGGCCCACCATCATATCCCTTGCACTTTATGATCTTGAAGAGATTTGGGGTGGATAGAGGAGATCCTTTCAGTGACGTTAGAATCCCACAGAAATTAAGTTTGAAAATGAAACAGAAAATGGGTTCATTGAATTTGAATATGTGAATGGCTTGAAGCATGAAGAAGCCATATATATAAATTATATGGTGAATATCAAGGAAAGCAAGTGGAAATTAGACAAAAGGTTTTCGGAGTTGGCAGTGGCGATGTTATGATTCATGTGATTTGCGATTTGATTATCATATCATATAAGTTGTGAAAAGTAAAAACATATCTTTCCCTTATATATATATAACATACCACTTTCATTAAAAAGTAACAAACTAACCACACATGCGACTCACAAGTACAAGGCTACAACCAAAACATAAAATCTGAAATAAACATAAAAGAAGAGCAAAAAAACCTAAAAAAATTACATAACAGTTAGAAGAGTATGGAGCAGTTCCTTTCTTTGCAAAAGCAACATTTAGGACTAAAAAATATTCGAGAAAAAATAAGAGAAAAATCTTCTAACTAAGAGGATACATCCTCTTAATAGTAAATTTGACAATTCAATCAATGGTCTTGTTAGCGGTCCTAAGAATCCAAACAACATAAAAGGATGAGAATCTCCTTTTCAACTGAAAAATATCATCTATACAAGCCTAACTCCTCCAATAGAGACAACTATCAACCTTGTTAATCAAAGACACCAAAAGCTTTACAGTCAAATTCAAAAAACAATCCTTCAAAACGAAGATCAAGAGCAATCAAAATTTCCTTTCTCAATGCTAATGTTTCAGTCATAAAAATAAAAGAGGCAATACAAGGAACTCTACATATTTCTAAAACACACCTTTTGCTGTACCTGATAATGAATCCCACCCATGCAAATTCCTTGCATCATTAAACATGACATTAACATTAATTTCCATTTGATCCACTATAGGAAAAGACCAACCCTCCATTCTAACTTCACTATTTCCTTCTCAACCAAGATAGATTGGCATCCAACCATTAGTTACCCGAAACTCATTAAACCTGTCAACATCCCTCTTAATAGTAATTATTGGATTAAGGGTTATGTGTTTGAACACTCATTCATATATATATATATATATATATATACATACATACATATACATATATCAAAAATATACCAGCAAATAATAGCTATCAAGGATTTCTCAAAATCATTTAAGATTAATACCAACAACGTTCAGCAAACTCATCTATTTATTCTAGTCACATTACAAAGGGTAGTTTTAAAGGCAAAGCAACTACTAAACCATACATTTGTCACCTAGTCACACAACAAAAGCATGTTTCCACCTCTCCTTTTATAGCATGGGCAACACATTGAAAAGCTACACTTTCATTTCCACATGCTTTCCTTAGTAGGAATAGCATCTCCATAAACTTTCTAGATGAATTGACTAATCTTGGGTGAGATTTTCAGTGTCCATATTGCCTTCCATAGATCCTTTGGGATTTGAGATGAAGTACCTACACAATTACAATTAATAGAAGCAAGTCTTCTAACCAAATGATAACTTGCATTAATTGTATGAGCACCTTCCTTTCCAAAAGTCCACATTAGTTTATCTTCATTGTGGCAAAGAGAAATAAGAATACTTTTTATGGCTAATAATTCATCTTGTGATAACAATTCCTCAATATTTAAGGGATCCCTTCTTCCATTTACAATCAATTTTCCCACCACACTGTTTTCAAAGATTTCCATAAGAGCATTAGATTGAAGTCTAAAATTTGATAATGTTGGAATCCAAGGATCATTCCAAAGATTAATGCTTCTACCCTTTTCCTTTCTCCAACAAGGTTCATATTCAAGGAGTTTCCTTCCTTCTAAGAAGCTTAATCAGGCCCATGGAGCTCGTAAACCCTTCTTTACATGTAAAAAAATCTAAATTTGGGAAATAAATCTCTTTTAGAATGTTAACACACATGTCATTTGAAGTAAAGATCCTCCACCCCTGGTTCACTAAGAAAGCCCAATTAAAATTCATAAAATATATAAACCAAGGCCCCCATTTTGCTTTGACTCTATATGATTATTCCATAACTTCTAATGAATCCTTCCTTTGTCATGCCTTTGGGCCCACCAAAACTTAGCAACGATGTTATCCAACTAATGGCAAGATTTTTTAAGGAAAAGGAAGCAAGACATAAGGAAGGTGGGAATTACGGAGGCTATTGATTTAATTATAAGTTCTTTATTTGCTTGGAACAACATACCATGCGTCCAACCCTAAATTTTAGAGCTTACCTTCTCACGAATATAAAGAAGTGCTTCTACTTTTAATCTCTCCCAAAGTATTAGTAAACCCAAATATTTGCCTCATATGTTAGCCACAATTATTGCTATCAAGTTGTGCAAGTCCTGTCTAAGATGTTTCAATAAAAAATTTTTAAGAAGAAAATGCACAATTTTTGAAAATTTATATGTTGTTTGAAGGCCAAACAATACTAATCCAAGGAAGCCTTAAAAGCCAAACAATTCTTCCTATTTGCCCTTATGAAAAATAGAAATTATCAACAAAGAAACAATAAGTGAGAGGGGGACATCTTCTACACAATTTAATTCCATACAATCTCTTTTGGAAGGCACACGAATTAATCATCATTGATAATTCATTAGCCACTATGATAAACAAGTATTAAGAAAAAGGATTTTCTTATCTAAAACTCTGCTTAGATACCAAACTTGCAATTTTCCTCCTTGAAATTAAAACATTATAAGCAACTAACCTTACACACTCCATAACTCTTGCCACCCATGTATCGTTAAACCCTATCTTCAATGGAATTTGCTAAAGAAAGTCTTATTTCACTTTATCATAGGCTTTATTCATATCTAATATAAGAGAAAATTCATGATTACCACCTCTTTTCACTTTAAGATAATAAAGAGTTTCATGAGCCAATAAGATATTATCTTGAATAAGTCTCCTTAAGACAAAAGTTCTCTAATTTTCAAAAATAACAAGAAACAACAAATTCTTCATTCTATTCGCAATTACTTTAAAGATAATATTCTAAGAGAAATTACACATACTAATAGGTCTAAATTACTAACTTATTCAGGCATCTCAACTTTAGAAATCATTACAAGATTGATATCATTAATCTCTGCTAAGGATAGATTACAAGCAAAATAATAATATTAATAACAATAATGTTTAACTGGATAACACACTTTGATCCTCCACTGTATCCTAGGTATGGCAAAATATGTCAAAAACCATTTGCCCTATGTGCCTAAAGACCACCAAGATCAAAAATAGCCTCTTTTACTTGTGCAAAAGAAATAGGAGAGAGCAATGAAGCATTATCAACATCCATTATGACAAGTTGCACAAAATCAAGCACATAAGAGAAATCCTTAACTTCCGTAGAAGAAAACAATTCAATATAGAAGCTCTAAAAAGACATTGCTATTTTCGTGAACATATTGAGCAATATAATACCAAAGTAAAGATTGTAAATACTGGTACCATACTTCAAGTAGGCGATGGCCTCTTAGTTGTCAATCCATGAACCATCATCTAGCTTTAAACTCACAATCTTATTTCTTTGCCTCCTTTGCAAAGTAGTAGAGAAAAACTAAGTTTGGGTTAATGGTAAAAGATTAAAATTAAATATGTGATATTTGATTAACTGTGACTTCCAAATATTAATTTTGTTAAGTTTTTAAGGACACACTCAAGATATTGCCTTTTATGAATTTTATAATTCTGATGTGAAGTCTTGCTTTCCGTTAAATTTAAAAAGAAATTGACCACCTTATTAAATTAAAAAATAACTTAAAATGATAGTACATGTCATAAAATAACAAGGTTTGTGTCTCGGGTTTGTTCTTTTACATGAGTCAAGTTTCTATAAATATGCAACTTGCTAGCTAGACGTTGGTCTTTTTTTCAATTAACTAGGCAATTTAACTTTTCACAAGCATGCTTTCGTGGCAAATTAAGTGCTTGCTCCTTCTCATCAGTAGACTAGATGGCTTAAATTAACAACTTAAATCATTACAAAAGGTTGAGCTTAATTAGAAATTAGGACTGGAATTTTGTTTATCAGTTAGAGTTCAACTTTCGCGTTTTCCGATAGAGTTCAAGTTTCAATTTTTTTACTGCAAATTGATGCTTGGGATTCATATATGTAATTTTTTAGACATAAATAATCTGATCTATGATGTTTAATTGTATCAAAAATCAATTTTACCATGAAATTTGAAAAAAAAAAATTTAAGTGACAACCACTGCGTTCTTCAATCAAATTTTAAACCAAATTTTTTTTGCATTTCTTCGTATCTTCATTCAATTTCATTATGGGTATTCCAGATATAGTATTTTCTGTCTTATTTATAATGGTTAATTAAATTTGAAACTCATATATTTCATTCAATTTTAGAAAATATGAAACTTCGCAACTATTTACAAGCTCCAGATTTTCAGCTTTTCGACCCAATTTTTTTTTTTTTAAAGTATCAAAATTTGCAATCTTATATACCCCATATATATTGTGATTTTTTTAATTAAGACATTTAACTTTCTATATACGACCTTTTGTGTAGGTCGAGACAATCAAAATTATTAAACATAAAACATAAAATAGGTGTCTAGAGCTCCAATAGACCGAGGCATCTATAACCCCAAAAAAAATGTAGTATGGTATATACGATATAGGACAAAGAAGATTGAAAGCGCATTATTTTGATATTATTATTTTTTTTGTAAATTTATGGATCAAAAGCCCCAGATTTTCTTCCCCTAGTTTTTCTTCTTTTCTTTTGTTTTTCTTTAAAGCAGCACATATACTTTGTTTGGCTTCAAACTGAAGGAGGTTAAGTAGATTAATTTTTGAAATTTTCATATTGAAGTTTAATGTTTTGTTTAATATATAAAATTATTAAGTATGAAAATAGAAAAAAATAAAAAGAATGTGAATAGAATATAATAACATAATTATATTTGATATAATATAAAAATAAAGAAAAATATTATTTTTTTTGTATGCTTAATTAGATAAAAAAGGTGTTGAAATGAAAAAGAATAATGAAAAAATAATTCTTGTATATATATTTAAAATAATAATAATAACAAAAATATAATAGACTTTGTATAAATTAGATATAATAATTATTTTTAATTTATATCTTTATCTGAAAGAATTAGATTCTTTCTTTCTTTTTAATATTTAGACAAAATCTAACTATCAAAATGTAGAAAATGATTTATCTCCTTCTATTTCTTCCTACCTAACACAATGTAAGTTATTTGAATTGATTTTTATAAATATATAATGTCTTTATGATAAAAAATAAAAATTCGTAAATTCTATTAAAGAAACTAATGAAGTGCAATATTAGCTTGATAGGAAGGCCGCGGGAGCTGAGGCCCACAATCAGCGGTTCATTTCTTTTCTTTTAACTTTTTGAATGGTTTATTTTTTCGACGGTCCAATTAAATTTTCAAACCGGACTGTTGGCAGGTTTTGCGGGTTCAATCTGGAAAAGAGACAATGATTAGCAACTATTGGGAGAGAAGCCAACGAGAGAGTTTGCGAGATCGAAACCGACACGTGTCCCCTGCTGCTGAACGTTGCCAAAGATTGACAAGGTCGAAGGGGATGGCGCGAATGCAAGGCAAAACGTTCCCTCGGAGTCAACCGGTATTAGATAGTTCTTAGCCGGTAACGGTAACTCTTGCCCCTCAGGGAAATGAAACGACACCGTTGGCACCTCCACGCTAGCCATAGACGACAAGTTGTAGCACGCGTCAAACAAAGCCACGCCTTTTGCAGACGGCAACCCGTTTGCATTCTTCGCGAATGTCTCAAGTAACATGTCGTACACTTCGCTTCGCAACCAACTCACCGTCGTCCCCGAGTCCACTACGGTTCCACCCATTCCGTCAGCATCCAACACGAAGCTTGACTCAGGAATCGGAAGCAACTCACCTCCGACGCTGATTCCGTTCACTTCGAGATAGTACAGCGTGTCGAGTCCAAGATTACGACGTAATGGTGTAGTAATAGCATTCAGAGGCAACGGCAAGTTGAACTCAAGGGTTGATATTGAGTCAGTGTCACGATCCACAAGGCAGTAGGAGAAAGACGAGGCGTTAAGCTGTGAAGGGAGAGATAGCGAGCCGCCGCCAAGTCCGAGCAAGCCACCTGCGCCAACGAACAAGCCCTGGTTATTGTGGCCGCAGCCGATGGCTATGTTGCCTACCGAAGCTGAGCCCATGGTGATGGTCTCTGTCACAAGGTTGCCGATGGAGTAGGATCCGTCACCGTAGGAAACCTCATAAAGGCAGGTGTTATTGCGGCAGTCTGAGGGATCCAACAACGCCTTGCACTGACGAGATTGACATGAAAGCGGCGTGTACGAAGCCGATGACACTGGCTCGAAAATGGGGTCGGCTTGCCGGTAGCAATAGGCGCACGGTGAGCATTGGATCCAACTGATGTCACTTCCGGTGTCAACCACCATGTCAGCGAAACTCGGCGGGTTACCGATTCCAACTCGAGAGAAGTACTCACCGCTTCCTTGACTTGCCCCGGAAACAACGGGAGCCTGTAATTTCTGAACCCCAAGCTTGCCTTTTAAAGCTCGATCTAGCCGACTCAGTAGGGATTTGACTCGGGCCGAGTCACGCTCGAGTCGGGCTAAAGTTAGCAACTTGTAAGTGTAGTTACTCTGTGCAGGTTCATGAAGGATGGTTCGAGGGTGTAGCTGCAGAGAAAGGAAAGATGAAGATGAAAATGAAGGTAACGGTGAAGAGCGAAGTTGTTGGTGTTTCAAGGTGAAAACTTTACGGGTTTTTTCAATGGAAGCACTGACATTAAGTACTGTGGTTTTGGAGCCATGGAGTGTGCTCCGAGAGTGTAGTAATGGGAAAGTGCATAAGAAGGGGATGACGAATAGCAGAGGATTCATTAATTTCGCCATAATTGAAAGTGAATGCTTGAGAAAATGCAGGGAGAATCTGGGTCTTTAACTATGAAGCGAAGGGTTCACGTCAAGCTCGCTGGAGATATGGCAAAGATAGTAAAAGCAATAGAAAAGGGAGAAACTTTGAATGAGAGGCTGGCGTTATTGGGAGGATACAGGTAAGCTTGGCGCTTGGGATAGAATAGGAGATTTCTTCTTCTTCATTTTTTTTCTTTTTTCATTTGGCCAATAATCTATAAAATCTTCTTGATCTTGGCAAAGCTGAAGAGATCTGGCAAGGATTCTATCTTTATTAGAAGGAAGAGTAATTTGGGGTATGAAATCCATCTGCCTACTAATTTTATACGTCAAGAGGTGTTTGGCAAACTTATATGCGTTTTAAGAGGTCGAGAATGATTAAATTATACAATTTTTTTTAATGAAAATATATACAAATATCTTTTAAACAAAAATATGAGTAAATTATTTTCAAAAATTAATATTAATTTTTTAAAATATAACTTATTAAAAATTATATTTTTATAATTTTTATTTTAATGTTATTTATTTTGAGTTAAAAATTATAAATTTATTTTATTTTGAATATAAAAATTGACATTTTAAATTGGTCAAATAAATATTTAATACTTGTAATATTATATAAATAAAATATATAATGATATTTTAGTCAAAATAAATATAATTATAGTTTATCTTTTGCTGTAAAAAAAGTAAGTGTTTCACATATTTTGATTTCAAGAAGGAGAATATAAATTTTTAAAATAGTGGAGAAGGCTATGTAATTTGAACATCTATATAGTAAAAGAATTGTAATTTACCCTACTTAATATTGTCTAAGATACCAAAAAATATTTAAAACATTCAAAAATTATAAAGAACTCATATCACATCATTTTTATCTTTGTTAACTTTTATAACAAGTTAAATTATTCTTTTAGTTTCTATATATTCACTCAATCTTTAATTTAGTCCTTATAAGTTTTAATTTTTTTAAATAAATTCCTATAATCAAATTGTGATTACTTCTCTATTAATTAAATCTTGTTGAACTAGACATATAATTGTTATATTAGCATGGAGTGAGCACACTTAAGCATCCTGCTCACCAACACCTTTCATTCACGTAGCTCTCTCTCCTTTAAGCTGAAAGCAGTAAGCGTATGAATAAATTAGGAAAAGAAAATGCAATTTTAAAGTGCCCAGCATGCAAATATTAGCAAATCCAATGGAGTCAAAAAATAAAGAAAGACATATATGAGAATTAGTTAGTCATCACTAAATCAGGTAAGTAGCCTTTCTCATACACTGAATAAATATATAAGGTAGTTTGTTACAAATTAATCCCATCACTTTGTGATAGGTGGCAATAATAAAACAGAAACAATATATATATATATATATATATATAGCAAACTAAAAACAAAAAGAATAAATAATACATATAAAACACATGCAAAAGAGAAGAGATCCTTCGGCAAAACTTTTTAGCATAGCTTAGCATTACATTTGCCTTAACATCTCCCCTTAAACTAGAAGGTGGCAAACACACTCCAAGTTTGTCTTTTAGAATCCAAAACCTTGAGTGTGACAAGGCTTTAGTCAACATTTGCTACCTATTCTGAAGATGGAACATAGTCAATTACCAATTGTTTATTTAAGATTCTATCCACAGTGCACATAAAGCTCAATGTGTTGAGTTTTTGCATGGAAAACAAGATTTGCAACCAATGTAGTTACATTTAGATTGCCACACCAAATGATAAGAATATGCTTGAGTGGAAAATTTACTTTTTACAACATTGACTAAATCTAAACCAACTCAATTGTTAATGAGGTTAGAGATCTATACTCAAATTTAGTACTTGATCTAGCTATCACCCATTTTTTTCAAAGGATTATGGGACCAATGTATCTCTAAAGTAGACACAATGCCCTGCCACTGACCAATGACTATCTAGACAAGCTCCCAATTAGCATCTGAAAAACTCGTTAACTATAAGTTTTTAGAGAGCTTTATATATAACCCATAATGTATTGTTCCTTTCAAGTAATGAAGAAGTCATTTAATAGCTTGTCAATGAACTTTTGTTGGTGTACTACAAAACTAACTGAGCTTCTTCACTACAAAACTTATATCTAGTTGTGTGTTAGTCAAATATTGCAATGCTCCTAATGTGTTTATATAGACTTTAGGTTGCTATACAAGTTTTCCATCATTAATTGATACTTGTTTTCTAGCCACCATTGGTGTAGGAGAGGGTTTAGTATCAAACATATCAAGCCTCTAAAGAAGATCAATGACATATCTCTCTAATTTAAGTACAATCTAATGTTGTCTCTAAAGACTTGGATTTTTAGAAAATAATAAAAATTACTCAGATATTTAAGTGCAAAGAGATTATGTAGCCTTTGAATGAACACTTTCAAGCATTGACAAAGACTTCTGGTAATAATAATGTCATCCATATATATCAACACAAATAGAACTTGTGCTTAATCGTTGGAGTAGAACAATGAGCTATCAACCTTTGAATTAAGAAATCCCCAATTCAAGAGTGTGTCTCTAAGTCTTTTAAACCAAGCTATTGGTGCCTACTTCAAGCCATACAAAGCTTTGGATAATTTACATATATAATTTGGTTTATTTTTATCAATAAAGCCTCGAGGTTGAGTCATAAACACTATCTTCTAAAGAAACCCATTCAAAAAGGTGTTATTTATGTCAAGTTGCCTTATCTCCCATCCATGGAACAATGCAATAGTGAGAATAATCCTTATAACAGAGGCTTTAACAACTAGACTAGATGCTTCTCCATAGTCAATATCAAGGTCTTATTGAAAACCTTTTGCCACTAATCTTGTTTTATGTCTTTGAATGGTATTGTCTGAATTGTACTTCAATTTTAAAACTCACTTAAATCTACAAAATTATTTTAACTAATAAAAGGTACTAGAGTCCAAGTTTTATTGGTGATTAATGCATTATATTTTTCCTCCATAGCTTGCTTCTATTTTGTAGACTATAGAGCTTCTTCCACTTTAGTAGGCTCAATTTTAGAAATAGTTGTAGTGGTAACCAGGCCTATAAGTGGCACTTTAGGTTGATGTTTACCACTTATACTCCATATAATCATTTTATGTCCTATGTTCTATGTTGGAGGATTTGGACCACATAAATAAAAAGGTCTATTGCATGAGGAAGAACTTTGTGACTCATAAATAATAAATTCATTTATGGTTAATGGAACTAACTATTATCTACTTTGCACTATGAATCTACATCTATGTTGGAATTAGACTTAGATAATTTTGGGAGATCACTGGTACAATCACATTCTTAGATATTACTACTTTTAATGCTGCCATCATCTGTATTTAAGCTATCAAAATTCTTATATTGAGTTAATCCAAAACTTAAAGCTTAAGACTTGAAAATGCCATTGGTTCTATCATCCATAGGCTGATCAATATATAAGGGTAACTTAAGGAATGTAGTAGGCTAGATTTCTTTTTATGGGTGTGCTTTTGGTACTTAAGAAGCTTAAATCAAAAGGAAATTCAACATTATTAAAAATAACATGTTTAGATAAAAAAAATTCTTCTAGTTGGAATTAAGCATTTGAACCCTTTGTGAGTATTGCTATACCCAATAAAAACACTTTTTATAGGTGAAACTAAAGTTTATGCTAGTTATATGGCTTAATATATGTAAAACAAAAACAATTAAAGGTATTCAGAGGCCTATAATCAGGATGCTTCATGTAGATTTTGAAATAAAGTGATATACCCCCTAAAATAGATGAGGATAACTTATTTATCAAAAAAGTAGCAATGTGAAAAGCCTTCCACTAGAAATGAAGTGGCATGCTTGCTTAAGCTAAATGGGTAAAACCAATTTCAACAATATGTCTACACTTCTTTTCACCTCAACCATTTTGTGAGGAAGTTTATGGACAAGAAAGTCTAAACAAAAAGTCCTATATGAGATTAGTAAAACTTCAAAATTCACCTCCCTAATCACTTTACATAATCTTAATCTTAGACTTAAATTAATTTTTAACTAATTTCTTGAACTGAATAAAAGCACTTAATGTTTCATTCTTAAATTTCAAGGGATATATTCATGTATATCTACTACAATCATCAAGAAAAATGATACAAAAGTGAAACTGACTTATTGAAGCAATAGGTGCCAACCCCCAAACATTAATGTGTATAATTTCTAAAACCTTAAAGGCATAAGACTATGAAGCTTTAAATGGCAAGGAGTGAGACTTTCCATACTGGCATGAATCATGGGACTCAAACTTTTCATTATCATTAATATTCATATTACATTCTTTCAACACTTGTTCTAATACATGATTTGAGGAATGACCAAGTTTATAGTACCATTCCTTTTTAATAGACACAAGAGCATTAGCATAGTCATTAACACTTGACCTGTCAAAGGTTTGTAAAAAACTTAAGCTACTAATTTTGTATAGACCATCTTCAACTCTTCCTTGTAATAGCACTACACCAGTTACTTTATCCCTTGCTAAGCATCGTTTTGAATCAAATTCAATAAAAATATCATTATCAATAGTAAACTTAGATATACTCAAAAGATTTTTTATTATTTGAGAAGCATATGAAATGTTTTTCATCTACAGAGGCTTGCCTATGTTAGAATTCAATTAAGTATTTCCTACTCCTAAAACACTAATTCAATCTCCATTACCTATTGTAATACTTAGCTTACCACTATTGTTGGCAGGATATAAGACAAGGCTAGCATCATTGGAAATGTGGTTGTTGCCACCATTGTCCATGTACCACAAGTAGTTAGCAACAATTTTAAGTGAAGTAATTAGAGATACATGTCATTGTCCTATGCCTAAGCCATCTTCCTCCCCCATATTAGTAGAACCACCATAATTTTTGTCAAAGTGAAAGTAACAAGTATTGGCTATATGTCCCATCTTACTACATACTTGACACATTGGCTTGCTATTTCAAAAACCTATTCCCTGTCCTCTAAACCCTAAAAAATTTCTCTAACCAAAGTGACACCAATAACCTCTCATGGAGTCAAAATTTTGAGAATGATTATGAGATTTAGCTACATTAGCCATAGTGTTTCCTATGGAAAGATTTAAGAGACTATTTAGTCATTCCAACCAAATTTCATGAGTAAGAAGGTAGGCTTGCAAATCAATCCATGACAAATTATCTTTGTAAGCTGACTAAACAACTATAGGAGTATAATCAGAATCAACCTAGTAAGGATTTGTGTAGTTAGGTCTTGAGGTGTAACAGGACTCCCAACAAGATCCATATTGCCTATAATGCCTTTCATCTTAGTAAGATACTCTTCCATCTTCATACTATCCTTTCGAGTATGCCAAAACTCGCTCCTAAACAACATTACCCATGACTTAGTGTGAGATCCAACTAGATCTTTGGCTATAACCAAGAGCTCTTAAGATGTTGTGTAATGAAGATTTGTGAAGTAATTTCAAATGTCATTGTATTCAGGAGCCAACCCATCAATAGTTGGTTTGTAACTACTCATTCCTCATAGTCTAGGTCAATTTTTTGTTCCTACTTCGCTTGGGATGAATTGAAGTGAACATAACTTAGTCCTAAAAATGAAACCATCTACCTTATAGCCTTTAATGATACGTAATAGGAAAGATTGTCAAAGTAAGTAATTTGACTGATCTAACTTGATCATGCAAACCTAATTCATTAAGTTAAGAATAGAGTTTCCTTGTTAGTGGTATTGGTCACAATGGAAGAATCAATCTTTGTAACAGAATGATTATTAGAAGAAGTTGGTGAGGTTGATAATGCCATGACGTGTGCCATGAGTTTGCTATAATACCAAGTTAGAAAATAAAGAAAGACAAATTTGAGAATTAGCTAGTCACCACTGAATCAAATGAATAGCTTTTCACATACATTAAGTAAATATATAAGGTAGTTTGTTACAAATCATCTTATCACTTTGTGATAGGTGGCAAGAATAAAAAAAAAACTAAAAAAAAACTATCTTTAAGAAATTGAAAACAGAAAAAATAAATAATACATAAAAAACACGTGTAGAAGCAAAAAGATCCTTCTGTAGAATTCTTTAGCATAGCTTAGCACAACCTTTTGCCTTAACAAATGGCAACCAATGAAAAGAATAGAGTGAAAAAATGAAGAATAAAGTAGCAAAGCAATTAACACCATAGCTAACACTATTTGGGTTATGTATGCAAACCAATTAACACAATAGCTAACACTATGAGGGTTATATATGCATTTTGCTTCATTGAGGATCAAAGACAAAAAGGTGCTTTAGTGGGTTTTCAGCCTAGTTGTTAAAATTTTAGAGATTTCGAGGTCAAAGTGTTAGAATATTTTATTATTTAATTAATATATTTGGACTATGTTAAATAAAATTAAATTAAAACATTCTATAATTCTATTTTGAATTTTAAATTTTAAAATATCTTAACTAGTATTCCTTATTTTTAGAGAGTTGGTTTTGACTAAATATGTTGTTAGTGAGTTAGTAAGATATTCAGTTGAAATACACGATTGCTAAACTAATATATTTTTATGAGAGAGTGGTTAGTTTATATTGACTAAAATATAGATAAGAGACTTTAGCCTTATTAGAAAATACCCCTAATTAATCACTTTCTTCTTTATTTTTTTTTTCTTTTGAACTATATTGCATATCTTATTTTAGAGTTTGGAACGTGGGTTTCTACAATAAACTTAAGCATGAATGGATGTATTTATGGTTTTTCATATTATTTGCTTCTGCGTATTTATATATCTCACAATTTAGTTGATTAATTAAATTGCATGATTAGTTTAACACAAAGGGGGTCAACATCTTAGGCTCTTATATTTAGGCCCTGGATATAATCTGGCGATGCAAAAAAAAAAATTATCTGTTTAGATTTTTTAATGAAAACATAATATTTATATAGTTTTTCAATTCTACATGACAAATATATAATCTTCACAATTTAACATCATATGATTAAGTCTTTTAAAAAATCTTATACACATATTATAATTAAATTTAAAATTTTGATAATAAAAATATAAGAAGCTGCACTCCATATATTATCCTTATTGCATTTACAAAATGTAAAGGAAGACGGTGATTGGCACATGGTTTGGAAGAGAGAGAGAGAGAGAGAGAGAGAGAGAGAGAATATTATAATTTGCAATCAATTGGAATTTATAAGGGGAACCTATTTTGTAGTTATTAAGAACATTGGATGTAAATGAAATATAAAGAAATCGGGAGGGCTATTTAAGAAAGAGGAAGAAAGATTGGCTTGATAGAGTTACGATACACACTGCCAAAAATAAATGATTACTTTTCCAATTCAACCATATTTTAATAATTACGCCTGCAAAGACAAAATCTTACAAATCTGGCCAATGCTTATGCATTTGAAGTTTGGAGGTAAGTCATGAATGTGGCATGTTTTAGATAAGTAGGATGAGTAATGTGCTGACTTAGTGCTAACATGGCAAATATATGTCCAATTTAGCAGGATTTGATACTTACAAGACTTAATTATAACATTTTAAATTCTAAAGACTAAATTAAAAATTAAAAAAAGGTTTAAGGATGGTTTGTGTGAAATCAGGCTATAGATGAAAAGAAGAATTTTAGAGAGAGAGAGAGAGAGAAGGAGAGACTATTTTATTCAAGTATCAAGATAATATAAAAATAAAAATCATAGATAAGGTGTAATGTGTGTAACATTTGTAATGTGTGTCTTTAGACTTGAAAGGATATCTATTTATAAATTTTCTTAGAGATAAGTTAATGATTGTAGTCAAATTAAGTGGTCTAGTAAAACCTTAAAAGCTTCTTGTTCAAAATGACTTCTGGTACTTAATAGCTCCAAGTTATAGTTGTTCAAAACAACTTGTTATGTCAAAATATTGTATAGAGTTTGTGATTTTTGAGCTGTTGATTTTTTTTTTTTTCTAGAACTTATTGGAGTGAATTCGGGACATTTTAAGTTTGCAAGAATTTTATGCCCGTAAGTCTCTTATTACAAAGGATTAAAAGAGTAATTTAACATTTTTATAAAATACAAATTTCATCTTTTATGATAATTTTTAATTATCAAATCAAATATGTGAATTTTAAATATTATACTATCCAAGATATAAAAAATAATAAATTATGCAAACTTGTCTTAAATTTTGCAAAAATTATAAAAGAACTTCTTTTTATTTTTAAAATATACTTAGACTTCTCTTAAAACAAAAAGTTAACTTACATTTTAGTTTAATTTAATTTTTTTTACCAAAATACCTTCTATTAAACTTAAATACATTATTTTAACCAAAAAAAATTTAAATAGATAGTATTTTGATCAAAAAAATTAAAATTAGACTAAAATATAGATAACTTTTTTATTTTAAAAAAGATATATATATATATATATATATTAAAAATAAATGAAAGATTTATGTAATTTTAATATAATTTTAAAAAAATTTATGTACGTTACTCTATGAAAAATTATAAATAAAATTATATCAATTGGCTCTCAACTAAATTGAGAAATTTTACATACATGAGACTAAATAAATTATTAAGAATAAAAAATGACTTTTTCTTTAAAAGAAAAAAAATATAATATTATTTTTAATATATAATTTATAATTAATTTAATCTATAATTTTTTGTAAACTAAATTTTCCTAAGAAGTGTTCGAGCTGTCTCTGATTTTGTTTGAGCAAATTAGAAGAAAAATGATCGAGGGATTGGGGGCCTGCATGGCCACCACGTTATGTTGTTTGTTTGTGGGACAATATGTGGGGTCGAATCTTTGAATTCATATATGGTTGTTAATTTGCCATCATGACGGGCCAATCGCATGCATTTTGGTTTGTTTGGTTGGCGAATAGTCTCTTTTGCAATTTTATTAATTTTTAGTAATTATTATTTAAAAATATGTATTTTTTATTATTTTTTTAAAAAATAAAGACATCAATGTTATTTATGTCTTATTTATTTATTTTTTAATTTTTTTTCTTTACATACTTTGATATTGTATTTACCAAAAAGACTTTTGCCCCATTTAATATGATGTGGATGTGAATATATTTCTTTTATATAGTTGTGTAATATTTGTTATATTTTTATTTTCTTTATATCACCGTACTAAACATACATTTGAGTTCTATCTACAGTAATTTACTAAGCTTAGTGGTGTCATATTTTGTCAGTAGAGTTATCAAATATGGAATTAAAAGAAAATAAATATAACAATTAACAAATCTTCTAACAAATCAGAGCATTGGTACACTAAAAGTGCCCTAGAATTCACCCAACACTTGTGTGGATGGTTGAACATCAACAAAGTGCAGACTTGCAGCATTTCTTTTCCTTTTGGGCCATGCGTGGCCCACATAGCAAACCTGGGAGTTTCCTTTTGCTCTTGGTCCATCAAATACTTTTATGTGAAAGGCCCAAAGATACAAGTATAGACGACTTTGAATACTCCAATTTGTGTTAGAGTGGATTTGGTCCATCAAATCCCTGGATGGCAATAGGACGGGCCGGGATGAGTTGGGTTTTTCATCATCCGTCTTTGCTTCATTCTCTCTTACTTTGTCTTATATGTGTTTTATAATCCTGCGGTTGTTTTTTTTTTTTTAATAATTTTTGCCCTATACCTAACTCTGCAAGTACTATATTGTCCCATAATTGTCCCACCTCGTCCCAAGACTGAAAATAATACTAAATAGTGGGATCACTAAGATTTGAACTTAAGTTCGTAGATATTATATTGCCTTATACTTGTCCCATCTCGACCCAAAACTGAAAAAGAATACCAAATAGTGGGATTACTAAGATTTGAACTCATCCAAAAGCTTTTATCTGCCACTGAGCTACGAGTTTACTATTAATATATTTATACAACACTTTATATATGGTAGATGTAATTAGTTTTGTTTTTAATACTTTATGTTTAAGACTAAAATTTGTGTTCCCCTTAAAAAAGTTGTAATGTCATAGTTTTATGTAACAATCAATTTTAGAATAAAATTTAATTATTACTAAATTCAAATTTTGGTATTTTGTGTAATATGAGTTGACAACATTATTTAATACAATTTGGTTTATTTAATAAATTCTTAAGTATATTTTAATTTATTTTTTATTATTAAAATTTTAATAATGTTATATTAAATTTTGATAACATGAACATGATATGTTATTTTAGTGCTTTAAATCTACTTGATTTAAAAAAAAAAGGAATAAAAACATATAATAAAGTAAAACTATCTTATATCTCATGTAATACAACATATATTAAATTATTTGAGTGAATTAGTTCAAATAATATATATTCAAAGTATTAAAATAATATATGACTGACTATGTCAATAAAATTTAATAGAATATTTATAGAAGTTTAACGACAATGACTAAATTAATTAAATCTTTTAAAACTATAAGAATATAATCATAATTTTTTAAATTATAAGGATAAATTAAAATTTGAGTGAAAATATGAAACCAAACATTTTTTTTTCAAAATAAAATACTAGATAATGAAAATTAGAGTAATAAAGGGTAATGTAAGTTGCACATCTTTTTTTTTTTCAAATTTCACAACTATATATATATATATATATAATCAGCATCTTATAGTTTAAATAGATAATTTTGAATTTCAAAATGTGAGCTTAATCCTAAAAATAATTTTAAAAGACTAAGAAATAGTTTAAAGTATAAATAAAACATACTATTCAATAAAAGAATCATTTATTATAAGCATGTCACATGATTATTTATATTAAATTTAGGGTCAAAAGATATTATATGAGAGTTATAGGATACACTTTAAAGTATAAGAAACAAACTCATTTTGAATTAAACCAAATAAATCTAAACTATTATTTTTATATATATATGTAATGTAAAATATCAATGTATTAGTAATCGATAAAATTTTTTTAATAAGATATACTTTTATTACTAAGCTATTTATTGGTTTAAATTAACTTATGAATGCATCAATAAAATCAGGAGAGTGTTAGCGCCTTTAATTTATAACTTAATAACATATGCGAAACACATTTTAGGATTTTATTATTATCAAGATTTAATTATTTCATTTTAATGGAATCAATATAGTTTTTTAATGTTTTGAAGTTAAGTATTATATATTTATTTAGATTACATGAATTTTTTGTGATAAATAAATAAATAAAATTATTATTGATTTTACCATAATTGAATTAAGGTTGGTAATTAGAAATTTATACAAAAATATATTTTGTAAATATATTAAATATATTCTTAATAAAAAATAAAATAATAAATGTTAAAAATATATTTATATTACATAATATTTATATGTTTTTATATATAATAATTTGTTCTAATCTAATAAACGAATATCCTCAATGGTCAAGTTTAAGCATTGATACAAGATGTCTCAGGTTAATCAAATCTTTATACGTTGTGCTCCGTAATATGTTGTATTTCTCTTCCATGCATCCCAAACTCTACGTGCTTTATGTGAGTAATGAATATTCAGAGGCAAAAAAAAAAAAGGCGAATGTAAATTTTTAAATTTTAGGAAGGTCATATATAAACTTATATGTGTTTCATGACAACGATTATGAATTCTTATTTTTACTTTTTCGGCAAAAAAACAAAAAAGAAAGCTGTAAATACGGATGACCACGATGGATATTAATTCAAATTTTAGATATCCAAATTCGGATTCAAAATATATATTCTACATATGAACCTTATAATCTATTTCTCTGGGAACAATCAATCGGCTTCATGGTTTACAAACGATCAAATTTCACTGTGGGAAGACATGACCAAACTTATCATCCTTATCCTACACAGCACATAGGATACTAGGAATCAAATCATCCATGAGAATCTAAAGGCAGACTCCGCAACTTTTCTTCAACAAATCAAAGGCAAGATACAATTCGATTCAGTTTTGTCAAGCGAGCAACCGAGATCCTAGAACCCATAAATCCAACATGGGTAAGCTAATTCAAACAGCCCCAAATAGACCCATCAGTGAAGGATGGAGGGTTATCCTTCACAAGGGAATCTATCTCTGATAATACACTTTTTCTTTGGGCTTAACAAGCACTCTACCAAAAGGACTGGTTCACTCAAAAGGCAAACGAAGCATCGTTTTCTGGATAACCCAGGCGGATGTCATTCGATACCCTCAAGGCCATGATCTACAATTCCTTTGCACCATTAAGAAACAGGCGGATATCATCAGATAATTAGCTCAGCCATTCTCATCTTTCGATGTGAAATATTTAGATCATGACCTTGAAGCTTACTGCTTTACCCATTATAGTTTGGAGACGGATTCTTTGAAGTTTCAGTTCCATTCTAAAAGAATAATAATAATAATAATTTTTGTTAGAAAGAAAAAAGAGAGAGAGACTTCAAGGAACTTCAAAGGATCTCTCTCACTCATCCTTTGCATTTCATAAATAATTTCTGACTTTGTCCACGTATTAAAAAAAATGTAACGACCAGAGAATTCGAAGACATGGCAGACAAACAGACCGAGAATGAGCACGAGGATTGACTGCTCAAGGACTAACCTTATCATTCGTGATCCTTTCTTTGTCGGTCGCCGGCACGTTTGATTGTTGCTTTTGGTTGTTATGATCTGATACTCCTCATGTTTAAATATTGCCTCTTTTTAGTTTTTTTTTTTAAGAAAGTATTTTAGTCTATTAATGGCAAACCATTATCTTTTTAGTTATTTGATTAAAGTATGTAAAAATAATAATTAAATAAAAATAGTTTAAATTTGTCAAATAATTTAAATTTTGTTTCTAATTATCTTTTCAAATGATTAGAGGTATAAAACAATCTAATTGAAATTAAAGAAATTAAACTACTGTGACAAATATACAAAATAGATATAGGTCAGTTAAAAACATAAGAATAAAATTATTTTATAGAATAAATTAAAATAATTAAAAATGAATAAATATGTTTTTTAATCTAAGCACACCAAAAATGAATAGAAGAAATTATATTTTTATCTCTCTTAAACTAAGGTTTAATTATAAAATTAATATATGAATTTTAAAACATAATAAAATAATTTTTTTAATTTTAAAATGTAGCAAAAGACCTCTTTAAATACCAAACACCAAAAATTATTTATAGGAGAGTTTTTATTACATTTTAAAATTTCAAAATTATTTTAATATTTTTTTATTTTGTGAAGATGTTTTAACCAATGACACAAAATAAAAAAATAAATAAGGGTTACTTTTACCCTCCTCATGAATGACATATAAATTACAAGCAAGAACTCTCACCTAAAAGATAGCAGGAAAGATCACTCCCATCAAAGAGAAAAATTCCAACCAGACCAGGGAAACCCAAAAGATGGTTTCTCTCTAAGTCTACTTAGTTTGCAATCTCACTAATAAATTTAGAGATAAGTATTATGAGGGCCTTATAAGTATATGGGTTTCATAAGCTTAGAACGGTCCAATTTTCTTTAACAAGGTTTAAATAACTTAATGGCTACAATCTATCAAGTCACATATAATTAATTGATATAACCACTTGTTTTGAACAATGCAACCTCAAAATAGTTCAAACACGATAAAAACACTTTGGCTTATACGACTTTTACTAGACTATTTGATTTTAGCATCATCATTAGCTTATCTTTTTAAATTATATAAATAAGAATCCCTTATAACCGAAAGGAAATGATTCAAATCCAGTCTCAAGATTTTACACTCTAATAAGCCTAAAAAACCTTTCTACTTTATTCCCTATCAACAAGAAGATGTTCCTTCTCTATTTATATTGTGATTCATATCAAAATAGATGCATTATTCCAAATAATATGTCCTTTGCATTTTTAGTATTATTTGATTGATAGAATAATCTAAATTGGCATGATATGCTAAATTCAGAGAAAAAATCTGTTATAATTTAATAGTCAATACCATTAAAATAATTAATATAATTTAGAATTACTCTAAGTTCATTAGCTTACGCAATAAAAAAATATGTCTCGAGCTAACAAGATAAAATTATATATAATTATTTCTGTATAAAGTTGTATTAAAATTTATATTAGTGATAAAATTAAAACTAAAAGTTAGAAATTTAACTTTATAGTTGTCCTATAATTTAATCAAAAAATGTTAAACGAAGTTTTAAAATATTATTTCAAAATTAAATTTAAAAACGTTTGAATTTACAACACAGATTCTCTATAATTATTATTTTGATTTTTAAGATTTCTTTTAATGTGTTGAATAGGAAAAAGTTGGGCAATAAAATTCATAGTTAAATCAAATAATAGATATGATAATTTATGTCTTGATTAGAGGAGATAAAATCATATATAATTTTTCTTTCTTTGAGAAATTAGAAGGTTGGAACCCTTGACATTATTCATATCCTTATCCTATCTTACTACATGGGCTACTCTCATGTGATAATTTTTTCGAAGAAAATTAATATTTGATTTTTATATTAAAAAAACTTTTTCCTCAATTTGATTTTTTAAAGATAAAGCATCTCAATTTAATAATTAAAAATTATTTTTTCTAAGTTTAATTCTTTAAATATAAAATATCTTAATTTAATCCCTAAATCTTTTCTCTCAATTAAAATGGTCCCAAAATACTCCCATTGGTCCTTGACTCACCCAAAAAAAAAAAAAAAGAAATCCTTGCGCTGCGGTCATTATATCATTTACAGTAATGTTAGAGCCTTCATAAACTTTCATATATTAACCCTAAACATCCTTGTGCATCACTTGACTAAATATAGAATGCATACATGGCACTAAAATACACCTTTATTATACATATACATAAATCTAAAAATTAATATAAAATATTAATATAAATAATTTGATTTACTGCTAAATTTTATTACTTTCATATATGCAGTAATCATAGATAATTTTACTTAGTCATTATTTATTTGCCGACATTGTAGATTTGAAAATTTGTAATATCGATTTTTTTTATTTGATAAGGATTATTTATTTCAATATTTTATTTGTATATAACAAGTAATGACCCCTATGCAATGCATAGGGGTGTTTAAAATTTTTTTGATACGTATGAAAAAAGAATATATATATATATATATAAAGTTTTTATATATATATATATATATATATAGTTTAAAAGAATATTAATGCAAATGGTTCTATTAAAAAATGTATTCTGCTAAAAATTGTAGACTAAGATGTTACAAAAATCTTTTATGGTATAAATTTTGGTTGATATTTTTGAATATATATATATATATATATTTATATACATATATATAAGATCATGACCTTAAGGGTATGTTTGGTACCCCGTATAAGATTTGATAGTATAAGTTAATACAATACATTATAAACTTATAATTTGTTTGGTGCATATAATGTATTGTATAAGTTTATATATTATAATTTTTTTATATATCAAAATGATGTATAACATAATCATGCTTTGAGAGGTAGGATTAGGCCTTATTAGATTTTAATGTATAAATACTTATCAATACTTTTCGATTTTAATCCCTCACCTAGGGAATATTCATTAGTTAGATTAGATCGGTTTTAATTAATACTAGTTGAGATCGAGTTAGTTGGGTTATTTTTAAATTTTTTTTAAATTATAAAATTATAAAATGACCCTAAAAAATAAAAGTTTTCATGTAAGTCCTTATAAAATAAATTTTGATAAAAATTATAAAATGACCCTAAAAAATAAAATTTTTATATAAACCCCTATAAAATTACATTTTACCATTAAAAAATTTTTATATAAATTCTTATAAAATAATTTTTTTAAAAAAATTAATAGGATTGGGATAGGCTCTACAAAAACTAATTTAGTATTAAACTCAGTCTAATTGATTTAGTATAAAATTGGGTTAGATTGGTTTCTTAAATTAATTAAGCCACTTTTTTTAATATTTGGTAAAAATTATAAATTAACTTTTAAAAAATAAAAATTTCATATAAGTTCTTATAAAATTATATTTTGCCCTTAAAAAAATAAAAATTTCATATAAGTCCTTATAAAATTATATTTTGGCTGTTTGGCCTGATGTGACCAGACGAGACCAGGTCGTTCAAGTCATTAGGTTATCATACACTATATGCAACCCTATTTACCCATAATTTTTTTAAAAAATTAATACAACACATAAAAATATAGTATATTTTTTAAGTAAAGGTTATTTTTGGTAAAAGAGTTAATTTTTATCCTATTTAGTGTTATATAATATATTATCAAATAAATAATAATATTATCTTATACGATATATTATCTTATACAGTATCATATCAAATACTGCATAGTCTTACAATTTTATCAAGTTTTATCCTATCAAATCTTATACTATCAAACCTTATCATATACATCATACCAAACGGGCCCTAAAACTTAGGGCTTTACCCATTTGAATTTGGAAACAGATCCTTTGAAGTTTCAGTTCCATTTAAAAAAAAATAATAATAACAATAAAAAAAAAGACAGATTTCAAGGAACTTCAAAGGATCTCACTCATCCTTTGGATTTCATAAATAATTTCTGACTTTGTCCATGTATTAAAAAAAAATGTAACAACCAGAGAATTCAAAAAGATGGCAGACAAACAGACCAAGAATGAGCACGAGGATTGACTTCTCAATGACTAACCTTATCATTTGTCTCCTTTTCTTTGTCGGTCGCCGGCACGTTTGATTGTAGCTTTTGGTCGTTACAATCTGATACTTCTAATGTTTAAATATTGCCTCTTTTTCAGTTTTTTTTTTTTAAAGAAAGTATTTTAGTCTTTCATGTATTAATGACCAACAGCATTATCTTTTTAGATATTTGATTAAAATATGTAAAAAATAATAAATAAATAAATAAAAATAATTTAACTTTGTCAAATATTTAAATTTTGTTTCTAATTATCTTTTCAAATGGTTAGAGGTATAAAATCAATCTGATTGAAATTAAAGAAATTAAAATACTGTAACAAATATAGCAAATAGATAGAGCTCAATTAAAAATATAAGAATAAAATTATTTTATAGAATAAATTAAAAGGATTAAAAAAATGATTAAATATGTTTTTTAATCTAAGCACACCAAAACTGAATAGAGGAAATTTTTTTTTATCTCTCTTAAACTAAGGTTTAATTATAAAATTAATACATGAATTTTAAAACATAATAAAATATTTTTTTAATTTTAAAATGTAGCAAAATGCCTCTTCAAATATCAAGCACCAAACATTATTTATAGGAGAGTTTTTATTGTATTTTAAATTTCAAAATTATTTTAATATTTTTTTATTTTGTGACAATGTTTTAACCAATAACACAAAATAGAAAAATAGGTTACTTTTACCTTCCTCATGAATGACGTATAAATTACAAGCAACGAACGAAGATAACTCTCAGCAAAAAGATAGCATGGAAATATCACTCCTACCAAAAAGGAAAATTCCAACTAGATTGGTGAAACATAAAAGATGGTTTCTCTGTAAATCTGCTTAGTTTGCAACCTCACTAACGAAATTAGGGACAAGTATTAGAAGGGCTTTATATGCATATGGGTTCTATAGGCAGAGAACGGCTCAATCTTCTTTACCAAGTTCTAAATAACTTAATGACTACAATCTATCGAGTCACGTATAATTAATTGATATAACCACTTGCTTTGAACAATGCAGCTTCAAAATGGCTCAAACACGACAAAAACACTTTGCTTAGATGGCTTATACCATTTTCACTAAACTACTCAATCTTAGCGTCATCATTAGCTTATCTTTTAAAATTATATAAATAGAAACCCCTCATAACAAAAGGAAAGGACTCAAATCCAGTCTCAAGATCTTACACTCTAATAAGCCAAAAAAAGCTTTCTACTTCAACTAGAAAATGGTTCCTTCTTTGTCTATATATCATGATTCATATCATAATAGATGCATTGTTCCAAATAATATGTCTTTTGTATTTTCAGTATTATTTGATTGATAGAATAATCTAAATTGGCATGATATGCTAAATTCAGAGAAAAAAATTATTATAATTTAATAGTCAATACCATTAAGATAATTAGTATAATTTAGAATTACTTTAAGTTCATAAGCTTAAGCAAGAAAAAAAAATGTCATCGTGATAACAAGATAAAATTATTCATAATTATTTATATATAAAGTTGTATTGAAATTTATATTAGTGATAAAATTAAAACTAAAAGTTAGAAATTTAACTTGATAGTTATCCTATAATTTAATCAAAAAATTTTTAATGCAATTTTAAAATATTATTTTAAAATTAAATTCAAAATGTTTGAATTTACAACACAAATTCTCTATAATTATCATTTTGAGTCTTAAGATTTTTTTTAATGTGTTGAGTAGGACAAAGTTGGGCAATAAAATTCATAGTTTAGACAATAAAATCAAATAACAGATATGATAATTTATGTCTTGATCAGAGGAGATAAAATCATATATAATTTTTTTTCTTTGGGAAATTAGAGGGTTGGGAACCTTTAATATTATTCATATCCTTGTCCTATCTTATTACACGGGCTACTCTCATGTGATAATATTTTCAAAAAAAAAAAGTAATGATTTAGTTTCTTTAAAAAAAAAACTTTTTTTTATTTGGTTTTTCAAAGATGAAGCATCTTAATTTAATAATTAAAAAATTATTCTTTTCTAAATTTAATTCTCTAAATATAAAATATATTAATTTAATACTTAAATCTTTTCTCTCAATTAAAATGGTCCCAAAATACTCCCATATGGTCCTCGACTCACCCAAAAAGAAAAAAAAAAAATCCTTGCCCTGAAGTCATTAAATCATTTACAATAATGTTATAGCCTTCATAAACTTTCATATATTAACCTTAAACATCCTTGTGCATCACTTGACTAAATATAGAATGCATACATGGTACTAATATACACCCTTATTATACATATACATATAAAATATAGATATAAATAATTTGATTTACTGACAAATTTTCATTACTTTCATATATGCAGTAATCATATTTAATTTCACTTTGTCATAATTTATTTGTTGATATTGTAGATTTAAAAATTTGTAATATCAATTTTTTTTTAATTTGGTAAGGATTATTTGTTTCAATTATAGTTTTATTTGTATATAATTAGTAATGACCCCTATGCGATGCATAGGGATGTTTAAAATTTTTTTGATATGCATAAAAGAAGAATATACATACATATATATAGTTTATATATATATAGTCTAAAAGAATATTAATGCATATGGTTCTATTAAGAAATGTATTTTGCTAAAAATTGTAGACTAAGATGTAAAATTAAATTTTTTGATGATACAAAATTTGGTTGATATATATATATATACATATGTTAGTAAACTAATTGATTGATTTCATGGAAAAAGAAAAAAAGAAAAAATAATTTTAAATTTTAAATTTTAAAAAGATTTAATAGAGCAGGAAAGTTTTTGAGAAAAGTAATATTTAATACGAAAGATATAGAGTCTTTTTCTATTTTTGTATGTTTAGGGGACTTCATTTATTAGCAATTAGGAGTTCTTTATATAGATATCATAATGAATCTTCACTAGCAATAGGTATTAGTGTTGTCCAAAAAGAAGAAGAGGTTGGTATTTCCAATCTTTGTTTGCTATAATTTTTTTTTCTTATTTGTTTAAATAGGTCAACCTTGATGTCTTCAATTGCCTATACTTTTGATTATTTTGCTTTGTTTAACAACAATGCCTTCAACTTAGCAGAGAAAATACATTCAACTTAATAGAAGAAGGTGTATTTAACTTAAAAAAAGTACATTTAATTTAATAGAGGTATCTTCAACCTAACAGAAGGAGGTGCACTTAAATTAACAAATGTGCCCTTAGCTCTATAAAGAAGGTGCATTCAACTTAATAGAAGTACTTTTAATTTAACAGAACTGCTTTCAACTTAGTAGAGGAGGTACACTCAACTTAACAAAAAGAAATACATTCAATTTAATAGAGGAGATGCACTCAACTTATTAGAGGTACTTTCAACTTAATAGAAGTAGTATATTCAACTTTAACAAATGAAGTGCATTTAACTTACAAGAGTACTATCAATTTAATAGAAAAAGGTACACTCAATTTCAATACTCCTTTTTAACTCTACTTCATTTAGAGTAAGTTAATTTGGAGTTAATTCCAACATATATAACGATGCAATTAAACATGAAGTGAACTTGATATAAGAAAAGATGTAACTAAAAATTTGATAATTGATAACAAACCTTTACTTTTTATTAATTTTTCAATGTAATAGCAATAGTAAGTTCCATTATAAGGGAAAACATAGCAACCGACAAATATGTTTAAAATATTTTAGGTAGCCATTTTTCCATTAGCAAAAGCTTGTCAGAGAAAACCTTTTTCTAAAGTATTTATTTTGTAAGCTATAGTTTTGGCCATCGAAGTAGCTAAAAATTCAATAATAGTTTTGTTATGTCTATTTTCTCATATCAACTTTCTCTACTATAAATGGAAATCTCACAATGATTATTAGCAATTATATAAGTAATTACATGTTATTCCTATTACAAAAGTTTAAAATGATTAAGTTCAAGAGTATATTTCAAAAATCATAGAGAACACATCCCTTAAAGCACAGAAATTAAGGTGCATCTAACCTTATGATAGTAAACTTAGCAACAACATAAAAGAACAAAATAGAAATATATTAGAAATATAAAGTACATCATACATGTACAACATAGACATGAAGGTCATTCATAGATTTTTGGCTATAAGTTATGACATAATAACTTGCATAAATGTGGACAAATTTGAAAGGATTAAGTGTTATAAATTAAGACACATTCAAAGTCTTGTGCAATAACTATCAAGGATTAAGCTAAATTCATGCAAAATTTATTTATTTTTGAACAAAATAATTTATAACTCATAATAGCTAGAAGGGATTAAGTTGATCGAAAAGTTCCATATCAAATATGGTTTTTGCATCATGGATTTTTTTTGCAAAAGATAGACAATATTAGGAAAGGAATAATAATAAAAACTAAAGAGGAAAAATGGAAAAAAAAAAAAAGAACCCATTGGCTAGTAATTGTGAATGCATGCAAATGTACATAAAGGCGTTTTATGTAGATCAAAATTTGGAATCATAAAATCTATAGAATATTGTTGTCAACCACATGATTTATCAACATCTCTATTTAAAAAGACATACTGATTTTTGAAATTCATGCAGAGTTGTATAAAGTAGTTCTTTTCTAAAAGTTATAAGATATATTAAGGTGTTTGACTTTTTACTTTATCATTCAAATCACAAGACTCTGGGAGACAACTATAATTCTAGAATAAAGATATTCATTTTAGCTTAAGGGCATAGTAAATTAAAATATATTAAATGATTTTGGTAAGACATCAAAAGAGTTAGTTGTGAAGCAGGCTAAATAGAAATTAAATTATAATATATTTATATTCAAGACTTTTGTAGTAACAAAGTAGCTCAACGGAAGTCAAAGGACTTGACACTAAAGTAGGTAAATAATTTAACTCAGAGGCAGATCTTCTTGTGCATCGGTGTATTCATGTCTATTGACAATTTGGATGAGTTTGATAAATGAAAAACCAAAAAATAGTGAAATACTTTGTAATGGCTAATAGGTAAGCTTTTTTTGAGTTAAGACTAATAAGTAATTATAAGAAAAATAAGTTTACATGTGTGCTAAATTCTATATATCGTACAAGGATTTCTTAGAGTTTTGATGGAAGAGTCAATTGAATCAATTCATGACTAATAACCATTATTTCAAAGTATTCTTACATGATGTATCCTTGATATTATCATTTTGTATTCTAAAACTCAAATCATATATGAGATTAAATAGGTCTTGTTTGCACCTCATAGTTCTCCTAGTCTTCATATCAATTTATGTAAACTAAGGAAGTATGATTATGTAAATGGTGTCAAATTTTTTTTAATGAGAACTTAATTGTTAACATCCAATGATTGATAAGCACAAGTAGATATAAACAGTAATTAGCAAATTGGGAAGGAACTTGATTATTTAAAAAAGACCAAATGGAGATATAAACATCATATATAAATAAAAAGGAAACGTTCAGTATTTGTTTTACATTTATCTAATTTGTTCAACAAAGTTTAATTTGGCGAGGTTATTTTTCAGTGAAAAACTTGTTGCTGTAGATGAATCTATATAAGTATAAAACCATTAAAGAACGAGAATCAAAGTGGATGAACAAAAATGAATAGGAAAAAAAAGTGAGGATGTTTGAAAAATTTTGTAAGGAAGGGATTTAATGTTAAAGATATATGCAAGAAATTAAAGAGAAAGAAAGGATAGTTAGTAATCAAAGCTGATTTATAAGTGGTTGTTATCAAGAAAAGGGATATCATTTAAATGAAAAATCATTACTATTGAATGTGAATAGATAGCTTGTTATATCAATGTGAGTGTTGATGGACGTTGTGTTTAGAATTTTATTCAGTCGTATAGTTTAAATAGATCATACCTAGTAAAACATTAATGTATGTTTTAGAAAATTTCCTTAAAGACAACAATTTTTGTTGTGTTTAAAGGCTTGTTGTTTGAATCACATATGAGTATCTTTGAACCGAATTTTTTTTTAACATAAAAAAGAGCAACATAAAAGTTATCCATAGGTGAACACTGGCTTGGGAAGATAAAGATCAATGTTTATAAGTGATTGTTCTTGACTCTTATTTATTATCATTGCAAAATACATTATCAAAGGGAATTGTTTTTGCTTCAGCTTGAATGGCCACCTTGTATCAGATGGTGTCATATTCATTCTTGCAATATAGACTTTCTACCCAACAAAACTACCTATAATAATGGTTACTTATATGATATGTTTTCCAAGGCAAGTAACAATTAGTTAGGTTCCATTACAGAGTCCAGAAGCTTGATCAATATTTTAAGAAACATGACTAAAATGCCAACTTTTAGGGTTAGCTTGTGAGGTGGAAGACTAGAACAACTAAGGTTGTTGAGAAATTTAGGAGTTAATAGATAAGCAAATTTATTCTGTTCTATATTTGATTCATAAACTATGTCATAATTAAATTTTTTTTCTTTTGCTCCAAGGTATTAAAAACAACATAATACTATTAACTCTATCAACAATCTCAATGATAGGTGTAAAAGTTACACAGTCTTTAAGGTAAGTAAGGTTAAACAAGTTTTGTGTCAAAGAAGGTCATGTGGAGTAGACAATTGCAAATGGTGGATCATCATACTTATAAAGTAGCAATTATAGAGTAAAGTTAATGTTAGTTTGTCCATCATGTGGTTCTCATATTTTTCCATCACCTCTATTAAGGATCCAATAAATAAGCTTTTAAGGTACTGAACTTCATGAATACCTTAATTACAGTGTAATCACATGTTCTTAGAAAGAGTAAGGAGATGGTAGTGATTCCATAAATAAGATGAGTTAATTAAAGAGGAAACAACATTAGCTCGAGTGCCTTTTAGAATTATAGGTAATATTTGTCAGAAATCTTCACCTATAAGGCATATTGTGGCTATCTAGATTTTCAACTTGCATGATATCCCTCATGGTTCGATCCAAAACTTTAAAGTATTATTTTTGGATCATAAGGGCTTCATCCCAAATAATCAATTTTTTTTAGTAAAAGCTCTATTGTTTGGGATCTTTGTTTAATATTACATGTTGAAAATTATGTTATACTAAATAGAATTGTAAATCTTAAGTAAGTAGTCTTACCCTAAGAAGAAGCATAACTACAATATTGCTTAATGTGACCATAAGAACAATGAGACCTTTGCATCGCAAACTTGATGTTGATACATTCTACAAGAAAAATCTTTCTGTGATTATTTAAATTTGAATAAATGATTTGCTCAAATGTTGAATGTTCTTTAGTATTCATTGTCAAAAGTAATCTACTAGTCTCTTTTTCTAAGGCCCTTCAATTATAGCACATTTGTTTAGCAATAAGTCTATTATTTATGCCTGAAGTGAATAAAGAAATTGGAGTAGATAAGGAAGGATTGTCATGTGAGCTTGGCTATTAATTCATAAGAGTTTATCTATTTCAATGAATGTAGTGTTAATTTGTTCAAAGGAGGAGACTTGTAGTCCTAGAAAAAAGAAAAATAATGGGCAAATGTTCAAATTGAATTTATTAGTACGGAACAAAGGACTTATGGCATGAAATATTAGTTTGTCTATGGAATTGTGATTGTAGACATGACATGCAATAAAAGGAAAAAAAATGACAAAAAAAAAAATAAATGAATGCACAATGATTAATACAATGATGTATGTTAATATGGTAGAATGAGTATAGTGTGAATTTGAATGATGAGATGAATATAGAAATATATGTATTTAATTACTTTGTTTGGCAATGACGTTGGGGGTACTATAGAAGGAAAATGGAAAAAGAAGTTTTAATGATGTGATTATCTAATTTTATGGATAATTTAAAAAAACTTTAATAATCCAAATAAATAACAAAATGGAAATCAAAATGTAATAGAAATGTTGCAATTGAAGAACATATAGAGATAGGATCTCATACATATGATACAAGCAAACTTACATGAGGCAAGATAAAATAAAGTATAGATTTCATGGGAAGACATTTAGCATAGTTTTAACAAAATGAACCATTGTTTATGATTCTTAATACCTTTATGTGTTATAGATTTCATCCACATTTCATAGCAAAAAAATAAAGTGTATGATATTCAAGTTTGGACATTTAGGACAATCAAAGGATAGTAACAAAAATGATATGGTGCTAGAGATGATTTAACTGGAAGACTTATGATTATTTTTCTTGCTTAATGAATTTCATCGACTTTATGCTTAACATATCAAGAGGACTAAGTTGAGAGAGTCCTAGGACTTCTGATATATTGACAGACCTTTTAGATATTAGTTTTCTTGATTATGAAAGTGGCTATGAGGTAAAGAAAGTTGGTGTCTAAATATCTTGCAAGTTCTCAACTTCTGTATCAATAGATAAGTTTTTTAAGGGTGTAATTGTATTAATAAAGCCAATGTATGTTCATTTTCACTGATAATCGAACGTGTTTCCTATTGACAAAATAATAGGAAAAAAAAAGATGTATAAGTGCTAGATGATGTTGAAGAAAGCAAATATGCAGGAGAAAAATATGGAAACAACAAAAGAAGTTATATACCCAATGATGTCTAGTACTAGAATTACTTGCAACTGGGAAATTGTAATTTGTGGATGAGTTTTAGAACATGATGTCTTAAAGTTTAAG
Source organism: Erythrophleum fordii (assembly GCA_032878935.1). Classification (NCBI taxonomy): domain Eukaryota; kingdom Viridiplantae; phylum Streptophyta; class Magnoliopsida; order Fabales; family Fabaceae; genus Erythrophleum; species Erythrophleum fordii. Next base: position 7,145,916 of record JAVQMF010000029.1, read on the forward strand.
GATATTGAGCAACATAAGAAAGGAGGGAAAAAAAGGGAAAAGGGAAAAAAATTTAACTATAAGACAAAGATAACCTTTTGTTGTTGTAGAGGGTATTGATTGATGAGATCAGTGTCATTTGTTAGTTTAACAACAGTGTAACTAGATCTATTATTATGAAAATTGAATTAAGTGATGTTTAGTTTGAAAATGAATCGACATCCAACCAATAGATCAAGTTCCAAGCGAAATAAGTGTTAGCGTCTTTTGTATTTGACATTGAAATTATGGTAGTAATGAACATACAATAAGCAAAACATGGAAAAAAAAATATTAGTGACAAGAAGCATAGTAATTGATTTAATAGATAAAAAATTGACTATATATATGGTACTAATATTTTGTAAAGCTTGTGTAAATCTAATTTGGCTATTAATTTATACCTTTCTATCAAGTGATACAAAAGAATGAGTGGAAAAAGTTAAACTTCGCTAAGGAGTATTAATCAAAAGCAGTGAAGATAAGCACAAATAAAAATGTAAAAATATAATCTGCAAATTGTAAGAAGTAGCAAGAAGAAAGGAAAGACAATGGGATAAATTGGAAGTTAAAGTGGCACATAAAATTAAAAATATTTAGTAACCACTATAATAAAATGGGTTATAGTTTATGCAGATAAAGTAAGAAAATTATCCCAAAAAAATACATGTTATATATAGTAGGTAACGATATGCCTTAATAAACCAATAATATTCATAGTTGGGATTGATGAATAGTTATTTTGCATCAAGACATAATCACTTTAAAATAATTACTTTGCCAATTTTATATGTGAAAAATTATTAGACCTTAAAAATAATACGTTCATCTCTAATCTTTAATAGAGTTAGTACTGGGATATAAATTTTCATTAATGTCCTTTCATCTATTATCTTTATTAGAATTAGAAATTTTGACTTAAAACAAACCTACTTCAGTTTTGCTTAAAGCTCACTTGTTGTGTGATCAAGTGAGTCTAAGTGAATACACTACCATATAGTTTAAGTAATTTGGGATAAGAAAGCATCTTACTAGCATTAGGAGGAAAGAGTTTTTCAAGAAGAAAGCTATACATGAATGCACGGTATCCACAGTTGGTGTTACAGAAGTGGCAGTCTTGAATAAGCAAGTGGTGCAATTTCTACTACAAAAAAAGTTGTTAAGTAAATAAAAGCTTTGGTCCTATCGTGTTGATGACAAATAAGAGTTTATGTTATAGCCTTCACGCGGTGATACCAACAAGTATCATATAGTTGAGTGAAAGCTAGATATCCCTTTCATTTCAGAAGTTATCACTTATTGAGCCATGTGAAGAGTACTCGATCAGTGTTTGTATGTCTGCCCATTCCAAGGTCGATAAAGTTTAGAATAGAGTGAACCGAGTCAAATGAATTGTTTTTGGTTGTGATTGATGGGTCTCAAAAAGAGAAACAAGACTAGGGTGATCGTCATTTCATACCAGAGCAATCATAGTTGGTGCACGGTGGATAGTGGAGAAGGAGGAATTGAAGCTGTTGAGGCAAAGCATTAAGAAAAAGCTCATGGGTTCCATTGAATCTTAAAGTTTCTCATTTGAGTTCTATGCATCAATGGGTTATTTATTCTGATTACCCATTCTTGAAGATTCTCTTGAGCTTTTTCTCTCTTTTTAGTGGGCTTTTTTAAGAAAATTTTTTTCTTTTAAGAATGAATGTGAAATGGTAGAATGAACAAGCACTGAGCATAAGAAGGTGTATATATATATTAGGCTATAGTATATTAAAAATGAGAAAGAACTAAAAAATAAAAAAATGAAAACTTTCGAGAATTCAAAAGTAGTAAAAAGTAATGAAATATATCTTATATGTTCAAACTTGGTATGTTTGAAGATCATATTTCGATAAAAAACCTTATTAGGAAGAAGACATCTATAAATAAATAGGGTATACTATATAAACATAAAATACTATTTTAGGCAAAGGAAGACTCAATGCAACCAAGTGAAGAAAAGTTTAACAATGATTGGCAACAAGAACCACTTAAAGGCTATAATATTCTATGTTTCATAGACCAATATGGTACCTAAAGAATGGAATGGATTATTAAAAAGAGGTTACAAGGAAAGAAAATCAGTTAAAACTAAAAGAAACTAATACAAGCCAAACTAATGAAAATTCAGGTATTTAGAAAACATGAGATTTGGCATGAGGAATGAATATTCTTCATCATAATAAGATAAAATAAGATTAGTAATCAAAATGAGAATTGATGAAAACATGAGAATTGATGCTTTAAGTCACCAAAATTTTCATTGCTAAAAGTTTGGTTATCATAATTTTGCCATGAATAGACTTAAGTGTGTGTGTGTGTGTGTGTGTGTGTGTGTGTGTGTGTGTGTATAAAGAGAACATATGATATGTTATGGTGTAGCACATGCTTGGTAGTAAAAGAAACCAAAAAAAAAAAAGAATAGTCAATAACATATTAGAAAATAAGGAAGAACTAAAAAAATCAAAAACCAAAACTTTGAGGATTTCAGAAGTAGTTAAAAGCAATAAAATTTATCTTATATGGTCAAACCTGGTATGTTAGAAGATGAGGTTTGATTTAAAATCCTTATCAAGAAGAGAACTCAACCTAGCAAATGTCCAAAAGGTTAAAAAAACCCAAAAACATACATGAAGATGAAGTAAATAAGAATGGAAGAAAGAAAAAAAAATCAAATCTAAAAGAGAATTGAAACATTAATTAAGACAATCTAATCAATCATATCAAGAAGTACATTTAGGTTTTAAAAACATTTTCACCCTATAACTAATATGTGTATTGAGATAGGAGAAGAAAATCTTGAAAACTATGTCAATTAGAGACATGACAAAATAGTACATGGGTAAACTATAGCAAATAAAATCTATCTAATTAAAATCTAATGCTACTATAAAAGTAATTCATGAACTAAATTATAGGTAAAAAAATTAATGAGAAATATAATTAGAATGTAAAAGAAATTACAAATTGAACTGATGTCCATTATTGTTATTCCAAATGCTGATAAGTAATCTTGTACTCAAATAAAGCATTGAAATCTTGTATAAGAAAATAAGAAATCAAATAGATGTCCAATGCTAATAATCATGCAAATTATATATAAATCAAATTAATAGAAACAAAAATCCAAAAGCTCAATGCTATCTTTATTGAAAAGCACCACCTAAATCATCTTCCACCCTAAAGTCTACAAGCATCCGGTAAATAGGAAAAATGAATTTAGCAAAAAAAAATACAAGAAAAAATAAAAACATGGAATTGATACATGGATTTCTAATTGAGCAATCATGTAAACTAGAAAAATGAATATCATAAAACAAATTATATAGAAGAAAAAAAATGGAATTGAAACATGGATCTTTGATTTAATAAATCCAAGTTCTTTTTAAGTGAGCAAATATGGACATTTGCAATACCAAATCTTGTTCCATCTTCATGAATGAAATGAAAACATAGAGATTTCTAAACAATTATTAGTGATGAATAGTTCTACAAAATAAAAAAAAAATAAGGAGGAAGAATAAATGTTTAAGATTGGAGGAGGAAGAAAGGGGAACAAATTTTTAAAATGACAATGAACTAAAAATCCATGTAGATGATGATTTGGCACCGGGCTCTTTAATGGATTCTGTGAAATCTAATAGAAGGAAAAGAAAATACATTCAAGCTTACATGTTGCATAAAAGAAAACAAATCAGAAGAAAAATAAAAAAGTGCCCATAAATAAATAGTAATAAATGCAATGATGGCCAAAAACAAATCTAAAAGGAAAAAAAATATAGTCTTAACAAATAAATAATAGATAGATTAGGTTGGAGTGTTAGGCTGAATAATTATGTAGAGGGAAAAATAATAATAAGAAAAAAAAAGAGGAAAAAAGGGGGGAAAGGACCATGAACAATGAAAATGGAATGATTGCCAATGAATTTTATACAGATATAATAAATTTTATCTTGCCAAAATATATTTGAGCAAAACTTGATCATAGGTTAAAAAGCCCACTTAACTAAAAAATTGAATATGAACAAAAAAAAGATAAAAAGGATTTTTTAAAAAAAAATCCAAATATAAAGTAGGTTAGCTTAAGCTTTTTTCAAGCCCAACCTAAGCTTAAGCTTAGACTGTATTGTATGGCTTTATATATGAGTGGAGAATTTCAATTTTGTTTTTCATAAAATTTTATCTATTGTAATGCTTGTTAAAGAATTTATTATTCTTAAAGTTTGTGTGATTTGCTATTATTCATTTTTAAATTTTCAACCTGATTGTTGTTTCATCATGGTATTAATGGATGATTTTCTTAAAAAGTGTTCAAACATACCTGATCAAAAATAAATTTTTGATTTGACCTCTATTTAACCATCTCTCACCATTTCACTTTGAAGACAATCAAACATAAACATTGTTCAATGTGGATCCTATAAATATATGGAGCATTTAAAATGCCTTTGAAGCATGTAAAATTTCAATTATTGAATGAATTTGATGGACGATGTGAAGCCACATTGCAAGTGTAACGAATGATAAATTTCGTAAAATGACGAAATGAGCTATATAACAGCAAGCCCCCTGTAATGAGTTAGATAATGTCCTGAAAAACTTAGGTAGTGTCTTAGGCTCCTAAAAATAATAAGCCTAAGCTCAGACAGAAGGAAAAATGGAGCTAGGACGGTGAAATGAAATTGACAAAACATAGTAGCATTTTCGTAAATATGTGCAATTTTTGAAAAAACTTATAAGAGAGTTTTTTAAATGAAAAATTTGAGTTGCTTAGGGTTTTCAGAAGCTCTAAAAATCATGGGAAGCCCCAGGACGAGTAAATCTCTTCTAGTGTATGTTTTTCAATGACGATGAACCTGAATTTTGACGGATTCATTCGGGAAGGTTTTAGCTCTAAATTGAGTGATTCCAAAAGTGTTTTATTAAATTGGGAAGCTAAATTTTTATAATAGAAAATATAATTCTCAAAAAGGAGTTAAAACGAAATTTCCATTATGAAAGGATGAAGTTGAAATTTTGGAAAAAGTTGCTTCTTAAATGTTCCACACACTTCACACCCTTTTCCCCTTCTCATTTAGGTCGACCCCCTCTACCCAAAAAATAGAAAAAATACTAGCTCTCTTAGGCACACCAAGGAGGAGAAAAAAGGAGAATAAAAAGCAAGAAAAAAGTAAGGAATTTTACAAATTTTTATATTCCTTCTTCTTCCAATCTTGTTTCTCTCCTTCCAAGCTTTCTTTCCATGGTTTTATTGAATGAAATGATTCTATTTTGAGGCCAAAACAGAGGGGGAGAGTTTAAAAATTTAGGGGAGCATTCAAGCAAAAGAAGAAACATCAAAAGAGAGCTAGGAATCCAAGATAATATCTTGTTTTGGTTGCTTCCTTCTCTTGCTTCTTCCTTGTGCACTTTTCGGCCTAAACTAGAACCATATAGGGGGAAGGTTTTCTATCTAAAAACAAGAAAGGAACTAGGGTTTTAGACCATGGAAAAGTGGAATATGCTAAGAATTTGTAAGAAAAAACAATGGAAATTGATTTAGAAAAGTATATAGCTCTTTAGGGTTTTATAAAAATTAATTTAGTACAAGTATTTTCTAGGCTATATAAGTGTTCTAATGAGCTCCTAAGACCACTAGGAAGCCTCCCAAGTGGCTCTCCCATCAAGCAAAAATCAAAAGCTCCATGAACCTCCTTTGGTGAGTATGCCTCGACCTAGGTTAGATAAATTGGTTATGGAGTGTTGTAATTGTTCTAGTTATGGTTTAAGACTTTATATAGTGGGAGAAGGTAGGAGGAACCCTTGAAAAAAAATTTAAAAGTCTTAGATTAAGAGATAGGGTAATGGCTTCCATAATGAAGCCTTGTGAAGCAACATACATCTAGGCTTATGTAAGTGAATAGATGATAGCTTCAAGGACCTTGAATAAGGTTAAAAAACCTAGAAATAAAAAGAGAATGGAACCTAGAACGTGAATTATAAGGGTTGCTTCAATAGGCCATTTATGGAACCATTATATGATCTATGGAACTAATTGTGTTCTTAAGAGTATGTGTAGTGCCTTGACTTGTTTCAAAAGTGTAATTGTGTGCTATTTATGATGTTTAGGCCAAGAGAACACTAGCCCATCTAGGTGTACTTCTGGAACTAAAAAGGGAAAGGAAAAAGATTAAGAAAAGCTTGCATAAGTTCAAAGTAGCTCTCTACCTCATTCTTTTTGCATTCTTGATTATATATATGTCATCGTGTGCAAGTGTATACTTTTATGACTTAATAACATGCCACTTTATACTTTGAAATTGCATTGGTACTAATGTGTTGTCTTGTGTGTCATTGATTGTGAAAATGACTTATAAGGGTGAGGTGATGCCAAAAGTATTTTAATGAAGTTGAAGAGACACCAAAAGTCTCATGGCATAGTTGAGACAAGGCTAAAAGTCTCTTGGATAGGTGAGGCCAAGTCAAAAGTCCTTAGGCCAAGGTAAGGCAAATCTAAAAGTCTTAGAAATGGGGTAAAACAAAATCAAAAGTCCTTAGAGCATAATCTTGAATTAAATGTGAATTTGTGGCATGGAATTGTGACTTTGCATACTTTATGGTTATGCTACCCTCCATATTTGTGCCCTTGATATATGTATGCCATGAATGTGTGTGTGAATGGATGTATGAGTTATTGAGATTCTATGAATCTCACTCCCCTCCCTTCCTTCATCTTAATATGTCTAAGTGGTGTTCAAGAACCAAAAAATGCAAGCCAAGGGTCTTGAGAAGCTATGCTTTGACCAATGTGTAGTCTTACTTGTAATCGAATGTCAAAGTGAACTTGTACATATTATTTTTGAGTTGTAAGCCATTGAGCAAATTTAATATTATATATGAATGATGTATGGACCATATGTAGCACAAAATCAATGCAAATAAGGAATCTTGACACTTGATGGCATGTATGCATTAGTGTATTCTTGGATGTGGGATGACCAAAATGAAATGCATGAGATTTGAGACCACATGGGTAGCTCATATAAGTTATATTTATGCTTTTAAACTTATCCAAGAGGTGCTAAACACCATGGAGAGCCATATGGACCAAGTTAACACCTTATATGATGTAAAAATGACCATAATGGTGAGCTATGACACAAATGGTCCAAAATGATCTCTTCTTGGTCTAAAATTTAGCATGCATCTAGAGTTCATTGAGAGCTTCTTGAAAAGCTAAAGTGGGTAATATTTGAAGGTATACATAATTTTTGGCGAATTTTTAAAGTTGGCTAAAATCTCAGAATTTGCTACTGGTACTGTTCATATAGTTCGAATTTTGATTTTCTATCATTTTATAGGGCAAATGATGTCCAATTGTAGTAAAATTTTACAAGAAGAAACTAAACCTTTCCAGTGACCTATGCCAACTAGAAACACCTCAATTGAATGTCTAAAGAGGGAGATTTAGATTTTTTGAAGTTTCTAGTCTATTTCAAGTGCACAGTTAGACCTTTATCATTGTTCCATTGATTTTTGGGATCTAAATGCTCTTGGATCGATTTGAAACTACTTTTTTCCTCTAGCTAACATCTACACCTTTCCAAATTGGTATATTTTACATGAATTAGATTTTTTTTAAATTAATTATGAATTTTCAAAATTTATATCAGTAAGCTATATCAGTAATTCTAGACAGCTTGACCTTTGTACCTTTCTTATTGTCAAACATGATTTAGATGAGATTTTTAGTTGTTGGAAATTACTTTTAATCTAAATTTAACATCTAGAGCTTTCCAAAAAACTATGATTCGCTTGATTTTGATTTTTCTAAATTTAATTATAATTTTTCAAAGTTGCCTAAGAAATCTGCTACCATGGAACCTGAGGCAAAACGTGAGAATTTGTCATTTTTGGATTTTCGAGGTCCACGGATCAAATTTTGAATTTTTAACTCTAACGTAATGTAATTAAATTCATTATTTTAATGCATTTTTCTTGGAATTCCTTTGATAATTTGTGTAATCCCACTTGGATAAGGAAAAGGGATGCTAGAAATATTATGGTATAACAGCAGGTTTGGTCAAAATGCACTATTTTACTTTGCAAAACACTGCATTTTGATAAGCAAAATCTCCCCACTCCAAATGCAGCAAAAGCAAAGTGTTTGTAAGTAGAACCAAAAGTCTGTAACATAAAAATTGCAAAAACCCACCCTATTCTACAAGCTTTATATCTTCTTAAATGCAAGCTTCCTTCTATGACAAAGTTAACTCAAGGCTTCTGATGGAGCTTAGCCCTTGTCATTAAAGGATCCCGTTGCCACCAAGTAACTTTAGAATATAAAAATAGGGCTTAAAAAATTATTGGGTGCATGCGGATGAGCATATGAAATCTTTCATGCTATTATGTTTGAAATCTTCAAAAAAGAGATAATAATATGACATCTCTTCCTTAAGTTTGAGGCACGTTTATTTGGCCCAATGCATTTAGCCCGTAATTGATTACATGTGCATAAGTGTTTGAACAAGAGTTATCAAGAATTTTGAATATTAATTCATCATCAAGAAGGCTTTGTTTTCGTTATTACTTCTAGGCATTTACATGTTTTTCTTTTCTTCATTGATGTATGAGTTTTTATTTAATTAAATTTCCAATTTGTTATGGGTTTTAGATGTTCTTAAGAAAAGAAAGAAAGGTTTTTTTTTTAATTAAGGTAGAATTTAGTTCCTTTGTATATATCTTTTAGTGGAGGAATACTTGTTATGCCACTTACTTCTTTATTTATAGTTATGCACTCTCTCTCTTTCAGAAAGAACAATAGACATAAATGCTAAAAAGCTCCCTCAATTGTTGTTTTTCAAACATAGTGAGAAAAACTAAGTAATCACACTCTGTTTTGCTTTTTTTCTTTTTGGGTTTTTTTTCTTTATTTGATTTTATGCTTCATGGAGAAGCACGACTACAAGCTTCGCTTCAAGAGCTTTTGTAATGGCATAGCTTTAAGAGATCACATAAGGTCTTACATGAAAAAGCTTCCACTACCTCAGAAACCAAAGGAATCTCAATCAACCTTTTCTACTTTACTAAATTTTGAGGCTTCTTTTTCTTCATTTGAAAATGAAGATAACGATCTAAGCTTTGAGCTAAGAGAGAACACAAAGAAAAGCCTTTGCCTATGTAGATCCTAAGTTTTTGTTTGTTGTAGATACTAATGGGTCTATGATTCTTTAAGATAGAGAAAGTGAGATTGAGTCATTGAAGAGCCCAACTTAAAGACATTCCAAATGCACTTGAAACTTGGTGCTTTCAACTATTATTATCATTACACAAAAATTCTACAACAAGAAACTATGAAAAAGTACAAATTGAACAAACCTAGTATGGTTAAGTTGGGATTGTAGAGCATGAACCAGTAAGTTCAATCTTTGATGTAACAACCAAAGAAGATGTCGCATACTGCCTTATTATGCTCTCTAGAGACAAATGAGAGTGAAATCTGGTGCCACATGAAAGAAAGAGATATAATGGGAAATGCAGAAGAAAGAGCTCCACCAAGCCAAAATTTCCATTTATTACACTAGAATATGAGAGTTTTTATATTGAGGCGTAGTATGGCTACAAATTAGTGTTCCATTTGTCTGAAAGCCAAGATTTTGTACTTTAAAGGCACTTCAGGCACACGTAATTTAGAGGATTCACATTCAAATATTTTCACCCATATACAGACGTTCATTTATGGGAATTTTTCATTCTTGTCTAATAGAAATATATCATGGCAATCTCCATAGTGTCTCTTTCTTCTTGTCTCCCTTCCTTATTTAAGGAACAATTTGATCAGGAAAATCCCTTAGTTTTAGGATAGTTTTAGGAAACATAATTCCAATTTACCTAAAAAATGTTATAAAAAAATTCTTAATACATCTAAAGTGAAATAAATATCAATAGGAAACAAAGTTCTAGCACTTTTTAAAATATCCTACTACAATCATTTATGTGAAAAGCTAGAAAAAATATAATCTAAAAGAATGTTAATGAATTGTAAGTCTTGTTATATTTCTCAATCATCTTTCTGGTTAGGATAAAACTAATTTCTTAATGTTAACTCTATTTATCAAAGGAAGGAAATTTAGTTATAAGCCAAAGTAAAACAAAGATAAGGTGAATCATTGTTCCAACAAATTACAACTTTCTAATTTAGATGATTGCTAACCCTCAAGGCTTTCTCAAGACAATCGAACATCAAGCTTTAGGTAATATATATACAACAATAATAATTAAAGAAATTAGATAGAGAAGATGCAAACTAAATGTTTAGTAGCTTAGTCACAAATTTTGCATCAACATATACTTCATATGAAGTGTGAGAGTATAAATTCAAGTCTAATTACTAGCAATGTATTTCCTCTAAGAATGCAACTATAAAGGCTCGTTTAGAATATGGTAAATGCAAAACATGAAATTGGATAGGGAACAGGAGTGCAATTTTTACATGTTTGGTACATTGAAGTCTACAACTCATGGGTGAAGGCTTTCCATTAAATGTGGGAGACACTAATTTGATAAAAGGTCAATGGAAATAGCTCTGATGCATGGGAGAGAGAAATGCAAAGACCATATTACCTTTGACAAATACCCAAATGCTACTTCCTTCCTTAAATATGTCGTCTCCTTCCTTGATCTACTTCCTTCATTCCTTGATCTAAATACTAATCTGGTAGAGGCTCGGGCAATCTGCTTTCTTCCTTAAATTTGTTGTCTCCTTCCTCGATCCAAACCCATGCCAAAAAAGCTATGTTGCCTACTAAAAGTCGATGATGAGCACTAAATCCATAGTTTGTTCATTCTCCTTTGGGGAGTGGCTTGCAAGCATACAGGATACAATGGATCTAATGTTAATTCCAATTAAAAATTAACCTCACAAATGGCCAAATTAAGGCACAAATCCAAAATTTATTCATTCTTATGTTAATTCCAATTAAAAGCAGTAATATTTTATTTTTTTAAGGGGCATCTTAGTCTTTTTCCTTCATTTTTTTAATCCATTCCTAGCTTATTTCTATATCATCAAATATAAAAATATAATTGCATTCATATTCCTTTTTAGGCCATACCAAATGTAATTTTGGCTATAACATTCCACTTTATTCATATTCTTATTCTTATTCAAATTCAATCTACATACTAAATGAGGCCTAAACTTCATTTATTTCCTCTCTACCACAAATAAAGTTCCCAGCACTAAAATTATGGTTGCACTATATTCCACAAACCATAATGTATGAAGCAACAATAAGGTTAGCCATAATCATTTATCCCTTTAATCTCCTTTAACAAAGACATTTTCTCCATTAATGGTTTGCTAATTTTGGAATTTTAAAGTTGGGTTAGGCCTTATTTTTTGGGCCTAGGCTTGAAATTAGAAAGATTATTCGAGCCTAGGCCTAAACTCAAACTTGAGGCAATTGTTTTACAAGTTTAGCTTGTTGTTTAATGAGTCCAACTCATAATCAGATCTAATATGAGTATAGGTACATATCTAGTAATAATAATCAAATGTTCATATCAAAAAGGCATGTAGCATTAGCAAAACAAATGACATGTTGTATTAATAAGTGGCAGAGCCCCATTATCCCCTTAATTTTACAAATTTGAATGTGTGTGTGTGTGTGTGTGTGTGTGAATTCCATAATGTCCAATGAATTTAAAATTTTAAGATATGTGGGGGTATATGTCAAAATTCAATTGGACTTATGGACTTATGAAATTTTAAGACATATATTCCTATATATCTTAAGACTTTAAATTCATTGGACTTATGGAATTCACTGGACATATATATATTATTTGAATTTTTAAATTTAACTTACTATATCCACACATATATTATTTTTTCCTATTTTTCATCATTTCATTTTATTTCTTTTTCTTTTTTCTATTTTCTTCTTACCTTTTTTCCTCCTTTTCCATTTCACCCTCGATTTTCTCTCTCTCTCTCTTTTCAAATTGTCTATAGCTTCTTAGACTTAAAACAATGATTCTTCTTTCTTCTTCTATTGCCCTCTACCAAATATTTTCTTAATTTACATTTAATTAATGCATGCCTTTAATATATTTTTGTAATTAGTAGTTCTATAATAATTAAGGAGAACATAACAAGTTCAAATGTTAATATATTATTTTTATTTGAACCAACAATTGTTTCTGAAAATATATAATGCAAAACTTTATAAAATATTGTTGGATAAAATAGTTTTTGTGGTATTTTGTAGATATATATTTTTATAAATTCATAATCATAAATTTTTATGATTCATTAGATAAACTTTTTTCTTTTAAAATACTATTCTAAATTTTTCATAGAATTATTATGATGTTGTTAGTGATAATGTTTGTTATGCATTATATGAGTATTGAGTACATATATAACTACGTCCCCTTATATAAATAGTGAAATTATCAATATTAATATAAAAAGTAACTTTTGGTATATTACTTATTTAAATTCAAATTTATTTTTAGATTTAGAAAAAAAATATTGTTATTGAATTAATCTTATTTAGCTTAATCTAAAAATTCTAAGAGAAATATTTTATTTAAATAATATACAAAAAAATATTTTTAAAAAATAATATATAAAATAATTTCTATATATAATTTTTTTTACTTTTCTTAACCCAAAGTTTTCATTTATCACTAATAATAACATGTGCAATTTATATCTATAATAAAATTCAAATTTTCTATTATTGTTTATAATTTATTTATAATTTGACTTTTTTTTTTATAAATGTGAAGTTCACCTTGATAGAAAACTTTATTTATTTATTTATTTTTATAAATATTTTTTTTTATCTTTTTGGTCCCACCTTCTAATCTATTAATAAGAGATAGAAAGAAAGTAGGAAATTCCATAGATTGTCAGCATTTGAAAAAGTTAGAACTCTTTTATCGTTTCATATAATATATATACACGCGCGCGCGAAGAAGAGTGCTGAAATATCTGAGCAAAGATATCCCTAGTAATCAGTAAATGTGCACATCACATAGAAATGTGACATCAGCAAAACATATGACATGATGTAGTAATACATATAATTTGTTAGTGAAAAGCACAGAGACGGCAGAAAATTCCATAGACGCATTGTCAGCATTTCAGGAAATTAAGTTAAAATTCTTTTAATGTAATATAATAGATACTTTCTTAACTAACAAGATCGCTGTCTTACCCAAAACTCGTTCCGTTTTGAAGTAATCTTCGATTAATTAACATGAAAATCCTTTGTCAGGCTAACGTAAGTCTAACAACCTCGTCTCAACTAATCTTTATATTAATCCGACTTTGACTCTTGTAATCAGGAAGAGACAACAACGTCATAGAAGACAGGTTTAGGGTTTAATAATATTAATTCATTCCAATCATTGACAATCTTGCTACTTATTTAATCTATTTTGGGAAGCGCATCTCTTTCCGTTGAAAAAAAGACCATATGGGCGCGACGTTTATAATTGCTGCCATTTTTATTGGCTCCCCAGCTCAGTCGAGAATCAGGTTAATATTTGCTTGCATCGAATTGTAGTCATCGCTGGAATGAAGAGAGGGTGCTGTTTCTCATAGGAATCATTCATGTCAAATTTAGGTGGCTTAAATTTAATATATATTTTTTATTTTGATATATTTTTTAAAAAATATGAAATATAAATAGTTTTTTGATTATTAACTTAAAAAAATAATTAATATTTAAAATTTAGACTATTTATATTTAATCTGATCAATTTTTTGACGACTAATACTCTCAACTGTTTCTCATAATTCTCATAAGAATCATTCATGTCAAATTTAGGTGGCTCAAATTTAATGTATTTTTTACTTTGATATATTTTTTGAAAATATAAAATATAAAATAAACATATTCTTTTAATTATTTATTTAAAAAATAATAATTAATATTAAAGATGAGTAGAGAATCTAAGCACTATTTGCTTTTACATTATCTTAACTTTGTATATTTCGACACACCAGCTTGCCTTATTTAAAATAGGGTTTTTATTTTTCATAAAATAAGTGAGAATATATAGTTCTGCATAGCATTATTAAAAATAGGTTTTTTTAGGCCACTAATTGTGGTTTTATTTTTTCAGGCACTAAAAACATAACTTTTTTTTTAAATGATCTAACATGTTCATACGAATTTAGTTCTATTTATTTTGGACAATTGATATTTATCTAATTATATCTCATTTCCAAATGCGTAAATTGGTAAATGTCAGCTAAAATTGGTTTACAGTATTAGTTTTGGTGGATTAAGGAATTGGTTGTATCCATGGCTTCTATCTATGTTTGAATTGTAGTGTTTGGCCTCTATTGCACTCAATTAGGATCCTCTCCTCTAGCACAATATTATTTTCTTGGGAAAAAATAAATACAAGGTATGAGACTAACAAGATAACATCCTATATAGGAGAAAATCTGTTTTCAAAGGCACTAGGGATTTTAACTTGAAAGGTATAGCTAAGAAAAAAATTGCTACCTTATTAATATATAAGTGCTTGATTATTTCACTATGTAGTAACAAATATTATAATATGCAAGACAGAAACTAATGGATTTGACTTATATAATACTTTAAAGTTAGAGAGTCCCAATTTGAATCTTAGAGCTAAAATAAACTAAAAACAATAAAATAAAAGCAAGGTAGAAGGGGGATATATAAAATTTGAAATATTTTAATTGAGGCGTTTCTCAAGTGTACTTCAGTTGAGTTGCACTTGATTTAGATCATTCAAATTTGATTTAGACAATTTATATTTCACTTTTTTAATATTAATTATCATTTTTTCAAAATTCATAATTGAAAGATTATTTTCATTTTATGTTTTACTTCATTTAAAAAATTTTTTAAATAAAAAAGTTATAGAACCTAAACTATTTAGATCAATCTAGACAATCCCAATTGAGGTATACTTGAGGAATGACTCAATTGAAGTGATCAATATTCGAATACATGAAGTGGGCTTCTCTTGGATTAGTATAAAAGATCAATTTTACAAATGACTAATGAAACAATATATATTTACAATAAAACTTTAGTAGCTTTTTTTTTTTTTTTTGACAATTTAGCGGTAATCCATTCAGCTAAACCAATTATAATTTTTTTGATATTTTAAATGTTATAAGTAATTAATAACACTTGTACAAATAATAGCTTCAGCTTCCGTTGGACCTGACCAACAAATTAAATTCAAGAATTATAACATTTTTTTCCCCATAATGGAGCAAACTAAAGAAGATAGAAGGTAATCAAAGAAAATAGGTCAATTGATAAAAGGAGACGAGACATATCTCCTTTAAAATTTGTGTTTGATTTTTTAAAC
The DNA here is from genome assembly GCA_032878935.1 of Erythrophleum fordii. Classification (NCBI taxonomy): domain Eukaryota; kingdom Viridiplantae; phylum Streptophyta; class Magnoliopsida; order Fabales; family Fabaceae; genus Erythrophleum; species Erythrophleum fordii. Next base: position 7,161,315 of record JAVQMF010000029.1, read on the forward strand.
ATGCTCTTAAGATAAACGGAAGGAGGGAGTTATTCTTTTGGAATGCTTTTAATTAAGGTAAATCAAGAGGAATTTTAATTTTTTCTCTTGGGTAATTAAGATGATAATAATGATAGGTTACACCAAGATTACTAATCAAATCCCCAATTACATGTTTGAGATTTGAGTAAATTACACAGGTCTTTCATGAATTTTATTAAAATCATATAATTTTTTTATTTAAAAAATGTATAAAACTTTTTTTAAATAAAAAATTATTTTACACTTTAATTAAATTCTAAAACTTTTTGACCAAAATATCCTCAATTAATTTTTTTTTTTAAAAAAATACATATTTAGATTAATAGAGAATATTTTAGTAAAAAATTTTAAAATTAGATTAAAATATAAAGTACTTTTTTATTTTAAGAAAAATTTATGTATATTTTAAAAATAATTAAAAAAAGATTTATATAATTTCAATAAAATCAAATAATATATGTGTAATTTACCCTTGAGATTTTAAAGTGATCAGCAGAACCTCAATTCAAATGATTACCTTTAAAATCTTTGATTCCTAAAAGGAGTTATTTAACTAGTTTTCTAATGTTAAAAAGTCTTTTTGGGAGAGCTAACAACCAAATAAAACTATCAAGAGAGCGAAGAGTCAAAACTTGCGTATAAAAAAAATAAATAATTATGAAAAAAAATTAATTGTGTAAATTTTAAAGATCTTTTCGGAAATAGAAAAATGAAGGAGGAAGAAAGTATCTTTTACATATATGAATTTCAAGTATCAGATTCTTTTATTAATTTTTTTTACGTCCAATTGATCAAATAAATAGAATAATCAATAATTAACACAAGGACTTGAGGAAGAAGAAACAAAATAGAAGGCTGCTCAAGACTAAAGTACAAGAGTATCCTTTTTAGCTCTTTGTTTGGTGCCGTGCTCATTGATTCGCGCATTGGGATAGCTTGAAAACCACGGATAAAGGGTATGGCTGGATCCTATTGTACGGAGTCTTGTTACGCCTAACAGGTGTTTTAAACTTTTTTTTTTAAAAAGAATTTAGAAATAAATATGAAAAAATATAACAATATTATATAATTAAATTTTTTAAAATGTGATTTTTTTATGGTTAAAATTTTTTCTATAATTATATTTTTTTATATTTATCTTTAAACTATTAAAAACAATTTTAAACTCTGAAAAGACATTATAGGACCCTGCGTAATAAAATTTTGAAATGTTGAGAAAGAGCAACGGAAAAAGTAAAGAAAAAAAAAAATTGAATTTTTTTTTAATTTTATTCTTATTTTTATAATTATTATTTAATTATTATTTAATATTCTCTAATAATAATTATTTAATTATTAAAAATAAGAGTATTATAAATATTTTTTATCTATAAAATTATTATTTTTTATTTTTAACTTTCTGCATATTAAATAAGTCCTTGAAGTTGATTAAATATTTTATACAAATCATGATGTGAAAATAGTATAGTACTTTTTTAAAAATTATATTAATTTTTTAATTAAAAATAAAAATTTGAAGATACTTATTAATTTTAACCAAATAAACATTAAGTTATATATATTAAAAGAATGATAAAATTTTTAAAAAATTGTCTTTATTTTAATGTCATAAAAGTTAAAAAAAAAACTGTCTTGCTTCTTTTAAAAGAATTAAAAAAAGAGGCAAAAAAAAAAAGAGATTAGATTTAATTAATGAGAAGAAATGAAAGGGTTGAGATATTATTCTAACATAGCGGTAGATGTTTATCCGAAAACTAAAGATATTTCCCCGTCTACCTTTAAGGAATCAATGAAAGGTAAATTAATAATATTATCAATTGGCCCCTTCTGTATAATAGAACTTCCCCTTTATCAGCATCGAGTTCCATGGCTAACAAAGCAACGCCACTTTAAAAGGTACATGTTCCCTTTTCTTTTAATAGTAAAATGCTAATTTAATTTCTACATAGATGTCTTCTTTTTCAGTTTAGTAGATTTTTATCTGGCTTTTTAATTTGTTATTCATATTAATTATCCCTTACCTACATTCCCCACTCACACTATTATGGCCTATTTTAATTAATTAATTATTTATTTTTATATAAAAAATTTCAACAGGATTTTTATATTTAGTTTTGATAAAAAAATTTGAATTGTTTTAAATAACAAATATCTCAATATTTTGTTCTTAGATAATAGTAAAGGTAACTATTGATATTAAGCTTTAAGATGAGAGTATAATTTTATTTTTAATATAAAATAAAGAGAATTAAATATTTTTATTTTTAAAATAATTGCATATTGTGCAAAAAGTTGGTTTTATTGTTTAAAATTATAAATTAGAAAAGGGATTGCAATAATATATGTTAAATGCCAAGAAAATCAAGTAATATTTTTAAACAACAGAATTATCATATATAATTTAATCAAATTTCAATAGAAGGTTAGTGCACTTTACTCAAACTTTAATTAATCTATATTAATATATAGCTTTAGAACCTTCTAATTAGTGGTTCCAAAATTATATATTTTATTAAAATAAAATAAATATAAAATATAAAATATAAATTTTGATATAAAGGGAAAGTAACAAGTTATTTAATTTTTCACTATTTTTTAAATTTATTATAAATACTACAAAAAGTAATTATTAATTTATTTTTAGATAATTTATTTTAAAATAAGTTAAACAAATATTATGTACACTTTGATATATGCAGGTAACAAATATATATTAATTAGACAGTGGGCCCGTGAGCACGGTGTCAAAAAGAAAATAGATGGAATTTATTGATAAAAAGAGCATAAATTAAAAAAATATGTCACATCAATCTATATATTTATAACAGTTCGTGAAAGTTACATTATTTATAAATTATTTACTCTATAATTTTTATTAGATTGCATGTCATGTATTGTGTACTTCTGTATAAATATTATTTATGTTTGTATATATATTGTTTATAAATAAAATAAATCTATTAAAATTATTAAAATTAGTAGTAAAATTTTTTAAAATTTAATGATAATGATAATTTTTAAAAATAATTTTAATTTTTAAAGTCTTCTATTATAAATATTTAATAATATGAGTTTTTTATTGTATTTTTATACATATATATATATATATTTTTTTTTTAATTTTTAATTTTTTTAAAAGATGTATGAGATATTTTTTAAATTTCTTGTAAAGAATAGATATTACCTATATGATAATTTTGAATCCAATATATATATATATATATTTGTTATTTTATTTTATTTATTTTTGTCGCGCGCGCGTGCGTTTATCTTTCCAATTTTATCGATTACCCAGGGGCATCTTTTCATTCTTCGACGATTTCTGCTCAGTGTCACAGACCTTAGAACTTCTGAAGCTATTTAAGAATTTATCACATTCACAGCGTCAGAGGCACTGAATCTTATGCTCTGATTTCTAAAATCCAAAATGATAGCATCATAGGTCCCACGCACTCAACAAGTATTTGTTCGATTGTCCTCCTCTTTGAAATTAACCCATTTGGAAATTCAACACGTCAAATAGCGACTTCGGAAGCTAACCCAGGTGACACCAAATCAATACAGAGTCAGCGAGATTCCATTTACACACACACAACACACAGCTTCTCTTCTCTGCTCCGTGTATTCAATTTCTGCGCATTCACCCAAAATGAGCTCGGTTGTTCAGGTAACTTCTTCCCCCATTCGACCTCAGAATTTAATTTCCTCTTGCATTTTGATTTGCTTCAGTGTTCCGTGATTCTCTTTTTCTTCGTTCATCAGGGTTTCACCAAGTCGCTGGCTATGACTGTGCTCTCTGAAATCGGGGATAAAACATTTTTTGCGGCTGCGGTTAGTTTTTTGCAAGAAAATTTGTGTTGGTTCCCTTCTTTATTTGATCTTTTATAATTTTTTTGTCGCTTTCTACTAATTTGAAAACAGTAGTTATAGCAGAATCTGAAAAATTGGCTAAAATAGGCTGTAGCTTAGCTCCTGGCAGTTCATTACGCAAGTCAATTTTTTCCCCCTTTAAAGCTCGTTATATGACGCAAAAAAAAAAAAAGGTTTGTCAGCCGTGGACAATGTACAAGAGCTAGGTACTCTGGATTAATGGGTTGGGTACTGTTGGTCACTATGTGTTTGTATGACATCATCGACAGAAACTTCCAGAGATATTGCCTTGTTTTCTTTTATTTTTTTTTCTTTTGTTTTTTTTTCCTCTTATATTTTGCTATCCTGTGTCTATAGTCTGAAATTTGACGAGGAAATGCGTGAAGTGTTAACAAATGATTTTATTTAAATGAATATATTATGAATTAGCAACCAGTCATGTGTACTATGTTGATTGTTATAAGGTTGCCTTTGAATAATGCGTTCTCAATTGCTGTAGTACTTAGCAAAATAATATGTCCGAAGTGATGTTTGATGAAGCCAGTTTGAAATGTTTAGTAATGTTTGTTTTTTTCTTCAATGCATAGTTGTTAAACAAAAAAAAAAAAGTGCTCGATGTATCTTTGTATGGTTTAGAGAAGTAGAAATCAGAACTCTGACTATCTGATGTCATGATGCTTATTTCAAGATCCTGGCTATGCGATACCCCAGACGGCTAGTCTTGTCAGGTTGCCTATCAGCTTTGATTGTAAGAAAATTTTCTTCTCCCTATTTGGTTCATTGCTATCTTTCTGTTTTTGTCAAGATAACTTGCTTATTATGTCATTTAGGATATTTTCTTTAAGTCTGAAAGTTTTTAGGAAATTTACAAATTTTAGGTTATGACCATTCTATCTGCTGTTCTCGGTTGGGCTGCTCCAAATCTGGTAAGCATTCTTTGTTGCTTGTGAAACTTGACAATTCTCATCATTGTTTTGTGCATTGATTAATAGATCCTTTCAGAGGTATTATCCTTGCATTTAATGAATATGTTGCAAATACTTAACTCAGGTGTTCAGTTTGAGTGAATTACAAAGTCTTTCGATCCAATAGATGAATAGATAAAACAAGAGCAATCGTCTAAAATGTGTTGATTCATTGAATTAGCAATCTGTTCTAGTCCACTCTCATCCTCGGCTAAATCTAACATACTGAAAAAACTGTAATATTGTTTGAGTCTCTAATAGCGAGAATACACAATTAAATGATAGGAGCAAGTCTAGTTAACGTTTTTGTTCTACTTAAGGTTTTGCTTTTACAAGATACATTTAAAGGTAAGACATGGCCAAAAAGATTACCTAACCCTAGGTTTCAACATGTGGCCTTTTAACCTTAACTTGATATGGTTAATGTTACAAATCCTCCTTAATTATTGTAATTATTATTAGAATCCTTGTAACTATAAGTTGACCTTAGGAGTTAGTTTATTTAGCCTTTTTGTCAATCCCTAATAGTTAGCGATTTGTCTCTTATTTATTTTCTTTCCTTTCCTAGAGTACCTTCCTCTTTACTGTATTAATACCCATCTACTTTGATTCTTTTTTAATAACAAGAACTTTGGACTTTTTGTCATAGTATTAGAGTCCCATAGTTTCTAGGCATTTTTTCATCTTGGCTTTCGTGGCCATTTTTTGATTGCAGCCTTCAGTGCTAACGTGATTTATGGTTTTGTTGTTTTGGATCTTTACTTGACCTAAACACTACCTCCAAATATCCCAGACCTTGTCGATCAACGTTTCCTAGTTGATCAGACCACCAACAGTTGCTGCATGTGCCACCACGTGCCACCATAACATCCCTGTAGCAAGTCCCACATGTCAGTGCATGACACCTCCTCTCCGACTGTCATCAACCAAGATCATGTCACCAGATATTTTGGAAGTTTGCCCAAGGGTTCTCCAATTCTCTTGTGGCTTTGAAGGTGGTGTTCTTTTAGCTACAGTCAAGTTTATTGATTCTGTTTGCTGTTTTTTTCGTTTTTTGTCTCTGTTGTGCTGCTGCCCTGACCATGTCTAAGCCTACATAACTAACAAGATCTCTGACGTATCCCTGAGTAGTCACATTGCCCCGTGAGTGATTTGCCACACATTCAACCCCCCTATAGATTGGATGGGAAGAATTAGTTGAAATGGTCTCAAATGGTTTGCACATTCCTAATAGGATGAGGCAAGTTGAGTCATTTGCTAAGCACGGGTCCTAAACTAGGGGATCCCAAATTTAATGCCTGGGATGAAGAGAATTCTTTGGTAATGTCTTGGTTATGGAACTCTAGGTTACCAAAGATTGGTGACTCACATGTTCCTTCACTTTGCTAAGGAGATGTGGGATGTTGTTCAACAAACATATTCCAAAGTTCGCAATGCAAAACAAATTTATGAGATTAAGACCAAAATCTCCACTAACCAAGGCAACCAATTAGTCATTGAGTATTTTAATTTGTTGAAAGGCCTTTGGCAAAAGATAGATTATTACCAATGCATTCAAATGCAATGTAATGAGGATACAATTATTCTTAAGTGATTTGTTGAAAATTGGGGGATTTATGAATTTCTTGCAAAATTGACTATCGAATTTTGATATTGTGCTAGTCCAAATACTTGACAGAGAGGAGTTGCCATCCTTAAATGATACAATTGCCATTATATTGGTGGAAGAAGGAAGAAGGAGTGAAATGATTGACATCTCACCAGTGGAGAGTTTTACTTTAACTTCCAAGCATTCTATGCAGAGTTTTGATGAAGTGAGAGGGCAAACTGAACAATCAAAATAGTCCAACAAAGACACTTTACAGTGTATCTACTGTACAAGCCTAGATACATTAAGGAGAAGTGTTGGAAGCTCTACGATAAGCCTCAACCCATGAAGAAGGGACTTGGTCAGGCCCATATGGCAACTATAAATTCTAGCATTGAGGAAAACTCCACTATTACTAATTTCAACAGAGAAGAAATTAAAAAGTTACGAAACTTATTAGGGACATTGGAGAAAACTCATACAAGTACTTGTTTTTTGGTATTCTCAAGTATTTCGTCTCATTCTTCATCTATCTTTTAATTTTGTCTTAAATGCATTAGATAAAGTTTCTTTTGACTCATGGGTCATTGACTTAGGGGTCATTGATTATATGACTCATTTTTCACAAAAATATATTTCATATACCCTTTGTCCTAACAATCGAAAAATCACCATAGCTAATAGATTAATCATTATTGTGGTTGGTTAAGAAGGTGTTTGTTTAAGTAATTGTCTTATGCTTAAAGAATGTGCTTCATGTTCTTAAACTTTACACCAATCTTATCTCAATTCAAAAACTTATTATTAATTCTCAGGGCAATGTAACATTTTTCCTTAATCATTATATATTTCAAGAACAAGGCATGAAGAAGATAATTGGGTATGCGAAGGAGAAAGATGATTTATATTATCTTGAAGAGAAAAATGGACAAAATAGAGTTCAAAGTTTGTCATCTTTTTCTATTCATTTCAAATCTTTCAAATCCAACAAAGATAAGATTTGGCTTCACCATCTTTGTTTAGGTTATCCATCATTTTATGTTATCAAAATAATGTTTTCTTCTTTGTTCAAGAGATTAGCTGTTGAAACTTTTCATTGTGAAACTTGTGAACTTATTAATCACAAATGTGCTTCTTTTTCAATCAGTAATGAAAGAACTTTTGTCCTTTTTACTTTAATTCATAGTGATATTTGGAGTTTTTCTATTGTATCTAATATTTTTAGAGTCTAATGGTTTGTTTCATTTATTAATGATTGCACTCGAGTGGTATGGATTTACTTGTTCTAACAAAAATCTAATGTCAACTTTGTATTTTTTATTTTCTACAATATAATTAAATCTCAATTTGGGGTTGGGATACAAAGATTTCAATATGACAATGCAGAGGATTTTTTCAATTAATTTCTATCTATTTTTTTCCAAACACAAGGAATAATACGAGTCCTCTTGCATTTATACACCTCAACAAAATGGGGTAGTTGAGTGGAAAATTGGTCACCTACTCGCCAATACAAGAGCTTTTTTGTTTCAAAATAATATTCCAAAACAATATTAAGGAGATGTCGTTTTAACTGCTACTTATCTCATTGCTAGACTTTCTAGCCAGAGTCTTGGTTTTTACAGTCCAATACAAGTTCTCACACAATTTTTTTCAAATTTTAATACATCTAATAATCTTATTCCCAAAATCTTTGGATGTGTTGCCTTTGTTCATGTGCATTCCCAGAACAGGATGAAATTGGATCCTCGAGCTCCAAAGTGTATTTTCATTAGCTATTCTTTTACTAAAAAATGTTACAAGTGTTATCACCTTCCAATGAGAAAATTTTTTATCTCTACTAATGTCACGTTTGCTGAAAATACTTAGTATTTTAACAATTCTCCTCATCAAAGGGAGAATTCCTCTATGACAGATTTAGATATGGATTTCTTTCTTTTTTAATTCCCAAAGTTGCTAGCAAATGCCTCATTTGAGACTTTGTTACAACCTATTGCCATACCCGAGCCCAAAATTGCAGCCCAAGCAAACTTAAGACTCTATTAATCCATTACAGGTCTATTCTCAAAGGAAGACACCGATCTCCCAACCAGCGTTAGTCCAATCATTTCCTTTTGTCTCTATTAGTGTTGAGATAACACCTCTACCCATTGATATTGTTTCTAAAACTTTTTTACACAATGATTATGATATTCCAATTGCATTACGAAGAGACACAAGATATTGTGCTAAGTACCATTTATCTTCTTTTTTTTTTTCTATAAACATTTGTCTCGTAACCATAAACCTATGTCACTAGTCTACATGCCATCCTTATTCCTAAAACTTTATTTGAGATATTGCAGAATGAGAATTGGGTACATGTTATGAAGGTTGAAAAGGAAGCACTTGAGAAAAACAAAACTTGGAACTTGGTGTAGCTAACAAAAGGGAATAAACCCGTTGGTTATAGATAGGATTCACCACTAAATATAATTTAGATGGTACCTCAGAGCAGTACGAAGCTCGATTTGTTGCCAAAGGGTATACGTAGACCTATGGCATAGACTATGTGGAGACTTTTACTCTAGTTGCTAAAATGAATATAGTAAGAGTTTTATTATCTGTGGCTACCAATTATGGTTACAAAATCTAATAGTTTTATGTCAAGAATGCATTTTTACATGGTGACGTTGAGGAAGAAATCTATATGGAGATATTATCAAGATTCGACTCCCACATTGAACTAGGCACTGTGTGTAGACTAAAAAAGGTGTTATATGGGCTAAAATAGTTCTCAAGGGTGTGGTTTGGGAGATTTTTTATAACTGTGCTTTCTATGGGGTATAAGTAGAGTTAAGATGACCATATTTTATTTGTGAAGTATTCATCCTCAATAGGAGTGACCGTACCAGTTTATGTGGATGATATCATACTCACTGAAGATGATTTAGAGGAGATAGAATTGTTAAAAAGATAGTTGATAAAGAAGTTTGAGATCAAAGAACTGGGCAGACTAAAATACTTTTTCAACATTAAAGTTGTTCACTCACAGCAAGGTATTTTATATTATAGCAAAAGTATGTTTTAGATTTATTGACAAAAATGGGCAAACTACCCATAGAGTTAAACCATAGACTTTGTGAGGCACTAGACGATTAGCCGATTAATAAAAAGTCTTATCAAAGACTTATGGGAAAATTGATTTATTTGTCTCATACGAGGCTTGATATAACTTATGTTGTGAGTATGGTGAGCCAATATATATACACAATCCTAAAGAATCACATCTCGAGGCGGTTTTTAAATTTTCAAAGTACTTGGAGGGTACACCCAAGAAAGAAATCCGGTTAAAAGAGGGTAAGGGATTGACTACTATGCAAGATTTCTACTTGATAGCAGATCAACTTCAAGGTATTGTACTTTCTTAGGCGAAAACCCTGTCGCTTGGAAAAGCAAGAAGTATAATGTGATAGCAAGTCTAGTGCAGAAGTTGAGTTCAGAGTGATGGCATTCAAAATATGCGAATTATTATGGCCGAAAATTATTTTAGATAATTTAAAGATCAAGTGGGAAGGTTTGATGAAGCTTTTTTCCACTATCAATATTACCTATAACCTTGCACAACATGACCATACTAAATATATTGAGGTCAATAGATACTTGGTTAAAGAAAAATTGAATAGCGGTCTAATCTATACTCTTTTTCTTTCTATTTGTGGTCAACTAGCAGATGTGCTTATCAAAGAATTATCTAACGTCATCTTTTAGAATATAATCATCAAGTTTGGCATGGATGATATCCACTCACTAGCTTGAGGGAGAGTGTTACAAATCCTCCTTAATTATTGTAATTATTATTAGAATCCTTGTAATTATTAGTTGAACCTAGAAATTAGTAGATTTAGCCTTTTTGTCAATCCCTAATGGTTAGGGATTTGTTTCTCATTTATTTTCCTTCTTGGAATAGCTTCCTCTTTACTATATAAATATCCATGTACTTTGATTTTTTTTCAATAACAAGAATTTCAGACTTCTTGTCAATTAACAATTAGTAATGATCAACAATTAATTAGGTCAAGTGCATGTAATGAGCTCTTGTTTAGCAATGCTACTTTATTTTTTCTGTGATTTCTGCACATAGTGGTCTTCATGTAATTCTGCAGATTTCTCGTAAATGGACTCATCACATAACGACATTGTTGTTCTTTGGTTTTGGGCTATGGTCCTTGAAGGATGCCATATTTGAAGAAGGGTGATGATTTATTATTTCTCACATCAATTTCTGGTCCTTTTCTATCGAACATAAGTTCTCATCTGCATTGATACTTTTGGTGTACTGATGCTGGATTATTTCACTTCACAGGGAGGCTGAAGAACTGGCTGAAGTTGAAGCGAAGTTGGTTGGGTTTTCACTTTTATTTGATTTCTTATTTTAATTCAATTTTTTTGTTTACTTTTTAACATCATCCTTGTATTGTGATTAGGATAAGGATTACAAGGCTAATGGTGGATCCACAAAAGATAGCAATAAGGTATAGCAATAATATTCACCCAATAAAACAAGTCTTGCTTTCATCCTCTCTATGCCCTATCATGGCCTATCTGTTGGTTTTGACCATATTGAAAGTTAGGTCTACCTGTTGATCATGCTATTAACAAATAGTAAGCAATATCATGGTTAAAAGTGTTGATTGTTTGTTAGTTTTATAAGTTTATTATCATACGTCATCTCATGCCATGTAGATCAAATATATAGTTCCAAACTTACAAGTAGCTGAGGTGGGAGGCCATGATCCTAGACAATACAATAGGTTGACAATGTTGGACAGTCTCTCTTCTTGTCCAGGGTTTTCTCATTTTTTAAGAAAATTTCTTTTGGGCATTTAAAGTTCTGTCCACCTATCTTATTCTTATATTTTGTGAAAGAGTCACATATCCTGAAATTTTTTTAAGGTCATAAAAGCAACTGAACTAAAATGGTACTGAAAGTAGACAATTGTAGCTAAATCTATGTATCTTCTACAATTTTATGAGACTTCTAGGCATAAAATACATCGTTTGTTATTCATATTGGGCAAATTATGTTTCACTATATACTTAATTTTTATGCTTAAATTCTGGATTTGATATCTAGCATTAAGATTGAGCCAATTATTTCCATAACATGCTTGCATTATCAATTAGTCATGTCAATTATTGTTATCTTCTTATAGCCTGTGAACTTAATGGTATTAGTCTAGCTCTGAAAGAAGTGGATGCAAAGTTGAAATCAGGATCTCATGGGATTTGGGAGCCTTTTGTTATCTTTGCCAAATATTTCATTTTCCCTATGTGCATATCTTATGCAAATTTCCCTCTTTCCACATAAAACGGATGTAAACAGAATTAAAATAGCTGTAACTACCAGAAAATAAAAAAGAAACAGAGTTAAAACAGTTGTAATGTAACCTTAGAAAGATTCTTGATGTTAGACAAAGTCAAAATTATTGAATCCGTCTAAGTGAACTCTTGTTATTAGTATATTTATTATTTATAATTTTATAATAATAACAATTTTTAATGATTATCATTTGGTTAGAGGATCCTTGGCAAAACCCTTATAACTACTATAACAGCAACCAAGAGAGAAATCCTAGATAACTATATTACATATTGATTGTTCTGCAAATATTTAAACATTGAACAAGGCACATGAAGTCCTGCAGGAAATGCTTTAATTCCAAGTTGTCAATTATGATAACTCCTTATTGTACCTGAGGGAATTTTTCAATGAGATTGAAATTTTTGTAGGTTGACCTTCCGTGTGAAGTCATAATATAATTTTTTTTTTTATTGTAGTGCAGAAAGACATCGCCATACTCTTCTACTTGCACAATGACGCTAACAATGCTAAACTGATGCATGGATATATTTATGAGTTGGAATAAGGAGCTTTCTAGTTGTTATTCCAAGAATTGATTATTTTCAGAACTGATTTATCAGACTATCATACTTGGTGTTCTAAATGATGCACTCTCATTTCCAGGTTAATGATTACTTGAAAAAGCATAAACGGCCATTTTTTGCTCAGTTTTTTTCCCCCATATTTTTAAAGGTAATAAATAATATTTCCTCTAAAGATTGTTTATTTGTTCACTGACCTTGGGTAACATCTGATTCACATTATCTTGTCCATTATGGAGGCATTTTCTATCAACTTTTTCGGTGAGTGGGGTGACAGGAGCCAGGTTAGCATATTTACATATTTTTGTTTTGTTCCATGATCAGAGACTGGTTCAGCACTTATCTAAGCTTTAATTCGTTTGTTTCAGCTGGCTACCATTGGTTTGGCTGCTGACGAGAACCCATTTGGTGTGGTTCTTGGGGGCATTTTGTAAGTTTTGACTATTCTTCTATCTTTAAATTAGGGTCACCCTTTTTTTCATTTTGGGTGGAATTTTTGGTTTTTTGCCTTTGGTTGCCCATGTTATTTCAGTAGTAGGCGGGTGTGCATGCCTTGCAAATGCAATACGCTTGTCTGGAAGCATATACATGGCTGCAGGATGTTTCACATGCCTAAAATCCAGCAACTACTTGGGAGAGAACTGTAATTTGTAATTTTTCTATTTTCAGGGGACAAGCATTGTGCACTATTGCTGCTGTTGTTGGAGGAAAGAGTTTGGCATCTCAAATATCTGAAAAAATAGTAATACATTTTATTCTTTTTGTTTGCCTTGAATATGGAAATTACACCCTCCAGCTTTGGCTTTATCAGTGCATGATTTACAATGTGATATGTTGTCCACATGATATGATTTTCCCCCCTTGACTTCCGTTATTAAAGTTGGTATCCTTTTTCTTTTAAAAAGCTCATAGATCAAGTTTTCATCATAACTTCTTCAAAATGGGTCAATAGAAGTTTTAGACTACCAGGAAACAGGGGAAAAAAGTTAGAATTTTGGATTAAGTAAAATTTATTTACCTTTAACAGAAGGTTGACGCAATAATTAGGGAATCAACAGGTGAGCAACGAATCACATTTAAAGTTGACTGGTATAATCACATTTATTTTTTGTATTTCTGCCTGTATATACTGTATGACTGGTATAATAGTAAGATGGGCATATATGTAATGTAAAGTTGAACTTCATATCTTGCAGATTGCACTCTCAGGTGGAGTTCTTTTCATTGTATTCGGTATCCAGTCATTCCTTACTCCAGTTGAATCATGAAGGCTATGCTATTGGTCACTAATTACACACTTTTACAGTATATGTGAGAGTGGTTGCCTGCCAAAAAAACCCAGCTTCTTGCCCTTGGTATCTTATGGGTAGAGATTTTTTTTTTTTTTTTGACTTAATAAAATTTAAGGGTCAAAATCAAATGTAGCATAGCTGGACAAGATCTGAATTCAATATTTCAAGTTTAGATAAGCGTATTGTTCTTTTAATTGTATAACTACTTTTCATCTCTGTCTTCCTCTCTCCATCTGTGTAGTGAATGCATGCATTTCCAAAACTTTCTTTGACAGAGGAATCAAAGAACCAATTTAGAAAGATAAAAGTATCATCTTTAACTACCTAGCTTTTTTTTTTTTTAAAAATTAACTGTGCTCTAGGACGCTGTTACAATCCTGGCCTTTGGTCTTCAATATTTCACCATGTTTTGCGGTCTTGGCACCCACATAGGTTGGCTTTGTGCTAGTTTTTTAAGCTTAGCTGAACACTAATAGTTATGCCAACACCTACGCCACACATTTGCATCTAGGACTGTACTGGAATTTGATACCGGTTGATGTGATCTGAGCCATGCTAAGAATCCATCTCAATAGGATAGCTTTCTGGGTGGGACTGTCTCAAGATTGAAGTACTATCCAATATATTTATTTTTTGTCCAAAGACTAATTTATTGGATGGGAGTGTCTCAAAATTTAAATACCATCTTATGTCGTGAATTTTGCCCAAAAACTAATCTATTAGGTGGGAGTGCCTTAAGTACCATATTATATCTTTATTTTTAACCAATCATATCATTGCATATCTTTTCAAGAGCCAGGTCCACACTAGCACACTCTAATGGCTTTCACTTTGATGGTTCTTTCCTATGTCGCCCTTTTTGTGTGTTTTCAAAGAAAACGTCAATTGAGAAACTTATTTCTAACGTCCACTCAGGCTGGCTTTGTAATAGTTTTCTAATCTCGAGCGAACACCACAATATTCACACCACCACCTATGCCGGACAATTGAAACTAGGATTGTAGTGGAATGGTTAAATATTAGTCGATGTGATTTGAGCCAAAAGGAAAATCTATTTGTAAAGACTAACCTGTTGAGCGGGAGTGGTTCAAGACTCATCATTTTATATCTTTTTTTCTTTTTTTAACATGGGCCATATTAGACACTATCTAATCAATATATCAATATATTATATAAAAACTTGTGTGAGCTGCAACTTATAAATAGTGCAGCTTCAACTTGTGAATAATGTGATTTTCATGGGTTGTATGACATGACACTGTTGATGTCTGTACATGAACAGTGTATAGTCATACATTTATTGTTCACTCTTTTTTTTTTTTAGTTTTTTTTGTGAGACTCACAGGTCATTTTTAAATTTCCCCCTGCATCTTGCAGGAGACAGGACCTAATTTGATAATTATAAGCAAGCTTGACTTGGAAAAGAAAAAAAAGACAAATGAAATTTTTTAGGTGATTATTGGTTCCTCTAATAAAAACCTAATATGTAAATATTTTATATAACTCAACATCATACTATTGACTCATTCAAAAAGATTTTGTACATGTCATAACTTTATTCAAGAATTCTATGGCAAACATTTAAGAACACAATCAACGTTTTTTTTTTTTTGAAAAAAAAGGAAGGGGAACCACGGGGGTGGAGAAGAAAGTTTGGGGGAAGACTTAGCCTTGCATAGGCCTCTCAATAAATTTTGGTTGAATCCTCATGCTCATGTATGACAAGTTTGGATTCCAAATCTAGACCAGAGACCAGAAAACAAAAATAAAAATATTCATTTTATTACATTTTGGATTTTTCATTGCGCTGCACAGAAAATACATTTTTTAGAAAAAAATTATAGTTTAAAAAAAATGTGCTGGTCCCCTTATTTAGGGGGCACAACACCTTCTTTACTCATGTATGACAAGCTTAGATTCTAAGTATGTTTTTTTTTTCCCTCAATTTTTTTCACTATAGGCTAGAGACCAGAAAATAAAAATAATAATAATAATAAAAATCTTCATTTTATTACATTTTAGATCTTCTGTTGCATTACATAGCAAATACATTTTTTAAAAAGGAAAATTGAAGTTTAAAAAAAAATATTGGTCCCCTTGTTTTTTCTTTTTTTTTTTTTTTTTTTTTGTTGTTGGGGGGGGGGGGGGGGGGGGGGGGGCAGAGAAGTCAGTCTTGTTTTATTATGGAAATATCAATGTCAAATTTATATTTCTATATTCAGCAATAATTCTATCAACCAGTTAGCTTTTATAAAATATCAAACATTGATGGCTTTCCCACAAATTTTTTTTTTTTTACTCTATCTCCAATGGACCAGCCTGGCTTTCAAAGGCAGTTACTATATCCAAGAAATTGCCCCGAGTTGAATAACCTATAAAATTCTGTCAATTTATCCTTGGGTTAAAAAAGAAACAAGAAGCTTCAAAGTGGTGGGGAAATGTATGCCAATGGCAAATACGAATAATAGAGAGTCTTATGGATCTATGTCACTGAACACCAATACCCTTTTTTGTCAATAGGATTTTCAAGTATTGAATTAAATAAAAATTAATATAAAAATTAATAATTCTTTCAACTTAACAGAACATTGGTGTACCAAAGGCGCCATAGAATTCACCAAACACTTCTTCAGATTTTTTTTTTTTTTTGGTCGTTTGATCCCATTTCAGATTGGTTCAACATATGGGATTGGACAAGGGACGAAGAGTAATTTTATAGAGATGTTGATTCTTCAAAATGTAGAACTCTTTCATCAATTAAATGCATTTCAAGATTTTTCATTTTAATTTTTTAATTTATAATTTAATCAATAAATTATAAAACAGGAAGTGATCTAACTGTAAGAAACATAACCTTTTGAGAATTGGAGTTTTCCATAAAATCCATCATCAACAAAGTGCAGATTCGCAGCAATTCTTTTCCTTTTGGGTCTTCCAATGTATGTGGCCCACAATGAGGCATAGCAAACTTGGGAGTTTTCCATTTACTTTTGGTCCATCCAAACTTTATATGTGAAAGGCCCAAAGAGAGAAATGTAGGAGACCCGAAGTACTCCAATTGTTGCTAATCCACGACTAGTATTTTATTTTGGTCTCCTATGATTGCTGTATTTTTTAATTTAATTTTTTATAAAATTATTTTTTAATTTTTTCTCTTAGATATAAGATATTTTTTAATTTAATCCTTCAAATATAAGTATTTTCAATTTGATTACTTATAAATAAAACATTATCAGTAATATTTTTCTATTAAATTGAGCAATATCTAGATGTGAAGAATCATTATCAATAATGATTTTATTTGTAAAGAACTAAATTAAGAAATACTTATATGTGAATGATCAAATTAAAAAAAATTATGAGATGTTAAACTAAAAAATACTTTATTTATGAAGAACCAAATTAATAAGATAATTTTATAAAAGATTAAATTAAAAAATACTTTATTTATAAAAGACTAAAATGAGGTTTGACTAACAGTTTTTCATTGCTCTCTGGAAAAATCTTAAGGATGTATTTTCTTTTATATTAATTTGATAGATTTAGGATATTAATGTTACAATACTCCACCATCAGTGGCCCAAAATTGGCATAATTTCCTCTGAACTTGGATAAATTTGTCTCGAAGGGTTTGATCGAAAACAACAGACAACTGATTCCGAAAAAGTATATATATATATATATATATATATATATATATACACACCATTGACAACTTTTTAGGATTAGGTGACCAAAAACATGGTCATGAACCTTTTAATATTAGTGTGGCTAGCTTTTCTGGCCCAGAAAAAACACAAGTGTGGCTAGTCTTGAATGGATGAGAAATGGTTAATGAAGGCGTACTAGAACATAACTAACGAAATTTTTTTTGGGATAAAATATTGTGTGTATAAATAGAATGGTTATGATTGCATCAGCACATGGAGGGTCGATATATGCATGCAACATTTGGCATCTTATGTATATGCACTATAATACAATTAAAAATTGGAAATTAGATCCTTTCTATATTCTAAAAGATGTGCAAAGGGTGTGCAGCGTTCTTGGGTCATTTTAATTATTTATATGTAATCTGAATAATTTATTTATTTTTGGGTTTTTTTTATTGTTTTTTGTTATAGAAGATGCAAAACATATAATAAAAATATTTTTTAAATTATTGACTTAAAAAAATAATAATTAAACTTTAAACCATCCAAATTTAATTTAAACACTTCAAGAGTGCCACACATAGCATGTCCATCTTTTGGATGCACAGAAGATTTGAATGCTAAAAATTGCTTCTATAGTATTGAAAGAAAAGTGTCAACAAAAACAAAGTATCACTTATATTAGAGTATCAAAGCTAAAAAATAAAGGTCAAATTATTATTCTTTTTTCTTTTTTTTTTTAGAGATGCTAAAATTATATGACCATTTTTTTAAATTATAAAGACATATATAAATCTCCTCAAACTAAAGTTTGTTTAAGGATAATACTGATTTCTTTAATTAAAAATGCAACTCATTAAATAATATTTTTTTAAATTTTTATTTTAATATTATTTATTTTGCATTGAAAATCATAAATTTAATTTATTCTAAGTTTAGATAAATGACTATTTTATATTAGTCAAATACATATTCAATACTTGATATTTTATATACATAATAGATATTAAGAGTATCTTGATCAAAATAAATATAATTATAACTTATCTTTTATAATGGGGAGGTCAATGTGGTGCATGTTAAAAATATAGGAGGGAGATAATGAGATGAGATTAAAGTATACTTGAAATAATACTTGAATCAATTGATTTGTGTGAAGCCTAGAATGAAAAGTGCTGAGAGAATGAAAGCGAAAGATTGCAACTCATAATACTCAGGGCCTATTAAAAGGTTGCAAAAAAAATAGATTCTAATAATTATAAATAAGGTAACTAACTCTAAATGACTTAGAAGTTGGAAGTTAGGGCTTATTCTTGAATGAGCTTATAAACAGTCCAATAACAAACATTCAAAGAATCTGTCTTCTCATGTAAAAGATCAATCCACGCATATCTATAGTGGTTATTAAAAAAAAAAAAGGTAGTGCAATACTTGAAACCTCCTTTGGCAACAAGAGTAATAAGTCTATAAATATTTGTATGAATCGTATCAATTTGTCTTAGTTCTTACTTGTTGATTTGTTCTTAGCTCCAAGAAGGAATTTTCCCTTAATGAAATCAATACAAAAATCTAAGTTAGAAAAGTTTAACATCTTATCTAAGCAATTTTTTTTTCCAATTTCTCCCTAGAGATGTGATCTCAATGACTATGGCATAACAAGAAAGAGGTTTTTATCAATTCTATGATGTTTATTTCCCACAATAGCATTAGTAGTAGAACCATTAGATTGAATAGAAATATAATCTAAGTTCAACACATCTAAATCATTACTCAAAATATTAGAACCAACATTAGAAAAATCAAAGTAAATGATAATTTTGCCACTTTCTTATCAAAAGGGATAGCTATATTGGCCTAAAATTGAAGTAGAAATCAAATTCCTCCTTGATTAGTAACATACATGATGTCATTTAGTTCTAGTACATTTCTAGTAGACTAATTCAAACTAATAGTTCTTATAAGGTCAACTACTATAGCTACATTAACACCAACAATAGTCCTTTCTTTTTCACTAGGCTTCCTCCCATTTTTGAACCTCTATAAGAAATCCACAACATGAATAATAGCAAGAGAGACCAATCACTAAGAATTAAAGGAAATATCAACAACATTGAATAAAAAACAAATTAGAGTTAGAAGGCAAATGCTAAGAGTACCTTCCTTTTTATGCTTATTTTTTAAGTTTATAAATAGTATACTATCTTATGACCCAAATTCTTGCAATAATTGCATTTGCCATCAAGAGATTTTTTTTCTTTGGTCCTATATTGTTATCACATTTACCACCTTTCTTACTCTCATCTTTCTTATCCTTATAATTGAACTTGAGCTTCTTTCCCTTGTGAAATTCACATAAACTTGTTGCTAGATTCACAGGACAAAAGATTGACAACAGGAATGGAGGTATTTACCTTCTTCATAGACTTTTCCTTTTATGAGGCAATAGCAATTAATTGATTAACAATCAATTCACCTTGTTGAGTATTATAAGAAATCTTCGTAGTTGAAACTTAGATGAGAGAGATTTAATAATGCACTAGATAAGGAATTTGTTCCCAAATGAAAATCAAAATATTCAAGCTTATTGAAGTAGTTCACAATTTTCATAATATGTCCACAAACACCAGACATATCATCATAACAAGTGTTTTGTGTGAAGCTTAAAGTGGGAAGTGTTAGAGAGGAAGAAAGGGAAAGGTTATGATTTCACAATACCCTAAAATAACAAAGAGTTTATTAGAAGGTTGCAAAAGGACAAGTTTTAGCTAATATAAATAAAATAACTAGTTTTAGGTATGCTATAAATTGGACCTTATTCCCTGATGGGATTATGAATAGCCCAATTTATTATAAGTTATCTATAACTTGTGACTCAATCCATTTAGTAGTAATAACTTAAAACTAATTATTTGATATTATTAAAATACAATTTGCTAGTTAGTCTAACAATTGATTCATGCTAATCTATAATTAAATTAAAAAAATATTTTAACAACACATATTTTATTTTAGGGGAAGGGTATATAATTTTTTAAAATAGAAGAAAGTGCTATATAATTTAGGCATCTTTAGAAGGAGAGAAGTGTAATTTAGTATATATATATATATATAAAGTAAAAAGAAAGACAAAATGTAAACATTCAAGTAAAGCCAACTCAAGTTGGTTTATAAAGAAAATGGCTCCATGCTTGCCATGGCCATGGCTAAAGTGAGTGTCAAATAGTAATGGATTCTTCTAACTTCATACCACTATCAAACCTCTTAAATGGGAGTGTTTAGGGGAATTCCTAAAATACATTCACAACAATTCATTTATTATTTCTCATGAACACAAAACCAAAACACTTTGACATAACCAAAGAAAACACTCATTTAAGTCTTGAAAGCTACATTGCAATTTCTTACCTACTTTACTTTACCAAATTACTCTACTATCTAATACTCCTAACACTAGCCTTCGCCTATGTTATTATTCAAACTAACTTACAATGTTACAATTGAGTTTATAATTTACTTTTTAGAAGTTAAATTTAGGATTTTTATTGTGTAGGAACCAAATCCAAGTGACCAATTGCATGCTTTATCCTACATCAACAAAATTCTTAACTTTTGAGCTTACTACTAACACAGCAAATGATGAGGGGAAGTGGAATTTTCTCCAATCCAATGATGGAAAAGTTAGAAAAAGAAATAGCAGTTACTTTTACCAAGGAGAGAACTTATATACTTAGCCTTATATAATTAACATTATTTCTCCAATTAGTTAATCACATCTAGATTTTTTAACACCTTATTAGCCTAGTTACTAACACCATTAGCTAACCTTTTAATTTTAAAAAAATTCCTAATTGAAGTTCAAGCATTAACAAATCTTAACCCCCAATTTGAAGCAAAGTTCGATGAACTAAACAATTGCAATGCAAACAAGTATGTATGATTGAGGCAGGGTTGCAATATAAACAACTTAGAATATAAATTCAAAGAATTTTCAAGGTTTTGAAATGATCTCCTTATACATTCGCAAGCTCTTTTAGCAATTCCATGATATTGAGCTCTATGATTTCACAATCTTTGCCGTTGTCTTTTACCTCCTCCTTAACATTAAATTTTCTAGTTCAAAGGAGATGAGCACTAAGTGGACAATTTTGATGAGATAAGGTAGAAGATGGGAATCACATCTAGCTTGGGATTTTTTGGATTTTTTTTTTTTTAACTAAAAGGTTAGTTAACAATGTTAGTGATTAGGCTAATCATGTGTCAAAAAAATATAAATGTGATAAGCTAATTAGAGGACTTGATTTTAAGTATATAAACTTTCCCTTTTAACCAAAAGGATTTAAATTCAAGACCTCCCAATTTCACCTAACCGCCCAATTACACTTCCAAGCACCTAACACTTGTTGCAATTGAAGAGAGTCCATATTAGGCTATTGGCCAAAGAAGATTCTAAAAGCAGTAGAGAATGCATTCTAATATAGCTTGAAATAGAATAGCACAAAAGGAGAAGCTCAAAGAACTTACCTTTTGCAACACAACTTGAAAGACATAAAATAGGAAGAAAGAGAAGGCTATGGTCTTTTATGTTGGGAAGCTTACTATTGAGTTGAAACTCACAAAGGAAGCAATTGCAAAAATGATGATTTGGAGAAGACTCTTAAATAGGGGAGAAGCAAAAATGAAGTGACAAGGCTGTCCTCTTTGTTTTTATTGTGATGAGTGAAGGGGCACACCATGTCTAACTTTATATTTAGCTTGTAACATTTTCCTAAAACTTCAAGTAGATCATTTAGGTCCCATTTAGTTGCTTGCAAGGGAGAGGGAATTTCTTTCCAAATTATGTGCAATGCTTATTATGTCTTTATAATTATTATTCAATATTATCTGTTTTTTTTAATTACTTTTTCGTAAAATGTAAAAGTCATATAACCAAATTAGTATCCTTCAAGTCTTACAAACTTAAGGTTAGTAGTTCAACTTTGCCTTTTGTAACATTTCCTTTCTTTCACTCTTTTTTTTTTACTAATATTATTTTGCTTTGGCCAAAATTCAAATATTATTTCACAAAAGTTACATTCTTGACCTTATGTCTATTTTTCCTAGTTGTACTATGATCCTAAATAATTTCTTAACATTAAAATTAAGTTCTTGAAAACCTTTAAGACATGTCATTGATTTTACGTTCTTAGAATTTTTCTTGTCAGCCATACTTCATCATCTTATAATAATGATAAAAATATGTACTTTAGCTTAAAATAGTCACTTCTCTAATGTTACAATTTAAGAAGAAAACTACTCTATAAGGTTTTAAAAATTTAAGTTGTTACACTTTCTAGTTTTTTTATTAGGGTTCTTAACTAAAATATGATAAGTGTATGGTTTCCTTTAGATAGACATATGGTTCCTTAATTAAACTTTACATTTTTCATATTATTATTATTAAAAAAGCATATGGTTTCCTTTAGATAGGTATATGGTTCCTTAATTAAACTTTACATTTTTCATATTATTATTATTAAAAAAGCATACACTTTTAATATTTTGATTGAGAAACTAAATAACAAAAATATAAGAAACTATATATGAATTTTTTTTCTTTTACAAAGTCCTCCTTATTAATTTACATTTTGTTAATATGAAAGTAACTTTTTGCACAATACAAGATTAGATTTTATTCTTAAAATGATAGTAAAATAAGTTATTGATATTAAACTCTAACATGAGATTGTAATTTTATTTTTAATATGATAATAAAAGTAGCTAAGTAATTTCATTTTTTTTTTGGAAGGATTGCATATTTTGTAAAATGTTAGCTTCATTGACAAAAAGTAAATTAGAGGCAAGGTTGTTGCAATATATGTCAAATGCAAGGGGCATTGAATGATATTTTTAAAATAAAAATAATATTATGTATAATTTAGCCAAACCTCAATGAAAAGTTAATGCAACTTACTCATACATTAATATATTAATACATGTGCTTTAGCGCCTTTGGATCATTCGTCTCAAAACTATATATGTTAGTAAAAAAGTAAAATGAAATAAATTTGAATATAATACCAAATAATAAAAGGGAGTTTTTGATATAAAAGAAGATGGGGAAGTTATTTAAATTATATTTACTTTTTTAATACAAATATTAAAAATTACTTATTAATTTGATTTTTATTAAATAATTTTTTAAAGGATAAATTATACTCTCTTCCCTTAAAAGATGTTTAAATTATATAACCCTTCCCTCCAATTTAAATATCTACACTCTCCTTCTTTAAAAACAAAAAATACATTACATTGATTTTCTTTATAACAAAAGATAAATAACAATCAATCAATGTTTTTAAAATCAGATTGGTTATTAAATTGATAAAGATACTAGTTCAAGATTCATTAATTAGATCGTGGTTGAACTAATGATAATTAAATAAATATATATATTAATATAAAAAATTTAGTATCATAAATAATAATAAAATTTAAAATATTTTCTTACTATTTATATATATAAATAAATCAAATATAATATAATATTTAAATTTAATTGACTTTTTAATTTTAAAATTTGAATTTAAAATAAATTCTATATTAATAAATATAATCATCAAATATTAATATATTGAAACAAGTATTAAAACCAAAATATTATAAGAACTAATTATTCTATATATTAATTTATTATTATTAATTTTCAAAAAATACCAGTAACCTTTGAGTAATCTATTTATAATAAAATTTAAGTATATAAATGCAAGGAGCATCAAAGCTTTGACAGCGCATGTGTGCTTTGGGAAATAGACGTGCACGAGTTCGAGATTGGATGGAGCCATTTTCATGAAGAAAAGCCAGCAACCCATTTGATAATCTATTTATATAAAAGTTGACACAAATATATCGAAGAAGCATTCCAAGCCAAATGGTAGATGAATCTTTTGGAAATAGGCATTCATGAGTTTGAATCCAGCTATTGAACTTGGATGATATTTAAGGAGGATATATTGAACCTAGTTTATTTGCATAAGTTCCTACTCAAAACTGACCAGTCAAATTCAATTCTTTACCAACGTTAACGTTGACTGATTCTTAGAATCACCGGTTTAAAGGAGTATCTAGATCCAACAAGGATCCAATTTCCAGTCAAACCGGTTGAATCGACGGAGTCATTTCGGTTTTAATTACATTGACAACAATTATACTTATTTTAACCAAAATATCCTCATATATATTATTTATGTAATATAACAAGTATTAAATATACATTTGACTAATACATAAATAATCAATCTTCTAAATTCAAAATAAATTAAATTTATAATTTTCATCATAAAATAAATAACTTTGATATAAAAGTTTAAGAAATGTTTTTGATAAGTTGTATCTTTATTGAAAAATTAATAATATTTATAAGGGTATTTTAGTCATATTGTAACTTTAAGAGAATTTATATATATTTTTATAATAAAAAAGAAAGCTATATAATTTAAACATCTCTTAAGAGAAGTAATAATACTTTACTCTTTAGAGAAGCGTGAGATGAAATAAGAGAAGGAGAATGAAAAGATTAAGGAATGGATTTGACTGGGGCCATGCGAGAGAAAGACAGAGTAAAAGGGAGGACTCCGAGTAAAGAACACGAACCAGGCTCGAGTACAGATTGGGCGACTCAGTGTTAGTGGGATTTGATCAAAGAAAGAAACCACTTGACTTTTTGAACGTTGAAACAGGATTTTGAAAGGTATGTTCTCATGCTCTCCATTTTTGATTCTGAAACCATGGAACTGGGTACTGAAATTCAAAGTTTTTGTCTTGATTTGATTGATGTTGAGTGTTGAGTATTTGAGTTTCCAATTCGTAGGCTTAAGACTCATGCGGTTTGGATTGTCATTTGTTTGTCTAATTTAGTTTGAAAGACCAAACTTCCCAGGTTTGGTTGTCTATTTCAAATGAGCTATCAAATTCACTTCAAGGGATCTAGGGATATATTTCATATGTTTTCCATTTTTGATTCTGAAAGAATGAAGCCACACACGTGTTCCGTTTTTGGGTGTTAGGGTTCCAAGCTCCTGTGCTTCGTGTATGGCCTAACACAATTATTTTCGTGCTGAGATATGAGTTTCTTTAGGTCACTTAGTTAAGGTCTCATTAATTTGAGAAAATCATGTTCCTAGAATCTCGAGTGTTGTGTTAAAGTGTTTGATGTATTTGATTGTGGTAGCTCACAGTGTTCTTGTTTGATAATGGCTGAGGTACTTTGTTGGTTTGATTCGCATCACTATCTTATAGGGATTCTTTGACTTGAGATATTAATTTGATTTGGAGATATCAATTTGATTTGCATTACATTATTAATGAAGGAAATGCTCTATGTTATGTTCCTATCTCTTAACTTGGTATTAGGATTTGAATCAAATTCTTGTTGAATAGCATTTTAATTAAGCTTAGGATTTGGAGTTTATATCATCTAATGAGATACATGCTATTGGTGACATTTCCACTTAATCTTGCATAAATGTGGTGAATCTACTGTATGCAAGAATTTCTTAATCAGTTTTTTATATTTCGTTTTATGCACTTTGCCATCCTACGTGCATTAGGTCACTAATGTGTTCTAAACAAGATGTTGTTTCTTAGCTGCATCCCAACAAAGCTAGAATTTGGAAAATCATGGGTCACTCATGTTAGTGGCTTTCAAGTGGAATATTTGGCTATATGGTTATGCATTAGAGAATTCAGGATGCAAAATCTAAGATTTATTATTGTTTTTGAGAAATTCCATTGGTTTGTGGTCTATTTGCCAAGATCTGAATATGAATGTAATTTTTGGTTCTTGCTTTAAGCATTGAGTCATTAATTATTTTTTTTAGTTCATAAAAGTAACTTTCAACGTCTTTCTTTCTGCTATGTATGAGGCCCACGATTTAGAGGTCAATAATCGAATGAAGGCAAATGGATGGGAAGCAGTACAAAGAGTCACATATTGGGAGAGGTTCATTGGGAGCTAAACAAGGATTAAAGAGAAGGCAAAAGAGATAGCTTTACTGGTTCTTTACTTTCACCTAATTTTTATACAATCTTGTGATGTATATTCGGAATAGACTAATATTTGATTGAACACAAGACACACACTATCCTAAAATCATCCTGTGCTAGTAAATATTTTAGCTTTATTTTTATTTTATTTCATTTTGTTTCCTTTCAAGAATGGTCGTGTGGGATTTTTTGTCCCCTCAAACGTATAGGAACCAACCTAAGGATCACGTGGAGCAATAAGCTTCCTTGGCATCCATTGGGTATTAAATTTAGATTTTGACACATTTTGGGTTTCAATGGCCTGCATCAAATTAATTCTTCAAAAAACAAAACATTCAACAAAGAGGACGGGAAAAAACAAAAAAAATGATAAAGAAAAAGAAGAAGAGGAGAGAACAAAGAAATGTGATTAATTTAATCTTACAAATTAAACATGTAAAATAACTTCAAAACCATTTTCTTTTCAAAAGCCTAGAGTGATTTTAATTTCCTTCTTTCTATTTTCCCAAAAAAAAAAGAGATTTAAAAAAACCAAAAAAAAAAAGAAAAAAATAAAACTAAAAAGAAAAGAGAATAACAACAATAATAACAAAAGAGAATACAAAAGTGAATGAAAAATTAATCCCTTTTTCAATCTTTTAAACTTTTCTCAAAGTCTTTTTTAAAAATAAAATGAAATAACTGAAATCAAAAACAACTAAAGAAAAAAACAAAAACAAAAACAAATGAAATGTCAAAAAATGAATAAAAAATTGAAAATAGGAGAAGAGTAAAAGAAGTAAAACTACTTTTATTTTTAGCAAATTAAAACACACCAACTTATTTTAAATTCATCTCATTTGCTAAAGGTAAAAGTAATTTTATTATCTTTTTCTTTTCACAAAACAAAAAAAAAACAACAAAAAACAAAAACAAAAGACAAAAACAAACCAAAAAAATTGAAAAGACTTAAAACAAAAAAAAATGTCATCTTATTTTTGTAATTTTAACTTAGGTATTTTACCTTTACTTTTGAAAATAAATTTTTTGCACCCTAATTAATCAAAGATAAAAATAAATTAAAAAAAATTTTAAAAAAAAGTAAAAGAAAAATCGTAAAAAATGAGAAGAGCAAAGAAGTAAAATTAACTTTGATCTTAGCAAATTAAAACACATTAATCAATTCTAAATTCGTTTTATTTGCTAAACGTGAAAGTAATTCTTATTTTATTTATCTTTCCTCCATTAAAAAAGAAAGCAAAACAAAATTAAAAAAAAAAAGACAAAAACAAAACATAAACAAAAGAAAAAAAAAACATCAACCAATAAATGCAGTTTTTATTCGAACTGCGTGGACTTTGATTCC
Source organism: Erythrophleum fordii (assembly GCA_032878935.1). Taxonomy (NCBI): domain Eukaryota; kingdom Viridiplantae; phylum Streptophyta; class Magnoliopsida; order Fabales; family Fabaceae; genus Erythrophleum; species Erythrophleum fordii. Next base: position 7,188,995 of record JAVQMF010000029.1, read on the forward strand.
TCTGAATGGTACGTAGGCTATAGGCTCTCATCTTAAGTCAAGTCATCCTAGGTCAAGTTCGTCCTTGTAAATAAAATTTTCTTTTTAATTTTTATTTTCTTAATTTCTTTTCTTTTATTTTGTTTTTCTAATTTTGTTTCTTTAATTTCTTTCTTCTTTTTTATTTTTAATTTCATTTCATTTATTTCTGTTTCTTATTTTGCATGTAATTTGTTAGGAAGAATCAAAATAAATTAAAAGCTATATTGATTTTACACAACTAACTTAGAATAATCATTCTTAGCAACCGGTGTTATGGGGTGCCTAACACTTTCTCCATTCATAATCGACTCCTGAGCCTATTTTCTGGTTCACAAACCATTTTTGTTTTTCTTATAAAAAGGTTTTTTCAAAATTTTACTTTTTAAAAAATAAAATTTTGGTGGCAATTCTACTATTATTTCAATTTGATTTCAATTTTCATTTTCTTTGAAAATTGAATCAAATTTTCTTTTCAAATTTTCTTTTTAAAAATACCGCACGGTCGCATTTTTTAGTGTGACACTAAACATATACTAGTTTTCATCTTTTCTTTTGATTTTGTGTGTATATGCGTGCTAGTGTGCTTCTTAGTGTGTTTATCTTTCTAATTTTATCAAGGAAAGATTCTACGTGAGAATTATAACAACTAAAATTCTTTTAAAGGACCAAAGAAATAAGTGACCATTTCTTAAAATTACAACTTAGTATTTTTGTTTTAATATTTTTAAAATAAATATTTTTTAGAACAGATTTTTGAAAACAAAAAAAATTAAAAAATCTATTTGAATTACTATTCTAAAAAATCACTATTTTTTATTTTTTTTCTAATTTTATAAAATAAAAGTTAACAAAACATCTAAAAGGTAAGTTTGTTTGATTTTTTATTTTTAGAATAGTTTTTTGTTTTTAAAAATAAAAAAATGTTTGATAATGTGTTTTCAATAAAGTATTTTGTAAAACTTAAAAATAGAATTATGTTTTTAGAAACAAAAAAATTAGAATATCTTTTAGATATTTTGTTAACTTTTATTTTGTAGAATCAAAGAAAAAATATAAAATAATAATTTTTCAAAATATTGATTTAAACACATTTTTATTTTTTTATTTTTAAAATTTATTTTTAAAAATATTTATTTTAAAAATATTAAAATCAAAATAAAATTAAACACACGTATAATCGCTAACATTCCTATCTAATCTATGGAACATTTTCTCCCAAATAGCATAGTTTTCCTTAATTAGACTACCAGTTGCAAAGGAGACAAAAGTGGAATCTGGATCCTTGCCTACTGCAGGAGGTGCAGTAATCCAATTTGGAGTTTTTTTAATTATTTTTTACTTTTGATTTTTGAAGGTTTAAAATTTAAAATAAAAGATAAAAATTATAATTGTGAAGATAAAAAATTTAACTATAAAAAAATTGAAGTATAATTTTATTTTTACAGTTAAAATTTTTATTCTTACAGTTCCAAATAAAAAATTTAATTGTGAAAAAAAAAATATAATTTTTATCTTCTATTTTAAACTTTAAAACCTTCACAGGTCAAAAAATAAAAAAAAAAACCCAAAATTAGGCTACTGCACAAAATTGAGGCCAGTTTCAGGATGCTAACCTATGTGACACAGAGTACGAGGTTTAATTAATACGTAGAGTCAGAGAGATTCCATTAATCAAGGAAAAAATACGATAAAAAATTTTAAATTTTAAAATTATTTTAAAAAAATTTAATTTAAAATTTTGAATTATAATTTTTTTATGTGATTTAAATTTTTGACCTTTGAATCATTTGAAATAATTTTAAAATTTAAAATTTTTTAATATACATATTTTTAATTTAAAATTCTCAACTATAATTTTTTGCATTAATCAAACTTTACTTAAACATTAATCATTCTATATTTAATTTATATTAATATACATGACTTTAAAATTTATTATCTTAAAACTACAAAAATTATAATTTAAGATTTTGAGTTAAAGATATTTATACTTATGCATCTTAAATTTTAAAATTATTTTAACAGACTTTAGGATAAAAAATTTAAATTATAAAAAAAATATAATTCAATATTTCAAATTAAAATTTGTTATTTTAGGATCTTTTAAAATAATTTAAAATTTAAGATCCTTTTATATAAATATCCTTAATTTAGGGTCTTAAACTATAACTTTTTTTTAATTATACATATTGATTATAAAATTAAACAACACTAACTAATATAAATATACTTTTTATATAAAGATATTTAATTTATTATGACTTTTTTTATCATATTAAAGAATTTACTTAAAAATAAAACTAAAAATTCACATGCACTTTAATATCACAAATATGTATATTAATTAATATTTTTTACGTGTGTGTTTATTTTTCTAATTTCATGAACACCAAACTCCGAGGATAACAGGTGGTGCTACACGACCCAAGGGTATCTTTTTTCCTTTTACGATTCTGCCGAGGGTCTCAAACCTCAGAACTTTGAAACGATAATCTATGACATTTAAAAGTGAAATTAAGAAAGATGATGCGAAAACTATGGTTTGACGAACGAACGTAGGTTTTGGGAGGCGTCACTTTCAGGAAAGCCTCAGGTCTTGTTTGATTCAACGAAGGGAAAGGGAGAAAATAAAAGAGGAGAAATTTTAATGGAAGAAAGAAAAAAAATTTTAATAATACGTTGTTTAGTTTAAAAAAAAAAAATAATAATATATAAACTATTTTATTCTTATATATTTTAAAAGTAATGATAATATAATTAATTATTTTTTTTATTTTTAAAAATTTAATATTTTTATCATTAAATTAAACAAATGTCAAAAATTATCTATAATTATAATTATTTAAAAAAAATTATAACTTTTTTTCTCAATCCCCCAAATTAGAGAGATAAAAAAGAGAGAGAGGGGAATAAAAATTTTATTAAACTTTTCCTTCCCTCCCCCTAAAAATATATACCAAGGGGTTAAAGGTTACTTGGATATAATGGTTTCTTTATGTGATATGTAAATTGAGAATGGAAAGGCTTTTGTTTGTCTTTAGAGTGAGAAATGTTTTTTAAAATTATTTATTATATTTTTATAATTATAATTTTTTATTTTAAAAAAAATGATAAAATATTATTTTTCATTGATTGACTTTTTATATATCTTTTTATATTATTTAGTCAAATGAGTCGGTTAAAAAAAAAAAAGTTAGGAAACAGAAAGATGTTGAGCGTGAGGTAATGGGAGACATCAAAACCTTTTCAACTGAATATATGATAAAATATATTTTAAATAAAAAATATTATATAAGAAGTGATAATATATATATATATATAAAAGGTCTTTTTTTTTAACTTATCTTTTTATTTCTCTTTTATCTAAGAAACATTTTATCACTTGAAATGATTCAAATTTTCATGGGAGAGGGGGTGGGTGTCACCTATTTTATGTATGTCATAATGAATCTCATCTTAGAAAGCAATGTTATTTTGCGTCTAAACAAGATTTCAATATATTAAAAAGGTTACATAAGGTTTTATAAAAAGATTATTTTAATTAAAAAATATTTATGAGATTAAATTAAAAAATGTAAATTAAAAGAAAAATAAACTTTCAAGATCTAAACTACTAATTTAGTAACAAAAATTAAAAATGTAAAGGCCGCGAAATGACAAAAATGGAGTGTAAAATATTGGCTACCCCCGCTTACCAATCTTACTTGTCTCTTTATTTCAGAATCACGTGACTTTTCTTTTTATTTTTTATATACCAAGAGTTATAATTTCATGTTTGGTAAATATTTTCATAGTATTTTTTTCATATTTTTTAAAGTCAAATTTATCCTTAATAATATAAAACTCTTTAAGAAACTTTGTTTTGTTATTATTGTTGTTAAAGTCATTGTATCCTTCAGTCTTGCCTGAATTATTATTATTTACTGAATATTAAATTTTTTTTAATGAATTGAGTTAGCTCGTACTTAACAGTTAAAAACAGTTGACATGTAGTAAAAGCTAATATATACTTCATTCGATCCAGTATACAAGGCACTTTTTAAAAAGTTTATTTGGTCTAAAATATAAGGCACCATTTAATCTTTTGTGTTGACTTTTTAAAAATGTCCTTCTTCTTTTTTGTTAAAAAATATTAGTTTAGTTTTTTTGTTCTTTTTCTCTCTCTTCCAAAAATAAGGATAAAAGTGAAAAAAAGTGATAGATTTAAAAAGTTCGAGGTAGTTAAGTAATTTTATTAAATTGTATGAAATAGTTAAAAATGCCTTATAATATGGATCGGAAGGAGCATAAATTTATACCTGTTTTAATTTATTTTTAATTTAATTACACTTAAATTATTTTATTGCATATTTATCAAACAAGATTTAGATGTTATTTGACATTAATTTTTTATTTAAAATCACAATGTTTTCAAAGTTATCAAGTTTATGACTCTGAGCAGAATTGTAACAGAATAAAAGGATGCCCTTGGGTCATGTTATCCTTGAAAGTGGATTTTCTATGATGCAACGTAGTTTCATTCTTTAAAAAAAAACAAAAAAACAAATGGTACAGCCTCTTTATTTGAAGGGTTGAAATCTCTTTATTGTGAAGCAGCACGGTGCAAGCAGGAGAAATCGAATCAGTTATTTTTAGAGTTTTGTATTTATAAAAATAGAAATATCAACACACAAGAACTAAAAATAAATAATAAATAAAAAATTAATATATTCATTTGTGAATTTAGATATATTAAAGTATGTGAATATTTTTAATTTTTAAAATAAACTATTGAAATAAAAATTTAATAATTAATTTTTTAATATTGTAAAAAAGTTATAAGAATTAAATATTTTTATATAAAAATATCATTTTATTAATTAGTGTTATTTTATTTTATTTTTTTATTTTTTAATTATTTAATATATATAGTTTTAAAGAAAAATTATATTTATGATTTCAAATTAAAGATATTTATATTAAAGGATTTTAAATTTTAAAATTATTTTAGAGAGTTTTAAAATAAAATATTTTAATTTAAAGTTCTGAACTATAATTGTTTTTACGTAATTTAAATTTTTAGTCCTAAAGTTTTTTATAATATTTTTAAAATTTAAGATTTTTTTAATATAAATAGCTTTAATTTAAGATACTAAATTATAAATTTCTCTAGTTTTACGGCAAAAAACTTTAAAATCATCTATATTAATATAAATTAAATATAGAATAATTAATTTTTGAGTAAAGCACAAGGTTTGATTAATGGAATCTCTCAAAGTGTTGTGTTAATGGAATGAGAAGCAGATCAGGATTATTTTGTACAGATTTGAAAGGTCTAAATTTTAGTGTATATATATATATATATATATTCAAATTCTAATCATTTATTTTTTTTTAATTTTAAAGGAAATAATATATAATATAAAAATAGTTAGGACAAACCTATGTTCTATAGTTTAGGATAGTCACCTCCTAATTTTTTTTATATATATTATGTATATATATATATATATGATATTATTTAAAAAAAATTTAAAATTTCTCCCACTAAACATTTTTATCTACTTCCTTTAATGTTTTAAAGTTTAAATACATATTTTTAAAATATAGTTGCTTTTTATATTGATTTATATTGATCATAAAAGTAAGTCTTATAAATAAAATAAAATATAATAAAACTTTTACAAGAAATTTCTTATCTTTATTTTTCAAGAATTATTAATAATATAATCTCCACTCTTTAAGAATTTTTTTTCTTTAACTATATTCTTTACTTACTATAAAAATAGAAAATTTTTTTCTTTAACTATATTCTTTACTTACTATAAAAATATAACTTTGTAATAATATGGAAAACGAATTTCTTGTAATAAATTGGTCATTTATATTGAAAAAAAATGCAAAATTTTTCACTATATAAATGAATTCTATTTAATTAAAAATAAAAAAGATTATAATGATTAATATATATTATATTATTCTTAATATATATATATATATATTATATTAAGACAGTTATATTTATTTTGATATTATTATATTTCTATAATTTTTTTAATTATTATGTGTCTTTAATTTTTAATTTAATAATTTTTTTATTATATTAATTTAGTAGCTATTTAAAATTATATTTTTAATAATTATTAATTCTCATATTAAATATAAATTTTCATCCCCTCTTTTTCCCTTGAGACAATTTTTCAACTGTACCTGAACAAAACGGAAGTCCTGAGAGATGGACTGAAAGAAAGCAACGGAGACTATCTCGAATCTCTAGATGGCTGGGAACGAAGGAAGGAGAAAAGAGTGGAGGAAAGGAACCTAAAGAAATTAAAAAAAAAATTTGTTAAAAGCCAAACTCAAAAATTTGTATAAACAATCCCAAGTTTGTTGCTTCCCTTAAGCTGCAAGCAAAGGATCCCCATTCGTGTTAATGGAATCTCTCTGACTCTGTGTATTTATCAAACCTCGTACTTTAAAGTTTGGTGTCACACGGCTTAGCTCCCCGAGTCGCTGTCTGAGGCGTTGAATAATCGAATGGGTTAATTCCAAGGATAAGGACAAATGGACAAGTACTTGGTGAGAACGTGGGAGCTGCTATAATGCTATTATTTTGGATTTTAGAAATCAGAGCATGAGGTTCAACCAGGGGCGGGGCTATGTTGGTTAACAAAATGGATCCTCTGCATTTACTAATTGCAGAGGATCGAGGTTATTCCATTAACACACACACCACACAGCTTCTCTTCATCTCTCTCTCTTCTCTGCTCTGTGTATTCAGTTCCTGCTCATTCAACCAAAATGAGCTCGGTCGTACAGGTAACTTCTTCCTCCTTACAACCCCATTCGTTTGCTTTTTGATTTGCTTCTGTGTCCCGTGATTCTCTTTTTCTTCGTTGATTAGGGTTTCACCAAGTCGCTGGCCATGACTGTGCTCTCTGAAATCGGGGATAAAACATTTTTTGCTGCAGCGGTTAGTTTTTTTTGCAAGAAAATTTGTATTTGTTCCCCTTCTTTATTTGATCTTTTTAAATTTTTTGCCGCTTTCTACTAAGCTGAAAATAGTATCCATAGAGGAATCTGAAAATTTTGGCTAATAATAGTCTCTGTTTAGCTACTGGCAATTCATTACGCAAGTCAATTTTTTCCCGCTTTAAAGCTCGTTTGAAGACACTGAATCTTTTGATCAGCTGTTCTTTAATATTATATTATGGACTGAAACTTGCATGAGATATTGATTTGTTAGCCTTCTTTTTTTCTTTTGTTTTTTCCCCTCAATTTTGCTATCCTGTGTCTATAGTTTAAATTTTGATAAGTAACTGCATGGAGTGTTAAAAAATGGTTTTATTAAAGTAAATTTATTATGAATTAGCAATCAGTCGTGTGTACTGTTGATTGTAATAAGATTGCCTTTGAATAACCCATTCTCAATTGCTGTAGTACTTAGCAAACAAATATGTCCAAAGTGATATTTGATGAAGCCAGTTTAAAATATTTAATGATATATATATATATATTTTCCCCTCAATGCATAGGTGTTGAATCCAAAAAAAAAAAAAAAAAGAAATCCTTAATGTTTCTTTGTATGGTTTAGAGAGTAGAAATCAGAACTTTGACTATCTGATATCATTATGCTTATTTCAAGATCCTGGCTATGCGTCACCCTAGGCGGCCAGTCTTGTTTGGTTGCTTGTCAGCTGTAACTGTAAGAAAACTTTCTTCTCCCTATTTGTTTCATTGCTATTTTTCTGCTTGTGTCAAGATAACTTGCTTATTATGTCATTTAGGATATTTTCTTCAAGTCTAAAAGCTCTTAGGAAATTTGCAAATTTTAGGTTATGACCATTCTATCTGCTCTTGTCGGTTGGGCTGCTCCCAATCTGGTAAGCATTCTTCGTTGCTTGTGAAACTTGACAATTCTCATCATTGTTTTGTGTGCGTTGATTAATAGATTCTTTCAGGTGCGTTATCCTTGCATTAATGAATACTTTGCATGTGCTTAGCTTAGATCTTCAGCTTGAGTGATTTACTAGGGCCTCGTATGGTTGACAGATTCTCGAGTGATGAAAATGAAAATGAAAAAAATGAATGGAATGTAATGAAAAAAAAATTATGTTTGGTACGAATGAAAAGGAATTAGAATATATATGAATTTGTTTGTTTATTTAGTTGGATGAAATAAGAATGGAATGAAAAGTAATAAAAGTTAAAAGACAAAAATACCATTGTTTTAAAAAAAAGAGTTCTAACTATAAGAATTTTTTACTACAATGCAAACGAAAACGTGTCTTGATTGTAATGCAGTGGAAAATTTTTGAGTGCATTGCAATAATGACCACATTGCAGTAAAAAACTCAGATTCTAATGCCAGAACATTGTAGTCAAAAATTGTTTAGATTCGGTAGTTGAAAATCAGGCAAGCAAAAAACCGATCAAGAACAGGTCAAACAGGTCAAGAACCAGTGAAAATCGGTAAAAAACGATAAAAAATCGGACTAAAAAATGTAGTTGAAGATTTTTCTTTTTAGGGTTATTTGAATTAATTTTTTTAATATAACAGAATAATTCATTTTAAATGATTTTGACAAATTAAAAATAGAAGGTAATAAAAAAGATGAAGGAGTTGAAATATGATTTTTTAAAAAAAAAAAAAAGAATAAGAGAAATAAAATGTGTATAATTAATTATTTTTTATACTTACTTTTTTATTTCAATTTCCTAATAATATTTCTCTCAAATATCAAGATACTTAGCTAAAATTATTATTTATTATTTTATTTTTTAATAATAATAAAATCTTAATATAATTTAAATTTTAAAAATTTAATATTAAATATTCTTAATTTTTAATATAGATAATTTTTATTTTAAACTAAACATTAATTTTTGTAATATCTTAAGAAATGTTAAATTAGTAATCAAATATTTAAAATTTACTAATATTTATTTGTTATATTAAAATTTTAATACATAAAATTTTTTTAAATAATATATTTAAATGGCAGTACAGTTGAAAGCAAAAAAAAAGTATAATTTTGACCACAATTCGACCACGGTTCGACCAAAACCTGCAACCAACATCTTTAGTTCAATTTTAAAAACATTGGATTGTAGTTTGGTCGAACATTCTTTCCATCCAACCAAGTGGGACCTAGATCTTTTACGCTTTGTTTGGAAAAAGTATGAAATTTCAATTGTAATGTAGTTGGAATTTTTTTAGCATTATTTGAATTAATTTTTTTAATTTTAAATGTATGTTTTCTTTTGATAGGAAATTTTTTTTGACCTTATTCAAGAATATTTTTTTCTATTATTTCAACATTTTTTTAAATTGGTTTTCACTATTTTTTATTTCTTTATTTGGCTAAATTTTTTTTTAAAAATTAATAAATAATAATAAACTATAAATAAATAAATATGATATATATAATTTTTTATATAATATAATATAAATATTATATATATATTTGTGTGTGTGTTTGTGTAACGATAATTAATCATAATACAAAAGGGAAAGGTAAAAATGTTCAAATAAATGTGTTTGAGAAATGCAGTATGAAAGCAAAAAAAAAGTATAATTTTCTGTTTTTGTCCTCAAATCCTGCAACCAAACATCTTTAGTTATAAATTTTGTTTTACTTTCCGTTTCTTTCCATCCAACCAAGTGGGACCTAGATCTTTTACGCTTTGTTTGGATGGGGGAAGAGAAAAGTGGGAGGGGGAGAAAAGTGGGGCGAAAACGGAGGAGGAGAAAACTGAGAAGAAAATTTCTCTCCCTCCCTCGTTTATCTAGAAAAAAGTTTTTTCTTTTTACAATTTTACCCTTCCCGCGTCGCAAGATACAAGATACATGTTACGTTATAATTTGCGGGGATTATTTATATTACATATAAAATATATATAATACACATATAAATTAGATAATGATTACAAAATAAAATCAAAGGAAAAAAAAACCTTTTCACCAAGGTTATAAGGAGCAGAGAGGGGAAAAAAATTTTAGAAAAAAAAAAAATTCCAAAAAAAAAAAAGGGGGTCCGACTGACTTTCAGTCGAACCCACCCCGGTCCGACTACAACTTGGTCGGACCGTCGGTCTGACTGAACGGCAGTCGGACTGGGGGGTTCGACTGAACGGCAGTCGGACCGGTGGGGTCCAACTGAAAGTCAGTCGGATCCTTTTTTTTTTTTTTAGTATGGTTTTTTTTTTGGGAATCTTTTTCTTTTTTTTTTTGGAATTTTTTTTCCCCATTACCCTTGCAAATTATATATAATTTGTTAATTTTTATATTAAAAAATATTTTTACCCCTTTCAAAATATATTAATTAATTTAATAATAAAATTAATTGTAACATTAATTTTTTTAATTAACTAATTAAAATATTTAAATAATTTTATTAAATATATATATATATTATTAATTTAGGAAATACAAATAATATATCACGCGTAACTCTTTTTCTTCTCAAAATCTCTCCGAATTCGGGGAGAAAAAAAATATTGGGCGGGCCCCGTACATTTTCTCTCTTCTTTTTTCACCTCCCTCCTTTAGTATTCTCTCCATCCAAACAAATGGGATAAAATTTCATTTTCCTCTTTCTCCCTCCCTTTCCCCTCACTTTTCTCTCGATCCAAACACACTGTTAGTCTAATAGATGAATAGGCGAACTTGGATCCCTTGTTGCTGTAGGGGAGCCATGCTACTACCCTAGGGTAGATTTGAACCAGATTCCAATTTTTTTTTTTATTCCAACCACTCTTTTTTTTTTTTCCTTTAAATTTTGAAGGAAACAAACACGAGAAAGATAGTCTTCTCTTCCTGGAGTAAATCTTCATCTTGCGTTTGCTTCCTTTAGAATTAAAAAAAAAACATCAAAATAAAAAATGGATAATTGAGATATTAAAAAACAAAGAAGAAAATTGGAATATAAACTATTCAAATTAGATTTAGATTGTCCATATCTACTCCAGCTGAGCAGGGGAGTAGACAAAACGAGCACAATGATAAAAAATGTGTTGATTCATTGGATTAGCAATCTGGCCTGATCCACTGCCATCCAGGCTAAATCTAACATGCGGAAAGAACTGTTATATTGTTTGAGTCCTTAGATAAAGAACACACAATTAAATGGTAGGAGTGATTCTGGTTAACTTTTTTGTTGTAATAAAGGATTTTTTTCTACAATGTACATTTGAAGGTAAGACATGGCTAAAAAGATGGCCTGACACTGGGTCTCAACATGTAGCCTTTTGACCTCAACTTGATATGGTTACTAATCAATCAATTATTAGTGAAGTTCCATTGTCAAGTGAACATGCATGCCAGGTTAAGTGCAGTTATCTATATGAAGATTATCTAACAAACTCTTGTTTAGCTATACTACTTTTTTTCAATAATTTCTGCACATAGTAATCTTCATGTAATTCTGCAGATTTCTCGTAAATGGATTCATCACATCGCAACATTGTTATTCTTTGTTTTTGGGCTATGGTCCTTGAAGGATGCAATATTTGAAGAAGGGTGATGCTTTATTATTTCTCAGATTCAATTGCTGGTCCTTTTCTGTCGAACATAAGTTCCCATCTGCATTGATACTTTTTGTGTACTGATGCTAGATTATTTCACTTGACAGGGAGGATGAAGAACTGGCTGAAGTTGAAGCGAAGTTGGTTGGGTTTTCACACTTATTTGATTTCTTATTTTAACTCAATTTTTTGTTTACTTTCTGACATCATCCTCGTATTTTGATTAGGATGCAGATTACAAGGCTAACAGTGGATCCACAAAAGATAGCAATAAGGTATGGCAATTACATTCATCTGGTAAAACAAGTCTTGCTTTCATCCTCTCTCTGCCCTATCATGGCCTATCTGTCGGTTTTGACCATATTGAAAGTTAGGTCTACCTGTTAGTCATGCTGTTAACAAATACTAGAACGATAACATGGTTAAAAGTGTTTGATTGATTGTTGGATTTATAAGGTTATTATCATACGTCATCTCATGCCATGTTTTTTTTTTTGGGGGGGGGGGGGGGTGGTGGGGGAATATTGGGCATTTAAATTTCTATGCACCTCTCTTATTCCTATATTTTGTGAATTAGAGCCACATACCTTGTGTTGGAGATCATGTGTCTTTATCACTTGATTTCTCTCTTTATTAGCTTTTATTTTCTTGATTAGTCCACTGTATTTTTATAAGTAATTATTAAGATTTATTTTTGTTTTTGAATTGGCTGAATTAATGGGATTGATTGGGAGATTCTTTGTTTCCTACTTTCCTATAAATATACAATTTTTTTGCTGCAATGGACTAATAAGAACTCAGTTCAATTTTTGTTGAGTTTTCCACATAGTATCAAAGTCCCAAAAACCTGACCTATTTGAGTGGCCAATTTTGTCCAATAGGAAGCTCGAAAACGCTTCCTTCTCTTCAACAGAAAGCCGAGTTTGCCTTTTCACTATTCCAGCACCATAGACACCACCACGTGCCCTCCCAGCGTATTTAGAATAAACAAATCTTGTTCACTAAACCTATGTATCTTCACTAGCATTGATTATGTTTTGTAGAATAAACAGATCTTGTTCTACAATTTTATGAGATCTCTAGGCATAAAATACATTGTATGTTATCCATATTGAGCAAATCAATTTTTACTATATACTTGATCTTTAAGATTAAATTCTGGATTTCTTTTCTAGCATTGAGATTGAGCCAATTTTTTCCATGACATGCTTGCATTACTAATTGGTCATATCAGTTATCGTTCTATCTACTTTAATACTTATGGTCTGTGAACTTAATGGTATTAATCTAGCTCTGAAAGGAGTGGATGCAAAGTTGAAATCAGGATCACATGGGATTTGGGAAACTTTTGTCATCTTTTCCAAACATTTCATTTTCTCTTTGTGCATATCTCGTGCAGGTTTTCCCTCATCCTGTATAAAACAGTTGTAAACTTAGAAAGGCTGTTGACGCTAGATAATGTAGTCAAAATTATTGAATCCCTCTGAGTGAACTCTTGTAATTATTATATCCATTATTTATAATTTTCTAATAACAATAATTTTTTATGATTATCATTTGATTAGGGGATTCTTGGGAAAACCCTCACAACTACTATTATAGCAACCAAGAGAGAGATCCTAGATAACTAGATTAAATATTAGTTGTTCTGCAAATATTTAAACATTGAACAAGGCACATAAAGTCCGGAAGGAAAAGCTTTAGTACCAAGTTGTCAATTATGATAACTCCTTATTGTAATTGAGGGAATTTTTCAACAGGATTGAAGATTTTGTATAGTTTAACTTGTGTATCCAATCATAAGATAAATTGTTTTATTGCAGTGCAGAAATACATAGCCATCCTCCTCTGGTTGCACTATGGCACTATACATGCTAAACAGATGTGTTGGTGTATTTATTGGAATAGGGAGTTTTCTAGTTGTTATTCCAAGAATTGATTATTTTCAGAACTGATTTATTAGAAATAATATACTTGTGTTCTAAATAATGCGCATTGTATGTTCTCATTTCTAGGATAATGGTGACTTGAAAAAGCATAAACGGCCATTTTTCACTCAGTTTTTCTCCCCCATATTTTTAAAGGTAAAAAATAGTATTTCCTTTGTAGATTATTTATTTGATCACTGAGCTCGGTTAACATCTGATTCACATTATCTTGTTCGTTATGCAGGCATTTTCTGTAAATTTTTTTGGTGAATGGGGTGACAGGAGCCAGGTAAGCATATTTACAGATTTTTGCGTTATTCCTTGATCAGAGTCTGCTTCAGCACTTCACTAAGAATAAATTCATTCTGTTTCAGATCGCTACCGTTGGTTTGGCTGCAGATGAGAACCCATATGGTGTGGTTACTGGAGGGGTTGTGTAAGTTTTGACTATTCTTCTATCTTTAAATTAGAGTTACCTTCCCCAACACCCCCCCCCCCCTTTCTTTTAAAATTTTTGGTTATTTGCCTTTGGTTGGCCGTGTTGGTTTCTTTCCAGCGGACCAGGCAGTAGGCCTAGCCCGTGTGCACCCCTACCTAAAATTATGCATACACACATGCAGGTGTGCATGCCTTGCACATGCAATTTGCTTGTTAGGAAGCAAATTCATGGCTGCAGGATGTGTCACAAGCCTAAAATCCAGCAACTATTTGGGAGAGAACTGAAATTTTTAACTTTTCTGTTTTTAGGGGGCAAGCATTGTGCATTATTGCTGCCGTTATTGGAGGAAAGAGTTTGGCATCTCAAATATCTGAAAGAATAGTAATACATTTTATTCTTTTCTTGTTTACCTTGAATATGGAAAAAACGCTCTCCAGCTTTGCCTTCACCCATGCATGATTTACAATGTGATAATATGTTGTCCTCATGGTATATATTTACCCTTTTGACATCTGTTATTAAAGTTGGTATCCAAAATCTTTTAAAAAGCTCATGGATCAAATTTTCATTATAATTTCTTCAAAATGGGTCAATATTAGTTTCAGACTACCAGGAAACAAGGGAACCCCCCCCCCCCCCCAAAAAAAAAAAAAAAAAAAAGAATTGGCGATATATTAAGTAAAATCTATGTTCCCTTTAACAGAAGGTTGACATAATAATGAAGAAATCAATAGGTGAGCAACGCATCACATTTAAACCACGAGTGCGCGGAAAGAGTTTTATTTATTATATTTCAGCCTTTATCTACCGTATGACTGGTATAATAGTAAGATGGAAGATGGGCATATATATAAAATGTTTATATCTTGCAGGTTGCACTACTAGGTGGAGTTCTTTTCATTATATTCGGTATTCAGTCATTCCTTACTCCAGTGAAATCATGAAGGCTATAATTCCGGTTAGTGATTACAGACTTTTACAGTGTATGTTTAGCAAATATGCTTGTGATCATGTGACAGTGGTTGCCTGCCAAAAGAACTCAGCTTCTTGGCTTAGGTATTTTGGGGGTAAAGATCGTTTTTTGACCCCCTTCATAGAATTTACGGGTCATAATCAAATAAGCATAGCTGGACAGGATCTGAATTAAATATTTCAAGTTAAATGTATTAATGTTCTTTTAGTTGTAGAACTACTTTTCAAGATCTTCCTTCGTCCATCTTTCCAGTGCATGCTTGCATTTCCAAAGCTTTCTTTGACAGAGGAATCAAAGAACCAGTTTAGAAAGATAAAAGTATCATCTTTAACTACCTAGGTTGTTTTTGTTAATTGTGCTCTAGGAAACTGTTACAATTCCATACCTTTGGGTCTCTAACATTCTACCACATTACGCAGTTCCCATGCTCCCTTAGGCTGGTTTTGCGCTAGTCTTGGTCTCGGGCAAACACTGCAATATCCGTGTCAACACTTCCGCCATACTATTGCAACTGGACCTATGGTGAAGTGCTTTGATATCGATTGATGTGACTTGATCCATAAGAAGAACCATTCTGATAGACTAGATTACTAAGTGGGAGTGCCTAAAGACTTGAGTACTATCTGTTTTCTTTATTTTTGCTCTAAAACTAATGTACAGATAAGAGTACCTCAAGACTTAAATACTATTTTATATCTTTATTTTTTGCCCAAAAACTAGTTTGTTAAATAGAGGTGTCTTCAAATTTAAGTATCATATCATATATTAGTTTTACTCAATATAGAGCGTATCATTGCCTACATCTTCAATAGCCTGGATCTATGATGGCCCTACTTTGTGTAGATTTCATTTTGGCGAGTCCTTTCCCGTGTTACCCCTTTTGCGTCAACTTGTACTTTCACTTGCTCTTAATGAAAGTACCTATTGATAAGATTCAATCTTCTGATCTTATAATTCCATCACAATCTTTAGTTCTCGCGCAGTGTCCCCCGCCTCCCGCGCAGTCCCCCCGTCGGGGACCCCCGCCTGGTTCAACGGAGTCCCCCCCGAGGGGAGGGGAGGAGATTTAATGAGTTATGTTTAGTTGGAAGGGAGGGGAAAGGAAAGAAGGGGAGATTATTGGTTAGAAAGGAGGGGGGACAAATTTACCCTTTATATTATTTTAAATTTATTTTTTATAAAAAATTTAATTCTATCAATAATTTTTTAAAAAAAATTATAAATTTTAATATTTTTTATTTTTAATTTTTGATAAAAAAAATTATCTTAAATTCGAAAGGACAAAAAAGTAAATTAAAACTTTAAAAATACCCCTCCCTTCCCCTCCAAAACCCCCCAATTTGGAGGGGAGCCAAATTTGCCTCCCCTTCCCTCTAATTTTATCCAACCCAATACCTTATTCCCCTCCCCTCCCCTCCCCTCCCCTCCCTTCCAAAAACCCTCAACCAAATATAGCTTAAGGGATAGCGAGCCTTATTTGCTTGCATGGTCCTCCTAATAAATTTCAGTTGAATCTTCATATTCCCGTATGACAAGTTTAGATTCCAAGTATTTTTTTCCCCTCAATTTTTTTCGATTCTGGACCAGAAAACAAAAAGAAAATTATTTTTTTTATTGTGGTAATATCAACATCAAATTTATTTGTTTATATTTCTATACTGAGCAATAATTCTATCAACCAATTAGATTTTATAAAATTTCAACCAGGCATTTATTGCCTTTCCACACTTTTTTTTTTTGACACTTCCTCCAATGGACTAGCCTGGCCTTAAAAGGCAGTTGATACATCCAGAATTGCCCCGAGTTGAATAACCTGTAATATTCTGTCAAGTTATCCTTGGGTTAAAAACAGAACCAAGAAGCTTCAAAATGTAGTAGGCAAATACATGCCAATGACAAATACGAATAATAAAGTTCTATGGACCTATGTCACTTAAGTGCTATTCAATATATATAACGCAAATGACAAAACAAAAGTTGAATAACCTATAAAATTCTGTCAAGTTATCCTTAGGTTAAGAAAGAGATAAGAAGCTTCAAAATGTAGTGGGCAAATGTATGACAATGACAAATACGAATAATAAAGTTCTATGGATCTATGTCACTGGAGTGCTATTAACGCAAAAAAACAAAACAAAAGTAATGCCAATTAAGCGCACAAGTATGTACAATTATATGGGTTGCTATACGTAAGTCTAAGAAATTAAGTGAAATCCCCGTCACCGAAACCTGGTTTCAACTCTCGGTACAACTGTGCACATTTGTACAACTGACATAAACAAGTCATGTCCCCAGAAACTAAGACAAAGCAGAGGCTCATTCTAGTCACCTCAGTTAAAGACACCAAGTAACCATAGTTTTCATACAGAAGTTGTGGTATTCTTTATTCAAAACCCCAACTATCCCTTACCTAATTCATAGGGTGATCATTTTTTTTTTCCTTTCTTGTTTTTAAAACTTTCATGAGGACACTTATGTACACAGACTATGAACATAAATTGAGGCCAATGATTAGCACCCACCACCGGCAGGTTCAATTGAACTCAGTAGGCCATTGCCTCTTAGTTGCATGCAGTGTTCTTCGGCATCAGCTTGGGCACAGATAATCACCACTGATAATCCATTATAGTGAGCTTCTTGCATGATATTAACTGCATTATCAAGGGTCATGCCAGGAATAACCTTCATCAATACTTGTACAACGTAGTCCCTTCTATTGAAGTTGTCATTGTGCAATATTACACGATATGGTGGCACTGATTTCCGCAATTTCCTGCAAATCTTAGAAAGCCAGAATTAAATATTTTCTTTCAATTTTATAATTTTATTCTGGAGAGAAGTAATAGATAAATATCTATAATTAATACCCTAAAAGTGTAACAAATAACATAACCGAACAAAATAACATCTGACCCACGGGTGTAGAACCAAAAGAGAAGACCCTAAAACCAAATTCAGTAATCCGGTTTATTAATGTCAACAAGAAAAAGGGTAAGAATCCAAGGCAATCCTATATATAGGCATACAAACTGCAGAAGTCTAACGTAACTAGAACAAACCTTAACAAGTAAAATATATGACCAAACAACCCAAAAAAGAACAAGTAATAATTAAAAAAAATCCTAATTCCCAAATTAAAAACTAAGAAATCAAATCATAACAAGTAATAAATAAATGCAAAAGCATCTGCATTACCCAGTAGTGGGTCTCTTCAGATTTTTTTCATTAGGAATGTAAAGGCATAAACAGCTATTCCAGTTTTCCAAACGACAATGTTAGAATATTGTGTTCCTTATAAGATGTATTTATCTTAGGATAGTTATTATCTTATCTAGTTTGTTAGGATAGATATTTAAATTTCAAAGCATTGTAACTATCTTATCTTATTTTATCAATTTCTACTTTATAGCACCTAGAATTTAAGAAATGTTAATATACACTTGTATATATATCTTACACGTGAATGAGAAACACATAAGAGAAAATATTCCTCAAATTTCTCATCGTATCAGAGCTTGCTGTGATCCCTTCCAGCAGTGCTTCCTTCTGGTTGTGAATCATTCCAGCCTACCTCTCCCATAAAAAAAAAAAAAAATTAAAAGGAAAAAAAAAGGAAAACCTCCCTTCAGACCTCTGTCCAAAGCAATAAACCTTCTTTCCAAACCTCCTCTTGAGACATGCGTCCCACCATCATCTTCAGAAGGCTTCAATTGGCGTAACCCAAAAGTCTGGCTGCCAGATGACTTCCCACGCGCCACTGTCACAGACAAATCTCCAGACCACACACCAACACATGAGAGCACGTCTGCTGTTGTTTTCTGCTGCCGTTTGCCCAAAACTAGTCACCATGATCTTCTCCATTGATTTCTAGTGTAGATTGGTTGTTTCCTTGCTTCCTTGATTGCTGTTATACTACCAAAGGTATTTCTAAGAACTCCCTTCTATCCAAACAGTCATATCTACCTCTAAAAATTCCAAATAAGGTATTTCCTCTTTTGCTATTAGTAGTTATCCCGTAATTACCTCTAAAAAATTGCATGGAGTATCTAATTATAGATCTTGGGCTGATCTGTTCGATTATGGTTTAAGGGACAAGGTTATTTAGACCATTTGAATAAGAAAGAGACTGACATTCTTATTGTAGATAGACCAAATTGGATGAAAATTGATGTCTAACTATGTGCTTCATTGTGACATTCTCTTGACTCTCAGCTACTCCTTGTATATTAGTCTTATGAAACTTGTTATGAGGTTCGGAATAAGACTACCTTGATATTAGTAATGACATTAGACGTTATTATGATGTTTTGTCTAATTTTGTTAATCTTAAGCATCAGTTTATGTATACTACCACTTATGTATGCAGAATTGAGTCTCTTAAACATGAGTTTAGATCTTTGATGCTTGCTACAATATCAACAATAGATCAAGAGAAAGAATGGAACAATTTTTTCATGGTCATGACTCTAATTAATCTTCAACTTGATCTTGATCCTGTTCGAGATCAAATGCTAGGAGGTTCCACTATTCCAAGTTTAAATGATGTTCTCACTCACTTGGTGCACATATCTTCCGTAAATGTGCCTGTTACAAGGAATTGGAATACCCCTGTTCCAAATGCTTTAGCTTTATAACTTGTTTGGTATTTAGAAAGTTAAGCATGAAAATAAAAATAGAAAAGAAAATTTTGATTTTGTTGATAGAAAATGATTTTAATGCTCTTACTTTTAATGATTAGGTAATAATTAGTAACTAGTGTTAAATAATGATTGATTAATGATTATAAAAGCAAAATAGACATTACAAAACATTTTCCCTTTCCTTTTCTATAGAGCTACCAATCAGGGCCTTAATTTCTTAGACTGGTGATAAAGTGAATCATGGAGGAGGACATAGTGGTACTAATCAGAAACACCCTTAGTATACTCACTGGAATAAAGTGGGTCTCACATAAGATTGCTATTGGTCCTTTCATGGTCGTCCACCTTGCATTGTAGATATTGCAGAAGTATCAATTGAATCGATTGAGGACGAAGCCAATTAATCCATTACATTGATTGGTGATGATTACAGTAAGTATTTATGTTATCAAACAGGCAAACAATACCCAACCATTGCCTCGGTTGCCCAAATTGATAATTCCATTGCTTGCCTCGCTCACTCCTCTCTTGGGCCATAAGTCCCTAACTCACATGCCTCCAATCATATCTTCAGTAACAAAGATTTTTTTTCTTGCATTTCTACTTCTATTTCTTTTTCTCCTGTTAGTCTAACCAATGATTCTAAAACCATTGCCACAGCATTGGTCTGGCTACAATTCTTCCCTCCATCACTTTAAATTTTGTTCTTTATATATTTGAGTGTCCCTTTAACCTTGTTTCTATCAGTAAGTTAACTCATATTTAATTGCTTCATTACCTTTATTGAAAAATGTGTTTCTTTGCAGGATTGGAGTACAAGTCAGGTGATTGGTGTAGAGTGCGAGTCACAGGAACTTTACCATCTTACATTACTAGTGGCTTGCACAATATTTCTCTACCTCCTATACTTATTCGCTTAGGCAATCCTAGCCTTTCTAGACTCCAAAAAAATATTTCCCTCGTTTTCTACTTTGACATCATTTGAGTATGATTTGTCTCAACTTGGTAAACAAACTTGTCCTTCGTTTCCAAAACGTGTCAATAATCAGGCTATGCCCCCTTTTAAACTTATTCATTTTGATGTTTGGGGTTCATGTCATGTTTTGTCTATTTCAAGCTTTTAATATTTAGTAACCTTTATTGATGACTATTCTCATTGCACTTGGTTATATTTAATCAAGTATCGTTCTGAGGTCTTTTCAATCTTTCAACTTTCTATGTCGAAGTGAAAAATCAATTTGGTACCTCTATGTCTATTTTATCGAGTGATAATGCACGTGAATATTCTTCTGCTCCATTTCTAGCTTTTATGTCTCCATAGGGAATTTTCCATCAATCTTTGTGTGCACATACACCATAGCAAAGTGAAATAGTTGAGTGCAAAAATTGACATTTTATTGAGATAACTCGTATTTTACTCTTTCATTCTAATATGCCCTTTTGTTTATGAAGTGATGTTGTTCTTATTGCTTGCTATTTAATTAATCATATACCTTCCTCTGTGTTACAAAATCAAATTCCCCACTCTATTTTGTTTCCTTCTGAATCTCTTTATCTTCTTCCTTCTCGTACTTTTGGTTGCACTTGTTTTGTTCATGAAGTAATCCTTGGGAAAAATAAACTTGCAGCTAAATCCATTAAATGTATCTTTTTAGAAGAAAAGATATCAGTATTACTCTCCAAAAACTAAAAAGTGTTTTACCTCTACCAATGTGACATTCTCTGAAACATCTCTTTTCTTCTTCTCTCCTACAACTGAGCATCATTCAACATTTGAAGTTCTTCCACTATCCTTCATCGATCCTCTAGTAACCACTCTTGTTCATTCATTTCAAACTTATTACCACCGTCCTTGCCCTCACCTTTCTGAAGGCTCTATTGATGTAACTATTGACTTCCCCCCACTTCAACATCCGCCCCTCCCACAACTATACCTTTTGAGTAAGGGTGTTCATTAGGTTCGAAGGCTTAGTAGGGGGTTAAAAAAAATAAGATAGAAATTTAGGTCAAGCAAGGCACTGGGCTAGACTTCGGGCCATATTGGCCTAATTCAACTCCAAAAAAATAAACATTTTTTAAAAATATTTTTTTAATAAAAATTTATATCAAAATTTTAATTTTTTAAAGATAAAATATAATTTTATAAAGACTTATATAAAAATATTCTTTTTGAATAGTTTTTTTGTAATTTTAATAATAAATTTGAATCAGCCTTAAGGGACATATTGATTCCGCCAAATCCAAAAAAATAAAAATATTAAAAAATATTTTTTATAAAGATTTATATCAAAATTTTAATTTTTTATAAGAATTTATATAAAAATATTTTTTTAGTTATTTTATAATTTTAATAACAAATTAAAAAAAATATCAAGCCACCTGATATTGGCTTGGCCTTGCCCAATATTAAACCAAGTCGAGCTCAGGTTCGAGCAACAAGCTTCAATTTTGAAGCCTGTATAAAATTGGGCCTGGCATTGGGTTAGATCAAAGTCCAACTCGGCTCTGCACATGAATTCTCCTACTTCTAAAAGTCCTTCTGTTACCCTTTGTAAAGGTACTCACTCAACTTATAACCCTCATCCTATTTATAATTTTTTAAGTTATCATCATTTATTTACATACTATTATGTTTTTGTGTCATTTTTGAATTTTTTTCCATTACTGGGACTATCGGTGAAACACTCTTTCATTCTACCTTGTATTCTAATGGCACTTGGGATTTAGTCTCTTTACCTTCAGGCAAATCCATGGTTAGTTGTTCGTGGGTGTATACTATTAAGGTTGGCCTTGATGGGAGCATTTATCATTTGAAGGCTCGTTTGGTTGCCAAAAAATATACTCAAATTTTTGGGCTTGATTATGGTTACACTTTTTCCCCAATGGCTAAAATTGCTTCTGTCCGCTTGTTCTTCTCCATGGCTGCTATGCGTCACAGGCCTCTTTCTCAACTTGATATAAAAAATGCCTTTCTCCATGGTGAATTTGAAGAAAACGTTTTTATAGATCAACCACTAGGCTTTGTTGCTGATGGGGAGGCAAGAAAGGTTTGCCAACTACATCAATCTCTGTATGGCTTGAAACAATCTCCTCAAACTTGGTTTGGCAATTTTAGCTTAGTTATTCAAGAGTTAGGATGCTCCAAAGTAAGGTAGATTACTTTGTCTTCTATCGATATACCTCATCTGATAAGTGTACCTACCTAGTCATTTACGTAGATGACATCGTCATTACAAGCAATGATCAAAATGATATTATTCCGCTAAAACAACGTCTATTCCGTTCTTTTCAGACTAAAGATTTAGGAACACTAAATATTTTATAGGAATAGAAATGGCCCAATCTAGCATCAAAGTTGTTATATCACAAAGAAAATATACTTTAGACATATTGGATGAAAAGGGTATGTCAGATTGCAAACTAATCAATACTCTTATGGATCCAAATGTCAAACTCTAGTGAAAACAAAGGGGGAGCCCTTGCAAATCCTAATGGATATCTAAGATTGGTTGGAAAACTTAACTACCTTACCATTACTAATCTAAATATTTCTTTTGTTGTAAGTGTAGTTAGTCAGTCCTTACAGTCTCCAATCGATAGTTATTGGGATGCTGTGATTCGCATCCTCAAATATATCAAAGGGGCTCCAAGTAAAGGATTATTATATGAAGATAAGGGCAACTCTTAGGTGGTTGGTTATAGCAATGCAAATTGGATTGATTCTCCTGTTAATAGACAATCTACTTCAAAGTATTGTGTCTTCAACAGGGTAATCTAGTCTCTTGGAAAAGTAAAAAACAAGGTGTGGTTGCAAAGTCTAATACCGAAGTTGAGTATCGCGCTATAGCTTTAGCAACATGTAAAGTTATATGACCAAAGTAACTTTTTCAAGAATTGAGATTTGGACGTATCGGTCAAATGGAGCTAATTTATGATAACCAAGCAACAATGCACATTGCTTCCAATCTAGTATTCCATGAAAGGACCAAACATATTAAAATCAATTGTCACTTTATAAGAGAGAAGATTCAATCTAGGTGACTTGTTATCAAGTTTGTTAGTTCAAATAACCAACTAGCAGATATGTTCACTAAGTCTTTTAGGATTCCTCGAATCAACTACTTATGTAACAAGCTTAGTGTGTGTGATTTATATGCACCAACTTGAGGGGCAATCACAGAATATCATGTTAGTTATAATAAGCATTTATTTTGGGTAGTTATTATCTTATCTAGTTTGTTAGTATGAATATTTATATTTAAAAGCATTGTAACTATTTTATCTTTTCTCAACAATTCCTAATTTATTGGACCTAGAGTTTAGGAAGTTGTTAATATACACTTGTGTGTGTGTGTATATCTTATTCGTGAATGAGAAACATAGATCGGAGAAAAATATTTCTCAAATTTCTCATACAATTCAAATTGTACTTAAAATTAAAGGGGCTAAAGAAACAATAAATAAAAAGAATACAAAAGAATACATATTTGGCATGATTTAATCCAATACCATCTCCATTCTTCCACAAGATAGTTTTACGAGCATCTAGACTAGCTTTTATTGCATATGATCGCATACCTTAAATTCTTGTTATCATTAATAGTGACACCATTAAAAGAACTCTCAACAATTTCCTATTGTTAAACCATGGTACTTCCTAGATTTCTTCCTTTTATTTCATGGTTTCTATATTTAGCATTGTAAAGGCAATCCCCTTATACTTGTAATTAATATAATGAAGTTGTAAAACTAAGTAAGCTCAGTTACAAAATTTTAATTTGATGATTGCTACAATCAAAATTCTCCATACCTGGTACATTGTAAAAGTAAACACAAACTATTATTCAATTTATTCGCACACTATCCATACATCTATCCCTTATTTATATTAACAAGGATACCATTAAGCTTAACTAACTAACTAATTCAACTACCTACTACCTACCACGTAACAATACTTCTCTTATAATATGATCCTTGTCGTCAAGGAATAGTACAAATTTAGTATTAAAAATATATATGTAATACTGTTTCTTAGCTCTAGATTGTGGGCCCTCTCTTTATGTGAATGTTCTCTACACCACAAACCCATATGATTGTATAGCTGCCCCAAACGCCATAGGGCCCAGTTGCCCATTTCCATTCAACACAAAGTCTATAAGTGTTTTTGGAGTAAACTAGCCCATTGCCATGAAGAAGGGGAACATTAGACACATGTGAAAACCTTCCACTTGATATGCAGATAGAGAGGAGGAGGACGAGCTTGAGCTTGAACTCAAAAATCCCTATGTCTGTAACCCCCACCAACACATGACCTATAGCATAAGTAAGCCTCTTCAACTTTCCCACTAGCACACTAGGCTTCTTCACAAAACTCATAACCTTCTCTGTCTTTGGATTCACCCCGATCTCTGTTCCCCACACCTTGTCACCATCAAGAAAATCCCCCATGAACATAGCCATAAGAACATTTGAGCCTAGCCTTTTGCTTTGGCCTTCTTGAATGAAGAGAAAAGAAGGTGGGCCAATGATGGATAGCTTTTGGGAAGCAATGGCCAAAATATGGGAGTAGGAAATGCACACGATTCTGCTTTTGTTGTCATCATTAGCCCAAATCAAAATGGAAGGGAACCATACAACTAAAAGCAAGACTTTGAGCACACCTGACTCAATTGCCTCCTTCCCAAAGCTGCCTAACTTGCAAACGGCCTGAATCATCCTAAAGACAATGTTGCACTATGAAGCAGTTGTAGTAATACCACTATTAGTGTGATCAATCTTGCTGTGGACAAAGTTGAGAGAGATCAATTTAAAGGGACATGCAAGAGTGGGCTTAACAACCTTTACATAGGTGGACTCCAACACAATACAGAGAAGTTGAAGCACACATATGGCGATTGAGGAGGAGAGACCTAAAAAAGGAGATTAGGTATCAGATGAAGCTGAGTTGGTAATTTCTATCATCTCTATCTTTATGGCATTCTTCATCTTGTCCACCTCATCTTCAACCACCCAATCCTTGGGTTTTGTGTCCCCTTTGATTAGCAGAAAGTTTGTATCGTTTTAGCCTCTTTGACTTCTTCATGGTCGATTTCTTCACCAATCATTAGATTCAGAAGTAATGGAGCTTGGATTTGGTCAAGAATTTTGTTACCTGTTTCTACAACTTAAAGGATGGCACTGGCAAGACATTCTTGTTCGATGTTTTCTTTACTAAAAAATTTCATGTCGGTTTCCTCGACACTTGAACAGTCAATGATGGTTTTGCTTCCTTCAATGTCCTTTGTTTTTGCATCGTTCTTTGCCAATCCATCATCTTTGAATGTCTTTGCTTTTGTAACTCCGTGTCAATTGTCGTCTTCAATCTCCTCATCTCCTTTGCATTTTTCTTCTTCATCTTCACTGTCGTCGATAGAGTCACCTTCCCTTTCTTGTATCTTCTGGATGTAGATTTCTTAGAAATAGGTTAGGTACATGGTGTTGGCTAGTGTAGAAGGTTTAAAGAGCCTCACTGCAATTTGGATGTCTGAACATTAGCTTCTGATAAAGCAACTTGTGGCTATTTCCTTTCACAAGTCAACTTCTGTCAACAACTCCTCAAACCTCTATTGATATTTTGAAACAAAATCCTTATGCTTCAAGTTCTTTATCTCCATTACTACTACTATCTTCTTGAAATACTCCTCTATTTGCGTAAGGGAGCTTTGTAATTGGATAACATCTATTTCTCTCTTCTAGAAGTGACCGCCTATTCTTGCCATGGCGCCTCAATCATGCTCTAATACCAATTGGTACATTGTTAAAGTAAACATAAACTATTATTCAATTCATTCACACCCTATCCATACATTTATTCCTTATTTATACTAATAGGGATACCATTAAGATCTTCTAACTGAACTAACACCTAACTAATTCTATTAACTACCACGTAACAATACCTCAAATCAAATTCAGATTCACGGCCAGGAGTTCCTTTTTCAATAACTGGCTTCTCCAGCAGTCCTCCTCCTTTGCCTGGTCCTGTTGCTAATACAGCCATGGGAATGCAAAGATTGGAGCATGGTCCTTTACAAAAAGAATATCTGTCCCCTATATTGCAAATTTTACTTCAGTAAGTGCTCTTGAAACACTCAATCATACACAGGAGAATTGAAGGTTTTATGCGCACCAACAGAGATAAAATAAGAGCATGACTCTTATTTTATCTCATTTGTGTCACAAATGAGATAAAATTTGTCAGTCAATTGCTGCTTCTATCCATTTTTTGTTAGTCAATTGCTACCAGAGTCACAATTCACTTTTTCAACCACCAATTCACCAATTGATACTTTAGTAGAAGAATTTACACTTAGAAACCAAAATCTCCAAAAATTAGCCATTCTGAATTAATACAAAGCCACTTTCGTGGTGCTTTTCAAAATTATAGGGGTTAATTGCCAAAATTGAAAGTATGGGGTCTATCTGCCAAAGTCCTAAAGCTGAAGTGGTTTCTTAGCATTTATTCCCCAAAAAATAATCCGTTGACAACCGCATGAAATGACCAGACACTTGATCTCATATTCTCATATCCTGCAGTACCGGAATGGGAGTTAAGCCAATTTTCCCATTCTTGATGGAGTAACTTTAGGTTCTGACTCACTTCTAGTTCAGTAAGGAATTTCACATCAACATAATTTCTTTTTGTGTGTGTGTGTGTGTGTGTGTATAAATTTTTATATAATCGTACTTCTGGAAAGGGAGGAAAATAAGGCAATTGGAGAAACAAGACCAAGTCAGTGAAAGTTTGTTAACCCCATTTTCTGAGATTATGAATATGTTCCTCTATCTTCTGGGCTGATAGATTAATTAAAACAATGAAGCCACTAGTATTGATGAATTGAAGCTTCCTAAGTACTTCTGATAGATTGCAAATTAATACTAGGTAGCTAATTCGAAAAAGAAAAAAAGACAAACTTTCCGGCGAAAACGTTCCAGAAAATGGAAAATGAAAAATGAAAATCACGTATAAAGACAAATAAAACCAGAAGGAGTTATTTTTCCAAACACCACGCTCTGAAAGGAAAGGAAAATTAGATTAGAAAAGTTCCAAGAATCGTGATAGACAAGACTCGAAATCAATGAGTCAAAGAATAGAGGTTTAAGTCACAAAGGAGTCAAATTTTCAGAGAAGAAAGACATAACAATGGAAGCGAGAAGAGAAATCAAGAAAGTACCAGGCTTAGGGTTGAAGACGTGGTTGGGAGAGAGAGCCAATCTCCCACATATCGTAGTCTCCATCTCTCTCTCTCTCTCTCTCTCTCTCTCTGCGTCCCTGTGGCGAAGGTCCCTGGTTTTCCCTTCGGCGTTTGAAAACGAAAGAGAGAAGGGAAAAAAACAAAATTTGACACGTGCATCTCTCTCTTTCACTGTCCTAGCTTTTGTATTTGGTCCTGCTCCTCACACTCCCACCTAACTCAAAATTGGCATTTCTTTTTTTTTTTTTTTAAAGAAGAAGATTGGTTTTGCATGACGATCGCTTTTCTTCATGACATGTTAATATTTTTTTTTATTGAAATGAATTATGGGTAGAACGAAAAGTGAGAAGAAAAGAAAAAAATTTATAAAATATTTATTTTTATTTTTATAATAATTATTTAATACTATTAATTAATTATTAAAAATAAAAACATTATAGTTATTTTTTTCTTATAAAAATTATCCTTTTTGTATTTAATTTTTTGCATTACAAATGAGCCTATATTCTTATGTTCTAAGTGACAATTGAAGTAATAATCGCACATTAATGTACTAATTACACTTAAAGGAGAGGTGAATAGATGTGATATGCAAAATATGTAATTTAATATTTTTTTGAAAGTAGAGGACCAATAGTCTTTTATCTTAGTATGTAGAAAAGTGAAGGACCTTTTGTACAGAATAATTTATAATAAATAAAATAATTATGTTGATGTTGAAGTGCAAGTGATATAGTAATAGTATGTTTGAAAATGCGGCAACTCTTCCCAAAACCACGTTTGACACGAAGCAAGATATTGATACTTTTACATGAACATGGTTTTTCACCGCAATTCTAAACGAGTCATAAAACAGCTTTTGTAAATGCCGTTAATGATGCACAGTAGAAAGTTTGCGCACAAAGATTTATCCTGGATCTGCCTGGACTTACGTTTAATCCCCTTAGAATACTAAAGAGATTTTTCTTCAATCTTTAAAACAATATTACAACAGTGATAGTTTTAACGTACTTACCACTAACACAAGGTTTCTGAACTCACCTCAAACTAATACACAGCACTTAAATTTTATACAAGCTTACCAAAAACTCTCTTCGCAAGGGTTTTTTCACAAAAGCTCACCATAAACTCAATTTACAAAACTCTTATTAAACAAGAAACTATTGTAAGTACACTCTTTCTTTACAATTCTCTTAAACTAGATAAAATAAAAACTCATCTTAGATAAGATGAGGAGATTAAAGGAGAACTATTATGTAATTTTTCTTTTCATTCTATGTTTCCCTCGTTGTTAACTTTTTATTCATCTTCTTTCGTTTATATAGAAGCTTTAAAAATATATCCATTGCAGTTCAACTTCACTAAAAATAACTGTTGTGGAGGAAAGAGAAATTTACAGGATATCTATTGTCATTTTGTGTCTTACTTATCATAAAACATAGATGAGTACAAAGACAGCTTTTGACTTATATGGACTTTGCTTTTTTTCCTTTTTTTTACTGTTCCAATAATTGTAGAGAAATAAAAAAATGATATTTTACGTTATTTTACTTTTCTTCAATAAAAGCACAATAAATGCTCTGAATAAGATAGTTGAAAAGTCACTTTTCATATAATATAATATAATATTTTTTGCATATAAAAAGGACATAATGTGCAAAATTTTTGACTTTTCGAAAACATATTCTAATACTTATTGAAATAAGAGAATAAAGGTGCAGTAACATATTTAAATGTATATTTCAATTAAATCACATTTTTGTAAGGAAGTGATATATATATATATATATATATATATATATATATATATATATATATATATATATATATATATATATATATATATATATATATATATATATATATATATATATATTGCTTTCAAAGCTCATTAGTATATTTGTATACTTGACTTTTGTATCAAAATATATTATATTCATTTTGTTACTTTCTTTTAGCTTTTCACATTTTTATTTAAATGTATTTTATAATTTTTTTATTTTATATTAAATTATAGATCAACAAGGCCAAATAAAAAGCTTAACAATAATTTCAAATATTATGATCCAAACAAATTATAAGCACAATTAGATTAAAAAGCCCAATAAGATAAAATAAATAAAATGGAGTTTAATAAATTGATGATAAAATATCCCAATTAAAACATAATACTCTATTTTTATTTATTTTATTTCTCTTTCAATAATTATTATTGCCTATCAAAAATAAATTAAATGACTTTTAATACAATAAAGTAATAAATAATATTGAACTATTTTTAACTTAATACTTTTATAAATTTAACTTAAGAGTTTTATTATTATTAAAATAATTCAAGATTATATCAAAACTTTGGGGCCAACATAGCATATTATCAATACTCTATAGTAGGATAAGTTTATGAAAAAATAAAATAGAATGGTATAGTACTCTATTTGGAGGGCAAATTTTTTGCTGTATAAAGCAGCAAGCAATCCAAACGCAGGTAATCGCATATTCATAATCCCAAAAATTTAATTCAAATTTAAAATAATACCAATACTAAGAATAGAAATGGTGCAAATTTAAAATTTATATTAAACAAAAATTTATATAAATCGTGTGACTCTCGTCCTAGGAACAATAATGAGTAGAAAAGAATCCTTCTTATATATCTATATACATATATATAGATATATATATAGATCTTGCTAACTCATGTTGGTTCATTTGTCAAAAGAGATTGGATATGAATTTTGAATTTCTCTAATATCAAGAGTGTCTGCTTATGGATCAATTCTCCATCCAGTAATCTTATAAAATTTCATTGGGAAGATAAATTGAGAATGGTGCAGGGGGAGTTGAGTATTCTAATTATTTATTCAATGTTAGAAGCTATTGGAGTGATGTGGATTAAGCTTTCTATAATTTTTCATTTAAAAAAAAAAACTCTCTTCACTTGCATATATTTCTTAAAATCAGATTAACATTATAAATTTGCTCTTTACTCTATTTCATTAATGGGTGGTGGGAGTGAATTGTCTCTTAGACGCACTTTTTTTTTTCTAAATACTCCCAATCAAAATCTTTAATGTCTAACATTCTAGTTGAGCTTTAACTTATTTTAAATAAAATTTACTCTTGTTAGTTTAGATATAAATGTCAGACTAAAAAAAAATTTCTAAATATGATATGACCTAACCAATAATATCAAAGTAAATTATCTTTGCCAATTTGGATTAATTCAAGTGATAACTGATAAGGGTAGGATAGAAGAATGAGTAATATCAAAGTTGGATCCTTTAATATATTCTAAAAAAAAAAGTAAATTATTTTTATTATAATTTTTTCATCAAAAAATAAAATAAGTTCAAGATCAACTTGTTTAATAGCCTTATAGCAAAAATATTTTTTCAGGATTTTTTTTATAAATTGTATGAATTAAAAAAGGAATAAAATCTTATTTTGATCCTAAATTTATTTTTAATTTAGTCCCTTACAATTGGTTGTTTTCAAAATGTTTTTTCATAAATTAAACCGTTATCGATTTGGTCCCACCATTTTCCTTACTCGGTTTCTCCATTCCAGATCTAGAGAGCACGATAGAACTTTCCTTCAGCGGAGACAGGGTGCCCTCACGCCGCGACAGCGAGAAGAAGACAGAGGGAAGAGAGTAAATCACGCAGAGGATGATTAGCAGGTTGGAGCTATTCCCTTGAAGAAGACCTCGGAGTGCCCTGAAGCTGCGTTCACAAAGAAGAGGTAGAGTCCAGATTGTCCATAATGCACAATTGATGAAGGAGAGTCCAGATTTTCGGTTATCTTGTAAGGGCCTCTTACTGATATCTTCTTGTATCTTCATTCCAGATTTTCTGCCATGGCTGAGATGATGTGAATGCCTCTATTTCTTCTAAGAAATGAGATCTTTTGTTGCTCAGAGAACCCAGAATGCTGGTATTGGAGTTGGTTTATTAGGATTTAAAGAATTATTTGTAAATGCTGGCCATTACTCTTCTCGAATCTTCCCCTATTGCTCCTATATTTTGTGGCTTTTACTATTGTGAGTCAGTATCCTGAAGTTTACCTTCTTATGCAAACTTTCTTATGTGGCTCTGAAATTTGGAATGTTTGATAGATCATGCTGTAGGAATTAAAATTGCAGTTTCTTTCTTGGGATATAGACATATATGAATTGTGAAGAAAACCGTAAGAAAAATAAATAAATATATAAATAAAGCAGCCCACACTTATTTGATGTGTAAGGAAGAAGAGAAAAGAGTTTGCCACCTGATCAATTAACGGTCTATGTCATCAGCTTACGTTGGTAGGTAACTAACAAGTAGTTGACAGAGGGACCAAAATGATAACAGGTTGATCTGCGGGAATTATTTTGAAAAAAATCATTTAGAAGAGACCAAATTAAAATAGGTGAAGGACCAACATGAAATTTTATTCAATTAAAAAGGTTGGTTCACAGTTCATCCGTTCTACTTAACAAACAGGTTAACCCGTTGCAATGGGCTGGGCTTTTTATTTTTCAACGGGATTTTACAAAAAGGCGTAGCTTCGGCTGGTATGCTGCGCAAAACCAGGCTATTCTGTTTAACTAGTGGTGGGCTCCACCATTCCAAAAAAAACAAGTGTCATAACAATTACAATTTAAGAACAATATCCAGAAATCTTACTTATATATATATATATATATATATATATATATATATATATATATATATATATATATATATACTGATGATGGCTTCGAACCTTGTTCCAGGAGAGAGAGATGGGGGGGTTTAAATTTGCGAGGTACAAAGTAATTTAAATGAATTTAGTTACTACGGCAACTTTGTAGGAAAAAAGTGAAACATTATACTAAACTTTTAGTAAAATAAGAGAACTTGATCACATCCTTGCTTAGTAATTGCATGGCTTCCATGAAGGTTAGAGATTGATTTATAGTAAAGCTTGGAGTTGTCAATTAATACCCATAATGGGTATGACTACGAACATGGGATATTACTTGAGGTCAGTCCATCGAGTAGTGGCCTATTTGGAAAGTTGAATTTAAGAGAGATGTAAGATCATAGAGGTTTACGCATGTGGGAGACATGCATGTTTAATGGGTTTGACAGTTAAAGATGATGTGTCTTAATGGATAGGATGGAAAGTAGTGAATCTTAAGTGTTGACTCTTCAAGAAGGGTAGGGATAGAGAGAGAGAGAGAGAGAGAGGAATGAACTGATTTAAAATAGCTATACTATATACTAAGTGTCATGCTTTTACTTGACTTGTAAAAATAATTATACCTAAACAAAAGACACCTTCACCTTAATCTTGCCAAGCTACTCCCAAGAATTGTTTCTTGAGAAAAGAGCATGAGGATCACTCCTTCACAACACTCTTAAAATGTTAGGTGTTGCAAGTGGCACTTGACTTGTGCCAAACCCACTTTGAGAATGTTGCTTTCTCACAATGTTAGAATAATTATGGCACAATTCTTCCCAAACTAACATTGCATCAACTTAGAGGGATCAATGACCCCATTACACATTTTTTCTACCTTAACTTCTTAAGAAGAAGAGAGCGAAGTAACTTAATTCCCTATCCAAATGATGAATTCATAAGGTGTTATGAAGTACTTCGCTCAACAAAGAGTATGTCACTTGGATCATTTTATTAGAGCTAAAAGTCATATATGGGTGACTAGATGTCGAGGGACGGAAGCAGAGGCTAGCACACTTAGGGTGTGTTTAGTTGGAGGTTTTTAGAGGGGAAGGAAGGGGATAAGATGTTTGGTTAAATAAAATTAGAGGGAAGGGGAGGGGAGAGAAGGAAAGTATAAAATTAGAGGGAAAGGGAGAGAAGTGGAGGCAAATTTTCCTTCCCTCCAAATTGGAGGGTTTTGGAGGGGAGAGGAGGGAATGGGTATTTTTTAAGTTGTAATTTACTTTATTGCCCCTTAATTTTTTAATATGTTAATATTTAATAAAAATTAAGATAATTTTTTTCATCAGAAATTAAAAAAAAAATAGAATTCATAATTTTTTTTAAAAAATATTAATATAAATAACTTTTTTTATAAAAAATAAAATTAAAATAAATAAGGATAAATTTGTCTAAATATAATTACATCCCCTCCTTTTCCCTTTCTTCCTGAACCAAACAATAATCTTTATTTCCCTCCCCTTCCCTTCCTTCCAACTAAACAGAACTTATTAAACCCCCTCCCCTCTCCTTCATTAACCTCCCCTCCCCTTCCCTCCGTTGAACCAAACGGAGCCTTATGCTAAGGTTAGCGCACTTGCTTATACTGCTTACACGACATGGACATCTAATATTTTCAGCATTTTCATATTATGACCGATGGCATTTTTATAATTTTGCGAGAAGTAAACCTTTTTACCATATAAGTATTATCATTTAATAATAGTCAAACTAAAAAGTCTAATAAAACTAATCATCATTTAAGTCAATTTGATTTGAAAATAAAGATGAACAAATTTTCACTTCATGTAATAAACATTTTTTTTAATATTAAAAACTTGCAAATGAAAATTAATTTTAAGGAATAAAAATACAGAATGAAAACCACAATTATTTTTGCTAACCATACATAACTTTAGGTTTTTGAGTGTCAATAAATAACTTTAATATAATCTCTAACATGCGTCACACATCTTATGCTATTTCAAAACCCAAAATAGGGAAAAGGTCATTACTTAAAGTAAAAAAGATATGCCAATAATGTCTTAATCAATAGTCTTAAATTAAACTACCCTTATGCCTATTTTGCTAAAAAAAAAAAGTAACAAAGACCTAATTAAAATAAAATGATCATCAGCATATGCAGTACAAACCAACTTGATCAATTATAGTTTTTGCCTTATTCTTGCAATTGCATACTATAGTTTATGTGTAGAAACTGTATGTGGAGGCATCAGCAATTATATTCCTCAAGCCACCGATGGTGGATGCCAACATAATGGACACTCCTAAGTATATTGCAACCTGAAATGACACAAATTTAGAGTCAATGGTAAGAGGAAATGACTCACTGATCCTCTAATTCATGGATTCTTTGATGGGTATGTTGGGAACCAATTTTAGCAAGAATTTAATTAAATTTTCATTAATTGAATTTAATTGTTGGAATTATATTTTAAAGTGATACTATTTCATTAGTTTGGTAGGGTTACAATGATATCTTTTTTTAAAATGTTATATCAAAGAAATAATATAAAATAGATGTCTCTTTGTCACTAAATGAATTCTTGATAGTAAAATTCTTTTAATTTTAAGATAGGTGGTTATGTTATTTGGCATTTCATAGTATCTTAGATACTATGATATAAGATATTTAGTATGATAATAAAAATTGACATAAAAAGAATATAAGTTGTATTTGCAAAAGTTATCAAAACTAAAAGAGGCGTGATGCAAAATCTCCATAGTTATTGAATTGTATGAGATACTATTCAAAATAATGTCATCCTATGATACTTTGATATCTCAAATGATACTTATCGTCTTATATATCAATGTATCAAAAATATCTTAAATGTAGACAGACATTCAAAATGTTAGGGTCAAGATAATAATACATCAAATACCTTCTTATGTGATTTGAAAATCATAGTAAAATCTATATTAAAAAAAATAGAATTTAATTCCTCTTTGAATTACCTTTCAAACACATAAAATTAAAAAAAAAA
This sequence comes from Erythrophleum fordii, assembly GCA_032878935.1. Lineage (NCBI taxonomy): Eukaryota > Viridiplantae > Streptophyta > Magnoliopsida > Fabales > Fabaceae > Erythrophleum > Erythrophleum fordii. Next base: position 7,224,429 of record JAVQMF010000029.1, read on the forward strand.
ATCTCAAATTTTGTGTGTTCCAAACTCATCTATTTTAGACTATTTGACATTTGATTTGATGACTTTACAAAGGAAATTAAGATGCTGGTCTAAGTTATGGATATCATTACCCAATTGATGAACCAGTTAGGGCTGAATCTCTTTGGCTTCTTGATTATCAGCCATATAATGCACGGAAGCTGCAACAATGAATGAACCAGATTTTTTATGTTCTGGGTTTGAATCAATTCTTGTACATTGAGTACTTTTGTGGATAAGAGGGAACCTTACAAAATATGCAATGGGAGAAAAACCAAACCCACCAAAGAACCCAAGAAGATCGCCAAAGAAAGGGAAGGTGACCCCAATGAATAATGTAAAAGCTGCAACATTTCAGTAACCTGTGACATAGCTTCAAGTTCTTTTCAGGGAAAAAGCTAACTGGTCTCTCTTTTTGTTCCTTACCCTACTTTATATGTTAGTGTTTATATTGAAACTACAACATAACTATTATGGACTTGTAAAAGTTTAAATTTTTGAATTGAATTTAGTGGCCAAGTAATTGCGTATTAATATAATAAGAAGTATTAATTAATGGGTGTTATTACTTATGAGCTTAGACTTTTAAATTTATAAATATATTTTAAGTCAAAAGTCTAAACTATTAAATAAAAGTTCATGAACAATTATATCAATATTTTAATAAATTATTAGCATATGAAAGTCCTTTGAATTAGAAGTATGAATAAAATATAAGGGCATCATACTTTATCCTAAAATTGAATTTTAATTAAAAAAAAATTAAAGACGATAATATCATGCTGAATATTACTTCAGTTTAAAACTTTAAGCTGTCAATGCATGGTTTTTGATAACTCACCTACGTAGGAAGATCGAGCAACAAGTCTAAGAAGTAGTCCGGGAGAGAAGTTTAATCTTCTAATCATTATCCTCTCTATCATATCAAAAACAGGCATTGCATAAACCTAATACAATCCATAATTATTTCCCCATCAATCACAACAATAAAAATAGGCATATATAGTTGAATAGACATAACTTGAGGTATTGTTTAGTTATTTGCTTTCAGTCAGAGGTTCTTTAACAAAAAATGAAAAATAAATATTTTTTATAGTTAAACACCATATAATTAGATCTTTTAAAAAATTTCCTCCCCATATTATTTTTTTATTATTAATATCTAGCAGCCATACCTGGTAGCTACCAACAACATGAATGAACACCATCAAGTTAGCTGAGGCAATAAGCCATGATGGTTTTTCAAGAGCCATAAGAACGTTATCATCCACATCATGCCCAAAGGCCCAATACCCTACAAGTGCAACTGGGAAATAGCATATTGCATTGATGATATAGGCACCAATTGCCCCTTTCCACATAGGCACCTTTGAGGGCTTCTCTGGGGTTGAAGGGATAGTGGCCTGAATTTCTAAGGTCACTGCATGGCCTGCAAATGCAAATGCAATCTCACCAAGTGCATTGAACACTCTGAACATGAAGTCAGTGTTGCTTGTGCTGGTTTTCTTGTAGGAGTAGCTGACATTTTGAATTTGACCTCTTGCCAAGCAGGCAATCCAAGCTATGGTTGAATAGCTGCATCAATCAAAAAATTGGCCTTTGAACTAATAATCACTTTACTTTTCCTTTCTTCATTTCACCATGTTCTTTGTTTATGCTTCATGAAAATGAAAACTAGCCCAAATTGTTGGGGGAAAAAACACAAATCAAAGGTTTAGTTTCAAAAATTTTGACCTAAAAGTGGTGATTCGTTGATAAGGCTTGTGTACATCATGTTATGTTAGACCTCATTCATGAATAAGTAGGTGTTATTGATAAAATTTACAATTCTTATATGGGGACTACGTCTATACAAAAATGCCTCCCGCCTAATGAACTAGAAGTGAGCATGAATTGGGTCTTGAATTTTGCCAACTTTTAAGGTAGTTTTGAACTAAACATCACTTTACCTTCCTTACATTCCACCATGTTCTTTGTTTGTACTACATGAAGACAATCCCAAATTGTAGGGGGAAAACCAATTGTATTTTTCGTCTGGTGGGTTTCAGAAATTTTGACTTGGAAGTGGTGACTCATTGCTAAGGCTAATGGAAGAAGTTGAATTTGGAACTCTAATATAAGCAGCCTAATAAACCATGTATATGGCAGCTTCTTGTTTGCAAAAATTTCATCTTAATCAGAAGCAAATGGATCCACATTTAAAAAAGAAAAAAAAGACAAGACAAACAACAACCGAGTACTGTATGGCTATCTATGGTTCAAGAAAGATCTTTTCTAAAAGTAAGATACTGTGCACTGTCGACTAATGTCCTGAATCTTGAGCAGACATGATAACGGGCCAAGTCATAGTCTAACTTCTATTCATTTTTAATGGATCTGAATTTGAAATCCAACAAGTTTTTATGTGAAACAAAATTAAACCCACCTAGCAATCAAGTCTAACCTTGATAGTTATGCCCCTACTGTATTATTTCATCATAAAAGCAAACACTTGGCAGACAGAGCAAAAATAGCCATTCTATCAAATTCTCTGGGGTTCTATGGACCTGTCTTTATACTTTCATATGGATACTCTTTTTGCATATATAAATTATAAGTTGATAAGGATGAATTCTTAAACAGACTCTATTTACAAAGAATCAGCAAATTAAACTAATCATGAATAGCGATGTTGCAGTACCTCAATGACATGACAGCAGCTGCTAATGAAACAACAGCAACAGAATTGAAGTTAGGAAGCTGAGAAAGGAAGAAATGGATGGCACCAAAAATCAGAATCCAATAGGACTGCTTGAGTTGTGTGCAATTGGTGCAAGCAATCTCCATGAACTTCTTCAGGCACTTTCCTCCAGTCACCATGTACACAATGTCACACCCAACCTGGACAATCAGCTGCTGGGGCAGCACAATCCATGGTCCGAGTTTTGGTCCAAAAGCGTGCCGGCTGAGATCAATATAACGATCGAAACGAGTCCCAGGAATGCATTCATGGAGCTGGATCATCTGCCACATTGTGTAGAAGGTTAGGCACCATGATACTAACAACAACATGGTCCCTGGAACCCTGTAAAAGATGAGAAAAGAAATTGTTAATTTCTTATAAATATTATATCCAATTTTTTAAAAGTTAACTTGGAGAGTCCAAATATAAATTTGTGGTGAATTAATGGCATTTGTGCAAGTTTACCATCCCAAATATGCCATGGCATAGGGAAGGTTGAGAACACCTGCCCCTATCATTGCTGTGACAGTGTGGAAGGTTGAGTGCCACCATTTGGCATGGCGAGTACTAACTTCCTGCAAGTGTGTTCAGAAAAAAAAAAAAAAAACCAGCAAGCCAACAAGAACAAGAAATTTAGTCCTAAGAGGGAGAGACTTGCCAAGATATTATATAATTTGAACAAATTTAAGTTCAGTTCTTTTTGTTTTATTTATTTATTTGTTATCACCTAAAAATTTTATCTAAAATTAATCCTTAAATTAACCCTAAAATTAGAAAATAAATAAAGAGTGAATGATACATTAGTATTTTTCAGGAACAAAACTCAAGCTAGTAATATTTGCTAAGAATTAAATTATAAATTCAGTCATAAAATTATGATACGTGAATAAATTTTTTAAATGAGTAAAAAATATAACACTGGTTGAAAAAAATATGGACGTGCCATCATTTTATTTAAAAAAATTCCTAAAAGGAATTTATATATATTACCTTGGAAGGGGGAGAAGAATTTGAGATCATCTCTGCAAACTTACAAATTAAGGAGAACAGAGGAAGAGGCCTCCTTTGAATTTTGGAGTGTAGTTCGATTCATTTATATGGGTCCCGTTCATGCCTATCCAAAATGTTTATATATATATATATATATATATGTATGTATGTATGTATATTATAATGATAATATATATGTATATATTATAATGATAAACATTCATCCCCTCCCTCCGGGGTGCTTACTTTGCCACTTGGGCATTTGTTTTTGCTGCTTTGTGGAGAGACTGAGACTTTAGAATCAAATCTAAAGTCAAATCTGGAGAAGGTATATATCTAGCTGAACTTGGGTTCAAAGAACTAGTTCAAAAAAATTAATACCCTCCATTGGCCCTTGTAAGTGGTATGATTATAATATAGAAAGCACCAAGAGCTGAACTTTTTCGTTGTTCAACTGCCTTTTGTGCAAGGCCATAAAAAATTATTTATCATAGATTTTTGAGATAATTATTCAAATTTTAGGATAATCAGACTATGAAAAATTCCATGGATTGAAAAGTTAAACTCTTCATAAAAAAGTCTTGAGTAGTAGCATCTTACTTCAATTGTAACTATCTCATGTGGGTTTAATCTTTGAAGTATCAAAGTGGATGATGCTACTGGCACAATATTTTATTACAATAAACACCAAATATAACAATTTATAGGAAATCAGAAAATACATGAAGCATTAAAAAATAAACTAAAAACAAGAGCCAAGATAGATGCCAAATAAAACGGGAGCTATGAAACTCAACCGTAAGTCTATATTTACGCCACCAATAGCGATTTCCTTATTGCTGAACTTTCAAACAAATATAAGATGAAAGAGTATCAACAGTACTATCACACACAACGGATACTGTGCCTTCATGATTTCAGAGAATGACACTTCATATGTGCCATTGAATTACTTTCATGATATAAACTATCGTTATTGACTTGAACATGACCAAATGGAGGTGGCATTCAACGAATTCTATCATAATGAGATGGAATATGATATAGAATGATATCATCATTAGTAGAATTCATTGCTGGGAAATACTCTAAAAAATAGTTTTCATACTGTGCTTGCACTTGAATGGGATCAACTTAGGGAAATAGTTGCACCGCACTCTCTTTATCCCACTCCAATTCCAGAGTTTCCTCCTCCTCCTCAATTCACCATTCTTACATAATTGTCATGGATATAAATTCTCTATAATAACTTACTATGTATTTCGAAGAGAGATATGACATAAAAGAATATAATGTATATGGGACACATTTCCTCTTTTTTCATCTATTTTTTTCTCTATCTATCTTTCTTTAAATACATGTTATGCATTTACTTGCTAAATACAAAACATCTAATTCCAAATGTTATTTGTATTTATCACACACCATGATATACCATACAACAATAAAAACTCCACAAATAAAATTCTCATAAAGGGGAGGAAAAACTCCCATTAAGGAGAAAAAAATTATTTCAAAAAGAAAGACTAACTACAATGAATACCTACTATGCATGTTTGGTTTCTTAGTACAAGCAACTTCCATATTGCTAGTGCTACTGTTAGATTTAGGCAATCTAGATTAGATTCGGATTCACTATCATAGAAAAAGGATTTATAGGTGTGGAACCGCCAACAAAATCAAAGTATAGTTGGTGGTTCACAGAAACCACCAACAAAAACAAACTTTGTTGGCAGTTCATTTCGAACTGCCAACAAAGGGCATTTGTGGAGAATGAACTGCCAAAGTCACCTTTATTGGTGGTTCTTGTGAAACCGCCAACAAAGGCTCCTTGACTACGTTGGTGGTTCTATATGAACTGCTAACAAAATATCCTTTGTTGGCAGTTTGTTTAGAATCGCCAATTATTTTTAATTTAAAGTCCCCAAATATGCTTTTAGTGTCCACCCCTCTTCACTACTTCTTCCTCTCAAACTACATGCATACTCCCTTCTTTCTCTCCTGCCATTATACTTTTACCTACCATTCTCTCTTCCTTGCACCCACATTGTGCCGCCATTCGCCTTGCGTCCTCCTGCCATTTGCCTAGCATTCTCCCGCCATTCATTCTTCGTCTCGTGCATATTTTTCCTTTCTCGTTCCTGGCTTTCTCCCTTGGTTGACGCTCCTGCCGTTCGCCCCTCCATTCGCCTGCGTCGCGCTCGTCGCCATTCAGCCCACCTCGTGCTTGCCATTCTCCTTACCTCGTGACCTTCATTTGCCCCACATCTTGCCCGCGCGCCATTCTCCTTCACCTCGCCCTTCGCCTTGCCTTGCCTCGCCTCGTTCCTGCTCTTGTAAGTTCATCCTATTTTTTTTATTTTTTGCAAAATTAATTTGTTTTAATTAATGTATTTTTACTTTGAACAAATTAAGTGGTAATTATTTTTCTCTATTTTGGGCTCCCATCCTCCATTTATTCCTTTATTTTTGCATATGTGCCTTTTTGTGGAACTTTTTTTTACAAAATAATTCTTTTGGTATGATAGAATTAGCAAAATATAATATATGTAAGTTATAACTTACATAATAAGAGAGAAAAACTATTTTGTCACTGTTATTTGATTATGAACTGTTGGAATATGTTGTTCTGTACTTGGAAAACTTGCATTTTTATGCTATCATGCTACTAGTTTTTTTTTTTAAATATAGATTGCAACAAAAAAATAATTAAATAGAGTTATATTTAGTAAAATAATAGGTAGGAGTTCAAGCAAATTAAGAGTCATTAATCATATTTCTCTTAAATTGATTTTTTTTAGATTGAAAATTAAAGGTTTGGATAAAAAATGGATGTCTGCCAATCGTCTTTCTAGAGAATATGAGGATGGAGTGAAAGAGTTTATTAAGTTTTATAGTTGAGCATGCAAAAGACTCTAGTAAAATCATATGTCCTTGTTTGAATTGCTATCATATGAAGCGAATTAATGCAGATGAGTTGAAAGATCATTTAGTTTATAATGGCATTGACCAAAGTTATACATGTTGGACAAAGCATGGCGAGACAAGGGATGAGTAGAGTAACTAGGAGTATAGTATGAGTTGTGCCTCAAATGATTTCAACACAGATATATATGAGGTTGATCGTCTTGAAGAGATGGCAAATATGGTTGAAATAGATCTTAAGGATTGTCTTGAAATGTTTGAGAGGTTGAAAAGTGTTGCAAAAAAACTATTATATTCTGACTATACTAAATTTATAAAATTGTCAGCAGTATTGAAATTGTACAACTTGAAAGCAAGAAATAGATAAAGTGATAAGAGCTTTACCGAATTGCTTGCACTTTTGAAAGATATGCTACCAGAGGATAATGAGTTTCTTAGCCGAACATATGAGGCTAAACAAATGTTATATTCTATTGGCATGAGTTATGAGAGGATACATGCTTGTCCCAATGACTACATTTTATTTCAAAATGAATATATATCATTAAAGAAGTGTATAAAGTGTAATACCTCTAGATATAAAAAGAAAGAATCAAGTCCAACAAAGGTGGTATGGTATTTTTCTATCATACCTAGATTTAGACGCATGTACAGCAGTGCAAAAGATACAAAACACTTGACATGGCATGCTGATGAAAGAATTTAAGATGGCAAGCTTTGACATCCTATAGATTCTCCTCAATTTTAAAAAATTGATCATGAGTACCCTGACTTTGGGTAAAAAGACAGAAACCTATACCTTGTATTAGCTACTGATGGAATGAACCCACATGGTGTCCAAAGTAGTACCCACAATACATGGCCAGTGATTTTGGTGATTTATAACCTACTTCCATGGCTATGCATGAAGCATAAATATATGATGTAGTCTATGCTAATTTCTGGGCCCAAACAATTTGAAAATGATATTGACATATACTTGACTCCTCTAATTGAAGATTTGAAGCTAATGTGGGAGACGAGAGTGGAGGTATATGATGGGTATAGGAAGAAAAGATTCAACTTGCGAGCTATGTTTTTTGGGATAATCAATGACTTCCCAGTATATGATAATTTGTCAAGATACAGTATCAAAGGATGTTGTAGATGCACTATTTGTGAGGAGGGAACATATTCCATGCAGTTGGAACATTGTATGAAGAATGTCTTTCTCGGACATCGTAGGTTTTTGCCTCTGAGACATCATTATTGTTGGTACAGAAAAACTTTCAATGGGATGACAGAGGAAGCTAGTGCACCTTTGCCATTGATTGGTGAGTAGTTGTATAAAAAGATAAAAGAATTAGATAATAATTTCGACAAATCTTTTGTAGGACACCTTAGGACAAACAAGTGAAAAAAAAGTCTATTTTCTTTTAACTGCCATAGTGAAAGTCTTTGTATGTGAGACATTTCCTTGATATCATCCATATCGAGAAAAATATATGTGACAGTGTAATTGGTACGTTACTCAATATGCCAAGAAAGACCAAAGATGGGATTAAGGCGAGATTGGATTTAGCTACTTTGGAAATAAGAGGAGAATTAGCACCGGTGAAGGAGAGACATCGTACTTATTTACTTCTAGCAGCGTATACTCTATCTCGAAAAGAAAAAATTTATTTTTGTGAATTTTGACAGAGTTAAGGTTCCAGAGGGGTATTCTTTAAACATTAGAAGACTTGTATCAATGAAAGATCTAAAGTTGAAGCGTCTTAAGTCTCATGATTGCCAAGTTCTAATGGAGTGTCTGATTCTGGTGGCTCTACATTCCATTTTGCCCAAAAAGGTGTGAAGGATAATCACTAAATTATGCTTCTTCTTCAAGTCTGTTTGTAGCAAAGTGATTGACCTTGTAAAATTGCCATCATTGCAAAGAAAAATTGTGATTACTTTGTGCAAGTTTGAGATATATTTCTCACCTTCGTTCTTTGACTTGATGATTCACCTAACTGTTCACTTGGTTAGGGAGACACAGATGTGTGGCCCAACTTATTTAAAATGGATATATCCAATTAAACATTATATGAAGATATTAAAAGAGTTTGTTAAAAATCAAAGTCGAATTGAAAGTTGTATTATTGAATGGTATATAGTCGAAAAGGCTGTTGAATTTTGTACTGAATACCTATCTAATGTCAATAATATTAGGCTTTTGGTATCTCAACACATAGGAAGATTTGCTAGGGGAAATGAAATAATTAGCATCATAAGTACAGAGTGAGAACAAGCACATCTATATGTTCTGCACAACTCTGATGAGGTTGAACCATTTGTATAGAAACACAAGGAGATACTTAAAAGCTTGAACTCCAATAAGAATTAAAGTTGGATATTGAAAGAACATAGCCGAGATTTTATAAATTGGCTCAGAAATTATATTTTTTTAGAGTTAAGTGCAAATCCTAGTGCAATTTTTTAAAAATTGAGATGGTTAGCAAGAGGTCCAAGTCGACATGCCCTTTCTTATAGCGGTTACTCATCAACGACTACACTTTCTATACAAAAGTGCAAGATGATCAAAGTACAATGCAAAATAGTGGTGTAACTTTTATAACTCAATCTATGCATATTTCTAGTGCTAAAAACAAAAACCCTATCTATGCGAACATATCATACTTTAGGATAATTGAACGCATATGGGAGTTAGATTACATTTTGTTTCGGGTGCCAATTTTTGGTTGTAAATGGGTTGACAACAAGAACAGTCTTCGGATTGATGAGCCAAGGTCTATCCAAGTAGATTTTAATAAGGTAGGGTACAAAGATGAGCCTTTTATTTTTGCATCCCAAGTGCAACAAGTGTTCTATGTCCTCGATCCTGGTAGTAAGAAGTGGTTCATCATTCTATTGACAAACAAAATGGATGAGGAAAAAGATGATGTTCAACACAATTAACATACTGATATTAAGGATGATCCTTTTTTGGGGACATCGCTTGAAAGTGATTCCACTCAAGATGATGCGCTGTATATGAGAGATAATCATAAAGAGGCCATTTGGTTTTTAAAGCAGGGGCGAAGAAGTTTAAATCAAATGAGAAAAAGAAAAAGATTATCTTAAATATGTATGTTTTATTTTATTCTTTATATGTCCCATTGAATTTTTCAAATATTTTTGCTTTTAACCTCGGAATTAATTTTGCTTATTCTTTTAATTGATATGTTTGAATTTCATTGTAGGATAATGGCTTCTTCAGGTGGTCATGACAGTGCTCTAGATAATGTGACAAAGGAGATAAACCAAATTAAACGAGTTTTGACCATCTTAAAAGAGGTGACCCGTGCAAAAAGCATTAGAAAGAAATTCAAGGTTCAGTGGAATGCCAAGGGTCAGCCAATTAGGAAAAATGGTAAAAAATTAATTAGATATATCGAAGTTGTAGCTCGTGTGAATGTGCCCATTACTGTTAGTGATTGACGAAGGGTTGACAATGCCATAAAGAACACCATTTGGGATGAAATAACGGTAACATATTCTGCCACAAGCATTATGGGCTTTCTTATATGTACATGCTCTAACAAGTGAATTATGTTAGTTTGCAGATATCTTTTGATATTGATCAGAGTTGAATGAGGTTTGTACTTGGGACAGATGGCAAGGCATTACGATCATTCCGTTATATACTCAGTAATAAATTCTTGAGAGTTACTAATGGGAACATTCTTAACCATCCCCTTGAATTATTTCAAGCTATGATAACTCAGGAAACTTTGGATATATTTATTGGTAGATGACAAGAGGAGTCTTTTTAGGTAATCATATTTTACAATATATAGTTGTTTATTTTAGTGTGTAACAATATGTATTGATTAGATTATTATGTTTTTTTCATAAAAATTAAGTCAAGATAATCGAGAAAGAGTAAAGAATATTCAATACCCATATAAGAAAAGCCGATTAGGATACTCGGGTCTTGAACAACAAATGGCATGTAAATATAAATGTTATATATTTATGAATATATATATATATATATATCGTGATGCAATACTGACACATTCATTTTTTGTCCTAATACACAGACTGAGCGGGAGGGATTAGAAGTTAGCTTAAGATCCCATCACATTCTCTAGAAGGCAGCTCGAGTCAATAAAACTAGCGAAATTGACAATGAGCGTGTCTTTGAAGTTTGGAACAAATGTTAAGTATTAATTGATTATCAAAATTGTCAATAAGTCTATTTCATTTTTCTACTTTTAATAATATTTGCTTTTTAAATTTATATGTCACAGGATGCCTTATTACAGATTTTCCTAGAAGGCGATGTGCACCCAAGGAGTGATGATATATTGGGCAAGGCACTTGGTGTCCCAGAGCATCTTGGTCGTGTTAGGGTTGTTGGCTTTGGCATTAGTCAAAGAGATTATTTTGGGAGACAAAAGTACTCAAAGTTGCATTCTTCAGCTGAGGTTGCCAAATTGAGAGAGAAGGTGGAGAGATAAGAGCAAGAGTAATCTGAGTTGAGAAAGCAACTAGAAGATCAATGATGCCTTATTGAAAATTTAATCAAGATACAAATGATGGGGATGCAGGTAGCAGACGTTAGCCCTAGTAGTAAAGACAGTTGCACACTTGCCTCTCAACATCTCCATGAGGTAATTTCTTTCTTTAACTATGTCAATAGTTAAGTGTTTTCACTATTTATCAGTAATTTCTTTTGTTATGATTTGTTTAGAGTGAAGTAGACTGTCTGTTATGGTTAGACACCCCTACTCATCGCATTGTTGTAGAGGGTCATATGTATAATATTGCAGGTGATACACTTTACAATGCAATATTACCTGTCGACCACATAAGAGTAGCAGTTAATATCCCTATAGAAGAGAATGCTGAATTGCCTGTTCCTATTGAGGATGCAAGAATAGTAGGATAAGCAATGAGAAGCTTCATTGCATGGCCGACCAATGTCATTACAGTAGCTCTATCAAGATAGGTTTGTTAGTTTACACTTCTTTATAGTTCACTCCCTTATAATTCTCTATTGATTCTAAATTAAACTGATTCACTTTGTTACACAGTCCAAGAGGAAACACCTAAAAGTGTCAGAACTTAGCAAGGAATCAATAACTGCACCATCAAAGCCAAAGCTCGACCTTCAAGTTTTAAACAAATATATATTGGCTCTTGAAGCATTAGTAGAACAAATGTTAGGAGATGATAATATAAAAATTGTAAATTTCAATAAAGAGATTTACAATAGGGAAACACATGATATGCTTACAATAAAAGTTATAAATGAGATCCTTCAACGTGAAATAATAGGGGCAACTACTATTAATTTATATATCAGGTACTTCATCTAATGTACATCAATTATTCTTTATTATGTTCATACTAGTTTATCATTAATTCGTTAGTTTCTTCATCTTACGTACTTGTACTATACATTCTTAGTCCCTGGCAACATTATAAGGAGGTTTGTGTTTATCAATTCCCATGATATTGTCGCTTTTTCTCCACAAATGCCACATAGCCAACTTACAAGTCAATCACAACAAGTAGCGGATTTGTTTATTGCAAGAGCAGAAAATAAGGTGTTATTCCTAGCCCTTTACATATAAAGGTGAGTCATTTAATGCTGAACTTTTTAATTATATGTAATTTGAATGGCAAATGTTTAATTAGAATTTGCTAACATTGGGTAATTGTTTTAGAGCACATTGGATATTGATCGTCATCAAGTCATGTGCTCCAAAGATATATTATATGGATCCTTTGAATGGTGATCTAATAAACCGTGAGCAGATGCAGAAGTTATTTAATCAGTAAGTAGATGCATTTATTTTCTATGTATTTCTATATAATTGTGTGTTGTAATTTCAAAATCATTTCTTATATTAAGTTTTTATTCGCTTGCTTGATAGAGCAGTTGTGATATTTCGTGCAAATCGTGGGTTTAAGGTGCCAAAATAAAAAACATTCGTCATGTTATACAAATGGAATAAAGTAAAGGTATTTATTAATATTCAAGCAATTATTGAGCACATAATTTTCTAAATTTAGTATGTTTTTTTATTGAATTTTTATAGTGTCCAAAATAACCAAACAACACAGACAAATGGATATTACGTAATAAGATTCACGAAAGACATCATCATACACGGACAATCAATGATCCCAGACACGATATGTAATTCAGTTCTTAAATGATTGGATGGTTTTCCTTACCTCTGTTTTTTCTTCTGTAATAAAATATAATTATATAATGGTATCAGTTGTTGGTGATCTGCTTTACAAGTTGTATTTGGTGGTATTAGTGGGTAATTTATTGCAAAAAGAGGGCTTAAGACTCGAAAATTTCTATGTTCAAGCTATTATGCTGCTAAATTTTTCTTAATATAAAGCTTGTCTTAAAAAAAATACTTCTAAAATTTGAATAATTCCAATCATCTAACTTCAAATTGTTGTTATTTTATTTTGCAGTACTTCCCCGATACATATTGCAAAGAATATCTAATACTCAAATAGATGAACTCAGAGAAGAGTGGTCTCAATACGTATTCCAACAGTGTCTGATAATAAATTAGTTGAAATTTATTGGTTTTATAACATTTAGTAACATTTGATTATTGATTGTAATTGTCATCTGAATGCTTTATAATAGTTCTTCTTGCTGGTTGGTAAGTTGGTGAATAATCTATGGTTAGTAAAACTGTAGAACAAAAGGAAATAAATAAACAAGAACTATAAAATGCCTAAAAAAAAGAAGAAAAAACATTGGCAGTTATAATCAGAACTGTCAACAAAACTCAATTTTTGTTAGTGGTTAAGTTGCAATCGCCAACAAAAAGATTACTTTTCTTGGCGGTTAAAACTAAACCACTAACAAATATGCTTTTGTTGGTAGTTATAAAATAACTGTTAACAAAAATATTGACTTTTGTTGACGGTTATCAAAAAAATTGCCAATGAAACTATTGACTTTCATTGGCAGTTAAATAAGAATGGCCAATAAAATGTGGCTTTTGTTGGCAATTATTTTTGTAATCACCAACAAAAGCTGACTTTTATTGGTAGTCATTTTTTGTTGATAATTTTAAAAATAACCGCTAACAAAAGCCACTTTTGTTGGCGATTACAGAAATAACTACCAACAAAAGCCAGCCTTTTGATGGTAGTTTCGAATCGCCAATAATTTTGTTACGCTTATATTGGCACTTGCATTGTTGATGGTTAGAAAATGCTAATAAAAAGTAAAAATAACCGCCAACAAAGCTTTTTCCTAACATAATGATTATTTAGATTTCTTTTTTTTAATGTTGATCATTATTTTTTGTAAAATCTACTATTGAAAAACTATTTTTATTTTATGTTATGCTCTTTATAAAAAAAATTAATAAAAAATTAAATCATTTATATCAAATTTGAACTATCTAAATCTAACCACAATATTGGAAGCCATTAGTGTAGAGAAACCAAATGCCTTGCTACGCAATTTCTAATGGCTTCTTGTTAAAATTTATTGAATTTTGAATATTTTTACTAAAATAAAAAAAAACTTATAATTGAACTTTGAATTTTTTTGGTATATCCAAAGGTAATTCTAAAATTTGCACACATTTAAATGTTTGAAAAACAACGTATAATCTTCCTGAACTATAATTTAATTATAATTTTAGTACATATATTTTAAAATTTATAATTATTCTCCATAAAATATCACAAAAAGTGAAAATACTAAAAAATACGTTAAAATTAAAGTCTAAAAACCACATAATTTTGGAAGAGACGCAAGTGTGTAATAAGAAAAATTAGAGAAAATGATAAAGACATAAGGTATCATATGACAAATCATGTAATTTTTATATGTTAAATTTAACTAATATGTAACATTTTTACTTTTTTTTGTGATAATTTAAAAGGGTAAAATTTCGTTTTAAAGGTCATTTACTAAAATTATAATTCAAGAATGTTATATATAGTTTCTCCTTAAATTTTTTCTTTGGGTAGTCTAATTGAACCCATGTTCATAAAAAAAAAAAATTATCTCCTTTTCCCAACCAATATAATCTCTTTTAAATTTAAAATTTACTAAATTAAATATAGGTGAACTCATTTACAAAAAACAATTGAGGAACTGTTTGGCACATCATGATCTTCAATACCTTGATATTTTGAATATTATTAAGCATTCAAAATGACAACTTTTAACATACATAAGATACTTAATCTTTAATTTATAATTTAAAAAACATTAATTATTTCTAAAATATTTTTAATCACTACGTTGAAATATTACCCTATGTACTTAGTTCAAAGTTCAAATCCTGATCAACGTACAATGCAGGCAAACGTATGGATCAAATTCACCCAGCAAATAGAATCTTGTTTTTGTTGTTGGGAATTCTTTTGCCAGAAGATAACTTATATAACCATACCCACCAGGTGACATTATCCATTTAGAGAATCATAGAAATACCCACTGTTTTTAGTGCGTCAATTAGTGAGGAATCATTGGACCATGTGTGAAATTCTGCTTCTCAAGCTACATGGAACTTTCTGAAATTAAAATTTATTTATTTATTTATTTAATTTGCAATCCACCACCATTGACGATGGAGAATGGATTCTCTGTTATGATATACAATGCATAGCAAGGTGCTCTGCATTATGCGCACAGAAAATTTTTATTTTTTTTAAATGAAGGTAGATCCTTATATCAGTAAGATTTGTAATATTTTATGTGCATAATATTTATTTTAGTAAAAAATAAATAAATAGTTCATAACATTTCTTATCAACAATTTTATCTTAAATTATTTTCTTTTACAAATCATATTGAATCAAACAATTAATTAATTATATATATATATAAAGCTGTGTAAGCTGCATTGTTGATAAATTGTTTATTGTGCAACTTCTATGTTGAGTTGCATGCACATTATATTGCTAATGTACTATTTATGTATAATTTTTTTTTCTTTTTATTTGAGAACTACTTTTTTTTTCTGTGAGACCAACAAAACATTTTCTAAATATGGTATACATATAAAATATTACAAATCTTACTAATATCAAATTTTCAATACATTTAAAAAAATAAAATAAAAATCTACCATACACAACAGAGGATGCGTCCTCTCGATGGACTCCTTATGATGGTTGTTTAAAGGCATCTTACCTTTAATAATTACACTTCTTGACCTTGATAGTTATATATATATATAATAAGAAGGAGGCCATTTGATTGTGGATTGATGATTAAAGTTTATGGCATAGTGTTCACGTTGTGGTGTTTTAATTGAATTCAGATCCTCTACCATGGAAGGGCGGTGTAGTGCATCTCTTGTTGGATGAGATCAAGAAGCTAGAGGCTTCCATGGGTGACGCACTGCCCCGACTTTCCGGGGAAAAGAATTTGATTTTGTTTTAATTGGATTGTTTTGATTTTTGTGTGTGAAAAATTATCATTTTGACACAAATTTTGAGACAATTTAACAACTGAAAATTATTATTATTTTTTTATAAAATGCCCAACGTAACTAGTAAAATTTAAAAGAAAAAAAATTTGAGTAACTTCCTTTAATTTAAATTTATTTTGCAAATATCCCCTTAATTATATTTTTTAAAATTTAAATCCTATCTATTTTTTCATTAACAAAAATGCTATCTCAAGAGTCTTTTGTCACATGATACATTTCTATTCGTTTAGAAATTACCATGAATTATACAGTATGAGGGTTAATAGAAAAAATTGATAGAAAAGTTTAAATAATGAAAAATAATAGTTGAGAAAGAGTATTTTCTTAAAAATTAAAAAGTATTTATAAATAATTAAAAGTTAAAGGAGAGGTATTAATTTTTTCCCAATTTAACTATTTTACATTTAATATAATTGTTTTTAGCATTTAGACATAAATACAAAATTGAAGTGGTCCCTGACCATGTCTTATCTTTTTCTTTGGATGACTTTTGGGGGTATGTGATTCACATCTTTATCCATTATGTTAGAATAGTAAAAAACCCAGCACGCCACAATAATATGTGAAGTGAAAACTATGAATTTTTTTTTAAAAAAAAAATTAAAGGTATTATTTTGGATTATTACTAAAGAGGAGGTAGACCAAATCTCTCAAAGAGGGAAAAGTGAAAAGCTCATTCCAACGTGATCTTATTTTAGAAAACGTATCCATAGCACTATGAAAATTACTTATTATTCGTTTGAAATTTGTTACATCTTATTGGCAACAATATCTTCATATCAATGGATGAGACACTATGATAGGATATCATAAAGAATTTTATTTTTTTGCATGAAATTTTTATTTTTATTTATGTGTAATTATATTAACAAATTTACTAGAGTTTAATTTTAAAAAAAAGTAAAAACAATTAAAAATGAGATACTCAAAATCACAATTATTAGGGGAGCTACTATAGCCTATTTAACCCACATATTCAAATGGGTCAAAAATTCAATTTGACTCACTAGGTGGGTAAAATGAGATAATTTTTTTGAAAAAAAAAAAAGCAAATAACATTCATTGCAATAATAAGTATTATCCAAAATTCAAACAATTATCTCAAATAATTAAATTCAAAATTAAAACATTCAAACAACTCTTTCAAGTTTCAACAATCAAACAAAATTAACTATTTAACTAACTTAAATATCATTAAACAATTAAAACAAAGTAAAATAACCTATGAAATTCTTCAAATTTTTTTATTAAGAGCATTTAAATCTTGTTTTAAAAGATTAGTTTTTATAACAAGAGTTGAAATTTCATTCCAATTCTTAAAATTGTTAAGATTAGTTAAAAAAGAAAGAAAAAAAAAATCCAAATTTGTGAGTTGGCCTACTTAACCAAACCAAGCCAACATGAACCTAGAATCATACTGATTGACAAAATATAAATTCAACTTAAATTGTGGGTTTAATGAATGAGTTCAGTGGGTTCTACTTATTTTAACAATTCTAATTACTTGTCTAAATTTTAGTTACTTAATTTTTAGTACAATAAATTCTGACATATATGTTGTAATACCGACTTGCTGGTACTTGGGTAAATGAAAATAAAAAAAATGATATTCTTATCTATGATTATCTTTTGTTGAAATGGTAATTTTGTGAAAAATAATTGTCTAATTTAAAATATTACAATAAAATATTCTAACTTCTCTACACATAGTAGGGACCTACTATAACCTATTTACATGTAACTAAAATTTTTAACAAGAGAAATTTGTGCAAAAAGTTGAACAACTAATTTTGATTTGTTATTTATTGCATAATATTTTATTATACCTACCAAAATTTCACATTAAATACGTATAGTGACACCAATGGGCGCCTAGTCAAGTGGTAGGGGGCTTGGTCAGCATTCTTCAAGGTCGACGGTTCGATTCTTAAGGGGTGTAGCAGCGTTAAAAAAATTAAGGCAAGCGGTCTTTCCATCGGTACCTATGAGCCACAGTAAGGTCCTACATAGTGGGGGTCCAGATTAGTCTGGGGCAGGCAATGAACCCAGGATAACGAATGATTCAAAGAATAAAAAAAAATATGTATAGTGACTAAATTTGTTGATTTTAATGAAAAAGAAAAAGTAGTAGCTATTATAAAAGTAATGAAAATATAAAAATTATAACGAGCAGGATTAAATTTTTGAGAGAAGAATGAAAAAAATAATTCTCATTTTCTTATATTTTTCATGTTTAATACATGTTTCTTTTTATAGGCTATTAAAAGTAAAGATATGCATATAAGTTATAATAATATAAATAAAAAATTAATCTACATAATTATATAATATAAAATTTGAAAGTTATAAAATATATGCCATTAAATATGAGAAGAAATTCTAAAAAATTATTCTTTGGGGGTTATGGACATTTACATATCCCATTGCATGTCCATTAATAAATAAGGTGCATCATTAAAACCTTCTTAAGATCCATTAAGATAAAAACCTAGTGAAAGAAAAAAGAAAAAGGTATGCAATATTTATAATATAAACTACTTTCTTAAAAACATTACTAAGAAAACTTAGTAGGACAAAACCATGATTAAAGAAAAAAGAGTGCAAATGTCTTTTATTTATCCCAATTACAATGTCACTTTATGTTCTTGAATTAGCATATCTAATATTGTACACAACTTTTCAAATATAGCAATTGGTTGCCTTAATGAACCAAATTTGACAAATTATCACATGAACAAATCATCATTTTTCTAAATATCATTAGTTAAAAAGAATTTTAGTGAAATATATTTTGTTCTATTTCTTTTAATATATCTTCTTTTTAGTTAAACTATATATGCTACATTACCAGTCATAAGATCTTAAAAATTTGCATATAAATTACTATAGTAAAATATATTACTATCACATTATGATCATTTGACATTTTATAATTTTTTAAGTTTCATGACTACTTTTGACATTTTTAAGTTTAAAGAATTTGTGATCATTTGTCTTTATGGCTTCTAACCATTTTATTAACATTACTCATAAATTTATTTTAATAATCATGGTTAGACATTATTGACATTTAATGGTTAATTTGTGCATAGGTCATAAATGGTTATTAATTTGCTTCTAAATATATTAAAATTGGAAAGTTTCTTATATTTTTTGGTGGCATGACATCCATAAACTATTAATTTTCCAGGTTATAATGACAAATTTTTTCTTTTATAATCACCAATTCATCAAAATATACCACAAATTTATCAAAAAATACCCCACCTTTTTTTTTAGATACATATGCCTTATTTATTTAGATAATGAAATTATTAGTTATAAAATAAACAATATCAAAAGCAATATGGCTATTAGCCATCTAATCATATTTGTTGTTTTAGTTTCTAAGACATTTCTCACTATGAAATTGATAATTATATTATAGATATAAATAAATTTTGAATTTGTAGATAATATAAAATAAGAACAAAAAAATTTATACCTTTATATGATGAATAATAAATTCTAAAAATTGATGCCTTACACTAATATAATGAGCACAAGTGAAATTTGAGAGAAGAATAGAAAAAATAATTTTCACTTTTCTTTGATCCTTCATACTTAATACATGTCTCTATTTATAACCATCAAAGCATAGACCAAAAAGATATACTTATGAGTTATAATAATATAAGTAAGAAAATTAATATATATCATTGTTCAACATAACTCTTTTAGGAGTTGATATATGCCATTAAATATAAAAAATAATTTTTTAATAGTTATGAATATTCATATAATTATATTATTTACAATAACAACAAATTACAAAAATCAAAAAATCAAATCGATTTAATTGACTTTTACATATAAAAAAAACTGATTTGAACTTAGTTTTTTTTACGTTTTGTTCATTTTTTATCAACTTAATTTAGTTTGATTTGATTTAATCGATCTGATTGGCTCCTATTCATGATATGGACTCAAATGCAGCGTTGATGAGCCGTGAGAGATTCGGGCCTGGTCTAAAATGTGATTCTAAATACAGCATTAGTGGAAAAAGAAAGCAATGCCAAATTATTCTTGAACATATCAGATACGGCCTACTTAGAAGATAAAAACTTCTAGCTAGTTGTCGTTATCGCTGGGTCATTAGGCCATTTTATTTTAAGAAGAGTGATCCTTTATGGAGCTGGGCAGCATCAGGAATTCCCTTGTGACCCTTCCTACCCTAAGTCTTGTATCAAACGTAATCAAACCTTGCTCCTTTTCCTCGGAAAGATTTGGAATTTTCTCGCCATACCTCATCTTGAATGATGGAAATAATCGAAACGAATCTTATCAAGTTGAATTTGCACACCACGCGCACACACACACATATTTGACACATAATGAAACACTGAAGAAATTAGTTCCGGAAAAATTCTGAGGTATATATGTGGTGTATGTACACTTGACAATCAGGATTTGATTTTTGTACATGTATAAAGCAGTAAATGCATATGTATGAAACAAGTCTTGACTGTTATATATATATATATGCATTTACTATATACAAGAATTTCTCATTAGTTTAGTCAATGAAAACAAATTATATATATATATATATATATATATTGGGTAATGAAATTATATATATTTTTTAATAATTTGAATTTGATTCTTTTAAAAAATATTTTGGAAGTAAAATTTTAAATACAGTAGACTGATATTAAGAGATGCACCTTTAAAATTATTTAAAAAGATAATTCAACTTAGATACAATCATAAAACACCTTAATAGTAATATCACACACTCACACACATATGGAAGCATGGAATCTAATTCTTTTATTTTGAAATAAAGCATAATTAAAACTGATTTAATTACTTATCGGTTCCGTTTTATACTTGAAGTTGAATTATCACTAAAATATCAGGAACGTATTTCGGAATTTATTAAGGAAAACTAGACCAACGTAGCGTTGTTTGGCATATTTTTATTGTTAGACAGTGTTTGACGTGATTGATGTTTTTATCTAGATCTCCATTTATTTTATTAATAACAAATTGCATGGTTTCAAAGTTTAGGAATCTGGATTATATCAGTTGGCCGAGTTATGCATATCTTTCTTTCACCTTGAATATATTCTTTTTCAATTATTTTATTACAGCCTCGGTCAATCTACACATCCTTTGAATAATGAAAATCTTAAGTTGCAGCGGGATACTTTTGATGTAGCTTTTTATGATTGCATTTTAAATAATGTAATTTTATAGCACTTATCTTTTATGCGAGTTCAATTTTTTTTATTATTTAAAATAGTATATGTAAATATTTCATTTATTTAATATTTTTCATATATCATATTAACATAGGGCTTTTTCTTTGGCCAAAATATACATAGGATTGATGAAAACAAAACAAAACAAAACAAAAGACAAAACAAATAAATGCCGAGCTGCCCATAAATTACAATGCAGAATAACTCTACAATTTTAAACCATTTCTTCCCAATTCTAGGGTTTTACAGGGATAGCAAGTGTAAGTTTACTCACCTTCAACATAAACTTAAGTGCACTTTTTATTAGTTCATCCTCGGGAAGAAAGATGGCAAATTTGGGAATTTTTATTTTAAACCAACTTCTCATTTATCTTATCCATATCTATTAATGTATTTATCACCCACAATATTTTATCACCATAAATTATGTGCTCCTAAACACGAGATGTTCAACATATGCCTCAGCATCTAGCTAGCAAGCTTCCATCGAGTTATTGACATTCCAACTATATATAGCCTCCTGCATGATTCTTCATGGTTCATTGGCAAAAGTAATCACAAGGTTATACTATCTTCAATCTGAAATTGAACCTATTACTAGAACTGCCAGGAGCTCAGTTATTTCAACAGTCTGAAATTCGGATCATACAATATATTACAGCATATCCCTAATATAATCTGGCATAGGTTGTGGAGGAAGTACATGCAAAACCGAGCTAATTCATGAATCCCCCTCCACCCATGTTGGGTGCTCCTTGTGATGAAACCTGTCCCTGAGAAACCAATTGCGACCTTCCTGGACCTTGAACATAGGTTGCTTGACCCATTCCTGCACCAACCATTTGCTGTTGCTGAGGAATCTGTTGTTGATGTTGCAGTTGCTGCAGTTGTGGCTGCAGTTGTGAAAGCGGTTGTTGTTGTTGCAGTTGTGGGAGTTGCTGCTGCTGTTGGAGTTGCGGAAGCTGCTGCTGTTGTAGCTGGGAGAGTTGTTGTGGCTGGACTGGGGGAAGCGGTTGCTGCTGTGGTTGTTGTAGCTGAGGAAGTTGCTGTTGCTGCATGTGGGGAACCTGCTGTGGCTGCTGCTGTTGCAGCTGCGGAAGATGCTGCTGCGATTGCATCTGCTGGTGCTGTTGCTGTTGCATTTGTTGCTGCTGCTGACTGGATAATTGTGGCTTAAATACTACCATGTCCTGTTCGCATACCAAAGTTCAGATGAAATAGTGAAAGTATAAACAAGAAGATATCATTGTTCTTTTGGATTTTTGGTTAGAATTGGTTTTATTAGTGAGATGTGGGGTAGAGCAGTTTCTCCTTATATGGTTCAAAGGTTTTGGTCGTACAAAGGTAGAACTTTAGGTTGCACAAGTATAGATATAAGTATCCTACAGGTACCACAATTTTTTTCAAAATATAGGGTACAAGTATGGCAATATACTACATAAATAAACAATATTTTATGATATATAACATTCCTTACAGCAATAAAAAAATAGACAATGAACATTCTATGTATATAATCAACCAAAAAGTAATCCAAGTTTCCTAATATGATCCCAAAGTAAGCTGTGCGCACATCTCGTGTGTTTACTAACTACTTTTTAGTTATTGTAAAGTTGGTAAAACTTAATTTCTAATCTCTAAGATTCAGAGTTGAAAGTTTGTAAGACACCTATAATTTATTCAATATGTATCCAAACAAAACCAAACTTTTTTCCTAAAAACCAAATACTACATGATACTTATTTTGGAGTATCCAAAGAGTATCAGTACCTGGTATGTACCCGGTACAGCTTTGGTTTGAATCTACAAGCACTCATGCTTCATAGGTAAAACTCCGCGTCAATGTCAAGTTTATGCAGTAATTTGTAATGTTTGGCTGCAGTAGAATGCTCATTTTAGGTTGTTTCCTTCTCTCTACATGACCTATGGACAAAGATTTTGTTCGGCTTAGGGGCTATTTAAGGGAATGTCATCTTTGGATAAGCAGAACTGGGCAGCACTGCTGCATTTTTAACCTTCTTTTTCCTTTATTTTTTGCTATCTTCTGAATTTTGTTTTCTTTAGAGGATACCTGATCCAGCTCATTTGCACCTTTCTTCTCTCGTAACAAAGTTCTTTTATCCAAAAATTAATAAACAGCTTTATAATGGAACAGTCAACAATAAACATATTTACTCACTATAAAGCACAGACACGGATTCATTGACTGATCAAATTTCAAAAAAAAGAAAAAAGAAAAATAAATAAATAAATAAATAAAACATGACACCACATAGCAGTATATATTTTCTAAACTTTCTGTTAGTGGTATAGAGAAAAAACACAACCCGCAGTATTCTATATTTCAAGTATCCCACACTATTATTCTCTAAATCAAATCTACTAAATCCGAAGTTATTAATCTATATTATTCAAATTATTCATGCATAATTAAAAAAAATTAGGAAAGAACTTTAATCATCACATCAAGACAGGTTCTCTAGTTCTTCATTCTACACTTTTTTTTTTGGGGGGGGGGGGTTCAACCGTGCTGGTGCCATGTTCAGCTCGAGTATGAGCCATGTTTGGTGTGTATCCAAGCCACAGTCAATACATTTCCAAGCCAAAATAATAAACTCCTTTTATTATAACACATCTGTAAGTGTCAGTTGCTTGTCAACAGTGTCATGGTTGTGTCGGTGTCAGAAATGGGTTGGTCACATGACATTTTGAAAACAGGTGTGTCCGTGTTTTATAGATTATTCATCACCAGGGCAAGAGAAGAGTAGCTTAACTTCTACACTTACTACAGTAGTAAATAGCACTAGATGGAAACGTCAACAACTAATCACAAAGCACTTGAATCCTCACGACAGTAATAACAAAAACACAATGTCACATGTACCTTAAGGTAGCATAATTTTAAAGAGACTTAGAAATACTTTTGATGGGAGAGCTCAAGATTGGTGATCGAAAAAGTGTGGATTTATCCCTATTCTTATGGGAAAGGGAAGGAACTTTACTGCTCAAGAGGCTTGAGTTCATAATTTCTCACCCCAGGAAAAAGCATCCCAATCAAGCGGCAGGCTTTGTCAGAAACAGATAGTAGCAACGTCTGTGAAGGTAATTGGATAACTGCACACTGAAATGAAACAAGAAACATTCAGCACCAGAATACGCTTACCAGAACCAAGAAATATGATGGTCTAGATGTACAGATTATAATTTCAAGTAGAAAAAAGTTCAAATTAAGCAGATGATATTGCCGCCTCTTTTTGTGTGTGTGTGTGTGTGTGTGTGTGGTTTTCTTTTTTTTTTTTTTTGGGGGGGGGGGGGGGGGGGGTTTGAGTTGTAGCACAGGGTTTATATTATGGAGGGAGAGGAGAGCCCTTTTGAGCCGTTCTTCTTTACCTTTGTTTCCCATGTTTGGTTTTTACCTTTCTAATTGATCTAGGAGTATTTATTTATCCTCCTTCTTTGACTACTCTTCCTTTTCTATTGAATTCTTCTTCTATTAACCATCCCACACCCCCCCTCCCCCAAAAAAAAGAAAAAAAACCAACAAAAAGTGAAAAAAAGAAAAAACAGCATATGTGGCCTATGCTGCCCATTAGTTTTGAGTGAGTCTCGTATGTATGCCCTGCCTATATTCCCCTATTCAAGTTTATCATAACTATCTTCTATGCATGAGAACAAATAAAGAAAACCCATGAAGGAAGCTCCTAGCATATGCAGGCTCATAATTTACAGTGGTTATGATCCATCAACAAAACAAGTAAATTGTCCATTCTCATTCAGCATCTCAAAAATCAAGTTTGCAATAACACAGAATAATTATGGCAGTGTGATTTAGAAAATTTTTGAGTGACTTTTACAATGGATATATGTTTGTGGTCCCCACCTATATGTGGTACTAAAACTTTCTAGTTACTGGCCGAGACAAATTTGGAAGCCATTGTATTCAAGACATTGACATACACTAAGACATCTATTATAACTTTTAAACAGACTGATAAGGAACCATAAAATTTCAGTACAAATCATAAATGCAGACATATGGTTCACTTAATCACTTGGTTATTTTGGCCATGAAGAACTAAAATTTGGCTTGTAATAATTATGCTTACCGGACAATGTCAAATATGCCCTTCTTTTTCGGGGGAAGCACGCAGAACAAAGAAGAGACTAAGAAAAAGATATACCATTTGAAGATAATCTCATGCATACAGAATCCATAGGTTCATGTATTTTATGCTATTATATTATCAGCTATGTGATTTACTTTTGAAGCTATTCCAGTTTAATTAATTGGAGATCCTCATATGGTTACAGCTACATTCTTTTTTTTTTCTAGAGCAGAAGCTAGGTGTGAAGGTATTGGGGAGGAACAATACTTCACTGACCAAGAAAGATTGTTCTAGATAAGTATAAGAACCTTAAAGAAAAGGATAAAACCAAGAATGCACAGATAACTTACCAGCTTCTTTTCCTGCAGCTGAGCAAGAAACCCATGTGGGTTCATAGCGCGAAAAACTAGGAAATCTGCCTTTCCAACATATTGCCTAGTGTCACAGCATCATAAACTTAGTATAGCAACAGAATAATGTCTGGACTCTGGACCAACATACAGCTATAAACACTAACATATATAAGCAAGACCAAAATTAAGCATCAACAAGAAATTACTTGTTATTCATGTGGTCTTGAGATATAAGACGAACTATTTGCATTGTTGGTGGCCAGTTTGATGCAAGCCTGGGACCCATAAAAAGCAGTTAGTAAATTTTTAAAATTAATGCCAAGTTAGGCCAATATAGAAGACAATCTAAAGCTACTGATGATGATTTAGTAGACCAGGTAGACATTTAGGGAAATCTCGTACTGGTTCAGCCAGTAATATAAATTTGGAGCAAATGATGGCTCCATGAAAAGTAAAATTTTCTGTATCAGTCCTGAGGTAATTTACTCTGAAGAAATGCAAGAGATGTCAAGCTAAATAGTTATGATCACTTCCATTTACACATAATACAGAATACATTTTGCTCTGTCTAAAAGCATGCCCTGCCATGTAAAATTTGTAGGACTTATAAAGGCAACCTTAAAATTGAGAAATATAGTTACCCAGTCTCAAGAGACATACATGACTTCATAAAATATAATATAAAGCAAAAATCTCAAGTGAGAGGTTAGAAGTTCAATCCTTGTTGCTCCTATTCTCCTAATTAAAGAATCTCAGAGCTTATTGATTTCATAAATCAGTAGAACAGAAACTCAATAGTGAGCCATCTCAAATACTTTAATTATTAATAATGGTTAACCAGTACCAAAAGTATGGTTCTCTGAAAATCATCATCCAATAACTCAAACCTTTTGAAAAACCAATTAAGCCACTAAGGCAAGGGAAGTCGGTAATTTCTTTTAAGATCAGAATCAACTCAACATCCAATGAGAAAAGAATATTGGGGCAACAGTTTTAGAAAGTCCAACACTGACAATGATCTCTAGACTTCTACGATGAGAGAATACAACTTCTTGAACTTACGACTCAGAAGCTGAATAACTCCGATAACCCTGCCATGAAGAAATTAAACATCAAATTACTACATGTCATAAAATTACATGAATTGCCACTATTAAGAATGAGACTGAAAATGAATAAAGGGATATTACTGTCAGTAAGCTCGATGAAAAATAGAACTAATATAAATTTAATAGAGAAGAAGTAAGCCAAATTATTTTCTGAGATCATACTTCTAGTCTGGTGATGAATACAGGCTGCCCTTGTCTTTGACCAGATAAACTTCCCTGCATAGATTCCAACTATTGAGGATACAAAACTCATGCAAAAGCATGTAAGAACAGCAATGAAAAATCTCAAGACTTATGCTCTGTGGCAATTCCAATTTATTCTTTGATAATTTACAGTTATTAATCATTACAACCACCAGACAACATAATATTGATTTATAGCATTTTATAAAATACAGAGATAACTTCAGCCAGATAAGAGCAGAATTATAAGTTAAGGGTATATTAGATTTGGTGAACACACAATAGTATAAATACACAGTAAGGTACATTAGTAAGCATTTTCAGTAATTTTTTTTCCTTGCCTCTTGCTTTTAACAGTAATATTATCCATTCCATAATGTCAAACATCCATAATTTACCACAAAGATTTGGTATTACAAGTTGTGACTTGTGACTCTTGCATTAAGAGAGATATAACAAATAAAAATTGAAAATGGTAGCAAAGCTAAAAAGAAACAATGGAAACTACACTACGAACATTTTTGTTATTACAGCAAACAAGATTATGGGGCCACTAAATAATGATAATGATAGTCTAGAAAAAATGTGGGCAAAAGTGAAGACACAGCAGGGGATTTAGAAAGGCTAGCCATCAAAGACATATAGGCTAAACTTATCAACCTGCAAGTTAAAGACACTAATAGAAAAGCAAAGACAAGGTCCAAAGAAATAATGAAATGAAAAAAGATGTTATCTCCTTAGGTGAACCATAACAGAAAAGGCTACCAATGCATTTAAAATGACAATTGCATTTTGCAAAACCAGTCTTAATTTTTCCAAATTAAATGCTAAAGATGGGGAAAGAAGTATTTATAAGCTTGCTAAAAGTAAAGAAAAAAAGACGAGATATGGACCAAATGAGATGCATTAAGGACGACGAAGGAAAAGTCCTAATCATGGAGCAAGATATTAAGAAAAGGTGGAAGTACTATTTTCATAGGTTTTTTAATCAAGGATGCGGGATCTCATAGCACTCAGAGGCTAGACATCACATAGAAGGATCAAAATTATATTTTTTATTGTAAGATTCGAAAGTCAAAGGTAAAAGAAGCTTTAAAAAGGATGGAGAATGGCAGAGTAGTAAGATCAGATAATATACCTATTGAGGTGTGGAAGGATTTAGGAATGAAAAGTCTGAGATGGCTCACAAAGTTATTTAATAAGATGAAATTCAAGAGAATGCCAGATGAGTGGAAAAGAAGTACTTTAATTTCTTTTTATAAAAATAAAAGGGACATACAAAACTGTGCAAATTATAGAGGAATTAAACTCATAAGTCATACTATGAAGTTATAGAAGAAGGTTATTGAACGGAGATTAAGGCAAGAGACTTAAGTTATTGAGAATTAGTTTGGTTTTATGCTTAATAAGTCGACTATGGAATCGATATACTTATTGTGAAGATTGATGGAGAAATATCGAACAAATAAAAAAAACTTGCATACAGTGTTCATCGATTTAGAGAAGGTATATGATAGGGTGCCAAGAGAAGTTTTGTGGAAGATTTGGAGAAAAAAAGAGTCCGTATTGCTTATATTAGAGCAATTCGGGATATGTATGATGGGGTTACAACTAGTGTGAGAACACAAAGTGGGTCAATTGAAAATTTTCCCATAACTATTGGCCTACATCAGGGGTTAATTTTGAGCCCTCATCTTTTTTACTTTAGTCTTAGATATACTTACTGAACATATTCAAGAGACAGTGAACATAGTCCAGAGACAATGTCACAACGCATGCTTTTTGCAGATGATATAGTCCTAATTGAGGAGTTGAGAGATAAAATAAATGAGAAATTCGAGATGTAGGGACTAACTTAGGAAACACATAGATTTTGTTTAAATAAAAGTAAAACAGAATATATGAAATGTAAGTTTAGCAAGAGATGCACTAATTCTAGTGTAGAAGTAAAAATTGGGTCCATCATACAATAAGACGAAAAAATAGAGGAAGATGTAAACCATAAGATTTAAGGGAGGTGGATAAAATGGAGGAATGCTTCAGGTGTTATTACAGATAGAAGAGTACCGCTCAAATTTAAGAGTAAATTTTATAGCATAGTTATAAGCCCGGCAATATTGTATGAAACTGAGTGTAAGGTAATAAAAAGTCAACATGAGAATAAGTTTAATGTTGCAGAGATGAGAATGTTACGTTGGATGAGTGGACATACCAAACAAGATAGAATTAGAAATGAATACATTAGAGAGAAAGTTGGGGTTGCACCTATTGTAGAAAAGATGGTAGAATCGTGTTTTAGATGGTTTGAATATGTATGAAAAAGACCTATAGAAGCCCCAACAAGAAGGATAGATCAGATGTAGAGTAGCTTAATAATTAGAGATAGAGGGAGATCACAAAAAACTATAGGTGAAATTATTAAAACAGATTTAGACATAAATGATTTATCTAAAAACATAATTTTTTATAAAACTTTATGACATTATTTGATCCATATAGCTGACCCCACCTAACAGGAAAACGCTCATTGTTGTTGTAAATGCTTCCTTTCCCATCAAATAATAATTTAGAATTAGATGGCCCAAAAAAAGATGATTGGCAGTAATTGTTTAAAAACAAACTCTAATCATGCTAAAACTCAAGTAAAAGGTTTAGAAGGAATAAGTGACATAGGTTGTTCTTATCAAATCTAAAGAAACAGATGAAAAAGGCACAATGATGCTCAATTGATGCCGAACAAGATTTTCATTACAAGAGAAAATAGTAGGATTCTTATTCCATGCTAATTAATCTAAAATTTTCTGGAGTAAGGAAAAAAGAAAACATAGGAAAATCAAAGCTTGAGAGGCAGATTTACAAGGGTTAAAGGGATCAAGACAAACCTCCCAAACCTTCACATATTTGGATTGTGTAGATTGCATAGCACCTGAGGTCTGTTGTTGTAAAGGCATATTAGCTGCTGCATTATTCACACCAAGTGGCTGCATCCCCGATTGTACTTGCTGAGGCATTCCAGGAGTAGGAATCATTGTACCAGTTCCAGAAGAGACAACTGATGGACCAAGGCCACTCATCACATTTTGGCTCATGTTAACTCCACTTTGCACCATTTGCGCTCCTGAAATGTTTCCTTGGCTCATACCTAACCCCGGTTGACCCAAACTAACAGCACCTTGCAGATTTCCCAATGGTTGTGAAATACCAATATTTGAACTTCCTGACACATTTGAAGAGGCTGAAGTTAAGGAACCAAGAGCTGAGTTTTGTCCAACCTGCACAGGACCGGTAAGAGATCCAGAACTAGTTATTGATGTTATGCCTGACTGTCCAGATGAAAATACATTTTGAGCTGCAGGTACAGAAGATGCCATTCCACTGGATATCATGTTTGACATGTGCATAGCCACAGGAGTTTGACCCATTGACTGAAGTCCCATTGAGGTTCCTACACTTAGGACCTGCCGTGCTTGAGAGAGATTGTTCAAAATGTTAACATTTGCTTGAGCAGGAACCACTGGGCGTAAGGGCTGTGATATTGACATCATGGGCTTTACATCTTGCGTATTTTCATTACTTGCCATTATATCTTGAGAAGCAGAAGATGGAGATGAAGTCTGCAGGCTTGGGACTCCTTGACTAGTAGCACGCGGAACTGATGGAATATGAGGAAAAGTAGGTCCTGATACCATGGAAGTTACAGGAACTGGCTCCTGAAGAGGTATGATATAAATCCAGGATCATTTTGAGATCTGAATCGATAAAACTAAAACCAGTGCCAATTTTTAAAAATAATTTAATACAGGAAAATCAAGGATCTTACCACTTTTACAGTAGCAGGGGCCATATTCCCAGCAGAAGTTGGTTGCCGGTTTGTGATAGATCCATTTACTAAAAATCCATAGAAAAAGCAGCAACACTATTATCATGTATAACAAACCTTCAACCAGCAGGTAAAAGAATAAAAAGCCACTTAAAGTTGCAATCAATTCATAACCAACCAAGGAAAACTAGTTATTTCTCTCAGACAATTACATCACAAAAAATTTTCTGACTAACTTTTTCAGTTAAAAAAAAAAATGATTGTAATTTCCATATCAACAAGAGACGGCAACATTCTTTTTCTTATGAGATATATAACAGTGTAAAAAAAGTGTCTTTCCATATCAATCTCTTGCACAAAGTTCCCTACAACGTCTATTCCATGAAGAAAGATGAAGTGTCATTAGTGGGTGCAGCTGTGTGTGTGCTGCCTCTTGTTGTGTAGAGGCATGATTTCTTTCATTTATATGTTCATTATTTTTGTTGTCTTTTATTTGTTTCTGTTGCATCCCTTGAGTCAACTTGTGACCAATTTTGTTTCCTTATTTCTCATATAGATTGTTTCCTTTTTTGTATTTCCTTATTTTTTGGGATCTGATTGGCTGAATTTGGTGGGGCCAGCATCCCTTAAATTTCTAGCTTGGTTTTCATTCTAAATAACATAGAACACAGAGCAAATGCAAGAGCTCCGTTTTTCCACCTGGTATCAAAGCCTTCTCCCAAGGATCTGAACAAAAAACCATGTTGAAGTTTGGCTCAATGCATGCCTACCCAATGACATCTTGAGACATCGTCCACCGTCTCGTAGATGTCCGAAAGTCTAGCATACAGCCATTCTACCACTGCCATGGCCATTGACAACCCACCACTCATGATTACTGGGCACCGTTTTAATGGGAAAAGCTACCTAATCTAGTCCCAAAGTGTCCTAATGTTTGTCTGTGGCAATGGGAAGGAAGAGTATCTTATAGGGGAAGCAACATAGCCAGCCATGTCTAATCTTTGGTCTCAGACTTGGGAAGCTGAGAATAACATGCTTATGTCTTGGCTTATCAACTCCATGACAACTGAAATTGGGGGAGATATATGTGCTGGCCAAAACAGCAAAAGAAATTGGGGATGTTGTTCATGAATCCCACTAAGGTTGACAACATAGTAGCCTTGTTTCAGATAAAGGGGATCTTAAGGGAACTAAAGCAAGGTGATAAGAACGTCGCTCAGTGTTATAGCACTTTAGTGAAGAACTGGCAGTAACTTGACTTATATGAGGATCACCAATGGACCAACAATACTGATGCTGCCACTTATAGGAAGATCATTGAAAAAGAGAGAATCTATAGCTTCCGCTTAGGCCTTAATCTGAACTATGATGCAACAAGGGGAAGGATTATGGCCACTCGCCCATTGCCCTCACTCAAAGAATTGTTTGTTGAGGTACAATGGGAGGAGAGTAGGCAACAACTGACTCATGGACCTCAAAACTCAGAACTAGTTTCTGAGTGCTTTGCATTGGCTATTAGAAGCAACTTCTTATTTGATAATAAGGCTAGAAGGAATGGGAAACCTTGGTGTGACCATTGCAATAAAATGGATCACACCAAGGAAGTTTGTTGGAAGATACATAAAGATCTTGCAAATTAGAAGCTAAGGCAGCTAAGAGAAAACCGTGGTCTCATGGTAAACTATTGAGGAAAAACCTCAATCATCTCCACTCTATACTACCATGTTTAGCAGGGAACAAATGGAGATCATTCAGAAGATGATTAGTGCACACAAGCAAGAGAAACCTATGGGTACTGGTGATATGGCGCAAGCAAGTAATATTCCTACAGCTTTACATGCTCAAATTGGAAAAACTAATTCTTGGATGGTTGACTCAAGAGCATCTAACCACATAACTAGTAATGCCTCCTTCCTAGTCAATTTTATTCCTAATTCCAAGAAACAAGTTGTGAGGACAACTAATGGCACTTTTGCTAAAGTCATTGGTATTGGTGTTGTTCATTTATATGAGGACTTAGTTCTAAGAGATGTTTTACTTGTTCCTTGATTGACATGTAACCCCTTATTTATCAACAAACTTACTAAAGACTTGAATTGTGCTACTCACCTTTATATGGATGGGTGCTATTTTCAAGATTATGAATCAGGAAAGAAGATTGACAATGTTAGGATATGTGCTGGACTCTACTACCTACAAAGTCCCAGAATAAAGAATAAAGAAGTAGTGACTCACCATGTGTCGTTTAATAAAAATGATGATGTACTACTATGGCGTTGTAGGCTAGGCTACCCAAACTTCTATTACACGAAATGCTTGTAACCTGATTTGCTTAATAAGACTTCATCTTTTTCTTCATGTGAGATTTGTTAATTTTCAAAGCATGTTAAAGCATCCCATCCAACACACACCTATCATGCCGCCAAACCTTTTTTCTTTTTCTCTCTCTCCCTCTTATACATAGTAATGTGTGGGGTTCATCTAGCATCAAAAACATTAATGGGGCAAAATGGTTTATTACTTTCATAGATGACCACATTAGGCTGACATGGGTGCATCTCTTGAAAGCCAAGTCTGAAGTCACAAAAGTGCTTAAGACCTTCCACAAACAAATCCAAAATCAATTTCAAACTCAAATTCAAACCTTACGAACAAACAATGCCCATGACTATTCTAAATCTAACCTTACCTTATTTGCAACATAATGGGATCATCCACTAAAGCTCGTGTCAATACTCCCCAACAAAATGGGGTTGTTGAAAGAAAAAATAGGTGCTTATTAGAAGTGGCAAGGTCCCTCATTCTTACCTCAAATGCCCCCAAACAATACTAGGGAGAACCTGTTCTTACTACCACTTATCCCATTAATTGAATGCCTTCCCATGTCTTAAAATTTATATCTCTTTACCAAAAACTTCTAGACACTTACCCAACACCTCAAATCATGTCTACCCTTCCTCTCAAAATTTTTGGATGCATTACATTTGGTCACAATGACCAAGGTGGGAAATTGGACCCACATGCAATTTTGTGTATATTCATTGGTTCACCTTCCATTATACACATATACACCACCATGAACCTTACCTTCTTTGAGAATCAACCCTTTTACTCTTAAACACCCTTTCAAGGGGAGACACAAGACCAAAATAGGGAATAGCTGTTTGGAAGTGTTCCTACACCTGAATCAAGTGACCATAACAGACTTAAATGCCAAAACAAAAGCCCAAACAGACCTGAAATAGACTGTGACACGTCTGAAAGCCCAGACAGAACTCAAAATAGACATGAATCAAACCAAAACAAGCCCAAAATGGACCTGAAACTCAATCTGAGACCAATTTCCCTAAGGAACCCACTCCTATGGCCTATCCTAATGCTTCACAACAGAAAGAAAGACTAATTTATACTCGACATCAGCAAGTACAGAGAGTTGAACATCAAGCTATAGGAACGGTTCAAAAGGTTGGAAATAGCATATGTTCTATGCAAAGTCAACCCACTTCCCTTACTCCAAACTTTGAAAAGGAGTTGGACCTGCCCATTGCCTCAAGGAAGGGGGTAAGAAGCTGCACGAGACATGATTGGTAATTTTGTTTCCCATGACAAACTTTCTCCAAAGTTGTAGGCATTTGTACACTATGGATCTTGAGAAAATTCCTAACAACTTCCATGAGGCTGCAAAGAAGGAAGAGTGGAAAAGTGCCATCAAAGAGGAATTAGCTGATCTTGAGAAGAACAATACATGAGACATAGTTGATTTGCCACTAGGCAAGACCACTGTTGGATGCAAGTGGATTTTCACAGAGTATAGCCCTGACGGGAGTATCAACAAATAGAAGGCTAGATTGGTAGTGAAGGGGTTTACACAAATCCATAGAATTGATTACTAGGAAACATTTGCTCCCATTGTCGAGTTTAACACTATTAAAATGTTACTTTCTATTGCTGTAAGCATAAATTGGCCTCTCCAACAGTTGGATGTAAAATACACATTTTTTAATAGAGATTTGGAGGAAGAGATCTACGTGGACATCCCTCAAGGGGTAGAGTATGGAGATGGCCCTAAAAGAGTATGCAAACTTCATAAATCCCTATATAATCTCAAGTAATCTCTAAGAGCATGGTTTGAGAAATTCACTACAATTGTCAAGACTCAGGGATATACCCAATGCCAAATTGATCAAACTTTGTTTGTCAAAAAAGGAGAGTAGTTCCCTCGAAGATCGCAGTCTCAATCCTAAAGTGAACAGAGGATTTGGCGCAGCTTGGCCAAAGAACGTATAGATTAGTTCGAGTAGAGGGGAAAAGCCTTTCTGATGCAAATATTGGTCTGACCACAAATAATGGATGAATCAAGAGACCGAAAGATTTCAGACTACTACGCGGTAAGATTTTTCATAGTATGCTTTTGTCGGTACGGAAAGCTAGTCTTCTTACCCAGATTCAAGTTAGCCCAATAGTGCAGCGGATTCTGTAAGAGCAAGGAGCAAGGATAGAAGGAATTTGATTGACATCCCGATGGGAAAGAAGGAAAAGACTTTATTTCCGCTACGACTCGTTCCTTCCTTGCGGAGGGCATTAGAGGTAAGGATACAGCCAAGGCTGTTTTCCTCTGCGCCTTCGCTGTCTCCTCAGCCTTTATCCCGAGTGGGTCGAAAGGCTGGTTCTCTGGGGTGAGAACCACTCCCTCGCTATATGATTAAGCGGCTCATTAGACCAAAAGTTGGCAATCTTAATTGTTACATTGATGATATTGCGATTATTGGGAATTATGTGGGTGAAATTGTCAAATTAAATAAGTCCTTCATAGAAGAATTTGAAGCTAAGGATCTTGACTACTTAAGATACTTCCTTTGCATGGAAGTAGCTTAGACCAAAGAGGAAATTTCTATATCTTAGAAGAAGTATACTCTCAATCTGCTTGAAGAAATAGGTATGTTGGGTTGTAAGCTTACAGACACCCCTATAGAAGCTTGGTCTCAAACTAGAAAGCTCCCTTGTTTACACTTGGAGATACTAGAAACTAACAGAGAAACTAATCTATTTGACTCACACTTGACCAAATATTAGTTTTCTCATTAGTGTGGTGAGTCAATTTATCAACAAACTTAATAAGGAGCATTTGGAGGTTGTGCATAGGATTTTGAGGTATCTTAAGATGACAATTGGTAAGGAGTTGTATTTTAGAAATGAGACTACAGAGGTATAGATGTATACTTTGATGCAAACTAGTCATGTTTAGTTGTTGATAGAAGGTCTACTACTGGTTATAGCACTTTTGTGTAGGTGCACTTATAACTTAGAGAAGCAAGAAACAATCTGTGGTTGCTAGAAGTCAATGAAGCACCGATACGGGTACGAGTATCGGGTACGACACGATACAATACGTGGGATACGGAAATTTCTAAAATTTTAAGATACGGGTACGGGAATAATTATATATATATATATATATTCAATAATTTAACACATTAAAAACTAAAATAAACTATAAATAAACTACAATAACATAAATAATATCACAATTTATAAGTATAAATAAGATGTTCATAACAAGTTACATTTCATACAAACATTAATATTAGAAATTTCAATCCAAATTAATCTTCATTTTCATCTACATCTAGATTAGAGCCCCTTTTTCTGCTTTATAATACTGAACACCATAACCGAACTCTTAAAGCCCCTTCACATACTCATGCATTTTTTAACAATATATATGTGAGAGTGTATACTCTGTCTTCATCTGTGTATTTGCATTCACAGCCAAGCCAATTCAACAAGCCAGAGTACCATTAGTATAATTCTGTAAGTTCTTTGGTGAAATAAAAGCAAAAGACAGTTTTTATGGAAGTTTACATTTTTAACTAATATGCATAGAAATGCTTTACAGCAAAACACATGCATTTGCAGGTGCAAGTCCATAGCATATATCAAACTCTGAAAAGGTTCACTAGTTAATTTAAAAGACTCTAATTGCCCATCCTGGTTAAGGGGAAAACAAAATTAAAACCAGAAATTACAAACCAGTCCCACTCCACAGTACAGACTAATTTTTTAAGCGAAATAACTCAATGATCCACAATAATGGCACATGAATTTGCAAGCACCATAGTTCCTCAAGGAGTCCATTACTCACCCTTACACATAACCACAGTAATGTCAACAACTGATTCTAGAGGGGAAAAAGAAGCACAGGCACGGGGCATTGAAGCAGATAACAAAAGCAGATAACGAAGCTAAAGCACTGCATTCAACGAAATGAACAAAAGCTTCTGACTCTGTAAATGAAAACGTGCCACAGCTGGAGAAGAAAACATTCAAGCTTTGAAAAGAAAAAAACAAAACAGAAGACATTCATGCAGCTTGAATCAAGCTTAAAAAAAAACAATGAAAACAGAAGACGACGGAGAAGAAGACATTTGAGGTCAGCGACTTGCCACCGGAAAGAAGACTCACCTGCCACAGCCAGAGAAGATGACGGAGAAATGAACGACTTGCCGGAGGAGATGAGCAGAACGGAGCGAGATGATGAGTAGCACGAAGCAAGGAGACGACGAGAAGGAAAAAACGCGAGACCAGAAACCAGACGCGAGGGAGAAGGGGCTGTCGTCGATAGGTTAAAGGAGGCAAAAACGGCGTCGTTTACGGTAAGAATGTTTCGGCACCGTTTCGGAGCCGTGTCGAAACGTACGAAACGTTTCGAAATGTATGGACACAAAAAAGAAACGTCCCGATACGTTTGTACCCGTACGGTACGCGTATCCGTACCGAATATGTATCCAGTACGGGTACGCCTCCTCATTTTCCGTATCGGTGCTTCTGAGCTAGAAGTAGTGCAGAGGCAGAGTTTTGGGCCTTGGGACTTGGAATTTGTGAGGGATATGGATTTTGACACTCCTTAAGAAGTTGAACTTCAATATTGATTTGCCTATAAAAGTGTTTTGCGATAATATAGCAACTATTGGGATAGTGAAGAATCCTATCCATCACAATAGGACAAAGCACGTTGAAATTAATAGACATTTCATTAAGGAAAAGATTGACTTAAGTCTAATTGAAGTGAAGTATGTATCCACTAATTCTCAAGTAGCAAATGTGTTGACCAAAGTCTTATCAAAAGTGAAATTTGTAGTTCTACACCATTTGAAGTATCTTGAAGTAGCCTGTGGGCAAAGTATAGTGTATGATGAACTAGCGGTCAAAATCATAGTAATAGCGGTCAAAATCATAGTAATCCAAATGGGTTTTTCCATACATATTAGGCAATATCTCCAAGGGATAGGAGACCAATATCAAGATATTCTAAATTTTTTATGAAACAAAGTGTAATTGCTAGACCCAATGCAAAATCTAAATACCAATTTATGGCTCAAGGCACATGTTAACTTATGCATTGTGGCTACATCATCAGTTGGTTGAGATTGGTTATAGAAGCTTTACACCTACGCATTTGTGTTTTGATAACCAGCATGGTTGTAGAAATCATCCGATTCACGATTTAAGATGCACAGTTCATCTCAATTCATCAAGCCAACAATACAAATCGTGGGGAGAATCAACAATGAACCAAATCATGTTCTGAATCACCAGACTCGTGAGTTGAGCCAGAAATGTTAATTCACACCATTCCAGTGATTCAAGAACATGCAATTCTGTCAAGTCACAAAGTCAAGTCCTTCATGACTTGATGTGACCTAATAACAAAAATTCCCAAATTTCTTCCTTTTTTTTTTCTTTTTAAAAATGAAATGCAATGGATCACTATGTTTGAGTTGTCAAAGGCACTACTTGGAAACTTTTCAACTGAACAAGCACTAAAGATATCATTCATGACATGTTTTCTATTCTTTCTTTATACTTTGGCCACAAGCATCTCTCCTTTGATAGCCATGAGAGAAGTTTCCTATTCAAAGAGTGTTCCTATATTCCTATTTTGTTTATTCTCAAAACTCCCAAGTCATACCAGCCATGGGAAGGTAAAATTAGCACATGTTGTATCCTTTGTTGTCTTTTTCCTGACCTCATTTTGTGCAATTATTTCCTCCCAATTTATGCATTATTTTTCAAATGTTGCTTTTCCTTATTTAGCTATCATTTAACCATCATTTAACATGACCAAATCTGTGCAGTTTATTTTGATCTTTACTATTGTATTCGATAGGAGAATGAGTAATAGACATGTTGTTTCCATCCTCCTTGTTTATCCTGTGTTTTGTATCTTCTCCTATGGAAAATAAGAATTTCGCACATTTCCATCCAACTTCTCCCTCTCTCTCATTTTTTCTTCATGGTATCAAAGACTGTGAAGGCCTAACCCTTCCATGATTCCTATCAACTCCTTAAGAGCTTATGGGGCTGATACTCAGACTTCCTCCTTTGAGTCATCTAGCCTAGCCCAGCCAATCAACCATGGAGTCACTACATCTATTTTGTTTTTACCAAAGCCCACTCCTATCATGATCATTGGACACAGGTTTGATGGCAACAATTATTTGGAATGGTCTTAAAGTGTCCTTATGTTTACTAGGGGTAGAGGCAAGGAGGATTACCTCACAGGGAAGGCTGTCCAACCAAGAGTGTTAGATCCCAAATACAAGTAGTGGGTAGCAAAAAATAATATGCTGATGTTTTGGTTGATTAACTCCATGACCACGATTGTAGGTAAAAATTATCTTCTTTGTCAAACAGCAAAGGAGATTTGCGAAAATGTGAGGGAATCTTACTCCTTCAAAGAAAACATAGCTATTCTCTTTGAGACAAAAGGACTCATGCTTGGCCTCAAACAAGGGAACTTTAATGTGATTGATTATTATAATGCCCTTTGTTGCTATTGGCAACAACAAGATCTCTATGAGACCCACACATGGTCATGCTTTATTGATGTTGCATACTACCAAAAATTGGTTGAAAAGAAAAGAATTTCAAAGTTTCTCTTAGGGCTGAACCCAATTTTTGATGAATCAAGAGGCTGAATTATGAGTGTTCAAAATCTACCCACTCTCTATGAACTTTTCTCTATGGTCAAACATGAAGAGAGTTGCCTAGACTGCAATACAAACATCTACCATCACTCCAAAAGCCATTGCCTATTGACCCATGGCCTAAAGATGAATGATTTCAAGTCCCAGAGACTAGGTACCAAGTTTTGTGATATTGTCACAGATCTAGCCATTCTAAAGAGGTTTGTTGGAAACTTCATGGGAAGCCTAATGACTAGAAGTTACACCAACAAAAGGATGCCCAAGTTTTCACAACTACCAGTGAGGACAAATATGATTCCTCACTATTTAGCAAAACAATTGGATTTACTTCAAAGGATGTTTGGTAAAATTAAGGCCAATGCAAATAAGGTGATTGCTGCTAGGATAGTTGCTCAAAGAGGTAACAATATGATGGCCTTAAATTCCCAAGTGTCGCATAGAAACACATGGATTGTTGATTATAGGGCCTCTGACTAT
Organism: Erythrophleum fordii; assembly: GCA_032878935.1. Classification (NCBI taxonomy): domain Eukaryota; kingdom Viridiplantae; phylum Streptophyta; class Magnoliopsida; order Fabales; family Fabaceae; genus Erythrophleum; species Erythrophleum fordii. The sequence continues at coordinate 7,264,829 of JAVQMF010000029.1, forward strand.
ATGTCTGGTAACAACTCTTTTATAGAAAATCTTATACCATGCTCTAGAAAATTATTTGTTAAAATTGCTAATGGTACTCTCTCTAAGGTAAGTGAAGTAGGAGAAGTCTAGTTGTCAGATAATATGTTGCTTAAAGATGTTCTTTTTGTGTGCAAACTTACTTGTCATTTACTCCCAATGAGCAAAATTGCTGAAGATTTGAAATGTGTTGCTAACTTCAACTCTAAGGGTGTCATTTCCAGAACTTGGAATGGGGGATGATGATTGGCAGTGTTAGGCAGTATGACAGTTTATATTACAAACAAGGTGCTGAAAAGTTGAATAAGAGGGCTATGACATCACTTGAGGATGCTATAATGTTGTGACATTATAGACTAGGCCACCTGAGTATTTCTCACATGAAGCACATGTACCCTCAATTTTTCAATAAAAGTACCCTTAAATTGCAATTGGATATTTGCTAACTCTCCAAACACATTAAAAATAGTTATTGTCCCTATGATCACAACCCCACTACACTATGCACCATTATTCATAGTGATATTTAGGATCCTGCAAATATTAAATACCTAAATATGACAAGATGATTTGTCACTTTCATTGATGAACATTCTCATCTCACTTGGGTATACCTCCTCAGAGATAAATCCAAAGTTGCCCAAAACCTTCAAAAAATTTCCATAACTTCATCCCTAATTAGATTCAAACCTAACTCACAATTTTTACAATTGACATTGCCAAAGATTACTTCAATTCCACTCTAGGTGCCTTAGTAAATATGGAATTTTATACCCCACAACAAAATGGGACAATGATAGACCCGTAACTATTGGGCCTAGGATGCTAAAGACTCATGAGAAGAGAAAGATAAGGAATGAGGAGAATAGGGCTTTATTTGCTGATAAGCTAGACAGAGAGGCAAAAAGGGAAATCAATAGATGTGACTAACAAATGCGTAAGGTGTGAGGGGTTGCAGAGAGAGAATGTATGCGTAGGCTGTTAAAAGGGTATATTTGTGGGTGAGGGAGCTTCGAAAAGGGCAAGAAGAGTTTTAGGATTGTGTTAGGAGAGTCGCTGACATATGTAATGCTAGTGGTGTTTTTTTTTTCTATCACTTTACCTTTCTAGTATTTTTCCCTTACTGTACCTCTCTCTCTCTCTTTCTCTCTCTCTCTCTCTCTCTCTAAAATTCTTGTTGCCCTTTCTGAACCTCCCTCATCCACAAATATACCCCTTTAACAGCCTACACACACACACACTGTCTCTCTCTCTCTCTATATCTCTCAGCCCCCCACACCTTATGCATGTGTTAGTTACAACTGTTGATTCCCTTTGTTGCCCCTCTGTCCAACTTATCAGCAAATAAGGCCCTCTTATCCTCTTTCCCTATCTTTCCCTTCTCATGGGTCTTTAGCATCCCAACCCAATAGTTACAGGTCCATTAAGTTGCTAAATAGAAAAATAAATGTCTTCTTAAGGTTACTCGATCCTTAATCCTTACTTCTAATGTTCCTAAATTCTTAGGGTGAAGCTATCCTCACAGCCACTTACTTGATCAACCATATGCCTTCCTATACTACAATTTAACTCTCCATGTCAAAAATTGTGTGAAACCTTTCCTAACACACCAATCATGTCTAATATTTGGGTGTACCTCTTTTGTCTGTAGTGATCAAGAGGGCAAATTAGTTCTTACAGTAAGTGTATCTTTGTTGGTTACTCACCCACTCAAAACAGGTACAAACACTACTCATCCCTTACTTAGAAGACGTACATAACTATGAATGCAACCTGCTTTTAGACTTTACCTTATTACAACCAAACACCTATTCAAGGAGAGGCTCAACCTGCCTATAACCAAGAATGGCTGCTTGGACCTCGAATAACTGATCCCTCATACACTAGTCCTATGCTTGAAACTAGTGAACATATCTCTTGTCCTGCAACTGAAATTAACGAGCATAATGCCAAAAAGGATGCACTTGTGTACACAAGGAGGAAAAAGAATCAAGGTAATGAACCACCAAAAACTACTACTACTTAGCAACCTAACAAGCAAGTTGTACTCCTGAGCATGATCACAATTCCTCCTCACTTCTGAGCACCGAAAGCCAAGATGATTTATATGCTCTAATAACATTAAGGAAGGGGGTAAGAAGGTGTACTCAACATCTCATTGGAAAATTTGTGGCCTATGATAATCTTTCCCCTTATTTGTAGAACTTTGTTGCCAATGTAACTACTAAAAAATTGCCAAAAAATGTTGATGAAGCAATGGGAAAACCAGAATGGAGAAATGCAATTGAAGAGTCCAAAACAATAAAAAAGAGTGGCACATGGGAACTTGTTGATCGTCCTCATGGGAAAACATTAGTGGGATGCAAATAGATCTTTACAATTAAATATAATCCCGATGGGGGCATCAATCGACATAAGGCGATACTAGTAGCAAAGGGGTTTATATAAATAGAAGGAGTTGATTGCCAAGAAACCTTGCTCGATTGCAAAGTTCAACATAATAAAAGTTTTACTATTCATAGTTGCAAATTTAGACTGATCTCTTCACCAATTTGACGTCAAAGATGCCTTCTTGAATAGTGACTTGGAAGAGGAAGTCTACATAGAAATCCCTCTTAGACTTCGAATTGCTTCAAACACCAAGAAAGTGTGTAAACTTAAAAAAATCCTTGTATAGGTTCAAGATATCTCCACATGCATGGTATGAGAGATTCACCAATGTGGTTAAAGGATATGGATATTATCAATGTCAAACAGACCACAAACTAATTTTTAAATCTTTTATTGATGGCAAGATAGCTATACTAATTGTTTATGTTGATGATATTGTTGTAACCGGTGACTATTATGATAAAATTTTCTTATTGAATAAGTTACTTGCTTCAACCTTAAAAGTGAAGAGCCTTAGGAAGTTGAGCTACTTTCTAACGAATGGAAGTGGTAAAACCAAGAATGAGTATCTCCATATCTCAAAGGAAGTACACCTTTGATCTACGGGAAGAAAGGGGGATGATGAGGTGTAAGCCAACAGATACACCAATGGAAGCTAATTACAAATTGGGTCTCAAACAAGAGAATACACCAGTTGATAGAAGAATGTATCAACGGCTAGTAGGCAAACTAATTTACCTCTCTCATACTTGTCCTAACATTTCTTTCTTTGTCAACATGGTAAATCAATTTATGAACGACCCTAATGAAGAGCACTTGGAAGCTGTCTATCAAATCTTAAGATATCTCAAAATGAATCCTGAAAAGGGATTGTTCTTCAAAAAAGGAACTCATTAGGAATTGGAAATTTATACTAATGCTAATTGAGCCAGGTTAGTTACTGATAGAAAATCTACTATAAGCTATTGTGTCTATGCATGGGAAAACTTAGTGATGTAAAGAAGGAAAAACTAGTGCTTGCAAGAAGTAGTGCTGAAACCAAGTTTTGAGCTCCTGCCTAGGTATATGTAAAGGAATATGGATTAAAAGGCTTATGGAAGAACTAAAGTTGACTTTTCAACATTTCAATGAAAGTCTATTGTGACAGAATGGCTATTATTAGGATTGTCAAGAATCTAAATCATCATGACAGAATGAAACATGTAAAAATAGACAGACACTTCATCAAAGAGAAAATTGAGTAAAAGATTATGGAACTTTCCTACATACCTATGAACTCGCAAATGGTAGATTTCTTAACTGAAGCTATCTCTAGAGTCAAATTTGAAGAACAAAAGTCCAAGTTGAGCATGCTAAATATCTATATCCTAACTTGAGGAGGAGTGTAAAATTAGCACGTCTATACCCTCTGTTTTGTTTTTTCCCTTCATGTATTTTGTGCAATTATTTCCTACAATTATTTCCTTTTAGTTTATGCATTTATTTTCAAACATCTCTTTTTCCCTATTTAGCTATCATTTAAGTTGACCAAATATGTGCAGTTTATTTTGGTCTTTACCAATGCTTTCAACAAGAGAATGAATGACAGACATGTTGTCTCCATCCTTCCTATTTATCCCATGTTTTGTATCTTCTCCTAAGGAAAATAAGAATTTCACACATTTCTGTCCAGTTTCTCCCTTTCTCTCTCTCTCTTGTTTTTCTCCAAGAAGTTTCCCATTCAAGTTTTTTGATTTATTAGTGTTGGCAGAATATTATACATTAATATTTCGATAATATTTCCTTTTTTGTTTATCAGTTTCCTGACTTTGTTTGTTTCATTATTTAGTTACAGATTTTTAGGGATTTTATTTTGTATTCTATTTTCCAACTCTGCCTATGAAGAGCCTTGATGCAAATTATTTTTCATAGCCGGTCCCAAGTCCCGAAAAAAGAAGAGGGTTGTGTTAGGCAATCGACAGCTAACGTAAAACTTTATCGAATTTTTATGACATGGACAATCGATATATTAAACGTAATGCTAAGTCGTTGCCCAGAAGTAATGCGCTGTATAGCTCGAGTACAGTGACAAATGAACAAAAGCCATTGCATTGTCGCCTGAGTGTAATGAAAAATAAGCAAGGACTTCCACATTTTCGTGAACGAATGTAGGTAAAGAAGTTAGTTCATGAGAGTATGATTCATTTTGGGACTTGGAATATAGGTACACTTACGGGTAAGTCAATGGAAATAGTAAATATTATGATTAGGAGGAAGATTAATTTTATGTGTTTACAAGAAACTAAATGAGTAAGAGAAAAAGCGAAAGAATTAGACACTTCAGGTTTTAAACTTTGGTACACTAGTAAAGTTAAATCTAGAAATGGAGTAGGTATAATTGTAGATAAATTTTGGAAAAATGTTATAGTGGATGTAAAAAAGTTAGGAGATAGAATCATTGCATTAAAGTTAGTAATGAAAAAAGAAATCTTTAATGTTATTAGCGCTTATGCACCACAAGTAGGATTAGAAGAATTTCACAAAGTAAAGTTCTGGGAGGATTTAGAATGTTTAGTTCAGGAAATACCATTAGGAGAAAAAATTCTTCTAGGAGAGGATCTAAATGGTCATGTGGGAAGTGTATCTTCAGGTTACACGGGTGTTCATGGAGGACATGGCATAGGGAAAACAAATGCAGAAAGTAAAATTATTCTAGACTTTTTATTGACGATCGATCTTATATTAACTAACACTTGTTTTAAAAAGCATAAGGAACACCTTATCACGAACAAAAGTGGAAGGGTATGTTCTCAAATTGATTTCTTTCTTATAAGAAAATCGGAAAGAAAACTTTGCATGGATTGCAAAGTTATACCTAGAGAGAGTTTAACTACTCAGCAAAGTTTTGGTTATGGATGTAAGAGTTAGGAGGAGAGCAAAAAGCAAAGGGAAAGATAAGGTGTTAAGGACTAAGTGGTGACAACTAAAGGGGGATAAAGAAAAAAATTTGCAGAGACAGATTGTGGAGGAAGGACCTTGGGAAATACAAGGAAGTTCTAACGATATGTGGAATGGAATGGCTAAAGAGATTAGGAAGGTGGCAAAGAAAATATTAGGTGAATCAAAAGGTTTTGAACCTAGAGATAAAGAATCTTGATGGTAGGAGGCAAGCGTACTAGATAAGGTTAAAGTTAAGAGTGTTATAAAATGTGGTCGTTATGTAAGAGTAATGAAAATTGGGATAAATATAAGGTAGCTAAGAAAGACACTAAAAAGGCGGTGAGCGAAGCGAGAGCGAGAGCGAGAGCATTCGATGGGTTATACCAATCTTTAGGTACTAAAGTTGGAGAAAGAAATATTTACAAGTTAGCTAAAAGTAGGGAAAGAAAGACAAGAGACATGGACCAAGTGAAATGCATTAAAGATGAAGGGAAAGTTTTGGTCACGGAACAAAATATCAGAAAACGGTGGAAGGGTTACTTTCATAGGCTTTTTAATGAAGGCCACGAGATTTCATTGCAATTGGATAGGTTAGACATTAGAGAAAAAGATCAAAATTATACTTTCTATCGTAGGATTTGTGAGTTAGAGGTAAAAGAAGCATTAAGGCAAATGAAGAGTGACAGAACAGTTGGACTGGATAATATACCTATTGAAATATGAAAGAGTTTAGGAGTGAAAGGCATAAGTTGGCTCACAAAATTATTTAATGAAATTATGAGATCTAAGAGAATGCCACACGAGTGGAGAAGAAGTTCTTTAATTCCTATTTATAAGAGTAAGAGGGACATTCAAAATTGTGCAAATTATAGAGGAATTAAGCTCATGAGCCACGCTATGAAATTATGAAAAAGAATAATTGAGCAAAAATTAAAGAAAGAGACCCAAGTTACGGAGAATCAATTTGGATTTATGTCAGGAAGGTCAACTATGGAAGCAATATATTTGTTGCGAAGATTAATGGAGCGATATCGAGAGAATCAAAGAGATTTATACATGGTGTTTATCGATTTAGAAAAAGCATATGATAGAGTACCAAGAGAGGTTCTATGGAAGGCTTTGGAGAAAAAAAGAGTTCGTATAGCTTATATTCGAGCAATTCAAGATATGTATGATGAGGCTACAACTAGTGTAGTAACAAAAGGTGGACCTACAAAAGATTTTCCAATAACTATTAGTCTACATCAAGGGTCAACTCTGAGTCCTTATCTTTTTACTTTAGTATTGGATGTGCTTGCTGAACATATCCAAGAGCCGGTGCTACGGTGTATGTTTTTTGCAGACGATATTATCTTAGTTGGAGAATCGAGCGTGGAAATGACTGAGAAGTTGGAGAGGTAGAGATTAACTTTGGAAACTCATGGATTTCGTTTGAGTAGAAGTAAAATGGAGTATATAGAGTGTAAGTTTAGTAAGAGACACATCACTTCTAGCGCAGAAGTGAAAATTGGAGAATATATTATACCACAAGTCACACGATTTAAATATCTTGGATCCGTCATATAACATAACAAGGAAATAGAAGAAGACGTAAAACATACGACTCAAGCGGAGTGCATGAAGTATTGGAGTGGTTCAGGTGTTATTTGTGATAGAAGAGTACCACTCAAACTTAAGGGTAAATTCTACCGCACAGTTATAAGAATTGCAATGTTATATGAAACTGAGTGTTGGGCAATAAAAGTCAACAAGAGAATAAGTTCAATGTTGCAGAGATGAAAATGTTGCGTTGGATGAGTGGAGACACTAGACGAGATTGGATTAAAAATGAATGCATTAGAGAGAAGGTGAAAGTCGCACCTATTGTGGAAAAAATTATACAATCAAGACTTAGATGGTTTGGTCATGTTGGAAGGAGACTTATAGAAGCCCCACTCAGAAGCACCAATACGGCAAATGAGGAGGCGTACCCGTATGGGATACGTATCCAGTACGGATACGCATACCGTACAGGTACAAAAGTACCGGGACGTTTCTTTTTTGTGTCCGTACGTTTCGAAACGTTCCGTACATTTTGAAATGTTTCGACACAGCTCCGAAACAGCATCGAAATGACTTCGAAACGGCGTCGAAACGGCGTTGAAACGTTCTTACCGTAAACGACGCCGTTTTTTCCTCCTTTAACCTATCGACAACAGCCCCTTCTCCCTCGCATCTGGTTTTTGGTCTCGCATTTTTTCCTTCTCGCCATCTCCTTGCTTTGTGCTACTCATCATCTCGCTCCGTTATGCTCATCTCCTCTGGCAAGCCGTTCATTTCTCCGTCATCTTCTCTGGCTGTGGCAGGTGAGTCTTCTTTCCTGTGGCAAGTCGCTGACCTCAAATGTCTTCTTCTCCATCGAATGTCTTCTTCTCCGTCGTCTTTTGTTTTCATTGTTTTTTTCGAAGGTTGATTCAAGCTGCTTGAATGTCTTCTGTTTCGTTTTTTTCTTTTCAAAGCTTGAATGTTTTCTTCTCCAGCTGTGGCACGTTTTCATTTACAGAGTCAGAAGCTTTTGTTCATTTCCTTGAATGCAGTGCTTTAGCTTCGTTATCTGCTTTTGTTATCTGCTTCAATGCCTCGTGCCTGTGTTTCTTTTTCCCTTCTAGAATCAGTTGTTGACTTTACTGTGGTTATGTGTAAGGGTGAGTAATGGTACTCTGGCTTGTTGAATTGGCTTGGCTGTGAATGCAAATACACAGATGAAGACAGAGTATACACTCTCACATATATACTGTTAAAAAATGCATGAGTATGTGAAGGGGCTCTAAGAGTTCGGTTATGGTGTTCAGTATTATAAAGCAGAAAAAGTAGTGTGCGTTTTTTTGGGACTGGTTAACCCTAGCACAAGTTTTCTTTCTATCAATATATTAGTCTCATTAGAAGTATGGGTTGATGCAAAATGCTTTGTGATGACTTTCAAATGCGTATGCTCTCTATTCATCAGTCCCAATTTCTGGCATTCTTTAAAGACTTGGATTGCACAACTTAACCAACTATACTAAATTTGTTCCCTTTCTGTTTTGTTATGGCCTGCCTGACTTTACATCTTATAAAACTGTGGCCTATTCTACTAATTCCTGTGGTTCTTTAATTTATCTGCTTGTTAATTTATGCATCAATGCCTTGTGCTTCAGAGGCTCTGAATTAGAGCTCATTCTTTGTGTTGTTAATTCATTACATTATTGTTATCTCTGTTGTTGTTCTATATGCACTAGATTAATATATATTAGTCTTTTTGTTGCTTCTCCATCATAGGCATCATGGCAACTGGAAGTTCTAGTTTTGCTAGTAATCCTAGGCCCACTGCATCTGCGGAATATTGTTCTAATAATATTCTCTAGAAAGAAGGAACTCCTTTGTGGGCTTATGTAACTTTGATAGTTAGAAGTAGAGAAGGAGATTCTGCTAATTCTGGTGGAAACAAGCATTGAAAGTGTAATTATTGTAATCGTGAGTTTCAAGGATCTTATTCTAGAGTTAAGTTGCATTTGTTAAGGGTATCTGGTAAAGGGATTTCTATGTGTCCCAAAGTTGATGTTGATTATTTAGCAGAGATGGAAAATTTGCAAGAGAAGGCTGAGAATAGATCAAAACCAAAAGAAGTGCTATTACCACTGCTAGCTAAAGGCTTATCTCCTTTAGGAGTTCAAAGTGAGTACAATCAAGGAAAAAAGAGAGCAGTTAGTGCTTTGGAAAAAGCCTTTAACCAAACAGCTAGGAAAAATTTATGTGCAGAAATTGTTAGAATGTTCTATTCAGGTGGCTTATCTTTTAATTTGGCACGCAATCCATATTATATTAGCTCTTATCAATATGCTGCAAACAATGTGATTTCTGGTTTTAAACCTCCTGGTTATAATACACTAAGAAGTCCTTTGTTACAACAAGAAAGAGCAAATATTGAAAGATTGCTTGAGCCAATAAAAGGGACTTGGAGTGAGTATTGTAACAGATGGGTGCACTGATGTACAGTGGAGGCCATTAATTAATTTTATGGCTATATCTGATGGGGGTCCTATTTTTTTGAAAGCAATTGATGGGACTAAAGAATACAAAGATAAATTTTACATAGTTGAGTTGATGAAGCAGGTAATTGAAGAGGTAAAACCTCAAAATGTATTTCAAATTATTACTGACAATGCCCCTATTTGTAAAGCTGCCAGTAAGATTATTGAAGCTGAATATCCTCACATTTTTTGGACACCATGTGTTGTCCACACGCTTAATCTCGCGTTCAAAAATATATGTGCAGCTAAAAATAGTGAGGCAAATGAATTGGTATATGAAGAATGTCATTGGATCACTCAAATCAGGGATGATGTAATTTTTATTAGAACTTTCATCATAAATCATTCCATGAGATTAGCCATTTTCAATGAATTTGTGCCCTTGAAATTGCTTGCCATTGCTGAGACTAGGTTTGCTTCAACCATTGTGATGCTAAAGAGGCTTAGACTTATAAAAATGTCTCTTTGCACAATGGTAATTAGTGATGAATGGAGTACATATAAAGAGGATGACGTTGGAAAGGCTAATACTATTAAAGAGTTAATTAATGATGACTCTTGGTGGGATAAGATTAATTACATCCTCTCTTTCACAAATCCTATTTATGACATGCTTAGATTTTGTGATACGAATAAGCCTTCATTTCACTTGATTTATGATATGTGGGATTCAATGATAGAACAAGTGAAAATATCAATATACAAGTATGAAAAAAAGGAACTTTCTGAGCATTCAAGATTTTTTGAAGTTGTGTATGGAATTATAATTGATCGTTGGACAAAAAGTTGTACACCACTTCATTGCCTTGCTCATTCATTAAATCCTAAGTAAGTTATACTAATATTCCATACTTATTTCATTAATGTTCTTTCTACATTTAATTTTGTATTAAACAAATCTAATTCTCATTGTTTTTATTGCATACTATATAAGTATTACACTCATCAATGGCTTGATGTGACATCAAATAAAGTTCCTCCTCATTTAGATGCTGAAATTTCCACCGAGAGGACCAAATGCTTTAATATGTATTTTAAGTCCTAGAGAGAGAAAATTGGTCCTTCAAGAGTTTTCAATATTTTGTGAAGCTTCAGATGCATATTCATTATTTGATTCTTTACAAGATAGGTGGAATTTGGAACCTAAAGATTGGTGGTTAAATTATGGTTTTTCAACCCCAATGCTCCAACGGCTTGCATTAAAGCTTCTTCGTCAACCATGTTCATCATCTTGTTGTGAAAGAAATTGGAGGACCTATTCTTTCATTCACTCACTGAAACAGAACAAATTGAATCCAAAAAGGGCTGAAGACTTGGTTTATGTTCATACCAATCTTCGCCTTTTATCAAGTAAGAGTGAAAAGTATTCTAGTGGAGTGACCAGAATGTGAGATATTAATGGAGATCATTGGGAGCCATTTGATAGGGCAGGAGGTCTTGAGGTTGCAAATTTATCTTTGGATGAACCAGATTTAGAACAAGAGCTCATAGGGAATGTTACTAATATAGATGTAGATGAAGATGAAGATTAATTTGGATTGAAATTTCTAATATTAATGTTTGTATGATATGTAACTTGTTATGAACATCTTATTTATGCTTATAAATTGTAATATTATTTATGTTATTGTAGTTTATTTATAGTTTACTTTAGTTTTTAATGTGTTAAATTATTGAATATATATATAATTATTCCCATACCCGTATCTTAAAATTTTAAAAATTACCGTATCTTACGTATTGTATCGTGTCGTACCCGATACCCATACCCGTATCGGTGCTTCATTGAAGCCCTAGTTAGGAGAATAAATGAGATGAAGAATAGTTCAATAATTAAAGGTAGAGGAAGACCAAGAAAAATTATAAAAAAAATTATTAAGAGAGATTTAAATTTAAATGGTTTGTCTAAAAATATGATTTACGATAAGTGTTTATAGCGTCAATTGATCTATGTAGCCGACCCCACTTAGTGAGAAAAGGCTTTGTTGTTATTGTTGTTGTATTTTGTATTCTATTTTCCCTGATTCTCGGTAATTTTATTGAAATTGAATGGCAGATCATTGTTGCTCATCATCCCTATTTGTACCCTATGTTTATTCAATGAATCATCATCGAAATTCATTCCCAAATTGTTCATGATATCAAAGCGACTGAACAAACTGAGGGGATGATTTCTTTTGGTCAATGAGGGCTATGCATACTGAATCAGAGGACTCATTGAACTCTAGTTCATCTAACATGGCCCACCAAGGATCGAACCCATCGTCGAACACACCAAGCAGCGCCTCCAACCCTAACCTTCCCCAGAACAGCATGGAAACCACTCCTTCTGTGATTATTAATCATAGGCTAAATGACAATAATTACTTACAGTGGTCACACAACATGCTTATGTTCATAAGAGGGAGAGGAAAGGAGAAATATCTTCTTGGAAATGCTTAACAGTCAAACATAACAGATCCAAAGGATGAGGCATGGGTAGCTGAGAATAATCAAGTCATGAGTTAGTTAGTTGGCTCAATGACTATCGAGATCAGTGAGCAATTCGTGTTAGATACAACTGCCAAGGAGATACGGGAGAATGCAAAGCAAACCTATGCCACCATTGAGAACATTGCGGCTCTATTTCAGATAAAGGGTGTTTTTTGTAACACTAAACAAGGTGACAAGACCGTGACCCAATATTACACAACTCTTGTGAAATTGTGGCAACAATTGCATCTATATAATCCTTATCAATGGACGTGCACTGAAGACCTGATGTGCTCCAGAAAAATTGTTGAACGAGAGAAGGTCTATGACTTTCTTCTCGGCCTAAACCTAGCATATGAAGTTCGTGGTAGAATAATGACTACTAAACCACTACCTATGATTCAAGAGGTGGTGAACCTTGTGAAGTGTGAAGAAAGCAGAAAACAACTTGTTCAAGGGACACCTAGCGGTCAAACCAGTTCAAAATCATCTGCCACGGCTATTAAAGGTGCAAATGGACAAGATTTAAGAAAGAAGCAGGGTAAGGGCTGGTGTGAACACTGTCAAAAGAGTGGGCACACTAGAGACAACTGCTGAAAGATACATGGCAAGCCTCCAAATCAGAGACAGAAATTCAGGTTAGAAAACAAGAGTTATGTGGCTGCTGGAAGTGAGAAGACAAATGAAGAAAATTCACAAAATGAACAAGGAAGAGCTCGAGTTGTTGAGAAAAATTCTCAGCAAATATGAATTAAAGACTGAAAAGGTTGTCTCCACTAGTAATATGGCTCACGCAGGTAATGATGGTACTGCTTTGGTCGTTAAAACCTCTAATGAAAAGGATTTGATTGTAGATTCTGGTTGTACAGACCATATGACAAGTGATGATACTTTAATTGATGATATAAGGCCTTGTCCAAGTAATAGAAGGGTAAAAGTCGCCAATGGTAAATTTGTTAAGGTCCAAGGAGTTGGTACTGTTGTTATTCGTGATAAACTTGTTCTTAAAAATGTTCATTATGTACCTGAATTGGACTGCAATTTATTATCTGTCAAAAGGCTAACCAAGGATCATAACTGTAGTGCTAACTTTGATTCTGATGGTTGTTTATTCCAAGATTTGGAGTCAAGGAAGAAGATTAGCAATGCTAAAGAGATTAATGATTTATATTACATTGGAAGTTCTCAGATGAATAAAGCAAATGCCATGCTACCTACAAATAATGAAATTGCTCTATAGCACTATAGGTTAGGCCACCCTAGTCTAGATTATAGGAGAAAGTTGTATCCAACTTTCTTCAATAAAAATACTTATTTTCAGTGTGAATTTTGTTAGCTCTCTAAACATACCCGCAGCTCTTACTTGCCCCAACCACATGTACCATCAAAATCTTTTTCCTTAATCCATAGTGATATTTGGGGCCCATCAAAAGTGAAAACTCAAAATAGTGCCCGATGGTTTATAACTTTTATTGATGACCACACAAGACTCACTTGGGTATATCTCATAAAAGATAAATCTGAAGTTTTCCAGTTTTTCAAAAATTTTTGTTTCATAGCAAGGAATACCTCAGTCATGCTTTTGAGCAATGTTCATACAACTGTTCAAATTAGTTTCATTAAAAATTTTCAAAAGTGATAATGCAGAGGAATACCTCAGTCATGCTTTTGAGCAATTTTAAATGATAATGGTATAATACACCAAACCTTATGTGTCAATACACCACAACAAAATGGTGTTTCTGAATGCAAAAATAGACATCTACTTGCAGTTGCTAGATCCCTTCTGCTCACTTCTAATGTACCTAGTCGTTTTTGGGGAGAGGCCATTCTCACATCTGCCTATTTACTAGACCGTATGCCCTCCAAAGTTTTGGGATTCAGTAAACCTTTGAAAAAATTGTTAGAAACTTACTTTTACATTTCTTTTGCTCTTACTCTACCTCCAAAGGTGTTTGGGTGTGTTGCCTTTGTGCATAATTATAAAGGCAGCAAATTAGAGGCCAGGGCACATAAATGCATTTTCTTGGGCTATTCTTCTAACAAAAAAGGCTATAAGTGCTACTCTCCCATCCTCAATAAGTATTTTATCACTATGGATATAACCTTTTTTGAAGATAAACCATATTACCCAAAACTATCCATTTAGGGGGAGAACAGTGGACAAGAATGGCTTATTTTGGGTGCCAATCCAGAACCTGTACCATCCCTTGATGCACCTGAAATGCCCAGATCTGAATTTGAACCTTTTTCTGAAATACCCAGACCTGAACCCCAATCTGTACCTAGCCTAGAATCCACTGATAATGAACCCCAATCTGTACCTAGCCCAAAATCCACTGATAATCCAGTTTTGAATCCAAAAACTGATCAGAATTTCACTGAACTTGTAACTGATGAGAATGAAGAGACTAGGGTAGATAGACCTATAACTGAAGCTCCAAGGGAGTACACGAGAAGCAGGAGAAATCAGCAGACAAGTGGTGAGATACAACCAACACAAACCATCATGATCTCTGAGCAAAGCCATGAATCCAACCCAACTTCAAGTCCTGAGGAGTTATGTTGGCCAATAGCACTAAGGAAGGCAGTCAGGTCATGTACTAAACATCTTATCAATAAGTTTGTTTCTTATGCAAATCTTTCTCCTCGGTTTCAGACCTTTGTATCTCAATTGAACACTGAAAAATTACTTGAGAATTTCCAAGAAGCAGTGAAGGATCCGAGGTGGAGAGAGGTTATAAGTGAAGAGTTAAAGGCACTAAAGAAGAATCAAACATGGGTAATAATTGATTTGCCACAAGGGAAGTCCATAATTGGCTGTAGATGGGTTTTTATCATCAAGTACAATTCTGATGGTAGCATTAGCAGGTACAAAGCTAGATTTGTAACTAGAGGATTTACACAAACGCAAGGAATTGATTACCAGGAAACCTTCACACCAGTTGCAAAGTTCAACACCATCAAGATTTTGTAATCTTTAGCAGCAAATCTAGACCGGCTATTACATCAATTAGATGTAAAGAACGCTTTCTTAAATGGGGACCTAAAAGAAGAAGTTTACATGGAGATGCCACCAGGTTTGAGAAATGCTAATCATCCTTCTAAAGTATGCAAACTCAAGAAATCCCTATATGGCCTTAAATAGTCACCTAGAGCTTGGTTTGATAGGTTTACAAAAGTGGTTAAGAAGCTTGGTTATTATCCATGTCAAACTGATCACACACTTTTTGTAAGACATTCAGACAATGGAAAACTTACTATTCTTATAGTATATGTTGATGACATTGTCATTACCGGTGATGATCATAAGGGTATTCATGCACTAAAAATGGCTCTAGCTGCTGAGTTTGAAGTGAAGGATCTAGGAAACTTGAGATATTTCCTAGGCATTGAGGTTGCAAGGTCCAGCAAGGGAATATCAGTTTCTCGGGGGAAATATACACTTGATTTGCTCAAGGAAACAAGTATTAAGGGAGCCAAACCAGCTGAAACTCCTATGGTGTCTAATTACAAACTAAGTCTCAAAAAAGAGGGAACACCAGTTGATAAGGGAAGATATCAAAGGCTGGTAGGTAAGCTGATTTATTTCTCACATATACAGCCGGACATCAGTTTTCTTGTTAGTGTAGTGAGCCAATTCATGAGCAATCCACAAGAAGAACATATGGATGCAGTTTTCAGAATTCTTAAATATTTAAAGATGACACCTAGGAAGGGTTTATTTTTCAAGAAAGGGGGACCTAAAAATATTGAAGTATTCACAGATGCAAATTGGGCTGGATCAGTTACTAATTGAAGGTCAACTACAAGCTACTATACTTTTGTCTGGGGTAATTTGGTTACTTGGAGAAGCAAGAAACAACCTATGGTGGTCAGAAGTAGTGCAGAAGCTGAGTATAGACCCTTGGCACTTAGTATTTGTGAAGGGATGTGGAAAAAAAGGCTGCTGGCAGAATTGAAAATATACTCTAAAGCCCAGATGAAGGTGTGGTGTGATAACATGACAACTATCAGGATTGCTAAAAATCCAATTCACCATGATTGTACCAAACATGTGGAGATAGATAGACATTTTATAAAGGAAAAGGTCAATTCTAGACTAATAGATCTTGCCTATGTATCCACCAGCAACCAAGTAGTAAATTTATTCACAAAGGCCCTAGCGCGTGTTAGATTTGAAGACTTGAGTTGTAAGTTGGGAATGATAAATATCTATCCATCAGCTTGAGGGGGAGTGTTGGTGGAATATCATACATTAATATTCCGATAAATTTCCTTTTCTGTTTATCAGTTTTCTGACTTTGTTTGTTTCCTTATTTAATTACAGATTTTTAGGGATTTTATTTTGCATTTTGTTTTCTCTTTATTTTCCCTAATTCTCAACAATATTATTGGGATAGAATGGCAGATCATTGTTGCTCATCATCCCTATTTGTACCCTATGTTTATTCAGTGAATCATCATCGAAATTCATTCCCAAATTGTTCAATTAGCTTATATATGACTAATAAATTATGATTTTTTTGAGAGTTATGATTAAGTTTTTTTTTGTGGTCAATTCTTGATTTAAATTTATTATATTGAGCATTTTGTTTATCCTAGACATATATACATGATTTGTATGATATAATTTAAACTATTTATCATTGTGTCTCTAAATCATACAATTCATGATTCAAAAATTAGCCTTGTGATTCAAGTTTGAATCACTAGTTGATAACTATGATAAATAGATTTCTATTCACATTGCCTCTAATCCTATAATCCATAAGAGAATGAACACAGAAGCTAAGTGTCATTTTGTTTGTGAGGAACTTCAACAAGGGTTCAAAAGTCTATAAGCCAAGCCAAGACTAGAGATAAAATGACAAATATTTTCACCAAGGCTCTTTAACCAGAACTAGGTTGATTACACTTGTAACAAGCTGGACATATATAATATCTAAGCTCAAACAAAGCGAGGCTGTTTTTGTCAATAAAGGTCTTTTAGTCTTCAAATCTTTTGAATGTTTACCCCAAAAATATATACATACATGCATACCTATCCTAAGGTGTCAAAGCTCCAAATCACCATTTGTCTAATTTCTCTTATCAGGTTTGTTAGTGCGCCTCCCAACAAAGTTCTTAACAAACCAAATTAATTGGAAAAAAAAAAAAAAAAGATAAAAAAATAGACAATGTGGCTCATACATAATAGCTGAGAAAATCTATAGCATGACCCTCCAATCTTAATGTACATTCATTAAGGAAACTATCCTAGAAACCCGAAAGCAAAGCTCCAAAGGAAAATCATGTAGACAATACTTTGTAATAATATATGCTATGGCATTAAACTATCCAAGGATCCTAGGCACTGCACTTCAATGACGTTACCACGGGGGCACTCCCATCAGTTCAGACCTCCATAAACTGTCCCTTCACCTCCAAAACCATTCATACCAATACAAGAAGCTAAAAGTAGCACAAAATCATATAACTGAGATCTAAGTATGTATGATGTATTCACTCTTCCAAATGATACCAAAGAACTATGCACATGTATCAAGCAAGCTAGTTTGTTGAAATACATAACAAATGACTATGACATTTATAACTGTCCTTGATAAGGGATGCATATATTAAACGTGTAAACGACCTGATGGCACAGAAGTAGGGACTGTCCCTGTAACTGGTGCAACAGAGACTGCATCCACCTTAACAGGACTCTGATTTGAAGGTAGAGTTGTGATCCCAGAACGATTCAAAGTAGAACGGGCTTCCCTGAAACTTTCAGATACTAAAATAAGAAAATGAGAGTTTTTAATATCAGGTGGTGGATCTGCTGCTCGACTGTTACGCTTCCCCTACATTGCCAAAGGGATGTAATCAAATATCATGAAGAACTTAAATGCTATTTTTATTAAATATGCTCAATTTAAAAATAAATATTTAAAAAAAGACTAGCAATTAGTTCACTAAATATGTTCTACTTTTGCTTTACAAGTTATGAGCACAGACTTAACTAAGTTATCAAGTCATTTTTGTGGTCTGAGTAGTTTATTTCAGACAGCATGCACATAACAGGCTAACTGATATCCCATCCTTTAAAAATATATAAATAATTTCTTTTGTCGAAAGAGTCGTATCTCATCCTTACCGCATTGTAAATGGCTTTAACTTTGGGGAGCTGCTTTGGACATATAACTGACAGAGAAACAGAACACTGCATGCAAAAGATCGCATTCCATAGACCATATAAGAGAACAAAGAAAGACTACCAAGTTTGCAGCAAACAACAATAGAGTACCTGAGGAAATGCTTTAGCAACAGCTTCAGCATCATATAGACGATTCCCCGCATCTGAGTCAATAGCTTCACCTTGCTCTAAATTCTGCAATCGTGGTACATAAACTGGTGTCTGCAAAGGGTAGGGATTACTTGCTGCAACAAGAATGCAGTGCTTTTGCATGTCCACATTCTGTTGATTTTGGCTTCCATTTTGAGAACTGGGGAACATCTGAGAATTCCAACATTTTGGCAGGAAAATCAGATTCCAGGTTTTCAAAAAGAAACCCTTGAAATTTTAAATAATGCATTTCAATATATTAATATAGAAGAATTGTGTACAAGGTGTAAAGCAGCCCTAACAATTAAAACTCAGTACCCTTTAGATGCAGTAAAGGCCATCCAAAACAGGTGCATGTAGATGTGGGTGTTAATTACATAAGTAGCAACACAAAGAAAGGCACAATCCGAAACGAGGGCATCCAGTCAAAAAGACTATCCATAATTGGACTACTTTTAGCACAAATTCCAAGATGAAGTAGCTTCAAAAAACAGTAGCAGTAGAAAAAAGACATTATTCACTATCTAGTATTTAGGCTGCTAAATGCTTGTTCCATAAGTGATTTAAGATTTGAGCCACCCTGTTAGATAGTTGTATTTTGATAAATTCTAAGGAACGGGATATTTCGCAGTCTTTTACTTGACTAATAAGTTCTGCGAGCAGGCATGTATGCCATATTTTGCTGCATCTTTGATTTCCTTTTGTTTTGTTGTCGTCTTTGGAGGATACCCTCATTTGTATCTTTTTTCTTTCTTAATATATCTCCTTCTTTTACCAAAAACAATATACTCCGTTTGGTCCCTTCCTTTTCTTCTTACCTTTTGCTCTCCTTGATTTTCGTAACATGGTATGAGAACACATGTATCGCCCACCCTGAATTCTAACCCTAGCTCTAAACAAAAATAATAAAAATACACAAAAATAAATTCCAGCAATGAGTTATGGTTATGGTTATGGTTATGTTTGATGAAATATTTTACGGAGGTTTTCCATCCTTTTATGGGTTTTCAATCTATGAAGAAAGTTGCAAGCAAAGGTCATAGTACAACTTGGGAATCCTAAGGAGTAAATATCCTGAGAATTGCATATTCATGACTTCAATTGTTCAACAATAGCAAGGGAGTTGCGTGTTCTTGGGTGCCATGGTGTGCAACCAGCGTAGACCAATTGGAAGAAGGTCAAAGGGGCTACATATGAGAGGTAGGTCAAAGAGTTCTAAGAGTTGTATCATTGGTTTGGACATTGCAACCAAAAAGAGCAGCTAGAAGAATGTCAAGAGGGCCACCCATCGGAAGCAATTCAAAGAATTCAGAGTTGTTTTTCTGCCAAGAACATTGCCAAGGGAGTGAGTACTAATGGCGTAAGTTCTTAAGTCAATGATTGAGTTCTTCTATCTAAGTTCATTGTTGTTCTTTGTTTTACTTCTCAATTGGGATTTATTTATGTTGGATTGGGCTGAGTTGGGCCCAAGTATCCTTAGGGTTTATTTTCATAGTTATTATTCTGGTATTTATTATTATTATTTGGTTATTATTCTGTTTTAATTAAATCCCTATTTTTTAGCCTAATTACTAAGAAAATAAACCCAAGTATCCTTAGGGTTTATTTTCTAAGTTATTATTCTAGTATTTATTATTATTATTTGGTTATTATTCTGTTTTAATTAAATCCCTATTTTTTAGCCTAATTACTAAGGAGTGATCACCTTGTGGTCAAACCTGATTATCTTTGTATCAATTGTTTGCCTATTCAGAATTAATTGAGATTTTGCCCTAAAACCTACATGGTATCAAAGCCACTAGCTCCATGCATCCTGGGCAGGTCTTGTTTGGTTCCATGGGAGCCTAGACTGCTGACGGGGAGAACTCTCAGCCCCCGTTAAGTGGTGCTGGCCCACAAAACATGGGACCCAATTACTCATAGACCGAAGGAGGAAGTGACAGCAGCATCAATCATTCTTCAAGGACTGCAATAGGGCCATCAAATATCACCTCTCCTCTGGTGGCACCGCCTCTGCTCAATTCTAATGCGTTTTCTCTAGTCATGGTGTTGCACAGGCTGACTGAAACCAACTACTTGCTCTGGTCGAGAAATATGCTGATGTTTATAAGAGGCCGAGGCAAAGAAAAATACATCAATGGTGAAGCAATTGAACCAGTTGATGGAGACCCAAAATATAAGACCTGGATATCAAAAAATAATGAAGTAATGACCTAATTGATAAATCCTATGACCCTCGAAATCAGCAGCAATCATTTGTTAGCCACCATAGCCAAGGAAATATGGGATTCTGTGAAGCGTATGTATGTTGTAAAAGAAAATACAGCAGCAATCTTCCAAATTAAGAGGCTTCTCAAAGATCTGAAACAGGTGGAGAAGACTGTTACTCAATATTACAGCTCCCTCATGTGACTTTGGCAGCAAATTGACCTTTACGAGGTACATCATTGGACCGGTCATACTGATGGAGTATATTTTAGTTAGGTAGTCGAACGGGAAAAGTCCTATGATTTTTTGTTGAGACTAAATGATAAATTCAAAGAAGTTAGAGGAAGAATAATGAGCCTCAAGCCGCTGCCATCACTTGAAGAGACCATGAATAAGGTCAAATGTGAAGAAAGCAGAAAAGAGCTTATTCAAAGCCTCTCTTATGGACACACAAGAGAGTCTTCACCTATGGTGGCTAGAGGGAACCAACTAATTGATCGGAGGCAAAAGAAACCAATAAAATGGTATGAACACTATAACAAAAGTGGGCATACCAATATATTTGTTGAAAACTTCATGGGAAACCACCAAATGGCAAATAGAGGGGCAGAACTGAAAGTAGAGGTCTAATGATAGATGCTGAAAGTCAAGAACAAATGCTGAATCAAGAAGTCTCCATGCTGAGAAGACTCTTAGAAAGGCATAATTTCTAGACCTCACAGAGTGAGAAAAATTCTACTCATTCTGTTACTTTAGCCCAAACAGATATATTTCTAACCGCTGCTCTTCATACTGTAATTCAGCCCAAGAATGTTTGGATAGTTAACTTGGGGGCTACTGATCATATAACTGGTTTTGAGGAGGCCTTTAGTAGTTTGGAGTATTGCTCTATATATACAAAGGTTAAGGTTGCTAATGGGACCTATGCTAACGTCCTAAGTGTTGGAACAATTGTGATTGCTAAAACAATTGTATTGACAAATGTTTCATATGTTCTAGAAATTAAATGTAGTTTGCTTTCTGTTAGAAAAGTAACAAACCATTTAACGTGCAATGTTACCTTCTTTGATGTTGATTGTGTTTTTTAGGATTTGGCTTCAGGGAGGATAATTGGCAATGCTAAGAAATGGGGAGGACTCTACTACTTAGAAGCTAATTGCGAGGACAATAAAAGTGGGAAAATTGATATGTTTTCTACTAGTACAAATAATGAGGTTATGTTGTAACATTATAGGTTAGGCCACCCAAGTCTTAATTATATGAAACACTTGTTTCTAGATTTGATCAATAAAATTGACCTATCTTTTTTCCATTGTGAATTTTGTCAACTAGCCAAGCATGTTAAAAACAATTATCCAATCCATGTTTATAAACCCTCTCAACCTTTTTCTATGATTTATAGTGATATTTGGGGTCCATCTTGAATTTTGAATCTTTCCAAGACCAGGTGATTTATAACATTCATAGATGATGATACTCGAGTTACATGGGTATTCCTCATGAAGGAAAAATCAAAGGCATTGCATATTTTCGAAAATTTTCATGTTTTCATAAACAATCAGCTTGGAACATCCATTAAAGTCTTGCGAAGTGACAGTGGGAGGGAGTATTTGAGCACAAATTTTCAAAATTACCTCAGCGAGAATGGGATACATCATCAAACCTCTTGTGTGGGCACCCCACAACAAAATGGAATTACTGAATGTAAAAATAGACATCTTTCAGAAGTTTCTAGAGCTCTCATGCTAACAAATAATGTTTCAAACATTTTTTGCAGGGATGCTATACTTACTTCTGCCAATCTAATTAATAGGATGCCCTCTAAAACTCTACAATTTCAGAAACCTATCAAAAGGTTGCAAGAATTCTATCCCACTTCTCATCTTGTTTCCAATCTTCCAAAACTATTTACCTTCACAACAAAAATGGGGGCAAACTAGATCCTCAAGCTACAAAATGCATTTTCTTAGGATATTCACCCACTCAAAAGGGTTACAAGTGCTATTCTCCCATATCTCATAAGTACTTTGTAACATTGGATGTCAATTTTTATGAACACCTGCCATATTATCCCAAATTACCCATTCAGGGGGAGAAGGGAGAGTATGAATGGATAATTTGCAATGACTTTTCCAATAGTTCAAGTAGTTTTGCACCTAGACCTGATAAGTTCAAAAAGTCTATACCTGGACCTCCAGTAACACATGAATCAGATCCTGTACAGAACATGATCCTTGAACCTGGTACTGTACAGCCTTAGATTTCAACCCTAGAAGCTGAAACATCATCTATTTCGCCTAATTCTAGTCCCAGTTTTGCCTTGAAATCACTCAAATGAACCTAGAAATGACCTAAACAGTCAGCTAAACCAAACTAAACTACATATTGATAATTTGATAAATACAGATGTAAGTAAGACAAGGGTGGAACAGCCAACAATGCAGGAGTTCTCTATCTATACCAGGCAGAACAAGGGCACTAACCACAGAGAGAGAAGAGAAGAACCCATTCCGATGCAAAACCAAGAGTCTAACTTGGAGACAGATTCTGACGATTTCAATTGGCCTATCGCACTAAAAAAGGGAAAAAGGTCATGTACACATCACCTTATTCGTAAGTATGTCTCCTATGAGAAGTTATCTCCTAATTTGGGATCTTTTATAGCTAACATGATTGAAGAGAAAGTACCAGAAACATTCCAAGAAGCTATAACAAATCCAAGGTGGAATGAGGTGATACAAGAAGAGCTAAAGGCTCTAGAAAAGAACAATACATGGAAAGTAAAAGATCTACCCAAAGGTAAGTCCAGTGTAAGGTGTAAATGGGTGTTTGCTATCAAATATAATCCGAATGGCATAGTAAATAGGTACAAGGTGAGGCTTGCTGCCAAGGATTTTACACAGACTCATGGCGTAAACTACTAAGAAACTTTTGCCCCTGTGGCAAAGTTCAATACAATCAAGATCCTCTTATCATTAGCCGCAAACATGGATTGGCCTCTACACTAATTAGATGTGAAGAATGCCTTCTTGAATGGCGATTTAGAAAAAGTTTACATGGAACTGCCCTTGGGCATGAGAAACAGGAGCAATACTGCCAAGATATGCAAGTTACTTAAAAGTTTATATGGCCTAAAACAGTTACTAAGGAGATGGTCTGAAAGATTCACACAAGTGGTTAAGTAACAGGAGTTTATGCAGTGTTAGACTGATCATACTTTATTTGTCAGACATAGCAGAGATAAGTTGGCAATACTTATAATATATGTGGATGATATTGTGGTGACAAGGAATGATGTTGAAGAAATTGAAAGGCTAAAGAAGAATCTAGCCACTGAATTTGAAGTCAAAGACTTAGGGAAACTCAGATATTTCCTAGGGATAGAGGTGGCTAGGTCAAGCAGTGGTATTAGTGTATCACAGCGAAAATACACCTTTGATCTTTTGAAGGAAACAGGGATGCTAAGAAACAAGCCTGCTGAAACTCCAATGAAAGCAAACTACAAGAATAGCTTATTAAAGGAAGGGACCCCAGTAGATAAAGAGAGGTACCAAAAATTAGTTGACAAACTCATATATCTATCTCACACTAGATCTGATATTGGCTTTGCAGTGAGTGTTGCAAGTCAATTCATGAGTGACCTACGGGAAGAACACATGGAATTAGTGTACAGAGTATTGAAGTATCTAAAAAGGACTCAAGGAAAGGGGTTGTTATTTGCAAAAAAGGGAGAAAGGGGTGTAGAAGTGCACACAGATGCTGATTGGGCAAGATCTGTCACTGACAAAAGATCAACTACAGGTTATTATACTTTTGTTTGGGGTAATCTTATGACATGGAAGAGCGAGAAACAGCCAGTGGTGGCAAGAAGTTCAGGTGAAGCTGAATACAGAGCCCTTGCTCTAAGAATTTGTGAAGGAATGTGGATCTTAAGATTAATGAGTGAGCTTAATATGAAAGTAGTGACACCTATCAAGGTTTGGTGTGACAACATGGCTACTATAGGGATTGCACAGAATCTAATACATCATGACCGAACGAAGCATGTTGAAATTGATCGATACTTTACCAAGGAAAAAATTGATTCCAAGATAATTGACTTGTCATATGTGTCTTCTAATTCTCAAGTGGCTGATGTTATAACCAAGGGACTACCACGAGTTAAGTTTGAAAAACTAAGCAGCAAGGTAGAAATGATTAACATCTATTCTCCATCTTGAAGGGGAGTGTTGGATTGGGTTGAGTTGGGCCCAAATTATCCTTACAGTTTATTTCCTTAGTTATTATTATGGTATTTATTATTATTATTTGGTTATTATTCTGTTTTAATTAAATCCTTATTTTTCAGCCTAATTATTAGGGAGTAATCGACTTGTGGTCAAACCTCATTATCTATTTGTATCAGTTGTTTGCCTATTTATAATTAATTGAGATTTTGCCCTAAAACCTACAATTTATAACAAGCTGTAGTCTTTGTAAGCTTCAGCTTGAAAGGGAGTTTTAAGAGATATTAAGAACTTAAATATGTCTTGTTAGCTAAGAAAATAGTTACCATATCAAGAGGTATTAAGAATTTAGGAAAGCCTTATGGATTAAGGACATGGTTAGTTGTAGATCACCCAATGTAAATGATATATTGGTTGAGAAAGTGGTTACCTGCAGTGCACCCAAAGTAGATCATATAAGTGTCTTTGTGTGGTTATCACTATAGTCTACTAGTATAAATAGGTGTTGAAGTGGTTAGTTATACACACAATAATTGACCCTTTCAATAATATATATCTTTTGGTCCCTCTCTCCTCTCCTCTCCTAAACTTTTGCTCTCCCTATAAAACATTTGAAGAATTGTACCCCAAAAAAAAAAATTTTGAGTTTTAAACCCAAGGGTTTCATCTACTAGTAATTAAGGTTGCAAAATGCTAGTTAGACAAGTTCTTTGATATTTAAGCCACTCTTTCAGTTAGTTATAATTTGACAAATGCTACAGAATGAGAAATTTTGAATAGCCTATTACTTAACTAGTAAGTCCAGAGAGCATGCCTGCAAAAAAATGTTAATTAAAACAATCAAATTAATTTCATTTGTTAGTATGCCAAACTAATTTCTTCTATCAATTTTTGACATGCAAAGAAACTGGAAAGCTCGTTTACACCATTAGTTTTGTCAGGATTTTTCTCACTTTGTTATGCTTTTGAGTTTCTTGTATTTTTGGGTTTGAGGATATCTTATCCTCCAACAAGTTGAAACTTCTTCTCTTTCTAATAAAACTTTTTATTTTATCAAAAGTAAATAAATTTCTTCTATCTCTTTCCTTCCAACACCATACTTTACCTGCCTTAAACTATACAATGTTATGACGTTATTCACTTTATTCAAACCCAAGAAACCAGAAGAATGAAATCCCCTCCATTCCCTAGCAACACACACAAAATCCCAATCTCCATAGAAATATCTTTAAAAAACAAAAAACACAAGCTCAACTTCTAAACTAGTCCCACTATATCAACCATCCCCCAAATGTCAATACACATTTCACTGTCACATTAGAATATTTCATTCAAAGTAAACAAATTCAAGATGCTGGTACTAAGAAAGGGGACCCTTATGGAAAAAAGAGATAATAAAAGAGTGAATGGAAATACCATTGAAGTCAACTGAAACTTCAAAGGAGAGCATAACTCAAGCAAACAAGAAAGTGGAAACTAAATGTATACAGCATATATACCATTAGAGCTTCAGAGAGCCCTTCAGCAATTGCTGCATCATTAAAACCACCACCAACAAAGGGTATAGCTGATAGCCATATGGAGAAAACATCAGGGTCTCTTGTCCAGCCAGTCCGTTGCACAAGGCAACCTGCATCCAATGATGCTCAAGTAAGTAAATATACCCAGTAGGTTAGTCAATTATGTAGAAATTTAGAGTTTAATGATCCTCTGAACTTGATTTATTAAATAGCAATTGTGTACATACATAGAAGATAAATGGAGAACAAACTCTTACTCTAACTAAAAGATGTTACTTTCAAAATAGGATAACTTTATCCTAATCAAAACAGAACACTAAAGCTAATCCTAAAATACATAGAAGCATTATCTAAAAAATAACTAGAAACAAATAAACCTCAATTAAAATAAAACAATTCAACAGACATATAATAATGTAATCTCTAACACTTCCACCCTCAAGCTAAGTATTCCCAACTTGGAGCTAATCTTTTAGCATTGCCAATCATCTTCTCCATATGGGTATAATTCCCCCCCCCCCTCTTTTTTTCTTTTCTTCTCTTTTGTTTTTTTAGACCATAGAATTTTCACTACTCATTGAGTATGATTCCAAAATCTTTATGGCTATCTTGTATGGGAGAAAAATTTTCCCTTTATCAACAGTCATTGAATCAACCAACCAAATCATCACCATATGATTCTCGATGTGATGTAGGACAATGGAAAAAAGGGGAGAAGATAGAAGAAAAAGAGGAAATATTAAAAGAAATAAGGGAAAATTCTGAAAAGACCTCTTATTATTCAATGCTAGGTTTTCCTTAAGTACAACTGTTGAAACCCTAATCCTAATCTTAACGAAAGATAACTTCTAATAATAAAAGATGATAAGATTAAATATTAATAAAAAGATAATTATTAAAGCCTAATAAAAAAATAATTAACGATAATAAAGTAACTACTAAAACAAAATAATTTAAATATAAGGTCCTAATCCTAATACTAATAAAATATTATTTCTTATATTTATCTTTAATTCATAATTTACAAATAATTAATAAATTTCCTATTCTTTTCCCATTTTCTATTATTCTCCCCTAATTGCAGAAAACTTGACCTCAAGTTTTGAAATACAAAAGCATTAAAATAACCCATCTTGGAGCATTAAGTAGAATGAACACCTTCGCCTTAAGATATGATAGACAAGACAGCTTTGAATTCACTAATATATCTAGAATGACAAACTCAATAGGGTGAAGCAGTTGATCTAATTGAATATGAACGAAATATTCTACAACTTGTAGTTGAACTTCAGACTGTTAGTCAGAATTGATTTCCTCACATCCTAAATTTACTTCCAACAGCTTTTCATACCCTATGACGGAACCATCATCATTGATGTCTGATAGGTAATCAAGAGTAGACCTGATCACGAGCCGAGCTCGTTCAAAAACGGGTCGGGCTCATAAAAAATTTGCAAATTTTTTTAGGCAAACAGTGCTAGGCTGGGCTCAAGCCCAGTTAAACCGGGCCGGCCCATTTTAAGCAACTCTTTTTTTTTAATATTTTTATCTTTTTTTAGTTTTAAATATTATATATATATATTTCATTACTTGTTAAGCATACTTTTATTCTTATTTTAAATTCCAAATAACTTATTAAAAAATTACAAAAAATTTAAATAACTTTTATATATATATATATATATATTTATATCTATATAAGATAGTAAAACCTCTCAAAATAATAATTTTTCTAATAATATTACTATTAATAATTTATTTTATTTGAATTATAATTTATTCCTAATAATATATTATACAATAAGTAAAAGTACAAATAATAATAATTATATATGTTACATAATTCTTTTTTACTTATATCTATAGTTATAAATAAATGTTCTAATAATATTATTTATTAATAATATATAAAAAATAATTATAATACGGGCAGGCTCAAGCTCGGGTCGGGTTTTAAAAAAAGCCTAAGCCCGGTCCTTTTTATATTCAGGCTTTTGAAAAACGGGCTCATTTTTTTTCGGGCTTTTTTTTGGACTCATATCCATATTTTTTGGGCCGAGCCTATCGGACCGAGCGGGCTTCTTGGCCCATGATCAGGTCTAATCAAGAGGTATCACAATAATAACATCAAACTCGATTAATATATCTTTTTCTAATATTTTGGCCTTTTGACGACATTCTTCTCCCGCCTTTTGTTCTTTTAAGTTTTTGCTAATAATTTGTATATAAGGTGACAGATGGCACTCTTAAATTTACCAAAACGATAGTTCACACTTTTTTGGAAGTTGTCCAAACTAGTTTGACTAGCTTGGGTATTTTGTTCCATCATAGACCTTAACATAGCAATTTGGAAAGCCAAAATTAGTAGTATTACTCCCATAATACTCTCAAGTAATGAATTTTGAGATTTGAGTTTGAAAGGGATGAAAAAAAAGGTTGGAAAAATGAAAAAAAATGAAAAAATGAGGTTGAAAGGCCACAAGGGAAGTGGTTTGGAATTACAACCTTGCTCTAATACCAATTTGATATAGGACAAGGGAGAAAAAGGGGAGAAGATAGAAGAAAGGGTGGAAATATTAGAATAAATAGAGAGAAACTTCTAAAAAGATTTCTTATTATTCAATACTAGGTTCTCTTTAAGTACAACTGTTGAGATTTATATTTATAGAACCCCAATCTTAATCTTAATAAAAGATAACTTTTAATAATAATAAATAAATAATATTAAATCCTAACAAAAAAATAATTAATGATAATAAAATAAATACTAAAATAAAATAATTTAAATATTAGTTCCTAATCCTGATATTAATAAAATATTATTTTTTATATTTATCTTTAATCCATAATTTACAAATAATTAATAACTTTTCTATTATTTTCCCATTCTCCATTCCAACGTGCCAAATTTTGTTCTTGGCATCACTTTTCCTAGGTTGGCGAGCTTGACCATATAGGTAGTCCTCCTTCCCCTTCCTACAAATATGAGGATGGATTAAGTAGTTATTCCCATTAAGTCTACGACTTGTGATTAGGATTGGTGTAGTGTCAAGGGTGACTTGACAATTTTGAGTAGTCATCTCTATGCATAATTTAGTGGTTTCACTGTTTAGAAGGGTTTGGTAGCTTTGTTTGGGCATCTGTTTGGTTGGTTGGGTAATTTCATTGGCTAACTCCCCTTTCTTAATCTTGAATGCCATTATTTGCCTTATTTTGTCATTTAGACCTTATAGGCTCTGATACCATGCAGAAATTTAGGGTTTAATAATCATCTTAACTTGATTTATTGAATAGCAACCATGTAAATATAGAAGACTAAACTTACAAAATAAAACAAAACACTATCTTAATCAAAATAGACTCTTACTCTAACTAAAAGACCTAACTTTCAAAATATGATAACTCTATCTTAATCAAAACAAAACACTTAAACTAATCCCAAAACATATAGAAGCATTTTGGTTTGTGACAGAAAGGGAGATCTTGAAGTTGTAGATCTCCATCCTCCCCATCAGAATTAATTTCAGCAAGTTTAATGGGCATTTATTCCAACGAAATTTATGGGCTTCTGTCCATCTAATCCCAAAGAATTTCTCCATATTTAGGAGAGTCAATTGCGGTATTAAATGAGTTTTATACCTATGTTTATTTCCGTTAGAGTCAACTTTAGTATAGAAATTATTTAATTTAATTTCTTTCCTTCCTTGGTACAGCTAGCCATTGATTTTCTACATTGTTAAAGTTTAAGTATTATCCACATGATATCAGAGCCACTCTGATCTGATTACCTCCATGCCAAAATTTGGCCTCAAAACATCCTTTAAAGTCCTTGAAAACACCTCTGATGTGTCTTCCCATTTGAATCAAGGGATGGCTGACACTATTCCAATGTGTAACACTGGACCCAAATTAAATGGGTATGATTACTTACTTTGGAGTAGATGCTATAATAATCTACATCTGTGGCAAGGGAAAAGAGAGGTATCTGATCAGAGAAATTGCACAGCCAGAAAAGGATGACCAGAAGTTTAAAACATGGAAGGCTGAAAATCACCAAGTCATGGCCTGCCGCCTCAACTTCATGGAAACCACCATTAGAGAAAATTACATATTTCATGAGATAGCCCACAACATTTGGGAATCAACTTCTGAAGCTTTTTCCATGCAAGAAAGTGCAGTAGAGGTGTTTGAAATTGAGCGCACCATCCATGAGTTGAAGTTTGTCAACCAATACTTTAAGACCCTCCCAAAGTATTGGCAGCAACTTGATCAACTGAGAGCTACACTTGGAGTCGCATAGATGATGCAGCAAACTATAAGAAGATTGTGGAGAAGAGAAGAATATACAAATTCCTCATAAGCCTCAACAACAATCTCAATGATGTAAGGGTAAGAATTCTTGCCATTAAACCTTTGCCTACACTAAAAGAGGTTTTTTCTGAAGTTAGGTGAAAGTAAAAGAAAAGCCATGCAAAGTAGCAATCATACCTCCATCCCTCAAGAAGCAGCTGGTCTTACAACCCACGCCCCTAACAGAAACAGTAACCGCAACTACACCAACCAAAGCAATAAGGGCAATGACAAAAAACTTGGTTGGATGTGGTGTGACCACTGTCACAATAATGGCCACACCATAGACAATTGCTGGAAATTACATGGAAGGCCTCTAAATTAGAAGCAAAAATCCAAAACAAAAGGAAAAAGCTACACAACCAAAACAGAGGAGAAAACAAATTCTTATCCAACACTATTCACTCAAGAGCAACTTGAAATGCTGCAAAAGCTATTTGGATAGCAAAGTATGACATCTAATGACTCTAAGGGTAATGTAAGGAGTAGAAATATAGCCAAATTAGGTAAATTCTCTATTGCTCTCAATAGTCAAGTTTGTGGATTCCGAATCCTCTTACCACATGGCACATAATACCACTCTTTTTGATAATATAAGTCATGTACCTCAACTTTAAGGGTAAAAATTGCCAATGGCACTTTAACCGAAGTTACTGGAATTGGAACAATCACCATACCTAAAGATCTTATTCTTATGATGTTTTACTTGCGCCTAAACTTGCTTGCAACTTATTTTTTATTAGTAAACTTGTGGAAGACAATAATTGCAAAGTGCCAAAGTTAGCTTTGTTAATGGCGGTTGTTGAGTTTCAAGACTCAACATCCAAGAAGATGATTAGCAAAGCTAAGGAGGTAGATGGCCTCCATCTCATTGTATACGTGAATAATATTATCATTACAGAAAGTTATCAAAAAAAGAAGGCCTTCAGTAAGGAGTTTAAGACCAAAGACCTCAGTGTACTAACATTCTTCTTGGGAATTGAAGTGACAAGGTCAAATAAGGGCATCCTCATCTCTTAATGAAAATACACCTTAGACTTACTCAAAGAAACTAGGATGCTAGGTTGCAAACCTAGCAACTCTCCTATAGAAACCAACTACAAAATCAAGTTTGTTTAAGAAAGCCCCTCAATGGACTTCCAAAGATTAGTAGGCAAGCTTATATACTTATCCCACACAAGGCTCAATATCTGTTGTCCTATTATGTTATTAGCCAATTTATGAACAAGTCTTGTGAGGTCCACTTTGAAGCTACCTACAAAATTCTAAGATATCTTAAGCTTGCCCTAGGAAAAGGTATTCTCCTTCAAAATAATTGTTTTTATACATTTGAAGCATATTGTGCTATTGATTGGGTAGGGTCCACCATAGACCATAGATAAACTACAAGGTACCACACCTATCTTTGGCCAAACTTGATAACTTGGAGGAAAAAAAAACAACCAGTAATTGCACATAGTAGTGTTGAAGCTGAATATTATGTCTTAGCACTTGACATCTACAAAGGTATATGGCTTAAATACCTCTTAAGTGAACTAAAGATTGTGTGTGAGAGCTTATGAAAGTTTCAAGTGTATAGCGGCTATCAATATTGCCAAAAATCTAATTCAACATAATCAAACAAAATATGTGAAGATAAATCATCACTTCATCAAAGAAAAAAATTGATTCAAATATCCTGGAACTTATCTACACCTCAACCAAATCTCAAATAGCTGATATTCTTACAAAAGCCCTACCACGGACATGTGTGTAAGAACTTGGATGCAGGCTAGGGATGATTAACATCTACTCCTAAACTTGAGGGGGAGTATTAGTTTGTAAAGAAAAGGGAGATCCTAAAGTTGCAAATCTCTATCCTCCCTGTCAACATTAATTTCAGCGAGTTTAATGGGCATTTATTCCAATGGAATTTATGAGCTTGGAAAGAATTAGTAGAGAAAAGTATTCTATTATGTTAATTACTTGTGTGTCATTTACAAGTAATTTGCATCCAATTTATAAACTCAGTACTAAGGAAATTTACAATACTACCCCTAGAAGTAAGGTTAATTACAAGAAAACAAAAAAAAATAGAAAAATAAATAAAAATAGAAATTCCACACTCCCCCTCAAGTGGGGGAGGATATGTCAATCATGCCAAGCGTGGATAAGAGAACATCAAACTGAGTTCTTGGAATTGCATTGGTCAAAATATTCGTTGTTTGATGATGTGTAAGTGTATAAACCACCTCAATGATTCCTTTATCTATTTTTCTTTGATAAAATGCCAATCAATCTCAACACATTTGATCCTATCATGATGAACTAAGTTCTTTGCAATACTTATTGCTGCTTGGTTGTCACATAATAATTTCATGGAGGCTAAATTAGGAAATTGAAGTTCTTTGAGATGCCTTTTTTAACTATATATCTTCACATATTTCATGAGTCCTAACCCGAAATTTGGCTTCAGCGCTACTTTGGGCTACAACTGATTGCTTTTTACTATTCTAAGCAACAAAGTTATCCTAGACATAGGTACAATACACTCAGGTTGAACGTCTATTAGTGGGAAATCCAGCCCAATCTGCATTAGAGAATACTTCTATGCTCCTAGTAGTTCCTTTCTTGAAAAACAAACCCTTTTCTAGTTTCATTTTTAAGTACTGAAGGATTCAATTTACTACTTCTAAATGCTCTTCAGTAAGACTACTCATGAACTAGCTCGTCACATTCACTGCAAAGCTAATATCTAGTCTAGTATAGAAAAGATACATCAATTTCCCAACCAATCCCTTGTACACCCTTTATTAATTGGGGCAAAATTTTCTCCTATCCAAATTTTGTTTGATGGATTCATATCAATTGGTTTATTACCAAGCATACCAATTTGCCTTAGAAAATCGATAATATATTTCTTTTAGGATATCAAAATCCCTTTGCCGAACTGAGCCACTTCCAGACACAAAAAGTACTTTAAGACTCCGAAGTCTTTAATCTCAAAGTCCTTGCTTAGGACTTTCTTGAGGTAAGTGACTTTTTCTTCATTGTTTCCAATTACAATTATATCATCTACATAAACAATAAGAATAATGATTTTATCCCTTGATACTTTGATGAAAAGAGTGTGATCTATCTACTCCTGTGTGAACCTAAGTTGCTTGATTACCTTGGTAAACCTTTCAAACCATACTTTTGGAGATTGCTTAAGCCCATGCTTTTAGGAATTGATTGAGCACATATAGAGAATTTTTGTAGTCTACATACCAAGTTGGCATTGTTGGAATTTTTCAAACCCCGAGATATCTCCATGTAAACGTCCTCATCCAGGTTCCTATTGAGGAATGCATTCTTGACGTCAGGTTGATCAAGCTTCCAATCAAGATTAGCTACTATAGACAAAAGAATCTAGATTGTATTTAGCTTTGCTACAGGAGCAGAAGTCTCATAGTAATCTATTCTGTCGGTTATCACATTTATTTTATGACTATTTACTTCCTATTTGAGTGGGATTCAACTACACTATTATATTGAGTTTGGGTGAACGGCAACTAGAGGGGACGCTTCACATGTTGACAGATGGGCGAATGAGTGCATTGAGATTTGGCACATGGCAACACATACAACAATGGCTGATGCTCCAACACTGGTCAGCATCTTCTGCAAGGGTTCCTTAGATGTTTGGATCAATTTAAAACAAAACAATGATAGTGACCATCTAGAATGAAGCCACAGAAGTTGGAAGACGCCATAAAGCTTGAAGAAGAAAGCCTTAGAGTGTGAATAAAGGCTAAAAGATGGAAGGGAGCCAAACGCTCTTATACCATGAAAGAATTAGTTGAGAAATGTATTTTATTATGTTCTAAATACTTGTATGTCATTTACAAGTAATTTGCATTCTATTTATAGACCCAGAACCAAGGAAATTTATAATAGTAGCCCTAGGAGTAAGATTAATTACAAGAAACCCCGAAAAAAAAAGAAAAAGAAAAATAAATATAGAAAACAAGAATTCCACATGCTTCTGTCCATCTAATGTCAACAAAATTTTGCCATATTTAGGAGAGTCAATTGCTGTATTAAATGGGTTTTACTCCTGTGTTTGTTTCTATTATAGTCAGCTTCAGTATAAGAATTATTTAATTTAATTTCTTTCCTTCCCTGGCACAGCTAGCCGTTGGTTTTCTGCCCTATTAAAGTAGTTGTGTGTCCTTCGTAATTTATGCAGTATTCTCAATAATATTCAAGTATTATCTACAATGCATTATCCAAAAAAATAACTACAAACAAATAAACTTTAATTAAAACAAGCGCATAGTAACATAATTTCCGACAAATAGGATACAGATTTTCTGTTATAAAATGGCAGAATCCAGACTTCATAAAATCCAAGAGATTATATTCTTGAAAATTAGTAATTCACAAGAAGTTTGACATTTTTGTTATTGAAAAAGAATCAAAGCACATGGGCATTTATACAGTAAAAAAGAAGCTACTCTAGGGAAAAAAATAAATGGGAGACAAATTCCTAACCATTAGAGATTGACAAAAAAGCTAAATCAACTAATTCTTAGGGTCAACTAATAATGACAAGGATTCTAATAATAATTACAATAATTAATGAGAATTTGTAACACTCCCTCTCTAGTTGATGAGTGGATATCATCCATGCCAAGTTTGATGATTATGTTTTAAAAGATGATGCTAGATAATCCTTTGATAAGCACATTTGTGAGTTGGCCACCAGTAGGAACAAAGGGAGTATAGAGCAGACCGATATTTAATTTTTCTTTAATAAAATATCGATTGACCTCAACATGTTTAGTACGGTTATGTTGTATCAGGTTATGGGCAATATTGATAGCAGATTTTTGTCACAAAAAGTTTGATTGAACCTTCCTCTTTAATCTTTAAATCATCTAAAATAATTTTCAACCATAATAATAAGCATATTTCGAGTGCTGTTATCCTTAACTTGGCTTCTACACTAGACCTTGCTACCACTGCTTCTTTCTTCTCCAAGTGACAAGGTTTCCACCTAGGAAAGTACAATACTCTAAGATTGATCTCTTATCAACTAGAGATCCTACGTAGTCTTCATCAGTATAGGCCTCAAGAATTAGACCTTCGCCCTTTTTGAATAGGATCCCTTTCCCTGGTATATCCTTCAAGTACTATAAAATTTTATAGGCCACCCTTAAATGTGATTCTTTAGGATTGTACATAAACTGTCTCACCATGCTCACGATATAGGCTATATCAGGCCTCGTATAAGACAAATAAATTAATTTTCCCACAAGTCTTTGATAAAACCCTTTATCAACCGATGAATCAGCTGGAGCCTCACAAAGCCTATGGTTTAACTCTATCAATATTTCTACTGAGTTGCGTCCCAGTTGCCTGTTTCTATCAATAAATCCAATACATACTTTTGATATGATATAAAAAGGCCTTGTTGTAAGCGAGCAACTTCAATGTCAAGAGAGTATTTTAGTTTGCCCAACTTGCTAATTTCAAACTCCTTTATTAGCTGTTTTTTTAACAATTCTATCCCCTTCAAATCACCTCCTGTGATTATGATGTCACTTACATAGACTAATAGTATGGTCACTCCCTATGAGGATGAATGTTTTACAAATAAAGTATAGTCACCTTGACTTTGCTTATACCCTACAACAAATATAATTTTGGAAAATCTCCCAAACTATGTCCTCAAGAATTGTTTTAGCCTATATAATGCCTTTTTTAATCTACACACAGTATCTAGCTCAATGTGGGAGTCAAATCCAGGTGGTATTTCCGTATAGATTTCTTCTTCAAGGTTGCCATGTAAAAGTGCATTCTTGACATCAAAATATTAAAGTTTCCAACCAAAATTGGCAATCATAGATAATAAAACCCTCATTATATGGATTTTAGCAACTAGAACAAAGGTCTCCACATAGTCTATGCAATAGATCTGAGTATACCTTTTAACAACGAGCCAAGCTTTATATCGCTCCAAGGTACCATCTGAATTATATTTAGCAGGAAATACCCCAATACAATTAACAGGTTTCTTTCCTTTCGATAACTGCACCAAGTCCCAAGTTTTTTTTTTTCAAGTGCTTCCACCTCAACTTTCATAGCATATATCTAATTCTTATTCTACAATGCCTTAGATGAAATTTTGGAAATAGAAATGACATGTAAACTAGGGACAAAAGTTTTGCAATTCAAGACAAATACTTAAAGGAAAGAAAAGAAGATAAATAGTGCTTAGTACAATGTCTTGTACCTTTTTATAAAGTAATTGGAATATTATGATCATTAGGTAGAAGAGTTTCAAAAACATTATCAATAGGTAAAGATGTTGCCTCAACAATGACAAGGGCAAAAGGAGACAATTGGACATGCTCTGGTTGGGAGATTGGTGTCTTCTTTTAGGAATAAACCTATAATAAATGAATAGAGTCTTGATTTTGCTTAGGCCGCAATTCTGGCCCAAATATGGTGATGGGTTGTAATGAAATCTTAGATGAAGCATCTGCTGGTAACTTTGGAAATTCAAGAAGAAAGAAATCCATATATGTATCTATGATGGAAAAATTCTCCCCTTGATGAAGAGAATTGTTAAAATACAGAATATTTTCAACAAGCATGATATCAACAAAGGCATAAAATTTCTTCGTCGAAAAATGATAACACTTGTAACATTTTTTAGTAGACAAATAATCAATGAAAATACATTTGAGAGCCTGAGAATCTAGTTTGGTCCTATTTTAAGGATGCACAAGAACAAAGGCAACACATCCAAATATTTTGGGAACAAAATTATTAGACGCATTAAAATTTGGAAAAAAATTGCATGAGAACTTGCATTGGACTACAAGAGCTAAGAACCTGAGTATGGAGTTTATTAACGAGATGAGTAGTAGTTAAAACGGCCTATTCCCAATATCGTTTTGAAACATTGTTTTGAAACAAAGAACTCTTGTACTACCTGAAAGATGACTGTTTTTTTGCTCAATTACCTTATTTTGTTAAGGTGTATAAATTCAGGAGGACTCATGTATTATTCCTTGTGTTTGAAAAAAGATAGATAGAGATTGATTGAAAAAATCCTTTCTATTGTCAAATCGAAATCTCTGTATCCCAACTCCAAATTAAGTTTTAATCATATTGTAGAAAATGGAAATATAAAGTTGACATCATATTTTTGTTTTAACAAATAAATCCAATCACTCAAGTGGAATCATTAATAAATGAAACAAACCATCAAGCTCAAGAAATATTAAACACAATGGAAGGACTCCAAAAATCACTATGAATTAAAGTAAACAAAAAAACAAAAAAATAAAAGTTCTTTTATTACTTATTAGTAAAAAAGCACATTTGCTCTTAACAAATTCACAAGTTTTACAATGAAAATTTTCAATGGCTAATCCCTTAAATAAAGAAACATAATTTTGATAACATGAAATGATGAATGATCAAGACAAAGATGGTAAAGCCAAATCTTATTTTTATTAGGTTTAAGTGATTCGAAATGAAAGGAAAAAGATAACAAATTCTGAACTCCATTTTATCCATTGTTCTCTTCAAGATAATATAAGCTATTTTTCTTCTTAGCATGTCCAATCATCCTCTTCGTGCCTTATTCTTGACATACACAACGATTAGGAAAAAAAGTTACACTGCACTAAGAATCTGTAGCAAGTTTTTGAATTGAGATAAGATTAGTGCAGAGTTTAGGAACATGAAGCACATCTCCTTGACCAACCATAAGCAATGACTTATTCGTCAACTATGGTGATTTTTCGATTACTAGGACACGAGATATATTAAATGAATTTTTGTGAAAAATGAGTCATATGATCAGTTGCCCTGAGTCAATAACCTATGAGTCAAAGGAAACTTTATATGGTACATTTAAGACAAAATTAAAGATAGATAAAGAGTGAGGAGAAGTATATGAGAATACCAAAGAATAAGTAACTATAGGAATTTTCTCCCATGTCCCTAATAAGTTTTGTAACTTCCCAATTTCTTCTCTGTTGAAATCAGTAGCAACGGAGTTTTCCTTAGTGTTGGAATTTGTAGTTGCCATATAAACCTAACCGAGTCCCTTTTGCATGGGTCGAGGCTTACCGTGGAACTTCCAACACTTCTCCTTAATATGTCTAAGCTTCTTCCAATGGGTGCAGCACAAGATATCTTTGTTGGACAGTTTTGACTATTTAGTTTGCCCTCTCGCTTCATCAAAACTAGGCGCAAAATGCTTGAACACTAAAGTAGAACTCTCTATCGATGAGGTGTCAATCATCAAACCCCTTCTTCCTTCTTCTATCAACACAATGGCAATCATCTCATTCAAAGATAAAAACTACTTCCCATCAAGTATCTAGACTCACACAGCATTTAATAGTCAATCCTGTAAGAAATTTATAAATCTTCTCTTTTTCAACTTGCTGCTTAAGAATAATTGTATTCTCACTACACTTCATTTGAATGTGGTGGGAATGATTTATCTTCTACCAAAGCACTTTCAACATATTAGAGTATTCAATGACTAACCGATTGCCTCATTTAATGTGAAGATTTTGTTCCTAATCTTATAAATTTGTGCTACATCACAAACCATGGAATAGATTTGTTGAACAACATCCCATATCTCTTTAACAAAGTGAAGAAACATGCATATGTCACCAATCTCTAGTAACATAAAGTTCCATAACGAGGACATTACTAAGGAATCCTCTTCATCCCAAGCATCAAATTTGGGATCCTCTGGTTTAGAACTGGTACGTAGCAAATGACTCAACTTGCCTTCTCCTTTGAGGAATTTATAAACCATTTGAGACCATTTCAAATAATTTTTTCCATTCAATCTATATGTGGGATGAGATGTGTAGCAAATCACTCATATGAGTAGTGTGACTACTCAAGGATACATTAAAAATCTTGTTAGTTAAGACAAAAAATGGATAAAACAGTTAATAGAATCAATAAACTTGACCATAAATAAAAGAACACCACTTTTGGAGCCAAAACAGAACTAGAGAACTCTTGGGCAAGCTTCCAAAATGTCTAGCAATGGAATCTAGGTTGATGGTAGCTGTCATGCACCCTCATGTGTTGGTGCGTGGGAGTCGCTGCAAGGACGCTGTGGCAGCACATGGTGGTGCATGCGACAACTATTGGTGGTCTGACCAATGCAAAAACATTGACCAACAAGGTCTAGGATGGTTGGAGATGGTGTTTGGTTTAAGTGAAGATCCAAAACAATAAAACTAGAAATCACAACAGCAATGAAGCCTACAATAAAAAAAACTAGCTACGAAAGCCAAGATAAAAAAAAAAAGCCTAGAAATTCTAAGGCTCTAATACCATGACAAGAGGTCTGAAATTTTTGTTATTGAAAAAGAATCAAAGTACATAGGTATTTATATAGTAAAGAGGAAGCTATTCTAAGAAAGAAAATAAATGGAAGACAAACCCCTAACCATTAATGATTGGCAAAAAAGCTATATCAACTAATTCTTAAAGTCAACTAATAATTACAAAGATTCTAATAATAATCACAATAATTAAGGAGGATGTGTAACGGTAATGAGTAAAATTTTGTCCAATTCCTTGTTCAACTTACAATTTAAGAGACAAGTGTTGATATATTCTACATTTAAAATTGAAATTATACTCTCTTTTTTCATTTCCCCTTTGTCACATAGAAATCATTTTAAAGTGCAAAAGAGGTGTAAGTTAAGGATACAGGAAGTAAAATAGTATGTGATAGAATAATATATTTATACATGCACTTACTAGGATAGATTCACAATCATGCATCAGCTTTATTCGAAGTGCTATTAATCCAACAGTTTTGCAGTTTGAACAAGAGATGATTTAAATGGCATCATTAAAAAAAAATGCAAAACTGTACCAGAATAACATCCATGAGTATTAAAGGTGACTAATGCAAACTCAACATTGGGAGTCGAAGGCTTCTGCATAAAAAAGGGATGGGAGAAATTAATAGATAAACAAACCAAAAGACAATTATTTGGCAAGCTAGAAAAAAAATATCACATCTACTAGCATAATCTCAACAACTTTGCAACTGACCTCTCTAAACAATGAGTCAACAAAGCCATAAAGAATAATGAATCAAACAGCACCAAGGAGCAAAATTCAAGCACATTAGCAGCGTAATTAATTATACCATCAAAAGAGAATAACATTGGATACCAAAAAAAATTTAAAAAAAAAAGTCAAAAGTAGGATGTACTCTAAGAATATGAGCTACACAAATAACCTGTATTCACAATTTTTAGAGATATTATAAAAAAAAATATGGGCCTTCACCTAACAGCTTAATCTTTTGGGATGACGGGGCCCATGGCACGGGATTACAGCCTTCAAGAAGACCAAGGAGTCAAGCGTTTGATCCTTGCCACACTCATTCTTAATAATTAAATTAAAACTTCACAAGAAGGTATGGTGGGCCTATGCTTTTTCCACATTTCAAGCCCCAAGGGCTTTAACATGAGAGGGCTTGTTAAAGATATTAAGAAAATTATTTATAGGCCTTTTTTCCTACTAGCTTAAGCTTTCAGGATGAAGTAGTCCTTGAATACAACAATGGTAGTGAATTTTCCTTAATATTTTTTTTTTCACCAGAAGAAATATCATTATTAGAGATAAAAGACAAGAAATAGAATTAGGGGCCAGGATAAGATATCCAGAAAGAACAGAAACCAAAAGAAAGAGAGGCAAAGAGGCTCAACAACGTAGAAAAGCTCTTTAGTCTCTCTGCATATCAAAAATTGGGATTCCTTTGAAACACAAACACTCATTCACAAAGCACCAAATGGAGGCTGTAAACACAACTCCATCCCATAATAGTAGTAAGAGCAAGGAGATGCCCTTGAAGATATGGACTTTCGTTTCCTATAATAGTAGTAATTTCAACAGTATCACATTAAAATCTTGCGAGCCTCCAACACCTAATAAATCCTTTAAATCAGTATGCACATCTTGCCTCTATCCAAGTAATTGAGTCAAAGTAAGCCAACAATGGCTTCAATCTAGAGTATATTTAGGACTTCTAAATTTTAATAGACTGCAGAAACAAGAACACATAAAAGGATTGAAGCAGTTGGTTAGTTGCAACAATCCAACAGATTACCAAGACCAAATCATGCACATCCCCAATGCATCACTGACCAAATCGAAGCCTTATTCATTTTGGAGAGTTTTTGCATCAATAAAAAATAACCATAATAATCTTAGCATTAGAATTCTGTACTGACTAGTGAATAAAATCAGGAGGAGCTAAAGCATAATTGACAGCTATTTCTTTTTGCAGGCCAATGGGAAGACAGGATTTTACTTTACAATCCATGAATATAAAAGTAACACAGATTTAATAGAAGACTGCTAATTAAAAAGTAGGGTCCTAGACACTAATATCTTCTCTTATTTTTTCCCCGGATAGTATTATTTTCATTTGAGCAAAATAATATGTACCTGCCCGGTTGAGTCATTTCCTCCAAAACACCTGTAATACCGCAAGAGGTTAAAAATGTTGTATCATATCATACCAAACAACTGTAAAGTAAGGTAGTTACAGAGACTTAATATCATAGTTATTTTTCTAAACCAAAACAGGAAGCAGTTAAGACATATGAAGACCGTTAGATGTAGGTTTACCTTCCAGCATATGAAACAGGAATCACCTGATAATTATTGCTTGGCACTAGATAGAATAACTGGGGGTGGTAAAGGGGGAAACTACTAATTCTTTTCAATACTTTTCTGGATAACGGTGAATTCCCACAAGAGCATGCCTTGCACACTAGTCACATCAGTTTCTGCAGAGCTCCATTTTACTATTAAATATTGATAATTTACATTAATAAGTATTGATGATTTATAAAAAGTTACCAACATGTTATAGAGTCAATGAGTGATATTGTTAGTGTGTAAGAAGTATATCCCTTTAAGCTTTTACCATTTGCCCTCCAGATTCTACTCAATTTAGAGGAATTTGTTAGCACAAATTATACAGCAGTTATGTACGAGTGTTGGCTCAAGTATATGCATACAAAAAGACAAAAATCCTTTATCAAAATAAAGGGTAGAAACTCTGAGGCTCCCTCTGTATCATCATACCATTTGGACATGTTTAAAAGTTTTTTTAAAAAAAATGGAAAGGCAATTATTTTGGTTATAATCTCTTGGCATATAGAGTTTGTTGGTGCTGAATTTCCAGGACCACATTCACTTAGTCATTATTAATAGCACATAACAAATCGTGTATAGGGTTATGCATGCAGTGTTAAAATGTAGCTCATATTATACAAATGACAACAATATAATAATAAAACAACTAATATATTAGAAAACTAAATTCATCACATTTAAAGCATAACTCAAGCCAACTAA
This sequence comes from Erythrophleum fordii, assembly GCA_032878935.1. Lineage (NCBI taxonomy): Eukaryota > Viridiplantae > Streptophyta > Magnoliopsida > Fabales > Fabaceae > Erythrophleum > Erythrophleum fordii. The sequence goes on from JAVQMF010000029.1 coordinate 7,307,715, forward strand.
ATAATCATTCAAAATCTAACTAAATTAACCATAGAACACGACATCAAACATTAAAATCATAAATATGTCTGTCTCACCAGCCATTCTATACAATGGGAAAGAAATATTAGGAGTACAGGAGTATAAAATAATAAATTTGTATGTATTGAGAGTTTAAAGTGGTTTGGGTATTTAACTATTTAGCCGTAATTTGGGGTTACTAGGGTATTTAAAATTAAATTAATTTGGGATTACCAGTAATTTAGGATTTATTGGCTATCAAATAGGTTTTCCTGTTTAAGGATTCCTACAAATTTGGATTTGTCAGACATGAATTTAGAACTGAAAGGGTGTTTAAGAATTATGTTTGTCTCACTTCTCTTCTGTCCTTTCCCCCTTTCTCTCCCCCCATAATCTGTCCCTTTCCACTACTGTTCTATTTGTCTCACATCAATTTTCCCATGGTAGAGGGAGACATAAGGAGGGAGGAAAAAGCATTGCATCCATCCCTAGTGACTTGAAGTCCTGAATGAAAGGCAATTAAGAAATAATGAGTAGTCCACAAGCATCTTGCAAATGATTTCAGCCTGCTTGAAACAAGGTCTATGATTTTAAAGGTAAGCATCCACTAAATATACCTCTCATGCCTATATGAAACAGAAAGTCATATTCACAAGGGTCTTGCTATTTTTCTTTTTTGGGGGAGAAAAAAACATATATTTAAATTTACCTCTCATGCTTGTGTAAACCAGGGAAATATATTAGCAATGGTCCTGCCTTTTAAATAGTGATAAGCTGTTAGCACCCATCATCCCACATGAAATATACGGGGAATTTGAAGCAGGTAATTATCACCTTGGGTTCTCTCCCCCTAACAACTAGACTTTAGAGGCGAGCTCCCCCAAGGTTTGATTCAGAAGCTAAGTAAACATATCAGACACTAAGGGCATTAAACCATGATTTCATCAAACTTCAACAGAACTTGACAATTGTGACATCAAAACTGTTGCAACTTGATCAAACTGACCAAATCCCAAGTCCAGGAAGTGATGAGTTAACTATGTCTACTTGATCAGACCCATAAGAAATAACAAGTTAATAACGGAAAATCATCCCTCACAGTGTCACTCTCGAGACCACTTTCTGAATGTATCATCTGATAGCATTGAAGCCATTTGCTTCATAAAAAGAGTATCCACTTTCAACTCTGCAATGAGTGCCTTTATAAGACAAGAAATACAACATCTAAACCTACTTAGAACAAAAAAGGATTTACGTGATTAACGCAACACCTTCAAATTCTCAAAATTTGAAAGACCAACTTAAGTCAAATTCCGTGCCACCATATATCCCGAGAAAGAAAAAAGTGAAGGGGGATAGGTGTTTCGCCAATTCTGTCAGTGGGAATGATCGAGATGTAAGACTCCTTTCATCAACAAACAACATGCTAGAAGTTCAAATTTGAAAAATTAACCAAATGAAATAAACTTAAATTGGGGCTGGGGGAGACTGCATTTTTCAGCACCAAAATCAAAGGCACAAACGCTATAACTCGGGGGTAACAAAAAAATCCATAATTTTGATTCAATATAAAGACGTAGATCAAAAAAAAAAAAAAAAACCTTATCAGCTTATCGAGATAATCCGTAAGAATGGTATTCCAATACGGTCCCATAGCAGCGGTGCTTTCGACGGCGACAATCAGCTGTTTCTCCGCCATGAGTGATTCTGAGTCTTCGAGCACGCGTCAAATAGAAATGGGTTTAAGCCGAACGATCACTCTAATTAGCCCTGGCTTCTTCTCTCTGGAATACAAGAAACAGTGAATATGAATATGATGCATGAACTGATGTATATGGCAGATTCACTGTGCCTAAGGCGTAACAGAAATGGAGAGAAAAGAATTGCATTAAAATTTTTACACTTTTTGGATTAGCATTTAAGAGAGAATCCTCAGGTGATTCATGGCACTTCTTTATTTTGGCGAAGTTACGAGGCGTGCTGCCGTTAGTGGGCGGAAAAAATGTAACGTTTTGGCTGGTGAGTTGTGAGCAATGAATCTTTCTCTTTTCCTTCTTTTCAAATGAATGGGTAAATCATGGAAGAAAGAAAGTCAAATTTTTTTTTTTTTTTAATTTTTTGGTTCTTGGTTCAGGGAAGACCAAAGGTCATTATTTGTGTGAACGCGACCTTTTGCTTATGAAGCAATAATTAATATTTTTTAAATTAAATCGATTATTAAATTAATAAAAATATTAATTCATAATTTATTGACCAAATCGTAATCGAATCAATAATATTTAATTATATTTTTAAAAAAATTTATATATTAAAATTTTAATATAACAAATAAATGTTAATAAATTTTAAATATTTGATTATTAATTTAATATTTTTTAAAATGTTACAAAAATTAATTTTTAATTAAAAATAAAAATTATCTATGAATAAAAGTTAAGAATATTTAATATTAATTTTTTAGAATTTTTAAATTATTAAGATTCTATTTATTATTAAAAAATAAAATAATAAATAATAATTTTAGCTAAATACCTTGATATTTGAGAAAAATGTCATTAAGAAATTGAATATAATAAAAAATAAGTATAAAAAATAGTTAATTATGCATATTTTATTTCTCTTATATCCTCTCTCTTTTTGTAAAAAAAAAATTCATATTTCAACTCCCTCATCTTTTTTATTACTTTTTATTTTTAATTTGTCAAATTTTGGGATGAATTATTCTATTATATAAAAAAATTAAAAAAGAAAAAAGAAAATTAGTTCAGACCAATTCAAACCGATTTTTTCGATCCAATTTTCACCAATTTTTGACCGATTTGATTAATTCTTAATCGATTTTTTAATTGGCTAATTTTCTAATCTAATCGGACTGGACCATGGATCTATTCTCTATCGAACTGATCGATCCGATCTGATTTTGAGAACCATGAAAATAATAATAATAATAATACAATCGTGTACTTAATTGGAAAAGAAATAAGTAAGAAGATACCTCAAAATATAACATTAAAAACAAAAGATAAACTATTCGTCGTTCTAAGTCGTTAATATGGGTACTGAGGTTCCCCACAGACTGGCTTAGATAATTAATTGTAGCAGCAAAACTATTTGTCTGATTATTTGTTTGAGAAGAAAGAATACTCAAGTTTAATTCGAGAGCATTCATTTTAGAACTTAATTGATCATTAGAATTCTTCATAAGATTTAATTATATCAAATATCAATCACAAAAATATCATGCCATGATAGACACCGGAGCCAATATTACAACAGCTAAATATAATATATTACCCTCCGAATTATGAAAAAAAGAAAAACCTATTAGAATGAGTAGTGCAAGCAAAGAAATTCATTTTATAGAATTATCAGCCAAAAATATACCAGTTCAAATAGGTGAATATGAATTAAAAATTCCAATACTATATCAATATAATGAAACAACACCAGATATAATATTAGAAATAGACTTCTTAAAATAATATATACCATTACACTTCACTCAAAAAGCTTTAGTATTAACTATACCATGTAATCACCAAGCATGGGCCATTAGGATAATTAATCCTTATAATAGAACAGATACCATATTTAGAAAAAAGAAATCTAAAAATGAAATCCAATTCATACCTAATAATAAACCTATAGAAATCGAAACTAAAAGATCTATATCCCATATTCAAGGAAATAAAACTAATGAACAAAGATTATTAGATAATTATAGTGATAATCATTTAATTCATTGGGAAAAATCTAAACCTTATACTAAAATCGAATTATTAGATTATAGTAAAGAAATAGTAAATAAACCCTATCCATGGATAGAAAACGATAAATAAGAATTTATTATGCATTTAAAGGAAATGAAGCAATATAATTTAATTAGAAAAAGTAGATCAAATTATTATTCACCAGCTATGATAGTAATGGGACATGTTGAAATTCGAAGAAATAAATCTCGAATGGTTATCAATTATAAGAAATTAAATGATTTAGCCATTATAAATCGATATCCAATCCCAAAAATAGAACTCTTATTTAATCTGATTAAAGGAAAACAAATATTTAGTAAATTTGATTGTAAGTCAGGATTTTTTCAAATTAAATTAGAAGAAAATAGTAAGAAATATGCAGCGCTCTTAACCTCTGAAGGATTATATGAATGGAATGTCTTACCTATGGGATTTCATAATAGCCCTAGTATATTTCAAGAACATGTAACAAAATTGCTTTTACCAATTAGAGACTTTATAGTAATATATATTGATGACATTTTAATATTTTCAGAAGACAAAGAATAACATGAAATGCATCTAAATCAATTTATGAATATTGTTGAAGAAAAAGGAATTAATATATCCCCTAAAAAAGCAGAACTAAGGAAAGAACGAATAGCTTTCTTGGGTCATTATATTTCTTCTAATGGAATAGAATTATAAGAACATATCAGTCAAAAAGTAAAAGATTTTCACAAAATTAGTACCAAGAAAGAATTACAATCCTTCTTACGACTTGTAAACCAAACTAAAAATTTTATCCCTAATCTAGCTAAATATACGACTAAAATATCTCAATTTGCAGGAGAAAAAACTAATTGGCACTAGGATGAGACAAAAGAGAAAATTATTCAAAAAATAAAAGATATGTGTAGTAATTTACTCAAATTAACAATCCCAACTCAAGATAATATTAAATAGATTCTCTATACTGATACTTCTGATAATTATTAGGGTGCTACCCTTTATCATGAAAATCAAAATGGTCACGAATTAATTACCAGATATGCTAGTGGAAAATTTAATCTAAGTAAAAGTAAGTATCATTCAATTTGAAAAGAATTTTTAGCAATAGTAAAAGCAGTAGAAAAATTTGAATTACTTATAATTAATACTCATTTTATTATTCGCACTGATAATACACAAGTAAAACATTAGTTATTAAGAGGACTTCGATCAACTAAATTGTCTATGTTATATAAATGACAAGCTAATTTATCTTATTATGATTATGAAGTTGAATATGTCAAAAGAAAAAATAATCTTATTGCTGATTTTTTAAGCAGGGATGGAACAGTCCTCCCAAACAAATAAAGTCACCAATAACTCTATTGCAGAAGAACTCAGTAATAATCAATTAAGCTTTAGACTAAGTGCTCTCGAATTAAACTTGAGTATTCTTTCTTCTCAAATGAATAATCAAATGAATAGCTTTGTTGCTACAATTAATTATCTAAGTCAGTCTGTGGGGAATCTCAGTACCCATATTAACAACTTAGAACGACGAATAATACAATTAGAAAGACAAGTAATGAACCAGTCTCCTTTGCCACCCACAACACCACAAAGCCAACCACCAAGCCGATCTAAACTTTCTTTTGTTGAAATCCTAGAACAGGAAAAACAAGCCCAAGAAGCCCAAAAACAAAAACAAATAGCTACGACCTCTACACCAACTCCTCCACCCAAAACTCAATCCAAACTCCTTGAACAGTTCCAATATTTCCAATTAGTGATAGATAAACTTAACCATTGCCAAATTTCTACACCTACAATCAAATATATCTCCCATTATGCGATTAATAAAACAGTTATTTATCCTGGTACTAATCCCCAATTAGTTTATACCTTATATAGTTATAGATTAGCTTACTGTATATATCCCTAAAAAAACCTCCAAGAATTAAACCAGCTTCCAAAAGCTATCCAGGAAGCTGCCAAACACTATCTTCAAATTATTACCTAATATACTATGTATATCAGATGTTATTCTACAGTCGCAAAAATAACACCAGACAAATTCTATCCTTCCATTGATTTGATCAAGTTTGGCACTACCAAATAGCCTTTCGAATTCGAAGAAGTGAAAAAATCATCTATTGATCAAGACGAATTCCAAGTAATGATTTCCCGAATTAGAGCCCAAGAAATAGATATAATATTCATAGAGATAAATAGAACATTAACGAGTGATGAGGCCTAATGGACCTACTTCACCGAATCGACAATATGTATATACTCAGTAGGAAAAACCAGTAGAAACAGTCGATTATTTACTACTTTTTATGATAAACTTAAGACAAACAAGATGGATAATTCGAAAGACACAAAGAAAAGAATATGCCAGCAATTATCTAAATATCCTAACCATTCATGTAATTATTACAAAGACAAAGTAAAAAGTAAAGATTATGATGAACTACCAACATCCATCAATATCCTAGAAGCATAACCAGATGCCGACAATAGTAGCAGGCCACTAAAGCAAGCTGAGGACAGACAAGACAGGATGACAAGACAAAACTAGCAAAAGATGACAAGACAAGATAAAAAGATGAGATGACATAAAGGTGATAAAAGGTGACAAGTAAAAAGAAAAAGAAGAAGACAAAAGGTGACAACAAAAAAGATGAAGAAGACAAAAGGTGACAAATAAAAAGATGAAGTCGACAAAATAACATGATGACTCGACAAAAAGTAGATGCCAAAGGGATAAAAAGAAGAAGTTGACAAAAGAAGATGTGACCTAAAGTAGCTGCCCATTATCTTGAAGATCCGACGGAATCGTTCAATTATGTAAATAGAATAGGAAAAGGCAGAGGAATGCCTCGCTTATATAAAACCCTGTAATCCTCAAAAGAAGTAAGCGATCAAGCAATCCATACTAGCTCTCTTACTCTCAAACAACTATCTCAAACCCTCTACATCTCTCTTGTACTTCAACAATATTATCAATAAATAATATTTTCGATAAGTAAAGGTATGACTTTCTAATTTCTTCGAAGGAGATTAAGTGTAGTATTTCTAATCTTATCTTCCAAGTATGATTTGATCTTCCACTATGTCTATACTGGAATGAGGATTAAACATCCATTGAATAGTAATTTATATAAGGGAATAGTACACCTCCAGTAGGAAATGAAGGAAGGTTGTACTGAACTCTGCCCTTTTTCATGCAGAGGTATTTTCTATGGCTTCCAAACTTATGAGCCAAGACCTTCCTATTCTATTTACATAATTGAGCAATTCCGTCGGATCTTCAAGATAATGGGCGGCTACTTTAGGTCACATTTTCTTTTGTCAACTTTTTCTTTTTATCTCTTTAGCATATACTTTTTATCGAGTCATCATGTTATTTTGTCGACTTCATCTTTTTATTTGTCATCTTTTGTTGTCACCTTTTGTCTTCTTCTTTTTCTTTTTACTTGTCACCTTTTATCACCTTTATGTCATCTCATCTTTTTATCTTGTCTTATCTGCTTCTTTTGTCTTTAATAGATAGATTAGACCATGATGAAGAATTTATGTATATTGGGTGATAATTTGAAGATAGTATTTGGTAGCTTCCTGGATGGCTTTTGGAAGCTAGTTTAATTCTTGGAGTTTTTTTAGGGATATATACAGTGAGTTAATCCATAACTATATAAGGTGTGAACTAATTGGGGATTAGTACCGGGATAAATAACTATTTTATTAATCGCATAATGGGAGATATATTTGATTGGAGGTGTAGAAATTTGGCAATGGTTAAGTTTATCTATCACTAATTGGAAATATTGGAACTGTTCAAGGAGTTTTGATTGAGTTTTAGGTAGAGGAGTTGGTGTAGAGGTCGTAGCTATTTGTTTTTGTTTTTGGGCTTCTTGGGCTTGTTTTTCCTGTTCTAAGATTTCAACAAAAGAAAGTGGGTTAGAGATTGTAGATGGGCTTGGTGGTGTTGTTGGTGGCGAAGGAGATTGGCTCATTACTTGTCTTTCTAATTGTATTATTCGTTATTCTAAGTCGTTAATATGGGTACTGAGGTTCCCCATAGACTGACTTAGATAATTAATTGTAGCAACAAAACTACTCATCTGATTATTCGTTTGAGAAGAAAGAATACTCAAGTTTAATTCGAGAGCATTCAGTCTAAAACTTAATTGATCATTACTGAGTTCTTCTGCAAGAGGGTTATTAGTGACTTTATTTGTTTGGGAGGACTGCTCTATCCCTGCTTAAAAAATCAGCAATAAGATTATTTTTTCTTTTGACATATTCAACTTTATAATCATAATAAGATAAATTAGCTTGCCATTTATATAATATTTTATTAGACAATTTAGTTGATCGAAATCCTCTTAATAACTAATGTTTTACTTGTGTATTATCAGTGCGAATAATAAAATGAGTATTAACTATAAGTAATTCAAATTTTTCTACTGCTTTCACTATTACTAAAAATTCTTTTCAAGTTGAATGATACTTACTTTGACTTGGATTAAATTTTTCACTAGCATATTTGGTAATTAATTCGTGACCATTTTGATTTTTATGATAAAGGACAGCACCTTAATAATTATCAGAAGCATCAGTATAGAGGATCCATTTAATAGTATCTTGAGTTAGGATTGTTAATTTGGGTAAATTACTACACATATCTTTTATTTTTTGAATAATTTTCTCTTTTATCTCATCCCAGTGCCAATTAGTTTTTTCTCCAACAAATTGAGATATTTTATTCGTATATTTAGCTAAGTTAGGGATAAAATTTCTAGCTTAGTTTACAAGTCCTAAGAAGGATTGTAATTCTTTTTTGGTACTAATTTTGTGAAAATCTTTTACTTTTTGACTGATATGTTCTTATAATTCTATTCCATTAGAAGAAATATAATGACCCAAGAAAACTATTCGTTCTTTCCTTAGTTCTGCTTTTTTAGGGGATATATTAATTCCTTTTTCTTCAACAATATTTATAAATTGATTTAGATGCATTTCATGTTATTCTTTGTCTTCTGAAAATATTAAAATGTCATCAATATATATTACTGCAAAGTCTCTAATTGGTAAAAGCAATTTTGTTACATGTTCTTGAAATATACTAGGGCTATTATGAAATCCCATAGGTAAGACATTCCATTCATATAATCCTTCAGAGGTTAAGAGCGCTGCATATTTCTTACTATTTTCTTCTAATTTAATTTGAAAAAATCCTGACTTACAATCAAATTTACTAAATATTTGTTTTCCTTTAATCAGATTAAATAAGAGTTCTATTTCTGGGATTGGATATCGATTTATAATGGCTAAATCATTTAATTTCCTATAATTGATAACCATTCGAGATTTATTTCTTCGAATTTCAACATGTCCCATTACTATCATAGCTGGTGAATAATAATTTGATCTACTTTTTCTAATTAAATTATATTGCTTCATTTCCTTTAAATGCATAATAAATTCTTATTTATCGTTTTCTATCCATGGATAGGGTTTATTTACTATTTCTTTACTATAATCTAATAATTCGATTTTAGTATAAGGTTTAGATTTTTCCCAATGAATTAAATGATTATCACTATAATTATCTAATAATCTTTGTTCATTAGTTTTATTTCCTTGAATATGGGATATAGATCTTTTAGTTTCGATTTCTATAGGTTTATTATTAGCTATGAATTGGATTTCATTTCAGAATTTTTTTTTTTCTAAATATGGTATCTGTTTTATTATAAGGATTAGTTATCCTAATGGCCCATGCTTGGTGATTACATGGTGTAGTTAATACTAAAGTTTTTGAGTGAAGTGTAATGACATATATTGTTCTAAGAAGTTCATTCCTAATATTATATATGGTGCTGTTTCATTATATTGATATAGTATTGAAATTTTTAATTCATATTCACCTATTTGAACTGGTATATCTTTGGCTGATAATTCTATAAAATGAATTTCTTTGCCTGCACTACTCATTCTTATAGGTTTTTCTTTTTTCCATAATTCGGAGGGTAATATATTATATTTAGCTGTTGTAATATTGGCTCCGGTATCTATCATGACATGATATTTTCGTGATTGATATTTGACATAATTAAATCTTACCAAAATGTAGTAAAATTTCATTGTTTCAGATTAATCTTATTTTGTTAAGAAGTACTATTTGATGGTCTATATTAATGAGTATTCTATTATTCTAAATTCGATATGGTGATACTTTCTCTAAGAAATCTTTTCCTAATATGATTTTATGATTTTGAGTATTATTAATTTCGGGTTCCACATTTAATTTTACCTTGATTATGTCGTGTTTATTAAATCTAAGAATAGTTTAAGCTATTATTTCTTCTTCATCAATTTTAATATTATTATCAGTATATTCTATTTGAATAGTACTTTTAGTAATTTTTGGATTTATTAGTGCTATAATTTCTATCCACTTTCCTTCTTGGGTTATTTCTAAGAGAATAAAATTTTTTAGTCTTTGGGATAAATCTATTTCTGGAATATTTTGTTGGATTTCAGCTAAATTTGATCTTATAGGGATTTCTGCTAATCAATTTGCTTCATAATTACTGTGGCTTTGGAATCGTATTAGTGGTATGCTTACAAGTCTAGATTCTTATATACTTCTTCAAGGATTTATGTTAATATTAATATCAGTGGGAGTTTGTATTTGAATATTTCAGTTTCCTAATCTATTGTTAAAAGTTATTTGAGAAGAATTTTCTTCTCCTAGTTCGTGTGTATTATCTAATTCTAATTGTAATTATCGAAGTATTGTAATTCTGGATCTATCTAATGGTAATTCTTGTAATATTGGCATAAAGTGTTTATCAATTGTTATATTTCCTATATTTCGTTTATAGATTTTTAAGTTCATTGGAAAATACAAGTCCTACCATTCTTATTATACTGATTATTCGACTACCCGGTAGCATTTTTATTCCTTGTAATTTATGATATATTATTAAGGTTCTATTCATATTAGCTTCACCTCTAGATATTGCAAAATTAGTATTTACTGTAAGTTTTAATTTTTGATATATTAAATTTTCATTTAATGCTCCTAAAATACTATTAGGTACATTATCAATAATTCTATTATCAGTAATTAATAATTCTATTGGTGTATCTATTCCTGCTTTAAAATAAGCTTTTATTAATAGTTGTACTCCCGGAATATATATTTCAGTTATTTCATCTTTGATATCTAATTTTTGAATTTCTTGTTCTATTAGAGTTTTATTGATTATAGGAATTTTTAATATTCTTTCAGTTTGAGTTGCTTCACTCATCTAAAATATTCTTTATTGATAATATTGTTGAAGTACAAGAGAGATGTAGAGGGTTTGAGAGCTAGTATGGATTGCTTGATCGCTTACTTCTTTTGAGGATTACAGGGCTTTATATAGGCAAGGTATTCCTCTGCTTATTCTTATTCTAATTACATAATTGAGATTCTTTCTGATCTTTAAGATAATGGGCGGTTACTTTGGGTCACATCTTCTTTTGTCATCTTCTCCTTTTTATCTTTTGGCATCTACTTTTTGTTGAGTCATCATATCATCATTTCATCTTTTGTCGACTTTATCTTTTTACTTGTCACTTTTTGTCACCTATTTGTCATGTCACCTTTATCTTTTTATCTTGGCATCTACTTTTGTCTTGTCAGCAACTACCGCCACTAAAGCAAAAGTAGTTGCTGACAAGACAAAAGTAGATGCCAAGATAAAAAGATAAAGGTGACATGACAAACAGGTGACAAAAGGTGACAAGTAAAAAGATAAAGTCGACAAAAGATGAAATGATGACATGATGACTCATCAAAAAGTAGATGCCAAAGAGATAAAAAGAAGAAGATGACAAAAGAAGATGTGACCCAAAGTAGTCGCCCATTATCTTAAAGATAGAAGAAATCTCAATTATGTAATTAAAATAAGAATAAGCAGAGGAATGCCTCACCTATATAAAACCCTGTAAGAAGATACCTCAAAATATAACGTTAAAAACAAAAGATAAACTAAAATTTCTTAAAAGATAATATATAATTAATTAAATTTAAAAGATAAATAAGAATGTAGTTATCCATCTTTTTCTATTTGTTTCTACTTTGAGTTTTTTTTTGGTTAATATCTTTGATGTCATTGTTTTATTATTATTATTATTATTATTATTATTATTATTATTATTATTATTATTATTATTATTATTATTATTATATTTCTTTCCCATTAAAGAATATTTCTTTTTCTTGATGTAATTATTTCTATCCATCTCATCTTTATTTCTATTCATTTAAAAAAAATAGCGCTTTAATTAAAAAGTGATGATCTTATATTTCTGAAAATATATGTTTTTTAGTAATAACATAATTAATTATTAAAAATATAGAGTAATATTTCATTACATAATTACTTAAAATATTAACTTATTTAATAATTAATAATTTTTAAAAAATTTAATTTAATTTTTATGTAATTAATAAGTATGACTACAATAATAAATCTATTAAAATAAGTAAATATTATTCTATATTTAATAATATTTAATAATTAATTATGTCATAATTAAGAAATATGTATTTCTCAAACTATAAAATCTATTACTCCTAATTAAATTATAACTTTATTGGAGGTTATAACTTGTAGGTGTCTAATTGTTTATTATAATTCTTTCATTTTTATAAAATTAGAATATTTAAGACTTCTTCATTACATTTATGATTTTACTGAAGGCAATAAGGATTCGTCGTCGTCGTCATCTAAACTTAATTTAATATCATTATTATCAAAATTATCATTAAAACTTCTTTTAAATATTTATCATAAAATATTATCCTTATGAACAAAACAGCGTGGTGATAATTTATAATAAAATTGTCTTCGTTTTACTTGTTATTTTTAATATTAGAATTTTAAAATTTTCTTATTAGACTTATTATTTCTTTAAGAAGACTTAAAGTAATTATACTTCTTCTACCAAAAAAATAAACTAAAATAGTTATAAGTAATTTTTATCAACTTATCACTCTATTGATAACATAATATTCAACAAACAATTAATTTAATTAACAAATAATCTCAAGGTATGATTCAAAATTAGCATTAGATCCCGAGTAGTTGCCCAAGAGCCTACATCTCAATCTAACAGAAAGAATATAAGTTTTTCTTAAAAAAATTATACAAAAATTATAAGAAAGTGACTCAAAGCCCAAAATTAAAAAAAAAAAAAAATCCCTTCAAAGCTGATAAATGATATCAACTGCCTATACTTTTATAACATATATATATATATATATAGGTAAGTTTTAATATGAATATTTTCTTGAAAGTACTACAATTGCAACAATGTTATTTCTTTTATAAATTATAGTTATAAGTTTTCGTTTTAAAATAATAATTTAATATTAGAATACTTATTATCCAATTTAATTAGCGGCGGACCCGTGTATTGTATGAAGTATTTCTTTTGTATATAATGATAAAAATTAAGACAAAGGAAAGATTTGTAACTAGAGATGAAAAATAATTAAAGTGAAATATAGTGCACAATTAAAAATGAAAGAATATATATATATATATATATGATTGAAAAAAAAAACTTTTGGCTAAAATTCACATGACGTGCAGATTTTTTTTTTTTTTAAAAGTAAGCACACAGCCCACGTCCAAGCCGAGCTGCACTGTTCAAATGAATAATAGTGCGGCTAACATGACAAATGTAGTTGATAGCTGATGATTATTATATAATTCACACATCTTATCATTTAATATGCCGTTCACTCGACTTGCATGCATTTTTTTTTTTTTAAATCGTGAATCAAATTAAAGATTATCTGTTTGGCACATTTTCATCTTATTAATTGAATTAATTATATATTTCATTAATTAAAGATTAAAATTCATTTGATTTACAATGTTCCATTTTTAGGGAAAGGGCTTTTTTTAATTTGAACAAAATCTACTGTTGGATTAAAACTCTTCCCATCAACATCATTTTCACAAAATTTGACATTAATCCAAAGTGGTTTTATGTACCAATCAAAACATTTAAAAATAAAAATACAATATTTATTTCAAATATAAAAAACTATTAAATGTTTAATTGCATACTTATAATCACCAGATTTCTATAAAATTTAGCTAAAAATTTATAAATTTTAATTAAACTTTGATATAATTTTACGAAAATAGGAATTGCCATAGGTCCTTGTCTCTTCCATGGGAAATTGTGATAAGAAAAATTTATTCTCACACTTAGAATGGGGACAAGGATGGAGAGGTAAGAAAATGACGAGATTAAGGACAAAGGAAGGCTTTCTCGCCTAGCTCCATGCTATCTTATTGCCAATCCCATACTTAGCATCACGTTGTCTTTTGTATCTTAAATGAAGCATGGTATATTCAAGCAAGGGGGAGAGGGTGAGGATGGGATCAAACACTCAACAGACCGCCATTAGAGAGCTAGTCAATGTATTTTTTTATATAACTATAGTTGCTATCATCCATGACTATACAAGAAAACAAACTTATGATTATAAAAGATTGGTTTTTGGTAATTATTAGTCATTCCCAATGGATGTTATCCACTTTTATCAAAAGTTATGCTCATAATTCAACCCCTCTAGCTCATATCTAGTCCCTTAAACTTAGAGGAATTTTTCTTTAATCAATTTGAAAATATGACAAAAATGATGGTTTCATATGCTCATCACTAGCATGGGTTTTACAAGCTCTCCTTAAACTTAAACAGAGTTTTTTTACAGTTTATCGTCAACTAATCTCTAAACTAGAAATTTATAGACAGTAATTTGAAAGAACAATTTTCCTTTTAAATAGAGTTCACACTATCTTAGAACTATTTCTTATTAGTTGATAAACCAAAGACTAAGAATATGAATTTCTCTTTTAACATGGTGCTTATGATGGTTTTAAAAAATTGTTTTGCATTTACATTTAAGTCTTCTATGTATTTATAGATCTTCATAACTCCTAGTTGTTAAAGATGAAACAATGGTAGTAGTAGCTTTTTACCTAGAGTAGGAGAGATGTGTCTACAATGTTTATAAGCTTTCATCTTTAGCAACAATTGCCTACGTTAGCAATTCTTTCTAAGCAATCCATTATAATATTCATAAATGCTATTAAATCCTTATTTTATGGGTAAGAGAAAGATTATCATCTTTTTATAATAAAAATGGTTGTAAAAGAGAAAAAAGTAAAAAGAACAAGGCTCTTATACTTTGTTTACCCTTTGTTTGAACAAAAGTGATACAAAATTTATCATGTGTATATATATTAATAAATTTGTTTTTAGATAATAAAGACATAGATATGGCCCAACAGCAAATAGGTTTTTATATGAATAGATTTTGACTTTTATTATCATCAAAGTCATTCGTTCAAACAATCTTGGGTCAACAATCTCTCCCTTTTGATGAAGACAAAACCATAACAATGTAAAATCAATATTCCTATAAAAGGCTATATATATTCCTCTTAAATCTTTGCATCCTATGAAAAAACAAAAAGATTCAGCAAAAAGATCTAGTAGAGTTACATCTACACACATAGAACATAACAAATCATTATCTAATTTTGCATAAAGTTTTGCTTTTTGTCAGCAACAAAAGGGTAAGAAAGCAAATAAAGACAAAAAATATAAAAGAAGACAATAAAAGTAAGGGATGCAAAGCATAAATTTAAAATATCTCACACACACATATATCGCTAAGATTATAATGAATTCAAACACCATTGGCTTGTCTAAAAAGTAAAAAAATTCTTAAAATCCTAAATGCATTTCTAAGTTGTTAATCTAAATAGTGAAAGACTTATCTTATGTGGTCCATGGGACAAAGAAGGGTAAAGTTAATATCTTGAAGACATTACAACAACTCTTGTTTGTCCTCTTGAAAAGCCTACTTGATGTCATGTAACTCAATAGTAACAATGTCAAGTTGCTATCATATGGTTTCATGACTACTAACCATGCTCCATATGGTGCCAATGTCTATCACCATTTGATCAAATCTATCTTTAAGTTCTCGCAATTGAAATTAAAGGTGCGGAGAAACTAAAGAATTTTATCATTAGAAGATGGTTAAACATTTGCAGGAGAAAGAGGTAAAGGTGAAAGAGGAGGAGCTAGTGAGTTATAAGAGAAAGTATAGATAAATGAGAGTTTAAAGGTAGAGAAGGTATAAATAGAGGAGTGTCAGTTGGAGTTGGAGGAGAGAAAGGAGGTTCTGGTGAAGGTATAGATAAAGGAAGAGAGTTAGGAGAAGTGGAAGAGACAGGTGAGGGTGAAAGAGATAGAGGAAGGAAGTTAAGAATAAGTGGTTGAGGAGAGGATGGAGTAATGATAGGTGAAGAAGGCACATTTTTGCCTAATTTAGAAAGTTGATTACCTTTAGCTTCTTTTACTTACACAAGGAACTCATGTTGGATGGAGAAGGCACAATAAATTTGGAGGATGCACTTAAGTAATGGAAAAAGATAGTGAATGAGGCTCTGAAGTTGGAAGAGTCTCATTATGATAATGTGAAGTTCATAGATAGGAAGTTCTACAACTAGTTATATCAGAATATAATTTTCAATAGGTTTTTCCTCTTAAATAGTTGGAATAACATCCATTTCAGCATGTTCTTTAATAGGTTCCTCCACAATGGGCTCAGAAATTTCCTTTTTTTAGAGGAAGAGGCTTTGACAAATTTCTTTGGGATTAAAGGTGAAAGAGCTTTAGAAGACCTCTTCTGTACTTAACATGAAAAGCTTCTAGATTAGCCTTGAACTCTTCCACATTACAGCTCTTGATCCATTCTCCTTTAATAGGTGTTACACCATAAACTTGAAAATTATAGCATCATAAGTTACATAAATCACCTAATGATCATATCCTTCAAAGCTGACTCCGTGTCGTATAAAAATTTGAGTGAGAAGCATTCTATAAGGTAATTGTGATGAACCATGAGTAGCTTCCTCCATATATTTGAGCATACAATGGTAAATGTTTATACTTTGTTAGGGCATTAGATATTGTATACTTAGAAAAGATCCCTTCATGATAGCATATCTAAAGTTTTAATGCAAGGGAACATGGTAGTTCCTATAATGTGTGCTATTACTCGATAAGAGAAAGAAAGTACCAAAATGTTGATTTTCTTTGAAGTAATTACATATATCCTTTCAATCACTACTTCAAATGCATCAGCGTATTTGGTTGGGGTTTCTTAAATGTTTATTCCTATATATTTTCTCAATTGCTTTTACACTTCTTCAACCCAATCTAGTTTTTCATCAATATTCCTTTTTCTCTTGGATTGAGGATTTTGGATCATGGATTTTTTTCATTTCTTGCTCTTTCTGCTTGGCTATTTTCTTTAATCAAATTTTTTCTCGTGCCCATTGGCACCTTTTGTGTTCTTCTTTAACATTTATAACACTTTCAATGGGAATGAACTCTTTCTTTCTTTAAGGTCTTCAAAGATGAAATTTAAAATAATTTATCCTTTTATTCATAAACCGTTCTACAATTAAGACAGGCAATTTCGAGAGAAAGGAGAAAAATGAAAAAGGTTTAAAAAAATTATGTTTCATTTTTTATACTGAGCTATTTATTTAAGAAAAATTTACCATTTAAATATTAAGAGGTTAACCATCCTTAATGCTAATCATCATTAAACGGGCAACCATCATTAATGCTAAATCTCAAGATACACTATTTCAAAAACTAATTAAAACTTTCAACAATTACCTTAAATTACGTGGCAATTGATTCTAAAGAATTAATTTTGCTTTCAACTAAACAACAAATGCGTGTCACATAACAAAATAAAAACATAACATTTTTAATGAAAAGAATAAATAAATGCATTTATTCAATAAATGATAGCAAAATGTGAGAATAAAAGTGGAATGACTAGTAGGATGAATTGAATGGAGTAGCACTTGAAGTGGAGGAGGCACGTAGCTCCACCAAAAAATTACATAGAACATATTATATATTATTAATCATTCTAAATTTTTTTTTGAAATAGATAAGCCTATTTTCTAATAAGGATTTGATAAATACATCAGGAAGTTGATTTTTAGTTTATATATATGTTACTCCATATCTTTTCATTAGACATGATCTTTAATAAAATGATATTTTATCTCAATGTGCTTAGTTTGAGAATGGTAAATTGGATTTTTTGTGAGGCAAATGGCACTTTTATTATCACAAAAGATAAGAATGTGGTCGAAGCTTAGATAATAATCTTCAAGTTGCTTTGTAGAAGTTGGGTGTAACCACTTTAAGCTACCATATACTTAGCTTCAACAAGGGAAAGAGCTATAGAACTTTGCTTTTTGTTGAACTAAGATACTAATGAATTTCTAAAAAGTTGGCAACAACTACTAGTACTCTTTTATCTAATTTATCTCCTGCAAAGTTTATATTAACATATCTAACTAGATCAAAGGAATTAGTTTTAGAATATTACAACTCATAGTTTTGTGTTTCCACCAAGTATCTAAAAAAGTTTAATAGTAGTGAAAATGTGATTCTTTGGGATTTACTTGAAATCTTGCACATCTATAAGCACTAAATATAATATCAGGCCTGTTAACAGTTAAATGTAGTAAAGAGATAGCCATACCTTTCTGTTCAAAGTCCTTACCATTCCCATCTTTGTCTAGGGTGGAAGATGTATATATTGAAATTCCTATTGGTTTAGAATTTTGAAAACCATATTTCTTTATCAGCCCTTTAGTATATTTAGCTTAATTAATGAAGTTTTCTTCCTTTGTTTATTTGATTTATAGTTTAAGAAAGAAATTTATTTCTCCCATCATGCTCATCTCAAATTCACCTTTTATAAGTTCAGCAATTTCTTTACAAAAAATTCATTAGTACTGTAAACAATTATATCATCTACATAAATATATACAAACAAAGAATCATTTCCATTTTTCTTAGTGAAAAGGGTAATGTCGAGCTTTCTTCTTAAAAGCCCATTTTTTAAAAGAAAAGTTTTCAACCTTTCATACTATACTCTAGGAGCTTATTTTAGACTATTAAGAGCTTTAGAGAGTTTAACATGTGTTTGGATAATTTTTCATATTCAAAAATAGGGGTTGGTTAACATTCACCTCTTCATTTATAAATCTATTTAAAAAGGTACTTTTAACATCTATTTGATATAATTTAAAATTTATAAAAAAAATGCATAAGCAAGTAACATTCTAATATATTCTAGTCTAGAAACTGAATTATATATTTCATCTAAGTTTATATCTTCTTGTTGAGTTTAACCTTGGGCCACTAATCTATCTTTGTTTCTATTGACATTATCTTGCTCTTCTAGCTTGTTCCAAAATATACATTGTGTTTCAATGATACAAGCATCTTCTAGATACTCCACTAAGCTCTATACTTTGTTTCTCTTTAATTGATGTAGCTGTTCTTGCATGCCTATAATCCAATTTTCATTCTCTAGTGCTTTTTCAACTAACTTGGGATTAATTTAGGATAAAAGTGCAAAGCTATGTGTTTTTGTTTCTGAACAAGGATTCAGTACATAAACCTTCATTTAGATTTCTTAGAATATACTATAATGGTATAAGAGTATCTCTATTCTCTTAGCAATCTAATGTCTCTTAGTGCAACCTCTTGCATATCTGGTCTTTAATCATTAACTAATGATTCAATATCCTTGTTGTTGTTGATTTGAGGATCTTTATCTTTACTTATATTTTCTTCATAATGTTAAAAAAGGTTTTCTTCTAAAGTCGGCTTCTTACTCCAATGTTAGAATTCATTTCTATTAAGAGAATGAAGTTCGCTCCAACTTTTGTCTACAATTTTGAGGTGGCTAAAGTGGCTTTTTGTGTTTTGTCCTTTTCTTTTTTTAGTTATTTTTGAAGTTGGCTGTTGATTCCTTAATTGATTCAATCTTGAAATATTCTTGTGCTCATATATGTACACTATTTTCCTCAAGATAGGATCAGTTCTATCAAATGCTACATGCATGGATTCTTTTACAATTATGGTTCTCTTATTATGCACTAATAAATGCATTTCTAGTAGTTGAATATCCTAGAAATAAGCCTTCATCACTTCTTACATCATATTTTTTTAAAATTATCTTTTCCATTATTATGAATAAAATATTTACAACCAGAAGTATGGAAATAACTAACATTAGGTTTTTTGTTGTTCTATAATTCATATGGAGTTTTTTTAGGAATAAGTCTAATGAGACAACAATTCAAAACATAACAAATAGTATTCATGACTTCAACCTAAAAGTATTTAGAAAAATCATTGTCAATAAGCATTGTTATAGCCATATCTTGAATAGTACAATTTTTCCTTTCAACATGTGAAGTTCTTAGTACAGAAAAGTTATGATTAAAACCTTGCTTATCACAGAAATTTTCAAACAAATTATTTTCAAATTTTTCACAATGATCACTTAAAATACTAAAGATTAAATACCCTTAATCTTTTTAAGCCTTTTTATAAAAGACCTTAAAATTCTTAAAAGGTTTATCCTTACTAGAAAGAAAAAAGAACCCAAGTAAATTTAGAGGAGTTATCAATAATAACAAATGCATAACTTTTCCAATGAAAGCTTTAAGTTTGTGTAAGATCAAAGAGATCATATGTAATAATTAAAGTGACCTAGAGTAGAAGACAAATTTCTTTGATTTAAAGGAAGATATTACTTGTTTTCCTAATTGACATGCATTATATAAGTGATTCCAAAAATCTAACTTTGGAAAACTTTTGACAAGATTAAGCTTAAATAGTTTATATTTAGTATGCATGTTTGTATGACCAAACTTTCAATGCCAAAACCAAGATTCATTATAGATAGAACAAAGACATGTCACATTCTTTGACGTCAGATAACTCAAGCTAGGAATGTAAATATTTTTAAATCTTTGACCTACAAAGAAGGCTTTGTTATCCTTATAGACAATGCAATACATGGATTCAAGTATTACTCTATAACCTTTATCATAAAGCTCACTTATACTAATTAAATTATGTTTTAGGCCAATAACTAAACAAACATTATCTAAGCAGCAATTTTCAATTAGTTCAACCTTACTAATACCAATAATCTTATCCTTTCCTCTATAGCCAAAATAATAGATCCCCCATCTTTTTTTTTTGTGAAGGATAAAAATTGTAATGAGTCTTCAATCATGTGACTTAAGTAGCCACTGTCTAAAAACAATTGATATTTTAATATCCTTCCTTTATGCGCATTTGGAAATTTTTGATTTTTCTTAAGTACCTAAATCTTTTTGAATCATTTCATATTAGTTTTATATGTGATAGTTCCTTTTGGAACCAAAACTAAATTTCCCTTTTTAGATTTACATTTATAACATGCATGCCCATCCTTATTACAGAATAAATAAAAGGTAGAGGAAGTTAATTTAATAAAGAAGTTTTTATCTAGTTTTACATTTTTCCCCTTATGCCTTACACCTAATTTATCAAACATACATTTTTATTTACCTAATAGTATATTTAGATTTTATTCTCTTTTTATAAAATTTGCTAAATTTTTTGTTAATATAGCAACTTGTTGATTTAAATTTTTATTTTCTACAAGAGCCAACTCCAATTTGGTTTTAAAAAGATGAACATTCTTTTCAATTTTAGAATTTATTTGGAGTTTATCATCATATTTAGAAAACAAATTTTTAAAGTCAATGAGAAGCTCATTAAAAGTTTCATCGAGTTTACCATTTTCATTGTGTATCTTACTGTTTTCTACACTACAAAAAAATAGGTATTTAACGTCTTTCACCACTATTGATGTTAAATAGTATAAGTGGAGGCAATTTAGTGTCAATTACTTAATGGCGGTTATAATTGACATTAGTATTTTAAAAAAAAAAATAATTAATAGAAAGAAAAAGATCACTTTATTTTCATTAAGGCAACACTAAATCTCCAAAATCACTAAATTAATTTGTCCTATGCTTTGCCGCTCACTTCTAGCCCCAAATCCTAAATTGTTACCCCAAAATTTCGTGAAATCTCCCACTTCTTCCCACTATGTCTACCCACTAGTTCTCTCTGCTATGTCATCAATGGTCCTTTCCACCTTCACTATTGATTTTTGGTTTTAGCCATTAATCTCTAGTTCTCTCCATATGCATCATGTTGGTTTTTTGCAATTTTTAGGTATGGTTTTTGCAATCTATCTTCTTTTTCATCCATTAATGCCCTGGGTGCTAATTTATAGAGGAACCATAAACCTAGGTTTTGTAAATTGGGATTTTTAGTTTAACATTCCAGTTCTATGGCTTGTAATGGTTCCTTTTGGTATGGGTAGGCATTAATTGATGATTTTCTAATGAGAATGAGCAAAAATACAATAATTTCTATGGATTTATTGGTAAGGGCAACCATGGATGAGAATTTGGAACCTTAAGTTCAATCTTGATGCTTTAATAGTTGGATGATGCTCTTTTAAGCTTAGGTAGACCTTAAAATGATGATTCTTGATGAAGATAAGCCCTAATATGGTAATTTGGCATGAATTTCCTATTGAAGGCATGAGATAGAGGATGGCTTATATTTAAGATTAAGGGCTTTAAATGGTTTTGTTATGATAGAAATATAATAGGTAGATTATAGAAAAAGATTTTCAAATAATAGAAATGATTATGATGTGTGTGTGGCATACAAGAGCTATTGATTGATGTTAAATTTTCTCTTACTCAATAGGTTAAGTTTTCTTAGGGTGATTCTTGGACACTTTTTTGGAGTTAGAAGCCACTATAAAGGTAACATAGAGTTATTTCCTCTTATATGAATGTATGAGTTGCATCGTGTATTATGTATTGCATATGGAAATGATTATTGTGAACATCATATTTTGTTTGGACATACTCTAATACTAATAATAAAATCAAATTAGCCAAACAAAAAAAAAAGAAAAAAAAAGAGATAAAAACTAAATGAACATTTTAAGCCTAATTATCTCAAACCAAAAAAAGAAAAAGAAAAAGAGAATCAAATAGGCCCTTTTAGCCTAATAATCTCAAAAAAGGTAGAGAAAAAACAAAAAAACAAAATAATGGCTCATTAATCCCAATATTGGAACAAAATAGAGAAAATAACAAAGACACACAAAATCCAAATAATAGCCCATTAACCCAATCTCAAGGACCCTAAACTAAAGCTTGTTTCCTTAAACTCCATACCCAAAAGAGAAGCCTAATACCAAAAAAATGATATACAAACAAAACCCAAAAAAAAAATGAAAAGTGAAAATTTAAAGAACTAAAAAAGAAGAAGAAGAAAAGGGCCAATAAGCAAGTTCTGAAGCCCATATCCAAACCCGTTATTGTTAAACCCTAACTAATTCTAAAATAGATGGTCCCCTCCTTTTTGGGTCTCTCTCTAAGGAGTAGGCACGATGGATTTGTGCAAGAGAGAGGAAAGAATGAAATTGAGGACACCAACTTTTTTAAGAGGAGGAGAGGAACAATGCACACTAACTTATAGAGTGTCTGGAGTAAGGGAATGGTTGCACAGCACGTACAACTTTGGAATTTTCTTCAAGGGAATGAAGGCATGCATGAAAGAGAGTGAGATTCACTCTCACGCCTCTTATAAAAGGAAGAGATTCAGCAAGAGAAGGGGAGAGACTGAAAAGAGAGGAGTTGGTTTCAAATTAAAGGAAACAAATAGAAAGGGGATGAGAACATAGAGATGAGAACTAAAAGGGAATGAGAGGTCAAAAAAAAAAAAAAAACAAGAGAGAAATTGAGAGGAGAGGAAGAACGATGAGTTGAGGAGAGAAGGGAGAGAGATTTAGTGAGGAAAGGCCAAGAGTGATTCAGAGGAGAGGGATTCTATTTTAAATATTTCTTTTCGGCTGAGATTCAAAGAGAGGAAACTATACACACGAGAGTATCTGAGAAGAAGGAGAAAAATAGAGAAGAGAGTAATCGAGGAAGGGATTAAAAGCATAATGAAGAAAATGGTTAAAAAAATAAAAATAGGATCCTCTATCAATAGGGGTATCTTCATGGATTTTCTAGTACATTGTCTCAGCCTCACATACACGGTGACTCGCAGGGTTAAAAGATCCTAACTCACACAGAGCTTCCCATATACAGTGACTCCCAGATCAGAGGTCTCCCACTTACGGTGATTCCCAGAGCATCAGAGAAAGGATCATACTCATATCGTGACCCCAAAAGTAGAAAAGGAGCCTCCTTATGCCATTTCTCATATATCAGAGGCGCAGCTCACAACGTGACTCTTAGAGTAGTGAAAAGAAAGGAATGTCTTTCTTCACACCATGTATTAGACAAAGCAGAATCACGGATTCAAGGGATACAAGAGCAATTTGAGAGAGAGCATAAGGGAGGCTAAAGGAATATGGAAATTGGAATAAAAAATGGACATAAGTTTCTATAGCTTTTCCTTTTAGCTTCACTAATTTGCTTGGCTAAATTCTGTAGATTAGTGATAATTGGTTTTGGTCTGTCTATTAATATGAATATTGTCTTAATTTTGCCTTTATTTATGTAGCTTGGATTTGGACATTGCTTCAATTGTTGGATTCTGTTTTGCTTCTTGTTATGTGGCCTAAATTTGAAATTGATGTCCTAAAAGTATGTACCTAAAAGATGTTCTCAGATGCTACCATAAATTCCCCATGTTGTTCTCATGAATTATTGTCATTGTTACTGTGTTTGAATCACTTGGAGATTCATTTCATTTTTTTAGTTGTTATAGAAATGGTGATTTTAAGTCTTAATGGTTTGGGTATGAGTAATTTAGAGAGTTCCTGCTATTTGTCTTAGCTTAGACTATTAGAGAGTTTTATGAGGGATTCATTTAGCTATGAAAATTCAAATTGAATATCCTTATATTGTAGGAATTGATCCTTGGAATGGTAGAATCATAAACATGGACACTACCTTGTTACCCAATGTTGAAATTATATAGTTCTTTAAAAATCACTTTATGGTGTGTTGTGCTATAAACAAACAATCAAAAAATTCATATTGTATGCTTCATTTTAATGGTTGGGTATCGATTATGGTTGATGTTTTATTTTGTATGGCTGGGTATTAAATATAATTAGTCCTTATTTATGTTGGGTTATGATGGTTAAAATTTGTTGTAGATCTTGGTTCATTTTAAAAGTTCCTTTTTCATTAAATGATATTGGTCCACATATAATTCTTCTGTTGTCTATCAATTTGTTTTGACAAAAGGTTTTGGGTCAAGGCTAAGATGTTGTATGGAAGTCACACTTGTTTGATTATCATGAAATTTATCGAGTTATGATTGTTTGACTAGAAATTGATATAATTTTCTTTTTTGGCTCATTGATGCTATAAGGACTGCTTTGAGATCATGCAAGAATCACTTTTGGAGATTTGCATAGAAGTAGAGGATAGCATGGTAGTGGGTTTGAAATAAAAAAGACTTGGGGAAAGTGAAAGTAAGTTGAAAGATGAAGGCATACCCATGAAAACAAATCGATCTTGTGATTTACTTTTACATATATTTTATTTTTATTTTATTTTTCTCTCCATACTTGAAATATATTTGAATATGATGTTTAATTGGCTACACAAATAAACACGATCACAAGTTATTACACTTTATAAATATTTTTGTTTTTATATTTTATTTTTATTTTTTTTAGAATTGCCATGTGGGATTATTTGTCCTTTTAAACATATAGAGATTATCTGAGGAATCATGTGAGACAATAAAGTTCTTTAGTATTTGTTGGATTTTGTAATCACTTTCTTATCATTTTTTTTGGGCTCACATAGCCCTTTTATAATGTTGAATGATTTTTTTAAAAAATAAAAAAAACAAAAAAACCAAAAAATGAACAATGCAAAGACAAAATAAATAAATAAGTAAATGTCTTTCAAAATAAAAATTAAATGACCCTTTTTTCTTTGAAATTTTTCTAAATCCAAAAAATTCTTACGGCAAAAAAACATCAAATAATTAATCAATCAATTAATAAAACTCATAAAATTATAAAAAAATATAGAAAGCAAAAAAATCAAAATAAAAATATATAAAATCAAATAAATAAAAAATCATAAAATCATAAAAAAAGAAAGATCAAAAAATAAAAAAAAATAATCAAAAATTAAAAAAAAATCATAAAAAGGGAAAAATTAAAATTAAAAAATAATCATAAAAAATTAAAAAAACCAAAAGATCAAAAATCAATAGTAAAAAAGTAAAAAAATCAAAAAAATCAAAAATCAAAATTAAAACAAAAAAATTAATTAAAACAAAAAATCATAAAAAAAGAAAAAACGACAAAGTCAAAAAATATAAAAAAAATAAAAATGTTAAAAAGTCAAAAAAATCAAAAATCAAAAATCAAAACAATTAAAACAAATATTAAAAAATATCAAACATAAAAAAAATAAAAAAGAAAACTCAAGAAACCTAAAATCAATAAAATAATTTAAAATAATCAAAAATAAAAAAACCATAACAAAATCATAAAAAAAAATGAATTAAAAGAATAAAGAAATAAAATTAACTCTATCTTTTGCAAATTAAAATATATCAACTAATTTCAAGGTCGTTTTATTTGCAAAAAATAAAAGTGACTTTTACTTTCTTTTTCTTTTATTAAAAATTAAAAAAACAAAACAAAACAAAATAAAAGCAGAAAAAACAAAAACAAAAAACAAAACCAACACACCAACTAACAAACACTGCTTTTAAGTCGAATTATGTGAACTTTGATCATTTTCATAGGACACGTAGGTTTTATATTTTTATCATAAGTCAAGTCTACCCTTGTAAATAAACTCTTTCTTTTCTTTTTATTTCCTTTTTAATTGCTTTTTTTTTTAATTACCACATATGATTGTTGGGAGAATTAAAATAAAATAAAAGCTATATTAATTTCGTCCAACTAACTTAAGGTAATCATTCTTTGAAATGGGTATTGTGGGGTACCTAATACCTTCCTCCATGCATAATTGACTCCCGATTCCATTTTTGGTTCACAGACCATGTTTCTTACAAAAAAGTTTTTCCAAAGTTTTACTTTTGAAAAATCAATATTTTGGTGGCAACTTTATTACTTAATTTAGTTTTTGCTTTTTGGAAATCAAATTTTTGAAAATTTTTCTAGCGCCACACGATCGCATTTTTAGTGTAATAATTATGATGAAATGAACTTGATGGATAAGAATGTGACATCTTTTTGCATTATGGACCTCAAAGGTTTGTCCCAGTAAAATGGAGGATGACATATGAGATCATTATATGTAGTGGACCTCAAGGGTGTGTCTTGCCCATTTTAGTTATTGGCCAATAACTAGATGACTGGATGATGATGAATCAAGCTTATTTGCATCATTATACTTGACTTTAACATTTATACACATTTGGCATATGTTAACTATATCATACATTCATGCATTACATTCTATGTGCATATGGGTAGAAATGATTCCATGGTTACCAATATTTGCATATCTCACTCACTCTTTTATTTTACGTGAAGGTAGCTACTCTGGTAAGGAAACGAACTTAGAGGGCTGTAGTAAGCAAAGCTAGGTCTTGTAGTGGTATATGTAGTTTCTTTTGATTCTTTTGTAACATGCATATTTGACATGCAAAGGCCAAGCATAGGACTTGAATTAATTTAGGAAATGTACCTATGACAAGTGACAGAAGATTTGAAAAGAAATTTAATAATTTGATGTATTTTACGCTTACTTGTGTATGGTACATTGGTCTAATATAAATTAATTATTTTTATTAGTGTTTCGTGGTTCTTAAATATCATAGATTTTTAATATTACTTAATTGAATGTATGATGGTTGGTTGTATGATTTTTAAAGCTTTAAGAAGCTTGGTGACTTGTATGTGGTATAAGGAACCTAGGGAATCTTATTTGGAACTAGAAATTTCTTAGAAGTTTGTGAAGTTCTATTAGCCTTAAGGTATGATTTGAAACTTGTTAGAAGTATTGGGTTGGTTAGTGGAATGGTTTAAGACCATCAGTTGCACATATGTACTTTTTATTGGCAAATTAAGAATCTAAATAGGGTAGGTTTGGAACAGGATGCATTTGAATGATCAAATAGTGGAGTTTAGGTATGAAATTTGGTATACACTTAATGAATATTTAGAGGTTTAATTCAAGTCCAAGACGGTAATTTTTAGAGTTATATGGAATATTTTTTAATTTTCAAAATTCATGACAGCAAGGGAGTGAATTTGTAGAATTGTCACCCAGATCAATTCTATTATCGTGTGATTTTTTAGGAATAAAAGATGTAGGATTGAGCTAGAATTTTTATAGTATAAAGTATAATGTAAAGCTTCAACTAGAGCTAAAGTTTGCTAAACTTGATTATCTTTAACTTAACTTATGAATTTTTGAAACTTAAAGTTTGATGTTAGTCATGTTATTATTTTTGTCAAAATAGTAACATTGTCCAAATAGAAACTTAGGGTTGCAACACCACATTTCAGCATTGCAAATGCAAGTTGCTATTTTGCATTAGCCATGTTTTTATTTTAGGTGCATGTTACTATTTTGCAAGGTTAAGGGTCTAACTTCCGGCAATGACTCTACATAAAATTATAAACATATTTTAGGCCTCTTAAAGATATATTGGAAGTATTCTAAGGTTTAATTGGAGTTGAAGGATTTGTTTTATATAAATATGTACATGTAATTGAAAGGAATGTTGTCTCAATATAATATTAATAATTCATAACAATTAATGGTTTAAATTTTTCCTACAATTTAGACTACTTCTATGGAAATTTAGTAATGTAAAGTGTAAGAGGTTATAGAATCAAATTCTTGAGCTCATTATTTGTTCTTTTTCCTATAGGTATTACACTAAGGCACTGCCACTATAGTCATATGAAGCTTGGATTTTGAGGTGTTTTCCTATATTTTTCCTTTTTCAGATTTTAACTTGCTAAATTAGTTTGGGGCTTTTTTTATTTCTTATTTAGAAACAATGTTTTAGAGCTAAGATGATTTTCTAGATTTAAGAATGAATTTGTAAAGAACTATTGTAGTCCATTAATGGTGTTCAATGCTTCTTTCATATTCAAGTAATTTTGATTCTTCTCATAATAAATTCTAATTTTTACTTGTGCTAGCCCATGATCTTTTAATTGTAATGTCTTTGTGATGATATTTTTGTTGAACCTCCAAATGGGTTTGCTCTATTTAATGGTTTAAGCATTAAAATTTTTGTCTTTGTTTTCCTTGCTATTGTCACACATATGCACCCTTGTGTTCGAAAACTATAATGTTGATGAAACATGCTTCATGTCATGTATAAATCCTTTTCATATGCCTCTTCTTTCTAGCCTTATGATGTATTATTCATATTGTGTTTTTATTGTGCAATATATATATATATATATTAAAGTATGTCTCTTCATTAATTTATTTAAAAATAAAATAATAAAATGAGTTAATCTACCTCATCATAAGTGCATACTACTTATAGAATTTTATTCTTAGTCCATCTTACATATGCAGTATTATTGTTTTGATTGTGTCTATAACTATCTAAGTGTCATGATGGATAAAAGTTGGATTAGTAAGCCAAGAATTTCTCCTAAATATGTCATTGGGGTAGGAGACTTTCTTGATTTTGCATTCTCTAAGCCAAATGCAAAAGGAGTTGTAAAATGCCTATGTCATTTTTGTGGTTTTAAAAAAAGGCTTCTCAAGAGATATTGTCTTTGATCACTTGATATACAACAATTTTCCTTTAGGGTATACTACGTGGATTAGGTATAGGGAACTCCGTAAGGAAGAGGGTGGTTCTAGTAGTCCTATAATACAACAAATTAAGCAAATGGGAAGGGATATGCAAGATTTGTTATATAATGCCTTTGAGGTCTCTACAGAAAGAAACATCAATCAACTAGGGCCATCCCACCCTTGTAATACTAAAGTCCAAATAGATTCCAATAACAAGTTTAATGAGAAATCTCATAACTTTGCCAACTTAATTAATGATGAAAGTTAAGAATTGTACGAAGGTCGTACAAAGTATTCAAAACCTTTTATTTTTGGTGAAATTTTATCATATAAAGTGTTTATGTCAGTGAGTAATAAAGCAATGGACTTAATTTTAGAATTGTTAAAAGATGCATTTGAAAATGTAAGGCTTCCAAATTCTTTTTATGATGCCAACAAGGCTATAAATAAGCTAGGTCTTAACTACAAAAAGATTTATACTTATCTAAATGACTGCATGTTATATTGGAGTAAAGATGCTAAATATGACAAATGTAAAGGTTTCAATAACTCTAGATGGCAGACCAATGCAAGGATGGCTAACAATGATGACTTTAGTGGACATAAGAAATACATAAATAAGCCTACAAAGGTTTTGCATTACTTTCCATGCCAAGATTGCAAAGATTATTTATGTTATCTAAAATAGCTAAACATATGAGATGATATGCAACAAACCAAAACATAGACAACCTACTTAGATATTTAAGAGATAATGAGGCTTAAAAGTCATTTGATGTTAAATACCTTAGATTTGCTGTAGATCTCAGAAATGTTAGACTTGGCATGGCGAGTGATGGTTTTAATCCTTTTGGGATAATGAGCACTAATCACATCATTTGGCCTATGATTTTGAGTCCATTCAACTTTCCACCATGGATGTGTATGAAGCAAACATTTTTCATATTGTCTATGATCATACTTGGGAAAAGAATGTTTGGAAATAACATTGATGTCTACTTACTACCACTTATTAAAGAACTGAATAACTTATAAGTTGATGGCATCAATACCTTTGATACTTCAACAAACCAAATGTTCAATATGCAACTTGCATTATTATAGACCATAAGTGATATCCTATGCTTAGGAAATTTATCTGGATGGAATATTTATACTGGGTTAGCATGTCTATCATGCAATTTTGATCAAGAGCCTCGTGGGCTCACCAATAGTAAGAAGTGGTGTTTCATAGGTTATCATAGATTTTTACCATTCTAACACAGATATAGATTCAATTGAAATCATTTTGATGGGACTATGGAGAGACGTAAGCCACTAATTCTATAAATTGATGATATGATACTCACTCAATTGCAAGGTGTTAATGTCATATTTGGTAAGAACCCAATCTATATTTAAGAAGGAAAAGAAGCATGAGAGAGATAGTAAAATTGATAGCCAATAGTAGAGAAAGAGAAGCATATTTTTCTGATTGCCATATTGGGTTAACAATAAGTTGAGACACAATTTAGATGTAATGCATATAGAAAAAAAATGTTTGTGACAATGTCTTGTACACATTCTTAAAGGAGGTTGTAAAGTCAAAAGACAATTTAAGTGCTTAGAAGCATTTAGAACATTTAGAATTAAGGCCTGAGTTATTGCCAGATGCAATTGGTAAATTTAGATTTGCATGTTTCATTATAACAAATTCTCAAAAATTTTTTTTTTTAAAACACTTAAAGATGTGACAATGCCAGATGGTTATGCATCAAATATTTCTAGATGTATTGACATAAACCATTATAAAATCTCAGGCCTAAAAAGTCATGACTCTCATATACTTATAAAGCAGTTACCTTGAGTAGCACTATGAAATGTGCAGATGGATCCTAAAGTTGCCATAGTTGTGCAAGAGCTTTGCTTATTCTTTAGAAAAGTATGTTGTCATGTCTTGGATGTCAAAGATCTTAACAAACATCAAGATCAAATATTAACTACGCTATATCAAATGGAAATGTTGTTCTTACTATCTTTTTTCATAGTGATGGTGCACCTAGTAGTTCATTTAGTAGATGAAGCAAAAATTGGTGGTCTAGTTCATTATCGATGCATGCATTTAATAGAAAGGTAATCTTTTATTTTTTTCATCTATCAAATACTATTTTCAATTGCCTAATTATATGTGTGTTGGCTTGCTTAAACCATATAGGTACTTTGGACATTATAAGTCATATGTAAGAAATAAGGCATATGCAGAAGGTTTTATTGTTGAAAGCTATATTTGTAAGTAAATATTAACATTCTATTCAAGTCATTTACAGGACATTGAGACAAGATTTAATAAGCTAACTTGTAATGATGACTACGTGGGTCTTGGTTACTATCAAGCATATATGTTTCCACAAGTTGGTCATCCTATAGGAGGCATATAAGAAATTCAACCAACTTCTATTGTAAAGATCTAAGCACATCATTGTGTCTTGTTTAATCATAAAACAATTGAAGAGCTTGTTTAGTAAGTACTTGAAAATTCTTTCTTGGTTTCAAACATGATATTGTTAGTCTTTGATACAAGCTATTTTTTTCTTATAGAGCATACAGAGATAATGTGAAAGCTATGCTTCGTCGTCATACTAGATCTACTATTGAAAGAATATGTGAGAATTATTTTGTTAAAATTTATGTATATATTAATATATTAAATCTACATAGTTAAGCTAAAATGTTAACTATTGGAGGTTGATAAGGATGATAATGCAAGGTTTCCAAACAACATTAAATTTCTTACACGAGGTCCTGTGACATTGGCTAGAAGATTTAGTGCATTCAATATAAATGGTTTTAGATTTTGCACATTAAAAAGAGAAGAAGGAATGAAGACTCAAAATAGTGGTATATGGGTAACATTAGAAACTAGATGTTATATAAGTGCAAAAGATAGAAGAGTTGTACTTGCAGATCTCTTGTACTATGACAAACTAGTATATATAACTGAGTTGAACTACTATGACCATTTTAAAGTTGTTCTTTCTAATATTTATAGGCTAGCACTAGAAGGACAAAAAAGGATAACTTTCAGTTCAATTTAATTAATTTCTCCTTATTAATCCATACTAGAGATGTTGTAGAAGATAAGCTATACATTCTAGCTTCACAGGCTCAAATGGTTTTTTATGTACATGACAAAATAAATCACCCATGGAGTGTAGCAATACATGTGAAGCCTTGAGATCTATTTGAAATGGGAGATGATGCAGAAAATGATGAAGAAAATAGTGGTTACCAAACTCAATAAATACATTTAGAGCAATAAGTTGTTTCTATTTTTTCCGATGATATTAATAATTTACAATTAGTAAAAGGTGATGAAGAACATTTTTTTGGTCAACCAATTAACAACCTTGAGTTTGATAATAGTGATGAAGAGAATGGCATGGTTTGTTTAACAACATTTATAGAATTTTTTATTTATGTCTTTATTTTATTGCCTACTAGTGAAGTCCATTTTGTTGTTGCATGGTTATAAAATGGCATGATTACATTCTTGGTTTACATTTATAGGATGCCTCCTAAACATCCATGGTTATCTTGAGCAAAGGTTGTTGATATTGCTTAAAGATTAAATTAGTTAGTTCTTGCTCCTACTCCTATTGGGAACCTACGAACATCGACTACTCCTAATGTAGTTACCTCTGCACTTACTTTTCAAACACATGGAACAACTAATCCAATTACTTTAGCACATGTCTCTAATCCATAATATTAGCCACGTGGAACAGTTGATAATGTTGAAACTTTCTTCCAATGATGTGCACTAAAAGACCACGTCAAAAATAAAGATTAGATTACTGATATTCTTGGTAATTAATTTAGTCAATCATATTATAATTTAATTATTAATTTAAATGTAATATTTACTTTTTGTCTTTTGCATGGTAAATAAAAATGAAGTAATAAGAAAAGAGAGACTGAAGGCAAAAGATGTTTAGAATCTAAAAAGAGGGAAGAGGATAACTTGTCCAGGGAAGCTAGCATACTTGGAGTTCGGTTAGGAGAGCTAGTCATAGACAACAACCTCATTCCTTTTAACTTCTTTGATTGGAGGGAAGTTCCAAAAATATATATGAAGTTGGGAATAGAACAAGTGCAAGTGTAAATAGTAACTTTTTTATTTTTATAATCTTCATTTTTAATTATATGCTTTCATAAGCTCAAATAATTTATTGAATAATTTTAAGTACAGAAGAAGATTGCCTGATGGATTAGAATGGGCATGGAAATCACTACCACTTAAGAGGAAGGAGTTTATAAATAGGCTACATAACAGTTTGTTTAGGGAAAATGACAATAGGGAAGAAATTATTGATAAATGTCCAAAAACAATTTCACAAGACCAATAGAATAGCTTTGTGGACTATAAACTACAAGAAAGTTGCATAGTAATGTTTATCCTTTCATACATTGATGTTCCTTAATTAACATTGTATTATTCACTTGTTTGTCTTTGATTTGTAAGAAATAAGCAACAAAAACAAAATCAATCATAAAAAACTCAAGTATCCTCATATTGGTGGTTCTAAGAGTAGTTATAAGAGAAGGCATGAGATGGTAATTTACAATTTTTTTAATGCATATGTAAATAAGGCAAATTGTAGAAAACTTATTCTATTTTGTTTCTTAGATTATAGGCGATACAGATGGGCCAACCACCAAAATGTTGTGAAGTATTCCTTCCAACATGCAAACATGCTGATGGGAGCTATGTCAATGACAGAGTAAAAGTTGTAAGGGTAAATGTTTAATGCTAAATAGTTGTGGTTTTTTTACACTAGCAAAATGTTGTCTATGTTTTGCCTAGTTGTGTTTGGTTTTCAAGGTGATTGCTTATGTGTTGGTGAAAGTAGATATCATTAAGGCTTTAAAACTCAAGCTAGTTCAAAAGAATGCCAAAGGTTTTAAAGAGATATTAAACATCTTAAAACATTTTTAGAATAAAGCTTTATGACTTGGTACTGCCCCTTATGATATGCTTTTTTGTTCCTAAAAGTGCTTGTCTTGATACTATCATATAGCTCATTGTTGAATATTTATTTTAAAGTTTAGTAACTTTATTGACTGCTTTCTTATCTCTAATAGCAAACTTATGGAAAGATTTTTAGGTTAGCCTACCTATCAAGTCAAAAATATATTTTTTTTTGTGACTTAGTGTAGAATATAGATCATAAAGACTTGACTTGTGTATTAACCTATTTGAGTTTTGCTAAAAATATTAGATATTGTTTCTTATATGACAATTTATTATTGACATGTAGGAAGAAATTTCATAGAGGCTCAGTCAAGAAACTGAGACTTCACCACTTGTTTCATTAGATGATCCACTTGGTCAAGTGTTGGGAAAAGAGCATTTTGGATGAGTACGCAGCTTGGGGTTGGGCCTATGCCTTTTTAGGGTATTTGGATTGCCTACTCATCGATTTCATAGTATGTCCTTGAGTTCCACAAAACAATGGAAACTCAAGTGACATGTGACAACTTTAAAGAATAAGCTAGCAATGATGGAGGAATGATTAAAAACCATAAAGAAAAAGCGTGTTACCACCAAACATATTCAAATATTTAGTTGAAAATTTTGGAATGGAGCTACCACCAAGCATTTCTTGTGTAACCAAGGCATCCCCTTCACAAGTAATATAAATGTTAACTTGTATAGTTATTGAATTACTATATTTAAAAAGTTTTAAGTAAATCTAACTTGTGTACTTTCTTATGCAGCCACCTAATGTTGGTAGTACAAAGGTATCACCTGCCCTAGTTGATGATCCTCTGGTGCAAGTCATGATCCATAAAGGATTTTAGATTTCATTGACTATTTTGTTTTGTGGCATGTTTAAAGCCTCTTTTGGACAACAATTTATAAAGCTTAGCATTTGGTTTTAGTTTATCTTATTTGTTATTGCACGTTTAAAGATTATTTAGTTAACATTTTGCATTACTTTTGTTGAAGATAATATAAACAAATGTTTATTAAATTTAAAATTTTCTTATATAATAGATTGATTTAAAATTTAATTTTATGTGAATGTTCAATTTCTCAATATGTGTCAAAGTATAGTAGGATAAAAGAAAAATAAAAGGATAACAAAATGCAAAAAAATAAAATTAAACTAAAATAAAGTTTTCCTACACCTTACATTGGTCATAATTGATATTAGAGTAAAAATCTAATGTTGAATATGATTGACGTTAGTATATTTACCAATTACCTGATTTTAATATCAATTATAACTAACGTTAGATTTCTTACCTAGTGCTAGAACTTATTCTTGATTTCAATTAATATTAGCTTTACGACATAAAATGTTAACTAACGATAGTCATAAGTATTGTTAGTTGTTCATACTTAGTGTCAGTTATAACCAACATTAAACTCTAATGTTGGCTATAATAGACATTCGTGTACAAAATAATGAATCTCAAATTACATTACATAATGTTATTTTAACTAACGTTAACTCTTATAGTGTCAATTGTTCCAATGGTTGATATAACCATCATTAGAAGGAGTCTCCTTACTGCCTTTAATGTTAGTTTTTGCAACTATCAATTGACACTAGATGCCATTTTTTTTATAGTGCTAGAGCCATGAAGCACATATTAGCTATTTCTTATTCCAGTTCTTCCTCATGTTGATCATTGTCACTCCATGCTGCCATAGCTCTTTTCTTTCTATAAGATTTGATAAGTTTCTTCTTTACATACGGGCATTCTGGTTTAATGTATTCACTCTTTTCATATTCATAACAAGTGATTGTAGTTTTCTATTGTTCCTTCTTCTTGTAGTTGCTTTTTAAAGAGTTCCTTTTATTCTTCCAAAACTCCTTTTTTCTTTTGGCATATTTGTTTAGTTTTTTTTAGAAGAAGGCTATATCTTATGCATTGTACACTCCATCACCTTATTTAGTAGAGGCTTCCTTAATGGCCACAGCCTTTAGAGCAATTATTTTTCCTTTTTTACTCTAATTCATTTCTTTTAAGGTGATTCTTCTCGTATGCAATAAGTATATCTTGAAGTTCATCATTGGACATTGCTGGAAGATTTCCTTTTTAATAGAATCCATCTTAGATTGCCATTTTTATGAAAAACATATGAGGATCTTACAATTAAGCTCAAGATCTATGTATTTTATATTGAGAGCTTTTAGATTACATACAAATTTGGAAAATCTATTATATATTTTTTCAATATCTTCATTTTCTTTCATAAGGAATAGTTTATACTCATACACAACCATATTCAAGTTACTTTTTTTTTAGCTTTGGAGGTTTCTTCATATATAACGATGCATTTTTTCCATATTTCTTTTGTATTTTTAATATTTTGTCATATTCTAGTCCACTAAGAGCATAGGTTAAGATGTTTCTTGCACTATCATTACTTTGAAGTAGTTTAAATATCATATTTTATCCATTCATTTCTGAGCTTGCCCACAATATCTCCAGTCATCTAATTCATCTTCTTAGGCATCTTAGGACCATCTTTAATGACTTCCCACACTAAATAATCAGTAAAATGGATATATATTTTCATTTTTATATATTTTCATTTTATCTTTCTAGTGTGAAAAGTGTTTCTTTGTGAAATATGGTGGTTTAACAGTTGAGAATCTTTCTTAAAAGTAAGCTTCTTCAAGAGTATGAGTATTCATTTTCTATAATGTCAAATAAGATTTTTTCTTTTGATTATTAAGCGTAGAAACAGGTGAGACCAACTTTGATACTGATTGATAAATACACTTAGAGGGGGTAAATAGGTGTGGTATGCAGAAAATTAAATAATATAAAATTTTGCAGGTATATAAGTGGAGGAAGCATAAAGTGGAGCTAGCAATTATTTAATGGAGCAACTATATAATAACTAAATGAAATTAGCTAATATTGATAGATAAAATAAACTATAGTATGTAAGTGGAGTAAGCTTAGATGATTATGGAGTGTGCTAATAATAAGTGGAGATAGCAAATAGTAAGCTGGTGCAGTAAGCTAATAATAAATAAGTGAAGCGAGCTAACAACTATAGACAAAGATAATTATATTATTAGTAAAGTGTGTTATATGAAAGTGAATAATCCTCTAATAGTGGAAGAAGTAGAATATACAGTGAACAAAAAAGATAAGGTAAGAAAGAAACATACTACTAACTTTATTTTGATTCAGCCCCTTAGGGCTACATCTAACTATCTTAAATTGTAAGTGATTTTTCTTTTATCAACTTTAAAATATTACAAGAAGGATGGTCTCACATGCTCACAACTAACATAGGTATTACAAACTCACCTTAAATAGATTTTTTTACAGCTCACCCTCAACTAAATCTCTCAACCAGAGATTTATAAATAGTAATTTGAAAGAATAATTTTCCCTTTAAATAAGGTTTACTCTATGCTCAAAATTGGTTTTTACTAGTTAATAAACCAGAGATTAAGAATATGAATTTTATCTTTTAACATGGTGCTGACAATGATTTTCAAAAATTATTCTGCATTTGCATTTAGGTTTTTCATGTATTTATAGATTTTCAATGACTTCTAGCCATTAGAGATGAAACAATAATAGTAGTGGCTTTTTGGCTGGAGTAGAAGAGACATGTTTCTAATGTTCACAAACTTTCATCTTTCGCAACAATTAGTAGCATTAGCAATTCTTTCCAAGCAACACATTTTGTCTAGTCTTCATAAATGTTATTAAATGCTCATTTTATGGTTAGAGAAAGATTATCATCTTTTTATAGCAAAGATAGTTGTAAAAGAGAGATGCAAAAAGAATGAGATTGTTATACTATGTATACACTTTGTCTGAACAAAAGTGATACAAAATTTATCACATATGCACTAACAAATTTGTTTTCAAATAATAAAGACATAAATATGACCAATAGCAAATAGGCTTTTACATGAATGAATTTTGACTTTTGTTATCATCAAAGTAATGGATGTAAACAATCTTAGGCCAACAGTTAGAAAATGGGGATAGGAGTATTGCTTATGGGATAGTTAAAGCTAGAGATTTTTTAATGCAGCTAGGAAATTAATA
Organism: Erythrophleum fordii; assembly: GCA_032878935.1. NCBI lineage: Eukaryota > Viridiplantae > Streptophyta > Magnoliopsida > Fabales > Fabaceae > Erythrophleum > Erythrophleum fordii. Next base: position 7,346,314 of record JAVQMF010000029.1, read on the forward strand.
ATCTTGCAAGTTATAAATTGAATGTCATGGTTTTATTTAAATCTCACTTTAGGCTACTAATAGAAAGCTATAGATAAACTCAGTGTTGCATATACTAAGAGGAAAATTTCATCGACTAACAACAAGGTTCATCAAATCTCTATTTTGACATCTCTTGAGAATGTTTATAGGATAGGCAAATATACTTGTGCCATGGTAACAATATTGTTTTCTAGCTTATTTTAGTAGTTTCTTTAAGTTAATGCTGGCTTTCTTTAGAATAAAAAAAAGGTTGGCCAAAATGGATCATTGCATATCCTAATATAATCTTTATGAATATTTGAGTTTATTAGAATTAATTTACTAACAAGTTTGTAACAAGAAATTGTGTTACAAGAGATTTGAAGTAGTTAAGACTTAGTTGGAAACTAGTAAATGACAATATAATTATTAGGAAATAGGGCAACTAATGATAAGAAGGGAAGAAATGTTGTAATAGACTTGTTCGCTCTTTTGTCCATATAATTAAAAGTTACTCAAGATGAAATGCATGTATTGATTAACTTAGTAACAAAGGAGGAAGCACCAGTTAGTTGAATTCTTTATATATCATCTTTGGTATTAGAGTTTCAAACTAAGCAATTATGGTTAAGGAAACACAATTTCAAGATAGATTCAAGGACATTAAATAAAAGATAGGCCAAATGCATTCAGAAGTTAATGAGTTAAGAAACTTGATGACAATAATAGAGAGTTTATTAGCAAAACTAGCACCTAGACTACTACAATGAGGCACAAGTCCCAGCAAATAAGGATATGGGACATCTTTGAGCATTAATGGGGGACAAATTCCAAATGGGTGTTCCCAATTTAGATCATTCAATGGGTCCTAAGTAGGGGACTATGTCTTTTCAACCAAATTCTCTTGTATTGAATTCCTACAACTTAATAAGAGTGACTTTAAAGGGTTGATATTCTGTTACAAGCAATTTTTCAAAGTGGATGACACTCTTATTGATCAATGTATGAACTTGATTAGCATTCATATAAAAGGGAAGGCTTCACTGTGGCACCATATGTTTATAAAAAGGAAGATGACAGGGGAAGTGAGTTAGGCAGAGTACATCAAGAACTTGAAGGCTTGTTTTAGTGATATTTTTAAAAGTGGACCTAATGGCTAAAATAAAGAGCCTCAGGCAAATAGATTTTGTGGCAAATAACCAAGAGAAATTTTAAAAATTATTGGCAAAGCTAGAGTTGTTAGAGGAGCTAGCTATCAATTGTCTCTTTGGAAGACTTGAAAGTGAAATAAAAACACCAATTCACATGTTCAAACTAATCAAATTAAGCAACACCATATATTTGGCAAGATTATAAGAAGCTACAATTCTAGCCACCATCTATTCTAAGAAGAACAACCTCAAATCAAACATTACACTATAGTTTGTACCATAAAAGAACCTTAGTAACCTTTCTAACATCACCCATGAGACCTCACTACCATCTTCAACCTAAAAGAATACCACCATAGCTGATAAGAACCACCTTACAACCTAGCCCTAACAAACCCAATACACCCCTTGATAAACTAGTCAAACAACTTAGAAAAAGGGAGATAGATGAAAGGAAGAGGAAAGGTCTATGCTGCTGATGCCAAGAAAAATATACATATAAGCATAGATGCAAGAACTCTCAGATCTTCATAATTATAGTGTAATAAGAAACGGAGATGAGCCTCAAGATACTTAAGAAAGTTCAAAAATGTCAAACAACTATGCACAAGAAGAAAGACCAATGATATCATTGAATGCAATAGATGGATTAGCTAAGTATTCAACCATAAAAGTGGACAGGTTTATGAAGAAGTAGCCAATGTTACTATTGATAAACACTAGCAATACACATAATTTTTTAAATGCACCCTTAGCCAAGAGGTTAAAGTTAATGCTCTAATTCACTAGCAAAGTCAAGGTGTCAATAGCAAATGAAAAACAAGAAGAGAAATAAAGAGAAGTGGCAGTTGGGGATTGGGTGTATGTGAAGCTCCACCCCTTTAGAAGAAATTTATTAAACAACTCCTCACTCCACAAATTAGCTGCCAGGTACTTTGGACCTTACAAGGTTTTACAAAGAATGGGGAAGGTAGCTTACAAGCTTTGGCTACTTGAGACATTAAAGGTACATCCTGTGTTCCACATCTCACTTCTCAAGAAGCATTAAGGGGACAACATCCCATAGCCAAGGACAATTCTCCATTGTGCTCGAGAAAATCCTTGCTAGAAAAGTGGTCAAGAAGGGGAACCCACCCGTCACACAAATCCTTATCCAGTGGAAGCACTCAAATGAGGAAATGCCACTTCAAAACCACTTACTGCCATACAAGAGCAATTCCCTGACTCCCCCACCTCGGTCACCATTACGAATCCTTAAGGACAAGGATTAATTTTGCAAACGAAATGAATTGTTAGAAGGGAATAGAAGTGGTTAAGAATTAGTTGGGAATCAGTTAAATAACTATATAATTGTCAAGAAAAAGGGATGTTAATATTATTTAGGAAGGGAAAAGATGTTGTAACAGACTTGTTCACTCTTATGTGCATATAAATAAGAGTGACTCAAGATGAAAAGCATGCATTGATTGATTGAGTAAAAAGGGAGGAAGCGCTGGTAACTAAATTATCGGCCATTCAAATTCTCTGTGTATTAGAGTGTGTTTAGAACACTTAAAAATTCATAATTTAATTAAAATAATTTTTTAAAATTTAATTTATTTTTAATGTAATTTACATTGAAAATCAATTTTATTTGATTTTTCTTTCTAAATATGACTTTCAGTGTGGTTTTCAAACCATCAAAATTGATGAGATTTTACAACCAATAATTGATTTGGTGATTAAAAAAATACTTTTTTAATCCTGCATTATTTCTATGATGTAACATTGAAATACAAAATTATTGTAAAATTAACAATTTAATTGAATTCTATATATAACTTTAAAATATAATCTAAACAGTTGAATTCACTTGAATTGAATGTTACTAAATCTTAGATTTATTTTAAACACAAAAATTAATTAATCAAATGAATTCAATTAAACTCATTAATAAAAATTAAACTGAATTCTTGGCAGAAGTAATTCAAAACATATGCCAAAAAACCAACAAAAAGAAAAAAGAAAAAAATTGAGCAAGTAGGAATTAAATAGAACAAACTTGAACATATTGACAAAAACCGATCAAAATGAAGATGCGGAGAAATTGAAAGCATACACTTGAATGCTGGATATCCTCTTGGTCGTATCACACTACGTACCACTTTTCCGGTCCATCAGCTTGACTCAGAGTTTCTCTACATTAATTAAAAGTCCAATTTTTCCTCTTGGTCTTCATCCCAAACTTGGCATTTGCTTTTCCTGGACGGTAGAGGCTGGTGAACGGAAACTCAGAGAAGTAATTAAAGTGATTGGACATTAGCATTCCGTCTCATAAGGACTCGCTCAATGGGACTTAGTCGCAGTCATAAGTAACACATGACATATCTCCGTGACTCTCTCCAACCTGAAATTCAGCTACGTTGAGCTGAGTTTTAATTATATTTAAATTTATTTATTTAATATAAATCAAGTTTGAACTTTAATTAAGTTTAAAAATTATGACTAAATTTCACTTTTTAATAAGCTAGTTGAAATTAAACAAATTATATGAATAGTGTCATAAATATAAAAATATATTATAAATCTCTTGTCCCAAAAGACACATACGTGTTGGTGCATTGTGAAATTTTAATCATTTTATATTGTTTGTACTCATAACTATATTATACGAGGAAAAAAAGAAACTGTTGAGACAGGTGCTATGCTGGTATGAACATATTTAACTAGTAAAAAAGAATAAAAGCATTTATTTTATGTATGTTCAACCATATATGAATATATATATATATATATATATATATATCTATATATATCTATTATTTTTTAATGATATAGAAACTATTTTTCATCTTATGTTTTTTAATATAATCCTATATGAGTAAAAGTTATGAAATTTTATTTATAATAATATTATTGCTTGCTGAGCATTAAATTTTTAAGCTCAATTTATTTTATTGAATGAGCTTAATATATTATTTAAATTTATTCATTAGTAAATTAGTCAAATAAAATTTAAGGTTTTTATGAATTAAATCTGAGTAGTTCACCAGCACTTCGGTCATTTCCACCCTTGATTTTCCCTTTTCATTTGATGCTCCTAACAACCAAAACCAATTAGAAAGAATGAAACATAGAAAATATCTCCCCAGTTTATCAGTGCCGTCCTTTCCTTTGCTTCATTTTCGTTCCTCAATGGGCCAAAACTCCTCTCATCCATGCAATGAATTACCAAGGACGGAAGGTTTCGAAACAACAACAACAACGATGATAACAATAATAATAATAATAATTAATCTTTCTCCGGCCACCACCTTGTGATTTAATTTGCCTTCGATTGGTGTTTCCATCAAAGGCAATGTCTCATTCTGCAATAGATCTTAACTTCCATTCCTCCTCCTCCTCTTCCTCCTCTTCCTCCCATTCTCCTCCAGCTACGGCGTACACCACCTCGCCGGTGATCCTAGCTTTTACGCTCGGCATCCTTATATGTTTCCTTGTGGGTTTCTGCTTTATCTACTTGTGTAGATGTTGTTTCATGAATCTCCTCTATTCTTGGGCCTTCCATCGCCCCACCTCTGACAACCTCGTTCATCAGATTCATTCTCCCACTGCCGCCGCATCTCCATTCCGAGGCCTCGATCCGTCGCTGCTTCAAATCTTCCCCACCTTTCCCTACGCCTCCGTGAAGGAGTTCCATGGGAAGAATAAAAGCTATAGCCTAGAATGTGCCATTTGTTTGTTAGAGTTTGAGGATGATAGCTTCCTCCGCCTCTTGACCGTTTGCTGCCATGTCTTCCATCAAGAATGTATCGATCTCTGGCTTGGGTCCCATAAGACATGCCCTGTTTGTCGGACAGATCTTGATTCGCCAATGGAAAAATGTCAGGAAGACCAAATAAACAGAGAGTCCTTAACAGAGAATAATAATAATGAGACACGCATTGATGTAAAAGAAGAAGAAGAAGTATCTACGACCCAGCAAGTGGGAGAAGGAGAAGATAAGAGGTTTTCACGGTCACACTCGACGGGCCATTCCATAGTTGTGATAAGAGGTGAAGGAGGAGGAAATAACCAAAAGAATGATGATAAATATACGTTGAGATTGCCAGAACATATTCAGGTTAAACTTATAAGAGGAGGAGGACATAACTACGCAAAAAGTTGTGCCACTTACAAAGAGATGGCAACACTATGTAGAAAATGTTCCTATGCTGAAGCGATATCGAGCTGTACTTCCTGCGAGAGTTTAAGGGTTTAATTCTTTCTATAATGAAAAATGGTAATGAGGATATATGAACATTATCAGCTAGTTAGGGCACTGACTGGTATATGCAAAATCCCTTTTTAAACCTATAACTACTGATAAATCTATGACACTTACGTTTGGCACTTTACAAAAGTATCAGTGTCTGGGCAAAATTTGCCAAAGGAAGAGCAGGCATATATCCAGAGTACTAACACCACGAGAGACTTCTCTGGAAAAGATTAACTACTAACATGGGCATCTGGCATTATGAGGATTCGAATTTATACCATTTGGATGACTGCGAAGCTCTAATCAAATTCTTTTGTTGAGTATTCGCTTTTGATTTTTGTCTTCTTTGTTTTCAATTTTATTGTTTCCTTTTTCATCATCTAAATTTTGTTGTTTGCATTTTAGGATATCATGAATAATTAATCAACTAGAATAACGACTGGTATAAATGTTTATGTTCACAGCTCTTGGAGATTTTATTTATAAGCTATAATTTCTTCTTATAGGTCTATTGAATTTTAGGGAATTAATATCCAAACATCAATTTTATATATAAGGAATTCAACCGACATATAAATTTTATATATTAAAACGTAGTCTTTTTTAGGGGCAGGGGGATATCAAAACGTAGTTTAATTTTGTATGATACATGTATATTGATCCCTATTGATAATTTTAACATTGAATATATATTGTTAATCTTGAATTTCCAGTTGATAAAACATGGAATTAGCATTAACTCGAGTTATAAGATTCTGGCGGATACAAAACATTTAAAAAATTTGTAACTATTGTGTTTTTTTTTAAAATCAATTTAGTACAGTTGTACAGATCAAAGTTTGAACTCAAATTGATATTGCAGATATATGGGCTACTAATCTATCGACACAATAAAGATTTCCCAGCTCATTGTAAGGATATAATAGCTTTTAATAAAACATATAAACATTGATTATCAACTAATGGGTTAAATTTAATCCCATAATATCTTACGTTAAATTTATAGAATTTTTTTAATTACAGTCAAAGGCATTTCAAAGTTAGCACATTTAATATTATTGGCCAAATGAAAAAAGTTAGCACATTTAAGATTCTATTTTTAAAATACTACCTAAAATGATTGAATTCAAATTAATAAAAAGAGATACTATTTATTTGAGTTAACTCATTTAGATTAGTTTGAAACCATGTGTTGCTCCCAATTATGTTGATATTAGCCATTAAACATTGATGTTTGTTTATGATATTATTTACAAGAGAATTATTTCCCGTTATAGGACATTGGACTATGTCTTAGATATCATACAGATATATAGAAATCCACATATATATATATATATATATATATATTGTTTTTTTAATTTTATCCAACCATAATGTTTTATTGAAAAACCTGTTACACGATGTGCGGCCCATTTTTGGAAAGAGAAAGTGCTCTTTCTGTTTTTTTTTTTTATGTGCAACTCTTGAACTGTAAAATATGAAAAACAATTTTTTTTTTAATAAAAAAAGGCCAATTCCCTTGTTTGGGGGCACGGAAGTGCTGCTCAACTTGAGCCGCAAATACCCCAAACCCCGAAGGTTGTGAGTTTTGTGCATGTTGTTCACCTTCTAGTTTCCGGTGCATGCTTGACGTCGTTCTTGTGGTCTACCAATGTAAGTTTGTGGTTTGCGTATATGAAAGCTTGTTTGGTGAAGGTTTTTGAGTTTCTTCTCCTTGTTCTTGTAGCAGTTTTATTTGAGTTTTGTGTTTAGCTATCTATTGTTTTTGCCTGTCTATTGCTTTGATGTCATGACTTGGGTGTGTGGTTGGTTAGCATTATGTATCGTTAGTATCAATTTTCATGAGGTTATAGGTGGTCTGAGAGTAGTGCACCTGGGTATGAAACTATGACTTTCAAGCTCTAGCGGTGGTTCTGGTGGTGATGGCTCCTTTGTTTTTCAGTTGCCAAAACAGGGAATGTTAATTTTGATTCCTCATTACTTAGCTTTTCTCGTCAGTATTAGGGAGTTGTTTGCTGGGTATTTTCATGGATACTAAGGAACTTCCAGTTTATAGGTTGCGAAGGATTCTTAATTCATCTTGGAAGCTTTAGGGGAATGTCATGTTTATTGGTAGAAATAGGACTGTCTTCTTTCTTCAGTTTAGGGATCATGAAGACCAGCGTTATTCCATCATAATGGGCCATGGGCAGTGGAGAATTCTTTCATGGTTATGGAGCAATGGCCCAATATGGTTTTATCTAGACTTCGAGTTTTATAGGTGCCAATATGGATTCAACTTTGGGGTTTGCCTCTTGAGTATTTTAATGAGGGTGTGACTGAAGTTTTGGGTAATATGTTAGGTGATTTTTGTGAGTATAATGGTATGAAAGGGCCTACACATAACATTAGATTCAAGCGGATTAAGGTCTTGGTTAACCCTTCTCTTCCATTGTTAATGGTGTTTTTGGTCAAGCTTGCTGATGGTAATCACATTTAGGTCGACTGTAGGCATGAAAGGTTGTTTCAGATTTGTTGCTAATGTGGGCGTATGGGTCAAGTTGATAGGGATTGTGATTGGGATCACCCGAATGTGCAACATGTTGTTCAAGTGCATCAGGATCAGGATCCCATGTTTCAAAGGTATAGTGTGGGATTTGCTAAGGATTTTAGATATCCATTTGTGTTTAAAGTTTAATATTGCTTTTTACACCAAGTCTGAGACATGAAAAACTGCTAAGGTACGATCGTGGGATACCTCTCGTGGTGGTTATTATTGTGTTAAGGATTTTAGTCTAGTTTCTATTTCTGAACCTGATAGTTCTTGTTAACCTCAATCTGGCTATAGATCAGTTTTATCATGAGTCCAGTACTTCGAATAATTCTCGCTCATCTTTTGAATCTGATCCTAAAGAAGTTGTGCCTGTTCCATCTCATATGGATATACAGCAGAATGAGAACCTTGGTTTTGTTGATGCTGCGAATTCTCATGACCAGGGTGTTCTCCTCAGGACTCTCCCATCCTTGATGTTGGAATACAAGAGCTGCTTGCTCCCATGGAAGTGGTTGAGTTGCTGATGGTTAACCGGATGTAGTAGGGCGATACTTCTCCTCAACACATGGAGTATGTGGCACCATCTTTGGTAAATGACCTGCCTCCTTCTCTTTCTCCCGTCGATTTTGATATTAATGCCTTCTGTGAAAATCTAGGGTGCACTTGCAGGATGATGGGACTAATTCACGTGGCTCATTTCTAAGGAGCATGACTTTCGGTGGGTGTGGACCATCGTTGTCGTTCACGGGACTTGGTATTGCAGTGGGCCTCTTCTATTTCAATTGCCTATTTGGATCTCTTTTTTCATCAGGTTGTTGAATATAGGTGTGGGTATCCAAATATACTTTTAGGTTAGCCAGCTCTTCATCTAAATTTACAATCCTACCCTATTTTTTCAAGTTGTGTGGCCCACATGCTGAGTTAGGCCGTGGCCTTGGCTTGAGTATGCAGTGTTGACCTGGGTTTTGTGTTGCATTCAATTTATTTCCCATAGAATTTCAAAGTGTTGACTTGGTATTATGGACTTCAAATTCATTGATTTCATTACCTGTTGGGCTTCAATTTATGCTAATTTCCTCGATTAATCCTAATTATCTCAGAAGTTGGTATTCCTTTGCATCTCTTTGTTTGGCCTGCAACCCGTTGACTTGGATGTCTTGGAATTGGTTTGATCCACCTGATATTACACGAAGCTGAGATTTTGGTGACGCTTATTTGACTGACATTGATTTATCAGGTTTTTCTATAGTTCGGCCTCAAGTTCCATCTAGTAAGAAGCATCATTGGAGGGATGACTCATTTACACGTGTGGTTCAACAGAGGATTGTGAATGTCCTCGATCCTATTCAAGAGATAGAGGAACTTATTAAGCCTTCAATTACATTGCTTGAAAGGTTTATGGAAGCTTTTCCGCAAAACTTTCACCCTCACCATGATTGTCTTTAGTTGAAACCGTCCCAATCTTAGTATAGCCACGACAGTTCAACGATTATGTATGTTAATATATACACATAATCTTAATTTTTTTTTATGGAAACTAAATAGTTGTTGGTTTGATTGTTGTGGCGATATTGGTTTTTTAGTTATAGTTAAGTTTTTGGTTAAGATACGATTGGTTATAGTGGTGACATTTTTTTTTAAGATGTCATAATGGATATGACTGTCAACTCCTTGACTTTTCTCTTTATTGGTTGCATTTCCAGGTTGTTGACTTGCAAGGTCAATTTGTTTATTACCTTTGTTTATGGGTATATAGCTTTATCTAATCGATATTTCTTATATGATTAGTTTGAATTGAATGCTTTATCAGATTCTTGGCCTTGGTAGTCTATTTGTGATTTTAATCAATTACTGCACTTACAGGAGAAAAAAAAGGGTCATGTTTCTTTGATATAGGGTGGGAGTCAATTTTGTGAGATGATAGATACTAGTCAATTTGTACATATTAGACTTGGTGAAGTGTGGTACAAGTAGACTAATAATAGGCAAGGTGATGATATTATATAGGCTAAATTGGATCAGGTGTTGTGTAATCCCTAGTGGATTTACTTGTATCCCTATTCGAGATTGCAAACACTCATTTTAATAGGGTCTGATCATGCTCCACTGATGTTTAGTATTAATCTTTTATTACCTTTTAGGAAACGCCAATTTGGTTTTGAATACAAAAATTTTTGTTAAGTTTCGACAATGTAAGTTTATTGTACATAACAAATTGATTGAATAGGTGAATGGTTCTTATTCATATAAGGTTGCTAGTAAATTAATCTTAAGTAGGATCTTAGTGCTTGGAATAAGTCTCAATTGGTCTTATTAAACTATATATTAGGGATTAAAAGGGCAATTGTTACAAATTTGACAGTGACTTTTTAATGAGAATTTGGAAAGGATGAATAGGGAGTGTCATCAAAATGTGAAATTTTGGTATGATTGTGAGGAGTCTTTATAGGCTCAAAAACATTGGCCAAAGTAGTTAATGTAAAAGGATCGAAATACTAAGTATTTTCATAATCTAATTAAAAAACAAAAAATCAATAATTTCATTGTCTGACTAAAGGATGATAATAGCAATTGGATTTAGGATTTGAGTCACATTGAGCATCTTATAGGGGCATAATCCAAGCAAGTATTTGCATCTCACTCAAAATTATTAGTAGAATATATTTTGCAAGAGTTACATTAGTTTCCTATTCCTTCTTTGTCTAAAGTTCTCATACCAAAACTCCAAATTGGTGTTACTACTGCTAAGATTAAGCATGTTGTGTTTCAATTAAAAGCTAATAGTGCCCTTGGTTTGAATGGTTTTCGTGCCAAATTTTTTCAAACCTATTAGGATGTAGTTAAAGGGGATTTGATTCGAATGGTTCAGGGTTCTTTCTAGCACGGTTATTTATTGAATGTTTTAAATAGATTATATATTATTATTTCTAAAACATGAAACACCTCAATCTCTTAAAGATTATAGACTTATTGGTTTGTGCAATATAGTCTATAAATTGATTTATGAGATTATGTGTAATCATTTGAAAGAGGTGTTAGCAGAAGCTATTGTGCCAAATTAGAATACTTTTTTACTTGGATGTTTGATTTTTGTAACATTATCTTGGCCTTTGAATTTTTACATAAATTATATCTTGCAAGGTCTAATCAAACTTGTTAATATGCGTACAAATTGGGTATTGCCAAAATATATGATAAAGTGTATTGGAATTTTTAGAAGTTGTTTTACAAAGAATACTCTTCCTATCAATTTAGATATAGTTTATTATGTAATGAGTTTATGTTATTTCTTATCAATTAATTGCTAATAGCCATCCTATAGAATTGTTTTTCCCTCAGCAAGGATTCAGACAAAAGACCCTTTTCCTTATACTTATTTATGTGTTAACATTTTATCCTATATGATTTATAAAGGGGAATAGACTAAAGCATGGCATGGCATGGCATTCGAGCATCTTGATGCTTGCCACTAGTATCACATTTGATGTATATTGATGACACATTATTATTATTTTTTAAAGCCACAAAGCTTGTGTGCCATGAGGTTCATGATATTTTGCTTCATTGTAGTAGATTTTCATGTCAATGTGTTCATCCTAATAAATCAAAGCTTGTTTTTAGCTCACATGTCTCATATAGATTAAAGAAACAATTATTTGGGGTGTTTGGTGTGAAATCTAAGAATAGAATTAGGAAATATTTAGGTACACAAGTCGATATAAACTGATCAAAGACTCAATTATTTTGAGATGTAGTGGATAAAATATATTAAAAATTACATACTTGAAATGTCTTAAAAGACAAGAGTTATTTTAATCAAATTAGTTCTCAGTTCCTCTTTGACATATTCATTATCTTGTTTTGAACTTTCTTAAAAATATTGTCATGAAATTGACATAAAATTGTCTAATTTTTTTAGGGTTTTTCTAACATTAAGCCAAAGTCACATTTGCTCAAATGACCTAAGCTTTGTCTTCCTACCTTTGTGGGACGTCTTGGATTTTGTAACATCCTAAAATTATTTAATATAGGTTACTAAGAGAAAATAATTAAATTGAAGATTTTTAAGGAAAAACAAATAAATCAGGAATTTTCAAAAAAAAATTATTTAGGAAATTTTTAGAAGAATAAATTTGATTATGGGTTTAAAATTAATTTAGTGAAAATTTAAAAATTTACCCTAAGAAAAATTAATTAAAGCTTATTATTCTCTAAAACTTAATTAATACATGATTTAGAAAGCCTAAAGGGGAAAAATAAATTAAAACCCATTAGAAATAGGATGGTCCATCACCTAAATCCATAACCTATGACTCATTTCACTCAACATATCAACCTTAACACACTCTGCCTCCCTTATTCATGTTGGAACACATTGGCAGTCAAGAGAGGCATTGAAAAACATAGGAAAGAAGAAGCTTGAGGCTAACTTTAGAGTTCTAATCTATTAGGAATATGTAAGAGTTGGCTTAAGTGAATGAAGAGAAAAACATTCCTTTCCTTTTCCTCTTTCATTTGAACTGAATGACTCTTAATTTGGTGATAGTTTATTAAACTGTAGGTCAGAAAATTTAGGATTTTGTGGGATTTTAATGGAGAAATAGAATAAGAGGTTTAAGTATTCATTGGGTAAGTAAATCCTTTTTATTTATACTATTATTCTATTCAAATTCTAGCTTGAAGGTTGATTTTTATGTATGGCCATGTATATGTGTGAAAATTCAAGAAGAAATGGTGACTTGTTATGTTAGCTTGAATTCTTGAGCTCAAATTAGTGATTTTGTGACTCTTGGAAGTTTGGGTAAGTTGAAACTACATGATTATTGGGTTTTTGACCTTTTAAGTTGATGAATATGTATTGGTTGTTTATGGTTGCTATAGGATTATGTCCTTACTTAATAGCTATTAGTGGCTATTTTGGAAGTGAAAATTATCACTTAAGGTAACTAAGGTTTAATTCCATTTATATTTGTTGTGTAACCATATTAATTACTTGTATATACGTGATTGTGTTTTATATGATGCTATAATTGAGTTTAACTACTTGTAAATATTTCATCTTGGATGTCGTAAGTATGTCCTAATGATTACCATGGACCTTACAGTGTGTTTTGGTAGAATGGAAAGCTATGGACCTCGCAAGTGTGTTCTAGCTACTTGTGAGAAGTTATGGACTTCATAAGTATGTCCTGCACACTGTTTGAGTTACTGGTCAATGACCATGATTTTTGTTGTCAAACTTCCTATTTTTGATTTATTAAATATGGCATAATGAATGATGATTTTACCATATATAGCTTTATGCTTGATTGCCTATATGAATGTGGATGAAAATTGCCTTTAGTTATTGAGATTTTGTAACTCATCTTGGTTGTGGGCTAATGTATTTTTTAGGTTAAGATTCGAGCTCCGATAAGGATAAACAATAAAAAGCTGGATTGGATTAGGCTACGTTTACTTTTTAGATAACCTACATTTGGGTTTATGTATTTTAATGACTTATAACTAACTTATAATTTGTGATATGACATGCCAAGTGAATGACTTTCATCTTTTAATGAGTTGTACATGTAAAGATGATGGATAAGTATTTTAAATTATACCAAACTATTTTGTAAAGGGATCTCACATGTAATTATGGTTTACTTTGAATTAGCTTGTGTTTTATGTTAAATTATATGCATGTTGACTTTTATAGCTCAAATGGCATTGTATGGCTGTTGATCATTACTTGATTGGTCATGTAGAATTGCCATAACGTTATATTTGGTTGTTGATCTTAGAAGCCTTAGTATGATAGTTGCTAGTTGTCAAACCTCTCTCTTTAGAAGAGCTAGACTATGAGATAAAAGTCTAACCCTAATGAAGTTCAGCATACTTGTAAATAAAATCCTTAAATACCTAGCTAAAACCAAAGATAATTAAAGCTTTTTAAGACAATTTAACCTATATGTTTTTATCTGATTAATCTCAATTGATAGGCCTCCAAGTTATGGTTCCAAGACTAGATAACTTATATAGGAGATAACCACTACTAAACCATACCTATAATAACTATAACTTAATAAGCTTTCTAAACCTACCTAGAAATCTTGTCGACAAGGCCAAGATCTTGTTGACAAAGTTTTAGATTATATTACTAAGACTTAACCAAAATTAGACTTACATCAGTTTACAAGGTATAAAATCTTGTTAACAAGATTTACAAATAGTCTACAAGATCTTGTGTCATATTTCAAACCTTGACTTTTGACACAATACAAACCCTATTAACAAGGTCGTAACCCTGTTGACAAGGTCTCGACCAAAATAGTTGTAACTTCTCAATTTATTGCCAAAACCTCATAAACATACTTAAACCACAATATTCTCACATTATTATATAAGGACAAAACTACCAGATATCATTTATTAACTCATAAAATCATATAGTATCAATATACTAGAATATAAGCAAAAGCTAGAGTATAGCTCTATATACATCAAAAGCTCGCGACATAGAACTAGCTTAGCATTTTTCTACATATACATATGAACTCAAAATAAGCCTTAGCCATCTACATAATCTATAGAGCATATGTATAACCTTTCCAAAACATATTTACATAAAACTTATAAAGTGTGGCTATCTATACAATATCAGCTACAAGGCTATTTCTTAGCTTGCTTCTCATTCTTCCTGCTAGAACTCTTCCTTAAAAAAATAAAGTTGTTATTTCCTACAAGGGGGTAAGGTCAAAATCCTATTAGTTATTTTATCTTTCAATACATATTTATACTCATGAACTCGAAATCAGAATGGCATACAAGCATATATAAATGAAAAGGAACATGTATATTTGATTGTATATAAGAAAACTCAAGCATATCATGTATCGTATATATCTCAATCTTATTTATCTCAATATGGCTAACACCACGAAAACCTCAAAACTAAACCATATAATGGAATTTGCCTTAACCTTGGAAACTAATAACTATGATGTGGAATTTGCCTTGACTCCAAAACAAATTCTCATGAGTAATCAAATAAACATCTCAAACTAATCATAAATCATGCATACAATTTCAATTCAAAGACTTCTATAATCAATAAAACACAAAATCAATCAAATTAAACTTACCAACTCAAATATTTAACTTCCAATTTATCAAGAGCAAATTTCAAACTCATGAACATATCCTAAAAGCTTCACATTCTCGACCAACACATAAGAAAAGACAATTTTTTAATTTCAATTCCAAATTTTAATCAACAAAGCAACTTTTAACAATTATAAGGCAAACTTAAGTGTACTAACTCAATTGCTCAATTTTCAATACATTAAAAACCAACATCCAAGCTTATAAAAAATTCCTCCTTTCATTTAATTCATGGTCAATAAGTAGCAAAACAGTCCCATCAAATTATTCTAAAAGCAAAATTTTGACAATTAACAATCTACAATTCAAGAAAGAACCCCAACTTACCAATTTCAAGCTTTGATCACTCTTTCATCTAGGTAGCTTCCAAGCTTCTAAAATCAAATAATTTCTCTCCTTCTTCAACCTTAAACCCACAGTCAAAAGCATAATACAACCTATCAAAATAGTCCACAAAACCAAAACTTAAAAGGACAATTAACAAGGATTTTACCTCAAAATCACAATTTCAATTTTCTTCCTTTTTATTTTGCTTTCTTTAGCTTTCAATATCTTCTCTTCCCAAATTCCTTGTAGCATAAAAATTTCACAAATTAAAAATCCAATCAAAGCATTTTGGAGAATAAAAAGATAGCACAATTTTTATAAAAAGTACCTTAGCTAAAAACTATTTTTTCCTTGGCATGCAAAGCTTTAAAATTATGCTTCCATTGAGTTCCTCATGTCATTTTCTCTTTGTCGATTTTGTTATGCATGAGATGGTTTAAGGGAATAAAAGATGATAATGGTTAATGGCACTGTTGATTGGGGCCAATTAAAGAAAGTCAGTGGAGTTGAGGTTAATGGAAGATGATGTCACCATATATTATGCTTGAGTCAAATTGCTTTAATCCTAATTTCCGTTGTCTTTCTCACCATTTTGGTTCCTCCACTGCACTTCTAGTGAAGTCTAACATGCAGCAAGTAAAATAAAATAAAAACAAATGTATCTTAATCCATTAAATCACCCATTAGCACTATTTGCACCAAAAACAAATACACCCTTGTTTTAATTCCTTTTTAATCACAACAATTAACTAGCTACCACTCAAAGTTTCTCCTAAATCTCTTCTATCTCTTTTTAATTTATTTTCCTGAATTTATATTATTTAAATACTTAAATTTTCATAAATTCAC
This sequence comes from Erythrophleum fordii, assembly GCA_032878935.1. NCBI lineage: Eukaryota > Viridiplantae > Streptophyta > Magnoliopsida > Fabales > Fabaceae > Erythrophleum > Erythrophleum fordii. The sequence goes on from JAVQMF010000029.1 coordinate 7,362,557, forward strand.
TCATATCATTTTATCACTCAAAAGCTCTAATTTCTTATTTTCTCTCAATTTCTCTTACTTGAGTCTTTCTTTTAACTCCATAATTATTTTTTAATTAATTAGGATGTTACACTAGTTGTGAGTTATAAGTGTAAGGAAGTCATGTGGTCAAATTTTGAGTTTATAAATGCTTTGTGATTCCAAGGTTTAAAAATACTTTCTTTTAGTATTTGAAACTTGTGAAACTTAGTTTAAGCTCAAATGGTCATGTATTGATGAATTTTAAGTATATAAGTTGTTAGTCCCATTTTGCATTCTTGCTGTTAAGAACTTAATGTGCTGTCATGGATTTATTTTTTTAGCATCCCATCTTAAATTAGCCTTTATGGGTGTTTATAGATGTTTGATCACTTGTCCTTAAGTTTCTATATTATTATAGGGTATATTTAGAGCCAATAAAGGTGTCCCATATCCATTTGTTTAAGTTAGGAGCTAATGGTTAAAGTGTGATTATTTGTACATTAAATTTTCACTAATTCTAAGCCTTTTGTACAAGGGACACCGTGATGCCAATCAAATAGAGGCTATGACAACGCAGCATGGCCTTGTGGTGCTATAGCATAATCCTTTGAAGCTACGCCACTGTGCAAGTGTCTTATACCCTAACTACCTTGGGTCAGTGTGCCATGATGCTACATATGTCTTTTGATTTTTAGAAGACTTTTTGTTTGTTTTGAGTATGGTCAGGATTAGATTTCAAGTATGGTCTTAGGCTAATATCTTAAGGTCTTAATGAGTAATCTTGGGAGTTAATTACACTCCTAATATTTTAGGTACTTAATCTTCTTATAATGAACATTAAGCCTAGCAATTTGTTTACAATAAAAGTTTTAATTAATTCATATTTTTGGAGTTGTTAAGATTGTTTTTATAATTAATTAACCAAATCTTTTTATTTAATCCATAAGTTAGTCTTTAATTAGAACTAGGTGCTATAGATTTAAATAAACCCAAACTTCTAATTAGACTTTATTGGAAAAACATGTTTGGCAATTAGTTTATAATAGTTTAAGATGTCTTTTTACACAGCTTTTAAGCCCTAAATATTATAAAGTGGATTATGATGGGTATTTAACCTCTCATTCCACAATCATCTAGGTTTGGAAAGGGATTAGGAAGATTGGTTTAGTGATATGTGATAATCTTTAGTGGCAAATTGGAGATGGTATTAGAATTTCTTTATTTAACGTCTACTGGTGGCTTATGCAATCAAGTGTTCTAATACTATTTCAAATTGTTAGAAACCTTATTTTGCATAACCAAGGAAGGTAGAATATTTAGGTTTTATCATAATTATATTTTGTGAAGCAAGTTTAACAAATAGGTTAAACTTCTTTTTCCATTACAAGTTAAGAGGATTTGTTTTTTTAGAAAGGAAATTGTTCTTGTGTGTATAAGGTTTCAGATAGGTATCGATTGTTACTTCATGGCTTGTCTTCTAGTAGTTTGGGGAGTTTTACTACTTGGGATAATTTATGGAAGCTTCAACTTCCATTTTGGGGAGAGGTATGTAACATTCGACTTGTCATAAAAACACCGAAATGAGTCAATTTGAAAAGCAAGTCCCTTGAAATGAATGAGTTGAAGCTAACTAAACTTAGAATAAAATTTCAAATAATGAAAAATGAAGATCCAAGGTCCAAGATGCCCGAAAACTAGAGTCAAGTTAGTTCAATAAAATTGTCGAAAGTATGATAGCATTTTAATAAATATGGACACTTTTTGGAAAACTCACAGGAAGGCTTTTTAAATGAAAAATTTAAGCTTTTTAGAGTTCTCAGAGGTTCTGAAAGCCATGGGAACCCCCGAGACAGTTAAAACTCCTTCGATGTACGTTTTTTAATGTCGATTAACTCAAACTTTGATATTTTCATTTGGGAAGGTTTTAATTTAAATTGAGTAATTCCAAAGTTATTTTATAAATTAAGGATTTAAAGTTTACGATGGAAAAGATGGTTTTTAAAAAAGAGTTAAAATGCGCCTAAAATGAATTAGACAAAAAAAAAGGACGTAAACAAAATTTTTAATGAACAATTTTCTTCCCATTTGGTTTATATGAGGCATCTCACTTCTCTCTTCATCTAACTAAATTATTGTTCTATCTAAAATAGAGAGAGACCAAGAGGGAGAGATGCATAAGAAGGTGGAAGAAAAGAAAGAAAAAGTCAAGATAAGATAAGGAAAATTTAAGGTTTTCATGGTTCTTCCTTTAGTAGTTCTATTCTCCTCCTTGCCACCTTTCTTTCCATGGCTTTGGTGAATGATATAGGTTTGTTTTAGGTGTGATTCAAAGGAAGAAGGTTAGACTTTGAAAGAGAAACCTATACCAAGTGAAAGAGCCTTTGAAAAAGCTAAGAAATCAAGGAATTTCTTCTTACTTTGTTGCTTTCTCTTCCTTACTTCTTTTGTGCTTGCTTTGGCCACCTTAAGAGCTTGTAAAAAGGAGCAAATCCTGACCAAGAGCAAGCATGAAACCTATTATTTAGACTATAGGAAGCTAGGAAATGCAAAGAAACTAAAAGGAAAACTATTAAAATTCAAGAAAGCAAAGCTAGGGATTCTTGAACACATGATAAAATCTAACTTTCTTTAAGAATATTCTAACTTATGTGAGGGTTTAGTTGAGTCCCTAAGACCCCAAGGAAGCCTCCCAATGCCTTTTCCTTCAAGGAAACAAAGAAAAGTCTATAGGTCCAAAATAAGGTGCTTGTCTCGACCTAAAGGATTTGGAGGACCTAGGGAGTGTTTTAAATTTTTTTTAAGCTTATATTGAGACTAAATATGATGGAAGAACATAAAAAGAAGTTTTGAAAAAATTTTAGAAGCCATAAATTAAGAGTTAGAGGTGTAGGCTCCATACTGTGGCATAATGAAACAACTCCTAACTAGGCTTTCAAAATGTGTGTGATGGCTCCAAGGAGTCTAAATGAAGTCAAGAGTCATAGATTAAAGGAGAAAATGGGACCAAGATCAAGAATTATTATAGTTGCTTCATTAGGTCCCTTATGAAGCCATAATGGTGTCTTAAAACCAACTATGCTTCTCTAGTGTGTGTGTGATGCTAGAGTTTGCTTACATGATGTAATTGGATCCTATTTGATGTGTCTAGGCCAAAAGAACCAAGTCCCACCTCATTGCAAGTGTGTGGCCTTGAGAGAGGAAGAAGAATCAAGGGAAAAACTTATGTTTTGTTCCAAAGGTAGCTCTTTAACCTTTCTTTTATGCATTTTTGGTTGTTTTCTTATCTTTGGATATGTGTATGTATGTTTATGCCATGAGAAATGTGTATAGCTATTTTCTACATGACATGGTACCATTATGTGCATAAAATGTGTTTCATGAATGTGTTATGGCTTGAATGAGTTTGGTGAAGCCAAAAGTCCTTTAGTAAATGTGAGGATGAGCCAAAAGTCCTTAAGATTGGATAAGACAAAGCCAAAAGTTTCAAAAAGAATGAAACTTATTTAAAAGTTTATTAAAAATGGGTAAGGTAAGTCCAAAAGTCCTAAAGAAAAGAAGTGAGGTTAAATCAATGCTTTTGAAAGCCAATATATGATATGTATAAGCTTCTTGCACATGAAAATGAATTTATGTATGGTTACTAGTAGCTTAATGTTCATATATGCATTCTTGGACTTGAAAATATGACTATTATGTATGATTGAAAGGGTTAAGAGCTATTGAGATTTTTGAAATCTCACTCTTTTCTCTTCACTACTAACTATGTCTAAGTGGGCCAAGTGAGCCAAAAAATGGAAACAACCACTCTTAAAGACAAAGATTTTGCCAAAGGATATGCCAAATAATCATTTTGTAGACCTATTGATATCAAATGATATAATTATATATTGTAAATGATATGTAGACACTTGAGCGTATGTAAATGTATGAATATATGATGTATATATTGATTTTGGTACCATATGATTAACTATGTACATTCTTGACATCCATATGCCTAGTATGGGTTATGAAAGTTTGTGTATATGGACAAGTAGCATAGTGGAAATGAGCTCCATGAGATTTTAAGCCAAATAGCATATCTCCCTAGGCTATGTATGTGGTTTTGGACATACCCAAGTTGTCTTGAATAATGAAGAAAATAATTTGACACCATTTTGAACCATTTGAAGCATCAAATTTAACCCTTTTATCAGTTAAACCAAAATTTAATCAAATAAGTGAGTTTTTTTATGAAATTTGGCCATAAGTAGGTCTCATCAAGCTTTTTATAGAGCTAAAAAGTACCTAATTTGGAGCTTTAGAGAATTTATTATGATTTTTTAAAGTTGAAAAAAAAAACAGAATGGCTAGGCGCATTGTTCATTTGGTCAACTCCTTTCCTTATGTCATTTGTAGGATAAATGGTGTCCAATGGCTATGAAATTTTACAGGCATCAACTAGACATGTTGAGCTTTCTATAGCACTTAAGAGCACCTAATTTGGAACTCTATAGAAGGAGAAATTTTTTTTTGAAGTTTCATGACAGTATCAGGGATGTAGCAGGACCTTTGGTATTGTTCCATCAATTTTCATAGGCTAAACACATCTATGTTAGTCTAAAGTCATTTTTAGCCTCTAGTTAACATCTACATATTTCTAGAATGGTATGCTTTACTAGGTTTGATTTTTCTAGAATTAGTTATGAATTTTTTAAATTTATATTAGTAACCTATGATAACAAATCTAGGCATTTAGACCTTTTGTGCTATTCTGTTGTCAATCGTCGTCCAATTGATGTTTTCATGGTTGAAATGATTTTTAACCTATAGTTGACATTTAGATCTTTCCAGAAAGCTATCACATACTTTTTTGTTTTTTGTTTTTTTAGAATTAATTATAATTTTTTAAAGTTGATGCCAAAATCTAAAAACTGAAACCCGTGGCCAACTTGATTTTTTTTTTTTTTTGGTGTGGGGCTCCCAATTCGAATTGTATGTTATGTTTTATGATGTTTATTACTTGTATGGATGGTTTATAAGTAGAGGATGATATTGAAAAATTCACAGGATCCACAAAGCTTAAGATGAATTTTTAAAGTCCTACGTAACGCAAAATAATGCATTAAATTTATTGATTTTCCCATGAATGCAACATGTATGAAGCTTGCTTGTGGGGAGGAAGGACTAGAGGAATATGGTGTCACAAGGTATTTCTATAGTGTTTGTTACAGAATGTTCTCTTGTTGATATCAACTTTTATTTACATCACTTACCTATTGAAAAGTGTTGTCCATTTTGTCATGGGTTATATGAATCAATTAATCATATATTTCTATTATGTCTTTTTGCTTGAGCAATCTAGTTTGGTTCTTCCTTAGGTTTATGTGATGATTAACTTTCTTTGAATGATATCATGGTATGGTTATAATAATGGTTTGTGCAAGTCCTGCTTTTTCAATCAGATAGTACTAATTTTATTATGGTCATTAGTTTGCTACTTTATGTGATTTAGTATTGTCATAATTGGAAAACTTTTTAAGATCCTTCTTGTAAACCTAACTATGCATTGCAGATGTTTCATTAACTTCATGAAATTGATTATCTTCTTAGCCCTACTTTGGTTAGCCAACATCAACATGATTCTCTTATAGGCATTTTTACATGGGATGGTCATTTTATACCAAAACATTAGCATTTAATCTTTTAAATGGCTAAACAAAATACTCATCAAACAAAGCATTAGGTTTTAATCTCTGCTTGGTTTGGTCATAGTCTTTTTTGTAAATGGGTTTTAGTTGATAGGAATTATCAACCTCATATGATAGTTTTGTTTGAAATTACTAGGCATGCTTTATGGCTTATTTTTTTCAATAGGCATTGATTGTTAACCCTCAAGCATATCTAATGCGCATTTGTTTGTTCTCTAAATCTCACATTGACTCTTGTAGGCTCAGCATTATGTATTTGTGAATCTATAGATTTTATGACAAGATATATGGAATTTTCTTTTCCATTTTCCATCTTTTAAGATTCTAGTCATTTTGGATAGTTTTGATTCTAGTTTACAACAGGAATTTCAAGAGGAAATTTCTTTTTGTTCTTTTTATTTTTTAACACTTCTTGTTATACATGTGTTATTAAAAAGAATGTTGTTACATATTATTGAAGTTAGGCTTTCCTACTTTGATATTATATACAAAAATTATGTTGCCAGATCCTAATACCACACTTTTAAGCTGAGACACACCTTTTTTTTTCTTTTTTTCTTTTTAGGGAAAAGCTAACATGCTAGCTTATCAGCTATGAGAGAGAAAGATAAGTAAAATTTAATATACACTTTTTCCAAGCATTTAAAACACAGCTATAATTAGATAAAGACATTTGGAAGGAGAAGAAAGAGAGTGTGAGTGAAAAAATTTAATGCAAACTTTTTTCAAACATTTAGTACATAGTTATAATCATAGAGAAAAAGAGAGAGAATGGGAAAATATAATGCACATTTTTTCCAAAACTTTAACATATAGCTATAACCATAGAGAGACCTTTGGAAGGATAAGAAAGAGAAAGTGTGAATAGGAAAATTTAATGCATACTTTTTCAAGCATTTAATACATATCAAAAATCATCATTCTCTTTCATTTTAATTTAATGCACACTTCATTCCAATTTATTCTCTCGTATTTTAGTTATGATTTCTGTCTCTCTCCCTAAACGTCTCACGTTGAGAGGGAAAAAAAAAAAGATGCTTGGTTTTAATTAACCTTAAATTCTCTCTATCCAATTTGTAATAATTATTTGAATTAAAAAAATTAAACGATATAAATTAGCTTTAAACTCTTTGAAATCACCAACCCACACATACAAAGTTTTTATTAGGAAATTTTTTTATGAAGAGTTTTATTAGGTAACTTAGTTAGAAGCCTGATTGACTATACTTATTATATATCCTAATTTTCATCAAGAGGTATGTTATTCATGTTTAGTTTAATAATATATTAATAAAAAAATGTCTTGACAAAACCTTTCATTAAAAAAGGTTTCCGAATAAAAACTTAGGAAAATTATTGATAAGGACTAAAAAATTAAATTAATTTCATAAAGACATTATATTTCTAATTTTTTGTGAATGACTAAAGGACTAAAATTGTAACCTACTCTTACCAAAATACCTTTAATGAGAGAGCTTATTTGTTGCATTTTTTTTTTCTATTCTTTCTACAATGCTCTCTAAAAGGAAATTTAAAAAGGAAGAATGTGTTTCAATTTCTAGCAAAAAGCTTGCCACCTTTCTTTTTCTTTGGCATTACCACCGAGTTCTAGTGGCCATCGATGGTTCCTCAGCTACCAATGATGCCTTCATCACAACTCTTTAGACATTTCTTATAGTCCATTTTTATATTGTGTAAAATCTAGCCATTTGAGGCTATTTATAATCAATATTTAGCTATAGACTAACTTCTTATGAATTGAATCTACATTAGCGTTTAAAAAATTGTCGAGAACAATCAACATTATAAAGCTTGCAAAAATGAAAGATTTTTTTCCATAAAATCTGACCCTTTAAGGTTGTTTTTTAACAAGATTTAGAGTCTAAATCATTTGAAGTCATAAATTCACCACATGTGATGTAGATAGGGAAAAATAAAAAAAAAAAATGAATAAGTATGAGGAGAGGAAATAAACCACATATACGCTCCTACCCCTTTGTATCATTCTCTTTCTGACTTTATAATTGTATAACTATAAAAGATCCAATTTCCAAGATTTAGCCACATATTTATTTATTATGATTCAATCTACATTAGCCCTCAAAAAATCTACTTTTGATGGCTAAAACCAAAAGTAAGGTCATCTTAAAAGTGAAGGTCAATACTTTGATAATTGATGCATCATTAATACAAAGATTTGCAATAGCTGAGGCCTGGCAATCAATGCATTATGGGTATCTATGCCAATGCATATAGCTAGGTGGAACTAAGGAATACAATAAAAAGGGTAAAACAAAAAAGGTAACTACTATATCATTTCACTAACTCTCCATTTGGTTTGTCATAATGCAAACATATTCCTTTTATATAATTTGTGTAATATCGATTATATCCTTGTGATAATTACTTCATCCATCAAATTATCATTTTAACCATTAGATTATCTTTTTAAAAGTAGAGTACAAAAGTCATTTCATATCTCATCTACTCACTTTTTACATTCTATTCCCCTTTCCATCATTCAATCAAATATACCCTAAAAGTATTTTGGTGAGAGCATGTTATACTTTTGATTCTTTAGTCCTTTATAATAAATTAAAAATATAAAATCCTTAGAATTATTTAATTTAACTTTTTCAGTCCCTATCAATAATTTTCCTTAAATACTTTATATGTGTCACCAAAAGTCTGTCTCTTTTTACTTTTTCTTTCTCAATTAATATCATTTACTCTTTTTCTTTATTCAACTCAAATAATTAGAAAGGGAAAGAATTTAGAGTTAATTAATACCAAAACACAAATTGATGTCCTTGTTAAATATACTCATCATCATCATCATCACTCTCTCTATCTCTCTCTCTCTCGTCTCAACCTGAGATTGGTCTCGACCTGAGACTGGCCTTCGTTAAAAATAAATATAAAATCAAGTCGAGACACTCTAAAGATATAATATATGGATGCCATAATTTTGGCATCATAGGATTTGACAACATAATTTTTTTTATTATAGCAAAATTAAAAAAAAAAGTATTGAAGTTGACAATTGATATTTATTCTGAACTCATTATCTTAAAACTATATGGTACTCTATCAATGCTTACAATAATTAGATTTGAAACTAGATAAAGTTTAAGTAATTTGTTAAGAAAAATCACAAATTCAATCATCTATATTCCTTCAATGGAAAAAAAAATCTTTTATATTACCATGTAAAAAAATAACAATAGATGAAAACATGAACCATATGTTACCTAACAATACTACATTTTAAGTACCATTTGTTTGGAAACTCAATCATAATTTCGGAATAATTTATTGATTCATCTCTTCCAAATTTGCCAAATTATAAGAAAAAAGTTAACCAAGTAACCAAAACATTTATGTTTCTCTCTCTCTCTCTCTCTCCCTCCCTCCCTCCTTCCATATATATATATATATATAATCCTCAATTTCCATTAAAAAGTAGTAATCATCACATGATTTATTTCAAAATTAAAAATCCTTCATCCCATCCATAGATATAAGGATATGTTAAAGTTAACTCTCATTATTTCAAAATATTTTGCATGTGATGAATGTTGATAAATAAATAATTTAATCGGGGAGAAAATTAATTGGTTTTATACAAGTTTTTGTTAGAAATGTACATAACATATTTTGCAAATTTTGGGTATTTTAAATAACAACTTTTTATTTATAGTTGCATGACGGGCTTGTCGTACAACCCTCAAAATAAAACTAGGTTGACTAAAAATATAGCAAGTGACACAACCTAGGTCATCTCCCTTGAAAATAGAGTTCAATGCTTAATTTGGTTCTCTAAGTGTTAAAAGTCCTAAAGGCTACTTGATTTTGGGGGGTTTTTGATTGAATTAAACTAACATATAACTAAATTGAATCAAAATTTCTAAATTCTATCTAATTGGAGAATTATGGGTGATAATGGGCTTGTGACTAGCTTAGGAATCGTCCCTTGGTATCCACTATCCTCATCCTAATTCAATTATGATTAATTATGACCTAAGAGTTCCTAATTGTGTTCATTAATAAATGATCTTGAATAACCATTCAAGATTCAAGAGACTAACAAGTTAATATTGAATTGAGAACTCAATCCCACACCAATTCATTAACTCTTGTTATTAAGATCTATGAACACTTGAATTAATTGATTAACTGATTAATCTAGCCTCTGAATCATTATCCAAAAATGTTTAATTAACCAACTAAACATCAAGGAATCCACAAATAGACAATTAGGCACATAATCTCACTCATGCATTTCATCGAACAACTTCGGGGCATACATGGGAGATTAGACGAAATTGAACAATTTAGAACTAAAATTAATCAATTAAAACAACAATTATCTTCCTAATCAGTATCTAACCAGCTACTAATTAATTACACTAATTTCTAATTAAATACAACTCAAACGAGATTGTACAAGAAAAAGAAAAAAATGTAGGAAATTGAGAAATCTTAGCCAAAATTCTGATTGTATCCATGGATTCAAGCTTCTCCAAGAGCTTCCTCCTAGCTAGCCTCAAGGTGGATGAATTAGAGCTTCATTAATGTGCAATGGAGATGGAGGAAAGATGGCGTGGTATGTGGTTCTGGACGAAGGCGAAGGGGTGTGTGGTGATGAAATGGAATGGGCGTATGGATGGGTAGAATGACGATGGAATGGGGTGAATGCTTCGTGAGATGAATGGAATAAATGGTTCTGGACCACGTGAATAATGAGTCACGCGCTCTTTTATTCGATGAATCCTTCCTCTTCCTGATGTGCTACCCACGTGCCTTGTTCTCACGTGATTCTTTTTATTTTTCACGAGTCCTCTTCAGCGCTTCTCCACGAATGAATCACGCTCTTCCTTCTTGTGTTATTTCCATTTGCTAATCACACGTGCTGCCCTCTCTTATTCCAAGTCTGAAGCTCCTTCATGTGTGTATAAAGTGTGGGCCCCATTGCTTTCATTTTATTATAATCCACGTGATTTCTACTGTAGCATCCGGATGTTTTGTCCAGACGTGATTTCCAGCTTCTCTTCTTCGTGTTTCTTTGCTTGATTCTGCTTCGTCCAGCTACAGCTGCTGCCCTCTGCTGCATGTGTGTTTTTATTTCTTCTCCAGCTCGTGGCTTCTTTCGTGCAGCTCATTCCAGACTTCAACTCGTTGCTTCTTGTTCTTCTCCTCTGTTTTGAGTTTGCTTCTTGCCCATTCTGCAGCTGCTGCCCATGTGTGTTTGTTTCTGCTTCTCTTCGAACCAGAACCATGGTTTTCTTCATTTTTCAACTTGTTCCAGCCCTCCATTCTTTCGTGTTCTCGAGATGTAAGCTGCTGCCATTCTGTCATTTCAACGTGTTGCTTTCGTTCTGCCCCGTCGTTCTGCTGCATGTGAGCTGCTGCATGCTTCTTCTCGTGTGTAACTCTTCTGCTCATGCTCTGCTCAGCTACTGGCCATGTTAACGTCTGCTCTGCATTTGTGTGTATTCTTCCTTGTTCTCTGTTCTGCCCAAAACTTCTATTCACAGCGCCTAAACTGAGCATTCTCACGTTGGCTCTGATTTGTGTTTTGCTTCTTCTCTGTTCAGCTGCTGCACTTCCTCTCTACTTCTGTTCACAACCACGTAAGACTCAACTTTATTCTTTAGCTGCTGTATGAGTAAATGGTTCTGCATCCAGCTCATGCAAGCCTTGCTTCGTGTTTTCCTCATGCAGCTTCTGTACAAGCCTCACTCGAGTATGCTTACTAACCCGTAGCCTTTCTTCTTCTTGTTTACTGTTCACGTGGCTTTAATGATGCAGCTTCGTCTTTGTGCAAGCTCGAGCTTCTTCCTCTTTTGATGCTGATGCAACGTGAGAGTGAGTGTATAACTTGTGCATGAGCTAGGGGAGAAGGAAGTGAAAGCTTCTTCTTTTCCTTTAATCAAATGCTCATTCAAGCTACTTGCACATTAGAAATTCTGCACAAAAGAATGAAGAATATTCAATAGAATTATCCACAAAATTCATTTAAAATGATTTATGCATTTAAAATCAATTATTTTGCCAATTAATTCATAAAGTGTAGAGAATGGTTACTAAACAAAATTCCATCTAAGTAAATCCATTAAGGCTTATTTAATCATTAAAATGTCCAAATTTAGGAGAATAAAATAGATAAAAATATGTGTTTATCATTGCATAAATTAGAAATTAATTTAGTTTTAATTATTTTGGAAGGATAAATACAAAGTTGAGACCTATTAGGAAACATGTTTGATAAGGATTGGGATTTGAGAATCCTTTATAAAAGGGCTTCAAGGCTTTAAAGACATAGAAATTTTCTAAGCTATTCTTAAGCATGAAAGAGAACTTTGAGAGTAGTAAAGAGCAAGGATTCTTCAAAGCATTGTAGAGAAGATGGAGTCTAGCATGGATCCATCTTCTTCGTCTCTTCTCTTAAACTTTATAATGCCAAATTCCTTGTTAATTCTAAATTTGATTTTGGATTACATGTTGATTAGTGGCTAAATTTTTGTTTCTAAAATTGTTATGAACCTTAGTAAGAATTAGGAATTTGTTACTTTTTTCCTTGCAATTAATAATATTCAATTTTGTTTATTCAACCTTGATTTTATTGCTTCTATTTAACTAGCCATTAGTTAGATTCATTTGGATTTGTCAATTGAACTTAAGGAAGGGAAATTAGAAATAGGTCATAGATTGAATAATGTAAGTATAAGATATTTGCTCTAACGAATTGAATGTTTTCTTAGTAGGATAAGGATATACATATTAGCTTTGCATAGTCAAAAGTAAGATTTAGGCATAATTTGCACTTGGTCAAATTTCATATAGAAATTAAGGAATTGATTAAATAAAAAAACTATAGGTAATTCAAAAGATATTTATAAATTAACAAGAGTCTTAGGCTATCAAATTTAATATTATTAAAAGTAAGTAAAAGATAGGTAATTGGGTCTCTGAGGAATAAATAATCCTAGGTTTTCTCACTTATTGAATTTACTTAGATTAGGTTGCACATTTATTTTAATTTTCGTGGTTTTAATTTATCTTTATTTCACTTAATCATAATTAATTTTTGAAGGTGTTAATTTTTGTAATTGATAGATTTCATCTACCAAATCTTTATGAGACGATAGTTGATTCATTTTATATTACTTATTCAACACATACACTTATGTGATAGTAGTATTTAATCACAATGGTTAGCAATTGCCTTAACAAGTTTTGGAGGATAAAACCTATTTCATTTATTAACACTTTAGCAACAATTATTTTTATTCTTTAAATATTTAACTATTTTCAACTCATTTAAAATTTTTAAAAATTAAATGAAAGTGTAACTTAGAACTTATATTATCTTAAAACTTTTAAATTATTCAATGAAAAATGAATGCAAAAGGTAGAAGGCTAATTCTTAAAATTATATTATTCCTTTTTGTTACCATTCATAAACCGGGTTAGCAATTTTCTTGGATCCATGTAGGGACTCTCTTGCATGGGAGTGGGAATAAGTGTGAGGTAGGGACGGAAGTGTATTTCTCTCTCCTAGATGTAAGGTGGGGATAAATTTTTTTCCCGGCAAAATCATGAAGATAGAGATAAGGACTATGCTTCTTTTCCCGTAAGATACTAAGATTCTAATATATTAAAATAATTAGAACATCTTTCATCATATTTAATAGTTTAGGGCTGGGTGGGTGGGTGTGTGTGTGTGTATAGAGAGAGAGAGAGAGAGAGGAATATATTTTTATTTAAGATTATATAATTTTTTGATTTTTTAAAAATTTAGTTTAATTTATAAAATTTTATTAATTTTTACGGTATTTGGAAAAATAAAAATTCTCATTTTTATTAAAAAAATGAGAGTGAGAGTGAGACTGAGAGAGATTTGTCCCTAAGATTAAAAAAAAATATGAATAAAGATGGAGAGACAATGGTAAGGAAGGGTTCCTTCCACCTTTGTCATTCTCCCTTGCCATCCTTATCCCCAAAACAAAAAAAGTTAATGTGTTAGTTAAGAAAAGAAAACAATGACACCTTTGTTTTCTTCAGGTAAAAGGTACTGGTAAAAAGCCCAACAAAGCAAAAACAAAGACCTACATCATACGGGAACAAGGTGCCTAATAACATATCAGCAATGAACAACAAAATAAGGAAAGGGAGAGGGGCATTCCAGGCTTGAAGTCCTAAAGGAAGTTCTGGGGTATGATTCACAATAAGATCTGCATATCTATTTCTTTCACGAAAAACATGTTATTTTGATGCTTCAACTCCTGCCTAACAAACACAAAATATACTTGATCAAGGGCCTCTGATTACTAGAGCTCTTGACATCACCATTCAAGGCCATATATAACGACACCTTTTGGACCATGGATGGAACCAGAAAAAATTTATACATAATACAAGAATTAACAATTACTAAAAATGTAATTTTAACCAAAGAACCTTTTCCTTTCTAAAGGTGAAGCGATAATTGGAAACTAACTGATAGTGACTGCAATTCTTTAATTCTCTAAAATTGAGTTAGTGGGGGTGAGATACACATTTTTTTTTTTAACTGTGATTTAAGAAAGCCTAATTTATCATTTTTGTTTTTCATATATGGAATCTTGATACTCTGAATGGGTTCCTGTTTTGTGCATGCCGATGACTATTAAAATTTAAATAATGCCTTTTTTTTTTGGTTTCCAATTCTGTTTTAAGGTAGGTCAGGTTCTTCCACTCAGTGGCCCCTTGCTCCTGAAATTATGACTTATTTAAATGACCTTGAATTCATAGAGGTTGGAATAAAGTAGAGAAATCTTGATCATCGTTATAGATTCCATTGTAATTTAGACATATAGATGTGTTTGTGTGAATATGAATATTTTTTTCATTTATAATTCTAACAAGAAATAAGACATTTTACTTAAATAATGCATCTAATTATCTATCTAATAATTTACCTAATTATATTATCCAATTTAAAATAGCTATCAATTTTAAAAGTATATAACATACACAAGTTTCTTATTTTATACAAATAAAATAGTAACTTCATACTCACTACTAATTTTGCAATGTCCACTAAACTAGCTTTTACACTTTTTGCACTTGGACATACAAATTTTTTTTTTTACATATTAAACACTTCACAGATTTATCTATGACTCTTTTTTTAACTCTACATATATTTATATATGTGTGTGTTCATTTACATTTCAATTCAAGAAAAGAAAAAGTTTAAGGCTAAAATATATTTTGGATCCCTTAATTTTATCTTAGTTTTTCCTTTCATCCTTTAACTTTATTTAGTTTCAATTTAGCTTTCTAATATTTTCTTAGGTATCACTTTTGTTCTTTAACTTTATTTGACTTTAGTTTAGTCATTTAATTGTATCTATAAGTTTTACTTTCATTCCTTACTTTTATTTGGTTCCAATTTAGTCCCTTAACTTTATCCTAAATTTAACTTTTATCTCATAACTTTTTTGTCCAATTTATTCTAAACCAACTAGTAATTTTATTTTATTTTATTGATGATCCACGTAAAACTTTTTTATTAAGCATTTTAATTTAATAGTGTTAGAGGAAAAAAAGTATTTAAGTAGTTTTTTTAAAATTAATGGTCTAATTAAAACAGAATGAAACTTGAGTATGAATATGAAATATGAGATAAAGTTAATAATTAAATTGTAATCAAATAAAATTAAAGGATAAAAGTAAAATTTAAAATAAATTTAAAGGATTAAATTGGAACCAAATAAAGGTAATGGACAAAAATAAAACTTAAGATAAAATTAAAGAACTAAATTAAAACTAATTAAAGTTAAAAGACAAAAATAAAAAATCAAATAAAATTAAAGGATTAAAGGTACATTTTTGTCCAAATTTAAATACTTTGAGCAATACATAGAGTTTTAACTAGTTATTACTGATAATTTTATCTTTATAATTATAGTATTCACTGCAATAGCTACCATGTCATAATTGACAATAATTTTTTTTAGAGATGAGTATATTTACTTGTTCTATTAGTTAATTTGTTTTTATCTTATCTAATCTCGTATAATTAATTAATAAATAAATAATAGATAATAAATAATTTATTTAAATGATATCACAATCATCTTCAAACTAAAATATTCAAGTTTACATTTGTAACATCCTCCTCTCATTATATATATATATATATATATATCATAATATGTTAAACAGCTTATAGGATAGGTTATGTATTAGGATATCTTATATGTTAAATTATGTGTTTTATATAATTAATTATTAATATGAAAATAAATTCGATGAATTGTGTGATATGAGATAATAAATTAAAATTTTAATATATTTATTTGTTCTATGATAATATTTTGTGTTTGAAGCTTAGTTCAAATTTAAGTAAATATATTTATTGAAAAGAATTCACTAAATAAATATGTAATTATATTTTATATTTTTTTAGCAAAATATATTACTTTAGAAATATATTATTAAATTGACTAACAGAAAATTTTGTACAAAAATTTACTTATAAAATTACTTTAGCCTAATTACCAAATTAAAATATGACTAAAAAATTAAAATTATGCCGAATTTAATTATAAGACTAAAATCTAGTTAACTTATATAGATTTCCAACGAGCAATTGTACATATAATATAACTAAACCTATATCCTTTGCGTCTATATGGGAGGCGGGGAAAGGAAACAGAACGACTAGCATTGATCATCCACCGTGATGTCATCATATCATCTCCATTGCCTGATTTGAAGCCAGCCCACTGCCCGCAGTAATGAAGAAGCATTATGACTAATACATATAATTCACAATTTCGAGTAATCAATTCAATTGGAAAATCAGCGAAGTAGTCTTTAATTTAATGTGGCTGGTCTAAAACAATCATTTAACTAAAAAATTGATAAAAAATTAATTAAATAAAAAAAATTAGTCTTATTTTAATTAAATTTTTATTTTAATATTATTTCTTATAAGACAACACAATTCATCTGGAATTTTTTAAAAAAAAATAAAAATAAAAGATAATATGAGAAAAAAGAGTTGAAATATAAGAAAGTTTAAAGAAAAGAGAATATAAGAAAAACTAAAAAGCATGTATTTAATTTTTTTTTTTTTTATGTTTGTACTCTGTCATGTTTCACCTTCCAACAACATCTCATATGTTAACGTGTTTGACTAAAATTACTCATTTTTATTAGGGTTGTTTATGAGTAGGGCCGGGTCAAGTCAGATCGAGCAAGATATCTAGTATGCCCAATACTCGGCCTGATTAAGACATCGGGCTTGCTTTTAAATTCGTGGCTCGGCCTAACCTGAACAAACCCAATTATATGTTGGGCTAGGACGGGTTAGGGCCGCTCAAACTTTTTTTTTTATAAGCTGATACTTGTAATATAAAAATATCTTTTTACAGACTTATAAGTATATATTTCAAAACAATGGACTTTTAGAACTCTTATATTTTTATCAATAATAAAAAAATAGTCCGATATTATCAAGCAAAATATAAGTTATACTAGCATAATTAACCTGAAATAAATATGTGTATTTTCATTATTCAATAAAAGAAATATCAATAAATATACATATTAATGATAAAAACAATTAAGAAGTAAGGAGCGTTTGGGTAGGTAATGAAAACTGCAGCATGTAGAGAGAACGAAATAAAATAAGAATAATATATATATATATATATAAATATAAGATGACAATATGTTCATAACTAAAAAAAAAGTGGATTAGGCAAAATATATTTTCACTTATGGCTCAACCCGATCTGATATAATTTTATTTAAAGTTATACCCATTTTTATATTTTTGGCTTGGCTCCCACTTGACCTGACCCAATTAAGCTAGGTTAGAGCGGGCCCCTAAGGCCTAACGAGTCAATGAACACCCTTAATCCCTATTCTATTTTTTTTAAATGCAAAGTAAAATTTTAACATAATTTTAAAATTTTAAAATTTTAATATTAAATACTCTTAAATTTTAATTATAAGTATTTTTTATTTTTTAATTAAAAATAAATTCTTAAATGTTATTAAAATTTAAAATTTATTAGTATTTATTTGTTATATTAAAATTTTGATATATAAAGCTTTAAAAATATAGATTTAATTATCATCAATTCAATTACAATCAAATTATTGAATCATCAACCTATACCTTCACCTATTCAATTTACACCTCTCACCAATGCATTATGTTATGGATTTGGCTTTTTCAACGACCGTACGGTACTTAGATACTCCCAATTATTATCCAAGTCAGTTTTTTTCTCACTCAAGACCCCAATATGAGGCTTTATAACACAAGAGGAAGCTTGTCAGGAAGTTAGAGCTTAGAGAATGCTTTGTGTATTACACAAATAAAGGTACAATTTAAAGTGTCCTCCCTTTTAGGACCTTAGGGGTATTTATAAGTTTCCACTTCCTTAATGGACATTGGAAATCAATTTGATCTAACGGTCTACATTCAATGTCTAAAAACATTTAGGATATTTACAAGAGCCTAGATAGTTACAGAAATACCTAGAATAATCTAGAAGTCTCCTTAGAATTATTTAGATTTTTACATAAATATTCATATGGATGTGTGTGGAGGATTCTAGAAGCTTCCAGGATCTTCTTCTTTAGCACGCCTATGTCATTCTCCCCCACCTATTTTCGCGATGCCCTCATCGCATCTTCATATTCTCAAACTAAGTCTTTGTTTTTGTACAAAGACAACTTATGCTCCTAACTTGCCTCACTATCAAGCAAGTCCTTCCAACGTACTAAGTACTCTATGTAGCTCGGATAAGTGCCCCTCCTTAGGATGACCCCATGCACTAAGATCTTTTGGGTTTCTCGTGCATGTGTAGCGGTGATGGCGATGGGAGCTCTCTTAGACTCATTCCTACCTACGTCCTCTTTATCAACATGGTATGGCTTGAAGAAGCTCATATGAAAGATGGGGTGTGCCTTAATGTGAGATGGCCATGGCCAAGTAACTCAGTATGCCAGCTTGCCAACCCTCTTCTCAATTAGGAAAGACCCTTCATATCTCCTCAACAACCCCTTATGCACTTTCCCATATGAGCAAAGTGTGTAAGAGAGGAGTTTCACCATAACTAAGTCTCCTTCCTTGTATTCCACGTGTCTCATCTTCTTGTCAGCCTATTTCTTCATCTTCTTAGTCGCCTTGGTTAGATAGGCCTTAACCATCTCAGCTTTCTCTTTATGCTTCTTGGTAAAGAAGAAGGCACTTGGACTCTTCCCTAAGTATGTCTTAACCAACGTTTAAGGAGTCAAAGGTTGTTGCCCCGTGGCCAACTCAAATGGACTTGCGCTCGTTGACTCACTCCTTTAAAGATCGTATGAGAATTAGGCTACATCTAACAACTTCACCCCATCTCGTTGATTGGCACTTACAAAGTGCCTCAAGTATAATTCCAATAAAGTATTTACCCTTTTGGTTTGCCCATCAGTTTGAGGGTGAAAGCTAGTAGAAAAGTTCAGCTCGGAGCCAAATAGCTTGAATAATTCTGTCCAAAATCTTCTAGTGAATTAAGTATCTCGGTCACTCACAATTGATTTTTGAATGCCCCAATAATTCACTATGTGGTTGAAGAATAATCTTGCTACATCTTTAGCATTATACTTCATCGGCACGGGAATGAATACTCCATACTTGCTAAATCGATCGACTATAACCATGATGTTGCCAAAGCCATCTACTTTTGGCAAGCTAATAATGAAGTCTATCAAAATATTTTCCCATAGTCGCTCGGGGATAGGTAATGGCTCCAGTAGTCCAATGGGTTAATTTTGCTCCACTTTGTCTTGTTGGCACACTAGACAAGTTCTTACGTATAACTCTACATCGTCACACAGTTGAGGCCAATAGTATCATCATTCTACAAATGCTAGCATGCGATGCGTACCTGGGTGACCTGCCTAGAGCAGATCATGACATTCCTTTAGGATTTCCTTCTTCAAACCATCCCACCTTGACACATACAAGCATCCCCTTTTGGTGCGGAGCAATCCATCCTCCAGCGAGAATTTCCTTATCTTGCCTCCCTTCGCAAGCTCCACTAAGTTCTTGGCTTGTGGATCCTTTTCAAAACCCTCATTGATTCGCTCCACCAAAGGGAAGCTAAGTTGAGTCAAAGTAGCAAGTTCAATTTTCCAACTCAAAGCGTCTGCCATCAAGTTTGCCCTTCCTAACTTATACTCCATCACGAAATCAAACTCAGCCAAAACTCGCGACCTTGCTTGCTTGGGCATTAGCTTCTTTTAGTTGAGGAAGTAGTTTGTTGCTACATTATCGGTCTTCACCACAAACTTGGACCTTAATAGATAATGCCTTTAAATTCTTAAGCAATGCACTACGGCAGTCATTTCCTTCTCTTGCACAATGGACCACCTCTCAGTATCATTCAACTTTCTACTTTAATAGGCAATAGGGTGTCCTTCTTACATCAACATACCCCCAATAGCAAAATTGGATGCATCAGTGTGTACCTCAAAACTTTTGGTATGGTCAAGCAGTGCTAACATAGGTTGCTCCATTACAGCATGCTTCAATTTCTCAAAGGCTTCTTGACACTTCCTATCCCAATCCCAGGAACGATTCTTCTTTAGTAGGTTCATTAGTAGGCTTGCCAAGGAGGAGTAGCCACAGATGAATTGCCTACAGTAATTCACCAAACTAAGAAATGATCTTAGCTTAGTGACTCCCTTAGAAGGCTCTCAGTTTTATATTGCTTGAACCTTGGAACCCTCCATCCTCAGTTGTTCCTTGCCAACAATGTACCTTAAGAACATCACTTTTTCTTAAGCAAAGGAATATTTCTCCTTCTTCACATACAATTCATTGTCTTGCAAGACCTTAAAGACTTGTTGAAGATGTTGAACATGTTTCTCCAGAGTTTTGCTATTAATAACTATGTCATCTAAGTACACCACCATAAAAATGATTTAGGAAAGGCTGAAATACCTTGTTCATCAAGGTGCAGAATGTGACAGGTGCATTGGTGAGTCCAAAGGGCATGATGCGAAACTCAAAGGAACCATATCGAGTAACACATGTTGTCTTTGGCTCATCTCCTTCAACAATGTGGACTTGATAATATTTAGACCTCAAGTTAAGCTTGGAGAACCACCTTACATGCCTAAGTGGATCGAACAAGTCAGCAATGAGTGGGATGGGATACTTGTTCTTCACTGTGATCTTGTTCAGTGCTCGGTAGTCGATATACATTCGAAGCGACCCATCATGCTTCTTTTGAAATAACACCAGAGCACCATATGGAGCTTTCGATAGTTGGATATACTTAGCATCTAGTAACTCCTTTAATTGCCTCCTTAGCTCCTCTAGTTCAGGAAGCACCATCCTATATGGGACAGTAGCAAGGGGCCTTGCACCAGGCTCAAGCTCAATTTATGATCTATCTCCCTTCTTAGAGGTAGCTTCTTCGGCAACTCTGCAGGCATAACATGTTTGAACTCCTCCAATACACTTTAGACTTCCTTGGGTAGTTCAGAGGTATTACTCCCTTTTTTCTTCCTTGAATGCCACCAAGAATGTAAGTTGTGCCTTTTTAAATCCTTTGCTAAGTTGCATAGCAGATAAGGATCAAGCTTAACTAGTCTTGCCTCGTGTTAAGGGCACCATGCGCAAGTTTTCTTATTCTAGAATGCACATAGTGCCAACAAAGGGAATTGGTATAACTTTGACTTTATCCATGAAGTCCATACCCAGTATCACAGGATAATCATCCATAGGGGCAACAGTGAAGTCCACCAGGCTAGTCCACTCACCTAAGCAGACTTTGACATTGTGAGCTACACGGATCATCCTTAGAGGAGAGTTCACAGCCTTAAGTCATCCCAACTTTTGTTCATACTTAATCTCTAACCAGTTTGCCTCCTTCCACTCCAGGAAGTTTTTCGTGGCACTAGTATCTACCAAGGCTCAAACTTCTTCACCACCGACCTTAGTTTGTATGAACAAACATCTTTTCTTCTTAGTCTTGGGCACCTTCACCTTGGCTTTGATGGTGTTAAAAACTTGCAAAAAGCTCACTTCCTTTTGTTAATGTTCTACTTCTTTGTCTTCAATTAATGCGAAGAGCTTACTCTTCTTAGGGCAATCTCGAACCAAATGAGGACCCTCGTAAAGGAAGTACTTTGGTGGTAGCCTTTCATCATTCTTCTTGTTCTTCTAGGGCTTCTCCTTGGGCTTAAAAGACTTAAAGGCACTATCCTTACTAGGTTTGCCTTCTCCCCCATCTTTGCCCTCGTCTATCTTAGGCTTTCCCTTGTTAGGCTTTCGGCATTTAATGAGGGATTCGACTATAGACATGGCCGTGGCAAGGTCTTTTGCATCATATTACTCCAACTCTAACTTAGCCCACAGTTGCAATCCATCCATGAAGGCAAAGAATGCCTCAAAGTCAAGATAGTCAAGGATTTCCAAGAGCACCTCAGAGAATTCATTCATATAGTCTAGAATGCTTCCCTTCTGTGTAAGGCTCCTCAGCCTTGCTCCCACATCTCTTTCAACATGCTTAGGATAAAATTGCTTCTTAAGGTCCTTCTTGAACTCATCCCATATATCAATGGTGTAAGTACCTCTCTTAATATCACCATGTCTCCTCCTCCACCATAATATAGTAGTGTTTTCCAAGAAGAGAGATGTACTATCAATCTTCTTAGCATCTTCCATGATGCCCAATACACGAAAATATTGCTCCATACACCATAGGAAGTTATCAATCTCCTTCACATTCCTTTCCTTCTTGTACGCCTTAAGTTTAGGAACATCCACCCTCGAAGGAACAAGAGTCAGAGTAGTGGCATAAGCTCCCCCATCCTTAGCAACTGTTATTTTTATTAGAGTCACCTCACTTTTTAATTTCCCATACTCCCTCAATGCCCTTTAAAGTTCCTCCCTAAGAGTAGCATTCTCATTCTTAAAAGAAGCAAGTTCATTAAAGAGGGAGTTATGCATGGTCTCACCTGACCGTGTTGGTTGCTTTGTCACTTCGTTCGAGGCTCCTTGCATCTACCCATGAAGCTTTTCATTCCTCCTCTCGAGCTCCTTGATGCAAGCATCATGCTCCTCCATTCGAGCATCGATTTCCTTGAACTTGTCTTGACTCTCAACAACCACGATCTCCATCCTCACGAACCTTGTGTCAAGATCCCTTAGGTCCTCAATCAACCTAGATTGTTCCCCAGACTTTGACTTGTTTCTTTTCTTCTTAGAGACCTTCTTTTGTTCGATACCTTGAATATGAGTAGTCTCACTTGCTATCTCTACTTCAGCAAGAACTTCTCCCAATGAGATGAACAAGGTTCTGATACCAACTGTCACGGACTTGACTTTTTCAACGACCGTGCGACACTTAATACTCTTAGCTAGTTCCCAAGTCAGTCTTTCTCTTACTCAAGACCCTAATACGAGGCTTTTAACATAAGAGAAAGCTTGTCAGAAAGTTGAAATGAGAGAACTAGATAAGAGAACTTGGAGAATGCTTTGTGTATTGCACAAATGAATGTACAATCTGAAGTGTCCTTCCCTTTAAAACTTTGGGAATATTTATAGACTTTTACCTTCTCAATGGACAGTGGAGATCAATTTGATCTAACGGTCTACATTCAATGTCTAGAAACATTTAAGATATTTACAAGAGCCTAGATAGTTACAAAAATACCTAGAATAATCTAGAAGTCTCCTTAGAATTATCTAGATTTTTACATGGTTATTTAAATGGATGTATGTGGAGGATTCCAGAAGCTTCCAGGATCTAAAAGAAAGGGAGAAGAGAGTGAAATGTTAAATTAAGGTAAAAATAATAACTTAACCTTCTTTAGCATTTTTGTTCTTAGATATTTTTTAAATTTTTATCATGGTTATAATGTAATTATAGTAGTTTTATTCTCTTTTAAATATTTTGTTATTAATATTTCATCAGGATGATCACTTAATGATAATAATTTGTGCATGAATTAATTTAAAATTTTGAATATGTAAATTTGAGTGATTATGTTCAAATTAATAATGTGAATAGCCCTGACTCTTTTAGCATTTTACTACTAAGATGTTTTTAGTATTTTAATTCATGGTTATAATAGTTTTATAATCACATAAAAAAATTAATCTAAAATTTTAAAGGCATAAATTAAAGTAACTGAGTTTAATAAATTATGTCTTTTATTATTAAATATCTAAATTGGGATTTAATATCCATGCTAAATGTGATGACCCAAAATTTTAGTATAAGTTAGTATAGAGATTAAAATAATTTTTAGCATTTAAGGGTAGCATAAATTCTATATTTTGTCCAAGTACATTTACAAGTATTCAAATTTTCATATATATATATATATATATATTCTTCCACTTTGGGTCTAATTTTTAGTCTAGAAAATAATTTGAACTTTTAATCTTATTTCTGGCTTTTAAAATTTTTAACATTGTTGTGTCTCATAATCTTAAATTCTTAATTAGTTATTTTGGGTCCAACATTTCTTATATAACTGGAAGATTGCTCTCAATACCTCTATTTGTGAATTCTTAGGCCACAGTGGATGGTTATATAAAATCTCTTCCCCTAATTTTAGAAGAAACATGAGAGGAAAAAAAGTGGGTCCCCTCTTCCTTATTATATCATTAAGCCACTTGATGCATCAGACATCATTGTAAGGAATTGTATTTTGGAGACCTTACGCTACTCTCTTGTCTCTCCTTTACACATCTTATTTTGTTTCCTTTCATCAATTATTTTTTCGAAAGAGTTTGTCAAAGCTTGAGCCCATTTTTAGCTCTCTTGCTCTATATCTTTTTCTTCTTGGAAAAACCAGCCATTTTCTCTCCAATCTCTTATATTCTCGGCTGATTATAATCCAACATGCAGCAACTTTTCTTTGTGCTTCTTCAATTACTATTGGATCATGGGGTTAACAAGTGACTTCTTCCTTTCCTTTCATGTTTCGTAGCAGCTTCTTTGATGAGAAATCTTTGAATACATGGCCTATCCAAAAGGTTGCAAGGAAGTAGTAGAAAATTTTCATGAGGCACAGTTGGTCTGAGTAAATAACACCCAACTGTATATCTTTGTTTTTACATTTCTCCATCTTGCATTTAAGATTTATGAAATATCACATTTTTTAAATTCTTAAATTTTTAATTGCATTAATGATATATCAAAAAGTAGTTAAATTAAATTAAAATCTCTAATTTTTCAAGTAATTGATACATTACGGAATTAATGGAAGAAATCTTAAGAATTTTATTTACAAATTTCTACATTGGTTACTTGCAAGAAATATTTATATATGGACTGAATTAGTATGATTCTATATATAACAAAAATATTTTTTTATAGGGGTTAGGTACATAATGCTAGTTGTTAATAACAAATTTGTTAGTCCTTGGTGTGCCATGGTTAGTCCCCAACTAGTAAAGAGTGTAAGAGATGCTAGCCCCAAGTGACAACCAACACATGTAAAATAGAGGGATGTTATTTTAATAAGCTGAGGACTTACAACAGACTAGTTATTTATCCTTGTAAATTGTGTGTCTATAATAGATTAGTTATTTACATACGTGGATTGTGTGTCCACAACATATTGGTTATTTATCTACATGACTATGTATCCATGGCAAAGTTAATTACTTACCCATATGGGTTGTGTGTCTATGATGTTTATATCATTATAAGAAAAGTCCTTTTAACAAAAAAGTTTTTAAGGAAGTATGATTTTGAAATGATACAAAACGTTTCTAAAAAATTGCATATTTATTTTATTACTATTATTAGTATTATCATTTTCTCACTAAATCATGATTATAGGAATGGTAAATATTTAGCACATGTTTTCATATTTAGATGTTTAAATTTGTTCATTTTTTAGGAAGCATAGATACCTCTTGAAATTAAGTCAACCAAAGGTACTCATTTATGATGTTTCATTTAATTATTTAATTACATACTCACTCTTTTAGTTATTCATTTATTTCTATTTATTTATGGGATATTATTTACTTGGTAAATATTTAGATATTTCATATGATAATGTTGAAGTAGAATCTTTGATGATGTAAAAGGAACTAGCCTCTCTTGGTGAGGCCCACCTTCGCTCTGCATAGGTATTCCTTATTTTATTGTCTACATATGAACATATTGTATAATGTAGATTTAGCTCCATAACACCTATAGGCAAGATTTCTCATCTTAATATAAATGGTATAGCTAATAATAATTAAGAGTAAAGCTCTTATTTGTTTTAGGGTTGTGTTTATGCCATTGTAGAAATTTTAGAATGTCTTTTTTTTAAGGCACATTATGTCGAAATTTCTATAAGGTGATGGGGCTGAATTAATCTTGAAAAAAAAGAATTTAACTTAAGAAATTTAATCTTCTTTTCAATTATTCGGTATGGCAAGAAATTATTATTTTAGAGTGTTTTATTAGGCCAACAGATGCAAGATTCATTTTATATCTATGCTAGTCACACATTTGGGTTAGGAGGTGATAGAGTAGTATCAGAGCTTAGGTTTTTTTATGGCTTGTGAAGTAAGTGTTCTTTGATTGTCCCTTAATTATCATTATAAACTTAGGCATAATCATAGTTGATGCATCATTAAAGGCCTTATAGGGTTTGAAATTCCCTTCCTTTATGTGTGCTTATTGGACAAGTATATATGTGTTGGCATAAGATGAGTCATCTTCTTAAATTGTCTCTTTGCTTATACAATTGGAAGATGCCACTAATGGTCATTTATCCATCTTAGCAGAACCTGTTTTCTTGTGCCAAAAAAAAAAAGGTTATGTTGAGATTAAGGAAGTAATTGATATCCACTTTATATAACTTTAATTGAATTTTTAGATTCCTTGTTGAATACATTAATTTTATGATAGGTGTTAGCTTAAGACTTAGAGCTATGTCTTATGTTTAAACCCTTGTGATAGGATTTGGTATTGGAAATGGTCTCTTGTATGTTACTTTTAAGTCTATATAATGTATCTTGGTAAATGTTTCAATGACATAGTACTTAGCATAAGTGCCAATTTAATTATAGTCTTTTGCCAATTCTTTTAGTATGAAGTATACTCTGGTTACTAGAAGAGCTTGATTTAGAAATTCATGACCTACCTTTTTTCTTATGGATTAGCAAAATTCTTCTTATGCTATTGAAAGTAATGTCACTATGTGACTCGGACAAGGGCTTGGTAGGATGTGTATTTGCTTAGTGTAGTGTTATTTATGAAAAGCATCAATATATCTTTGTTATGTCAAGATTTTCTAGATTGGCCAAGAGGTTTTATTCCAATTAAGTATTTTTAGTTGTTGAATAAACTAAATATACAACAAACTAAGGCATAAGACATTGTTCTATTTGGCACTTTTGTGAACTTTTGATAAAATTCAGGTTATAATTATTGTATGGCAATCAAAATAATTTTTTGGAGATTAATCTTGAATTGTTCAATTACAAATGTTTCATATAATAAAGTCATACAATGAAAAGGTCTAACTTTTATGATTGTTAAGATGGAACTTTTTGTAAAATTTCCTTCCCATTATAAATCACGTGTGGATCTTTCCAAAGAACTTGAATTCCTTTGCCTTGTAACTTTGTTGGTGTATTAGTTAATAATTTAAGCCACTCCTAATCTTTTAAATTGATACACCAACAATATTTGTTGTTCAAGCCATAAGATGCATGAATGAACAAGAACAATATTCTAGAGGATGAACAAACTCACTTCCCCTTAAAATTGTGAATGTTGTTGAAAAAAAAATTACTAGGATTCAATTGCAAATACTATCATTAAAGTATTTTAATTGTGGAGGTGGATCATGATTAAAGCATGCCACATGTTTATAGATGATTGAGGTGCAAGGTTTAGATTTTTCAAGCTAATATCTTCAGTGCTAGGCCAATCTTGAAGGCTTATTAAGGGTAGATAATCAAGATGTATAAAAATCATTAGAGTATTATTCAAAGTTAAATGTTATTGTCCATTAGATGATTATTATGTGGTATGGCTTTTCTCTGGGTTACAATTCTTAGGGCAATACTTAGGTTGTCTTTTCCTTCTAAGGTAAGATATGTCAAAAGGCCTATGAAGTCTTGTAGACAAGAGTAATAAAATACATAAGACCCTTGCATATTCTAGCCAAATGCTAGAGATGTTGGCCGCAATTAGAATAAAAAATGTGACCTAAAGATAACGTGTATCTTGAATGAGATGAGCGAATCGTGGGTTAACTCTATTATTCAAGCTAAGTTTTCTTATATTTTTTAGGGCTATTATCTTTCAAGTGTAAGGAAGAAGGGGCCAAGGAACTTATGTAATTGATGTAAGACACATAGTAAGGTTATATAGGAATTAGACAAGAATTTCCTTAAAGGATTGGGTATGCTTGAAGTTTTACTTTTGATGAACATTATTAAATGTGAAGTTTTTGGGAAGATTAGCAAACCTATTGTTTGAAATAGTAGGCATGTAGATTCACTCATTTTAACCCATATAGTTGTGATAATTCTCAGATCATAAGTCTAGTGCGTAAGGCAATTAGGGTAACATTAATGAAACCCACACTAATCAATTTAGTGGAGAATTTTATTATAGACTATAAACATATGATTCAATAAAGAAATTCATAAGGCCAAGATTGATTAGACAAATTGTAGCTAATGAGCTCAGATAGAGGTAGAATGGTAGGAATGCACTATGTTTAAATCAATGAAGTTATGGATAGACAAGTTGATACAAAGCTTTAAGCCATAATTTTGTAATGTTCATCTTAAGTAGATAATGCTGTAGTGTGAATTTTTTATTTTTTATTTTTAGGATAGTGTATTGTCTTAGTCTTGTTCATTTTTCTTATAAGCATGAATTTATAACTTGAAATTAAGTCAACCAAAGGTACTCATTTACAATGTTTTATTTAATTATATACTCACTCTTTTAGTTAATTTTTTATTTGTATTTATTTGTGGAATGTTATTTACTCGATAAATGTTTAGATATTTTAGATGATAGGGTTGAATTAGAATCCTTATTGATAGTGTAGAAGGAACTAGCCTTTCTTGGTAACCCCACATTCGCTTTGCATGGGTATTTCTTATTTTATTATTTATATATGAACATATTATACAATCTTGATTCAACTCTATAACACCTATAGGCAGGATCCCTCCACCCTAGTGTAGTGGTATAGTTAATAGTGATTAAAAGTATAGCTTTCATTCATTTTAGTGTTGTGTTTATGCTATTGTAGAAATTTCATGATATCCTATTTTTAATAGATACTCTATTGAAATTTCTATAAGATAATGAGATTGAATTAATCTTGAAACAAAAGGACTTGACTTAAGAAATTCAATATTCTTGTTAAGGAATTACTATTTTAGAGTGTTTCAATATGCTAGTGTATGCAAGATTCACCTCATAACTATGCCAATCACACTTCCAGGATTGGGGTGTGGCACTAAAGTACTACAAGTTAATTATATGTGAATTTTTTGTATCTTTTGCACTAAAGAATTTTTCTTGTATTATGCTTGAGTAACTAGTTGCATTTATGAGATGTAAGGAAAGTTTGAATATGTTTAGAGATTGTTCTTTGATATATATCTAAGAAAAGTACAAGAAATGACTTTCAAGAAGGGCATGATTCAAAGAAAGTTTATTTTTAAACTATTTATGGGATTATTTATTAGGAAGATAAAGTTATGATAAAGAAAGTTATGAAAAAGTAGCAAAGGTAATGTAAAAGAAGTTATGATAAAGAAAGTTATGAAAAAACAACTAAAGCAAGACAAAGTGAAATGAGAAATAATCCTTATCTAGTTATGGATCCATTCTAGAACACATTTTAATTAGGAGAAAGTATTTAGCAATTTGGTTCTAGTTCACAAGATAAGTAAAATTGGCAAATAAATTATAAAGAAATGACAAAGATAAAGATATTATTTGGTCATGATTACGCATGCATTATGAGATAATATTATTCTACTATGATTATACGTGCATTTGGAGATGATATCATTCTACCATGATTATGTATGCATTATGAGATGATATCTTTCTACCATGACTTATGAGATATTCTCTTACAACTTTTGTATTTTACTATAAATGCAATATGACCATAAAAATAATCTCTATAAGTTGATATAGCTTGTATTATTGTAAGTTTTTATAGTTATTATTATCTATGGGAATTATATATCTCATTATTTTCATGATATATTTAGCTCATCATGACCACACTAGGTTTGACAATTGAAGTAAAGATATTATGGGTAAATATTCTGTTCATACAAGACATTCAACTTGCGGCCTAGTAAGTTTTGGATTAATATATATTTATATGTAAAACAAATGGTAGAAATAAGGATATTTTTGTACTTTTGTACAAGCTTGGTACTATGCTCTAAAATCTTTACACTTAAATAATATGAATGAAAAAGCTTGAAATGATCTTTGCAATTGTGTTTTATATCCCTTGATTCCCTAATGATAATATGAGAAGTAAAGTGACAATCCCAAGCCTAATATTTTTCAAATGCTCTAATTTAAGAAATTGTGTAATTAAGTTAAGAAATTAATCAAAAAATAAAGTTAGAGATGTAGCAAAATTTCAAGCCAAGTTAATACATAAATAAATAAATAATTTTAATACAATTTTGATATATTACAACTTAATAAAATAAATATATCATATTAAAAAGTTTATATAATTGGTAACTTATGCAAAGATTTATTATTCTTCATCATTTATTTTAAAATATAATCATTTATAACAAAATAATCACAATTTTTATCAAATAGCCTTTATTTATGTGTTTATTTTGGTTTAAGTTGAAGTCCAAAATTAGTTGACTTTTTATCTTACCGTGTTTAAGAACCAGTCAAAAGCCCAAATCATCGGTGGGGCCGACTCGAGTGGCCAGCGACGATGTTGTCCGCTCCCTTCTTGTATCCTTGGTGGCGAAGGAAGCGCAAAGAAGAAGAAGGTCCGTGCGAAAAAACTTAATATTATTTTATTTCAAAAAAATGGGAATGATAGCGATTGTACAACTCCAGAACCACAATTTGCATTATTTACGGGTTCGTGAAGGGTCCTATATCTCCAATCATATCTGCACACTGCTTTGGTATATCTACGCGATCTATCCGAAACTTGTATTTCAATAGCACTTGGACTGGAGTTTCTCACCTTTTTTTTTTCTTTATCGAATCCAATAGAATTTGGAGTTTGTAGTATATATATATATATATATTGTATAGTGACCAGCAAATTTGGGGTTTGAGGGCTTTTACGAATCCTGATGTTTGTAGCACCCGTAAGAGGAAGTTGAAGAGTTCGGAGAGCGCTCACCCTGGTTTCAAGTGCTTTGGGATTGTTTTCGCTTATCCTTTGTTGAATAGATTGGATATTGCTGGTGTGAGGAGTTGATCGTGTTAAAGATGATGCTGCATTTTGGACAGCCGGCTAAGCTGAAGACTAAGAAGGTACTCCTTCCCACCGTGGAATTTAGATTGGTTTAGTTTGTGGCTAAATTTTCACATGCATATTATATGTGGATTAATGGTGATTTTTTTGTGCTAGACTGTTAGTATTTTTCTTTCTATGAGAGATATCTTCGGGTTTTCCTGGGGTGAACTCCCCGCACTGACACGGTACAATTAAGATTTTACTCAGACAATTACCCCTTGTTTGGTTTGAGGGGAGGGGAGGGATTCTCCTCCCCTCCCCTTGTTTGGTTGATAATTTTGGAGGGGAGGGGAGGGAAAGTTTAATGAAATTTTCCCTCCCCTCCCCTTCTATCTAATCCCTCCAATTTGGGGGGATTGGGAGGGAAAGTGGGTAAAAAGACCAAAATGCCCCCTATCT
This sequence comes from Erythrophleum fordii, assembly GCA_032878935.1. Taxonomy (NCBI): domain Eukaryota; kingdom Viridiplantae; phylum Streptophyta; class Magnoliopsida; order Fabales; family Fabaceae; genus Erythrophleum; species Erythrophleum fordii. Next base: position 7,394,170 of record JAVQMF010000029.1, read on the forward strand.
TAATTACTAATTATGGATTTTATAAAATTTTTATAGGTATGATTAAGGAAAAATTTTAACATATCAATTAATACGGGTATACTACCATATTGAGAAAAAAGTAAACATGCTAATATTTTTAACTCAAATGCATTTTAATTTTATAAAATAAAAATATGTTAAATTATACATTTGTTGAAATAATTATTTAATTAATTTTATTTGTTTACAAATTTTTTTAAAATAATTATAATTATAGATAATTTTTTACATTTATTTAATTTGGTAATGACAATATTAAATTTTAATTAATAGTATTATCATTACTTTTAAAATACATAAGGGTAAAATGGTCCACATATTATTATTTTCCTCCCCTCCCCTCCTGAACCAAACAATATATCTCTCCTCCTTCCCCTCCCCTCCATTAAAATCTCTCCCTTCCCCTCCCCCCCCCCCCATTAAAATCCCTCCCCTCCCCTCCCCTCCTTTGAACCAAACAAGGCCTTAGTAATTTTAGTGTGTGGACGACAGTGGTTGTAAGCTTTGTCTTTTTCTTTGACCAAAACAAAAAGCATAGTCTTTTTCTGGGTACAATGGTGTATTTGATATTATTAAGTAGTTAGTACTATGGTATTGATAAAGTAAGATGGAAACATTTCACACTTTTAAACTTTGATAACTTCAGTCTTTACTTGCTAGTGCCTTTTAGTGGAATTACCGTCTGTATATAGCCTATAAGTGCAAGGAAAAAGAAGTGTGAGAATTTGCATGGTCTCATTGAGTACAACTGTACTAGTAGAATGAGTTTCTGTTAGCGTATAATTTCTTTTTGTTTAAATTAGTATTCCGGTCCCTTAATTTTATTTAATATTTCAAATCAGTCTCTGAAGTTTGATGTGTTTCAAAATAATTCTTTGAGTTTCAAATTTGTCTCTTAAAAAAAATTATTTTAATAAAATCTGTTAAAATACCTCACATCCGTTTACAGAAAACACTGAGCCTTTCTTGCTTATGCACCATGTTTGCAGGTAGTACACCACCCTGAATTTACAACTCGCTGTGCCATCCCTCACAAATTAATAACCTTTCCTTTTCCCTTTTCATGATATTGAAATTAGAAGTCTAAATAGTAATACTCACACAATACACAATAGTTAGTAGCTGCACATTCCACTCCACCCTTCATAAACTTAGCTTCTTGGAAAAATGGGGCCAAGCATAAACAATTGTAAAGTTGCTTCCTGCTGGATACATATTGGTCTCCACTGCCTGCCACTACTCAAACAACAACAAGTGAACACCCTACCAGTTAAATATATATAATTCCTTGTTGACTTGAGGAGAGACGATGCAGAGGCCATTTTCTCTCAAAACATGCTCTGTTTTCTCTACTTTGACCTTAGGCGCTACAAATCCTCCATCAGTTCACTTCCTTTTCCCAATTCCCTTAAGCCATATTATCAACAAGATGCTTCTCTCCCACATTCATCTGCTTCTTTCTCCATCACCACCTACAACTACTTCTCCCCTTCTACTTTCTGTTTTTCATTTACATCCTGTGGTGAACAATCTTCCTGAATAATCTCATTCATATTCCAATTCCAACCCCTCTCTATCTCTCCTTTTCATTTTATCCTACCCTGTTTTCCCCTATAAGACATGAATGCCACTTGCCACTTCTCTTCATCCAAACACAACTTCTCCATGGGGCTTTCTTCTATGAAATTCCTATCCCCCCCCCCCTCCCCTCCCCAACAACAGTTCCCCTTTTCTTTTCAAGCCTGTTCTATCAACACAAAAGCCTTTCTTTGCCATTCTTAGAATTAACAGCTCCAAACCCCCACACCCATCTGCTACTTTATTGTCTTTTACTGAAGCCAAAGGTTAAGAGAAACAAAAACAGGAAATCCAGCTCAGTGGGCACCCTCAATAAACAGACATTAGTTGCTTGTAACAGATTTTATTAAAATGATCTTTTATAAGAGAGATTTGAAACTTAAGGGATCATTTTGAAACACTTTGAACTTAAAGGACCGATGTGAAACATTAAATAAAGCTAAGGACTAGAATACTAATTTAACCTTTCTTTTTTGGTGTAAAAATTTTGACCATATTCTAGTTTTTTCTGTGGAAGAAAAAAAAAATAATAGGTAAGAAGAGAGTTACAAAAAAGGAGGACAAGATATCCCCCAATGAAAATCCAAAACAGAGAAGCACAGTAAATTAAGAGGACTTTAAATCAAACCTATGAAAAAAAACTAGTAACAGAACACAGAACTGAAGACATGAAGACTATCTTTTCCTATAGCATCTCCAAAGTCATGAAAACATCCTCAAAGATTCAAAAATTCCTCACCAACCAAATACACCACATTACTGAGAAAATTGCACATTGCCAGCACTTTAGTATTATTTTCCTTCCAAAACCTGTAAACCTTATAGTAAGAAAACCCTCCAAAGATCAAGGACACACCCAGTGTTCTCCATATACACCAGACTGTTTATTCCACAAAACAGCAGCTGCAGGACAGTTTTAAAAAGGATATGGAATTGTTTCTGAATTATCCATACGAATGACACATCAGGAGAAATGGCTGTTTTAGGCCTGAGAACCTGTAATAAATCATCCTATTTGACACTGCAGCCTAGACAAATGACTCTCCCTTAATAGGAGCTTTAGATTAAACTTCCAGTTTTAAAGAATTGTTGATACACTTAAAAATAAATTATACTCTCTTTTTTTCATATTTTGACTTTTATTTACCTGAACAACATTTGCTGAGGAAAGGACTGACCTATTACTGAAGTTACAAATATATGGCACTGTGTCTCTATGCTTGATATTGAAAATTTGAAGTGTTTACTTGCAGTAGTTCTTTAGTCTATATATTTTGTTGTTATGGAAGTAATTGATAGTTTAATTATCTGTTGACATAATCTTTATCGGCCATGTAATTTGCTCTCTTTGTCATAATTACTGGCACAGTTGCACTCATTACAGATTTTCATGTTGATAGATTGTGTTTGAGGATGTATACGTTGCATGTGATTCTGCTACACTAGAGCAACTTAAGGAGTTAAGCTCAAGGCGTAGAGCAATTGAAGAGTCTATTAATGAGAGCAGCTCCATTACAGAAGCTATAGCAAGAGAAATGTCTGGAGGGTTGGTATCTCGTTATGAACAGGTAACCTCATGTGCTGTCCGTAAGGATCCTTCTACTTCCTCTTTTGCACAGTATGAAAATGACAATGGTCTTGAATCTTTGATTTCAATTTATTTTTGAGTGATAATATTTACAAATTACACCGTCCTCCAAATAAAATTTTACATCAACCTTTGTGGTGGAGGAGGTAAACAAAATAAGTCTGCAAATTCTTTTATTGTTTTGTGGTACAATGCCTTGGAAGATAATTGTTTAATGACGTACGGAATGACCTTATGGAATTGAAACTTTTGTTTTTTTGCATATACTTTCTGGCAATGAGGCAGTATGAGGTGCATTTATCTGACTAAAAAGGTTTAGACTTTTGACGAAATTAAAATGACTAGTATTTGCCACATTGTTGAATTTCTAGTGACACTGATGGATTTTTCTCATTCTGTGTGAATGCCATTTATTCATTTGTATTTCTGTCTGTATCAGGATCTTCACAAAGTAGTGCAGTATCTCCCATTATTGGAAAATCTATTTTTACATACTAAAGAAATCCACCATAACCAAATGCTTAAATGGGATGTCTCTCTTAAGATACGCTGGAGCAGTGCTCTAAGCCCATCTTATTTCTTTTGGAGTCCAAAGTTTTTCCAGATTGATCATTTGCTATTCGAGCTTGGTATGACCCTTTTCCTTTATGGTGCAATCCTAAGGGAGAGGGCTTTAGAAGTTCTATCTACCGGTATGCATTAAGATTCCATTCTCCATGATGATCTTACTTGTTCCATTAATTACGTTTATTTATACTGTGTTTGTATTGTTATAGATTTGGTCCAATCTGCCACCACTTTTAGAGAAGCTGCTGGCATTTATCATCACCTAGCACATGATGTTCTTCCCTCCCTACAGCCGATTTGGGCACCAGAAAGGCCACCCGAAGCTCTTCCTTCAGTCTCCACTGTTATGAGCCTCATTTGTTTGGCTGAAGCACAGGTTGGTGTCATTGATGTTGCTTTTTGTTTGTTTTACGTTATAAATTGCTGAGTCATATCTTGAAACTTGGCTAGTTACATTATTTCTGAATTATTTTATATTAATTTTCCCATTTGATGAAGGTGGAGACTAGCTATTTTTTTACTTGTAATACCTGATAATGTAATAAATATCTAATAGGCAGTAACAACAAGGAAGGCTGAAGAGAACGGAAATTCTTCAAGTCTTCTGGCAAAGTTGCATTATGGTGTTACACAGTTTCTTGAAGAAGCTAGTGGGATTTTAGAGACTGCTGTCGGAGAGGGCAAAGACGTTGCACCACACTTGTTGGTATGGTTACATATTTTCTCTATTAGTATTTACCTGTGTTTTCCATATTGGTAGAAATCAGTGTCCCTGTCTGAATCTACTTCACTGTGGATATTTTAGTTAATGCAAAATCTGAACTAACATTCTTAGTTCTTATGCAAGGGAGTTAGCTCAATTGGTAAGGGGGGATGGCATTTCTCCTTAACATGGGTTTAATTCCTCTAGGGAGCATTCTAGATGTTCTAGTCTTTCAAACGATTTCACTCATGTTTTTCTCTTCCTTCTGGATAAAATTTCTTATTTTATCTAAAATATCTAATGTCAAAATATCGTGGTGCAAAATTTACATAATTGTCTCCATATGTTCTTTTTTTTTTTGGGTCTCCCTTCATTTATTCATTTTAATCCCCCTCTCCCCCTGGGAACTTTGTAGTGTTCTTGGAGGAGGTGAGAATAAAGAGAATTGGAAGGGGTGCAAGTTTGTAATTTGTTAATACTTGCTAAGCTTGGCCTAATAGCCAACTGAAACAGTGTTTTACGTAGAATGTCTCTTGAGAGAAATGTACGGATTACTCTAGAGGTGCCTATGTACGCATGAAAATATAGCATATATATATATATATTTTTGTTCTTTTAACATCATACTTGTTTTTCCATTTTCTTGAATTCTGATTAAGGAGAGGCAACCGAAGGAGAGGGGAGGCAACTAGCTAACGGCCTTTTATGTAGAATGTCTTCCGGAAAAGGTGTTGGAAATATCTATGTGTACATGCACACATGCACGTCCAGGCATAGACACATGGAAGATGTGGAAAAGCCCATACATATGAGATATTTCCTGGCTTTCTTGTCAATGAACTTCCGCAGACAAGGGCAGTCTATTTAGGGATGGCAACAGGACTGGCTTTCCCTGTCCTCGCCACTCCTCTGCCCTACTGAGAGGACACATTTCCCTAATCTCCATTCCCCACAGAGATATGAGAACCTATTGGGATATTTGTATTTGTAAAATTTTTCTAAAAATTAAATAAAATCTTAAAAAAATAAAACAATGTAATCCTAAATTCAAATACAACATAAAAATACACATATATTAAAGTTCATTAGTATAAAAAATATAAATTCACCCCCGTCCCCATCCTCACTCTCATGCTGGGCAATACCTGTGAATAAGAAAATTATCATCGCTAGGGCCTAATCCTACTTTCTTTTCTGTTTTGCCCATGAATATATATATATATATATATTTCATTTTTTTCGTTTGATATGTTTTGGCTTATTTCTCAGTGGTAGGCTTTCTTGTGTGCAGGAATTTATATATTGCTGCAAATCCCTACATGAGTTGAGAGGTCAGAAATACCTTGCAGAAAGTCTGAAGGCTTCTGGTCAAATAGGGGCTGCCATCGGAGTTCTTCATTCTGAATTGAGCAAGGCGAAAAAGAAGGTACCAGGGGAAGCACAATGGAAATCTGTGTTTCAGAAGGAAATTCATGATGCTTCCGAAGTGCTCCGGAAATTTGTACACGAGAATGATTTTGTCTGGCACGAGAAGATCCCTTCAGAAAATGAGTTACCATTGCCCCAAGGTAACAAAATTGTCAATTTCATACCTTATAATCCCAAAAGATGGGAGAGACAACTTTCTTTTAAGATACCAAAGTAGAGGAAAATTATGTAAATTATACCTGTCTGCCCTGCCAAACTGGTCATGCCTCATCAAGAACACAATGTTTCTTCCTATGTTTTATTCTGCTATTTAGCAGTCTAATACCAAAACGTCTTACCTCTCTTTCGTGCACAGATTGATAGGTTAAAAGTTTTGCCAGGATTGACTTGTATGAAAAAATTGTGGAAATTCCAACATGCTATTGGTTCATTGAATATGTAAGGGGAAAGTTTCATTTTACCCCTTGAATGATGGTCTACTCGCAACATAAATACTTTATAACACTGTATTCCGTGAACTATTATAAAAGATAAAATTGTTAACCATCTATTATATTGTACGTCTAATAAACATTAGATCAATAGAAATCAACCTTCAAAAGTCTTTGAAAGTCAATGTTTATCTTGAGTAAAACAAGTCTTTTTCAAAACAGAAAATGACTTTCCAAAGATTCAATAATTTCATCACATGACTATTAGATGTTAAAATTGATAGATGAATAATTACTTCATTTGATAATTTAGGGAATTAAAGTGTTATATTTTAAAGTTCAATTACTAATACTGTAATTAGGTTATAATTTAAAATGTAGTTTTTCCAATATATAAATTTGATTTTGGAACATGTTGAAGAGTAAGCTAGGATGGCGTTGCTGAATTTGTTGGTGACATAGTATTACTCTTTGAAGTATGACCCTTCAAATACTCTAGGTTTTTTTGTTTTTTGACAGATTGAGAAATATCATTATATCAGACTTTTCTTTGGAGAAAAATAGATGAGAATGCTAGACACTTATAAAAAATGTTACATGATTATTCATAAAGAAGACATATGAGTAGAGGCAACACATCTATATATATATATATATATATTTCTCTTCAAATCAAAAATCGCATGATTGGCATAGTATTTTTATTTGCAATTTTTAATGCAATAAATGTTTTAAATTGGAAATTAAAGATTACTCAATTACAAATGAAAAATGGTGATGAGGACCTTCTTATTATAGACATTTATGATAGTATTCGCATGGATTGCCATCTTGTAATCTATATCAGCAGTCAAATGACAGGAAAATATATCAAAATAAAATTTATATTTCACTTTCTTGAACTAAGAATAAATTAAAAATTTAGTATGTAAATTTTAAAATATAATAACGTGTCTTTTTAAGTTTTGAACTAAAATAATAATATTAAATTTTGCAAGAAGTCAAATTCCAATAACAATAATACTGCTTAAAGATTAAAAGTTGGTCAAATCATATTTTTATTACAATATTTTAAAATATAGTAAATATATAATTTTGTTTTTAAAAAACATTTTTTATGTTTTATTCTTTAAATTTATTTTTTTTAATAAAAATTAGTCTCTCATATAACTGGCCACGCGTGTATAGAGATAATTTCAAGTGGAGCAAATATATAATTTGGTCTAAAAGAATAATTAACTTGTAATGAGTTACAGATTTTAAAAAAATTAACTTGTGCAAAGAAATAAGTTAAAGACTAAAGGGTTAAGAGATATATTGTTAGTGTCAAGAATTTATTGCTTAGAGTATTAGGATTATGAGTTTTTTCCACTATCAGTTAGGGAGAAAGAGATGGTTCATAGCCATCAATATATGTCAATATTTTTGGCAAAGTGGTTAATATATAGTAATTTCTCCATTTGACTTCCTTTTATATAAAGATTTTATACTAATATTAATTGTTGTTGGTCTCTTATGGGGTTACGTGGAATTGTTTTAGTAATATAGGCGTTGGTAATATGAACTAGATTAGTTTGAATATATTGAAATAGTGGGCCTATAAAACACATATAACATATTTTTTGTTAAGTTTTGCATTTATTTCAAGGAAAAAAATTGCAATACCACGAAAATGTTTGGTTGTTGGCCTTTCTTTCCTTTTGTCGAAAAAATAAAAATTAAATTTATGATTTAATTTCTAAAAGATCATTTTTTTTTTGTCATTTAAAGATAAAATCTCTAAATTTAATTCTCACAAACATTTTTTCTAATCAAAATGGTGCCCCATTAAACAAAAATGGGATCTCACATGGCTGTTAACTAGTAATATAAACTTGCTCAAATATCTTCAAAATCCCAAAATAACGTCATTTTATACCAAAATTAGATTTTAGTGTATTAGAGAACCTACAAATATTTGTCAGAGGCCAAAAAAATATTTGAAGACTAAAATGAAAAACTTGATATTTTTAAGATCAAATTAAGATAAAAATGATCTTTCAAAAATTAAAGCAAGTACATTGAATTGTCTTAACATTTTAAAAACTTACACATGAACTCTTTTATTTTTTAAATTATACAAAAATCTCCCGCCCCTAAACAAAAACCAAAATGGTGTTAGCTTTTATGATTTGAAAAAACTAAATTATCTACCTTATAAATTTGAGCTGACTAAAAAATTAGATCACTTTGTCCATTATTCATTAAAAGCCATGACATAAAGAACCTGTTATCTTTTTTTTTTAATTTCAGTTTATTTATTTAAAAGGGAATTTTTAGTATAAAAAGTGTTATTAATGTTATTTTCAGCACGAATGAAAAAAAATAATTGCAATTTTTAGAATAAGATTTTTTTTAATTGTAAAGATATTTTTAGATTAATTCATATGTTAAATGGGACTAAATCCAAAAGCATATCTTCTACCGCTCCAATAGGAGAAGCAAAGGGTGGTGCTCTTACATTGTCCATATTTTTCTTTTTTAAAATTTTATTTTATTTATTTAGAAAGAAGTAAAATATAGAATAAAAATAATCTTTTAATTATTAATTTAAAAAAATGATATTTAATATTTAAAAAGAATTTAAACTATCCATATTAGATTTGACTAGTTCAAATTGCTCCTCTTCCAAAGTGTGTGTAGAGAAACTAGGGACAATAAATCCACACTTTAATTATTAGGTTCAAAATTAAATAAAAAGGTACATTTAATATAAAAGAGTAAATGATCAAAGTGAACACGTAACATGTAGTTAAGCACATAATCATACATTTAACTTTTAATTTTATCAATTTTTTTGTTGCATTTGACCCAAATTATTTGTTTTTGATAAAATTGTTTAGTTGAGATGTGTACAATATAAATATCACCGATTGCAATATATCAAGAATAATAAAAATTTAAGTATAAACTTTAAATGTTTATTATTGAATTTGTTAATAAATATATAATAAATATTTTGTCATATCTCAATATTGTATAATTAAATTTTTTTTTTAAATTATTCTCTTCACATTATATTTTTATTAAAAAATTTAATAACAGATATTTAACATAAAATTAGTTTTAATACTTTCCCTTTTAGTTTCAAAGCAATTCTAGCCTCTTTTCAATCTCCCAGCCAAATGAAAGAATTCAAAGACCTATTTAGTACATAAAATTATTGAATATAAAAATAAAAAAATAAGTAAAATGAAATTATTATTATTTATATAATATAGAAAAGAATGAGAATGTAATTCTATTTATATATTTAATTAGATAAAAATAATATAAAAATAAAAAATAACCTCTATATTCTTACTTAAAAATAAAATTAAAATAATAAATACATAATAAATTTTATATAAATTACACATAATAATTATTTTAAATTTACGTTAATTAATCCATGCAAATGTGTAATAAAATTATTTAATAAATTTTTTTTTTTATATCTCTTATTACCATACGTGCATCATTATTATAATATATAGATGAAAATAAGAGTTTTTTTTACATCATTTATAACTTATAATAAGATGTGACAAGTTTTTTTTTCTTAACTCGGAGACGACCAAATTGGTGGGGCTAGCAGAAATTAGAGTAATTTTTATATATACTTGATGCGCCACATCATTTGTATATCCTACGATTTAAATTTATTTTGTACGTAGACTTTACCTGTATTATATATAGATTTCATTTATATAAATTTAATTATATTCATTAATTTTTTTAAATATATTATGCTCCAAATGCAACGAAAAAAATTTTCAAAAATTAGCAGACACGAGATTGGAATAAGAGCAGGTCTGCGTGCCACATCATTTATACATTTAATGGCTAGCCAGTACAAATTAAAATCAGGCCATTAATTGCACCTGATGCACAGCACCTGAGAAAAATTTCTGGAATAAATAGTGGGTGAGCATGAGACAAGTGGCTAATTGATAGTCAGATATAAATCACCGATCGAGTGGATCAAAGCGTAGTCAATGGGTGGTGGCGCTCTGTTGTTCACAAGGCTCTTAGGCTTCGCAGCAAGGAAGCAACTATGGCCTCCACCATACACTGCAATTCGCTTTGTTTGAGCAAGCCATTTCACACCAGAAGACCCTTGACTACCTTTCCTTCATCGACCCGTTTGATCTCAAGTCTTAGCAATTCAGTTTGCACAAGTTCGAGTGGTTTAAAGACCTCGGCTTCCAGGTTAGCCTGTGTGTCTATTTGATTCTTTTTATTCTAATAATTTGATTTCTTGGATTGGTAGGCTAATTTAAACTCCTTGAAAACTAGAAAATGCACCTTCGTGCCCACTAGTCATTTTGTAATTAGAGATATAGAAAGGACTAATGTGGAAGTAGTTCCTTAAAGTTTTACTCGTCCACTCATTACTTAATTATTGGAGATTAAAAGTAGATAAGTCTAACCATTCATGAAAAATCAGCGGTACCCGGTCATTATTTCAATATCCAAATCCAAACTTCAAACATATATCAAGTATCAACTATCTGAATTCCATCCAAATTTTAAGGGAAAAAACTTACTCTTGTAATATCTGCGTTGATGTCCCCGAATATTCATATAAAAACTAGAGGCTTTGAGTTTCAGGTAGAGATATCCAAAATACCCGATACCCAAGTTCAAGTGCTTTAAAACCCTCGACTTTCAGGTTAGCCTGTGTGTCTATTTGATTCCTTTAATTAGTAAGCTTATAATTTGATTTCTTGAATTGTTAGGCTAATTCAATTTTAGTTTCGCATATTAATCTTCTTGTTAAGTGACCTAGGGATAGAGTTTGCTATTTTTGAGGTTAAAATCGTATACTCACTAATTCTTGGAGATTAAATAAGTCTAAAAATTCATGCGAACTGAAATTTTGGTCATTGATGTTATTCTCATCAATCACCTAAAAACTAACGTAGCCGTTTTATATAGCATAATTAGGCACATTTGAAAGTTATAACAAGGTAGTTCGTGAGCAGGTGCGGTAGGATTGTTTCTGCTGTCGTATCTGAAGAGAGTGCAATTGGGTCAAGTTTCTCAGCTACTGATGTCTTCAAATTGACATACTTAGAGGTGGGTTATTGGTTCTTGCTCTTAATGTATCATAAATTTCATTGCTTTTAGTTTTTTCTGACATGGGTGAAGTATTTTTTTAGGGAAATAGTTGGCTGTGGAATTTGGGTGGGGTAAACATATTGGTTGATCCAATTTTGGTGGGCAACTTGGATTTTGGAATTCCCTGGTTATATGATGCTGCTAAGAAGGTTCTAAAGAAATTTGAGGTATCTTTTGATAGATGCTAGATGGTTACTAATTAGTCTTTGTTATGCTTCTATCTTCCCATTAATGGTGATGCTAGATGGTTACTAATTACTCTGTTATGCTTCTATCTTCCCATTAATGGCTGAGCTTGCTCTAACTGGTTTGCTACTATAGTGCAGCTTAGTGATCTTCCTGAAATTGATTGTTTACTCATTACACAAAGCCTTGATGATCACTGCCATTTGAAGACCTTGAAACCCCTCTCTGAAAAATCTCCAAATCTTAGAGTTATAGCAACTCCTAATGCCAAGGAATTACTGGATTCTCTTTTCAAAAATGTAAGTATACTATATATTCAAGTAATCTTTTATTTTTTTTGGTGTTGAAAACATAAGTACATATATATTTGGAATGAAACTTCTGGCTTACTTTATCTTGATGATGATGTTCAATGATACCATGATCTGATGCGCTTTTTGAAAAATTAGATTACACTGAAGCTGTTAAAAAAAATTGTAAAAGAAAGCCCCAACTGCCATACCCACCATTTCACCGCTCTCACTGGAGGAACTGTGATGAAATCATGTTAGCTACAAATGCCACTGCTTACTGTCCACTGTTATATTAAGAGAAAGTGCTGGCACTTAGACCCCTTGAAAACTCTCACTGGAATTCTTACTCTCTTTCATCCTTACTTCAAAACACTAGCTCTATTTTCTTCCTTTGCATTTCTTGAATGCTGCGGTTTCATTTGCATAGGTAAGAAACTGCATTGTTGCATGTTTGAGTGAACAACTCGGCTAAACTCATGCATCTTTTCTTTAGATCCATCCACTGATACCTAGAGTCACTTATTATTATCTTATCAATATCTGTTTTCATATATGAAGCCCATTTTGAACAACTTGCTATTCTGTACTCTATAGCACTTTTGGATCTTTTTTATATTCTCGTGTGGATTTAGCTCCTGAAAATGACGGACAACTCTGCATAAAACAAAAAGATTGATACAGTTTTAGAAAACGTTAGAAGCTACATGCTCATATGGCAAAATGTCAAATTTTTTTTTCTTACCATGTGCTCTCTTGAGAAATGTTAGGATATGTAGTTCAATAGTTTGCATTTTTTTCCCAGAAGATGGCATTACTTAAAAAAAAAAAGGGAAAAAATAGAATTTGTGCTATTCAATTATTCTATGTATTCTGAAAAGCTTGTGGAAAAAAATATTTTTTGACATTTTGGCTAAAATTAGTTTTTATCAGCTTCAGTAATCAGTATAATATTTCTGGAAACAAATTATGTTAAACACTTCACATCTGGGACACCCTTTTCGATCCTAACCTGGTAGCTGCTTGAGATGCAACGGAAGTAAGGGACAGATTGACCTTTGATACAGATCTTTTCTTATTTGCGATACAATGGATATCAGTTTATATACATTAAAAAAAAAAAAAAAACGTTTTGAAGTGTAAGAAAGGATGATGTTGGTTTTGCAACATTCTCAAACTTGGAGCTTCCAAGTTATGGCTCCAAAATGTGTTAATGAGATGGTGAAAGCTAGTCAAAATATAACATGGCAAAGCATGTATTCTTTTATATGAATGGAACTGTTGTTCTCTCTTCCTCTGGCTCTCATTCTCTCTCAAACAGACATGCAAAAAATGGCCATTGGGAAAATCATGGAGGAGAAACACAGTGAACTCATTTTTAAGTTGTACAAATTGAAAGGACAAGGAATGAGAATAAATATATAATTTTTATGATATACATTGAGAGCATGGGTCTGCTGATAACATCAACAAACATCTGAGATCATGTGCTCTTGATATGAGATTTTTGTTCTTCATGAATTAAGGATATATATATATATATATATATGTATGTATGTATGTATGTCAAAATGACACGATTTAGTTGATTAAGTGTGGGGTCAATTGCCAATAGAACCTAGGATTTTGCAAACATCACTGGATTCCTTAAAAAGTTTTTCTCTGAATTTTACCCATGTTTTACATATATATATATATATATATAAACTATCCCCTAGCCCTAAATTTATGTAGAAAAATGGGGAACAGCATTAAGCTTGTAGATTGACTGTGGAGAAAGGAGCACCATATTATTGTTTATGAGAAATTAATAATCATTGCAGTTTTGACTGGAAACTTAATTTTTGATTATCAGCAATTTTAACCATAGTATTCCTTGTAACTTGAGGAAGTCAGAAACCAGACAGAACTGACAGTGGTAAATGATTATAGAATTTTAAGAATCCAATATTTCTATGGCCAGAGGAAGTACTTATCAATGAACTAGTTGTGAATTTCAATTATCCGGATTCCTTGAACATGCCCATTATTGTTCTGATTAACATGGTAATTTTTTTTTCCCTTTCTGTGGTTGAAACTCGATGAACTTCCAGGTTGTTCAGAAACCATAATTATTCTTTCCCTCCCCCCCCCCCCCCCCAAAAAACAAAAACAAACCAAAAAAAAAAAGAAAAAAAAGCCTTTTATTTTTTTATCTGTCCAGAAAAGTTGTTAAAGGGAGAAGCGGTGCCTCATTGCCACTGAACCCAAATATTATTGATTTGATTATTTTATATGAATATGTATGATTTGCCTTGTGTGCTACTAAGTTTCTATCTGTGCATCATAACACATGTTTCTGTGTTTTTTACTCCTCTGATTATGTAGTTGTGCCTTCTTTTCCTCAACCCTTCCTCTGGGTTTTTTTGTTCATTGAACTTCCAACTTAAATTCTGTCCATTGCCATAGAGTTTTTATTTTTAACAAGCAGTTGAACCGTTAATTAATTATATTTGATATACTGGGTCAAATGTTGTTTGAGAAATTCCTCTTTACCACTAATATTTTCACTTGGTTATTTTCAGGTAACGTATTTAGAACCTGGACAGATATCTGATATTGTAGCAAGTAATGGTTCTAAGGTCAGAGTTAAGGCTACAGCAGGACCAGTTCTTGGACCTCCTTGGCAACGCCCTGAGAATGGGTAAAGTTTTTCAAAACTTCTTTGTTCTTCAAAATTTATGTACTGATCTAATTTCTTTGTATTCTCACTTGAATGGTATTCAGTAAAGTGATTGGGTGCTCTATGTGTCCTAGATATATTGTTGAATCCCCACAAGGTCAATTGACTCTTTACTATGAACCCCACTGTGTATACAATCAGAGTTTCGTTGAGAAGGAACGAGCAGATATTGTGATCACGCCGGTTATAAAGTTGGTTTTGCCTAAATTCACATTGGTTTCAGGACAGGAAGATGCAGTGAAACTTGCAAAGCTGCTGCAAGCCAAGTAATTTTTTTTTTTTTACAGGCAATCACCAAAAATGTTGTTTTTTTAATGCAAATGGGTCATTTAAAAATTTTTATTCATGCAATAATAATACCGAAATGTTCAATTGTAAAGTTTATTACTAAAACAACCGTTTCTTTGCCTGCTATTAAATAATAACATTGAAATGAGGATATTTGCTTGAATAAAAATTTTTAGGTCCATTGTCAGGATACATTTGAACTTTAGTTCTCGTAGGTGATTCTGACCTATTATTAATTTCATGTTAGTAGTGTAATTTTATCTCATAGCTCTCTCTCTCTCTCTCTCTCTCTCTCTCTCTCTCTCTCTCTCTCTATATATATATATATATGTATATATGACCGTTTTCCTTTGTTTTAAAGGTTCATTGTGCCAATGAAAAATGGAGACCTAGATAGCAAAGGACTTCTTTCAAGCTTACTTCAGGCAGAAGGAACAGTGGAATCATTTAAGGTTTGAGTTATTTTGCTAATTATTAATACCACTTTATCGTTTTTGTTATTCATGCAAAATAGAAGTTAAGATTTTAGTAAAAATTGCTAACATCTGACAGAAGATGATTTGGGATAAGCTAAAGTTGAATAGAGAGTACTTTTGCTGCTCTGGGAATGAGAAGTCGTATAAGCTAGTAACAAGGATATGTAAGAAAGCTCACTATAATTCACCTTCCATTGTATCACATGAAGGCTTGCCCAAATTTTATTAAATTTTACAAAAGAAATTATTTGTTTTTTCATTTGATGAAAACGTGAAATTTGATTGCTTACCAAAATTTTCTTGTCTACCGCTTTTCCTTCAAATTCATTCTAATTGCTGGTCTTCTTAGCATATGGCTAAGAGTTCCAATTGACTTTAGCTTAAACTAATTTTTCTAAGTACCTACCTTCGATCCTTCTTGAACTTGGCTTTATCTTGCTAGCTGAACCTAACCTACATCATAACATTTTGACAATCTTACCATGCTTCGTGTGCCAAGCTTTGTAAAGTTAATTGGCATTTCCTAGTGTGAATATTCATTGGATGCTTCTATTGCACATTTTGTGAACTATGATAATCAAGGTATTTTACATCTTGAAATATTGCTTCTCATTCAAAATGAAAATGAAATTATTGTTCCCACAAGAGCAAGGATTGAATTAACTGTCAATATTTGGTTTGTGGTGGTTCTTGCATCTTCCGCAAGTGTAGACGAAAAGCAGCTTTAAACTTTGCCATTTGGTTATAGTTATTGCTTCCAAAAATTGCCTTCTCTCTTTTAACATATGTTGAATAATCATCTATTTTGAAAATGGTTAATTATGCAGGAGCTCTTATCAAAAGAGTTACCAACTGCAAAGGTTCTAGAGCCTACCCCTGGAGTGCCAGTAGAAATTTCAGCAAATTCAAGCCTGCAGTAATGTTTTTCACCTTGTCCACACCTATACTTCGGGATGATTATAGCTAATAGTCAATATTATGTAACAAAGGCACTATTAATTATGTAATTAAAATAAAATATTCAGTATTAAAACTTTTCGACGGTTGATGTTCTGTCTATAAATAGAAGGATAAGATTTAAAAGTTCTTTACTATCAGGTCTTCTAATAAGAATGTGACATTTTTTTTTGGGGGTTTTAGCTACTCAGCACCAGTCATCCATATGTTAAAATTCTTTTAGGCTTTGTTTGGTTCAATGGAATGGAGGAGAAGGATTTTAATAATACATTATTTGGTTTAGAAGAGGAAGGGAGGAAAAATAATAATATATAGACTATTTTACCCTTATATATTTTAAAAGTAATGATAATACAATTAGTTATTCTTCTATTTTTAAAAATTTAACATTTTCACCACCAAATTAAACAAATGTCAGAAATTATCTATAATTATAATTATTTAAAATAAATTTATAAATAAATGAAACTAACTAAACAATTATTTCAACAAATGTATAATTTAACATGTTTTATTTCATGAAATCAGAATGCATATGAGTTGAGAACATTGACATGTTTGTTTTTTTTTCAATATGGCAATATATCCATGTTAATTGGTACGTTAAAATTTTTCTTCAACCATATCTGTAAAAATTTTATGAAATATGGAATTAATGATAAAGATAAGGGTATTTTAGTCTAATTTTTTTTTTTTTTTGATAACTTTCCCTCCAATCTCCCCAAATTGGAGGGATAAGAGAGAGGGGGAGGAGAGAAAAAATTTTATTAAACTTTCCTTCCCCTCCCCTCAAACCACACAAGGGGTTAGATAACATGATAGCAAAACCTTGATAACTACACCTAAGGATTCTCTTCGCTTAGTTGACTGAATAGCTTTGTTTTGCTTTTCACATCTCTAATTACTGTTTTGTTATTAGAATTTTTTTAACCATTTTGGGCCTACTGTTCTTCATTATGAACCATGCTGACTGCTTGGGAGAAAGATTATGTACAACCTATGACAAGCTTGAACTCGTAGAGTTTAAAATATAGGTGTTTTCGGGCTAAGTTAAATTAATACTCACATGAATTACATGAACATTGGTGGTGTAAAATTGATCAGAAATAACTTGGTACCTGTTAAAAATATTAATAAAATCAATCACAAATCTTCATGGATTATTTAAAGTTCTTGGAATGAAAAGTTTTTGACATGATATTAAAATATAATCATCTTGTTAGAAATTTGATGATTGCCCCAGCCATTATTCTCATTAAATAATTCTTAGAGATATTAATAAAATTAATTTTGAACTGTCAATTAACAATTTAAGCTTTTTCAAATAAAACGAAGGTACCAAAAAGACTATTGCCAACATCTTTTTGGGTTTGCTCATAAATAGCTTTGGAATTAGGCTATGATAAAATTCTAGAGAAGAAGGGACTTTTAAAGATTTTCTCCGCCTTGCTCAATAGTGTTAGAAAATTTGGATCTTCTAAAGTGTAAAATGTATAAAGTAAGAAAGAGAGATGTGACGTAGGGAGTGAGAATGTATGTGAGAATCACTTTCTCTATTTTTATCCATTTCTCTTACTTTTGCTTACTTTTTTTTTTATTTGGGTTTCTATTTCCCTTTGACTTCAAAGACATTTTTTAAGTTTTACATTATAGAGAATCCAAATTCGGTTTTAAGCTACAAAGAAATTATGAGCCTAGTAAATACTTGGATAGGCTTAATAGACCAAATAGAAGGCCTGTAGGCCTAATGTGTGCCAAGATATATGGTGTGTTCGGTACAGTACTGGAAAGTGAAATTGAAAAGGATTCAATTGCAAATTGTGTTTGGAAGCTACAAACCTTGGCAGAAAGGAAATGGGGAAGGAAAATGGCATTTTCTATCATTGTAGCACAGGAAGGGAAGGATATTTTGGAGCCAATTCTCGAAAGGTCACTTTTGCCTCACTCGAACATACTAAAGCATCAGCCATTATCCTTTGGGTTTATCTCATCTATCAAGTATGTGGTCTTCAATTGTGTTGTGTCTTAGCTTCTCTCTTCAACTCCGTCACACAACCGTCGCCCTTCATTGCCTCTCTTCGTCGAAGAAGTGGATCTGCAACCCATTGACCAGCCATGAATGATTTGTTTTCATTGAGGTTACAAGGCGAAGCACACAAATGGATTCCACTCTGCGATGGTTGCTCTTCTACAGCCTCCAAGGGATGGGCCTGCTTTGATTTGGGAGAAAAGAGAGGGTTTGGTCTTCATGTTGCACTGTAAAGTCATATAGAATATAAACATAAAATAAAGGCTTTTTTTTTAAAGTAGTTTAATCAAGTGCATTTATATATTTTGTTGTATTTTATTTTTCATTCTTACACTATTTTTATTTTACCAAACATACAAATAGAAAGATATTTTGTTTTCTTTTTGTGTTATACCAAACGAATTTATTTCATTTTTATTCCATTTAATATTCCATTATTGTTTTCATTGTATAACAAGAATATGATAATAAAGTACAAATTAGTAATGGCTAAGGCCCCCCTAAATGAATGCAAAAATTTAAAGAGTAAATTATCGAGTATAAATCCTCTACTGTTATATTCTCTTGTTATTGTGCTATTAGTAAAGGGATAGATGAGTGAGTAAGTTTATTAAAAAAATTAAAACACATTCCTTTTTTATACTAACAACATATCAGTAGAAAAAATATAATAGCAGGAGATCCATACTCGTAAATTATCATTTAATATGAATTTAGTCTTCAGAAGATTATTACCATAATGTTGACTTCAATTTTTTTGACAAACACAAAATCCATCAAATTGCTATGAAATGATGATAATTATATTTTAAGAACATAATATGAACTAAATTGATAGTTAACAAAATTCACGACATAATATGATTAGTTTTAAAAATTTTAGGAGTCAATGATGATAATTATATTTTAAGAATTAAATTGATGGGACATTGATCTTTTAGAGACCTAACTGATAGTTTACTCAAATTTAAATGAAAAATGCGAAGGTTTAATTGATTGTGCCCTTTTTAGTATGGGATGGTTAAACCGAGGAGAAAAATGTACCATGAGGCAAGTGCTGATATAAGAGAATTCCTCAGAGAAGGAGCTTTTGCCGTTGTTGTATTAGAACTATGGAAGAAATTGTACACAAAAACACAACTAAAGGAAAAGAAGTATGACAGGAAATAAAAAGAGGAAAAAGAAAAAAGAGATGAAGAGAAGGGACAAAAGCAGATAGCAACATTATTGGTTGAGTATTTATTATTAAGTTTTTTAATAAAATTATTGCTACATAGGAAATAATTTTTTAAAAAAATCAATAATATAGTGTTGTGTTATAAAAAATGTTTACATATTGTATATTTATTAAAGAATCTGATAATAAACACTTACAAAGCTGCGATTGAATTCTTTTTTTCGAATATAAATCACTTGTGTATGGACAAATTATAATTTATAAGCAATCCTACGACAGGATCACTTGTTCCAGACTCAAACTATTATGGTTAAAAAGAAAAATGTGACTGCATAATTTCTTAAAGTCTCACAAAATAACAGGGCACGTATGTAGTAATATATAACAGTATTCCATATAGTATAGTATAATTCAAAAGTTCAACATTTTTCCAGCTCAATTTGCAAATTTTAATTCCTTTGGTTAATCCTTATTGGGTGGATGTTCTAGAAATAAACTTTAAGCATTTGAACTAGTTGGCAAATGACACCATCTATAGGCATATTCCCTTAGAATTTGCAGACGCATCTATTATCTTTCTCTCTCTTTGTATGGTTTTAAATTCAACAATTGGAGGGCATAAGTTTAATTAATGGGAACTTTTCCAAGAAAAAGAAGTATACAACTTTGAGCAAATAGCAATTATCAGTAAATATAAAACTTCTGATTTGAGAACTAGATATCTAATTTTAGACCACAAGATTCATGATAATAAAGACATTTTTGGAATCAAAAACCACTAACAGTAACGGCTACTGATTCGTCCTGTCAATGCTTGGTGTTCAATTGTGATAGATTCTCCATTAATTGTGATGGTAGGTTTCAACTACTCCTGAAGGTGGTCTAGTTTTGTTTGTTTGCACCACAGGCTGGTTAAGGACTAAACAATTCAAATATGCATTTGGATTGGAGTCCCTTAGCTAGGAGACTGAAAATCTTGGTTTTGAAATTTGTCAAAGAAATCTAATACTTCTTTTATTTTTAATTTAATCAATATTAAGCAAAGATTTTGATTCTACTAGTGCATTCTCTCTCTCTCAAATTTTGGAAATAATTAATTGCGATGTGACAATGAAACCTCAACTCCCCAGGGTTTCATTTATTAATGAATAGCAATAGGAGGCTTCCCTTCCGTTTGTGCCTTTGTTTCTTTGTGTGTGTGTGTGTGTATATATATATATATATAATTGTACAAATATGTTTTAAAATAAAAAACATCTTATATTTTAATTTATTTTTAATTTCTTCGGACTAAAATATCTTTCATTCAATTAAATATATATTTTTTAACCCAAAAAAATTTAAATAGAGGATATTTTGATTAAAAAATTTAAAAATTAAACTAAAATATATGATAACTTTTTGTTTTAAAAAAGATTTTATATATTTTATTTCAACAAAATTACAGAAAAATTTGTGTAATATGATCATATTTTTTTAATTAATTGAGTTAAATCTTTTAAATATATATTTAAATATTTATGTAAGATTAATTTCGTCGAACTATATTTTATAAAATAAATCTACTTTTTTATTTTAAAGAGAATGGTTAACTGTCTAGGGCTATACACGGCCTATATATCTACTTATCATGTGATCATCGCACTAACCAAATAATAATTAAGGCTGCAAAATAATTGAGTCAACCTCAACTCTGGCATTTGCAGTCATCAGTGAACTATTAGTGGAACTTACTAGACAAATTGATATTCACACACACACACACACACACACAAACATGCCTTTCCTAAGATACAAAAAGTTTAAGCTGGTTAATAATATAAACGTGCAATTTATTAAAATCAATTTTCTTAATTATAATCATGGTAAGCAATAACTCAATTCATTATATGCGTATTTTCCCATTATAAGTTTAAATAGTTTTTCATAATTTAGATTTAAAACTTAATATACACTTATGTGAGAGATTTATTAATGTGACCCTCTTCACTGTTGCCTAGAGGCTAACAACTTTCACATGTTCTAACTAAATGTTAATTTGATTAAAAAAAAAAGGACACAATTATAAACACAGAAGCATTCAAATTATTTTTGAAAGACGCAATAAACGTATGATCATTTAAATGAAGATTTCAAAAATTTATATTCTAAAGAAAATGATATACTTATCTTTGTATTGATTTAAGAAAGAGATATAGTTTTTAGTTCTGGTTATAAAATGTGAAAGATATTAATTCACAATAAACCACTTAAGAATGTATGACGAACACTTGATATATATTTATGAATGTGTAATCTTAGATTATTAACTTCGATTCAATAATAGTTAATCATTAATTTCTCTTATCTCTCATAATAGTCACTGAATTCATATATAAATATTGAATGTAATGTGTGAATAGAATATCGGTCTTAAATCTCTTTAAAGGAATCGCATGACAGTGAAACAAAAGTCAGTATAAAACGAATTATATATACTATACAAATATGACTATAAAAGCACAGATGTATTGGCTAAGATTAAGAATTAAGCAAAATAGAGGTTGACAAAGAGACAAGATCAGTGCATGATTCTCGTACAATTCACGTTGTAAAGTAGTGTGTGTACATGCACACACGTGTCTCTGACCTGAGAAATGTATTGAATATTAATTCTCTCATTTTGCTTTTCAGTTCCTTTGTTTTTTTTTCCTTTGGAAAGAATATTCCTCATCATCCATCCCATTCTGACACATTAATAAACCCAAAATAGGACTTTCTTATATTCTTTGTATCTGCATTGTTTCTCCGATGTACATATCTTTTAAGAAACCCTAAATGGTCACTTGGCCTTGCAGTCACTCAAAAGACAAATTAACTCTCTCTCTCTCTCTCTCTCTCTCTCTCTCTCTCTCTCTATGTATATAAAGAAAATCCCTTAGTCCAAGTCCATCTTCGAAAAAGGATCCAAGTCATACCATCTAATATATAATACTATGGAAACTTACCAAAAAACAATGCTTTCTAGCCCTGAGAAATGACTCAATCATCATAATTTATACTTCATCCACTTGAAATGAAATGAGAACTCATCATATAAGCGTATGATCTAAATTTTTGTTTTTAGAGAGACATAAATCCAACAATTATTATTATTATTATTATTATTATTATTATTATTATTGATCAAAACATTGTTTTATTAATGATCGCAGAAGAAAATTAAAAGAAATAATAGGTATAACCTACATCACTAAACTGATCATCCAATTTTTTTATTTTTTTAATTAATATTATACCCATTTCTTACATTTGATTTCAATTAATATTATAATGTTAAAAACATGATAAAGGCAAATTCAATTCTTTTTCTTTTTTTTATAAAAGCATAAATTCATTCCAAGAAACAAAATTTAGAGACACTTGCCACAATTGTTGTATCTAAAACAAAATAAAACTTTTTTTTTTTTTGGTTCAACTACGGTGAATAAAAGTTTTGTTCATTCAATCTCTGGAATTAAAATTTATCACCATATATGTTTGGTGTTGCAACAAGGCAATTATTTTTGTGCCATTTACATATTAAATTCATCAAATTTTTAAACCATCAAAAGGTCTTGAGCTTAAAAACTAAGGACACACCAAAGCCTTCCACGTAAAAGAAGAAAAAAAACATAA
The DNA here is from genome assembly GCA_032878935.1 of Erythrophleum fordii. Taxonomy (NCBI): domain Eukaryota; kingdom Viridiplantae; phylum Streptophyta; class Magnoliopsida; order Fabales; family Fabaceae; genus Erythrophleum; species Erythrophleum fordii. The sequence continues at coordinate 7,417,410 of JAVQMF010000029.1, forward strand.
ACTCCAAGATAAACATATAAAATCTTTCAAATCTTCCTTAAGACAGAACGAACATCCATAAAACTTTTAAATCTATTATAAATGGCAAATTGAAAGACTAGATAAAATAAAATAAAATAAAAAACACTGCAAGAATGACTTTATTTTGTGACAGATAATATCTATTGGAAACGGTAGAAATGATATTTTTTCGACAAATATTTCTGTTAAATACTCTATTACTACTTTTGCTGTAGCTAATTTGTTCCAACAAATATTTTAACTATTATTCTCTTTCCTCTACCATGTTCTGTATCCTCTAAAATTATGTTACATCATCTTAATAAATAAAACTTTTATTGTAAATGAAAATTTTATTTAATATAAATATAATATTAGTAAAAATTTGAATAATAAAAAGGAATTAGAAAATTAATGTTAATAATAATTATTTTAATTAAGTTAATTATTTATTTATAAATGAATAATGTTAATAAAATATTTATTTCTTTTTAATTATTGATTTATAAATAATTCTAATAAAACTTAAAAACATATTTATAAATTTTTTTAAAATATATTAAAAGGCCAATTCCAGCAACATAATGGTCGGACATGACACCATTATGGGTTTATATATTGTCTTAAATAATTTTAAAAAATTAATTTATTAAAAAATATGTTAAATTTTAGTTTATAAAAAGTATCTTTTATTAATAAATAATATTTTATTTTATCTTATCTTGTTAAAAATTTTATTTTACATATATATAATTATTAATAATTTATTATATATATTATTTTATAATATGATTGTTTAAAATTAATAATAATTTATGCTATATTTAATTTAGTTATACAGTATCGTGAATTTTCTATTTTTTTGGTTTTTTTTACGTTTCATTTTTTGAATTTTGGGTTTTAGTTTGTATTCTCCTTGAAATTTTTAGATTTTTGAGTTTTTTCACCATCCTTCAATAGCTTCTGAATAAATTAAATTAAATTAAATCAAAACTAAAAGCATATTTAAAGCAGAAAAATATTAGATCAAAATACCAAAATTTTCAAAATGCAATTGAAAAAATTTTTACCTAATTATTGAAGTTTCAAGGAATCACCTACAAAAATCAAACAGAGTTAACCAAAAAAAAAAAAACAGAAGAGGCAGAGATTCAGTAAAATAATAATACCTTACAATACAACAAAAATTCAAACAGATCAGAAAAGAAAATCCAAACAATACAGTTAGAGACAACTCATAAGCAAAATTAAAGCAAGATTGAAATGAATCCAATAAATAAGAAAAAATAAATAAAAACAATACCAAAATAAAAAAGGTACAAAGTTAAGAGTTGAATAATTTCGACAATTAAAGAAAAGCAAGCAGATGTAAATAACTTTAAAAAAATGTCAAGAAAAGGAGATGAGATAAAATGAGATAACAAAACTTGAAAATTTATATAGAAAAAAATTAAAACAAGTTTGACAGGCCAATTGCTTTGCTAATTTTTCAAAATCGCGCCTGCACAAAATGATGATAATTTTTGCTATTTTCAAATAACTCACTGCATAATTATTATAAATGTGTATATATATTATTAAATTATTTATATTTATTTATATATTTCTTAAATAATATAATAATTGATTTATTAAACAACTATGTATTTATTATTTAATAACAAATATAAATTATAATATAATTATAATCTAAATTTAAAATTTGTTAAATTAAATTATTTTATTTTATTACATATTAATTAATTAATATTTAATTTTTTATATTACACATATTATACATATATATATATATATAACATAACATATTATTATTATACTATACTATACAATATATATATATATATATATAACCTTTTATTATATAACGAGAACAATCATATGTTATATAGTATGTTATACTATACTATATAACATACATTTCTAACATGTTGTCGCTATCCTGCAGCGACTTTTTTTTAAAGTACAAAAAATAGAGAAAAAATAAATATATTTCAAATATATTTATATTTTTAATAAAAAATTATGTTTATTACATTATTTATACTTATATATTTATAAAATGATTAATTAATTAATTAAATTATTATTTTTCATTTTATAATAAATAGAAATAATATAACTTATAAAATAATTATAATCTATATTAAATAAATACTTAGATAATGTTATTTCTAATTTATCATATATTAATTAATTAATTAATTAAAATTTTATTTAATTTATATTAATTTTTTAAATTATACATATTATCTATATAATATTATTATCTCACCAACCATACTATTTAATAATAAATATAGATAATATGACATATGATATAATTGTAATTTAAATTAAATAAACATTTAGATTCTTTTATTTGTTATTATATATATAATTTAATTAAATAATTGGTAAAACCAAGTTGCTGTGGCTAAAATAAGTAACAGCACTTGACTTGTTTTGTACTATTTTTTGACTTTTTATTGTTTCTTTCTTGGTTTAGCTATCACGTTGTAAATGGTTATCAATTTTTTATTGTCTTTGACAATTTCAACTAAATTTTAGAATGCAAAAGTTAAAAAAAAAATGCTTCTATTAGAATTTTGTTAGATATTTTTGTTGTAAATTATTTATATTTTGTAGTGAAAAAAATCCACAAAGAAAACTAAAGGTAGATAGATATTGATTAAATAGAAAGATAGATATGGAAATATTTATTATTCGTGAAATACTAAGAAAAAGAAAAGAAGAAAAGAAAACAAAGAAAAAAAGATGAGAAGAGAAAAAAAAAACGCAAAAAAAGAGATAGAAACACCACAGTGTCAGCATTATCGACTTGCAAGTTAGAAGCGGCTTTTAGTGTCTATAGGAAATCTATTTGGAAAATAAATTTTCAAATTTAGTTCTTGTTAAATCATGAATAATAATATGAATTGCATGTATTGATTGATGTGATTTGCATTAATTAAGAATATCCTTGTTCACTTAATTAATTGAAACCCCATGTCACATTGAAAGTCATTATTTATAAGAAAATATTGATATAAATTGTATGCCATGGAATTTGCATTTGGAATATGCTTTACTAAATTCACATACCACCATATATATATATATATATATACGGCAGTTGGATAGGTCCCACTCTCACAAATGCACCAAAAACCACTCCCAAATTACTAATTAAAACTCTTAATCAAAAGCAATATATGGAATCTTGGAGAAAAAGGTGAGTTTGGGAGACGATCAGAATATATATATTATGCTTCAGCTAGCTGGTTCTTTACCTAAGAAGATAATCTAAACAAAAGAGAATATACTGGCACATTCAGCTGATAAAAGCAATATGAAATTGAGAACAATATTATGCTTCATTAGCCCCGGAATATTCTGATCAAGTGGACCATACAACTCCATCGGTTTCCTTGATGACAATATTGTTTCCTTCTGAAGATAGAGTTATATTCGCGGTTGAAAAAATGTGCAGCTTTTTTGTCCTTCTGTATTTGTATTTATTGTATACATATCATCCTTCTTGATAAGCTTGGATGGTGTTGGTGCCTTGGATTCTCCAATTAGTCTTCATCTTTAAAACAATCATTGAGAATAGCCGCCATGCAAATAATAATATATAGGGTAATTTTATATATATATATATATATATATATAGAGAGAGAGAGAGAGAGAGAGAGAGAGAGAGAGAGAGAGATTGAGCTTTTAAATTTTAACATTAGATGTATTATGAGATTTTTACCTTAATAAGTAAAAAAAATAAAAATCCATAAAAAATTACCTATAATAATTACTTCAAGTACTATAATACTAAGCATCTTGCAAATTAGTTTGCAGAGTTTTATAGTCCTCTTTTTTACTCAAAACGAATTACTTCACAATCACATCAATATCTGCCAAAAGTGTTTGATTATTGAATTTTACTACCTAGTTATTCTTAAGCCCCCCATTGATCTTAAGGTGTAAATATAGTAGTTCATATGAAATGCGTATCAAGAGGAATTAAAATTGGTAATCTATATGATATCAATATATATCAAAAAAGTTTTTTTTAAGTTATATATCAACAGAGTTTTATTCCTCTAATTTTTTTTTATGGTGATACAGATTGAATCCAAAAAATTTTGTATACTATTTGTCACCGCTATATTGCATTTAGTATAATTTTTTAAAAAATTTATCTCCAATTGATATTCAAATTCAAATTCTTTAATTCTAGAGATGACTTCTATGTTACTAAGCCAAAGTTTAATGATACATTTAATATATTTTATTTCTCTATTCATTCATCATAGTTTTGCTCTTATTATATTACAACGTATAAATTTTAGAATAATTTGATGCAATTAAATATGGACTAATGGTGATAAATTTTGAGGTTTATAAAAAGTTTAAGCATGTTTTTTATTAAAATATCACGCAATATCATAAGATTTCAAATTAAACTTTTAAACAACTGGAGAGTATAACAAAATTAATATACATGAAAAGTAAAACTTGAATTTATGTACCCGTAATTTCTTCTAAAATATAAAATAAAAGGGTTTGGAAACATTAGAATTTAAAAAAGTAAGTATACATCAAGCTATAAAATTTAAATTTTTTTCTCTAGGAATACAAAATTAGGCTGAGATGAACTATATCACTCGTGTAATTTGGTAACTGGTTAAAACTCAACAAAACCCAGATTTGAATGTTATGAGCAGCCTTGAATAGGTAAATTTGTTAAAATTAAATCCATGATAGATCAATCAAGGAAACTCCTTCGGAACTAAAAATAGTCATGGAAAAATCTTTTGAACAATGACACTTGATGGCGTTGTAAAATCACCTTTCCTAGATTTTAGTCAAAATATTAATCTGCTGCCTTCAAAAAATTAACTCCAATATGCCCACATAATAATAATAATTATTATTATTATTATTTGGAAAAAAAATTAAGACCATATCTTCTCGATTAACAACTCTTAGTATGAGTTGAATTCACTCTGTAGAAAAAAGCCTGTGTGTTAAGGGTTTTATTCCATACAAGCACTATGAATAAGAATAAATTGTTTGTAAAATGGAATTGGAGGACCAAATGATCCACACCATCAAGTAGGATAGAATAATTGGTAAAGACCAAGATTACGTTTTGGGATAATATCACTTTGTTATATAGCTAGACGTTGACAATATTATTAATCAATTAAATTATTAAATTAATTAGAGGATACGCATGGTTTATCCATGTGATAGGAGAATATTACCTACAGACAGCTGTAAGTGTTGACATTTTTTTGGTTATCTCTTTCAATTGAAAGAGAAATACTTAGATAAAATCAGTGTACTTAAATAAATAAATTAGTGTACTTAAATAAATTGCCTTAATTAATTAGTAAATAAAATATAATTATATGAGAAATAGAATCTACTGAAAAATTATTTAATATTTCCAGATTGTATGATTGTTTCTTATTAGTTTAGTTTATTCATCTAGATAATTATAGATTGAATGAATTTACCTAATCGATGAAAATGACATTTATATTATATATACGAAGTAATTTATGGAATGCATGGGAGACAAGAACGAATATCCAATTAATCTCGAAAGTAGCTATACCTAACACGCAATATAATTCGAGAGATTCGGTAATTGAAAGTTTTGACCATAATGGTTGAATATATTGTGCCTGAACAGTTCTTTTGCATGATTTAATGTCATTTTGTATAAAATTTAGATGCAAAGTAGGTTAATGTAAAAGCGTGTTCGATTAGAGAAGCTCTTTTTTAACCCTTTTGTCGTATTAAAAAAACAGATATTATGATTTGTATATTATTATGTAATTTAATTTTAAATTACGATGAGGTTTGGATCTTAAAATTTTATAAATTGTTACTTAAGTATCAGATTAGAAATAATAATGATACTCAAATTTTTTAGTATTACTGGAGAATAATAACTATTTTTATGTTTAGAGATTCAACAATTAAAGAAGAGTGAAAATATTTTCACCAAGGAAAAAAAAAAGAAGGTTAAAAATAGATGCATGGTAAAAGAGAAAGGCAAAGCAATCATGCGAAAAACCTCTAGGGGCCGATCAATTAATGGAACTCCACCAAACTTTCAAAGTATGAATGTTCTCATCGAAAATTTCAAACCTAATTCCTAGACAGGTTTTGTAATTAAAAAGAATTTAGACTTGGATTTAGTTCTCTACATTTTATTATCAAATTTTTTAATTGAAGATTGATAAGTTTATAAATTTTTAATTACTGGTAAAAATTTTCGAAAGAAGATTGATTGATTAGTCAATAAAACTTAATTGTGGTGAATTTTTGGTATCTATTTTTGTGAGTCAAAAAAAGATAAGGGATGCAACTTTTTGCAACTTTTTTGAAAGAAAGGTTCATCTAAATCTTAAACATAGTTAAATTTCCAAAGTTTTAAATGTATGTAAATGAAAAAAATGCCTAATAATAAAGGATTGAACAAACTTTGAAATGAAATATATCGACAACAGAAAGATCGCAAAAGAAATTGATTATAACTTTGCTAGAAATGAATTGAAAATGATAAATAATACAATAAATAAAACAAATAAATAATTCAAAAATAAAAGAAAATAGGATACAATAAGTTTTTTAAGAGATATCTGTACATGTTGTATGAAGCTTCGTGCTCGTAGTAGTTATATATGTTTTCCACTCAGCCATGTCTCTTTCCTCTATGTTTTTGTTCATGTAGGGGCCTAGTGTTAAAAATCATGGTGTCTAACTACCTTTGAGGTCACATAGTTTGTAGATCCACACTTTCTTATTTTCTTAACGTTATGTTATATGGAACATGGGTGTTCAATTAATGGCTGGGTCTTGGCTAACATCTATATCAAGTATTCTTCTACTAGTTTTCATGACTGACCTAGTTTTCTAGCCATCATTGATAATTTGTAATTTTTTATGCAAATACTAATTAAAGTATGATAAGTGTATATTTAATTGGGGAATTATATATTTGATTGCAAAAATATTGCACTACTAGAAAAATTAGATTTAGCGAGGGACAAATTCCTCGCTAAATTCTTTAAATCCCTCGCTAAATCTGATTTAGCGAGGGATAATTTTTCTTGCTAAATTCGTTGCTAAATCACTGGTCGTTAATTTTTAGCGAGGGATAGTAATATTTCTTGCTAATTTAGTGAGGGATTTAGCGAGGGAATGAAATCCCTCGCTAAATTTAGCGAGGGACGTATTCCTCGCTAATCCCTCACTAACTGACTAAAAATCATATTATTTTAGTTAAGAATTAGCGAGAAAGATTTCCCTCCGTAAAATTATCTTGGAGATGGATTGAGATGCCACGTCATCATGCCACGTCACGCCTCCACATCACTCCTCCAAGCCACATTGTTGCCACATCACGCCTACATGCCACGCCATGCCTCCGCCACATCATACCACCACGCCACCTCATGCCACATCATGCCATGTCATATATTGCTTCAAATTTGCCATACCTGAGGTTTGAACCCAAGACCTGAAGCTCCTTCCTTTGTGTCCATTTTTTCTGCCAGTTGAGCTACAATGAACCTATAGTCTTTTAGTACAAAATTTAATATATATCATATTAGTTAACTATTATAATATCATGATTGTACTAAAATTATAAATATTCATCAATAAATAATATTATATGCTTTAAACATAATATATTATATTTTCATCTATTACATATATTAAAAGTTCAATTGTTTTAATAAAAAGGGAAAAATATGAGCTTTTTTTTTTACACATAGAAGAGCAAGCTCAGTAATATTGAAAATTCATATGGTTTTTTTAGTTTAATATTTATTTTAACAAGGATTAAAATAAATTTTGCTAATTTTCTTGCTAATTAGAAATGAAATAAATATGTCTAGTTGGTTTATTGGCTAGCTAATTAGAAAGGAAGAATACGCCTCGTTAAGTTCTTCACTAATTAGAGAGGAATGAAAAATGTTTCATTAGTTCCTCACTAATTAGAAAGGGACAAAATAGACCTTGCCAAGCCCTCACTAACTCGAGAAGGATAAAATAGGTTTCGTTAATTCATCGCTAATTAGAAAATGATAAAATAGGCTTCTCTAATCCTCTCTAATTCCTCACTAACTAGAAAGGGATAAAATAGGTCTCGCTAATTTTTTGCTAATTAGAGAAAAATAAAATAGGACTTGCAAATTCTTTGCCAATTTAGAGAGGGATAAAATAGGTCTCGCAAATTCCTTGCTAATTTAGAGAGAGATAAAAATGGGCCTCGCAAATTCCTCGCTAATTTAGAGAGGGATAAAATAGGTATCGCTAATTCCTCGCTAATTTAGAGAGGGATCAAAATAGGCCTCGCAAATTCCTCGCTAATTTAGAGAGAGATAAAAATGGGCCTCGCAAATTCCTCGCTAATTTAGAGAGGGATAAAATAGGCCTTACGAATTTCTTGCTAATTAGAGAGGGATAAAATAGGTATCGCTAATTCCTCGCTAATTTAGAGAGGAATAAATAGGCTTCGCTAATTCCTCGCTAATTAGAGAGGGATAAAAAATCCCTCACTAATTTTCTCGCTAAATTTAACTCAAGCTACGAAATTAATTTTTCTCACTAATTTCCTCGCTAATTCGGTGTTTTAGAGAGGAATCAATGATCCCTCGCTAAATGCCCTCGCTAAATCTAATTTTTCTAGTAGTGTTGTACTTGTCATGTTATTATGAAAAATTTATATACTTATTATATGTTAATTTGAGAAACTAATAGTAAAGATATAATTAGGAGCTAAATATAAATTTTTAGATTAAATTTATATATAATTTTTTTATATTTTTGTTATCAAATTCTCTTATTAAAATATGACAAATATATAAATTTTCGATTACAATATGACAAACATATAATTTAATTAAAAAACTATACACTTATTTGCAAAAACCATTTATCTATCATATTGTCATTAGAAAACTATATATATATATTATGTTATTTTTCACAATGAAACTTATTAATAAAGATACAAAAAATTATATATAATTTTTTTATATTAAAAAGTCAATTAAATTTCTTTATCTTTTCTAAAAAAATGTTTAAATTATACAACTCTCTCTTGTATTATGAGAATATACATAAATTTTTTTAAAGTTAAAATATGAGCAAAATGCCCTCAAGCATAATATTGATTTATTTTATGAAAATTATAACTTATTAACAAATTTTAACTTTTTATTTCATTATTATTTATTTTGGGTTAAAATTTATATATTTAAATTTATTATATTACATAAATAATAGATATAAGGATATATTAGTCAAAATAAGTGTAATTGTAATTTATCTTTTGATTTTAGAAATTAGATTTTCAAAATATAAAATATAATATAATTTAAATATCTCTCAACAGCGTAAGCTACTAAAACAAAACAAAAAAAAGTTTTTGGTTTTACTAATAGGGACGTCGCTATATTTATTTACCCAAATAAGTAGTGTTTTAATTGTTGATTCACATTTTGTGGAACTGATAAAAAAAATTGTTGATTCACATTTCACAATTGACACCATTTGTGTTTGTTTACTTTGGTAGCTAGATATATGTAACAATAAAAATTTGAGTAAATTATATATTTTTCATTTTTAAAATATACATAAATTTTTTTAAAATAAAAAATTATCTTATATTTTAGTCTAACTTTAAATTTTATTTTACTAAGACCTCCATTAATTTAAATATATATTTGTAAACTAATAAAAATTAAATATTTTAATCAAAAATTTTAAAATTAAATTAAAATATTGAGTAAATTTTTATTTTAAAAAATTTCTGCATATTTTTTAAATATAAGAAAAATTTATGTAATTTTAACAAAATTTTGGAAGAGGTATGTATAATTTGCTCTAATTTTTTTTAAAGCTTGTGTAAATTTTTATAATAAATTTAACAAAAAAATTAAATGTAATAATAAAAAAAACTATACTGACATATTAAATAATTTTGAAAACTGATTTCATTAAATATTTCAAAAGATATTGTATTTTAAACGTTATTTAGAATGACATAAAGGAAAAAAAAAACTAAAATCTCATAACATGGGATACTGTTTTTAATGTTAATTTTATTTTTAAGTGATATATGTGTGTGTGTAAACCACAAAATTATACATATATTGGCTTAATTTACTTAATTTTAGTAAATGTTGATATATTCATTTAAAAGTATCTCGTAAGATAAATTTATTTGAGTTTTTAACTGCCATGTTGCGATGGTTTAAACTTCAAGTTATATAAATAAGAGGGAAAAAAAAACATGACATTATATATAGTTCAATTCAAACGGTGGTGCATAGTGGAAGTTAAAAATTATTATTGTTCTTATCGTCGTGGTTGTTATAAAAAGTAAAAATTTTAAAAAAATTTTAAGCATCATATAATGTTGATATAATATGGCATGTATTGCTCTAATATTTTTTTAGAAAAATTAAAGTAATATTTTTTGAGTTTTAGTTAAGTTATATTTTAAATTTTATTTTTCTTGTTTCAAGATATCATTTAATTTTTCTGTTTGATATATAAAAGTTTCTTTTTCGACTTACTTTTTGTTGATAAGCTAACTTTTCTGCAAAATATATATTTTAAAAAAATAAATTATTTAATTATGTTTAATTTCATATTGATAATAAAATTTCAATTCCATATTATATAAAAAAAGTAAATTTTATTAATAGAAAATAATTTTAAAAATATTATGACATATATTAAATGTAAAATTGTCCAATTAGACTAAACTATGAACAGCGTGTGTTGTACGCAAATTGCTAGGACGGTTTCTTTGCAAGTACCATTTTGTACTTTTTTCTCTACGCTCTTTCTTCTTTTCTTTTTTTTTTTTTTTTCAAACTTTCTTTTTCACATAAGTATACACTCGAATCTTGACGTACAAGGAGGGTCTCTCTCGTGAGTCAGATCTGAATTTTTTATATTTAATAAATAAATATATGGTTATATTTAAAGAAAATTTAAAAAATAGGAAATTAGTAAAAAAATTAAAATTTATACACATTTTAATTTTTTTATCATATTCTTTCTTAAATATATGATACATTGCTGTAAACAATCCCAATCCTAAATTTTAAAATGACCTGAATGTGATATATTAGGCTTAGCTATTTCATTTTTTCTTCTAATTAATATTTTTGTATTTATTCAAAAAGTATCAATTAAACAATATGTTATATTTTAAATTAATTTGCGTGCATTTTAATTACTTAACTTATTCAATTACAGGTCTATTATTTTAAAATTAAGAAAAATTGCAAACTATTTTTTATATTGAAATTAGACAATAAGGCATATATTCATGTAGTAACTTTTTACTGTACTTATATTTAACATGCGCATTCTGTATTCTTATTATTTTATTATAAATTAAAGTGATACAATTTTAATCTAAACTTTTTTTAAAAATGTATCACAATATTGTGACTAATCTTTAGAAGCCATTAAATATTTGACTATGTAAATTATAGTCATAGTTTTATAATAATAATAATAATAATAATAATAATAATAATAATAATAATAATAATAATAATAAATATTATTTTTTGAATAAATTATACAGACTTCTCTTAAATATTATTAAAATTATATAAATTTTTTATTTTTAAAAAATATATTTTAGTTTAATTTTAAATTTTTTTAACTAAAACACCTTTTATTAACATAAATATATAAATATGAATAATATCTAAATATATATAAATAAAATAAAGAAAGTAAATTTTGTTTTTAATTAAATTTAACAAATATATATATTTACATTCATTGAGAGTATTATAATAAAAAAATTAAAATTAGATTAGAATTAATATAAGTTTTTATTTTAAATAATATATATATTAAAAAATAAAAGAAATATTTATATAATTTTAATGAAATTTAAAAAAATTATAATTTATTCTTATTTCTTTTCAATACGATGCTGGTTGACGAGTGACGACAATTACAACTCATCAACTTTGAGAGGCAGCAGTTACACAAGGATTGCCCACATAATGCCGCTTATGGTACGTCTGAAAAGTGGGAGGTAAGGAAACGGAGAGCGACATGCAAATAGTTAAAAGTAGGGGTGTTCATTGGCAGGCCCGAGTAAGGCATCTAGTATGTTTAATACTCGGTCGATTAAAATATTAGATTTATTTTTATATTCGTAATCCGACCCGACCCGAACAAGCCTGATTTTAGGGTAGGTTAGGGTGTTCTTAAATCGCTCAAAATTTTTTTTTTTTATGAATTGATACTTAATATAAAAAATATTTTTTTTAAGACTCATAGACATATATTTTAAAACAATAAGCTTTTGGAACCTTCATATTTTTATCAATAATAAAAAGATAGTTTAGAATTATTAAGTAAAATATAACTTATACTAACATAATTAGCTTTAGGTAAATACGTGTATTTTCATTATTTAATAAAAGAAATGTCAGTAAGCATATACATCAATAATAAAAATAATTAAGAAATAGAAAAAATTTAAATAGATAATAAAAATTACAGTATGTAAAGAGAATCAGATAAAATAAATAAATATATATATAAGATAACAAGATATTAATAATTAAAAAATAATTATTAGGGCAAGTTGGGCAGACTGTCTTTGCCCATAACTCGACCCAACCCCACCCGATATAATTTTGTTTAAAGTTCTATCCATTTATATTTTTAGCCTGATCCAATCCGACCCGATTAGATCGGGTTAGGGCGGAGCCCTAAGACCAATCGGATCTATGTACACTCCTAGTCAAAAGTGATATTTTGTACATTTCAAGAGTTCTACTTGTGGGTTCGTCCCATCTAATACATTATACTGTTTATTCTATTATAATATTGAAGAAAAGTTATTATTGAAAATAGAAATAATAATAAAGATATTATTTTTCTTTATATAACAGTAATATTTTATTTTTTTAAAACATTTTATAATTAAAATTTTTAAATTAAAGATATGTATATTAAAAGATTTTATATTTTAAAATAACTAAAAGATCAAAAATTTTAATTTGAAATCTTAAATTATGATTTTTTATATAATTTAAATTATTTTCTTAAATTTTTAAAATAATTTTAAAATTGAATATCTTTTAGTATAAATATTTTTAATTTAAGGTTATCAACTATATTTTTTCTTTTATTTTATGTTATAACAAAAATAAGCTTTTTTATAATATTTTTTGACTTCAAGGTTGTTTCGACTCTCTATTTACTTTTCATTTTATTCATACACTATTTTTATTTTACCAAACATTCAAATAAAACAATATTTTTATTCTTTTCCATATTATACTAACCATGATTTTATGTCATATAATTCTATTTTATTAATATTTTATTCTCTTTTCTATTCCTTTAAAAATCTATCTACTCTACTAAACATAATCTAACTCTTTTGATTTTACCATTAAAATGCCCACCAACACTATAAAATTGTTTTAACTTTTTTAAATTTAATTTAATTATATATATATATATATATATGTTAAAAAATATCTTCTACTTTTTTTAAGATATGATATATATATTACAAGAAAATTTATGTACTATTTACCCTTTTTTTTTAAGCAATTAACTTTCTACATAAGATATTTTCTTTCAAAAAATAAAATTATATAACAATCTTTACTAATATATGTTAAAAATAAAATCACAGTTTTATATTAGAACTTACATCATAGTAATACACCAATTTATTTAAACATTTCAATAAAGTAATACGTATTATACAGATATAATTACTGCAACATCACACTATTTTGATAATCTATCATGACTTCTTTTAATAACAACTATAGACTTAACAATTACTACATCAATTTTACTTTAATTCACTTCACTCATCTTCATTAATTACATGGGAATAATATTAGAGATAAAATAATTTTGAAAGATTAAAATAAAACAATAAAAACTTGGAAAATCATATTAAAAATACACAAAAATACATTTTGATGATTTAACTTTATCGCAAATTTCACTTTCATCATTTAATTTTATTTGATTCTAATTTGATTCTTTAATTTTAGTTTAGATTTTACTTTTGTCTCTTAATTTCATTTGATTGTAATTTGATCCATTAAACTTTATATAAAGTTTTATTTTTATCTTTAGTTTCATTTAGTTCCAATTTAAACTTTAATTTTCAAAAATTGCTCAAATAATTTTTTTGCCTTTGATTTAATTTGATAGTGTTAGAGGAATAAAAAACATTTGAGTAACTTGTAAAATTTAAGAGTTAAATTAGAATAAAATAAAATTAAGAGATAAAAATAAAACTTGAACTAAGATGAAGAAATCAAATTAAAACCACATGAATTTAAGGGAGTAAATTGAAACTTCAGACAATGTTAAAGGCTAATTGAAATCAAATTATGTTAAAAGACAAAAATGAAATATCAAATAATATTAAAGAATTAAAAAATATTTTTGCCTTAAAAATATCTTTCAAAAATCAATATCTCAATTCACCTGTAAATTAATAAAGGACAAAGTTATTTATTTATATTTTTTTTAGTAAATGTAGAAATGGACAATATTGGTGATCACAATTATTATGAATTCCTTGTGGCTCTATCTTTCGTAGTAATACATTATTTATTTAGGAGACAGGGTAATATAAAGAGTAGAAGAATATATAGAATTTACATTTTTTTCACTTATTTTTTTATCTTTCTTAAAATGTACATTATATATTTACTTATTAAATGAAAAAATAAAAATTCAAAAATCGAAAGTAGAAGATTCCATGTAGAATCTTCCGTTTTCAAAATATAGTAAATATATATAATATACGTGACAAATTTTCAGGACTGTTCTCGTGGGAAGCTCAATGTGCATCCACACAAATTATTTTCAATTGGGATATCAATCAAAAGAAAGAGAAAGCGAAAGACAAAATAAAATAAAATAAAATATTATTAGGTCGGGTATTAGTATTTATTTGGTCAGATCCTCATTATACCATTGCTGTCACATTCGGCAACGTTGTAAATTGAGAGTAAATGGCATTTTCATAAATTAATTTATCAGCTACTTCTTTGTCCTCGTCGCTTGAAATAAACACGAACAATTTTGGTGCATTGTATATTCTGTGGGATATTCTTAGATTCTCCTCAAGGATCACTAAGCCACTTTATTCCCATTAACAGTGGGTGGACCCCCCTGCACTTGACATGGTAAAAATATCTTTAAAATAACAAATATAATAAGTTAAATCTTAGTGAAGATAAATATATGATGTGTGATTAAATATCTTGTCATAATTTAATTTGTGTTGTACCAAATTTTAGAGCTAGGTGGCAAATATTATATTTTGAATTCTTTAATTTTGACCTTTTTTTTCTATAGTAACGTATTATGGAATGTGTTTGTGTGCCAATCAAGAATAAATCTCTCATCATACAATTTTAGGGATGCAACTTCACATTTAAGTTGATATATTTAAGAGAATGAATTTTGTACTGGTGCAATTACCCAGTTTGGGGTTTTTATTTTTTATTTCTTAAGTTTAAGCCCCAAATTGTAAGATTGAAGATAAAAATTAAAATTGTAATGTTAAAAAATGGTAATTGTAAAGAAAAATTATATTTTAAAAATTTTAATTGTGTGGTACAATTAAAATTTTTAAAATATAATTTTTTTTCATAATTATAATTTTTAACTTTTCAATCCCAACTTTTATCTTCAATCTTATAATTTGAGACCTATACCTTAAATTAAGAGAGAGAGAGAGAGAGAGAGAGAGAGAACCTTCAAAATGGAGTGACTGCACCTCCATACTTTGTTTTCTTGGTCACCAAAGGAGCCCATATGCTATTAAAAAAAAGGAAAAAGAAGAAAAAAATTTCATCTAGGAATTTTAACTTTGTAAAAATAACATTAAAGGACTTCAAAAGATCAAAATTTCTCTTAAAATTCAAAGGATCAAAGTTATCATTGATACTTTTTAAAGTTATCACTCATGTTTCTTAAATTTACAATCCAATCTTCTTAGTATTACAATGGTATTTTGAATTTATTACTATCTTTCAGTGAAAATACTTTTATAACACCTGAAAAACTAGATTATAACCTTAAAGAATCTGAGAAGTATCATTGACAATTTTATTTCTTTAGTCATTCAAAGGAATTTTAATTTTTAAAATCCTTGTGTCATTTTTATGGAGTTAAAATTTTTAGGTGAACTTTTTTTTCCCAAACAAAAAAAAAAAAAAACCTACAAAGAAATCAAATTGGATAAAGAAACTTCCCTAAAGTTATTAGTAACAAGAGATCTTTAACTTTGAGGAAGTGATTCCATTTCGTGGACACTTGGAGCCAGAGACAAATTATGATTAAAATTCAATCTGTGCACCAGTTGCTTGCTTTCCTTTAACATGAGTGAACATAATATCTGAAGGAAGGTCAGTCAATCTTTCGGGATTTTTAATTTTTATTTAACCAAATAAAATAATAAATTTAAAAATAAAATTTGTACATATTGATCTAGATACTACTTTATCCTGATATCAAAAAAAGAAAACTGAGCAACTCAGTTTGAAATTTTCAGTCATTTATTCTAGCCTTTGATCAGATTGATGAAATAGCTTAATTGAATGAAATAAATAAATTAGTTGAAGAATTGCACAAATTGGCCACACCAAATGACTCGATACAAAAGTTGTTAAGGTATTCTAATTTAGGGAGATTGCAAAAGCAACACCAAAACTGTCATCTGTACTTTTACCTCCATAATTGAAACCCCAGAAGACAACAAGAGAGGAAGGAAATAAGTCAGAAGAGAATATAACAGAGTGTTTTCTACTACAACTTTGGCTACAAAATTTGACTTTTCTTTTTTACACATCATCGATCTTCAAAACAAACTCAATAGCCAGGAGAGGTTGAGGTGGTGTGTGTGGAGGATGATGAAGCCGGGGAATTTGAATGAACAGCTCCTTCACTGTGATTCACCTTTTCTTCATCCGAATGTGAATGCTCAGGCTGCTCCAACTGCTTCAACTGTGGCTTCTTAACCAACGGAGCCGGCATATGTGGGACCGCCGGAGGATGTGTCGCCACCGGCGTGTAAATTCCCCTTGGTGTAGTAACTGTGGTCACCTCCCCTGATGCTGTTGACGTTGCTACAGCTGCTGCATATTCTGGCGGTTGAACAAAAATGTTCCCCACAAGTACAAAAGGAGCTGTTTGTGAACTAGCATTGTTGTGAATCATGGGGCTTGGTCTTCTTGTGTGCAATCGGAATTTCTGAACAAAAACCAGATCAGTAATATTTACGTTAATTGGTTCAAATCAATAAATCTATATAAGAACTCCAAATATTGTTACAACTTCTCCAACAATCAGAGGAATACTTCGTTATAGTAGGAATAGGGGAATTTCAAGCCTTATCAATATGTTTAATGCTTTCCTCAAACATCTTTTAGGCTTGTAAGCAAGGAGAAACTCAAGAAATTGACCAAAACATACATTTTGATTGTAAATTTTACTTTGATCAAATTGCAAGCATAACCATACAATTGGCGTAAATCCCATATACGAACCTGCAAATGGCTTTTGACTTCATCATTTGTGAGGCCATCGACCTTCATAAGTTCTCTGATCTGCTTGGGCGTTGCAGCTGAAACCAACAGACACAGAAAATATCAACAGAGAGTTTTTTGCAAATATAAAACATAGAAACAATGGAAACTTGGGTATACTTAGACACGCACAATCTGGGCCGCCTAGCTGTTGAAGGGCTTGTAAGAAGCGCTTATGCAACTCCGGCGACCAGCATCGCCGTTGCTTCCTCTGACCCTGCCCTTCTTTCTCCTCCGATCTCTTGTTGCTTCCGGCATTGCCTCCGGTGACCGCTCCGGCACTCGAGCTCGTCGCAGCTACCGGTACCGGAGATGACGATTTGCCTGCTGATGTGTTATTATTATTAGTCTTTCCAACACTATCTTCTCTGTGGAATGGCTGGAAGGCACCCCCATTTCTCTTCACTTCCACCACCGACGCTTTTCTGGGCACATCCTGCACAGAGTTTCAATTTACTTTCCAGCTTCGCCTTAAATACTGGCATTGTCTCCAGGACTGAATGATCCCAAATCGAATTTCAATAGGACCGGATTTAAAAATCATGTTTAATACGTATCAGACACTCAAATCAAACAGAATTTAAACACTACAAGTTTTGTCGCAGTATCATCTATGTATAAAAAAGGGGAAAAAAAAAATTGAACCTTACCTCTTTAGCTGGGGGATCTGGGTTCCAAAGCTGAACGGATCTTAGCCAGTCGGATTTTCTCTTATCAGAGTTCTTATTGTTATCCTTGAGAATCTTGGGCTTATGCGAATGTTGCTCGTCTTCGTCGTCTTCGTCATCACAATCAGGGGAAGCCCTTTTCTTAATGGGAATAAACTCCTCCAGAACAGGGCCTTCTTCCATGGAAGTCTGCTCCGAACACTCAGATTGCCCATGAAAATTGTACTCCGTTGTCATTCCAGACAGCTGTTGCTTATAAGCTTCAATGGCTGCCCAACAAAGAAAAACCCAAAACCCAGAATCCCAATCAACTACCGAAATTCCAGAAACAAATGAAGGATCACCAATGAGCTTTGGCTCACTGGAGTTGTCTCCAGCCAAAAGATTCAGTCCAAGTTAAATTAACAGAAAAGGAAGAATCGAGAAGGGGCCATGTACCTTGCGTGACAAGCTCCAATGAAAGCGGAAGCTCTTTGGCGAACACCTGAATTTTTCGGCGTTCTTGTTCTAATGCTTCGATGTAGTCGCGGAACCCCATTCTCTGGCGCTGCAGTTTTTCTCTAGAAAAAGGAAAAGAAAATCAAACTCTGTTGTGTTCGGATTCTGGGTCTGTGAGGGAAATCTAAAAGTGCGAAGGAAGAAGAAGGAATATAAAGGAATGGCGTTTTATGCAAGCATAGAGAGATAGATAGATCCGACCCACCATCACCACCAACAACAAAGACCGATGGGTTCTTCTCAAAAGAAGAATATTATGGGATCTAAGTAGAATCAAAATTGGGAATAAGCTTGTAAACCAAGCCAAGCCACGAGGATTTTAAATAAAAACAAAAAACAAATTTCAGAGAAACAGAGGGAATGAGGTTAATGGGGGTGGGGGAGGATCGGAGGGTGTAGAATAATTCGGGGAAATATCGAGGTCGGGGCGTCGCATACAAAACGAATCTTTGATGGATTTTAAATATTTTTTTAGAGAGAGAGAGAGAGGGATTCCTTATTTTGGGAAAAAATGAAAAAGAAAAATGGAATTAGAATAATATAAAGAGAGAGAGAGAGAGAAGGTTGAATCTTCCAGTTATTGATTCGCTTTCTCATTGTGGGCTGGCAATGGCGTCAGCGTTTTTCCTCACCCGCTCTTCGCCTATCCACTTTACTCATCAGATAAGATCAAAGAATTGTCTCTTACGCTTGCTTATTCCTAAAATTATTTTTTTATTCATTACTTTTAATTTTCTATTTTTTTCATTTATATTTTCTATGCAAGATATTTTTTTTAGTAAATTGTATTAATCTTTTGGATTTTTAAAATTATATTTAATTTTTTATTTTAAAAATGTTACTTAACACTTTTAGTGTTAATATTAAGATTAATACTTGACTTAGAATTTAATTAAAATATTAATACTTGAATTTTAAAACATAATACTTTGTCTTCAAAATATCATAAAAAGTGAAACTACTAATTATTTGTTAAATTTAACATCTAATAACTATTTGACAACAAAAACTTATTTTTAAACTTTCCAAAGTTGATTTGTGCTATTTGTTTTGAGAATAACATGTTAGCTTATTATATCTGTTTTGATTAATGTTTTTAAATTTAGATTAGTTATTAAACTGATGAAAATATTAATTCACCATTTATTGATTAAATTATAATCAAATTAATAATAATTAAATATATATTTATAGATTAAAAATTTAAAAAATAAATAAATACTTTTTTATTGCAAAAATTAAATAAATACTAATAAATGTTAAATAAATTAATTATCAATTTTAAATATTGATGAAGAGATTGGCCAAACAAAAATAATGATGAAGAGAAATAAATAATTTTAATTAAACACTTTGATATTTGATGAAGGTGTTATTAGAATATAAAATATAATAAAGAACAAACATAAAAAATAATCAAGTATACATCTTTTGTTTATATATATATATATATATTTTTCTTTTCTTTGGGCTTCAACCTTTTTTTTCTCCTATTATTTTTTATTTTTTAGTTTTTAGAATATGTTCAAGATGAAATAAAAAATAATCTTAAAAAATTTAAAACTAATTAAACTTTGAATTAATTTAATTTTGATTGATTTGATCCATTATTGATTGATTTTTTAATAAGTTGATTTTATAAGTTAATCAAACTGATTTAATAACTAATTCAATTAATTTTAATTAGGTTTTTATAATAATAATTTTGATAAAAAAAGTCTTTTTTAAAGTGACGTCAATAATTTTTTTCTTAATATGTAGCAAAAGTTGACTTTGCAAGCTTGAATATCGACTTTTCTTAGTTTCTTGACTATTAGACATTAGAGATAACAAATAAATAACTGTTTCACATTTTATGATAGTTCAAGAGATTACATGTTTAGGATTTCAGCTTAAAGTTCAAAACTCAATATTGTACTTAGGCTATAAATCAAAGACAACATGTGCTTTCCCTTTATTCTTAATATGGTAAAGACAGTTAAGCAATTTTTTATTTAAACACATATTATACATAAAATTAATTTTATAAAAATAAAGTAAATTTGATGAAAAACTTTTAAAATATATATGAAATGTGAAGGAGTTACGTAATATTTTTAAAATAAGAAAATTACTAGGTGTAGTTAAACTAAATCTTAAGAGAGATTAGTCTAATTTATTTATTTTTCATATCATTGCTGTGTATGGTGACATAATTAAAAACGAACATGATAATAAAAAAATTCATTTCTATTTTATTACTTGTTTCAAATTAATTCAACTCAAGTGTCTTTAGATTTAAGATAAAATTAAGTATAATTTTAAATATTTATTATTAAAATTTTCAATAACATGAGATTTAAATATCTTTTACAACTTAATATTATATATTAAGTGCATGCTTGGTTCCAAGTTTGATATGCTAAAAAGTCCATTTTGGTGTGAAAATATGATTTGCAAATATAGGTGCATCATTCGTTCTCCGTAAATCACCTTTGTCTACCAAACAAGGGTTTACACTCAATTTTTTTTTAAAGAATTACTTCTACATTAATCCAAAATCACTTTTGATGCAAATAAAATTAATCCAAAATCAAATTTTTAAAATTTTTTTATATATTACATTTAGAAAAAATATTTTATGACAAGCACTCATGAAATTTTAACCTAAATTGTGTTATTGCATTATTATATTTTGGGACTATAACTTGTAATATTATATTTAATGTTACAAAAAACCCAATAATAATATCTTAAATTATTTCATTGAACGCCAATATGAAATACTGCATCTCTCAATGTGTTAAAAATAAGAAATTATTATGGGTAGTTACTGCAAATAATCAATAAATACAAAGAATGGGAAATTTTTATTAGAGTAAATATGTAGATAAATTTTATTGTTAAAATGTCTATTTCAGTAATTCTAATATTCAGTATATTTGTGAAAGAATTTTGTAATAAAAATTGAATAACTTATTCTTAAAAGAATACAATTTAAAACCTTAAATTAAAAAGATATTTATACTAAATGATTTCAAATTTTAAAATTATTTAAAAAATTTTAAAATTAAAAATTTAAATTATATAAAAAATAAAAATTTAGGATATTAAATTAAAAATTTTTATTATAAAATTTTATGAGATAATTTTAAGATTTTAAAATTTTTAATATAGATATTTTTAACTTCCGTAATTTTTCTTTTGTTTAGGGACTTCTCGGTTTTATCATTGTGATATGTGATATGATTGATGGAAAGAGCGACATATCCACAGAATATACCTCGGGGTTGCAGAGAAAGGGAATCTTGCAGGAGCGCGTTACACATGTGCGTCACGCCGCGTATGATTCGGCGAAAGACTCTTCTGGAACTTGGCCTTTCGTGCCCTCTAATGGCCAACCCTATTTTCAATCCTTCCACACCCACTTTCCCAACGCTCACTGCTTCCTTAATTATCACCGCCCCTACTCGCTCGGGAGCAGCGCGTGAGTAACACAGAGTCAGAGTCTATCCCGCTGGCCCCCACCACTTGAGAGATGAAATTACGAAGTTGACGGTGCAAAAGAGCGCACCGGCAGTTTTTGGATTCTCCTGTTCAAATTTTAAATTGGGTGGTGTAAATTTTAATTTTTTAATAATTTAAATTATTTATTATTTATTTTAACAAAAGTAAAATATAACATAAAAATAACAGTTTAATTTAAAAGATTATTTTCATCCACTTTCTTTAAAATTTTTTAAAAAATCAATATAAAAATTTTAAATTAAAAAATTAAATAAAATTTGATCATCCAAATTTGTGTAAAGAATTTAAATTGTTATTCAAAATTAAGTGGCAGAGGATCTTTTTCCTACGCCAATCGAGGCTGTGCAATTTTAAATGCAAATATAATGTAAATTAAATTATTCTCTTCTCTAGTAAATCATGTTTAAATCAATTTATTGGGAAAAGAAAAATTAGATGTAAATTTCTATATTTTTATTATAAAAAATTTTAATAAAATTATAATATATGTGTCAATTTTTTTAAACCTGATGATAAATTACAAAAATCATATACTTATATATATAATGTATATAATTGTCACATTAATAATGAAAAATATAATAGTAGAAATATAAAAAAGATTATATATATATATATATATAAAATTTTTTTTCATTACACAATTTTTTCATTTATTTTAAAATTATACACGTCCTCTTGAAATTAAAATATGATCAAAATGCCTTTAATAGTAAGTTTTTTTCTTTTATTAAAAATAAAATTTTAAAAAATATTTTACAAACTTTTGTTTCAATATTATTTATTTTGGGTTGATAATCACATATTTGATTTATTTTTAAATTTTATTAAATTTATCGTAATAATTATATATTGTTCTTGAAATTACATTATTATCTTTAAATTACTTAAATTTAAAAATTATTTCATGAAAAATTTATTTATTTTTAATAATTTATTTTTTTAATCAAATCATTTTATAATTTGTTAAATTTATAAAAGTGTAATTATAATTTATCTTTTATTATATAAAAGTTAGGGATGTATATGGGACTCGGTAATTTAGGAAAGCCAATTTGGCCTGCCTATCTTGGTTTTTTTTTTTGTAAATGACAAAAATTGGGCTTAGTTAGGGGATTGGGCCAAGCTGGGTGCTAGGCTCCCTATCCCGCTAGTTTGGATTGGCTTGGCTTGCCTTCTATTTTGTAAACCAAAAAAAAAAAAATTTAAGGACTAAATTGAAATTTTTTTAAAGAGTTATTTTATAATTTTAGCTAAATATATTTTACAAATTATAAATAGTTAGAAAATCAATACCTCAATAAAACTTCTTTTAAATATAATTATTACATTCAAAAAAGAAAGAATGAGATAAAAAAATGTCTATTTTTGAAGTGGTTATATGTTTAAAATAATTAAGGAATATAAAAATATAAACTTTCAAAGTTTTAAAGTATATATTTTTTTAAGGCAATAGATCAAGTTAGGCTTGTCCACCATGTTTTAAACTCAAAATTTTAAGTTTAATTTAAATTAGGTCAAGTTTCAAATTAGAGTGAAACTTGGTCCAACCAACTCATGTACATCCCTGCATATATTTTAAAAACAAATGAGAAAGTAGGCTTAATTATAAGTCAAAAAACTTTCTAGGCCCCTAAAAAACATACATAAGCTCAAAAAAAGAATCTAATAAAAAATGAGTCAATTTTATAAAATAGGTTAGACTTAATCTTTTTTAAAGTTTGACCCATCCCATATTATAATTAATTTTTTATATATTATTAATCAATAATATTAATAAAAAATTATATATAAATATAATTGTCATATTTTTTTTACTCCTACCTATTGCATAATATATTATTAGAAATAAGTTATAATTCAAATAATATAAACTATTAATCAATAATATTATTAAAAAAATTACTATCTAAAAAGATTATATTATCTCATGTGTGCTTTAAATAGCTTAAATTTCTTACAATATCTCTTCTTGGCTATTCGATAATAAGTATAAAGAAATATCAAATAATGAATAAAGCAAAATAAGGAGATTTTATCAAATGATTTATGAGTATTCAAATTTACAAGATCATTAATTAATAACATGTTAAGGCATTCTTCAATTGTATATACTTGCAATTGGGTGGATTAGCACTTCTTAGCAAATAATAAAATAGAGATATTTAGTATTTAAAACATAAAAAGATAAAATAAAATAAAAAGCAATTTTTCTTTTAATCTTAGTTGGGCTAAGTTAACACTTTTTAAGTTAGTCCGAACTTGGATCGATTTGCATATGAATAGTATCAAGATAGACTAGAATTCTTTTTTTTTTTTGGGCAAGAGCAGCCTATTTTTCTCGCCCATGAATCTTTTGGAGAAGGAGAGAATAATTTATCCAATATTGTAAAATAGGTTAAGTAACTTTTTTTTTTTAATACATATATTGCTTTTTGATTTTTTTAAATCTTTTTTACTACTTATGTTCCAATTGACGCAACAACACGCATTTAGGGCTGCTTATGATACACAAATACAATTTTCTTTTCTTTTCTTTTTTTTATTAACGCATGTATCTAATTAACTAGGGCAACAACACGCATTAAAAACAATATTGAGCGAGTGTATATCTTCAACAACAAAACACATTGGACCAAATTTTCTCTTAAAAAAATAATGTCCCAAAATTGGTACCTAAGCTAATTTAAAGGAAAAAGATTTTCAAAAACTTATAAAAAACGATATGTCTGAACAAGAAAAATCTACATATTCCAAAAACCGAAAAAAAAAAAATCTATCAATATATTAAGTTAATTAAGTTATTTTGCTGTTCACGATTTTTTTTTCCCTTCAAATAGTGGTCTTAAGCCATATGAGCCATAGCTTGATGGTTCAGTGCTTTATTTTTTCATTAATCACTTTCAACTTACCCGTTCATCAATATGTTAGATTAATGTTTTTTCTTTAAAATTTTAACCTATCTTTTAAAAATTTGGGTATTTTCTTTTA
This sequence comes from Erythrophleum fordii, assembly GCA_032878935.1. Taxonomy (NCBI): domain Eukaryota; kingdom Viridiplantae; phylum Streptophyta; class Magnoliopsida; order Fabales; family Fabaceae; genus Erythrophleum; species Erythrophleum fordii. The sequence goes on from JAVQMF010000029.1 coordinate 7,442,701, forward strand.
AATTCAGTGTAGATTTACTGTCCTCATATGGATTATTTGGGCTTTCAGGCTTAGCCCAAACTTGGCCTAAAAATTGCCCATTTTGTATGAAGTATCCATTATCCAATGTTCAAGTCCATTTTTTTTTTGGGACCAAACAATGAAAAACGATTTACACATGGTGTGTATCATTTTCTTAAGGCGTAGCTTTCTTTCACCATTTACACACTGGGTAACGTCCATAGTTTTATAAGTAAAAATTTTATATTTATTTTTAAAAATTATATATTTTTCTTTAAGAATTATATGATGCTAAGTTGTAAAAATCATACACAGTAAATGACATTTGTAAAAAAGTTTTAAAGACCTTATCATATGATACTAAGTTATAAAAATTACACGTTTTTAAAACTCATGAGCTTATAATATTTTTATTGAAAAATTTAATAACAAAAATATTAAAATTCAACATAAGTTTTCTCTCAAGGTTTAACCAAAAAAAAAAGTTGGTTTGATTTGATCTTTTAAAGATATAAAGTTTTTTAAAGTCAATTGTTAAATGTTAATTAAGAGTAACCAAGACATAAAGGGAACAACAAAAAATTAGCACTTTAGTATTGTTTATCACCAATCGATGCTAAACATGCACTAGATACATTTTTATAAAATTTTCGTAAAAAATATTTTAGTTCCTTAACTTTACCTATCATTTTAAATTAGTTTTTTAAGTTTTGAATTTGTCTTTTAAGCATTGCATATGGTAGTGAGGGATTAGAATTTCAGAGGAATTTGAAGTTTAAGGGACTATTTTGAAATGTTTCAAAACTTAAAAGAAATATTTTGAAATGTTTGAAATTTAAATGATTAGGATACTATTTTAGCTTATATTTTTTTTCCTAACAAAGAAATATATAATAAATGAAAAGCTGAATTTGCCAATAAATTCTAAAGAAAGAAGAAAGTAGCGTGGATTAAGTTAGTGACACAAGCTTTGAAGTTACAAGAACGAAATGATGGAGCATATGGTCTGAATCAAAGTTAAGAAAAGGAGTAAATTAATGTAGCAGCAATAGAAGAAGCAGTCTTCCAGGGGCTTTTAAGGTAGTCACGTGTCAAAGTTACCTTCCTTGATCTGTGCCAACGATCAATAACTATAGAATGCATTTAAATCATCATAAAGCTGTTCACCATAGTAGCCACTGCATCGAAGTCACCCAACCAATAGATGATGATCGCTTTCTACGCAAGCATATCCACATCTTTGCTGGTGTCTATCAGAAAATCCAATAAAAATATATAATCAGATATGTAAGTTTCATAGTGACCTTGCTCTAGTGCCATGACATTTCTTATAATATTTTGGTCTTCTTGTTTACTTCAAAGCATGGCATTTCCAACACGCTCTTGTCAAACTCCAAGTCAAGGAAGCGTTTCTTTGAGCTTGCCTTAAACTTCAATCTTGCTTCAAGTAGCTAACTCGCACTGTGCAAATGTTTCACTACACTCTTTTGTCTTTGTGGGAGTTCCTCAAGTGGTGGCAGTAAAACATGCTTATTAGATCAATGAAGTGCCTTACGAGTACAATGCTGGTGAGGGTCATCTTGTGTGAAGATACAAGAAGACAATTTTTTTAATCGTATGTTTATATGTGGATAATTATATATATATATATATATATATATATCGGCAACGATACAAGAATGATTGAAGGCTTCAAACAAGTTAGGATAGAATATGAGATGATTGATCTTGGGCTTTATAAGATATTTTTTAGAAATGCAACTCAAACAAAAATCTAGATAAATATTAATTTATCAAGAAAAATATGCAGGTGATTTGCTGAAGAAATTCATGATGAAAGATTACAAGCCAACATCTATTCCAATGGGAATGAATGAGAAGTTTTCAAGGGAAAATAAAAAAGAAAAAGTGGATGAAAGTCTTGTTGTATTGAATTATTAGATTGCTTATAATGGGTTAATCCAAATCAATAAATTCATAACTTAATTAATTAATTAATATTCAATTTTATTTGAATTTTAAAAATTCAAAAATATCAATTAGTGGATTTAGTGGAAATTGATTAAGTGACTATAGGTAATCATACATTATCATGAGTTGATGGACGCACGTACAACGGAGAGAAACAAATTGCTTTAGAGTGTTTTTGAGAGAAAATACAAATAATTAATTTCCTTCTTTCACTCTTTGAATTTTTTGGCGTTTTTCTAATGTGAAACTAAAATTATAGTCCAAATAGTGATTGTGATTTATTGCACAGATCAATTTTTTCTATTTTTGAAAAGATCTACTATTACAAGTAAGTAGCCCAAACATACTTGTAAAATTTTTCTATCATGTTGTGTTAGTTCATTGATCTACCTCACAAGCACAAGTTAGACATAGTACATGCTATTAGCACCATTTTCAAAATTCATGAGTGAGCCAAACAAATCCTATTTCATAGCTGCAAAAAGAATTTTGAGATATGAAGTATTTTAGTATCATGTAAGAAGCAAAGAACTATTACAATTTAATTGGTTACATTGACAACAACTGGGCAAGAAGTTTGATGATAAAAGGAACACAATTGAATATATTTTCCTTTTGGCCCCCAATATGATTCCTTGGACATCAAAGAAGCAAGAGGCCAATCTGACCTATAGAAACAAAATATATGGCAACAACAAATGTCACATAGGAAGCTTTTTAGCTTAGAAGAATTTTAGAAAATTTACAACAATGTATCAATGCACTAACAAAAATATATTGCAAAACCGTACACATGTCCAAAATTGCAATGATAAAGAATTCAATATTTTATATCAACACCAGATACGTTGAAATTCGATATCATTTTATATAAGGGCTTTTAAAACAAAAGAAAAAATTGAGTTAAAATTTTGTAAGACAAAATATTAATCTGCTGATATTTTCCCGAAGTCAGTGATTATAAAGAAATTTATTGGGTTTAAAGAATTGCTTGAAGTCATAAAATATTTTAGATTAATAGGAAGTATTGAACTTTATTCTAAAAAATTAACTACTTTCTAGAAACCCAATTAAATAATAATACTACATCAAAGGCGGTGGATGACTAGAAAGTTTTAAACCTAACGGAGAAGATCAAGCAAGTGGAAAAGAAATATGAATGCTAGAAGAATAGGGAAAATCAGAGGCGGCGACCAAAAAAAATCTGATTTTCTATACCAACCATGGACCAGGTATAAATAATTGCTAAGCCTTGCATTTTTGTAAGCAGCAAAGTTTAGCAATCAGAATAGTAATTTCAAAGCCTTGTGCCAAAGTCTCCTACTATCTTTTCCTTCCTCTAACCTTTATTTACGTTATTACCATTCCATTTCCAAATTCCAAAACCATCTCAGCTCACTGCATATATTGCTATTTTTTTTTTCTAATTGATAACGTTCACTTTCTTTTTATTGTTATTCTCATTTTCAAGTTGCGGAAGAATCTCGTCCTTTCCTTAAAATGCATTTAAAATACATACATACATACATATATATATATATATATATATATAAGGTCATATAACAATATTCGAGGACTAGATGCTGCTTCAGTTTGAATTCGAGTCAAATAATGAATCTTGACCAGAAGGTTGCAAGAGAGAATATCTATATATACAGATATAAGAACATTAAACAACATGTGCAGAGTGAGCAGTGCAGTGGGAAAATGGTGAGACTGAAGAAACAAGTACAAGGTCTCTTGTGACTGTGATTGTGTGAAGTGTGAGGGTGTGACGTATCAATGATGGGCGGCTATGAGAGTCTCAGATGCCACTGTTCCCCCTCTCCCAGTTTCCTTTCTTATATAATTAACACTTCAAATGTTAATGGCAAGCTCTTCTTTATCTTTTCTCCTTTCAAGTTTCCTCTTATACCCATTACACCAAAGCAAGTGCTCCCTCATGCGTGAGCCGCAGTTCTCTTTTCTGTCCTTTTTGAATTCGTTTGATCAATTAGATGGCTTTAAACCGTGTCATTCTCATTCATTCAACCAACTAATTGTGTTTTAAAAAAAAACTTAGACAGATAAATTCAGTTTTCAAAAAATATGTAAATGGAAAGGATCATATAGGGCCGTAAATGTTTCAAATAAAAATGTTTTTGTCAAACTTACTTTTTAACATGCGATGTGTCTTTTCAAGAATGATTTAGTCTATAATTTTTTTTTTTAAATCTGTCCTTTTAGAATCCAAAGTCTATATCTCTAGCTATATGTGCACTGTCTCTTTCTTTCTTTAACCCTTCTTAATTTCTGCAGTCACTTTATAAGGCATTATATGCCTAGCTGATGTGAGGTTTCTTAGTGGAGCTTTATCGTCTCTGTCTGCTTACTTGAGCACGCTTTTGCTAGCTTCTTAATCCTAATTTAGGTGGAGAGAGAGAGAGAGAGAAATTAATAATGAGTCTGAGCTCCACTTGGAACCAAATTCTTGCTCAGCGTCCATTACATGGTTTAAGAGAGATTCTTAAATGTACCCAATCCATTAAAAATATTAAAAATAAATTAAATATCAACATGTAAATATATTAAATGTGAATGTTATTAAAAAATATTTATTTATATATAGTCTATTCACTATTTAGTTTATTATTTATCTTTAATAAATCGAATTTACTCTATAATTAATTTCTCATGGTTTAAAAACTTTGCTGACATGGATGTGAAAAATATACACCGAGCGGCTTTTTAGATGCCAACTTATCCTGCTCTTTTTCTTAACTTTTTATGGTGGAAACCCTAAAATCTCTAAATACACATAAAGTGAGTTTACGATAGGTGAAAGGCTATCGGTTTTAAGTTATTAATTGGTTAATTTGAGACTATATGATGTGATAAATATATTTTGCCGTTGATCATCTTTCTTGGAAAAGGTCATTTTTCTCTCTGGCTGGTTATGCAAAGACAGGCAGCACTTACAAACCTATTATAGTCACTGTGTTTGACATAGTCCAAAGCTTCAGTTGTCGTTTGTCTTTCCAGTGAATAAAGGACACTGCTAAGTACTAATGTTGGAGACCTCAATGTTTTAGTCGTACTATATATGAACAACCTTAATTATCACTAGCTTGATTTAGATTTAAATAAATATTTATTTGAGTAAATTATATAAAATATTTAAAAATTTTATTAAAATTACACAACTCTCTCATTTATTATTAGAATACATATTTTAATATAATTTTACAATTTTTTACTAAAATAATTTTTATAAAAAATTATTTAGGAAATATTTTAGTATAATGAAAAAATTTTAGTCAAATCTAAAATTAAATTAAAGTGTAATGTATTTTTTTTAAGAGAAGTACATATATATTTTAAAAATAAATTTTTTTATAATTTTAATAAAATTTATGTGAGATTTATGTAATTTACTCAATTTATTTAATTCACATTTCTCAATATTCATTCTAAATATATTTTAATTAAGGGAAAATTTTAGATTTAAATCTAAATTGAAAAAATGCTCAAATTAAAATTTGTTTTCCCTTATCTCTTTCTCTATTTAAATTTAAACCCAAAAAAAAAACCTAGGGTGATTTAGTGATACAATACTTCTAATACTTTATAGGAGATTCTAAGTCTACATCTCTGCATCACCGTTTCATTAAAACAAATTGAATTTCTGATCTACTATGATAAAGCAAAGAGATGACTCTATATATCAATGAGTTTCTTATGTTACCTAAAATTGATTTTTTTTTTTTATTCAGATGAGTTTGACCCATTCAAAGGTTGTATATATTTGTACAATGATTTGATGATTTCCAATAAATTGGACAACTTGACCAATTTGTGCTTGGAAATTTCAGAGACACATCAAATCAAGGCACATGCACAAATAGAAACACAACAGTGAACTATCCATAACTTATCACTATCAATTTACCCATGTTTTTGATAGCCATGCTTTTCGCTCTCTGAATGGGAAAGGCTGTGCAATTTCTTCTTTTTATTAAGCACTTGAAAGTGTATCAGAGACAGGGCAAGATAAGGCCATTGTACACAATAGCCTAGAGGCATAGAGGCACACGGAAAAGAGATTTCAGATACATCTTGTCTATTTAATAGACCAAGTGAATTATTAAAAGTGACGCAAGGAATTAACTCAATTAAAAGAAGATAGTTTTTTTTAAATGAATCTAATTAAAAGTTTGAAGATAATTGTAATAAAAAAAAAGGTTAAAAATAAATCATATTAGAAGATGCATTCGGTATATTTAGTTACTTTTTTTTATGATTGATTTGATATAATTATCCTTCGTAGATGAATAATATAATAAAAGGATTATAATACACTTGTTGTATGTACCATTTTTTCATATGACAATTTTTATCATTAGATTAATCTAGTAAACAAAGTTTTGCCATACAAATAGGAATACATGCCACAAATGATAACATAAAATTGTTGTACAAATCACCTAGCTTAACCTAAAATTGGAAGCTTCCAGCTGTCCTTTCGCCATCCTTTTCTGGTGGTGATTATATTAATGGGATACTGGGGTAAAATGCCTCGCAATTTTGATGACATGGGTGGGGCAGGATCAAATAAGAGCTCCAAGGTTTGGGCTGTCAAATCAGAGATATGGCCCACTAGCCCATGAGTCTGGCCCATGTATGAAATGTTGTTTTCATTCTTTAGCATGAAATAAATAAATAAATAAATGGTGAAAGGTACAATACTGTTCATGTAATGTGTTCACCAAGTGTATAGATTTTCTACATTTAGAAAATTAAATGTAGAGATGAAGTGATATATAAAAAAAAGAAAAAGAAGAAAAAAATAAATAAAGAGAATATATGATTTTAAAAACCACTTTTATCTCGTGTTCTCTCTTTTTTCTTTCTAACTTTATTCTTGTATTTATTTTCTAAATACATAGGCAAATCTGTTTGCGAACTTTGCATTGGCGTGTTGAGTGAGCAAAACAAAGAGTCATCCCACAATTCAGATCTGACCTTTTGCCTGCATTGAAAATTTCTCCATTTGATGGAACTTATGGATAGATTCTGAGTGGTTTCAAAGGTGACACGGTAACTTCAGTTTAAAAGTATAATTATGTATACTTAATTAGCAAGATTAAAAAACAAAGAGTTATACTGTATTATAAAACATGAATTACTCAATAAAATATTAACAAAATTAATAAATTATAGGATAAATTACTTTGACTAGAGATAATTTAATTATTCCACCCCTTCAAAAATTAAAAGATATCTTACAACTAAATCCATTTTAACTAAAAAACCTCAACTTTATAGAATAACCACTTTTGTAAATTTAGTAAAATTTAAAATCATTTCAATTAAATAGTTAATAATTAAAATAAAAAATATATTCACGAAATAATTTAAAAAAAAAACAACCAATTAAAAGATAATAATTAATAATACTTTATTTTAGCAATAGTATGTGTATTAAATATATATTTAATCACATAAGCACTGTTTAAAAAAATTTTAGAATATATAAATTAAGTTTTTTTATTTTTAACATAAAATAACTAATATTAAGATGAAAGTTTTAAGAAATATACTCTTAATAAAAAACATTATTTATATTAAAGTCTTTTTAGTCAAAATGAGTTTAGCTGAGGATATCTTTTAGTTTCATGGGAGCATGTAATTTTCTATAATAAAGGAAAGAGTCATATAATTCTTATTTAGCTATCTCTTTGCAAAGGAAAAATCAATTAATATTTAGCTATCATATAATTTTCCATAATAAAAGAAAAATATTACTTATATCAAAAGCTTTTTAGTCAAAATGAGTTTAGTTATAGGATATCTTTTAGGTTCACAGGATCATGTAATTTTCTATAGTAAAGGAAATAGTCATATAATTAATATTTAGCTATCTCTTTGCAAAGGAAAAACTAATTTGCTTTAAAATATGTTCATTATTTCAATTAATTAAAAGTTTATTCTTATCAATGACATTGGGTTTTTAAGAGAAAATTAGATGTAGTTTTGATGTGTTTGTTATTAAGTTTTTCAGTAAAAACTTATATAGTGCATTAACATTTTTTTACAACTCGATATATGATTGATTCTTTTAAAATATGATCCTCCACCTATTGTATCTTTTAAAATAAAAACTTATATAGTTTTGATGTGTTTGTTATTAAGTTTTTCAATTAAGGTGTGTATTTTAGACCCTGTTCAAGATTAAATCTTTCATTGGATGATATATACATTAAGGACACGCACATTCTTATTGAGTTGATGCATTTAAGATATTACTTGGATAGTACCTAAAGGAATCAGATCGAGAGGTAAAGATTTCATCTCTCTGTGCCAAATAGACTATCTCTCTTAAATATGATGACATATATATGGATTTATTGACACATCTTCCGATCTTAAGTTTCAAATTTCAAAACACTTGATATCATGCCCCTTCCCAATTCCCATCAATAGTGCATTTGCCATTGGCTTTCAACAAGTTTCATCCCATTTGAGATTATTAAACCTATAAATTTTGCATTGTTTTAAATGGGTTGATGATGATGCGAAATAAAGTAAAACTTATCTAATACTATCACTTTCATCTTTTAAAAGTACATTAATTATGTTTAGAGAAATGATATGCATCAAATTGACTGTACATATTAATAAATCATTATGAGTTTCAATCAGGCTGCTGCAGGTACATATAAATCATTAACACATAACAATCATAAACCGAACAGCCTAAGAAATATGTTCCCTAATGAAACTTTCCGATATGTCTCTTTAGACTTAATTTTTTTCACTATGCAGGTAACTCCAACTCTCCATCACTATCACTATCATAAACCCTTTTGGTAAGAAAAAGTCGGGGGGAGAGAGAGAGAGAGAGAGAGAGAGAGACATACACACAAACACACGCCTCCCGATCTACAGTTCTCCATGTCTACTTACTGTGTACGTTTATACTATCATTCACTCTCAGTTTTTGGCTTTGTGTTTTTGCTGTGTCTGTCTGAATTAGAGAAAGAGACCTGTGCCTATATATCGCCCACTCACTCTCACTTTTGGGAGTGTGTGTTTGCAAGTGTCTCAGTGTATGAGAAAGAAAAAAGAGAGAAAGAGTAAATGAGGGCAGAAGTGAAATCAGAAAGGGAAGATGAGATTATTGAGCTCGGAAGCCGAGCATTTGGTTGTGGTACAGGCCAAAAAGCACGAATACTGATAATGTGATATGGATAGATAAAACACGATATCAAGCACTGCAAGACAAACAAAATATATAAGTCTAAAAACTAATGCTCTAAAATTGATATAGTTAACAATTGATTCCCTTAATTTTTTTTTTCTGGCATATTAATACATATATAAAAAAATTTATTTTGTTTCAACTTTATAAAATATATAATCGTTGAAAAATTGTATTATTGTTTTAGTACTTTTAAGATAAAAGAGAAAACTATATCTTGAATTTCTCTCTGAACTAATTATAAGATCTTACAATAAAATTTGCATGTAAATTTTAAAATATAACAAAATACTTTTTCAAACTTTAAATTAAAATTAAAAATGATAAAGTTCAATTAAAATTAATTGTAAGAGGACACTTTTTTGTTTTAGTAATTTTTACAAATTAACATTGAGTTGGGATGAAAATATAAACCGTAATTAAATGTTTTTATTTTAATATAAAATTCAGAAAAATATTCCATACAATTTAAAATATTATATTGTATTTAATATAAATGAGACACACGTATCAAATACAATGATGGAGAGAATATAGAAAGAGAGAAGAGGGAGTGATAGTGTGGTACTGTTTGTATTGGTGCGCTATTCAATGCATTGGCTTGCTGCCTCTTTTTTCCTCCTTTGCCGCGGCTTTGTCTCCTCCACTCTCATACACGCCAAAACCCTCCATTTCCTTCTACCTCTTTCCCTCCAGCACGTGGGCTCACATATCACACATGCCTCTTTATTACGGTCACTCTCTCTCTTTATTAAGTTTAACACAAACAAAACCTCCATTAAACAAAGTGTGTACACACACACACACACACATATATATATGGGGCAAACTTTCCATACAACCAAGAAAATTTTAAGCTACACATCCTGTCTATATACACTGATTAAGTTAAAAAAGATTCATAAACGTGCTGAAGTTAGTATACATACATCAAATACCTCTACTAACTATATAAAAAAATTATAAAAATTGATTAATATGAATGTTTTAAGCGGTAAATTCGAGTGAAATACTTATTTTTTATTAAAAAAATTATTATTGTGGATAGGAGAATTATCAGTTTTTATCCAAGTTTAACCCTTTTTTTCTGATCTAGGTTGTATTTCCCTGCAGGGATTTTATTCAGAGTGTTACCCAAAAGAATTAAACCCAAGTGATAAAGAGAAATATTATTTCCTCCATAATTGAACTACCCTCTTAAAACTTGAATGAGTTTTATAAGTTGTTTACACTAAGCAGACGGTTAAGAAGTGGTAGGACATATATGTAAGACCTTTATGAGTTTTCTAAATATTATTATTCCCCATTTTTTGCTTGCTGTTTACCTAATTAAAAGTCTTTTCAAAACTAAAATACCCACCAAATTGATTTATCTATTACTACCTCCTTTCCTTCTCTGGATTTCTTACTTTATTCTATAACGCACACAGGTACTAGCACAAGCAAAACCTACATTAAAGAAGGTAAGCATTTTTGCTAATATTGAAAATCCTGAAAACTAAATCCATATCCTCGAGGGAGGCTCGTTTATTTATTGGCTTTCTCGTCCCCACTTATCCTCTCACACTACTACCCTCTCATCTCTCTCCCTTACTCTATATTTCTATCTCTCTCTCGTGTAATTACTCGCCATCATCGATCATCGATCACCATGCAAACTCAGTACTCTAATTTCTCCTACATATCCTCCTGCTTGGAAGCAGAAGAAGTAGTTGACGACGAAGACTTCATTTCCCTCTCTCTTGGTCCTCCTGGCCAACATAACATTATTAATCCCAAAGTAACTCCCACTACTTCCTCCTCATCCGACGACGTCGTATCTCTATATCGTCATCACCAAAACCCTACCTCTGATCTTGGCGTAACGGTGGCCCTTCATATTGGCCTTCCTACCACCAACGGTGGTGCTAGCAAACCCGACCCGTTAATAGGTTCTTCATCATCGGGTCATGTTCCGGGTCAGTATTGGATCCCTTCTCCTGCTCAGATCCTTATCGGGCCCACCCAGTTCTCTTGCTCTGTCTGCAACAAAACCTTCAACCGCTTCAACAACATGCAGGTAATCATTACTCGACTCAGCTTTTAAAAAAAGCGAGAAAAAAAAAAACTGAACTAGTACATAGAAATTCTGATGCTGGTCAATAAGGTCGACTCAGCTGGTTAAGGGACTCGGATTATGATTTTATATTTAGGTTTGAATTCTCCTAACTAGTAATCTCGAATTTTTCCTAAAAAGATTTCTTTATGCATCTTTTACGAAGATAATTCTTGATTGGAAGCAGTTTATCGGATTTGGACTTTGCCCGCCAATTTGGGAATTTAGGCATGCTGATATGACCAATAATTTTAGAGTAATTTACTGTTGTTATTATATTATTTTTAAATCAGATGATCTTGTTTTACAATCACTAATATATGTTTTTTCATCATGGAGGTCCCTCGACGCTAAAGGGCGGGTTCTTAAGATTTTAGTCATATCTTTTGAAGTAAATATTCTTATTATAATTCCTTTTCAACGAAAGAAAGTTCAAATGCTCTTGTTTTATATTCACAAATATTTGTTTTTCCATCATTGAGTTCAATTTATTTAAGTCACAACATTTTCACTGCATTATTAATATATATGATGTAGATGCATATGTGGGGACATGGATCGCAGTATAGGAAAGGTCCAGAATCTCTGAGAGGGGCAAAGCCAGCATCTTCGATTCTGAGACTGCCATGCTATTGTTGCGCCGAAGGCTGCAGGAACAACATCCACCATCCGAGGTCGAGGCCGTTGAAGGACTTCAGGACCCTTCAGACACACTACAAGCGGAAGCACGGAGCGAAACCGTTCGGGTGCCGGAAATGTGGGAAGCCCTTCGCTGTGAGAGGGGATTGGAGGACACACGAGAAGAACTGCGGGAAGCTCTGGTTCTGTATCTGTGGGTCTGATTTCAAGCACAAGAGGTCTCTTAAAGACCACGTCCGGGCCTTCGGCGATGGCCACTCTCCTCACACCGTGGAGAGTCGTGATCACCCAGAAGAAGAAGGCGATGACGAAGATGAAGATGAGGAAGAAGATGACGATAATAGTGAAGTGTTAGTTTATAGTGGAAATCATTCGTCCATTTACTTCTGATAGATGTTTGATACTCGCGCGACAGTTTATATTATATCTAAACGCTGACTTATTTTGTGTAGTGTTTCATATCTATGGTACCAGTGAAGTGTTAGTCTATGAAAATCAAGGGTCTGTTTATTTCTATTGAAACCCTAAAGCTTCAAAAAATGGAAGTGTTGGATGCGTGCAGCGTGTCTGATATATCTATCAAATATAATGTGATATTTCATTTTATATTTGAATAATGCACATTTTATGTTTTGTCCATTTAACACGAAGTAGGGGTTTGTTAAAACTTTTTCGTTGTGAATAAGATTTGGATTAATCAATTAGAAACTGTACGTTTGTCTTTGTTTTTCTGAAAGAGAAAAGTGAGGGTAGAGACAAACAATGAAATGAAAGCTAAGGATCTTTGCAGTAAATGCCCGAGGTGGCAGTTCGATATGTATTATTAAAGAGAGAGAATCGTGAAGGCGGTCAAGAGTATTCAGTGACTGCAGATAAGAGAGGGGGCAGACATGCAGACAAGAGCAGTCACAGATTCTACTGTTCATAACTTTGCATTTGGTCACCGTAGGGATGGATAGATAGATAGATATATTGCGCAGAGAGAGGGAGAGAGAGAGAGAGAGAAGGTGAGTTACAAATTGGTGTACATGAGAAGGGAAAGGAAAGGGGTGAGTGAGAGTGAGACTGAGGTTGGACTAGCACTAATAAACACTTTGATCAGAAAGACAGGGAGTGTCAGTGAGGGTAACGATGGACCACTGATACTTTGCGGTTTTTGGGGTTTCACCCAAAGGGCTGCCTTTTGCCTTTTCAGACCACCTCCATTCAGATACTACCATGCATTTTCAGATGCTCTGCTTCTACGCCAAACTCTACTATAATTCCTTTCATCAGTTTTGTTTTTTTCCTTTTTATTATGGTCAGATTAGCCTCAACTCTATTCGAATTAAATCACTTCCCTAAACAGGGATGGTTAAAATATTGATTATGGTATACGTACTTGCAAAATTTATTTATTTAGATAAGAGTATGGAGATTTTATGAGTACTTTAAAAATTTGGATTTGAAAATTTAAAAATTTAATAAAAAATGAGAAATAAATTTGTTATTGACAGAATTTAGGTTCACAGTCTGCAGATGCATATTATTAAGGTGCACATCCAAATAAAAACATTTCAAGAACCTGCATAGGGTGCACATCTTTGAAGTGCAATTTGGATTGTTTAAATTTTATTTAAATAGTCTAAATTTTATTTTATTTTTATTTTTTATTAAAATAATTAATTTTATTAAAATTTATAATTACAGGACTGTTTTCGGGGAGTGTTTGGTTCAAAGGAGGGGAGGAGAGGGGAGGGAGGGGTTTTAATGAAATCTTGTTTGGTTAAAGAGGGGAGGGGAGGGGAGATAAAATTAAATGGACAATTATACTCTTATGATATTAGAATTTTTAATTTCATTTTATTTTTATAAAAAAAGACTTTTTCTTACTTTTTATTATTAAAAATAATTTTTTATTTTTATTCAAAAAATATTTTTTATTTTTATAAAAAATTATTTTAAGCCCTATTAAAAAAAATAAAATTTATATTATATTTTAAATAAAAATAAAAAGTGAGGGTAATTTTGTCAAATGAAACAAAATATTTTCTCTCCCCTCCAAAAACCCTCCACTTTTGGAGGGGCCCCTCCATCTTTTTCATACCAAACAAGGGGAGGGCCTCCCCTCCCCTCCCCTCCCCCCAAAACCCCTCAAACCAAACAATTCTTAAAAAAAAATTTAGATAATTTAAATTTGGTCTAGACAGTCTAAACCAGATATGCATGACAAAATATACAGATAAGATGTGTAGGGAATTGGAATTAGATTCACAGATAACATCCTATTCATAATTATTTCGGAAGAGTTTTAATGGCGCAATTGCCAACATTAGCATAATACATTTAAAATTTTATTTTTAAAATACTTTCTACCAAAACTAGATCTAAATTATTAAAATGAAATACTTTTTCTTTTATCAACTAAACTAATGGTATGCTTAATATACATAATAAAAAAAGGTAAAAAAAGAAAAAAAGTAATTTTATAAATAAAATAAATTTTATACATCTATTTTACTTTAAATTTTAAAAAAATATATTTTGTTTAAGTAATAATAAATACTATTTGCAATAATATAATAAATATTATACACAACTATAAAGAAAAAATTCTTTTACCTTCCACAAAATTAAATGTCCCCTGACTCTTTTTTTAACCTAAGCATATGTATACTACACACACACACACAGGTATAAAATAATCTAGCTGCATCTATTATTCATCACATTATTATTTATAAAATAATGCAAACGATCATAAATGCTTGTTTCTAATAATGCAGGTGCATGGACCTTTTTCCCTTCTCACTGATCTTTGCTCCAGGCTTTTCTTATCCATTTTACGTTGAATTTTGTAATTTCTTTTCCTTTTCTTCCCTCTCTTGATCTTGTGCTATAAAACCAAATTAATTTAAACCAGATAGAGCATAATCAAAAGATTGGGTGAACATTATGAAGCACAATATTTACTTCAATAATGAAATTATATTGTATTATGATATTCATCAGATACTTACGATAAGTTATATAGTGTAGTATTTGAAATTATACTCAAATACTATTTTAATTTGTGTATAGTACATAATATTTGTATTATATCGTAGTGTTTGAATCAATGTCTATGCTTCTTTAAAAAAAAAAAATCTAGGTGATAGGTTGAAATTTTTTACACTTATTTGCATGTTGAGACTCTCATTTAATATATATACATATATAATGGATAAATTATATTAGAATGAATTAATGATATCATCTTTAAAAAATATCATGTTTTTCTCAATTTGATCATCTAAAAATAAAAACCTCTAAATTTATAATCATTGAAAGAGTATTCTCTTTTCAATTTGGTCTTTTAAAGATAAAGTCACCCAATTTAATCTCTCAAATATTTTATCCTAATCATAATGACCCCTCCAAAATGCATTTATAACTCTCTAATATAGTGAAATCTAACTTATTTTTGTGTTAAAGACATTTGGCCAATTCATATCATTAATTAATAGCCAGATGAGATCCCATTATGCCTAATAGAGGGACCATTTTAATTGCAAAAAGAATTTGGAGAACTAAATTAAATGAGTTTATCTATGAAGGACCAAATTAAAAGGAGATTTTCAATTATTAAATTAAGAAGTTTTATAGAGAACTAAATTGAAATGAGAGTGATGTTTCATAAACTAAATCATTGTATTTACTCATTATTATTGCTACAATTCACCCCCTATAATTTGTTTCATTAACATTTAATCACCTTGAGATATCTTTTTGATCTTAGTTTTAACTGGAACAATCATGTGAAATGTTAAAACTTTGAAAAATTTCATTATTGAAGGTCCATCACTTGCACCTCTGACAAATTTCATTTTCATTTATGACTATCACTAGAATTAAACTACATTTGTCTACTAAATATCAGCAATAATTTCAAACTACTGCGAAAATGTTTGATATATAACTGAAATAAACATTTATTATCATTTCAATATTTACATCATTGTTTTCATTAAAATTTGGATATAAAATATCATATGAACAAAATTGAGCAAATCATATGCATGCTAAATACTCCCTCCAGTCCTATTTATTAGAGATGAAAAACTATTTCACTAGTATTAAGAAAAATAGTTAATATCAGTTTAACTCATTAATTAGGTTCAAATTTGGTAATTCTTTCTTATTTTATCCATCTTTATTTTGTATGAAAAAATATTATGCATGGTTAAGTGTATTGGGTGTAATAATAAATTAAAGGTAAAAAAAAATTATTATTTAATGAAGTAAAAAAATATACCATATTTCTTATATTTTTGGACCAAAAAAATCTCTTCAAATTTCCTTATAAAAGGGACCGGAAGTAGTATCACACTTTAAATCACAGTGGAATAAATTGATTTTGGGCCAAACCACAAGGTGTAGATTATAATGTTCCTTGAAAAATTAAAGATTTTTCTTATCTACAAAAATTTTTAGGAGTTAGATAGATTGTTCTAACTTGAAGTTTTAGCCTTCTAAAGTTTGAATTCTGCAAATTGCCTCTAAAGTAAAAGAGAAAAAAATGTGACATAAGAAATGGAAGTATGTACAGGACATTTCACTTTTTTTCCCCTTTTATCTCGCTTTCAATTTAGAAGCATTTCACACTTTAAAGAATTCAAATCCTCCAATTCCAAGGCAAAACGGACTAAAATTAAATAATGCCTATATACTAACAGGGGGATCACTTTCACTAACGAGGACCAAACCCAAGATTTTTTTAGTCGACGCTGCTTGATCTTATTAGTTGAACCAACCATTGCCGGCAAACTAATAAGGATTTCAAGGTGGATCTAATAGTATAAAAAAGATCTTGAGGCTATGTTTGGTATGGAGATTTCTTCAAATTTCCCATGAAACTAAATTTAGAAAACTAAGAAGACTATGTTCGGTAGTAAATATTGTAATATAGTTTTCTAGCAATCTTAATTTTCCTTTCCATTTAATTTTTACAAAATTTGGGCAACTTAATCCTAAATACACCCTTCTATGGAGTTTTAGTTTCTCATCTTATCTTCTAATATTTATTCCAAATACACTTTTTTATTGATTGCTAAAGCATTTAATTCTTAGGATTAAATTATCTGAACAAATAATTTCTTGTGATTAATTTACAATTTTTACAATGAAACATCCCAAAATAGATAAAGCTTTTCATAGAATTAATATATATGGCACTTGTAATTAAATATTTTTGGTGCATGGATGCTTGCCCCACATTAAATTAATATGTAGCCTTTTCTTTTCGTGAGTTCATACAGCTTTGCCACTAGGAGTACAGGATGACATTAATTGAGGTATTAATTAGGATTTAGGACACAAAAGTTTAAGATCCGAGGTAAAAGACACAGCTCAGACTAACAGCTAGTTCAATGTTTAAACCATTAGTTCCCCATTAAGTAGGCAGTTTTACTGTTTTTTTTCCTTTTTGTTTACTTCTTAGTTCTTCTTACTATGCTATTAAATATTGTGTAGCGTAATATTGTTTCACTTTTCCCATCTTTGTTTCTGGTGTGTCTGTAGACAGGCTTGCTACCTCATGATTTTTACTTCACACACTTTTACGCACGCACCTGATTGTGTACGGGGTTTCGAGTTTCTTACCATTGTTGAGTTTTAAATTCAAACTCGGTCCATAATCTGTATTATCTATTTTATGTATTTATTTACATAAATATATGTTTGGATTTTTTTGGGTGTTTTTATCCAAATAAACATAAAAGATAATATAAAATAAAAAAATGAATTGTAAGAGAGCCATCACTCGCGTAATTAGTAAATTTTTATTGACTAAATATATTATCACGTAATTATAGTATATGTATTTACTATTTATACATTTCACCAAAGTCCAAACGATAATACTTTAGAAAATCTCGTCCTTTTGCCCGTCCGCAGAGTTTGATCAACCCAAATCACCTATTATCAATATGCACGAGAATATGCATGAGATATGATGTAATCATAGAAAATTTATATTAATGATTTTTATCCTGCAAGACCTGGATAAAAGGTCACAAATTAATGTATATATATTATGATATGCTATTCTGAAGTAGCTGCAGTACTGTAATATCTGTACGTGTAAGACCTGAAAAGCTATACCTATGAAATTGGCATATATAATATAGACCTGAAAGGTCTCTCATGGTAAAAAAATATTAAAATTTCTTAATCTATTACTGACACGTTTTGTATTCATTGGGCTCTTTTTATGAGCGTTAATTGGAGAGCAGCTCACTCCTTTTCAAGTGCCAGCAATTAATACACTATTATTATTATTTGCAACCATGTAAGCTCTCTCAAAGGGCTACGTGAGCTACTTGTCCTCGCAAATAATTGGTCCGGAGATTTATTATATGATTCCTCTATATTTTTAATATAAGTCACCAAAATTTATTTCATAAATATTAAAAAAATTAATTAAAGATAATTTAATTAATTAAATTTATATCAAAGTATAATTTTTTTATATTTATTTTTAATTAAAAAATTTATCTATATCCTTAATAAATTGTATTAGTCTTAATGATTATCTATTTAATTATAAGTATTTAAAAAAAAAATCATTTAATGATCAAGATAATTTTAAAAAGTAACTTATATTTTGAGCCAAAACAATTTTTCAATAAATGACTTATATTGAAGATAGGAAGGAGTACCATTTTGCTACTAGAGAGCTTAGATTTTGAACTCTCACTCGTTCCATTAATTTTAATAAATTTTTAAAATTTATATATAATAATAAAGTATTATTCATTTTGAATATGGAGTGAATCAAACACTTAAAAAGTCACTCTTATATTTGCTATGCATTTATATAAGAAATTCCTAGATATGTGTCTATATAAACAAACACAGTTATCAATAATAACTAATAAATTTTGGCAGAGTGATGGTAGAGTTATTTCTAAAATTAAAAGACCTGAGTTTAAATTTCAACTAAATTATTAAAAAAAAAGTTTGAACAATATAACTATTCATTGTCAACAACAAACACAACAATTAAATTTAAGGCAACCATTCATTGTTATTTTTTAAATAGACAAGCAAGAGGACTTGGTATGCCAATTATTTTAATAGAAAAATTATATTTAAGAACTCATATTTTAAAAAACTTATAATGAAGGACTTAATTACTATCAGATTTTAAAAGATTTATTACTGGGTTTATAGTATTTATCACTAAGTGTAGAAACGTGTTAAATTTTTTTACATCTAATAGTAAATCCTTTAAATCCAATAGTAAATTTTTTAAAATATGATAGTAATCATGGTCATTAAAAATAATTTTAATTTTTAAAATCTTTTATTATAAAATTTTCAAAATATAAGTCATTGGTTATAATTTTTCCTATTTTAATAATATATAAAATATTCTATTCAGAATTTTAATCCTTTAAGCAGCGCTTCCACGCAAATGCACACGCTACACATATAAAAATTTGGACTATAGTAGATTTGAAGTGTTGCGCATTGGGCAAATATAAATTTTTTTATACTTATAAATTGACTATATGTAATATAGTTAGAGAAAGATAATATATATATATATATATAAAGAGAAAAATTGAGCCTCATATGCAATTCTACTTATTTATATCATTTTTTTCCTCCACTAATAAAAAAAAAATTTCATGTAAACCTCTCGCCAAGTTTGAGTTAAAATAACAATTGTTTTAAAATACAAGACTCATTTTAAAGTTTAAACTTGCTTTAACTCAAGAACATCGTTAAATGTTGGATAATGGCTTAAGCCTGGACTTAGTTCATATTAATTTGTATATAAAAAATATAATGTTGTTTAAATTTTAGAAATGATTTCTTTTTGTTGGGCAAAGTGAAATTTTTTACAAATAAATAATCATGTTTTATCTAAACAATTATAAAAAATAATTTATAGCCAATTTTGGCTATGTCACTTGCAATTATACATACTTACATCAAACTTTTAAAAAGCATAACTTAGCATTACATACTCAAATTATATTATAACATTCACATATCATATCCTCTCATTTATACATAATACATTAACATAATTATACATGCTCATAACATCATAGGTCATATATCATTAGGAATTTCATCAATTACAATCCATAAGGCTTTAAAGTAGTAATTTCAAGACACTTTGATATCATGCTCTCATCTTCAAGATGGTTGGCTTCTATTACCTTGCTCTCTTGGTCCACCTAGCATGTTAAAACATTGGAGAGGAGGGGATGAGATTCAAAGAATCTCAATAGCTCATCTCCCATTCAATCATACATAATAGATGCAAACAAGTCTTATAAATGTATGTATAGTTATGTTGACATGTGCAACCATTCAAGAGGTATTTTCATTATTTGAGAAAGTCATACATAGCATACAAAGGCTTGTCAAGCAAGTGGATTGGCCTCAACCAATTTCTTGTGGTTATTGGACTTGCCTCACCCATTCTTTAAGAGATTTTTAGATTCAACTATACTCTTGGAAGCCCACCTCACTTTTGGAAGACTCTTTACTTTGTCTCAACCAATTTTAAGGGTTCTTCACTCATTCTTACCATGGCTAAGGGTTCTTGGCCTCACCACACTTAAGCAAACCCAAGCACATATCATAAACGTCATATAAAAGCATATTGTAACATCATGCCACTATGGAATCAAAGTCAAGTTAAAACACTTTTTATGACTTAAAAATACACACACACACACATTCAAAGATAAGTAAAGCAAGCCATCATGCATGAGAGTGAGCTACCTTGTACACAATTACACACTTTTTCTCTTGAATCCAAGCTCCCTCTTTCGGTCACGCACACACAATAATGTGGGAATAATTTCTCTTGACTTAAAAAAAATTTATGGAAATCAATTAGGTTCATGGAATTAATTCTAAGGCCACACACATGCTTAGATACTAACTTGACCTATAAACCTCATTATGGTTCCATAATTGCACTTAATGAAGCAACACCCCTCAAATAAATTCTAGGCTCCATTTTTTCCTTTCAAATATGATTCTTGGCTCCTTTTAAGCCTCTTTAGCTTCATCCCCAGGAGCACAGTATACTATTTCTAGGGTTCTGTGAACCCAATCCAGAACACATACTCTCATTGTCCGAATTCTACTTTACCGAAAACATATGCTCTACCGGGTGCTCTAATCATGCACATGCCTTAACCCTTTATTATTCTCATATTAGGGAGCTCATATAACTTTCTCTATGCCGAGTTCTTTTCTCAATCTTATTTGCTAGGCCCACGGATTTCTTACTAATCTTTCGTAACTATTGAATACTTTTTTCTCTACTTATACTAGGGGTTCCTACTCTCTGTGGGTTGTCTGACCCCTTATCAACTCCTTTCTCAAGTTAACCTGAATATGATTAACAAGGCATTCATGATGCCATTCACTGCGGCTAATATGTCATTCGTCGTGGCTAAGCAATGAATTAGCCTGGCTGATTGCCGCTGATTGGCTTACTTTTTTTAGGGATTGAATTTTTATCTTTAGCTACCAACCCGAGTCTCATTGCCTTTATATATAGCCCATCACTAAACTAGAGGGTTCTACCTCTTGCTTCACTCATACATAACTAATTGTCACCTTTGAGCTGTCGAGCTTTAGGGTGTAGCTTGTACTTAACCTCTGGCCTGAGGGAATTAGCCTTTTGGGCTCTAGAATTTATCTAGACATTTGGGTGTCGTGACTAGGGGGTAACTCCTTTTCTCACTTCCCCTCTAAACTAATCCTGTGCAACCGCAATATCATCTCATATCACGTTGCATCACTACTTGTCTCTGCATTACATAGGACATCCTGGAATGGTCTGAGTATAACTACCAGGGAGAATTAGGCCTCACATGCTCTCTCTAGCAAGCCTCTTCCTATCAATGAGATCATTTTTCATCATTTATATCTAAGGCTTGCCACTGATCTTGGCGATCTATTAATTTGATCAAGATCTATCCATCGGATCTCTTAACTTTACTTAAACTTAGCTTTGTTTAAGCTACTCTAGATGTCACTCTTTCCCAGTGTCCACTAACTACTCTAGGATTATTCTACAACTTACTTATCATGAACAAAGCCAAAAACAATCCTCATACACCCAACATGTCTCATACAAAATTCTACCTATCCATTCAAGCCTTTACATAGCGCTTTATGTAACTCTATTACTACATCCTCAAGCCAAATCCAATCCGAGAGAGTATGGAGCTTATCTAAAAAATTATAAAATATAATTTATAGCCAATTTTATATAACTTTCATAAGGTGTAATTTTATCCAAATAATTACATTTTTGTCGTATTTGGTATGTGGGAGACGAGAAGGGGGGAGAGAGAGAGAGAGAGAGAACTCCTCATCATCATGGTTTTGGACATAGCTTTTTAAGTTATTTCCTACTATTTTATTTAAAATTTACTAAATCCCTTTTGACCAAAACTATTACATCAAGATCTCATACAATGTACAGATGTTGGAGTTATAAGTTCCAACTTTCATTACTTTATTTATTTATTTATTTTTGTTTTATAAATGGAAGTTAGAACACATGGTTCTAACTTCCATTTTTTTTAATTATCTAAAACAAAATCGTAACCTAAGGGTCCAACTTTGTTGTCAAAACGTTGATTCCAATGTTCAGTGACATGCCTTAATAGGCTTGTTATGGCTACTGTGACATGTCTATTAAGGCTTGTCAACTCGTCACTTCTGTGATAGGCTTGTCTATCATGGAAGTGACACAACAATTAAGGTCATGTCATGGAAGTGATACATTTTGACGGTAACTGTTGAGTCACAGGAAATGGTCCACCTTTTATGAAAGGAGAAAAGATATCAAACCATTTGCTAAACAAGAAAGGAGCTTTCTTCATTGCTTTTTTCATTTCTCTCCTATAGTTCTCTAGCCATAGATACTACATCTCATTACAAGAAGTTGGTTCCTTCTTTTGTTCTGTAGAACTGAACTTTCCTTTTAAACATGTTTTTTATTTGGTCATTTTAAGGTAAGTTAAATTAATTTATATTACAAGTATTTCTTTACTAGCATATTTATTGTCCATGTAATCAATTTTTTTTAGTGTTACATTTATTATTTTAATTTATTTTATATGTTTGTTAAGTAAATTACATGAAGGGAGTTAATTTTATGTTAATTTTATTTGATTTGCATCTATATAGTTAGGCCTAACTTGCATAAAGATCCTCATTATTGCTTGTATGAATTATATTTAGAGAGACACAGGTGAGTAGATGCTTGGAACAAGACTGCTAAAAGGTGGCCATTAGTTAGGTGGTCGAGCACTTCAATCGTCTATTGGAAGATGTTGACAAAGAAGAAGTGTAACCATTTACACATGCATATATACTAAGATTGATTAGTGGTATTTTGATACTGGATGGATTTATTCATAAGGTGTACTTGATGTATTTACCATTATCATAAAATTTTAAACAAGTTAACTAACACAGTTAAGGATCTACACATTGTCTTACTTGTACAAAGAACTTTGCAGTGCATCTAATCTAGCAAAACAAGGCATAGGTGGATGTCTGACTCTTTTCCACCTTTGGACATGGGATAGATTCCTATGTTAGCACTTAAGAGACCACCACAACCAAATCTCTAATTAGAAATTTATCTAGTATTATTGTTTTGGGTTTTAGGTAAGATAGTTAACAATTTTAAAATAGTTAAATGAACTCAATCATTTGGTTTCAATCTAATATAGCTTTTTTCCCTACAAATATGTTGTGATGTGCTTATAATCACAGATGGAAGAATCTAGGTAAACCTCATAATCTGTAGGACATGGCCTTGCAATAGTATCGAATACTATTAGATGAGATGTGAGATAATAAAGTTTGATCCTGTTACATGGACGAACTTATGGTAAATTGTCTCTTAAATATATAGTAGTTATTATAACACTTTAATGTGTTGTGCACGGATCATTTGGTAACTGTATGAATTAGACAATGTTAATGACCTCGTTTCACAATATTCCTTGGATCATAAAAACATTTGACCAGTCTCAGTGCCATTCATTTGCTTTCATATCATAGAGTAACAGTACCCAAATTGCATGTTATGCCAGTTTGGGCGATAACAGCCTATTCAAGGCCTCCAATTAATTTAGAGGCCTTACACATATTATAGTTACGAGGAAAAACTACTACGAATTAGCCAGAAAAGCACAAGATATTTGTTGAGTTTTGGAACTCCTAGCAAAATTGTTTATTGCAGGTGCCCCTCACTACAATACCCTTGGGTTGCATTTCCAATTATATGTGATGGTATTAGACATATGTCCGATGTTAGATCCATCTTGCGAATGATGCCAATGGTTTGATGACAAGCTTTAAATACTTATCGCCATTGTTATTTTCCTTTGCTTAGTATGTAATATCATATCATTTACCAATGTATCTTTTCTCCTAGGCTGATAGCACTGATGACCTCTGTAGGTTGATCATTTATGACCTTTTGTCGATAGAGTACTGTGAGTTTTAAAAGAGGGTGAGCCAAGACCAAATGAACATCTTACTTATTCTTGAGGAACAATGCTTTATAATGGTCTTCTAGCCTACTCTACCAACACCTAATTTACCATTTATTTTTAAAACTGGATCGGTTATTGAATTGGTAAAGGTATTGGTTCACGGTTTATTAGTTTGACCGTAGTTGAATTATGGTCAAATCGGTAATAATTAAATATATATTTTTAAATTTTATATATTGAAATTCTAATATAACAAATAAGTATTAATGAAATTTAAATATTTAACTATTAATTTTATATATTTTAAGATTTGACTTGTAATTAAATAATAAAAAATAAAATGTTTAAAAATAATAATTTTGAAAAAGTCTTTTATCAAATAAAAAATTTAACTAAATTATATATATATAGTTTTTATTATATTATCTTATTAGATGTTTACATATATATTTGTTTGCATTATAATGATAAGGAAGCATTGTGGTATGCGTGGAAAGGACAATGGCTCTTTTTAACCTTCGCATGTCCTGCGAATCTATGCAGGACCACTTTTGTTGCTTCACTATTTCACCCATTAGATAAAAAGTGAAGGACCGATTCACTCCTTCACACATAAAAAAGATGGGACGAACTGGTTTAACCAACGGTTTGGTGTTTGATTTTCACATGAATTAACGCTGTTCAATCTAGTTGTTGACTGGGTTTGACCGGTTCATTAGCCCACTAGTTCTTGGCCACTTTCAGATCGGACAGTAGATCAATTCCTAGTCTAATCAATTGAACTGACCGATCCTGTCTAGTCTGATTTTCATTACTATGTAATTTACACAGCCATAAATTCCAAAAGGCAATCTAGGCAAGTGATATAATGGTTATATGTCAGCCCGGTTACCCATCATCATAAAGGATGAACTATATCATGATGGCACTAGTATAATGACATTATCTATGCCAGCTGGAGGTTTTATGATAGAAAAAGATATTGGTAGAGTTGATCCATCTTCTTCTGTGCGAACTAGCCAATTTGCTGGCTTTAGAGGTGTAGGTTTCTTCTATTATGTGTCCTATTATTTTTCTTGCAATTTGACTCTCTCGATCTCTCCTACTTTGGGTCATTCATGTTACTATTTAGTGATTCAATTATTTTTAATGCTGAATATGACAATTAGTTTTTGAAAATTGGGGGATTATAATATTAGGGGTTTGTTATCTCACAGCATCCGATTCCTCCAGTTCATTCCTCTATATTGATTTAAATACTCTATCGATTAATCCTGTTAACAACCTATCATACCAAGAACATGAAAAACCCATGGGCCAAAAGAGATTGCAACATGAAAGGCGATAGACTCATTGTAGCATTGGAAGCCATTGTTTTCTTATATGTAATTGGATAAATTAATTTGTATATATTATATATAATAGATTCAATGATATTAATTAAGTTAATTACAAATGTAGTATTATATCTCTAAATAGTAAAAGAGCATTGAATATTATTTCTAATTTTTCCTAAACCATTTTTTTAATTACATCTTTGTATAATTTTTATTTTATCTTTATTTATTTGATACATTAATAATTACTTGAATTATTAATAATTATTATTATATATTACCTTCGATCTCATATATAAGAGACTTTTTTTAGACTTGATTTAGTCTAAAATATAAGAAAACCACTATTATCTAGTATATTAATTATAATATTCCAATTATACCCTCCATTAAATGAGTTTTTCAAATTATGAGTAGTAGCTTTCATTAATTTCAAGAAGAAAATATAAACATTAAATAGGGACATTTTTAAAAAATAATTTTTATTTGGGCAAAATTAAGAAAATTAACTGCTTTTAACTAATTTTCTTAATTCTCGTGAGTTAGTTATTTTTTTTTATATATGAGATTGGAGGCAGTATTATCTTATTAAATTATTAATAATTATTACAAATAATTAAAAATTATTACATTTAACAATGAATAACTAACAAATGATTACTTATTTATTACATTAATCATTGCCTCTTTTTTGCTAACAAATCTATTTAAAAAATAACTTGAAAATCAGATCCATTTATCACAACTTTTATGCATTTATGGGATTTGAGTGAAATTTTTTTTATTCAATTGAATTTAAGTTAATTTTTATTGAAAAAATGGCATTACACTCAAAATGCCTTTTGACATTCTTATGATTGTAGGAATCTACCCTCCCTTCTCCACTTGATGGAATGAGCCATCTTTCTTGGGAGAGAAAAACATTATAACCATCTTGCTCTTCTCAAATCTCTCCTTCACCATAACTTGTAGTGGTAACGAAGAAGATGCCAGGCGCTGTTGTTGCACAACCCATTATAAAATAGTTTCTTGTCATCATCACCTCTCTATAGCATTAAAAGCCATGAATCCTTGCATTTTGATTGCGCCATCTTTGATCTTATGATTTTGGTATCTCTGTCAAATTACATCAATGCCATATTTCCACTATTAATGGTGAAACCAAGCTTATTTTGACTTTGGAAGTTTCAGGATCTTCATTATTTTCAAAATTGGCCTTCAAAAATTTTCATTTTCACACTATTGTCTGACTTTGAGAGCCTCGTAATCTTGATCATTTTTCACAATTTTTTAAAAGTTAATGTTGATTGAATCATAAGAAATTAGTTTGTAGCTAAATCTTGATAAGAAACATCCTTAAATGATCAAATTTCATAGCAAAAAAGCTGCCATTTTTGCATTATTCAATTTTGAAAGCTTCAAAATATCGATCGTTTTCAAAAATGTTTTGAAGGATATTATAGATTGAATCATAGGAAGTTGTTTTATGGCTAAATTTTGATTAGAGGCAGCCTCAAATGGCCAATCAACTTGTTGATTTTATCTAAGATGAAGGTAACGGAGGAAATTTTGCATTTTAATATTTTGTATAGAGAGATATTTTAGTCATTTATTTTATTTTTCATTTTATGCCTATAATGTTCTCTTTCTACTAAATATTGAATGTAATAGTATTCTTATTTTTTTATTATATTAAATATAATTTTGGCTATAAAATTTTATTCTATTCTTATTTTATATTTTATTTTCATCCCTATCAAAAATATTTTTATGTACCAAATGAACCTTAAAGTTCACATGCCTAATTTGTAGGATTAAATTAAAATTTATAGGTGTTGCTAATTGTTATCTTTACCTACTTTTTTTTTTTTTGGATAAATAAGGAACATTACAACATTACAAAAGCTGTCTAAACTATATTGGAACTAGTATAATTTGACATGAAACAAACCTATCAAGTAGATTTCTAACATCTTGTTGTACAACCTGCAAATTGATCGATAATGCCATGGAATTCTCAAATGACGACACTATTTTTCCAAAAATACTATAATATTTACAAGGTATAACTGGGGATGCAAAATTTGTTGTTGGTCAAGAAGGAACCTCAACCCATTTCGTATCGCCAAGAAAAATATTATATGTTTGCCCTTAGGAAATATATTATGGCAAACCAATGTATGAAACTTAGAATTACCTAACCAGATCGAAATAAGAGTATGACCTGACGTCTCCCTTTTAAGCGACCAAGATTGGGAAACAAAAAAATACCATTGATTAAGTAAGAATCTTCCATTCCAAAGAGATTGTTTTCATTGGTTGACATATGAAATCTAATTAGAATCTTTTCCCTTAGTAATCAAATATGTACCACTAAATTAATGAGCCATGATAATTGCATGAAGTGGCAAACATTGGGAATTCTTAAATAGTTTTCGATTATGACAAGACTAAATAGTGTATAGAACTATACAAATCTTATTGATAATGATTGGTTGTTCTTAGGAGAACCATTGTTGCAAACATGTAAAAATATTTGGTGATGTGAGTTGGTCTATAATTATGCCTATTTGAGAGCCAAACCAAATCACACATACAAATGGATACAGTAAAACACATGATTATATGATTCTTCTTGATGATCACAAAATTGACATCCATCTTCAATAGAAAATTGATGTCTATGAAACATTGTTGCTAAAGGTGTAGAGTTTTACGTATCAACCACCACATAAACACAATAACGTGAAATGGAAGACAAAGCTTCCAAAGTTCACCTCAATTTATACTAGATTGTAAATGAGTTGCCTTTAATCATCTAGATAACATTTTATAACCATTTGCCACAATATATAAACCTGTAGATGAATCTAATGATCACTTTGTCTTGTAATAGAAAAAATAGATTGAAGAATTTTTTGAGGTGCATTTCTTAAATATAATTGATCCACTACTTGACTATTCCAACATCCCTCCTCATGCAATATAAGATCCTCCACTATTTGGATAGAAGTAGGGGGCTTAATTTGCATCAGCCACCAATGGTGGTTTAAAATGGAAATTGACGATCCATCTCTAATGCGCCATTGTAAATGATTAAAATGATTAAGCTAGCCTTTTTTATTCCTTCTACATCCAACTCATTGTTGAGTGTGATGTTAAGTCACCATTTGCCCCTGATTTATAATATTTCAACCTCAATGTTTAAGGAAATAGTGATTGATTGCCCGATGAGATTAACCTCTAAATATGTTTGGCTAATAAGGCCATATTGAACCATCTTGTACACCTGAAATGAAGGCCCCCTTCCAAACGAGGGAGACATAACTTTGACTATTGAAGCAAGTGCATTTTGGGTTTAACATCCTTGAAAACCTAAAAGAAGTTGGAGATTCTTATATCAATTTGCTAATAATACTGCTATGGCAATTCAAAACACAATAATGGGTATACAATAGAAGAGTTTAGTATAGAATTAATTAAAGTAATCCTTGCCACTTAAGAAAGGAGAACAAATTTCTGAACTTGTAATTTTTTATCAATCTTTGCTACTATCTCGATATACATGAGTTTTTGAATGTCCCACACCACATTGGACCTTATGATATTTGCTTAATTTGGACATAAATGTTACTGGAAGGGTATCAACATAACTCCTTTTTAGTCAACGAGGTACATTAGGGCTAAATATCACTTGTAATTTAGTAGTATTAACACATTGACTAGATTACCTACTATATTGGGCTAGAATGTCATTGACCTTAAGGCACATATCAGTAGTAGTTTGGAAACAAAGTATTGTATCATTAGCATATATTAGATGTGATATTGATAGAGCATCCCTTGCAACCCTTATACCTTTTTAGCTTTTATTCTATTCTTTCTTAAAAATCATACATGATAGAACATTTATGCACAATATAAATAAACATGGAGATAAAGGATCACCCTATTTCAAATCTTGTTGCTGTGCAAAGCATTCAGTTAGATGGCCATTAACAATAACTTGATACGTAACAGTACACATTGCATAATAATTTGAACCCAAAATTTCGAAAAATTCATGTGCCTCAAAACTATCTCAAGAAAATTCTAAGAAACTTTATCATAAGTCTTAGCAATATCTAACTTATAAGTATACCAACTTTGAATATTCAATTTAATATATTGGACCTTATCTATGAATTCTACAACTAAAATTATATTATCAGATATCAACTAACTTGGGAAAAAAACATTTTAGTTTGACATAATTATGACACAATTAGGTTAATTAGCACTGTCTTCAACCAATTACAAATGATTTTTGAAATCAATTTGTAAATCACATTGCATAGGCTAATGGGTTGAAAATCCTCATAGATTAGGGATGATTACATTTTAAGATTAAAACAATATAAGAATGATTCAACACTTTGAGAAGGAATTCATTTTGGAAAACTCTAAACACTAAATTACACATGTCATGCTTAATAGTATCTCAATAGCATTAGAAAAACTTTACATGAAAACCATCAAGACTAGGGGCACTATCCAATTTTAATTGAGCAATTGCAATCTCAATTTTTGTCTTAGAAATCTCTTGACTGAGAGAAACAAAATGCTAATTTGATAAAGATAGAATATTCAATAAGAGTAGCTCTTGTCTAATTTGGTCCACAATTAGCATAGACTAATTGACAAACACTATAGAGAAATACATAAAAGTCATATGCTCAATTTGATTGTGGTCCGAAATCTACCATCATCATCCCTTTTTAGGTGGGAAATATAACTATTAATTTGTCTTTTTTTTACTAGATTGTAAAAATATTTCATATTTCTATCCTTATGTTGCAACCATTCCTGCCTAACCTTTTATGCCCACAAAGATTCTTCACAATTATACCAGAATTTTAGCCTATGACAATATTCCTTTTCAATTTAACTCATTTAATCACTATTAATATTTGCTTGAATCTAATATTCCAATTCCTTAATATGGTTACTAATATTCCCAATTTAACTTTTATTCTAAGTCCTTAGCCTTTATTGAAGATTACCTAACTTTTGATGAGCCTTAAATGTTGTAAAACCATATATTCTTTCATTCCAAGTACTTTGAACAATTGTAGTATATTGAGGAAATTAAAACAAAAAATTTTCGAAATGAAAGGGGTGCCTTTTAAATAGTTGGAACTATTCTGTATTAAAAACCAACAATGAATGATTTGATGCTGCTAAGGTTAACGATTGTAAGCTGGAATGTGGGAACTTTGCTATCCATTGAGGGTTATAGAGCACCTAATCCAGCCTTATCCAAACACCCTCCTCACCTTGTCTACCATTGGTTCATGTAAATTAGACTCCACTAGGACTAATATCTACAGAGTTACAGGCATTTGTCATCTCACAAAACTGATTTCCCTTGTAATATGGAGACACGACTTTTTTTCTTATGTTAGTAAGTTACTAGATTAAAGTCACTAATAGCCATCCAAAGAAAAGAGATACTAGAAGTAGTACATTTAAACTAGTCCCATAAGATATATTTATTAGACAAATTAGGATATCCATAGATAAAAGTAAGGAAAAAATGTTGACCTTGCATATCTTTAACTTCTAGATGAATCCAATATGGCGAAGAGTCAACAAGATGACATATGAATCCATCACGACAACCCTAAAAAGACCTCTATTATGCCCTTTTGCATCCTATCTATACACTTGCGCAAAACCAAAACAGTGAAACTTTCTTATGATGGCATCAAGCGATTTCTTAGTTTCTATCAAAAACAAAAAGTCATAATTATATTTACATGTTAATATGCAAAGATGTTGAACTGTTGTGGTTGTACCAAGGCCACGATAGTTCCAACTTATAGCAACTATGGCAATAGTGAAGGATTTTTAGGAGAAGCCTCCACAAAACCATCTAAAACAGAAGTGATCATCCCATTCACGATCCATTCCCCATAACACATCCAATACATAATACTTAGACCCTTGAAACAAGTTTTGCCAGCTTACACTAACTATATTAATGGATTGCATTAGCAAAGTTCCTTGACCTAATAGATAAGCACATAATAACCATGACATATAAAAGCCTAAAATTGTCAGTGCAAAGTTGATCTAGCTAGGAATGCTAGGTATATTATTAATAGGCTAAATAACCCAAGTGAGTAAAAGCCAATCCATATAAAAACAATGTTATAGTTGAAGCTCTAGCCTATCCTATTGAGTTGGTAGCCCCTAGCCCATTTCACAAATAAAGGAAAGTTAGTCATGTTCAACACAAAGGTAGGCCATCCAATTAGCTAGACATATCTATTTCGTGGCTTATTAAACATCTAAGTTGGGTCCTGTCATTTAGGACATATCCATTGAATATACCAACCAGATTCTGTCTATATAGTTTCTATTACCCCATTGACTCCACCTCTTGCCAGCCTAGATTCTCTATCATTACTCTGTCTACATCATATTCCACCATGTATATCCACTTACGATCATGTTGTGCTCCATTGTTTAATTTTCCTTGCTTCAAGGTTTCTTCACCACTTTGTAGCCTGAGCATAAGTGGCATTGTTATAGGGTTATCATCAAGTATTCTCATATGTTCTATTAGTGTAGTATGCAATGATGAGAGATTTCCTGCCTGCAAAGCCACCTATAAATTTCATGAATGCCTAGTGCCGTGTTTATTGTTCAGGGTATCCTCCAAGCTTATTAATATGTCAAAGTCATCTAGACACTAAAGCATGTAACTTATCTAGCACATCATCCTAAGACGGTAATGGTTAAGACACCATTCATTCTTGATTAGAACCTTGTGCTATTTCCATTGGATCATAAACAAACTCTTTAGGATTTGAATCCATGAAGTCAACAAAGCAACTGGAAGTAACAAACTCCTTCGAAACTGCAAAGACACCTAATGGAGGTTGGAATGAAATGTCACATTGGGAAAAAGATTCAAGACTAATCTTTAACAACATAATCACCACCATGCATGGTATCCCACCATTGGATCTTCGTAGTTTTCTTAGGTTGAGCTTTTGCATTAAAAGCTATATGAAATTTTGACACCCTGGGATAACAAAACTTAGTTGCAAATTACACACCAAACCTCTGCAAAATCTTGTCCTTGTGAACTTGAAAAGCTTTTTGTACTTTTGAAAAATCCTAATCACAATCTCATTGAACATGTCCCATCCTTCCACATTGTCCACAAATGCAAAATGACTATTCATATTGGCAATCAATCCATATCTTCCATCCATCATCTAGCCTAACTTTGAAAGATAAGAGTAATGGCAGCGATGGATCCATCCAAACCTCTATACGTAAAAATCTAATATTATGAGTAGGCCAATCCTTGCCATCATGGTCACAAAACTCCCTTAGCATGTTACCTAGTGTTTCAGCCACACCATATTTAAAATACTCTAATGGTAGTCCCCATATTTGGACCTATACCGGTATTTGATGTATATGTATCTTAGATATCGACATAGTAGGTTTCCATTCTTCCATAACCATAAGGGAATTCTCCATTACCTATGGACCATTTCAAAGGATATACCTTTCATCCACATAGTCTTCAAATTGGAATAGATATATATTCCTATCTCGGCCTATCACACTAATAGTTGTGCCAAGCAATTTCAAATAAACTAGATTGATTAAAATTTATAGTTGGTAATGAAACATAGATCATTCCTTTTGAGTTGGATTCTAATTGCTTGTAAAATAGTTCTTTAGGTGAGCAACTAGGTGAAGATACAAGAATAAGAGGTCATTGGAAGGTTTAAATTTTTGAAATTTAATTGAATTTAAATAAACTACAAGGAATAAAAATTATAAATAAGTTGTGAATTCAACTAGCAGTGCAAAATAACTAATCTTGGACTCACCTCCTTGATTTCAATTATCATTGCTCTTATTAGATTTTTTTAAGACATAGAACTAATCCTTTTATTTGGTGTATTCATTAAAGAAATTCCTAATTAACTTTTTGAGATACAAGTGTTAAACCAATTGGAAGCTTGTGACCACATCACTCTTAATTGATTAGTGCTTGTATAAAAGGATTAGAACACACTTAAAATTAAGTTTAATTATTCTTTTAGGTTATTGGACTCTCCACCTAAGAGTCTAAATTACCATTTAAACTCTTAAAAATCTCAATTGAACCAATCAAAAATAAACTCTAGTACCAATTACACAATAACTATTGCATAATTAAGCTAAAATTTGCAAGTAAAATAGGCAGTAAATGCACAACCACTTAACAACAATTCATTAAATACTTAAAGTACAATATTACATTTTTAATTTATGAACAAAATTCAGAGGATTTACCAATCCAAAATAGTTACGACAGTCAAATTTTCATCAATTAAACCTAATTAATAAAATATTAATTGAAGTAACAATAAAAAAATAAAAGAGGAAATGAAAGAATTAGCCTATTCTTGATTGAAAATTTGGGGCTCTAATCTTCATCAAAGAGTTGGTATCCAAGATCAACTACAAGATCAATTTTAAGCTTCCATTGATTGCCAATAATGAAGGATAAATAAGAAGCAAGCCACAGTCATGGAGCTATTCTCGGATGATGGAGAGAATGGATGATTATTCCATTCATTCCCCTGTGCTTTACTCTCTCTATTCACAACCCCAGACCCCCTTTTCTCCTTCCCACATGATAATCACATTCCCTTCTTCATGTGCTTCCTGTTTTCCAAATTAGAATTAATGATCTACATGTCACTCCATCTGCTCCTTATGTACCCGAGACTCCTCTCCTCATTAATCACGTGTGCTGCCTCTCATTCTATAGACCTCCAAACCTGAACCACCTCCCACATCATGTGTGAATATGTGTGGGCCCCCCATGCATATGTGTGTTTTAATAAACGTGGCTAGCCATGTATTAACGTGACCTGTAGCTACGTGTTCGTAGGTGTATTATGGAGTGAATGCTTTCCGTGCCTTAAGTGCATGGTGTTTCCATCCGTGCAAACCTCCTAGAAGTGTGATGACATATGTGTGTTTTATTCATCCTCCTACCTCCTAAACCCGTGCCTCCTTCATGTCCACGTGAATGAATTAATGGCTAGCTGTGCATTCCTCCAAGAGTGAGCCCGTATACATGTATATATGAACGTATTGGGGCTTTTCCTAGGCTCGCATGACTGTGTGTGTACTTATGTGTCTTGTGAAGTGTATGATATACGTGTAAGTGTGTTGATGAGAAAGCCACATGAGAATGTGCATGTGTGAGTGAGCTGTGCAATGAGTGGAACTCGAAAGTGTGATGTGAGCGAGCTCCGTGAGAGTGTGCTGAGAGCC
Source organism: Erythrophleum fordii (assembly GCA_032878935.1). Taxonomy (NCBI): domain Eukaryota; kingdom Viridiplantae; phylum Streptophyta; class Magnoliopsida; order Fabales; family Fabaceae; genus Erythrophleum; species Erythrophleum fordii. The sequence continues at coordinate 7,477,840 of JAVQMF010000029.1, forward strand.
TGGACTCGTGTTTGGATGTGTGTACATTAGGTGAGGAAGAAGGTCGTGCAAGTGAGTGTGTGTAAGAGAATGCTACGTGTAAGAAGGCAGCCTTCATATGTATGCGAATGTGGAAGCTATGCATGCTCGTGTGATTTAATAAGAGTGCCATATAAGAGAGCTATCCCGTGCTTGTTTCCATGTGAGGGAATAATCTATGTGGCTGCTGGTTCATGGAAGTGATTGAGTGATGTGGAGCTACATTAGAATATGAGTGTGTATGTATCATGTGAAAGAGACATGTATATGAGAGAATCCGAGAGAGAGCCGTGGAACCATGTTGAATTTGTGTTCATCGAGAGTGTAAGGCTATGGAGAGAGCCACAGGTGAATGGATCAATGTGAAATTTGAAATTAAAATAGGAAAAATAAGGTAAAATGTAGCTAGAAAAATAAAATAAAAAGAATATATAAAAAAAAGAATTTAAAAATCTAAAAATTTTCTCTCAATCTAGGCACTTATCAACAAGTGGATGGATAATTAAGATCCAAGCTTCAAAAATCCATCCAATGGCCAAGAAAAATTCCTCCAAGCTTTGCCCAAATTATGAATTTTAATTCCCACCTAAAAACTTGTACAAATATCAAGAAAAACCAAGTGGAAAAATTGTACAATAAAATATTACGAATTTAAGAAATTAAAATCTAAGTTTTGTGTTAAAATTTTCACTAAAATGTAAAATTATCCTATAATTCAAATATAATCTAATAAGACCCAATTAATAATAATTTGACACTTTATCACACATTATCACACAAGAACATAGCCTTGAAGCTTCCAATTAAAATCAATCACTTTTTGTAGCCCATGGATTGGAAGTAATTTTCTATCCAAGAAGATCCCAACTAAACAAGTACTCCAAACTTTCCTTGAAGAACTCAGAAGACCAGGATCAAAATTGATATAAGGACCTTGTTTCGGCAATTGAAAACCATCCAAACGATTCCCCTAATGCCCTTGAGCAGAAACTCGGTCCAAGGATTCATTGCTTAGCTCACTACTTTTAGTCTAGCCATATTTATAAGCATTTTGAAACTATTTGACCATAGTGTTGCCAATAATAGAGCACCCTCTTGCCCCACCTTTCAGAAACCACCGCAACACACAAGCCTTGAAGACACACGTTTCAAATAGCACTACACTAAGACCTGGCAGAAGACCCTCAACAAGCTTGAGCAGCAACTCTTTCATTCACTTACTATAAACTTGGTAAACCACCTTTCACTAATGCATAGCCTCTCTAGAGAGGAGGAGGAGGAAACTTCCACTAAGTATACCCTTACCTAGTTAAGAACTAATAAATGAGCTTTGTTTTGTGTAATTAATTGGATCTCGCTAAGGGTACTAGTTAAAGAGAATTAAATGTTCTTGAGAAGTGTTTAAACTATTTAATAATTGGTTAGGTTTTTCAAAATAACCATAACTGATATTTAAAAATAAAATTACCCTTGCAACAATAATTTCTATAATCTTAAGCCCTAAATTTTGTGTTTATAGAGTTTGAGGCTTTTAGGGTTAATGGTTTTGGTTTCTATTATTTTGATTGTTTGAAATTTTAAGGTTTGGAGTTTAAATTTTAGGATTTTAAAAAATTTTAGGATTTTAAGGTTTAGTAATTTAGAAATTAGGATTTTAGGGTTTAAGATAACAAAGTTAGTTGCCTAATAGTTTTAGATGATGATTTTTTTTTTAAATATTTGGCTTAAAATTTTTATTTATTTGTATTTTTTTAAAAAAATATTTTCAATGGTTATTTTATTTTCATTTTTACCTTTTCTATAAATTAGGGTTTTGGGTTTTTAGAGTTTATGGTTTTAGATTTAAAATCTTAAAGATTAGAATTAAAGGTTTAAGTTTTCAAGATTTAAGGGCTTACAGTTTAGCTTTTGAGGATTTTGGGATTTAGGTTTTTATGATTTTACGTTTAATCTTGTCATATTGATAAATAATAGAAACAATAATGATTGGTAATTTAAAAGTTTTGGATTACATTGTTTATTAGAGTAAATTAATGATTTGATTGTTAAAATATATTTTCTTCTCAATTTAGTTTTTTAAAGATAAAATTTTTTAATTTAATCATTGAAATATTATTTTCTTTTAAATTATAGTCTCTTAATTTAATTCTTTAAATATTTTCTTTCAATTAAAATAATTCCTTTATAAGGAAAAAAGGAATCTCAAATGGTCACTAACTAATAATACCAACTTGCCCCAAAACAACATTGATTTTTATCAGATCTAAATTTCAATACATAAAAGAGCGATATATATTTATCAAAATAACCATTTTGATTGGCAGAAAATATTTTAAAAAACTAAATTAAAAAATTTTATTTGTAGAAGACCAATGCTATAAAAGGATTGCTTCTTCAATGACTAAATTGAAAAAGCTTCATTTTTAGATATTAAATTAAGAGTAGTGTAAATTTTTAAAGGCTAAAATATTAATTTTTTTTTCTTTAAATACACTGTTTTCAAGAGCATACTGATTAGCAGAACCTTCAATTTATTTAGCTCAAATTTTAAGTTCCCACGCAAATTGATTAATGGGGCCAGGGATACCCAGACAGCCCAGCCCCACTAGCACCTATACTTTCCCTTGGAGTTCGAAAATTATGATCTTTTATTTAAAGGTTTACAAAATTGAAAAAACTCATTTAAAGAGAGTAATTCTCGATTTGAGATCAGAAACCTTCTAAACAAAGCCCTTAAAGAATTTCGTTCTTCCCATTCTAATTTTTTTAATCACAAGAACTTCTAGTATCAATTTGAGTTTCTGTTTTATTTACATTTCAAACTCAAATTTTGTGTAAAACCCCGTAGCTGGAAACATTAATAGAATTATTTACTGGCCTCCTTTTTCTGCTTAATCAGCTCAGCAGGTCTATCCTGTAAAGGTACTCAAATTGGATCAGTAACCCTCCAAATGCATTATTGCAAGTTTCCTCTGGGCTTTAGCAGTAACTATGCGTTTGCTGATACAAAATGTAAAACTAAAATGTCAAATCTCTCAGTTATCTCTATACTTAGAGAGAGATCATTCATAAATTGAATCACTGCACAAGAGAATGAGGTATTCAGTTTCTCTAGGGACCCTATACCTGGCCTTGCCTACATTTCTTGTATAGTTCTCCAGTAAGCAAAAGGCAGATATTTACAACTAATGATACACATAACAATCAGAATCACATTATCATTGCAGATTACAAAGTAGAAACATTAACAGATAGTCAAAATTTCTGCTCCAGTCCTAGTTATCAAAATGGTATGCTCAAACTGAGCGGCTGGACTACCATCGGCAGTTACTGTTGTCCAGTTGTCTGGCCATGTAATGCACTCGATACTTCCCATCGTAAGAATAGGTTCTGCAGTAGAGGTAAAGTTCAAGGGGCAAGAATGGAAGATTCAAAGACTGCCCAGCTCGTTCAATACATTAAGAAAGCAACCTATATCATCTTATCGAGCGTACATAAATTGAAGGTAAAAGATCTACTCCCAACAGGAGTTCAAACCATTAAGGATTTAAACTGGAATCTCAAATGAAATAGCTTGAGATTCTCATTTCCAGCTAAAACACAAGGGATGTGAGGAAGGGGAAAAGAAAGGCCACCGCATACAAAGAGAGAAATTATGGTGTAATGCTTAATAACCAAATAGAACATGAATTAGCAGATGCATACACACATACAAGAACGTAGAGAGACAGAGCATTGAATTGTGACTATAATGTTATGATGATGAATTCTCAAAAAACAAAAAATTTGGAGCCAAGGGGAAGAGGTAGCTGGGAATGGAAGTGGGAACTTAATTTGGACTACAGTCTACCCATTCAACTGTGAATTATAAACACTAACACTTCAAAAAATAAGACATGTTTGTGTCTGACATGTTTTGTATAAGACATTATGTGACACTTCAAAAGGCATGCATGTGAAAAGTTTGGATTTTGCTGTGCTGCAGTGTCTGCTCCCATGTTCGTATCCCTCGTCTTCATCAGTGTACATGCATTTTAGACAATAGCGCTAATGCCAAGCATTCTTCTGTGACCACAGTAACAGGGTAAGCAGAGTAGAGTTTTATACAATTTTTGACATTCCAAAGCTAAGCTCCCTCCTTCAGAGCTTCTATCTCAAGAAAAACAAAGAAGACGACCTGAAAGAAAAAAACTCCTGGCTCGACAGAGTCAAGACCTCCTTGAGATACTTAAATTCTGCCTAACTTGTTCTTTTTCTAACTTACTCTAGGGGTCAACACTCCCAGCCAACATGTATCCCCATCTTTTATTATTTTCCTCCCCATTCTATTATTCATCCAGATCACCTGCCCCGAACTGCCCATCCCCCCGTAACAGCCCCTTTCCTATTTCTGTTTCTAAAATAAACCCTCCTGATGGGGGTCTACCGATGAAATATGAAGAGAATAAAGACAGTAGATGCAAGGAAAAGTCTCTAAGGAAAAAAATATTCCCTGCCCTGTGTCCTAGACGTCCTCTGAAAACCTTGTACAAGAACCATCACCCAAACCCAACAAAACCACTGGTCTAAAAGGAGCATATCTTTGAGAAATAAACTTCTATGGACTTGCATGATTTGAGTGATCTGAACCAAAGGCATCATAACCCTGAAAAGTTAGCGCAATACCAAGGGAATCTTCCCTCCTACTTCCTATATAGGTGTTTGGCAGGTCCACCCATTGCTCACCTAAAATCCAAATATTCCAGATGTTTCAACAAAGGGGAGCTACGTTTATTAATAACTTTATATTCACAAAAAATAATATGCAAATTTTGGTTAGCGATGATTACTTCAGTTTCTAGGTAAAATTAATCGCAAACTTACCTATTGTAAATGTTTGGCCTTCAACCATATAACCAGGCTTGTCATTACCTGTCAAGCAATGAAATAAAAATAAAAGTTCATTAAAGAAATGCTACATAACAGTTCCTCTCTCCCATCTCCAGATTCTTCTTATAACAGAATTTATGAAGAAAAACAGGACAGAGGGATGCTGTATTGAATGACTTTTGGTCTCTTTGTAGATTCTACCATTTATTTGAAAATGAAACACAAGTCAATTACTAAATGCAAACCAACAGCTAATTTACCAGCCTTTCAACTCTACTGCTCAACAGAAATTTTTCTATGAAAGATCTGATCCTGTCATTATTGAAAATGAAAAGATTTTCCAACTCAAAGGTTAAAACTTAGCATTACCAAGTAACTAAGGGCCCCACAACGCACTTTACTATGAATTTATGAATATTGGAGTTAGGCAACCATTAGCATCTAATTACAGGAAAATCAAGAAACAAGTATGCAAGATAACAGGATTTGTTAGTTAGTTAGGCTATCATTGCAAGATAGTAAAAGCATTATGAGAAAAATATACTACAGTTGATAGGTCACTTACGATGATGTAAAATTATCGGCTTAGAATGAAACACCGTTCCCACGCCATGCCCAACAAAACGCTCCACAACGCCATAGCCATACTTTTCAGCATGCTCACTGAAATAATGTTTCAAAAATAAGGAAAATGCTTAAAATATGACAAAAATGAATAGATAGTATCCATTCCAAGCTTGTTGGTTAATTTCTGAAAATGGCACTAGACAACCCTTTGATGAGCATATCTGCAAGTTGATCATCAATAGAAATGAAAGGAGTACAAATTAGGCCACTATCTAGCTTCCCTTTAAAAAAAATGCCTACCTACCACAATGTCTTTAGTACAGTCATGTTGCACAAGATTATGTACAATATTGATGGCTGATTTGTTGCCACAATAAAGCTTCATTGGACCTTCCTATCTAACCTTCAAATCTTACAACATTATCTTCAGACACAGTAGTTCAAATATTCCTAGTGTCATTGCTCTAAACATGACTTTAGAACCTTATAACCACATTCTATTTTTTTATTCTCTAAGTTATGAGATTACCTCCTAGAAAGGTGGTTGATCTCCTATCAACTATGAATCTTGCATGGTCTACATTTGTATAGGCTTTAAGAGTCAATCCATTTCCTTTCTTGAACAAAATTCCCCTTCCTGGTGCACCCTCAAGTATTGCAGTATTCTATGCATTGCTCTAAAGTGTGATTTTTTGGGATTGTACACAAATTGACTTATAGCACAAGCTATATCAAGTCTAGTATGTGATAAATAAATTAGCTTCCTCACAAGTCTTTAAAAAAAAATTTACTAATCTTCGTATCTTTTGGAGCATTACAAAGTTTATGGTTTGACTCTGGGTGTCCCTATTGGCTTACATCTCAACTTACTTGTACCAGCCAATAAGTCAAACATATATTTTTACTACGATATGAAAATCCCTTGCTGAGTGAGCTACTTTAACAAGAAAGTGCTTAAATTTGCCTAGCTCTTTTATCCTAAACACCTTCACTCTATCTTCAAGTTCTTTATTCCTTTCAAGTCATCTCCTGTTATTATAATGTCATCCATATAAACAATAACACTATACTCCCCTTAATGCTAACTGCTTCACGAAGAAAGTATGATCACATTGGCTTTGTTTATATCGTTTACCCGCCAAAACTTTGGTAAATCTCTTAAACCAAGCCCTTAGGGGTTGTTTCACTCCATAAGAAGCCTTTTTTAGTTTACATATCATTCCTTTTTCTTCATTTAAGCCAAACCCAGGGGGAATCTCCGTACAAATCTCCTCCTTAAGATCTCTATGTAAAAGATCTTGACTTCAAACTCTTGTAATTTCCAAAAAAAATTCACAGCCATAGATAATAAGATTCTCATCATATTCATCTTAGCACTGGGGGGCGAAAGTCTCCAAGTAGTCTCCATTGAGTATAGCCTTTGACAACTAACCTTTCCTTCTATCTTTCCAAAGTGCCATATGAATTGTACTTCATTATGAACACCCATCTACACCAAACTGGTTTCTTCCCTCTTGACAACTTCACCAAGTCCTAAGTCTTGTTTTTCTCAAGTACTTCCACCTTGATCATCATAGTAGTTGTCCAATTCTTATTTCCTAATGCCTAGGATAAAGTTTTTGGGCTAGTGACTATATTTAGGCTAGTAAAAAAGGCCCTATAGTTATATGACAAGAACAAATATGAAGGATTTTAATGCAAGTTTGGGTTCCCATTCAAGGAGCAATTGGAACATCATAATCACTTTGCTCAAGCGTTTCAAGGATGTTATCATTGGATGAAGTAATTACCTCATTATTACCAAGAGCAAAATTAGATGATTAGACTAGCATAGGTTAGGAGATTGGTGAAATTTTTTCTTGAGTAAAGTTACAACAGATGAGTAAAGCCTTGAATTTTCTTTCCATCTAACATTCCTTGTGTATGAGGCTTGGCTTCAATTGCAAATTTGGCTTAGATAGGGTTTGCAAATTTGACTACTCGAGTATGGTCTACAAATTTGGCTCAAGTAGGGTGTCTAGCTGCAAATTTGGCTTAGATAGGTGAGGGATAAAAGTTGGAAACTCAAGGAGAAAAAGATCCTTGTCCTTATCTTCTACGAAAGGTCTCTCCCCATGAAGAATAAAAGTAATGATCTTGTTTGACAAAGGTAATATCAACAGACATGTAAAACTTCCTTGTTGAAGGATGGTTAACATTTGTAACTCTTTTAGGTGGAGAAATAGCCAATGAAGACACATTTTAAAAGCTCAAGGATCAAGTTTACTTTTGTTTTGAGAATACACATGAACAAAGGCAATGAATCCAAATATCTTGGGAAATGATTATTGGATGCATTGAAGTTTGGAAATCGATGTGTGAAGACTTGCACTAGACTTTTAAAACCAAGAATTCTTGTGGGAAGTTTGTTGGTGTTTGGTGTTTCTTCACCTTCAAGCTTTAGACTTACTTATTTATTAAGCATGTGATTTTTTTCTTATTTGTTTCCTTTTATGTTTGGCCAATTGTTTTCTTTTTTCCTTAGTTAAATTTAGGTGTTTTGTTGCCTTTTTTATTACTGCTATTTGTTTCCTTATTTTTCAAAACTATGTATGGTAAGATTTTTAAGGTCAGAATAATGTCTTCTTGCCCTATTATAAAGGGTTGTTATTTCGGCCTTTGTTAATTTAATTGGAATGAATGTTTCATAATTTCTTCTTTAAACTCTAAAAAATTTACATGGTATCAGAGTTGAACTATGGCCGGTAATCCTTCATCCATTTGGTTTGGCTTTGGGCTAAATACTGATACTAATGATTCACATGGAACATCATCTTAAATCAGCGTTTCGAACCCCATCCAGCCAAACAACTCTACGTCTTTTCCTAATGGCTCAAACAACGTTGTACTGGTCCACATCACAAGGCACAAACTCAATGGCCATAATTATTTGTAGTGGTCCTCTAGCATAATGCTCTATATCAAAGGCTGTGGTAAGGAGGACTATCTTATCGATGAGGTAGCAGTTCCAAGTGTCCAGGATGGTGCATACAAGGCATGGGTAGCTGAAAATACCATGGTCCAGACTTAGTTGATCAATTCTATGACAACCGAAATTGGGGAGAACTTCCTTTTGTGTAAGACGGCTAAAGAAATTTGGGATGCTGTGAGGGAGTCATATTCTTCCATAAAAAAGAAAGCTGTAATCATGGAAATTGAAAGCTTTCTCCATGATTTCAAGCAAGGTGATATTGGGGTCACTTAATATTTTAATGTCCTCTCTTGTCATTGGCAACAATTGGATTTATATGAAACACATAAATGGTCGTGTCCTACTGATGCAACCTATTTTCAATAGCTCAAGAAAAAAAAAAAAATTTGTAAGTTTCTTCTTGAACTCAATTCAAGCTTTGAGGAGCTTAGGAGTTCATTTTGAGCATGGATTTCTTTCCTTCCCTTAGAAAAATGCTCTTGGATATCAAGAGGGAAGAAAGTAGGAAAAAGTTGAACTTAGGTAATCCCAATCTCTTTGCTGTTTTTGACTCATCTGCTATGGTTGTGAAAGGAATTCAACTTGGTGATTACAAGCCATAAAACCAAGGGAGGCCCTAGTGAGACCATTGCAAGAAATCGAGACATACCAAGGATGGGTGCTAGAAGTTGCATGGAAAACTGGCCAACTTTAAAGGAAAACAAAGGCAAGAAACCCACAGCTTTGCAGCCAATAGTGAAGAGCAACTACAATCCCAAACTAGTGTGTTTAATCACGAACAAATTCAAGTGTTGAAGAAGATGTTTGGCAATCAATTTTTGTCCAACAAAGTTGTGGGAAGCGGAGTGGTAGCTCAATTAGGTAATTCCTCTGCTGTCTTGAGATAAAAAATTCAGAAAAATCATACCTGAATAGTCGACTCTAGAGCCACTGACCACATAACTAGAAATGCATCTTTTCTCATTGACTTTGTTCCTTACTCCGGGCAATTAATGGCGAAAATTATATATGGAACCCTTTTGAAAGTTGAGGGCAATGGAATTGTGAAGTTATCTAAATCATTGATTTTTGAACATGTCTTACTAGCACTGAAATTAACATGTAATTTATTATCTATCAATAAATTGTATAAGAATCTTCACTGTATCACTAATTTCACTTTTGATGGTTGTGTTTTTCAGGATTTGTAGGGGATGACGATTGATAGTGCTAGGGAATGTGGGATCTATAGCTCATCTATGGTTATGATATTTCTAGCAATTTAGCTCTTTTTTTGAAAAATGATCTTAATAATATTATGATGTTATACTATAGGTTAGGTCATCCTAGTTTTGATTACTTAAAAAGGATGTATCCAACATTATTTAATAAAAATTCTTAATATTTTTGTAAAGTGTGCCAGCTGTCAAAACATGTGAAATCCTCTTGTCTTGCTCATGATTACAATCCCTCTACCCTTTTCACTCTTATTCATAGTGATGTGTGAAGACCCTCAAAAGTTAAAACTCTCACTAGAACTAAATGGTTTGTTGCATTTATTGATGACCACACTAAGCTCACCTAGACTTATCTTATGAAGGAAAAGTCTGAAATTCTAATACTCAAACAATTTCACTCCTTAGTCAAAAATCAATTTAATACAACCATCAAAGTTTTTAGAACTAATAATGGAAGATAGTTCTTTAATTGCCCCAGGTGAGTACCTAAGAGAACAAGGCATTATACATCAAAGTTCTTGTGTTGAGTGTCTTCAATAGAATTGGGTATCTAAGAGGAAAAATAGACACCTTCTTAAGGTCACTAGGTCTCTTATGATTGCTTTTAATGTGCCAAAATCATATTAGGGTGAGGTTATTCTCACCGCTACTTATCTTATAAACCAATTACTCAAAAAGAATTTTGAACTTCAAAACACCTTGTGACCAACTCCTTCACGTGTATCCAAATTCCCATACCATCAACTCTTTACCACTAAAAATCTTTGGTTGCACTTCATTTATTCATTTGTATCATAGTGATAAACTTGACCCTAAATCCTTGAAGTGTGTTTCTTGGCTATTCTCCTATGAAGAAAAGGCATAAGTGCCACTCTCTCGCTCTTCAAAAATTTTTTTATCATCCTTGATGTTACCACTTTTGAAACTCAATCTTACTTTCATCACACTCCCATTTAGGGGAAGACTTGGAGTGATTGAGACTTTCCTCAAACTTGGAACCTTTTGCTTGAGCCCTTTACACATTCCTACACCCATACAACCTTCCATACCTCAACTCAAGATCACCAATAGGCCTCCTTCACTAGAAAGCAAGGAAATTGAAGGTCAGCAAGTGATTGAGAATCAAAATGAGTCGTAGGTTTACTTAAGGAGGAAGAAGACTAATGAAATAGACCCTTCCACTCTCCAAGGACAGCACTTATCCCCCTTTCCAAGTCTCAAGGATGATGAGCTAACTATTTCCATTGCCCTGAGAAAAGGTAACAAGTCTTGTACTCTTTATCCTATTGGGAATTATACATCTTATGATAAGTTGTCAAGTAACCATAAAGTTTTCGTCTTTAGCATATTGTATGAAAAATTACCTCATAATGTTCATGAAGCATTATAGAGTCCTAAGTGGAAAGTGGCTATCCAAGAAGAAGTCAATGCCTTAGATAGGAACAGGACTTGGGAAATTGTTGATTTACCAAAAGGGAAGAATTTTGTAGGGTGCAAATGGATCTTTACTATCAAGTATAATGCAAATGTGAGTATAAATTGTCATAAGACAAGATTGGTAGCCAAAAGCTTCACTTACAGTGTTAACTACCAAGAGACCTTTGCTCCTATAGCCAAGTTCAATACCATAAAAGTTCTTCTTCTTTGGCCATTAACCTTCACTAGCTCCTACATCAATTAGACATGAAAAATGCCTTTTTAAATGGGGATTTTGATGAAGTGTACATGAAAGTCCCTTCAGGTCTTGCAATAAGTGGCAAAGGAAAGGTTTGTAAACTTCATAAATCTTTGTATGAGCTTAAACAATCACCCCGACCTTGGTTTGATAGATTCACCAAGGCTATCACAAGCTTCAGGTACACTCAAGGTCAAGCAGACCACATGCCATTCACCAAATTTTCTTCGGATGGTAAGATGGTTGCACTAATTGTTTGTTGATGATATTATTATTACTGGTGACTTAGAAATTGAGATTAGGAAACTAAAAGAGGATCTCACTAACGATTTTGAGATTAAAATTCTTGAGAACTTGACATACTTTTGAGGTATGGAAGTGGCACACTTAAAGAAAGGTATCATGGTTTCACAAAGGAAGTATACTTTAGACCTTTTGGAAGAGCCAAGTATATTAGGTTGTAAACGAAGACTCCTATGGAAACAAATTACAAGATTGGTTTCCATGAGAATAGTCCCCTGGTTGATATAGGAAGATATCAATGGCTTGTTGAAAAGCTCATTTATCTTTTTCACACTAGACCTAACATCAATTTTCCTGTAAGTATAGTCAATCAATTTGTGAACAAACCAACTAAAGTACATGTGGAGGCTATGTATAGAATCTTGAGATACTTGAAGATGATTCCTAATAAAGGAATTTACTTCAAGAAGGACATTAACAGAGATATAGAGGTTTATACTGATGTTCACTAACTCCATTTTGGACAGAAAATCTACTACAGGGTATTGTACCTTTGTCTGGGATAATCTTGTTACATGACGAAGTAAAAAGCAATCAATGGTTTTTAAGAGTAGTGTTAAGGCAAAGTACAGGGCATTATCTCAAGGAATTTGCGAAAGTTTATAGTTGAAAAGGTTGTTAAGTGAGCTCCAGATTCCTATAAAGGCTCCTATGAGAATTCTGTGTAACAACATAGCCACTATAAGCATTGTTAAAAATCTAGTTCATCATGATAGAACTAAACATGCTGAGTTGGACCAACATTTCATCAAAGAGAAGTTGGAATCAAGTGTTTGAGCTTCATCACACTCCGACCCAATCTTAGGTGTTTGATGTGCTAATGAAGACTATTCCTAAAGTCAAGTTTGAAGACTTGAGTTGCCAGTTGGGAATGATCAATATCCATTCTCCAGCTTCAGAGAAAGTGTTGGTGTTCAGCGTATTTTCACCTTCAAATTTCAAACTTGCCTTATTTATTTAGCACATGATTTTTTTCTTATTTGTTTCCTTTTATGTTTGGCTGGTTGTTTCCTTTTTTTTGTTTAAGGTAGATTTCAGTGTTGTGTTGCTTTTTTATTGCTGCTATTTTTTTTCCCTTATTTTTTAGAACTATGTATAGTAAGTTTTTTAGGGTTAAAGTACTGTCTTCTTGTCTTATTATAAAAGGTTGTTGTTTTGGCCTTTGCTAATTTAATTGGAATGGATGTTTCACAATTTCTTCTTCTCTAAACTTGCAAAAATCTACAAAGTCTGTTAAGGAGGTGGGCAACAGTTAAAACAACTTCCCCCGATAGTGTTTTGGGACATTTTCTTTTTCAAACAATAAGGTTCCTGTGCTGGGTAGAAGGGGACCTTTCTTTCTTTTAGCCACTCGACTTTGTTGAGGGGAGTTAATGCAAGAAGACCAATGTATTATGCCCTTTTTTTGGAAATAGGAAGAGAGAGATTGATTAAAAGAGTCTTTCGTATTGTCAAACAAAATCTATATATCCTAACACCAAACTAAGTTTTAATCATATTGTAAGAGGTTGGAAATATCAAATACAGATCAGATTTAGGTTTTAACAAAAAGATCCAAGACACAAAGTGCAATCATCAATGTATGAAACAAACTACTATACCCTAAAAAAAATTAGTAATGGTAGAAGGACCCCAAACATCACTTTAAATCAAGGTAAAAGGAATAGATGTTCTCTTATTGCATATTTGAAAAAGCACATTTGTGCCTTACAAGTTCACATACATGAGAATGAAAATTTTCAATAGCTAAACCTTTGAAAGTAAAGGAAACATTATTTTGAGAACATTAAAAGACGGATGACTAAGACAAGGGTGTTAAGCCAAATCTTATGTTTGTTGGATTTGAATCACTTAGAAAGAAATAATAATCGTGACAGACTACTTTATTTTGTCCATTCAATTCTTTGAGGTAGTATAAACCATTCCTTTCCCTAGCATGTCCAATTATCATCTTCATGCCCTGTTTTTAAAATACACAACAAGAAGGATAAAACGTCACATTACAATTAGAATAAGTGATGAGTTTTTGAATTGATAAAAGGCTGGTGCATAGTTTTGGGATGTGAAGAACATTCCTAAGTGTAAGACAGTCACTCAAGAAAATAACTCCCTAGTTAGCCATAGTTGTCAATGACCCATCAGCTTGATTATTTTTCTATTGCTACGACAAGGAGTATAGGAGATAAATTCCTGTGAAGAGTGGGTCATATGACCAGTAGCTCTCGAGTCAATGATCCAGGACTTTAAGGAAACTTTATCCAAAGTAGTAAAAAAATGAGAATGAGAAGATTGAGAAGAAATACATAAGAACATTCAAGAACAAGTACTTGTTATAGGTTTTTCTAATGTTCCCAACAGACTCCTTAATTTCTCAATCTCTTACTTGGTCAAGGATGTCTCTTAGGTGTTGCTTGTTTCAATGAACATTGACGTGGTTTAGACAGAATTGGAATCCACACACAGCTTGGGTTTCCACACACAGCTTGGGTTTCCAATTAGAAGGAGAAATGTCAAGACACATTCAAGTGGTTTAGATTGAGAAGAAATACATAAGAACATTGAAGAACAAGTACTTGTTATAGGTTTTTCTAATGTTCCCAACAGACTCCTTAATTTCTCAATCTCTTGCTTGGTCAAGGATGTTTCTTAGGTGTTGCTTGTTTCAATGAACATTGACGTGGTTTAGACAGAATTGGAATCCACACAGAGCTTGGGTTCCCAATTAGAAGGAGAAATGTCAAGAAAATATATTTCACAAGCTCTGTCTGGTAGAAGAAAAAGCAAATATTCACAAACGCTATTTTTGTAACAGAAAAGGAGGTCCCAGTGGCAGTGAAGGCCACAGAAAATGTGTTCTGGAAAAGCCTAAGGCTTTGATACCATGAGAAAAACATCAATTGTATTGGATATCAAGAAACGTATTACACCAGTATGTATACAGCAAAGGGAAGCTATACTAGGAAACTATCTAACTAGAATAAAAAACCAATCCCTAAAAGTTAGGAATTATAATAACTAATACCTAAAGAAGATTACAACAATTAATCACTAAAGGTGGGGATTACAATAACTACAATAATTACAACTACACAACAGTATTTTTCCCACAAAATATATAAAAGAAGCCATTATATGCAGATTGCATCATCAAGTTATGCAAATACTGAGTGTACCACATACATAGACAGACGACTAAATTTAATATAAATAGAAGCTTTCCTTTGAGATAGTATAAAAGTCATCAAATGAAAATTTCAAACATCCATAATTCTTTGTATTATTAAATGCATGTTGAAAATATCCACAAGATTGAAGAGTTGAAAACTTATATATAATATGGATAACTACATAAATCAAATATGTTCTATAAGGCATAAGAAGTGGCATGTACGTTGTTGCCTATTTAACAATTATCTGGAGGAAGAAATGCTGCAACGCCTATATCTATGCATAGGAAAGGAGGAAGTTCAATGTAATCTATGATCTAATCAGGCCTTGAAGGACTGGAGTTGATTATGTGGCTGCCTTTTCTTCAGCCTCTAGTATAGTAAGCAGAATGAGAAAAATCACAGAATATTCATTTTATATATCATAGGTTAAGCAATTTTGAAAAACAAGGATTGCACTCAGACGGTTCTGTAAAAAGAAAGATTTCCTTATGACTTATGAGGTAACTTCTTCTGAATGAACAGCATCTGTGAATTGACTGCTCAAGAACAAGGTATATTATGATATTCAGTTGGTGCTGGATGCAAGTTTTATTTTGAATTGCTGATCACTTACTTCTTCATTGTCCTATGGCTAGGAATATTTAGTCCTGATTCTTTTCTTACTCCATCTCTAATCTGAGTAATGTAGACAATAGGATGTACTCCATTGATGAACTTGGTAAATGCTTCAGGATAGAATTTGGCGGTATTGAAGATGGCTCCAGGAAGTTTGATTAGTGTCTGTATATCTACTTGTTGGAGAAGGAATACATTGCCATACAAGTCATGTTAATGGGTTTATTCTATTGGCAAACTATAATGTGCTCCACTGATTAATGGAAAAAAGATTTCACATCCAATGCATGATAAGCGCTGGCAATTACACCTATAAACCATGTAGGTTCGTCTTTATTATGATCTTACACAACTGACCTGATTTTCTTTCCAATTTTCTTAAAAGTAGCACCATCCTTGCAAACAGCTATTCCCCTCTCCATGCACTCTTCAGTTACCTGCCAATACAGGGAAAAATGATGTGGTCAATGCATAACCTAAAAATCTTTGCCTAAGACATCACTTAATGCAACATGTATCAGCTGACAATCACTTACTTTAACAAGCTTTCTCATAGCATCACTTACATCCCCACAGAAAAATGTCTTTGATGTGTCTCCATGATATCCCTAACACAGAATATATATGGCATAAGATAACTTGGTCACTAAAAACAGCATTCTTATATCAGAAAACTATAAAAGATATCCAGCTTGGCACCCTCTTGCATGCTGCATTTGGTTTAATATTTTAGGAATTTAATCTACCTCAGATTAAGGAGAAAAGGAGAGAATATTTGCAGTCAGCATGGTACCCAATAGATAGGCCTAAAGTTTCAAGTAACTATTATACAAAGCATCATATAATAAAACCCTACAATTCCATTTCACATGCATGAGAGGAACTCCTTATATGTTCCATGAGTAATGAGTTGAACACTAAAAAGAAGCCACATGAAGGGTTTTATCCATAAATAAATGAGCTGTCACAAATCAAGCAGCGTGTTCAAGTAACGCTAAATAAATTCTCACAAAAATTAAGGAGCATACATTCAGGTAGACTGTCACATCAATGTTAATAATGTCACCACTCTGCAAAAATGATCACTGTCATTAGTTATGAGTTTTATGCATGCTAAGCATGAAGCCAAAGGAAATTGAGGCTTGCAAAACCTGTAACTGCCGGGAATCAGGTATTCCATGGCACATGCACTCATTAACAGATGTGCACACACTTTTTGGAAATCCACCATATCCAAGTGGTGAGGGATAAGCACCAGCATCAATTATCATCTGGTGCACTGCTTTATCAATTTCATTTGTTGTTACAGAAGGCTGACAATATAAGCTGAGTCTGAGTCAAACACAGAAAGTGGTGCACAATAAAGTGGTAGATATGGAAAGATGAGACAAGAAATCATGGCAAAGCATAAAAAGAAGACATTTGTAGTTAAACAAATAACATTCAGTCGAAAATGGACGTAAGCCTCAAAACATTATTGGTTGCAACTTCTTAACCATTCACTATTTTTTTTATGAAGAAGACTTCAATAGAGAGGAAAGAAATATAGAACAGAAGGATTAATATCCCTCCTAAACAAAGAAAGAGAAGCATCAACTCAAGAGGGCTCTCCAATTCCTTTGTATGTTAGATAAAGAAATACTTCTAGAAGACTACAAAAACAAGCTTATCAGAAAGAAGATTAGCAGGAAAGGATATCTGACTGAAAATTTAAACCATTTACAAGTGCCTAGGCTTTTAAATGATAAACAATTTGACATTATTTCTTGTCCATTATGTAACAAAATTGAAATTTCATGTTGTTGCACAATATCCCCCCTCCTCCAAAAACTCACCCAAAGAAAAGGTAAAAAGTTTTCCTTTTTCCTCTTAATAGTACATAACCACATATATTCTGAGTCATTTTCTATGGTGTTTAATTGTTCAAAACTTCAAATTTCATCATCATATCTAACTTATTTAAGCTAGAGTGAAGTAGATGACTCAAATCTAATAAGCCCAATATAGTATATGCCACCAGACTTACCTATCATACACATATAGAGAAGTCTACATTTGCTTCTATCTTTGACATTTTCTTAATTGAAATAGCTGGAAGTATATGCAAAGGTCATCAGCTTGGCTACTTCTTTGGAACAAGAATAACATCAACAGATAATGTCATTCTCGTGCTTATACACTTAAGACCATATGATTTCAAGAAATCATTAATTCTAGAAACATATTTCATATTCAAGACAAAATCAATAACTACGATGATGGAAGCCTGTGTCAACATTGTCAAGAGTGAAACAAAATTATTATTTAACAAACTAAAACCATGCACAGGACACAGAAATTTCTGCGTTAAATTTTGAAGAAATAATAAAGAAAATATAATGAAATTGAACTCCCACATGCAAAAGTAAATCAATGATTTACAAAATAAACTGAAAAGAGAAAATCTTACCCTAACCAATGTTCCTGCATAGTTTAAGACACGAGCAGCAAGCTCACATGCAGCCCTCATGTTAGCAATGCCTTCAGAATCATGAATTTGATACTCACTTGAAATTTCTGGCAATATATTTGAACCTACATAAGGAGGCTTTGGTACATGGTTAGGGACAGGGAGACGTGGTGATACTCTACCACGCATCAATGGAGGCCTTTTTTTGACCTTTGTCACACCTTGAAGATCACGTTCCCTACATATTATTGAGCAATAAGTAAGAAATATGAAGGCATATAAAAATTAATTCAATCTATCCTATCAAGAAAAATACACTTAAATCTTTATTTAGATAATAGAAAAGCGTGCAATAAGCAAAGAAGTGGACCAAGTCTTTATGTTCGGAAGAAAGAACTTTGATATGAATAGTGACATGAAAAGAAACTAATGAACTGGATTAGCAGTCCAGAAAATGCAAGTTTAGTCTGTAACAGACAGAGCATAACTCAACCGCAACCACAGATGTTTACCTTTTGATTCTGATGGCCTCCTCCAATCCTGACATCTTCCTAGAGAAAACCACAAGTTGTTTTCTAGAAGGTGACTGGTTTCCTGGAACATGAAAAATTCATAAAGCATGATAATTACACCAGTGGCGTCTGATAAGTGAGTATCCTAATCACTTCAAGTACTTGAAATCTTATTTACAATATATATATATATATGTCCGCATATATTGGTGAATATTTACAATATACTTGCATAGAAGATATATGACAAATTCAAGATATTTGAATTGTCATAATCAGCATTTGAGATACTGGATATTTCATATATTTTGCAGTCAGGTCAGTAATAAATACGTTTTCATTTCAAAATACTTGGGAATTGAAATACCTACCTACCAAATGCCACGAAGGAATATGATAGTAGGAAAGAAGATAGAAGGTAGGAAGAAGGAGGAAGGGAGAGATAGAATGCTCAGAATCTGTGATCAACTAACATAACGGTACAAATCTCCTTGATACAAGCTGATATAGGTTAGTTAGTTAAGACTCTTAACTAACTAACCCCCAAAACTGAATTACCAGTCTATAACAGAACCAACAACTATTCTTTTATACTAACTACTTTCAAATACTCTCCCTTTACGCCTAACAGAATAATTCAACGGTGCTTCAATTGTGAACTGGGAAGCATCAGAAGCCTTGCAATGCAGTAATTCAGTAAACTATCTGTTATGCTCAAAAGTAGAGAAGGGAATCGCAGGGCAGGGAACCGCAAGGGACAGGTGGCACATGGACAGATGCCTCACCATCCAAGGGATAAAGTCAGTATGCAAGAGGCAGTTAGGCGAAGTAACAGATTGAGGAAGGTTCCAGTACGGCTTAGAAACTGAGAAGCATATAAAACATGCTGCGAGGAAGTGGACATAGGAGGAAAATTGTATTGGGAGTCTCTCTTCTTTCTCTGGTTACTTCTTCCCTTTGTGGTTTCTTCCCTTAGTGTTAATCTGTTAGTCTGTTATCTCAATATTTCAGTAACAAGCCACTTCTGATTCATCATTATATCAGTATTGAGGCAGGGTTGATTAATAATAGGGATTCTTATAACTCTGTATCTCTTGTGTAGTTGTGTGTGTGAACATTTGCAAATTCGTCCATTTCATTGGTGCTTTCATTGAGAGTCGAATGGCGGTAGAAGATAATACCCGTATGAAGGAAATGTCAGGAGAGATCAAACGCCTCAATGAAGAATTGATGAACCTCAACTAGAGGGATGCGACAATTTAGCAAAAATTAGGAAGGATTGAAGCAAATTTGGAATCTATAAATCGTTATCTTGAGTTGCTCAACAGATCCGTTGATCGTTCCAATTATTCACAAGTCACTGGAGCATTGAACTCGGATGATGGGGTGGTTTAGTTAGTGAATACTCAGGCTACACTACAAATGCGCCAGGTTAAACTTGACTTTCCTAAATTTGACAACATTGATCCATTAACGTGGTTATTCCGAGTAGAGCAGTTCTTCAATTATTATGAAACACCAGATCTCTAACGATTAACCATTGTTGTAGTTCATTTCGAAGGGACCGTCATTCCTTGGTACCAGATATTACATAAGGCACACTTGGTTCCGACTTGGGCTTCGTTAGCCAATGCTATCAAGGAACAATTTGTGCCGTCACAGTTTGACTCACCTAAGGCTCAGCTGTTCAAGCTCACTTAGACAGGGTCAATGGCCCAATATTATACTCAATTTATGGTGCTTGCTAATCAAACGGAAGGACTTACGGAGCCGGCATTACTAGATTGCTTCATCAGTGGCTTAACGAATCACATTAGAATGAAAGTAGTGGCCCAAGAGCCTAAATCACTAATCAAAGCAGTGGGCCTAGCACGATTATATGATGAAGAAGGTAGCATGGGATATTCTTCTTGGCCCACTTGGTCCGCTCCAAGAGGCATACTTGCTAAAACCATTCCTAGCCTTCCACCACCGTCAATCACTCCTCTGTCCACTGTACCTTCTAGATTGACTGCAACAACCTTACCCCTATTCTTACCAAAATCGACAAACAAGCCACCTCCTTAAATTAAACGCATGTCGCCAACGGAAATGCAATTACGCCAAGAAAAAAGGTTGTGATTTACGTGTGATGAGAAGTACAGCTCAAGCCACAAATGCCCTAATAAACAGATGATGCTAATGTTGACAGAATTGGCTCCTAATGTTGCAAAAGGAGAACACACTCCGATAATAGACTTGTTAGAAGAGACAGAATTTTTGACTGCACTACACCACCTATCACTTCAAGCTTTTCAAGGATCACCGAATAGTGCCACCATACGCTACATGGGTTCTATTCAAGGAACTCAAAGTCCAAGTGCTTTTAGATGGGGGAAATTCTAACAACTTCATACAATCCAGAATCGCTCAACATTTACAATTACCCATCGAACTTGCCTCTAGCGTTAAGGTTATGGTGGAAAACAGACAATTTCTGCATGCTTAAGGAATTGTTCGAGCTTTATCTTTATACATGAATGACCATCTAATTCAGTTTTCAGCTTATGTTTTATCAATCTCCGGCACGGATGTAGTCATTGATGCCTCTTGGTTGGCAACTCTAGATGCCCATATTACTAATTACAACTCTGCCTATATCCAATTTTACGAGGGAAATAAACTAGTTACATTACAGGGTATTCGAGTCTCTACTCCCCATGTGGCTACATTCCACCATTTGAAGAGGTTTTCTGCTGCCCATGCTATTGATGAATTTTACACTGTTAGTTGTTTGTACCTTGAAAAAGGAACAGAAGAAAAAATAGAGTTCCCTGAGGATTTACCACTAGATTTGTCTGAGCTTTTACATCAATTTGCTTTTGTATTTCGAGTTACACATGGGCTTCCTCCTCCAAGGAGCCAAGATCATTCGATTCCACTCAAAGATGGGGTCACGACAGTCAAGGTAAGACCATATAGATATCCATATTCTCAAAAGGCTAAAATTGAGCGATTGGGAGAGAAAATGTTGCAACAGGAACTAATTCAACTAAGCACTGGCCCTTTTCCTGGTCCTATCGTGGACTAAAGAGCCCTTAATGCTGATACCATTAGAGATTCATTCCCAATACCTACCGTGGACGAATTGCTGGATGAACTCAGAGGTTCTTAATTCTTCACCAAGTTAGACCTTTGCTCAAGTTATCATCAGATCCTAGTCAGACCTGAAGATCGACCTAAAACTGATTTTCGCACTCATCATGGACATTATGAGTGGATTGTTATGTCCTTCAGGTTAACCAACGCCTTAGTAATCTTTCAAGCGCTTATGAATGACATATTCAGGCCCTTCTTACATAAGTTTGTTTTGGTATTTTTTTTATGACATTCTTGTTTATAGCCCTGATTGGTTGGCATAGTTGCATCATTTGTCTGTGGTACTAAATTCCCTACAGAAACATCAATTATATGTTAAATTGTCCAAATGTATGTTTGGTAAAAATAAAATTGAATATCTTGGGTATGTTGTTTCAAGCAAAGGTGCAGAGATGGATCCTTCCCAAGTTCAGGCTGTAAGTCATTGGCCCATTCCTGTCGCCATTATTCAGTTGAGAGCATTTTTGGAATTAACCGGGTATTATAGACGATTCATCAAACAATATGCTTCAATTGTTGCTCCATTAACTGATCTTTTTTAGAAAGATAAATTTCAGTGGACCCCCTAAGCTCAATATGCTTTCGAGCATTTAAAGAGAGCCTTGATTGATGCACTAGTGTTATCCCTTCCTGATTTTTCTCAACCCTTTATATTGCAAACAAATGCCTCTGGTCAAGGAATTGGAGCAATATTATCCCAAAATGGACACCCAGTTGCCTACTTTTCTAAGAAACTCTCCTCAAGGATGTAAAAGCAATCTGTTTATGCCAGGGAATTATATCCTATTACAGAAGTTGTTGCTAAATACATACATTATTTGTATGGTCATCATTTTATCACCCAAAAAGACCACCATAGCCTCAAACATTTCAATGATCAAGTAATACAAACTTCGGAATAGGAAGTGTGTTTACCTAAACTTCTTAGCCACTCTTATTCCATAGAATATAAACTTGGGGCCAATAATCTAGCAGCTGATGCCTTGTCCCGTTCTTTTCACATGGCCTTCTCTGTCCCTCACTCTTCATTGCTCCAAGAGATAAAACAAGCTCTGCCAAATTCTCCACACCACAAGACTATGCTCCAACAATTTCATTCTATCTACATCAGTATCAATGCCTGAGCAACATGTTACCACGAGTTACTCTTCTGGCGGAACAGGCTAGTAATTCCAGAACAGGCCAAGGACATTATACACCAAATTTTGCTTGAGTTTCATTCTTCTCCCCTTAAGGGACATGCTGGTTTCCTTAGAACTCATCCTTAAATAGCTACTTATTTTTTTTGGAAGGGAATGCGCAAGGATATTTGTACCTACATTTGACATTGTCAAGTCTGTCAAAGAACGAAGACATCTCAGTTACATCGAGCAGGTTTATTATGTCCACTTCCAATTCTTACGCGGGTTTGGGAAGATATAGCTATTGATTTTATCACTGGACTACCTCCTTCAAAGAGTTACACAATTATTTTTGTAGCTATTAACAGACTTTCTAAATTTGCACATTTTGCACCACTAAAAAGCAATTTCATAGCACCTCAAGTTGCGGAATTATTCATTCACACGGTGGTCAAATTACATAGGATCCCTACATCCATAGTTTTTGACCGCGACAATATCTTCACCAGCTCCTTTTGGCAACATCTTTTCAAATCACAAGGAACCACTCTAAAAATGAGTTATGCTTATCACCCGCAGACCAACCGACAATCTAAGGCAATAAATAAATGTTTAGAATTATATTTGCAGTGTTTTGTTTATGATAATCCACGCACATGGATTGATTTCTTACCTTGAGCAGAATTTTGGTATAATAGTTCTTTTCAAACTACCATTGGAATGACTCCATTCCAAATACTGTATGGTAGAGGCCCTCCCTCTATTGTTCCATACTCCAATAGGGATGATACACCCTTTGATATTCATGACAATTTATTGCAACGAAACCATCTCCTTGCCCTGCTTAAACGACACTTGCACACTACACAAGCTAAGATGTGGAAATTTTTCAATAAGTCTCAAACTGAAGCTGAACTCCAGGTGGGAGATTTTGTTTTCGTCAAACTCCAACCTTATCGGCAAATGTCCTTGCATCTTCAGCATAATCAAAAGTTGGGCATGTGTTATTTTGGGCTTTTAAGGTGTTGGAACGAATTGGCACTATTGCATACCACTTAGATCTCCCTTCTGAAGCTCGAATTCATCCAGTTTTCCACATATCCTTGTAGAAGCGATGTGTAGGTGATCCATCCACTCAGTACATTCCTCTTCCATTACTTACATTTGAGGAAGGACCAAAAATTTCTCCACTGACTCTCCTGGATACCCGCATGGTCAGAGTGCAGGACTCATGGGTACCTCAAGTTTTAGTACAATGGGATGGAGTGACTACCAGTTCTTGGGAATATGTGTCCTCTTTGTAGGAGCAATTCCCTGACTTCGACCTTGAGGGCAAGGTCGCTTTTGATGGGGAGGGAAATGTTATGCTCAAAAATAGAGAAGGGAACCACAGGGCAGGGAACCGCAGGGGACAGGTGGCACATGGACAGATGGCTCATGATCCAAGGGATGAAGTAGGCAAGAGGCAGTTAGGTGAAGTAACAAATTGAGGAAGGTTCCAGAGACTAAGAAATATATAAAACATGCTGCGAGGAAGTGGAAATAGGAGGAAAATTGTATTGGGAGTCTCTCTTCTTTCTCTGGTTACTTCTTCCCTTCTTCCCTCTGTGGTTTCTTCCCTCAGTGTTAATCTGTTAGTCTGTTATCTCAGTATTTCAGTAACAAGCCACTTCTGATTCATCATTATATCAGTATTGAGGCAGGGTTGATTAATAACAGCAATTCTTATAACTCTGTATCCCATGTGTAGTTGTGTGTGTGAACATTTGCAGGTTCGTCCATCTCACTATCATTGATGTTAAACAGGAAAAAAAAAAAAAACCGTTTTCTTTTACTACATTTATAGTACGAAACCTAAAGATATATATTCAAAGAAAGTCTTCTCCGCTGTAAAATTCTTCCAAGGGGCAAAAAAAAAAAAAATTCGAGATGAAGAACTGACGAACCAGAAAGCGTAGAGCGTGACAAGGTAATCGGAGCTCCCATGAATGGAGAAGAGTTTGACGAAGAAGGAAACACTTCGCCATGTGAGGAAGACGGCAGTGTCAGAATTGCACTGTGAGCCAGCGAAGGAGTGAGCGGCATTCGCTGCAGAGAGAGTAGACAGACAGAGGATAACGGAATTAGAGGGGCTTTGAACTTCAGATGGAAATTAAGATTTTGGAGTCGGGTTGATGGGCCGTTCTAACAAAGCCCAATAGATATTTTCTTCATTTTGGTTTTTGTTTGGTCAAAAGAGGTCTTGGAAGTTTTGTGAACAAGCTAGAAAGGCCTACATTTTGACCCAAAAGGCATGGCTAATCTCAATCCCATTGTGTGTGTGTGTGTTTTCAATAAACATATAACATGTTAAAGAATTTATTTATAAAAATTTAATTATTTAATATTGAGCAGTAACAAGTATTCAATTTAGTCCTATCTGAATTAGGGTTGAGATTAAATATATGTATTTTTAAAATATCAGAATTGATGATAATAAATTTTCAAGGAGTAAATTGATATTATTGATATCTTGGAAAGATATAAATAACTTTTCATGCAAAAATAAAAAACTAAGGTCTTAATTAGGCTATATATTTCTCTTGTGATGCCTCAGACTCAAAGCTTTACTTAAAAAAAAAAAAATGGTGCACGATGATATAGAGAATTGAGTTTAAAACTTATTGCAAACTACTTAAATTTCTCAGCACAATTAAACCTAATGCCTAATGAGTGTCTGGTTTTTTTTATTTTTTTAAAAAATAAATATCATTAATTCTCAGCGCATATATATATATACATATATAATTTTTTACACATGACACATGTCTCTTTCTTTATTTTCTACTCCCAAAACCTTTGCCTCTTTTCAAACAAGAAAAGAAACCATGCACATAAACTTCTAAAAATACCCTTCAGGCAGCATATGAACATGCAACATCATGACTTCAAAAATAAGGAACACCAGTTGAAATATATATTGCTAACCAAAAAACCAAAGTTGAAAAATATGCAGGTATTATTCCTTGCTGCAACGGAAAGCTAAAGCCTAACCTGAAAGCCAATTATGGAATGGGGACATGCCAGCCAAAATACGCACTATATGTAATTGGCATGCAGCTGCGGATTATGACATTCAACCGGAAACGTTTTGATTACCTCACAAAAAACATAAAATTCTTCGAAAGATTGATGGTGATACGTACACCAAGTCATGTCTGGCGTTCTGTCTTGATGATGGACTTCAAATTAATGAAGAAAACAATGAACGGAGAAGAAGCTTTTCATGTGGGACCCCGTGTTGTTGACTAATCGGCAAAGCTCAATTAACATCTCATATGCCATACAGCTTGTGAGTTGAGTGATCTGAACTTGTCATGCAGCCATTTGGGACCAGCAGGAGAAATTAAGGATTTGTTTGGATACATGAGGTGTGATGAGAAAAAAAAAAAATTAAACCATTTTATGTATGCTAAATTAAGATGAGTTATTAAACCATCATTTTTTGCCCCACTTAGGGGTGTGCATTGGGTCTAGTTGACATTCAACTTGCTATTTTTTATAAGACAATTCAAATAATTAACAATCAATTCATAACTTTTTTTACAAAATCAATCATACTCTACAATAATTTTTGTTATTCACACGTTGACATATACACAACTCATGAAATTTAATTAAACAAACAAGTGTCTTGTTGATAACAATTCAATGGAAGAGATTTATAAGCAGAAACATAAAGTCATAAATACCTCCAATCATAATGTAAAAATTTGAAGTCGGAAGCACAAACCACAATTTCAAATATGGTTTCTTCACCTAAAAAACAATAGCAAGGACATTAGCACAAAGCACTCAAAAGGGATAAGGTTCAAGAACAGGGGAGATTGAATTTGTTTGGAACCCTCTCGCTCTAAAATTGGCTAGCAAAAACTTATAGACTCTCTCTATTAAAGAGTTTATTAATTTTTTTAATGGGTATTAACTGGCTTAATTAATACCCATTCTCTTGTAAATAACCACCTAAAATAACAAAATGATAATTTGGAAGACATGAGAACCATTTAATATTTTAAAATTCAAAATACTTCAATATGAAAGTTAAGAATATTTCAACTAATTTTAAATATTTTTACATTTTCCTACTAGGTCTAAATATGGGTTGGCCATATAGCATGTCCATGAACAAACCTAAACACATATTACAAGAATTATAATGGTAAATCCTCCAAATAGTAAATATTACTTCCCATGTATCACTTGTAATATATATTTAAACTTAATAAAATATTTATCTTTATGAATAAACTTCAAATATTTATTTGGATTCAAATTTAAATGTTTATCAATCTGGCAATACATACACATATACATACACAAAATAGAGATAATAAATCATAGATTAAAATTTCATCTTTTAACATACTTCATTAGGTCCTTTCCATAGGGAGAAAGAAGAAAAGTGGACAAGAAACCAAAAGACATTGAGTTTTTTTAGTAGAAGAAGGATGGCAATCAAATAATGAAGGAAAGGAAAGGGAATTAAAGCCAAAATATGAAGCACCCAGAACAAAAAAGGCTTTATAATAAAGATGAGGAAAATGAAGCCACAAGAAGCTAACATGAGAAGATGTCTAAGGTAGAAAGTAAAAGATGACATTCAACCAAACGTAAAGCCAAAAGCAATCATTAGATGAAGATTTGAAGCTTAAAAGATCAATGAAAATATTATATAAGATAATATTGTAGGAGGAAATAAATGTTGGTCGAATGAGAAGAAAGTAGGCCAGGATAGAGGGATGAAGGTGGGGTGAAGCTAAAAAGCCAAAGAAACTCTTCTTTTTACTATAAGGTAAAGAGAAGAGAGAGATTCTTCCATGAAGAAGATGTCTTTTGTTTTTCCTTTTTAACTATTATTTCTTTAACTTCAAACAATGGATATTATATCTCTTTCACTCTTCATTCCATATCATCCCTTTTTATTGATGATCATTTTATTTTACTATCTTTAGAATTCTCTAACATATAATGATAAGATGTGTTTATGTGCTAGAATAAAGATTTATCTCTCCAAAGACTTCTTGAAACAGATATATATTTTGAGAGTTTATACTTATATATGCAAAATAAATGCATATCAAGTTGAACAAATGATAGCCCTCAGATAGTGCTCGTGAAATAACATTACATAGAGTATATAACAATTTTTCTAAATGTTAATTACCTAATGACACAACTACATGATGTCTAAAACTAAGGCAACACATTACTTGTAAAAGCCTATAATGTGTTTATAGAGAAAATTTTTGTGTTCATAGCATCTACATATATTTTAAACTTGTAGGAAGTTGTTATTGTTTCAAAGACGTGAACAGTAATGACCTCCTCCTTGAGATATATGCATGTAAGTTTTATGTTTCATTTTCCTTTTTTTTTTAGGCTTTTTTTTCAAATTTTGAATATTAACAGTCACACAAATCCTAAAACGTAGGACCTACCATCATGGTTATGTTAGTACTCATTGTTAGCCATTTGACCAAGTCTTTATAATTAGCCATTCCACTTTAGAGTTGTTAGTTAGTTGCACCTCCTTATTGCACATACTAGATTTCACCCTTGTTGCACATTTCAGTACATTAGTTATGCATGTTGGTAGCTTTACACATTTACACATTATGAGGAGTTAGTTTTGATTTATTTATTTCTTATAATTGCTTATAAATAGGCTTTGGTATTGAATCAAAAGTATCATTCTTGCATCCTATTATTGCCTCCTAGCTTTTACATTAAGTTTTATTAGGAAATTAAGGTACAATAGTGGTATCAGAGCGATGTGAGATGTGAAAGATTAAACTTGTAAGGTAGTGTCCACCCATAATAACTATTTTCTCATTTATCTTCCTTTTCCCATGGCTTTAGACACTTATTTTGTGCAAACAACCATCCCAATTTTTGATGGTCACTATGACCATAGGAAAATGCTAATGGAGATTTTTCTACAGTTAAAAGAGTATTGGCCAATTTTTGAATCTAGAAGAAGAAAACCAACACAAGGTATAGTTTCGATAGATACCTATAAAACAGAGTTGGAAGCAAGAAAGCTAAAGGACTTAGAACTAAAAAATTATCTCTTTCAAACAATTGATCGTCCCATCTTGAAAACAATTCTTTACAAAGAAATTTCCATAAATATTTGGGATTCCATAAAGCAAGAATATCAAGACTCTACTAGAGTGAAGTATGCACAACTTCAAGACTTGAAAAAGGATGTAAAGACTCTACAAATGAAGGATGGCAAAGTTATCACCAACTACTATTCCAAAACCATAGAGATAAGCAATAAAATGAAATTCCACGATGACAAGATGGAAGATATTACCATTGTTGAAAAAATATTGCATTTCTTCACATAAAAATTCAATTATATTGTTTGCTTAATTGAAAAGTCAAAAGATATAAATGTACTTTCTCCTGATGAATTACAAAGTGCCTTATTAGTTCAGAAGTAGAAGATGAAACGAAGTTCAATCATAGAGGAATAAGCTTTAAAGGTTTCTACTTTTACTCATTCCTCAAATTTTAAATAAAAGGGTATAGATAAAAGAAGAGAAGATTGAGGCAACAAAGATGGATATAGACAATCCAAAGGTGATGATGATCAATCACAAAGCCAAGGTAGCAGGATGGAATCAATAATTTGACAAATCCAAGGTAAAGTGCTTTTGATATCATAAATTTGGTCATTATAAATTTGAGTGTTATAATAACATGCCTAAAGACAAAGAAAAGGAGAGAAATCACATTTTGCAAAAATAAATGAAGTAGAAACTTTGTTGAATCAGGAACATCATGAGTTAGATGTATATTAGTAGATATAGGCTGCAGTAACTACATGAGTGGAAGTAAGTCTTCTTTTTCTTATTTAAATGAACTCTTTCTTTCTACAATAAGTTTTGGTGATTATTTTACTATGAATATAATGGGAAAAGGTGATATTAGGATTAAAACCAAAAATGGTATTGTGGAAACAATTTCTAATGTGCTTTATGTTCTTGACTCGAAAAGCAATATATGGAGTGCTAGTTAATTGCAAGAAAAAGGTTATATTATCACTATTCGAAAGGGTGCTTGTAAGATTTATAATCTTGCTAAATGAGTTATTGTTGTTGTACAAATGAATTCAAATAGGTTATTTCCATTAAGGATTGAAAGTGTTCAATCTTGTTTGATTGCTAAAATGAAAAATCCCTCATGGTTGTGGCATTTTTCATTATAACCACTTAAGTTCTAGTTGATTAAATACCCTTCAATGGAAAAATATAATAACTATTCTCCTTAAGATATTATATCTTTCCAAGTTTGTGAAAAATGTGTTGTTAGCAAATAGCATCGTGCTCAATTCCTTTAATGGAAGTTGTGGAGAGCAAAAGATGTCCTAAAGCTGGTTCATTTTGACATTTGTAGAATAATAAATCCATTTCCTAATAAGGGTAAAAAAAATCTAATTTCCTTCATTGATGATTATACTTAAAAAAATGCAAGTTTATTTTTTATAGGAGAAATCAAAAGCTTTTAGTGCATTCAAGAACTTGAAAGCTCATGTTGAAAATGAAATATAAAAAACCATTAAAACTCTCTGCACTAATTATGGTGGAGAATACTTGTCAAAGGAGTTTGAAGGATTTTGTGATGTTCATGGCATTTAAAGAGAGCTTATTGCTAATGGTGTATAAGAGAGGAAAAATAGAACTATTCTTAACATGGTGAGATCCTTATTGGCAAAGGGAGATTTCTAAAAAGTTTTTGGCCTAGAGTATTGAATTAGAGCATCCATATCTTGAACAAATTACCAATCAAAAGAGGCTTGGAATGAGAAGAGAAATTTTTAATTGCATCACTTATGCACATATCCCATACAAGAAAAGGAATAAGTTTAATGATAAGGGTGAAAATGTGTCTTTCTTAGTACTAGTGAAACATTCAAACATTGTTCAATCCTTTAACAGAAAAACTTATGATCAATAAAGATGTTATTTTTTACAAAGGGAGAACTGGGAATTAGAATGGGCAATAGCATACTCCAATCATTTTTAGTAGTGAAGCTGAAGAAGAAATGCAGGAAACTCTACACCAACAAATTTCAATAGCAAACAAAGCTCCAATAGCTAACAATAGCAGAAGGTACTCATGTAGCAGTTGAATCATGTCCTAGCTATGTTCGAAAGAGGCCTGCATGGATGACAGACTATGAGGTAACTTGGAATTGAAGATCCAATAACTCACTTTGCTTTGTTTTTAGATTGTAACCCTATAACTTTTGAAAGTGTTGTCAAAGAAGCAAAATGGCGAAAGGCAATAGATGAATAAATTAACACCATTAAGAGAAATGATACTTGAGAGCTATCTGATCTTCCAAATAGGCACAAAACCATTGGTATGAAATAGGTCTTTAAAACAAAACTTAAAGAGAATGGTGAAGTTGACAAGTATAGGGCATAATTAGTTGCTAAAAGGATATAAGCAAGAATATAAGATCAACTATAAAGAAGTCTTTTCTCTAATTGCAAGACATGATATGATAAGATTGGTGATCACAATAACAGCATAGAATTAATGGCCTATCTTCAAGTTGGATGTCAAATTTGCATTCTTGCTTGGAAATTTAGAGGAGCAGGTATTTGTTGATCAACCTTCTGGTTATATTAAAACTGGAAATAAGAAGGAATTTGAATTATCTAATTGAAATGAAATTAATAAAAGTAAATTTAAAATGAATTATCCAATTGAAATGAAATTAATAAATGTAAATTTGAAAACAATGAAATATTCTAAACAAGTACCGACAATATATAAAAAATGCTTTAGAATCTAGAATTCCTTATTTATTTTTCTAAACATTATTTAGAATAAACTCTTACAACTAAATCCAATTGAATTTATGACAATCCTACTAATGTGAGTAAAATTCTTTCTCGAGCTAAGTTATCATACTCATACTAAGCTTACGTCTACTCTCGTAATTATATGCTTAGTATAAACTCATTACATTTAAAGAATTCAATGCAAATATTCTTAAGTCACTCAAATGTAACTTATATATCTATAAAATTACCATCTAGTGATCTACACTATAATCAATCTCTCGCTCCTCTTACAATGCATCAAATAAGTGGTGATCATCCATTTATAAACAACAGAAAAGAGTAATAGATTAATTTAATAGAAGTTGTCATAAGAGTATTTAGAAATCAACTTAATCAATAAATAAGTTAATCTAAACTCCAAATAGAAGAATCCAACTACACATGATAGAAATCAACAACAAAAAAACAATGAATGAAAATAAATCCATAATAAAAAAACCAAGGAAAAGAGTAAAGATGAAACAAATTAGTTGAAGTTAATAATCCATAGGTAAGAGCTTCAGATCTCTTTTTTTGTTCAATGGATCTCCAAAGCATTCCTCCAAGATGTTCTTTAACCTTAATATGTGATAAGTCTCGATTTTTATATATTTTATTCCATATTTATCTATGATTTTGATGATAATTTTGAGCTAATTCAGGTCTTTTATATATTATTTGAATTATTAGACTTTTGGGAAAAGTATAAATATTAAAAATTTTGGGGCAAAAGTATAAATATTTTATGATTTCTAATTTTTGGTTGAAAATTAATATTCTCTATTCTTTGATTTACTTCCCAAATTTTGAAATTTAGTTTTGAAAGACTTAGTTTAGAAATTGCAAATGTTATTTGGAGAAAATTTGAATTCAAATGAAATACTAATATTTTTCCACTCATTCTCTCCTCCAAATGGCAAGCTCTTGTTAATTCCCATTCTATTTTATTTTGTAATTTTTATTTTTCTCCTTTTTCCCTCCTTATATGGCGCCACATGACCTCTTTTTAGACATTCTTGGATTTTATTTTATTTTTGGGCTTAGGTTATGTTGCATGCTACATAAATATATTTTGGATATAACTTAAACTAATGGGTGCACTTTGACTTTTTAAGGCATGGAAGTACAATTAATGAAATCCTATGATGGAGATTAAGTCTTGAGCTCTAAGAGTCATCTAATGGCTAAGACTTTGGAAGACATTTTTGAAGATCATTAAGGATATAATAAGCAAACACTTCATTGAAAAATTAAAAGAATTTTTCTTTTTTCTTTTTATCTTTTATCCTATTGGTCTATTTGAAACTTGATAGTTAGGATTTCTCTAAAATTCTCTACCCACTCTTTTAGCCATTAGATTAAAGCTCCTTTTCTCCTATCTTCCCTAACTGCCCCCTCCTCTCTTCTTTTCTTCTCTTCATGTCAAGAACGTCTTCTTCTTCCCCTCTCCATCTCTCTCACAGCTACACACACACACACACTATTTCTCTCCATACTCTATTAAAACTTAGGTTTTTAAGTTTCTTCTCCATTATCCACTCCTCCCCATCTCATATCCATCGTCATCGACCTACCTTCACACCAATCTTCCACTCATATTCCACTATGGCTGAAGCTTGCTTGATGCTTGGAGGAAGGACAAAATTCATGATAGCTTAAGCAAAGAGGGAGGTGATTAAAGAGAGGCAATGAGATGAAATTTGAGCTCATGGAAGGGAGCAATTGTTTTTATTTTTCTATTTCAATTCAAGAGACTTAGACTTCCTAGTTTTAAGAATTTTTAAGCAATTTTTTATATATTCAATCTAGTTCTAGGTTGGAATTATCATTTGTCTTGGTTGGATTATATAATGGGCCAAAATTTTGATATTTTGGATGATGAATTTGGAATGTAATGCTGCTAGAATTTTGATTTTGAAATGATATTTAAGTTCAATTTAATTTGGGTTAATATTATTTGTCTAAATTTAATTGGTACTTAGTTTTACATTGTCAAATTAGGTTGTCAATTAACCTTATTGTTCAATTGGGTTAGTTTAGCCTTAATTTCATATTTAAATGGTCTAATTTGTGTTTAGATTAATAGGATTGATTGCCATCAACAAATATTTGTAAGTTAACATATACTAGAGTTCTT
Organism: Erythrophleum fordii; assembly: GCA_032878935.1. Classification (NCBI taxonomy): domain Eukaryota; kingdom Viridiplantae; phylum Streptophyta; class Magnoliopsida; order Fabales; family Fabaceae; genus Erythrophleum; species Erythrophleum fordii. The sequence goes on from JAVQMF010000029.1 coordinate 7,511,484, forward strand.
TAGATAAGTTGAATTACACTTACTTGAACTTAGGGTTTCTTAAGTCTTTACTTTTCAATCAAATCCATTAGTCTACTTTAATTCACTTCCTCTAAATCTAATTAATTAAAATTGAGTTAGGAAAGCTAAGTTTCCTTAACCAACCCTTAGTTGCCTCCTAACACAATTGAAAAAAAAAAAAATTCCCAATTTAAGAATTAGTAGTTAACTTCACTTAGTTTAATTCATTTATTTTCTAATTTAATTTCTTTGCAACGAAACCTCCCTTCAATTTGCATTTGCATTCATCATATTAAAATTGCATTTCATATAGTTTATAGATCCTTTGGTAGTACAATTAGGTCATCATCATATAGGTTAGTTAGTGCATAATTAGTTTATCATCTTAGGTCTAATTTTATAACAATTTTATAGCATTTTAAATATTTTTTTAATCTATAATTGCATATATTATATGTTTTGTCCAGTAGTTAAATCATAGTCATTTTGCATTCAATTAAGTTATTTTCATCAATTAATAGGTGTTAGAGTTAGTGCGTGGCATCTGCATAAGCATAATAATGTTTAATGTACATTCTAGTTAATTTAGCTGCATTTAGAGTTTAGTTTCTTGCATTTTAGTTTAGGTTCATTCTTTTTGCATCTTTAATCATTTAAACAAAATTTGAATCAAAGAAAACCCACAACTTGCTCCCTAGAAATAATGACCTAAATCGACCCTAACTATAAAAATTAATTTAGATCTAGCTAATTAATAGCTAACAAAACTAAGGCTAGTCAATATGTTTCTCTTAATTGCCTCTTGATTTCTTTTGTTAAAATCTGAAGTTACATCACAAAAAGCCTCCAATTTTAGTCAAATATAAGCAGTCTGTGTTAAAATCACTCATTTATACGGTTTGTCCATGTTAGTTTATACAGCTATGTAAATTTACACAACCATCCTATGCAAGTCTTTGGTTTCCTTAGAAAGTCCTTTTTCACATGCCTGTGCTTACCAATATGGTTAGCCCGTATTTGTAGTTGAATATACTTGATTTCTTATAAATTCATTCATGCTTTTCTACTTCTAACTATTTCTCATTAAATTAAATATAAAATACATAAAAACCATAGAAAATGGACTTAATTACTCAATTTAATCTAGGGAAAAGCATGCTTATTTAATACTCATCAAGCATAAAGTGCATGGATTAAAAAAAGGCTTGTTATGGACTAAAACAAGCCTTCCATGCTTTGTACAGTCACATTAAGGCTTATTTTGTGAGGAAAGGTTTTAAGAAATGTCTATATAAGCATACACTTTTTGTTAAAATTGGAGATGAAGGGAAAATATTCATCGTTTGCTTATATATTGATGAGCTTATATTTACTGGAAATAATGATATTATGTTAGAAGAATTCAAAAAATAACAAATGGTTGAATTTGAAATGTCTAATCTTAGTATAATGCATTACTTCCTTGGCATAGAAGTGGTGCAATCTATTAGGAATTTTATTTCTCAAAAGAAATATATGCTAGAAATTTTGAATAGGTTTAAGATGAAAGATTGTAATCCTATTAGTACTCCATCTAAGTTTGGCTTAAAGCTAAACAAAGATCATTTGAGTTTGATGTATTTAACTACAACAAGACAAAACATATTATATTTTGTGAGTTTAATCAACAAATACATGGAGAATCCAACATAAATGCATTTGTTAGTTGCTAAGAGAATTCTTCATTACTTGTAAGGAACTAGAGATTTTGGCTTGTTTTACCAAAAAGGTGAAAAGTTAGATTTGCTTAGGTTTATTGATAGTGATTATGCAGGAAATCAAGATGATAGAAAAAGTACATCAGGTTATTATTTATGTTTGACATAGGAACTATTTCTTGATCTTTTAAAAAGTAACCAATTGTTACTTTGTTGAATACAGAAGTCAAATTTGTTGTGATAGCAACTTGTTTCTTGTCAACCTATATGGCTAAAAAGATTGTTTGAAACATTTCAAAGTTAGCAGCAAGGTCTAACAAAAATTTATTATGATAATGTTTCAACAATCAAGATTTTGAAAGATTCAACTTTACATTGGAGAAGCAAGTATATTGACATTAGATACTATTTCTTGTGTGATCTTTGCAATGATAGTATATTTGATTTGATGTTTTGCAAAAGTGAAGATCAATTGACTAACCTTATGACCAAACCACTTAAGCTAGTTATTTCTGTATAACTTTGAAAAGTGCTTGAAGTATGCTCTTTAGCAAATATTGTTCAAGGGAAAGTGTAAGTTAAAAGACACGTGCTCTTAATCTTAATGTTCACAAACAATAATCTAGAAGAGGGATTGTTAGCCATTTGACCAAGTCTTTATAATTAGTTATTCCATTTTGGAATTGTTAGTTACACCCCTTCGTTGCACATTCTGTACTTCACCCTTGTTGCATGTTTCAGTATGTTAGTTATGCAGCTAGTAGCTTTGTACATTAAAAGGAGTTAGTTTTGATTATTTATTTGTTTGTTTCTTATAATTACCTATAAATAGACTTTGGTATTGAATAGAAAGTATCATCCTTCCATTTGACTATTACCTTCTTTTAGGTTAAGTTTTATGTAGCAATTAAGGCACCATCCTTGTGAGATTATTTTTTCTTGGTATATTCCCTCAAAATATATTAAGCAAATATTATGAGCAAATTAACAAACAATACCTATGCATATTCCAAAATATTCAAAATTTTTCAAGTTTCAATCGTGATACATACACTACAAGAAAAATAGAAATGAAATAGCGACGGAATTAGTGACAGAAAAATTCCGTCACTAATTTCACTATCGCTAATTTATTTGCAACGGAATTTGGAATTCCATCGCTAATTAGTGACGGAAAGTTCCATCACAAAAAAAAAAAAAAATTTGTCACTAATTCTAAGGATAGCATATTTTGAATTTGTGACGGAAAGTTTCATTACTAATTAGCGACGGAATAATCAACGAGGGATTAGCAACGGAATTTTTCGTCACTGATTACTGATGAATTTTTGACAAAATATTCCGTTACTAAACACCGACAGATTTGTGACGGATTATTCCGTCGCTAATCAGCGACGAATTTATGACAGAATATTCTGTCACTGATATAATTTTTTATTTTGCAATTTTTTTAAAATTTAACCTCAATATTAATTTGCTACCTATCCAGTAATATATAATAAAAATATAATAAAGTAAGATTAATTGAAAATAATAATATTATTAAATAATAAAAATTCTCTTTTGTTTAAGTATTTCTCTCTATCTAATAAAGTATATAAGCACAATAATATTCAATAAAAAAATAACAAATATATTAAAATGATTCTTAAGTAAATGATAACCATTTTAAAACAAATTATAACAATTCTCAACAAAACATGTTTTAAAAGGGAAAATCATCTTTATGGTAGAGGACAATCATCAAAATCTGATGAAGCACGAGATAACCGCGATTCAAGATCTTGTAACCTATTGAGTGTTTACTGATGTTGGTTTAGTAAAGACAAAATTTCTTGATGCTGCTCTGTGATACACTGATTTTGCTCTGTTATATGTTGATTCTGCTCTCTAAGCTCTTGATTCTCCTGTCTTAAAGGGGCTGTTTCTGTGGCAATCCTCTTACATAATTCTTCTTCAAAATCTGAATGGAGTACTAAGTTATGAACGGAAGAAGAGGTCCCATGAGAACAGATAGCATCAATATCTTGAGCCTCAGATCCTACCCCAAAAACGCAACCCTTCTTATTTTTACCACCAATAACCTCCAACCATAAGGTGACTTCATCATCATCATCTACATCATTTGACGCTATGCCTGTTGAGTCCTTAGTAGAAGCTCTGGCATTCTTAAGGCTTAAATAATCAGCCTGTTAAAGGAAGTAAAGAAATACAATTTTACAATAAAGAAAACAATGACAGTGCATCCAAAACCAAAAGTATACACATATTTAAGCATCTTTTATGTCATATAGTATTAACATGAAGTGTGATTATATAAAGAGAAATAAATATTTTGAAATTGCAAATATATTTAGCTATTACAATCAAAGTTATCAAATATTGAAATTACACAATTAGGTATATGGAACGAATATGTCATGTTAATAGCCACAGAGCAATTAAATAAGTAAAAAATATTAAATAAAGGATCACATAATCATAATGACAAAACGAAAAATGAAGACTCACACTATAACTAGTCAGGCCTCTGGCCGTCAGCACAAGTCCAATGATAATTAAAACAAAAAATGAATACTTACACTACAACTATTCAGGCCTTCGATTGTCAATACAAGTCTAGTAACAATCGAAACAAAAAATAAAGACTCACACTACAACTAGTCAGACATCCAGCCATTAGTACAAGTCCAGTGACAATTAAAACAAAAAATGAAAACTCACACTATAACTAGTTAGGCCTCTAGCTATTAGCATAAGTCCAGTGACAATGAAAACAAAAAATAAAGACTCACATACAACTAGTCAGGCCTCTGGCCATCAGCACAAGTTCAATGACAATTAAAACAAAAAAGACAAGACACACACTACAACTAATCAGGCCTCCGGCCATCAGCACAAGTTCAGTGACAATTAAAATAAAAAAGACAAGACACATACTACAACTAGTTAGGCCTTCGGCCGTCAGTACAAGTCCAGTGACAATGAAAACTAAAAATCAAGACTACATTACAACTATCGAGGCCTCTAGTCGTTAGCACAAATCTAGTGACAATAAAAACAAAGAATCAAGACTCACACTATAACTAGTCAGGCCTCTGGCCGTCAGCACAATCCCAATGAAAAAGGAAAAGATAAACATATACATACATAGACTTCAGTTGCCCTATGGTCCACAAATTGGCCAGTTGTCTCGTCATAATGTGTATGCTTGAACAATTCAAACATTGTAGGTGGTCTTCCAAGCTGTAAAGTCTGTGGATGTTTATTGATATAAGTTATCTCATGCATTAAATAAATAAAGATTACGCTTGAATTTAAATGCTTACTAGCCTCCTCTTATACTCAGTTGAAGGAATGTTGCCCCCTTTGTGTTGCATGCCTCCTGTGGTAGATGCCCGATTGTTTTTAGTTGCCTGGCACATAGCTTTATATTCGTTTAACTCCCAATAGTGCTTTAATTGGATCAGTACATTGTCTGGGATCCAATTAGGCATGATCCCCTTTTCCAAGTCTACCCGTACTCTATGCATTGCATTTCACAATATGTCCCCACACTTTTTATTCCAGTTGCGTCTGATAACTTGGTCATATTGTGGCAGCTATTTGTACTTTTTCTGCATAAATAATAAAAAAAATAAAAATGAGGCAAAATGAGAAAAAAAGAATATCAACACATGATACATATATAATGATGAGATAAGATATATACCGCCCATTCATCAAACTATAGTTGCCTGACCGCAGGAGGTATTACTTTCCAACTATAACATGCATGTTCAAATTTTACTTGAATTACAGGGAGAATATCACAGACAGTAGCAACAACAGGATTAAATCTAACCATTCAACAATAATGATTGAAAATGTTATAATGGCATTAAGTTGTTAATTAAATAACAAATAAAATAATATACATTTGATGACTTACGTATGCTTGTCAGGATACAACCATGTTCGACCATCTGTGGGGTCACGGCCAAAAGGTTGGATAGGTGGCATTGATGTAGAAGTAGTAGAAGGATCCTGAGGAGTGGGATTTGAGTGCTAGGAGCCAGGAGATGGTACTAGAAGGGATGATACAGGTAATGCTGAGGGTCTGCTAAATGATTTAGGCATAATTGGAGTTGATGCAGGTGCAGTGGATGCATCTAGTGCTATAGGAGCTGGTGAAGGTGTTGAAGTTGAAGGATAAAAAGATGGCTGAGGATGCAGAGGTGGCGATACAGAGGTACTCCATCGAGCACGACCTCGCCTAGAGCCACGACCTAACATCTACATATGTAATAACAAATCTTTAGTTAGCATAAGTTGACAAAAAATTGAATAAAAAATGTAAAAATAAATAAATTCACACTAAAAAAATAAAAGAATATATCATTAAAAAAAGAACAAGACTCAAGTAAATAAATTCACACTAAAAAAATGAAAATATATTATTTAAAAAAATCAAACTCATTTAAATCAAACCCAACCCTAATTCATGCACCATCAGCATCATCATCATCATCAACATCACCACCACCACTACTATCACCGTCATCGTCATCGTCATCATCATCGTTATCATCATCATCATCATCTTCTTCTTCTTCTTCTTCTTCTTCTTCTTCACCTTCACAAACTATGTTAGCGGTTGACATATCTATTTCTTCATAAGAACCTCCAGTGTCTCTTAGGTTATGGAAATCATCATTCGGGATAATCGCAGGTAGTATGACCTCTAATCTATTGACCTGAAATGGCCCTATGTTTGTTTCAGACGTATGAGCATCAATTATACTACGAGCCTTAACTTTGATTATAGCTAATTAATTAGCCTTTTGATGGCAACTAGGATAATATGCATAATATACCTGTCTCGCTTGTTGTGCAAATATAAATGGATCAAACTTGTTATACCTCCTTAATTCATGAACTTCCATAATCCCATATTGTTTGTGCACTCTCATACCATGATTAGGTGAAGGATCATACAATTGACAATTGAATAATACTAATCGCTTCACAGGAACTCCCGTATATTCAACATCCACAATCTCTTCTAGAATGCCATAGAAGTCATATTCTGATTATGTAAAGTCAGTCCCCCTTCATGCATACACCACTATTTATGGTTGATTTTCGATGGCTCAATGAATGAATGTGAAATATGTACCCATTAACAAAGTAAACAGTCCAAGTTCTAACGTTTCTCTTTGGTTCTCAAGCAATGTCATATAAAAAAGGATCTAGAATATTATTGGCTGGATTTTGAATCTGTGTGACATTTTTTAATATTTTTTGTGAGTTGAAATTAGTTTGAAGACATAATTAATTTTAATGTATTACTACTTACATGTTCTCGAAACCATAAGGAAAAATTTGCTTCAATTCGAGCTTCTATTTCAGCATCCATAATTTAAGGATTAGATAAAGTTAACTCATGCACAAATAAATTGCATAACAAAGGAATGTGTTAAATATATACAAATAAGTGACGTATAACTAATATCACTTACTTGATATAAGGTTGCACTTCATCACAATTTATTAGAACATATTTTGTGGCAGCTTCCACTTCTTGATCATTCAAGAAATGAGACTTGCATTCTCCAACAGGCCTTCCGGGATAGTTAAAAATGGAAATTGTAGGTAGGCTTGATTCTCTACCATAATCATTTCTTGGAGGTCTCATAATTCTTGATGGCACGTTATGCTCAAAGTAATGCGAGCAAAATATTGCAATCTCCTCAATTATATAAGCTTTACATATAGATCCTTCCACCCGAGCTTTGTTCTTAACTTTTTGCTTCAATCTTTGGAGGAACCTACATAAGAGAGGTAAACAAGTTTTATTACCTTTCAAATATATATTCATTCCAAGCATATAGTAATAGGCTTTATTATCTTTCAAATGGATACATCCATTGATATTGAACAGGCCCCCCAACCTTTGCTTCATAGGGAAGGTGGATGGGCAGATGCTCCATTGAGTTAAAGAACCCAGGAGGAAAGACCTTCTCCGACTTGCATAATGTCACAATATTGTTCTGCTCCAATAACTTTAGTAGAGCCATCGTCAATGTAGTGGAACAAAGTTCTCTAAAGAACTGACTAAGCTCAGTTATAGGATTCCATACAGTTTTAGACAAAGTACCGAAGGCAATAGGAAGCAAACATTGTATAAACACATGACAATCATGACTCTTCATTCCATATAGCTTTGCTTCCTTCATGTTAACACATCGGGCTAGATTAGATGCATACCTATCAGGGAGTCTCAAGTTCTTTACCCATTGACAAATAGCTCGTTTAGTTATATATTCAAAGTGTATTGTGCCTTGGGCTTCAAAACTTTCCTTCCACTATTGGCAAGTTCTAATTCTTTTTGTCGAAAATATTCTTCCACATCCAACCGAGCTTGTGTATTATCTTTAGTCTTCCCTTTTGTGTCCATGACGGTATAAAATACATTGTCAAACACATTTTTCTCAATATGTATGACATCAAGATTATGTCGAATGAGGTTAGTTTTCCAATATGGCAATTCCCAAAATATGCTCTATTTTGTCCAATGGTGAGTGTCCTTATACCCTTCAATTGGTACAAGTTCTCCCCACTCGATCACTTTTGGCATTTTACATACTCTTTGCTAAACTTCCTCTTCATCTAGTCGGGATGGAGGCATAGATTTCTCAACTCTGTTCTTATAAAAAGAGCTTTTATTTCTCCTGTATGCATAATCTAGGGGAAGAAATTGTCGATGACAATCAAAGAAAGATGTTTTCCTTCCATGCTTTAATTGAAATAACTTCAAATTCTCCATACATATAAGGCATGATAATCTCCCCGCTATCATCCAACCAGACAACATGCCATACGCTGGGAAGTTATTGATGGTCCATAATAGTGCAGCACGCATCTAAAAGTTCTATCTCAACGAGGCATCATATGTAAGCACACCATCAGTCCATAATAATTTTAATTCATCTATCAGTGGAGAAACACTAATGCATGGCCCTAAAAGAAATATGATGAAGTGAAAAGAAAGCCCAAATTGTGAATAGTAAATGACCCATCATTGTCATATTTGTTTGTCATTGTAGAATTATTCTATTTTGAAGGAAAAGGTTTTCCAAAGTCTTTTATTTCCTTTTTATAATTGGTTGGTAGTAGATTTAATTGCCTCGTCTTCATTCTTATTTGACCGTCCACATGCAGCCAAGGCCAACCTCTTTTAAAAAAATACAATTAAAATAGTTGAGGCTCCATTATTTATTGTATATTATTATTATATATAGTATGTATTTGTTCAATTTTTCACGTGGTCTCCACAAATATTATACTTCAAAATAGTCATTTATAAAGTGTTTTCTTTCCTTTTGGGTGTCATGTTCTAGAGTATAATATAAATTTTAAATAAAAATGTTTAGCTCAAATTAATGCACTTATTTTTATAAATAAAAATTAAATACATGAATACATTACAAAAATTTCTTATCTATTTTTAAAATATGCACAAATTGCCCTTAAAACAAAGAGTTAACTCTCACTTTAATTTAATTTTAATTTTTTTAGTTTAAAAAAATATAGTTAGGTTAATTAAAAGTATTTTTAAAAAAATTAAAATTTGACTAAAATATAAGATATTTTTTAATTTAAAAAATGACATATATATATGTTTTGGAAATAAAAAAAAATTATATAATTTAAAAAAAATTATATAATTTACTCTAAATACAATAATCACATTATCATAACTATACTTACACAGAAAGCGACAGCTTTCATTTCATTTTTTTTTTTCTGCATGAGACAGGAATATTTTACCCTTTACTTTTACTTGATAGAGTGAGACCATCTTTAATTTACATCACACTACTTTGAATAAAGGAAAAATTTTATATCAAATTCAACAACTTCCATATTATCATATATATATATATATATATATAAATTAAAAAGCTTACACACTTTAACAAAAATATAAGTTTAACTCCAATTTAAGCAATATTAAAAAACTTTCAAAGTAGATTGAAAAAATAGAAATTATGAACTTTTCTTCTACTATAGTATATAATTCCAACTCACACAGAAAAAACACACAAAAGTATATATTAAAGTACTAAACTTAGGTAAAATTTTATAGATATTTATTTTCAAATCCCTCAATAAATATATAATACAAAAGAAAAATTATTTTAAAGTCCAATTATATAATATTGAATTGTTAAAAACAAATTACTCATACTTAAGGTCAAATCTCAACATAAGTTATTAGGAAAGTAAAAGTTACGACTCATAATTTATATAAAAATTTTACATTAACAATATTATATGTAACATACCTTTTTATAATTTAACGACATAAATTACTATAAAAAAATTATTTTTCATATTATTTAACGAATACAACATTATGTTATAGTTAAATTTATTAACACTTATTTTTATTTTTTATAAATTAGGAGTTAGGTAATTAAATAATTTACTTAGCAAGATTTAATAGATTAGTAAACCATGGTTAACATCATATATTATGATAATTTTCATGTTAAGAACAATTATCTTGACAAGTTTTTTTTCTTTGTTAGGAGAGAAAAAAAAAGTTTTCTTATTCCTTGGATTCTTATGAGTAGGAAATGAAAAATCATTGCAAATGTTATTGGAAACAAATATGAACCAACAAAAATCAAATTTCAATTGAAAATGAAAGAAAATAAAAAATATATTAATTATGTTTTTACATATAGTGTAATTAAAAGAGATTGGGGGAAAAAAAGGAATAGGTGTAAAAAAAAAAATTGGATACATACTTTTTTATATTATTCTTTCTCTCTAACTACATAACTATATAATATGTATTAGATTTTATATCATACCCTCCATTTCTTTTTTGATTTTGCACCTCTCGGTATTTAGTCTTTGCTTCTTTCTAGAGAATTTGAGAGATTTGACATTTAAATGAGAGAAAGATTTAGTTTTCGAACAAAGAAAAACCTTGACACAGTCACTTAAAAAAGTGCTAACAGAAATAGAGAAACACTACGAAGAATGTGTGAATTTAACTTAAAGTTTACACCATGACAAAGAGAGGAAAGCAATTAGAAGCACAAAGAAGTGAGAGATATGATGTGATTGAAGGATAGTGGCTAAGTAGAGTCATTTTTAATATTTATACAATTCTGAAAAATAGACATGTCATAATTTTTTTATATCACTTATCTTTTGAATTTTGTTGAGTGAAATATTTATTTTACTTTTATTTATTTTGTATATTTTTATTTCAATCATTCCTTATACATAGTTGTTTAAATTATAATTTTAAATTTGCAAACTTTTTTATTATTTTTAGTTAATTAAATATATTTTATATTTATATTAATTTATGACTTAAAATAAATAAATTATACATTTTTTAATTTTTGAACATGAATGGAGGCCTTTTATTACTCATAGAATAATTAATCACATTACTATTTATCACATTTTACTATTTTGATATTGAAATTATTAAATTATTAATTTAAATTCTAATATATAAACTATTAAATTATAATATATATATATATATACACAAACACACAATTAATAATATTTAACTAATTTGCAACAATTTCATATATACATATATATTTAAATCATCGTATCATATAAATTATTAAAAAATAATATTTAAATAATTTGTGACAGATTTAGCGACGAAAAATTTTGTGACAAAAATTCCATTGCTAATTCCGTCACTAAATTAGTGACGGAATATTCTGTCACTAAATTTTATCGCAAAACTGGAATTGACTATTACGTTAATTAGTGACGAAACTTTTTGTCGCTGAACTCCATCACTAACTTAATTTACGACGAATTAGTGACGAAAATATTTACGATAAAAATTTTTTGTCACAAATTCCGTCACTAATTTCTGCAATAGAATTTGTGACGGATTTACAATGAACTTGTAATGGAACAATATCCCGTCACTAAATTTTGTCATAAATTTGCTATTTTTTTGTAGTGATACGTAGATGTAGTCATCTTTGGCTTTCGTGTAGATAATACATTTAATAAAATGAAGAGAAAGAAGAAGAAACTAAAAAAAAAAAAAGACTAAAACGTGGGACCTCTCATGTAGCTTGTGGATCGACATTAAGATTGAAAATGAAAGATAAGGACAAAGACGAAGACCACTTGCTCGCTATTTAACGTTAAGAATTTGTCAAAGAAAAGGATGGCAGAGGAAAAATAATCAACCAAGTTGATGAATTAGATTTTAAGAATATTTAAAAATATATATGCTGAATATATATATATATATATATATATATATATATAGAAAAATATGGTACAAATGAAAGAAATTAGAGTTTTTTTTTCGTATGATAAATATATTATTAAACTAGTTTACACCTCAGCTAAGAATAATTAAATTTTTTCTAAACAATCTAAAAGAAGAAAATTAGAGGGTGAATATATGGTATCTGAAAATTATATAATTACATATCGCTTTCAATACATGTCATCTAATAATTATGGGTGAGTTTTTAATTACTATAATCTTTCTCCTTTCATTTTTATATTTTTTCCTCATTTATGTGACATTAAAAAAAAGGTACGATGCTATGTATATTTCAATAGATAAATTACAAAAAATTAACTTTCATAAAAGCTTCCATTTATACGTTTTTTACATGAAATTTTCTTTAAATTAATATTTTTTTACATTAAGTTATCTAAAAGAGTATAAAAAAATTAGTGAAAAATACAAATACTCTAGTTAAGTTTCATCTATTTGTAAATACTTTGAAAACTAGAAATACTCCCCTCAACTATTATCTTTCGAAATTTAAATCTTTCATTCCTTTTATCCATTTTTCACGTTACCCAGATAAAGGAGATTAATTTCACCCTAAATTTTATCATTAATTGTTTTTAGGCGAATGTGAATATATCAAATGATAATTAATAAAATTTAATGTGACATTCTCATCCATAGGATTATTGAAAAGAAAATAAAAATAAAAATAATACTTTTGACCCCTATAATTTTACTTAATTTTTTAATTTGATTCTAATAGTTTAAAAATCTATATTTAATCTCCATCATATTGTACTTTTGTTAATATTTTATCATATATGTGAGTTAATTTTAGTTTATTATTTACTTTGACCTCTTTTATTAATATAAGTCATACATATTTAGAGTGTTAAGATAATATATAATTAGTTATATCAATAAAATTCAACAAAATGCCGATAAAATTTTAATAATAAAAACTAAATTAAAAAATTTATAAACTATAATAATCTAATTACAAATTTTTAAATTATATGAACTTACTTAAAAATTGAATAAAACTATAAAAATCAAAAGTATAATTTTTCAAAAAATAAATCTTGAATCAAAGGTGGTAGTTGAATGCAATATTGTCTATTTTTTAAATTTGAGAGTAATTATAAATGACTATAGCTCAATGGAAGAATTTCACATTTTTATTTTTAGAAATCTATCTTATTAGCATGCGGTCAAAGGAGACATGTGGCAGTACGTGAACTACAAGATGAAGTATTAATAAAACGACATGGAGTCTGACGGTCATATGCTATTAACGTAGCTACATCGCGTGACATGCGCGTGGAAGTTGCCACGAAATGCATGCAATTCAATATAAGATACTACTAGACATAGTACGTACAGACCGTGAGGTAATTACTTTACCAACTAGAAATTAATAAATCAAGTTGAAAATGAAAATTTTATGTAAATGACTTAACTTATTTCAAGTTTTTACACCGAAAAATCTAACTATATAATTAATCACTATTTTTAAATAGCTATTTATATGATTTAATAAAAATTAATCTTTGATTAATTGTAAAATGCGTTTTTTTAATATTAAAAGGGAGGACATAAAATTAATTATCAAGATTGATTCTAAATGATTTTTTTAGTTTAATCACTTTCTTTTGATTTAAATTAAAGTTAATCAATATACCATAATTTAATATTTACCATACTATCAGCTATTTTTTTTTTAAGAAATATTCATCAACAGAAAAAATATATATGTTTTGTGTGTGTGTGTGTGGATATAGATATATAAGATAAAAGCTTTGTGTGTAAAGGATTGAACTCTACACTCTACACTAGTTTTCAGAAAATAAGGTCTAAAATTAATATAATATTTAATTTCATTAACAATATCAATATAATATCTAAAACAACATTGTTGACGTTCAATTAATAAGGCAATTAATATTTCAACTTTGTGAACATGAATAATTAAAATGTGTTGAGAATATATATGATAAATCACTCATATATACTTTGACAATGATTTAACATGAAGCTTTGACAAATTCGAATTGTCAACCTTAATTAACTATGTAGTTTATTTTTCTTCGTCATATTGGTTAGCAGTTCAGTTAGTAATTCATAAGTTAGGTCAACTCCAATAATTAACACTTTATAAATGTCAAATATGAGGTTTGGAGGAAGTCTCTGAATGTTAGAAGGAGTTAATGCTTATTAAATAATCTTATAGAAATAAACATGCAAATCTTGAAGACTCACTTGAGAATGTATAGGATCATATCTTGCCAATCTAGACTCACATGCATGCGTATCTACGTATATATATGATATCTAAATTATAAGCTTCGCCTTTATAAATTTTTGAAACATTAGCTAATTAAATTCGAAATCTGATAAGGTTTTATTATAGGATTCGATTGGGGTTTGATCACGATAATAGGCTTATTTACTTTCATATTTTTGTAAATTATTCAAAGTCTCTTACCAATGAGTCATATCGAATAACTTCATCATTTGTGATGTTAGGCAAACAGAAGTGTGAGAAATATGTACGATGGGTCAAAATTGGACTGGTATATATAATTAAGATCCAAAAGAAGCAAATACATATATAAAATTAAAACTTGAGTGCTATATATACATTTTTTCTCCCTTTTCTTTAATATATTGACGTTGTTATTTGTCAATTTGTTTATCATTTTCTGGATTGCAAATGAATTAAATTAAATATTTTATAGTCTAAATATACATATATAAGAAGAAATCACTATCTAACTTATTCCTCATCATGATGAGAAATTTGATTCCAAATTATCACATCCGCTACGGAAAAATGCTTTATTAACTCAATTGAGTGACAACTTCTAATAAATTAATGCATCAAACTAGATATACTAATTATACCACAATTTAGACTTAGGCTTAAACGCAGCTAATGCTAGCTAGATGTATTAATTAAACTTAAACGTGATTACAACTAAATTAAAGCAAGTCAAACTCAAGATTAAACTAATTATTAAATAACGCACAGCTGGGCTTTTAGAGGATTTCGAAACCTAATAGTTTAAATCATAGTTCTCCTTTCTCAGGCTCTAGATTCTGTTTATTTCAATTTCTTTTAATATATAGACACCACCATATATATCGTCTATGAATTACATTTGTAAATAAATAAATGCATTCATAATGTGATATATATATTTTTTAATTTTATGTTACAAATTCATTTATAAATACAACATATAATGTGGGTACAGTGATAAACACTACCTATCGCAAAATGCTTCAGTTATTTGTATAGCAATTCATATGTATGCAAATAATGTCCCCTATAGAAATAATACATGAAATCCACCATTCATAATTTGATATTTTATTAGATACCATGGTTCTCGATTCTTGAGAAAAAAAAAAAAAAAGTCTGATTCACGTCCCATATACAGCTTGTCAAACAGGAGCCTATAAATCTAAAATACTAGAATAAAATTTCAATTTGTCAACGTAGAGATATTTTGGGAAAGCAATGAGTAATTGCCAATGGGTCATGCCTTAACAAAACAAAGAAACTAGAAAAAGTAGAATCGCTCATGGAGTACACCACATCAATCATAAATGAACACACAACAAATTAAATAAACAGTTATCCTCTTTTTTTTTTTAATTTTCCTTTTTGTTTTACAATTTTGTTGCACCTAGTTTTAGCTTTCTTCAGCCTTTCTTTTTGTCTAATAATATACAAATTCCTCTTTCGCAACTTGCATCTACACCATAACATCACCTTCCACATCAATCTTCTTCTTTCTCCATTCATCGTTCTTACTAAACAAAGTTAGAAAATTTCAAAATTCAAAAAGGAATTAAAAAAAGCTAATGTTACAAAGCTCCAATGACCTTAGGCTTTTTGGTACATTCCAAAGTGAACAGATCCATCTCACTTCTCTTCCCATTGTAGCATCCACCAGCAGCAGCAATAGAATCTGAACCGGGTATTTTCAAAATGTTAACCCCAAATAGCCTCACCATCTGAACCGGCTCCACCTCTGGTCCGACCGGTTTGAACAACCCACCCCCTTCCGCAGCAGTACTACTAGAACTAATCCTGGCTTTCCAGTCAATGTATAGCTGCTTGTCCGGTCCGGTCGACCGCGAGAAAAAAACCGTGTCTCCGGCTTTGAGGCTCTTCTCCTTCACGAACCTGCTCCACCCCTTTGTCAGAACGTAGCTCTGGCTGCTGTTCCAATACGAGTACCGAAACCTCCACACCTTTCCGCCTCCGTCCTCGAAATTCAATAGCACGCCCTTCGCGGGCGCCGTCGCCGCCGTGTACGGCGCAGATATTCCCGCCGGCAACGGCAAGGGGAAGTGCTTCTCCGCGTGCTGCTTCGGTATCACCAACCGATTCAGCTTCCCCACGTCGCTCGGCGTCACCGCTTTCTCGAACAGTTGATCACGCGCTTTGTTAACCCGACCCGACCCGGACGAACCCGACGCCCTGGATCCTTCCATGTTTATCCGTTTTCCGTTTACGTCCACCGTCAACCCGTAGTTGCGCTTGCTCTGTTCGAGCTCGTCATTGTAAGTGTGCTTCCTGAGCATGTCGACGACCTCGGTTTTCGAATGCGAGTTTAGGAACGCCGTTTCAATATCACGGTTCTCGGCGCCGGAGCCGGCGGCGAGTGGTTTGAAATTGGTGACGGCGTCCCGGCCTCTGAATCTCTGGGCGGCGATGTCGTACGCTCTGGCGGCCTCATCTTCTTCGTTGAAAGTACCCAACCAGACTCTCTGGTGCTTCTCGTAAATCTGGGCACCCCAACGGCCATTGGGCTGCGGGACGACGCCTTTGTATTTGGACGACGGGAGTTTCCGGGACTCAGCTTCGACGCCGCCGACGTCGGAGTCTACGACGGTGCTGGCTCCGCTGCCGACGCGACAGAGACTATTCGGCGGCGGCGGCGATAACTTCTTCAACGGAGTCGTCACCGGAGAAGGTGACACAGAAACTGAGTCAGTTGTAATGCTTTCATCCATACAGCTTCCTCCATCCATTTCTCGTACGTGTTCTCGTAAACAAAGCGTCTATACGACCAAAGAAAGAGAGAAAGATCAGAGAGAAAGAAACAAGGCTTTAGTTTGTTTTATTTTGAGTATGAAGCAGGAAGCAGGTTGAGAGAAGTGTAGGAATAGGCACAATATATATAGGAGGAGCATGAACGGAAAAGGATATAGTATTGGGAAATTTTTTTAGAAAGATGGGTGATTAATTAATAATTTTGAATAATCATGATTTGCAAGTGTATCCATATGTGGGGAGATATGGAGGATATGGGTGTGGTGGGTCAAACTCAAAAAGGAGGAAGATTCTTAGAGAGAGAGAGAGAGAGAGAGAGAGAGAGAGAGGATAGGTAGGTATTTGTATTTGTGCACAGTGTTGTATATGGAGGTGATAGTATGTAAGAGTTGTGGGTTGTGCATGTAAGGTAGGACCCACATATTGCCAAGTTGATGGGGTTCACATGACAGGTTGGACCTTGATTAAGTGAAGTTCATCCCCCCTGAGCTTTGCTGCTTCTGCACCTTTTTCCCCGGCATCAGCATGGCCTCTCTCTCTCTCTCTCTCTCTTAAACATGTTTATTGGTTTTACAAATAGATCTCATGTGATATCGGAAATTCTCAGGTAAATTTGGTGTTTATATACATGCGGAAATCTTTTAATATATATATATATATATATGTGAAAATTGTTATTTTTATTGTATCTCATAATTATTTTTTATCAAAAACAAGTGACTGGTTAAAAATATAAGTTATGATAAATAAAATTTATAATATTCGCTATTTATTTAATTAATTTTTAAATTTTTATCGTCAATATTAAAAATTTTATTGTCCTCTGAATTGGCATCTTCCCAGCTATTAATTTCCTTTGGAAATTATACGGTGAGTTACAATTAAAATAATAAAATATTATATAATATGTTCACATGAAATGATCCCGATTCGTCATGTACCATTTTACCAAGAGATAGATATTTAATGAAATTCACGTTGGACATATCATTCATTTGTCATTAGTTGGATGTTTGAACACTGGATTTTTTCTCTTTTTCTAATTTTCTCTTTTATTATTGTGGTTAATGATGTCTTCAATTTCTTTTTTAGAACTTTATGAGTGATATTGAAAAAGCACTTTTTCTATCTTAACCTAGACCTAACACATTTATAATTTTATTTCATAAAGAGATATATTATTTCTAATTATTAACAGGATTAATTACCTCTGTTGGATAACTTAGAGTAATTCTATAGATATTGCTGTTCCTTGATCAAAATTTACAAGTGAAGATCCCTTGCTGCACTATTTTTTATTCGAGTAATCTAAGTTGTTTAAATTTAAATTTTTTTATTTTGTTATTTTTTAAAAAATAAACATAGAATAAAAATAGTTTTTTAATTTTTATTAAATAGATTGCCTTTGCTTCTTTTAAAATTACATATATATATATATATATATATATCAAAATAAAAAAAATTAAAAAATTGAAATCTCCAAAGGGAGCGGCAGTGGATTCTCACTCAAAGTATAATCTATTATTTCTCGTTGATTTTTTATTTTTTATTTTTGACTTTTTAGTTATCTAAAGGTATTCTTACATCAGTTTGTATACCACCGGAGACATACTTCTTTCTTAAAAGCCCACTTTTTACATTATTTTAATACATTTAAGAGAGTAAATTCCTTTAAATTTTAACCCTAGAATTCAAATCCAAATACTACCCTTTAAAAAAAAAAAAAAAGAGGAAAACACACTTCATGAGTCATTATAGGTCAACCATGGCGTTATTTCTTGTTGCTTTTATTAGTCCAATTAAGATTGAGATGCTTTTATTAGTCCAATTAAGATTGAGATAAACATTAAGTGAAAAAGGTAGTTTCCACTTGGAGGGGTTGTGGGGCTAAGGTTTAATTGAAGGCATGGATTGATACCGAAGAGACAGCCTCATCCAACGAGAAAATCCCCTTACTTTTCCATGAAACAGAGTCATTTTGTCTTTATTGGCCAGGTTCACCTCAATATCTTTCTCCCCCATAATAAACAGCGATTAATGGGGACAAAATTATACAGTTTTACATATAATTGTTTCGTCATTAACAAATAAATTAAATTGGTTGTAAATAAATTTATCATTATATTTAATTTAATTTAATTTTTATTAAAAATTATATATTTATTCCTTATACTTTATTTAAAATTT
Source organism: Erythrophleum fordii (assembly GCA_032878935.1). Lineage (NCBI taxonomy): Eukaryota > Viridiplantae > Streptophyta > Magnoliopsida > Fabales > Fabaceae > Erythrophleum > Erythrophleum fordii. The sequence goes on from JAVQMF010000029.1 coordinate 7,530,730, forward strand.
TAATTTAACACCTATAATTTTTAAATAAATGATTGACATTAAAAAATGTTATAACACTGTTTCTCTTAGGCTGAGGTGACTCATGAATAGCCTGTTTGTCAAAACGCTAGAGTTGAAGTTGCCTCTAAAATGCTAAAATAAGCCACCTCAGTGGCACACCATAGTAATATATGAGAAAATTGTAGTTTAAATGATTGGTAAAAGATATTTATATTAAAAAAAATCTTAAATTTTAAAATTATTTTAAAAATTTTTAAAGCAAAAAATTTTAACTTAAAATCTTAAATTATAATTTTTTCACACAATTTAAATTTTTATCTTAAGATCCTTCAATAAATATCTTTAACTTAAAATCTTAAATTATAATTTTTTTCTTAATATATTTATAATTTTTTATGATTAATGTTTTAGATTATTATAGTTCAAATAGGATCCTCTATATTCATATATTCATACATTAAAGAGACAAAAAAAAAAGTGATAAAAAAGTAGAAATATATATAAGGCTTACTTTTTTTCTTTATACTCATCCTTTTTTTTTTAATCTCTTTTGAAATGTATTATATGTATTTAATTTGTGGGTGTAGAAGATTTGGATTGAATATAGTCAAGATATTTTTAAACTTCATTCAAACTATATTCTTTTTCCAAAAAAAATATTAGTAAGTTAATTTATTTATTAAGAATGGAGTGTAATTCAAGTTTTTTGGACGATGGAAGACAATCCCCATCAATATCATAATTTTGCTTGGCTACACTAACAACGACGTCTCATATCTCAAGTAGGGTGCTCTTGTTTGGTTGCATACATGCATGAATGAAATTAATTGTCCTAAAGGAAAGTTTTTAGGATAACTTGGATATATAATTTGGATCTTCTCCTACACAATATACTATTTTGTCAAAAAAAAAGATACAAAAAAATGACATAAAAGAATAAAAGTATATATGAAAATTATTCTATTTATTTATTTTAATAAAATAATATCATACTTGCATCGGATAAAAGAGTATCCAAAGTCTTGGATATATGGTCAGATGGATGCCTGGCTTTGGAGTCTATGAAACCCAAGAGGGTTAGAAATAGAGGCATAAACAAAAATGACGTTGAAGTTGAACGTTACTACAAGGAGGATTCTGCACGCAGGAGAGTAGTGGGGCTGCTTTGGCCCCACATCGACAAGTGGCTAAAAACCGAGGGTCGGTCATTCCTTAGTGGTTTTGGTTTTTCCTCTGTGGGCCCTTCCTTTCACGGATATCTTATTTAACTTTGCGAGTCTAGCGGCCAACAGGGGGGATAATCCTACACCTGGATTATTACCCTCTACTAAATATAATACTACTGGATAACCACTATTCAAAATAATTAGCAAAAATCCTATTTTCACAAGGCTAATTAGATATAGAATTAAAGGTTTAAGGAAAAAAATTTTAAGATTTTTTATATCTTTGCTATTAATTATTCAATTAAAATAGTATAAGAATGTGATTTTCTTTTTTCAAGACAAGTATGTAATGTTTACCTTTCAACATGAAATGATTGAATTTTTTCAAAATTTTTTTACACAATTTATAATTTATTAGATAATTTAATATTAAAAATATTAAAAATTATATCTAAGTTTAAATAAATTATATCTATGTAAAAAAGTGTGCGCACCATTAAAATTATTAAAATAAGTGATTTGGATTTTTTGTATTTATTTCTTAAATGCAGGAGATGAATTTAAGAGATAGGATTACAAAATTAAATTAAATTAAATTAAAAATTAAAAAAAAAAAAAGGGGAAGAGCCCCTATTTGAAGGCACGAGACTTTTTTTTTTTCCTTCTAAATTTACCATTTGCATTTATAAGATAAATACAAGCATAATCAAGATAAGACACCCTTTAAAGTTATATATATATATATATATATATATATATATATATATATATATACACGCGCGCGCGCTTGCTTTAATTAAGTGCTTTGATTATATTTGTGAACACGTGATTTGTGTTTAGACAAATTGTTAAATATTAATTTTTTTATGTTTAAATTTTAATTTTTTAACACTCAGAGATAAATTAGTCAATATGATTGCCTATGATATGCAGTTAAAAATAAATATTTGAATTTTAACTATTTTAATTTTTAGAATTAGACCATAAGAAATTAATTATAATTTTTTTCCTCAATGTAAATAGTTTTTTTATCAATTTAAGAAAGTGTATTAGTTAAAATGCGTGTAAAAGACCCAAACAGAACACCATGTTTTGTAATACAAAAAATACGCATTCTAAATATACAGAAAAAAAAACATTGCTACAATTTTAGTTGAAGTTTTTACCTAAAAAATTGAGCATCATTTGACCGAAGTTTATTTGACATATAACTTATTATTAAAAAATACAAATCTAAATTTGTATACAATATACGACTTAACTAAAGAAAAAAAAAATTATTGGTCTACTAATAAAAAATTGAATTATATATGGCATAATTATTGATCCACTTGCATTTTTTCTCCCTTTCCTCTGCTATAATTCCTTTTGACTATAGGAATCTCTAGTGTTGAATTAACTTCTGTTGCTATTACTTGATCGTCTATTAAATAATTTGTAGAATATTCTTCTCAATTATTTGATTCTCGCTAATGTATTGGCCAAAATTAGAAAGAGATTCGGTTCAATGCTCAATTTAAAATACCATTTTATTCCTATAAAGTTTTAAAGTGGTAAATTTCACTTAATATTTTGGTAGTTCATACCCAAAATTTGAAGTCTTTTATCTTCATAGATGATGCGGCTCAAATTTCGAATTTTATTCTAATAAAAATATATTTAAATTTTAACTAAAATTGTTTAAACTTTTTTAAAAGATTTAAAGTTGCTTGTTTGGTTCATATTTATTTCACTTTACAGGGCTATACCGACACGAATAATGTACGTATATAAATTTGAAATTGTGTATGAATTCACTTTTGATTTTTTTTTTAAATTTTGTTAAATGCCTGAAAGCATTAAATATTCCAGGTGTGAAGTGAAAGTTGTCAAATGTGAAGCAATTATAAATATGATTATTCCAGCATAAAAACATCTTAATTAATTATAATTTTACTGAAACAAAACTTTAATAATCTGAGTGTTTCTGGGAAACTGCAGATGTCCGTTATTGGTGCAGTGCAGCAGTAGGAGGATACGGGAAAGTTGTCCACACCAACCAAGTGGGAACGTGCGAAAAAATTGTTGTGATGTCTTGATTAAATATTAAATGGTAAAATTATTTAAAGATTAGATTTAGATATAGTTTTTTTATAGTTTTATTATTAAGTTTATTAATTAAAATATAACAAATATATAATTTTTTAATAATAATATAAAAAATATATAGTTTAATTAAAAAATTATATAGTTATTTATAAAAACTATATACTCATTATATTATTATTAAAAATTATATATTTATTATATTTTAATTAAAAATGTAATAAAATACAATAAATATATATAAAAATTATATATAAAAGTTTTACCCAACATTTAATGTGAGTGTTAATTGTTGTGCTGTCTCTTTGAAAAGAAAAAAAAGATTGAAGGCAATGGTTTGGTGATCTTCTATTTAGTGCACGTTTAAAATCACGGTGAAAAATTACATTTATGTAAAAACAACAATATTTTATTTCAAGTAAAACGTGATTTTGAAAAAAGTTATCATGTTTTCAAACACAACTCTAATAGGCATGATGCCATAAATTCAATAGCATTAAGTATTGTAATTATAATCTAATATTTATTAGATGTAAAATAACATTTTATTGACTAATTATTTAATAATTAATAACTATAATTATTTTAATTTGTGTGTAATTAACGTGTATACTTATAATAATAGATTTAATATAACAAACAAATTATTGTTATGATATTTTTAAAGTTATAAACTCATAATCTCATCACTTTTATTTTAATATTGAACTCTTCTGTTGTTGTTATTGTTATTTTCATTTAAATCAATAAGAGGGGGATGGCAAATTTCTTTCTCCAAGGATTGTGGATATTATTTTCTTATTTTCTTTGTCAGTTTTGAACTTTTGTGCTTTTATGGGTATAGTGGGCTTCTTTATCTTGCATTTTTATTTTTTTAATAATTAAGATTTTCCCCCTAGCAAAACAAAAGAAAAAAGAACAAGGGTAGGGTAAATTTTCTTTTGTGCCAAAAAAATGAAGAATAGGAACATAAATTATACTATTTATCTTGTGGAGATTCTGCTACACTTAAATTATTAGGATACATCGTCCTTCATTTATTAAATTATTTTAGTATGTATATATCTATATTAAAATGTTTATTTATAGTTTGTACTCATGCATTTTATTTAATAGAGATATATTTATTTTTATGATGTATTAAATTTTAAGATGACATGATTATATTTTTTATAAAATTTTACTTAAATTTCATAAGTTTTTACTCAATAAAATTTTACTTAAAATTTATAAATTTTCACCTAACAAAATCTTACATGTATAGAGATCTTGCAAGTTTTTATACCCTCCTAAAAAGGGGAGATGGGAAAATTTATCCTCCAATAAAGAATGAGGATAAGGATGGATGGAGAGGCAAAGGAATGGCAAGAATATGAAGTAGGAAGGCAATTCACTTTTTCTTGAAATTTTGCTTTTGTGCCTTTTACTGAGATGGCTTTTGTTGAGAAATAATTTGGTTTAACTCTAACAACTTCGATTGTAGTAGATTGTCAAATGGATTAAGATAGAGACTAAGGGTGATATATGTAAATTGACTTGGTGTGTAGATTTTTTGGATTGTGCTTCTTGATCAAATACATGAGGTGACAAACAAATGCCATTGTCACATAGAGTTCCAGTGGCATCCATTTTAAGGAGTTGTCATTTTTTAAAAGAATTGTTGGAGATGTCTTAAATATTAACACCCACCCCAGACTGAGATATTGCCCATGAAGAGATGATGATTGAGCCTACTTTTAACTTTGAATATACCCCTAATAAGGTATGCTCTTTAACCTCAAAGAAGTAGCATAATAAAGGAAACAACGATTCTATCCTTGCAAACCAACAAAAGGCCACAAAGCTAAGAATATACTAAATTACAAGTAGCATCAATAGAACACCACTAAAAGTTAACATATCCATTCAGGGGAAACTGTAGTCCCACTTGAAGCGCATTCTCATATTCATCACCTACCACATCAAAAACTCCTCGTTACTTTGAAGGCAAGGACAAGACAATGTTGAAAGGAAAGCAATATTCGTCATGGATCTAGCAAACATCATCCTTTGATAAGGTACTTTTGAAATTGCTAAGGAAAGTATAGCTAAGGCAACAACAATGACATTCAGGTAGATTAATCAAAATAGAAGGAGTAAGGAAAAGCAAACAAATAAACAAGAGGTGAAACAAACAAACATTAAAGAAAGAATGGTGAAAGACTACTCATATCCCATGACCTTTCACATCCCATGGAGCAAGGCACATAAATATGGTGATTTGTGAGAACGTGAGATGATAGAGCAGATGCTTGATAGGTTTCATGAGAATGTGAGATGATAGAACAGATGCTTGTCAGGTTCAAGTCAAGTGTGACTAGGAAGAAGTCTCACATTCTATAGAATTAGATTAAATGAAGGATATATAAGAGAAAAAAGACCTACAAATACTATACCATATTTTTGCCTCTAGCAATAATTTTCGTGGCAATAGCTATAAAACTGTTGTCTTAAATGGAGAATAGGGAATGATTTTTTTAGTATTACAAGTGGAATATACTTTATGTAACAATTTAGATACAACACCTCAAAACCAATGGCAAAACTAATATAAGGAAAGATTTTTAACCATTGCATGTTCTTTTTATTTTAAACAATAGTTTAAGTGTAATACCATAGCTATCTTGGCTAGCCTCTTTATATACACAAGTCTCATACATGGATTTTCAGGACCTAAAAAGAATCTTCTAGTGGCCAAGAATAAAAAATGATGTCACGGATTACTTGGCGAGGTGTTTAATGTGCCAGAGGGTTAAGTTAGAGTACTAGAGACCCGCTGAGTTATTGCAACCCTTAGACATCCCAGAGTGAAAATCGGCCATTACATTAAGTATATGACCTATAAAATTTAATTTTGTAACACTTTAAAATTGTTCCAAAAATACAAATAGAGAATGGATTTTAAGCATTGTTTATCCATTCTATTTTATGCAACAATTTGAATGTATGACATAAAAAATTTTAATTTTGCAATACCTCAAAACCATTACCAAAATTCAAATAGGAAATGAGTTTTAAGTGTTGCCTATCCTTTATATTCTATGAAATGGGTTGATTGTGTGGCCTATAAAATTTAATTTCAGAACAAATGAAAACCATTCCTAAAACAAGAAATGGGCTTTAAACATTGCTTATCATTTCTATTTTATGCAACAATTTGGATGTATGGCTTATAAAATCAAATTTTGCAATAAATAAAAATTATGCTCAAAACTTAAATAAGGAATAGTTTCTAAGCATTGCCTATCTTTTATATGTTAAACAATGGTTTGAGTATGTGGCCTATAAAATCAAATTTTGTAATGAATAAAACTCATTTCTAAAATTTAAATTGGGGGTAGCTTTTAAGTGTTGCCTATTTTTTTTTATTTTAAGCAATGATTTAAGTGTGTAACTTATAAAATTTAATTTTACAATAATGTTTGCAAACAAATATATAGATTTTACAACTTAATACCACATAATTAGATATTTTATTTTTGATTTTTATTTTGTATTAATTTAATAAAATTATTATGCAAATTTTATCTCTATTTTTTATGATATAATAATAAAACATTGCATCTATATTTATCTACACAACATGTGATGACTCAATGGAAAAAAAATGCTAAAATATAAACTAGAGAGTCTAGGTTCTATCTTATGTGTGGCTAGTGTTGCAAAAATAAGATTTTAATAATATATATATATATATATAATGTTGCTAGTTGATCAACATTTGAAGGCTCAATGATAAAGGTGTTTTTATTTGTCCTCATTGACTTAAGTTTGAATTCATTCCCTACTAGTCTTACTAATATAATTGAGGTAGAAAACAAACATGCAGTGTGGTTCTCATTAAACCAAAAATATGTTGTCTTTTTCATTAGGCAACGGTATTTTGCTATTGCCTAAAAGGGAAACATTTAAAAACTGTTGCAATAATTATTAGTTGAAAACCATTGCTAATTGTTTATGCAATGGGTTACTATTATTACTTTAGTTGCTAGTTGAAAATTGTTACTTATTGTTTGAATAAAGGGAATGGTGAAAAATCATTGCCTAATCATTTAGGCAATAGTTTTAACCTTTCAAACAATAATTTTTTAGTGTTGTTAGAATCCAAAATTGTTGTAGTGAAACATGGTCTCAAACTCATGATTATACTTCCTCACAAAATCTAATGATAAAAGTCTAATGAAGATCTCTTTATAGGTCTAATGAAGATCTTTAAGCCTTCTCGACTCACAAAATTACTAGTTGACTTAGAAGTAAGCTAGTGTTATGAGAGTCTTATAGGCCAAATATTTTCATAGGTCCAAGATGATCTAACCCACATTATCAATGCTTACATTATTAGGGTAACCTTATTAACCCTAAGGAATAAGGTAACAACATGGGACAAATCCCTAACTATAAAAGAAAAATAAAACCTAATTTAGAAAATAATACAAGAAAAATGTATTGTAGTAGCATAAGCGAAACCTCTAAACTTCATCGCCTTACCATTTTCATCATTATATTATAGAGGATCAATGCCACATTCATCTCCTCTTAGCCCATAAGAGGAAATAACTTGTAAACCATATGCTCTATAATACATGCTTGCTAGTCTAAGCCTCTTTTTTCTCCTTGACCATTACCTCAAGTACCAACAATTGTATCATAATATAATTTTATATCCTTGTAACTAAGGAGTGATTTGTTTATTGGTATTAAATGTTTCAATTATTATATAATAAAAAGTTTAAATATGAAACACTTTAATAATTAAAATTATTATACTTAATATAGAAATAAAAATTATCAAAAAAATTATATGATTTACATAAGTTTGTAAAATTAAAAATTTAAAGATGTACCATCTTATGTCTTCAAATATTTTAAATGTCATCGAAATTCATAAATATTAAGGAATATATTAACTACATACATTTTAAGCTTTTCAATAATGTATTAGTGTCACAAAGAATATAATTTAAATTTCATTTGATGTTTATACTTAAAAGATATATTTGAAAGAAAACCACATATTTGACTAGTAGAATATAATTTATACTTTTATCACTAAATTCCTCCCAAAAAAAAATGTATACACTATCTTAAAAATCTCAAAAACATATACTCTTTCTGGTTTCATATATAAGAGACTTTTTTGAAACTTGATTTAGTCTTATATATGAGAAACAAACTACCATATTAATTATAGTATTTCAATTATATCCTTCATTAAATAAGTCGTTCAAATTATGAGTAGTGGTAGTCATTAATTTTAAGAAGGAAGTGCACATATTAAATAGGGATATTTTTAAAAAATAATTTTTATTTGAGACAAAATTAAAAAAATTAATTGCTTTAACTAACTTTTTTAATACTCGTGAATTAGTTATTTATTTTTAATATATGAGACCGGAGGGAGTAATTTTTTAATATTTTTTTAATAAGTTTTAATTTATATTTCATATCAAATACTATAGTAAGACTAATAGTATTATTCTTTTTACATTTATAATTGTAACAATTTGTCCTCTAAAAATTTAAGCATAACCAATTTGTATATATTATTTATATAGAATGGCCCCTCATTTAATAATAGGGGTAATCCACATGATGCGTTTCTTCATGTGTTCTCAAGGGATGTCACCGTCGTTATGTATAACTTTCTATTAATTGGGAAAGAAAATAAACTTGTGGAACTTGAATTTACTGTTTAATTAATTATTCCAGAAAACCATTACAATAAAAGGGAAGGGCGGGGGGAATAACGAGGCTTTTTTTTTTTATTTCCTTCCTTAAATTTAATTTTGCACAACTATATATTTGTCTCTATCTAGCCTTTTTTTTATTTATTGTTTTTGCAATATTCCCTACAATGAAAAGCATATAATTAACTATTTTTTGATCATATTCTAAGTTGATCAGTGGTCGGTTAAACACCTTTAAGGGCTGCTGTAATAAAATAATACATAAGTCTATATGATAAAAGTGAAGCTCTTACATCAGATATATATCAAGCACTTTGATACCATATCCACCTTTTACCCAAAGCTACAATTGATAAATTAATGACGGAATTAATCTATATTATCTAGTTCTTAGCTTCGCCGGCTTGTTTCATTTCGTTAAACCCTTGAACAATCTGCTGACTTCAGATTATAATCTCTGTTCTAAACCTAATTTAGGCAAAATCAGGTATGTATGGTTAGCTAAATCAATCATAAAGTTAATTTACTTTTTGGTCCTTTTAAAATAAACATTGTATCATTTTGATTCTTCAAAGATTAAATATTTTATTTTAGTGTTACAAAGATTATTTCTAATTTAAAGTATTCCTCACATCAAGCATTGTTAACAATTAATTAACAAAATAGGTGACATAGCTTAGCAGGACAAGATACGTGTGGGCATCAAAATGCTACATTAGCATTCTTCCAAAATATGCTTTTTTATTTTTTGTTTTTTTTAAAGTTCTTATGTAGCAGTTAACGGCTACATGACTTATTTTATTAAACCAAATTAACTCTTCCATTAAATATATATTAATAGGCTTAACATAAAAATTATTTTAAAACAAATAATTTTAGAGGACTAAAATAAAATGTTTAACGTTTTTAAGAAGAAAAAGCAAAGCATATCATAAATTATTAAAAAAACTAATTCACTTAAAAAAACTGACCCAAAAATAAATTAATAAAACTTAAATTTTAATTTGTAACAATATGTTTAACTATACATATCACTTTCTTATCCCTAGCAATAGATCAACATTAATTTATTTCGAATTTATCTGAACAGAATCTTTTCTATAATGGGAGTTTTGGAGCTAATCCTCAAATGGCTATATCAATATGTGGTATTCCTCTGGGATCGCCTCAAAATGCATGTCTATCTCTTTCCACTTTCAAACCACCGTCCAATTTTGTTATTCTCTTCACAATATGAATGCAGGTCGCCTTTTGGAGCTTACATAACCAACGTTAAAGTGCATTCTTCACCTTTTCATGAATAAAAGAATCCCAAAGTAAATCTCAAAAGATATTGGGGAACCCAATGTGTCACAAACTCTTATCACAAATCAGCCAAGCCAAACAAATTAAGGCAACTAATTAGGGTTTATAGAGGATGTGATAGTGATTGGGGCGCAATATATTGAGGATTCCCATTATTATTTCACATGTTATATATCCCTATCTTATATTATTATTGCCTTGTTTGCCTGCAAGGCTAAAAAGCACGATCTGCTTATCTGTATCTATGTCATTTCCCCCATTAAAATAGAACGCTTGTGATTATCTCGAAACATAATTTACTAATAAATTCTCAAGGGCATGACTTGTTCTTACACTTTCACTTGTGCATGCTGAGCTAAGGCTGCTTTCAAGTTGTTGATGACTTAGATTTATGACTTAAGTAAGATCATTGTGCCACGTCAATGATCCTATGCCAACATGCCATATGTCAAGAAAAACAAAGTGCCATGTCATCTTGGACAAATGAAATATATAATAATATATATAGTAGTATAGGGAGAATCTTTTTGAATTGGATGATTTAGATATGTTTGAAATTGAAACATATATAATTTATAAGCACATATGCGAACTGAGATAAAGCTTGGTACACGTATATATTATTCCCAAAATAAACTTGACCTAATGCTTCTAATAATGAGTGTTTGGTAACTTCGTCATCAAATAGCTTTAATTTTGCATATGTACGTTGCAATGGGTATCCTTTTTGTTTCTATTGGTTTAAAAAGGATAAGGATTTGCTTCATCCAAGCTTTTTCCAGCCACATTATCTCTCTTTTTCTGTCATTAATTTGTACTGCAATAGGGTAATTATAAACCCATCTTTTTTGCTTTTTTGGCCAAAATTACAAAGTCATCTAGCATAGGAATGCGTAACACGTTGAGGGTGACATCACCTATATTGATATCAATGGTGTTTTATGTGTGAATGGTACCCACAAAAAATAAAGTACCCTAGACATGTGATGCGTGTAATATTATTGTTCATTTTCATCCATTCTTTTATATTTATAAAATATATTAAAGCTTCAATTTCTATTTTTATGGCGGCTAGCTATTTATTAATATTTGTATAATGTCTTAAGTTTAAGCATTTTTACCGTTGTGTAATAATATAAGTATGATCGTTCTATATTTTCCTATTTTATTTTCAATCTTAAATTTTTACAATGAAATTTTTATATATATGAAAAATCATCTAAATTGTTAAAAATAAAATAAAAATTATTTTTTTATATTTATTAATCAGTTTTAATCTACACCACATTGTGACCTCACGAAAGTAACACATAGTAATGTAAATAAATAACAAAAAAAATATTAAGGTTTAAATTAATTAAATGTTGAAAATAATCATTTTCTTTGATTTTTAAATGAAACGACTTTGAACCTTACAACGAAAACATAATAGGAGATTCATATATGTGCATATATATTTGATCAATATATTAAATAAATTCTTTTAAATTAAAAAAATTATAGTTTCACAAACGAAAATTATATAAGTATAGTCTAATAGGAAGATATTTAAGTAGTTTATAAGAGATTTTATGCTAAGACTTTCTCATAGTTATTTATTCTTAATAGATATTCATAATATTTTTGCATTATACGTCCCTCCCGTATCATCTGAAATAATTGCTTGTAGCTATCAATTAACTTGAAGAGTATAGTAATTATATCTGCGTGTTCATGTAATAACACTAACTAAGGTGTCATCAGAGTAAATTAAGGATATTTTGTGCAAAAGGGTTTGATATATCTGTACCTTAGTTAGCTCTTTAAAGGCGGAACGATGTAAATTAATTAATCATAACTTCAAATAGATGTGAGATTTGTGCATTTATATTTTATCAGATTCTTAGTTATCCAAGATGATTATAGATCTTAAAAGATAATGTAAAATTTAATTTAAGTGAAGTAGATAACCCATTGATCAAAGTAACACCTTTCGAATGATCCTTCCTTGTTTAAACTTTTGCTATCTGCTTTATCAGAAAGGCATCTTAGTCCTTAATTTGTTTTTTTTTAAATGAGTTTACTCATTATAATATTTGAAAAAGCTATAAAATAATAAAGTGAGAACATTCAGTGTTTGGTCCAAAAATATATAAATAAATAAAGTGAGAGAAAGCAAAAATGGTTATGGTTTCTTCTAATAGACAAAAATAGGAAGAAACGTCATTTAGATTTTGGATGAATTATACAAATTTCTTCTAAATTTTGTTATAATTTTATAATTTTTTTATTTTAAAATATATACAAATTTATCTTATACCTTACGCTTTAATCTAATTTTAAATTTTTTTTATCAAAATATCTTTTATTTAATTCTTTTTAGTTTAAAGAAAATATGTATTTAACTTATTTGAGAGTATTTTAGTCAAAAAATTTTAAATTGAATTATAATTATAAAATAATTTTTATTTTATAAAAAAATTTATATATACTCTAATAATAAAGGAGAGATCTATATAATTTTAACAAAATTAAAAAAAATCTATATAATCTATTCTTTAGATTTTTGCTGTGGAACTTTCTTCCACGTTAACAATATGCATGCGTTAATTATTATTTCCATTTTTTCTATTTTTGTTTGTTTCTCATCTTCCAGCCTACCAAAAGTCACCAAAAAAAATCCTTAATCAAATCCTTTTCTAAATGAAAAATCTGAATTGGATGCTACAAATCTTAATCAAGCCTGGCGAGAGAGGATGCTAATTTAATATTTGAAGGTTGCTTCATATTCTGCCGACGTGGACAATGACCCGCCTTTCCGGGTCAAACCGCATCGTCATATGCAACCTACTAAGCATCTAATTATTTTGTTAATCATATCTAATTTTCCAACATATATCAAACAGGTTACGTTTGATAATAGTTAATTAACTATTTTCATAATACAAGTTAAGTTTCATTGGTGATTGGTAGAGTTTTTAAACGTCATATATATATATATATATATATATATATATATATATATTAAGGGTGATTTGGTGATTTTATATAGTGTTTAATTTCGTAATTGTTAAATTAATATTTTAATTTTAATTTTAATTTTAAATTAAACTTAAGTGTGATTTTATTATATATGTATTATCACTTTCTTCAATAAAAATATGATATATAAAAAATTCTTTAAAATATCTAATAATGTAAGGTTGAGCTATGAAATCTAAATAATTGTCTTTAAAAAATCATATATCGTGCTTTTATTAACACAAATGGCAAAAATATAAAATTGTATCTAAATTTTTTTAGTTTAAAACTATTGGTTAATTTTATGAATTTCACTTTTTATGTTGAGTTTTTCTTTCTATAGCATTTATCTTTATTATTTCGCTTTATTTTTTATTGAATAAAGTACAAATATCAAAATATGTTTAATTAATAATGAAAAAAATTAATTTCTTAAGAGATAGAGTTTTAAAATAAATATTATTGATACTTTGAGTACTAAATTATTAAGTTAAAAATTTAAAAACACATTTAACAATAGAAAAAATTCAATTTTGAGAGAGATTAAGCTCTTCAAAATCATTATTTTGTTAATAGTATAAAATATTGAGCATATATCGATTAACTTATTAAAAAATCTTACTCATACTAAAATTAGGAGATTTAGAAAAACAAATATTTAAACCTGCAAAATGGAGAATATTTTTGTAGATAGAGATAACAAATAGCACATTGTGAATACAAACCCTAGACTTCAAATCTCTTAAGTTAGATTAATTTAACCAAATGCAATCTAATGAAATTGAGATCAAATTCATACTTAACAAAAATTCCACATGGCAAGGACGGGTACAGCAAATGCATTAGCATCATCATTTTACCAAAGCACGTTTTTAATTTATTATGCAACAAATCTTTAAAAAATAATAAATAAATAAGGACAAGGAAGGCTTCGTCATAACCTTCGATGTATAGGAAGATTCCATTTTCATTCCATTCCTATTGGAGCAAACCAATGCTGACAAAACCTACAGCTGGCATTATGCAGTGTTTCTTTAAAGCAACCAATAAAATGAGTGCCATACTGCCACTTGGTCATTAAAAAGCATTTTGGCTTTGCTTAGCTAGTAGCGGGACAGTGCTATGCCATCCAATTATATAATTTTTAAGAAAAAATTACACTTTTAAGTATCAAGATATTTATATGAAAAATTCTTAAAATTTAAAACATTTTAAAAAATTTTAGAATTAAAAATTTTAATTTAAAGTAGTGTTAAACTGTAATTTTTTTGCTTATATTAAATTTTTAGTTGTAAGGTCCTTCTAAATGATTTTAAAAGTTATAATCTTTTGATATAAATATCTTTAATTTAGAGTTTATACTATAATTTTCTCTAATTCTAATGAATTGTTTGGGTATAAATTTATTTTTTTAAACTTATAGTTTAGATCAATAAAAATAATTATGTTCACATCTTAATTGTTAGATGAATTTTTTTTTTAGTAAAGTACACAGATTTTCTTTGAGTTTTGTAATATATATATATATATTCACTATTCTTAAAATAAATATAGATTTTTCTTAAAATAAAGAGTAAATTTCACAAATTTTCTCTAAATTTTATTGAAATTATGCAAACATATCTTCTATTTTCTTCTGTTTTCAAAATATACACAAACCTATCTTAAAAATAGATGGAAAACACTTGTAATTTCAACAAAATTTAAAGGAGTTTTGTATATATTTTTGAAAATAGAAAAAAAATTATGTGATTTTAATAAAACTTAAATAAAAATTGTATAATTTATTTATTTTTTTAAATAGACTCTACTATTAATATGTGCACGTAAATTTGTTTTGTCAATTAAGTTACAAACTTTTTTTGGTGTATATATATATATATATATATATAGTATTAAGGATATATATTACTCTAATATTATTAATTATGGCATAAGTGTGTGTGTGTGTGAAATTCTCTTCTACTCACTCCTATCGAGCATATAATATTTATGAACTGAGTCTATAAAGCAATTAAAGTTTCACTTAAAAGATGGGATGTGAAGATTTAAAAAAAAAAAGGAGCTAACACACGAGTTCTTTACATTAAAAATTCAACCCCACATAATATGGTACCATAAAATTAAATTATTTTTATCAAATAATAAACTAGGGTTGATAGTTCACAAAGATAGAATAAATTTATACTACAATCTTAATTTTGCTAATTTCTTGATATATATTAGATGATAATAAAGTTTCTAGTAAATCTCTGTATTCCAATATAAATAATGTGTCTTTAATTAAATAAAAATTAATTAATTAATTTAAATATACATAAATTGACTCAAGCAATCTTAAAATTTACAACAAATAATTTTTCTACAATCATATACACATTTCAAAACTGATAATTAATAAGAGCACGACTTTTCTCAATGTCCTTTCCCTAATTAAATTAGAAAAATTCTTAACTATGTAAGTTGCTTTTGTTGACTAACTACGCTAAGCATGAGCATCATTGTCCATTTGCTGGTTTATCTTTGTTAGAGGACCACAACACCCTGTGTGCCACATAACTAATCCAATTGGTTGAGAGGGTTGTGTCAGATTAAAAAGACTTTTATTGGGGCAGGTGGTGGTGGTCGTCGTGAGAGAGGATAAGAAAGAAACAGGATGTGTTCACTGTTTCTCTTGAGAAAATGCACAGTTTGCAGATCGAAGAGTACTGTCTCATTATTTTTCAAAAATTACACAGGGGGCCCTTGATGTTTATTTAATTTGTCATCATAAGAAGTTTTGAATCTTCCATGGTTTTGGACTTATGATCCACAGATTGCGTCAAAATGGGGGGTCTCACTTAATTTGACCTGATCAAAGGAATCTATATCATTAATTATATATCTAATTAAAACAACACAATTTACATTTATTTTTAATTTTATAGTGGGTTTTGAGAAGCTTCTTACACATGAGAATTTATGATTGATTATCATTCTACTCTCCTTAGTCTTTTAACGTGACTCCGATGAGATTACCAGGTTTTAGAAGTAAACAACAAATACTGTTAACCACTTAAAGAGTCAATAATTGTAGCAAAAAAATAATTCACTAAAAAGGTTTTAGATGAATATCATTTCTTTATTAAACTAAACCCGACTCGGTCAAAAAGCTTGCATGTGCATGCTTCTTCACAGAAAATGGTTAATAAGCTAACCTTTTGTTTTCTCTTAGCTTTCTCTCCATGGAAATTACATGCTGTAGTCAAATTTTGTGCTCTCTCTCTCTCTCTCTCTCTCTCTCTCTCTCTCTCTCTCTCTATATATATATATATATATACAGATCATAAAATTTATTGACTTTCTTGATAGTCACAAACACATAAGTTAGTATCTCTAAAATCGAAGTGGGTAGCTTATCTACAAGAAGGGTGGTAAAAAGAGGAAGAGGAAAAAAAATAAAAAATAGACAGAGACCCTGGGATTATGTTGCCGACATGGCAAGCATAAACGTGATATTACAAAACGCGTAATAGTTGGCATGCATTATTAGGGGAATAAGGAAGAAGGACAATATGATGTTTTGTCTGCTTCTGGTACAGGTCTTGCAGATAAGCATTCACCTCTTTTACTTTTCTTCGTCAATATTCCTTGTCTCAACTTGCCAAATTATACAATAATTAAAATCAACATTTCAACTACTTTATTTATTTATTTTTCGGTGCTGTAGACATATTAAAAATTCTATAATGTTGAGTACACTTAAGTATCAGAATAATTTTATGAATAGTTCTGTTTCTTAACATATTGAACTTTTACCACTATTGAATATATATATATATATATATATATATATATCTTGAGATTCTTAGACTGAGTATCTAAAAACGCTTCGAATAGTTTAAAAAAAATTCAACCTTTAAAAAAATAAATATTTTTTATATAAAACTATCTTTAAGTTTGATAACAAAGAATTAATAATTAATAATACAATTATATATAATTTTTTGTCATTAATTTTTCAAAATACAAGGGACAGAAAAATTAATTTAATTCTAAAACAAAGCATATTGCTAAAAAAATAGAATAATTATATGAAGAGCTCAAACTTTTAAAATGTTGAGTTTTGCTCCATCAAATTCGCTATAAAATTTTTATTTTGTTTGCTAAAAAATTTAAATGAGAACTTCAAAATACATATAATGATAAGAAAATAAAAAAAAATAGTTACAATTTTTAAATATGTGTTATCAAATTTCTTTAATTTAAAAGATGACACATGTAAATATTTTTTTTTACAAATTTGTATCATATAATTGTTTGTTTTAATTTTTCTCACATATATTATTTTTCTCAAAAAATTAATAACAAACATCTAAAAACTTCATCTATTTTTATCATATAAAAAATTCAATTATTAAGTCTTGATGAAATTATCCCAAAAAAATAAAGCAAAAATTTTTTTAGTTGAGAAAGTTATTATTGCAATTTGGCGGGCATGTGGAGCCATGAAGGAGACTTTTTTGTGGGCACTGATTTCTAGGTCAACCAAGTCAACAAGATTGTCCATTAGTAGTTAATTCAATAATTGATACAACAATTAGAGATTGCTCCAATAGCAGTGTGCGCGTATAGTCATGTGAAGACTTGCTTAATTTGTCTTAAGCTAATTTGAATTATGGAAAGTGGTTTAAATCTGTATTATGTATAGAATATTATCAGTGGACAAAAAGTCAGCAAATTTTGATGGTTTTTGTTATCTGCCTAAGACAACATTGCTAATTAATTGGATTAATTAATGTGAAATTTCTCCGTGTGCGTCTTTGACCTTGAATCGTTCATGGTTTCAATTTTTTTGTTTCTCCTAATCTCTTATGTTAGTTCTACCCATTCAAGAATAAAAGCTTTAAGCAATAATTAGTAAGTGAGTATTAAAATTTTGAAATAATTGAATGTTACTTATAAAATATATATCTCATTAATTATTCTAAATTTTTATTGATTTATTAATAAATCTTGTAAGATGGTCACTCATTAAACTCCTAAAAATACTGGTAATGCAAGCACAGATATGTAAATAAATTAGCTAGCAATATGTAGTAATTACTGATGATGTCAATAATTAGCCATATAAACAAATTTTTTTCATAGATTAAAAATCCTTATTAAGATTTTTATTGCTTTCAAATTAAGAAAAAAATTAAGGAGCCAATTAAAATAAGTCAACTTTCAACTTTCTATATTTTGTGATACAAATTTAGGTGACTTGGAACTTGGAAGATTGATCCTATGGTCACGTTATTTCTTGTTTTGCTCATATGGGAGATCTGTATTCTTCATGTCATCATGTGTGACATAAGCAAACATTATATTAATATCACAAAGAAATTAATTGAAACAAAAATATGTTAATTAAACAAATCCATTGGGTTTTATAATTGTATTCTTAAGAATCATTGTGCTTTTATAAGTGAGAAAGCAATCGTTGGACTCCTAGTTTTTGCATCTCTATTGTCTGAAGCAATGATGCCAAAAATCTATTTCAGTCATGATTTTCTTTGCCATTTTTTAACTTAATTTGTAGTTCTCATTTAATATAAAATCAATAGTTGATCCTTGAAGGATAACATTTCCTACTCTGCCTACTTTTTTAAGTTTCTAATTAAACTAATATGTTTTGTTCCACTTCAACTTAATTGCAGCATTTTTACCTTTTAAATATTTCAAATTCAGTTCTTTGGGTAGTGTGGGAGATGAAATTAGAACTATTTATCCATTAGAATGTAATTAAAAATTTTGAAAAATGTTTAAACATTAATTTCATCTTCCTTAACTTCAACTTACGGATCAGTGTGTAACTAATACGCTAAACATGCATAATTATACTTAAACTGACACGCAATAATTATCCACTTTAAAACATACTTGTATGGATGAATAGGAGAAATCTCAGCACTTCAAGAAGCTATATGGAAAATATTATTTACCAAAAGGAAGAGAAAACTGAAAAAGGATATAAATCAACTACACCACCTAAGCTAATATTGCCTTTTTCTTGGGCAGCTTTTTTTTTTTTTTTGCCATTTTTTTAATATAATGCAATTAAATTATGAAATTATTTCGTAAATAACTTGTCTTCTAGATTCCCCAAAAAAAATTGTCTTCTGTATGAATAGGTTAGTTTTTTACATTATTTGACAAACCTGCCCTTGAAATTACATCCATCGTGATTCTTGATTTAGATATGCACCAAACCTAACTTTGTTAAAATATGAGAAATCCTGCTAAATCATAAGAGAATTTTGATACAAACTGATCAAGCAAAGGAACTACAGTTTGAAAACCATATTCCTATCATTATTTGCACATATAAAGGCTAAAGTTTTGCTATAGTTACTAATGCATTATCTCTCGCTTAATTAAAAGTATATTAAACAGTTGAATAATACCTAATTAAAATCATATTTCCACCTAACATCAATAGTTAATTTTCCATTATTATCAATTGATTACTCGTTAATTAAGGCTGCACATAATGCAAATGAATATTATAATTAAAGCTTAACATACGAGCACCTAAATTAGGAATTTGTAGTCTATCGGCTTGATAAATAATAGGGTTAATTAGGTTACACAATCGTGTTTGGTACGTTGAAATCAATAAAAAAAAAAAATTACTCAGCACATGAAAAAGACTATGAAGTTAACAAACTTTGATGCTATATGATTTGTTGTGTTTGAACGGGATTTTCCAGTCAAAGCACGGCTCGAAGAGAAAATGGGTTCAGAGAAACAACAAATAAGGAATTGGAATGAGAAGTCTAAGAAGTCATACTTTTGTTGTATGCTTAATTTGTGAAAGTCATTCTTCCACATTTGCTTTAAACAACAGAGTCAATTTGGTGTTCTCGGTGATTGTTCATTAATTTGCAAGGTTTGGTCAAAGTCCACATTAACTTTAGGTCCTTCTTTTCTGTGGCTTGGAAATTAAATTATGGATGCATTTCACACATCTTTAAGGCTTGTTTGGTTTGCTCACCATGATAGAATTTTTTTTTGTAATATTTATTATATTCTTGTAATCATTATTTAATAATACTTATATTTTTTTATTATTTTTTCAAAAATAAAGATATAGTAGCATTTTTATTTTATTTATCTATTTTTTTAGATTTATTTTCTCCTTACCTATCTAACATTTATCCAACTAAATGGGTATTCAAGACAAATATTTTTAGCAATGTTAAATCTTACCCAGCAACTTTCGAGATCTCTAATAAGTAGGTAACTTGGATTTTTCATTTTAAAATAACCACATGCATATGTAAGATATCATGTCAACATGGATTAGTTCACTTTGTGAAAAAATTAGACAAGAAATTCATAGTCACAATTATGTTGCGCAATCACTCAATATTTTAGGTGGGTCTATGCTCGTTTCTCTATAGGTTTTATGGCAACACTAATTTTTATACCAACGTCACAAACATATATAAAATGTTGTGAATTTGATGGATGTAGATGTGAAGCTGAAAAGAGATTTTACGTATGCTATTTACATTATAACCTACAATGTTAAAGTAATATATATATATATATATATATATATCATTTCTTTGATTAAAAAATAAAAAGATGTAAGATATTATAGTATTTAAAATTTTCATAATATTAGATATTTCAAAAAAAACTTAAAAAAATTTAATTGAAATATGAGATTCTTCAAAGTTTATTTTAGGGGGGTTATGAAAGTACCAGTAAAATGGTGATACATAGGTCTTATACTTCTAAATATTTTAGATAATTGATGTACTAAACACACGTATTCTGAATGTTTATACAAAGATAATAACAAACACTTTCTAACTAACATATTTTGGAAACATATTAACTAAATCTATATATAACTGATTAATTATGACATAGGTTATTATTATCATTTTTTTAACCAATAGTTAACATAGAACTTGAACATATTACTACTATATATATTCCACTAAATTCAGGTGGATTGCAACTTTATTATGAGGACTAATTTTTGAAGCAAATCACAAGGTATATGCTACAACAATGAAACTTTAAAGAGTTAAGATGTACTCTAATATATAAGGAAGAATTGCAATTGAACACAAATCTTTTGTTATTATTATTATTATTTCATAAAAGGCGTAAAAAATTTACTCCACCAAAAGATAATACTCAACGAAATTTACTACAATAACAAAGTTTTCAAATCGAATAATAAAAGATATATATATATATATAAACTTGGTTACAAAAATTTTATTGATCTACATTCTACAAGATTGCATTTTTTTTGGATGAAAAATCGTCACCATTATCGGTCCGCAATAAAAAAAAAAATAATAATAATAATATCTATCGCCTTTATTTATTAGATTCCCCAAACTTACAATAATATATATAAGATTCTTGAACACAAATCAATTACAAGGATGAAAACGTAATTTTGACCTAGTCTGAAAAGTAGAAGTAAGATTCCAGCATGAGTACTGTTATAATACCAAAGAAATATTCTGGCCACTAGTCAAAAATGACGGCCTATTGCCGAGGATTTGGACTATAATTTTGTTCCCTTCTCATTTGAACATGACAATGATAATGATTATCAGTGTCATTTCTGGAATGTTCTTGTTGAACAATAATCACTTCATTAGTTAGCTGTAGAGAATTGAGATTCATCAATCATCAAATTTACCTCTGGGTAAACTTTTGTGAAGACAGCTCATGAGGGAGTGTGGAATAAAGAAAAATAAGGGTTGGATATTTTTTTCCTTTTCTTTTTATCTTGTTGAAAAATTTGACAATGAAATAAATTATTTTAATATTATTGATCAAGGTATTAATTATATGTTTTGATTTTTTTTTTAAGTCTCGCACTCATGTTTGTTAAGATTCACAATACTATTATCAGGCACTTCTATATAAAAATCGACAAAGAATAAACTAGGATCCATTTAAAAGAGTAGACACCAAAGCGTCTTAATATTACCCACAACAAAACCATTATATATCTAGTTTCTTTCAATTAAAAGTATTTGGTTAATCGCAAATAAGTCTTTGTAGGTCCAATTATGAATTTTCTTTTATAATAAAAAAATGGAAATTGAAAACCATATTGCAGAGATCGGAAAGGCAGAGGTGGGTCCAGTTTGCTGGAGCATGTAAGAATTTACAGCAGCGATGAAACTTTTACTGCTCCTAACTTGCTCATCAAGGTAGTGAAAAAGGGAATATACTATGCTTTGCGTGCCTACTCCACTGCTACCATATCATAAATTTTTATGTGTGTAATAATTTTACCCTAAACTTGAATGCTTATCAAATGTTTCATAGAATGTTCAACAGAAGCATAACAGATAACAATGATAAAGATCTGGTAACACATGAAGTAATGCTGAGCAGGTTTATACAAAATCAAGTGTTTAAAGTCACATACATCTATGACTACAGTTACCACGTGCATCAATCTGGTCTCAGTGATGAGAGATTTGAACCTGAAATTATGCTATTGAATAATCCCACTGCAGACTCAGCGATGTTCCTAATTTACAAAGCAATTCCCAGAATTCCATGACGTATATTTTAAGTAAATGAACAAAATATCACCATCATGAAATCTTGAATTTTTTCCATCATGCGTTACTTGGTATAAATATAAAGCTTCAAAATAAAACTTGAATTCTTAAATATTTGGTGTTAAGTTCTTTAATAGAATCATAACATATAGAAGAACTTTTAATAAATTGATATAATATTAAATTGTCAAAAAGGCCACGTTCAATGCTATCAGATAATATACACGTAAAGGAACTTCCAAAAATTCATTCTACGATAAAGCCCACTCACCGTAATTTGGCTACATAAGTCAGTATACAGTGTTGGGTTAACCAGAACAGATATATATAAAAGTAGACACTAACTCGCGGCTCAAGTTAAGTATATTGACGGGTTCCTATCACCTATTCATCAAAAGCTGAAAATGGCTACTGATATAACGGGTTGTGCCTGTGGTTGGTATGGCAACAATGTGAACACAGCATTGCAATGAGTGGCTTCCATAATCCTTGACGACACAAAAAGTTGTAAATGAAAAGGCAAACCTCAAGAAGCCTTCTTTCTTCTCTAAAGTAGCAGTGCTGTCACATCATCATAGCTAAGCTGATTGATGTATTTACAACTTTCAATTTCCTTTTACTAAAAGCTGTGTCGGTGCGTGCATGTTTTGCTGATAACTATAAAAATCGACCTTCCATCATCAGTGAAACTGGGTTATTATGAAGTAAAAGGTGAAGGTAAACCCTTTGCATGTTGGCTCTCCATCTCAAGATGCATCAAGGATTTCTGTCTCTGATATCGGTTTCTCTTGCCGGCTAATGCTGCAAAAGACATAAAACACATGCTCAATGTAAGCAGAGAATTTAAGGATCAAACAACCCATGAGAGTGGTGCTTCATCAATAGATCAAGACATTTCTAGTCTTTTGGCGCATATTTTAACTCAACCTATGTGCTGCACAAGAAATTCTTGTGTTAATTCAACCTAGCTTACTAATCAGTATGTAAAATTATTTAGGGGACCTAGTTGTAATTTATTATTGTTGAATCTCACTCATTTGTTAATTGAATCTATAGATGAAGCGGTAAACTTGGACTGCACAAGAAAAAATCACCTTTTTAACGGCTCAAATTCTCTAGCAGCAAAAATTTAACATTTCCATTTTCCACAACGAGATGAGATTTAAAAAAAAAAAAAGAAAAAAAGGTTGTGGCACCTAACTGAGACTATCATGTACAAAGCCACAACAAAACGATTGACTTTAAATTGCTGCCACTTCTGAAGATTGTCCCAAGTTTGAGATGCAAAATGGAAATTATTCGTAATACTCAGATGTGAGTCCAGTAACTGAAGAGAATTTTGCACGTATGAGAATATTGCTCCATCACAAGTAAATGGATTTTAACCAAGCATATTCATCAGCAGGCACTGGACAGTATGATGGGCTTTATAGATCCCCAAAAAACGTATATTGAAAGAATAATTTGACCAAATTACATGAATGAGTCTTAAAAAGAAGAGAGGGAAGCATAAATGGTGCGGGAGTCAATAGTCTACTAAAGATGTATGGAGAAAAATCTTATATTGGATTGAGTATCAAATGAGAATTCGTGTGAGAAATCATGCCTTGACTATTTACCAGTGAGATTCTCAGACAAATTTTACAAGAACTTTATAATAAATTTATAATTATGCCACCTTCAACAAATAATTGTACAGATTGACTCATGGTGAAGAAAAGAATGACACATAACAGCTTAATATAATAAAAAACTTATCCAATATATCTACACCAATACAAATAAAAAATTTAAAAATACATATATACTGCATAAAAAAGTCAAATCCCTAGGTTCAAAGTTATAATACTCCTAATATTCATAAAGTACATTTAATTCAATCTAAAGAGTAACATAAGGAACAACTACCACACTGGTGATGATACTACCAAGAATATTTTAAACGATTAAAAATGGCTAGCCAAAAACAGAATGCTAAATGAGATCATACTTACACATTAGTTCATGAGGAAGACCAAAATCATAATCGTTCCTTCTCCTCCTGATGTAAATATATACCAGCACCAGTACCACACAGGAAACAAAAAAGCATGACAAGCCTATTGCAATTTTACCCCGAGTAGATAGTCTTCCATTCTCCCACAATAAAGGACATGCCGGCAGAGATGGTACACCACACAAACCTTTGTTGCTAGAGAGACTTAAAAAAAAACAAAAAAAGAATTCCCACTGAAATTATTAATTAAATATGACAAATTAACTACAACTTTGACAGAAACAAACTATCCTTTGGTGAAATACTACTTTTGCACCAATTATAAACCAAACAAGATAACAACTAATGTTGATTAGTTCTGCAGATGGACAGAATCTTATCCATAGCATACATACAAGTCTGACAAAATTGCAATTGGTAATCACCTGATTTATGCCACTTTATAATCAAATTGCATGCCCAGTAAAACAAAAAACAATAGCAGAGGTGAAATTATTGTGGTTGATGTTGTCATTCAATTAAGAATATTGAGCATTACTCAAGGTGTGACAGTTTTCATAAATCATCCGAATTTTACTTCAGTTTTCCAGAAATATGCAACTCGAATAAGCTTTACACCAGAAAAGGAGGTAGATGGTAGAAGCCACAATGGACATTGAGATGAGACAGAAGGACTTTTATGTAAGAACAGGCAATTAGTCTCTCCTTCAGCATTCAAAGCTGATGAGTGATGACACAGTCAGCTTACATGGGACTTTTGCGTCTCTACATGCACTTAATTTAGACAGAAAGACAGACAGAATGGTTAGCCAGATAGGGATATCATCCAAGAAAGATAAATTAACCAATATTCCAATCTGAACACAATGTTATGCAGAACCTCAGATTAAAGTGACATACTCAAAAGCTCCCCCGTGCACGCCAATTGAATAAAGTTCCTCGGGCACTTGTCCTTCCAACAAGTTACCATTCAATAGCCTGCTAAGATAAAATGGATTAGAAAAACAAACTGAAGCAAGACTGTACTAGAGGTTAAGGTACAGATTCAATCTATCCATATCAGAGGGAGGGGATACGTAGCAAGCAAAGTCTCATCTTTGAACTTTGAACATTTTACATCCTAGAAAATTGCTAATATAACAGCTTCATTATTACCCCATAAATCAGAAATCTCAATGATAATCTTTGCTCTCTTTGAACTTTATCTAATTATTGATCTTAGAAAACCAAAATATTAAACATAAAAAAAGGACAAATTGCAATTAATTCATCAGTAGTTTGGGTTTTGCACCCATTGCCCACCCAAAGTTTAATAAGCGTCATTTGACCCACCTGTAGTGTGCTTCATAGCTCATCTGTCCAACCCTTCATGTGGTTTGGGGTTTCTTCAGTTTGCTAATCTATGTTTTGGGATTTGTTCACTGACCCAAAGTTCTGTCACCGGATTCTACTTTATATACCACTCAATTCTAGGGCAATTACAATTTGTGCCAACATGTGAGGGCACATCTGACGTCAGTGGTCACACCAACATGCTTAGAAAAGGCCAATGGGACATCCTAACCTTGATTCCAACATTGGTTTAGTGTCGGTCATGATATTTTGTGATAGTGAAAGTTTATAAGTAGCGAAAGTGAAGAGGAAGTTGTTAGTCTAGCTTCAACGGCAGCAGGAGGTTGATAATTTCTTTCCTGACAATTCCAACTTCACTTTTTTCATTATATGTTAGTTTCTTTTAATAATGGAGTTCAAAAGTGAAAATTTTCAGAAAATAATGACTCTGAAAATTCTTGTTTTATTCATGGTGGGAAGCTAAATTATATAGGGAAGCAGATGGCAACAAACCTACCATTCAGCTCCAGAAAAATAACAGCAATAAATCCAGCATAAAGGCAACAAAATCCTAGGATCTAAATAAGAAGGAAAAAAGCTGTTGACAATTCACATTAAATGATTAGATCACACAACAAATAAAAGACATAAATAAATGTCCAATAAAGGACCTAATTAAGGCCTAATTACAATCACATGAAATAGGAAATAAATCATTGGCTTAAAGGGACAAATCACCATGTGCAACACATGGGATTTGAGAGGGGACAACACCCTAAAATCAAGGGATTCCAACACTTCCCCTCAAGCTAAGCATAGCTTGGACCTAGCATTGCTATTTTTCTTCTTTCTCGACATTTGGAAGTTGTCCAAAAAAAACTTCTCCCTTCTTGTCTTTTTTAATTTTGGTTTCTAACTCTATCTTCTTCTTCATTAGTTCTTATTATGGATCCATAATTTTTTTTTCCCTTTGATCTTCATTACCTCACTTTGTCGTGAAGGGCAAGTTTGTTTTGTCTTCTCACCCCTCTTTGCAGTGAGTGCAGTATTTAGCTTCCTCACCTGTAGCAAGGTGCAAGTCATCTTTTTCACCCGACTTTGTTGCAAGGTGCAATATTTTTTCTCTTCCTCACCTAGCTTTGCTGTAAGGGTCTTGGTTTTGGGTATCCTCAACCCGCTTTGTAGCGAAGGTCTTTGTTTTGGGTATCTTCACCTCACTTTTGTGTGATGATAGTTAGGATAGTTTCACTTACTCCAAAATTAGTTGAAATGGCAATTTCAATGGTTTCTTCCGTCTTGTCATTTAATGCCATGGTTTGCCCTAGGATGATCAAGAATGAAGTTGTTTTACTTACCCATGGCTATTTGGAGTGGCAATTTTATGGATAGAATCACATTGTTTGACATCTATCACCATTGCTTGACCATATTTGGTCATATAAGATGATCAAGCCATGAGGGCTTTGATACCATTAAGATTTTTAGAAAATAATGACTCCGAAAATTCTTGTTTTATTCATTATGGGAGGCTAAATTATATAAGGAAGTAGATGGCAACCAACTTGCCATTCAGCTCCAGAAAAATAGCAACAACAAAGTCACCATAAAGGTAGCGAAATCTTAAGATCCAAAAAAAAGGAAAAAAGCTATTGACAATTCACATTAAATAACCAAATCAAACAACAAATAAATGATAATAAAAATAGAGAAATAAATGCATAATAAAGGACTTAATTAAGGTCTGATTACAATCATATATGATAGGAAATAAATCATTGGCTTAAAGGGACAAAATCACCATGTGAAACACATGGGATTTGGGAGGGGATAGAATGCTAAAATCAAGGGATTCCAACATAAAGCACTAGGTCAATGTTTTTTCTTTCCCCACAAATCACAAACCGAAGTTAAATGGCCATAGTTACACTCAATAGTCCACAGCTGTTACCATATACCTCACTGGTCAACGTAGAAAGGATCACCTTACTGAATGTCCTCCTTAAGATCCAAAGAAATGTGAATTATGGGTCGAAGAGGATAACCAGATAATGCCCCTCCTATGGAGTGGTAGATTCGTGCTTACATTTTGAATTTTGTAAGGATATCTAGGATTACTGGAAATTATTATATATCAGTAGCCTTACCAGGAAGTTTGATGTGTTTTTGGAGCTATTTGATACTTGGCAAGAACATAAATTGAAAACTGAATATTTTGCTATTCACCAAAGATTTCTTAAGGAATCGAATTCTGTTCAGCCTATTACTTCCAAAGTCGAAGATATGCATATACAAAGGGAGCAATTGTTAACACTAAGGTATCTTACTCGTCGTAAACCGTAACTTGAACCAGTGAGGTCTAATGTTCTTGCGGGAGCAGAACTTCCAAGGTTTGCACAAGTATATTCTCGGGTTCAATGTACTGCCACCGAAGATAAAAGTGGTAGGACTCCTAATATTGCGAATTCTGCCCATGCTTCCCAATTTTAAAGAGATGATAATATCAACACTTGAAGAGGAGAAAGAGGAAGACATGGTGGCTATGGTCATTATGGATGAGGTCCTACTCAAAAGTGCAACTTTTGCAGATGAACAAGTTACATTCATGTGCAATGCTGGCAATTGAATGGGAGACCACTTTAGGGGTGCACAGGGCTCAAGTCGGGCCAAGTTTTACCACAGCTTGGTTTAAATCAAGCAAAAAAATTTTGGCTTGAGGCCCAGCCTGGCCCAAGTCTGAAACTATGCCAAGCTGAATCAGATTTTGCACCTTTTCCTTTTTTGTGGGGAAAAACTTCAAAACTTTGAATACTATTATCTTTATAATCACTTAGTCATTTTAGGCACATGACCACTTGTTTTGATGCATCTTTGATCTACACAATAAAAATATCAAAAAAAAAAAAAAGTGGGTTCAAAGGAGGAAACAAGAAGAAAACACAAGCGAAGAAGGTGAAACTTCAAAAAGTGATAACTAGAAACTTAGTGGTCTAATTAAGACTTCTTTTTTTTATTTTGGGTAATTTTTTGAGAGGGATGTAATGCAAACTTTGTCCCCAAAACACATATTTATTATCTCAATTTTAAGTTTTTTGCTTTTAACTCCAAGAATACACATTTTCAACTTGTTTTCTTTCATTGGGATATGACAATTATACTTAGGAGGGGTTTGATAAGAGCTTTAACTCCTCTAATTATTTATAATTTGTAAAATGTGTCTAAAAATGTTTGGCTAAAATCACAAAATGACCCATAAAAAGCTTTTTTTCCATTTGAGTTCATTTTTTAAAATATAGAATATACCTTTTGGGCCGAACCAGGCCAAACTAGCCGAGACAGTCAGCCCTACCCAATTTTTTTAATTCACCCTAGCTGGGCCTGATTTGGCTGGACAACACCGAGATAGCTAGGCCTGCCAAGCCTGTGAAAATCCCTAGACTACCTCATGCAACAAATGCAAATATTCTATCTTTGCCTTCAGAATCTTCAAATGCATCAAACAATGGCAAACAAAAACTATCAAATTTTCTAAGGAGGAATATTCCAAGCTTCTTCGGTCTCATGCATTGCAGCAAACATCTATTCTATGGCACCATATGTGCAAGTAGGTAATTCCATTAATTGTTTATCTTCTAGCTTCAATACTGCCAAACCTTAGGTTTTAGATTCTAGCACCACTGATCATATCTTAGGTAAATCTAATTTATTCTCCCATATTCAATTATTCCAATCACCTAGATATGTGACATTAGCTGATGGATCTACCACTATAGTTCATAGCATTGGAACAGTACAACATACTCCATTTATTTCTTTGTCCTTGACTTACCATATTCCTCAATTTTTCTTTAATCTTTTGTCCATTAGCAAGCTAACAAAAAATCTCACATGTTCTGTTCTCTTTCTTGCTGACTTTGATTAATTAGGATTCAAAGGCAAAGAAGACAATTGGCAAAAGGCTTTGAATCTAGTGGCCTTTATTACTTTGTTCTGGTTCCCGCATCCACCTTTGCAAATCCATTGCCTTCTCAATCACACATTGCTCTTGAAGTTAAAACAAATTGTCCTAATTCCAAGTCAATTGTCCAATTTACATTGCTAGTGTTGTCAGCTAGGAAAGAGTGCTAGAGTTCGTTTTCCTTCTAGAGTCAATAACCAAGCTATTAGTCCATTTAGATATTTGGGGTCCTAGTCGTGTCATGTCAAAACTAGGTTTTTGTTATTTTGTTACTTTTGTGGATGATTATTCAAGACTAACATGGCTTTATTTAATGAAAGAACAATCTGAGTTATTCTCAGTATTTAGTCATTTTGGCACTGAAATTCAAACTCAATTCAATATGCTTGTGCATATTCTTCGAAGTGACAATGCAAAAAAAAAAAACATTCATCTACAAAATTAACAAAATATATGTCTAGCCTAAGAATGGTTCATCAACAATCCTATTCTCACACTCTACAACAAAAATGAAGTTGTTGAAAGAAAGAATCGGCATCTGTTAGAAGTTAACCATGCCTTGATGTTTCAAATAAATGTGCCCAAAGTATTTTATAGTGATGCAGTTCTTACAGCTTGTTTTTCAATCAACAAACTCTCACTTTCAGTTCTTAATGGTAAAATCCCACATTCTATTCTTTTTTCCTAACTAATCTTTATTCGTTTTACCTCCTAGAATATTTGGATGTGTGTCTTTTTGTACATCAACTACACTCTAACTTAGATTTAAAAGCTGTTAAATGCATTTTTCTAGGATATACTTGAACATCCAAAAAAAGTACAGATGTTGTAGTCCTACTCTGCATCATTTCCTTATATTTGCTGCTGTTACCTTCACTGAGTATAAACCTTATTACTCCATGACTTCTGCTCCCTAGGAAACTGATCATTGTCTCCCTATTCCTTGTCCTATATCACCTCCTAATGCAATTACATCACTGGATTCAACCAAATCCTACTAGTCGTTTGTCTCAGTCAAATTTGCAGATTTTTACTCAGGGACCACGTGAAGTAGTAGATTAAGGTGTTGCCCAACCAAGTGCTCTGCTTCCCATGCCAGTCTCTGTCTTAAAATCCAAGTTATGATCTTCCCATAGCTCTTCCGTAAAGGTACTTGTCCATGCACTATCCATCCTATTTCTCATTATGTTTTTCCTATGATCATTTGTCACCCTCCTATTAGTCTTTTTTGCTTCTCTTACTACTGTCTCTATTCCTAAGACAGTATAAGATGCCCTCAGTTACCTTGGTTGGCGCACAACAATGGAGGAAGAGATGTAGGCCTTAAGAGACAATAAAACTTGGGAACTTGTGCCTATTCCTCCTGAGAAATCAGTTGTGGCATGTAGCCAGCTGTACACTGTTAAAGTGCATCCTAATGGCTCAACTGACAGACTTGAAGCACAATTGGTGGCAAAAGGCTATACTCAGGTCTATGGTTTGGACTATTGAAACCTTTCCGCTTGTAGCCAAGATACCCTCAGTGCATCTCTTCATCTCTCTGGTTGCAACCTTCAAGTGGCCTTTATAACAGTAAGATATTAAGAATGCTTTCATCCATGGAGATCTTCAACACGAGGTATACATAAAGCGATCGCCAGGATTTGTTGCTCAGGAGGAGACCAAAGTAGCATGCAATTTAAAGAAGTCATTATATGGTATCTTGAACATGGTTTAGCAGGTTTAGTGAAGTAGTTACATCCTTTGGGCTTCAAAGCTGTGGAGTGGATCACTTTATATTTTATAATCATAGTCCCACAGGGAGAATTCTATTGATTGTTTACGTTGATAATATAGTGATTTTAGGAGATGATAGCCAAGGATTTACCAATTTAAAATTGCTTCTTCACAATAATTTTCAAACCAAAGATATGGGATTGTTGAAGTACTTTCTTGGTATTGAGGTGGCTAGGTCTTAGTTATCTTATTTGTTATCTTATCTGCCTTATTGTTGAAGTATTTTCATTGTCAAACTCTAGTATTTTCAATATTATAAATAAAAGATGGCGCAAGGGCTGAAATATATTTCTCCCTTCAGTCCCTAAGCTTTGCACTGCGTGTATATTTTACACATGATAATTTTGGGATATTAATAAACTAAACAAGATGTTTAGGAAAGGTGTATTTTAGCAAATTTCGGAACATGATGCCAATCATGACACATTTATGGCTTTATCTAACCAGGTAGCATAAAGAGAGAAATAATAGATAATGCAACGGATACTTACACAAGCTGCAAACTTGAAGAGGCTAAACTGTCTGGTATGGAACCTGTTAACTGATTATTGGACAAATCCCTAGAGCATACATTATGAAGAAAATAAATTAGACAGTCCATAAATAACAAGGTCATTTTTTTATTTTTCTTTTATACTGATTAGATTGCTGTGTTATAACTTTTATTAATATGAACAAGTAACTCTGCAATTTATATGGCAGGGATAGAAGCTGACAAACAATTGTACAAGAAAGATATATAAACTATGAAAATATCACAACTTTCAGTGCAATGGCAAACTCGTTATAAGAGTTCTAAGTAAAATATTAAAAATAAGTTCAGTATGTAAAGAAATTGAGAATTGATTATCAATTCATTGAGGAAAGGACACCACTAGGTTGAATTTTGTGATTTTGCATAAAATCTGAAAAATAACAGAACCTTGTAGAAACAATGACCGACAGGTAGAACATCAGTAATACTTACAGGCGTATCAGGGATTTTTGCCTTAAACCAGAAGGTATTGGACCCCCCAAAGAATTAGAACTTAAGTTCCTGTAATTTTTAAGTCAGAGAAGTTACTAGATAATTGAAAACAATATAATTATGACAAAACCTGGTATAAAAAGCCACATGGTACTTGTAGGCATACATATAGTGAACAATCCACAGAGGATTTAACATGGATCCAAAATTTTGACCAGCTTGATATAGAGAGAAATGCTTTATTATTGATAGTGTATGTGGATATATGATTGTGGAAGAGAAGTAAATCAAATGAAAACGTCACAGACTACAACAAATTGAGGCAAGGTCAACTATAACACTTTTAGCTTCTCGTGCATGCTAGTTTTCATCAGCTATAAGTTAGTGCTACAGGCCATGATGATTCTTTCAACATTATAGAGAAAATTTTAAGTTAAATAATGTAGCCACCAAATGAAAGAACAAGGTGAATTGAAACTTGAATGAATCAAAACCCATCAATTTGAAAATGAAGATTGATTTTGTTTTAATTCAAGGGATGGCCAAGGTAAACAAGAAATAAGGAGAGTGTAAGGAGAACTGCAGGTTCTGACTATTGACACAAAAACACCAAAGTGCTAGAAAACGTTTAACCCCAAAAAAAAAAAAAAAATTCTAGACTCAACATATTTCTTACTGAAGAGTAGCATAATGGTAGCCTCAACACATCTAAGCCATATAGTGAAAGAAGTCTGGCACTAGCATATATAAATTTTTGGCAGCTGATACTTACAGGCTTACCAAGTCTGACAAAAGATCAATCTGGTCACTTATGTACCCTTTCAAGCCTTGACTGCCAAGATCTCTGAAGTTAACATTAAAATAAAGATAAAATCAAAGCTATGGGAAGGGAATTATAAATTAAAGAAGAAACAACTTGTAACTTCTTTTTTATTTTTTCTTTTTGTGGTTCAGTAATTCTAATATGCATATGTGTAATAGGAGTTCCACCCATAATCCACTGTCTAGCTTCTACCCCTCAATGTTTTTAAAGTGTAATAATGTTTATAGGTTCAACAGTCACTAACAGAACATTGATTAACTGACCTTCGGTCTTTACAGTAGTGTGCATATAATAATATAAGGAAAAATGTTACATTTACACACACACAAAAAAAAAAGCGTTTTTGTCACTATCTTTCTTACAAAATGTCATACAACCAGATATCATGACTGCCTTTATTCACCTACCACCTGTGTATTTGGAGGGTGGAACCTGACCTACTCATCCATTAATCTTTCAAATTAAGTATGCCATGTCATTTAATAGAAGATTTTACAGTAAAAGGCACTGTGTATGTAGCACCAATCCTCTTCCAAAATTCAATGTAAAAATGTAAATTTATAACTTTAAAGAAGTGTAAGAAACGCTTACATTTCACTTATCACGAGGGCATCATGATCCTTATTCATGCGGCAGCTAACTCCCTCCCAAGCATCCCAGTTAGTAGGAGCACAAGGATCACCATTCCAACCCATTCTATCAGGAACACGAAGTGACTCTTTCAACGCTTCCATGGCAATTACTACAAAAGGGTCCCCAGTCAGTAATCAACGATTCTTGGGGTTTGCTTTCAGCTATCAAAATCTTAAATATTTCCCTCCTCCTCGGTATAGTCCACATGAGTAAAAATTATATTACCAAAAAAGTAATCACATTAACCCTTTAAAACATTCATCATTATATCGCTAACTTTCCTCCCTAATTATCTTTCCATTAACGTATCAACCACTTACAAGCATAATTTCAAATGCCAAAAAGAAGGCCAAAAAGCAAAATTCATATTTCTTTTGAGTATATGTTACCAGATCCGTATATAGTAAATGTCCCAAAATGTCAGCAATATACCTTGTTGAGGCACGGTAGAAGGATCACTGGGAACCAAAGCATAATTTTCAAGCCCACTAATCAGAGGGGCACCTACTGCAGCCACAAGCTTCACACTCAACACACTACTGCTCAAATTCCTTACTGTATAGTGCCAAGTAAACGCAGCAAGGCTTCCTACCTGCTTGTATATGTCAATCCTAGTTACATTTTTGCCATTGATCAACACATCGAACACCCTCTCCCCTGCCTTCTTCACGCTTGAATCAATTTCCGCAAAATGCAACCACACCAAGTAATCCAACTTCGCGTCCACATTCAAATTGTACTCCAACATACCATCTTCTCCACCCACGGTCACCGCCGACTGATACAACTTCATCGGGAAGTAATTGGGCTTCTGTTCAGTCCCGCTTATGGTGTTCCTCGTGGATATAGCCCTGACACTGTCGCGGTTGTGGGAAATCGAACTCAAGGCACCGGAATTTGATCGGAATTCCAAATCGGACTGCCATGACCGACCAAAGAGATCAGTGTCATTGCTGAATCCGGGCCCCCATTGTTCAGTCCCGCAAGATAACCTTCCATAATTGACGAGAACGTGCTTATCTCCAATACTCGTCGAATCGTAAGACAAGGGATCGACATGAACGAGCTCAAGAGAAGAGATTATCGGAGGATCAGTGGCAAAGCTGTAAAAGCAAACATCAGCCTCGCCGTCCCTAACGTAGGCAAAGAGATCAGAGTACGCGCCACCGCGAGCTACAGGTTCTGGCCAGGGGGAGCGCCAGCTGAAGACGACGGTGCCCTCAACGGCGACGTCGAAGGAAGGAGTGTGGAACTTGCCATCGTAGTTGTCATAAACGACGAATGTGCGGAGAAAGTAGCGGCCGGAGGGGAGAGAAGGGAGAATGTAGCAGTTCTTCTTGCCGTAAGAGACGGGGAAGAAGCGAAGAGTCTTCTCGTAGGAGTAGTGGAATCGGAGTGGCTCGGAGACGACAGAGGTGGCACCGCCGGTGAAGAAACGGTCGGAGAGCCAGGTAATATTGAATGGGTCGGTGGTGTTGACGGGGCTACCACAGTCAATGTGGTAAGATAAACCTGTGAGAAGGATAAGAAAGCATTAGAGCTAAGAGAAGTTAAATGGGTGATTGAATTAATATTACATATGCGCAGAGAGATTAGAGGTTACCGTAGGAGTAGGGTGTAGAGAAGGAGGCGGAGGTGGAGATGGAGATGAAGGTGAAGAGGAAGCAGAAGACCAAGTGGGGGAGTGACATTTTCTGTGTTGGAGTGGGAGTGGAAGTGAAGACATGGAGGAGGGAAAGTGAGGAACGGCGGTGGCTAATGAAGAAAGAGAGATGAATTTGAATAGATTTTTTTCTTTTTAAGAATTTGAATAGATTGAGTTTATAAAAAGTTGGATATATTAAGAAAAAAATATACTTTTTGACGAAAAATATATATTTTGTTTATTTAGGTTTTAAACATTAAAAATATATGATTTAGATCTACATTATTTAATTTTTAAATTTCATAAATATATTATTCAACTCTTGAAAAGTTAAACTTATGTACTAATTAAAACTAATGAGTAACGAGACAAAAATTTTTTAGAATTAAATCATAAATTTTCAAGATTTAAGGATGTAAATAATTAAAAAATATATTTTTAAGAATTAAATTATATATTTTTAATATTTAGTGAAGTTGGGAAAAAAAGATAAATGTCATTTGCATAATTCTTAGAAATCATTTTTTATTGTTGTAAGCTTTGATTGTATTATTTTGTATAACTATATATTTGATAGAAATTTAAAAAAAAATTGACTTGCCTTTAGAAAAAAAAAATTAAATTTTGAGATACATTCTAAAATTGTTGTAAGTTTTAAAAATCTAAATTCTTAAAAAATTGACATATCTAGAATAGGTGTTAGCTTTTCAAGTTTAACATTTTAAAATTTTAGATATTCCATCTACTTATAATAATGTTTATCAATAATTATTATGAATCAAAATGTAATTTAACTACAATTATTTTGAATTTTTTTGTAATTAATTTTCAAAGTACCTACAAAGTCATAGTTGTTTTTAACATATATATATATATATATATATATATATATATAATATTTTCAATCAAGGCTCTAGACTTTGTAATATTTCAAATAGATTAATTGCAGAGAAATATAAATTACTATGAACAAATACTATTTTGAAGATAGAACAGGTAGTAAAAGTATTATTCTACTTCAAGTAATAGTAATATTTTATTTTTGTTTAAGAAAATTACAGTTGAGAATTTTGAGTTAAAAATATTTATATTACAAGTTCTTATATTTTGAAATTATTTTAAAGAATCTAAAGACTAAACATTTTAACTTGAAATATTGGCCTGTAATTTTGTTATGCAGCTTAAATTTTTTATCCTTTGATCCTTTAAAATAATTTTAAATTTTAATGTCTTTTAATATAAATATCTTTAATTTGATATTCTTAACTGTAACTTTTTTTTATTTTATATTAATTAATAAAAGTTATTTTTTTAATTTTTTTAACTCAAGGGTATTTTAGTCCTCTATTCACTTTTTATTTCTATTCCTATACTATTTGTATTCTATCAAATATCTAAATAAAAAAATATTCATATTCATTCTTATATCATATCAAATATGATTTTAAATAACTAAATTTTGTTCTATTTTCATTTATATTCTTTTTTATTCTCTTAATTTTTTTAAAACTTTATCAAACATAGCCTAAATTGGCAAACATATTTTAAGGCAGTAGGGTAATCTAGTTTCATAAGACTTCATTTATTTTTTTAATACACATTTGGAATAATTATTATTAGTTATTGTGATTTTTCAAAGGGAGTTGATCTATCTTGTCCCATTGATTATTGACAATTGACAATCTCAAAGTCCAATATAGGGAATTTGCATATAGGAGGTATAACTAAATGTTGACATTTTTCCTACTTTTGTTTTATCAATTAACATCAAACAGTAATGAAAACACAAAGATAATAACTACTAACCACTCTAGTTGAAATGGAACCAAGACTAACTACCATATTTGCATTTGTTGGGAATAGTTGACAAATGAATTACCAACTTCATGAGATCAATTGAAGTTGTTACCTAATATGCTAACTTTATCATCATATTTTTAAAAGCAGAAGTCCTTGAGATAAATGTGTTTAGTATAATAAAATAATTAGTGTCGATATTAAGAAAAAGGCATAAGATGATGTTATTTTATTTGGTATCTCATTCATATATGTCATTAAATAATTATGAGAAATTCACTATTTTATAATTTTTTATAGAATATTAATTGTATTTTTTTTGTAATAATTCTTAAATATCAAATTAAACATAAAAATTTTACATATCATAATATTTATATTTTGATATCCATAACATAATATCTGTTTAAAATACGAAAAATCTTAAAATAATAATATACCAAACTTCTAAATCAATTTATATACACAAAACTAATATATATAAACATATTAGTATTAAACGTTCATTCCTATTGGTTTTGCATATATAAATTAAGGTAGCATGTTGATATGCAGCCGTTCGACTTGTTTGTATGATCTACCAACTGCGATTTGAAGATGGAGGTCTGTGACCAGTTACAATTGATAGGTTATTAGATGTAGCTAAATAGAAAAATCATATTAATTTTGATTTTAGAAGAATATATTGTAAGCCTAGATTATAAATAACATACATGAATCACTTACAAAAAACAACTTCATCTATAAATCATCAAGTATATGAGTACCAATATGAAATTCTCATATCGTAAACCACAATTTCTACTCATCATCTATAAACGTGAGAGGTTAAAGTGGGAGTACAAACAACGTACCTTCTTTCATGATTAAGAGTCAGAAATTTAGAAGTCCAAGTCAAACCTTTTATAAATGAGGAGCCCGAAGGCAATTATCCAGCAGATGTGGTGATTCAGTAATGCTCTCTTAATGAGGAAAATCATTTGTCTGCCAGGAACCTTTTCAATGCGATAAAGTGGTCAGTTTAACACTCTGAGTCTTCTCGCCAAAGAAATCATATTGTTAATATGCGATAACTAACCCAAAACCTACAACCTACCAATTACTGCCTCAATGGCAAAATTGTAACTAATAAGAGAATAATGAGGATTGTTATAACTTTAGAAACAAAATATTCTTTATTTGAATTTAATTAATTTGATTCTAATTGTTAAAATATTTTATATTCTCTCACTTGATTTGAATAATGTTTTGTCATATTGCATGTTCATGAGAAAATTAAATTCATATTACAAGAATTATAATGGCAAATCTTCCAATCAATTAATATTATTTTTTATGTATCACTTGCAACCTGTCTTTAAACTTAATGTGGTATTTATTTTTATGAATAAATCTCAAATGTTTATTTAAATTCTAATTTAAATGTTTATCAATTTTACAATATATATATACATAAATGATCATATATAACAAATCATAAATTTAAAATTTCAACACTTAACGTACTTCTATTATATCAAATATTGTTTAAGGCCCTTAGGAGGCATATGATTTTTAAAAACTTTAAGATGCATTCATTTAGTTAATGGATCAATTAATATTTCTTTTATTCAAATGTGTTCTATAATTATTTAATTAGCTCTAAACCATTCTTTTAAGACTAAGTATTTAATGTCAATATATGTTTATTTGATTGACTCTTACTTTTGTTATTCTTAATAAAAAAAATAGCAGCTATTTGTCACAATACACTCTAATAAGCCTAGAGATTTAAATTTGAAATTTTAAGTCCGGTGATGAAATTCCTTAGCTATATGCCCTATGAACTTGTCTCAAAATAAGAGATAAACTCAACTTCTATAATAAAGCTAAGTAATAAGGATTGTTTTATATTTTTTCATAGATAACTCCATCAATTAGCCGAAAAACATATCCAAATGTTGACTTCTTTATTTCACCATATCCTACCAAATTTGAGTCTAAATAACCAAGAACATCCAAGTTGTTAGCTCTCCAATAAGTAAGCTTATATCCTTTTGTATCTTGAAAGTGCCTCGTAACTTTTTTTGTAACTTTCCAATGATTCATTTTAGGATTACTTTGATACTTTTCCAACATGCCTATAGAAAAAGCTATGTCTGATCTTATGTAGACTTGGGCATACATTAGGCCTCTAACCGTTGAAGCATAAGGAACATTTTTTATCTCTTTATGTTCTAGCTCATTATTCAAGCATTAAAATAAGCTAAATGTGTCCCTTTTCACAATGGGCACAACATTAGGTAAATAGTTTTTTATTGAAAACTGCTTAAGAACTTTATTAATGTAGTCTTAAGATACCGTGACACCTATATATCTTTATGCCTATGATATAAGATGTCTTACCCATATTTTTTGTTTCAAAGTTTCCAAACAGAAATTATTTCACTTAATGTAGTAACCCCAAGTCACTTGATGCATGTAAAACACCATTTACATATAAAACCAAAAATATGATCTCGCTTCTACTACTAATACTGTGGTATATACATTGATCCAAGATATTCTTAACAAAACC
Source organism: Erythrophleum fordii (assembly GCA_032878935.1). Taxonomy (NCBI): domain Eukaryota; kingdom Viridiplantae; phylum Streptophyta; class Magnoliopsida; order Fabales; family Fabaceae; genus Erythrophleum; species Erythrophleum fordii. Next base: position 7,571,071 of record JAVQMF010000029.1, read on the forward strand.
AAAAAATGTGATTACATTAAGGAATTTAAGATACCATTGTTGTGAGCCTTGCTTAAGACCATAGATAGACTTTTTCATATTGCAAACCAAATTCTTACCAGCACTAAAAATTAACCATGTAAGCTATTTTATATATACCTCTTTCTCAAGTTCATCATTAAGTAAGGTCATTTTCACATCTATCTAATGCTAGAGCCATGATGATACATAAATAATTTTTTTTTAACACTGGAAAAAATGCTTCTATGTAGTCAATTTCTTTCTTTTGGTGAAACCCTTATCAATTAATCTTGCCTTATAGCATTTAATATTCCTTATTATGTCATTCTTGGTCATATAACCCCATTTACAGCCTATTGGCTTGGTTCCATTAGGTAACTCTAAAGGGCCCCGACATTAATATTTGCCATAGATGTCATTTCATCAATTATAGCTTCATGCTACAATTTGTAGTTTTCACCATCCATTGCCTATGAAAATGTTATAGGGTCATTATTGTAGTTAGACTCTATGAGGTACACTATTGTATCATCAGGAATCATTTATTTCCTATTCTTGGTTGATCATCTCAATTTAACCTATTATGAAGGTTGAGACTGCTCAACAAGAATATCTTCTATCATTACTTGATTAGCCTCATTGAAAATTTGTTGGAAATTTGATAATGTTTTTGTTATTTTGAATTTATTTTGTAAACATTTGGGTCGACATGATAAAGTTTTATATTTTAAATATTTTTGTAATCAATACATACTCATCTATAATATTTGGACAAGAAAACTTTTGATTAATGATATATATTTAAGTTTTGAGAAATATGTACATTGCCTAATTTAATATAAACATTTTTATAAATAATATTATTAACTAAAAAGTTACTTACCAATATTAAAAAAAATGTACAGGAAATATGGATTAAAAATTATTAATGATGCTTTTTTCAATGGTTAGAATTGCAAAAAATGTAATCCATGATTATCATTTTTAGTGGTCATCAAAATCGTTTTAAAATTTTGGCAAGAATATCTTTTATAGTTAATCACTATCAAAAATATTATAAAATTTTTATTGATAGTTATTAATCATTGAGAATACTTTTTTTAATAATACTTTTGTTGATACTTATCATTGATTAAATGACCATTGATAAAACAAATATAGTCAGCCAAAGATTTTTTTTTTATATGCTTGTGACCTATGAAAATAGCTTTTTTTTTTTCTTTTATAGGGTATAGATTCAATTTGTACTTCATGAATGAATTATTCCACAATAGATCTTAAATTTCATTAATCATAATAAAATGTGGAAAGTGATGTATAAAATATGGAGAACAATTGTTCATTTTATGATAAGAAATACATTTTGATGTACTAAGAAAGAAATATGAAAATACACCATTAGTAAAAAATATATAACTCAATAACTGTTTTAAATAGCCCAACATAGTAGAAATTGTTTTAGGTTTACTACAAAACTTTATTGCCAAAGCTAAATTATTCTTATGCATTTGGTTTAGTTGAGTATAAGTTACTCTTGGCAACAAAATTTGTAAGGAAAGACTATAAATTGTAGTAAGAACATAGCAAGAATACAACACAAGTTATAAATATATTTGTTTTTCTTCTTTGTTGAGTATAATGAAGATGAAAATTGAAACTCCATTTAAAAGAAAATCAAAGAGAAAAGAAACTCACTTGTAAATTCCATCACTATTGGCCCTAAATTTTTGATATAATTTTAAATTATTTTAATGATAATAAAACTTTTAAGTTAAATTTATAAAAGATTCAATTAAAAATAATTAAATATTATTTATTATCTTATTGTATAATATTTTGATTAGACTATGTTATCTAAATGAATTGTTAATCTTTATATTGTTTTGCATTATCTTATCGGGCTTCATTACTTAACATATAATGTAGCAAAAGAAAATAAAATTTGTGAAAAGGTGGCATGTTGCAATGAAATAGGAAAAGTCTTTTAATGGAATAGGTTATTCTAATGTTTATTAAAAAGAAAGTTTGTTAGTAACAAAGTACTTTTAATGTCTTATTATAATATTTTAAAATTGCTTAAAAGCTTTGTGTAGTGTTTTGTGCAGAGAAAGAAAAAGCACATATTATGTCAATTTTGTCTTAAACCCACTTAATTCAAATTTGTTGACTCGTCATAAAAAGACAAAATAAACAAATGAGTTAAAAAAAAGGGTCTGAAATCATACAAGAAAACTAAAACATTAGAATACATTTATTCTTATCCTAAAGTAAAAAATGTTTTTGAACATGTATAATAATTCTACATGATGCGTCATTTCACATGCAAAAAATATTATATCAAGTAAACGTAACTTTTCATCTAATTTGTTTAAGACATTGATTGTGCATTTATTAAAGAAAAACAAAGTAAAACAAAGCATCATTCTCTTTGTCTCCAAATTCTATGGTTGGAGCTAAAAAAAAAGAGCTAAATTTATCAGCCAAAAGTGTGACTTTTTAGCCTCTATGACTATTTCTACATCTTTGCTTTCTAATGATATTTTTTTTTCTCTCCTTCAACTGCTACTTTAGAAGGTGCTCTCCAAGAAATACATTTTGAAACTTCTATATAAGTGAAAGAAGATGAATAAGAGAACACATAGATTAAAGTAGAAGGAAAGAAAAAAGCCAAAATCATATTTTAGTTTTCCTTTGTTCTTTTTATCTTATCTAAGTTTAATGTTTGATTTTATCTAACTTAAGAGAGTTTAAAGAAATAGTAAACTTATCGTAATCATTTTCTTAATAAAGATTTCAAATTTATCCTCATATCATTTTATAAAGTGAGTTCAAAATAAGATTAGCGAAAATATTTTGAAGAAAAGAATTTTTGATAAGTTTGTATAAAATTTAAGTGTTATATTAGTTTGAGGTAAGTTTAAAAATTTTATATTGGTGATAAGTATGTGTAAAATCATTTAGATTGTTGTGTAGTTATTTTAAACCTTAAGTGTTATATTAGTTTGAGGTAAGTGATATATGAATATTTGAATTTCATTTTAAATAGATTATTGTGTAGTTATTTTAAACCACATGTATACTATCTTTGGTTACCAATGCCCATCAATAAATTTATTAAGATTAATCGGATTGATTGTGTGTATATCAAGAAGATGCAGTTGCTATGAATAAGTTTGAAAATGCATAGAGAGAGTATTATTAACTATTTTGTATTACCAATATGATATTCTAAATGCTATTGTGATTTGATTGTTTGGTTTTTTTGACATTGTTACTACAGTGTCAAAAAGTAAAAAAATGTGAACCATAATTTCTATTTCTTTATATGCTTAATCTCTATTAAAAAATTGTTGAAGGAGCAAGAGGTACAAACCCCGCATCCCCTTTAAAACATTAAAAAGATCACAGAACTATGTTCAATAAAATAATAAGGAGGTGGGAGGAAAGAGTAGGAGGCGTTGAGGAGAAAGGGGGGCTTTTATATATATATATATATATATATATATATATATATATATATATATATAATTCATTGATAAAGTTATATTTTTAATAATAATTTAATTCTTTTTAATTTATTTACATAAAAATATTGTTTAGTTTTATTAAGAATCTTATAAAAAAAATAAATAATCTCAACTTGTTTAGAATAATGGACCAACTTAGTGTAATAACAAATTCTTTATTCTATTAACTAAATAACATAGCATATTATTAAAAAAAAAAGAATTTATAACCCCATCCATTATTTTAAATAGTACTCTACATTATTATTAGACTAAATCTCATTGTTTATTTTTACCTATAAGTTTTTTTACAGTGAATAAATAAATATTAATAATAAAGAGTGATAAAAAATATTTATTGAAATATTTTTTTATTGTAAAAAAATTATAAATCTAGCCTTTCAAGTTTTTTTTTTTTTAAAAAAAAATCTTATTTTTTATCTTAAAAAAACATGAAAGGTGTGGTTGCTTGAGTTATGACTGAAAAAAAAAAAGAGGTTTAGTTTAGTAATAATGTGTTTTATTATTTAGAATAATAGATGATATTACAATTTTTTTTTAATAATATATTGTATTATTTAGCTGATAAAATAAAGAATTTTTTATTGGATTATATTAGTCTGTTATTTAAAATAAGTTAAGATTTTTTTTGGTATAAGGTTCTTGATAAAACTAAAAAAAACATTTTTTATACAAATAAATTAAAGAGAATTAAAGTATAATTAGGAATATAACCTACCTATTGAAATCTAAATATAACCTAACCTAATGTATTATTATTAATCATATTTTAATATTTTATATTGAAAACTAAATAATATATTATATTAATTTTATATAATATAATAATATAGATAATATTTATTATATAATAAATATTTTATATGGATAAATCCCCCAACACCCCACTCCTTTATTATTTTAGTGAACATGGGTCACAAACCCCGCGTTTTTTAATTTTTTCAATGTTTTGTTGGGTTTGTAACTCTGCGCTCCTTTAAAAAGTTTTTTTTTAAAATTAAGTATATAAGAAAATAAAAATTATAATTGTGTGTCAAAGTTTTTACTTTTTCACATTGTAGTGACAATTTCAAAAAGTCTTAATTGTTCAGATATCAAGAAAAAAATTTGAAAATTTGAAAAGTGATAGCTATATTTAATGTATAACCCAAATCACGGCATCAAATCTAAATATCAGTCATATTGCAATTGGTAAAAAATATAAAAAATAAAAAGCACGTACCATTTCCCATTTTACAATTAGTTAAAAACTGCATATACGCAACTTGTGCATGTCCAATCTTATCATGGATCTGGATCCTCTGGATCCCCTACTCATCCTTTGAGGATGAGTAAGTGCTTTTCCAAATTTGGACTGTCCAGATTTAATCTGAATGGTTCAGATTTATTTTTTTATTTTTAAAAAATTTTTAATTTATATTATTATTATTTTAAAATATGACAGTTAAAAAATTATTTTTATTTTTTATTTTATATTTTTAAAATTAATAAAAATATAAAAATTAAAAATATCAAATCTAGACCATTCAAATTTCATTCCAATAGTTTAGATTAAGATGAGTAGGGGATAAATAGAGAAAGGATGAGTAGGGGATCTGAATTCTCTTATCATCTAGGACTGCTTTTTTTTCATTATTAACCGCCATTCTCATTTATGTTACATCTGTAATAACGAAACATATACAAATAGAAAGATATTAAACGAAAAGCAGGAAGCAAACTTGTTGAAATACATTACATGCTTATAAAATGTCTAACGATTAGTCCACAAGAGTTCTTGGGCAGAACCGTCTCCAACATTAGCCATACTGGTTTGAAATATACCTCGAAATAGAGGTTGGGTATTTTCTGGCAGAATATACGATAGACTAAACAACAATGAGAAGAATAACATGGAGAACAATGAGAATAATATCATAAAGGAAGAGTAACATAAAAATGGTGGGATCTTGCTGTAAAGAACAATACAAAGAATAAACACAGGATTTTTTAGTGTAAAAATGATCAAAATAGCATAAAAACATGATTTATAACGTAAAAATGGCAAGATTTTGAATTTGAAAATAGAAGGCGCAATAATAACTATTGTGTACTACGAATGTGATTTTGTATTAGATAACAAGTTTTATGCTTTGATTATTCAATATCAAGAAGAGAATATGGAAATGAGAGTAGTCATAGCTGTATTTAATGCATAGATTCAAAATTCTTGTTTTCACATTACTTATTTAATAAGAAGTGAACGGATCCTCTACATTAAAGGATATTACACTATGCTATGCAGTAAATGCAATCGCTATGATTTGCTAAATCGAATTATTCACATTGTGTCATGTTGCTCCAAATAGTGCTAATTTAATTTTCTTATCAAGACCCGCCGAAACCCGATGCAGTGCATCGTTTTGAATTCTCCAAAACTTCCCATTAACCTAGTGCGTGTTTGGTTCAGTTTTTACTTTCCTCAAATCGTGATTTTGGCCAAAACAACAAAATATAGTTTCTGCATTTTGTGGGTTGCAAACCGTGGTTTGGGAGTCTCCAAAAGTGTTTCCAAACACAACACTAGTAGTTGAAGGAGATGAAGAAAAAGAACTTGGGATCTCGTTTGCGAAGAAGACCCAGTAGTTTAAAAAGACAAAGAAATGTAGGGTCTATTTGATTTTATTATGATTTTTAATGTTTTTAAACAGATATTTTTTAAAATAAATTTTGAATACAAAAAAGTTAAAAAATTTGTTTAAATCATTATTTTGAAAAATTGGTCTTCTTCACCTTTTTTTTTTTAATTTTGCATAATAAAAGTTAACAAAACATCTAAAAGATATTTTTTAATCTTTTTGTTTCTAAAAACACAATTCTATTTTTATATTTTACAAAATATTTTATTAAAAACACATTATCAAATAAATTTTTTTATTTTTTTTAAAACACAAAACTATTCTAAAAATAGGAAATTAAACTGGCCTATAGAGACTTGGGGGATATTTGATTGTGTTTTCTGTTTTAGTGTTCTTCGAATAATTCTTTAAGATAGTTTTTTAGAACTATTTTTTAAATAAAAAAACAAAATATCTGTTTGAATGATTGTTTTAAAAAATATATCTGAAAACAAAAATTATTTACGATTTTGCCATTAATGAGCTTCTTGTTCCCCGTCCCTCTATTGGTTTTTAAAAATCAAAGATTGAAAAATACCCCAAGAGTATTTTCTTTTTTCTGTTCTAAAAACAACCATCATTTTTTTTTATTTTTTAAAACAATCCATTCAAAACAAGTTATCAAACATGCTTTTTTGTTTTTTTGTTTTTAAAAATTAAAAATTGTTCCCAAAACATGTTACAAAATAGCCTCTTGATTCCCTTTTACTTCTTTAGGTCTTGTCATTCTTTTGGTTCCTGAAGAACTAATTGTATTTTTGCTATTTTTCCTCATCCTTCTTGTGGTTCTGTTTTACTATCTTTTGAAAGTTGGCATTGAAATTATGATTTTTTTCCCCATTTGCCATAGATCTACTCAATACAAAGAAGATAAAGTATGGAACCATTTCTTAATGGCTTATTTCACCACATTCTCGTGGCAAATGCTAAAGTTTGGCATTGTATTTTGGTTCATCTCATTAAACCAAGTTTTTTAACTTTCTAGATTAATTTTGGTGGAATTTTTTTGCTCATTTGCTAAATGCTAAATGCTCATGGTAAATGTTGAATGTTGAATTTTGGAATTTTTGCACTAGTTTTGGAAAATCTTTTACATTTTTGGATTGATTTAATTTTTTTCTCATTTGGAATGTGATGTTTACCCATTATTCCCACTTTTTGATTCTTCAAACTAGTATGAGTTATATCAATTGTATCATTAGCAAAGAAAATAAAAGGTTAAAATGTGCCAAATTATTTTCACAAATTCTTATAAAGCATAACATCATTTGAAGAATAACACTAAAAAAAGTTTTGTTTTGCTTTGAAAATTGGATTTGGAATGAATTATGATTGCATCATGTGAATTTAGGTACATAATGTTGGAACAAAATGTGAGGAAGCCAACAGTTGATTATAAGCATACCATCTATGCCAACTTGATTCTTCTCTTCTCAAAACACATGGAAATAGAAGCATCGTGTTCATTTCCTTAATTGCAGGTCTATCAAATATAAGTACTAGAACCATTTGATCCCTGGTATACAAAAACCTCACTAATGGAACATGTAATGCTCTTACATCATGTTTATTTTGTATGGTTTAATTTCTGCTCCAAGGCCATATTGCTTTTGCTTTGTTTTATGATAAACCTGGATGTGAAAATTAGTTAGACACTATATTAATATGTGGTTAACTCATTATTTAATATAGGTATACCCTAAATCTATAATATTGTAGATCTATGTTTATGACTTTTTTTTTCCTTACATGACAAGTTTTAGAGAATTGTTCTTACAGTGCCCAAAAATGGAATTTGTCTATTCCCACATGTAAGTTTTTCTTATATAGTAGCATAAAGTCCAAGTGGAAGATCTGATGGTATGTTTGTAATATTTTAGAAGATTAAATTCCTCTTTCTATTGCTTTTATTAGATTAACTTCTAGTATGGAGATCTATTCGAGGGGTTGAGCAAGTATGGAGAAATTCCTCTAATTTATAGATGTTGTCATGCTTCTATTTCACAATAGAAAGGGAAAAGAATTAGCAGCCTACTCTTTAGACATTGCAAATGTTAGAAAAGCAACTAGAAGAACTAGCAATCATGTTGCAAAATAGAGTAGAGCAACAAATGAAATTCCAATGCAATGTATTTTTTGTACTTTGAATTTAGAATAGCTAAGACTATAACATGCAATGTATTCTATTAAAGCATTTGTAATATGAATTTAGAATAGGCAAGGTTTTGTACTTGAACATCTTTTGTATTTAAATATTTCAATATAATAATACAAGAATTTTGCTAAGTTGTGACAATATCACTATCATATACAAAGTTGATCTCTAAATCTATTACTTAACCATCATGCTTGTTGACATTTGAATGCCAAATTTTGTAGCTTTGTTTTTGTATTATTATGTAGCAATTTGACCTCTTTTTGACATGGTTTTACCCATATAAAACATGGCTTGTGACATTTCTTCAACAGAAATTTGTTCTAGCAATATGCAACATAATTATATAACATGTGCAAGAATTTGTTCCAGCAATGCAACTAAATTGAAAAGATAATATCATAAGTCAATATCGTGTATTATTAAGGATTAGTGATAGAAGAGGAAGGTATGAGAGAAGACAAGCCAAAGAAGTGGATAAAAGAATATATCATTTGAATATAAAAAGAAATTTATAATTCTTTTATATAGCAAATTGATAGCTAAAAGAATTTACAATTGAGTCTCCCTATAATAGTGCTCCTCTATATGTACACTTTTGAGTTATCTCAACTGTACAAAAACATAGATTAGAATCAGAAACATTGAACACCATAGCTTGATCTCTTTCTAAACTAGCATTCAACTCTTTCATTGACAAAGGGAAGCCATTCAAGTCCACTAGTTTTCTCACGATCATAGGATATGAAATGAAAACAAAATTATAAATCCTTACCAAAAGGGAATTGATGAATTTCTAATCCTTTAAAGCTAGGAAACGATCTTCATGCACTCACCTAAGATGTCAATTCATGTAGAACCAAGAAGCATTAAAAAAAAAAGCACCAAAAGAAAAAGAAAAATGGTCTAAGTTGACACAAAAAGAAGGTTACGAGAAAAATCTTTATCAACAGAATAACATAGAAACAGTTTTGTAGTTAAAGTTACACCCCAATATTCAAAATAGAGCATTGATAATCATTTCATACTTAGCATTCTATTTAGGGCACTTATGAATAAGACAAGTAGTAGAATGATTTATGCATTGCATTTTCTCAGTCATAGTGAAATTCAACTCCCTTAACTTCAAAGACAACCAAAATGTATTAACCTACATACATATACTTTCAAAACTAAAATGAACAAAATTGTATTGAAATTGCACTTATGGCTCCTGCTATCCACACCCAAAATACATTTGCTTCTTGATATAGGCATTTAAATTTTGATTCCAAGAGGTTCAACAAATTAGTATAATGCTTATTTTTTTCCTCAAAGTCTTGATCAAGTTATAGTTCAATAGTAATGGAGGTGAATATGGTGATTGATCAAGTAAGGGTTTAAAAAATTATAAACATTCATTGAAAACCTTACTTACCCACCTCCATTACACTTTTGGGGCTGCCACAATCAAGAACAAATAATGATTAACAAAGATGTATTACCAAAATTTAGTGCACTGATGAAATCTAAAGTTAATAACGATGAAGGATAATGGGATTTAAAGAAAATGGCTAATACCAAAGTTGGATGAACATGACAATGGCAAGCTCAAGGGATTTGCAAAGAAGTAAAGAATGAGAGTGCTGCATTTTGCAAATCCTTGGGCATTTTGATTGCTAAATTTAGCAAAAAAATACACTTACTAAATGATATATCAAATTGTGGATGATGTGATTACTTGGATCATATTTATTGCACTAGATGTAGTAATCTCCTTTAATGTAAAGGATCTGATCAGAAGAAGGGATTTCGAGTTATTTAAGCAATGCTGCCTTAAATGCACCATATGGAACTTCTAAATTATTATATAAGGAGAAGATGTTTAATTAGAATTGCTAGATAAAATGTGTGAGGAATTCTTACATATTTCAAGAGTGTCATGTTTTTTATATTTTTCTTTAATAAAAAGATATCACATCACACTAAATGGAGCTCATATTTCTTTTCATTTTTTTCAAAAATAATTTTGCAATGCATAAATGTTAGACTTATTAGTAATTAATGGAATATTTTCATAGAGAAAAATATAATTAGCTGATGAAAGAGGAATTTTGATAAAATAGAGAAAAATGTGGGTTCTATTTAGTGTGATCTAATGTCCCTTTATTAGAGAGAATATAAATGATATGGCACTCTTTGAGTAAGTAAAAATTTATCTCAATATGAGTGGTGGAATTCATTGGCATACATGTATCTTGTTGACAGTGGGACAAAATGGATGGTGCACTACATACTTGTAAATAATATGGGTGCCTCTATGAAGAACAAGATAAAGAGTGGAGTAGATCCTTTCCATTTGACTATATCTGTGCAATCGAATGGATCTAGTCATTGGTGCAGTCTAATAGCTTACCAACTGACATATGCTTTTGCATTTTTTTTAAATTAAAAGGTGTTTTTTTTTTGCTTGCTCTAAAGGTGCAAAATAACACCATTTTTTGTAGACCAATATGTGATCATATGAACAAAGCATACCCATTTAAAATGTAGAGAAAGAAGCACACATGCAAAGAATAAAGTACACCATTTGAGATATAAGAAAAATACAAAGGTTCTATTAGATTGAAGCTCACAAAATAAAACGTGGTTGGCACCAAAGCTTGAGTTCTCCCACCATTTTAATAATATGTGCAAAACTGGTTAATTAAAACTAAGAAAGTTGGACTACATTGGGTGAACAAAAAAGAGGCAGGCTTGATTTTCTCTCATGTTTTATATAAAGTGATAGAACTTAATGCTTAAATCCCATATGAAAAATCCTTGAAAAAGTCTCTTTTGTCTTAAAGTTGCTTGCTTGTCCTTTCTTTTAGGGTAGATTTTTCTATTAGAAACTTAATATTTGTGAGGTATATGTTTTGTGACTAGCATTTTGTATGTTTCACTATTGGCTTTATAGTGTGCAAGCTTATAAAGATAGCATTTTTTGTCTCCATAGAAATAAGTACACCATACCCACCTCTATTTTGAAAATTCTTTTATGTTTTTTTTTTTTTAAATTTGGAATAAAGATTGAATTTTCTCATGTTAAGGCACACCATTAATGGAACATTTAATGGAAGTCAAGTTTTTTTAATTTTATCTTTTAGTAAACTTTTTACTTTTATCTTTCAATAAAGTTTATATTCATTTTTTATTTTATCTCTCTCTTGTGAATGTTGACGGGAAGCCTATAATAGAAATAGAGTTTGAAAATGCAAAGGTAGCTTGGAATTATTGGGTTGAATATGGTAAGAAAGTTGGATTTGGAGTTAGAGAGCAATATGCTAACAAGAATAAAGATAGCTCCTTTAAATAATGTAGATTTGTTTGTTGTAAGGAGGGTTTATTGGCTTCAAACTAGAAATGGGTGTATGGCAAGATTATCATTCACAAAGAAGAATGAACTATTTATTGTTCATGAGTTTGTAAAGAAATATAATCACAATCCTCATTTCCCAAAAGCAATAGATATGCTAGTGTCTCAATGTCACATATCCTACATTCAAGCACATGAGATAGAGATGGTTGAAGACTCCTAACTTTAGCAAAGTGCCTTGTTTTAATTAATAAGCACACATGTGAGAGGTAGAGCTAATGTTGAGTATATAAGATTGGACATAAAGAATTATCTTTAGTCTAAGAGATAGAAAGGTACGGTTTATAAGGAAATTGGGTGTCTTTTACAATATTTCTAGTAATAGTTGGTGAAGAATCCTTTATTTTACTAGGCCTATCATATAGACATAAAAGAGTAAATTACAAATGTATTCTAAGCCAATGCAAGAATGCCTTTTGACTATAGTTATTTTGGTGATATGGTATCCTTTGACACCATTTATTGTATCGACTATGCACATAGACTACTTGCTTTGTTTTCAACCATGTACATAAACTATATTCATTAATTAAAATCAAGCAATAGTCAAATCATTGCATGAAGTGATGCCTGACACATGACATGGACTATGTACTTGGCACTTAATGAGAAATGGAATCAAGCATTTAAAAAAATTGATGAAAAATGGATCCTAGTTTATGGCTAACTTTAACAAGTATATGTATGAGTATAAAAAGGAACCATAGTTTAAGATAGCTTGGAGCAATTTGGTTGCACAATATAATGTCTAAGAAAACACTTGGATTAGATCAGTATGCACCTTTAAAGGAAAATGGGATGTGTGTTACGTGAAACAAGATTTCACACTCTACATTAAAAGCACATAACTCATGAAAGCATAAATTCAGGTTTCAAGGTGTTTATGAAACTGAAGCTTGACATCATTCAATTCTTTAAGAACTTAAAGAGAGTTATGGAAGAAAAATAGTATAATGAGTTAAAGTGTTTGTTTAATTTGCAACAAAAAGTACAAAGGTTGAAGTATGCATATTCGTAGATGCTTTGACAACTTATAAAAACTTATACCTCCACATTTTTTAACTTGTTATAGAAAGAGTTTGACTTGACACATATTACCTACATAAAGCATAGAGCAAAGATCAGTTACTATTTCAATATGTTGTTACCTTAGTTAATAAAGAAGATAAATAGAAAGTGTCATTTGATCTTAGAGACAAGTCCATTTGTTGTAATTGCAAGAAATTCGAGACTTTTAGTATTCTGTGTTGCCATGCTTTGAAGGTATATAAGGTTAATGAAATTAAGTTTGTGCTTAAACAATATATTTTAAAGAGGTGGACAATAAAAGCTCGTCATAATATGGTATATGATGTGAAGGGAAAGAAGGTTGAAGGATATATTAAATTGGCTAACATAAGAAGTTACAAACGACTTTGCTCGCAACTAATATGGTTAGCCACTAGCATCTTCTATTGTGAAAAAACATGCTTACTTGTAAAAAAAGTTATAGAGGACTTGAGAAAGCAAATCATAGAGATTCATTTGAAACATAGTATGATAGAAAACAATGATATAGGTTCATCTCATTAAGCATAAGTTAGTGAGACCATGCCATAACTAAGAGGATCTAAGAAGAGATTTGATCTATGGAGGAAAAGGCACAGAATAGTTAGATGGATCTTAGTTTTAAGGGAAAAAAAAATCTACCAATGTTATATATAGTTATGCTTATACATATTCACTTTATTCAACTCCTTGTCATCTTTAACAACTTATAATTTGAATACTTATACCTATTTATTTCATTACAGAACAATAAATCTTTAAGTCAAATGTATCGCAACTTAGTCAAATAAGAGAGATGATGTTCAAATTTTACTACTTACCTACCTTATTTTTTTTGTATATAATAGCTTTTTGTATATCACGTTTACAATTTTAAAATATCTCAAATGCAATATAATCTTATTCAACATTCATCAATCTATTACAGCATCAAATCTATCCTCATTACTTTCATCTATCTAGTACAACATTAACCTATAATTCTACGATCTTATACAGTTTAGCATCCTTTGTAAATTTCTATCAGGCAAACAATCATACACTTGGTGTGCATATGTAAGTGGACTTATTTGAAGTGCATTTATAAGCCACCCGCAATCCCAAATTACAAATCCAGCATAATTCTGTTCATCACATCCAAAGTAAAAGTAAAACCGTGCAAGCTTTGTAAAAGGAGCGCAGAAGTGCAGCAAGCTCATGAGGATGAAAACTGATTATTATAGATTGCAAGCATGTTTGAATAGTATTACTTCATTGAACATGAGAGATTAAACATGTTTTTTCTATCTTTATTTATGTAAAGAAGTGCAACAATCACAACCAGCCACTAGAAGTTAAAAAAAAAAAAAAGCTAGCCTTCATTTCAGTTTTTGCAATGCACTTTCTAGATCTAAATGCCTGAGGGTGCAGCTCTGTGTTTTAAATGGGGTGCTTCGTTCATCTGATGGATTTTTCTACAAAAAACGATGCCATTTTGCACCTTCAAAGCAAACCCAAAACAAAAATGTTGCAAAACGCACATGTTTATGAGAAAAATAAATGCAAAGGCATGTGTCAGCTGGCAAACCGTTAGATTACACCAACGGTTGGATCCATTCAACGACACAGATGCAGTCGAGAGGTCCTGCTTCGGATAAGAGGGCGTGCTCCATTTGATGTATATGGTCCCTTTTCTTTGCCGCCATTACTATTTTCCTGAATCATGTAGCTATTATTATTATTTTTAATTCTTTTGACTCAATTTCATTTATTTATATTTTTAATATAATTGGAGTTTTGACTTATAACGAGCAGAGATAACAATTGATTTTTTTAATAAACTATTAGTCTCATTAAATTATTTAAAGATTATATTAATATAGTTATGATAGTAAGCTAATATTAAAAAATTATATTTGAGTAATCCTGGTAATTAAAATACTCTCTCTTCTTTTTACTTAGATAATATAATAAGAATTATACTAAAATATACATTACCATAAAAAAGTCATGTAGTCATTTAAAGGTTATATTAATATTATTTGTGATAATAAATTAAGATTGAAAAGAAGCAAAGTAGGCCAATTAGATAAAATATTTTCTCTTAACCTTATTTATGTAATACAACAAATATTAAACAAGAACATCCGTTAAATTATTCAAAAATTATCTCAATATCATTTTGATAGTAAACTAATAGCAAAAGGATTATTTGAATGACCCAATTAAATAAAATATTCTATCATCTTCTTACTTGTATAATATAACAAATATTATACTGATATATGCACTATAACAAAACTTATTTAGTCATTTAAAGATTACATCAATATTATTTGGATAATAAAATAATGCTAACAAAAAAATTGTCAATGACCTAATTAAATAAAATACTCACTTCTCTTCTTACATAATATAACAATGAGAAAAATAGATGTAACAGATAAATGATGATGAGCAATATCAAGTATTGAACGAAAAATCCATTTAATCATTTAAAAATCACAACAATATCATTTTCGCGATAAACTAATACAAAAAAAATTAAATGATCCCATTAAATAAAATATCTTCTCTTTTTTTTTTTTTACTTTACATGATACAATAAATAAAAAACCAAACTATATATTACCGTAAAACTTATTTAATTTCTTTAAAAATTACGTTAATATTATTTGTAATAATAAACTAATAAAAAAATATTTGAGTGACTAAGTGAGATAAATTTGCAATAAATAATCAATATGGCCAAAAACATGCCTCCGTTTCCCCCAATCAGTGTGGGAATCAAGATCATAAGATGTAGGAAATTTTTTTTTTTTTTTCCAAACTCTCTTTGCCTTGATTGTTCCAAAATAAGAACAACCGTCTTAACATTTATAATAAATAATCTTTTATGATTATGAATCACAGTACGATCTGATGCACTAATTCCCATTAAAGTTGCCCCTACAGATTCCTAATTTGTCCACATGTCATCATCTCGGTCAAATTAAGGTAATTGCCGAAACGTTTTCCTTCCCGTATTTACTTCCATTCATTATCCAGCGACCACTATGGCGCGTGAGTAGCAATGTATAACCAATTTTAAATTGTAATTAAGGTAAGGAAAATCCTCGGCGAAGAATCTGAGCAACAGTGTGAGTGAATTCCACCTCAGTGGCGTTTGCTCCAATACAGACATAATTTCTACCCTATTGCATTTTTTGGTGGGTAAAAATACAATATCTTAATTTTATTTAAAATTATATTTTTATTTTTATTTTTGAATTTTATTCAGTGTTAGTTTAATTATTTAATTATATTATATATTATATTTTTTTAATTTTATTTGATATTAATTTAATTTTAAATTTTAAATTTATCTTTTAATATTATTTAATTATAATTTAATGTTTTAATTCTATCTTGTATTTTACTTTAATCTTTTAATTTTATTTCATTTTAATTTGACACTTAATTTTTAAAAATTATTTAAATATTTTTTCTCCGACACTATTAAATTAAGTTGTTTAACAAAAAAATTCTATGTAACTTATCGGTAAAGTAAAATGAAATTATTAGTTAAATAAAAGGCAAATTGGGTATAATAAAATTGAAAAATAAAAATAAAATTTAAGATAAAATTTTAAAAAATGAAATTATAATAAAACAAAATAAAAAAATAAAAATGAAACTTAAAATAAAATTAAACAACTAAATTTTTGTCAAACAAAGTTATGCAGTGAAAATAAAATCTATAAAAAAATTAAAAAATTAAATTGATATTAAATAAAATTAAAGGATAAGTAAAAATAAGTGACAAAAATGTATTTTAATTTTTTGTGAGATAGATATAAAATCTGGGAAACTTGACCTGCATCAGATCACAGCCGTTCATTCCTCCTACACGTGATCACCCACTAGATTTGCCAATCATTTAGAAACGACAAGGTATGTCTATACAAGTACCTGTTATATGCTTCGCGTACGGGAATAATACCTCCAAAGTCTACATGAATCCGCCACCACACGATTGCACCCCATTCCAACATGCACACACACTTCTAACGCGTTTTTCCAGCCTGGCTTCCTACATTTTCGTTCTCGCGGGCCCCACAAGACTACCCCGACACAAATTAATGTGAAATACCGAATATACCCTTGAGCTTTTAAGGTACCAAAAATGCTACTCTCTCTTATCTCTTCGCACGCTCCCCACCATGCTACCGACACTCCATTGCTGCACTGTCATTTTCGTCTGCCTCTTCGCAGCCGGCAAACTCTGCCTCTTCGCCGCCCTGGGCTCGCCGGCGGCGAAGAGCTCCGGTAAGCTTCCAGTGTTCAGGGAGGCACCGGCATTTCGCAATGGAAGGGAGTGTCCTAAAACGGAATGGTCAACTCCCGACAAACGGGCTCCCAATCCTTCCATCATACACATCGCAATGACTCTCGATGTTACCTACCTCCGTGGTTCCGTTGCCGGCGTCTTCTCCGTTCTGCAGCACGCGTCTTGCCCGGAGAATGTGGTGTTCCACTTCATCGCCACCTCGCACCGGCGTTCGGAACTTCGCCGGATCATCACCACCACGTTCCCGTACCTCAACTTCCACTTCTACCACTTCGATTCGAACCTCGTGAAGGGGAAGATCTCCTACTCCATTCGCCGAGCTCTCGATCAGCCTCTCAATTACGCGAGGATGTATCTCGCCGATCTCCTGCCTACCGGAGTTGGCCGGATAATCTACTTCGATTCGGATCTGATCGTGGTGGATGACGTGGCGAAACTCTGGAACATTGATTTGGGGGCGCGTGTGCTTGGCGCGCCCGAGTACTGTCACGCCAATCTTACCAACTACTTTACGCCCAAGTTCTGGTCCAACCCGGTCTATGCTGCGTCGTTTCGGGAACGGAAGCCATGCTACTTCAACACAGGCGTCATGGTGATCGATCTGTGGAAATGGAGGGAAGGGAGGTACACAGAGAAGCTGGAGAACTGGATGAGGATTCAGAAGCGGTACCGGATCTACGAGCTGGGTTCGCTGCCGCCGTTCTTACTGGTGTTCGCCGGCCAAGTCGAGAGGGTCGAACACCGGTGGAACCAGCACGGGCTGGGCGGGGACAATCTGGAAGGGTTGTGCAGGGATCTTCATCCCGGACCGGTGAGCCTGCTTCACTGGAGCGGGAAGGGGAAGCCATGGCTGAGGCTTGACTCCAAGAAGCCATGCCCGTTGGATAGCTTGTGGGCCCCTTACGATCTGTTTCGTCACTCTTGGTTATTTTCTGACAGCTAGCTGATGACGACGACATACGCCGCCGTGGCCATCGATGAGTCACCCAACTATTTGTTGTTCACTCGTGAGTTTGATCAGTGGACTGTGAAGTGAAGTAGAGAGAGTGAGATGACAAAAGAGGGCAGAAATGTGAAGAAACTAGAGAGACGAAACGGTGACGTAAAGGGGGTTGTTTGGATGCACAAGCATGCAAGTAAAAATGTCCGAAAATTATTATGCAATATAATAATTTAATTTATTTTTGATTATTTTGACAATTAAGTGATTAATATATAGTTGTTTTAGTCTTATGTAGCACTGTCAAATGAATCGGAAATTTAACTTGACTAATTCTGCGTTTAAACCTAGAGAAATTTTCACTAGCTAACTTCTAAAATTATAAAGCATCTATCTTAATTTTACATGTAAGACATTGTTTGCTACTGAAAAAAAACAAAGGTGCTAAAGAGTGCTCTAGATTATTGAGTATATTGCAAATGCCTCTTGTAGGGTCTCTGAAGCTACAGGAGATGCAGTTCTTTTTAGGTATATTTACAATTTCAAAAGGAGGTTAGGAGTTGACAAACTCAGGGTTGGGCTGTCTTTGATCTAGTAATGACACATCAGGGTGTTCATGGGTAGGGCCGCGTTGAACATCTAGTATGCTCGATGTCCGGCCTGATTAAGACATCGAAATTATTTTTATGTCCGTGGCCCTACCGGGCCTGAACAAGTCCGATTTTAGGACAGGTTAGGGTGTTTTAGGATTGCTTAAAATTTTTTTTTTATGAATTAATACTTAATATAAAAATATTTTTTGTAAACTCATAAGCATATACTTCAAAACAATAGGCTTTTAGAATCTTCATATTTTTATCAATAATAAAAAAATAGCTTAGTATTATCAAGCAAAATATAGGTTATATAAACATAATTAGTTTTAGGTAAATACGTGTATTTTTATTATTCAATAAAAGAAATGTTAGTAAACATGCACATTAATAATGAAAACAATTAAGAAATAGAGAGAATTTAAGTAGATAATAAAAATTGCAGCATGTAAAGAGAATCAGATAAAATAAACATACATATATATATATATATATATAAGATGACAATATATTAATAACTAAAAAAAAATTATTAGGGCATGTTGGGCAGAATGTCTTTGCCCGTGGCTCGACTTAACCTGATATAATTTTGTTTAAAATTTTACTTATTTATATTTTTTAGCCCGACCCGACCCGATTAGGCTGGGTTAGGGCAGGCCCTTAGGGCTAACCGGGCCAATGAACATCCCTATAACACATAATTGAACTTTGCTTTAAGTCTGTTTGAACTTCAAAATTCAAAATACAGTATCAAGTCTAACCGACTTTGAGTTTTGAAGCTGGGGTTCAGCATGACCTCGAACTTATTTATAAAATTTAAATAATCAATTCAATAATACATATTTAAATTTCATTCAATACAATTTAAATTAAATTTAATAAAAATATCCCAAATATATTAGGGTAATTTTATTTTTATATAAATATATTATATATTATGTATATTATAAAATGGGCTGTGCTATTTATGAATCTAAGCCCAACTTGTCCTGGTTTATAAAACAAAGCCTTTTTTTTTTAAATCAAATTTAAGCTTTAGACTTAAAAAACAAGGACGAACTTGAGGAGCTTAACAGGTCAAGTCACACAAAATACACAATCTAATTAGACTTGTACTTTTGAGAGAACAAAGGCGTTTCCTACTACTTTTTGGAAACTTACATGGAATTGGAGTCCTGGCAGAATTCACAATTTTTTATTTTGGGCTCACTGCTCATAACTATTTGCATATTAAAGAGTTGATGAGATAGTGGAGTGGGATTAACTAGGCAGTCATGCCTGTAACGATATGGAGAATACCTTAAATGTTTTATGTGATTGTCCTTTTGTGGCTGGAGTGTGGAATAGAATACTTCCCTCACAGCAAATAACTTGTTTTCCCCTCACTGTTTGGTTGGCTTCAAATGTTTAGGATGAGAATATGGTGTGTGGTGAGTTTCAATGACATCTTCTCTTTGATGTTGGGTGCTGGCCTATTTCGAAGTAGAGGAATGCGTGTGCTTTTAATCCAGCTTTGTCTGTCTTGAGATACCCTGACAAATTTATAATACTCTATGTTAAGCATATTGCTTTTGTTTGGACTTGTCCTAATACCCTTGTTCGAACTTTGCCCTTGATGCATGATATTAGATGGTGGGCATCTAACTTGGAGTGGGCCAAATTGAATCATGATGGTGCTAGCAAAGAGAATCCAAGGTTAGTTAGATGTGTTAGCATTTTTGAAGATTTGAATAGATTGTGGCTTGAGGGTTTTGCCAAAAACATTGGTTGGTACTCCTTTCTGGCAAGTGAAAACTTAGGGTACTTTTACTAGTTTTAAGTTAGCTTGGAATCTTAAGTTTTGTAGGATTCATCTTGAGCTTGATTCTCATAGTTTGGTTATACTATTAAATGGGGTTACTTTAAGTCTCACATATCAGAGCAGATTGATCAAGCAAATTTAATGTTTGTCGATAAAGGATTGAAATATCAAGATTTCTCATATCTTTTGTGAAGCTAATAAATGCGTTGATCTTCTTGTTAACCATAATCTTAGTATGACATTAGGATTGCATCTTTTGGTGTATATTCTTTCTTTTTTGTTTTCCCATAGTACTATATAGTTTGTTGTTTTTGTTGTTTAGGCTTTTTACCTTTTTCTTTATATATGAAGATATACAATTAAACATTTAACAATTCAATAATGGAGGCAAAACACTTTGCAACTTCTCCTTTTTGGAAGGTCTTCTTAAGAAAAAGCCTAATTTTCAACAATTTGAAATCTTTTTTCCCCCACTTATGGTTAAGTAAGTTGCAAATCTTAAAGTGACGTCTTCTATAAAGATATTTTATGTGAAAGAAGAAAAAAAAAACTTATAAAGTCTATTTGGAGCAAGGAGAAGAGAAGAAAAAAAATAAAAATTTAATTTGAATATATTCTTTGATTTAGAGTTAAATCTAATATATATATATATATATATATATTGTATATTTAGATTGAGAAAAATAAATTAAAAAAAAACTTATTGGAAATGTCAGAGTTAAAATTTATCTTTTTTTTTTCTTTTTCTATTTTACTCAATTGAAACGTACTTTTTAAAGAAAGATTAGTTTTAGATATATATTTTTTTTATTTTTGCTATCATATTCTTTAATTAAAATATAACAAATATATAATTTAATTGAAGAATTATATTGCATATAATTGTCTGCAAAAATATACATTTGTCATATTATTATTAAAAATTATACACTTATTATGTTTTGATTTAAAAATAATGATAAAAATATAAGAAATTATATATTAGTTTTTTTTCCTTTAGAAAAAAGGATGCTTAACAATTACGATGCGTCAAAAGAAAAAAAGTAAAAATATAAGAGAAAAGGAGAGCGAAGAAGGGGAGGAACCAGTATTGCAAATTACAAGTAGCGTCACATTCTAGTGGGCTAGTAAACCACAGTGAGATCTTTTAGGGCGCGGGATCACGATGAGAATGCACACATAAGCAAAGAAAAAGTAAAAGACTAAATTGTACATATTTTCTCTAAATTTTGTTAAAGTTATACAATTTTTTTTTTTATTTTTTAAATATATATATAGATATCTTCTAAAATGAAAATTTATTCTATCTTTTAGTATAATTTTAAATTTTTTTGACTAAAATATTTGTTATTAATCTAAATAAATATATTTTTAAATAAAAAAATTAAATAAAAAATATTTTAATAAAAAAGATTTAAAATTAAATTAACATATAAGATCATATTTTATTTTTAAAAAATATGTTTTTTATAATAAAAAATTTATATAATTTTAATAAAACTCGACAAAATTTATATAATTTATTCAAAAACCATTAGCAATGATGCCAAAAAAGGGCACGCACAAATGTTTTTGGGTAAAAGGCCATGCACAGTCATAAGAAGCCCAGCCCAAATCGGTATCTACGTGTCATTCGTGGTGGATATTAATCATCAATCCGATTCTAAAAGTTCCAAATCCTCTTCATCCACAAAAATACCTGAAAGAACCGCCAAAAATACAATAGAATCTTGCAAAATAAAATAAAATAAAATTTGATGTTGTGGTCTGAATTGGAAGCAGAATCCTAGTGGAACTTGCTTCTTTTCTCCCACAAGCCAAACCTTTAGCCTTGCCCTCAAACTGAAATGGCCACTGTTGCTGCAGCTCGAGGAATAGGCGTGGGAGTGACGAAGCTCCAAAGACCCCAAAACTCCAGCCACAACAAGTCACTCTTTCTCGGCCAGAAACTTCGAATCAAACCCTTTATAACAGAATCTCAATGTATTGGAGGAATCACAACCCTCTCGAATCCTAAATCTTTCGTGGTTTTTGCATTGGGAGGCGAATGGCTCGATTCGATTCACCACCTCTTCGTGGGCGTCGGGGTTGGGCTTCCTTGCACTGTTATGGAGTGCGGCGACATAATCTACAGAAGTACTCTTCCGAAGTCGAATGGCTTGACGGTTACAGCACCTGGGGTGGTTCTGGCTCTGGGTGCTTTGTCCTACCTCTGGGCTACGCCTGGCGTGGCCCCTGGTTTCTTTGACATGTTCGTTCTTGCTTTTGTTGAGAGATTGTTCAGACCCACTTACAGAAAGGTCAGTGAATTAAAGATGAGTTTGCAATGGTCAAAACTTCATGATTCTTTTGAGTGAGTGTTATTTTTTTATTGGATAACTTGAAGGCACATTTAGGGAACTTTATTTAAATTTGGATAGAATATTGTTTCTGGTGTTGATTTTAATAAGTAGGTTTAATTGCACTTTTAATTTCTCTAGTTTAATCAAAATACGGTTTTGTCTCTCTAGTTTCAATGGGAGCAATGTTGTCCCTCTAGTTTATTTGTAAGGGGAATTTAGTCCTTCTTATCATAATTTGAACAATACAATCTTTCTAATTCTTTATTAAAAGCAATTAAAAATAATAATTTCCTTAATTTGCAAAAGATAGAATTTAAATTTCTTCAATTACCTTGTCTTCCGAATGAGTAGAGGTGTAATATTGATCTAATTGAAATTATGGACATTGCTTTAATAAATAAATTAGACTGACAACATTGCTGATTTTGAAGCTGACTAAATTGCTCTCTTGAGTAAACCAGAGAGATTAGAAGTACAATTAAGCCTAGTAGTTTACTTGAACTTGAATTGTCTTATTGTGACAGGATGACTTTGTCCTGGGCAAGAAGTTGGGGGAGGGATCATTTGGAGTAGTTTATAGGGCTTCATCGACCAAGAAGCCCTCTTCAAAGGTATTATATTTTCCTGGGAGAAACTTTTAAAACAAATACTACATATTGGCTTAATTAATACTTAAGCTATGCTTTATATGTGTGTGTGTGTGTATTTCATAAGTTGATGCTTCCTTTTGTGATAATTATATTACCAAGAGTGCATTATTTTGGAGTTTTCCCTATTTTCTATTTGCAATGTCTTAGACTGGTTTGGTTGTAGAATGATGACTGATAGATTTTGGTTCTCACTGGAAGGAAGGTGACTTGGTCTTGAAGAAGGCTACTGAATATGGTGCAGTAGAAATTTGGATGAATGAGCGCGTTCGAAGAGCTTGTGCAAACAGTTGTGCTGATTATGTTTATGGTTTCCTTGAGGTGTTGCTCTAATAAGACTACTACTTCTACCATAAGAATTAAGGGTATTATTGTTGTGTTGTTCGTTTATGAAGAGATCAAAGATATTCTCACTCACATCCTCTGACATTTTAGTTTTGTTCTTGTGACTGAAATTTTTCTCACAAAATTTTTGCAGGGTTCTGGGAAGAAGGGCGGTGAATACTGGCTTATATGGAAGTTCGAAGGGAATGCCACACTAGCAGACCTAATGCAGAGTAAAGAGTTCCCATATAATGTTCGTAGTCTCTTTAATCAGTGTAATTGCACTTGATTAATCGTCAATATTTGTTGGAAATTTAAAGTAATAGACTATTTAAATGAAACTAGAAAAATATGTAGAGAAA
The DNA here is from genome assembly GCA_032878935.1 of Erythrophleum fordii. NCBI lineage: Eukaryota > Viridiplantae > Streptophyta > Magnoliopsida > Fabales > Fabaceae > Erythrophleum > Erythrophleum fordii. Next base: position 7,595,172 of record JAVQMF010000029.1, read on the forward strand.
TTAATATTCTATTACTTTACTTTATTCCATAATTGAGACTACCTATTTATAGGCTTATAAATAATTAAAATGTAGAAATAATTGGTAACTAAAAGTAGAAAATTATGAAAACTAACTACTACTTGATTTAATTTAAAATTAGATAAAATTTTAAATTTTTAACTAATAAACTAACTAAACAGATTCTTGCAGAAATTAATTATAATAATTTTCAATCATATCTCCAACACTCCCCTTATTCAAAATTGCAAAAAAAAAAAAAATCAAATTTTATGGAATACTTATCTTCACATTTTCAGATTTCTCTTAACTTCATGATGCACTTATCATCATCTTGTTGATGTACTTTCTCACCAATTTTCAATTGTTGAAGCACTTCTCACCAACTTTCAAAAGAGAGTTTCTTCTTCAACGACATCCATCATATTTGCTTGTTCTTCCTTATTAAATTTGCAATTCTTTTGTAGATGCCCAAATCTCTTGCACTTGAAACATTGAGGCTTTCCTTTGTGTCAACAATCTTTCTTTTCATTACCAGACTTCTTGCAATGATTGCATTGAGAAATTTTTTCTTTTTCTTTTGAAATTTTGGTTAGATAGTCTCCTTCAAACATCTCGTGTTCTTTCTTTTCTCATAGCTCTTCTTTGCTCTTGGACTTGTAAAGCATTAATTCATTTTGGCAAGGTTATTTCACTGACATCTCTTGAATCTTCAAGAGATGAAATTTTTGCCTCGAATCTTTCAGGCAAACTTACAAATATCTTCTCAACGATCGTACTATCAAATAGCTCTTCTCCCATTAGTCGAATTTTGTTTACCCTTGTCATTAGCTAGTCAGAATACTCTTGTATGGTCTCCTTTTCTTTCATGCTTAAAATCTCAAAATCTCTTTTAAGATTTAAGACTTGCGTCCTTCTTGTTTTATCATTGCCTTGATATACTTCCTTTCGTATATCCCAAGCTTCCTTTGCTGTATCACAAATCATAATTCTTGTGAAAATTAATTCTGAGATAGCAGAATGAATTAAAGATAAAGCTCTTGGAGCTTTTGCTTCTTCTTCTTCATGAGTCCTGATTTGATTGAAAGTTGGATTGCTTCCCAAAGGAGATATTTCTCTTTCATCTTGAACTCATTACCATAAGTCAAGACCTCTTAGATGAGCTTTCATCTTGATAGCCCATATTTGATAGTTTTTATTGTTGAAAATTGGACGTGAGAGAGCTTATGTATTACTAGAAACCATGAGCGTCGGTCACTTATAAGTCTTTTAAAATCCATGAGGGCTTTGACATCATGTTGAAAATTTAAAGTAGTAGGCTATTTAAATGAAACTAGAAAAATATGTAGAGAAATTAATATTTTACTACTTCACTTTATTTCATAATTAAGGTTGCCTATTTATATGCTTACAAATAACTAAAATGTAAAAATAAATGATAGCTAAAAGTAGAAAATTATAAAAACTAACTACTACTTAATTTAATTTAAAATTAGATAAAATTTCAAAATTTTAACTAACAAACTAACTAAAAAAATTCTTGCAAAAATTAATTATAATAATTTTGAATCATATCTCCAATAGTATTTACACCCTTATGCTTACTTTTCTACCAAAATTTATATAACTTGTCATACAATTAATTGAAAAAAAAAAAAGTGTTTCTTGTCTGCCAGAAACAGTAAGGGAAGGGGGATCCGTCCATTTTCAGTCTTTCATCAATGACAAACCATTATATCTTTAAGTCTCAAATCAACCCTAGTGATGACTACTACAAATTTCAGGTTGAAACAATGATTCTGGGCAAGGTCCTGGACTTGCCTAAGGGATTGGAAAGAGAGAATAGAATAATTCAAACAGTTATGAGGCAACTCTTGTTTGCATTGGATGGTCTTCACTCAACTGGAATTGTGCACAGGGATATTAAGCCCCAGAATGTTATTTTCTCTGAAGGTAAATATTATAATATATTAGTATATATTATAATAAAGGCCTAACAATTATTTTTTTTTGTGTACTACACTTGACAGAATTTGAGCTTATATATATATAATTCGAGCTTATATATGTGTGTGTGTGTATATATATATATATATGTAAGCTCAAAATCTGTTAAGTGTAGTACACAAAAAAACTTTGTTCAATCAAAAGAATAACCCTAATCTGGTGAAGCTCTAATTTTCTTTAAACCATGGGACCAGGATCTCGTACATTCAAGATTATTGATCTTGGAGCTGCAACAGATCTGCGAGTTGGCATCAACTATATTCCTAAAGAGTTTCTTTTGGATCCAAGGTATCTTCTTTGACATAAGTGATACAGGTAGCCAACTGATATCAAACTTAATCCACTGCTGGAGTTTCTGTTTCATGCACATGGGCTAGTTATCAATGGAAAATCTTCTTTAATATTTACTCATTTATTTTTGAAATGTCCCTTGAAGTGGATGCCTTGGGATATCAACCCTAGGTTTTGTCTAGATTTGAATAAGATGTTTATAGTTTTCAATCAGGCATGTTCAGGTGGAGAAGGGTTTAGATTTTAGTCTGTCGGTATTTATTGCTAACAAGTGGGTCCTATACATTCTGATTTCTTTTAGGTGAAAAATCAAGGTTGCACATATCTTTTTGTGAAGTGGAACTGTTGATTCTCAAAGAACATTTAATTGAAGTCTAAGAAATGAAGGAGTGAGAGTGACAGTAGCTGATGTCAATATTTTTTAAAAGGGATCTAGCGTTACTGATCAAGAGAGTGGAGAATGAGAATTAGTTTTGCCTATAGTTTTCAGTAGAAGAAAATTGAATCACCATTTTTAGTAGCCATCAGTTTGGTTCCTCAATAAAATAAAATTATAATTAGTAAATATGTCACATCTTTATTAGATGGTTTACACAGCGGCCTACCATAGGCAATTCATGATGTATATGATCGTTAACTTTCAGATATGCTGCCCCAGAGCAGTACATCATGAGCACGCAAACTCCCTCTGCACCCTCAGCTCCAGTTGCAACTGCACTTTCCCCCGTCCTATGGCAGGTTAAAGCATAAAATATGAACCATCCATGCTTAAGTAGTATTTGGAATTAAGATAGCTTACTTTCTCATGCAATGTTGTCTTTTGTCGCTTATAGTAGTCCTCTTTTTCTTAAACAGTTGAATCTACCGGACAGATTTGATATCTATAGTGCTGGCCTAATATTTCTTCAGATGGTGAGTGTCAAACAACTGATGACTAGATTTTGTTATTGTTATTAAAACTAATCAGTTAATTTCTATGAAAAATTCCAAGGTAGACCAGGTCTACAAAAGACAATTATATCAAACCAATCCTGAATAGATGTCATGTCTGACACACTTTATTGTAAGACCTACCTTTGATATGGTTACAGGTTTATTTATGATTGACTTTGTTTGCTTATAATTTGCAACTGGTTCTACCTAAGAATCTCTTCAAATTTTATTAACAGATTTCATTTGATATTGCAAAAAGAATATACTACCTCAATGACAAGAAGACTGCGCATAGTAGTTTTTCCTGTGAAATTGTTCTTACACTTCTGTAGAATCTTATGACATTTTTGGACCAGAGTCTTATTCAGGTGTAACAGATGAACAATGATAAGTGGTTTATCCTATTTACTATGTGATCAAGCATTCAAGCTGGAGCTTCAGAGTGCTCATAAGTCATGTTTTTTCTTTTATAGGCATTCCCTGGATTACGCTCTGATAATTGCCTCATACAATTTAACCGTCAGTTGAGGAGGTGTGACTATGACTTGGTTGCATGGAGAAAAAGTGTCGAACCTCGTGGTGGTCCTGAACTCAGAAGGGGCTTTCAGCTTCTGGATTTAGATGGTGGAATAGGATGGGAACTTCTGACATCAATGGTCCGATACAAAGCACGGCAAAGACTCAGTGCAAAAGCAGCATTAGCTCATCCCTACTTTGACAGGGAAGGCTTGTTAGCACTATCTTTCATGCAAAATCTGAGACTGCAGCTATTACGAGCAACACAGCAAGATTATGGGGAAGCAGCCAAATGGATTATTCAGCTCATGGCAAAATCTGGAACGACAAAAGATGGAGGATTTACTGAAGCTCAGCTCCAGGAACTAAGAGTCTGTATCTTAACTAACTTTCGAGAGAGTAAACTACCATTTGGGTTCCTAAAAAATTCATGTTCCATCATTTTAGTCCTTGAATGATAATTACCATCATTTGACTCCAAAATTTTTTAAGTCCTGACTATACTGTCGTGGACTGAATTGATATTTGACAAAATTAATGCAACGATCATATTTGTGAATCTTAAAAATTTTTGGAGTTGGATGATTGTAATTATCTTCTACGAACTAAGTCGATTAAACTTGCATCTTTCAAAGACCCAAATGAGAGTTTACTCAAATTGAGAAATTAATTTTTCTGCAACAGTCATTATCATATCGTATAATTTGTCTTTTCATTTTATAGGAAATTAAACCAAAGAAGAATAGTGCACAGAGAAATGTTCTAGCTTCAGCTCTCAAACTTCAGAGAAGAATTATTAGAACCTTGAATGAGAGTATGGATGAGCTTAACCAACGCAGGAAAAGCCTTTGGTGGAGCAGATGGATCCCCAAGGAAGAATGAATACTGTAAATACTTATACACATAAGCCACTATTTTGTTAAAAAAATTTTTTGTCTATAGCTTGTATATTAAAATTAATTATCTTGAAATAAGATAGATCAGTGTTAAATTTGGGAAAAGAAAAACACTGACTAGAATCTGATGAAAACACGTCAGGAATCTTTTGACGCACGTGTAACGTCCTTTAAATAGTATATTTTGGGGAAGTGTTGAATGAGAAGAAACCGTGATAGAATACATATTATATCTAAAAATGTCACTTTCCTCGATTTTCCTTCTAACCAGCTGTATTCCCAGAATAAATTAAAAATTATTGTTGCTTTAGACTTCAGAGAGCATGAAAAGCCTTTGTTTTGATTTTTGACAGTTAAAACTACTCTCTTTTTTGTTTTGTTTAGGTGTGAAGGACAGTGGTTTATAAATTTCATGGTCATGGATTACCATTTTACTTGAAATTTGAAAATGTGATCCAACTCTGCAAAAAGTGCTGTTCATGACTGAATAATGGCCATGATCCATCTTTCTTCTGCCTGGTTACAAGCCTCCGAACCTTTTTTCTTTTCCCGTCTCTAAACAATTTGTGTAACTTAGGTTAATTTGCCCTTGCTAGCACATTCCTGTTCTATTTTTAACAATTTAATTGTTATGATTATGAAAATTGATCCAGATTAGCTGCTTAAATTGAAAAAGTGGTGAATTAATTATGGAATCGGTTCACTTGACCTTTAAAACCGATCAAGAATTGACTAAATCGACTAAAAATTTGATAACTTAGTATAAATTAAACGATTTGGCATTAAATTGATTAAAAATTAATTTTTTTATTTTTGTTTAAAATAAAATTTGAATATTGTATGATAGAGATTTATAATATTTTATAAATTTTATTCAACTTATTTCATATAAATTTATTATTATATGTAAAATGTTTGAATATTAATTTAATTATAAAATATTATATAAATTTATACTTATATATATATATATATATAGAAAAACAGTTCATTATTAATTGATGCTTATTCTAATTATATACCTAGTCTAATTTTTAAAACATTGTTAATTAGCAATAACTAGCCCCTAACATTCATTTACAATAGCGCCTAATGCCCCTTGAGCAATTGTTAATAGCATCAAACCTGTCATTACTACATAGACAGCTATTAACCTTGCTGGTTACGTAGTGAAGCAGCATCTGATTATGGAACTTTTACAACTTGAGCTAAGAGAATTTATTATAAATATTTAGCCTATAAAGTGAGAGCAGCTTATTCCATTAAAAAGCCTCAACACTTACGATATGAACATTTAGGAGACCCTTAATATAAACATTGCGATTAGGTTATAAAATTTTACCATGCTCCGCCTGTACCTGTATGCCCCACATTTCACTGGAGAGGGAGAGAGAAAGAGGAAACAAATCCCCCCCAAGTTTTGAGTCTCTGAAATTTGCTGAAGTCTTTCACAAAGACTGCAGCATCAAATTGAAAGAGATAGTTGCAAATTATGTTTAAGAAAAAAATAAAAAAGAGATGTGTTCAAATTTAAAGAGATAACTACAAATTATGTTTAAAAAAAAATAAAAGGAAATGTGAGAAACTTGAACAAACTTTAGAAGCAGCAAATTTCAGAGGGTTTACTTTCGGGTGAAAGATAAAACAATAGTAAAAAGTTTAAGAGTGGAACCTCTGCAATCATAGAGAATAACATAAAAGAATAAAAATATGTATAGTATTTATTTTTTCTATTTACACCTATTCTTTTTTCTTTTAATTTTTTTTTACTGTATTATATAAAGCCAATTTATGATTAAAGAAAATCTAGATTTGAAAAGTTCTAAAGTTCTAATACTATTTATGTGAACATGAGAGAATCATACCTCAAAAAAATAACTCATAAAATAGATCCATGGTTCATATATAAGTTTTGCATTAAAATATCTTATTTTTAATTCCCGAATTTAAGCCACATACCTAGTATAAATATTGTTTTAGGGATCGATAACAGCTCAATGTGAAACATAACACACGTAACGTGTTCGTACAAGATTAAAGCTGTACCTATAACTTCAACTAGTCAACCCATAATGTTGTGTTTCCCACAGCACAAGCTTCCAGTCAAGAAAAACCACTGTAATTGTGATATACTGGAAAGAAGACAACTAAAACTACCAAATCAAATCAAATACAATCCACTGATTCTCCCACATGGCCAATTTTTTTTTGAACTCAAGTGGCTATTCGAGTGATTCAAAGGCTCTCTCTAAATGGGTCATTCGGGATGAGAGTGAAGGGACAAGGGAGTGAGGTTGTTCCTTGATAAAGAAACATCAATGGGTATGGGAAGGGGATAAAAATAATGAGGCTCAGAAGGCTAGAGTCCAGATGGAAACAAAATGAAATTAATTTATATGTTGATTAAATCGCAGGCAAAGGTGTTTTGAATCACGAGAACTTCACGTGCAACTCTGACCTCCTTGTTTAGTACAACCAAACCTTTTTTTTTTAAAATAGAGTTTCAAGAAATACCTGAATTGGACCACTTTGATTATAGTGCACTTCAGACCTTAATTTTATCACCCTTGTCTGTAACATAGATAAATCACTTAACAGGGAATCACTACTCCAGTTCAATGTGGTATGAAAAGGTTTCAAAAGTATTATAGATATGTGAGGATCAAATATGCAGATTCAAAGGTGATTATTCAATTGTTATGATTGTTATTAATTTGTGGGGAAGTTTTTTTTTTTTTTTCAATGAATATGTTTCTAAGTAAACAACCACAATTTTGTTCTCCCTACATGAATAAAATTGAATTTTAGTTCTGAAAGGCAGTTCAAGTTAAGGGTTTTCTTCATCATTCCCTCTTTTAACTTATAGACACCACATATAATTTGTGGATTGAAATTTAACTTGTTGGGGTCAAGTGTGAATAAAAGGGAGAAAAAATTTTACATTGCATAAAATTGGATAGAAGGAATATATAAATAAAAATGACTTATACTCTTAATGTTTTAAAGTTTTGGATTTCGAAGTAGTGTCAAACTTATTTATATAGTTTCTCTTATGGAATGAATCTTCTTGTTATCTGCGACTCCCATAAGCCCTGCTAAATTCTCTGCATGCACTTATGTGTTTTTTAGAATTCAATTTGATCCTAAATTTTTTGTTTGTGTGGAATTGATTCATGGTTGTTCTTTGTAAGACCATGTAGTATGAAACAACAATTACCAAATGGAATACAGTGCACATAGTGGAGAAACACATTAACTAAAATGAGAAAAATAAGAGGTGTAAATTACATTTACTTCCTCTAAGATTTTTAATTCTTACAATTACACCCCTCCAGTTTATATTATACAAGAACGTCCTTTGTTCAATTTACAGAACATCAATTATGGAACCTTCATTTCTGCAATCAATTTCATTTCCCTTTCTTCCTCCTCTCCTTGTTCTTCTTCATCACAAAAACAGGAAGAAGGTGAAAGAAGAAACAAATTACTGACAAAGCACCCACTTCAATAACAAGTGCTTAAAATTGCATTGCATGCAGATTGCAGAGAGAATAGAAAAACTAGAAAGAGCATATATTAAAACAAGACGTTGAAAAAAGGTTGGGGAGAGCACGAGGCAGAGCAAGTGGATGCTTTGCTTTGCCTTTCGTTAAGCACGATTAAATTATCAATAATTTAATTAATCACTTCCTGGGATTTCATCACTAATCATAATAATGATAATGATAATAATAAATGCTTGGTTTGAATACACTTTTAGCCTATTTAATTTTATAGAAGTTTTAATTTATTACCCTTTGTTCAAAAGTAAGCAATATTGCCATCTTAGTTTTTTATAAGAGTCCAATTTCATCATTCTGTCATCCAAAGTTTAATATCAATGCTAATAATATATTAACTTAGATGTTATTTATTTATTTGACATTGTTAATTCACATTTAGATTTGACATTCAAATTAGCCTATAATATCTGAGAAATATTCTTCTATTAGACCTTGCAAGGAACTATACTTATAGACTTGATATTACATTTTAATCAAAAATCTTAAGATGTTAGATCTATAAATTAATCTTCTCATATAGCCCTCACTTAATCTTTTTTTTAATAAAACTTTCGACTTACACTTGAATTCAACAGATGTGACAGAATAAACAAAATTAGATTGTTATTAAAAAAAGATAATATTGCTCGCTGTTGAACTACATTAATATATTTTTAAAAAATATATAATTTTTTAAAGAAAAAAAAAATAGTGTGTGTGTCTCTCTCTTTTAGTCGAATGGAATCCTAGTCATAAGCTTGAAACTCATGTCCTTTGGCTACTTTTCCTTTTGCCCTTTATGATGTTGCAGAGGAAAACTTTGAATTGATACATTACAAAAGAAAAACGCTTTGAGGGCGTGTGAAAACCCACTATAGCTTTCACTCATTTCCTTTCTGGGCCAAAGGGATTATTTATTTGTGTTTTCTTTCTTTCTTTCTTTAATTCTTGTCAGAAAAAATCAGTGTGAAGGGGAAGAAAATTTGGAAGTATGATAATGTGTAAGAATCTTTGTGATTTAAAGCCTTATCTCATGCAAATATCTCATTGTGCTGCTTCCCCATTCTTGCTGTCTCCCCCTAAACTGTCAGAATCTGTCACACATTTAGTTGGCTTTGATATCAATTTTGCAGCTTTTGCCTACATATATTTTAATACAACCAACTGGTAGAAAGGAAGTTTAAGAGTGTGTTTGGTACAAGAAGGTGAATAAAGGGAGAAGAAAATGGAAAAAAATTGAAATGCTATTTGGTATGTTGGAATGGAAAAATTGATGGATTTTGTTGGATAATTTTTGTTATATTGTTCATTCCATCTAAATTATGTAGAGAAGTTATTCTTGAAGATGAAAAGAGAAAAAATATTATTTTATCTCAAATAATAATATTTTATATTAAAAGATTTTAAATTTTAAAATTATTTTAAAGAATTTAAAGATAAGAAATTTTAACTGAAAATCTTAAATTATAATTTTTTTTTTGCATAATTAAAATTTGTAATCCTTTAGTCTTTTAGAATAATTCCAAAATTTAAGATCTTTTATTATAAAATTATAAATATTTTTAATTTGAGATCTTCAATTATAATTTTTTTTGTTTCATGTTAATTAAAAATATTTTTTTTTTATTTTTTTTTCTATAAGAGTGTTTTTATTATTTGCTTACCTTTCATTTTTATTTCTATACTATTTTTACTCTATCAAATATCAAAATAAAAATACATTTATATCTTTTTCCATAGCATATTAAATGTAATTTTAGATTATAAGATTCAATTTCATTCTTATTTTTATTTTCTTTTTTATTCTCTTAAAATATTTCTACTCTATCAATCATAATCTAAGAATTATAAAGAAAAAATATAATATGTTATTTGCAAGTAGTTATTTTATTTTAAAAATAAAAAATAAATCTTTCCCACTTTTATCTTTTAGTATTTAAAACCTTTTATTTATTTTCTATATGTCACTTCACCTCTTTTCTTTTATCGCATGACACACGGTTGTTGGTTTTACAGTTCATAAAAGTGGTTAAAATATTAAAATAAATTCTTCTATGTGGATAAAATCTTTTATAACCCTAAATCCTATAATTTTCAAATGTTGAAACATAAAAAATTTGGTAAGTAATTTTTTATTTTTAAAACTGAAGGGGTATTTGTAAATGATTTATACTAAACGGATGTATTTTTTAAATTATAGAAAAAATAAATCATACTTAATTTTCCTAAAATTTTCTAGAACCTACGCATGTACAATTGCCTCTCTAATTTTAGTTTGTACTAATCTTCCGTCTATTAACAGATTTGTTAATAAGGCTTGTACTTCATGATAATTGATCTAATCTTCTTTTGTTAAAAGCTCTCAATAACCAAATTGAATGCAGTACAAACCACCAAAAGAATTAAATTAATGCTTGTCAAAACTTAAAATAGGAGAAGTTAGTATAACATTTTTAAAATTAGAGGGGGTGTGAATGTATGTTTTATAAACTTTACGAAAAGTATATAAATTGAAAGTAGAAAGGGTTTAAGTATAAATTTCAAAAATCTCAAGAGGCTGGATGTAAAATACATAGGTGGAATAAAATGAATAAGAGTAAATTATACAATTTTTTTAAAATTTTTCTCAAATTATATAAACCTTATTTTTATTTTTAAAATATATACAAACCTTTTTTAAAATAAAAAAATATTCTACACTTTGGTAAAATTTAAAATTTTGACTAAAATACCTTCTATTTAAATTTTTTTAGTAAAAAACAAAACATATTTGTTTAAATTTAATGAAAGATATTTTGGTAAAAAAATTAATTGAACTAAAGTATAAAGTAATTTTTTATTTAAAGAAAAATTAATATAATTTCAACAAAATTCAAAAAAAGCCTATACAATTTGCCGAAAAAATAAAAGAATAGCATGAGGATAAATATTTGAGATGACCCTCTTTTCCTGAAGCAAAGTAAGAACAGTTTTTCATTATCAAGGGGTTAGGATCATCAAATTCTGTTTATTGTTTCCTGTGTCATCATCAGTCATCACTAAGACGTGCAATAATTTCCGGACCTTGTAGTTTTGGATAAACACAAATTAACATGGACGAAATACAAACTTTGATGTTGATAGCCATAGGTGTGGCCCCTGTTTGTGTGTGTTTTGTATTTAGAGTCAAGGCAGTGATAATTAATTTGAGTGCATTATGATGTTTCAAAATTTTCTAACGGTTGTTGTGATGAATTCTTATGTAGGATTCAACTAAACCAACCCTTCTTCTATCTACCAGTGGCTTTCCCTGATTATGTGGATCCAACCCAAGATAATCAGAAACAACAAAGAAAATGCATTAAAGAAAGAAATTAAAAAAAAATATTTATAAACAAAGTTATGGGTTTTGTCCCCATGAACAATTAGACATACACCTAATCTGCTCAGATTGAGGGAAGCCTGTAACCTATTGGAAAATGTAAACATGTCAGGGTGGGTCTCTCAGTTGAATGAGTTGGATTATTTGAAGTATAAAATTTGTAAAGTATTTTTAAAGTAAAAAATAAAGTAACATAAAAAATAAAAGAGTGTACAAAACTCAATTATTTTTTTTTAATATCTATCTCTCATTTTTGTTACAGCTCTCACTCCCTCTTTCTTAATATTTCTCTCTCACTTTAGAGATATTTTAGATTTCATAGTTTGGGATCCAAATTCTGCTATTTCTCTCAAACTTTTAAATATTTTGAAGTGTAAAGTTTGAAGTGAAAAAGAACAACCCAAAAAGTGATAGTGTATACGTAACTCGTTTCTTATTTGCTTTCTCTTTTTTTTTTTTTTAATTTCCTTCTTACTTTAAAAATATTTTACAAATTTACACTGGATAGCATCCAACTTTTTGAGATTTATGAGATAAAGTATTTGACGGATTTTTGGTGGACTTGAGGTAAGATTCCCAAGGGGTGGTTGTGGGGGTCCAATTGGTGTTTGTCTGATGAGTTTAGAGCCACTGCACGCCCTTTCATGGCCCATCCTTGCCTCTTTACAACACCCACCATGCCCCCCTTCAACCTCTATAAGAACCTCCATTTCTCATCGTTTCCGCAACCAAATCACCACACAACTTCAGAAGCTTCAAGCTCAGCAGAACCCAACTGAAGAAGATATGAAGATGGGAAGTGCCACCATCAATGGAGGCTCCAAGAGAAGGCTCTCAAACAGAGGACTCGGAGGAGTCCTCAGAGAGCAGCGGGCCAGGCTTTACATAATCAGAAGGTGTGTCGTCATGCTCCTCTGCTGGCATGACTAGCAGTCCAAGCCCAAGCTCAAGCCCAGGCTTGCTCTTCCATGGTCCTTTCTTTCTTTGTTTCATTCTCGCTCTGCTTATTCATGGTGGAGAGTGTAAATAGCAGCGGCAGATACTACAGGGAGAGTGAAATGACACAATTTTTGTATGGGTTTCTGGCCTTTTTGGCTGGGCTTTATGTACATCAGAATAGGCATGAGTCAATATGATTATTATTATTATATATATATATATACCTACCAATCTTATCACTAGAATCCATTTTTCTCTTCATTTTCTTCTTTGCCTTACTTGTGATTTCTGCTTTTGTTTCGTTCTTTGCACTGATAATTAACTTTAAATGATTAACATGTCCTTCAATATCTATTTTCCTTTCCATAGTCCAAGGAATTTCCTCGTGAATCTCTCTGTCTTGACGCGTATGATCTACCTTTGACGGACTGGGGAAGTAAATTAGCAGAGATGCGTGCAAAATAGTACCACTACCAATAGAACCAGACTACAATTCCCCCCACAAAGAAAAAGAAGTAATTGTCCCTCTGTATCTATGAGCTAACTCAGAGACGGTTCGAAAAGTGATTCAGGTTTTAGTAGGAATTTCATGAAAAGAAAGAAGCTTTACTTTGCTATATATGTGATTAACCAGAGAAAGATCTTTCAGAGCTTGATGGGTTTTATATTTATTAGATTTCCAGCGAGTTTCGAGGGAAGGAAGAGACGAAGCGCAAGACAGATTAACTTTTTGAACTGCCCAAATATTTTGAAAAGTTAGGATTGCAAGTTAGAAAGATATTTATATTTTTTTTATCAACAAAAAGATATATTTATATTAATCCTTTGTTTGCATGTTTGAAAATTAGAGGAAAGGAAAATCTAGAGAAGAAAATAGAAGAGAAAATAGATTTTTCTTTGTTTGGATAGGAAAGAAAATTAAAAAGGAGAGAAAAGTTGAGAGAAAATAATGGTGAGTTTTACCAAAAATAAAAAAATTTTCTTATATGAAAAGGTTTTAGAGAAAAAACTTTTTTACTTTTTATCTTCTCAAATTATTTTTTCAACACAAATTCTTAATATTAGACAATAAAGATATTATTATCTTTATAAATTAATAAATTTTATTTTCTCTTCATCTATCCAAACATTTAAAAAAATATTTTTTTTCACTTTCTTCTTTCTTCCTTTTTCTCTCCTTTTTTTTTTTCTTTTCACTTTTCTTCTCCCTCATCTAAACTTAGCATAAAGGATTTTAGGTTTTTAAATTATTTTTAAAAATTTAATAATAAATATTTAAATTATATAAAAAAATTACTATTTAAGATCTTAAGTTAAAATTTTTTATTTTTGAATCTTTCAAAATAATTTTAATGCTTAAGGTGCTTCAACATAAATATTTTTAACTTAGAACTCTTATGTATAATTTTTTCTAAACATTTTCTCTAAACTTTGTATATTTTATCTTAATTAAATTAGTAATTTAGTCCCTTAAATTATTTTTATTTTGATTTGATCCTTTAAATTGTTTTCTGCTAAATTAATATTTTAATTTGTATTATATGCATTATTAAGTTACACAATTAAATTAACAGACATGTAGAATGACACATTGACGTCCTCTCAATAAAATTAACAATTTAGAATACATATGACACAAATTAAGAGTTAAATAATTAATTTAACAGAAAATAATTTTTAAAAAAATAAATTAAGACAATAAATAAACTTAGAATACCAAAATTCTAACATTTTGTTATTGGTGCTCTCAGCCAAACTAATTTTAACCTCTGGAAGTGCTAATTTGTTAAATCTTCAAGGTAGAAAGAAGTTTTGTCAAATCAAATAATTTAGGAGAAAGAAAAAGTAATAAAACAAGAATAACTTAATGGCAAGGTGCAGCAATTATTAGACCATCCTGTAGGTCCATTAATCATTTGAAGTGAAGATTTGATTGATGGTTCTCTAATCTTGTACAATTAGAGCTGCTTAACTGTCTTAGCATTATAAATATCACTTTTTTAATCTTAAAGTGTTTGTAACTTAATTAACCTTAATTGCAATAATAGATGTTAGAATAAATGGGATATAATGTTATAAATGTAAAAGAAAGAGAATGAAAAAAAAAATAAAGTTGATGGAAAATAACCCTTATATTTTTATTTCAAAAAATATAATAAAAAGAAACAATCAATATTAAATAATAATTATAATAACATAATTGATATTACAATAAAATATTACATTTTATTATTCGCATTAAATGCAATAACTCTGTGATTTTACATTTTACATGTACCTACACCGCAAGCCTATTTCTAATTTTTGACCTACCCTTATAATGTTGGAAGCATCTCAGCTACCTTCAAATGAGGATACCAACACTTAGTATGAGAAGCTTAAACAGAAGTTCAATAGGTATATCAGTGTATTTTTACTATTTAAAGTACTCCTTTTAATAAATTTTTATTAATTTTCTTATGTAACTAATTGTTACATTGTACGTAGGTAACTTCTCACACCTCGCAAAGTGCAAGGAGTGTCATTCTAATCTAATTAAGTCTCTATTTTCATTTTTAATAAAGATACGGTAGGTTGCTATGAAAACAATAAAAATAAAGCCATGATACTGTAATTTTCAGAACACTATATTTCTTAATTATAATAAATTTATTATTATAGTTACACTCATTAATTACATAAAAATTAAATTAAATTTTAAGAACTGTTAATTATTAAATAATTAATATTTTAAGTTATTAATTAATTAATTTTATTTTTAATAATTATTACATTACAACTAAGAAATATAGTGTTTTTGAGAACCTAATATCATTACTCATAAAAAATAAGGGTAAACATTATTTTACTTCCTTGTAGTTTAGTTAGTTTGTATTTTCCTCCCTTTAACTTAGAAGTGTGTTTTTTTTTTCTTTTTCATTTTTGCCTTGATGTCATTTGCTTTGTTAAAACAATGCTATCTTGGTTAAAATAAATATCTAAGTAAATCAAAAGGGAGCAAAATTGAAAATGAGTCAAATTACAAGAAGACAAAGTACAAATTTAGAGTTATTGTGTTCTTTTTGCATGTTTGATTTGTTAAAAAAAATTTAAAAGTGAACTTAATGCACTCATATAATAACATAATAAGTCACCCAAAAAAAAAACACATGAAAATTATTGGTCAAAAAGAATTGATAATAGAGTTTACATAGTTATTAAAAAACCAATTCATTGAACATGAATATTATTTTCTTTTTTCAAAGAAACAAAGGCAAAGACCTTTGGCTGTTGTCCACTGAGAAGGTTGAGATGGATGCTCTTGTCTTCCAATCTTGGTGATAATGAGAATGTGACTTGCTCTTCTTGTCTTCAACCAAACAGCATAAGCACTTATTCTAAACCAATTGATTATAGGTACCATTTATTTCCATCTCATAGCACTGTTTTCCACTTTTCCAATCAAGGGAGTTGAGAAAATGAGTTTCCAAACATGCCTTTGTCCCTTTACAATGGATCCACTGTTTAGTAATGTGCAAAGTGTGATTAGAGAGAAAAATATTAAGAGCTTCTAATATTGGAAACTACTTTCATTCCTTTAGTCTTTTTTTCTTTAATTGAATTGCAGAGATCCAAATGCCTTTGTCTCTATCCATGGATCCCTTTCATTTAATCTCCTAAATACATGATGTAAATTTAACAAGAGATAAAAAAGAAAAAGAAAATGGAATGCAGGCACACCGAGAGTATGTGGGCTCCTATCACACACATTATCTCTCTCCTTTCACAAAGTAAATTTAATAAGCTTTTGGTTTAATGATATAAAACAGAAAAATATAAAATAAATAAATAGGTGAGAGTATATGAGGTAAAAAATGATTTTATATTCTTAGTTTTAAAAATATAATTTTAATAGTTAAAATAATAATTTGATAAATTAATTAATGATTATAAAGACATAATAAATATTATATAACTTTATAAAAAAAATATTTCCGCATTCACAATAAACCAAACGAGACCTAAATAGAAGAATCTGGATTCCTTAGCCCTTGGGGAATAAGAACAAACAAATTACAAATGTTTTGTGGTAAAAAAATCGGTTGTTTTTTTGCGGGCCTACTGAATTATTGGTTTCCAGCCCACTTTTCACGTGTGCCACGTCTCCAGATGAATGGGCCTACATCCAAGTGTATTCTCTCCTTTTCTTTTGTCTTTTTGTTTTTAATTTCTTGTTTTTGGCCGCTTTCTTTTCTTTTCTTTTGTTTTTGTGTAGATATATTCATTACAAAAAAGGTCGGTAATTCAGATAATAAAATCCTTTGGAATAATCATAATTATCTGAATGTAAATATCATCTTTATTTTTTAAAAAATCACTATACAACTCCTTTTATATATATATAATACCTTGATAATTGTTTTTAGTATAAAATATACATAATTCCTTAGTTACAAAATTGTTTAACAGATATAAATATTTGCATTCAATGATTAATATTATTATCAATTAATTAGAGTAAGTCTATGATGAATATTATATTTTTTTTAAAAATTTTTAAAGGTCCCACTAAGTAGAAAATTTATTTTTTAAAAAATAATAGATATACTTTAAAAAATAATAATATTCAAAATATATTAAGTCTTATTTTAACGAAGGAACTTTCTTAACAATAATAAATGCTTGCTTTAAATATAACTGTTTTATATTCAAAATAAAATGGAAAAAATTTTATTTATAAAAAAATTTAAACGTGTAAAAATTAACGTTTTATAAAATTAACTCATTAATTATACAATTAATACATTAAATAATTTCTTAACCGATTCTCATTTTTGGTGTTTGTCTCTTATGTTGCTTTTTTCGGGTCAGGGTGTCAGGTGTTCAAGGAGTTTGAAATTGCAATCTCAATATTCTGTTGTCGGAGGAGACTGTCATTGCCGCCCCTATTTAAAATTTCCGATTAAAATTATTACTTCAAAAACATTTTCATAATAACCTTAGTTGTTTATAATTTTAGTATTAAGGAATTCAATATTTATTGTTCAAAATACTTAAAAACCAATAATTTCTTTAAATTATATTTATAAAGCAACAGTTGCATTAAACTATCAACAATCTGTTTAACTATACTTTTATTATTATTATTATATATAAATTATTTATTTATTTATTATATATATTTTAGTATTGTATTATAAAATGTTATTTATTATATTAATTTTAAATAAACTATTGAGTAAATTACAACTTCCTCCCCAAAAATCAAAATATGTACTATGTTAGTTAAAAAAATTATAATTACATCTATTTTGACCAAAATATTCATATTTATTATAGTATTAAATATACAATTTATTAATATAAAAATAATTAATTTTTAAATTTATATTTAATTAAATTTAAATTTTTTACACAAAATAAGTGTTGTTGAAATAAAATTTTTAAAAAATTATTTTTAATAAGTTATATTTTTAATAAAAAATATCATTCTTAAAAGTATTTGGTGTATATTTTATAGTAGAAGAAAAAATTATATAATTTAAATATATTACAAGAAAAGAAAGTGTATTGACCATTAAAAAAAGACTAAACTTATATGTAATTTCTTATATTTTTATTATTCAAATTCTTTAATTAAAATATGATAACTATGTAATTTTTTAATAATAACATAATAATTATATAATTTAATTGAGAATTATACAGTTATTTGTAAAAATCAAATACTGGTTGTATTCTTATTAAAAAAATTATATATTTATTATATTTTAATTAAAAATATAAATAATTGTATATAATTTTTTTAAAAAAGATATAATTTACTTGTTAAATTAAAATAAAAAGAAAGGAATTATCATGAAATAACAATCGGGTAATAAAATTAAAATTAATTTAGTTAGAGCGAGAGAAAGGTGGAGAGTGTGTGTGATTGATTGGTCAAAAAGGCAGAATAACCGCGCCCACGTGCGCCACCCTTATCCTAAACCCCACAACACCATGTAGTTGTATAGGAATCGGACTGATTCTTTTTCCGTCAAAACAATGTCTCTCACTTGCGGACCCTCCATCCCTCCAATTATTAATATCTTTCTTAAAAAAATTAAGTTTAAATTACTAGTTAAAAATAGTTATACTAAAAAAATTTTAAATTTTAAAATTAATTTGAATGGTTATAAAATTTGAATTACATAATAAAATTATAATTTCAAACTCTAAATTAAAATTTTTTATTTTTAAAATAATTTTAAATTTTAAAATCCTATAATATAAATATCTTTCATTTCATATTCTAAACTATTATTTTTCCCATCTCTTTTCCCATTCCATCCTTTCTCACTTTCGGTTTCAACCATGCATGCACAATTGCACATCCTAGCACCGTCCGAAGCAGCAGTTGAACGATCATTTCTTCATTCCTTCACTCTCACTGCAACTTTTAGAGGTCTTATCCATTGTCCGTCACTAAAATTGAAATCGACAATACTCTTTTTCAGATGCGACCGTGTAAAGGCATTGAGCCAGATGGGTTACCAAAGTTATTTTCAAGCATTATTGACATTTGGTTAGAGCTGATGACTTTATTATGATAATGGCTTTTTTAACTGAGGATTCTCACTTAAAGAATTTAATAAGACACTTATTACTCTGATTCGCTAAAGTTAAATTCTTTTTTTCTTTTTAGGAATTGAGGCCAATTAGGTTTTATAATGTGGTGTTTAAAATCATACTGAAAATATTAGTCAACAAATCGTGGAAGATTACGGATGATGTTAGTACTCCAAATCAAAATAATTTTGTTAAAGGAAGAATAGTTTCTGGTAACATTTTTCTTTTGGTATATGAGTTGATGACTTTTATTCATGGAGCGAAAAAAGCAAAGAATAGATGGTGTGTGGTGAAGATAGACATTCAGAAGACATATGATAAAACTTAATTCTTGGAATTTTTTGGAAGCATTCTCAATGTGTATGGGTTTTCCTGAACATTTGCGAAGCACTATGCAATTTGTTACCACACTATGTTATAGCCTACTTCTTAACGGTCTGAAATTGAACATTTCCATCCCCAAAGAGTAATTAGGCAAGGCAACGCATAATAAGAAAAAAAAAAAGAAAATAATGAGAGAAAACTTCCGTCACTAATCCCTCCTAATTAACAAGGGCATGCAAGAAATTATAAATCCCTTGCCAATCCTTGTGGATTTGGAGGGAAGAAATGCAAGACTAAAGGCACGAATATTTGTGACAAATTAGTGCAGGGTTAACCAGGAAAAACTTCTCACTATATAATAGGAAATAGTATCGTCGGTAATTTATTGTTGTTTAGCTAGGTATTATTGAGTGCTCAAGTTTTTTCATTAAATAGAATATTCTTACATTTAGAGAGGGAATAACGGGAAACTAGTCCTTCATTAATTATTTTTGAATTAGCAAAGGAAGTTTCCTTCATTAATCTCTCATTAAATACTTTTAATTATTTTTGAGTGTCTTAATCTAACACATTTTGGAACATCCATATATAAAAAGAAAAGAAAACCAATGCAACATCTGAGTGGAATAAGAATGGCAGCACAACAACTAGGTTATTTGTTATTCTTAGTCACATATTAGGGTCAAAAAACCTAATCTAAGACTATAAATTAGAAGTCAATTGTAACTTTTATAAATTAGTTTGGGAGGAGGAGGCGACACTCCAATTTAAAAAAAATAATAATAATTCCAATTTTCTCAAAAGTTAAAAAGCAGTCTTAAAATTAAGCCGTTGTAAAAAGAAAATAAATAAATTATGGGGCAGAGCGCTATATACTATAATCCCTCCCATCATTGATTATCATCTTATGTTTTTAGCAGAAGCATGTGTCTGGTCAGCCATGTTTTCCTTTACTCTCAGTTATTGTTAGGCACATTGTCCCTTAATACAATATTAATGGGAGAGGCAGGGGGAACACAAAGTGTTTAGTACTGTCTCGCAAGTTGTACAATGTTTCTATATAATTTGCTTCTTTTTTTTTTCTTTTCAGTTTATGCAAGAACCAAGAGTGTTTCTTTGTTGTTGTAGTAATGGTTCTTACCTCTAACGGCACGACATAAGCTATTACTGTCTGTCCTAAAATTATAACAATGACGGCGAAGATGATTAGGTGTTGATAGTAGATGAATCTTAGATATTGCTTCAGATGTTTTGTTCCATTTATTTTGGTTTTGTTGCAAAAAACTAAATGTTTATTGTTAGGTTTATGATATCATAGGTTAGTTGAAGAAACATTTGGTTCTGAAATATGATGAACTGATCCCTAGAGATGGCCTTTCTCACAGCCTGTATGACAGTCTCTTAGTAATAAGGAAGAAGGAATGCATTAAAAGTCTTGTTTGATAGTCAGATATTGTTGTATCAGAAAAGAAGATAAAATGCATCAGACGGTGATATTTTCCTTCTAATAAGTTCGCGTTCGGAGAAAAATTATCATACTTAATTTATGTAAATTTTATTATTCTCTTATTATTATTATTTAGCTGTGTCTATTATTAATTTTTTATTATTTTTTAAGTAAGAATATTTTTATCATTTCATTATATTTTTTATTTTAATATTATTTTTATTTAACCAAATATGCAAATAGAATATCATTTTCATTTCTTTCATATTATATCAAATGTAATTATTCCATTTTATTTACAATCTCATTTTTTTTCCAATTCCATTAGAAACAATTTTGTATATCAAATGAGGCATTAATATTACTGGATTACATAATAAAATAGTTAGCAAATTACATTAATCTATCTTAAATTTCAGTTAAATTATATTTGATATCTCTTTTGTTTTAAAAATTAAACTTAACTCTCTTGACATTTGATATATATATATAGCAAAAATTTCTTCTCTCATTTACTTATTGTCAATTGATTTATTTTCTGCATAATTTGTGTTTCTATCAATGATAAAATTATTTTATTATTTTTATTATCATATTAAGAATAAAATCACATTCTTATATTGTAAAAAAAAAAAAACTTCATTGATATAAAATAAATTGGATGAGAAATTTATGCAACATATATCAAATAAATGAAGAGTTAAGTGTAATTTTTAAAAGAAGGATATTAAATGTAATATAACTAAATCTTAGAAAAGGTTTATGTCATTTATTCTAAAACTATTTATTAGCTTTTACTTAACTACTTAAAACTTTTGAATTAAATTAATTCTTGATATAATTTTAGAGTCTTTATGTGAAAAATTTAATTCTTTTTGTTACCATTTATAATTAAATACAAATTTCAGTATAAAGTAGGTGGATATGTACTTATACTATATTTACAAGACTTAACAACGTAGATTGAACTTTTAGAATGAAGTGATTAAATATGGTATCAAAATTTGGATGATTAAAAGAGTAAATTTTAACACAATGAATGATGAGTGCGTATTTTATTCCTTTTAAGCCCAGAAAACTTTCATCAAGGAGAGTGTATTATAGACATTTTTTAAAGTTTTTAAGATGAAATGATTCTTAATTACTTTAACAATGAAGTCACAATTGAATAGCATATTGTGTTTTCAAACCCCAAACAAATAATGGCTTTTTTTTTTAACTCAATTTACTACATCCTTTTTAAACTTCATTTAGAAATAAATAAAAGTTAACAATAAAATATTAGTACTTTTAAATTATGAGCGAAAAATATTAAATGGAGCCACATACCAACTTGCTAGAGGAATAATGCTACTCGCATAAATGTTTACTAAGCAATAATATATAATTATTAGGTATATATGCTGCTACATGTGTTTAATTAAACAAGTTTCAGTAGAGATATTTGGGTTCAAATACCTGTCATACAGTTGCATCTGATTATGAAGACAATGACTGCGTGTGTTTGTGTATGTATTTTTGTTTTTTTAATTTCAAAAAATTAAATAGAAGCATCCCTTCTTGAATGTTGAAGTTTGTAATTGAGCTAAGATTTGTTTACATTTAGTAAAGTAAATATATAATATGCAATTGGTAGGAGGGAAAAAAAAAGGATATGGGATCAACAATATTAAAAATTACTTTTAATATACTTTTAATTACATCTCATACAATATTATAAAAAATAAATTTTAGGGCTAGTTGTGTGTGCCCCTAAAATTTTCTTGTTTGCCAAACAGCAAATCCAACATTACTCTTAGTCCAAATTGCCTCTTGGCTTACATGTTTTACATTTGCCCGGCCCAACCTTCTTTTTCCTCCTTAATGACAGCATGGATCTAGGTTCTGTGTTGTTGTCTAGCTTTGGGCTCTAACCCAAATTTTTTGACCCAAAAAAAAAAATAAAACTTACCCAGTATTTAAGTCTGTACATTTTTTTTTTCTAAATATAAAAATTTAATTTTTGTTGATCTAATTATTGAATTAAAAAATTATTATATTAAATTTTCATATCAAATTTTAGACAAATTGAATAAAAATAAATAGTTAATAATTTTTTCTACATTTAACTTTGAAATATATTGAGAGAACATAAAACCATTTTGGATTATTGCAGATTTTATTATGATAATATTTATGATAAAATGATTTTCTTTTCCATGAGAGAAGTAAAAAATTAGATTTTTTTTGAAGTGGATTTAAAGGCAAAAAATAAGTATCACAAAAAGAATTAATTTTTTCAAAGATAAACACCCACACAAAAAATTAAAAAGAATTACAAATATTATTCAACCATATCCTTCTTCTAAATATATCATTTTTAATAATATGATTGTAAACATTACTTTTTTTTGAAAGATGGATAAATAAATAGTAACATTGATAAAATGTTTATAAGATCTAACCAAACAATAATTAAATTTTTTTATTTTGGGTAAAAGATTGGAGCCATAGGCGCTACAAAAAGGAAAGAAAACAAAATGAAGATTACACTTTAATGCAAGTGGGTATAGAACACCCATTACTATCAACATTGACAATTAGATTTAGATGGCAAATCAATATCTGCTCAATAATTAGCTTCTCCATAGGTGTGATGGAAAGAAATATTTCATTCTATGCAAATCCAAACACTGTGTATTTTGGGTTAAAACAATTTTTAAATAATTTATTTTAAAATAATTATATATTAACAACATAGCCAACATGAGCACTAATTTTGTCGTAGAGGCATGCATTATGGCTTTATGGACTTTTCTTTTCCCTTACTCTAACCAAAAGAAGATATCACATTTGTCATAGCCAAATTATGTAGTTTGTCTTTGCAAAACAACAAAGCCAGCATTCTTAGTCAATTTCTCTTTCGTTTATAAGAGATGAACAAAAAGGGTTTGGTTGGGCACCTTCCACTTCCCTTAGGGAGCAGTAAGCTCATGCGTGTGTCTCTCTCTCACTCTCTTCTTTTTCTATCATGTATATGTTGGATTTTCGGGCTTATTCAATTGTGAGACCTTTGTTATTGAATTTTGAAGAGAAACTTATATAAGTAGATATAACATTATATTTTGACCCAAAATCTTAAAATATTACTTTCTTCGGTTTCATATATAAAAAACAAATAACTAACTCGTGAGGATTAAGAAAGTTGGTTAAAAGTAATTAATCTTTTTAATTTTGCCTAAAATAAAAATCATTTTTTAAGAATACTATTATTTAATATGTGCATTTTTCTTTTGAAATTAATGACAACTACTATTCATAATTTTAAAGACTCATTTATTGGAGGACATAATTAAAATAATATAATTAATATATCAGATATTAATGATTTATTTCTTATGTTTTAAACCAAATTAAACATAAAAAAGTCTCTTATATATAAGATCGGAGAGAGTATGTTTGTAGTCCTTTTATATTTATATACTCATTTCAAAGTCTAGTTATATCTGATGTAAAATTTTCTCACTCACACTTGTACTCCTCAAGTGTTAATACATTACACATATATACTTCTCCTTTTTTGAAGTATTTTTATGATAGTCCATAGTTATATCTTGAGAACACTTGTAACTTGAGTATGCACCTAGTAATCTCAACTATTCATGGGTTGTGAATTATGCTTGTCTTAAACTTGGAGATATGCCATATCTTCAAAATTCAAAGTAAGAGATATTCCATATTAGGCATAATTAAAACACTTAAAGCCTTTGATCCAACCTTCATTTTATTTTTTTGATAATTAATTATACATTAATATATGAACCACTACTTCACATTTTGTATATAATGTCTTTTCTATATTTCACTTCAAAATGAAACAATGCTTCCTCCATATATGTCCATTAAATTCCAGAAGACTCAAGCATAGGACTTTTATACTATATGCTTTGTTCTCAAACGACCATGCAACTAGCGAATTTATACTTTCATGAGTTAGAACCTTTCGCAATGAATAACCTATTATTTGTTTATTATTATTTTTTTAGAAAACATCTTCTGTCATAGGAGACAATGACAGAGATCTTTCCTCATTAAACTCATTCACTCTTTCTAAGAGGATATTTCATGAAACAGAGGTTCTTGGACTAATTGAGAGGAGCACTCCACAAATTTTTACCACAAAGCCAATGAAAACAACCAAGGAAGAAAAGGATGAGTGAAGTTTGTACAACCTATAGTGAATGTAACTTAGATCTGTTAACCATAACCAGTCCCCCTTTTTTTTGTTTCTAATACACTTAGCTTCATGAACTTTGACAACATGGATGGCTTAATGTGACTTTGTGATTTTCTGAACTATTAAGTTTTTGTATACTAAATACTACACATAGAGTTTTTAAATCTTTATCCTTATGGAAACTTTATTAACAAATTTTTTTCTGTATTAAGATCCTTACTCATAAGCACAGTGAAAGATCTTATTAATTATGATAGTGTAAATATTTCCTTTCTTATGATGACAAATATAAGATAATTTTTTCTTATATTAGTATTAATTTATATTATCAAAATTCATCTTTTTGCATTGGAGTCTTTTTCTAGTGCATCAAAATTCTCCTTTGGATTTCTGCCTCTTAAAATTAATTTTATATGATTTTTCAAATTTTGAAAGTAAGTCACTTTCTTTTATATACAAACCTTGTTACATTGAAAAAAAAAAGTGACACCGGTGATCTTGTGCCACAATGGCATTGTCCTCTACTTGAAAGTATAGGGTTTTGGAGTGAGAAAAAAATGACAAAAATAATGAAGAAATTGATATATGAATTTTAGAGTATTGAAAAATTGAATGGTTAAATATAAAATGACACTACGTCATTTGGCTTAATTTTATTTTGATATCATGTGATTTAAAAATTCACAAATAAAGTGGTCTAAATTTTAAATCAATTGCATGTCGATTTTTGTGGTGTCATTTTGTTAATTTTTTGACAAAATTCATTAAAATTAGTCTTAAATTTTTAATTTTCTTATAAAATCTATCATTTTTCATAATTGAAGATCAAAATTTATTATTTAACTAATTGAAATCTCAAATTCAATATATAAGACACAGTATTTCTTAAATTTTGCCCCAAAATGTAATCTAATTTTGTCTCCAATTTTATCATAAATTTTAATTTTTCTTATGAAATCTCTAGTTTTGTATTCATTAAAAATCAAAAATTTTTTTAGCCAATTGGAATGCCAAATTCCAAATATATAACACAATATTTCCAAATTTTGCCCCTAAAATGGAGTTTCTAATTGTATTGCTAATTTTGTGATATATTCTTAATTTTCTCATAAATCCCCAATTTCTTATGTAATAAGGACTGAAATTTCTCTCTTAACAAATTAAAATGTTAAATTTGACATACATAACCTAATGTCTTTTTCTAAATTTTGCTTCAAACAAAATCCCTAATTTTGACCTTAATTTTGTTAAAATTTGTAAAATTTCCTATGAAATTTCTAATTTAGTTCATAGAATTTGGATATTAGATTTTCTAAATATCAAAATTGGCCAAATTAGGATATTTTAAGGATGAAATTTAGATAAATTGAGAAAATTTTCAAGTCGCATGTTGTGCATATGTTATTTTTCATCAATAAATTGACAAAATGATATCACCAAGGTATCCCTATATTAATGATTTAAATTTTAGACCAATTGATTGTAAATTTTTAAATTATAAGATATCAAAATGAAATCTGATCAAATTAAATGGTACCAAAATGTTTATCATTACAGCACTAGAGTGCATGGCACCAAGGGCAATGTAAGTTAATCGATATCTCATTCACACATGCTGACTTTGACTTGATCGTCTATCGTTTCCTGGTCTTCATGGCTTTTGTTTAGATAAAGGTATTCATAGACTAATTTATGTGTTAATTGAGGCTAAGTTCCTCTCCGGACGCATCTCCCGCGTTGGCCTAGTTCAGTTAGAGGGCTAATCCTGAAGTTTTTAAGTGCATAAGGTAGGAAATATTTCTCCTTGACTACTAGGCTAACCCCTTGAATTCTAGTCTTCGTGATTTTGATCAAGAGCACAAAAGACAAAACTTAAATGTTATTTTTATGTTTTTGTTGTTAGATTTTTAATAACAATATAATAAAGTAGTGTTTTTGATAATTTAACTTCATATGATTGAGTTATCTATAAAATTTTATTTATATATTCTATTTAAATAAATTACATCGATTTTCTATAAATTTTACTTTACACAAATCTCTTCTATATTTTTAAAATTTTTCTTAAAACAAAAAATAAATTATACAATTTTTTTTTTGAATTTTGTTAAAATTACGCAGATTTTTTTATCTATTTTCAAGAAAAATTTGTATAATTTCAACAAAATTTAAGAAAAATTCTATATAATTTTATTTTTATTTTAAGAAAAAACTTGTGTATATATATTAAAATAGAAGAGAGATATGTGTAATTTTAATAAAATTTATGCAAAGTTTGTGCTAGTTTTGAAATAAAAGAGACTATAATTTTAGCAAAAGTTAAAAGAAATTTGTATGATGTATTCATCATAGTTTTAACGTTGGAAGCATAGCTAGCCACGCAGACAACAGAAGTAAAGGAGCAAAGCCATTAGCCAAGCTAGCATGCAAAACGGAAGGTCGCAGGGCGATCACAGCTTGTTCACCAAGACGTGTGAACAAACGCCTAGTCAATAACAAACGGAATTCCTCCTATGGGAGAGCAGATTCAATTGGTCCAAAAGAGGCCCATACATCAGTAATGGGCCTGGACAAACCTATATTGGAGCCCTTTCCCGAACATGGCACAAAGGAGTCTTCATCGCGGCATCCATCCCGGGTCGACCCGGTGGCGCATCGACGTCTTGAGCAACTGAGAGCCTTGATCTAACACCAGGTGTCGCAATCCCCAGAAGTCGCTTCAATCGAAGGTCGAGCAACCGTCAACAAAGACATTGCTTTACAACTCCATGGAGGTTTGAGAGTGGAAGGAGATTCATCACCGGAATCTCAATATCGCACGACGTACTAGTAGCTGGAGCCACCATGAGCAGCAGTAAAGCAAGAAATTTTCGCCGCCGTGCCGGAGACGACGATAACGACGACGATGCCACCGGTGGCGACGCCTCCTCAACAACCATCTCTGTTAAACCCCCGTCGAAACCGTCTTCTATCTCGGGCGCCAAGCCTAAGAAGCCACAACACCAAGCCCCCAAGCTTCTCAGCTTTGCCGACGACGAAGATAACGAAGCCCCATCGCGGTCGAAACGGTCCGTTTCGGACAAGTCCTCTTCTCGTCTGGGGAAGCCGTCTTCCTCCTCTCACAGGATGACGGCCTTGAAAGACCGTGTTTCTCATTCCTCGTCAGCCACCGCTTCTGTTACTTCTAATGTTCAACCCCAAGCTGGAACCTATACCAAAGAAGCACTTCGTGAGCTCCAGAAGAACACACGAACTCTGGCTAGCAGTTCTCGTCCTTCTTCGGATTCAAAACCCTCATCTGAACCTATAATTGTATTGAAAGGCCTTGTCAAACCCGCTGAACCAGTGAAAGAAGTGCAGGAATCCGAGTCTGAAGACGAACAAGATGAGCTTCAAGAGAAAAAGGCTGACTTCTTTCGCAGTGTTAAAGATGATGCACAGGCCAAATTGGCGTCAATAGGGCTTGTAAATGGTAAGGACACATCCGGGTCGCTGATTCCCGATGAAGAGACCATAAAAGCTATCCGGGCGAAAAGGGAACGGCTGAGGCAGGCACGTCCAGCGGCACCAGATTATATCTCGTTGGATGGAGGAAGCAATCATGACGCTGCTGAGGGGTTAAGCGATGAAGAACCAGAGTTCCGGGGTCGAATTGCCATGCTTGGGGAGAAAATGGAAGGGAGAAAGAAGGGTGTCTTTGAGGATGTGGATGAGAGGGCGATGAATATGCGCTTAAAGGATAGTGGAGAGGTTGATGATGATGATGAGGAGGAGGAGAAGATGTGGGAAGAAGAGCAGTTTAGAAAAGGATTGGGAAAAAGAATGGATGAAGGGTCTACTACTAGAGTGGGCAGCAGTGATGTTCCTGTCGTTCAAGCTGCCCAACAGCAAAAGTTTGCTCCCTCAGCGGCTACTGTATATAGTGCAGCTCCAAGTGCTTCAGTTAGTCCCAGCATAGGAGGGGCAATCGGGGCATCACAGGGATTGGATGTGATGTCCTTATCTCAACAAGCTGAGATCGCAAAGAAAGCTCTGCAAGACAATGTGAGGAGGCTTAAGGTATGAACAGCTTCTATCATGGTCAAACTGGCACAAATATGAAATTTTATGGGCATAGGTTTTCAGTTTCATAAATATGATTATACCTTACCTCAAACCAATCATTATGGAAGTGAGTTATATACTTATATTTCTTTCATGAGCCGCATGCATCTGAGAACTACAGTGTACACTTGGTTCATTCATGGTTCTTGGACTTTTTTCTAGGAATAATCCCACATGGTAATTAAGGAATTTGTTATGCTTTGGAGCCACTATAATACAGACTAAAATTTAGTCACCAAATGCTCCATTCTTTTTCCCAGCATAGCTGCTTTTTTTTTTTTTTTTTGTTGGGAGGGGGGGGGGGGGGAGCACTTATGCTACTCCCTTTTATAACTACAATCACTTTAGGAAGTGTTGCAAAGTAGAAGACTGGGAATTAACGACACTAAACTTAGGTGTCTTTACTGCTAAATGATATTTTCTGAATTGTCATTGTCTTCAGCAACTGGTGGTCTGTGGTGTGCTTCTAGTATTTATTATTTATTGGGTGTTACTGGGTTGGCATAAACTTCAACACATCAACTTTAGCACTGACTGCAGACAATATAAATGACCATTTTAGATCGTCATTTTGGTTTATAGCTATGGATTCCTCATGAGAACTGTCTTT
Organism: Erythrophleum fordii; assembly: GCA_032878935.1. Classification (NCBI taxonomy): domain Eukaryota; kingdom Viridiplantae; phylum Streptophyta; class Magnoliopsida; order Fabales; family Fabaceae; genus Erythrophleum; species Erythrophleum fordii. Next base: position 7,624,946 of record JAVQMF010000029.1, read on the forward strand.
TCATTCTATTGAAAATAGAAACAATTGAGAAAATGAAATGGCATCAGTATGGCCGCAGTCAATTTAGAAAACGTGCTTCATTAGGTATCTAAGAAAGTATTGGGTTGTGCCAGGAGACTAAAAGTATATATTTTCTAACTTGGATGACCGTGTCTATAGCTGCATAAATAATTCGCTTGTGTTTTTCTCCCCTTAGTTACCAGGAGTCTAAGACAACTTCCCCGGAGATCCATTGAAGTCTTACACTCTTCCATCTTGCCTGGGAAACTCTTCCTAAATTTATATAATAGTTTATGAGTCAGTGCTTTGACTTCCACAACTTTCCAAAATGCTCTTCCATCATTTTTCAGACTAATTTTTTTGCTGTTATCAATGCTGACGTTGCATATAAATTTTGACTCATTGCTGCCATGCTGTCCTCTCTTTTGTCTCTCATTCTCCACTTTTCAGCAATTATATTTCTATACCCATCATTGATGATGTGATGTGATAACCTGGTTGAAATTTAAGCAGTGTTGTCAATATTGTATAGCGGCAAATGGTGGCAACTCCAAAACTGCCATGGTGGATACTGTGGTGGCTGCAATATTGAGGCAAGGCAGCCATAATTTAGGGGAAAAATGGAAATTATATAAAACAAATTTGGAGGAAGTAAATGTAGAGTTTAGACAGACTCAACTCAGTGTGACTGTATAAAAGAAAAAAAGAAGGGGGGGGGGGGGAGGAAGAGGAAGATCAAGGAAAGAAAGGTAGAAGAGAAAAAAGATGAAATAGGAAGAACATATAGTTGCAAAAACCTGACTGGAGAATTTTGGGAGGTTTGTGATGATTTCAGGTCTGAAATCCATCAAAGGTCTGAAACCCAAGCTGCTGCCGTTTGCAAGAGAACAGATATGCGATGGTGTGTTTTTTATTTTTTATGCTATATTTTGCCTGTCGTCTGCAGTCTGGCAGATGCTATTGCACCATCAGATCAATTCTGCATCACAGTAAAGTACTTAAGGTGGCCAGCCTGCATAAAGACCTCGTTTGGTACATATAATGAAAAGGAATGTAAAGGGAAAAACGGGGTAAAAAAAGTGACTTTGTGGATGGGTAGTGACCTTTGTGCCTTTACTTAATAAAACAGTAATAAAAAGAGATAGGAATTGATGAATAATGATTATAAGAGTGTAATAGACATTACACAAAATGGAATGTAAAGGGATTCCCTTTACATAGTTATACCAAACGGGGCCAAAGGAAATGGCCTTTTGAGCTTGCCATCTGATTTTTATCTTAAACTATATGTAGTAAATAAAATTCTTATTTCAAAAAAATACAGGAGGGAGAGCGTACAAAATAAATAGACACAAGCTGAGGAGATCGCTAATTTCTAGGGAGGTAATATTACGATAATCATGCCTGATTTATTCAAAAAATAAAATTTAGTGAAAACAAAAAGATACTAATAGAAAATCCTAACAAAAGATATCCTATAAAATTAGGGACAGAGCGAGAGAGAGAAAAATAATTTATTATTTCTGTTGAAAAATGTCTAATTCTCCCCCTCAAGCTGGTGAATATATGTCGTGCATTCCCAGCTTGCAGCTTAGATCATCAAATTAGGATCTTGTAAACTCCTTTGTAAGAAGGTCAGCAACTTGAGAGTGGGTGCTCACATAGCTCAGAATAATGATCCCCTCTTGAATCTTTTCTTTAATAAAGTGTCTGCCTATTTCAACGTGCTTAGTCCTATCATGATGGACAGGATTATCCACAATTTCTATTCCTGATTTGCTATCACACCATACCTGGGCTGGTGACTGAAATTTTATCTTCAGCTCCTTAAGAAGTCTCATAAGCCAAATTCCCTCACAAATGCCTAGTGCTAAGGCTTTATATTTAGCCTCTGCACTACTTCTAGAGACAACTATTTGCTTTTTGATCCTTCAGGTTACCAAATTTCCCCATAAATAGGTACAATATCTGGTAGTAGACCTTCTATCTACCATTGATCCTGTTCAGTTTGCATCAGTATATAACTCTAATCCATGTGACTCATTCCTTTTGAAAAACAGTCCCTTCCTTGGATTCGACTTCAAATATTTTAAAATTTGGTATAATGCTTCCAACTGTACTTCTTGTGGTCTGCTCATGAATTGACTCACCACACTCATTGAGTAACTAATATCAGGCCGAGTGTGTGATAGGTAAATTAACTTTTCAACAAGTCTTTAATATCTATCTTTATCAATTGAGATACCATCCTCCATAAAACTCAATTTTGTATTAGAATCCATAGGAGTAGTAGCAGGCTTTGCACCAAGCATCCCTGTCTCTTTCAATAAATCTAAAGTATATTTTCTCTGGGAGACAATAATACCCTCTATGAACTTGCAATCTCCATGCCCAAGAAATATCTTAGTTTACCCAAGTCTTTCAGTTCAAATTCCTTTGCTAGAGAATTTTTTAGAATCTGAATTCCTTCAATGTCATTCCCTGTGATAATTATGTCGTCCACATAAACTATCAAAACTGTCATTTTTCTACTTGCATGCCTAACAAATAAAGTATTATCAGTTTGGCATTGTAAGAAACCCAAGTGCATCACAAACTTGGTGAATTTCTCAAACCAAACACGCGGAGAGTGCTTCAAATTATATAGCGATTTATGAAGCCTACAGACAACATTTGACCTTCCATACTCTTCTAATCCTTGAGGAACATCCATATACACTTCCTCTCCCAAATCACCATTGAGGAAGGCATTTTTAACATCTAACTGATGTAAGGGCTAGTCTATATTAGTAGCAAGTGATAGGAGTACTTTAATAGTGTTTAATTTGGCAACTAGTGCAAAGGTCTCCTGGTAGTTAACCCATGTGTATGAGAGTAGCCTTTGGCCACTAAAAAAGCCTTGTATTGGCTAATGCTACCATCTGGGTTGTATTTTATAGTAAATATCTACTTGCAACCCAAGGTTGACTTTCCCTTAGGTAAGGTTGTCAGCTTCCAGGTCTGGTTTTTCTCAAGAGCCTTTAGTTCATCACTAATAACCTCTCTCCACTTCGGATTCTTAACAACTTCTTGATATGATTCTGCTAGCTGTTCATTGGAAACATTAGCAACGACAGACTTCCAATTCACTTACAATTTGTCATAAGAGACAAACTTACTTATAGGATGCTTGGTACATGATCGTACACCCTTTGGGATAGCAACAGGCCAACACAAATCATCAGAAATAGGGTTTGGCTCAGATTCTTGATTTTGCCTCGGAATATGAAGGGTCACATCACCTCTTATAGATTGCTGTTTGCTTATATTTCTCAGTCTCCTTAAGACTGTTTCCTTTGCACGTTGATTAGGCATCCTAGTTTCCTGTAAATTCTCATCATTGTGACTAGAAAAACAAGGGTCAGGCTCAGTTCCATTAGGTTGAGGTACAGTAGGAACAAATTTTGTTTCAGCAACCTCTGGAGCTATTTCAGGAGTAATGTTAATTTTAGAATCAGAAATATTAATTGGTACTGGTGCAGAAACAGTTTCAGGTGCTAAGGTAGGGAAAGGAGTGGGTGTAGACATGACATTAGGTGCTATCTCAGGTGCATTCTGATCTGTTACAGAACCGGAAAAATCACTCAAAAATTCCCATTCCACCTGATTCTCCCTTTGAATGGAATTTTTGGGGTAGTAAGATTGATCTTCAGCAAAGGTAACATCCATAAAGACAAATATTTTTCTTTAAAGTAGGAGAATAACATTTATATCCTTTTTGATTTGGCGAGTAACCCAAAAATATATACATTTGAACTATCTAGGATCGAACTTACCCCTACGGTAATTATGCACATAGGCCACACACCCAAAAACCTTTTCAGAAATAGATGTAACAAGGTGATCGTTAGGTTGTTCTTAGATAATTTCTGTATTGGTGTTTGGAAATTGAGTGTTTTAGAAGGTAACTTATTAACAAGATATGTGGCTGTCAGAACAGCTTCACCCTAGAAAAATTTAGGTACATTATGGGTTATAAGTAGAGTTCTTGCTATGTTGAGGAGTTGTCTATTTTTTCTTTTTGCAGTTCCATTCTGTTGAGTGTGTTAACACAACTGGTTTGGTGAATTATTCTGTTCTCATTTAGGTATTGGGTGAACTGTGTACTAAGATATTCTCTCCCATTGTCACTTCTTAGGATTTTAATTGATGTTTGAAACTAATATTTTATCATTTGATGATATTGTTTAAAAATTTGTAACAAATCAAATTTGTGCTTCATAAAGAACACCTATGTCAATTGTGTATGGTCATCAATAATGGTAACAAACTAGCGGGTTTTTGAAAGAGTTGGGATTCTTGAAGGTCCCCATATATCACTATGGATTAAGGCAAATGGATGAGAGGGTTTATGAACTTGTGAAGGATAGGAATTTCTAGTGTGCTTGGCTAGTTGACACACGTCACAATGAAAAGAAATATCATTCTTATTCATAATGTTTGGAAACATCTTTAACATGTAATGGAAACTAGGATGACCTAATCTATAATGCATCAACATCAAATCTTTATTTGAAATACTTGCTGTAAAAGCCTTCTTCACATCCCTTCTACGATTGCACTCCAGGTAATAGAGATCCTCAAATTTCGCAGCATTGCCAATCGTCCTCCCCAAGCCCAGTTCTTGGAAAACACAATGAGTGGAAAACATATTAACATTACAATTTAGCATTCTGGTCACTTTTGTAACAAATAATAAATTGCATTTAAGACCAGGGGCATAAAGCACATCAACCAAAATTATTTCCTTTGTAATATAAATGGTAGCAATCCCTAGCACCTTAGTGAATATACCATCAGCAATTTTAATGTTTATTCCACTGCAAGGTTTAATCTCTACAAACAACGATATATTATCTATTATATGATCAGTTGCACTCGAGTCTACAATCCACGACTCTGGCTTCGGTGCTTTAACTTTAAGAGCCTGAATATATTTACCTGATTTATCTAAATTACCCATAGTCACTGTTTTTTCAGATATCACAGTGCTTTGATTATATTTTTCTAGTAGTTTCCTCGGTGATTCCACTTTCGAGGTACTTAAACCTACCTGAACAGCTTCATTCTATTCCTCATGAGTCACAACATACCCCCTGCTTTCGAATTTCTATTTCCCTTTGCTGTTGGGTGGTCTCCCATGTAGCTTCCCGCAATTGTCTCTAGTATGTCCCTGTTTATTGCAGTAATTACACATGGGTTTGTTGCCCTTTGTCAATCTGTTTTGTGTTTCACAACAAGAGCCATAGAATTAAGATCACTTTGGCTCTGTCCTTCAGATAGAAGTTGCTTCTTGCTTTCTTCTTCTTTGACAGTGAAAAATGCCTCTTTCACAGTAGGAAGCTTTTCTAGCCTCATAATTCTCCCTTTGATCTCATCAAAGATTGAGTTCAAGCCAAGCGGTAATTTATACAGTCTCTGTTCCTTCTTAATTTTTTTGTAGTACTCTGCATCTGCTGTACAAAGACCATGTGTAGTTTTCATAAAAGTTCAGTTGCTGCCAGTGCCTCATTAACGTGTTATAGTAATTAGTCATGCTGAGTGAGTTTTGATGAAAATCACGGAGGAAGGATTCTAGACTTAAGATTGTTGCCTTATTCTTTTGAGAAGAAAAAGTCTCTCTTGCTGTTACGCATACATCGTGAACACTTTCATATAGCATATAATTTAGACTAATCTCAGATGTCATCGAATTAACAAGCCAAGACTATACCATACTGTTGTCCTCCACCCATTGTTGAAATTTTGGATCATTTGGGTGTGGTTGCACAGCTTCACCGGTCAAGTGCTTGAATTTGCCTTTGCCGATAATGAATAGTTTCACGCTGGAACTCCACTGTAGATATTTTGTCCCATTTAGGCAATGAGAAGTAACGAGAACTGGTCCTGTATCATTTGGTGGTGACGGCGCTTGAGGGATTTGAACTTGGGTTCCCAATGAAAGTTGAGGGTTACTTCCTGTTGGAAAGTTCTATCCCTTTGAGGCTTCAGTGTTCAAAGCCGCACCAAATTTGATTGCCATAGATTGATTTGGGGCTCTGATACCATGTAGTGAATAAAATTCTTATTCCATAAAAATACAGGAGGGAGAGTGTAGAAAATAAATAGACATAGGCTGAAGAGATCGCTGGTTCCTAGGGAGGAAATATTACGCTAATCATGCCTGATTTATTCAAAAGATAAAATTTAGTGAAAACAGAAAGATGCTAACAGAAAATTCTAACAAAAGATATCCCATAAAATTAGGGATAGGGAGAGAGAGAAAAATAATTTATTATTTCTGTTGAGAATACCTCCAATACTATACATCCTTCTTGACAGCCACTAGTGATATTGTTATTGCAATAATGAGTACAATTGAGCCGTACTGACCAGTTCAGGGGAGACTGTGTTACTAACTGACTCCTAAGTGTTCTCGATGTGTGTTTTATTACCAAGATTAACTAGTCAGGAGGTAATGCTGTTCTTCCTTCTCTTCAAGATAATATATTTGCCTCAAATAATGGAGTTTTAGTTGTCTTCCGTTAACTTGTCAGTCTTTTGGAAATATTCACTGTGGCATGATAAACTCATGCTCCATTTTAAGCCTCTTTACTTATGTATCTCACCTCTTTATTGAATGGTATACAGATCATAACTTGGTTGTAATGTCCTCTTCTCTACCTTCCTCACTTCTCGGTTGAGCTTGTGTTGTCTGCTTTATATGCTTCTGAGTTGTAGGACAAGTTTATCATGTTTATATGTTACCTCCACTGTCATTGATTAAATTGGTATAAGTTAGTGCCCGAAGTATATTTGATCAGATGATTTAGAATCTACAAATTAAAGCACTGACTTTTGTTTTCTTCCTTACATTATGTAGCATCTAGTATGTCTCTTAGCTGTAGATCAGAAATCCATTTAATCGGTCCAGTTGAAGGTCCCTTGGCTGATGGGCAGATAAATACTGTTTACTACATCTGAAGGAAAAAATGCCAACAGAGTTCCATTATAAATTCTGGAGGATTGTAAAACATGGTTATTGAAATATAAGTATGGCTAGATTTGTGGAAGGACCAATAATAAAGGATTAACATTTCTTTCTTATTTAGATTTGAGGGGTAAAACCTTTTTTTTTTTTTTGGTGGGGGGATTACAAGTTATAGAGACAATTGAACAGTTTGATTTCTCTACATTATTGAGTTATGTTTTAGTTCCTCAGCTATCAGAGTGTTATGTTTGTGGGGTGTTGTCAAATTTCAATTATAACTGGGTGATTGTGTCAGCGGTAATTGGTTATGCAATTACTATCATATCTCTACACCTGGATAAGAGCATTCTTTTATATGTTAATCTAGATAGAATCATGAAATTTGCCTTGGATATGAGACTTAGTCTGACATGATTTTTTGAACGGATTGATATATCAGTAAATATTTTGATAACTGTTTATGGTCTTTTATTTTATTTTATTTCAACCATGACAGGAATCTCATGGTAGAACAGTGTCATCACTGAATAAAACTGATGAAAATTTGTCTTCCTCACTTTTGAATATCACTGCTCTTGAGAACTCTTTAGCGGCAGCAGATGAGAAGTACAGGTTTATGCAAAAGCTCCGAAGCTATGTTGCAAATATATGTGACTTTTTACAGGTAGCTATATTTCTTGATTGCTTATGTCTTCCTAATTTGAGCTTGTCATCATGTATGAATAACTATAGATAAAGAGAGATTGAGGTATGTTTATTTTTCTGAATTCTATTTCATCTCATATTACACATCGAATGTCTTTCTTTCAGTCCTATTTTCCAGGATGTGTTTTGAGAACATTTTTATGAAAATAGTGAGGTAAAAATTTTTTTTATGGTATGTTTGGCTGGGAGTAAATGCTTGTGTTTTCAACAATTCTTCTCAGATCTATTATGGATTAAGATTGCATTATGGCATCTCTTTGCTTTAGGGTTTAGTTGGGTGTGTCCGCACGATATAGAGCACTTTTGCCTTATTTGACTCTGAGGTTTTGGATGGACCAGATAGGGTAGAATCTGTGGCAATGCATGGTTTTCTGAGATTTGGAATCTTTTTTTGAGCTGAATGTTCAGGTTTTCCAAGGGTGTCTCCATGTCGTTAGATGTAGTATGGGCTAGTATATTGTTTGTGGCTTCCCATAAGCCATAGCCATTTAAACACCTTAATCTGGCTTATTATGACCCAACTACACCCAGCTATTTAGATTCATGAATAAATGGTTTGGGTCGTTAGATATGTTTTTGAAGCATGGATTTTAATGGGTCTAACCATGGTTAATTGTTAACCCACTCATCACTTTATTCTTCATTTACACACACACTCCTAAATGATGATCTCGATCGTGAAATAAAACAGTTAAATTAAAACCCATAAAATCTATCATGTGTCAGTAAAAGTAAAAATAAGAGGCAAGACAAAATCTAGAAATATCTTTTGAAACTTGTTCAGTTTTATTGTGTCCTTTTTCTTATATAAACTTCATAGCACCTCTTTGTCTTACTATATTTAGTTAGGTGAGTGTTAAAGAATGAAAGTAACAAACTTTATAAGTTTGATTGAATGGATTGAAAAGCAAAATAATAAGTAAATCGTTAAAAAGATATATATATATATATATATATGTATGTATATACATATGTGTGTTAGAATCCTAGGGAAAAAAGTTCTACAGCATGCGTATTCTTAGGATTTCATTCAAACCCTTTCTATAACAACTATTTATATATATAAAGAGGGATCAATTGACACTGATGTAAGAGTTACTCCGATCTCTAGCCATTGATTTTGTTATAATCTAATGACTAAAAACCATTCTTGCTTAGTAGAGTCTGACTAAGAAAGAGAATCTTATTTAAAAAAATTATTTATTGAATCCATATATGTGTGTGCCTATGATTTGATAGATCCTCTAGCAGGACCTATTGTATGCAGTGAGTCAGGGGCTAAACATGAAGCACAAGGTAGGAGGATAAGAAATCAATCACAAGCTGCTAAAAATTAATTTGGAAAACTCAACTTCCATTGAATTTTATTTTCAGAAAGTTGAAGAATATGTATTTAATTAGCCATGATCTTATCATTATTCCATTAACATCAGGCCTTGATTAGGAACATGAACTCTACGAAAATTTCTCATCAGCCTCTTCTCCAGACTGGCTGCCATCTTTCTTGTCAGTTTGTCCTTGATCTTGACAAATAACTACACAATTCTTTGGTTCAGGATAAAAGAAAATGGATTTTTTTTTAATTGTTTCATGTTGCCTTAACTATTGATAATAATTTGATCTAAAGCAACATTTCTTATAGGATATTAAAAAATTGTTTTCCTGGATATAAAATCTTGAAATTTAAGTGCCTGCTTGTCTCTTGTCCAAAGCTACTTCGTGAGGTATAATTTATCAAGCTGTTGCTAAGATTATTTGTAACTTCCAGCATAAAGCTCCTTACATAGAGGAACTTGAAGAGCAGATGAAGGGCCTTCATGGAGATCGTGCTTCCACAATCTTTGAAAGAAGAAACACTAACAATGATGATGAAATGAAGGAGGTAGAAGCAGCTGTGAAAGCTGCAATGTCAGTTTTCAGCCGGAAAGGTAGCAATACAGAACTAATTTCTGCTGCTGCAAGTGCAGCTCAGGCTGCATCTACTGCACTAAGAGAGCAAAGAGACCTACCAGTGAAGTTAGATGAATTTGGTAGAGATTTAAATCTTGAGAAACGGATGAAAATGAAAGCACAGGCTGAGGATCGTCAGCGCAGGAAACTTCAGGCATTTAAGTCTTATAAACAGGCATATATGGAACTAGATGATCATAAAATAGAGGGAGAATCTAGCACTGATGAGAGTGATAGTGAGAGCCAAGCATATCAATCACAACGCGATATGTTGCTGCAGACTGCTGATCAGATTTTTAGTGATGCAGCTGAGGATTACGGCCAGCTTTCTTTGGTTAAAGAAAGGTTTGAAGAATGGAAAAAGGAGTATTCATCAAGCTATCGTGATGCTTATATGTCATTGAGTCTTCCATCTATCTTCTCTCCATATGTGAGATTAGAACTCCTGAAGTGGGACCCACTTCGCAAGGGATCAGATTTTCAAGAGATGAAATGGTAAGAAGCTATTGATTTTGTTACTGATCTACTTAAGATACTGTTGTTATTGTTAATTTTTTCTGAGGCATGGTTAATTGGGTCTGTAGAGCATCCTTATTCACATTAGCCACTTAGACAGCACGATTACTCAATTATAGATAGATGCATATCATGTGGCTATCTCCTATCTTGCATTAATTTATATCGTGTTTTTTTCTCTCTCTCTTCATATTTAGGTATAAATTGTTGTTCTCCTACGGTTTGCCTGAAGATGGAAAAGATCTTGTGCATGATGATGATGATGTTGACCTTGAACTTGTCCCTAATTTGGTGGAGAAGGTAGCGCTTCCTATTCTTCAGTATGAAATTGCCCACTGCTGGGACATGCTCAGTCAACAGGAAACAGTTAATGCAATTACTGCTACAAAGTTGATTGTACAACATGTTTCTCATGAAAGTGAAGCTGTTACAGATCTATTAGTTTCCATTCGCACACGTCTGGCTGATGCTGTTGCTAATATTATGGTATGCCCAGAATATGCACGTTTCCATTTTCTTAATAGGCATTTGTACTCAAAAGCTCAGTCGCATGCATATTTGCATGTTGATGCATGTATATATAGATATCTGCTTTGTGCATGACTGCAAGTTGTGGAGGTCTGCATGAAGATGATTTTTCCAACAAAATAGGTTTGTAGGTGCAAGAGTTTGTATAGCATTGGATGAATGAAATTTCCATCTTGTCTACTTTGTAGGTCCCAACATGGGGTCCACTGATACTAGCTGCTGTTCCAGATGCTGCACGAGTTGCAGCATATCGATTTGGTGTGTCTGTTCGATTATTGAGAAATATTTGCCTGTGGAAGGATGTTTTTGCAATGCCAGTATTAGAGAAGCTTGCTCTTGATGAGCTTTTGTGTGGAAAAGTTTTACCTCACTTTCGAAGCATATCAGAAAATGTTCATGATGCAATAACAAGAACAGAACGGATTATTGCTTCCCTATCTGGAGTCTGGGCTGGCCCAAGTATTGTAGGAGACAGGAGGTATGATGATTGTGGTTTGTTTAGATATTTTAGTAGTTGTGTTTATTGCTTTTAGAACTAATTTGTGCACATTCTTGAGTCTTTTGAATCACATCAGTAATAATTTGGTTACTAGGACTAGCTGAGCACTAATTGAGTATTTGTACGTGAGTTACTGATCAGGTGATGATGTACAGTGGGGTTAATAGGGGGCAAATTTTCTCACTGATCTATGAAACAGGCCAAGAAAATAGTTGTAACTATCAACTGCTCCATTACTACAGAAAATAAAAAGAGAGTTAGCAAAGTAGTCTTTTATGTATAGGTCATCAAAAGCAAAAGAAAAATGCTCAACTTGTCGATTGAACTTCCGGATGGGATTTTACCAACAAGAGGTAATATCAAGTGAAAAGAACACCCAACATGAGGTTTCCCTTGTATGTTGCTGTGTTGAAGTGATATATGAGCATTTTTGTTTGTGTGTGTGTGTGTGTGTATTTCTTAATAGATGAATCAGAGGCAACTTGGTTGTGGGGATTCACTTGGACATATTACTGAGAGCCTGAGATAGATTCAGGGTTTTCTATGTAGAAATGTTGCTGTGCCTTTTTCTTTTAAAATTCTCGTATGTTTAGTCAAGGATATTCTTATCAATCTTATCATAAGGTTTAATTACTTTGTTAGCCCCTCTAGTTTCATCACCTTTTCAAATTAGTCTTTATAGTTTGAAAGTTTATAATTAGGTCTTTGCAGTTTTCAAGTTGGTAATTGGATCCTTCTTGTGGCAATTCGCCACGGATCTTTTAATACCTATTGATATCATTTAGGTCTCTGGCAGCATCTACAAGTAGTTGTTGACCAAACTGACTTTTTAAATAACAACCATCTAACCCAATTATGGTTTTGCAACTAGCTAAAAAGGTTCTGCTTTTGGCTTCTATGCACATGTAAAGTTTCAAAATTCTGAATTTAGCAAGTTACACAAATCCCGTTAGTCATCAACTTGAGGGTTGAACCTGCCAAGTCATTAACTTGTTAGCAGATCTCAGATGGTTTGTTATGGTATCGACCTAATTGTTCTCAACTATAAGCACCAAAGGATGTGTCCAATCTTATATGTGTGCTGAATGTTGTCTTTGTTTGTGTAGTGTTTTTCAGCTGCCAATCTCATGTTTTCACTGCGCCCCCCCCCCCCTCTCTTTTTCTTTTTTCTTCTCTTCATGTGTAGTCGCAAGTTGCAGCCACTGGTGGATTATGTGCTGGCACTGGGAAGGACATTGGAGAAAAGAAACGTTGGTGGTGTAATGGAGAGTGATACAAGTCAACTTGCTCGTCGTTTGAAGAAAATACTTGTTGACCTTAATGAATATGATAATGCTAGGAACATAGCCAGAACCTTCCATCTCAAGGAGGCATTGTGAGCTCAGAGGGCTTTCTCATCTCGTTTTACTAGAAATTTCAGGGAGTCGGACCACAGATTAAGCATTCTTCTAAGTGGGCTTTTGTGACACCATTTTGACCTTTATACCAAACCTTCATGTAGAGTTTGCATTACAATTGCATATGGACCTTCAAAATTACTGAAGCATCTCTCTCCCACTATCAAGAGGTAAGAACAATAACTTACTGGAACGTATGTACTGCATCAATGGTCTTCATAGTGGTCTTCCTGTCATAAAGATGGTAGAGTTCTGCCAGGAACCATAAAATGCATATTTTCCCACTTCTTTGGTTGTGCAGAGGGAGGCTTTGTTTCGTCTTTGCCTCCAGTTGTTTTGCCATTGGTTCTGCTGGGGGGTCAAGGGGAAAGAAATATTGTAAAAATTTTGCGTGCGCTTATATGATTCATGTCTTGAATGATGCCATCTTCGGCTTTGTCTCTAATCTAATGTTCAAATTTTTGGTAAATTAGGTGGATCTTTACTGGCAGGGTTTTCATATGACTAGAAATTACTTTTCTATTATTGATGTAAGAACTTAAATGAATTCTTTATCTTCTTTCAATTGCTAAATCTTTAGCGGAGATGTTATAAGAAGCTTTTCGGAAAAGCCAGTTATAAAACAATTTGTGGAGAGATCCTCCCTTCAACCCCTCTCTTTTATGGGCTGAGGTTTTCTTGGGGAAAGGCTTTGAGGATTTTGCAGCATGGGAGACTTCATTCTTCATGGGCCTTGAGGATGGATTATTTACTACAAGCCTGTACGCCGGGTCAAAGGCCACTTCATTATTTGCTAAATTGGAGTAGTTTAGGAAGATTCAATTTACATAAATTTGGTAGATCAAATTAGTTCTAGTGGAATTTACTTTAACATATTTAGATGTCTGTCTATGATTAGTTTGGTTTTTTAATTAATGTGATCTATTTAAGAATTTCTTCTATGAATTGTGTATTTAGAGGTTTTCAACATTTTCACAAATTTTTATTTTAATTTTTAAGAAACAAAATTTTCACCTGTCCTTACAAAATGAATTGCAGGGATTTGAAGTTTACTGATTATTTTAGAGTTCAAGACATTTAAATTCATTTTATTATCTTGTGAAGTGCAAGATGCACTGAAGTAGATTTATAAAGATATTAAATGCCATTCAAAATGTGAAGCCCATCGTTTGGAATGGTATTTTAAATTAAAGAAGGAAAATTATTGTGAAGATATTACGTTCTTAAATTTGTATATTTTTAATTTTGTAAAATATTAAATGTGTCTGTAATAACTTTTATTCTCATACTAGGAAAAAGAATTTTAATTATTATGGCGTTAAAGATATAGAATGTAGTTCAAAGGGATCAGCTTGGGTGGAGGAGAATGTTTCTTATTAGCAACTTTTTCAGTTCTTTTTTTTGTTGGTGGAGTATTCAAGGCTTTGCTTGTTTTGCAAGAAGGTAAAATTTTCTGAAAAATTTCCTTAAAAAAATTTCATAATTTTTTTTTTTTATTGTGTTTCATTTGGAAAATTTTTCCTTTCAATAACTTTTTTTGGTTTGGAGTGCTGAAAAAATAAAGACGAAAAATGACAGAAAGTGAGGCCAGTGATGTTGGTTTGGATGCTAATAGTGATAGCAATGGTTAGGTTTGCCCATTGGCCTGGTGGTGGTGTTGCGTGGCTAAATTAGGGTGTGTAAAATAAAAACTTTTAATGGGGCGCATTGGGCTATGTTGACCAATCTAATTTGGTTAGATTGTTATTAGGAATAAAACCTGAAATGCAAAGAAGCACTATAAATATTGAATTTACAGATAATAATATTGAAATTAATGAAGCTGAAATAATTGCTCAAACCATATTAAGATTCAATAAAAGAGATATTAAAAAAGTAAAGTTATATGTTAAATCAGAAATAAAAAATTATTCTCATAAAATAATGTTAGGAAAAGATTTCCTCGAACATGTAAAACCATATAGAATACAAAATGATAGAATTCTAATTAACATAGATCAACAAACAGTTATCCTCGAAAAAATTAAATTAATTAAATGAAATTTTATTATATATTAGTTAGATTCAATTATGTAAAATATCAATCAGGAGCAAATATTACTACCGCTAAATATAATATTTTACCCTCAGAATTATAGAAAAAAAAAAACCAATTAGAATGAGTAGCGCTGGAAAAGAAATCCATTTTATAGAATTATCTGCAAAAGAAATACTAATACAAATAGGAGAATATGAATTAAAAATTCCAATACTATATCAATATAATGAAACAACTCCAAATATAATTTTAGGAATGGACTTTTTAGGACAATATATGCCTTTAATATTTACTGAAAAAACCTTAATATTAACAACACCTTGTAAACATCAAGCATGGGCAATTAGAATTCAACAACCATATAATAGAACAGATACAATGTTCAAAAGAAAGAAATTAGAAAATGAAATTCAATTTATTCCTAATAACAAACCAATAGAAATTGAAGCCAAAAGATCTTTAAATCAAATAACAGGACAAAAAACAATTGAACAAAGATTAATTGATAATTACAGTGAAAACCCTCTAATTCACTAGGAAAAATCAAAATCTTATGCTAAAATAGAATTACTTGATTATAGTAAAGAAATATGTAGTAAACCATACCTATGGACACCTAATGATAAACAAGAATTTATTATGAACATAAATGAAATGAAAAAATATAATTTAATTAGAGAAAGTAGATCAAATTATTGTTCACCAGCTATGATTGTTATGAGTCATGCTGAAATCTGAAGAAATAAATCTCGAATGGTTATTAATTACAAAAAATTAAATGATTTAGCTATTAGAAATCGATATCCAATTCCAAAAATTGAATTATTATTTAATTTAATAAAAGGAAAACAAGTCTTTAGTAAATTTGACTGTAAATCAGGATTTTTTCAACTTAAGTTAGAAGAATCAAGTAAAAAATATACTGCCTTCTTAACCTCCGAAGGATTATATGAATGGAATGTATTACCTATAGGATTTCATAACAGTCCAAGTATATTTCAAAAATATGTACAAAAACTTTTATCTCCAATTAAAGACTTTGCAATAATTTATATAGATGACATTTTAATATTCTCAGAAAATAAAGAACAACATGAAAAACATTTAGATCAATTTATGACTTTAGTTGAAGAAAAAGGAATTAATATTTCACCGAAAAAAGCCGAACTTAGAAAGTAAAGAATAGCCTTCTTAGGACACTATATTACTTCAAATGGAATAGAGTTACAAGAACATATTAGTCAAAAAGTAAAAGATTTCGAGAAAATTACAACTAAAAAAGAATTACAATCATTTTTAGGACTAGTAAACCAAGCTAAAAATTTTATTCCAAATTTATTTAAATATATTGCACAAATCTCTAAATTAGCTAGAGAAAAATCTCTATGGCAATGGAATGAACAAATTGAACAAATTGTTCAAAAAATTAAAAATCTATGTAGTAATGTACCAAAATTAACTATTCCAACTCAAGAAAATATAACATGGATAATTTATACAGATGCTTCAAAAAATTATTGGGGTGCTGCCCTTTATCATAAAAATTAAGAAGGAAAAGAAATAATTACTCGATATGCTAGTGGAAAATTTAATGAAAGTCAAACTAAATATCATTCAACTTGGAAAGAATTTTTAGCAATTGTAAAAGCTGTAGAAAAATTTGAATTATTCATTGTGAATACTCAATTTATTATTCGAACAGATAATACTCAAGTAAAATTTTGGTTATCTCGTGGACTTCGAACTACCAAAATTGCAAATAAGATGTTATATAAATGGCAAGCTGATTTATCTTATTATGATTATTCTGTTGAATATGTTCAAGGAAAAAATAACTTGATTGCTGATTTTCTTAGCAGAGATGGAGCAATTATCTCAGACAAGTAAAGCTACCTCGAATCAGCAAGAAGAGGAAAATCCTCACCATCATTTAATATCACGATTAAATTATCTCGAAGCCAATCATAATATTTTGGCATCACAAACCACGAATCGTTTAAACAATATGAATAATTCCATTAATTACTTAACTCAGACGCTTGGGAATCTTAATTCCTATATCAACGAGTTAGAATCACGATTAATTCAAGTAGAATCACGATTAATGGGTATGAGTATATCTCCTATCCAAACCCCTACTCAATCACCACCTCAGACACCACAAAGCCAATCCACTCATATTCCACAAACTCCTTCATTCGCAGCCATCCTAGAACAAGAAGTAAAACAAGCCCAAGAAAAAGCCCAACAACCAAGCCCAAGTACTCAAATAGCCTCCTCTTCATCAACTCCAAACCCACAGACTTCAGCCCAAAATCGCCTCCATGAATAGTTTGAATATTTTCAATTAATTATAGATAAACTCAATCATCTCCAAATATCTGCCAAGACTATTAAATATATTTCCCATTATTCCATAAACAAAGCTGTTATCTATGCCGGAACAAATCCACAATTAGTTCACACTTTATTTAGTTATGGTTTAATTCATCGTATTTATCCCTCAAGAGATCTTATAGAATTAAGTCTACTCCCAACTGCCATCAAAGTTGCTGCTAACCACTACCATAAAATCATCACCCAATACACCATGTATATGCGCTGTTATTCTACAGTTGCAGAAATAACTCTCGAAAAATTTTATCCTTCCATTAACCTCATTAAATTCAGAACTACAAGGCAACCTTTCGCCTTTGAGCAATCCGAAAAATCATCTATCGACCAAGAAGAATTCAGACTCATCATCTCAAAAACCAGAGCCCAAGAATATGAAATTATCTTCTCAGAAATGAATAGAACTTTAACCAGTGATGAGGTCCAATGGACTTACTTCACAGGACCAACCTCATGTATCTACTCCGTCGGAAGAACAATTAAAAGTATAAATCTATTTAATCAATTTTATGATAGAATCAAGACCAATAAATTGGATAATACTGAAGACACAAAAAGAAGAATCTGCCAACAATTATCTGATTATCCAGTCCATATATGCATCTACTGTAAAGATAAAGAAAGATCAGCAGAAGATCAGAATAATCCACCGACATCCATCAATATCCTCGAAAGCTGAATTGACCAGCAGACACCGAAAAGACTAAAGGAGACAAAGAAATGACCAAAGGTGACACGACATCGACCTGACAAAAAGAAAAAGCAAATGGATAAGATTCCTTGAAAAGTCAAAAAAGAAGAAATGACACGACAAAAAGTGACAACCGAATGACCGAATGACCAAAAGAAAAAGCTGAAGAAGACTCGAAGTGACCCAAAGCTGACAAAGACTATAGAGCATAAAAAACTTTAGTGCTACACCAAAAACTTTAGCTCTACTTGTAAACGGCAGAGGAATGCCTCTTGCCTATATAAAGCCCTGTAAGTTTCATTTGTAAGCACGCACCAAATTCACAACTTTAATATACTCTGAGAATTCTAAACACCCTCTCTCTCAATTCTGCTTGTACTCACCCGCCTTCATCAAATAAAGAATTTATTTTGGCATCAAAGGTATGACTAGCTAAACTCTCTGCTCAGAGATTAAGTGTAGTATTTCAAATCTTATCTATCCATAAATGAATTGATCCGCCGCTGTGTCAATACTGAAATAAGGATTAGAGATCCTTTGAACAGTAATTTAGAAATGGGAATAGTTACGCCTCCGGTAGAAAACGAAGGAAGGCTGTGCTGAACTAAGCTGAATGGGGAAGGTCTTGGCTTTAATGAGCAGCCTACCGTAGTGTTCATCGTTTGAGAATAGCCATAGAAAAGACCTCTGTATGAAAGAGGACAGAGTTCCTTCCATAATCCAGTTTAGTTTCGGTCAAACCCTATTCTTAAGTCTAATTTACTCCTTGAATGGATAGCTGATCTCGCTTATTCCAGGCTATCATGGAGAATGGTATCAGAGCATGGATGGAAAGATAAGAAACGAAATATGAAACTTAATCTCTAAATTTAGTTTAAGTCATACACCTGCCTGAGTTCTTACTTACTGCTTGCTGTACCTGCTTACTTTCTATTTTGTTATTTTCTGCTTTTGCTTTGCTTCTCGCTTTTTAGCTTTTAAATTTCATTTGCTGTTAATTTCATTTAATAATGTCTTTATTTCAAAAAATTGAACCTCAAATTTATGAAGTACATCAAGAAAATCTACCGAATAGCTCTTCTCCATGACAGCCTGGAATAAGTGAGATCAGCTATCCATTCAAGGAGTAAATTAGACTTAAGAATAGGGTTTGACCGAAACTAAACCGGGTCATGGAAGGAACTCTGTCCTCTTTTATACAGAGGTCTTTTCTATGGCTATTCTCAAACGATGAGCGCTATGGTAGGCTGCTCATTAAAGCCAAGACCTTCCCCCTTCAACTTAGTTCAGCATAGCCTTCCTTCGTTTTCTACCGGAGGCGTAACTATTCCCATTTCTAAATTACTGTTCAAAGGATCTCTAATCCTTATTTCAGTATTGACACAGCGGCGGATCAATTCATTTATGGATAGATAAGATTTGAAATACTACACTTAATCTCTGAGCAGAGAGTTTAGCTAGTCATACCTTTGATGCCAAAATAAATTCTTTATTTGATGAAGGCGGGTGAGTACAAGCAGAATTGAGAGAGAGGGTGTTTAGAATTCTCAGAGTATATTAAAGTTGTGAATTTGGTGCGTGCTTACAAATGAAACTTACAGGGCTTTATATAGGCAAGAGGCATTCCTCTGCCGTTTACAAGTAGAGCTAAAGTTTTTGGTGTAGCACTAAAGTTTTTGATGCTCTATAGTCTTTGTCAGCTTTGGGTCACTTCGAGTCTTCTTCAGCTTTTTCTTTTGGTCATTCGGTCATTCGGTTGTCACTTTTTGTCGTGTCATTTCTTCTTTTTTGACTTTTCAAGGAATCTTATCCATTTGCTTTTTCTTTTTGTCAGGTCGATGTCGTGTCACCTTTGGTCATTTCTTTGTCTCCTTTAGTCTTTTCGGTGTCTGCTGGTCAATTCAGCTTTCGAGGATATTGATGGATGTCGGTGGATTATTCTGATCTTCTGCTGATCTTTCTTTATCTTTACAGTAGATGCATATATGGACTGGATAATCAGATAATTGTTGGCAGATTCTTCTTTTTGTGTCTTCAGTATTATCCAATTTATTGGTCTTGATTCTATCATAAAATTGATTAAATAGATTTATACTTTTAATTGTTCTTCCGACGGAGTAGATACATGAGGTTGGTCCTGTGAAGTAAGTCCATTGGACCTCATCACTGGTTAAAGTTCTATTCATTTCTGAGAAGATAATTTCATATTCTTGGGCTCTGGTTTTTGAGATGATGAGTCTGAATTCTTCTTGGTCGATAGATGATTTTTTGGATTGCTCAAAGGCGAAAGGTTGCCTTGTAGTTCCGAATTTAATGAGGTTAATGGGAGGATAAAATTTTTCGGGAGTTATTTCTGCAACTGTAGAATAACAACGCATATACATGGTGTATTGGGTGATGATTTTATAGTAGTGGTTAGCAGCAACTTTGATGGCAGTTGGGAGTAGACTTAATTCTATAAGATCTCTTGAGGGATAAATACAATGAATTAAACCATAACTAAATAAAGTGTGAACTAATTGTGGATTTGTTCCGGCATAGATAACAGCTTTGTTTATGGAATAATGAGAAATATATTTAATAGTCTTGGCAGATATTTGGAGATGTTTGAGTTTATCTATAATTAATTGAAAATATTCAAACTGTTCATGAAGGCGATTTTGGGCTGAAGTCTGTGGGTTTGGAGTTGATGAAGAGGAGGCTATTTGAGTACTTGGGCTTGGTTGTTGGGCTTTTTCTTGGGCTTGTTTTACTTCTTGTTCTAGGATGGCTGCGAATGAGGGAGTTTGTGGAATATGAGTGGATTGGCTTTGTGGTGTCTGAGGTGGTGATTGAGTAGGGGTTTGGATAGGAGATATACTCATACCCATTAATCGTGATTCTACATGAATTAATCGTGATTCTAACTCGTTGACATAGGAATTAAGATTCCCAAGTGTCTGAGTTAAGTAATTAATGGAATTATTCATATTGTTTAAACGGTTCGTGGTTTGTGATGCCAAAATATTATGATTGGCTTCGAGATAATTTAATCGTGATATTAAATGATGGTGAGGATTTTCTTCTTCTTGCTGATTCGAGGTAGCTTTACTTGTCTGAGATGATTGCTCCATCTCTGCTAAGAAAATCAACAATCAGGTTAAAACAGTATAATCATAAATCAGTAGATTAAGGAATTATTCATTTTTATATTGTTTTCCTTTTTTATTTTTTGGTTTGAAGAGTTTTAATTCCTTTAATTCTTTCTTTAATCTTTTTAATTTATTATGATATGATTTCTTTAACCATTTTATCTTTCTGCGAATAGAATTATTTCTAGTTTGATAATGATGGAATTCACAATGTTTACTTTGAGGATATAAGGATTTTAAAGGGCATCTCCATGCTTTTTTATCTGTGTTTTTATTTGATCTTTTTGAACATCTATATTCTCCTCCTGTTATTAAATCATTAGTTTCATATTCGGCTTCCTTATATTTTTGAATTATATTTCATCTTTTCTTTTCAGGTTTATTTTCTAAGGTTGAACTTTCATTTTTGTTTAGCTCTTCTAACTCTTGTTGGTTTATTTGAAATTCTTTAAATTTGTCAAAGTCAAAATAAGTTTCGGTTTCCATTGGTTGTAATTCTAATAAATTCCAATCTGTGAATGGTTCTTCATAGTTTTCAAAATCTATTATATCTTCAAAGTCTATTATTTGTAATGGTTCATTTATACTTTTGTTTTCTTCTTCGTTATGTGCATTTTTTCGACTACTTTCTCCTATTTCTTCTATATTTTTGTTTTGATGACTTTCGTGACTACTTTGACTACTACTACTTGTTCCATACATCATATTTATTTCATAATTATTATTTTCGTCATTAGATTCACTATTATTAGAGTCACTAGTTATAAAATATTTACTTGAGTCTGGATCTGATTTTGATTCTGATTCTGATAATGTGAATTTTTTTAATTTATATATTTCAGTATTAGAATAATCAAATTCTTCATTTATATATTTATTTAATTCGATGGGTTCTAAGTTAGAATTCTCAGCTAATTCTATCATATTTATAACTTTTTGTTTTCTTGATTTTTTACAATCTGTTGCTATATGTCCTAATTCTCCACAATTATAACATTGACATTTTGTAGGATATTTACTATAATTAATTTTCCTTGCTCCTTTTTTATAATATGATCTAGGTGTAAAGGATTTCCTAAATTTTTGAAACTTTAATTTAGGATATTTCTTAAATTTGTATTGATAACGTTTATAAGGTCTTTTATATTTTTGAGGTTTTCTTTTAGGTTTACATCCCCACTTGTGAGGTGTTTCGAAATTACTACATTGTAAAATTAATTTGTTTGTTTTGTAATATTTATTATTTCTCCAAACTTCTTTACATTTATTTGATAAATATTCGCGAAGAAAATCTTCTCTTCTTCCCATAGTATCTATATATGGTATTAGATCTATTCTATCGTTAAAGGATTTTCTATAATCTATTATAAGACTTTCTGATAATAATTTGGGTAATTTATAATATAATAAATCTAAATAAAATCGTTTTTGTTCATAATTATTGAATCTTGCTTCATAATAATATTTTTGATATTCACAAATATACTGATTTAAGATTTTGGGTTTTAAAGAACATATTTCTATCTGATGTAATTTTATTATTGCTCTGTCTATTTTTGTTTATTCGTTGGCTCCTACACTTCTTAAGAATTCATTTCTTAAGACTTGTTCATATTTCCTTAATATTGCAGCATAAAATTCTCTTCGGTTATTATAACTTTCTACTTCTCTTACTTTTTGTCTAAATTCATTTGTTAAACTTTTCCACCATTCGTGGATTATTCCTGTAAAACTTGATTCCATTATTATAGGGGTTGAGTTGGTATCAGTACTTCGGTGTGCTAAGGCTATAAATTGTGATTTATGCCATTCTTCTAATCTTTTTTCTCGATCTAAATTACAATCTAAATTTAACTATATTCCTGAATTTGGGATTGGTCTAATTTCGTATTGTTCTAATGGAGGGGGTATAAAACTATTATTTCCAGAGGGTGTGTAGATAGTTTCAAACATAAATGATTGATTTTCTTTCATTGGTTCTTTATGTTTTAGTTCTTGTTGTTGCATTTCTGTTTCTCTATCAATACTAGATTGTTCATCTCTTCTTAAATATGAGGGGTCATTTATATTTGGAGGATTAAAATTTTGAGGTAAAGTTTGAGGTTCCTCTATTTTTACAGTTTGCATATTTACTTCATAATTACTTTGACTTCTAGATCTGAGTAGTGGTCTTTCTAGAGGTTGTTCTAAATTTCGTAGTTCTTGTATCCTTTCTTGTATACTTCTTCGAGGATTAATATTAATGTTAATAAAACCTGAAAAAAAAAAGATTTTTTCATAGATCATTTTATAATTTTAGTTAATTTTTAAACATATTTTATAAGTTATAAATAACTATAGGGTTAAGGTTTTTGTTTCGTTGTTATAATTATTATATATAGACAAAAGAAACTATATTGAAAACATAGATATTTAAAATTTGAAAGTAAAAGATTTAAAATTAGGATAATAAACATATGTTTTCGAAAAAAAATAAAAGCTCAGGCCGAATTCTTTTTTCTTTTCTCAATAACAAAAAAGGCCAAGGTAAAATTCAGCTTGACTTGACTTGTGTGCAACTCTAGCAATGGTTGGTAAATTTGATTACAAATAAGGGTTTGATTTTCAAGATACAAAATGGGTCCATGTCTAAGAATAACTTGTATTAAAAAATTCTTTTTGGGCTCGATCTTGAGCTGAACTCTTGCTTGGGTCTAAGCAAGACTTGTACAGATTTTTTTTTTTAGTTTTGGTTTGGTGTGACTAAAAATGTTAAAATTGCAAACTTAGGTCGAAACTCTAGCATTTTCAAGCTCGAAATTTGGACTCCAATTGTTTGGCATAAGTTAAATATTTTTTGGGCCAAATCTCGGGATTAGCTTCGCCTATTTTTAAAATTTCCATTTGGGCCCAATAAAATGTATAAGTCTGCTAATTATGAGCCCACAGGGCTCTGGATTTACCATGACAGCGACATTTAATTGACAGAAAGGGGAAAAAATTGAGTAAAATCACATCTAATTTATTAGCTACAAAATAGTAAATTAGATGAAAAGGGCAAATTACTTTCCTAATAGTTATATTTTAAATTTATTCTTTTGATCTTGTTTTATTCAATTTTTAATTTATTTATACTTTAAAAATTTATAATTAAATTATTACAAATTTAAAAATTTTAATATAATCTTTGTAGTTAAATTTTTATTAATGTGCTGTTAAATTTTGTTAGTATGACCATCTCTGTTTTGTTTTAACACTCTTAATATATATGATTTATGTCAACATTAAAAAAATAGAAGTAAATAATAAAATGAAATTATTTCACATGTATGCCATGTGATATAACATTGCTAAGTGATTTGTCTGCGTTAATTTGAATTGTGAATATTTTTAGTGTTAAGATAGCATATAATTAGTTATATTAATAAAATTTAATATCATATAACAAAATTTTAATGGTAGGGACTAAATTAAAATTTTTAAAACTATAAGATTTTTTAGTACTAACAAAATATCATAAAATTTTAGTGCCAAAACAGCACATAATTAGTCACATCAATAATAATAAATTTTTTAGTGCTAGCAAAATATTGTAAAATTTTTTTCCTGGTTCACATTGTTTGGATGGGAAATTTTTTTATAAAAATTCAAATTTTGCCCAAAGAAAGTATGAATAGCGTCTTTCAGAAGGGGAGAAAAAAACAAAAATGAAGAAGAAGAAAAAGACCTTTGTGAATATGAAACCATGACGTCTCAATCTATAATCTTCCAATAAAAGATGCTAAAGAAGGAGATATTTAACCTAACATTGATGGAAATGCACTTATATATATATATATATATAAAAGTTGTCTTTCTTTAAAATTTATTTTAAAGTATACTATGAACGATTAACTTCAAAGGTCAAATATTTTAGAGTTCGAGAAATGGAAACAAATATTTAGTTTGTCTTTCTCTCATCTCCTCATAAAATAGTTCTTGACTTATTGGCCTCGAAATAAAGAAACTTTCATGAACATGTAATTTAGCTTACTAAAGCCAATTATCGTGCACCCAAAAAAGAAGGGACACAAATCAACTAATTAGAAGAAAAGGTTGTGTCATAATTGACAAGCATGCTTAGATTTTACGAGGTATCATACTATTAACGATGTGTTTGATAAGTTGATAGCAGTGGGTTAAAAGGAAGACATAAATTGTTCTGTACTTTTTTAAAAAAGCAAATTCTTGTTAAAAATTTGAAGAAAATTTTATATCATTATAAAAATTTTAAATTTTTTTTATCAAAATAAAAAAAAATTTACATCAAAAGATTTTTCTGAAGAAGAGTCTTTCTGTAAAACAGCTAGGGCTTATAAATAAAATCTTAAATATATTATATTGATGCAGATAACTACACTCCCAAAAAAAAATTCCAAGTAATGTTTAATGACCCTTTTTACCATAAAATCTTAAATATATTATATTGATGACCCTTTTAGATTTGCAAATAATTTGCTCTGGCCGTCTGCAAATTTCGGAAAGTACTACAACAACCAAACCTAACAAGGAAAGGAAATTTCATGCTCTGTTTGGTAGGGGTAATTGGGAGGAAAGAAAACGGGAGAAACAACAGGAAAAGGGAAGAACAGAGAACTTTTTTGTGGACCTTACTAATTTGGGGTCTGTCCCTTTGGTCCACTAATTTGATGTCTGTCCAAGAGGACAGCAATGCTATTTAATTATTGTGGGTCTCTCATGTTTTGTTTATTTTTTGTGTTGGCAGTATGCCAATGTATATGTAGCAATATTGTGTCATTTATGTTGTATTAATAAATAAAAAATAATTTAATTAAAAATAAAAATTAAAAAATTAAGATAAATAAAATATATGCTTATATGAATATAAATAAATAGACATGATATATATATATATATATATCTATTATATTCATGATAAATATATTTAAAGAATAAAGTAATTTAGTATTTTATTTATATGTATTTCTTTTGTTTTTTTTTGTTTTTATGAAACTAAAGAAGAAAAGAGAAATGTCTTCTTTTTTATCCCTCCTATCATACTAAACTAAAAAAAAAAGATAGCTCATTTATTTATTTTTTCTTGGTATCATTTTCTTTCATTCCCCTTTTATTCTATCATGCCATTGAGTGATTGATGAGCTGGATCCATCAATCAGTGGAAGCAACTTTTTCTTCACCTTTGGATGCTCAGCAAAGCAACCAGTAGAGAACTGCACTAACGTAGTTGGGGGTGAAAACATGACTCCGTTTTTTACTTTGGCATTCAGTATGACGATGAGTGACAAGAAATTCTTAGAAAACTTGGGTCCTTCTTCTTCTTTCTCTTCTCCATACAATCTTTTCAACAAGCTGAGAAGACTTCATATGCCAGCCACATGAGATTTGCTCTTAAATTTAAGTGCGGAGAAAATTTATGTATAGTTTTTATATCTTTGTTATCAGGTTATCTAATAATTATATAAATTTTTATAAATAAGTATATGATTTTATAAGTCAGCATTACATAATTAAATCTTTTTATAAATTCTTTTTACATATGTTATATTTTTATTAAAAACTTTGATAATAAAAATAAAAAATAATTACGTTTATGTCCAATCTTTTACCTGCTCGCTCACATTTTCATATTTTTGTGATACTTCTAGGTTAAAGTGTTAAATATCAAAGTTATAATTTGGCTATAGATTGAGGGATCATGCGAACATCCCCCCTCTCTCTCTCTCTCTCTCTCTCTTTTTAAATTAATCAACTTGGAAAGCACCTTTGTGAACTGGGTACAATCAATTCTCTGTAATTATGATTCACATGCATAATTTATCCTCATTTTTTTTAGTAAATTATACAATTTTTTTTTCTAAATTTTACTAATATTATATAAATTTCTTACGAAACAAAAAAGTTACGTTATATTTTTTTACCTAATTTTAAATATTTTAATTAAAACCTATTTCATTAACCATTCTTGTATATTTTCTTATAGAGAGTATTTACATTCCAAAAAATTTAAAATTACACTATAATATATATCTTAATAATTAAAAGAATTCTATATGATTTTTAATAAAATTTAAAAGAAATTTATATAATTTTTTTTCCCCATGTAACTTCCCAATCTGGCAGTGGACGAGGTACCAAAGTTCGTTGGTCATTGGGGGCTGCTCTTACAAAGGGGGTTAGTTGTGTTTTGTGGAAGAGGCTTAGCATAAAAGAATTGGGTCCACCACCACAGATCTGTGTGGGTAGTGATGCATCTGATCACCTAACTCCCTTGTGCAAGAGAGGAAATTAAAAAAAAAAAAAAAAAAATCCACAGTTCAAGATTCTGGGACCCCTCAATTTTATTCACGTCCACATTTGGACATTCTAAATCAAAAGCTATATCACTTTCCCTACAGGTATACTATCTATCTATTTTCGATATGTTATTTTATTAACTGAAAATACTTTGGTCAAAATTGCATTGCAATTCGGAAGACTTTGTTTTATAATTGTCGACTTCAATGGAAGTAGACGACAATTACTGCTGTAGTTGGGACAAAGACTGCGTGATGTGGTCAAACATAAAAATTTGAAGTTATCTCATTAGTCTTGGTAAGATAGATACATTGTCACTGAAATTGAATTCTTAAAGAACAATCAAATTTTCAAATTGAATTTTCAAAATCTTCCTACCAATTCTAAGAGATGACGGATACACCTGTTCTTCAACTCCTTCTTATCAATTTTGGACTGTTAATTGGCAAATTAGCTTGGTAGGCAATAAAACAAAGCCATCCTTTTGCCATTAGAAGCCCGGGCTAAAGCTTCTTTTTCTTAGTGGAGTTTACTATTTAAAATAGGTTAAAATGCACAAAATTTTATAAATTGTGGGTTATATGTACAAATAACTTTTTGATGTTCAAAACTTGATAATAGAATTCTAAACATTTAAATTTGTACAAATAACTCCTGTTATTTATAAATCTATTAACTAACTAATAAAATGATGACACGTCAAATTATGAATTTTTATAAATTTTATTTTTTATTTTTTATAGATACGTCTAAATAATTCCTTACATTTGAATAATATACAAATAATCTTTTTAATATGTCACATTTTTATTGGTAAAATAATGAATTAACTAATAATAAGATGTTACTTATGTATAATTTCAAATTTAAAAATTCTACTATCAAGTTTTAAAGATCAAGAGATTATGTATATGTAACTTAAAATTCAAAAAAATTGTAACCATTTTAGCCTTTAAAATATGCTAATTTGATTCAAAGTGCAGTCATGCTGTATAGTTTTCATCCCACATGTGGGTTTTTAAGTTGGTTCTCAGATCATTCGTTATTCTTACCAACACATCTCTTATGTCTTAATATTAATGCGCCTCGTTATTTCTTTCTTTCCTTCCTCTCGAATTTTAAAGGCCAACCTTTTAAGATTAAGAATTGATATGTTATATTACTATATTGGTTATTAAAATTTCACTAAATTTCTAATTTGATTCTTATAGTTTAAATCTTCATAATTGGATCCGTATAGAGCTATAGTTTTAAAAAATTAAAATTGTTGTTATTGTTAAAATTTTGTTAATACATTATTAAATTTTATTAGTGCAACTAACCATGTGCTATCTTGTATCCTAAACATATATAATTTATATGTCCTTTTGTTGGTATTAAACATAATAAAAAATATTAATATGACATAATTTATTACGTTAATAGAATTTAATGGCATGCTAATAAAAATCTAATAACAAAACTAAGTTTAAAATTTTAAAATTAGGAACTAAATTAAAAATTGAGTGAAATTTTAAAACCAGCTATGTAATTTAATCAAAATAATATTACTTAGTTTCCATAAATCACTCTATGCAAGCATGGTAGCATTTCTTTTTCAAAATTATTTTAATATTTTCGTAGATTTATTTATTATTAACTTAATTTATATAACTTTAGTAACTTGATCTTCCCAAAAAAAATTTATGACAAACGTGTCACAATAATAATATACTGCAATGATAATATTAGGAATACTCCAATTTGAAAAATGGATTGCTGATATACCAAAGAAGCTCACTACGTCAGAATACCAACGACGATATAGACAGAAACCTAATTCAGTTGGTACCCTCAATCCCTTGGTGAATGATTGTCTCTCTGCAGAAAAAGTGGATGAAAAGACAGAATTCTAATTTAAGTAGGTGAGGTTTTTTTGTTTAATCCATTTTACGTCACAAATTTTCCCCTGCATCTTATTTTCAATATACCTACAAGTATATGTCCAAATCATATATATATATATATATAGGAGAGCTAAATTACAATGTAGAATATTGTTTGTAAGCTATTCAGAAGTTTTACTTTTTTATTTTTATTTTTTTTTTCATTTTTTAAAATTTTCTATTTCTCTCTTTTTCTTTTTAATTTGAATTAGATCATATATAATTGATATAAATCTCGTTCAATTATATGGGATTCATATATAATTTATATCTGTAGGATAGCAAATTAAATTTCAAAATAGCAGTAACGTGCCACGTGGTGAATAAGCTGCGAGTCTCTTGACTAGTAGGAGGGAGCTAGAGATGATATAACGTTGGGTTTAATTTAAATCTTAATTTTATTAAAAAATAAATTTATTGAATTTGAAATTCAGTAAGTATCAGTATATTAAAGTGAGAAATAAGATCCACCATTTATGATTCGTTTGAAATGTTGTGGAGTTTTAATTGTTGTTACACTGTAGGTGCTGTGAAAAAATTGTTCAAAGAGCGTAAAAAATTATTTGACAAAGTTTTTTTTAGAAAAATGCTTTTAAAAAAATTTGGTTGATGGAGTCTTTAGTAATAATTTTAAAAAATTATTGTGAATGCGTAAAATGATAATAATAGATATAATTTAAACCCACAACCTGACCCAAACAGCGTAAGATGGGACCATTTTTTTTCTTTTCAGATATATTGCAATTTTTAATAATATTTTTTTTCCTAAAATACGTGTAGGTACAAAATTTCAAAGCGATGGAATGATTTTTTTTTTTATTAAAAAAACTAACTTAACATTAATCATTGTTGAAAATACACATTCACTTAATGCTTTTCAACGTCCTTATCAGAAGAAAAATAATTCTTCTTTGATATACGTAGATGAAGTTGAAATCATATTGCATTTTCAACTTGACATGGCAAACGCCAATTTCATAAATTCACGTAAGATGGGAACAGATTTTTTTTAAGTCAACTTGTGGCGTTGTTGAAAATATACCTAATATTTTTCAACATTCTTATCAAAAGAAATCATAATTCTTCTTTGATTTACGTAGATGAAGTTGAAATTAGATTCCATTTTCAACTTAACATGCCTGGTTTCATAAAATAACGTAAGACAGGAACAGATTGTGTCCAATATACACAACTTTTATTTTTTAATAATTTTTTTCTACAAATACATGTAGGCACACGTTTCAAAGTGATGGAGCTTTTTTTCTTTTCCTTCAAATTTAAACTCGACATGTATCATTGTTGAAAATACCCATGTGAAAATACCCATTAACTTAATACTTTTCAATAGAAAAAATTTAAGAAGAGAATTCTCTACAATTATTGTATGGCACAGTACTAGTTAAGAAAGGAGAGAGTGGAATCCAATTAGGTCCACCCTTGTTCCTTTTTTTTAGCTACTACGCTATGCAATAAATCCACCCTTCCTTCCTTTTTTTAAGCTGTTGAACTATGTAATAATTACGGCGGATCTTTATCCAAAAGCTTGTGTCTATGTTAAGCAACAAAATATGACGAGTAAATTTTCCCTTTTTATCCTTAACATGCGTCATTGCCTACTTGCCTTCAGTCACGCAATATGTGGGTAGGTGTATGCTATTTGGATCGCTTGTTCTATCTCCATTATATGAGAGAGAGAGAGAGAGAGAGAGAGGCACACACATTAAATGGGCCTCATGGAACATATTTGTGTGGCCTGTATCGCTTTTATCTTCACATAATGAGACACAAAGGCCTCACATTTATTGTGTTACTTTTATCTTCACATAATGAGACACAAAATAAAAAATATTTGTGTGGGTCTCACACTTATTGTGTCACTTTTATTCCCACATAATGAGGCACAAAATAAGAGGTAAGTTATTTTTTGATGAATCACTTTCTTCTTATAGTAATGTTTAGAATGTTGTACTTGGAAAATATAAAAATTTATAATAATTCTATAGCGCTATAGTCCATATGCATCATATATGTATTACTCAATCTATACTTTTACTTTCTGACTTTTGCTTGAAATTTTACTTTTGTATTTTACTTTATATTTGTTTTCCAAATTTATTCTTTCACATCCAAAAATGTCATTGTTTTTTTCTTTTTACAACTCAATGACAACACTAAGAGTATATGAAAACATTGATAATATATTTCAAAAGATAAATGATAAAATGAAAAGAAACAAAAAATAACAAAAGAAAAACATGTGCCAAATTGACTTGTTGTTTAGCTCATATCTAATTTTTAGCTAGGTCAACCCAATTCAATTTTCACTTAGTTTAGACTCGCCAACATGACCCAATGGTTTCTAGGCCTATAAGGCATTCATTTTTGTTTTTTGTTTTCAACAAGTTTATGACAACATTAACAAAATATGAAGGGATTTGAGTGCTTACCCGTAGTGAAAACAGATCTTGTTGAATTTTTATCCTTTACAATTTGGATTGGAATCACAAGATGGACTCCAATTGCTTTTCATAGTGGATGCATCATAGTCCAAGTAGATAAGAGGGAGGATTATTGTCTGTGTTCTTTGTGTGTTATTAAGAGAGATTGATGGAAAGAACATTTTCTTATAATTCTTATGAAATGTTCACTTCTAAAAAAAATTAACTCCTAAAATTTACTAGGTCTTTTAATTTAAAAATTCAAAATAGTTAATAGGTAGTAGTTAATTAATTAATTTCTTATCATGAGTTTTTGAATTGCATTATATGCCCATCATAGATAGCTCAAATTCTTATATCTCCTGATCCTGTATGATGAGATGAACAACATAAAACTTTTCACTCCTCTTGGACTTTTATATCAAGTGCTTTGCTTTGATCGCTTATAAGACTTGCACAAGAGACACATCCTTTAGATATACATTATATATTCACTTGTGTGCCTTGAATGCCCTACATTCACCCATATACATTATACTTTATACTCACAGCAAATTTATCCCTCTTAATTTTAATTTTATTTATATTGTCTTCTTATATGTATAGTGTCTACACTAATGATGTCACTATAATAATTTCATAATGGGTACATACCTTAAATACTATCATAATTGTGTATATTTTGAGTTTTTCTTTCACCTATATTCCATTCAAATCAAAACCAATTTTTTTCTTAGTAATATTTCTTTAGGTCATATTACCATAATCATAGGATGTATGCTAAAGTAGTAAACACTAACTCATCTTTTCATAATATTTTCAAAGTCTTAAGGATATTAATGAAAGGGTTTATTCCTTTCTAGGACTTACATAATAATGAAGTAAAGATTTATTCACTTACTTCCTAATTGTAATTATTAAACATATGTAGTATGAATTGTATATTACCAACTTGGTATGTCTTTCTTATTTCATAAAAGTGTATATCAATTTGATTTATCAATAACATAGATTTTAGAATGCCGAACCCAAATTCTACCATTTTGCTAGCGTCCTATGGCACTAAAAAAGAATTTGCATATGGTTACATGTATTATGGATAGTGGAAATTTATAATTTGATTCATATATATTTATGTGTTTAAATCTCATATTAACCTTCTTTTTCCTTTTGTTAAGGTACATATTTCTATTTCATATTCTTTTTTTGCCACATTGGCACTTTCGTTACTTCACATAGTGAACACATATATCTCATCTTTGCTCCCTTCACATGAGCGCCAAAGGTGATTGCTTATATGCAAGAGTCAACCTTATCAACCTATATAACACTATCATTGTGTATATGTTATTTATGATTATGGTATAACACATTTGTTTAATCAATAATTTAGTTGTGCATAGAGTGTGATACTTTGTGTTTTATGTATACCAAGAGGTTTTACATCTTTCTCATAAAGATCTTTAGGTATAAATTTATTAAGGGATCAACTAATATATTATCTGTAGACACATTACAAAGTAATACTTTTCTATATTATTGATCTTTCTCATTCTTATGTTTATGTTTTTTTTAACTTTTGTTATAATACTTAGGATCTTTAATATAGCCTATAGCTTATTGTCTATTGTTACTGATTAATATTGGACTTAATATCCTATCAATGATCTTAAATGTTTCATTATCCTCTTCAACCATATTGTCTCTTGCATTGCTATAGAACATGCAAGTAACTCTACTTCATTGGTGAATAGCCATGCATATTTGTCTCTTGCTATTTCAAGATATGATATTATTATTTAGTAAGACTATATATGTAGAAGTTGATTTTTGTGCATCTAGATTTCCTTTATAATTCACATTGGAGTATCTTTTTAAATGCAACTATTTTTTTAATAACACACTGCATAGTTTATAGTACTTTACAAGTATCTTGAGATTTTCTTAATAACATTCTAATGCTATTGATCGAGATTTAATTGGTATTGATTCACAAGGTTAATTACTAACAAATGTTCGACCTTGTATACATCATTGTATATATTAAACCAACAATATTGGAGTAAGGGTCTTTTTCATAATTTTCAATGTAAATTCAATTTAAGAGCATATCTCATGATTTGAACTATCACTTTTTACCATAGGTACATAGATAAGTTTGT
Organism: Erythrophleum fordii; assembly: GCA_032878935.1. Lineage (NCBI taxonomy): Eukaryota > Viridiplantae > Streptophyta > Magnoliopsida > Fabales > Fabaceae > Erythrophleum > Erythrophleum fordii. The sequence continues at coordinate 7,658,623 of JAVQMF010000029.1, forward strand.
AGTCATTCATTCTAAATATAATTTTTTGATGAAAGAGCAATTAATTTTTCTTTGTAATTCTCTTAAATCTGAACTCCAAGGATATAGTATGTTTTACTTATATTCTTCATCCAAAATTCAAGGATAATTATCCTCTTATAGTTATTAAAGAATCCATTCTTAACTAATAATATATTATCCATATAAAGGATAATATTATAACATTTCTTTCAAACCATTTAATGAAAATACAATGTTATTCATTGATCTTTTTAGATTTATATGATGTTACCACTCAGTTAAATCTCAAATACCACTATCTAAATAATTATTTTATTTCATAAATAGACTTTTGGACCTTACAAACTTATGCTATATTCTTTTTTCAATGGAATCCAATGGTTGTTTTATGTACATTTCTTCATCTAGTTATTTATTTGAGAATGCTGTTTTTATATTTATTTAGTGCAATTGCATGTTCAAACTTACAAATATAATTAGGATAAGCTAACTTTAAATAAACTGTATTATAGGTGAGATTGTTTTTTCATTGTCTATATCTTCTTATTGTATATACAATTTAGTAAGTAAGCATGTCTTATATCTCTTAATGTATCCATCTATCTTTCTACTTATTTTGAGAACCATTTGTTTTTAATTGCTTTTCAATAAGATAACAGATAAACTAAGTTTCAAACATGGTATGTCCTCATCAAATTCATCTCTTCTTCCATTGTTCTTATCCAATTTTCTTTAGTAGGGCATATTTGACCCTTTTGAATTGCATTTGACTTCTCATTGTCTAGTTGAATACCCTTAAGTGTTGCCCCTTCAATCTAAAATGGATGTTAGGCGCATTTTTTGTTACTATTAAATAGTAGGGTTGTTTGTGTAAGATTTTTGTCTTGCACCAATCTCCTACTTGGATAAACAAGTTAAGGTACAATTACTTGTTCTTGTTATCTTGATCTTGTGTTTTATAAAGAGATGTATATTGGTTAATCTTTTCCCTACTAAGAAATTTATTATGTAAAAATGTGGTATCTATTAACTTAATTTCAATTATACTTTCACCTTTATTTTCACTAATGAAAATGTAACTTTTGATGATTTCAAGTATTTAATAAAGATACGTTCCTTACCCTTTTAGCATAATTTCTATGCTTATGAGAAGTATCATGGACATAAGAAATTGACTTTATAGTTCTAAAATGCTTAAAACTAATTAACTATTTGTTTACAATTCATAAGATATAGAAGTAACCAATTTAAAGAACATTTAGTTAAGTTTAAAGGTATTAATTAATAACACATCATTCCAATAAGAAATGGGTAAGCATGCTTGAGCCATTACTGACTTAACCATTTGGAGTAAACTTTTATTTATTTTCTCAATAACTCTATTTTATTGTAGAGTGCTAAGGAATCGTCAATTGTTTCATGATTCCTTGCTTTTCACATAGCTTTTTGAACTAGTATGAAAAATATTCACATCCTCAATCAAAAACCAAAGTTTTAATTTTTTTTCTTATCTATTTGATTCTCAATGATTTTCATATAATGTTTAAAGATTTCAAATGTTTTTGACCTATAGAAGATTAAATGGACTTGGCCATATTGCAAATAAATGTCAATAGAGTAATGAAATATTGAGTTATATGTCTTGCCTTTACACTTTTTGGACTACATATATCATAATGATTTAATTACAGTGGTTTTTCAATCCCAATTTCTTTTCCAAATGGGTTTGTAATTGCTTTACTTATTAGGCAATGTTCTTATAATGACATTTTAAAATTAGAAATAGATCTTATCATCTCTTGTTCTACTAGTATACCAATTCTCTCTTAACTTATAAGTCCTAGCCTAATATCTTAATCATTCATATCCAAAGCTAAATTGGAAACAGAGTACTAGGTAAAGTAATTATATTCATAATTGTGTCTAGCATAATAAAACCATCTAAAAGAAGACTAAAATTATATATGTTGCCCTATTTAAGTGTCAATGAAGTTGTCATGAAAAATTAACACTAAATCTTAATTTAAGAAAAGAAATAATAGAGATTAAGTTCTATTGAATCTTTGGAATATATAAAACAACATGTCAGATAAGGGTTTGTTCTTTATATAAAACTAATTTGTGTGTTTCAATTCCTTTAATTTTAAATTTTGTACTATTTCTTACATGAAGCCTTTGAGAAGCAGCTAATGATATTCCATAACTGTAGGGTTTTTGTGGGATTCTCATTTTACTCAGTGCAATCACAAACAACATGATCCACTCTCTGACAAATATAAACTTAACATTGACCATGTCAAACTTCTTTCTACCATCCTTACCTCTCTTCTTAAAATCTTTCTTAACCTTCTTGAAATTTGGCTAGATCTTTTCTTATTATGAAAATATTGTCCTTCTTATGCTTGGACTTTGAAATCATAGCAGTCTCAGTCATATAAACATGTCTAAAGGGTCTAGCAATTTTTAAGTGCTTATCTTTAAGTTTTATACAATGAGCAACATCATAAAGAAATTGTAATTTTATCATTATAGGTTAAATTTACTTTCAGATATTCCCAATTAATTGGAAGAGATCTTATAATAGTTAAAGCTTATTGGTCACTATTCATAAGTAAGAATATGATCGGCTAACTTCAATTTCTCATTTATCAATCACCTCAGTTTGTTTGTAGAAGTATGACTAAACTTATCCTTAAAGGCTATCCACATGGCTTGAATAGTTAGATATCACTTGCACTCACATATGAGGTTATCAATCATGTTGCTTAGCATTATTATACTAGTAATATTGTCCTTTCCTTTTCAATAAAAAATTTTTAGATTCTCCTTTGTTGAGTTGTATTTCCCTGCTTAGATTTCTATATAGCATTGTTAAATGGTTTCTTAACATTTTATCTTTTAAGGATGTAAGAATCTTATGATGTCAAATTCCATAATTGTCACTATCTAATTCATCTTATTAAGCTAAACAATAATGTTTTTGGTAATTGTAATTATAATATGACCTCTACATAGACATAACATAGAATAACTATAAATACAAAATGCTATGTATATATATTTGCAATGAGTTTTAACTAGACCAATAATAACATTATTAAATTCATGATTAGAAGTTTATATTTGTCTTACTTCTATCATATGTGTCCTGAAAATGTTGTTATATTTTTATTGAATTCAAGCATAAATGTTATTTAAGTTATAGTTCTTAGATGAGCTTTTAACTACTAAAAAACTTTGAATCAATAAAGTATTTCATTTATCTTTTCATATTTAATTGTGTAAATATAATTTTTTTCAATGAGCCCAAATCTTTCAATCTAAGAACTCTCACTTAATAGGACATTTATTATATTTCCAATTCAATGCGTACATATACTTCATTAATTATTAAGATCACATCTTAAAAGGATGTTATCTAAAAGATATTCTATCTTCTCCAAAAATCTTCGTTTCGACCATCAAAGGCTTATGTCTAATTGTAAAAGTCACTTGTTTAATCATTCTTTTAAGGTCAATACTCTCTGTGTGCACTATATCTAAAAAGTTCTTATATTTCTCATACTTGAAAATGAGAAAGGAAGTAGTTTATCAACATTCATGACAACATGATTTTTTCAAGGAGCTATGTCTCTAATGCACACCCAGCAAAGGACAAATTCTTTGGCTTTATTGGTTTTCTAAGTTTTTCCTTAAGGTCCTCTTTGATTGATGTCTGACAATCATCATCCAAAAATGTGTTAATCAAACCTAAAACCAATAAAAAGTAATTTTCTTTTTTAGGTCAATAAAAAATGATCTCTTATGTGTTTATTGTATGTTTGAACACTATTAAAAATTGTCTAAACACAGTCATACCATATACCAACATGTAAAGTATGTTATAAGGACAAAAATCACTAAAAAAGGATGTGGCATGCACCCTTTTGCACCCAAGGAAGTTGTTACCTCTAAAAATTCTAGAAAAATCTTAAATGTGTTGTCATAAGGTAGAGAGTAAGCTCTACTTGCCCATTTTTGGGTAGCTTTAGGCTCTGAAGTTTGCACTACTGGTCTTTTAGTGTCTTGCTCTTGTTGTTTAGTTTTTGAATTGGCCAATTAAGGATAAAGGTAAACTTCGCATACCTAAGGCGAGAGTGGACATTGCAGTTCATCTTCAACATCCAAACTTAGCCATTTTAAAAAAAAGTTCAAAATGTATATGATCAAATCCCAAACTTCAATGTTTCATATCACATTCGTTTCCTTTCCAAATTGGACAAATTTTACATGGTTGGAAAGCTTATGGAACTTACTTTCTAGAGGCATAAGGCTTGTTCACATTGATGGCTTGGAGAGAGAATGTCAGCCCTCAAAGGTGAGCTATTTGATCTTCTTTTCTAAGAAATTAATTTTGAAGCCCTTACTTTAAATGACTATTTCTCACTCAATTTTTATCCAAATTGAACAAATCTGGTGGCTTGGAAATCTTGTTCAACAAATTTTCCAAATGTATAACATGCATTATTTGTGGGCTTTTGGTGAAAACACTAACCCTTGAAAGTTGATTGTTTTGCCATGTTTTATCTAAACGTAAAGTTTAAATTTCTGTCTAATGGCTACTCTGTTTTCTACCAAATTTTTACCCCACTCTCCATCTTATGGGCTAAATATGGTATAAAAGCCTTGGCAAAAAATGGTCTTTATTAGATTATGCCATTAACAAGGTTTAGGATTACAAAACATGAATATGTGTTTCCAGACAATTTTCATTGCAAATTCATAAATTTAAACATGAACAATCACATATAACACACACGAACAAAAATTTGAGTCAACTTGGCTATAGTACCAATGAATGGATTTAGATACTTACCTATAATAAAAAACAGATCTTGTGTAATTCCTCTCCCTTATAGTTTGGACTAGAATCACATGACTAAATCTAACCACTTTTCCATAATGGAAGCACCATAGTCTAAGAGGAGAAGAGAGAAGAGTATTGCCTGGTTTTCATTTTTTATGTTTTCTTAAGAAAGACTAAAAGAGGGAACATTTTCTCATAATTCTTATAATTAATTTCCTTCCTTAAAAAATTAACTCCCAAAATTAACCAGCCTTTTTTGGATTTAAAAATTCAATAATCAAAATTTAAAATAATTAATAATTAATAAATAATTTTTTTATTAATTAACTTTTTAATCTTAGATTGTCAAGTTAAACTATAAGTTAATTCATCATAAACGGTCTAAGTTCCTACTAAAACATTGACAACATGTTTCAAAAAATGAATGATAAAATGAAAATAAATAAAAGGCAAAGAACCGGAAAAATATTCATGTAAAATTAAAGGACCAAAAAATAGAATTTAAGCATCTGTGTTAACAAGCAATTAAACAATATTTTAATACTTATTACTTCCATCAAATTTATTATGTCTTTAACACTTTACTTCCTTCAATAGTCTACTAATCTGTAAAATTGATATGTTGAAACTTGAGAAATATACTTACGAAGTATATTTTGCTTTATTTTATATATTTTAAGATTTGAATACAATATAATATACTAGCAATATTTTAAACTTAATATTATCAGTTTTGATATTTCTTTGTCAAGGTGCATTTAAACGTATATAATTTGAATATTAAACAAATATTTACGAGTACTGTTGCAATTATCGTATAAATATTTACCTTCCACGTTCCAGGACAGCAACACGCTGGATAAAATATTTATCGAGTACCGTATTGGACATCGATCCGCTCAATAGAATATTTGCCTAGTGCCGCAAGACAGGACAACGATCTGATCCATAGTCAGACAGGAATTTGTCCATTTCCACTCCTTGGTCCTTTCCTTACGTTTCCATGTGATGACTGAAATGGTATCCGCATAAATGTTGGGTCTACTGTAAAATTTTATAACAGCTTTGTGTCGTTTATGTGATTTCTTTCTTCCCCTACAATTCAGAGAATTATTCTGTTTTTTCCTTTTTTGGTTGCAATCTCTTATTTGATTTGGAAACTCAGTTACTTGATAATTGTGCATAATATTTGTAATATTAAAGTGCACATGATTTCTCAGAATTTTAGATTACATCTAAATAATATTTTGATTTTCAAATTTTGAAAATGAATTTTTTTAAAAATTTAAAATTATGCAAGTAATTTCTTATTATTAATTAGTTCTTTATTTCATTAATGGACACAATGTATCAAATGAAATTATTTGTACATGACTTAAAATTTAAAAATAATTATTTACATATAATCCAAAATTTATCAAGATTATCTACATAAAAAACATAAAATTAGAAATTTATTATCACTCATGTGTCATGTGAAATAACAAATTAACTAATTGCAAAAAGTTATATACACAAATTTAAAAGTTTTAAAAGAATTTATTATCAAATTTTAAAAAATAAGATGTTATTTACATATAACATAAATATAAAATTTAAAAAAATTTTGTGCAATTTAACCTATCAAAACACAATGCTAATATATATATATATATATATATATATACATACGCGCTGCCACACACAAAAAGTGCTTTAGAAATCAACAAGGGTTTTCTTTTTAAATAGTATGATAATTAATTACAATATAAATTACTTTATTTTTCATGCGACATAATTTAATTATACAGTGCTTCTATTATAAAAAATTACGTCACATTCTCTTAATACTAAAAGATAAACTTCAACAACATTTATTTTAACTAAAGTATCCTCAAATAATTAAAATAACCACTTTTTTAATTTAGAAAATCCTAAAATAATATTTCTAAGTTTAACCAATTTTAGAATTTGATCAATCAAAAACAAAGAACATATTTATAAATGATTTTTTTGAAATTTGACCAATTAAAAGACAATAATTAATAATATTTAGTTTTAACTATATGTTTATGTGATTAAAAAAATAACATGTTTATTTAATGTATGTTGAATTAATGTAAGCCCTGTTATTAATGTAAAAAAAAATTAGATTAAATCAAGTTTATTGTTTTTGAGTCAAAATAAAAAAAACATTGAAAAAATTTAAGAAACAAAATTTTTGATAAGTTACATTTTTAATAAAAAAATAATTTTATAATTGAGAGTATTTCAATCAAAATGAATATTCCCCCCGGTCTTAAATATTAGAGAAAAAAAATTATTTCATACATTTTAAGAAATTCAGTTAATGATAGTTAGGAGCCTTAAATTTGTTTCAAACTAAAAAAATTTTCCACAATAACTCCTCATTTATATTTTACACTTCAACAATTCCTTAATGCATAGGAGAAGCAAAATGTTATGTCATAAAAGTACATAGTTTAAATAAGGGTAGACATGAAACAATTACAATCAACGCATCAGACAATATTTTTTCCTCATATGTTTTGGACCAAGACTACACACACAGTATTCTCTTATATACAAGACAAGATGGAGTATAATTCTAACTAATCTTTTAATCTAAGAAAAGTGCCTTGCAATTTTTCATAATCCATCTTAGAGTTGTGTAGTCAAGCAATATTTAGAAAAAAAAAAAAGGTAGATTATTTTATCCTTCATTATAATATATGTTTGAGGTGGATTGGTTTCAATTGGAGAGCATTTTTGGCGTAGAATTTTAGATGTATTTGATCAGTATAAGAGAGTTGATCCTTCAAATTTTTTAAGAAAATTAATGCAGACAAAATTTAATCATGGATAGCTATGACCATAACAATTATAAATTAAAAAAAAATTGTATCTCTCTTTATCAATCATAGTTCAATTTTATGGAAAATATTATTAGAAATTTTAAATGCATCACACTGATCTGAAGGGCTGCATCTTAACTATAACTTGTTTTGTGGTAATTAATGGCCTGGTAGCTTGTTTTGAAATTTATAAACTATTTTACACACGCGTGCGCGCACACACACGATAGTTAAATTCAATGTTTAAAGTAACTATATTTAGGTAAATTTATTTAAAGAAGGTTGAATCACGAGTTTAATGTTTATCAAATTTTAAATGACATAAAACTCAAAATGCAATGAATTTTTATATCGTGTAAAACTCGAAATCCTTCTAATTAATTAGATTTTATTTGAAGAATCCATTTTGTTGACTCAAACAGGAGTAACAACTATGTTACCAGGAGAGACACATTAAAGTCTACCAAAACTTTGCCCGTGTCTGAGGAATGGGATGCAGGAGACAGCAGGCAATAGCGTAAGCAACATTATACATTGTTTGGTCAAAAAGGTTTGGGAAGATGAAAATAAATTAATTTTGTAGAACAAACTTACTAATTATTCATTCCTTCAATTTTTTTGGGAGTTGGTTATATCAGATGAGAAATTAAAATTAATTAATATTAATATAATAAATTAATTTATTTCTTAATTTATCATACTTTGTCGAATGCACATTTTATAAGAGATTGTATCACATGAGACATTTTTTTCCTAATATTTTAATATATTCTACTTCATCTTGTCTTTTTCTATTTTTCACTTATTTTTTTTATTTAGAAAACATCATATGTGAATATCACAATTTATTTAGGATTAAACCAAATTGAAGCAATCCCAAGGCTGCAGGTTCAATGAACTAGAAAAATGTGAAGTGATTCCTTAAAATTATTTGAGAAGAGACTTAATGGAGTTTATATCTTTTAAAATATAAAGCTTGCAAAGTATACTTAAAGTGAGTGAAAAAAATGCCTCTAAAATAATTATCGAATATGTTATGGGAGATGTGTTATGTATCATATTTCGTGGAAATTAATAGACAAGTTATAAACTTAATCTAGATCATACTGCGTTAAGTAATTAAGATGTATGACACGATTGCTTAATTTTAAATAGCTTTATATTTATTTTTATTTCGAACAATTGTATTAGATAGATTTTTCTTATTATGCAACAAAGTAAAATAGATTTTACTCTGATTTAAGTTTATGTTATAGCAATTTATTTAGACTAACTGAACAATTTAATTAAATTAGTAATCATATATCAGGTGCCAAATGAATTAAAATGTAAGATTGCAATATGTTAAATAGAAGTAGACTTGTTACGATGAAATAACATGGTTATCATATGAAGGTTTGACCATGTATAAATTTAATTTCATGTATATAATTAATTTTATAAATTTATTTAACATAATCAAAATTGTATTAATAAGCATTATGACTCATTTAATTTATATTAATAATTATTTTATTCTCATTATTATAATTTAATTGTTTTAAATTAATTTGCTATAGCAATAAATTTGTATACTAGATTACATGCAAAATTTGTATTAATAAGAATCAACATAAAATAGTTATTAATACAAAGCCAATTTAGAATATCAAAGATTAAAATCACTTTCTTTGTTAGTCATATTTCTTTCATGCAATATGTCCACTTAAGTCGTCTTTACTGTTATAAAACAAGTATTCAAATTGATATGTTTTTATCGGTGTTATTTACTATTTATATAAACAAAACTTTTCAGATAAATTTTTATATAAAATAAGTATTCAACATCTTTGTGACTATGCATTACACGGGTGATACAGTAGTTTCTTTCTATTTCTCTCATTTTAAAAACATTTTATAATTTTACATTGTAAAAGATTCAAAGTCAAATTAATCTCACCTAACATGTAAGTTAGTCCAAGGATATCCTACCTTATAACAAAACAAAAATAAAAACAAAATGAAGCATTGAGGTGATCAAATATACACTTGCAGTAATTAAAATGAATCTTGTATATCAATCACCATTTTTACGCAATTTCTATATTATTTTTTATTCAAAGGATACTTATGTCAGAAAAAAATTATAATCATTAAGGCCTTCACAGTCCCATCTGTGACTGTGATGGAAAAAAGAAAAATTTCAAATTTAAAAATTAATTAATTAGTTTAAATTTTAGTGTTTTATAAATTTTAATAGAACAAACTAAAAGGGGATATATGTGCATACGTTTATCATTGGAAACTATATTTATTATAAAGCCAACTGGGGCTTGATATTTATCAATTTGCTTCTACATTAAATTTGTATACAACTAGAGTATATAGTTTTATACACATTTATTGGTGTAATTTTGCTAACAACATTATATACAAGTATTAACTCTCCTTTTTTTTTTTTGGGCAGTAAACTATATTCCATATGCATAAATTTTTAAGGCTAGAAAGTCTATGAGGCTGTAAATACAAATTTGTGATATATATATATATATATATATATATATTTAGAGAGAGAGAGAGAGAGAGGATGTGTTCATCAAAATTACGTACATCATTGAATAAATTTTTACATAATGAAGTTTTTACAAAACTCATCATGTTCATAAGATTTATATTAATCTAAAATTGTTTTATATCCATCAATTAATCTAAAAACATATTATACATTATATATATATAAAGGGATATATGTTAATCAAAATTTCTTTTACATCATTGAATAACGTTTTATAAAATGAACATTTTACAAAATTTATCATTGAATTAGTAGTTCTAATTATGATCATCTTCATAAAATTTGATATTAATCTAAAATTATTTTATATCCATCAATTAATCTAAAAATTATTGTACATTATATCTTAATATGAGAAACTTTTTAACTATTTGATTGTAAATTTATAGTTATCCAATTTTTATAAAATTTAACATGGAAAATTGATATATTAATTAATTACTTCTAATCCAACAGTTGAATATAAATGAAAATTATATCCTATAATAAAGTAAAGTATTAAGTGATCTAAGAGTGTTAAATGTTACTCTAGTCAATTAATCTCTCTTCTGTGTTTATGTATAGAAAAAGCATATTAAGTGAAATGAGTAATTATTTATGTGAAAAGTGAAAAAAAAAGAAACAGAAGAAATAATCACCTTAGATTATTAATTTGTGGTCAAAATTAATGCGTCATACATGTGTAATCAATATCTTCGTCTTAATTTTTCAAATGAAAACTTTTGCATTAATCTCAACCATTTATTTGTGATAAAAAATAATTATTTGTTTCTTTCATCTTTCACTTAAATTACTCCTCACTGTATATATATATATATATATATATATATAAAGGATCAATTAACACCAATATGAATTAAAATCAATTTTACACCATTCAATAAATTTTTGTAGGATAAATATTTTACAAAATTTACCATTGGATTAATAGTTCTTATTATAAAAAACATCCTTATAAAATTTGAGATTAATCCAAAATTATTTTTTTGCCCATCTCTTAGTGTAAAACTTGACTTGCAATATATATTTTAAATAAACTTTTTATTTTTTGGATTGCATATATATAGTTATGTAGCTTTTATAAAATTTGATATGAATGATCAATATAAATTTTACTTCAAATCCAATTAATAGATTAATGAAAGTCACATCCTATAATAAAATATCAAAAGATGTAACAATATTAAATTTTATATTGATATCAATTAATCCCTCCATATATGTGTGTGTGTTTTTTTTAAAAATAATTAAACAAATAAAATTATCTTAAAATTACAAATATAATGAAAGGATGTTATGAATAATGTTAAGTGTGGGGATCACATGGTAAGTGAGTCACAGATGGTGTATGGACTAATGGACACCTGGCAGCTTGTGCAATTATAGTAATAGAAAGAAACGTGGAAGTTGGGAGGATTAATAGATATATATATAGGACTTGAGAGAGCGAGAGGGGTGCGGAGAATTTTGTGATGATCCTTTACTGAGTTCTCTTCTTCTTTTTCTTGTTCTCTTCCTCCCTCTTTCAGTTTTTCTCTATCATTTTCCTTCTCCATATTACGTTTGTTACTTTTCTTTTGATGGAACTCCATAAACTGATTAGCTACCATTACATTGGTGCTTTTATTAAGAGACTAATGGCCGACGACATTGGACTTAATGAATTGGAAGCTGCAATCAAAGGAATGGCTACTGCAATCAAACGTAGCTATATCAGCAATTCCTCTCATTTTGATCGTTTGGAGACGTTAGTTGGCAAGTTGGCCCAAACTGTGGATTATCTAACTCCGAGAATGAAATGGATCTTTCCTCCTAATGCCATCAATGCTTCAAACTTTGTCAATGTGGTAGCTACAACAAGTAACTAGGAACTGAGCTCCCAATTGTGGACGCCACATCTTCTTGAGAAGAATCCTTATGGCATGCATCACTCCATCAAAAATGCCAATTTTGATGTTGTACATTTAGAGAGCTCATCAATGATTGCAGAGACCATTGATTTGCCAAGTGGTTCTATAGCATCTCAAATGCTATATCCTTTTGAGGTATCCATGGGTGAGAAGACGTCGATTACGTTTGCGATGCCACTATCAATGGCATGTCTAACGCATCACCTGATCAATGCGTCCAACGATGAGACTCTGCTGTTTGCATTGAAGGTACTCAATCTAGAACATGCTTCCTTCATGCCTTCTTTTGTTCCATCTCTTTTTATTGGAGACTCTTGCTATTCTGGAAATGCATTTTGTACACCAAAGATGATATAAGTAGTATTGCCTTTTTGGTTGCATTTGGGAACAAAACCATTGGTGACCATCATCCTCACAATAACGACTTAGCAAATGGCTTTTATGATAGTTCTTGGATCGATTTTGCAATAATGTCTAACAACACTCATGGTGATACCCTCCATATGAAAATATGAGATTAATAGTTCTTATCATGAAAAACATCCTTATAAAATTTGAGATTAATCCAAAATTATTTTTTTGCCCATCTCTTAATCTAAAAGTTGACGTGCAATATATATTTTAAATAAGATTTTAATTTTTTTGGATTGGATATATATAGTTATACAACTTTTATAAAATTTGATATGAATGATCAATATAAATTTTACTTCAAATCCAATTCATAGATTAATGAAAGTCACATCCTATAATAAAATATCAAAAGATGTAACAATATTAAATTTTATATTGATATCAATTAATCCCTCCATATGTGTGTGTGTGTGTTTTGAAATAATTAAACAAATAAAATTATCTTAAAATTACAAATATAATGAAAGGATTAGACTTAATTGCAATTTTTTTATTTTTATTATCATATTTTTAAATTAAAATATAATAAATATATAGTTTAATTAGGAAACTTTACACTTGCCTATAAGATTATTTATTTCTCATATTATTAAAAGATTTTACAATTATTATATTTTTATCAAAGAACTTAATACACGACAAAAAAATAATAGATTTGCGACGGAATAAATATTCATCGAAAGTCCATGATAAATTCGTCACAAAGTCCGTCGCAAATTTTTGCGATGGAATTACTGATGAAAAATTTCTGTTTCAAATAATTCTGTCGCTAATCCGTCACAAATAAACTTAGCGACAGAAATCAACGATGGAATTTTCTGTCGCTAAAGAGGAGAATAACTTATTCCAATATTGCGATGGAATTCTGTGACGGTAAATTCCGTTGATAATTTGCGACGGAATTTCTATCACAAATTTTTTTCGTCACTAATCTATCGCAAATTCCGTTGCAAATCTTAATTTTAATTTTTTAGTAGTTTATATGATATAATGATTTATATATATATATATATATATATATATCTCTCTCTCTCTCTCTCTTGGAAATGACTTAAATATTATTAATTTTATAGAAACTTTTAATAATTTATATAATATAATTTAAATTATATATTAATAATTTAATAAAAAAATGAGATAAATACTAATATGCTTAATTATTCTATGCTCAATACGGGGTTTTTGTTTTTATTCAAAAATTAAAAATTTACCATTTTATTTATTTTAAATCATATATTAAAATAAATATATAATATATATAATTAATTAGAAATAGAAAAAACTTTTCAAATCTAAAAGCGTAATTTAAATAAATGAATATAAGGAATGATTTTACTAAAAATATAAAAAAATTGAAAAGTAAGAAATAAATAAAAATCAAATAAATATTCAACTCAAAAAGGAAAAAAAGATAAATAATATTAGAAAAATGTGACAATATGTTTCTTTCTCAGGATTTTACAAATATTAAAAATAGCTTCATTCATCCAATATGCTTCAATTATACCACCTGTCGCTCACCTCTCTCCTCTCCTAATTAGTTTCTCCTTTTTGTTATGTTGTTAACTCTTAGTTAAAATCATACTTTCTTTTGTGTTTCTATTTCTTTCTACACTTGCTTAACTGATCGTGTTAACGTTATTATTTTTTCGAAAATTAAAACTTTATCTCATTTAAATATCAAATCTGTAGAATTCTCTCAAAAGAAGCAAAAAACTAAATACCCACTCTCAAATGAATGGAAGGCAAAATCTAATATGTATCATATTATAAATTTGTGGGAGGAGAGGAGATCTGCCCCTCTCAAATGAAAGTAACTAAATTTTCATTGTTAATAAGCCAATTAATTTCGTATACAATCCTCCCCCCTATTTTTGAATAAATTCTATTTATATAAAATCTTAAACAAATTGATTTGGTCAAAAGCTCCATAGAAGATGACTTGGTGGGCACACGATTGCAAGCCAATTACTTTTACTAATGTTGGCAGTTTGACAACCATAAGTAAAATTTTGGTGCCATTGTTGGGAAGCTAATTAATTATAATCAATTAGATTAAAAATTTTATTGCTTTCAATATTAATCTAGCTTTCTTACTTTGTTTCTGTGGCCAATTCCAAAGCCTACAAATTTGATGTTTTGAAGTAATTATACACAATACTACTTATAAGGGTAACTAACTTCGATTAAGTTAAAATTTAGTATATAGGTTTTAGGTGTTGTGAGAAATAATATTCATAAAAATAATTATTTTAAATTTTATAGCACTTGATTAAGGTTTTAAAAAAATAAAGTGATATTAGAATCGAATTTTTTATTGTAGGATTGAGCCGAAAATTAGAATATTTTATTTCAAGTAAATCAAAAGCAAAAGATTATTTTTCTATTAAAATATCACATTCACTCAAAATGATTAAATTTATAATTGTTTTTAATATTTTTACTTATGGTTTTGAATATATGCCCTTTTAAGTGCAATTTCTTTTTTTGAAAAATTTGCAAAACACAAAAAGGAAAAACTTATCAAATGATTTGGTTAAACAAATGAGTTTTTTTAAGTGTGCTTTATGAAATTTCATTCCAAAAATTTTTAAATTAAACAAAATTTCACAACAACCTTAAACATGCATTTAACTCAATTATTAAATTCATTAGACTATGATTGTAATAATTATTTTCACCTCGGTAAAGATTTTACTTTGTTATATATATATATATATATATATATATATATGTTCTCTTGTATTTTTAAAGAATATTACACATAGTATGATGGGCTGGATTCCATATAAATTGTTCAAACACAATTATATTAGCCAAGTTAAAAGCGCACGTGGTTAGTGAAAATTAAAAAATTTAATGATTTATAGAGAGGACATAATTTTTTTTTTAAAAAAAAACCTTTTTAAGCATTTGATGTGTTATATCAAATGAGTAAAACTCTAACTCATTTTCATCTGTGTTGGATCATTAAATCTGTGAACTTAAATCATTCACCTAAAAAATTTAAAAGAAATTATTTGTTCTCAAATGAAAATGTATATTTATATGAAATTAATTCATATAAAATTACAAATAAAATTTTATATGTCTTAAATATCAAAATTTATAAAATATTATTTAAATGATATATTTTAATCATATATATTATCAATTTAAAACAAAATAAGGCTAAGCATAAAATATATTTAGTACTTGTCTTATTATCCATAATTATCTTTAATTATTTGTTTCATTTTTAATTTAGTACTTATCTTGTTATTCACAAATAAAACAGTTTATTGATTTTAAAAATTATAGATAAAGTTTGATAAAATCAAATTTAACATTTTGTAGTTAATTAGAAACTAATTTTTAATTAAATAAGTAATGTTTTGTGTTGGTTAATAACAACACTTAAAATCTAAATATAATTTTAAAAATAAGAAAGGCTGATAGTTATTCTTAACAAAAGTTTGAAGTGAATGATTCAACATGATTATTATAAATACACTAATTTAAAATATACTAAATCGTACATTCACTTTAAATGGCGAATACATTCCTATTTAAATTAGGATTGTGAATAAAATAAAATGTCTTTCTTTAATATAAAAATTGAATGGATAATAAATATATACTTTAAGAACTGAATAATAATCCATGTAGTAAATAAGACAACCAAGGCCTAACAACTTCAAATTCTTAATTGAAAAAATGGTCAATAAAGAAAATCAATGTGCTATATTTCAAATAAATCTCGTATGAAAATCCTCAAATTTTATTAATTTTTTAAGGCTTTATTTCAAATCTTGAACTCCTCTCTCTCATCAAATTATATATTTTTTAAATTTTTATTGTTTATCTTTATTAATTTTTATTATTCAATAATCAAATTTTTATTGGTAGAGAGTTAATAAAACAACAAATTACACTTTTAATAAGTTGTTAAATAATACGTGAAAATTTTTTGGAAGGAATGTTAAAAAAAGCCAGTATTAAAATCATATTTGAAGGATGAAAATAATGTTTTTGTTTAAAAAATTTAAATTTAACAATAATCATATTTAAATTTTGAAGCATACCCAAATACTTGTATATATTTTTGAATTTTCCCTACATTTTTCCTATTTATACTTATCCCCTTGAATTGTTGTATATCCTTTTCCCCCCTTCGTTTTTGGTTTTTGCCAATTTAGCAAAACAAAAAGAGAAATATCCTAACATAGAATTGTATAATACAATCTATGTAGGCCCTAAAGTAGAGAAAGTTAAAAATAAATATTAAAAAAATTAAAAGAAAACTACCTTTTAAAGGATAATGTTTGACTTGTATATGTAGTGAAGTTGTTTCTTAGTCTTTTTTTTTATACTTGTGTTCTAAATAATAAGTTTAAAAAATAATATAATTGAAGGACAAAAAATTGTAACTATAACTAAAAATTATACTTAAAAAGAATTAAATTTGTTGTATAGTTACAAATTCTTGAATAATTTTTATTAATAATTACAATTTTTGACCTTCCAATTATGTTTGTTTTTTCGAACTTATCATTTGATGCTTAAATATATGATTTAAAAAAATTGTTATTTTTAACCTTAACTAGATCCCTCTAACCCACCTTTATAGGATTGCAAGGAATCCAAATCTCAATTCATCAGTGTTTACTATTGAGTATTGACATGTATTAACATTTATTTTATTTCTATATAATATATGCAAATATGCTTGATTACGATCTATATTTTGAGTTTAATTATTTTAAGTAATAATTCTTTGTAATTTGATCAAATTGAAATCTTCCATCCAATCCATAATTAGTAGAATCTTATTCATTCGAAATAAAATAGGTTAATTGACATGAGAAATTATTGTATATCAAGATCCTAAGTAATTAAAAAATAAAACTAAAATCTATGGCATTTGTAGACAATTAACCGCAGTTTTAGTTAATGGTTTGAATTGCATAACTCAATTGGGATGTAATTTGTAGAAATTAATAGATATAATCACATCTTGAGGGGAGTTGATTTTATCAAAAATAAGTTTGTGAGATAAAATTGCTTTTCTTTTTTTCTTTTTCTTTTTTGAGAGCTTTTACAATCAAGAATGTGTTTCTACTTAGTTCACGTTAGTTTTAAACAATTTTAACGGCATTCTCTTATTTAATGCATTTAAGATATTAAATCTATATCAAACTCTTCATTTGCTTTGGTAAAATTATTATTTGAATAAATAAATTTCTATTTGAATAAATAATTAAGTAAATTATGCAAACTTCTCATTAATTTTACTAAAACTACATAAATTTTTCTTTTATTTCCAAAATGTATACTTTAATTTAATTTTTAATTTTTTTATTAAAATGTTCTTTTTAGGAAAATATATAAAAGTGGCTAATGAAAAATATTTTAATTAAACCATTTAAAATTAATTTCATATTTTTTTGTTTCATAAAAAATTCATATATATTGTAAAAATAAAAGAATTATGTAACTTTAACAAAATTAAAAAGAATCTATATAATTTATTCAAAATTATTATAAGGAGGCTCGCATGCTGTTCATTGTTTGGCTTTTTGCTTTGGACTCGTGCCACGTATGAGTTTTTATTTTTTGTTTTGATTGTCACTATATTTGTGTTAACGGCAAAAAACCTGACTAGTTCTAGTATAAGTTATTATTCTTTGTATTTGATTGTCATTGGATTTGTGCTGACGGTCAAAGGGTTGACTAGCTGTAATGTGAATCTTGATTTTTGGTTTTGACTATCATTGAACTTGTGCTGATAACTGAAGGTCCAACTAGTTGTAGTGTTAGTCTTTATCTTTTTACCTTGTCACTACAATTGTTTGATCTTCTATTTAGTGTCTTTTACTTATTTTATTACTTTGTTGCTAGCAATATCATTACATATTCTTTTCATATACCTAATTGTGTAATTTCAACATTTGATACCTTTGATTAAGATGGCTTAATATATTTATAGTTTCAAGATACTTAGTCTTTCTTACATGATTACACATCATGTTGATACGTTATGACATAAAATATACTTAAACATATACATACTTTTGCTTCTGGATAAATTGTCACTATTTTCTTTATTTTAAAATTTTATTTCTTTGATTCTATTAACAGGCTGATTATTTAAGGCTTAAGAATGCCAGAACTTCTACTCAGGACTCCCCAGGCATAGCATCAAATGATATAGATGATGATGATGATGAAGTTGCCTTATGGTTAGAGGCTGTAGGTGGCAAGAATAAGAAGGGTCGTATCTTTGGAGTAGGATTTGCAGCTCATGATGTTGATACTATTTGTTCTCATGGGACCTCTTATTCCATTAATAACTCAGGACTCCATCCAGATTTTAAAGAGAAATTACGTAGGAGGATTACCACAAAGACAGCACCTTTGAGACAGGAGAACCAAGAACTTAGAGAGCAGAATCAACAAATCTTATCTATGTTAGACCAGCATCAGCAAACACTTAATATGTTGCAAGGACTTGAATCATGTTTATCTCGTGCCCCATCAGATCTTGTACCAGAAGAATCAACAGTTAAGAAGACAGGCCCTGATGATTGTCCCCTTTTATAGATGTGATTTTATTTTTTTTATGGCATTTTAAGTTATGTATTTTAAGTTAAAGATTGTTATAATTTGTTTTATAAATGTTTAACTGAGGATCATTTTAATCTATCTATTATTTTTATTGAATACTGTTATGTTATTTTATTTTATTGGATAGGTAGCACAAGTAATATTGATGCTATATTAAAAAATACAATATAATAAAAAAATTAAATAAGCAACGCATTTTTGTCACTATTCTGTCACTAATTTAGGCTAGATTAGTGTCGAAATAATCAGTGACGGAATATTCTATCATTAATTTGTGACGAATCAATGATGGAATATTCTGTCATTAATTACTGATGAAAATTTTTATTATTGATCCATCACAAATTAGTGACGGAATTTTTAATCAATGATCCGTCACAAATTAGTAATAGAATTTTTCGTCATTAATCCGTCACAAATTAGTGATGGAATATTCCGTCACTAATCTGTCACTAATTAGTGATGGAATATTCCGTCGCTGATCTGTCGCTGATTTGTATAAAATATTCCGTCACTTATCTGTCGCTAATTTGTGATGGATATTCCGTCACTAGTCCATCGCTAATTAGTGACGAAAAATTTCGTCACTGGTCCGTCGCTAATTTGGAATAAGTTATACCCACAATTAGCGACGGAATTCAGATCAGCGACGGACTATTCCGTCGCAAATTAGCGACAAAATTTTCATTTCCGTCGCTAATTATTTAGTGACGATAAAATTATTGACAGAAATAATTCATCGCTAATTTCGTCGCTAACCAATTTGTGATGGAATTATCCATATTTAGCGATGAAATTTTCCATCGCTAATTCTTGTTTTTCTTGTAGTGATACTAAAAATATAAGAAATTACATATAAATTTGAATAAATGCACAAATTTTTATGAGTTTTGTTGAAATTATACAAACCTCTCTATTTTCAAAATAATACAAACTTATCCTAAAACAAAAAATTATCTGATACTTTAATTTAATTCTAAATTTTTTTACTGAAATACTCTCTATTTAAAATTTTTTGGTTAAACAAATATATTTAAGTGAAATAAAGGATATTTTCATAAAAAAATGTTAACTTAAATTAAATTATAAAATAATTTTTATTTTAAAAAAATTTACATATATTTTAAAACGAAAAAAATTATATAATTTTAACCAAATTTAAAAAATTTTGTGAAATGTACTCTATCAATTTTTATTCCATAAACAAATTCTGCAAAACTGTCCAAATGCCGACAGGTAGACATTACGGTTGCCTCTGCCTATATACCCAAACTGCGAGTTAGAATTTCCATATTCTCACACCTTATCGATAATCACAGGAAAATTGTTGGAACAATTCCAATTTCCTTGGCAGTGACAATAATTAAGTTCTACAAACACATGAAGGTACAAATTTCAAAGTGATGGAACTTTTTCTCTTTCAAAAAAAATTTAAACTCAACATGCATGGTTGTTGAAAATGCCTATTTGAAAATACATTCTTAAGACCTAAAATATGATCCGCATATAAATTAAGTGAGCTTAAAATTAGTTTGCTCTAACAAGCCTAAAAAAAATACTAACTTGATCATAATAAGATTAAGAAGATTTTATAAATTATATCACACTCAAAACTTATAATTTATTTAACAAGTCACTTGGAGTTGCCTAGAATCTAGCAAAGCCTTTCCTCAACAATGGGATGTTTCTCAGTTTGTATAAACATTCACAACCTAGTAATTAACATTTTTCTTAAAGTAAATGCAAGCAACACAAAGTATCTATGGCCACATAAGGTCTACTAACATCACAACTCTTACACTACTCAAACCAACTTGACATCTAATAGCTACAATGTCATAGAGTTTTATATTACCAAACATTTAGTAAAGAGCTTACTTAATATATCTAGGAGGTATACCAGAGCACTTCACCAAACTATCTGTTAATTTGAGAAAAAAAAAATATAAAGTTGAAGATTAAGTCTACTAATAACTTAATAAGTGCAGAAATAATAGAGTGTGCAAAAAGAGAAACAAGTTGTGCACATGAGTTTTTTGCAATTCGATAACATTAAATAAGAAGATAAAATGAAACAATACATCAATTCATAGATATTCTAAAAGTTAAATAAATTCATTTAGGTAAACTCCATAAAATAATATTATTGGAGATAAAGAAATAAAACTTATTGGATAGATATTGTATAAGAGGGCTATATCACACTATAGGTTATTGTACTACTACACTATACTTATTTTATATTTTAGTGCTATTGCACTTTATTTCACAATTTTTCTAATGTTATTACTACACTTATTTTACATCTTAGTGTTACAATACTTTACTTCACAAATTTATTTCTAGTACCACCACATTTTATTTTACATTATCATAGCGTCATTATGCTAGATACATCTAGGTCGTTATCCTCTCTGATGACTAAGGGATTCGCACTATATTTCATCTGTTACTTTTTAAATAATGTAAATAAATACTACATCATAAACAATAAATGAAAAATGAAATTAAGAGTAAGGATAATTCATATATTCATATATTTATAAATATCAATTAATTAGAAATAAATTAATTTTTTAAAAAATTACATAAAAAATTAAAACAAGAAAAATAATTCATAAAATTAATAAAGGAGAAAATTTAAATGAAGTTTCATGGGAAGAAAAGGAAAGGGAATAACATATCAAGGGTTTTATTAGTATCTACATTTTACACATATAAGAAAATCACTATTCTCATAATTAGATTGTAAATGAAAGATATTACCTTATGAAATACACTCACATATAAGGATTGAGGTCCCTCTTATTGACATAAGGCACAAACTTAGTTAATGCGGTGTCTTTGGCATTGCCTAATACCACATTGAACATGAAATTAATAACTAACTATCCAATTGATATCCTATAATGTCAATGAACTAAACAAAACTTGTCGTAATTAAAGCTCTAATTTTAATGTAAATTCCTTATTATTACTACCAATCCTAGATCTACATTTTTCTAATTAAACTTTCATAATTCAAATTGGACTAAAAAATTACCTTATAGAGTATAGAATTGAAGATTAAATGTGTGTAGCTTTTCAAATATGTAGGTTTTAATAGATTTGAAATGCATAGGAAATCCCCTTTTTTCCTTATGAGAATTTTGTCCACCATGAATGATGAATGAAAGTTGCCATTTAGAAGCATCAATCAAGGATGAGGTAAAAAGGAAGAAGGAAGGAAGAAGATGAAGAGAGGAGGAGAAAACCCAACCTTCACAAGCCCCTATGGTTCATGGCAATCATAAGGAAAAAGATAGGGGAAGAAATTGAAGGAGTTGTAGCTAACGTGAAAGACCTCCAACGAGTTGTGATAGTGGTGACATGAGAGTGGTGGTAGATGGCTGATGAAGCCATAATTGAACAAAGCAAGAAGACATTACCATGATAAACATTACGTTGCACAACACATTAAAAAAGGAAGTAGCATTGCAAATTTCATGAGGGAGAAGAAAGGATGAAGGAAAAGCTTATTAAATAGCACTACAAAAAAAATTGCTTTTCTAAAAACATAAAAATTGCCACTAAATATGTTTTAGTGATAAAAATTTGTTGCTACTAAATCGTGATTAATACTAGTATAATAAAAAGGTCTTTAGTAACAATAAAAGGTCACCACTAAAAAAATTTTTAATGATGACTAACGTGACCACTAAATGGTATTTATTGGCAATAAATATTGCTACTAAAGGATCATTGATTTATTTTAAATGAAGCGTCACTGCTTAAAAGTTGTTACCAGTGGATATCAATTCATCACTATAGAGCAATTTTTAGTAGTAACCAATTTTTATTTCCATTAAAAAATCATTATTAGTGGCAACAAAGCCACTAGAGAGTAGTTTTTAGTGACGACTAATTCTTGTCACCATTGTCACCACTAGAAAATGGTTCACCTTTTGTCACCACTAAATGTGTATAATTAGTGATGACAAATAATTATCCTTGTTAATTATATCTATGTAATGGTGACATAATCTTGCCCTTAACAATTTTTAAAATATTTTAGTTTAGTCCTTAAGATTTTATTATTATTATTTTGCTCCGTAAGTTGTATTATTATTATTATTCCTTAAGGTTATTATTATTTTTGGATTACTACATATACATTCGCTTAATACTTTTCAACATGTATTATTGTCCACATTAGACAAAAAATTCAGACAATTATTGTATGGTACACAGAGGGGATGGGTCTCACATTCAAGTGGGACCTAGTGGAATCCACCCCTCTCCCTTTTTTTCGACTACTGCACCATGCAGTAATTATAGAGGATCTTCATATAAAAATTTGTGTGTATCTTAAGCAACAAAAGAGGGTGAGTAATTCTTTTTTTAAATCCTCCACATGTGTCATTGCTTACTTATTTTCAAGTACACAACAGGTGGGTGGGGGGATGCCATATGGATCCCCTTTTGTCATGTCCCCGTCTAAATGTACCTTGAAAAAGTAAAGCAAAATATACTTCGTAAGTATATATCTCAACACATCAGTTTTACAGATCATACTAAATCGATTCACATATTAGTAGACTATTTAAGGAAATAAAGTTAAGACAATATAAATTTGATGGAAGTAATAAGTATCAATATATAGTTTAATTGCTTGTTAATATATATGCTTAAATTATATTTTTGGTCCTAGTGATACATGTACAAGAGAGAGTGATACCAAGATGAAGCAATCCCGAGACTGCAGATTCAGTGTGTGTTTGGATGAGCTTTTGAAGGAACAAACCATGGTTTGTAAGGAGCAAACCATGGTTTACAAGAAGCAATAACATGTTTGGATGAGCTTTTGGAAATAGCAAATTATGGTTTGTAAGAAGCAAACTATGGTTTGCAAGAAGCAAAAAATAGTTGCTTCTATACAACGTGGTTTGCCAACCGGGTTTCCAAACACACCATCAGTGATCAAGGAGTGTGGTAGAAAAATGTGAGAAGGGGAGTGTATGGTTAAAATCATTTCAGAAGAAACTTAAATCAAGTTTGGATGTTTCAAAGTACAAAATTTACAAAATATGTTAAAAGTAAATAAGAGATTAATCTCTTTTATCTTTTCAGTTTTTATTAATTCCTTCTTTTCTTTTATCTTTCTCATTTTAAATTTAAAAGTTCCAACTCTACTCAATTGTTATATCAATCATGATATGTATATCAATCACCATTTTTACGCAATTGTTATATTAATTTTTTTTCAAAAGATACTTATTTCAGAAAAAAGAATTATAATTATAGAGGCATTACTATCATTTGTGACTGTGACCGGAAAAAGAAAAAGTTTCAAATTTAAACTTAATTTATTAATTAATTAATTAAAAATTTAACCAATGGGGTGCTTTATAAATTTTAATACAACAAATTAAAAGGGGATACACGGTCATACGTTTATCGTTGGAAACTATATTTATTATAAAGCCAACAGGCATGATATTTTAACAATTTGCTCCTATATTAAATTTATATACAACTAGAGTATATAGTTTTATACACATTTATTGGTGTAATTTTGCTAACAATATTATATACGAGTATTAACTTTCCTTTTTTATGAAATAAAAATTTTAACTTTTATTTTGTAGTAAACTATATTCTATACGAATACATTTTTAAGGATAGAAAGTCTATGCGGCAATAGATATAAATTTGTAATATTTTAGATAAATAAATAAAAATATATATTTATAACACAAACCAAGGATCAAATGACAGCAATATCAATTAAAAGCAGTCTTACGTCATTCAATAACTTTTTATATGATAAATATTTTACAAACTTTACCTCACTAATTCTTATTATGAAAATCATTCTTATAAAATTTGACATTAAAGCAAAATTATGTTTTTGCCCATCTCTTAATCTAAAAATTAACCTACAATGTATATTTTAAATAAAATTTTTATATTTCAATTGCATATATATGTATATATAGTTATACAATTCTTATAAAATTTTATATAAAAGATCAACATAAATTTTACCTCAAATCCAATTGTTAGATTAATGGAAATGACATCTTGTAATAAAATATAGAAAGATGCAGCATTATTAAATTTTATAATCCCCTCTCTCTCTCTCTCTCTCTATGTATTTTTGAAATAATTGAATAAATAAAATTATCCTAAAAGTTCAAACATAACAAAAGGATTAGATTTAATTTTTTTATATTTTTATTATTAAGTTTTTTGATTAAAATATAATAAAATATATTTTTAATTAAAATATGACAATTTAGAGTTTAATTAAGAAACTATACATTTATCTATAAAAATATATATTTTTCAAGTTATTATTTAAAATTATATAATTATCATATTTTGATTAAAAAATCAAAATTAAAAAATATAATAAACTATATATAAATTTATGTAAATGATATAGACTTTTTACATATTTTATTGAAATTACACAAATTTTTTATTTATTTTCAAATATACATTAAATTTGATTGAAAAAAATTACTTTATATTTTAATTTAATTTTAAATTTTTTATCAAAATATTTTAAATTAAAGTATGAGATAATTTTTTATTTTAAAAAAATTTGAATATATTTTAAAAATAAAAGAATTTTGTGTAATTTATAAAAATAAAAAATTTTGTGCAATAAATTTTAAAAATTTTTATGCCATGATGATATTCTGCAAAACTGTCCAAATTCTGACAGATAGACAGTACTCTTGTTCTACCTAGACCCCCGTTAAAAATTTTCATATTCTCACTCCAAAGTACCAACTGGCAATCCGAAAAAGCAAATTGGGATTCCTCCTCATGTATTCCCTTTTTCTTTTTCTATTTAAATTTCCTGCATTTTCGGACCAGAGAGATGTACCAAGCAGTTCTGCAGCCCTATTTCTAACGCTTTGTTTGGACGGGGGAAGAGAAAAGGGGAGGGAGAGAAAAGGAGGGAAGAGAAGCGAGAGAAGAGAAAACGGAGATTTTCTTCTTATGCGTTTGGATGAAGGGAGGATGGAGGGAGAGAAAATATATAAAAATAAAAAAATGTGTTAATTTAATATAATAATAATTTTGTTGTTATTTTAAATTTTTTTCATATATTTTTTTAAAAGATAAGAATAATAAAAGATATAAAAATTAATTTAAAAAATATTTAAATAATTTCAAAAAATTATTTTTAAATAAAATAAAAAAAGTCACTAAAAAATTCATACTTAAAATTTAAAAATATTTTAAAAATATATTCTTAAAATTAATTAAATTTTATTATATAAAAATATCTATAAATTATTATTTTAAAATCATAAATATTAATATTTATTTTAAAATTTATTAATATTATTTAAATATATATTAATTAATTTAAATATAATAAATATTATATATAATATATAAATATTATATATATAATATTATATTATAATATAATATATATATATATATATATGTCAATGCATTGCCCAAATGGGCAATGCATTGTCCGACTGCAATGCAGTCGGACACAACAATGTCCGACTGCAATGCAGTCGGACATTGTTGTGGCCAAATTGCAGTCGGACATATATGTCCGACTACAGTCACAATATTGTCTGACTGCATTGCAGTCGGACAATTTTTTTTTAATTATATATAATTTATTAAATTTTATATTAAAAAATATATTAATATTTTGTAATATATATTAATTAATTTAATAATAAAATTAATTGTAACATTATTTTTTTAATTAACTAATTAAAATATTTAAATAATTTTATTAAATATATATTTATTATTCTTTTACATCGTGCGTCACTTTTTCCCCTCCAATCTCTCCATTTTGGAGAGGAAAAAAAATACTGGAACTCACCGTACTTTTCTCTCCATTTTTTCTCTTCTCTCCAATCTTCTCTTCGAACCAAACGGGAGAAAATTTCGTTTTCTTCTCCCTCCCTCCCCTTCTCCTCACTTTTCCCCCAATCCAAACGCACTGTAAAGATGGTTGGATGGATGGATGCACTGCAACGTCTGACAAAGTCCAACTATACACTGTACAGAAATTAAGTAGATATAGAGAAGAATAAAGACAATTTACCTGCTTTTTTAGAGACACGAGGTTCTAGCTATCGGTCAAAGATCCATAACTACGTTGCGAGAACTAAACTTCAAAATAACAAAATTAATTGGCATCATCAAGCCTTATTAACATTTAATTATTTGAAATCGTAATTATTATATGTCTTGACTTTGCGGATACCTGTTGAAAGGTAGCTGCAATTTGACGTTTCGACTACCCAGATCCCCTTCTCTGTTTCCTTTTCTATTACTGCTGCTATATTTGCCCTATATAAACCATCATGGTGCCCCTCGTATTCTCTCATATAGCTTCTTCTTGTTCTTCTAGTCTCTCTTTCTCACATATTTCGTAGTGGGGGAGAGCACCCCTTGTACAACTTATCCTTTAAGCATCTATTAACCGCACAAACACACCCAAATTTCCCAAAGTCTCCATCATGACTCCGTCACCACCCGTCCCCTGCGTCGCCAACAAGGCCCGGGCACTGATTATCGGCGCCACTGGTTTCATAGGTCAGTTCGTGGCGGAGGCGAGCCTTGCCGCCGGTTTCGCCACCTTTTTTCTCGTCCGGCCAGGAGTCGTCACCACCTCCAAGGCCGCCGTTATCAAGGGCCTCCAAGAGAAAGGTGCCACCGTCATTTATGTAAGTATACAAACGTGTGGTATCCTAACTGGCATTTAAAATCTAATATTATATAGTTGATACACATCTAACATGTTAAGGTTGTCAAGGTTTTGATCTGAGTTTTAAGATCCTACGATCTACATTCTTAAGTACATTTAACAATTTTGATCCTATATAAGATCCAAATCTTCCAACATCCAATAAAATCTCGATTTAAATGATGAATGTGTACCAATATAATATGTCAGACACCTGGCATCGGGAGAATTCACTTTATATAGTATAATTTGTGAACGGATGACTAGACTTTATATATATATATATATATATATACGTAACAAAATATTGCATTTATGGTATAGGGTGCCATAAATGACAAGGAATTAATGGAGAAAATACTGAAAGAGTATCAGATAGAGATTGTAGTATCAGCTGTTGGAGCCAAAAACTTGCTGGACCAGCTCGTCTTGGTGGAGGCCATGAAGTCGATTAAAACTATCAAGGTTAGGTTTTCTCTTCGCTACATTAATTATTATTTTCATTGATACTCGAATCCTTCATTTCTAAAAATAATTCTACTATTATTAAGTCACAATTTATTGATTACAATATTTTCATTTTGTTTCTTGGTAGAAGCAATTAAATTTCATATTAATTAGATTTCTCTAAACGTGGAAACGTGTAAGTGAGACTCGTGTCAGCGTAAGGTGTAAGAAACTGATCTTGATTTGACGACATTTACAACACGGTTAAGGCAAGAAACATTTTTCCTTCGAGAAAAACAAGAAGGAAGTTTGACTTTTAAGGCTGTCTGCCTAAAGCTAGTTTATTGCATAGTGTTTTTTTTTTTTTTTAAATCATGCATGACACTGACCCGAGAAATAGGGGAAAAAAAAAGAGGAATAGAACAATAACTATTTTCTTTCAGTAACTTTTAGAATCTTACATCAAATATCGTTTGCCTATAAATTGTATTTCATCCGAAAGAAAAGAAAAGAAAGTTGAATAAAACGATTATTGCATGCAACGAAAGTAAGATGTGAAAAAATTAAAAAGAAAATGGTGTGTAGTTTGATCTCTTTTGTGTAGAAAATTCAAAGAGAGAGGAAGAGACAATTGCGTATATGTCCAAATCAAGAGCCCCAAATTATTATCACAGTGAGAAAGTTATCCATATCTGACATTCCAGGCTTTTTCGTCAATTTGGAAAGGACGTTTGGTGCTGGTTGTTTTTATCTAGTTATAATGTCTCTTATCTGGAAGCGTTATAAATGCCATCGCCTCAAGATTTGCTTTTCTGGCCAGAGTTGTCAAATCAAAGATGAATTTCTTACATCTTACGTGGACATGCTTTGGGTTTGCAGCCCACCCAAACTTACCTCTGTGGAGGAGGATCTTCATGTGAAGTAAGAAGAAAAAAGAAAAAGTGGGACCCATCTTGTGAGACTCACATATCCGCCTATCTCTCTTTCCTCGGAAGAGGATCTTCAAGAAAAAAAAAAGTCCTACTTCTCTCTCTCTCCTTATTTCATTCCTTAAAGTATTTTAAGGGATCTAAATCTTTCAGTCACTCTCTGTTCAGGATTTATCAAAATTTGAACTCATGCAAGTTTTTGTGAAAATTAAAATCCAATTATTTTAATTAATTTTACTAAATCTTGGACTTGAATAAAAAAAAATACTAGTCCTTAAGTAATAACAATTATTTTTATTATTTTTTAATTTTATTTTAAATAAAAATTATTTTTTAAAATTATTTTTATTTAATGTATATATATTTTAAAATTAATAACAATTATTATTCATAATTTGAATGATTCATTTAATAAAAAAAATTATTAAAATATTATAATTAATATATCATATATTAGTTGTTTGTTTTTTATATTTTAGACTAAATTAACTTTTAAAAAAGTCTTTTATATATGAAATTGAAGCAAGTAATTTTCTTGGTAATTAAGCCCCTCCTTTATTGTTTATTATGATAAAAGTTCTAGGAGAATAGGAAATTTTTATTTAATATCCATTTATTAATTACTATCCCAACTAATTTAGGTTGCTGGGATAGTATTAATTGCACGGTTTCATCAAAGCAAGGATTTCAATTTTTTTGCAGGGAAATGATACGTAAATAGTCATAAAGTGTGCTTATTCTTCCTTTAATAGTTATTTAGTCCTTAAGTATAGAAAAATTAATCCACATACAATATTCCTACCTATATATAATTATTTCCATTTTGCTTTGATATCTGCGCGCAAGCGAGTCAATTTTTCTTGAAAATTAAAACGAACTCCATTTATTTTTAGACTTAAATACATTTTAATTTTTTCTTATAATTTTATGAAAGTTTTAATTTGGTCTGCTAATTTATAAATAAACAATGTTACCCCCGCATTTTTTAAAATGATTCTTTTTTTTTTTCTATTTCATAGTTTATATAAAATTTAATGCTACACTTAGCAATATGATGGTTTTGACATTATTTATTTATTTAATATTATTAACTCACTCAAAAATCTAATATCCAAGTTAACATATTATTAAATTTGACATCAAATTATTGATGGATTAGAGGATAGAAGGATAAAATTGGATCATTTCAAAAGATAGGAGGACCCAACATTTTTTTTTATTTTTAAAGTTGAAAGATCCAATAAAAAAAAACTTTATAAAACTAGCGGGACCAAAGATGTAATTAAACTTTACTTTTATAACGACTAAAGCTGAACTTTCATGACAGAATAAATAATACTCAACTAATTCAACTACAGAATTGGTGGTCCAAGCCCTTCCTTTGTTTTATATAATTACTAAATTTTAATTTGAGAGGAAGGAAAGAGAACTTGTTATTTAACGTGGTCATAAATACTAGATCCAAACTTATTAGTTTCAAAATTGTTCAGAAATTAAAATTTGAGTAATATTTTAAATTAGTCAACTTAACCCAGGAGATTAGTTCTGTGATAAGGGTAAGTATATATATATATATATATATTGTACAATTAAGCAATACCGTAACTGATTAAGTCTTTGTGGTTGCAGAGGTTTCTGCCATCAGAGTTTGGGCACGACGTGGATAGGGCGGACCCAGTGGAGCCAGGGCTGGGAATGTACGAAAAGAAGCGTCTGGTTAGGCGAGTGGTTGAGCAGGCTGGGGTACCCTACACATACATTTCTTGCAATTCCATTGCTTCTTGGCCCTACTATGACAATTGCCATCCTTCCCAGCTTCCTCCACCATTGGACCAGTTGCAGATCTACGGTGATGGCACTGTCAAAGGTACCAAATAATAGCACCAACCCTTCAGCCTTTTTAATTTTTTTTTCCCTTCTATCTACTTTTTCCAAATTTTGATATATATATATATATATATATGGAGAAAGTGGGAGGAGTGATTTTGTATGGCAAGGAAGAGAATAAATAATTATTCTTATATCATATTTCAATGGTCGAGATTAATATAAAACTTCTAGTAAATGTGTTTATTGATGATTTTTATGTTGATTTCAACTATGTTTTGTGTGATTTAAGAGTTATTTTTTTTTTCTTACATTTTATACAAGATCATTTCTTACTTATTATGCCCCTTATAGACATACGTTGATCAATCAGGATCTCTTCAATTTACTTGGTATATTGTGGAGGTCAATTTATGGGGAAAAGAGAGAGAGAGAGAGAGAGAGAGAGAGAGAGAGAGAGAGAGAGAGTAAAGGTGATACCCACTATCTCCTCCATTAATGGAAAGAATCTAGATCTACATTGACAGATTTTACATTAATTTTAATTATTATTTATAATTTAAAGGCTATTATTTTCTCCTCTTATATCTCATATAAAATCACTTATTTTTTAGTAAGCTTACAGGTACATAATAATGTATTTCTATTCATTTGATTTTCTACCTATAAGAAAGTTAGACTAATTTGAAGTTGCGTGTTAAAAAATCTGAACATATATAATTCAATTAGTGAAATTTTTGAAATAAAAAAGATTATAATTTTAGAAGATAAGTGCATTTTTTTAAAAAAAATATATTTAGAACATTATTAGAATAAAGTAGATTAACAAACACACATGAAGTCTTATATGGCCATCACATGGCTCGCTCAAATGAGGTTGTCGAAATTCATATGCAGCCTACTTCGTTGATGGTCCCGACATTGGAAAGTTCACAATGAAAGCAGCTGATGATATCAGAACACTCAACAAAAGCGTCCATTTCCAACCACCAAGCAACTACTACAGCATGAACGAGCTAGCTTCCTTATGGGAAAAGAAGATTGACCGTACAATTCCTAGAGTCACCATCTCTGAAGAGCATCTTCTAGCTGCAGCTGCTGGTTCGATCTTCATATCATCTCTTCTCATCACTCTTTCGTTTTATTAAAATTTCACTCTTCAATAAATTATTCAGATTTGACTCCATAAAAAATTAAATTTAGCTTAACTCATTTGTTAATCTAATAAGTTCATTTAGTTAAATGAGTTAAGTTTAAAAATTTACAATCAACTCATTAAGTTCGCGATCAGTTTGGGTTATTAATAAAATTTATAATTTTTATATAATTTTATAAAAATTATAATATGTATATTTATTTATTTATTTTAACAGAGACACATAGATAGTACAAAATTTCATAATTTTTTATTAGTTTAATTTACTTATGGTTATATAACTATATAGTGATAATACTGTTCATGAATCATTTAAGCTGCAGGATCATAATCTTTTTTTTTTTTTTGTTTACTTAAAGCTCAAATTCGAATAAAACATAGTCTATTTTAAATGAATAAAATTAAACACACTAAAACTCATCTCGATTTAAGCAAGTTGGATTACAGCCTAATTGTGTTTATGTTATAGTTAAGGGAAATTCTCAACTTCATGACTATAAGTTTGATGTGAATAAATATACAGAAAATATTGAACCAGAGAGTGTTGTGGCATCCTTCACCCATGACATCTTCATCAAAGGTTGTCAAAACTTCAGCGCAGACGGACCAGGTGATGTTGAGATCAGCACTCTGTATCCAGAGGAAACAATTAGGAGCTTGGAGGATTGCTTTGAGGATTTTGTTCCCATGGTCCAAGACAAGACTGATCTTAGAGGAACCAATGATGGGGTTACCAATGATAACAACAGAAAGTCTGTGGTAAAGGCAGTGCCAATCACAGCTATCTGTTGAATGGGTTAATAATTAGTATTGGTTTTACAATTATTGGAATTTGTTTTGTGGGGTAGGAATCTTGTTAGCTATGGTGTTGTTGCTAAGACTGTTTGAATAAGAATAAACCCCAGAGTAGTTAATGTTTTTAAAGGTCTCTGTATTCTACCCCAACCTCTTCAATTAGTGCTGCAATAAATCTTTTATATATATATATATATATATATATATGTATGTATAAAAGCTGAATCCATTCTCACTATTTATTATTGTATATTGCTGTAACTAACATAATCATGGGTTCTACCTTTTTTTTTTCCCTCCAAATTTTCTTGAATTTGAACTAGATGTGGGGCCATAATTGACATAGGTCCTCATGCAACTGCATAAAGCCGACATCTAATTTGTATTATTTGATGAGTACTCTCGTGATGATGTAGCATTTTGAGATTTAATACTCATCATCAGGAATATCTTTAGGTTTATTTTTAAATGATTTAGTGTTTATTTTATATAAAAAATATTTAAATACTTTCGCATTAGTTATGTTGGGTTAAATTATTATTTTAATTTTTATAATTTTACTTAATTTTTAATTTTATTCCGATAATTTAAACATTTTTAATTGACTTTCCTATAATTTTTAAAATTTTTAATTAGTCTCTACTATTACACCTCTGATAATGTGACATTAAATTTTATTGACGTGTGAAGTCAATTATTTGTCATTTTAGCATTCTAAATATATATATTATAAGCTAATTCATTTAAGTCGTTTGGTTGATATAGACATATGTAGAGTTCTGACCTGGCACATGGTAGGTCACATTAGAAAATTTTAGTAGTGTAATGACAAAATATTAATGGTAGAGATTAACTTAAAATTTTTTAAAACTATAAAAACAAAATTTTAAAGCATAAAGACAAATTAAAAATTAAGTGAAACTATAAAGAGTAAAATAATAATTTAAACATTATTTTACAAAGAATTTGTTTGAATATACCCTTTTATTTATTTTATCCTTTAGTGACAAAGAGAGAACTTTTTTTTTTTAATCCATAAGAGAAATGTGGAGATTATTAACTTTCTCCTAAGTAGCATGGAAGTTAAATATATATATATAAAGTTCAAAACTAACCCTTTATATAAATACATGATGGATGGTAGGTTTTTTTAGCCATATCCGTGTTGGAAAAAAGAATTACACCAGGATGCTATAGGAGAAGGAGAAATCGGACCCTATGAAACTGATTTAAAATGAATTAATTTTTTTTTATTAAAAAGCTTGAAGTCGGAACCAATGGTTCCGACTTCAAGCAAATTTAAAAAAAAATTAAATTATAACTGAAGTCAGACCCAATGGTTCCGACTTCAAGAAAATTTTAAAAAAAATTAAATTATAACTGAAGTCAAACTCAATGGGTCTGATTTCAGTACAACATACTTGCATGCATGCAACTCTATGAAGCCCATTTAGAATAAATCAATTTTTTTTATTAAAAAGCTTGAAGTCAACAAATTTAAAAAAAAAAAAATTATAAGTGCATTGTACCTGCATGCATGCAGCCTTTGCATGCAGGCTGCTCACGGGATTTAAATCCCGTGAGCCAATTCCCCCTCCCCTTCTAATTTATCTTTGTTTTTCTCTCATTCTTCCTCTCCCTCTCTTTCTCTCATAAAACTCTCCTTTTCTTCCATTCATCCCACACAATTTATCTTCTTCCTCTCCCTCTCCCTCTCCATCTCTCATTAAACTCTCCTTCTTCTGCATTCAGTGTACACAATTTATCAGAAGCTTTCTTTCCCTTCTATTAAGCCACTCACTACTCATGAACGGTTCAAATCTAGTGAGCAAACTCTGTTTTTTAAATTTTTATTTGAAAGTTGAGACTCCTATATAAGTTAGTTTGAAGTTTTAATATTTGGAGACTCTTCATATTTGATTTCATCTCTTAAAAGAAGTTTCACAAAGTTGCTGTTATCTGGTCGTGAAGACAGGGAGGTAAGTGTAATAAGATTTAAATTTCGTAATAATAGTTATAAATATTTTGTTTATTTATTTTTATTGTCAAACTTAAATCTTTTAAGGTTAGTATGGGTAATATATTTCGTGAGGTTATTTAAGAAGATAAATAAGTAATATGTATAATTATGATTAAGTCTTTTTACAACTATAATAATATATTTTCTAAGAATAACTTTTGCAAATTTAATTAAGGCGCTTAACAAAATTTTTTCAATATTTTGACCCCATAAATTAAAATGTAAGTATAAAATTAATATATAAATTTTAAAATATAATAAATGTAAAAAATTATTCTAAGGTTATAAAATACATAGTAAAACATTATAATATGATTAAGTCTTTTCACAATAATAATAATATTTTTTCTAAGAATAAATTTTGCAAATTTAATTAAGGCTCTTACCAAAAGTTTTTCAATATTTTAACCTCATAAATTAAAATCTAAGTATAAAATTGATATATAAAATTTAAAACATAATAAAATATGTTATCATAGTTTGAACTAAAATAACTACAAGAAATCATATGACTTCTTCTATTTGTATTTTTATTTGGATTCATAAATATTTGTATTATTTCATTATTTCATTTTAAATGTCCCTATTATTATAGCTAAAATAATTATAATTGAAAAATATCGTGAAACGATAAATATAGTTAATACACGTTTGAATGAAGAGAACAATTAACATTACTATTACTATCAAATGGATTCTATTTAAAAAAAAATTAAGTTACAAAGCACTTATTTATAGTTTAGTTTAAAATTTGTTTGTTAAACATAAGGTGTGTTATTTAAGTATATGTGTTAATTATCATTTAACGCTATTGTTGTCTAATGAAATGATGATTTACACTATTTACCTATCGCGAAATAAAATTAGAATTATATATTATTTCATATAATTTTCGCCAGCTAGTAGATTATTGCTTTAAAATATATTAAACTATATCAGTTATTTAGTATGACTAAAAGATCTTACTGACAAAATAGAATGCAGGAAAAATGATGAACAATACAAATGAGATAATTTGCATATATACAAATGGACGAATGTTTGATGGCCCAGAAGGTGTAACATTTGTCTGCCCCAAAGTGAAAGTAATGAGAGTTAATCCAGCTATCACTCTAGAGAGACTGAAGCAGGTAGTTGGACAAAAACTACGGCTTGCATCGAACCAATATGTGTCTGATCTTATATATAGGTACCCGGCCTCTTTAAATCCAACGCAATATCGGCCGTGTAGCTTGGAAGACGATTATGATGTTCAGGAGATGTGAAAAATCAACGCACGATATCCATCTCAATTGACTGGGGTCGAGTTATATGCTTGTATATCAACAAATGAAGTAGATCTGAACCTTGAAGCACAACCTGTGGCTGAACAAGTTACTCAGACACTCCTAGGCACAAGCAATATTCACGAGGCAATTGAATAGGTTTCCCCAGTTATTTCCTGCCCTGAAGACATCCCTCCCATTAACTACATGTCCCAACCAAGCTCATCCCATCAAATGGTTAACAATTCTGAACCTCAATCTTTGCTAATGATGACAGAAGACATATTAGATGACTTTGAGGACGAGGAGGAATATAATGCTGCTATTAATGCTAATTTTGATGATGGTGAGGCTGATGATAACGACCGTGAGTCAAATGAGGATAGTAATGTTGGCAGTGATAGTTCGACAGTAGAAGGGAGTATCGACAACAGGTATGCTGAGCCAGCAGCTGCCTTTTATTCACGGATCAACATAGAAGCAGTAAGTGGTCCTGAGTTCCCAAGTAGAGGGGAACTTACAGGATTGAGTGACAGCCTAGAGTTGAATGTTGGTACGCAGTATGCAGATGTAAAAGCATTACGACATGCAGTGAAACTATATTGCGTCTGAGTACATCATACCTTCCATGTGTACTATTCATGTAAAAAGAATGAAGAATATCGATGCATTCACTATGGGGATAGTTGCAGATGGAGGGTAAGAGCTTGCAAAAAGGCAAATAGGACACATTGGGAGATTACCAAATATGAAGGCCCGCATACATGTCTTTTTACGTCCTTATCTCAAGATCATCCAAAGTTAGATTCAGATGTTATCTCATCCTGTATCGTGGCAATGGTCACTGATGAGCCTGAGGTTAAAGTGTCCTTAATCATAGAAAGGATGCAGAGTATGTTTGGCTACAACGTATTTTATAGGAAAGCCTGAAAAGTAAAACATCGCACCCTTGCCATTGCTTTTGGGAATTGGGAAAGCTCATATGCTTTACTCCCAAGGTGGTTAGCCGCTGTTCAACATTGTATGCCTGGCTCAGTCGTACATTTCTGGAACAAGCAATGCTCACAAAGTAGTTCTGATGAGCAACCCAAGGAAATGTTTCGCCGCATTTTTTGGGCGTTCAAGCCATGTATTGATGCATTTGCTAACCTCAAACTGATCATGCAAGTCGATGGAACATTCTTATATGGGAAGTACAGAGGCACCTTACTTATGGGTATATCACAAGATGGTGACAGGAAAGTTGTGCCCCTTGCATTTACCATAGTTGAGGGAGAGACACAGTCAACTTGGTCATGGTTTCTTTTCAATATTCGGAGATGTGTGGTAAAGGACAGAAGGGGGATATGCTTGTTGTCAGATAAACATCCTTCAATTTTAGCTGCTGTTTTTGATTCCCGAGTTGGATGGCAACCACCATACGGGCACCATGTATTCTGCCTTCGACATGTAGCTTGCAACCTTCGTAAAGCACATGGGACCAATTGGTTGAAAGAGAAGTTCATTAATATTGGGTATGAATATCAGCGTCATGTGGTTGACAGAAAGCTGGGTGAGATAGCAATTTTACACAGTAGAACGGCTAGTTGGATAGGTGATATTTTAAAAGAACAATGGTCAAGAGCATACGACGTTGAATGTCGTCGATATGGCCACATGACAAGAAACTTAGCTGAAGCAATGAACGGTGTCTTTAAAGGTGTTAGAAGCTTGCCGATTACCGGCCTTGCAAAGGCAACCCTATATCGGGTAAATAGATACTTCGTTGAATGAGCGCAGCAGGTACATACCCAAATAGCAGTTGGACAAGTATTTTGTCCCACGATTAAGCAGAAGATGGTTGCAGTTACACAAGCCGCCCCTGCTTGTGTTGTGCCCCAGTTCGATAGGAGAGCCGCAATATTCGAGGTTCAGGAGCCATATGACATACGAAATTGGCAATTTGGTCGGTGTTGCAAGGTCAACCTGTTGGAGCGTAAGTACGACTGTGCCGAGTTTCAAATCGAGCACTTCCCCTGCCAACATGTCATTGCAGCTTGTGCCCACGTTGGGCTTGATGCACAGCAGTTTGTGGATCCAGTGTTTCGATTGGAAGCAATACGTTGTGCATACAGTCATGAATTTCGACCTATTGGAGATGAGGTGCATTGGCCTGCCATCGAGAGTCCAAAGTTGATTCCTGATCCGTCGATCATCCGAAAGAAAGGTCGACCTCATTCATCCCGCTTTCGAAATGAGATGAATTGGTCGCAACCAGGATTATCTAACAAGTGTGGGTTATGTCGGCAAGTTGGATATAATCGTTCTACCTGTCCTAACAAGTAGCTACAAAACAAAATAATTTGTGAGAAGCATATATGAACTTGATGAGCACGCGTGGGTTATGTCTGTTGTTTCGTTATTATGTTTAGTCTATCTACTTTGTTTTTTAAGGCAAATTGTATAAGTGAAATATTTGTGAGAAGCGTACATGAACTTGATGAGCACGCATAATAAAATAGTAAATTAAAGAGAGAGATTTAAGAGAGTAATTATTGGCAAGAGAAAAAAAAATGAAAGATCAGATTGAAAACAATTAATTTGTGAAATAATTTAATTTTCTAAGTCATATTTAACTATAGAACAAAATAATTTTCAGCCATTAGATGATAATGTAATTAATGGCTAAATTATAAGCACTTCCAATTTATTTCCCTTCCTCATCTTCTTCCTCTCCCTCTCCCTCTCCAATTTGATCGCTAATTTTCTAAGTCATATTTATTTTTTGCATATTATAAAAATTAGTCTCAATGATGTTATGTTAGTGTATCGAAAAGTTATAAAGATTTAATAGTTTTAGACTTGGGAGATAATAAATTTAAAAAATTATTCTAAGGTCATAAAATACATAGTAAAAATTTTAGTATGATTAAATCTTTTTACAACAATAATAATATTTTTTCTAAGAATAACTTTTGTAATATCTAAATTTTAACCCCATAAATTAAAATCTAAATATAAAATTGATATATAAATTTTAAAACATAATAAAATATGTTATCATAATTTGAACTAAAATAACTACAAGAAATAATTATAATTAAAAAATATCATAAAATGATAAATATAGTTAATACACGTTTGAATGAAGAGAACAATTAATATTACTATTACTATCAAATGGATTCTATTTAAAAAAAAAGTAAGTTACAAAGTATTTATTTGTGATTTAGTTTAAAATTGGGTTGTTAAATATAAGGTGTATTATTTAAGTATATGTGTTAATTATCATTTAACGCTGTTATTGTCTAGTGAAATGATGATCTACACTATTTATCTATCACTAAATAAAATTAAAATTATATATTATTTCATATAATTTTCGTCAGCTAGTGGATTATTGCTTTAAAATATATTAAACTATATTAGCTATCTAGTATGACTAAAATATATTAAACTATATTAGCTATGTAGCTATTTATTTTGCATTAATAAATTATTTAAATTATTTCAACTTTAGTAAATTTTCGAGAGCCTATTGACCAAAAAAATTAACAAATACTTTTTTCTTTAGTTGAAACTTGTACATATAAGTAAAACAATTTTGATACAGCACATCGATGCTCTTTTTCATTAACTATACATATATCAAAAATAATGGCTTCCAGTGCCACAGCGTGCCCGTCGCCTGTCTCGTTGTGGTCGCCCTTGGTCCACTGGGTCTTCATGTTCTTCCACTGGTTGATTGTTACCGGCATTAGTTAGAGGAGTATTTAAATCAAATGTAGGGGAGGAAACTGGCTGAATCGGTTGTTGTGGAGTAACAAACCCTTTGTACAATGAGCCCCCTGCTTCAAAAAAGCGACCGCCATACGGAACACTAAACACAGTTGGATCATTAAATAGGGGCATGAATGACCCAAACTGCGCTGGATCAGGAGACCCAAATTGGGACAACGGTGATGGCGGAATATAATAGGATGGACCAATGCCCTCAGGGTTAACCGGTATAGAGAAAGTTTGGTCAGCGGTGCCAATTTCTTGTTGTTGTGTTACACCGCCTTCTGGTGTAACCTTTGTCGTTGTATTTGGGCCCACTTCAGGTGGCTCATGCTCTGTAACGATAAGAATCCTAGTTGACATATAACCATCACGTCTCTTGCCTGGCCTACCCTCCAGGATCTGTGGTTGTGGCAAATCAGGTGCCGGTGGAGGGGGGTGGGAAGCCATCGTGAAATGTTGTTCTCCAAGAGCGTGTAAAATGTTCTTTTGGTCTTCACTCACCTTTTCTCGAAACTCACAATACTCCATCGATGGCGGGTCGCAAATGCTTAGCCTATAAAGATCTTCAGCTATATCGGCCTGGCCAAAAATAGGTACATTATTAAATGATGAAATATTACAAAATAGGTAATACAATGACCGATAACAATAGCCACAAATAATTTTATTTTACTGCGAAGCCAGCCGCACCGCTAGCAGGATGGATCCATCGGCGTGTTCGTGCCCAATACCATCTCATATAATCTGACGTGCGGTCCATAGGTGCAATAGTGGGGGGTGCCTTAGCCACGCGATTTTACCATGAATTCCAAAATTCAATAAACGTCAAGTGTTCTTCTGGCCAATTTGTTGAGGTTCTTCCACGCAACTGTAATGTGTGTAAAGCCCCTAAATTAATTGGAGGTGTCGGGATTAGTTGCTCCCGACCAAACTAGCGTAACACCCAATCTGGGTGATGCCACTCAATGATATGGAAGTAGATAAGTGGCACTGATGCTAGCCAAATATCTCGACCTTCGACGTAATATTGTGGAATGAGATCACAAACTCTGTTTGCTTCATATGGTTGCCACATGATCTATTTACAACATATTAAAATGTCACAAAAACAAGCATATTAGTAAAAAGATAATTTAGGATAATTCCAACCATATAAATCAATCATACCTCATCGTCTCGCATCGCATCTAACAATATTCGATATTGTTGTAACGCCATGTCTTGTGGACGGGGAAGTTTACCGACATTCTTCCATCTGTGATCCCAACACAGTTGTAACAAAATAAGTTACCAAAAGTATATTAGGTTAAGTGCTTAGACATATAAATATTTTTTTGATTTCTTAACTATTTTACCTGAAACCCAGTGGTGGAAGCGCTGGATAAATTTTTAGCTCGGGATCTGGTTGTGGTGGTCTCTCTGGAGCTAGCATTGGGAATCTATCCATGCCTAAAGATGGAGGAGGGTCATACATCCACCTATGCCTTGTTCAGTAGGGTTAGTTGCATTACAAAGCTCTCTATACAAGTGAGCCAGTAATGCAGATCCCCAACTATATTGGCCGGCTTCCTCAAAATCCCACAGTAGTGGTAAATACATTAAGTACACTTTATGGCTCGATCTATCTGGCATCAAAAGACCCCCGATAAGTCTTAATATATATGCCCGTGCATATTGTCGCACTATGTCCTCGTCTGCATTATCAAGTAGTTCATTAAAGTTTTTCACTAACCAAGTAACAGCCAACCTCTGTCCATACATTTGATCATCAGGTGGCCTAATCCCAAGCAACCCCTCACATGTATCCTTCCACAAATAATCTGTTCGAGCAATAACGGGATTTCTAGTACAAGGTAACCCTAACTGGATAGCAACATCCTCTAGAGTTATCGTGCGCTCTCCTCGAGTGGTATGAAAATTATGAGTTTCAGGACGCCATCTTTCTATCAATGTCGATATAAGTGCAAGATTATACTTAAATTGCCCTAATCGAGCTGCCCCATAGAAACTGGCTTCCCGTAAATAGTTAAT
This sequence comes from Erythrophleum fordii, assembly GCA_032878935.1. Lineage (NCBI taxonomy): Eukaryota > Viridiplantae > Streptophyta > Magnoliopsida > Fabales > Fabaceae > Erythrophleum > Erythrophleum fordii. The sequence continues at coordinate 7,700,741 of JAVQMF010000029.1, forward strand.
AATAGCTGGTGGAGGTGCAGGCAGCCGATCACTATGCATGACTCATTGTGGACGAAGCAATCTATCGTTTCCTCCCCAGACAGCTTGTGAAACGTGCCTTGTCTGAAGATACAAAAGTGAATCATCTTCTGGTCCTGGCTGAATAACTTGTAATGGGCGTGCCATTTTTTGGTTAGTCCTACATAATCAATATAAGAAATTAAAATTTTTGTTACCATCTAGCATTATAGAATTTCTTGTCATAGACAAAAATATTCGTTTCAAACTTATTATTTATAATTAATTACTAATTGACCTTACTCTTAATATTATATTTTATTTTATATATATATATATATATTAATCATGTAATGTACAATAGATTAATTACTCACATCAAGAAAAGAATTAAATATGATAATTTAATAAATAAATAAATTATTGGCATTTCCATTACAAAATTTTAAATTTAAATATAAAAACTCAATAAAATTGTAAGTTTATAACATTATTTTCACTACCTTATATATATATATATATAATCACTTCAAAATATATTCTTAAAGATGAGCGCTTAACAAAAAAAAAGAGAGAGAGAAATAAGCTCAATAATAAAAGAAATAAAAGAGAATAAAATTAATTTACTAACTTTTATTATTTCAGGGAGAAAGATAGAAGGATGAGCAAATTTGTTAATAGAGAGAAAGAAGAGCTTCTAATTGTGTGGGATGAGAGAGGAGGAGGGGGAGAAGCTTCTAATTTAGTAGAATAGGAGGGAGAAGGAGAGGAGGAAGGGGGGAGGGAGACTTGGGAGGGAGTGTTGGATGGGGAGAAAGAGAGGGAGAGGATGAGGGGGGAATGAAATGGGTTGAGGGGAGATATGGGTTAAAGAGCACGTAAAATGGGTTTTGGGGAGGGGGGCCGGATGATGAAATGGGGGGGGGGGGGGGGGAAAGCCTGCATGCATGCAGGCCAGCGTTGCAGGCCTAGCCTGCAACGCCTAATTTAAAGGAGTTGAAGTCGGACCCAATGGGTCCGACTTCAGTGAATTTTTTTTTAAAAAAAACTTGCTTGAAGTTGGAACCATTAAGCTTTTTTTCTGTGAAAAAAATTAATTTATTCCAAAATCGGCTTCATACAGTCCGACTTCTCCTTCTCATACAGCATCCCAGTGTAATTCTTTTTTACAACACGGATTTGGCTCAATTTTTTCCCCTATAAACGGATATGGCTCAAAAAACCTAGATGGCACTATGTCGCCGCTATCTACATGGCAACATCGAATTCATGCAATTGATTGTACTTGATGACTGGCAACTTCTTTTGTACGTGGCTCAGGGTTTGGCACAAATTCTGCTCTTCTACTCAATTTCTTTGTCTTTTAATTCATATTTACAGGGCCATCTCATTTCCTATCGCATCCCATCCCTTTTTCTCTTTTTCTCCATTTGACAACCTGGCCTCTGTATTCTCATGCATTTACCAATACACTCTCTCTTTCTTCATTTGATGGCATTTTAATAAATGCTAGAGAGATGCTATACAGGAGCTTTGCGTGGGTATGGAACACGAGTTTTTTTGGATTAGCACAGATGTTAGTTCCTTGGGAGATGGTAGAGCGATGAAGCTAGGACTTGGGCAACATTATATTTTTATAATATATTATTTAGATAAAATACATATTTTAAAATTTTAAATTAAAATAATTCATTAATAAATCATGACTTTTTATTTCCTAAATTTGAAGATAAATTCGAATTTAAATGAATAATATGCGTAGCCATGAGAACATAATAATATATATATATATATATATATATTCAATATTTATGTAATGCATAATAAGAATACACTAAAAAAAAATATCATCACTCAATAATATCATAATAATTTAATAAACAATCATAAGAGCATTTTGATGAGGAAAAAAGTTTGATGAGAAAAAAAGTTTATCTAATGAAGTATAAAAATTTATAATTGTCAATTTGCAAAAACTTATATTTACAAAGCACAACAAATAATATTTTATCTAACAATATTTCAAAAAGTTTTGTAATATTTTTAGAGATGATTGTTCTAGGTCCAATTGAAAATAATATATTAATATTTAAATTTAGTTATATTCTACACAATTATTGTAAATATACTATTTACAAAAATGTATTAAAGATATACATAAATTAAATATAGATTGAAAAATAGAAAAAAAAATATTAGACAGAGAGTAATAAGGGAGAGAGACAAAGAGAGAAGGAAAAGAAAAAATAGTATTGAATAAAGTTTAACTAAAGCTAAGAACAATTTCTAGAAGAAAAATAGAAAAAATAGTGAGACAGGGAAAGCTAATAGTGGATAATCGAGTTGAAATAATCATAAAGTGATTCTTTTCTAAGGGAATCACATCATTCTACCTTATCTCTTGTTGATTAGTAAATGTCATACATCTTTACCAATATACAAGGTGTTCAAATATTTAATTTAGTTTAGTTTTGGACTAAAGCCAAATCAAATCAAACTAATTGGTTTTTTCAAATGGTGGACCTTGTTGATTTTATGTTTTAATCAATTTGGTTTAGTTCGGTTTGATTTGATTTATACTAATTATTATTTTCCCTAAAAGTGATTTGATTTTAGAAACTATTTGCCTTATCCTATAACAGTGGGGAGACATGGATCAAAATAAGGCTTTGTCTTCATATAAAAACAAACCTTCTAACTCAATTATTTTTCCATTCCTATGTAAAAGGTGACTTTTTATGGTATTTCTTTTAATATAAACAATAAATGATTTCATTTGCAAGATATGTTTATTTATATAATTATAATCTGTGTATAATAATAACTATTTATTTGGTATTAATGAATAATTAAATATAAGCATTCTACCATAAAAAGATATTAAGAATGATTAACAAATGAATAAATTTAAGAGCAGGATGTAAAGACTAAGTACAAATATGTGAATAACACTTATTCATTAAAAATATAAATATTACTAATGGACAATATTACACAAGATTATAGATGCTCTAATATGAACTCAAAAAGTAATGGTATTCAAGGATCAAACATATCACTACTACTTCACCTTCTAAAGAATGCACTTGCATCAATGGACAAATGTGAATTCCTACAAATTAATTAAATCTTCCAAAAAGTCTCCAATCTTCATGTTCACTCTAATGCCATGCTTTAGATTATCGCATATGAAAAGAAAACAAATTACGTTAATATATCAACTAAATAAATTTAATGATAATATGTAAAATAAAATAGGATTTACGTTATTTACATAAACACACCATGAGAAAATGACAAACAAAATAAATCAAAATTCTTAATACTCATCCTCATCAGTTAGTTCACCTATGCTAAGATCTAATAACTCAATAGAGGTAAAACAAAATAGAAAAAAAATAGTAATTCAAAAATCAAGGATAGCAAATTGTTTTATAAAATAACAATAAATAAATTAACTAGCTCCATTTTTTTTTCCATTGTCTTCAATTAACTCTTTAGTATAACTTGACAATAGGCTATATTGAAACCAACTTTATACACAGAAAAGGGCTTTTATTGTCTTTGGACTCATAAAACTCTTATATTGGTCAAGTATATGACCTCTAGTGCTAAAAGCATTGTCTAGACATGAGTATAGCCAATACATCTCTTGCAATCTGTCCAATAACACATCATTTAGAGTTGTTCACTTTCCATCAATTAAGGATCTCAAATTTGGTTGTCATTTTCTCTTTATTCTCCATCAAGTAAAGCTCCACTTCTAATTGATTCTCCATCGTTCTCATTTATAACTTTATTAAACTCTATTGCAAATAAATCATTTTCATTCTTTACAAGGAGAACAACATCTATATCTTGGGTTTGGGTATTAGCTTGACTTTTTCCATCACCGTGAAAATACCTATAACTCTTATACATTTTGTTAAATGTTTCTTTCACTCTAAGTTATAAGTTCATCTAAGTTTTCACTATAGAGTTTTTTCAAACTTCATTCCATAAACATCAACTTTTATCTTGCATCAAGAAATACATCTATAAAAGTCACCATGTTAATATTTTTAACATTTTCCTAATACTTGTCATGCTTCATTTTCATTTTTTTTAACCATCTTACTAAGTAATAGATCATCATTTCCACATACATTGTTCAAGTATTCAACACCAAGTAGAATCCATGAAAATATTGAGATAATGTGACAAATAATAAAACAAAAATATTTTTAGTTACATCATAATAAATATTTCAAAATTTTCATAATAGCATGTGCATTCTCCCAATCTTCACTAGTTAGGAGACCTATTCTATCAAAGAAAAACTAAACATCCCTTTCTTCCAACCTCTTAAATGCCTTTTGAAACTTCAAAGCATTCTTAAGTATGAGATATGTAGAGTTTGATTTAGTAGGAACATCTAATTGCACCATGCCTTTTTCTTGATTTCTTGTTTGTTTCACACAACTTTTAAATCTTTGCAAATAAGCAAGTGAAGTATGAACATACCTAACTTCATTTTTTTTTTATCTTGAGTATAGAGTCATGCATATCTTTAAACTAGCTTTGACCAATAAATTCATGATGTGAGCATAACATCTTACATGCATGTATTCTCCTTTCATTATATGTCCATTCCAATCAAGTATTCTACCTTTCACATAAGCTACAACAATGTCATTAAAGCAAGCATTACTAATTGTGATGATGAAAACCATGTCAATTCTCTGACTGAACAAACAATTCTTTATTTTATTACCTATAGTCTCACCCTTATGATCAAAGATTTAACAAAAATTTAAAAATCTCTTATGCAATTTCCACTCATCATTAATGAAATATGTAGTAAGACATACATAATTCAACTTTTGTATAGAATGTCAATAATTAGTGGTTAGGAAAAAATTTGGTGTGTCTTACACAATGCACTACTCAACTTAGCCTTTTCAATTAAGAAATGGTTCCACAATAGTTACATAACACTTAAAAAATAATGGAACCCTTCTCCCTTGACATGTTTAAATGGTAACTCATCAAGAATTATCATTCTTGTAAGAACTTGCCTACATGCACTAATATCAAAAGTAACTCCCTCATCTTAGTTCAAACCCCTTCTCCATCTTGCCTTTTGTTTAGTTGGAAAGAAAGCATGAGTTGATTTAGATCCCAAATTCCACCAATTTTTTTTAAAAAATTTGGATTCTAAGTGAGTTGCCATGTTTGAAGTTCTATTTCTTTTTATGGCATGCTTAATATACATCAAACCAATTACATGAAACCCTAAGGTATTTTGGACACAATCTTTTGCAAGAGTAAAATGAGTCCACACCCAATACTCAAGTCTTGTAGGTTTCCTTTTACTTATTTCTTTATTAGACTCTTATTCCTTCTCTTGCTCTTTCTCTTTTTACTTTTTTTTCTCTTTCTCCTTTATTTGGCTTGTCTTCACTTTCATCTTTTTGGGAGGCCTAATGAAGCAAAAGTTGTAGAATCATTAAGGGCAGTAATAACATCAATAATATTAGTTACAAAATGCTCCTAGATTGGTTCTGACTTGTTAGTATTAGATTGCCCATCATTAACAACATCCATGACCATGAACTCCATATATCTTTCTTGCTTTAATTTATTTGCAAATGAAAAAAGTCACCATATTAGAAAATATATCACAACTAAGCTAAAACCAATATGTATATAATATTTAAAAAACTTACGTCAAATTTAGTCATATGGACTAAACTAAAAAAAGTGTGACAAGTTTTTCTTTCTTTGAAATTGTCTCTTGCAATAAATAATCTCTATGCAAGAAAAGATGCAACTCATTTGTAAATTTTGGTAGTGAAAATAAAAATCAAAATAAACTCTTTCATTATTACATGACTCCACTTTTTGCTACCAATTTTTTGATGTACCTAGCTAATAAAAGATTCACATGATATGCAATGGCATTGATGGCAACGGAGAACAGTGAGATTCAATACAACAATAAAGTAATTAATGTGGTCCATCATCATTAACAATAAAGCATTATTAGAATATTTTAACATCTCACTATGATTGTAAATGTGGTCCCTCTTCACAAAATGAAGTAGTCAATGTGGTCCTAAGTCCCTATTCTATTCTCTATCTCTACACAATACATACAATAGAATAGACAATACAACTCCAACTTAAGTCCCTTTTTCTTACAATCCCAATATCCTATCCCAATTCCCTAACCATTTCAAAATAGCTAGCAAGAGACATAAATCATTTCAAAACCTTTTTGAGTAAGGGATCATCAGTTAGAGTTCAAACTTACCTTTCTTCAGAATAGTAGGTAGCAGAGCACTGATAATGTAACTCTCTTATTAATTATATGCAATTTGATTATTAATTATCTAGTTTAATTATAACAAAAACTATTTAATCTTTTACTTAACATGTAAACATTAAAAAAAATTACATAACTCATAAACAGGGGGTTTAAATTTTTCCTTGTCATTACAATAGTATGAACATAAACATTATAGCAATCGGTGGATATCCTTCTAGTAAGGATATCACTGTATATACATCATCATCATCATATCATTTAACTAGTCAGTATTTAGGGTAGACATATGCATTTATCATACAAACACAAAAAAATCCCTAAATCAAAAGTCATTAGTCAGTTGGGGGGCAAATATATATAACCAAAAAGAAAAAAAAATTCTCCATAACATTACATACTCAAACCTTGAGACCTATTATTGAAGTTCAGCATTAGTGGCATACTAGGCACCCTAGGACTTGGAGACACCTATTATGTCTCTACCGTAGATACTGTAGTCTTCATATCAATAATGACTAGAACTTGACCGATGCCCATAATGTGCACATACATCTATTCTACCTCTACTGTATATTTAGTTATAGGTATTCTGATTCTTTAAACACATTATCACACCAAGTGAGAATTATAATGATTCTTAGTATAATAATCGTAAGTTTAAAAATAGATAATGGTTCAACTGCCTCATGTGTAAGAAACATTTTATTCCTCTTGTCTATCTAAGATCAAGTGGCATCCTACAAATAGAAGAATAAATGGCATGACAAACTCATTAATAGCACATAACTAGTACAACCGATGGCAATATGAATGCTAATTACTTATTAACAGCCATGTATATAAGTCATCATTGAAATTTCTTATAATCATGTATCCCAACATACTAGAGCATTAATCATAAATTTATTTGGTGAAAACATAGCTCCATCTCCCTTAATGAAATGGTTGAGAGAAATTAAAAGATGTATTGAGTTCATACCCCATGTCTTAGACCACTGAGTACTGGCCTAAGTCTTTGCAATGCTGTTTAAGTAAGAGTGGATGAGCAATTTCCTTATCTATCAAAACTACACATGAAGACAACTATTAAAATATCCATAATAAATATTTATATATAGAAATCAATTATAAAACATGTTATCTCGAATGTCCCCTAGATTGAATCCATATCAAATGTAAAAGAAATAAGGTTTCCAAATCCATCATTGAAAAAAAAAACTCAATCCCTAAAGAGGAGCTGATCCATCATCAAAGAGAAGCTAGTCCATCTCATTAGAGAAGCTGATATAGAGATCATTCCAGAAGGATTATCTCTCCTGGATACAAACATCATCTAAAATTTAATTACCATAAATATGTCTAAAATATAATCATGATGTTATGAAATATTGAATATTCATTCTCAAAAGAATAACTTATCAATCTATATAAATTCATCAAAATATGCATTTATACATATATTAGCATAAATATCATTACACTACATACAAGTTACAAAGTGCTCCTAATTTGCATTGGAACCTATTGCCCTTAAACGTGCTTTTTAGTGTCCTTGTTATTTTAAAAGGCCATAGTCCATATCTAGTAGTTTCAAGCACTAGTCATCATACATGGGTATTATTAACAGACAAATCTTCTATGTATAGGAATACTGGTATGCAAAGGGATATGGTCATCTATACAAAGGGATTGCTCAGAGATGAGTTTTTCGTGTGAAGGAATTATGGTCTATGAAAGAGTGAAGTCATCTATGTATAGGCATTATTTAAAATAAAGTCATTTATGCATCAGACCATGCATACATTCAAACATAGAAGTTATTATTATAAGTTTAGTTTGTTGGTGCTTAGGGTTCCAAGGAAATAAATGAAGCAACTTACATGACAATCAATCAAAAAAGAGATCTCAAGTTTAAAAGACTAGAATTAAGAGTTCTTAAGACCCTATCAGTCTTAGTTTACATATATACAAAGTATAAAATGCAAACCCTCTTTAAAATTACAAAAATTAGCATTTTCCCTATTACCACAGTTGTAGCACCACATGAAAATTTCCTTGTGTGGACAGAGGGCTTGGCACCATGACGTTGGGTCGTCTTCTACCTCCAGCAATTGGAAATTTTTCTTGTTCACCCAGCCAAATTTTTACTATGCATTTTCAACGACCCTAATAGCATGCCAACACTTTTAAGTCATTTATATACCACAAATACATGCTTTGAATCATAATATATCAATCAAAACAAAGGGTTTTAGATTTCACCATAGTTGGGTTCTTAGAGAGAAAATGAACATGGTGAGCTAATGAAGCTTACAACTTATTCCAATCCAGTCACAACCATCTAACTTATCAAGGATGCCATTCAAGGTAAAAACCAAGATCAAACTCAAGGATTTAAGAGGCCACGACAACAACCTTTTTAGGGAGAGAAAACATGAATAATGAAGAGTATGAAGTTTTATCATTAATTAGATATGATCTAAAGAAAATAAATAAGGAGGATGAATTGTTTCCTCCAAATCTTCTGAAATCTTGCCTTATTCTCTTAACCACATTTTAAGTCTATTACTTTGTGAGCAAGTCAGTCAAATCATGTAGTAGTAAATGAAAAGTTATCTTAATTTAATTAGTATTAGGCATTAAAATTATTACAAATTAAAAAAAGATATATATTAAAATTTTCATCTTTTTGAGTTCATTATTACTTTAGTTTCATTTTGTTTGTAAGATTTATATCTTAGTACAAGCTAAAATTACACTTTAGTTTTGCCAAAACTACATTTTGGTCTAGTGAAAATTATTAGTTTTTGCCCTAAACTTTTAATGTTTACATTTGGACTCCAAAATTTTTGCCTAAAAAATTTTATTTTTGAAAATATTTTTCTTATATTTTTGGGGCATTTTTGGCATTGAAAATTTTTAGAAATTAACTTCTTAAGTATTTATTTCATAATTTTTTAATTTCCTAACTACACTTTATTTCAAATAATTCATGAAAATTTTAGAAAATTTCTTATTAAATCCCAGAAAATTCAAAAAAAAAAAATTTATGTTTTGTAAATATAAAACTCACTAGATCTCTTGCCATACATTAATTTTTAATTATCTTTCTAATATTATTTAGTTTATTATAAATTATTTAAATATTATTAAATAATTTTTAATTAGGATGAGGATGTTATAGATAGTTGGCAGCAACAAGAGGTCTTGAATCAAAAAGAGCAAGCAAATGAATCGATATCTTCTAAGAACAGGGCAATACAATCCCAAATTCCCAATTTGGATGCAATGAATCAAAGGTAGCTGTTACACCTGTAGTAGACAGAAATGCACTATGTTGAAGGCAGTAAAGATCATGTCATGACTAAAGCAGTGAAGCTTGGGATTGATGTCACAAATCAATCCCAATTCACAAGCCTTAACAACGCATATGAACCTCGTGATTGAAGGAAGCAAGAGCAACGGGCATAAAATGCATGTTTTTGGGCCAGGGTATAAGGGATAACAAAAACGTGCATTTTGCACTATAATAATGTTTGATTTTTCTAATTGATCTTTTCAGCTAATATGATAATTTTTTTAACATTTAAATGATTTCTAGCTATCTTTTAGTTAAAAAAAAAATAGTCGCTTAAACATGAAAAAAAATTTGTGCCAAAATTTGACAAAAAAAATTACCCAAGAGTTTTTCAACCAAGTTTAATTTTTTTAACTTTAAAAAAATGATTATTGTTCACTCAATTAAAAAAATAATTTTAATAAAAAATAAATAATAAAAAAATAAATGAAAATATGGAAGATTTTTTATAATATAATTAGAATATTATATAATAATAAAAAGAAATATATATATATACACGCATATATACTAAATATTATATATAAAATATAAAGTATAATTAGATATATAAATATATAAAATATAATAATATATATTAGATTTATAAATGTATAAAATATAATAGTTTATAATGCATTGCATTATAAATTATTATGCATTCATTATCGATTGCATTTTGATTAGCAAGTCTAACCAAAATGCAGTCAGTCTTGGATAACTTCAATCGAAAGCTTTTGATTCAAATATTTATGTTAATTTTTACTTGCTAAGTTTTTTTTTCATATTTGTATATAAAATAATTTTTTTGTTCTAAATCATTTTGGTTTTGATTTAGAACTCTTCTTCTAATTTTTTACACATTATCTTCTTCTTCTCTTCTTCCTCCTCCTCCTCCTCTCTTCAGACTTTCTTCTTCTTCTTCTTCTTCTTGGTTTCAGGTAAAATTTCATTTTCATTCTTTCTTCGTATTTTACTTTTGTGGTTTAACATTTTCATTCAAGTGGAATTCAGCTCTCAACCTTTCTCATTCATCTTTCATTTTTTTTTTGGTTTATTGGTTACATTTGAAAGTAATTTACAAGCTTTGATTTGGTTGCAATTTTAAAAGTTTTTTCTTTCAAATTTTCTATCACTATTTCTTATTTCTTTTCTTATTTTGTTTCTTTTATATATACAAGTGAAAAAAAAATCATTTGAAGTTTGATGCAGATGAATTTGAGAGATGAAAATTTGATTGAACGAAAGAAAGAGAATGAAAAAGAAGAACACAATGAAGAACAAAAATCCTAGAACATAATGAAGAATAAGAAACTTAGATAAACCAAAAAGAAAATGAACAAAAACATTATTTGTTTTTCAAAAATATTTACATTTATATTAAAAAAGAAATTAAAAAAATTAAAAAAAATGTTGTTTTCAATTGAACTTTTAATCAAAAATTAAAAAGCTACATGTAGCAGAAATTGTAAAGGGTTACAGAGTTATTGTGTTGTATTGTTGGCCAATGAAAGTTTAGTCGGGACTAAAATATTGACTATAGAAAAATTGACTACTTATCCAATTGAAAATTTAGCTAAAAATATATGATTTTCAATTAAAATTTATATTTTTTTGACTGAACTTTCACTTGGTGTTCTTAGTTTTTGTTGTAGTGTTGGACTTAGTGATAGAAGAAGAAAATAATAATAATAAATCCCCTGTTTGACTCTGTTTTAATTGAATTAAATTTGAAAGAATTAAGAACCATATTGATTAAATTGGTTTTGGTGTGTCAAAAACTAATTTCAACCTACTTTTGATTGGTTTTGTTTGATTTTTGTTAATTTGTTTGATTTAATCCATTTGGTTCAATTTTGAAAGTCCCAATACACATGGTTAATGTATAGCCACATCGACATCTTATCAGTGACTTCTATAGTAATTTTAAGTGCTTTCTATTATTGACCTATTGTTTTGGAGTTGCATGGAAGAACTTCATGGGTTCCCTTTTAAATGGAACACATAGCATTTATGAAAAAAAAAATAGAATGATCAAATAATAAAGTAATAATTATAAAAAGTCTTAAATAATAAAAATTATTTTATTGTATTGACATTTTAACCCTAATTATTTTATATATTATTTTTATTAATTTATTTCCTTACTTTTTAAAAATTTTAACTAACTCCCTTAGCTTTTTTATTTTTTCCATTTTCTTACAACACCAGTAATATTAGGACACGAATCCTTTAAGATTTGCATAGTAGTGGTGCAATAAGTAATTTGCACCCTTTGTTTTCAATTTTTTGGGTGTAGGAATAAATATAAAAGTAAAAATTACAATTTTAAAAACAAAATTTTTATTTATAAGAAAAAATTATATTTGAAAAATTTTAACTATACTATATCATTAAAATTTTTAAAATATAATTTTTTATAGTTAAAATTTTTATTCTTAAGATTATAATTTCTATCTATTATATTCATTTTAAACTCAAAAAATTTTAAAATTAATAACAAATAGACTTACTACATCCCCTAAGGATGGATGCCCATTCATATTGGGATCTATGCTCGTGCATCTCGGGTAATAGTATGATTCCAGTTAACGAAGAAATGTGGTTGAGAGAATTTGATGATCAAAAGCTGATGGTGCACATATAAATACAGGAAGAAAAACACAAATATAGGAATGTTATACAATAGAATAGCAAGAATATAGAAACTATTAAGCAGCTAAAAACTGATTCCTATAAAATTAAATCTAACTCTTAAACTAACTCCTAATTTTGCTCAGTTTGTTTTACATGTTTATCATGCCCCTGCAAGATGGACGATAGTGGAGCAGGTCTAATCTTGGTTTTCATGGAATCAAAGTGCGAGCAAGCAAGCAGTTTGGTAAGAGCATTCGCAAGTTAGTCAGAAGCAGAAACATGGGACAGAGGAAGTAGACTAGTCTGCACTTGTTCTTGAATGAAGTGATAGTCAAGGGCAATATGCTTTATATGTGAGTGGAAGACTGGGTTGGAGCAAAGATTCATTGTGCCAACATTGTCACAATAAATTACTGGTTATTTTGAAAGGTAGACACCAAGTTCAAGGAAGAGAGAGCAAATCCAACAAAGTTCTGTAGTAGTAGAAGCCACTGAACAATAGTTAACCTTAATAGACAAGCGCGCTACAGTTTTTTATTTCTTGGAGCTATATGAAATAGGATTAGGATCGAGATAGACTATGTAAGCACTCATGGAGGTAAAGTCATCTTTGTTTCCTGCCCATTCTACATCAGAGAAGGCATATAAGGCAAGTGAGGAAGAGTGGTGAAGTGTGATGCCATGATCAATGGTGCCATAAAGATACAGAAGAAGACATTAGCTGTGGACCAATGATCAGTCATTGGTTTATGCATAAATTGAGGTATTTGTTCACCGCAAAAGTAATGTTCGATCAAGTGAGGGAAAGATACTAAAAACTTTCAATAATCGCATGATACTTGGTCAAATCAAACAAAGGAGTTCCAGATTGTTGGGTAAGAACTGAAGTGGTGGCGAGAGGTGTAAAGGTAGGCTTAGCTTCAACTATGTGAGTGCATTAGAGGAGATCGGTAATGTACTTGCACTAATGTAGAAAAAGACCATTAGAGTGGGAGAGGACTTCAGCGCCAATGAAGTAGGTCAAGATGTAACACCCTAAAATTAATTAAGGTGTTAATCATGGACTTGGGTTAATTAAGAATAATTAATATAAAATAATTAAGTGAGTTATGTGAATGAAAATTTTAGATAGATAAATTATTAATATGAGTTTAAGATTTAATTGGGTTAGAAACCTCATCTATGCCCAAATTAAAATTAAATAGGCCATGGTTAGAGATTAATGGAGGCCTAATAATTATAGGTGCATACTCAACCTTTTAATGTGAGACTTGGCCTAAGAGAGAGCACCTAATGGTGGCCCAATCTGATTTAATAAGATACGGGCCTAAAACCCAACTTACATAAACTCTTATAATTGGCCCAACATCTCTTATGCAGACTTCAACTAAATGGGTTCTTGGAAACTTAAATTAATCTAACTAAAATTTTGAACTATTGTAAATTGGCCCAATAAATTAAAATCTTAGCCCAACAAACTAGTGGGAGCCCAATAGGTCCTTGGGTTAGTGGGTTAACCCATAACCCATTTAGGACTCAACTTAAACCTTAAAAATCATTCTAGCCATCCCCTATTCTGCAGAATCACAAGAAACACAAACACAAGTTTGGAGGTCCAAAGTGGAGGCTAGGGTTAACTGTAAAATTCCATCATTTTCCACTTCTAGAGCAAGATTCAGCCAAGGTAATAGTTATATAACTTAATCGTCTCTTCTTTTTCTTCAATTTGAGTAAATTGGCTTCTTATTTGGAGCACTTTTACCCACACCCAGAATCTGAAACTTGCTATTTGATGTTTCCATATTGAAATTTCGTAGGTTGAGGCTAAGGGGGTTATTAGGTAAGTACAAACTCTTCATTTTGATGCATTTTCTACTGGTTTAAGACCCCTATAGTAGACTTATAGTATGAGCCTTAATTTTGTGCAAATTTTCCTATAGTTTAGAGTGATATTTTGATGTTTCTAGTCTAAGAAAGACAAAACTCAAAATTAGAGACTCTTGGTGATTGGGTAGGTGTCCCTTAGGTAACTATTAGTAATTTAATTCTTTGAATATTGGGTTATTACTATAAATGATGAATGGGATAGTAATAGACTGATATAAAGTGATCATTTTCTGATATTGTGATTATAAGAGGATTTTGGTACTGCTGTTAGCCTCCCAACTTGTCTACAAGTAAGGTAACTGAGGTTCATGCTAATTCCATACATATATCTGTTTTAATTTTGTATATGCTGCATAATTATGATTTTAATGCTAAATGATTTGGTTGGCTATCTCTTATTTGTGATTGGACTTTATGAGTCCATGGTGGAGCTATAGTGCGGCTGCCATCTGTGCATGTGCTTTGATAGGGCATCGGGTTGTGATCAGACCTCAGATGCACAGAGCCCTGGTTATGCTCATTGGGGAATAGGTGCCTGGACGAGCCTCTTCCGATGTTATTGGCCTTTAATATATGGAATTGTGATTGCTAATATGGGATAGTAATCATCGATAGCCTAATTATTTCATTTACTGATATAGTTAGTACATTTCCTGATGCTTATATGAAATCATGCATATATATGAATTAAACTGGAATATATGAATGAAATTTTCCTTGATTACTGAAATTTGCATCTCACCCCATTTCATGGGACCATACTTTCAGGTGAAGGCTCTTCGAGTAAAGATAAGGGGAAGTAAGTGGATGAAAATCCATGAGCTCCAACCATGTGTGGAGGAGGCTACACTTGGGCTGATCTGAGTAAAATAGATGTAATTTTGTTATTCGTTTATATAGCATCATCATATAATCATGTTGCCAAGTATAGGCATTTATATTTTGATTACTTAAAATGTACCTATTGAGGAGTTAGGCCTCATCTTAACTTGGTATTGGATGTATGAACTTATAACATTTGACGTATGAAATTTATTGAATTTATGATATGGCCTATTATTGGAAATGTAATCATGTGATACATTAGATGTTGATGTGAACCGATGATATATGGGATCTCTAATGGAATGTGTATCGAATAATAATTATTGATAGTTCATGAATTCTTGTTGTTATTACTCTATGAACTTGCTGATATAGGGTACTTGGAGGAATTCTTAAACTAGTAATGACAGATAAGTTGGGTAAATTAGGCTAATGAAAGTTATTGGAGCCCTACAAATTAAGGTAGAGTGGCCCTAGGGTGTCATTGAATGGAGAGTGGAGAGTATGAGACAAGATTTTAGAAGTTGTAGGATCAGGAGATATTTTGCCATGGCCAATAGAGGCGAAGTTGCCTAGGAAGAGTACCAGAGGATAATTCGTCACAACTAAATGGGAATTAGCCGAGGCGAAATGTGAGAAGCCAAACTGGAAGTCATCCAAAGGGTAATTTGTCGCAACTAAATGGGAATTAGTCACTACGAACTGTTGTGAAAATGTGTTAGATGTTCCAAAGAGGAATTAGCTGTAGCAAAATGGGGAATTAGTCGCAACCAATAGCGAGAGTCAAGTGAGGTAGGCTCTAGGAGGTCTCCTCGTCGCTGTGCCATGTAGGCTAGCTGTGGCGAAGCTCTAACTCACCACGACAAAACCTGTGAAGATATAAGAGTGAACCCAAAAGCAATTGGCCGTGGCGCAAGGACATTTAGCTGCGGCTAACAGTCCCAAACTTTTATTCTAACCTAGAAACCTTAGTTTTTCCTATAGTAACCTCAAGGGATGACTTAGAAACACTGGTGGAAAATTCTTGTAAGTTGGAATTAATGGATAATAGAATTAAAGGCTTATAAATGAGTATTTGTTTCTCTTGTGTACTTGAATACTTATAATTATTTGGTTAATGACTCTAATAATATTAAGGTTCAAATTTTCCTACATTTTTTGAATTTAATTAGTCGTAATGTCTTGTAACCCTGATTTATGGTTATTAACCACATAGTTAACCTTAATTATAATGATTAGAAGTTAAGGTCGTCACACAAGGGGCCTAGGTCCTTGAAAGAGAAACGCTGAGAGAGCTACTTAATGAAGCTTTGCACAGCCCGAGTATTATTACCCGTGATGATGATGTCGTCAACATAAACCATAAGATAAATAATGATGCCACGATTGTTGAAAATGAACAAAGAGGTATCAGCCATAGAGTTGGCAAAGCCACAATGAAGAAGAAAATTTCGTAACTTGTGATACCACTTGTTTGAGACCATATATAGCCTTGCATAGCTTGCAAACATGTTGAGGATGATCATGATCAATGAAGCCCGAAGGTTGAGACATAAACATATCCTTTGTAAAAGTGCCATGGAGAAAGGTATTTTTAACATTGAGTTAGCGAAGGGACCACCCTTGGCTGACTGTAAGACTAAGAACCGAATGGATAGTTTTAGGTTTAATAACAGGACTAAAAGTTTCAAAGTAGTCAATTCCAGGGCGTTGATGAAAGCCTTTAGTGACTAACTGAGCTTTGTACCTATCAACAGAACCATCAGGTAAATATTTAATGCAAAAAATCCATTTAAAATTGACCAAATTTTGAGTTAGATGATGTGGTACTCATTCCTATGTTCCATTGCATTTTAACACATCAAATTCCTCAGACATAGCGTGTCTCCACTTGGGATCTTTCAGGGCTTAGGTAATAGTGGTAGGTGTGAGAGTGGCGGATTGGAGTTCAGTTAAGAGGTTTAGTTTTTGAAGTGGTTTATGGATGTTATGTTTAGAACGAGTGACTATGACTCTGGGAGAGGGTGGAAGAGTGGGTCGTGTAGGTGAAGTGTTGTTGGTGGAATGAACGTTAGTTTTAGACACAAGAGTTGGTGTGTTTGCAAGAGTGAACTTGTGAGGTTGGTTTAGGTTAGGAAAAGTAGGTAGAGTGGATGAAATTGTAGAGTCACCAACTAGTAGCGTTATAGAACACCACTTTGATATGGTGGAGGAAGAGGCATAAGGAAGTAAATGATGACAAGATGCAAATGTGAAAATGGACTTAACAAAACGAACATGACGATAAGTGTAAATACGATTAGTGAAGGTGTCAAGACATAGATAAGCACTTTGGGTGGAAGAGTAACTAACAAATACACATGGAGATGAGTGAGACTCAAGTTTTTGGGATGTGTATGGGCAATGAGTTTAGAAAATGGGGAATTATTGTGTAAGGTAGGAGTAGGAAGACGATTGATCAGATAGACAACTGTGGAGAAGGCAAAAGGCTAATAGGAAAGAGGCATAGATGCATAGGAAAGAAAAGAAAGACCTGTTTCGATAATATGACGATGACACCATTCAGAGTAGCCATTATGTTCAAGAGTGTGAGGTGGAGTCATGAGATGAGAGACACCATTAACTATTAGGAAAAAAGAAAAAGCTTGATATTCCCCCTATTGTCAGAGTAAAGAGTGATGATTGGCCGATTAAAAAATTTTTCAACGAGGGCCTTAAAGAGTATAAAGATATTATGTGTATCATATTTTCATTTTAGGAGATATAGCCAGATGTATTTTGTGAAATGGTCAACAAAGATGAAATAGTATTTACAATTGTTCACAGAGAGGATTGGCGATGTCCAAATGTCAGTAAAAATCACTTCAAGTGGCGAGGTGGTAGAAAGTGTAGAGGAGGAAAATGGTAATTTATGACTTGTATGAATTGACAAGAATTACAATTGAAATTGAAATTAGATGAAGAGACATCTAAATGAAATGAAGATAAAATATGTTTAAAGGTTGACAATGATGGGTGACCGAGCTTATGGTGCCATGTAGGTAGAATAGCCTTGACACTGGAAAATGCGTGTAATGGTGAACATAAAGTGGTGGTTGGCCATTCATACACATTATCTTTAGTTTGACCTTACAGCAGAATTGCCCTGGTGCGACAATCCTTAACATGAAAGGAAGAGGGTAAGAATTCAATGAAAGTATTGTTAGATTTGCAGAATTGAGAAATGGAAATCAAGTTACATTTCATGGTTGGAATACATAAAACATTAGAAAGAGTAAAAGAGTGTGAGGGAGTGGTGAGAGAAGTGGAAATAGTATGAGATATGAAAAGACCAGAACCATCTCCAATTATAATTTCATCAGTGCCATCATGAGGAATGTGAAGAGTAAGATTGTGAAGGTCTATGGTGACATGATGGGAGGTGCCAATGTCAAGTAACCACGAGGTGTTGAGTATGCTGGATATGGGATTTGTTGCAACATGTGCTTGAGCCTGCCATGGAGTGGTCATGAGTGACTGAGACAAATTATTAAGATGGGGGGATGGTTGAGCATGAGGAAATTACTATCTGAACAGAGGACAGCAAGGGACTACATGACCTTGAGTACTGTACCATTAACATCGGCCAAGGAAAAGATGAGTAGGACGGCTGTCTTGAGTATTGATTGTGCCTTGAGAATGTGTAGGTGCAATTGGTGGCCCATTGTTAGTAGGCCATGGAGGTCATTTGGAACGAACATTGGTGGGATGAGTAGAAGCTGGTAAGATTGGAGAACTTGACATGTTGCACAGAGATAGTTCCTTGTTGATGAGCTTTCATGAAGTTCATGAAAGGAAATGGTAGTGTTCCAGCCATTAACGGCATCAATGATAAACTGATAGTGTTCATCAAGGCTTTCTAGCACTTTTTCAATTACGTCTTCATGATCGAGCGATTTCCCAAGTGCAGTAAACTCATCAGCTCACATTTTGATAGATTGCATATAATCTGTGATGGATTGAGAACCCTTAGTGATGTTTTTCAAGTTGTCTTTGAGCTGCTTGATGTTGCCTCGGGAGGGGTGAGCATATGTGTTGGTTAAAATTTTCCAAGCATCATGAGAATATTTAGATTGTATGATGAGAGGGATAAGAGTAAGTGAGAGAGTGCCCATTAGAGCACTAAACAATAATTTATCTTGACATAGCCATGTTTGGTATGCAGGGATAGGTGAAACAACATCATTGGTGGCGATAGTGGGTGGTGAAGGGGGGTGGGACCCATCAATGAATTTACATATCATAACCAAGAAGAATTGCCTCCATTTGTGTTTTCCACGATAAATAGTTGGTGGAGGTAAGTTTAATAGAATTATGGATAGTGACCATGGTTAGGGGTTTTGTGGGTTCCTGAGCATTTGGAATAACAGCTTGAGTATTTTCAGTAGCCATTGAAGTTTGGTGAGAAAGAGAGATTTATTGGCAATTTTAAGTGTGACCAAATGTTTAAAGAGCTCAGCTAAGCTTTGATACCATAAAGAAGAAATGTGGTTAAGAGAATTTGATGATTACAAGCTACCCATGTTTCATTGATGGTGCATATATAAATACAGGTAGAAGAACACAAATATAGGAACGTTATACAATAGAATAGCAAGAATATAGGTACTATTAAGCAACTAAAAACTGATTCCTATAAAATTGAATCTAACTCCTAATGTTGCTTAGTTTGTTTTACATGTTTATCACTAGGCAATTATGACATGAAGATATGATACATTCATTATTATGACCTAAAGATAAGATAGATTCATTATTATGACATGAAGATAAGATAGATTCATTAGATAGCCTATGTGTGTTGCACATTAAGCCAACTGTTGCCACCTGCAATACGAGAGCTTGTTTCAGAGAATCTACTTTGTGTGACTTGTGGCCATAAATGAAAATGTCAAAATCCCACATGACAACAATCTGGGAAGGATAAATTTAAATTAAATTCTTTATATTTTTATCATCAAATATTGTAATAAAAATTTGACACATGATATTTCTTTTTTTTGAAAAAAAAAATGATGAAATTGTTGAATAAACTCCTATCTACATAATAATAAAAAAAACTTTAAACATAAGATATTTTAACTCCTTGCTTATAGGATGTTTATTTTACTTATTAATTTTTCTTTCCTTTCTTTTTTTACATTATTATTTACCAAAAATGGCTATTAATGGATACACAAAATCAATCTATTTAAAGAGAAAATATAACTTTATTTTTCAACATAAGAGAGAGATGAAACTTATAACCTACCTAATGGATACACAACTTCTTTTAGGTTAAATTTCACCTAGGCCACTCAAAAGCCTCAAATTGACTTTTCTAAGACATATTACCTATATACTTGATCATATGCTAGATTTGCAAAACTGAGTTAAGCTTTCAAAAAAAAAAATTACAGAAATGGGTCCAGACCTAAGTCTAAATTTTCTTCCTTTAAGTTCAACTTAAGAAAAAGAAGAAAAAAGTTCAACTTGACTTGTTTGGCTTTTTATTTTTTATTTTTTCTTTTGTATAAAAGGCTTTCTGAATTTGGATAATATAATCTATTTTCTATATCTATCTTCTCTTTTGGGTTTACTAAAAATATATAATATTCTACTTAAATAAGAAAGTATTTTACTTATCTCATTCTTAAAATGCACTATTAGAATCTAATTTTGAAAAATGTAGAGATTGAAAGTTAAGTTAAGAACTATAGTTTAAGAAACGAAAAACTATAAGTTAAACATCATATAAGTAATTCATGAACTCTATACAAACACAACCCTTTGAAAATTATACTAAGTTGAAAAAATGAAAGTGGACTATTCTTCCTTTAATTAAAAATGAAAACACTCAAATGTAAGTAAATGAAAATAATTATATAAAATAACTAATATATTGAAAAAAGAAATATTAATAAATTTTTTGGATTAAACAATTTTTAATATTATAATTAATATATTAAAAAAAATTAGTACAAGCCAAGCTTTAAAAAAATAAAAACAAAAGCTTACTCATTTTACAAAATAGGTTTTTCTAAATGAATTCATTCTTTATTTGAGCTTTCTTTTTTAAAATCCTTTTTTGGAGTTGCACCTATTTGGCAAGCAAGTTTTCAAACTTATGATTATGTTTAGTTACTTGTTGCCTACTCTTTATTCTCAACACCTTGTGGTTCTTTTATTAGAACAAGAAAAATTACCTAATAACTAGATACCTTACCCAAATAAAGCCAAACCTTAAAAAAATGAAAAATCCCAACCTTGACCTAAGGTGAATAAAATTGAAAATATATCTTCTTGATTTCAAAGAGATAAACATAATGAGTAAGGCCCATTACTCAAGCGGATTTCATACATTCAAATGGAACTCATCAGTCGAGTATATCCTACACGTTTCATATTAATCTTGCTTTCCCTCTAAAATTGATACTATTAATTTCAAAAGGAAATTGAGAGAATACAAACTCGAATAGGCTCGCATTGCCAAAACTAGGCTACATTTAAGTTGAGTAAAATAATAATTTTAAGAAACCAATGACAAAAGAGATATCATCTTCAAGGGTCGACTAGGAATATATATCTTTTATTTTTTGCACACAAATTGCCTGAGCTAATATCAAATGGCAAAACATTTAAAAATAAAAAATAAAAAGGCTTTATTTAAATGATTTACAACTTTAAATTTCCAACTATATTAAAAGTCAAGATGATAATAAGTCAGTTAGCAATGAGGAAGGTAAAGTTTTCTACTCCATTTTTGGAAGTGACTGTAAGAAACATACTTTACAAAGGAGAAAAAGTAAACTTTTGCCTAACTATCTAAAATTATACACAACATTTGATGTGGAACAAACCTATTAGCAGAGACCATATTTCTAATCTCTTTATGCTTGCCTCATGTAAAAATAAAAGCAAACTATAAGTGAGACAACTACATTGCTTTAATTAGTGTATTAAATTTATACATCATATAAAGGCATTTCTCATTCCATGGAGACATGGTAGATTGGGCATCTCTATTAAGGACTACAAGATCAAATTAGATTATAGAGCAAGATTTGATAAATAATAGTCAACAAATTAGAATTCATTTCAGAGTTGTTTTGCATAGTTACTTTAGTTTCAATTTTTTTTTTTGGTTTTTCTTCCTATTTCTTTTCTTTTCTAGTTAAGCTAAAGCTATTGTGATTTGTTACCTACAAAATACATTTTTTTAGTAGTGTATCTAGTTTGTATTGCCTATTTAAAAGTGACAAATATGCCTAGAGGGAATAAATAGATATATTATTCAGAACATAAGATTTTTGCTTTTACTAAGATGGAAGACCAATTGGCCTCCAAAAATTAAGCACTTAGAAAGTGGAGGATATGAATAGTGTTTAATAGAAGATCACTGAATTCAATAAAATGCAATAAACAAGTATATGAATTAACAATCTTCACTAAAAATTAAATGATGTTAATAGTAATGTGAAGCATCAAATTGAAATATGAAAGTAGAGCGAACAATATCAACACATATGCAAATAGACAGTTTAAATTGGGGTCCTCTCAAAGTGGAAGATGCAGGCTTAGCAAACCAAAAGAGTTAAGGGAAGATAGAAAGTACACAGAGATTTATTTTAGTTCATCCCCTTGGTCTATGTCTAAGCCTTTTAAAATTATGAGGATTTTTCTCACTAAAAACAACAAACTCACAAAGATGATAATTTTACTTCATACTCACCACCAACACAAGCTTCCACACTTACTACAAACTTTTTAGTAGGGTTTTATATAGCTAACCCTTAACTATATCACTTAAAATTTTAATAGAATTACTAAAACAATTTTATCTCTTTTTGAGATACTTTTAACGTTCAAGAAATTTTTTATTTAATTAAGTAGATATGCTAGACACTAAGCTTAATACATTTACACAAATTTTGAAAGCCCTGTGTTTCATTTTTCTCTACAATTATTCTATTACTTACACTCGAACTTGCTCGTATATATAGGCTTTTTGCATCTCCTAGCCATTAGAGATAATCCTCATGTTCAATGTTCTTGTTGGTTGGAGCATTCTTGTTTTGTTTCTAACATTAAAAAAACCTTCAATATTACAGCTATTGTCACCAATGATGCTCTTCTTATGTAACTCATTTGGTTAAATTGTCATTAAGGCTATTATGAAGCTCAGAACATAAGTGAGAGAAACAATTCATTATTCTTGTAATAATCAAAGATAGCTATAGCAAAAAGCATTTCTGTTTTATCCTTAGTTTATGCATAAGCCATAACTTTTTTGTTGTTTATGTATTAATTATTTTGTCATTAGTTAATTAGCACAACTGGTACTCATGTCTAAATATTAATACATCATGGGCAAAAATGAGTCAAATAAAATTCACACAATGGGCTAGAGAATCCAAATGGACATTTAAATAAATATTGATTGGATTTTGTTATTATCAAAGTCTTTGGACTTGTAACTTTGGGCCAACAATCTCTCCTTTTTAATAATGATAAAACCATTATGCAAAAGGTTTAGAAATCTATGTAAAAGTTCATTTTAATTTATGCTCCCCCTGAATCTATGCATAAAAATAAATTAGTAAGATTCAATGGAGTCATAGAATAGCCATACAACGATTCATGCAACACAATCAATAAGCACCAAATTCAAACCAATAATTCATTTTGCATATTGATCTCCCTTTTTTTGTCAATAGTAAAATGGGTGGAAGACAAAAATAGCAAATTAGTCAATCAATAAATCCATTAGCAACTTTAAAAAGTAATATGTAGCATTGCAGAATGATGTAAAAATTAAAGCCATCACTAGAAACTGTCATAGACTTAAAGAAGTGTTCTCAAAGGAAAAAAAATCAAAAGGCATCCTTAAGCTACTGACTTAGATGGCGGAAGGCTTGAGATATCCAATTAGTAAGGTGTATAATCACAAAGTTGATGTTCTGAAGATACAGCAGAAATTCATTTTAGTGAGTCTGAAAGGCTTGCTTCATATTGTGTAGCTTGGCAATCACAAAATCTAATTGTTGCTGAATCACTCCTTGACTACTAATCATGTGACAGATGGTGCAAACATTTATTGCCACAAAGTCAAAATCATTACAAAAGGACTGGACATTATTATTTAATGCACGAAGAAGGTGAAGGATTTCTTTATTGAAGGGCTGAATAGAGATAGGAAGATGTAAAGGAGAATGAGGTAGAGAATGATAGGGATCTATAAGAGGTGGAGGTGGAGAAGCAAGTGAAGGTGAAGAGTAATGAGTAACTACAGGTGGTGAAGGAGGAAAGGCTGGTAGAGGTGTGAAAGGAGGAAGATGAGAGATAGAAGAAAGGATAGAAGGAGTGGATGATGAGGGAAGGAGTGAAGGATCAAAAGGAGGAGGAGGAGAGGTAGGTAGACGAACAAGTACAGAAAAGTGAAGAGACAAAGAAAAAGGAGCTAGAGGAAAGTTTGGTATAGGAGGTAGTGTGAGAGGAGGAGTATCTATTGGTAGAAAAGGAGAATTTGGAAAAGAAAGAGTAAAGGGTGGTGCACCTGAAGGAGTTGGAAGAGAGAATAGAGGAGATGAAGGAGCTGGAGGAAGAAAGTCAAGAATTTCTTTCTTTAAGGATAAAAGAATTAAGTTTGGAAAAGGTAGAAAGTCTTCGTCAGAGGTGGAAGAAGGGGTTGATACAAGGATTTTTCTTTTCTTGTAAGATGGAAGTGGAGGAGGAAGATGAGTGTGTGTAGTTAAAGAAGTTAGAGGACAAATTTCATAAGATGGGGAAGGCAGAGGATTTTGCTAGCTAGGTAAAGGTAGAGGATTTGGTTGACTGGGTGAGGGTGGAGGATTAGTTTCACTTGGTGAAGTAAGTGGAGGATGAGCTTCACTGGGTAACTGAGGTGGCAAATACACTAGAGAAAGGTTGCTTGAAGGTTTAAAGGATGCATGATTAAAAGTGTCCTCAATAGAAGATTCAACAACATTGCTAGAAGTGGAGGAATCCTTTACTTTAGATGGCATCGGTTTCTTCTTCCTCTTAAAGAAGGAAGGCTTGACAATCTTCTTCACAATTTGTTTAGCAGGAGAGGGAGGAACTTATCAAGTGTTAAGGGCTCTATTATACTTTCATCAAAAGGCTTCAAAATCAGCTTTATATTCCTCAACATCACAATTTCTGATCCATTCTGTCCTTATCAAAGTATACTTTATGCAACACATGGTAGCAGTATCATATGTTACAAAAATTTCCCGAAAGGGATACTCTTCCAAATTCACTCATTGTCACTTGAAGATCTATGCAGGAAGCATTTCATAAGGAAGGCTTATTACTTGAGAGGAACTCCTTGCTTCTTCCTCTATATACTTAATCATCTAGTAATATACATTAACTCTTTGTTGTGCCATCAAATTATACACCCAAAAGATGTCTTCACGAGACATCACATCCAAGGTTCGATTTTGAAGAAACATGATTGATCTAATGATGTGTGCAGCAAGTTGGTATGGAAACATAAGCGCCTAGGCATTGATTTTTCTTTTATGAATTAAGTCTTTATGCATAATCACGACCTCAAATGCATCTTGATAAGTTGCCTACATCTCAATAAGCCAAGTATACCTAGCAAAATAATAAGGGGGTTTCTTTGCTGAAGAATACCCAAAAAATTTTCTCTAACTTGCTTATCCCCACAATAATTAATTTTCCATTAACCAAAGAACTTAAGGCTTTTTTTTTCTTTAACTACAACTAGATTATAGTAAAATTTTCAAACCAGGTCCTTATAAACTGGTTCGTCTATGGTCACCAATAAAGTCCAATCCATGGAGTCTAATTCCAACAAATAGTTCATCTAAGTTAATTTATTGAAATTTACACACCTACTAGTAATGATGGGTTTGTGTTGAAAGTTGGCAAGGTATCTATCTAGAAGTTCTTTAGAATGGAACTTAGCAAAGATAAGAGTAATCCTTGGGGTTTGCTTCTACTTCATCCATCTTCTTCTTCCTTTTCCCTTCTAATCTAGTTATTTTCTTTGTTAAGGTTTCTTGAATGGATATCCCCTTTTATTTCTTTTTAAAACTTCTCGATTATTTTAGTATCTTCTCATTCTAGGTCTTCATCTGAGACTCTTTTCCTTTTTTATTGTTGACTTAGGGCTAATATCTTTTAAATTTCTTTCTTCCTTTCTTGTTCTATTTTCTTTTGCCAAAGCTTTTGTAATGTGAGTTCTCTTTTTGCATCTTCTTCCTCAACGTCTATAAAACCTTCTCAATAAGGATGAACTTTTTCTACTATTGTGATCTTTGAGGATGAAATGTAAAATGGTTTATGTGTTAGTCTATCTACCATATTAGGGTTAAGGTAAAATCGGTCCGTGAAAGAGAGAGAGAGAGAGAGTAAGATACAAAAAGACACTTTGTATTTTCCATTGAGTGGTTTTGAAAAGGAGCCTTTTTATAGCCATTACGTTTTCGCTCAAAATCATTATTAGTCACCAAGAACGCCCTTTTTTAAGAATATGTTAATGATATGATAGACGCTTCAATAAATGTGAAAAATAAAGCTAAAAAAATTCATTACCCCAAAATCGATCACTTTACACATATCGTTATAGGGATGAACAACAAAAAAATTATGCCAATGAAAAACAAAATGTGCAATTTTTCAAAACAAATAATAAATTAGTAATAACATATGATAAATAAAGTTATGGGGATGAGGTGGAGGAAACATAAATAACACAATAAATAATGGAGGAGAGACAGTGCACTCCACTTCCCAAATAGGCATCATATCTGATTAATCATACCAAGTTTATTTCTTAAATATACAAATATATTTTCAAGCAAAGAATTTGTAAATATGTTTGCAAGTGGGTTCTCAATTTGAATACACATTACCTTTACATTTCCTTGTTACACATGATCTTAGATAAAATGGCATTTTACTTTAATGTGCTTAGTCCCAAAGTGATCTACAGGATTCTTAGTAAGGCAGATAGCACTCGTATTGTCATAGAATATAAGAACATTGCTAAGATTGAGTGAGTAATCTTTAATTGATACTCCATCCATAGTAATTGAGTGCAACAACTTCCACCTACCATATGCTCAGCTTCAGTAGTGGAAAGAGCCACAGAACTTTGCTTCTTATTATACCAAGACACTAATAATTTTCCAAGGAACTGGTAGCAACCACTAATACTTTTTCTTTTCCAACTTGTCTCCTACAAAGCCTGCATTTGCGTATCCAATTAGGTTGAAAGTATTAGTTTTGGGATACCACAAATCATAATTTTATGTACCCATTAGATATCTAAACATTCTTTTAACAGTAGTGTAATATAACTCTTTAGAATTTGCTTGAAATCTTGCACATTTGCAGATACTAAACATAATATCAGGTTTGCTAATTGCTAAATAGAACAAGGAGCCAATTATACCTTAGTATTTATTTTGATCGAAATCCTTACCATTCTCATCTTTGTCCAAAGTGGAGGAGGGACACATTAGAGTCACTATAGGTTTAAAGTTTTAGAATCCAAAATTGCTAATAACTTCTTTGGCGTACTTTGCCTGATTGATGAAGTTTCCTTTATTTGTTTGTTTTATTTGTAATTCAAGAAAGAAGTTTATCTCCTCCATTATACTCATTTTGAACTCACCTTTCATTAATTTAGCAAACTCTTTACAAAGAGAATTAGTACTATTAAAAATAATTCCATCTACATATATATGTACCATTAAAGATTCATTATTATTTTTCTTAATGAAAAAAGTAATATTACGTTTTCCTCTTGAGAATCCTTTTTCTAAAAAAAAAGTGTTCAACCTTTCTTACTAAGCTCTGGCAACTTGTTTTAAACTATAAAGGGCTTTTAACAACTTGTATATATGGTTAAGTAGTTTTTCATCTTCAAAGTTGGAGGGTTGTTTGATATACACATCTTTAGTTATTTACCCATTCAAAAATGAACTTTTAACATCCATTTGATATAATTTAAAATTCATGTAGGAAGCATATGCAAGTAGTATTCTAAATAGATTCTAACCTAGTAACAAGAGCATAAGTTTCATTAAAGTCCATACCTTCTTGTTGAGTGGAACCTTTGGCCACTAATATGGCCTTATTTCTAATCATATTACCTTGTTCATCAAGTTTGTTGTGAAATACCCACTTTGTTCTAATTATGGATGCTCCTTGAGGTTGCTTTACCAAGGTCAACACTTTATTTCTCTTGAATTGATGTAGTTCTTATTCCATGGCAATTATTCAGTTTTCATCTCCAAGTGCTTCTTCTACAGTTTTGGATTCAATTTGAGATAGCAACAAAAGGTTATTCCTACTAGTTCTGAAAGAAGATCTAGTGTGCATCACTTCATTTAAATCTCCAATAATGTACTGAGATGGATAAATGGAGGAGTGTCTCCACTCTCTTAGTAACCTGATTTCTTTTGGTGTAAGTTCTAGAGAATTAGATTTTTGACTGATGATTGATTCTTCACCATTCCTAAGATTTGTTCTTGCTCACTTATATTATTTTCTCCAAGTTGTTGATGAGATTTTTTGTTTTTGTTATCTTCACTCCACTTCTGAATCTCTTCATTGGTTAGAGGATGAAGCTCGATCTAACTTTTATCTATGATTTTAAGATGACTTGTGTTGTTTTCCTTGCATCTTTCGTTTGCTTTATTTATTGAACCAAGATTCAGTTGCTGAAGTGATTGATTTCTTCCTGCAGTATTCTAATCTCCACCTGTATGTACTAATCTTCTTACAAAAAGATTAGCATCATAAAAAACAACATGCATAGATTCTTCAATTGTCATTATTCTTTTATTATAAACCTTATATACTTTACTAGTTATTGAGTATCCTAAGAAGATTCTTTTATCACCCCTAGCATCAAACTTTCCTAAATTATCTTTTCTATTGTTATAAATGAAACTTTTACATCCAAATGCATAAAAAGAACTAACATTAAGGTTTCTACCTTTCCATAATTCATATGAAGTTTTTTTAAGAGTTGATCTAATGAGACAAATATTCAAAATATAACAAGTACTATTTACAATTTTAGCTCAAATGTATTTAGGAAGATCATTCTCAATGAGTATGGTTCTAACCATATTTTGAAGGGTGTGAATTTTTCTTTCAACTACTTTATTCTATTATGGAGTTCTTGGTGCCAAAAAGTTACGGCTAAAGTCCTGTTCATCACAGAAATCCTTAAATAGTTTATTTTTGAATTCTCCACCATAATCACTTTGAATACTTAAGATTAAATACCTTTACTCTCTCTATACTTTTTTGCAAAAGACAACAAAATTTGTAAATGCTTCATCCTTGTAATAAATAAAAAGAACCCATGTAAACTTGGAATAGTCATCAATAATTACAAAGGCATAACTTTTACCACAAAAGCTTTGAGTTTGCATAGGGTTAAAGAGATTCATATGTAATAATTGGAGTGGTAGAGAGGAAGAGACAAATTCTTTCAGCTTGAAGTAAGATCTTACTTGTTTTCTTATTTGGCAGGCATCACAAAGATCATCCTTATCAAAGTCTAGCTTTGGTAGGCTTTTTACAAGATCCAGCTTGGATAGTTTGGATATAGTATGCATGCTTACATGGCTAAGATTTTGATGCCACATGCAATGATCATTACATATCGAGGAAAGACAAGTTACATTCTTTAAACTGAGATGACTCGAACACTGAATTTATATGTTTTTAAATTTTAAACCCATTAACAGGGCTTTGTCCTCATTGTAGATAGTGCAATGCATGAGATCAAAAATTACTATATATCCTTTATTACATAGTTGACTAATATGAAGTAAATTATGCTTTAATCCAATAACAAGATAAATATTATCCAAACAATAATTTCTAATAAGTTTTACTTCATCTATACTTATGATTTTACCCTTTCCTCTATCACCAAATGTGACAAATTGTCCATCTTTTTTAGTAAAGGAATAAAGCTGATAGGGGTCTCAAATCATATGTCTGGAACAGCCACTATTGAGAAACCACCACTATTTCCAAATCCTTCCTTTCATGCACACTTGAAAAAGTTTCAACATTTCTTAAGTACCTAAACTTTTTTGGGTCTTTTCTAATTAGTGCTAGATATAACGAATCCTTTCGGTATCCACACAAACTTTCTTTTTTTGTTTTTACATTTATAACATGTATGTTTAATTTTATTGCAGTATAAACATGAAGTGGAAGAAGTAGATCTCACAAAGAAATTTTTATGCATTTTAACATTTTTTTTTCATTATATCCTATTCCAGATTTGTCAAACATATATTTTTGTTTTCTTAAAACCCTATTTAAAATTTTTTCTCCTTTTGCAAAATTAGCCAAATCTTTTGTTAGAGCTATAACCTATTATTTTTTAGATTTTTTTTCTTCCAAAACTAATTCTAAGTTAAGCTTAAGATTTTGAGCATTTTCTTTCAATTTTAAATTTATCTAAAATTGTTCCTTATATTTAATAGACAGATTTTAAAAATCAATAAGTAACTCATTAAAGATTTTATCTAGCTCATCATAAGATAAACGGTTTTTGTGTGTTATCTCCTTTTTTTCAGGCCATAAAGCATATGTTGGCTATTTCTTGTTAGAGTCCTTCCTCTTCCTCATCATCATCACTCTAGGAAACCATGACTTTCTTTTGTCATATGGTTTGGCATGTTTCTTCTTTAAATATGGACATCTTAATTTGATATATCCATTTTTCGTACATTTGAAGCAAGTTATTGTGGTTTTCACAGGTTTCTCTTTTTTTTTTGGTTTCCTCTAGATGTATTTTCTTTAGACTTCTAAAGATCCTTCTTTTTCTTTGCATATTTATCCAGCCTTTTAGAGAAAAAAGATATGTCTTGATCATCTAGCTTACCTTCATCTTCTTCAGCAGGAGCTTTTTCCAACGTAGTAGCTTTTACAGCCATTATCTTTCGTCTATGTTTCGACTTATGTCTTTTGAAATGATTTTTCTCATAAGCAATGAGTATTCCTTGGAGTTCATCATATGAGAGGGCTTGTAAATTTCCACTCTTAATAAAGTCTACCTTGGATTGCCACTTCTGTGGTAGATTTCTAAGAATCTTACAGTTAAGCTCATAATCTATTTATTTATGATCTAGAGCTTTTAAGTCTCCAACTAGCTTAGTAAGCCAGTTGTATATTTCTTCAACATCTTCTCCCTATTATACATAAAAGAGTTCATATTCGTACACAAGCACGTTAAGATTGCTTTCTTAACCTTTGATATTCCTTTATGTGTGACAATAAGTTTTTTCAAAATTTCTTTAGTCATCTTATAGCTTGAGATTTTGTCATACTCAGGTCCACTGATAGCACACACCAGGATACTTCTAGCATGGTATTGCATTGTACTAGTTTGATGATATCCCTTGTCTGCTCATTTCTTGGTTTGTTAAGTCCACCTTCTTTGACATCTTCAGTCCTTCCTTAATAACTTTCCACATAAGATAATTAGTAGAGCATATGTATATCTTTATGCTTTCCTTCCAGTATAAGAAGTGCTTGCCTATGAAATAAGATGGCCTGACAGTTGAAAACCCTTCCTAGAAGTATACTCCCTCAAGCATGTTAGTGGCCATTTTCTACACTAAAAATAATGGACCTTTGCTTTAAACCATTAGGCACAAAATCAAGAGAGATCTGTTCAGATACCAATTAATAAATACACTTAGAGGGGGTGAATAGGTGTATTATACAAAAAATAAAATTTTTGTTTTTACTAAAGTAGAGGACTAATTAACCTCCAAAAAATTAAACACTCAGAAAGTAGAAGATGTGAATAGTGTTTAACAAAAGATCAAATTCTAATAAAATGCAATAGATAAGTTTATGAATTAACAATCTTCACTAAAAATTAAATGATGTTAATAATAATGTGAAGCATCAAATTTAAATACAAAAGTGGACTAAGTAAGATTAGCACATGTGCAAATAGACGATTTAAATCAAGGTTCTCTCAAAGTGGAGGAGTAATAAATGCTATTTTTATATAGTTTAATCCCCTTAATTTGGATATTTTGATGAATTATGGCTTAAAGAGTTTTAATTAGATGAGATTTTATTTTAATAGTCATTTTTGCACTCTAGGAATTCAATTGCACAATTTTGGGTTCTTATTGCATAAATTTTTTTTAAAATAATTTTGAAAAATTTCATACTAAAAATTTTCTGTTAATTGTGCAGAGCTTTAATAGGCAATTGATTTTTAATGGTGGAGTCCAGATCAAGCAACCTCTCATTCCTTATTTGTTCATTCTCGTGGCAGAAGCACATACTCTCTCGGCTTTTCTCACAATCACATGCACAGTCCATTAGCACATGAATACAATCCATGTGCAAGCTTATTTCCATGCCATTAATTCTCACATGTAATACTTATACATGGATCATTCACTAGCCACAACATCAATCACACCCATGAACATAAATAGCATATATTAGGTCCAAGCTTGACACTCATGTTCATATTTACAGCTTTCATCCATGTAACCACACATAGCCCTCTTATTCATTCTCTCTCTAGAGGCACAAAACACACACTTAAGAAGGCTTCATTACTTACTCTTACATGAGCTAACACCTAGCAATCCATTCTCATTGTCTACATGGCATTTTCATCATATGATATTCACAAATATGCATAGTTTTCCTCTTCCACATCATAAGAAGTAATCACTTGTTGCCTTTGCACATTACATATAGCACTCACTCACACGTTGCTACACACCCTGTCATATATTCACTCATTCAGCACACATCCATAGGTTTCTCTCACATGTAGCTCTCAAGTAAACACACACGAGGCATGAGATACACTCTATGCATGGTTCACATGTCCACAGCTTTCCTTTCAACACATGTTGAC
This sequence comes from Erythrophleum fordii, assembly GCA_032878935.1. Taxonomy (NCBI): domain Eukaryota; kingdom Viridiplantae; phylum Streptophyta; class Magnoliopsida; order Fabales; family Fabaceae; genus Erythrophleum; species Erythrophleum fordii. The sequence goes on from JAVQMF010000029.1 coordinate 7,733,681, forward strand.
ACGAACATGCAGCACCTCACGTCACTCATTCACACACAAGAAGCTAGCATCATCCATTAACACACACACTCCTTGGGTTACCTTGTGTAGCAACTACAAGTGTCATATATTCTCACGAGGATGTCTCGGGATAGAAAAGGTCTAAGGACACAGAAACATGAAACAGAGATGTGAAAAGAGAAAGTGGCTCGAGTTAGAGAGGAAGTAATAGGTTCAGGTCTGATGAAGGAGAACGTCAAAAGAGAGCACAAGAAGTTAATTTTCCATCCATCTTCAAGCTTATGCCATGGCTCTCAATCTCCTTTTTCATTAGTTATTCAAATTGAAAAAAGCTTAATTCCTCTTGGTGACAAAAATTAGAATTCTCAATTTCAATTAAGAATAGGCTAACTCCTTCATCTCCCTTTCTATTTTTATTATTACTTCAATTAATGTTTTATTGATTAGTTTAAATTGATGAAAACTTTATTGTAGTAGCTATTTTGGATTGTTAATTTCTCTTAGTTTTGTAAAAGAAAGTTGGAGATGAAACTTAATGTGTTTGATGAATTGTTCTTGAATAGCTACATACTTTACTGGCAAATTCTAGTTTAATTGTTAATTATTGTACAATGGTTACCTAAAATAATGATTAACCTCATATTTGGATGGATTCTAATCCTCTTATACAAGTACTAATCAATTGATAATGTTATGGTCACAAGTTTCTAATTGGTTAATCACTTATATCTCAATTGGTTAATTGGGAATTCTTTTAATGAATGCACCAAACAAGGGTATTAGTTCTAGTCCTAATCTAAGGAAAGCAATGATAATTAAAGTCAAGGAAGTGAGTCCAAAGTTAGTTGCCTTACATTGTTAGTTGATTTCACCACTTAGTATAGTTTTAATTTCTTATTGTTATTTTGATTCAATTAAATTTCAGAACTTGAACCCCGTCAATTATTTCTTATCTTGTATTTTTACTTGGTTTTCATACATAAGAAATCTTTTGTAAATAATTAGAATCCAATTCCAAAGGAAACCATCTAGGTTGTATCACTAACTACAAAATTTCATTCAACCTAGTTTATTTGAAATTGCTCAACATAATTGTCAAGGAGGCATGCTTAGCAAACTAAAAAAGTTAAAGGAAGAGAAAAAGCACATAAAGATTTATCTTGGTTTAACCCCCTGACCTACTTCCAATCTCTTTAAAATTTTAAGAGATTTTCTCATTAAAAACAATAAACTTCCAAAGATGATAGTTTTACTTCATGCTCACCACTAAAACAAGCTTTCACACTTATCACAAACTTTTTAGGATGGTTTTATACAGCTAACCCTTAACCATATCACTTAGAATTTTACATAGAATCGTTAAAACGACTTTATCTCATTTTGAGATACTTTCAATACTTAAGAAATTTTTTCTTTAAGTAAGTAGATAGACCAAACACTAAACTTAAGAATTTTAAACTTGCTTTGTTTTGTTTTTCTTTACAATTATTCTACTACTTGCACTTGAACTTGCTCGTATATATAAACTTTCTGCATCTTTTAGCCATTACAGTTAATCTTGATATTCAACATTCTTTTTAGTTGGAGTATTCTCATTTTGTTTCTAACATCTAAAAAGCTTTCATTGTTGCAATTACTGTTGCCAATGATACGCTTCCCATGTAACTCATCCAATTAACTCATCATTAATGCTATTATGAAAGTCAAAACATGGGTATGAGAAACAATTCATTATTCTTGTAATAATTAGAGATAGCTGCAACAAAAAACATTTCTGTTTTATCCTTAGTTTATGCAAAGGCCATAGCTATTTTGTCATTTATGCATTAATTATTTTGTTATTTAATTCATTAGCACATTTGGTACTTATGTCTGAATATTGATACATCGTGGATCAAAATAATTAAGTCATATAAAATTCACTCAATGGGCTAAAGAATTCAAATGGGATTTTTCATAAATATTGATTGGGTTTTGTTATTATCAAAGTCTTTGAACCCACAACCTTGGGTCGACAAAAGGCACTTCAAATTGATGAAAAAAGATACAACATTCTAAATAATATGTCTAGCAAAGTTCTTTAACATTTTATTTTCTCTCCCTCTAATAACATAACCTTGTGTTTATCAAAGTTGTATCAAAGATTGGTTTGAAATAGCTAGGTGTAATTCATTAGAAAATATTATGGTTACCAATGGCAATTTTGTGAACATATTGTAGCAATGATTCCAATTTTTAAAGGAGAAAGCTATGAGTTTTGGAGCATCAAGATGAAGATGCTGTACAAATTACAAGATCTTTAGGAGCTAGTTGAGCATGAGTATCCTAACTAAGACGAGAGAGAGAAGAAGAAGAAGCACTCAATGGCACTATTGTTTATTCAATAAGTAGTTCATGAGGATATTTTCTCAAGAATCCCTGCAGCAACAACATAATAGATACTTGGAATATATTTTAAAAAGAGTTCCAAAGTGATTTGAAGGTAATAACTATTAAACTTACAAACTCCTCTATATGAATTTAAAACTTTTCTTATGAAAAATAAAGTTAGAGCAAGAATTTTTTATCTAGAGTCTTGAAAATTGTTAATTAAATAAGAACTTTTAGTGAAAAATGTATTGATCAAATAGTTGCAAAAGTTTTGAGGAGTTTAACTTCAAAGTTAGATCATCTATTTTCTCATTTAATGAACTAATAGGTTCCTTGTAACCATATAAGGCAATCAAATAGGACTATGGAGCAAAGTGAAGAAAAAGCATTTCATATAAAATGGGAGGCTTCATACTAAAATGAAAATCAATTTTAATTTATAAATATAGGCCATGATAGAGGAGGATATCATGGCAGAAGCAATTGTGTATGGGAATAGTGGCAATCTATACAATGTCATTATTGCAAACAATTTGGTCATGTGAGGGCAAACAGTTGGAAAAAAGAAAGACAAGTAAACTTTGCAAAAGAAGAAGAGGAAATGAAGCTCTTTATGGTCAAGCATGAGGACACGCAAGCTTAAAGCAACAGTTGGTTCTTGGATAGTGGTTGCTCTAACTACGCGATAGGTTTACAATCCTTGTTCAAAGAACTAGATGAATCATGCAAAATCAAAGTGAGCCTGGAAATGACAAGCAAATGCAAGTTAAAGGCAAAGGAATTGTGGAAATTAACAATGGACATGCTAATGCAAAGTTTTTGATAATGTCTTCTTTGTCCTTAGTTTATCACAAAATTGGTTAAGTGTAGGACTATTAATGGTTACTAGATTTTCTATCTTATTTTATAATACTTCATGCATGATTAAGGATTTAAAATTAGATCAAGTATTGCTTGAGGTATATATGACACAAATAAATTATTTTCACTTGATGTTTCTAGTATTGAAAATCATGCCCTTGTTGTAAAAGAAAAAGATAAATGAAAACTGTGGCATCCGAGATATAGGCACTTGGATGTGAAGGGATAAAATTGCGATCTTAAAGAGAAATGGTATATGGGCTACCTAAAGTTGAATCATTGAATTTGTGTGAAGCATGCATTTATGGGAAACAAAGTAAACAGCCATATCTTGTAGGAACAACTTAAAGGGCATCTAGTTATCTTGAACTGGTACATGCAAACTCAAGTAGTCTTATAAAAATTGAATCTTTTGGTGAAAGTTAGTATTTCTTGTTGCTAATAAATGACTATAGTCATATGAGCTGGGTTTATTTTCTATAATCTAAAACTTTTGAAACCTTCAAGAAGTTAAAGGCATTTGTTGAAAAGTAAAGTGGAAGTCATGTAAAGGCATTACAAACTGTTAGAGGAGGTGAATTTTTATCATATGATTTTAACTTGTTTTGTGAAGAGTAGGGCATATATAGGGAGCTAACAGTGCCAAACACACCCAAAACAGAACAAAGTAGTAGAACAAAAAAACTGTATAATAGTAGAGATAGTGAAAAGCATGCTACAAGTTAGAAATCATCCAAATCAATTTTATGGAAAAGCAATTGCTACAGTAGTATACTTGCTAAATTTATCACCAATAAAGGTAGTACTTAATCAAACTCCATATGAGGCATGGTTAGGGAGGAAGCCATCGGTAAGCCATTAAAAAAATTCTTGGTTGTATTTCCTATTCCATGGTTGATTCATAAAAACACAATAAACTTGATGAAAATTTTGTTAAATGCTTCTCTGTTGGCAACTACTCTAGCTCCAAACCATACAAACTATACAACCCCATTAGTGGTAAAATGATCATTAATGTAATTTTTAATGAAGAAGGCATTTGGTTTGAGATTCCATTAACAAATAAAGCTCCATTGATTATGGTTCAACAACAAACTCCTTTAAATTCTCTAAATTCATCTACCTCAATTTCATCAGATGAACCACCTCTAAGAAAATTCACATGTTTGATAAAAATTTATGCAACTACACAAGCCATGTTCATTACTGATCGAACCTCATTTGATAGGTAAATTGTGAAGAAAGAAGAATTGTGTAATGCAAGGAAGAAAGAACTTGTAGCAATTCAAAAAAATAAAACATGGAAATTGATAGATCATCCAAAAGGCCAAAAAGCTATTAGAGCAAAATGGATCTTTCAAACAAAATTTCATACAAATGATTGTGTAGAAAAACACAAGGCATGTCTCATGGCAAAAAGGTACCCACAACAAGAAGATGTGGATTATGAAGATACCTTCTCTCTCATTGCCTAGTTTGAAATTGTAAGAACTATACTAGCTTTTGCTGCTCAGTTGAATTGGCCTATTCATCAAATTGATATAAAATCTATATTTTTGAATGGAGAGCTGGAAGAAGAGCTTATATTGCACAACCAAAAGGGTTTATTGTTCCTGGAAAAGAAGAGAAAGTGTACAAGTTGAAAAAGAAGCCTAAAACAAGCTTCATGGGCACGGTATGGTAGAACTGACTTATATTTTCTTCAAAATGGCTTTGAGAGAAGTAAGAATGAAGCTACTCTACATGTAAAGAGACAAGGTAATGATCTTCTTCTTGTTAATCTTTATGTTGATGATATGATATATATACTTATATATATATATATATATATATATAGGGTCTTCTTGTTCTTTCATATATGAGTTTCAATTTTTTATAAAGAAAGAATTTGAAATGACAAACTTAGATTTGTTACATTACTTTCTTGGCATAAAAGTGAAGCAATGTAAAGATGGAGTGTTTATTTTTCAAAGGAAGTATGCTATTAACCTACTTAAGAGATTTAACATGCTCAATTGCCACACTATAGCTGCACCTATGAATTTCAATGAGAAGTTTCTAGTTAATGGTGACACTAAACTAACAAATGAAAGACAATTAAGAAATCTAATTGGTGGATTGATTTACTTAACTCATGTTAGACCAGATATTGCCTTTTCATTTGGACCTATTCAAAGGTTTATGCATTTTCCCTTAAAACATCATCTCGAAGCTAAAAAAAGAGTCTTCTGTTATGTGATTGGAACAATTGATTTTGAAATTTGGTATGAGCAGATATTAAATTTTAAATTTGCTAAGTTTACTGATAGTGATTGAGCAAGATGTATAGAAGATAAGAAAAGCACTTTAGGCTATATTTTCAATCTTGGATCAAGAGCCATATCTTGGAGTTCAAAGAAGCAAGCTACTATAACTTTGTCATCCTCAGAAGCCAAATATATAGCTGCAACTTCATCATGTCAAGGAATATGGAAAAGAAGAATATTGTCAAATATTGGTCAAGAACAAAATAAAAGGTAACTAAATTTTTTTTTGACAATAACTCAACATTTGCAATGACAAAAAATCCAATTTATCATGGAAAAACAAAACATATAGATATTTGATCTCATTTTATTCTAGACCATGTGTCATATAGAACAATTACATTGAAGCATTGTAATTCAGATGAGTAAATTGCTGACATTTTTACAAAGTCACTTTATAAAGGTAAGCATGAGTATCTTAAAGCATAGCTTAAATTAGTTTGCAATTTAGAATTACATATTTGTTATATGATTTAGTCAAGCCCTCAATAAAATCCATAAATAGCTTAGTCTAAATAGAGTCAACATCAAGTAATGATTGGATGAGGCTTGGAGTTGACAAATGTTTAGGCTTAGATCTTTGACACACAGTGCAACTTCTTACAAAATTTCTCGCTTCCTTCTATAGTCCTTTCGAATAACAATGGAAGATATCTTCTTATAAGTGGGAGTCATACCTAAGTGGCTATCAGATGCATTTCCATGAAACTACTGCAGAAGTTGCAATCTCAAATTCTAGTTGGTGCCTACCACTAGCTTACCTTTTCTTTTAAGCAATTGATTAACCCATGTGTACTTAGGCCGTGAAGTGGGACCCTCTCTAGCTGGCATATAATAGTTTGTAATACCTCATCTTCTACTCATGATTGTTGCACTTTAGTGGTTAAATCTTAGCAATTGAAGTGATTGCTGCACAAGAGATTTCTTCTTCTGGATGCTCTCTTTAGAAAGTGCATCAGCTGATGCATTTTCCCCCTTCTAATAGACAATCTCATTACTGAGACCCCACATCTTTAGCACCCACTTATATTGGCTTGAAGAAGCTGTTTATTATAATCTAATAACCTTTTAAATATAGTAGGCCTAAACAAAATGTTTTTTTATGTTAAAAAAAGAGTTTTAAAATAACTACTTTTAAAAAGCTTTTTAATAAAAATAATTAGAATAGTGTGGGAAATTTTCTTAAACTTTATTTTTTCACTTAAAAAAAAACTCTTATGATTATAATTTTTAGAGTAATTTTTTTTTAAAGTGTTGTTATATTACATATAACACTTTTTTATTTTTTAAATATTATTCTACTCTCTTCATATATATATATATATATATTACAAAAATTTTTACATTATTGATTTTTTTATTGATAAAAGTAATTTTCTAAACAAAATGCATTTCCTTAAGTATGAAAATATTATTGTCCTGTCTCCTATTTCAAAGGATCATTTCTTTTAAGGAAAAAGAAAAAACTTATATATAGTTACTTATATTTTAGCTATTATGTTTCTCAATTAGAATATTATGTGTGTTTATGTGTAATCTTACTTTTAATCCTCATTATTTGTTGTGCTTATCTTATAAGTACTTATATAAAGCATAATTTTTTTAGGAATAAAACATAATTTTATAAGGATTTATATAAATTTTTTTTAAGGATCATTTTATAATTTTTACAATAAATTAAAAAAAAAAAGAACCGGGCTGCCCAATACTAATGTAACTTGCCCATCACCAAAACAAGCTGAGTTGGACCAAAGCAATGGCCTTTAGCTTTAAAGCTTGTTTAAAATTAAGTTAGGCACCAAGCTAGGTCAAAACTTTGTTTATGTACACCTTTAGATGATGCGTTGAACTTTAACTATAATTACATCTATGCATTATCTTGATATGCTTTTTCATCCAACAATATATTGACACTTCTAGATTTTCATGCAAACATAACCGAGTTAAATAGGTAATAAATTACATGCTTATAATTTCTTAAGTTCACTCTAATATGTTTACAAAACTAATCTATTTATGAAATATCTCTACTCACTTACTTTTAAGATTACTAATCTATTAATGAAATATGTCTACTTACTTACTTTTAAGATTTGATTGCGAGCAAAGAAGGTGGGCATCATACTTTAGAAGCAAATTGTGAGCAGTTTGATGTATCTAACTACAAGACCAAGCATAATGTATTCTGAGTTTAGTCAATAGACACATGGAGAATTTAACAAAAAATGCATGTGCTAAATTGCCAAGAGAATTCTTCATTACTTACGGGGAACTAGAGATTTTAGGTTGTTTTACAAAAAGAGAAGAAAAGTTAGATTTGCTTAAATTTGTTAACAATGATTATACTAAAAATAAAGATGATATAAAAAGCATACTGGGCTATGTATTTATGTTTGGCATAAGAGCTATTTTTTGATTTTCCAAGAAGCAATTTGTCAAGTACAGAGCTAAATTTGTTACAACAATTGCTTGTGCTCGACAAACTTTATGACTAAGGAGAATTCTTGAAAAGCTACAGTTCAAGGAAGTATGAGTTATCTCAATTTTTTTGTGATAATAACTTAACAATTGAACTCTCAAAAAATCTTTTGCTACATAGAAGAAGCAAGCACATTGATGTAAAGTTTTATTTATAAAAGGCATCTGATGGAACAATTAATATAAATTATTGCTGAAGTGAAAATCAATTGACTAATATTTTTACTAAACCTCTAAAAATTCTTTCTTACCAAAATCTGAGAAAATTGTTGGGCATTTGCATTGTTGAAGGTGAAGCAACACGCATAAATTGAAGCCCAAAAGATTTCAGTTTATAAGAAGAATTGTTGGACCCACGGTGCAGATTTTAAGAAGTCAAGATGATTATTTTATTCCATACTGAGAGTGAGGTTCAGTCCCCACATCGGTGGAATTGAATGTGTGTGTGTGTGTGTGTGTTAGGTATATAAGTAGACATTTCGCAATTATGCATACCACCTGCGTTAAAGTGGTTTTGTTGTTTGTCTCTAGTTAAAAAAAAGGCTTGATGCATGCATGCATGCATGCATAAAACTGGGGTGTGATGGCCTTTGCCGTGGCTGGGCCCCACCCTGCCGAGGGTGGGTTCAGTCCCCACATCGATGGAATTGAGTGTGTGTATTGAGTATATAAGTAGACATTCCGCCGGTATGCCTTCCACCCGCGTTAGGTGTTTTTGTTGCTTGTGTATGGTCAAAAAAAAAAAAAAAGGATGGTTATTTTATTTGAATTTTGAATTATTCTTATTCTTAGTTTTATTAATTCCTATTCTTATTTCTCCCGTCGCCCATGCTTAAATAATTGAACTAGCAGTTCCACGAAAAGTTTCTCCATTCTTCGTTAATATTTTGCAACATTAAAGACAGTGAAATGCGGTGATTATTAATGGGATGGGTGGAATACGATGCTTAGAAGAAAATATCCCTTGACACGATGCATCAATCCTCATACAAGGAACTGGAGAAAATATATCAGAGAACTAAAATGTTAAACACCAGCCCATGTTATTAATTCTAGAAGTCGAAGGTGACCAAACAACGTGCAACCCCACCTTTCTATTTAATACTCTTTTCGGTTCTTTTTATTAAAAACAAAAAATTATTTTAATGATATTAAAAATAATAATTAATATTAATCTAACTCATTAATTAAATTTAAATTTAATATTTTTTTATATTTTATCCATCTTTATTTTGTATAAAAAAACATTATGTATTATTGAGTGTATTGGATGTAATAATAAAATAAATAAAAAAATTATTATTTAATAAAATAAAAAAAATACCATATTTCTTATATTTTAAAATAAAAAAATTTCTTTAAATTTTTTTATAAAAAGAACCGGAGATAATATAATTTTTTGTCTTTATTACCACAGTAGACTAGAATACAAATATTTACCTCGATACATCCTTTTATTTAAATTTTTATTTTTTTGGATAATAATACGGTTCTAGGCAATACTGACATGAAAATAAAGTAAATTTATTAGACAGTCTGTATGTGTTGCACATTAAGCCAAATGTTGCCACCTGCAATACCAGAGCATATTTCAGATAATTTACTGTGTAACCTGTGGCCATAAATGAAAATGTCAGAATCCCACATAATAAAAACATAAAAAAGAATAAATTTAAATTTTATATTTTTATTACTAAATATTTTAATAAAAATTTAACATATGACATTTTTTAAAATTAAATTATAAATAACTATTTAAACTTTAAATAAGATGTAAATGATCTTTTTAATTTCTAAAATATACCAATAAACTTCCTCTAATTTTTTATATTTGTACAAATAACATATTTATTGTTAATTAATTCATTGTTTCATTAATAAAATATATGTTAAAAGAGTTCTTTACACATAATTTAAAGTTTATATAATTTATTTATATATAGTTGTATAGAGATTTTATGTATATAAAATGAAATTTAAAAAAGTCTCCTTGTTATTCAAGTGTCACACTCAATTAATGAAATAACAAATTAATTAATAGTAAAACAATCATCTGCACTAATTTAAAATTTTAAAAAAATTCATTATCAAGTTTTAAATATTAGAAGAATTATAACCCATAATTTAAACAGATTTTATACAATTTAATCTTTCTTTTAAAAGAGAAAACTTAACAACGCCGTGATGATATTGCTGAAACACCTACCTAAATAATGAAAAATAACTTTAGACATCATATCTTTCAACTTCTTGCTCATACAATGTTTATTTTGCTCCTTAGCTTTCTTTTCTTTTCCTCATTTTTTCTTTTTTCAACATTATGATTTACCAAAGAGCAGCCATTAATTTTTTGATAAAATTCGACTTAATATACTCATTTTACATGAAATCAATCTACTTAATATGTGTGTGTATATATATATATATATATATATATAACTTTCTTTTCAATAAGAAAGAGACCAAACCTACAACCTACACAATTTCCCTCGGGTTAAATTTTTACCTACCCCAGTCAAAAGCCTGAAAGTGACTTTTCTAAGACTTCTTGTGCGTAGACTTGATCATAGGCCAAAATCATGTAAAAATGGGTAAAGTTTTCAAAAGAAAATATTGTTATAAAAATGGGGCCCGGAGCTTGAATTTTCCTCCTTCAAGCCTAGCCTAAAAAGGAAGGAAAAAAGCCCAACTTAGTCCATTTCACCCTTTTTATTTTATATTTTTGCACAAAAGACTTTTTGAATTTGAATGATACCATCTGTTTTTCATATCTACTCCTTTAGCTTTGATAAGAATCTATAATATCCTACTTAAATACAAAAATTTTTTACTAGTCCCATTATTAGAATGCACTTCTTTTTAATTTTAAGAAAATGAAAAGATTGAAAATTAGGTTAAGAACTATAGTTTGGTAAACAAAAACTACAACTTAAAAATTAACTAAGTAATTCTTGAACTCCATACAAACACAATCCTTTCAAGACTTCATGAGTTAAAAAAATGAGAGTGAACAATTCTTCTTTGAATTTAAAAATAAAAATACTAAAATTTAAGTCAATAAAAATGATAATATAAAATAATTAATATATTTAAAAAATATTAAAATATAAAACATTTTGGATTAAAAAAATTTTTAATATTGTAATCAATACATTAAAAAAAATCAATTCAACCTAAGCTAAACTTTAAAAAGAGTTTGACCTTAGCCTTTTCTATAAAGCAAACTTTTCTAATCGAGTTCATATTTTAATTGAGCTTTATTTTCTAGACTAATCCATTTTTCAAACCAGACCAATCAGTCCAAGTGAGCTTTCAGACTCAATCAAGTCCAATTACCCATTCCCTATTTCCTTATTCTCAACACCTTGTGATTCCTTTAGAACCTAAATCTATATCCTACTCAAATCTAGTCAATCCTTTAATAAAAATCCCAACCTCCAGCTAATGTGACTAGAATTGAAAATAGATCTAATTAATTTCTTAACAGTGCCAATTTCAAAAAGAGAAAAATACAAAATGTGAGGCCTATTACTTAATTGAATCTCCTACGTTCAAATGAACTTACCACTCAAGTAGATCTTACACATTTTATCTACTCTTCCCAAAATTGACACTTTCAATTTTAGAGAGAAACTAAGAAAATCCAAACTTGAATAGGATTGCATAACCAGAACTAGGCTGCATTTAAGTTGAGCAAAATAATAATTAAAAAAAAAAAAGACAAAAGAGATATCAGCTTCAAGGGCCAACGAGGAATGTCTTGCTCTTTTGTACACGAACTACCTGAGCTGATATCAAGTGGCAACAGTAATAATAATAATAATAATAATAATAATAATAATATAGCTTTATTTAATTGGTTTACAACTTTAACTTTCCAACTACATCAAAAGTCAAGATGACAGTGAGCTAACGCAATGAGGAAGGTAAAGTTTTCCAATACACCTATGAAAGTGCAAGAAATATGCTCTACAAAGAAGAAAAAGTAAACTTTTTACCTGTGTCTGAAATTATACACATCTTTTGATGTTGAACAGACCTATAAGCAGAGAAACCATATTTCTAGTCTCTCTGGGCTTGCCTTATCTAAAAACAAAAGCAAGACTGTGAGTGAGACAGCTACATCGCTTCAATCAGTGTAGTTAATGAATCTATACATCATATATAGGCATTCGTTCTTCAATGGAGACACGGCAGATAGGGCACCTCTTGCACTTTTCACCGCATGTACTGTTATCCACATTAAAATTGTCAAAGTAGGACAAGAAAGTAAACAACAATATAATCTAGAGAGATTCTTAGGTAAATCCAAACTATTAAAAATTAGGTAGACCAGATAAATCATAACCTCATGCGTAAACATGTCAAAATGAATCTCACTAAAAGATATGCTGGCATGCTTTCATCTCTATTAATGATTGGCTTGATTTACCTATTTTTCATAAAAAAGAAAACAAATTTGGTTCTATCTAAGAATTATTGTAAAATCAAAATGTTTAAACCTAAAACTTTGACATAATATGTTACTTCAGTGTAATGACAATGATGGCATGCTATTGATGAGATATAATGGGCAATATTATTGTCAAGATATGTATTATACACTATCTTCTAGCTTCTATCTTACATTTCATTTTTCGAAGAGGAAAAGGGGAGTGTTGATACTTCTTCAAACCAACATAGCATAAAAGAACTTTCTTTACGGCTTGGGCTAGCAAAAATAGTCCAAAATTATGAGAAAGTTTTAGTTATACATAATATATCAACTGATTGTGTAAGCAGCCAATGAAAACTTGTCAAATTGGATGTTTCAAGTGGTGGGATGGGATATACTTACGCATCCATTTTTATGAGCTTATATTAGCCTGTACAACCAACTAGTGCAACATGCATACCCAAGAATTCCTCCAAAATTATTCGAATTAACGGGATGGTGACAGAATATAGAGCAATAGCAGGGCTCAGGGCTCTCACCTGCAAAGAATGTGATGCCTGCATGGAAGCAGAACCACATTAATCTGCTCTTCAAAGCAAACTCTACATAGGATCCTTTCCTGAAAAATTCATCAACCACTTTAGTTAAAAGGCAATTATATAGTTAAAAGTCAATTATATAGCCTTAAGTTATATGAAAGACAATAAACAAAAAGAACCAATGAGAAAAATTATAACTATAATAACACAACTTGTGCATGAATATATAAATCACTTGAGATTGCAAAATTGTAGCAGAGCATGCTTAATGCATATCAGCTGATGACATCTAGATCACATTTGATTTTTATAGTTATTCCTACAAGTCAAAAGATTAGGTATCTCGTGACTTTGTAGAATAATGGTCCCAAGGTTGGGCACAAATGGTTGTGGTATACGTACTGGATCCGAGGCACAAATGCAACACTACTATTTCCCTGAACCCACATGGCAGATAACACATTCGACCCGTTTGCATTATACTGAAAGTTCCTACATGCTAGATCCTGATCAGTTTCAACTTTTAATTAAATTTTTACTATTTTAAACCCAGGAACTAAGATTAAAAGCATAAATATCAGGTCCCTACTGATAAATGAAATTGAAGATAATGATCCTCGAGAAAAAAGCTGGTAATGTACTAACACAACTGATTTACAAATTTAAAATGCAGAAGAGAATCAATCAAGGTTGAGAATATTACGTTTTGGAGTCTTTCATACTCCTGCTGACTAAATTTTGTAATCTCAGTCTGCTCACCTAGTGCAGCTTGTAGTTTCCAGATCTGGGAGTTTTAAGAATCGAGATTTAATTATATGTATAAATAAGGTTCAAATCAAATATGCTTGCATAACTGGCTCAACTACTAAATTCTAAAATGACAAAAATATGATGCGGCGAATGATGCTATAGCTACATATTTTGCTATGATATAAATAAGGTTTTAAAAAAAAAAAAACAATGCTTTACCTCCTCGACAAGATCTGCTTTAGGCATTTTCTTCACCATATCAGGGGAGAAAGTATTGTACCTAAATATTAAATCAAATTACATTCATATACAATAAAAGATAATTTGGATCAATACTCCATGCTACTGGTAAAGAAAGCAACGGCATAGGTTGTAACTGCTAATGTCACGAGTCACTTGAAAGCACAAAAGGAGAACAATGCACACCTTATCACAAGTCCAGTCCGATTGTTGACATTATTTATGACCATCAAAATAAACCAAGTATGTTCTCCACAATTATGTTAGATTTTGAAAGAGCAAAATTAAAAACCTCTGAGATTTTGGAGGGGGGAAAAATAATGCACCTTTTGAGACACCCAAGACAAGGATGCAAAAGTGCTCACTAAGTTGCTAAATGAAAAGGTTTTTAAGCAAAGGAAAAACAATGGCCTAAGAACTGAATATCTGCCACATAAGGGCATGCTTTAGAGTAAAACACCAACCCTGAACCCCCAGCACAATAAAGTCTAGCTTGTTCCTCCCGACTTCCTTCATCTATTGACCACCAACCCAGCAACCTGTCAATGCAGAAAATGCAAGCAATGACAATATCTCCACAGAAATTGAATAATATTGGTTTTTCTTGGCTCAGTAGATAAACTGCCAAAGATAAATTTTGGGTTTGTTGCAAACAGGAACAATCTAATACCTTGAGCCATGACGCAAGAACCCAAAACAATCACGGGCTTTTAATGCTATATCTGAGTATCTTCCAGGAACATCTCCGCCGTAAACTAGAAGAACTAATTTCTCCACTAATCTATAAGCGGCAAATAAAACCCCAGCTCCTTGCAACAAGAAAAGGGGAGAAAAGACAACGCCGCATGACATAGTTCTGGCACTAGGTGGTGTTCCCTAGGCAAAAAAAATTAATAAATGAGAGAAAAAACTCAAGAAATGAGGGAAAACTTATATTTCTGAAAACATTAATAGGTCCTTCATCAGAATCTATCATACCTCTAAATGCATAAACAGCAGAATTTGGAAAGCAATGAATGGAATTTTCATAATATGCCCACCGATGTCCTGCAGACTGCATAGCCCGCTCTGTTGCCTATCCTCATCAGCGGAAACCACCAAACCTCTGTCCCAGTCCAGGTATCTTATAGTAAATGATGATGAAAATGATGATGAACTGGGATCTGCCATGTCAATGTGACATTTTCCATGAATTGTTGGATTGTACCACTTTGTGCAAACAAGAAAGGCAAAGCACTCTGCAATGCTGCAAAAGGATACAGGGATTTCATGAAGGTCAAAGACACAAGATGAACAAACAGACATAATCAGTATATCAGAAATGTAAATTTGGTTATACCCAAAGTTTATTAATAAGTCCCACCAGCCTAAAGCAGCAACATCGCCTGCAGGTGATTGAAATAATATTAGCAGCAAAATGATAAGTGTATTCAGCCACTGATCAAATAGTGATTATTATAAAGAATGTAATTAAAGCAACACAACTCAGCACGTAATCTTGCCACCATCAAACCAGATGTAGATAGTACACTTTCAGCTACCAAGATATTTACCAGACATGTGTTTCTCTATATATTCCTCACCATGATTAATTTTCATTGCAGGGAAAAAGGATAAAATAGACCTTGCCCTATATATTCTGTGAATATTCTCCACTTGCAGTGTGCTAGCAACACATGGGATAATCTGTCTTTTTGGGAGAATTACAACATAGGAATTCTTGGCAAAAATATCTCTAGTTTAGAAATAATTAAACAAATAAATTGCTAACAATGTACAAATAGTGCATGAAAAACTAAAGGGAAGATAGGTGATTGAATACGTAGTATATATATTTCATTCCTGTGTGTGCGCACACGTACAATTTCCTAAATTCTAAATCCTACAAATTAGAAAGTGATAAGATAAGATAGTTACAATACTTCAAACTTAAATATCAAAGATATCCAACTAAATAATAGAAAAACAAACTAGATAAGATAATAACTATCCCTAGATAAATACCTATCATAACTAACACAATATTCTAATAGTATGCTTAAAGGGTTATCCATAGGTTGACTTAAATAACCAGCTAATTCTTGGTTGTTTCTAAACTAGAAATATATTTTCCCAAATTCCAAAATTATAATTCTCTTTTTTTTTTTTCCCCTTATTCAGTAAATTGCTTAATCAGAAAGATTTTTCAATAATAAGTTATGACATCTCATCCCTCTTTAAATTTCATTAAAACTTTACACAACTAAACATACAATATTCCAAAAGGCAAGTTACACTGATCAATAGATTTAGACAAAATGAAAAGGAAGGCAAATGTTTCTGAGCAACAAAAAGCAAACATGCTATGTTCATGATTCACAACTAGACCCATTAGACCTTATGTGGCACTATTGAATTATGCAGCATTGCTTTGACAACTTAACAAGGAACAAATTTCATGAGTACTGAAAAACATAGGTTATATCATGATGCAGATATCAATTAATGTTTGGAGTACTAATTTATTGATGGTCAAGAATCTCAAATGCCTTCAACAGTTCAATCTATGTCCCAAATAACTGATCATTAATTGTTTAATCTTATCTCATCATCATCAACTTTATCCAGTTTAAGAAAGAAATAGATTGTATAGATCTAGGGGCGGAGCTAGGATGATTTTTTAAGGCACCAAATTATGAAGACATAAGGCCTTTAAGAAAATTCTAATTTTTTAAAGGGCTCAAGCCTCAAATACATATATAAGGAAGGTTTAAAAAAGAGAGAAAAAGTGTTTCGTGGGAATAATAAGAAGTATTAGTTAGTTTTGTTGTATTAGTTTGTTTGTTTGTTAGTAATTCAATCAGGAGTATAACTGATTGTAATAGAAGCTTTTCTTTACTCTATCAGGTATAAGTATGGATCAGAAGGGTCTAGAGAAATAGCAGTTGAATCTCTATCACGAAATCCAATTGAGGAATCCTATCATCTAGAGTCTTTATACCAATTGGTATCAAAGCCAATTGGTCTAGGAAGATGGCGAAGAGTACACAAAGCCAAGATTGCTTTGAAGAGTTCAGAAAGGAGCTTGGTCAGCAGCGGTAAGAGATTGTCAAGACTAGGGAAGGTTTCACAAATATTCAAGGCTCTCTATCTCAAATAGAGTCCATGATGGTAAAGTTGATTATGAAGTGCTTTGGATAAGCACAAGCATGATAGAATTGACAAAGACGGTCCAATCAAGCCTGAATATAAGGGAACCATTGATGGAACAAACTATTAACAAAATCGGCAAGGGTAGCCAAACAACATTGGATTTGGGTTGCATGAACGATAGTAGAGCTTCTAAAGTAAGTCCTCAATCTGGCTCATTTGCAAGAATACCAATGGGAAATTATTCATTCCCTAGCAAGACGAAAAAAGAAGCCAACAAAGAAAATGAAGAAGAAAACTACATGGTGAAGATGATAACGCACAAAGTCTTCTTGCTAGAGTTCATGAGGCGATAATCAACAAAATTTATGACAATTCAGAGAACCAACCAATCATGATCCTAAAAGACCCTGTCTCAATGAAAGATGGGAACTCATAGGGAATTCATATTGACGATTTCGTCAAAGACATAACTCCGTTCTTGGTGATGGGCAAAAGAAAGAACAGTACAAGAATGGTCATCGTTCTTGATTCGAACTGGAAAAAAAGCGTGGAAGGCGATTGGAATCAAGGAAGAGAAGAAGAGGAGGAACAATCACAAAGCTCCATAGCCTTCAGATTTCTATTTCAGCTACACAGGACAGCTTCAAGCCATGACCACCGACATTCTCTACTTCCTCTTGGTCTCTAGTTCTGGTTCTCTTAAGTCCCATAGAAAAGATGGCCATCATTTGCTCCGAACCATAACCTCCAAACCTTCAGAGCAATTCAAGACCCCAAAGTCTCGCTACTGAAGATATGATTAAAGTGAGCTTCAACTCAGAGCCACCACCACTCTCTTTTTCTTGGCCTTGGGATTTCGCAAGTTTCAAAGTTGAGTAGTTCTTGGATTAGGATTTCAAAGAATAATCCTTCGTTGCCGAATATGACCCACATTCAGGCATTCGAAACCATGGTTAGCGAACTTGGGGCTTAGAATGTGAAGGTGTGCTCGATAACCATGTGAGCAAGCCCAACTAGTGCTACAACATTGACAATGAGAATGAGTTCTTTAATGATAGGCACTTCGATCCAAAGGAGTGGGTGAAGGGATTTAGTTTGGTAGCCAAATGCTTTTCTAGGAAGTTTGCTATGGTGGCACAGATATTCATGCATTTTCAAGGGTGGTATGACTCTTCTTCATACAAGAAAGTCAAGCATGGTCATAACGCTGATTTTTGTCATAAACTGTGAAGGTGCCAATGACATTTTTACAACTATAGGCCTTGCACATTATAGAAGTAGGCTCTAGACTTTTTGGGCAATTACAAACGAATGTACACTTAAAAGGTCCAATACAAAATGGCCGTCAACAAACTCGACAATTGGGCCAAGAATTCTACAATTTGGGAAAGATTCGCCATGATAGGTGGGCCCAGTCTAATTGCATTAGAAGGCCCAATAAAAAAAGGCATTGCTACATCAATGAAATTCTAAATTTCTAAACTAGCACCAATAAATTTTCACATTTTTGAAATTTTGCTATGTATAGATCCTTGAGGACAAGGATCATTTTTAAGGGCAAAGTATTGTTATGTGGGAATAATAAGAAGTGTTAGTTAATGTTGTTATGAGAATAGACCAGATAGAGAGTAGTCCAACAGTCAAAGGTAGAGAGAGACCAAGGAAAACTATAGAAGAGACTATTAAGAAAGATTTATAATTAAATAGTTTATTTAAAAATATGATTTACGATAGGACTTTATGGCGTCGATTAATCCATATATCCGACCCCACTTAGAGGGAAAGGGCTTTGTTGTTGTTGTTAGTTAATGCTATATTAGTCAGTCAGTTTGTTAGTAATTTAGGTAGGAGTATAATTTAGTGTAACAGAAGCTTCTTTACTCTTTCTGACATAAATATGGATCAAAAGGGTCTTAGAGAAGTAGTTGTTAAATCTTTCTAGTGAAATCCTATTGAGGAATCCTATCGTCTATCGTCTAGAGTCTTTGTACCAAAGTAAGACACAAAGAATATACACAATGAAATGTCATCCTTTAACATAATTTTATTTGCTCCCCATTTATATACCAAGCATTATGGTTTTCACAGATGAAGATAATTCAGGATCCAGTTGATGCAAAATCCACTCCAAAGAACAATCTAGAAAACTTAGAAAATCTCTTAGGTGGCATTTGTACTTGGGTGTCCTATTGGAAACATATTTATAAAACATCTGAGCTTGACATATATTATTTAGCACATATACAAGATATAAAGTTTAAGATTTTCATATTTTTTATATCCAAAAATCTTATAAATAGGTTTCTAGGCACTTGGAAAATTAAAATTCCCAAGTTAACAGCACCTAAAATGATTCAAAATGTTAAGGAAACTGTTAAGAGTTTGACAAGAAAGATTATTTATAACCGCACAAAAGTAATACAAAGTAATCCTAGCAAAGCAAACAATAAACTTAACTAGTAGAATCCCAATTTAAGAGAAGATAAAATCTCAGCACACTTCCCATTTGTGGTTAAATGTGCTGAGAGGTAGAGACACCCTTGCTTGTGGTTGTGGTATAGCGAGATTGGATTCAGGACTAATCAATAGATTTTTCAGAGACATAGCCAACTCTCCCATCAATGAGGAGATGATGCGCAGTCACTAATTACTAATTAGAGTTAATGGAACATGGAATAAGTGATGAATATTCTCAGAAAAATCCTCCTAAACTAGCACAGCTTTCTCTCTTTCAACAATGGCAAGAAGGACAGTGTATATAGTTCTACTCTACTAGAGGACAGATTCACCAGCAGCTTTAATTATTAATGAGTGGATAATTACCAATAGACCAAATTAGGGAAAATGACACCAGCATGTGAAGTATGCTATTCACCTTTGGAAACACAGTCATGTGATGACAGATTGCTCCCATACATAACAAACCTCACTCAGTATTGGAGGAAACAATCTTGACTTACTTTCTTCATCTCAATCCTCCAAGATTAGATCATTCGTAATATTAACTCTCATGTAAACATTGATGGTAGCAATTTCCCGTGAGTTGTAGCATTTGCCTTCAATGCAAGGAGAATTTGGAAGTGAAGGAAGTCTATGGTGCTCTGGCAAAGTCAGCCACCTCCAATCCTTGTCAAGAGTTCATTGGGTTAGACTGACTAGTGAACCAACTGTAGGCTTTTGGAGCCGTGAGAGCAGAATAGAAAACAAAGAGGAAGTAGAAAACTAAAAGGTAAAAATTGATGGAAGAAAGAGTCATATTGATTCATTGCACAATGGTATTTATACAAAGGACACGAAATACACTTTTCACCAAACTTCCCTAAATACATGCTTCCTGTTACATGTCATTAGTAAAAGGAGCAACCAGCAATATATGTAAGTAGGTAGTTTAGCAAGTAACAAATAACAGTATTGCACAGAACCGTTATAGGATGTTAATTGAAGGTCGTTATAACTAAACTGATTCATATACCTCTATGTTGCTCTGGTATAAGTATCCAAAGGTGTCTTTTTTTTTTGGGGGGGAAGGGGGGAGACGTGTAAATAGATATTTTCTTTGAATAAATCACCTATCATTTTACTATTGCCTAGAGTCCCATACCAAATAGGTAGCCATTGCAACCCTAAGGGAAGATCACAAAGGAGACAAGAAGCATTGATCGCTTTAAAGAGCTGGAATTAGAGATCGTACAGTCATGTTGTGAGGTCAAGGAAATGAAGGGAGACATTTCGAGCCTTCGTAGTTCAATTGTCTTGTCTAGAGTCGATCATCATAGAACTCACTTCAAAGTCGTTGCAAACGAGTGTGATGTTGGACGACGTTTTGAAGGCACTAAAGCTGAATTCAATTGGAATGGAAGCTTTGAGTGGCAAGGAGCTCCGAATACACTTGAAATTTTGAGTGGGTCCAAAACAAATGGAAACAGATTGGGAAGCCGAGTAACGTCCCGACTCCCTACAAACTGTAGGCGTAGCGGGAAGTAGAGTACCTGCTTTATATCCTCAATTTGGCTCATTCCTGATAATAATAGCAACCAATCACACATTTCCTACCAAGAACACTCTAATAGAATTCCCCAGGTTCGATGGTACTAACTTTAGGGGCTAGACGTTTAGGAGTCATCAATTCTTTGAAGTAGATAACACTCCATTAGATCAAAGGATCAAATTGATCAGTATTCACTTGGAAAGCAGAGCTCAACAATGGCACCAAGTATTCTTGCAAGGGAAGAAACAAGGAGAAGTGAAATGGGGGAAATACATGGAAGGGATGGCAAAAAGATTCAATGATATACTAAAGTTAGACCTAATAATAGAATTAAAGCGACTGAAACAAGAAAGATCAATGCTAGAATATCAAAAGGAGTTTGAGGAGTTGCTGGAAGAAGTGGATAGCAATTAGCTATTTCTTGGAAGGACTAAAGCCTGAAACTGAAGCTCTTGTTAGAATGTTCGAACCATCTTCTCCTACTAATGCAATGTATCTTGCAAGGTTATAGGAAGTCTCTCCCCACACTCCTGCCACACCATGTCAATCGTATCCATATAAAAAACTAGTCTCAAATCAGAACCAACCTGCATCAAATTCCAACCATAAAAATTCTTATTCTTCATCCTTGACGAACCCACCAAACCCCAAACCACCACTTCTTCTACCTTAACCACATCCACCAAGGCCCATAATGACCAAAGCCAGCATGTTAAACAGCTGACAATGAGAGAAATAGATGGGAAAAGGAAAAAAGGCTTATGCTATTGGTGTTAGGAGAAGTACTCCTAGCAACACAAATGTAAAAATTTTCAACTCTATGATAATAGCTCAAGAAACAGATAGAGAGGAAGAAGATACTTATCAAGATTGTATGGCTGAACCAACCAAAAGTGCCACTAATGGCATCTTTAAATGCTATTAAGGGGAAAGAGGAGTATTCCACCATGAAGGTGCAAATGTTTGTCAAAAAGCATCCTGTTATGCTACTTATAGACACAGGAAGTACCCACGACTTCCTTACCTTGCCATTGGTAAAGAAGCTTAAGTTGAAGACTCAATATACAAGTGGTGTCAGGGTACCAGTAGCTAACGGTTAGGAAATCCATGTTAATACATAGTGTGGGCAGCTGCCATGGAAAATATCTATTCACAAATTCCCCAACCCATGACACCCCTGCATACTTATACCAAAGTAGCATGGAGGTATATGAATCAGTTCAGTTACAACAACCTTCAACTAATGTCCTACAACAATTCCGTACAATACCGTTGTCTATTATTTGCTAAGCCACCTACTGACAAATACTACCGGTTGCTCTTTTTGCTAATGACATGTAACACGTCCTTAAATCAAGCACGAACCACTCCACTTTACATTAAAACAAAAATCAGCTTGTTACCAACTACAACAAAAGCTTTCACACTACCTAAACATAAGTACAAAGTTGCACTCAAGTTACTTGATTTCACTAATACTCTTCCTTAACCTTAGTGCTGCTACACATTCCCAAAGCTCTCTAAGTTTCTCAAATCTTTGTCTTGGAAGTCCTTTAGTGAAAATATCTTAATCTTCTTCACAACAATGCTTCAAGGTCACTTGACTTTTTCATGTGATACATAGGGTTCTTCACAATGGCAACAACTGATATGTTGTCATATAGCACCTCAAAGACTTCCTTTTGCTGAGCCTTCAAGTCCAATAGGAGCTTCCTCACCCATAATGCTTGATTCATAGCAAGATCTGCTGCTGTACACTTGGCTTTTGCTATGGATTGAGCCATAGTTTCTTGTTTCCTTGTGCTCCAACAAATCATGCCTAAGCCTAATGAGAAACAATAACCTTAGGTACTCTTCATGTCCTCCACAAACCCCACCCAATCAATATCCATGAAACCAATCAGTTTTGCTTCACTTACTTTTGCATACCAAACTCCAAAATCAATAGTACCCTTCACATATCTAAGAATCCTTTTGGCAGCCTTGAAGTGCAATTCCCTTGGGCTTTGCATAAACCTTGAGAGTAAACTTGCAGCAAACATAATATCAAGTCTTGTAGTAGTGAGGTATAGCAAACACCCAATGATTCTTCTATAGAGAATGGCATCAGCCTTGGCAGCTTGTTCAATTTTGATGAGTTTTTCACCAGGTTGGATGGAGTATTTACTGGTTTACAATTTTCTATTCTAAATTTCTCCAAAGTTTCTGCAGCATACCTTGTTTAGCATATAAAAATTCTCTTCTGCAACTGTGGAACTTCCCTGCCAAGAAAGCATCTCATTTCTCCCACATCATTCATTTCAAAACTTTTCTTCATATCTTCTTTGAATTGTTCAATCAAATATGGCAGCTCATAATTACTACCAAGTCATCAACACAGAGGGACACAATAATCACCTCTGAATTGGCCTCCTTCACATACAAAGTGGCTTTTGTGTAGCTTTTGAGAAACACCATTTGGTCCAATTACCCATCTATTCTGCTGTACAAGGCTCTTAGAGCCTGCTCTGGACCATATAATGCTTTTTTAAGGAGAAACACTTTATCTTTTTGCCCTTGCTGCACAAACCCTCCAGGCTGAGTCACAAAAATCTCCTCCTACAACCAGCCATTTGAAAAAGAAGATTTCTCATCTAGTTGATGGGGCTGCCATGGCTATAAGATGCCTTATGGTGTTAAATCTAGATAATGGAGCAACGGTATCAGTAAAATCAGTCCCAAATTCCTAAGCATATCCCTTTACAACCAATCTAGCTTGTATTTTCCTATGGTTCCATCTAGGTTTAATTTAACTCTAAAAACCCATTTGACCCCTATTACCTTCTTGTTCTTTGGTCAGTCGACCAAGTGCCACTTTTGCTAATCATTCTCAGTTCCTCCCTTATTGCTTCTTGCCATTCCACTTCTTTGGCTGCTTCTTGATCATCTGTTCATTCTAAGACTGTCATATTGCATCTACTAATGATGTCATCAAGTGTTCTGGTACCTCTTAAACCTACTTCATTTCTTGAATCTGTATCTTCATCTTCGTCTAGACGAGGGTCTTCTGAAATTGACTTCTAAGAATTCACAGCTTTGGATTGACTCCAATCCCACATTGCATCCTCATCAAATTTTACATTTCTATGAACTACACTTTTTTGAGCTTTCAAATCCCAAATTCTATAGCCTTTAGAGTTGTTATTATAGCTCATAAATACATCAACACTTGCCCTTTCATCAAGGTTGTCTCTCTTGATTTTTGGCACCAGTGTATAGCATATGCATCCAAACACTCTAAGATGACTTATTGAAGGCTTCTCACCAATCCAAGCCTCATAAGAAGTTCGGTCATTTAGAGCTTTGGTAATCCATCTAATTTGCAAGTACTCGGAGGTATTAATGGGGAATGAAAAATGAATAAAAAAGCTATTAATAGTTATTTGTAAATTATGGATTAAAAATAAATAAAAGAAATATTTTATTAAAATTAGGATTAGGAACTAATATTTAAATTACATTGTTTTATTAATTACTTTGTTATCCTTAGTTATCTTTTTATTAAGCTTTAATAATTATCTTTTTGTTAGGATTAAAATTTAATATTATCTTTATTTTAAATTATTAAAAATTATCTCTTAAGATCTATATAAAGCCCTTAGCAATTAAGGTTAAGCAGTTTTTTTGATTGATCATTAATAAAATCATTTGATATTATCAACCATCTCTCTCCCTCCCTTCTTCTCCTTCTCTTTATTTATACTCTGCATCTTCCCCTTTATTCTATATCTCCCTCCTTCTCCTCTTGTCCTACATTAGGTATGCACTGCCGCAGTCCAAAAATACTTGGGAATCCCCTTCTCAATCAACAAGCATCTTGCCATGTTTATGATTGACCTACTTTTTCTCTCAATCCATTTTGCTAAGGGGTGTATGCCACAGTGAGTTGATAGTTAATACTAGCCTGCCCTAGGTAGTTTCTGAAAGAATGTATGGTATATTTAGCCCCATTATCTGATCTTAAGGCCTTTATCTTCCTTTCACATTGATTTTTAGCACCTGTTTTGAACTTTTGGAAAACCTCAAGGACTTCACTTTTCTGTTCAAAAGAAGGAGAGAAAAAAAAAAGGGGAAAAAAAGAAAAACCAACACCACTTGCTAAAATCATCAATAAAGGTAAGGAAATACCTACTTCCACTCAAGGATGGAATTCGAGACACCTAGAAGCTCTTCATGTTGATTTCACAAGGAGGGACGCTTTGTTTACTTACCCTTTTAACACAGTTCACATACACCTTCACATTCACTTACACTAGGCAGATCATTCACAAGGTTTTTATTAGCCAATAATTTAAGTGACGTATAATTACAATGCCTTAACCTACTATGCTACAATTTGGATTGATCAGCAATAGTAGTAAAAGCCTGCAGCTTGTCTTGATTCCATTTAAAGAAAAATTCTGGATTTCATTTTAATACAAAGAACTTTGATATCATTTCTATCATATATTTCACACACTTCATTATGAAAATGCAACCTATAGTTTTTCTTAAGCAATTGACCAACACTAAGGAGGCTATGGCTTAATTTAGGCACAAATAACACATCATGAATGATTTTAGTACCCAAAACAGTCCCTATAGCAACATTTCCCTTGCTTTTTACTTCTACAAAGCTTCCATCCCCAATCTTCACTCTTGAACTATAACTTTTGTCCAACAGTAAGAATGACTCAACTCTAGAGGTCAAGTAGTGGGTGCATCCACTATCTATTAAACCAATGTCGTTTTGTAAGTTGGCAAGACAACACTCTTTAGCTCGGAGAACCATGAATGCACAATCTTCTTTTGATTCAAGAGTTTCTTTGCTTTGCTTACTTTCTCCACATGGCCTAATTGTTTGCAAAACTTGCATTGCACACTAGGTTTGAACCAGCACTGCTTCTCTGTATGACCCTTTTTGTTGCAATGAGAGCAAGGCTGAAACTTGTTCTATTTTTCCCTTGAGCTTATTCCCTTGCTCTCCCTTCTCCTTATCCTTCTTCTCACTTGCTCCCTTCTATTCACTAGAGTTGGCTTGAGTTTTTCCTTTATGGTTTGCTAAGAATGCAATTTAGCAAATTCACTCGGATCCCCTTATGAATGTCTTTCTCTACTCCATGGCATGGAGAAAGTTCACCAACTCAACTAGAGTTAGATGAGAAATATCCCTCGAGTCTTCCAAAGAAGAGATTTTTGCCTCAGACTTTTCTGGTAGACTAACCAGCACCTTCTCCACCACTCTCTTTTTAGGAAGATCTTCTCCAAAACCTTATATGATACACTGTCTTCATGAGCCTATCAACATACTCCTTGACATTTCAACATCCTTCATCCTACAAAGCTCAAATTCTCTCCTTTGGTTTGGCATTTGTTTTTGCTTGTTCTCTTCACTCCTTTGGAAATCATCTCTTAAGTCTATCTCAAGCCTCTTTTCTTATCTCACAAGTCATGGTTCTTGTAAAAATTGTCTCAATCACAGTAGCATGTACTAGAGAAAAAGCTCTAAACTTTTTTGCATACTCCTCTAAATAATGCTTCAATTGCGCCATAGTGGGATTGTTTCTCAGGGGAGGAGACTCCATACCTATTTCCACAACATCTGACACATCTAAGCCTCTCAAATAAGTGTTCATCTTTACTGTCCACAACTAGTAGTTTTGTCCATCAAACAAAAGAGGTGACCCAACACCAAAGCTACTGGATGACTAATAGACCCCCACTACCTCCACTCCACACTTACTCAAAGCGGCAAAAACATGGAGGCAAAGCAGTAGATAATGGAAGCATTGCTGACCACGTCTAGCATAATCCTTGGGGAAGTAATTGTTATTAAAGCTCACATTCCCCATATTCACATGTTCTCCTTATTTTTAGCATTACTGTTTCTTCTGTATTTCTATTCTATAAATAGCAAACTAAGGATTAGGGTAAGGGCATCTATTGGCAATTCAATGAATGTAATTGATTTTATTAGAGTTATATGTGTTTAAGATTCTTGACTTACATATCTAGTAAAATCTTTCTTCTCTCATTTATTCTTCAAGTTCAATTCCTATCATTCTGGTATTAGAGCCTGGTTAATCCATCATGGTTCAAACAAGAGCCACTGCTTGCCAAAATGAACCCACAAACTCTCCACCCCCTGGATCCCATTGCACAACAATTATCTTCCATAGCATCCAAATTAAACACCCTCGATTCCTTGGCAATCGAAGTTGCAGCCCTTAAAGCACAAAGTAGTAGCGCTAGACAAGGAGACTCTAGTCAAGGACCTCGAGACAAAGGAAAGACAACATGGTCAAAAGATGAAGATGTTGATAGCCTTTGGTGTTTTAAAAATGCATCTAGACAACATCATACAAAGATGGAATTTCCCAAATTTAATAGCGAAGACCCACATGGTTGGATTCCAGAAGCCGAAAAGTATTTTCAATATTATCAAACACTAGATGAGTTCAAAGTTGATGTGGCCACTATGTATTTGGAAGGGGATGCACTGGAATTGCTCGCTTGGATTAATAACGAGCCTACTCTCTTATATTAAGAGGAATTAGTCAAAGAACTCCAAAAAACTTATGGCCTTGCTAAATTTCAGAACCCAAATGAACATTTGTATAACATTAAGCAAATAGGCTTGATGCATGAATATCATCAAGCGTTTGCTAAGTGTGCTTCTAGGGTTCAAAATTCGCCACAACATCGCTTATTGGACATTTTTCTTAGTGGATTAAAAGAAAACTTAAAAGTTGATGTTAGAATCAAAAAGCCCAAATCTGTTTACAAAGCCATAAGCTTAAGCTTAGAATTTCAAGCCAAGAAAGGTTCAATTCGTGCAGCCTATGACCCATCCACACTACCTACCCAAAGGCCCACATCATGTTCCACTGGAGCTCCACATGAATTTCCAAAGAAGTCCACAATCAACCTACATATTTCACGCAACAACCAAGCACGACGTCCCTAGGATGCAGAGTGCTCCTGGGAGGTCAAATGCGAACCACAACATGACAAGGGGCTTTACTTCAAGTGCAATAAGCATTTCTCTCTTGGGCATCAATGCTGCCAACCACAACTATCCCTCCTAGAGCTTCACGACAGCAACGATGCAACAAGGGAGGAAGATGCAAGCCATGATGAAGAAGAAACGACAACTAATCTTGCCAAAATCTCCCTCCATGTGATACTGGGCAAGAATTCGAGTACCACAATGAAGTTACAAGGGTCTATCGACACCAAACAAGTGCTAATTCTTGTTAATAGTTGTTCAACCCACAATTTCATCGCAAACTTGACTTAGGAGCTCAATCTACCCGTATGGTAAATGTCATATTTTAGAGTTCAAATTGACAATGGTGATGTGATTCATTGCAATCTCATCTATAACGTGGTTGTAGTATAGCTTACTGGCCTCACGAGCACTCAAGATTTCTATCTTTTTTTCCACTGGAGAAGTCGATTTGATTTTGGGATTTAACTGATTGGCATCTTCGAATACTATGCAAGCCAAAAGGTATAAGCCTTCAAGGGAGTACAACCAACAACTACATCGACAGCTTCCTTCCATTCACCACAACATATGTTCAATTCACAGCTGATAGAGGCAGCTCTTTCGACAATTCGAGAGTTACTATAACGATATGTTAGGGTCTTTAAAGAACCTATTGCCTTACCTCCATTTAGGAACCATTTCCATGCAATTCCACTCATTCCCAATTCTACACCTCCCAATATAAGGCCATATTGTTACCCATACTATCAGAAAACTAAAATTGAACAACAAGTGGCTACCTTACTTGCTTCTGGCTTTATCCAACCCAGTTCCAGCCCTTATGGAAGCCCAGTTCTCTTAGTCAAAAAGAAAGACAATACCTAGAGATTTTGTGTTGATTATCATAAGCTAAATTAGATCCCTAAACCAAACAAATACCCAATCCCAAATGTTGATAAGCTTTTAGATGAACTCCATAGGGCGAATGTGATCTCAAAGATTGACTTTAAATCCAAGTATCACCAGATACATGTTCAACCAAAGGATAAACATAAAACTGCATTCCAATCACATTCAGGCCATTAGGAGTTTGTCATGATGCCATTCAACTTGACTGATGCTCCATCCACATTTTAGTTAGCCATCAATGATCTCTTTTAGACCCATCTCCAAAAATTCACTCTCATCTTCTTTGACAACATTCTAATTTTCAGTCAAGAGGCCCAATAGCACCTTCAACATCTGCAAATTGTTTTACAACTCTTGTAATCACATTCTTATTTTGCTAATATGAAAAAATGCCAATTTGGTTAGACCCATATTAATTTTTTTAGGTCACATGGTCTCCAAAGAAGTAGTGGGTGTCAATCATAACAAAATCACAATAGTTTTAGAGTGGCCAAGGCCAAAAAATTGTAAGGAACTCCAAGGATTCTGCGGGCTTAAAGGGTATTATCGAAGATTTGTACAGCATTATGGAGTTACCGCTCGGCCATTAACTGGTTTAACCAAGATGATTTTCAATGGACGCCCAAAGTTGAAGATGCGCTCTTGCAACTCAAAAGAGCCTTAACTTCCGTGCACATTCTAAGATTGCCAGATTTTAATCTCCTTTTTACAGTTGAATGTGATGTCTCATCAAATGGAGTAGGAGCTATCCTCATATAATCTAGTCATCCTATTGCCTACTTTTGTAAGGGTTTCTCTTGTTCTAATCGCATTACATCTACTTGTGATAGAGAATTCTTAGCTTTAGTACTTGCTCTACAAAAATGGAAGCATTATTTGCAAGGACACCAATTTTTTGTCTCTACTGACCATTGCAGCCTCAAGTACCTCTTAGAACAACAAGTTACAACCAACGAATTGTAGAGTTTACTCTTAAAACTCCTTCCATTTGACTTCACTATTGTCTACAAGATTGGCAAGGAAAACCATGATGAAGATGCTCTTTCTTGGCATCCTCAACGTGCTAATTTTTTGGCTTTTCCTCTACCCATCACAATGGATTTCATGGACCTTTAGGATGCTCTTTAGAAAGACCTTATACTCAACAACTTATCTCCTCCCTTCAGCAAGATTCAAAATCTATGCTTAGCTTCCACTTGGTTAACCAAAAGCTGTACTTCCATGATAGGCTGGGCATTCCAACAAAGTTTTTCACTAAGGTTACAACTTTTATTTGAGGGACACAACTCATTGGCAGGAGGGCATGGTGGATATTTAAAAGCTCTAAAAAAGACTTATAGCTAATTTCTTTTGGCCACACATGAAATGCAAAGTAAAGTTGTTTGTGCAAAATTGCCTTGTTTGTCAACAAAACAAGTATTAAGCTCTAGCACCTGCTAGCCTCCTACAATTCCAAATAGAATTTAGGAAGATATTTCTATTGATTTCATCGTGGGTCTTCCAAAATTTGGTTGGTTTGACACTAACCTTGTCTTGGTGGACAGGTTTAGCAAGTATAGCCATTTCATTGGGTTATCTCATCTGTTTATTGCAAAAGCAATGGCTAATATTTTTTGCAAGGAAATAGTAAGGCTTCACAGTATCCCACATTCCATACTTTCAGATTGTGATGTCATTTTTCTTAGTGCTTTTTTGGCAGGAATTGTTTCGCCTTGGCCATACTCACCCTTGTATAGTACCTCTTATCATCCACAATCTGATGGCTAGCCAAAAGTGGTTAACCGTTGCTTAAAAGCCTAACTTTGGTGTTTTGCCCATGAGAAACCTCAAAAGTGGAGCAAATTCCTAGCAAGGCCAAATACTCTTTCAACATTTATTATCATAGTTCCACCAATACTATGCTTTTTAAAGTTGTGTATGGCAAAGACCTACCAACTCTGCATCCTTTTGTTTTGGGCAAAACACATATTGTAGAATTAGAAGAACAACTCTTGCAAAGGGACACAATGCTGAAACTCATCTGAGATAACCTTTTGCAAACTCAATCAAGCATGAAGACACAGGTTAATTCAAAAAAGAGAGCTTTCTTTTAATGTTGGCGACATAATTTTTCTTCGCACTAGTCATATCACCAACATCTATTGGCTAAACTAAGGTTTGAAAAGCTTTCTCCTCGATTCTTTGGACCATATAAAATTGTTCACTGCATTGATTCAATTCCCAATGAATAAAAGCTACCAGCTTCATCAATAGTTCATCCCATCTTCCATGTTTCTTTGTTAAATTCTGCTCATGGTCAATCTCCCTTCCACACCTCCAGCAACATTGTCCATTAGTGCTAATTGGGATTACAACTTGAACCTGCCAAAATTCTAGCCCATCACTGGACGCATGACAATGGGGGTACCCCACTCTTAAGTTGTTAGTACAATGGCAAGAACATCCTATTGAAGAGGCAAATTGGGAAAGTTATGATTTATTTGCCAAATAATTTCCCTCTTTTTGCCTTGAGGACACGGCAACTTTTCAAGGTGGTGCCTTGATAGACCCCCACTACCTCCACTCTACACTAACTCAACAACAACAACTACAACACAAACCTTTCCTCACTAGATGGGATCAGTTACATAGATCAAATGACGCCATAAAAATCTATCATAAATCATGTTTTTAGACAAACTATTTAAGTCTATATCTCTCTTAATAATTTCGCCTATAGTTTTCTTGGTCTCCTCTATCTCTAACTATTGGAATACTCTCTATCTAATTTACTCTCCTTACTAGAGCTGCTAAAGATCTTCTCCACACATTTCCAAACCATTTAAAGTGTGATTCTACAATCTTTTCCACAATAAGTATAACATCTACTTTCTCTTTAATGCATTCATTTCTAATTCTATCATGTCTTGTATGTTCACTCATCCAACGAAACATTCTCATCTCTATAACATTGAGTTTATTCTCTTGTTGGCTTTCTATTGTCCAACACTCAGTCCCATACAACATTACAAGTCTTATTGCTATACGGTAAAATTCACCTTTAAACTTGAGTGAAACTCTTCTATCACAAATAACACCCAAAATACTCTTCCATTTCATCCACTCTACTTGAATTTTATAATTTACATCTTCCTCTATTTCACCATTATGTTGTATGATAGACCCAAAATACTTAAACCTTGTGACTTGTAATATGATATGTTCTTCCAATTTTTACTTCCACGCTAAAATTAGTATGCCTCTTATTAAACTTACATTCCATACACTCCATTTTATTTCTACTTAAATAGAATCCATGTGCTTCCAAAGCAGCCTCCACATCTTTAATCTCTCATTTATTTCCTTCTCGACTCTCCAATTAGAACTATATTAGCTGCAAAAAACATGCATTGAGACACCGGCTCTTAGATATATTTAGTAAGCACATCCAAGACTAAAATAGAAAAAAGAGGGGCTCAAATGGAGCAGAGTTCGAGAAAATGAAAGCATGGCTAACCACGTCTAGCATAATCCTCAGGGAAGTTATTGTCATTAAAGCTCATATTCTCCATATTCACAATTTCTCCTTATTTTTAGCATCACTATTTCTTCTGTATTTCTAATCTATAAAAAGCAGACTTAGGATTAGTATAAGGGCATCTATTGGCAATTCAGTTAATGTAATGGATTTTATTCGAGTTATGTGTTTAAGATTCTTGCACATATATCTCTAATAAAAACTTTCTTCTCTCATTTATTCTTCAATTTCAATTCCTATCAATGACATGATGCTATTGAGTCAGAGAAGCTTTTGGTTGAGTGGAGCTTTCAATTTTTGGTTATCCTAGTTTCTCACAACCCCTCTAAGATCAAGAGAGCTATGATACCATTTGTAGGCTTTTGGAGCCTTAAGAGCAAAACAAAAAACAAAGAGGAAGCAAAAAACAAAGTAAAAAATGATGGAAGAGAGTGTTATATTGATTCATTGCACAATGGTATTTATACATAGGATACAAAAGACACTCTTCACCAAACTTCCCCTAAAACATGCTTCACTACTCCACTTTACATTAAAACAAAAATCAGCCTTTTACCAACTACAACAAAAGCTGCCACACTACCTAAACATAAGCAAAAAGCTGCACTGAGGTTAGTTGATTTCACTTAACCCCCAACCCAACCCCCACACAATTTTCAAGGTTGGTTTGGAATTTTTTCAGCCCACATTGTGCAGGTCAGGTTGCAAGTTGAATAACGTTTGAGCCAGCTTGTCAACCCATATATCTTTTATATTTTCCCTTCTACATATAATAATATAAACAAAACGCCAATGCATATTGTTTTTATTACATTACATATGCTAGTATTGGTTATTGATGATGGTATATTTGATTTAAGGATGGAAAGATATTTAATTCTTTTATATGACGTTTTTCTCCAGGTTGAAATTTAGTATTTTATTTTGTAGAAAGGTTTTAATTTAAAATGTTATATTTTTGCTGTGCTGGATTTTTTTTATAAAAATTAAAAGTTATAATAATTCTGGCTTGTGAACCCAACCCTATTCAACCTGCTTAACGGTTGGGGTGGCTTAAGTTTTTTCCTTCAACCCAACTTGCAAACACCCCTAGCACTGATTTGCTATCCAACTTTAGCCTTACCCACTCACTTAGAAAGCAAACGTATCTCAATCCTCCTGCTGGTTTAGAAGTTTCCCTAACCAGGAATTGATGGGCATTTCAAGGTTTAGCTCTGTTATTTTGTAATGGGCCTTGCCCATTATAGACTGCAAAATAAAATTTAAAAAAAAAAATCTGTAACATCGAAAAGTGAAAATCCCCAAATTGAAAATTTGAGCATAGAAAACCTTAATTCCCAAACAAGGCCACATCAAATCAAACTGTCACTATAATGGGAGTGAAAATTTTATGTTACCCACTCAACCAAAAGAAAAAATCCTCAAGATCAAAGAAAAAATTGATTGCAAACCGTTAAAGGCTTAATATCTGTACATTTCAGTGCCAATTTTTCATAGAACAAACTAGAAGCTTGTGAGAAATTAACCAACACTGTACAGATGACAGATGTGAAGAGCTCAAGCAATGAGGGGGTAGGGGGGAAACACAATCTAAATGTTAAATGACAAAAGTAATATGTAGCTCCAAGGCATAATAAGAGTAAACAGAAATACTCCACAGGAAAATAAAGATAATTTACCTAGTCAACAATTATTTTTAAGGGAAAATAAAAACTTACCGCAGATCTTTAGAAGAGTGAATACTGTAGCAGCAAGAAAGAAGACCATGGATATTGCAACCCAGAAGTGCTAGAAAACAGTGGTACACACTTTAGAATCAAGTTTTTGGGAAAATAAAACAAAAGCAAATGGTGAAACATTAGTTCTCTTTGAGGAACACAATAAGGAAATGCCAATCATTAAGAAAGGAACAAAAGGTCTTGAACAAAGGGTACAAACAATCTCCAATCTTATTTTCCTTACAAGACCGTACTCCTTGTATAAAGTATAAACGAATTACAGAGCAAACTTCATGCTGAATGCACTAAAATGACATGACCACTTCAACACAAGCAAATTACCAACGTTGTATAAGACAAGATTTGCTCTGGTAGTTGTGAGCTACACTGTGCAGGTAATTTTATCCAAAACATAGGGCACCAGTATGGCAAAAAAATATTACATAAATAAAGAATATTTTATTGAAAATAAAAGATAATGAATCTTATATCAACATTAATCAACCAAATTAGTGATTTAAGTTTCCTAATATGGTCTCAAAATATCTGTAACTCTATAAAAAGTAAATCAAAGTCATATATGATATCAAAATCATACATGCAACTATGAGGATACTATTTTTATTATTATCGTTGTCGTTGTTGTTGAGTTAGTAGGATATAATTTCTGATCTAAAAAATTCAAAGTTAAAAGTCTGCATGCATGTACCTATAATTTACTTAATATGCATTCAAAACAATGTTTCAAAAGAAAAAAATTCTACATGATTCATGTTTTGGGGTGTCCAAAAGTACCAAAAGAGTACTAATGCAGGTAAGTATCCAATAGAGGTATGGCTTGAATCTAGCCATAACCATGCTTCATAGGTAGCAAGCCTCGTTGTGCTAAGACAACACCATCGATATTGTCAACCAAGGAGCACTCATACCCGTAACACAGTACCACAAACGGACAAAATGACTGATTTTCTTATTATTTGAGGATTCAAATTACATAGGCATTTATACAATCAGGGAGATTCTATTCTAGGAAATAAAATAAATGGGAGAGACAAATCCCTAAAAAATAGGGATTGATTAATCTCCTAAAAAACAAACCTAATTCCTAGGATCAATTGGAAATCACATTTAACATATGATTATTCTCAGACTTTAATGCCTTTATTTGTTCCCTTATTTTGAGACTTTAACGCTTTTAATTGTTTCCTTATGTTTGCTGGTTCATGGGCCATGATTCCTAGGCATTTAGTAGGCAGATTCTTCATAAGAATCACATGTTTTTGTAGGTTAATAGGCTGAAGTCAAATGTTGTTTTTTTCCTTAAATAGTTTCCTACTTTATAAGCCTTTATTTTTATTTATATTAATGCTTCTTTCCTTTTGAAGGTGATTGAATAAACCTTCTACGGCGTACGTCCTCTTATAAATAGCAACCATTGTGTTTAAAATTAAAAAAAAAATTCAAAGAAAAAATTCAAAGTTATTATTTTATGAAATTCTTCAATTTTTAACACTCCCCTTTAAGCTAATGAGTGGATATCTTCTATTTCAAGCTTGATGGCCGAGTTCTAAAAAGTGATACTAGACAACCCTTTAATAAGCACATCTACAAGTTGGTCACCTGTTCAAACAAAAGGGCTATAAATTAGATTGCTATCCAATTTTTCTTTGATAAAGTGTCGATTCACCTTAATATGTTTAATACAATAATGTTGTATCAAATTGTAAGCAATGTTGATAGCAGATTTGCTGTCACAATAAAGCTTTATCAGGCCTTCCCATGTGATCTTAATATCTTTTAAGATTATCTTTAGCTGCAATACACATATCTCGAGTGTCATTGCTCTACACTCAACTTCCACACAAGATCTTGCAACCATATTCTGCTTTTTGCTTCTTCAAGTGATAAAACTTCCTCCAGAGAAAATACAACAACCTAAGTTTGATTTCCTATTGACAATAGATTTTACAGAGTCTACATCTATGTAGGCTTCAAGAGTTAGTCCCCCCTACTTTTTTAACAAAATTCCTTTCCATGGTGTGCCCTTCAAGTAATGTAATCTTCTATGTATTATCTTGAGATGTGATTCTTTGGGATTGTGCATAAATTGGCTTACAACACTCATAGCATAAACTATATCAAGCTTGGTATGAGGCATATAAATCAATTTTGCACAAGTCTATCATAAGACCCTTCATCAACTATTGTATCTTTTGGAGCATCACAAAGTCTATGGTTTGACTCTTTAGGTGTCTCTAGTGGCTTACATCCCAATTTACTTATATCTGCTAATAAATCCAACATATACTTTTGTTGGGATATGAAATCCTTGCTACAAGTGAGCTACTTCAATGCCAAAAAAGTCTCTTAGTTTGCCTAACTTCTTGATCTCAAACTCCATTAATTGCCTTTTTAACAACTTTATTCCCTCCTAGTCATCTTTGTGACTATGATATCATTATCATCCAGATAGACGATTAGAATCGTCACTCCCCTTAACCTGAATGTTTTACAAACTAAGTATCTTGGCTTTGCATGAACCCCATACTAATCATGGGTTTGATATATCTTCCAAACCATGCTCTCGAGGATTATTTTAAATCATATAACACCTTTTTTAAGTTTAAACACAATCCCTTATTTAGCATGTTAATGGAATTTCTATATAAATTAATGGAGAATGGGAAGGCCTTTTTTAATTATTTGTAAATTAGAAATTAGTGATAAATATAAGAATTAGAAATTATTTAATTGATTTCATGTTAAATTTAATTATCTTTTTTGTTAGACTTTAATAATTATCTTTTTCACTAGGATTATACTATTCTTTCATTAATCTTTTTAATTTTAAACTAATTTATCTTATTAGGAGTTTTCCCTTGGACTTTATATAAAGCTCTTAATAATTAAGGTTAATGTACCCTTTTCATTGATTATTAATAAAATGTTCTTTGCTTGTTAGCCATCTCTTCCACTCCCTTCTTCTCCTTTCCATTTTATTTCTCTCTATGTCTCCCTCCTTCTTCTATATCTCCCTTCTTCTCCTTTTCTCTACCCCTTTTTCCCTATTCTTTCTATTTTGTTCTACATCAAGTGGTATAAGAATAATACTACAACTCTAACCATTCCCTCCGCCGCCTTACATCCACCCAAAACTCATCAAAAAATACACTAAAGATTTGAAACCATTGTTAACACTTGAACTCATACCTCTAGCCTACAAATAAAAAAAGTGACCCAACCAATGGAAGCATGTTGCCAAACTCGTCTCATCTCCAAAGTTGTGCCACACTCCAAGGAAGCTTTTTACATGTGGACCTCACATGCCCCACACACCAACAGTCTTTTTTCAGCCTTTTTAGCCCAATATGCTATATTGTTCCACCCTCTTCTGCAACAACCATTGTCAAAAGGCACTTGGCAACATTTCTACTTGTTTTAGCTACTTAATCGCTAAAACCAAGGACGTCTTACCTTGAAATATGTCATGGGACAACTCAAATCACCAAAACTAGCTTGGATTATATTAACAAAAGAATTAGCAAAATAGACCCTTATCATAAGGTGATGTTCTTAACCTATTAAGCAGACAAATCACTAGCAAGAACTTCAAAGATCTAATCAAAGTTCAAGGTAACCAAAGATAGGGCAACATAAAATAAGAATGTCCTCAAGATCACAACACAATAAAGGAAGCTATCTTAGACAAACAAGCCCAATGATATCAAAGTAGAACCCCTCAATTGCCCATTGAACATTGACAATGAAGGTAAATTCATAGGGTTTGAAGTGTAATTAGAAGTAAACTTAGATAGTGAAGACCATGAGGCTTCTGAAGAACAGCATTCATGGTTAATTTTAAAGCTACAAAAGATCACATTAAGTTTCAACCAAGTTCCAATGCCAAATTGAATTTGTTATTCTTGATGTATTAAAGAGCCCATAGCTACTTATGCGATCAATTTTACCATCATAATCCATTTTCCTACCTAACACTCCAAGATTGATTTTTCTATTATTTCCACACTTCAAAACTCCAGGTCAAGTTTTCTCCAAATAAGGGAAAATAATAGATAATGGAAAGAAAATATTAGGGGAGATATTATTATTTATTTATAAATTACGAATTAACGATAAACATAGGAATTAGAAATTATTTAATTAACTTTATTTTGAACTTAATTATCCTCTTGTTAGGTTTTAATAATTTTTTGTTAATTATCCTTTTATTTTTAAATTAATTTATTTTACTAGTAGTTATCTCTTGAGATTTATTAAGATTAAAATAGCCTTTTGATTTATTATTAATATAATTTAAATCAATTTATTTTACTAGGAGTTATCTCTTGAGATTTATATAAGGCCTTTACTAATTAAGATTAAAATAGCCTTTTGATTTATGATTAATATAATTCTGTTAGCTTGTTAGCCATCTCTCCCCCTCCATTCTTCTCTATCCCCTTCTATTTCTCTCTACATCCCCCCTTTTTTTATTCTTATATATCTCCCTCCTTCTCCTTCTTTCTCCCCCCTTTTCTTTATTATTTCTATCTTGTTCAACATCAAAGATCTTGTCCTCTAGATCTCCATGTAAGAAGATATTCTTGACATCAAATTGCTGTAGGGCATACCCTATGACAACTAGTCAAGCTCAATATCTATCCAAAGCACCATCTAAATGGTATATCATTGTGAATCTCAATCTACACCCTTCCCCTGCGACAATTTTACCAAGTCTCAAGTTTTGTTTTTCTAAAGCGCTTCCATCTCAACCCTTATAACATGTATACAACTCTCATTCCCTAATACCTCAGATAAAGTTTGGGGAATAGAAATGACATTTAGACCAATGAGAAATGCTCTGTGGCTAAAAGAGAAATTCTTGTATGTAATGGAAGAGGGACAAGAAAAAAAGGATGGTTAGTGCAATTTCGAGTGCCCTTTGACAAAGCAATAGGAATATCTCAATGATTGGGTTCAAGTGTTATAGAAAGATAATTGGACTAGGTCTAGTTAGGAACTCAATGCCTTTTTTCAAAGAATAAACCTACAATGGACAAAGAAGACTCTTGAGTTCACTTTGGCTGCAAATATGGCTTAGGAATGGTGGTTGGCTATGAGGTTGGCTTAAGTAGTGTCTAGCTGCAACTCGGGCTTAGATGGTGGTGGGATATTTGTTGGTACATCTGGAAATTCAAGATAAAGAGATCCTTGTCCTTATCTTTGCTTAAGGAATTCTCCCCCTAAAACCTAAAGATAAAGATGGTGAAGATATGAATCATGTTCAATAAAGGTGACATTGCCAGAGACATAAAACTTCCTTGTAAAAAGATGATAACATCTATAACCTTTTCAAGTGGAGGAATAGCCAATAAAAACAAATTTAAGAGCTTAAGAATCAAGTTTGGTTCTATCTTGGGAATGCACGTAAACAAAGGTAACACATCCAAATATTTTTGGAATAAGGTTATTAGATGCATTGAAATTTGGAAAGAACTGTGCAACAACCTGCATTAGACTTTAAAAATCAAGAATTTGGTTTGGGTTAGGGCCCATTTGGTTTCACGTAACAGATGTATTCTTTATATAGTTATGTGCAATGTCTATCATGTTCTTATAATCATTACCCAACAATATCTATCCCTTTTTAAATTCAAATTAAAGTAAAGGCACAAAAGTTTTTTTTCATCTAGAAAATTATCTTTTTCCTTTACATTCCTTTTTCCATTCACAAAAGCAAACAAGTTGTTAATAATACGAGTAGAAGTTAAAATGGCTTCCCCCTTCCAAAAAAAAAAAATTTCTTCAGAACTTTTTTGTGAAATAGAAGGGCTCTTATACAAGCTAGAAGATGACTGCTTTTTGGTTCAACCATCTCATTTTGTTAAAGTACATTAATGTAAGACGACTCATTTATTATGCCTAGCGTTTGAAAATAGACAGAGAGAGTGATTGAAAAAAATCATTTGCATTGTCACAATGAAATTCTTGTATACCCACCCAAAATTGGGCTTTAATTATATTATAAAAAATGGGTAATATTGAGCTCACATCAAATTTTTTTAAACAAAAACATTCGAGTCACACAAGTGCAATCATCAATAAATGAAACAAGCCATCAAGTTCTAAAAATATTAGAAACAACAAAAGAACCCCTCACTATGAACTAAAGTAAAAGAAATAGGTTTTTTTTATAATTAATAGGAAAGAAGGCACATTTGTGTTTAGCAAGTTCACAAATTTAACAATAAAAAGTTTCAATGCCTAATCCTTCAACAAAAAAGGAAACATTATTTTGATAACATTAAACGACGGATGACCAAGATGAAGGTGCTAAAGCCAAATCTTATCTTTATCAAATTTGAATGATTCAGAATGAAAAGAAAAAAGTAACAAACTTTGAACTCTACTTTGTCCATTATGTTCTTTAAGATAATATAAGTCATCTTTCTCCAAACATGTCCAATCATCCTCTTCGAGCTCTATTCTCAAAATACACAATGAGTGGGGTAAAAAATACACTACAATAAGAATCAGCAGTAAGCTTTGACATAAGTTTGGTGCAAAGTTTTGAAACATGAAGAACATTTTTAAATGTAAGGCAATCACTTAAATAAATATCTCCTTAGCTAGCCACAATGATATTCGATCTATCAGTTATGGTAATTTTTCTATTGCTAAGACAAGCAGTACATTAGATGAATTTTTGTGAGGAATGGATCATATAGTCAATGGCTCCTATGTTGAAGACCCAGGAGTATGAGGAAACTATATCCAATACTTAGAGACAAATTAAGATTGAGAAAAAAATATCGAGAACACCAAAGAGTAAGTACCTGCTGTGGGATTTTTCTATAATGTCCCCGGTAGGCTCCTTAACTTCTCAATCTACTACATTTTCAAAATCAACAAAGGCGGAGTTTCCTTCATTGCCAGAATTTGTAGTCACTATATGAGCTTACACTTGCCCTTTCTTCATGGTTTGCAGTTTACCATGGAGCTTCCAACACATCTCCTTAGTGTGGCAAGATTTCTTGTAGTAGGTACGTCACAAGGGGTCTTGGTGGGGCTGTTTTGACTAATCATGTTGCCTATGACCTCATCAACACATTGCACAGTACTTTTGGATACTAAAGTAGAACTCTCCACTAGTTGGGCTCCTATCATTATACCCTTTTTTCCTTCCTGAACCAACACAATGGCAACTCCTCATTCAAGGTCAATAACTCTTTCCTTCCAAGTATTTGTACTCTCATAGCATCAAAGTCAATGTTCAATCCTGCAAAAGAAATCACAAATTTTGTCCTTTTCAACAAGCCTCTTAAAAATAGTTGCATCCTCATTGCACTTCATCTAAATGCATTGATAATGGTCCATCTATTGCCAAAGGCCTCTCAACAAATTAGAGTACTCAATGACTAACCAGTTTCCTTGTTTTGTCTTGGAGATTTTGATCTTAAGAGTAGGTTTGTTGGACAACATCCCACATCTCCTTAGCCAAGCTCAAGAACATGCATGTATCACTGATTTCTAGGGACAAAGTTTCATAACCAAGACACTACCAGAGAATACTCTTCATCCCATGTGACAAATTTGGGGGATATATTGGCTTAGGACTATAGCAAGCAAATGACTCAACTCACCTCATCCTTTTAGGAAGGTGCAAACCAATGGAAGCTATTTCAAATAATTCTTTCCATTCAACCTATATGCTGCCTAAATATTTTGCAACCCACTCATTGAAGCAGAGTGGTTGCCAGTGAAGGTTGTTTCGAAGGTGTTGCTAGTTATAATGGACTCAAAGATGGTATAGATGGTTTTTTTAAAAAAAAAAAATCACGAGCAAACAACAAACACCTCGAACAAGGAACAACAAAACAGCAAACAGAAATAAATGACTGCAACTAAAGAGGAGCACCACTAACAGAGCATAAATAAGCTGGGAGGAAACTTAGGCCAGCCTTTACAGTGGCTAGTGACATGTTCTGGATTGATGGTTCCGAAAAAGAGTGCATCATGCACTCTCACTTGCTAGCACGTGAGGATCACTTCAGAATAGCTATGATGGCACGTGCGATGGCCTACAAATGCCTATCACCTGTAAAAAAACAGCCAACAAGTTCTATGGTGGTTTCTAAGGTGCTTGGGGTCAATGAAGGCTACAAATAGGTGGGAAAAAAGGGGCAATGAAAGCCACGAGAAGTTGAAAGAAAGCCTAGGGCTTTGATCAGTTTAGATCCTCTATGAAGTAAGTGCCTCCTGTGACACACAAAATGGAAGTATGCATGGGACCCACTTACTCTCTTTTCACCCACTCCCTCTTTTCTCTCTATCTCTCTTACTTTAAAAGTACTTTACAAGCTTCATACTTTAGAAGATTTAAACTTAGCTTTGATACCACAACAAAATGTCTAATTTTCTTATTATTTTAAGAGTCAAATGACATAGGTATTTATTCAGACAAGGAGATGCTATTCTATGAAATAAAATTGGAAAGACAAATCTCCTAAAATTAAGGATTAATTAATCTCCTTAAACAAGCATAATTCCTAGGGTCAGACTATCAACACTAATTACAATGATTCTAACAATTACAATAATTACAATGATCTCTAACACAAACTATAATGCATATCTAAAAATCCTAAACATGCATGCATCTTGCTCACATAACATGGGTATAGCATGTTTCTACATCATGCCGCATTCATAGGTTATCTGATAGAAAGGAATGTGAAACATCATTCATTTTAACTATTAATCAACCTCTAAAATTTTCTAAAATTGGAGGCTGTCCAAATTTCAACATTGCTTAATCATGCATTGAATCCATCCACTCAAGTTTCTTTAGTTATTTTGGCGAGTGAAAAGTCAGACATTAAGATAAACCCCCAAAAAATGGCATAGTGATATTAACCACACCAAACCATTAAAACTATCGTAATAGAGTCAGGGAAGCTAAGAGAAATTTTCAAAATAAAAGAAGTTTGGCTTTTTGAAATGTTACAATTTCACAGATAACTGAGATTTTTTGTTTCAGGATAAAATACAGATACCTAATATTTAAGACTGAGATCAACCGTGCTTAATGTGTAAAAGGAACAATTACTTAATAAAGTGCATAGTACAGACTAAAAGAAAGGAAAGTTGATGTAGGACCAATAGAGGAAAAGGAAAAAATGAGAGAAATAGAAAAATGGGGGAAAAATAGGAGAATCAAAGAGATAAAGGGGGAGGGACAAAGTCAACACTGATAATTTTATTCCTTCAGGAAAACTGTTTGAAAAGTCCAAAACCACAAAAACCAAAGGTTTAGAAAGGAAACTAAAAACACATGCTTAAAACAACAAACGAAATAGTAATATAGAGTATCCCTAATTTAAGCCTTAATTGATGGCTTAATTCTTGATTTACTACTAACTACCCATATCATTGATCATATCACTCCAAAATATTCTCTCCTGATTTTTCATAAAAAATCTTTGTTAAATTTTATTTATGTCATAATTCCAACAAGATTCTTTTGACTTACCATAAAACAACAAGAAATTGACTTAAAATCTTAGAAACACCGATACGCCAAATTTGGAGCCGTACCCGTACGGGATACGTATCCAGTACAGATACGCGTACCGTACAAGTACAAAAGTATCCGAAACGTTTCTTTGCGTATCGAAACGTTTCGAAACGCTTCTTTGCGTACCGAAACGTTTCAACAAGGCTAAGAAACGGCTCCAAAACGTCCTTGAAACGGCGGTGAAACGTTTTTTTTCCTTAAACGACTTCGTTTCGTCCATCATTTAAACCCCCAACCCTCAAACGCTTCGGTTCTTCTCCCTCAGCTTCAGTTCTTCCTCGCCGGCTACTTCTGGTGCTGCTGCTTCTCACCGTGTGTTGCATACCCTGCTATATCATCTTCTCCGGCGACACCTTCCGTTCCTCTGTCATCTTCTCCAGCCAATCACAGGTGCATCTTCTTCTCCGGTGGCAAGGTTTCTGTTTTCAAATTTTTTTTTTTCAAAAACTTGAATGACAGAGAAAAACGAGCCTAGAATCTTGTAACTTGGCTGATAATTTGTCTCCCCTGCTTGTGTTTCAATTCATTCCTGTGATATGTGCCTCTGTTTGCAGAAAATTAAACTAGAATGTTCTGGGTTTGTGATATCTGATTTCCCCTATTCATTATTCAACCATTTAAGCGTAGCAATCAAAGGAGGTGGAATAATGACTCTTTACAAGGATAACAACAATGGCTACAATTTGTAAGTTGATGAAACAAAATAGGACTCACCTAATTTTGATTCCTCTGCTCATTAATTGATTAATTATTTCATTCACTAATTATACTTGATTAATTAGTTTTTAATGTATTAGATTATTGAATATATATATATATATATATATATTTTTTTTTTTCTCGTACCCGTATCCTAAAATTTTAAAAATTAACGTATCGCACATATCGTATCGTGTTGTACCCGATACGCGTACCCGTATCGGTGCTTCTTAACTTAAGATTCTGAACAATAATTTTCAACGAACGTCAAGAATCATCTAATCACATATAATTACACAAATATGATCAATTTTCTATTCACTGTTTCACAACCCTCCTCCCTTTATAACTAGAGAATTCTTAAAAATTTATAAAGGAATTTGGAAAAAAAAAAAAAAGTCAATTATGCTATAAAAACTAAATCTTAATCCTTTATATCACATAA
Organism: Erythrophleum fordii; assembly: GCA_032878935.1. Lineage (NCBI taxonomy): Eukaryota > Viridiplantae > Streptophyta > Magnoliopsida > Fabales > Fabaceae > Erythrophleum > Erythrophleum fordii. The sequence goes on from JAVQMF010000029.1 coordinate 7,778,654, forward strand.
CAGATGCTAGTAGAAAGCAATAGGTAGGTACCCGTTTTTGTACAATCACTGAGGCACATAATATACTACAAAACACAGTATTTAAAGCATAGAACCAGTTAATTATCTAACCAAATAATGAATATACTTACAGGAAGGGTTTCCCATATTGCTTCGTCACTCATATTTTCATCATCTCCAGGCATTAAAGCCCTACACATCCTATGTAAAGTGAAGAAAATTAGAGAAATGACATTCCAATTTCTTGACTCTTCAGAATGGAAGAAGCTACATATATATAGGAGATCCCAAACTACCAAGTCTGCCAGTTGATCCCATGAATTAAGCAAGCATAAATGGCAAAAATAAAAGCAACATAAATTCAGAAATCAAGGCTAGCCGAAAAAGGAAATTACAGGACTAACTATTTTCAAAAATAAATCATATGCTTCACATAAAACATGTGCTTAATCAGGCCATAAATGAAAAGATCACATTTGAATTTCAAATCATAACTGAGGATATCAGAGTCGAATTTCAACATTCCCTTTCATGTTGAGAACAGCTTGGAGCTAACATTGCCAATCTTCTTCTTCTTCTTAATTATTCCCAGCTACGGAGTCTCATCATTTTTTTTCTTTTCTTCTTCTTGCTCTTTCTCACCTCACTTTGCTATGAGTTTTGGTTTTGGGAATTCTCATGATTACCACTAAAGTATGGTTTTCTCATGCTAACCACTAATATATTTGATCATTCGGGCCTTGTAGGCTTTGATATCATGAAGAAAAATGGCACAAGGATGCTGTTTTTCTTCTTAATATTTTGAGTAATGCATACAGAGGGAATAAATAGGGACTATGACCACAGGGCAGTCACTAGAATCACACAAAACAGGGAAATAGAAGACAATAAATGACAATAAAGTAGTACAAAATCAAGGAAGCAAAAAAGGCAAGATTAACTTCAGTTGAATTTCATAAAATCAATGAAAAAACTCACAGATCTTGTGAGATTCAAGCCTAATGGCTAGAATCAAATCCACAATCAGATCCACGGATTTCATGGATCTCCAACATAAAAACATATATTTATCACTAAAGCAAGAGCATAAATCTAATATAATTGCAACTTTCAGCAATAATTAACTATCATGGGATAGAACCATGTTTAATTTATTAATAATTTTATACTTCTCAACTATCAAATGATGTGCTAAAAAGCAGACGCCAAATTGGTGAGTTAGAGTACAAGGTTTTAATATAAATATCGATGAAATTTGATAATTACCTGATGTTATCAATCAAAATTGCCACCTCAAAAGCCAATAGGGGTAAGAAGACAATCTTTAAATTTACCACTGCATCATTGAAATGCACAATAATTTAAATTTAGGCATCTGAAAAATCAACAAATTCTTAAGAGAAAACCACAGTTTATCTTGATGTCAAGAATACAGGGCTCAATACCATGAATGATAGTTATGCCACAAGAAATTTTGCCTACCAGAACTGATCTCAAGATGTATACAAAGGAGTAGCTCAAAAGCAACAAGTAAAGGTGTTGCTATGATGGCATGACATGGAGCCCACTGCCCATACATAAAATTTGTTCTTCAGTAACAAGTATCTATCAAAGAACCAATTTCCAATTTTCTGCAAAATTTATAAAGATAATATCATCCAACAAGAATTTCTTACATGGCGATCATGAGGCATTGAAGGAGCAGGCAAGGAAAACCTGCCTCGTGCTACAACAGCATGAAAAAACCATAGAGGTGAAAATATGGTCCTGGCAAATAGAAAAGAAAAGCAAAATGTAACTACAAATGGGAAAAGTTATGGCATCAATTAATTAAGTCCACCTCTCAATAACATTTCAAGAGTAAATCTGAATAATGCACCTCACTTGCACCGAATGACATCAAATGTTTTCTTCCTCTTCATTGGTTAATTTAAGCACACAAAAGTGAACAGTATATTTAAGAAATTAAACATTTCCTGAGAATTGCTAATTTGAATATACTTTTGTTTATTTATATCATATGATGCAATTGCTCATCTGGAAGATAAATAATGAAAAAAAAAATGCGATCAAACAATCTTCCGTTTTGCTATGAGTTAAACCTTTCAATCAAAAGGACTGCACTCATGCATAACTAACAAGACTAATCAGTTCATATTCAAAAACAATGATGGCATGAACTTGTTTATGATTTATCCTCAGTGGTATATTTTGATAAAGAAAAGTACCAACCAGAAACCTTAGGTTTGTCGGGGAGGACAGAGGTGTTTGGGGGGACGAAGTGGGGTCATGGGTTGGCCTAGGGTAGGCAAAATACTCTAACCATTGTTTGGATTGTTTAAAAGTAACGGAGTGGAATGGATTAGGATGAGTTTCCAAACTCCCTCTGCCCACCCCACACCCCAATTTGGCAATTTCCGAACCCCTCAACCAAATTGGGGGGGCTTGGGATCGTTAGCTTCCTTTTATCTTTTCAATTACTCTTTTACCCTTTATCATCCAAATATTCTTCACTTACCTTTTCTTCTATAAAGGTAACATTGAAAACTTATACCTCAAACCCACCTAACTCCATTAATAACATAGTAACTTCCAAACAAAGGAAAATGGGTTAACATCCCTTTTTCATTAAATTTCCAATCAACTGAATGGGAACTCTCCCTCTTTCCACCCTACTTGATCCTTCCCCACTCCATTTATGAACACTCCACTCCACTCTCTGTAAATCTCCCAAACAAGCCCTTAAAAAGAATTACTTAGTTACTTAGTGCATTCCGGTTCTCAAAGATAAAAATCTTTTGCAGAAGTGAAACACTTGGTGAGGAGAATTTGTGCAAGACAATGAGGCATAACACAGAATTTTGCAATTTGCATTAAGATATTGAAATAGAAAACTGTCAGATGATCTCATTCAATAGACAGTAAAAAAGCTGATATAAAATTACATCATATTTTACGAAAGTTTTAGTAAATAAATTAAATCTCATTCCCCAATGGGGTAATTAGATTCTGTTTTCATTAACCTCAGGATCGTCAATATTAAAACATAGGACTCCCGAAAAATTTAAAACAAAAGACAATCAATTTGTTAAGCCACTAAATGCTCAGAGAGAAAGCAACCACCATGAAGTCAGACCAAAAAATGGATGGCCTCACCCCAATGCATTAAAGGGAAAAAATAGAATCATAACATTTCAATTAATGCAATTATGCGACAAATTACAGGGCATGCAAAGGGAGAAAATTACATTTTCACACAAATCTAATTGTGCTGTTCTCAATTAATGAGAGTTTCTTGGGAAAAGAAATAAACATCCTCCACACAAGCATTGAGCCTCAAAAAAGGGAGAGAAACCAGCACAAAAACCATTATATCCACAAAAAGGGCATCCAATGTTGGGACTGGGAGAAATTTTAGAAAAAGGATCCTTATAACAGCACCACCACATAAATAAATATTTCAATTTAATCATTGTTTAATGTTTGTTTTTCTACTTCTATTTTCTGGGCAACCAAACAGAAATTGAAAGAGATAATACAAAACAAGCAAGAAAAAACAAAAACTCACCACCATGAGTAATGAACGACATGGTCAAGCTTGAGAACAAGCAGCAGCGTGAAGGAAAAGAGAAAGCCATGGGCAACAAAAGCTAGCAGAGACTTGACCACCCTCCTCCAACTCATCATTCTCCTCCGAACCAGCATTCCCGGGAACCAATTGCAAATAGAGAGAAAGCAAAGCCCCAACAAAAAACAAAAAACAAAAAATTCCAGAAGACAGACGCACACACCACTATCTCACTTCACCGGTTCTTTCTCTGTTTGTGGAAAATTTGCAGAAGAACTAATTGACAAAAGAATGGCAGAGGAACGAAAGATTCCCCGGAGATTGCAAAGAGAATGTGCTGGAGATTGCAAAGAGACTGTGCAGTTTATTGTGCTTTAGAGAGAGAGAGGAAGACGTTCTCTGTTCACCATTCCGACTTGTCATTCACGCTAACGCCATGCCGTTTTCTTTATTCTGAAATGGCGACACACAAAAACTTCAATGGACGAAAATGCCCATCTTTTTCGTTTATATTACCATGATATTTTTTAAATTTTATTTTTGTTAAATCTTCTTCCAACCATTTGATATTTAAGATTTATAATATTTTTTTCGAAAAAAATTCAATTCAAATTAAAATTAATAAAAAATGACATTACCTCTTACTCTCTGATGTAAATGTAATGTCTGATTGTGGACACCCTGTTCCGTAAAACTGAGATGGGTAAATTTGTCCTTTTCCACAAGCAAATGAAGTCTGTCTCTTTAATCTACCAACTCAATGGATTTTGATCCCCATTTTGATTTTCTATTTTATCCATTTATTTACAGATATTTTTCTTCGTTGCCCTTTCTATCAAGTTGAAAGATCATTTCTTTATTCATTATAGTAAAAATTTACTTTTTTACTATTATTGATGTAGAAATATAGATAATTGTGAGCTGGTAAGAGAAATAATTTAATATTTTAAGGCCAAAGCCAAACTCCAATTATTGGTTTGGTGATTACTATTCTACAAAAATATAATAATAAATTAGGATTTTAGTATGATCCTATATGAAAATGAATCTCGATATGTTTTTTATTGAAAGAATCGAGGTAAGATAAGAATGGTCATGTCAACCGTATTTTTATGAGAAAACGACATTGAAGGATTTTAATTTTATAAAATTAATATAAAATAATTTTAGAAAATGAAACTTTTTTTATGTTCAAATGACTGAAAATTTATTTTATAAATATAAAAATATTTTAAGTATGAGTAATAATTATTGAAATAATAAATAATATTTTTAAAAAACATGAGTAACAACTAAATAATAATAATTTTTATGTTTATATCCAATGATTATAACAAACTAAAAATATTTTTATAATTTTAGAAAAACTATGGTATAACTTTATAAAGATTATATTATAATTTTAGAAAGTAAAAGTTTCATCTAATAGTAATAACAAATCAAAAACGCTTTTATGATTTCAAGAGGAGCTCCATGATGTAATTTAAAAAGTACTAAAGATATTTTCATCTTTACCTTTTAGCCTTTAAAAAATTTTAATTTTTAAAGTTATTTAATATCAATTTTAGAAAATTAAAATCCAACGAGATATAGAATCCAAAATTTACAAATGAGAACGTATACTTAAAGTAAATGCTTGATATTCAAAATCTATCAATATTTTATTTAATTAATAATGTTATTAGTTATTATTTAAGTTTAAATTTTTCATTTGATAATTAATATTAATAGCTCATCAAAAATGATCTAAAATTTTTGTATAATTAACGGATCTTCTGTTGGATAATATGAAGCAAAAATAATCTGATTTTGTCCTAATTTTATTCCATAATCTTTTTAAATTTAAGTTACTTTTTGAAATGTTGTTTAAATTATGCAAAAAAGAAAAGTATTTACTTGAACTTAAAAAAAAAAGGTCTAAAGTGATGTTGTAATCTATGTCTTTAGCCAAAAAATTATGAGATGAATTGAGTGCACGTATATCCAAGAGTTGTTTTGTGCATATATTGAGCGGTAGATACATATATGTATGTGTGTGTATATATATAATCTGATTCTTAATGATTGAATGAATGTTCATTTAGTACATATAAGAATTTTTTGTCTTTAGCCTTGTGAACAAGAATTTATTTAGAATTAAAACAAGTATGAAGAGAAGGAGATGAGAAATATGTATATAGAGGTTGTTTGAGTTTAGGTGGGGTGATGTTTCGACTTTCGATCAATTATTTGATATAGGGGAAGCCTTATTGAATACTTCATGCCCATAATTTTATTTTTGGGTTCAGTGCCTAACCACTCATTTTTAATAACTTTCACTTTTTTTTTTTTGCAACGTGGGCTATTTGTGATTTTTTTTATTTTTGTCAAGAATAAAAATCCTTGGACTTTATTTGGGTTGAAAAGAAAGAAAAGACAATTTTATGGTAATACTTTTTGGGGATTTTGACCACAGTAGCTTACAGGAAGGTTTGAATTCTTAGAATGCATTGTTGCCACTTTAATTTCTCTAGATACATTACCATATTTAAAAAAAAAAAACCTTTTAAGGTTTGCAACTGTATCTTATTTTTAAAAAAAAATTAAATTTTTTGACCTATTTTAAAAAAATAAATAAATTTTTTGAAATTTCTTTACAGGCTATCCTGTGTGTCATGGTTGAGACAACCGTGTCTCTTTGTACTGCGTGCCAGGGTCAAGTCATTTGATCCTGACACATAGATAATATTGCTAATGCGTAATTGGTGAAACCAAATTACGCTATCATGTAGCAATTTCCCAATGGACATAGTAATTATCTGAATTTTTTAATCGTTACTTATTTTCTCTTTAAATATGGCGCTGTTCTTCTTCCCCTAAGCATTCCTTCTACCATTTTTTTTCATTCCACGCTACTTCTTTCTTCTTCGTCTTCTTCATGTATTGCCTTTTGGTTGATGTTTGCTTCCTTCATCCAACTTCGAAAGTAAGCAAGATTTTACTGCCACAGAGATAATAACCTCCTTCAACAGTTTTGGATCAGTTCAAAGGAAAAAAGATAAGTAGAAGAAGAAGTGATCCCAGAGTCATTACAAGAGAAGGAAGATAACAAGCAAAAGTGGTCCCTGAGATTCTGATCTGGTATGAAAGTACTTAATATAAAATTTTTTATTAAAAATATAAATTTGTTGTCAATTTAAAATTAAATATTTGTAATTTATGTATGTGGTTAATTTAAATTGTGGAATGATTATTTATATTTGTGTTGTAAAAACTTAGTTGTAGTTGGGAAAGAAATTGTAAGGTTTGGATAAAATAGCCTAGAAAAATAATAATTTATATTTTTTAATGTAAGAAGATGAAGTAAATTTTAAAAATATTTGATAAAGGTTGAAAAATAATAAATTTAGAAAAAAAATTTACTATATTGTAAAAGAAGTTTGTAAATATTAAATGTTATAATGGGTAAAAAATTTGGAAAAAATATTATGAAAAAATGTTGTAGAAGAAGATTATAAAAAAATGAAAAAAGTGATGAGGAATGTTAGGGAAAAATAAAAGTGAGGCATAAAATATTGTTGAAGAGTATAGGAGGGAAAAAATTTTACAAGCATTGTATATTTTGGAAACATATAATAAATACAAAAAAAAATATTATAAATGTGTGAATTTTAGACCAAAAGACAGTATAAGAAGAATATTTTGTATATTTAAAATTCACAAATTAGGTTAAGTGTGTATTTTAGATCAAGCATTATTTTTTTAGTTTTTTAATAATAAAAATTATTAATAAGAAAAAATATAATTGGTGAAATTGTAATTAATAATTTCAAGTTGAGATAAATTTTGTCTTACAACAAATTGTTTTTGTTTCTACTTATGTTTTGAGATAGAAGTTTTATTTTTTTTATTTTTTAATAATAAAATTACCTTTATTACTATTAAAAAAATTCTAAAACTTGGTCAAACATTTTATTTCTAAAATATGTACCTTTTAAAAGAAATATCTAACTTTTTTCTCTACTCAAATAGTTTGTCCAAACAAGCATCTTGTTTAATACTTAAAAAGGGATGTACTTTAGTAGTTAAGTCATGCATTAAACGAAGGTGAATTGTACTTGATATAAAGAAAAAGTTTAAGAGAAAATTATAAATTATAAATTTAAGATTTTAAATTGTATAATCATTTTAAAATATTATAAGATTAAAATTTAAGGTCCTTCAATATCAATATTTTTAATTTGAGGTCTTAATTATAATATTCTCAAGCAATTGAAATTTTGTGTTCGAAAATCTTTTAAAAGACTTTTAAAATTTAAATTTTTTCAATCATTAATCTAAAATTTTGAACTATAATCTAAAATAATAAATGTTATTTTAAAAAAGATATGAAGAGATATTGTAAATAAATATTAAGATATGGAAAAAAAATGAGAAAAAAATGTTAAAGAATGTTAGGGAAAAAGAAAAGTGACGCCAAAAAAATATTGTTAGAGTATGAAATGGAAAAAAAATATTAAAGGACTAATATGGAAAAAAATAACAAGGAAACAATTTTAAATATATATTATGAAAAAATTTGTAGCAGAAGATTATAATATGGGAAATAGGAATGAAGAAATGGAAAAAGTGATGAGGAATGTTAGGAAAAAATAAAAGTGGTGAGTCATACAAAAATAGTGTAATAATAAGAAAAATGAAAGTGAAAAAGTACAAAATAAAAAAAAATGTCAACATATCAGTATAATATAAAATAGTAATGAAATAATAATTTATAATCTTTCTACTCTAGTTTGGATGTTAACAATAATATTGATTGGGCAGGCAACATGAATAACGGAAATGAGGTTATATGTATATATGCAAACGGGCAAATATGCAAAACTGAAGAGGGTGCAACATTTATTGCAGATACAGTTGACGTAATAATGGTTGATTATAACATTTCGCTAGAGAGGTTAAGACAAGAAGTTGCCGAACAGTTATAGTTTAACTCAAATCAATATGTGCCTGACTTACTATATAGACATCCAGTGTCATTGAGGCCCATAAAATATCGAGCATGTACATTAAGGAGGGACGTCAATGTCCAAGCTATGTGGGTGGCAAATGCAAAGTTTCTATCACAGTTGGGTTCAGTAGAATTGTATACAAAAATATTGTCGAGACACATTGACTTAAATATGTGAACTCAAGCCACAGTTGAAAATCTGTCAGATCCCCTTCCATCATCCAGCCACGATAACGTCACCAACAAGCAGCTTGCCTTATTTATGAAGTACTTTACAGGTAGTGGTGAATATCCACCAATTGGTTCGATTGACTATACCTCTCATCCGAGTTCATCTTGTTTGCCAGTTGATGATATCTCGCACCCGTATTCGTCGCATGAACCAATTGGGTCCTCCTTTTTCCTCCAGAATAGACAGAGGACATAATGGATAAATTTGAGGTAGATGATGAATATGATGCTACTTCTTACGATTGGCAGGACGATAGTTATACAGATGATGATGAAGACACTGATTGTGTAGATGTCATCCTAAATCCAGCAACTCCCATTAATATTTATGATGACTCAACGGTTACGTTCCTTGGATAAGTAGCTGCAGATGGTGTGAGAGTTTCTGACTATGCTAAAATGGAGGAAGCAGTGATAAACATTAATAATAGCTAAGAGTTACATGTAGGCATGCTATATAATGATCAGCGAGCTTTTCGTCAAGCAATAAAGATATATTCAGTTCGCATACATCACACTTTTAAGATGTACCATTCCTCTAAAAGATATGTAAAATACAGGTGTCTTCAATATGAAAAGGGGTTATGCAAATGGAAGGTTAGAGTCTATTACTAAAAGAAAGAAAATCATTGGGAGATAACAAAATATAATGGGCCTCATACATGTGTTTCAGCATCTTTGTCACAGGATCACCCGAAATTAGACTCCAATGTTATTTCAGTATACATTGTATCTATGGTGACTGAGAATCCTGGGGTGTCAAACTGAGAGGTCATTGAGCGGGTCCATTCGATATTTAGGTACAATGTCACGTACAAGAAGGCCTGGAAGGGCAAATATTAAGCCATCTCACATGCATTTGGAAATTAAGAGAAGTCTTATGCTTTGTTGCCTAGGTGGCTGGCTGCTATTCAACATTTTATGCCGGGCTCCTATCATGACTTTATGCATAAGGAACCTGTACAGACTAGCATTGCTAATGGTGAGTCTGTCATATTTTATCAAGTATTTTGGACCTTTAGGTCGTGCGTTGAGGCATTTAACTACCTGAAACCAATAGTCCAAATAGATGGAACTTTCCTTTACGGCAAATATAAGGGAACCGTATTAATTGCAAGTACACAAGATGGTGAAAGGAATATTGTTCCACTTACTTTTGTAATAGTAGAAGGGGAAACTTACGAAACATGGGCATAATTTTTGTTTAATCTCCGAGCACATGTCATGAAAGAGAAAAATGAGTTTTGCTTGATTTCTGACCGTCATGCTAGTATCTTAGCTGCTGTGTCCAACAGAAGCATAGGGTGGCAGCCTCCATAGGCTTATCATATGTTTTGTCTTCGACATTTGGCTAGTAACATCAATAAAAAATTTAGACTTCAGTGACTTAAAAAACAATTTGCAAAATTGGTACATCTTATTATCATTTAACCTTGTAATTATTCATTTAATATGATGATACAGTTTTGTCAAAATTACTTTTTTTTGTTCCTTTCTATGTCCAGGTTATCTGTATGAGCAGTGCAAAGTTGATGAAGAATTAGCTCACATACGACGACTCGACTCACATGCTACTAATTGGATTGAGGAGATACCTAAGGGTCAATGATGTCGGGTGTACGATGTTGATGGAAAACGATGGGGCCATATGACAACAAATTTAGCAAAGAGTATAAATGCAGTTTTTTAAGAGGTTAGATTCTTATCTGTGCTCGGGTTGGTTCGGGCAACATTCTACCAGTTAACCAGATATTGGGTCCAGCGAGCTGAGAAGGCAACTACACAACTTCAAGCAAGAAAAGTCATAGCTGAGGATATCAGATTAAAGTTGGCAATCAGAACTCAAAGAGTATCAACATGTGCAGTTCGTGGATTTGATAAACATGGGTCGACGTTGGAGATTGAGAAGCCATATGATCCAACTAATCAATAATTTGGCCGATCTGTAAAGTCAACTTAATCAGCTGTACTTGCGATTGTAGTGAATTTTAAGCTTTGAAATATCCTTGTTAGCACGTATTAGCAGCCTGTGCTCACGTTCGAGTAGACTACATACAATATGTAGATCAAGTGTTTCGATTAGAGACTATTTTAAAGGTTTATGAGAATGAATTCTGCCCTATTAGAAGTGAAGTGTACTGGCCCCAAGTTCAAGGACCAACACTTATTCCAGATCCTACAATGACACGTGGCAAAGGTCGACCCAAGGCAAGTCAAATTCGAAATGAAATAAATTGGCGAGAATCCTTAAGAGATCTACCACGATATGCTTTGTGTAGGCAGATGGGTCATAACTGTGCAACTTGTCCTTCGCGTTGCCCCTCGAACGCATAGCTTTTTACTTTGTTAGTTGTTTTTTTTTTTCAGCTGGTGGATTGTAGCTGCATTGTATTGCTATGTAATTTTTCATGTGCTACGTATCTAATTATGAACTATTCAGCAGTGGATGTTACGTGTTTTGCTGTTGTTGTCAAAGATGTTGCTTTCTATTATTCAATCCATTTCATTTTGCTCTTATCTACTATTTGTGTTATTATCTTATCATATGCTTTGTTAAGAGTTCGCTTGTTACGAATTAACTTATGTATTTATCAAATATCTTACTATAAGTTTTAGCTTAATATTATCTTATACCTTTTGCAGTATAGAATTATGTCAGGCCCAAGGCACATTGTTCATCTAGGCCCAAAGGACAAGTCATTATTGTATTTGCAGACCAGACACGTCTCTCAGGCAGTGTGGCTAAATAGGATATGTTATTACGGTATTGTGAAATTTTTCCTCTTTTCCTATTCTATCATTACAAATGGATAAAACTTTTTTTTGTTTAATAGCCAGATCGCATTTTTCGACTACATTGAGTTGCACATGGCCTACGATTAGAGTCTCCTTCACCAGATATAGTGCCACATCTTAGAGTCGCTGGCTTCTATGGGGTGTCTTATCTCATAGCACTTGATTTTAATGCAGCCTTTGTTTCAGCACTCGTTGAGCGATGGTGGCCTGAGACACATGCTTTCCATATAACGCAAGGCGAGTGTACCATTACACTACAGGATGTAGCAGTGCAGTTAGGTCTTCCAGTGGCAAGTCTCTTTATCATTGGTTCACTGAACTTTAATTGGCGAGGCGTTTGTAGGATTCTTCTTAGGATTGAACCACCAGAGGAGGAATTTTATGGCCAGAGACTTAGTATTACTTGGCTCGCCAATCATTTTGAGGCACTTCCAGAGAATGCGGATAAGAATGATATACTATATTTTGCACGTGCCTATATATTACGTCTGATAGGTGGAGTCTTCATGCCAGACAGGTCAGGACATAGAGTTCCCCTTATGTACCTGACATTCCTCCAAGACCTCCAAGTAGCAGATCAGTTCAGTTGGGGCTTCGCAGTGTTGGCATACCTCTATAGAGAATTGTGCAATGCCATTGATTATAAGAAGGTCAATATTAGTGGCTGTCTAACATAACTTCACTTGTGGGCCTGGGATCAGTTTCCTAGGCTAGCCCCTGAAAGGCTCCCACCTCTAGACCTTCAGCTTGATGTGTACGATGTACTCCCTCTGCTTATTTATAGGTATGAATCCTATTGCAAGCTAAATGCCTACTACATGGTTCATGTTACTTATATAAATCAGGATTAACAATTATTTTCATTTACATCTTACAGGTGGAGGAGTATGGGTCAACATCCACGTCTGAGAAAATTAGCAATACAACATTATAGAGTATTGTTAGACCAGATGAGAATTGATGAGGTTTAAAACACTTTTCTACTGGCTTGTTGCTTACTTACCTTAGTTATATTATATCCTTACATATTTTATTTCATTATTTGTAGATCATATGGCATCCATATGATGCAAATGATGTACGACAGTTGATACCTGATTATTGCCTGGTCTTCTCAGATATTTGGCTTGCATCTGTGCCACTCATTTGCTTTCACATTGTAAAGTGACATCATATTGATTGTGTTCTCCGACAGTTTGGTCGGCTACAGCCAATACCGCATGCTCTCTATAATTTAGAAGAGGTTCATACACTTACTCTCAAAGGCAAGATTCATTTGGACTAGCAAAAAGAGTATGAGAACTTCATACATGCTTGGTGGAGTTAACAAGATACTTTATCACTTACACTAATATTATTAGAGCCTCTAGATCGTTCTTCAGAATATATGAAATGGTATTGGATGGTTACCCGTTGGTGGGTCCATCCCATTAGTGGTGCCCAGGGTTTTGTAGTAATTGTTAAAGATGTAGCACAGTTATTTTATTACAATTTTTTATACTTATTATATGTAAGACTTTCAATTTTCTTTGACAGGCTGATGTTGTTGATCACTTATGAGTTCTTGCTATAGATGACCGCTCACCGTTAGGTCTTGCTGTGGTCACCGATTGTACTAGTATACTCGATGTACTTGGTCAGCATCGAGACATGACAATTTCTCAAGCTGCTCCTCCTACCCCTCAATTGCCAAGGCCACAGTTTCCTCTACCTCGCACAGTAAAGATAGCTCGCGGTTTTATGTCTACTAGAGAGCCCATGGTGGACGATCAACTTTATTGTGATTCCACCCCTGTGTTGGCACTGCATCTGTAATGCCTGGTCCTTTTTTTCACACATCCACAGAGATGCAAGTCTACTCTGATGCCGTTGAACCAGCTTTGTCCCCATCGACACAGACACAAATACATCATGACACTACAGGTCCATCTTCTTCCACGGCGACACAAACCCATCATGACATGGTAAGTCCATCTTTTTCCACGCCACCCATGCATTTTGTTGATTTTGGAGGTGTTAGCTCTTTATTTTACATGCCATGCGGTTCCGTCTCTTTTACTATCTTCGCAGACCAAATAATGTCTGCTTTTGAATTTGCTTTTGGGTCCTCTCCATGCATTGGATCACAACAAACGGGATATATCACACCCCATCAGCCAATTCCTTCACTTCAATCTCCCCAGTTGAATGTGAATCCTGTACCCTACTAATAGAGAGAAGAAGAAGGAAACAATGATAACGAAGAAGATGAAGATGAGGTCAATAATGATGAAGGCATTGAGTAAGAGGGTGAGGTACAACAGGTAGAAGATGAAGACCATCCTGCCCAACAACGAGGTCAACAATTAGGAACACGAACTCGATGTGGCACAGGTAGCCATTTCTTTTAAACTTTCTATATTTCTCACTTCTATGTTTTCTCCTAAAAAAATTGAATTATGTTAATTTACTTAACATATTTCATCACATATGAATGAACAAAAAGTAATGATGCTATTACATGTATTTACAAATATCAAGATAACATGTAATTAACGACGCTACAAAACATTAACAACATATTATCAAAAAAAATTTAATAACAAAGATTAAATTAAATAAACTTTAATCCACAGGAGCTTACTTCCAAATTAACGTCTAAGTAAGACTATGGTAGTAAAAAGAAGCGATACCATGACCAAGATAAGGAATGTTAACTAAAATTTGCGCAAAAACAAAAGACACGGCACAAAAACAAGTGAAGCATCTGTGCCGATTAACATGAAAGCATAATTGCGGTATCCATTTGTCTCTCAAACATTATTTAGTTCTATTTCTGTTCCTTCTGTTGTTTATTTCTCTTTTTTCTTTCCTTTACTTTGCATGCCATGCAATCCATTATGAAAAAAAAAAATTAGTATTCAGTGTTAGATGTTGCATGTCAACTATTTATTATCATTTTCTAACCATTTTAGTCTTACTTTCAAACCATAATAAAAATATTATTAAATTATAATTACAATAATACAATAGACATTATATAACAAATTTTTGAAACCTTTTCATTTTTTGTGAACATATATGTACAACCTAATGTATCCTAAGTTTCAATTTTGCTTGCGGCCCAGCTAAAATATCATTCAACTTTACATAAAATTAATTTTTTTGTCCATCAATCTTTAAATTATAAACTATTGCTTTATTAATATTAACTAATTTATTATCTGTGGCGTTACTTGCTTTACTCAAAAAGCACATTTAATATGTTTTAAAATTATTTATTATAAAAAATTTTAAAAACACTCACTCAATCGCATAATATTAAACTATAACAATTATATACGTATTATATTATTATTATTAAAATATTATATATTTATCACACTTTAATTTATATAATAATAAAAAATGTAATAACTTATACATAAATTTCTTTTATAGAAATCACATCGAAATATTAACAAAAGAATATAAAAATTTTTATATAAACATTATTGAAGTGTTATAGCAAATTTTTAATTGAAAATTAAAATATTCTTACCATTTTTTAAATAAAAAATATAAATATAAAAATGATTCCCTCCTAATGTATTTTCCTAAAAGTCTTTTATTTACTTTTTAAAATAAATTAAATTATTTAAGAAATGAATATAAAAATTTTTATGTAAAAATTATTTAAGTGCTATAGAAATTTTTAAATTTAAAATTAAAATATTCTTTCCATTTTTGAATATAAAATATAAAAATTTGAATATAAAAATGATTCCCCCGACGCATTTTCTTAAAAGTCTTGTATTTAATTTATTTTAAATTATTTAAATGGACATGGTTGCAAACCAACCATGTCCAATAAAAAAATTTATTTATTTATAATATGGACACGGTTGCTTTCCAACTGTGTCCTTAAAAAAATTAAAAAAAATATTTGTATTGTATCCAGAAAAATTAGATTAACGGCTGTGCATTAGGCGGATTATAAAATTTAAACAATATATTTGAGTCATAATCCCATACTTCTTGCTTAATATATTAAAGATTCTATTTTTTTAATATTGTCTAAAAAAATTAAGTTTCAAATTAGTAAAATAAGATATTATTATTTTTTACCAATTAAACTTACCCTTCTTTGGATATAAATTGCAAATTCAATTATATATTAAATTATTCATTAAACACTAATTAATGATACAACACAAGTGATGGTATCATACCAAATAACATTTTTATGCATGCCCTTAAAGCAGTATATTGTAGCCCTCTAGAAATATAATATTTTTTTCCAATTTTAGTTACACACTTTCGTAGAGAGTTTGCATGATATGGGGGAGAAAATGCTATAATTTTTTATTCTATCTTTTTAGTAGTGAAATCTATAAATTTGTGTTCGATGATTTTTTTCATTTAATAAATGTGCCTCGTGTGTTTTGGCAAACACATAAGGGAAAGTTTTTTAAGATTTCTTTTTTTTTGGTCAAATAATTTTTGGAGCTTTTGTCTCTGTAAAAAAATTTATTTGAAAAGTTTTGAGAGAAAAATTTTATTTTGATCCTAGATTAATAAGTGTATTTTTAATTTAATCCTCATCAGATCATTTCTTTTAATTCAGTTTCTTAGTTATTAAAATACTTGCAATATTGTTCTTTCATTTCATCTCCATAAAAAATTGAACACCAAATCTAATAACAAGCTTATTTGTAAGTTATTCGTTTATTTGGCACTACAAGCTAACTTTAAATTTGGCATCAACGTTGCAAGTATTTTAATAATTAAAAGACTAAATTAAAAAAAAAACTAAAGATGAGCAAATTAAAAAGTCATCTATTTATTAAGGACCTAAATGAAGTTTTCCTCAAATTTTAACATCTCTTAGACTTTAATTATTATATTTTTTAATATAAAATATTTATTAAATTTTACAACATATATTTTGTAAGCGTGGATATTCTTAGCTATTTTATTCAAATAATTCTTATTATATTTTTTCTAACAGATAATAAAATAACTTGTTAAAAAAGTCACGTTATTTCCAAATAAGAACTAGTGGGTTAGTTGGGATTTCAAAAACATAACAAACATATGATGGAGATTTAATTGACTTGTAGTCCATTAGTGGGAAGAGCAAGCAAAAAGGAAGGTTCACTAGCATGAAATAAATTAAAATCCAAGGGAGTAAGGTCAAACTTCACTTTAGTTTGCTATGGGAGGAAACCAAATGATGAAGGCAAAAGCCACGGGAAATGCTAACAAAGTGTATTGTCTCTGTCCCAACTAGACAATGAATTCCCAATTATATCCATATGATATAATGGTAGGCCTTGCTTTCTCAAAACATATATATTGGGCTAAAAGGAGAAATTTCAACGCCATGAACTTTTTCTTAGCAAGAATGCATATTTACCTTTCACAAAATGACCAAGATATTCATATTGGATGAATATTTTTAAATATTTATTTTTTCAAGTTTAGGTATGAGAATTTTATCAAAGAATTTTTAGAATTCAGAGACGAGAATGGGGAAGATGATGCGCATCTCACCCAAGGTCGTGGTATGTGTATGTGTATATATTAATTATTTTGCTTGAGATATATGTTTATTTAGATTAAATAATTTTAAGTTATGTTGATTATGTATTTAGATAATATTAATAGTTAAGACTCTTTTTTATAATTTTACATGAATACATTTTCAGATCATTCCAATTAAGTCGTTTTTAGTGATGTCTGCCGATCATGGTTCCTTTAAAATTGACGTCGCTGATTTTTTTTTTTCAAATATATTTTCATTTTTTTTTTGAAATTTTTTTTTTAAATATGCACAGGTGCTGATGTCCCATCACCCGAAACTTTTCTTTTTCTTTTTTATTTGCTCCAACCTGTGTTGTTGTTGAAGATACACATCTAATATATTTTCATTGTGTCTCATTGGGCTTTTTGATTATTGTACTGCAATAGAAAAAAACATAAGATTGAAAAGCTACGCCACTACAACTTATTTCATAAATATTCAAATTTTTTTATAGAAACCCCAATCCCTTTAATTTTTTTAATAAAAATAAAGTCCGGACATGGAGGATAATGGTCTGCATTCAAGTTATTTAAAAAATATATATATATATATATAAAAGAAATTTTTAGGTTGAAAAAAATTTGATTATGCGAGGAGAGATTTTGGAAAAGGAGGTGACAAGGGAGGATATGTTGGATTTAATTTGCATAACTATTTTTTTATTAAAAATCTTATATATAAAAAAAATCTTGACTACAATTTCTTTTGTCTTATATATTCTAAAGCCAAAGACGTAATTTTTGTAATTTTTTATTTATTTTATATAATCTAAATTCATATAAATTTAATCTAGGTATAACATGCAAAGAACGTTTTATAATTAAAATAATAATTATATAAAAATTCTTTTATATATTATAAATATAATATAATATATTTATGTTATATAATATAAAATATTATATATATAGGCTATTATAATTTGTGTTATAATATTATATATATAAATATTTATAAATGGATTATTGAGAAGGAAAATACCAAAATAAGGTCATGATTGTTATTAAAAAAATATTCCCCCACCTTTTCTTTCTCATTCCACTCACTCCCCGATCCCACCTTCCCCGTCACTCCCCCTCCCCTAATTTAATATTTCAAGTTTTTATTATATATATAAATTATAAAAAATTATAAGATTATAGCAACACATATTTGAAAAAAATATTAGGTGTGTTTATCTTTAATAATAACATAGTGGGGACAAAATTTTTAAGGGAAAAAAAAACTATCCCCAAAGTGAAAAATTGATACCTACATGTATTAAAAAAATATAATTTAAAAAATGAAAAGGTGATATATCTAAGAAAAAAAAAATCAATGTGGCCACCTACATGATAAATAAGGCCTTGTTTGGTATCAACAAAAAAAGTGAAAGTGAAAGGGATTTTTCGATGAAAAGCATTTAGTTGGAGTTAATTGGAAGAGAAAATGGAAAGTGATAAAACTGCAATGAAACTATACATTTTCTTTTGTATTTGACGCTTTTTTTTTTGTGCAGCTTTTTTCAAATGGATGAATAGTGACTATTTTATCCTTCTATTTGTACTGATCAAGCCATTTATTTGTCTCATCTTTTTCATTTACAACAAAGTCTTTCAACATAGTCAGTATTGTTCTCATCAGCATCGTCACAAAAATCATTCGATGTCTTATTTATAGCTCTCTGCTCTTTACCAGTGATTATTAAAAGAAAAGATCTATTGTTAGTCACTTAAGCAGGCATGTTTTGGATCATAAATTTTATAGAATAGTTAACCTATTCTTACCAAGTAAATGTATTTGCACTATTTACATAGAAAATGCATTAAATTTTTTTTTCTTGCATTCATATGGTAATTGGACCTGTGTTTGAACCTTGAGATTATTACTCTTCCATGGCTTGTGAATCTATTGTGTTATTGGTCTTGTGTGTTCCATCTAACTGTTGGGTTAGCAAAGCAATTTTGGGAATTAATTAATTGAGGACTTTTTCTAATACTTAAAATGATAACTTTCACATTTCATCATTTTTAATTTTTATCTTTATAATTATTTCGTAGATCAACTGATTGTAAAAAATGCTAATTATTTCTTTATACTCAATTAAACTTACAATTTTAACTATAAATAATTGCTATTAGCACAACTATTTAATATGATCTCATATTAATTTGATTTGTTCGATTGTGTCTATCTTGTGTTTTGTTGCAACTGAACAAAGCATCAATTATTTCATATTATTCCAACAATATAGATAGTATCATGAATAATTATTGTGCACCATTTGAATATGGATGATATTAGTCGCAATTTCATTCCTCATATACTAGTTTGGTTTTTGCTTGTCATGCAATATAGGTATCAATGGTTGATAAACATGTGGGTGACTGTAGCTTTGAATTATCGTCATCTGAGTTATAAGTCATACATTATTGACTTTCAAGTAAAGCGAGTCCATCTTAGAAGTTAGTGTATAGTAGTAACTCTACATGTTATAACCAACTTAAAAGGTATAGGGCAACATTCGATCGATTTTGTGCCATGCTTGATCAAGTTATAAGATTTAAACCTACGAAAAATATGTCAATTGATGAGTAAGTAGTAGTATTTTTATCCATTCTAACATATCACATTAAAAGTAGATCAATGAAGGTGTACTTTGAAAGATTAGAGAAAATCATTAGTTGATATTTTAACACAATGCTAAATGCAATGATACATTTGGATAAAGAACTAGTCCTTCCGGTCCTTTTTATAAGAAAATCTGAAGAGATTTTTTTGGTCCCAAAATATAAGAAACATGGTATATTTTTTTACTTTATTAAATAGTAAAATTTTTTTAACCCTTCATTTATTATTACACCTAATATACTTAACAATGCATAACTTTTTCCAATGCAAAATGAATATGGGCAAAATAGGAAAGAATTACCAAATTTGAACCTAATTAATGAGTTAAACTGATATTAAATATTTTTCTTGATACCAGTGAAATAGGTTTTTATTTCTAATAAAAAGGGCTAAATGTAGTATTGAAAAAACATAAGCATGTGGCTAAAAACTCAAACAATGAAAACTAGAAATGGTTCAAGATAAAGTGTATAGCAAATAACCTTGATTTTGCTATGATTTTTTGTCACTCTCCTAATTAAACTCTCTTTTTTTTTGAATTATTTTGGTGCATTTGATGGAACACATATTCTAATTCAAGTACCTGTAGTAAACAAGCCTCAATATCATAACCAAAAAGGTTTAATCACTACTAATATTTTTAGTGTATGCTCACGTAATATACAATTCATTTATGTGTTGCCAGGTTAGGAAGGATCTGTGGCTGATAGTTAGGTTTTACAGGATGCATTTAGCCATAGACATGGGTTAAAGATCCCCCACAGTAAGTATATTGATCATTGTCTTCTTTGACATCATATATTCATAATTGCATTCTTTTTTTACTTTTGTTTACTTGCTTCAATGTCTAGACTATTGTTTAAATATTTGTGATTGTATAGGTAAATACTATTTGGCTGATGTGGGTTATACTAATTGCAATATATTTTTTACACCATATAGATAACAAAGGTACCACTTGACTCTTAACCCAGAAACCATCAATGGACTCCATCTGAGAATGCAATGTTTGTCGAATGTCTTGGGAAGTTACAAATGGACCAACAATATACGGTGTATAGTAACTTCAAGTTAGGCCATTTGAAATAGTTGGAAAGGATGATGGATAAAAGAAGCCAAAATTGTGGCCTCAAGAGTTTCTCATATTCAGTTTCGACTGAAGACACTAAAGCAATCATAATTTAAATCATATGACATGGTATATGGTTTCAACACCTCTAAATTTGGATGAGATCTTATATCAAAATGTATCACAGTTGATAAGAATGTGTAAGATGATTATGTTAAAGTAAATTGTGCACTTTTTTCCTTATGTCAATGATGAGGTACTACCCAATCCGTAAATATGCACATTTATACTATGTCATGTGTTTTGTTAGTCCATGAGAATGTGACAGCATTTACATATAGCCATTTTCGCACTTTAAAGATTTGTGCATTGACTAGGGAAATGATAGGGCCAAAGGACAAGATGCGCAAGATATTGGGGATATCACGGATGCATTCTCAAGAGGAAACCATTGTCCTAAAACTGAAGATTTTGTTGACAGTTTATTAGATATGGATGTCGATCAAGAGTTAGCAAATTTTGATGTTGCCTTTAACACCTATTAGAGAAGCTACCTCATCCTCTCAAAAACAGAAAAGGCAAAAGAGTAGTTATGCACAACTATTATTGGAAGGGCTTAAGATATAATTGACAAAATAGATCAATGCTTAACACTCGTTGCCAGAGAACATATGCCAGGGTATCAACCATTTGGCATGTGATACAAACCTTGATTAAAGGTAGTTAATTTATTAGCTGATTTGCTTACAGTGGATGGTTTGACTACGTATGAAGTTTGCTTAGCTCATATACATATATCTCATGACAACAAGCTACTATTGTGCTTTTCCACTATTCCAGATGTTTTGAAGGCATAATGGATCAGAAAGTTAATAGGATAAACCAGCATACCGGTCTTACTTATGAAATAGCTAAACAGACAATGAATTCTTTTTGGCTGATGTTTACTACTATTTTATAGATTGCATATAAAGTTACGACTTGTTGGAATGATGTTATGTAACTAATGCAAATTATAGTTTTGCATCACTAAATAATGTGGATGCTTTTTATTGGATGATTGTTAATAACTTGTTGGCTAATAAAGGTTGCTAATTGAACTTTAATCCATCTTATTATATATTGTGGCTTATTTGTTTGTAATATATATAGCTTGTTTCACTTTGTATATGTGTGTTTCTCTGGTTGAGATATATGTTCGTGTGCAGGAAGTGTGGAGGAAAAAGTGATGATATTCAAAAGGATTACTAATTGGTAATGATGAACCTAAGAAAATATGTTATAGAAATTAATATTTTCAAATTGGGTATCATCATACAAAATTTATTTATTATTATCATATAAAATGTAATTATGCATAGTTAATATAAAGAAAACAATTAATCTTATGAAATAAAAATGAAAGACTAATGATACTAACATAAAAAAAATTGAATTTCTTTTAAAAAAAATTACTTAACAAATAAAAATAATGAATTCACAAAAAGAAAAAATAAACTTATAAAAAAAAAACATATCTCAATTTCTTAAAAAAATGTTAATCCAAATAATGAAATTTAAAAAATAGAAAAATAATTCTTAAAAAAATGTTCAAATAATAAAAAAAATTAATCCAAATCATTCAAAGAATAAGGTGAAAAAAAATTCCTACTAGACAAAAACATAGCTAAAATAAAAAAAAAAGTTAATTTAAATAATCCAAAAAAAAAAGAATATTAATGCAATCAAATTACATTCGACCATTTTGCAGTCAAATGTGTTCTGACTACTAAGTTTGAATAAATTACAGTTAAATATGTTCTAACTATAATGCAATTGAATCGTATTTTATAGTTAGAATGTGTTTGACCATTTTGTAGTCAAATGTGCTTCGACTATTATTCAATAAGAATGGGTCCTCACCTTTTATAGAGCTCGTTAGTGCCATGGTTTGTAAGAGTCCTTCTTTTTGGCATCTCTCTATTTTTTTTCTTTATTTGTTTTATAGTTTTTTCCCTTGGTCATATAATACAATTATATTTAAATTTAACTACCTATAATAATAATTCAAAATGTTAAATAGAAAGATAAATAACAATTAACAAAATAAAAATGTAATTAACTATATCATTTATAAAATTAATTACAAAAATATAAAACAACCAAATAAGGTCGAATTTATTATCTAAAAATCCAAAATTAAAGGCAATTGTCTTCAATTTAAAAAATAAAATAAAATGATGGACTTGGCCAATATATATATATATATATATCTGCATTCAGATTTTTTTTTTTTTGGAGATCCTATGGTAACAAATTTTTTGTGTTCCACTTAAATATTAGAGTTTTAACAAGTATGTGTATTTATATTATTTTATACTTTTGTACAAATGATAATTTTTCATACTTTATTTTTTCTTTACATTTTTTTTTTGCCACCTTGTAAAATGTTTTCATTACATTTTGTGATAATTTAATATAAGATATGGATCTATGTAGGTCTATATGTATATATTGTATAAAATATGTGTGTATATATATATTATATAAAATGTGTATATATAGTTTGTGAGACTTTTATATATACACATCAGCATATAAATTTAGACTTATATAGATTTTTTATGTAATGTATGAATGTGTGTGTGTGTATTTTGCAAAATTGCTACAAGATTACATATATCAACTTTCACATAGAATAAAAATAAGATTAAAATATTAAAATATGGTCATTATAAAAAACATTAAATGAGTAATTAAGTCCTTAACTTTACTCCCCTGCATCATCATCATCTTCATTTTCATTATCTCTAATTTCATCTTCAATAAAAGACATGCCTAATCTGTATAAAGTTGAATTTTGTTGAGATAAACCTGGTCTAGCCTGAGATTGTGGTTAAGAACAATGAGTTAATTCGTTTATTTCTGATCGGAACTTTTTGATTTATCTTTGTTGCTCTTGAGATTAAGTATGACAAAATTATGTCGAAATGTCGATAAATTCATTTTTTATCATATCTTGTATGTAAGTAGAATAAGAATATGATGTCACTTGACTAAATGATCTTCCTTCTGTGTATGCATATCCTGTATTGAAATTTCCTAATATTTTGTATGATATATTACCCAATTCATAAACTAAGCTTTTCTTTTTCCCACCAACAGCATGTCTAAATAAATTCAAGTTTGTTGTATTGTTGCTTAAACTTTTCATATTATTTTTTCTTTGCACAAAGTCATCCTAATAATGGAAAGGTTAAAATGCAAAAAAATAGAAGAGTTGAAATGATATATATGTATATGTATATATTACATATGTATCCAAATAACTTCTGATTTTTCATCCACATAAGTATTGAAAGATTTATGTTGATATGTTTTAAAATAAATCTTAAAATATGAAGGATCCCTCTTCAATTCTCTTGCCTGCACAATGAAAAAGGTAACAATTATTTAAGATTATCTAAATAAAGCATGAAATAATTGTGTCAAATAAATGTATATGGCTACCAATCTTCTAGTATGTTCTTCCATAGAAATGGAGCATTCTATATGTAAAGAAGCTTTAAACTAAGAAATTGAGGCCTAATTCTTTTTTTTTTTTACCATTAACTTTTTGATCAAAATTCTTTAGAGTCTTAATAAATGTAAAGCTCCTCCCAAATAGATTTTTTAATCCATTGCGATTTTTTCTTGCTCTCTTAAGTAACACCAATAGTATCTTTTAAGCAATTAATTATGCAATTCTTCCAATTCAACCAAATTTGATTATGATGCTTTGGTTTCCAATAATAATATTTCTTAGAAAATTTAAAAGTAACAAACAATCATAGTTAATTAATGGGGAATTTCTAAATATGTAAACTAATAGTACTTGTCTTTGAACTAAAAAAGCTGAAAAACATTATTAGATTAAAAAAAAATTACTTAAAATTTGTGAAACTATAAGTCCTTATATTCTTGTAGTACTTGGATCCAACTGTTTCATAGCCCATCACATTTACTTTTAAAAATTATGACAATACATGCACAAATATCTTTATTATTTGGTATAAAATTAGTTAAATAAACAATTAAATGGGTAATTTGTACCAAACTTAGACATAATGATAATGATATATGATAATATATAACTAAAATATAATTATAAATCCTATGTCATTGGGCTAAATTAGTTTTTTAATAATCATTTCACGATGTTCTAACTTATCTTGAATGTTAGACTATACTATATAACTCTTCTTAAACATTAGGGTATATGACTCTTCTAGAGCATTAGATTGTTCTTGATGAGGTATGTTTTGATGTGTTTTTT
Source organism: Erythrophleum fordii (assembly GCA_032878935.1). NCBI lineage: Eukaryota > Viridiplantae > Streptophyta > Magnoliopsida > Fabales > Fabaceae > Erythrophleum > Erythrophleum fordii. The sequence continues at coordinate 7,803,757 of JAVQMF010000029.1, forward strand.
GTCCTTTTCTAGATGACATACTATGACAAGACATAAAATAAGGAAAAGGACTAATATAAGTAATTTAAGATATAATTGAAGGTAAGTATTGAACAATAAAGGACAAAACAATTGTAAACCATATTTGTGATAATAAACTTGTATTTATAGGTTCTAGTTTCTACCTTACAAAACCTGTTAAACTAGAGATGAATAGTCAAAGAATGAAAAAGAATATGCTATGGATAATGGAAAGGAAAGCGAGATAATAAGGCTTGAAAAGAAGAATCTTTCAGGGAAAGAATGATATGAGAGTCCAAGTTGAACCAAGAACGTGTATGAAGATATATATATATATATAAGAGATAAGGTTGAAAAAGATTGCATGATTTGTCATTCAATTTATTATACATTTGTCATGGTTATCGTAAAAGCAAGATGCTTATAAGCGCGTATAAGAGGTCATTCAAGGCTTTGCAATTTTAATTTAAATAAGCTTATGCAAGTGGTTGGAAGAGGGGGAAAAAAAGAAATGCACAAAAAGTAAAGGTGCAATTTATCTTACATCAATTGTAATATAACCCTTCTCTCTCTCTCTCTCTCTCTCTCTCTATATATATATATATAACTTTAAGTAGATTATAATTTTTTTACATGATCTTCTCAACTATTTGTGCTAATATTTTTTTCAAATACTTGAATGACTATGCTTTTGATAATATTCATAAATTTGACGTTGCATATCAAATATTAAATTTTCATTTGCCTACATTTGCATTTGATAAGGCTTTAAACTCCGGTCATCATGTTCATGCAATAATATTTGACAATAGAAAAAAAAACCAACTTTGTGGCACATTAAATGATAATTTACTTAAAATTCTTAAAACAATAATTGTTTGATTGTTTTAAAAACTTCTTTTCAATAATTATAAGGTCTCTAGTAATTATGTTTTGTCATAGCGACAATGTACTCAACACCCTTATCATCATTAGCCATGAACCTAGTCAATGAATATAATAAAACTATGTTCAAGGTAATTATATTCAAATCTTATTAGCAACTAAGAACACATACTTTGTTTCACTAATCGGTTAGATAATTGCTTATCCATGTCAACTCTTTCTCAAATCTTGGAATACAATAATGCTCCATAATTTTTTTTATCCACTATTAAAGAAAGTAAGATGAGAAGAAGATGGAAGAAATATGAGATATGTACATCCTTAATATAAGATAATTATAAAGAATACAAAAATATAAAATCTTTACTCTAATCTTAATAAAATTGAGTATGTTAAGTAAATATCAGTTGTAAATGTAAGAGGCTAAAAACGAAGAAGATGATGAGAAATCTGTAAATTTCATAGTTGCATCATATTTTTTGTCTTTAGTTTCATATAATTTGCCATGCCTACATGAAAAGTTATAGCTTGCTTGCATATTCACATGAAGAAAGGCATAATAAAATTACATATTTCATGCCAAATTTATTACACATTTCAACCTGCTTAACCATGCACCCTTTCTTCCTTTAGCCTTCACTTATGCATGGTGACATGCATAGTATGGGTCACATTAAAGGCCAAAAAGCCTTCATTACGTCTTCACATGAAGTGATAATCATCACATCACATAAAAGCTAAAAAGCCTTCATCACTTCTTTGAAGTGATAATCTTCACAGAAATACTCACTTTTTTTTTGTCCTTTTGTTAAAATATTTAAACATGCGTTTATATAATAACATACAAATATCTTATTGAGTTACTAATTTATATATAATTATAATTATGTGATTATATATAATTATATAGTTATGTATTTATGATGTAGGCTAAATTTGACATAAATATACAATATATAAGTATATTTACTTTGTTATATGTATAATTATATATATTTCCATCACAATATAAATATCTAATTACCATAAACTATCTTTTTTTATTATATTAGATTTAATGTTAAAAAAAATTAGTAACTAAACTTACTAACTACAATTACCTGTAAGTATATAAATATATATATATATATATATAATTATGTGCATAAATTATTACATCATTACATAAAATTTTATATATATGTACTTATTTATCTAATTAGCTAATTTCAATTAGTTCATTTAATTGTGGCTAATTATATTACATAAATTCCAAAAGGAAAAGTTGCATATAATTGGATAATTATTATGTCTACACAATTATATCTATTTAATTATATAGTTAGATGATCATAATGAGAGAGCCAACAAATAAAAGAATTGGACTTTAATTTTAAAAGGCACGTGAAGCCACAAAATGAAGTCCACTCTTACATAGGATACATCTTTATAGTATCTTCATGATGTAAATTTGTGCAATAAGATTAAAAAAAAAACTACGATAAATTGAGCAATATATCAATAAGTTTCTCATCATGTATCAATTTAATAGGGACTAAATTAATATAAATTTATTTCTCAACTCATTGGTTGGCATTCTTGGATGCTTCCTTAGTGCACTTTTATGAGGCAAGTATTTGGTCTCTCAAATAAATTACATTGGCTACAGTCACAGATGTACTTATTAGACTTTCTTCAACCTTTGCATAATCTGTCAACAACATGGCAAGATAGTTCTCTAGCTTAATGCAATCTTGCTGAGAAGAGATTAATTTTACTTTAATATTATCCTTCAAAGTTATTAGATAAGAATAGGCATATTGGAGTTTTTGTCCATGCTCCATATAGGTTTCAAGCATAACCTTGGTGTGTTTGAAACTGGCTTGAAGGTTTGCAAGATAGACTAACTCTTTCTCATAATGATTTTGTTCATTTGTGATAGCAATCTTGCCTTGCATCTCATGTGCCACTTCAAGATGCTCCATGTTACTAAGCTACAATAAAATAAAACTCAATTAACTCAATGAAGCACACTATACATATCATATGGATATATTGTGAAACAACACTTATTACAAATTTTATAATAATATGAATATAACCTTCTCTTCTATTAGCATAAAAAAATATTATAAATATTTTTAACATTTGGTTAATTATATTTACTACAAATCTTGGCTAATAATCATAACAAATAATATATTATTGGGACATATACACATTATGGTAAAATAATAACAAAATAAATAATGATATATACCTTTTTGCTATGAAGTAAAAATTCAGATTATGCGAACAAAAGAAAGAAAAATATCTCCACTTTCATAAGCTTTTCTATAGTTTTCACTAAAAATGAAAAATCAAGGTAATAAAAATATGAAAAATTAAAAGCCAACCCAAGATTATAGACCCAAACAACAAATTTACTGACTTATCTTAATTTTGTGGAAATGGAATGTCGCCTAGTGAAACAACTAAACCCTTCACGAAAGAACAAAAATAAAAGGCAGCTAGACAAAAGGTGGCCTGCAAACAATGTATATATATATATATATATATATATATATATATATATAGTGCCATCTATCTCATCCACTCAATTCCACTTCAATGCAATGTATGCTATACTGTACTTGATATGATCTTTGGTAAAATTATATCAATTTTTTTTTTAGGTGAAAGTATTTTTATCTTTTATCTTCTATTACTTTTTATTTCATTCATACTAAACATAATTTATTCAATTACATTCCATTCAACTTTTCTTTTTTATTTCTATTATTATAAATTTTATATACCAAACGAGGTCTAAACGATGAATCTCCCTACAAGAGTATAGCTTATTACAGGGGTGAATTTTATTACTTTTTTTTGGGAATTAAAAATTTTAATAAGAAAGATAAAAGTATAATCATAAATAAAAATTTTAAATATAAAAAAATTATATTTTAAAAATTTTAATTATATAGTAATAATTAAAATTTTCAAAATATATTTTTTTCTTATAAGTTAATTTTTTGTCCTCACAATTACATTTTTTATCTTCCCTATCAAATTTATTAGTATCTGAAAAAACAAAATTTCGAAAACCTCTTATTGCACTTTAGTAGTAGTCCATGTTATAGCAATGATTCGTTCTCGTGATAAATATTTGACTAAATTAGCCTTTCAATTTTATGCTTAATCAACAAACATGTGACATTTCACTCATCATTTTCTTCGCATAAAATCAACCTAGATTTCCTTAAAATAAAAATCCCAGCCTATTAAGGTTACTTGACACAACTATGAACCATCTGCAAATAAGGATGATGATGGATAAAATATTATATAATTTTCATCCTTGTATTCATATTTAATAACTAAAAAGGTTTTCATTTTTATTGAATCCTACATAAACTCATTTACTTGACAAATTTTAAAATGAACAAATCTTTTTAAAGTCGAGACTTATTTATATAAAGCCTATTCATATAAAATCATATAAAAGAACAGAATGTATTAAACAGCCAATAATATAATTCCAAACTCATAGAATGTGATATTGATATTTTTTTTTTTGACTCTTTTGTAATATATTGTATTAATTGATATGTATAAATAAGTAAATATACACTACAGGCCTGAGCGCAAAGTGAATATCATACTACTTGACTCATAAAATGTTTATATTCAAACTTAAGTGAATACATTTTCTAAGTATCCATAAAATTTGAATATTTTGCCCACCCTTATTTGCAAATTTGGTTTCTGATTTTCTATTGGTTCTCTCCTCCACTGTCTCTTTGCCTCTTAGTGATGAACCCTAATATGCTAAAGAAATTGACCCCAAAGGGGCAAAATGTGAACGCCAGCTAATTCTGCTTTGTGGAATCTAAAAAGCACTCCAACATATTCAACACAAAAGAATTAGATGTTGTTGTTGTTGTTGTTGTTGTTACTATTATTGTTATTTAATTGTTATTATTACTGTTATTTAATGATTAAAATATAAGAAATAAAAAATAAAAAAGCAAACAAAGATCTTCATGGGCCTAATTGGTGAACAAGCTAGACACCATAAAATGAATTAAACTTATTGGATCAACTTTGTTTTATTCATTATTTTAGTAGATTGAATTTAAATTTTATCTACACATCTGATTTTCAAAATCATGTTGGCCTAGTTGGGTCATGTGGACTAATCCTTATGATTTGACTTTTTTTAACTAATTTTAATAATTTTAAGATTTAGAATTATATTTCAACTATTGTTTCAAGAATTGACCTTTTAAAATAAAATTCAAATACTTTTGATGTAGAAATACAAAGAATTTCATTACTTAACTTATTTTGTTTTGATTGTTTGATAAGACCTAAATTAGTTAAATAATTAATGTTGTTTAATTGTTGAAGTGTAAAGAAGTTGTTTAAGCGTTTAAAATTTTGATTTAATTGTTTAGATTTTGAAAAATATCTATTATTGTAATAAATATTATTTATTTATTTTTTGGGTGCTCATTTAAACCACCTATTGAGCTCTATTAAAGTTTTAGACTTGTTTAAAATAAGTGGATTAAATGAGTGAATCTATTTAATCCATAACTTGTAATAAGCTAATCCATGTGGATTGGATTAGAATTAACTCATTTTGACATCTCTAGACCAAACTAATAATTCATTGTTGACGTTAGAAATCCTAGGCCCTTCAAAATGTATATATACTTGACCTTGTGAATAATTTGCTTATAAGTTTAATCTCTAAAGATGGGTTTAACTTTACTACCTACTAAATTATAAACTTAAGGATGAAAATTATTTAATCTTATCCATGATCATCCTTCAATACCACAGGAGGAAATATTTTGCACTAATTTGAATATAACGTTAGAAAATAGTAAACGGAAAGACTAAAGAGAGGCACATAATTGCATATTTATTTTTTTTATTGTCTTCAAGAATAAAAAAAAATAAATTAATGTATAGAGAAGCGACACCGTCATGGCCCATTAGCTCAGCTGGTTAGAGCGTCGTGCTAATAACGCGAAGGTCGCAGGTTCGAAACCTGCATGGGCCATCATTTTGTTTGTTCTTTCGTTTTTCTTGCTCCATGCTTGAAGAGGACCCGCTAAACGAAACAAACCGCACTTCCACAGCCCAAGAAGCCAGGCCTAAGAAAAAGATTCTCGGTATAAGCACATGTTTTCGGATATCAACCCAAAAAAAAAAAAAAAACACGAAGGGAGAGTCAGATGTGTGTGTGTGTGTGTGTGTGTGTGTGTGTGTGTGTGTATTGCTGCTAAAAATTTACTTCTTGAAAAAACTAATTCTTGCATTACTCTCGTAGCACGAAAACAAATAGATAACATTGTTACTTATACTGTCATGGAGTTTTTACTTTTAATTGAATTAAATGATAAAAATATAAGAAATAAATTATTTATTTGTCAAAATATTATAATAATATTTTTCATATTACAAGAGTATTATAATTTTTTAAAGAAAAATTACAGCGACTATTAGTTTGACTCTTGATATAGTTAACAGAAAAATCACTTCTATAATTGAGAAATGGGCATGACTAGATTTTCTCCACAGGTCATTTTCTTTTGGACTTAATTTATTAGACAAATATTAATTGGAAACTCTGAACTTCCTTATTTGAGAACTGAGGGTAGCCTATGAATTCAACTAATTATATGCGAGTTATGGGAACATCATTGCTGTTAGAGTTGCATATCCAACTCTCTAAGCTAAATTATTTGTTTAAATATGATGTCATGCTAGTTTGATTTAATACTTGGTAAATTTAATTAGCTCATGTGCTAATATAGCACTTATAGGAGAGTGTAAACAAACAAAATTAAAATCGGCAAAAAAATGTATCTTAGATGTTCTTAACCAAAGTGTATATTCTGATTTAAAATTAGTTTTATTAACCTGTTCAACTATATAATTCTAATCAGGCTTCTTGAATTTTTATTTTCATACTAAATTATTAACACATATTTGTGATTTCATTTGGTTGTAAACTTTTTCATGAGATGCTCAATATGTGCCTGTGTTTTGCCAAACCAAATTGATAATTGGTTCTCGTTGCATGTGATTATATATATATATATATATATATATATATATATATATATATATATATATATATATATATATATATATATATATATATATATATAAAAGCGCGAGAGAGATATGCAATAAATTAGATATTTAATAAGAGTACAAGAATAGTTTGGGACACAATTCGTAGGCAGTATCATGTGAGCGTTAACTAAGGCATGTTTCTGCGTGAAAAACATTGAAATAATTATGAACTCAAGGATCCGTATACAAGAAATAAATTAAATCATAAAACTTAACCAAAATATTAAATTATATGAAGAGAAGTTCTAATCATAAGCTATAAAGATCAACTGATCCCAAAAAAATAAATATAAGTTTAAAAAATTTGATAAAAAATGAATCCATCTTAAGAATACTTAAATATAAAATAGGCTGAGTTCAAATATTTTTAAAAAATCCGTTCTATATTGTAATCAATTTTTATAATTTTTATTTCATTTTTTCCTACTTTCCAATTTAATAAAAACGTATTTTCTTTGAACAAATTGGTAAGTTCCAGGAATTCAAATTTAAAAAATAGTATCTAGAAGATAAAATGAGTGGCAGAGTTATGATTACCTTCCGAATGAATGTGTATGAACGTCTCAACCAAAACATCGAAATATTAAAGAGTGGCAAACTAATAGTAATTGGATTGATAACCGCTTCTAATGCACTCGTATGACCAATATATATATATATATATATATATACATGATTGTGTGATGAAATTTCAGACTAAATTTATTTTACAAATTATTTTAAAATTAACATTTAGATTTTTTTAAATTGACAATTCCTCCACCTACCGTTGTTGCAACTTGCTATAGATTCCTGAAAGAGTGTTCATAGCTCAGTGTTTTGCTTTGAGTTCTGAGCTATGACCGTCTATAATGTTCACAGCATAAGAAAACATAAAAGCTGGTCTACGTACAAATCTTGCAAACTTCATTTCAATGCTTAAAAAATGGAAGTTTGGTCAATATTGTTTCTTCTTTCTTGAATCTAGTATTGTTGCTTCATGTTGTAATTTTTTTTCTCATTCATTATTTTATCAAAAAACAAGGCAGGCGGGGCCTAGATTCGAAAATATGAAAACGCACTAGGTCAAATGCAAACCCAAACTCAATTTTTGTAATTTTTTTTTTTACAAACTTGGCTTGTGATTATGTCTAATAGAAGCACTTTTGATATGCTATAATTTTAACTTCGTCATCTTATATATGTTGTTTTGGATGTCAAGAATGGATAATAGTGTTTGATGTGCTATTATATGAAAATAGGACTAGGGATGGCAAAAATTTCCAAATTTGAGGATATTTACAGGTACTACCTCATTTGGAGATATGCGCTTAGGGATTTTTTCCTTATAGAGACAAGGATGAGAGAGAAAATCTTTCCAAAGGTAATTTAGGGATGGAAATCCATTAGATTTACAAAAATACTCTTAAAATTTTTATATACGTGTCTTATTATCTTCTATCTTTTTTAGTTATTGTACTCTTTATTTATATTTATATTAATTTAAAGTAAAGCAAATTAACATAAAAATTTAATTGACTTTCCATTATTTAACTTATTGTAAAACATGTTATTTGAATTTATTTTTTAGTATTTTAAACATGATTAGAGCTTGTTGAAGAACTTACAAGTAGCTTGAGCTTTATATTTAAACTTTGTTTTTCAAATATATGCAATTTGCTATTTTATTTAATATTATTTGTTTTTAGCTCTTTTTTTTTTTAATTGGGGTCTCCATAAGGAATAGGAATGGGGATGTAATACCCGATTTTCCTAAAATTGAATTGAAATAGATGAAATAATAAAGGAAAATCCTAAGACAAAATGAATTGAAGTTAAGCAAGGTTATAATAATAATCTAGGCATTCAAAAATTAGGATACAAGGTTAATGATGGTTTGAAATTGGAGCCAGAATAACTAAATAAATTTAAATGAAAAGATAGTGGCAAAATTGTAATTTTAAGCAACTTTTTAGAAATTCAAAAGAGGGAGTTTTGAATAGTAAAATTGAGTTTTTAGGGTTTTTAAAAACCTTAAAAATCATAGGAACTTTTAAAAGGGTTAAAACTCTTCTGGTGTACATTTTAGGCTGTCAATTGACTTAAATTTTGATTGGAAAATTTGGGATGGTTTTGAATCCTATAAAATTGAAAGCAAATATTTTTAATAAATTAGAGGACCTAAATTTTTATATGAAAAAGATAATTCTAAAAAAGAAGCTAAAATAAGTATAAACAGAAGAATTGAAGTGGAAGGGTATCATGAGAATTTTTGAAAAGCTTATAATTCACCTCCTTTCCTTCTTATTTAGGCCACGCCATCTCCTCTCATTTAGAATAGACCTATATTGCTTCAAAATTAGCCCTCCAAGTTGCACAATAAAGAAGAAGGAGAAGGAGAAAAACAAGCTAATAAAAGGTAAGAAAATTGCCCTCTTTTTATGCCAGTTCCATCACCAAACTTGTTCTCCTCTTCATGCTCTCTTTCTTGGTAATTTTAGTTTCTTAAAGGAGGATTGTTGTGGCTGAACTTTTGAAAAAATGAGAAGATTTGAGGAAAATAAGTTTTGCACCAATTTCTTCTTATGAAAAGCGTTAAGATAATGTATGAATCATGGCATGAAATTGGCTTCCTCTTGGCTTCTCTTTCTCCTTCTTATTCGGCCAGCCTTAGCACCATAATAAGGGAAGGTGTTTTGAATGAAAGCAAGGTAGAACTAAGGTCTTTAAGGTATGAGAAATTCAATTATGTCATTGGAACTAATTGAAAAGCTTTAGAATTCAAGATAGGGAAATTAGGGTTTTAATTACATCTAAGGAGAGATATGGGACTCTAGGAGCTTAGTTTAAGTGATATGAAAGTATAATTAGACTAAAAAGAACCAAGGAATATGAATATGCATCAAAATCTAAGAAGGAAGTAACAAAACTCCATATTGTCCTTTTATGGATGATGGTTTGGTGAAGGCATAGATGAAGAACTTGGGGAGTGTTTCTTTGAATCCTAATAAATTTAGAGACTTAGATAGGATGAATAAATAATTATGAAACTATTAGATTGAATTTAGAAACTCTAGAATGAAAGTTGAATTTTTAGGGCTTAAATTGAGTTAAAGAAGCAAAATGGCTTTAGACCCCCTTTGATCATATATATGATGATTCAAATGAGCTTCCCTAAAGCTATAAGACTTGTAGCAAATAAGAGTTTAGGGTTTAGAAAGCAAAAACTAAACCTATTTGAAACAAACCTAAAACCCCCCACCACCCTTGGTTATTATTATTTCTTTACTTCTATTCCTTCTATTTGCTTTTCCTTCGTTTAATATGGTATACTCTTTTGTGGATTCAGAGTGAGATGGTGAGGTGAGAGTCTTTTCCTTGCTTTTTGATGCCAAAGGTGAAGCGTAGATCAAGGTCCTCATTTCGCCCCCTTTCTCGACTCTCCAAGCATGAGAGAACCATTTTCGAAAACTCTGAAGAGAGCTTATGATATCTTTGGTCTTTTTGACCAATCACTCTATTAAGGTCTTGGCTTAACCATTTATTCTATTAAGGTAAGGTTTCCTATCTTAGAAGGAAAGTCTTTATTCGAACCATGCTACCATTCATTCCGAGTCATAAAGAGCTAGAACAACTTCTTTTCTGAGTTGTAGTAAGCAAGAGTTTAGGGTTTAGAAAGTAAAAACTAAGGGCTACTTCATAATGAACTTAGACTAACCCTATTTGTCACTTTAAGCTTTAATGGAATTAAATAAAGATGATGAGGCATAAAATAAGTTTAGTTGGGTTAATTTACCTTATAATTGTTATGTGCAGGCCCATCTAGTTCAAACACACTTAAGTGTGGGTGTCAAGTGAAAGAAAGTCAAGAGAAAAGGCATGACCAAGTGGGTTAGTGGTAGTTGGAGCTCTACAAATCCTAAGGTAGCATCATCTTCTTTTCTTGTATGCATTTAAATGCTTGAACGAGTTCAAATGCTTGTATGTGTTGTTACTTAATGCTTCCATGAGAAATGTTTTATTATGTTTTTCAAATGAGCTATATGTGTACTATATGTGTATGAAAAGGCAATGTGATGGCTTCTAACTCCCTAAGGTATGGAATTGAGTACAATAACTCTTCCTTGGCTTTAAGTTAAGATTAGTTGAGCCTAACTAGTTTATGATGATGCCATGGCTTGAGAAGGAATGAGTTTTCATGTTATATGATACATTTGAGTTACATGATATATATTTATAGCATTTTTGCACCACATATATTACATTTACTCATGATATTTATGTGTGCATTGAATTGGTTAAGATTGGCTACTGAGATTCTCTCAGAATCTCACCCCATGCTCCCACTAACTATTTCAAGGTCACCAAACTAAAGCAAAGACAATAAGAGGACTTAAAGGGTAGAAATGGTGTCATAGAATTGTTATTTGTATTAAATTTTGATGTATGTACTCCTATGACACTCTTTTTGTTCCATTAAAGACTGATGATGTAAAGTGATATAGATATCCTACGTTTTATGATAAACTCATATGTAAAAACATGAGAATGAGAATGTGAATGTATGACAATTTATGGTGATATATAGGCATTAATATAGTAAATGACATACATGATGCTGTTTTGTATGTGTGCATACTTGGGTACAAAGGGGTCAAATTTTGAACAAAACCAATTTACATGAAATGAAATGGTTGGACTTGATATTTATGATGACTAAAATGAGCTCTAAGTGAAAGAAATCCATTTGGACACCAATTGGTCCATTTGGAACCTAAGATTGGTCTTAAATTTAGCTTAAATTGTATTTATGTCAAAAGTGGTCCAAATAATTTAATTTGAGTCTAAGATTTGACATGCAATTAGACCCTTAATAGAGCTTTGTACCAAACTAAGAACCTAAATATTTAGGATTGTATAAAATATTTCATGAATTTTTAAAATTCTACAAAATTTTCATTTTGGCTTTAGTACTATTTATTTGGTCAGTTCTGATATTTCATGCATTTGAGGGGTTGAATGAACTTTGATACTCATAAAATTTTATAAGATTAAGTTCACATTATAAGTTTTCCGTAGCCATTGAGTTTGCATAAATCAGAATTGTGTAGCCAAAGATATGCATTTTTGAACTTTATGGTCTGGTTATGGTTGTTTATTATAGTAGCCTCTAATTCTCTATGGATTTTAGTGGGTCAAATGGATTCATTTGCATTTAAAATTTTTACATCATGTAGTTCGCATCCTAAGCTTTTCATAGACATCTAATATGCTCAAATAAGAGTTTTATAACTCAAGTTATGAATTTTTGAATTTGGTACATAATATGGCTTAAGGTACCATTTTGGGCTAAAGAAGTTTCTTAGGCTTCCAATGTATATTTTCTGATTTGATGAGTTGAAACATGTATGTTTATGATAAATATGAATAAAGGAAAAGAAAGAAATGAAATTAGACTCATACAGCTCATTTTGATACATAAATGGGCCAATTTTTTCGATGAAAATGTGTAATTGGTTATGAAGATTAAGATTATTACTAAGAGGAATGGAAGTGATTGAATTTAAGCTATGTATGATAGTGGAAAATTCCTCTTACAGTGGAGAATGGTGATGGGAATAGGAGTGTTCAAAAGCAAACCAAAGTGACAAAAAGAGAATAATACCAAAAAAAAAAAAAGTCCAATTCAGTTTTCTACATATCAAAATTAATTTAACTAATATGATTTTCAATTTGGTTGAAATCAAACCAATGAAGTTACTAACTTTTATAATATGATACATGATTAATTCACTACTAATAATAAAGTTACCTTGAAGTATAATATAGTGAGTCATGTAAAAGATCTAAAGCATAGTTAGAGATAAATATGTAAATGTTAATTAGTGATGTATTTATCTATTGCTTATTAGAATTTAGAGTTTACATGAATTATTTATTGAACAATTAGATTCAAATTTCATAGGTATATTATTAATTAATTATGTATTTATTTGATAGTACAATTGCCTATATACATATATAGACACATAGAAACACATTTAGAAAATAAATATCTGAAAAATTAAAAAAAAAATCAAATGAATTTAAAAAATAGCATGAATTAAATTAAACCTTTGATTATCCCTAGATAATAATGGAGGAAACACTTGAAGACAAAGATAAAAGGGAGGAAGATACTTCCAATCCTTGCAAAATTGTCGTCTCTAAATAAGATGTCATCTATAATAATATATAATATATGATTTTTAATAAATATTCCTTAACAATATAAGTAAATAATTTATTTCTTTTATTTTGTCATTCTAATAGCTCACGTCATATATATATATGGCACAATATTGTAATAAGTTTGTTTTATATATTATCCATTTTACCATTGACTTTTTTTATGATAACTAACTCTACAACAAAATCTATTTAAAAATGAGTGTATAAACTATATTATATAAATTTTTTTAAAAAATTACATTGCACTTTTTTAATAAATAAAGTGGAACAGATTACAATTGAACTTCTTAATTTTTTTTGAATTATACTTTATTAACAAATAGTAAAAATAGATAAATTTATAAGATCTTATTTATATAAACTTTAGATGTATTTAAAAAAATTATAAAATAAATAATAATTAATAAGTATGACTAAACAATTGCATTTTACATCACTAGAATATAAAGTACCATGAATTATCGTATCAATTGTAAATATTAAATACCATAATATTTTATATTATAAAAAGCATACCTTGGTATGATACCCTTTAATGATATAGAATAGTTTAGCCCAACAAAGCTATATTGAGCATTATTATAATTAAGAAGGATAAGAAGATTTCAGTAATAATAAGGATCAATCCACCGTATATTATTTTATTTTTCATAACAAAAAATGTGTATGTGTGTGTGTATATATATATATATGGCATACACACTTGAGACTTTTAATATGTTTTAGCATTGTAATTGTTTTGTGTTGATTTATCTAATAAACAAACTTATGTACATGTTTTAATGAATAAAATAGATATATATTTATTGGTTTATCCAATAAATAATATATATAAAAGTGGTTCATGTACATGTATTTATGAATCAAGAGTGGGATGTACGTTTATTGATTTATTCAATGTGTAAAGGAAGAATGCATCTCTCTATGTACAATAAACAAAGGATGAAATACCTTTTTCTGTACAATGAACAAATGATATAAAGAGACCTCTTTATTAAGTATAAATAGATTTAGATGACTTTGTAAAGTATGAATGAGAAACCATATGACTTTTCTGAAATATGGTTGATAATAGTATTTTAGTGGGTTAAAATGCTTTCTAGTTAAAAGAGTATGAAGAAATTCCTTAATATTACTAATTAAGAAATTCACAAAGGTTTCATTGTATTATGAGAGAATATCGTCATTAACCTTTTAGCAATTACATGTGAGGGTGAATGATTCTCTAAAGAAGGCAACCCAATCATGCTTTAAAGCAACTTATTGTATAGTAATCTTGGTTATTTTTAACATTATTTTCTAACAATTTTAGAGAAATATTAACAAGATGGCTCAAGATTAAAGTGTTGCTTTCAAGATACTATAGAGGATGCCATAAATGAAGAGAAGGAAAGGGTTACTCAATTGAAGAAGAGGTGTGAAGAGGATGCATTTGCATGTTAAAGCCACATTCTTAACATTTTATCATATAGGCTTCATGATCTTTACATGACTACACAATCATTATTAGAGATTTAGAGATCTTTGGAGAAAAATACAATAATGAGGGTGACAAGATATTGATAAATTTATTATAATGAAATATTTTGAGTTTAATTAGTTGATGATGTGTCTATCATGGATCAAGACTATAAGTTACAAATCTTAGTAAGTAAACCTTATGATCGACAAGTGATGGTTCCTAAATCATTACATGTTAGAATGATTATTTCAAAAATACCTTCAGCTTAAAATGATTATAGGAAGAAGCTTATAAAGACTTTACTATTGTGAAATTTCTAAGGCATCTATAAGGAAAATTGAAAATGTGATGCAGTGCATTTTTCTCAAAATTTTGATGTGAATGTTTTTATTTATATTATTGATTCTTGTGATTTATGGCATAGTAAATTAGCACATTTAAATTATAAGTCAATTGAATACATGCATAAGCATAACTATATTGATTTTAATAATAAGGATTTTAATAAGAAATGTGAAATATGTATATTGTAGCACTTCAAAATTAATTAAGAATAATTGTGATTAATTAGAAATTAATATGGGTTTAATTAGAAAATTTTTTAAGAGAGGTGAACATTAATTTGGCCCTTATGATTAATTTAATTATGCTTTAGGCTAAGTGTAGAAGCCTAAGCTTAGCTTTAGAGAGATCTAATTCCATTTTCTTAGAAGTCTAATATTTATTTTGTGCAGGCTCAACTTATATTTAACCCATTTAACACCTAAACCTTGGCCCAACCACTTGGAATTAGGCCTTTGGGTCAGCCCATAACCCAACTAGGACCTAAACTTAAACCCTAAACCCTTGATAGCTACTCCCCATTCTGTAGAAGAGAAAAACACAAGAGGCAAAACAATTTTCGGAGGTCCTTTGGAGGCTAAGTTTTCCATCATCTTATTGACCCAATTTCTCACTTCTAGAGTCAAAATCAACTAAGATGATTGTTATATAACTTAATTCTCTCATCTTTCTCTTTAATTTGACCTAATTAGTTTCTTATTTGGAGCATTTTCACTATATCTTAAATCTGATATGGCCTATTTGGTGTCTTTTTGGAGGATTTTCGAAGGTTGAGACTAAAGGTGTTGTTAGATAAGTATTTCCTTCCCAATTTGAGGTAATTGTTGCTGGTTTAGGACCGCCATAGTTGATTTATAGCATGGGTATTAATTTTGTACGAATTTATCTAGATTTTGAAGTGATATTCTGAAGTTACTGGTGTGGGAACAATCAAATCCAAAATTAGAAACTTATAGTGGCTGGGTAAGTATTTTCTAGGTAACCATTAGTATTTTAATTTTTTTGCTACCTGTTTGCTGCTATAAATGATAATTTAGAGTAGTAATTTTCTGATGCTGTGATTATAGGGAGATTTTTGTACCGTTGATAACTTTATAATTTATCTACAGAGTGAGGTAACTGGAGTTAATGTTAAATTCTATGCATATATCTACTTTAATTTTATATCTGCTGCAAATGTATGATTTTGAATGCTAAATGAATGATTGGCTATCTGATATATTGTTATTAGACCTTGTGAATCCATGGTAGAGCTGTGGTACGCCTACCACCCGTGTATTATGCTTCGATTTCACACCAGATTGTGATTAGACCCTTATATGCACTAAGCTTAGGTTGTACTCATTGGAGAGTTGGTTTTGTGAATGGGCCTCTCTTGATGTTAATGGCCTTTAATATGTAGATATGTGATTGCTAGCATGTGATATTAGTCATTGATAGCCTAATCATCTCATTTACTAATATGACTGGTATATTTTCTGATGTATATCTAATCTTATGCACATATGTTAATTAAATTAGAATATGCAAATGAAATTTGCCTTTGGTTATTGAGATTTTTATCTCAACCCATTTCATAGGATAATACTTTCAAATGAAGGCTCTTCAGGTAATGATAAGGGAAAGCAAGTGGATACACATCTATAAGTTGAGGCCTTGTGTGGCAAGCTACACTTGGGCTGAGTTAATTTAGGGTAGATGCTGATTTTGTTGTTCTTTTGTATAATATCATCATCATGTAATTATGTTGCCAAGTGTAGGTATTTTATATTTTGGTAAACAATGATGTAATTAATAGGGAGTTAGGCTTTACACAACTTAGAGTTTGATATATGCTTTCACTTACAATATGATATGGAACCTTTTTAGTATGAATGTATGAATTGACTCTTGAGAGTATGCTTTTATATCTCCATAAATGATAATATCATTTGCTTATAGATCTTGTTGCTTTTATATTTCCATAAATGATAATATTAGTTGCTTATAGATCTTGGTGCTGTCAATACTTCATAAATTTACTGATGTATGATAGTTTGATAAGTAGGAACAACCCCTAAGTCTTAAATTGATAATGATAGGTATGTTAGATAAATCAGGTAGATGAATACCATTAGATCCTCCCAAATTAAGGTAGACTGGCCCTAGAGTGCTACTAGAAGGAGAGTTGGAGTATAAAGAATGAAATTTGAGAGGTATAGGTATAGGAGAAAATTGCACCATGACCAAGATTAGTTAAGTCGTGGTCAGGAGTCAGTTAGAAGTGAAAAGCACCATGGTGCGAGATGTCTCATTACGGCACAAGGCGAAAATTTTGCTCAGAGAGGGCAACAGAATGCAACTTTACTGCAGCACAGGTACTTTCATTACGGTGCAATTCAAATAATTTAGGTTGAGAGTTCTAGGAGGCGTACCCGCCATGGCACCACATAGGCTAGCCTCGGTGAGAATCGTGAAAATGTGAACAGTAAGTCCCCAGTAGCACTTCGCCATGGTGCAGAAAACCCAAGTCGCGGTGCAAGGTGCAAAATTTCAGTTTTGAGTTACAATAGTCACTTACACTACAGCTCGGGTGTACTAAGTCGTGACAGGAGTCTCCAAACTTGATTTTTAGGTTCAAGTAACCAACTTAGCCATAACGAAGAAGGTTCAAGTCGCGGTAAAGGTTCCCAAACTCCTATTTTTAACTTAGAGACCTTGAGATTTACTATGTTAATGTTGTGCAATGACTTGAGAATATTTATAAGAGGTTTTTGTGAGTTGAAATCAATAGCAAGATGAATTAAAGTCTTAAATGATAATTATGATCACTTGTGAATTTGATTAGCTGTGGTTGTTTAACTAATGACCCTAATGATATCAATGTTTAAATTTTCTTACTTTTTTCTATTTTCATTAATTATAATGACTTTAGACCTTGATTTGCAATAACTAATTATGCAATTAAGCCTAATCATGATAATTAAGAATTAGGGTTGTTATATACAATCCAAAATTATTAAAAATCTATTACCAAAAAGTTGAAAGGTGCCCTCAAATTCTAAAACTTATATATAGTGATATATGTGAATTAAATAGCAATATCATTAAAGGAAGTAAAAGGTAATTCATATAGTTCTAGACATACATATGTCTATTTGTTAAGGAACAAAGATTAAACATTTGAAATGTTCAAAGAAATATAAATTAAAAGTAGAAAATTTTTATGGTAAGAAAATAAAAATGCTTCGTAGTGATAGAGGTGGAAAATATTTTTTAATTAAATTTGATTTTTTTTTTTGTGTGAATCATGTGGTATTGTGCTTAAATCTTCTACCCCTTATACTTTGCAACAAGATGGTTTAGTGGAGAGAAAAAATTATACCTTAGTGGATTTGGTTAATTCTATATTGTCAAGTGCTAAATTACTATACAATCTTTGGGATGAGACATTATTAATGGCTTGTCATATTCATAATAGGATAATATAAAAAACAAGAGATTTTTCCATATGATATATGGAAAAAAAAAAGGAAACCTAACTTAAATTATTTAAAAATGTGGGGTGTTTGGCCTTTTATTAAATTCTTGATCAAAAGAGAATTAAATTAGGGCCTAGACCTATAAAAAGTATCTTTGTTGGATATGTCCAAAATTCTAAGGCATATAGGATATTAATTAGACCTGGTATCTAATATATACAATTGTTTAAACTGAAGATGTAGAATTTATTGAAAATAATTCTATAATGATTTAAATCCCATGATGGAAGATTCTTAAGTGGATCAATATTTAGTTCTCAGAGAAACAATCTTAAATGATCAAGTGACTTGGGTCCACATTTTATTCTTTCCCAAGAAATAACTTTCTTGGTTGAAAGAGCTCAGGATTTTGTAAATTAATTTGCTTAATTTATTGGACATAAAATCTAAGCTATCGGAAGCTTGATGTATGCTATACATTGTATCAAACCAAATGTAACTTTTGCTATATACAAGCTATCAAGATTTACAAGTAAACCTAGTGCAGGTCATTGGAAAATTATAAGAAGAGTTTTTTATTATCTCAATAAAAACATAAATTTAGGGTTATATTATAGTGGTTATTCTACTATACTAGAAGGTTACTTTAATGCTAGTTGGATTACAATTTTTAGTGAAAATAAATCTACTTTATGATGGATTAGGTCCTTTGTTATAGTGCCTTAGCTGTGGTTAAGAATATCGCAACAAAGCCACGTCTTAACTGCAATTAGGATTGATGTCTTAATTACAATGTTGTCTAAGTTATGGTTAAAACTTAGCATAATTGTGATGTATAAGAAATCGTAGTTAGGTCTTAACTGCAGTGACATAAAATCACGATTTATATAGACATCTTAATTGCAATTTTTTAAAACCAAGGTTAGGATGCCACATGTCCTAACCACAATTTTATTTAAACCAAGGTTAGGACATTTTTAAAAAAGCCCTCACCTTTCTTCTTTGATATTTCCAGTCTTGATTACCCTTTTTCTCTTTAATCTTATCCTCTTCTTTTTGATTACCAACTATCACCACCATGTCATTATGCTATAAACTACCACCACTATTCACCATGATTTTAATAGCCATTGTTATATTGCCAGGCATTATTGGAGAAGTTGCGAGTTCTATTGAAAGGCCACCATGTTCTCCTATTTTGTAATTTTTTATAATCTCTTTATCCTCCCATCTTGCATTATTAGTTAACTAGATTGTTTTGGTTGGATTATTTTGATTGGTTTAATATCTCTGAAATAATCTATTTTTACATCTTTTCATTTTTTATATTTAATTTATATTATTTTTTATATTTAATTTACATTATTTTTCAAGTATAATGTGAAAGTTTTTTACATTTAATTTACAAAGAGAAATGTGCATTGAATAGTTATAGTTAACTATAAAATGAAAAATGGTTACTATGAAAAAGTAGATTCCTATTTAACTTCCTTAAGTTGCTATGTGTTAAAAAGAGCTAAAAGAATTCTACTATAGCTTATAATATAGGTTTATAACAAAGAAGTGCTTTTGTTGAATGCACTTGGAAAGAGCATTCAAATTGTAAAGCTTCAAAGTTACAAGAGGAATGACTAAGTAAAGTGGTATATATATAATTAAGCACCCTATTCTATATATACACTTCTTTTATATTTATTATTCTCTCTTTTTCGTTTAAAGTATATATTAAAAAAATTAATAAGATTAAATGAAAAATATATACAAGTATGCATGAGTCAAATAGTTTATGGAGATGTTAACTTTTCAATGTTAATTAAGTAACTACATTTGGCACCTCTCTCTTTCTCTCCCACGCACTCTATTTCAATTTATAGTCGAATGCTTATGTCATAGATATGATCTCTAAGTCATTTTTAATATTCAAAGAAGTAACGTTTTTCTTTGTAATTAATAATATTTACTTAAGCTTCATTGATTTTATGGGTTTTTTTGGCTCCTTGACTTATTTATTTTTTGGTATAAGCTTGTTATTATTGTTCTTATCTTCAATGAGTCACCATTATCATTGAAGATCACCACAAGCATGTTTAGGCCCAAATAAAAGTATTTTAATGCAAAAATTTTCTATAAATAAATTTTGCTGCTAAATTTGTTGTAAAAAACAACAAATGTTCTTTTTCTACAAAACAATTCACACTCTTTTGAAAAAAACACATCCTTTATAAATATCACCAATATATATCATGCATTAATTTAAGCTTGAATGATAAATATCACCAAGTTGAACTTAATTTGGGCTTAAATGATAGGCATAAATTAAATGGGTTTAAAATTGAGCTTAGGTTGAATTTTTATTAGAGTTATATTATATGAATTTTACCTTTTTCTTAGTTTATTTGTTTTCAGAAATAGTTAAATCTTGGATAGTGAAGCCTCAAAATAGCTAAAAATATTTATAGGGACTTAATGGATTTGTAGACTTCACATATGCTAATAGGAATGTGGAGAGTAAAATAATATGCCCTCGTCTTAAGTGTGACTTTAAGAAATGATAGGCTAGAGAAGATATGTATGACCACTTGATTGTTAAACCATTCCTATAAGGGTATACTTTTTGGGTTATGTACTGGGAGAGACATGATAGAGAAGAGTCTCCTACAAGATCTCTTGTAAGGCCACAGGTGAGAGAAAAATGGATTTGTAACGATGACCCTATGAATGACATAGTTTGTGATGCATTTGAGGTTTATCATGAAACTAAAAATATTGGTGAAGTGGAAGGTTTAGCTCTAACCTTTTACTAAGAGATAAATGAAGATGTTGAAGAGTTTTTCAAGTTAATTAGGGATGGGTAACATAATCTTTATGAACGGTGGGAGAAATACTTAAAATTGTCTTTCTTGATAAGATTATATCATATTAAGTGTATGTGTGGACTAAGTAACAAGGCTATGTCCATGATTTAGAGTTGTTGGTAGATGCTTTTCAACATAAATGATTCCACTTTCTTTTCATTAAGCCAAGAAAACCATTAACAAATTAAGGCTCAACTATATAAAAATTCATGCATGTTTAAATGATTATTTGCCATATTAGGGTGAGAATGAGAATAGATATGTACGTAAAAAGTGTAATATATTTAGATGAAAACCAAAGAGTGAGGGTGAAAAGTGATAAAAGAAGCTTGTAAAAATTCTGAGATGTTTTCCATTAAAGCCACAATTATAAAGGTTATTCATGTCATCCGAGATGGTTGAGCATATAAGATGGCATGTTGTGGTTAGGAATAGCAATGGTATGATAAAGTATCCAAGAGATTTAAATGCATAGAGGACATTTAACATGATAAATCCTCAATTTGCTTTAAATCCTTAAGATATACATCTATAGTTGGCTACCAATAATTTTAATCTATTTGGCACTTTAAGTACAAGTTATAGTATCTAACTAATGGTTCCTATACCTTACAATCTTCCTTTTTGGATGTGTATAAAGCAAAGTTTCTTCCTTCTTTCAATAATAATTTTGGGAAGGCAAGCACCCAAAAATAATATAGATATCTATTTTTAATTGCTAATAGCAAAGTTAATAGACTTATGGAATACAGGGGTTGAGACTTATGATTCTTATAGTAATGAAGTTTTTAATAAGCGTGCAATTAGTTCATTAGTGATTTTTCAGCTCTTAAAACATTATTAGGGTGGAACACATATACTGGGATAGCCTATCTATCTTATAACTTTGATACAACTCCTTTTCACTTATCTTATAATTGGAAGTGGTGTTTGTTGCTTCCTTGAAGCATATACACAAGTATACATATCGCGAAGGTAATATAGTGATAATAAAAGATCGTTCCCTCGAGGATTTGTTGTTAAAATAATGTCAAGTACTAAAATTCACATCCTAGCTTAAATCAAGCGAATCAATTTTTAATAGTTGGTTTTAGAAGGAAATGATTATGGATTAAAAGTTATACAAAGCTCAAGTTAGTTTTTTGATGTTCTAGATGAATAGTGGCATCTAGGATTATTAGTTCCTCTTGAATTTCATAATGAATTGCTCAACACTCAGAATCTTTGCTCTCAATGATGATACATATTGGCCTAGGGTTCATTTATTCCTATAAATATTCTTCTAAATCTCATATAGGGTTATCCAATCAATTTCATAATTTCTTATAAAACCAACAAGGATCAAATTGCTAGCATAATACCTAATTGGACTATGTGAGGCTAATGAATATATTCCTATCTTATTAACTAAACCATCCACCTACTCTTGCAAGTTTCAAGTACTTATGCCATTCAACTCTTGATCTAACCTCTCTTTCCCTTTCCTAAGTTCAAGCAAGATATTAAATCACCATAAATGTTGGCCAATCAATTAGAGAGCATGAAGTATGGAGTTGAATGAACAGATATTAACCATTGATTGCATAGTTAGAGTGAAGAACAATCATTAATCCATACAAGAGTTCCTAATAATCCTAGATTAGAGAGTTTAGCTATACATGGTTATAAAAACTAGAGGCAAAATTGAATTAAAAGTCAAATACATTAGAGATAATCAAAAGAACAAAAGAAAGGAAGAAGCTCAGAAATGGAGCTTGTTTCAGCTTCACTCTTCAATCCCTAGCTTCCCTCTTCTCTGAGATGCCTTCTTAGCTCTCTCCAGCCTCCGCACACTTGGAACAAAGCAAATACAACTCAAAATGATGACTCCTTTCCATTCCCTTTGCCTATGAAGCCTAAAGCCCTCAAAAAGTTTGTAAAAAAAAATGCTGCATTTAGCTAATCTATTTTATGCTGCAGCTCAGTATTTCGCGTTGTGACCAGGTTGAGTTCTGGGTGAATATACGTCGTGACCTGATTATGATGCATCATGGCAAGATTAGCTTTTGAAAGGCTTCTACATGGCATGCATGCTCCTCGCCTCGGTGTATAGAATTTTCGCTATGATGAGTTTAGCTTTTGTGTGACTTTATGCCGCAACTCAACATGCTCTCACTGTGGATTTAGCTTCACTCAACTGGCACTGCGGTTTAGCATGCTCTCATTGTGGTGTCGTTAGCTTTTGGTTAGAGCTTCACCATGGTGATAATAGGATGCGTTGCGGACAGGTTGCCTAGTAAGCTGCTTTTTGATTGCTTTCCTTTCAGCCGCGACGTGATGAACTTTTAACTACTGCGAGCTTTCAAAAATAATGTAAAAACCAGCTTTGAAGCCTCTTTCACCTGAGAATACTCAATCTTCTCTGAAACATGCATCTTATAACAAGAACAAAGTGTGATTAGTTATCAATATACTTAAAGTTAAGACAAAAACTATCATTTTC
Organism: Erythrophleum fordii; assembly: GCA_032878935.1. NCBI lineage: Eukaryota > Viridiplantae > Streptophyta > Magnoliopsida > Fabales > Fabaceae > Erythrophleum > Erythrophleum fordii. Next base: position 7,827,571 of record JAVQMF010000029.1, read on the forward strand.
TAAGTAAGAATTGAGTACAGAGCTATTCATCCTAAGTATGCTTGTTTTATCTATAAAAGTATTATTTATCCTATAATTAGAGGCTAACATCATCTTTACTGAGAGAAAATATGTACAATAACATGAATAATTAAAAATTATCACACCCTCAAACTTAAACTTTTACTCGTCCTCGAGTAAAACAAACCAAGAATACTATTAGAGTGACCATTGGCTTGGGGAACATTAATGATTGCTATAGTCCTCACTTGTTACATCAGAGAGTGCATTCAATAGGAAGAACAAGCAATATATGTTAGAAGCAAAGTTCAAACGATAACGCTAAGAATTCTAACCATTTTGAAGTGTGTGTGTGAATTTGGCTAAACACTCATCTCAAACAAGTATCAGAATTAATTTTTTGCACTTTAATAAGTATAATCAGCCTCAATAATAGGAACTTCATAAGCCTACCTTTTCCCCTCTCTCCACTAAATTAGGCACCACAAAACCACTAGATTAAAAGGATTTTTAGGCTTGTAATGGGGCTAGGGCTATGGCTACAAATGATAGGCAAAGTCAGTGCAAAAGATCTTGAGAAAATCTATATAATAGTATATATAAACTAGAGGTTCTCTTAATGCACCTTCAGCAATGATTTCAACGGGATCCCCATCTCAAATTTTTTTTTAATGTAGTTGAATCAACCATAATACTTGTTTCTTCATGAACACGCTATTATCTTTTTCTCAAGAAAAGGGTAAGATTCTAGATTTTTATATGGCAAATCAGGTTAGGTACTCCTGTTGGTAACTCCAAGGCAACAGAATAAAATGCAATCTCCTACGATTTTTTTTAATGGCTCAAATAAGGTTCAAACATTAAAATAATTACAACAAAGTCAGGCTTGAAAGGCTCAATCTCAACTAAGGAATGCCTGAATCATCTCTAAGGGTTATGCCATATCTATTGATTCGCCTCAAGAAGGTAGAAGACAAGTTCTAAAGCCCTGGATTTGAGACTAGCTATACAAATTAGATTACAGAGAATTTTCTCCTAAAACCAGCAATTGATTTGTGGATTGGCCAAACAGTGCATATCATGGTTTTCAAAAATGGAAGAAATCCTAATTTATGCATTTGAACTAAGATCAAAACACAGTTAGCATAGAATTCCTACTAAATATCTCTTAACACATAACACTATCATTAGACGTAGGCGAAAACAAAACCAGCAGGCTAATAGACAAACTAATTTGATATGAATTTCTAAAAATTTTCTTGTCAATCAAAAGTTCAAGTACAAAATTTCATATTATTCCTATCAATTATACTTGTCCAAACTATCCTACTCCCAAACTTAAAATCAACATTGTCCCTAATGTTGAGGAACAAAGAAAGCTTAAGAGAATTAAGGGGATAGTTATGGACATAAGGATCTAACCTAAGCTGCTTAAATTTTTTTTTTTGGAATTAACAGATACTAAAAAGAAGAAATGAGAAATGAAATATAAAGATAATAATGTAAAAAGAAAATAATAAAGAAAACATCATGTCAACCCCTACTGACAACAAAATATAACATTCAAAGTTCATAATGCAGATAGCTAAATAGATGCAATTGACATAAGGAGAAGGGAAAACAGAAAAAAGGGTGTCAGATGTTAGGGTCCTATGGTGGCTCGTGAGATGGCTCCGGAGGTGGTTCCTGAAATGGCTTTAGAGGTGGTGATCCAGTGGGACTGAGTACAAAATCAGGAGAAGGTAAAAGCTCAGACAGGTCCCACTGGAGATAGCTAGCTAAGTGTCTCCAACATTGGTACTGCTAGTGGTCCATAGCTTAAGCATGAAGGGAAAGATCCTAAATCATCGTGAATAGAGCATCCAAGGAAGGTGCCTGCACCAGAGATGGTGGTAAATCCTGAATTGGCGAACAAGGTGGCTGATCTGGTTCAACGGAGAACCCTACCGGCTCCTCAATAGGCTGCTCCATCTGCTTATTAATAAGCTCCTCTATGGGCTCATTCCCTTTAGCATCTAGATCACCAATCATCAAAATGGAGAAGGATTTTCTCGATAGGAAGAGCTCCTCATGTGGTTTAAATAGAACCCCTGTAATGGTGCATAACTCCGTGATCAATTGAGGATGCACTAGGCCATATACTATAGACTAAGAAATCTTCTTAATGTTCTAAAAAAATAATATAACTGACATCTATCGGTCGCCCAGTCATAATCAAATAAATTAGGATCGCTCGATCAATTATCACATCACTCAGATGACTGCTGGGAAGCAAGTTGGTACATACAAAGTGAGCCCAATAGCGGGCCACTCAGTTCAAATTACTTTGCAGAATGCCCTTTAGTACCCCACGTGACATCTTCCAAATGTTTTGTCCTAGAAGAGTCAATTCTGCAGCAACATCATCTAAATCAGAGGTCTCCCCACTCATTCTGTATATGCAGAACTCACAGTTGGGCACCAAAAAAAGGTGATGTCTATCCTGAATCACTTGCTCATTAATAGTGATTGTATGTCCTCAGACTTTATATAAGTGTTCATGACAAAATAGGGCATTAGCTTAGAATTCACAGACTATGGGCACCACTACAGCTACTAGCTCAAAACAGAATGTTCTCCATCTTCTGGTAGAGATTTGATCTGTTACTTCCTGACTCTCAGAAGGTGCAGTACTGAATTTCCTTTAGGAAACCAGAGCTCTGTGAAAAGTAACGTCATTGTAGCGCTCCTGAGCTGCTGAGGAAATGAAGCAAGAGTGATTAAATGAAGTAGAAGATGAAGATGATACTTCACCCAGTGCTTTCTTCTTTGGGGCCATTAGAAAGAGACCTGCCAAAAGAAATTAAAAACCATTAACTTGGGTAAGCAGAGTAGTAGGTATTAATCAAGACTCCAATCTTATATAATTCTAGTCATTGCTAATCAATTATGATCCCCTGTAAAACTTAGCACCAGGCTAACACAACAAGTGACCAGTATTATGCACAGAGTGATCTAACTAGCATGCAAACACCACAATTCAATGAGCTAACAAGCATATGAATTAACCACCCTCACAATCCCAAATGGAGTAAATCTCTTATCCAAATAATTTTGACTAGAGGAGACACAAGAGGAATTCATAGTTACACACAAAGATAGAAAAAAAAAAGGCAGATACTAGCCATACAACCAATAAACTCATTTAGGCATTTTATCAAATAGTTGGTGTGCACATGCCAATTCCACATTTGAAAAAGAAATTTAACATTAACAAAGCAACCTGGAGGCAATTTTTGTCAATCATCCAATACTACACAGGAAATAGATGGCAGAAACAATATCAATTCAAGTAAGAAGCCAAATTATATTGTTCAATTTGCAAAATAAGTCAACAATCAACTGCAAAAATAGGGAGAAAACAAGAAAGATCACTTCATAGATATAAAAAGAAGGGGAGGTGAGTGCTCAATAAAAGAGTAGGACACGAGAAAGCTATTTAGGTTAAAGCTAATGCAGATTCGCGCCTACAAAGAAGTGGTAGTCATTCAGACCTTTCAATAAACACCTGGTGAGAAAAGAACCAATTGAATCAATATGCAAACTTTTCAACACACAGTCCCAATATGGTCTAGGAAAAGAAACAAAATCAACACAAACAAGGGCCAAATGTAATTGAAGAAGCATACCTTGAGTTCGAACTTCAGAAATGGCGAACAGGGAGGGGGACAAGACAACAGAGGAATGGCAGAGGCACAACAACACAAAGCGGATGGAGGAAGAGGGAAGGAACTCTTAGCAATTAAAGTGGAGGGAAAATGGAGAGGGAAGCAGATTACAGCAGAGGAAGTGGGGGAAAGACGCTGGTAGAGTTAAGAGAAGAGGCTGCTAGAAAAAAAAAAACACAAAACTGACCTTTTCTGTTTTGCCCCCCAAATTTTTTTAATAAAAATAACTTGCGGCAACAAGGTCCAAGGGAATTGCATAAATTAGATACATGTTGTGGCCTAAGTTTCAGGGCTATGGTGAAGATTGCTACTGCCTCTCAAGGGAGCCGTAGTAATGTTTGTTGCGCTGCGGCGACATCCACCACTGCCTTCATGTGCAAAATACCCTCATACGATTTATGTGGCAGCCTGAGTTTCTGCGCCGCGGTAAAGATTACTACTGCCTCTCAAGGATACTGCGACAATTCTTGTTGCACTGCGGTGAAATTAGCTATTGACTTTAAGAATGCCGCGGTGTAGTATCATTGAGTCGTGGCGTAATATTACCCTGATGCATCCATCCAAAAATTATTTTTATTTTTAAAGCTTTAACACTATTTTTTTTACTTTGAACACACTAGGTTTTGAAATTTAAGGCATAAAACAGGTAATAAGTCAACATCATAAAGTTAAAAATACTCCATCTTCTTTTTTTTTGGCTTTTGTGTTTTTGACTTCAATGCTGCATGAATTGCTTGGAACTCTTCCAGTGGCCATACATGATTAACATCCCTTTCTAGATTTTCCTGAAACTAAAAATATACAACCAAAAGTTACTAAAATGAAATTCTCACACCCTTTAATATCAAAAATAAAATTAAAAAGAAAGAAATTTGGGTTGCCTCCCAAGAAGCGCTAAGTTTATAGTCCTCAGCCTGACCTTTAGTAGGTTTAAGTGCAATCTTCCAGTGTGATGGTGAACTTTTGATAATCCACCTCTTCTCTTTGATAGTGTTTGAGTCTCTGACCATTAACTTTGAATTTTCTATTTGACTCTTTTTTCATGATCTCCACAGTACCAAATGGAGAGACATCTACTATTTCAAAGGGTCCTAACCACCGTGACTTAAGCTTCTTAGGAAAGGGCTTAAGCCTTGAATTATATAGCAACACCAGTTAACTAGGCTTAAACTTCCTCTGTAAAATTTTCCTATCATGTCATTGCTTTGTCCTTTCTTTGTAGAGCTTGGAGCTTTCATAAGCATGAAATCTGAATTCATCAAGCTCATTAAGTTGCAACAGTCTTTTCCCATCAGCTCTTCTCAAGTCAAAATTCAATTTATTTATAGCCTAAAAAGCATTATGCGCGAGTTCAACTGGTAGGTGACAGACTTTACTAAAGACAAGCTTGTAAGGAGACATACCAATCGGAGTTTTGAATGTTGTACGATAAGCTCACAAGGCATCATCTAGCTTCTCAGCCCAATCCTTTCTTAAGGGACCTACCATTTTCTCTAAAATCCTCTTTATCTTTCAATTAAAAACTTCACATTGGCCATTGATTTAAGGATGATATGCCAATGCCATCTTGTGTCGCATTTCATATTTTTTTAGGAATGTTTTGAGCTGGCGATTGTTAAAATGAGTTCCTTCATCACTAATGATTGCTCTAGGAGTTCCAAATCTGGTAAAAATGTTCTTCTTTAGAAATCTCACTACCACCCTAACATCATTAGTATGACAGGCCTTGCCTTAACCCACTTTGTCACATAGTCCACAGCAACAAGTATATATTGGTTGTTTTGGGAAAAAGTAAAATGCCACATGAAGTCTATCCCCCAAACATCGAATGCTTCTACTTCTAAAGTATTATTCAGGGGTATCTCATGTTGTTTAGATATGTTACCAGCTGTGAACATCGTATTTTGTTTAGACAAACTACAAAAATTAGCAAAAATACAAACAAACAAAAAAGAAAGAAGAAAAGAAAGAAAATAGAAAATTAGGAGAAAATGATTAAAAAAAACTAAAAAAAGGAAAAATAAATTAAAAAACAAAAAGGGGGAAAACACACCAAAATAAAATAAAAAGTAACAAAAGAGGTAAAAAGAAAAAAAAGAAAAGAGTTTTTTTAAAAAAGGAATTTAAATAAAGGAAATTTAAATAAATAAATAAAAAATAAAGAAGAAAGGGGCCAATTTGAAGCCCAAACCTCCCAGGCCTATCTTACTAAACCCCAGCCTAACCTCGCTGAAGCCCGAAACCCAGCTTCCTTTTTCGGACTCCCCAAATGACACACAATGCAACACACACAGACGCACAGAGCTTCGAAGCATAGAAATGGAACATTCAGCGTCTCAGGGGGTTCCAGTGGAGCAGACTTGCAGCGAGGGACTCAAGGATTTGACCTCCTTCTCCCATCCCTTTTACCATCAGAGACAGAGGACTACTGACGCGAAAATGGAAGGAGAGAAGAGGGAGACGTGGATTGAGATTTGAAAAAAAAAATGAAAAGAGGTCCTGACTCAGACCAAGGAAGAAGAGATTCTCGAATAAAAAGAGGAGAGAAGTAGAGAAGAGGGGGATTGATTTTGGGGTTTGAGAGAACGACAAAAAAAAATCGATGCAGGAGGGAATTTTTGAATAAAAAGGAGGGAGACCGAAAAAAAATCGAGAGACAGAGGGGTAGAAAAGGGAGTGAGAGACCGAAAAAGGGAAGGAGGCAAAGAGTGCGAATGAGGAACCGAGAAAAATCAAGGAGGGGATTTTTTTGATTCGGGTCGAGGGAACCGGGGAAAAGGGGCTTAAGAGAAAATTGGAAGAGACGGAGAGACAAGGACAACAATCAAGACAAGGAGCAAGAGGAGGAGTGATCGAGAGCGAAGAAAGAAACCTGGAGATAGCCATTCTTCTACCAGGGCTCCCGCAGGTAAGATACAAATTTTGTTTGCTTCCCTGGTCTGTCAATGAGATTATTTGTGATTGCTGCTGATGTAGAATGGGAATGGAGGATTGGGTAATTTTCTTGTATATAGTAGGCATGGATGAAGTTTAAAAGAGCATGCTCTGCATATGTCCTTGGGCATGCGCAGTATATGCTCGATAAAATGCCTGAGAAAAGTCTGAAGTAGCTGTAGGTATTTGATTATTATCTTTTCATTAATGAAGGCTGCTGTATTAATGATCTAAGTCGTGGAAGGCTGCTGTATTAATGATCTAGGTTGTGGAATCCATGAGGACCATGCTAATGTGGCTTCGATCCTCTTTCTGTTGTTATAGGCATGTGTTTCGAGTTATTGTTTTTTATGAAAGCTTCAGTGTGATTTCTTTTAGCTAAAGCCTAGTGGACTATATAGCAAAAAGAAGAGAACAAAAAAAAAAAAATCCTTTTTTTCCTTTTTTATTAAAGTCATAAGAACACACAAAAAAAAAAAATCCTTTTTGTTCTTTCATTAAAGTCATTAAAGTTTGCCTTTATCTGAAAAAATGGAAAAGACAAAACCAAAAAACAAATGAAAAGAAAAAAAGAAATATAAGAAGTAAGGGGGGAATTAAGTTCCTTAAGACTTATGAACTCATTTCAAATTTCTTCTTATAAAAAAAAATAGGAATGAAAATTAGAATATATATATATATATATAAAACAAAAGAAAACAAAACAAAACAAAAATTAATAAAAACTTATCCAAAAAAAACAAAACAATAAAGAAAATAATAATAATAAAACAAAACAAGTACAATTAATTTTTAAAAAAAAAAGGAAAAAGGAAAAAGAAAAAATGAAAGCAAAAAATGAATAAAAAAAAGAGGAAAAATTGAAAATACAAGGAAAGCAAAGAAGTAAAATTAACTTTGATATTAGCAAATTAAAACACATTAACCAATTCTGAATTCGTTTTATTTGCTAAAGGTAAAAGTAATTTTTATTCTCTTTCTCTTTCCTTCATTAAAAAAGAAAAAAAAAAGAAAAAAACAAAACATAGACCAAAAAAAAAAAAAAACACCAACCAACAAATTTAGTTTTTATTTGAATTACGTGGACTTTGATCCCTTTCGAAGGTACGTAGGGTTAGACTCTTATCCTAGGTCAAGTCCGCCCTTGTAAATATAATTTTCTATTCAATTTTCACTTTCCTAGTTTCTTTTTATTTTGTTTCTCTATTTTGTTTCTTTAATTTCTTTCTTCTTCTTTTATTTTCAATTTCATTTCCTTTATTTTTATTTTTATTTTGCATGTGATTTGTTAGGGAGAATTAAAATAGAATAGAGGCCATATTGATTTTGCACATCTAACTTAGGGTAACCGTTCTTAGCAACAGGTGTTGAGGGGTGCCTAACACCTTCCCCACTCACAATCGACTCCCAAACTCATTTTCTGGTTCGCAGGCCATTTTTTTTTCTTATAAAATGATTTTTCCAAAGTTTTACCTTAAAAAAAATTAAAATTAAAATTTTGGTAGCGACTCTACTTATTTTTAATTTTGATTTTAGTTTTTGTTTTCTTTGAAAATTGAAAAGAAATTTCTTTTCAAATTTTTTTTTTAAAAGCGTCATGCGGTTGCATTTTCAGGTGTGACAGTATGGCACCACTGGGGAGAGCTTGAGAGTCAAGCCCAATTTTAAGTTAGTTGTGTAAGATATTATGACCTTCCTTTATTTTAGTTCTCTTTTGTTTGGTGTTTGTTTCACTTGATTAGCATAGATAAAATGCCATTCACATACTGGCTTTATTTGTTTTATTTCATTGATTGCATGTATAACAAGTATTAGGATTAGATAACATGTGGAATAAAACCTTAGGGTAGGTGAACGCATCTGTATATATCTGTCTATATTTGTACAAATACTCTTTCCTTGTTCTACGAATCTGCTTAGCAAATGAGGGTTAGGTAGCCTGTAGGATGAAGAGATAAATGCTTTCCTCACACACACTACCGTAACACAAATATATCACACACATTATGGGCCACATACCCGGGTCTGAGTGCTTCCTAGGTTAGTAGAGATTTATACTGATTTCCCTGTGAAGTCTCGTGCTTCCTGAGGCTATCATGAAGACTTTACCTAAATTGTGCCTTGTTATATGGGTTTGACCTGTGTAGGATCTCTTTCCTCTCAAGGTCAAATTTATATAGTGAGATCTTCACCTCAAGGTGAGGGCAATTTAGGGACCAATGTTTAAGAGTCATAAATCTACCTGATAAATTTGCACTGATAATCAAGCCATAGATGCCTCCCAAATAGTTAGAATCAGGCCCCAGTGATCACAGCTTAGGATCTACCCATATTAGGACAAAGGAAGGCACTTTTAATTGTTTGTTCATCACATACATGCATCCAATGATATCCATAGGAAAAGTGACACATCGTTACTGTTTATTGGAGTAGTTAATGGGCTGTCGTGGCCCAATTAGATGTGCATTAACTACGATGAAAGTCTGCATTAGTCAAGCCAACCCCTGCCTAACAGGTTTCTGACCCTGAAGAGGCCATAACTATATTTCTTATAGTCCCTCAAAAGGGGAATCTTTCAGCACACATATATTTTCTCTATACATTCAAAAAAGAGGGTAAGATAAAATAATAAATAATGCACAATCTAGTAAAAATCTCCACCCCCACAAAACAACGAATTTCTAATAGAAAATGAGTGTTTTCAAAATTTTGGGAATTATAAAATCCATAAGTTTTGCATCACCAATGAATAGGTGTGACAACTCGGTTAAAGATTCAAACCTTTTTAGGATATTAATCGTATAGAAAAACATATTTCTCTCAGTTTAACTGTCGACTCTTCTCTTCCATAGAGCAATAGACTCCTCAAGAAAGAGTACAAAGTTTTTTTTAATTATTTCTCATGCCGAGGCATTATATCCAACGTCATGGTATGAATGCTAGTGCATTGTTATGTTAGCTTGCTGAATACATCAGTGTCAATTACGTAGGGAGTTTTTCCTTCTTAAATCGATCCTCACGCCCTCATTCTCTATAGAATAATAAATTTCTTGAGGATCGGGTAAAATTTTCAAGCTAGCAATAATGATACATTAACCAATAAGCTTTGATATTTTGGAAACAGTGAACAATTATGCGTGGTGATTGGCATAATGGAGGTAATGGGACCTTTGAGCAATAGATGATATCTGAGTTCAAGATAAATTGGCCTAATTATGATTAGGACAAAGCTTAAAATTAAAGCAGAGGCTGAATCAGTTGAAAGCCTAATTATATTAAGTGAGAAATTAAGTGGAAGGCATATTTAAGATTTTTGAAAGGATTACGGGGACATTCTAGACTTACTGTGAATACCGGTATAGCCAGAAGCACTTTCAGTCTTAGCCCAACATTAGGATAGCTCATTAAGGTGTTTTGCGTTTGCTACATTCTAGATCACACCCACTTTAGAAGAATATGGGAGCTTTATGGATACACCTATGGAAAAAGACGCCTCAATTTATCACTATTTGGGACATTTACCGTCAAAATGTATAGTGGCCTGGATTTTACGGGAAGATCGTAGTAAAATCCAATTACATCAGAGAGGACAGACTGAAGGCCTTTTGAGGAAGTACGTAGAAGGGAATTTAGGGATCCTAGCCAAAAAGGAAGATTGAGCGACTTTTAAGAGGGTCCTTGCTTTAGCCATATATGGATTAGTGTTATTTCCTTCAGTGGTGGGGATAATTGATTTGGTGACTGTGAGTGTTTTGTGGATGGTGAAAAATCATCGTGTAAATCCTATGCCAGTAGTCTTAGCAGAAACGTTCTTGACCTTAAGCTTTTGTCAACAAGAAAAGGGAGGGAAATTGAAGTGTTGTCTACAACTTCTCACTATTTGGATGTTCAATCATATTTATGGGAGACAATATCAATTGGGTCGACGACATGACACTATTCACCACCCGGTTAGGGACTTCCTTAATCGTGAAGGTGCTATCCTGTCATCTTCAAAGATGACTCATGATGATTGGGCACGATCCTTTGGTCAATTGGACGAAAACATGGTCTGGTGGAAGCTGGCTTGGTGGGAAAGTGAAGAAATCGTATACTGTTATGGAAAATTCTTGAATGTACCCCTGATAAGCCCTCGAAGTTACATTACCATCAGTTATTTATCAATAGTTTGCATATAAACAAGATATCCCAGCTGATGAGGCGATACGATTGATTCACTTTTATCATGATGACCCAGAAGCTAAAATGCTTTGTCAAAAAATAAGAAGTGCATGGAGCCAAGTGATATGTAAAGGAAAATGCGAATTGGGCAAGCGAATTGTAGTTATGACCAAGGAATATCAAGAGCGGCTAAAGGGAATAATAAAAGGGGCCAACCTTTCTTTCGGACCGCCTGATCCTATGCTCAGCAATGACATGCAAGTGATTGACGAAAAATTAGCAAGGCAAGTCGGATAAAAGAAGGAAAAATTGAAGGTTTTAGAAGAAAAGAGGCAAGAACGCTTGAGGAGTTTGAACCAGATATGAAGTGAATGTGCAGTCCTGTGAGCAGAAGCAGATAGGGCAAAGAGATACAAGGGAAGTGGGCAAAGTGTCAAGATGAAAAGGTTGAAGGAAGAAAATGCAAGATTGAAGGATACTATATAGGAAGCTCAACAGCGAGTAACTAAAAATGAAAAGAAGATGCATATTAGTAGGGCCCAATTGATAAAAGTCCTTAAGAAAAAAGATGTACTAGAAAAACAAATGTAGAAACTTGAATCTAGTGGGACTCGACACAAAATTGACATGCTAGCCAGGGAATTGGAAAAGAAAATGAATGAACTATCCATCATCAAGAGTATAATGCTGCAATAATACAAAACCTGGTGGAACAACTTAATCAACAAGCCGAGATGATTGAGACATGGAAGACATTCCATACCAAGCGAGTCACAGAAAAGGAAAGGTTCATATCCAGGTTCAAGAAATTGATCTTCCTTGCTGATAAGATCCTCCCTAGTTTCACGAGTTCACTCAAAGTACCTGAGGGTCTAGCTAATCCATTAAGCACCCCGAAAGAAATGACAGAATTTTTTATATTATGTAATGATATTGTAAACGAGTTGAAGCACCTCAATAGTTGTTAATTTCCAAAGATACTGATGTATCACTTAGGACTTTGTTATGAAAGGACAAGCATTTCATCCCCCTTGTGTTTGCCATCTAAAAAGAAAATAACTCAGATAGACTTGATCATGTAGGGGTTTCAATCCCCTTTTGCATCAAGTGTCAATTTTGATATTTTTATGTGGATTAATAAAATCTTTTAAGGATCAGAGGGCCCGGTATTCCTTTGCCATTATGTCAAAACAGTTAGCCTAAGCTAATACGTGAAAAGAAAAAGAAAATGACAATAATAATAATAGCGACAATAAGGATATAAAATAAGAGGAGTATTTTTCAATGTCACTAAATTTGTCTTATCTTTATAGAAAAAAAGAATATAAAGAGTGAAATAAAAGGAAGACAATATTGCGCCTTCGAAACACGTTTCATTTAACCAGACCCGTCCTACTAAAGTATATAGCATGTGTTCAAGAACCAGGCTCATAGAAGAACATTAAGTGGAGGGTAGCCAGAGAGCTGAGGAAGATACAGTTGCAATGAACAGTTGAATGACAACTATGGAGAATCAACTAGCTCAGATGAGTGAAACAATGAAAATTCTCGTCGAGATGCTAAAGGGGAAGGCTGTCGACTCTTTACTTAGAGTATCCAGTCATCCACATGCCACTGTAAATATACCAGAGGTAGGAATGAGATTACCAGGAGTGGTCATACATGAAGCCCTACTAGGAGTGGTCATACTTGAAGCACACTTTGACCAAATAGCAAAGGCTACGCAGAGATAAAAGAATGTCTAGAATCCTCTAACAAAAACATCTAACAAACATGGTCCCCATGATGAAATAAAGGATATGCAAGAATTTCCCAGCTATGACCCTACCTATACATTTTAGATCCTAACTACGGAGATCAAAGGGAAAGCTAACTATGATAAGGAGGATTGGGAGAAAGAGTTAGGGGAGGTCAAGGATCAATTGCGAAACTTACGGGGAACCAACACTTGTGGTTCACTGGACGTGGAGGAATTGTGCATGATTCCAGAAGTTTTAATCTCGAAGAAATTTAAAGTTCTTGATTTTGACAAATATTACGGTACCGGTAATCCGATATATCATCTGAGGTCATACTGTACAAAAATGACAGTTTGGTCAAGAGATGAAAAGTTTCTGATAAACTTCTTTTCAAAGAGTCTGATGGGGTCTGCCTTGTTATGGTACATGCAGTTAGATCACTTAAAAATTCAGAGGTGGAGAAATCTCACGGAGGCTTTTATGTAGCAATACAAATTCAACCTAGACACTACACCCACCAGGAACAGTTAAAAAGGATGAGTAAGAAATCGACAGAGTCGTTCAAGGAATATGCTCAAAGGTAGAGACTGATGGCTTCCCAAGTCCAACCTCCTATGATTGGTTCTAAATTTTGCTCCTATTTCATTCGGACCCTCTCAGATCTTTTTTACAAGATAATGCTTGGCACTCATGTCACGGATTTTGCAGATTTAATTGAGATTAGAGAAAGGATTGATGCAGACATTCGGGATGGGAAACTATCATCTCACTAACTTGAGAGCAGCCTTAGAAAGGGACAAGGCATGAAAAAGAGGGAAGGGGACGTAAATTATGTCCAACTCTCTAGACCGCCTCCACAACAACCCATCTCATACCAAATAGGCAGAGGGAGCTTACCACAGAACCAATTTAGGCCGGTCATAAATGGTCACGGGCAACATGAAAGGGGAACTAATATACGGCCAAGAGATAACCGTCCCTGGCCTAATTTTAATTCTACTAACATTGAATTGTACCAAAAGTTGCTGGATGCGAAACTTATAGGATTGTGACACATAAAAGGACTACAACCGCCATATTTGGCTTGGTACAACCCTAATGCTACTTGCAAATACCACATGGGAGCTCCAGGGCATTCAATTGAGGATTGTACCACCTTCAAGAGGAACATGCTAGATCTGATAGATTCCAATCACATCCAACTTAGACCTAGAGATGATTCAACAATCACTACCAATCCGTTACCCAGTCATGGTCAACAGGTGAGTGCAATTGAGGAGGAACCAAAGCTCTCCAAAGATTCCTATGCCGTTAAATTTCCTATGAAGTCCTTTTAGGCTGGTCTCCAATGGGCAGGTCACAAGGTCAAGCTACCACAAGAAGAGTTTGTTGAAATTATCGATGGGCCATCAGCCAAATTTTGTGATTTTCATCAATAAAACACAGACCATGATATTGAGGGTTGTGCGCAGTTTCAGAAGGCATTAAAGAGGTTAATGACATTCGGCGTTGTGGTTTTAAGAAGATCAGACAGAGAAGTTTGCGTAACATACGAGAAAAGTGTTGACATCATTATTCCCATTAGAAAACCGAAGACAATTACTTTGACTATCAATGAGTCTTACTCAGCCTCAGCTTCATCCTATTCCCCTATCCCACAACAACCAACTATGATCGTAAGCATGCCAGCTCCTTTCCCGTATCAAAGTGATCACGCCGTGCCATGGAGATATGAAGAAATCATTGAATATCCTTTTGATCAGGCAACCATTGCTAAAACAAAAGGCGGATCTGTCACTAACATAGTTGAAGAAGGGGGGATCACTTAAAGTGGCAGGGCCTATCTCTCGGCCAATGTTGTCAAGGATGCAAAAGGAAAAAGAACTGATGGTAATGATCGAAAGAAAGGAAAAGAAGATAGCCCTAATAAAGAGTTCTTATGAATCATGAAGCAAAGTGAATATGACGTGGTGGAATAATTGAAGAAACTCAAGCTCGAATATCAATATGGTCCCTAGTTATGAGCTTGAAAGTACATCGTCGAGCCCTGCAAAAGGTCTTAGAAGAGACATATGTGCAGCCCGACGTTACCTCAGAAAAAGTGGCCAATGTGATGAACATCGTCAAGTCCACATCTACCATCTCCTTCTCTGAAGAAGAAATCGTAGGGACGACAGTTAGCCAGCCGAAGGCCCTGCATATTACATTGAAATGCAACGGGTTCATATTTATAAAGGTTTTGATTGATAGAGGGTCTGCATTGAATGTGTTACCGCTAGCCACATTTGAGCAACTAGCAGTTGAGGCATCACACATTGGAAAAAGTGATATGGTGGTTAGAGCATTTGATGGCTCTAAAAGAGCAATGATTGGCAATACTCATTTGTCCTTAGAGATCGGGCTAAGAACATTTGTGGTAGACTTTCAAGTTATGGATATTGATCCATCCTACACAATGCTATTGGGTAGGCCTTGGATCCATTCTGCCGATGTCGTGCCTTCCACCTTTCATCAAAGGGTTAAGTTCATTGATGAGGGGAGGATAATTACCATTAAAAGAGAAGAAGAGATAATGTTAAGTAAGCCCAGTTCTCTACCGTACATTGAGGCCGCTGAACAGGATATGGAAGCGATGTTTCAAAGCTTAGAGATAGATAAACCTAATCTACCATTGGGAATGTTAACCAGGTGGTGATAAAAATGTTACAAAAGAATGGATTCTGACCTGGGAAGGGATTGGAAATACATTTGCAAGGAGTTGAACTGCCTATTACTCTCCCAGAAAACCTCAATCGGTAAGGATTAGGGTATGAAACCTTGCTATCAGACTGAGCTAAGGAGCAACTGAGCGCAAGAGGAGATAAGAGGCAAGAAAGGTTGAGAGTCCCTCACATTAGAGAAACATTTCCAACTCTTGCCAAAATTATGAATCAGATAAACATCTCAATGGTCGATGACGAAGCCACACCAGGAGTTAAAATGTGGATTTCGATTGATGATTCGGGAGAAAGATTGGATAATTGGGAAATCAAGGATATCCCTGACATCGTAGCTTTAGAGTAATTGTTTTAATTGTGTCTTTTTTCTTCTCTTTTCCTTTTTCTTTTATGCTTTCTTTGTCGTGTCTTAATTTCAGACGGTACTTTATGAATGACAGTGCTATTTTGCGAATGAAATGAGAATTGCTTAGATGTTTGCTCCCTTCACTTATACTCTTTCTCTTTTCATTTATTTTGCTTTGTTCTTCCCTCCAGGAAATTGTTTTCCTTGGAACTCTTGCCCAATGCAGAGGTTTCCAAGCCTTCATGGAATGATTTGTGTGTTATTTTAGATATGCATGATTCCGAATCTGATAATGAAGAGTTGACCCAAACCTTCAAAAAGTTACTCAATTCTATGGATAAGGGAATTCGCCCTCATGAAGAAGCAATTGAAACATTAATTTGGGGACGAAAAAACATAAAAAGGAGGTCAAGATAGTGGATAATCTGGAGAAAGAGGAAATGATTCAACTCTTCAAGGAGTATATAGATGTCTTTGCATGGTCTTATCAGGACATGCTTGGACTTGACCCGAGGATTGCTTCTCACAAGATTCCTTTACTCCCAAACATTGAACCTAAGAAACAAAAATTAAGGCGAATGCACCCTGACATGCCTTTAAAGATAAAAGAGGAGGTCATGAAGCAACTAGAAGCAGGTTTTCTTCAGGTGTCCACATATCCACAATGGGCAGCAAACATCATACCTGTCCTTAAAAAGGATGGAAGGGTTCGCATGTGTATCGATTATAGGGACTTGAACAAAGCAAGCCCAAAAGACAATTTTACATTGCCCCACATAGACATTTTAGTTGATAATACAGCACGAGCCTACCGGTATTCCTTCATGGATGGTTATTCAGGGTACAACCAAATCCCTATGCATGAAGACCATAAGGAAAAGACTACATTCATCACGCCATGGGGAACATACTGTTATAGAGTAATGCCATTTGGGTTGAAGAATGCTGGGGCAACTTACCAACGAGTTATGATGGCACTCTTTCATGATATGATGCACAAGGAGATTGAGGTATACGTCAATGATATGGTGGCCAAATCTGCAAAAGGAGAGAGTCATGTGACGGTATTAAGGAAGTTGTTTGAAAGATTACGTAAATACAAGCTTCGGTTAAACCCCAACAAATGCATCTTTACGGCTTTAACTAGAAAATTATTAGGTTTCATGGTGAGTCAAAAGGGAATAGAGGTAGATCCTGATAAAATACAAGCTATTCAAGAAATGCCATCCCCCCAAACGACAAAAGAAGTACGAAGGTTTTAAGCCGGCTCAATTATATAGCAAGATTCATTGCCAATTTAACTACAACTTGCAAGCTAATTTTTAAATTGTTGAAGAGCCATACTGAAAAATGGGATAATAACTGCCAAAAAGCCTTTGATAAAATTAAAGAGTATTTGTCGAGTCCCTCAATCTTAGTTTCGCCTACACTAAGACGACCTTTGACTCTCTATCTGACAATCTTGCCAAGATCAATGGGGGCTGTATTAGGGCAACATGATGCTTTTGGAAAGAAAGAGCAGGCAGTTTATTACTTAAGTAAAAAGTTCAACGAATGTGAAACATGTTACGCATTGATTGAAAAAACCTATTGCAGGCTAGTATGGACCACTAAACGGTTACGACAGTATATGTTTTATTATACCACATGGCTAATTTCTAGAATGGATCCTATTAAATATATCTTCGAAAGTCCACATGTTTCAGGAAGAGTCTCTAAATGGCAAGTGATCCTGTTTAAGTATGACGTCAAGTATATGACTTGGAAGTCTATAAAATGAAGCATCATAGCAGATCATTTAGCCGAGAATCCTCTGGATGAATACCAACCATTGGATTTCCATTTCCCTGACGAAGACATACTCACTATAGAGGACAATAAAGATGACAAGGATGGTGGTAATGGGAGATGGAAGATGTATTTTGATGGTGCTGCAAATGTGCATGGTTATGGCATTAGGGCTGTGGTTGTGTCACTGGAAGGAAAGTAGTACCCCGTTACTGTTAAATTAGACTTTGAATGTACGATTAACGTGGCGGAATATGAAGCTTGTATTAGTAGGTTAAATGCTACCATAACCCTTGGTGTAAGAAGCTTGGAAGTTTTTAGGGACTCTGCCCTTATAATTCATCAAGTGACTGGGGAATGGCAAATTAAGGACTCAAAGCTGATCCTGTATTAGAAATTTTTAGTTTAGCTAATTAGCCAAATTTGAAGAAATCAATTTCCATTATGTGACTCGAGACAAAAACTAATTTGTTGATGCTTTAGCTACTTTAGCAGTAATGACTCGACTCGACTACGGAGTCTAAGTCCAACCACTTTAAGTGGAAGCCAGGGATTTGCCGGCATATTTCCTAAACATAGAAGAAGAATGTGATGGGCAACCTTGGTATTATGATATCAAGGCTTATATGATAAGTAGGAAATACCCAGTTGAGACCACTAAGAATGATAAAAAGACTATTCAGCGTCTAGCAATGAATTTCTTCATTAGCAATGGCATTTTATACAAGAGAAGTTATGACGATACACTATTGCGGTGCGTAGATGTGAAGGAGGCACAGAAAGTGGTCACAGAGGTTCATGAAGGAATATGCGGTACGCATGCAAATGGTCACACTCTGACTAAGAAAATCCAAAGGTGCAGATACTTTTGGTTGACCATGAAGAAGGATTATACTGAGTATGTTCGGAAATGACATAAATGTTAAATTTATTCAGATAAAATCAATGCACCACCAATCTCACTACACAATTTGGTGGCACTATGGCCATTTTCAATGTGGGGCATCAATGTGATTAGACCAATCAACCCTAAAGCTTCAAATGGACATCGTTTTATTTTGGTCGCCATTGACTATTTCACAAAGTGGATCGAAGCTAGTTCCTTTGCCAGCATCACTCAAAAAGCTTTTTGCAAGTTCCTTAAGGGGAATATCATTTGCCGTTATGGGCTATCAAAGAAAATCATCACTGATAATGCCCCGAACTTAAATAGGGCAGAAGTCTCTAAACTCTGTGATTAGTTTAAGATCAAACACCATAATTCGGCACCTTATCGGCCACAAATGAACGGGGTCGTAGAAGCAACAAATAAAAACATAAAAAAAAATTATTGCCAAGATGACAGTCACCTGTAAGGATTGGCATGAAATGCTTCTATATACGTTGCATGGGTATCGCACAACTGTGCGTACGTCGATTGGGGCAACTCCCTACTCCTTGGTTTATGGAATGGAAGCTGTCATGCCAATTGAGATCAAAATTCCATCGTTAAGGTATTAATTGAATCTGATTTAGACGAAAGCGATTGGATAAAAACCTGGTATGAGCAGTTGAATATGATTGAGGGACGAAGACTTACTGCAATATGTCACAGACAGTTGTATCAAAGGAGGATGGCAAGGGCTTTCAACAAAAAGCTTTGTCCTCAAGAGTTCAAAGTTAGTGACCTAGTCCTCAAAAGAATCTTGCCAAACCAGGACGACGCTCGGGGCAAATGGGTTCCCACTTATAAAGGCCCTTATATTGTTAAGCATGCTTTTTCAAGAGGAGCATTAGTTCTAATGGACATGGATGGTCATGAACTAACCAAGCCTCTCAATTCGGATACATTTAAAAGGTATTTTGCATAAAAGGAAAAGCTCACTAGGTTGAAAATCTAAAAGGGCAGCCTAGGCAAAAGTTAGCAAAAAAAAAAAAAAATCAAAAAAAAAATTAAAAAAAAATCAGAAATCAAGGGGAAAAAAAAGGAAAATGAAAAGGAAAAGCATGCCTAGCGGAAGTAGGGGCAAAGTTTGAAAGTCCACTTTGATCGAAGCAACCAAGTAACAGGCAAAACAGAACCCCAAGAGGTCGAGGATCATAGATCAGGTTGGATGAGATGCATATCTCAGGTTGCACAACAGATCGTTTTGTAGGGACATGCGAAACCAATTGTGGAGGACAATCTTTGAAAGAACTTTTTGAGTCAAGTTCTTTCAGTTCTATTTCTTGTTTTTTTTTTTATCATTATGGTCTCTTTCTTGGTTTAAATTTCGTATTGTCCAAACTCCCAGATGCTTCCTTTGGCAAACTTGTTAATAAAATCATTTCTTATGAGTCTCAGTTATGTTTCATTTTTAGTCTATATCATAATCTCGGTCTTTATGCTTAATAACTCAAAAATAACATTCATCAAAGTGTTTACTTGGCACGTCATGGTTGGTATTCTCGTTGGATCACTTATCCTTCACAGACCCCTTATCGTTACCTAAAGAGCAAACTAATAAAGGGTGCAGTGGTGGATTCAAGGACAACGTACAAAACCTTTTTGCCGATAAGGAACTGAGAGTTACAAATGGGATGTAGTCGAAGGTATTAAAGGATCGGTTAGATAGACATCACATTTTGGAAGAGTAGCATGCTATCTCACTATGGCTGATTAATTAAAATATCAATGCACTTTTTTGGAAATTAGCGCTCTTGACAATGAAAGTTAAAAAAAAAAAACCAAAAAACTACAACAAAACACAAAGCAAAAGAAAAACACAGAAAAGAGAAAAGAATTTTCAAAACCATTTAAATGGCAATAAATGAAGCATCTCACATACTTGCACACTTTACATAACCCCTGGTTTACAGTGGGGTAAGCAAAAATGAAAAAGAAATAAAAATTGACATTTCTTTAAATAAAGTATCGTTCATGCATATTGGTTCACGTAGGTGCATACCTTGCATAAAACCTAGGTAAATAAAAACAAAGCCTTCCAAACTCAGAAAGATCGACACAAAACAAAGCCTTCCAAACTTAAAAAGATTGGCACCAAAAAAAAAAAAGGCAAAAGTAAACCAACCAAAGTCCTACACAGAATAGGTGCCACAAAGTCCTACACCGAATAAGCACTACAAAGTCCTACATAGAATAGGCACCACAAAGTCCTACATAGAATAGGCACCAAAGTTCTGCTCTAGAACAGGCATCCCTTCTAAAGTCCTGCTCCAGAACAGGCATCATAAAGTCTTACACAAAATAGGCACCATAAAGTCTTACACAGAATGGGCACCAAAAGTCCTGCTTCAAAATAGGCATCCCTTTTCAAAGTCCTGCTCCAGAATAGGCAACCTAAAGTCCTGCCCCAGAACAAGCACTACAAAGTCTTACACAGAATAGGCACTAAAGTCCTACTCCAGAACAAGCATCCCTTTTCAAAGTCCTGTTCCAGAACAGGCAACCTAAAGTCCTGCTTCAGAACAGGCATTATAAAGTCCTACACAGAATAGGCACCAAAGTCCTACTCCAGAATAGGCATCCCTTTTCAAAGTCCTGCTCTAGAACAGGCAACCTAAAGTCCTGCTCCAGAACAGGCACCACGAAGTCCTACACAGAATAGGCACCAAAGTCCTGCTCCAGAATAGGCATCCCTTTCAAAGTCCTGCTCCAGAACAGGCACCATGAAGTCCTACACAGAATAGGCACCAAAGTCCTACTCCAAAACAGGCATCCTTTTCAAAGTCTTACTCCAGAATAGGCAACCTAAAGTCTTACTCCAGAATAGGCACCACGAAGCCCTACACAGAATAGGCACTAAAGTCCTGCTCCAGAATGGCACACCTTTTAAAGTCTTGCACCAGAACAGGCACTAAAGTTCTGCTTCAGAACAGGCATCCCTTTCAAAGTCCTGCTCTAAAATAGGTAACCCAAAGTCCTGCTCCAGAACAGGCACTATGAAGTCCTACATAGAATATGCAACCAAAGTCCTGCTCCAGAACAGGCACTACGAAGCCCTACACAGAATAGGCACCAAAGTCTTACTCCAGAACAGGCGCACCTTTCAAAGTCCTGCACCAGAACAGGCACCACGAAGTCTTACACATAATAGGCACTATTTCGAAGTCCTGTACCAGAATAGGCACCCTTTCAAAGTCTTACACCAAAACAGGCACCAATAAAAGTCTTGCATCAGAATAGGCATCCTCTTCAGAATTACATTACTTTCTTTCTCTTTAATTAGGTCATGACATTCTAAGGTAAGTTAGCTCATTTTTATCTTTTAGCTCCTTAAACAAAATACATGTTTCCATCTTTACTTATTCTTAAGTTAAGGATATTAAAAATTTTCATTTTCAATCTCTTTACTTAAAGAATAAGTAAAGAGGGCAACCTGTAAACATCATATTTTGTTTGGGTCGCTTTCTCATTTTTGTTTATTGTCAAAAGGCAATTAAATCATCCTAGACAAAATACGTGTTTTTATCTTTACTTGTTCCTTATGTAAAATATTAAAAATTACATTTTCAATCTCATTGCCTAAGAAACAAGTAAAGAGAGGTAACTGTGAACACCGTATTTTGTCTAGACAAACTACAAAAATTAACAAAAATACAAACAAACAAAAAAGAGAGAAGAAAAGAAAGAAAATAGAAAATTAGGAGAAAATGATGAAAAAAAACAAAAAAAAGGAAAAATAAATAAAAAAACAAAAAGGGGGGAAACACACCAAAATAAAATAAAAAGTAACAGAAGAGGCAAAAAGAAAAAAAGAAAAGAGTTCAGAAAAAGGAATTTAGATAAAGGAAATTTAAATAAATAAATAAATAATAAAGAAGAAAGGGGCCAATCTGAAGCCCAAAACTCCCAGGCCCATCTTGCTAAACCCCAGCCCAATCCCCGCTGAAGCCTGAAACCTGGCTTCCCTTTTCGGTCTCCCTAAATGACACACAGCGCGACACACACAGATGCACAGAGCTTCGAAGCACAGAAATGGAATGTTCAGCGTCTCAGGAGGTTCCAGTGGAGCAGACCTGCAACGAGGGGCTCAAGGATTTGACCTTCCTCTCCCATCCCCTTCGCCACTGGAGACAGAGGACTACTGACATGAAAATGGAAGGAGAGAAGAAGGAGACGTGGATCGAGATTCGAAAAAAAATGAAAAGAGGTCCTGACTCAGACCGGGAAAGAAGGGATTCTCGAATAAAAAGATGAGAGAAGTAGAGAAGAGGGGGATTGATTTTGGGGTTTGAGAGAACGACTAGAAAAAATCGAGGCAAGAGGGAATTTATGAATAAAAAAGAGGGAGACTGAAAAATAAAATCGAGAGACAGAGGGGGAGAAAAGGGAGTGAGAGACCGGAAAAAGGAAGGAGGCGAAGAGTGTGAAGGAGAAATCGAGAAAAATCGAGGAGGGGATTTTTCTGATTTGGGTCAAGGGAATCGAGGAGAAGGGGTTTAAGAGAAAATTGGAAGAGACAGAGAGACGAGGACAAAAATCGAGACAGGAAGCAAGAGGAGGAGTGATCGAGAGAGAAGAAAGAAACCCGGAGATAGCCATTCTTCTACCGGGGTTCCTGCAGTAAGACACGAATTTTGTTTGCTTCCCTGGTCTGTCAATGAGATTATTTGTGATTGCTGTTGATGTAGAATGGGAATGGAGGATTGGGTAATTTTCTTGTATAGAGTAGGCATGGATGAAGTTTAAAAGAGCATGCTCTGCATATGTCCTTGGGCATGCACAGTATATGCTCGATGAAATTCCTGAGAAAAGTCTGAAGTAGCTGTAGGTATTTGATTATTATCTTTTCATTAATGAAGGCTGCTGTTAATGATCTAAGTCGTGAAAGGCTGCTGTGTTAATGATCTAGGTCGTGGAATCCATGAGGACCATGCTAATGTGGCTTTGTTCCTCTTTCTGTTGTTATAGGCATGTGTTTCGAGTTATTGTTTTTTATGAAAGCTTCAGTGTGATTTCTTTTAGCTAAAGCCTAGTGGACTATATAGCAATGTGATTTTTGCATTGTTCGAAATGTGGTACCATTAGAAGGCTTCATCATTTAAGATGAGTTTGGCTCATTAGGCCTTTGCTTTTTTATGTTGAGTTCTGTATGAGTTGCTCCATAAGACTCTGGGTTTTATTATTGTAAAGTCCTTGGTTCTGGTCCTGTGCCTTGTTTAGAGTTCTGTGTCTTGTTGCTACACACTTTGTCATCATGCTATTTTGCACCTAAGTGCATTAGATATGAATGAGTCCTCACACAGAGGGCTGTGTCTTGTTGTTGTACAGTATTGGGTCTAATTTAATTGTATTTTTGTATAAGGGTTAAGTGTTTAAAGGCTGCACAACTCATGGTTCTGTGTTGGATGATAAAGTGCTGCATGCCAATTTTCTACATACAATTTTTGTTTGTTTGTTTTGGTATCAAATCATGTGACTAAATCTTTGTTCATGATTTTTGTTCAAACCAAAGCTCAATGAATCTTAGAGGTTTTACTCTGCGCATAAGGAATCCCCTTTTATGAACTCTCAATGGGCTCTCTACAGGGTTTAACCTTTGCTTTGGTTTTAAAAAAAAAGAGAAGGCTAACAAAAAATCATAAAAATAATAAAGATCATGATTTTCAGGGACAAATTTCAAAATATATTTTTTTTCTTCTTCTTTTTTTCCTTTCTTTTTTTTCTTCTCCCTCTTTCTTAAAAAAAAAAAAAGAAAAATCCCAAGAGGAGGAAATAATTAGAAATTAAGACCAGGCAATATGCCTACAAATATGTTAGTTACTTGTTTAATTCTGTTTCATATGGTTTTCACTCTTAATTTTAGGATAGCTGTGTGAGATTCTCTATCTCCTCAAGCCCATAGGAATCAACTCAAGGATCATGTGTGGCAATAAGCTTCCTTGTTATCCAATGGGTTTCATAGTTACATTCTAATAAGCTTTGGGCTTCAACGGCCCATACCAAATCGATTTTCTTTAAAGAATTTTTTTTAAAAGAGAGATATTAAAAAAAAAAATCTTTTTACTTATGCAAAATCTGGTTTCGAAATAAAAAATAAAATTAAAACAAACAAAAAATCAAGAAAACCTAAAATCAAAATACAAGAAAATAAAAAATTAAAATCAAATCAAATGAGAAGTTTTAAAAAAATGCAAAAAGAAGAGAACAAAAAAAAAAAAATAATCCTTTTTGTTCTTTCATTAAAGTCATTAAAGTTTGCCTTTATCCGAAGAAATGGAAAAGACAAAACCAAAAAACAAATGAAAAGGAAAAAAGAAATATAAGAAGTAAGAGGGGAATTAAGTTCCTTAAGACTTATGAACTCATTTCAAATTTCTTCTTATAAAAAAAATAGGAATGAAAATTAGAATATATATATATATATATATATAACGAAATAAAACAAAACAAAAAAAAATTAATAAAAACTTATCAAAACAAAAACAAAACAATAAAGAAAATAATAATAATAAAACAAAACAAATATAATTAATTTTTTTAAAAAAAAAGGAAAAAGGAAAAAGAAAAAAATGAAAGCAAAAAATGAATGAAAAAAAAAGAGGAAAAATTGAAAATACAAGGAAAGCAAAGAAGTAAAATTAACTTTGATATTAGCAAATTAAAACACATTAACTAATTCTGAATTTGTTTTATTTGCTAAAGGTGAAAGTAATTTTTATTCTCTTTCTCTTTCCTACATTAAAAAAGAAAAACAAAACAAAATAAAAAAAAAAAAGACAAAAACAAAACATAGACAAAAAAAAAAAAACACCAACCAACAAATTTAGTTTTTATTCGAATTACATGGACTTTGATCCCTCTCGAGGGTACGTAGACCCTAGGCTCTTATCCTAGGTCAAGTCCGCCCTTGTAAATACAATTTTCTGTTCAATTTTCACTTTCCTAGTTTCATTTTATTTTGTTTTTCTAATTTTGTTTCTTTAATTTCTTTCTTCCTCTTTTATTTTCAATTTCAGTTCCTTTATTTTCATTTTTATTTTGCATGTGATTTGTTAGGGAGAATTAAAATAGAATAGAGGCCATATTGATTTTGCACAACTAACTTAGGATAACCGTTCTTAGCAGTGGGTGTTGAGGGGTGCCTAATACTTTCCCCACTCACAATCGACTCCCGAATTCATTTTCTGGTTCGCATTTGTTTTTCTTATAAAAAGGTTTTTCCAAAGTTTTATCATAAAAAAAATTAAAATTAAAATTTTGGTAGCAACTCTACTTATTTTTAATTTTGATTTCAGTTTTCGTTTTCTTTGGAAATTGAAAAGAAATTTCTTTTCAAAATTTCTTTTTTAAAAGCGTCACGCAGTCGCATTTTCGGGCGTGACACCAGCCCTTTAACATTTGTCACATCTCTCTACAAAAGTATGAGCATCATTAAACAACGAGGGCCAATAAAAGCTCGATTAGAGGATTTTAGCTACAATTCTTTACCCATTGAAGTGTCCTCCATATTCAGTTTTATGACATCTTAGTAAGATAGATTCTTACTCCTCATATGGGATGCACCTCTGCAATATCTGATCCGCACAAATTCTAAATAGAAATGGTTCGTCCTAAACATACAACTTGATATCATGCAGGAACCTCTTCTTTTGGTGTGAGCTTAAATTTAGGGGCAACACATGGCACATCAGATAGTTCACATAATCTTCATATCATGACACTTTGTTTTACTCCATAAAAAATAAACTCTCATCCAAAAAGGTTTCATTGATCTATTTCTCTTTGTCATCCTGAGTTTCAGTACTCAATCTAGATAAATGATCTGCTACATGATTTTTACTACCCTTTTTTATCAATAATCTCTAGATCAAATTCTTGTAGAAGTAGAACCCACCAAATAAGTCTTGGTTTGGAGTCCTTCTTCTCAATCACATACTTCATGGCTGAATGGTCTGTGAAAATCGTAACCTTGGTTCCTACTAAATAAGATCTAAACTTCTCAAACGTATACACTACTGCCAACAACTCTTTTTCAGTGGTAGTATAATTTAGTTGAGTATTAGATAAAGTTTTACTGGCATAGTATATTGGATGAAAGAGCTTCCCTTTTCTTTGCCCTAATACAGCCCCTACTGCATAGTCACTAGCATCACATATCACTTCAAAGGGCTTGGTCCAATCAGATGCCACAATAATAGGGGCAGATATTAATTTCTTCTTCAACTCTTTAAAAGCTATATGACATTGATGGTCAAAATTGAATGGAAGTATCTTTTTCAAGAAATTGACAGAAGGGCTTGGAAATTTTTGAAAAGTCTTTAATAAACCTTCTGTAAAAGTCCATATGACCTAAGAAACTCTAAACTTTTTTTACACTAGTCGAAGGTAGAAGTTGCTAAATTAATGAGATTTTAGATTTGTCCACCTTAAGGCCTTTAATTGAGATCTGATAACCAAGGATTATACCTTCTTGCACCGTGAAATGACACTTTTCCTAATTCAGGACTAAATAAGTTTTCTCGCATCTCTTTAGAACTTGCACTAAGTTAGCAAGACATTCTTCAAATAAGTCTTCGAAAACTGAGAAATCATCCATAAAGATTTCCATGGTCTGCTCAATCATATAAGAGAAAATAGACATTATGTATCTCTAAAATGTAGCTGGTGCATTGCACAGTCCAAATGACATCCTTCTGAAAGAAAATATGCCATAAAGACATATAAAGGTTGTCATCTCTTGGGATTTCAAGGCAATAGCAATCTGATTGAAGAAGAAGAAGTAAGCCTTCCCAGCTAATCTATCCAGCATTTGGTCAATGAAGGTCAATGGAAAATGATCCTTCCTGGTGGAAGTATTTAGTTTCCGATAGTCCATGCATACTCGCCACCTAGTCACTATCCTAGTGGGAATCAGCTCATTATGGGTGTTAGCCACTACAGTCATGCCTCTTTTCTTAGGGACACATTAGACTGGGCTCACTTATGAGCTATCTAAAATTGGATAGATAATCTTAGCATCAAGCCATTTCAAAATTTATTTCTTGACCATTGTCCTAGTGGGAATTAGCTCATTATAAGTGTTAGCCACTACAGTCATACCTCTTTTTTTAGGGACACATTAGACTGGGCTCACCTATGAGCTATTTGAAATTGGATAGATAATCTCAGCATCAAGCCATTTCAAAATTTATTTCTTGACCACTGTCCTAGTGGAATCAGCTCATTATAGGTGTTAGCCACTACAGTCATGCTTCTTTTCTTAGGGACACATTAGACTGGGCTCACCTATGAGCTATCTAAAATTGGATAGATAATCCTAATATCAAGCCATTTTAAAATTTATTTCTTGACCACTCCTTCATTATTAGGTTGAGTTTTTTCTTATGCTTAATAGATTTTTTGTGGTTGTCCTCCAATAGTATCTTATGCATACAAATAAAGGGATTTATCCCTTTTATGTCTGCTTTTGACCATCCAATGGTTCTTTTAAAATCTTTAAGCACTCAGAGAAGCTCCCTTTCTTATTGTTCAGAGAAAACGACAAAGATTATTACTGGTAATGTGTATTCTTCTCCTAGGTATGCATATTTCAAGTGAGATGGTAATGGCTTTAATTCTAGAGATAGAGGTTCCTCCACTGATGGTTTCAACATAGATTTGACTCTAATTGATGCATCGGGTGGTTTAAACTATTAAAAAGCCTTGGAATGCTTTTGAGTAGCTTCCAATTACTTGATAGCATTCTAACTAATGATGCTTTTAGAGGATCTTTAAGGGTTGATTCAATGAATTCATCATCTATTGCATGGGTGATTAGATGCACAGAACAACATTCTTCTAGTTCATTCGGGCTCTTTATTGCCTTGTACATGTTGAATGTCACCTCCTGGTCATTTACTCTCATAGTCAGCTCTCCTTTTTGTATATCAATCAAAGTTCTTGCTATGGCCAAAAAAAGTCTACCTAAAATGATAGGAATATCCTTATTTCTTTATAATCTAAGACTATAAAATCTGCTGAAAAATTAGCTTGTCAACCTTCACCAGGACATCTTTAATAAACCCCTTGGGGTACGCTAAGGATTGATTAGCTAATTGCAAAGTGACAGTTGTTAGCCTTGCCTCTCTTAACCCAAGCATCTTAAAAGTTGACAGTGGCATTAGGTTCACACTTGCCCCCAGATCACACAGAGCATTTCTAATGAAATGTTTTCTAATGTTATTAAGAATGGTAAAACTTCCCGAATCTTTCATCTAAGGTGGTAAATTCTTCTACAGAATAACACTGCATTCTTGAGTTAGAGCCACCATCTCAAATTCTGCAAATCGCCTCTCATTGGACAGCACATCCTTCATTAATTTCGCATAACTTGGCATTTGTTCCAAAGCTTCTACAAATAGAATATTAATGTAGAGCTGGTTGAATATTTCTAAAAATTTCTGATATTACTTGTCCAGATTTTTCTTCTTAAAGCATTGAACGAATGGTAATTGGGGAATGATTCTCTCTTGACCTTTCTCTTAACTATTCTTCTCAACACTATCTTTCCTCTTCTCCACCACTTCACTCTTCTCTTCTACAAGTTTCTCCTTCTCAACCTTTTCTTCCACCTTGCTTTAATCTTGGATAGACTTATTGGCTTGCTTTGATGGTGACATTTCTGGCAACTTTTGCTACTTTTCAATGCAATAGCCTTACATTCCTCTTTGCCTTCTCTTCTGGGGTTAGGAACAGTGTCACTTGGTAGCACCTTGAGCTATCTTGAATTTATAAAAGAGGCCAATTGGCCAATTTGCATTTCTATATTCCAGATTGTCGTCTCATGTTTTGTCATTGTTGCCTCCTGTTGGGCTAGGATGGCATTTTGCTTAACCATATACTTTATGAGCATTTCTTCTATGTTTGGCTTCTTTTTTGGCATTGGTGGTCTTCCTTAAGTATAAAATTTAAGAGGATGAGAAGGTTTCATACCAGAAGAAGATGACTGGGCCTGATTTTGTCCCTGACTCCATGAGAAATTTGGATGATTCCTCCATCCTGGGTTGTAGGTGTTAGAATATAGATTATTTTGGTTTTTCCCATAGTTGCCCATGTAGTTGACTGCTTCTACTAAAGAATGGCATTGATCACTATAGTGTTCTTCCCCATAGTGCTCACAAGTGATGACCGAAGCTTGAATAATATTAATTCCCATTGATGCATTGAAGTGTGTTTCAAGACTGTCAAACCTCTTGTTTATTGTAGCCATTTGAGCTGAGAGTGTGGTTAGAGCATCAATTTCATGTACCCTAGCCATATTTTTCTTATGAGGTTTGGATGTAGACCATTGGAAGGAGTTAGCTGCTATATTCTCCAGTAAATTATATGCCGCATCAACATTCAGATTGCCTGTGATACTCCTATTTGAAGCTAAATCAAGGATAGCTTTTGTTTTGGGTAGCAGTCTATTATAGAAAGTCTGCACCTATACCTATTTAGGAAATCTATGATTAAGGCACTTTTTTAACAATTCCTTGAATCTTTCCTAGGCTTCATATAATGGCTTATAATCTTGTTACATGAAAGAGGTGATGTTATTTCTCAACTCTACTGATCTAGCTGGCAGGAAAAATCTGGCTCTAAATCTTGTGACTAGATCATCCCAAGTAGCTATGGACCCATCCGGCAATGAGTTGAGCCATACCTTAGCCTTGTCCCTTAATGAAAATGGAAAGAGCCTCAAGCTAATTTCATCATTCAATACTTTGTTCTGCTTAAAGGAATCACACACCTTTAAGAAGTTAGAGAGGTGAGTGTTGAGTCTTTGAGAGGGAAGCTACCAAATTGCCTAGCGATTTGAAGCATCTGTAGCACCACTTGCTTCGTTTCAAACTTGTTGGCTTAAATAGCTGATATTCTTATACTTGAGTGATATCCTTGCATATTCAAAGTGGTAAAATCATTTATTATGTGAACATGATTTTCATCCTCATGCACTATATTTGTGGTTGAGTCAGAAGTTTCACTATCGTATCTTTGGGTTTGATTAGATGCTTCTTCGGATTCTTCTTGAAACAAAACCACTTTTAGACTTTCAATTTCTTACATATGAGGTTGTGCACTCATAGAAGGTAGCCACTGCAAAATAGAATAGAAAAGGAATTGAAAATAGATAAAGTAAAACTATGTACAGTACTTAAGTTCAAACTAGGTGTGCTAGTATCAATATTGACAAAAAATACTTTGGCATACAAATCCTTGGTAACAACACCAAAAACTTGTTGCTTCTTTGAAGCGTACATGCAAGTATACATATCATGAACACAATATAGTGATAAGAAAAGATTGTTCCCTCAAAGATTTATTGTCAAAATAATGTCAAGTACTAAAATTCACACCTTAGCTTAAATTAAGCGAATCAATTTTTAATAGTTGGTTTTAGAAGGAAATGATTATGGATTAAAAGTTATACAGAGCTCAAGGTTAGTATTTAGATGTTCTGGGTGAATAGTGATATATAGGATTATTAGTTTCTCTTGTATTTCATAATGAATTACTCAACACTCATAATCTTTGCCCTCAATGATGATACATGTTAGCCTAGGGTTCATTTATTCTTATAAGTATTCTTCCAAATCTCATATAGGGTTATCCAATCAATTTCATAATTCCTTATAAACCAACAAGGATCAAATTGCTAGCATAATACCTAATTGGACCATGTAAGGCTAATGAGTATATTCCTATCTTATTAACTAAACCATCCTCCTATTCTTGCAAGTTTCAAGTATTCACACCTCTCAACTCTTGATTTAACCTCCTTTTCCCTTTCCCAAGTTCAAGCAAGATATTAAATCAGCCTAAATGTTGGCCAATCAATTAGAGAGCATGAAGTATGGAGTTGAATGAACAGATATTAACCATTGATTGCAAAGTTAGAAGAACAATCATTAATCTATACAAGAATTTATAATAATCCTAAATTAGAGAGTTTAGCTATACATAATCATGAAAACTAGAGGTAAACTTGAAGTGAAAGTCAAATACACCAGAGATAATCAAAAGAACAAAAGAAAGGAAGAAGAAACATGGAGCTTGTTTTAACTTCACTCTTCAATCCCTAGCTTCCCTATTCTCCAAGATGCCTTTTTAGCTCTCTCCAGCCTTCAGACACTTAGAACAAAGCAAATACAACTCGGAATGATAGCTCCTTTCCATTCCCTTTGCATATGAAGCCTGAAACCCTCAAAAAGTCTGTAAAGAAAATGCTGTATTTAGCTAATCCGTTTTGTGCCCCAGCTCAGCATTTCGCATCGCGGCCTGGTTGAGTTCTGGGTGAATATATGCCGTGGCCTGATTATAATGCATCGCGGCAAGATTGGCTTTTAGAAGGCTTTTGCATGGCATGCATGCTCCTTACCTTAGCGCACAACATTTTTGCTGCAACGAGTTTGGCTTCTGTGTGACTTTGTGTCGTGGCTCAACATGCTCTCGTCGTGGATTTAGCTTCACTTTACTGGCCTTGCAACTCAACATGCTCTCATCGTAGCATTGTCAGCTTCTAGGTAAAGCTTCGTTGTCGCAATAATAGGATGTGCCGCTGCACAGGTTGCCCAACATGCTGTTCTTTGATTTCTTCCCTTTCAGCTATGGCATGATGAACTCTTAGCCGCAGTGAGCTTTCAAAAATAATGCAAAAACTAGTTTTGAAGCCTCTTTCAACTGAGAATGCTCAATCTTCTCTGAAACATGCATCCTATAACAAGAACAAAGTGTGATTAGTTATTAATATACTCAAAGTTAAGATAAAAACTATCATTTTCCATGTAAGAATTAAGTATAGAGCTATTCATCCTAAATAAGTTTGTTTTATCTATAAAAGTATCATTTACCCTATATTGGAGGCTAACATCATCTTTATTGAAAGAAAATATGTACAATAACATGAATAGTTAGGAATTATTAATGTTTTATAGGACATTGTCATTTTCTAAACCCAGGGCATAAATTTAAATTAGTCTAAAGTCGATTTGATGGAAGGGAAGAAAAGAGAAATCTGCCAATAGCTGTAGCAGGCTTAGAGTTGTATTGGAAAAAGAGTTTAAAGTTGAAGTTGAAAGCTAAGCAAGAACACCTTGACAAACTGATAGTGTGGATGGTAAGACTTAACAATGGCATAAAAAGAGTTTTTTTTTTTTCAAACTTCCCTATTAGGCAAATAATTTGCTATGCCATAGTTTTAACGTGATGCATAATGAGAAGAATGTATGTGACAGTATTCACTTCGCTAAATGAATTTGGAAGATTGAAAGACCATTTACAAGTATGGAGAAGCTCACAAGAAATATGTATTTAGTTTGAGCTTTATCCCTATGATAGTGGTAGATATCCATAAGCTTTGTTCATGTTAACAAAAATGAACAAGAATGTCTTTCTCAAAACTTTAAGAAAATGACCATACCTGATGGATATTTGAGTAATATTTTTGAATATATTGATTTGAGACAACGCAAGATTAGAAAATTGAAAAGTCATAACTTACATGTTCTTATAGAGCAATTACTACCTTTAGTCATGAAAAAGATACTTCCTAAGCATATGTTTGCTATTTTGATTGACCTAAACTATCATGATTGGTTTATGATAATATTGTTTAAATGTAATAAGCTAATATAACCAATTCTAAAGGAATCATAATTGATGACTTAGGATTTATGTCTATCAATTTTTGTTTTATACTTTGTAGAAGGTTGAGTGTAGTGGCCCAGTCACATAAGGAAATGTGTGAATTACCACATATAAGCATAAGGATAAAAGTCTTATGAATGCTAAGACGAGAGTAATCATTGTAAGCATAAGAGTTATATATGAATATAGTGTTCACTATTAGTTTTGTTGAATTGATAAATAACTGAGATGTTGGAATGTTTCTTATTTTGCTTGAGCTTGCATGATAAGATAACATATATTTAAACTTAGGGATCTTGTTTTTAAGGAGATCTTAAGTCAGGATCCATTAATGATAGCTCTAGGAAGCCAAGAGCACCCTAGTTGAGTCTGCTCAAGTATACTCATGGGTTGACTTATGTAAAGTTACAACAGGAGGTGTGGGAATTGAAAAGACACTAGTAGCGGATTGATGCAACTTTGGCATTCATCCTCCAAAGCTTCCATGGTCAGTTACCCTTTAAACTAACTAGTCTTGGTGTTCTTGGGGTAACATTATAACTTTTTTTTTTTTCATTTTACTTGAATTATATAATTGAATATTTATTTTACACAATTTTTAGTTTGATACTTATTAATTTCACTTTTATATTTGAGCACCTAGAAGCACAAACCCAATCTCCAAGCCTAGCCAAGAGGATGATTAGTTTAGTATTTTGATTTGTGTGTGAACTTTAATTGTATTATATTTGAATTTTAAAACTAATTAAATATGTTTAAATTTCAATTATAAATTGTGATTAAATGTGTATGAAATCATTAGTCATTGAATGTTAATTATAATTTGTGATTGGGCTCTTATTTTGGTTATAAAAGTTGCAAGGATTAAGGTAAAGGTGTTTATCTTTTTCAAATCCCATGGTAAGTTGTAGCATATGCAAAGTATTAAAAAAAATTTCAATTTAGCAACAGTTTAAACCGCTACTAAAAAAACTAGTTTAAAATAATCACACAAACCATCATTAAACCAAAGGGTTTAACTGTAACGACACAGTTGTGGTTAAATTTTTAAGTTTCATTGTGGTGTACTTACTGTAGTTAAACTAATTCATTTAACTTTAGTTGTATAATCACAATTAGATAGAATGGTTTAATTGTAGTTAAATTAGTTGTGGAGGCTAGTTTTACCATGGTTAAGCTCATTAGCCATGATTTAAACTATGGTTAAGCCTAAAAAGAAAAAATTATGGTAGGACCATTTTTTTTTTTAGTAGAGGGTGGTGGATCCATAAGTTAGGCCTTAAAGAAACAAATGATTCTATCTTTTGTGATTGTGAGTTAATCATATCTCAAGCATATAATAAAGTTTATAAAAAATCTAGGCACATAAGCTTAAGACATGAGTTTGTGAGATAAATAATAGGAGATGGTAGCAAAGTTATTGACAAAATACTTGTTGAGGGAAAAATTAAAGATTTCATTACTAAGATAAGACTAAAACCTATATTCATTAAATGATAAGAACCTAACTTTATTCTAGTAGAATGCTAGTTTCGAGGTTTAATAGGGAAAATAAGTTATTTGATGATTGGGATACTGAGAAAGATTTAGTGTTATAGGAGGATAAGTTAAGAAACTCTTCATAGATTGATAATTATATTATCCAAGGTTTCCACCTATATAAATATAGGGGTGGTGCCACTTCGATTAAGAGTTTTAGAGATTTTACTCTTATAAATATTTATGAAAATCGGGATAAGCACATAGCTATAAAAGTGCTAAAGCAATTAAATCCCTTAAACTTAATTAGTGCATGATTATGTGTGTGGTTTCTCAGCTCTAACAATCAGAGTGTAGATTTAATTGATTAGACGCCTATTACTTCATTGGAACCTTAAAAACTTACATTAAAAGAAGGTTCAATCCTAAGGACACTTTCTTTTATGCATAAATTGTATAACTTATGAAGGCTTGTAATTAAATTACTGGGGGAGTGTTAAATAATTTACTATTTCAAAAGTTGTATTAGTTCATCTAATGAACAATTCATGTACATGTTTTAATAAATAAAGTACATATTTTAATGAATAAAAAAAGAGATGTTTATTCATTGGTTCATCTAATAAATAACTTTAAAAGTGGTTAATGTATATGTGTTTATGAATCAAGAGTGGGATGTGTCATACGCAGCATTTTCCAAATCCTTATACTTCAAAGTAAGTTAATAACTATGATAATGAGGGATTAGAAGTCCAGATAAGATGAAAAGAAAAAGCAAAAAGAGCAAAAATGAAGCCAAAATAGCTAAATGGAAGAAATTGACATACCAGTGATAAAATTGTAATTTTGAGCAAAACTTTAAAAACTCAAGAAAAAAACTTTTAAATGCCAAAATTAAACTCACTAGGGCTTTTTAGAGGTTTTGAAAACCATCAGGCTTATTAGAATGGCAAAAACCTTTACAGTGTATAATTTAGGATATCAGTTGACTGTAACTTTAGCTGGGCCTTTTGGGATTGTTTTAAATCTAAAAAATTTCAAAGTAGATATTTTTAATAAATTAGAAAGTCTGAATTTTATGATGGAAAAAATATTTTTCAGAAAAGGTCTACAACGAGCTCAAACGAATGGGTTAAAGTGCAGGATATAAATAGAAATTTGAAATTATTTTAAATTATCCTCCCTCCTTTATTATATAGTCATTTCACCTGGTCTTCTTCTTAAACTAGCCTTCCAAGCTTCAAAATAGGTAGCCATGGCATGATGAAGAAAGGGAAGAGGGAAAAGAGAAAGAAAGGCATATAAGGTAAGGAAAAAGGCCAATTTTATGCTATGGTAGTTATAAAAATTTTTCTACCCTTCAAGCCCTTTTAAATGGTGATTTCAACTTCTTGAAAAGATGAATTTGATGGTTGACCTCTTCAGGAAAAGAAGAGATTTGAAGTGACCAATTATGGCATAAGAATCATCATTCAACAAGCTTCCAAATTAGGTATGATATAAGCTATAATGTTGGCATTTCCTTGGTCTTTTTCTCCTACCATAATTTGGCCTAGAGAGAGAGAGAAAGTGAGGAGAAGACTTTAGTTTGATAAAAAAACTTGAGAGAAATAAGAGTTTTAAAGGATGTAGAATAAGATTATACAATTGGAATCAGTTAAGAAGTCATAGAATTCAAATTAAGCTACTTAGGATTCTATTTGCACCATGGAAGTTATGGAACCTTAAGAAGATGTTTTAAGCCATTTAAGACCATACCTAAGTTATAAGAGTGTAAAGGATACTCCATACATATCAAATTCCTTAA
Organism: Erythrophleum fordii; assembly: GCA_032878935.1. Classification (NCBI taxonomy): domain Eukaryota; kingdom Viridiplantae; phylum Streptophyta; class Magnoliopsida; order Fabales; family Fabaceae; genus Erythrophleum; species Erythrophleum fordii. The sequence goes on from JAVQMF010000029.1 coordinate 7,863,841, forward strand.
GAGAATGACAAAAACTCCCTTAGGCCTTCATTTGTGCATAGGTTTGACCAAGCATGGTTGGAGCACCTAAGAAGAGTTTTCATTGATTTTAAGGTTATAAGTGGTCTAGATATGAATTATGAATACTAATGGAACTATTGGATTGAATTCAAAAGTTTTATTTTGATAGATGAATTTTTAGAGCACATAAAGGGCCTAAAGAAGTAAGTTGGCCTTTGGCTTGTGTAATTATGTATATAATGATTCCAATGACTTCCATTATGGCTTATAGCAAGTGAGATTTAGGAGTTTAGAAAGTGAAATCCAAGTGTTGCCTCTTAAGAAACCTAAATTAGGCTAAACAAGTATATTAAGTTCCAATAGGTTAAAGTGTTAACCACAAGAGTTAGAATATATTCTAATAAGTTATTTTGCATGGCAAATTGATATATATAGGCCAAGTTAGCTCAAGTTCCTTAGTTTGTGGATGTCAAGTCAAGGAAAGCTAAGAAAAAGACTTGAACCAGGAGGGTTAGTGGTGGTTAGGGTTCCTAAATTTACAAGGTAGCTATCTCTCTATATCTTGCATGCTTAGGGTTTGAATGAGTTGAGATACTTATATTCTTGTTTGTTTAATAATTTCATTAGTTATGCTTTAAAATGGTTTTTATCATGAATTTTATACATATGTGATGTTATGATTGGCTTCTAACTCCTTATGGCAGGAAATTGAATGCAATAATTCTTACTTAGCCTAGAGTTAAGCCTAATAGAGCCCATTTAGTATATAAAAAAGACTATTTTTGGTTTCTAGCTCCTTATGGCATGGAATTGAATGTAGTAGCTCTTCCTTGATAGAGTTGAGTTTAGTTGAACTTAAGTAGTGTGTTTTGATGCCATGACTTGATGGTGAACGTTTCATACTAAATGTTATATTTGAGATATATGATGCGTATAAATGGCAAGCTTACATTTCCTCATGACATTCTTGTATGCTTGGATATGTATTAAGATTTGCTACTAAGATTCCACCTAAAATCTCACCCATGTATCTTCCATTAACCATTTTCAGGTTCCTTAAGTAAGGAGAAGGAAAACGAGAAGCAATAAAATTTAGTGTTCACGTATTTGAAGCTTTTGTTGTAACTATATACTTGAGAATGTGTATGATACCTTAGCAATGAAATACTTAATAGCTGGCAACAATACATAATGCTGGAGTACTTGGTTACAAGCTATTTTGATGCATATTATTACCTTTTATACATATGGTTCATGTTAGAAACCGTGAAGTTGTGTATGCAAAGTTAGGTGTTGGATGGTCATATTTTAATGCAACCTTTATTTCATGCAATGAACTTTATGGAATTGATATTTGAAATGATTAAAATTTGCTTAAAGTGGGAGAGTGTAAATTGGAAGCCAATTGGACTAATTTAGAACCAAGTTTTGATCCAAATGAGTCATAAGTTGCACCTCTATCCTTAATAGTCCAAATGATCTAGTTTAGGGCTAGAATTTGGCAGGTAATTAGAGAATTTATAGAATTTTTTAACAAGCCAATAACCATATTTTTTGGAACTCCCTAAAATATTTTATAAATTTTTAAAATTAAAAAAATTATACAAATTTTGCAGACAATGTTCACACAATAATAGCCATGATTTTTTGGACTTCTAAGAGGTCAAATGAATTTATTCGTAATTCAAATTTTTACAATATAAAGTTCATATTATAAGTTTTCAATAGATACTTGATAAGCATGATTTTTATACACTTTAATCCTCTTAACTTTGGCATTTTGATGATGGAATATGGTCTTAAGGGTTTAATTAGATTCAATTTGAATTCATTAGCCACTTTTGCACTCTAGGAATTAAAATTGCAAAATTCTTGAATTTTAATGCATAAATCATTTTAAATAAATTTTGTGAATTTTCTATTTCATCTCTTTCATTCTTTTATGCAGATTTTTGTTGGGCAATTAGAGATTTGAAGGAGAATTTGTTTTGAAGAAGAGTAAGGAGAGCCACAAAATAAAAAGGTTGCAGCCAGAAAAAGAAGAAAATAGCCACGGGCTAAGCATGTGAACAGTAGAAAGTTTTAGCTGAGAACAAAATAGAAGCAGCTTATGCAGAATCAGAGATGGAAGATATGGGTCTGATGCAAAAGGAATAAAGCAACACAAAGAAGCTTGCAAACTCTAGCAAAACGTGGACTGGGTTTAATGGCAGAAACACACACACCTGGCACGATGAAGAAGACGCTGAGCTGGAAGAATGAGCTGCATGAAGAAGCAGCTGCATGGAACGTGGATGACGTGAAGAAGCAATGCGAAGCTGCTGAACAGAGCTGAAGCTACGACTTTAACGTTTGGCTGAGGAAGAAAGCCACAAGTCATGCAGAAACAGAGGAAGGAGCTTGCCACGGGTTCTGGTGCTTTGAGAAGGAGAAACACACGAAGCTTGAAGTAGCAGCTGTAACAAGAAGCATTTGAGCTTGAACAGAAGGTGAAGTCATGCTCTGGAACGAAGAAGAGAACATGAACAGAAAACACATGGCAGCAGACTCGAGCAACACACAAACCAGCAGCTACGCAGACTTGAGCAACACACGAAGCACACGAACAGAAAAATGGAGCTGAACAGAGAAGAACGAAGAGAGAGGCTGCCACGTAAAGAAGCTGCAGAAACAGAGTAGGGAAAGGGAGCTGGCTTCTGGTTCTACGGACGCTTCGAGGAAGCATGTGAAGAGGACGTGAAGAACTTGGAGTTGGCTGAAGAAAAGGAACGACGTGGGAAGCATGAACCAGAATATATGAAGCATATGGATTATTATATCCACAATGGGGCCCACACTCATGCAAGCTTCAGATAATTAAAGTGAAAAGAAGCTGAGCACGTGGAATCAATAAAAGAATCACGTGAGAATGAGGCTGAAGGAGAGGAGAATTCACGTTAAAACCACACCTCCGTCTTTCCCTTTATACGACGTCATTCGCCCATACATAGCCCAGCCCATTCAACATATGTCATTCTCTCCATTCACACAAACCCTAGCCGTCTTTTATTAATCCACGCCTTCACTCTATAAAGGGGGATCCATCATTCATTCGGCCATTCACTCCACACAACCATCCTTCGCCTCCATTCACACCTTCACGCCTCCATTCACCACACTCTCATCCATCCCTCCCATCTCCATCTCTCCACGCCAATATGAAGCTTTAATTCACCTTGAGGCTAGCAAGGGAGGAAGCTCTTGAGTAGAAGCTTGAATCCATGGATGAACAACAAATTATGGCTAAGATTTTCTTATTTTTTTCTACACTTTTTCTTATTCTGTATAATCTCGGTTGAGTTGTATTTGATTAGGAATTTGTGTAATTAATTAGTGGCTGGTTAGATACTGATTAGGAAACCCTTTTTGTTGATTAATTGGTTAAATTTGAATTTGATTTTTCATTATTCTCTCTAATCTCCCATGTATGCCACGAAGGTGTTCGATGAAATACATGAGTGAGGTTATGTGTTTAAATGTCTATCTGAGAATTCCTTGGTGTTTAGTTGGTTAATTAAACATTTTTGGATGATGAATCAGAAGATAATTAATTAGTTAATCAATCAAATTGGATGTTCATTGATCTTAAGGATAAGAGTTAACGGTTTAATGTGGGATTGAGGTCTCAATTCAACATTAGATTATTAATCTCTTGAATCTTGAATGGTTATTCAAGATCATTTGCTAATGAACATAATAAGAATTCTTAGGCCATAATTAATCATAATTGGAACAGGATAAGGATAGTGGATACCAAGAGACGATTCCTAAGCTAGTCACAAGCCCATCATTCACCATAATTCATCTAATTAGGTAGACATTAGGAAATTTGTTTCAATTCAGTTTAGGATAGTTTAATTCATTCAAAAACCCCCCAAACTAGATAGCTTTTAGGATTCTTTAATACTTAGAAACTCAATTGAACATTGAATTCCAATTCCAAGGGAGATGACTTAGGTTGTGCCCTATATTGCATTTAATATCCAACCTAGTTTTATTTTGAGGGTTGCACGACGAGCCCGTCAATACTTAATTTGCATAAATTAAAGCTACATAGCTTAAATTATGTATTTTTGAAGTTAGAGGCTTTAATATGTCAACAAAATCTAAAATAGGCTATATAGCTCCCTTATGCAAATAAGATTTGTATCTTGGGTTTATGGATCCAAACAAACTTTTGTATGGTAGTTATAAGTGGAAAAGGAGAGGAAATCAAAATTTGACTCCTATAGTTACAAATGATGTGCGAATAGGCCAAAATCTGTTGCCTAAGATGTTTTTATTATTAAAATCTTATTGCCATAGTATGGGTTGATATGGAATGAGTTATATGATGTAGATCATAACACTTGTTGATATTAGAGTAAAGGGCCAAGCATGTTAGCTATGGCGAGGGCTTAAGGATAAGAGTTGTGTGGTAAATATTGGCTTTTTTGGAGAACTCTGGGTTTGTATGTTAGTGGTATACAGATAAGTGATGTAGTGAAGCATCTAGTTGGCCAAGCAAAAAAAGATAAGTATTAGCAGGGAAGGCCAGTTAGAGTAAAGCTTGTAAACTTTAAGCAAGTTGCAAGGTATAATGTTCCACCTAGGATGATAACAGGCAATGAGATAGCAACAACAATAAGTATGAATGCGTTGCAAGATGGATTAGTTCAGAAGGTGATTGAGAGAGTTACTTCCCCTTAGCCACAACACTAAATGATCCATAGAATTTAGAAAGCAACTCCTTAAGCCAAAACCCACAGAAATCACTTTAGTTAAAACCTTACGTTGCCTCACCTCACCATCTAGTTAATGAATGAGTAATTTAAGAAGTAAGGTCTTCAAGCTATTAATGGTAAGCTAAATGCAAAGGAAGTTAAGGTTAGGATTCTATGGTCAGAGGATGATCAAAATAAGGGAATGTATCTTAGAATAGGAGGCCTTATTGGGCATATTCAAGTTGAAGAAAGAAGTAGACTATCATGGGTGAATTCCTAAAAGAGAAGGTTAGAGGCCCTTAGAAATAAACCCAATACTCACTGAAAATAGTTAAGTAAGAGAAGAGTAAGGGGCTTGGTATACAGGTTTAAGAAAGAGGTTGAGATGTTTTATGACGAAGCCCAATAGTACTTATGAAAACAATAATAGCTTAGAATGAGGATGTTAGCACACAAGAGTGGTATGAGTTATAAAGATCCGCCTCTAAGGTGTTGACTCCAACTTAGATGGCTATCTTGTGTGATAGTAGAAGATAGATCAATAGTATAGGCCCGAGACATACTGAAAGTGTCGCCAGTACACGTAAAAGAATGAGATAAGAATAGTAAATGTTATGAATACACAGGAATAGTGTACCCTAGAGGTGAGGTATCCTAGAAGAAATGTGATCAGTTTAGTGTCAGATGCTTAAAGGATCTTAATATTTGTTATGTCATTGAAGTTCCTGAGGCCATCGTTAAATTTAGAAAAGAGATTAAGACTAGAAAGAAAAAGCTTAAAAAGATCTAGTGGCAATTATATGGTAAGTCAATGTAATTAGCTGGATCCATAGTAAGCTATTACTTGGGAAATTTTAAAAAAATCCTTAGTGAAAGAAACATGTCTTAGGCTGAGTTGCAAGTTGAAGCCTAAGAAGAACAACAAGTAGAGATTTAGAAGCAAGATAAGATAAGTAGAAAAGAGAATCTCAATCTAAAGAGGAAATAGTTTAGAAAATTAACCAAAGGAAAGTTCTCTCTTGTTTAAGAAAAAGAAGGCAAAAAGTAATGAGGTGGAAGATCACCCAGTTAGTGGTCAGTAACTTTTCAATAGATAAAGCCCCTAATTTAGTAGTAATAGGGAAATAAGAAAAGTAAAGAAGAGTGGAAAAACCAATGCATAGAAAGAGATGCCTTTGCTTTAGTGGTAATTAAGGAGAGTTAATAGATTAAGTATAGTAAAAGCTAAGGTAGAATAAGAGCTAGAACCCAATAGATAAAGGGATAGGAATTCACCATTAAGTCAGATGAGCTTCCCTAGTATGAGATAGGTACAATGTAAAAGTACGAGTAGTAAAATTGGTATGTGGAACATAGAATTACTAATAAGATAGATTCAAGATAATTGAGAACATGTGACTTGAATTGAGTCAGTAGGACCTTAAGATTAGTAAATTGTATTTTTAAAGATGAAATTAGAAGGCTTAGGGAAAAAAAATAGATTCTAGTCTTGACAAGAATAAAAGAAATGAACTGAGGCAAGTAATTGATGCCTCAATATCGTAAGAAAAGCTAAAGGAATTTAAGAACTAACTAAGTTGGAGAGTTCTAGGACATAGGAAAATAGCTATATAGGCTTAAGAGCTTTAAGAGACATAAGCTTTGAGGTTTACATAGAATAAAGTTCCTTATAAGAGGAACAATTTGATTAAAGATTAGAGGATGAGATTGAAATGAATTAACCTCTCAATCTTTATAAAAAGTAAGTAAGCTGAAGTGAATCCAAAAAAGTAAGAGAATGCTCTTAAATATAGATAAGCAAAGAACTAATAAAGAATTAAATGGATAAAAAGGATAGCCCCATGACATGAGTAAAACAATAGTAAAAGTCAAAGAAAAGCAATGTGATGAACTTTAGAGCTAAAGACTTAATAAAGTCGATGGCAGATGGAATGTAATGTAAATGAGTGTAGTAAAGAATGCTATTGACCTTGGTATGGCTATTCATATAATATAGTATAGTGCCCTGAGTAAAGATAATGGGACAAGAAAAGGACAATTACAGTGTAATATAGCAAGTACTAAAGAAGATTAGGGAAAGAATTTCCTTTATTCCCTAGTTGCTACATAGTATAAAGAAAGTTGAAGAACAATAAGAAAAAAGGTATTCCAGATTGTTTGGAGACTTGCAATATACAGGCGATAGTGGCTTTAAGCTTGTTCATGATGCGGCTGTGCATTAGTGATTAATGTTGTGATTTGCTTGCCATGACAGTTAGATGATCTCAGGTCTGGCCAATTTATTGCTAATGTAATTTAGGTGCATAGCAAATGATAGTATCAACCATAAAATGTGTTTCGATAATCAAAGAGTATTTTAATTAGTTAAGTTAAAGGATAAGCCTAAAGAAAAGAAGCTAAAGGAATTTTGATAGTGTTAAAACCGCAAGAAAAATTATTAAGAAAAAATCTTAGGTATAAAGTGATGTAAATTGAAGATGCCTAAGGAATTAGAGCTTTAAGATTCAAGTAGCATATATTTAGTATGTTTAGTCTGGGTCCCTTATGATATAACCAAACAAGATGAAAAAGGGACCTGCATATGGTACTTATCCTGTGAGAGAAGTTAGACACATTTGATATATGAAATGCTCTATAAGATACAGATCACATTAGTGCTAGAGGCACTTGAGCATAGAATATAAGCATAGTCAGAAATTGTAGAATAAGAGAGAAAAGAAAAAATGAATACATGAGAAGTGTAAGCCTAATTGTAACATCCAGTCCCTCCATAAACGTGAGAAACACAATGTTCAGTTTCTCCGTAAACGTCAGAAATGGGCCAAATATAAAAGGAAGTCCTTGAAATAGAAGGAATTGGGGCCAACTAAAATTATAATAAAATTTTAAATATTAGAAAATGAGGATTTGAGATTTAAGATACCCAAAAACCAGAGCCAAAAGAGATAAAAAAATTTACCGAGGGAAGTAGGGGCATTTTTGTAATTTTTGAAAAATTAGGAAAACTCATAGGAGGGCTTTTTAAATAAAAAATTTGAGCTTTCTAAGGTTCTTAGAGACCCTGAATACTATGGGAACCCCTAGAACAGTTGAAACCCCTCCGGTGAGCGATTTCGGCTGTCGGTTGACCAAAACTTTGACTGAATGGTTCGGAATGGTTTTAGATCCTTTTTGAGTGATTCCAAAGGCAATTATTATGATTAAGAGCCTAAGAAATATGGTGGAAAAGATAGATTTCAAAAAGGAGTTAAAACGAGCCCAAACGAATAAAACTATAAAGAGGGACTAAATTGTAAATTTTAAAAGTTGCTTAAATGAATCCCTAACTTATAAAAACGCCCCTCCTTTGCTCAGATCTCCTCACCCACTCTCTCACACGTTAAAACAAAAGTAAGAAGGGCTGAGAGTGGCGCACAAGAGGGGAGGCCAAGGAAGGAAGAGGAAGCTTTGAAAAGTGTAAGTTTTAGCCACTTTTTCCTACTCCTTGCCTTATTAAACTTCTTCCCCTCCTTTCCTCCTCTCTTCCTATGGATTTAGTGAGATGTTTGGTTCTGTTTTGAGCCCAGAACTGAGGGAAAAATTTCAAAATTCAAGGAGAGGGTTGAAGCAAGGAAGAGAACTCTTGAGAAAAGCTTGGAATCAAGGTGATTTTTCTATCTTGGTTGCTTCCTTTTTCTTGCCTTTTGTGTGTGGAGTTCTGCCAGAATAGAACCATCTTGGGGGGAGGCTTTTTGTCTAGAAATAAGAAGGAATTGTGGGTTTTAGACCATGAGGAGTTAGTAGATGCAAGGAAATTGGAAGAAAGGCTAATGAAAATCAAGTTAGAAAAGTGTAGAGCTCTTGGACACTTTATAAAAATTGATTTAATCCATGAATTTTCTTGCATGTGTAAATGTTTATTTGAGTCTCTAAGACCCTTAGGAAGCCTCCCAAGTGTCTCTCCCATCAAGGAAAAATCAAAAAGCCCATGGACTCCTCCTCCCTCCATCAATTCGGCCAAGATAGAACTATTGGGCTAGGGGCTGTTGTAATTTGTTTTAGCCTTGGTTTGGGACTTCTTATGATGGTAGAAGGTGGGAGGAACCCTTGGAAAAAATTTAGAACTCCTAAAAATTGATTTGGTGCCTTAGGTTCCATATTTTGACCTAAAAAAGCAACATAATGCTAGGCCCTTTGTTTTAAGGATGTGATGACTCCAAGAGACTTAAAAGGAGTCAAGAATCATATTTGAGAGTAAATAATGAGGCCTAGAAATCATTTGAGGGGTGTTGCTTCATTAGGTGCCAATATGAAACATAATGGAGGTTGTAGAGTAATCTAGAGTTTAAGCAAGTTGCATAGCCCTAGAAATTGTTTCATGAATTTAATTGGCTCCCATAATTTCTGTCTAGGCCAATAGAAACTATCTCCACCAACTTGTGGGTGTGTGGCTAAAAGAGGAGGCTTGAAAGCTAAGGAAAAAGTGTGTGCTTGTATACAAGGTAGCTCTCTTCACCTTCTCTCATGCATGAATGTATGTTTAGCTTGTTTTAGAATGTGTGTATGTGTATTTTCAAGCTTTGAAAAGTATGTTAGCATGCCTTTATATGCCATAATGCTTGATGCCATGTTATGTTTTTAAATGAACCCATGATGTTTGTATGAGTTTGCTTAAGTTTGGAGAGGCCAAGAACTCTTCCCTTGGGTGAGGATGAGCCAAGAACCCTTGAGCTTGGTTGAGACAAAGTAAAGAGTCTTCTAAAAACAAAGTGGGCTTCCAAGAGTATGGTTGAGTCCAAAGTACTTAAAGAATGGGTGAGGCAAGTCCAAAATCCATGAGGAGAAGTGTGAGGCTAATCCAAACACTTAGTGAGCTCTTGAATGTCTTGTATGATTGATTCATATGCTAAGGTTACTTTTAAAATGCCTATGATTTCTACTTTCTCCATGCATGCATTTGTGAAACTTGCTTGCACATATTATGTGTGATGGAATGGGAGATGAGCTATTGAGATTCTTGAATCTCATCCCCTCCTCTCCAATAATCTAACATGCTAGGTGGACCAAGCAATTGTGGTGAAGGGAGCCAACAACCTTGAAGAGGGACAATTGACAAGCTTATGTCTTGTTTTGTCTATTTTAAAACCATAATGATGGTTTATAATGTATATGAGGTTGTATATGTACTATGAACGTTGAGACATATGTAAACATACTATTATGTGATGTTTAGATGTATGGAAATGATATATGACCATTAGTACATGTTTTGAGTATGTAATGTCATAGTATGGAGGTTTAAAGTTTGATGAATATGTGTATAAATGTGGGTTGAATGGCCAAAATGAGATGCATGAGGTTTAGGACCATTTGGGCAACTTACACAAGTCTTAAATATACTTTTAAACTTGTCCAAAAGGTGGCAAGACCAAGGGAAATCCATTTGGCAATTTTGGTACCCAATATGGGGCCAAAATTGACCATAATGGAACCCTATGCCATTTTTTAGCCAAATGAGCTAGTCTTGATCTAAAATTTGGCATGCAATTAGGTCTCATTAAAATATTTCTAGAAAGCTAAAGATCATAATTTTTTGAGGTCTAGAGAATATTTTATGAATTTTCAAATTTGGGATTTTTCATGGATTCTGGTATGGGTACTGTTCATATTGGTAGTTTTGAATTCTGTGTCACCTGATGGCAAAATGGTATCCAATGCTTATAAAATTTTATATACATAAACTAGAGGTCCTAAGCTTTCTTCCGCCATGGAGACTACCTCATTTGGAGGTCTGAGCAGAGAGTTATGCATGCTTGAAATTAACTGTCAGTATCAGTAGTGCCCCAAGAGTTCAGTTACTATTCCATCAATTCTAGATGTCTAAACGCATCTTTTTCATCCTAGAATTATTTTTAATGTCAATTTAACATTTTTAGCTTTCTAGAATGACCAAGTATGTGTAATTTATATTTTTATAGAATTAGTTATGAATTTTTGAAATTGGTATCAGTAAACTGAACACCAGCCCAGGCAGTCAGTAACCTCGGTAGTTTTTTGGATGTCAAACGTCCTGTGTGATGAATGTTAGGACCTGGACATATTTTTAGTGTGAAGTAGATATTCTAAGCTTTCCAGAATGACTAAGATTTCATGATTTCGAATTTTTTAGATTTAGTTATGATTTTCCAAAGTTGGGTTAGAAAATGGAGTAAATCTGGCCGAAAATATGCTTGTTTCTTTTGAGCTCCATTTCGGTTTCCATGAATTGTAGGCATATTTTTGTGATGCAAATGAGTTGTAAGAATGGAATTAAATATGAGGAAATATAGTATGAGCTCACACGGTCCACATGACACCGAATTGAATTTTTTAAATATAGCGTAATGCAAAAAAAGTCTATTATTTTCATCCCCTTTCTCATATGCTCTTATGGGATTAATAATACAAAGCTTATAAATGGCATGAAATGAATTAGAAATTATGGTGTTACACTAATTGACAACACTAACTAAACAAAGTAAAGCAAAGTAAAGTAAACTAAGCTAGTAAGAGAAAGAAAGAAAGCACAGTGAGCCTAGAAGTGGGGAACTGATGATCCCATCGGGAGTCACGAGTAAATGCCATAATACTCTTGAGTATTAAAACTGTAAGATTGATATAGAGATGCAAATGTTACATAACCTACTTTACATGAAGAGTATAATAGGCATCTAAGTTTAACCTTAGAGATTATAAGTGATAATTACCAGACTTAATGAACATAAGTTTACTCATAAAGATAGTGATCTTAGGCCCTGATATCTCCCATAAATAGATTGCAATAGATTCCACTAGTATAAAGAGGTCATAGTAGACCTTATTAGGGCTTTGAAGGGTTGTAGTAGATCCCACAGAGTTATAGAGAGCCCATAGTTATAGTTACAGTAGTTCTTTTAAAAGATGATAGCCTATGATAGTTTTTACAGATAATCTAATTTTAGAGATCGAAGACTTCCTAAGTTTGGTAGACTGTTATAACATAGTTATTGGGGTTTTACTTAGACAACCAAACCATTTACTAGACTTCCTTAATAGATGAGTATAGCATGTAGAATGCAAAAGAGTAGCTTTCTAGAGTCATAGTTAAATGAACCATTACTTAGCAATTATTACACCTGGCCAAGAGAGAGAGAAATCCCTATATGTTAGAGTTGTATATTCAAAAAAGAGGGCTGGTGTAGTTCTTTATGATAGGATACATGGTAGAGTATACCTTTAGTAGTTGAGGCTATGAGAAGTTGGTATCCCACATGAATATAATGTTAGTCAGTGGTAGTTACTCTTCAATGCTAACATAAAAGAGTTAAGAGTTATAATAGTCAGTTATAAAGTTAAGAATTTGATTAGTACTTACTCTCAAGTAGATAAAAAGAGTAAAGGAAACTTCAAGCCAAAAAGGGTAGTATAGTAATAAATAAAGGAAGTAGAACATTTAAGAATATAAGCCTATCAAGAAAGTTATGATCCCAATAGTTAGTTAATTTATAAGGCTGATGAAAAGAAAAGAGACAAATTCCTTATCAGATGAGTTAGTGAGAAAAAATGTAAAAATAAATAGTCAACTAAACATTTAAGCAAGCTAAGTTAGATAGGAAGAGATTCTTAACGACTCAGAATAAGCAAAGAAAGATAAAGAGATGAAATAAGAAGCTGTTATAGTAATGGATTAGAGACCTAGTATATGATTAAATGTCTCTAAATACAAATGTAAGCAAGTTCGCAAAAAAAAGAAAAGAAAAGAAAAAGAAAAAGATCCATCCCATATAGTTTGGTCTTGGATCAACTAGATATAGAAAGGTATGATCTTTAAATTCTAACACAGAGATATGAAGAAGGTAAGTTATAGTATTAGAGGTGGTCCTTCTTATGACAAAAGCTAAGAGAGTAAATAGTAAGCAAATCATACACTTTGTAGAAATAACAATAGAGACAGAAAATCATTTACAGTAAAGTTAGTAGTGTTAATTCTCTGGTACAAAAAGACCAAAAAGTGCCTAATACCTGAGAAAAAGTAAGTGAAGATAGGCAAATAGAAAGGAAAGATTAACTAGAAGAAGTATAAAACATGCAAGGTAATGATTATAATCCCCAAATTTTGAGGACAAAATTTATTTAGGGGGGAGAAATGTTATGCCTAGCATTTTCTAAACCCTTAGACCTCAAAGTAAGGGTGGATAATCATGATAATGAGGGATTAGAAGTATAGAAAAGATGAAAGGAAAATGCAGAAAGAGCAAAAATAAAGCTAAAGTGGCTAAACAGAAAAAATCAACGTACTAGTGACAAAATTGTAATTTTGAGCAAAAATTTAAAAACTCAAGAAAAAGAGTTTTAAATTTCAAAATTAAACTCACTAGAGTTTTCGAGATTGTGAAAACCATAGGGACTATCAGAATAGCTAAAATTCTTACAATGTACGATTTAGGATGTTAATTGGCTATAATTTTGATTGGGCCTATTAAGATTGTTTTAAATCTAAAAAATTTTAAAATAATTTTTTTTAATAAATTAGAAATTCTCAATTTTATGATGGAAAAGACGGTATTTAGAAAGGGTCTAAAACAAGCTCACATGGAAAGGTTAAAGTGTATGGACATAAATGAAAATTTAAAATTATTTTAAAATATCTTCCTTCCTTTATTACATAGTCATGCCAGCAGGGACATAAATGAAAATTTAAAATTATTTTAAAATATCTTCCCTCCTTTATTACATAGTCATGCCACTTGGCCTTCTTCTTAAACTGACCTTCCAAGCTTTAAAATAGGTAGCCATGGTATGATGAAGAAGGGGAAGGGGGAGAAGAGAAAGAAAGGTGTATACGATAAGGAAAAAGGCCAAATTTCATGCTATGGTAGTTAGAAAGCTTTTTCAAGCCCTTTCAAATGGTGATTTAAACTTCTTGAAAGGATGACTTTCGCGGCTAACCTCTTGAGAAAAAGAGGAGATTTTAAATAACCAACTATGGCATAAGAATCACCATTCAACAAACTACCAAATGAGGTATGATATAAGCTATGATGTTACCATTTCCTTGGTCTTTTTCTCTTTCCATGATTTGTCTTAGAGAGAGAGTGAGGAGAAGACTTTAGTTTGATGAAAACTTGAGAGAAATAAGGGTTTTGAAGGATGTAGAATAAGATTATGCAATTGGAATCAATTAAAAAGCCATAAAATTCAAGTTAAGCTACCAAAGGTTCCATTTGCATCATGGAAGTTATGGAACTTTAGGAAGATGTTTTAAGCCATTTAAGGCCATACCTAGATTAGAAAAGAGCAAAGGATACTCCGTATATATCAACTTTTTTAAGAGAATGACAAAAACTCCCTTAGGCCTCTATATGTGCATTAGTTCAGTCAAGCATGGTTGGAGCACTTAAAAAGAGTTTTCATTGATTCTAAGGTTACAAGTGATCTAAATATGACTTATAAGCACTAATATAACCATTGAATTAAATTTAAAAGTCTTATTTTGAAAGGTAAATTTTTAGAGCACATAAAGGGCTTAAAGAAGCAAGTTGGCCATTGGCTTGTGTAATCATGTATATGATGTTTCCAATGAGTTCCATTATGGCTTATCGCAAATGAAGTTTGGGAATCTAGAAAATGAAATCCAAGTATTGTCTTTTAAGGAACCTAAATTAGGCTAAAGAAGCATATTAAATTCTAATAGGTTAAAGTGTTAACCACAAGAGTTAAAAATTATTCTAATGAGTTATTTTACATGGTAAATTGATATATATAGACCAAGCTAGCCCAAGTTCCTTAATTTGTGGATGTTAGGTCAAGGAAAGGCAAAGAAAAGATATAAATCAAGAAGGGTTGTAGTGGTTAGGGTTCCTAAATTCACAAGGTAGCTATCTCTCCTTATCTTATATGTAATTGAGTGTTTAAATGAGTTGAGATACTTGTATGCTTGTTTGTTCAATGATTTCATGAGTTATGCTTGAAATTGGTTTTTATCATGAATTTTATGCATGTGTGATGTTGTGATTAACTCCTAGCTCCTTATGATAAGGAATTAAGCGCAATAGCTCTTTCTTAACCTAGAGTTGAGCCTGGTAGAGCCCAACTAGTATATAAAAGGACTATGTTTTTCTCATTGCTTCCTATGATATGGAATTGAGCGCAATAACTATGTCTTGGCCAGGTTGAGTTTAGTTGAGCCTAACTAGTGTATTTTGATGCCATGGCTTGAAGAAGGTGAATGTTTCATGTTAAATGTTATATTTGATAAAATTATGTAGATTTTGCATACACTATTTATACAGTAATAACCATGATTTTCTAGACTTTTGAGGAGCCAAATGAATTCTTTTGTACTTATAATTTTTACAATATAAAGTTTAGATCATAAGCTTTTCGTAGACATATAATTTGCATAAATAAAAAATACTTAACCCAAGTTATGAACTTTTGAAGTTAGAGATTCTAGTATGTCAAAAAATCTAAAATGAGCTATATAGTTCTCTTATGCAAATAAGATTTGTATATTGGCTTTATAGATCCAAACAAACTTGTTTATAATAGCTATGAGTACAAAAAGAGAGGAATTCAAAATTTGACCCTTTTAGTTATAAATGATATTGAACAAGTCAAAATCTACTGCTTGAGATGTTATAACAATTAAAATTTTATTGTTGTAAGTATGGGTTGATATGAAATGAACTATATTATGTATGTCATGACATGATGCATGTTCATTGATTTATATAAACAAAATGTGAATGCACTTCCTAATACAATAAATAGAGGATATAAAAAGGTTTTTTTTTATTAAGTATAAATAAATTATCATATAACTTTGCAAAGTATGAATGAGAAACCATATGATTTTGTGAAGTATAATTGGGAATAGTATTTTATAAGCTTAAAATCTTTCCAAGTTAAAAGAGTGTTAGGGAATTCCTTAATATTGCTAATCAAGAAATTCATACAGGTTTCATTATATCTT
The DNA here is from genome assembly GCA_032878935.1 of Erythrophleum fordii. NCBI lineage: Eukaryota > Viridiplantae > Streptophyta > Magnoliopsida > Fabales > Fabaceae > Erythrophleum > Erythrophleum fordii. The sequence goes on from JAVQMF010000029.1 coordinate 7,879,555, forward strand.
ATGGGAGTATCATCATCAAACCTTTAATAAGTTTGTGTAGGAACGAATATCTCTCTAAAAAAAAGTGACCTAGTTGTGCCTTAAAGCAACTATCTTTAAAATTATTTTCTAACACTAATTTGCATTTTCTTTTTATCTTAATATATATATATATATATATATATATATATATATTTTTAAATTTTTGCCTATAGCACCTAAAAGGCAAAAATATAATAATAAAAGTTAAATTAATCTCTTGACATGCATGCTAAAGCTCACTAGAAAATTACTAGAAATTCCTTTTTTCTTATGCAATGGTAAAAGAAATTCTTAATCACTATGTACCAGTTTTGTAGAATTTTTTTTTTTGGTAATTACTAAAACAAAAATATTATATATGTCAAGTTAGCTAGTCATTTTTCATATATCAAACTGGTTTTACATCCACGTATATCAAATACATAAACACATTATTATATATAAAAAATGTTTGATTTGTTAATTTGGAAGGAAAAATTAGTGGAATAATATTGCAAAATGCTCTTTTTTATATCACAGAAAAAACATAATATTTTAATGTCACTAGCTGTAGTCTGATCGATATAAATTCAACAAAATATTTTAAATTAAAACCTTCTCGCTAGTCCATGCATATATAACTGCAGGATCAAACCAGTTTATAGTAAAAATATATTTAGAAATTGTTAATCTCGAAAATGGTCTGGCTAGCAACAAATTAGACGGATGAAGGTAATAAAGCCCATGCATTCTAGGACAAAAATTACGCGTGCATGAAATGTTGTTGATCATTAAGTGTGAATATATATATATATATATATATTACCTAAGATTCATTTTTTTAATTAATAACAGGGATTACAAAGAGAGAGTAGATATCAAGATCCATTAAACATATGTAATATATCATAATCTAGTACAATGAAAAATAATATTAGGATTAATTATTTTAAGAATAACTAGTTTGAAAGAGAGAGAAAAAGAAAACGCACACATATATTCCATCACCTTCGATCTCGTGACTCTGAAGAACATGCAGTTTCATCATTTTGTCTTTGTTCTTTTATTAAGATTTATAATTTTGTGTACTGGAAAAACAACACGGAAGGTGCATCATGCATGGTAAGCCTAAGAACTTGGATTACCATTTGTACGAACTAAGACGAGAAGAAGGTGGTAGTAGTGGATGGAAGCTGGTGATTTTCCCTGAGTGGGCCCTGTGGGGTGGGGAACGTACTTAGCCCATGACGATAACCTAGTCGTCACCTTCCCATATTCGAGCATATAAATGCCAATAAGCCATGCAATGGTACTCTTGAACTCTGAATTTAAAGAAGAGAGAGAAAAGAGCCACAAAGTCTTCATTACAAAACAAAAAGATCGAGCCCCTGCTGCTGCGTGTTTTGAAAACATATGGGTTCGGTTTCACAGAGCCATCAACACCTCATTTTCTATGATGGGACTTGATCTAAGGTTTCTCTTCCCACGAAAAAGATCCTTCCCTGTTTTTCCCTCCTAACCAACCCTATCTCTCTCTCTCTCGTTGGAAAAAATGACAATTAATGAGATAAAATTATTCTTGATCAGCAGCAAGGCTTGGCAAATAATTTCGGTCTCACAAGATTTAGATAGTTTTATCACATTAAAGTTGTATATACACAGTTTATTATATTATTGACTATCACTCATTAAAGAGTGTGGTTTATAGATTTCTTTCTTAAAAAAAAACAATTCCAATGGGATCAATATCGCCCATGGTGTCAGTGACATTATTTACACACATATATGCTAAACCATGACATTTATATTTGGTAGTGTAAGGATCAATATAGAAGGAGGCTTACTGAAGAGAAAGCAAAGGTCCCCCAGAAGACTGAATATTAAGTGATTTCTCTAAGGATTGACCATCAACTTACACAGCATATGAAATATTTAGGGACTCTCTCTCTCTCTGAACTCAAGCAATAACACAAAAAGCACATTATCATTAATGACACCATTGGATGACGATGACGATAAAGAAGAAGATACATTATATTATATAACTATATTTTCCAGCACACCATAAAAACCACACCTCAAACAAAAAAAGAAAAGATAAAGAAAGAAAGAAGAATATTAATCATAATAAGCAAATCAAATAATAAAGATCGAAGAAGAAGAAGCCAGGTCTTTCGGATCAAAAACTTAATCATAAAGACCTGTTGTGTTCAAGGATATTGATATTATTATTTGTTCTTTGCCTCTTAACACTCCCATTCTCGTCACCCCCGTTCTTCTCCATCACCGCCTTCAGTGCTTCCTGTATGGAGCTTATACAATACTGCTGCCTCTGCTCCTCACTACTACTACTACCACTCAAATCATCTCCTTCCCCAGTAATGAACAAGACGTTCTTCACTCGCCCGCCGAGCGTTGTGATCTCGGCTTTGAGGGTTCTTAACCTTAGGGCCTTCAAGGTCTTGATGAGATCGGGCAAGAGATCGGACCTGTCTTCGCAGCAAAGCGAGGCTTTGATCACGAACCTGCCGTTTTCGTCCGAAGCATCGTCTACGGTTAGCTCGTCAGCCTCTGTGGGCACCGGGCTTGTTTCTGCTATTATTGAAGTTTGACGCTTCAACTCCTTCACATGCTGGATTACCTCTGCTAGTAATGAAGCTTTGTCTGTCTACGTACGCACCACCAAATCAAAAAGAAAGAAAGAGGGAGAAAATTCAGTTTAGTTCTTAGAGAAATTCTTGGGAGCCAGCATACAACCAGTTGGTGTAAAGAGTCAGTAAAAACTCATCAAAGAAACTATATTAGTAGATCTCATCACCTAAATTACGTATTTTTCACTGATTCGCAGAAAGCTGGTACATAAATATTTCTTGCAGTTCTTATTAGGCGTTTCTTATAAGATTATGTAGCAAACTGTAAATGAATTGTTTCCAAACAAACCGATAATTAATTACTGACAAGTTGTGAAAAGGGTATACATATATAACTTCAACTAGAAAATTTCATAACACATACCTAACAAATTTTTACCTATTTTTTTAGACTATCTAAATTCTTATTTTGTATCCTATGAGTGTCTTACACATATCAAACGCAATAATGATATATAAGACTCCATTTTTCGTTTCATGATGAAAAGTTCGCATCATATTCATTAAGCCCCAAAATTGCCTAGATAATTTGAATATTGTGGGTCGACTGTGATGGAATCAAATGGGGTTTGTTGTGATGTTTTGAGCTAGATATATAGCTTATTAATTAGCAATTAATGATAATTTTGAAATAATGGCACAGTGGGGTTTCGTTTGCCTGTGGAAGAAGAAAGAATTTGAAGGGGCACGCATACATACATACATACATATATGTATATATATATATATTTATATTTATTTATATAGGTATAGATACGTATATAGTACGCAGTGTAGTGTGACGACTGACAAGGATGCTAATTTGTCTCCCTGGCTTTATTTATTTTCATTCTCAAACTGAGCATGACTGATCAGTACACACTATTCCCGGCAAGAAATTGTCATGTAGCTTTTCAATAACTGCCTCTCTTTGGTTTCTCTTTACCATATCAACCAACCGACATTAACGCTAATACCCTTTTTCCCTTGTTCCTTCCTTTCTCTCCTCGGAACTAACACACAACGACTCAGAAAAAGAAGAGAAGAAAGCCAGCCATATATATAAATGGGTATAAAATGAAGAAGAACAAGAACTAGAAAAGCCAAAAGGGCAGGGTAATTAAAACGGAAGGTACAATGACACTGTTGTGCACCCCATTTTCTAAAGTATGAAGATTTTTATTTGGTTTTTATCAGACCAGACTAATAAGTGAATCTTTTTTAAGATTCACAGAGCACCAGGGCTAAAAAAAGAGCATTCGAGTTCGACAAAGTGTTCTTATATATACCATCTTATAGGCGTGAAAAAAGTTTCGTTCTGAAGACAAGCTTAGAATCATTGAGCTAAAGCTTATTGATATATGAATTATGAAATAACTTTAAGCTGATGATTAATTATATATAATTCATTATATTATATGTTTTCTATTTTAAGAATTTTAGTAATAATTATACATTTATACTTACTTTGGTTGTACTGGGCAATAAGCTTCGGAGCTTGGCGAGATGGTTATTGATTCTCTCGCGGCGTCTTCTTTCGGCTTCGCTGTGGCTCTTAGAAGCCGCAAGAGCCTTGGCGTCCATGATTTCTTGAGCCGTCATCTTGCCCAGCTCGGCTTGGAGGCCGAAGGGAGCTGAGCAGGGTTGACCCACGGGTCCGACTCCGAGGGTGTCTGATATGATCCGGAGATGGTGATGATCAGAATTAGACGGACCGTCGTAAGCGAACTGCAGAGAAGGAACCCTCCGGTTAAAGAGACCCGCGTAGAGCGAAGAAGAAGGCGGAGGGACGAAGAACGGGTCGGGCTCTCGGGCCGGGTTGAAGGAGTTAACCGGAGGGAGAGACCATGGTGTTGATGGTGGTGGTGGCGGCTGAAAGATTGGAGAGACCTCAGGGAACATCAATCCTCTTCCGTTGTTATTATTGTTATTATTAGTATTATCTCCGAAAACTTCGCCGTTTTGTTGCTGCTGCATCATTTGCTGAAGTAGCAGCTGTTCTTGATAGCTCTGAATGTTATTGATGGCCTGAGAAGATGAACACTGTCCTTGATCTTCCTCCTTTTTCATCCTCTTCATATTATATCGGTGTTATAATTTATAAATATAACACAAAATAAGAAAAGGAGAAAAATAATGGTTTTCATCCCACATGCATAAGGGATTAAAAATGGAAAAGAAATTCGTGAAAGAGAGAAAAAAATAATAATAGTAAGACACAAACCTTGTTCTTTTGATAAATTGATTAGGGTCTTCTTGTCTCTTGTTCTTCTCTCATGCTGGGTCAATATATAATATATGATCGGTTTCTTTCTTTCCTTCTGTCTTTGCTTCTCTTTGTGGTGGTGAAATCTTAAAAGGCCGAGGCTTTGATCTCTCTGTTTGTCTGAAATCCCTTTCACTTGGGTAGGTTTTCTTTTGTTGCCACAACCTTTGTGGAGGGGAGGGTGAGGTAATGACCCTTTTTATCCTTTTTTTCTTTGTGCTTTGTTGGTATCTTTTTGGAATTTCTATTTGTTTTTTTTCTTCCCTTTTTTTTCTTTTCTCTTTTCTAATTGCACCACCTTCCTCTATAATATATATGTAGAGAGAGAGAGAGAAAGTGAGTATGTGTGTTTTGAGTGCTGCTAGCTAGTAATCCCCTTTCCTTTCTTCTTACGGCATTCTCTCCATCTACATCTTTCCTTCACTTTCCCAGCGTGTGGAGGATCTTCTTTCTACAAACAAACTAGATGGAAAATATTGTTAGAAAATTAAACAAAATAATCTAATTAATATATAGTACTATTTAAAGATTTTAGGTTCATATTCAGACTATAATATTAAACTAATTAAGTTAAATTTCTCACAAATAAATACATAAATCCATCATTAAAAATATGTTTGACATATACGTATTTATTATTAAATTTTCTGATAGTATGTAGCTGTAAATTTTTTTACGCGACATTATGATAATGAACACGAGGAAGGAAATATACAGAACTTTTTAATTAATTATTCTCGAGAGAAATATGTTTGACTTCTCTTGTTACATAGAGATCCAAATTTAAATATTATTATTGACAGCTTAAAAAAATGTAATTAAGTATATTTAAAATAAAATATCTATACTCTCAACTTTTATACGCATAAAAGTACCATTAAGTTTTGGTTGCTTTGTAATTTGTTCAAAGTGAATTATTACACAATGTGAGTGATAAGAGAGAGAGGAGGATGGGAAACACAACCGGAAACAGAGTGAACACAAGACACACAGATTGTCGACCGACAAGGACCAAAAAGCCTGATAGTACCATCATGATAAAAGGCGGAGCTAAACCTTTTCTTTCTTTCTTTTTTAAAAATAAGAAGTTCATTATTTTTATTTTGAGTATATTTTTGTATCAACTTTATTAAAAGCCATTGGCCTTTAGGGCGTTTTTTGTTTGGTTCATGCTTACAGAGATCGGTCAAGCAAGCTAGCTAGCCCCCCACGTTCTTCCATACTCTTGGCTATGTCCACGCCACCCTTTCTGCCTCCCCAAGACCATGTAATGATTGTGTCTTGGAACACACTCCATCCCCACTTCCCTCTCTCTGTCTCTGTCTCTCTCTTCTTATCACAAGGGTCTTGGTTTCAGTTCTAAATAGACAGTTAATCAAAATTTTTGATGAGTTGCAATACGAAGTTAGGTAATGTAGTTAAGAAGCCCTTTTATTATTAATTTTTTTGAAATTTATACAAAATATTTTTTGTTAACAAAGGTTGGAGAGCTCAACCTTCTAAAAGATTGAACTGTTTGTAACAAAATTTTATAAACTAAATAATAAAACTCACCTAACCATCAAGTTAATTACGATTAAGAAGATATATATTTGGCATACAGATTAATTTCATCATTTTCATGTTTAAGATCAATATATATATATATATATATATATCTATATTTTAAATATGCACTATATAAGTTGTTTGATAAATATATGATGGATTTCTTTTTCAGCTAAATACTATATGATTGACTTTCTTTTTTAAGTTTTTATTAACAAAAGTTGATAGTAAATTTATTTAAAATTTGCAATTTATTTAATGTTATATAATTATAAGATATTAAAATATCTCAACAGATACTCATAGGTAGTGGTATCTAATATTTTTAAGAAGAAAATGTTTATATATATATATATATATAAATTCTTGTCTTGAAATGTCAAATATATATAGAGCTTTTGAGTGTGATTTACATATCAACATTGTTGTTAAAATGTAATACTAATCTCATATAATATATGTAATCACATGACAGTTTAGTATAAATACAAACATCAAATGTAAATACTCTAGATATGTACCAAAATACCAGTAATTATTCATAAATTTGTATCTATGGCTCTTATATATATTACCCCGTCGTTCTGAAGGCACATATGTAGGAAATTATAATTATGCATATGATCATTATTTTCCAAGTAGTGGAGGTGGTCCATTTATTGATTAAGGACAGAAGAAAAGGAAAATAAACATAATAGTTAATGCTTGAAAATTTTACCTTTTGAAGTGGAACATTGCAATAGCACCGGAAAAGAGAGAGTGAGAAAGACATGTAGTGGGGAGTTGCCTTCATTTTTACGTGGGCATGCAGTAATGCTTGCCTTCAAGATGATCAGCCTTGAAGTGTAATCCATATTAAGTTCCGCATCATTGTTAGGCTCTTCATTAATAACCATTATTAGCAAGAGTCATCATTTTGCACATTAACTGAGATGAAATTATGTATATTATTACATGGAGTACTTTTTAACATCTTCACCCTGGCTATCTCTCCATGAACATATAAGTCGGCAACTATGTTATTTTTTTTCTTTTCTAAAGAAGATAAAATTGCTTTGAAATATTTTTATTAGATAAAAACTATGAATGATCTAAAATGTACACACGCTGATTCAAACTTTAATTTATATAATAAAATTAAGTTATAGTTGGAGTTAGATCTTGGACATGCATGAGTTTGTCACAGGTTCAATTTTTTAGGGTTAGACGATCAAGAATGTTATTTATTGTGAATCCCTTAGTACTAAGATAAATAACTTATATATCTTTAATTGGACAAGGGGAGATGAATTAATTAAATTGTACACAAATTACTGCAAACACTACTTAACTTTAATTAAAAAAGGTTACTAATTGTATGAAGAAATCTTGGCGTAGTCTATATGTTAATTATATGAAGAAATCGTGGTAGCTTTCATATTTGGACGTTGTTTTGTGCAAAAGTAGTTTATTAGAATTTGTGATACATATTCTCTTAGAATAATATCAACAAATACAAGTATATGATATTCTTGGCAACTTCTTGTGATATAATTTATCTTTTTTCTTCCCTCGCTGACATAAATGACTCAGAGTTAAGAGATAACACAAGGTGGCCAATAAGGTAGTTTTATGATGAAAATTGTTCGTTCAAATAAGCCAAAAGATAATATAAAAATTCTTTCATAAAGAATAAATTTACAAAAAATTGTCACTTTGGGAGAAGGTTGGTAAGATATTGTCCATTTGGACTTTCAAAACACATGAAAGGGCCACACGACACCTATACAAAGGATAAAATAAGTTTCCAAATGCTTTTCACAAAGTGGCACGGTTTTCCAATCTCTAATATCCTACTTAACACTCACTGATTGGCTTATCTTGTGCCACAACAAGAAGTTGGGATTGCTAATGCTATAGGACTCAATGGTTGGTCCAGAAAAACTCATTTAGGAGAGAATTTTAATTGTAGGTTGAAGATGGTCTCTAAATTTTTAATAATATGTTTATACATATATATATGATTTATTTTATTTTATTTTTTTAATTAAGTTATTTTTAAAATTCTTATTAATATCTTTAATTATTTTTTTATGACTTATGAGACTAAAATAAAGCAGATATTAATTTATTATTCTTAAAGTCTTATTATTTATTTTAATACTTGAAATAATAATTTTTTATTTTATTTTTAAAAAATATTAAAATGATATTATATAATTTTTTGGTAATTAAATAATTTATAGAATTGAAACAAAATTATACTTGTCAGAGTAATACAAAAAAATTGATATTGATAAAATTTTTCAAGAATTAAAAAAGAATTTATCTATTAAATAATTTTTAAAAATTTTATTTTATATTTTTAAAATTTAATTAATAAAATATTAAAGTTTCTAATAGTTATATTGAATGAATTATTACTTAGTAATGATTCATAACTCATACATAGTAAAAGAAGAAGCAAGATAGCCTAGAACACTTTAAAGGCAAGTAACTTAGACATCTTCATTGGTAAAATCTACAACAGATAATTATAAGGACATTAGGTACACCATTATATTTGCTTTGAGTGTGTGGGAAATTAGAGAAAATTTTTATTTTTTTTATTTCTCTGAATTAATAGTATTATATTATGGATGTTACCGAAATCATAAATATTTTAGACTTAATTTACATGATGAGCCCGTCTTTAACATTAAATATTATTTCCAAAAAAATAAATATCAATTATGAATAATTGTAATTAGATGACTCTATTCTTGATAGCATCTTAATAAATCCTTTCGTATATTGGGTTTGACCTCAATTTTCTAAAGTAAGACAAACTTATTCCTATTCATAATGAAAAAGGATTTTTAGTTTACTAAAGTTGCCACATAAGAGATATTTAAACTTAGTGTAAGTGAAAATGATTAAAAAAAGAAATTCTTTGATCCGATGAAAGGGAGTGAAATTATATTATTTTATATCAAACTAATTATACAACTGAATATATTAATATATCATGTAAATACAAGAGTCTCTCGCGACTTTAATTTTTTTTTTAGACTATATTGATGTATTATACAATGAGAAATATACAATATTTTTCATCCTTGATACTAGCTAGCAAGATCCAATGCTAAATTTTGATGATACAAGTAAAACCTTTTCAACCTGAACAAATATTTTGGCATTTCTACCCTTTTAGACTTCTTTTTTCCTTAACTATAATCATTCTTAATATTAAAATTTCTAATTCAGCTCGTTTAGGGCAAACGAGGACAAATCTAACAATTAATTGCAAGTACACACAGAAGCTCATTACATGTCTCCTTTGAGGCATCCCTTTCCTTATGTCTTTAGGTACGGAGGGCAATCTTTTTTTCTTAATAAGTTCAGTCACTAAGCACTATTTTTTTCTCTTTCTGCAAGTGTTCCTATTAATGTGCTCCACATGCATGGAACCCCCTTTTGAGTGTCTTTTTTTTTTTTTTTAACACTCAATTATGTTGTTTTCTTCTTATGAACATGGAAGCTTATAGAGAAGGGCAAAAAGGGTTGTTGTCTAGGGAGCTTTGTGGTCACACGCATGTCTGCTTTGGTCCCCATCCCTTTTCAGCTTTTCATTCCCATCTTTTATAATATAATAATAATTCTTTTATTATTCATATTTGTTATTATTATTATTCTTTGGATAATTTATGAAAACTCTAGCTTTCAAAAGGACGTTCATCTTTTGAAATTCTTATTTTATTAATTAGAGTGAATTTGTAATAATAATTAATTGTTAGATTCCAAAAAGCTTTAAAAACTCATTCAATATAATATGATCCAGTCTATGGTGAACTAAATAGATAATTGGAAGATCATATTGATGAATTTTAAGTAATTTTAGAGTCACACAAAAATATTTATCTTTGAAAAAATCAAATTGATAAAATATTATTGTACATAAAATTATTATTATTATTATTATTTTTTTTTTATTGTTTAATTTTAAAACCCTATATGTGTTCAAACATTTGATGATAGCTGCACCACCCACTAGATGCCAATACCATAACCTACTACAGAGTTTATGATGACATCAGTCCCACCCTATCATGACGTCTGTGCTTCTTTTCAAATCTAATTGCTTATGGCTTCTGCACTTTTATTTTGCTCTAACATTCACAACCAACTTATGGAAACCTTTGCCTTTTAATGAGTGATCTTTGAATATCATTTCATGTCTTGCTATCAACACAAGCTTCACTCATGCATTCTTTTTTTTTTTTCTTCTCATTATACCATGCTCACAGCTCGGCACAAAATTCAAAGGCAAGGAAAATTCCTCAGAGACTTCTGTACTTTAATTGCAATTTATCTTAGTATATATATGAGAAAATTTTGCATTGATGAATATTAGATTTGGTGCATTAATTTGAGGGTTAAATTCTCCAATTCCTCTTCATTATCATAAAAGTTATATATATGTATGTATAGTTTGATTGAATTTACATGCATATTGAGTATAAATATATTTACAAAATTTCATTAACTATATTAAATTTTGGTACTTAATTAACTTATTTGAGTGTTAAATTCACAAAGTTGTGCCAACTAAATTGAATCTACATATTGATTCTTTTTGGAGAGGCAATGCGTAAATAATTACTGGTTAATTCTATTGATTATATGTCCATCAAATGATTAGGGTTGTTTGATATCAAAACAAAAATATTAATTTAAAACTTAAATAAATAAAAAGAGTGCAAATAATTGCCTATTATAAGCAAAATAAGTCGATCCATTAAAAAAATTATCAACTAAATATTTTTTTTCATATTATATACAATGAAAAGATAATTTAGCAGTAACGACAAAATGCAGTATAGCTGATGCTCTTCCGTATGATATATAACTGGGCTCTAGCTTATCGAGAATAGAGGATTTGTCAAGCCTTGGGCAAGAAGCACCTTCATATTTCCCAGTTGATGAAAAAATATACATAAAATGAGATTCTCTCTGTCTATTTTTGTGTTTCATATTATACGGACAAAGATATACAAGGGTATCAAATATATATTTAATTTGTTGTTGTCTTATAAGCCAAATCCAATATATATAGGTTTGTGGAGCAAATTTTTTAGCTATTTTTCATCTGCAACTGATCAACCAGGAAGACTTCTGGGGATGTGAGGTAACTAATTAGCTAACATTTTAAAGTTATAACACATATATAAGACGTTTTATCATTAAGTTTTTAAATAAAAATATAAAATATGAAATAATTTTTTTAAAAGATTTAATTATACATGTAATATTAAGCTATATTTTTTTTATTTTATTAAAAAATCAATAATAAATATTTAAAAATTATGCCTAGATTTTTTTTATCTAATAAATGATCAAAATTTACTTCTTACTTTTAAATATTTATTGTCAACATTTTTAATATAAGCATAATATTTGAGCTACATATTTTAAATCTAGAACTACATATATACTTGATTTTTTAAAATACTATTCGATATATTATATATACTTTAATTAAAAAAAATCTGATAATATATATAATTAAGTTCTGTCCTTGATAAGTATATGCTTGTGTCACAATCCTTAGCTTAAACGAAAATTTATCCTTCTCTTTTTATATTAATAGGAAAGCATTCAAATGGAAAAAAATTATATGTATTATATTGTATAGTTTATTAATTCTCAATCTGTTATCGTAATCTTGATTTCATTCCTATCAAATGCACTTTTGTTTTTGTTTTTTTTTTGGTCTTTTAAAAAAAACCCTTTAACGAGTGCTTGTCGTCTAACATCAACTATATATTTGAATAATTACACATAATTAAACGACACATTTCATGATTAATTCTTGGTTACGTTAGTGTTTTGACTTCCTAAATATATTTATTTTTTTGATTTAGTCTTTCAAATTTGTTTCGTGTCAAATTATAATTTGTTTGTATCATGCCTTTCAACCTAATAGACAAAATTAACAATTTAAAATACTTATGATATAGGTCAGAATACTAATTTAACCTTAATCTCTTTGTGGTAATTAGTGATTGAAAGGCAGTTGATTGATTACAAATTTATAATTGATTGAGGTAAAAAAATATTTTTATAAAAAAGAGCAGTGATACACCAAAGAGGAGCATTTAGTTCATGCTTGTTTTGCCCAGAGTCGTGTCTTTTATAAACTCTTACGGCTTTTAGAATAATGGGATCTTATCATTTTCTTTATTCATGCTAACTTATTGCAATTAATCATAATGAGATCTCCACTCCCCACTTTTGCAACGTAAAGTTGGACTACCCTTTGTTACAACTTTGGAAATGTAGAAACAACCATTATTATTTGATTTACGTTAACTGAGATTTTTTGAAATTATAGAGTACAACTCATTTATGAACAAATTTCTTTTTAAAAAGATATTTTTGTTTATTTTCATGTTAAAGTGAAGTTGCACTTACATCGCTCTTTATTTCTAATACTACTATTTTTTTACTATTAATAGTCACGTTACATAAAAGAAATCTTACATTGTTGTAATATCGTTAATTATTGTAAAAATTTACAATAAATCACTTCGAGATTTCCCAGTTTGATATAAATAAATAAATGAGATTATATTGTATTCAAATTAAAACAAACATTCTAAGTATCAGAACAATATGAATATTACCAAAGGTGAAACTCTCAATATATAAATCTAGTTAAACTGTTCAGAAGTGCCGAACTCACCTAAAAATTATTAATCTTATACATTCTCCCCACTACTGAGTTTTGATACTTAAGGTTGCTTCCACTACATATGAATGAGATCATTTAGCTGCAATTTTTAAAACAAAAAGGTACAATGAATCGTAGTTTCCCATCCTGGATATGTCCAGCCTGTCGCTCGCAAATTGTAATACTAATGGATTTTTCCACTTTCTCTTCTCCGATATACATGATGATAAATTCTTAAGTTGTTATGATTTTTTTAATATTTTATGGGACTGATTATATAAATATTGATTTTATTTTATATTTTTAATATATAAAATAAATAAAATTTAGTTAAGCTAATATTTGGTAAGTTTAGTTTTATTTCATTAGTTTTGAGTTAATTTTAGTATTTTTGTAATACTTAAGTATAAATTGTATTTTTTGTTTTTATCTAAATTTTTAGATTGTTAATTTGTTTAATATTTGTTAGTAGATTATAAATAGTAATTAGATGAATTTTTTATTTTTGTAGAATTAAAATTACAAAGAAATAAATTTAGAAGTCTTAGAATGCAAAACAACAAGACTTGAGAAGATTTGTTGAAAGAGGAATAAAAAGAAAAGAAATAAAAAAGAAGAAAGAAAAGAAAAAAGAAAAAATAATGATACTCAAAACCACTGCTAAAGAAAATGCAGTACTACGACGATAGAGAAACATAACCAAAATGAGTCGTGATGTAAAATTTTGTACCTTGGCGCTTTTGACCATTGTATATAAAAATTCAATTGCACTGCGGCGCAATTTGTAAAAAAATGTTAAACGCATCATTTTTAGCCGCATTTTTTTAGAATTTTTTAGAATTTTAAAGGGTTTTCAGCACTTCTTTAAGGGGAGATCGCCATTTTAAAGGTTTTGGAGAAGAGAAAGAAGGGTTTAGAGCTTCAAATGCCATGGAAGAAGTTTGGGTTTGAGGAAGATTCACTGATTAAATATGTTTTTTTTCTTCTTCCCTCACTTTTTCTTGTATTTTTTTGCCCATTTGATTTATGCTCGGCTCTTAATGTTGTTATTTCTTGTAGTTATGAATTAAATTTGTTGATTTGAGATTGTGATAAACTCTAACTTGTAATATGTTGTAATTGTTCTATTTATTTCCAATTAATGATATGATTTAATTACTCAATCTTTATGTTTTATGCTTTTAAGTGCATGGAAACCGATGGATGATTTGGGTAACCTAAATAAATTTAGAAAAGAGATTTTAGGACTTACCTATAGATTGGGTAGTGTGAGTTCATAAAATTTGTAATGTTAAATGGATTAATTCGCTTGTAGAATAGGAATATACCTACTAGCCTCACATAGTCCTATTAAGACCTATTCTTGATTAAAATTCTAAATTAATTGCATAAAGAATTATAGATTTGTTAGGAGAATGCCTATATGAAATTTGAAATATGTTTATAAATAAATTAAAGTTCTAGACTATTAATGACATTAAGAAAAGAGGTAATTAATTCTTATGAAATGGTAGGGGAAGTCATAATTTCAAATCATTTTGCTTTTTAATTTCATCTAAAATGGTATTTCTCATTTATTTTTATTTATTTTTATATCTTTAGTTTAATTTAATTTCATATCACCTTTTATTATTGGTTTTGATTTAGATTAAAATGCACAATTTTAATACTTAGCAATTATCTTAATAACAATTTTTTATAGGAATAATACTCTATTCATTACTTTATTATTGTTGTGATTAATATACTTGCATGTACACTCTAAAAAAGAAAGCAACATATGCATCCCAACTGTATCATAGAAAACCAAAGTCAGTCTCCTTTGTTGGAACCCCTCGAGCACTTTGTACGTAATTGCATTTAATTTGGAAGATTATCTAATGACAAGTGAATTAATATTTTAATCTCTGCAGATAGATGTAACTAAAGTTTAACAATTGTTCAATTTTTTCAAACAATATTTTGTTTTTTAATATCATGCTCACGTTAGCCCATTATCATATACAAGGGCGGAGGGAAGACTAGACGGCATCCCCCTTCCCCCAATTCTTTTATATATATATATATATATATATAATATTTTTTTAATGTAGTTTTCTTTAAAAAAATAAAATTTACATGTGTATAAATATTATGATATAGCTGATAGTTTACATGCTGAGATATATGTCATACTTTAAATGACAAAACATTATTTATTATTACTTGGTTTTTATGAATAACTAATAATTCTATAAATATTCTACAACAATAAGGTTAAAAACAATAAACTTTTAAGATAATATCTTACCAGTTTTAAAATTTAAAAGTAAAAAGGTCTATATTTATTACACTTCTATTTTCGTTGAGTAAAATCTGAAAGAGGGAAGATTATCACTTTTTGCTCAATCTTTTTTATTTATTTTATTTTTATTTCCTCATTCTTTCACTTTTTGTTTTTTATATCCACTTCTTCTAATTTTTTTAAAATATTTTTTTTCTTAATGTTTTTCAACTTATCTATTGCATTTGCATATTGTCTCTCTAGCTCTCCAATCTTTTCTCAACTAGAGGTTTGATAAATTACACACACACACATACAGACACAAAATCTGTTTATAGTTTATAACATGTTAGTTAATAAGATGTATCATATAATATAGAACCCTTTTTTTTTAAGAAATATGTTCTCTTTTATACATGTTTTATATTGTGATGTTGCATAAACAATTAAAATGGTGCATGCCACGGTACTATCAACTTATTTGATTTTAATACAACACATTGTCTCTTATATTTTGTATGTGAATATTGTAGAGGAATTATAAATTTTTACGCAAAATATTAATGTATTATAACTTAGGATCTCGGCTCCCAAATTTTTTTTTTCCTTTCGGCCATGATTATATAGTTAATAGAGATAAGTATTATGTCTTAAAGTGAATCTGACATGATTATTAAGTGTCTATTGCCATTAAACATGATATGACAGAATTGTTGTGGCTTCTTTTAGCTTCAGTGACAATTAAACACTTATCATCCATATATCAACCCCACATCTGATTGCACCATTTACTTTTGTTAATTATATATTAATGAATTTAATATTAATACGATACTAAAAATAAAAGATCAAAATAGAAAATTTAACTTCGAGAGATCACATTGATGAGAAAAACAACACATGTATTTTTTATGACCAAAATGTCAATTCATAAAATATCAACGTGCTAAGCGTCTGCTTGCCAACTTGTATAAAGTATCAACAAACCCCTAATGAATATCTACTTCACATTAACTGTTCTCTCCATTGACAACTACTGAACAGGCTTAGTCTAAGTTGTGCACATTTCACTCTGAAATTGACCATTCAAACTAGTTATTGTACAACTCCCAGAATTTGCATTAATTAACCGTAATGCTTGAAATACTATGATCTTCTTCTCTTGTGATTTATTTTTATACCAGAATCTATTTTCAAAACTGTAATACAAATATTGTGGCTTGCATGAAACTGTTCTATGATTTTTTTTTTTTTTTAATGTCCAAGATAAAGATTACACTAAACAGAAGAAAATAGAGACCGGTGCAAAGAAAAATTACAAAATACAATTATAACTATACTTAAAAAATCAATTCTTCTCCTTATTGGTCTTGTTTTATGAAATTCTATCATTCTAGCAACTGAAGGACAAATACTTGATAAGATAAAATTCGGCCCAAAAGATGATAAACGTCACTTCCTAGAATTTGCAAATCTTGATCTGTCTTGTAGTGGTCCATCGTTATCCTATAGTGAGCACAAACTAATACCATAAAATTGAGCAAAAAGCTTAAAGAATTACTTAACTGGCACGGCTACAAAATAGAGTCCTTTCCTGGCTACAATTAGTAACATAATACTCTTTTTCTTGTTTATACCATCCCCATTTTCGTATCAGATTCTGCATAAACCAGATATAGATTACTACAAGAAAAATGCCATAGAGTAAAAGTAAATTCCCTGTGGGGAAAGGGTGGAAATTTGTGGGCATAGCCCATGGTCCAAATTTTCATTGGATTTGCTTGCTTCTACCCATGGTTTTTTACTATCACTGAAATTTCTACTTAAGATTTTATAAGCTGTGGATATAATTTTAAAACCTTTACTCATATACGGTTTACTATCACTAAAGCTTGCAGTGAGATTTCATAAAACCTTTATCCAGAAATATTTTATTATTACTAAAATTGTTATTCATGGCCAGTAAAACATGTAGTGATAGTTTCATAAAACCTTTATCAATGGATATTTTGTTTTCACTCAAAACTTTTATTTACCAATGTTTTACTGTCACTTAATCCTTTATCTACTAATGGTTTATTGTCACTAACACTTTTACTCGTTTTACTATCGCTAAAGCCTTTAGTGACAATAATGATTCCATGGCTACAAAATTTGAGTATCATTTGACATTCGTTGTTTTTCTCATCCTTCAATATTGATGCTTATTTAATCCATTATATTAAAGAAATTCTAATAATATCATTTTCATACAAAATGGCGATTATATCTAATAGCTTTTATACAATATTTTTCCGAATTATATGACAATCAGATACAAGAAACCAATATGTACAATAAATAATAAGTCAATGATGTTAGTGTACATATGCATAATACTTTTAGCTTTGCAAAAGAGTTCTTATACAAGATATGTCCACCTCGAATATGGCTAAAACCTATTGTTCCTAATTAATCTGCAAGTGAAAGTCAATAATATCAATGTTAAAAATGGCATCATTTAGTGTAATGGAACATAACAGATTTTTAAGATAACCAACTTTAATATGTATATACTTAATGCCAAATAGATATACCATTTCCATTAGGATTTCTTGATGTTGAAGATCTGGATGGCCAGTGGGGGAACTATTACAATCTAGCACTTGTATAGAAAGCAACAAATCAAAATTCCATTAACAAGTCATTTAGATATACAGTTTTATCATAAATGTAATATAAAAATTATACTAGACCTATTGAGATGCCGCCTCTCAAGAATGGAACCAAAAAAAAAAAATTAACAGGGGACAAAAACTTATACTTAATAAGAGAATTAGTAATTACTAAAAGTGCCAGGTTAGTTGCTTATTAAATTAATATAATAATAAAATTTACTAATATTATAAAACAAAGACACATAATAATAATAAAAAGGAGAAATATAATAACATTAAAATAAATATAACTGCTTTAATATAAAAGAAGTATAGACTAGAAGTAATATAATATGTCTTAGTCATTAAGATCATACTCTTTAATTTTTAATTGAATATAATTTATCTATAATCTTTTTTATAATGAATTTTTTTGCAATCCTATTCCCAATATAAATAACTTAATTATTTGCAAGAAAGTTATCTTCCATTTTATTATGAAATATTATTTTTACAATGAGAAGAAAGTATTGTTAGATAAACCAAAAAAAATTGTGAAAGTGAAAAACAGAGAGTTGAAAATATATTATTAGTCATTCTTGGAGAATAGAGATAAGAAGTTTCTTAGACAAGTTCTAATATATTTTATTATATTGTACTTGTTTTATAAAATTTATTTTTATGATCAATATGAAAGCATCTATGATTTTAAAAGCATATGTTTAATATTTTAAAACACTAAAGAAGGTAGGTAAAAAAGTTTAAAGGAGCAAATTTTAAATTAAAAAATTAATATTATATATATACAACTTCATCTCTAGAAAGCCTTAGTTGAATTAAAATTTAAACATTTGCCAATAAAAGTTTCACTAGTTTGAAGTCTGGCCTCTACCCTAGAAATAATATAATATGTAGTGTTTTTAATAGTTGGAATCTTTCTTAAACAATGCACGCCCTCTCATTTTAGGTCTCAACGACTTTAAAATATACATCACCTTTCCAAGATGTGCAGCTTTCAGCATTTTCAGAATTTTGTGAGTTTCTTTCTCCATCCTTGACCTTTTTCATTTCATCCTAAATTTTACATGGATATATAAATTAGCTTGTAGTGCCCAGGATGTACATATTGAAGAACCATGTAAGGCTGCCGAGGTAAATCTATAAAATAAAATATGCCTCAATTGCAAAAAAATAAAATATTAATATTTACCTTTTTAATTGTAGCCATTCTTGCAAGAAAGTTTTAACATATTGACTGCGTGCTCAATTTGTCTTCTATATTACTATTTCGTTTCAAGTAATTAGTTTTTGATGATTGGAAACATAACTTAAGAGTAGAATTAGTTATTTGTAGACTTGACCGAAGGAGAAACAAAAAGAAAAAAAAATTGGCCAAAGAGCCATAATGGGGTCAAAATGTGGGGTCAAATGGGTATTCACCCATGGAGTCAACTTAATCAACTCACCAAGAAACACAGAAAAGAACAGAGACATACGCAACATTTTAGAGTAAACTAAGTACAAAGACTTAAAAATGGCTTGGAATTACAGTATAAAGATTCATTTCCAGTGCATTTAAGGATGATGAAGAGTAAATTTCTTTCTAAATTTCTTAATGAAACTAAAATCATGAATAATTATAGAAAGTATATATATATATATATATATATCAAAACCTTACAAGCTAAACTTTAACCTTGTTTTTTTGCATTGGAGATCTGTGAGTAAAAGCATACTATAAATCTCAACAAACATCATATTAAACCACCTTAATAAAAGGAAGAAATTCTACTATCATCAATGTAAATGTAATGAGATAGAGGCATATAGCACTAGTAAGCCATCAACTCAATCTACATTAGCTCCACATAAAGTTTATACTTGACATCCAATCTCAACGAACTAACTCTACTTGAGCTAACATCACTATGAGCTCCACCTTTTAGTCTACCTTATCCATTTTTATAGTTTAGTCCAACAACCTTGGAAAACTAAGGCACTCTAGCATCTTGAAAGACTCTAAAAAAGAAATATAAAAACTTACAATTACTCTAGCAACATACTCAGTAATAACTCTTCCATTCTTATGAGTTTGCATAGCAATGTAAACTTATGCACAACTAGGTTGCTTCTTGTTCCCTTTTTTGCCTATGATTTTAACGAAAAAAACCACTTAATCTAAAGAAATGATCCTTTGTATGTGGTATGAAAAGTAAAATTATCATAAGAAAACAGACCTTCTCATTAATCAACCTTAGGAAACTTTTTGAACCCAAGCAATGAATATCTTCAACTCTGACACATTTTCTTTTGTTAATCTCAATTTCTTAGTTTAACTTAAGAAAGAAAGTAGAAAAGAAAAAAAATCAATTAGTTGTCATTGGATTATGACATGTAAGATTCAATAGCTTGATAGAAAGGACACAAACCACACTACTCTTGCAAAAAGGCACTATATAAAGAGATGATTCAATGTCTCCACAATAGCTTGATAGATAGGACACAAATTATCAATATTCAAATGGTGCTTAACCAAATTATCCATTATTGGGTAAGGCATTTGCCACCAGTTTCCAAATAAAAAAAGAGTGCTTGTTAAGGAAACTTTAAATTCCATAAAGATCTCTATTATGAGAACTAGGCTCCAGTTAATTCCTAATCTTCCTGACTTAATATCCTATACCCAATTGCTATAGAATATTTACCTAAAGCATGGCCTATCCAACATAATCAATCTTGTTGCCTCGTAATAGAGAAAACTTAACTTCTCCTTTAATTTGCTGAACAACAATTAGATAATATATAGTAGATACTTTAGTTATATCTCATCAGCCTTTACCATGCAAGATAAGACACTTCACAAAACCATTATAGTGTAAAGGATTCGATTGCATCTACCACTATAAGTGATGATTCAATCGAATGTTCTGACCATCTCCTATTGTAATATGGAGCAAAGTAAAGGACTAGTTTTTTATATACCCCGCCATATCCATGTTGTATTATAGTGAACATCTATTTAACCCAGATGTGCAAGTTTGCCATACCTTGGTTGTGTAATCTTATAATAAAGAAAATAATGATCCAAATTGATTAGTTACCAAGTGTATTTAGCCAACAATGCCATATTCGTATCATGCACTTTCCTAAATGCGTAGACCACAAATACCACAAGAAGAACATATGTCTTAGCTTAATAGATGAATTTTGGCCCTATTTTAGCAATAACTACAGAAAAAGTTTGTAATCATCAATTCAATCTTAACATAGCATTTCCTCCACATCTCAAGGCATGAAAAAGGGTAAATAATGTGGGGTTCAAAACTAAGTTGATGAAAGTTTATTGCATAGCTTATTATAGTAACATGGCT
Organism: Erythrophleum fordii; assembly: GCA_032878935.1. Taxonomy (NCBI): domain Eukaryota; kingdom Viridiplantae; phylum Streptophyta; class Magnoliopsida; order Fabales; family Fabaceae; genus Erythrophleum; species Erythrophleum fordii. The sequence continues at coordinate 7,900,960 of JAVQMF010000029.1, forward strand.
TTCCATGATTGAAGTTTTTGTTCAACTTTTGCAACCACCTGTTTATGAATTTGAGTTTTGTTTTGGTCATCATCCACCCATGTTCCTAGATATTTGGCTAGTTGAGATATGAAACGAACCCCAAAAATACCCTCCATCATTTTTCTGGAAGAATACTTAACATTAGGTATCAGATATTTTTAGATTTGGAAGAATTGATTATCTAGCTTGACAAATTGCTATACTTTTTTAAGATATTCTGAACTACAACACATGCCTATTCCTTGGCTTCAAAAAGTAGTAATGTATCATCTGCATACATAAGATGTTTAAACAACTCTGTCTCTTTGTAGATTATCATGCCCTCCCAATGTTGATTCCTTTTTGCCTTTGTAATTATATATAATAAAATATTAGAACATAAAATAAATAGATAAGGAGATAGCAGGTCACCTTGTCTAAGTTACTATTTTGGTTTAATCAAGTAATAAGGCTAGCCATTTAATAATACTTGACATCTGATTATAGGCACACACTATGAGATCATGTTGATCTAAAACTCCAAAAAATTTATTTTATGAAGTTTAACTTTTATAAAGTGGTTAGACTATCTTAAAGATCTAAGTTAGCAAGTGTATTAGTTATTTAAGTAATAAAGTGAACTTGAGTACGTGTGTTGATTTCACGAGGAATGGTAGTACCTATACTTTAAAGGTTTTCAAAATATGTAGTTAGTGGTTGATTATTTACAAGTATGTTCACTAATTACAATCTAGTATCTTAGGTCACCGTAATTACTAAGAATTGATAACACTTGTAATAAATGAAAGATACAAACTAAAAGACTTAAAATAAATCCATAGAAGACTTAAATATGGATTAGATGATACCTTAACCACTGTACCATTTAACACCTAGAGTTTAATGTCAATATCTATCTATGGTTAGTTGAATTCATAATGTAACAAAACTCATAGATGATATGTTGAGCTTTCCTAATCCTAATCTTTCTTAAGTAGTTAAATCCAGTTTACTAAGTCCAATTATACATAGGAAGCGTTAACATTTAGTGAATTTAAGCTTAATTGATGTGAAGAGACTCCAGTTGGATAAAATCACTTTAAACTAAACAAGGCTACATTTTATTAAATACCTAATGGTTGAATAACTCAATGACATACTAGATCTTTAACTATCCTAATGTAATGACTTTGATCAGATGTGATTACACTAAGATTCAATTATCAATTACCCTAAGTTTCTTAGCTAATGTATTATCTTGGTGACTTCAATAAGATGTATAAGCCTTAACAATCAACCAAGAATCAAAGGGGCCAATAACACACAAAGGCATTAATGAACACATAACAATAATTGAATTAAAAATTGGTATATCATTACTTATGTCACATATTCAATACAAATTAGTCAAGATTCCATCTAGTCCTAAACAACAATACCAACATAAAGAAGAACAAAAGAAAATAAAATGGAAGAGAGTTAGAAGCATGATAAATAACCTGACTTAAGACAACTGTCTTAAGTGATTTATCCTTCATTCGTTTATAATCCCACCATTCTTGAGGTTCTTAAAGCACCCCAAATGTCCTTTAAAATACCTAAAACATCCATTTCCTTTCTCTTACAACTACCCTAAAGGCTTAAATAAGCCGTTCAAATTAGGGTAAAACAAAACCACAAGAAAATTAGAAACACATTTTTTTAATAAAGTCACATGTTAGCACCACTGCTTTAAGTCTATGTGGCTATAGTTTTGGCTTACCTAGAAATTAAATTGAACACTGGTGCATTCATGGCTATGGCTCTAAGTTTCCATCACTACAACTCTAATGTTTCTAAAAAGTACAAGATGTATACTTTGGATTTAAGGCTATACAAACTCACATGTTAGGCCTGTGAACACCATATTTTGTCCGGGTATATTTCAAAATAAAAATAAAACTAAACTAACAAAATACATAAAAAAATTAATTAATCAATTAAATTCAAAACCATTAAGAAAATCAAAAATAAAAAAAATGATGAAGGAATAAAATTGCCTTTTCAAAATCAGAATCAAAGTAAAAGAGTAGGAAAGAAAATGGTTAAAAAAAATATATGAAAGGAAAAGAAAAGGGAAAATAAAATGAAACGAAATAATAGTATAAAAGAAAAAACCTATCAACAAATCATGAATTCTCTCACAAGCTGAAAATCATGTTGGTAGGAGCCTAATATAATAAAAAAAATGTTATGAAGGGAAAGGAAATAGAAAAATGAAATAAAAAAATGGAAGCCCATTTTATTTAGGCCATAAATCTCAGGCCCTCTGCCTCTCTAACCCAAAATCCTTTTCCCCATTTCTTGGGTTGGGCCATCGGGCCAGTAGGTAATACATGAACCCTACTTGGTTTCCCTTTCCTGACTTCCAAATGACACCCACGATACTAGCAGAGGCTGGAGGACCACATTCTCACTCGCACACCTTACGGACACACAAGAGCACTCACTGAAGGCATGATTCTAAAAAGGGAATTAGGTAGAAAGGAACGAAGATGCAAGGGGAGCGAAAGGCACGGCAGCAATTATACGAAGGAGCATAGGGTAGATACGCAGGAGAAGAAAGTGAGGAGCACTCCGGGGGTCCTTTATAAAAGAGAGATTTGAGTCAGAAAAAGAGGCACAGGAGAGAGAGAGAACTGAGGGTGAGGGGTGGATTCAGTTGGAAGTTTTGGGTTGGAGGAGATCCGGAAGCCAAGGAGAGAGATAGAGGATGAAGGGTGAAAGGATATTAGGGCTTTCAATGGGAAATCTAGAGGAGAAAGAAACCGAGAGGGAGAAGAAGGCTTCCTGGTGGGATTTTGTTAGCTAGAGAAGAGGAACTTTGTTCTCGGCCAAAATGGAGAATCAGGGAGAGATGGAGAAGGATATTTAGGAATGGAGGCTTAAGATTTTAGAGAATAGAGGTAGAGGTTTTTGAAACCGAGAGAGAGAACTGAAAGTGAAGAGATTCACAAGCCAAAGAGCTTGGAGAAGGGGAGAAGTTGAGAGAGGAGCTTTTTGGGGCTTTTAATGGGAACTCCAGAGGAGAAAGAAACCGAGAGGGAGAAGAAGGCTTCCTGGTAGGATTTTATTAGCTAGAGAAGAGGAACTCTGTTCTCATCCAGAATAGAGAATCAGGGAGAGACGGAGGAGGATATTTAAGAATGGAGGCTAAAGATTTTAAAGAATAGAGGTAGAGGTTTTTTAAGCTGTGAGAGAGACAGAGGATATCAAAACCAGGGACAATGCTTTGAACAAAGGAAGAAGAGGAAGCTACTGCAATCAATTTCACAAGAGAAGAGTTCAGATAGTCAGGTAAAATAATCTACTAATGTCCTTTAGGATGTTAGAAAACAGAACAGTTTAGTGGGTTGGTTTGATTTCATTAGTGCAGGAATGGTGGTGATTTTTGATGCAGTTGCCGTTCCATTCTTGGCTCGAGTATTCGAGCAATTTTTGGTTAATTGACAATGTTTCTTATGAGAGTTTCATGTGTGTCTGATAACTTCCTAATTTAGGACCCAAAAGGGCTATATTTGACACTAAATTAGGGAGGTAAAATACTTTTCTCCTGATTAATATGGTTAAAAATGTACTCAATTAAACAAAACAAAGAAAGTATTATAATTATAATATTTTTATCAGTTTAACCCTCATTTTATGTTTAATTTCAATTTCAGGGAAAAGTAGCAAAATGAAGAAAGAGTTGAATATAAGAGAGGGAAGTTGAAAATGGCCAAGGTAGATTGAACAAGTCATCTCGCTACAGCGAGATCGAAGTTCGCTATAGCGAGATGGTACTTTCGCCATAGCGATGGGGAGTCTTCGCAATAGCGAAGTCGTGTTGCATAGAAATTCCAGAGAGCAGCTCGCTATAGCGTGGGAGTAGCGAGCGTAGCGGAAACCTGAGCACTTATGAGACCTCGCTATAGCGAGAGACGCCACTCGCCATAGCGAGATCGGACCTGAAACGCAGAGTTTTAACTTTCTGGCTTTAAAAGAAGTTTGCTGAGTTAGGGTTCGAGATATTCGGCGGCAGAAGAAGTTCTGAGCATCTAGGAGGTGATTTTGAGAGTTCTTGAAGGCTCTTTAAGCTAGGAGTGTGAAGGAAGAGGAGGAATCAAAGGGGAAGCTCTACTTTCTGCATATCATTCTTCCCTTTGTTTGCTTTCTTTGTTCTTTTCATCTTCTCCATGTATTTTGATTGGGAATTCTCTGTAGATTTAGCTATGTGTGGCTAAATTCATTTTTACCTAGAGCACTATGAACTTGATGTGAACTGAATCATTAATTGTCTTGTTAATTGTGATTGATTGGAATCTTGTGTATCCTTCTCTTGCTTAATGCTTTCTTAGGGATTGGCCACCTCTTTGATTTGATTTGGGAAATTGGAATTTACCTTGAAAAAGGGATTCTTAATTGAACCTAAGAGTTGGATAAATTAAGTTTAGAATCATCTAATTTGTAATTGGGATAGACATATATCTGATTACCTTAATTGGTTTGTAGAGGGATATAGTATCTAATGCACTCTAACCCAAATCTAAGGACACTTAGATTCTAGGGGAGAGTAGGGCTGTAATTACATCGACGAACGGTTATAGCTTTTGAACTCTTAACCCACAAGGCGATAATTAATAGCATTTAAACAAGAAATTAAGTTCTAGTGAGCATCAAGGGAATAGTGACTCTAGGTAATTTCAAACCTTGGATTTTATCTTAACTGCCTGTGCCAACTAAGTTTTCTTTCAATTAGCTTTATTTTAAATTTAGTTCCAAAATCAAGAATCTCATAATTGGTTGTTTAACGTGGATAAAAGTAGGTTGTGCACTGCCTAATTGCATTCCAGTCATTCCTCGTGGGAACGATACTTTTACTTATCACTGAACTACTTGATCCGACCCGTGCACTTGCGGTCACGCATAAAAAAATTTTAGCGATCAAGTTTTCTGGCGCCGTTGCCGGGGAATGGCTTAATTGTTCAGTTAGAAGTATATAACCTTTAGTAGTCCTCGATTAAACATTAGTTAGTTAATTAGTTAGAATTTCTTTTCATTCCGTTATTTGCTTTGATTCCTTTTTGTTTAAAGTAATACCGTTGGTTGAATTTTCCTTTACAGGTACCACAGTACATGCCGAAGCAAACTTCTACAACGAAGAAGCGCACAACGAAGAAAATTAGTGATCTCGTGGTAAACTTGAACTTTGAAGAAAGTCCTTCTAAAACTCCAAATTCAGTGAGTGAAGAAATGGCTCAAGAAAGGAATGCAAATCAGTCCATAAAAGACTTTGTGGGTCGTACTATGAAGGGCACTCTATCTAACATAGTAGTGCCAGACTTTCAAGCTGCTAACTTTGAGTTGAAGCCAGTAATGATCTCCATGTTGCAGCTTAATGGACAATTCACTGGTGAGAGGTCTGATGAAGATCCCAACCGTCATATTCTGTCGTTCTTGGGGGTGTGCGATTCATTCAAGCAGAATGGGGTACCAAGAGATGTGTTGAGACTTCGACTATTCCCTCTCTCTCTACAAGGAAAAGCCAAGGAATGGCTACTGACTCTGCCTGAGGGTTCAATAGATACTTGGGATAAGCTAGAAGCAAGGTTCAGAGCTTGCTTCATTCCAAATAATAAAATAGCAGATGCACGTCGTGAGCTCATAAACTTCAAGCAGGCTTTAGACGAGCACTTATATGCTGCATGGCAGAGGTATAAGCATTTACTTCGTCAATGCCCAAGCCATGGGATGGATGACTGTGCTATCGTTCAGAATTTCTGCACGCGTCTAACTCCACAAACTGATACAATGTTAGATGCTATTTTGAATGGTCGTTGGGATGAAATGCCTGTGGATGATGTTATTCAGGCATTGGACATATTGTCTGAGAGTTATGTACAAAGAGGAGGAGATAGAAGGGTGAGTGTCAATGTTGCCAATACTCAAGAACACCCCTCTATTCCAATTGCCACTATTCTTTCCGCTCTGAATAAGAGATTTGATATGTTAGAATCTCAAGTGCAGCGAAATCAGCAATTGAATGTCTGTTCTGCTTAGGTAGCTCCAATTGCTTGTGAAAACTATGGGGATCTGCATTCAGTAGACTCTTGTCCTTTGGCACTGTCAGAACCAGTTAATTATGTGGGGAACTTTCCAAGGAATCAGAATCCATACTCCAATAATTACAATCCTGGGTGGCGAAATCATCCAAACTTCTCTTGGAAGCATGGACCAGCATTGAATCAACCAGCATCTTCCTCAAGCATTAAGCCTACTCAACCACCAGGTTTCACTCAACCAATAAGGCAAAATGCACCTATTCAAGAACCTAAGACGAACTTGGAAGATGCCTTGGCGAAATTCATTAGCATTCAAAGTAAGCAAAATGAAGAGCAAGCTCAAGTGAATGCTAGAGTTGATACCTCCTTGAGAAATCTAGAATTGCAGATGGGTCAATTAGCCTCAGCAATGAATTCATTTAGACAAGGGGGATTGCCAAGTGACACGGTGCCTAATCCCAGAAGAGAAGGTAAGGAAGAATGTAAGGTCATAACTCTTCGAAGTGGAAAAGGGTTGCCAGATGTTCAAACACCAAGGGAGGTTAGCCACACACCTGCATCAAAGGCTGTTATAGATGAAGATAAGGGTGAAATTGCCATAGAGGAGACAAATAATGATAAAAGAATAGGAGAAGAATGTGTGGATGCATCAGTTGAAAAGAAGAGAAAAGTGAGTAATGAAGCAGTTAAAAAACAGCCAGATGTTGATAAGAGTGAGAAACAAGGAGAGAAACTGCATACATCACCAAGGATAATACCTCCATTACCTTTTCCTCAAAGACTTCAAAAGAAGGTGGAAGATAAGTAGTATCAAAAATTCCTAGAGATATTCAAGCAACTTCATATCAATATCCCATTCTCAGAAGCATTGGAATACATGCCTAAGTATGTCAAGTTCTTGAAAGAGATGCTGAGCAAGAAGCGGAGATTTGGTGAATTTGAAACTGTAGCACTTACTGAAGAGTGCAGCAAAATAATTAACCCACAGATTCTAATGAAGTGCAAAGATCCGAGTAGCTTCTCTGTGCCTTGTAAAATAGGCACTCACTTTCAAGGTAAGGCTTTGTGTGATCTTGGAGCCAGTGTAAACCTTATGCCGTTATCTGTCTTTGAGAAGTTGTAACTCGGTGAGGCACGACCTACCACAGTAACATTGTAATTAGCTGATCGGAGCTTAGCATATCCACGAGGTATAATTGAAGATGTTTTAGTAAAGGTTGGTGAATTCATATATCCAGCTGATTTCATTGTTGTGGATTGTGAAGAAGATAAGGATAATCCGTTGATTATTGGTCATCCATTCTTAGCCACAGCCAGAACTCTTATTGATGTAGAGAAAGGGCAAATAGTGATGAGATTGGGGGATGAGCAAGTGGTGTTTAACATGGACAAAGCACTAAAATATCCTAGAGATGCTGAAAATTGCTTCAGAGTTTCAGTGACTGATGAGTTAGCTCAAGAACAATTCAATTCAATAATAATCAAAGACCCTATTGAAGCATTATTAATGGGAGTGAAGCATGAGAACGCTGAAACTAGTCATGAGATAGCCCAAGTGCTGAATTTTTCAACCACTCGAGCTAAACAGAAGTGGCAAGTTGAATCTTTAGATTTGGCATCCCGTTCAGCAACATCTCTTAAGCCTTCAATTGAACAACCTCCGATTTTGGAGTTAAAACCTCTCCCTACGCATCTGAAGTATGCATATTTAGGGGATTCAAAGACATTACCTGTCATCATCTCTACAGCATTGAGCTCTCATCAAGAACAGAGACTAATTGAAGTACTAAAGAGTCATAAAAAGGCTCTGGGATGGACACTTGCTGATATTAAAGGAATAAGCCCTTCCATTGTAATGCATAAAATCCTACTGGAGGAAGACCATAAGCCATCTATAGAGAATCAGAGGAGGTTGAACCCGATGATGAAAGAAGTTGTCAAAAAGGAAATCATCAAGTGGCTGGATGCAGGAATCATCTATCCAATTTCAGATAGTGCGTGGGTTAGTCCAGTACAGTGCGTTCCTAAGAAAGGAGGAATGACAGTTGTGACAAATGAAAAGAAAGAATTGATTTCTACAAGAACTGTCACTGGTTGGAGAGTGTGCATGGACTATCGAAAATTAAACGCAGCTACCCGAAAAGATCACTTTCCCCTTCCCTTCATTGACCAAATGCTTGATAGACTAGCGGGGAAGGAATATTTTTGTTTTCTGGATGGTTATTCCGGTTACAATCAAATTTCTATAGCACCTGAAGACCAAGAGAAAACAACCTTCACCTGCCCCTATGGCACTTTTGCCTTCAGGAGAATGCCTTTCGGGTTGTGTAACGCACCAGCGACCTTTCAAAGATGCATGACATCAATTTTTTTTGATTTCATCGAAGACATCATGGAGATTTTCATGGATGACTTTTCTGTCTTTGGTGATTCATTCGAAGTCTGTTTGAAAAATCTCTCTAAGGTACTTGAAAGGTGTGAGGAAACTGACTTAGTTCTGAACTGGGAAAAATGCCACTTCATGGTAAAGGAAGGAATAGTACTAGGACACAAGGTGTCTAAGGAGGGTTTGGAAGTAGATCGAGCCAAGACATCATTGATTGAAAGGTTGCCACCTCCTACTAGTGTCAAAGGAGTCCGAAGTTTTCTTGGGCATGTGGGGTTCTATAGAAGGTTCATCAGAGATTTCTCAAAAATCTCAAAGCCCTTAACCCAGCTGTTAGAAAAGGATGCCACGTTCCTTTTTGATGATGACTGCTTAAAAAGTTTTGAAGAATTGAAACAGAGAATAATAACTGCGCCTATAATAATTGCTCCGGACTGGTCATTGCCCTTTGAAGTAATGTGCGATGCAAGTGACTATGCAGTAGGGGTTGTTCTGGGACAGAGGCGAGATCGAATTTTTCATCCTATCTATTATGCCAGCAGAACATTAATAGATGCTCAGGTAAATTACACTACCACTGAGAAAGAAATGTTAGCTATTGTTTTTGCCTTTGAAAAATTTAGAGTTTATCTGTTGGGAGTTAAGGTGGTAGTACACACTGATCATGCTGCTATTAAATATTTGTTGAAAAAGAAAGAGTCCAAACCTAGATTGATTAGGTGGGTTTTATTACTTCAAGAATTTGACTTGCATATAGTGGATAGGAAAGGATGTGAAAACCTAGTAGCTGATCATCTTTCTAGGTTAGATTCTGAGCATGTTAGTGATAGTAAGCTTGTGAATGATATTTTCCCTGATGAATGCATAATGGCTGCTAATTTGCTACATGTACCTTGGTATGCTGATATAGCAAATTATATTGTTTGTAAAATTTTACCTCCTGATTTAAACTATTATCAAAAGAAGAAATTCTTGAATGAGGTTAAGTTTTACATTTGGGATGAGCCTTATCTGTTCAAAAGATGTGTGGATGGAGTTCTTAGGAAGTGTGTTCCTGAGATTGAACAACATGACATTTTGCTTGCATGCCATGCATCACCATTTGGGGGACATTTTAGTGGTCAGAAAACTGCCTTTAAAATATTGCAATCTGGTTTTTATTGGCCTACATTGTTTAAAGATTCTCATTTATTTGCTTCTCACTGTGATGCTTGTCAAAGATCCAGTAATATTTCTAAAAAGCATGAACTTCCTCAAACCGGTATCTTTGAAGTTGAACTGTTTGATTTGTGGGGGATTGATTTTATGGGTCCCTTTGTTCTGTCTAGAGGCCAACAATACATCTTAGTGGCAGTTGAATATGTTAGTAAATGGGTTGAGGCGGTAGCTTGCCAACATAATGATGCTCAAACAGTGGTGCGATTTATAAAAAAGAATATTTTTTCTCGTTTTGGCACACCTAGAGCTATCATTAGTGATGGTGGAACTCATTTTAATAATCGTTTGTTTAAAACTTTGCTGGAAAAATATGGAGTTCACCACAAAATGGCTTTAGCTTACCACCCTCAAACCAATGGCCTCTGTGAAGTGTCTAATAGGGAGATCAAGAGAATTTTAGAGAAAACAGTGAGTGTTAACAGGAAGGATTGGTCTGATAAGCTACATGAAGCTTTATGGGCATATAGGACAGCTTACAAAACACCAATTGGTATGTCTCCATATCAATTAGTTTTTGGTAAAGCTTGTCATTTACCTTTGGAACTTGAGTACAAAGCTTGTTGGGCCATAAAAAAGTTGAACTTAGATTATAAAGATGCGAGTGAAAAGAGGCTGTTAAACCTTAATGAACTTCATGAATTCAGGTTACAAGCTTATGAGAGTTCTAAGCTATATAAGGAAAAGACAAAGATCTGGCATGATAGAAAGATTTTGAAAAGGGATTTCATACCTGGTGACTTAGTGCTATTATATAACTCTCGTTTGAGATTGTTTCCAGGAAAGCTTAAATCCAGGTGGTCTGGTCCTTTTAAGGTGGTATCTACCACTGCCTTTGGTGCCATTGAAATTCAAGATGAGAAAAATGGAGAAACCTTTAAGGTCAATGGCCAACGCTTGAAACATTACCTTGGTGGACCAGTGGACAGGATGAAGACAAATGTGCAACTCCAAGATTGCTCATAGAAGCGTCATGATAGTCTGGCTGAAGACTTTAAACTTAGCGCTTCTTGGGAGGCAACCCAAGTTTTCTTTGTATTCTTTTTGTTTGAATTTAAAGTCCTTCTCATTTTGGGTTTGATATTTTTTGTTTTTTGTTTTTTGTTTTTATGTGTTTTACAGGTTAAAATGTGGATATCAAGGAGCTTAGGATTGGCTGGAATGAGCAACATTGGGTATGTTCACAGGGAGTTTCTAACCATGCTTTGAATTATACTTTATTATTATATCTGGTTGCATTTGAGGGAGAATTTTAGTGAGCATGTAGATGGAGAAATTTAGTTAAAAAAAAAAAAATTTCGCTATAGCGAGACTCCATCTCGCAATGGCGACTCTACTTATCCCACTCCTGGTACATAAACCTGAATCTCTCGCTATGGCCGAGATATGGCGAGTCAGTTGAATTTTAAGTTTTCACTATTGCGAGAACATTTACTCGCCATAGCGAAGATCTCTATGCTATATTCTGGTACAAAATCCAGAGAGAAGCTCGCTGTAGCCTGGCTATTGCGAGTAATTGTTGCATATAAATGTTGCCGAGTTTCCTCGCTACTGCGAGGCAGCTCATGCGCTACAGCGAGTGCAGCAGCCTCACTTTTCAGTACAAAATCCAGAGAGTCCCTTGCTATAGCCTAGCTATAGCGAGACGCTTCAGCCACCAATAATTATCCAAGTTTTCTCGCAGTAGCGAGAGTAAATTTCGCTGTAGCGAGTTCAGCAGTTTTGCCTTTCGTAATAAACCCAGAGAACCCCTCGCTATTACCTGGCAATAGCGAAATTATAAAAAAAAAAAAAAAAATTCCTTCGTAATAAAACAACCCCTATTTTCTCTCCACTCCATCGTTTTACCTCGCTACTGCGACGAAGCAGCTATACCTCCTCCATCCTTTCGTTCGCTGCATTTCGTGCATCTTAATCTCGCAATCCCATCACCCATCGCATCTCGTACATCAGGTAATTCAATTAACTCTTTTATTTCCCTGAATCACTGGTTATTTTTGCTGGATCTGGTCATATTAGGGTTATTATCGTTTTGCTTAGATCTGCATATTTAGGGGTCAATGGTTAATTTTTCTGGTTGGTTTCTGCTGGTCGAATGTTTCTGTGTAGATATATGGCCTCAATTTGCTTTTTCCTCCGTTTAATTCTGGCTGGGCAGAAAATTGTGCGAACTCGCTGTAGCGAGCTCGAACTCGCTATAGCGAGTTCGATACTTTTTCCAGAATTGAACTGTCTGGACCATTTTTCGTGGGATTACTTCTTTATTCCTTGCCCCCTAGTCCTTTGGATGCCTTTACTTGTGCCTTCCCTTAGCATAAACATGCTGCATTCATTTGATTTCCGGATTTAATTATATCCTTTGAAGGCTGCCGCTGATTTTTATTTTTCCTTCTTGTTTGAATTCAGGATTATGGCTCCTAAGAAACAAACCAAAACTGCTGCAGCTTCCTCCTCAAAGAAAAAGAAGCAATCGTACGATAAAGATCGATTTGCATCTGCCCGGGCAGAATTTCGCTTCGATAGACTCTTCGCAGACAGAGGTGTTGTGGAAGATCGCTATTATGCACCTCATGTGTTGGACCTCACCTTCCCGGATTTTGAATGGCATGGATTGCAAGGATTTACTAAGAAGCCAGTACATCGGATCCCTTTAATGATCTAAGAGCTTTATGCAAATTTTGAGGATACCGAGGAAGAGGAGGATGAGTACTACTGCCGTTCAGCTTGGGTGTGCATTAACGAGCAAGTTTTTAAAGACTTCTATGAGCTACCTGATGTTCAAGAATGTGCTTTCCAAACGTACATAGAGAGCCCTCAGTCCATTCCTTGGGAAGAAGTAGAGACCACCATTGCAGAGGAAGGAAGAGCCTGCCTGGTTAATAAAGTTTACCCGGTAAATCAACTCAGTAAGCCCGCCCGTTATTGGTTACAGTTCATCACGAGTAATATCCTGACAAGTTCTCATAGGCTCAGACATGACCCAGGAACGAGCTACTCTTACGTGGTGTTTTATGACTCGGCAGCGAGTAAATATTCCTCACCTCATGTACTTGAATTTCAAACAAGTTGCGAGGTCCGACCGGGTTAGCTTGGCATACCCTCACATGCTCACTGAGTTACTCACTATGGGGGGTTGCCGCGTCTCTAAAAATGATGCGCAGTTCAAGCCCAAGGGGCCATTCAAATATGATAGCATGAAAGATGCCCCAGGGCAGCCCCGTAGGCAGAGAGCACAGGCACAGGCACAGCCTGAGGCCCCTCCACCTCCTCCCTCACATCAGCACCGGGTTACTCCAGAGCCGTCAGGACATGGGGCTCCTTATCCGACTGATTTTGAGAATTGGGCACGAGAGTCCATCCATAGGCTGGAAGGTCATGTCATATCAATAAAGGATCAACTACAGACGCTTATGGACTACTTGATGCCGGCTCCTCCACCACCACCTCCTGAAGCTCCTCAATCACCAATCATCATTCTACCTCAGGAGCCTGCACCTCAGGATAGACCTGGACCGTCTGATTCTTAGGACCTTTTCTATCCTGCTGCCATTTTTTTTTTTTTTGCTCATTTTATATTCTGGATAACTGTATTATGGATAACTGTATCTAATTATGCTCTCAACTCCTGAATTGGCTGTGCTTTTAGTTGTCTTATTAATTCTAATGCCAACTTACTGTCTCCTGTATGTATTTTGTCAATGGTTGTCTCTCAGATGAAGGAGCCGTTCACATGTAACCCCTCGCTATGTTATCTCATCTTATTAGGGGAGTCTCGTCTCTCCCTACCTCTTTTTATCTCTTCCCTGCACCCCATTTTGCTTCTATTTTTCTGTCCATTTCTGAATTTACCATTTTAATACATTGCGGACAATGTAACTTTCAAGTGTGGGAGAGTTAAGGTAATCATAGATAAATATAGGATAAGTAGATATAAATTGACAATAACTTCCTCCTATTAATAATATTCAAGTGCTTACACTCCTTATGCTCATATGTTAAATCAGATTCAACCCTTCTCACTTTAGATGAATATTAATTAAGGAATGTAGAGGTTAAGCGAACTTGAATTGGATAAAGTAAGTAATGTAGTCGTAGTATGCACCCTAAATAGGAGCACCTTCCAACAAAATGATTTTGGAAGTAATGCAAGTATTTCTTATAATGAGCTTCTAGTTGTTTTAGATCTTCCCAATTTGCCTGTTCCTGATGGATACCTGATTGTTAGTTGAGAGGGATATCTAAAAAAAAAAAAAAAGAGCAAAGGATTCTCTACTCCAATGGTTGAAATCACCTAGTAACCGGGGGTTTTGCACCAAAAAGTGTAAACTTTCGCGTCAAACAGTGATAAAACTAAGAGTATGCTAGTAGCCCTCTGAGGATTTCTTTAATCTGAGTAATCGGGTGACTTCATAACCAATGTTGTCATTCGCGTCAAAAGGATTAAGTAATTTGACGAAGAGAAAAAAAAAAGAAAAAAAATAAAAATAAAAATAAATAAATAAATAAATAATTCTGCATTGAATAATAGAGACCCTTCTCAATGAGCATTGATGATTGAAGTTAGTACAGATGATTGGGTTAGGCTTTGAAATTGCTAGGAAAACTTATTTAAGATTGCTTGATTATTTCTTAACATCTCTTGTTGAGCACACACACACTTTAGGAATAAGGGTGTTACTATGAGTACATTGTTTTCAATTTCTATTCGAGTTTTGCTGAGTTTCTGCTTCTGAAGTTGGATTCATTATAAGTGTGGGGGGATCTGTAATTCTGATTGCTTGGGCGTGATTCTTTCTAAGATTTGCTTGAGGACAAGCAAAGATCTAAGTGTGGGGGAGTTCGATAACCTCCTAATTTAGGACCCAAAAGGGCTATATTTGACACTAAATTAGGGAGGTAAAATACTTTTCTCCTGATTAATATGGTTAAAAATGTACTCAATTAAACAAAACAAAGAAAGTATTATAATTATAATATTTTTATCAGTTTAACCCTCATTTTATGTTTAATTTCAATTTCAGGGAAAAGTAGCAAAATGAAGAAAGAGTTGAATATAAGAGAGGGAAGTTGAAAATGGCCAAGGTAGATTGAACAAGTCATCTCGCTACAGTGAGATCGAAGTTCGCTATAGCGAGATGGTACTTTCGCCATAGCGAAGGGGAGTCTTCGCAATAGCGAAGTCGTGTTGCATAGAAATTCCAGAGAGCAGCTCGCTATAGCGTGGGAGTAGCGAGCGCAGCAGAAACCTGAGCACTTATGAGACCTCGCTATAGCGAGAGACGCCACTCGCCATAGCGAGATTGGACCTGAAACGCAGAGTTTTAACTTTCTGGCTTTAAAAGAAGTTTGCTGAGTTAGGGTTCGAGATATTCGGCGGCAGAAGAAGTTCTGAGCATCTAGGAGGCGATTTTGAGAGTTCTTGAAGGCTCTTTAAGCTAGGAGTGTGAAGGAAGAGGAGGAATCAAAGGGGAAGCTCTACTTTCTGCATATCATTCTTCCCTTTGTTTGCTTTCTTTGTTCTTTTCATCTTCTCCATGTATTTTGATTGGGAATTCTCTGTAGATTTAGCTATGTGTGGCTAAATTCATCTTTACCTAGAGCACTATGAACTTGATGTGAACTGAATCATTAATTGTCTTGTTAATTGTGATTGATTGGAATCTTGTGTATCTTTCTCTTGCTTAATGCTTTCTTAGGGATTGGCCACCTCTTTGATTTGATTTGGGAAATTGGAATTTACCTTGAAAAAGGGATTCTTAATTGAACCTAAGAGTTGGATAAATTAAGTTTAGAATCATCTAATTTGTAATTGGGATAGACATATATCTGATTACCTTAATTGGTTTGTAGAGGGATATAGTATCTAATGCACTCTAACCCAAATCTAAGGACACTTAGATTCTAGGGGAGAGTAGGGCTGTAATTACATCGACGGACGGTTATAGCTTCTGAACTCTTAACCCACAAGGCGATAATTAATAGCATTTAAACAAGAAATTAAGTTCTAGTGAGCATCAAGGGAATAGTGACTCTAGGTAATTTCAAACCTTGGATTTTATCTTAACTGCCTGTGCCAACTAAGTTTTCTTTCAATTAGCTTTATTTTAAATTTAGTTCCAAAATCAAGAATCTCATAATTGGTTGTTTAACGTGGATAAAAGTAGGTTGTGCACTGCCTAATTGCATTCCAGTCATTCCTCATGGGAACGATACTTTTACTTATCACTGAACTACTTGATCCGACCCGTGCACTTGCGGTCACGCATAAAAAAATTTTAGCGAACAGTGTCTCAGTTTAGTATTTGGGTTTGAATATGAGGTTTTGAACCTAGCCATGTCGTGAACTGAGTGTGAACCCCATATGATATTCTTTCTCTATAGATTTTAATGAATTGTTGAAATGGAAATTTTGCATCAGTTGCATGTGTATAACTGGGTTTATACTCAAATATGTTGCATATGGTTCTGACGTTATTCGAGTCTCTATGCAAATCAATTTTGTTTATGGAAATGAGGTGTGATTAGCTAAAATCTTGTGTGCACCTAGTCTTGCTTCCAAAAGATAAGTGCTAGTTTATGGTCTTTAATGTTGAAATTCAACCAATTGTTGATAATCATGTGGTGGTTTGAAGATTAGGATTTGAATGAAGTATGCTGCAACCTAACTTCCAGCTTAATAACAAGATGCTAAACTCTGGTCCGATATGCTTTAAGTTGGCCATCGGTTTGTAATGTGGGTATTTGTTTAATGGTCTAATGAGTTCTGCCGTGATTTGATTCAGGACCATAGGTGAGTCAAGTGTCACTGTTATATAGGTTTTGAGTTTATTGTGTTTGCTGTAGATTGATGAATGGGATGAGGGAAGTTTCAATGATAGTTTACTTTGTTCTGATTGAATTACTATTATTTAGTCTAACATTTGTAATGGGGCCATGGGAGTAAATTAGTTGCATTTTGTTTTCTTCTGTAATCCACTCCTTGATTCTTTTATCTGCATATTTAGTTTGGGTGTTAAAGTTTCTTGAAATGGATAGATATTATGGATCCTATATAGACGTTGATTTTATGGGTTTTGAGTAAATTGATTCTAAGGATGGATATTATGCTTATTTAAAAGCCAGAAAATTAATTGCTTATTATTGTTCAATTAGAAGCTGATGCATTTCTTTTTCTTGGCTTGTTGACATGTTGGGGAGCACCTTGGGACCATGTAAAGAATCACTGTTGGACTTATGCTCAAAGGAGGGCAGCTATTGATTGGAAAAGACTTGAGAAAAGTTATTATCATTAAGCGCTGCTGTGACATTTTTTCCTCTGTTGTGTGAGGCCTATGACCTGAGGCTCTTGATATGATGAAAACAAGAGAGCAGCAAGTTGTCTGAGGAAATGGTTGGTATGGATTAACAAGGAGGGCGTTAAGAAAATGGAGGAACACATAGACAAACAATTGACTGGGGTTTAATCCTTCCACATTTCTATTTTTATCATTTTTGTAAATATTGTCTGGAATTATGATGTTGGTTTGATTGACCACAAGAGCACACACTAACATAAATGTTTTGTACTTGCAAATACTATTTTTTTTATATATAGATTTCATTTTCTTTTTTAGAATCGCTGTGTGGGATTTTATATCCCCTTAGG
Organism: Erythrophleum fordii; assembly: GCA_032878935.1. Taxonomy (NCBI): domain Eukaryota; kingdom Viridiplantae; phylum Streptophyta; class Magnoliopsida; order Fabales; family Fabaceae; genus Erythrophleum; species Erythrophleum fordii. The sequence continues at coordinate 7,918,286 of JAVQMF010000029.1, forward strand.
CACATAAGAAAAACCTAAGGATCATGTGAGGTAATAAGCCTTCTTGTTATCTATTAAGTATTAAATTTATATTTTAATAAGTCTTGGGTTTCAATGGCCCACACATAATTTTGTTTTCAAAAGAATATTAAAAAAAGAAGAAGAGAGAAAAATAGACTTTTGGCAACAAAAAAAAAAAGAAAAAAAAAATTTTAATAATTTTTTATTCACAGAAAAAAAATGATAAAATGTTTTTCCAAATCCTTGAAAAGGGTAATCAACGAAATTAAAAATTAAAAAAAAATAGTCTATTTATGAATTAAGTTTAAATTCTTTAAAACAAAAAATAGAGAAAATGAGTCTTTCTCTATAAATAATAAAAAGTTTTCAAATTTAAAATTTAGCTTTTTTTTTTTCTCAAAAGTTTGCCAAAACCAAAAGAAAACATTAAACAAAAAACCAAAAAAAAGAAATAAAAATAGAAAACAAAAAATAAAAAGAAAGAAAAAACAAGAATAAAACAATAACCAAAAAATTAAAAAAAAAAAAAAAGAAAGAAAAACAAAATAAAACAAAAAATGGGTAATAAAAAACAAACAAAAAATGGGTAATAAAAAACAAACAAAAAATGAAACAAAAATGAATGAAAAGCAAAAAATGATAAGCAAGAGAGAAAAAAAAAACTAAAAATGCAAGAAAAATTAAATTAAATTTTCCTTTAACAAATAAAAACACATCAATCAATTTCAAAACTTGTTTTATTTGTTAAAGGAAAAAGTAATTTATTTTCTTTGTCTTTTTGCAAAAAAAAAATAATACCCAAACAACAAAATCAAATATAAGAAAAAATTTAAAAATAAAGAACATGCAAAAAGAAAAAAAAATAAAAAAAACAAGGAAAAAAGACAAAAACAAAAATATAAAACAAAGAAAAAAAAACACACCAATATAGTTCCTTATTCGAACTACGTGAATTTTGATCCCTCTTGAAGGGTACGTAGGTTCTAAGTTCTCACCCTAGGTCAAGTCTGCCATTATAAATAAAATTTTCTTTTCAATTTTCATTTTCTTAATTTCTCTTCTTTTATTTTGTTTTTCTAATTTTGTTTCTTTAATTTTTTTCTTCCTTTTTATTTTTAATTTCATTTCTTCTATTTCTATTTCTTATTTTGCATGTAATTTGTTAGGGAGAATCAAAATAATTAAAAGCCATATTGATTTTACACAACTAACTTAAGGTAACCATTCTCAACAATGGGTGTAGTGGGGTGCCTAACACCTTCCCCACTCACAATTGACTCCCGAATCTATTTTCTAATTCGCAGACCATTTTTCTCACAAAAAAGTTTTTCCAAAGTTTTACCTTTTCAAAAAATAAAATTTTGGTGGTGACTCCTGAACCCTATTTTTATTTTTATTTTTGATTTTGGATTTCGTTTTCATTGACAAAAAAGAATTTTCTCTTTTTTAAAAAAGCGCCACGCGGTCACATTTTTAGGTGTGACAAGGCCTCAGATGATCTAAGCTTCATTTTTATTCTTCTATTTAAGTGCATTGGCTTCCACTTTGGTCCTATAAGCTTCATTCTCGGGGACTTATGCTCTTTTGCAAAATCAAACCTAAAATAATAAGAACAAAACCAAGAAGTAAGGGTTTTTTTGCAAGAACTCTCATACATCCAATTAATTCTACTTTAATTGCAATTTAGCCATAAAATGGATATAAGATGAAAAATATTGACTCAAAACACACTATAAGTCCCTATAAAAAGATGTGAATGCATATATACAAAGGAGATTTATCATAATGGACAATGAAAGCTTATCATAAGCTTTTGAAATATCTAATTTAAAAGCACCCCATCACTAAGGTATCATTTGGTATATAATATACGACAATTCTTAAATGGAAAAGGGAGTGGAAAGGACTAAAAATTGTGTTTGATTGGCAGGTGTCCTGAATTTGATGAAAAGCAGCATCCCATAAACACAGGAGTCTTCTCTACTCTGCTTAGTCTAGGGGAAGAGCTCACCATTGCTGGAGAGCAATATCAAATGACCATCTTGCCCTTGATAACATGTGCGTCTTCTTTATCATGCCATAACCTCGCCATTCATCACTGTGCCAAAACTCTGTTAAAGAAAGTACCATCTCCATCCGTCATTCATTTACCATTCATCATTATGCCAGAACCTCATAAAAAAAATTGATGTCTCTATTTGTCATTCACTCACCAAAATTGCTCCTTAGTGTCGTTGTTCATCCTCCCCTTTTCTGCTTGTTGGAATTATTGTAGATCTGTTGCCAGAAAAATTGCCACCTTCATCTATTGTTCATTAATTTGTTCACTTGCCAGAAAAGCCAATAGATCTTGAGGCTAGAAAATATGCTAAAGGGAGGTGTTGAGTTTTTGGGAATGTAGGAAATAATCGTGACTGGTGTTTAAGGGAGGCAAAAATTCTATTTAGAATTTATTATTATTATTACCTTTGGACATTTTGGTCTTTTCATAATCTTTTATTATTATTTTTACCTAACCAAATAATAATATTCATATTTCTTCTTATATCATACCAAACATATCTTCAGTAGATAAGATTTCTTTCCATTGTCAATCCATCCTCTATTTTATGAAAAGACTCCCCTACATACCAAATGAGGCCTAAGTAGAATTCTTCTCCCAATGCAACTTATGCATGAGTTCTAAAGCTAACACTATGTTATATGAGATAAGATGACATTTTAAGAAAGCAATTTGATTTAGAGCAATAAAATTCAACAAAATTTGTTTTAATCTATTGTATAAGACTTTGAAAATAATTTTGTACAAGGTATTGCATAAACTAATGGGACAAAAATCTTTAAAAGTTTGAAGTAACTCATACTACAAAAAAGAAAATAGTATTTTAGCAATGATACCTTAACCACAATTTCATAAACCATGGTTAAGACATGTCCTAACCATGGTTTTCAAATAACCATAGCTAAGATAAGGTTTAGCCATGATTATTTAAAAACTGTGGTTAAGCCAAGGCTTAACCATGGTTTCATTAGCTGTAGTTAAACCATAACTTGGCTTAGCCATGGTTATATTATAACATGGCTAAGCCATTAAATGGCTTAATCACGATTATCGAATAACTGTGGCTAATCTTTGTCTTAGCCATGGTTATTTGAAAACCATCATTAAGCCAAAGGTTTAGCCATTTCTTTTAACTAACCATAGCTAAGCCCACTAAATGTGGCCCTTTGTCTAATCCCTTGCTTCTCCCCCAATATGTATATTTCTTCTTCATCTAGTTTGTTCTTTATTGCTTGCCACCTTTGCTATTGATCTCTCTTCTCCTTTGTTATTGCTCATCGTCACACTCTTATTCTCCTTCGTTGTTACTCACCATCTCTTCCATGACCAAAGAGATATCTTCTTATAGAGGTGTCCACGATCTATGTTCCTCACTTACCACCACTATTGCTATCTTTGTCCTTCAGGTAGCTTCAAAGTTTGTGATTGTAAAGCTTTTAAATTTAACACAATTATATTCTGCATTTGTTATTGTAACTCTGCCTATGACAAGCCTTGATGCAAATTATTTTTCATAGCTAGTCCCAAGTCCGAAAAAAAGAGGAGGGTTGTGTTAGGGAATCGACAGCCAATGTAAAACTTTGTCGAATCTTTATGACATGGATAATCGATATATTAAATGTAATGCTAAGTCATTGCCCAGAAGTAATGCGTTGTATAGCTCGAGTACAGTGACAAATGAGCAAGAACTGTTACATCGTCGCCTGAGTGTAGTGAAAAATAAGTAAGGGCTTCCACATTTTCGTGAACGAATGTGAGTAAAGAAGTTAGTTCACGAGAGTAAGATTCATTTTGGGACTTAGAATATAGGTACACTTACAGGTAAGTCAATGGAAATAGTAGATACTATGATTAGGAGGAAGATTAATTTTATGTGTTTACAAGAAACTAAATGGGGAGAAAAAGATAAAGAATTAGATACTTCAGGTTTTAAACTTTGGTACACTAGTAAGACTAAATCTAGAAATAAGGTAGGTATAATTGTAGATAAGTTTTGAAAAAATATTATATTGGATGTAAAAAGGTTAGGAGATAGAATCACTGCATTAAAGTTAGTAGTGGAAAAGGAAATCTTTAATGTTATTAGCACTTATGCATCACAAGTGGGATTAGAAGAATTTCACAAAGTAAAGTTCTGGGAGGATTTAGAATGTTTAGTTCAGGAAATACCATTAGGAGAAAAGATTCTTCTAGGAGGGGATCTAAATGGTCATGTGGGAAGTGTATCTTCAGGTTACGAGGGTGTTCATGGAGGACATGGCATAGGGGAAGCAAATGCAGAGAGTAAAACTATTCTAGACTTTTCATTGACGTTCGATCTCATATTAGCTAACACTTGTTTTAGAAAGCATAAGGAACATCTTATTACGTACAAAAGTGGAAAGGTATATTCTCAAATTGATTTCTTTCTTATAAAGAAATCGGATAAAAAACTTTGCATGGATTACAAAGTTATACCTGGAGAGAATTTAACTACTCAGCATAGAGTTTTGGTTACGGATGTACGAGTTGGGAGGAGAGCAAAAAGCAAAGGGAAAGATAGGGTGTTAAGGACTAAGTAGTGGCAACTAAAGAGGGATAAAGAAAAGAATTTGCAAAGACAGAATGTGGAAGAAGGACCTTGGGAAATACAAGGAAGTGCTAACGATATATGGAATAAAATGGCTAAAGAGATTATGAAGGTGGCAAAGGAAATATTAGGTGAATCAAAAGGGTTTGGACCTAGAGATAAAGAATCTTGATGGTGGGAGGCAAGCGTACAAGATAAGGTCAAAGTTAAGAGGGAGTGTTATAAAGTGTGGTCGTTATGTAAGAGTAATGAAAATTGGGAGAGATATAAAGTAGCTAAGAAAGACACTAAGAAGGCGGTGAGTGAAGCGAGAGCGAGAGCATTTGATGGGTTATACCAATCTTTAGGTACTAAAGTTGGAGAAAGAAATATTTACAAATTAGCTAAAAGTAGGGAAAGAAAGACAAGAGACGTGGACTAAGTGAAATGCATTAAGGATAAAGAAGGGAAAGTCTTAGTCACGGAACAAGATATTAGAGAATGGTGGAAAGGTTACTTTCATAGGCTTTTTAATGAAGGCCACGAGATTTCATTGCAATCGGATAGGTTAGACACTAGAGAAGATGATCAAAATTATACTTTTTATCATAGGATTTGTGAGTCAGAGGTAAAAGAAGCATTAAGGCAAATGGAAAGTGGCAGAGCAGTTAGACTGGATAATATACCTATTGAAGTATGGAAGGGTTTAGGAGTGAAAGACATAAGTTAACTCACAAAGTTATTTATTAAAATTATAAGATCTAAGAGAATGCCAGACGAGTGGAAGAGAAGTTCTTTAATTTCTATTTATAAGAGTAAGGTGGATATCGAAAATTGTGCAAATTATAGAGGAATTAAGCTCATGGTCCACACTATGAAATTATAGGAAAGAGTAATTGAGCGAAAATTAAGGAAAGAAACCCAAGTTACGGAGAATCAATTTAGTTTTATGCCAGGAAGGTCAACTATGAAAGTAATATATTTGTTGCGAAGATTAATGGAGCGATATCGAGAGAATCAAAGAGATTTACACATGGTGTTTATCGATTTAGAAAAAGCATATGATAAAGTACCAAGAGAGGTTCTATGGAAGGCTTTGGAGAAAAAAGGAGTTCGTATAGCTTATATTTGAACAATCCAAGATATGTATGATGAGGCTACAACTAGTGTAATAACAAAAGGTGGACTTATAGAAGATTTTCTGATAACTATTGATCTACATCAAGGGTCAACTCTGAGCCCTTATCTTTTTACTTTAGTATTGGATGTGCTTACTGAATATATCCAAGAGCCGGTTCCATGGTGTATGCTTTTTACAGACGATATTGTCTTAGTTGGAGAATCGATAGTAGAAATGAATGAAAAGTTGGAGAGGTGGAGATTAGCTTTGGAAACTCATGGATTCCCTTTAAGTAAAAGTAAAACAGAGTATATAGAGTGTAAGTTTAGTAAGAGACACACCACTTCTAGCGCAGAAGTAAAAATTAGAGAACATATTATACCACAAGTTACACAATTTAAATATCTTAGATCCATCATATAACATAACAGGGAAATAGAAGAAAACGTAAAACATAAGATTCAAGCGAGGTGGATAAAGTGGAGGAGTACTTCGGGTGTTATTTGTGATAGAAGAGTACCACTCAAACTTAAAGGTAAATTCTACTGCACAGTTATAAGACCTGCAATGTTGTATGGAACTGAGTGTTGGGCAATAAAAAGTCAACAAGAAAATAAGTTTAATGTTGCAAAGATGAGAATGTTGCGTTGGATGAGTAGACACACTAGACGAGATTGGATTATAAATGAATGCATTAGAGAGAAGGTGAAAGCCGCACCTATTGTGGAAAAGATTATAGAATCAAGACTTAGATGGTTTGGTCATGTTGGGAGGAGACCTATAGAAGTCCCAATTATGAGAGTAGATGAGATAGAGAATAATCCAATAATTAGAGGTAGAGGAAGACTAAGAAAATTTATAGGAGAAATTATTAAGAAAGATTTAGATTTAAATAATTTATCTAAAAATATGATTTACAATAGGTGTTTATGGCGTCGATTAATCCATGTAGCCGACCCCACTTAGTGGGAAAAGGCTTTGTTGTTATTGTTGTTGTTGTTGTTGTTGTTATATTTTGCATTTGTTATTGTGAACTTGACGTGTGTGTGTGTGATTATGATTATGAATTCGACATATATGTGATTGTGATTATGGCTAAGCAATAAAGAACTTTAACAAAATATATTTTCCATATAAAAACTTAAGTTAAAAATTAATCTTATGCAGTTGACTAAATCATTTTTCAAGACTTGTGGTTCACAACGTTATAGACTTGAATACAATATAAATGTAGCTAACTAGTCACTAATATAAGTAGTAGTTCAATTTATTCAATTGTATTTTTATTAGGAAAGTTGTTTTTTAGCACTTTCATTAATGAAATTCAAAGCATATTTAATAACAACTTACACAAAATCATTTACTTGTCCATGTTCAATTATATGTGTATGTGTGTTAAGCACAAAAAAAGGAAAAACAAAATCCACTTTGGATCATGTGAACAACCGTGTGAAGCACCTTAAAAGGAATTTAACTTTTGGATATGAAGGGTTACAGAAAGAAGCAAATCTTGGTGAATCAAATGTTTTCCAAAAGCAAAACTTGCAATCCTTTCTGATCCTTGGTTTGCCATATTAAAGTCTCCTCATACTTAATTGAAAAACTAATAGATTTGAAATAAAGATCATATAATTCATGCTCCAAAGAAAGAAGCGCAACTCTTTAATATGGTCCATTTATGGAAATTATTTGTTTTAAATTACTTTTTATCAGTGTGTCTCTAAAGTGCTTAATTGGCATTTTGAAAATTCCATCAAACCACCAAAAAAGAATAATTAGACCATATAGAAAATTGATACATGTGTCATGTGACCTATAAGTTTGTTAACTTTTTTTGTCTATATTTAAAAAATTCAAAAGGAGATGAAAGGCCTAACCTTTATTTTTATGTAAGATGCATATGAAATCTAAAATGCATTTCATTTTAATTAGTGATGAAAAAGGGATTAAACTTTACAGGGACATGTTCTTTTTGCATTTGTAAATTTAATGCATGGTAATGTCAATTGTCATGGTGGTTCAATTTACTCTCATGTGTAAATTTAAGGATGACTTTAATATTTGTGAGTATAATTTTATTGGTAGATAACTAAACTATCATTTGAAGCCACTTAGCTTATTTTTTTTCAAAGGGATGTTAGATTATATTTAAAAAATATATATAGGCATTATAATTTTACTTGTCTTTTTTAATTAATTCTTTAAATTTATATCTAACATATTTATATTACGTAATTGCATCCATATGTTGGTTTTAATTTGAACTTTGAGCATATCTTAATTCTTAAATGTAACCTCCGGGTTCTCTAAAAATGAAAGAAAATATGAGAAAGGTAACATACAATTTCTTCGTTAACAAACAAAACTCACTGGATACAAAAGAAAGTCCCCCGAAATGATATAGTTAAGGTCCCAAAAAATTTGGGAAGTATTCTGGACTCCTAAAAATGAGAATCCTGGGCTCAGACGGAAAGAAAAACGGAGCTAGAATGAAGAAACAATTTCTTAAAAAAGCTTACGAAACGTAATGACATTTTCGTAATTTTGAACAAATTTTAGAATTCACACAGGAGGGCTTTTTAAATGAAAGTTTTGAGTTCTCCGAGGTTCTCAGAGGCCCTGAAAGTCATGGAAAGTCCTGGGACAGTTAAATCCCCTCCAATTGATGTTTTCCAACTTTGATGTACCCGAATTTTGACGGATTCATTCGGGAAGGTTTTAGCTCCGATTTGAGTGATTCCAAAGGTATTTTACTAAATTGGGAATTTAAATTTCATAATGAAAAAGACGGTTCTAAAAAAGGAGCTAAAAAAAAGGAGAAATGAAAATGCCAAGAACGAAGGGCAAAATGGGAATTTTTGAAAAGTGTAACTTCCTCCCACCTATATATATGATAAACCCTTCTTCTCCCTTCATTATGCACAACCATGTTCTACCCAAAACTAGAGGAAAACCCTAGGGGATGAGGTGTACAAGAGGAGGAAGAAAAGGAGGAGAAATTCAAGGTAGAAAGGTATGGATTTTCAGGGTTTTTCATGCTCTTTCTCTTCCAAACCTCTTCTCCTTCATTCTCCTTTATTTCCTATGATTATAATGAAGTTTATGGATCTGTTTTAAAAGAGAAATTGAAGGGAAAATTTGGATTTGAAGAGAGGAGCTCAAAGAACACAAGATTCAAGTGAGAAAAAGCAAGAAAACAAGGCCAAGGGGAACTATCTCCACAAGTTTGTAAGTGTGTGGCCGAAGCAAATAAGGGAATTTCAAGAGAAAAAGTATGTGATTGTGTGCAAGGCAGCTCTCTCCACCTTCTCTCATGTATAGATGTATGCTTAGCTTGTCTTTGAGTGTGTGTATGTGTATTTTCAAGCCATGAAAAGTATTCTAGCATGACTTTGATTCCATGGTGCCATGATATTACAATATACTTTCATATGATGCTTATGATGTGTGCTTGGCTTTGCTTGAGTGCGATGAGGCCAAGAACCCTTAGCCATGGTGAGGATGAGCCAAGAACCCTTAGGATTGGTTGAGACAAAGCAAAGAGTCTCCTAAAAGCAAAGTGGACTCCCAAGAGCATAGTTGAGTCCAAGAATGCATTAAAGAATGGGTGAGGCAAGTCCAAAATCCACAAGAAATTGGGTGAAGCCAATTCACTTACTTGGGAAGCCTTTGTATGCTATGTATGACTTTCTTGAATGATAAAAATGATTCTTGAATGTTTGCACATGTCCACATGCCATGCATGCATTTATGAGACTTGTTTGCATCCATTATGTATGATTGAATGGGAGATGAACTATTGGGATTCTTTGAATCTTATTCCCTCCTCTCCAATGAACTCACATACTAGGTGGAACAAGTGGATATGGTAATGGAAGCCAACCACCTTGAAGGAAAGAGTTTGACAACAAAGTATTGGAGTTTTCTCACTTTAAAGCCATATTTGTATCCAATATTATAATCCAATGATGTATATGGTCTATGACTTCTTAGACATGTGTAATTATGATATTATGTGATGTATAAATGTATAGATATGATGTATGAACCCTAGAATAGAATTTGGGTATATAATGCCAAAGTATGCATTTTGGAAAGTTTGATGTAATGTGTATATGTGTGGATGAAAAGGCCAAAATGAGATGTATGAGGTTTGGGACCATTTGGACAACTCACACAAGTCCTAAGTGTGCTTTTAAACTTTCCCAAAAGGTGCCAAGACCAAGGGAAAACCATTTAGTCACTTTAGTACCTTATATGGAGCCAAAAATAACCATAATACAACCCTATGTCACCTTTTGGCCAAATGAGCTCTTCTTGCTCTAAGATTTGGCATGTAATTAAAGCTTGTTGAGAACTTTTTGGAAAGCTAAAGATTATAATTTTCAAAATTCTATAGAATATTTGATAAATTTTTAAAGCTGGTAATTTTTTCTAATTTTGGTCTGCTGCACTATTCATTTGGTCCGAAAATGAAATCTGTCACACAGGGCTCAAATAATGTCCAATTATCACAAAATTTATACAAAGAAACTAGACATTCACAATAACTTGTGCCAACTAGAAGCACCTCATTTGGAGATCTAGAGAGAGAGATATGAATTTTTAAAGAATCTATCTATTATCAAGAGTTTTGTCCAATCTCAGTTACTGTTCTATTGAATTTCGAGATTTGGGCTGCCTGAGCTAGTCTAGATTTATTTTTTCCCTCTAGCTAACATCCATATCTTTCCAAATTGAAATCATTTGCATGGATTGGATTTTTTTAAAATTAATTGAACATTTTTTAAGTTTGCTGCAGAAATCTATGACAGTACCAGGAGGCAGTTTGACCTCTAGAATTTTTCAGATGTCAAATGTCCTCTGTGATAGATATTATAGTCTAGAAATATTTTTAGTATGAAGTAAATATCTGTAGCTTTCCATAATGGCTACGAATGTATGATTTTTATTTTTCTAGAATTAGTTATGATTTTTCAAAATTTGGTTAGAAAATAGCCAAATCTAGCCAAAAATGGATATGAATATTTCATACTTCCCTTCGTGATTCTTGATGTGTGAGCCACTTTTCATGATGCAAATGAGTTATATTCATGTAATCAAATATAAGAATGTATTGTATGAGCTCATATGGTCCACGTGACATCGAATGGAATTTTCATACACGACACAACGCAAGAAAATGCATTATTTTAATTCCCTTTTCTTACTCTTTCATGGAATCTATGAATGTAAAGCATGAAAATATTGTGAAATGAGCTATAAATATAAGGTATTACATTAAACACACATGTATGATAATTCAAAATTATTTTTACCTCGAATACACATAGTGAGTGAATTATATATTAGACTTGGTATTAACTACATATTTGCAATAACCTAATTACTTTGTGTATGTCATATAGGGAATTTAGAGACCACCTTAAGAGACAATTAAAAAGGCACACATGGTCTTCATTAGAGATAGATAAAAATATTCATAGAGAATTTGTCAACTAGTTGTCTTAACATGTAAGTACATGTATATCTTTTGCTATTGTTTCTTTCATAAGTAATACAATAAAAAAAAGTCATCACCTTTTCTTTGTTCTAGATAAGAAATGATGTTAACAAATCGCATTCAATTGATATGAATTTTCATGCCAATGATTCATTTGATAAAGCAAGGCAATATAATGCTTACAATGTTATTAGATTCAATTTTTGAACCTTATATCAAGACCAAGGGTTGATGACTCAAAATAGTGAAGTCTTTAAGAATTTTGGGCTAAGAAGTTACACAAGCAACAATGATAACAATATGCACTTTAATGGTGTGCTATATTATGAAAAATTGTTAGACATCATTGAATTAAATTATTATGGTTGATTTGTGGTTGTCTTGTTCAAATGTATATGGGCCAACATGACCAATCTGAGAGGCATTAAAAAAGATGAATTGGGATTAATGTCTATCAATTTTTTATGGTTAATACACATCAATGACAATGAAGATGATGAGCCGTACATTCAAGCGTTAAAAGCTCAACAAGAATATTATATGGGAGATGAGCTAAACAAGGCTTGAAGTATAGCCGTGCATCTAAAATCACATGACTTGTATGACATGGGTGAAAGTGAGTCTAACCAATCTCAACGATTGAACACATTGTTCCTAAATTTAGAAGTACATTTACACTTGTCTAGTTCAAGTGTTCTTTAGTTTTTCCTTTCCCACATTTTCATTAGATATGTATATGCTTGTATGTTATTTTTATATATGCTTATATGTTATTCCTTAATCTTAATCTTATATAAGTTTATATGCCTTCTTTTCTTAATCTTATATATCCTTGTATAATATTTTGTCTTAATTAATAGTAATGTTGAAGATGAACATGTTCTTCAAGAAGTCTAAATTAGTCAACATAGGCATAGTTGGCATGCCTAGCACCAATTGTCGTCTACCGAGTTTGTCAGTCAGTGATGGTGGACATTTGAGTAACTTGGATTCCATTAATCCACCTGGTTCATCCGTATCACTTGTTCTTAGTGTTTCAATATCCCAACCATCTAGTTAGATTTGAATGTTAATGACTTATTCGTAGACAATGACCAGGAGCAGTCCAAGCAGCCTGCACAGCCTACATGTTGCTCTCTTTGAAGCGTACACGCAAGTATACGTATCGTAAAGGCAATATAGTGATAAGAAAAGATCGTTCCCATGAGGATTTGTTGTCAAAATAATATCAAGTACTGAAATTCACACTCTAATTTAAATTAAGCGAATCAATTTGTAATGGTTGGTGTAAAAGAAAGTTGTTTATGGATTAATAGCTATACAGAACTCAGGATTGATATTTGGATGTTTTGGGTAATTAGTGGCATCTAGGATTATTGGTCCTCTTGTACTTCATAGTAGTCAGCTCAACATTCAATGCTTTTGCTATCAATGGTAATACATGCTGGTCTAGGATTAAGTTATTCCTATATATATTTTTCCAAACATTATATAGGTCTACCCAATTCATTTTATAATTCCTTACAAAATCAACCAAGATCCCACTATTATCACAATACCTATTTGGACCATGTGGGGTTATTGAGTATATTCCTATCTCAGTAACTAGACTATCCACTTACTCAGGCAAGTTTCAAGCATCCACACTACTCAACTTTTGATCTAATCTCCCTTTCCCTTTCCCAAGTTCAAGTTAGATATCAAATCAATCTAATTGTTGGTCAATCAATCAGAAAGCATGAAGCATAAAGTTGAATGAACAAATATTACCCATTGCTTGCAAAGTTAGAATGAAGAACAACCACTAATCCATACAAGAGTTCCTAATAATCCTAGATTAGGGAGGGTTTAGCTATACACGATTATAAAATTCCAAGACATGGTTGAAGCAACATTCAGATTCATCAATAAAAATGGTAAAGACAGAAGAACGAAAGAAGAAACTCCCAAAACGAGATGGTTTGAGCTTCAATCTTCAATCTCCAGCTTCACTTTGCTTCAAAATGTCTTCTTAGCTTCTCCCCTAGCCTCTACTCACTTGGAACCACACAAAAATGACCCAGAATGTCCAGAATGACGGCTACTCGACTCTCCAACACATATGAAGCCTCAAACCCTCGAAAAATTCTGAAAACAAAACGCTGCGTTCAGTTAATTCGAATTGCGCCGCGGCTCAGCGTTTTGCGCCGCGGCGAGGTTGAGTTCTGTCTGACTGAGGGCCGCGGCGATGACATGTTACGCCGCGGCAAGACTCGGTTCTGTGAGCTTCGGAGTGGAATGCAGATTCTTCGCCTCGGCGCACACAGGTTTCGCCGCGGCGTATCTTGATTCTGTGAGACTCCATGCCGCGGCTCAGCATCTTGCGCCGAGGATTTTTGGTTCATTCGAATAGCGCCGCGGCTTTCCAACATCGCGCCTCGGTGAGTTTTGCTTCTGACTGATCTCTGGCCGCGGTGTTAACATGTTCCGCCGCGGCGCGAGTTGCACTGATCACTTTCAGCCGCGGCATGAAATATCTTGGCCGCGGCGAGACTTGAAAAATCACCACTCTGCAGCCTTTTTCTTCTGAAACTGCTCAATACTCCTTGACACATACATCCTATATGAAAAATAAAATGTGATTAGATATCAATATACTTAAAATTAAAGTATAAATGCTGATTTTTTAAATAAGTATTGAGTATATAGCTATTCATCCTAAATATGTTCATTTTCTTTTGTGTAAGTGTCATTTGTCCTATAAATGGGGGTTAATCATCATATTTACTGAGAGAAAATATATACAATAACATGAATAGTTGGGAATTATCACACCCCCAAACTTGAACTTTTACTCGTCCTCGAGTAATACAAATCAAAAACATTACTAGAGTGACCATTGCCTTGGAAACATCAACGACTGCTGAGGTCCTCACTTGCTGCATCAGATAGCATAATCAATAAGAAGAACAAACTACACATGCCAGAAACAAAGTTCAAATGATAAAATTAAAGCTTCCAACCATTTCGAAGTGTGTGTGTGAATTTGGCTAAACACTCATCACAAGCAAGCATCAGAAGTAACTTTCTGCACTCCCACAAGTATAATCAGCCTCAACAACAGGAACTTCATAAGCTCACCTTTTTCCCTCTCTCCACTGAATTAGGTATCACAAAACCACTAGATCAAAAGGACTTTTAGGCTTGTAATGGGGCTAGGGTAGAGGCTACCAAAGATAGGCAAAGTCAGTACAAAGAGTCTTGAGAAAAACTATGCGATAGTCTGCATAAACCAGAGATCCTCTTAATGTACCTTCAGTAATGATTTAAACGAATCCCTATCTCAAATGTATTTTATTTTGTTTTGCTTTGTTTGTTTGTTTGTTTTTTTTTTTTTGAATAAACAACCATTTGGCTGTTTCTTTATTCTCATATATGCACTACTATTTTATTCCCAAGACAAGGGTAGGATTATTGATTTTTATAAGGCCAGTCAAGTTAGGTCTCCTTTTAGTGACTCCAGGGCAACAGAATGAAAAACCTTCTCCTACAGTTTCTTTCTTTTTTTTTTTTTTTTCACAAGGCTCAAATAAGGTTCAAGCGTAAGTGATATTGCAATAAGGTCAGGCTAGAAAGGCACAATCTCAACCAAGGAATGCCTAAATCATCTCTAAAGGTTATGCCATACCTATTGATTTGCCTCAAGAGGGTAGGAGATAAGTTCTAAAATCCTAAATTTGAGACTAGCTATACAAATTAGATTACAAAAAATTTTCTCCTAAAACTTGCAGTTGATTTGTGAATTGGCCAATGGTGCATAATGCAGCTTTCAAAATGGATGGATTCCTAATTTATGCATTTGAACTAAGATCAGAACACAGATAGTATAGACTTCCTACCAAATATCTCTTGACACCAGACACTATCATTGGAAGCAAGCGAAAACAAAACCAACAGGCCAACAGACAAACTAGCTTGAAACAAATTTCATCTCAAAAATTTTGTTTAACAAGAAAAAGCTCAGAAACAAAATATCATGTTATTCCATCGATTATGCTTTCACCAAATTATCCTACCCCCAAACTTAAAATCAACATTGTCCTCAATGTTGAGGAGCAAAGAAAGCAGACGAGACTAGAGGTAGTAAGCTTTGTGCAAAAAGAAAATTTTTGTTGTTTTTTTTTTTTTTTTGTAAACAACATAGAAGGAAAAGGAGAAAGTAAATATAACAACAAACACAGAAAACATAAACATTAAAAGAAGTTTGAATGACAACACAATAACAGAAACAAAGAGGGTGTCAGAGAGAGGGGTCCTGTGGTGGTTGCTCGGGCTCTGGAGGTGGCTCCTGAGGGGGGGATCCGGCAGGACTAAGCACAAAGTCCGGAGGAGGCAGAAGCTCGGATGGCTCCCACTGTAGACGGCTGGCTAAATGTCTCCAACACTGGTATTGCCAGCGGTCCATGGCCTGAGCTCGCATGGAAAGATCCTGCACCATCGTGTATAGAGCCTCCAAAGAAGGTGCCTGAGCTGGAGGGGATGGCCGATCCTGAGCAGGCAGTAGGGGGGACTGAGCGGGTTCAACAGGAAACTCCATCGGCTCTTCAGCAGGCGGCTCCATCGGCTCATCAATAGGCTCGATTGCTGGGTCATTTCCTCCAGCCTCCAAATCACCAATCATCAGGATAGAAAATGGTTTCCTCGGAAGGAGGAGCTCCTCATGTGCCTCAAATGGGACCCCAGCATCGGTGCACAACTCTGTGATCAAATGAGGATGTGCCAAGCTGGAAACTATAGAATGGGAGATCTTCTTAATGCTCTCAAAGATGATGTAGCCGACATCTATCGGCCGCCCAGTCATAATCAAATAGATTAAGATCGCCCGGTCAACAGTCACATCACTCAAATGACCGCTCGGCAGCAAATTGGTGCAGACAAAGTGGGCCCAATAACGTGCCACGCGATTCAAATTGGCCCGCAAGATGCTTTTGGGCACCCCTCTAGACATCTTCCAAACATTTCGCCCCGGGAGCGTCAGTTCTACAACTACATCATCCAAATCGGGGGTCTCCCCACTCATCCGGTACAGGCAGAACTCACAGTCATCTACCAATGCAAGGCAATATTTGTCTCTGATCACTTGTTCATTGATAGTGACTGTACGTCCGCGGACTCGATACAAGTTCTCGCGACAGAACGGGGCGTTGGCATAGAATTCCCACACAATGGGCACCACTGCAGCAACAGGATCATAACAGAATGTTCCCCACCGTCTGGCGGAGATCTGATCTGCTACTTCCTGACTCTCGATGGGTGCAGTACTAAACTTCCATCCTGGAATTAGAGCTCTGTGAAAAGTGACTTCATTGTAGCGCTCTTGAGCTGCCAAGGACACGAAGCGAGAACGATCAAAAGGAGCAGCAGAGGAAGATGAAGCTTCATCCCGAGCTTTCTTTTTAGGGGCCATTGAGTAGAAACCTGTCAAAAAAAATTGAGACACAATTAACAGGGGCAGCTAAGCAGCAATTATACAAGTTGTGATTGATAATCCCAGCAGCCACAAGATGAAGTAGAAGTAATGTTCAGATAATGCAAATCAAAAGAGTCACAGAGAGAAGCCATAGTTGTACCCAAGCAAAAGCAAATCAAGAGCTTACTTTCTTTCAGGCGTTTAAACAAACAGATTGTGTGCATAGGGGCAATTGCAATATTAGAAGAATTCAAAGCATCTATGAGACATTGTCCAGAAACTCTATGCAAATAAGGAAGGAGTAGAGAGGCCAAATCATGCAGAATTTAGCTACACACTCTTACAAGCTCATTCAGGCATTTTCACAAACAGGCGGTGTGCATAACTTTACATCTCTATTGCAATGCCCAAATCAAGCCAAAAATTTCCCTCCAATCAAACAGAACTATCCAGCAAAGAGAAAACGATGCGGCAGCTAGAGAAATTACCGAATGCAGCAATGAAAATTTGTAAGGGACACTTACCGTGGAGATAACCGGCGCAATGGAAGGAGGAGAACACACCAACGCAAAATTTCAATCGGATGAAGGGATAGGGGAGGAGAAGACGTAGGAAAGGGGAGGAGTTGGGGAAAAAATGGTTGGAAATGGCGGGAACAGGGACGACGACGGGAAGGGGAAAAGGAACCAGGCGAAGGACGAAAGAAACTGAGAGAAAACTCACGGCGGAAATGCGCAAAGACCCTTTTTAATTTCTAAATTAATCGACTCGCGCCGCGGCTTGATGAATCACGCTGCGGCCATTTTTGCTACTGGACTTGAGAAGGCCGCAGCTGGAATAATCACGCCGCGGCGACATTTGCTACTGACTCCAGGCCAAAATTGCCTCGTGCGAATCATGCCGCGGCCTGAATTCCTGAGCCACGGCAACTTTTGCTACTGATCTCAATCACGCCGCGGCAAGGTCTGCCACTGACTTCGGGTGTGCCGCGGCGCAGATAATTGAGCCGCGGCACAAATATGACCTGATGCAATTTACTGGAACATTTTGCCTAATTTCACAGTTGTAACACTACTTCCTTACTTTGAACACATCAAATTTGAAATTTAGAGCATATAATAGGCAATAAGTCAATTTCACAAGGTAAAAAAAAATACTTCCCTTTCTTTGCTTTTGTGATATTGGCTCCTTACTGCATGAATTATTCTAAACTCTTCCCATAGCTCTGCAGCATTTTTCAGCAATTTCTCCTGAAACCAAAAATTTTGCCATCACAAGCTACCCATTTGAAATTCTAACAATCCTCAATCTAAAAGACCCTTTTTTTTTCTTTTTTCTTTTTTTTTTAAATTAAAATGACAAAATTATGGGAAAAAGAACTTGGGTTGCCTCCCAAGAAGCGCTAAGTTTATAGTCCTTAGCCCGACTTTCAGTGAAATCATATGCAGTCCTCCAGAGTGATTGTGGACTTTTGACGATCCACCTTTCCTCCTTGATAATGCTTGAGTCTCTGACCATTGACCTTGAATTTTCTGTTTGACTCTTTTTCCTTGATTTCCACAGCACCAAATGGAGAGACATCTACTACTTCAAAGGGTCCTGACCATCGTGACCTGAGCTTGCCAGGAAAGAGTTTAAGCCTTGAGTTATATAACAAGACCAGCTGACCAGGCTCAAACTTCCTTGGTAAAATTTTGCGGTCATGCCATTGCTTCATTCTTTCTTTGTAGAGCTTGGAGCTGTCATAAGCATGAAGCCTGAATTCATCTAGCTCGTTAAGTTGCAACAGTCTTTTCCCACCAGCTTTCCTCAAGTCAAAATTTAATTTCTTTACAGCCCAAAAAGCATTATGCTCGAGTTCAACTGGTAGGTGACAAGCTTTACTAAAGACAAGCTTGTAGGGAGACATGCCAATTGGAGTCTTGAATGCTGTACGATAGGCCCACAAAGCATCATCTAACTTTTTAGCCCAATCCTTTCTTGACGGACTTACCATTTTTTCCAAAATCTGCTTTATTTCTCGATTAGAGACTTCACATTGGCCATTAGTCTGAGGATGATATGCTAAGGCCATCTTGTGTTGCACTCCATATTTCCTTAGGAATGCCTTGAGCTGGTAATTGTTAAAATGGGTCCCTTCATCACTAATGATTGCTCTAGAGGTCCCAAACCTGGTAAAGATGTTCTTCTTAAGAAATTTCATCACCGTCCTTGCATCATTGGCATGACAGGCCACTGCCTCAACCCACTTTGTCACGTAATCCACAGCAACAAGAATATATTGATTGTTGTGAGAAGAGGTAAACGGCCCCATGAAGTCTATCCCCCAAACATCAAATGCTTCTACTTCCAAGATAGTATTCAGAGGCATCTCATGCCGTTTAGTTATATTACCAGCTCTTTGGCAGTTGTCACATCTCCCTACCAAAGTATGAGCATCCTTGAACAAGGAAGGCCAATAAAACCCTGATTGGAGGACTTTGACTGCAGTTCTCTACCCATTGAAATGTCCTCCATATTCAGCTGCATGACATCTTAGCAGGACAGCTTCTTGCTCCTCATCTGGGACACACCTTCGTAGTATTTGATCTGCACACATCCTAAATAAGAATGGCTCGTCCCAGACATACAATTTAACATCATGCAAGAATCTCTTCTTTTGGTGTGAGTTCAAATCTGGAGGCAATACATGGCACACCAGATAATTCACATAATCCGCAAACCATGGCACTTTGTTTTGTTCCACAAAAAATAAACTTTCATCCGGAAAAGTCTCACTGATCTGTTTCTCTTGGTCATCATGAGCTTCAGTACTCAATCTAGACAAATGATCAGCTACATGGTTCTCACTACCCTTTTTATCCACTATCTCCAGATCAAACTCTTGTAGCAGCAGAACCCACCGGATAAGCCTTGGTTTGGAGTCTTTCTTCTTAATCAAATACTTGATGGCTGCATGGTCAGTGAAAACTGTAACCTTGGTGCCCACCAAGTAAGCTCTGAATTTCTCAAATGCATATACTACTGCCAACAGCTCTTTCTCAGTGGTGGTGTAATTCAGTTGAGCATTAGATAGAGTTTTGCTGGCATAGTATATTGGATGAAAGAGCCTCCCTTTTCTTTGCCCCAGTACTGCCCCCACCGCATAGTCGCTGGCATCACACATCACTTCAAAAGGCTTGGTCCAGTCAGGTGCCACAATGATAGGGGCAGATACTAATTTTGTCTTCAACTCTTCAAAAGCCATAAGACATTGATGGTCAAACTTGAATGGAGTGTCTTTCTCAAGTAGTTGGCAAAGAGGTTTGGCAATTTTCGAAAAATCTTTAATAAACCTCCTGTAAAAACCTGCATGACCCAAGAAACTCCGCACTCCTTTCACACTAGTCGGAGGTGGAAGTTGCTCAATTAAGGAAATTTTAGCCTTATCCACCTCAAGGCCTTTACTAGAAACTCGGTGACCGAGAACTACACCCTCTTGCACCATAAAGTGGCACTTCTCCCAATTCAAGACTAAATGAGTTTCCTCACATCTTTTCAGAACTTGTCCCAAATTAGCAAGGCATTCTTCAAATGAATCTCCAAAAACTGAGAAATCATCCATGAAAATTTCCATGGTCTGCTCAATCATATCGGAAAAAATGAACATCATGCATCTTTGGAATGTAGCAGGTGCATTGCATAATCCAAATGGCATCCTTCTGAAAGCGAATGTGCCATAAGGACATGTGAAGGTTGTCTTTTCCTGGTCTTCAGGGGCAATAGCAATTTGATTATATCCAGAATACCCATCCAAGAAACAAAAGTAGGCCTTCCCAGCTAATCTATCCAACATTTGATCAATGAAAGGTAATGGAAAGTGATCTTTTCTGGTGGCAGTATTGAGTTTCCGGTAGTCCATACATACCCGCCTTCCCGTCACTGTTCTTGTGGGAATCAACTCATTGTGGGTGTTAGCCACTACGGTCATACCTCCTTTCTTGGGAACACATTGGACCGGGCTCACCCATGAGCTATCTGAAATTGGATAAATAATCCCAGCATCCAGCCATTTCAAAATTTCTTTCTTCACTACTTCCTTCATTATTGGGTTAAGCCTTCGTTGATGCTCAACAGATTTCTTGTGATTATCCTCTAATAGGATTTTATGCATACAGATAGAGGGACTTATCCCTTTTATGTCTACTATTAACCATCCGATAGCTTTCTTAAAACCCTTAAGCACTTGAAGAAGCTCATTTTCTTGCTGTTCGGAGAGAGCAGCAGAGATTATTACTGGCAATGTGCTCTCTTCCCCCAGGTAAGCATATTTCAAATGGAGAGGTAATGGTTTCAACTCAAGAGACGGAGGTTCCTCCACAGATGGCTTCAGTACAGATTTGATTCCAATTGATGCATCAAGTGGTTCAAACTGTTGAAAAGCCTTAGAACGCTTTTGGGTAGCTTCCAAGAACTTAATACATTCACTTACTCCATTATGCTCCTTCCTAGCTAAACCAACTAATGATGCTTCCAGAGGATCCTTAAGAGCTGATTCAATGAATTCAGCATGTACTGCATGGGTGATTAAATGCACAAAGCAACATTCCTCTGGTTCAGTCGGGCTCTTCATTGCCTTGTACATGTTGAATGTCACCTCTTGGTCATTCACCCTCATAGTAAGCTCTCCTTTTTGCACATCAATCAATGTCCTCCCTGTGGCCAAAAAGGGTCTCCCCAAAATGATAGGAATATCTTTGTCCTCTTCATAGTCCAAGACTATAAAATCTGCTGAAAAAATTAGCTTGTCAACTTTCACTAAGACATCTTCAATAACCCCATTGGGGTAAACTAGAGATCGATCAGCTAATTGCAAGGTGACAGTTGTTGGTCTTGCCTCTCCCAACCCAAGCTTCTTGAAAGTTGACAGTGGCATTAAGTTCACACTTGCCCCCAAGTCGCACAAAGCATTTCCAGCAAAATGTTTTCCAATATTACAAGGAATGGTGAAACTTTCGGGATCTTTCATTTTAGGTGGTAATTTCTTTTGCAAAATCGCACTGCATTCTTGAGTTAGAGCCACCATTTCAAATTCTCCAAACCGCCTTTTATTGGATAGCACATCCTTCATAAATTTAGCATAACTTGGCATTTGCTCCAAAGCTTCTGTAAAGGGAATGTTAATGTGGAGCTGCTTGAAGATTTCTAAGAACTTTTGATACTGCTTGTCCAGGTTCTTCTTCTTGAAGCGTTGAGGAAATGGTAGTGGAGGAATAATTCTCTCTTGATCTTTCGCTTGACTACTCTTCTCAGCCTTGTCATTCCTCTTCTCCACCACATCATTCTTCTTCTCCACTGGTTTCTCCTTCTCAATCTCCTCTTCCACCTTACCTTGATCTTGATCAGACTTATTGGCTCGCTTGGATGGTAATAGCTCTGGCAACTCTTTGCCATTTCTCAATGCAACTGCCTTACATTCCTCTTTGCCTTCTCTCCTGGGGTTAGGAACAGTGTCACTTGGTAGCACCCCGAGCTGTCTTGAATTTATAGAGGAAGCCAATTGACCAATTTGCACTTCTATATTCCGGATTGCAGTCTCATGTTTCATCATTGTTGCATCTTGTCTGGCTAAGATTACATCTTGCTTAGCCATGTACTGCATGAGCATTTCTTCCATGTTTGGCTTCTTTTCTGGCATTGGTGGTCTTCTTGGAGCAGAGAATCCAGGGGGATGAGGAGGTCTCATACCAGAAGAGGATGACTGAGCTTGATTCTGTCCTTGATTTTGTCCCTGGCTCCATGAGAAATTTGGATGATTCCTCCATCCTGGGTTATAGGTGTTGGAGTAAGGATTATTTTGATTTTTCCCATAGTTGCCCATGTAGTTGACTACTTCTACCAAAGAAGGGCATTGATCACTGTAATGTTCTTCTCCACAATGCTCACAAATAATGACTGGAGCTTGAATAGCATTAACTCCCATTGGTGCACTGAAGCGTGTTTCAAGACTGTCAAATCTCTTGTTTATTGCAGCCATCTGAGCAGAAAGTGTGGTTAGAGCATCTATTTCATGTACCCCAGCCATTTTTTTCTTATGAGGTCTGGATGCAGACCATTGGAGAGAGTTGGCTACCATATTCTCTAACAAATTATAAGCTGCATCAACATTCAAGTTGCCTGTGATACTCCTATTTGAAGCTGAGTCAAGGATGGCTTTTGTCTCAGGTAACAATCTATTGTAGAAAGTTTGCACCTGCACCCATTTAGGAAATCCATGATTCGGACACTTCTTCAACAATTCCTTGAATCTTTCCCAGGCTTCATATAACGGCTCATCATCTTGTTGCATGAAGGAGGTAATATCATTTCTCAACTCTACTGATCGAGCTGGTGGAAAAAATCTGGCTCTAAATCTTGTAACTAAATCATCCCAAGTAGCTACAGACCCATCCGGCAATGAGTTGAGCCATACCTTAGCCTTGTCTCTTAAGGAAAGTGGAAATAGCCTCAGTCGAATTGCATCATCCGATACTCCATTCTGCTTAAAAGAATCACACACCTCTAAGAAGTTGGAGAGGTGAGTGTTTGGGTCTTCAAGAGGGAAACCACTAAATTGTCCAGCCATTTGAAGCATTTGCAATACCACTTGCTTCATTTCAAAATTGTTTGCTTGAATGGCTGGTCTTCTTATACTGGAGTGGTATCCTTGCATATTCAAAGTAGCAAAATCATTTACTGTACGGACACGATTTTCATCCTCATTTGCCATGTTTGTGGTCGAGTCAAAAGCTTCACTATCGTTACTCTGGGTTTGATTGGATGCTTCTTCAGAGTCTTCTTGAAACAAAACCACTTCTAGACTTTCAATTTCTTGCATATGAGGTAATACACTCACAGAAAGGTGTCACTGCAAACAGAACAGAAAAGAAATTAAAAATAGATAAAGTAAAAATATGCACAGTGCTTAAGTTCAAACTAGATGTGTTAGTATCAATATTGACAAGAAAATATTTCGGCACTCAAATCCCCGGCAACGGCGCCAAAAACTTGTTGCTCTCTTTGAAGCGTACACGCAAGTATACGTATCGTAAAGGCAATATAGTGATAAGAAAAGATCGTTCCCACGAGGATTTGTTGTCAAAATAATATCAAGTACTGAAATTCACACTCTAATTTAAATTAAGCGAATCAATTTGTAATGGTTGGTGTAAAAGAAAGTTGTTTATGGATTAAAAGCTATACAGAACTCAGGATTGATATTTGGATGTTTTGGGTAATTAGTGGCATCTAGGATTATTGGTCCTCTTGTACTTCATAGTAGTCAGCTCAACATTCAATGCTTTTGCTATCAATGGTAATACATGCTGGTCTAGGATTAAGTTGTTCCTATATATATTTTTCCAAACATTATATAGGTCTACCCAGTTCATTTTATAATTCCTTACAAAATCAACCAAGATCCCACTATTATCACAATACCTATTTGGACCATGTGGGGTTATTGAGTATATTCCTATCTCAGTAACTAGACTATCCACTTACTCAGGCAAGTTTCAAGCATCCACACCACTCAACTTTTGATCTAATCTCCCTTTCCCTTTCCCAAGTTCAAGTTAGATATCAAATCAATCTAATTGTTGGCCAATCAATCAGAAAGCATGAAGCATAAAGTTGAATGAACAAATATTACCCATTGCTTGCAAAGTTAGAATAAAGAACAACCACTAATCCATACAAGAGTTCCTAATAATCCTAGATTAGGGAGGGTTTAGCTATACATGATTATAAAATTCCAAGACATGGTTGAAGCAACATTCAGATTCATCAATAAAAATGGTAAAGACAGAAGAACGAAAGAAGAAACTCCCAAAACGAGATGGTTTGAGCTTCAATCTTCAATCTCCAGCTTCACTTTGCTTCAAAATGTCTTCTTAGCTTCTCCCCTAGCCTCTACTCACTTGGAACCACACAATAATGACCCAGAATGTCCAGAATGACGGCTACTCGACTCTCCAACACATATGAAGCCTCAAACCCTCGAAAAATTCTGAAAACAAAACGCTGCGTTCAGTTAATTCGAATTGCACCGCGGCTCAGCGTTTTGCGCCGCGGCGAGGTTGAGTTCTGTCTGACTGAGGGTCGTGGCAATGACATGTTACGCCGCAGCAAGACTCGGTTCTGTGAGCTTCGGAGTGGAATGCAGATTCTTCGCCTCGGTGCACACAGGTTTCGCCGCGGCGTATCTTGATTCTGTGAGACTCCATGCCGCGGCTCAGCATCTTGCGCCGAGGATTTTTGGTTCATTCGAATAGCGCCGCGGCTTTCCAACATCGCGCCTCGGCGAGTTTTGCTTCTGACTGATCTCTGGCCGCGGCGTTAACATGTTCCGCCGCGGCGCGAGTTGCACTGATCACTTTCAGCCGCGGCGTGAAATATCTTGGCCGCGGCGAGACTTGAAAAATCACCACTCTGCAGCCTTTTTCTTCTGAAACTGCTCAATACTCCTTGACACATACATCCTATATGAAAAATAAAATGTGATTAGATATCAATATACTCAAAATTAAAGTATAAATGCTGATTTTTTAAATAAGTATTGAGTATATAGCTATTCATCCTAAATATGTTCATTTTCTTTTGTGTAAGTGTCATTTGTCCTATAAATGGGGGTTAATCATCATATTTACTGAGAGAAAATATATACAATAACATGAATAGTTGGGAATTATCACTACACAATGACCACAGAGACAAAATTGATTAGTTGAGGTTATTGGTAAGTAAATTAACAAGTATCTTGGTCCCAATTTGCTTAGTTCTCATTTATATACTAACTTTAATTCAATAAATGAAGAAAGGAAAGGTGATGCATGGGCAGATGATTGTGTATGATGTTTAGACCGTTCCTTCTAGGTAAAGGGTCATAGTATTATGGATTGATTCCTTCCAATCGATTAAAGATTGCAGTAAACTACTAGGTGTTTTGTTGGGTATGGTTGGTATTGACTTTCAATTGTTTTTTCTTATTTACTTGGATTGGAGGAGTATTCCACAAAAGTACAAAGATTGCATATATAACACTGGTATTAAGGTAATAGTACATTGATTATTCATTTTTCTTAGCATATTGAGTTCATATCTTTACTAACCATTGTATTTTATCTTCCAAACTAAGTTTAATGTTGATAACATGACAAGAGATACATTTTATAGTCACTAAGAACTAGGTGGAGACATGCACGCTATAAATTGTATAAAAATGATAGGACTTATATCAAAGAGCAAATGATTCAAGAGATCCCAGATGGCATAGACAAGGATCGTTAGATATCATTTATAAACCATTGTTTTAGTGAGAAGTCTCAGGTGATCATGTTTATTTTCTGAGATATACCAATTCTTAGATGATCTTATTAATATTTTTGTTAATAATTAGGAAATTACAAAAAAAACAAAATAGAAAGAAATTAAAAAGCTTTACATGAACAAAGGCTAAGATGGTAAGTTCATTTTGGCAAAAAAGTCATTTGAATTTTAAATATAATTTAAAATATATCTTATGTTTTTTTAAATTTGTAAGAAGCTAAGTGTAGGGGTCCAATCACATTGAGAGACGAAGTTAAAGGTGTTTGTGTAAGTGTTCAAATGATGTGGGTGCCTACTTTTGATTTTGTTTATGAAAGACTTTATTTTTCAACTTATTTATTGCATTCTATTTGAATTTGCGAGAACAAATTGCTATGCTTCAATCCAAGGACTCCTCTTCTTGAAAAATTTTAACTGATGATTCATTTAATGCCTTGAGAAGCAAAGAGTATTATGGTTGAGTTTGAGGAATGGGATTTGGTGTTTGCCCATCCCAAGTGTTCAAATGTCAGGCTCATAAGAGTTCTTTAGGATCTTCTTACATAGAATTGCAAAATGAGGTTTGTCAACTTAAAGCATAAAATAGTTTAAAGAGACGAGGGAGAACGACAAGCAGAGGCCAAAAATATTGCAATTAACGAGTAACAACAACAAATGTTGCAATTGCCGAGCAACAATGATAAATGAAAGCAACTATGGCTTTCATACTTTGAAGTTTTTAAAGTACATTCTCACAAGGGCTTGCAACTGTACAAGATTGATGGGTAATTTTTTAAATTTTTATTTTACTTGAACCATGCAAATGAGTTTTTTTATTTTTGTTTTTAATTTCTTACTAATAATATTTTGTTTTAAATTTTAAGGACTCAGTGATTGAGACAATGAGTACCCACCTGCTAATAATAGACATTCCCTATAAAAATGGGCATATTGTTTACATAAACTTTATAATTACATTTTTATTGACTTATTTGTAGATTAATAGAATATAAACTTATTTATAATTTTAATAGCATATGGTTATTGTTATTGAAAGTTAGTTGTCGTTGTTGGATTTATTGTTGAAAATTGTTAATAGAAATTGATTGCTTGATATATTGGTTAAAAATTGTCATCATAAATTTGTTGGAAAAAAAATTGGATAGAGCAATCTATTTTAAAATAATAAAAAATGGAAGTAATGGTTAAAACTACCACATAAAAATATGTATATAGTCTAGCCACAGCCACTATAACCATGGCTAGAGCCTAATATAAACAAGATTATAATAATTATGCCTAAGTTGTTTCCTACCCACGGTTACAGTAACCATGGCTAAGTTGTCTCCTAATCACAGTTACAAAAAACTATTATTAAGATGTGGTATATCTATGGTTATTGAAATTGTGGCTAGAACACAACCTAGTCATAATTTTACCAATAATTCTAAAACTGTGATTAAAACCTTTGTGATGGATGGTTTTATTATTAATTTCTCAATCATAACTGAACAACTTAACTATGGCTAAGACCAAAGTGAAATCTACTTTTTTTTTTTTGTAGTTTGTCACCTTTAAGGGGTTAAGATAATACAAATGTCCAATTTAGACATTTTGACATATGCCCATGAAAAAAAAAAAAAAGAACATATTAACTATGTTAATAATGTCACCTTGAACTATGTCCCAGAATTGATGATAAAATTTGGCATGGAATCCATTTGAACCCAAGCATTTTCCCCCTTAATCTAAAAAACAGCCTCATCAATTTTCTAAATCTAAACAGATTTAAACTTGGGCCTAACATTTTGGTCAACGCTTAAATTTACGTCTATCCTACTAAGCCTAAGAACCCCATAAGTTAGTTTGATTTGGGTGTGGCTTGAACCAGCCTATCAAGAAAATTCATCATTTTTATTCATATTATATATATATATATATATATATATATATATATATATATATATATATATATATATATATATAATTTTTCAATAAATATATGATTTATTTTGAGAAAAATACCCTTATTTATAAAATAATTACTTAATTGACTATAGATTAATTTTTTTTACATGAAAAGTTTTATTTATTTGTCAAATATCTTATATCCAGTTAACTTAGTTTTTTTTCCAAACATAGTTTGAGCCAAATTTTATTTCCATAATATGAACATGAGTCAATCCTAGATTCTATCCATGGCTCTGGGACGCTTGTGAAGACTCTTACTTGGCCTTTAAATAAAATATCTGAATTAAAGTGGTCCTAAGCTCAACACTTAAAAGCCTAATGAATTTTAACCAAGCTAAGCTCAGTCCAATCCGCAAAAAGGTGTATGCATATGAATATACAATGATATGACAGTTGACGTATGCAACTGAAATAAGTGAAAAAAAAAATCATATTATTATACTAATTAATAGCAATTACTTAAGGATCAAACAATCCTACAGTGAGGTTACTTAAAAAATTATACTTTCTATTTAACTAAAATTGCAAAATAAATATGATTATTTGGTCATCAGTAAAGTTAGCCTTTCATTGTATGAAAACAAACAAATAATTCTAATCAAATGGTACAATAAGGAGTTGAAAACTGATGACATGGATCATATCACAGAGGATTTGCAATAGTCTTCTTGTCTCAATGTTACGCAATTATATATCCAAAACCCTCTTCTCTTAACCAAAACTGATAGTTTAGTCAAGTGGTGGCTGGAAAATCAAACCTTATTTGCTGCCTCTTAGTTTATCAATTTTCTGTCAAGGTTCGCATATATGTAATTAAAAAAGTTCATTGGTAAGGGTTTGGATATTTTGATCTCATATTTTATACATCTTATATATTATTATACATATTAATATATAAAATAACGAAATATTCAAGATTTTATGTTTGGCGTGAAAAATGAAAGTTTTCATAAAACAAAAATAAAGTGGCATATCATAATAGTTAACAAGATTAACAAGAGTGTGATCTAAAATTTTCATAGTTATCACTTGTTATATTATGACAACTTAATATTTTAAATGATATTTATCATTTTGAATATCAATATACTAGGCGCAGATATGTTGGATGCCCACTGATTCATATATAAAACATTAGTTTAAAGACAATGGTGCACAGCTGCATTCTTTTTGCTCTCCGGCATGAAATACACAAAACTAGCAAACAATATGGACAGCCAAAATAGAAGACAGTGCAGAACTTTTCACAGAGAGATGCTAAAGATGAGAATATTAAATGAAAGAAAGTGTAGAACAATTATGTTTCAGAACCATGTACATCTAGGAGAGTTAAGCAATACATTTTAAATAAAAATTTAAGTTTTAGATGTGCTTTATACTTTATCCACCTTTTAAATTCAAAGACTTTTATATAGCCTAATATATTATGTTATAAAACTATTTATGTATATAAGACGTTCAGTTAATAACTTAATTTTAGTTAAAAAATTAGAGTGATAAAAGTCGAATTCTTGAACTCATGAAGATTGCACTTCTAATTGCTTCATTAAAAAGGTTCAGCTATCATAGTAAAATCGAATTCAAAAATTTGAATTGTTAGTTAAAAAGACTAATAATTAAATAAGTTTATACTTTCTAACAAAGAGAAAACTCTAGTTCCCATGCAGGATAAAATATTAAGAGCAAGATGAGGAAGTTTCAAAACTGGTAGAAAAGAATATTAAACTGAAAGCACTGAATTTGATTGCAGAGGTGGTGCAGTAGTCATGGACAGAGAAGCATATAATTATTTAGTTCCATTGATGGATTTTGGAGATAGTTTTCTTTACATTTGGTTGCTACTTCCTAAGTGGGAATGAGAATAAATAAAACAATTACAATTTGAATTAGCTATGCAGAGTGCGAAAAGCCTAAACGCAAGGAAAAGATAGAAAAACCATCCACTTTCAAGTTTCACCTTCACCTCAACTACTACTAGAATATTGGTTCTTAAAGTGGGCAATTGGGCCACTAACTTCTCTCTCCCACCCAAGATGTCTCTTCTAATACGGCAAGTACAAAATGGGTCTTATCTCCAGACATTCCTCTTACTAAACATAAGTTATTGTTGCAAATAACTAGACGGGGTCTAATAATAAAAATTGTGAATAGTTAATTAAATAAGTTTAAAATTTTGCTATAGCGTGTACAAAAGAAAAAAAGTTGTAGTCGATTTGTTAATGGCTTGTGAGCAGACTTAATCATGGCTAAGAGTATTATTTTTTTTCCATTTTGAACCAAAAAAGTTGTTATTCCTTTGGTAATAGCTTGTGAATAGATTTAATCACAGGTTTCATTTAAAATTTTATATTGTATAAATTTATTGGGTTTTAAATTCAAAACCACTGAAATTAACAGCTTTGATTCGGCTCTACTTGTGCCATTCTTCTCGTTGAGATTTTGGACGTTGTTTGGTTCACGGAATTTTAAATTTTTAAGAATAATTACATTCCCATGCGTGTGATTTTTAGGAATCATATTTTAATAAATGAAAATTTCAGTTTAGTTCATCATAAGTATTTTTGGGAATATTTTGCTACATTCTAGGAAATTTAATATTTTCACGTTTGGTTTTTATCAATACTTCAAAATTACAGATCTTATTTTATTATTATTTTATAATTTACTCACTATTTTATTTACATATTAAATAATATTATATATATTATTTTTATTTATTATATTTATTTATTATATTAATTTTGTTTATTTATTATATATTTTTTATTATTTTATAATTTAATGTAATAATTTTATATTTATTATTTTTTGAAGTACTTTAGGATAAAAAAGGTAAAATGAAATGGTAAACATTTTCTCTTTGTGGGAATCTAACATCGTCACTCCCCCGAGGAAATGAAAATAGGAGGTTTTGTGGGAATGTTGCATTCCCGGAAATGTGATATTTTTAAAAATATTTTTTTAAAAGCTTGAACAAAATGTGAGAATGTATCATTCTCATAAAACATTCTCAAAAATTCAAAAAAAAAAAATCGCGCACCAAACATGCCCATAATATATAATGTTTCTTTATGACACAAAATGTTGTCACTCATTAAGTGTCAATTTGTCATTATACATACAGACTACTAATTAAAAAATCTCTAACCTATAAATATATAATTCATAGACATTTATCAGCAAAATACAAAGAAGTTAAACTCAGCAAGAAAAATATATTACCTAATTCGACTAATTGAGCTGAAAACTAATTCGTAGTTTGGTTCAATCTTAGTCAAACTGGTTGATTTAAGTAATTTTTCTGTTTGAAAACATAATTTCTTTTAAATTAAAAGCAAGTTATTTTAATTGGTAAGAGGAGGGTAGCATTCTATTTTTTTTCTTTATCAACTTGAGTTTTTTTTTTTTTTTGCTGAGCACTATAAAAGTAAAATTTTAAATATATCAAGTTGGTATTGAGCAACGCATCCTCATGAACACTAACATGGTTTAGAAGTGAAAATTTTTTAACATATTCTATTTGAGGAAAGCTTCTTGACCTTCAAATATATATAAAGTACAAAGTTCATATTATTATATTTTTTTTTTTTGTAAAATACACGGATTTTTTTCTAAGTTTTGTTGAAATATTTTTTTTTAATTTTCAAAACCAATACAAATTTTATCTGAATTTTGCTAAAATTATATAAATTTTTTCTAAATTTTTCTGAAATTATACAAACTTCCTTTCTATTTTAAAGAAAAGCTTATGAGTTTCAGAAAAATTCAAGTGAGATTTATATAATTTCAAAAAAATTCAAGGGAGGTTTATATAATTTTAACAAAATTCAAAGACAATTTGTGTTGGTTTTAAAAATAAAAATAAAAAAGTTTGTGTAGTTTCAACAAAATTTAAGAAAAATTTGCGCAGGTTTTGAAAATAGAAAAAATCTATAATTTTAACAAAACTCAATGGATCATGTTTATGTGTTTTACTCTTTTGTTTTTTAACAAAGGAGAAACTACAATAATTATAAAGAAAAGGCAAAAATTTATTTTTAGTATCTAAAATTTTATTCAGGTTTTGTTTATTAGTCCTAGAAAAGTATTTTGTTTCCATATAGTCCTCAAAAATTTCAAAAAGGATTTAATATATTTCTTTTTCTCAACGACAATTACTCTATAACGAAAATATTAGACCTGGCATCACATGTAGTTTTATAAGCTAAGTAAAACACTGACATGAAAGCCCCAAAGTCAACTTAAGCATACTAAATTGAGCGAATTATTCAAACTCCCACGTAGTTTATCTCTTCATCAATTTGTACATGTCTTCATATATATGTAAAATGATGTAGTTTAAATCTGAGTTGGATTTATAGGTCTTATTTAGCTCGTAAAGTCTAGTTTGATGCTACATCAAACACTTTTATTGGTAGAGTTAATGGCATTAAAAGAAAGTTAATATTAAACACTTTAATTTAAAATTTCAAGAATTATATAAATTTTTTAAACTACAACGAGTGAAACTTTAAGAAATAAAAATAGAAAGAAAGTGAAGGTGACCACGAAACTCATAATAACATTGCCAAAGAGATTAAATATCATATAATTAATCAATTCAACCAATCGAGAAAGTCTCTACCAAAAAAAAAAGTTAAATTATTAAGTGCGAGAGAAATAATTTTTCATGTATAATGTAAAAATAATTTTGAAGATTCTTTGTTCTTTATTGGCATATTATTAAGAATATCATGCAAGCCGCTTTCATGCTTGATTATCACTTACTTCTACGCTTATCGCAATAGTCTTGGGCTTTTTATTTGCATGAAGAAGGAGAAGATTTGGATTTCTTGGATTTAAGAAGAGGAGAAGGAGGAAGCAGTGGTCAAGAAGGATATCAAGAAGATAATGATAATGGGGTAGCAGTAAAAAAAATGAAACTTTTTTTTCACATCATTTATGGCTAATGATTTAAGTGGAGTTAGTTATTAGGAAAAAAAAATGAAACATTTAGAAAAGACGAAAGACAAAATTGAGTCATAATATGTTTGGGACGAAATTGAATTCCATCCTAAACTTAAGGGATGAAAAAGTGCTTTTGCCTATGAATTTATTCTGTTTCGTATCATTCTTTGATTATATGCGTCTCCGTGCGTGTCCTAACTCATGAGTTTAAGGTCCGTCTTTTGTTGTTGCCAATGCAGACCATGTAAGATGATGCTTAGAGATGTTAAAATACGAACTAAACTTAGATCAGTCCATTTAACATATCAATTAGGTGGACTGGATTTGTCTACCCTTTAAACATATTTTATAATAAAATCATTTTTTTTGCTGATCTACTTGATCTATCTATTAAAGGGGCTAGCTCCATAATTTAGGGTAGGTATATCCTATACCCAGGATCAAAAGAAGCTTAAAATGTGTTGTTAATAATTCACAGAAATATCGCGTCCAAAGCCTTTTCCTTTTTGTAGCAGAGACAAGATAGCTTCATGTGCAGGAAATCATGACCATTAACAAGATCCAACGGAGGCAGTCCAGCCACATCACCCTTTTCTGCTTTTTGTCAATTTATAATTTTTTTCCTTCTTTCTTCGTCTTTGACTAGTTGGACTTTTACACTCTCCTATTCTCTCTCCTCTGCCTACTCATCTCTGCTCGGCGATGCCGCATCCAGCCGCCTTTCTCTTTTATTCTCTTTCTTTGTTTTTCAGAGTTCATTCACACGCAGAAGCCGAAGAAGAAACCCTTCTTTGCTGGCAATGTTTTCGACGTCTCCGAAGATATCTCAGGTTGCCAACTCCAAGTAATTCCATCCCGGTCACCACCTCCGGCCGTGTCCCTGACGCCGGTGCATCACCATCGGAGCAAATGTCCAGGCCTACATTAATTGGACTCGTTATAGGGACTGTGTTTGGCCGGCCACCTATGACAATTATGCTAATTGATGACCCTCATAATCTCTTTATTTATTAATTTGAAATCAATGACATGCTGAACCATTGATGTTACGTCTTCTTGCTCCGGGACCGATGGGTCCTAGCTACCCCCTCCTTCTCCCAGTTAGACAGCAATATACTTTATGTTATTACACAATGGCTGCACAAGAAAGTTGTTAGTATAAAATAAATTCGAGCCGTGTACAAGGACACTGTCCTTGAGAGATATTCCGCCACAAGACGGCACTCCCCAGGATTGAACGGATTCTTCTGCGATGTCGCAGGAAAGCAGAACAACGGAGATAAGAACTCAGGGACGAAGAGGAGAGGAGAGGAGAGAGCAACTCGAATGTTGTCCGGAGCTGTGGTGTGTGGAACTCAAAGAGCAACACGGTATTTATAGGCACATAAAATAATGAGACGTTGGACCAAATTGAATTATATTAATGAGGGCGTTTCTGAACGTTGGGCGGTTTCCGACATGAAGATTAATAACCATTATATCAGATAATAAAAATAAGAAAACGGATTAATAATTGCCGGTAAATGATGAGTAACGTTCAGAAACGTTCACATAATGAACTCATAACCGAAGCCTTAAATTTGTGAGTTTTCCGGAAAGCTATTTGAAAATATTTAATTTTCAAAATTTAAATTCCGGCAATGGTAAAAATGTCCAACACCGCGTATATTTTGCGCACAGGGGGGGCAAATCGCCGAATTTCAATTGAGCTCGGCTATGTTGGCCCAGCTTTGTGTGCGCGCGAGCCCACTCTCCTCCTAGACCCATTTTGCTCTTCCATAATCACATGTTATTATTTATACCCTTTGGCCTTCCTTTATTTGAGCAATGTGGGACTTCTCTTTTTCTCTTCCCTTTTGACACACACACACAATTCTCTAACAATCCCCCACATGTGTGTCAAAAGACCATTATCATCTGAGTTATACATATGGGTTTAAACATTTCGAATATGGTGTCTTACGGACTATGAACCATTCCTAGACTAATAAAGCTTAGTATACACAATTGTAGGTGAAGCTTATAGTTTCTATGAACCAACAATTTTCGTTGTATACTAGAGGCCTTAAGAGTCAATTTATACCCCCACAATTTCCGTTGTTATCGCAGTTTTGCGCTTTAAATTACGGCCTTGCGCGTGCCTGGTTTTAATGAATGCTCTAGAGATTTTTGCCATGATCTCATAGGAGCGGCCCCACTCCACATTCATATAGGTGATTTCATCAAGTGTGACTGCAATGATCACACCATCCATAAGGAATATGAAATCATTAAGAGCTTTTGCTCAGCCTCGCCAACAATGCATTCTAACACTTTTCCTCATATCATAGGAATGGACTAAAATAATCAAGTGTTAACAGAATTAACAAACGACTTGTTTTTACCCATATGAACCTCCTTCATGGAATCACCAATCACAGAGGTTGGGTTACCATCACTGTTAATTTTCAAACTGGCTTAAGTCCCATTCCCCTTGATGTTTCCAAAATTTGTTTCTTCCCTAAAGGTTTAGTTAGGGGGTCTGCCAGATTTAATTCTGACCTTACAAAATCGATCGATATAACTCCATTTTTCAACAGCTGTCTTATAATATTATGTCTTAAACGTATGTGCCTACTTTTGCCATTGTAGGTCTTATTTTTAGTAACGGCTATCGCCGATTGACTATCACAATGTAATGACACTGATGGTGTTGGTTTTTCACTTAATGGAATATTTGCCAAGAAGTTTTTCAACCACTCAGCCTCATTACTAGCCAACTCTAGAGCAATGAACTCTGAATCCATAGTGGATCTCGCTATAATATTTTGTTGAGCTGATTTTCAGGTTACTGCACCACCACCAAGAGTGAATACATAGCCACTAGTGGATTTGGTATCTTCTGAATCTGAGATCCAGTTAGCATCACTGTACCCTTCTAATACAGCGGGAAATCCATTATAACATATACCATAATTCATGGTACTTTTCAGATAACTCATTAATCTGTCCAAAGCTAACCAATGTTCACTACTTGGACAGTGAGTATATCTACTCAGTCTACACACAACATATGCTATATCAGGTCGGGTGTAATTCATTAAATGCAACAGACTCCCAATAATCTGTGCATATGTAGATTGAGCTACCGAATCACCCTTATTTTTAACTAATTTGGTGCTAGCATCATAAGGAGTGTTTACAGGTATTTTTTCAAAGAATCCAAATTTTTTAAGAATTTTTTCAACATAATGTTCTTGAAATAGTAAAATACCATTTTCACTTCTTATGATCTTAACACCTAATATCACCTTTGCTTCACCCATATCCTTCATATCAAATTTAGAAGAAAGAAACCTTTTAGTTTCTATTACAACATTTATACTTGTACCAAAAATGAGCATATCATCAACATATAAACAGATAATCACACAATCATCATTCACAATTTTTGTATAAACACATCTTTCTACTTCAACAGTGGAAAATCCATCACTTGTTAAGACTTGATCAAGTTTTTCATGCCATTGTTTCGGTGCTTGTTTCAATCCATATAATGATTTAACAAGTTTACAAACTTTATTTTCTTGTCCAGGAACAACACACCCTTCAGGTTGTATCATGTAAATTTCTTCTTCTAAATCACCATTTAAAAAGGCAGTTTTAACATCCATTTGATGAATAAAAAGCTTGTAAACTGAAGCTAAAGCAATCAAAATTCTAATAGAAGAAATTCTTGTTACTGGAGAAAAAATATCAAAATAATCAATATTTTGTTTTTGAGTAAATCCTTTAGCTACTAGCCTCGCTTTATATTTATCAATAGATCCATCAGGATTATATTTCTTTTTAAAAATCCATTTGCAACCAATAGGTCTTGCTCCCAGAGGCAAGTCTGCTAAAACCCAAGTTTTGTTTTGATTTAGCGAATCTATTTCAGTTTTAATTGCTTCTTTCCAAAGATGAGCATCAGAAGATGAGATTGCTTCAGAAAAATTTGATGGCTCATCTTGTAACATAAAAGTATAAAAATCATTTCCAAAAGAAGTTTCTTTTCTTTGTCTTTTGCTTCTCCTTAAATTTTCAACAAAATTTTCACTTTCATTTACTTTAGATGAAGAAGGCAAATTTTCAGCTGTTTGAGACATATGCTGAATTTTTAATGGAAAAGTATGTTCAAAAAATTCTGCATCTTTAGTTTCAATAATAATGTTATGATCAAGAACATCACTTTTCAAAACTAGAAATCTATATGATGCACTATGTTCAGCATATCCAATAAACATGCAATCAAAAGTTTTAGAACCAATTTTTCTCTTTTTAGGATCAGGTAATAAAACCTTTGCAAGACACCCCCACACTTTCAAATATTTTAAGTTTAGTGTGTACCCTTTCCATAATTCATAAGGTGTCTTATTTAGTTTCTTATAAGGAATCCTATTTTGTAAAAAACATGCAGATAACAAAGTTTCACCCCATAAATTATCTGGTGCAGAAGAACTTACAAGCATAGCATTCATCATTTCTTTTAAAGTTCTATTTTTCCTTTCTGCTATTCCATTTGATTCAGGTGAATATGGAGGAGTTACTTCGTGAATGATTCCTTCTTTTTCACAAAAGTCATTAAATAAAACAAATTCTCCTCCTCTATCTGACCTAACCCTTTTAATCTTTTTATTTAATTGATTTTCTACCTCAGCTTTATATAAAAGAAATTTATCAAAAGCTTCATCTTTATTTCTCAATAAATAAACTTTAGTATATCTAGAAAAATCATCAATAAAAGTTGCAAAATACTTTTTGCCACCTCTTGTCATAGTTTGTTTTAAATCACCTAAATCAGTATGTATTAAGCTAAGCAATTCAGTTTCTCTTTCTACAGGAAAATGAGACTTTTTGGTTAATTTAGCTTCTACACAAATTTCACATTTGTTTAGAGAATCATTTTTAATTTCAGAAATTAAACCAAGGTTTTGCATTTTCTTTAAATATGACCTACTAACATGTCCTAATCGAGCATGCCATATATCAAAAGTATCAATCATAAAGACAGGCAAGTAAGCAGAAGATGATGTATTTTCATTCATATTTGCAATGTTGAGTATAAACAGCCCCTGAGTACAATAGCCCTTCCCTACAAATACATTATTCTTTGTCATTACGATCTTATCAGATTCAAATGACACTTTAACCCCAGCTTTGCTTAATAGAGCTACAGAAATTAAATTGGCTCTAACATCAGGCACATGAAGAACATCACTAAGTGATAAAGTTTTTCCAGATGTGAGTTTCAGTTCAACCTTTCCTTTTCCTAGAACTTTTGCAGTTCGGGAATCAGCAAGGTAAACACGGTCTTCTCCTTCTTTGGTAGGATTATAGGAGGCAAACATCTCACGATTTGCACAAATGTGTCGGGTAGCCCCAGAGTCTACCACCCATTTTTTCACATCGGATACTAAGAGAGCTTGAGAAATGACCGCTACAATGATTTCATTTTCTTCATCTCCTTGAACCAGATTGGCCCTAGGAGGATTGTCATTTCTAGCCCTCTTTCTGTATTGAGCAGCATGGTGGCCTGATTTTCCACAAACAAAGCAACTCCCTTTCTTTTTGAATTTGGGGTTAGAACTCTTGGGCTTGTAGTCAGGTTTTGTTTTAGATTCATTCCTCTTAGCATATTGCTTTGTCTCCACCAAATTTGCTTTTGAGGTCATCTCTTTGCCTTTTGCAGCTTGCATCTCTTTTCGATTTGTGTCCTCAATAATGATGTGAGTGATTAGGTCTGACAATGGCAATTGCTTTTGTTTATGTTTCAGTTGTTGTTTGTAGTCCTTCCATGATTCAGGCAGCTTCTCAATCAAAATTCCAGCAACAAACTCGTCAGGTAGGTTGATTTTTTCCGCCCTCAACTCTTCTAGCAGCTTATGGTACTCGTTAATTTGCAACTTAATATCCTTGTCCTCGGTCATCTCCCATCTATAGTAATTTCCAACAACGAACTTTTGCTTCCCAACGTCCTTAGCAGTATATTTGGCAATTAACGATTCCCAAATTTTGCTTGCTTCCTTGTACACATAGTAAACATCGAAGAGATCATTAGACAAAGTGTTAATGATGGTATTTCGGCATACCTTGTTGGCATATTCCCAAGCAACCCTTTGATTTTGGTCAACATCTAACGAAGGTTCAGATTGTGTGAGCGCAGCAGCAACTCCATATAGGTCCAAGATTGAGTAAACACGTTCTTGCCACCTTCGGAAGTTTTTGCCATCGAACATTTCAATTTTTGAAATATCCGATGGTGGCCTAGACAGTGGCATCGGAGGTAGTGTGAACGGGGCACCGGTAGGGCCATCGGAAGTAGGAGCATTGTTTTGTGACTCCATATCTCTCAAGATTGTTATTACACAAAGGCTGCACAAGAAAGTTGTTAGTATAAAATAAATTTGAGTCGTGTACAAGGACACTGTCCTTGAGAGATATTCCGCCACAAGACGGCACTCCCCAGGATTGAACGGATTCTTCTGCGATGTCGCAGGAAAGCAGAACAACGGAGATAAGAACTCAGGGACGAAGAGGAGAGGAGAGGAGAGAGCAGCTCGAATGTTGTCCGGAGCTGTGGTGTGTGGAACTCAAAGAGCAACACGGTATTTATAGGCACATAAAATAATGAGACGTTGGACCAAATTGAATTATATTAATGAGGGCGTTTCTGAACGTTGGGCAGTTTCCGACATGAAGATTAATAACCATTATATCAGATAATAAAAATAAGAAAACGGATTAATAATTGCCGGTAAATGATGAGTAACGTTCAGAAACGTTCACATAATGAATTCATAACCGAAGCCTTAAATTTGTGAGTTTTTCGGAAAGCTATTTGAAAATATTTAATTTTCAAAATTTAAATTCCGGCAATGGTAAAAATGTCCAACACCGCGTATATTTTACGCGCAGGGGGGCAAATCGCCGAATTTCAACTGAGCTCGGCTATGTTGGCCCAGCTTTGTGTGCGCGCGAGCCCACTCTCCTCCTAGACCCATTTTGCTCTTCCATAATCACATGTTATTATTTATACCCTTTGGCCTTCCTTTATTTGAGCAATGTGGGACTTCTCTTTTTCTCTTCCCTTTTGACACACACACACAATTCTCTAACACTTTATAGATCTTGCCAGAAGCTTAGACTTGACTTTAGGGGCTTCTTATTAGCGAGGGAGCAGGTAAACAACCTGCTCCTTAATCCATTGATGAGATAGTTCATAGATACTTCGTGGGCGGGTTAGGCCTTGGAGTTGGCAAGATTCCCTGGCGCACCGGGCCAGGTAATCTTTCAACGGCTCATTCTTCTCTTGGAGGGAGTAGGCTATCCTTTCAAGTGTTCGGCATGTGGCGAAGTAATTGAGGTCTAAGAAGTAAGAACTAAAGCATGGCATCTTTTTTCAAAGTTGAGGGAAAGGTCTCGCACATGACTTGGTTTGACGTCCCTGCAAATAGCAGGGAGGATCGGAAGGAGTTAATGTAAACCTGAGGTTTGAACGTCCCATCGTAATGATCTAGAGCTCTGGATGTCTTGAGTTTGAGCACGTCTGTAGCAGCAAATCGTATCCCCAGTTAGTGGCTGACCAGCCTTGGGTTTTTTGCGATGACTTCCTTCCCTTAAGATTGGGGTGGATCGGGATGGCGTGTAGTTTTGTTGTTTTGGCCAGCATTTGTGTGATTCTCCGATTCTCTCTTCCCTGAGCCATTAATGCATGGAGTCTCTACCTTCGCTTTGAGTTTCCTCGTCTCTATGAAGGTAGCGCAGCCCCTTCTACATTCAAGAAAGAGGAGATGATGTCCTTGTATGGCAAACACTAGTTGGAACCATGGTAATCTTCCTCACGATCTACGTTGTCCATTCTTATATGCTTGCCATTCCTTACGCTTCTTCTTTCTTCATTTTCCTCGCGTGTGCTACTTCTTCTACATTGAGGTCCTCAAGGTTAAGAGCGATTCCCCCATCTGTAGCACCTTGAACTGGAGAGTTTTCTACTGCTGGTATTACTGCGTGTACATTCCTTCCAAGCGCGCTGGTACCAACGGTGGAACTGGTGACACTTCGGGCTTGCATAGTGTGGCAAATTTTTTAAAATTTATTATATCTTTGTAATTATTATTTCATAATATTTTATTATTTTTTAAAATAAAAGTACAAAGATCATATTTATTCATAAAATTACTCTTTTTAATCTCTAAACAACCGTATTCCTATCTAAAACGTAATTCATAACTCTAGGTCGTGTTTCAATTTTATGAGTAGGGATTCCCTTTTTGCAACACTAACAAGAGATGGTCTAATTGGCCTAAAATAGGTTTCTATTTTTTTAAGGTTATAAAATGTAAGTATAACAATAAAAATTATAATTATGAAGTCAATAATTTTAATTATAAAGAAAATTTTTAAAAATATATATACTTTAAAGTTTTTAATTACAATCAAAATATTTTAAAATATAATTTTTTATCTTACAATTATAATTTTTATTTTTATATTTACATTTTATAACCTATTAAAAAAAAGCCCTTTTTAGATCAATTGAATATCCTCATTTTAACAGCTCGTATGGTACGCAAAAACCCTTTTTTGTACCCTTTCCCTTGTCCTACCAAACGGGCCATAATGTCTCCAATGTTAGGCAAAAGCATTGAGCTTCAAAGGGCATGGTTACCTATAGTTGGGCTGGGTTTGAACTCCATCAACGCTGTTATTGGGCTCATAGTGTTAATGGGCTTGGCTTGCCCAAATAGATATATTCATCTGTTACCTTCGTTCACTTAATTTAAAAGAACAAATTATTGAATCTGTTATCATTATTTTAGAATAAATTATCAATAACTTTAACTAAAACCAGTTATACTTAGTAATAATAGGTCCTTGCAGAATTATTATTTTTTAATTCTGAGTTCTTATTTATAATTCTTTCAAAAAAATAAAAAAATTCAATTTAAGATAAACTTAAATCTCAAGTTAAACTTAACACCTAAAAATTACTGACAATGATTTCTTACTCGGGCTCCTCACAAATAAACTGGCTGTCTTTAACTTAAAATTAACCCCATAAAAATTTTAAGGCAAGCAGAAAGGGACCGCAAAAAATTTGAAAGAAAAAAAAAACTGTTTTCTAATACCTAAAGGCATGTTTGATTTTATTCTAATTTTAATGTTTCTAAAATAGATATTTTTTAAAATAAATTTTGAAAACAACAAAATTAAAAAATATCTGTTTGAATCGTTATTTTAAAAAATACTATTTTCTGTTTTTTCTTTGATTTTGCAAAATAAAAGTTAATAAAATATTTAAAAAATATTTTGATTTTTTGTTTTCTAAAATACATTTCTATTTTTATGTTTTACAAAACACTTTATAAAAGAATATATTATCAAATAAGTTTTTTTATTTTTTTTAATTCTTAAAAACAGAAAACTATTTTAAAA
Organism: Erythrophleum fordii; assembly: GCA_032878935.1. Taxonomy (NCBI): domain Eukaryota; kingdom Viridiplantae; phylum Streptophyta; class Magnoliopsida; order Fabales; family Fabaceae; genus Erythrophleum; species Erythrophleum fordii. Next base: position 7,960,666 of record JAVQMF010000029.1, read on the forward strand.
ATAGAAAATCAAACAAGCTTTAAATCTTCTGTAAGCCTTTGTTTCATATTTTTGATATTTTCTTTGTTTTAGTTTGTCTCCAATCTTCTGATTTAATGTTAATTTTGTCTTGATCAACAGTTTCTTAATACAAATAACCAATGTTTTTAAAATTGAACCGGTCATTGAACCGATGAAGTCACTGGTTCACAGTTCATTGGTCGAACCGTGGTTGAACCGTGGTCGAACCGGTAATAATTAAATATATATTTTTAAATTTTATATATTAAAATTTTAATATAACAAATAAATATGAGTAAATTTTAAATATCTAATTATTAACTCAATATTTTTTAAAATATTTGAGAGATTATTTTTTAATTAAAAAATAAAAACTACTTATAATTAAAAGTTAATAGTATTTAATATTAAATTTTTAGATTTTTAAATTGTATTAAAATTCTATTTATCATCAAACAATAATAATTTTAGTCAAACATTTTTATATTTAAGAGAAATACTATTAGGAGATGAGATATAATGAAAAGAAAACATAAAAAATAATCAAGTATATGTTTTTTATTTATTTTATATTATAAATTTTTTAATTTTTTTATATTTCAATCTACTCTTCTTTTTAGTATTTTCTATTTTTAATTTGTCAAATTTCTTTAACATAAACTATCCTATTATATAAGAAAATTTAAAAAAAAAAAAAATGGGACTGACTGGTTCAAACCGGTTTTCAACCGATTCGATTTGACCGGTTCTGCTAGTTTTTGACCGGTTCTCTGCTTGACCGATTTTTTGGGATTAACCGGATCGGACAAGGGACCGATTCCTGATCGAACCAGCCAGTCTGGTCCGATTTTTTAATCAATGCAAATAACTACATTTGTTCATGTATCTAACATATGTTAGTTGGCCAAAAGAAAAAAAGAATTGCATCTACGTTTTTTTCTCAGAATTTGATACACAAGCAAATTTTACTAATTTCATGTAATTAACCTACTAGCTAATATTATATTAACTTAAGCTAGCTTCAAGTAATTCAATTATTTCTTAAAAAAAAGTTCCTTGATTATTTGTATACTGAATTAACACAATAATTTTCTATATTATTAATATCTTTGTTTTTCTTAGTGATCGATAGAATTTTGATAAATTTATTTGAATTTCATAACATAAATAATAATTATAGGCTATATTAATCTGTTCATCCTCACACTTTCGGTCAATTTTTTATTTTGTCTTTGCAATTTAAGAGTTTATAATTAATTTTTTATAATTTAAAAAAATTAATTTAATCTTACCATTAATTTTTTGTTAATATACTATTAAATTTTGTTAACATAACTAATCACATGCTATTAATAAACATAACTCATACAAACCAGCTTCAATTACTTAATCTAAGTAACATTACATGTTACACAAATGAATGAATTTCACTTTATCATTTCTTTTTATTCTTTTTAATGGCATAAATAATATATATTCAAAGTGCTAAAGTGGCAAATAGTTAACCACATTAACTAAATTTAACAGTATATTAATGCCAATCTAGTAATAAGGATTAGCACAACAATTTTAAAATTATAGAAACCAAATTATAAACTTGAAAATTAAAATTTTTGAGATTGACTTCTTATAGTAGTCAAAGCTTCATGTAAATTAAGCATGTAAATATACATATAATTTAAGTTGTATAAATTATTATAATTTTTATTTATTAATTAAAAATAAGATTTTAAAGCAAACAAATAAATAATTAAACATTCAAAACAAAAATGATTGAATGAACATAATTTACTATGTTGAGCATAAAGGAGATTTATGTGTTTTTCTATGTGTCTATACACAAATGCTAATATAGAAATCATAATAAGTAGTAGAAAGGGCCAATTTCTCCCATGCCAAACTCTTCCATTTTGTTCAAGGTGCCATGGGGCAATGATACTAACCCAGAAAATCAAATTGGATCACGTGGATTTTTACTTGGCACATGCGCGCCCTTTCGGACTTGCCCGCGGGCAAGCCGTGAAAGAAAACACCATCTTAACCACAAAAAATAATAGAATAGTATCAAAGGAGTCTGTTGCATCTTGATACTGACCATAAACTTCAAAAATTTTGGTTCTATTTCTACAGAGCTCCAAATAAGGTTCTCTTAGTGGCTATGAAAATGTTATGATCTATAATTTATGCTTGTAAAATTTCATTGCTCAATTCAATCAAAATTGTATCTAAAACTTGACAAAGCAAATTTTTGGTAAGGATAAATATTCAAAATTATTTTGATTGGTCAAATCATCACTATTTAACAATAACAATAATAATAATAATAATAATAATAATAATAATAATAATAATATTATTATTATTATTATTATTATTATTATTATTATTATTATTATTATTATTATTATTATTATTATTATTATTATTATTATTGTGTGATCATGTGTGGTTTGAATCAATTTGCAGGTGCAACTCAACAAAATTTCCTTAATTTAAGAACATAACTAAGCTTGTTAAGAAAGCCTAAAAGAACAACTTTTTCTTTTAAAAAAAAAATTATAGCAATATGTCATAATTTGCAAAGACAAATTAATGGATAAAATTGAACAAATTATCATGGTACCTTGTTTCCATCTAGTGTGTGTCACACCCTAAGCGATAAGGAGGTGATCGACACTGAGAGTAGAGTAAAGCTCAAGTCTGTAAGCCTTACAAACACTACCATGGTTGAAGAGATCATTTTAATGACACAACACATAGAATATTACTTCGTCCAATTCATATATATTGTCTTATTATATCAATAGAAGTATCATTAGCCTTTATAAAAATTTCAACAGAATTTCTTTTAAAATTTAGACATCTCAAATTTCTAAAACGGCTAAAAAAATCAATCATAACAATAAGGAAATTTCCTGCTTTCAACCATCAACAATCAAACCAAAAAAACAAAGAAAATTAAGGGAGGGGGATCTTGCCTGTGCAAGTGGAGTTACATCTCAAGTACTTTATAATTATCATTCAAAAATTCGTTACAACAAAACAATCACCCCCTCTCAATTCAAAAAGAATAGGATTCATCACTACAATGCCTCTGAAATTAGGATGAAGGAGGCAGGTTGGGTCCAATACCACTATTTGAAAAGATGAAATTAAAAGAATGAGTTGAGAACTCAATGAGTAAATAACAAAATACCAAAATAGAAAGTACCAAACTCATATCCCAAACAAAAGCCAAGAAATGTAGAAATCAATTTATCATATCAAATAACAAAAATTCCCTATAGACAAGCCTGGGGGGAAGGAAGCTATACCTTGTTGCAGCTCCTTACCCTTTCAATGGTAATTACACCTAACAGGTAGCTCCTTTTCCATCTACCTCTACATATTATAATTTGCATAAAATTCTGAGGGCAGTTATACCTTGTTGGCAACTCCTTACTCTTTTAAGGATGGTTACACCTAATGGATAGCTTCTTTTTTCACCTAAACTTCCTCTCTCTTATCCAGTTGCACTTAGGCCATTTGATAGTGTACCCATCTATGAATTCTTGTTAAACATTTCAATTTGGCTGTTAGGTCTAAGTGGCTTGTATCCAACGTGAGTTATATGTATGATGTTAGTAATAGTTAAGTATTTATACTTTAGTTAGTTAAGGATTTGATTTAAGAAGAAACAATAGAATACCTACTTAAATAAATAAACAACCAATATTCAATTATACTAAATGCTCCCATGACCAATCTAGGATATTAAAAAATACTGCAAAATGAAAATCTATTACCTATATTTATATGTACATTATATATGTATATATGCATATAATTATGTTCATTATATATATATATATATGGTTAGTTTATAAATCCAATCTAGAAGTTATGGCCACAATAGTTATAAAATCAGACTTTGACTTATCGAGTAACATAACCACCCTGAAAGCACTTACCTCATTTACATTTGTACAAGGTGTTGAACATCTACATCAATCGTAACGCTATATTATCAACTCAAGCATTCATACAATAGGAAATTTAGGAGTTCATTTCACCTAACCATGCATAATTTATTTAAGTAAAATTTAACTAACATTATCCTAGGCTCCTAAAAGACATAGGAACCTAATAAACAAATTTCAATCTGTTATCTACTCATCAATGGTATTGATTATTACTATGGCACTCGTTCCTCTTTCTAAGACTAACGCCCTTCAATATTAATATCCGCAAAGTTTCCTATCAATATTCATAATTCACCAAATCATCACTTAGGCTTATATTAGTAATTTTTAACATCAATTTCATTCATTAATTACAAATTAACTAAGAGTCCTACTTTTAAGCGTTATCATTTATCCCTTGATTAGCCCATGAACTTAGATTGTCTCATTTAGCTACTAATCTAAAATTTGATCTCAAAAATTACCTCAAGGGACCAAGAATTGAAAATTGGTGTACAAGTAACACAATTGGAAGCTTCCCTTCAAAAAACCTTAATTTTTTTGAGCTATACTCAACCGATACAAAGAGGAAGAGAATAAGCAATGTTCCAAGCCTCATTAAAGATGGGATGAACCGAATTAGGAGGAGAAAGGTAAGAGTCCAAAAATTAACCAACAAAATTGAAGAAAAATGGACATAGAATGATGGAAAGGCTTACCATAATCCAAGACACAATACAACCACCTTCACAAACCTCCACACGGCAAACAGACAGCAGGGATGCTTTGGGTGGGCCATACAACACCAGCAATGACCACACGATGCACTACAAAAAAAAAACTTTTTAGTCGCCACCAAAAGTCACAAAGTCGCCATTAATAGTCTTTGGTGGCTATATTTTAGTCGTCGCAAAGTGGTTGGAGAAAGTCTAGTCGTAGATGGTTTCGGTGGCGATAAAAGAAGTCGTCGCTAAAACATCACTTTCAATGGCGACTATAGTCACCACTGAATATATATAAAGTTGCCACAAAAACATGATATGCTATTGGGATTCACCACTAAAATAGAATTTTAGTGGCGACTTTAGTAAAAGTTATTTTTTGTGACAATTTTAATAGTTGCCACTAAAAATACGATTTTAGTGGTAATGTTTGTCGCCACTAAAAATGTCTTTTCAGTGGCAATTACTAAATGTCATCACTAAAAGCCCATTTACTAATCAAATATTTTCAGTGACAACCTTTGATAGTCGCCACAGTAAATTATGTTCAGTGTCCACTATAGTTGCCACAGAAAGTTAATCTTCAATGACAAATTTAAAAAGTTGCCACTAAAAGTATATATATTTTTAATATTAATTTTAAAATTCTAAAATAAATATCTATTAACAAATCCATCAAACCTTTCAAAATATATATCATTACCATAAAAAGATTTGTAAATACATATAAGATTCATTGTCAAATATGTCCTAGCATAAGTATTTGGAGTATCATCATTACATAAAGATAAAATACAAGAACAATACTAGATATAAATAATACATTTATTTTCAACTATTTTTAGTATCGCCAATCCTTGTATTAGTACTTGGAGCATTTGTAGCTATGTTTGGCATTTGTCCCTGTTTTGAAAAAAAATAAACAAATTAATACACATTAAAACAAATTTTAGTCTAAATTTTTCGTGAACATAAAGAAAACTTAACTACAATATATTGTGCCATTATGTTGCTTTAAAAAGAAGCAAAAATATAACAAATAAGAAATATTAAAGAAACATTATCAAGTCCTTATCATTAATTAAATATGAAATAGATATGTTGAGAAAATAGCACAATAACATTTCTTGCTCATGGAAAGTTTACATAATACCAAGTGTAAATGTATAGGGCAAACAATTGCTTCCTCCAACCAAAATAAAAAAGTGTTAAATCTACCTATTTCAAAATTGCTTATGTGACTATGATAATTAGTAATTGAGTTTATTACAATTCGTGAATTTTAAATCATGCAAGATTTTATACCAAGGAACCCAAACATGGAGAATGTTCTTTAGATTGCATAGTTTAAAGTCAACAAAGAGAATAAGGAAAAGAATAGCAAAAAAAATGGGCACAAAAACATTGAATTACAATTCATAGACCAAGAAAATAGATTGTACACTTGCAATGACAGCTTGAATCTAATTTCAAATCATGTATGTCTTACATATCATAATACTTTATATTGAACACCAATATATGAAAAAATTAGATTAGGTGACACATTTTAATTTCTTCGAACATCTTATGTAAAACGCAAATAAGTGACAAAGAATATATGCTCGAGAGTTCATTAAAAACTCCACACTATACCAAAATCTTGAGAGGAATCCATTACAAGAACAATGAAATTATTACAATTTATTTACATAGAAAAAAATCACGCAAAAAGGGGTGTAAAAAAAATCTATTGCAACATTATATTCAAAGTGATTGTGGATTTCACTAAACTAATAGGAAACCCAATGCCTGACATTTTGGCCATATTACCCACTCATTCAACCATGCTACCACATCATTTCTTTTTTTGTTTTTGTTTCTTTCTTGGATGAAAATTAAAGAAAAGTGAAATGCAAAGCAATTCACCCAAAGCCCATATTTCAACTATCATATAATCAATGTCTGGAAAAGTTCATGTGTAGTCAATCTTATTCCACTATTGGGTGTAACTTATAAAAGTAACATAACAGTCTATCAAAATACATCATAGAAGCAACATGTACTTGTTGAATGATTCATGATTCTTTGTCTTCTATATGAGGTTCAATAATTTAGAACCTAACTTTTTTAGTTGTTTTTAACATTCCCAATTGTATTCATTCACCAGTCTGCTAGGTTAGGTGTGAGAGAATTGTTTGCATTTAATGTGATTATACAGATGAACATGGATTGAGATATTACATCATGAACAAAGGTCACCTTATAAGTTTGCTTCTTCGAAATGTTTAAATTACACTTGTTTTATATTATATAAAAATATATACAATTGTTTAAATTAAAATATACACAAAATAATTTAAAAATAAAATTAATTTTTTATTAAAAATATAACTTATCAAAACATTTTTAAATTTTATTTTGATATTATTGATTTTATATTAAGAATCATAAATTAAATTTATTGTAAATTTATAAAATTGATTATGATTTATATAAAATATAAATATAAAGCATATTACCAACTAGAACACACATATAATCATATAACCATCTGCACAAATCACATCAAGAAAGCATTGAAAGCCAAATAGGCTCACCTTTGTGCTTCAATTTGAAATGAAGACAAGAACTAGCTTCTTGGCTGTCAAATAACTTCTTTTTCAATTCTTTTGTATTGATAAGCTCAGATGGTGGCTACTTTTCTCTATTGTGCCACACAATTCCTTCTCTTTCTCCTTTTTACTCTGCTTTCTAATTTTCCTGCATCCCATGTAACAAATTGTAGCATAAGTTCAGTAACCTATAATTCATCCTAAATTTAAAATACGGTAAGTGCATGAATGACAATATAATAATAAAGTTATATTTAACTATATTTTCATTCATTATTCCTTTAAATTGAATGAAATTTTAATAATTTACCTGTAGAATGATTATATATCATAAAAATGATGTCTTCATATGAGATTGATGCTTCAAATGAAGTAAGTTTAAGCAAAAAAGGAACAAAAATGCTTAAAGAAAGAGAAAATATTATTTGAAAAAAAATATTCATGGTAATTTCCAAGACCGGGTTGCAACAACTTACATGGGAACCTGACCATCCCCTATCCCTTTAGTACAAGGAAAGGCTATTATGGAGATGGTAATTTCCTTACAAGCTACAACGCTTCGCCTGACAACCCATAGCAAATTTATCAACCACAAATATTCAAGTTCTCAACATCTCCCCGGGCACTTTGAGTTGCATGTCTCTGCTTGGGTTGCTTATGATTGCTATTATCCTAACAAAGACAATGATAGGGTGAGAACTTCCTTTGGGCTTAAGAAGTTTGCCATTTCCAATACCAAAAAAGAAGACTACATAAAACTCCAAATTAGAGCACGACACATAGTACACAGGTAGTTTTTGTTATATATATATATATATATATATATGGTAAGTCCAAGTACCCACATTAGTATCAAAACACTTTTTGGTATGGCCCTTGTCATGAATTAATAAAGTAGCACAAGACATAAATCATAACTTTTCGAGGAAAAAGCTAATGCGATTCAGATCAACAGGGTAAGTAAAGGAAAAGTTAAAATGAGTAATAAACTAACAGTTGCTATTTGTTTTTATTAGTAAGCATGTGGGGTTTTATCATGAAATCCAAATAGAATCCTGAATAACTTAAAACTTAGTGAACCCTACATGTCATTAACCCATGAAACCATGACCACCTCAAACAAGAAGCATTGTACCTCTTATCATTCAAAGAAGAAGCCACAAAACTAAAACAGAGCATCTTATTAAAAGAGGATAAAATAGAAATCTATGGCATGAAATTTTTACCGTGATTTATGGCACAACTGAAGTAAGACTTCCCTTTCACAACAGACCTTGGAAGTACCCTTAAATAAGGCTCTTTGACTGAAGCCAATAAAGATGAAGAAGAATAAAGATTTTGGGGTTTTATAGATTCTAGGGTTTTAGGATGGGGAAATGAGTTTTACCATTTACTGGAGCATGATCTTCAAATTGGATGAATAATCAATAACGGCGTGTGCAAGATGAAGCAATGCATATCATCTAAGGCCATCTAGTGTGGGAGGGATGAAGACAAGGGGATGGAGCATCGCGCTATAGTATTTCGATATTTTAGAGTTTGGGGGGAAGAAATGCTAAAATGAAGTTTAGAAAAAGCTACAATCAACGCGCTGGTATATCATTTGCGAATAAAATATGATTTCTTTAAGACGACGACCCTAACTATTGGCTGCCATTAGAGCATGGATATGTCAGACTTTGGCTTAGCGTACTAAAAAGCTTATTGTATCAAGTAGATTTTTAAAAATGATAAGATTAAGTGATTTTTTTTTAAAAAATTACTATTAATTCGTTTTTAATAAAAACATAATATGTGGGAATTTTTATCATTCATATATTGATTCTTTATTAAAAGAAAGCTTATTTGTCATAATTTCAAATGTAAAATTTGATAATAAATACTTAATTAAATATTATTAGTATTTTATTAAATTTTTTCATTGTAGTTAATCATATATTATTTTAAATATTTGAATGTATATGATTTACATTAATTAAACAACTTAACATACAAATATGTTGCATTACGTAATATATACATATATTATTTAAATTAATTTTATTATTTATTTTTTTCTATTTCTAATCATGCATGTTTAAAATATTAAAATAATATATGATGGTCACATATCAAAATTTAATAAAATATTGTTAAAAATTTAATAAGAGAGATTAAATTAAAAAAATTAAAATTATAAAAACCAATTTACAAATTAGTTAAACAAATCAAGATATTTATAAGAAAAAATAATTAAAATTTCAAGTTAAAAATAATTTGTATTAAAAAATTTTAAAATTTAAAATTATTGTAAAAGATTTTAAAACAAAAAATTTTAACTTGCTATCTTGAACTATAGTACTTTTCCATGTAATTTAAATTTTTAATTTTTAAATTCTTTAAAATAATTTTTAAAATTTAAGATTTATAGCCTTCAATTTAAAATTCCTAATTCTAATTTTTCCAATTTGTAATACATAGGGCATTTTATCCTATGTACTTGTTTCACATGTTCATGCTTCTTTCTTTTTGGATTACAAATAAATTATAAAAATACACTTATTCATCTTTATTTTTATTTTTATTTTTATTTTTATGTTTAATCATTTAATATAAATAGAATGTTAATAACTTAATTGATTTAAAGTAGTTGAAAAATAATGTCTATAATAATTATTAATAAATAGTATAATAAATTTGGGTAAAAAAATTATTTAATATAAATATAATATAAATTAAAAATACAATAAATTATATTTCTGATGGTTATTAATAAATAATCTCTAATAGTTTGTAGGAATTAATTTAGTAAATGTTTATAATATTTAGAATTAATAATAAATAGTAGATACATTTATTGTTAATAGATATTTATAATATTTTTATAATGTATGTAAATAATATATAATGTATTAGCCACGTTGGGGAGCATGCCACCATGATTTGCGACAGACCCATGGTAGAAAGGCACTATTCACATATTGAATTAAATTTTTATCAAAATTTCATACATTTTATCATAAGTTTGTCACAATTTTTTCCTACAATAATTTTTGTCGCTTATTCTGTCGAAGTTTTCCAACAGAATTATGGTAAGAAATATTTTTCTCAATTTAATTTAATTTTTAAAGTTAATAAATTTACAAATATTTATAAATTTATTTTTAAAAAACATAGTTTATTAATAACTAAATAATTATATATTTTTATTTTATCTTGTTAAAAATTATTTTACATATATTTAGTATAATAATTAATAAATGCACTGGTATAAAAATTTTTAAAAATAGAACTGATCAAAATTAATAATAATAAGCAAAGGTTTGTTTAATAATGCCAAAAACTTGAAATTTATAAAAAGAAATGAAAAAATTGGTGGAGTTAGCAAGTTTGATTCGCGTGCCTAATTTCTTACCATCTTTTGAGTCTATTAACAATGTAATTTTATTACATTCATGGCATCTAATTTTGCTACCCAATATATTATAACTTAATATATATATATATATATATATATATATATATAAAATTAAATTAAGTTAATATATATTATTAAATTTTGGTATGTATATATTATATACAATAAACGAATATACATATATATACACACACACATTATAAGTTAATAAATAGTGAAATTTATTGAATAAATATATAATATGTAATATTATATAAGTTATGAAATAAAAATATTAAATTTAAATAAAATAGGAAAAAATATCTAATACAAATTTAATTACATATATTATATTACATAAAATTTGTAAAATTTAACAATTATCTTCATTCTCATTGATATTATCATCTGTATTCTCATTATCTAAATGAGAAATATCTAGTCTATAAAAGGAACTTGGCCCAATATCATCTTAATGTTGTTGTTGTGAAAGATGTTGAACAATACTCCTGAATTCATCTAATTCTTGCCGAAACTGTTCAATTTGTAATCTTTGTTCTTCAAGTTGGGCATCATGAGTTTGTTGAGCCAAAGTTATAAATTCATTTCTCACAATTTCTTAGATATACAAAGAGTGAGAATATGATGGATATTGAGTATCAGTATATCCAGACATAGGATTTCCTAATATATTATTAGACATACTTTCAATATCATAAATTGAACCTTTTTTTTTTCCTCCAGCAACCTATAGCCATAAATCTAATTCTGAAATACTCTCTCCTCTGCGTTCACATAAATTTTTAAGACCTATATGTTCATCCTGAAAAGTAAATAACAAAATAAGTAAAAATTTTATAAATAAAATTATAATTACAAATATAAATTAAAAATAAAATCATAATTACATAAATAGTTTGAGATTTTCTATCAATCCAAACTCCTTTATGTTAATGAGTTTTCAAAAAGACCTCAGAATATCTTGGTGGCCTTTCTAATTCTCGTGCCTGCAAAATAAAAATTAATATTAATAGATAAATATACATTTAAAATTATAAATATCTGGATGTGTTTCATCTGGAGGAAATATAGCTCTAACATCACTTGCGTATCTCTTCTCATAATCTGGCACTTTGTATTTAAAACCAGATATTAGATTTCCTTCTATTTCGTGTGACATATTTCCAAGACCATAGATCATTCCTCCACTCTTTCTTCCTCCAGATACTTGCATCCAAAGATTTATTTCTTCAGATAATTGTTGTGAAGATATTGATTCCATAAAAGGAATATTTATAGTATTTGGATCTATACTTTTAAGCTTGATATACTCATTCTGAAAAAAAAAAATCATAAAAAATGAATTAACATATTATTGATGAATAAAAAATAAAATTAATTCTAAAAAAATCATAAAACATAAATTAGTAAATATTATTGATAAATGAAAATTAAAAATATATTGAATATAAAATTATTCTTACAAATATAGTTTCTGATTTTTTATCAATCTATTTGCCATTTTTACAATGGGTACGATAGTGAAGTTCGGCTGGAGTTGGTGCTCTGCCTAATTGATTATTTTTTAAGCTCCTCCTAATAATAACTTGCTGAAACAATACCTCCAACATGAAGAGATGGATTAGAACTAGAGCTAGATGCTTTATTTTTTTCACTTCTTTGTTGGAATTGTAGACTATTCCAACTATTACATAATTTATCCCATATATCTTCTCTAATCCAGCTTGGCTTTTTTCCTTGACTTCATACATATCCAATTAAGTTCTTCAATTTGTTCTTGACATGATGCAAAAATACTTGATAAACTTTATGATTTCGTTCTGGAATCCAACAATAAAATTTTTGCAAGAATAAATTTTTTCACTTATTTTTTATTACAAATATCTCAATTTATACCTATATTTATAATATAACATTAAATTGTACTCCAAACTCATTAAATCATAATTGTCTTTCAGGAACTTCTGAAAGACAATTATATGGACCATTATAATTGTATTGTATAATGGCAAAAATATATTCTCCAATAATCCAACCATCTGGTATAAATCTGATTGAAAAATAAATTAAATTTATTTTAATTAAATTTGCATATAACTAAAATACATGGTAAATAGATGTTAGAAAAAGAAATAATTAATAAAAATATTACTCTGTTTCGTTTGTTCTGATTAACTTTTTCTCAACTTCACATCCTTGCCAAACTTGAAGATAAAGAGATTCACCTTGTGATATTTTTCCTGACATTTAAAAAATATATATAAATATTATTAATTTATATTATATATTCTTATCTATATATAAAAATTATTTGTAGGCATAAATAAACTCCCTCCTTCATGTTGCTTCATCGTGTAGGCATCATAGTTTCATTTGCTGCTTCACATCGATCATTTGATTTGATATATACTCAACTATAAAGCATTTAATTTGAAACTTATTATAATAATAAAATTAAATAAGAATAATAAGTAAGAATATCACTTACCTTTGAAATATAAGAAAGAATGCGAGAGAAGATAAGAAAAGAAGCATAAGAAAGAAATCTGAATATGAGGATTGAAAAAAAAAAGGAGAAGATATGGAATATATATAAGGATATAAAATATATGTAAACTTAAAAAAAATAAATATCTTAAACTAAAAATATCTTTCATCCTTATCTTTTAAATAAAAAAAAATATATATCATTTCAATCCTTCACATAAAGGGTGAAACATAATGTGACAAAATGCACTTCACCCTCCACGTGAAAGGTGTCCATGTGAAAAGGGTGTTTGATGTGAGAGACACCTTTCACGTGAAGGGTATTTTTTCTAAAATAATTTTTAATTTATATTATATTTATATAATTATAATTTATATATAATTATATAAATAAAATATATATATGTAATTAATAAAAAATTTATAAATATTGATAATATATTTTGTACTAATTTATTTATTAATATTATACTATTAAATGAATATATATGAATATATTAATTAATTTATTTTTATTTAATTTACGCATGATATAAAAAGGTTTTAAATTAAATTGACATAAACAATAATATCCTTATAAAATAAAATAAATCGATGATACTTAAAAATTTATTATTTTAACATAATAAAAAGATTAAAAAATATAAATATTACCAAATAAATAACGTTTTCTTTATATCACCTAAATTATTATTACCACCACAATTTTTAATTTTCATTTATAAATCTAAACTAATAATATTTCTGTAAAATAAAGCAATTATTTACATTCAATAAATTACATAAATATTTCATACATATATTATTAAATTATATATATATATATATACCTTTTATTCTTTGAGCAAATAAATCTCCGCAATGAGCAAATTTCACCAAAATAAATATCAACAATAATTAATGTAATTTGAAATAGTATAGTAAAACTAAAGAAAATTTAGATTTAAGAAGAGAGTAAAATAAAGTGGTTGAGATATAAAAGGAGAGGATAAAATAGGGTGGAAAGAGAGGATAAGTTAAATGAAAATATCATGATATATATATATATATATATAACAGGAATATATAATGGCTATCTAAAAGCTGTTTTTTTTTTTAACGACTCCTTTCAAATATATATATACACACACACACATACAAGGAAAAATATACATATAAATATAAACAATATCATTATTATTATATAATATATAATTCATTATTACATTATATTGTATTATTTAATTTATAAACAATGTATTATTATAATAATATTATAACCTTTTATATTTTTTAATAACAAATAATAGAAGAAAATAAATTTATTTTAAACTTATCCATATTTTTTTAAAAAAAATTATTTTTAAAATTATCTATATTTTATTTATATATTTATTACATTATAATATACTTATAATTCATATTAAAAATGACTTAAATTAAATTATTTTAAATTTATTATATATATAAAGTAATATATACATCAAGTAATATATATATATATATAAACACCGAAGTGACTTTTGGTGCCAACCAATTAGTTATTGCCTATAGTCTTATGCGTAGTCTCCCAGACACAACATACCTAATAAAGGGACCAAAGTTGCTACCCAATGTGACTTTTTAGTAGTAATCAATTAGTCATCACATGCATACAATATTTAAGAAGGGGCCTTTAATGGTGACATTCAATAATTGTCACCCAAACCCACTTTTGGTGGCAACTATATATTTGCTACCAATATTATCACAATAAGCATTACTTAAAGTTTCTTTTGTTAGCAACTACTTAGTTGCAAGCAAATCTCACTCACAACATGCTTGAGACAAGAGACTCTTGGTACCATCTTTTAATAATCGCTACAAAAAGTCATTTTTAGTGGCAACTAGTTAGTTGCTATCAATATTATTATTCACAAAAAAATTGGATGGGAGACTTTTCGTGGCAATTTTCCATAGTCGCCACCAATATCATCACAAGCTAACCCCTCTTATAGAATACTTGAAAGTGATACCTTTCGTGATGACTTTCAATGTCGCCACTAAAAGTTACCAAAAGTGGCAACTATTTAGTCATCACCAACTGACTCATAAGTTGGCCCTACTTATATGATACCTGGTAATGAGACTTTTGTTGACGACTTTTAGTAGTCGCCACTAAAGGTCAAAATTTAAGAGATTAATTTTTAAGTTTGTATCTAAAAGTCAATATTTAGTGGCAACTGTTGAAAGTCGCCACTGAAAGTGAATCTTTTGGTAACAACTTTTATAGTTGCCACAAAAAATGAGATTTTTTGTAGTGATGGATAGGAAATTGTAGCAGCCACAGGAGATGGCGCACGAGACAAGGAAAAAGAGAATGATTCTGCCACAATAGAAGGACGAGCAACACGTAGGGAAAAAGGAAATTAAAAAAATGGAAGAAGGGAAAAGAGAAAAAGAAAAAGAATATAATTTTTTAATTTTTTAATTCTCCCTTTCTCTCTTTTTTTTGTTATTTTATTCATTTTATTATTTATTATATATATATAATCATTTTTTTAAGTTATTACAATGTGAGGGAAAAAAGAATATGCAAAGTCACTCATTATTTAAAAGAACTAAACTTAAGGTATTATTCTTTATATTTTTTTATTAAGTTCTTCAATCAAAATACAATATATATATATATATAGGTCTTTAATAAAAATAAAACAAGTTTAGGATTAATTAGAGATTTATACAATTATTTGCAAAAAAGTATACACTTATTATATTTTACTTAATTAATCATATACTTATCATATTTTAATTAAAACTTGATAATAAAGATATAAGTAGTTACATGTAAATTTTTTTCCTATTTAAAATTAGGGTCATATTCCATTGATATATAGATTTTTGCTGTCTAACCCCAGAAGCTTTTCAACTGTTTGTTGGTCCCCTTTTTCCAAACAAAGTAAATATTTAGAACTAACGAAAGATAGATTAAAGAGGAAGCAAAAAGGAGGGCTACAATTGGCTGTTTTGTTCATAGGCTGAAAATTAATTTTGGTCCATAAATTATAAGACTAAAGTTATTAACAGTTTGAAGGATGTGTATTCTTGCATGCATATATGTACCTATTTTTCACCGCCATTGCATTATTTTTTTGGGTCTTTAACCATGCTTCCTGAAACAATGATTTGTGCATAAGCATGATTAGTATTGTTTAAACTTAGTCGCAGATCTTAAATGTTTATCATTAGATTCTTCAATAGTTATGTGAAATTTTAAAATCGAAAATATAATGCTTTATTATGAGTTGTAAAAAAGATAGTTCATGTGTTATATTTTTATTTAAAAAGTTGATAATTTTGTTTACAAAGATTGTCTAAACCTTGCCCATTAATATTTCCAAAGATTCTTAGCTGTTTCTTTCTTACTCTAAGATATTAAAGTGGATTCAGTAACGGATAATTTTTTCATACTTTTTTGTTGGTCAAATTTAAAAAATATTATATATAAGTAAAAAAATTTAAAGTATAGAAAGAATTATTTCATCTGAATACTTAGCCCAATTTGAATCTTGTGAAGTAAGAGATTTCTCTTACTCAAAAAGGATTTAAAATTTTCTCTTTACTATTAATTATGTTTTGCTATCTTTTAAATAATGCTAATTAATATATTAAACATGTAATAATTAAGTGGTGCATGTACAATTAGTTTTTCTCCTCCCAATGCCAACATCCATGACCCAAAAAACAAAAAAAAACAAAAAATCCTAACGTTATTAAGGTAAGACTGAATGCAATCATAATCACACAATAATTTATAAGTTTCGACTTTAAAAATAAAAAAGTTAAACTGAAACCTTCACTCAAATAGAGTAACATTTGCTAATTGTGATTAATATTGTCAAACAGGTTAGTTCGACCCGTCATAAGTTAACTAAATGATTGGAGTAGGCGGGCCAATTTGTTAATCAGCCATACAAAAGTTTATACTTACTCATTTTAACCCGTGGGTTAGTTTCTTATCATATATACTTTTAAATTTTTTTTGTAAATTAAAAGAATATTTTCAAATTAAATAATGATAAATTTTTCATATAAAATGTGTTAACACAATAGTAGATAATACTAGATATGTATATTTAGAAAAATAATTTCATAAAACATGAAAAATAACACCGCAATTTTAGGGTTAAACAAATCATAAATGAGTAGTCAATTTAATTCATTTTTCTTTTATTTTTTATTTGTTTACTTTTTTATGTGCCCATCGTTCTACACCAAGTTATGAATTAAACAAGCCACCTTATTAAAGAAAAGAAAGTAAAAGAATTAAACAAGTTATAAATAAACATATCTATTCAAGTTATTTAAGTTCACTTGTAAAAAAGAAAAGATAAAAACAAAATAAAACGGAAAAAAAAAAGAGAATATATGTGCCCAATTGATGAATTGAACGAGTCGGCAGTGGACTTTGCCCCGTTTTAATATGATTGCAGTAGCGTTATTATATTATGCTGTTTCAGAGACTTGGGGTTTGTCACCTGTAGATTGCATGATCTATTAACTTCAACTTAATAACGTTCCACTTGCAGCATATGTGGACATGTTCTTTTTGCAAAGGATGGCAATGGGGCATATTAGGGCAGGGTTTTTTGGTTTTATTATCTGTCTTCTTTTTATTTACTTATAATTTGCTTTATACTAGCTTCATATCTTGCAGATATTTTTTTAAAATTATTTTTCTATATCTAAAACCTGCAAAGATCAGGGTGTGATGGGGTAAAGCAGGACAAAATACTTATTTACAATAAATCTAAAAAATGTAGACTGCAAGATACAATATTAAAGTAGATAAATAAAATAACAAAATAGATGGTTTTATTTTTTAATAAATGATTATATAATGTTATATTAAAATTTAAATAAAATTAAATAGTTGACCAAATAACAAATACTTATGTCTTTTTGATAAAACAATAAAATTATATATATATATATATAAATTAAATGGCAGTTTAGGACAAAAAACAAATCAGAACATATGCCCTAATCTCGCTCCAAACCCAAATATTTTTATTTGTGTTTATCCTAAATTTGTTTAGATATTTAATTAACTACTAAATTATTCACTCCGAAGAGATCCAGATAGGTTAATTGAAGTAGATTGGATCCCTAACTTTTTTATTTTTTGCGTCTTTCATTGCCTTTTTTGGGTATTTAAGTAAAGTATTATTCAAATTAGTTTGTAGGTAACTTGAATAGAAGAAGGAAACATTTCAGATTTGGCCTGTTGGGCTACAACCTTATTTACGCCCCATTTGGCGACACGAAGACATTTCATTTATATAATTTATGTAATAATTATTATATTTTTATAATTATTATTTTATTTATTAAATTATCATTTTAATTATTAAATTATCTTTTTAAAATAAATGATAAAAAATTTATTTTTTATTTCATTTAATCTTATTTATCTATTTATTATATTTTTTTTATCTATATATCTTTTAACCCAACGGTCTTAGACTCCGGCAAAAGTTCAGGTTCAATTTTAAAACATCACAGGAACTTTAACTTTAAAAATTGAACTGAACCTGAATCGTGCAACCCCGATTTGTTCACCCTGAACTTGAAGTAACTCCCAGATTGGATCAAAAGAAGCCATTTCTAGGAATTCACAATCACAACAACTTTCTGCTGTTTTTAAGTCAGAGCATGAAGTGATTTAGGTCAACCTGAGAATGTCACATACTGGGATATTCGTTGTTGTAGTGTGGGGATAGAGAGAAATGGAGATCAAGAGAGAGAAAACATGTGAAGGGAAGCTTTTGCTCCCATCTTGACAGCTGTATCTGCAACCCCAGAGCATATATATAGCTGCAATGACCTCTCTCTCTCTCTTCTCCATGCCCATGCCTTGTGCTTTACCTTTCATTTATGAGGTCTCTCTCCATTTTCTGTATTGCAATTAACCCCTTCAACTCTAGACAGCTTGAGGTCCCCCTGATCTCGATCATGTGTATTGTCCCACATGTTTGGCATCTAAGAAGCATCCATACGTGTATACAAATTAAGTACGATATAATATGATAATGTGAAATATAATAATTTTAAAAATTTTAAGATATAAACACCAAGTATGTATAGTTATATATATATGTATAACATATTAACACATAAAATAATTGAGTTTTTTTTTTTTGACTTTTAGGAGTCAGGCTTCCAACTACATAGAATATATTTGGTCAAAATTGACTGTTTTTTCTCGAGTTTTACCTGTTACCAATTTTATTTATGAAAATAAGAAATTATAGATGTGAAGACAAAAATTTTAACTGTAAAAAAAAATTTAAAACTTTGATCTTCATAAGTACAATTTTTATTTTCATAAATAAAATTTGTAACATTTAAAACTCAAAAAAATTAAAAATGACCAATTTTGGCGAAATTCAACCTCCGTAGGTGGAAGCACCACTCTAGAGGATCTATTCAGACAAATATTATCAATGAATCAAGTACATATATAGATAATTACAAAACAAAAATTATGTATTTTTCTTGAACAACTAATTAGTACGTACAAAGAACTATTAAAAGTTATATTTGACCATATTCTTGGTTATGTTGGGGCTGGGTTTTCCCCAAAAAAATAAATAGGACCAACTCAAATTATTTATTTATTTTTAATAGTGGAGTCTGAGCCTGCCCGGCCCGAATAAATATATACTCAAACAGAAAGTCTAGATTGATAAAATTACTTATTTATTTAAGAAAAAATTGAGATTTAAATAATTTATAAAATATTAAACACTTTTAGGCATCAAACATTTTTAAAAACTGTTACATTATACTACTTTTAATATCATTATAAGAGATTTTTTTTGAGATTTGATTTGATCTAAAATATAAGAAACAAATTACTAATATTTGGTTATTAATTAAAATATTCTAATTATACCCTTTATTAAATGAATTTTTTAAATTATGAGTAATAGTTGTCATTAATTTCAAAAAAAATATATACAAATAAAATAGGAGTATTCTTAAAAAATAAATTTTATTTGAAACAAAATTAAGAAATTTAATTATTTTTAATCAACTTTTTAAATTCTCATGAATTAGTTATTTATTTTTTATATATGAAACTAGAGGTAGTATATTTTTACAAAAAAAAAAACAAATTAAATAAGTATATCCAATAATCAACAATAATAATTAAAAAAAGAAAATTGGACTAAGCTTAATCTCACTTTGACACCTATATATATATATATATATATATATTTATTAAGTCACGCTTGATTGGTTTACTTGGCCTATGATCAAATTTAATAAAATTCACTTAAATAAATGTGTCAATGGTTCATCACTCAAAATATTTAGTTTACTAAGTTTTTATTGATTTCTTACATTAATACATTACAATGGATGCAAAAAAATATCGATTTTGACAATTTTTTTACTGCCAATTTGGCAAACCTCGATGGCTTTCTACATTGGCTTGGCATTTATGTGAACACGAACGATTGAGCAACCACAAACTGAGATTTTGGGTGTGCATGCATGTGAAAATAATAAGAGACAGAAACCAGCTTGACTTGGAACTTCTTTAATTTGTTTGCATTTATGGTGTGTTGGAAGCAGGCATGATCTAATTTGCCACTGCCAATCTCGTGAACAATTAAATAATATAAGGAGAGCTTCTTTTTTTGTCAATTAATTAATGTCTACTGCGCAAAAGAGCACATTAAAAGAAAGAAACTTCCTTTGATTGATAGGAAAGACTCTTAAAACATGTAGCATCACGTACGTGCTTGTTGCGTTTTACACCATAAATAGCTTATTTACCAGGAAGGCAAGAAAGTTGTCCGTTGTAAATAAGGATATTAAAATGTGATGCGTAGTTGGGTTTAAGAATTTGGTAACAGATCATAGTTCTTTCAATTTTTTTTTTACAAAAAATTATCTCAGTTCTAGATTTGATTTACAATTTATACATATTATCATATATATTTTTATCACATCACACTAGAAATAAAAATTATAAAAAGAAGTACAAATACTTGGCTAAACACAGGAGAAAATGTAGGCATAGATTTTAAGGGTCTATTATTAAGTTCTTTAATAAAAATATGATAAGCGAAGATATTTTTAATTTTTTATAACTCAATACTATTTGATTAAGTTTGTGAATATATTTTATTTACGTGTTATATTTTAACTGAAAATCAATAACAAACGTTTAAAATAACTTTACTTAAATTTTGTCTTGTATTTATCTATATCTTAACCAGAAAAGAGTAACTAATTTGAGGTAAGTAAACCCTAGATTACTTTCTCCTTTTAATTTTCTAAGAATAGCAACAAGTCCCCATAGCATCAACGGGATCCCTTTGTAGTGTTTTCTTCTCCCTTCTCTTCCTTTTTCTTCCCTTTTTTTTTTTTTTGGTATTTTATGAATAAATATTTTCACATCAATCTTTCTATTGTAGATATGACAAATATTTAGCTCTTTTTTTTTGTTTTCTTTGCGAATTCTTTTTTTTTTCGGTCTTATCTAATTTTCCAATTTACCGTTTATAATAGATCTAAAAGTTTTCCAAAGTTTCGTTCCATCCAAGTAGTGGCAAATTTAAAAAAATTTTATATCTCTACCCTAAAGTTTATGCTTCCTTCTAGGTACGGAGTCTTTGGTTTGTTCTTATTTTTGAAGCTTATATTGCTGGGGAATTTGAAGGATCTTATATGTAATGAGAACATAAATTTCTGTTGCAGCACTGAGCATGGGAATAGATTTTGATCTCAAACAATGGATCAACAGAGCTTTAATCCGCCCCTTAGTTCAACAAGAAAATTTTGGATGTTTTATGTTAGCATTAGATGTGACAATTTTATATGTGTTGTTCGGTTTTATTTAGCGAGATAAATTTATTTCGTTTCCTTTTGTTTTTCTTTTTTCAAAAATAAAATAAATTACTCTCGCTTCTATTTAAGATGAACTAATATACTTGATATTTTGTTTCAAAAATTACATTATGTTTAACATTTGATATATATATATATATATATATATATATATATATATATATATATATATATATATATTGTAGAAACGTTTCTTTCAATTTACATTTTGCTAATAAAATTTATTTTCTATAAATATAAAATTATAATTTTATTTTTAATGTGACAGTAAACATAATTATATAATTTTAACTTTGAAAGAAACATATATCATATAAAAAATTAATTTTACTAACAAAAGATACATTAAAATTTTTTTGCATATATATATATAGGGAGTCAAGTATAATTTTTAAAACAAAAATATAAAGTATAATTTATCAAAAAATTTTAAGAGATCAATATAATTTATTCAAATAATAATATATTTTTATATCTGAAAGCTAAGATAGTTATTTAATCTCGTTTATCAGATAAAATCAATCTATTTGTATTAATCATAAAAAGAAATCTGAGATCAGGCCGTGCAGATTTTTCACTGCCTTGAAGGGTAAAGGAAGATGCTTTGTCTTCATAGAAAACTCAAAATATGCTGGAGGTATATTCTTCCAAGATAATTCTTAAAGAGACAACACATTAATTAATAACTTTTGTACAGGTGGAGCCCTGATAGCATCACGCATAGCTAGCAACGCAACCAGAGACAAGCTAGCATTAAGGGAAGATGAGATTTAAAGATTCAGATTTTATAAAAATTTGTAATAAAAAAATTTAAAAATTAAAATTATTATTGAGTTTTTAAAAACTTACTAGATTTTAAAAAAAAAACTTATTATTAAATTTTAAGAAGTTATAATTTAAATACTCTTGGTAATAACTTTCTCAAATTTAATAATAAATTTTAGTAATTTTAGTGTTTAAGAATAATTTTTATTTTTAAGATTTTTTTATTATAAATTTTACAAAACTTAAATCTTTAAATGCAATTTCCCCTAATATTAACGAGACATTAGCGTGCTGCTTTTCCTTCTCGCTTGAGGGCCCATCCATTCCCTCTTCAAAATGATAAGAACCCCTTATTTATGTGTTTCCAACACCATCTTGGTCCTTACATAGGGTTATTACATTTCAATTATATATGGAGTATGCTCATTCATTCACATACATTGTTATTTTATTTTATTTTTTATAAAATATTTTTATATAATAATATAAAAATTAAAATTATATTAGTATTTTATAAGAGTTAACAAAATAAAAGTAGTGTGATATGATGTATATATATATATATATAAGATATCACTCAAAATGATACTGATTTATGTTACCTTAGGATATTTGGAAAGATGGAATCAATCATATTGAATAATACCAAATATCTAAGATATATTAAAATTAGAATGATGCTCCACTAGACGCTTCCTTTCGTCTTGAATTTCACTTAACGATAATAATAATAGCAACAACAACAATATCTAAATGTTTGCCTTTTTTTATTGGTAACTTAATAAAATTAAATTACTAAAGAGAGAAGTACATGAAAAAAATTATAAGTCAAATAATTTGTCACATGTTGATTAATTTTAGCAACATCAACCTTTGAAATTAACAACAAAATTGTCCATTTCTATTTTATCAACGGATTAGCATAGCCATTGCTAAATTGCTAAAATGTAGCAAGGCTTATTTTAGCTAATGATTTAGCAATGACGTTATCCGTTGCTGATTATGATTAGCAAAGATCATTTGCCCATTAGCAACGGATTATTCCGTTGCTAAATGACCTTTTTTTTTTTAAGTAGTATTATCAGAGAGTCCAAAAAATAGGAACACAACATAATGAGAAAAAAAAAATGCTAAGAAAATAAAACCAACATAGAATACGAATAGAACTACAAGGGACTGGGATCGTAAGTGTTTATCAACAATAATTGGGTAATATTACCAAATTCAAATGTTAATATATTGTTTTCAATTAGACTTATACCTAGAACAATTATTCAAGAAAATACTACAAAACTTTTAGAAATTTTGTTAAATAAAATAATATTTGCAGTGTTATATAAATATAGTTTTATGCTTCATAAAAAAAAACATTTTAACTTCAAAATGCTCTTCTAAATTGTTCATTAAACTATTATGTTCTTGAGTGATTGTGTGTATTTTTTCAATGTATTGTTTTTATGCATTATATGAATATTATGTTGTCATAGCATGAGTATTTATGTAGTAAAATTATTGATGTTAATATAAATAATAATTTTTCATATATTACTCATTTAAATTCAAATTTATTTGTAAATTTAAAAAGAAGAAAGTTAAGATATTGTTAATAAGTTAATTTAATTTAAAAATTTTGAAAAAATATTTTATTTAAATAATATACTATAAAAATATAAATTATTTTAATAAGATATACAAAAAACTTTAGGAATTTTTTTTTTGTCTTCTCCAAGATGCTCGCTTAACTCACTTCATTTGACATACATAAAATTAGAAGTGTAAATAGAAATAGAAAATAAAAAAATAATTTTAAAAATAAAAAATAATTTTCTTTTTCTTACTATAAAAAAGTTATAACATGAGATAAAAATTATTAAATAATAATTATAAAAATATAATAAATATTATGCAAAACTTTTTCTTTTCTTTTGTTTCTTTCCCTTCTCTTACCAAACAAGTACCAATGAAGAATGACGTGGCAACTTGAGAAGTTAGAATTTAAATCCTTATACATGTATATCAAATGTAAAATTTCAATTTTTTCAAACAAGTTGTGCTCAAAAAAAGAAAACTTCTTTCAAACAAGCCAATGATCAAATATTTCTTAAATTGAGAGAAATAAAAAATAATAAAAAGAAAAGAAGTAAATTTTACATATATTCTTATTTTTTATTTTATTATCTTTTTATTTAAAAAACATTTTATTATTTACTTAATTGAGATAATTCAAATTCACGGTAAAACTTACTGTTTTTCTTAAACAGCATTGATACAAGGCAAATGTAACGCAAAATAGTTTGCAAATACTTTTATTATATAAATATATATATATATATATATATATAGTGGTACATTAAAGATTTCATGTGAAAGTTTGAAGGTTGATGAACTCTTCTTTTCGTTCAATACATCTTAAAGAACCGTTATTAGCAACATATACGTTAGAAATTTATGAAGGCAATATCTCATAAATAAGCTTCCTAAAAGCTTTTAAAAGCAATTAAAATGTTCTTGTTAATTTGTTTATGGTACAATGTATTTAAAGGCAGGGACACAATCAATTCCAGCAGTTAATGATATCACTACTCCAAGAAACATGTTTCTTTACGCTGTTTCTTTTTATTTTCTCTATCCTCAAATTTTCATCATCTCTCTATAAAATTAAATAACCTAACAAATTAATCAAAATAATCACATAGACAGACAGCAGAACAAAAAAGAGAAAAAAAAAAAGAAAAACTCAAATCCTTTCAACTTCTATCACCGAGGATCTTCACAACAATGCAAAAGTGTCCAAAAATAAGTACTTAAAAATATATGAAGCAATCATAAAATTTATTTCTTTTGAAAAAAAATAAAAAGCGGGTTGCCCCTTGAAATTGACCCGGTTGATATCAAGGCAAAGCGCAGCCATGGCGCGAGAACCCGAGTCGCGACCTGTCGTTGTCGAACTCCAACAAGTATCCTTGTTGCATCAGATTCCCTATCACCGAAAACCCGGATCCGACTTTTACGGGTTGGATGGCCAAGCAGAGGACCCGATTCGCCGCCTCCAAGAAGTAGTTCCTCGGTCGCGGCGACAGCACCGACTTCCCCTCCAGTCTGAAGCTCAGCTTCGGCAAGCTCGGCCTCAATACGCCGGAGACATTCACGCAGAGTTCGAAGCCCAACTTGGGCCCCACCGCCACCGTCGGAAGCTTGAGCCGCCGTCGGAACGCCGATAAGACTTGACGGTAAGCTGGCTCAGCCAGGAAGGTTAAGGTGGTGCCGGAGTCGATGACGGTGCCGCCATTGCCGAGCTTATCAATGGACCAAACGGAAGGGTTGATTGGTAATTTCGCACCGTTAATGGAGACGCCCTTGATGCCAATGTAGTAGAAGGTTGGAGATAGAGGGTTCGTTAGTAATGGCGTGTAGCTCATTCTAGGAGATTTCGAAACGGCATCGTTTTGAGGGCTGCCGCCAATGGTGAGGTAGCTCGTCGGAGGGGGGGAGATGGTGTAGTCGAGTAGACAGTAAGAGAACTTGTTACCGAATCGATGACCTAGTTGTGAAGGGAAGGAAATAGAACCTCGTCCCAAACCCATAACCCCTTGAGCTCCATTGAAGCTCGCGCCTGTAATACTCGGGCCAGAGATCCTAAACCCGCACCCGAACGCGAGATCTCCGAGCTTCGCTACCCTCCCAGAGCTGGTGCTCAACGTCGTCGTTTCCTTCGAGAAGAACCCGCTCGTTATCGAGCCGTCAACGTACGAATACTCGTATCGACACGGGCTGTGTAACAGGGTATGGTTGCACGGAGAACCGGGTTTCGGGTGGGGTACAAGCCGGCACGCTGGGTCGTAGCAATGGTGAGGCAAGAATGTAGAGGAATGGCGGGTGAGGAACGCAGATCCAGGTCGGTGGGCGGAGCAGTTTCTGCAGGCGGAGCACCTCACCCAAACGAGATCGCTGCCGGTATCGGCGACGAGGAAGAGGCTCTGCGGCGGCGACCCGATTCGGAGATCGACGAAGTACTGGCCGGAGCCCGTGGAGGCACCGGAGATGAGCGGAGATCTGACGGTGTTGCGGCGGCCGTGGAGGGTGGAGAAGAGGACGGAAAGACGGTGGGTGTCGGAGGAGAGAACTTGAGCTGGCGAGGATAAAGGATTCTTGTGGAGAAGAGGGAGCTTCAGGTAATCTTCTGGGATGCTCTTGGAGTTGCAGAAATGGACGAAGGCGAAGAAAAAGAAGAAGATATGGAAAGAGCGTGAGGAGGGAAACGCCATTGTTGGAGGCGCAATGGGTGTGAGAGTGAGAGTGGGAGTGGGCGTTAAAGGTGGAGTGTAAGGCTCCGTTTGGTTCAACGAAGGGGAGGGGAGGGGAGGGAGGGGGAGGGGAGGGAGGGGATTTAATGAGTTATGTTTGGTTGGAAGGGAGGGGAGGGGAAGGAAGGGGAGATTATTGTTTGGTTCAGGAGGAGAGGAAAAGGGAGGGGAGGGGAGGTAATTATATTTGGACAAATTTACCCTTTATATTATTTTAAATTTATTTTTTATAAAAAATTTATTTATATCAATAATTTTTTAAAAAAATTATAAATTTTAATTTTTTTTTTATTTTTTATTTCTGATAAAAAAATTATCTTAATTTTTATTAAATATTAATATATTAAAATATTAAAAAGGGTAAAAAAATAAATTACACTTTAAAAATACCCCATCCCTCTCCCCTCCCTCCCCTCCCTTTCAAAACCCCCCAATTTGGAGGGGAGCCAAATTTTTCCCTCTCCCTCCCCCTCCCTCCCCCCTCCAATTTTATCCAACCAAACACCTTATCTCCCTCCCCTCCCCTCCCCTCCAAAAACCCTCAACCAAACATAGCCTAAGAGGAGACAGAACAACGCGTTTTGGCTTGGAAAGCCGTATTTTATACGTATATGAACTGTAGCTGTATTATTTTGTAGTTGGTGTTGAGATTACTTTTATACGGTCAAGATACATTATTTTGGTAGCGGTAATTGAATTGGGGTTTATTGTCTGGTTGTCTGTTTCTGAGCGACAAGGGGATCGTTGCCCGATGTGTACCTTTGCAAAATAGTTTGGCTCTACAGACATATTTTAACCAATCATAGCGTGCCAAGTCATAAATCCAGCTGCATTTTATATATATATATATATATTTATATATCTCGAATTTCATTAAGAGTTTAAGATAAATTCTTACTTCATTAGAACTGATATTAGATGAAGGTATTTCGAGAATAATTCAGATAGTATGGTGGGTGGTATCTGAGTAAAAAATTTCAAGTTTGATTTTTAAAATGTTAAAAAAATTGTAAACTATACAATTTTCTTTTTAAGTTTTGTTAAAATTATATAAGTATTTATTTTATTTTTAAAATATATATAAATATATTTTAAAACAAGATTATTTTACATTTCAGTGTAAGTGTAATGTTAAACTTTTTATCAAAATATTTTAGTCAAAATATTTTAAATTAAATTAAAATATAAAATAAACTTTTATTTTAAAAGAAGTTTATCTATATTTTAAAAATAGAGAATAGATTCATATAATTTTAACAATATTTAATATAGGTATATATAATTTACTTAAAAAAATACTAGACTAAATTAGAAAAGTCTAATTTCAAGATAGATTCATTAATCATATAATCTTAAATTAAGTAATTTTTAGGGGGTTATATTTAAGTAAATTTTTTTAGGAGTTATTATTAATTTCTTTAATAAAATTATAGGTAATTAAAAAAACTCGCTTCTAGAGTACTTTTTTAAAAAAAAAATTCATAAATACAAACATGATAAAATATATTACATAATCAAAACACATGGACTAATATTATGAGAAGATAAATGGAAGCTGATAACAAGAAATATTAGTTGGATTATCTTGTGCTTATGAGATAAGCAAAGATGTTATAATATATCGAATGCAACACACCCCGAGGTCACAAGTCCACAATATTGAAAAGAAAAGAAAAGAAAAATTGCAATAGGCCTTCATAGATATTATTACTACCACTATTATTACTAGATTTCAAATACACTATTTTAAATAAATAAAAATAGTGTGTTTTAGATATCATGAAGACACTGCCAATGAAGTTGCAAAACCTAGATTTTGGACGTCTTCTTCTTTCGCCTGCAAATGCACTATTTTGATTCTGAAGAAATTTCCCTCTGTTGCTTGATTCAGTCACACGCAAGGCTTCCCTTCTCTTCATTTTGGCGCCAAACGTGCACACCATTTTCACAGCTTGTGGAGCCCCATTATCTCAGCTTGTTGCTTTGTCTATGTATCTGCACTCTTGGTAGTTGAACTCCTTGATATCTACCGTTAGGCCAATAAACAAGCCCGAATAACATACACAAAGATATAACCTAACGGGAAAGCTGCATCAGAGGAAGCTGCAATTTGGGAATAGCGAGTATAATGCAAAATATACAAAAATTATTAAAAAAATTCGTAATTACAACTTATTTTTAGTTTTAATCATTTGTTAACTTTATTTATCACTCTTATTTGTCATTTTTGACTTAATTAAGTTACATTACATTCAATTTCTTTTAAAATCTTTTTGTTGTCAATTCTAAAATCTATACATTTCTTTACAATTAAATTCAATAGCCACTTCTATTTATAAACTTTGCATCTCTTATTTTGCACAACATCTTTATCTTAGATTTAGTTATGTTTAGAATTTAAGGAACCTTATTTTTAAGAGAATTGTATCTCACCTTCTCTTGACTTATAAAACAAGGACGAAAGTTGATTTTCTAATATTAATTTCATAAATCAATCATATCAACTACCTAGCAAATTTCCTTTGAGAAAAAGTCACTAGAAGTTAAGTGGGATTTTTAAATAAATAAAATAATTAATTTCATAACAAGTATAGTGAATTGACATTTGAATACTTAGAAATACATCTTATCTCATTTTGGTTTTATAAAATTTAAATATTTCATTTCAATATATCAAAACGGTATAATATTGTGACTATTTTGAATGGTATGTGTGATCTATCTTAGCATATTTAAATGATATTATCAAACAAATCAATTACATGTTGAGTTACATTACATATCTCTATTAACAATTTGTTAATGAATTTAATGTAAAAAGGATAAAGATTATTATTTTTTGTCTTGAATGGGAATATATGGTTAAATTTTGAAGATTAAATAAAAAAAAAATCTTGAACGAATATATAAATTCACTAATATAAATGCATCTTAAAAGAAAAATCGAAAATTAATAGGTACGACGGCACGTGAGAGAAACATGTGACTGCAGAAACTAGGTCATGTACTCATGTCTTGTCTTGCGTTGTGGCATTTGGAAAAGCAATTTAAGCTGAACGTATATAGTAGTTTATAACTTAATATTTGTACAATAAATAAGATTGTTGAGCAAAATATATATTAATATTTTTTTAAGAGCCTCTGGATCAAGACTGCCACAGTGGACTTTGATGTTGGATCGACTGCACATGAAGGAACTCAATATTTTTTTAAATAAAAAATATGTTCATTTTTTCAGTTTGTACTCTTTATTTAGTTTGGGTAACAGAGCACTAAACTATTATTTTCAAAGAAAGGATAATTCTGAGATCTTTGTCATTTGATGCTATAGTTCACATGTAAGAGGGATCAAGATTAAGATTCCATTTATTATCGTCTAAATCTCTCAAAAGATTTTTCGTCTTTTAAGGCTTAGTAAGCACTTTTCTTGTCCCTAATTGCTTTATCAATGCTATGCTTCCTTTAACTCATAAACCAAGAACGTGTCGGCATCTTTGCTTAACCTTTTTTTAATAAAGCAAATTAATAAACATTAATAACAAGAAACCCACCTGATCATTCTTTATTGATGATCTTAACTAGCAGTTTTGCGTGTGTAACTGGGGCTAGCTGATTTTAAAGTTGTCCAATAATTAGGGATGCACAAAATACGAGTCAGGTTAGATCATTATTGACATTGAGAAGTGTTTAATTTGGCTTTGCACCAAGTTTCTTTTTTTAAATTCCTTACTTAGATCTGACTTGGTTTAATTTTATGTTGGATTAGACTAGTTTTGTTGTTTGACCAGACATTTTTATTTTTATTTATTTGTTTCAAATTTTTGATAAAAATTATAAAATAATCTTTAAAAAATTAAATTTTTTTAGAGATCCTTATAATTTTTTTGAAAAATTAATAAGATGGAATCAAATTAACTAATATAATCAACCTATCCTAGTCAACAAAATTTTTTTCTTTTTGTTTAGTCTAACCCAACTCAATGTGATTGAGTAAGACCAACTTAGTGGAGTTAGATAATCTTCCATACCAATAACAATGGAATAACAAATACACTATAAGAAAATAACGGATTTATCACAGAAATTTCTCGCGGAAAATAATCCTTGAGAATTTCTCACAGAAATACTCACTAGAATATTTATAGAAGGTGATTTCTCAAGGAATTTTCTTGCATAAACAATTCTACAAGAAAAAAAGCACAAGAATAATGAGAGAAATACCACAAGAATAATGGTGCGTAAATGCGAGAAGATTTTCTCACGATAATTTTCCGTGAGAAAATAAGACAAAAACATATAAATCCATATTTTTTCTATAAAAAAAATTCTCACAAAAGAAGTTCATGAATAAAACACTATTTTCTCACGAAAAAAAATCCGTAAGAAATTCACACAAAAATTTTCCATGAGAAAATGGAGTATTTCTCATGGAAAATTTCCTTGAGACATTCTCCCAAAAAATTCGTGAGAAATTCAAATTTCTGATAAAAAATTTTTGTGAAAAGCTACGATGTCCTAGTTGGACTACCACTTATTTCTCACAGTAATTTTCATGAGAAATTACCGCAAGAGAAGATGTTTATATTGCCTTCTTTCCTTCATTCTACAGAACGACGCAAAGCCTCCCCCCTCATTACGTAGAATGACACAAAGCCTCCCGCTTCATGACGCAGAATGACGTGAAGTAGCACAGGCAAAGGCGAAGCAGTGCTGCAGCTTGAGTTTTCCATGGATCTGGGCTTCAATCGTGTGTGAAGACATTAGAGGAAGGTTGAAGTCTGTCTCCCACACCTAAAGGCTGAACGAAGGTACATATTGATGCTTTCTTATTTTGTTTGCTTTTTATTTTTGCTAAATCTAAAGAAAATAGCCACTTATATGTATACTTGAGATGATGATTGAGAATGGTGAGGATGAAAATATACTGAATGGGGGTGGGGATGAAAACATATGCATGCAATTTTTTTTTTCTGGGAATATAATGTTAGATGATTTAAATTTTAATTTATTTTTTAGTTTTATTTTTTATTTTAAAAAACAAAGTTAGAATGAGAAAAAACATATATATATAATTTTAGTTTTTTTTTTGGGTGATATAAAGTTAGATGATTTAAACTTTCATTAATTTTTTAGTTTTATTTTTTATTTTAAAAAATAAGGTAGGAATAAGGAAAAACATACACATGTAATTTTTTTTATGATATAAAGTTAGATGATTTAAGCTTTAATTAATTTTTTTTATGATATAAAGTTAGATGATTTAAGCTTTAATTAATTTTTTATTTTTATTTTTATTTTAAAAAATAAGATAAAGAATGCTTCTTAATTTTTATTTGAGAACTTTAATTTATAAGAGTTAAAATGTTTTTCATTTTATATTTTGCCTTTTAAATAAAAATAAATAATCAATTACAATGGACAAAAAATAATATTTAAATTATGTAAATCTATGTATGAGTTATTCAAATATGATATGAGTATAAGCATACTTTTAGTATAAACATACACCACATGTAAGTCTTCTTTTTGTGTCCCTATTATTTCTATCTTCAAACTAATACCACTTAACTATCTATCTACAATAAACAACAAAATCACTTTGAAATTTCAACTTATATTACATATATATATACATATATATATATATATGCATATATAATGGTTGGATTTTTTTAGAATTGTAAAGAAAAAAAAATATTTTATTCAAATATGAAAACTTTGATATTTTTTTATTAGTAGAAAACATTGTGCATATCAAGATTTACTTTATGTGTATTCTTAGAAAAAAAATTTTGATACAAGAGTTAACTAATTAAGTTATTGAAAATTTATTTCATCACTTTATAATACTTCTACACAAGATGATAATAATAAGAATTTAATTATAAACATTTTTTAAACGTCAATAATATGATTATGCTTAATACAACATTAAGTCTTATTGGCAGACTCATAATTCGGTACTAACTTATTATTATTACTTACCATTTATTTAACTTAGATGACTTATTTTCTAATGCTGATGATGATAATGTTTTTTCATTTTTGCTTCTAGATGTTAGATAGAGGACGTAACAAAGGTGGAGGATCTGCTGCACCCAAAAAGGGAAAAGAAAAGTTTGTTCGACAGTCTGAACCAATTCACATACCATTAGCTGCTACACAATCATCACCTCCACACTTATCTCCACATGCTGGGACCCCTCTTGCATCAGCATCTGCATCATCTTCTTTTTCATCTCCACACATTCAAACATCACCTAACTCATCAACTTTCATTGGTTTAGAGATGCCTTCCACACATATTTTGAGTACAAATACAGCTGGCTCATTTTTTCATCCTATTAGATATGAGCCAGGGATAAGGCTGAGTGATAGACGGCTAGTTATTAGACCTCATGGGATTGATGAGTAAGAATTCTTTAAATAATATTTTTTTTTTTATTTTGTAGTTGTTTCATTATTTTTACTTTTACTACATCACTTTATATATTTTGCAAGTTTTATACACATATTCTACCAGTCATCATATTGTCTTAGATCATCCATAATAAGTTTGAGCATGGTCAGCTAGCATTTAATAAAGTGCCTAATCTTGTGAAGAACTTATGATTTGCAGAGTTTAAAGTGAGCTAATTTTATAACCTTTTAGGTGTTATAATAATTATAGTTAATGTGTTATTATTATTATTTATAATATTAGTTTTGCTTGTTTCTAATATAGAAAATGTGTGCCTGAGATTCGTCTACTAATAGGTGAATTTACAAGATATGGAGGAAGAAGTGTAGCACTATCATGTGTGCATCTTTTAGAGACATTCGCGCTGGAAAAACTAAAGGTGATTGGTTATTTGCAGCAACTCGAGCTAAGCTAGATGAGTATTGGCAAAGTGATGAGTTCAAGGCCAAGTCTACACGCAATAAGGCAAATAGGGCTACAGATACTGGAGGATATCTACATAGAGGTGGGCGTGTTCCATTTTCAGAGCATAAGAGAAGGATGGTAAGCATTCTTCGTTCATGATAATTTCATTAGATTATTATTATTATTTAATTATTGTAATTCTTATGTATTTTACCTAAATATTATAGAAAATAGAGTTGGGTAGAAAAGTTCAGATTTCAGAAGTATTTAAAAGGATCCAACACAATGAGATAGGTTAGTCAAAAAGCTTCTGACACTTACAT
The DNA here is from genome assembly GCA_032878935.1 of Erythrophleum fordii. Classification (NCBI taxonomy): domain Eukaryota; kingdom Viridiplantae; phylum Streptophyta; class Magnoliopsida; order Fabales; family Fabaceae; genus Erythrophleum; species Erythrophleum fordii. The sequence goes on from JAVQMF010000029.1 coordinate 7,994,947, forward strand.
AAGTCACTTAACTAGTTTGTAAATAAAATTGTTATTGTAATTTTTTATGAACTTAATATTTATTTGTTCTTTATTATCACAGACCCAGTATGAACAGATGAACTAAATGCAAGAATCAAGGTGAGATGACACTAATTCTTCCATATGGCTCAAAGTTGTTGATGGAAAGAATAAAAGAGGTTGTGCATATGGGTTGGGTCAGAGGCTAGTTTTCTTATTTCTGATGGCATACAACACTTTGGACATGGCTTTAGTGAGCTCTCACATATGAAAGCACACTTAGAAGCTTCATTTAAAAAGAAATTAAAAGATAAACTATCAAAACAAACCCAAATTTATGAGGCAAGTCTTGCCAAGATGCAGAAGCCCACGAAAACAAGATAGAAGCTTTCATGAAACAAATTATGGCCCACATGAGTATAGGAACTGAAAGAGGTGACACTTCCCATGATGAACCAACCCCCGTCGATGGTGATGATGATGATGATGGGGATGAGGATGAGGATGATGAACAATGATTATAGTATTCTTATTTATGTGACATTATCGAATTATGATTTAGAACTTTGTAATGTTGAATGCATATTTCTTTTAATTTTAATGTACTTTCGGATATTTTCAACACAAAATTATAAATTTGTGGCCTTATTATTGTTATGATCTTATTATTGGTTGGCTGAACTTAGATATTGTGATTTTTGATTGTTTAAATAACTTGTACTTGTTCAAATATAGGTAAATGTATAAAAGCAACACTTATGGCAAAAATTTTTAGTTTTCTCATGAAATTTTTTCGTGAAAAACCTGGATAAACAAATTTTCTTCATGTTTCTCACAGAAAAATATCGTGAGAAAGACTCGTGGCTACTATTTCTCATAGATTTTTTTCTCTCGAATTTTTTCTTGAAAAAGTCTGACATAAAACCACGCCAAACTACGACTTTCACACCACTTTTTTTCTCTAATTTTTCTCACGGAAATATGTTGCAAGAAATATTGCTCACGAAAATTTTATGTGAGAACTTGAGTTTCTTACAGCTAATTTTTTCACATCACTTATTGCGTAAGAATTTCTGTGAGAATAGCCGTTCTCACAGAAATTCTTGCTTTTTCTCACAGAAAAATTTCGCAAGAAATTGCATGTTTTCTTGTAGTGATATTAATATTACTAAGACCTAACTAAAGTAATTTAGGTGTTGGATATGAAATTTTTTAATAAAATAAGAATTTTTAAAAGCAATCAATCATGTAATTATAAATTTTAAAATGTATTTACATTCTGCCAAAACAATTTACTTATTATATTTTTATTAAGAAATAAATATTTTAAAAGTTACACCTTAATGAACTGTAGCATTGCTAAAGTTAAACTGCACAAAAGAACAATGTTTGAGCTTTTATAGGCACTTGCATCACCTGTGCTTAAACAAATAATTAAGCACTTTAAGCATGAAAAAATTTGAGGCCAAATTTAACGGATTAATGTCTTTGTCGTGGTTGTTCTATTTCGAGCTAATTTAACATCTTATTATTCACATACTAGATATACATGTCAGTGAGTTTCTTTTTTTTTTTTTCTTTTAACACAATTGTTGTGGTGGTGTGAGTTATACTGTGTATACTGTGATGTATTTTTTATTTAATCATCATGTCAAGATTGTAAAATTCATAAATATCTAATTTAAAGAAATTGACAATGTTAAAATCCAAACTTCTCACCCATCCTACTCTTTACTAGTAGACAAAACTTTAAGTTTTCAATACCATCTGTCCGAATTTACAATCTAACTATTCCAATACTTGGTGCACCGCCATTGGTATCGCTAATAAAGATCCAACTAAAAACTCTTTGATCAACATAGCTCAATTTTATCTATCAAGCAAGCTATTTGTTATATTAATTGGACTTGTATTTCCCTTCCTTTCATGTGATTTTACATTCTACTAAAGAGAGCTTCAGTTCTATCATTTGATTGGCTTGAAATTTATAATAAATAATATTTTATTATTACACATAAACTTTGAAAGCTGATTGGACAATTGAAAAGAGCTCAAACTCTCCAAATTTAAACCCTTTGATCTTCGCATGAAAAAGAGAGTCAGGCCCGAAAGAAGTCATTGGTCCTAAAATAGGTTAGTTTTAATGATGATTCCTAGGTAATTGTGGGCAATTGTATTTTGATCCATGTCCATGTGACCCTAACATTTGTTATGAAGAGGAACTCAACATAATTGAAAATTTCTAAGAGGACTTAATTTATTAAAATTTGTAGACTAATCATAAATAGATTTATAAACCTATCACGAGTAAATCTAACTATTTAACATGCTTGTGTTTCTATTTATAATTGCCTTGGTAAAATTTTTATTGACCGAGTCTATCTAAAATTTTCTTCACATAATCTTTACAAAACAATGCCTAGTATTAAGAGAATCTCACTTATCTGATGCACTAAGAAGCTGCAAAACTGAGATAGCTGCACTTTCTGCAGCCAAAACACTGCCAACTAGCATCATCTCTGTTCTCTAGTGTGGTTTTGGTCAATAACCATCAACAGAAAAATTCCATGTGGCAGCCGGAATCGTAAGATATGAATGAACATCTTTGAAAATCCTAATCATATAATGCTAAGTTACAAAAAATATTCATTTGTCATATATTTATTGAAGAACCAAGGAACTAACATTTAAGTTTTGTTACTTTTATAAAAAGGAAAGTTTCCGGTCCCAAGTGCATTTCAGTTAGTCCAAAAGCTAGCTCCAACATGTCATTCTCCTCATCAGTTGGATCATCTAATTTATTTTAGTATTCTACTTCCTGCACAAAGTTGGCCTCCCACAAAATCTCCAGAAAAAGAAAAACCTCAAAAAGCATGCACTTTATTTTACATACATCACCCATGATGTACCATCACCATAACATGGCATGTTGAACAAGCAAGTGAGCCCTCACATGCTCCTGCAACAACAGTATCCAGGAGATTAACTTGTATGGCAGCAATGTAAGCTGAATGAAAAATGATCTTTATGCCACTTCAACAATTGGGCGCAGATGATTCGTTAGGAGGCAAAGGGAAATAATTATAACACAAGCTCCTCATCTTAATACAAAAGAGATACGAGCATGGCAAATAGAAGAGCATTATAGAAAAACCAGATATAAAGAAGAGAGCACTAATCATATACAAGACAACAAATTTCAAAGCAGAATAGGCTCAGAGTTGTTGCCTTCAAGTTAAGTGTGATTTTCGTGAGCAGCTTCAAACACAGGCATTCCTATGGGTACTTTAATATGCTGTTTCTCACCATCCTTGTCAACAAAAGTCACAGATATCCTGCATAAAGTTGGATCAAAGAGTAAGGAGCAGAATAAAAATTTGCAGTTTTCTTGTCCTTAAGTAGGAGCAAAAAGGGAAGTCTATGGCCTTGCACAATGTACGCTGTTCTTAGGTACATAAGGCTGGAGAGAATAATTTTTGCAGCTGCATCTGTTATAGGATAAAGTGGTCTTTTTGGCGTTCCTATGGTGAACTAATGGCTACTTTAAAGGGTCTCAACGTTGGCAAGGCTCTGCTTAGTTGATATGTCTATCATGCTTGCTAGCAAGTGCAAGTGAACTCAATAAAAAGTGGTTAAGATAGATCATCAACATTGCAAAGGCACAAAAACTATGACACACCACTACCAAGCTCTTGATTGTTATTACGTATTTACAGAAGAATAACATGCTGTGGTAACAACTATCTCACCGCATCTCAAAACAAAAGCTTATGTTTTTTTATGTCCACAGTTTTCTCAGTAGTGTTGTTAGGAGTCATTGTTGAAATGACCTATGTTCAAACTGTTGAAAGACAAAATAACGTGTAATTGTGCATTTAAAAATAGAGATAACCATAGTACAAAGTAAAGCCATTTCTTCATAATACTTAAGCATATTACATGCATAACCTTCGCTCAAATTTGTTCATTTACTTCATTCCATAAACGTTAGCTTGCAAAACTACCAATTTAATACATTTTCATGTAATCCCATATAATCAAACTCGCTTTTGTAATTTCTCTACTTTCTCTAGAAGAACTCATTTTTCTACAACAGGTTAATTTCAAATTCCCAGTATCAAGTTCCAAACAGCTGAAAACTTCAAAACTTTCCACTTTTTATCCTTCACAAATAAATATGAAGGATCAAACATAACTATCCCACATTACTAGTGTTGCTGATTTGTCCAAAAATTAACTAAATGAAGGTTCCAAATACTGGTTTCTGACCCTTGAAATACATCCTACACTGGACTTGGATGTGAACTTCCCTGGAAAGAAAACATACTTGGTATAATCAATTGAATTACTGATTCATTGCGTTCTGAGCTTCTCAATAGACGAAGAAAATTTAAATTAAGTGGCTACCAAAAAATTAAAATGAAAGAAAATCGGGGAATAAATTTTCCTGGGTAGAAAATAGATACAGCTAGCTCCTTGGCACTCTTGCTAGTCTTGAATTTGACATAGTGGGTTTAACACCTTAAGAAACCCCAGTTTGGGGAAATATAATAACTAGAACGATCAACAGAAAATGTTGGGACTCCGCAAATTCACTGCTTGCGTAATTTTGTAGAAACAGTGACAATGGTAAAAGTAGTAATTTCCCCATATATCCATTCTCACTTTTCAACATCAAATTCTATCTTTTTTTTTTGTTTTTTTTTTTGGAGGGGGGAGGTTAAAATTAGTAATGTAGATATAGATAAATCTCTCTTGTCTTGTATCTATATCTGTCAATCTCATGATATTTATATCTTGACATAAGAATTAATATCAAATAAAACTTTCCAAAAAATGAATATAAACCTACCCAATTGGGTGCTAGAGAATTTTTTTAAATAAAGATGACCACCAATATCAACTTCTAACTCCAACAAATACAATAAAATCTTTTATTCTAGATTGATTACAATATATAAAGAAAACATGGAATATTTGAAGGAAAAAAAATTTCTGGTATAGCTTTTAGATATTTATTATTAAGTTCTATTATAATTTTTTTTCCACTTCTAACATTACATATTTTGGTGTTTTAAAAAAGAGAGAATTATAATAAAGAACTAAAAAGTGCAAAAATTTATTTTTAAAGACCTGTTACCACTTGTTTCAGAATGATTACCATTAAGTTTAGCAATAATCAGTTGAACTTAATAGTAAAAATTTTTAAAAATAAATTTTTTCACTTCTTAATCTTTTAACGTAATTGTCCCTTTAAAAAATGTCGGCAATGTCTTATGCTTTTACTTGAAACCTAATAACAAGCACTAAGATGCTTTATCAATATCTAGTCCATATTTCAATCTTTCAACTTTTTGATTTGTTTAGGGACAAGATTTATATAATTTTTAATTATTTGTTATCACGAGGCCTAGGAAGTAAAGAATACTGGAAAAACGACAGAGTAAGAATTGAATTAACCATCATCAAAATCTCTTAACACTTATATCTTAATGAAGTACCATTTGAGTCAATATCTGTGTATATATATATATATATATATTATTTTACAATTTAATATTCGATAATTGGGGTTTTTTAACACAATTTTTTACCTATTATATCTTTTTTTATTAAAAACTTGACATTTAAAAAAACTTTGCTTACGTTCGTTCTTTTGTCCTTAGCAAAAGAAAAAACAAGTTTTGTCTTTCGTTTATCTATTTTGTGAAGATATTTTGTGAATTCATTTTCAAATATAATACATTTGTTGCTCACTTAAAAAGCATATTGATAAAATGTAGTTAATTTGATGGATATTTAAAGCTGAATACAAATTTAAAATTATCAAATCAATCCTCAATTTTCATTCATCACCCCACACAACAGTTTCATTTTTTTAAAGTGATTATTATTATAATAAATTTCATATTAGCACTTCATAAGACAAATAAAAAGTCAGGTGATGTTTAGCAGGCCAATAATTTAAATTTTTAAGTAGTTGAAGATGTAAATACAAGATATTTAGATATTAGATATATAAATTTATAAATTTTTTTCTGTTTGATATAATCAAATTAACATAGAGATATTATTAATTATTTAATTCACTATCTGTGGTTTAGCATTGAGAAATTTAAATAATTTGTATATGTAGAAGCCCTCTTTTATCACTTGTACTAAAAACAGATGCTGATTATTCGTATATCTCAAGCAGCATTGACTGACATATAATTGGTAGGATTTAATGAAGTAAGCATAAACAAGATTGAAATATTACCATATACTAAACCATGTATTATGTCTAATTAAGTACTTTATTTATGGTACTCTTGTAGTATTGATCAATACCATATGTGAAAAAATTATATTGTATTACCATTATGAGAGTTTTGGTCGAATATTCTTATAAACTTAGAATGATCTCATTCATATTGTCAAAACCCATATAATTACGAAGACATTACAAAATCCTAGAAGGATTGACAGCAGTTGGTACAAACCTCAAGTTATAAAAATAAATATATCTTAAACAATAAGAACTAACTTATTTACCATTCTTAAAAAATAACCGCCCTATCTGAAGCGGTATAACACATACTGGCAACTATATAGCTCCTTATGCTCCTTATAATTGAGAGAAGAAACCTTGTATTTTGTTCAAACTAAACAACACGACACATCTAAGCGGTACTAACCTTCCTCACTTTTTCATTGTCATACTATCCACTACAAGAAAAATTAGATTTAGCGAGGGATCATTTATTCCTCTCTAAAACACCGAATTAGCGAGAAAGTTAGCGAAAAAAATTAATTTCGTAACTTGAGTTAAATTTAGCGAAGGAATTAGCGAGGCCTATTTTATTTCTCTCTAATTAGCGAGGAATTAGCGAGGCCTATTTTATTCCTCTCTAAATTAGCGAGGATTTAGCGATGCCTATTTTATCCCTCTCTAATTAGCGAGGCTTATTTTATCCCTTTCTAAATTAGCGAGGAATTTGCGAGGCCCATTTTTATCCCTCTCTAAATTAATGAAGAATTAGTGAGGCCTATTTTATCCCTCTCTAATTAGCGAGGAATTTGCAAGGCCTATTTTATCCTTCTCTAAATTAGCAAGGAATTTGCGAGTCCTATTTTATCCTTTTCTAATTAGCGAAAAATTAGCGAGGTCTATTTTATCCCTTTCTAGTTAGTGAGGAATTAGAGAGGACTAGAGAAGCCTATTTTATCCTTTTCTAATTAGTGAGGAATTAGCGAAACCTATTTTATCATTCTCTAGTAAGTGAGGGCTTAGTAACGTCTATTTTGTCCCTCTCTAATCAGCGAGGAACTAATGAACATTTTTCATTCCTCTCTAATTAGCGAAGAACTTAGCGAAGCATATTCTTCCTTTGTAATTAGCTAGTCAAGAAACCAACTATACATATTTATTTCATTTCTAATTAGCGAGAAAATTAGCAAAATTTATTTTAATCCTTGCTAAAATAAATATTAAACTAAAAAAACTTTATGAATTTTCAATATTACTGAACTTCCTCTTCTATGTATAAAAAAAAAGCTCATATTTTTCCCTTTTTAGTAAAACAATTGAACTTTTAATATATGTAATAGATGAAAATATAATATATTATGTTTAAAGCATATAATATTATTTATTGATGAATATTTATAATTTTAGTACAATCATGATATTATAATAGTTAACTAATATGATATATATTAAATTTTGTACTAAAAGATTATAAGTTCGTTGCAGCTCAACTGGCAGAAAAGGTGGACACAAAAGAAGGAGCTTCAGGTTTTGGGTTCAAATCTCAGGTATGGCAAATTTGAAGAAATATATGACATGGTATGATGTGGTGGAGGCATGACGTGGCATATAGGCATGACGTGGCAACAATGTGGCTCAGAGGAGTGATGTGGAGGCGTGACGTGGCATGATATGGTGGCATGACGTGGCGTCTCAAATCCATCTCTAAGATAATTTTAGGGAGGGAAATCTTCCCTCGCTAATTCCTAGCTAACATAATATGATTTTTAATCAGTTAGCAAGGAATACGTCCCTTGCTAAATTTAGCGAGGGATTTCATTCTTTCGTTAAATCCCTCACTAAATTAGCGAGAAATATCACTATTCCTCACTAAAAATTAGCGACCCGCGATTTAGCAAGGAAAATTATCCTTCGCTAAATCGGATTTAGCGAGGGATTTAAGGGATTTAGCGAGAGATTTGTCCCTTTCTAAATCTAGTTTTTTTGGTAGTGATCGATGCCAACAATTATGATTGAGTCAAATTTTAAATTAAAAAATAATTTATTTTTCAAAATATAAATAAAATAAAATTTAATTTTTTTAGTATTATAAGAACACATTAAATATTTTTATGTCTATTATTATTATTATTATTATTATTATTATTATTATTATTATTATTATTATTATTATTATTATATGTTTCTTAGAGTAAATTACTCTCATCCCTAAGGAAATATTTAAATTACACAATATTTTTCTCTATTTCAAAAATATATACTCTCTTCAAATCCAAAAATGCATTACATTTACCTTCCTGGCAACAAAAAATAAGTTATAATTATATTTATTTTGATTAAAATGTCCTTATATCTATTATTTATATAATATAACAAGTATTAAATTTATATTTAACCAACATAAAATAGTAATTTTTTTAAATTTAAATAATTTATCAATAATAATTTAACTTTAAGAATAACATTTGTATTAAATATATTATAATAAACATAAACATTGTCGCAAATCTAATGAAAATTTAGATAAATTAAATTTATAGTTTTTGATACAAAATAAATAACATAGTTTTAAAAAGTATTTTTTTTAGTAAGTTATATTTTTAATTAAAAAATAATATTATTTTTAAAGATATTTTAGTCATATCATAATTTTAGGAGAACAAATGTATATTTTTAAAATTAAAAAAGAAATCATGTAATTTGAATATGTAATAATCTAAATTAAAATAATAATAGTAAAATAAATAATTAAATTAAAAAAAATTAATTTATAATAAATATAATATTTAAATAATTTTAGAGCTTTAAAATTATTTTAAAGAGCTATTTTAACATCTACCTTATACTTATCGAAATATTTTTATGCCTTAAAATTTTAAAATAAGTTAGTATAAGAATTCTAAATATTCACGGAGATTTTATCTTTATTTTAGAGGTGTAGAATAACTTTCCCTTAAGTTTTTATAAATCTCATTAGGAAAAAAAAAACTTTGGTTGCCTTTTTATATTTTTTCTTTTTTTGTTATAATATATATTTCTTCTTTCTCCTTTGCACCAATCAGACATGGCACCACCCCTCCCTTCCTTTTTCTTTTCTTTCTTCGTTATATCTGCAGCTTTCTCCCAACGCAGCCTTCCTCTTCTTCCTTCTTCCACTTTTCTTTTATTTCCTTGTTGCTCATTAGCCATGCCTCACCCAGTAACGCCCCTCCCACCTTCTTGTTTCGGTGTCCAATGTTGGAAGACTGTGGCTGCCACGTGAACAGAAATTCTTAGGTAGTAAGCTCTATTTTCTTCTTCTTCTTCTTCTTCATTCTTTTTTTTGCTTTTTGTTTCATTTTCATTCTTTCTTTTTTTCTTGTGCTTGGAGTTGCTTTTTCCTTGATTTTAACTTCAATTCTTGCTCTCTTTTATGTCTATGGTGATCTAAAATATCTATGGCAGCTCTCTTTTTCATTTTGGCCGTGAGAAGCTTCTTAAATTGGGCCTTTTTTATTTAATCCTCCAAGAGATGAATGGACACTTCCAATATGTTCATTTAAGCTTCGTAAGATATATTTTAATCTCAAATTAAATTTTAGAAGCATGAATTAGATTGTGGTAATTAATTTGTGTTACAGTGACATTAGAAAATTTAAACTATAATTATGGGTTCAGGAGTTAGAGGGTGAAGTTAATTATATTAAACATATTAAAAGCTAATAGAATAAGTAAGGTGATATTCTTATATTCAATATAATTATAGGTGATATTGAGATTACTCTTTCAATTGGAAATCTTTTCACATTTTAGGAATTTAGGACCTCTACGATCGGCTCCTACAAGTAAGTGTGTAGATAGAAAAGTGGTATTTTCTTTTTACTCCATGCTTTGTATTGTTAGCTTAACTTCACGTTTTATTATTGATATTTTTATATTCAATATAATTATAGGTGATATTGAAATTACTCTTTCAATTGAAAATCTTTTCAAATTTTAAGAATTTAAGACCTCTACGATTGGCCCTCATATGTGAGTGTGTAAATAGCAAAGTGGCATTTTCTTTTTACTCCATGCTTTGTATTGTTAGCCCAACTTCACGTGTTATGATTTATCTTGTTCACATTGTTGGGGAAACAAGTTATGCATTTTAAACTTTATGTGGATTATAATATGCATATGAAAATATATCTATATATATATATATATACATGATTATTATGCTGAAGAGATGATGAATGACTTTTATTTATTATTTTATCTATATAAACTTGTTGATTTATTGTTTTTATTTATCTAAATTACTTCTTTTATATGATCTAATTTTTACTTATTTATATACTTACTTGTTAATATTTAATTTGTTTAGATGATTTCATTTTAAAATTATGGATGAGAATCTGATTAAAACCCCGTAACCATTAGTGGAAGTAACGGTCTAGATGCACCTAGTTAGAATAGTGAATAATCACTATGTGGCGACACTCAGTAATAACTATACTAGATATATCGTGAGATGCATACCATGTGATGGCACTTGGTAATGATGGTGATATTGTGATACTGTACAGTGATGTTAATGGTAGTATTAAATCTTGTGTGGTGGCACCCAAGGTTGATTATAATCATTTCACATGATAGTCATTCTATCTTATTTTCTTTAATTTTAAATTATGTTTTTGTTGTTAGCCTGCAATATAATTTAATTGTTATGTATATATATATATATTAGTCAATTATTTGTTCAAGTAATTTATTGTGAAAAACTCTAAACCTTCCACTTGTTTTGTTGTCTATGCATTCACTAAGCCAGTGATAGACTTATCTCTATTCTTTGTATATTTTCATATTAACATAAAGTAGATTAAGGTATTTTGGGATTTGCGTGCCCCCCAAACACACATGTATGATATTTTGGGTAGTTAGATTGTGTAGGGATTCCAAGACACATTGCCTCCCAATCATGTGGATGTTTTATTTCTTTTGTAGACCATATAATGACCATTGTAATGACATTTGATTATATTTTGAAAAAATCATGTACATGCTGTATTGTGGCAAGATTTCAAAGGTATAGGATATTGGTAAATTTTTTAAATGAAATGTATTGGTTTGTGCTAAATTCGTAAGACTAGGATGTCCAATTTTTAGAAGAAGTGTTGATAGATTTTCGACAATCTCGAATCATTGTATGTATGTTTATATAAAAACATGAGTATTAAATGAATTGTCAGGCTTACTAGGTTGGGCCAATCATGCTTGAGTTGGTCTAAACGTCAGCCATGGTTCAGAATTTGGATCGTGACAAAATATCTTTTTTTAAAATAAAATTTACCCTTAATTTTATTATTTACAAGTAATGTTAACATATGAAGTATCACTATGGTCTTTCAAGGAATGTCTGTGTACTTAATGGGCAAATTACCATTCTTCTATCTATAATCAATAAAATTTCTCTTTCTAGTTTTCACAAAATAAAAGCTTAAATGTAATGTTGACCGTTTTAATTTCTTAAATATTTTAATTGAAAGTGGCAATATTGTCTTAATTTTTAAAACCATCTAATTTTTTTCCTTCCGTTACATTATTTATATAAAATTTAACGTTAAATTTAATAATTTATTAATTTAAATATCATTTATTTATTAAATATTATTAACTCATTTAGATGTGGGGTTTAGGGTTTAAACTTTGAACGAAAGTATAAAAGAATAATAGAATTAAATTATTATAAAAAATAAAAAGATAAACTTATATATTTTTATACTAAAAGACCAAAATAAAAGTTCTATAAAACCAAGAAGAATCAAAAGTGTATTTAAGTTAATTTTTTATTAAGAGGCCTGCTTAATCCAGCTCTCTCGTCGCGGTAACATTCTACTATCTATTACCTCCTTGGCCATTAATTTTCGGAACATGAAATAAATGAAAAGAACGAAATGAAGGTAAAAAGTAAACGGAACGAAACTTCTTTTTTTATTTTTTGGGGTTGTGGGGGTTGGTTTTAAAAAAATCCAATATTGAGGTACAGTGCAACGTCAAGGTAACAACACTCCACAGTCAGCACTAAACGATAAGACACAATGTGAACTAGTTCATTACAGTGCACATTTTGACACAACAAAAGGAACGTTTTCTTTGGTCTTTCTTCAACACCTCAATTCTTGCAACAGAGCCAAAAATACAGCTTGGGGGAGGAGGAAAATTGGCTATTTAGTATTTACGCATGCTAATAGGCTTACAATGTAAAATATAGAATCGTGACAAGACGCTATACTTTCAGCTTAGGCTCCTACAACAAGCAATTGCATGAATAAAACATATTCAAGCGGCTTCTATTTACAAGCTCCAAATAGCAGGCCTAGAGTCAATCACCTGGGTGTTACAAACATTTTTCAGCTTCCTAACGTCTTACATTCATTGAAGCTCCCTTTTGCCTGCTCGACGAATCGGCACTCTGGGACCATGTTGATGGCCTAAATCCCCCACTTAGTAGGTTAGATGCTGCAGTTGCAGACATTTTCCTTCTTTTAGATTCTAGCTCTAGTCTTCTCTTATCAGACATGGAAGAGCGACATATTCCAGGAAAGATGGATGCAGCATTGATCAACGCCCGCTTGTCCCTTTTATTTTTGTCAAACTTACTAGAAAACTTCACTTTTGCTGCACTAGCAGCATCCTGTTCTGTACCTGGAAGCAGTCGCATTCCAAGGCCTCTTTTCCGGGAAGCAGCCTCTTCTTCAGCTACTCTTTTCTTTTGACTCTGAGAAAATGGAAAAGCATGAACAACAATACAGTGGCATTATTATAAGAAATAAAATCCAGAATGGGCAGAAAGGAAAAGAAAATAAAAAACAAAAGAACATATGTCATGACTTAAGTAACATACTCTAAGTTGGGCACGGAGAGCCTTGTTGAGAGCATAGTCATCTGAATGCCTGGCATCAGACAGTCGCTGGAGACGCACAAGCACTGGTTCAGCTTCCTTCTTTTTTTTCAGATCTTGCTCCTGGTGTTCAAGACGATAAAATGGATCTGCAAGCTTACCTCTCTCTGTAACAGAGTTTAAAATAAGGCTAGTTAGATAACATTCAGTGTGGCAAATACTCCCCAGCCAAAAGCGCTGATAAAGGTTAGGCAGTGGACTTATTAGAAGAACAAGGAGCTCAGTCCATGGAGAAAAGCCATTAGAACCTTGGGTCTAATAGCATTCTTTCCCTCCTTCAACAACAAAGTTGGCGGCACATTTACAAATTCCTAGCCAGCTAGAGCAAGGTGCAACTAATGAATAAAGAACTAACAAGCATGATTTCTTCCCTACTACAAACCTTCGTCGGGAGGTAATTCAAAAGTTTCTGCATCCTCAACATCAAAATCCTCAGTTTTTTTCTGGGCCCCACTGATAATGACGTACTCACAGTTCTTTGGATCAGTTTGGATGACAATCTCATGTTTACAGCATGCAGACTTCATGGTAAAGCTCCATATCTGAAGGTACCAAGAAATATTAGTTTTTAAATGGTCAACAGAAGATAGGTTGAACAAGAATATTTGAAGAAGCTATAAGAGAACATGATGCATGCTGTGTGTGTGTGTGTGAGTGATTGTGAGTGAGAGAGAGAATAGAGTGTTTGTATGTATGTGCAGGATCTTCTATGCCTGCCTCCATCTCTAGAACATCAATAAGAAAACAATAAGATAACTTTGCCACTAAAGCAATAGTAAACAGTCAGATGCTTTTGCAATCATATGCAACATACCTTTGTGGAATAGTAATTTCCAACTTGCTTTTTCTCTGCATTGAATCGGACTCCCTTTGCAATCATAGAATTGCACCCTCCACACCATACATTAAAAGGCATTTCAAACCTGAAAGCAGGGTAATTCAAGATTAAGTTTCAGCATAGTATCCTAGGCAAATAAACTCAAGCTTTGATGAGAAAGAAAAACCATCCATAGAACAGTTCTTCTAGCTTAATTATGCATCAACTAATGTTAAAGCAATCACTTAGATTACCAAAGTAGTTTATTAATTGGGAAGAACAGGTTCCAAAATGTAATAAATCTTAAAAAATGTGGATCCATTTTCAATCATAATTCATCAAGTGGTCACTAGAATATACACATGAATCTTTTAAAGTTTAAAGAATAATTTCCCTCCTAAACCATGCAACTATGGTTTCCTATTAGATTTTTACACCGCCGAAAGTATCTGGTGTATGTATATCCAAGATCCAGAACAGACATCAACGACAAAGATGTTCATCATCCACATTGTTCCATTTTCCAGACTAGGGCACTTCTTGCAAGACATTTAAGAACTTGGCATTGAAGACCACTCCCCCAAGAAAAAGTTATAGACAGCAAGAATCAATGGCAATACTGTAGCTACTGTTACAGTAATTCGTTACCTTATAATCAAGATACCCTGGTCTAATTTTCTTGCTCTCTCCCTCAAGGCATGCTGACCATGAAACTTGTTCAGAGAACCCTGAAAAGAAAAACCTAGTGTAAGCCTCCTGATATTTTACTATTCTTGACAGTAACAAAACAGAGAGTCTGTAAGCAGACATACCTGACTTGGGTCCCATTCTGGAGGGTAGTAAAAGTTGTCTGCTCTAGCAGCCGCAAGTGAAGACTGTAGAGATCGAAATAATGCGAGTTTATTTTATTGAGTATTGACTAATCATTTATCTACTAACAATACCAAATAAAATGAAAGTAGCAAGCCTTTTTATTCTCTCGTTATTCTTTTGTCAGGAATGGAACAAGAATTGGTAATAAAAACGGAAAGTTTCAAGCTCAGGAAGCCATAAATAATCATCTGCAGTTACATTCCAAACACAAGGTAAAATTCCAAAGCTTCTGTTGAAAAAATATCCTTCAAAAAATAGTTGGAACAGCTTAAAGAGCTTACCAGACATATTTCAACTCAAACTTAGTACAAAATCGATGCCATTGCAAATGGAAAATAAAGCATAATCCAACCTTTGCATGATTAATTATCCTCTTTTTTTTAAATAAAAGTATTGTTAAACTACAATAATGAGATAAATTCCACCTATAGTACACATGATTTTCTAAATAAGAAGAATTCCCCAAAAAAGGAAGATGAAGTTTAATGCCATAATAGGGAAACGATAAGCAAAACAAAGCAAACGCTGTGCAAATATGAATAAGCTTCACATAACAGTTACGATTATCAATTACAGACCCCTATGGAACCCCCTCACCCCGTCCCCCAAAACATACACAAGTGAAAAGAAAAAACACTAAAATTCGCTTCTTCCAATCGAATTAAGAACAAAACGACTTCCGCTATTTCCTCAAGTTTCTATTTTGACCAAACCAAAACAAATCAAAAAAGCCTAAATTCCAAAGTTACGATGAATATAAAGCCTTTAATCAGCACAGAAGGCACGCAGATTAAACCAAAACCCTAGTCCACATGCAACCAAATAAAAAAAAAAAATTCGTACCATTTTTACTTATTCTTCTTCGAATTCGATGAATTTCGCACAGTTCCTATCGTTCACCAAAGGCTTCAGATTCAGAAAGTTCGATCGGAATGAATGTAAATCACCGTCTACACGAAGCCACACGGTTTCCTATAGGGAGGTTCTCTTCTTTTACGGGCTCCTTACAATAATTGATTGATACTTCTAGGTATGACGTGGAATGATTATATTTTAAAAAAATTACAGTTCGTATTCCTAATTTAAAAGTATTTATATTAAAAAATTTTAAATTTTGAATAACCATAATACTAAAAATTTTATCTTAAATTCTGAATTGTAATTTTTTTTTGCATAGATTAAATTTTTTATTTTTTAAAATTTAAAATTTTTCAATGAAAATATTTTTAACATAAAATTTTGAATTATAATTTTTTTCTTAAAAAAATGCAATATGCCCCAACATACCCTTTACGATATTACTTAACAATAGCAAATATGCCCCAAAATACCTTTTTAACTCATTTTCAATATAAAAAAATTTTATATGTAATTACTTATAATTTTATTATCAAGTTTTTAATTAAAATATGATAAATATAAAATTTTTCAATAATACTATGATAAAAAGTATGATTTTTATAAACAAATGTATAGTCTATACTTAAACTATACATATGTCATATTTTAATAAAAAATATATATACTTATTATATTTTAATTAAAAAAATTAATAATAAAAATATAAAAAATTGTATGTGTTGGTGTATTTTTTTGAAAAGAGATCTGTTGATTAGTTGATATGACTTAGATGTGTGATTGTTTATGAAAACCAACTTTTAATTCTTGTTTTATGAGTTGAAAGAAAAGATGAGATGCAACTGTCCTAAAAGAAAGGTCTCCTAAGTCTTAAACATAGCCAAACTTAGAATTAGAGTTTTCAAATATGCATAAATGACAAAGTCAACTGATTTACAAATAAAATGGTTGCTGCATTCAACAATAATAAAATATAAAATAATGAATTGAAATGAGTTGACAGTAAAAATGACTACAAAAAAAAAAATTGATTACAACTTGATTGAAAATTTGACTGAAAGCAATAAATAAAGATGTAGACAAAGTGAGTAAATAACTGGAAAAAAAAAATTGTAATATGAGTTTTTGTTGAAGGTTTTTGTGTATGTTACTTGGTTCTCTTTACTCCCTTTTTCATAACTTCCTTGCCGACCTTACATGTTCTCTCCTAGGATGATCCTGTTTATTATTATTTGTGTATGCATGGTGGCCTAATATTAAAGATCATAGCATTCAATTGTCCTTCGAGATTGCACACTTGATAAATCCATGCTCCCTTATTTTCTTAGCATTCTACCAAGTGGGATGTGGGTCTCAACCTATTGACTAGGGTTTCGGCTAGTATGTCAATTAACGGCTTCCTCTCAACTAAAATGATTTGACTATTTTTGTTAATTGATTTAGTTTCTACCTATTATTGATAGCCTATAATTTTGATATTACTAGTATCTAAGTCTAATCTTCTCAAGATTTAGAAGCTTATGTATACTTATTTTTTTAATTGACTTCATTAAAAAGGGATACACATCAAATTTTGTTATTTGTAATATGGTATATAACCATTGTTGTTAATAAAAGTCTAATCTCTTATATGTGCATTTTGTTTAAGAAGGTTTAGAGAAAAGTGGATGTTTAATATGCATTCTAAAAAAAAAATACATGGTTGATATTTAAATTTTGAAATATGCATTTCCTTTCATGAATTTAACCCAAAAAAGTAAAAAAAAAAAAAAAAGGTTTAAATTTTAAAGGATGATAATTTGGGAGTATATTTTTTATTTTTAAAATTGAGTAGGGTTTTTGTTAATAGCTTAAAGTTAAAGAAAATACATGTGCTTTTTGGAAAATTAAAGAGGATACTTATTTTTTTCTTATACTTTTTAGTATATTATAATTATGATTTTATATTTGATATAAAACCAATTTAGAGTTCTTTACAAGAGTCAATTTATTTAATAAAAAATTTATTTACTAGTAATAATTTTCATTTTTATCTTTAAAATGAAATTTATTCATTAAGTTAAAATATTAAATATTTATCATTACTATAGTTATTAGAACCAAACTAAACTTACTAATTCAATTAGAAAACTAATGAATTAATCTTTAGTTTGATTTGGTTGACCTATAAAATTAGTTAACCCAAAAATTGGTTAAAAATTAGTTGAATTAGTCAAAAATTGGTTAAACTAGTTAAAAACTAATCAAACTAGTCATTAATTTTTTTTTTTTAAAGATTCTTTCTCATAAAATAGCATAGTTCATTTTGAATAGATCTAAAAAACTAAAAATAAAAGGCAATATGAGGAAGAAGGAGTTAAAATAAAAATAAATCTAAAAAGAATATAAGAAAAATCAAAAAGCTTGTACTTGGTTTTTTTAGTACTTGCTTTTCATCATACTCCATCTTTTAATAACATCTCTCTCAAATATTAATATGTTTGGTTAAAATTACCTCTTTTTCTTCCATTTTTTTTAATAATAAGTAAAATCTTAATATACTTTTAAAAACCAAAAGTTCAATATTAACTACTCTTCAATTTTAATTATAGGTAGTTTTTATTTTTTTTAATTAAAAAATAATTTCTCAAATATTATTACAATTTAAAACTTATTAATATTTATTTGTTATATTAAAATTTTAATATATAAAATTTTAAATATATATATAATTATCATTAGTTCAATCATAATCAAACCCTTGAATTGTAAACCAAAACTTTCATTAGTTTAACGACCAACCTTTGTTTTAAAAACATTAATCATAACTATATTATTTACTTTTATGTATTATTTTAAAATTTAAAATAGGTAGTTTTTAAATTTGAAATCTCTACTTAGTTATACAATTACTTATTAAGTTATAATTATTTATCTTTATAAAATAAATAATAACTAGTTTCAAAATTTTAAAGAATTATCTATAATTAAATATATGTTCTATTTTCTTATAAAATATATACCTTTCCAATCTTGTGGTGTTATATTAAACTGGGCCCAAAAAAACAAAATTGGATCAAGCCAAGTCAAGTATTAGGACCAACTATATTTGCTAATTTTGGTCAACTTGTCCTAGTCTTATAAGAATTTTTATAAAAATTTTATTTTTTACGAAATTCATTTTATAATTTTTATTAAAAAATAAAAATACTACCAAACCAACCTGACATTGCCTTGGTGACATGTCAGGCCACCCTAAGTAATGGGCCAAAAAAGTAACATTAGGTTGGGCATCAAAGTAAGTCCAATCTGACCTATGCATGCCTCTTCATTTAAGACAACAACAAAAGATTGATAATACCATAATTTTCTTAAAATTTCCCAGAATCTTTCATTTCATCAGATTGAGGAGGCTAACCAAAAGTATCTACAATCACCGTATATATGTCTTCACCTTAGATATGTGTGGGAAGAAAATTTTTATTATTTTCTGTGTATTCTATTGCTGAACCTTTTTACTTTAAATATTGTAATATTTTCAATTATGACTTGGATTCTCAAATTTTTTTCTATAGCTTTATATTCCCATAACTTTCTAAACTGATATATATAGCAAAAACAATGATATCATCTTTCCCTCAATATTGACTTTCATCGCTTTTGTCTATCACTTTTCTCCAACAGTGAAAACTCCCTTGCCCTTTGTCAAATATTTCTTATTCTCAGATTGCTTTGCCTATAAAAAAGATGGATTGTATATTCCCCACCTTTAATTTTGTTGCCGTTTTCTCAAAACCATCTTGGTCTTCTATTCAACCCAATCATCTCTCTTTTTTTCTTTTAGATTTTTTAAACAGAGGTGATTGATGCATTTTCCCAATACATTTGTCGTTAATTGGATATCATATAATTTTAACATCGAGATTTTTTTTGTCATTAATATAGAGATTGTTAAGTGTATATGGTTTCCATGTATCACATCAACCAGACATATAGAGGGATTTAACATTTCCACATATTCATTTGTCATTGAATACAACAAATTTCTATTAGAATTTTTCTTAAAGATGTAATATAGTTTTTCAAAAACACTTTAAAACGTAAGGAATTTGTAAAATAAAAATTTTGATTAATACATGAATTTAAATTGGTAAAATTTTTCAATTTCTCTAAGAATGATAATTTTTTTCTGTTCAAAGGAATCCTCAAGAAAACCGCCCTATTTGGGAGTGAAGATAAGAGGAATTTATTCCTGCTCTCATATCAAGAATATGAGGACAGGTTAGAACAATATTTCCACTAAATTAAAATAGTTAGGATACATTTCATTGTTTTTGTGTGTATAAATAAATTTCTAAATTTATATTTATACATTCATAAATTATACTGATAAATTTTAATTTATATTTATTTTTCAAGAGTGCATTTACATTTAAAATTATATTACTTTGATTTTTGAAATTTTCATAAAGTTTTATCAATATGGGATTCAAACAAGTGTTGTCATCCTTAAACTCTCTTACCTTCTACATGTCATCCTCCAAAAAAACTAGCTTATTTAGATATTCAATAGACTAATGAAAACCATAATCATACACAATTCTAGGTTTTACAATATTGACATTATGATCCTAAATTTTTTTTCTTTATTTCTAAGGAACTTTCACTGGGAAAAGGGCCTACAACCCTATCATTCCTCCCTCCTCTCATTATAAAAATAAACACCATAAAAAGGTACTCTAAAGTCCGAACTCTTAGGTCTCACATGAAAGGCCAATTCACATACATTACAACCCTCCCCTTCATTTTTTAGATCTTTCTCTCATCTCAGCTCTGGGTCTCCCATAACCCACTTGTGAAAACTCCAAGAATCTGCTAAAACCGTATCTATATCTCTAAGAGTTTAATTCCCATGCTTTCTTTGTCCTTATCACTCTTTGCCTTCTCCCTCTCTTTTCCACCATGGCGTTCAAATTCTCTCAGATAAATATTCTTCTCATACTTCTATCGCTAACCTTGCTTTTATTAGTCTTCCATCAGTACTTCATCTTGAAGAAGTCCAAGATCACCAGGAAACAAATCACAGAGGCTGGTAATCTCTCATTATTTTTGCCCTCTCATCATCACCCTTTGATCAGCAGAAGCAGAAAAATTCTGGCAACCAAATTTGACTTCTCTCCCTTTTTCAAGCATCATCATCATCGTAAAAAACACTTGCCGGAGCCTGATCCAGCAGCGACCGAGATCGATCCACGTTATGGCGTCGAAAAGCGCCGGGTCCCTTCGGGTCCAAACCCATTACACCACTGATGGATACTTAAGAGTTCTAATGGTGCACAGTGAAGAAGAAACAAAAGGAGAGTATTTTTTTGTTTTTTTGTTTTGGTGCCAAACAAAAGGATAGCATGTTTAGTGGAAGTTATGATATATCTTGGCTAATGCTCCTAAAAAGACAGTCTTTTTGCTCTCTCTCTTTTTCTTCTTTTATGGTTTTTGCTTATTCATATTGAAACCAGAAATCAGAATTGACCTAGCGAGTTACGGTGTATGATGTTTTCCAGCTTGATAAGTTCTTTTGATTTTTTTTTTTTTACTGAGTAAACGAATAATTTCATCTCTTAATCACCAAGCTCATAATTTAATTTTGTCCAGAAAATTAGTAAATACATAAATTAGTCTTTTAAAAATAATGAATTAATGCATTCCACAATAGTTTTCCGCCATCGTTGAGTTGACAAATTAATGTCCAACAAGTTTTTTTTAATTAACTTATAATTTTATTTTTTGAGGATTAAAACTAAAGGAGTATATTAATTAAAATATTTATTTACTCTCTTTAATTTGGGATACACTGTACAATAGAGGATATGGAACCTAAAACCTTACATCCTATGGCTTATTCATATTGAAACCAGAAATTAGAATTGACCTAGCTAGTGATAAGTTCTTTTGATTATTTATTGTTATTGAGTATACTATCCCTTAATCACCAGGCCTATTTAATTTTAGTACTCAAATTAGTAAATGTACAAATTAATTTTTAAAAATAATAATTCAATACATTATACAATAGTCCCTTCAGCACTTTTGAGTCAACCAACAAGCTACAGTCCGACAATTTTTTTATATATATAAAAAAAATAACTCATGTACTTTTTATTATTTGAGGATTAAAGCTAAACGAGTTATTTATTAATTCAAAGACTAAAATATTTATTTAATCTTTTTAATTTTGGATACACAGTGCTATAGAGGATATGAAACTTAAAACCTTCTAGAAATTACTCACGTCGCTTTCGCTAAATCACTGCTAATGAATTAAGTTGATATTTTTTAGGTTGTAGTTAAAAGAGAATAATACTACATGTTCAGGGTTTCAGTGCATTTGATTTTGGTGATTACCATGTCAATGTAATGATTCATGAGATTAATGAAAAAGAATTATGAATCTCACTTTTGGGGAGTGATCTTAAAGAAACATGAGTAGTTGAGACGGCACGGCACAAAATTGGAAAGGTTTTAATTAGTTGGAGCATAATAGTGATAATATATTAATGAGTTTGGTTAGTGTAAAAGCATAGTAATTAAGTTCTATGAAGACTAACTAATAAAAGCACTGTGTCACTACTCACTGCACGTGATCATAGTCGTGGTTGTTGCCACAAATTAAGCACTCCTTTTGGTACGTCCATTTATGATTTATAATAAATGAAAGAAATGAATTAATCAAAATATTTTTGCATTTTTTTGCCCTTTGTTTTTTCAATTTTGTGACAATTGGGGGTGTTTGATAATTTTTTGTAAGTACCTGAATTTGGAATTTATATCCAATACTCAAATTCCATTCGAATCGGAAAAAATATTTATCCACAACCAAAATATCAAATACATGAAATATCTAAATTATGATATCAAACTGATATTAAGTGTCCAAAGACTAACTTAAAATTGAGCTAAAATCATTTTGAATATTTAATTTTAATATCACAATCCTATATTCACTATCCATAATTAATCAGAATTCAAAAATTTATTTTGATAGGGTACATTATCGAATATTTGAAATATTAACTCAAATATTTGCCATCCTTAATTACCTTTAACCACTTCTTTTTCCTCATTTGAATACAAAGTTTATTAAAAAGTCCCACTGACTATTTATATTTTATTTTTTATTTGCATCTCTTAGCAAATCTCATAAAATATTAAGGCATTTTTCCTAATAGTCAAATACAAAATAATATTTTGGCAAAATAAATAAATAAAATGATATAATTTCTTCTCTTTCTCTCTCTCTCTCTCTTTTTGGGTATTTAATATCTTCGTTGATTTCTTCTAGTATTCTAATTATTGCTTTAATGTATGTTAGCAATTTTTAAAACTGACCATGTAAAAAACATTCACTAATAAGTCAAATTCATTTATTTTTATGGACGAAAATTTTCATTATAAAAAGAATGTTGAAACATTATTAATTACTTGTGTACATTTTCAACTTGCATTGAAAGCAAATGGTCTTAAACCACTTTTACTTATGGAAAAAGTACACTTTACAACCATAAGTTGAAAATATTTATTATAAAAAATCTTAAATTTAAAATTATTTTAAAAACTCTAAAAGATTAAAAATTTTAACTATGAGATCAAAATTTTTAGTTGTTAAGAAACACTTCAACTCATAAAATCCATAAACTTTTTTTTAATTATTGTTCATCTAATATTTCCCCTCATTCTTATTCACTATCATTAAAAAATGATTTATTACAGCTCAGTTATTGGTTCTTTGGCCTTTAAAATAATCTTATAATTTAAGGTACTTTACAATAAATATTTTTAACTTATCATCCTCAACTATAATTTTTTCCCTCCACATTAATGATTCTTGGCATGTTTAGTGGTTTATAGGATTAACAGTCAAATCTAGAAAGTATCCCAAATAATCATTATAATTAATCTGGTTTTCAAAAGACTATCAAGACTAGCTAGAAACTAAAGTTAAAAGTTCAACGATATAATTAAAGCTATGTAGAACCAATTATGGATAGCGTAACTAGTGCATTATTGGTAAAACATTTTAAAAAAATAATCCAAGTCCTCTGCATTCACAAATTGAATGTATATAATGCATTTAAAAAAATATAATAAAAAAGGAATGAGTATTAAAAAAGAAAATAAACTTCATATATACTCTTACCTTTGATATTATTATTTTTTTCAAAATACATAAATATATAAATGTAGAGGATTTAATTTAAAAAAGGATAGGTAAAATCAAGGGTTTTCCCTAAGTTAATCAATAATTTCTATAATTTCTTTATATATATATATACACATATACATAAAATATACATATATATATATCTTCTAATACTTAATTGAAAATTCAAAATGTCTTCATATTAAACACCATAAAAAAAACTTTAAAGTTAATGGTATCAACACGTAGGATCGAGATTCTTTGCAGTAAAAGATTCCAAAATTACTTCTGCATTATCTTACAAGTCTTTTTTTTTTCTCTCACAATTATTATTATTATTTCAGCAATTCTCTCTCTCTCATAGATTTCCCTGTAGGCTCGCTGTAGAAGGATCCTCACTGCAAAAGATCCATTTTCCATCCGCACACCACCATTTTCACAGGAATGTATATATATTGTCTTGGTTGATTGTGGGGTTCTTGTCTTGGTAAGAGCAACTATCAGAAGTTTTATATAAAAAAGAAAGGGATAGTTCACTTGATAAGATATACAATATTTTTCTTTTAATTTAGATTCAATTTTGTTACCAGTACTTTGAAAATAATATTTTAAAATTATTTGAGAAAGAAAAGTATTGGTGAATATATTAGAATTAAATATAATTTTTTATAATTTTTATTATTAAATTCTTTAATTAAAATATAATAAATATATTATTTAATTAAAAAATCATATTACAAAAATTATACATTTGTCATATTATTATTAAATTACATATACGTGTCATGTTTTAATGATTGTAAATTTCAATAGTAAAGATATAAAAAATTGAATATAAATTTTTTTCTTGGTGAATTCATTTCCTTGACCTGCTACTATTTTTCTTGTTTGAACTTTTTAATTTTGGACAAATATTAAAGATAATCTGATCCATAATATCTATACAAAAATATTAGAAAAAGAATTATCCATGTTTGAAACTAAAGTTGGGTCACCAAAAACACAAAAGGAAAATGAATATAAGAGAAAATAAGTTGTTCTCTATGCTGTGCATGATCAATGAAACCATGATTTAGGGGAATCTTTAGAATGGATAATATAGTTAAATGATTAATATTATTATACGTCTATATGAATAATTGGAATTGGATTAAGTAGGACAAGAAGAAAATTTCCTTTTCAGTTTCCTTTTAGAGGGGTGCTTTCCGATGTTGATATTGCATAACTCATTCTCTTATATGCATGGTAAGGGACAAGTGGAGGCAGTGCCTAATACACAAGGCAGCAGAAGAAATACATTGCACATGCCATGCCTTGCTTCTGATACAAATTAAGGGATTATAGCTAACTAAAAGTAAAAACAGCTTGATTAGTTAATCATGGAGGACAAAGCAACTCTCATGAGGACTAAATACTAATAAACTTCAAGCAGAAGCTAGCAAGCCTAAAAAGAAAAATATATTAATTGTTATTTTTTTCAAAAGTATTATCATTGGTGTTCTCAGGCTTTGCTTGAAGTTAATCTTGTTAAGAACATTCTTAAGGATATACTTTTTTTTTTTTAACAAAGAGAATATGGTTTTTGTTAATTAATATATAACTTGTAATTTAAGGATTATGTTTTCCATTCTACCCCAAAATTTATTATTAATTTCCATATATAATACTTTTTAAAAGACAGAGAAGAGAGATCTGTGCATTTAATGCTATATATAGAGAAGGTCAAAGTATATATTTTACAAGACTGGGATTTTTTTTTTTTTTTAATCTTCTACTTCTAACATAGGGAGCATGTTGTGAGAGGAGTAATTTTATGTCAGAGATAAGAGAAGAAAGCAATCATTCTTAGATTACAAAGATGATTTTTATCAATTTCAACTATTAGATTGTGATTTAAGAATAACTATTTCATATTCTATTGTCTCTTACGTAAAATTCCTCTTTTCACTTAATACAACTCCCTTTTAACCTAATTAACTTCCTTTTCGCGAGACAAATAAAATATATTAATTGAGATTAGGGATGGCAAAGGGGTGGGACCTCCCCAATTCCTGTTCCCACCGATACCCAAGATAGCCACCACCACTGCTTCCCCATTTTTTTCCCTCTTTTTCAGCCATATCAAAAAATACCCAAAGCGTCTCCCTCCCTCATTCAGTCTCTCGTATGGCACCGAACACACAACTCTCGCTCTCTCTGTCTCCATGCAGAAGAAGAGAGAGTCAAAGCTTTGTGGCCAAATCCCTCTTCTCTTTTTTGTGCTTCGACAAGGTTCTCGCATAATACACTTAGAGAGGAGGGTTACTAGGTGTTTGCGTAAAAAATGATGTTTTAAAACAATGTAAAACCAATATACAACAAAACAGTTTCGCCTGAACCTTGAAGCTGTAGCAACTAATGCATGCAACCATTGAACTAAGTAATATAGCATGACTTTTTCACGAACAAGATCAAATATGTATACAAACTTGACTATGAACTAAGAACAATTAAACTAAGGAAAGTATTAATTAATGAAAAGCAATTATGACATTAAGAATGTTACAATTTCAATCTTAATATATTGAACAGCGTCCCAAAACATAGAATCAATCGACTACAAATGAGTAGTGTTAATTATAAATAACTACCAACAAAAATTTATATACTAAATAGAAACTATGTGACACTAAGAATTTATCTTAGTTTAGTTAATGTGACTTACATTTAGTTCTCTTATCTCACAAGGAATTATTCACTTCAAAGTTCAAACCAACTAGTTTGTTTTACACTTACTCACAAGAAATAGTTACAAGAAGGTTTTGAATGCTCACTTTAACAATAAAGTTTTCTCGTGTACAACTTAGACAATTTACTAGCTGGTTTTTACTCACTTATCAAAAATAATAAAAATTGAAAGTTTTCTCTCTAACTTACTCAACTAGCCTTACCTGAGCTTATCAAACTAGGAGAATATTACAATATGTATAAACGAATTGGTGGGCCTTCTAAACATAAGAAAATACAAGTAAGGCAATATATTTTCTTTCTGAATCATACAAACTCAAACACTAAGATCTTTTTGGATGTTTGGTAATGAGAATAGTACTATGACAATTTCAAACCTTTGGTTTTCTATGTCTTCAACTGGAATAGCCAAGTAGCAAGTCATTATAAGCATATCACCTTTATCTTGCACATTTGGTTATCATATATTCATGTATGGACTTCCCTTCCTTTTAAGATTGATGTAGTGGCTGTTGGTTTTAATATTCATATTCAGTATTCATATGTTGCAGCTCCCTTTCCTTTTCTAGTTTGCTAATAATTTCTCTATTGTTATTTTCAACTTCATTTTCTGGCTTGAGTGCAGCATCTCAGTTTCAATTTAGTGTATTAATGATGATAAGAATGTTGGAAGCTTGATTATTGCCTTACTACTTCTCTTACGAGATTTCATTTGGTTCCTCCCATGGAAATTAGCCATTGCAACTTCTTGATAAGAAAGAAGTTGTTTGATTTTCCTACAATCATTTGTAGCCAGGTTTTCCACTTGATTGCAGTTTCTTTATTATGCATTTAGCATTTTTTTTTTCTTTGATTCTGTTGCTGTAGTCTTCTGCTAAAGTTCTTGCTTTGATTTAATTGTGTAATTTGACTTCTAAAAAATTCCTAATTTGGCAATCAACACTTTAATTTCTATTTTTTTTATTTGTATTTGATCTTGCAATTGTGCATTAAAATCTGAAACTACCCTTCACCTCTTTCCTTTTTTGCTCCATGCAATCTTATTCTAATATGGAAAGATTTCCATATGTTATAATTATGTAATCAAATCAGCAATTAAATTAGTAATAATTAGTCAATTAACTGATACTTCTAATTATACAATCATAAGGATTTTGTCATTATCATCCAAACTTTAACCCATATTTGAAATGTTGGGGCCAACAACTCTGAACTTTTACCCTTCACGTTAGGACGAAGAACAATCGAAGGAGTAGAAGAGGATTGAGCTCATTGTTCAACTGTTGCAAGAAAAGACAAGAGCCCAACAAGGGTGCATCGCATTGGTTAGATACGATTGATATCGAGTCTTTTAGGGTTCTTTT
The DNA here is from genome assembly GCA_032878935.1 of Erythrophleum fordii. Lineage (NCBI taxonomy): Eukaryota > Viridiplantae > Streptophyta > Magnoliopsida > Fabales > Fabaceae > Erythrophleum > Erythrophleum fordii. Next base: position 8,022,937 of record JAVQMF010000029.1, read on the forward strand.
TCCTTGTGAGAGTGAGGTTTGAAGTGCTATATGAAATTGTGACATTGAGTCACTGACCTTCATATGAGATTTCTTTTCTTTAATATTAAACTAAAAAATTAAAAGTGAAATTACAAATGCGAAGATAACAAGGGGATAAGGTCCTCATCCCTATCCCTGAAACCTTGGTGGAAAAAGATTGTCTGCCCATTCCTATTCCCGTAAAAGGAAAGAATCCCTATTTCTTGCCTGCATAAAGATCCCTAAATTTCGGGATTTTGTCATTCTTATGCTACATTTTGTATGTTGGAAAGATTTTTATGAAAATTAGAAAAGGAATAGGAAAGAAAATGGGCTTTCATGGAATATATTTTTTTGGCCCATAATTGGATTTGATATGGTATGAAAAGGAATAAAAATACAAATCTATTTTATTGTTTGATTGGATAAAATCAATGTAGAAATAAGAAAAAAATGCTAACAAAAGACAATAATACCATTAGGTAAAAAAAAAATACATAACCCTGAACAAAAAAATGATAAGGATAAAGATGTGTTATGTTGTTATAACTAATTTCGATAATAACTTATCACTTTAGGATGTTGGCTGTAGCTAATTTCATATAACTTATCAACTTATCTCTTGTAACTCCCAACTCTTGTATATGGTATATACCTAGTTAATCATGAATAATACTTGAGCCATTATTATCAATATCTTCTTTATGGTACTAGAGCTTGTAAAAGGTTTAACAACCCAAGGCTCTTTCATTCTAAAATGGCTACTAAAACTAGTAACTCCACTTCAACTATTCAAACTAGTAATCCTACAAACCCTAATCTACAATCGCCACACTTCCAAATTTTGCCCACCAACTCCTAATCAAATTAAATTGTACTAATTACCTATTGCGGCAAGCACAATTACTATCATTGCTCAATAACTATAATCTAACCCACTATATAGAAGAATCATCTATTGCACCACCAAAATTTATCAAATGGATAACCAAACCTGGAGTCTAAATCATGATTCAAAATCGACCAACTTGTTCTTAACTAGATCATTGGCTCTATGACAAAGAGCTTTATTCCATAAGTTGTTAGAGCTACCTCAGCTCATCAAGCATGGCAGAAACTTTCTTCAACTTATGTAGCTGGTTCTTGTGCTCAAGTGAGAACAATTAAAGGGAAATTTTATCAATTAGAAAAAGACAATAATGAAAGCATCACTCAATATATGCAACAGGCAAAAGGAATGTATGATCAACTGATGGCATTAGAAAACCCAGTATTAGAGGATGATTTAGTTTAGATTATCATTAATGGCCTAGGAAAACCATATAGGTCTTTTGTTAGAGGTCTTGAACAAAGATTAGATCCCATATCATATGATGACTTATATGGCTTGCTTCTCAGTGAGGAAGATAATCTTTCCCGAGATAGTGTATTTAAGAAAATAATTCCACCAACAGCTCATTATACAGCAAATCAAACTTCATTCACTGGCAATTCAAGGCAACAAATTTTTTCAAAGGGATGAGGGGGTAGAACTCGAGGTAGAGGATGAGGTGTAGGCTATAGAACCTCTTAATCTTCTCAATTTTCCAATAATTTTAGTTCTTATAATTTTTCCAATTTTTTCCAACATCAAAGAGATCTTAGTAATGTTACATATCATAACTGCCATGGCTTTGGTCATCTAGTAAGACAGTGTCCTACTCCATGGAATTCCTCCACACAAGGCCAGCAATCAACCCTTTTTAAACCTACTGCTCATTTTGCCTCACCCAATTCCTTTGCAACTCACCCACAACAATGATTATGAATACTAGAGCTACATATCACATGACATCTGATCTTGAAAATCTTACCTCACATCTGGATTATCATGGTCTGGATGAGGTAAAGATTGAAAATGGTAAAACCCTTCTGATTCTTAAAATTGGTTCTACTTTTTGTCGTTCATAAAATAATATTTTTCGTTTGTCTTATATTTTACATGTTCTAGATTCTTACAATAATTTGGTTTCAATTTATTCTTTTACTCGTGCTAATGGTATTTCTATTGAACTTTTCTTGATTTCTTTCCTATTAAGGATATCCACATGAGGTAACCACTTCACATTAACCAAAATGACAAAAGATTGTATTCCATGTTACTTGAACCACTACATCAACCTAGTTCGAATATCACTTCTCATGCCTTTTCTTGTTCACTCAATACATGGCACAATTATCTTGTTCATCCACATTTACATATTGTTCGTCAAGTGTTAAGTCAAAATAAAATTTTTTGTGTTAATAATAGAAATTTAGGTATATGTCATGCATGTTCTATTAGTAAGAGTTACAAGCTTCTTTTTTTCTAGATCTATTTTTTAGACTACACAGCCTTTAAAGTTGATTTGTTTTGATTTATGGGGACCCTCTCATGTTACTTCTATAGAGGGCTATCGATATTATGTCATTTTTTATGATCATTTTAGCAAGTACACTTGGATTTATTTTTTGAAATTCAAATAAGAAGTGCTTAATGTTTTTATTAAATTTCATCATTTGGTTGAGATGTATTTTCAATTTTCCATCAAATCCTTTAAGCTGATTAGGGAGGCAAGTATCAAGCGCTTACTAAATATCTTCTTGAAAAAGGCATAACACAAAGATCCGCTTGTCCTAAAACACCTAAACAAAATGGATGTGTAGAAGGCAAACATAAACATATAGTTGAAATTGGTCCTTCCTTGCTCCTGTGCCTAATAAATATTGGAACTTTGCATTTCAAACTATCATTTATCTCATACCAATTTTGAAAAATACTATTCCTTTTCAAAAATTACTTAACTAGAGTCCAAATTATGCTAAGTTATGTACTTTTGGTTGTTTATGTTATCCTTGGTTTAGGCCCTATGCACCAAATAAATTAGCCCCTAAGTCTAGTAAATGCATTTTTATAGGTTACAATAAAATATATAAAGGCTACATTTGTTTGGACTTTCAATCCCAAAAATTTCTTATCTCACAACATGTAATTTTTGATGAACAGGTTTTTCCATTCAAGACAGATGAGAAAATTATTTCCATGTCCAAATCCATACAAACCAAGCCTTCATTATCAAATAATACACCTCCCACTATTTTTCTACCCCCACTTCAAGTAAAGCATGTGCCCAACTCTATGCATGGTACATGCAACATCCATCACATGTCAACCATTCAAAATCAAGACTTGATCCCTTTGCCAATAACTCAAAGTTAACATTCTATACTAACACAAACACCTATCCATTCTTCATACCAATGTCACTCCAACACAGTAACCTCATCACCACCTAATAACCAACACTTATCTATTCCAAGCCAATCTTCACCTGGACTCCCACTTGTTGTTGACCTCTCAGGATATAAAGACACAAATGCTCCTACTTAGACACATCATATGATAACTAGATCCCATATAGACACTTGAAACCAAAGGCATTCTTATCCTCCATGCCTTCTACCTCTTTGCTTATTACTTATTTATAAGAAACGAAATCAAGAGATTGGAGAGTGGCCATGCAATTTAAGTATAATGCCATGCTTACCAATCACACGTGGACTATTGTTCCTCCTTCCAAAGATATAAATTTAATTCGGTCCAAATGGGTGTTTCGGATCAAATATGACAAAGATGGGTAGATTGATATATATAAAGCGTGTTTGGTGGCCAAGGGTTATAACCAAATGCTAGGTATAAATTACTCTAAGAATTGTAGTCTTGTAATAAAGCTGATAGTAATAAGAATTGTTCTTTCTCTTACGGTTTCTTATGGTTGGGATGTAACTCAATATCACATTTCAAATGCATTTTTCCATAGCTCATTAGAAGAGGATGTTTTCATGATTCAACCTCAAGGGTTTGTTGATTCTCAGTATTCTTATTATGTTTGCAAGTTGCATAAGTTCATTTGTGGCCTTAAACAAGCACCTCAACAATGGTATCACTACCTTACACAAGCTCTCTTAGATCTTGGCTATTGTGGTTAGACTGATTCATCTTTTTATGTTTACAAAGACACCAATTATATTGTGTTTTTTCTCATTTATGTGCATGACCTTATAATGACAGGGAACAATAATATTTTTATTGCTAGTATTATCAAGAAGTTACAGGATAAAATTTCTTTGAAAAGTTTAGATAAGTTAAACTATTTTCTCAGTGTGGAAGCAATGTAGGGCAACAATGGCTTACTTCTTACCCAAACTAATTATATTCAAGAACTCTTGAATAAAGCCAAGATGAATGATGAAAATGCCATCTCCACTCCTATGTGTCCTCGTAATTCTTCAAAGGCTAGTGTAACTGATGCTTTTATTGATCCTACTCTCTTTCAGAGTCTTGTTGGAGGATTATAATATTTGATTATTACAAGGCCAAATGTATGCTATTTGGTTAACAAATTTTCATATTCTATGCATCAGCCAAGTATGGCAAATTGGCAAATGGTTAAAAGAGTTTTGTGTTATTTAAAGGGCACTACATTTTATGGTTTGTTTATTCATCCATTGAATTCTTTTTCTATTAATATGTATAGTGACTCAGATGGAGGTAGAAGCATGGTAGACAAAAAATATACAATAGGTCTTGGGATTTTTATAAGACCTAATCTAATATCATGGCATTTAAAAAAGTAGAGAACTGTTGCAAGGTTATCTACCAAGGTTGAATATTGTGCGGTTGTAGCTGCTATTTGTGAAATACTTTGGGCGCAATCATTCTTGAAGGAAATTAGCATCCCTTTGTCTTCCAAGCCAATTATTTGGTGTGATAATATTTCAACAACTTAACTTACAAATATGCTATTTTTTGTACTTGATCAAAACATCTCAAAATAGACTTTCATTTTGTGCATGACAAACTTGCAAATAATGAGCTAAAGGTGCAATATATTTCAACCAATGATTAAGTTGCAGACATTCTTACGAAGCCACTTTCCAAAGACAAGTTGACATTTTTTACCAAACCTGTACAACTTGAAGGAGAATGATAAGGATAAAAATGTGTTATGTTGTTATAACTAATTTAGATAATAACTTTATCACTTTAGGTTGTTGGCCGTAGCTAATCTTATGTAACTAATCAACTTATCTCTTGTAAATCCCAACTCTTGTACATTATTAATACTTAAGCTATTATTATCAATATCCTCTTTGAAAAAAAAATTATTATTTTGTCATTCTTATGTTACATTTGGTAGGTTGGGAAGATTTTTATGGGAATAAGAAAAGAAATAAGAGAGAGAATATGCCTTCATATAATGGAATTTTTTTATTCATAATTAAATTTGGTATGACATGAAGAAAAAAATGAAAATACTATTTTATTTCATTGTTTGAAGAGATAAAATCAATATAGGAATAGAAAAAAAAATGCTAACAAAAGATAATAATATCCATTGTTATGAAAACTGGATCAAACTGGTAAATTCGTCCGGTTGGACCAAGAACCAATTTGTGATCTAGTCCAAATAACCCATTAACCCCTAAAACCAGTCGACCTAAGAAGCTATCAAGAATTGGTGAAATCGGTCAAAATCTAGTAATAATCGGTCAAGTTACTGGTTGAACTGATCCACAATTTATTTAGCAAAATTGACCATGTTGTAGTTTGAACTCGAGTACTTTTAGCATGTAAGTGCATGCTTGCCATTAAGCTGAAATGCATCTTCAATAATAAAATGAAATATTTAATATAAAATCTTTATTATGGCTCTATTTTAAAATGTTGTATCAAGATTCTATTTTAAAATAGCAAAATGACCAATAGCTTATTCGAATCTTGATCATTAGCATGATGAATAATATATTTTTCATTCCACCATTATTATTGTCTTGTTTATAACTTAAAATTTTAATATAATAAATGAGAAATAAAAATAAAATTCATATGATTTTTATTAAAATTATACAAAATATATTTTTTAAAAAATTAAAAATTATATTATGTATAATTTATTTTTATATATAATTAGTCATAACATATTTTAAAATTTATTACTATTTATTTTTTATTATTTATTATCTTAAAATTTTAATATATATATATATATATATATATATATATATATATATATATATATATATAATTATTACTTGTTCAACTACGATTAAATTAATAAATTGTAAACCAATGATTTTAACGGTTAAATGATCTGATTTTGAAAACATTAATAATATCCTAGGTAAGGAAAAAAATAATTACATAAGCCTAAACCAAAAAAACGTCATCATTTTTCACCCAACAAAACGCACAGCCTCGTCATCTGCTTCATCGTCTTCAGGAAGCTACATTTAGTTGAGCTTTGATTGAATGTCCATTTTCGTCATCTCTTCGTCGAGTCATCGGCCACCATGAGATGAGATGAAGGAAGAAGAGAGAAAAGGGGAAAATGACAAAGATAAAAGCTCGAACACACTTTATCTTCGACGATGGTCTGCTGAGCACAACGGTGGGCGGGAGAAATGAACGAGTTGTTTGCTGGCTTTGGAGAGCACAACGGACGAAAATGTGGTCTGGACAATATGTAAGGCACAATAAATATTTCCATTGAAGGGCAAATTAGTCAAATAAATTTTATTCCTTAAAAAAGTTGAATTTCATTGCTAAACAGAGGGTGAGAAGATTCCTGCTTCCATTGGCAATGTTCTCCCTTGAAGAAGAAGCATGGATGCCAACCAAACGAACTTCACTTGTGTTCCCTTTCGTTTTTAGTTTCCTTACCCCCCGCCCCCTTCTTTTCCTTGCTACCAAATATAACCTTAATTGGGATACACCAAATGACTTGAACACTATATGATTGGCACATGAAAAAGAGGCCCGTTAATTTCTTTGTTTTTTTTTTTTTTTTAAAGAAAGCATACAAAGTTGGTAAGCGGTAAGACATACCACATGTAAAACCGTATAACCATCTCTTATCATTTAATGAGCTGAACACATGGACATGCTTCATGGGCGATTGGTCATACTTATAATCCTCCCTCTTCCCCTCTTCCATAAATAAATCCGATCACCTCCAGCTCTTAAAACGTTACCATGGTGATGAGACTAATGAGTCTTATGATGAGCAACCATTCGGGAACAACGCCAACAGCATTAATCTGTTTGCTCATCTGTGTCTCATCAGCTCTTATGGCAGTAGCTCTCTGTGCTAAAAACCAGAGGGAGATATCATCATCATCACCTTCATCATCGCGGTCAGAATGTTCCCCAAGGAAGCTCATGAAGAGTCTTAGGAACAAGGCAATATTCCCAAAAACGGTGATGTGCATGAAATTATCAAAAAGGCAAGATCTTGATGATGAGGAAACAAATATTAATGGAGAAGGATGCCTGTGGAAGAAGGCTATATTGATGGGCGATAAGTGCCAGCCATTGCAATTCTCAGGCGCAGTTTATTATGATAGTGAAGGGAATCAGCTTTCTGAGCCAAGAACGCCAAGCATCACTAGTCCTTTCGCTGTGAGAAAAGATGGAAATTAGATTAGATAATAGCCGAAAATTAATGAAATATTGTTAATACCATAATACAAACACGGGCTAACCCTGTGGGCTATTACTATTGACATGACTTCTGCATGTGTACCTCTCAGATCCCTCTGTTAATTATCGTGATATCCTTCTTTACTCAAATATAAATGCAAAGCCATTATGTTTTATGCAACCTTCAATTTCTTAACAGATTTTGTTTTGGATATCGCGGTTACGTGTTGTTTTGTTGTACAACAAATCAATAACTTTGCCATGGTATATTTAATCACTCATATAGTGATATCACACCTCGTGAGAAATTAAATTTCCTCCAATACAGTATATATTAGTTTTAACCATCATTTTGGTCTTTTAATTTCTTTATTTTTTTTCATATATCTTAATTTCTTGATATTTTAATTTGATCCCTCTATTAAATGGTCATTAATTAGACTTGGTCATCAATCAGACTAGTTTAAAAACAGCCTAGACTCATAAAAAATTTGCCAAAAGATTTAGGTATGAAAACGCAGTCCAATATTGTTCACTCATAACCGGTTCAGCTTGTTTTTAAAAAAAAAATTAATTTTTTTGTTTTATTTTTTAATTTTAAATACTAAATATCTCTATTTTATTATTTATTAAGCTTATTTTTTATTTTAAATATTAAATAACCCAAAAAAATATTGTATAAAATTTAAATCACTTAAAACACACATGATATAATAAAAATTCTCAAAGTAATAATTTTTTCAATAATATTATTGATTAATAATTCATTTTTTTAATTGTAATTTATTTCAAATAAAAAAATATAGCAATTATATGTATTATATAATTCTATTTTTTTATATTTGTAATTATAAATAATTTTTTAATAATATTATTTGTTAATAATATATAAAAAAATAATTATAATATAAGCCAGGGTAAAACTCAAATTGGGTTAAAAAATAAAAATTCAAGTTCAACCGATTTTATATTATGACTTTTTAAAAACAATAGACTTTTTTATTAGACTTTTAAATTCATATTTATTTTTTTGAGAGATGGGGCAGACTTGCGGCCATGATAAGGCCTATCATTAATAAATATAAAAAATATATATATATATATATAACAAAAAAGAACAAATATAGCACAAACTAAAAATTAAAAATTAAAACACTAACTTAGAATATAATTAATTAATTAATAGACCAAAATAATAATTAACCACTTGTATATCCGTTTTACACATAAAAATTCTTAAAATTCTGACAAATTTGACATGTGACTTTATCTGAGTGACTTTAATTTAAACCTTCTTAAATAAACGTATCAAGTTATTAGAATTCACTTATAATCACATATAAATTATGAGAGTTGAAAGGAAAAATTGTGAAAATACAATTACTCATAATAAAATATTTTCTCAATTGGTACCTATTTTTTTAAAAAAATTAATTGTCATTTTCTATGGAAATTATAATATTTTTATCATATTTTATGACAAATGATATAAATTTTACTTTAAGAAAATTACCTATAGCTCCTTAAATAATAATTTAATTATAATTTTAGTGTATGAACTTTAAAACATAATATAATTTGTTACCTTAAATTGTTACGAAAAGTAAAAATATCACAGTCGAAATTAACATTTAAAAAGTATATAATTGTCACTTAATATGTTAAATAAAAGAAAATTTAAAAAATAATAATAACATAATTGTAAATTTTAAAATACTATAATTGAAGAAGTTGTACATAGTTTCCCTTTATTTTCTCTAAACAAAGGGAGGAGTGATGTGTGAAGAGTGTGGCATAACAGTGAGTCTCGCTGTCTTAAAATTAATCCAAAAATACGGATAGAAGGTTGCGTTTCCGTTTCGGTTGGTTTCACAATTCGCTATAAGGATTTGGAAACGTCGGTACTGGATACTACGGCGTCTTGGTTCGTTCCTCCATTACGGAAGCAGAATCCATGGCTTCTTCTCTCTGTTGTCCGCTTTTACTTGGAATCCCCATTGCACATTCGAATCTTCCATGGCGGCTTCCGAGATTAAGAGTTCCATCTCTGGCTATGGCCGCTTCTTCGGAGGCTAGTGGCACTGGCAGTTCTTCTCAAGGATCAACCAAATTGATCACCTTTCTTGGAAAAGGTGGCTCCGGCAAGACCACCGCTGCTATTTTCGCCGCTCAGGTTCGATTTATTTATATGTGTATATATGTAAATCTGGGTTTGAGCTGCAAATATGATTCATATTTGTACGTCTCTCGTTATGGCTTTTGTGAGAATAATTCTGACATGTAGCTCACACTAGTGCGATTTCAGTTTGACTTCTACTTTAGAGATTAGTTTATCTGGAAACTCGGCGTCTCTGGATTGGAAATTGCTAGATGAATGTAGTTACGTTTATGAAGTTTTCCGAACCCAGAAAACAGAAGTGGTCCCTTAGTCAGATTCTAGTATGAACTTTGAGCGAAACTAATAAGCTAGCGTTGGGAATTTCTAAATTATTGTTGTATTTGTTGCCCATACCATGTCCTGTTCAATGCGAATTTATGGTACTGGGGCTCTATCGAGAATGCTAAGAATGGGCAAATAGAAATTGGGTTTTAAGGGCAGTCGAAGCAAATTGTCAGGTGTTAGCAATAGTGTAAGGAAAAGTCTCAAGTTAGAATCTTTGCAACGCTGTCATGTTGATGCCTTTTTGATTAATTAGATAAAAAAGGAAGTGTTCTCCCAGAACCATTTATGCTTTTCAATGAAGCTGGAATTTTTCTTTTTAAGATTGGATTTGAAGTTTGTTTACATAAGGACTTCACAGTGCTGTGACAATCCACTGATCCAGTCTGATTCACTATATTTGCCCCCACTGCTTGTCTTTCGTCAAATAAACTTTCTATACTATATTTGGACCCACAAATGAAGATACTTTTTAATGGACACAGAAAATGAAAGAACATAATACCTAAGATAGTTTTCCATGTTTATTTTCCTTTTACTCACCTCTTCCTATATCCACTGGAAGCCTTAAAACTAAATATTCTTTCTTTTGCTGTAAATGTGCTGGTGTGATCAAATTGAAACTCTTCCATGTTCAGCAAGGGAAAGTAGTTAATCTCTGTCTCTCTTTTCCTGTTTCCATGCGTTTTCACTTTTCAGCATTATGCAATGGCTGGACTAAATACATGCTTAGTGATACATAGCCAAGACACCACTGCTGACTATCTCCTCAACTGTAAGATTGGAAATTCCATTGTTGAATGCAATAAGAACCTTTCAGCTGTTAGGTTGGAAACAACTAAAGTGTGTCTTTTGCCCCTCTTCCTCCCTTTACCTACGTCATCTTGTTAACAATTGGTTTTGGTGACTTTGGAATCTGGTATTGCTCTGTAAGTGCAGATGCTTCTTGAACCTCTAAATCATTTGAAGCAAGCTGATGCCCAGCTTAATTTGACACAAGGCACACTCGGAGGGGTGGGTATGTAATTTGCTTTCTACTAAAATTAGGCTATATTATATTTGATGGACGTAATTTTCATTTGTTAAATTATTTTCATGGGACCCTCTTCTGCTCCTTTCTTTGTATTATATTAGATAGTTGGAGAAGAGCTCGGTGTCCTGCCTGGGATGGATTCAATCTTTTTGGCACTTTCACTTGAGAGGCTTGTTGGATTCTTGAGGACTACAACCCCGAAGAACCAACAAAAGAAATTTGATGTTGTAATATATGATGGTATCAGCAGTGAGGAAACCCTCCGTATGATAGGTGGAAGCAGTAAAGCAAGGTTTGGAATTGCCTCTCTCTCTCTCTCTTGTGTGCACACAAAACACCCACGGCCTCTGATCATTACCCTTGGTTTGATATTGTGAGGTTGCAGATTGTACTTGAAATATTTGCGCAACTTGGCTGAGAAAACTGACCTTGGGAGATTAGGTGCTCCTACACTCCTGAGACTTGTGGATGAGGCCATGAGCATTAGTGGCAGCAGACCCTATTTTAATGGGAAAATGAGTGCAGAAATATGGGACTCTCTAGATCAACTGCTGGTGGTAAGTCATAAGAGTAAATATTATTTAATTTAATCACACTTTAATGCAACACCAATATTGATTATGTCATGTCCAGCGAGGATCATCTGCCTTCTTAAACCCACAGAGATTTGGTTGCTTCATTGTGATGGATCCAAACAATCCAACCTCTGTTAATTCTGCATTACGATATTGGGGTTGTACAATCCAAGCGGGTGGACAGGTTTCCGGTGCTTTTGGTATCACCTCTGGGCAACTGAATGTAGTGTCACTGGAGAGAGTGAAGAAAGATTTTTCACCCTTGCCTTCTGCTTTTATTTCAAGCACCTTGATGAATAGCCCAATAGCTTGGAACAGAATTTTACTGGACACCGGCAATGAAGATGCTAGGTGTCTTCTTACATCACTTGCAAGCCAATGCAGCAGTGTTATATTATCAGTTAAATTTGATAAAAAGAGAAAATTAGTAACTCTCTTCATGCCAGGTTTTGACAAATCAGAGATTAAGCTATACCAAGTATGTGATATCGATCTGCTCTTTAAATTTTTAAAATCCTTTCATAACCATGATTACCATGATCCTTCTTTTGACAGCAATTTAGGAGAAATGAGGTGAACATTTTACTCATGGGCATGATATTAAATCAAATATAGCACCAGTCACCATTATGCCAGCAGATACTTCTTTTTTTGAAACATGGATCTCGAACCTGAGCATGTATAGTTGCATGGGGAAGGGGAAGGAGGATGATAAAAAATGATAGGAGAGTAAAACCATCCATAAGAACTTTTCTATGCTTCTTTGTGGATAACATTTTAACTTATCAATTTGTTTTTTTGTTGGAGTGATGGGAATGCTTTTTGAACTATGCGCATCTCTCCAGAAGAAAAAATACCTTGAATTCAAATGTATAATGAGATTTTTTTAGTTTCAAAGTTGTCACACAGAGTTATACTGTGCTTCTCTTGCTCATACAAATCTCCTCATTATGATAGTTGATGTGCAAAACTTTTGTGCAAATAATCATGGTGCTATTGCTAATTGCTTAAGGTTTTTATGCATGCAGTATAGAGGAGGATCCGAGCTATTGGTAGAGGCAGGTGACCAAAGACGCGCCATTCCTTTGCCTCCAGAAATTCAAGGAAAGGTTGGTGGAGCCAAATTCATGGACAGAAGTCTTGTAGTTACATTGCTGTAACCCCGGAGTGATCATTCTTTTTCTTTCACACCCTTAATGCCTGAGGGGATGCCTCATGTCTCATGATGATTAATATAGTTTCAGAAGCAGTTTTTCTCTCTGATTACTGTGCATAGGTAGTGCAGATAAGTGATTATGCCAAGGAATAAGAGCTCACTGGTAGTTGAACCTGTGCCTCGCACAGGATGCTTAAACAACATGGTAATTATTATAGAATTTGTATGTCAAATAATATATAAATGAATTGGTATGGCTTCAATGTCCTCAAACAACATGCTCAAACAAAGGTGAAGGCTTCTTGATGGTACGCTCGGTGGTGGCGTTGCTATGTTGAAGACTTCGGGGGAGCTTCGACGGTAACAATAGCAGGAACTTCTTATAGGCTACACAGAGAAGAAGAGCGGTTCTGAATCGAATGGGAAAATTTGTGCATTCACTGTTCCTGTACGATTTGAATTTGTTTCTAGTATTTGAATCTAATTAGAGTTGGGCCTTATACAGATGCATGAAAATTCGTATCAATCAATTAAATTTTTAAAAAAATAATTTTAAAAAAAGATATAAACAATAGAGATTTTATATAGAGAGAGAGAGAGAGATTGTGCAGCCAAGGATGAGGTATCGCCTGGACTTGCAAACTATTAAATACGGCAGAAATTGTATTAGTTTTATTGATTTTATTTTAATAGCCAATCAAGTGATAAAGTTAAAAGACTCAGTTAAAATTAAATTAAATTAAAAAATAAAAGTAAAACTTAATATAAAATTAAAAGACAAAAGTAATACAAAATGAAACTAAAATATACAAGTAAAACTTAAGCTAAAAGATTAAAAGTATATTTTTGTTTTAAAATTTAATAGCCCAATTTTTATAAACAACCAAATGTTAAAAGGAAAATAAAGCTTTTTGAAACTCTATTTAAAATCATTTGGTAAACATCGTGGACATAGTTTCTCAAATAAAGTTTGTTTGGAAAATTAACCATATCCTACGTCAAATAGTATGTCAAGACTCAGTGGTGGTAGAACTCTTTTTAAAAAATTCTTAATTTGCATCCAATTTTTAATAATATTAAAAATAATATCTATTTTTGTGATTATTTTTGCCCATAGAAAAACTACACAAAATCAGATTCAAAAAGAAATTAACACATGGATAATATCTCTCATGGAAAATAGTATATCAGTTTATAAGTTTAATTATATATTTTGGTCTTTCTCTTTTCAGTTAGATGACAGAATAAACATTTAAACCTAAAACCTTTCCCTAACTATTCATACCTTTCATTAGTAGATAAGAGTTCATTTTGGGTACACCTATTATATTGAATACTCAATACTACTAATGTGTATATGTTGTACATAATCTAATTTATTTTTTTGGTAAAAGACGTTATCTAATTTTAAATCATGATTGAGTTAGATCATAAATTTTAGACAAAAGTTATCTATTAAGAACAAGATTAATTAAATTAAATTAAAATGACCAATTTTCTTTAATAAATAAAAAGGACAGTGTTACTCAAATTAAAATTAGAAAGCTTACTCATCCAAAAAAGGATAAATATTAAACTCAAATATATAAAGCTTGAAAATATCTCTCACCGTAATCCCCACCACCCCCCCCCCCCCCCCCCCCAAAAAAAAAGTTCTTGAGTGAATAAAAGAGACTGAAAGTGTAATAAGACTTTTACTCTAACAATACATTACATATTCACTAGATAAAAAAGAAAGCAAAATTTGATGGAATAGTAGAGAGCAGGCTAAGAAGAGAAGCACTTGGTATCTGGTACTAAGTAAACAAGTTTGGTTTGAAGGGTTTGGTGCTTTGGAGAAACAGCAGCTAATATAACAAAGCCACTGAGAAGAGCAAGACCCAAACCTAAAGTATTAACAGCCATAGATTCTAAGCTGTGTTTGGATACAACATTATTATTGTTATTATTATTTCTGCTTGTTTGTATGAATGTCAACTTCTCAAGCAGTCCAGTTTCTGCAGTTGCCACTGCCAAAGCATAAGTGTAAAGACCAAGGAACACATGCCATGGCAATACCTTTATCCTCACCCTTCTCACTTCTCCTCTGTGCCAGAAGCTCAAGAAACCCACCAACCACTGCATTTTATATAAATATATATATATATATATATATATATATAAAATATAGGATCAGATACAGGTACCTTGTAATAATTTCTTCATTGGAATTTTATGAGCTTAGGTGAATCAGTAGAGTATTTAAAGTCTCTTAATTTCCTCCACAAATTAATTATAGTTATGAAAGCCGTTAAATTGACAAACGAATAATGGTTATGAAAGTAATTAATTTGACCTTTAAAATTGACTATTAAAAAAAATTATCAAAAATTAGTTAAATTGGTTAAAAACCAATAAAATTAACTGATTTGACAGTAAATTGTTCAAAAATTATTTTTTTATTTGAAATAAAATTTTGACATTCCATGATAGAGATTTACAATATCTTGTATATTTTACTAAATTTATTTTATATGAATTTGTTGTCATATATAAAATATTTTAATTATTTTTTATATTTTTAAAATATTTATATCTATTTTAAATGTTATTTTATAACACATGTAATAATTTAATTGTAAAATATTATATATATATATATATATAATATTATTGTTTATTATCTTACTTCAATATCTAAGCTTGTTTTTAAAACAATAATTACAATTAAACGCAACAAGAATATTCAAGAAATAAGTTGATCATGACACTTTGGATCTCTTGCTATGCGAGGGTTGTGTTGTATAAGGAATTCAAAGTGTTAAAAAAAATGAAATTAAAGCTTAAAAAAAAAATCTCAAACTCCCTATTTGGGGGGCATAACATTGTTTACTATGCACAGGGCACAATAAAGGATCTCGATGCTCTCATGACTTAGTAAAAATAATTTTAAATTCCTTTAATTTAAAGGAAAAAGAATTTCTCCAACAAAATATATAAATCATCATTTAACCATCCCATCTCCTTCCTTTTTTTTCTCCTTTCTTTTTCTTTGAACTCCTAATTCAATTCTATTTTTCTCTCAACTTCCATACAGATCCTTAGATGCCACCATATATACCAGACTTCATTTATAATGCTTGAAACAGGATACTAATTTAACACAGAGTCGTAGAACATTCCTTTTCTAACAGGAAACACACAGCACTAGCGTTGTTTTTAAAATGTTTCATATCAAGTTTAATATGATATATACATTTTTTCTTTATTACTCAATACTATATAATTGACTGTTTAAAATTTTTCATATATTTTATTTTTATCATAAAAAATTTATAAAGATACTTTAAAAATTTTATTTAAAATTTTCCTAATTAACTTCACTTAGTCCAGGTTCACTCCAAAAATTCAAAGTTTCAGTCACTAACCTTCCAAATTTGAGTGGATGGAAATGCTCAAAAAGGAAAATGAGGCAGAGTTCTAATAACCGTAGAATTATGGTATAAATTTTAGTCTATTAATTTTTAGTAAATTCAATATTATATATTTATATATGTAAAGTAAATAATTTTTCAACAAATATCACTTATACAAATAAATTTCTTTTTATCAATGTGTATTCAAAACTAATAAACTGACACTGTAAAAATTTATGAATCATTCCTTGAAGACCCCGCTGGGCTTTCTTGCAACCCAGTTGGGAAATGTAATCAAATGGCATCCATAATGGATTGACAATGATGGCCGACAAGATTTCTAAATGCCCGTAATTTAGATTTTTGCTTGTTTAGTATATTATTTTGTTAAAAAAAAAAAAAGATAAAGAGAGTACTATAAATAAAATAAAAATGTATATAGAATTTAATTTTTTCTTTTCACTCATTTTTTTTTTATTTTTTCAATAAGATAACATCGTACTTATACTTAGCAAAAAAAGGATCCAGATTCAAATGTACGTGTACTTTTTCTTCATCATATTTTTGAGATGCAAAGAATTTTATTGTTCTTAACTGGATAACTTCAATAAATGAGTTCGTTTCTTACTCGTTACACCCATTTTAAGTAGAAAGAGTAAAGCAATAATAATAATAATAATAATCTGGCTTAGTTTATTTTTTATTTAAAGCAACTATTGTGTTAATCTCTCAATTATTTTAATAATATTAATTTAGTTCTTAAAAATATATTGTCATCAATTTAGTCTTTGAAATATTTTAATGACTTGAATTTAATCTTAAGTCAAGATTAAAATAATATATTTTTTAAAATAGTAAGGTTAAATTGACATTAATAAATTTTTAATAACTAAATTATAAGATAATTTTTTTCAAAGAATTTAACACAAGAGTGAGGACCACAAATCCACCATGGCATCATCATTCACCCCCACCCCCTCCAACGCATCTCTAAAAACAAGAACAATGTTCAGAGACTGGGTTTTTAAAAAAAAGAGTGAGTACCTTTAATTAATAAATATGTAAGTATATTGAAAATAAATTTTATTAAAATATATTTGATATATTTTTATTCATAAATAACTTGGATTTACAATTTTTTAATGCAACCCTATCTAGTAATTTATAACTATCTAATATTTCCATTAACAAAGAAGAAAAAAGAATGAGGACCACAATGGCATCATCACTCTTGTATAAAAACAACCAAAGTACTCATTTTGAACAAAAAGTTCAGCCAGATTTTTAGATAGACTAAATGGAGTTTAAAGATATATTAATAAATGGAATTGGAATTTGTTTAGCAGAAAAGAAAGAGAAATAGAAATGTGAAAAAGAGGAAGTACCTGAGCTGCAAAGAGGAAGATGCAGATCAAACCCATCCAGGAATGTAAGCTGTAGAAGTTAGAGAGAATGCCATGTTTGGGATGGAACTTAGTCCAAATCCCAAAGATGCCAGAAGCCAAAGCCACTCCTTGAAGCCACAGATGCAGTGATTTCTTCAACCCCCTTGACCCACCCACCCATCTGTGCACCAATATTGCTGCAATTGCAACACAGAGTCACCCTCTGAGGTTGTGATATATGACTGAGACTGCAATTAGCTACCTTACCTTCTCCACTTATGATTATAAAGCCAATCACCATCAACAGAGGATGAAGAACCTGTTAATGTGTTAGAAAATGAAATATCTTTAATTAGCACTTTCAAAAAAGCAAACTTTTCTGTGAAATGTTGAGAGAGAGAGAGAGTACTGCATAGATGAAGTGTTGTTGGGAGAGAGAGTGAGGGAGGAAGGTGGACTTGAAGGAAAGAGCCCAGAAGAGGACAAGAGCTGCAACTGCAAGGCCAGAGATTCTTGCAAGCAAGAGAAGAGGGAATACATCAGAGGGAGATGAATTATTAGCCATAAGTCTGAGTGAGTGAGTGAGTGAGTGAGTATCAGTGTGCTTTAATCTCCCCATGTTTCTATATATACTATAATTGAGGATAGATTCCCCATGCTTTCTTTATTGAGCAAATAAAGGCAAAAATATTATCTTGCTGGAAAAGCATATTTTATTGTACAAGTGAGAGCAAATGTTACTTCTTCTTTTTTTGAAAAAAAAAAATACATACGCACGGATTTTAATCCCTTGTATTTAGATTCTAAATACATAGGATAAATTTAGATTTAAAAGAAAAAAAGAGGAGAGAAGTGTGATTTTTAAATATACTCTCCTCTCTCCCCTTCTCTCTTTTTTTATTTAACTTATTTTTATATTTATTTTTTTAAAATATGGAGAATCCATGCACCACAAGTATATATGACATATACATACTATAAGATTCACTATTTACATAAGTAATTTTTAAAAAATTAAAAATTACATTTTCTCACAGTCTGAATATCAAAATAAAAAATTGATATATTTTTAATTTCTTTAATAAAATTTTATAATAAAAGTATAACAAGCAAAATTTTTATAGTATGTTTCATATGTTATTTTTATTGAAAAAATTAGTAATAAATATTATAAAAAAAAGTTTATTTAAACCTAATCCAATCTCAAAGTGATTTTTCACACAACTATTTTTTTGCCGGAGACGGAGACAATAAACAAAGTGTGTCATATATTAAAAATCATTTTTTTAAAAAAAAAATTGCAACAGTTAACTAATCATTTATTATTATATTGTTGTTGTTGAGTACTTGCTTAAGAAAGATAGATATGTGTAAATTTCAAAATAAAGGAAGCTTATTTTGTTGTAAATTTCAAAAGATCTATGTAAATTGTTGTAAATTGTAAAGGAAGTTTATATAAATTTCAAAATTAAAAAGACAGGTTCTTATTCAAGTTTTTTTTTTTTTTTTGTATATTAGATTGTCAGATTTAAAAAAAGAGAATGATGGAAGGTAGAATCTATCCAGATGGCCATAATTACTAATAGAATAATTTATATATTTTTTTCTTAAATTTTATTAAAATTATACAAAATTTTTTTATTTTTAAAACATATATAATTTTTTTAAATAAAAGATTATGCTATACTTTAATTTAAGTTTAAATTCTTTACTAAAATATCCTCTTTTAATCAGAAAAAAAATTTACTTAAATTTAATTACAATCTACTTTTTTTATTTTTATTTGTGCATATTTAAAAATAATATTTTTTATTTTTATATGTACATATTTAAATATAAAACATATTTATATATGTAGATTAATAAAAGATATTTTAGTGAAAAAATTTAAAATTAGATCAAAATATATATTTAAAAAATAAAAAAGTTAGTGTAATTTTAGCAAAATTTTTTAAAAAAATTATGTAATTTACTCTTATTAATAAATAGCAGCGTGCCGTTCCCGGCCTTTCACGTGTGTGTGTGTGTATAGAAAAACCTTTGATAAAATAATAGGAAATAAATCATTTATTAAGAAAAGGTTCCTTCACGCACTAAGCATTTGCAATTTATTATCTTTAAACTCAAATTAAAGAATATTACTAATAATTACTGATAACTTTTCGAAATTTGAATTTTTTAGCCATCTCATTACCTTTGAAATTCGTGTAAAATATTATTTTAACTATTTGTTCTTGTAGCCCAACCATCATGGCTGTTAAAATAGGTGAATTTAACCGGATAAACTCATTATGGATTACAGATTAAATTGACTGGTGTGATTAAACTCACTTGGTTAGATGGGTCAAGATCTTGGATATGGCCCACTAAGTGACTAAAAAATTTCTAAAACAAGTCAAAATAAGGATTTACTGCTTCTAATAAGAAGTCTAACATATATTACAATGTGAATTAAGGGGACAACATCCCAATCTTAATTCCTAACTTTAAACCATATAGTCACCAATAAAAATGTTTTAACTTTGTTTAAAATTCCTAATTATGAACTAAAGTGAAAATAAAATAATAGATATTTAGAATCCCTTATACAAATTGAAAAGAATCTATCTCCTAGTTTCACTCAAATCAAACTGTGTAAGAAACAAAACTAAAGGAAGAGTCACAAAAGTTTACCTTCATTCTCTGCCACTTATAGTTACAAAAGTTTACCTTCATTCTCTGCTACTTATAGTTTCTGTATTCCTTCCCTTTCTTCACAATCTTGAACTATTCTCTTATTTTTTGTTTTATCCTCTCTAGTGCTTTTTCGCTCAATTTCTCATATCCAAGTAAACAAGTATTAGTCACAAATTTGAAGCAAAGTCTAAAGGAGAAGAAAAGTAGCTATACAAAGTATTGAGCTGCTACACAAACAGAAGGATTATTGTACAAAGAATAACTTTCAAAATTTTAACTTAGGCTATTGAAGTGTTGGGCTATACTTAAAAGTGGACTTATGAGTTTAGATCAAGAACAAATTTTTAATATGAGCCATGGCTTTTTCACATTTTAATTTTGCCATTTTAAATTTTAGGTGTTAAAATGAAAAAAAAATAATTATAATAAACAAGCCAATTTACTAATTAAATGGATTAAATTAGAATAATTGTACGAAAATAAACTCTTAAATAGCATGCAATGGTAACCCACTAAAGTGATGAGTTAAACAAGTAAACTAATAGGTTCAACTCGTTTTAATGACTCTACATTATGTCATATGCTATGGGTAAAGATAAAAGTTGTCAAAGTCTGAAATTATAACATATAACATAGTATAAATATAAGATAAATAAGATAAATGTCTTACAAAATCATAAAATTTGATAAATACTCTTTATAATATTTAGATTCTCTCAATTTACCTTTCATCAATTCTTTCATTAATTTAATTTAAAGAGAGAAAAAATGAGACTAAGTGGAACCTACTTAGTGAGCCCCATACATTCTTTCTCTCTCTCTCTCTCTCTCTCTCTCTCTCTCTCTCTAAATTCATGAAAAATTTATAAAAATTAAAATAATCTATATTCTACTCTTTCTACTTTAACAAGTCTATATTTAATTTCATTTTTTAACTTTCCCGTCAACTTTGCTAACAATCTTTCAGATTCAAATCCTTTATAGTAACTACAAGGGCATTTATGTAAAAAACAAAGAAGGGAAACTAAATCCCACTAGACCTCACCTCCCCCTCTCTTGTTCACTCTAACTAAATCTCTTAAAGTACCATCTTCCAATCTTTCACATTAGATTGGCCAAGTCATTGGTGACCAATTTGATGGGGAAGATGATTAATGAAATTAATAGAAGAATTAGAAAATAAAATTAAATGCAAACATATTAAATAAAAAAGTGTTTATCGAGTTTTTTAATTTAGGAAACATTTGCAATTTGGCTATAGTTGAGATGGAGTATTTATATTTTTTTCTATAATATAAATATTAACATGATAAAAATATAAAATGTGTACATAAATGTATTATTTAAATTATCATGTCAAACATATAATAGGAATATAAAATATTTATAAGATATGAACAGAAATTTATTTTTCAATTTTCATGTTAATATATATACATATATATAGGTAAAATAAATTAGATTGCTCTGAACTTTGTATATTACATTTATCCAAATTTCTCAATGTATAAGCAGATTAATTAGAACTCCTAATGCGTCAAAAAATTGAATCACAAGTTCAATTATAGATACTCTTGGATAATAAAGTACAGCATTGAAAAACTACATTCACAAAGTCAAGCAATAAAAATCTTAATTTATGCCATATATTTTGTGGCTTCAACAAGAGGTACTAGTTACAAATTGGACTGCACTAGCCGGCTGCTTTCATGTCTTCTGTCTCTAAGTTCAAATTTCTGTGTCGTTATATATTTAAAAATAAATAAATAACTTAATTATTGTAGCTTGTAGTTGTCTCATGTCTAAGTCTCCGAGCAAAAAATAACATATACCTAACTTAAGTAGATGATCAGTCCCTTATCATTAGCATGACAAGTGTCCTTTATGAATATAACTAAATAAGACATAAAGGTAGTGGCGATGAATAAAATTAAACAAATGAGACTTTGTCATATTGCTTAATTTTTAATTGTCACAAGTTTGACAGTCAACATAGATACATAGATATATTTCTTTTCATCATATTATTATTTTGTTTAAAGATTTTGCAGTCTAAAGATCAACAAATTAACTCATTATAAGATCGTTTGATAAAATTTTTTTAATTTTGAATATTGTAATAGAGGGTATTATAATTTGATTATGTATTATGATAGATAAGAATTTTAAAATATATATAATTAGTATTTTGTTACAATATTGAGATTCATAATTTGTAAATAACTCAAGAATTAACTCAATTGATTTTTGTCAAAAGTATCTTATATCTAAAAATCGGACAGTTTGAATAGCAATAAATATCTTAAATATTAGTCTACCAAATGATTCTTAATTAAGTTGTATGTTCTAATATATTCAAATAAATAAATACTCATTGTGCATAATGTGTGTATTGAGGACTTTGCCAGTTCCATTGTATTTCACTCCCTACCAACTTCATAGGATGTCTTAAAATTTCTTTTCTTCAAAAAAACAAAAAAGTTTTGGTAATTTTACGCTTTCATTCAACCTAACTAAGAGCTACTTCAAAATTCCAAATAAATACGTTCATTGGCAAAGATTTCTCTAGAGCCGAGCCAGCTAGTTGCTAGCAGTATTGTTTAAAAAATTAGACCATATCGGTCAGTTTGATCGGTTGGACTAAAAATTGATCCCTAGTTCGGTCCAGTCTAGTTAACCTAGAAAACTAGTCAAGTAAAGAATCGGTCAAAAACTAGCTAAATTGGTCAAACCAGACCGAATAAAAACTGGTTAGAATCGGTCAATCCAAAATTTTTTTTTTTTTGAATTTTTCTTATATAATAGGATAGTTTATGTTAAAGAAATTTGACAAATTAAAAATAAAAAATACTAAAAAGAAGAAAAAATTGAAATATAAAAAAAATTAAAAAAAAAGATAATATAAAATAAATAAAAAATATATACTTGGTTATTTTTTATGTTTTCTTTTCATTATATCTCATCTCTTGGTAGTATTTCTCTTAAATATAAAAATGTTTGGCTAAAATTATTATTGTTTAATGATAAATATAATTTTAATACAATTTAGAACTCCAAAAATTTAATATTAAATATTATTAATTTTTAATTGTAGGTAATTTTTGTTTTTCAATTAAAAAATAATCTCTCAAATATTTTAAAAAATATTGAATTAATAATTAAATATTTAAAATTTACTCATATTTATTTGTTATATTAAAAGTTTAATATATAAAATTTAAAAATATATATTTAATTATTACTAGTTTGACAACGGTTCGACCAATGAATTGTAAACCAATGACTTTGCCGGTTCAATTTTAAAAATATTGGCTTGCAGCAAAAATTGTTTGGGGGATACCATGATAAAAAAAAATTATATGTAATTATTTATATTTTTATTATCTCCTATTATAATTAAAATATGATAAGCATATAATTTTTTAATAATAATTTTGGAAATAAATATATAATTTTATAACTTAACATTATATAATTAAATTTTAAAAAAATTACACATTAATTTTATTATTACTAAACCTAATAATAAAAATACGAAGAATTGTGCTTAAAGCTAATCTTATGATAATTATAAAGCTATTTCTGTAATGAAATTTATTAGGATAATTGGGAAGATAATTATTGATTGTATAGAGCGATTTTTTGGGGCTTGTCCCTAGTTTTTGTCAATACCTTCTTAAATGGTTTATAGATTATGTGACATTTAGCAGTTCTGTGACGATGTTGCTGGCTGTGTTAGTCTACTTTTATATAATAGGAATCAAAATATGATGCTTTAATCCCCTTCCATCAAAAGGCATCCAAAATCCGACTTGAACTAAAGATGCTTCCACAATCTGCCACAATTCAGAAGAATCCTTACAAGCGAGAGATTCTTGAATATAGGTTACATAATATAAGTAAAGTAAATCAATTATAAATACATATAAATTAAATATGTCAAAAAAAAACATAGTTACTAAATGTGTTTTTAATTAATTAATTTTCTTAATAAATCGAGTCATCACACCTATTCGAAGAGAAAATGTGACTTGAGTGACGATAAGAATTTTGAAAGAAAAGATTTTTTTTTAAGAATTTTTAAAAAATCAATTTAAAACTTTTCTTAAGTCAATTGACTCCTTAATCTTGCTTGGTTCACAAATAATTTTTTTTAAAAAAATTGTTTTTTCTAATTTTTTCTAAAAGACAAAACAAATCTTGTGAACCCACATGATAAATGTCAACCCCAATTACCACTATATATAAGCCTGTGGAAGCTAAACCCACATAAAAATAAAACTAATCATACAAACATATGACATCTAGCTAGAGACTCTGTGAGAGAGAGAGAGAGATATGGAATTTAGCTGCAGAGAATTGAAGGTGGGAAAATGTGAAGGAGAAAAAGTGGTGGATGGAGAAACCATGCCTCTTGTGCTACAACCTGCTGATGCCAACAAGAGTGACTTGGAATCTTTGGTGTTGGCTGTGAAGAAGAACAAGGAATGGTTGGAGGAAATGATCATACAGAACAGTGCCGTTCTTGTTCGAGGGTTCGATGTGAAGAGTGCTGAGGATTTTAATGAAATAATAGAAACCTTGGGGTGGGAAGACACTCGCTACGTCGGACCAGCACCTCGTACCCATGTTTACAAGAGAGTGTGGACTGCCAATGAAGGACCCCTCTCTCAGTTCTTATACTACCACCATGAAATGGTTTTGGTATGTCAATCCATCCCTATATATATATACACACATATATATCGTAGTTGTTTTTCATTCAGTTTTCCTCTGCAATTCTTGTTTGAGATGTCATTTCATATTTATATGGGGATGGGGATGGAATAATTTCTCTCCAGGGGAGATAGATGCGAGTTAAATTTCATCCACCCTAAAATATGAGAACGATGTCGTAGAAGACTTTTTGTTATTTAGCAAGTTGAGTAGAAATTTGGATCGTTTAGTTCTATATCCTTCATTTATTTTTTTAATTTCATTTATTTATTTTTTTTATTTTGAGAGAAGAAAAATATAGAATAAAAATAATTTACTTTCTTAAAAAATATTATATATATATATATATATAAATAAAAAAATAAATGGCAAAGATTTAAAAAAAAAATGAAGACTCCCGATTTAAATGATCCAAATTGCTACTTGACTTAGATAGCATAGCGAAGCACTAAAAAAATCCTTATTCATCATCCTCCCCATCTCATGCGAAACTCTTTGAAAGTTACTATTTGTAATAATTTTACAATTATAATTTGAATTGATGAATTTTAAGGTATAGATAAGTTTCTTTTTAAGAATAATTTGAATTTAAAGTTATATTCATTTAAAATTTTATAACTTTACTTAATATTTTTTAAAAATATTTATAAATATGATGATCTCGGCACTCCATTGGTGGTTTGTCCTTAAAAATAATAATAAAGTAAAATAAACAAAGATGAATGAGAATTACAAAAAAAATTTAGGTATATAGATAAGTCTCCCTTCGGTTTTTTATTTTTATTTTTATTTTTATTGAAAAATTCAGTTCAGATTGAGAGAGTCATTTTTAGCTGCAATTCATTAGAAAGAAAGACATATAGAAGAACATGGTATAATTAATGAGAATTTAATATCAATGTGCATCATAGAAAACTTTGCTTTGTATTTGAGATTCTCATGAATGAATTTAATCAATTAAAAAGAATCAGCATAATGTGAGCTCATTAAAATTAAATTAATACCAATTTAAAGTCAATAATAGACTCTGTACAAGCATTACCTCCATCTTAAATACTAATAATCACTTTATGTCACATCCACGGAGTGTTTTGACCTACACTAATTGGACCAAAATCGTTGAAAGGATCTAAACCAATGTCATTGCTTTCGTAGTTACAATATATTTGAACTAGTATAAAGCCGAAAGAAAAAGCTTTTATATTACAAGTCTAGCTAGAACAAATAGCAGTATAGTTGATTTATAATTCAGCATCTCACCTTTAAGTAGCATATTATTTAAGAGAAAATTTAGATATAATTCCTTAAATGTTTAGTGTCAGATTTTTACCCAAAAAAAGATAACATTTAAAAAAAAGAATTAATAATTGTAAAAGAACCTGAAAATAATTATTTTTTTTAATATTAAGTCATATCCAAATATATCAACATATAATTGTCAAAACACCTGAAAATAAACAGGCAGATTATTTTTAGATGAAATAGCTTCAAGTATTGAACACACACATACAATGTTAAGAAACTGCATCTAGTAAGTTTTGTCTTGTCAAAATAAAAAATGATCAAGAGCGTTATTTCAATCGGAAATTTCGAGTAAAATTTGACAAATTATACACATTTCTTGCTTGGTTTCTTATGTTTTACTTTCTAGTGGTGTTTTGTGAAATGAGTGTTTGTATAAGCAGATCAAGGAATATCCAAAGAAAGTGATACTGTTTTGTGAGATTCCACCACCAGAAGGAGGAGAGACACCATTTGTTCCAAGCTTCAAAGTGACAGAAAGGATGGTGGAGGAGTTTCCAGAAGCAGTGAAAGAAATGGAGGAGAAGGGACTCGAGTACTCATTCACAGCTCTCAGTAAGAATGACACATCCTCCATGAGAGGAAGAGGGTGGGAGGATGCTTTTGGAACTTCTGATCCCAAAGAAGCTGAAATAAGGTACCTTTAAGACCCAATATATATACAACTTCCATTACTTTTTTTTCGTGTTAGTGAAGATTACTCACCTAGACACTTAAAATAAGCGACAAATGAAAAAGAAAACAAATCCTCTGTTGCATAGGACACGTGCTTTACAATAGGAGACATTAAAAAAAAAAGAGAAAATAAAAAAATAAAATAAGACAACTTTCCTATTTGAAAGACACAATATAAAATCTCATATCCTAAATTTTTATCTATGTCTATCTTTTATAAGAGTAAATCAATATATATATATATATATATTATATTTTTATTGTTAGTTTGGTTCATAATCTATAAATAGTGTAACTGACGTCTCGAATTGCATGCATTTTTTTTTCTTTGGTATGTTTTTTGAAATTTCATCAAGTCCCGTGTAACTGCATGGGCCCAAGAATAGTTATGTTTAGATTAGAGAAAAATGAAAGAAAAAAAAAATTTTTAAAAGGTTTGATTTAGATCTAGATTTCGAAAAATGTCTAAACAAATTTTTTTTTCCCCCTCATTTTCCTTAATCCAAACATATTCTTATTATGATATTGTCCATGTGATCCAAGAGTGCAGTGAAAGTCTCATATCATTAACCATGTCTAAAGCTGGTAAACTTTTTGCAGAGCCAAAGCTTTAGGGATGGAGTCGGAGTGGCTCTCTGATGGAGGGATCAAGACAATTATAGGACCAAGACCCCTAACGAAGGTGTTTGAAGAAAGGAAAGGAAGGAGGATGTGGTTCAACACAGTGGTAGGGATGCATGGTAAGGAGCATAGCTCGGCCACCATGGCAGATGGATCAGAGATTCCATACCAAGTAGTGAAAAGGTGTGAAGAAATCATTGAAGAAGAAAGCATACAGTTCAAGTGGCAGAAAGGAGACATTCTCTTCTTTGATAACTTAGCCCTGCTTCATGGTAGAAGGCCTTCCCTTCCACCCAGAAGAGTCCTAGTTGCCATCTGCAAGTAGTACTACTAGGTGGTGTGCTGTATGGGTCCGTCGCGGATCATTTCTTTTAATTTAGTTTATCATTTATTAAAATACTTGCTTGTTGCACTTTCATCTTATTTTTATTCAAATTTTAAAATAATTTATAAATTTGGATACGACTGAGTGGTAAATCTTGCTTAGACAATGGCTAGCAAATAACGTTTAAGTCAGTGTTACGTTTAGTATTAAATTTTGAATAAAAATAAGATGAAGGGGCATGATTATAAGTGTTTAAATAATAGAAGAACTAAATTAAAAAATAATAATATATGCAGAACCAAATTAAAATTTTACCCATCATCATGAACCAAAATAATATACTTCAGATGGTGTTTTATACACGTGAATCATGATGATGTTATTTCTTCTTAGGCTACGTTTTATTTCACCAAGACAAAAATAAATTATAGAGAATACTTAGTACATACTCATAAGATGATACCATTTTTTTTAATATTTTTGTATACATGTCTTTTGAATCGTTAGGATATTTATTGTATCAAAGATTATCGATTTTCAGTGACAGAAGAGATTTTTTTTTTTTGGTGGAAGTGAAGATAATTTCTGTTGGTTTTTTGTTTTAGAATTTTTGTTTTAGAAACAATCAACAAATATCATTTTCGACTCTATATTAAAGCATACAAAAAAAGACATTTTTCCTATTTCTTCTTTTCTTCTTCATTGATCGGTATAATTTACAACCCTATTTCAAAAAGTTATGAAATACTTTTTTCGCAGATAAAGTACAAGGGCTAATGAAGCTCTTTAACCTAGAAATATCAAACACTAGAGCCCACAATTCCACAGTTCAATGAAATTTTGGGTTCTTCCCCCACACGATGGGTCTAACGGGCACACTTGAGTTTTATAAGGTTTAAGAAAAACAAAACCATCTATGACATACCATGGTTTATAATGCCAACATATTTAATTATTAGTATTATTCATATGTCAACCCATGTATACTCAACCACTTTAAAAAAAATTTTACCATTAAAAACATAGAAATTCTCATCTTAATAATTAAACAATTGAATAGTAAATTAAAAAATTGAATGTGAAATTTTCAAAAACTATTAATACCAAAACGTCAAATGCTCCGTAAAAGTAAACATTAACAAGACGCCCCGATCTGGACAAGCTACAAATATGACACTAGGAATCAAATTGCCACTTGCATACCAAAGAAAAGTGACTTGCATTTACAATGCAAACGATATGAAACTAAACATCTGAAATTGACAACCAGACACATTTTTATAGACTGCAAATTAAACTACTCTGGATTCTAGACTTTGCCTTCTAAATATGCTAAATAAGATGGCGCAGAAATATCCTTCCACCGAAAACCAGGTGCTTTTGGGTAGGGGTAACAAAAGAAAGCATCATGATAAACTGAGAAAATGTCCCCTTTATAGTAAGGAGGGACAAACTGAAACAGGGAAAACACAAATATTGCACCTTAAGATAATATACGCTGCTTTAGCCAGTGGCTTGGCTCTCTTTCCTCATATGATGTAACTTCACTCTTCACTGCCGCCTAAGAAGGGCGACTTGACATGCCACGTCCTCTTCCCCTTCCCACATAGCCATATCCCCTTCCATAACCACCTCGGTAACGACCACCACCACGCCAAGGACCACGTCCCCCTCGACCACCACGATACCTCACAAAATCACCAAATGTCTATACCACAAATCAGCAAAATATATTTAACATTACCCTCCCCCCCCCTCCCCCCCAAAAAAAAAAAGTCAAACCAACATATACATCACCTCGGTATCAATCTTAAATTGTTCAGGATATCTGGTCCTTCCATTTTGGGAATCGTTATCAAGCACACTGGAAGAGAGTGAGTCAAAGAAATCATCCTTGTTATAAACAGGCTGCAGAAACCACAAAAAGTAGAATCAAGCATCGTGACAACAAATATGTAATTATGTATACAGAATACCTGACAGCCTCAAGTTGCACACAAGTTAGTAAGACCCGTACCTTTATCTCAAATTTTGATAGTTCGCCATCATCTTCATCATGAATATCATCTTCACCGCTGAAATTTTCTTCCCCATCTCTCTCTTTTGAGTGAGACTTGTTGCTTTTACCAAGATGACCCCATACTTCATCCTTATTGAACTTCTCATTCATTGCCATGAAATCAAAATCTTCAGTGAATTTTGTGAGTGGGCGTGAACCCTGCAAGAGTTAATTCAAATTTCCATGACTTTAAGTGGACTGTGATAAATTTACGTGTCAGACGTCATCTATATAAAATTTTGAGGAAACCCGTCTGAAATTTATCAAAGAATTCTTTTGTCCTGACCAAATTGCTCAGCTCCACATCAACAAACATCAAAAAGGTATCTCTCACCCACTAAAACCTCCAAGCAACAAATGCTTTGAGATCAGAGCAGCATTTTTCAGAGTTTGGCAGATTCCTAAGTGAAACAGTCATATATACTCATCAAAGAGGGGTATATTGATGTAGAAATCAACCTTTAAACACAGAAAAAGATCTCCCCCCCTCCTTTTTTTTCTCCTTTTTCCAGGAGCAAACTTAAAAATTCCAAATCTTCCATCAAATTTTCAGTTTTGATACATATAATTATGTCAGAGACCCCTACTTAATCTTAAATAAAATAATAAACAGAGCATTACCCCAATTGCTCTTCCTCTTCCACGTCCTCTGTAACCATAACCATGATAAGTTTGGATGGGAGCTCCACTTGGCTGAAGACAGTGCATCCAGATATCAGAAATATCAAAATCCTTCTCCAAATTGATTGATCGAATGATAGAAAGATAGTTTACTATGATAAAAATCTTAAAGAAAAAGATCTCATACTTGTAGTATATGCATAAATGAGATAGGGATAAGTTCATTTAAAGCAAGTGAAAACAAAAACAAATTAAAAGAGGTCCATCAATTATCATGTATGGCACAGTGAATAAAACCCCAATCACCAGTCCAAATCAAAGTTTAGCTTTTAAATCATTTGTCAAATACAGAGCAGAACTTCCACAAATTCATGATTTGCAATACCTAGCTCAGAGAATAAGCAGCGGCTACCTGCCGTGTCAGATCAAAGTGACAGTTTAATCTAATAGCCACAGATGATGGATAGATATTCCAATTAAGTTAGAAGAATTCCAGTCTCCGCTAGGACTATCATTATATAGAAACTTACAAGGGCTTGCAAAACCAATCTATGTGTGCATGCACAAAGCAAAAGAAGAAAAGTACCCTGTGACTGGCCTGTGAAGTTACTGGCAATGGCAGTATTGGGGGTTGTGTTTCAGCAGAAACTGGCACAGACAGCTCTTGAGATGATGTTGATGATACCTGAACCACTTCAACATCCTTATGGGGTGTTTGTGCAGGTTGAGATGACGAAACTATGGCTGGCCCACTCTGCAATAATTGACCTGGAGTTACCAAAGAAGGGGCAGGTGTTTCTGGACGGATGGAATGCGATAACCCAGCAATTGCAGGTGTAAATTGAGACGTGGTTTGATATGGAAAACTTGAACCTGAAACTGCATTAGGTATGTTGGAGATTGGCGGCACTATAGCATTTATATCTGGACTGGATATGGTCATAGGAGCCAGTGATGGTAAGTTAGCAGCTATTGTGGATACTGGAAGCAGTACAGTTGGTGCCTTGTTTGGTACTGATACTGGCAACGTTTCAGAAGCTAGTGTAGCAGAAGGTGCAGGAGGCAAAGTTGATGGAAGATTTAATGGTGGTAAGGTAGTGGATGTTACACTAGAAGAACTAGAACTGACAGGGAGTAAAGATGGTGGGAATTCTGGCATATTTGAAGTCCCAGAAGGTAAAGAGGGATTAAAGTTAGGATACTGCATTGGCTGCTGCATAGATGAAGGTAGGGATAAGCCAGGTGGTGGTCGAAGTAAAGATTGCTGGTGTAGATGGGGAAGCCCATTTGGGGCACCATAATATCCTTGCCAATACATTGGCATAGCAAGCCCACCACCATTTGCACTTGGGGCGGGTGGTGAAGCCCCCCATGACCCCATGTTCCCACCAGGCTGATACAAAGGTAAGGGCCCTTGGAAATTTGACCCAGGGAGTCCAAGCTGTGTGGTATGGGAACTAAGATCAGTCAAAGACCCACTTGCAGCAGAAGGAAAGCTTGTAGATGTAGTCACAGGGCGAGGATATTGAGACTGCAAAGCAATTCCATAAACTTTAGAAGGTGATTAACTTAATTTGGCACATCATGTATCTAAAAAGTCTCTCATCAACCTGAATAATAGCTGGATCATTGTTTATTGGTGGAGTAGGCTGGACAGGTGGAGAAGACTTAACCTGTAAATCCTGGAAAAAAGAAAGCACAACAGATATTTCACATGATCTAATTCATAAATACAGAGAGATGGAAATATTGAAAGTCTGCATGCAGTAACATCTAAAGGTCCATGTCATGTGATATTTGTAGGAAGGCAAAAGGAAATCTGGATCAGCCTTCTAATGTTCCTCCCTCTGCTTCTAAATATATATGTTGCTGAATGTTTTCTTGTAATTATTAGAACCTTAACAGCTAAACATTCTACAAAAGACAGTGAGAACAACAATGAATACGGAAACTACACATGAATGACCCAGTATGGTCATGGTTTGAACTAACCTGGGACCAAGTTACCAATAAGAAACAAATAATATTTTTCAAAAGTACATTCAAGTATTCAACAAGATCAGGCACCAGTAGCAAATTAATTGTCCTAAAGAACCTAAGAGCATAACTATCGGAAAAAAGGTGTTTGGATATGATCCACATATGATACCTTGATATCACTCCCACGGAACAGTATATACTCATAAACCTTGTCACCTGGAGGAATTTGTGGCCCATCCTTTTTTCTTCCTTCTGTTCCAAAAGATCGTACTGCCCCACAAAAATAAAAGCATCACAACAACAACCAAGCCAGTGATAGAAACGACAACATATTAAGAAGCCTTGGGCTGTGAGTAATCATTGAAACAAGCTAATATAATTCAAAGGAGCAATCATCCAATCTATTAGAAGAGAATCATGCACATCTTGCAAATTTGAGAGCTAATGAGGTAAACATACCAATGGTGCTAGTCCACCTAAATAACAAACTAAATCAAAGATGCAAGCAAACAGCAAAAGGTTTATATTTACTAAAAAAAAATTCAACTGTTTCTGCCTTAGTGTCTGTCCACACCAGGGCGTCTGTGCAAGGATTGCAAATGGGAAATATTGAAACTGTCGCTTCATTAGTACTAAAAAGTAGATTATTGCTACTACATGACAAAAAAGGTTTTAGAATTTATTATCATTCTTCCACAAAGGGTAATGGTAATAATCCTGCAGACACTGAATCCCAGTTATGAAGGTGTGACCAAGGTGCACATCTTGTTTTCTGGCTTTTGTCCTTCCATGGCTATCTCACTGGGGTCTCAACTTGTAATCACAGATATTAATGTACAACAGACGGAAACACAGTTTTGTTTCCCTAACTTTCAATTCAAAAATTAAGACATCTGGCCCTATTGATATTTCACAACATCAACTGGCAATTCAGTTAGTACTTATTTGGAAGTATAGAGTATAAGGGAATAAAATGGTGCATAGTTGTTAGTGACATGCAGTGCAGTATGGCAAAAGGAGCTCCTGGAGCCATGGTCCATAGTTTGCAGCGTGGCCCTTTGCAACATTGAGGCGTAGTGGACACAAATAAAAGATACTCCAAGATAACAATAATGCAAATACCCAAAAACTAATGTATATGAAAATTTTAAATCACATCAAGCTTAAAACATAATAACAAATACTCAAGTCATAAAAATGCCAAAGTTGAAGTTTAGGAATTCAGGAAAATGAGAAAAACTTTCTATTCCACATAACTGACAAGTGCCAACCCAAAGAAGTCTCGCTAGAAATTGAGGAAAGCTAAATAGTAAGTACTTTCTAGATGAAGTCATGGAATATAGAGAGAAGAGGACAGAAGAGTGTCTAAGAAGATGAAGTCTTGAAGCACTGAGAAGACAGAGAAAGAAGCAAGAAAAAATAGAGAGGAAGGAAGAAGAAAGAAAAATTAGAAAATAATTAGAGACTTGAATAGATATTTTGGCCATCTATGAATGGGGAGTATGTGGAGCATGCCACAAGCCACAAACACCATTTAAAATTAGCAACACCACGAGTTTTGTGTGGCGCAACACTCTGGCAATATGCCACATGCCAACACATGCCATTAACAACTATGCACGGGAGAATAATAGAAGTAATAATTTAAACCCTTGTTTTGACGCATTGTCACTAAGTAAGGAAACAAAATCAAGGGAACAAGATATCCCCCAAGGAAGCATTTATTTCTTAACTTGTTCCCTCAAAAAGTAACCAGAAACAAGAGGGAATATGGAATGTTTTAATGAAATAAAAATGTCCAATTTCTTCCATCACAAAAAAAAAATAAAGGAAACAAGTTTTTAAAAAATTGTTAAATTAGTCAAATTCTATACAAACTTTATTTCTTCACTTTTGCATTAATATGCACAGGTCAATTTATTTATTTTGTCCCCAAGTGGTAAATTATCTAACAGATGAAAATGTTCATGATTATCTTGTCCATTCTATTCAATTTTTTAATCCAGTGATTCTTTCCATTCCACTAATCCAAAAAAGAGACGGTTCAAAGGAGAAAGCAAATAACAAATAAACTTGCCATCATTAACCAGGGAGATATCATATGCAATATTGACAAAAGCACAATTCAAAAATCTACGACCCAGATAGATTATGACAAAGCTTTCACAACACTTTCAAAACACCGATAGGCAGCACTGCAGAAAATAACACGCTATGAGATTCAAAATTGCGTTCACGGCACATATGCTCGCACTAATAAGCTCAACCTTACTGTTGCTAACACACACACACACATATACATATATATAAATGTTAATCATAAATATCAGAGCCTTCTCAGTTTTTCCGTTGCAGACACAAAAACAATAAAAAATTTAGAACGCCCCCCACAACACAGGAATTCATAACCCTAGGAAATAGCCCCCTGTTCAAAAGGAAGAAATAATCCACACCCAGGCTCAAAGATCGGAAATAGAAGGAACCCAATTCAGTTGAAAAAAATATCGAACTCAGATAGAACTCCTGAGCAGAAAAGAAAGCAATACCATTTCTGAGGCCGATACTGGACTCGTCGGTATTGATATTGTACAGAACACCTTCATATCTGATCTCACTCTTAGAGGTCAAGCTAATCAAGCTGCCAATGTAGGAATCGGCCGCTGAACTCGATCGAGAAGCGCTGTCTGATGCCATAATCTACAAAGCCAATCAACAACTATCAATGACTAACCCACAAAGCCTTTAGGGTTTAGGTTTTGGGGGCAAATAAATTTATCATCTGTTTTTTCGTTTGAGGGAAAAATGAAGGTTTAATATCTCGAAATATTGGCATTTTAGGTGACTTTTTATTGGCCGTGACTTTTTATTTGCACAATCAAAAAAAAAATCGTAAATTTATTTTACTACATAAGGAAGCCAATCAGAATGCACCACGTCAGCAACTTGGACTAGCCAGTCCTTTTCAAAGAAACTGAGGGGATTGTACTCCCAAGTGTGTTGCTTAAGTACGATGATGAATGGCAGCGTCTAAGGAGGAGTTTGCTTTGTTCAATGAGGATGGTGAGGAAAAGAAAAGAAAGATAAAAAGTAAGAAAGTACTGATTAATATGTTAAAGATAACAAAATTTTATAAATTGTAAAGTTACTTTTTTGCTACTTTGACATTTGACATTTTATTTAAATTAGTGAGAAAAGTTATTGTTAAAGATAATATATATATATATATATTATTTTATTTTAAATGATAATAATCATTTATATTAAAAATTTTAAAAAATATAAAAATTAAATGTTTTTACTCGAGGTCTTACATTGTAATTTTTTATATAATTTTTGTTTTTAGATCTTTTAGAATAATTTTAAAATTTAAATTTTTTTAATATATAATTATAAATATTTTTAACTTGAAGTCTTTAGTTGTAATTTTTTATATTAATTAACAAAAATTAATTTTTAAACATTTTTTAGTTCAACAAGTGTTTTAGTTATTTTTTTACTTTTTCTTTCTATTATTATATTATTTCTACTCTATTAAATATTAAAATAAAAATATATTTTTATGTTTATGTTTATTTTTATTTTTTATATTATACTAAATGTGATTTTAAGTAACAAAATTTCATTTTATTCTTATTTTTAATTTTATTTTCCTTCATTTAAAAAATTTTCTTCTCTACCAAACATAACATAACATAAGTCCAATGTTGAATTTCTATTCCAATCTTTTAATCTCAAACACTTGGACAAGGTACAAATAATTCAATAAAACTTGATATCACAGGTCACAAATTGTGATTTAGTCTTCCAAAGTTTAATAATTCGAAAAAAAGTAAGTTCATACTTTTTGTGTCCTGGTATGTTTAAAAAAAAGTAAATTATATTTTCTGTTTTTGAAAATTATAAAGTTCTCAATTTTTTTGTGAATATTAAATTTTTAACTTAATTATCCAAAGTGTAAGCATTTCAACTTCCTCTCTCAATATTCTTACCGTAATTTAATTAGTGCCTTTGTTTGTTAAGCTGATATGAATTTATTTGTGTTCCTATCCTAACTTAATAGAATGTTTACGTGCCTATTGTGTAATGAGCTAATCATATTTAGTGTCCAAACAAGTTGCAAAAAAATCTATAAATTTGATCACTGTAACACTCTATTTGGTATGTAGAATAAAAAAAATGAAAAAGAAAAAATTGTGTCCATGCGTTTAATTATGTAGTGAAAAACAATAAATATTATTAAGTAATGATTATAAAAATATAATAAATATTACACATAATTGTAAAGAAGGAATTCATCTCCTTACAACAACAAAACGTGCCCCAATATTATATTTTTTTAACACTAAATATGGTTGTTTCATTAATTTAATAGTTACATAAATTATATTGTTTTAAATTAATAACTCAATATAAACTCGTGTCAGTTTAACAAACAATAGGTAAATTAATTATAAAAAAATTATTAGGGGATGAAATTGAGAAGCTTGCATTTTAAAAGATTAAGTTAAGTTTCTACATAATATGTTTTTCTTCAAAAAAATGAAATAAAATTACTTTATTGTTTTTATTGTTTACTTAAGAGTAAAACTTCACTTTCCTTTTAGAAGTTAACATTACCTTTTGCCTTTAATGACACATTAAGCATTTCACAATGTCATGTGTTTTGTAAAAAGTTTTACTATATACATTGTCAATGATGAAATTTTTATTAAAGAGAGGTATAAGTATAATTTAATTAAATCTTAAGAGAAAATAGTATAATTTATTTTAAAATATTTGAAACTTTTATATGAACATCATAATATTATGATTATTTTAAATGAAATGTTTATTTTTTTCTCCATTAAATAAATGAAATTTCAATTTAGTCCTTTAATTATAAAATGTGATTGTACACGCAGTCATAGATTAATAGAAAAATCATAGTATACACTTTTCTAAGCTATTTAAAGTGTTAAATTTGTTTTATAGAGATTTTATTTACATTGTTATCATAATAGATAAAACTTGAAAAGAAATTATTTTAATAGTGATTTGATATGTGAGAATAAAAGCGTATACAGATCAATATATGTTGAAGTTTTAGCTTAATCTGATACTTGATTTGATTTTAAACAAATTTAAAAATTAAAACCCATTTCTCAAGCCTAGTTCAATCTAATTTAATACCAGACAAAATCGGGTTAATATAAAGCAACATAATTTTTGTTTTTCTTTTTTTTAATTGACTGTAAAAATTATAAAATGACCCATAAAAAATAAAATTTTTATATAAATCTTTATAAAAGTACATTTTGCTCTTAAAAAATTTAAAACTTTTTATAAAAAATATTTTTTTTTAACTTTTCTTATTAGGCCAAGTCATATTGGCCCTTAGAGCTCTCTAGATGCCTAACTTAGTTATATGATTCAACTTAACCTTTTTTTTTTTTTCACCTAGTCCCACTTAACTTGATTTGGCCAAACAAAACTAGGCACATTAGGTGTTTAGGCCTTGTCTATACTCCTATGTGAGAATTTATATCTTTCAAACACTTGAAAGCTAAATTTGTGAAATGTTTAAACATAAAATGTACGAAAACCACCTTGGAGTAACCCAATTAGTAAGAGCAGGTGGAGTGATAAGATAGGAGGGTATATAAGTAATGTAGGGGCTTAAACTTTCAATGTACAACAAAAGAAAATACAAAAATATTAATTAATTGCTAATCTTATCTTCATTTTATGATTAAATTATTAATGTGTTTAACTACTTATATCTCAAATTGCCACATGGCCCTAATATTATCATTAGCATTTATTTAGCATTAGTAGTCCTTACAATTAATTTCTAAATCCCATTTCAATTTTTAAACTATTCTTAAATAAACTATACCTAATTATATGTGCGTATATATTTGTGAATAATAGAATAATCATGATGTGCACTTTCCATTGTAGCTTATCTGTTATATTTGTATGGTGGAAATTATATTTACATTCGTATCTTAAATGGTAAACTTGAAAAAGGAAACATGCAAAGCTAAAAGTGGTAAGCAAAGCTTGAGCTTAGTACTTGGAGGGTCTGTATAATGAAATGTGTTCAAGCCTACAGAGAAACACTTATAATGAGGGGAGCCTTAGTACACTAAGCAAGATTAATCCTGTGGAAGCCATGGCATAAGTAAGAAAAAGTTTCAAATGGAAAAAACAAGGGCGATGGTTTGAAGATAAGATATATCCAAAGATAGAAAGCCTTGGAGGGTAAGGTATCATGGAAATAAAGCTTTCTTAGATAGTAGGGATTGAAATGGGATGGAGTTATTTTTTTGGAATATAATAAGGTCATTAGCACACAAAGAGGGGGCATGATCAAAGAGTGATGATATTATATTTTCAAAAATACCATATTCCATAGTTATGGAAATGATAATTATTAAATATAAAATATTTTTTTATCAAAAGAATTACTTCAAATATTAACTTATTTAATAATAAATATCTCTTAAAAGAATAAATTTGATTTTTATATATAATTAATGAGGTAATTATAGTAATAAATCTATTAAAATAGAAAAATACTAGTCTATATTTAGTAATATTTAATAATTATTATGTCATAACTAAGAAATATAATATTTTTAGGAATATAGTATCATTACTCATGATCAAAATATGGAGTAGCTTTTTAAGGGAAAAAAGGTAAAAGGAGAAAAATTTCAACTCCTTTAATTTTTTTTCTTGTAATTGTTATGGAAGATCATAAGACCTCAGGTATTGGTAGAGAAAGATGGGAAAGATTTGAATTTGAATTTTATGGGGCAATTTTGTGTAAATGGAGATTTTCAGACATAGTTTGTTGGCTAAGATGGATTTTCTAGTGAGCCTATCACAATTAAACTTGTTAAGGTGATTTGTTGGACTTGGGAGGTAGGGAAATTATTATGAACATTCTTCAAAATAATAATAAAATTAGACTAAAATACCAAAAAGAAGTAAAAAAATTCAAAAAAAAAATCAAAAAAATCAAGAGAATCAAAAATAAAAAAAAAAACCATGAAAGAATCAAAAGTTACATTTTCTAAAAACAAAATAATATCAAAGAATCAAAACCCAAAAATTTTCAAAACAAAAGAGAGAGAGAGAGAGACGACAAGAAAAATGAAAAAAAAAAATCAAATGATAAAATATATATATAAGAAAAAAAGAAAAAGAAAAAATGCCATGAAGAAATGAAACCAAATTTAAAAAAAAAAAAAAAAAAAGAGAGAAGAAGAAGAAGAAGAAGAAGAAGAAAAAATACTAAAAAAATGGTATCTATTTTTTCTTCAAATTTCAAAGCCCCTTGTTATAGAACCCACTAACCCAAAATAGCCTAACAAAAAAAACCAATAACCTAATAGCAAAAAAAAAAAAAAAAAAAAAAAAGAAAAAAAAAAAAAATACTAAAAAGAAGAAGAGAAGTATCCCTTTTTCCTTTAAAATTTAAAGTTCATTGTTTTAAGTCCATCAAGCCCAAACCAAAATGGGGAGGCCCAAGAAAATAGTCCAATGTCTTTAAAACAAAATCAAACTGAAAAAAAAAAGAAAAAGAAAGAAGGAAACGAAAAACACTAAAAGAAACAAAAATAGCTCTAGTCCAATTTCTTTAAACCTCATTAGCCCAATACAAAAATGAAAAAAAATAACAAAATATAAGAAAGCCCAATATCTAAATATCAAAGGCCCAAAATTGAAAAGGAAAATGGGCTAAAAAAAATGAAGCAAAAAATAAAAGCTTCGGCCTGTTCCTTCAGCCTAGCAACCTCTCAGACTCTTTAACTCAAGTCCGAAGCCCACATTAAAAAAAAACCCTACTCGGTGGTTCCCTTTTGATTTCGTTCTCTAACGCAAGAGCAAGCAAGAGGTATCTGAGGAAAGGATGAAATAGACGATGCAAGCTTTGTGAGAGGAGGGAACACACCCACTCACTCACACAGGGAGCTCGCATACACTCATTACTCGTACAGCTCTCAACAACACAGAAAGGGCACGTGAGATTGGCAGAGAGGAGAAAAAGGGATTCTTCTTTTCGGATTAAAAAGGGAAGAGGCCTGGAGAAAAAAAAGGTGGGCCTGAAACTGAAAGATGAAGGGGATTGGTTTTAGATTAGGGAGGAAGAGAAGTAGAGAGTAAGGGAGAGAAATAGCTACTAGGAATTTAAGGTTAAAGGTTTTTTCGAATTGAAAAGAGAACAAAAATGGGAGGTGATAGGAGGAGAGACCGAGAGTGAGAGAAATATAAGAAGAGAAACGGAGAATAGAGGAGGTTCTTCTGGGTTAATTTTAAGGGAAAATAGAAATGGAGAAAGATCGAGAGGTTGAAGGAAGATACCAGAATGAGGGAAGTTCAAATAAATAGGAGAGTTGGAATCTGAAGCTGAAACAGCATGGTGGCAGAACTGTGAAGAAGAGGGGGATTGAGACAGGAACAAAAGCGAAGAGAGGTAGAGAAGGAATTCTAGGAGAGAGAGGAAGCAAGAACTGATAAAGAGGAGATTGAAAATCAGACCAAGTAAACTAAGAGAATTGAAACTGAAGGAGAGCCACAGGGAAGAGGAAAGAGAATAGAGAGAAGGGGAATGATCGAGAAAATGGATCAGGAGCTCAATTTCTCCCTTACAAGTGCTTGAAGGAATATCAAAAGACAGAATCTGATCCTCCCTTACTGAATGGACGGCTTCCTCCCTGATTCCCTTCTACACGGTTTTAGACGATCTCATGTTGTGGTTTCAGGTGTTGCTTGCGGCTGTGTATCACAATTAAAGTGCTTTCAGGGGCTCTTAGTTCAACTTGAGAGGTATGGTTCCTTACTAATATGTCTTTTATAATGTCTCTTCTAAGTATCCATTTTTAGCCCCCATTTTTTTGTGTGTGTTAATTGTCCTTTCATAATAGAATCTAATTAATGGCGTAGCAGAATACAATAATAACGGAAATACACTATAATCTATACAAACTAGTTTAAGAGTTTCATCATAAGGGAACAGGGTCATAGAAGTCACATTGCATCAAAAGGGAATCTATCCTATAACTATCCAAAAAGAAAATCTCCAAATAACAAAAAAACCAAAAAGATCAGTCCTTTATGTTCACAAAAAGGTCAGTGTCAATGACTAGGCCTCTATTTATGCAAATGGAGAAGCAAGAGGGAGAACTCCACCCACTGAGAATGTGTGGGACTTAAGCTTCCCTAGGGACACAAAGTACATTGGTACAACACAAATAACATCATCACATGATATGATGCGTATATTATAGATGACAAAGACCCATCCCCGAAGTAGGAACTGGATCCACTTCACTTGGAGTTTTAGGGTCACTTGATAAATCGGCATCTAAAAAAAATAAAAACCACAATAGAGTGAGAAATAATTTTCTCAGTAACATAAACGGGATTAATATCACATAATATCCATGAAGAAGAGTCAAGTAATTTTAATAGACAGCAAGTAATATAATGGCAAGATAGTTAATTTACTAGACCATATAAACAGAGATATACTTGTTAGCAATATCCAACGTGAATATCAAATAGCAAAGTGAATAGACATATTACATTTAAAGATAGAACATGAATAAAATACAAGAATTGTCTCAACGTAATTGATATTCAGCAGTTGCAAGATATTTAAGAAATTTTCACATATATAGAATACAAAAGATATCACAAACAATATTTATTCTCTCTTGACCATTAGGCCTTGAAGACTGCTAGGACCAACACCTAAATCGTGTCGCACTAGTTTTGGCAGGCTCAAGCCTAACTCATATTGCATTACCATGACATAACAGGCTCACCCCTACTTCCTTTATTAAGACGTCCCCCAGTGGGTACCCAAAGAAAATCATATAAAATATCATAATAATATATCATCCAAGCCATTATTTGATTAAGGTATAATAGGTATCTTTGAGAAAGAACCATTTTGCACAACTATGTGCATAAATAATCCTAATAGCATGACAGTGTACTGGAATCTGAAAATTAGTGATTTTGATATTTTTAAGTATCTTTGATATTAGACATCCAATACAACAGCAGCTACCCAATGGCCAACTCTGGCATATACACAGGGCTCACCCCCTATTCGCCCTATATATATTGGCTAGTCCGTTACCAAATAACCCATGCTCATATAATCAAGCAGTATACAACATATTATCCATGTCAAAAAATCAAATAGTATATCAACACAACAAACAGTGTAATTCCATAACACATGTTATCACATATTCCATTTTTGGCATAACTCTACATAATTTTTCAACTATCCCAAATGGGCTCCAAAATTCACAAAATAAATATCAGTATAATCCAAATAGCATGTAGAATATATTAGGCCACAACAATCATCCAAAACATATTATATAACATTAAAGAAAATTCAAGAACATCTTGGCCAACACTTTTTCTCAAGAATTTGACTGTTTATATAATCACCAAAATTTCACCATAGGCTTTATTTTTATATAAATTAACCTAATTTAGTTGG
Source organism: Erythrophleum fordii (assembly GCA_032878935.1). Taxonomy (NCBI): domain Eukaryota; kingdom Viridiplantae; phylum Streptophyta; class Magnoliopsida; order Fabales; family Fabaceae; genus Erythrophleum; species Erythrophleum fordii. Next base: position 8,065,910 of record JAVQMF010000029.1, read on the forward strand.
ATTTAAGAAAACTCTTCCTTAGGTATATAAGCATCAAAGAAAATACGTGATTTTGCTTCATTTGTATGCCACCAAATAGTCATACATACATATTTAAACAAGCTAAACAAAAGCCCTCAATCAATTTCTAGAGATTTCATAGATATTTTACAATTTTCTCAAAGTAAAATTCTAGGATTTCTTGCCACTTTCTTCATGAAAATCAAAGCTATATTAATCTTCCTCTTCCTTAGGCTTTCTTCCATCACTTCCCTATTTATTTTCCCTTCAATTTCTCCCATGGAATCTTGGAATATAAAGCTTCTTGATTTGTAGAAAAATTGCTAAGATTAGGAATTTTCTTGAATCACATGAATCCATAAGCCATATATATGATTTCTCCATCTTTTTTTGACTAGAATTCATGGAAACAACAAAATTTCCCATCACCTCTTGCCATGGATGAAATTTAAAGAGAAAGAGAAAAGAAGAATTCTTGGAGAAAAATAGAAGAAAAACCAAGAAGAAGAAAGTCTATTTATATTACCTTAGCTTCATGGTGTTTGATTTTCCCTGGTGGCCTTTCTTTCTCTCTTCCTCCTCCCTTTTCTTCTTCCTTAAGCCGAGTTTCTTCTCCTTCTTCTTCTCCTCCTCTTAGCCAAATTGGTATGTGTATTTTATGTGTGAGAATGGCATGAAGGTGTATGTGTGGTATATATATATATTAGTTATGAATAGTTAAGATTAAATTAATTTTAAGGTATAAGATCTTGGCCTTTAGATTACATGAATGATTAAGATTTAACCTTGAAACAAAAGATAAAATGTAGGCCTTAGGATTAGATCAAAGGTTGTGATTTGATATTGAAAAGGTGAAGAAATCTCAGCCATCAGATTGCTCAACGGTTTAGATCACATCACGTTTTATGGACAAATATTAGTTGTTGGATTACCATGGTTACTTTTTCGTAATGTGTGAAGATAGGATTGTATTTAATGTTGCTTAAGTCAATGTTTATGTTATGCTGACATCAGAGGTAGCTTTTTCGTAATACGTGAGATTTTTAAGATTTGCTTATGTAAGCTTGCGTAATTACTCTGTTATTTGTGCAGTTTCCAGAATTCTCTTCCATCTTCCAGTATTTTCTTCACACATGGCGCCACATCATCACTTTCTCTCTCCTCCATGGCACAACATCAGTACCTTCCCAACTCCCTGGTGCCACGTCAGCTCTTCCCCGGTTAGACTTACAAAATTGTCCTTGTTTCTTAGGTTCTCCATAATATCTTATTTAATATGCATTTTCTAAGTTTTCTGTTATATTTTAATATTATTTGACCTTATGTGGGTTCCATTTAATGTTTCCAACCATATATTTAAATATTATTTATTTTTCTAATATTTTATCATTTTAAAGTCCAAATGACTATTTTACCTCTGGTAGTGATATGATAGACAAGTACCTCTGTTCGTTTTTTGCTGATATCTTCTCCTTAACTCCATATTTCTAGATTCTATCACCACTACCTAGTAAATTTGTTTGCATAGAATTTCTTGCAACAAATAACATGGGTTTAAGGTTTTAATTCATCTCCATATAAGCTTGTAATCGTTTCAGGCCATTTTATGGCTCTAACGAATTTAGAGTTTCATACAATGAATTTTATAATTTTCTATACATTATTTTCTAACTATTGATATATATATTGGATTAGTTCTGAATTCCCCTTCCTTCTAAAAAAATTATCAAAGTTCGTTTAGCCCTCTGGACCCTCTAAAATCTCAAAAATTCCTATAGGTCCTATTCAACTTATACTTCTCATATATGAAACTATTTTGTTCAAATTCTTTTTATTAAAGCTTAATAAATTCATTATATAAAATACTAAATAATTAAAAATTCTAATTTTAGGGATGTTACATCTTTGATTTTGGAAATGCGAGGCCATGATTGCTTTGATTTTGGTGCTAAGATTTGAGCCTCCAATTAGTCTTTAATAGTGGAGATTAACCTACCGTATGAGGATTATACTTGCTATTATGGTTCATTTCATCTCTGTCTGCCATTTTGTCTTTGCCTTGTTTAATTGATATAAGAATATCATTTTCATTGGGAGTTCGATACTTGAGTGGGGTTCTGTCTACACCTTCACTGTAGTAAATCTTGATCAATCAAATAGAGCCCTTTGGATAGGTGCCTATAATCGATTTTGTTAGAATGTGGAATATGATTTTGGGTTTGAATATTTGCTTAATATTGCCCCAAAATTGTTTTGTTGCATCTGTACTATAAGCCATGAATAGTGATTTGGGTTCTTTTAGACCTGATAGGGGCTTGTGCTCTCTGTTATGCTAAATTGAAGTGATCTGGTTTTATTCCTGAACGTTTGTTGAAAGTTAATATATTCGATGAATCATGGTTTTGTGATGATATCTGAATAATTCTTGAACCCTTTTATGACCTATTAATGCTTGGATGTGTTAAACTCTTCTTAACATTCTTGCTTAGCAAAATATTCGAATTCAAGGATCTGTGTGACCTACATTCATCGAAAACATATAGGAATGTGAGTTGAAGCTTTTTTTTCTAAAGACATATCTGATACAGAAATTGTATGGCATCCTGTTGTGTGTGTGTATTTTGTTTTTTGGAAGTTGGGATTTTTAGTTTGCCTCTAATTTTGTCTAATGGATGGTTGCATGATCGCGCAGCTTGTTCTGTCAATAAGGCATGTTAATTAGGGTTGTACATGGGTAGGGCCGGGCCGGACATCTAGTCGGCTTGATGCCCTGCCCGATTAAGACATCGGGCTTCTTTTTATGCCCATGGCCCGACCTGACCCGAATAAGCCCGATTTTAGGGCTGTTTAGGGCGACTCGGACTTTTTTTTAATGAATTAATACTTATAATATAAAAATATCTTTTTACAGACTCATAGATATATATTTTAAAATAATAAACCTTTAGAACTCTTATATTTTTATCAGTAATAAAAAAATAGTCTAGTATTATCAAACAAAATATAAGCTATACTAGCATAATTAACTTTAAGTAAATATGTGTATTTTCATTATTTAACAAAAGAAATATTAGTAAGTATACACATTAATGATGAAAATAATTAAGAAGTAGGGAAGGTTTGCGTAGGTAATAAAAACTGCAATATGTAGAGAAAATTAGATGAAATAATAATTAAATATATATATATATAAATAAAAGATAACAAAATGTTAATAATTAAAAAAAGTAATTATTAGGGTAGGTTGGGCAGAATATGCTTCGCCAGTGGCCCGGCCTAACTTAATATAGTTTTGTTTAAAATTTTGTCCATTTGTATTTTTGGCCCGACTCGATTAGAATGGGACAGGGTGGGCCCCTAGGGCGTATCGGGCCAATGAACACCCTAATGTTAATGGGCTTTTCGTTTTCACAATTCTATGGAAATCTTGAATTTGAAATATGCGTGAAATGATGGAGTTTTTTTATGAAAGTGGATTGCCACACTCTTTGATGAATAGACAGATTTCATATGAGTTTGGGAGCTCTTAGGACTTCTCTTTAGCATAATGATTTTTTGGCATATGTTGTTTAATGATTTATAAGATTTTTTTTCTTTTTTTTTTTTGTGGTCATTGAAATTAATGTGCATTTTATCTTCTCTGTGTGAGGACCATGGTGTGTGGCTCATGACTCAAAGACGTGATGTGTTAAGGAAGATGCATTAAGGAGTTTAGCTAATGGCCAAGAGAGAAACTTCATCTTTTCTTACATTTTATTTTTATGGGCAGAGCGTGAAATATGCTATGAAATTAATTGGATGTCCACAAAGCACACACATTCACAAGTTAGTGTGTTTGTAAATATTCTTTTATTTCATTTTTGCTTTATCGTGCGATCTTTTAGAATTGTCATGTGGGATTATTTTTATTCCCTCAGACACATAGGAATCAACCCAAGAATCATGTGTGGCAATAAAGCTTTCTTGGTACTTATTAGATTTTGAATTTACATTTTAATAAATTTTTGGGTTTCAATAGCTCACATCAAATTGATTTTCTATGAAGAAAATTTTCAAAAAAAAAAGAGGTAAAAAATAATAAATAAATAAATAAACCTTTTAAAGTCAAAAGTTAATTTTAAGTAACAAAGTTTTCATAACTTTCCATTTTAAAAAAATATAATAATAAGCAATAACTAATTAAATTCCTTTTTTGCAAACTTTAGAGTTCTCCTCTACCTTTCATTTGAAAAATCATAAATTAAAATATAATTTATAAAAATATCAAAAAAAGGTGTCTAAAAAAGTCAAAAATAAAAAAATTATCAAAAAATAAGATATTAAAAAATCAGTCAAAAAATGTAATAATAAAAATCATTTAAAAAAAAGGGTAAAGAAGCAAAATGGACATTGTCTTTTGCAAATTAAAACCTATTTTGTTTGTAAAAGTAAAGAATAATTTTTACTCTTTCTCTTTTCACCAAAAAACTAGTTAAAATATAAAATTTTTAGTTTTAGAAAATTAAAAAAATTAGAAAAATCAAAATACAAAAAAAAAGGATATAAGAAACAAAAGGATCAAAACAAAAAAAAAGTAAAATTAAAAGAAAATAAAAAATAAGAAAAAAAGAGGAAGTCAAAAATCAAAAGAAAAAGAATGAAAACAAAAAAAAAGTGATGAAAAAAAAAAGAAGAGAAAAAATTGAAAGTGAAAGAAAAGTAAAAAAATAAAATTAATTCTACCTTTAACAAATCAAAACATATCAACTAATTCTAAATTCATTTTATTTGCTAAGAGAAAAAGTAATTTTTATTTTTTTGTCTTTTCACAAAAATAAAAAATAACAAAAAATAAAATAACAAAAAATAACAAATAAAAAATAAAAAAATAATATAAATAATACAAAACAAAACAAAGAACAAAACCAAACAAACACCAATAAAAAATAGTTTTCAATTGGTTTGAACTACCTGAACTTTGATCCCTATCATAAGATACGTAGGCCCTAGGCTTTCATCTTAGATCAAATTTTCTCTTGTAAATAAATATTTTCTTTCAATTTTTATTTCCTTAATTTCTTTTCTTTTATTTTACTTTTAATTTTATTTCTTTATTTTTTTCCTTCATTTTACTCTTAATTTTATTTCCTTAATTTCTTTCTTTCTTACGTTACATGTGATTTGTTAGGGAGAATTAAAAATAGAATTGAAGTCATATTAATTTTGCACAATTGACTAAGGGTAACTGTTCGTAGTAACAAGTGTAGTAGGATGCCTAACACCTTCCTTGCCACAATTGACTCCCAAATTCATTTTCTGATTTGTATAAATTCATTTTCTGGTTTGTATGTAACACCCCAAAATTAATTAAGGTGTTAATGATGTATTTGGAATAATTAAGAATAATTATTATGGAATAATTAGGCAAACTAGATGAACAAAAATTTATAGAGAAATAAATCTATTAATATAGGTTTAAGTTTTCAATTGGGTTAAGGCTTAATTTGAGTCTAAAATTTATTTTAGTAAGCCATGGATAAGGATTTATGGAGGCCCAATGATTCTAGATGCAAGCCCAACTCCTTATCATGAGATTTGGGCCAAGAGAGATCACCTAGCAATAGCCTAATCTGATTTAGTGAAATAGAGGCCCAATATCCAATTTACATGAGCTCTTATAGTTAGCCGAACACACATTATGCAGACCCAAGTTGAATTGACTTTTAGGACTTTGCCTAACCCAATTAAATTTCTGCAGCCTAACTCATGAAGTAAAGCCCAACAAGCATAAAAAATCAAAACCCATAAGGATTTGAGCCTTTGGGTCAACCCATAACCTACTTGGGACCCAACTTAAACACAACCAAACCCTAGATACACTTAGCCTCCTCCCCATTCTGTAGAAAAACACCAGAGGCAAAGCAAAATTTGGAGGTTGAGATGGAGGCTAGGGTTTTTCTGCATTTCTCCACCACTTCTCACTTCTAGAGGATGATTTAGCTAAGGTAAGTTATATATAACTTGACCCTCTCATTCTCCTCTTCATTTTGGTCCGATTAGTTTCTGATTTTGAGTATTTTCATCTTCCACCAAAAAACTGAAACTTGTTGTTAGTGCTTCCATGGTGAATTTTCAGAGGTTGAGGCTATGGGTGTTGTTAAGTAAGTATCTTCTTCCCATTTTGATGCATTTTCTGTTAGTTTGAGACCCCTATAGTTAACCTATGATATAAATTTTAGTGTGGGAAAGTTGGAACCTAAAATTAAATCCCTTGGTAATTAAGCGAGTAACCTCTAGGCTGCCATTAGCAGTTCAACTCTTTGGATATCTGATTTGTTGATTAGAAATGATGATAATTATACTTGTTATAGGCTTGATATGTATTTGGATTTGTATGGTAGCTAGAGGCAGAATAATTGGCTTCATTGAGGTAACTGAGGTTATTTTCCTAATTTCATGTATATGCTCATATTAATCTGCTATTTGTTACACATACTTGATTTTGAAATGCTAAATGACTGGTTAACTTCTTGATTGTTTTTGTAATTGGACTTTGAAAATCCATGGTGGAGTTGTGGTGCGGCTGCCACTCGTACATGTGCTTCGACCGAACACTGGGTTTTGATCAAACCCCAGATGCACTAAGCCCTGGTTGTGCTCATTATGGAGTAGGTGCCATGGACGGACCTCTCCCGGTGTTATTGGCCATTAACATGATATGTATTACTGCTGGTATGGGACAGTAGTTATTGGTAGTTCAACTAGTTCATTAGCAAATTGAATTGATGATTCTGGTATTGATGACATGAAATTGTTTTGGATTGATTAACTTGTACATGTATATGGAAAACTGTTCTTTTGTTACTAAGATTATATATTTCACCCCGTTATGGGTTAACATTTTCAGGGATCGGACCTCTTAGTGGCAAGGAGAAAATTAGCGGGAGGTTGTTAAATGGTTTGGTAATACATAGGTTTGGGAGCTTTATCAAATTGTATTGTAACTAAATTACTAGTTTTGTATTATTGCTGCATTGCATCATGAGTTACCAAGTATAAGGACTGTATATGTAATTTGATTATCATGGAATTGAACATTATGATTGTAATTGGCTAACAATGGATAAGTGATTTGATTTTATATGAACATTAAGCCTTGACCCCATGCACCTTGTAACCAGAACACAATTGCTATCATGGATCTATGAACTCACTGGTTTATGGTGGCTAGGGGGGTTAAGGATCCATATCTGGGTTTTGAATGGGTAATGATAGATGTGTTAGGTAGATTAAGTAAAAGAAAGACACTAAATCTTCACAAACCAAGTTAAAGTGGCATAGAGTGTTGCTAAAGGAAAAATTGGAGAGCATGAGATGAAATCTTAGGAGTTGTAGGATCCAAAGGGGTTTCACCGTGGCTAAAATGGAGTTAGCAGCGGCCAATAGAGGCAAAGTTGTCCAGAGAGAGTGCCAGAGAGGAATTCGTGGTGACAAAATGTGTAATTGGCCGCGGCAAAATGTGAGAGACTAAACTAGGAGTCGTCTAAAGGAAAATTTGCCACAGCAAAAGGAGTTATTGGCCGTGGCCAATAGCGAGAGGCGAGCGAGGTGAGTTCCAGGAGGCTTCTTCGCCACGACGCCATGTAGGTTGGCCCCAGCGAAGGTCTAACTTGCCGCGGAGTAAGGGGCGAAACCGAGAGGAATTGGCTGCGGCTAAAGGGAAATTGGTCGCAGCGAACATCCTGAAACCCTTATATTGGTTAGGAAACCTTGGTTTCTCATATGGTAAACTTAAGGGATGATTTAGAGACATTGGGATAAGTTATAACTAATGAGTAATAGAACCAAAGGCTTACAAATAAATGTTTTTTTTTCTCTTATGAACATAAGTGCTTGTAATTGTATGATTGATGACTCTAATCACATTAAGGATCAAATTTCCCCGTATTTTCATAATATAACTGGTCGTAATACCTTGTAACCCCAATCTATGATCATTAACCATGTATTTAACCTTAATTACAATGTTTAGAAGTTAGGGTCATCTCATTGTAGACCATTTTTTCGTTTCTTCAAATAAAAAAATTTTTCTAAAGTTTTGCCTTTTTAAAATATAAAATTTTGGTGGTGACTCTACTACTTTTAATTTTGATTTTGGTTTTCATTTTTAACGAAAATCAAATTTTGAAAATGTTTTCTTTTCTGACGCGACACGGTTGCATTTTCAGGTGTGACAGCTATTACCAACATGAATAAAAGGAGCAAGGGGTGAATTGAAGGAGGAAATTTTAAGCTAGATATTGCAAAAACAAGAAAACAAAAAGGGATACAAACTTAGATTATCTACCAAAGAGAATTATGTAGGAGAAAGAAAGAGAGGGGGAAGGTGGGTCCCATTGCACTCCACCTTCTCTCTCATTTTCTCTTTAATAAATGCTCTCCAATACAAAAGAGGGTCTATTGGCTAGGGATATAGGTTTGGAAGCAATAGAAATACCTATGGTGAGATGCAAAAAAGGGCAGTATCCATCATTACTTGATAACATAAGGAAATTCAACAAAAGGAGGAAGGTTGGAGATTAAGAAAGAGAGAAAATATGTGATAGAGGACAACATTAGGAGTGGCAAAAGAAGAAGAAGAAGAAGAAGAAGAAGAAGAAAAAGGTAAAAGAGGGAAGGCTTTTAGCAAAAATTAAGGGAAGAAAAAATTAGTTTGAATGTTTTCCATAAAGGAGGTCACCAATGAATGATGACACCAATACTTAGGGCTTTTGAATAGTAAAGATGGGTTGAGGGTTTTGAAAGAAGATGACTTTCATTTTTAACGCATTAATTCAAACAAGAAGTTAATAGTTTACCTTAAGTCCCTAACAACTTAAAAGGCAAATATAAATCAAGTAAATGATTTATTTTAATTTTGTTATTTGAAACTTAGTTATAAAATATTTAGGCATAAAATATTGAAAATTTTTAAGATTTATGTATATAATATATAATTTAGACAATATATAACTATTAATTATATATATATTTTTGCAATATAATTTAGATAATATATAGTCTTACACATTTGTGTAATGTATTTCTTATATGTTAATTGAATTTTAATCCTAATCACTAATCAAGTTAATAAAGGCTATTATACTAATTTTATGCATTTTTAAGCATGAATATGATAAAATGCTAATGAGAGTAGGATAATGCAAAGAAGCCCAAGCCTATGCACTTAATTAAAGACTCAATTTGTCTTTTGTATGATAGCTAGACCTAACTTGGAGACACAAATCAAAATAAGAAATTATTTATAAGAAAAGATGAAAAAGGCTTTTTAGAACTAGAAGAAAAACAAAATAGGAAAACATTGCATATCAAAGACTATGGTAAAAAGTAGAAAATCCTAACAAGAGAGTATAAAAAGGAAAACAAAGGGAATTAAAGAAGGCATGCTATAGTCAAGAGGAGAGAGCTTTAGAGATCAGCTATGACACAAAGATTTGGAATTCCCACCAAAGACTGCAACTATTATTGATTTGTTTTCTTTTCATTTACCTTTTTATTATTTATTTGTTATGAATTTACTTATTTTTTATCTTAGGATTTTATTTTATTTTTAAATTATAAGTAGCTAAGCCCCTTAGATCTAAAGGTTTAGGTGAATATGCCTTTTTATTATATTTGGATTTTGATAATACTCATGTAGTGAACTTTTATCTAATTAATTTATTATTCAACTTTTAATTTCTTTTACAATTTGCTTGCCACTTATTATGAAAATTATATCTATAGTTAAAAGGATTAAGAAGTGAATCACTATAGGAGATCACCTGAATAGTAAATTTAGTCTTAAGTGTTTTGGAGATAGTAATATAACATAGGCAAAAAGTAACCTGTACACATGGTAAGCTGTTATATGCAGGATACATTAAGGTCCATAAAGCTTAATGGGTCTATATTAGAGCACATAATCATGAGAATAGATGTAGGCTCAAGCGTGATTTATCTTGAAAAAGAATTTTGTATAATTTAAGGAACTAATAGTTAATTATGATATAAATGAATTATATGAATTAGTCAAGTTCATTTATAGGAAGAGCTATTGAAATTCAAATTCTAGAATCTTTTTCCATTAGATAGTTAGTTTTTTTTCCTATTTGTGTAATTTACATGTCCTTTAAATTTTAGTTTATTTAAAATATGGCGAATCATTATTGATGAGTGCAAAATATACCTATTTTTCTTAAGATTAAATTAAGTAATTAAGTCTAAATTCTGTGATTTTTTATGTATCTTACATTTGATTTAGTTAGGAATAATTAAAAGTGGAAAAACATGAGTAAATTTGTAAGAAATTGAACATATTCAGCAAGAACATGGCTTAGTCATATCGGTAAGCATGTGCATGTAAAAGGGAGACGTTTTAAGTAGGCTAAAGGTGGACATAAGTAAGCTATGTCCACTTACATAGGCATGTCGAGAAGCCCTGAATCAATATCATCCCTTTAATGTTACACAACAAATTGTGTCATTAGGTGATTTCAATATGGGTTTAGGGTTTAGGTGATTTCAATATGGGTTACCCATGTTCGATAAAATTTGGTGCTTTAATAAGGCTACTTCAAATTTCTAAGAGCAGGAGGCTAGGAAGAAACTTGGAGAAGCGAAGAAAGGCTAAAAACATTCTAAAGAAGTGCTCTAAAAATTTACTAGACACAGAAGCAAATCTAAAGTTTTTGTTGATAGATTGTTACTTCAGCTAATTTATTTTCTTTTCATTTTCTTCTTTAGCTTTCGATCATATATTTGTTTCTTTTTATTATTAATTTGTTAATTTGAATAATGTATAGCTATATTTTTCTATCTAGAGTTTAGATGGACATGTTTACTTATTAAGTTGAATTTAAAATACTTTTGTGACAATTTATATTGAATTAATTTCTTACTCTTTTATATTGTTTATGAATGACCGGCCTTTGTTCATCTAATGCATTGTGAAAGGATTGAAGGGTTGATTACGGTGTCAAACATTAGAGTGATAGGCTCAAATATTAATTTTATAAAGATATAAATTGTATTTGAGCAATTTATGAATATTTGCATTAAATTCATTATACGTAATAGGTTTATATTAAGTTTATGATTATGAGAGTAAACATAGACTTGGTATAAGTTTGGTGACTTATTGTGAGAGAAAATTTCATTCACTTTAATAGGATTGTCATTAATTCAATTCGAATAAGTTGCAAGAGCCTATTCTAAGTGACACTTAGAAAAGTAAATAAGGGATTTTAAATTCCAAAAGTTTTATATTCATATATAGTCAATATTTGTTAAGTGAATATATTATTTTCAATTTTACATTTATCTAGTTTTAATTCCAATTGGATAATGTAGATAAGAGGAAAAATTTTGAAAATTGTTAGTTGGCTCCCTTTTTCAAGAAAACTATATTATACTCATTAGTTTATTACTTATGCAACTTGTACACTTGCAAAATTGTCACAACAATTATATAAGGCTTAAGAGAGATTCAAGACCTTTAGAGGCATTACCAACACTATGGTATTCAAGATTGGATAGTAGTTTAAATATTGTATGATGAATTAAAACTGTCACTTTAGGTTAATTTAAATGCTACCGCTAATAGATCTTTGCTAACGAAATCAGCAGATGAAGTAGTTGACATAATTGAGGAAATGACTACCAATCACTACAACTAGCCCAGTGAAAGATGTGTGCTTAGAAGAACTACCAATATTATGGAAATGGGTCAAATACATGCAATGAACAATAAAGTAGACATCCTAAAAAGCATTTTGATTAGCTTGGAGTGACTGTGGTCTTTAACTCCACAGCTTTTCTTAGTTGTAAAGAACTCTGTAGTGATAGTCACATGTACAACAATTGTCATATTAATAATTAAGTAGGACCTTACACTTCTAAGCAAGTCCAATATATCTCAAATAACCACTGACAACAAAACAATCCTTGCTCTGCAACATATAAACCTAGATGGCAGAAACACCTTAATTTAGCTTCAAGTAACCAGGGTCATCAAGGTAATCCAAGCAATCATAATAGGTTGGGTTACCTAGACAAAACTTTCGGCCTAGATATCAAGGTGGTTACCATCATAATGAAAGCAAGCCATTTTGGGAAGCTATGCTTAAAAAATTTTGTAATATTGTTGTTGAGTTTCTCAATGCTTAAAGGAACAACAAAAATATAAAATTTTAATCATTAAAACCCTTTCCTAGAAATTTAAGTAGGAATATAACTCAAGATAAAACAAAAAAAATTACATTTTATTTGAGTTGCAATCGGAATCATGCACATATATTTAGTGATCTACATCTCTTCAATATCCACATAGAATGAATAAAACTTTCTTTCACTCTATGTCTTTGTTAGGAGACACCTTTCACTATTTAGGGTTAGAGTTTATTGAAGTTCTAAGTGAATTTTAGGACTTCAAAGATACTATTATGTGTCTTCTCTTATCGCCTCCTTTAGGTCTTATATTTATAAACCTAGGGTTTTATATTCTCCTAATGCCACTCAAACTTCTAAACCCTAGTTTAAACCCAATAAAGAGTGAAGAGAGATAGGCTCAATATAATATAATATTATTTAATATTAAATAACCTTACATTATATTATTATTTAATATTACCTTAATATTAAATAATACTATGTAATCATATTACATAATTCTATTATTATTTAATAATATAATATTATTTAATATTATTCTAATTTTAAATAATATTTACACCATAATATAATCCAATTATATTATTTAGTCCTTATTATTAGGATTTCTAGTCTAACTAAAACCCTAATAATATTATAATATGTTAGTTTTTATCTCTATTCTTTGTGTATAACCCTATAGATTCTGATTACATTAGTAACAACCTATTTCTAAATCATAGAAAGTGAGCAACATCTAGCAATATATCACTGTCACTTAAGTAACAAGAATTTTTGTAATTTGACACATGCCTACGCCATGACCAATATCATGTAATTTAGTCCCTTTTGTACTGATATTTAGATTGATCTCGTGGCATGGAATACATTATTCTCATCAACGTTCGACTTAATTTTCTTGACAATGAGTAGACTAATCAAAACAAATGATCAATATCACATATTGATTCATTTAAACACGACGATACATTTCTTAGTCTCATTTAATCAAGGGACCCATAGATATTACTTTTCCTATATACGAGGGACAAAATCTTATCAACACCACTCATATCCCTTTGTATGATTCTTGATATATCTAATCACTACCCTATTGGCCATCTCGGTCAAAGGCGACACAGGACAGTGTCAAAGTATTCGACTTTTCACATAGGGAATTGTAATGACTTCAGGTTAAAGGTCTTCCTTTATTATGATTACATGAGAATTGCTAATGACACTTTTATAATCGATGTAGCATTCTCATAGTGAGTCAGTCCAATACATTTGTTCTCTACTAGTATATATATTGACTCAATATCATATATCCATGATTTAAGTCATCTGTCACTACATACTAGTTTTGATATATTATTACTATCCTATATTGCAATAATACTTGACTATGGACAATTTAAGAATAACAATTATTCTAGGGACAATTAACATATTAAGTTATATTATGCAAATATAAAAAAAAAATATAATAATTCTATTAGCCAAAAAATATGGTATAATGTATGTTATTATAATCATCTCATGATTGGCTCCTAAGGCATATACCGACAGTTTCTACTAGGAAGTTCAAGAAGCTAAAGTTTAAATTGGACCAACTAGCCAGCCATAATCGAAGCTTAGAAATACCATTGGGACTGTTGACTGGTGTGTCGAACTTAAGGCCTCAAGGGAACTTACCTAGTTAAACTGAGATTAACCCAAGAGAACACTACAAGGCATTTACTTTGAAAAGTGACAAGTATTTACAAGGCACTGGTAAGAGGAATACACCATTTGGTAATTGAGGTCATATCAATGATGTGAAGCCCATGAGCTCTCCAATCTAGAATAAGAAGGATGAGCCAATGGTGATTCAGCCACTATTATTAGTGAAACCATATATCATGCTAGTACCCTTCCCTCAACACTTGAGGTAGTAGAAATTAAATAAGTAATTCAAAAAAATTCTTAACATTTTCAAACAACTTCATATAAACATTCTTTTTGTAGATACTTTGGCACAAATGGCATCTTATGTGAAGTTTTTGCAAAAAAAATTATCTAATAAGCAAAAGATTAAAGAGCATGCCACCATTACATTTACTGAGGAATGTGGTGCAATCATTTAGAACAAGCTTCCACAAAAGCTTAGATATCAATGGAGTTTTTCTATTATTTATACTTTTAGTAATGTAATAGTTGATTGAGCTTTGTGTGATTAAGGTGCTCATGTTAGTTTAAAACCTTTAACTATTTATAGTTTAAGAGAGTTAAAGCTGACCATTATCATATTACAACTAGATGCTCAATCGGTGAAGTACCCTATCAAAATCTTAGAGAATGTATTGATGAAGGTTGGAAGTTTTTTTTTTAATAGATTTCCTCATGGTTGAAATATGAGAGGACATGACGATATCTTTGATACTAGGAAGACTACTTTTAGCCATGGTCGATGCACTTATTAATATGAAGAATGGCAAATTAACCTTAAAGGTGTGGGAAAAAGAAATTGAATTTAAGGTGTTCAAAGCATCAACAACCCTGCCTTTTGAGAAACATTACTATAGACTAGATGTAAATGACAAGTTAATGAAGGAGATATATATCAAGGAATTTTTTCAAGAACCCCTTAAAGTATGTTTATCATAAGCTACAACCATTTCAGATAAAAATAAAGGAATTGTAGCCATCACCTTTCTAGTAAAAGCTACATCCTATGTACCTTCCCTACAAGGATACAAGTATGAAGAGCTTTATGCACATGATGCTAGTACAATAAGTAATGAACCTACTAGCGTATTTAAAGACAACAAACAACACTCGAAACCTTACCTAGTCAGAGAGATGGTAGAGAAAGTGGTCGTCTATACCTTTTTAACACATATAACTTGGGCACTTAAAAGTCAAGCTAATGACTATTACTTAAAACTAATTTTCCATCCCTATGCTTAAGTTTTTACTTTGTTTTGTTTGTTTAGTTCCTATTTTGAGTTTTCATTTTTTTTTAAGGTTTAGTTGTTGAATGTTAGTCTAGCAAATGGAGTTTTAGGACATCTAGTTTGCTTCTTCTTCTGTCTCTTCTCGATTCAACCATTGGAATTATAGTGCTTGTATAGGAGTATTATAACCCCAACCCTATTTACATTTTTTAGTTTTTCTTATTTTACTTTCTTTTACATTAAGGACATAAATTTGATTAAGTGTGAATGAGGTTTTCTAAGAAACCTTATGTTAAAGAGTATAGTAGATTAGTTAAGCCTGAAGATCTTAATGTGTATCTTAAACTAATTGCATAGATTGACTAAATTTTAAGCTTTGTTTAATTTTAACCTTCTAACTCTATATGCAGTTGTTAAATTTGTTAGTAAAAGTATAATATGAGCTATGTAATTTACATATAGGTTGTGTGCGACTTACATTTAATGAATTGAATAATGAAAAAAATTAAATCAATAAATAAACATGGGAAATGTAAAATCTAACTTTGAAATCAAGTTTTAAATAGTTAAAGGCTAGTAAAAGTTCCACTCCATTGTTTTGGGCTATTTTATTTCCAAAAAATAAAATAACATAAAATAAAGAAAGAGAAATAACTTGAATTATGAATATATATATATACACATATATATGTATATATATATATATATAGCACCTTAAATTTGTCACGTAGGTTGAGAAAAGAAAAAGCAAAAAATGACAAGATTCAAGGAAGGGCCTTTACACTACTACCTTGCTTTCATATTAGGAAGGAAGGAAATTGGAAAGTAATTGAAAAAGAAAAAAAAACTACATAACCTAAGTGTTTTAATTTCAACTTGAGATCATATTTATTTTACCCTGTGATTTTGATGGTTGAATTGAGGATCCCAAAGCTAGTCAAGTTGAAAAATCTTGTTGGTATTTTATTGTTAGGTTACAATTTTTATTAGAGTATAAAAGACCTTAGCTACTCTTTATTATCTTTCCATTACTTAAGGACAAATAAATATTCAAGTTTGGGGCAATTTGATTTAGTATATTTCTTACATGTTAATTAAACTTTAATCTTAGTCACTAGTCAAGTTCATGAGGGTTATTGTGATAATTTTATGCATTTTTAAGAAGTAATATGATAAATGCTAATGAGAGAAGGATAATACAAGGAAGGCCAAGCCCATACACCTAATTGGAGGTCTAATTTGCCTTGTGTATCATGGTTAAACTTAGCTTAAAGAGGAAAAAAATTAAAATAAGAAATTATTTGTAAGGAAAGAAAAGAAACTTCCTAAAGTTACAAGAAAAACAAAATAAGAAAATTCTTGCATATCAATAACTATGGCAAAAATGGAAAACTCTAGTAAAAGAGTATAAAAATTAAAGGGAACCAAAGGAGGCATATTACAGACAAAAGGAGAAAACTTTAAAGAATGACTATAACATTGGGATTTCAAATTCTTACTAAAGACTACAGGCATCATTGATTTGTTTTCTTTTCATATACTTTTTTATTTTTCTTTATTTGTTCTAGATTCATGTAGTTTTTATCTTAGGATTATATTTTTCATTATTAGTAACCCTAGATCTAGGGTTTGGATGGATATGTCTTCTAAGCATATTTGAATTCTGATGATATTCATGTAGTGAGTTTTTATCTAATTAATTTATCATTCAAATTTTAATTTTTTTGCAATTTATTGGTGATAGATATATTATCTTACATTTTTATTCTTCTTATAACTAGTTTACTTAATATAATTTATATCTTATTATAATTATTAATACTGATATTTGTGTTTAAAACACAAATTAAGAATTAGGAGTATTTGGGTTTAAAATTAGAAAATTTTGGCATTTTATATTTATAATTTTTATTACTTGTTTTAAGTTTTTTTTTTAGGCTATGTTAGATGTCAAAAATGTGAATGAGGCCTTTAGAGAAGTTGTAGAGGACATCTCAAGCTTTTTGAAATGGTATTATAAGCCAAAATTTATGTCTATTTAGGCATCCAAACATAGCCCCAAAGTTTAGTCTAAAAAATTGTCCTAATCCTAATAGGAGTAATATGTCTACTTGAGTTCTAACTCTTTAAAAGAATGTATCTAAGGCTTCCAACATTGAAATCAGGTCATTCAAAAGGCAAAAAGCATTTAAACATCTAAGGTTACAATTTTCATGAAAGGCAAGTTAAAATAAATTGTTTTAGAAAATAGGTTTTAAAGAATATATTTGAGGCTTCCAATTTTGAAATCAGGTAATTCAAAAGGAAAAAACCATTTAAACATCTAGGGTTACAACTTTCATGAAAGGCCCAAGTTAAAATAAATTGTTTTAGATGAGTAAATAGATTGAGAAGTCAAGATTCTATGTCTAGGTAGACTGGTCAAAGTAGTGTTAGTTTTTAGCCCATAACTTGAGTTGTGGGCCTTTGTTTTGTGCAAATATAGTGCATTGAAAAGCTAACATCTAGAATTATATCTTTTGTGTAGGGGATAACTTCTAAAAAGACTTATCTAGTTCAAAAGAAGCAACTAAGTTAGAGAATGAAATTAAGAAATTGATTCCTAATTAAATTAGGATAACTTCTTATTCTTGAAAAGTTTTAAGGTATTTTTAGTGTGAAACCCTATGGCAATAGCACATAAAAAGCATTCTTAAAAGCATTATTGAAGGTATGCAATAAAAGCTCTAAAAAATGGTTGTAATATTAAGAGCTAGAGTTTCATATAAAAATTACTATGCCATAATTTTTCTTTTCTTTTCTTCTTGTACTTTTTCTTTTATGAAGTTTATTTCTTTTAGTTTTAGGATTTTATTTTTGATTATGAGTAGCTAAATCCTTTTTTGTAGTTTAGATAGAGATGTCTCTAGATTATGTTTAAATTAGAATACCTATGTGTTGATTTTTCTTTTGATTAATTTGTTATTTAATTTATAATTATTTGCAAATTGTTGACCATTCTTTATAAATTTAGATATATACTAAGAAGGATCGAGAGGTGAATTGTTACAAAGATCACCTAAATAATAGATTTAGGTTTAAATTCTATAATCTATAGATCTTACATGAACGAGATTATAACTTGCATGCATGTCAAGTCATTATATGTAGGTGTACCCTAAGGTCTATTGAACTTAATAAGTTGGTGTTAGAGTGTATGACCATAAAAAGTAGGCATAAAACTAGCATAGATATACATATTCTATCTCGAGAGAGAATTAAATATAAATTAGGGAATTAGTTATCAATTATGATAGAAATTAAATAAATGAGATATTCTTTATTTATTTACAAAAAGTAACATTGAAATTAAACTTCATAGTTTTTCTTAATTAATTAGTCTAGTTCTTTAATTTCATTATTTTAATTTGTTTCTTAGTTAGTAATTTAATTTAATGAGTCTTCTACATAATAAGAAATAAATTAAAAGAATTGATACTTGATTAACTATAATTATATAAATAATATTTTACTTATTTCTATATTGCTTGTTTGACTTATACACTTGTGAAAACTCACCAACAATTGGCTACTTATTGTAAAAATTAGATATATAATAAGAAAGATTAAGAGGTGAATCACTACAAGAAATTATCTCAATAGTAAATTTAAGCTTAAATTTTTTAGAGATAATAATCTAGTATAGGTGAAAAATAACCTATATGCATATCAAGTCGCTACATGTACACTGAATTGTATAGAATTTAATGGGCTTGTATTAAAGTACACAATTATGAGAGTAGATGTAAATTAATATAAATATGATAATTTATTTTAAGAGAGAATTTTACATAATTTAAAAATTAATTATTAATTAGGATAAAATAAAGTACATATGTTAGTCAAATTCATTCTTAGGAAAACACATTAAAATCCAAATCACAAAGTCCTTTTTCATTAGATAGCTAATTTTTCTAATGTGTACAATTTGCATGTTCTTTAGATTTTAATTTATTTAATTTAATTTTAGCTAATTTTTTAAATAATAAAAATTAATTTTTAAAAATTAATAATTAATCTATCTTTTCTGTGAAATAATTTAAGACTTATTTTTATTATTAAAATTTTCACAACTCGTATATACGATGGTGCGTCAAATATTATATTATATAAAAACTTTATAAAATATAATCTTATTTTATTGATGTTTTCTATCCTTTTTCTTTGCAATGTGCCAATAAACGAGGCTTTAGACTTGCAAATCACTGGAATTGTAGCGTAGGCCATAAATTTTCTTGTAGAAAGTGACTAATTAATCATGCCCTTTTTCTAATTGTTATATTGTATTTTGTTCTCACTTCGTATTTGAATATTCAAAAATCAATAATTTGATTAGACAAGACATAAACAACAAACATCTGCCCTCTTTTCAAGAAAATAAATAAATAAATAAATAAATATCTGCACTCTCTTTTTTTTTTTTCGTGTTTATTTTCGTTTTCTCTAAATTATGTATACATCAGTCTTTCATCTAAACATTGTCGTCATTTCATCTATTGGGTCTTTGGTTCTTATTTCGCAATCGCATATTCAATTAGACAAGACATATACAATAAATATCTTGAGTTGTGGTCCCACATTGTGATAAATTTTAGGTTTAAACATATTTTTTATCCTTCTAGTTTTAACTAAGTTAATATTATTTATGAATATTTAAAAATAATGCAATTAAATTATTTGTTTTAAATTCTGTTTTTGTGACAGAATTAATGATATAATTGCAATTGACTCATGCATAAAAATGTTATGTGGGTGTCATGGATTTGCCAGAGAGATGACAAGCAATAAAGTATGATTATTCTAAATTTTTCTTAAATTTAAAAGAAAAATGGATTGAAAAAGAAATCACTTGATTAAAGTGAGATCTCATTCGATTACGTGTCATCTAATAAAACCACTCATGGGTGAATATATTTGGTTGAGCTTGGCTCAGCCCAAACGTACTAAAAAAAAAATTTAGGGTTTATTGAGTATTACATTCAAAACTTACGTTTACATAAAAATTTTATTTTATTAATTTTTGTGAAACGTGATTTAAGAGTTTTCAAACACATTTTTCAACACAGTTTTAGTATTGTAATATAAGTCCAGTCTTAGCCTTACTTAAAATTCAAAAAAGTAAATTCAGACTTGACTTTATTTTTAGAGAAAATTATTAGTATTTTTTTTTAAATTCAATAATAAATCTTTTAAAATATGATAATAATTATGATCTTTAAGAATAATTTTGACTTTTAAGATGTTTTATTGTAAATTTTACAAGATTTGGGTTCTTGAATATAATTTTTTTCTTTTTTTTAACCTTAAAAACATATTTTATACCATTTAATAACAAATTTAATATCAATAAACTTTTATTTAGTAGTACTGAAATTGTCTTTAAGACTAAGGAATTGCAATTTAAATTTCAATGAAAGTAAAAATTAATTAAAAAATATTTTTAATAAAATTTAAGTAAAATGAATATTCAAATAACTAAAAGTGTTAAAGGTTTTAGGTCAAATTCAACAGTTTATTAATGCATGTACCAAAAACATTTTATAAGTAATCAAATTAAGGCAAGTTGTGTCTAATTGGAAATTCAAAGCCCATGCGTAGCTTCGTGTTAGAAATGGGCCTAAATTATTCACTCCCATATGTGGCCCAAAGTCAGTCATGTGAGTAATTTAATTGAAATATCATTATTTTTGTTATCATAGGACCTAACTAAAAAGGAAAGGATTTAATTATATTATTTTTTAATTTTGAAGAACATAATTAACCTTATAAAATTTGGGTTAAAATGTAAAGAAATATTTTATTTTCTTTACTCGGGTTATATATATATATATATATATATTATAACATTTATGATTGACACTTTGAAACAAAAAATAATATAAGATAGGACTTATTAAGAAGCAAGTAAAGGTTCACTTAAAAAATTAGGACTTAAATATTTTTTTAAAAAAGAATTGATTATCAATATAAACTCTTAACGTTTTTCAAACCTGCATAAAAAGTTCTTATCATTTTTTTTTGGGTTAAGTGAACTAATTATTATTATTATTATTCAGGTAAATCATATGAAATAAAGAGCAAGAAAATCAAACATATTTTAAAGGACAGCTCCTTTCAAACCATAAATGTATGTGGATTTTAAAAAAGATAAATTAGTTAAAAACTAAACTAATTTCATTAACAATGAAATGCCTTTCATGCATAAAGACTTTACCAAATTTAATTAACAATGAAATGGCACATCATCAATACTCTGAAACTTTATTTCTTTAAAATATTTAAGTAACTCATATCATGATTAATTAAAAAAAATGAGTATAATATAAATTTATCTCTATTTCTTATTAAATGGTTGAGAAGTATTTTGATATATTCTTCGTCCATATTTAACTCATATCTAAAGTTGATCACTTGACTTATTATTGAAATTTGTTTATAAAACAAGAATTGATATGTTTATATTCTAATATATATTTTGTAATTTTTGCATTGAGGTTAGATTATGTTTAGACGAGCTTATATTTCAAACTAATCTACCATCTCAGATCTAATTTAATATTTTAAAAGACATTTGTATAAAAGATTCTCAACTATAAAAAATTATTCAAAAAACCTTTGATGGAAATCATGACAAAATGCCAGAAAGTTAAGAAAAACATGGCCGCATGATTTTGAAAACTGTACCTTAGTCATTAGGGTGCTTTTGAAAATCTTAAAAAGAGCATCACCATCATGGCTGTTTTCATAGTTCTTGTTCGATTCTTATTAAAAGCCATGATGTCCTTTGAGAAGTATTCTAAATATATTTTTAAAAGCAATTGTCATTATTGAAATTTTAAGATGTCTAAAAAGATATTCTTATTTTAATTAAATTTCATATATATATATATATATTCATTTTTTGGGGTCATATTTCCATTAGTTTCTCATCAAAACACAAATTGCGGCTACTTTTGGGGTCATGTTGAAATTTTAAAGCAAATTTTAATGTTTATTTTAGGTTACATTGTAAGTTTTAAAGATGAAGGGATGTGATGGAAAGGTAATAATAAACTACTTTCTCCTTATTTGATGATTAATGGAAAAATAAAATGAGAGGTAAGTGTAACATTCTAGTATACCCATAATAAATAAATTTGCTTAATTTAAATTAAAGGCAAACTAGTAGATTAAAATTTTGTATTTTATATAAAAATATTTCTTATTTTTTCTTCCTCCATTTGCACTTTGGAGAAATAAAAAGTAAGAATTTGGAAGAAAAGAAGGGAGAACTTAATCCCCTTTTTATCTCATTTCGCTTTTTAGATTTAAAAATTAACAAATAAAAAAGACCTTTTTCTTTGTTTGAATCAAAAAAATACAAAGAAAAAGGAAAGAGAAATAAAAATATAATTTTGAATTTTTTTATTTATATTTCAATCTGATTTTTTTTTATTATAGCCATTCTTAAATTTATTTAAATTCAAATCAAAATAAATATCAAAATTAAAAGTTAATTTTTGTCCTCGTTTTTTTATTCTTCATAATCCAAATATAACCATAATTTATCTTTTCTTAGAGATTTTCATTTTCCTTATAAGTAGGTGATGCTAATAATAGAAATATCTTTGATGCTAATAGTAGAAATATCTTTTTTCAAATTGAATCTTCTGCATTTATATATTTCTACATTTGGAAGGAAAATGACATGAAAAAGAAAGAGTATGTATGATGTTCACTTCTTCTTTTTACACTCATTTTTGTTTTTTGTTTGTTTTTATTTTTCTCTAAATATACTATATGCATTTAATATGTGAGTATATAGAATCTGAATTCAAATTCTATAGTTGCAACAAAGAACAATTCAATGTCATGGATTGAATGTTACACAAAACATTGTTTACAATTACTGATAATACACCAAAAGGGCAAAAGTAATTCTCATGCATAAACTCAAATAAAATGCTAATAATAGCAAAATGTGAAGCAAAAACCACTGCTCAATTGCCACAAGCATAGGCTATTCAATTCTCATTTTCTTGCCAAAGAACATAATTCTATATTAGGATTTCAATTTCGTGAGCCAAACTTCTGTTGAGACAATAGATGTTACACAGAAAAAAAAAAAAAAAGATAAATTACAAAGGTATGCAACGCCCTGTTTGGGAGGATAGACAACTAAAAATTGGAGTCTCTGAAGTTTAGGTAAATTTTTTTTTTGGTTTAAATAATGTCCATAACACCTTGCTTGAAAGGCAATAAATATTATAAGAAATAATACTTTCCTTCAAATTCAAAAAGAAATCATAGAATAGTGATAATTTAAAAAGAAAAAGAAAAAGAAAAAAATTGTTTATAAACTCTCAATTACAATAGAAGAAGAAAAAGTTGCCAACTGAATGTTTTGTTTCCTGTACAGTGAAGGAAATATGTGTATCATTTGTGACTCACATCTTATTTGTGTATGGGATTGTATTGGTCCACCTCAGAGACATAATTTATTTAATTTCTTTAAAGGATTCAACGTTTGAGTTTTTCATGTTAAAATAAAAGTATTTTGAATGTCAGGTTATGACTTTTGTTTGAAGTATTTAAAATTATAAATATGTATTTGTTTGAATTTTTAATGATGTTTCTTTTATAATTTCAAAAGGCTATAATTATTTATGAGAAGTATCTTAAAGTATGCTTCGCCTAGATGAAAAGGGTAAGGTGAAGATAGAGATCAAATCCTTTTTAATGTAATAAAAAAGTGTATGCTTTGCAATAAATATGTGATTATTATAAATTTATATTAATTTTTGATAATACTATTTTTAATTAATTTGAGATATATTACTGCTAGTCGTCTACTCATATTCCTCAAACACCATCCTTTGCAGCCATCCTCGAACAAGAAGTAAAAAGGGCCCAAGAACAAAGAGCCCAACAACCAAACCCAAATAGTCCAACTACCCACATATCATCATCCTCTACCTCAAGCCTTCCAGACAACAACCAAAATCGTCTCCAAAAACAGTTTGAATATTTTCAATTAATTATTGAGAAACTCAACCATCTCCAAATATCTACCCGAACCATTAAATATATTTCCCATTATTCTATCAATAAAATTGTTGTTTATGCCGGCACAAATCCACAATTAGTCCATACTTTATTTAGTTATGGATTAATTCATTTATCCATCAAAAGAGCTTACCGAATTAAGCCAATTACCAACAGCCATCCAAGCAGCAGCCAAACACTATAAAAATATTATAACCCAATACACTATGTATATGCGCTGTTATTCAACAGTCGCAGAAATAACACCCGAGAAATTTTATTCTCCCATTAATCTCATCAAATTCGGAACAACCCGAAAACCTTTTGAATTCGAACAAACCGAAAAGTCTTCTATTGATATTTCTGAATTTAGACTCCTTATCTCTAAAATCCGAGCTCAAGAATATGAAATTATCTTTACCGAAATGAACCGAACCCTTACTAGTGATGAGGTCCAATGAACTTATTTTACTGGATCAACTTCATGTATTTATTCTGTAGGACGAACACTTAAAAGTCCACATCTATTTTCCCAATTCTATGATAATTTTATTGAATGATTCATCTAATAATATTATAATTTAAATGGATAAGTAAAAATGGCTTTCACAGTAAATACTTACTGTTGAAGGACAATGTGGTTGAAATTGACTTTTTTAAGTATGCAAGATATAATGTTTGTGGGAGGAAACGTTTGTATAGCTCTTTATATTTTTGGTATAATATTTTTTAATTAAAATAACATATATATATATATATATATATAATTTTTTAATAATGATATTGGAAGTATATAATTTTTATAACTAATTATTTAATTTTTTAGTCAAGTTATATATGTATTATAATATTATTAAAAATTATATATTTATTATATTTTAATTAAAAAATTTAATAATAAAAATATAAATAATTACATATAAATTTAATTTTTTTTAAATATATCATTTGAGAAAATAAAAATTTGTAAAAATTCATTTCCCAAATTGTATTGACGTATATGTCCTCCTTCTTCGGACTTGGAAGTTCAAGACGACGCTCTTGAGAATATTCGAATAGAAGCGGCTTAGAGCCCTCCCTGAGAAACGGAGCAAATCCCAGTACTTTCAAGTTGTTACTGAATCAAAAGCCTCAGAAAGAATAATTTCATTAAGGAAACCGAACAAGATCGGAATTTTTCTGTTCCTAATCCGCTGATTTTTTGGCCAGTTTTCGCCTCCGGTAGCCCTGCAACGGAATTTCTACGGCTTCTGGTATCTCTTTCCGGCGATATTTGACTCCGATAGCCTTATGTTTACGCCGCAGAGGAAGGGGTGGTCTACTACGGTATCTTTCACACCCCAGAGAAGCGGTGCAGGGGCGAATTCGAACCTCATAAACTCCGGGAAAGGGAAGGCCGTTGCGTTTGCCGATGACCCACCGCCGCCATTGGGTTCTCTAAGCGAGAACCGGGAGAAGATGGAAGTGGGGTTTGACTCCATGGGGAATGTTGAGGATTGGAAGAAATTTAAGGAGGTGGGGTTATTGGACGAGGCAGTGATGCAGAAGAAGGACCATGAAGCACTTGTTGAGAAGGTTTCGAGGCTTGAAAAAGAGGTAAGTTCGAAGATTTTGGATATTTGCAGTCTTGATGTTTACTGTTAACAGTTACTAGCTTATCGTCTTCAATAATGAAATCATCCAGAAACTTTCTTGATAAGCAAATACTCACCAGAATGAACACAAGTAATGTCGCCAATATTTTACTGAATTGTGTTGGAACTTGGGAATGGTCTTCCAAGTCCTAACATGGACCAACGTATTGGAATTTTCTCTCTTTTTGGTAGCTTAATACCTCAAGAGAGCAACCTAATTTACTGTTGACAAGGCTTTCACACTCAATCATTAAGACATTTTTTTTTTTTTGGAAAATAATATCTATTTACTTATACATTATCATCTCTTATGCAGCAAAAGTGATGATTGGAATCATTTTGTCATGAAACTATTATGTAAGAATTTTTCTTCAACTATGGTCTTTGAGAAATTGAGATAAATGATTAAGTAAAAGAACATGATGCATGAAGGATGGCAAGAGAGAAGTGCGAACATGTCATAGTCTGGAGTTTTAATCAGATTTGGAAGGATTATAGTGAAAGATTTTTTAGGGGTAATTAAAACAGAGCTTTAGAATAATTGTTTAGAAAACTTAATTAGTAAAGAATTGATAAATCTAAATATCATGATGGTTATCTTTTATATACTTGATGCATAGAGAATCAGATATGTTTATTTATTGCCTGCTGAAAGCTGCTCTAAGAATAAGATGGCCACTATTAGTTCTCAAGTCTTTGACTACGAATATTAGGTTTTTCATGGCTCCCAATGCCCCCTCTGGTTATATTTAATGTCATCAATATTTGGATATTTAAACTCATTAAGGCCGCTTGGTATGCACATGTTATCATGATCACGTAATGAAAGACTAAATGGACATGGAAGAAGCAAAATTATTTATTAAAGTGACTAATTAAGCAAAATTTTTGGTTGACATCATAAAATAATTTCTTGGTCGCTGGTTTTCCCAATGTCTTTTTTCCCTTCCTGTTAATTTGAACGCAGGTTCTTAATTCTTTCCTATGAAGCATGGGTACTTTTAAATTCTGGCTCTACTCGTACCTATGGATACCTCTTTGGGTACTCCAAAATTAGTATCATGTAGTAATTTTTTATTTTAAGTTTGATTTCAATATATATTGGATAAATTGTAAATGTGTTTACAAACTTTTAACTGTTAATCTTAAAGATTGGAAATTAAATATTATTATCTCAACAATTATAATAAAAACTAGTTACTTCAATATTATATATTATTGTGGCTGACTTTATTAAAGTTATATAAACTTTAAGATCAGATTAAGAAACTAATATAACTATTTT
Source organism: Erythrophleum fordii (assembly GCA_032878935.1). NCBI lineage: Eukaryota > Viridiplantae > Streptophyta > Magnoliopsida > Fabales > Fabaceae > Erythrophleum > Erythrophleum fordii. The sequence continues at coordinate 8,092,996 of JAVQMF010000029.1, forward strand.
GATTGATTATATATCATAGAAGATTTTTTATTGATATTTAAATGTTGTAAGAATTGTCATATATTATAATATTTTATTTATTTATTTAGTATATATTGCCATACCTGTACCCTATATTTTGAAAACTTATTGTATTCTGTACTGATACCTGCGCCTGCACCTGTACCTATGCAACATAGGTTCTTTCTTTCCCGTGTGTATATATATATATATATATATATATATAACAGGTTCTTGGGGAAACCATTTGTTATGTTTGTTATGATTGACTGCTCACGAATTCTTTCTTTCCTTTCTTTTCTTTTTATGTAGCTTTTTGACTACCAGTACAACATGGGCCTCCTTTTGATTGAGAAGAAAGAGTGGAGTCCAAAGTTTGATGAGCTGAGGCAAGAATTGGTTGAAACTCAGGAGATTCTTAAACGAGAACAGTCATCGCACTTAATTGCATTGTCTGAAGTTGGAAAGCGGGAGGAAAATTTGAGGAAAGCATTGAACGCAGAGAAGCAGTGTGTGACTGATGTCTGTAACTTTCTTTAATTATATGTCACTGTCTGAAATTTGTTTGTACTTGCTTATGTTTCTCTTCTGTTGTCCATCAATGTTGTCTTCTGTCTAACTTAGGTCAGTTATAGTATTTCTGGCATGCTGTCTTAGGCAATACGTAAATTAGCTTTAAGATGTGATGAACTTTGCGTAGTTATGTACATGTGAAGGAAGTTATCAGGCTTGTATGAAATGGGTATTCATTCCTGGTTGGATGCGTGGAAGGTCTATTTTTATAATTGAAAGATGTGGGCAAATAATTTTTTAGTGGTAGATTTATCATCTTTTTTTTTTCTCCCTTTGATGTGTTTTCTAGAATTTATCTGTGGTAGATTTTTGTGACCTGATTGTCTTTCTGGCTTATTCCCCTTTTTCCTTGAATTTTGCTGTGTAGTAAACCTGTATATTTTTCTGATGATGTGATTGTCACTTTCTTCTTCGCCCCCCTTTTTATTCTAATTTTTCATTTTCATTTGTTTTATACAATTGATTGGTATGAATTTTATATTTTAACTCATGATCTCCTAAATTAATAGCTGATCCATTAAGTGCTATAAGCATCCTGTAGATGCAAAGGATTGGTATTATGGGAGTTTGATAAGATTTGTTTAGTATTGCATGCTGCTTAATTATTATGTATTTCTTTGTGTTTGGTATGATAGTCAATAACATGTACATCCACCAAATTTCACGTTGACACTAAAGTTTACTGTTTCCCTATGCAAATTTTGTGGTGGTTTGTGTTATAGTTATTACTTTTAAAGAAATTAGAACTTTTTCTTGATGCAAAAGTTCATGAATGTATGTAATAGAGATTCTTTGGGGGTCAAACTTTGTATATGATGTCAATGTGGAAATCATGCTAAGGTTTTTATTCTTTACATTCTCAGAGTTCCTTATCATCTATAAGTTATGGATGGGTAGGGCTTATGATTTTCAAGAAACATATCAATATTTAAAGAACATGTATAGGGACATTAATCCCCAACAATGTACCATCCTTGATAGCCAAACTATACACTTACTTAAATTTCATATATGGGGCATTTTTCCATTGTCCTCACTTTGTTAGTTAAACATTTTTGCAGTTCTCTTTTAGAGTTTGAATTGTATTTTTTGGGTTTTGTCTTCATGTTTTACAGTCTGAATTATCTTTGCTAGTTCTTTACTGCTATTATCCATAAACCTAGCTCAAGATTCGCTAAACCTGCAGCTGCCCTGAAACTTGTTTTCTTGAAATCAGTTTTCATTACTCTTAAGCCATAAACCCTTCCAAGCATCATACATTCCTCTCTTTTGTCATTCATGCATGTAGGCAAACTGTGTTTAGCAATCAAAGGGCTGTAATACATGATGTCATACTTTTCATCTTTGCCAATTGTCTCACCTGCAAGATGTTCATCTAAGATTATCTTTCAGGGATCTTGAAGGGTGGTAAGCATAGATTTTACATGCTGATACTGGCACATGCACACACAGACACACATGCACACACACATAAGTCTATTTTAGGGTAATGTGATTATGTTGGTAGGAAGTAGGAACATATGATCCTTGTGATGGAAGAATTGCCATAACTTGTTCTTTTATCTCTTAAAAGAATTTAGTGGTCATGGATAAGTGGCATCAGACCTGGTTTATTCTTCCTTTCTCCAAGCTAGTCCCATCTTAGCATTGCCCCTGCTTTTATAGCTTAGTGGTTGAATTTTAGGAACACAAATTTTGAACTTTCTCACCTTTAGGTTAGGGTTGTTCTTTCCTTACAGCTATTCATGTTTTCTCATGCTTTACTAGTAAGTTTCTTATCCAGTTTAGTGACTAGAGTCATAGGATATATATGTATTGCTTGCACTAGTTGCTATGGCTGTCCATCTCTAAAATATCTGTGTAGAATCTATAGATGTTTGTGCACATTATGATGATCCTGTGGCAATGGATTAATTGCAGCTTGAAAGAGCTTTGCGTGCAATGCGAGAAGAGCACGCCCAAGTCCAGTGTTCCTCCCAGGCAAAGTTGGCTGAAGCAAGTGCATTGGTTGATGGAATTGAAGGGAAGTCTTCAGTCGTTGACAAGAAGTTGCATGATGCAGAAGCTAAGCTAGCTGAGGTAAACAGAAAAAGTGCAGGGCTGGAGATGAAATTGCGAGAAGTTGAGACTCGTGAAAATTTACTTTTGAAGGAGCGTTTGTCTGTAGCTACTGAGTATGTACTATGCTTTACATTTCTACTATTTCCAGACACCATATTATATTTTCTTTCTTGAAGTATGTGAAACACTTCACATACTAAGAGATTTTACCATTTGTTATAGTCGAGAATCATTTGAGGCAACATTCTACAAGCAAAGGGAAGATTTAAAGGAGTGGGAGAGGAATCTAAGGCAAAGAGAAGAGATGCTGTGCAAGGGTAGGCAACATCTCAGTGAGAGAGAGGAGAAGGAAAATGAAATTGATAAGAACTTGAAGCAGAAAAAGAGAGAACTAGAATTGCTGGAAAAGAAGATTGATTCCTCTAACTTGTCATTGAAAGAGAAGGAAGCTGAGATCAGTAGAAGATCTGAAGATTTAGAAGCAAAAGAGAAAGTTTGTTTCTTCCTTCATGGCTTTTTTTTTTTTAAAATGTAACCATATATTTTCTTATTTGTGGCCCTTTCCGTAATTTACCTGCTGCTTATATTGTTGCAGGAAGCTGATTCTTTAAGGAGCATGCTGGAGACAAAAGAAAAGGAATTACTTGCAATTGAACTAAAGCTTAGTGCTAGAGAACGAGTGAGTCTAGGCACCTTGTAGCTATATAGTCTATATACGATACAATGTCATGCAAAGTTTCCATATAGGTAAACTGTGTGACCTGCTAATTTGCATTTACTTGGGCCATTTTGACTAGGAGTGAAGTGGAAAGGGATACAAATACTTAGATTGTTACTTAAATACACACACACACAAACATGTCAAGAGATTTTGTTATGTTTTTAATTTTAGAGGTGTTAAACGTAATGCATCTGCTTTTGGTCTTGCTGAGCTGTAAGAGTGGTTTGTGATAGTACAGTGGGGTCTTACAAGGGGCTACTGCAGCTTAAGCAGGATCTTTGGATGCCTACATATTAAGTCATATGGTAAGAACAAGAACAAATGCATCTAAGACGATGGCTTCTTTTAAAGTTGGCATCTTGTTACTGTGTTGCAACACTCTAGTCCACTATTAAAAGTTGGAGTTGTATCCAAGCTGCCAAGTTAATTTATTAGTTTAATCCATTTATCAATTTTCTGGTCTTGCTTAGCTGAATTCCTTTAAGGTCAAAATGATTACAGTTTTGTTAGTTTGCTTTGGGAGTTCTAGTTTTTCAGGCAAAAAAATTAGTTTCCTTCGCTACGTGGAGGTCAGGTGGACAAATTGAAAGATAGAAAATTATTATATAATGATATAGAGTCTTGTGGCATATAATGTGCCCTGCATCTGCATGTGTTTGTTAGTTGAATTACTTTAGTAGATTATACAATTTTTTCGTATGCTAATTCTTCTTGTTGTGGTTTTTGCAGGAGGGGATCCAGAAGCTCCTTGGTGAGCAAAAGGATGTGCTGGATTTGAAGTTGGGGGAATTTGAGCTGGAAATGGAACAAAAGCGAAAATCCCTTGATGAGGAGTTTAACAAGAAGGTAGAAGCCTTGCAGCAGAGGGAAGCCGAAGTCAACCATAGGGAAAAGAAGGTTGGAATGGAAGAGTTAGCTTTGAATAAGAAGGCTGAGAGAATAAAGGAGCAAGATAAGGAATTTGAGGCAAAGTTAAAATCATTAAAGGAGAAAGAAAAAACTATGAAAATTAAGGAAAAAGAATTGGAGATGGAAAAGAAGCAATTGCTTGCTGATGTGAAGACTTCAGAGAATCTGAAAGTCGAGGTTGAAAAGATAAGAGCCAACATTTCTCAACAGGAGATGCAAATGATCAAAGAGAGAGAGGATTTAAAAATAACTCAAGATGAGAGGGTAGAGCATTCCCGCTTGCAGTTGGAACTGAAACAGGAGATTGAGAATGCCAGATTGCAGAGGGAGTTTATTTTGAAGGAAGCTGAAAGCTTAAAGCAAGAGCGAGAGAGGTTTGAGAAAGAATGGGAAGTACTGGATGAAAAAAGGGCTGAAATTAGCAGAGAGCAGAGCATAATTGATGCAGAGAAAGAAAAATCAAGAAAGCTGCAACATACTGAAGAAGAAAGGTTGAAAAGGGAAAAACAGGCCATGCAAGATCATATAAAGAGAGAGCTGGAGAAGCTTGAACTGGAGAAGCAATCATTTGCAGATATAATGAGGCATGAGAAGCTAGTTTTGTCTGAAAAGGAAAAAAATGATCATGTACGGATGCTTCAAGATTTTGAATCCCAAAGGAGGAATCTTGAGAATGAAATACAGAAAAAGGAAGAGGAAATGGAGCTAGATTTGCAGAAGAGGGAGAGTGCTTTTCAGGAGGAAATGGAAAGAGAGTGTAATAATATTAATGTCTTGAAGGATATAACTGAGAAGGAATGGGAAGAAGTGCGGTCTGAACAGTGCAGATTAGAGAATGAAAGGAGGGAGGTTGAATTAAATAAGCAGCAGCTGGAGTCAGGCCATCGTGAAATGCATGAAGATTCTGAAATGCTTGTGAACCTTAGCAAGAAGGTTAAGAAGGAGCGTGAACACCTTGTGGCTGAAAGAAATCACTTTCTTGCTTTTGTTGAGAAGCTAAGGGGTTGCAAGGGCTGTGGAGAAGTTGTTAGGGATCTGGTTGTATCTGACCTTCAGCTACCTGAGTTTAAAGAGAGGGTGGTTACTCACTCACCCATTCCGCCAGTGCTGGACGGTAATCCTCAGAAGAATGCTGGGTGTAATGATGCTGCTTCTGACATGAAATATTCTGGATCTGTAAGGTCTGTGTCTTGGCTCCGCGAGTGCGCATCAAAGGTTTTCAATTTGTCTCCAAATAATAAAAGGGATGTCGTTAGTGCTTCTGACACGGCCGGTCCATCTCCATTGTCAGATCTGAAAGTTGATACAGAAAAAGCAGAGGGGTCTGCATCTTTTTTCAACATAGAAGGCACTAGATACATCCATGAAGAACCACAACCATCAGGTGGGATTGCTCATCACTCTTCGGATATTCAACACCTCCGATCTGCTAACATTGTTAGAGATGTGGATGATAGACATGCTTCATCCGTAGATGATCATAGTTACATGGACAGTTTGGTAGAAGGAGGTCCAGAGGGTTCCCAGCAGTCAGCTCCAAAGAGAGATTGGGGCAGACTTGGCCGGAAACACAAATCTGGAGTCAACAGAACACGCACCGTGAAGGCAGTAGTTGAAGAAGCCAAGGAATTCCTAGGAAAAGCTTCAGAGGAACTGGAAAATGCAAACCCGCAGTCTATTAATATTGATGGTGCTAAAGATGACAGTCTAGAAGAGTCCACTCACACAGAGAAAGCCGTTGGTAACACTAAAAGGAAACGGCAACATGCACAAACGACTAGGGCTACACAGAGTGAGCAGGATGCTGATACTGAAGGACAATCTAATAGTGTTACAGCTGGTGGGCGCAGGAAGAAGAGGCAAACAGTTCCTCCACCGGAGCAAGTTACAGGAGAGAGGCGATACAATCTCAGGCGCCATAAGAGGTAAGTTAATTTGAGTTCTACTGGCTCCATCTGGGACAAGAACAGGTTAATTAGATTAGACGCTGGTTATGTCTACTTATTCGTGAATAGTCTGTTGGATGTGAAATAGACCATGTTTTGGTTTCAATATGTTAGATCTGGCTTATGGTGCCAAGGATTCTTGTGGATTTGTGGGACTGGTCTTTTTCAGGTCTATCTAGCTAGTCCAGAGTCTTAGAGCTTAGTGTTGAAGTTCTGCAATATCATTTTAGTTCTTTTCAGAAAATTGAACACCATTGTGTCTTAATTCTAAAGGGGTGATATGTTGGATTAAATTGTCACTTGTTGACCAGCACAGGGCTCATATCATTCCCCTGCCACGAGTCAAAAGAAACAATAAAAATCTTGAGTCAGTTTGTTGCACTGTCTGGCTTGTATTTGCCATTCTGGTTTGCATGGTTGTATCATGGAATAAAAGATCGTAGCCAGGTTCTATATCATTTGACATGCCAATTGTTCAGTAACATTAGTCAATGTGATTTGTACACTTTAATAATAGTAGGAATGGTATAATATTTTCCCCTAGTCAAACAGTAGTTATGAAATGAACAATTTTGGAGATGGATTTAATTTTAGATTGATACTGTTTATTTATTGGCTGACACATGCTAATTTTGAGATATAAGTTCTTGCATAATTGAAAATACTATCAAGATGGCAATTTCTGATCTGTAGTAAGTAGTTGAAGTGTACTCTTTTCTAATGGTCAATGGTATAAGGGACTTGTTATTGTTGATTAACCAGAATGTTTTGCCTTTCAAAATGATTATTAATTTGAGCCTCGTAATCTTGGTTAGCTAACATTTACTTAATCATTTGTTGGTTCAGATAGGGCATTATTTATTTTTGACAAATATTTGGATATTCTTTGTATTTATTTTGTCAGTGCGGTGGATATATTCCCTATCAGTGAAGTCTATTATGTGTATATAGCAGTCCTTGTTCCCTTAGTAGGAAAATTAATTGTTAAATTGAGTAATTTCTAAATGCATTTCTATTGGTGTGGGAAAGTGCCAAGAGTGTTATTGCAACTATATAGCATGTGATTTTTATGTAGCTGATAATGGCTATACTTGGTACCAAGCACCGTGCATAATGTCCGTTGTGTAGTCGTGGTAAAAAATAAATAAAATTCCTGAATTTTCTAATAACATTTCAAATTGTGAGCAGTTCAAGCACCGTTCCATCAGCTCAGGTCGGATCTAAGGGAACAAGTACTGTTGAGCAAGAAGCCAGTGTTGGTGAACTGAAGGTGGGACGAAACCCTAAAGCTGTCTCTGGTCCTTCATCAGTAGTAGCTGATGGCAATGCTCAAACCAAATATGGGGTGCAGGTGCAGGTTTCGAGAGTAAACTATGTAGAGTACGCAGAGGATAGAGTTGTAAGGGTAAAACATGCCTTCCTGTTTTGATGATTGATTTATTGGCATTTATTTATGATGTATGTTCTATTTTAAACTTTTACATTTTATATTTTTTCAGTTTGAAGAACCAAGAGATGTAGTTGACGACAATGGTGATGAAGCCAAACCTGCCAAAAATGTTGAGTTGAGTGAGGAAGTAAATGGTACCCAAGAGTATGGAGATGAGGATGGAAGCACAATTCATGAGGTTGAGATTGAATATGATGATGATGAAGATGATGAGGAGGAGAAGGAGGAGGATCATCCAGGTGAGGTATCAATTGGAAAAAAGATCTTGAAGTTTTTTACAACGTGATGGAAGGAACTTTTTTCCCCGTCCATCAACATTAGAAATAAAATACCTTTCTTCCTTTGGAAATAGGAGTGTAGGCACCTAATATTTACCATGGGGTTAACCTCCAGATTTGTCAAGACTCATGTTGCGGGTAGATCAGATAGTGTTAGTTCTGGGTTCTTTCTCTTTGCTGATTTGTTTCAATCTTTAGCTTTCTGAGTTACCATTGGTTGTCCTCCAATACAATGAACAGATTTTGGCTATCAGTTACATCCTAGCTGTACCTTCTTCCATGTTGCATTAATGTGAAGCTGAATCTTAAGGCTGCATGGAATTGTGAAATTTAAATCTCTTGCAAATGTCATTTTTAAGCGTTAACTTTCAATGGCTAATTGATAAGGCTTAGATGTGTTTGCTATCGCATTATTTAATAAAAACATTTTGTGTAGACGTATTCCTTTTAACTTGGTTCTATGTCATTGATCTTTTCGATGGAGTTTTATCATATCATAATTTAATTGAAAAATTTGACAGAAACAATTGCATCTAAGCTTTTGTTTTTGTTTTTTGTCTTTCATTACTAATTAGTTCACTTCTAATAATTCTAATATATCTTACTTTTAATTCCATGTTTGTGAAATTGTTAATAACAGTATCAATTTTTAAATAATTTCATTTTTTAGTTTTCTTTTTGGCTTCCAAAAGTTTGGATCAGTGTTAATTTTGTTATGATTATTCTGTATCAATAGTCTTACATATTTATCCAAATTCTCAATGTCATTATAAACATTAATAATATCAAATTAATTTTAATAGGAATTGATAATATATCATTGACACTTGACTAGGTCAGTAATTTTTTTTTTTTTTGGGGTAATGTCACGCCCCATTTTCCCAAGAGAAGGGGGTAGACTTGGAAACCCATACGGAATCCTTAGCTATAGATTTATCTACTTTCCTATACAATAATTAATCTTTAGGTGGCCCTACACCGAATATATGAACATTAGAGGTACCCCAACCTTGTTGGATATAAAGTGTACTTCTTTTTAGATACTAGCTTTTTATAGAAATTTCGGCAGAGTGTCCCCTATAAATAGGACATCCCAAATTTCTACAAACAATCAGGATTCAGCAAAAACAACTACAGAGAGCTCCGCTCTCTTTAATCCAGTCAACAAACATCAATAAACCCAAAATAGGGAAGGGGGAAACCAAACCTACATCCATTTGTCCTACTCATAAAATACTTTACAAAGTGAATCCCAATTCATTACAACATATACCAAACCAAAAGAAAATTAATCGAGCTCCCAGTTCCAAAAAAGGAGGCTCACCGCCACACGCCTCAGTCCTAAGATGAGGGAGGCGGATCAGGTCCAGAAGCGCTATCTATAAAATTTAAATTTAAAAGGGGTGAGTCAAAACTCAATGAGCAGATAATAGACTTCAAAAATTAATTCAAGATTCATAACCAATAAATTAAAGTGTATATAACTAAACCATCACGCTTCACAATTTAGCAAACCCTACAACCTGTCATATGGAAGAGACACCGTTTAGACCTAAGTCTCTTGGTGTGATTTCCTAATGAAGGTTTACCCCTAGGTCAGATAAAGTAGAGGCTATACCGTGTTGGCAACTCCTTTCCCCGCTTCACTCGGGTGGCTACGCCTAACAGGCAGCTCCTTTTTATCTACCTTTCTTATTCATAGATCATGATTTATCCCTTCCGGGGGCGGCTACACCTCGTTGGCAGCCCTTACCCGCCTCACTCGGGTGGCTCCGCCTAACGGGTAGCTCCTTCTCTACCCAGATTCCTTTACAACACATGACTTGATCTAATGAAGGATAATAGCATACACTCATAGGCGAGACACACACAGACCCAAAATTCTAAATTCACATACCTATGTATATATTTATATATACGTCATTAGCCAAATACTACTATTTAATATATACTTTTCATTAATGCTTTGCTTATACAAGGAAGTTGGATTAAAAGAGATCAGACTTGTTCAACTAATAGCAATTAGATCAATCAATATCAACACATAATGTTATAATATGTATGTGTATATATATATATATATATTAACAACTCGTTAGGACCAATAATAATAAAAATAATGAAAAGAAAATAAACATACAAATACAAGTAAGGATAAAGCAAAAATAGTTAAATACCTAAGGGTTACTTCTCAACAACTTTTCCCTCAAATTAAAGTTATTGCCAAGAAAACAAGCCCACACATACACACTAATATATATACCTACTAAGCAATATTTTATCTCACTCAGAGCAATTTTGAGCAGAAGGTAGTAGTATTAAGATTTATGGTGACTGTAAGTGCTTTGAAATCTATTATTTACTCACAGATGGTGCCCAACGCTAGTACGCTACTTGTTTCTCCTTGAAAGGTTGGTCTCCTTCACTGCCAACGCTTATAGAGCTTCCTGGCAACACAGACCCACCAAATCATCACATAGGTTCATAATGATTTCCCTTGCATTCAATTAACTCCGTATTGGCTATCAAATAACTTTCTTCTTCTCTTTTTTTTTTTTTTATATTGAATCATACTCATACTCTAACAACAACCTATAACTTAAATCCTTTCATATAAATCCTATTCCATTATTTTAAATTCCTGTTTTATTCTAAAGGAGCAACAAATTAACAATTTCTGCATATCCCTTTCAGAAAAGAGAACCCAAAAATTGAAACCCTCTTTCCTTGCCCTTACTTCGGCCAGACCAGAAAAAAAAAAAAAAAAGAGAATCTCTCCATCCTTCTCATTCCTTGGAGCAGAAAAGGTCGGAAATGGAGGATATGGCCGGAATTAAGGGAGGACGAACAGTACAACCATAGGGATAAGGCGTAAGAGAGATGAAGAATGCTCACCTGGACCGACAGCACTTCTGCCTCTCATTTTCACGTCGCTGTGCGCGCAGCGCAGCAAGGAAGCTGAGGGAAGCTTCTGCGACGCCGGTGAGGTCCTGCGGTGGAGGGACGACGCTGAGAGCTCAGAGGAGGGAGCTTCGCACGCGTCTGGAAGAAGGGAACAGCAACGAGGGAGAGAGAGAGCTCGAGGGAACCTGGGTAACGCCGGGGAAGCTGCGCAGGTGAAGGGAGAAGTGCAGCAACTCCGCCGGAGAAAACACGCGAGCTGAACGAGGGAGAAGGAGGCCGGGAGCAGCGAAGAGAAAGAGAAACAGAGTGACCCAGGGAGAGCGTCTGAAGGAAGAAAACAAAAATGAGAAGAAAGAAAGAAAAAAATAAAAATATATATATAAAATAAATAAAACAATTCAATTTACTTTATTATATATATATATATATATATATTCTTATTTCTGGTTCTTACAGAAAACATGGTGACTAGGTCAAATTTTAAGTTTTGAATTAGAGGTTTTAGTAGCTTTAGATTTCTGCTTGAAGGAGCGATTGGATGATTATAGAGGCTTAATGACAGAAGAATAGACATGACGATATTTAGAGGCTAGTATCATGAGATTTAGTGTAATATTGATATAGCCTATGCATAACTCATTTTAGCATAATATGTACTTTGTGAAGTACTTTTAAAATAATAAAGATATAAAAAACAAAGAGAAAATATGTTTTAAAAAAAAAGGAAAATAAATTGCATAGACATTTTTTCTTTGTGTGTGTGTGTGTATTTAATTTTAGAAACACTTTATAGATTTTACAACTTAACTAATCTAAACATGTAACAACTGGCTTATGTTTGAGAATTTTGATAAACATATTAGATAAAAATTGACACAATGAGTATTTGAAAAAAAAAAATGGCGATGACTTCAAACTTTTGGACTAAGAATAATACTTTTGCCTAATTTTTCTATCAAGGTTAGGACAACCAAAATAAATAAAATCAATCATGAGATTTTCAATAAACACAGATGGCGGTGAAACTTTACCTTTCTATCCTGATTTAAGTTGTATAAAGTGTATATATATATATATATGTATGTATGTATGTATGTATGTATTTTCTTTTTTGCGTTGAAGTTATACATTATATTTAACTTTTAGGGCAATCGTTGTTTGAGATCTCAATTATTGCATGCTCGATACTTACATGAATGTTCACTGTAGGATTTTATCTTTACCATTTATATTGTATTTCTTATTTAAGAGAAATACTTTTAAAAAGTATGTAATATGGTATAGCTTACCACACAACATTCAAGCATATTGAAATATATAACTTCTTTTTTAATAGGGACAATTTCATCAAAAAGAAAAATATATATGTGTGTGTGTGTGTGTAAGGTAATATTACAAAATTTTGCTAGCACTGAATTTTATATTTTGTATTATTAATATTCATCTAAATAAGATTTATCTAATAACTTATATTAAAATTACTTTGGGCTCTAATAGTGTTTTTGCCTCACCAAAAATATATACCGATGTGGGAAAATGAGAACTTATTTAATTTTTTAATATTTTTTATTGCTTTTAAACTGTATAAAAATCTTATCCACAAACATAGTATACGAGATTAATTTATTATTTTTGAATAATTACAATGGAATTTCTTTATTATTTTGACAAAATATTTAAATATAAGTTAAAGAGAAAATGACATGTACTTTAATGCATATTAAGCTACTAGTTCATAATAACATCAATCGAGATAGTATAGGTAAATATTGTTCGAGTCTAAATCTTCACTGAAATTGCATATTTAAGATTTTATGTCAAAGTATTTTTTTAAAAAATAAAAATTAATTAAAAGAAGATATATATTTATGTTATAAAAGAGACACCATACTTTAAAACTTGAGGATGAAGGCCAAAAGAGGGATTCTAGCTGCTTGGTATGCAAGATAAAAATAAAATAGAAAGAAAAAATAATATTGTAAATACAAAATAATTTTAGTATTTCTACTTTTTAAAAAAATAAAAAGATAGATATTACTGAATAATAATTATAAAAATATAATAAATACTGTATATAACTTTAAAAAGAATATCTCTTCTTTAATATTGACCAAACGGACCATTTGATATAATGAAAAATTAATATTTTTTCTTTACTACTGGAATTATCTTAAAGTATGGTATTGAATTATTAATACTTTGTAGTGCAAAACTATTAAAAATTCAAGCAAACCCTAATTAATAGCTTTTTCATCAACTCAACCATTCTAGCTCAATAAGCAAAGAAAGCTGAGCATAGGCCGTTGGCTATGCCTCCTTTAGCCTCTGCTCACTTTATATGCTTTCCCCATCCTACCATCTACGCACTGTAGTGTGGTCCTGCTTTGGCTTTCCTCATCTTCACCTCTTACCTCCCCCATATTTAACTAGCTTCATGTAGCTTCCTTTGAGCTAGCTTTGCTTTTCAACTAGAAGTCCATTGAGCGACCGTATTTACATTTCTTTCCTGGTTAAAATGAACTTTGCTCCCTATAATTTACTCAAATTTTAATTTGACCCCCGCAGTTTATTTTTGTATTTACAAAATGTTTGTAAAACACTCCTTTGTGTAGTTGTGACATTGTGACGGACATCAACATGTGGGAGTCTTTTACAAATATTTTGTAACTATAAGGATTAAATTACGCAAAAATGAAGTGCAAGGACTAAATTAAAAAATTTAGTAAAACTATAGGAGTTAAAAATTTATTTTAATTTTTTTTTGGGTTAATTTCACTCTGATTAAGGTTTGAATTCATGTCCTTTAAGTTGTGTTTAGATGGATGTTTCATCAAATTTCTTAGAAAACTAAACTTAGGAAACTAAAAATGTGTAACTTTTCTAATATAATTTAGGAATCTTAGTTTTCCTCTGTATTTAATATCCAAAAAAATTGGGGCAACTTAATCTCAAATACACTCATCATATTGTTGTTTTCTCACCTTATCTTCATCTTCTTCTAATATTTACTTCAAACAAACTTTTATTGATTCCTTGAGTATTCAATTCTTGAGATTGAATTACTTGGGGGAATAGTTCCTTGTAATAAATTTTAAATCTTAACCCTAAACCTCCTTTTAATATTGGAGACGACTAAAATCTGAACCAACATCCCACTGACACATCTTAAATTTTGTTAAAATTATAAAATTTTTACTGAAATAAAATTTTATGTTATATTTTAATTTAATTTTAAAATTTTTTTTATCAAATATATTTTATTAACTTAAATAAGTATTTTTTAAAAAATAGTTTAGATAGAAATTTTAAAATTAAATTAAAGCATATATTTTTAAAAAATGGTGTAATTTTATCAAGATTAAAAAAAAAATTTATGTAATTTATTCTAAAATTTTAATAAAAAACATTTAAAAAAATAATTAAGAGAAGTACAAAGAAGAATGGCCAATTATACATTCTTATTTGTGCTGTCTATTATTCTTTTGCAGTCATGAATTTATATCCCATGATACGAACTTTCAGGAGGAAAAAAAAACAAAAGACCCCACGGGTCCTTGTAGGTACCAAACCTTAATGGTTTAAATCTAACCCAAACTGTAATCAAGCAGTATACTTAGCTTTACTTTTTCAAGGCTACCCTGCTCTTTCTGCCCTTTCTTTAATATCTGTGTTTCAGAGTGCTGCTGTTAAAAGCCCATCAGCACAAAAGTTAGACAACTATGTAATAGCTCTTGATGAAATAAATTATACTTTACATCTTCATAATTTAATCCAAAGTTAAATTTTATAAAATTTAGAGTGTGTTATTTAATACTATAGTATGATTTATTTAATTATCACTTGACTATTGTTTTATATTTAAATTAAAAAAACAATGTAAATGTTAAAATAACAAATAATTTTATTATTAAATATCTATTTTTTCACAGTGTTTTAGACTTATTACTAAGATTAGTAAAATAATTTTAATTTTAAAATGTTACCTTAATCGTATATTGGTCTTAAGAAATCTTGGCAAAAAAAAAGTCTTAAGAGATCATAAAAATATTAAAAATATAAATAAAGTATATTTTCAACCAAGATTGATATCATTACTTTTTGTTAATATTAAAACTAAAAATATTATATAACAATTAAGAAATAATAAAATAAATTATAAAAAAGTTGAATGACATGCAATCATTCCACACAAAAAAAAAATTCTCAATTGGCACACAAAATTATTAAATATAAAAAAAATAAGAATGCAAATAGAAATAACTTTTTATACTTTCACTATAATAATAATAATATTAAATATTAAATAATAATATAATAATAAATATTACATAAATTAAATAATTTTATTTTGTATACTTTCCTTCGCTCTTTTCCTCTCCTTCTCCCATTCAAATATCTCATAAGATACTTGTGATACTTGTCCAAGTTCAGCTTAGGATACTCTTTACCCAACAAAAATAAAAGGTGAATTTGAATCCTACAATGTGGAGAAAAGTGAAACTTACCCTAAAATAACTTTATTTGTCCTGCATGCAATTTCATGCATCTTTTCTTTTGCATGGACAATGGTCCTCTCCCTCCTTCCTTCCTGATTTCTTCCCTTCCTTCTAAACCCCATCTCCCCCAACTGATCCCTTCAACTTTAGCCTTTCCTCAGCAACCATAATTCACTTCAACTACCAAACCCCTTTCTCAATTTTCAATTCATAGCCTTCTAAAACAGTGACTCTAGCCCTAAATTAGTTTCCCAATTTTGTTCAATTATAGAATCACAAGGCAGAGCAGGGCCGTATATATAAAAGGCAACCCTAGCTTTCGCTTTCATTATTGCAGACCCTCTCAATTACTACTGCTCTGATAATCTAAATAGAGACATTACTAATTTCTTATTGACTTTGTGCTTCGAGAACTGTGCTAAGCTTCTGCTCCTTGTGTTTTGTTGTGTTCTCTCTGCCTATATACTTCCTTAGCTTTTCCATAAACACAAGGCAGAAAAAAGGGTCAGATTTCTCGCTCTGCTTTTGTGCTTTCCTCCTCCATTCTCTTCTTTCCCCACTTTGTTTTGAGCATAAATTTAGCATCTTGTTCTTCCTTTCTTGATTACCACCTGTATTTCTGTAGAAACTAGAAAGCCCTTTTGGCATTTCTCTTGATTCCACCCTGTTTTATTTTTCTTCTCATGCGTCTGTTCAATTGCTTATAATTCTAGTTGAAGGTTTGTAGTGTAATATGCATTTGGGTTCAAGCATCTTGGATTTCTCGTCTTTGGCAATCCTACTTTGACCCAATATCATTATCATGATGAGCATCAAAACCATAATTATTAGTCATGCCATTTTGGCCATGTTCATTCTCTATGTGGGTGCAAGGTGCTTTGGACAAGTGGTAGAAGTTGATATGGCTGAGGCTCCAATGACGAAGAAAGAGCTGGAAGCTCTTTACGCCACCATACAAGGCTTTGTTGGTAATTGGTGGAATGGCTCAGATCTCTATCCAGATCCTTGTGGGTGGACTCCTATTCAGGTACTTTTGATCCCATGTGCAGCACAATTGTACGGTCTATCTATCATCTACTGCAAAATGTCCAAGCATGCAAACTACCTTCATACTGTGCTGAAGATAAGACCCTAGACATTTTTAAGTTTCTTTCTCCTTGAAGTTTCATAAGTAAACCCATTGTCTCTTGATTAATTTTAGTTTTTGGATTCTGCTGCAAGCAAAAGGAAGAGAAAATTAGAAAAATGACTTGGCTTAATAGTGATACTTCTGCAAAAGTTCGGAAACTATAATTATGTGTCAAAGTCTGGGAATCAGTTGTTTCTCACCAGTTTTTCATCTTCCTCAAGTCTATACTGTTCTTAGTACAAGATCACATGCAATGTCTAGTTATTATGTTCATTACCCATTTTATCATGCAGTCACTACTCATAGCAATTCTATATAGAAAGTGCAATTTTTTCCCTTATGATCACGTTTAATTTCTGCGCTGAATTCTACTGCAGGGTGTCTCCTGTGATCTGATAAATGGGTTTTGGTATGTTACTACCTTGAACATTGGACCCATATATGACAATTCTCTCAGTTGTGCACAAAACTTGGAATTTAGACCACACTTGTTTGAGCTCGTGCACCTCAAAGTCATATCCTTCTTCAATTGTTTTCAATCACCGCACAAATTTCCATTTACCATCCCCAATGGAAACTGGGAGAAACTGGGTGGCAGCTTAGAATCGCTCGAGTTTCGATCGAACCCGGGTCTTATTGGAACCATTCCTTCCACTCTTGGTGTCCTCAAGAACCTTCAATCACTAATACTGCTAGAAAATGGTCTAGCAGGTGAAATACCACCAGAAATTGGCAATCTCATCAAGTTGAAGAGACTAGTTCTTGTAGGAAACTCTTTATCTGGGCACATTCCAGATGTTTTTTGTGACCTAAGTGAGTTATTAATCCTTGATCTAAGTAGAAACTCACTATCTGGGCCTTTGCCTTTGTCACTTGGAAGCTTAACTTCACTATTGAAGCTTGATGTAAGCAACAATCATTTAGAGGGCAATCTACTAAAAGAGATTGGTTATCTCAAGAACTTGACCCTTATGGACCTCAGGAATAACAAATTTTCGGGGGGGTTGTCCCTATCTATTCAAGAGATGTATTCCATGGAAGAAATGGTCTTGTCCAACAATCCAATAGGTGGAAGCATGAGGAGCCTAAAGTGGGAAAATCTTCAGAACTTGGCTATTTTGGAGCTCTCTAATGTGGGGTTGACAGGGGAAATTCCTGAGTCACTATCAAAATTGAAGAGATTGAGATATTTAGGCCTTAGTGACAACAACCTCACAGGAAATCTCTCTCCAAAACTAGCAACTCTTCCTTGTCTCAATGCACTATACCTAAGTGGTAATAATCTGACGGGGGAGCTTAAATTCTCTGAACACTTCTATGGAAAAATGGGAAGGCGTTTTGGGGCCTGGAATAACCCTAACCTTTGCTACCTAGTTGGAGTAAAGTCAACAAGTCATGTTCCATTCGGAGTGAAGCCATGCCAGCAAGAAGGTCAAATTGTTTGAACCAAATATAATCGAGTGAACTCATTAGTTCCCCTTCAATCCTGGAAGATGGCTTGTGCATCAGTTTGGTCACCAATCTTTTTACATCATGTGAATACATAAGTTGTCAATTTCACATCTAATTAGTTCTCTTGCCATTTTGTTGGGCTAGATTTCACGTTTTATCCTACTGGTAGTCGTATATGATCTCAAATTTATAATTATACACTATGCATATGTTAAATAAAACGTTAAATCTAACCCACTAGGATGATTGATTTAACGTAATAGTGATCATTTATGTATTCAGTAATATGACGAAATGATTGAGAAACCAAATTAATGTACTCCATAAAAACTAAGCTGCCCTCTGGGGAACTGTACTACTATTTCATTGCCTTATTGGGATTTTCAAGCTATGCTAATAATGACTTCTGCTGGACTTATCTGGTAGAGATATTTTGATGGTGATGGGTCTATTCCTGGATTCTGTAACAGCTCTTCAGTCAAAGTCCAAAGAAGAGGTCGACATTTCATGTTAGGTTAACTTTGCAACATGTATGTACTTCTTTTGTACTTTTTAACAAAAATGGATGATCTTTTTACTTTGTTTTTTGGCCAACAATTTACCATCATAACAGCAACCACGTTAGCAAGGACATCAGTTTCCTTCAATAACTTTAAAATATTAGAGTTAACTGAGAACTCAGAAAATGAATATTATTTTAATTTAATTTTTCAAAGTTTAAACATTTTATTTTAGGCTTTTAACAAGTATTTCATCTTTAATATTATTCTCGTATAAAGACTAATAATAAATAGTTACAGAGATTGGTGATATGGCTTGATATAAAATTAATGTGGTCATTGAATGATTAGTGGTTGTTATGACATAGTATCAAAAACAATATCATACTTTGGCTATATCAAGTGGTATGTTATTATGTCATGAAATATTTTAGTCATAGAATGAAAATTCAGATGAGACTGGTGGTTGGATTATTGAATTCGCCATAAAATTGGTCTAATTGACTTTTAAAATCAGTTTATTAAAAATTTGTTTAAAAACTAGTCAAAACTAATCAAATACTATAATCTTTTTATTTTTCCATTACCAAAAATTTAAGAGAAATAAAGACCAAGCAAAATAAAGAGCCACAAAAAAATTATTAAAGCCCATATCCATAAATGGTAACATTATATTTGTATATATTTTAATATATAAAATTATTTATTATATTATATTTTTAATCTATAAAATTATATATATATATAGATATATTTAAGTATTATTGATTCAACTATAATTAATAATTAAATTAATATCTCTTCTAATTTATTAATTGATCTAATTTTTAAAATATTAATTTTAATGCGATTAAACATTTTATGCTATTACATTAGCTTTACAATAAACTACATCATCTATCTCTATTTAATATATGTGAACATGCCAACATAAGAATGATATCAAAAATGAAATATTTCTTGAAGAATTGCAATGAGATGACTTTGGAAGATCAAATTGTTAATTCGTTGTTATTCGTTTAATAGTTCACACTTCCCAATTTTCTTTTGACCTAACAACAAAATAACAGGAAGAAATATCCAAAATATTAAGTATCAGTTGATCACATTCACATGCACTAGAACAGTGGCTTTATGAGCATCCTTCTACAATAGAATGTGACTCTATGAAAAGAGTAATGCTACTGAAATCGTCACAACTCTGTTCAACTTAAGAACATAGTGTAAAGGCAATTTTTAAAAGATTCTTTGATACATAAAAAATTAAAGATGAAGTTGAAAATAAAAAATAATTCTCATGCTGTTATTTAAAAAAATTATAAAATAAAATATATATTACTAAATAATAATTATAAAAATATAATAGCTATTTCTTATAATTTTTTATTTTTATTTTATTTTTCAAAGGTATATCAAACGTGCGGCATGTGTAAGTAATATTACTCGACAAAAAACCACTTGGAATGTCTTTGGCCCAGTCGTTTCATTACATATTTACTCTTCATCTTGTAAATGACTTCTTCTGGTAAAGAAATATACAATGCCAAATTTGAAGTTTCAACTACACCAGACAATCAGAATCATAATGGAAATGTTATCAAGTTTCTTTTTCCCTTATTGGAGTTCATGATCTGGTTCACTTTCTGGAAACTGGTTTTCTGCACTTTCAAAATAAGTTAAACAGTTTGTGTTTTACAAGTAAAAGAGAAGGAGCAAACAGAAAGCTAGGAAAAAACCATTGGTTTATTTCTACTTTTTGATTTCCAAGACATGGCATTGGCATTAATGACTTTTAACAGAGAGCGAAAGTGAAATGTGATAGGATTAGAGATATAAAGAAGATAGAGATACAGCCTACAGGCCTCGATCTGTAGGGTAGGGATGTGTAGGGTGGTGGCCATGAGTACAGTGCTTTTAATATGGAGCTTGTGTTTAAAGCGGAAGCTGATGATGATGGGGTTGGTTTCGCTTTAAAGCTTGTTGGCAATAGAGCCAATATGGGCCCTCTTTATTCTAGGTTGGTTTCCTCAATTGTTCATAGGGGCATTAAACATCTGTACATCTGTTCGCTGAGAAGTGGGAATATTTAAAAGAAAAATTATAATTAAGAATTTTAAATTTTAAAATATTTTAAAGACTTCAAAGATAAAGAATTTTAAGTTGAAATTTTAAATTATAATTTTTTATATAATTTAAAATTTTGATCTTTGAATCTTTTAAAATAATTTTAAACTTTAAAATTTTTCAAAAAGAATATATTTAATTTGAAATTTTTTACTCCCAATACTTAATACTAATTGGGAATTTCTCTTGTTATGACTACATCAAGTAGTATAAATTTTTTTTCAAAACATATAAACATTTCAAAAGTATTATAGAGTGAGACTTATCTTTAATATACTTAACTAATTAGTTCAATTTGATTTTTTTAGATCAAACGTATATATCTAAATATTTTTCATAATGAGAACTTCTTATGTTCCCGTATTCTTAATTCTTTTTAGGCTCTATTTTTTTTGCAAGAAATAAAATATTTTCGAAAATTTTATCTTTGAAATATTTTTTTAATTTTTTTTAAATTCGTTTATAAAAAAATTGTCTTTGTTTGTTGCATTAGACAATTTTTCTTTAATTTTTTTCCTTTGCTTGAATTACATGAAAAAAAGAAAGAATTAAGTGGCAAATGATACAATGGTGGTAGTAAGTTAGTAATGGTCAGTAAATTTGATTATGGGCGAGGACTTAGAATTTAAAATATAATAACATTTATATTTCAAGTTTTAAAATTTGGATTCAAACTCAGTTAACCTACATTTAAATTATTTAGGTATTACTGGGAATTAAGTTTGTCTCATGATTAAAATTCATATTTTGAGTCTAAATAAATAAATAAAAATCAATGTCAAGTCCAAGTTTATTTTGCTTTAAAATTTTTATTTGGATTCAAATATAAATATTTGAGTCTATGCTCAGAACATGCCCTTAGACTCAACTCAATTTGGGCTCAAGCGTAGCTCCTGAGGCCTTTTGATAACAATGTTAATTTATCATGAGTAATAGTTCTTGTAGTAAACTTATAATGTGTTGAAGGGAAAAAATGGAAATGATATTTATACTTTTTTTTGAAAAAAAGAAAAATAGATCATTGAATTTTTGTGTTAAAAATTTTCTTAAAATACATTTCTAGAAAACAAATAGATCCTAGAAACTTAGTTTCATTGTGGTCATCTTTTCTTGCTGTTTCACAATGACTTGGGCACCCCTTCCCCCACTTTCTCTCTCTTCAGTCACCTGGTGTTGGTGGTCTCCCTTTTTGTGAGATGGGTTTAAAGTATTTAATGTTGAATTCTGAAGAATGTAGCAGTCACCAGATTCACTTCTGCAGATATGCATTGTCTTCTTTAAGGAACAATATATATATATATATATATATATATAAAGAGAGAGAGAGAGAGAGACAGAGAGTTGAGAAGAAACCACCCTATTCCATAAAGAGTGCCATTTTGTTTGGGGTTGCTAGACTTTTTGTTTTTGATTAAAAAAAATTTCATACAGATATGCACGATACTCACTTTAATTTTCCTAAAAAGAGAGTTTAATAAAATAAAAAAAATATATATATATATATATAATTTTTTATATCTTTAATATTACATTTTTAATTAAAATATAATAAGTATATAACTTTTTAATAATATTATAATAGGTTAGTTCTTGTAAATAATTTTATAGTTCTTTACTTAAATTATACATTTATTATCATATTATTAGAGAAATATATACTTATCATATTTTAATTAAAATATAAAAAACTGTCATTAAATTTAATCTTTATAAAATATATGTTAGAACATGAATATGATCAGATTTAAAGTTTGTCAATAGCAAAAGTCCACATGATAATAGAACTTTGAGAACTTGGGAGCAGATCTGCCTATGGATGGGCTACAGTTGGGCCCTGCTTCTACCCTGAGCTTCAGAGGCTAACAATATTTGACCCACAGAACTAAGAACATTTATTTTCTTTTGACTAAAAAAATTTAATTACTACATTAATAATTGAATCTCTATAATTTTTAAAAATTATAATTTGGTTTCTGCCGTAAAAAACTCTACCTGAGGGTTATAGAATTTGTTGGGCTAGCCAAGATTGGACTTATGCTAAATCAGCCCATGGCAATGATGAAGAGGAAACACAAGCACATCCCATTAATATTATGGGCCAAATTAATTTAAAAAAAAAATTACAAAGACTCAATTATAAATTTTTTAAATGTTAGAAATTAAATTAAAATTGAATGAAACTCCAAAAACTATCTATAAATGAATTTATGCATTAAATCTTATTTAAATTGTCCCAGAAAAAAGAAAAAATGAGTAAATTATACTAATTTCCTTTGAAATTTGGCTAAATTATACCTAATACTCTCTTGTTTTAAAAATTACACTTGATTTTTCCTGTAATATTTAATATATATTACAAAAAATATTCCTTTAATTTACTTTTTGAACAATATGTGTTCCTTTTAAAAATAAATTTACTTAAATGCCTTTATTATCGTATTAAAGATAAAATCACACTTTTATACATATATTAAAGTTTAACATTAACTTAATTGCTTGTACTTTTATATTAGGAATAGAAGTGCATTCACATATTATGCAAAAAATTCACATATTATAAGAAAGAATTTTGTAATATATATTAAATGTTAAGGGAACCAAGAGTGATATTTGAAACAAAAATGATATCAAATATAATTTAATTAAATCTAAATAAATTAATCCAGAATTTAAAGTTTAGAAGCAAGGATGTGACAAGCCCATTCCTCAAGACGACCCCCACATAAGGCCCAACCCACTTGATCTCAAGGCCAGTGGCAGTTAATTGCCATTTATAATCAACCAAAACACCTGGGTTAGGGTGGCAAGTAAAGTTTTTTTTAAAGAAATAAAAAAGAGAATAAAAATGAAAATAGAATAGAATCTCTTAATCTAAAATAAATTTTGATATAACATGAAAATAAATAGAAATATTTTTTATTTTGATATTTGATAGAGTGAAAATAATATAGGAAGAAAAAAAATGAAAGATAAACAAATGACTAAAACATTTCTGGTGCCAAAAAATATATTAAAATTATTTTGTAATTAACCTAAAACAAAAAAAAATATAGTTAAAAATCTCAAATTGAAAATATTTATATAAAAGAACTTTAAACTTTTGAATTATTTTGAACAACCCAAATACAAAAAATTTATATTATGCAAAAAAAAAAAATACAGTTCAAAATTTCAAGTTAAAATTTTTTATTTTTAGATCTTACAAAACAATTTTAAAATTTGAAATCTTTTAATATAAATATTTTTAATTTGATATTTTCAACTATAATTTTTTCAAATAAAAATAAGATCTTTTACTACATCTAAACTAATTTTTGAGGCAAAATAGTCTTTTGTCTTCTCTTTCTGTCTTCATCAATATCTTTTCATTGAATAATCAATGGAAAGCACAATAGCCTGATATATGTCCAATTGATTCCATATAAGAAAGAAGTTCATGTATACGAGACAGGTATTTTATATACATACATATATATATATATATATATATATATATATATATATATATATATTTCTCTCCCTTTTACTCTTCTCCCTAACGGTTTCATAAGTACGAGACATGACACTAGTAATTGTGTCAAGCACGCTCACACGGAAACCAGATTCAAATTTTGGAACTCTGTGATTTTCATGATGTGTGTGTATATAAATCTTTTTCAGTTTGATGAGACCTAAACATGAAAAACACAAGTGGGTTTGAATCAGCCATATGGCTTCCACCTGCATCTGCGGCGACTCAGAAAGTGACTTGTAGTTATGTTGTATTGCACCCCATATTTATGTCTATTATTAGTTATTACACTTGATTATAGGCTGTGTACAGCTCAATTTATGCCAAATTTTAAAGGGTTTTAATCCAAAATTTGATGAATTTTTATGTGACACAAAATTCAAAATCATGATCAAAATCAAGGTTCGTACTTCTTAATCTTAGGTACAAAAATACAACAAAAAAAATCAGGTAGATTTTCTTAAATATTATAAAGTTTTCAAATAAGGAAGTAACTTTTTTATGTCATATTTTTTATTGAAAATCTCACAATAATAAATATATATTGAACTGCACTTAAAATTGTGTACCGTTATACTCAAACGCCTGTGGTTGGGTTGGCTAAGCGTCATTTATTGGATGTAATCCACCGAAGATAACAAGAAGAAATTGCATATCTACTTCTTTGAAAACCCCTAGCATTTATGTCACTAGAAAGGAAAACGAATTTAATTTCAAATTTGGCGTAGAAAGGAAACTGCGTAGCACATGACCTCATTATTGTTTATTTGTTAAAAAGTTGAAGTAAAATATTCTAAAATAACTAGTAATCATATTATTTTCTGATTAAATAAATTACAAAATCATTTTATAGATCAATTATATCTACAACTTTTCTAAACTTAATTATCTAATATGAAAGATGGTTTTTTTTTTTCTTTGAGTATCTAATCATAGGTTGAAAAATTTGTCTAGCTCGATAAGCTTAGCCCAAAAAATAGATGAGTTCAAAAATAAAACCTCATAAAAAATGAACTCATTTTAAAAAAAAATGAATATAAAATAAGTCAAGTTTAAATTTTCTTTAATTCCAACCTAAGTTTGGACCCAACCCAGATTATAATTATTTTTTATATATTATTATTAAATAATATTATAAGAAAAACTATTTATAAATGTAAATATAAATAAAAAAGAATTATATGACATATATAATTATATTTTTTTACTTTTACTTGTCGCATAATATATTATTAGAAAGAAATTATAATTTAAACAAAATGAATTATTAATCAATAATATTATTAAAAAAATTATCATTTTAAAAGGTTTTATTATCTAATGTATATTCTAAGTGATTTAAATTTCTTGCAATATTTTTTTTTAGGTTATTTGGTATTTAAAAAAAAAGTGAGTTTAACAAACAACAAAGTAAAGATATCCAATATTTAAAACAAAACAAAAGATTAAAAAAATAAAAAATAATTTTTTTTAAAAAAATATAGGTTGAGCCCAAGTCCAATTATGTGTGAACAATACTAATACTAAGCTAGGCTTGGGATTGGGTTCAAATTTTTTTGTAAATTTTTTTATAAGTTTAACTTATTTTTAAACAAGCCCAACATGTAATCAAATTTAAAGAAGAATATACTTATCCTTTTTCACTTGTATTAATTTATCCCATTTGGTTTAAAAGTTTTATGTGAATTGTTTTATTATCACTTAATTACATTATGATATTTAAAATTTTAATTATAATAAAATAATCATGTAAATTTTAAAATGGTACATAATTTATAATTAAAGTATGTTTTATTCATATTGAACAATTTCATATCTAGTCCTAAGAATTATAAGGACTAAGGTAATATTTTGAAACTTAAAATTGTTCACTCAATTCTAACAATAAATGCATAATATTATAAAAATGCTTAGATTAAAATGTACTTTCAATAATATAATGTTCAACGTTTGACAATACAAAAAACTTGAAATTAATATTTTGTCTAAGCCACCTAATCAAGGAGGCGATCTGTTGACACAATGAAATTGGATGAATAAATGGGCAGCCCCAACTGCCAACTCCAACCTTTCCCCACTCTGATTGAGCGTTACCAAAAATTGGTCCTAGCGTCTTTTCTCAAAAAAGGAGAGAGCTCGAGTTAGATTTTCATTTTTAAGATGATAATATAAAATTATTTTAATATAATTTTAAATACAAATACATGACCCTCGTTATTGTTTATTTGTTAAAAAGTTGAAGTTAAATATTCTAAAATAACTAGTAATCATATTATTTTTCTGACTAAATAAATTAAAAAATCATTTTATATATCAGTTATATCTATAATTTTTCTAAACTTAATTATCTAATAAGAGTTATGAAAGATAGTTTTTTTTTTCTTTGAGTACCTTATCATAGGTTCAAAAATCTGTCTAGCCCTATAGGCTTAGCCCAAAAAATAGATGAGTTGGAAAATAAAACCTCATAAAAAATAAACTCTTTTAAAAAAAATTGAATATAAAATAAATCAAATTTAGATTTTTTTTAATCCTAACTTAAGTTTGAACCCAACCCATATTATAATTATTTTATATATATTATTAAATAATATTATAAGAAAAACTATTTATAACTGTAAATATAAATAAAAAAGAATTATATAACATATATAATTATTATATTTTTTTTACTTTTACTTGTCGCATAATATATTATTAGGAAAAAATTATAATTTAAACAAAATCAATTATTAATCAATAAAATTATTAAAAAAATTATCATCTTAAAAAGTTTTATTATCTAATATGTATTCCAAGTGATTTAAATTTCTTGCAATATTTTTTTAGGTTATTTGGTATTTAAAAAAAAAAAAGTGAGTCTAACAAACAACAAAGTAAAGATATCCAATATTTAAAACCAAAAAAAAGATAAAAAAATAAAAAATAATTTTTTAAAAAAAATATAGGTTTAGCCCAAGCCCAATTATGTGTGAACAATACTAATACTAAGCTAGGCTTGGGATTGGGTTCAAATATTTTTGTAAATTTTTTTATAAGTTTAACTTATTTTTAAAGAAGAATATACTTATCCTTTTTTACTTGTATTAATTTATCCCATTTGGTTTAAAATTTTTATGTGAATTGTTTTATTATCACTTAATTACATTATCATATTTAAAATTTTAATTATAATAAAATAATCATGTAAATTTTAAAATGGTACATAATTTATAATTAAAGTATATTTTATTCATATTGAACAATTTCATATCTAGTCCTAAGAATTATAAGGACTAAGGTAATATTTTGAAACTTAAAATTGTTCACTCAATTCTAACAATAAATGCATAATATTATAAAAATGCTTAGATTAAAATGTACTTTCAATAATATAATGTTCAACGTTTGACAATACAAAAAACTTGAAATTAATATTTTGTCTAACCTTTCGTCACTTTGATTGAGCGTTACCAAGAATTGGTCCCAGCGTCTTTTCTCAAAAAAGGAGAGAGCTCGAGTTAGATTTTCATTTTTAAGATGATAATACAAAATTATTTTAATATAATTTTAAAATAATTCAATAATTGAGAGCTGAAACCAAAGAGAATTTGAATTCTTTGTAACAAAATTCTTCTTTCTTTCTTTAGGCACTTCAGAAATAGTGCATGCGGCACACCGTTTGGCAAATCACCAAATACGACTTAGGGGATGCATATAATTTCTTCTCATTAATTAATTGATTTCCCTAAGCCTTATTTTTCTCCTTCGAACTGACATTTGACAAACAAGAGGGTTTATGTCATTCATATCACGTTGACATTTGACATATTGAAAAAAAAATATTCGGAAAAAATTGTAATTGATAATGTCAAATTACAAATATTTATATTAAATACTTTAAATTTTTAAAACTTAGCACCCAATGCTCTTCTAGCTTTTTTATTTTTTTTTAAGACTCTCCTCCCTTATACATTAGTAACAGAGTCTAAAGAGAGTAAATCCCAAATTCGATTTACATATTTACCCTTGACTTATCTGCTAAGACCTTACCAAATTACCCATCTCTCACCTTTTCATCTTTTCAAGAGCACGTAGGCTATTTTCTTAGTTGGATATCTCCTTCTCTTCCTCCTCATTAATACCTTCAATAAGGAGTTGAGTCCTCTCATCTCATGGACAACATGACTATATTATATAAAGAGAAAGATTTATAGGAAGTGTATGAAATTCATTTGAATAATGAATTTTATTTAAATGATGAATTCTACACATTCAGTTTATTTTTCTTTTCACATGGCACTACCATATTATTTTCTTGCATGAGAAAATCCATATGACTTCCATAGTGGGAGTTCACCCACTATGCACGTTGCTCTCCTCCTTGAAAGAAACCATTTGGGCAATCTTCAAGATGAAGGGTTTGCGCGAAAAGTGCAAATATTCATGGGTTTGGGTGAAAAATGCAAATAAAAGATGAAATGGATCGGCTTTATAATGGTCAAACTGAAGATTGAAGAAAGATCATGAATGAGGTCGACTTTGGAATATATAGTGCGTTACTCTGCGTTTAACTCCTGCAAATCTTGCACAACGAGTTGAGCAAGTAGCAAGTATAGGGTTTTATGAAACTTAATCCTCATGATTTATTTGGTATATCGTTTAAGATATGATAATATAAATTAATATAATAAATTATGAATTAATCACTTATTTGATACAAGTAATGTATTATATAAACTTATATATTAAATCTCTTTTGTATATTAAAATGACATATAACTTAATCATACCTTGAAAGATAAGATTAAATTTGATTAGATTTTGATATATAAAATCTTATCAACACTTTTCAATTTTAATCCCTTACTTATGAGGCATTTATGAGTTAGGTTGGATCAGATTTTAGCTTAACTCGATAATGAGGATCGTGGATCAAGATAGCCTGATGTCTGGCTTAGTTTTGCACCATGTTTCATTTTTTAGGTCTAATATTTGAGCTTGAGCCTAGCTAAGTTTAATTAATATTAGTTGGAATTGGGTTAGTTAGATTATTTTTTAATTAATATTAGTAGTAAAATTACATTTTACTACTAAAATTTTTTTATATAAATTTCTATAAAATAATTTTTTTAAAAAATTAATAGGATTGGGATGAATTATACAAAAACTAGTTTAGTATCAGATTTAGTTTAATTATTTTAGTATAAGATTGAGTTTGATTGGTTTTTTCAAGCTGGGTTAATCAGTTTTTTTTTTAATATTTAGTAAAAGTCATAAATTGACTCTTAAAAAATAAAAATTTCATATAAGTCTTTATAAAATTATATTTTTCCCTTAAAAGAATAAAATTTTTATATAAGTCCCTATAAAATAAATATTTTTTAAAAAAATTCATTGGATTGGGCCAAGTAAGCCGAAACTAACTAACATAACCAACCGACCTAATCAGCCTAAATTATTTTTGGCTACTCAACTTAATGTAACCAAGTAAGATCATATCACTTAGATTGTTATGCATTATGTACAACCCTATTCACCTATACTCTATCTTTAAAAAATTAATATAGCATAATAAATTTAATAAATATAGTATATTTTTTAAATAAAAGGGCATTTTTGTTAGAAGATTTAATATTTATCATATCTAGTGTTATACAGTGTATTATTAAATAAAATATAAGATTGTTTTATATAATATATTATTTTATACAATATCACACTACATATTATATAATTTTAAAATTTTATCAAACTTTATATTATCAGACCTTATCTTATCTATCGTATCAAATGGGCTCTCAGAATAGATTAAAGCCCAAACATCCACGTTGTGTTGAGCTCAATCATACAAAAGAATGAATAATTTAATTAAAAAACATTAAATTCTTGATACCTTAGTTCTAAGATTGGTAGACACAGAGAGAAACAAAAGATGTCCAAGAATAAATAAGACACATTATTTTTTGAAGAGAAATAAAATATATTACAATACTATCTATTATGAGACATATATATTTAAGTTTTGTGTTTAATTATAAAATAAAAAATATTTATATTAGTTCTTCAGAAAATAAATCATATTTCATTATGTGTAACTCTTTAAAAACTAATACACATTATATTTTTATATATATTATTACTATACATTTTTCCTACTTATTAATAGTATGGTATTGATTATTTCAATATTACTATTACAGGAGCATATTAAATATAGAATAATTAAGTTTCTCTATGCATACTTTTATAATATCTCTCCTTTGTAAAAATCATATCACTTCTGGTGCATCTATTCTCCGTTCAAATTATTTTAAGGATTATGGGTCTATTTATAGAATATTTTATATCATAAAATTGGCTAAAAATAGAGATAAACAGTGTACACATTTTGTAAAAATGATTTATTTTCTTTTTTTAATTATTTTCAAGATTGATAATAATAAAATTAACATCAAATACTTATAATAAATATTTTCTCATACAAAAATTAAGCATAGTAAATTTATGAAAAAGCATCATTTTCTTAATTTAAATGTTACATGAATATATATGCTAGTTTTCTCTAGTGATACATATAAAGAATTTAATTATAGGTAGAGAATAAAAATTTAAGTATAAAATGAATACATTTTGTTTTTATTTTCTACCATAATGAAGGTTTCTGGTCATATATAAAAGAAATTATAGTTAGTCTTCTATTTTAGGATCTTATGATTTGCACATAAATTGTTACATTAAAATACATTACTATCATAATATAACCATTCAATATTTTATAGTTTTCTAGGTTTCATAATAACTTTTGATCTTTTCCACTTTAAAAAATAATAATAACCGTTTGTCAATATGATTTCTAGTTATATTATAACTATTACTTATAATTTTATTTCAATAATCATAACTTATTATCATCGACCTTTAACATTTAATTTATGTACAGGTTGTAAGTAGTTATTAATTTATTCATAAAAATGTTAAATTTAAAAAGTTTTTAAAACTTTTTAGTAGCATGAAGTATATAAACTATTAGCTTTTATGATTATAGTAAAAAAAAATTTTTATAGCCACCAATTAATTAAAGTATAGTGTGAATTTTTCTATATATATACACTATTTATTTAAACAATAAAATTATCACTTATAAAATAATAAAATTAAAACTGATGTAATGGTTAGCCATCTAATCATGTTTAGTATTTTGGTTTTTAAGATATTTTTTAATACTAAATTAATAAGCATGTTATAAATATGAATAAGCCTTAAATTTATGAATAATATAAAGTATTAAATATATGAATGACATAAAGTAAAAATAAAAAAATTCTTATACCTTTATGTAATGAATAATAACCTCTAAAAATTGACTCTTCAATTTGCTAGAAATATCATGCTAATTATATGTTATAAAACTAATAGAAATATGAGAAATATAACAAGAACCAGAGAAGAAATTGGGAGGAGAAAAGAAAAAATAATTTTTATTCACTTGAGATCCTTCATACTTAGTATGTTATCTCTATTTATAGGCTTTTAATCATAAAGATAGACCAATGAGTTATAATAACATAAATAAAAAAAATTAATCTACATAATTATATAATGTAATTTTTTTTTAAATCACATGATATATGTTATTAAATATGAGAAGAAATTTTATAGAGTCATTCTTTAAAGATTATGAACATTTACATAATTATATTATTTATAATAAATTTAAACTGTTAAGAGAATATTTCAAGAGGAAAATCTTGAATGAATGTAATGAATTTTTACAATATTTCAATCTCGAATAAAATTCAATAGTTGCCCACTAAAAAGCATTGCAGAAGTGCAAAGTGGCTTCTCACCTGTTGCCTTCGTTTTCACAACAAAAAAATAGCAAAAATTAATGCCACTTACTTCTAAAATGGGAGCTTTGGCAAAACATTTCATGTTGAAAAGGCAAATGGGGTTTTTGGCCATTTTGATTCTGCTCTAATGGTACCCATGCGTTCAATTTTGTCATACCCATTAATTAATTAATTCCATTCATACTAACAAAGTAAAAAAATAAAAAATAAACACACCCATTTTCTACAATGCCTTGCTTGCCGTGCTGAAAATCTAATATTCTGCGTGTGAGACAAGTTTTCTTCTCTGAAATAATAAGATAAGACACCAAAAAAAAAAATTCCATTTTGCATCAACCACTAAAAAACAAAAAACAAAAACAAAAACTTTATCGACTTCTGAGAAATTGTGTTGAGTTATACAGTGCCCGGTCGACTAATAAAAACTCACAAAAATTGATGTATTATAGCGTTAGTGAATCGTATTATTTCAAAAACTCATTTTCATAAAATTGTTTTTTTGTCCCTAAATCTAATCCTCAACATAAATGAAGGTGGAAGCTGAGAAGAGACATTGTAGGCGTAATAAATTTTCCCAAACATCATTAAATAGAGGGGAAGTTAAAGGATAGTGACCATCCTAGTTGAATCCTTCTTGTTTTAACTCTCCGCTTGTTCCCATTTTTCCCGGAAAATCATTCTTATTGAGCAGAAACAAGAAAATTCCATAAACCAAAAGTAAGAAAATTTTGGTGTTTTTCCACCAAATAGTTGCACTTTGTATTAATTTTCTCAACCGTCAACATTCAAAAATTCAATACTTTCTTGGCATGCACACACATATAAATCCACGTCCTTCTCAGTAAAAGAGATACTAGCTCAAACTCAAAAACACTTGTAATCTTCCATTCTGAGATAGACCCTCCCCAATAATGGCCATTTCTTATTCTTCTAAACCCTTATTGTCTTTGATTCTCCTGATTCTGCTTCTTCCGTTTGGCTCTTGTTCCGCAACCATGAGGCTAAGGGAAAGCACGGAGATTCTGAAGAGAAAGCTGAATGAGCATAAAATGCAGGGATTTGCGTATCAAGGCTTGGATTTCAATTTCTTCCCAAAAGGGTCTCCAATTCCACCTTCATGTCCTTCCCGAAGGCACAACCCTCAGCCTGTGGCCTCACCTTCTAAACCTCGGAATTAGAGTAAATTTTCCAGTTTATACCCAAATATCTAAAGTATCAATGAAAGAAATAAAATTTTTGTGGACAGAATAACTTCTAAGTAATGTGTTTGGATCGAAACATATTTATTAAAAGAAAAAAAGATAGGTTATTTGACTATTTAAGTTATTGTTAGTGTTCAATATTTTGGGGTGTATTAGAAGATATTTTACAGAATGAGGCAGTTTAAAGTACGTAGAAATTCGGATTGCTTAATGTTTGCCTCTAACAGTCATGGAGTATATGGCTAAAGGATAAGCATAAAAGTGAATTAACTTGAGCATTATAAATAAAAGGCTTTAGCGTGTGTGTGTATGTGCATATATAGTATCCTAGTTAGATATACTTAGATTATTTACTGTGTCTAATAATCCAGATGTCTATCATTGTCAGTAAGTTCGATGTACTGCGAGGATAAGTGGGCCCCTAAAATGCATTTTAATGAGAGTGTCACACGCGAGGCAGCCACTAAATAATTTGGTTTACTATGCAAATTGGAACAAATACTTACATATTTTTGCCCTAAATGAACACCATAATATTGATGTTGATGCAATAGACACTATTAAAATGGTCTGTTCATTAGCTTTTAATTTCATATTGGTTAATTTAGTTTCAATTGGAATTTGAATTTGAAGACAACTTTTGTATAGTTGAGCTAAAATTTGCTGTTATTTTATTACCTTCTAGTTAATATGGGTCTATTTCTTGAGAGAATGTTTCAAGAAAAAGATCATGAGCGTACGGACTACAGAGTGAATTCTCAAAATCTTGAGTGTACATTTTGACTGCCTCATGTATATATGTTACATTCGGTCCAAGTTTTTTTTTTTTCTTTTTGTACACATTATAAGTGAGTTTAAATTGTTTGCGGTAGCAAATTTATTAGATATAATGCAGTTAAAAAAATAAAAAAAATATATATGTAAAGAGAAAAAGTTGACTCATACGTATCATAAAAAAAGTGGTACACCATTTGGCACATACTGATAGGTTATGTTCTTCGCTAGGAATGTTTGCTTTGCAGCGTCTGCTTCTGAAGTGACCCCATCAGTTAGATAACCCTCCCTACCCTATACCACATTCAACGAATACGTACGTAGCATTCCTTAATCTGCGGCTTTGGGCAAATGTTTACGTTTGCCCGCTTTAACACGTGTTTGGATGGGGAAATAAAAAAATTAGGAGAAAGAATAGTGGAGAGAAAAGTCAAAAAAATATTTATTTTCATATGAATGGATCGACCAAAAAAAATATAAAAAATTATTAATTTGATATAATAACAATGTTATTATTGTTTAATATTAATAATTTTTTTCTATAAATAAAATATTTTAAATATAAATTAACTATTCTAACTTTATACATATATTTTTTTAAAATAAGAATAATAAAAAAATTAATTTTAAAAAAATATTCAAATAATAAAAAAATATTTTTGAATAAAATAAAAAATTATTAGAAAACACACATTCAAAATATAAAAAATATTTAAAAAATACATTTTGTAAATTAATTAAATTTTATTTTTTCTAAAATTATTTATAAATGATTATTTTAATACAATAAGTATGATTATTTATTTTAAAATTTTGTAAATATTATTTTAATATATATTAATTAATTTTAAATATAATATATATAAAAATATAATAAATAGCTTTAATTTTATTTAAATATTATATATATTATATTATTATAATAATACTATATATATTAATATATAAATATTATATATTTATAATTAATATATATATATAATTTTTTGATTTTAATATTAAAAAATATACTATTATTTTGTAATATATATTTATTATTAATTAATTTTGTAATAAAATTTTAAATAAATAATTATAACATTAATTAATTAATTATCAGATTAAAATGTGTAAAAATTTTGTTAAATTTGTATATTTTTCATTATTCTTATAAATGAATTATTTATATATGCTTCGACTGAATAGCAATCAAAATATATATCCGATTGCAATGCAATTGGACTTTTTTTAATATATATATATATATATATGTGTGTGTGTGTGTGTGTGTGTATGTAATTTGTTGATTTTAATCTTAAAAAATGTGTTATTATTTTATAACATATATTTATTATTAATTAATTTTATAATAAAATATTAAATAAATAATTATAACATTAATTAATTAATGAATTAAGATATTAAAAAAATTTGTTATTGGAATTTCGAATTACACTCTGCGGAGTTTTCTTTTCAAAATCTCTCTATTTTTATGAAATAAAAAACTTTTTGATGAAACTCATGTTTATTTTTACTCTGACTTTTTTGTCTTTTTGCTTTTTTTCTTACATCACAATGGGATAAAATTTATTTTCTCTCTTTTTTTTTTTTTTCAATTTTTACCTTCCTCTTATTTTTCACCTCGTCCAAATAAACCATAAGTCTCTGTAATATTAGGGTGAAATGATCAACCTGATTATTTAATATTTGGGGTGAAAAATAAAATTATTTGAAATTGATTAATTTTTCATTCATCTGAAAAAACTCAAGTTTATTCATATAACATATATCACTACTAGATTCAAAGATATATTATAAGTGATACATGTAAGGCCATATTTATTATTTTTAAAAAAACTTATTCATGTATTTTTTATTTGTATGCAAGGGAAACGTCATACGAGGAAACTCTATCTAAATCGAGTGAAAGAATGTTGGTAAGTTTAAAATTATAGATTTCATGTTATAAGGTGGTCCCCATGTTCCACTTATTTACAGGCTGGCCATTGGTAGTTTATGGTTACCTTGCCAGAATTGATTTTTAAGAAAAATTGATTTCTCTTAATGGGAAATTTAATTTTGTATCTTGCAATATTATTGGAGGTTCTTGACTAAGTGTGCTGCTTTTCTCTAACCTTCGATACACATTAGTCAGAAAATCTCCGGTGAGTTCAGTTGTTTGTTCCATAGAAGAATTATCGAAACTTGACGTTGTTCGCTTCCGACTCATCACTGATTTGCTATGGCCGGAAGTATGTGTATATGATTTATGCTTCCGCTTCCGTGTTCCACAATTCTCAAACATGAAACGAGAACTATTTGAGAATTCTTGTTGTTTAGTCTGTATATTGTTTGACATAAGTAGAAAACATATATTTTGTAGGGAGATTTATAGATTTCATTGTCTGCCTTACATATCTATGAAGTGAGAGAGGTATAATTTACCCTATTATGAAAGTAGAGTTATGGTAAAAGAACTTAATTACATTATTTTTGAATGTTAACACTTCATTGACCCTAGATTTTTGGTAGACAAAAATGATAATAAAGATAAATTATACTAATACTATATAGTTAAGGAACGAGTAACATGCTTGTACTAGATCTCTTTTAAATCTGTCATCGCCCTCAGCTAAATCTATAATCATCTATTTTAATGGACAATTCTATCTTAATTAAGATAGGGGGATTAAATTAATTTTTTTTATTTAACACTAAAATCGTCAAAAGTATATTTAGACATCGTATAATTGATAGAATCAAATAAAATTACTTCCATTCAAAACATTTTAAACTCAATTCTTACCAATAATTAAAATGCATTTGCTTTAAAGCCGAATTTGCTTGTTTAACTCTCAAATTTTTTCACTTGGGAGATGCATACTTCTTCCTATTTGTTAATTAATTTCCCTAACCCTTGATTTTCTCTTTGAATTGAACTTGGTGGGAGGGTTCATGTCATGCTTATCACGTTGACATTTGACCCTATTGCAGAAATATCTAAACTATTTCTTCTTAAATTGCATACCAACTCAACCATACAAAAATGCTACATGTGCCACACGTATTCCCGTTTGGTTCAACATCTGTCGTTTTTGATACTGACCTCTTGATTTCATTTTCTTTCACACTTATACGTTATGCAATACCTAACCTTCCCAATCACTTATTCGTTTGTTACAGAATTTGGTCAGTTTTATTTTGTTTTCGTGCAGATATGGCACCACATTATATATTTTATTCATTATGAAAATCTATGTTATAAAAAAAAAATACACATACACTAGTGGCTAATCAATATTATTTATGTGTGTG
The DNA here is from genome assembly GCA_032878935.1 of Erythrophleum fordii. Lineage (NCBI taxonomy): Eukaryota > Viridiplantae > Streptophyta > Magnoliopsida > Fabales > Fabaceae > Erythrophleum > Erythrophleum fordii. The sequence goes on from JAVQMF010000029.1 coordinate 8,130,152, forward strand.
TGTATCATATATTACAATATGAAAATTCACATAAAATACTAATTAAAGAGGCATCTAAGATATTTTAAAGCATTTAAAATACTTATATTTAACATACTAACATCTAAGATGACTAATGCTATTCAAAATGTTTATATTTAAAATATTTCATATTGTAACATATTATTTTTTATAATATTATGATAGTTTATAGTCAACAATCTAAAGAATAAAAAAAAAATTAAAATATTTGTGGACAGAACAACTCCCAGGTAACGTATGTATTTGGATTGAAACATATTTATTAAAAAAGATAGGTTACTTGACTGGTTAAGTTATCAATATTAGTGGTCAATTTTAGGGTGTGCTAGAAAATATTTTACAGACTGAGACAGTTTAGGGTATGCTAAAATTTGGGTTGCTTAATCCTTCCTTCTTAATCATTGAATTGAATGTGTGGCTCTAGGATAGGCATATATACAAGTTAATTAAATTGACTATTATAAATAGCTTTAGTATATAGTGGTCCTAGTTTGATATATTAAGATTATTTACGTACCAATCAATCCAGATGTCTATGGGTGTCAATAAATTCAATGTACAGCAAGGATAGGTAGGTCCTAAAATGCTTTGTTCTTTTCTCATAGGAGCGTCACACCCATAAGGTTCCCCCTATACTAATTATTGGTTCTCGATGCAAATAGGAACAAATCCTTACATATTTCGTACTTAATTAAACACCGTAATTTGATGTAATAAAGTAGTTTAATCCTCTTCACTTTTTATCTCTCTTCGATTTTTGTCAATTTTAAAAAACAAATAAGTATAAAATATGTAAAACTCATCAATCAAAGGATCCACTATTTAAGGAGATCTCATACATTCTATATCTCTTTCTTTTCTTAACCAGAAATGGAGAAAAGTAAGAGTAAACACAACTTGATACGTCCACATCAAGCTAGGCTAAAATATATATATATATATATATATATATATATGCAAAGTTAGGTCAAGTCAAGTATTAACTTGGCTTTATTGGTCAATTTGATTTAGCCTGACATGGTTTTATTAATTAAATTTTTTTAATAAAAACTTATATAAAATTTTTAATTTTTTTCAAAAATAAAATGTACTTTTATACGAACTTATATAAAATTTTTAATTTTACAGAAGTCATTGGCTTCAAATTTAGATCCTAGTTTGAAATTAGTCCAAATACTAGACTAAACTAATATATGACCCAACCTAAGATTTGTATAATTCTAACCAAAAAAAAGAAAAGGATCCAAACTTGTGATAAACACTATTTTATGGCATTTTTAACAGCTTCAATGGAAATTGGAATTCAAATTCTTTAATTTTGGAAATCATTCTTGTACCATCAAACCAAAATTAATTAGTCAATTCATTAGCTTGTGATCAATATGAGTTCGACTTTTTGAGAGAATATTTCAAGAACAAAGTCGTAAATGCACATATATAGTAAACTTCTAAAATTATATATATAGTAAACTTCTAAAATTATCTGAAATGAAGGTTTAATCTCCAACAAATTAATTAAAAATTACTCTGATTGTAATTTAAGAAGAAAGGACGTTTAATAAAAGGATCGCCCACTAAAAAGCATTGCAAAGTGGCCTCTCACTTCTTGGCTTCCCTCTTCATTTTCACGACAAAAAAAATGGCAAAACCCAACGCCACTTACATCTAAAAAGCCTCGTAATTCCATGTTTCCCTTAAATGGGAGTTTAGGTAAAGCATATCAAGTTGAAAGGGCAAATTGGGTTTTGGCCGTTTGGTTCTGATCCATAATTTCAATTTTGTCATGCCAATAAATTAATTCCATTCATGCTTAAAACACTAAACACATCCATTTTCTAGAATGCCGTCCTTGCCGTACTAAATTCTGCCCATGAGACAAAATTTATTCTTTGAATTAAAACAAAAAAACAAGACAGAAAATAAGCAATCCCATTTTGCATTTAACACAAGGAAAAATTTGCATAAAATTGTCAAGTGTTTGCTATTAAATTTTAAAAAAAATTCTTAGAAACGAACGCAAGAAGTTAGATGAGATTCATAAAAGTATGTTAATAGATCTCATTGCTTAAAACACTTACTTAAGTGAGTTTTAATTAATTAATTTATTGTTTAACCAATTAATATATTATTTATATCTAAATATTTCTTTTAAATTTTTAATATAATTATGATATGTACAAATTTTTTTAAAAAAACTTAATAATATAATTCCAAATTATAAAATATATCCACTTATTATTTCTTCATTGAACAACCCCCATAACATATTTATTTTTTCTTTCCTAAATCTAATCCTTAACATTTGCATTTAAAAAAAAAAAAAATCTTAACATAAATGCTGGTGGAGGCTGAGAAGAGACAATCGAGGCATAATAAATTTACCAAAACATTATTAGAGAGGAAGCACCTTCCACATGTAAGGATAGTGACCATCCAAGTTGTTTTCCACGCACTCTTCTTAACATTTGCCCAAGTTTCTCAATTCTGAGCCTTCTCCCCATTTTTCCCGCAAAATCATTCTCTTTGACCAGAAACAAGAAAATTTCACACACCCAAGTAAGAAAATCTTGGTGTTCTATCTATTTTAGGTCCAAGTATTAATTTTTCTCATCCGTTGACATTCAAAAATCCAATAGTTCCTTGGCGTGCTTCGCACTCCTCCATTGCCTAACTTTCTTTCCTTCTTCCCCATGCAAACACTTATAAATCCACTTCCTTCTCAGTAAAAGAACTTGCTCAGACTCTTCATAATCTTCCCTTCTAAAGATATACCCTCTTCGATAATGGCCACTTCTCAGTCTTCTAAACCCTTATTGTCTTTGATTCTCCTGATTCTGCTTCTTCTGGTTGGTTCTTGTTCTGCAACTATGAGGCTAAGGGAGAGCACAGAGATTCTGAAGAGAAAGCTGAATGAGCAGAAAATGCAGGGATCTACATTTTTCAGTTTCCTCCCAAAAGGGTGTCCAATTCCACCTTCAGGTCCTTCCAATAGGCACAACTCTAAGGTGGATTCTAATCCTCAGAATTGAGGTAAATTTTCCAGAGTTTTGTTGTTCCTTCTTTTTTTTTTTTTCATTAGTTTCTTTGTTTTGATGGGAGGAAAGGAAGAAAGGTTTGCAATGGGATATGAAGCCCAGAAAGATCAAATTCAGATCTGGACTGAAGGATTTTGGTTCTGCTATTCTGAATTATATACTGTATAGAAAAGATCGTTGAGATAGTAAGGTGAATTTTTCTTTGTCAGTATGAGGCTTATTTGTTACTCTGCTTTTCCAGTTGAATTCTGGGATTTTGTAGTGATGATGATCAATCAAACTGAATGGTTTCTTTCCCTTCAATTTTTATTTGTTTATTTTTTTGGAACAATTTTTAAGTACATTCTTTACATATGACGAAAGAGACAGCAAAAAATCACGAAAGTAAATATTTTAGATGATGAAATTTACTGATACACTTATTTTGACGACCATCTCTTGCATGCGAACAAAATGAATGTAAGAATTTTTTAATTTCCATGCTTATCTGCAACAAGCATAAGAACCATCTGAAGCCGTCAAATTTATGAGTCATAAATGAATTGTCCTTATCTTCCTTTGGCAATCAAATGGAATGGTTTCTCTTGAATCTCTGTTTCTTTATATTTTAAACAATTTTTAACTACATTCCTTGTATTCATTATTCAGCAATTCAAATTCACTACAATGACCCAATAAAACTTAAACTGATACATGTATTTTATCAAGCTTTTATTGAATCTAAGCATAATGTACATAAAAATTTCTTATTTTCCATGGTTGTCTGCGAAATGTCAGCAGCCATCAGATTATTATCAGTCATAATTGATTATTACCCTTATCTTCTCAATTCTTCTTCCATCTGCCTATGATATTGACTTGAGGAAAAGATTCAGAAAAAAGCCAGCATCTGGATCTTTCTCCTCAAAATCTCCCAAGTTTCTTTTTGGCAGAGCCTAGACTAGAAGGGGTGAGAAACTCTAGGATTTGGCTATTTTGTTTGATTCTGAAATGATCGCCAATATTTTATTATCGCTGTTTTCTGAAAAAAATTTGGTCCAATTGAGACAGGCTATGACTATGGTTAAGATCTTGACGTTGGGTCCATATAGAGTGAAAATCCAAGTTCAATCTTTTAGGCCAATTGTGGTTGGAATTATGCGTATATGTCAATGAACCTAAATGCCCCTAAAGCAAGGGAGTTATTAGAATAATGTTCATGACAGTTCATGCATAAATTCATTAAAACACTCCAAAAGAAAAAAAAAATAGCAAAAAAAAAAAAAACAGCTGGAAGTTAATGCGTGCATGAGTTTTTGTCCTGAAATTTTTTTAATTCAATTAAATTTCAAAGTGCTCTTTATTCTCTGCCACAGGATATTTGTCTCCTTCACCATCTGGTTTTGCTGTTCTAGGCCCTTGGCTGCATTTAATGAAGTTTAATTAACAAGGGCACTGCATAGCATTGCCTCCTTTGAAAAGTCTCTCGTGTAAGCAATTTAAGAAACTTAGAACACTTCACAAAGAGGGTGATAAAAATTTTCACATATTTGTTAGGAGTAGACAAACGGTTAGTCATTGGCTAGTGTGATGTTTAGTCTAGTTTTACATTAGATTTCAAATTTGAAACCCAATACTAAGCTAGGTTATTATTTCTGGTTAGTAGCGTTATTTTTTATTTTTTAAAAAAATTATAAAATGATGTATGGAAAAAATTTTTTATATAATCTTATAAAATTATATTTTATCTTTAAAAAATAAAAAAATTTTTAATAAATTTCTATAAAAAAAATAATTTTTTTTTTTATTAAACTAGGCTGGGTGGTCTTGTGACCTGACTTGACTCTCAAATTTTTTTTGGCCTAGTGCACCCCTAATATTTTTTATACAGTTAATTAGTGCAAGAAAATAATAAAAGTCTATTGAAATAAGTGTCAATGGATTTTTAATTTATTACACAGTTAACTAGCACATTATATATTTGAAAAATTTTCAGGCAGATTCAATTAAAAAAAATTAGTTAAATAAATAGATATATAATTATGTCAAATACATTATAAACTTTTTAATAAACATGTTTAAATATTTATTTATAGCTTAATAAATTGAATTTATTTAAGAATCTCCTTGTAAACAACGCAGGTACTTTTCCATAATTATGACAAGAATTTCGAGGCTGTGGCTTGTATTCAAAAGCTTTACTTTGATCAGATCACAATGGAAATTTAGAGTGTAAAAATGAACATAACTTTAAGAGGGTTCTTACTTAGTTCACTAGCCTTTCCCTCTTGCCAAACAATTAATGTTAATGGGGTATATGAAAGCTAGATGGGGATTTGGAATTGCCAACAATGGAACACCATCTTCAATTTGAAGATACTTTTGCAAAGTTGATGTTGACTTTTAAGTGCATATACAGCATGCACTATGCACAGAGGTTTCGCCTGTCAATGCTTGAAAATGTAATAGTGATGCCACGTTTTCAACAAACTAGATCATCTCAAGGTATTATATAAGGTTATCCAGGGAAGTTGGTGCTTTTGTTTTAGGAAAAAAGTTCTTAATTTGCTATAAATTTTTAATAAAAATATTATATATATATATATAGAGAGAGAGAGAATTTTCTTTAAAAAATTAATTATACGATACTGTAAAGGAAATTAATTAAGCTAGATAGTATAATTCATGACTATTCAAAAAAGTTGTGTTTTGCTATATTTATATTTTTTATACTATAATTCATATAAAGCTGTCAAAATGAGTCATTTCAACTCATATAGTTTGGCATGTCATAGGCAAAAATAGAACTAGAAAAAATAGCATGAGGGGCAAAATATGCTTCATCATTCTTTGAAGAGGTGAAATGCACAGTAACATTTATAAGATTTCAACCTGTTAATATGTTCTTCAACCATATCTATACATATTTCTTTCTTTTGACGAGAGGGGGGGGGGGGTGCCCTTATTTTAATATGAGCAGGTCCATCCTTGGTCACAAACCATGAGTTAAATGGGTTAGGCTGAACTATCCTACTTTTAAATGGGTCAAGTAATGCCCAACCTTACTAACCAACAAGATTAAATGGGCCGTTCTGTTTAACCCACTAAAAATTGAGGAAAAAAGGTCGACAGCAAGTGGCGGCATTGCAACAGTAATAAAATCAAATATTCAAACAACTTGCTCGAACCCATACTGTCAAATACTTAAACAGCATATCATGACACAAACATAATAAAATAAACAATGGAAGTATGGGACTCGTGACACTAATCCATTGAACTCGCTGGAGATGTTGGCTCACTACAATCGCTACTTATGATCATAGCTCACAAATTGACATTCATGAAGGAGCTGTCTCGTGACCTAATAGTTGCATTCGTGGGGCGGCTAAGGCTGGCAGAGTCACAGATCATGGTGGCTTGTGCTTGTCTCATCAATCTTCGCTGCTCTTGGTTGGCTTCTCGCAACAATGGGTTTGGACTCACTTGATGTGGCAATGAAATAGGGAATGAGATTTCTAGTTCTTTGATATTTCTTCAATTAAGGAGCATAGAGGATTTATCAGAACAGAAAGAAAACAGGTTGGGGAATAGGGATTTTTGTCTAAAACAAGAAAAAGAGCTCAGTAGGCTTTTGGACTCGAATCAAGGCTTACTTTTAAATTTGGGCTGGCGTGGGGTTTGGAATTTTATCTTTTATCTTTTTTAATTTTTTTCTCAAAAAAAAAAAAGTCAACTTACAAGTTATATGACTTAGCTCATACAACTTGCAAGTTGAATAAGTTAGACCAAAACAATCTTAAGGCTACACCAATTAATAAAATTGATCCTTACTCACTATTTTAATGGGTAGAACAAATTAATTTAATAAATTTAACCCACTTTGATGGCTCTAAATTTATTACTTTTTCCAAAAGTTGCTTTAGTCAAACATACAGAGTAATTTATGATTTGTTGCAGCTTAACTTAGAAGTGCTTAGCCAAAAAGTGGTTGGTTAATGGTTCCTAAGCAAAAAAGCATTTCCTCAAGGGTTCAATTCTCGCCCTTATTATTTGTTGATGATACACAATTTTACATGCGGCCATGTATAGATATATACATAATGCATGTATGATGTCACCCAAATTTAAGAATATCAAATCAACTATAAAATACGACCGCGTGACATCAAATCGAAATCAAAATTAAAAGTAGTAGAGTCGTCACCAAATTTTATTTTTAAAAGGTAAAGTTTTGGAAAAAACCTTTTTATTTTAGAAAACAAGAAAAATAGTTTACAAATCAGAAAATGAATTCGGGAGTCAATTGTGAGTAGAGAAGGTATTAAGCACCCCACTACACCCGTTCTTAAGAATAGTTACCCTAAGTTAGTTGTGAAAAATTACCATAGCCTTTAATCTATTTTAATTCTTCTTAACAAATTACATGCAAAATAAGAAGTAAAGATATTAAATGAAATAAAATTAAGAGTAAAAAAGAAAAAGAAATTAAAGAAATAAAATTAAGAATAAGAGAAAAGAAATTAAAGAAATAAAACTAAAAAAAATATTTATTTACAAAGGCGGACTTGACCTAAGATTAGAGCCTAAGACTTTCTTACCCTATGACAGGGATCAAAGTCCACATAGTTCGGATTAAAAATTATCTTTTGTTGGTTGTTTTTTTTTTTTGTTTATGTTTTGTTTTTGTCTCTTTTTTTTTTTGTTTTTGTTTTTATCTTGTTTTGTTTTTCTTTTTTAATGGAAGAAAGAGAAAGGAAATAAGAATTACTTGCACCTTTAGCAAATAAAACGAGTTTAGAATTAGTTAATGTGTTTTAATTTATTAAGATCAAAATTAATTTTATTTTTTTGCTCTTCTCATTTTTTACGATTTTTCTTTTACCTTTTTTAATATTTTTAATTTTTTATCTTTGATTAATTAAGGTGCAAAAATTTATTTTTAAAAATAAAGGTAAGATACCTAAGTTAAAATTACGAAAATAAAATGACCCTTTTTTTGGTTTAAGTCTTTTCAATTTTCTTTTATTTGTTTTTGTTTTGTTTTTATCTTATTTTTTGGTGAAAAAAGAAAGAAAATAAAAATTATTTTTACCTTTAGCAAATGTATTTTAGTTTACTAGAGATAAAGTTAATTTTATTTCTTTTACTCTCCCCTCATTTTTAGCTTCTCTATTTTAAAAAAAAATTAATTAATGATTATTTTTTTATTAATTTTTTCTATTTTTTATTTTTTCCTTTGTTTTGATTTTTGGTTTTTTTTGTTTTGATTAGGATTTCTCTTTTTATTTTTACAACATATTTTTAATTTCTAATTTTGTTATAAGAAAACTTGGGAAAAGCTTAAAAGGTTAGAAAAGTGAAATTAATTCCTTACTTTTCTTATTTTGATTTTTTTTCGTTTTTCCCCTTTTTTTAGAATTGTCTTTTCTTGAGAAAAAGGCAAACAAATTTAGTGACAGTTATTAGAGCCAACGGTTTATTAGAAAACATTTTATGACTCGACCAAGTAACTGAAGAAACTTATTGTCACACACAGTTTCGAATGACTCCTATATATTTGAGGGGATATAAAATCCCGCACGGCAAATCTAAATAAAGAAAAAGAAAAAGAAATAAATATAATAAAATATATTTTACAAACACATAGTAAATAGTGATTTTGTGTGGCTTTGTACATCCAATCAAGGTATCTTAAGCGCATTTTATATCTCATTTGCAATGCCTAAAGAAATAAGGTTTTTCTCTTGACCAAGTTAAGTCCCTTGGCACAGCTTCCCTTGCATATCAATTCACCAAATCACAAACCACCAAGTAGCGAGCCTCACACAAAGAAAGCGAAATATGTAGTAGTTTCCACGAAAGCATACTTACTCATGAAGTAGCATAGCATCCGTAAACAAACACATAAAACCCACTTGGTATTTTAGCAATCAAAAGAAACAAATAACAAAGGTAGAAGCAGTAGGACTTTCATGATAACATTCCAGCAAGCGAAAGCAAACATAGGATTTGTCAGAATCCATACTTAGAACCAAATTCATATTAATGGCTAGTTTATATTAACATAAACAATAGAGCATTCATTTCAATGTAGCTATTGCAATATTTAGAACCAGCCAACACAAGCTATGCCATAAAAAAACATTGGGACAGCAACCTGAATCTTCATTCCATCATAGCATTAGCACATTAAAGTAAAAATTGGACAAGGTATTTGTGTCAATTGGGAAACATGCATCTCAAAAACTTTAGCCACATTCTCATTAGGAAGATAGCTTCTACTAAAAGACCTCCTTGATCATTGACTCTAATGATTCACGTTGCAAGTGCAACAAAAACAAATTTAAAACAAAGTTATGATTATGGTAAGAGCTAAAGATACACCCCCAATCCAAATGGTTTGACTTGCTTCTTTTTTTTTTGTATATATATATATATATTTTTTTAAGGAATGAAATCAGCTGTCTCAACCCAATCCAATCAGTGTGGGGAAGCTAATTAATTGTAGACAACAATCAAAGTTTAAACATGGCAGAATGGCAATATAGCGAGCTGCCTCAGAGATCTTCCTCTTTTACGCAGAAAATCATAATTCAAATTAAATCCCAGTTAGTGAATATCAATCCATTCAAAACGCAAAGCAACAAACTGATTTCAGATAATGACTAAAATTTGAACACGGCAAAACTATGAAACAACGAGATGCTTCGAAATTTTCTTCCTCAAATCATGATTAAATCCAGTCCCAGTAAGTGAGAATACACAATTTCAATGTCTCGTTCATTTGCAAAATAACAATATCATGGAGGTTGAAATCACAGTCAGTATTCCATCAGACATTTAACACAGCAATTACAGAGGCCAAATATCTAATTCACTCTCAGATTTTTCTCTCAAACCTTTCATCGAACACTCGTTGGGCACCCTTTAAAACAAATACAGAATGCAATAATTTATACTAAGTCAAAGAGAGACCTAAAACATGGTAACAAGATATCCCATACAAAAGAAAGTTGGATTCTGACGTTGACACAGCGTGCTTACAAGATACCCAATGAACAGAATGAATTCAAAATGAGATCACAGTAGCTGGTAAATAAAGCTTTGAACAAAATCAACAAAATACCTCTATGTATTTCTGAATAAGTTTTAATTTTCTCTTCCTTCTCCCCGATCGTGCTATCTCCAATTCCTCAGCTACTGCTCTCATATGGACTCCATCAGATTCTCTGAGCTTGTTCCACCGGGTCCTCTATTCTGGTCTCTCTCCTTCAGACTCCTTCACGCTCTCCTCTCAATTTCTCCCTCTCTCCGTCTTTCCCTCGCGCTCCCCCTTTCTCTGTCTCCATTCGCCTCTTCTATTCTCTGCCTCTCCTCATCCTTCCTCTTTTCGTTCTCACTCAACCCGAATCAAAAATCCCTTCCCCCTTCGGCGTTAGAGCTCTCTGCCTCTAATGGTGAAAGGACGCGAACGAAGGTCAATCCCTCGAGCCCATTGTTGCTTCTCGTTCTTACCTTCTGCTCTGTGTCTCTGTCTCGTCCTTCGTTTCTCTGGTGGTGAAAGGGACCTCAGGGGAAGTCCACGCCTTGAGCTCGTTGCTGCAGATCTCCTCCTGAGACAATGGCCTTCCCTTTCTGTTTTGCTCATTTCTGCATCTGCCTTCTGTGCGTGTTTTTGTCCCTGTTCGTGACCTGCTGCTTCTATGTTTGTTTTTTGTGTTTAGTTCTGTGTGTTTCCCTTTTCCTGAAACTTGCCATTGCTTTTCTTCATGCCTCTTTTTTTGGGCCTCCGCGCGAATGTGGGTGAAGAGAAGAAGCAATGGGAGGAAACAGGTAGGGTTCAACGTGCGGCCCGATGGCCCAACGCGGATTTGTTTCTTCTTTTATTTTTATTCTTTATTTTTTCTATATAATTTTTTTTGACTTTTTCTTTTTAGATTATTATTGTTTTTTTTTTTTGGGTTTTTCTTTATTTTTTTATTTTGTTTTTGTTTTTATTTTTTGTTTTAATTTTGTTACTTCCTCTTTGATTGATTACTTTTTTAGCTTGTTGTGCTTATTTGATTTTTTTTCTCTTTTTTTTTTTGTATTTTTACTAATTTAATTTTGTTACTATTTTTATAATTTGTCTAGATAAAATACGGTGTTAACATATGCCCAAAAATTTTCTCATGTATAAATTTGCTATATGGGAAATTAGAGGGGACACAAGCTTGTAAATGTGCCTTGGTCAGTTGTCATGAGACCCAGACCCAAAATAATTAAGAGGCTTAAGGGTTTTATTTAAATTAATAGAGAGACTTATCTCATTTTCTATATAAACATTGACGAAGCATAGTAGTTCAATAATTTTATTTTATTTTATATTTTTAGTTTGATAAGACTGCAAATTTATTGGAACAAATTGGACTTATTTTAAGTTAGCATCATTTACTATTCTAAGTTGGGAGATACACGGCACTTCCCTTTCAGACATTTTCTAAGCTGAAATTAATATCAAATATAAGTTATCAAATATATATTTTCCCTTTCAATCATAGGGGAGATATTTTGAATTTAAGTTAAGGGTATTAATCTGTAAGAACTTACGAGAGCTAGTTAACTCCTATTTCTTAAAAATAAATAAAAAAAATTTTTAAACTATAAACAAAATTCTTAATCTTATTGTCTTTTTAATTGCATATAATTTTTTTATTTAAAAGCAAATAAACTATCAAAAAAATACATCAACAAATAAAATCATTTATACTTACCAAGTCAATTTGTAAATTTCATTGTCGATAGTGGTCAATTTATTTATTATTTGATGTGCTATTTTGCAACAATTAATTTGTTTTTAATTAAAAATAAATAGTGATATACAATTAAAATAATATTTCAATGTGCAACTCAATTTATTTATTCATCTCAATTTAGTCAAGACAAGTGTTCGAACTAGTGCATCCCCCCTCCCCCCCTAAAAAAAGAACCTTTTGAGGTGTGGTTTTAAAAATTGCATATTGACATGTGACAATTTCAAATTTAAACCTAACTCAACTTTATTTTCAATTTTAATAAATTCCTGATCTAACTTAAGCCCAATTATTTTTATATAATTTAGTAACAAATTTTAATAACATTTTAATATTTTAATATTTAAAAAAATTAAATCATATTCAAGCTAAATTCAACAACTCACATTTAAGCCAAATTCAATAACATGAAAAAGAAAGCTAAAAATTAGGGTTACTCTTAATTTTGTTTAATATGAATGCAAAATGTGAGAACATATATATATATATATATAGAGAGAGAGAGAGAGAGAGAGAGAGAGAGAGAGAGAGAGAGAGAGAGAGAGAAGCTGGGCCTATCTTGTTTGTAAAATGGAGTCCGAGTTACAATTAAGCAAGGTCATAGGCCCATGATTTGACACCCCTAAGTTGGACCACTGTATGCAAAGAAGGGCAATGGATAGTACCCACTAAAATTTTAAATACCTGAATTATAATTTAAAAAATATAATCAATTTTTGAATCTCATCCAAATTCAATAGAATTTTATATTTCTAATATTGCAAATGAAATATCGCTATCTAAAATTTATTAAACACTTGAAATACCTGAAAATTTTTTTAAGATTATAATTGGACATTGGACAAAGAATATATTTAATATTCATATTTATTTTTAAACTATTTTTTAAAAATTTATAAATGTTTAATCACTTTATATGATGTATAAACATCAGGCCCAAGAAAATGACGTATAAATATACTCATTTAACAAATATCAATTTTTGTTACACACACTCTATCTATTATTTGATGTTGAATGGATATCAAATACTTTTTTTTTTGGGGATAAATACAGCAAAATATTAAAAATACTCAAACTCATTGTCATCTTTATGGATATGGAGCCCTTAGAAGGTCCTTTGGTATGTTATATAAGATAAAGTATAATAATATGAGATTTAATAGAAAAAAGTTTGATAGGAGAAGATCTAATAAATTTTTAAGATTATGCTGTATTTGGTATTATATTGTAAAAGATAACGTATTTTATAAGATAATACTATCATTTTATTTAGTGATGTATTGTATAATATTGAAAAAGATAAAAATTAAATCTTTTGACAAAAATATTTTTTATTTAAAAAGTATATTATATTTATCTAAATTTATTGTTATATTAATTTTTTAAAAGAAAGTACGAATGAGTAGCATTACAGATCAAACTTGCTATGTTAACCTGTTTCAACCAACCTAGCTCAATCTTCTGAATTAAAAAAAAAACATTTATCTTATAGAGGTTTATATAAAAATTTTATTCTTTTTAAAGGTAAAATATAATTTTATAAAGATTTATATAAAATTTTTATTTTTTAAAAGTCAATTTTTAATTTTTATCAAACATTAAAAAAAATAACTTAACCAACTTAAGAAACTAATTTAGCCAAATCTAATACTAAACTAATTGGGGTGAGTTTAATATGAAACAAGCTTTAGCATGACCTGTTCTAATCCTATTATTTTTGTTTAATTATAGAGAATTATAAAAAAAAATTTGTAGTAAAATATAATTTTATAGGATTTATATAAAAATTTTATTTCTTTAGAGATCATTTTATAATTTTTATTAAAAATAGAAAACATAGTCCGACCAATCTAATCCTAACCAATACTAATTGAATTGGGTTAGATCTAAGCATCAAGCCTAAAAAAAATAAGCCTATTACAAAATTGGATTGGACACCGAGCTATTCCAATACCCAGCCCATGATCACCTTTATCAAGTTAGATTAAAATCTAATTCAACCGAGGAAATAAACACCTTTATGGATTAAGGTTAGAATTGAAAAATATTAATAAAATTTTATATATTAAAGCTTAATTAGGTTTAACCTCACCTCTTAAAGTTTGATTATATTATATATTATTTTGATAGATAAAAAAAATTTGATATATAAACTTATATAATATATTTTATACATTAAATAAATAATAAATTTATAATATATTATATTAGTTTATACGCAGAAGGTATTGCAGGGGTTGACTGCATCCATGCTAATAGTTTGACAGTTGTCTACTTTATGTAACTTTTTTAAAAAATAAAAAATTTAAATTATAACAACAAAACTTTTAATTATATAAAAATGTTTTTTAAAAATTTTAACTATTAAATTTAAAAATTTTTAGTTGTTGAGAAGATAAATTTAAAAATCTGTTTTTAATAATTCATTGTTAGACTTTTTAAAAATATTTGTTGTTAAAATTTTTAACTTATCGTTAGAATTTAAAAAATACATTTGGATCAACAGATTTTTAAATTCAGGAAAAGAAACGAAAAGCTTAAAATTCATCCCAGGAAGGTCGATTCAGATGATATCGATCTTGTTTGCGAAGAGCCAATGACAATAATTTCCTTTCTGTACGACGGAGTGCAATTTCCAGCTTTAACGGAACCCAGATCTCAACAACTTCAATTTTGATATTGGCCAAAAAATAGAAAACAAAGACAACTTTAATTTTGATTATGAAATTTTAGTTATTATTATAAAAAATTGCATGTTTTAGTGAGAATTATTTAAATCAATACTATTTTTTAAATTGTGGTTAAGTAGCATGTGAACTAAGTTGTGCATATTTTAATTAATTTACCACTTAATACAACTTTGTTGCAAAATGTCCTTTCACGGAAAGTATGTGGTAATAAAGGCATTGTGTTGAGGCAATTCTGATAAAAAATTTATGTGATAATTAATTTTTCAAGATAATATAATTATAAAGCATGATTGTATATTTATTTTAAGAATTAAATTTATGTATGATTCTTTTGGGCTTTGCTATTAGACCCTCAAATAAATAATGTGATATATGAAAATAATAATAAAAAAAACTCAATTATATAGTGAGTCGTAAAAGATTTTTTTAATTATCATACTTTTATTAAAAATTTTGATAATAAAAATATGTTCAAAAAATTAATATAATTTTTTAATAATAATTGAAAATAATATTAAAATATTTATATAATTTTTCCATAAATTATTGGATAGCTAAAAATAAATAAAAATGTCTCTATAATAGTAGGGTGTTTATGTTTGGTTTAATTCAATTTTAGACCAAAATTAAATCAAATTGAACAAATTGATTTTGCAAAATAGATTACCTATTTAGTTTTGGATTATAGTCAATTTGTTCTTGTTTGTTTCATACTATTTTTTTAAGTGATTTTTTTTGTTTTATAAATTTTTATTTTTCATATATATATATATATATAAAGGCACTTTCATTGTTAGTTAAATACAAAATTATTTAATTGATGATACACAAAGAGAATTTGTACCTAATTGCTCAATAATTAATGTAAATTTTAAATTCTCATAAGTAATAAGTATTTACATTACAAATTAACTATCACATATTTATCTTTAACTATATTTCATGTCTTTTGCACAACTCACTGTATTATATTTTAAGATAATGTGATCATTAATAGTGAATTAGTCATGTATCATATTATAAAAGTTGGTTACTTCTATATTTAAGTCATTGGTTTGGTCTTAATGAGACTAAACCAAAACAAATTAAAAACCAAACCAATTAAATTGAATTTGACATGTAAAAAATCAAATTGGATATATATATTTTTTCAATTTTAGTTGAATTAGTTGGGTTTTGAATATTTTGTTACACACGTAGATGCCCATAGCCAGCTGGCAGAGAGTGATGATGTGAAGGGAATAGAAGCTTCTGGGGGTTGAAAGAACTCGTGAAGAAAGGCGTAGCAGGCGGGAAAGGAGACTCACGTGGAAGTTGCAAGATATTTAACTTTTGGTTATAAATAGAGAGGGAATGCTGAGGATGGTATGGAAAAATATATTGTGGACCCACACTTCCCTTTTTGTTATTCCGTTATGTTTCCTCCCTCTTTCTCGATATTCTCTTTTCATTTGTAAGCCTTCATCTTTTTACGATTTGTAAATCTGTGATGTGACTACGTCATTAGAATTATACATATATCGAGATCTATTTTGTTAATCCATTACATAAGGTGCTTTCATTAAGAGTTGAACTCAAGACACTTCAATGGCAGAAAACACAAGGCTAAAGGAGATGCAGGCTAACATGCGAAAAATGATCGAGTACATGAAGCAGATTGCAGCAAAAGCTAATGCCAGAATGGATAGTATGGATGCTACTTTTGAGGCGGCTAATCATGGGCAAGATGTTCGCATGAAAAGGATCGAAAAGGCTATAAGAACTTTAACACGTGCTGTAGATGCCTTGAATCAAAGACCAGACCCAGTGATGGGGACAAGCATCTCAATCGTGAACTCTGGATCCTCCTCACACCAGAATCAATCTTCCACATATTAACCATTTCAGTTGAGGCAGGTAAAGCTCGATTTCTCCAGATTTAATGGAACTGATCCTCTGAATTGGCTATTCCGTGCAAAGCAATTCTTCACATACTATGAAACTCTGGATCCACATCGAATTACTATAACTTCAGTCAATATGGATGGCCTTGTAGTACCATGATTTCAAATGTTGTAGAAGACTCAGCAGATCACTACTTGGAATGATCTTGCGCATGCTGTCAAAGAACAGTTTGGACCTTCTCTGTTTGAACAGCCCTATGCTCAATTACTTAAACTGATGCAAACTGACTCGATTGACCATTACTATCAACAATTTACGATGCTCACCAATCGAACTGAGGGATTAATAGCAGATGCCATGTTAGATTGCTTCATCAGTGGACTAAAGGTAGAGCTTCGAAGGGAAGTCCTCTCGAGATCACCAAACTCCTTGTTACATGCAGTGCACCTCGCCCTACTCTTTGATGAGAAACTGTCCCATGCGGTGCCTTATGGCAAACCACCGGCGAGTGTTACTCCTACCAAGAGTGGAATATCTATGATTGTTGGATCTAGTGCTGTTTCATCATTGGCATCCTCCTCTAAGACTCTGTTACCTCCATTACTTCCTACGCCACCTACGAAACCGCTACCACTAGTAAAAAAAAAAAAAAACTCTCCCGCAGAGATGCAGATATCACTGGAGAAGGGGCTTTGCTATACGTGTGATGAAAAGTTTACCCTAGTCATCGGTGTGCCAATCGATAGCTCATGCTACCACACACCGAAGAGGAAGAAGATATTATAGACACCACTTATGTTCCTGATCTGGAGAACTCCGAAAAAGCCATCGAAATGGCCACATTGCATCATCTTTCTCTTCAGGCCTATCACGGCTTAGGGGGACTAATGACTATTCGTTTTGTAGGCATAGTGGGAGAGATTAAAGTCCAGATTCTGTTAGATGGTTGCAGTTCAGATACTTTTGTACATCCACGGCTGGTTGATCATTTACAGCATCCAATTGAGCCCATTCGGGCATTTCGCGTCATGGTGGGAAACGAATAGTGGCTACTAGGACTTGGGATCTTCAGAGCATTACTTATCCGTATCTGCGGACATATCATCACTTTCCCTGCATGAGTCACGGCCATCGCAGGATTCGACGTGATTATTGGTGCTGATTGGTTGGCAACATTAGGTGCTCACGTAGTCGATTATAGTAATGCCATGATTAAATTCCTTTGTAATGGGGATTTTATCACATTAACTGGTCAAAGAAGTTCCACTACAGCTCCTGCTCAATACCATCATCTGCAAAGGCTACAAGTGACGGGGCCCATAAAAGATCTATACTATCTTCATTTGGTCGTTCACTCTGATGACCAACCTTTTGAATTATCGGCCTCAGTTCTAGACGACCTTCAACAGCTTTTGCTTCGTTTTCTAACAATATTTTCAACCCCTCACAAACTAACCCCACAAAGGAGTCACGACCACAAAATTATGCTGCAACCTGGAAGCGGGCCAGTTAAGGTTCGCCCTTATCATTATCCTTTTAGCCAGAAAACTGAAATCGAGAAGATGGTCCAAGAACTTTTGTAAGATGGTTTCATCCAACCAAGCACAAGTCCATTTTCGGCACCGGTGATCTTGGTGAAAAAGAAGGATGGCACCTGGTGGTTTTGTGCAGACTACCGAGCATTGAACACTGTTATTGTTAAGGATTCTTTTCCGATGCCTACTACAGATGAGTTGCTAGATGAATTAGGAGGTTTAACCTATTTTACCAAACTTGACCTCCATTCAGAATATCACCAGATCCTCATGCATCTGACAGACAGAGAGAAAATGGCATTCCAAACCCATCAAGGGCTATATGAATGGCTGGTTTTGCCATTCAGACTTACAAACGCCCCTGTAACCTTTCAAGCATTAATGAACATAGTCTTCCAGCCGTTCCTTCAAAAGTTTGTTCTCATCTTCTTCAATGATATACTAGTATATAGTGCTACATGGACGCAGCACTTGGAACATGTAGAGCTAGTATTAGCTCGTATGGAGGAACATCATTTATATGCCAAACTGTCGAAGTGTTCTTTTGGCAACACACAAGTAGATTATCTGGGGCATGTGGTCTCGGCCACGAAAGTCTCTATGGACTTGTCCAAGGTTCATGCTATTCAAAATTGGCTTAAGCCTGAAAATGTCACTCGACTCCGAGGCTTCCTTGGGCTTGCTAAGTACTATCGTTGTTTTATCCGTGGCTTTGCTCTCCTCGCCAGCCCACTCAATAAGCTGTTACACAAAGATGGCTTTATTTAGAATCCTGAGGCCCAACATGTATTTGACTCTTTGAAAACTACATTGGCTTAAGCTCCAGTGCTAACCCTTCCCGATTTCACCCAACCATTTGTGACAGAAACAAATGTTTCGCGTTCGGATATCGATGTGGTGTTAAGTCAAAACCAGCATCCTATCACTTTTTTTCCAAGCAATTGTCACCCCGTATGCAAGCCCAATATGCGTACGTGCGGGAGCTTTATGCAATCATTCAAGCAGTAGCCAAGTTTCGTCATTACCTTTTTGAGCATCCATTTATCATCTGTAAGACCAGGAAAGCTTAAAGCATCTTCATACACAGGTGCTACAAACTCCAGAGAAGGGAGCCTATTTGCCTAAGCTCTTGGGCTATAATTTTTTTATTGAATATCGCCTGGGTAAATCCAACTTAGCTGCAGATGCTTTATCGCAAGTTTCTTGCATAGTGCTCACTCGTATTTAGTCTGCTCTGTTCAACAAGGTCATATCGACCACTTGTCTCTCTCCTTATATTCAGTAGTTAATGTCACAGTTTATGAAGGAACCAATAAGAATGCCCGATTATTCAATGAACGACTCACTGCTATATTTTCGAGGACGTTTAGTTATCACTCACCAAGGCTCATTGTTGGTTGATCGAATCATTACTGAGTTTTATTCTTCTATATGGGGGGGTCATGTAGGTTCCTTATGAACATTCCACCGCTTAGCAACTCATTTCTATTGGCCCCATATGTGGCATGATATGGCCCATTTTATAAGACATTGTGAGGTCTGCCAAAAAGCTAAAACTTCTCAATTGGCCCCAGCAAGTTTGCTTCAATTGCTCCCAATTCCAGAGCAAATATGGGATGTAGTTGCTATGGATTTTATCACTACCTTGCCACCAGTACGTGGGTATTCGGTTATATTTGTCGTTATTGATCGTTTATCGAAATATGCACACTTTGCCCCTCTTTGAGCTACCTATACTAGCCAATAAGTTGCAGAAGTTTTTTTACATTATATGGTCCAATTACATGGAATGCCTTCCAGCATTATTTCAGATTGTGACAAGGCATTTACAAGTGTTTTTTGGTCCCATTTATGCAAACTCCATGGCACATAGTTACTTATGAGCTCCTCTTACCATCCCAAAACAGATGGCCAGTCAAAAGCTCTTAATAAGTGTTTAGAGATGTACCTCAGGTGTTTTGTGCATGAGAACCCTCGTTGCTAGCTCGACTTTCTACCATGGACAGAGTTTTGGTATAATACCTCTTTCCACACTGCTATCAGTATGACGCCATTCAAGGTCGTCTATGGCCTTAAGCCCCCAGCACTTGTTCGACATTATTCCTCCACGAACACTCTGGATGATTTACTTGACTCCCTGCAGTGAAGAGACATCATCCTTTAACAACTGAAGTTTCACTTATTAAAGGGCCAAGTTCAGATGAAACGAAATACTGATAAAGGCCATCGGGATGAACAGTTTCAACTTGGCGTCCTCATGTTGGTGAAATTACAGCCTTATCGGCAACACTCCATCGAGCTTCGGCCATCGTATTAGTCAAGTAGCATATCGTTTAGAACTTCCTGACTCTGTTCTGATCCATCCAGTGTTTCACATTTCTTTGTTGAAATGATTTTATGGTGCCATATCTACACCTTGCATTCCATTGCCACTTCAGACGAACTGGAGGGACCCATTATTCGACCATTGGAAATTTTGGACCATCGAGTGATCAAGATGAATGATCAGTGGACACCTCAGTACCTTATTCGCTGGGAGGGCTAACTTGATACTACATGGGAAACTCTTTTTGAAATCTAGCAGTGTTACCTCGATTTTGACCTTGAGGACAAGGTCCCACTCGCAGAGGGGGGTCAAGGTCCCACTCGCAGAGGGGGGTATTGTTACACACGTAAATAGCCATAGCCAACTGGCAGAGAGTGATGGCGTGAAGGGAATAGAAGCTTCTGAGGTTGAAAGAACATGTGAAGAAAGATGCAGCAGGCGGGGAAAGGAGACTCACGTGGAAGTTGCGAGATAATTAGCTCTAGGTTATAAATAGAGAGGGAATGCTGGGGATGGAATGGAAAAATATATTGTGGACCCACTCTTTCCTTTCTGTTATTCCGTTTTGTTTCCTCCCTCTTTCTCGATATTCTCTTTTTCATTTGTGAGCCTTCCTCTTTTTACGATTTGTAAATTTGTGATGTGACTACGTCATTGCCATTATAATAAGAGAATTATATATATATATCGAGATCTGTTTTATTAATCCATTACATATTTTTACAAATTAGAAATGTTCAAAGGTTCTATTTGATTTAGGTTTAGATGAAAATCAAATCACACTGAGTAAATCAATTTTACAAAATAAAGATCTTATTTAGTTTAGGTTATGAGGTTTGGTTTGATTCGATTTATGTTAATTTCCTTTTTGAAGTGATTTGATTATCTTTTGTTTTCTAGATATTCATATATATATATATATATATATATATAAAGGCTCTTGCTTTGTTAACTAAATGCAAAATTATTTAATTAATAATATATTTGTAAAATTTAATTATTAAATAGATACATTATAAATTAATAATCATATATTCATCTCTAATTATATTTTAAATCTTTTACGTAACTCACTATATAGAATTTTAAGAGAATCTAATCATTAATAATAAATTAATTATGTATTATATTATAAAAATTGGTATCTTTTACTTTTGAGTCATAGATTTGGTTCCCAACTAAATCAAATAGAAAAAATTGATTAAATCGGTTTTGACATATAAAAAATTACATTGAACTTTTTTTTTCAATTTTTTTTAATTTAATTTAATTTGATTTGATGCAATCCGTTTTGCTCACTTTTTAACACCCTTGTGTAATAGTGCAACTTAAGCCGTAACACGTAAAAAAGATTGTGTAATAGTGTAACTAAATGTAATATTTGTTTGATGTGGGCCAGCCCACGTCCTCTAGCCTTGGACATTGAAATATGGCAACAATTTGCTCCTTCATTATCAAAAGTATATGTGTATTGGGCCACTTTTTGTTGTTGATAAGTAGCTAATGGCTCTTTCACCTAGGATAATTATAATAATTAGAATAAATTTCACTTAATTTGAAAAAAAATTAGTAAAATTATATTTGATATTTATTTTAAGAAATTAATTAAAACAAGCATACATAGAATGATACCCAGCAAGCAATCAAAAGTACAAGAGTCAATGATGAAAACACATACACGCTCTTGGTTTCTTGACGAACAGTATAGCAATGCATGTAGATGAAAACAATGGTGGAAAAATTCGTTCTTTGCATCATCATTTCCACAAAAGCTTATTTGCTTCTTGGTTTTTTCAATAACCAGTAATAAAAAAGCCACCTTCGTATCTAAGAGCATATATGGGCAATGGCTTTCAGATGAAGAAACAAAGGCCACCTTTAAAACTCAGACACAGTCACCAACAAGGGAAGCTTCAAAGAACGAAAATGTGAAGATGGCAGCAACCAACAGAGAGAGGTGTCTCCTCCAACCACAGAGTGAAAAGGAACCAGCGAAAATGGCGCCAAAGCGAAGCATCATGTCTCAAGTGAAACGAGCTTGAAACGTGAGAGAAGATTTTAGATGGGGGGCCATCAAAACGCGGCGTTTGGAGCTCTCTTTTCATGCAAAAGTTGCTACAGAATTTCCACCACGAAATGCAGCGTTTAGCAACTAGAAAGAGCCGACGTGGCCCGATATGGGCGGCTAAGATCTGGCTTCATTTACATAGGAAAAAAAAAAAAACGCAAGAGTTGAATCAGTTGAAACACACGGTTTCATTAAGTTTCGATATGGGGGCGACGTGTCACATTGTGGGCTGCTGGATCAAATGGACGGTGGAGATTTGACTCACGGGGCGTCGCGGTATAAACAGAACTTGTTCTCATAGAAAGCACAAGGATTCACTTCGTCTACCAAATTATCTATAGATGAAAACAAAAGCCGTTCCCAATATAGACTTGTTGTAGCTTTGATTTAGCTAGCCTTGCGAGCACTGCGGCTATTGATTAATCAATCTTCAATTTCTTGGCGACACAGGAAGTCTGCCTTACGCAAGGCTGTCATGCATAATGATAGTGAGAAAGGGGCATCTCTTTTCCTAATAACGCAGCCTGAAGTTTTGGTGAAAGTTTGACTATCCCTACCTAATATGGTTAATACTACAGAGTTTAATTTATTAGAAGGTTAACTTCTTTTATTATACATCAGTTCAAAATCTGCAAAATAAATCTCCCACTAGGCTGTGCAGCAAAAACACATGTAAATAAAATGAGATATGTAAAAGAGTATAAAATAGGATAAAACAAATAAAATAAAATGACTTTTTTTTTTTATATTTAGGAGATGCAGCAAACGATATAACCCCCTTGCAGCAAAGATTAATGTTACAAAATTTAGATAAAATTACATTCATTATATTATATAAAATTTATTTTAAAAAATTTTAAAAATTAAAATTATCATTACAAATCTTCTTTATGATTAAATTTTAAAAAATTTATTATTAATTTTCAAAAATTTACTATAAAGTATAAAAAAATATTAAATTTTTTTATACATAGTAATAAATTCTTAAAACTGATTTAAAAATAACTTTAATTTTTAAAATTTTTTATTATTAATTTTATATAATATAGATCTTGATGCAATTTTTTTCAAAATTTATGTATTAAATATTTTTAATTGATTTATTGATAGATATTTAATCCCATTGAGAATTACACTTTTCTAAACAAAATATTTCTAATAATTTAAATGTGAAGTCACATCCAACGGATCATATGTAATTTAAGATACTGCCATATTAATGATAAGGCCTTGTGCCTTTTTGTTTAAAAAAAAAAATATTTTAAAAAATATTTAATATCACCTAAAAATCAAAGGAATATCAAGTTTTAACTTTAATAAGACTTATAAAATATTAATTATATTGATTTAAAAATAATTTTAAATATTAATATCAAAAAATTAAATATCTTAATATCTTATTATTAAAAAATATTTTTTAAAAATATAACAAGCTACCGATAATAAAACGTTAATTCGTACATATTTGATTTAACTTTTACTTTCTTCAAATTATAATTTTAACTAAAATAATAAAATATAACTTTTATATTTTGAGAATCTTCAATATATTTTCAAACACGAAATTCATCCCCTTGTATAGGAAATGGATAACAGTAACCAGTCACAACCTGTTTCTGCATCTTCATTCATCTGCATTTCAACAGGAAGGAATTCATACATACTACAACGTTGTAGCTCAAAACATGGAACTTAAATGCACTATACCTGTCCCTAATTCATTCACAATCCCCGCCATTTCTCACATCAATGACGGCAACATAGTATTAAAATGATTAACTTAAGAAGTTATATAAAGACAAACAATGCCTCCATAGTTAAACTCTGAGTAGATAGATGCTGAGCTCAGGGCCCCCATTACCGTCAGGATTCATCATATAGAAGGCTTCGGAGTCTTTAGACCCCACGACCCTCTCGAACTTGGCTCTCATATACATGAGCTCCCCCTCGGACCTACAAGCTTCATTCCCATTCCCACTCGCCGGCGCCGGCAACACCCCGGCGCCCATCGATATGGGCTCCACCGCCTTCAAAACCTTCCACTCCTCTTCTCCACATTCTCGCTTATTCGCGTAACCACATTTCCTCCCATTACAGTAAGTCCTCCAATGGGGTTCCTCTAGCAATTTCACTGTGTTATTATTATTATTATTATTACTCTTGGTTGTTGCCTCTGTCTTCTCTCTCTTCTTCTCACATTCCAAGGCGATTCGGACTAACCCGGAAGCCATCTCTCGGATTAACACGCTCGTGAGTGTGGCTAGCTCGACCAGGAACAACGGGTCCAACTTGGGGTTCGATTGGAGCGCGAAATGCACGTGTCCCCGACGGCGGCCGAAGAGGGTCCCGATTACGGGTCGGGTCGTACCCGAACCCGACTGGTAGAACGAGCGAGCCTTGGCAAAGAGAGTCAGAGTCAGAGCCGATTTGAGCTTGGTAATTGAGTGGGTTTTCTTTGGGATTTGATCGTGTTTCTCTTGGGAATGTGAGGAGGAGGAGGTGGTGGTGTTTAAGACTTCTTCGTCATCATCATCGTCGGCGTCGGCGTCGGCGTTCTTCTTCCAATGGAAGTATCTTCTCGAGAAGGAGAAGGAAGAGTCGTGGGGGGCTCTGGCGGTGACTGTGCTCATCTGGGAAAGCAAGAATAGACAGAGAAGAGGAGATTCTTCTTCTGGAAGGTGAGTGTGAGGGTGAGTATGAACATGCAGAAAGGGGTTGGGAATTTATGGAATTTGTTAGTGGGTGGGTGTGTGTGTGGGAGGGAATGGTTGATTTTATAGTTGGGTTCTTAAGTCTAATACATGGGTTTTTGTCAGGCGTTGTGAGAGTCAAGGACAGGCAAGAGAGGAAGAGAATGCTGACAAATGGATGGTCATCAGTCCCACCTACTTTCGAGTACAAGGAATTGCAGCTTTTGAGGGCTCAAGAATCAGATGTAAAACCATACTGCTCTTGCGTGGGTGAAAATTAGGTAACTCCATTAATCATTCTGAAATAAATTAAGAATGAAAATTCAAACTTTCCGAGATAGAGCGTGAGTGAAAATGTGAAAGGAGAGAGAGAGAGGAGACAAGCTTTGATATGGTTTCTTAAAAGGAGCAGAAAAATAAGACCTGCGTGCGTGGGAGTGAAAGAGTATTGGAAATAGTGAGTGAAGGAGTGAGGGACACACCAAATGATACCCAGCAGTACCACAGCACCACACGGCCTTACTTTACTTTCTTCTTTCATGCTCCAACCACTCTCACAGTCCAATCCAATCCAATCAACATTCGTGCGTACGCTTACTAGCTTCCATTGTGTTTTGGGTTTCTCCTAATTTTATTTTATTTTTTTATTTTTTAAAATAGAAAATGTATTTTTCCTTAATTATTTATTTTTATTTTTAAATTTAAAAGTGCATTATTTAATCTTTAAGATTATTTTATTAGTTAGTCTCTAAAATTTGTATGTTTATCTTGTTTTTTTATTTATGGGAGAAATGATGAATATTGAATCAAATTTTTTTAAAAAAATTCAATTACTTATTTCCAAGATTTAATAATTAAATAATTAGGGCATATAGTTGTTAAAAATAAAAGTAAATTTTTAAAAATCTCTTCTTCTTATTTATTGGATTGTAAATGATTAGACTCTTGGTTTAGAGTAAGGGAAAAATAAAAAATTAATAATATAAGGGAAAGCAAAAGAAGTAAGAAGGAAAATGAATGAATTATTTTTCATTTTTATTTAGTATAATTAAAAAAAAAGAAGAGACGTCTTTCTTCTTTCATTTAGATTAATTAAAAAAATTACAACTAAATAATATGTTAAATTATTTTATTATTCTTCATATATAATATGATCTTATCTCTATTCATTTATATTAATATAAATATATATTATTTGTCTTGATTTATATATTTTTTATTTTTATTTATAATTTTCTTTTATATTTTTATTTTAAAAAATAATTTTATATAATTTCCTGTCCAAACAATACATTCCTTAAATTTTTATGATTAATGGGTGATAACATCAGCAACAAATAGAACACGTATCATTTTTCTCCCTTCCTTTTCTTTCCAACAATCAACAAATAATTAAATTAACAGTGCACAAACAGTGTAAGTCTTACATGTTTCTTTTTTTGTTCTTCCCTTCCCAATATTTTCTTTTCATTTTGATTTATGCAAATCATATAAAGAATAGATAGTCTTCATCTATTATTTCTTTTCCTTTATTTCCATTTCACCAGCACTCTTTTCCTTTATTAATATCAATATCAGTATATATATATATATATATATATATATTAAAGGAATATTTGTTTTTATTATAGAATTATTGTTCTATAACTATTTATTGATGCAATAGTTTTTTTTACTGGAATTTTTTCTTTTCATTTTAAAATTTTTTTTCTCAAATTCCATGACAGGACTCACCCATTCTAATTTATTGGTATATTTTATCACTCAAAAAATAAGTATATTAGTAATATTAAAATCGTATTTAAAATTAAAAAATTGTAGTTTTCATTAAAGAAAAACTAAATTTAAAAAGCAAATATATAAATTAAATAAATAATAAATAATTTTTTTTTATAATGAGTTTAAATTATAAGTATTTTCAAGACTAAATAAGATCAAAATTACTTTTAAAATTATTAGAATTTTTTTTAAAACTTGTTTAAAAAGAGTGATGCTACTTTCCGAATGTCTAAAGTCAATGTATATAATATTAAAACACACACATCAGCATGCTCTTAACATATTGGCACAAAAGAATCCTAAGACACATCAATTGTATGAACTAATTAATTACTTTGGGAAGACTAATACTAAAACTGAAAATTGACGGGCAACAAACTATCTATCTAGCAAACACATTTTAAAAACAATTTAATTTCTCAAACCTGCAAAGCCAACTCAATTGCACTCTGTTTTGGTGGTTAACAGCTCAATCAGCTAAAAAGCAAGTGTCCAAAAGTCCATACCTTAGAGTCATAGACACATAGCTTTAATGGCATTGAGCCAATAAACAACTTCTTCCTACGACTATGATAAGATTGTTCCAGGTGTATAGGGTGGCTTGCCCTTCATATATATATATATATATATTATATATATATATATATATTCAATTATATTTATGATCCCTGTGCAATCCATGAAGATTCAATGCGGCTCGCTACCTTTCGCCGTCCCATATTAAAAATATTAATATTGTAAAATTTTTTTAATTTAATTTTTTAAAAATAAAATCTCTTAATCCGATTCTCCAATCATTTATTTTTATTAAAACAATTTATTTAAAAAGTATTTATAACTTTTTAATAAATTAAAATTTAATTCAGATGCAAAAATAATCTCCTTGATTAAGTTTATGTCTTTAATTAATGACTATTTAGGATTTTATTTTTGTTCAATAAAAATATTATTTGATTGAAAAATTTTGTCGGAGGAACTAAATTAACAAGGTTTCATCAATTGAGGATTAAATTAAGATAAAGGTTATTTTTAAATAATTTAATGATTAATTTATTCTAAAGAATTGTCCTATTAAAGTATTTAATCTTTTCATTATTTATTTTAAATTAATTTTATTTTTAACCATAAAAGTATATTTCACAATAAAATGTTTCATAAAATGATATTAACTATATATACTTTTCATTTTTTTTCTGGGGAGAGGGAGGAGACGATACAACAAACATAAACATATAGATAATACAAAGATTATAATTTTTTTTATTAAAGTTCACCTTATTTCCCATCGACTTTTAATATCCATACTTGAACATATAAGAAAACTTTTTCTTTAACTTGGCCCCAAAAAAAAAAAAGAAATTGATTATTTCATTTCATTATTTTGTATAATAATAATAATAATTTGGAAAAATAATTAAAAATAAAATTTGACAAATTTTGTACCATAATACTTATTAGTAATTAATCTATTTTTATGAGTAAGATAATGGGAATACAAAAACCTAAATGTAGAATATCTCAAGAATTAGCCAACATTTTTTGGGTATTATTTTAGTGTCAGGCATTTGATTGCTTGTAATGTCAAAATATTTTTTTATAAAATTTTATATAATATTTATATAATTATTATTTATTATTCAATAATATTTATCTTTTTTATTTAAATTAAAATAAAAGTAAAAAAATTTTTAATCTATGAAATTATTATTTTTATTTCTTTTTATCACTGTGGATGAAATCTAGTTGACACTTAACAGGCCCACCGCTTTGGATAGCATTATTTTCCTGCATTGATGTTTTATATGAAGAGGGATCAAACTAACCTTTGGTTTAAAATTTAAAAATAAGCCAAATTCAATCTTACTAATTATAATTTCCTTTCATATGAAAATTATAATATATTAATATATTATATATTTTTAGTATCAATGGCATTGATCATAAGTCATGAATAATGCTATGCCTTAAATTATGTGTCACTATTTTTTATTTTTCACTTTAAATCTCTTTTTTATTTGAAAAAAAAAATTACATAGGATACCGTGTAATTGCATGAAACTCGAAACTAGTTATATATGATTTACTTTATTTCGTACCATCTTGTAAACTAGATATTTAGGATTTATTTTTGTATAAAAAGATAAAAAAGTATATAAACATAAACTGTCTTATAATATATTGAAATTGGACTAGCTGGGCCAATTTGTAAAGTATTAACCCAAGCCCAACTTTATTTTATAAAAATTTGTGCAAATGACTTTCGGGCCTAATGGACAAGTTGAGGCACATACATTTACATGTGGTATTTGAGTATTGATGAAGTTACATTTGATACCTTTATTCTTTTAAAAAATATATTTAGTTTTTAATATTTATATATATATTGTAAAAAATTTATTATATTTATTTTTTTGTCAAAAATATTATTTTTTATACAATAGAGGACTATACTTTTATCCTTAATATTAGAGTAAAGACAATAAAGTTAATGTGAAATTTCTACATGAGAATGTGATTTTATTTTTAATATAACAGCAAAGATAATTAAGTAATTTTATTTTTGAAATAAATATATACTATATAAAAATTTAATTTTATTAACAAAAAATATATTTAAGGGAATGAATATAATGTATTTCTAACATTATATATTAGTTGTTTTCCCAATGTGCATGACATACTTCTATCGTAATATTTGATTAAATATGCTTGATTGTTGAACGTGAGCAAAAAAATATTATTTTGAGCTACTCTTATTCCATATAAATGTGCTTACATAAAATTACAAATATCTCACAAAAATAGTTACGATAACAATTATATAAATATAAATTATCTACTCACAACAAGACTGAATATATTGAGTGGTGTTCAAATTTGGTGCCAGAAATTTTATATGAAAACTAATGGAAAGGTCTTTTGTAACCCTTCCCTTTAGATTTAATGAAAATTTCTATTAGAATATTCAAATTGAGTTTACTAAAAGTGTGATAGGAAAAGCTAATCTTATAAAAGCATAACTAATAAAGTAAGAAAGGATCACACAAACATATAAAATTGGTATGATACATTATTCAATAGTGCATCTTATTAGCCCAATATTATTATGTAAAAGTTTTCGAGTTACATCTAGTTAGTTAAAATATTATTTAAGTTGAAGTCACAAAGCCGCTATATATATGACAAAATGTGGCTTTATGATTTCTATACTATCTACTTTTATAGATTCATTTAGCGAGATGAATTTGGTGGTAGTGGAGGCATCTAAGGTGAGATTGGTAGGTCAATCGACTTGTTGTTCTCAGTGACTATATTGGTGTACATTAGACCAAACTCTGGGATATCCACATAAACCCACTCAATTAGAACAACTAGCTGATAACTTTAATGATAATAAAAGTTATGGTTTTGTCATAATTAAAAAAGGGAGATCGTTAGCCTAAGGTTGTCTAGGTATATAACTTTGATGATAATAAAAGCCAAGATCAATTCATGTAATAGCTCATTTTCTATTAGCTTGTGCCCATTGTCTTTATTATCTAAAAAGAAAATCATTAATTTACATTCGACAAATTTTGTATCACTTTTGTTTAGACAAAGTTTAAATATAGTATAACAACTTTATTATTATTATTATTTGCCTCTCTTTCTTCTACAATTATCTTTATCACAAAAAAAAAGATAATCTTTCTCTAACATGTGAAATGAGTATTTAATAGCATTTACAAAGATTATACAAAATGGATTGCTTAAAAAGAACTACTTATGCTACCAATTGTTGCAAAAGATGAAAGCTTGTGAAAGTTGGTAGCATGCGTCTTTTGCTTTAGCAAAAAGCCACTGCTACCATTATTTCATCTCTAATGGTTAAGAGTCACTAAAAATCTATAAATACACAGAAAACCTAAGTGTAAATGTAAAACAATTTTTAGAAAGTCTTTGTGAGCATTGTGTTAAAAGAGAATATCCATACTCTGAAAAAACATTTAGTCTCTGATATATCACCTTATAAGAAGCAATGTTGAGCATAAAGTAAACCCAGTTTAAAAGGAAAATCGTCTTTTAGATAACTATTTGTAAATCTTTGGGTACAAGATGTAGTTGAAGGTGAGTTATAAAAAACTTGTTGCTTCCTTGGAGTGTACACGCAAGTATATGCATCATAAAAATAATATAGTAATAAGAAAAGATTGTTCCCTCGAGAATTTGATATTAAAATTTGTCAAGTACTAAAATTTATATTCTAATTTAAATTAAGCGGATCAATTTTAAGTGTCGGTATTAAAAAGAAATAATTATGGATTATAAACTATACAGAGTTTAAGGTTAGTATGTGAATTTTTCGGTGAATATTAACATCTATGATGATTAGTCCCTCTTGTATTTCATAACAATTTGCTCAACATTCAGTACTTTTGCTCTCAATGGTGATACATGTTGATCTAGGATTCACTTGTTTCTACAAGTATTTTTTTCAAATATCATATAGAGTTATCTAATCAATTTCATAATTCCTTATGAAACCAATTAAGATTAAATTGTTAACATAATATCTAATTGGATCATGTGAAGTTAATGAGTATATTCCTATCTCATCATTAGCTAAACCTCCACCTTCCATAGTAAGTTTCAAGTACTCACACTACTCAACTCTTGATCTAACCTCCTTTTCCCTTTCCTAAGTTTAAGCAAAGTATCAAATCAATCTAATTGTTAGCCAATCAATTAGAAAGCATGAAGCATAGAGTTGAATGAACAGATAATAACCATTGATTGCAAAGTTAGAATGAGGAACAACCACTAATTCATATAAGATTTTATAATAATCCTAGATTAGAGAGTTTAGTTATACATATTCGTGATATTCAAAGACAAAGTTGAAGTAAAAGTCAGATACATCAAGATAAATGAGAAGAACAAAAGAAGGAAAGAAGAAAGTCAGAAATGGAGATGATTTCAACTTCAATCTTCAATCCCTAGCTTCCCTCTACTTCAAGATGCCTTCATAGTTTCTCTTTAGCCTCCACACACTTGGAACAAGCAAAAACTAACCTAGAATGACAGCTCTCTTCGTATCCCAGGCTATATAAAGCAAGAAACCCTAAAAAACTCGCTAAGGAAAACATTGCGTTTAGCTAACACAAATTGAGCCGTGACTCAGATAAGTCATGTCGCGGCGAACTTAGGTACTGGATCACTTTTGCGCTGTGACTTGGACATTCACGTTGCGATGAGATTGCCTATTAGATGGGATTTGCACGTTTTGGGCCGTGGTGCAACTTATCGAGCTGTGAGGAATTTTGCTTTTGTGTGGTTTCATGTCGCGGCCTGGCTCTTTCCTCGCCGTGGCATTTAATGCCTCACTTCGCACTGCGGCTTAACACATCTTTGCTATGGAGAAGTTAGCTTCTGAGTAAAGCTTCGTTGTGGCAATATTAAGATGCACTATGGCGCATATTACCTAACAACATTTTTCACCATTTTCCTTCATTTCAATCGCGACTTGATGAATTTTGGCTCAGTAAACTTCCAAAAAGTTGCAGAAGCCAACACTCTGAAGCCTCTTTTGCACGAGAACGCTCAATCCTCTCTTAAACATGCATTTTACAATAAGAGCAAAGTGTGATTAGTTCATGCTATACTCAAAATTAAAATAAAAACTATAATTTCTTACGTAAAAATTGAGTATGGAGCTATTCATCTTAAATATGTTTATTTTATCTATAAAAGTATTATTTATCCTATAATTAGAGGCTAAAATTACCTTTACTAAGAGAACATATGCATAATAACATGAATAGTTGAGAATTATCAAAACTCTAGTTAAGTTTAAGATAAGCTTGTAAAACTTATATTAGTGGTGAGTATGTAAAACCATTTTTTTTTTGTAATATTTTCAAATTAGGTGAAGAAAAATCCCTTAAAATTTCAAGAGATTGGACATAAGTCTAATAAATCAAGATAAAGTTGGTAATATGTTTATTCACCCCCATTTAAGTATATTTATCAATTGTATTATATCATGATTAAAAAAAAAATTGACATATGAATATATCCGTATTAATTACTTCATAGAATGTATGTGAGTGTACCTGGTAAGCAAATGATACAAAAACAAAAATAAAATGAGGTTAGAACCAGTTGCAGTTGAGGGAAACAGTGCCATAGTCATGAACTACGAGAGCTGGTGATAGTCGTTGAGCTAATAAGAACTATAAGACCCATGAGGAGGTAGCCATTGGATGCCATAAATGAGTTAGGTTCGCACATGCGATAGCTTTGTGTTAGCCTCTAATTACATAGAAAGGGCTATATATTACGCGAAATGATAATAAATAAGCTGAGTGTTGTAAACAGTTAGGACCAACCACAGTTACATTTTTGGTACATATACCTGTCGCCTTTCAAATTTTAGTTGGATTTGATCGCGTTCATTTTAGTGGTTGTGGTTTCGTGTGCTTTATGGGCTTGTGTTGGCAAACCATTTTCATAATAAATCCAAATTTCGAGTTTGTTAAGTATATGATGGACTTCATCAATTTGTGATCAGCATGGTGAAATTTTTCTTTCAGTGGAAGTTCAACAGCGAGTTTAGGAGAAACATTACAAGACATTGGGCCATTTGTTTTATTTCTACTATCTTGTTAAACCAAATAGATTTTTAAAAATTAGACAAAATATACCATTTGAGGGAGAATAACATTTAAGCAATTTTAGATTATTAGTTAATAGTCATGTGACTATTTATTTATGTTATGTAAATTAGTATATTAAATAATTGTGACTTAGTCTATAATATGAGAAATTATTTTAATTGGAAAAAATAATTAAGAGATTTTATTTTTTAAGGACTAAATTTAAAAAAAAAATTTATTAAAAATTAAATCATTCATTTATTTTATTTATTACTGTAAATGTATCTCCATAACAGGCTACACAATGATAATGATATGAACTTAGCTTAAATGGACGAGGCAAATTATAGCTAAGGTATTAAGTTTTTAGGAGAAATTATATTTATTAATATTGAGTTTTGTCCTCAATTGTAATTTATCTCACTCTAATTAATTAATTTTTGGATTGAATCTTTGATTTGTTTGTTCCACTACAAAAATCCATTATATATTATCTAAATTAGACATTATTTCTAATTGATTGAACACTATATGCTTATCATGAGGGTGAAATTACATTTACCCACCTTAATTTTTGCCTTCAACTATTTTCCCCTAATCAATTAATTGCAATAAAGTAGACAAATGAGTTGGTTAATTGCATAACTAAATCGATTAGGAAAAAAAACTTGTGACTAGATGCAAATATCAATATAAGTAGTAAGTGCATTCTTCTCTTAATTGTTTTTTTTCTTTTAATAAACACTTCTAATTTGATAAAATTGTTTTAGATCAGGTAAACTATTCTTTAAAAAATTATATTCCTCTCTCCTTAAACCAAGAGATGAGCTACACTAATTACTTTCAATGCACCAAAATATAAGCTACATACAATTGCACCTATGTTAACCAAAATATCTTTATATCTTAATACACATAAGCATTGTAATGAAATTTTATACTAAACTAAAATTTGTGATTTTCAATGCAAAATAACTAACATTGAAATAAATGTCTTAAAATATTATATATATTTTTAATAAAAGAAACTATTTTTATTCTTGATAATATTTTGATCATTTTTTTAATTTAAAAATGTGAGTAATTATTTTTAAATAAAAAAGTGGTGTAATTTCATGTTTCTTAGAAAAAAAATCTTCTAAATGTAATAATAGTGTTAATTGAGTCAACTAGAGCTCAGTCGAACAGGTTAGCAACTGCTTTATATTAAAAAAAATTATAAATAAATATCTAGAATTAAAAAAAATTATTCTATAAAACTTATTACAATTATTTTAGGATAAATTATGATAGACTTTAGCTAAAACTAATGATACTTAATAGTATTAAGTTTTTAAAAATGATTTTCTTTTATTCTAAGTTGTTATTTGTAATTCTTCTCTTATATTAAAGACCATACCCCTCCATGTCACGCACTCAGATGGATGGCGATTAGGACCTTCCAAGTTGGCTAGCATTAAAGGTCCAACTACTCTACATTGGTCAAGAAGTAGGTCTAATTACTCACAGTTGAAAAACTAATCCTCTACTGATTTATGCCATGAGTTTGAATTGTTTGAATTAAATTTAAATGATTTAGATTTGTTTGTTATTTTTAAAAATAAAATATAAAATAAAAAGAGTTTTTGAATTAAAATATCATTCAAATTTAATTTAAACTATTCAAATTCACAATAGCACAAACAAGGGCAGCCAGTCTTTAAGTTTACTGATGAAATTACATCCCAAGAAATTCAAGGTCAGTGATTCATAAGAACTCTAGAGAGTTCACCTACAAAAAAAAAAAAAAAGAATTAGAGAGTTGGACAAAACTGATAATTGGTTTTGATTTCAATAATTCCATGGGGCGTCAATTGATTAAACGTCTTAACCAAGGCCCAAATGTGATCCTCATACTTTAGGAGTGTTCAAAAATTTGGTTTGGTTTGGTTTTGAGTCAAAATCAAATCGAACCAATTTAATCAGTTTAGCATTTTGTTAGACTTTATTGATTTTAAATTCTAATTAGTTTGATTTAGTTTTTGTTCGGTTTGATTTAGCTTTTTTGTCTAACAAAATTTCATAAATTCACAAAAAAGCTTTAAAAAATGAGAAAAAAAATAAGAGCAATATCTTATAATGAAATAATATAAACAATTTGTATTTTTCTTGAACCATATAAAAAATGTAATTTTGATACAAGTTTAATTGATAAAAGATCCTATTAATCTAAAAAAAATATTAAATTTGAATTAGTTGCAAATTTAATTATTCGATTCAGTTTGGTCCAAATATGAAAAAATCAAAACTAAACCGATTTAATTGGTTCTAAAATCACAAAAATCAAATCAAACCAATTTATAATCAGTTTTATTCAATTTTCAGCGATTTGGTTTGGTTTGGTTTAATTGGTTTGATTCGGTTTTATTTCCCCTTATTCATACTAAAGGAGTCATACTTGAAATTATATTTCATTTTGAATAATTTTTAGAAGAATTAATTCATACAAGCTGACAAAAAACCTTGCAAATGTATGGCTAGAAAAAGCTAGAAATAATCATACAAATTTTTAAAAGATACTAATAGCTCAGCTTGTGGATCCTCTGAATTTGTGTCTCTCTGGAGTGCGGTGAGGTCTCTCACATTTCATTTTTTTTTAATTATTTTTTAATATAATTTTTTTTTTAAAGGACAAATTTAATTTGTAAGTAATTTCACCAACTTCACATAAATATAATTTCAGAAGATCTCAGTCCAAGAGTAATCTAGATTCTTTTGCAGTAACTGCCCTGCATATTTTACAGTCATTGAAAGAACAATATAGGGTTAAGGGGAAAGAAATAGGGTTAAGGTTCCATACAAGTAAGAGTGATTACTTTTTTTTTTTTTTTTCTCTCAGTATATGCACAATGTAATTAAGGATCATGGGGTGTGTAAGAGATTGGCAGTTTAAACTGAAATTATTACACCCACCAGAAATAATTATTACGCACCAAAGGGTGTAAATAAAACTGATTTTTTTTAGCAGAATATGTTTTAAAAAACATGGAAGTGGCAGAATGAAATGCTACTTGGACAATGCGGTCCCATATTGATAGTCTATCGCGTGCTTTTACACTGCCATCTGTTGGAGATTCCATCATCTTAGCATTCAAGACTCATTATTGCCATTCACAAGAAAACCAAAGCCATGACATTTACTTCTGTGGACATGCTTCTCAAGCGATTGACCATTGTTTAAGCCTTTCGAAGCTGAGAATGAATTTTACTGGTTTAAATTCGCCATTCCATATACATAGAGAGCACTGTTTCTCCGGGGGAATAATCCTATAACTTTACTGTACCCCTTCAACTCCAAACAATTATCTTATTATAACATATTTACGTACCCTCCTTTATCCTATGTTGGACTATTATCACTTTTTTTTAATGCTACACTGAACCAAAGGTTTTTTTTTTTTCTTTTTAAATCCATATTGTAAGTTCTATTACTAAGGCTTTCTTTACAAATTTTACTGCTGTATTTCCATTTATAATACATGATCTACTGAAACAATCACATACATTCCATTTAACGGACAGATTGTTCACTATATAGCATATTTATCTAAGACATACGTTCTTCATAGCACCAACTCCAATATGGCAAAATCTTAATCTATTACTCTCCAACAATTTCCATATCTAACTATCACTGCTCTATATAATTTCATTTTTTTTATAATTATACCATTTCATAGAATTACAACTACATTATTCATTCAAATAATAACCTTCCTTGATATTCAATGCAAGAGAAATTTTCTGAAAAATACTTTTTCATCACATGCATTACACGAGTTGTGACCTAGTTAGTGTCAAATAGAACATAGAAATTAATAAAATTATTCATTTAATAAATATATATTTTTAATTTTCTTTTTTTTTTGGGTGAGTAATATCTCTATTTTTCAAATCATATATAGTGCTATTTATATCTTAATTTATTACTGATGAAAACATTTTTTTAATTAATTTTTGAGTGAAATATTATCATCGCAAAACATGATGGAGATCTATTGATCTCAAAATAATAAAACTCTACAATCTTAACTCAAGAGTTTAACAACACAACAGATGAGGGTTCATTAATTAGCGACCAGCTAGAATTTAGGACATTTTTACCTCTTATGGAGCTGAGTAGTATCCATGTACAGTAGCTAAGGGAAGGAATCTTAGAAAAGAAGAATTAAAGGAGAGAGAAGGTAAAGAAAAAGATGATTAAATGATAATTTTCTTTCTTTTATTTTAACCCGAAAAAACTTCCTATTAAAACAATATTTCTTAATCGGAAGAATTTCAAAATATAAAGGTACGTGGAAGGACTTTGAAAGATTTTAGAAGTTTAGTTATCATTCATTACCCTTCACTCTTTTAAGAGTAACTCTAAAACAGCTTTTCGTTATCTTCCATTATTGCCGATTAAAACACACCCAGATTGACAATAACACACTCGATTCACTTTTTCACCTCTAAAAGATGTATTTTATTGTTCCCCACAAAAATGGAATCTAGGTTTCGTTGGGTACGTAGATTCGTATGAGCCTGTTTAATATATACAAAGTTAAGTATAAAAATAAAAATAAAAAATAAAATAGTAATTTTAGAAATAAAAAAATAAATTTAATGCCCCTATTTTTAATAATTAAGTAATAATTAATAGATAATACTAAATAATGATTAAAAGGGCAAAATAGATTTTTTATATCATTTTTCTTTTCCAATTCCTTTCCCATTGCCCTACCAAACATGCCTATGATAATGGAAATGGAAATAGAAATAGAAAGATGAATAGAATGTAATAGAAAAAATTATGTTTAGTAAGAATAAAAAAAAAAAGTTATATCTGATTATTTAATTTGATGAAAGTAAAATAGAATGAAAAATAAAGAGAATAAAAAAACTAAAATGCCCTTACCCAAAATCATTTCCTTCTACTTCACCAATGTAGCACTATATATGTGTATATTAATTTTTGCAATAAGTCTCTTAATGAAATTATTAAACAAAATATTTTTATAATTTTATAATCTATATTACATATTTATATTTTTATAATAAAATAATTTTAATTCTTCTTATATTAATAATTTTTTTAAAAATATTTATAAATTATTATTTTAATATAATAAAAATAATTGTTTATATTAAAATTTTATAGATATTATTTTAGTATATATTAATTGATTTAAATATAATATATAATTATAATAATTATTTTTTATTATATTTATATGTTATATAATATATTAGTATATATTATAATATTATATATATTTTAATATATAAATAATATATATTAAAAATTATAATCTATATATATATATGTGTGTGTGTGTGGGGGCAACG
This sequence comes from Erythrophleum fordii, assembly GCA_032878935.1. Lineage (NCBI taxonomy): Eukaryota > Viridiplantae > Streptophyta > Magnoliopsida > Fabales > Fabaceae > Erythrophleum > Erythrophleum fordii. The sequence continues at coordinate 8,168,959 of JAVQMF010000029.1, forward strand.
TAGTCCCCCCCTCATAGCCATTGATTGATTGGCTGTTAGTGATTTTTTTTTTTATTTTTAATATTTATTATATATATAATTTATTAATTTTAATATTAAAAAATATGTCATTTATTTCTTAAAATATATTTATTATTACTTAATTTTATAATAAATATTTTAATATTTTTATTTATTATTATTTTTAAAGTAATGTTATTTTTTAATTTATAAAATAAATAATTAAAAAATAATAAATTTATATATTATAACATTATTCATATTTTATATATATATATATATATATATATATAAATAAATATAACATATATGTATATATATATATATAAAATATTATCGTATAAATATGCATACAAATATAGTGATGTGAGGCCAATAAAATCGAAGAATTTATTGACTAACATTTGGTTAGACAATTTTAACTGCATTGTAATATATTTTTTAATTTATATAAATTATTATTTTAATATTAAATATTATTAATTTTGTAATTAATTTAAAAAAATAGTAAAATAATTTTTTTACTTGATAATCAGTTAAAAATTAATAAAATAATAATCTTTTAATTAAAAAAATAAAACCATAATTTTTCTTAATCTTAGAATCTTTGTTAATAAAATATTATATAATAATCAAAAGTAATATCTAAAAATTTTTTATTTTAAAAAAATATATAAACTAACAATTTAAAAAATAAAACTATAATATATGATATAAATAGGAGGGGTAAAAATATCATTCTGTATTTATTTGAAAAATACTACACAAATATCGTACAGAAACCAAAGGAAAATGCACAGTTCCGTTTTCGTCTTCAATTTTTGTAGCCAAACGTGTTTTACACAGATTATATTTCATTTTTCATTTTTTTTCCATCGTACCAAACGGGCCTAGATAACCAATCTTGCTTGTCTTCAACGATTATATCTCACACCCACCATATTTTGTTTAAAGGAGATACCATGCGTGCATGCAAAGGAATAGTGAGGTTCAATCAAGGGCAGGCCATAATTGAAACTTGCCCAAAGCAACCACAAAATCTGTGTGTCATAGTGATGTCTAGTCTATTTTGAATCTAAGTACAAAGCTCTGTTCGTGCCAACTTAGCAGTGACTCACACTGCATCGTACTAGGACTTTTTTTTTTTTTTTCAAGTGATTTTTCCCAGTAGGTGAAGTCACTTTATTTTTCTTTTATTTTCTTTTCTCTTGGATTCTGACTTTCTTCTTCTTTTTAAAGATTTCGGGTGTAATTTCACCGCTGGAAACTATTTTTTTTTTTTTTTTCTGGTTCAGAGAGACTTAACTCCTATATTTATATATAAAAGTTTGGCGTCATATTAGATTAGAGGGAGCAAAGAAAAATTTAGCAGATTATTCAACTCTCTCTCTCTCTCTCTCTCTCTCTATATATATATATGTATGTATATATTGGAATAGAATATGTAGAATTAGCTCCTTAAAACTTTGGAATAATTTCTTGTCCAGGAAAGCATTTAATCAAGAGACCTGTAATCTGAGTGGTGAACAATCTTTTAGCTGATAGCGAAAATTTAAGCAAAACTAGCATGTGAGTGGAATTTTAGCATAGACTGTCATAATGAAGTTAGTAATATATGAAATATAAATTGAGAAAGGATTATTAGGTCAAGGGATGGTTGACCATATTTATAGATCAGTTGGTCAATGAGTTCGTATTAAAGTCTTTTAAGGTGTTAAGCTTGCGACAGTTTTAAGAGCATATTCGTGAGATACAATAAGAATCTCACAGATGCTTACATTGAGTGACTGTCCGAATAATTCTTTGTGAGATAGAATTCAAAATAAGATTGAGTGATGAGGCTTATACATCTATAAATTTTGGTTCGCTCAAATTCTATATCATCAGTCAACCCTCTATTCTCAAAGCTGTAACTAGGGCCATTATGACTTGACAATTACTGGGATCAGTTTCTTTTAACAATTCAACACATGTATGAGTACTATTTCTAATTTTAGCTTAAGACATATGATAGGACTGATAAGGGTCCACTTTGGCATGCATGCCCACCCTTTGGTGCAATACTGCAGCGCCCTTCTTTTGTCCTTAGCATGGATACCCCTTTCAATTCCTTCACACTTTCAATAATGCAATCTTAAATAAATGGACATACTTAGTTGTTTATAGAGTCTATGAAAGCTCAACTTTTTATCGTACAGCCCTAATTAATTGCTTGCCTTCCACTACCAGTTGTGCTAGGGTATGAACAAGAGGTAGTTTGTCACTAGATGAAGAAAAAGAAAGTGGAGTTTTGCATACTTGTCTGCATAGCACGAAGCCACGAAATTGGTGCACCAAATGACTCTAGACAAAGCTAAGCTCATGATAATGACCAAACCCACTATAAGTCTTCAATTTGTACATCCCACTTTGTGTCAAATCTTTTTTGAAGAATCATTTAGGTTTTGAAGAATATTTTCTAAGCAAAAATCTTTTAAATTTGAAGTGTGTACAAGATACAAATTCATCAAATTTTGCATTGAAACAGGCTGATGTCATCAATCACTTCAGTTTAAAGATTTAAATTTTTAAATGAAAAATAAAAAATAATTGTATTATAATCTCTAAACACTTCATTTAAAAGTTCAAATTTCTAAATGCTAGTAGGCCCATAAATAGTTTTGTTATAATATACAAAATGCCCATCAGTACAAAATTATTTTGAACTTGTTGAAGTTTTGACAAAATACAAACTGACCAAAGTTTGTGCTGAAATTGATAATTTGTCAATGAGTACTTAAACTAAAAAAAATTTAAACTTTTGAATCAAAATTTATGAATAATTTTATTATATTCCCTCATACTTTCCTTGTAAAACATATTGAAGAAGCAGCAATTATTCTGGCCACAATGAAGCTTTTGACAATGAAAATTTCGGACCCGGGTTTCTGCTACCTTTGCAAATTATGCAGAAGGGATGGCCATAGATGTATTGCTATGTGTAGAAGATTATGGTAATCTAATGTAGCGATCCGAGAAGAATCCTCTCATATCTTTGAAGGACCATACTAATATTGAAGTACTACCGTAACGCAAGTTGCTGCAAAATGACAATGATGGTGTCTCTCTGGACCAGACTATCTCTGGACCAGACTAATGTCTGTGTCCACTTTCAAGGTCTGAAAATTTTTTCCATTAACTTTAATGGGACAAACTTTTCTGCTATTCATGAGTTCGGAGACATGATACTTTATGTCCACTCCTTTTTTACCCTATCCCTTTTCCTTCACAAAAAATGAAAGGAATTAGAAACGAAAATAAAAATCAGTTGGTCAACATCTATATCAATGTTGTATCAGACTAAGCAAAATATGCAAATAATTTATTGAATCACAAAATTAAAACACATAATTGTTGTGTGGATGTCGTTTTGCTGCCAAGTAATATTTGGGGCTGCTAGTTTAGAGTCATAAATTATAACTATCCAGATTCCAAGATGATATCTGAATAATTAAGGTATGATCTGAATAATTAAGGTATACTTGATCAAGTTCTTGAAAAAATTATATAATAACTATTTTAAATTATAACCTGAATTTTATTTGAACTTTAAACGTAATATTTTGTTTCACTAAATTATCACAAAGGGTAAAAATATTATATTGCAGTTAAAATTGACGTAACCACGTGATTTTGGGAGAAAGGGAAGTCATATGTTGTGCAATATGGGAGAAATTGTAAAAGATGATAGAGATATAAGGTGCCATGAGATAAATTATGTAGTATATAAATGTTAATTTTAACTGATATGTAATATTTTTGCTTTTTGTCATCGTTCAAGGAGATAGATTATTAAGTTTTTAAAGTTTAAGTACCAAAATTGTATTAAGCCAGGTTATAATTTAGACATGATATAAACTGAAACAACGAATATTAGACTTATGAGAGAGGGATATATATTGCATGCGATTAGCTATTATAATAATACTATATATTCATCATTTTTTATTTAATAACATAAACTTTTAAATTTAAATAGTCCTTAATATGATATAAGAGCCTTTATAACCAAGTAGTCAAAATTTTTGTTCTTATTGCCACCTATTTTCTTAATTAGAATTAAGTTTCAATATAGGTTTGTAGTTTGTCGACACTTTTATGAAACTAAAAGATGTGTTATACTTGAATCCATTTTACCAAAATATTCTTAGGGATAAGATTAGTTTCTTTTTATTAAGTAATAAAATATACAGGTTTTCCTCTATTTTCAAAACCTACACAAACTTTTCTTGAATTTTGTTAAAACTATATAGATCTCCTTTCTATTTTCAAAACTAATACAAATTTTATTTGAGTTTTATTAAAATTGCACATGTCTCTCTTGATTTTTTTTAAAATTATATAAACTTTTCTTTTATTTTTAAAAATATACACAAATCTTATTTAAAAATAAAAGAAAGGTCTATATAGTTCTAGAAAAACTTAGAAAAAATCTATAAAATTTCGCCAAAACTCAAAATAGGTTTGTGTTGGTTTTGAAAATAGAAAAGAAGTTTATATAAGTTTAGCAAATTCATAAGAGATTTGTGTACTTTTAGTAAAATTTAAGAGAGATTTGTATAGGTTTTGAAAATAAAAAAGATGTCCATGTAGTTTCAGTAAAACTCAAAGGACATTGATGTATTTTACTCTTTGTTAAAATATAACTTATTCGAAAATATGTTTTTCAAACTTTTATTTTAATATTATTTATTTATGTTAAAAATTACAAACTTAATTTATTCTAAAATTTATTATATTTATGATAGTACTTATATTAATATGTACATATTATTGTTGAAATTAAATAGTATCAATTATTATCTTTTTAGTGGTTAAATTTCCTAAAAAAAACTTTTTTTGTAAATACTTTTTTATTTTAATAATTATTTTTATCAAATAATTAACACATTTAGAAAAGTATCTATTTGATATTGATTAAATACATATTTCTTACTTATTATATACTAGAAGAATGTATATATATATATATATATGGCTATTTTAGTTAAAATGAGCATAATTATAACTTATTTTTAATTAGTTTTAGAAGAAATGTATGCATATTTTCATATAATATAGTGGAGAGACTACATTTAAGTCATTTTTTTAGAGAAGAGAATACCTATTTCATCATAAAATTATTTATGGATGAGCTTAAATTTTTGAATTAAAATGTTGCTTGACAAATACTAAACAAAACTTTAAAGAATTAGAAGTTTAAAATAAAAAAGTTTAAATTGTGTATAACTATATATCATGCATGAACTATACCAATTCCCTTATTCCTTGAGTTCAAAGGGTCATCAATGTTTGACTACCAGGAAAAGGGGGAGAATTCGTGAAAGTGAAAGGAGTTATATATGCGGGTGAAGAGTGACAGATAGATTGGTAGAATATATATATATTGTTCACAGGGATTGATGTCATTATGCTTGTCCCGATAGATTAAGCGTTTTATATATACTCAAGAATAAACTGCACTAACAAGCATACTAAGCACCAGAATCTGATAACACCAATCAAAGTAGGGGACCAAACCTGAAGAAGTCAAAAAAGATGGATTCCAACTTATCCCAAGATTGTCATTTTTCCGCACAAGCAACTGATCAACTGCTTTCCTTCATACCGCACTTAGCATAATCACTTTCCTAATTATTGCGCAAGTAGATTATTTTTATAGTTAATAATTGTGCGTCTTGAGCTGCTATTTTGTGCTATATCTCATTCACTTTGGAGCAAAATAATGATTAGCTAGCCCTAAGATAGATTATTAAGAAAATAAAAGTCAACAATTGGAAACCTAGTAGGCTTTATGAGGAAGGGTTTATCACGCCAAAGTCCTAGCTAGCTAGCTAGTTAATTAATTTTTTTCCAGCTTTTTTGTTTGTTTATGGCTTGATTGTAATACAATTGAAACTTTGGAACGTGGATGCATTATAGGGGTTTGTGCGGCAATTTTAGATAGGAGGAATGAAGAAAACTTGGCGATTACTCATGTCCAAATTAAGCAATTACCTTTATGACTCGGTATCTTGGTGGGTTATGGCCAACCCTCCGAATTTACCATTATGAAGCCCACAAAATATAGGTCAAACCACTCTTTGAAGTGCTATTAATTAAATTATTCTATATACTTGAAAACATGTGTTCTACTATTTGTGAGTTCATCCTTAAATAAGGTGTGGCATATTGGATGGTCCCTATCATATATCACCAAGGATATAATTTGAATTAGACATATATTTTTACTTATGTTCTCCTCAAAATGAAAAAAATTAAACTAAGCTTTGTGGGAATAAACAAATTAAGGAATTAAACTATAGTTCATACTTGTATATATATATATATATATACACACACATGTTGACAACTGCATGTGATGAGTCTCTTACGCAAAGGTCTAATTAATATCGATAATCGATTTTAATATCTGCATTGGGCTCCTCATTATTTTTTTTGGTACAAAAAAAAGGAGGCATTTAATTGAAGAGCTTTTATCAACTTAGCTCGATATATATTGTCAATTATAACAACCTATACGGCTTTGAGGAATAGAATATTAATTGGTCTTAGAATTAAGTTAATTCCATATGAAACAGGTATTATTAATAAACAATTATAAGATATTTTTCAGTGTTTCTGTGGCTCATTTAGGGAATAGGATATTAGTTTATGGCCTTTAATTTGAATTGTGACTACAAGGAGAGGCTGCGTACTCTAGAAATAAATGGTGATCAATTATATAGTAGATGTTCTTACTTTCTTTGAGTTTTTATTCCCTTAAGTTACCAGTTGGCATCTTCTCAATTTTTTGATGTTTCCACTCATTATAGTGGATTCTCAATTGAGCATATTCTATTATCAAATTTTTTTCAACTTTTAAGTTTAATTATCAGAAAGGACACGATATAATTCAACTCTTGATTATTTCTTTGACATATAAATAATCATTTACATTAAAAAAATTAATAAATACATATATGTTCAAATATAACTTTAATCTATTTAGACTAGCCATAAATAACATCATTCAAGCTCTTAAACGTATAATACTTATCTCTTATCACTCTATATATATATATATATATATATATATATATATATATATATATGCAGCTTTTTGAACTCTTAATAATTAGTTGAGGGAAAACATTAGTGTATAAAAATTAGGCAATCAGGTTAGTTATTTATAAAATAGATATACGAACACGTCATATATGACTTCTATATTAAAAAAAAGTGTAATATATTTACATATTTATTTATAACTCACTTGATCTACCAATCTTAATTAACTGGATTCATCTTAAAAATTTTTTAGTGGGAAAGCAAGAACTCTAATGCCCCAATTGATACAGAATTGTTAGATATATAAATGCAAAGAAAATGAGGATATAAATAAAATAAAATAATTACGTTTAGTATAATATAAAAAAATATGAATGACAATTCATTTGTATATTTGGTCAGATATAAATAATACAGAAATAATAAAAATAATTGAAAAATGATTCTTATATTTCTACTTAAAAATAGTGTTTGAATACATAAAAAGGTAATAATAAAAAGAATATAATAGACTTTGTATAAATTCAATAGAATACTTATTCTCAATTTATATACTTATATAATGGAAATAAATTATTCTCCAATTCTACAAAATGTACACCAAACAGGATTATTCAGTAAATTCTTTTCCCTTTTTCTTTTACCTCCTTTTACCAAATAGGACAATTGTTTTGCCACGAAAATATTTTGCTAACATCGACGTCTCTTCTTTCTCTCTCTCTCTTTGAATATTAATATTAATATAAGGTATCCTTTATTGTTGATGTCTATGATAATTCAGATGAGTCGATGCTTGATTAAGATAAGAGAAATTGAAACTACTGCCGACAAATTACACACTCCAAAAGCAACCACAATGGACCAGAAGTTGCCATTTGGTACATGACGTGAACAAAATGAAAAGAATGGATTAGATCAACAGCTAGTTTGGCATGTAGCTATTGAGAAAGTGACATTTAGGGGGCAGTTTCACTGCAAAACAAAGGCTAATCTATGAGCAAGCACTAAGAGACTGCGGGCACACAATACCAAAAAAGGTACTGAACATGGTACAATAAGTAGTGGGTGCTTCACTTTAGTGTAACAGAAGCTAATAAGTCACAAAGTTGTTCTAGCATTTAGGGTTTTGCTGCACATTTACTTATGAGGATATCCAAGTGGAAGCAAAAAAGAGGAAGTGGACAAGTTTATCAGTTTGCTACTGTCTTCTTTCTTATGTGTCCCTAGGTTAGTGGGAGCTCAAGGACACAAGTCGCACAAATCTATCCAGGTCCCTTGTGCCCTTATCATACCACTTTCACACCTCCTGTTGTCTGAGCCAGGGTAAAAGCAAAAGCACCTATATGTTGGGACTCACACCATAAAACTTAGGAGTTTCATTACGTGTATTTTTGTATTTAAATAAGATGCATATTGTTTGGATAATATCCGTTTTACATATTTTATTTTTTAGTATTTGATACAAAAAGAAAATATTGATGCATGTATAAATCTAAGGTGTGGTGGCCTATTATCGTGCTTGAAGTCCTACCCTCTGACGATAGAGTTTCAAGTTGATCTCTCACGTCAGAAAAATTCGCGCGCGCGTGTATTTAAGTAGGATGAGCATTATTTAGGTAACAATATCCTTGGGTGTTTGGTTAAAAAAAAAATTCCATCATGTAGAAGTACATATAACTTCTTCCCTTTATGGGATATGCTAGTTCGTGATTGATGAATCATCAATAATATATTGATCAGAATAATATTCTTGGTTGCCCTGGGGAATCATGAAATTTACCCCTAAGATTAAGCAGGCAATGAGTGGTACATGCTAATAAGTGCCTAATAACTGAATTAATAATTTAATCTTTAAAAGATGACTCACCAGACCCATAATCAATAATCCAAACCACTACTGATTGAATGAGATGGTTCCTCTTAGTAAGGCGTTATTTTGTGTTTGATAAGATTTGGGGGAAAATTTAGCAAAACGGCGTTGTTTTGGGCTTTATAACACCAGGGTAAATTTAGATGACTAGCTATTGGCCATGTGAACTCTCTTATATACTATGTTAGCTAATATGTTAAGTGTCTGTAATTTCACCTAAAGAATGAACCATTTAGATTAACGTACTAAATTGAGAAGCCTTACAGTTAGAAGATTAAATTGAAAAAAAAAAGTGATCTTTCAAGAATTAAATAATTAGTTTACTATATATATATGATGATGCAATAATTGCAATTAATTGCAAGCTTACATTCATGGAGGTGTTTGAGGGAATCAGGCCCTTTGACTTCAATATAATAAGGTTAATCGCACTTACTCAACTTGATATCTTTGCCCCTAATTATAATTTCTTCTTTAAAATAATCAATTTTTGCAATTAACCCCCCACTACAAGTAAAACGCATAAAATTAGATATTATCTCTGATTGACTTAACATGAATTGACAAAGAAGGAAGTTGTAATGTTTACCGTCGTTGGAACTTCTCCCCAGTTGTTTACTTTTTGTAATTAATCAACTATAGCTCGTTTATCTATGAATTTGGGTAAAAATTGCAATTAGGGGAAAAAGAATAAAGATAGATGAGTACAATTACTCTAACAGGATATGCATGTGTTGCTAATTTACTTAAAGATATAACGTCTAACTTGGACAGCTGGAATGTTACAATGGAACAAATAAATTAAGGGGTTAATTACAAAAATTAATTGATTGAAGAAAAATTATATCTGAGGCCAAAGATTGACGTGGGTATACATAATTTATCCTTTATAGTAAGCTAATTAAGGACATGTACAATTTTTGTTGAATCCAATGTTTGAGAATTAGAAAAAGAAAAAAAAAAAGTGAGAAGGGTGGTCCTAGAAGCCCCAAATTTTCCCTTTTAATAAAATAACATAACAAATTCACATGGCAACTGTTAACCAAAAAGAGAAAAACCCACAGCCACTAGATGAGAGCACCTGTCCTAGAGACACATTAGTTAGCAGCAAGGCAAGAATTTAGGAAGCTGTTCTCGATCGATGTGTCGTCTAGCTGGCAATTTTCTGGTGAGGATATAGAGTGAAAATGAAATGAGAGAATGAGACGACTTTCTCTTGATGCCATGAACTTGCAAAACAAGAAAAAGAAGGATAAAGAAAGGTAAAGAGTAATGAAAGTCATGCTATATAGAGATAAAAGTGGTACTTTTTTTTTGAAATGTGGGGAGAATGAAAATGAAGAAATGATCAAACTTCTTTTAAAAAATGTAAAATAAAAAGTAAGAAAATTATAATGGGTTTGCAGGGTTTCTAAATAATCGATTACATATATAGTTATTATAATAATTAATAATCTATTCCCAAAAAATAATAATAGTTCATGTCAAATAAGTATTTACTGACGAATTATTAAATTTCAGAAAAAAGCTATATATACATGGCCAAAGATGAAAGAATCATGAATTTGTCGTGAATCTGTGATAGCCATTGCAGATATTGGTTGAGCCTACCGCCACCATTTATTATGACCAACCGCTGAAATGCAATAATATGAATATGAAGTTTTCTATGCTTCTATTTTTTGTGTCATATAACAGGGTTCTCAGCTTTATCATGTATATTCTTTTCATCCATGTATATTACTTCGTACAGGAAAGGAGTAAAGTTGGTACAATACCTTCTTATCTAATCAATGACTCTCAAATGTTAAAGGGAACTTCCAAGTTCAACAAATTATATATTTAAATGAAATAAATGCTATATAATAGTTTATTGAGATTTAACATTTATATGAGTTGTTTACCCTGGCTCAAACAAAAATAATGCACGTACATATGACAAGGATGAATAACAATTTTATAGTATTTTAATGCTATGTTGTAATTAAACAACCATTAATACCATTGGACAAGATAATGAAACGTGAAACAGATTAAACTATAATTAAGTAAAATATATTATTTTCCAAATATCAATAATAAAATTGTCTTCATTTTGTCATGCAAGATATTATTTTGTTAAAAATAAAATCGAAAAATTACAAACTAAAAGATAGTTAAATTATGAAATAACGAACTATAGATAGGGAATAACCTAAAATATTCTAAGATATAATTAGAGTTCATAGAGGATAGTCCACGCGAGTTTACGTAGAGAAAAGAGATAAAAAGAAAGAAGCATTAATAGGACACGAATGTTCGAAGTGATCAGAGGGCGAAGGAGAGTTCAAGCATATAAGAAATTAAGTTAAGAACCAATATTGGAGGTTGGGTACAAAGCCTCTTTTGTGCTTCTGGTCCTGCATGCCTTTGGGTGGGTGTTCCTCACATGCATGTTTTGTTCCGTGCACGTCTCTCTAATCTTCTTTCAAGCACTTCCCTTTATAGATTATGCACAAAAAACCTCCCAAAAAAAAAACACTTATACTATAATTCTTTGTTTTAAAGGTCAAAATATACAGAACTCTTTTAAATTTTAGATTGTGTAAATAATTTTCTTCATTTTTAAAACTTGATAATAAATCTTTTAAACTTTTAATTTTATGCAAATAACTTTTTATCATTAGTGAATATGTTATTTAATTAATGGAAGTATGATACATTAATGATATTATTTGCATATGATTTAAAGTTTAAAGAAATTATTTGCCAAAAAAAAGTTTGAAGGGTTTATTTAATTAGACATATTATCATTCTGTTAATAAGTTAATAGATTTACTAATGGTGGGATTATTTATTCAAAATTAAAAATTTAGGAGATCTATTGTTAAATCTTGAAAATCAAGAGAATTATTTGCACGACATAAAGTTTAAGAGATTCTGTATATTTTAAACCTTCTTTTTTAATTGTATTGGCTTTCTAATTTGTAAAACTTGCAATTAATCCTTTAAGCTATTAATTCTATTGTAATAATCATTTATCATTTTAATCAGACCTTAAGTGTAACTAAGTTGAGCATATATGTATTACATATGTCTCTCCTTTTATCATATCATGTTGTCAGAGAATAAAGAATTAGTTAGTCGTTATAACTAACTTTAGAACAACTCTCTAGTAGAAGTATTTGAACATTAGATATAAATACATTGAGATGTACTGCATCATCAATTAAGAAATTGAAATACAAAAGCTTATTTTCATATCTTCCTCTCTGCTCATATCTTTCTCTCTACATTTCTCTTCATTAGTCATCTCTTCTATAGAATGTTAATATGGTATCAGAGCACCATGAGGTAGGCATGGAAATTTCATTGTCCCAATTGTCTATACAACCTTCTTTGGAGAAGAAAGACTTAATTGCATTCACTTATACATTATCCGTCAAACTTAACGATAAAAATTTTCTCTTATGGCGTCAGCAAATCCTGGCAGCGATCATAGGTTATGATCTTGAAAAATTTATTGATTCGACAAGTGTGATGCCAATGAAGTACATTGTTGGCAATGATCAAACTCAAGAACAAAAACTCAATCTTGAGTTCATTGCTTGGCTACGACAGGATCAACTGCTTCTATCCTGGTTACTTTCTTCAATATCTGAAGGAGTCCTTACAAGAACAGTAGGGTGCAAGACTTCATTAGAAGTATGGGAAAGAATACAAATCTTCTTCAATTCGCAAACTTGAGCCAAAGTCAAGTAGATCAAGGCTCAGTTAAATAACACAAGGAAAGGATCATCCTTTATTAATGATTATCTTCTCAGAATCAAAGCTTCTGTAAACGCATTGATAGCAATTGGGCATCCTATCTTTGTTAATGATCATATAGAATATATTTTTGAAGGGCTATCAGAGGAATATGATCCCTTCATCACCTCCATCACTACAAGATTGGAACCATACTCTATGGCTGATGTTGAATCTTTGTTGTTGTCTCAAGAAGCACGTATAGAAAAGAATTCAAAAGGTGCTGATAATATAATCTTAGCACATCTTGCTCAAACTTCAGCAAGTGGCAGATATTCACAAGGAAGAGGAAGAAGTCGTGGTTTTCAGTTCTATAGTAGAAGAGGCAGAGGAGGTTGCATTGGTGGAGGAAAAGGTCCTTGGTAAACTGTCAACTGTGCGAAAAAAGTGGTCATTCTACTGGTACCTGTTGGCACTAATTTGATCTGTCTTTTCAAGCAGTCACTCTACATGATCAAGATGTCAAGCTACAAAATAAAGATCATCAAATTTCTACACTTTTAGCCACTCCTGATTCAGTAATTGACCCATAATGGTATTTGGATTCAAGAGCAACAAATCACCTAACTCATGATGCTCAGAATATTATGAAGAAATTTGAATATAATGGTTTTGACTCAATACACATTGGTGATGGAAAAGGTTTGCAAATAAAATATGTTCGACAATCTATGATTTTCTCTCATTCCTCTAGGCCTCTCCTTTTGTCAAGCATTCTTTTTGTTCCCTCTATTACTAAAAATCTTCTTAGCATTTCAAAGTTATGTTTTGACAATAATGCTTATGTCACTTTTCAGCCCAAAGTATGTCTCATTCAAGATCTTAGCACTAATCAAATTATGTTGTGAGGAACTCAAAGAGGAGGTCTCTATGTTATTGAAAAACTCCAATTTACACAACCACTGTCAAGTTCAAACCATTTTGCTTTAGTTTCTAATTCAACTTCAGATTCACATAATCATTTGTGTAGTCCATCTGATTGTTATTCCCTATTTCGTCTATGGCACAATCGTCTTGGTCACTCTTCTTCATTAGTTGTATCCACTGTTATGAAAACATGTAATCTTTTTAATGCAAATAAAAGTATATTTGATTTCTATAATTCTTGTTGCTTAGCTAAAGCTCACAAAATGCCCTTCTCTTCTTCTCAACTTGTGTATATTACTCCCTTACAGCTTATCCATTTAGATGTTTGGAGACCCTCACCAATTAAATCTCCTGAAGGATATACCTATTATGTACATTTTACTGATGCATATACTAGATTTACATGACTTTACCCTTTGAAAACAAAGTTTGAAGTATATAACACTTTCTTTCAGTTTAAAACCATGGTAGAGCATCAGTTTGACAATAAAATCAAGAGTTTCCAATCTGATTAAGGCGATGAATATAGACCTCTTTCAGCTTTTCTATCCTCTTATGACATTATACATCGAACTAGTTGCCCGTATACCCATGAACAAAATAAAATTGCAGAAAAGAAACACAGACATGTCATAGAAATAGGTCCTGCCTTACTAGCCAATGCTCACTTGCCTCTCTCCTTTTGGCCTCATGCGTTTCAAACAGCTGTGTACCTTATCAATAGGTTGCCATCATCTTCCCTTAATTATGTATCTCCTTTTGAAAAACTTTATCATCAGACACCTCAATATACTCATCTAAAAATTTTTGGTTGCTCATGTTTTCCGTTGACTAGACCTTACAACAGCCACAAACTTGATTTTAGATCAGTTGAATATGTCTTTCTTGGATATAGTCTATCTCATAAAGGTTACAAATGCTGGGCACCTTCTAGGAGAATATACATTTCTCATGATGTTCAATTTAATGAGTTCTCTTTTCCTTGACCACGAAAAATTTTTTATGTGTTCGCAAGTGTACAGGTCGGATCAAGTAGTTCAGTGATAAGTATGAGTATCATTCCCACGAAGAATGATTTAAATGCAATTAGGCAATGCACAACCCCCTTTCATCCACGTCAAGCTACCAATTAAGCAAATCATGAACTTAAAACTAATTTTAAAATAAAACAATTTAAAGAAAACTTAGTTGACAAAGAAAATTTAGGTAAAATCCAAGGTTTTGAAGTTACTTAGAGTCACTATTCACTTGATACTTACTAGAACTTAATTTCTTGTTCAATTGCAATTAATTATCACCTTGTGGGTTAAGAGATTCAGAAGCTATAACCGTCCGTCGATGTAATTATAGCCCTACTCTCCCCTAAAATCTAAGTGTCCTTAGATTTAGGTTAGAGTGCATTAGAATACTATAACCTTCTACAAACCAATTAAGGCAATTGGGTATATTTCTATCCCAATTACAAATTAGATAATTCTAAACTTAATTTATCCAACTCTTAGGTCTAATTAGAACTCCTTTTTCAAGGTAAATTCCAATTACCCAAATCAAATCCAAGAGGTGGCCAATCCCTAAGAAAGCATTAAGCAAGAGAAGGATACACAAGGCTCCAATCATCACAATCAACAAGAAAATTAAAGATTTAGTTCACATCAAATTCATAGTGCTCTAGGTAAAGAGGAGTTTAGCTACACATAGCTAAATCTAACAGTGAATCCCAATCAAATACATGGAGAAGATGAAGAAAAACAGAGAAAATAAACAAACGAATGAAAGATATGCAGAAAATTGAGCTTCCCCTTAATTCTTCCTCTTCCTTCACCCCTCCAAGCTTGAAGAACCTTTTAAGGCCACCCAAAAATGCCTCTTGGATGTTCAGAACCCTCCTCTGCTGCAGAATGAATGAAAACCTAGCTGCAATTCGTGTTTTGTATCCTCATTAATCAAAACGCAGAGTTTTGACGCCGAATTTAGCGGCCGCTTCTTCAGATAAAGCGATCGCTTCTTTGCCTGGAGCTTATCATTGAATAAAATTCTAAAACAAGAAATATTTTCTATTAATGCAATATTTACTTAATCATAATTATTCACAATTAACTTCATTTTTCTCTTTCACTTTTGATTTGGATAATTACTTACAAATAATGAATAAATCCCACTAAAACTCTAATGGATGACTCCCAAATTAAATCCAATTAACTATAAGAATCACAAAATATTGGAAGTCATCACTTATTCTCATCTTACTTCTGTCAACACATCTAACCCAATACAACAGCTCAGTTCATCATGTTACACTCCTCAATCTTTTCCAAATCATAAAGTCCAACATATACATTTTCAAACCTCTTTTGGTACTAACATTGTTATGCAGAACACTCTTTCCTTTAGCTCTCACAACAATTCAACTGTTGCAGCTCATGAAAGTGAAGATAATTCTTCACCTTGTTCAACCATCGGAGATTCAATTCCAGTAGCTAGTGCTGGTCCTTCTGATCTTGTGGATTGTGTTGGTTTGTCTAATACTACACCATAACTTTATGTCAATTTGGATTTAGATCCTTTTGATGCAGTTCTACCATCATCAAATCAAATGGATTCAGCTCCCACAGTTAATACTCATCACATGCTCACAAGATCCAAGGCTAGCATCTACAAGCCCAAAGCATTGATGAGTTTTGTTTCTGAACCATCTATTGCCACCGAAGCACTTCATCCTCCTCCCTGGAAACAGGCTATGCTTGAAGAATATAATGCTCTTCTCAAAAACTAGACTTTGACTCTTGTACCTCTTCCTTCCAATAGGTTAGCTATAGGGTGCAAATGGGTTTTTTGTGTTAAACAAAATCCAGATAGGTCTGTCCAAAGGTACAAAGCCAGGTTGGCTGCCAAGGGATTTTATTAAAAAGAAGGGTTTGATTTTCATGAAACATTTAGCCCTGTCATTAAACCAATAACCATCCAAATCATCCGTATAGTTGCAATTTCCCATCAGTGGCAGATTCACCAGGTTGATGTAAACAATGCATTTTTAAATGGGAAACTCCATGAAGAAGTTTACATGCTTCAACCTAAGGGTTTTCGGCATCAACATCCTCATCTAGTTTGCAAACTCCAGAAAGCATTATATGGTCTTAAACAGGCTCCTAGAGCTTGGTTTGAGAGACTTACTAGTGCTTTAATAAAGTTTAGTTTCAAATCCAGCAAATGTGATCAATTTCTCTTCATTCGGGTTACAAACCAGCACACCACTTATGTTCTAGCTTATGTTGATGATATCTTAATAATAGGTAGTTTAGTCATTGCCATCAAAGACCTCAAATCCAATCTTAATCGTGAATTCTCTCTTAAAGACATAGGGCCTCTTCATTATTTTCTTGGTATTGAAGCTAACAAGTTAAACAATGGTGGACTCTCATTAACTCAGACCAAGTATATCAGAGACTTACTATACAGAGCAGAAATGGATCATGCTAAAGCTACAAACACTCCAATGACTTCGGGTTCAAATGTGTCAAAAGAAGGATAGTAACTACAAGACTCTACTTTGTACAGATCTATTGTTGGAGCTTTACAATACGTGACTATTACTCGTCTAGAGCTGAGCTTCTCAGTTAATAAAGCTTGTCAATTTATGCAACCTCCTACAGATGTTCACTGGAAATTAGTTAAACGTATTCTTAGATGTCTTGTAGGGACACTTCATTATGGTCTTCAGAAACAACCTTCTCCAAATATGGAAATCACTGCCTACTGTGATGCAAACTGGGCAGTAGACAAGGATGACAGAAGAAGTGTCTTATGATACTATATTTTCACTGAAGCAAATCTTGTAACTTGGTCCTTGAAGAAACAAACCATAGTTTCTAGGTCAAGTACTAAAGCAAAATACAGAAGTATGGCTTCAGTTGTAGTAGATGTACTATGGATAAAATCTCTTTTTCAGGAGCTTTGTATAAATCTCAAATCATCCCTACAAATACTTTGTGATAATCTCAGTGCTGTAATGATCTTTGCAAATCCAATTCTATATACCAGAACCAAGCATATAGAATTGGACTTACATTTTGTTCGAGAAAAGACTATTGAAGGTGTCATCAGTGTAAAACGTATTTCCTCAAATAGCCAGCTAGCATATAGTTTAACTAAAGCCATCTCTAGCTCAAAGTTCAGCTCGTTCAAGAAAAGTTTAGGAGTAGAAAAGATAGACACTGGTTTGAGGGGGAATGTCAGAGAATAAAAGATTAGTTAGTCATTATAACTAACTTTAGAATAACTCTCCGGTAGAAGTCTTTGAACATTAGATATAAATACACTTAGATGTACTGCATCATCAATCAAGAAATTGAAATACAAAAGCTTACCTTCATATCTTCCTCTTTGCTCATATCTTTCTCTCTATATTTTTCTTCATTAGTCATCTCTTCTATAGAATGTTAATACATGTCAACAGTCTCTTTGACCCTTCTCCATTTGATTAGATCTCTATCTTGTTTGCTAGCGACTTTGAAATTGGAGAATGATTATGAACAATGGTGTTAGTAAAGAAAAATCAATTAATATGTGTAGTGCTCATGTGTTTAATTTAACTAAATTTAACATTTGATTTAAAGTAGAGAGTTTATTGTGATGAATTTAACGGATCAAGGGAGTTTATTGTAATTTTTATAAATTAAAATGACATAGCAATTTGAGATAACATTAAAGGTGAATAACTATAATTTTTCTAAAGTTCTCGGACTTTGCAATGAAAGGTTCTTTATATATCAAGAGTTAGTCAATTTAATGAAGAGATATGACATTTTTTTTCAATTATTTGAATTTAATTCTTTTAAAGAGTATTCTAAAAGTAAAATAAAGAATGCGCCATGCTGAAAAAAAATGAGGCCATTGACATTGCTGAGAAAAGAAATTTACTAGAGAATGTAATTAAAAAAAAAAGTCACTTGATTTGTTATATGATAATCTTTTGGTTTGAATCACTTTGCTTCTTTTCATTAGATCAAAAGATGGGGTTATGTCCCCATATTTCTATCTTTGTAGTTGACAATGTTGACATTAAAATGATCTTGACAATGTTTAATTTTTTTTCCTCAAAATTTCATGTGGCTAGTTCTTGTGATTCATGAATGGATGAATGAAGGTCCATTAATTATAAATTAGGTGTATAAACACACACACACACACACACAGACTTTTTTCCTCCTTCAAGATAAATTTGGTGTCATCTCTTATAATTAAGGTGTTTTGTTTATATTTCTTTTTGGATTCTAAGTTATAAAATGATGGAACTAATGGGATAAAATGATAATATAATAACGTGTTTACTTAGATTTAGAAATTAAATTAGAAAAAATAAAAAGTTCTTAGAAGGTTTTAATATGTAGGTTTAAATACATTTTCGCTCTTCTACTTTTATATACAAGTTTCAATTTGATTTCTCATTTTGAAAATAAGCAATATTATCTTCTTATTTTATAAAACGATCCATTTTTGCTCCTCTATCATATGTTATCCCTTCAGAATTTAATGCCACACTTATAGTTTGTTAACTTAGAATTATTTATTTGCCTAGCATTATTAACTCACATTTAATTTGATATCCAAGTTAACAAACACACACAATATATATATATGTATGTATGTATGTATGTATGTATGTATGTATGTATGTATGTATGTATGTATGTATGTATGTATGTATGTATGTATATCTGTGTATGTGTGTATATTGTTAAATTGGACAAATTTTGTATGGAAATGTGACAAAAGTTGGATTATTTAAAAAAAAAATATAAAAGGGCAACTGGTTTGCTTTTGAACCAGATGAACTCAATTAAAATTTTTATGAAATTAAAAGGACCCAAGTGCAATATTTAAACCTAATATGTATTTTAATAATCATGAGTGATATATATATATATATATATATATATATATAGACATGTTACATTAACTATGAAAATTCAAGTATGCATAAAACCCTAAATCCTAAATCTTGGATATTCTTGATTGTACCATTGAATTAAGATACATATATACTTGGTATAGAAGAAGAAAAAACCATGGGAAATAACTTTACTTAAACTGGTTTCTCTCCTTGCCCCACTTTCTTGATTGGTACACAATTTTTCTTTAGTGATGGAGAACTAACTCTTGAAATTTCATGTACCATTTCTCTAACAACCATGTGTGTAATCGCTTAATGGATAAAAAGAAAACGAATTAAATATGTATACCAAATTCTTTTTAATTTGGTATGCTCATCATGTAACCAGATGTACAAACTGAGATTTATTTAGTTATAAAAATAATATATGCTTTAAATAAAAACATAATTATTAATTATTTGAATTAAAATTATAAAATATAATTATTTATTTCATTATTAGGCCACATTCCAACAACACATTCGCGAGTTAAATGTTATTATGCAAAAGCTTTAATGTAAGAGATGATATTTCTTTATGGGTTTGATGTATGGGAAGCACCACAAAAACAAAATTTTGAATACACTAAATTGATATGATAAAGTGTATACTCAAAATTGCTTGAGAATTTATACTTTCAAGTAATAATTAAATAGATAAACAGAAATATTCTTCTTGTGTGGAATAAGACAAAATTTTCATAATTTTTATTTAAACTTGAGGCAACCATTTAAGGTCCTCGTAAAATTTCTTTTACTCCAAAGATATACTAAGCTTTCTCCCTAGAATTTCCCTTCCACCCTTAAAGATTTGTCTTTGTTCATGTCAAGACTTTGATAATTAAAATGAATAGTTTAGACCGGCGACACATCAAGATATTGAGCTACTACTTATCCTCAAAATAAAATCACTCTAAAATCTTTAAACTTTTACAGATCAGCTTTATTACTTTTAGATGATAGTACTCTTTAAAAGAGAAAAAATCTTTCTTTTTTGATTTCTTCCACAGCCATTCTTCTTACGTATAGTTGTTACAAATTTTAATATTACGTGTTAATAAAAATCCTTTTTCTTCTGTGATCACGAAAACTTTTATGTGTGTCCGAAAGTGCACGGGTCAGATTAAATAGTTCAGTGATAAGTAAAAGTATCGTTCCCACGAAGAATGACTTAAATGCACTTAGGCAATATACAACCTACTTTCATCCACGTTAAGCAACCAATTAAGCAATTCTTGAATTTAGATCTAATTTTAAAATAAAACAAATTGAAAGAAAACTTGGTTGGCAAAGAAATTTTAGGTGAAATCCAAAGTTTTGAAATTACCTAGAGTCACTATTCCCTTGATGCTTACTAGAACTTAATTTCTTGTTTAATTGCAATTAATTTTCACCTTGTGGGTTAAGAGATTCAGAAGCTATAACCGTCCGTCGATGTAATTATAGCCCTACTCTCCCCTAAAATCTAAGTGTCCTTAGATTTAGGTTAGAGTGTATCAAATACTATAATCCTCTACAAACCAATTAAGGCAATTAGGTATATTTCTATCCCAATTATAAATTAGATAATTCTAAACTTAATTTATCCAACTCTTAGGTCCAATTAGAACTCCTTTTTCAAGGTCAATTCCAATTACCCAAATCAAGTCCAAGAGGTGGCCAATCCTTAAGACAACATTAAGCAAGAGAATGATACACAAGGCTCCAATCATCACAATTAACAAGGAAAATAAAGAATTAGTTCACATCAAGTTTATAGTGCTCTAGGTAAAAAAGAGTTTAGCTACACATAGCTAAGTCTACAGTGAATCCCAATCAAATACAAGGAGAAACTGAAGAGAAACAGAGAAAGCAAACAAAGGAATGAGACAAATGCAGAAAGTTAATCTCCCCCTTGATTTCTCCTCTTCCTTCACCCCTCCAAGCTTAAAAAGCCTCCAAAGACCACCCAAAAATGCTTCCCTCCACGTTCAGAACTTTTCTATACCGTAGAATGCCGAAGCCCTAACTCCCTCTACTCCTTTTTCAGCTTGAAAACTAAAACTGTGCGTTTTAGGGCCGATCTCGCTATGGCGAGAAGTGACTCTTGCTATAGCGAGATCTCATATGTTCTCAGTTTTCTATTGCTGTCGCTACTTCCACGCTATAGCGAGTTGCTCCCTAGAATTTCTATGCGATGCGACTTCGCTATTGTGAAGTGTCCCCTTCGCTACGGCGAAAGGGCAATCTCGTTACAGCGAACTTCGTTCTTGCTATAGCGAGAAGACTTGTTCAATCTGTCTCTTCACTTTTCAGCTTCCCTCTTTTATTTGCAACTCTTTCTACATTTTGTTACTTTTTCTTGAAATTAAAATCAATTATAAAATGAGGCTCAAACTGATAAAAATGTTACAATTGAAATACTTTCTTTATTTTATTTGATTGAATATATTTTTAACCATATTAATCAAGAGAAAAGAACTTTATCTCCCTAATTTAGTGTCAAATATTGTCCTTTTGAATCCTAAATTAGGAGGTTATCATTCTGGTATTGTTGGAAGAATGAGGAATGACCAGCAGAAGTTTATAGTGGTAAATTTCCATAATATCTTTTCTGCGCTAACATTTGGGGGACTACCTTGAATCCCAAAAGTTTTCAAATCATAAAAAAATTTAATTTTTCTCTTAATTATATTTTTATTACATATACGAATGACATAATATTTTGAAGGACAATGTAACAACTAAACAAATACCTGAATCTTAAATTAAAAAAAAAAAAAAGAAAAGAAAAAAAAAAGAAAAAACAAATAGCTGAGTCGTAAGGTAAACATATCCGCAAGAGAATAAATTGTAATACAATCTTCTACAGTGCCTCCTTTAATGTTTTAATTTTTTGTTTTACATTAAAATACTTTCATTTTAGCTCTTTTTTATTGAAATGCTGATTTTTTTTTTTTAATATGCAGACATTAGATCAAAAACCTTTGGCAAAGTCAACAGTTCAAATTTTTTTTGGGCCTTTTGGCATGATGTTACCAGTGTCATTTGATTTTATCCAATACTAATTTTTTTTCTTAATTATATTTTAAGACTGCATTATTTCACATATGTCTTCATAGCTTTATCCCACAAATAATTTCTAAAAAATTTATATTCGAATTTATGCCCAAAAAAATTGTATTCATCCTTAATTATCAGCTGGGCTACTTTCTTAAGTATTTAAAAGTAAATATTTATTTCTAAAACAAACTCTCGCTGTCTTCATTCTCACTTTATCAACTTTTAATTAAGATTCTTCCTTATCTTCAGATACGTACATAAATTTTGTTATCCTTTGATTAACTAGTACCAATTAATTAATAGAAGTTATTGGCAACTCGAATAGAGCTTGCATACACAAAAAAATATGCATTTGAAAAAGTAGATGCAAGATTTGAAACGAAACAATGTCGCATTATGAGCCAACGTGTTAAAGTTGCGTCATTTTATTCTTTTTCTTGGTGGAAATTTTGGAAAGTGTCCGACATTAAACAAATGCTCGAACACTTGTCACGTACTCACTTGTGCTTAATTATTGAACAAAAGAATAATACAACAAAGTTCGCACTCTTCTTTAAAAAAAGAATAAAAAAGCACATTGTGTGTGTTTGTGCGTGTGTATTCCTTAAACTGTTTAAAGGGGAATTTGTAATTAGAGAATCCAAAGGTGGGGCTTTCATACGTTGAATATATTTTGACTCTTATCTAATTAGGTAATGCATTTGGGATTGGCTGTTCAGAAGGTAATAAGTAATTTATAAGATTCAATTTTCACTTTATTAATTACTGTCATCTTTGGAGTCAAATTATTGCAATACTTTCTTTTTTTCAATTCAAAATTAATATACTTTATCAAAAAGAAAAACTTGGTAAACTCTAATGAATGCATTTAAATATAGTTTTTTTAAACACAAAATATTGAATTTAATATTTATAAAAAATTATATATATAAGAAAATACATCTAGTGACTTAAATTTCATTCTGAATGAAGATAGAAAAATCAAGAAATTATAATAGTAAACTTTTGTATATGTAATTCAAGAATTCTACAAGATTCAAATAATATATATATATATATATATATGGACTATATAAATATATTTTCCATTAACACACATAATATAATCTTTTTTTTTTTTAACAACACACATCAATATAATCTTTTTTTTTTTTTAACAAGCTAACTAATTACGAAATGTATCGTTTTACATTTTTAACAATAAAATTACTCGTACAACATATATTGGACATGCTTGGGACATCGAGATATGATATTTGAATATTTTTTTGAAAGTTTAGAATATTATATCTCATTTAAATCATCTTCAAGCTTCTCTACTTCGAATCATGACCAATTGTATTATAAGATGGAGAATATTGCGAATAGTGAGAATATATCCACGTGTTTATGAACATACATATATTCGTCCTTCCAATTTTCCAAAACAACAAAAAATTTATGATCCTAAAAATAATCTATACCTAGCACTTATTATTAATAAATTAAAGAAACGTCATTTCTCCACTTACAAATTTACACATCATTTTATACATAGTTGATTTATAAATATGATAAAAAATTGAATAAATCAATAATTTGATAACAAAAATTATTATAAATATATTTATTTCTAATCTTGAAAAATTAATAAATACATAAATTAATTTTTAAAAATAATAAACTCGTTATATTTTATTTTTTGACTTTTTTATTTACTTTGACAAAGGAAATAATATACAATTAGTTTTGGTTTAAGAGTCATTAATAATCTTTAAAGTTTAAAACTAAAAAGACTTAAGAATTTATTAGTCAAGTATTAATTTTTTTTATCAAAAAATCATGATATGTAAATTTAATAATATAATTACAGCGACAAGAACATGCATACGCCTATCTCACTCATTCATTACAAGAAAAGAGGTTAACGAAAGAATACTACTTTCAATGATAGTGACTACTTCTTGCAAACCCAGAAGCCTTTTTATGGGAAAGAGGACACAAATCTCAGCCACTATCTCTATCACTTGATGAATCGGTACATGACACCTGCAAAGGCCCTAGGGGAACCCTACTTGATTTTCCTCCACTTTTTTTGTTTTTTCTTAAACACACCCTGGAAAGAGAAAAGAGAGATGCCCTCTAAATGAGAGGCCTAGAGGCTATGGGTTCCATTGAGGTCTTATCTTTTGGGGATTGTTTGGTGCTTCTCTTACCCATATATAATTCTCATGTAGTTCGGTGTCCTACTTCAAATCGTCTCATAATAAACTATAATTAATTATAAGATGATAATGGGTTCTTTTTAAGAAGTACTAGAGGTAATATATTTTTTAATCGCAGTTAGAGGCATTTTTATATTTTGTTTGGACTAAAACTTTTTCTTTTGATAATTTTAGAGATGTTTTTATTTTACATTGATTTGATGATTTTAAGATTTTATTTCAAAATTATTTTTAAAGAAATCAAAGTGAAATTGACAAAATAATAAAAATAATAATTTATCGTATCAACTTATTTTAATTTTAGATACAAACTTTGGAGGCTATATTTTATTCTCATGGAATGTGTGTAAAATGGATGAAAAATAGAAAGAAAAAAAATTAGAAAGAAGAACACTGAAAGTAAAAAAAGGGATGGAAAATTTGAAAATAATTTTGTATATATTATTCATATTGAGCTTTCATCTCACTTTCAGTCCAATTTGTAAAGAAAAAGTTACAAATAATTAAGGATTACATGCAAAAAGTGTGACAACTCTGTTGTGGGATTGAATTATCTTCTCAAAATAGCATAATCACTTTTTATTGTTAGCAATTAATAATCTGTACATGCATGCACATGCACTGTCGTTTAAAAATTAAGTTGATTAATATATGTAATTTGAAGACAATTTTGGGTAAATTATGTACTTAGATATATAAATTAACAATAAACCAATGAGAAGCAATAATATAAACATGTCAAGTGTAATACATTTTCAATTGAGTTTCACTCAACACATTCACACATGACTATTTTTGATTGGTTAATTTTATAGTCTACCTAATATATAAAAACAATTTTCTAAATCAATTGAATGCATAATATATGTGTCATCATATGGGACATATAAACCAATTTCAATTTGGATAGTTTTGCCAATGCCGGCACCATAATTGGGTTACAAACCAGAGCAGCTCATGATCTCTTCCTCAAATCTGGATAATTAATTGAATATTAAAACTTTTTTTTTTTTTTCACGTTTCTTCTTCAGTCATGATACTCTAGTCCTACAAATAGAATCATCACCACTATAATGACTTTATAAAACACCTACTTAAGGGAAGCACTAACAGATCTCCAGATTGCAAAAAGCTTTGATACTTTATTTTAATTTATATTAAATTATTACTAGCAATATAGACTATACCTCAATAAGTTGACACTTTACAATATAGTCAAAGCTACTACCATAGTAAACCACAGTGTGAAATATTAATATTATGCAGACACGTACTTGGAGGACAGGCGGAGATATCATGAAATCTGATATAGGGTCCCCCAATTGCTTTGATTATTACTATTATATATATATATATATATATATATATATATATATATATATATATATATATATTACTATTATATATATATATATATATATGTATATTTTAAACTTTAAAATCCTCTTTCTCTGTGGAGCTAACGAGCTTACATGGGTCTAAGTTAAATGCATCCATAGATAATATCATGGACTAAAAAACTAGACCGAATTAGTCAGTTCGATCGATTGGACAGAAAATTGGTCTCTAATCTGGTTCGGTTGGTTAAAAAAATTGATCCATTAAAGAACCGGTCAAAAATCAATTGAATCGATCAAATCAGATTGTCTAAAAATCGATTTGAACCAGTCAATCTAAATTTTTTTTTTTAATTTTTCTTATATAATAGGATAGTTTATCTTGAATAAATTTGATAAATTAAAAATAAAAAATACTAAAAGAAAGGGGGATTAAAATAAAAAAATTTAAAAAAGATAATATAAAATAAATAAAAAACACATATTTGATTATTTTGTGTTTCCTCCTTATTATGTCCTGTCTCATGGTAATATTTTTTTTAAATATAAAAATATTTAACTAAAATTACCATTGTTTAATGATAAATGAAAGTTTAATACAATTTAAGAAGTTCAAAAATTTAATATTAAATATTTTTAACTTTTAATTATAAGTAATTTTTATTTTTTATTTAAAAAATAAATTTTCAAATATTTTAAGAAATATTAAGTTAATAATTAAATATTTAAAATTTACTAATATTTATTTATTATATTAAAAATTTAATATATAAAATTTTAAAAAATATATTTAATTATTATTGATTCGACTACGATTCAGTGCCTTCACCGATTCAATTACTGATTTGACTTTATAAACATTGGATAATACTCATACATCACCCATTGAACAAGAAGAAGAGCCTAATTGTTCCCGCATTCTCTTTTTAATTTTTCTTACTCAGTTGCCAACAACTACAGTAACGCCACTATGAGTCATGTGATGTCAGCTGAGTTAGACAATGAGGTTAAATTAATTAGCACAAATTATATATATTTAAAACATTAAAAAAATATTAGTCCTATCAATAGAAAATAGTGATATATTAAGAAAAATTATACTAAATTATAATTTGTAAAGATTATAGATTTAATTACAAATTTTGGGACTATTGCTAACAATAACAGTAGCCACAACAGTAACACAATCCACAGTAGGAGGTAGTTGTCTTGCAGGCTAAGACTATATATACATTGTTCTCATCACTCTCACCTTCGTGTGCTTCTCGTGCCTTCCTCACTTTTTGTGTCACCCAATACCTCTTCTCTCAGGTGATTTTCTTCTTCTTCTAAATTAGCTATCTCTTCTAGTTCTTTATATATATGTATATATAATTAAGTACCCATATTGATGATCATAATCTGAATCTTGTTAGCTTTCTCCGAGATGATTCCCCCTCATGAGCAAGAAATCACCACAGTTGCTACTATCATGCCAAACGTGCAGATTCAGACCGTCATGAACCGGCCGGAGAACGGCTTAGTCCACGCGGAACCCGCGGATTCGGTCAGTAATAGCGGACAACCTGGTTTGGACAATGCCATTTCCGTCCATGATCACCACCCACCAACAGCAAGAGTTTCAATTCTTCACCAATCCTTGCGTCCCGTCACCCTCAACGTACTCGTTCTTTTATGCATATACACAATTTCTGATTACAAAAGAAATATTAATTTATGATTTAAAAATAGTATTGTGTCTGATACATTTTTAACATTTATATTAAATATCACACAACCTTTCAAGGTGTGATTAATTAATATTATATATTTTATTGTATCATGTTAGTATTTATGCTTCTTATACGGTTATTTTGCAGGGAAATTGAAGCTGTTAATGTGATTTTCTAACGTTGCAATATTGTTCTTTGTATGCCATATGTAGTTTAAAGACTTCTCTTACAGTGTAACAATTGGAAGCAAGAAGAGTGGTTGTGTCTGTGTTTCTTCCCAAGAGCCGAAGCTGATCCGGACGATACTCAACGGCGTGACAGGGATTGTCAGGCCTGGCGAGCTGATGGCAATGCTGGGTCCATCTGGCAGCGGGAAGACCACGTTGCTCACTGCCCTTGCCGGCCGGCTCACCGGAAAAGTCTCGGGCTTTATAACATACAATGGCAACCCCTTCTCTAGCTCCATGAAGCGCAAGACCGGGTTTGTCTCACAAGATGACGTCCTTTACCCTCACCTCACAGTCCTGGAGACGCTCACTTATGCTGCTTTGCTAAGACTCCCCAAAAGTCTTACCAGAGAAGAGAAAATGGAGCATGCCGAGACTGTCGTGGCAGAGCTCGGGCTAACGAGGTGCCGCAACAGCCCCGTTGGGGGCGGCGCCAGCTTGGTTCGGGGGGTTTCAGGCGGTGAGAGAAAGCGGGTCAGTATCGGGCAGGAGATATTGGTGAACCCGAGTCTGTTGTTGCTGGACGAGCCGACCTCCGGGCTGGACTCGACGACTGCACAACGCATCGTGGCGATGCTTAGGGTGCTGGCGAGCGGAGGCCGCACGGTGGTGACCACGATTCATCAGCCTTCAAGCCGGTTGTATAGAATGTTTGACAAGGTGGTGGTGTTATCCGACGGGAACCCGATTTACAGCGGTAAAGCGGATCGGGTCATGGAGTATCTTGAGTCCATTGGTTTTGTGCCTGCATTCAATTTCGTGAACCCGGCAGATTTTCTACTTAACTTGGCTAATGGTAAGTGATTGGACCTAAAGTTTGGCCACTTGCATATATGCCATAAATGGTTTAGGTCATAATCAAATTGAGTTATTGATGATAAATATCTTAAGTTTAAAGGTTCGAGTTTGAATAATTCTTAAGTATATTACTTGCCACTGAAATTAAAATACAAATAATTAACGGATAAATTATTGTTCTTTAAAAAAAAAATCTAAATTATTTGATCATTTCCTTTATTTATGGTTTCTAATACAAAATAAAAAAACATTGAAAAAAATATTTAAAATTTTTGATAAGTTATATTTTTAATAAAAAATATTACTCTTGAGAGTATTTTAGTTATATTTTAACTTCAGAAAAATTTGTATATATTTCCACAGTAGAAAGATGAACTTTTGTATTTAGGCATATTTCAGTAGAAGAAAGAGTAATTTATTCACCAAAACTAAAGATTCAAGTCATAGACAAAGGGCTTTTATAATTTAAGCATCTAGAGTGAGAATGTAATTTATTCATAATTAATAAAATTTAATTTAATAATATTAGAGTCATCTTTTAAAACTAAAGATCCAAGTCATAATCAAATTAATACAAAAGTTTCAAAAATATTTAAAATAGTGACTTATATTGACACACTTTTTTAATGAATTTTTATTAATTTCTTATTGAATGGTTAAATTAAGAATTATTTTTAGGTATAGACTTTGCATATAAATAGTTGTA
The DNA here is from genome assembly GCA_032878935.1 of Erythrophleum fordii. NCBI lineage: Eukaryota > Viridiplantae > Streptophyta > Magnoliopsida > Fabales > Fabaceae > Erythrophleum > Erythrophleum fordii. The sequence continues at coordinate 8,198,526 of JAVQMF010000029.1, forward strand.
AGAAACTAATGAAAACTTATCAAAGTAGATATTTAAGTAGTAAATTTTATTAACACTATTATTTTTAAAACAATTTTATTTGTTAATATATATAAGAATATTTTTAAAAAAGTTTAACGGTGAGAATAAATTTTTAAGATTTTGTGCGTGTCAACTTCAGAAATCAAAATTGACCCAGTAAGCCGCAAACACCATGTATGAATTTAGTATTGTTTTACACTTGGTGATTATTAGGTGAGGGTTCATTTTCGATATCAATAATGATGGTGCAAAAGGGTTTGGAGTTTCTCTACACCCATGAACTTGTTTTCAAGGTGGCAACAGCTCATGGGTCATTAGAAGCAGTAAACTGATAAGTCACAAACAAAATCCCTGTTGGGTCAATTTCTCTGACATGTGAGTTTCATTAATTTGCATATATATATATATATATATATATATATATATATATATATATATATAGACACATATAGATCAACAATATTAGAAAAAACCCTATGTAATATATGTTAAAGTTTTCCCAAATGGTCTTATTCACATGATCACCTGATAAAAGTTTGTGCAAGATAGGTATGTGTTTGGAATTAGTTAGAGTTGCTTTAGCCTTTCTTGCTTCCATTCCCCCCCCCCCCCCCCCCTTTTTTTTTTCTCAAATCCTGCCCAAGTCACTTTAGATGGGCTAAATTTTTTCCCCCATCAATATAAGTGCTTATTATACATTATAGATGCTTATTAAAAAGAAGTTATAACCCTCTCTTAAAAATATCTTGTAGCATTTAGAAACTAGTTGAGTATTCTCGACGGACCAAAGATCATTCGATGTAATCTAAGATAAATTTTCACCTACCCCTTCGAAATGCTAAGCATATGATATTGGCACTACGATTGGCTATTTTAGAATAACTTATTCTTACTACCACTTTCTATTAAAAACAAAAACAAAACAAAACACAACAAAAGGAAAACAAAAAGCAGAACAAAAAATTTATACATTTAGATGAATTTAGGAATTAAAATAGATTATAAACCTATATAGTCATATTTTTTAATGTTATTATAAAATTGCATATAGATTTTTAAGAATATGCTTGTTGTTGAAAGTGCTTATTTAAAGTATAGAACTTGAATCCTAGGTTTGGGATTTAACATGAGCTTATATGACCCTTGGATTTTATGAATTAGTTTTTGGGATATAATACTTGAGTCTCATGATAAAAAGTATGAGACGATAATACGAGGCACTGGCACTTGTGTTACTTTGAGCTTTCCAGCTAACTTTGTATCAAAATCTCCTATAACAAAATAAGATCTTGAAGCATTCTAGTTTTTGATATTTTATGAAATTGCAGGCATAGTTGCTGATGTTAAACAGGATGATCAAGCAGATTTACATGGAACATTAGACCTCCATGAGGATCAAGCTTCAGTCAAACAGTCCCTAGTCTCATCCTACAAGAAGAGTTTATATCCTGCTCTGGAACAAGAGATTCAGCAAAGCAATAGAGACCTAGCTGCTTTAACATCAGGAACACCCAGAAGTGAAATTCTCTTGTTCTCTTGGTCTTATCTTTCCTTTTAGCAAAAAATGCGTTTTAACCCATAAACTAAGACTTAATTAAAATTTTTAAATATATTAACTTTCAATGTAACAAAACAATTCCCCTATTCTTTAAATAAAATAAAAACGTTAACTCACTTAACATGAGGGTATTTTGTTACATTTTAAAGTTTATATACCAAAGTTGTAACCAGACTTGGTTCAGGAGAATAAAATGTATTTTCTACTTTCTTATATGCTCTATATAGCAGTAATGAACATAGCTTATATAGGACCATATTTATATCATTATTAATTATGCGGGGTTGACAGGTTCAGAAAACCAATGGAACACCAGCTGGTGGGAGCAGTCTAGGGTGCTTCTGAAGAGAGGTTTAACGGAGAGGAGGCATGAATCTTATTCAAGCTTAAGGATTTTCCAAGTCTTGTCTGTCTCTTTTCTCTCTGGACTTCTGTGGTGGCATTCTGATCCCTCAAACGTACAAGATCAGGTATTACATACAAACATAGATACATATATGAACCTATGTTCTAGCTTTTTGGGGTATATGGGGTTCCAATTCAAAGATAAATGGCTTCTCTTAAAGGCTGGAGCTTAGTTCCTTTTCCCCCTTTATTCCTCTGTGGAGACTAGTTTAAAATCATCAATTACGAGCCAATTTGCTTGGGTTATGTACTAAGTAATTATCATATAATTTGTATAAATTTGAAGAGTAAAATTACATTCACCTTTTTTTTGAAATATTCTAAATTTATCCTACGTATTAAAACTTTTTTTGGAAGTTTATATAACCTATATTCACATCTCGTCTAACTTTAAAAATATAGATAAGACTTAAGTAAAGTTATTTAGGTGTTTGATATATAAGATTTTCTAATAAAAACATATCATATAAAAAAATTTTGAAAAATTCAATTATATGATACTGAGTTGTAAAAAAATATCTACTTATCATATCTTTATTAAAAAATCTGATAGCAAAAATCTAAAAGTTCACCTAAGTTTTATTCTAAAAATATTACACTAGCCTTCCTTACTTTAAATTTTCATAAGCATTAAATTAGGCTATTGGGCGTTTTAAAGAAAAAAATTGTATCTAGTTGTGAGAAGAGTCTAATCTCCATTAGAACAATTCTGTTAATAAAAAGGAAGTTTTTGTATAAATTAAAACTAGAGAAAGGGAGTATGAGTATATATTTAAAAAATATCAAGAGAGGTGAATGTAATTCACTCAAATTTCAAAGCAGCAAAATGCACCTTTCCCTTGTATAACTTCTAACAGTGTTCTACTTGTTAACAGGTGGGCCTCCTTTTCTTCTTCTCCATCTTCTGGGGTTTCTTCCCTCTATTCAATGCCGTCTTAGCATTCCCTCTAGAGAGGCCAATGCTATCAAAAGAGAGATCATCAGGCATGTACCACCTCTCCTCCTACTATATAGCCAGAATGATTGGAGACTTACCAATGGAGCTAGGGCTTCCCACCGTCTTTGTAACCATCACCTATTGGATGGGAGGCCTTAAGCCTTCACTTCTCACCTTTGTGTTAACCCTCTTGATCGTGCTTTTCAATGTCCTAGTCTCCCAAGGAACAGGCCTAGCTCTTGGAGCCATTCTAATGAATGTGAAGCAAGCCGCAACTTTGGCGTCAGTGACCATGCTTGTGTTTTTGTTAGCTGGTGGCTATTACATTCAGAAAATGCCTTCTTTTATAGCTTGGCTTAAGTACTTTTCATTCAGTCACTTTTGCTATGAACTTCTAGTAGGAGTGCAGTATTCAAAAAATCAAGTTTATGACTGTGGCCAAGGGTTTCATTGTAGGATAGTGGATTTTCCTGCCATAAAGTGTTTGGATCTTGATAACTTGTGGGGGGATGCGGCTGCATTGACTGTAATGTTTTTGGGATACAGAATTGTGGCTTATTTAGTTTTGAGGATGAGGCAGCCTCTCTGATTAAAATAGGCTTCATTTTAAATGAGTATGATGTTTAATATATTTTGTTGTTTCAATTAGATGCCAAGTCCAAGTGTTAATTTGATTCATATGGAATATATCTTAATTACATCCTTGTAACCAATTGGCTTTTGTACGAAATTTGAGGTTGTTTCAAATGCAACATAAGAAAAAATAACATACTGGGCGCTAATAGAAGTAAGCAGAATCAAAATATAGCATTGAAAAGTTGGATATCTACCTGTTTGTTTCTGTTAATTTACTGTCTTCTGTTGTCCTGCAACTGAGGGTTTAACTTTCTCGGGATACATACTAATTTATGCGTAATGAGAAGGAAGAGATGAGAGAAAAAACAACAAATAACTGGAGATAGTAGACACAAAATAGAGAGAGAGGAGGTACTTTGCATCTGCTCCAAGGTGTTGACATACCTATCGATCAAGCACACTGATTGCTTTTTACTAGAAAATTATAATTTTCTAAATAGATAGTATTCAGAAATCTCTGAGGACACTGGAATAGTTCAGACAATCATATATAAAATTCAAATGAGTCCATGAACTTCGACAATTTTTTCATGTCATAACTACATAAAGCCACAAAGTGTGGTCTAATAGTGAAGAATGTAGGTAGTTAACTAGAGATAAATACATAACAAATTTGCAAAATGCTACAGGACGGGAAGCTGTGATCTCTCAAAATTATGTGAACTTTGAAAGTGAAGTATTCCCAGTGTTAAATAGACCACTATTGGTTTATGTACAACTCTTGTTTAGCTATGAAGTAGCATCCAATGAGAGTGGTCGGTTCTATGATAAACTGTTCATGAAATTTACCCATTCGCTTGCTAGAAACATCAATTCCAAGATCCTTAAAGTTTGGCAAGCCCTCTACTTGAATGCCATCTCCACATATTAGGAACTGATTACCAATAATAAAGGATCCCGATACCCTAATTGCAACTCCATCCTCACCATGGGCACGGCATTGAAGCTTTTCAACGACATGCACTAGCTTTTCAGGAGGCCAGTCACCAACTAACGTACTTCGGATACTGGACAGTTTTGTAAATATATTGTTTGGACCAACGTATTGTTTCCCAGAGAAACTGCAATATATAGAAGATGATATTAATGACATAGAAAGCTTTAAAAATTACAAAGAGATTTTTGCCCATTCTCGATATTTTACATTTGTTAACCATATAATTTAAGTATTCACTATGAGTCTTCGACCAGACCCCAGTTAATCAAACTATGCATGTCATCATTCCACACCAAGGCATGATAAAAATGTAAAGCTGATATCATGGAAATTCCAAATAATAGTATTAGTCATTAGAGTCAGTAGGAGTTCAGTTTCAAACATATCTGCTGTATTAATAACAAAGTACTCTTTCCTTTTGCCTTTTATTTCTAGTAAGTTTAGTGGGGCTGATTTATTTCAATAATATTTTTTGTCATATCTAAACAAGCGCAAGCTGTTACAGAAGATAGTTTTTTCTTGAAGCAGAATCAAGACATTAGATGTAGTTCACACCTGAAAGTTGAACCTTCATTATATAAGCCCCTAGTATGATGCCAGAGATCATCGGGTCCATCAAATAGTAAGTAATAATGAATTGTAAACATCTGGAAAGAAAAAAACAAAGTAAGACATTTACCAACAACAAGCATAGATTGAAATCTCTCTAAATTCTCATAAACATTCATTCAATTTAAAAGTCAATTTATCCTTTGGATGAAGGAGTTAGTTTTTTCATAGTAAATAAAATGAACTGTGGAGGTGAAAAAGATCTTCTCAAATTATTTAGTCATAGTTTGCCACAATTAATCTTATAGCAAATAATTCAGACTCCAGGGTCAAAAAAAGCATCATTATAGTTTATTTCATAGAAACCAACTGATGTAAAGTGCACAGTTAATGCTCCAAGGCCTCTCATTGCTTGTCTATATTTGATCTCACAAATAACTTGCGAAAATAAGCACATACAAGCTTTAATCTAACAGAGGTAAAAAATGGCAGCTACTTACATCAGCCAAGTCCTTCATTCGTTGTGTTGGATCAAAAACACTTCGAACAAATCCTGCTAAATCTACCTCAGCATTCTCACACTTCGTGATAAAGGGGTGCAAAAGCAACTGCAATTGAAACAACACTAATTAATCAAGTTCAAACCATTGTGTCTGTGTTTAATGGAGTGTTTCTGATGGACCTCTTGTTTGTCAGGCTTCGGAAAGAAGGCCAAAGAGACCCAGGGGAGGCATGGGCACGATAATAAATGGGGAAAGGTTTATGTGAGGAGAAATTGTAAAGGGAAGTTTGAGCTGGCAGTTACTAACTAACTTTGTCGTTTGTGCGTGAGTATGAGCCGGAACTGTATTTGGAGGAGAGTAGGGAGGGGAGGCGAGGCAGGCAGTTACGAGGGAGTCTTAGGAGAGGACCTGGCCTCTCGAAAGCCAGGAGTAGCATTGTTTCTTTATTTTCTCTGTTTTCTATGTTTCTTTTTTTTTTTGGTGATTTCTACACTGTAATCCGTTCTTCCTGCACAGTAAGGAAAGCTACAACTGCGTTTGCTAATTAATATAGTACTTTAAGGGACTAGGTCCCATCATTTTGGTATCAAAGCTGGTTCCGTTGGGGTATGGTAGGGACGAGGATGGACGGGCGAATGGAAGCAATCGAGAAAAGCGTCGAAGAGGTGCAAAGGAGTAATGGAGAAACAAAAGAGAAGTTGACTTCGATGCGTCTTGTGCTGAAGGAGTTAACAGAGCAATGGGGAGAGTTTCGAGCTACATTTGGGCAGCAGATGCGAGCTCAAATGGAGGAGGAGCAGCCATAGAACACTACGAGGGACATGGGGAATATTAACCAAGAGGCGAACACGACACAGACTGTGCCGACAGTAGCGCTGGGAATGAATCCAGAGGGAAATGCAACACAAAACGTATCGATGGAGACAACGAAGACGGATGCTGGTGCGGTGAGCGTGGAAAATGTAATGGAGAAGGAGCCTGGTAGACACCGTCGGCTTGAGTTACCCGTCTTTACAGGGGAGGACCCCTTGGGATGGTTATTCAAAATTGAAAGGTATTTTAGCATCAATGGAATAGAGATACTGAGAAAATGGACGCCGTGGCAGTAAGCATGGAAGGGAAAGCATTAAATTGGTTCCAATGGCGGGAAATGAGATACCCAGTCTGTTCATGGGACGAGTTCAGAAGAGAAGTCGTAAACCAGTTTCCTTGCCATCAAATGGGAGACGGGTATGAACGATTAATGAGTTTAAGGCAAGAGGCTACAGTGGAGGACTTTCGAGAGAGGTTTGAATTAGTGACAGCTCCCTTGGTTGATGTCCCTAAGGAGGTGCTAATGGGAGCATTCAAGAATGGACTAGCAGAAGAGATTAAAGCCGAGGTGAGACTATTGCAATCAAAGTCTCTTAAGCAGCTTATGGATTACACATACCAGGTAGAAGGGAGAAACTTGGTCATAGAAAAAGCCAAGGAAGAGCGAAGGTTTAGAGGGGTGAAGTCCAGCGTGAATAGCAAATGGAGTGGGTATCAGCCCAACTTACCCAAGTATATCAGCACTGGGGATATTCCTAAGAGTTCAAGAGGTGTAGTCATGAGCAAGAATCCCGAGAGCAAAGGCGGTGAAGACACCAAAACAAACTGCAAACAGAGTCACTATACCTATAACAACCAAATGAATAGCAGTGGCAGCAGTAATAACTGAAGGAAACTATCAGAAGCAAGTAAATAGAAGAAGAGAATTGGGACTATGCTTTAAATGTTATGAAAAATTTGGTCCCAACCATAGGTGCAAAAATAAGCAGCTTCAGCTGTTAATCCTAAATGAAAAGGAGGAGTCGATCGAGAAAGAAGGAAATGATGAACAAAACATAGAAGAGACTGAGAAGGAAATAGCATCAATGGAACTGTCTTTGACTACAGTGGTGGGATTCACAGGAGTAAAACACTGAAGCTAGTGGGCAAGGCTTTTGAGGAGGAAGTGCTGGTGTTAATTGACAGTGAGGCAATGGATAATTTTATCTCCACTGAATTAGTGAGGAGAAGAGGGATAACAATGTAAGGAACCAAGAGGTACCCCATCACAGTTGGCGATGGGAGGAAGTTATATATGCAAGGAGAATGCAGAAAGATCAAGCTAGAGGTATAGGGATTAACTATAATCCAAACCTTCTATCCATTCAATTTAAGTAATGTGGATTTAGCACTTGGGGTGGCTTGGCTTGAGTCTCTTGGAGAGTTGAGAGTGCACTAGGCACAATCTTACATGAAAATCAAAGTGGGGAAAAAGTGGAGGTGCCTTAGAGGGGACCCATCCCTAACTGTTTCGCAGGCCTCCCTAAAGGGTATTTCCGGGATAATCAAAGCTAATCAAGAGGGATATTTGCTGGAATTTGGAGCCATGGAAGTAGATAAAGAAGCAAGGCAGCAAGTGATCAAGAAAGAGTGGCAAAACATCTTGAAAGAATTCCCTAGAGTGTGTGAGCCGAGAACCATTCTGCCTCCCCATAGATCAAAAGATCATGCCATTGTTGTCAAACCTAATGCACAAGTCCCTAACATAAGACCTTATCGCTATGGCCATTTTCAGAAGGCAGAAATAGAAAGGTTGGTGAAAGAGATGTTACAAGCTGAGATAATACAGCCTAGCACCGGTCTCTTTTCTAGCCCGGTGCTCTAGTAAAGAAGAAAGATGGGAGTTGAAAATTTTGTGTGGATTACCGAGCTGTGAATAAAATAACAGTCCCTGATAAATATCTTATTCCCGCTATAGATGAGTTATTAGATGAATTGGGGGAAGCCACATTGTTTTCTAAGCTGAATCTAAAGTTAGGGTACCACCAAATCAGAATTAAGCAAGGAGATGAACCAAAAACAGCTTTTAGAACTCATGATGGGCACTAGGAATTTTTGGTAATGCCTTTTGGGTTAACCAACGCTTCATCTTCCTTCCAATCTCTGATGAATGATGTATTCTGGGAATATTTGAGGAAGTTCATCTTGGTATTTTTTAATGACATTCTCATATATAGCAAGGATAAAGATTCTCATGTGAAACACATAAGAGTAGCCATAGGGGTGTTACAACAACACAAGCTCCTTATTAATCCCAAGAAATGTGTTTTTGGGGCAGAAGAAATTAGAGTACCTGGGACATATAATTTCTGAAGAGGGAGTACAAGCTGATCCAACAAAGATTAAGGCCATGGTGAAGTAGCGGGTTCCCAAGAATCTTCAGGCATTGAGAGGATTTCTGGGATTAACGGGCTATTACAGGAGGTTTGTCCAGAATTATGGCAAAATCACATAGCTCCCCTCACTAATTTGCTGAGAAAAGATTCCTTTGGTTGGGGGGAGATGGCTCAAAGGGCCTTTGAGGAACTTAAATCAGCTATGACAACAGTACCGTCCTAGCCACGCCAAACTTTACTCTCCCTTTTGAAATAGAAACCGACGCTTCAGGGAGAGGAGTGGGTGCTGTTCTGATGCAAAAAGGAAGGCCTATTTCTTACTTCAACCAGCAGTTGTCAAAGAGAAGGTAGCAAGGCTCAGTATATGAACGTGAACTCATTGCGATCGTGTTGGCTATTAAAAAATGGCGCCACTACTTGTTGGGGCAACCATTTGTGATAAGAACAGACCAAAGGGCTCTTAAATTCTTGTTGGAGCATAGAGTGATAGAACCTGACCAACAAAAATGGGTTTCCAAACGAACGGGATATAAGTTTGAAATCCAATATAAAACTAGAGCAACTAATAAGGTGGCAAATGCTTTGTCTAGAAGAGATAATGACTTGGAGATGATGGCTTTCTCGGTGTGGCGTTATGAAGGGCTAGAAGAGTTTGAAACAAAGGTAAATATAGATGAGCAACTCAAGGAAATTAGGGAGAAAATCCTCATTGGAACCGAAGCTCCAAAGGGGTATAGCATCAGTAGAAGGTATCTGAAATATCACAACAAGCTGGTGATACCCAAAAAATCACCCAGAACCTTGGAATTAATGAAGGAGTATCACAACTCTCCAATGGGAGGCCATTCAGGCTACTTGCGGACGTACAAGTGTTTGGCTGAGGTAGTTTACTAGGAGGGGATGAGGAAGGACATTCAAAATTATGTGACAAGATGTGACATTTGTCAGAACTCTGCCTATGATGAACTTTGATGTAAATTATTTTTCATAGCCAGTCCCAAGCCCGGAAAAAAAAAGAGGGTTATGTTAGGCAGTTGACAGCCAACGTAAAACTTTGTCGAATCTCTATGACATGGACAATCGATATATTAGACGTAAGGCTAGGTCGTTGCCCGTAAGTAACGCTCTGTATAGCTCGAGTACAGTGACAAGTGAGCAAAAGCCGCTGCATCGACGTCTGGGTATAGTTAAAAATAAGTAAGGGCTCCCACATTTTCGTGAACGAATATGGCTAAAGAAGCTAGTTCATGATAGTAGGATTCGTTTTGGAACTTGGAATATAAGTACACTTACGGGTAAGTTTATGTAGATACTATGATTAGGAGGAGGATTAATTTTATGTGTTTACAAGAAACTAAATGGGTAGGAGAAAAAGCGAAAGAATTAGATACTTCAGATTTTAAAGTTTGGGACACTAGTAAATCTAAATCTAGAAATGGAGTTGGTATAATTGTAGATAAGTTTTGAAAAAATGCTGTAGTGAATGTCAAAAGGTTAGGAGATAGAATCATTGCATTAAAGTTTGTATTAGAAAAGGAAATCTTTAATATTATTAGTACTTATGCACCACAAGTAGGGTTAGAAGAATATCATAAGGTAAAGTTCTTTGAAGATTTAGAATGTTTAGTTCAAGAAATACCATTAGGAGAAAAAATTCTTTTAGGAGGAGATCTAAATAATCATGTGGGAAGTGTATCTTCAAGTTACGAGAGTGTTCATGGGGGACATGGTATAGGAGAAGTAAATGTAGAGGGTAAAATTGTTCTAAACTTTTCATTAGCGTTCGATCTTATATTAGCTAACACTTATTTTAGAAAGTGTGAGGAACATCTTATCACGTACAAAAGTGGAAGGGTATGTTCTCAAATTGATTTCTTTCTTATAAAGAAATCAGATAGAAAATTTTGCATGGATTGCAAAGTTATACCAGGAGAGAGTTTAACTACTCAGCATAGAGTTTTGGTTATAGATATAAGAGTTAAGAGGAGAGTAAAAAGCAAAGGTGAAGACAGAGTATTAAGGACTAAGTGGTGACAACTAAAGGGGGACAAAGAAAAGAATTTGCAGAAACGGATTGTGAAAGAAGAACCTTGGGAAATACAAGGAAGTGCTAACAATATGTGGAATGGAATGGCTAAAGAGATTAGGAAGGTGACAAAAGAAATATTAGGTGAATCAAAAGATTTTGGACCTAGGGATAAAGAATCTTAGTGGTGGGATGCAAGTGTGCAAGATAAGGTTAAAGTTAAAAGAGAGTGTTATAAAGTGTGGTCATTACGTAAGAGTAATGAAAATTGAGAAAAATATAAGGTAGCTAAGAAAGACATTAAGAAGGCAGTGAGCGAAGCGAGAGCGAGAGCATTTAATGGGTTATACCAATCTTTAGGTACTAAAGTTGGAAAAAGAAGTATTTACAAGTTAGCTAAAAGTAGGAAAAGAAAGACAAGAGACGTGGATCAAGTGAAATGTATTAAAGATGAAGAAGGAAAAGTGTTGGTCACGGAGCGAGATATCAGAGAACGATGGAAGGGTTATTTTCATAGGCTTTTTAATGAAGGGCACGAAATTTTATTGCAATTGGATAGGCTAGACACTAAAAAAAGGATCAAGATTATACTTTTTATCGTAGGATTTGTGAGGTAGAGGTAAAAGAAGCATTAAAGCGAATGAAGAATTGCAGAGCAGTTGGACCGAATAATATACCCATTGAAGTATGGAAGGGTTTAGGAATGAAAGGTATAAGTTGGCTCACAAAGTTATTTAATGAAATTATAAGATCTAAGAGGATGCCAGACGAGTGGAGGAAAAGTACTTTAATCCCTATTTATAAGAGTAAAGGAGACATTCAAAATTGTGCAAATTATAGAGAAATTAAACTCATGAGCCATACTATGAAATTATGGGAAAGAGTAATTGAGCGAAAGTTAAGGAAAGAGAGTCAAATTACGGAGAATCAATTTGGTTTTATGCCAGAAATGTCAACTATGGAAGCAATATACTTGTTGCGAAGATTAATGGAGAGATATAAGGAGAATCAAAGAGATTTACACATGGTGTTTATTGATTTACAAAAAGCATATGATAGAGTGCCAAAAGAAGTTCTATGGAAGACTTTGGAGAAAAAAGGAGTTCGTATAGCTTATATTCGAGCAATCCAAGACATATATGATAAGGTTACAACTAGCGTAATAACAAAAGGTGGATTTACAGAAAATTTTTCGATAACTATTGGTCTACATCAAGAGTCAACTCTGAACCCTTATCTTTTTACTTTAGTCTTGGATGTGCTTACTGAACATATCCAAGAGCCGGTGCCACAGTGCATGTTTTTTGCAGATGATATTGTCCTAATTGGAGAATCGAGAGAGAAAATGAATGAGAAGTTGGAGAGGTGGAGATTAACTTTGGAAATTCATGGATTTCGTTTAAGTAAAAGTAAAACGGAATATATGGAGTGTAAGTTTAGTAAGAGGCACACCACTTCTAGCGTAGAAGTAAAAATTGGAGAACATATCCTACCACAAGTCACACGATTTAAATATCTTGGATTCATCATACAACATAATAAGGAAATAGAAGATGTCAAGCATAGGATTCAAGCGGGGTGGATGAAATGGATGAGTGCTTCGAGTGTTATTTGTAATAGAAGAGTACCACTCAAATTTAAGGGTAAATTTTACTGCACAGTTATAAGACCTGCAATGTTGTATGGAACTGAGTGTTGGGCAATAAAAAGTCAATAAGAAAATAAGTTTAATATTGCAGAGATGAGAATGTTGCGATGGATGAGTGGACACATTAGGCGAGATAGAATTAGAAATGAATGCATTAGAGAGAAGGTGAAAGTCGCACCTATTGTAGAAAAGATTGTAGAATCGAGACTTAGGTGGTTTGGTCATGGGGGGAGGAGACCTATAGAAGCCCCAGTTAAGAGAGTAGATGAGATGGAGAATAGTCTAATAATTAGAGACAGAGGAAGACCAAAAAAAACTATAAGGAAAATTATTAGAAGAAATTTAGATTAAAATGATTTATCTAAAAATATGATTTACGATAAGGGGGTTTATGGCATCGATTGATCCATGTAACCGACCCTATTTAGTAGAAAAAAGCTTTGTTGTTATTGTTGTTGTTGTTGTATGTGACATTTGTCAACGTAACAAATATAACGCCTTAAGCCCAGTAGGATTGTTACAGCCACTACCCATTCCCCAACAAGTATAGGAGGACATCAGTATGGATTTTGTGGTGGGTCTACCAAGGGAACAGATTTGATACCATAATGGTTGTAGTGGACCGGCTTACAAAATATAGTCATTTCATTCCACTATCCCATCCCTTTAGTGCAAATGAAGTGGCTGAATTTTTTGTGAAGGAGGTGGTTAAACTCCATGGGTTTCCTAAAACCATAGTGTCAGATAAAGATCAGATTTTCATAAGCCAATTTTGGAAGGAAATGTTTATACTAGCAGGCACTACACTTAAGTACAGTTCGGGTTACCACCAAGAAACCGATGGTCAAACAGAGGTGATCAATAGAAGTGTGGAAACCTACCTACTGTGTTTTGCTGGAGACAGACCCAAGCTATGGCTCAAGATGCTTCCATGGGCAGAATATTAGTTCAACACAACTTTCAGTAGATCCACTGTACTCACTCCTTCTAAAGCTTTATATGGAAGGGACCCTCCGACATTGCTCAAATGGCAAGAGGAAACATCTCGGCTAGAGGAGGTAAATGAACAACTACAAGAAAGAAATCTGATTCTTACCGAATTGAAGAATAACCTAGAGATAGCACAAGCAAAGATGAAAGAACAAGCTGATAAGAAGCGTAAGGATGTGGAGTTCAAGGTGGGTGATATGGTCTATCTTCAAATTCGGCCCTACAAATTGAAAATGCTGGCAAAGAAACAAAACGAGAAGCTATCTCCCAGATTCTATAGGCCATATAAAGTACTGGAAAGAGTGGGAAAAATGACCTATAAGTTAGAACTTTCTGAAACCACACGAATACATCCTATTTTCCATGTTTCCCAATTAAAAAAATCAATTCATTCTACTGAACCCATGCAATCTATTCCTATGTCACTTTCGGAGGAGATGGAACTACAGGTGCAACCAGAGTCAATATTGAAGTTTCTAGTATCACCCAAAGGACAGCAACAAATTCTGATAAAATGGGTGGGACTGCCAAAATGTGACAACACATGGGAAGATGTGGAAGTTATCAGAGAACAGTTTTCCACTTTCCACCTTGAGGACAAGGGGCACACTGAAAGGGAGGGAAATGATGGACCTCTTGTTTGTATGGCTTCAGAAAGAAGGCCCAAAGAGACCCAGGGGAGGCATGGGCACGATAATAAATGGGGAAAGGTTTATGTGAGGAGAAATTGTAAAGGGAAGTTTGAGCTGGCAGTTACTAACTAACTTTGTCGTTTGTGCGTGAGTATGAGCTGGAACAGTATTTGGAGGAGAGTAGGGAGGGGAGGCGAGGCAGGCAGTTACTAGGGAGTCTCAGGAGAGGACCTGGCCTCTCAAAAGCCAGGAGTAGCGTTGTTTCTTTATTTTCTCTGTTTTCTCTGTTTCTTTGTTTTTTCGTGATTTCTACACTGTAATCCGTTCTTCCTTCACCGTAAGGGAAGCTACGGCTGCGTTTGCTGATTAATATAGTACTTTAAGGGACTAGGTTCCATCAGTTTCAAGACAAGATTGACATGGTAAGTCATGTGTAGTGATTGGAATAGACACACTGTGTAGGATATACTATACTTTCTACTTGGCAAGACCGTGCATGACCATTAGAAGTAAATGTAAATCACAGGAAATAAATGTGTACACTCGTAGGTAGACAAATCACTAAGGCCATGGAATCCCAAACCATAGACACCAGACACCACAATTACAACAGATAAGGTATCTGCATTTTTCTCACCTGCTCTGCTGTTGGCCTGGCATCTGGATCCTTCTGTAAGCAAGCACCAACAAAGGAGGAGAATTCAGGTGAAAACTTTTGTTTTGATGGCGATGGTGATGGATCTTCTAGGATCTGCCACAAAACAAATATAATTATTTCCAAAACACAGGCAGCACATGTATGCAATAATATCAGTTGAATAAAATTGATGGTCATCTGTAGCAGGGATTAGACATCTATAGAATCATTGATCATGATCAGTGTTATGAGCCAACAATTCCATAATTTCCATTAAATTATGGCTTTTAGAGGTAAAGAAATCTGACTTTTAACAAGGAGAAACTTCTTGTAATCACTATTTCTTAGTGCTTAATCATCAGTAATCCTTAAGGAAACTTCTTGTTTATGTATTATCTTCTCACTAGGAAGAAAATAGTTACCCCATTAAACAAGGGACAAGTATTCAGAACTAAACAATATATGATTAGCAAGGTTAGGACTATCATCTAACAGTCACAGCTTAACAGATAGATAACGGTGAAATGTCATGAGAATACCACCAGTGCAGAGATCAAATTCTTGTCAATGCCTGATTGATTGAGACATTGCAGAATAATGAAAAAGGCATTGCTAAATAGCTCTAGAGAAGTTGTTGCCTTGAGCGCATGGTACACTTTTATGCACATCATGTGAGTCAATTTTCATTTATTAGAAGCTTATGGCATTGTTTCTAAACCAAATTAAATATACTCTGCTCTCTTCTGTGATTCAGGCTATGCCATTACATAATTCAGATGAGAAAGTCCTTATGCGAGTGACAGGAGATAGTAAAGCCAAAATGTTCTTAATTCTAAGCAATACAGAGAGACAACATGCACAATAATTCAAACAAAAAGTAAACAAACAAGAACAATAAGTATTGGCAATCACCTGCAACATAAGATTTACAGGACCTTCATTAGCTGTATATGGGAATTCTCCTGTTCCACACTCAAGGAGAGCAAGACCAAGGCTCCAGATATCAGCAGGAAAGGAATAGCTATCATTTCGAATTCGCTCAGGTGACATGTATGTAACAGTTCCAACAAAAGTAGCACACTGCAAAATTACATCCATTGACAAATGAACATAAACTCCACAACTTGGTAGTCACAACCAAACATGAAAGTTGACTTTTGCCAATAAATTCATGGAAGCAATAAGTGACAAGAAACTAAGAATGATATAATGTCTATACTAACCATTGCCACTGAATTCTCTAAGCCAGCACTAATACCAAAATCAGTAATTTTTGGTTCCCCTTTGAGATTTACAAGTAAATTGGCTGGCTTTATATCTCTGTGAACTAAATGTCTGACTCCATGCAGATAGCTTAGTCCCTTCCGAAAGGAAAAAGACAAGGCATCACTGCTGTTAGTGTTTTATATTCTGTAATGATAAGTTTGAAATGAAAAAATAAGCAAATTTTCCTTACATGTAGGAGCTTCTGAAACATGGTTGAAAGAATAGGTTCAGGTATTCTTCTATTCATTGCTAAGATATCTGCAAGTGATCCTCCATCCATGTACTCCAAAGCTATGCTTATCTGTCCAGAGTCTGGTGTGTAGAATGCCCCATGGAATTCAACGAGACCCTGATAACAAGGTGCTTCACATAATGTCCTTATTTCAGTAAGAAGCTGCTGCCTTTTTTCCTACTTGACACAAAGAAACATAATCATTAGACAATAAGTGAGTACTATGGTGTCCCTAATTCAATTAAACCAACATTGCTCCTCTATTCATTTTTGAGAAAGAAGAGAGGGGGGGGGGGGGTGGAGTACATCAGCAATAGAGTCATATAATTAAATGCCTACTACCTAGCAACTTCAAAACACTAACTGACCAGGATTTTATTACTCATCACTCTTTCTTCCATCAAATAACAAAAGATCGTATTTTGACACAGTTAATATATCCGGTGAATACTAAAGAACATGCTTCACTGGCAGTCATAAATACAAATTTCCTGGACAAGCCCTCTGTGATGCATAAGATAACTTAAAAATTGTATATAGTGAATTATAGCAAAGTGCCACAAGAATACCTTCTCAAAGATATTGATTTTCTTCAATGCTATAATTCTATGTGTTGGTATATGTATGGCTCTCTGTACAATACTACTGGCACCACTACCAATTGCTCCAAATATTCTCATCTCATGGGATGCACATCTATATGTTTTTTCACTGCCATCAGTTTCATCTACAGATCGAGATGTGCACTTTTGCAGTCCAAGCTCATTGATATTGTACACCCCATATGATCTGCTCAATAAGTTAACAGTTCCACCATCTGATAACTAATCCATCAATTAAAACCAAAGAAAATTGAACATTAGAAATACTCATTATGCAAGCTTTATATATTTTTACGCTCCTCAATGACAAGTGAAAAAAAAATAGCACACAGATGATGAGACATAGAGAGAGACTTACTGTGTACGAATCACAAGGGTCCAAGGTTGAACCTGTCGAAAAGCCCTTCTCAGCATCAAATAAAGGTGTGAGTTTTTTTCTCAATTCCTCCAACCCAGCCATAGTTATGGCTTTATGGGTATTTATATTCAAAATTGAATGGGTTTTCAAAAAGAAACAAACCCGGATGCCTTATGAAATCAGACAGCCCGTTCAGTATAACCTAGAATTAAAAATCTGGAAGGGCAAACAGAAAAATAGAATTCAATCTGCAATTCAAAAATTATGTATTTTATGCTACGGAATAAGAATGTGTTGCTGACTAAAATAAACAAGAATGTGCTAGTTAAGGTTTATGGTTTCAACCATGCTTTATATGTGAAGGCAAACTGGCTGAGTTACAAAACTAATGGATAGAACTGTCAAATGGGCCAGACTGGCCAAAAACAAGCCAGGCCAGCCTGTTTTGTAAACACGTTACCTACCTATCTATCTACCAATCTATCATTAATTCAAGCATGGTTTTTCATTCAGATTTACCTCTCAGTATCACTTATGCGTTCGAGACAATGGTCATGCCCATTCATGTAGAAGTCAATGTTAATTGCCTGAAATTTGACGGTAACTATCAGCAGACTTAGACATAAGAACTCAGAAAAGAGGGACTTGTTTTGTTATCAATGCTTGAGGGGTGGGAACTATATCATTCATTTCTTTTGCTTTAACTATTGGATGAAAAGTTAAAACAGAGTGGTTGCGCATCCTCAACTTTTTCTTACCTAGAGAATTGGAAGAAGTTGCTTTATAAGTTCTTGTGTATCTCCATGATGCCCAAAACATGGTGACCCAAAACAATCTTCCACTATGCTGTTGATTCGCTCAGTGCCAATTCTAGATCCTCAAACACCATAATCTATAAATTGACAATCCAATATACGTATATTCTCCTCCCTTATGTAAAACAGAAGCACTATCTTTAATTCAGTACCTTCAGTAAGTTGGAAATATAAGATTTTTATGGCAAAATGCCTCGCCAATCGTGGTTGTGTCCCTCTGATTCAGTGAAGCACTCCTAAAAAATATGAATAGTGCCTAGAAATAAAAACTCAGTCAACACTATGAAAGAACAAGGACGTCAGAAATCTAAATGGGATTGAAAATGTACATGAATTGGGGACATAACTGCATTTACAATAAAAGACCTTAAGCAAAGAGTAAAGCCATATGCTATCAACTAAAAGTGGCATCTCGCAAAAGGAGGAAGAAGAAAAGAGAGATTGGTATGCATATAAGTCATAAATCTATCATAAATGGCAGGTAACATCAACAATTCAACACTAACAAGTGTGTACTTACCAGAAGGATGAATACAAGCAGCGAGTAAGGGATCTGGTACTGGCTTGCCGGAGTCTAGACGGTGGCTAGCGGTGGCAGGACGACTCAACGCAAGAAGAGAGGGTGGCAGACCGACGGTGGGGCAGTTGGCCGAATGAGAATAAGTTCGAGGAGGGGTTACTTCTTTTCTTGGAGTTTTTATTTTTATTTTTTCCTCTAAGATATTATTTTTTTAAGTAAATTATATATATATATATATATTTGAGTTTTTGTTAAAATTATATATAAATTTTGATAATATTTTAAAAATATATACAGATTTTTTATATAAAAAATTATTTTTATATTTTTCAAAATTAAAAAATTTAAAATTAAATTAAATTATAGAATAATTTTTTATTTTAAAAAATTATATAATTTTAACAAATATTTTAAAAAAATTTGCTTACTCTATTATTTTTCTTCTCAAAGTTTAATTTTGTCCTAAAGATTATTTACTTTAAATTTCTCCAACGTTGTTTTAAAAGATTTCTATATTATCTTAATCTATAACGTTATTAACTTAAGTAACAGAAATTACGTACGTGTAATTTCTTTGCGCTTACGTAGCACATTTTTCTCCTTACATTGTCATTCTAATCATCTAATGCAGTTTTTTTTCTCCCTCGCCCCTCCAACTTAATAGCAAAATTATTTAGAAAAATTGCAAATCATCATTCATTTTCAGTTATTTGCAAACTCTTTTCATCAATTTTTGAAATAAGAAAATATCTTTAAATTATCACTTTTCAATATTAAAATTATTCTATTTAGTTCTCAATAAATACTACTTGAAGCGCTAGTGACAAGTGGAATCTTAGGCAAAAAATTTAAAAATTATTTAGTATATAGAATGTTAAATATAAAAATAAAAATAAAAATAAAATAAATCAACATAATAGAGATAGTACAAAATTCTTTTTTCTTATTTCTCTTTTCCTTTCTTGACTGAATTGACCATAAATTGTAATTTTGTTAGCTAATGAAAGTGTGCCAATGTGACAATTGCATCAGGATCCCTAGAATAGGGATCCTACTACACAAGATCCTGTAAGGCAATTTAGGCATTTAAATTTTTTTTAAGGGTTTAGGAATAGTTAAAATTTTTAAAATATAATTTTTTCACAATTATAATTTTTGTTCTATAATTTTTATTTTTTATATCCATCTCTAAATAGTAAAAAAAATTTAAAATATCTTATAAGTGTTATAGGATCCCTAATGCAAGAGAGATCTTGATTCATAACAATTAAAGAAAATCTAAAATGATTTTTCAATTGACAACATCAAAAGTAAAAATAAAAATAAAAATTAGACTCACTTAAAAATGATAATTTACAAGGAATATGTTTCTGATTTCAAAAGTTTAGGCAAAATTTACAAATAACCCAAAATTGAACAAGAGGTATTAACAATTTTTCAAAACTATATCTCACCCAAGTCCAAAACAACTTGGCATCTTCATCGAAGAGTGCTAGGTAGCGTTTTGGATACCTTTGCTCTTGGATGGGTCATCATAAATGGTGCAAGCCTAACATCGTATCCAATTTTGACGTTATAATTAAGGGGTGTTTATTGGCATATTAAACCTTAAGGACCCGTTCTAACTCAACCTACTTGAGTTGGGCGGGATCGAGTCAGACCAAAAATATAAATGTAAAAAATATTAAACAAAACTATATCGGGTCAAGTTGAGCCACGGGCAAAGACATATTTTACTCAATCCACTATAGTAGTTACTTTTTTTAGTTATCAATATCTTGTCATCTTATATATATACATATATATATATATATATATATATATTTCATCTTATTCTCTTTACATTATGCAACTTTTATTATCTACTTAAATCCTCCCTACTTCTTAATTATTCTCATCATTGATGTGCATGTTTACTGATATTTCTTTTGTTGAATAATAAAAATATACATATTTACCTAAAGCTAATTATATTAATATAACTTATATTTTACTTGATAATACTAAATCATTTTTTTATTATTGATAAAAACATAAGGGTTTTAAAAACTCATTATTTTTAAGTATATGCTTTTGAGTTTATAAAAAAATATTTTTATATTACAAATATTAATTTATAAAAAAAAAAGTTTGGGCAACCTTAATCTGTCTTAACCTAATATAAAATCAGACTTGTTCAAATTGGGCTGAACCATGGGCATAAAAATAAGTTTGATATTTTAATCAAACCAGACATCAAACATAATATCCAGTCCGATCCTGTCGATGAATGGCCCTAATTATAATAAGAAGAATGATAACGAATTCTAGGGAAGCTATCAAGTATAAGGGCTACTAGATGCATTTGCTCAAGTTCACAAGAACAAGGATCATTAAGTATCATATTGTTGATGCTGCAGGTGCGCTCATCAGTTATGACAAGTTACAAGTGATATTGCTTGGGAAGAAGTATGAATCTAGTAGCAATCAATTTCTAGATTTTCTGTGTCACATGTTAGGGTATGATAAATCAGAGTAATGAGGATTGACTAATTGCTCCATAATACTTTAATTATTTTTTTTTTAATTTTGGAAATTGGGTGAGACTTGGTTTTGTTTATTGCGTATATGGGAATGAGAAAAGACTTACACTCTATTTAGATGGGGGAGGAGAAAAGTGGAGCGGAGAGAAAAGTGGGGAGAAAACTGTTTCTCCCTCTGTGTTTGGATGCGGCAAGAGAGAATATAGAGGGAGGGAGAGTGGTTAATTTTCTTTGGATAATTTTGCCCTTCCTGCTATGCACCGGCGGTCCATGTTACATTGTATCTGAAAAATAATTACTTTAACTTAATATAAGATATATCTATATATATAATACATTTTATACAAGGTTATTAGTTTAAAAACAATTATATGAATTTAAATTATGACAAAAATCTATTTTTGAGTAATTAAAGATATATGTTAGTTAATTTCATATCAATTAGCTTGAATAATTGATTTTATATTAATTTAAATAATTTTATATTAATATCTAATGTAAAATAAATTAGTATATATTACTAATTATTATAATTAAGATTCTTTAAAATCACACAGGATTATATTTTTTGTCATTTTTAATTAATTTAATTAATTAACGTTGATTGATTTCAGGTGATGCTTTATTCCTTATATGAAGACAATATACATAAATAATTCACATGGCAATGTAAGGACGAATTCACGTGAAAGTAAAATGCATGCCAAGATAAGGACGAGAAAAACACCTTCACGTGAAACTTCATTTCATGCCAAGAAAAGGACGAAAAAGGTTGGATGGACGGGGGACAAGGAAAGAGGAAGAGATAGGCAAAAGAGAAGCATGTGAAGGGATTGGAATCACTTTGTCCTTATCTAAGTGACTTAGCATGCAATGTATAAGATACTTTAACATGTGTCTCACAAGATATATAGTGATGCAGGAGAGGGGAGTACCAAGGCATGCAGTAGTTGCAGTGAAAGGATTGTGCAGTGAAGGGAATGTGAAGGGATTGAAGTCTGGCAAGTCACATGAAGTTGAAGACAAAATTATATAATGCATTCTATATTCATTCAAATAATGCAATCTGTATGAGTGCGAGTTTTTTTTGTGAGGCGTGCTGTTATTATCACAAGGATAGGAGGTGTTATATTTGTATAAGCGTTAAACATGAAGAATGTATATTGGCATGATTCCTTTATGTTCATCCATTATTATTTATCGTGTAGATGGAAAGAAGAACCTACGAAGATGTTTTGTATGCCCAAATTCGAGTAAGAGTTAATATAGGAAAAATAAAACTCATTTTTCCAATCGGCGAAATAGGGTATGAAATTTTTTTCTTTTCATTTAATCTTTTTTTTTTCACCGGGAATAAATTTTGGTATATGCATTTGTCAGATTTGGCCCCGATGGAAATGATGCTGTTGAGTATATAGTATCTGTGATAAAACATAATTACTTATGAGCTTATAATTCATGGAAAGAAGTTCTTGAATCAGTTCGCCAACTATGGTTTGCAGAATTTCAGGTAAATTTGAATTGCAATGCCAATATTAGGTTTATTATATCTACCATCTTAAAATACATAGACTTACTGATATTTTGGGTCATAATAGATAGAAACACTATGTATGGATACGGAATGATCATTTCCAAATTTATAAAAACTTTAAAGATCGAGCAAGAAACTACTTAAAAGATTTGATTTGTTATGTCCGAGATAAAGGAAAACGTCCAACTGGATTAATGAAGACATCTGGGATGATTTATGCATCAGTTGGAACAAAGTAGAATTTAAAGAGAGAAGTGAACGTGCGAGGAAGAATAGAGCTTCAAACTCTGTCTACAGGCCATCTCTCTATATACTAATAGAAATACTCCATTCATAGATCACATAACAACTTTAGGTAAGGAATTAGGTAGGCCTGTAACTCTGGTAAAGCTTCATGTCCGGACTCATCAAAAACTATTATCTAGTGAATGGGTTAATAAAAAATTTGAAAAAACTTTTGTATGTATCCTCTTTTTTTTAACTTCTTTTAAATGATCTTACATAACAAGCACAACTAATGTAACATTCTCCACTATTTGTTTTGTCTCAGGATGAATACGCCAGACTTAAAATAAGTATAGCAACTACTGCGGGTGACACACAAATTTTTACATTGTCAAATGCAGTTGCTCTGTGGATAGTAGTTGTTGGAGGAAAAAAAAGCGGAGGCTCTATATATGGCTTGGGAAGTGTTGCACATGAAGTAGAAGATGATCCAATATATGGCTATAATTATAGTAAAAAAAATAATCTTTTTTCTTATCCGAGTGCGGCAGAGGCCATATATCCAGGAGGTCACCTCCATTCTGATATTGATTAGAAGTTAAAGGATTTTCGTATGTAAATGGATGCTAATGAGAAATTAATATTTGAGATGCAACATGAACTTTATGAATATCACGAGAATAATAGACTATCGTGTGCGAACAATTCCAATAAAAGGAATTGATGGAGAAATTGATGAGGAATGAATGCCACTTTTGTGTAATGATGTAAACTTATTTGATATAAGTTTATGAATTTATATTATAATGTAGGTAATGTAAAATACACCATTCATGTTTGATTTTTTTTCTTATCTATTCCTCTTTCACGAGGTCCTTATGATATATGCATGTACTGACATGGTGCGGGACCTACATAGCACATAGCCATAGATGATAAGTTTTATTCTTACACATTATAAAATAATACATAATAAGTTTTGTCCCATGTGAGAGAATCTTTTCTTACCTATTTTGCCTTCTTCCGTGGACAACTAAGTCTAAGAATATGTATAGTTTGTCCTTTTATATCTTATCCTTATCTAACTTAGATTCACATGTCTCCATGAACAATCATGCACATGTACCTAAGGCACCCACACACACACACACACACACACACACACACATATATATATGAATATATATACCCATATATATATTTCTATATGGTTAAACTTTGCCGACTACACCTCTCTTTTCCTTATAACATTATTTTCAAGCTCTGCATCCACAAAGGTGCCAAGATAAGAAGAGAAGATTATCATTTTATACTTATGAGCATAGGATATATTGTTACGCTATTATTAAAATATTTCATCAACATGAGTCACATTTAATTATAATGTAAAATATTTTCTAGAAGAGGAAGAAAGACATGGAGAAATTTTTCTCAGCCAGAATCATCTACTGCTCAAGAAGACACACAATCAAGCTCACCAACCCCGCTTAACATTTAACTGGAATCAGATAATGTGCAACCGAAAGTGCATGACATGCATGATGAGCACTCTACTTACCAAAATGAACCTCTTCCCACGCTGATCATGCCTGATGGGACAGGGTTTCTAACTTTGTTTCCTCTACTTATATTATTATATGTTTGTTTATAATAGGTTGTAACTTTTTCCTTCAACTTATATTCCTCTAGGTTCAAACCAAATAATAAAGATGTTTGTACTTCCATTGTTACAATTTTCAAAGATAAATATGATGGTGCATGGAATTGTTGGAAGAAGGTTCTGCACGAATATTAACAATTATGGTTTCATGAGTTTGAGGTTTTATTGTCTCCTCCTGTTATTATGCCCAAAATATTGATTAATTGATTTTGTCTTAAACATCTTTTGATTTTTTGTTTGTGTTGGTGTTGTGGTTCACAATGCAAGAAATACTATTGTTGGGACCCTACACACCATCATGACATTTGGCATAATTGGAAAAATCGAGTACAAAAATAGTTGAAGGATATTATTAGACATATCCGCGACACACAAAAAAAACCCCCATGGATAAAACAACCAATTTGGGAAAAATTATGTGACCATTGGGATACTAACAAATTTTGTCCCAATAGTGAGCAAAAAAAGAAAAATCGTGCAGCTACTTTTTTGCACACAGGAGGCTTAACATCTATGGAGGAACATGCACAACAATTGGTATCAATTTGTACATTTATTTCAACCTTTTGATGTATTATTTCATGTAATCCTACCTTACATCATTCTATAGGCCTGAGAGTTAGGAAGAGATTCTTTGTTTTCTGAGCTTTACCAAAAAATACACCAATGAAAAGCAACAAACTTTTGGGTAAATGAAAAATCAAAGGCAATTTGGGTACATGCCTATATAGATATACATTTATTTTGCTAACATACACATGTATATTTATAGTATATTTATATTAAGTAGTTCAATTTATATTACTAGGATGAATATTTGAGACAAAGAGAGGGTACAGAAAGTTCAAGCTCCAGTGACAATGCCTCAGATATAAATTTATTTATCAAAGCTGCCGGTGGTAAGAAAAAGGGTGCTGTCTACGGACTTGGTAACCTGTCTTCTAAAATTATAGGGGATGCTAAGACTGGATATACATATGATAGAGAAGCATTCTCGAGTCAGTTGCCACTATACCCCCATGTGAATTATATTCAAAATATGATACGTAATAAATTCATTAATATTTCAAAAAAGTCGTATCAAAGTCATTTTGAGGACCAACAATGACAGATTGAAGAGCTACGAACTCAACTACAAGAGATCACACATAGCACTAATCCATGATCCCAGGGGAGACACAACCCATCTCAACCAACCTCAGGTGTGATGCACGTAGGAGATCCCGATGGCATAGAGGAGGATAGTGACGAGGATGACTAGGCTAAGTTATATTTTCCAACCTCATTATAAGAAATAGAGTAAAGTTTTCTATAGTATCCATCTGCTATTTGTATATAATATATATATATATATGTTCAATGGTTCATCCATTTAGCCGGTATGCAACTACATGTTTATATATGTTTATATACGTAAGTTGATATATCTTGTAAGTTGGTATAAATCTGTGGTATTTAAAAACAATTAAATCGAAGGAGAGAAAAATTAACTAAGATTTTGATATGCTTGGAAGACACACAAGTTGTTATATTATTATTGTGCAAAAAAAGAAAATAAAAAAAGAAAAAGAAATGCTAACTAAAGTTACAGTAGTTGCTTAAAATATAAGAAGGACTTACAATTTTATTGTACAAACCTAATAAGGTATAAAAATATTTTGAAAAAAAAAAAGAAAAAAAATAAATATCACAGGAAAAAATTATGTTGGGAAACAAAAGTGGAAAAAACAACAAATAATTTTAACCTTGATAATAGAGTTGGGAACCAAGAAAGTTATAAAAATATTGTGGAAGGAAAAGGAAAAAAAATGTGACAAGAAAAAAATGAGTTGAGAACGAAAATGGAGAAAGATAAAAAAAAACTTGAAAACACACAAAATCACTGAAAACAACGAAAAAAAAGGGGAGGGGGTCCGACTGCATGCCAGTCGGACCACGTTGGTCTGACTGAAAGGCAATCGGACCTAGTTTGACCATAGCAGTCACACCGAGGGTCTGATTGCATGTCAGTCGGACCAGCGATCCGATCCTTGTTTGGTCAAACCGTTGGTCCGACTGACATGTAGTCAGACCAACCCCCTCCCTTTTTTTTCGATGATTTATCGCTTATTTTTGTTTTTTTGACATTTTTCCTTTTCAACCTATTTTTTTTCTTATGATTTAATTTTTTTCCACACATTTTTTTAATATTCCGAAAATTTTGTAAAATATATCCTTTTCTCTTTTCTTTTTGGGCAATAATTTTATAAGTTTTTGGTTAAATTGTACATAAATTAAAAATTTTAATTGAATGTCACATTTTTTCTCATACTCCAATTTTTCTTCTTTTCTTTAAATCTTTTACATTACAAGATTACAAAAATTGTATATATATAGACATATCTCTTTTTTCCATGTGTTAAAAAATGTTATATCTTTTTCTAAATTTTACACTATTTAAAAGTTTAGTTAGCGTTTTCTTTTTATTTTTTCCTTAATTTTCTTCATTTGTGCAATAACATTACAACTCCTTTTTATTTTTTTCTTAATTTTCTTTATTTGCACAATAACATTAAACAAGTCAATTTGTATCTCCCACGTATCTCCGTATGTTTCTCCAAGGCATAACCATTCTACATGGATACGAAGCAAAATTTTAAGTAATAATCAATTAAATCTAAATAGCATTTTAACGTAGTCCAATCTATTACAATCGTCTTACACACAGAATAGAGTAAAGCCACCTCTAAGTTAAGCCTAATCTCATGACCAACAACTGCACCATAATGATCATTCATACATTCAGAATATCACAAGAGCCTGTAAGGATCAGTTCTAGGAGCTGCCGGCCTCACTCATCATCTGGATCAATGTTTGTAGTTGCAGATGCTACAGAACTCTAAAAAATTTTCGCTTACTTTTTTCTTCATTACACAAGAAGAAATAACATTTTAACTTCGTGTCATCAATTAATCCAATTTGCTTTAACTCTACTCATACTTCTTCTTTGCTATAATGCCGAGGTCTGCTTTTCTCCAAGATTGAAAGACCCTTTTAAGCAATCTCAGCTTGCTTTTAGCTACTACAACTTGCCTTTTTAGACAATGATATAATTTATCTTGTAACGAATTTCCATCTCACATCACCTCAGCTAACTCTTTAATTCCCAATGAAAATTTTCATATCTATCTTCAATATTATCAAGCATCATTTTCCTGCACTTTTGACTTTTCAAAGATGTAGTGCCAGTTGAGTGATTTGAGTTAGCAAATGTGGGACTAAATGAATCCATATTAACTCCAAAGTTCATGGCCTTGTAACCCCAATTAAAGTCACCCTAACTTGTTATTTCATTCATCGTTCCTTCATCATAATAGTCATTTAGATTAATGCACTCTTTTTGTCATCGTTTCACTTTGTCCTTGGCACTCTCAACATATTTTCCTGTTACTTGGTCTGCACCAAATAATTCATATAACTTATCATAATGCAAAATAGATGTAGTCATCCACTTTTTAGCCTAAGGTTTTTTCTGCAATGTGCAAATTTATACGTCATTCCAATATAAATGAAAGATATTTCAAAGAAAACTTCTTAAACAAAAAATTAATAAGAATGTCAAACTAATTAACTATTTACGTAGTATAATTACGATAAAATTACCTCAATTAACTCATGCCAGATTTGAGTTCTGCTTCAAATATTTTTGTACTTGAATTCCAAGAAAAGCCACTTAAGCTATTGAATAAATCATAGAGTTCTCCAAATTGCTATGATAAAGTTTTTTTTTTCGATTTTTCAAATGTTGCTTGGTAATATGCGGCCCAAAAGAATTCCATAAAACTTACAACATATTGTCATATGCAAAGGTTGTGAAGGTACCATCCGGTCGATTGCCTTTCAACATCTTATCTAATAACGCATCAAGAAAGGCTTCATCCATCTTAGGCGACCATCGAAGATTGTCCTTCACTAAATCCTTTTGCTTTGGAGCCGTTGTTGAATTTCTGCATGAAATAGAATAACATGAAATCTCAAATAACAAAAAGAATTTTATCTCACAATGCAAGCCATCTATATTAATAGAAAGAATTCCATCACAGAATCCAGGCCATCTATATTAATAACTACGTAATCATTTAAAAATACTCCAGATAATTTTATTCATAACATGCTTAAGTATTTCAAACAATATTAATATATATTGTAGCATAATACTATATTGATCGCATGAAATGGTTATATGATAAATTATTATCTATTTCGATAATCATTCCACATTTGGCCAGCAATACTATCTCTTAACATTGATCATTGTCTATATTCTTTCTCTTGACTATAACTAGAGTAAGCCTCCACATTATCCGAGGGGTTCTGGTGTAATTCATGATCAATTTTAGCAATTAAATTCTCATCAGGATCAACCCCCATAAAAAATTGTGTAATATGCAATAAGTTATAACAATATCAGTTATAATTTAAACAGAATAATGTGGTTCAGTGCTGCTAGCTATGATTGAAAATCATTTTTTCAAAACTCCAAATGTTCTCTCAATGACATTCCGCAATGAGACATGTCAATGATTAAAAATTTCTTTTTTATTCTGTGGTGACCGGGCCGAGTATTCCTTCAAGTGATAACACACTCCTCTATAAGGTGTCAATAGACCTCGCATGAGGGGAAACCCAGCATCCCTGAGATAAAATTCGCCTACACGTATGCAAACATTAGTTAGCAATCATAGATTTAAAAAATTTTATGCCCAACATTATAAACTATTAATGGGTGCTATAAAGACCTTGGGGAATTATAAGGTTATCTTCCCGTGACAAAGCATTTTTAAAAACTCTGGAATTCGAGGCTGTGCCTTCCCAACCAGCCAAAACATAGGTAAATTTCATGTCAGATGAACATGCGGCAAAAATATTTTGCGTAGGATACTCTTTTCGTCCTCTAAAACGAGCAACCTCTTCTCTAAGAACTTTTGTTCGAACGTGAGTTCTATCTATAGCTCCCAGATAATCTTATCATTTACAATTAGTTGACAACAATATATTATGGAATAATTATTTTATTCATGAACTAGATAGATATAAAATTAATACTATACTTTAAAATATAGGTAGAATCTACTATTGTTGAAAATTTGCATAGCAACTTTTGCTCCAGAAGGTTATGAAAAAAACTCAGCCTCAAGTGAAATCACCGCGCGTAACACATTATGAAAGTGGCGACTAATAGTTTCCCCTGATCAATGGAAGTAAAAGCATAGTATTCTATTTTTTATATTATGGGCCAATATATGAAGAAATTTGGTAACTTATTCCTCAACTGTAACTCACCGTGAATTTTTCACTCTTCCAGTACATCGAATTTTCTCATACAACTCCCTAAAAGCCTATAGGCCCATACGCAAAATATCACGACAATTTTTTTCACTTGCTAACCGTATCATAAACTATTTTCTCATGTTATATCGATTAATGTTGCTAATACTAATAGAGTTACTACTTAGAGTAGACATCTCTTCTAATAAATGAATTGCATGTAGAAGTAAACATATAAATCGGATGCTTACGCTTGTCCAACTCTTCTATTAAATGATTCAAATTAGAATTGTCATTTGTCACTCCAAAATTAATCAATTGCTTGACTTCAAACTCAATATCATACATATCTTCTTCCACTTCCTTCGTCAATTCCATATTATTGTAGCTCTACTAGATAATCGTACAAAGTATGTAAAAGGAGACTATATATCGCCAAAAGGAAGAACTTATTGATGACTCCCAATATTTTTTATTACTTATAGTCAATTTGATTAAATTTGGGAGTCATCCATTAAATTTTTAGTGTGATTTATTTGTTATTTTTATGTAATTTATGGAATTGAAAGTGAAAGAGAGAAATGAAGTTAATTGTGATTAATTATGATTGAGTAGATGTTGCATTAATGGAAAATATTTTTTGTTTCAGAATTATTATCTATGAGGATTTAGAAGCCATTATATTGTTCTTAAACTTCAGGCAAAGATACGATCGCATTATCTGAAGATGCAGCTGTGAAAATCAGCGCCAAAACTCTGTGTTTTGATTAATGAGAATAGAAAAAGCAAGATGCAGCTAGGTTTTAGGGAGTCTATGATAGAAAAGGCTTCTGAGCGTCTAGGAGGCAATTTTGGGAGATTTTGGTGGTTCATTGAGCTTGTAAGAGTGAAGGAAGAAGAAGAATCAAAAGAGGAGCTCAATTTTCTACATATCTCTTATTCTTTTGTTTGCTTTCTCTGCTTTTCCTTATATTCTCTATGTATTTGATTAGGAATTCATTGTTAGATTTAGCTATGTATAGCTAAACTTCTCTTTACCTAGAGCTCTATGAACTTAATGTGAACTAGATCTTTGTTTTTCTTGTTGATTGTTATGATTGGAGCTTTGTGTATCATTCTCTTTGCTTAATGCTTACTTAGGGATTGGCCACCTCTTGGATTTGATTTAGGTAATTGGAATTTACCTTGAAAAAGGAGTTCTAATTGGACCTAAGAGTTGGATAAATTATGTTTAGATTTATCTATTTTGTAATTGGGATAGAAATATACCTAATTGCCTTAATTGGTTTGTAGAAGGTTATAGTATTTAATGCACTTTAACCTAATTTTAAGGACACTTAGATTTTAAGGAAGAATAGGGCTATAATTACATGGACAGATAGTTATAGTTTATGCATCTCTTAACCCACAAGGTGATAATTAATTACAATTGAACAAGTAATTAAGTTCTAGTAAGTATAAAGGGAATAGTGACTCTAGGTAACTTTAAAACCTTGGATTTTTGTCTAAATTTTCTTTGCCAACCAAGTTTTCTTTAAATTGTTTTATTTTCAAATTAGTTCTAAGTTCATTACTTATTTAATTGGTTGCTTAACCTAGATGAAAGAAGATTGTGCATTGCCTAATTGCATTTAAGTCATTTTTCGTGAGAACGATACTCGTACTTATCACTGAACTACTTGATCCAACTCATACACTTACGACAATACATATAATTTTTAGTGGTCAAGTTTTCTGGCGCCATTGCCAGAGATTATCTTATATGTTCAGTTAGAAGTGTGTAATCTTTAGTAGTCCTCGATTAAGTATTAATTAGTTAATTAGCTAGAATTTCTCTTTATCCTGTCATTTGCTTTAGCTTTTTATTTAAAGTAATACAGTTGGTTAAATTCTCCTTTATAGGTACCATGGTACATGCCAAGGCGATCCTCTACAAAGAAGAAGCACACAACAAAGAAAGTTAGTGATCTTGTGGTGAACTTGAACTTTGAAAAAACTCATTCTAAAGTTCAAAATTCAGTACGTGAAGAAATGGCTCAGGAAGGGAATCAAAATCAGTCCATAAAAGAATTTGTGGGTCGTACTATGAAGGGCATTCAATCTAGCATAGTAATGCCAGACTTTCAAGCTGCTAATTTTGAGTTAAAGCTTGTGATGATCTCAATGTTGCAACTCAATAGACAATTTACTGGTGAGAGGTCCGATGAAGATCTCAACCGTCACATTTTTTCATTTTTGGGAGTGTATGATTCATTCAAGCAGAATAGGGTACCCAGGGATGTTCTGAGACTTAGACTATTCTCACTTTCTTTACAGGGAAAGGCTAAGGAATGGTTATTGACTTTACCGGAGGGTTCAATTGATACTTGGGATAAGCTAAAGGCAAGGTTCAGAGCTCGCTTCATTCCAAACAATAGAATAGAGGATGCCTGTTGTGAGCTTATCAACTTCAAGTAAGTTTCAGATGAGCACTTGTATGCTGCATGGTAGAGATACAAACATTTGCTTCGCCAATGCCCGAGCCATAGGATGGATAACTGTGCCATTGTTCAGAATTTCTGCACGTGTCTAACTCCATAAATTGATACAATGTTGAATGCTATTTTAAATGGGCGTTAGGATGAAATGCCTGTAGATGATGTTGTTCAGGCATTGGACACATTATCTGAAAGCTATGTGCAAAGAGGAGGTGATAGAAGGGTGAGTGCTAATGTAGCCAATACTTAAGAAGACTCTTCCATTCCACTTGTAATTATTCTCTCTACTTTGAACAAGAGATTTGATATACTGGAATCTCAAGTGCAATGAAGCCAGCATATGAGTGTCTATTCTACTCAAGTAGCCCCAATTACTTATAAAAATTATGGGGATCTACACTCAGTGGATTATTGCCACTTGGCTTCTTCAGAATCAGTCAACTATGTGGGAAACGTTTCGAAAAATCAAAATCCTTACTCTAATAATTACAATCCTAGGTGGCGAAGTCATCCAAATTTCTTTTAAAAGCATGGCCCAGTACTGAATCAACCAGCATCTTCTTCAGGCACTAAACCTACTCAACCACCCGGTTTTGCTCAACCTGTGAGGCAAAATGCACCTATTTCAAGAACCTAAGACGAATTTAAAAGATGCGTTGACTAAATTCATTAGTATCCAAAGTAAGCAAAATGAAGAGCAAGCTCAAGTGAATGCTAGAGTTGACACCTCTTTGAGAAATTTAGAGTTGTAAATGGGTCAATTAGCTTCAACAATGAATTCAGTGAGACAAGAGGGATTGTCAAGTGATACGGTGCCTAATCCTAGAAGAGAAGGAAAGGAAAAGTGTAAGGCTATAACTCTTCGAAGTGGAAAAGTGTTGCCCAATATTCAAGCACCAAGGGTGGTTAGCCATATACCTACATGAAATGCTGTTTGTAGAGGATGATAAAGGTGAAATTGGTATAGAGGTGAAAAGTGAAGATAAAAGAATAAGATAAGAACATATGGATGCATCAGCTGAAAAGAAGAGAAAAGTGAGTAGTGAAGAAGTTAAAAAATATGTAGATGTTGATAAGGGTGAGAAACAAGGAGAAAAACTACAAACACTGCCAAGGATAATACCTCCACTACCATTTCCTCAAAGATTGCAAAAGAAGGTGGAAGATAAGCAATATCAAAAATTTTTGGAAGTATTTAAGCAACTTCATATAAATATTCCTTTTTTAGAAGCTTTGGAGCACATGCCTAAGTATGTTAAGTTTTTAAAAGAGATGCTGAGCAAGAAGTGAAGATTTGGTGAATTTGAAACTGTAGTACTTATTGAAAAGTGCAGCAAAATAATCAACCCATAAATTCCAATGAAGTGTAAAGACCCGGGTAGCTTCTCTATGCCTTGTAAAATAGGTAATCAATTTCAAGGTAAAGCTTTGTGTGATCTTAAAGCCAGTGTAAATCTTATGCCATTATCTATCTTTGAGAAATTACGACTCAGTGAAGCAAGACCTACTACAATGACATTGCAATTAGCGGATTGGAGCTTAGCATATCCAAGGGGTATAATTGAAGACATTTTAGTGAAGGTTGATAAGCTCATATATCCGGCTGATTTCATTATTGTAAACTGTAAAGAAGATAAAGATAATCCATTGATTGTTGGCTGTCCATTCTTAGCTACAGCTAGAACTCTTATTAATGTAGAAAAAAGGCAAATAGTGATGAGATTAGGGGATGAGCAGATGGTGTTTAATATGGACAAAGCATTGAAATATCCTATAGATATTGAATATTGTCTCAGAGTTTCAGTGATTGATGATTTAGCTGAAGAACAATTTAATACAATGATAGTTCAAGATCCTATTAAAGCATTATTAATGGGAGTGAAGCATGAGAAGACTAAAGCTAGTTATGAAGTAGCTCAAGTATTTGATTTTTTTACCACTTGGGTTAAAAAGCATTGGCAAGTGGAATCTTTAGATTTGGCTTCCCGTTCAGTTCCATCTCTTAAGCCTTCAATTGAGTAACCACCAGTTTTGGAGTTAAAACCTCTCCCTGAGCATCTGAAATATGCATATTTAGGGGATTCAGAGACACTTCCTATCATCATTTCTACATCATTGGATTCTTATCAAGAATAGAGACTAATTGAAGTACTAAAGAGTCATAAAAAGGTTTTAAGTTGGACAATTGCAGATATCAAAGGGATAAACCCTTCTATTGTGATGCATAAAATTTTATTGGAGGAAGATTATAAACCATCTATAGAGAATCAGAGGAGGCTTAACTCGATGATGAAGGAAGTTGTCAAGTAAGAAATCATCAAGTGGCTTAATGCCGGAATCATTTATCCAATTTTAGATAGTGCATGGGTTAGTCCAGTACAGTGTGTCCCTAAAAAAGGGGGAGTAACAGTTGTGGCGAATGAAAAAGAAGAATTGATTTCCACAAGAACTATCACTAGATGGCAAGTATACATGGACTATTAAAAATTAAACACAGCCACTCGAAAAGATCATTTTCCTCTCTCATTCATTGACCAAATGCTTAAATGCTTGATAGGTTAACGGGGAAGGAATATTTTTATTTTTTGGATGGTTATTCAGGGTATAACCAAATTTCTCTAGCACCTAAAGACCAAGAGAAAATAACTTTTACCTGTCCCTATGGCACTTTCGCTTTCAGGAGAATACCATTTGGGTTGTGTAACGCTCCAGCAACCTTTCAAAGGTGCATGACATCAATTTTTTCTGATTTCATTGAAGATATCATGGAGATCTTTATAGATGATTTTTCAGTCTTTGGTGATTCATTTGAAGTTTGTTTGAAAAATCTCTCTAAGGTGCTTAAAAGGTGTGAGAAGATTGATTTAGTTTTGAATTAGGAAAAATGCCATTCCATGGTAAATGAGGGAATAGTATTAGGACACAAGGTATCTAAGGAGGGTTTGGAAATAGATCGAGCCAAGACATCACTGATTGAGAAGTTGCCACCTCTTACCAGTGTCAAAAGAGTCATAAGTTTTCTCGGGCATGTGGGTTTCTATAGAAGATTCATCAAAGATTTTTCAAAAATTTCGAAGCCCTTGTGCAAGCTATTAGAAAAGCATACTAAGTTCCTTTTTTATGATAATTGTTTGAAAAGTTTTGAAGAGTTGAAACAGAAGCTAGTAACTGCACCTGTGATAGTTGCTCCAGATTAGTCATTACCTTTTGAGATCATGTATGATGCAAGTGACTATGCAGTAGGAGCTGTTCTTGGATAGAGGCGAGATCGAGTTTTTCATCTTATCTACTATGCCAGTAGGACATTAGCGGATGCTCAGGTAAATTATTCCATTACTAAGAAAGAAATATTAGCTATTGTCTTTGCTTTTGAGAAGTTTAAAGTTTATCTGTTGGGAGTTAGAGTTATAGTACACACTGATCATGCTGCTATTAAATATTTGTTGAGAAAGAAAGAGTCCAAACCTAAACTGATTAGGTGGGTTTTATTATTTCAGGAGTTTGATTTGCATATAGTGGATAGGAAAGGAAGTGAAAACCTAGTGGCTAATCATCTTTCTAAGTTGGATCATGAGCATGTTAGTGACAATAGGTTTGTAAATGATGTTTTTCCTAATGAATGCATTATGGCTGCTAATTTGCTGAATGTACCTTGGTATGTTGATATAGCAAATTATATTGTATGTGAAGTTTTACCTCCTGAATTAAATTATTATCAAAAGAAGAAATTCTCAAGTGAGGTTAAGCTTTACATTTGGGATGAGCCTTATTTGTTCAAAAGATGTGTAGATGGAGTTCTTAGGAAGTGTGTTCCTAAGATTGAACAACATGATATTTTGCTTGCATGTCATGCATCACCATTTAGGAGACATTTTAGTGGTCAGAAAACTGCTTTTAAAGTATTACAATCTGATTTTTATTGGCCTACATTGTTTAAGGATTCTCAATTTTTTGTTTCTCACTACGATGCTTGTCAAAGATCCGGTAATATTTCTAAAATACATGAACTTCCTGAAACCATTATCTTTGAAGTAGAGTTGTTTGATTTATGGAGAATTGATTTTATGGGTCCCTTTGTTTCTTCTAGAGGCCAATAATATATCTTAGTGGCTATTGAGTATGTGAGTAAGTGGGTTGAGGCGGTAGCTTGCCAACATAATGATGCTTAAACAGTGGTGCAATTTGTAAAGAAAAATATTTTTTTTCGTTTTGGCACCCCTAGAACTATTATTAGTGATGGTAGAACTCATTTTAATAACTGCTTGTTTAAATCTTTACTAGAAAAATATGGAGTTTACCACAAAATGGCTTTAGCTTACCATCCTTAGACCAACAGCCTCTGTGAAGTATCTAATAGGGAGATCAAAAGAATTTTGGCAAAAACAGTGAGTATTAATAGGAATGATTGGTCTAATAGCCTAGATGAAGTTTTATGGGCATATAGGACAGCTTACAAAATACCAATTGGTATGTCTCCATATCAATTAATGTTTGGTAAAGCTTGTCATTTACCATTGGAACTTGAGTATAAAGCTTTTTAGGCCATAAAAAAGTTGAATTTGGATTATAAAGATGCTAATGAGAAGAGGTTGTTGGACCTTAATGAACTTTATGAATTTAGGTTGCAAGCTTATGAAAGTTCTAGGTTATATAAGGAAAAGACAAAGATTTTGCATGATAGAAAAATTTTAAAAAGGGATTTGATACCTAGTGATTTAGTTTTATTGTATAATTCTCGTTTGAGGTTGTTCCCAAGAAAGCTTAAATCAAGATGGTCTAGTCCTTTCAAGGTTGTGTCTACCACTACCTTTGGTGCCATTGGAATTCAAGATGAGAAAAGTGGAGAAACTTTTAAGGTAAATGGCCAACGTTTGAAGCATTACCTTGGTGGACTAGATGAAAGCAAATGTGCAGCTCCAAGATTTTTCATAAAAGTGTCAAGATTAGCGCTTTTGGGAGGCAACCTAAGTGTTCTTGCTTTGTTCATTTCTTAGTTTCATTAGATAGTTTATTGTAGGTTTAATTACTTATTTTTATTTTGTAGATGGAGTAAATCTTCTTCCCAAAAAAATCTTTTGGTTGATAAGCTTGTGAATGGATTGATCTAATGGATTACAATCTCAGCTAAGGGGGAGTATTTCTTACTTTATTTGATTTACTTAATGATGATGTTGAAGTTTGAAGTTTATTGGTGATGAATTGTTTTCTTCATATGTTATAAGGGAAAATGTTGGTTTATTTATGGGGAGTTGAATTGAGTAAGGTTTGGTTATGACTTGTTCAGATTTTGTGAAACTTGAAAGAAAAATTCGAATCAGTTGCTGATATCTGATTCTGTCATAGTTAGCCATAGCATCCCTGTTTTTAGCGATTGCTAATCTCTGCAGTTGATTTCTCCTACTTTTTCACGAAGTGCTTAATGCAGTAGCATTGTTTTGGGAACGCGACAACATATTTTCAGTTTAGTTAGGTTAGCTATCACAACCTCAGTTTTAGTGGTAGCTAAAAATGCTACAGACTCCCTCCCATATATTTTCCCTAATAGCATGATGCAATGGTTTTTTATTGAGCATATGGCTGCATCTTTTCTTGTTTTATCTTTGTTTTAAAAATAATAATAATAATAAAAAATATTAATAAATATAAAAATAATAAAATACAAAAATGAATAAATAAATAAATAAATTTTCTAAAAAAAATACTAATACATAAAAAAAATTTTAATTAAAAAAATTTAGGTTTTCCTTTTTCACTTTTCGCTTTTGCCGTCAGACCCAGCCTTAACCCATCTTCACCGTCGCTCTTTCTCGCCATTCCTCCTCCCCGCCGTTGTTCCTTCTCGCCATTCCTCATCATCACATCCTCTCATTTCTTCTTACCGTCGAACGGCCTACCCCATCTCTCTTTCCAGCCAGAAATTGCCCCTTTATGGTGATTCAGTCCTTATTCATTTTCTACTGGTAGCTTATCTACAATACTCTATTTGGTTGAGTTCGAGAATTTCTGTGGGGCAAGATTCCATTATGTTGTGCTACTCTTTTCTCCTCAACCTGTAAGCTCCCTGATGCCCTGTTCTTAGTTGTGGTTTTAGTTTAGCTTTTGGTTTTCTGAAATACATTGTTGGCTGTAGCTGGCTTGGATCTTTAATTTCTTTAATTGCCATTTTAAGTTGAATTGTTGCTATGTTATAGCTTAATTGTGTCTACATGAAGATAATGAAACATAGTTTTTCTATT
The DNA here is from genome assembly GCA_032878935.1 of Erythrophleum fordii. Taxonomy (NCBI): domain Eukaryota; kingdom Viridiplantae; phylum Streptophyta; class Magnoliopsida; order Fabales; family Fabaceae; genus Erythrophleum; species Erythrophleum fordii. Next base: position 8,236,947 of record JAVQMF010000029.1, read on the forward strand.
TGTTCATTAGCTAGCTTGATTTTGGCTTTGATTGTTCATATCTATTATTTGGTTGCAAGGTTTGTTGAATGCTTACCATGGAGGTTTGCTTGTTGGTTTTGAAGTTTATTTGGTTTGGCTTGAATCATCTATTTTGTTCTCTTGCCTTTGGTTTGGTTTAGTTAGGTCTAAAAATTCTAGTTAGGACTTGGGAAATTCTTGAGTAAAGTGGGCTTTGTTTCAAGGATTCTTTCATTTTCTTTTTCCCATTTATGCCACATGCTCTGTTCTTACATTCATGAGTTATTGCCAATTTGTTGCTTTATATGTAGTGCCTCAGTTTTGCATTTCAATTTCTGAATTTTTTAGGTGTTTCTTCTGCCTTATATTCTTTGTCCTGTATATGCACTCATTTTGATTTTTCTACTGGTAGCAACCTGCATTCTCTGTTTTTCTTGTTCAACAACTCTGCAAAGGTACAGTTTGTTGCTCTGACCTCTTTTTGCTGCTTTACTGTGCTGCTAGGTTTCTATGGTTAGTAATTAAGTGTTGTTTGTTCATAAACTGAGTCGTAGATGGAATTAAATGGTGATTTAACATTCAATTTAGGCACTGTTGAGCATGCTGAGGGCTATTATTGTTGAGTGGAAGGCCATTTGTTTGTGTTTAATTGCTGTGTCACACTGAAGCTATGAGCATGAGGGGACTAATTTTAAAAAAAACCAGTGGATATTCAAATTTATAGATTTTAATTGTTGGGGCATTTTTAGTGGGTATACTAGCTATTACAATTTTATTGTAAATTGAGCTTTGTATGTGCCAATTTTGTATTGATGGTTGTTTATAGAGTTTTAGTTTTTCTTGTTTGGGATTTTTTTTTTTTGGTTTATTGGAATTGATGTGAGGTAGATACTTTACATGATTTGTTTTTAAATCAGTGGGCATAAATTATTGTTAAAATTTTGACTCTTGGTTGTATGTTGCTCAAATACTTCAACTCTTCAATTTTTCGCATATTTTTTATAAACATTGATGCCAAAGTCTGGTCTTGTTTAGTTCAATTAAGCCCCTTTTTTCTGTGAGTTTGATGTAAAAGCTCTTCAATTGATGAAAGCTATGTTTGGTTTCCTCTCTTCTTCCTATATTAATGAGTATGATAATTTTGAACTTTCATTTTTGCATGCATCTAACTAAGATGTTCTTTCACCATTTGCTGGCTCTGTGTGCTGAATTTCTAGTTTCTTGTATTTTGCATTGTAGTCTTGAATAATCAGTGAAAAGGAAATTGAGCTTTTTGTGTAGGCTGTTGAAAAGTTTCAAATCTTTTATACATGTTCTTAAATATTCTTTTCACTTGCAGCCATGTGTCCAAAAAGATCAATCACTAAGAAACATAGGGAAATTGCTATTTCAGAAAACGACAACTGCCATCTAGAGTTTCAAAATCTCAGAGCAAACCTGCTGCATCAAAGAATTCTTCAAAAGCTAAATTTGTTGATCCTGAGGTTCCAAGGAAGAAGCAAGCTCAGAAATCTGTCACTACTATGAAAGAAAAGCTAACTTCTACCTTCAAACGGCAAAGGGTTGTCCATTTTGAGAGTGATGAAGAAGTAGATGTTCCTACTGCATCATATAATCCCAAAGTTTTTCTAAATCAAGATGTTATAGATTGGTTTACTAATTAAATTTCTGGCAAGAAGTTTTTGCAGGATCGGTTCTATGCCTTATCCTCATTGGATAGCCCATATTCAAAGTTTCACAAATGCCAATGGGATCGGTTCTTAGAGAGGCCTGACAATGCTATATGTCCTATTGTTCGTCAGTTTTATGCAAATGCTAAATGGCATGAGGACAATCTATATTGGATAAGGAAGAAAAGAGTTCTTATTGATGAAGATGTGATCTGAGAGCATTATGCGCTTCCTACTGTGGAGAAATGTGCTTATTAAGAAATGATGAAGGATTTAACAAAAGTGGATTACAATCAAGTGGCAAGAAAGTTGACCACAAGAGGCCAAAGGAAATGGAATCATAGATTGAAGTGCCATGAGCTACATAAGGAAGCAAGATTTTAGGTTACTTTCATTTCACGTAATGTCTTACCAAGCTGCCATAACATAATTATCACTCGAAGTAGGGCGTTGTTGGTGTACTGTATCATGGAAGATTTAGATATTGATTTACCTCCTTTCATTCTCAAGGGCTTAAAGTCTATTTATTCATTTGTGAAGAAGTCCCTACCCTTCCCTTTCATGATTTCAGGCTTTATCACTAACAAGATTGTTAGGATTTTTACTGATCAAGAGGAACAATTGTATTTGTACTTCCTTCCTTTCTTTTCTTTAGCCTAGTGGATGACTATTTAAGAATTCTTATTGTTCTGATTGACGCCTGACAGATCTATGCTTACCTATCTCTTTTGGCTTCTATGTATACAGATGATAGGTTTTGATGCATAACTGCTTCTCTCCTTCTCTCTTTTCTTTCTTCTCCATACTTTCAGGGAAGTCTCAGCATCTCATCTCTTCTGCCTCCTTTACTTGTTGTCATGTTTATTCACATTAAGGATAATGTGTGATTTAAGTGTGGGGGAGAGGTGTTTACTAAAGATGTTTTTTTCTTTTATGTTAATATATATATATATATATATATATATATATAAAAGAATGAAAATTTATGAGAAAACAATATAATGGCTACAGTGTTTTTGAGGATTTAATTGAGTTTAATTTCCTTCTTATTTGTTTATGGCAATTCTTGTGACAAGTAGTTAAAACTTGCGTGATTTAATTGTAGTAAGCATTTTGATTTGAAGTGATCGAATTTGTTAAATTCTAATATAATTTGATTGTGGTCTTACTCATGAATTCTTAGAATGGAACTGGAATTTTTTATTAAAAGAGAGATATTCCTCCTTTAATAAATATATATATATATATATAGTATATATATATATATATATAATAATGATATAGATTCTTCTCCTCTACTGGAAGCTACCTAGTAACTGGAGGCTTTAATCACCAATGTTAGCCCTCGCGTAAAACAGTAGTGGAACCTATGACTATGCAAAGCACCCTGACTGTGTCAAATTAGTTTGAGTAACTAGGTGGCTTCATTACAAATGTTGCCATTCGCGTAAAAAGGACTTAGGAGACAAGGAAGGGAAGAAAATCTTTATTTAAAAGAAAAAAAAAAGAGAAAGAAAAAGAAGTAAATGACATTTGTGGAAAGCAATAAAAGAAGTGGATAACCTCTTCTAGTTTAGAATTTCAATTTTCATTTTATGAGTGCTTAGGTTGGCCTTGCAGATTGTATTGGAAATGTGTAAATTGTGAAGTTAAGTCACGTTTGTTTAGCTTCTTAGTTACACAAGGTTGCTGGATTCAAGTATCAGGGAACGTTAAGCTAGAATTAAATGTTCTGAGATATTATGTTGTTTTATTGTTTGTTTTGAAAGTACAGATAAGTGAATTTTACTTGAGGACAAGCAATTGTCTAAGTGTGGGGGAGTGATGACTCCCAATATTTTATATTACTTATAGTCAATTTGATTGAATTTGGGAGTCATCCATTAAATTTTTAGTGGGATTTATTTGCTATTTTTAAGTAATTTATGGAATTAAAAGTGAAAAAGAGAAATGAAGTTAATTGTGATTAATTATGATTAGGTAGATGTTGCATTAATAGAAAATATTTCTTGTTTCAAAATTATTATCTATGAGGATTTAGAAGCCATTATATTGTTCTTAAGCTCCAGGCAAAGATGCGATCGCATTATTTGAAGATGCGGCCACGAAAATTGGTGTCAAAGCTCTGCGTTTTGATTAATAAGGATAGAAAAAGTGATATGTAGCTAGGTTTTAGGGAGTTTGCGATAGAGAAGGCTTCTGAGCATCTAGGAGGCAATTTTGGGAGGTTTTGGTGGTTCATTGAGCTTGTAAGAGTGAAGGAAGAAGAAGAATCAAAAGAGGAGCTCAATTTTCTGCATATATCTAATTCTTTTGTTTTCTTTCTCTGCTTTTCCTTATCTTTTCTATGTATTCGATTGGGAATTCATTGTTAGATTTAGCTATGTATAGCTACACTTCTCTTTACCTAGAGCACTATAAACTTGATGTGAACTAGATCTTTATTTTTCTTGTTGATTATAATGATTGGAGTTTTGTGTATCCTTCTCTTTGCTTAATGCTTACTTAGGGATTGGCCATCTCTTGGATTTGATTTAGGTAATTGGAATTTACCTTGAAAAAGGAGTTCTAATTGGACCTAAGAGTTGGATAAATTAAGTTTAGATTTATCTATTTTGTAATTGGGATAGAAATATACCTAATTGCTTTAATTAGTTTATAGAGAGTTATAGTATTTAATGCACTCTAACCTAATTCTAAGGACACTTAGATTTTAGGGAAGAGTAGGGCTATAATTACATCGATGGACGATTATAACTTATGAATCTCTTAACTTACAATGTGATAATTAATTGTAATTGAACAAGTAATTAAGTTCTGGTAAGTATAAAGGGAATAGTGACTCTAGGTAACTTCAAAACCTTGGATTTTTGTCTAAATTTTCTTTGCCAACCAAGTTTTCTTTAAATTGTTTTGTTTTCAAATTAGTTCTAAGTTCATTACTTGCTTAATTGGTTGCTTAACGTGGATGAAAGTAGATTGTGCATTGCCTAATTGCATTTAAGTCATTCTTCGTGGGAACGATACTCATACTTATCATTGGACTACTTGATCCGACCCGTACACTTGTGGCAATACATATAATTTTTAGTGGTCACTTATAAATAAACACTATATAAAGTTATAAGAAAGAGTGAATGCTATGATGAAGCAGAATAATTATAGGTTATATGATCGATTAGGATACAAAAAGTAACGTCCCAAATTCCAGATGGTTAATCATTAACAATTTACTCACTCAGATCAGTGTTCTTTCTAATTTTTGACAAATTTCTTGACATATTTTGTAGCAGGCCTAAGAATATTGTTACCTCTGGGTGCAACTCACCTGACCTTACCTTACTGGACATTTTACTTGTCTCAACCATACAATTGCATATATATCAAATAAAATTTATTTTTTCTGTGGTGTTGCCAGCACAGTAGAGGAGAAAGTAAAACCCAAAATTAATAAATTTATCTTTCAAATCTTACACTACAAATTGAACCATCTTTATTCTATCATGAAAAAGAATTTCAAATCATCACCTATGAAATATAAAAACCATAACAATAACGATAATAAAATTTGTTTTAATGGTAATAGGCATTAGTGAAATATAAACTTAAATGATGAAAATACCCAACGACCACATTGCGAAGCTTGGAGGAGGAAACCAAGGGATTGAGCAACAATGCGGATTTTTTGAGAAAAATGGAATGAAAAGGGTGGAAATACCGACTCAGCTGCGAGTTTAAGAGGAAATGAGCAAGTTGACCTTATGTGACGTTTGGGGCAAGAAAAAATTAGGGTTGTTCGGCCCGTTTATCAGGGAGGAACTCAAGAAAAAAAAAAAAATGTTTAGGGGCAATTTGGGAAATAAAAAGTACACATTACGTTGCCACTCCTTTTCTCCCTGAAATCTCCCCACATCCGGAGAAAAAAAAAATCACGCAGGCCCCACATTCGTTTTCTCTCTAGTTTTCCTCTCCCTCGTTTTCTCCCCATCCAAACAGGAGAAAACGCTACCCCTCCCCCCTGATTTTCTCTCCTCTCTCATTTTCCGCCCATCCAAACAGAGCGTTAGCATTTTATTTGATACAAAGATTTGTTAGGTATAACAATAGAAAGAAAATAAGAGCATAAATAAAATGAAACAATTAGGCTTAGTATTAATATAAAAAATGATAATAATATATTATTTATATATTTGATTAAATAAAAAGATTAAGAGTAAAAAAATAATAGGGAAATAATTCTTGTAAGCTTACTTAAAAAAAAAGTAAAAAATAAAAAAATGATAATAAGAATATAATAATATTTACAGTAATTTTCTTTTCGGTGAAAATAGGAAAAAAATATTTTAAAGCAAGATTTATCTGGTATTGATTCCAGAAGTAGTTCTAAGAAGTATAGATCTGCAGAGCAAAAAGCCAAATGCGTGTCAGGTTGTGCAAAACTTTTGATTTGTTCTTAGACAATGACAAGCGTCGGTGTTGATCGAATTTAAGTCGGCAACTGAATACCTATGACCCATAAGTTGTTTGGACCCCAAAAAAATAAAAAGTAAAATATATATTTAATCTTAATTTTATCTCAAACTTTATTCTTATCTTTTGATTTTATTTAATTTTTAATATTATTTTAAATTTTATTTTCATCTCTTCACTTTATTTAGTTTCAAACTTATTTTTTAATTTTATTTTAAATTTCACTTTCTTCTATTAATTTTATTTTAGTTTAATTTTATCCTAAATTTAGTTTTTGTCCTTTTCATTTTTTGCACAATTTGTTCTAATCTAACTAATACTTTCATTTTTTTTAATTGATGAGCTACATAGTAATTTTCTGTTAGCATTTTAATTTAATAATTTTATGGGGAAATGACATTTGAGTATTTTTTAAAAATTAATGGATAAATTGAAATAAAATTAAATTAAAAAAAGTAAAACATGACATAAAGTTAAAAAAATCAAATTGAAATTAAATAGAATTAAAGTAAGCAAAAGTAAATTTTAACATAAAGTTAAATATTAAATTAAAACTAAAAAAAGTTAAAAGATAAAAGTGTAATATTAGATAAAATTAGAAAACCAATTAAAGTTAAATAAAATTAAATGATAAAAATAAAATCTTAAATAAAAATAAATTTGAAGTGTCCCTTTATGCCCCCAAAACAGGTACCATCCAGGACAAACTTTGGACCAACTTCCTATGAGGTGGGCCAGTCTCAACCGTATATATGCAGTTGTGCAGTAGAATATGCATCCAATAATATCTGCCACATATGCCTAAAGAGTGTGTTTGGATGGGTAATTAAATCAGGGAAAGCGATATTTTTAAGTTTTTATATTACTTAATTAAAAAAATTATTTGAATTAATAGGAGCTGATGAATTTTAAAATTATGGAGATAATTTAATCAAGTAATTTTGTAGGAATTCAAATTTTATCAAAATATGTTGATACATTTTTTTCTCCGTTGTCTTTGAAAGTTAGTTTATAGTAGCATTCTTAACCTACAGACATTTTAAATTATTAATTTTGATTTTTTATTAATTTTACTAAGGTCTAATTTATAATTCAACAGAAAAGTTAACAAAGAAATCTATAAATATTAGAATTATCTAAACAAAGAAGTTTAAATGTAACAAATTCAGACTCTAACTATTCAAATTCTTTGCATTTGAAATTTCATTGATTTTTAAACTACATAATTCAAACACAACATTAGAAGCCCAAAAAAAAAAATTACGGTAAAGCATCATGCATAAAGCTCACATAAAAGATTGTGTTCAAAAGATTATTTAGAGAAAAATTTAGTTGAGACAGTTCTTAAATAAGCAACAAATCTTCTTCAGTCTAAGAGAGAATTTTGTAAGAGAAAAAGAAGGATGAGCAGTAGGCCTCTCCCCCACAAGATTTTCTCTTAAACAGGAAAGGATCTTGATTTCTTAGAATACCCTAACTAAAAGGAAAAGAAAATAAAATTAAAAAAAAAAAAAAGCATCTGATGCTGCAGCATCTCTCTCCCCATCCCTCCAGTTAAGTTGATTCCATTCCCTAAGACAATTAGCAGCAAGTGGGTGTAAATGTAAGAGCATTGTGACGCCAGGTTATGCTCTAGTTTCGGGTATAAATGGATGTGTGTTGTAGAGGCATGCATCACTTGGGGCCAGAAATTGAACTGGGTTTGCTTAGAAGTTGGAAGCGTAGTGCAAAATGGCATCAGTGAAAGGTGAGAAACCAGTTGGTTCTCAATCTACAGGGCAGGTTAAGAAAGAGCCTGCCAAACCTAGTGGCACTACTCCTACTCCCAAAGCTCCAGCCTCTAAGGCAGGCCCCAGGAAAACTGAGCAGAAGTCTCAGCCTAAGAAGAAGGTATTTTCTTTGGCCCCAGAAAAAAAAAAAAAAAGCTTTCTCTTTATTTACTAGATGTGGTATTAGAAAGGCTTTGATACCATATTTTAGACCAGTTTGATTCAAAAGTTTAAATTATTCACTGAAAGTTCATAAATAGTTTATTATAGTTGTTAACATGAGATTTTGTTTTTGGTACTTTTACAGTACTGAATAATCTATATATTACTGTATAATTTAATTTTTTTTAATCAAAGCCATGTAATTAAATTTCAAATTATAATTGAGTTAAATCATAAGTTTTAAAAACAAACATTACTTGTTGGCCAAAATATGAATAAAGTAATACTCAATTTTTAGTATTACAAAATTACAATAAATATTTTTTTCACATACCCTTTACATGAAAGCTCTTTTGAGTTTGGAAGGTGGAAAATTGGGGGGAGTGGGGAAGAGGAAGATTGAAATCCTAATCACTTGGTAAGTAAGACTTTAATACCATGTCAATAACCCTTTCAATCAACAAGTTTAAATTATTAAATAAAGGTCCATAAATAGTTTGAACTCCTATCCATCTAGTTATAGAGGCGATAATATCCTCATAAGCAAAAACCACTTCAAGTCTAGATTATTAAGTGGAAGTCTGTTCATAGTTTTATAATATTTTTTTAAATTTTTATGCTTAAATTAATTCACTAATAAATCAATTTATTGATGGCTTTTCAGGGAGGCAGTAAGTGATCAGCAGATAGCTCGGTAGCATGAAGATGACAAACAAGAATATATATATATATATATATATATATTAATAGTGATATGTGAAGAGTTCATGATGATACTGTAAAATAGTTACATGGTGCTCTTCCATCAAGTCTATCAGTAGTACCATAATACTTGCTTGTTGGTCATCTCCATGTAACTCCGTATAGGCCTGGCCTGATGAATAAAACATACATGGTTTATTATGATGAGATTGTTCATATTGGTCCTTAAGTTACTCTCTACACATACAATATATATCCCTCTAAGTGAATAATCAAGAATATACTGAAATGACCCAAAAAAAAAAAAAGGTTCAATTCTTTATTAAGATATTACCAAAGGAAGTCTTAGTTTTCCACTGTACTTTTCTGGATAAAAACTGACATGATTTTGTGGTACCCATTAGACCTTTTGCAAACTGTATAGTTTCATTTTGTTTCAAAAGCAAAAGATCTATAATTTAACAAATTTGTCTCATCCAGAGAATGAGTCTGATCAATGAAAGTCATTTGCAATTTGCATTTTCATTTTACTCCTAATTTTCCACTCTCTCCACCATGTATTATAAGTAGTGAAAATCATATCCTTTTCTAGCCATTCTATTTTCATTCCCCTTTCTGCTTTCCCACCTTCTCTACCAAGCACAGCCTAAAGAAGAGCCAGCACACAATGGTGAAACACAGGGGCAACTTTCATTTCAACCTTGAGGAGTATGTAGGCATTTAGCGTATGTTTGAATTGAGAAGAATTAAAAAACAAAAAAAGGTTTAATTTAAATTTTGTTGGATCAACTACTTACTATTAAGTCAAAAGTTATAACTATGTAACTTTTTTTATTTAATTATATTATTTTGGACGTTACGTTTCAATTATGACTCGACTTTACATTTAGATTTCCACTATGTGATAATTGCTACCTTAACAAACTTAAATCAAAGAAAAAAAATCTAAATCTAACCTTTATTTTCCTTTCTTTTTCCTCCATCCTCCTTGATCTAGACATACCAAAAACAAAATGCTTAGAAATTTCCCCGATTACTCTCATCAATATGATTGTAGAATTTTAGTAACACATGGAAATCAGTTCTTACACACAAGGCATAAACTTTGCGAATAGAATATAGAAACTTGGTTTTTCCTTTTGAAATTTCTATAAAAACCTTGTGTAAATATATTCCAAGGGTTGTCTTGATATTGTTTTATTTCCATTAAGCACCAGCATTAATATATATATATATATATATATTATAAAGGACAACATATTTCCTAACACCTATAATCTTTAGGAAAAGGAAGGAAATCTTGACCCTTCATTATATATGTATATATATATATATATATAACAGCTAGGGGTTGAATATTTTTCTTGGGCTATGCATTCACCAGTGTAAACTCGGTGTATTCAGGATATTATTCTCAAAATCTTCAAAAACATCAAACCACAATTAATAAAATGAGATACGATTTCCTCTTACCAATTTAACCAGCCTTTGATTAGCTCCAATTTGTTATGATATGCACACAATGAATAATATTGGTGTCATATCCAAGTATCTAAGGAGAATGGAATCTTTCGTTTTGGACTTTGGAGTTACTCGTGTCAGCGAGATTCCATTCCCTGGCTGATATTTATAACTACATAGTTGCCATTCTGATGTTGATGTAATTGCTAGTTATTCTAATTCCCTGTCAATTTTGTGAGACCAACCATAGATTTGTGTGTGCAGGAGCCAGAAAGCATGATATGATCCAGCATCTTTGTATGGACAAAAATGGCATAACTTGGCACCATACTGCCAGTTAATGGATGCAGTTAAAGCAAACAAGATTCATCCTTTTTGCCCGTTTGGTTGGCCAACCAAAAAAAAAAAAAATGTTAATTTGGAAATAAAATGTTATATTGGTATGAAAGCTTGTTTGGTTGGAGATTTGCACTTAAAAATATAAAGCCCATTTGTAGAAATTATTATATGCTTGGAAATATGAATTACTTCAATTTTTGTATGGAATGTTGATTGCTTTGCGAGATTGATGGGGTGAATGAATGAACTATCCTTAATTTCTACGTATCTTTAGTTTTGGAATTTTTAATAATTTTATTTTCTTTTAATCGTAGGAAAAATATTTTTAACAATTTTGGAAAAAATAAATATTTTATTATTCTTTTATATTTAATGACAACTTAAATTTTGATATATTTATGCCGCGTTATAAGGATGAATGAAAATAGTCTATGTCCAACTCAAATTGCAAATATCTCAATTAATTGGCTCAATTGATTTGGTCAAAGACAAATTAAATATGCTAGGATTGGGAGATTTATAACGAAATTTCTTCGAACATGATGCACTTGAATCAGTGGATGCCTATCAATAGTAATTGAATCTAAGACATTTTGATCAGTGTGGTTCGATCTTGCCCATTAAACAATCCTTAGTGGCACCTTATTGAAGTTCTAAAACAATGAAACGTTTTTGAAACAAACTTATTATACTTCAAAATGAAATACTTCAAATGTTTTCTAAACTTTGAATACTAGCTTCATATAAGGATGCTGCTTATAAGATTCTGTTTAGGATATGCTGCTAAACTTCCTAACAAATCTTTAACAGGATGATAATAATTGAGCAATGTATAAACAAGAACGTTAATATTGATATTAAATTGAAATATCAAATATTTGATTTGTTAGGAGCATTGTTCTTTTTGTGAAGGGACAGCAAAATCTTACTCCTGAATGGACAAGGGCAGATGATCTTTTGATCTTTACCATTTGCTTCTTAATTTTTTCTCTCTCTCTCTCTCTCTCTCTCTCTCTTCTCTGGGAGGGGGTTTCTCCTTTCATTTTTTGCTAAACAGATACTTTTTTTAGAAAATTTCATCTGGCAACCCTAATTTTATAAAAATGATATTAAAGAACTTTAAAAATCAAAATTTTTTTAAAGGAGGAAAGAAATAAAGTTACCACTCATACTCTCTAAAATTACAATCTAATATTTCCTATATAAGTGTTTTGGATTTGTTAATAACTTTAGATAAAAATACTCTTATAATATTAGGAAAATTAAATTGTAACTTTAAGGAGTATAGTAAGCACTAGTAATAACTTTAATCTTTTGATCCTTTTGAGAAATTTTAATTTTTAAAATTTTTTAGTGTCATTTTTATGAAGTTAAGAGTTTTTAAGTGATATTTTTCTTAATTTTATTTATCAGACAAGCATTGCGCTCTCAAAATTTAGAAAAGAAAACGGTTAACTCAAACTACTAGTATTAAAGGCATATACACTAATAATGGTTCATTAAGATAATCTCATCAAAATTTACTGAGAAGAAGAAGTATCTGTTGCTGAAGTGTGCTCTCCAAGTCAGTTATTCCTTTCCCATCATCTACCCACCATTCACCTTAAACTCTAACATGAAATTCCAAATTCTTCCCTTGCCATTGAGGCCTTGTTGTGAGTAAAAATTGTTATAAAAGGGCATTGTGTTTAAGAGGTGTAAGATGCAAAGAACAATGCTATCTAATTAGGGCTTTTTAGAATATTATCTTCTCTCTTGCCTAAGATTTTATACAAAGCATATATGGCTTCCTTGAAGGCTGAAAAACCCCTTGGCACTCAGCTCTCTGGGCAAGCCAAGAAAGAGCCTGCTCCTAAGGGTACTGATGGTGCATCCAAGGGCCTAGCTTCCAAATCAGCCCCAAAGAAAGCTACAAATATACTTGATCATCATGCAGGTTTCAAGTTTTATCTTAGATAAAAATTTTATCAAGCATCGAATTCTAACTCTTTGAAAATTGAAAAAAAAAAAAATCATACATCTGGCTCAAATCATGATCGAGTTTAATTTCAAAACAATAACAAATACACGTTATTGGTGTCTTTACAAGAGGGATTAAGAAGTACTTCGTATTATTAAGTGAGAATTTGTTAATAAGAGGGTAGAGTTTGAGATTTATTTTAGAGTAAATTATATAGATATTTTCTTTATTTTCAAAATCAATACAAATCTTTCTTATATTTTACTGAAATTATAAAGACTTTTCTTGGTTACATAGACTTTTTTTCTATTTTCAAAGAATGTTTGTGAATTTTTAAAAATGGAAAGGATGTCTATATGATTTTAACAAAACTCAAAGCATATTTGTAAAATTTATTTTTTATTTTAGAGGAATTTTGTGTATGTTTTAAAAACAAAAAGAATGTTTCTGTAATTTTAACAAAACTCAAGATAGACTTAAGATAATTTTAAAAGTAGAGTGGAGATTTATGTAATTTCAACAAAATTTATGGAAAGTATGTATTTTACTTTTTATTTTATATAAAATTTAATCAAGTATCAAATTTAGAATTTTTTAAAAATTGAGAAAAATCATACCCGTGTCTCTGATCATGGACAAGTTTAATTTCATAACAGTAACTAATAGATGCCATTGGAAAGCACTTTATTTCATATTATTGTTTGAGAGAGTCTAACTAATTAAGCTTGGTTGGGTACAGGGAAAGAGAAGCAAAGCAGCAGCAGCAGCAAGACAATGGTGCTGAATGCAAAGTATGATTTGGTGTGTGACAAGAAGCCACACCAATATATGATACAGTGATACAATGATCTTTGTACCTTTCATGGTTTTGTAGCAAGGATCCTGTCTGGCTTCCTTCTATATGATCAGCTTGCCAGGCTTCATCCAATCAAAATAATATTTAAGTTTGGAACACTTAGTTTTTTGTCATCATTCATAAACAGTCATCTTTTTTCAAAAAGAAAAATGTTTTGAGAAGACCAATCAATTTTATATTCATAATTCAGTTAATATAGATCACTAGAGACCCTTTTTCCCCCTATTTAAGTCAATAACTAAAACTCATTGGTCTTCTTAAAAAAAAAAAGATAACTGCTTGTGTGTGTGTACGCGCTCGCACATGTGTAAATACACACCCCATCTAGCTAAGCACTTCTCCTCACATGAGCACCCATTAGGAGCGGCACTCTAGTTGGCTCTCACTTTCCTGAAAGTGAAGCAGACCTTGTCCTTGGTTCTTTTTGTTTACTAGTTCAAGCAACAATATAATTATGATGGCAATACCAGAGTGGCAAATGAGACTTAGACAATTGTTTTAGGCACAATCAATTATAATTTTGTGCCAAAATCAATTATAACTTTTCCCTTTTTGTTTTTTTCTTCTGGTAATGCTTTCAGTTCTTTGAAAAAATGAAAATTTTTACGAGACAATAGTCTTCGCACAATTTTCTTTTTTCTAGTATAATGTGCTGAGCCAAAAATTCAAGAATCTTAGTTGACTGATTAGAACCACTATGGTCTTCTGGCCAATATATATTGTAGACAGAAATTTTAGCACAAGATTTGATTCTCCATTATACTAGAAAAAGAATGGAGTTGTTGACTATGACATGAGATTCTGCCAAACCTAGAGGGCTACAATAAAGGTGTTATGTACAAAACAAATTTCACCTACTAATTGGAATGTTGAGGCTAGAAAGGACTAACACTACGAGCCAATTTGATCATGAATTCTGGTACAAGGCGTCTTCTTGGAGGAGCTGCCGCATCTCTGGCACGTGCTTCTGCATCATCAGAGTGGATATATCCCACTAAATCCCTAAACATATCATCTGTGCCCCCTCTCATTGGATCCTGAATGGCATATGCGCTTCACATAAGTGGCCACTCAAACATATTATCATCAAATAATTCTACCCAAAAATACGAGTTTACTTCAGTTGCCTCTACAGGAGAAATTCTTGTGTACATATAATGTACCAGCTTACTACACAATGAACCAATAAAAACTCACAAAAAATGTGTCTCAAGTAGTGGTACTGGTGCCCACCGACACATTCACTTTAGCGAGTTTTATTGTTTTCTTGCATCAATTGACTGGACACTAACTGGCTCTTAAAAATTTCTCACCTCTACAAACTAGATTTCAGAACATGTCTCGTGAGATTTACTTTCCTCTGTAGTATCTCAAAATAATTCCAAAATGACACCAATGAAGAACGTGAAATCTCACGAGACACTGTTCTGAAATATGGCGTCTTGGGAGACAGAAAAATAATTAATAAGTAAACATCACTCCTTGAGACTAGGAGAAATTTCACTAACAAGCCAAATTGCTGAAGATAATTTCGGTAGGAAGGAAAATAAGAAATGGAGAGATAAAAGTAAAAAGACAAATCAAGATGACGGGCTTCGTCTTAATACTGTAGTTCTAATCAAGCACATCTTTAAGCTAATAATAATATGCACTCCAAGTTCAAGAAAATACGAAGCTTCCTCTTGGCAGAGGAAGATACCGTTAACTTTATCATAATTTAGAAGTTTTAGGATGCAAAATGAAAGTTGGCAAGGAGCAGACAATAATTTGAAACCAGACAAAGTTTAAACGTATATGTCCCTGCTCACTCAAAAGGCTTAGGATTGGCAAGGCATACCAGAAAGGAAGCAGTGTAGTCCCTTACCTGAAGAAACAGGTCAGTATGAGTTTTTCCTTCATATAAAATTGATTCTGCTTTGACTCCAAGTCTTTTGAGAGTTTCAGCAAAGGATTTGCTGTACAAAGGAACATGTCAATAGTCCAGCACCAAAAAAAAAAAAAAGGGTGGGGGACGGGTACTACAATTTAGAAGGACAAGGAAAGAGGTACACTTTGATGGGAACCCTGGGGTTCCATCTGAAATTACAATAGAAATTGGAAAAAAAAAAAAAACAGAAGAAAAACAAAGAAAACCCTAGCTCTTTGAGGAGCTAGAACGTCCCATAAAATTTCCCAATTTTTCTGCCTCTCCCTCTGGCTCAATATTCCCATTCTTCTAAACAAACTCCTAGACATTACCTAAATACCATCCATATGTTCCTCTCCTAGATATTTCCCCAAGCAACAATCTTGTACTTTGCAGCCCGAATATTCCCTGACACATCTCTAAATTCAAAGATCTCATAATACTTCACATTATACTTCACTGCTGCACAAATTAAACACCGTCTAGTAGCCCCGCAGATTTGAAGGGTTCGGCTCAATACTATTCATTTCAGAAACTTTAAAACTTAACACAGATTTCTGAATTAACACAATGAATTCCAGGGCAATACCAACATGAAACATCAATTTTGAATTACATACGAAAGGTTGTACTAACTTCCCCTTTGATAGGGACTTTGCAACGTGATCCCCTTTTTTTTTCTGTTTTTTTTTTTTTGAGGGGGGAGGGGGGGGGTTGGGTTTGTCATAATCATGATTTTGCCAATCGACTTAATCAATTTCTCCTCATTTGACGGTGAATAAAATAAATATAGCCAACTTTTCAATATTTTGGCTCTTTCTGATCAGAACATTCAGATGTCTGATATTTTCTTTAAAAATAAAAGTTAAATGATTCCCAAGTTCACTGAGTGTCATATTGTTAGTGCCAACATAAAAGTCACACAAGTCATCAAGGAAAATCCCCAAAGAACAATTAATTAGCTCCTTAACAGATTAATGGACCTAAAGCAGATAATCCGATATAAGATGCAATCATTTCTTAAAATAGCCAAGAACGACCCCATGATTAACAATGACTAGTTCAATTTCAAGACCATGCCAGAAACCATACAAAACCTCAAGGAACAATCCTTTAAATTCTTTCTCGTTTTTGTTATCAAATAATTAAAAATTTCTTCAATAAGAAGTCCAAACCTGGCATCTGATGGTATGGAATAATCCCCAGTACCATGAAAAAGAACTATAGGAGGCAGGAGAGAAACAGCATTTGCAACGTTTGGATCTTGAATCATTACTTCTGGAGAAAACCGCCGCAGGGATTCCTCCTCTTCCATTATGCTGTAAAATAAAGGCTAGAATTTCAAAGTATAACACAATGAAAAGCAGAGAATAATGTATTCATTTATTATTAACTCACTAAAAAATTTATTAAGTGTGTACCTTAGAAAGATAGAACGATAAAGACCTCTACTGTGGAAGTAATCTACTAGGTTAAGCAAATTGTACCTGCCTTGATTAAGAAGGAAGAGAGCAAATTAAATATACAAAGCCAAGTGTTAAAATAATAAGCATCTATGGCAAATGCAAGACACAACAATTAAGTTCTCAATTAAACAAAACTGCAGCAACAGTGAGCAGCAATTGTAATAGCATAACTGGAAGGAATAACGTTAGCAATTGTGGCAGAACTATATATATATTTATTTAAGTCATGATAAACGTTTCTTTTTATTTTTTGGGCCAATCATTATAAACATTAGATTAGTATTCACATGGTTTACTAGAAAAGCATACTGTCTTCAGTAGCATGAACCACATTATCATGGTCCTAGTACTCCAAAATCCTTTTTCCCCCCTTTGGTTTTTAAAACAAAACAAAATACTCTTTTGAAACATTCCTCAACTAAAGTTGGGCCACTAAATCACAAACAAATTTTGAATTACTGCTATTGGATCCTTACATCAGTAAAATAAATAACAGACATAGGTCAATAATTTCTCATGCAGAATTTTCTATATCAAACCCAGATAGGCTACTGTTCAATTGTTCATTTGGAATATCAACTGTTGTCAAGTTCTTTCTATCAAGTTATCATGGAGAATGGGAAAAAGAATAGGAAAGTTATTATTAATTATTTGTAAACTAAAGATTAAAGATAAATATACAAAATAATATTTTATTAGAATTAGGATTAAGAACTAATATTTAAATTAGTTTGTTTTATTAGTTACTTTGTTTTATTAGTTATTCTTAATTATCTTTTTGTTAGGCTTTAAAAACTATCTTTTATTAGAATTAGGCAATTATCTTTTACCATGATTAGGATTTAATTATCTTTTAAACCTATTAGGAATTATCTTATGGGCTCTATATAAAACCTTTAGTAATTGTACCAAGGGAACCTAGCCTTGAATAATAAATAAAGTATTTTCAAATATTTCCCCTTTATTTTTTTTTCAAATAATTATCTTCCCCCTTCTTCTGCATCTCCCTCCTCTCTTCTTCTCTCCCCCCCTTTTCCTCAATTGTCCCACATCAAGATAGATGTAAGTGCAACTCTAAATTTATTCATTTGCAGTTCTCGCAAAGGTCTAGTATTTATAAGCACAAGAAATGTCAAGGCTGAAAGGAACTTTATGCAAGTTTTTACCCTCCAGATAAACCAAAATAAGCCTTGAGCTGGGAGACACTCCAAGAAATACTCTCTCCTTCACCAGCCTCTTTAATTGCCTGCTCCACGAGAGCACAAGCAGCAATATGTGCACCTGCTGACTGCCCCATTAGGTAAATCCTTTGCATAACAAAACAAGAAGGAATCATCAGTGACCATAAATAACACATCATTTCTCAGAGAAAGAATAAAAAGGAGCCCATAATGAAGATAACTTGGGAGTTCAGAGATTGAATCTTAACTTGTTTGGGTCTCCTCCATATTCTGCAATATTGTTACACACAAATGAGATACCTTGAGAAGCATCATTTATCATATCACTGATGGTTCCCTGAGGAAAATTTCTGCGACAGAAGATCTATGAGATAACAGTTGGATAGGTAGAATGCACTTACAGCAGTCATATTGCTGAGAACAAAATGTATATACTACAGTTAGTAGTAACAATCAAGCTGTATCAGAATTCATTTAAGCACCATTTGACGCGTTAGTGTTACGGATAGAATGAGGACTAAAATAAGAGTTGTACATAACCAATCCTAGGGCACTCACCACTGATTACTTAGTATAAAAATTAATCGCAGACAAATATATTACTATTAAGTGTTAATGGATAAATCTACTATGGAGGCTTGGAATATCATGAGATAATTTCCTAAATAAAACTATACTGCATTTTTAACATAGAACTCACAAAAAGAAAAAAGCTAGTGATCAACACAAAGTGCAACTTCATTTAGGATGATATTTTCACTTCAATATTATATGCTGTAAACTTATTATGTTAATAATCAAAGCTGGAAGTTGTATTGGTATACTACTGCTACAACAGCAAAGCTTTTTCCCACTAAGTGGGATCAGCTATATGGATCAATTGACGCCATAAAATCTTATCGTAAATTATATTGATATACTACTATACAACTTTAAAACATTAATAAATGAATAAATCAAAAATAAAATAAAATAATCAAGCATCTTTATAGATGCATTAGCAATTCTCTCAAAGGTATTGTTAACAGAGATGGTCTACTATACAGCTCACTAACATACCGGAGGCTTGATATATCATGAGATAATTTCCTTAATAAAACTATATGGCATTTTTAACAGAGAACTTACAAGCAGAAAAAACCAAAGTGATCACAACAGAATGCAACTTCATTCAGGAACTGATATTTTCACTTCAATATGATATATTGTAAATCTGGAAGCTATATTGGTATAATGGTATACTACTATACAGCTTTAAAACATTAATAAATGTGCAGAAATTTAAGGTTTAATTTTTCTTTGAGTTTATTTTATTAGATGGAAGCAATGTTACATTTATAAATAACAAAAGAAAGAGTAGACTTATACTCTAACTAAAAGAAGTAACTCCAAAAAAGTAAAATAAAATAAAATAACATTATTTTAATCAAAATAAAACATTTAAGCTAATCCTAAACATATAAAAATATTTATCTAAAATTAACTAAAGATAAATAAGCCTTAATTAAAATAAAACAAATAAAATAACAATTAAAATTAATAATAATTTCCAACACTCCCCATCAAACTAGATATTCCAACTTGGAGCTAATCTTTTAACATTGCTAATCTTTTTCTTTCTTGGCATTTGGAAGTTGTCTGAAAAATTCTTCATTCTTGTTATTTTTTAATTTGGTTTTTGACTTTTTGTCTTCTTCTTCCTCTTACTTTGCAGTCTTGATTTTGGACATCCTCTCTTCAGCTTTTTGTAAGTTAGAGATCTTAGTTTTCACTAACTATCAACGTATAATTTTCTCACACTAACTACCAAATATATGATTTCTTACACTAACTACCAACATATGAATTTTTTTTTTTTAATTTGTAACTGGTTCCCTACCACCAGTAACAGTAACCATTCTTCATTCATTTTAAACTTCAACTTTGATCTAGTGCCGAAATGCATTGAATTTTCATCAACTACATTGGCAAACTTTCAGAGGAGAACAAGACAACCAATTTTGGCTGAACAGCGGCCAAGGATGGCGTGTCACTCACTCTCAGATGCCAACATGTGGAACAAGTTGTAGCTGCACGTGGTGGTGCTTGACAGTGTGTAAAGGGACAATTGGCTACCAGGTTCTAGGATTTGGCAGATTGGGGCCTTCTAAAAATAGTGATGGGACACACGGTGTCTCCCATGATAGCAAAATGATGATTCTAAATTTTGGATGTTTCTATTGAAAAGAAGATAAAGGAAGAGCTCCAAAACAATATGTTTCAGTGCCTTCTACTGGTTGAACTTCGCCATGCTTCATGTTGGCCAAATTTGACCATTCAAAAAATGAATTTTAGGGCTTTGATACTATGTAGAAATTTAGGGTTTAATTTGTCTGTGAACTTATTTTATTAGATAGAAACAACGTTATATTTATAGATGATAAAAGAGAAAATAAACTCCTATTCTGACTAAAAAATGTAAATCCAAAAAAAAAAAAAAGATAACTTTATACTTATAAAAAAATTTAAGCCAAATGCATAAAAACATTATCTAAAACTAACTAAAAACAAACAAGCATTAATTAAAATAAAACAAATAAAATAACAATTAAAATTAATGGTAATTTCCGACAATATGGATCATGTATCAAAAGTAAAATAAAATAATCAAGCATCTTTTAGAGCAGTAAAATCATAGGCCAACACCACTCTAGAATGGAGTCAGTCAAAATTCTCGTTCTCGGTAAATAATGTTTGGAGAAGATAAATCACTTTATTGCTATAAGACACAAGAAAGTAGTATGGGCCACAATAGAGTAGACAATTCATACAATTATAGAGGAGATGAATGGTTGTTTGCAATTAAGGTCCCTAAAAGTTGGAATAAATAACTAATTAAATAGTATTCAACGTGATGAGCTATCATGGACAGTGAAGAGTGATAAACATAAAGCCTTTCCTAGAAATTTTATTTAGTCACTTATATACCTTTTGTCACAGACCAGGAGGGTAAAAGGCTTGAAAGTCCATAATATGATAAAGGTTTGGATATGCGTTTGCTTGCTAGTGAAGCTATGGCCCTTGACCAAACTAATTATCTTGAAGAATAAAGTCATAAACGGCATTCCTTAAGTAGACTTTCATAGCTCTGCTGAATTGATTTTTAATTCGTTTCTTCTTTCTGAAGTATCAATTTGCGTTGCTGAACATAAACTGCATCTACATGAACTTCAAAATAATATGATAAACTTCAAAATAATATGATGGCAAAGTAAAATTTATGTTTTCCTGTAATTTGAAGAAAAGGTTAGCACACTATAACAAAGTAGGATTTTAAACTTTTCCACTTTGTATTGATATTTCACAAAAACTGGTTTCCTTCATAATTACTAAATAGCTTGGCACACGATCAACATGTGTCTATAAAAGAATAATAAATTTAAATGTAGAAAGTGGGATAGCTGAGAGTTGAAAAGACTAGAATAGAAGGTAGAGAGAAATCAGAGTCAATTATCTAAATATTTCTTTTCTTGGATTTTTCTTAGCAACCTTTATAACCATATATCTTATATTAATTTATTTAACATTTCTTATGGTATGGACCTTTTTGAGAATTTTAAAACAATAAGTAAAAGTGGAAAACTGCCAAAGAGATCTCTTTATTCTAGTAGATTTAAAGATTTGTATTTAACATGGTCGTCAAGATTGCATTTAGATTGTAAGATCTCTAGATCCTACCTCCCAAAAACTATCCCATTCCTACGTAGGATCAAAAAATGGCCAGGATCATGGTAAGATCACGATCAAAATCATAGGATTGTAGGATCATGTGATCCTGCCTGATCCTAGAAGATTGCATAAATATATATTTTTTGTTCCTTATTTGACTGAAAAATGCACCTTTTTGAATGTTAGAACGCACCTTTCTAGCTAACATTACTGCATGTGGCTGGTATTTTATGATTTCATTTGTTGATTTCTTGCTTCTTGTTGTGTCTTGACTATTGATTCTCTTGAAATTTGTTGAATGGACTTGATTATTTAATGTGTCTAACTTTAGTGGATTATTGTTAAGTTTTTACCTTGTGATTGTGACTTTTATGACATATGACTTATTTTAACTATGGATATTATCACTTCAGTAACTCATGAGTTGGTTTATGTATGAGAGTTTGTGATTTTTGCAACTTATGACTTGTTTTGTTGAAGTATGATGAGGTTTTGATAGTTTTATGCTTATCTAAGAAATTTTATGCAACTATATATATTTTTTGTCATTAGAGGTAGGATCTTACAATTCTCAATCTTATGATTCGATCTTTTTTACCTCTCAACCGATCCTATGTATGATCTCAATCTCGTCAACCTTGGCATTTAAAAACTTTTTATTTAAACCAGATTGCATCTATCAGCTAACGAAAAATACTGTTGCAATTATGAACTAAAAGCAAACATCACCTGTAATCTATGCATGCCACCATGATATCTCTCTCTGCTAGCTGTTGGCCTAAAAGACATCCCCATGCTTTGTAACTGCACAAATACAAGTACTTCAAAACTTGTAAGAACTGAGTCAGCAAGCAGTGCATGCATCTATCTATCTATCTATCTATTACACAAGCTTCTTGAAATTAGTGGAATCTGATTGCACAGGCCACAGGGTAATGAGCTATGACCAATTCGCACAAGTTTTATATTGTCATGTTAAACACACCAGAGTTTGGACCAACTCCTTGCTGCTCCTCACTCCACAGTACATTGAACACATTCTCATTGGCATCAAGATATAGTGGGCATTAAATAGGAGTCATCTTAATAATTTTAATAGAAGAGCATACAGTAAGCCCCCGACACCCCCAAAACAAACCTTTGGCATGAGAGCTGTTATCATAAATGTATATGAACTTTTATTCATAAAGAGAAGAGAAAAATGAAATTTTACAATCCTACTTGAGGAGCACACTGTTCAAAGGAAATATTTTCTCTCTCAGGAAACAACATAATAGCCTTCTAACACCAATTTGCATTAAATTGCAAATTTAAGCCAAAACATACAATTACATATCACATACCCAATAATCCAGGCTCCACCAGTAACAAAAGCAACAACTGGCTTTGGACCATCATTATTTTTGGGTATATACAAGTCAAGCCTGCAAAGAAAATAAGCTATTAATACAACACTGACAAAATTACACCAGGTACAGAAATTTTTAGATGAAGAAAGGAAAACATAAATAAATCCTACCTATTTCGTGGTTTATCTCCATAAACTATGCTTCTGCGTACCTTACTGGAGAAGAAATAGTAAAATCCAACTACAAAACAGAAGGAAAACACTATGCTCTGACAAAGTCCATTGGTAAATAATGTTAATGCATTCAAGTCAGAATCCGGACATATATGCATGAGAAAATTGCCACTGATCACTGAAAACAGACCTTGAATAAAGCCTGGAAAAAGTAGCATTGCGTAACAACCAAGGGCAAGGAATCTTGTAATCCATTTATAGCCTACCCTGAAAAGAAATAAATGATCAGAAACCATTTAAAACTCAGGTATGAGAAAATAGTCATGCAAAACAAACATTAGTAGATAGATAGTTGCATTTTCAGTCACCACCAATGAATCCCCTAATGTTGTATGTTGTATCTTTGAGCTATTACATTTGGTTTATTTTGTCAAGCGTAGTAAAGCCATCAGTTATGTTTCTTGTCACAAATTCTAAGACTGGAAATAGTTAACGTATCTCTAAAATATTTTTCATAAGGCTTTGCCACTGTTGCTACCTTTCCCCTGTTTCATTGATCTGTATCTTTGGCTCTCTCTCACAGATTGTTCAAGATGATTTGTCCAAGTGTATTGTCTAGGTGTCCTATTTCTGTAGCATATTTCCCTTTCAAAACTATAAATTAAAATTGTGTTTCTTTTCTAACGTGATGTCATCCAGTATCTGAGATGGGATACCAGTACAGCATTATCCTTTTTTGCCGTTTTGTCATGGGAATGAAGTTTTAGGTTTACTTGAGATAAGACTTCAAAAGTCATAGCTAATTGGCGGGGACAATCAAAAGTTGCAGAGACCAGGACTCAGAAAGCGGTTCAATTTAACTAGATTGAGAGTATTAAACTTGAAAAAGGAAAGGATGCGAGCATTTAATAGCTTTTGTTTCTTCAGCTTAGACGCAGGCCCCCAACAGTGATCATATTCTCAGCCCCCACTGAAGCTTTTTACCTCATGTCATCACCCAATCTCATTCAAGCAGTACCCTTAACTGAAATCCCTTCCCCGCCCCATCCTCATCCATTCAAAAGGAATTTCCTCAGCAGCTCCGACTACAGATTTATTAGTCATATATAATACAAATGACATAATGACAGACATATCAACCAAGCATAATATTTAGGTGATTAAGTTATTCAATTAAGTCAAGCATATTTCCATGTCATTTGAATGAGTGGGGACATGCTATCCTTCCCTAGCGTCAAAACATGTGATGCCTAATTTTGAAAATGTCAAGCTAAAAGAACTTCAATTTTCTTGATAAATACTTATATAAATCCTAAAGACTAGCTAAGGCTTGGATTGATACTAATTTACAACAATAACAACAACAACAACAACAACAAAGCCTTTTCCCAATAAATGGGGTTGGCTACATAGATCAATCGACGCCATAAACACCTATCGTAAATTATATTTTTAGACAAATCCTTTAAATCTAAATCTCTTTTAATAATTTCTCTTATAGTTTTTCTTGGTCTTGCTCTACCTCTAATTATTAGACTATTTTCCATCTCATCTACTCTCCTAACTGGGACTTCTATAGGTCTCCTCCCAACATGACCAAATCATCTTAGTCTTGATTCTACAATCTTTTTCACAATAGGTGCGACTTTTACCTTTTCTCTAATGCATTCATTTCTAATCCAATATCGTCTAGTATGTTCACTCATCCAACGTAATATTCTCATCTCTGCAACATTTAACTTATTTTTTTGTTGACTTTTATTGTCCAACACCCAGTTCCATACAACATTACAGGTCTTATAACTATGCGGTAGAATTTACCCTTAAGTTTGAGTCGTACTCTTTTATTACAAATAACACCCGAAGCACTCCTCCACTTCATCCACCCTGCTTGAATCCTATGTTTTACGTCTTCTTCTATTTCCCCGTTATGTTGTATAACGGATACAAAATATTTAAATCGTGTGACTTATGGAGTAATATGTTCTCCAATTTTCACTTCTGCATTAGAAGTGGTGTGTCTCTTACTAAACTTACACTCTATATACTCCTTTTTACTTCTACTTAAACGAAATCCATGAGTTTCCAAAGCTAATCTCCACCTCTCCAACTTCTCATTCATTTCTACTCTCGATTCTCCAACGAAGACAATGTCATCTGCAAAAAGCATACACCGTGGCACCGACTTTTGGATATATTCAGTAAACACATTCAATGCTAAAGTAAAAAGATAAGAGCTCAAAGTTGACCCTTGATGTAGACTAATAGTTATCGAAAAACTTTTTGTAGGTCCACCTTTTGTTACTACACTAATTGTAGCCCCATCATACATATCTTGGATTGCTCAAATATAAGCTATACGAACTCCTTTTTTCTCCAAAGCCTTCCATAGAATCTCTCTTGGTACTCTATCCTATGCTTTTTTCAAATCAATAAACACCATGTGTAAATCTCTTTAATTTTCTTGATACCACTCCATTAATTTTTGAAAGAAATTTATTGCTTCCATAGTTGACCTTTCTGGCATAAAACCAAATTGATTCTCCGTAACTTGAGTATTTTTCCTTAATTTTCGCTCAATTACTCTTTCCCATAATTTCATAGTGTGACTTATGAGCTTAATTCCTCTATAATTTGCACAATTTTGAATTTCCCCCTTACTCTTATAAATAGGAATTAAAAAACTTCTCATCTACTCGTCTGGCATTCTCTTAGATCTCATAATTTTATTAAATAACTTTGTGAGTCAACTTATGCCTTTCACTCCTAAACCCTTCCATACTTCAATAGGTATATTATCCAGTCCAACTGCTCTGCCACTCTCCATTCCTCTTAATACTTCTTTTATCTCTGACTCACAAATCCTACGATAAAAAGTATAATTTTGATCCTCTTCTTTAATGTCTAACCTATCCAATTGCAATGAAATCTCGTGGTCTTTATTAAAAAGCCTATGAAAGTAACTCTTCCACCGTTCTCTGATATATTGTTCCATGACCAAGACTTTCCCTTCTTCATCCTTAATGCTTTTCACTTGGTCCATGTATCTTGTCTTTCTTTCCCTACTTTTAGCTAACTTGTAAATATTTCTTTCTCCAATTTTAGTATCTAAAGATTGGTATAACCCATCGAATGCTCTCGCTCTCGCCCTCGCTCTCGCTCTCGCTCTCGCTTCGCTCATCGCCTTCTTAGTGTCTTTCTTAGCTACTTTATATTTCTCCTAATTTTTATTACTCTTATATAACAACCACACTTTATAACACTCCCTCTTAACTTTAACCTTATCTTGCACGCTTGCCTCCCACCACCAAGATTTTTTATCTCTAGGTCTAAAATCTTTTGATTCACCTAATATTTCCTTTGCCACCTTCCTAATCTCTTTAGCCATTCCATTCTACATATCGTTAGCACTTCCTTATATTTCCCAAGGTCCTTCCTCCACAATTCGTCTCTGCAAATTCTATTCTTTATCCCCCTTTAGTTGCCACCACTTAGTCCTTAACACCCTATCTTTCCCTTTGCATTTTATTCTCCTCCTAACTCGTACATCCATAACCAAAAGTCTATGTTAAGTAGTTAAACTCTCTCCAGGTATAACTTTGCAATTCATACAAAGTTTTCTATCTGATTTCCTTATAAGAAAGAAATCAATTTGAGAACATACCCTTCCACTTTTGTACGTGATAAAATGTTCCTTACACTTTCTAAAGCAAGTGTTAGCTAATATAAGATCGAACGTCAATGAAAAGTCTAGAATAGTTTAACCCTCTGCATTTGCTTCCCCTATGCCATGTCCTCTATGAACACCCTCGTAACCTGAAGATACACTTCCCACGTGACCATTTAGATCCCCTCCTAGAAGAATCTTTTCTCCTAATGGTATCTCCTGAACTAAACATTCTAAATCTTCCCAAAACTTTGTAAAATTCTTCTAATCCTACTTGTGATGCATAAGCGCTAATAACATTAAAGATTTCCTTTTCCACTACTAACTTTAATGCAATGATTCTATCTCCTAACCTTTTTACATCCACTATAACATTTTTCCAAAACTTATCTACAATTATACCTACCCCCATTTCTAGATTTAGCCTTACTAGTGTACCAAAATTTAAAACTTGAAGTGTCTAATTCTTTTGCTTTTTCTCCTACCCATTTAGTTTCTTATAAATACATAAAATTAATCTTCCTCCTGATTATAGTATCTACTATTTCCATTGACTTACCCGTAAGTGTACCTATATTCCAAGTCCCAATACGAATCCTACTCTCATGAACTAACTTCTTTATCCACATTCGTTTACGAAAATATGGAAGTCCTTGCTTATTTTTCACTACACTCAGGCGATGATACAGCGGCTCTTACTCATTTGTCACTATACTCGAGCTATACAACGCGTTACTTCCAGACAACGACCTAACATTACGTTTAATATATCGAATGTCTATGTCATAAAAATTCGACAAAGTTTTACATTAGCTGTCGATTGCCTAATACAACCCTCCTCTTTTTTTCGGGCTTGGGACCGACTATGAAAAATAATTTGCATCAAGGCTCGTCATAGGCAGAGTTGGATTGATACTAATTTCATGCATCAATTTTCCTTTCGTCTATCATTCCTCTCGGACAAACCTACAAACTTCCTGCATCATATCAACCACCCAGGTGCAACTGAAATGTCTTTAGCAAATGCACAAGCAGATTTTTCAGTCTTCGTTTGACCTGGCCAAACTACCTAATATAAAGTGCATTTGCCTTCACAGGTTTCCCATAATTTCAATTAATCTCCCAAGTGCTCCCAATGTTTGGGCCTTGAGGGTTTCCCGACGTGGTAAACTTCAATGTTGGCCAAGCCAACCATGTATATGTAGAGAGTGAAGAGTAATTTAAAACACGATGAGCAAAGAATGGCTGGTTATGATACGGGGAAAGGGAAATATTGTAAGAGGGGTTAAGTTTCAGTTAGTTAATTAAGTAGTTAATAAAAGGAGTTAGCTAAGAGAATAACTAACTCAGGTGTAATAATCTGTATTCCCTATAGTCTATAAATAGCGAATTCCATGTATAGAGATGTGTGTTGAATAATGTCCTACGTTCAATTAGTTTTCTCTCTCCCAGTTATCTGTTATCGGGTTATATACGGATATAGTATGTTTCACGATTCACATTTTTTTATTTGTCCAAAGTTTCAAAGCAAATATCTACATCCATCAACTTGGGTCTTAATTGGTGTTCCTTCTACTGTTATCCTCTTGGGTTAGGTAAGAGCACCTCAGAGTCAGCCATGCTTTCGTGGTTGCTATCTAGTATTCTAACAGGTCACCCAATGGTATATCCTAGTTAAAAAATAGTTTATCACCCTCCTTGGTCAATGGAACTGCATCAGTAACCAATTCTCAACAGTCTTATGCACCGAATAAACTTATGAATGGAAAAAACTACAAAAAGAAGAAAGAGATAAAAACCTTGCATATATAAATACTAGAAATGTTTCAGACACTAACTGACTCTCTGATCCTGCTTTTCTGTCCCAAACCATTAATTTTTTTTCTCAGATATAGTAAACAAGAACCTTAGAATCCAAAACTCTATTTATCGATGACACATACAAGTTCTCCACATAGATCAATAGTCAACACTATGGATCACTGAGTATATATAAACTCACAGTAACAAAACAAATGAGCATGTAAAGCCGGATGTTCATCTCGTAGAGATGAAGATTCTTTGATATCAGTGGCATCTATTATATTTATGACGTCCCCTACAATACCACTGAAGCTATAGATGAAATGCATACAATAGCCATTATTCAATCAACAAGTCAATTTTTCCGCTTCCGCATATGAATCCCATGCCCATAACGGAACGAAGGAAGAAAGACAAGAAAATTGTACCCAAGATATCGTAACAACTTCAAGCCCAAGCGAGTGACCAAAAACGTCTCGGAAGCAACATGGCTAACATCCTGGCCAAACGAAGATCGGCGACTACTGCTGCTCGAGAAGGACGACAAGGAATTTTCACTGGCGGTCCGGCGACGTCGTTTCTGGTAGAAATTGGTATTATTACCCATGGAATTACTCATAGTAGAAGAGAAGCTGGACGCGCGGGAGAGAAGGGGCTTAATGTGCACGATGCTTTCGTCTTCAAATCGCGAAGAAACAAGGAGACGGGCAGATGGGTCATCGTCTGCGGGTTTAATTAACATTGTGGAAGCGGAAGCAGAAGGCATGGCAGATGGGGCTGGACCCAACGAAGAATACGAAGATCGATTTGTAATGGGCAGGATTTGAGATGGCATTTTCTTTGTTTATTCCAACAAAATCGGAAGAGAGAAAGAGAGGGAAAATTGGCAGCAAATCCTCAGCTGTGTATGTTGGGGTTCTTGGGATTCGAACAAGTGTCTTTTTTGCGTGGATGGATTTGTTTTCCGTTGAGTAAACAAGAGTGTGGAAGATGGGTAAAGCAGAGAAGAGAAGAAAGGTGACGATTATCAACACTCAACGGCAAAGAGAAAATGGAAACGGAATTCAAATTGTAAAATGTGGAAAAGAGATCCAGGGGGGGAAAAGGAGGGAGGAAGAGAAGGATGTGTCTGTTTCGTGTTTGATTTGCGTTCGGAAGGATGAAGGCTTGTGATTGGTGGAGTGAGGGACCATTTGGGTTTTGCCAATTGCGGTGTTCCAGTTGGGTTTTGCTTGGTGTAATTGAAACAGGTCGTTTGCTTTCTTGTTCATATCCTTCACCTTTTGTTTATTTATTCCAAATGCATTTATTATTGGAGTAATGTTGGTACCATAATAAGTAGACATAGATATTCTGAATTAATGTTAAGTAATTAAATATTATTATAAAAGGTTAGTATTTTTATTTTTTTATATTTATTAAGTCTCTCCCTCTGTATGTTGAATTATTATTATATAAAATTTTTAATATATAGTGGAGTTATGTTCTCACGAATTATGCAATCAAATTGTTTGATCATTGGCGTCGTTGGTGTTTCAGACAAAACAAAATGAAAAACTTTGTTGATCCTCGACCTATTAAGATATATTAAAATTGAGATAAATAGGAAGCATGGCATAATACAAAAATATAATATTTAGATATAATGTAAAATATCATAATATATTAATTTTTTGAATGATTAATCCCTTGCCGTCCTAACAGCTTGTTTGGTTGTACACGAGACAAGGGAGTTGAAATAAAAAATTGGGTGAAAATTTTTTTATTTATTTAATTATTATTTTTATTATTATTTATTAATTATTATTTAATCATTAAAAATAAAAATATTATAAATATTTTTATTTTTAAAATTATTTTTTAATTTTTATTTTTATTTTTAATTTTTTATATACCAAATGAGTCATAAGGAGATTGAGAGAATAGTTTTCGAGTCCAATCCATATGCATTGCATAGAGCAGACCCCCTCTTCTTTTTCTCTCGTAATAAAGAAAAGTTTGTAAGGGAAATAAAAAGAGGGAGAGAAAGAGGGCATAAAACCTACTTAAATTGGTCTTGCCCACCTTTTTTTGTTCTCTAATAAATTAAATCTCTCAATTTACCTCATTGTCTTAAGATAATCATATATCTATGTTAGATAGAGAAAGATGATGTTTATATTTTATTTTTCCACGAATGCAATCATGCTGCAAATTCCATCTAAGGAAAAAAAACCGTCAATTAATATTATTGCACTTATATCACGATATCACAGGTGAATTTCACACACACACACAGATATAACAAAAAAAATTAATATGCATAATCATCCAAACTTATTTTTAATTTATATACTTATTTTTTCAAGAACGTGAAGGTATACTCTTCGAATTTAGTAAAAAAGTATTTTTTTTAAATTAAATAAGAAAACCTAGAGTAGAGGTGGTAGGAGGGATTATGATAATACATATATAAATAAACTATAATATCTATAATATAAAATATATTATATATTATAAATATATATTTTATATTATATAAAATTAATATAATATGCTATATTTTTTTCAATAAAATATTATATTTTTATATATAATAATATAAAATGATTTAATTTTTATAATTATTTACAATAAAATTATAAATTATATGTAGATAAATAAGAAAAAAATTTATGTGCAATTACTTATATTTTTACTGTCAAAATTTTTAAATCAAAATATGATAAATATATGATTTATTAATAATATTATAATAAATGTATAATTCTCAAAATATTTTTTAATAAGATTTTAGAGAAAAAATTATCCACTTATTATAATATTAGAGAATCATATATTTATCTAATTTTAAATAATAACATGATATGTATATAATTTTAATATAATAAATATATGATTTAATTAAAAAATATTCCTTGACTCTAGATTTAGCACTAAATGGTTATTTAGTATGAAGGTATCTTTAGGTTTTTTAGAAAACATTATCTAAGATAATAAAATCATATATATATATATCATGTTATTATTTAAAATCTTATAATTGTATAATTTTCTAATATTATAACAAGTGTATTTTTTTAAATCTTAATTTTTAAAAAGATTCAAAAGTTTCTTTGAGGAATTTCAAAATACTATTAAAACATAATTAAAAATTCATATACTTATTATAATTAAGAAATCATATATTTATATTTATATTTATTAATGAACCATATTATTGTTATATTTTAATTGAAAAACTTGATAATAAAAATATAAATAATTATATATAATTTTTTTATCTATAAACTTATAATATATAAATTTATTATTAATTATTATAAAAATTAAATCATATTATATCATTATATAAAAAATATAATATATTATATTAATTTTCTATAATAAAAATTATATGTTCATAATATATAATATATATTTTATATTATAAACATTATAGTTTATCTATATATATAATATAATTCCTCCTACCCCCATAAATACCAAATCAACCCCCAAATCGCCACTCCCTTAAGGGACATTTAGTCAAAAAAAAAATTAAGAAAATACAGAGTAAAACGCTTTACATTTTCTTATTTATTTAAAAAATACTTTTTATCAAAAATAAATTTTAACAATCATATATATTAATTATATACACACACATGTGTATGAGAGAGAGAGAGAGAATGCCCTATTTCACATGTTCAATTATAATGTTGACTCTTGTTAATATCAACACATGGTGAGGAAATCCTATCATTGAAGTAAAAGTAAAATGAAGCTAGGCCACAAAGTTTGTGGCACGTAATTCTATACTTTTCAAGGTTGTGATATATTAGAAAATAGATCCTCTAAAATGTTTTCTTTTAAAGTGATAAAGCACCTCACATGTATTTTTTTCTTTTTTTTTCTTAACATATATATTTTATTTTTATTTATAAAATTATATCCTGCTATCTCTTATTTCAGGGAAACTTTATAGGATCCTCACTTTAAAAGATCTTGATCCGATATATTGTCTCATTTCCCATTCCACAACGAATAATATCATGACATGTCAATGGTTGGAGTATTTTATAATATAAAAGTGAGAAAAATTGAAAAACCAGATGCGAGACTTGAAGTACAGGGCTCTAGAATTAAATGATAAAGTCTAAAAAATTAATAGATCAAATATTACAGTGTAAAAAATTATAGATTCATTAGTCATATTGTCATAAAGTTTTAACTTTTCTTTTTAAAATTTGTATTAAAAAAGTTAAAACTTCTATTCTTTTTTTAAGCTCTCTGGTAATATTAACAAAAAATATAAAGGTTTTTTATTTATAAATTTTATTAGAATTAAAAATTAATATGAATTAAAATCAATAACATGACACATGATAATAAATAAAAATAATTATATTATTTAGATGTGTAACATCAATAAATAAATAATAAATTTATCAAATTATTTTGTCTATTTATGTCAAATGACTTATAAAATATACAACATCTAGAGGTGCAATAATTACTTGTCATTATAATTTATTTTCATTGATATTAAATTTTGATTCTAATAAAATAATTTGACAAATAAGATATATATATATATATATCTATGTTATAAAAAATATTAATATAGAAAAATCTTCAAATTCAAAGATAGTGATATTGAGTTTCAACAATTTTAACACATTTTTCAAGAAAAAAAAGTTGAAATTTAATGGTAAATGAGTGCATATAGTATACTTTTAGTACTGTAATATTTAAATTCCTTTTATATAACAATATGTTCAAAATATCGCTAATGGCTGACATGATCAAATAGAAGTTAATGATCATATTTGTATTTGCCACTGAGGTCAACAATTTTGCTTATTTGTCCCCGCTTTTTTGCAGCTTTCTTTGTCTTCGGTTCTTTCTTTTTGCCTTTTTGGGAAAAAGAAAAAAAGAAAGTTAACAAAAATGATAAGGATCTTAATAGATTTTCAAAATATTTGATATATTGATAATTATATTTAAAATGTTTAAAAATTCTAAAGATGAAGTAATATATATATATATATATATATGACGTTAAATTGTAGACTTGATTTTATTTTGAAAGTTTATAAAAACATGTCTCAAGTGTTAAATATGTATTGTCAATTTTCCCTTTATAAATTTATGATAAAGAGAGTTGTCATTTCTTTTTCTTTGGGGCCAATTTATGAAACTTCATTTAAAGGAGACAAATATAAGAGTTCAAAATAACAGAGCAACAACAAACTATCATCAAACACCAACAAACAAAAACAAAAAACTCAACAAGACAAGATAGCATAAGACTAAACTGATATCATAATAAAACCAATTTCAAATTTTCAGCCAATCCCATCACTATCTTCTTCAACAGAAATAGCTTTATAAGAATCATATCTCAAAATCTCAACTGGAGTGATATGGTAAAAAGAAACTCACTCACAATAGCACATCCCCTTAAAGGCATTACCAGTTACCCAATCTACTATTCTATTACCTTGAAAAGAAAACAAGGAAAAGAAAAAGTCAAAACAAGAATTCATAAGGCAAAAATTACCCTTTAAGATTGTTGAACAAGTCTAATCACACCCTACTGTAGCTTTATTATGTACAAAAAGAAATAATTCTTCACTATTTGTCTCAAAGCACACCTCCACACCATTAAAACTTACAGCCATAACTATAACCTTTTCTAATGTAAGTGCCTAATGACATGAAAGGAGAACTTGCATGAATAGCTTCTTTGAAACCTTCCACCACCTCACCCTTGCAATTTCTAATAACCAAACCAATCCTTACCTTTTTTAGCTTTGAATTGTATGAACTATCAATATTAGCTTTTGGTTGGCTTTCTATTAGGAGTCTCCACAACATATTTTTTTCTCTACACACTCTCTCTGGTCATATACATTATCTCTTCTTTCCCTTGCATTCTAGAATTCCTTAACAAAAAGCATTAAAGTAGATATTACATGTCTTGAATCCACCTTAATTCCCTCAAACACTATAACACCTTTCCTTCTATATTCTCCAACTTATAAAAGTCATATTTTCCTTTCCATAAGGACCAAGATTTGCCACATTGTTTAAAAAATTAAAGCACTAATTATCAAAGTAGGTAACCATGTTTCTTTTAATATTTATAGTCAAGAAACAATAAAACCATACTTTTTTAGTATATGGACACGAAGTAATAAATGTTTGATAGTCTTAGCTTCACTCATACAAATGGGACATAAAGGACTTATAGCACACCTCTTATTAAATAGAGATTTCTTCGTGGATAATGCTCCTAATGCAACTCTTCTTATAAAAAGTGTTTGTGTGAATCTGAAGCCTCCAACTAATAGTCCACAAACCATTAAAAGGAATGTAAGAGCAATAAGGTTTCAACTTTGGCTTTTAAGTTTTTACTTTGCCTTGCCAAGAAATAGCTAGTTTTGACATTATATACACATTTCTTATCCCTTATCCATCTCAACCTATCTTCTTGTCTATAGGTTTAAATTGGGATTTTTAAAATATCATTGTTCTCTTCACATGATATCTTACTACAAATAGAGGACAACTCCCATATACCATCAACTCTAAGTTCAAGTACTCTTTTTTCAAAATCTTCATTTGGTGGAAGAGAATAACTTTTACAAGTGATAAAACTTGGTATCCATTTGTCCTTCCAAATTTTAATGGATTCATCATCTTCAACTTGCCAACATAAACTCTTCATCAATAAGTCCTTATCCTATATTAGACTTAACCATCCCCATAAGTCCTTATAACCTTTATTTGCTTAAGGAAATTTTGTTGAAGGGAAGTATAGACCCTTAAGGACTTGAGCCTATATCATTAAGACATTAAAGCAATCTCCACACACTTTTGTCTAACAAGCTGGATTAAAATTGAAAAAAATCTTTAAACCCTAATCCACCTTCTTTCTTAAAGTTTATTAAGGTATCATAGGCCTTCCAATGGACCTTTCTCCCATCATTCCTTTGCCTTCACCAAAATCTAGGTATGATTCTATCTAGATCTTCATAAGTTCTTTTGGGAAATTTGAAACAAGACATAGGGTAAGAAAAGATTGCATTGGCAATAACTTTGATCAAAACCTCCATACTAGCATGAGAAAGTAACTTTTACTTCTACCCTTACACTTTGTATCCAACCTTATTTCTAACAAAAGCCAATACCTTATTCTTTGATCTCCCCTATAGAACTGTCAACTTAAAATACTCACTAGGCTCATTAGTGTCTTTGATTCCTAACACTGCACTAACCTTTTTTTAACATGGTTAGATGTATTACCAAGAGAAAAAAAAAATACTAGACTTATCAAGGTTAGCCAATTAATGAAAACCATGACAATAGATGTGCAAAATCCTTTGCAATATCTAACAAGTCTATTGTTTAGCATTCATTAAAAAAAATCATTTGCCAAAAAAAAGAGAGTAAATAATAAGAAATAACAAGACAATTTCTTACCAATCTACACGTCTCAAATCCCCATTTTTTAGGTGGTGAGAGATCATTAAAAAGATAACACCAACAACTATTATGAATGGTAAAGAAATAGAAGATATCCTTGCCTAATGCATTGTTTTGAAGTTAGAAATGCTATCTTCTTGTATGAAAGCTTCAAGTAGAATTTTACAAAAGAAACACAATCCATAACTCTTCTCATCCACTGATCACAAAAGCCAAGCTTAAAAATATCCATTGATTATAGAAGCCAAGCTTAAAAAACACCCCTTCTAAAAAAATCCCATTACAATCCATTATAAGCTTTGTTCACGTTTATTTTTAATGTAAATTCAAATTTCTTTCTTATTTTTCAACTAATGGAACACTTCATAGACAAATGATAATGCTACCTTGAATCAACCTACATGTATGAAAACTTTCTAACTTTAAGATATAAATCTTAGGAGAGTCCCCTTCATTCTATTAGCAAGTATTTTAGATATGATCTTATAAACAAAGTTACAAAGGTTAATTGGCCTAAATTGTCCCACAAAGTCAGCCTTCTCAATCTTAGGTATTAACATAATATTAATAACATTAATTTTTTTTCAATGAAGTTTCGTTATTAAAATAACTTTTAACTAACTCAAATATCTCACCATTAACTTTTTTCCAGAAGGTATACTAGTAGAAGACTTTAAAAAGCCATTTAGGCTTAAAGCTTTCATAGCTCACAATTGAAAAACAACATTTTGATCTTCATAGTAGATATTGGTTGAAAAAATATATAATTATATTCCTCTATTACCATTTCATTAATATAACCAAGAGCTAAATCTAAAGGCCCAAAAGCAAAATGAGTAAAGAAATTATTACAAAAATCCACAAAAGTATTTACAATCTTCTCTTCATTCTCAATCCAACTACCATGATCTCTTTTTGGTTTAAAAATCTTGTTTCTTTGCCTCCTCTGAATAGCAATTGGATGATAGAATTTTGAATTCTTATCCCTTATATTTCAACTAGCTAATTCTTGATATTTTGCTCCAATATTTTTCTTCCCTATCCTACAACTTTTCAATCTTAATAACAATCTCTTTAGCCTTATTAGCCTTCTCCTTAGTGAGTAACCTTTCATTACAAATTGCCAAGTGTTGAATCAGCTTTTCTATCAACAATCTACTATCTGGTAAGACAAGTTTATTCCTTCTCTACACTTATCAAACCTTTTAATAATTTCTTTAACCTTGTCATTAGCCACACTCTTCTTCCACCTCCATTTGATTTAACCACTTTGAAAAAATCTAAATGTTCAATCCAAAATGACTCAGACTCAAAAGATCTTGAAGTCTTGGCTTCTTGATAATACAAGTCTACCAACAACAAATGATGATCAGATCCAACTGGTTCCATGTTAAAAACTTGTGCCTTTGGAAATAAATTTTTAAATTCAATATTCATTATAACTCTATCCATTCTTTCTTTGATGTGAGCTTCTTTTAATTTTTTATTCAACCAAGTGTAATGAGCCCCTTTAATTCTAAATCAACAATATTATAGTCAAATAAAAAACACTAGAATTCAAAAAAAATTCTTATAACTCTTGGTTTATCCCTTAACTTTTCAACTTAAGACACCATACCATTAAAATCCCTTACACATAGCCATGTATCATCAATACCTTTTTTGATTTTTTTCAATTTATCCCATAACTTTGATCTTTCATCTTCTTTAAGAGGTCAATAAACAAAAGAGACAAATTTAGCAACATTATAGCCAAAAGAACCTATTTTTGTATGAATTATGTTTTTAAAAAAAGAAACAATATTTATCACCACCTCATCACTCCACCATAATGCCAACCCTCTTATCACCCTACAAGGGTTCACATAAAATTCGTTCACAAAAAATTTGTTATCCTATTTCTTTCTTTTTTTACCACTATTTTGGTCTCCATAGAAAACACACAAGATGGTTTACTGTTCCTACAAACTTCTTTCAAATTTTTAACTACCAAAGTCACCAAGACTTTGGCAATTCCATGATAATAACTTTTATGGCCCTTAGGCGGCTAAATTAGGCCACTACCAAAGTCTTTGGCTACTTCCTTTATTTTTATATTCCTTTGATCTCCAAATTGAAACATAAACCAATGATTAGGAAAATCATCAATTGTACATACAGTTATATTAAGTAAATCATTTTCACTCTATTCCATTTTCACTTTAGCCACTTTATCTTCTGTTCCCTAAAATCCTCTATTCTTTTTCTTGTTTACAAGGGATTCACTATTAGAACATTTTAATTTAGGAACAAACCAAAATTTGTCATTAAACTTATCAATTAATGATGAATTAGTGATATCTATTAAAAATTGTCATTTTTTCAAAATTTGCAAATTTAGTGATGAACAAACACCCGCTACTAAAATCTTTAATTAGTGATAGATTAGTAATGACTACAAAAAATGGCCTTTTCAAAAGAAAAAATTGTAACTAATTGTCTGTTACAAAATATATTAATTCATGATAGATTAGCTATGGATGTTAAAATCGTTAATTTTTCATATTTAGTGAAAGATTGATATTCGTCACTAATGATCAAAATAAAAAATAAAAAATAAAATTAATCCTTACTCCTTATAATTTGAAAGTTACGACATTGTTTTATCAACCTTTTTTCCCTATACTCTTTGTTTGATTTTCATTATCAAGTTAGACAAAACTTGCTTTTTTTGGGCTAAAAAAAGCCACACTTGCCTTGTGACTAACGTTTCTTTTACAGGCCTTTATTCTTTTTGGCTTTTATGGGATGCTACTCTCATCAACACTCTTTTTAAGACTCACCTTGTTCAAATTCTTCATAACTTTCAACAAAATTTTTGGCTATTTCTACAGAATAAAAGGGTCTCCCTTCATCTCTTCATCCAAGGAAATTTCAATTATATATCCTGGATTAGAGAGTCTCCCTTTACCTCTTCGTCTAAGAGAATTTCAACTATATCTCCTAGATGAGTGAAGATCTTATTGCTCAAGACAAATTCTTCAATTTTTATTTCCTTTTTTTTAGAAGAAATTATTTTCTCATTATTAAGAGAGTTGTTAATTAAGATGTTCAAAATCAATTAAAATGTCATATTTGATGGTTTATGCTTGAAACATCTTTAACTAATAATATTTGCAATTTTAATAAATTAATCTTAAATTTAGAAAACTTGTATGGCTTCAATTTCAATATCTTCAAATGGGTAAAGTGATGGCATTTATGAAACTATTTTATAAGATAATTTAGTAATATTTCAAACATATTTGTTTGAACATTTAATTTAGTTTTTTGATGGGCTTCTAACATTTGAATAAGGCTAACATTTATAAAATTTCACACAATTTAAAATCATGTGCAATTAATTCTCTCATGTCTAAAATTGACCCTCTAAATTATTAATTTTGTGTAATCAACGCTTCTTATTAGTAAATTTATTGAATTCATTAACTGAGTTCCTCCACATTAGTAGGCCCATATTCACATGAAACCTAGTCAACATGTAGTCCTTATTTTCTCTTTCTTCAACCTCCTCTCTCTCTCTTCTTCTTCCTCTCTACTCTCTCTCCTCTCTCCTTCCTTTCAATCTTCTTCTTTTCAATCATCTCTCTCTCACACCTATGCATACCACCCAAGTTAGGTGATTTTGCTGCTTATGTCTAGTAAAAAAAAAAAACTATAGACTTAAAATAGGTCAAATTCTTTTACTCCTGAAAAAAAAATTTAGAACAATTGACATTTTTATATTAATGAACTTTTTTATGCCTCACCTTTTAATTTCTTATCGTATTTTTTCAGAAGCCTTCTTTGGGCCAAAGAACCCTTTTTAATGTCATTTATAAGAAGTTCAATTGGGTTAGGCTTGTCTATTGCCTTCTAATTTGGCCCAGGTGGAGAAAACATGGGCCTCCAAGCTTGATTTTGGCATAAACTTGCCCCCTTTTTCTGTGTTCTTCTGTTTTTGAAGTCTGACTATACTGAGTTGCTCATGTTGGTCTATATACAGATTTTACATGGGCTTTGATTCAACATAATCAGCAACATCATACTATACAAATTTTAATTTTAAAAATAATTTGTATTTACAAAACATTGACACTTTTAACTATACTCTAAACGTTTAATATTCTTAAAATTTTCTTTGTTAAACTTAAATTTAGATGAAAACGATTTATATGTATTGCATAATTGTGCATAATTATAAAATGTAAATTTAGTTTACCTCACTAACTTTTTTTTTCAAAAAATTGAGAAAACAGTAACTAAAGGCTTCTCAGGTGGTGTCTTCCCCAAATCAAGCCTACATGTGTTATTTCCCAAAAAGTTGGCGCTTTTCCCCCCCTTCTTTTTACTCCACTTTCACTTAAAATACAAGCTGTAGGTGAGGGAATTGCTTTACGCAAAATTATTTATATAATCAATTAAAAGAAGTTAATTAAGAACACAATCAAAAGGGTCAGTATTAAAAAAAGAAAAAGGACGAAGCTTTAGGCTATCCATGTCTTAGACATGAGCTAGCTAGGTGTTGATATTGGTCAAATTAAACATACGTCACCAACATTGCCATCATATCCCTAATTAAATTTTGGAAGATGCTGACAGCTGATTAAGATCAATCGTGGACTTAAATTATCTTAACCATTTTTATTTATAGGAGATATTGAAAGTTAAAATCATGATAAGAGAAACCATTATGCATGTTCTAGAGGCAAAGGGTTTCGGTAGTTTGCAATCGAACGGCCTTAAGTTTAATCTTCCATGTTGTCATATACTGGAAAAAAAAAAAAATTAGGCTGCAAGATTATATGAATGAAAAAAAAAAAATATATATATATATATATATATATATATATATATAGAACAAAGAAAGATGATATTTTCTTGAGTTCTAGCTAGCTATTAATAAAGGGTACGTACAGCAACATTATTTATTAGTTAATGGATTGATTAATAAGACTGTTCAAAAAGAAGCCATGAAGGGATGCATAGTTTTTATTCAAAAGATAAAAAGAAGAAGAAAAAGAAGGAGGAATCATACATACATGGGTCCTAAATAATAAACAAATACCGAAATAATGCTTAATTAATCGACAGAAAGAGATCAATTACCTTTGACCCAGATGCTTCATTTTAATGCACAAGTACACCATCATAATGCATCTCCCTTTAGCAGCACTAGCTACTTGCAAGTGGTGCAACTCCTCCATAATCATATATAAGAGGGTTTAATTTGTTTAGCTTTGATATAGGAATACTTAAGAATTTCATAATAATTAGTATAATTTTCTTTTAACATTTATATAGGATATTAAGAATGTGGAAATCTTGGACTCTCAAAATTTCTAAACATCTAATCTTACATGTTGATATGAAAATGTCTTAACACCAAGCACATCTGTGCTTAGTAGGGATGAAGATAGAAAGGTTGGCAATGGAATTAGGCTTTGAAAGAGAAACAAAATTTTCTGTATTCTCATACTGTTGATTAAGAATTTGATTAGTTTGCCCAAAAAAGAAATAGTTTAATTCTCACTTTAGTTAATATATATATATATATATTACTATAAATTAGAGTCTAGTATAAATTTTAATTATGACAGAGTAAACTATTAAATAGAGAATAATATTATATCAATTTTATTAAATTTATTATTGTAATTACTTATCAATTATATTTATAAAATTAATTTTATTTTTATGTAATTAATAAGTATGATTATGGTATAAATCTAATAAAATGAACAAAATATTATTTTATGCATAGTAATTATTGCATTATATTAAAGATTTATAATAAACTCGATTCTCTTCCCACATTGCTTTGTCTATTATGATAATAATATATGGGAATTGTGATTGAAACTGTATATGCATTACCTTCTACTTATATAATTGATAAGGCCTTAATTATAATGATCTTTATAATATATTCATAATTGAATCGGCTTCTCTTAAAGGCACGAATGTCCAATGAGTCAAAGTTACTGTTGCTATCAAAAAGCAACCTGACCCTTTTTCATAGAGGACATGTAAAGCCAAAAGTTCGAGTATGTGAAAGTATAAACTAAACCTCCTGCGTATCCAACAGATCATGCTTTACTCTTTACTCATAAAGTCATTATATTTTAATTGATAATTAACGTTCGATACTGATCGAGAGAAATGGGATAATAATCTTTATAATTGAGTTTCAGTCAAAAAGATTTGTATTAAAAAGGCTTAATGCAAGTACAAAGCAACCCAAAAAACTAAGCAGCCAAGTTCCGGAAATTTAGCTATTTTTCTAAAAAAATTTAGCAAGCTAATAAGTTGTTTCACCGACAAAAATCGGTTGTGCAATTCAACCCTACTTGAGACACTCTTTGTTGGCAAAACAATTGTCTTTCTAGAAATAATTTTTTAATTTCATCTATTGATCATCAATTTTCAAGAATATCGATCAGTCCATCCCAAATGCTTGGGGGGAAAACATTTTATCTCAATAAATGAAGGTCTAATTACAAAATTATATAGTACTTACAATATTAAAGGATACCAAACACTTTTATGAGTTTTGAACTAGAATGAAAACATCAAATTTCAATAAAAAATACATGCAAGAGGCTGTAGTAAACTAGCATCGGGTTGGAATAAAAATGCATATATAAGAAGCCACATAAAAATCAGCGGGCCTCTTGTAGTTATAATTTTAATTGAAATTTAATCTTTTTATTTTTGTTTAAAATTTAAGGAAATGTGTTATTATATCTTAGAATTTTCAAATTATATTTTAGATCAGGTGGATAAAACATAATTTTTTTCATTTTTACATCACGAGAATTCATGAGAAGATAAGTTTTACTTATCTTTAAAATTTAAAAATGGGTGATATATAACCCCTTGAAGTAAGGAGTAGTTTGAATTGAGGTTGGGACTTTTTTGTTGTTGTATTTGAGAAGATGAAGATGACCTAGAAACTTAAAACTATTCTTCCCTAAGCCTGAAGTTGTTCTACTTTTGTAGTACAAGTGGTTCTCAAATTAACCAGCTATGATATAAAGAGTTCAAAGAACCACATTTGTAAAAACGTGTACAATATGCAATTTCAAAGTATAGTCAGACAACATGCTTGTGACCTAAATCCAAAACAAGGCAAAATGAATATACTTAAGGTAATTCCAATATTAGAGACACAAGGAAGATCTACATATGTTTAGAAGGTACGTAATTCACTAGTTAACATGTATGTAGGTTACATTTTCTTTTTTGATTTCTTAATTTCCTTCGTCAGATAAAACCTTTTCATTTGAAAAAACTGCTGTTTCTCCGCGTATGAAGTTGATGGAGATGATCATCACATTTCGTACTGGCTTTTGCATTGGTATGAGAGTACGATCATTTTCTTTGTACTTTATGGGCAAGAAGCAATGAAATTCAATAATGATTTGGTTGATGGAGACACATTAAATTCATTTGTTTGTCTGCTGAGAATGATGAATTAGAAAGTTAAATGAATCCAATCAAAATAAAGCAACCCAACTTGATGATTTAACCACATACATAATTTCCCAGAAAAAAGTTTCTTTCATTTTTTTTTTCCTTCTTTCTTTGACAGTGAGGAACAGCTACATGATTGATTGTTCATACATATTTAACCCTTTTTTGGTCTTTGCCCCGCATTTGATTGATTATGCTTCCTGGCTTTTGCATATTGCAGCTTTCTTTTTCTTTTTCTTTTTTTTTTTTCTGTTATGTGGGGAACCCACTAATCTTGTAGTTTGAGAACCGGTAAAAGGGCTCGGTCAAGGCCAGAAATTGGCAAGTCGGTGATATTATGATATAATATGTGTTGGGGGCCAGCTGGAAGATTCTCAAATAACAGTTAAATCTTTTTCATTGAATTTTAAAAAGAAGTATATAAATGGATTTAACATCACTTCTTAAAAATTTTAAGATATTAAGTATATGAGTCACTTCTATTTATATATCTCTTCTTTATTCTAACTTTATCTAATGTGAGACTAACTTTTATAAATTAAATATATTAAAATTTTAAATTAAGAAATAATGTCAAATCTATTTATTCAATTCTTCTCAAAACTTAACAAAAAAGACCCAATAAATCTCCCTTTCCCCCAGTCAAAAGGGATTTTGAATGCTTTTTCCTAACATTTTTTTTTTTCTAACCAATCCTTTTCTCAACATTTCAATGTCTTTTCTTTTAGATATAATGAATAGGATCTGAAGGGATGGAATTTTTTCTTTTTAAGTACATTCATATTAAAGAAAGGCACTGAGGCTTAATACAGACATCTCAAGCGCACTAGCAAGGCACAGGAAAATTCATCACCCTAACACAAGCCTCTACTTTGGCAACAAACCGAATAGAACAAAGGCTCGTAAGAAAGAACAATAACAATCCAACATGGGAACACACCTAAAAAATCAGAAACTA
The DNA here is from genome assembly GCA_032878935.1 of Erythrophleum fordii. Lineage (NCBI taxonomy): Eukaryota > Viridiplantae > Streptophyta > Magnoliopsida > Fabales > Fabaceae > Erythrophleum > Erythrophleum fordii. The sequence goes on from JAVQMF010000029.1 coordinate 8,281,493, forward strand.
AATCTTTGAACAAGGACATCACATTTACTAAAAAATTATACAACACCCTCTGCCAGTAATACAATTAAAAGAAAATAAGGGGAAAACTTGGAGATATTGACAAAGAGGAAACACGCCTTTCCCTCCTCTCAGACAACTGGAGAGTTCTCCTCTCCAAAAGTCACAACCATTATTGTAGATGTAGAAAGATAATTGTCCATCGATCTTCACAAAAAAAATTATTACAGCCAAAGAATTTTCCATGGAAGAAGAACTTTAATAATAATAATAATAATAATAACAACAACGACTTCTATGAAGAGAAAAAATATTTCTATGAAAAAAAGAAGAAATTGAAAAAAAAAAAGCAAAAAAAAGTCTAAACAAGGATAGTTCTCTATTTATAAAATCCTTCACAAAACTTTTCTTTTTTTTTTTTTTTCACTCCCAACTCGTGACATATAAACAAAACAAAAAAATGAAAACGAAAATCACACAGCGACTGTTTTTGGCGAGCTGCTTCTCTAGTAGGGCTTGGCTAGGTTTAGTTTTTTTTTTCTTTTTCTTTTTTGGGGTCTAATCAGATGTATTTTACATATGACAATGGAAATTTTGAATTTGACTTGGGGCAGTATAGGTGGCCCGCCCAAATTCGCTGAGGCTGAAGTGGAAAAATTGTTAGTTGTACATGATTTATATGTTATTTATATATTACTTAATAAAATAGAAGCAAATTATATAATTAGATTTCATATTTCATTATTCATTATAACATTGTCATGAGAAATTCTTACATATAGCAGATGAATGTATATCTAACATTTGGGATCTATTCCATACATGTGCACACACTGCTCCATAGTCTATATTGTTCTGTTTGGTTTGTGATAACGCGATCGCATTCTTTTTATATAAGTTGTACAATGTCTATTATATTTTTATATATATATTTTATTTATTAAATTATTATTTTAACTATTAAATTATCTTTTTAAAAGTAAAGACAAAAAAGTTTTTTTTTTTATTTTACCTACTCTCACTTACCTATATTTTACATTCCCTCTCCCATTCTATCTTCCAACCAAACAGACCCTATATGTTAAAATAAATTTTAATTGTTGAGTGTATGTACACTTAAAAATATTTTATTATCATATAAATAGAGTGTTGTATAGAATCTATATTTTATTATTCATTTTAGCATTATCACACAAAAAAAATATTATATGAAATCCAATTAAATAATTTTAATCTATTATATTAAATAATATGTAAATGGCGTAACACACCATATAAAGAATGAATTTCTCGTGCCGAGCTCAAATCAACCAATAACACCTGCTATGCCGTTATTTCCCACTAGTTAGTTACCATTTTCTTGCCTTCAGCTACTCTTATCATCACCACTCAAAGGTTTCATAAGGTTACTAAAAATATTAGATTTAGGGAAATTTTTTTAATATTTATATAATTTTTAAAATTTTAATAATATGATGTTAAGCTATATAAGTTATATTTTTATTGAAAATTCTAATAATAGACATATAAAAATTATATTTAAATTTATTTCATTCTCAAATATTTCAACCTAGCTAATTTTATTATCTTATCTTCTACCTTGCATCCTGTTACTGACTTGCCCACTAGAGCACACGTTGCTTTTACTTGCAAACATGACTAGATCCTCCACTTGAAGACCATATGTTTGATACTCTACGATGCTCAACGCCTTTCCAATGCTTCAACAGTATTTTTAAATTGGGATCAAATCAATTGCTTTTACTCACTTTTAACAGAAGTTTCAATTATTTTTTTATTATAAAAAATTATAAAAATTTCTCTTTAAATCATCAAAAGATAAATTACAACTAAATATTTTAATAAAAAATACCTTCAATGATAGAATAATTTTTTTATAAAAAATATATTATTTTGCTTAAAAAATAATAATTTATTCTAATCTTTTTTTACATTTATAATAGGATTTGTGTTTATTAAATATCTATTTAATACATGTATTATTGTTGAAATCAAATAATTATTGTCCTTCAATTGGTTAAGTTTTTAAAAAAATTATTGTGTGAATATCTCTTTTTATAATTGTTTATTAAATGATTTATAAAATTAAATTTTAAAAGTAGTTTTTTTCAGTCATTTGAAAGTTTGTTGAAAAAACTTTTTAGATATACTCAATATACAATGCCATTTATACACTGTTTAATAAAATAATATCAAATTACATAATTGGGTCCCATCATTTATTATCCATTACTTTACTATCCCATAAATAGTACTGTATGGAATTCATATTTTATTACTCACTATAATACTATTACATAAATAGAATATTGTATAAGATCTATTATATAATTTAATATACTTTACTAGTTAATATATAAATGATGTGATGTATGCTGTATGTAAAAATTTCTCATAGTTAATTTGTAATTTACTTTTTCAATTTTAAGAAAAGTCTATGCGTAATTAAATTATCGTTTATAAAGAGTAGAGTAATCAATTCTATTTTTTATATATATACACAGAGTGTGTATACATAATTTCTTTTGTTGTTATAATCAGGGTTATTTTCATATTTTGTTTGAATTATTATTTTCTTTTGTTTTTTTGTGAAATCTCAAAGGCACACTTTGAAGTGCTCCACCAAGAATATCGAACTTAAATTATTAAGGATAGATACTATATATGTACAGTAATTTGTGTAAAGTTTTATTTTCTTTCCTTACTATGCGTGCTGTCTTCAAGTGAGTAATTTTAATTATAATAAAAACAAGATATGTGCAAGAATATTTATATAAAAAAATTGAGATTTAGAAGAAAAATAAATGACTATATATTTTTTGCATACTTATTATTTGCAAATGTTTAAAAATTAAATTTAACAAGGGACATGATATGAGAGTTTTTCTCCATTAGAATAAGAAGCAGCAATTCTTATTTAAAAAAAGAATAAGAAGCAGCAATACCAAAAAATTAAAAAGGATAATTAAGATTCGAACTTGATAGCTGCTTGCTTTTACGATTAGACTAATCTCTTATAATTTATGATATATATGCTATGCACAGTTACAAATTGAATTAAGAAAAACAAAATTTTTAATAGTTGCAGTTAAATATAATAAGGGACTATACTTAGAATTAGAATGCCTTTAGTTAGAGCGTAGGTTTTAAATTTCCTAAACAGCCGTCTAATCAATTTTTTTAAAGAAAAATATTTATATATATCATATTATAATATTGCAAAATTGAATTTAATGTCTTGATTTCTCTTTCTCTAATTTATAAGATTTATCTAAAACTAATTTTAAAACATTATTTTTTAAAGAAAATTTGACATAAAATTTAAGTAGTTTTTGGCTAGAATTCTAACACAATATTTATTTTCTTAAAGAAAAATGTAATTGACATGTGCAGATTAAGGTGCTACTATATCAAATTAAATAAGGTAAATTCCAACAAGACTTGTCTCGCCATCTCTCAATTAGCCCACTAACCAAATTAGCGTGGAGTTCTAGTTTTCTACTAAATATTATCACTTTACGATTTGAGTTGCTTATGAATGGGTGACCTCATGGATACCATATATATATATATATATATATATATATATATATATATATATATATATATATATATAATGACATTCAATTCATTCACTTATATATAGATTGAAGAAATAAATTACACATTAATTTATTTTTCTGAAATTAATCTATCTCCATCTGCCTTTTTTTTTTTTTTACATAATTCCAACTTACTATTATTGTGAATGTAAAATAATTGAAAAGTATAGATTAAATTCACAATGTGGTCTTGAAAAAAAATTACTGATTTATGCTAATTGTCTCTGAAATCTAATGTACATAGCTTTTATTTTTTTCGGCCAATAAATTTAATAATGCACATAGTTGAGATTCATTTTTTTTTTTTCATTTTGGAATCAACTTAGTCATGTTGAAAACCAATAAAAGAATTATATTCAACACAAATAAAAGAATTTAGAATAGGATTAAATTATATATTCTTTTTGAAGATAAATTGTAGTTGCCATTCTAATTTTTGTCACCAATGATAATTTCTCTCAAATTAATTAATTTTTGCAATTTACTCTCTGAATTTTTTTATCCCATCAACATTGATCCTCTGATTCTTAGATGTCTTCTCTAATTAAGTAGCTTAATTAAAGATAAAATAAATTATATATATTCACCGTGATCTTTATTCTAATAGCAAATTATATTTTATCTCATAATCGTTTAGTCTTTGCAAATTAACCAACTCATTTATCTCCATTGCAATTAACGATTAGGAGAGAAATTGTATAATTTGGGCAAAAAAAAGGGTAGGGTAAGTGTAATTCTCCCACGTGATACGCATGTGATGTTAATTCATTTAGAAAAAACATCTCGATGAGACAAATAAATCTTGTAAAAAATGATTAATTAAGAGAAACTATAATGGGGACAAAGATTTAGACGGGTAAGTACAATTTTCATTTGTCAAGGAGAAAACTCAAATCAATAATATTTTCAAAATCCATAATTTTGAAGTTAATCGAAATGATAATATATAAAATTGGATATGATGCATGTGTACTTTAACCAGACAAATCCATCGACTTTATGAATGAAGTCATTATAGATAGAAACATATCGAGCAATCCCATGTTTTAAGTCAATCAGCAGACAGAATGAATAAACTTGTTCAGCCTGATCTCACACAAGTGGATAAGTCTAATTACTCCAAAAAGAAAAACAAATATAAGATATATATGCTTAATCAGAAACAGGTTGAGTCTTGGAAATCATATACTTCATAACAGTATAATATGATAGAAATGGCATCAAATCAAAGAAAGAATAAATGAATCATTGAAGCATGCATATATAAGATTGAGCACTATATAGCCTGCAAATCTTAAAAGCCAAAATGAGCATCATCAGCTCATGCTTCTCTTCTAAAATATGCACTTTTCTACTTTATAGTTTCTGTAGCATACATGTTCAATTGTAATGAAAAAGCACAATTTGAAAGGGTCACTGCTTTCAAATTTAAACATAAACAGCAGCGACAAAATTAAAAAAATTGAGTTGCGGCTTGTAAATGAATAACCAAAAACGTCTTTTCCATATTGTTGGATATATCACTCCTCTATGATACGTATACGACACCATTACATGCATAGTATGCACGCACACTGAAAATTTTTCTAAGATGCGTTTTGTGTTACAACTATATATATAGAGAGAGAGATACAGAGAGAGAGAGAGAGAGAGAGAGAGAGATGTACGTACGTGTCACATTCACTCCCAGTATGACTCCATCATAATTAGGAGTCAAAGTGAAAAAGGAGTAAAAAAGTTCGAAGGAAAGAAAAAAGTGAGAAGGTTAGGGTTGCCACTTAAAGAAGAGGCTGAAGATTGTCCATGTGTGTGGAGGTTTGTGATGATAAGCGATTTGTCAATAAATTGTATACTCTTGTCTGTGCCTTTTAGCACGTAGTTTCTGATTAGAAGAAACACAGAAATGAATGTGAGAGAGGAGATATGGAATGCGACCTAACTGATGTATATATAGAAAGAGATTACGTTATAAAACAAGTATGACACAATCACTACGTTAGTCGGAAGAGAGGAAAGTAAATGAAACAAAATGGAAAAATGGGGGGCCAGTAAAAATTACTGTTACTTTTTCTTTTGGTAGAATATAATTTATTATCTTGTAGTTTGACCCACTTACTTTGGTACCTTGTGAAAGTTTGCAATCAAGTGGTTTGAAATTTAAAATCTGGTACATTTGACGGAATTTGTTAAAATTTGTTCTAAATTTTTAATTTGCTTATAAAATTTCTAATTTTTTATGTACTGAGGACCAAAATTCTTTTCTTGACTAGCTAGTTAAACTCTCTGAATTCAATACATACAACATAATATTCCTTAAATTTTATCTTTAAATGAAATCCCTTAATCATGACAAGATATCAAAGTTTTTTTTTCACAGAAAATTCTCGCAAAATTTTTGGAGAGAGAAGTTCTCGCAAACTTTGTTACAGTTTATAAATCTTTTACAATTCTCACAATAAATTTTTGTAGGTTTTTTATGAAAACTTTTTGAGAGATTTCAAAAAAAAATACTATGACAAAATGTTGCTAACGATTCTTGCAGAGTTTTTTTATGAGAAAAAAAATTAACAAATGATATTTTAATTCTCACAGAAAAATATTATGAGAATTATAGAGAAATAAACTTTAAATTTTTTTTATTATTCTCACAATAAAATATCATGAGAAACAATTTGAAATTTTTTCTATTCTCATATTATTTTTCTATGAGAATTAAAAAAAATTAAACTTTCTTGATTCACATAATAATTTATCATGAGAATAATAAAAGAATTTCTTTTCAATATCATTAATATTATTGTGATTCTCATGGTTAATTACCATGAGAATAAAAAATTGTGTAATTTTTTTGAATTCTCACAATATTTTATTGTGAGATTAAGAAAATAAAAAAAATTATATTATAATGATAATTTATATTGAAAATTAAAAAAATCTTTATAAAATTTAAAAGGAAAAATGTATTTTAATTCTTATGATAATTTGTTGTTAAAATTAAAAAGTTTTGTAATTTTTTTAATTCTTACAATAAATTATCATGAAACTTAAAAAACTTAGAATTTTTTATATTCTTAAGGTAATTTATTGTGAGAATTAAAAAAATTGAAAAATCCAAAACATGTATTTTATTTAAAATTGTAACTTCAACATGTTATTTCTCACTCATTATCATAGTAAAATACTGTAAGAATATTGGAAAATAATAAAAATCCAAGTCCTCCACACCTAGTCATTTTTTTTCTTCTTCTACATGACCATCTTCCTTTCCTTTGTCCCAATTCCTCTAAACCACCATTTTGAGCCAACTTCCACCATTTGAAGCAAGAGACAACTCCTTCGGCGATGGTAAGTGGTGGTGGGGGTGGTGTCCTACATGTGGGTGAAGGTTCTTTCAATGAGGTTAGTGTCTTTCTTTTTATTTCTTTTGGGTTTTCTTTCTTTTTGCTGAACTTTCATCTTGGGTCTTTGAAATTATGATATTTTTCTCACCCTTAATACTCACATTGTTGTTAGAAGCATTGAAATGGTTGGTTAGTGTCACCGTGTATTCTTAGCCTTTTAAAGATTTGTTAATAAGAAAGGCTCTTTAATTAGGCATTTTCTTATTATATTGTGGTTGAAATTTGGTCGAGGCTTTTGATGTACATGTGATTTCGATTATTTTGAGTATTTTTTTGGCAAATTTTGGATATTGTTTAGATATTGATGGATTTTTAGATATTTAAATCCAAATTTGCATAATTTAATTGATATATTTGTTATGAACTTTTGATGAAATTGACTTAGGGATTTTGTTGTATATGTGATGTAGTTTGTTTTAAGTATTTTTGGAATTAGTTTACATGTTATTAGATTTTTAGGGAATCAAATCCAAATTTATATCATTAAATTGAGGTATTTGTTATAAACTTTTGATAAAATTGACTTATGGGATTTGTATATGTGATGTAGTTTGTTTTAAGTATTTTTTGAGAAGTTTTGGAATTAGTTTGCATGCTATTCGATTTTTAGGGAATTAAATCCAAATACATCATTAAATTGAGATACTTGTTGTAAACTTTTGATGAAATTGACTGAGGGATTTTATTGTGCATGGGATATAGTTTGTTTTCAGTATTTTTCAAGAATTTTGGAATTATTTTGCATATTTTAATTTTTTCCAAATTTAATTTTAGTAGATAACTTGGTTGTTTTCTTATGGCTAAGTTGGAAGATGGTATGTTATTTTGCATATGACTTGTTGTGTAATCTCCTTTTACCTATTCATTTATTTTAGTTTAGTTATTAATTTATTAAAATTTTATTTTATTTTTATTTTATATTGTTTTGCATGAGTAGAAATTTGACAATACTATAGGTAAGAGTTATATAACATTTTGTCATGACTTTTACTAAGGATAATCAAGTAGGATTTATTGGCCTGTAGGCATTACATAGTTTAGCATAGTTCATAAAATATTATTTAAACTTTCATAAAGTAACATATGTAAAATCCAAAAATGACTCCATGAAGGTTTTACTGCTCATCATCACTGCTATATCACATATATTATAATATTTTTAAGTAAAGGATGGTGGTGGTGTGTTGTGGAACTGGTGGCACAATTGAGGGTATGGGTAGATTGTTGTTAGTGTCAAGCACAAAGTGTATATCCAAAGGAACTTGGACAATACTTAACCCATTTAACCTCTACCATATAGCATGTTACTAGCATCTTCTTTATCTGAACACATCATTATCACAATAAGAATTTATAATTCTTAGTAAAAACACAAAAGATTTTTGAAAATTAGTAATAGTTTAGCTGTCACATATGCAAAAAACCAATTTTCTTTTTTCCTTGTCTTTACATATAGAATATAACCATATAAGCATATAATACATATGCAAGTAAATATATGCATAAACATTGTATGAGCATAAATTAAATGAATATGCATATTTTCTATAATCCATATGTCTTTTCCTTGTAAAGGGAATAGGTAATTCCTTCCTTAACTACATTGTAAAAATGAATTCACAAAACTAAATTAAATGTTCCATACCACTTAGGTAGCTTTGGGTTTTTGCAATCACTAGGTGACACACCAAATATCCCATTCCACTTGATATAAAACCTAAGTTTTAAGTGCCGTTAAGGTGGAAAACTACCTTTCTTGCTCCTATATATCAAAACATCAGTTAGTACCATAATGTTTCATAAAAAAAGATTGCATCTTGTTAGGGCATTTCTTAAAGTAGATCTACAAACTTTCTTTGCAATTCAAGGTCTTGTGACCTTTTGATTAGACCCTATGGCCATATAAGAGACTATTCTTTATGACATTAGTACTAATGATATTATGATAGCATAAATATCATATGTAATGCAACATTTATGATAAAATCTTATGTAAATACAAGACTTAGTAAAAATTGCCATAAATTAACAAGATTTAATTAAGAAAATTGGCTTACAAATCCTTTCATGGTAGTAAAATATCATTATCAATTTATTTTAAAGGTTTAAAAAACAAATGAATTATATTCTTATGCATGAAAAATTCCAAATCTTCACAAAATCCAATTCTGGATAGGATCAGTCGACTAATCCCAAGCTTTTAGTCAATTGGTTAATGAGGACCAATCGACTGTTGGTAAGAGAACAATAGACAATTGTGTTCCAAAAAGCCATTTGTTTATTCATCTTGACTAGTTGACCTATGGTGTCTAGAAACAAGATCTTCCTAAACATCAAAGCAGTTAACTGATGTCCTATGACCAGTTGACTGCTTGATGCTCTATTTTAAGCATTCACACTTATATCAACTTCTTTCTTATATTCGCTCCTTTCAATAGAAAATGTCATAAGGCAACCAATGTAGGTTATATGGAATCAAACTAGAGGAATAACATATAACATGGATTGAGTTATTTATTTTATGTGATGTAAATCATAAATATTTGGTAATTTGGGAAAATTAAAAGTCAAAAGAAAGATGGGAAAAAGATCATGGGGCCATTTAGGAAGAATGATATACATATTATAAAAGTTAAGTTTTGCAAGAAATATAACTAATATAGATTGCTTTAACACATTGTTTATATATGAAGGAAGAGTGATAAAGTGTTGGATGGAGAAAACATGAAGAAGATGAAAGGAAAATAAGGGAATGCATGCATTATCTTCTACATGCAAAGGCAAAGGAGGTGTTTTTACCTTAAAAGTTTGGCTTATTAAACTTTTTAAACTCTCTTGCTCTCTTAGCAAAGTGTGTGTATGGTATTCAAAATGTGGTATTAGCTCTAAAATAGAGGGGGTATTTATATTAGGATGAGGTAGTTATCTCTCTCTTCTTTTTCCTAAATACTCTCTCTTTCTCTTTAATTTTTCTTTCTTTCTCTATCATATTTCGGATTCATTGAGATTCATTCATACATGGTCAAAGATTAGTCTCTGACTATTTTCTAGAAAATCTTACAATTGAAAATCTTTAAATTTTAGTTATATTTAAACTAAAGTTTATTTCTTTTATTTCTACTAGTTTTGGCATTTTTGAGTTGAGTTGAGTTGGCAAAGAAAGTTAACATGTTTCTCTTAGAGAAAATCATATTTTAGTCGAAGGAAAAACTACATTCTAGTCCCACAAAAATTAGAGTTTTATCCCTAAAACTTTTATAGTTTATATTTTTATAGTTTATTTTTGTGTGTCACAAAGTTCCACCTAGAGGTTTTAGGAGTTAAAAATGTCTTCAATATATTTTGATAAGTGTATTATTTATAATGGTCTTAATTATCCTAATTTTATCTTCAAAATTCTTTTAAAGCTTTTTAAACATAAATTATTTTTTCCTATTGGAGCTACATCAGTCGATCACTCATCTTAGACCAATCAACTGTCAGCCTTCTTTCCAAGCTATAAACTTGTCCAGTCAACTATTAGCACACCTAGTTAATTGGTTGTTGACTAGTTAACTGAATTATTCTTTGGCTTATTAGCTTTACTTACTTGTAATGTAGAAAAAGGTGTGCTTGGGATCTATGTATTGAGCAAGAGATTTACAAGATATGGAGGGAAAAACGTAGCTCCGTAATGCATGCATCTTTTAAAGACATTAGTAATGGAAAAATTAAAGACAAATAATTATATGAAGTAGCCTAAGCTGAGCAAGATCAGTATTAGCAAAGCAATGACTTCAATGCCAAGTTTGCATATAATAAGGCAAATAGGGCTATAGAAACTAGAAGATGCCTAGATAGAGGTGGGCGTATGCTACTCTTAAAGCATAAGAGAAGATAGTAAGTATTCTTTGAATTTGTTAGTTTCATTGGATTAATATTTATATTATTTTAATTGATGTAATTCTAACATATTTTATCTAAATGTTGTAAGAAACGAAGTTAGGTAGAAAGATTCAGATCCAAAAGGTATTTAAAAGGATCTAACACAATGAAAAGAAAAGGGATTGGGTTAGGAAAAAAGCCTCTAACACTTATGTAAGTCACTTATCTAGTTTATAAATAAGCTTGTTACTATATAATTATTATATGGTTAATTTGTTTATTTATTATAGATGTTAACTTTCAATATGGCATGTTTATTTTGCTTCTTTATTTCATATGTTAACTTTAATACGTATACACGAGGTTAGATTTGTTAATTTGGAATTTTATAAATATAAATTGATGAATATTTATATTGTTACTTTGTCAAGTTAATTTTTTGTTTTCTTACCTTTGAAGATATTATGTTTACTTTGTTCATTTAGAGCATATGGTTAATTTTGATGATTATATGCTTACTTTCTATATTTAATATTTAACTATTCTTGATTGATGTGAAGTTAGTATTAGCAGATGAGGCATAATCAAGAGTCAAAGTCAAATGACATTGACTCTTCCATATGACTCGAGGTTGTCCATGGAAAGCACAAGAGAGGTCATGCATATGGGTTTAGGTCAGAGGCTAGTCTCATTAGCTTTTATGACACATAAAACTCTAGATATGACTCTAGTAAGCTTTCTCATATGAGAGAGTGCTTAAAGGCCTATTTTGGGAAGAAAATAGAGAAAAAGCTCTTTTGAAAATTAACTGAACAAACCTAAGTTTATGAGGTAAGTCTTGCCAAAATTGTTACTAAAATGCAGAAGGCCTAAGAAGCCAAGATAGATTTCTTGATAAAATAGATTATGTTTTACATAAAGATAAGTATTGAAAGAGGTGGCACTTTCCAACCTCAACCTCAACTTTAACCTACTCATGATGATGATGAGGATAAGGATGGGAATGAGGATGATAAAAAATGATTTTAGGGCTACAGTTTATGTGACATTATTATAGCTTTATAATTTGTAATTTTATAATTTTGAGCATATAGGTATCTTAAATTTAATTTACTTTGTGACATTTTTAACATATTTATACCTATCTATTGATGTTTTCCTTGCATATAATGCTTTGTTATTGGTTGGTTACATCCAAAATATATATTTCTTGATAGTTTAAATAAGAACCATTTGTTTAAATAGGTGTTAATGGCCAAATATAATGTAAATAATAAAAAATTTATAGCATTCTTATAGAACTTTTTTAGGAGAATGTTGTAAATTTGATTTTTTTTTTATGTTTCTACAGTATTTTATTGTAAGAACATAAAAAAATTTCAATACTTTTTTGTGGTCTCATGATAAAAAATCATGAGAACACTGGAAAAATTTGCCAAGATTTACAAATTTTTTTAAGATTCCCATGGTAATTTATTGCAAAAATGCAACACATTAAATTATCATTAAAACCACAAAAAAGTTTATGAATTTTGGCAAACTTTTTTAAGGTTCTCATGGTAATTTATCACAAGAATGCAACACATTAAATTATCATGAAAACCATTAAATTAATAATCTCTTAATAAATATATCGTGAAAATAAAAAAATTAAAATTTTTTTAAATTGTAAATTTTTTTTTGCATTCTCACAACAATTTATTGTGAGAGCTATTAAAAAAATTACTATAATTTGTAGTTTTTTTAATAGTTCTCAAGCAAAATATTACAATAACACAAATAAATTTAAAATTTTTTTTATTCTTACAATAAATTACTATAATAATTCTACAAGAAAGTTACAAATTTCATTACAACTTTTGAAAAAATAAGTTCACAAAACTTTTTTATTGTTCTCAAAGAAATTTTCTATGAGATCATGATTCTCATAGAAAAATTTTACGAGAGTTGTAAATTTCTATGGCTACTTTTTTCATAACTTAAAATTTGTGAGAATTTCCATGAGAACAACAATTCTCATAAAAATTTGGGGTTTTTTTTCACAAAAAAAGTTTTGCAAGAATTTTGTTATTTTCTTATAGTGAACATGTTTCCAATTTTGTCCTAAATTCTTAATTTTCTAAAGAAATTCCTAATTTCCTATGCAATAAAGAACAAATTCTTCCTTTGGCCACATAATACAATATCTCTAAAATTTGCCTATAAAGCGGAATCCTCAATTATATATCCAATTTTGCCCTAAATTCCTAATTTCCTTATGATTATCTAATTTCCTATGCAATGAAAACCAAAATTCCTCTATTAGTCAAATAACTGATACCTTGATTAGGCTATGGGCTTACTTCAATTTTGCCTTCAAGAAAATCTCTAATTTTGCCTATAATTTTATCCAAATGCCCAATTTCCCCATGAAATTTCTAATTTAAAATTTAAGGATAAAGTTTTTTATAGATTAACTTTGATCCAATTATGATATTTTAGAAATGAATTAGATAAATTAGGTAGATTTTTAAGAAAGATTTTCTTTAGTCAAATTAGTCTTCTTATGGGAGTTACATACTGGGCACAAGTTATTTTCCATCAAAGAGTTAATAGAATAATATCACATGATATTAATGTGTAAGCAGTTTAAACCTCAGACTACTTGATTGCAAATTTTTAAACTACAAGGTACTAAAGTAGAATTGGGCTAAACCACAAGGTATTAAACAATACTTTTACCATTTTTTTTATAGTGTTTGAAAAAAAAAGAAAATTATGAATAATGAAATTACAATACATTTAATCACAACTAAAAATGGGAAATATAATAAAGGAATTTAGAAAGAGAAACTATCTATAGCTAATTCCTCACTAATCAATGAGAAAATATAAATCACTTGCTAATTCACTTGAATTTGGACAAAGAAAACATGCAAACACTCACACCAATTTTGCAACCTATTTGAGGGAATAATGATGGAAATTTCTCTCACTATATATACTCCTTTGATAAATTATTAGCGAGGGAATATTCCCTTGATCACAAGAATGTAAATTTATTTATATTTTGCTAAGACAAGATAAAAATGTTCAGCAAAGGAATTTCTCTTGCCATTCCTTTACTAGCTATTTACAATAGTCAAAATCCCTAATCCCTTCACTCTCTCATTTTGTCTTCAACCTCTTTCCTTCCTCCTCTATCGTCATCTTACATTTTCGGTGTTATCCAGACTCATTCATCACCAATAAGCCCTCCCCCCTCCATTCTCCCCTACCCTTACCTAAGATGGATAAAGGCTCAAAATTAAACTCTTTTAGTGGATGCACAAGGTTTTGATTTCGAGCCTTTTTGCTTCTTCCCTTGCTTTAATAAGGACACCACCATTAAGGCTTTGTAAATCCCTAATTCGATCATTAATCCTTTCTATAGTTCATCAATCCCTAAGATCGTCTATGCCTCACCTCTTCTTCATGAACATTGAAGCCTCATCTTTTCTTCACTATTACTGTGAGATTATTGACTTCATTCCATTTTATTTTCTTCATTTTTGTTGATTTCTTATTATGAAAGAGATAGCTATAAGATCATCACTGTGAGACCACCATCATGAAACTATCATTGAGCTTGCCTTGCCAATGAGTTTCCTATTATAAACACCTATAAACCTTATAATCATCTACACTCAAACAAAAGCATGAGTGGTTTTGTGGCTACCTAGAAATGACCACCACCCCTACATTTGGAAAAAAAAAGTAATTTATGCACTTTGCCCTTAATCTCTAGCCAACTATTATAGATTATTTTGGTATTTTTTATTTATGATTATTTGTTGCATTGCTAATCTTGTTGTAGAATGAACTTATAAGTATAAATATGGGAAGATAGGGGAACAATCTGAGTTGGATTCCATATTCATCTCCATAATTACTTGCTAGTTTTTTTGGATTTAGAGGAATAAATGTTTTTATCACCCTTTCTTTTCTTCTCCCTTTTAACTTGTTACTTCTATTAAAAAAATATTATTGCAAATATTAACCAATCTTATGTTTTATATGCTTCTAGCACTATTGAAGTTAATCATTTCTAGTAATGTCACTTCTTCTAGGTTGACTACTTTTTTCCCCCTCTTTAGAAGTATATATAAAAAAAAAAAGCCTAAAAGTTACATATGCATTTGTTAGTGCTATACCCAACATAATGATAGAATTTGGAATATTTGTTAAGGTCATAGCCTAAAGGCTTTAGACTCTACTTTTCTTTTCCTTTATTTTCCTTTCAAGTTATTAGTAGTGCACATTTCCACCAATTTCCATTTGTTTAGGCACTTCAACAAAGAAAGGAATAGAAAACTAACATAAAGATGGCATCAACTATCAAGTTGTACTTTTGCTTTTGTTTTTATATTCCAATAAAACTTTTATTAATACTGCTTCCTTACAATATTATTAAGCAAAGGATACATATGGTAGCCATATAAGAGAAGTGAAGGAAGGGAGTTAGGGTAAGAATTAAGTGATTTGAACTATTCTTATGATGTAACTTTATATTGATTTTATTATTCATGAGGTTGTATCATACGATATAATTAATTGACTTTAGTGAGGGCTTTCTTTTAGTACTTGTTGCCTTATGTTGCATATTGGTACTAAGTGTGGTGAAGTCATAGCATTTAGGTGAGAACTAAATCATACAATTAAGAAAGCTAATATATTACTTGTTAAATTGCTAATTTTGTTTCGATGTCATAGATTTTATTCAAATAATTATTTGCAATCTAATTATGATGTGGTCCAAATTGTAAAAGAAGCATTTTGAATTTAAACATATATAGTTTAATCCATTCTAGAATAGCAAAATATATGGTAATTACTCAAAGTTAAAGAGATAACTTAAGTTATTGGAAACTAATTGAAATGTAGCAAACCTTTGTTACAAACTAATTAAATTTTAGTCCTTTGTTAGAAACTAATTGAAATTTAAGTTGTATATGCTCTTTTTTCATACGTTGTAAATTTTAGGATGGTAACATTCCTAAAAGAGACATCAAATTCTTTGCAAACTTCTCCCTTCTTTTTAAGTTTCATAACATCAATCAAATAAACTATCTAAATATAGACGTATCACTTTTGCTAAACTATATAGAAACTTGTGCTAATTGCTATTTTGCCAAACTACTTAAAAACATGTGTTACTTTTTTTTTTGGGGCTTGAATTTAGAGTATTGTTTTGATGTTGGATTTAAATTTTGGCAAAATATGTTCTGGTGTTTTATTAAAAAGTGAAAACAAGACTAAAAATTATGTTATGAAATTTAGGAGAGTCTATTTTTTAGAATAAACTTTGCTAAAATTGTTACTATCTTAGGGTTTAAGTTGTAATAAAACTTTAGTTTCTTGTTCAAGATTTGATACAAGTGAACACATGTATCTTTAAAGACGTGTCATGGTGTTGAATCTTGGTGTTGGATAATTTAGGAAGAATCTTTTCCTCCATTTAAATAGTAGTATCTAAAGAAATGTTATATGTTATATTTTGGTGAAATCTTTAGATGTTACATTTTTATTCTCCAAGTATACTTGCTTGTGTGGGAATTGCCCAATGATCCCTTATAGGTGTTCTCATGGGGTATAATATTCCTTTAATCCATATTTCTAATGTGACATTATATGCTTACAAGACACAATTTAATCCACCCAGGATCATCTCATAAGTTGTTAGGTAGGTGTGAATATCTCACACTTGTGCTAGATAAAGTTTGTCAATTTCATGGTGTGTAATATTATTTAATACAAAATATTTAATTTGGTCATGTAGAATACTTACTTTAATTTAATGTATGCAGGCCACATATTTCTTCATAACAAGTAAGGAATGCTTATTGGCCAGAATTGTTTTGGATAAGACATGTTTAAAGAAATATTCAACATATGCTACACAACACATTGACAAAAGCCATGAAACTCGCCTATATGGTGAACATATATACAAGAAACTAGGTCAAGGGTTTGTCAGATATAATAATCCTAATTACTAATTAAGTTAATTAATCGTAATTGAGTTCTTAATCATTGGTACTGAAGGTCAATCATCATTAATAATTTATTTCAAGAAAAATATTTGTAGGAATTTGAACCTATTTGATCAATATTACTCACCATTTAAGGAAATACGAGAATCCATGTGTGTAGTTAAATAAACCCCATATTAAACTTCCATTTCATTCTTAGTCATTTGAAGAAGTATACAACTCATTTACACTTATTTCCGAGACTATATACATCATCACTATAGAGAAAACCAAGATTCATAAGCTAAAATAGAGAATTGAAGACTTTGACTGTAGCCAAGTTAGCTTCTGTAAGTCAAAAATTGAAGTTTTAGACTTACCCTGTGACCTATAATGCCCACATCGTGGCTTCACTCGTTACTAGAATTAAAAGGTGCACAATTCTCATCTCTTGCCGCGACTCAAGCTCTCCATGCTACGACGAGGTTGCCTACGATAGCTCCATTAGGCAAAATTCATGATCATCACCATGACTTAAGAATTTCATGTTGCAACGAGATGTGCTACTGGAACATTATTCTTGCTTTTTCTTGATTTTTATCGCAGTGAACCCCACTCATGCCATGGTGTGATTGCCCTCTAGAACTTTCCCTTTTTATTTTCCTCGAGTTGTGCCATGGCTAAGGGACCTGCATTATGGAGCTCTTAGTCTCTGTTACCCCAAACTCACTTTTTGGCCGCAACTCAAAATGTTTTAGCTATGACTTAGACTCCTATTACCTCTAAACTTTTTCCTATTCGCCCTAACTCACTTGCAACTTTTCTTACTTAAGTTCTAGAGTGCTTTTGTGGATTATTAGCATGGTTTTTAATAACTAACTAGCTCATACACTCCTCCAATTACTAAGTTTCACTATTTGAAAACTTAAGGATTGATCAAACCAAACTACCTTATCATATATTAGCAACTCACTAAATGTGACAGCCAAGGGGTACCTAGAGCCCCTAATGACCCTATCAAAAGTATTTAATTCCCTACCATCTGACCTTAAACTACCTTAGACAAGTTTCCTTGGTCCAAATAGACTTGCTCCTAATCTTAAATGGCCATACTAGCCTACTCATTTCACATCCAAAGTATAGCTATCAGTAAAGACCTTTATGAAATAGAAATTTAGACCATATTTTCATATGACAACAACATCTTCAATATAAAATACCATTTAAATTTTATACACATATGTCAACCCATAATTGATCAATTATAACATTACATCATAATTCATGTAAATTAAAACCTAGCCTTAGGGAATGCATCTCAAGTTACAAAATGTCAAAATACCTACACTTGAAAAAAAATGGATGCATCATGATATTATACAATAAATGTTAAACAAAATTAACATCTATACAATTCAAAAGCCTCCCAAGTGCAGGAGCCCCACGCCAGGCTTAAACCTAAGGACATTTATCCACTTGCTTCCCCTTTTTCCTTACTTGAGGGACCTTCACTTGAAATTGTTAGCTCATAAGGGCGTTCAGTAACCAAAAGGGAAATTTCATACATATGAACACATTAATCAACATATATGCGATTTATATTAACAATTACTAGAATAATCAATTCAATTAGCAAAAGAACTAGTTGAGCTACTGCTGACTATTATCTTATACTAGCAATCACATACAACATGTTAATGACTAAAAATAAAGGGAATAGCCTGTCTATGATGCCAACTTCCTATCAAGCATACTCAGCTTGGTGCATTCATAAGTTAGATTACAATTTGGTACTCGACCAAAGCATAATGCATAGGTGACAGTCACACCATAACTCCACCAAAGACTCGCTCATGATCCTAAAAATAAAAATTCAAATAGTTAACCAATCATTTAGCATTTTAAAATTATACATGTGCAACAAATATAAGATTAAAGTGAATGCATGTAAGGAATTTAAAAATTAACCCCAGTTACTTTACTTAATTACGTCAAACCCTAAAGTCAAGATAAGTTTCTAACTCTTTAGTGATCCTAATTTACCAATACCAATTTGTTAGTCAACACCCAATACAAAGACTAGTTAGTAGTCATTCTATCATCATAAACTATCTAAGAGGCATTTACCTAGACTTAAAAGAACTCAACTTTGGACTTAAGTCTCTACACTCCAAAAACCTTGATGCCCTTCACCCAAATCTTAGCATTTTTATGAAAAATAAAGGTTCATTATATAAATTAGCCACTAGGGCCAACATTTAGTAGAAAATGCATCAAAATAAGAGGGAAATACTCACCTAATAGTTTCCCTAGCCTCAAGCTCCAAAAATCAACAAGAACCCACCAAAATAACAAGTTTCAAATTTGGAAAAGGGTGAAATTTCACTAAACTAGAAACCATTGAGATCAAATTATAAAGAAAAATGAGAGGAACATATTTTGTATAACTTACCTTGGCTAATTTTTCTTCTAGGAGTGTAGAATGGAGCCAAACTATGATGAAACCCTAACTTATACCTCAAGATGAGAAAATGGAGTTCTCCCTTGGCTGAAGAATGATTTGTCTACAAAATAGGATGGAAGGGCTAAGCATTTTTAGGGTTTTAGATAGGTTTGAGTAGACCCCAAAGCTCATGACCCACTTGAGTCCATTTTCCAGATTTTAGGCTTTCAAGAAATAAAGTTAGACCTTCATACAACTAAGATTGAGCTTCTATAATTGATTGTTGTCATAAACAAATTAATCATAAGGCTTAAACTAAATGTCCACTTTCCCTTAATTAATTTCTTAATTAATCTAACCTGTAATTAATCTATTTTTACTTAATAATGGCCAAATTATTATTATTATTTCAAAATGTTTTAAATAAATCTATCTCTTTAGAAATCCTTATTTTCCTTAATCTCCCTAAATCTCCTATAATAATTTCTTAATTTTTCATGATTATTCTTAATTAATTTTAGAGTGTTACACCAGACATATATGCAAATGTGAGGGATAGTTCCCTTGATATCTGAGCGCATATGACCTAAAGGAAGAACTCTAATGCTAGGAAAAAGAATTGGTCATCCTTCCTTGAATCACTTATTCACACGAGTAGATCTATTAGCTTTATAAAGCATTAGAAAAAGATGGTAATATTTATTACTTTTTGTTTCATTTCAAGCCCCTTTTTCATATCTTTTTATTTTACTTTGCAAACACTAAGTTCACATTGACTTCTTGGAGGATGACCTTAAAACGAATGTGTCATATTGCAAAATGTATGATAAGACACATAAGTTGGCAATAGGTCAATATGTGTCTAACCACTATGAGAAATTTGTTATAAGTTATCGCATTTGATTTATATTAATTTGTTCTTATGGCTAATTATGTTTGTTGTAAGTAACCACCATTATAACTATTTTTTTTTTTAATTGTGTTTGTTCAGAAGAATATTGACCATGCAATGTTGTAAAAGTATATAGGAAAGACCCTTCTACATATCTTGAGATTGACCAGGATGTGAGAAAGCAAACTTCAAAACACTATAGGAAGGGATGAGTTCATGGTCTTAATTGTGGATTAACCCTACACCAACCTTTTTTACAATCTCAAATTAGTCCTTCCTAGCTTATAGCCCTTTTCATAGCAACAGGTGAACGATACATTGGGGTGCAGTCTTACAAACATTGGCCTGACAAGTAAACATAGGAATGAGCCAACAACTTAAGAATTTTCAAGTGTAAAACTTATTCCCAATGTTATCTACAAGGATTTTTTGGGTTTCGAGTGAACCTTGCTACACAATATGTAGCATAGCAAAGTGCAACCTCACCAATAGTTGGATCATCAAACCCACATCATAGGACGATAAAGGCATGGGAGAACATAAAGATGAAGAAGAAAACTTAGATAATGATAATTAATATTATTGTATGAATGCTTTTTTGGAACTTATAAATTGTTTAGTGTAAATATGTATATTATATATAACTCTGTTTCAATGTTTTATTCTGACTGGTTAGCTATTTCTATTTTGCAATACTATTTTACTATAAGTTAAATATGGGAATAGACATAAAATCAATAAAACATTGCAATTTTTTTTTTACAACTAGCAACAAAATAAAGAGGGATATACAAGGGAATGTCAAGGTTTAGAGAGGAAATATAAAGGAAATAACAAGGAAATGGTGATAGATTGGCATGGAAATGCTACCAAGGGTATGGTGACGCCTTGGTGAGGGAATGGTGTGGGACACTTCCATTAAATTTATGTTTCCTTATTTATTTGACGAGGGAATTTATTTTTACCAAGTAGATGGCAAGGGAATTCCCTCTCTAATCCCTTGGTAATTTGCAAGGCAAATTAAATGTGTACAATAGGAAAAGATTTTAGCAAGGATCTTGGTGATGGAAAATCCCTTGTTATTTTCTAAGCAAGGGTCTTTGGAGCTTTGGAAGACAAAATACTATGCTGTTTGATGGGATACTCCAACCATCCCCAAGATATTTTGCTTAAAATTTAAGATTAAATACATGCTTCTCTTAAGCTTGCCAAACCCACAAGTTAGCTAGCGCACTTGGGGACAAAAGTTATGGGAACCTTATATGCCTAATATCTGTGTTAGCCCAAAATGATCTAGTCTATATTGATAAAGGCCATATAACTAGAGAAGCCCCATGTAACCTTATAAGATTGACAATAATTAGCACAAATCCCTAGTTATAAAAGGAAAATAAACCCTAAATCACAAAATCAATGCATTCCTTAAAAAACAATCATCTTACCAAAAATATCATTGTATACTAGCCGTTGCAAATTGCTCCCTATTTTTCTTCCAAGCTTATAAAGGAAAACTTTTGTATTTCACACATTCTAAGCAATGCGATACATTATAGTTGGGTTAATTGAGCTTCTTCATTATATTTTGCCATACCTCAATGCCAACTGGATTCTTTCTGGGGTTCGATTTATTAATTAGAAAAGATTCACAAATTGAATTGAAAGATGAAGATTATATATATATAAAGAGAGAGAGAGACAGAGAGAGAGAGACAGAGAGAGAGAGAGAGAGAGAGAGGGAGAGAGAGAGGGGGGGAGAGAGAGAGTATTAATGTTTGATCACTTATCTCCAAGGATATATCTTGTGAATTAATTGAGGGGGCATGCATGGATGATCATGCTCTATCCAATTTACTTTTCAAGTCCGCATTATCTGACTTGAATAATATTGTCCCATTCTTCACTTATAAATTGTCTATACATAATTGTGCGTGCTGGCTTTCCCTCATCGTAGGTAGCTTCAACTAAGGGTGGAGAGATCAGAAGAACAAAAACAATGGCAAAGGAAAAAAGTTGAAACCTTTCTCTTTTAAAATTCCTCTAGAAAGCATTCCATCACAACCCCCACTACTTCTCATTATTTGATCTATTATACACAGCACTTTCACACATCCAAGATGCTTATAATAATATATAGATATGCCTAAGGTTATCTCATTTAAGAAAAGATGAAAAATAAAAGGATAACTGCATCCGTTGTATATTTGAAGTACACAATTTTTTTTTTCTTTTTCATCAAATTTTTTTGTGTGTATGGAAAGTATTCTCTAAAGTTTGATCCATTGTTAAAGTGCCAAGGTTTTTACCACATTAATGTTATGTACTTTTATGGATTTAGCTTCTAAAGTACAGAGAGGACGTGATGAATTGAAGTGGGGAATGGCATATAAGTAGGCCATTAATTCCCTAAACCCTAGAAGGAACCAGAAGAAAAGAAAAGGAAAACTTTTTTTAAGGCATAAAAGTACGGCAATATTCTTATCCAGAACCAGTTTTTTTTTTTTAATTTCAATCTTTCATGGGGCTGCATACTGAGAGCAATATCTTGATTATATACCGAAACATATACCTGCGAAGCGTGCACCCATTTTGATTCTATCTAATTAGAATATTAAATAATCCAATAAATTTTTTTATAATATAAACGTGGTTTGGGAGCAGAGCGAGAAAGTGAGTTAGAGTAAACTATAGTTAAAGCCAAATTGCTAGATGCCCTAACAGTCATCCAAATCTCCAAAATCTTCAAAAGGTAATTCTGATTCTTCTCAGAACCAAGAAATTTATTCTTAATCCTTGTATACGTGACAGATATATGTCATATTTTGCTGTCTCCCCACTATTTAACAATGCTTTTCCTCAATACAAAGGAGCATAATTTGTATATGGTAGTGATATATATATATATATATATATATATACTTACCAGTATATTTTATAGATAAAGTTAAATCACGTTTGAAAATAACATAAGAACAAAAATCACAATAATCTAAGAAGACTGAACATGGGGATGGTTAGATATAGATTTTTTATCTCCTCTAATTTAGTGAATGAAAACAAAGAGAGTATACATATATTAATTACTTGAGAGTAACGAAAAAGAAGATTAGAAATATATAGTAAAAGTACGTGAATGGGTTAACATGATTTTGTTTATATGATAAGTTGACAAACATAGTAAAAGTTATAACCTGTAGGTTCTAGCTAGCTATATGAGTTTAACATAATTTTTTTCATTTTCATATCTTTACTGTTCCTTTTTTTTTTTCTTTCAAATGAAGTAATTTAAATAAGGGTGCCCAGCTCTAATTTGGGTTTACAATTCTAAGGTTTACAATTTTAATTGAGAAGCAACGCTTTGTCAACTAATAACTATATAATATGGTACATTATTATTAATTAATATATTTTTTTACATAACAATATATAAAGATGATTAAACTTTATAAATATATATATATATATATATGGGGAAGGTGTATTAATTTTACCCCTTGAATTATAATTTAATTATAATATTGGCATCTAAATTTCAAAACGTAACACTTTACCCTTATGAATTATTATAAAAAGTGAAAGTATTAATCATATATTATATATTCAATGTTTAGATAAAGTGATCAATAGAAATTGACTTTCAAGTCTTCAAAATTCAATTTATATTATCCATTTTGAAAACAAATCAGTTTGTACTATCTGTTTTGATAAAAATAAGTCTCTTTTTAAGTAGCATTGGTAGCTTTTCTCAAAATAGATAACCAAAATTGACTTTTAAAGATTTAAATATTTGTTGGTCATGTGTTTAATGGATGTTAAAGTTGACAGATGAATAATTGTTTCACATTTTATAATTGTTTAGGGAATAAAATATTATATTTCAAAATTCAGGTATATAATCAAGTTATAGTTTAGAAAATAAAATATAGTTTCATATGTGTGAGTGTGTGTGTGTATATATATGACATTAATTTTTGCAGTGTCATAATCATGTTTCGTTCTAGGAAAAAATTGAAAAAAAGAAGAAGAAAACTTTCAACTACAAAGAGTGGGAATATCCAAACCTAAACTTCCAATTGCTCTATTATTTTTCAAGCGACAAGTGGTACTACATCATTTGGTTGAAATCAAACGCGCGAACCCTACAAAAAACCATTTTGGTTTATCTTGTTTATGAACTCTCAGGAAGATTTTGATTCTCTACACGGACTACACGTCATGGGAATCCGAATCCATACCCAACCTTATATGAATTTTGGACTGACACCGTGGGCTCAAATATTCATTAATCTAAGTTTACGTTCTTTAATTCGTAATAATACTCTAAATTAAAGTAATGATTTTATTCTTGAAATATATAAATTTGTTACTAAGATATTTCGTTTTTAATCATTTTTAATTTATTATTTTATTTATAATATTATTAATCATTTTATTTTTTTAATGATTGACTCGAATCATGACTTATTGATCAAATTAATAACATGATATATCATATGCTAGCAACTTGATTTAAAAGACATAATTGAATTAGATAATTGATGAAAAAAATTAAGTAAGCGAAATAATAAATTATAAATAATTGAAAAAGAGATCAAATTGAGAAATTTAAAATATATTTTAAAGACCATAAAATAAATTTAATTTAAAAGTATATGTTTTATTCACCCAAAAAAATGGAACTATGCTTTAATTGGTATAAAAAGGATTAAATTAAATTAAATCCGACATATCTATACTAATATATATAGTTATGAGACCTTCTGTTCATTGGTCTGAAAATCATATATATTAGTATAAAATTAGAAAAAAAGTTATATAGTTTTTGATATAAGAGAAAAGTGAAAATTTATTTAATTTTTCACTACTTTATTTTTTTAGTTATATAGTTATTGATATAAGGAAAGAGTGAAAAATTAAATAATTTAGCACTAGCTATTTTATTTATTTTTAAAATATAAGTCAAATAAATGTTTACATTTAAAAATAAATTAAAAAATTGACATAGACTTGGTGCAAGCCAAGCTACTAGCAGTACTAATTCATTCAGTTATACACATTATATGTCGCCATCAATCTGTCCATTATGTATTCCTTTCTGAATTCAGTGGCTGCTAACATCTCTAGAAGAATCAGAACCTCGCTTAAGCAGGCCTAATTTCAACACTAGAAGAGTATTATAATACAGTGCAGAAATATGCAAAGGATAGAGCATATACTTTTGCTATATAATATTAAAAGTTGAAGGTGGGTGGCTATATATATATATATATATATATATATATATATATATATATATATATATATATATATATATATTTTTTTTTTTCTTTTCTAGGGTTTTTACAATTTTGAGACACTTTAGAATCTATCTGCAGTGTGTAGGAAAATTAAAGTAGTATATGTCCTAAGTAATGAATCGTCTGCATGCATGTGTGTGCGAGGAGGATAATGAAATGATGGGTACTTAATTAAATTCCTGTAGCCGTGTCAAAAGGAGACAACATGGGGAATTATTATTATTACTAAAGTGGGATATTCTTATTTCATATCAATTTTTTCCTACGAATTTTTTGATTTATTGAACCATGATCGACAGAGAATCATATTCTGAGAATTTTTCACCATGCTTTTGTATGCATGTTTGAACTACTTAAGTCAGTATTTCCAGAAAATAAAAAAAAAAACGAAAGGAAAAGATAGAAATTTCCTGGGGGTAGAATTCAAGATGGTATCTAATTTTTAGATTACCATGAGAGATTCACTGACTGTAGGATCAATGACGAAGTCTAGTTCATGCAAGCATGGAAATTATTCTGTAAAAGTTAATTGAATTGGCGGAACTTAATTATGTCTGTGATATTCTTCTCTCTCTATATTTCCTTTTTTTCTTGAATTTCTTATAGACATTCTTTAATTTTCTAGGTGGTTTAAGAAGGAATCTAGGTTGACAAGGATTTGTCAATCGTTTAAAGACAAAAGAGAAGAAAAAGATAAACTTATTTGCCTTTGAGGATGTTGAAATAGCATTTATTCTATCTAAGCTATTTCTACGTAATATAAATATTTCGTATTTCATCCATAGAATTTAAGTCTACAGCATCGCATATTAAAATATACACATTAATCATTATGCTGTAATTTTCTTTGTTTACATATATAACAAATATAAATTGCATGGCTATTCTTGTATATAGTAGGATAAATAAGAAAAACTTTTAAATTATATTTGTTGGATCAACCTTAAAGTTTAATGGGTTTATGAGTGGGTTATAAAGTGTGCCCCCCAAAAAAAAACAAAAAACACAACTACTTTGATGTATTCTATTTTATCCACCAAGAAATTTCTATTTTGATTTCTCATAGATGCATTCCTAATTTGATTCTTCACAATTTTTTTTTTTTTTTTAGTTCTACAACCATTAAAATTCTTTTAATGTTGGCTTTTTATACTATCTTCATCTAAAAATTAGCACAAAACTTAACATAATACTGACTTGATTTGATGTGTGATTTAACAATACTAGGTTAGATATACCTTTAAGTTAGATATGTTAAATATGTGTTAATTTCTGGATGGAAAAAAAGTTACGGATAACATTGAATAATTTAATTAAATTATATTTATACTGTACTTTAATGTAAATCATTTCATAGCCGGTCTCAAGTTTGAATAAAAAAAAAAAGAATGATCATATTAGGCAATCAACAACCAATGTAAAATTTTATTAAATTTTTATGACATGGATCAATGATATATTAAAATTAATGTTAGGTTGATGCCCAGAAGCAACATGCTGTATAGCTTTAGTGCAGTGTCAAATGAGTAAGAGCTATTACATCAACACTTGGGTGTAATGAAAAATAAGTAAGGATTCCTACATTTTCATGAACGAATGTAGATAAAGAAGTTAGTTCATAAAAGTATAATTCATTTTGAAACTTGAAATATAAGTACACTTACAAGTAAATAGTAGATACTATGGTTAGGAGAAGGATTAGTTTTATGTGCTTACAAAAAACTAAATAGGTAGGAGAAAAAGCGAAAGAATTAAACACCTCAAGTTTTAAGCTCTGATACACTAGTAAGACTTAATTTAGATATGTGGTAGGTATAATTGTGAATAAGTATGGAAAAAATGTTGTGGTAGATATAAAAAGATTAAGAGACAAAATTATAGCATTAAAATTTATAGTTAAAAGAGAAACTTTTAATATTATTAGCACTTATACATCACAGATAGGATTAAAAGAGTATTATATAAGATAAAGTTTTAGGAGCACTTAGAAGGTCTAGTCAAGGAATACATTTAGGAAAAAAGATTTTTATAGGAGGGAATTTTAATGATCATGTGGGAAGTGTATTTAGAAATTACAAGAGTTTACATGAGAGATATGGTTTAAAAGAAGCAAATGCAAAAGGTAAAACAATTTTAGACTTTTCATTAGTATTTGATTTTACTATAACTAACACTTATTTTAAGAAGCATGAAGAGTATCTTATCACATACAAAAGTGGAGGAACACGCTCTCAAATTGATTTCTTTCTAATAAGAAAAGTGGATAGAAAACTTTACATGAATTGTAAAGTTATACTTAGAGAGAGCTTAACTACACAATATAGGATCTTAGTGATGGATGTTCAAATTAAAAGGAGAGTAAAGAGCAAAGGCCATGGGGGGTGTCAAGGATAAAGTGGTAATAATTGAAAGGTAATAAAAAAAAGATCTTACAGAAAAGGATTTTGGAGGAAGGATTGTGGGAGGTACAATGAAGTGCTAATGATATGTGGGACGAGATAGCTAAAGAGATTAGGAAGGTTGAAAAAGAGATACTCTGGGAATAAAAAAGTTTTGGACTTAGGGATAAAGAATCTTGATGGTGGGATGCAATCATACAAAATAAAGTTAAGGTTAAAGGAGAATGTTATAAAACGTGGTTTTTGTGTAAAAATAAAAATAAAAATTAAAAAAATAAAGTAGCTAAAAAAGAAACTAAGAAAGCAGTGAGCGAAATGAGATTTAGGGCATTTGATAGATTATATCAATCTTTAGGCACTAAAAGTAGAGAAAGAAGTATTTATAAGCTTAATAAAAATAAAGAAAAAAAAACAAGAGACATGGATCAAATGAGATGTATTAAGGATAAAGAAGGAAGAGTCTTGGTCATGGAATAGGATATTAAAAAAAGGTGGAAGTGCTATTTTTATAAGCTGTTTAATGAAGGACGTGGGATCTCATGGCACTTAGATAGACTAGATACAAGAGAGAAAGATCAAAATTATACCTTTTGTCGTAAGATTTGAGAGTCAAAGGTAAAAAAAACTTTAAAGAAGATGGAAAATGGTAAAGCAGTAGAACCAAATAATATACTTATTGAGGTGGAAAAAAGTTTAGGAGTGAAAGGTATAAGCTGACCCACAAGATTATTTAATAAGATTATGAGATCTAAAAAAATATCGAACAAGTGGAGGAGAAGTACTTTAATTCCTGTTTATAAGAACAAGAGAGATATACAAAAATGTGCAAATTATACAGGATTTAAACTTATGAGCCACATTAGGAAATTATAGGAAAAGGTTGTTAAGCGAAAATTAAGGCAAGAGACTCAAGTTATAGAAAATCAATTTGATTTTATACATAATAAATTGACCATAGAAGCGATATACTTAATGTGAAGATTGATAAAGAAATATCGAAAGAATAAAAAAGGCTTATATATAGCGTTCATTAGTTTAGAGAAGGTATATGATAAGATGTTGAGAGATATTTTGTGAAAGGCTCTAAAGAAAAAAAAAAGTTTGTATTGTTTATATTCAAACAATTCAAAATATATATGATAGGATTATAATTAGTGTGAGAATACAAAGTGGGCCTATTAAAGATTTTTCTATAACAATTGGCCTATATTACGGGTCAATTTTGATCCCTTATCTTTTTACTTTAATCTTAGATGTGCTTACTTAACATATCTAAGAGCCGATGTCACAGCACATGCTCTTTGTAAATGATATAGTTTTTGTTAAAGAGTCAAAAGAAGAAATAAATGAAAAGTTAGAGATGTGAAGACTAGCTTTGGAAGCACATAGATTTCATTTAAGTAGAAGTAAAATAAAGTATATAAAATGTAAGTTTAGCAAGAGGTGCACTAATTCCAACATAGAAGTGAAAATCAGAGAGCACACAATACCATAAGTCACTCGATTTAAGTATCTTGGGTCTCTCATACAATAGGATGATAAAATAGAGAAAGATGTAAACCATGAGATTCTAACAGGATAGATAAAATGAATAAATGTTTCGAGTATTATTATAGATAGTTGATTACTACTCAAATTTAAGAGTAAATTTTACTACATAACTATAAGATTAGCAATATTGTATAGGACTGAGTGTTGAGCAATAAAAAATCAACAAGAGAATAAATTTCATGTTGTGGAAATGAAAATATTGTATTGGATAAGTAGACATACCAAACAAGATAAAATTAGAAATAAATACATTAGAGAGAAAGTTAGGGTCGCATCTATTATGAAAAAAATTATAGAATCGCATTTTAGATGGTTTGGACATAGGTGAAAAAAATCTATAAAAACCTCAATAAGAAAGGTAGATTAAATAGAGAATAGTTCAATAATTAGATGTAGATGAAAATACCATGAAAAAATATGAGCAAAACTATTAAAAAAGATTTATACTTATATGATTTATCTAAAGATATGATTTATAATAAAATTTTATAACGTTATTTGATTTATGTGGTCAACCTCACCTAATAAAAAAAAAAATTATTGTTGTTGTTGTTATATTGAATAATTTTATTAATTGAAAAATTAAATTGAAATAAATAATATAAAGAAGACGAAATTGAAAGTTCATCTATCTATTAGAGGCAAAAATTAAGTTTTTCTCATTGTTTATGTCATTACACAGCCCGTTTATAAGTGCAAAGATTGTATTTAAAACTTCTTATGAAGTTACCAATTTCGATCTAAGGATAAGAGCTATAGATAGTTAACAATTAATTTTAAGTTCAAATTTTTGCTCCGTATGTCCTGTGGCGAAAAAAATTCTCATGAGATAAAGGTAACGCAAGTGCCACATTGTTCAAATTTAAAACCCGATACAGTATATATAGGGTATGACTTTCTGAATAAACAAGTTTAAATATATTTTTAGTGTTTCTAGTATTGTAAAAAAAATTTAATACGTAAAAATAATGCAATTAAGTCTTTTTTGGTCATAACAAAAATGAAAATGTTTAAGTTAACTTGTTTATGTAAATGCAATTTGGCCACATTAATTGGCTTGATGATAGATAATCATGTAAGATCAACTTTAGTCACGTGATTTCCTTTTCACTCAATTTTCTTTTGAAACACAAGTAAAACTTAAAGCAATATCACTCAATTACTTGTCATAAGAGCATGTGACTAAATTAACTTTTAAGCATGTAAATATTTTGAAGGATTTTGTGCATATAATTTACTGTCATTTTTGTTATTACATTTATGGATCAAACTTGAAGATTTGATTGCATTAGTTTTAAATGTTAACTCAATTAAAATCAGAGAGACTGACAAAAAAAAAAAAGAAGAAAAACCCTAAAAGAAAAACAATGAAACTTTAGTATAGAATATATATGACGAACAGGGTCTGTGAAGACCCACGTTGTCCAAAGTCGAAACAAAGCTTTTAGGATCAAATGTGGGGTCAAACCTAGAAGCTTAGTGTTTGTGAAAAAACGTAGTAGAATGTGAGATGATAATGGAAATAATGAGAAGCAAAGAAAGACGACGACACACACAGATTGGTGGGTTGGGTCGCTTCTGCAAGGGCGCACCAAATTATGTTATATGCTTTCCTAATCAGACCATCATTTTCTCTCTCTCATTGGCTCCATCTCCCTAAAAGCCTTACATTTCGTGACCACCCCTTTTCTTTTTCTTTCTTTCATTTAAATCTTTAATAAAAGAAAAAAAATATTAATGTCTTTGCTTCCCTTCTTACTATATTACAAAAGGAAAAATATATGTTAAATATTGTTTAATTTTAATTTTTAAACAAGAATTGGATCTTGAGATGCCTTAAACTACGTACATGGATTGGAATCCATTCGATTAATTGCACCTGTCCAACAAAAATTTTCAAACACTGTAATGGTGCCTCTCATTATTAGAAACTTCTCTTCACCACCTTGTTTTTCAGATATTAATTATTTAAGTTAATTTATGATTTTATATGATAAATAAGCAATGATCAGACACCATAATATGCACATAATTGTCAATATTATTGTAGGTTTATGTTATTATTATAGAAGCAGATGGGACAAAGGTGTTTGCAGGCGTCATAAATTGGAAAGAATATATATACTTTCAAGTGGTGGATCATGCCCCGCGAGTTCTTGGTTATTTTGCCTCATATATTATTGTGCTTGTTACAGTTTTTGTACAGCAATGAGAGGAGCTAGCCACTTAATCCAAAAATTAATTGCCAGGGATGTACTGAGAGAATATATGCATGAGAGAGAGAGAGAGAGAGAGAGAAGAAAATATAAAAACAGCGTATCTCTTTGAGTCAGACATCAAAGGGCGCTGTCAGTTCTCCACAATTGTTAATGAGAAGGATACAACTTAAGTAAAGTTTTTTTTTTAATGTATTTATTATTAGATTATCCGTTAAAAGAATAAAATATGGAGAAATTCGTTTAAAATACTTGATCATACAGTGCTGAATTATAAAATAATATCATTTTATTATATTTTTATCAAAGAATCTGATAACAAATCCTTACCAGAATGTTACACAATAAATATATCAAAGAGTGAAATTTAGTTGCACACTTATGGCATGTTTGGTTCAACTGGAAGAAAAAAAAAATGTTTGTTTAATTGTACGTAATATCTATTATATTTTTATAATTATTATTTAATTATATTTATTTATTGTTATTTTTTAAATGAAGATATGATGATTATCTTTTGTCATTAAAATTATTTTTTTATTTTTATTTTTATTTTAACATTTCTGCGTATCAAATGAGTTATTACTTTTACCCATCTTTTATTGTTTCTTTGCATTTAAAAATTTTGTAATTAAGAGAGAGAGAGAGAGAGAGAGAGAGAGGTGGGGGGAGAGAGAGAGAGAGAGAGAGAGAGTAGAACGGAAGAGATTTTGAATTTTGTAGGCCTGATGGAATTAGGTCCCATCATGTGCACAAGTTGGGTAGGGGAGTGGGCTTAGAACAAAGGAATAGAGCATGGAACCTCTTTCACTACTACTACTAGTACTAGTATATATTACCAGCCTTATTATTAATTTCCTCTTCTTACACCATTTTGTACTTGTTATTCTAATTACATTTTTATATATACCCCAATTATTCCCATATTAAACCCGTGTACTAAAGTTTGGTTGGCAATGGCATAGCCATAGTGTGTGTCTGCCTATTCTACTCTGTCACGAAGTACGAAGATTCTATACCAAACTATTAATATAGCGGAATTTTCATAATCCATCTATACCTTCAATAATCTAAAGCATAAAAAAATTATCACACCAAATACAGAAATGGGTTGGCTTAGCTTTCCTCTGTTCATGGTTTACAGAACACAGTATTATTTTTTAAAAAAATTTAGTTGAGTATTTTTAGACTTTGTCTGAGTTAAATTTTTTCCTCCCCTATATTAGTCTGATGTGTATCGGATTTTATTCACAGAAGACTCCCAAGAAGAATTGAATCTAAATTATTAAAAGGAGATCTTTCTTGGCATGGATAGAAAATGAGGGTTTAAATGTGTATACTTTTGTAGAAGTACAAATTTAACACGCGACTTCCACTCTCCAATCAAAATCTCATGATTGAATAGTTAAAAATTACACAATTTTTTAGGTACAATATGGTGCAGTATATTTAATGGTCAGGAGGATTTAACCTGCGCATGTGAGATAGTTGAAATTGTCAGATTATACGTGAGAATTTCTCAAAAACTGATGAAATGAGACCCTGAGATTCTTTTAAGATCATGGGTGAATGTCCTGATAGGCTAATACATGAGCAATGGCCTCTACTCTATGCTGCAAAACAGAGGTGGGATTGCTTAGGGAAAGTGGGGATTGTGAAAATAATTGAAACTTTTTAGTTATCCTGAATTAGTGGAAATCAGGCTGGTCTAATTAGAGGAGGCTTTTGTGTGGTAGCAGATGATTTAGCCAATAAATTTCACTTTACACAAATGAGAAACTCTTAACTTATAGGACACTCACAATAAGTAATCATCTAACAAAAATGCCCTTGATTTTTCATCAATCCCACTTTTCCTCAAAATGGTATTGCTTGTAAATTAAAGTGGGAAATTGACAAAGCTACAGGGCCATCCTCTACACGTATTTTGATCAGTAACTTTTGTCCCCTCAGCAATCCACTTTAAATTCCCCACCATTTCAAAATCTTCATGACAACATGTTGCCCGAGAAGTAATCATAATCCGGTGGCGGCGGATTGATTATGATTACTTTTCCGGCGAGCTTAGCTAGCCACTTACCTTCCAAAGTTCCTAGTGGAGGAGCATAGGATGATGACGACGATGGTACAAGTGCTTCTAAGTATATTTTAGAATGTGCTCTAGAGAATCAGTACCGAGTTCCTTTTTCCTTCCTCCATAAATAGTGTCATCTTGGGCTTCCATTGAACACTCACCACAAGGAAACACACATCCTTCAAACTACAACAATCACCACCTCTTTCTGAAGAAGAGAAAACACAGAATATGGTGAAGTTCTCAAAGCAGTTCGAGGGTCAGCTCATTCCAGAATGGAAAGAGGCTTTTGTGGACTACTGGCAACTCAAGAAAGACCTCAAGAAAATCCACCTCCCTAATAACAACGCCAACAATACAGCCAACAGGCACCAAACTTCCCTCTTCTCATCACTAAAAAATTACTCCTTATTTGGCCATCACCAACATAATAGAGATCATGGACCAATCCAAGTACTACTCTTTTTTCTAGAACATGATTGATTCTGTTCAACTATAAATATTGTGAACTGAATCATCATGGGACTTGTTATGGTCTTTTTTGACAGGTTCATAGGAAACTTGCTGGTTCAGCTAGTAACGGGGACATGTATGAGACAGAGCTGCTAGAGCAGTTTGCTGATACTGATGCTACTAATGAATTCTTTGCATGTCTAGACCTTCAGCTAAACAAGGTGAATAAGTTTTACAGAGCAAAGGAGAAAGAGTTCATGGACAGAGGGGAGTCCTTGAAGAAGCAAATGGACATTCTCCATGAGCTCAAATCTGAATTCAACAACAAAGCAGGCTCTTCCCAAGACTCCAAGGAAGACCAATCCATATCGTGCACATTCTCTAGTGGTATATACATAATCAAACTTCTCTTCCTTTTTAATAAATCAATGTGAGACTTCAATGTGCTCAACTGGGACATATAAGTATTTTTTTTTTTTTTGTGGTTACTTTTGACTTGAACTAAAATTGACCACTCATGAGATATTACATTCCATGTTTTCACTTGTGCACCTATATACTTCTGTATATGTAACCTGCACCGTAGATGAATAATTTCTGAAATTTTTCATATGGGTAATTTATTGGATTTGTTGCCTTATTGTGGTCAATTTAAAAAAAAAAAGGGGGGGAGGGGGACATTACTTGAGAAATCGTTTGAACCCTGTAGGCAACACGAGTTACAATAAGGATAATTATTTTTTCTATTCCTTTTTTATTCCTGTATTTTAAACATATTAATGTGGCAAATTTTTTATAATCTGATGCTCTGTTTCCCGAGGACAGAGGAGGACTCTGTTAGGAGCAGAGCAGAGCAAGAAGAAATGCAGGACAATTCTACAGATGATTCGGAGAAAAATGACACGCCATTTATGGATTCCCCGCAACCCGGTGACGAGGCCAGAAAATCTGTGCAGATGAAAAAAGAAGATGGGAAGCTGAGGACACTGTCTGGCCGTATGATTAGCTGCCAAGGTAAAAGTGTGAGGATAAACATTCCTTTGACCACACCTTCTCGTACCTTGTCTGCTATTAGTTACCTAGTACGAGAAGATTTGCTGAACCAGTCATCAAGGAAATGTGGTCCAGAAGGTGTTAGTAAGCTTCATCTCAACAAAACCAAGTTGCATCATGCAGAAAAAATGATCAAAGGGGGCCTTATTGAGCTCTATAAGGGCCTAGGATACCTCAAAGTTTATAGGTAAGGTGCCTAATTTCTTTGGCCTGATAGAGACATTTTTGTTTGATGAAAATATATGTTAAGATGGAAAAATCTTATGTTTTTCTCATGACGTTGATTTTCAGGAACCTGAACATGCTTGCATTTATTAAGATTCTGAAGAAGTTTGACAAGGTATGTGAAGTAGGAGGCCTCAAAGTTTATGTTGAAAAATCAAATATATTGAAGTTTGGTTTATATGATTGATGAACTCTTTTTTAATCTTTCAGGCCACTGAAAAACAATCTCTTCCCATTTATCTCAAGGCGGTTGAGAATTCTTATTTCAACAGCTCAGACAAGGTAAATCACAAACGCATTAAAACTATGAATTAACAGATAAATGCATTTTTAGTTTCATCCTTCATAGGTCATTTTTTTCAATTTAGTCCCTCAATCATTCGCTTTCAAAGCTGTTCTTCCATCTCATGCCTCAACTTGAACATTTATTACTTACACTACACCATTAACAAGTTTTCCATAAATATCATACTTCCATCATGGAACCAAATTTTGATGAATGATACTATATTATGTCAAGAATCAGGGTGTTGTTAGCCACTAGTTATCCTGAAAGTTCACCGACAACCTCAAGTGGCCAATGTTCCCATGATTCATGTCTGCACCACAAGTGGCCTTAGATTTGCTTGTCTGTCACATTTACAAGTTTTGAGCCGATTTCATTTGCTTACTAGTATCAGAAATGACAGGTGATGAAGCTGGCTGACGAAGTTGAGGAACTGTTTGTGAAAAACTTTGCCCAGGATGATCGAAGGAAGGCCATGAAATACCTTAGACCAAGTCAGCGTAAAGAATCTCATGCTGTGACTTTCTTCATTGGTGAGCATACTGTAGGCCAAATACTTTTTTGGGGTTTAATTGTATTTATTTGGAAATGACAAATTTTGTTGACATAGCTAACGATAATCTATTTTGTTGTTCTAAATATGCATGAAATGGTACATAGTTAATCACATTAGTATTATTTAATGACACACTAATATAGACCTAATGATAGAGACCAATTTAAAAAAAATTTACATTATAAAGATCTAATAAAAATTGAATGAAGAAAGATCAACAAAATAATTTAACCTAATACTTTTTTGCTTTCCTATTTTTGTCTTTTGGTGATCAATCATTTTCGTGGACAGAAATGATAGGGTTGTTTTTGCTGCTTTGTGAGCATTAGTGTTGTAAGAAAACACAAAATGGACCCATTAGGGCACTAGGTTCACAAAAGACTGGTCCACTTTTGGGTGGATGGAAAATAGAGGCCCCATCTTTTTCTAGAGGTCCCATCTTTTTCTATGTAGTGTTTGAGCCACATATGACCGTACAAAGATTGAACCTTAAAAGGCCCTTCAAGAGATATAGTGAGCAATTTCAATCTCTCACTGACACCTCCCTTTGTTGCAGTTATAGTGCTTAACCATGACTATCACATATCATCAAATCTTGTATGGAAGTTTAAACCCATAAATGCCATCTTTTAGGATCAAATAAGTATTTAACAATCACATCAACTTCACTTTAAGTCAAGTCACTAATTTCTGTTAATTATCAATTAGTCAACAATATATTGTCTGAAGGATTGAAATAGAGCATGAAAGTATGTAGAAGTTGATTTATATGTTATTAACATGTAATTTACTGTCTTTTTCCAATATAAACAGGGCTATTTACTGGATGTTTGCTGGCACTTTTTGCTGGATATGTGATGATGGCTCATATAATTGGACTGTACCGACGACAGCAACAAACTTCAGTCTACATGGAAACTGTCTACCCTGTACTTAGGCAAGCAAAACTTATTCTGAGCTATAACTTTCATATATATTATTTAACCCTTTGAATGTATTATAATCTAAAGGAAACAGCCTAATTTGCTATTATCTTTTCTGCAGTATGTTCAGCCTTATGTTTCTGCACTTCTTCCTATATGGCTGCAACATTTTTGCCTGGAGAAAGACTCGAATAAACTACAGCTTCATTTTTGAACTGTCCCCTACAAAGGAACTTAAGTATAGAGATGTGTTTTTGATTTGTTCTATGGCTATGACTGCTGTGGTTGGAGTCATGTTTCTTCATTTGACTCTGCTCACAAAAGGCTATTCTTATGCCCAAGTTCAAGCCATTCCCGGCCTGCTTTTACTGGTAATTTCTTCGTCAAATTTGACATTCACATTGGTTTCTTTAATCGGCCAAGGTTTAAAATTTTTTATGTTGAATAAATCTGCAGGTCTTCCTACTAGTACTTGTTTGCCCCCTCAACATTATCTACCGGTCAAGCCGTTACCGTTTCCTTTGTGTAATAAGGAACATTGTTTTGTCACCCCTTTACAAGGTATAGTATTTTCACAATAAATTGTCAGGTATATATATTGTATCCGTCGAATGTATAATGAGCCAATAAAAATTCATCAAAGTCGGTGTTTCATATGGTGATATCCGCTGACACATTCATTTTAGTGAGTTTCTATTGCCTCTTTGAATCAGCTGACTATATATTATATAGTTTGTTTAGGCATTTCTTTGTTTTCAAAATATCATCATATTGCATAAAACACAGTGACACCATTCCTTAACATGTATTGTTGTGTTGATCACAGCTTTATTTCCTTTTCCATTGCCTTTTCAGGTTGTCATGCTGGATTTTTTCATGGCTGATCAACTTTGTAGTCAGGTAGGCTTTTTTCTTTTTTCTTTTTTAATTTGCGGAGAATACAGCAGAAGTCCACTAATTGTCTTTTTAATAGAAGAAATCAACCACAGTTTTTTCTAATTATCATACCTTTTTCCATATAGGTTCCAATGCTCAGGAACCTTGAGTATGTGGCATGTTACTATATAACTGGGAGCTACAAAACTCAGGACTATGGTTACTGCATGAAGGCTAGGCACTACAGAGATCTTGCTTATGCAATGTCATTCCTGCCCTATTATTGGAGGGCTATGCAGGTAAACCATTTGACTTTCTTTTTTTCCAAAATGATATTCTTAGAGGACAAAATCCAGGTAAAATTTTGTAAATGTTTTGTTATCAAGTTCTCCAATAAGCACATAACATGCTTATCATGTCTTTTATTGGAGAACCTAATAACAAACACATGAGAAATGTATTTCAGTTTTGTTCATTCAAATCCAATAATTAGAAAAAAAAAAAAAAACTGATTTCCGTTTATTGGTTTTGCATTTTGTAGTGTGCTAGGAGATGGTTTGATGAAGGACAGACAAGCCACCTAGTGAATTTAGGCAAATATGTGTCAGCAATGTTAGCAGCAGGTGCTAAAGTTGCTTATGAGAAAGATGGGAGTGTTGGATGGCTATGTCTTGTTGTGATCATGTCAAGTGCAGCCACCATGTACCAATTGTATTGGGACTTTGTAAAGGATTGGGGTTTGCTTCAATTGAACTCCAAGAACCCTTGGCTAAGGAATGAACTAATGCTTCGCCGAAAATTCATTTACTACTTATCCATGGTATATATCAAGCCCCTCTCTCGCTATGCTAGAGAGTCTGAGGGTTGAAGGATTTGAGTTCAAATTCCAATCGAAGTCAAAGTTAACCAAAAAAGAGTTTGATTTTTCATTAGTTTACAATTAAAACCCAAAAGCTATTATTTTTTAAGGTGCGTTTGGATTGAGGATACTGCATGAGAAGGGAAGGAAAGAAAATTAAACCTTTCATTCTCTTTGCCTCCATTTTGCTCAATCCAAACCTATTCTTAGAAACTTTGAACTAGTCAATTGACCATCCTTAGTTCATGACATTAGAAGTTGAAGATAAAAATGCCACATAGTGGAGAATAAACATATTCTTATCAAAATAATAAATGCTGATGATGAGGCCATTATACAAGTTAAAAGTGAGGTCCCTAAACTAGTGCAAAGGAGAGATAAGATACCACCAAACAATTTGATGTTGTTTGTCTGTGTTTTGGTAGATATTATGGGGAACAACAACTTCTGATTTTTTTTTAGATTACAATTATGGGCCCTCCTAAATGTGATTATAACCATGGGAAATCTTTGGTAAAAATTTATGCAGGGATTAAACCTTATTCTGAGGCTTGCTTGGTTGCAAACCGTTCTCCATTCAAGTTTTGAGAATGTCGATTATCGAGTAACAAGCTTCTTTTTAGCATCTCTTGAAGTTATTAGACGAGGGCTGTGGAATTTCTACAGGTAAGTTTTATTTGTTTACACATTACTTATACGAGAAATTCTTAAGTACATCCAATCTGAAAAAAAAAAATTAGCTAACCAAACTAATCATTAATAAATATGTAAGTATATTGATATACTTTTCAATGAGACTTACTTTTGATATGTTTATATGTCCATCTATAATTAATTTAATCTATCTAACAATTTCTCCTAACATTCAATCATGTAAAGTTTGATCTAATAAGTGAAACTTTAAATGGTTCAGGTTGGAGAATGAGCATCTGAATAATGCTGGCAAGTTTAGAGCAGTAAAGACAGTGCCACTTCCTTTTCATGAAGTGGATAATGAAGACTAATAATAATGCAAATTGGCATATACGTTCTTAAGGAATTTGATTCCATTCATTATTCAAGTTATCCTCATTATTCAAGTTGATGTAACATAGATCAACTTAATATTTTGTACTACAGTGGGTGGATATGTCAATATCATCCTTAACCGTATAAGAAATTTTTAGGATTCATATACCACATAATCAGGTGGTGCAAAAAGGCACTACAAATTTACTAAAGTAGGTATGTCAATGAATCCTAGCATCTAAAACACCCATTTCAATGAGTTTTTATTAACTCATTGTACAATTAACTAGTACATTATATGTACCTAAGAAATTCTCCAATTTGTACACACAATTTTTCTATGACAATGAATAGAAATTGCTCAAAAAGTGCATATCCACTTATTTCTTCCTAATACTTTCTTCCATTCTGATCTTTTCCCAATCATGCACTATTTTTCTGGTAATAAGTTAAAAATGAGAAGTGACAATGTAATACTACAATAGGACACCACACTGTTGCTGATAATAACTCTATAAAGATCCATCAAATGAAAGATTAAATATGATTATATGGCTCTGAACAGCAAAATAAGTCAGAGCTAAGTGCTGAGCTCATGTATATGCACCAAATTGTGCATAAATGTTTATCAGTGTTTCATGTGAAATCTTATTAAAAAAAGTAATATAAATATGTTCTCTATAATTCTAGTATCAACTAGAAAAAGAGAAGGTTTAAGTAAAATGCTAGAATCGAAACATAAAAATGGTATCAGATCTTCTGATATTTAGTCATAACTATAAGACTTCCATAATGATCAACAAAGATCAAGCATAGATTTTAAGGTTGGTTTCATATTGCAAAGGAAACTAGAATGAAAAAAATGAATGGCAATAGAAACTCCTGAGAATGAATTTGGGCACCAAGCACCATACAAAGATTTTTTGAAAATTTTGCTATATAACAACTATAATGCTGTCATTAGAAGATTTGCTACATTTTAGTTTTGGTATTGTGACTAGGTGACATGCATTTCAACTAATCTACTTGTTATGAGTCCCATATAAGGAAGTCTTTCTTAAAGAGGGGGGTTATAAGTTTAAGATATTCTTTCATTTAATAGATTAGTTTTTTAAGATAAATTTTTCTTTTAGACTTATGCTCATAACAAGACATCCATTAGTAGTCCATTATTTGTTTAACCACATATCATATGCTTGCCAATTTGTGTTTAGAAATCAGCATTCTATAATTTAATTATTGGAAGTTTAGAACACTGAATGGACCTCCCAACATTATCATGAATGGAGGAGGTTGATTATACTAATTCATCAGTCCATTTGACATAAACTTTATCATATTTTGCTTATTAGTAACTCAAATATGATGTTGATGGAAATAGTTTGAAAGCCACAAAAACATAAATCAAATAGGGAAAAGAATTAGGTGCAATGTGGTTCAGTCATACAATAACTTGTTAATAGGCATAGTAAAAGGAGCTTAGATTAAGGCTAGACCATGGGATATTGATAGAATAGAAACATGGCCAAATTTTGAGTAACCCATCTTCTCTTTTCTTTTGGAGTTGAAGACCAAAATCATTTTACTCCTTATGTTGAAATGCTTATTACACAAGAAACAGAAAGTGAATTGGCTGCAATAAAGAGAGAGAAAGAAAGAGGAAAGGAAAATTTGCATGTGATATAAGATAGAACAATAAAGGATATGTCCTTGTGTTTTTATTTATTATTCATGACAAATTTGTGATAAAGGTAAACAACAAAAATATACATTTTTGTTTATTATTCATGACGAAAACAAGTGAAGACTTTTCTTCAAAAATTGAAATAAAATAAATTATTAGCCAACACTTATATCAAATAACCTCATTAGATATTAAGTAACAATCAGTTGGTCATCTCATCATCAAAACTTAACCAAATTAAAGGAATAATAACATGTAGAGTAAGAAAATATTAAATAATGCTTGGTTCAACAACTTGTTCTATTAGTCTATTTTTTGAAGGATAAAATTACTAATAACTCTAAACATTAAAAAAAACACGTAAATTCTATCATCTTGCATTAAACTCATGTTAACAAATTTGTTCATGAAAACTTATTTTATTCAATATAAAACATAGGTCTATACTCCAAAAAAAAAAATCTAATTGTCCAAGCCAAGTTATAAAAAAAGAAATCAATCTAAATTGGATGATTGGCCAAGCCAAGCCAAAGGTTCACTACTCCTTCATGAAAACTAATTTTGTTCAATATGAAACATAGGTCTATACTCCCAAAAAAAAAAAACTAATTGTCCAAGCCAAGTTATAAAAAAAGAAATCAATCTAAATTGGATGATTAGCCAAGCCAAGCCACAGGTTCACTACTAGAACTGACATAACTTAGCTTAGCTTGGTTTGGTACTCCCTCTTTAAAAAAATCAAATATGAATTTATATAAAAATTTTAATTTTTTTTAGGACCCAATTGCAATTTTACAGAAATTTATATGAAAATTAATTTTTTTAGAGGTCAATGTATAATTTCTAGCAAAAAATATTTAAAAAACACACACACAGAGAGAAAAAAAAAAGCCCAATCAAGTATTAAACCTGACCCAACCTGGTATTAAAACAAATCGAACTAAGCCTGGGTTACAAGTTAAAATTTTAAAATTCACACAAAACCAAACTAAGTTTCGATCTAAGCAAAAACTACACTCTTAGTTGCTAACGTGAATGGTTAGCATCACATCTTAAAAAAACAATGACACTATGTGTTTTGATTTAGAATAAAATGGTGAGCTATGAATATGCATTTTCCTCTTTTGAACCAATCCTTCTTCCATTAGATTCTGCAGGTAATCATCCAAAACCTCTTTTGTTTTTATTTCTGGGTTCGGTTTATTTTTATGCTGTTTTTCATAGTTTGGACTTCCATATCTGCAATTCACTCAAGTTCTTGGAAATTTATATCTCAAGGATGTCCCTCAAAAGGTGAGAAATGGTTCTCATGTCAAATTATGGGAGGATCATTGATGTTTGTGTGATGAAAGAACGAAGAGGCTTGAAAACTGACTAGCTTATGGAAGGTATGTTGGTTGCTTTTCGAAGCATTTATTTTGCCAGGATTGCTGTAATGGTGCAATATTTATTTAGAATCAGTCTGATTCATACATGCTGTTGCTTCTCTCTCTCCCCGTCTATTTCTCTGGGTTTTTATAATCTTTCCATGACAGGGGTATGACTACTAAATTTATTGATGGTAAGAGACTTTTCCTATTATAAAGTGTAATTGAAGTGCTAATATTAGCAGCAATTCTTTGGGCTCATCATATTTTATCTCGGTTATTAGGATGATAAAATAAAATTATAATTTATTTTTTTAACCCCTAAGGGCAAATCTTTTAAAATTGTTAATCAAAATTATATTCATAAAGTTTACATAAAAATTGTTGGTTTAATGTCAATTTTTTCTTTAAAAATTTTATACTTTGTTCAAAAAAATCATACATTTATAGTGTATTGTTTGAATAAAATGTTAAAAATTGAATTTAAAATTTACTTTTTTAATTTTATATTAATATTAAATAATAAAATTATAGCACAATTAATATTTTTTGAGTTAGTAACTTATCATTCAAAATTAAAATAATCCAATTAAGCCTCCAAATTTCAAATTGAGCTTTGAGAGTATCTAAAGAAACTAAAAATTGAAAAATGAAAAATGTGGATGTCACACTTTTAAAGCTTACCCCTAAAGAGAAAGAAAAGAAGGGAGGGAGAAAAAAATAAAAAAATAAGGGCACATTTGGTTCAAAGGAAAAAGAAGAATGGGAGAGGGAGAGGAGAAAAAAATTATTATATAATATCCATTATACTCTTATTATTTTTCATTGTACCTATCTTTTTTAATTTTTTTCCTGTAAAATAGAGGTCTAAGTATTATTTTCTATCCATTTTATTCACCTTTTCATTTTTATTATATTGTACCAAACATAACCTAAAAGAAGGAAAAGCAGAAATAATAATAATAATAATAATTTTTAAAAATTATATACATAATATTCAATAATTTTAAATTAAATTATCAAATAATAGTAAAAAATATTACATAATACATATATAGATCCATTAAATTTTAATTTTTTAAAAAATATGAGTACATAATATCAAAATTCATTATTATATAGATACAAATTTTTTTAAATTGAAGAGAAGCATGTGCGACCTTCAGCCAAACCTGGCTCCACCGCTGAATGCACAAGGCGAAGGTGTAGAATGGATCGCGAGAATGGAAGGCAGCAAAAATGGAACAGGACAGGCACGCCAGCGGAGCAGATGGCAATGACAGGCTCGAGGAGTTGACCTCCCCTTCATGTCCCTTTCACCATCAGAGGCAGAGGAATGATAACACAAGAATGGAAAGGAAAGACGCAGATGGAGATCAAGGAGGAGAAAGAAAGGCAAAAGAGCATGCGGGGAAGGCATATATAAAGAAAAAAAGAAAAAGGGATGTGAGTTGAAAGAAGAGAGAAAAAGGGGGCTGGAGGATTTGGGAAGAGACTGAGAGACAAGGGAGAAATGAAAGAGAGACGAAT
This sequence comes from Erythrophleum fordii, assembly GCA_032878935.1. Taxonomy (NCBI): domain Eukaryota; kingdom Viridiplantae; phylum Streptophyta; class Magnoliopsida; order Fabales; family Fabaceae; genus Erythrophleum; species Erythrophleum fordii. The sequence continues at coordinate 8,326,057 of JAVQMF010000029.1, forward strand.
GAGAGACGAGAGAGAGACAAAGAACAGAGGAGAGCTGAAAGGGGGTTGGCTCGGGTCACTGAAGGTAACAGGAGAGAACGAGTTGAGAGTTGAGAGCAGAGAATCGAGAGGAGAGAACTGAGAGAGAACGACTGATAGAAATTCAGAGGGGAGGAGGTTTAGCTGTAAGTTCTCGAGAAGAACAAAGAAGAAGGGTGAGTTGAGAGGAAGAAGGAGCGGGTGAGAATTCCCTTTCGGCTAAAAGACTCGGGTTTCATCTTTGAAAGCTAATTCTGGGTGAAGAGAAACCGAGAGGGGGCCCAGGAATTTCAGTTTGGAGTAGAGTGAGTAAAGAAATCAAATTGCTAAGAAGAAAGTGTCTGGCTACTGGCTTTAGAGAAGTAGGAAACTGCAAATAGGTTTGGCCATTGAAGGGATGATAGCAAGAGGGAGAAAGCAGAAGGAGCAAATCTGACACGGCAGGAAAACGGGTTAAGAGCATCTGTAATCCAGAGAGGTATATTTCTATTGTTGCTTCTATTCATATCTTATATTCGAAAATGCGAAAACCATGAATGTATTCTGTCTTTGGGTAGATTAACTCAATCGCTTATCACTTCCATTCATGGTGCCTCTCTCGTTCGTTTTAGGGAGTTTGATTCATCACTGCCCTTTTGTCTGAATGGCTGAGTGGTTGGTTCATCTGGATTTATCTTCAAGATATGCATTTTGATAGGAGTTTGGATCTAATGTTTGTGTATGTCTGACTGAAAATGTTGTTGGTTTTGGATTCAGGTGCTTATGTATTTCTCTGATTGAATGTAAAACTTTTGCCTAATCTCCCTCTAGATACACCTCTTGTGTCATGAAAGATACTCTCTCAGCTTCCTGCATTCAGTATATATTGCCATGATGTCCCTCCTTTCATCCGCAATGGTTTGTAGGATCAATGAGTAGGATGTCCTGGAGTCCACCCTGAGCAAGCCCTAATTTTGTTTTGGTTTCTATTATTTGGTTCATATGAAAAATAATAAAATTGTTGTCATTTCGATGGAAGTTTAATCTCACTGGGTTTCGCTGAATCATGACTAATCTCTTGCTGTCATAGTGTATTGCCTCATTGATTTGGTTAGTCTGCAAGTATTTTTTTTTGTTCTTTGTCTCTTGCTGGGATATCTGATGAAATAAATCACAGTGTTGGTTGGTCGTAGGTTATGACTTGCCATTTGGTTAACAAGGGTATGTATGTATGGCTATGGCTATGGCATTTTCTGGAGTTATAGATACGTGCTTTGGGAATTTAGAATCAAACTGCCATTAATAAAGTAATGTACTTTTTTTTTAGTATGTTTTGATGCGTTATTTTCCCCTTTTTTGCTGTGATGCTTGTTCGGTTCCCAAATATGATGGTGGAGCAACACATGAGGAATTCTGATTTTGCACAGTGCATGAGAAATTGAATACTTAATGGGGCCAGAAGGAGAGAAGGATAGGGGGCAATCGAATCTTAATTGGACAATTTTTCCCTTTACCTTGTAAATATGCATAAAATGTAAGATAGTGACTCTATTTGAACACAGGGCACACACGGTCACAAACATACTGTAAGCTTGTTTTAAAAAAAAAAAAAATTCACTTTTATGTTTTGTTACAGTGTATATATATATATATATATTTCCTAATATTCCAATGTGAGATTTTTTATCTCTTCAAACCATAAGAATCATCTAGAGTACCATACGTGATAATAAATCCCCTGTTGTTCATTGGGTTTTGTATTTATGTTTTAAAAGATTTTAGATTCCAATGACCTTCTTAAATTAATTTTGTTTCCCAAAAAATATATTTAAAAATAATTCAAAACAAAATAAAATTTTTTTTTAGAAAATCAAGTGAAGTTCCTAAAAAAAAACATATATGCAAAAGTTTTAAAGTAAGAAACAAAAACAAAAAAAGAAAAATCAAATAAATCTCTTTTTATAAATATTTTCTAAAAAAATAATAAATAAAATGTAGATAGTGTTTCAAAATACCAAAAATATAAAAAAAAAAATTCAGCTTGTTCAACCTTTTTAAAAATAATTAAAAAATTAAAAATTAAAAATTAAAAAATCATAAAAATTAAAAAAAAAAAACTCATCCCAAAATAACCAAAAGGGAAAAAATCCATTCAAAAATCAATAAAAAATTAAGAAATCGTTAAAAATAAGCTTAAAAAACAAAATAAATATCAAAAGTAAAAATTTAAAACAAAAATCATCAAAAAAAAGGAAAGTAAAAAATTATAAAAATCAATAAAAAAACAAATATATATATATATATATATAAAGTCAAAAGAAGTCAAAAGCCAATCAAAAATCCATAAAATATAAATCTTAAAAAATCAGAAAAATTAAAAAATGAAAATGAAAGAAACAAAAGAAGAAAAATCAACTCCATCTTTAGCATACTAAAATACAACAATCAAGTTTAAAATTGTTTTGTTTGCTAAAGGTAAAAGTATTTTTTATTTTTTTCTTTTTATCAAAAATGAAAAAACAAACAAACAAAATTTTTTTTAAAAAAATACATACATGGATTTTGATTTTTATTATAAGATACGTAAATTTTATTGTAAATAAACATTTTTTTCCTTTTATTTTCTTTTTTTAATTGCTTTTTTTCCTTTATTTTCTACATGTAATTGTTAGGGTAATTAAAAGAGAATTAAGATCATATTAATTTTATACAATTAATCTAGAAAAATCATTTTTAGAAATGTATGTTGTAGGATACTTAATACCTTTTTTACACACAATGAATTCTCGAATTCATTTCACCTTCGTAAATCATTTTCTTATAAAAAAGTTTTTTCAAAATTTTATATTTTTAAATATAAAAATTTTGGTAACAATTTTATTTTGATTTTGTTTTTTGTTTTCAAAAATCAAAATTTTAAAATTTTTTTAATGTTATGCAATCACATTTCGAGTGTGATATTTAAACTCTTTATGAAATAGATAATTGCTCATTGTCTTTGGAAAAATCTTTAAAAAAATAAAAATAAAATTGAAAATAAAAGAGAAGTAAATGGCATATTAATAAATATGCATGAATCATATGGCTTATGGCAGACAAAATTCTGCATAATCAATGGTTTGATCTCAATGAGTCTAGATGGCAAGTTTTTTATGATAAGTTTCTTGCAGAACTTTAAGGGAGAAGCGAGAGAGCGAGAGGGGAAAAAAAACTCCATATATACTTTCACTATTTGTTTTACTATCTATTCAAATTCTATAAAAATTATTAACTTTAGAGCATCTTTACACTATCTCAATAAACATAGCAACGAAGCTTGCTTAAAATCTAAACTATTTTAGTTAAACAAATACATCAACGAGTAGAAAATTAGTGTGTTTCACTTATTCAAGAGGAAAGTATTTTAGTCAAAATTTATACTATTTTCCTTAAACACAGATTTTCATTCCTTGTTGCTATATTTGTTTCATCTTTATTATGATTTGTGAGTGCAAAAGATCGAAACAATCATTCGAAGAAAAATTATATTTCGTATTGCGTACAACGCAAACTTGACTTCCTGGAAATGGATCAAGTTTGACTTGATAATTATAGGCATTGTTATATTTCTGCATAATTTTATTCTATCAACTAATTCAAAAATTCGTATCCATTAAAATATGCAACCAAAGTTTCAAATAGAGACAATAATAGAGAAAGAAAGAATGCCATAATGATTCAACACTCAGCAAACCAAACAACTTTCTGAAGTGAATCCATTGTCACTATATCAGACTGCCTATCAAAATGGCAATAGCAAGTCCAGATGACGCCCACTTTCTTCCCTGATGCTGGGATGATGGTGCACCATTCTGTGAAACAAAACACAGGAAATGTGGTCAAATTTCAACACAATGAAAAAAAAAAAAGTAGTAATGGGCAGAGATTACTTTTAATTTTAAAGATGTATAAATGATCAAAGACATTACCAAATCTAGACTTGGTGATGGTGCTGGCGTCACTTGTGAATCCTCTGTTGTCTTGGTTGGAGGGGCCGGCGGACTTTTGACGACTGCAGGCGCCGGCGCCGGTGCTTGATGTCTGTGCTTGTGTTTATGTCTTCTTCTCTTGTGCTTGGAAGGAGCAGGTGCTGGGGTCTCTGTTACTGGTGTTGGAGCTGGTACTGGTGGAGCCTGTGATGGCGAAGGAACAGGTGATGGTTTCACCGGGGCCGGTGCTGGTGCTGGCGTTGCCTTAACAGGAACCGGCGCCGGAGGAGGTGTTTGGACCGGGGCAGGGGATACCGTTGGTGGTGGGGGTAAAGGTGGAGCTGGTGGCGGCACTGTGGGAGCTGAGGCAGGTGGTGGACTTGTTGGTGGTTGTGGTGGTGGAATTTGAGGGGGTGGAGCTTTTGGGCTTGAAGCCGGTGCAGCTGCCTTGGGAGCTGGTGATGTCACCGGAGGAGGAGTTGCCGGTGGCTGCGATGCTGCCACTGGTGGTGGTGTAGTAGAAGTGGGAGGGGTTGGTGCCACTGCTGGTGGTTGTGTAGTAGGCAATGTGGAGGGTGCAGCGGGTGGTGTAGTGGGCAAGCCTGATGGTGAAGCTGCTGGTGCTTGAGCATTGAGAATAGGCAGTGTGGAGGAGAGGCAAGCTAAGGCCAATGCACATAAGATTATTGCAGCCATTGTATGCAGGACAAGGATTGCAAGAAAGAGGTAGCTTCTTATTTATGGACTTTGAAATTGAATAGCTTAGCTTAGGAAGGTTGTGACTTGTTGTGCGGGTCATCTGCTGGCAGAAGGAGAGATGTAGCCTTCATGTAACTGTGACATTTCTACTAATGAAGTAATGATCTAATAATGAATGTTGACAGTGGAAATGTTTGGTGCAAACTTAGCCTTCATGGTACTCTGGACTGTTTCATTTCATGGTACTCTGGACTGTTTCATTCATAAATGACAAAAATCCTATTCCAAAATGTTGTTATTCTAAGTAATAAACTAGTCTCTTAAGCTTAGAGAGTGCATGAATTAGTGAATTAGTCTCTAATAAGAACATTTAACTTGTTTGAAGTTAGTTTTTTTTTTTTTTAAATTAAGTGCAACATTGCTACTATTTAATTTCTAGTAGATCTTTTTTTATATAAAAAAGATATATTAAAAAGAGAATAAAAGACGAAGTGAAGGCTAATGAAACTCATCCATATAGGTCTTCTCTCTCTCTTCTACATAATTCTCTTCAGTAAAAAAAAGAATCGAAGTTGTATCCAATTTTGTTGCCATCAATTGGTCTAATTAGCATGTCAAGCTCTAGATAATATATTGAAGCATGAGTAAGTGAAACTAATCATTTTGTTAAGGATACAGGGAACTCTAAAATTCTTTTCTCAAATCTTAACAAATCCAAATCGAATAAAATTTAGATATATTCATCATTCCTCTGCTCTTACATGAAGTTATGAGTTGCCCAAGCAAATTTTATTCCCTCAGAAACAACAAACGTTAGCAAAATTTGGAATGTAACCGTGAGACACTTAATGCAAAAAAATTAATTTGCAATAAATTATATATTTTTGGGAACAAATTCATATATTCCAAAAAATCTAAGGATTGAAGCTAACTGAGTTTATAAATTGAATGACTAAATTATTAGTCTATTCTAATTTAATATTCTAAATTTTTTGAAACATTTTAGTAACAAAAAATATGATTTTATTTTAATCTCATAGTATATTCAATCATCAAAAAATTATATAATATCATCTTAGTATCTTTAGAAATGTGAAATTAGAATAAAATCATACATTAAAATGATATAAAAATGTTGAAAGTATCAAATTGATACCCAAACCTAACCACCCCTTTTTCCTAATGACCCAAATTGAGGTTTTGTCTAAATGTTTTTCATGCTTCTTTGTGTTCTACGCAACCATACTTTTGAATACATAGTTAGGAAGGTAAAACGTTGGGTGAAGATTGAAGAGAGAAGGATGGCATAAGAAAAATGGAATAAAAGTCAGGTTACACTTTATTGAAAGCATTGTCTTACCCACCGTTTCTACATTTGACCTATATGTCAGTACTCGGTCTCTATCATTCTGTTAATCTCTGATGTTCTAAGACACTAATATGACAGCGAAGTTTTATCTACTCTTAAAATATTTCTACACAGTTCCAGAATCCTCTTCCTTGTAATTGAAAACAAAGTGAGAATGGCATTTACAAAAACCATTATTTTCTTGCCATCATGGTTACTAAACTCATGATTATAAATCTTCACTTGTAAATGAATGTAGACTAGTGATCAAGCAATAGGTAATACTATTAAGTTTTTCGATAAAAATCATCACGAGGGGGCAAAAAATTTATTTAAAGACCTAACAATGTTATGTTAAGCTATAAAAAATTTACACTTATCATTTATTTATTAGAAAAACTAATAGTAAATACCCAAAAAAAAACGTGCCTAAGTTTTTTCCTCATTTATGATCATATATCATGTTTGAACAATTTATTGAGATGCCAAATTAGAATTTGAATATATATATATATATATATATATATATATATATATATATATATCTCTCTCTCTCTCTCTCTCTCTCTCTCTCTCTCTCTCTCTCTCTCTCTCTCTCTCTCTCTCTCTGATCTTACAAACAGAACATCATGTGGAAAATGTCATGCATTTTGTTGAGAAACTTGGATGGAATATGGTGAGTAGTAGGAAGGCAAGAGGGTTGGCTTGGTTGTGGTGGTGATGGTTCTTTCTTCTTTTTCCTTCTCAGCTGAAAGAATTGCTGCATTACATCTGCACATTCTGAGGCCAACACCCCCCTTCTTATCCTCATTTTTGGATGGAATGGATGAACTGGGGCAGGTCGCTTTTCTTTTGGTTCTGAACCATTTTCCCCTCCATCAGGAAAGAGTCTGCAAAAAGTTAAGAGTTTCAATTGCATGTCCCACCAGTAAATGTGCACTATTGATACTTAATGGATCGGGCTTCAAGCCAAATCCCAAAAGAAGATTCAGTTCCGGTCAGGAAAGAAGTGGAAACTCATCCCATACTTAAATTCCATTGAAAGTATATTTTATGATATGCAACACTTAATGGTTCTGATAAAAGAGCAAATTGGCAGGAATGTTACAAGTACAAAATATTTTGACAATGGGTTTGCATCCAGAAATGTCATCTACAGAACATATCCTAATTCCTAAGCTGATACTATCATGTTCTATAGGCCTATCCAAGGAATCTCGCTAATGTGCAGGGGATTCAGCATCCAAAAATAAGACAGTGAATATAATGTACTTGAAAACTTAAGCAATCTGTTCAAGGCATAATCAATTTAACCATGGATTATAATAAGACAAGTGCAAAAAGGGCCAAATTGGGTTATCATGTTCTGTTAAAAGAGCAAATTAGCAGCAAGGTTCAAGGACAAAGTACTTTGACAACGGGTGTCCATCCAGATATGTTATCTATAGAACATATTTTAAGCTGAAACTATTATGTTTAATAGGCCTATCTATGACAACTCACTGATGTATAATATATGAGGGGTTCAGCATCCCAAAACAGAGAATATATTATATAGTGTACTTGAAAATTTAACAATCTGTAAATCAAAGGCATAATCAATTTAACCATGCATAATAAGGAGATCAAACAAGGGTAAAAGGGACCAAATTGTATCATGAAATGAGACCAGTAAAGAGCTCTGAGCACAGATGGACCATAAAAACTCATATACCCCTTGCAACCATATGAAGAATACAAGAAGAGAAGCATGTGCATTGCATACCTAACCCAGCTACCGTCTGCACCAAGAAGCTTATTGGGAGCTCCCCATACAAGAGTATCTATTCTTGCCTGAAGAATGGCACCAGCACACATTGGACAGGGTTCAAGTGTGACATAAAGTGTAGTGCCCTGCAAGTGGGTAAATTGTGTCCTTAAAGAAGTTAGCTATCATATTAATGTACTAGAATGCATCAAATACCACAAATAGTTACATCAACCATTTCTTCAGATGGACCAAATCACTACATTGTCCTTTGTGTAATTTAAACTTTTCCATAGCATTTAGTGTGAAAATGTTACCACAACATAATTTTAAATATTACCTAGAGAAAACCACATTCTACCCCTAAACTAAAGCCTAATTACAAAATTGGTACATGAACTATACCATGTAACACCCCATGCGACAAGAAAAAAAAAAACTTTGGGCTAAAATAAAAACTTTAAATCCTAGTTAATATTTTGGAACTAGAAGGGAAGTTTTTGCAGATTCCAATGTTAAGCTAAGTCAAGCATTGCCATCACAATCAAAATCATGTGCCCTCTTGCCATTAATTTAACTGGGATTTGACGTATTTATTCAAGTTGCAAGGAATATTTTCTTATGTTTCAAAGTTCATGTACCAATTTTATAATTAGGATTGAGTTCATGGGGTAAAATGTAGTTTCCCACAGTATCTATAATAAAGTAATCTAATCCCAATGTTAACTAATTTCAAGAATCATGATTTAGACATGAATATATCTTGCTAATACATATTCCTGGGTTGGATTGCTTTGATAATCCTCTGGTGTAGATATCTAAATAGACTTTAACAATATCTATGAAATTAGCAAAAGATATTCTTGCTCTCCCATCGCCAAGATCAGCAGTGCTCCTACGGCAAGTCTACTCAGCACCATAGTGATGTGCTAATCAAATTACTTAAGTAACATATATGATTGCTAGCAAATAATAGGTATCTGCCGTGTATTTGGTTCCTTTTAACAGGAAACTAAGATAAAGTATATTCAGTATCCTAAAAACATGATATTTTTTCTTATGTCCTCAATACAAGGGTGGAGGGATTAATCCAAACTGGGAGGGTTCAAAACTTTAGTGCACAGATATCATCACAGGTTAAGGCAGTCATCCAAGATTAAAGACAATGGAGGAGAAACATAAAATGAACATTAAACTTTGTTTGAAATATCAAGTTATACTTTAAAACACCGAAAACTTACTGCAAGTCTCCATGTCCGCAGAAGGGTTGAAGCTTGCCGTATACAAATCATCTCTGCATGGGCAGTGGAGTCCCGTAACTCTTCCACCCTGAAACAAATATATTGATAAAAATACCAAAAATAAGGCAATTACAAAAGATAAAGCAATCTCATGATACTTACAAGTTGCATCCCCGGGCAATAATCTTCCCATTCTGCACAAGTACAGCACCAACAGGCACCTCCCATGTATCAGCAGCTTTCTTGGCTTCTAAGAGTGCTTCCCTCATGTATATCTCATCCACTCTTCGCTGCTCTAGTTCAAGTTTATAGGCTTCTTCCCACTCATCAAACCTGTCCTTTATGACTTGCTTGTTCCGTTGAAGCTTCCTTTGCTTCAACTCTGCATCCTTTCTCCCAGTGCCAGATATTTCAGTCTGTAATGGAGCAACAGGATCCTCCATGGGCCCCAGTGACTCAGTTTTACCAGTATTCACAGTTTCTTCCACAAAAGGAGGCCTAGCAGGTAAAGGTGTTGATAATTCCATGGTTTCTGCACCAGATGTACTAACTTGCAAATCTTTTCCATCTTCAGTCCAGCTAGCATTTTCCTCTCCAGAGACAAAGGAGATGCCTATTGATGTTGATCCACTTTCTAATTCATTTGGAGAAGATGACATACCAACCTCAAGATGTTCTCCTTTGTCCGTCAATTTCATAGTGTCAAACACATCTCCCTCACTATAAGATTTTGCAGGTTGTAGTTGATCAGAAGTTGTAGCTTGTGATTGCACACTTGTTCTTTCTATTCTTACTTTACTTTTAGTGGTTTCCTCGTGCTCCTGGCCAGAAAACCATGTGTCACTGTCAGACTTGTTTGATGAGTTTCTTTCACCTGACCTTGCAGCTGAGGTGGAGGCATCGGCACGTGAGCCCCACCGTAATCGAACAACATCTGCAATGATGCTCCATAGGGTCCTGCCTGTTCTCTTGACGATTGGGTTCCCCGATGTCAGACTGATCTCTGCTTCTTCAGCTGGTGGAACTTGATTAACAGATGGTTCTGCTACATCCCACATCTCATCAGAAGGTCCTTTCGTCCCAGAAAACCCAGAGGAACGGCTTGAATCATGCTCCTTCAACTTAGAGCCTTTTTGAGTACCCTGTTGCCTTTCACTGTATATCTGATTCTTCTCATCTTCAGTGGACAACTTGGTTCCAGTAATTTTCATCTCTAGCTTCCCAGTCATGACTTCATGCCTGACCTTCTCGACAAACTCATCCACAAACTGTTCGGATGATTTTTCTAAGCGATCAGCTGAACCCAGTGCATCTTCAGGGGCTATAATGTTTAAAGGCTCACTATAAGCCTGACCACTTCCATCTCCAGAACACAGTTCATATTGCAAAGCTGGACTTCTTCCTCCTAAATTGGCATACAAGGCAGAAGAGCCACTTTCTGAAGTATCACGGCAGACCTCTGGGATTAAAGCTCCGGTGGTGGGTTCAACATGGGCTGGGCCTCTTAGCTTCAACTGAGATAAGGAAGGAATCAATGTTATCTCTGAACTCCTTTCACCACCTTCTGCCAATATAACATATTTTTTTCTGCCCTCGGAAACCAAGTTCAAAGATTCTTGGAAGCTGGGAGCCTCTTTTGAGACATTTTCATCTGAGATTGATTGGTTTGTAGGTCGCTGGGCCTCACTGCTTGATTTAAACTGTGTAATTCTTTCATCAGTTTGGGAATAACTTTCTCTAGTTTTAGCAACTGATGTCAGGTCACTCTTTTGGATCAACCCTACCTCATTAGAAGTTCTTTGAGATCTTGAAACTTGTTTTTCATCACTGGCATGGCCTTCTGAAATAGAGCTAACAAGTTCAGATTGTTTTCTAGCTTGAATACTTTGAGTTGTCCTTATATCTGTCTGGGGTCGTATCCCTTTTGCATCTGAAGTCAATTTTGGATTCTCTTCCCATTTCTTTATTGTATTACTAGACTTTATTGTGGAGGCATTTTCAACATTACTCTCCTGGACTTGCGATAATTCAGAAAGTTGAAATTTTCTTCTCCCTTCAAATTGTGGAATGATCTTGTCCACTTTTTGGTAGCTTTGCTCATCCATTTTCCCAACCGAACTAAGATCTGAAGTTTTGTTCTCTTTGAGGTTCTTCATCCTAGTATTTGGCATACTTTCTGAATCTTCAATTTTTGACTTTTCAATGTATTTCTGGTCATTCCTACTTAGTGCATCCTTTCCTGTGCTAGAGCCAACAATATTTTTTGGTTCATCACTAGTTTCCTGTATCAGTGTTTCTGATATCTCTAGGTTCCCTTCCCTGCCACCAAAAGTTTTCTGCGATTTCGAAGATTTTTCAGCTTCATTACCACCAGATTCTCGTATTTCTGTAGATTGATACTTTCTTCTGTTTTCAGTTTGAATATGATCCTCTCTTCCTTTCTTATGCAAATTTTTAATCAAAGATGAAGTGTCATCCTCACTTTCAAATTGCTTGTGGGATGTAAAGGCTTTTCCATAGCCAGATTCATGTTTTCTAGACATTCTTGGTCGCATATCTTGGGGTTCTCTCCCTGACTCTGTTTCTTCTGTAGTTACATCAACCAGCTTCTTCTCAGACTTCTTTCTTAGACTCCAATCAATATCAGCACAAAACATAGTTCGTTCCTGGTTCGGAATTTCCTCCAGCTTCTCTGAGTTATCTCTTTGTCTGTTGAATTCTTTCTTCACTTGTTCCTCCATATGACTTGTTTTGTCCTCCTCTACTGATAATTCTCCCAAAAATTTCCCATGCTTATCCTCAACTTCCAGGTCACTACCTATATCTCCTGAAGATGAAAAGGAGTAATAAGATGAACAACTAGAAAAATCTCTTCGTTTCCCATGGTCTTCACCTTTTGTAAGGGCTTTCTTTTCTTCATTGAGCTTTTCATCCTCTTTTTTCAAGTCTATCATCAAGGTCTCACGGTGCTTCAAATTTCCTTTCTTCAATTCTTCTTTCTTACTTGAACTCAGATTTCTCTCTCTACTCCCATTTTTCCTTTTCTTCTCCATATCCAATTTCTTAAATGAAGACACATTCTTTCCTCTAACACCAATATAATTGCCATATGCCTCCTCACTCAATAAGCTGAGAACTGATTCAGCATCGTCAGAACCAAAAGAACGGTTAGTTTCACTCTCTTCCCCTGAAACCATGCAAAAACACCTTCGATTTATTCTCCCCTTACTTCTATTAGGAACACTTCTCTTATTGAATGAGCAATTCAGCTCATAATAATCCCTATTGAGACCATAAGCTGCTAGCTGGGAGAAGTACCGGTCTCCACCACCCAAAATCAGCCTTCTAGATGCTGACAATTGAAGTAAAGTGGACTGCCTCAACCCAAATAGAAGACTAGGGTTTATGGGCACTCTGCAGGTGGAGAGTGTACAACAATCACAACAACCACGACATGATGAGAGACGTGATGGGGCTCTGTCAAATCCTTCATATGACAAGTTTGAGTAGTCATTGAAGGATAAAGACAAGGAACGTTTACTCCTAACAGCATATACTGTGGAGCTCAAGTATGTATTATGCATGTCTGTGTGTGTCTTCCCTCCAAAAGAGGGAGAGATAACTTTGTTGTGACAAGGGTCCTTTGAGCTACAACCAAGAGTGAAACCATGAAACATTGCATCAGCAAGAAATGCTTATATGAGAGAACTGAACAGAATTAGATAGGAATAGCAATAAGCCATTCAATCTTCTGCTTCAGAAGTCAGAATAATTGGCAGAGTAAATTGCCTTCAAGAGCAAACCTTGAGGATTGTTTTAAAGTTTTCCAAGTTCTTCTTGCAGTTTTCACAGCTCTACCAAGCACCAACTAGCCATAGATGGTTCAACAAGATTAGAATGAATGGCATAGTTCATCAAAGTTTATTTTTTTAAAAAAAATTGAACTTCAGATCAGCTAATAGCAGACAACATAACTATAGGAGGCAACAAAAGGAATGCTTTCATCACAGTTGCTTTACCTATCATCACAACAGCAACAACAACAAAAATTCCCAACTCACCAAAATAGATCCATCTCATACTCCAAAGGGAAAACAGATCACCATGCTGCACAATTAGGCATAAAAACCAAAAGCATCTACTAACTTTATTTAGGAATCCTGATGCAAATGCCAGCTCATTCAATGATATCAACATTGAGCAAGTAAGGAACCAAAAGGGATCAACACCAACTTACAATCCACAGAACAAGTGTCCCAAACAGTCACATATGCAGTAAAAGCATATTTACCAGCATATTTACCAGATTTTATTATGACAAAAGGGCAACAAGCTCACAGATTATTTTGATGGGTAATCATAAAATTCACTGCTCCTCAAATTGTCCCATCAATCACTTGCTACTTTTACTCCAACCTCCATATTGCATTAATTCAGTCTTAATAGAACTCAGAAAATATATTCAAAACCTCAATGCTTCCAAGTAAATAATAGATTCATAAAGAACACACAGTAAACACGGGGCATATCAACTAATTCAGTGGTTTAAAGATACAAACATTATCACACAGGTCCTCTTAAGACTAACAACTCAGCAATTTCGGGTAATATTTATAAATCCATCAAATATACTTACATGTTTAAGAGTTCATGCCCAATTCACTAGCAAACTCATCCTTAGATAGTTCGATTTCTCAACAAATCCCAACCCGGAACAATAACATAGAATTGCAGGATAGTAAAGTGTCTTGGTTTCACACATAAAACCATAAAAGCAACAGATCAGAGGCCATAGCATTACCTCCTTCCACCAAAATTATTATCGAAAAATCCATTTGAAACAGAAAACTTATCATTTCCTACGGGGCACAACAATGTCATAATTATTATTGAAGAAAAGATTGATGTCGTCTTATTAAAATACCAGTGTGGCAGTGCCCACAGAAATTCCCAGAATTTTATGTCATTAAACCATCATCGATCTAGGATAACCCTTTTTCACTTTAATTTAGTCTTTTAGATGAAACCAACCATTACCCTGCTTAATTTTCACAGTCACTGACGCAGTGGAATTCCCACGCAGGTGAAAGAAGGAAAGGAAACAAATAACGAAACTTTATGAACTAAGTTACCTAACTCAAACATCATCAGATTTGCTGGGCCCCATACAATGTCTAGCTTAATCCCATCACCCCCACTAGCAAAGGGTCTGGGTAGTTGCACGCTTCATGACTCAAGAACGAGAGAAAATAACAAGAAAACAGAGAAATTGCTAGCGATATCTTAAGAAAGTGAGTGTACCAGAGCAAGAAGCGTGACTTTTGAAGAGAGTTAAATAGCGGAGATGAAAATGCAAGAGAGTGCAGAGGCTGCTAACTGAACCGAGATGGGTTTCTGTTTTTCCATAGCCATGACCCACAGAGAGATTTTCGATTTGCTCCTATGGGCGTCGAGCTTGTGTGGTAGCAAGTGAGATTGGCGGCGAAGGAGCAGACATTTTTCGACCTGGGTCTCTGGGTATGAGATTGGAGTACTGGGACGGGCTCAAGTTTCTCTGAAGATTTGGCTTCGTCCAAGGAAATGGAAGGAGCAACTTCAAGATTTCTTGTATGGAGATGAAGTGGATAGAGAAGGAGGAGGCTGATAATAGCACAGCTGATTTGCGAACGAGGGGATTGATCGTATGATTAGGAAAGCCGAAACTGTGTGCTATGATATGCAATGCCAATCCACCATCTTCAAATATTCATTCGGCCGTACAAAAATGCAACGTAAGTTACAACTCACGAGTTAATTGTAAATAAATAAATATGCAGAGTTTATTATCATTAGTTTTTTGAAAAAAATTTATTATTAAGGTTATTTTAATCAAAAATATATTTTTTATTAATTTAATTTTTAAAAAACTATAATAATATTAATTTAATTTTGAATTAAAATAATATATTTTTTAAAACATTAAAATTATGTCAACAAACTTTTAAGAATTAAATTAATGATGATATTATCATATTTAAAATTAAAATATTAATTTTTCATTATATATATATATATATATATATCAGGTGAGTTTTGTTGAGAAAGTAAAGAATACTTGTTTTGTTAATTTTGAGGTTGAAAAATAATTATTACTAAGTCAGTTTTTTTTTTTTTTTTGGGGGGAGGGGGGGAATAAATCAATTTCATGGTATTTTGAGCCAAATTCATGTGAGATAGAAGTTAAATATCCAAATTCGTGTCAAACAAAAATATTACATCTATATACATTATTTTTGAAGATGTCTTTATTTTGTTTTCCAAAATTTTTGAAGAAGTCAGTGGCTAGAAAAGTTTTCAAGAAAATAAAAATTAAAGTAACTTATATAGGTCTAATATTTTTATCTTACCCGGATTTGAACACTTAATTTCTGTCTAACACGAATTTGACTCAAAATGTTTCATGAACTAACTTGCTCTGAACCAAAAGGTTCAATGTTGGAGGAAGTCAATCCCTGTGGACAAGTACGTTAGCATGAGATAAATAGAGCTCAGGAGTTTTCAAAATGTTTGGATTAATTTGATGGTAATCATTTTTTAAGAACTAAAGCAATGAAATAACCATTTTTAAAAAATCAAAATAAGACTAAATCATGTATATTTATTTTTATGATTAAATTAATCAATTATTTTTAAAGATCAAATGTCTACCATATTTCCAGCATTCTGTCCAAAGTTTGTTTTTGGGTCAAAAGCTGTTGAATTGGGCTCCTCTTAGATATTTTACAATCCAACTCAATTTAAATATATATATATATATAGAGAGAGAGAGAGAGAGAGAGAGTAAATTATATTAATTTTTTTAATATATATAGACTTCCATTAAAGTAGAAAATTGTATTATATTTTAATTTAACTCTAAATTTTTTTTATTAAAATACTTTTCATTAACTCTTTTTTTTTTTAAAACAACAAGAGCTCTTTTGAAATCATCTCATAAATCTAAATCAACATTTAACAAAAAAAAGGGAATCCAATTTGGATGGGCTTTTGATTTGAAGCATTTATAACTGTAGACGTGGGCTAGCTTTGGTAATTTATTTGACCAAAAAGCTATATGACAAGAAAACAACATGGAACACAAATTAAAACTTAAAAGTGGATGACCAAATCATTAGCCCAAGGTCTCATTGAAGCATGAAGATTGAACCAAGCTTCTATTCTCTCCCATGGAAGAATGTAAGGTCCACAATGTTAGCTCCAAAAGTAATTTTCTTTTTCAGAGAAAAGAAAGGGCCATTTTTAAAAGCCTTCATTTTAATGGGTAGGGTACTCATGAACTGATCGTATCAATAATTTTAAACTTAAAATATATTAAAATAAAATAATAAACAAAATTTATTAGGAATATTTTTAAGTATGAAATTTAATTATGTCATGCCAAATTAACATTTTTTAAATTTCTCACAAGTATTCTATCTCCAAAGGGGTTTAATGGGGTTCAAAGTATTGAAATTGAGTCTCTTCACAAATATTTTTTCTTTTTCACAAAGTTCAAATTCTTAATATTGTAGAAATCTTTCAACCACGTGTTTGAATTATCTGCAATTCAAGAGGAAATTGATGCCATTCAATTAGAGAAAAAAAGATTGAGAATATATAATCAACATCAAAAAATAATTTCTAACATCGAAAGTTCTCAATTTTTTCTTCCAACTTTACGTCGTATAGTACAATAGAAAATTGCAAAATGCAAACAGAAAACTATGTGCCACATACTTAATTGTTTGGATTGACTTGACAATTGTAACAACCCTTTTTTTTTCTTTTTTTCTTGGCCAGAACCTTCCAGCCTCTTTCTTTTTGTTTAGAAGATAAAATTGTTCACTATGGACCGAACATCTAGCACTCTTGTATGCATTATCTATCTATCTGTGTGTGTGTGTGTGTGGGAATATAATAAAGTTATGCTTGACTTCTATGAAATCGTGTTTTGCATTGCCACATCAAAAGTTTTGGTGAAAGCTTTGTCTTTATTATTAATTAATTAAGTAATTAATTTACTTCAAAATTCTCATGCCATGTGTTCCAAATTTTTTGCTCTTGATCAATGTCAACCCTCCCATCACACGGTACCTAATATCTCGGATTCCATTTAAAAGAAAACTTTTTATATGATTAATTTTAAAATAAATTATACAAATTTTTCTTAAATTTTATTTAAAGTATATAAATCTCTTTTTATTTTTAAAATATACACAAATCTCTCTTAAAACAAAAAAAAACTATATTTTGGTCTAATTTATAATTTTTTTAACTAAAATATCTCTTATTAACTATTCTTACATATTTTTAATAAAAGATATTTTAATGAAAAAAATTAAAATTATAAAAAAATTATTTTTTAAATAAAATAAAAGTCTATATAATTTTAATAAAATTTATAAAATACCTATTTAATTTCTTTTTAATTTTAAAATCATTTGACGTAACCTATAATAGACCTTCCACCAAATCACACTCACATTTTTGGTTGGGAGGAGGATCTAAAGATAGTGTTAATGTCTATTGCAAGCAAATAGTTTTTTCAAAAAAATCATATAAAACAATTTGGTTGATAAAATAATAACTAAAATTAGAACCTATAATTATTTTTTAATAAAAATATTACCCACTAAATTTATAAATTTCTATGGCATTTAAAACACAAAACGAAACAACTTAATTATGAACCTATAACTCAAAAGCAAACTCAAAGCAATTATATGTTTGGACTTTGGGTTCAGCAAATTTTATCATACCCAATCGAATACTCACATTTTATGTATAAATTAAGGTTATATTTGGTAGGGTGAAAAGTTTTTAAGGGAATAAAATAAAAATTGAAATCAGAAAAGAATAGAACTTATAGTCCTAAATTATGTTAGTGAGAATATTTTTTATTTGTTTATTTAGTAGAGTGAAAACACTGCAATAATAAAAAGGAAGGCTGTACAAATTATCATAATACTCTTTGTATAAAATAATATTTTTTATTTACTAATAATATAAGAATAATAAAATATGTTTTTAATTTTTTAATTCAAAAAATTATTTTTTTGAATTGTCAATAATAAAGAATTAAAATATTTATATTTACTTTAATTCAAAAAATATTAAAATATTTAATAATTAAATTAGATTGAGCAAATAAACAATGGAACAAAATGGTATTTTGCCTCCTACTTTCCCATTGAACAATAGCTTTCCATTAATAATATAATGAAAAGCAAGGCAAGCCAATGCATAAAGTGATAATATCAATCTCAGGTGCATATTTCAATTTTTTCTTTTTTTCTATTTCACTCTCCTTTACAATGTTTTCCCTTGTATCAAACACGGCGTAAGTAGAAAAATATCCTCAAATTTGACCAATTCAATTCATACACACTCCTACTTAAATTAATATCTATTGATTTAATTTTTATTTATTTATTTATTTATTTATTTTGGAGTAAAAAGCAGATTAGCATTGATGAAGGTGGGATCCATTTCCCAATTTGCACGGTCTGATTCATAAGAAGCGTGAGAAATTGGTGTCTTAGACCCACATTGCAAGTACAGATGTTCAAGTCATAAAGCTTTAAGTCAACTTCTTTTAGATGGTCATCAAAATTTTTAATAAAAAAAGAAAAATTTTATATAATATTAAATTAAAATAATATTTACTTATTATATTTAATCGAGTATTTTAATAATAGATACTTAAAAAATTGTGCTTAGAATTAGTCTTATTAAAATCATAGTACTAGTGGTCGAGTTACTGATGAGGGAGAATCCCAACAGATAGTGGCATATTGGTTTCAAATTGCAATTGAAGTCTGAAAATACTGTTTGTTGATGTTACCTTCTCATTCCCCAACTCTTGCTCGGAAAAAATTATAATTGAGAAATTTAAAGTTGAAAGCATTTATATTAAAGATTTTAAATTTTAAAATTATTTTAAAAAATAAAATAATTAAAATTTTAAATTATTCAAAAAAATTATAATTTAAAATCTCAAATTAAAATTTTTTATTTTAAAATTTAAAATCCTTCAATAAAAATATTTTCAAATTTAAGATTTTTAAATATAATTTTTATTTTCTTTTCTATTATACCCTGTTTTCGTTTGATATGTAAAAATTTAGGTATAGAAGTGAAAATAAAAAATAATAATTTTATAAATAAAAAATACCTATAATACTTTTATTTTTAATAATTAAATAATAATTAATAAATAATATTAAATAATAATTATAAAAATAAAAATAACATTTTATCAAACTTTCATTTTCCTTTTTCATTTCCCATTCCAAACCAAACATAATTCTTCACAAGCCAAAAGAAAAACGAAGAATAAAACACCTTGTCCTTGTTATTATAATTATCCTTTTCTTTATCTAAATAGCATGTCATTTTTTCAGAGATTAATTTTTTATGCTCCATCATGTGGCTGAGTAACTGTGTTACAACCTTCTTTTAAAATAATAATAATAATAATTTACAAATTACTTAATTGACATGAAATAATTTAGCCCTCCATTTTTGTTCAATATGAGGTTTTTTTCTACATTCTGAAAGATAGTAATTTATAGTTTGAGATCGTTGGGAAGCAGACATCACATCGGTAGGGCTAAATTAATGAACGCAAGCAATAAATGACGGTGGAGAATCGATTTCAGTCAAAAAGTGATGATTCTTGCAAGCAAAATAAAGGTGCTTTTAGGCATCATCAAGAGCTTCAACCTTAAGATAAGGTTCATTCTTTTGAAAAAAAAAAATAGAATACAAGATTGATGTTCGTTTGTTTAATTATTTCTTTATCAATTTTATATATATATATATATATATCATCCTTAGTAGTCAATTTTGGGGCCACCATCTCCATGTGGTGCTTTAGGGCATACAAGACAATGTTGTGTGATCTAAGTAACTCCAAATATCTATCTGCAAATATGGAAATATTTGGAGTAAATAACATAAATTTATTTTAAATTAAAATTATACACAATTTTTTGTTTTCAAAACATATATAGGCTTTTCTTAAAATAAAAATTACCTTACATTTTAATTTAATTTTAAGTTTTGACCAAAGTATGCTTTAGTTTTAATTTTTTTGACTAAAAAATGTCCTTTATTTTTTACCAAAATGACTTCCATTTAAAAGTGCAGGGTATTTTGGTCAAAAAATTCAAAATTGAACTAAAACATATAATAACTTTTATTTCATAAAAGATTTGTACAATTTCAACAAAACTTAACTTATATCAATATAATTTATTCAAATATGTATTAGATTTTACAATATAGATGACTTTGCTATAACACTACAGCTAGAGCAAAGGGGAAGAAATAAATAATAAGAGATTGTAGAGGAAAAAAAAAAAGAGTGGCTTTTCTTGGGGGATTTTTCTTTTTTCGTGCTATTGCAATTGGTAAAAGTTTTGTTTTAGTTAGATTCAATTTGAGGTAATAATATGGTATGTAATTTTTATATACCAAAATGTATGTGAAATTAATCTTACCAATGTTAGGGGAATTACTAGAATATATTTGATTAAGTTGGAACAACAAAAAGATTAGCTATAGAAGAAATAACAAATAAGTTTTATTTGAAAGCCATGCAAGTAACTTCGGTGAAATAATTAAATAAGTGTTTTTTTATAAATCAAAACAAAATTTAAAAATAATACATTAAGG
This sequence comes from Erythrophleum fordii, assembly GCA_032878935.1. NCBI lineage: Eukaryota > Viridiplantae > Streptophyta > Magnoliopsida > Fabales > Fabaceae > Erythrophleum > Erythrophleum fordii. Next base: position 8,346,754 of record JAVQMF010000029.1, read on the forward strand.
GACTTGAATACAAATTTTTATTATGAATTTGACAAAATAGAAAAATATTATTTTATAAAAATTTAACACCCTTTATTGATCGCATTTCTAAAATAATGTCAATATTTTAATTCACTTTTGACATATAGTATGATTTATCAGCTTTTTCATGATTGTTGAGATGGAATTAATATATGAAAGGAATAATATTCCTAAATATTCTCTCCGAAGTTGTGCATGGAGTCAACTAGCCGTGTTGAATTTGTTGGTCACTTGGAAAGAGAATGAAAAATAGATGAAGAACACCCAAATTTAACAATTTAAAATTTAATGGAAAACTAGAAATTAAGTGTGCAAGAGGGTGAAGAGTTGGGTAAGATACTATTAAAAGAAACGATGATGAAATAAACCAGTTGAATTTGGACAAAGAAACGCTAACAAATTCTAAATGAAGATGAGGATTGATAAAGAAACCATCTCAAACATGGTTGAAAATAATTAAAAGGATATACACTGTTTAATAAAACCTAAACCTTACATTTTGTCCTCCTTGCTGCATAGTGTCAAATGTGAAAAGGAGCACAATAATTCTTACTTCAATGTGTTAGTGAAATGGCAATTTCCCATCCCATAACTAGATGGATTAAAATTAACGTTGATGGGGCTGCCAAAGGGTGTTCGGGATTGATTGGATGGGGAGAGCTCTTAAGAAATGACTCTAGACATTAGATTACAGGATTTACACATAATATAGGGATTTGTAAAGCATTGACTACTGAGTTGTAAAGCATTGTCTAAACAAATTGGTTTCCATGAGATTCTCTCTCCCCTCCAGAATTAAAGTTGTTACTTTTAGGTAACATTGCGGGAGCTACGTCTCCACACTTGTTTGCTACATAGCAGTGCCATGAAAAAGCTTTAGCCTAGATAAGCGGTTGCTTTAGACTCCATAATTTGTTAGGCCTCATATATATATATATATATATATATATATATATATATATATATATATATAAAAGCATCATCAATGTCTTGTATATTTGCCAAAGGCACATGTATACATGTTGTCTCATGTCTACTTGGTATATAGGAAAAAGAAAAAAGAAGGGATGATGATAGAAAAGCTTCTCACCTCCTCTAATGACCAATAATATTAAAAGGTTTCATAATGGCATTAAAAGTTATTTTACAAAATCAAAAATTTTTTTTCTTTATCAAAGTAAAACAAATAAGCAATCAAAGTTTCTAACGTCTCTAGCTTTTAGTTTTATTGATTTCTATTCTTCACATCTCCTTTTTGGCTTTTCAATTTCTTGTCATCATATTTTGTCTCTGAATCTTATTCTCTTACCTTTTCTCACCCTCTGCATAATTTCATCACTTCACTTTTGTATTTTCTTTAAAAAATATCACAATTGCTCATTTGCTCCCAACTTATAATATAGCAATAGATGCCCTTTTCATCCTTCATCATTTCATTAAGGTATTATTTAATACTTTAATACTTTATGCCTTAGAATGATGTCCATTTTTTTTTTGGCTTCATATGTTCATTTCCCCTTTGTTTTTTGGCCCTAAGTGTTGTTTCCATCAAATTGTCTCATAGTCTCAGATCATTGGTTGAAGCTACGAAATAAAGAGAGGTGAAATCTTTCTTTTCTTTTTTCTTTTTTCTTTTTTTGCTGTATTTTGAAATCTTAAATACTAAATTTGAGGTGTTTTTCTTCTTTTCTCATAGAATTGTTGTTTTTGCAATTGATATTTTACATATATATATATATATATATATATATATATTGTATTGCTTTTTTTATTTTACCTTTATTATTTGTACTAATAGACAATGTCAAATAGAAAGTACGAATTTGGTTTTGAAAAATTGAAGAAAAAGAGAAAAATTGAAAAATTAATTCCATCTCAACGTAGTGCTCTTGACAAATTTGTTACTATTTATCATAATAACGATGTAACAAGAAGTGTAGTTGAGCAATCACCCACAGATGACACTGAAAAAATGATAGAACAGTCACCCATAGATAATGTTAAAAACAACAATAGTCCCCATCCTAAGCAAAAACAAGAAGATGATGCAAATTTAAACAAAGATAATTTATTGGAAGAGAATAATATTGAGCATAATAGTACATCAAGTGAAGTTCCTAAAAATATTTATGATCTTAGACATTGAAAAAACATTGATGAAAAGTTTTGAGATTTAATGGTAGAAAATGGTCCAATTAGATATGATAATTTATAATTTCCAAAAGATGAAAATAATAGATATTTTTCTTCATTTTTTTACCAACGAATATTGCCAAATGGAGAAAAATATGATAGAAAATGGCTAGTTTATTCAAGAGATTTAGATAGATTTTTATTGTTTTTATCACAAGTTGTTTTATTCAAAAAGTGGTGTTAATCAACTAGTTAAAGAAGGGACTAAAGATTGGAGAAACCTTGGTTTTAAACTTAAAAGTCATGAAATAAGTCATAAACATATCGCTGATATGGCTAAATGGATTGAAATAGAAACAAGATTTAGAAGAAAAAAGAAAATTGATAAAAATATACAAAAACAAATTAGCAAAGAAAATGAATATTGGGAAAAGATCTTACTTAGAATTATAGCTATAGTCAAACATCTTTTTAAAAATAATCTTGCCTTTCGTGGGACAAATGAGAAGATATATGAAAAAAATAATGGGAACTTTTTGAGTTTGATTGAGATGTTCACAGAATTTGATCCAATTATACAAGAGCATGTTCAACACATAAAAATAATGAACTTCGTGCACATTACTTAAGCAATACTATACAAAATAAACTTATAAATTTATTAGCTTTTCATATAAAAAAATATAATAATAAAAAAAGTTAAAAAAGCAAAATATTTTTTTTGTTATTCTTAATTGTACTTCTGATGCAAGTCATAAAAAAAAAATGATTCTTATTTTGAGATGTGTTGATACTTTGAGTTCTCCAATAAGAATAGAAGAGTACTTTGTAGAATTTTTAAAGATTGATGATACATCTGGAAAAGGTTTTTTTAATGAACTTATAAATGTATTGAATAAATATATGCTTGATATTAATGATATAAGGGAACAAGGTTATGATAATAGATCGAACATGAAAGGTAAAAATTAAGGAGTATAAAAAAGATTATTGGATATAAATTTTAGAGCATTTTATACACCATGTGAATGTCATAATTTGAATTTAGTTTTATGTGATATTGTCAATTCATCTCCTAGAGCTATTTCTTTTTTTGGAGTTCTACAACACATTTATTCTTTATTTTCTTCTTCCACCAAAAGATGAAAAATCATGCAAGAAAGTGTATCTAAAATTTCTGTTAAATCACTATCTCAAACTTGATGAGAAAGTAGAATTGAAAGTGTCAAAGCAATAAATTTTTAAGCACCAAATACAAGAAATGCTTTGATTAAATTATCAAAATTTAGTGAAAATTCTAAAATAAAAAGTGAAGCCATGTGTTTAGCAACTTATGATATTGAGAATTTTGAGTTTTTATTAAGAATGAATACTTGGTATGATATATTGTTTGCTGTTAATTCTGTTAGTAAGACTCCATAATCTAAAGATATGCATATAGATGTTGCTATAGATAATTTAAAGGCCTTATTACTTATTTGAAAAATTATAAGGAAAATAGTTTTGCATCTACTTTGGACTCTACAAAAAAAAATGGCTATTGAAATGGATATAGAGCCTAAATTTCGTGAAAAGCGAATAATCCATAAAAAAAAAATATTTTGATGAACATGTTGATGATGAGATCACACATTCAGCTGAAGATTCTTTTCGTATTGAATATTTTCTATACATAATAGGTCAATCTATTTCTTTTATTGAGAGTCAATTTGAACCATTTTTAGAATATGAAACTATTTTTTGTTTTTTTTATTTGAATCCAAAAAAATTTAAAACTTTGGAAGAGGATGGATTGAAAAAATATTATATTAATCTTAAAAAATTTCTAAGTTTTAGTGAACATTCTGATATTGATGGTTTTGATTTATTTTCAAAATTGAAAGTATTAAGAGAAATATTGACAAAATAAATTAATACTCTGATAAAAGTGTTAAAATATATCAAAAGATTAGATTCTTTTCCAAATGCATGTATCACTTATAGAATATTATTAGCAATACTTGTAATGGTTGCTATTGTTGAAAGAAGTTTTTCAAAATTAAAATGACTTAAATCCTATTTAAGATGAACTATATTACAAGATAGATTGAATGGATTAGTCTTATTATCAATTGAAAATGAAATGTTAAAATTACTTGATTATAAAACTTTGATAAGTGATTTTGCAGCTTAAAACAACAAGAAAAGTAATATAAAAATTGATAAGTTACATTAGACCTTTTTAATAATTTTGCTTAGAGCCCCAAAATTTGTAGACACAGCCCCACTACATAGTTGGCTTTTTTTTTTTTCTTTTTTTTTTTGTCCTTTTGAGCCTTTGGCTCTGTTGTATTCATTTAAAAAAAACCTAAATATAACCCTCACAAAAATATAAAATCTAGACTATATATATAACATATACACCTAAGATAAATAACCTAATTAACAATATAAATAGCATAATACATTATTGTATCTAGGGGTGTTCATAAACCAAGTCAAATTAAGGTTTAACTTAGCTCGATACCTGGTCTGAATTTAAATGGGTTTTAAAATTAAAACTCATTGCTCAGACTTAATTAGAACAGAACTAGGCTAATACTGAGCAACTTATTTTATTTTTTAAATTTATTATTAAAATTATAAAATTATTCAAAAAAAGAAAATTTTTATATAAATCCTTATAAAATTATATTTTATCTTTACAAAAATTAAGATTTTGATATAAATATTTATAAAAAAAATATTTTATTTTTTGGGTTGAGTCAAACCAATATGACCTTTAAAGGCTAGCTCTAATTTATTATTAAAATTATAAAATAATTTTAAAAAATAATATTTTTATATAAATCGCTATAAAAATTATATTTTATTCTTAAATTATTAAAATAAATATTTATAAAAATATTTTTTTAAGTTAGGCTAATATGGCCTTTAAAATTAGCTTAGTGTCAACCTTACCTTAAATTTTGTTTTATTTTTTATTTTTTTGACATGAGACCTAATTTGACTTAATTTAGTCGAATAAGATTGATTATATTAGACCGTTAGGGCTAATAAACACTCTAATTGTATTGAACTTTTAAATCAAAAAGAAAAATTATATTTATACTCTAGAAACATGAAATAAAAATCCAATTATGGATGGGTTATTTCAATTATAATAGTAACTCCATCTAGTTAATCAATGCTTCAAAATTGTGATGTAAAATACAATAGAACTTTATCTATTATTGATCTTCAACACACACACATCACACATAATTGATGGATATATGTGGCCAGTGAACTTCCAAATAAGTGTAAAAGAGAATATTAGGTATTTACTTAATGTAGTCTCTAATTTAAAATAAATTTTAATACACTTGAAGTCACTATCATTTTGTATGTGTAAAGAGAAATAATGATGTGCCAAATGTCTTTGTAACTTAAATTTATAAAGAATTAAAAACTCAGTTAATTAATTATTGCAGTCGTAATCGATGACATAGCCAGCTGGTGTTTTTTGTCATTGTGTTGATTTATTAAACTTGAGGGACAACCGGGCGTGCCTGCAATACCGAAATGATTGGCAGCAAACGAGGTCAAGATGTTCATCCACTACTCCACTTGGCTATTGCAATATATATGATACAAATTAATCTTCCATATTACATAGCTAAGCTTTTATTTATTCATTAAGGGGACCAAAGATAATTGTACGTGTGCGTGTGTTTTTTAAAAGAGTAAATTAGGTTAAGTTGTTTTCAAGGTTGACTTAATTATATTTTATATTTTTATTTTAAAAATTATGTTCAGTTTGTTAATATTTTAATATATATTATTAAAAAATTTTATATTTTTTTAAAAGAACTTAATTTTTTACACAACATAAAACTATAATTTTATTCTATAAGAAGTGTAACTAAATTGGTGTTAAGCTTTAACACGAGTGTAACTTTATTCTTAATATAAAAATAAAGAAAGTTAAGTATTTATTCTTTTAAAAAAATTAATTTTTATTGCGAACAAAATGGGATAGAGCAGATCAGTATAGTTTATTTATTTAACTTTTATAAATGTTTTGGCATGGATCAATTATCTCTATATGTTTTAATTAGTCATTGGAATATGTAATATATAGAGTGTGGTATGGATCATTCATTCTAGTATTTTATTAAGGATATTCCTGCAGAAATTGTCATATTCATGAGGATAGCCGAATGAGAAAAGTCTTTTGTCATTATGTCATACACGAATAAATGAGTGTATGTATAACTGTATATATCTTCTCAAGTTTGATTTGCAATACAAAAAATTTTCAATAAATACATCTTCTGTTCAAATTAAAAAAAAAAAAAACAAATTTAGGGTTAAGGTAGCCTTGTTAGCTAAACTGGTTCGACTCGATTCAACTTGACTTGGACATTTAATTAAAACAAAAATTTATAAAAATTTTAGTGTTTTTAGAAACACATTATAATTTAATAATAATTTATATAAAACTTATTTTTTAAAGATTATTTTATAATTTTTATCAAAAATGTTATTTAAAAGAAAAAAAAAAACCTAACCAATTTGAAAGGCTAGCTCAATCTAATTAAATATTAAATTAAGTCAAATTAGATGTGGGACTTCAATTTTAAAACTCAATTATAAATAAATCAAACATTAAATTAGACTAATATCTAACCTAGTTGGTTGAACCCTAATTTATCTCAATTATCCCAAATGATCCATCGATTCAACTGGTAACTCAATATAAATCAATTCGGTTCAATTGCAAAGTATGATCTAATTGCTGTTAACAGATCAATTCAACGAGTCACCAGTTGAAACTCCACCCAGGTCAATTTAGATCCAATAGCTACCTATTAGACTTTACCACACATGTAATTAAAAAAAAAAAATCATTTTGACGTATTTTCTTAAATTTGCGCTTGTGTTTTTCCTGACAGATAGTGAAAGTTCTAAGAACCAGACCCTCGCATTAACTAATTGATTATTATATAAAGGAACCAATATATATATATATATATATATAAAGGAACAAAAAAAAAAAAAACAGACCTTGACTTGTATGATTATTATAGATATTTATTATGGGTCTTGTAAAATGACATCCCTCCAACTTAAAGTCCAGACAAAGTGGGAGTTGTTTAATAATGGTGGATTAGATACAGACCAAGCATGCATCATCATCACCTATTACTACAATTGCATGCATTGGTTAGGAATTAGATAATTTCAATGCCTACTTAATTCTTTAAGAAAAATAATTTTTCTCTTTAAAAATATGGCTTATTATGCTATATATCCTTTTTGATATGAAAGGATATACAAATTTATCTTAAAATTGTGCAGGACAAAATGTTCTTCAGAAAATAATTATTTTTTGGTGAAAATAAAATATATTAAGAATATATCTTTTAAAGTTTTGTTATAATGTTCTTTATTTTGTGTTAAAATTTATAAAATTAATTTGTTGTTGAAATTTATTAGATTTATGATAATGCTTATGCTTATTAATTATTAAGACTGTTGTTGAAATTAAATACTATGAATTATTATCTTTTAATTGATTGAATTTTCTTAAAAATAATTTTTTAAAATATGCTCTTTATCTTTAATAATCATTTATTTTTAATCAAATGATTTTAAAATGTGTTAAACTTAGAAATGTGACTATTTTGTATCAATCAAATATATATGCGATATAAGTAACGTATATAAAAGTATCTTAATTAAAATATGTGTAGTTATAATTTATCTTTTAGTATCAAAAGAGGTACATGTATATTTTTATAATAAATTGAAAGCCATGTAATCAAATCATCTCTAAGGGAGTGTTTGGTTCAAAAGAGGGGAGGGGAGGGGAGGGATTTTAATGATATGATGTTTGGTTGATTTGAAGGAGGGGAGGGGAGGGGTTTTAATGATATGTTATTTGATTGAGGAGGGGAGGGGAGGGGAGATAAAATTAAATAGACAATTATACCCTTATGATATTAGAATTTTTAATTTTTTTTATTTTTATAAAAAAATACTTTTTTTTTTTATTATTAAAAATAATTTTTTATTTTTATTCAAAAAATATTTTTTTTTATTTTTATAAAAAATTATCTTAAACTTCATTAAAAAAATAAAATCTATATTATGTTTTAAGTGAAATCAAAGTGAGGGCAATTTAGTTCAATAAAACAAAAAATTTCTCTCCCCTCCAAAAACTCCCACTTTTGGAGGAGAGGGTTTGGAGGGGAGGGGAGGGGGTATTTTGCCTCCCCTCTCCTCCAAGTTTTTCATACCAAACAAGGGGAGAGCTTCCCCTCCCTTGCCTCCCCTCTCCTCCAAGTTTTTCATACCAAACAAGGGGAGAGCTTCCCCTCCCTTCCCCTCCCTCCAAAATCCCTGAACCAAACAATGCTTAAGAGGGACTCGATCTTAAGAGGAAGAAAGAGGTCAGATTTTTTTTTTTTTCTAAAAGAGAGCTGATAAAACATAAAAAAAAAAAAAAGCAGAAAAACACAAACAAAACTATATTGTTAATTTCTAGAGATATAGGCAAAATGTTTTTTATTTTATTTCATTGCATTGAAATAGCTTATAACTGTATTTGACTCACGCAATTTGATATTCTATTAATTCAGCAAACACTTGTCTTCTAATATTAACGTCAACAATTTACCACTACGTCTCTGAATATATGTTAGATATTATTAGTAATTATTTATTTATTAACAAAACTTTATGATATGAAAAAAAATGTCCATTGACATGATTTTATTATTTTTCATATTAAACATTCAGTTATTAATTAAATACAACTAATTTAAAACATAGCAGGATGTTTCAGCCAATTTCAAAGATGAAAAAAAAAATTGTAAACAAAATGATAATAAAAATAGATTAATTTAACAATAATCGATGAAGATATTAATATCATGTACAAGATTCTCTTTAGCTCCACTTTCAAATCTGCAGAACACTACTTTAGCATAGGTTAATCATAGAAGCGAAGCCTATATTAAAAGGTTAATCACTAACAAAAATTTTTTATTCTACAAAAAAGTTTTACTAAAATTATACCGATTTTTTTTATTTTTAAAACATATATAAATTTTTTTATAAAACAAAATTAAATTATATAAATATTTTTTAAATTTTATTAAAATTAAATAGATTTTTGTAATTTTTAAAAAATATATAAATTTTTTAAAAAATAAAAAGTAAATTATACAAACATTTTTGAATTACTCTAAAATTATATACATTTTTTTTTAATACACATTTGTGTATATTTTGAAAATAAAATAAAAGATTATATAATTTTACCAGTATTGAATTCGCAGATATTAATGAGCAGTACGGAGCTGCCACATGCAGATTAATGACATGTCGTGGTTATAACTACATCCATTTGTCTAGGATAAAGTTTTCGTAACGTGTTACATTGGTTAGGAATTAGATAATTTTAATGCCTACTTAACTTTTTAAGAAAAATAATTTTTCTCTTTAAAAATATGGCTTATTATGCTATATATCTTTTTTGATATGAAAGGATATACAAATTTATCTTAAAATTATGCAGGACAAAATGTTCTTAAGGATATAATTATTTTTTGGTGAAAATAAAATATATTAAAAATATATCTTTTAAAGTTTTGTTATAATGTTCTTTATTTTGTGTTAAAATTTATAAAATTAATTTGTTGTTGAAATTTATTAGATTTATGATAATGCTTATGCTTATTAATTATTAAGACTGTTGTTGAAATTAAATACTATGAATTATTATCTTTTAATTGATTGAATTTTCTTAAAAATAATTTTTTAAAATATGCTCTTTATCTTTAATAATCATTTATTTTTAATCAAATGATTTTAAAATGTGTTAAACTTAGAAATGTGACTATTTTGTATCAATCAAATATATATGTGATTTAAGTAACGTATATAAAAGTATCTTAATTAAAATGCGTGTAGTTATAATTTATCTTTTAGTATCAAAAGAGGTATATGTATATTTTCATAATATATGGAAAGCCATGTAATCAAATCATCTCTAAGAGGGACTCGATCATGTTTTAATTATTTTGCAATTTGATATTCTATTAATTCAGCAAACACTTGTCTACTAATATTAATGTTAACAATTTATCCACTACGTCTCTGAGTATATGTTAGATATTATTAGTAATTAATCATTTATTAACAAAACTTTATGATATGAAAAAAATGTCCATTGACATGATTTTATTATTTTTCATATTAAACATTTAGTTATTAATTAAATACAACTAATTTAAAACATAGCAGGATATTTCAGCCAATTTAAAAGATGAAAAAAAACTGTAAAGAAAATGATAATAAAAATAGATTAATTTAACAACAATCGATGAAGATATTAATATCATGGTCAAGATTCTCTTTAGCTCCACATTCAAATCTGCAGAACACTACTTTGGCATAGGTTAATCATAGAAGCGAAGCCCATATTAAACGGTTAATCACTAAAATAAGTATTTTATATTAAAAAAATATACTAAAATTATACAGATATTTCTTTATTTTTATAAAATAAAAATTAAATTACATAGATCCACTTAAATTTTGCTAAAATTATATAAATATTTTTTTATTTTTAAAATATACACAAATTTCTTTTAAGATAAAGAGTAAATTATACAAAGATTTCTTGAAGTATTCTAAAATTACACATATATTTTCTCTATTTTTAATAGAGATTTGTGTATATTTTGAAAATAGCGGTGAAGATTATATAATTTTATCAAAATTTAGGAAATGTTTTTATAATTTATCATTTATTTAAAAAAATTGTATATATTTTAAAAATAAAAATAAATTTATCTAAATTCAAACAAATTTAAGAGAGATTTATATATATTTTAAAAATTAAAAAATACTTGTATAAATTCATCAAAATTCAAAAAAAATTTGTGTAATTTACTCTATAAATAACTATATATGTACTGCAAATGAAATATTTTTATCAACCGTATATCTCTTACATTTAGTTTTTAAACGTAATAAGTGAAGTTAAAAAGAAAAGAAAATCCATAGATGCCATTTTCAAGTGAGGCAATTTTTCCCATTTAGTATTAAATTGGCAGATATTAATGAGAAGTACGGAGCTGCCACATGGAGATGAATGACATGTCGTGGTTATAACTACATCAATTTGTCTAAAAAAATTTTTTTTAGGTTCATCTGAAACATGATATAAATAAAAAAATAAATGAATAAAATTAAATTTATATAAGTAGGATTTATATATAATATAAATAAGGTCCATATTCAGAATAAATTTAAATCGTAAGGTGTACAAATGACGTGGTGCATAAAGTGTAAGTAAGAATTGCTCTTTGTCTAATATAAAGTTTTCGTGAGGTGTTGACGTGGAGGATATTTATTGGTCACTAGTCCTCAAGCACGGCGTCACTTGGTCGATGAAGCTAGCAGGACGAGCTACCGACCACACATTAATTACACAACTAAATGAGGTGGCGCTCTCTTATTGACACGTGTCTTAACGTCGTTGCCTAACGGAGTTTCACAATTTGATTCACGTTGTTCGTAGCTGACGGAGCCGTGCCGCCTTCTCTCTCTGACTTTTCTGAGGTAATTATCATTTACTACTTTTTTTATCCCGAAAACTTGCATTATTAAATTTACTTTTTTTTTTTAGTTTGTTTCTTTTGTTAGGCAGTGATTTTATCCTTTATTTACTCCAAAAAAAAAAATGTTATGCAGACTGCAATCTACTCAGAGTTCACATTAGAAAGTATATATCTCTTCAGTTACTATAAAAATATTAATATTTAAATATCATATATAAGTACGTTTATAAACTTTTTTTTTTCAAATACTTGTAGAAACAAAGTAACAAGTACTGGTAGGTGCTTATTAGTCATAAAAATATGGCAGAAGTTTGTGTTTTGTAAAATAATAATAATAATAATGATATGAAAATCAAAATAACTAATAAGGTAAAATATACTTTAATATCATGTGATTAGTATCGTTTGCATTACGTTATACTATGGTTTAAAATTTTATATTTTAGGGACTTGTAGTTTAAATTGTTAATATATTGGCACCCTTGTGATTTCATTTTATTATCTTTTAGACCCAAAAAAAAAAGTGTAAGTCATGGCTTAATACGATTTTCATGAAACCCAAGTCCCAACTTGTTCCAAGTTCTAAAAACCTTTTGGATAAAATTAGAGATCCTTAAAATTGAGAGTTTTGGTAAAACTAAGACAAAATTGGAAGAAGATATTATGTTAAATGTTTCAAATTTGGTATTTTGATTGGTTGATCTTCTAGTATGAGAAATTTCATAAAAGAGAAAAAGTCTTAGAAAGAATTAGGAATAAAATTAGAGATTTTATTTTTTTGGGAAAAAATCAAGGAAGATATCATATTGTACATGTTGACTTTTGAATTTTAATTAGATAGTAGAGTAATCTCAGTTTTCAATGCATAAAAAAACTGAAAATTTTATAAGAAAATTAAGAATTTATGACAAAATTTTACAGATTTTATAAAAATAATTAATAATGAAGTGAAATTACTAAATGCCAATGGGCAAATGATTTAAACTACAAAACAGCTGAATGTGAACTTTTAAACCATATGGTATTAGAGTGTAAACAGACTAAAGCACATAGTGTCAAAATATATTTTACCTTAATAAATATATCTTCTAAAATTTAATAAAAATTATTTTAAAATTATATTAATTAAGTCATTTAAAAAAAGCATTACAGTTTTTTTTTTTTCAAAGTTTCTATAATTTTTTTAAAAATAAAAAAAATACCATGACAATTTTTAATAAAAAAACCCACTATTTTTCATATGATAAATTCAAGGCACTTTGATAGTTGATTGTAGGGGTCCATAAAACACGAGTCTACCCGAATATTGGCTTAACTTAATGTCTAACTTAATTTTGTATGAAATTAAGTTAGTTCCTTGTATTAACTAAGCTATGTTTGAATATTTTTTAAAAATAAAATTTTTATTAAAATTATTTAATTAATTAAATTAAATCAAATCAAACCTTATATGGCCCAACCAAACCTTAATCAACCCCGGTTCGGTTGATTGACACCAATGGACACAGGGAAGCCACGTTTTTACCGTGGAAAGTGTTTCATGCGATGCCAATCCCTCAAGCTAATTTTAGCTTTGGTGGGGCTATTGGCAATTACGTACGTGGGGGGTGTTGAAGTGTTAGCTTACCTAACTCCTTAGCACATATCTCAAAAATAATTGAAATGTATGTACTGTTTTTGGTCATCTAATTAAATCTTAGTTTGAAATTTGTTCAAGCAATGTCCTTGTTAAGATGTTGTTGTCTTGAGCCATCTTGTTTTGATTATGTTCCAACTTGTGGGGATGGTCAATTAATGGGAAGAAAAAAGAAAAACTAATTAGGACATTGGAGTTTGTTTTCAATCTTTTGAATTTATTGAGGTCGGATTATTTAAAACATATGTATGTATATATTGACCCTCCTAGTTATATCATTCAGTGATTGGGGTGAACACAATATGATATGCATGATTAGAATTTTTTAAGATAAGATTTTGATTTCACTTTGTCCTAACAAAATTTCTCTATTTGACACTCATTAACTAAAAAATAATAAAACTATTAATATAAAAATCAATAAGATATTATTATATATTTATGATAATTTTAACATCAATTTTTAAAATATTATATACACACATATCAAACTTCATCCAACTATATTTTTTAAATAATCTTAATGATACATTTTTTAATTAAAAACAAAGTTATTAAAAAATGTACTATCACTTCTAAACAATTAAAACTTTTTTGAGTCTTTATTATGTAAAGGCAAGTTATAATGGAATTTATAAATTAGGGCTTATTTTAATGGAAAAGTTAAAAGAATTTTTAATGGGTATCAGTTGCACTTGTCTGTACTATTTGATGAACAAGTTATTCTTTAATCACTTATTCAATTTTATTTATATTTTCTAAAATTAATTCAACTTCATGTAAACTTAATTTTTATAAATATTTATGAATTAATGATTGAATAAAATGATTTCATTAATTAAAAAAATAAAATAAAATTTTCATTTTAATTTTATCAATGTCTTTATTATTGAAGCTACGTTAATTACATTATAATCATCCATTCATATGTAATTACAATATTTATTAAATAAAAATAAATAAGCATAAAAGTAAATTAAAACAATATAAAAAATTTAGGTGAAATTGAATATTAAAAAATAATTTTAAATAAAGTCGAGTAAGTGATATAAAATGTAGATTTCTCACTAACAAATACAAATAAGAGCAATTAATAGCCATTATTAGTGTTTTTACTTTTCCATTAAAGCAATCCTTAATTTATAAACGGAAGGCTAATAACCGGCCTCCATAGAATATTAGTACAGTTAGAAAAGCCTATTTCTAAAATTTTCTTCTAATTTATTATATTTTAATTTTTTTCCCTAAATTATTCTTGGCCTAGAGGTTTACATTGGTTTTATAAATTTAGAATTTTAGTTAATTCTAAAGGAATTAAAAGTGGATTGTTAAAGAGAGATGCTGTCTCTGATTATTAATTGAGTTATTCCTTTTATGTTATCTAAGTCAATTTTCTTCATTATATTCCCCAAAAAATCAACTAAATTCTTGTTTACAACAAAATCACTTGTAATCACCAAAAAATTAGATTCATAAACTAACTATATATATACATATATATTGTAAGAATAAAAAATGCTGGCACTTTGAATATAGCCCCCAAAAAAAAAATTAACCAAATAAAAAGAGAATGTATAGCTTGAATTATGTGATACAAATTCTTTCCTTAATGAGTTAAGAAGAAAAGAAAACAATTTGTAGCTACCAACTGATGTATTTGATAAGATGATCGATTTTAGGAGATTGATCATTCTAATTATATGCGAATTGAACCTCTTTTTTATTTTATAGTTAGGGATATATGTTAATTATTGTTAAACTTCTTAAAATTATGTAGAGCTAACATGGTAATATGAGTTATGATAATGTGAATTTTTTTTTTTGGCTTATGAAAATATTGGACCTTCAAAAACATTTATAATAGAAAAAAGAAAAGTTTTATTTTTTATTTTGTTTGTATGAGGCATAGAAGTAAAAAGTGAAAGAAATGAGTGAAATAAGGATTAAACTCATGTATATCTTAATTTGGCGATAATTATGTTCAAAAAAGGTGTTATTTGAGTCAAAGGACTATATTAAACAAAAGAAGCTTATAGGCATATAATAACGGTGGATAATTGAAGGTGAGATTTTATAGAAAATATTTTACATGTTCTCATAAATAATTTTTTCTATCTGATATACAAGGCACTTGTTTATATAGAATATGGCTATTTATTATCAATTTAAAAAAAAAAAAAGATAAATCGTTCAAGAGAATGATATAATTAAAACGCGTTTTCCTATAATACGGTATATTCACTCTAATTACATTTGTTTGTTTCTATTAATGAAATATGAGACTTTTAGAAATAAGAATCCCATAAAATCGTGTGTTGACTTATTTTTAACCATTTGTTCGGTTAATTAAAGAGAAAAATTCAAAAGCACAATAATGTTATTTTAAAAAAATTATACTTTTGATCCTTGTAATTTCGTTTAATTTTAAATTTGGTCCTTATAAATTAAAATTTTATAATTAAGTCCTTATAATCTAAATAATTTTTAATTTAGTCTTATATTTATTTTTTTAATATTTTGCCATATATGAGAGTTAATTTTATCCAGTTATTTATACTTTTATTTTTTAGTTAGCAAAAATCATACATATTTAGAGTATTAAAATAATACATAATCAGTTTTATTAATAAAATTTAATAGGATATTGACAAAATTTAATCATAAGGATTAAATTAAAAAATTTATAAACTATACAAATTTAATTACAAATTTTTAAATTATAAGAATTAAATTATAAATGGGATAAAAATATTAGAGTTTGTAAAAGTGGGGTTGGATAAAACTCAGCATAACCAAGGCGGCAAAAAGAGTAATTACGCAGTACAAAAGGATCCCAATTTTGAAAGCACTTTCACTGATGTTATTTATTTAAAGATTACATTTTCCCTCAAGTTTTAATATCAATTTCATTCAAATGTCTTGTATATTCATTATTTCAAGTTAAAAAAAATTTGGATATAGAAAAATAAAACCTCACTTTGTGATATATTATTAACATGACGTTGAATCCATGAGATTCTAATTTTATCCTTTCTTGCAGTTTCAATCCAAGTTCATTCTTTGCTTCTCACAACCAAACATCTCACATCAACTTTAAGAATATGCAAGTATTCTTTTATTGTCTTTTGGGTTTTCTTGTTAACTTAAGAATTAAGATAAATAGATTAAATTATTAAAAAATAGTAATACAAATACGTCAAGGTAAAACATATTAAAAATCTATTTAATATATTCACAAAATTATTTTTTAGTTTAAATTCATTATTCTTCTGAAAAAAATCTACTTCACCTTTTTTTTGGGGTCATAATTCCATTAAACATTTCATTGTCTTAAAGGTTGGATTTTTCATTATTAAATTTATTTTGTGATTGATACCTTATTAATTAAAAATTTATAATGCGAATCGTAAAATACATTTAATGATAGAAAAATAAATCTTTTGAGATTCAAGAAATAAAACTCCGTAAGAATGCTATGGGAATAAAAAGCTAAATGTACCATGTTAGTATAAAATAACATGCCCTTCAGATAGTTTGAGGAGGAGATTTAGCTTGAATTAAGTCTAAAAATACGCTTAATTATTAGAAACAAAAAAATTATGTAATAATCATTTAATTTCTTTTAATATATTAAAACGTTTGAACATTTAATAAAGTTGATATGCAGTCGATAATTGCCATTAATTTTTTCAATTAAAACATTTATATATATATATATATATATATAGTTCATCGCTTTATGATTATTTAGAAAAAAAAAATCTTTACATTAATGGAAATTTACGTGTTAAGTTTCATAGATTGAATTTACAGAGCAATTCAAAGGAGGGCGTGTGTTGTTATAAAGACTTCAATAGTTAAATAAGTGACTACGTAAAAAGTATAGAAGAATAAGAATAATAATAATAAAATATAAATCACACTTTTGTGCCTTAATGGCTGTTTATAAAATTATACTTATCTTTAATTAATCCATGTGTCATGTCTAGTTGGTATTGAAATATTAGGAAATGAGTGAGTAGTTAAGCTGATTAAAGATTACATAAAATTATGATTGATTGTATAATTATAAAATAAATTACGCTTTAAGTCATAGCCCTTGAGAGTGTGACATAGGCACGTCCTTGTGAGTTGGGTCCATCCAGGAGGCCGGCTTATTTGAGGGAAACTTGCTCTAAATGACACTTATCAACAACATATTATATTTACACTTAACCTTATTAAAAAAAAAAAACTTAAATATATTCTTTATTCTAATTTTGTCCTGATTATTATTTTTTTATTTTAAGAACAATTCCCTCCTCCTATTCCCTAGCCTGTCATGCAAATAATTAAAGAAAAGTAATATTTAAGGATCCTATCTTCATAAAAAATGATATAAAAAAATTTTAAAAATTAAAATTCATTTAAAAGACCAAAATTATCATTTATATTCTATATAATTATAACTTAATTTTTTAAATGTTACGAAAATGTCTTCATTTAAGAATAATAATAAATTTAAAACACTTTATTAACATTAAATATGCTAAATTATAATTTCAAAAAACATAAATAATAATCTTAAAAAGTACAAATGATTAATTTAATTTTTTTAAAATGTCTATTTTTTTTAATGAAATTAGAGTTTTCTAAATAATCAAACAATCGATCCTCGTGAAACCTGTAAATCCAAAATTGGGTTCGGATTAATTACAGTCATTGACCCGTTGGTCTCCGCATGTTGCTTTCAATGCCTTAATGGCACAATCTCTCCCTGCCATGACGGCGCACCTCTCGTTCAATGACACACTATCACCTTCTACCCCATTCATATTCATCCTCTATTGTCTTAGCCTCTTTACCTTACCCACCGTGATTTTTGAACAAGGTATTCCTTTTCCCTTGGAAGAAGACAAAAACTGAAAAACCCATAATTTTGTTTTTCGGTTTTTAATTTGTTTTTTATTAATTTTTATTAGGTTTGATGCAAAATTAGCAAATTGATAGCTTTTTTATTCTTCTTCTGTATGATAGTGTGTGGCGTTTCTTGGAGCGAGTCTTCTCAGT
Source organism: Erythrophleum fordii (assembly GCA_032878935.1). Taxonomy (NCBI): domain Eukaryota; kingdom Viridiplantae; phylum Streptophyta; class Magnoliopsida; order Fabales; family Fabaceae; genus Erythrophleum; species Erythrophleum fordii. The sequence goes on from JAVQMF010000029.1 coordinate 8,365,189, forward strand.
CATTCACCATTGACGACCTCCGTTTCCATAGCTTTCCTGGGAAATTTAAAAAAAAAAAAACTTACCCTATATCCATAAGTAACGTCTTCCGTAGCTCTTCTGCAACTGTGTTTTATAATTTCCAAAATTTTTCTCCGAAAAAAAATTTCTCCATATTCTCAGTCTCGGAGTGTGATTTTGTTTGTTATGGCCCTCTGCTTTCTGGGAAACTAGTCCAATTTGAGTTGTCACGCTCAAATGAAATGCGCGTTTTCTTTGAAGTCGGAATGCGAGATCCAATCCACGACTTCATTCAAAGCTCCACCTCTCTTGCGTCATCGTTGCAGAATCTACCACATCTGCGATTTCTTCATTCGTTATTTTTGGCTCTTCACTGGGCTTCCCTGAACATTCTGTTATTAAGCAAAAATTTTCGGTCTTCTAGACTCAGTGAGGTGTGCCTGCTTCTGTGTACTTCTCCTTTTGGACGGAGATTTCATATTGGTGTCAGCAAGAGTATAATAAGGAGATTTTTGCAGGCCCCGGCTATTCTTTTTTCGGTTGTGCGTATCGCATATTTTGTCTAAACCTGTGTCACCTTCTGTGATCAGGATTATTAGCCTTTACTCTCCAAGGTCCTCCTCCTAGTTATGTCTTTCTCTTAATTTTCGTTCTTTTCTCTGGGTTATTCATTCCTGGTCTATTAAATTACTGGGTTTTGAGCTTCTGGTTGGGAATCTTTCGGGGGTTCTGTATCTATAGCTTGTATCGCTTTATTTGGTTCCGGGACTCTTGTGTTCTGAAGATTTGGGGGCTTGTGTGTGATTCTAGGTGGTTGTTGAAGAGGCTGTACATTGAGGATTTTGGCCCTTGAAAACGAGCAACTTTAATTTAAGTATTCTGGTTAGTGAGCTTGCTTTGAAATTTGGGAGGGTTGGAATTGTCATTAGAGGCATTCTCCTGAAAAGAGCAAGCAATTGGAACTTCATCTTAACGGGTTCCTCTGCCTTGTTGATATTGGGTTAATTTGGTAAAGTGAAAAAATATGAGGGGTGGAAAAAGAAGGAAGCTGCATTTCAGCAAGATCTACTCATTCGCATGCGGTAAGCAATCATTTGAGGAAGACCATTCACAGATTGGGGGACGAGGTTATTCCCGGGTGGTCTTCTGCAATGAACCAGATAGCCTTGAGGCTGGAATTCGGAATTATGCCGATAACTCCGTCAGGTCTACAAAATATACTCTTGCTACTTTCTTGCCTAAATCACTGTTTGAGCAGTTCAGGAGGGTGGCCAATTTCTATTTCTTAGTTACTGGAACCTTAGCCTTCACTCCACTTGCTCCTTACACGGCTGTTAGTGCCATCGTTCCTCTGATTATCGTTATTGGGGCAACCATGGTTAAAGAAGGTATTGAAGATTGGCGGAGGAAGAAGCAGGTACTGTATTATACCTACCCCTTTATTCTGTTGTTTATATTCATTTTATGAATTCGATTTCTTGAGATTCTTTTACCCACCATGCTGTCATGGAATCAAAATGAATCTCACTAATTATCCTTGTCTCAAATTTGGTTTGCAGTGTTTTTTCTTTTGTTTTTATGGTGTCTTTGTAATTCACAGAATGTCTATGTAATTTATGGGGCTAGAAGGGTCTTCCAAAGACTTGAAAAATATCTGTAGTTATGTGGTACTTTTACAAGGTTTCTTTATGGAAGCGTTTAATTATGGAAATTGAATTGATTCTCTTTGATGGTAGCTTTATCAAAATTGTGGACAGAGGGCATAAATCATGAGTGAGGGAAGACAACTTGTGAAAGATTCTGGCATTTTGTCTAGATTCCTGGTATGAGTTGTTTGAACCGGATGAAGTGCAATTACTATGCTCTTTGCTCATACCGTTTCAATATTTGCTAATATTTTTTCTCAGATTCCAATAATTAATTTATTAATGAATTTCAAGATTCTTGGTGACTCGTAAAAAATGACAACATGGTCAGAAGCAGGAAATTCCAAAATGATGTCCATATATACATAAATTTGCTACATATTTCCTACATTTTAAGTTGTGTGCAAATTTTGTTATAATTATCTTGTTCTCTGGTTTAATATAATGTCTGTATGAAATTAAATTAAGGGGCCAAAGTTTCTGTATATATACATAAAAAGCCAAAATGCTCATATAATATAGCATAGTCTATTTGGTAGCAAAAAGGGGGCTAAGAAAAGAATTGTTGGTCTTTATGGCAAGTTGTCAAGTCAATATAAAACTTCGCTGTTGGAATTCTTTTCCAGGATATTGAGGTGAACAATAGACGGGTTAAAGTGCATAAAGGTGACGGTGTATTTGAATATACTGAGTGGAAGAATCTGAGGGTGGGAGATATAGTGAAGGTAGAGAAGGATGAATTCTTTCCAGCAGACCTCCTATTGCTTTCATCCAGTTATGAGGATGCAGTCTGCTATGTTGAGACCATGAACTTGGATGGGGAGACAAATTTAAAATTGAAACAAGGGTTGGAGGTAACTTCTTCCTTACACGAGGATCTCAACTTCTGTGATTTTAAAGCTACAGTCAAATGTGAAGACCCAAATGCAAATTTGTACTCTTTTGTTGGGAGCATTGAGTTTGAAGAGCAACCATATCCCCTTTCTCCTCAGCAACTTCTCCTGAGAGATTCTAAACTCCGTAATACAGACTACATATTTGGAGCTGTCATCTTCACTGGTCATGACACTAAAGTTATTCAAAATTCTACTGATCCCCCTTCAAAGAGAAGCAAAGTTGAGAAGAAGATGGATAGAATCATCTACTTCTTGTTTTGTATTCTATTTCTAATGGCATCTGTTGGATCTATTTTCTTTGGCATTGCAACTAAGGATGACTTGGAAAATGGATTGATGAAAAGATGGTATCTAAGACCAGATGATTCTACAATTTTCTTTGATCCAAAAAGAGCGCCAGCTGCTGCAATTTTTCATTGTTTGACAGCCTTAATGTTATATGGCTTCTTTATTCCGATCTCCTTGTATGTGTCAATAGAAATTGTCAAAGTCCTTCAGAGCATCTTCATCAATCAAGATATCCATATGTACTATGAGGAAGCGGACAAACCAGCTCATGCCCGTACTTCAAATTTGAATGAAGAACTTGGCCAAGTTGACACAATACTTTCTGATAAAACTGGAACTTTGACCTGCAACTCAATGGAGTTCATCAAATGTTCAGTTGCTGGGGTAGCTTATGGCCGTGGTGTTACGGAGGTTGAGAAGGCTATGGATAGGAAAAATGGTTCACCGTTGATTCATGAACAAGATAGTGGATCAGATGATGTCAGGGATTCTGCTGTTACAAAAGCACCCATCAAAGGTTTTAATTTTATAGATGAAAGGATAATGAATGGAAACTGGGTTAATGAGCCTCATGCAGATGTTATCCAGAAGTTTTTTCGCTTACTGGCGATCTGTCATACAGCCATCCCTGAAGTGGATGAAGACACCGGAAATATCTCATATGAAGCTGAATCCCCAGATGAAGCAGCATTTGTGATTGCGGCAAGAGAACTTGGCTTTGAATTCTACAAAAGAACTCAGACAAGTTTATCAATGTATGAGTTGGATCCAGTTTCTGGCAAGAAAGTCGAAAGGTCAGTTTTTTCAATTGCTTGTCTGTTTAGTAATGAGAGGTTTTGATTGCTGCATTTTTTATAGCTGATGAACATGCAAATTTTTGGTTGGATTCTCAGTCAAAAGGGAACGTGCAATTTCATAATAACTTATGACAAGAATAATAATATTTATATCCTCACAAATTTTCAACAAAAAACAGCATGGAATAACCACATCCTTTCTGCCACCCATCTAGCTACTAGCTGTATGGGCATGTGGAGTTCAATATGGACATTTTTCATTCCTTTCTGGTCTGAGTAATTAGATTTTGGCAGCTCATACTCATAGAATAGGTTTGTGCCCTTGGCTTACACTAGTGGATCCTAAAGTATTAACTTTTACAGATATTATTTGATGTTTACTTGATGGTTTGATGTTCTTTGTAACATCTCGAAGGTGAAAAAGTAGTTAAAATGATGTGGGGTCACTTTCTCCTTCTTCTTCTTGTTGTTTTTTTAATTATTTATTTATTTTTAAATTGTTTTGTTATGTTGTCTGGTATTAAGGATTTACTTCCTTCATGGCAACTAATGCTTATCTAATGACTTCTGAAATGCTGCATGCCTGATTAGATTATTGATTACAGCTACTGTATGTTGGGATTTAATGTTTTCATGTCAAGCAATGTTTAACGATGAAGTTCTTATTTTGCAGGATGTATAAAATTCTCAATGTTTTAGAATTCAATAGCTCGAGGAAAAGAATGTCAGTGATAGTGAAAGATGAAGAAGGCAAAATTTTTCTATTCTGTAAAGGTGCTGACAGGTTTGTGATAAATGACCTGTAGCCTTTCATGAACTTAGAGTCCTTACCTGTACTTTTCACCATATTGACCTGCTCTATATTTCCGTGCAGTGTCATGTTTGAAAGGCTTGCCAAGAATGGGCGGGAATTTGAAGAGAAAACCCTGGAACATGTGCAAGAATATGCTGATGCAGGTCTAAGGACCTTGATATTGGCCTATTGTGAACTTGATGAAGAATCATACAAGGAGTTTAATGAAAAGTTTTCTCAGGCCAAGAATTCAGTTCGTGCAGATCGGGAAACAATGATTGATGAAGTATCAGATAAGATTGAGAGGAATCTAATCCTTCTTGGTGCCACTGCTGTAGAGGACAAACTACAAAATGGGGTGGGTTAAAAATAATGCCATCAGTTTTAAATTGAAGATTAATGAATTGGAACAGGACTTAATGATGGTTCTCATATTGTTTGTTAGGTTCCTGATTGCATTGACAAACTCGCCCAGGCAGGAATCAAGATTTGGGTTTTGACTGGGGATAAAATGGAGACTGCCATCAATATTGGGTATTAAATTTAGATTATGTCTTTTCTCTGTTGGCTTCACCATGAGAATTACTTTTCAAGATATCTGACAGAAGTATGCAATTGCAGTTATGCATGTAGTTTGCTTAGACAAGGAATGAAGCAGATTATAATTCATCTGGATAATCCAGAAATTCAAGCATTGGAAAAGGCTGGGGAAAAGATTGCTATTGCCAGGGTAACATAAATTTTAGCCCTTAAAACTAATTTGTCTACAGTAATGTAGTTTACATGTTGACTATCATGTATTTTCAGCGAGCACTCCTAACAAAATGGTTCTCTTAAACATTGCAAGATCCTAATCCAATTACATGTGGCTGACATGTGGCTGACATGTGGGCTGAAATATGCTTTACATTGCTGGGAATATGAACTTATATTACATGGATTCTTCCTTTCAAGTTTTGTCAATAAAACAGCTTGAGAAAGAGACATAAGAATTTCAGTAACTTAATTTGCTTAGCCTTCCTTTATCAATCTTGTTTCAAACATGCAAGGAAGACAATGCATGCTTGTATACCTTGACCTAGATGCTGCTGAGCCTGTTTCAGCTCTATGCTGCAATATATCAATCTTGACTTAGCTGCTTCATGCTGAGTATCCTGTATCTTCAGCAAGCATTGTTAACAAAATGGTTCTCTTAAATATTGCAAGATCCTAATTAGATCCAATTACATGGGGCTGACATGTGGGCTGAATATGCTTTACATTGCTGGGAATATGAACTTACATTACATGGATTCTTCCTTTCCAGTTTTGTCAATAAAACAGCTCGAGATAGAGACATAAGAATTTTAGTAACTCAATTTGTGTAGCCTTCTTTTATCAGTTTTGTTTCAAAACATGCAATGAAGACAATGCGTGCATGTATACTGTGACTTAGATGCTGCTGAGCCCGATTCACCTTGATGCTGCAATATATTTTCTGCTGTTCTCTTTTCTTTTTTCCCATGTCAAATTTGTCTCTCTTCCGGTGTTTGGAAAGGGAGTTGCTTGGTGATTTAGAGGAACTGCAGAGATAAAAATTAGAGTCCTGATGTCTTTGTGCTGATTTATCGGTTAGGCATCAAGGGAAAATGTCTACCATCAGATATCTGAAGGTACAGTACAACTTACTGCTTCCAGAGGGACTTCTCAGCAAGCATTTGCTCTGATCATTGATGGAAAATCACTTACTTATGCTCTTGAGGATGACATGAAGAACATTTTTCTCGATCTTGCACTTAATTGTGCATCAGTTATCTGCTGTCGGTCGTCGCCAAAGCAGAAAGCACTGGTCTGTTTTTATCTTTTCTGTAATTATTACCCTCTATTTGACATCGTGACCTATTTTTCTGATAATTCTTGTTAGCTATATGAAATAATTTTTATTGGTTCCTCTCTTAAAGGTTACTAGACTTGTTAAATCTGGAACTGGCAAAACAACACTAGCCATTGGCGATGGAGCTAATGATGTGGGAATGCTTCAAGAAGCAGATATAGGGGTTGGAATTAGTGGTGTTGAAGGAATGCAGGTAATCATAAAATTGTGAGATATTTCGTTTCGTTTCATTTCATTTCATTTCATTGATTTTTGCTGTTGAAGGAATGCAGTTGATAATAAAATTGTTACACGGTTCGTTTCATTGATTTTGCCTTCCATATTTCATTCTCTTATAGCCTTTATCTCCTCCTTCTCCCACCTTTATTGTTTTAATCTATGCCCAGGCTGTTATGTCCAGCGATATTGCAATTGCCCAGTTTAGATACTTGGAACGGTTGCTCCTTGTGCATGGGCATTGGTGTTACCGGAGGATCTCATCAATGGTATTGCTGTTCTTATACCTTCATTGCAACATTCTTGTTTTAAAATATAATGAACCCTTCTTTGGTAATTATATTGACTAACTCATTCTTCTTCTGGCAGATATGCTATTTCTTCTACAAGAATGTCACATTTGGATTCACTCTCTTCTTGTATGAGGTGTATGCATCATTCTCTGGGACACCTGCATACAATGACTGGTTTTTGTCTCTTTATAATGTCTTCTTTTCATCACTTCCCGTTATTGCCCTTGGGGTATTTGACCAGGATGTTTCGGCCCGCTACTGTCTTAAGGTAAGCGTACTTCTAATATGTGTTTATGTTTGTAATGAAGAATCTCAGGAGCCAGTATGCTGATTAATTGGAGAACAGAGGAAACCCAAGCACAAAAATCCCTGAAAGGAGACAGTGTATTCACACTAATTCTTATGATGACATAATACCTACATCACATATCAACTTGATCCCTTAGACCTCCTAGTTGTTTTTTCCCCCCTCTTTTTTTGGATATGAGAAGAAATTTTGTGTGAGAGAAGAAAGTGCAATTTATTGGAGGATGACATGTTCAAAACAGAAAAGACTAGACAAACTGAAAACAGAACAAAGTGACAAAAGCCCTAGAAAACTTAATAATTGTAAAAGAGCTGTACCATCTCTTTGCCTTTTAGTTATAGTGATTCTATTAGAAAACCCTTGGGCAGAGCGCCAAAGAGAAACCATATGCACAATTCTATCCCTTGACATATGTAAAGGCAAAGTTATACCTTCATTGTGGGATGTTGTCACCTAGGAAGCCTATCTGAACACTTGGCAGAAATGGTAATCGGCAACTTTATGAAGTGCTAGAAATTATTCACTTTGCCCGCATGGTTGGGTTTGGTATCCATAAAAATATTTACTAAAGGATTTTAAATTCATATTATTACAAATTACTATCTTTTACTCACTACTCAATGTGGACAAAAAATGCACGTCATATTCTTTTTCTTGAATTTATATATCTTATGTTTAACAATCATAGTTATATTTTGCAACTTCCAGCTGACACTAAATGTTCAAAATTTATCTCAAACACTTTGGTTACAACTAAAGGCCATTTTGATTACTGTGGCACTAGACTTGGATTTTGGTTGACATATAACCAAATTGTAAAAAGGGTGGCATATTGCTAAAACACAGCTGCCACTTATTTATTACAGCATTGCTAAATCCTCCTTGATTGTATCTGGAGTAAAATATTGTAAGCGTAGATTTACTTTATATGTGGTTCCTGGTTGTTGCTTCTAAGATGATCCTTGCTTATTATTTCTGTTTAATGTGGCAGTTTCCTTTGTTATATCAACAAGGAGTGCAGAATGTCCTCTTTAGCTGGTGCCGTATACTTAGCTGGATGCTGAATGGATTCACTAGTGCCATAATAATTTTCTTCTTCTGCACAAAAGCAGTGGAGCTGCAGGCCTTTGATGCAGAGGGAAGAACAGCTGGGAGGGATATACTCGGAGCAACAATGTATACTTGCGTCGTATGGGTTGTAAACTTGCAGATGGCACTTGCCATTAGTTACTTCACCTTGATACAACATATTTTCATCTGGGGCACCATTGCTTTCTGGTATCTTTTCCTTCTGATATATGGAGCAATACCTCCGAGATTTTCCAAGAACGCTTACAAAGTCTTCAGTGAAACCCTCGCCCCATCTCCCTTGTTTTGGCTTGTGACATTCTTCGTGGTGATCTCAACCCTAATACCTTACTTCTCATACTCAGCAATTCAGATGAGGTTCTTTCCCATGTACCATGAAATGATACAATGGATAAGGTATGAGGGGAAGACAAATGATCGAGAATATTGTGATTTGGTGCGACAGAGATCGTTGCGGCCAACAACTGTTGGTTCAACAGCACGCTTAGCAGCTAAGAAGGCTAACCACATGAAAAACCGAACTTCTAACCACAGATGATCTATTTTGAGTTTTCTTGTCTAGTTCTTCAAAGGTCGTAGCTAGCTTGTGTATATCAGTCAGGAATATTTGTCGTGTTTGCCCATACTTTCAGAATTGTTTATCGGCTCCACTAGAATGCTCGCTTAGATCCACTCCGATGAAGATGGTGCTTGGAACCACCATTTGGCTGTGAAGTTGGACAGAAGAATAAATCTCTCTGTATATTTGTTCTTTGGCCATTTGAGGCTGCATAGTGGTTGGTTTACACTCTTTTTAACTTTTTGTATCATAGAAGAAATTAGTGGTATAGAGAAGCAAGAATTCTTTGTAGGATTGGGTAGAGTTGCTTCTGTCTTATTATAGAAAATAGAAGTTTGTTCGTGGTATTTCTATTTTTATCAATTATCTTAAAAATCGCTCCATCATTCCTTCCCCTTCTTTCTGCATAATTTTAAGACTTAAGACATATATTGTTAGTTTTTTTGGGACAATAGAAATATATTGTTATGAAATAATTGTCTAAAATATTCTTTTATATAAAATATATGAATGCTACTGGGTCTTGGCCCCATTGTTCTACCCAACAATAAAAAATAAAAAATGCTTTGGCCATCTAGTGAACACAAGACTTTCGTATTTTTTCAAAAGGAGAAGTCTATTTACCAAATACAGAGAAACTTTGATTTAGTTAACGATCAGCTCCAGTTATTTCTTTCATAAGATCAAAATTAGAGTAATTTACGTAGCGCATAATACCCCTTTTTTTTTTTTGAAATTTTGGTGACTTTGAAAATTGTAAACACATAGGTAAGGAACCTAAGATTTTCGGGCAAAATATAGTGTAAACATATTTTAGAATTTTTTATTATAAATTTTTTTATAAAATTTAGAAAGAAAATAATACTAAAAGTAAAAGTATGCATAAGGTTTACTTCTTCTTTGTTCTCCTACTTCTTTTTTTTTTTTTCTTTCTATTCTTTTTGAATTTTACAAAAAATTTATAATAAAATACTTTAAAAGATCGAGACTCCAAAGTATATATTACTTTTGAAACGCATTGAAAGATGCAATTTTAATATTTCTTTGTCAAACGTATTTACAATTTTGACCGCAAGCAATGATAGCGGTTTCATTTGTGATTTAATAATATGCTAAGAATTTGGACTGGCGAATGGTTCCGAAGGTCAATCCTGATTCTTCTCAAACATTTTGTAATACTTAAGATTAGAAAATGTGTCGTTAGATTCACTTATTATTAACAAATCACTAGAATTTTATCCTAAAAAGAGAACCTTCTTTTTTATTTATAAAAAAATGATAAACAAGCTTCTACTGATTTTTAACTTTGAACAAAAAATATCAAATAGTAATTAAGCTAAAACACGGAACAAACCAGAAGAAATGACGCATAACACATTCTAAAAATCACGAAAGATAAAATATGAATAATTCTCTTATTTATATATATATATAAGACAAAATTGATTTTTAACTTCATAAAATTATTTTAAAAAATAATATGCATGTAATCCTGCGCTAACCGTTTAGTACTAGAATAAAAAGAAATGGAATTGAAATTAAAATAAAGAAAATGATTTTGAAGATAGAAAATGATTATTGTTTTAAAAAATTAATAAAAAGAAATAAAAATTTTTAAATAAAAATTATAAAAGTATAATAGATGTTTAAAAAAAAAAAAGAATTTGATACGAAATGGGCTGTAATTTTCTTGCCAATAAGATGGGAGCAGCCCAATAATCTTCCAAATTCCAAATACCTAGTGAGCATACTCTCCTGCTGCCTTGTCTAATTATCACACAACATTTGAGTCTTCTATAATTAATATCATGCGTAAAATTTGTTCATTCCAAGTTAGATTTTCTTTGGTTTTCTCTCATCGCACCCTCATTCTTTTTTTTTTTTTTTGGGGAAAGTACACGAAGTTTCTCTTTGTAAATGATCAAAACCTAATGATTTTGTTTTGCATGTCTGTTTTTTACTTTTTGTTTCACCTTAAAAAGAATGCACCTAATTAACCTAGTTATGAAATTTAATCAATGCATGCCGAAATCACTTCTTGTGCAAGAATGTATATATTTGAAAGAAAATTGACTACTTAGGAATCCATCAGTCCAAATCACAAAACCTAACTTGTTATTATGAAATTTATGTGAGTGTTAGCCAGTTGAGTTAGTCAGAGGCTAGAAGCTGTTAGAGGTTGTTAGATTTGAAGCTAGTAAGTTGCACAAGAGTCTTTTATAAATAAGTATGTACTAATCATTGTAGAGGTATGAAATAACACAGATTACTCAGTATATTTTCTCTCTTCAATCTCTCCTCTTCCTCTTCTCTCTGTACCAGATCTTTCAGTAAGAGATATCATATAGTTTCATCAGTGGCTTCATCTACCTTTGCAAAATAAATTGAAACAATGATAAAAGTAATTAATTAATGTATTAAGTGATACAAACAATTTTTCTATAGACCAAGTGGGGAAAAATATGTCACACACAGAAAAGTCAGATTAATTTCTTTTATCAATACCAAACCCAGAATAAGTTACACACACACACATAATTTAGAAGTTGCAGTGATCTAAATGAGTATAACTCTATTTTGGTCATCCATAGATAAGATATTTTTTAATTTAATTCTTTATAAAATTTTCTTCTCAATTTAATCATTTACAGATAACGTATTTTTCAATTAATTTAGTCTCTTATAAAATTACTTTTTAATTTGGTCTTTCACATATGAATGTCTTTCAATTTAGTTCCCTCACAAAATTATTTATTAATAATAGTTTTATTTGTGAAATTCAAATTCAAATTAAGAAATACTTAAGTATAAGGGATCAATTTGAAATGAAATTTTATAAGGGATTAAATTAAAAAAAAATCTTATCTATGAGAGATTAGATTGAGAAGATAAGTTTAAAAAGGACTAAATTGAGAAATATATTATTCATGAGAGACCAAAATAAGGATTTACTTAAAGATAAATAATCTTTCTTCTTGAAGGGATCATAATTGAAAGGAGGAAACACAAATTAAACCCCCTGCTTCCGTGAAGCTCATTTGTAAACTAAATTGAAATAAATAACAACTAATGTATTGCGTTATAAAAAGACACGTTCTTCCTAGTAGGTGAAAAAGAATAGTGTTATAAAGAAAAGTCAGAATTCATTTCTTCTGTCAATAACAGACAAACAATATACCCAAAATGAGTTATATATGTATATAATTTAAGTTGCATTAATTTACATTAATAAATAATCTCCCATCTCAAAGAAGAGATCACGAAATAATGGTTAATTCTTGTGTATGCAACATAAATATAAGGCATCAGATTTTACCTGCATAATCTGTCATGTGAATCTCATATGCGTATGTATAATGTACGCTAGAATTCCTATGTTATGCAAAGAAATGTTCTTCCAGCTGAGAAATTAAAAGAAAAAAAATAGTTACGTAGAAAAGTCAGATTCATTTCATGCCTCAATAGATTCCGAACAACTACGTTTCCAAAATAGAGTTATAAGCATATAATTTACAAATTGCATTAATTTACAATAGTAATTAATCTTCCACCTTTAAAAGATCATCAACTTGATTATAAAGGGTTAATTTTTTCCACCTTTTGTCCTAAACTTAGGGAAAAAAAAAAAAGATGAAGAAGAAGGAGGAGGAGGATGAAATTTACACAAAAATTAATCAAACCCTTAATTTGTTTCCATAATGAGAATTAGGCTCTCTAGGCAACCTTAAGGCCAAGAAAATCAGCGGCAGACCTAGCCATGATGGTTGCAAACTCGTTGAAGCTTATGACGCCATCCCCGTTGGTGTCGGCCTCGTTCATCATGTCGGCGAGCTCCTGGTACGTCAAGGGGTGGCCCATCTTTGCCATGGAGCCGGCGAGCTCGGCGGCGGTGATGTAGCCATTGCCATCGCGGTCAAATGACCGGAACACCTGGAGCAGCTGTTCCTGGTTCATGAGGATCTCCTCGTCGTTCATGTCAGGGAGGATGGCCTTGGCAAGCTCGTCGAATTCGATGTAGCCGTTGCCGTTCTCGTCCATGTTGGAGAGGAGGGCGTGGAGCTGGTCGCCGCCTGGCTTGATGCCAAGGGACCGCAAGAGGGCGCCGAGCTCGAGGTGGGTGAGGCTGCCGTCGGAGTCCATATCGAAGTGGTTGAATATCTCTCTCAGCTGCTCCACCTGATCGGTTTGGAGCCTGGACATGATGCTTATGGAAGGTTGAAATGAGAGAATAGAAAGAACCTCTTTTTTTTTCTCTGAAATGAAGGGTTTTTTTTGTGAAGGATATCGTGAGGCTCTATGTTAGTTGTTTTATGTCAAATTTGGTGTGCTGTGAGATTGAAACAAGTTATCTAGCAGACTGGATATATAAGACAGATATATGAATCAAGTTAATTATAATATATATATATATATATATATATATATATATATATAATGTCAAATTCTTTTTATAAAGTCTATATATATATATATATATATATGTCAAATTCTTTTTATAAAGTCTACTTCGATTATATATTTGTGTATTTTTATAAACTGAATCTATTTAATTTTTTTCTTCTTTGAGAATTGGAATGGTTCAAAGGAAAAAGCGCGTGAGGAAGGTGTAGAATGTTAAATTGAAGACACCAAGAATTGCTTCATGGATCTTTGTTTGATGGTGGGCCTTGTGGGCTATATATAGTTAAACGATTTAGGTAAAGGCTATTGATTAGTGTCAACTTGGTAGTGTAGACTTAGTTGTTTCTGTCAATAATTAGATTAACTGAGTCTAAGTTATTTCAAAGTCAGTTGAGTTGTTTTAGTTTTGGAGGCTTAATAAATAGTAACAACTTTAATTAAAAGGCTGTTTGATCCTAGGTTAATTAATTGAATCATTTTTATGAGAGGAGTCAAAATGAATCAAATCACTCAGTTTAATCTTATCTAATTTGACTTGCCACTTTGGTGAATTGGATTGGATTGACGCTTCCGTAAGAGAGCTAGCGTTTTGCCAATTTAGTTCTATTTAAAGCCATAGATTAATTGGGTTAACAAGTCAAAAACAGTGCAAAACTTATTTTTGAAAAATTAGTAATGTTTTTGTTATTGATTAATTATGTAAAATGTCTCAATTAAAGTTAAAATTATTTTTTTGGAAAAATGTATTATTAATTGATAAAGACAAGTCAATTTATTAATTTTTCAAATTTAATGGATTTTAATAAAAAATTTTAATTTGAAAAATTAGCTCATCTAAACTCTGATTCGTTGTGTTGTGCAAATTGGTGGGGATGGAACCATCTTTTGTTGTATCTACTCGCTTCTTTGCTACAACGAAGCACTTGACCATCGAGGTCTTTCTAACATAACATACAATTTTTGCTATGTTTTATTTTATATTGATTGCAAGGGTCAGCCGTTAGTTGTACTCGATGTCTTCATTGGTGGAGGTCTTTTTCTAGTATTTTTTTTCATGTACATTAATGCCTTTATTGGGAAGAATATTAGAAAGGTATAATAGTCATACGAAGGCCAAGTGTTCCTCAAGTTGACTCTTTCTTCTAAACTATCTTTAATAGATTGTTGATGTCGTTCATCTTTTGTCTCATCTCTAGGTTTCTTGTCTTCTTTCCTTCTCTCCTCCTTAGCTTAGGGGCAATTCTCTACCTAAACATGTTGCAAACCTTTCACATAAGCTCGACTATTATTTTAGGTCACTTTTTTGTCAAGGAGAATTTAAATTTTCAATATTTCAAACCCATAGTCATGACATGATAACTAGTCCTTGGTCTAAGTTTTTAATGGTGTACAACTTCTCGTAGAAGCATTTTATGTATTCCTCCAAACTATCATCCTCCTTTTGATACTTCTGTAAGAAGGTGGATGCATCTAAGGTTTGCATTTTACTCATTGCGAATAGAGCTTAAAAATGTTTGGCAAGCTAGCCAAAGTTATTAATTGAATTTTGATGTAAGTTGTTAAGCCACATCTTTGCCTTATCTTTTAAAGTTGTCAAGAATAATTTGCATCTATGCTCTACTAACACTTGAACCAAATCCATTTGCACAATGAAATTTTGTAGATAATGGACGAGGTAAGCCTTTCTATCATATGGTTCATGTGTTACAGGTTTGTATCTCCTTAAGGGGTGTGCCTTTTAGATTTCATTCATAAATGAGAACTGCTAAATTTCAAAAAGCTTTCATCTTTAAAGTAGTTGGCTTATAAGGTATTCCTGCTTCTTTGCCTTAACGGAACCTTTAAAGCCTCTTGCTTCTCTTTTTGGGTATATTACTCCCCCTTCAACCTTCTCACTCAACGAAGGAGCTTGTTCTCTTTTTTTGTTATTGCTTTGACCTTGCTAAACTCTCATTGAGCATTACCTTGCTAAGAGTTTTTGGAATGTTTCCTTAAGCTCTTTCGAGCATCCTCATAAGCTTCTTCATGCCACTTCTTTTTATGAAAAGCATTATTTGTGTTGTCTTCCTTCTCTAAGGACTCACAAACAATGTCATCCTCTTTTGAGGGTATGCATTCTTCATTAAAGGAGGCCTCATTCATTTTTCCTTTTTCTTTGTCGCCTCAAACTCGGTTTGCTTGGGAATGTTCTTTTGTTGCTTAAGCAACTCCTTCATTGTCAACAACTTTTCCCTTGCAAGCTCATGAGTCTTCATTTTGGTAAGATTTCTCTTTTAGGGCCATCAACCTCTTTTACATGTTTATATGGAATATTGCCACTAGTAAAATATTTGAAAAATCCTAAGATTGTCAACTTATGGGTTGGTAAAGGCATTCATCATGCAATGCCAGATTGAAAGCATTACTCATTTGTAATAGGTCAGCGGTGTTACTTGTTGGTATGACTCTAGTTAGGCTTTGTGGATTTACCTAACTTTGGTGGCAAAGAAGTGGCTTGGTGATGACCTTGAGAATGAAGTCTACTTTAGATTTTGATGTTCCAATCATTGTTT
The DNA here is from genome assembly GCA_032878935.1 of Erythrophleum fordii. Taxonomy (NCBI): domain Eukaryota; kingdom Viridiplantae; phylum Streptophyta; class Magnoliopsida; order Fabales; family Fabaceae; genus Erythrophleum; species Erythrophleum fordii. Next base: position 8,380,899 of record JAVQMF010000029.1, read on the forward strand.
TAGTTACTAGAAAGATTTTTCCTCATTTGAGCCATGCTCCTCAAGTTTCCAATGAGTTTGAATTTAAAGCTCTAACTTGGTATGCCAAATGTTGGTGTTAAGGAGACAACAAAATAAAAGGAGAATAGCTTAGTCTAGTATAAGGATGATGTATTATGTAGAATATTAAAGGTGCAAGTTTTTTCACAATGAGCTAAGGGAGAAAAAAGAAAGTTAGTAGCCACCAATGAATAGTAATGTTTTTGGTGAGATAATGAATGCTAAGGGATTCTTGGATTTTGCTTCCTTTTATATTTAAGGATTCCATGCCAATGTTAGTGTTGTCAACTCCTTTAAAGTTATTACTTTAATAATGTGAACTTTAGAAATATAGATTGGATTATTTTAGATCTATGAAGATATTGGATTTGAAAGGTACTTATAACAGTTATATAACATGACAAACTTAACCACAATTATGTCCATGAAAAAATTTTAGATACACGATGTCACTATCTCAATGTGAAAAAAAAAATGCTAGGCAAAACTCCTAATGCCATTAGGAAAAATTGAAATGGCTATGTTATTAATTTCATTTTTCATAAATTTTTGAATGATTAATTTGAAATTTAATAAAGTCTTATATGAAATAAAATTAAAAACTCATTGTCTGATAAGCCTATGATGATGTTATTAATTGGAATGGTCATGCAAATAAATAAACTAGAAAAAGTGAATTATGAAAATCCTAATCTATTATTAAGTGTGTCTAATTTTACATTAAAGAGCGATAAATTAGAATCAAATGGCAGTTATGTAAGGTTACTTAAGTGCAAAATCTAGGTGCATTTGCTATTTGGTTATGCAATAAGAAAAAATTAAAAATTTCCTTTTATAATTCAATGTTAAAAATGTTTTTCTAATATCATATGTTTTAATCAATGTTTTTAAAATCAGATTAATTATTAAACTGGTAAAAATATTAGTTTATAGTTTATTGATTTAATTATGGTTATATTTATGATAATTATATATATATATATATTTAAAATTTAATATATTAAAATTCTAATATAACAAGTAAAAACTAATAAATTTTAACATTACTAATTATTAATTTCAAATATTGATGAAGAGGAATGAGCAACTTTGGCCAAAAACTTTAATAATTAAGAGAGATGTATTAGAAGATAGAGTATATATGATGGAAAATAAGTACTAAAAATTGTCAAGTACATTTTTTTTGTTTTCCTTATTTATTTATTTTTTAATTTATTTTTGTTTCAACCACTTTTTTCTTTAACTACCTTTTATTTTTTATTTTTCAAATCTATCCAAGCCGAAATAAGAAAGAATCTAAAAATAATTTTAAACTAGTTAAACCTTGAACTGGTCAAGTTTTGATTAGTTTAGCTTACTTTTTGTTGGTTTAGCTTATTCTTGATTAATTTTTGGGTAGATCAATTTTGCGTATCAATCAAACTGGCTTGGTGATTAGTTCATTAATTTTTTATTGGTTTGGCATACTTCAATCTAGTTTTAATAACACTAGTTCTAATTAAAGAAGTTGCAACTTAAAGAATTTTAACCAATAGAGTATAAAAAAAGTATAAAGTAAATTATAAAACTTTCTTTAAATTTTGTTAAAATTACATGAACCTCCTCTAAAGCAAAAAAATTATACTATGCTTTAATTCAATTTAAATTTTTAGATTAAAATATTTTCCATTAACTACTCTTACATTTTTTTTTATAGAGGGTATTGTAGTCAAAATATTTATAATTGAACTAAAGTATTTGTTTTGAAAATAGGAGATAAGTTTGTGTAATTTTAATAAAATTTAAGAAAAATTTTGTATAATTTACTTAACAGTAAAAATATTAAAATTAAATATGATAATTTTTTTAAAAAATATTGTTTAATTATTTAATTATTAAATTATAAAATTTAGTTGTTGAAAAATTTTTTATTCACTATTTATCAATCTCTAAAACATAAAGATTTATTTTATTTTCATTTTATTTTTAACGGACAAAAAACTGATGAGAAAAAAATTTAAAAAATTTTCGGCAAAAAAAATTAAAATTAAAATACGTATTTTTGACATTCAACATAGCTAAAACAGTTCGAGCAAAAAGTATCAAGACGAAGATGTACAGCCGTATGAACCTGTCATTTCAATTATTTGGTATTTTACAAAATCATCATCATCTTCATCGTCATTGGTACTGCCTTTAATGGCGGGGACAGTACCCCAAGGCCCTTGCCTTTCCGTTTCCCTACCCCAGAAACTCCCAAATGCAAACTCTCCCTTTTGGTGAAACTCCATCATCACCTTCTCTACTTCCTCTATGCAACTCCCACAACTATGCCCTGCATCGTCTACAAAAGCCCTCTCCCTCTCTGCTTCAACCCTAAAACCGTAGTACTCTTCCTCCTTAGTTCTCGCAATCTCATCAATATACGAACCCATCTCTCTCCTCCTTCGGTTAAGCTTTCTCTTGGCAAATTCTCTGGTTTTCTTCACCAATTTGCTGGGAAACTTGAGTAGAGCGAAGACCAGGATCTGCAAGATCAAGCACTGGCAGGCAGCAGCAGCAGCAGCAGATGACAACGCAATCCGCAGCGAGCATGTTCAGATCCTCCATGGCTGTGACGATTCAGAGGAAGAAGAAGAAGCCATGGATGATGGGAGTATAAAGAAAGGAGGTTCCTTATCCTGTGAGGAGGTGATACAGGGGATGAAGCAATCAAAGAACGAATGAGGAAAAGCAAAGTAAGATGAAAAATTGAGTCCTGCCTTTCAAATCCAAATGATTTTGGTGGTCCCCTAAACGCAAACTGTGGCTTGTGAGTGAAGGAAACTGCAAAAACATCAACCTTTTACTCAACCTATCATTTCTTGGATGCTACTTTTAATTGCAAACATTTCTCTCCAAGCTTTCTACTTTGTTAACGTGCAACTTCTCTGTTAATGGCAGGTTCTCTCTCTACACTCTTATCGACAAGGACATTTTTTAGACAAGCGAGTTCATTAGTGTATTTGTCAATAACCCTCTTAATTTAATCTTTTTTTAAATAATTATAGTCATTATTTTCATTCATTTGGAGGATCAAATTAAAAAATTAGTTCTCATGAATTTAACAAATAAAGGATGAACATGTTTGAGTATATATATATTGATTGACTAAATTGAGGGAGTTACATTTTAGAGGATCAAATTCAAAAATTAATTATCTTTTAATAATGAACATAATAGTTTATTCTACCAATATTCAATTTATTAAATATAACCAAACATGAATAAATATGTTAGTATGTTAAATGCGAGGTTCACTTAAAAATATATTTATTATATTTATATGTCTATTTTATGATTAATTTGTTCTATCTGTTTTTTTTATAAAATTGAGTTTTTATAAAACAAAATTTCAAAAATAAATAGATGAATCTAATTTGAATAAACACATTTGCTTGTATGTCCATTAACTATTGAATTGATCTAAATATTAGACAAATTTTACCTTAAATTCCTTATTATTTGAGGATTGAGGTTTTATATTGTAAAGTAACTTTAAAAACAATCTTTAAACAAGAAAGAAATAGGGTAATGGAAAGCACTTCTCCAAAATGAAAGTGGATTCTTGCTTCATTTGGTCATTCCCTAAGCCTTCTTCCCACTTCTTTTTCCCTTGCCATTTCACATTTACGGCAAATCCACTCCATTGTAGAATCTACATAGTATTAATAAATTATCTTAGCTGATTAGATTTGATTTGGACAGTCAACGTCGTATTTTTTTTTATTATTTTAAAAAAAATTTAAAAGGAGTAAAGTCTAAAATAAAACAGTTTTTCAATTGTGAATTTTTTAGGAAATGATGATTGATATTAAAAATTTTAAAAAGAAAATATAAGATCTTGATCATATAAATTAAATTTAAATAATTCAAATCACAATTTACTGCAATGAACAAATGTCACATTGTAGATGATCTGGATCCTTTCATATTAAGGCTAGAGTCACACTCTATTGAATAAAATCCTAACTGTGATTGTGAAGCTGGAAAAATCAGGCAAAAACATGCAAAGGCAGGCCAACTATAGTTATTCTTCTCCTCTGCCTCAAAACAGATAAATATGAACAGTAGTTTGACTTTTGAGTTAATGTTGTCACCAATATGGTGTTCACAAAAACCAGAAGCAAATTTGACTTGATGAGATTAAAATAAAATAAAAGCTGAATTCAGATATTTTATTTGATTTAAGCCTAAATCAATTTTTTTTATTTCTTTCTTTTCTTGTCTGCTCAATCTAAAGATATTCTTTCATAACAAAAGAATTGAGACTTTAACCCCCCCCCCCCCCCCCACAAAAGAAAAAGGTCAAATTCTACATTACATAATTTATTTTTAGATTAATATGTCCATTATACTCAAATTTTATAATAGTCAAATAAATGTCCTATGCCTATGGACATAACTGCATAATATTTTTTTTAAATAAAGAATATCAATCATTTAATTACATTTTATTGTCAAAATCTTCAACATTTAACGTGCAACATCAATATTGTAGCTAATTATAATTCAATGCTTAGATGAAATAAAATTATTTTTGCTGTGGGAACTTTACACACCAAATATTTTCATAAATCCAAAATGATTCAAATCACATTGTTAATATCCATATAATTAGAAAACTTTACATAATTCTAAAAGTGAGACAACAATTGGCACAAGTCTCAAAATGACTGCTCATTCCATCATTCTTAGGAAATAGTCACCTCACCCCAAGCATTACTATGCACTGACAGTTACAAACAGCTTCCATTTTCCTTCTTAGCTAAGAGAGGAAAACTCGTTTTTCACTACTACTAAGAAATACAATACATTATAGCAAGACAATGGCATACTGGCAAGACAAAAATGGCTGCATAACCTGGCTTCCGTTCTATTTAACTTGTAAACATAGGCTTGGGTCTATAAATGTCGAAACGCCTTAAAAAAAAAAAGCAGAATGTGTACATAGCAGAGCAGTATCAGAACTCTCTTGTGACATAATGGCATAACCCAACATCATGATTTTAAGCCAAAATGGGTAGAAATTGTTTGAGCATTGCATGTCCATAATGAAGCTTCTTTCCCATCAAAATTAGCTGAAGAAGATGCACAAGAGCCTGGTGGGAGAATGTGGACATAGCATTAATGGCGTAGAACCAAAGGAAAAATCTGAAATTCTTTTTATTCGATGTTAATAATTAAAAAGGTGAAAAAACCAATGACTAGGCAGTCCTATATGTAGGCATAGAGAAATTCTTAGGTAACTGTGCTATAAGCCATTGAAAACTCACTGAAGTAAGGGTTGTAGGTGGCGGAGTCTACGCACTCACTTTGGTGAATTTCTATTGGCTCTTTGCACTACCTGGCTATGCAATGAGTGTACTTAAGAATTTCTCTAGAGGCATATAAGCTGTAGGAGTTCAACACAGTCAAACACCGGAAAGAAAGATAATGGTTATCAAGGAAAGTACTAATAGAAAATCCTAATTACCAAATTAAAAACTCTAATTAAGTATTCAAATCAAGACAACTAATAAAAAAGCATCCGCTTCAATGGATAATATTAATGTTTATATGAGTGATCCTCAGCTAGCAAATAGAAGCATGGGATCAAAGTCAAACTTTTAAAGAATAGACCTGACAATGACACTTCCATGACAGATGAAGTTAGGGCAAAAGGAGGGGAAAAACAGCTACGATGATGCATGAGAGCCTGGCGGAGAAGGGGGACATAACATCAATGGTGTAGAACCAAAGGAAGAAGTAAAGGAAAAATCTGAAAATTTATTTAATCAATGTTAACAATGAAAAAGGTAATAAACCAATGACTTACAATATATAGGCACCTAGGCTGCAAGAGTCTAATACGACTAAACGCCCAAACAAACAATGTAAATGGTTATTGAGGATATGGATAACTAATGTCCAAACAATGCAAAATAGAAGTACTCTAGAGAAAATCCTAATTCCAAAATTAAAAACCATAATTAAGAAATCAACCCAAGACAACTAATTAAAAAAACCATCCACATCAATCAATATTAATGTTTATAACTAAAATAAGCATGGCATCAATCAATATTAATGCTTAGGGCCAAAAGAAGCACGGCATAAAAGTCAAATTTCAGAAGAAAAGACCAAACAATGAGACTCCAATAACAGATGAAGTCCAGGGAATAAGATGGGGAAGGGGGTCAGGCCATTGGCAATGCTCGAGGCCTGTAGCCAAACCCATTATTGGTAGAAAAGCAAGCATATTAATATGCTTTTTAGTGTAACCCACTTCTAACATGTTCATATGTTCATCCATGACAGGTTTGATATACTAATCTACAGTTATATAACGGCCTAAAAACTACCCAATCAGCTGCGCAAACTGCCTAGAAACTACAAAAAACAGTTACATAATTGTAGACTTATTATATATCAATTTTTTGTACATTGGATTTACCTAAGAATTTCTACCAAAAATTTTCAGAGATCACATATTCAGATCTCCACCAGAACCACTGAAGACAAAGAAGAAGAAATAGAAACCAAACAAAAATGGTAATAAACTAAATTGCTGATCCACTTATTAAAACCAGTATACATCAGATATTGCAGCTATCAGAAACTGTACAATGGGTTTCTTTAAAAAAGTGAAGAAGAAATGGTCAACTAAAAGAAGTAAAGTGCCTTATTAAGAAAGAGTATGATGGATGGATGCAAAAAACCTTTGATTGAGGCAAGCCTTGTGGCCTTATGTGTAAATCCTAATATGTAAATACCCAATCACATCTTTAGAACACAGTTGACACTCAAAAAGGAGGTTCATTAATATTATATGAAACTAAGTTGGTATAAACAGTTTCGCCATGAGGGAATACAATGCAATTAGATTAAAGATAATTAGTCTCCTCAACTAGTTGAATTTGTGTCTATTTGCTAAAATAGAATGTCAGCCTAACCAGTATATAAAATATTTCCAATTTTCAGCAGAGTACAGTATTAAGAGGAACAAACACTGTGGTTATACTAAGTTGTTCCCTATCTTCAGCTACATCAAATAAGGTTTTTATATATGATTACAGTCAATTTCTAGATCAAGAATATATAGATACTGTCCAGAACAAGGGTTCCCCGTGAGGACATTTTCTTTAGAAGCTGCATTTTTTACCACTCTTTTTTCTTCACTATGCAAGCAAACTCTATTCTTTTCTTCCTTTTCCACTACAGCCACACCTTAATGTATTATGCCATCCAAAGAAAAATTCAGATTACCCCGTTTGAACATTAAACTAATGCATATGAAAAATTTTCACTCCAAAACTGTGGCTTTTTCCCCTATCATAACTGAAAACATAATTTAACAAAGGAATAAGTGAGTTTTGCATGTCGATAAGAGTTTAGGACTCAGTTCAAATCACTGAGATCAAGCGAGGCATGAAGGGGCAGACTGAAATTCTGTTATTAGAGGATAAATCTGAACAAATGACATCATACAATATCGTAAAAATATTGGTTTTAGTCAATTTGACTAGGCTTCCATGTTAGCAACAAGCAATTGCAATTGAAATCACAAATAAGAATTCTAGAGAAAAACCATCACCTGACAGTGTGGAGCTTTATTGATTAAGACATGAGAATTCTAGAGAACAAATATTTAATCCAATGTAATCATTCTGACTCTCAAGAATCTGAGTAAGGCTCCAATTGGCACCATCATTTCTGTTTGTACATATATACATGTTAACTTCTACATTCAGCTCCAATTGTTTGATGTTATAATTTCAATAAAAGCTCATCTCACATCTGATTTCCTTCAACACTCAATCTGTATCTATCCTGTTTGTTCATATAAAGTCCAAGTTGTCCAGTAATTACTCTGTTTACTTTATCTGCAGCAGCTTTTTCATATCCTTTTTTCAAAATAGAAATATAATCAATATTTATATATTACTACCTCCGGTTTCATATATAAGAGACTTTTAATTTGGTCTAAAATATAAGAAATAAATTACTAATGTTTGATATATTAATTATAATATTCTAATCATACCCTTTATTAAATGAGTTTTTCAAATTATAAGTAGTAAATATCATTAATTTCAAAGAGAAAGTACACACATTAAATAGGGGTATTCTTAAAAAATAATTTTTATTTGGGGCAAAATTAAGAAGATTAATTGCTTTTAACCAACTTTATTAATCTTTGTGAGTTAGTTATTTGGTTTTTATATATGAGATCGGAAGTAATATTTGTTAGTTACTTTTAGTGCATATGATGCCAATGTTACTGCAAAGTCCACCTTCCCTCTCCTCCAAAATGAAGTACCTTGGTTCTCACTTCTCATATAAAACCCAGAGAATATGTAAAAGGCATCCAATAGCAACACATCTATTTTATGTAACAAATCAATTAATAAATATATCAGCTCCATCATGAGTGTCAGGAAAAACCTTTTACAAATTGTAATTACAAAAGATAAAAAAGGTTGCATAAGAAACAGCTAATAATATGGGGGGAAAATGGAATATTACAAGAATCAAGGTTTTGAACCTGATGCAGTCAGTTCCAGAGAAGCAAATGCATCAATTCATGTCAGCCCGAACCATATCTGCAACCAACATAACTCAGCCGGGGTCTCCCTTTGGCTTTGCTTGACAAGATTGACTGGTTCAAAATGAATAAACTCTGCAGCATGTACATGGCCTTTCACGTATTCAAACTAGTCTGGCTAAAAAAGTCTGTGCTGTAATCTTGACTACCAAATGCCATCCTTCGAAACAATCTTATTTCTGCAGATTGCTGCGCAGAGTCAAATGCCTCACTTTCCCCTGGTCTCATTCCATTGGTTAAATCTGAAGTTGCTAAGCTATCAAAAGCTCTAACAACCTGAGAAACACAAGAATTTAAGAAAGATGATCCAGTGATGTTATTTTTGTTTCTTTATTATGCTCTTTTAATAAAAATCCCCTTGAATTTATGTTAATAGTCATTGACTTGTTTGAAAGATTTTTTTTGCTGATTTTCTATCAATGAAATTTATTACCTGTCCCATTCGAGGTCTCTTGGCAGCTGAATGTCGCACACAAGCAGCAGCTATTTCAATCATGCGAAACATCTCACTTTCAACATAGTTCCTTTCAAGCCTAGGATCTGTTAAACCTTCAAATTCCTCATTATCAATTGCATGACTTAGCAGAGGTCGAGCCTGAAAAATAAGGTGACATCCTTAATCAGGAAAAGCTGATCAGATAAGATATAACACTGTTATGGTAAAGATGTTGACTTTTCCAAGTCTTTACAGCTGAAACAATCCCATCTGGCTCTTCAACTTTATATGGTTTTATATTCTTCTTGTGCATGCATGCAAAATTTATTTATTTATACACACTGACTGATTATCAGCCAATTTTTCCCCCTTCCACCAGTAAAATATAATAGCAAAGCTTTTATATTTGCTACCCTCCTATCACCTCTTTCTTCGTAAGGTTTGAAGTTAAAGGACAATACACTCAGGGTCTGTTTGGTTGGAGGAGGGAATGGGGAAGGGAATATAAAATATGGGTAGGTGGGGGTAGGTAAAATAGAAAATGACTTTTTTGCCCTTACTTTTAAAAAGGTGATTTGATAGTTAAAATGATGATTTGATAGATAGAATAAAAAATATAAAGGTATAATAGATATTGTACAACCAATGTAAAGGGAATGCGATCGCGTTGAGGCAAACCAAACGGAGCATAAATATCTTGTTAAAATCAAGCACCCTTAATGCTTAAGATACAGAGACATGGATTAAACTATGTATACTAGCCCTAAGACCAGAACATTAAACTCTTGATGAGAAAATAAGAAAAACACTAAGGAAATTTCTTGTGTCTCAAATAATATCAGTACTTGATCATCATAAATTGTAAATTTGGATCTAAACAATAGCTAAGAACACGCTGATAATGACATATGGACAAGAAAAGATGAACAAAACAAGGTGAAGGAAGAAAAAGTGGTTTGCATGCTATTCCCAAGATTTAGGACCCCACACAATATGGCATGGGCTCACATAAGGAACTTCGATCCTTTAAGAGTATCCTTGTGTTCCTAGACAATTTTTAGATACTTTTAAGGTTAATTATCAAAAAAAGTGTTACAATACCAAATTAATGAGATTATAGGATATTCAAAATCCACTGCCAGAAATTAAAGACATCCTCTTAGAATAAGCCAACAAAAGGGAAATAACTTTTTTCCTAGGGGATACCAACAGATATTTGAGAATTTTACACTTGGATAGTTGGATATATAATGTGTCATTCAGGAATCAAATCCATCAGTTAGATAAATACGGCAAAAGTTGAAGAACTGTGCAACTATGGTTCTAATAGAAGTTCACAAAATCTTGAACATTTTCATCCTTCTATTCAAAACTGACTACGATAAAAAGAAGAGACTTGGTAAAGAGAGCAAAACCAGAAAAAAAAAAAAAAGAAATGAATTAACTGCTTCCTACCACTACAGCAGCAAAAGATTGCAACAGTAGTAGAAGTGAGATCATAACAAGACTGGAATCTATGTTTACCCATTCAACTAGACTCTCATCCCCCAAGGGTTGAGATGCATCTACTGGCTTCCGTCCAGTAATGAGCTCCAGAAGCACGACCCCAAAAGAATACACATCAGACTTCTCAGTCAATTTTCCACTTGATGCATATTCAGGTGCAACATATCTTTAAAAGGAAAAAAAAAATGGACTTGTTAATATAGCTTTTTCAAACAAGAAGAAACGTAATATCAGTGCAATAGTTAAAAATGAGTGACCCACTCCCACTCCCAAAATGAAAAACAATCCCAGAAAGTGAAGTTAGTAGACAAATTAAAGATTACCCACCCAAATGTTCCCATGACACGAGTGGTTATATGTGTATTTGCATCAAGGGCTAATTTGGCAAGCCCAAAGTCTGAGACCTGCAACATGAAAAGTAGGAATACTAAGATCAAAATAGTAACTAGACAAATAATATCAAACTCCGAGAGAGTAAGAACAGAACAAACTTGAGCATCAAAGTTGTAATCTAAAAGAATGTTTGATGACTTGATATCCCTGTGAATAATCCGAGGATTGCCTGAAATGTGCATAACAATCAACAGCATAAATAGCTAGCTGTAGTTGATAACAGTATATTTTTTCAAAGATGCAAGACAAAAAAGTAGATTTTGGTTAAAATGGTTTAAAAGAGTTCCATACATAATTCTGTTGCCCCTCTCCCCCCCTTTCTTTCTTTTTAAGTAGCAGAAAGAAAGCATAAATGCTAATTTAGTCAATATTCTTCAATGAACATATTAGAGAAATAGAATAGATTAAAGAGTCAATAATTAGAGACTTTCCTTTTTCTGGTAATGCATGTAAAAGGAGGATATATTACTATCCGTTGCTCCATAAATTCGTCATAGTAAGCTTGGATTTATTCATCCATTACTGCAAATTCCATTATATTTTCTAATGTATATCACATATCCACTACAGATACGGTAGGAATCACAGTCGAATGCTCCATTGATCATTCGTCCAAAATTTTACTGGGAGAATATCTGATTTAATAAATGCAGCCAGAGATTTTCTAACACTTGAATGGCATTCACATATTTGTTTGGAAGAGCACGTGCATGAAGGCCAATCTAAAATAATAGGGACTAGGGATTGGTAATTACAGTCTTCATGGAGATAAGCAATTCCTCGAGCTGCACCAGCAGCAATTTTCACACGTTTTTCCCAGCTAAGTACTGGCCTACCTTCCCCTGCAATTTTCAATAACACATGTCAAAGTTGATCATAACATCATGAGTCAGCCTTTACAACTCATTAGTAGCGTTACCATGAAGATGATAATAGAGGGTATTGTTGGGGACATAGTCATAGACAAGCAGCCTTCTGCTATCTAAAATGCAGTATCCCACCAAAGAGACTAAATGGCGATGATGAATGCGACTAATAATCTCCACTTCAGCTTTGAATTCTCTCTCGCCCTGACCTCCACCAATTTTCAGTTGTTTGACTGCTATCTCTCTCCCATCGGGTAGGTATCCTTTATATACAGAACCAAATCCACCCTCACCCAAAAGATTTTGAGGTGAAAAACCATTTGTGGCCTTGACTAGTTCTTCATATGTGAACCATGACCTTGAGTTGCCTAGTCCACCAGGCTCAGATGGTGTGTACACAGAGTCACTACCTGAACCGCTTTGCACAAGAGGAGCTGAAGAATGTGTCTTAAAAAAGGATGAATCTGGACAAAATAACAAAGTAGAATTAATTTAATGGCTTACAGCGAGCAAAGGTTTTATTTTAGATATTCTGATTCAACATGCCTAATAATTCTAGTATATGATAAACCAAAAAAATTAAGAGGGCTTTGTCATATTAAATTTCCAAAGCACCAAACTACCAAATTAAAAAGGACCAGCTAAAGGAAAGATGGGAAGAGCCACAAGGACAACATATTAAAGAAATAATAATGTTTACAAGTTTACCTGACTCGGGTAGTGAACCAGAAGTGGATGGCATGACATAACCACCATTCCCAGGCCTCCGTTTCTTTTGCCTCCTCATGCACCAGATAACAATTCCAATTAAGGTAAGTAATAGAATCCCCCCCGCTACACCAATAGCCACTGCACGACCAGTACTGATGCCACCATTATCACTGGCGTTTGAACTTTCTGCTCCGGAGGGAGTTTGAGAAGCTGGTGGTGAAAAAATTGAGGGCGGAGGCGGAGCCAATCGAATTATGGGGGGCGGCGGAGGAGATAACTTCGGTGTAGAATTTGAGGGAGATGGATTTGGTTGAGAACTAGGTGGAGTAGGAGGACTTATCCTAGGGGGAGGAGGTGCGCTGCTTGGAGGTTTAGATGGTGGAGGAGGAGGCGAATTTTTAGGAGGTGTTGATGCTGGCGGCGGAGGAGATGACCCTCGAGGCGGTACAGCCACCGGCGGAGGTGGTGAAGTCTTCGGTGGTGGCACAGATGATTGCGGTGGAGATGAATTTCCAGGGGGTGGCACAGCTGCTGAAGGAGGGGGTGAATTTTCCGGGGGGCTTGATGCCGGCGGTGGAGGTGAGTTTTTTGGAGGGTTTGAGAATGGTGTAGGCGGCGGAGGTGAGCTCTTTGGGGGGTCTGACGATGATGTAGGCGGCGAAGGCACCGGAGACGGGTTAGATGGCGGTGGTGCGGATGAATTTGCTGGCGGAGGAGAACTCACAGGTGGAGCCGGTGATTGTGGTGTTGGTGGTGGGGATGACAGTACAGGAGAAGAAGGCGGGGGAGCATCAGACGGAGGTGGCGGTTGTGATGTGGGTGCAACTGATTTTGGAGGAGGAGGAGGAGGAGGATGAGCTAAAGAAGGTGACAACGGGGGTGGAGTTCCAGATGGAGAGGAAGGTGATGCCCGAGGTGGCTGTGATGGCGGAGGCGACATCACAGCGGGAGGAGGTGCTGATGGAGGCGTCGGAGGTGGAGACTGTGACGGTGGGCTTGAAGATGTTGGAGGTGCTGATCGCGGCGAAGTTGAACTGCCTAATGGGGGTGAAGAGGGTTGTGGCGGCGGAGTGGTGGTGGACGGCGGTGGACTACTATTGGACGAGGGGGTTCGTGGAGGTGGTGTGGCGTTAACCGCCGCCGGAGACGGTGACGCCACCGACATCGTCAGCAATAATAATACCCAACAATGGCGTTCTTTCTTGAAACTCTTACATCACTTTCGCATCTCGCACAAACCAAAGTTGAAAATTTCAGAGATTAAATTCTGTTGCAAAATTTAGGTCTCAAGCGAAACCGAAGTTGAAAACCTCAGATGAAGATGAAAGCTGCTTCTACCAAACTCTACCAACTGAAACCAATGTCTGAACTCCCACTGCAAGCTATATCAATATTTCACAGTGACCGAAACGTTTCACTGAACTCGCTTTAGACCAAAACCCAGATCACAAAACGCGTTTTTAAGCAAAACCCAGATGAAAAATCACCTTGAAATCAAGATTCGATCGTCATCAAGAACAATCAAGGGAACTCAAATTTTTCAATGGAAATCTATTAACTTCAATCCGTAGAATCTGAGTGAATTCTAGTAATGTCCAAGTATGCAGATATCATCGACTTCCAAAATCTTAATCTAAGTATGTGACAGCAACCAAATGCATCAAAATACCAAATTGACTCGACAGAGGACCCGATGTGATCAAACTTCAAACATCAAATAATATCAAATATTTGAATAATTATCGTTCTCCCTCTTCTTCAACGAATTTCCTGAATTCTTTTTCCCAATCTTTCATCAATGAAAATTTCTTTCTATGACTCTGTTTTGAGTGGGTCTCTCTCTGTCCACAAGCTAAAACTCAGGACTCTAGGACGAACACGGATTGTGGGGTCGCAAATCTGCAAGCCATGTGAAAGCGACTAGAAATTCCGTTTTATACCATTCTGAACGGTGGAATAAAGTAAGCTTTGCATCATTTTCAGATCATTACCGCAAAATATTAAAATTTGAACAATTCCAATCAATATTTATGGCTCAGTCTCTCTTCTGTCCTGCCATAACGTCAATTGAATTTTATTCAAACTTTGAAATTAAATCATAATTTTATCATTTAATAAAAAAAGTATTACGCAACGTAATGGCGCCGCTGAATTGTCAGCGCTATCCATCGTATAACTGGGGAAAATTGCATTTTGAGTTAGAAAATATGTGTTGTTAAAAATCTTATATTTTAAAATTAATTTAGAAGATCAAATAACTTGATATTTTAAGTGTTATGATAGCAACCAATAATTCTTGAAAATTTCAGTGGCAACCATCTCATATTATAACTAACAAGAGCTCTAGTTGATAAGAATTTTATCAGCAATTCTATTACTTATTAATAACTTTGTTAACTCTAGGTGTATTTTGAAATTTAAAATATTAAGTTCTTTAGTCCTTTGAAAGAAGTTTGAAATATAAGATCTTTTAAAATAAATATTTTTAATTTATAGTTTTGAAATATAATTTTTTTCATAAATATCAAAGTTCATATCAAGCAATAAAATAACATTATTAATAGTAAAAACCAGCAAAACGGTGATTTAGTGATAGAAGCTGACATATAATTTGCAGTGAAGTGTGCTGTTACATTTTCAAAGTTTGATTCTGCTATTTTTTATTAAAAAAATTTTGACAATTTTTTGAAATTAAACGTGTTGTTAAAAATGTAAATTAGTATTTTGGTCAAATAAAAATGTGAGTTAGTTAAATAAGTACAAATTGACCTAAAAAATTACTTGATGGCAATACTAATAATAATAGGTTTTTCTTGTTTCAATCAGAGTAATATCATTCCTCTTGATTATGCGTTAGAACAATTTAGTCATTTTAGTGTTAATTAAAGTAAAATTATTTCTCTGATTTTATTGAAAGAGGGAATAAATTATTTTAATAAATAAATTAGAGGATGACATTGTTGTAATAAAAATTAGAGAAATTAAATTTCTTCCTTAATTAAATTAGAAAAACTAAAGATACAATTAAGCCAAAATAATAATAACAACTAGCCGCAAAGTTTCTATTTTTTGGCATTTCTGGTCAAGGTTCATTAAGGAAAACAAAAGAAATATATTAAAAACAAAAAAATCCCAAAACCCCCAAATTTTGTGTTCAAACTTGATGCAATATGTGAATCAATAATTTATTTCCGTAAAAGTTGATTGATGTTACAAACAATAGTATAAAATTGAGTAATTAATATTAAGGCCATTGAAAGATACCATAAGCAATTAGGCATAGTTAATGCAATTTGTCACTACTAATGACGTTTTGGTTGAAACCTTGTATCTTCTGAATTTTTTTTTTTGTGAACAAAATTAAATTTAATCATGAGCTTGAAAGTTTGTTTAGCCCCCGATAAACCCAACCTAAAAGGATAGATATGAATTTGAAAAATAAAACTTGATTAAAAAATAGGTTCATTTCATTAAAAATGTTAGAATCAAGCTTTTTTCAAAACTCAACCTAGCCCCAATGTCTAAATAAATTTTTTTAATATATTAATTATAATATTAAAAAATTTTAAATCTAAAATGTTTCATGTATTAATTTTTTTTTTATATTTTGTATCATCATTTATATTTACTTACACTTGAGTGTTTTTACTTTTAATTTAAGAAAAAATCATCCACTTTTATTTTTTAACTCAATATAAGTTTTCAAAAGATTGTATTAGTGTGAAGTTCATGAATTACTTATATAATTTTTAATTTGTAGATTTTTATTCCCTAAACTGTTATTCTTAACTTAGTTTTCAATTTCTTCATTCTTTTATATTAAAATCTAAGGGTGCATTGTGAGAATGAGACTAACAAAATATTTTTGTGTTTAAGTAGAATATTATAGATTCTTAGCAATCATTAAAAAAAAAGATAGATATAAAAATTAGAAAATAGATGGTATTATCCAAATTCAAAATGTCTTTGTGCAAAAAAAAAGGGTTGGTCAAGCTGGGTTGGCTTTTTTTTTCTTTTCTTTTTCGGATTGGTTTTGAGCCAGTATCTACAACTAAAATTTTTTAAAAACTTAACTCATTTTTAAATGAAATCGACAGATGATCAAGCCTACACAAAATCTATCTTAGTTTAAAGCTTCCTTTTTTAATGCTTTTAAAGCTAATATAATGATAGACTAAGTTTATTATTAATATTTTAAAGTGCATTTAATATGCAAAATAGGAAAAAATACTTTACAGCAAGAAAAAAAAAGTGATTTTGAGGATAAAAATAATTTTTATCTTTTTATTTAAAGAAACAAAAATAAGCAGATATTTTTAAATAACAATTATAATAATATAATAAATATTATACATAATTAATAATAAGTATAAAGATAAATAGATACTATTGAGTAATAATTATAATAATATAACAGGTATTATGCGTAATTAATAAAAAAGATTGCCTTTCCAAAAGATGTAAGCAATCCGGCTGTTAGGTGAACAAGGTGGGGAATGAAAACTTTAAAATAGGCATGCATGAGCTTAGGAACAAAAGACAAACTCAGAGCATACGGCGGAATAGAGCAATTTCACACCATTTTTATAAGGGCAGAAAATAATATAAAACAGGGAAAGGGGGAGAATATGCATCTTTACTCTGAATAGCTTATTATGGGTATTACAGCAGCACACAGAAACATGTTTATTAGTGGTTTTAATAGTTCATAAGCTTGAGATTTGCTTGATGAATAAAAATGATTGTGATTATAGTGAAGTCATTCTATTGAACATATTAATTACCATTTTTATTTATTTTGAATTTTAAAACTATTTTGGTAGATAAAGGCAAAAATAATAGTTTATAAAAACAAATTTGATGTTATTAATTTGGATGGACTCAGCCTCATAGGCTGGCAGATCATGTGAATGTTGATGGTCCTCTAGTGGTCTTCATATATCACCAAGCTGTTAAACAAAGAATATATATAATAAAGAAGATGAAAGTTGTCCCTATTATGTTTGTTGTAGGATATATGCCAAATCACCCATATAATTTATATCAAGCACATTGAAATTGAGGAACAGAAATTTCTAATTTTTTTTTTGAAGAATTTTATGTAGTTTACAAGGAAGAAAACTGAAGGGAGTAGGGAAAAGTTTTTAGTTAGTTAGTTAGTTATTATGATTATTATTATTTAGTTATTTTCTATTTTGTAATTAGTTTTTATTTATTATGAAGAGTCAATTATTTTCCAAAGAGTTGTATATATAGTTGTAGAGCTATATCTGTTTGAAAATTAAATTTTAAATCAAATTAAAAAATTAAGAACTGAAATTAATGTAAGCCATTGGATTTGTTTTAATCCAATGCACACACATACATAATTTAGTTTTTTTTTTTTAACTAGTTATTCTAAACAATTCTCTACTTAGTTTGAATAACTAAGTGTTTTCTCTAATACATAAGACTATGTATAAAAATAGATACTTTTCGACTTAAACCTACTTTTAGTGTAAGTATTTCAAAATCTTAACAAATTGATGGTTGGATGAAGCATTGAACTACAAATCTTAATTTAGTACTTGAAATACTAACTCATAATCTTGTATAATGTCAAAGAAGTTCATAGATAATTATATGGCCATGTGTTTTACCTTAGGCTTTTCTTAATCAACCCTAAATTCTTGCAAAGAGCGGCACTACTTCTTATGTTTACATAGATGGAATTCCCTTGAACTTTAATCTTTTTAGGCTTTCTTGAATCCATTAAGAGTTTTATCCATTAAACCTTTAAATTAAATTTGTTGGTCTAGATAAAGGTTGGATTCCTTTGTTGGTAACTCTAGTTGAAGGATTCTAGTATCATTTCCTTCACAATTTCTTTCAAGAGTCTTTTTGTAAGCACATCTACCAAGTTATTAATTGATCTTAAATGTTGTATTATGATTATACTATCATATATCACTAATATATATATTTCAAGCTCTTATGCTTAGATGTTTGTTGGAATTTACAATACATTGTATATTACTTCACAGATACTACAAATAAATGATTAGCTTTGGTTGCAACCCTAAGTCTTTACTTATTCTTTAATCATTTTTCTCTTTGTCCATTGTTTTACATACTATTAACTCATTTTATTGTGGAATGAGTTATATGAGACTTTTTATCTAGGAGTGAAATTGTCCTTTGAACATGGATTAACACAAAACAAAATATAGACTAATCAATTTTGTATACACTAATTTATCCAACTAGTTAAAAGTTTATCTATTAGGATTACATGAAAATATCTAAATTTCAATCCCCAATTCATATTTCTTTTAACAAATCTTAGGACAATATTTAACTTTTGAGAACTAGTACTTGTATCATTCCTTTTATCTTGTAGTATTTAAATTATGAAATATATTTACTTTAATATAATTTAAGAATGTTAACACCACAAGAATCCAATGACACCATAGAATCAATCTAACAATTGATCTATCATTGTTTGATTTATCTTCTTGAAATACCATAAGGGGTAATTTCTTTTAAAACCAGGTTATTAAAATTGTTAACCTTTTAATAACTTAAAAGATAAATCCTTGCTAAGTCTTCTACTTTAAATTGAAAGTATCAATCTCACAAAAATTTCTATTCTATTTATAATAACAGATCTCTCCTAATTTACTTACACCAATTCATTTGTCTTAAGAAATAGCTATTCATGATATCTAAGTATAAACATAAGTAAATAAATTTATATTTTATCCAACGTCATTTCATATACTTGACTAGACAAATTAGACATGAACAAATCTAGTTTACTATATATATATATATATATATATATATATATATATCTCTCTCTCTCTCTCTCTCTCTCACACACACACACACACACACACACACACACACACACACACACAATAGATATGATCATATTTATAACAAACTTGCAATTATGAAATTCACAAACAACATATTTAACCAAATCATAAGCATACATGCATATATAACAATTTTAATTAAAATTAGTAAAATTTTAAACGTTAGACTTATCATTGAATCAAGATAAGAAGGGTTTACTGTTGAATAATTTAATTATGGTTGAATTGAGTTTAAGTTATTTTTTAATATATATATGTATATAAAGTATAAATATATATACTATTTAACAATTAAATTAATACATATATTGCAAAATAATATTTAAAATACATATAAATATTTAAAATATAAAAATTAGTTTAAGCATTCTTATATATGACAATAAATCTTTATAAAATGGGTTTGATAGAATTTAATAAATATCACAAAACTTACATCACAAAATACAATAACTTTGATTTAGAAAAAAAGAATCAAAAATTAATTTTTGACTAGTTCAACATTAAGCCATTTGATTTTTGTATTTTTTAAATCAATTTTTTACCCAGCTGGTTTTAAGAGTCAACCACATCGAAACCAAAGTTGATTCATTGATTTTTCATTTTGATCAAGTAGTTTGGCTTAATTTTCTATAAAAATTAGAATTTTACATGATAATTATTAACTATTATAGTGAACATTAAAAATGTGCATGATACTCATCAATTTAAGAAAATACATATATACCATCTTTTAAGCCTATATAAAACTTATCTAATTCTTTATGTATGACAAAATTAGATCAAGCTGTGGGGCGTTGCAGACACATGCAGGACATGAGACGTGAGTTTATGGAGCAATCTACAATTGCATGACAGAACCCACGTTTGCACATCTGAACGTGACTTGCAATTTCTCCATTATGGTCCGAAAATTAAGGCTTCGTGAGATGACCTCCCACGTCTCAGAACGTGGCATTTTCTTCGGCAAATGATAGAATTGCCGTTGAAAGAGTTTGCCTATAAATACAGGGTCCCTGAGCTCGGTTTTACATTGCTACACACCATCATTCAGTAGAACAAGAGCTTAGAAGCATCCCTGAACTTTCATATGTCAAAATTCTGATCAGAAAACAGAGGATTCAAGCAATGGCGGGAGGTAACATTTCGATCCATTTTTCTTGTTTTGGATATTATAAATGTGTTTCTATATATCCATGAAGTCTTTCAGTTGGTATCAGAGCCAGTTTATACCTCTGTCTTGCTGTGTTTTTGAACTCAAAAACGTTAAAATTTTCGTGAATTTGGAATGATTGATAGAGCCATTTTTCCATCATTTTGATATCAAAAATGGAATCTATACGAAATTTTGATGAAAATGGACTCTTAGATCATCCAAAACGGAGCTCGAAAACTCAAGAAACGACCGGGTTTTCATTTGGGTCTGAAACGGGTCGAAGCCGGGTCGGGTCGACCCGGGTGGAGGTCAAGGACGACCTAAACGACAAGTCGTTTTGAGCATTCAATAAACGACATGTCGTTTTGTCGTTTGCGTCGCTATTATGCGTGGTGTAAACGACATGTCGTTTTGGATTTATTCATAAAATGGCCTCCGTAGGATTTGAACCCCTAACCCTCCGTATGAGGCTCACGAGCCTTAGCTACTGAAGCAACATCTTATTGTTGCTTTATGGAAGCAACATTTAATATATATATACATTTTTAATTTTGTGGCATTTTCATTTATTTCCCTTCTATGATTTATATATATATATATTTATATATATTATCTTTGATATTAAATATATATATATATATAAATAAATAATTTTTTTTTGAACAAAATATTTTTGGCCAATATTTAATTAAAAATTAAAAGTAATTTGTTTTGTTGGCCATTTATTTTGTTTAAAATTATGAAGTACATTTTAATTTTGTCCAAATTTTGGCAAAAATATTATGGACAAAATTAAATTAATTTTGACAATATTTAGTTATTTATTTGTCAAAATAATTGTGAAATTAATTTTATGCTTTAAAATTTACCTAAATCTTGAAATTTAATTAATTTTAGGCAATTTTGGCATGTTTAATTATAATAATTAATTTATGGTGTCATTTAATTTATGCCTAAATTTTAAAAATAATTTTTATTTTTAGGCAATATTTATGGCACATTTAGAGAGAATATTAATTAAATTAATTAGTCATATTTTGTTGATTAATTGATTAATTATTGAAATCCTCATTGTGTATGCTTGTTTATGCATTATGTTAAATTATATTCAAGCATGTAATTTCATTTAGATGTCATGTGAATTGTGTATTTTTAATTTAATTAAAGTTTAGCCACAGCACCTTTTAATTATTTTAAAATTATACATTAAGTGTTATAATCACATAAAGTAAAATGACATCAAATTGTAATTAATTATATTTAATATGATAATTATTATCCTACAGGAATATTATCATATTTCATGTAATTAATTAGGATGGAATAGTAAGTTTTTCTTTTCTTGATTTACCCGTAGGAATTAAGAAAAAAATATAATTTACTAGTTTTATCATTAATATATGAGTCTAATTAAATAAAATTTAACCCACAGGTAATTTTATTTGTTACTAGGCTCATAATTTGAATTGATATGCATTGCATTGGCATGACATATCATTTAAGAATATTTATTTGTCTCAAATTATTAACATAGCATGTAAATTGTGCAGCTTTTCAACCTTTAAATATTTTTAATTTTCAAGTTCCTGAATTAATTGGAGATAACTATAATGTTTGGAAGGAGAAAATACTTCTCCAATTAGGGTGGATGGACGTTGATGATGCAATCAGAAAAGATGAACCTCCTAAACCCACGAATATTAGTAGTACATCAGAAGTAAATGTTTATGAACGTTGGGAGCGATCCAATCGCCTTAGTATGATGTACATTAAGACTAAAATATCAGCTAGTATTCGTGGGTCTATTGGAGAGCATCAAAATGTTCGAAGTTTGCTTAAGGCTATTGATGAACAATTTGAATCTTTGGATAAGGCCTTAACAAGCACCTTAATGACAAAGTTATCATCCATGAAACTTACTGGCATAAGAGGTGTACGAGAACACATCATGAAAATGAGGGATATAGCAGCTCAATTGAAAACACTTGAGGTTGAGATGTCAGATTCTTTTCTTGTGCACTACATCTTGAATTATCTGCCACAACAATATGGACCTTTCAAAATCTCCTACAACACTCATAAAGAGAAGTGGTCAATCAATGAACTTCTAACCATGTGTGTACAAGAAGAAGGAAGGCTCATAGCAGAGATGGGTGAAAGTGTAAATACAGTGACACAAGGAAGGAAGAAAAGAAAGGCTAAGACAAAAGGGAAGGACAAGGTTCCCATCCCTGAGGACATTAAGAAAGAGTCCAAGTGTTTCTTTTGTAAAAAGAAAGGACACATAAAGAAGGACTGTGTCAAATTCAAGGCTTGGTTTCAAAAGAAAGGTAATTCAATTCATATTGTTGTTATGAATCTAATATGGTAGATGCTAGTAGTAACACATGGTGGATTGATTCTGGCTCAACAATTCACATCTCTAATACCTTGCAGGGCTTTCTAAGCCAAAGGAAGCCGGTAGGCAGTGAGCAATATATCTATTCAGAAAATAAGATGGGCTCAACTGTTGAAGCTATAGGAACATGCAGATTAGTCCTTAATTCTGGTTTTATTTTGAATTTGGAGAAGACATTTTATGTACCAAGTTTCTCTAGGAACTTGATTTCAGTTTCCAAACTTGTACCATTGGCATATTGTTTTGAATTTTTAAGTAATGAATTTAAATTATTTTATAAATCTAATTTTATTGGCAATGGTACACTTTGTGATGGTCTATTCCAAATTCAATTACGAAATAATAACCTTTATGACTCAATGCATGTTTCTAATAGTATAGGTATTAAGAGAAATGTTACTAATGAGGATTCCTCTATGTTATGGCACCGTAGGCTTGGTCATATCTCAATAGAGAGAGTGAAAAGATTAGTAAAAGATGGAGTACTCAATATTCTTGACTTTACTGATTTCAACACTTGTATAGACTGCATTAAGGGAAAGCAGACTAACAAGACTAAGAAAAGTGCTAAGAGGAGTTCTAGTATATTAGAAATTATACATACGGATATTTGTAGTCCAGATTTGGACTCTAGTAGTCAGAAATACTTTATCACCTTTATTGATGATTACTCACGATACATGTATCTCTATCTGCTCAATAATAAGAATGAAGCACTGGATGCCTTTAAGATATTTAAGGCAGAAGTAGAGAAACAATGTGGTAAACAAATTAAAATAGTGAGATCTGATAGAGGTGGTGAGTATTATGGTAGATACACTGAAGATGGACAAGTACCAGGTCTATTTGCTAAGTTTCTTCAAGAGCATGGGATTGTTGCCCAATACACCATGCCTGGGTCACCTGACCAGAATGGTGTAGCTGAAAGGAGAAACCGAACATTGTTGGACATGGTGAGGAGCATGCTGATTAGCTCCAAACTTCCTAAATTCTTGTGGACTGAAGCCCTTAAAACAGCAGTGTATATTCTTAATCGAGTTCCTACCAAGGCTGTTGAAAAGACGCCATTTGAGTTATTCAAGGGTTGGAAACTAAGTTTAAGACATATGCGTATTTGGGGATGCCCATCTGAGGTTAGGGTTTACAATCCACAAGAGAAGAAGTTGGACCCTAGGACTATAAGTGGCTACTTTATTGAGTATGCTGAAAAGTCTAAGAGTTATAGATTTTATTGTTCATCTCACAGTACTAGGATTGTGGAATCAAGGAATGCAAAATTTTTTGAGAATGACTTGATCAGTGGGAGTGATCAAACTCAAAACTTAAGTTCTGAAAATGATCAGTCTAATGTTCAAATTCCTACATCAAGTGATAGATTGATTGTAATTCATGCCCCTCAAGTCCAAACAGGCATTGAACAACCAATCATTCAGGATCCACAACCTGTTGACATTGACCAAGTTGATCCAGTTAATGAACAGCCTTTAAGGACTGTTGAACAAATAGTTGAACAACATGCTCCCCAAGAGAATGTTGAGTCAACATTAAGAAGATCAACTAGGATGAGGAAGTTAGCAATTCCTAGTGATTATACTGTGTATCTACAAGAATCTGATTACAATATAGAAGTTGAGAATGACCCTAAAACGTTTTCACAAGCCATCAGTTGCAGAGAATCAAAACTGTGGCACAATGCCATGAAGGAAGAGATGGATTCTATGGCGTCTAATGGGGTTTGGAATCTCGTTGAGTTGCCTAATGGCTCTAAGACTATTGGATGCAAATGGGTCTATAAAACGAAAAGAGACTCATTAGGTAACATCGAGAGATATAAAGCACGACTCGTGGCCAAGGGATTCACTCAAAGGGAAGGAATTGATTACACCGAGACCTTTTCTCCTGTATCTAAGAAAGATTCCCTCCGCATAATAATGGCATTAGTTGCTCATTTTGACTTAGAGTTGTATCAAATGGATGTGAAGACAACATTCCTCAATGGGGAACTAGATGAGGAGGTATATATGAAACAACGTGAAGGATTCCTCTCCAGTGCCGGTGAACATTTGGTGTGCAAGTTAAAGAAATCCATATATGGATTGAAACAGGCCTCCCGCCAATGGTACTTAAAATTTCATGATGTTATCTCCTCATATGGATTTGTGGAAAATGTCATGGACCAATGTATATACCAGAAGGTCAGTGGGAGTAAAATCTGTTTCCTTGTATTGTATGTGGATGACATATTGCTTGCAACCAATGATAAGGGGTTGTTATATGAGGTGAAACAATTTCTCTCTAAGAATTTTGATATGAAGGATATGGGTGAGGCATCTTATGTCATTGGCATTAAGATCCATCGAGATAGAACTCAATGTATTTTGGGTCTGTCACAAGAAACTTATATCAATAAGGTCTTGGAGAGATTTCAGATGAAAGATTGTTCACCAAGTGTAGTACCTATTGTGAAGGGTGACAAGTTCAATTTGAACCAGTGCCCAAAGAATGATTTAGAAAAGGAACAGATGCATAACATTCCATATGCTTCTGCTATTGGAAGCCTTATGTATGCTCAAGTTTGTACAAGACCTGACATTACATTTGTAGTTGGAATGTTAGGCAGATATCAGAGTAATCCAGGTATAGATTATTGGAGAGCTGCAAAGAAAGTAATGAGGTATCTTAAAGGTACTAAGAACTACATGCTGATGTATAGACGGACTGAAAACCTTGAGGTAGTTGGCTACTCAGATTCGGATTTCGCTGGATGCATTGATTCACGGAAATCAACATCAAGTTACATTTTCATGCTAGCCAGCGGAGCCGTATCTTGGAGAAGCGCGAAGCAGACTTTGACTGCTACTTCTACTATGGAGGCAGAGTTCGTTTTTTGTTTTGAGGCAACTTCACATGGTGTTTGGCTTAAAGGCTTTATATCTGGGCTTAGAATTGTCGACACTATCCCTAAGCCATTGAAGATATATTGTGACAACTCAGCTGCTGTTTTTCTGGCTAAGAACAACAAAAGTGGAAGTCGAATTAAACATATCGACATTAAGTACTTAGCCATTCGTGAACGTGTCAAGGAAAATAAAGTTATTATTGAACACATTAGCACTGAGTTGATGATTGCTGATTCTTTAACAAAAGGCATGCCACAAGTAATGTTTAGGGATCATGTATCTAGAATGGGACTTAGTTCCACTTTGTGTTATTGATGTATATACTATATACATATATATCATTTGTAATAAAGCCTTTATTCATTTTAAGTTGTTTTCTCATTTATGCGTATACATTAAGTTTGAGGATAACAACATTAAGAGGACCCAGAATAAGCATATGGCTTATTCATAAAGTTAAGGAAACAAAATGCATTGTGATACATGGAAGGTATTACTCACTTATAGAGGAACTACCGCTATGATTCATGCATTTGTGTTTTTTGTTAAATATTTAAATCCTAAGGAGCCATTATGTATAATGATTTTCGAACCAAGTGGGAGAATGTGGGGCGTTGCAGACACATGCAGGACGTGAGACGTGAGTTCATGGAGCAATTTACAATTGCATGACAGAACCCACGTTTGCACATCTAAACGTGACTTGCAACTTCTCCATTATGGTCAGAAAATTAAGGCTTCGTGAGGTGACCTCCCACGTCTCAGAACGTGGCATTTTCTTCGGCAAATGATGGAATTGCCGTTGAAAGAGTTTGCCTATAAATACAGGGTCCCTGAGCTCGGTTTTACATTGCTACACACCATCATTCAGTAGAACAAGAGCTTAGAAGCATCCCTGGACTTTCATACGTCAAAATTCTGATCAGAAAACAGAGGATTCAAGCAATGGCGAGAGGTAATATTTCGATCTATTTTTCTTATTTTGGATATTATAAATGTGTTTCTATATATCCATGAAGTCTTTCACAAGCAACACTCGATATAGAAATATAATTATAGACCTTTATAACTAAAGAGAATAAAATATAAACTAACATAAAAAATTTTTTATTGATAGTTAATTATCTTGCTTCCTCTTCTCAAAGAATATTCTTAAAAAGTTTATTCTCTATCTTTTATGCATAATTAATTAATACTTTTACAAAATAACCTTTACACTTGAAAGAAATACCCATTAAACAATTATAATTGTAGGCTTGAGAATACAACTACTTCATCAAGTCAACTACTATCACGAAATATTATAACATACTAAAAGATAAGAGATAGCTTAATATTCACAACAATTTGGCATTTGCTTCGTTTAGAAGGAAAAATGTGTACGTGAATTTGTCATGGACCTGAACTAACCATAATTGCAAATACTGGCCTAAGTTATAGTTGTTATTATTGAAGTCAGCGTGTGGTCGTTAAGTCTCACGTCATCCATCATTAGCATCACAAAGGTCATCTTTATTTTATATAAATAAATTATAATTTAAGATTACAAATTAAAATATTTATATTAAAAAATTTTAAAAAATTCTAAGATAAAATAATTAAACTTAAATTATTGAGTTATAATTTTTTTTCATACAATTTAAATTTTTAATTTTAGAGTCCTTTAAAATAATTTTAAAATTTTAAAATTTAATAATATAAATATTTTTAATCTGGATCATGAATTAATAATTTTCTCATTTTTATGAGAAACATCCCATCAAGGAATTGAGATATATATCACATTGATTGGTTGGGATTTTTCATGACCGTTTTAACTCCAAAAATTCTCCGAAACTGACGTCCTCTTCTCTTCGGACGAATAAGGGAACGACCCATGCAGATGTCGGCTGGACCTTCTGTTCCCACCAAACCCGAACCCAAATTTGGCTTGCTCGTGACGAATGATGGAAGAAATCAATGAAATCGTGAAATGCACGTGTTTAAATGTACAATCTTGACCATCCAAATGAGGACAGGCAGAGGAATGCAGATTCCTCGCTTATTTTCATCGTCTACAAAATATTACCCTTTAAGGTTTGTTTAATATATAAAATAAAAATGAAGATAATAGAGAATATAATTAAAAAAATGATTTTTAAGGATGAAATATATTCTTCATATCTTTACTTAAAAAATAATAAAAAATAAATAAAAATTATTGAATAATTATTATAAAAATATAATAAATATTATACATCATTAATGAAAAAAATAATCTTTCTATTACTCGTTGTTATATTTGTTAAGGGTGAATAAAACTAAACCAAATCGATTAGAATTTAAAATTGATAAAGTATAACAAAATGAAAAATCGATTAGGTTAGTTCGATTTAGTTTTAATTTAAAATTAAATTGAATCGAATATTTGAACACCCTAATATTTATTATATAATATATGATTAATTACTTTTTAAGATTTATTCACAACATCTTGAGGTTTATAACTGACAATTTCTAAAACCTCTCCTAGAAAACCTCATCAAAGTTTTAGAGAAAAAATTGAGAGGAAAAGGGTGATATTGTCAGGTAATTTTTATCATTACTTTTTAGTTATTTTTTAATCGATAATTAGCTTTTATTTATAATAGAATTTATACAGGCATAAACCTTTTTTTGAAAACTCAACTCTTCTTTTGAAGAGTTGTATCGATTTGAATCTTAAATTTAAACCAAATTAAAAATATTAAAAACTAAAATTAATGTGAACCATTGAATTTGTTTTAATCCAAAGCCCACACACTTGCGTAACCTAATTTTTTCAAAATAGTTATTCCTAAGACAAGCAAGCAAGCTAAAAGGACTAAAATCCTCCTTGGACATTCTGCTTTACAAATAGCGGCTCACCCCTTGACGGACTAACATTTGTATTTGTGCATGCATCTTCTACTCATTAGATTGTTCATATGGATATGGGTTCTCTAAATTTTAATTTTTGTTTTTAAATTTAACCATCTATTTTTTCATTTTGACTTTTTTATTTTAAAAAAAATAAAATACATGATGAACATAATTTTCAAATTTTCTCAGACAATAGACTATGTGTTCTGATAGAAGTTAAATTTTTACGTTTTTTCAAAATGAAAAAAATAAATAATTGATATTAAAAAATAAAATAAAGTTTAGACAGTATAAATCTATTTTCAAAATCGGCTACTCCCGAATCCATACTCCTTTTATTTACTCTTGGAGTCTTTATATTTTATTTTTTGTTATTTGTTTTGATTAAGTGTATGTTTGGTTTAATTTTTATTTTTTTTAAATCATATTTGGCTAAAAGCAACAAAGAATAACTTTTGCATAAAAACAGTTGTTCAACGTGGTTTTCTCCGTATCCAACGCGAAATCAAATACACGCTAATTCGATTGACGGAGTTCGTGCTAGAGCACTGCTCTCCATACCTGTCTTGCAAGACAGTTCTTTGTTGTACAATAACCAAGAGGCCATACATTAAAATTCATATAACAACTTAAAATTTTTTGAATGTCATCACATTCTAGGAGAGCCCAACTACTGTGCTTTTCGCCTTGCTAAGTTTGGTGCTGGTCGTTCCATGAGTCTCTGTACTTGGGCGGACCCTCCCCTTCGAAATTGTGGTTTCTTTCTTTTTTGATTATATATATTTTTTATATTACATTAAAAGAGTCAAATTCTTAACATTGTCCATACCTCCACTTCACCCTTACCACTTATCACTTAGCTAACCTTAAATGACTATTCTTTTCCGATTACATTACTACAATGTTTGTGCATAAAATTTTAAAAGAGAAAGAGATAAAGAGTGAAAATTTATATATTTTTTGAAATCTACAAGATATGAGTCTATTGGAATTTAAAAAAAAAAAGAATATTCAATGCACATGTTTGGCATTTGAATAAAAAATTGAATAAATTTTTTTTTATGATATTTATTATCTTTTTATAATCATTACTTAATAATATTGATCTCTTTTTATTATTTTTATAAAATAGATATATGAGTCATTTTTTATTTGCAAAATTAATTTGTTAATTTTTGTTTTTATTTCTAATTTTTTATGTGTTAAATAACTAGAGATAATAGGATTATAATATTAGGATAATAATATCTGAAGCAGACAATACGAAGTGGGGTGCAATTTGAAAAAGGAAGAAAGAATAATATTGTCCCACCATGTTTGGCGACCCGTGAGGACCAAATGAAAATTCAAATCACAAATTTCATAATAGTGCCATCATCAGATTTTGATTTAGTGTGCCATTATTGCTTTTCTCCATCTTTGCTTTTGCTTTATGGATATTTTGTTTTATTCTCTTCGTGCTTTTCACTGTCTGTTTACAGTCACAATCAGTCAAGGGCATGGCCGATTACTGATTTATTTATTTATTTTTTATTTTTTAACTTCGGTACTTGAGGGGGTAAATAGCTATACTTTTGTCCAAAGAGAAGTGTCGGTGGAAATGGGAAAAGGAATTCGTTTTAGCAAATTCACCGCACAAAACGCAAAATAAAGGTATTAAGCGCAAGCTTAGCTAAGCACGTTGTATAGAAGCAAAGCTTGAGGCATTAAACCATGGGCCAAAAGCTCATCCAAACACACACTGAGGCATTTGGCCAAACCTCAACGTTCTCACTGCTCATTCACACGCCTCCTATACATGACCGCCGAGTTTGAATTAGAGTTTTTCGTTGTAAATTTTTTTTTTGGGTAAAGAAGAAGAAATATATATATATATATATATATATATATATAAGTTGTGAGATCCATACATTTTTATTTTTATTTTTTAAATATTTAACTCTACACTTGTACTTATCCCTTTATAATTTTATATAAAATCTAGCGTTAGAAAATTTAGAAAGCCCATACTAATATCCAATATTTCGGCCAACAAATTGTGACAGTATTGTAATTTAAGTTCTTTCAGGCTATTTTAAGCTATTGTGAATACTAAATTGCTACTTTTGAGCACAAGAGAAAGTTAAATGATGTATAGAATATCATAGTCCAGAAAAACAACAATAAAAAGGTAGAATATGTGAGAAATGATTGTAGAAGTAAAAGTCAATTAAATCGTAAAGCAAAAAAAAACTAAAAACTTAAATAACATGAGAATTGATATGATGATAAAAGTAGGTTAGTAGATTAATCAAATGAAGTTGGTTCAATTAAATCCTTAACATTATACAAATTAGGACCCTTAATAATAATATTTTAGACTAGACTTTTATAAACTATTTTAAATTCTTGTAATATCTAAACAAATACTTTTAATAAAGTTGAGAGTTTAAAATTTAGTATGGAATAGTGGATTTCTAAAAAGATTAAAAAATGAGTTCAAATGAAAAAATTAAAATGTAGAGATGAAATGTTCATTTTGAAAAAAGTTATAAAACTATAGATTTTTCTATTTAAGGTCACACCCTTCTTCTTTATCCTTCATAACTGACTTTCAGTATCCCATTTTAGCATCTATGGTGGCATGAAGAAAGAATAAGAGAGAAGGAAAAGTAAGGTATAACAGTAAGGTTTTATGCAAAATTTAGCTATGATGTAATTATTAAACTTTTTTTTATTCCTTATGCTCTTTCTCATGGTGGATTTGACTTCTAAAAAAAGTGAAGTTTGTAGCTTTCATCCTGAGCAAAAGAACTTATTTGAGGAAACCAATTATACTAAAGTAGATTCTATCAAGAGAACTTTAAGATAAGGCATAATTTTGCTACAAAAAAATTGTATTCCTTGGGATTTCAATCCTCCATAGTTTTGGCGTAGAGAGAGAGAGAGAGAGAGAGAGAGAGAGAGAGATGAACTTAAGGAAAGTTTGATGAAATCAACGGTTTAGAAGAGTGAGGACTCAGATTAAGTATAAAATGAGTTATAGGTTTCATAAGGTTGTACAAATTTAAAAATGGTCATATGGTTGATCTAGTAAATGTCAAATGACCTAAGAATGATGTGCAAATTATGAAATTAGAATTAGAATCAATGAAATACAACATAGCCACCAAGGGTGCAAAGTGGTAAGATAAAAGTCTAGATAAAATAAACAAGTAGCTTGTTTATATTTTGATGCAGGCCATATTTTATGTTAGAGACTAGTTAAATGAATTAGTTGCTAATTTGTTCAAAAAGAGAAAACTATATGAATAACTAATATGACAAATTTAGAATCATAAATGGCCAAAGCAAACCCACAATGAGTCCAAAAATGTATCTTTACCTATGGAAGTCTTAATGAATGAATTAAGCATGAAACTTGGTAAACATTTAAAGGGCATCTTAAAGTTCCATATGAGGCCTAGTTTGTAATTTTTGGATTAGTATAGAATATTTTATAAATATCAAAATTTGCCCTAGAAATTTTACCCTGTATTAGTTTTGGTCTCTAGATAACTCTAAGTTTTGACTCTTTTCAAGGACCAAATGATCTAGTTCAAACTTGAAATTATTATAGTAGTTAAGACACATGAGGAGGTTTTCCAACAAGTCTTAGTTTGCCTAAATTAAACACTCTTAACCAAAGTTATGAATTTCCAAAAATAGCATTAGAAAATTGTCTTGATAGTAAGAAATTACACAAACTAGCCATTATTTTGCAGTTTTTGGATGATCAAATGAATTCAATTAAATATAAGATTTTTATAGTAAAAAGTACATATTATAAGCTTTCTAAAAAGGTATAATTTGCCTAATTTGGAGGTCTCTAGTCAAGGTTATGTATTTTTAAATGTTAGGCCATAATTTGCGTTATATGAGACAATTAAAGGGTATACGAGCAAGTTAATTTAGATATACATTGATTACTTATTTTTCATACTTAATATGATAATTTAGGCATGTCAAGATCGCTATAATAGTCTTTGGGAAAGAAGATCTAGAAGTGAAAAATTAAGCTAGTAAAGACTAATTAAAAGAGATAAGTGAAAAGAGTAGACAAGGCAAGAGGCAAAGTAAGAGGTTTGGCTTAAATTCTCCATCTTTCAGGTAGCATTTCCCCTTTCTTTGTATACATGTTTGTTGCCTTGAGTGTTTGAATGCTTGTGTGTTATGACATGTTATATGATAATATATTTGTATGTTTGAGCTAATTTGATATAAATGTTTTATTTAGTATGTGTTATAGTATTGATAATACCCAAAGAGGGAATTGAGCATAATAGCTCTTCCTTACGTGAAACTTAATTAATTTATATTTTAAGAGTCGTGGCCATTAATTGATTGAACAGGTATATATATGTTAACCTTAATATTTCATGAGTTGTGTTGTATGTACACTTATGTTTCTTATACTCGAGGTGATTTGATGTATGTATTGAATGTGAAACGTGCTGCTAGGATTCTTCTCATAATCTCACTCCTCTCAATTCCCCATTAACCTATGCTAGGTTAAAAAAAAGTGGAACACTAGAGGAAAACAAAGATGCCTAATGAAGCAGTTAATTAAGATAAGAGAATAGATTATGTTATTTAACTTTATAATGATCTATTCATATTTATAATATGTATAAAAGAAATCTCTAATATGATCGTAATGTATTAAAAAGTTAAGTGTAACTTTGAGTTGTACAATATATTGTATGATTAATATCTAATATGAGTGAACTAGTGTTATATCTCATACTAATCAAGTCAAGTCATGAATTGAATATATCAAATCATGGCATGAGAAGGATATTATGTATGAATGACTATAGTTTTCAGTTTTATGTTAGTAACATATAACATGAGTTTAGTATGATATGATTTATGGAAGTTATAAGTAATATAGTCTAATAGTTCATGTGATGACAAATTTTAGTTTGAGATGATTATGATATGAGTTAAATACATTTAACGTATAGTAGTCCAAATATTATGAGTGGTTATGAATTGTTGAAATTTTATGACTGTAGAAGGTGTTGTTATGTGGCATTAGGTGGCTTGGATCCTCCAATTATAAGAAGATATTTTAGCAAAATTTTCTTCAAATTTATATGTTTTAGTTCTTAGTATTTGCAAGTATTTGTGATAGTAAGTAACCTAGAAAAATCAAGAAAAATTTTTAGAAGTAGGGGAAAATTGTAATATTTGGTATTTTAGTATTGACCTAAATAAAATAGTTAGTATTTTTATATTGAGCTAAGCCCACAAATCAGAGTAGACTAGATGAGGACAAAGTAAAAATCCAATTAGAGAAAAGAAATAGGCTGAAAAGTCGAGTTTTAGACTTAGAAGAGGCAATAATAACGAGTTTAGCAGTGCATTAAAGGTCCATAAAATATGAGAATTTATGTGAGAAATGTATATTCTTCATCATAATATTATAAAAATAAAAGTAGCAAATTAACCAAATGATATTAGTTTGATTAAATCCTTGACTAAGTATAAGTTATAATTCCTTATAGTAATATGTTAAGTCGAACTTTTTTAGATTATTTTAAATTTTTATAACTTTTAAGCAAATATTTTAATAAAAGAAAGAGTCTAAAATATGATATGGAGTAGTTATTTTTTAAAAAGAAAAAAAAAGAATTTATAGTAGCAAAAATTGTTAGAATTAAAATTGGAAGTTAGAATTAAAATTGGAGATTAAGTATTTAGTACGATATCTCCCATCATAATGATTAACAAATCCATTATGATGAGGAAGCTCAATCTCGAGTAAGTAAAAATATTATATCAATATTGCATGGAATGATTCTATGTTCTTGATATGAGAGATAATGGCTATCCAAGTCTCTCACATGTTAGAGATTATAACAATGTATAACAGTTCAAATATTATAAGTGGTCATAAATTGTTGAATTTTTATATCTAAGTGCATGATATTTAATGGTAAAAATTACTATGACATCAACTTGATGTGAATTTTATTTTAAGAATATTCTTTAAATAATTAAATTAAGTTGATAAAAAACAAATAAACTACTTTTTTCTATTTTGAGAGACATTCAAATTATGCATCCATTTTTTTATCATATATATATATATATATATAAACTTCTTTTGAAGTTAAAAAATGATTAAAATACTTTCAAAAATAATATTAAATTTTTTTTAAAATATAACTAGAAAATATATTTCTTAGATTTTTATTTTCATATTATTTATTTTTCTTAAAAATGATAAATTTAATTAATTCTAAACTTAAAGAAGTCTCTATTTTATGTTAGTCAAATAAATGTAAAGTACCTTTTATATTTTATAAGTAGTAAATATAAGTGTATTTTAGTTAAAATAAATGTAATTATAACTTATATTTTGTTGTAAAAGAGAGCAACATAACATATATACATATTTTTTATTTTAGAGCATGGAGGTATAATTTTGTATAATTTAAACATCTTTAATAAAAGGTATAATTTATCTTAAAAAGAAATATCTTCTCACCTTTTTTTACTCTATTTTACTTTTAGTTATTATTGCAAATGTCTTGCTGCACTATCAATTTTATTTTTAATATTTTAAATGTCAAAAGGTGTTTTTATTCTTTTATAACTATAATGATTATAAGTGTTATTGAGTCATATTTCAAATTAAATTTTCTCCACGAATGATTTTAGAGTAAACTTTTCCAATATATATAGTAACTATATATATTGACATCTAAAATGTGTATAAGCATAATTATTTTAAATTGTATTTTATATCATCAGAAAATTATGAGTAATATGTTTTTTTTTTTGTCAAAATTATGACTAATATGTCTAAAGAACTAAATTGAGAGACTTTATTTTTAGAAGATGAAATTGAGAGAAGAGTTATTTTTCATGAACTAAATTAAAAGATTTTAATTTTAAATAACTAAAATGAAAAAAAGATATCTTACAAAAATTAACTTATTAAAGATCATAAAAATATTTGAACAATATTTATTTATTTTTATTTTTAATAAAAGTGTTAATAATTTTAATTATTATGCTAAATATGAAAATTTTAAATATTATAATATCTTAAATCCAGATATCTTAAAATATCATTTTTTATTAATTTAATTTAACATCAATTCTTTAATTTTAAAAATGATCTAACTAGTGTTGAGCCAAAATCTATTAGTAAGGGCTTAGATTTAATTGTAATTTTTTATATTTTTATTATTATATTTTTAATTAAAATATGATAAATATATAATTATTTAATAGTAATATAATAAGTGGATAATTTAATTAAAAAATTATATACTTATCATATTATTATTAAAAATTGTATGCTTATTATTTTAATTAAAAATTTAATAATAAATATATAAAAAATGACATATAATTTTTTTTCTATAAATAAATACTAAAAACTTCTAAACGGGCGCCATTTTGGTTTCTTACATAAAAGTCCAATTACAATTGTGATAACTCAAAGTTACTTGTGAAAGCTGGATGTCCATCATACTCTTGGCGTGTGTTTGAAAAATCGGTGAAAAGTCTAAACCACGTTTACGTTATTCACTTTTATCAAAAGTTACACTTTTTTACTTCTCCCAAAACGCGATTTGGAAGACGACAACATTTTTCCAAACATGTTATGAGAAAGGTTTTGATTGCGGCTGTGTGAAATAAAAAATATCCTAATTCTGTAAAACTATGTTAAATACTAAATTTAATTAGTTTACTTTTAGGAAAAAGTTAATTTTATTTCTCAAGCTATGATCTAATAACAATATCAATATCTAAACTTGAAAACACAATATTTTATTCCCCTGAACCATAATAAAAAAAATTATTAACTATCTTTTATATTTAATATTTAATAGACACATGTCTACGTTTTTTTTTCTTGGTTGCACTGCTTAGAACTAGCAAATCTGAACTCCTGAGATACAAAAAGAAATAAATTACCGCCTTGGCTAGAAAGTCAACTTGTACTATTTATTTTAACAAAAAATAGTTAATCTATACTATCTATTATTTCAAGAAAAACAATTTTTTTTAAAAAAAGTGACATAAGTAGTTTTTCTTCAAACAGATAACAAAAATAAGGTTTGAAAGTCGAGTTCTATTCATCATGTGATTATTAAATATTAGGTTAACAGATGAATAACTGTTTTATTTTTTTAATAATTTAAGACGAAAAGTGTTATATTTTAAAATCTAAGTATTAATATTGTAATTAAATTATAATTTGAGGATAAAATGTGTGTGTATATATTCTATCGTTTGCATGAATTACCATATGTCCCCTTTTGTTTTGCAGTTAAAAAAAAAAGGAAAATAAAAATAAAAATAAAAATAAAAATAAATTATTGTTAGGTTTAAGATAAAACAAAATCTAGATACAATTTTTTAAATATTTACTATCAAATTCTTCAATTAAATTATAATGGGCAGACATATTATACTTTGAAAAAATTAGTAGCTATTAGTATATCTTTGTTTATCCAACAATCTCACTATCATTCTAACCTTAAATGGATTCCCTTTCGTCATAATTACCAGAGATACCAAAATAGAGCAGCTAAAAGAAAAAGGAAAAAGAATCCATTGAATAATCCCATTTGATACATATTTGGTAGAATCGGATAAAAAATTCATTCCTATTCCATAAATACATAAATCGAGAATAATTATTATACTTAATTTATACCAAATTTATTATATCTTTATTATCATTATTTTTAAATTCCAATACTATTTTAAATACAGATGTAAGAATCATTTCCCATCACTTTTTTCATTTTTATATCATTTTTATCTAACCTAACATATAAATGAAATAACATTCTCAATCTTTTATATCATACTAAACATAATTATGCTATTCTATTCGTATTTTTATTCTTTGTTTGTTTACATGCCTAACAATTTAGAGTGCCTAACAGAATGAAAGCACATAATTGCAATATCCATTTCTTCCTTAGAAGACAGAGCACCAAGGCATTTCAAAACATTCCAGAAATTGGTAATAATTTACACTGCATTGAAGACAAGAAAAAAAAAAAAAATTTAAAGAAACTAAAAGCTATATTTAATTTGGTAGAAATAGTGTCAAACTGAAAAGAAATCAAAGAAAGAAAAATCTTAAAAGGCAGTGGAAGGAGAAAAGTACCATCCTAAAATCTAGCCAAAACTCCAAAACTACTTAACCTAAAGTGGCATACCTTTCAAGAGAAAATATCACCTCAGCCTCTTTGCTGATAAAGATTTTCTTCTTGAAATGATCTCAGCTGCCCAACTTTTTCCTATTTGGGTCTGAAATTTCCCTGAACCATTTAAAACATCAAGTGTTTGACAGAAGCTCAATATAAAATACGGTTTAATTGCACCTTTTGTCCCGCTAATTTATTTGAGGAAAAATTAGTTTTTTGATCCTTATACTTTTATTCTATTTTCAATTTGCTTTCTCTTATTCATAAATTTGTAGTTAAATCCTCATAGTTTAAAAAAATTTTAATTTAATCATTATCATTAAACTTCTATTTGTATTTCATTACACTTTGCTAACGTGGTTTACTATATATCATTTTAATACTCTGAATATGTATAATTTAAACTAATTCATCCAAATAACTTGATATATACTGCATCACATGATATATATGTGAGTTAATTTTATTTCATTATTTTTAATTTCTTTTTTTGATTTAAATCATACATATTTTAAGGAGTGATGACCACGTCATCAAAATTGAACAAAAAAACTGTAAAGACCAAATTATAAATTTTTAAATTATAAAGATAAAATTAAAAATTGAGTAAAATTATAAGGATCAAAAGAATAATTTAACCTTTCTTAAACAAAGCTATTTAGTCCATTTAGTTTATTTATAAGAGCAATTTAGTTTTTCTAATGTTAGTTTTAGCAAGATTATCTCTTAATTATCAAATAAAAAATTAGAAATAATAATTAGATAGGTCAATAATAAATTTAATTACGTCACAAAAAATAAATTTTAAATTTGTCTTTAATTGCTCTCTCTCTTTCTCTCTCTCTCTCTCTCTTCCTTTTCAAATGATTAGAGGTGCAATTCTGATCTAATTGAAATTAAGGACTAAATTGCTCTAACCTAAATTAGGAAGACAACATTGATTGGTCTAATTAAAACTAAAATGATTCAATTGTTTTCTTGAGTAAAATAGAGAGACTAAATGTGCAATAAAGCCATAAAAGAAATAAGCACTTTTATGAGAGTCTACCTGCTGTTGAAATGAAAAATTCATCCAGCACCTTCCCATGTTCTGCCACACAGTACAACATAAACTGAGATCCTTGGCATTATGAAGCATATCAGGAAGAAGAGCGTATCATAAGGGTAACCTTGACTTTATGATAATTATTCTTTTTTTCTTTTTTAAATAGAAGAAGAAATTTTATTAGAAAATGCGGAATTTATTACTAGCTTGATGATAAGATATCCTCAAACCAGAATTCACAAGGAAAACTCACCACCCCCCCCCCCCCCCGGGTCCCCAAAAAAAAAAATAGTAACAAAAGCCCTATAAAGCCTGTTAGCGCAAAGGAGCGTGCAATCTCTTTGCATATCAAATTAAT
Source organism: Erythrophleum fordii (assembly GCA_032878935.1). Classification (NCBI taxonomy): domain Eukaryota; kingdom Viridiplantae; phylum Streptophyta; class Magnoliopsida; order Fabales; family Fabaceae; genus Erythrophleum; species Erythrophleum fordii. The sequence continues at coordinate 8,420,258 of JAVQMF010000029.1, forward strand.
TGGTTCCCTTAATAAAGCCGAGGGCGGAGCACCACCAACGGGAAGCCATATACATAATTATATCTCCTAACATGATTAAAGAACAAGATATGCCCTTGAAGAAGCATGACTTTATGATCAATTATCAGCTCACTGAAAAGATTAATTGTTTTAAATGTATTCCAAAACTCAAGGTAGTATCCAGTGAAAGGCCACACGCAAATGAATTTATCTACAACTTACCCATTTCATATTCCAGTGCTTGTAGAATCATTTCAACCTGATCAAAATTCAGAAGAAAGTTAAGTTCAGTTAGAAAGTAAGTGCAGGTTGATAGATGGTAAGAGCTCTGCAGATGCATGCTATCATGTCCAAACGGAATTCCCTAAGTGCTACCTACAAGAATTGCCATTTGCTATTTTCATGTTTCTAGACGTTAGGAAGCAATAATCACTTCTGCTTATTCAATTCAGGTTTAGGCTTTAATTAGGCCTTAAGAAAAAGTAAACTTTATATCTCTCAATTCAACTGATGTAGTGAGATTTCAGCACCTAAAAAAGTCTAACTAAGTTGTGTGATGCTATGTTTTATTCCTCTGTGTACTACTTACTGATATAGTTTCTCTATGCCAGCTTTTGCATTTGCAGTAAAATCATCATCCAAAAAAATCCCCTGCTTGAAGTTCCAATCACACCCATTCATCCAATAACATCACCATCCTCACCAGTCATCACTGTTACATATTGTTCACAACCAGAACAGCAACCTAAGATCTAATCTCTTCCAATAAAACGTCTCCAAAACGAAAAAGGCAACTCAATTCGTGCTTCCTCCAGAAACCCAAAGAACCTTTCAGTACAATAAAAAGATGATAACTATTTTCTTTTGCAAGAGATAGTATTTACATTAATTAGTTGAAAGCCCTGTCTGGGAAGTGTAGACAAAAATTCCTAACGCTATACAAAACTACACACCTGTATAAATCTGAAACAACTAATTGTCAGGTTTTGAGCCTCAAGACTGGGCACATAACCAGATGAGATCAAGAGAATGCATCCTAATGGAAAGTTCTAAACTTTTTTAATTCACAACTACTAGATATTACACATAAGTATTTAGACAAAGACACAGCTATATGTACATATACATAATCGGAAATAGTTGCATAAGGTTTTCTACATGATCAATTTTCCACCAGGCAGAACAATTAGGCTTCAAATTTATATTTTTGATCATATTCATTACATGCAATAGAGGATCAAGAAGGCATGATGTTAAAGAATGAACAGCACATTGAGTATGATCAATTTTGATTTGGGTCTGACAGCTATTCTGCTGTAGGCTATACTATTAACTACTGCATCTCATCAATTCTGTTAATAAAAGGAAGGACGCAATAGTTTTGTTTTGAGTCACTATCCTTAAATTTTAAAATTTGGGTATTTTGATAACTTTACATTCAAATGTCATGGTTCATACGGAATTTCATCAACCTTTTAGCCGTCTTTTGTTCATCTACTAAATTTCGATTTCTGAAATGTTTCCTGCTGCTCTCAACTAGACAGCCAAATGAAAGCCATATAAAAGGTAGCATATGTACCTTGTCAAAATCTTTGACAAGATTAGCCTCTAAAGAGGAATTGTTTTCATACTCAGCCCAAAGTTCTTTAATCTCTTCAGCTGCAAATTACAAAATGTGTCCTTGGAATAAATTGATGCCAAAACTGGAAACTCAAAATGAAAATTTTCTAGAAAAAATAACATGAAAATACCTCTTATCCCTCCACCAAGAATTTCACACATTTCGTTCAAAGCTGCCAGTTCCCTTCTGCTCTTTTCTTCCTTGGGCACACCATCAGATGGTGTTATATCTCCAACAACAGCTATTAAATGCAAAATAAAACTCAGACTTTAATACTCATGTTGTAATATATACAAGTAGACAAGATGCATAAGCCCTTTTTTTTCAAGAGTACATGAAATAGGAGGGGGGAAAAAAGAGTCCGCATATGAGTCGATTGCAATTTATGGCAATAGTCAAATAATCCAACGTTCTTTTGTGGAATTTTGTCAAACGTATGTATAATATTTCCAGTGAGAATCAAATGCTAATACAATTAGATTTTGCGATGTCTCTCTCTGTATTCTAGTTAGATGTTTCAGGCTGTTGAATTATTGAGCAAACAAAGTAATTAGTTAAAAATAATTACCAAGTCAAACTCAATATAATGTCTTATCCATCCCTCTTATTACACTAAGTTGGAGGACACGATGGTCAGTCACATAAGATTAACACATCCTTCATAATTTAAAACTACAACATCTTGTTAAAGCCGTCTGTTATTGCAGTGTAGAAGGCAATCACGTTAGAGGAAATATAAAAAGTTCCATTTGTACCAAACAGAGTCAGGGAACCATCTGATATAAAACTTGAAAATTAAAAACAAGTAACTGAAATTACTATACAGTTAAAAATTACCTTCAGCAATATCATGCACTAGTGCTATTTTAATACATCTGCAAAACAGAAATAAAAGGTAACATCAGAAACTCAAGGGAAATTCATCTCAAACAAAACCTGGAAATATGAGTGACAGCAAGAGAGGCAAGTGAACACAGAAGACAATTATTTCAATAGAGATGACCCTTTGAAGCAAAAAAAATTGAGGTCAGATATATACTTGCTTGCTCATACTGTTAGAAAGATCTAGTTCACAATGTACATGAACTTTCTATTATTTAGGCTAGCGACTAGGGTACATAGCTTATACCATCTATACTGGTTACAAATAAGTGATCTCAGGGACAAAAAGAAACATTTCACTACCCAGTTATATCCACAATTACCTTAACAAACATAAAGCAAAAACTATAAAATAAAAAATGAAAAAATAAAAAAGGCAGTGAGATGAAGAAGGGCCTAACTTGAGCAACTATTTCAAAAGCCAATGGTATAACTGTTAATTAAAATGGTTCATGCTTAAGTCAAAGGCCTCTAACTGCAGATTATGTACCTAGATTTGAATAGAAATATACTAAACCAAACTAGATATCTAATTTGAATGGGTAATGAAGGTAATAATGTGAAAAATGAAAGGCCACAACTTTATAACCCAAGACACCCCAAATAAAATATTTTAACTTATGGCAAAGATGTCATATAATTTTTCTTTTTTCAGTTATTTAGCATTATTTGCCCTGCATTATCCTAAAAATCTAATGTCAGTGTCCAACCAAAGACAAGCCAATGGAAGGATAAGTGAAATTTCACTGAAATCATCAGGCTGCCTAAACCATTGTCATGTTCTTGATACAAAATCCACAAAGATACAAAAACAAAACCCACTAAGACCAGGTTCTGTGTTCCATTTTTGTTTTTTTCCTTAATTTCTCAAAGATGAATCTCATAATAGAATAAATCAAGGGACTGAGATCAAAAAAACAAAAAGGAACAAATAAATTTAAATAACAAGAAAAAGTCAAACCTTTCTCTGTTCAATCCAGGCAGGTCACCAGCAATTAAAGCCATTATAGCCATGCGATACATGTGGTCAGCAATTGATTCAGCGCCCCTTATGCCATGATTGACCCATCCTTTCCTTTTTGTGGTCTACAAAGCACACATACATGGCAAAGAGAGACTACATTATTAATTATTCTATGTAGCATTTAGGGATAGTAATGGGTTTGGGTATTTTGGATATCTGGTGGTATTTGTTCGAAAAAAGTATTGATATCCGTTGGATATTTGATGGGATGCAGAAAATAAAAATTGATATTTAATCAACTAGAGGGCAGATTCAAATTTAGTCCTTCGGATACTACCCAGTATCCATCTGATACAAATGGGCAGATAAGGTGTTCGATACTCAACATCCTATATCTGTGTATTATATACAATAGTTAGACTAATTATATATAATTATACATTAAAAAAAATTCTATTATATACTATAAATTTTATTAACTACCTATTTATTTTGTTAGATTAATGTTTTCTATACATTGTTTAAAGTAATTAATAACTGCAAACTTCAAAAATATATATTAAATCATATTGTGAAAGATAAATATGAGTATTGGATATTTTGGATAAACCCAATACCCTAATCTTTGTAAGATTTTTCGGTATTTTGGGTAGTTGAGAAATTTCAGATATCGAGCATTTTGAATGCAAGTATTAGGAAAGTAAAATTTTTTCAGATTCAAATATTTGATATGCATTTTGGATTCAGATATCTAAAATTTCAGTAGGTAGTTGCCCATTGCCATCCACAGTTGCTGATACATAGTCTTTGTCTTTAAAATTCTTCAAATTCATATTGCAGATTCATTTTCTTTTAATGATAACTAACCTAAGTACAATCACTTAAATGTGTATAGTAAGAATAGAATAATAGATGTATAAAGGTCTTAAGGTTCCAAAACCAAAGTATGCACTTTTAGAGTGATACATCCTTTTTGTACAATGCACTTAATGAGAACAACAAGACAGGAACAAATCAAAAGCTCTCAAACACATCCTAAGATGATTATACTCTTCTATATTCGTGTCAATTTAGCAACTAATAGCTGCAAAAAAAAAACCTAGTTTACCACTTGGCACGTTGATAGGAGAACAAGAGCAAAATCTATGATGAGAAAGTTAGAACATATGTGCCCAACTGCCCATTGACTACTTGATCTCGGTCAAATGCTAAGCTAGGAACACTAGTGGAAGCCTAAACTAGTGTCTATAATACTTCTAAGTTCTAACTATTCCTCTCTCCTTTACTTTCGAATTGAAAGACTGAAACTAGAGTAACATTTATTTTGGTACCTGCAGATTCACCTCCATAATTTAAAATTATTAATATTTTCCTAATTTTTTTTTCCTAACAAACAAATGTTCTTTAATAGGATATCTGACATACAAGCATGAAACTTTCAAAGTTTGTTTACCATCACATAAAACCCAGACATTGTAAACTAACAGTCCATATGTTTCAACCTACAGAATCGTGCTTTTCCTTTTGCCTGCTAAGTTTAAACAGAAAGTTAAATTAACCAACGGAGGCAAGCAACCATCAACGGATACTATATCTACAGCCAGATGTTCCTCTCACACGTTTCAGAAACCACTAGAATCTTGCATTTGACGTCCCAATAGACTGATGGATAAATCATACAGGCAAAACTTTAATTACAAGCAACAAGAAGATTTGAGAATAAACTAACAATTTGGCACCTTAATTGTTAGGATGAGTGCTTGAGTTGGTCTCTAAAAATAACAAACTCATTACACATTAATTCTTTGATCTAGGGACGCTAGAAGGACTAGCATGCAAAAAAAAATTATTAATTTTAAAGAAAAGCTCGTGCACTCACTATTATCCTATAACTAAAGCTAAATATGCCTAACAAGTCAAAGACCAAATTGTTAGTTTATTTAAAATTTGAGAACTATTTGAGATCATATATTTGTGCACCATTCTCCACTTAAAAGCAGAAAGTCTAATCCCAGCCATGTAACTAACCAAATCATGTAGCAGATAAAACAGTAAACACTACTCAAATATACACTTAACAGATCATACTCTTATTGATCCTTTAAGAGGGAGGGAAATCAAACAGCATACCCCCAGCCCTCTTCATCCCAATTTAAATTTGGGGAAACTACATTTGACTTCCATGAATTAAGGTGTAATTGCAAATTGACGTATAAACTTTTAAAATATAACAAAATGCCCCCCCAAAAAAAAATCAAATTCCAATGAGTTGGGATGAAAATGTAAATATAAGAGGCCATGTGATATCTTGCAATTAATTTTAACGTTTTTGTTTTATTTTATGTACCAATTTTATAATTAAACTTTAATTCAAGGATGAAATGTAGTTTCCTTCAAAATTTGCAAATTTATAAGCAAAGATGAACACAAAGGTGAGTCCTTTACGAACCTTAAGCCGTCTGCACAATGTAAGAAAATCAATCACTGAAGAGGAGGAGTTCGCGAACCCAATTGAGGTAGAAGACTCTTGGAAGCCAATCGATCTCTGGGGTCCCGACCCATGATCCGAACCAGTTGTCTGAGACCGAACCGAGACGAGTCTTGGGCTCGGAATTTCGCCGGAGAAAATAGATTTCATCGACGAGGAGCGATAGAAGAAGGCGGGTATGGAGCGAGAAGGTAAAGACTGATGATGCAAAGGTGAGACGCAACGACCTGATGAATTAGTCGTCATATTTGGTGAAAATTCCGATGATTTCTTCAAAATCTTCTTGATGAGAGAACTCCAACAATAGCTTCGAACTACAAATTTTAGGCACACTGTGTACTGGTTTGGTGTACCTCGGGACTTCAGCAATCCTCCCTGTGTGCCATTTAATGTCGTTGCAGACTATGTTTCGGATACCGGAAGCCAAGTCCGAAATTTCTGTTTTATCCCTCGTTGACTGTACCGTGCCAGCTTCTCTGCCTTCCTCCCTTGTTTTTTTAATGCACCGTTACACATAATTATTAGATATAAAAAAATATATATAATATAATATAATATAATAATCATTGTTAGTGATATAAAAATAGATGAGAATAATTGACTAAAAATAATATAAAAATAAAAAAAGATAAAAAAATATCTTTATATCTCTATTTAAAAATAGTATTAAAATAAAAAAATAATACTAAGAATATAATAAATTTTATATAAGTAAATATAATAATTATTTTCTATTCACATACTTATAGAATAAAAGCAAATTCATTTTTCAATCTTATAATATATGTATTGTAAAAGATTATTTAATAAATTTTTTCTACCAAATAGAATATTATATTTTTAAAATATTTTTGTTTGGTTTGGTTGCAAATTAAATTTATATGTAATTCTTTATATTCTTTTTCCATGAAAATATAATAATTGTATAATTTTTTAATAAGAATATAATAAATATATAATTTAATCAGAAAAATCACACAATTATTTACAAAAAATTATACAATTATTATATTTTCATTAAAGAATTATATATTTATTATATTTTAATTAAATATTTAATAATAAAAATTATAAATAATTATATATAAGAATTTTCCTTTGTTGCATTAGACTTTGGAGTGGGACTTTCCCAGAGACCATGCTAACGTCACGTGCCCACCAATCATCTTCTACGTGGATTTTTTTGGGTTTGTTTGTTTTTTTTTTTTTGGGCCCCAGGGGGGGGTTGTGTGATGAATGGATTTATAGGTTTGATGAATTGAAAATTTATATATGCCTCTAGATAAAGCTATAGTAAACTACTTAATCGAAAATGGTTTTATTGTAAAGAGTTCAAACTTTTTATTATTAATTTTTTTTTATATAGTTATGTATATTGATAATAAAATATTACAAATCTCAATAGTATCTAAGAGTGAATAGCTCAAACTTTCCCATTGTCCTAACTTTCCATCAACTTGCTTTGTAAGAAATTATTAAACTCGAGTGAAAAATATCAAATTAAATAGAGTCAAATAGAGATGAAAGTGAGAGGTGTGTATAATTAGTAAAATTTTTTTATGATTAATGGATAATTATTTGAGATAATTATATTTTTAATTAAGAATTTCAATTAAAGTAAATGAATAAAAATTATTTCTTTTTAATTTAATCTTTTAAAATTAAACTCTCAATTTGTTGAATCAAAATAGCTCATCATGATGTGTAAAATTATATCCGTTTAACAAATTAGTTGATATGATATAAAAAAGAGTTTATATGATCACTAATTAATGATTTGGATTTGTTTAAATGTCATTCTCACTCAAACAATGTCATCCTCCTTGATTTCTTAAAGCTCATTTAATATAGAAAGATGATATAAGGTAGGCAAGACATAATGACACTGTTTAGAAAGAAAATGACACCTAAATAAGTTTAAATAATTAGTTCATAATCATGTATAAGCTTCTATTTATACCATGTCAGCTAATTTATTAAATGAAGGTAACTTTGTTTAATGTAAGACCAAAATGATCAAAAAATAAAATCAAGAAGTTTATCTTTTAAGATCTTTTAAGAGCTAAATTGAGGTGACTCAAATAAAATCTGAATCTTAGTTGAAATTGAAGCCTTTTACTATTTGTATAATACATTTCTCACAACCACTTCATCAAAAAAGTAAACATTAGTTTATCCAATTTTTTTATTCATTTATTTTGATTTAGTTTCTTTTCATCACTCATAAAAGAAAAAAAGAATTTATCACTGACTTATTTATATAATTTATAAAGAAATTCTGACTCCTTTATATATATGGCATAGGCCATTCCCATCGAAATATCCGTCGATATTATAAAATTGAAAATGAAAGTAGTAGATTTTCTAAAACTTATATAAAATATATAGCCCGAATTGAAAAAATTGTTGACACCTTTTCATTATTATCTTATAATGTTTTGGGTGATATATATATATATATATATATATATAGCCAAATTATATATATAAAAAGTATTTATTAATTATATATATATATATGTATATGATCAACAAATTGTAAGTGGTTAATTATGTGACTTTGAAATAATATTTTTATATTGATTTCTAAATAACCTTTGATTAAGAAAAATCAAACAGTGAAGTGCAGACATTAGTTTCAAGTATCACCTGTCCTGTTACATATCATTATAACAATGGAACAGAATACATAACATAAATTATCAATAGCACAAAATTAGTACTGGGATTTGCAAATGAATTTTCTAAAACTTTTCTTTCATTAATGATATCTCAAATCACTTAAGCCAAAAAACTCTTACTAACCACTAGGCCATACTTATATATAATCAACTGAAAGGAACCAAATTTGAACTAATATGGTTCTCCTTTTTGAACTACATATATATGCCAATTCTCTAAACTTAAGAAGCCTAGAATTAATTATAGAGAGTCAGACAGGAACGAAGAAACAAACACACAATAAGTTAGTAGCTTCAAAGTAAATAAAAAAGCAGATTGGTTTATGAAGCCATATTATGATGGTACTCTGTGTCAAGCTGCTTGAAAACTTCTGTCCATGACTTCTATAAGCTTGTTGGCTATGGCACTCGCACACACAGAAGAACCTTCATATATCTGCAATACATGAATAAATCATTTATGCTTAAAGATATATAAAAGATATCAGAGCCAACAATATGAGATCCAAGAAGCACCAATACTGACATGATGTAGACACAGTATACTTTACAAACACTTTTATGTGCGTAAAAAAATATATAATGTCTAAATACAATCTGAACAAGTCAACTTAAGAGGATAAGATTCAAAGAACCATTTTCACAAACCTTGCTGTTGAACAAGAAACTGCAGAAATCGCCAATGTGGCCACCAGCAACATGTTGGAGATCCAGCTCAAGTTCATCCAGAGCCTTGGAAGCATACAGCAAGCAGTTCGTGTTCTTTCTCTGGACAAGCTTGATTGTCACCTCATCATCAATTATTCGGACATCAACCTCTGTGTCTTCGGATTTTTTCTGAAGCCAAGAGCTCCTAATTATGCATCTATTGCAGGGGTGAAGGTGATGATCTGGTTCAGTAAGCGGCTTCAAGTTGCAACTCTCCAGGTCCCCTAAAGCTTCTTCTTCTTCAACCTTGTGCCTCTTGATCCTTTCTTTCCCACATCTCTTTTTATTCACTAATAATGTGAGATCACTTACTGATTTACGAAGCTCTTGGATGTACTCAGTAGCAGCCCACAGCAGAGATGCTCTATCATTCTTGGTTTTCAGTTCACACAAGCAAAAAGGAAAACAATACCAACAACAGTTAGCTATTTATGAATTTAGATTTTGATCATCTCAATTTCTTAGAAAATCGATAATATCATTTTAAATCGAAATAGATGTAATGGGGTGAAACCGATCTGAGTAGCGAGCCCACTGCCACTAGTGGTGGATTTCACGTGCATTGTATCATTGTCAATTTCTGAAGAAATTGAGAGAATCCAAATCCAAAAAATTTACAATATATAGCAGGGCAGAAAATGCATTACCTTGGTGGGGTTTGGGATGAGTTCTCTCAAGGCATCAAATTTGCTACTAAAATCCACTCTCCTTTTTTTTTCAGTAGTGACCTGTTTGATCCTTTTGCCTCCTCTTCGTCCTCCCTTTCTGCCAACAGGCGCCAAATCCTGGGTAAACTTGAGGATTCCATTATTATCAAAATCTCTTCCATGATCTGCATCTAAATATGAAACAACCGCACTTCCTTCTTGGTCATCTTCCCCACCTAATAACAGAAAATCATTTCTTGAAGGCAGAGACTGAAACCACTCTTTGAGTGCTGGGGGATGTACAGGCAGGTTCAAATGCAAAAAGGGGTCCTGCAACAAAACAGAGGACACGTTTGTGCTTTCTGCTCCCAATATTGGACCGGGCCCCCCAGTCAAGCCACCATGGCCAGAGGGATTTTGAATTTCCACGGTCTGCTGGGTCGTTGGGTTTTGAAAAGAGATGGATGAGTTTGCAAATGAACAAGTTGAGGCAGTACTGGGCAAGCTGTAGAGGAGATTACGGGGATCTGCTGTAGAGTAAGGAAGTGGTTGCTCTTGATGCTGATGATGATTTTGGTGATGGTAGTTCATATTAGTGTCCCATTTGGACTGGTCAAAGGAAGCAGCTAGCTGATTAGAGTCAGGATGATTGACCTCTTCCACCAGATGGGTATTGACAATATTATTACCGTGGGGGTTTGCTTCGATTAATGGAGAGGTTGCAGTGTTAGCAATAGCATCTTGGGAAGCAAAGGCTAAGTTTTCCATAGAAAGACCCACATTCTCTGGAAAGCTAGGATTGTGGGTCTCTCTGGCCGCAGAAGTAGCCATTTGGGAGAAGCAATCTTCTGACAACAACGACGCCGTTCCTGCTGAAAACCCAGGCATCTCCTCGTACATTTCGTCTCTTGTCTTGAGTATGATTGTTATATGCAGAGGAGAAAACGAAACCCATGAACAAAAAATTCACAGAAGAAAGAAAAAGTAGAAACTAATGCTGAGAAACAAAGATTAATAAGCATGAAATTAATAATCAGCATTAAAAGTAAGAACACAGAAAATTTGAGAAACCTGATAACCAGGAAGCGTTTACTGGTGGGGAGAGTGTCAAGGAAGGTTTTGAATTCAAGGTCGACTATCTCTGAGGGAGGGAGAGGTATTGAGTTTGGATCGTCTGCTGTTAAAATTTCTCTGCTGTTGTAAAGTTGGAGAGAAATGAATGTGTTTTGATTTTCTTTCTTTATTTTAATTTAAATTCACTCCTCCCATCGTCGTTCTTGAGATTTCTTCCAACTGCACCAACTGCCAACAGCAGAGGATCTGCTTCCAGAGGTATTGCCTTTTCTACATGGTGTGGCATGGAGTAGAAGGTGTGAGGGTGAGGGTAGTTTCTGTTACTTGAAATGCAGATTTCCGTCATATGGGCCCCACAAATGATATCCTCCGAATTTCTGATGTTGTCCGTATATCACCAGATCCTTACGCTCTGCCTGCCTTCCCCTCCCTCTCCCTCTACCTCTCTTGTTCTCGCTCTTCCATTACTGTAGAAAAAAAAGAAAGAATTATACTTTCGGTTGTTTTAATTTTATTTAATTTTTATATTTTAAAATTTTAAAATTATTTTTTACAGTTTAAATAATTTTTTATTTATGATATCATTATATTTTTTAATTAATATTTTGTTATATATGTGACTTAATTTTATTTTATTATTTACTTTTATTTTTTTGGTTAACATAAATTATATATAGTATAATATACAATTAGTTATATTAATAAAACTTAATAAAATATTGACAAAATTTCAAGAGTATAGATTAAATCAAAAAAAATTAAATTATAAAGATTTACTTACAAATTTTTAAACAATAAAGACTAAATTAAAATTTGAATAAAATTGTAGGGGTCAAAAGTATAGTCTTTCCAAAAATAAATTTATCTTCTTCATCTTAATTAAGACAATAGAGAATTAATTAAAAAAATTAAAATTGAGCAAAAAATTATACATACATTTTCTGAATAAGTTATAAATTCTTTTATCAACTTTAAAAATTAAAAAATTTTCTCAAAATTATACATACCTTTCTTGAATAAGTTATAAATTATTTTATCAACTTTAAAAATTAAAAATTTTTCTCAAATATTATCTTTTAAAATTTAAATCATTTTATTTATTTTTTCTATCAATTTCATTAATATAAATGTCACTTCAAAATTCTATTATTTGTTGTTTTTAGATAAATAAAAATATGTCATGTGACAAATTTTGTTAATAGTCATTGTTTTAAATTTAAAATAAACTAAATTACTAATTTTTAATATAAAATAAATAACACTTAAATAAAATTTATAAGTTTTTTTTATGATATATTTTTAATAAAAAATTAATATTATTTGTATTATATTTAACTTCAGAAAAGTTGGTATATATTATTATATGGAGACAAGAGATTTCTAATATAGACAAAAAAAAAAGTAATTTAAAAAATGCCAAAGAGTTGAGGAGAAACAAAGACAGAATAAATTAGGAGCTGCAAAGATCAGAGTAAATTAAAAAGCAGATTTGTTTTTGAAGCCATGTCTTAATGGTGCTCTGTGTCAAGCTGCTTGAATACCTGCGTCGACTGTGACCTCTATAAGCTTGTTGGCTATGGCACTCGTATACCCCGAAACCTTTATATATGTGCAATAGTATATATGAACAATTCATTTGTACTTAAAGATATATAAAAGCATCAAAGCCAACCACATAAGAACCCTCACGACACAATACGTAACACTGCACCATAGCAAAACATATGATATGCACAGTTGAATTTTATTTTATTATTTTTCTTAATTTTGATTTTTTTATTTCAAAAGAAGTAAAATACAGAATTAAAATAATATCTTAACTATTAACTAAAAAAAATAGTCAAATTGAAAAACCAAAAATCAAAAAAGTTAAAATTTGAATCATTCAAATTAAAATTGAAACATCCAGAAGACCCCGTGCTCATCTCCTGTGCTGAGAATCTGGGTTCTCATCCAGAGCCTTGGAAGCATACAGCAAGCAGTTGATGTTCTTCTTTCTCTGCACAGGCTTGATTGTCACCTCGTACGACGTCGTCCATGAATCTGACATCAACCTCAGCGTGTCTTTGAATTTTCTCTGAAGCCAAGAGCTCCTCCTAACTATGCATCCATTATTGTAGGGTTGAAAGAGATGATCTGGTTCCCCAATCGGCTTCAAGTTGGAGCTCTCCAACTCTTCCAAAGCTTCTTCAACCTTGTGCCTCTTGATCCTTTCTTTCTCACATCTCTTCTTACCTACTAATGTGAGATCATTTACTGATCTCCGACGCAAGTGAGACGACATTCTGTGTATAAATATATAGAAAAGAGGGAGCAAAGCAAGAAACTAAGGCATTAAAATTTCAGAAGCCTTTTCACCTGATCAAAGGATATGTTTTCTGGGAAAGTGTCAAAATAGCTTCTTTTGCTAAAAGATTGTGGTGGATGAAAAGTTTTGAATTCAACGTCGATCACCTCACGAAGAGAGAGAAGGGTAGAGTTTCTGTTACTTGTTGTGCAGATTCCCGTCGTATGAGCCCCACTTGTGATATCTTCCGTATTCTGATCCGATGCTGTCAGTAGCAGCATACTTTACCTACCGGCCGACTACTCACTTTCTGCCTCTCTTGTCACTCTTTTTGTCTTGTGAAACTTTTCTAATCAATTTAACTTTACCCTTCTCTTTCTTAACTCATTAGAGAATTGAGATGAAAATAAAATAATTCTAAATCATTTATAAACATTTATTCAACTTTTGAAATAATTTTTTTAACTATTATTTTACAAGTCTTTACATTAAATTTTTGTTAATTGAGTTCTACTTTACATTCGTTACATAACAAGCTTTTTATTGATTTGCAATTACCTTTTATCAAAATCTTATTTCAAAATCGCTTTAATTACATTAAAAAAAAAAATTTTACCTTATATTCTCTAGTGAAACTCATTGCATACAAGCGAGAGCATACTATATAAAAATTGAAAGAACTTGAAGTGGTATCTTAATGAACCATGTTGATAGAAAACTGGATTGCAGGATATAAAGTTTGAAGGTTGATAATATGAAAACACTTTCCAATTTAGTTAATAGAATATTATTCGCTATACTGGCCAATGCCTTGTGCATGACCTTGAGTTGGAGCTAAAAAGTCTAGTTGATTTTTGGTAATAACAAAATATTGATTATTGTGTGCGCTTTATAATGAATGATATATATATATATATATATATATGTGCGCGCGCGTACATGCACGGATACTATACATGTTTGAATGAGATTATTTTTATAAAAGATATATTAAAAAAGACATTGCATGGTTATGTGTCTATAAGCCTCATGGCATTTGGTGCATACTTGGATTAAGGCCAATATCTATGTTTATGCCTCATAAGATTTGAGTCTGCTTGATCAAGCGTACATGCTTAACTCTTGTATGAAATAAAGATAGAATACATGTTCGTTGTTTATGTTAGTAAAATCTTTTAAATATGCTTAAATAAAGATAGAATAACTCTTATATGAAAAGGTAGCTTTGGGATTGAATCTTAAAATGTTTGATGTTCTTTTATGATCACAAAAGTTTTTAATTGGTTAAATGACATTATAAACATTATTTGTATTATTTACAGAAATTGATCTTAATAAATATTGCAGTCATATTTGACGTAAAACGTCTAGTATATGATTTGAAGAAATGGACAAAGCATTATAATTTTTTTTTAAAGTTCATTATCCATAAAATTATAACTTAATTTTAAACAATTATAACTTTTGATTTAGGAGAAATTGTAGACTTCATATATATCAATAAAAGCCTTTTTTTTTTGTTTGAGCTCATTATCATTTCAAGTCATGCTTGTTCCATTGAGGCTATTTTTAAGCCCAAAACTCTTCCTTTAAAAACATTTCAAGGCTATTTTTGTTATCTTTCTATTTTTTTAAAATTTTTCTCAATTTTGTTAATTGCCTTATTTAATTAGGAGGTTTACGGTTGATTCTCACCACCCTATAAATAATTGTTTACCTTTTTTATGACATCACTAAATAAAATTTATGGACTTCTCTTGCTGTGTCAACATATTAATTAGTCGTGCTCACAAATGGTTTTATCTATATGATAAGTTTGATTATAGAGAAATATTTGGATTATTGGAACTTTTTTTTTTTGGATAATCATGTATAACACGCCTTTATACTCTTGGATATCTTGGAAATATTCATGAGTGGATGTCATAATTATTAATATTGCTCTTAACCTATGGTTTGAGGAAGATTTGAAGTGTTTTGAATAGGTTTGGGATGCTAGAGAAATATTTCAAGGTGCTTGAGAAAGGATCAGAAGAGCGATTTACAGCAAAATCCAATCAATTGCATTCTAGTGAATAAGAGCAACATGATGACTGATCAAGACAACCATCTGGAATAGAGAGCAGGACTTGGAAATTTCCATAGAAGAGGAGCAGGGTTGAGAGCACCATATGGAAGAAAGGAGTAGGATGCTTGATGAAACATTAAATGCAATCACCTAAACCGTCTCCAATAGCTATATTTTTTAGACCTAGAAGCTCTTCAATGGTCACAAGCTCCTTCCAACCCCTATTTAGGTCATTCTCAAGCACTGAATATCAAGTAGCAGATGGATTGATTGAAGATCTTGCTGTGCCCTAGCTACCTACAACCACCCCTTCTCTCAAAGATTTCTTGGTTCTTCATTGGTATATATCAACTCTAGGGAGTTTAGATCGTTTGTACGTCACTTGGAGCAAATTATTCTTCTTTCATCATGTGAGAAAAACTCAAGCTAAGGAGTAGAGAGTGAAAGAGACTCTTGGAAAAGTTTCTTAGGGTTGGAGCAATGGTGGAGCCACGTTAAGGTAAGGGTAGGTAGATGCCCCCGCTCCCTCTCAAATTTTATAAATTTTTACATCGCCAGGCAAAAGGTGAATAATGACTTTGCAATGAATTATGCATGAAATTACTGCTATATGAGCTTTTAGTAGAGCGTGGAAAAACCTAAAAATAATTTTATCATTGGTGAAATATAAATGGATTATTTTTCAAATAATCAGCTAGAAGAATCATGCTTAGAAATACACTCATGTTAATTATGATGAGATTTCGAATTTTTTTCCTCTTCATTCTTAACATTTCTTCAATTCAACGTCCCCTCATTGTGTACTATAATTTTTTTTTTAAAAGCTGTTAATAATTTCATGATTCTTATGCGCATGAGATTTTTGAAATATATATCACATCCTCTCTAACTTCAATTTTTACTAGAAAATCTCTCCTGAATGTTACAAAATTTGCACTGTGAAAGGTTAGAAGTATAATTAATTGGCAAAATTAGAATTATAAGAGTAGAGGTCAATCATCTTCTCCCCCTTAATGGGAGCTTCGTTTTCATCTTGTGGATTTTCATACTCAGTCCTTTTCCTCTTCTTCACATTTTCAATCCTCTACCCTTTAATTTAGCTCTTGAAGTCTCATTCTTCTATGTTTTGTGTCATGTATAGAATAATATAAAAGACATATCGATGACCTAATAACTCTAAATTTGTGAATATCTACTCTCTTTGTATTGTTACACGTTTGAATTTTTTTAATTTAGTGAATTTTTGGGGCTAGACAATAAAGCATTTACTTATAAATCTCTTAATTTCAATATCAATGACTTACCTTTCACTGAATCGTAAAAGTTAATTAAATTGAATGGAAATTAATTTGAACATTGCTTGATTATAATATCAAAAAAGACATTAAGATGAACTTAATATTAATAAATTGTCTCAAGAATGACTTGTTGAAGTTACATTTGCCCATTGTGTTCTTAGATTTCTCATAGAAATATCTTTATTATCAATTTTTTTAATAAAAATATGATGAATGCATTTTTTTTAAAAAAAGATGCAATCAAATAATAATAAATTATAAAACTATACACTTGTCATATTTTTCTTAGACAAATTTGATGACAAAAATCTGAAAATTATATCTAAGTTTCCTCCTTTATATTATCAACAAACATGGAGCAAAGTCTGGCAAATATCTAAAACATAAATGACATATTTTAATTTTCCTTGAGAAATGAGTGGGCCACTTGTGAAGAAAAAGGTCCGGTTGGGAATAAGGTTTGCGTAGGCCCATTAGGTTCTCAACAATCAGTAGAACGTTGAAGAATCGGAGCCCACTATCACACTATTTTAGTGGGCCGTAAAACAGAAGTAATTATAAAGAACAGAGTAGACATTGAACTAAAATGTATCTGATGTTAGAATATATTTTAAAGTTATAATTGGAAATAAAAAGAATATTCTTATTATTCCATTAATTTAAATATTTCATGATATTCCAATTTGAATTTTAAAAACATAATTTAGGTGATCCTCATATGAAACAGATCCTCTGGAGTTCCTTCTATCTCTTTGAAGTCTCTCTCACATATTTAAGGGGTTTCTCTTGTAAATTAAAAAAATCATATTAAAAAAAAAGAGATTTGAGAGAATTTAGAGGACATGATCCTCGTGTCTCCTAATTTTATGGAGTTGCCAAATTAAGTGGTTAGTGAGTTAGTGATCAATTATTTTTTGAACTACTAAATATATCGTAAATCTTTGACAAGAAAATTACTATATTATTTTGACAATTGATCATTTTGAATTATGCAAAGTTCTTTGATAAGAGAGACCCTTTGAAAAAATCATCATCACTAAGATCTCTTAAATTTGTTGAAAAAAGCTTTTACCAAGATTATATTCTTTTACTCTTTTGTTTGTGATTTCAAGTTTTAAGATCATGAAGTCAAGTTTGGTTTCTTACTCCAAATTAATCTAGCATGGTGGGAAATATTTATAATCTTTATATTTCTATTGTACATACTTTCAATTAAGTTGTATAAAATTATTATGTAGAGTTTACTTGTAGGAAATTCATCATTGAAATTATTAAATCTCTCCTAGATCAAAGTCTCATAATATTTAAAGGTGTCATTTTAATCAAATTTCTTAGACAAGTTAGTTCCATTTCTAATTCACTATATGACTTAAAACATAATTTAAAATTTTATCTATTTATATTATAATAAAGGACACAATTCAATGGAATTTGTAGTTAATTTTTATTTTTAATTGACAAAATTATTTTACACATTTTTATATTCATTTTTACATAAAAATCAATTAATATGCAAGACTTAGTACTAGTATATTCAAGACACTTAGATTATTATCGCGTATTATTGGATTATTGAGCTGTCTATAATGAGTTGACTTAAACCTATAATAAAAGCTTAAAAAAGATAAAGGTTTAATTAATTAAACCATTATTTAATTAATTATTAATTTTTAAAATTTGATTTTGAAATTCAAAGTTCAAATAAAATCAATTTTTATTTTTGTGAAAAAATACTGACAAATTAATTTTAGATTGTGGTCGTGTGTGATTGTAAAAGAGTGTTTGCTTTCTCCCTATCTCTACATCTTCTTCTCTCTCTCACTCCTTCTTTCTATGGGAAAGAAAATGAAACATAGAAAAGAAAACACAAAAATAAGAAAACATCTATCCTCCTTGAACTACTATGAATTTGTTGTGAAACAAAGATTGGAGATTTACCGGTGTCTTTAATCAAAACCGAGTGAGGTAGAGATAAAAGTAAAATCCAATTTCGTTGCATTTAGGTAAATACTCACATTCGACTCAAAATGTAGACTTATTTCCTTTCATTGTCACCAAAACCGAATTAGATTGGATTTGATGTCCCCGAATGATTAATTATGCATTTATATTGTGATTATTCCATGCAAGTATATTGATTTTTTTTTTGGTCTAAAAATACATAACATATAAAATTAAATTATAGTTCAGCGCTTCAAATTAAAATTTTTAGTCTTTAGTTTTTTTAAAATAACTTTAAAATTTAAGGCATTCTAGTATAAAATATTAGTATAATTTAGAATAAAATAATATATATTTTTTTTCTTTTCTTTCTATCTTTAACAGTAATCTTCCTTCAAATTTTGGATAGAATAAATAGTGTGTGTAAATAGTAACTTTAGAATATATTGATCTTTCCAAATCCAATATACCAAATAACATTCTTTTTTTCATTTTCTACCTCCTTCTTCCTTTAGAATATATTGTTGTGTCTAATTTTGCAATTCTGTTTTTTTAATAAAAAGTAAAAATAAATGTCTTAACATAAAGTACAAAGATTAATCTTTTAAAAGGTGTCATGTGAAGGAGTTGGATCCCTATTTATTTCAAAGGATGAATGAAATAGGATATTTCAAAGGATGAAACAAAAAGGAAAAAGAGACAAAGAAAAATAAGACCATATTTACCATGTATCATAGGTCTCACTTTTTCCCTCTCCTTACTCGGCATCAAGTCAGTCAGGTGGTCCAGAGCAGTCATGTGAAGTATACAACGATCTAGCCATCTCATTAGTTTTATTATTATTATTATTATTATTATTTAATGTAACCATTTCCAATGTTTCCGTTATTGGGGTGGACCCCACAGTGTATCCTTTCATTTAGTTTATCAACTACTGCATCGCAAGTGAAATCAAAATGAGTTACACGTTCCTGTAATAAGCAATTATATGTCGCACGTTAATCGCAGACCCGTGCATGGCACGGAATTGAAGTCCTCGGTTTTGTAAAGCAAATTCTGGTCACTATATTCTAAAATGGAAATCACGTGGCTCTTAATGCCTTCTGTTACACACACAGAATTTTCATGAAAATAAAAATAAAAAAGAATAAAATAAAATTCTATAATTCAAAATTATATTTTATTTTACATAAAAATAAATAAAAATATAAATTTATTCCTATATTTTATAGAAAGAAAACAATATAACAATAAAAAATGCTAAACAAATAACTATAATTACTCTTGGAGTCGTAAAGCAATAAAATAATCATATTATTTGTGTAATTTTAAAAAATATAATATTTTTATTTTTATTTTTAAATTTAATTAAAATATTTTTTAATTACCAATAATAAAAAAAAATATAAATGTTCAAATTTAATTTTTAAATTCAGATCTGGATGAAAAATGTCAATGGAACAGGAAAGCGTGAGTCAAATCTGGACGGAACGGGAATTATTCCTACGAAAAGTCTTCAATCAATGGCCCCACTGAAGGAAATCTCCCTCCATCACAAGCTGGAATCTTGACTCTCATCAGGTTAATTGGAAAGAAAATTATTTATAATGGTTCATTTCATATAAAGTTTATAATAAAAAATTTTAAAAATTAAAATTATTTTTAAAAAATATTATTATTGTTAAATTTTAAGAGATTTACTATTAATTTTAAGAAATTTATTATTAAATATAAAAAAATTTAACACTTTTTAATACTTAGTAATAAATATTTTTAAAATTGATAATAAATATTTTAAAATCTGATAGTCTTTAATGTTAATTTTAATTTTAAAATTTTTTTATTATAAATTTTATATATTACGAGTTATTAGATATAATTTTTTTTAATCCAAACCTGAGAATTAGTACTTGAGCTGGAAGGACTAGACGATAATGATAATATACCTGAGAAACAAGCTTATTGGATGCTTCTTTCTCCTTCTTCATATATTTCCCAACTCTCTCTCCCATTGTTGATTCATTTTCTGTATTATATAATATATACTATTCCAATTAAAAAACTAAAGGTTTCTTGTATAATTTTTTCCCTTTGCATTCAAGGCCAATCTTTTAGATTTTATGTTACATGTATCTGAGTTAACTAATTACATAATATTTTAACGAAGTTGTTTTTTAATGCATTTTAATATTACGACCTTGGAGAGTGCCTCCACACTTTGTTCGGTTCAAGTCATGTGTTCGGATAATATTAGAAGTTTGTTTTTCTAAATTAATCTGATGCATCTAAAATATTACTATTTACAAAAAAAAAAAAAGGATTAATAAAGAGAGATATCTCCTTTAATGAATAAAGCGATCTCCTTTGTATCACTTTTTAAAGCTCATTAAAGACAAGTGTAAAGCTCATTAAAGATGTATCATAAACGTTGAGAATAAAAAATTCACTAAAAATTGAGGAAAGCGAAATTTGAACGAATAATAATGTATCTAACTACGGATTCCATTTCTCTGCATTTTTTAGATATATGTTATTTGAATTATTTAGATTTGATTTAGGCTATCCAGATTTTAAATTATTTATTTTTAATTTTTTTAATTTAAATCATTATTTTTTGTAGAACTTGTAATTAAAAATTATTTTTATTTTATATTCTGTATTTTTTAAAATTAAAACAAGTTATCAAATTTTTTAAAAAAATTAAAGAATATAAGCTGTCCAAATTAATCTACACAGCTCTCAGAAGATATGTGCAGGCAACTTGTATGCATCCCAGCTGGATATTTGGTTAGCCTCCATCATCCTTCACCAAATTAATCAACCCTTGGATGAATCTTCTTGAATTATTTTATTGCGTATAGCGTACAAATGATTTTTTTTTTTCTCTTTTTAGACCACACAAAGTTGTAAAGCCTTTATGTCCATCAAGGTCACTCACTACCCAGAAAGCGACGTTGATTTTATCAAATGGTTTCTATGTTCAATGTGCAAAACAGGAAGGACATTAGAGAGAGAAATGTGGGCCTATACATGTCTCTTTTTCTTTCACAAAATTTTTCCTTTGGAAAAAAAGATCTTAGGCCTTGTCTCTTTTTCTTTCACAAAATTTTTCCTTTGAAAAAAAAGATCTTAGGCCTTGTTTGGTTTAAAAGAGGAAGGGGAGGGGAGGAATTTTAATGGGAGAAAAGAAGGGGAGGGGAGGAATTTTAATAGGAGAAAAGGAGGGGAGGAGAGAGATTTTAACGGAGGAGAGGAGAGATATATTATTTGGTTCAGGAGGGGAGGGGAGGGAAAATAATAATATGTAGACCATTTTACCCTTATATATTTTAAAAGTAATGATAATACTGCTAATTATTTTTTTATTTTTAAAAATTTAATATTGTCACTGCCAAATTAAATAAATGTCAGAAATTATCTATAATTATAATTATTTTAAAAAAATTTGTAAACAAATAAAATTAACTAAATAATTATTTCAACAAATGTATAATTTAACATGTTTTATTTTATAAAATTAAAATGTATTTGAATTGAAAACATTGGCATGTTTACTTTTTTTTCAATATGACAATATATCCGTGTTAATTAGTATATTAAAATTTCTCCTCAACCATACCTATAAAAATTTTATGAAATATAGAATTAATAATTAAGATAGGGGGCATTTTAGTCTTTTTTCCAACTTTCCCTCCCAATTTCCTCAAATTGGAGGGATAAGAGAGGGGAGGAGGGGAGGAAAAATTTCATTAAACTTTCTCTCCCCTCCTCTCCAAAGTTACAAACCAAACAAGGGGCCCTCCCCTCCCCTCAGACCAAACAAGGGGTTAGTTCACTCAATATACCTCTATAAATATACGTCCAAACTACCAAACATTCTAACCTCACATTAAGCCCAAAAAAACATGAGCATTCTTATGATTATCAGATTTTCTATCCAACTATTCAGCGTGCTCTTCAACTACCTAAAGCTAGCTTCCTCCCATTTCAAATGGGTATTAGAATTCCTTCTCTACCATCCATTCTACAGCCTCCATGTTCGTCAACCTCAAGAGTTTCCAATAATGACTGAAGAAGAAGAAGTAGAAGTGAAGATATGGCAACCTCATGGAGAAGAAGAAGAAGAAGAAGAAGTGGATTGTGCTGTGTGTCTCAGCAAGATTGGTGAAGGAGAAGAGGTTAGAGTGTTGAGGTGTGAGCATATTTTCCATAGGGATTGTTTGAACAAGTGGGTTGGCTTGAAGAACTCTACTTGCCCTCTTTGTAGAGACTTCATGGGTTCTGGGAGAAGGGCATTCAATGGTGAGGTTGGAGAAGCAGAAGTACTTTTTTTTAAGTTTTCTTCTTTCACTGGTAATTCTGATAATGAGCCTGAGAATTGGTGGCTACGGTGAGCCATGGCCAAAAGCAAGAGCTTGAACGAGTATCTCAGATCCGATTTATAAATTAAAATAAGTAAATTAACTAATCAAGACTTGTAATATATATATATATATATATATTAGGTACAATTCCCAGTGTGTTATATCTATATATTTTAATGTCTGTTTATGAATAATTTGTAGTATCTATTTTTACTATGTTGAATCTACTTCTACATCCATTAAAGTACGTTGATAGTTACACGGAGGACCCCTCCCTCTCCCTCTCTCTCTCTCTCTCTCTCTCTCTCTCACACACACACACACACACACACAAAATCTTCTATGCTATAATTTTGTTCTTTTCTTTTTCTGGTTATAAGATTAGATATCTTTGAATCAACTTATGCAATATTAATTAAGATTAGGTCTCTCGTTAATAGATTTTAAGGGCACATTCTCTTCTACATTGGCCTAATACATTTAAAATAATAAATCCTTCTAATTACTGACCTTAGAATTTAAACCCACGTGATCTAGGAGTGTACAAAATTACACTTCTTAATCACTATTCACTAGCTGTACAATTCTCCTTGACTTTAATATCTTTCATATTTGAATCATTTAAAGGTATATAAATTTTTGGGAAAATGATAATTCATGACTTTAAATTAAAAATATTTATATTGAAAGATCTTAAATTTTGAAATAAAAACTCCTAGGATTAAAAGTTTAAATTGCATGAGAAAATTATAATTCAAAACCTTCCTTCAAACTAATTTCAAAATTTAAAATCAATCAATATAAATATTTTTAACTTAGGATCATAAATTATAATTTTTTTCCAAGTTTTTGCAGCCAAAAGAAATTAAAAGAAAGCTCATTTTCAAGATGATTGATTTGTTTTTATCCACCCCAATTCCTTGTAATTATTCTATTGCGTGATGGCATGGAATTTTTGTATTCCAGAAAATCAAGATAGATGTTTCTTGATGTAAGCTGGAAAGTCATGGCAGGAGATGCTTAATTAGATGTATAAGTATAAAAATCTCTTTTAAGTATTCCAACGTGGGGAAGTGCACAGAGCAAGGAATAGTAACACTAACACTGGAAATACCAAACTTGAACACAACATGAAACCCCATATTTGTAAGGATATATAAATGTTTCTTACTAAGTCAAAAGTCATATAGATAATAGCTATAAGTAGAACTCCATTATCTTAACCTACTTTAAAATAAATGTCAAGTGTCACGATTTGAACATAAGAAAATTTGATGGATATGGCAAAATGTTGATGGGTTTTGAAAGCATACTATAGTTCTTTTAAATTTTTTTTTGGGGGATAATTTTGTTCTTACTAACATTCGAATTTATATCATTGAATTCTAAAAATAGTTCTGATACGTAGAATGTAAAAAGGATTCTTAAGTCTCTACACGTCCATCAGAACTTTTAAAATTGAAGAGTGACTTTAACTAGTGTAAAACTACAATTGTTTTAATTACTTAAATGATTGTCATTTGAAAATCAACTTGGTATCATAAACTTATGATAACTTAATGTCGCGGAATATTGTCACAATATATTAGCCTAGTAACAAAATTTAAAAATTATACTTTAAAAAATTAACAACTATAAGATTTAATTATATATTTCATATTGGAATAAAATTGCTCATGCTAACAAAGTAAGGAAGCCAATTTCTTTTCATTAGAGGATGATCTATTTGCAAAACATTGGTGCATTTTGTATCATCATTTATATATATAGATTTTTACCTTTATCTTTCTTTTTTATCATGAATTTCATATAACATAATAAGTGATATTATTAATTTTAATAATAAATGTGAGGAAAAATAATGTAAATCTAGTGATATAATTTGCCCATGACATCACTGATTTCACATTCTTTTTCAGAGGATGCATGGGATAAAATTGGTTGTGAATTTTTTCAAGTGATAGCATAATAAGGTCATGTAAAAACAAAAATAGACACAGTCAAAACCTATTTAAATAATAAATTTTATTTGAATATAAGCTTCACAAATTATGTGAGCCTCGTACTAATTTTTTTCTTTCTTATCCCTCTTTATATGACGAAAACAAATTATTTCTTCGTAACAAAGAATCTGGACGCTGAACAACAAGACTGGAATTAGTATAACAACCGCTTTTTGTTTTTTTATGACCCTTTTTTCCCTAGTTACGACAAAATTGGGTAATGTTTGTCAGTGTTTCATGAGCCACGTGTCTAATAGTTGTTCGTTCATTGACTTTTCGACGGCAGTGGCATACATGAAGAGGTTAGAAATGTAATTCGATTGCCCACAGCTACTTTTCAAACGGTCTATTTCTAGTAGGTCTAGATACAATATCAAAATACTTTCTTCCGTCTCATATATATATATATATATATATATATTAATTAATTAATTTATAAAAATTAAAAAAATTAGCAAAAAAATAATTGATTTTTTTAATTTTATCTCAAATAAAATTTATTTTTAAAAAATATCCCTATTTAATGTGTATACTTTCTCTTCATAATTAATGACAACTACTATTTATAATTTAAAAGACTTATTTAATAAAAAATATAATTATAATACTATAATTAATATACTAAATATTAGTAGTTTATTTCTTATATTTTAGACCAAACCAAATATCAGAAAAATCTCTTATATATGAGATCAGACAGAGTACTAAACTTTTAAGAAAAAATTATATCTAATAACTTATACTTTAAAATTTTTATAATAAAAGATTTTTAAAATTAAAATTATTTTCAAAGATTATAATTATCGTTTAGTTTTAAAAAATTTATTATTGAATTTAAGAAATTTATCATTGAGTATAAAAAAATTTAACACTTTTCTACACTTAATGATAAATATCCTAAACTCAATAGTAAATTTTTTTTAAAATATAATGGTAATTATAATCCTCAAAGACAATTTTGATTTTTAAGATTTTTCATTGCAAATTTTTCAAGATATCAATCCTTAGATGTAATTTTTTCAACTTTCAATAGTCAATTTTAGCTTTTTTTTTTAATTGAATCCTCAATCTCTAAATCTAAATTTATTCATCTAAAAAATTTAAAATAAATAATATTCTTTCAAAATTAAAAAATAAAATTTCTCAAATGACTATTAATATAATTTAAACTTCATAAGATGCTATTTGGATAATTCTTTATTTTTTTTATAATATATTATATTAATTAAGATATATAAATTTATGTATAAATATAAATAAAAATACATCATGGACCTCGAATGAGGTAACTATCATACTACTAACTATTTGATACATAGAATATTAAATATAAAAATAAAAAAGAATCAAAATAATAAATGAAATAGATAAAAAATAATCAATGTATTTGTATTTAAATAATAATAATAATAAATATTATTAAGTAATAATAATAATAATAATAATAATAATAATAATAATAATAATAATAAAAGAAGGCAAAATATATTACCTTTCACTTTTACTTTTCATTCTCTAATCAATCGGGCTTAAAATGCTCATAGAAATTCCTCTGCCTAAACCCCATGCCTACATACTCATCTCATCAAGGACATGATGGAAAGATGCGCCTCTATATTAACATTTCAAAATATTTGAATAAAATAAAAACATTTCAAAAGATTACACAAATCATGATCATATATGAAATTAACTAGCTAAATTATAAATTACATGCTATTAAGCTTTTTTTTTTTAGTGAAAATATGAAGCCCTAAAGCCCAAGCAAAAAGAAAAACTAAATATAAATTTTATGAGGCCCAAATATTTTGAAAACAACAAAATAAAGTAAAGACATCAAATTATTAAGGAAAAAAAATCTAAATATAATGTACGTCCTAGTGCCATGGAAAGCTTTAGGCCAATTACTTTAGGCCCCACAATTTACTAGGGCTCTAATATATATATATATATATATATATAAGCATCGTCAATGTCTTGTATATTTGTCAAAGCCCATGTATACATGCTATCTCATATCTGCTTGGTATATCCTATATGAAAAAGACAAAAAAATGATGATAATAGAAAAGCTTCTCACCTCCTCCAATGACCAATAATATTAAAAGGTTTCATAATGGCATTAAAAGTTATTTCACAAAGTCAAAGATTTTTTTCCTTTATTGAAGCAAAATAAATAAGTAATCAAAGTCTCTAACGTCTTTAGCCTTTAATCTTATTGATTCCTATTCCTCACGTTTCTTTCTTGGCTTTTCAATTTCTTCTCATCATATTTCGTCTTTGAATCTTATTCTCTTATCTCTCCACACTATCTGCTACTATTTATTATAATAAGTATATAACAAGAAGTGTAGTTGAACAATCACTCACAGATGACACTAAAAAAATAATAAAATAGTCACCTATGTGTTTAGCAAGCAATGCTTTGATTAATTTATCAAAACGTAGTGAAGATTCTAAAATAAAAAGTGAAGCCATGTGTTTAGCAATTTATAAGATTAAGAATTTTGAGTTTTTATTAGGAATGAATATTTGGTATGATATATTGTTTGCTATTAATTCTGTTAGTAAGATTCTACAATCTAAAGATATGCATTTAGATGTTGCTATAGATAATTTAAGGGTCTTATTACTTATTTGAAAAGTTATAGAAAAAATAGTTTTGTATCTACTTTGGACTCTACAAACAAAATGGCTATTGAAATGGATATAGAGCCTAAATTTCTTGAAAAGTAAATAATCCATTAAAAAAAATATTTTGATATACTTATTGATGATGAAATCACACATTCAGCTGAAAATTTTTTTCATATTAAATATTTTCTATACATACTAGATCAATCTATTTCATCTATTAAGAGTTGATTTGAACAATTTTTAGAATATGAAACTATTTTTTGTTTTTTATTTGAATCCAAAAAATTTAAAACTTTGGAAGAGGATGAGTTGAAAAAATATTGTATTAATCTTGACAAATTTCTAAGTTTTAGTGAACATTTTGATATTGATGGTTTTGATTTATTTTCAAAATTGAAAGTATTGAAAGAAATATTGACAAAAGAAATTAA
The DNA here is from genome assembly GCA_032878935.1 of Erythrophleum fordii. NCBI lineage: Eukaryota > Viridiplantae > Streptophyta > Magnoliopsida > Fabales > Fabaceae > Erythrophleum > Erythrophleum fordii. The sequence continues at coordinate 8,448,352 of JAVQMF010000029.1, forward strand.
TACTCCGATAAAAATGTTAAACTATATCAAAAGATTATATTATTTTTCAAACGCATGTATCACTTCTAAAATATTATTAATAATACTTGTAATGGTTGCTATTATGAAAAAAAAAATTTCAAAATTAAAATTACTTAAATCTTATTTAAGATAAACTATGTTACAAGATAGATTGAATGAATTAACTTTATTACCAATTGAAAATAAAATGTTAGAATTATTTGATTATAAAACTTTGATAAATGATTTTGTAGCTCAAAAAACAAAAAGAGTAATATAAAAATTGATAAGTTACATTAGGCCTTTTTAATAATTTCACTTAGAGTCCCAAAATTTTTAGAGACGGCCTTGGGACGTCCCTTAGGAAATACCCAAATAAGTAAGATGATTAACACAAACACTTCCTTCTCTATAAATGTAATTGAAAGGCACCCTTCATAAAATATATAACAAGGCCAAAATATTAGAGACCATCTGGTTTAGATGAGAAGAAGATTTCAAAGAATTATTGAGAACTTACACTAAGTTCGAAAAGTCACTTTCAATCTCTACATCTAAACTTCAACTCCAAGCAAGATTAACGCCAATTAATTTAATAAATTGTTAATAGATCTTTAATTATCTTAAATAAAATATAAATTAATATAATGACTAAAAATGCATTAGTGAGTTATAAAAATAAACAATTTATAATATATTACTTTTCAAAAAAATTTTATATGACAATTGAATAATATAATATTTACATGATTATTTCTTTAATTTTTTTTTGTATCTTAAGTCATTTTTATTATTATTTAAATAAATTGGGTTATTTTTTAAAATTTTTTTGGATAAACCTTTAAACGCAAGATTTTTTTTTTTAAATATAACACGTTATTAAATAAATATTTACATGGATATCTACATAGCATTTACGTAAAATCCATGTGACCGTTAACGTGAGAGAGTAAACTAAAATGAAGAGTCTTAAGACTATCCACTTGTGAAAGGTATCTCCTTCTTCTCTTCCAAGACGAGGCCAGAAGCCTAAGTAGAAGCGCCACAGTTTTTATTTGTAAGAAAAATTAAATTTTATAGGTTATAAAATTTAAGTTTATAAGCCAAATGCCTAAATCACAGTATAAAATTAAAAAAAAAAAAAGCAATAGTTAAAACATATTCTCTGTTTGAGTTTAGAGATCAGGTATTTTTGTTGCAAAATTGAATTTTATAAGTCATATACTTAAACTATTGTATCAAATAAAAAAATAAACAAAGCTTAAAACCTGTTATCTACTTGAGCCTAAGGAATAATTTTTATTTATTATAAAATTAAATTTTATAAGCTATACATTTAAACTGTTACATAAAATAGAATAAAAAAGATAAACAATACTTAAAACTTATCTGTTATTAAAGTTTTGGGAATGATTTTATTAGTTTCAAAAGTAAATTTTATATGCCACACAGTGAAATTGTTGTATAAAATAAAAAAAATTGACAGCGCTTAAAATTTATCTTTTATTTAAATTTTAAAAATAATTGAGAGATGTTATACGAAATTGTTACATAAAATATATTTTACTTGTAACACTAATATAATTGTTCTTTATTTCCGGGCAATAATTTTGCAACTGTTGCAACAAAAATTGTTATTTCGGACCCAAAATGTTATAGTGAATTATTCCACCAAGCAAGCTCCAAATTTTGTGAGTCCCTCACTTTTTTTATGACACTGGCATATTGTTTCTTCATACTAGAAATCTGAAAAAGAAAAAAAGAAAAACAAGATTCGAACCATTAATTAATATATTCAATCTCTTTTTATTTATTTATTTTTTTTCAGTTTATATATGGCAAAGTGGGTAATGATTGTAAAAATTTTTTAGATGCATTTGTAACATGATGCACTTAAAAAGATTAAAGATCAAAATTAAATTTATATAAGTGAGATTCATATATAATATAAATATAATTTATATATAAAATAAATTTTAATAATTGAGTATATAAATAATATATTCCACCGTGTATATTTAAGAATTGTTCACTGATTGTTGGTGTTTCAAGAGCCACGTGTCTCATAAATGTTCGTTCATTGACTTGTCCACGGCGATGACATACACGGGGAGGTTAAATATGTAATTCCACTGCTCACAAGTACTTCTGGCATGGGTGAAATAGAATAGTCACATCATACTGTGCCAATTGAAACAAGGCTCTTTTATAAGAAAATTACAGGATTTTAAAGTTAAGAAAATTATTTTAAAAAATTTATTATTATTATTATTATTTTAGAATAAATTATCATTAACTTTAAATAAAATTTTTTAAATTTAATAGTAATAGCCATTGTGGGAAAGAAAAAAAAACACATGGCATGTTTGATATAATTTTTATAATATTGGCTATGTTGTTATGATTAATATATAATAATTTTTATTTTTTATTATTTTTTAAAAAATAAAAATTATTTTTATTTTATTTCTTTCCATATATGTTTTAAATGAGTTAAATAGTGTCATTTAATATACAAAATTATTAGATATAAAAATAAAAACAAAATGAGAATGTAAATAAAATAAATAGCAAATGTCTCTATACCCTTACATTAAAAAAAAAAAAGAATAATAAAAAAGAACATACATTATTAAATAATAATAATAAAGATATTGTAAAAAAAGATCACCTCTAGCTTTCTTTATCCTACTTACAACCAATCAACTCATGGGGGGTCTCGTTTAAGTTTATCCCATGCGTTTTTTCTCTTTTCATCAGATTCTTTCTTGAATGACAAAGGATTACTCCGCATGCTAGTAGTAGTCTTTGGCTGACGTTGGGACAAGATGTGTAAACATCCTTCTGTCCAGATTCAACTCACACTAACAAGACATGATCCAGACACCAGAAACCTCACATATGAAGCCCATCTCTTCCTTTTAATATTTTGAACTTTTTTCATCCTAATTTCTTGTTCTTGATTTGGCATAACAAATAAAATAAAATTATGAGAAAATTAATTCTTTAGTCTCCCTAGTTTGCTTCAATTTTTAATTGGATTCCTACAGTTTTTATTTTTTCAATATACTCTCTATATTTTTTAATGTTTCAAAGTTGGTCTTTATAATTTCCAAACGTTATTATCTTACTCTGATTATATGGCATAACACTGTTAAAATTCATCCTTGCTAGATAACAGATTGCTGATTTTGCTATCAAGTAAAATGTAGCATTGGATTTCAAGCCCTAACCTCTGAAGGTGCAGCTCTCAACGTTGGCTTATTTTTGTATGGGTGGGACCTTTTTGTTTTTGGCACTTATATTGTTGTCCCATTGGAATTTAGAGTTCAAAATTATGATCCTATGTATCAGTGCAAGATTTTTATTATAAATAAGAATTTGATAGATTAAAAAAATAGATGTAGAAAATTAACGTCTTCTCCTTCTTTCCAAATTTCTTACTCTACAATTTTAAATTATTCTATAAGAGAGATTCTAAAAATTGTTATCTGTCAATCTTAAGCTGCTTGAGATAAATTTTAAAAGTGATTTGTTATACAAACATAATAGAGTCAAATATCAATTTAAAGAGAGTGTAGATTGACACACATTTCTGAGCATTTATTTATCTTTTTCATAATTTTCTTCAACAATTTTAAAGGAAAAGAGTGACCCCAAAAGAAAGTTTCTATTGGCCCTATCAATGTTGGAGATGAGAGATTTATGGAGGAAAGGGGCTTGCATGTAGCATAGAGGAATGAAGGAGGTACCACCTCTTGTCTACCCTTGTCCGGCTAACAATGTTTGTCATCTTCATAAGACTTTACATAGTCTCAAATAAGCTCCTTAAGCCTAATTTGTGAAATTCAGTTTCACCATTTGTCAGTTTAGGTTCTCATCTAGTTTTCATGACTCTGCTCTCTTTATTTGTAGGATTACATAAAGTTCTATGTTATTACTTCTTAATGTTGATGATATAACCATTATAGGTGATGCCATGGATGGAATTAAGGTATCCTTAAGTTGACACTTTAAAATGAAGGATCTTGATTCATTCAATTATTTTTCGGGTCTTGAAGTCCTTTCCTCTATATATGGTCTCTTCTTTTTACAAGCTAAATATGCCTTAGATCTTATCTCTTAAACTAGTCTTACTAATAGTTGCACTGAATCTACTCCTCCCGAGCCCAATGTCCACTTTATACTTATGATGGTACTCTACTTGATAATCCCACACTTTATCGATAGTTGATAAGCAATCTGATCTATCTCACTATTATTCATCCATACATCTTCTATGTTGTTCACTTAGTCAGCCAATTCATGTTAGCTTCTCGTTCTACACATTTTGCTGCAATTCTCTATATTATTCGCTTTGTGAAAGAAACCTTATTTTGTGGGTTCCATTTCTTTGCACACTCCTATCTAATTCAATAGGCTTACTCAAATGCTGATTGGAATGGAGTTCTTACTAATCGCAGCTCCATTACCAGTTATTATATTTTTCTTAGTGATTCTCTCATCTCGTGGCACAATAGGAAATAGACTTTAATTGTTCACTCTAGAACTAAAATCAAGTATAAAGCCTTTATTGATACCACTTTTGAAATTCTTTGGATTCGTTAGCTATTTGATAATATATGTATATCCTAATCTTTTTTTGCTTATCTCTATTGTGATAACTAGAGTGCCATTCAATTTGCTCATAATGATGCTTTCTACGAATGCACTATTGAAATTGACCATCACTTCACTTGGTAACACATCACGCATGGTGCTCTTCGCCTTATCTTTATTAGGGCTCTTTATCTGAGTTGCTCACCAAATTGCATACCTTAGTCACTTTCTAACCTTAGTATCTCGGCAATTGTTAGGGATTTGATTTGTACATAATCTATCATTGATTATTCTAATTGGTTGTACCTTTTTTATTATTATAATATTTTTTTCACCCTTCTAGGCTTAGATTCTCCCCTTATATACAGGCTTGTCTTTGGAACTCAATAATAGACAAATCTTTCAGATCTTTTCTTAGTCTTCTTCTTTCTTTCATTATTCATAACTCTAAAAAAAACACACACACACACACACACATTATATATTTGAAAACTCAATCAGATTCCATTTCACCCCACATAAAATAAATATTCTTTTAAAAAGGTTAATTATATGATATATTTTGATTGTGAATTTGTGATATATTATAAAGTATGATTATCTAAATAATAGGCTTTCAAAAAGTCTCAAATACAATAGGGGTCAAAGACATCATGAAATTCAACTTCTTTCTCTAAGTGCCTCATTAGACACTTCAAAATAATTTTTAAGTTATTATTTATGAAAGTTCAAATTATTAATTTGTGCCATGTTAATTTTTAATTATATGTTTATATTGGAGTGAATGGAGAAAAATAGAAGAAAAATTTTACTTTAAATATTTTTTATTTAGACTTAAATTTATCTAGTTTTTTCTTAAAATATAATTAAATTCCATAGAATGGATTATACCAAATAAATATTTATTTAAGTTGAAATAAAAACATTTAAATTAATTTTATTTTCATTCTCTCCTCATTCCATTTTCATAGAGAAAATTACAAAGCAATGAAGATATCAAACTAGCCATTGTGAGTTGAGCTTCAATTTTCTATATTAAATAAAAATTTATCAAACTGTAAAATTCGACTTTTTAGAAATTATGAAATAATAATAATAATAATAATAATAATAATAATAATAATAATAATAATAAATGTGTAACATTTAGATAATTATATCTACAATTAACTTTCAAGGAGTTGCTAAATAGCAAAAGTTAAAAAATTAAATCAAACCAACTAGCTTGACAAAAAAAAAAAATTAATTAGTCATGACTTCAATTTATTCGACTTACAAAACCAATTTAAGAAAAATCGGTCAATAATTGGTTGGTTAAAAATTAATGAAGCTAATCAAAGTGGACTAATTTTGACATTGAACTTATCAAAAATTAAATTTTGACTTTTTTTTTACAACAAAGGCAAAATTTTAACATTCTGTCATAGAAATTTGTAATTCTATTAAACTCATTTTACTTAAATTGCAAGACGTTTCAATTAATTTTTGCATTTTTTTAAAAAAATTATATTTATTTTGAATATTATATAATTTATAATCTATATATTTATTAAATTAAATATATATATATATATATATATATATATATATATATATATATATATATATATATATATATATATATATATATATATATATATATATATATATATATATATATATATATATATATATATTGATTGAATGATAATCAAATCATTAAATCATAAACTACTTCTTTCCATAATTCAACAATAAGTCTGATTGTTAAAATATTATTATGCGCAATCTAATCTGATCCCCTCTGCCTTCTTATATTGGATAGAAGACTATAGGTCGTGAACTGTGAAGGGTTAAAAACAGAAAAATTTACGTGAAAAATAAATAAATATTTTACCTCTCGCAAAGTCATTGCCAAAAGGTTCAAAAAGAAATTTAAGTTAAAAAAAAAAAACAGAAAGAAAATCAGAAATGTGAAGATGTAAAAGTCACATATAAGGAATTAGTAGATAAAGACTTACAATATCGACCATTTAGGAAATCATTGAGTCCATGCGATGATGTATAGAAGTCATTTTTTAAGCTTCTTTCATAGATGGCAAAGAAAACATCACAGAGCAAGAAAATGATTTTAAGGGACAATGAAAAGAGGATCTTAATAAGCCCCAAAACAATATGGAGTGAGCACTCACAGTTAGAGCGTGAGTTTTCTTTTTGAGAATATTGATCTCTTTAGGGGTGTTTATGCTTATATTATAAGGACTCAAACACAAGTGTCTTGGTTTTCAGACATGGAGGAAAAATATAGTAAAAATAATAATTAAAAGCCCCCCATTTGTCTTTATATCAAATTAACGTACAAGAAAAAAAAATCGCATTATTTTAACAATTATCCTATATATTTTTTTAAAAAAACTATTTTCTGTTATCATTCATCGTTGAATAAAGTACATTTAACTTCATTTTTAATTTTCTTTTGAAAGAAAATAAATTAAGATTAGCGTGCGTATATATATATATATATAGATATATGTATATATTATACACTATAAGATAATCATTTTTCTAAGTTTTTGCCACCTTGGTAAAGGCGTCTTTTAAGCTCACCACAGCAAAATTGACCAACTATTCTATTTCTATTATAATCTAATTCCAAATTTTATTGACTGTCAACGTTAGTTTGGGTAAAATAAACTGTTTTTATTGTTATTTTCTGGTGACCCTTTTTTCTTTTGAGTTGGTTGGACTTGGAATATTAGATTGGGATTTTTTGGGCCATACCTTCTTTAGTTTAGGCCCATTTATAGATTAATTGAACTCATCTTGAACTACGCTAGGCCATTGTAACAAAGCAAAGGGGTTTGACTTAACAAGGGTTTATAAAAAAAATGAATCTCTTACAATCATATGCTTGTATAGTTAACGAAAAAGTAATATAAATAAGTAGAAGTGTATGTAAGATTTACTTTCTCTCTTTACACTTATTTTATCTTCATTTTTTGACTGCATTATATATAATGAATTTGATTAAGAAAAAATTCAAATTGGTGAAAAAGAAGAAACGTAAGAACTAGAGATCAAAGCCAACCATAAATCCTTTTAAGCAGTGAGATATTATAATCGACTTCATTCATGAAGAATCAAGTTCCTAATTCAGGCCTCTTTGTCAGTTTCTCTATTTTCTGATTCAACTACTTGAATTACATCGTATAGTCACCTCCAAAAAAGAAGAATCCTTCAAGTAGTAAGACATTTATTATCTTTATTGAACTCACAGTGAAGATAATATATTACAGTGATTAAATAAAGATATGTTAAAAAAAATTTTAATTTGAAGATTGTTAATTTTTTTTCTAAATTATAGCTATCAAATATTTAAAATTTAAAAGTTATTTATTCACTTATTTTAGCCTAATACAATTTTTTCTCAAAAAATAAATATGTCTATAGCATCAAATATCTGTTTATAAAAAAAAAAATCAAAATTTCAAATATTTATACTTTATTTTGAATTTAAATCTTCAAAAGAATTTGGTCCCTAACGTAAAATTATAAAGAATACTCACTTTTCTTTAAAATAATTCAAATTTTTTCAAATGATTGAATTTAAAAGGATTTGAAATTTATAAGCTCACAAATTTTCCCCAAACAGCATACATTTCCTTCATTATATATCAAGCTCAGTATGTGGGTTGTTTGTTTGTACTCTGGATCTAGAGATTCTGGATTCCATCTTTCTTGGACGAATGGATACGGAGTTCGCAGAGAATTATACATTTGCCATACTCGCTACTTCTTTCCCACTGATTTGCGAATATATATAGATATATATATATATACCATAATAAGTATACTTTTTTTAAATTATTATATAATTATTATCTTTTAATTAAAATTTTTTATATTAAAAGTATAAAAAATTACATATAATTTTTTCTCTCTCATTGCTTATCGTGTTCTGCAAGGGAGGGAATTTAGTGTTCCTGGTTACAATGAATTAGTATTTTTTGTTCATTATTATTTTTAATTTCATTGTATTTTAATTTTTTAAATTTTTTTCTTATTTTCATCAATTAAAATTGCTGACTAACTTTTAAATTAATTCAATACAAATATTTAATAAATTACTAAGCATTAAATTGAAAATAAAATGAATTTTTAAAATATTGAATTAAAAAATAAATGATTAGATAAAAGCAATAGCTTACTCCATTTATTTTTAATTGGTCTTTTTTGGTTAATTCAGTGGCGAGTTTTTTTTTTGGGGGTGACTTGAAATATTAGGGTTTGCCAATCGAAAAATTTTTGGGCTGATCTTGGACTACGGTAGGCCTTCCTCTATTATTCACAGACCATTAGCTTTTAGGCATCACCATTCTCACGGCCTCTCTCCTTCTTCTCTGGCTCTTCACGCTCACTTCTCGCTCCAAAAGCAGGTGAGCTCGGACATACTTAAACCAGTTTCGAAAAGCATCGCATAAAAATTCAAACAACGCAAAGGAGTTTTAAGATTTCAAACAATCTTCTCTTGCAAATCTCCTTGAGCCCATCAAATTGAAGAGATGGGTAAAGCGAAAAAAGGCCCCAAATTTGCGGTCATGAAGAAGCTTGTCACCTCCAAAGCAATCAAAAAGTGAGATATATATATATTTTTTTTTCTGTGCCCACTCGATAGAGTTTCATAGTTATTTGTAATTCATGATTTTTGTTCTCTTTGTATAAATTGTATGTTGTGTCAAATTTAGCTATAAAGAAGAGGTGTTGAACCCTAATAAGAAGGACCTTAGCAAGGAAAAGCTGCCCAGAAACGTGTAAGCAACCATTCTGACTACTCTTTAAATGTTAAGCCTTATAATTATGAGATTTTTTTTTTGGTAACCTGTGGTTTTTTTTTTTGGCTATCATTATATGGGGTTTAGTTTATTTTAAATTGAATATACACATGGTTCTACCCGCTTGGATTTCCACGGAACAGTTTTGTTAATGTTTTTAGTATATGGCGACAAGATGCTAATTTAATTAAATTCTTTACTTATGATAATGTTTCTGACCTTCTTCTGTTGATGATATTCATGTTTACAGACTTATCCTCAAAAGATTGGAATAATTGATCTAACATTATCTCTCTCTTTTCTTATTAAAACTATAAAGTACTTTAGTTTAGTTTGTAATGGCCTTAAAATTGTTAGTACAAAAGGTGCGACTTTCTTTTGAAGCATCTTTTGTGGTGGGTGTCTCACGTAAACTTTGTTTTTTGCTATGTAGTTGGACCTGGAGAAGGGGATGATGGACTGCTTATATGCAAAATGTGAGTTGGAAGCAGGCAGTTACTTGTCTTGTGTTAACTTATTCATTTGGTGAATTTTTATATATCTTAGTAGAGTGATAGGTTCTTATCTATTTAAAGGTATTATGTTGCTTGCATAGCCTTTTTTTAGGAGGCCAAAGATTCTATTGGTTGTTGCATTTGTGAATAACAATTTTCTTATTTCTAATCTTACATTCATACTATTTTGGTGTCTAGGTACTCCTTGTATCACGGATTTTGTGATGGCAGAACTTGAGAAACTAGGCCAGAAATATCGTGTGGCTCTCAGGTAGATGTTTTGTCTTTTGCTTTTTCAATATATTCATATAAATTATTTGATTGTTGGATTATATTCTTATATATCTGGGCTGTACATGTAAAAGATCAAAATTATTATATGCATCCCCTGCATGTCCGGGCTTGTGACATGTTGCTATTTTGCTATTTTTGAGTTGGGAAATAAAGATTAGATATTTCCTTCTGCTTTGGCTTAGTTTCACTTTGTCTCTTGCAATTTGGAAAGTGTCATTTTGCCCACACATGGTTTAGTTCTTTAGTTGTCTGTCTATTACATAACAAAAAATGCATAACTTCCTTGTTCTGAAATCCTAATTTCAGATAGAAAAAGAAACAGATAATCCCTTATGATTGGAACAATGATCACAAAATAGACAGTTGCAGCTTCTGGTCCTAATGGACTAAACCCTAAGGAACAAAATAACATTTTTCAAACCACAGAACGATAGATCGTCAATACACTGGGTTTCTCTAATTATTTCTTCTTTTTAATATCATAGTTGTTTGCCACCATCCTTTTTCATCATGCAATTATCGACTGTTTTTATCGTACAGGCCATCTCACAGCTCAGTAGTGAAAAGAAATTTTACTAACCCTTTTGTTCTAGTTCACTTTTTGAGTAATTGATTTATCAAATGTTCTTCTATCTATGTGGCAGGATTGCAAAGGATCCTCGATTTGATAGGTTACCCTGTACTCACAAAGGGACCTACGCGGATGACTGCATTGTTGAGAGAGTTACTGAGGTGTGATTTATTTTGTAATTTCTATTTAATTTTCTTTTCCGAATTTTCCAGGAGAAAACTTGATTATTATAGTTTTCTTTATTTCTGATGAAATTTCAAATTTCTTCTCTTATCTAAAACAATTTTTTTTTTTTTTTGGTTGAGCTGTTTATATTTAGGTTGCATGACAAACTTTACTGTATTTATTTCATGGATGAAGGGTTTATGGGGCTAAGAATAAAAAATCTGAATTTATTTGTTAATTTCAAGCATATGAAACTTACTATTCACCTTATGCAGAGGTCAGGGTACCTTTAAGTCTGAGATCAGCAAAAGATAAGGACTTCTTATTTTCTTACTTTCTCTTCATCTTGGGGACTAAGGGGAGGGTAAGGGTTTGGTACCTCTTAGTGGGTGTAGTTATCAAACCAAGAGTTTTCTAAGAACGTGGTAAACTCCATGGGTACTTAAATCAATGTCAGTTGGCTGTGTCGTAATTATTTTTCCTAGTATTATCTTGCTGACATGTTTCAAAAGTTTTAATTGCTTATGGTGTTTTTTGTCAGTAAACTGATATCCAGCCCTACTTTAAGAGGATATTGCCATGCTTAAGATAATAGGGTTGCTTTTATTCTCTCATCTCTTGTAATTTTTTTAACATTGAAAATTTGTGGGGCAAATTTTTCTTTTTTTTTTTTTTCTCTTTTTCTGAATCGTGAGCCTATGGGTAGTCCCTAATCTATGGCTGTTTCTCACTTTTGAACTCAACAATCCTAATTCCAGGTTTTTCCTATTTAAATTCATTTGAGTGGGTATTTTTATTAAAGCGTGGCTGGGCTGATCTGCTGCTTATTTCATTGTTCTTTTCATTCTACCTAACACAAACCATTTTGTTGGATGCAGTTTAAGTGCTTCATTGTTGCAACATGCGATTGAGACTTGAAGCGAAGGATCCGTAAGGTAAAGTGAACAATTGTTCTTCTTCCCTCCGTTGTTAACATTGGACCTTAATGTGTGAACTTGGCTTTGAATTGCAGATTCCTGGTGTGCCAATCATGTACATTACCAAACACAAGTACTCAATTGAGCGGTTGCCTGAGGCAACAATTGGGGGAGGTAAATATATTTATATATTTAGAAGCTTTACTTACAAACTAATAAGGAAACATTTTTTTAAAGCTATGAGCTTAGCTTGTTTATTTGACCTAGCCTATCGTGCATTTTAAGCCCGTTTGATAAATGAGATGAACAAAAGCTTTATTAAGGCTGTCTCATTGGCTCACAAGCTTTTTCGATACAATATGTATAGATACGCTGTAGCTATGCATGTGACCTTTAACAATTATTTATATCAATTTGTTTTCTAGAAGTTAAAATGTGATATAAGCTTAAGCCATGTTATCTTTTTTACTTCTATAATCAAGATTGAAATTTTTTGCTTATTTAACTGAACTCATTGAGTCCTCCTAAATGAAATATAAGTTTCTTTGGTAGTTAATAATTAAGTTCCAGATTGTGTAGTCATGAATAGAAAATAATCATTAATCCTCTTGGCAACCCAAGGCTCTATGGCACTCAACGAAGCACCGGAACGTTAAAATGAGAGCTGTACCCGTACTGGATACGTATCCGGTACGGATACGCGTACCGTACGGGTACAAACGTATCCCGTACGTTTCTTTTTCGTCCGTACGTACCGAAACGTTTTTTCGTACAGAAACGTTTCGAAACGGTTCGAAAAACGGCTTCGAAACGGCTCCGAAACGGCTTCGAAACGTCGTGAGGATAAACTGTGCGTTTTACTCGTCCGAATCTCGAGCTTCAGTTCTCCCTTCCTCGTGATTCCTGCTGCGACTGGATCTAGACTCCACGCCAACCTCCGATCCTTCGATTTGGACCCTTCGATTTGCTAGCTACGGTTGCCATCGTTGGAAACTGGAAAGCAATAAAGGATGAGGAAGGGATCTATCGCAGAGAAATAGAGAGACGCCGACGGTGAAGAAATTTGGAACTCAGAGCAGCGACGTTGTGAAGGGGGATCTCAAATTTGGAACTTCTCTGCCTTTTCGAAGATCTCGAGCCCTCCGAGCATATCAGAAAAATCGATTCTGGATTTCTGGTAAGGTTGCTTTCTTCGTATTCCATTATCAATTTTCTGGCGTGGTTGCTTTCCTTCACAAGCATAAATTGTCGTCTGTTCCCGTATGTGTCTGTGATCCTGTGTAGAGGTGAACGTAAGTTCTAGCATTTGTGAAATATTTATTCTGTGGAAGTTCCCATCCAGATTTCAGAGAATAGAGAAGGTTCCTGTTTTCTATATTTTAGGCTTAGCAATTCTGTTTTTGTCTGAGAGCAGAAAAGGTTTTACAAAATTTCATTTCATAGAAATCTGTTAGACTGTTATCAAACATTAGAGCCTGAACTTCTTCAATTTTGAGTTCTATTTTCAAAAAATTGAGTTCTATTTTCAAAGCATCAATTGAATCTCTTGATTTTATCAGAGGGAAAAAATAGCTTCCCTTTTCTAGCTTATTGGATTTGTAATCTATTACCATATGAGCATTCTTTATCCTTAATTATTAATAGCTCGTTTAGCTTATTTATCTTTCCAAATTTGGATTTTCCATAAATGATATTGCTTCTCCATCATAGGTATCATGGCATCTGGAAGTTCTAGTTCTGCTAGTAATCCTAGTTCCACTGCTTCTGCTGAATATTGTTCTAGTAATATTTTCCAAAAAGAAGGAACTCCTTTGTGGGCTTATGTAACTTTAATCGTTAGAAGTAGAGAAGGAGAAACTGTTAATCCTGGTGGAAATAAGCATTGGAAGTGTAATTATTGTAACTGTGAATTTCAAGGATTTTATTCTAGAGTTAAGTGGCATTTGTTGAGGGTATCTGGTAAAGGAATTTCTATGTGTCCCAAAGTTGATACTCACTGTTTAGCAGAGATGAAAAATTTACAAGAGGAGGTTGAGAATAGATCAAAACCAAAAGAAGTTCTATTACCACCACCAGCTAGAGGTTTATCTCCTTTAGGTGTTCAAAGTGAGTACAATCAAAGGAAAAAGAGAGCTGTTGGTGCTTTGGAAAAAGCTTTCAATCAAACAGCTAGAGAAAATTTGTGTGCAGAAATTACAAGAATGTTCTACTCAAGTGGTTTATTTTTTAATTTGGCACGCAATCCATATTACATTAGCTCTTATCAATATGCTACAAACAATATGATTTCTGGTTTTAAACCTTCTGGTTATAATGCACTAAGAGGTCCTCTGTTGCAACAAGAAAGGGCAAATGTTGAAAGGTTGTTGGAACCAATAAAAGGGACTTGGAGTGAGAAGGGAGTGAGTATTGTAACAGATGGGTGGACTGATGTACAACGAAGGCCATTAATTAATTTTATGGCTGTATCCTATGGGGGTCCTATTTTTTTAAAGGCAATTGATGGGACTAAAGAGTACAAAGATAAATTCTATATAGCTGAGTTGATGAAGTAGGTAATTGAAGAAGTAAAACCTCAAAATGTGGTTCAAATTATTACTGATAATGCCCCTGTTTGTAAAGCTGCTGGTAAGATTATAGAAGGTGAGTATCCTCACATTTTTTGGACACCATGTGTTGTTCACACGCTCAATCTCGCGTTGAAAAATATATGTGCAGCTAAAAACACTGAAGCAAATGAATTAGTATATGAAGAATGTCATTGGATCACTCAAATCAGGGATGATGTAATTTTTATTAAAACTTTTATCATGAATCATTCCATGAGGTTGGCCATTTTCAATGAATTGATGCCCTTGAAATTGCTTGCCATTGCTGATACTAGGTTTGCTTCAACCATTGTGATGCTAAAGAGGTTCAGACTCATTAAAATGTCTCTTTGCACAATGGTAATTAGTGAAGAATGAAATACATATAAAGAGGATGATGTTGGAAAGGCTAATACTATTAAAGAGTTAATTCTTGATGACTTTTGGTGGGATAAGATTAATTACATCCTCTCTTTCACAAAGCCTATTTATGAAATGCTTAGATTTTGTGATACAGATAAGCCTTCACTTCACTTGATTTATGATATGTGGGATTCAATGATAGAACAAGTGAAAATATCAATATAAAAGCATGAGAAAAAAGAACTTTCTGAGCATTCAAGATTTTATGAAGTTGTGTATGGAATTATAATTGATCGTTGGACAAAAAGTTGTACACCACTTCATTGCCTTGCTCATTCATTGAATCCTAGGTAAGTTTTACTAATATTCCATACTTATATTATTGATATTTTTTTCATATTTAATTTTATGCTAAACAAGTCTAATTCTCATTGTTTCTATTACATGCTATATAGGTATTACACTCCTCAATGGCTTGATGTGTCACCTAATAGAGTTCCTCCACATTTAGATGCTGAAATTTCAACCGAGAGGACCAAGTGCTTTAATATGTATTTTAAGGATCCTAGGGAGAGAAAATTGGTCCTTCAAGAATTTTCAATGTTTTGTGGAGTTTCAGATGCATATTCATTATTTGATTCGTTACAAGATAAGTGGAATTTGGAGCTTAAAGATTGGTGGTTAAATTCTGGTTCTTCAACCCCAATGCTCCAACGGCTTGCATTAAAGCTTCTTCGTCAACCATGTTCATCATCTTGTTGTGAACGAAATTGGAGCACCTACTTTTTTATTCACTCACTAAAAAGGAACAAATTGAATTCAAAAAGGGCTGAAGACTTGGTTTATGTTCATACCAATCTTCGTCTTTTATCAAGAAAAAGTGAAAAGTATTCTAGTGGAGTGACTAGGATGTGGGATGTTAATGGAGATCATTGGGAGCCATTTGATGGGGCAGGAGGTCTTGAGGTTGCAAATTTATCTTTAGATGAACCAGATTTAGAACAAGAGCTCATAGGAAATGTTACTAATGTGGATGTAGATGAAGATGAAGATTAACTTGGATTGAAAGTTTTAATATTAATGCTTATATGAAATGTAACTTGTTATGAACATCTTATTTATATTTGTAATTTGTGATATTATTTATGTTATGGTAGCTTATTTATAATTTATTTTATTTTTTAATGTCTTAGATTCTTGAATATATATATATATATATATATTCTCGTACCCGTATCTTAAAATTTTAAAAATTGTTGTATCTCACGTATCGTATCGTACCCGATACGTGTACCCGTATCGGTGCTTCTTAGATTGCGCTAATTTCATCTCCTCTGCTTAACTGACTTCACTTTTGTGGCTTTTAATGCAGCTCCAAGAATTTGATTATGTTGGTTGATGGTAGATCCATTACAGATGATTGAAGTTCGTCCCCAATGAATTCTCATGGGAGCCTGATGCTGAACAAAGAGAAACTCTTTAAATGCTTTATACTTGAAATCTTCCTGGACTTTCGTCAAAGTCTCTGTCGTGTTACTTCTAGAATTGGTTCTGTCAAATTTTGTTTCTTTATGTAACTTAATACCAGTAATATTTCATAGATAGATAAAAAGATTTTTTGCATCGCTTTTGTTACACTGTTCATTAACCTTCTTTTAAATTGATCAATCTTTTCTGTTGAAAAATAATAATAATAACTTATGTTTCCGTATATTATTATGGAAAAATCACATTCTGAACGACACCTGGTTGCTGTGACTAATAAAATTTGGGATTATGCAGGAAAAGCTTGTCTAAGAACGTGATCAAATTTTGGCTATCAATGACATTGAGGACTAGTTAAATAGGTAAATTAAGTTGATGGGGTTTCGGGGGAGGCCTTTTTTATTTTCTTCCTTGTGCGATGGATAGATATTTATTAATTGTGATGCATTAGTGTCTTCTATTGAGATTAGGGGGAAGACAGGCTGCAAAATCATGTCATGGATTTAAAAATACAAATCTATTAATGTATCTTCTATTGAGATTATGTAATGTATCTTCTATTGAGATTATGTGAGAGGCAAAATCGGTGTCATGGATTTTAAAAAAACAAATCTATCTATTAATATATTAAAGCAACTTCATCTCTCTTAAGTGTTTACAAGTGTCGTTTTGAACTAAATTTAAAGTGATAACAAGTAGCTTTTCAAAATGAAGACAAGTAGCTTTTTAGAGATTTTTTTAATACTTGCTTTCATAACTAAATTATAATTTTATTTAATTTCATTTAATCCATTTGAATTTGAAATGATTTAATTATATTTAATTTGATTGATTCATTTATTTATAATGATTTGATCACTTTATTTGAAATTCCTTAATTATAATTATATTTTATTATATATACTAAAACAATTTCTCTTCTCTCAAACACTGGTGTTTCAAAATATTGATAAGTGATGCCTTATATTGAATTTGAGATGATAAGAAGTAGCGCCTCAAAATGCTAGCAAGTGGTGTTTTAGGGATTTTTCATATATTTTCACTGTTAAATTGTAATTTTATTGGAACTGAAAATAATAGTAAATAGAAAAGTGAATAAGTAATATTGGTGAATCGTTTTATATGAATATGAGAGCTTTGTAACTTCATTTAATTAGCACTGTAATGGAGGTTTGTATTTTTCCTTTCTGGGTTGTATTATTCCTAGGTACCCATTTGTGAATCGTTTTATATGAATATGGGAGCTTAAATGTAAATATAGCTATTCTTGACAGTTTTACCGTTCAAAGTAATTAGCAGAAACAACTTCTTATGTTGGATATCACTTTAATCAATCACTAAGTTGATCAACTTACAACTAATGGTTGCATTGTACCTTGAACTATCATAAATATCAGTCTTTTCCGCACTAAACTGGATTGTTGGGATGGTCTGAGGGTATATTTAACTTTAACCGTGGTAGTGACTAAGGAATATGATCATTTATTGCTTTATTAATGGTACACTTTCATGCATTACCAATTATGAACGTGTTTGGATCCAACGCTAAAATGTGTTTCTTGTTGATAGATAAACTAGAACCAATCTTTTTTTGGTTACTCTGTCTCTTAGTGGCATGATACAGTGTAATTGAAGTAGTTGAATCAAAAGAGAACTTAATTCTTCATATTTGGAGTTTGATCTTTATGCCATGTTTGGGAGCTCATTTTAAGGAATGGAAAATTTTTAAATAGTTTAAAAAAAATCTATTATTCTTTTATAATTATTATCTAGCTGAATCTACTTTTTTATTATATTTTTAAAATTAAAGATATTTTAGTTATTTTTTATCTTAATTACTTATTTTTTTCTTTCATTTCCATTTTCTCAATTTCCCCTAGACCAAATGTAGCCTTTTTATGTGTTTCGTCATTTCTACTTTCTGGCTTTAGCTAGGTTCTTACACAACGTAGCATCATAACCCAGACTTGGGGAAAGAGTCTCTATTAAAGATTATGTGAAACTCGCTTTTTAGGATGGCCTAGCAGAGTTTAAGATAATTCCAAATAATATGTAAATGGGCCTTGACTTAAGAAGGCATGGCCCAAAAAAGAATAGTCCAGGTCCAACCAAGTTAAAGAGGACAAAAATCACTATTGACTTGACGAAAAAAGAACCAATTAAAAAAAATTAATAGAAAGAGTTTATTTTACCCAAATTACAGTAAATTTTTGAGTTAGAATATATCAAATATAAGATTAGTTGGTCAATTTTGTTATGATGAGTTTAAAGATTTGGGCTTGAATCTCGTCTTTTACTAAATAAGGTGAGGAAAACTTTGAAGGATGAATAAGATTATCTTTTAGTGTATAAGGTATACTAACAAAAATTAAATAAATTATTATTTTTTTACCTAAATAATTAGAGAGTATTTGATATGAGGTGAGAAATGAAAAAAAAAAAAAAGATTCCAACATTTAATAAAGCTTAGTAACCTTTTATTATTACTTCAATACATTCACTTTTTTCTATGTTACTCATTTTATCATTATTTCAGTATATTGTTGGAGTTTTAAAATTATTTCCTTTTTTTCCTTTATTTTACTGTAGCATTCCACTAATTGTTTTTGCTGATTTCTGTCATGGGACATACAAGATCATTAAAAGTAACTCATATTAGAGAGAAAATAAAATTTATTATTTTATTATTTTTAACTGGGAACATTTTTTACATTTTCTTTTTATTTTTTCATTATTTTTAACTGATTAAACATACAAATAAAAAATACCTACATTTTTTAATATTATATCAAACATCATTCGATCCTATTCTATTCATATTCGAAACGAGGCCTTATTGGTATATAATCAAGTGATCTTCCATGCCTGTTGAGTGGACCAGGACCTCTTCATGTAACAGTTTGGCTAGCAGGAGCAAATGAAGTGTAGAAGGACCAATTGGTTACTCCCTTGAAATGATTGTAACTTGGTGAATTTGACACGTGGAAACTTGGATTCATCGTGTTAGGGCCTATGGAGGATATACCGTGAGTGCGAGGGATGCAGCTAATGCTTTCTAGGTTATTACTTTGACAATTTTATTAAAAATTTTTATTATAAAAGTAAAAATTTTAGTTATAAAAAAATTTTTATTGAAAATAAAAATTGTTAGTTCATTGGATCTTTAAAATAACTATAAAATTTAACAATAAATATTTTTAATTTATAGTCATGTAATATAATTTTTTAAAAAAATTTTAACTGTAATTGTTTGAATGATAATAAAAAAAATAGAAAAATTTGAATATATAATAAAATTATTATTATGTAGTAATTGCAAAATACAATAAAAGTTATACACAATTATAAAAACAAAATCAATTTTCAGCCGACATATCAAATGGCCAGGATTCTTTCTACCGTGGCTAAAGAAATTTACAATGTCAATGATGTAATAATCTAAAATTCAAATAATAATAATAATAATAATAATAATAATATTTTTTAATGAAATAAAATTACTATTTGTAATTTAATGATAAACTTGAATTTGGAAAGATTAAAAAAAATTGAAAACACCAAAAAGTCCCATATTTTATCAAATTCAAATCTTGTTATAATTTTTTTAAAAAAAAAAAAGGAAAGGAAAAAAGAAAAGTCAAAAAAAGAAAAATAAAACAGAATAAAACAAAAAATTAATATATATATATATATATTTCTAAGGGAGGGGATATGTCATGGTGAGGAAGCATTTTATCCTCACGACGTCGCCCATCCTCCCATTATGTGGCTAGGAATAGAAAGAAGCATTTTGCCACTGACCGTAACAAATAAAAGAAAGGACAAGAAGATCTTCCGGTAAAGCTTCTTCTTCCTTTTAAATACACCATTTTTTCACTTTCTGTATGAAGGAATTTGCAATAAATCTCTAAAGAGGCAGAGAGAGGACAAAGTCACCTTATTTTTCTCTCATTCTAAACCAAGCAAGCCCACTCTCTCCACCTCTGAATTGCTAACATAATTTTTAAGCTTAATCTTGGATTTAGATATCAAATAGTAATATCTTTGTTCTCTCATACTTTATCTACCGCTGCTGCTTCATATTTGTACCACGAAGGGTTGAAGTTTTTTTTTTTTTGGAATTTAATCACTGTTATTGCAATTTGTTGAAAAGACCATCCTCGTGGATCTCAACTTTGTTGCAATCTCCTACTTGAGTAAATTCTTTGGATCATCTATTTTAAGTGAGCATGCAGTCTTACTTGTATTAGTAAAATTGTCATAGTGGAAACTCTTGCTTAGGATGAGTAATTTCTTTGGGTTAAAAGGTTAAATGCTATTATTGCTCGTCTTCTACAATATAACATGCATTAATGTTAGTCCTTTAAGTGAGAATGTGAAAAACTGATCAAGGTGCTAAGTTCCGGTCCTTTACCTTTGTTTTTTTTAATGGATAAGAAAGCTTTATATTGAGTATCGTTTTATAATTCCCCTTAGTGACTTCCAATTCAATTTTCTTTTATGGCAAGAATGGGATTAAAAGCCAAACACGATTTGCCAAGCCTAATGGGGGAACTAAATTGAAACCAAATTATTTAACTACGTATTTTTAAAACACTTCATAACTTGGATTTTGCTTGCTCGTTCGATCTTATTAATCACTTTGTAAAAAATAATTATTTTAATATCGATATTACAGCTCAAATCAAAATATTATTTATTTATTTATTTTATTATCGTCTTAGGCTGGTATGAATATAGTAGCAAAATAGCTTACCTAAATCCTATTTTAGCTATTTTAAAATGACATAATATGATATAGTTTCATGTTAAAAGAACTTTATTAGAATTTTGGATGAACTTAAATATGTGAGTTTAGAGAACTAATAATCTTCTAGTAATGTCGTAGAATTAAGGGAGTAAATTGCACACTCTTAAGTTGAAAGGAATTCTATGCATTTTAAAGTGGAATTAAATAAAATAAACAGTTTAGACGATGATAAACAATATTACAAGTACTAATCCAAGAAAGCCACCCAGTTATTTTTGGTGGTCCGCAATGTGCTCTATAATAAAGAGACGGACTGGTTACTCCGAGACAGCTTTGATTGTTAAGACAATAAGTGATTATGAGATACTAAAGTGCATAAATTATACTTTAGGAATACTTAAGCTAATTCCATGTGAGCTTTGACGGTATTATAGTAAAATTCTCTTGGTCAAATGTCAACGGATAATAAGGCATGTGATGCGAGTCCATTGACTTTGCAAAATATGTTAAAGTTAGGCGCAGATGCAGAGATGCCAAGGTGCACCTTCTTTGAATACATAGCCATACGTCCCCTTTTTAGGCAATGATAATTATGTAGTTGGTTCTAAGGTACTCTCAGCCACAAAAGTTAAAAAAAAAAAAAGACTTGGTTTATTAAATTAAGAGATTTGACTCAAGAGATTTTTCTTTTAATTTAAATTTTAAAGAGACTTGACATATTTGAGTTTGATATTTACTCTTTTCTTCTCTTCTAAAACTCTTCTGAGCCTTATATCTTGTTTATAACCCAAAATAATAATAATTCTATCAATTCACTTATTATAAGGTCTAATAAATTCAATGTTCAAATTTCTTTTTTATGATAAGGATTTTTTTTGGGGACAAAAATAGGGATTGTTTAAAAGAAATTGTTCATTAATTAGAAACCTAACTAGTTTAAATGTTTTTTTTAAGCATATGAAGATTTTTTTAATTTAAAAAACTTGTGAAGCATTTAATTATTATAAAAAAGAAAAGAATATGATAAGAGTAGTCTACTAAATAAAATAATAATAAAAATATCAATATATAATTAAATAATGACAATATTAATATATGATTGACCTTGCTTGATTTATTAGGTCAACTAGTTTTCTCAAACCAAAATTGAATTCAATCATCCAAAACGCATGTTAAATTCATCATATTGTTTAACAATATTTAT
Organism: Erythrophleum fordii; assembly: GCA_032878935.1. Taxonomy (NCBI): domain Eukaryota; kingdom Viridiplantae; phylum Streptophyta; class Magnoliopsida; order Fabales; family Fabaceae; genus Erythrophleum; species Erythrophleum fordii. The sequence goes on from JAVQMF010000029.1 coordinate 8,470,593, forward strand.
AAACTAAATCAACATTTAGACCAAATGAATTAGACCATTTTGTTTTGTTTTATAAGTACCCTACAGCAAAGGAAAAATAATTTTTTTATGCCATATATTTTAATATCTTACATACCATTTTATTCTAAATTTATATTTTAAATAAAAAAACTTTATAATAAAAGTAATTATTTTATCTATTAACTTTTTTTCGGTAACAAACCAAAAGAATGAAAAATTTCAAAATTTTTGAAACTATTATATGAAAATGATGAAAATTTGCAAAACATATATATATATATATATTATTCCATTTTATTTCAATTTTTTCTTGGCCAAATACCTTTTTCTTTTTTACGATTTAAAAGATAAAAAATTGAGATATTTGAAGCTTCGTACATCTGAGAGACAATCACTCGACCGCAGGCCACGAAGAAAAGAATGGGGGTGACGACTGCTTTTCACTCAGTTGGGCTTTGGCATTTGCAAACGCAGGTTTCAACTTCATCGCAGGCTGTGCTCGAGAGGAGAGGCTTCTTGTTCACTCCAAGAATCTCGGGAAGAAGGAAGCTTCACCCCTACGATACCAAAAAGCCTGCCGTTCCCGCTTTTGTCTTCAACAATGGTAGCAGAGTCATCGTCAACTCCACTTCTGCCTCAACTACTACCCCTACTACCATAGAATCATCCGATGCTCCTGAGACCGCGTTGGATGCGGGAGAGTTAAAGCACAAGTGCCGCAAGTGGCAATGGAGGGGTCAGTATTCCATCAATTACTTCGTTTCTTCTTATTCAGATTCACCTCAGACATTGCAGACCAATTCTCCTTTGCTCCTTGTTCATGGCTTCGGTGCCTCGATTCCTCATTGGCGCAGGTAATTGGGTATATGCCCAGGCGTTATCTATTGCTCTTAATATCGTTTCCCATCCACCCATTTTTTTTAAATAGTTATTATCTATGTCTATCATTTTCTTGTGGTATATTAATGGCCACAAGAAACAAATTAAACAGTGCTTGTATGTTGGAACAATGGATTAATGTGTTTAGAAGATGATAGCAGTTCCCTTTTTGTTGAAATTCATAACTAATAGGACCATTTGTTGTCAAATTGAAATTCCATATAACCCATTTATGATACTTTTCAAATTTATACATAGTTAATTATACTAGGAAATATAACCTATTTCTTAACTAGAATTACCTATCACCCTCTTACAGCAACGTGCAGAAGACCCCCCAAGTGATCTGATCCCTATTTTAGCCCTTTATAAGATTACAATGAACAGTAATTCCCCCAGCATTTGAGAGCCAAAAGTGGATGGGTAAAGTAAAGAAGAGGCTTCAGTCAGTGTTAACCATTGCTATAAGTTCTTAGTTAATTAGGACCATTGGAGCTAGGATATGCATCACTTTTGGGAAATTTTGGTTTGATACTGCTCCTTTGTGTTTTCCAATCTTGTCTCTAGTAAGCGTTCCATTATCAGTATGGCCAAACAAGGCTTATTGGTTTCATACTTTCATCCATTTGCTAATCCAGACTGACAACAGAGTCATGTTTTAAGGGTTTTAGAGAATTAAAAGCATGCGATGGTTTGACTTTCCAATTATTCTAGTATCTCCACCATGTTCTGTTAAATTAGAATGGGCGGAAACAGTACTTATGGAAAGCTTGTAGTGATCTGAATGCTGACATGGTTGAGCCTGTTGAAAGCAATTCACTATATATATATATATATGTATATGTATATATATAGCAAAGTTTTATGTTGGATCTTGAGCTACTAAAATCAATCTGAAGAAAATTGTTATTTTTAATAGATTGATGGGAGATGCTATGCAAGTTTTTGTTTCATTCTAATAATAGATTTAGAATCTCCAAACAGTAAATTTGGGTCATAATCTTCAAACAGTAAGTGTTCCATTATCACTATGGTCAAACAAGGCTTACTAGTTTCATACTTTCATCCATTTGCTGGTCCAGACTGACAGCAGAGTCATGTTTTAAGGGTTTGGCTTTGAGGTGGAGAATTAAAAGCATGTGATGGTTTGACTTCCCAATTATTCTAGTATCTCCACCGTGTTCTGTTAAATTAGAATGGATGGAAACAGTACTTAGGGAAAGCTTGTGGTGATCTGAATGCTGACATGGTTAAGCCTGCCGAAAGCAATTCACTATAGATGTATAGCAAAATTTTATGTTGAATCTTGAGCTACTAAAATCAATTTGAAGACAATTGTTATTTTTAATAGATTGATGGGAGATTCTATGCAAGTTTTTATTTTATTCTAATAATAGTTTTAAAATCTTCAAACAGTAAATTTGGGTCAGTAATCTTCAAACAGTAAGTTTCCTCAGTACGGTCAAACAAGGCTTATTGGTTTCATACTTTCAACCGTTTGCTACTCCAGTCTGATAGAAGAGTCATATTTTAAGGGTTTGGCTTTGAGGTGGAGAATTAAAAGCATGTGATGGTTTGACTTTCCAATTATTCTAGTATCTCCACAATGTTCTGTTAAACTAGAATGGATGGAAACAGTGCTTATGGAAATCTTGTAGTGATTTGAATGCTGAAATGGTTGAGCCTGTTGAAAGCAATTCACTATAGATATATAGCAAAATTTTATGTTGAATCTTGAGCTATTAAAATCAATTTGAAGGAAGTTGTTATTTTTATTAGATTGATGGGAGACTCTATGCAAGTTTTTGTTTTATTCTAATAATAGTTTTAAAATCTTCGAACAGCAAATTTGGGTTAGTAATCTTTAAACAATAAGTGTTCCATTATCAGTATGGTCAAACAAGGCTTATTGGTTTCATACTTTCATCCATTTGCTAGTCCGGAGTCATGTTTTAACAGTTTGGCTTTGAGGTGGAGAATTAAAAACATGTGATGGTTTGACTTTCCAATTATTCTAGTATCTCCACCATGTTCTATTAAATTAGAATGGGAAACAGTGCTTATGGAAAGCTTGTAGTGATCTGAATACTGACAGGGTTTTGCCTGTTGTGAGCAATTCACTATATGTAGCAAAATTTTATGTTGAATCTTGAGCTACTAAAATCAATATGAAGAAAACTGTTATCTTTACTAGATTGATAGAAGATTCTATGCAAGTGTTTGCTTTATTCTAATAATAGTTTTAAAATCCTCGAACAGTAAATTTGGGTCAGTAGTCTTCAGTCATATTAGAAGAAGCATGTTTTCTTACGTAGACATAGGACAGGATACGAACATAGACACTATAACTATTATAGGAGAGATTGTTATTTGAAGTGTTGCGTTGTGTTTGACACGAACATGGACATGCCTCTATTTTTAAATTGTTCATGTTTCATAGGTTTTATTATACTATTTGGTGTGGCAGTTATGCGGCCAAACATTCTCAAATCTCTCCTTTTGACTTGTATCATTTTTATCCAAGTTCCTCAGCAAAGATACGCACAAAACTCTGAAAAGGTATTGCAGTTTTATCGAGATATAAAATGCATGCTCTTTAAATAAGCCCATTTAGGGTTTGGGGCATCTCTATATAATAAATTAAAAAATATTCAACAATCTACAATATTATCCACATCTCTTAATATCATTTTATGTGCCAGATAACGTGGACAATTTTTTCTCATATTTTCATTTAAAAAATTTAAAAAAAGACTCTAATCATGTTTCACTTTTTGGGGTAATAGAGTTTAGGTCACAATTGTATGTTATTAAATGCTTTTAGGCTTTTAGCATCATTATCCTAGTCAAGACTCATAGACCTGCATAATTCCTCAGATATGTGACATAATTTGCTCTGCTGGCTTTCCTCTGTGTGCCCATTTAATATATGAATCTCTAAGTGTTTCGCATGTGAAATATGACAAGACAGAGGAGGGTTCTTCAATTAAATATATTTTCTACACAGGAGTAGTAAATTATACATATATATATATATATATATATATATATATATATATATATATATATATATATATATATATATATATTTCCCACAAGTTTGAGGCTTTTTCAGGAATATCAAGACACTCGCTCACAATCATACTGTTTATGCCATTGATCTTCTTGGTTTTGGGGCTTCCGATAAGCCCCCGGGCTTTTCATATACCATGGAAACATGGGCTCAGGTATCTCTTTGTTGAGCTTTTAGTTGGACATTAACTCTTCAGCATTGCAAATTTACCATGTTGATCCAGTATTCATTATAAACAGTTGATCTTGGATTTCTTGGATGAAGTTATTCAGAAGCCAACTGTACTAATAGGGAATTCTGTTGGAAGTCTTGCTTGTGTCATTGCTGCCTCAGGTATGTTTGGCATATACCTTAATGGCTGGAAGTAGAACTTTATTTCTCTGTTAAACAGTCAGTCATGTAAAATTTGCATCAGAAACATCTTGTTTGCCTTATTTCTGCATTATAGTCTCCAATCAGATTCAGGTCAGACTCTTGTTCGAGGACTTGTGCTGTTAAATTGTGTTGGTGGTATGAACAATAAGGCAATAGTTGATGATTGGAGAATCAAGCTATTATTACCTTTTCTTTGGCTGGTTGATTTTTTATTGAAGCAAAAGGGAATTGCCTCAGCAATTTTCGAGTGTGTTAAACAGAGGTATTCTCTAAATTAGGTTAAAATCTCTCTCAAAATTTTAGAACATTAATTCTAAAAGTTGTGCATGCTTGAATGCAGAGAGAATTTGAGGGACATATTGTTGTCTGTGTATGGAAATAAGGAGTCTATAGATGAGGAACTGGTGGAGGTAATACTATACTGTTTTGCTTTTAATATTGAATAAAACTTAGATATAGCTCCTTACATTTTTTTTCTATTAAATTTTTCCGCAAAAAAAAAAAAAAAAACACACACAGCGTGTGAACATTTTATTAAACTTAGCAGCAGATCATTAACTCTTTCAAAAAGCTCTTTCACTAGTTAAGGAAGAACCTGATTGTTTACATCTAAATAACTTGATTTATGTTTTTCCTTTAATATTTCCTTTCCCCTTCCTTAGTATTTACTTAGAATTGGCATTTTGATTCTGTATATGCAGATTATTAGGGAACCAGCAAATGATCCTGGGGCCTTGGATGCCTTTGTTTCCATTGTAACGGGGCCACCGGGGCCTAGTCCGGTGCAGTTGATGCCAAGAATCTCCTTACCTGTTTTAGTTTTATGGGGAGATCAAGACCCTTTTACTCCACTTGATGGTCCTATTGGCAAGTACTTTTCTTCATTGCCTTCTCAACAAGCAAACGTTAAACTCTTTGTACTAGAGGGGGTTGGACATTGTCCCCATGATGACAGACCTGATTCAGTCCATGAAAAACTGCTTCCTTGGTTGGCCTCTCTTCCCACGTCATAGCAGGGTGTGCTTGACTCAGATGCTCCAACCAGAGATCCGGATGTTAAAAAAAAAGAAAAGAATTTTTAGATAGATTTCGCCTACAAAAATAGGTAAACTAGCCAATCATTTCAAGGAAGAGTTTATATTTTAAAAATGCCATGTATCTGCCATCTGTATAGATCATGTTGTTCTTATTCACTTGCACTAACTATCTTTAGAGGATAGACCGCGTGACATAATACACCATAAATTCCTAAGGATTGGGATTGGGTTTTCTTGTGGTTATCATATTTTGATCACGTTGACAAGGTTATTGTTTTCAGCTTTGATCTTTGGAACTTGCTGCCTTTTGTGATCTATAACACTCTTAATATGCAATGTTTTGCTTGTACCTTTTTTAATTTTTATTTTATTTTTGTGCTATTTTTATATTTAAAGTGTAGCTTAACCATTTTGTGTAGTTGTCGATCACTTGGAAAAAGAATGCATATTTGCAAGGCCTAAATTTTTATGCCATTCTTTATATATTAATTATTAGATTTTTCAATCAACAAGTATATAATTTTTTAATAATAATGTGATATATGTATGGTTTAATTGTAAAAATATATAAGTGTTTACAAAAATTATACACTTATTATATTATTATTTGAAAACTATATACTTGTCACATTTTAATTAAAAATTTTGACAATATGAATATAAATAATTATATATAATCTTTTTTCTATTTGCAGTATATACATGGGATGCGTAGTCGCCTCTAGGAGTTACTAGGTAAAAATGAACCGTCTTTTAATTTATAATTGTTCTAGTAACCCTTTTCATAATTTTGAAAAGGAAACAATTTATATATAATTATTTATATTTTTATTATCAAATTTTTAATTAAAATATAATAAATATATGATTTTTTAATATAATATGATAAGTGTATAAATTTTATAAATAAGTATATAATTTTTTGCATCACATAATCAAGTTTTTTTAAAATTTTTTTACACATGTAATAATTTTAATAGAGAACCAATATATAAAGAAATACATTTAAATTTCGTCTTTTTGGACAAATATCTCTATCAGATAACTTCAATTGTTTATTTTTCTTTTTTAAAAAAACCATTTCCACAATTTGAAATTATGGTCTCTGCTTAATTTTTTATTTTTTTATCTAAACTCATTCACATAAGTTCAGCCAATTGCACTGTTATCAAGTTGTCTTTGATGCAATACTAAAAAAAATATAAATATATAATTGTTTAAAATTCATGTTTAATCACCTTTGGTCTATACGCCATTTACTTCCTGAATTTTTAATTTGAATATAATTTATTGAATTGTGCAATTATACTATGCAAATATCTCATCTAAAATTTCATGTTTTTCTTTTAACCAATGAATCCATCTATTGGCAGAAAACAAAAAAACTATGAATCCATATGTTAGCAGAATTTTAATGATTAGAAGATGAACTAATAAGCTAAAACAAGCAAGATAGTGAGATTATGTTAACTAAACTTAAGTTGACATAAATTGCACAGCCAAATAGGAGGTTAATTATTTCAGTTGAAAAAGGAAAGAGCAAATTATATGGGTTTTTTTTTTTAATTTGTTGAAATTATATAGACTTCTTTTTATTTTTAAAATATATATAGACTCCCTTAAAACAAGAAATTACCTTAGATTTTAATTCAATTTAAAAATTTGTAATCAAAATACCTTCCATTAAATATAAATACATATCCCTTAACTAAAAAAAATTAAAAAATTGATTAAAAAAATTTTAAATTAGACTAAAGTGTAAGATAATTTTTTGTTTTAAGAAAATTTTTATATATTTTAAAAATAAAAAATAATCTATATAGTTTTAATAAAATTTAAGAGAAGTTTGTGTCATTTACTTAAAAAAAAAAAGTAAATTACATGTCAAGTGAAGGACCAAATATATTTTCTTGATAAAATTTTTTTGGCCAAAATGTTCTTGATACATTTAAAATAATTCACATAGGGTTCAATTAGTGCATAATGGAAAATGATTATTTTGAAATAGAGCATAGAAAAAAAGTGATTTTGACGATAGAAATGAGTTTTACATTTTTATTTTTAAAAAATAATAAAAAATGATAAGATATTGTTGAATAATAATTATAATGACATAATAAATATTAAAAAAATTAATAAAAAAGATTATATTTCATGTAACTCAACCAAACCAGTTGATCGTTTTTTTTTTTTGGGCGGGGGGCGGGGATGGGGGTGGGAGGAAAAATGCTGCGACATGCTTGTGTAGGTTATTTTATATATCCTCTTTATTTGTCCTTATTAACCATGTAAATTAACCATTCATCTTTCCCAAGCTCAAATTCTAATTTTTTGGATAACAAATTCTTGGAGTTATGGTTGATGACTTCGTCAATGCACCTTAAGATTTTGGTTTTATACCAAACGAGAGATATTTTGGCATATTTGGTATGAGGGATGAGCCAAAAAAAGAAAAAAAAAAAAGTGGAAGTGGAAGAACTTGTCTTTGTCTGGCGTGAAAGAAGGAAAGAAAGGAAGGAAATAGGATAGATTGAAAATTTTTGAACCCTACACATTTTAGCATTGTTCAGGAGTTGCTTTAGGGAGCAATGTTTAGGGAATAATGGAAAGAAAGGAAAAGATACAATGAATTTGTCGTGGGACTTATTGTTTAAATTGTTAAAATATTAAAAAAAATTAAAGGATTAAATTTATATATAAATATAAATATATATTTATTTATTATTAAATTTTTAATTAAAAATAATAATTGTATGATTCTCAAATTATAATATGAAAAGTGTATATTTTAATTAGAGAATTATATAATTATTTATAAAAATAATATATTTTTATATTATTATTAAAAAATTATACACTTATTATATTTTGATTAAAAAATTTGATAATAATAATATAAGAAACTATATGTGAATTTTTTTAAAAATAAATTTAGACAAATTTTTATAATTTAATTATAAGTAAGCAATTAAAAAAATAAAAAATAAGATAAATAAAATACATTTTTATATTAATACAAATAAATAGACACGATATACATTATATTTATAATAAACAGATTTAATTACATGAAGAATAATAAAATAATTTAATATCTTATTTATTATTTTTTTTTCATGAAAACAAATAATTATCATATCAAACAAAAGATGGTGGGAGGATAGTTTATTTACTTTCCGTGATACTATTTCCTTTCATTTCCTTTCTACTTCTTATTACCAAATAAATTTTTTTTAAAAAAAGTGATGTGGCATCAACGTTCAATTTTCATATTTGACCTCACTCTATATATATTTTTTCAAATAACTACAATTTTTGCTCTAAAGTTTTTTAATAAAAATATGATAAGTAATTTTTTTAGTTCAGCAATCTATGGTTTTTCAAAAAATTTTATTTACAAGTCATGTTTTTATAATTTATTTTGTAATTAGCTAGTTAAGTGTATCAAATAATTTAACCCAAATTTTTTAATAGGTTAAGTCCACAGTTTGCTGGGCATGACAGGATTGAACCCTCTTTATAATATGGAAACAATTTTTTGAGTATAAGTTGTCGTCTTGGCAGGTTGAGTTGGGCCACTTCAATGGGCTCAATGCATTTTGTAAGCCCCAATTATAAGCAAATACGTCCCATTCCTATTCTAGACACATCGGGCCTGCATTCCCCGTAAGTAAGAAGTTCACACTCGCACGGGTTTCAGCTCTAAAAGTGGGCTTCGAAAATTTCCGCACAAACTCGCATCCTTTCTGAAATTGATTGCACAGATATTCTACGTGGAATTGGTTACGTTGAGCAGCGTTGCGTGTCTTGACGCATCACAGGTAGTTGCTATTTCATTTTGAATCATGAGCTCCTCTGTAACGGCTAGTTTTTTTTGGATTATGCAACGGCTTCTTGTGTTTTGATTATCAAATAAACGAACCCACCTTCACTTCGGTCCTTACCATAGTCTCCTCCTTTTTCGTCTCTGCTTCGATATTCGCTGCATTCTGAAGCATCGATAAGATAACCAGGTATTCTGATTCGTTTGCTGTTTATGGGTTTTGCTTCACAACAAAGTAGTCTTTTTGTTTCAAGGGGACAGAAAAAACAGAGCTTTTGGAATGAATCTGGGGAATTGGGCATCAATGATTCAATATATATAATTCGTTGGTGAGGTTAGCGTAGAGATTGCAAATGGTTATCTTTGAACCGATCACAAATTTATTTAATGTAGTTGTTTGTTAAATTAGCCTTCTTGGCTTTTAAAATTGTTGTCGATCGGTTTGCTTATTTGGTATTTGGCTCCTCTGCTTCTTTCAGTCGTTGATCTTGGGATGATATGAGCCATTGAATGGACTTATCCTCGTCATCGTCTTGCTTCCTCAAAGCTTATCCCAAATTGTCTTCAACTACACTAAAAACAACAAGAAGGAACTGCGTTTGGTTCCAGCTACATCTGCACGTCCCCCGTAGCCTGCTCTGGTGCTTGAAGTACAGTAGCAATTCAAGTGCTTGTGTCGTTACTGGCACCGAGGGTTTGGGAAAAAGGTACTAGAATTGACGGACGAAGAACTCATGCGGCCTCAAGTGCATTCTCACTGGTATTATTGCTCAGGTGATTTTCCATTTTGCCCATTCTCATCTGGTACCTCCACGATTTCGTTTTGAATCTTATTCTCATAATGGGTCTCTTAGCATTTCATTGTAGGCTGCTGAGGATCGGTCACAGCACAGGAATCGTGGTTCCACCTTAACTCGTCTCCGTGCTCTGATAGCTCGTGAAGGTATTATCGACTTGCATTTCCAAAATGTGACTGTTTGATACCGTAAAATTTACACAGAGAGAGAGAGAGAGGGGGGGGGGGTCTAATTGTTAGCTTATTGATGTGGTTTCTAGGATTGCTTTATGAATTATATAGGACACGTATCATTTGCTATTGATTTACAATCCTGAAAATCTTGGGGGATCTTCTTGTATTGATTTGTAATCACTGCAGTTGAGGAGTTCTTACTCTCTCCCTCTTCTCATCCTCGGTGAATAACTTGACTGAACGATACTGATAGATATGAATTAATCTCTTGAGCTAGTTAAGAATACTGTGGACCTTGATGCTTATTCACCACCTCAAAAGCTTCTGCAAATACTTCCTGCTAAGTCATTCATTAGAGGATCAGATTATGGTCCTCAAATTGGAGACAACAACCCAAAATTTGTTTTGGTATGTCTGTTTGTACAATATGCATAGCATGTCTCTCTATGCTTTAGTTGCTATTCATTTCTTCTTTTTCCTCTCATAATAATCAATCTACAAAATTTGAGACTTAATTGCCACTTAACCACATATAGGGATTAGCGTGCAGCATGTAATAATTGAGGTCCTTTTCCACAGGGAATGCAAGCTCTTTTGGATCTCATTTTTGCAGTTGAGGGATCTATCTCATAAGTTGCAAAGTTTCTTGGGTACTTTTTATGCTTATCGTCTAAATTTTTTCACTGTAATTGAGCTCATGAAGCCTTCTTTTATAGTTATGATGTTTGGTATATGGAATTTCTGATTTAGAGGCGGAATAAATTTTTTTTTTTGACATTTTCTTAATATTTAATGTGTTTGCTTTAATTGTGACTAACAAAATGTAAGGGCCCTTTGCTTTATTACCGTCTGAGATATAATATGCTAGAGCCTTTTAGGCAAAATATATACTTTATCTTACTAATATATTTATTTTATTTTATTTTTAACTTTTAATATGGTTCAAAGTTGGAATATATGCTTATATATGATGAAGACACCGCAACCATATAATTTACATGTTTAGAAAAAAAATAATTTAAATGAGTTTTGTATGGACTAATAAAAATTAGGTTAAATTATACTTTGGATCCCTGTAAAATGTACAATTTTTAATCAGGTTCTTGGAAAATAAATTGATCCCTTTATTATTATTATTATTATTTTTAATTTGTCAATCTTCCACATCCTTTTCTATCTGATTTGGGGGAGAAAAGGAAAGGATGGAGACTTGTGTGATTCTGGAACTGAAGTGCATATACATTTTAAAAGGAGATTTGAAAATGGAAGAGACTTCTTTCATTGAAAAATTAATGTGTCTGTTTCTTTGGTCGTTTACTTTTTTTATGTTGAGTTACTAGCCTTCATCACATCATATGTTGTGATATGTTTCTTTTTTTTGGGGGACGTTATAACAATAAGAAGAAGCCCTTTTGGAACATGCTTATACTCATTTTGTTGGGATTACTGTCAATCAAGTTGGTTCAATAGCTATTTTGCTTCATTGATGATGATTATGCTTGTATTCTTCCTTTTGTCTTGTAGTGTAGGATTCTCCATCGCAACTGTCATGGCATCGTACCAGAACTGTCCTAGTGGTCATGCCTTCAAAGAATTGCATCGAATTAGTGAGTCCATGAATCTTAAATTGCCCATGCACTTGCTGCTTAGTAATTAGGTATTGATCCATTGTTAGGAGTGTAACCTCAATAGCACCTTTTTGTTTTGTTTTAGCACAATTAAACTCCTCATATTTGGTTGCTACAGCATACTAAAAATTTATAGTAATGACACTTAATAAACGAAAATTACTTGCAATAGATTACGGCTTCATAGTGGCACTGAATATCTTCAATCAACCTAACTAAAAATTAGTGTTACATTTGCCTTACACAAGCATAGAAATTTCTCCAAGTTTTTGTAAAATAACCTTATGTTCACTTGGTTGGTTTAACTTTGTTTTACATTCTTAATATGCATATTTTCATACAATTTACAAAAGCTACGGAAGAGCGACATAATGTTGTACTTAGAGTAAAAGTTTATTTAATCAAATATCGTTAGTTTTACTTTCTAATATTATTAGATAGAAATTTCTCTTTGTCTTTCTTAATAATCTTTTATAACTTTAAATTTTTTAAAACTAAATGTGCAGATGAAATATTAGTGTTTTTAGAAATTCTAACTCAAATATTCACATTTTCTTAAAAATTCTTTTTAAAATTTACCTAAAAAATTTGCTTGAATCTCTAACAACTTTTATTACATCATATTTCTTGTAATTTTTTTTGGGGAAAGCAATGTTTATTTGTTTTCTTTGATAAAAGAGAAAAGTTTTCTTGAAAATTTTGCTTAATTATTGTAGGAAGTGTTGATGATCATTAAAGGGTTAAAAAACTTTCATTTCAATTTTCTGATTTATTTAACTAGAAATTTTAAATTCGATGTTTCCTCATAATATATTACTTTTAGTTTGTATGTGGGACCATATAATATGAAATTTGTTATCTCCTTAATTCTATTTTATTTTGATAGCACAATTGAAGTTTAAAGCCTCTTCTTCACATGACAGATCTACTTTCTTATTACATACCCCTGCTTCTGCGTTAGCGCGAGTCAAAATCCTCTTGCATACCTATAATATCTTAGCTAATTGCATGCATAAATGGTAAATGATTGAGGAAGATGCTTCGTCAATATAACATTTCTACATCATATAGGAAATCAAATTTAGTATATTTTACTTGATGGACTGCTACAGTTGATGTGTCCCTAGAACATTGCACTTGTGCCAACGCATATATGAGTGAAAAAGCTAGTACGCGTGGAAACTTGCCAATTTATTAGACATTTATTACTTTGTTGAATTTATTTCATTGTTTGTCACTATGCTCTTTTTGTGGGTATAGATGACTTTTGCTTATAAATTTTTTTGACGTATTAGGTGTCTTTTTTATTTTGGTCTTTCATTTCCTATCAATTCTAGTTAGGATGATTTTTAAATGAAATTTCTTTCACCATTATGTTGCAATATTTAACTTGACGAAAAATTCTTAAATTTTGTCTATTCTATTTGCAATGCTAATTGGGGCATTAAAACTAATGTTTAATATGTCCAATATCATAATGGTACATTACTATTACATTAATTCAATCATGTCTTTGTCTCGCTAAATCTATCATTTTCATGTGTGTGTGTGTATAAAATATGTTTCAGATCAACAATAGTTATAGTTGTTTCTCTTATGGTCTGAACGAGAGTAAGTAGTAACACAAATTTGGAATCTCCATAATTATGTTTTTACACCATAACTTGTTTAGGGTGCAAATCATCTTATCCTGAACTTGGAATAAATTGTCAGGCTAGTTATGAGATTGTTAAGTGGCTCTATTGGTTAATTAAATTAACCATTCTTTGTCTTTTGTTCTTCTTTTAGATTTGTTCTCGGTTTGCTTCCTTTGATCCTCGGCTTCTCTTTCCGTCCTTGATCATTTTGGGAGGGTGGACATGGAGGAATGGTAAGAGCCACTGAAGGAACATGTGGGATGAAAGGTAAAACCTTTTGCAATATTAAATGTATGCATAGACTAATGCTATTAATTCAAATATTTTTTTATCTTTGTTGATTATTTCTTCTGTTAATTCAAAATCAAAGATTTGTTGGATTTTCTTCCACAAATGGATTGTTTCTCTCTTTTTTTTTTTTTTTAAATTTATTTTACTATTTTATATAAGCCTCATATTTATCTCTAGGATTTCTTTATGATTGTGATTGAATCTGAATGTAAATCTAAATGGGTTTGTGAAGTTGTAAGGGCAATATCATTTAATGAATCAATTTGGATTATGAAGACACATTAGTTTGCAATATGTTGCTTGCTATGTCTTATTCTTCACTCTCTATTTTTCATATTATTGAAGAGTTACCATTCTAATTCTACACACTAGCAAATTACATACCCCTTCTAGTTCTACTCCTTTATAACAAATTACACACTAGCAACTTAATATAAAATAATGAATGACATAAGTAACTCTTTATAACAAATTTTTATATGTGAGAGGAGGTGTAAAAGTAGTATGCAAAGATTTTGTTTGGTAAACTTTGCCTTGATATATAATTCCTTTTTCTAAAAGAAAATGTTGTGCAAATAACAAAACTTACTAGTTTGCAATATGTTGTTTGCTATGTCTTATTCTTCATCTCTATTTTTCATGTCATTGAAGAGTTACCATTCTAGTTCTACACATAAGCAAATTGCACGCCCTACTAGTTCCACCCTTATTTCCTTTATCATTGACTTAATATAAAATAATGAATGACAAAAGTAATTCTTTATAATAAATTTTTATATATGAGAGAAGGTGTAAAAGTGGTGAGTAAAGATTTTGTGGTGTGAAAATAACATGACTTATGACTGGTCAAATCTATTGGGATGTTATAAGGTTAAATTTTAATTTATTTTATTGATGTTAATCTTTAAGGATGATTTATTTTTGGGTATTTAATTTCCTTGAAGAAATTTTTGCATTGAAATTTTTATAATGTGCACATACTAGTGAGATAAATAATTACATTTGGTGACCTATGCTTGACTGACCTTTGTACAATATAAACAATTTTGCTAGATTCTGGAGCAACATCCTAGTCCTTCATTTGCATTGGAGTTTTCTTAAGAAATGCCTTTGGTTTTTCTTCCATTAAATCCATCTGTAGTCAACTATTCTTAGCATGGCAAACTCAGCTAATATACTTCAAAGGATTCAAGGATCCTAATCAGGTATTGATCCATTGCTACAAGTGAAACTTCATTAGCATCTTTTTTCTTTGTTTAGCATAATTAAACTTCTCATATTTGGTTGCTACAACATATTAGAAGTTTATAGAAACAACACTTAATCTCTTGCAATACAAGCATAACAATTTCCCTAAGTTTCTAAAAACTAACACTTGGTTGGTCTAACTCTATTTTACATTCTTAATGTGCATATTTTGATACAACTTACAAAAGTTACTTGATATGTGGGAAGATGAGTTATACAATGTTGTATTTAGAATAAAAGTTTAGTTAATCAAATATTGATAGTCTCATTTTATGATATTATTATGTAGGAACTTCTTTTTTGTCTTTCTTGATAGTTTTTTTAAAAAAATAATTTTTTAAAACTAAAATGTTAGTATTGATAGTCCCATTTTTAAAAAAATGTTAGT
The DNA here is from genome assembly GCA_032878935.1 of Erythrophleum fordii. Taxonomy (NCBI): domain Eukaryota; kingdom Viridiplantae; phylum Streptophyta; class Magnoliopsida; order Fabales; family Fabaceae; genus Erythrophleum; species Erythrophleum fordii. The sequence continues at coordinate 8,485,942 of JAVQMF010000029.1, forward strand.
ACATATAAAATTCTTTAAAACTTAAAAATTTTACTTGAATCTCTAACAACTTCTATTATATCATATTTTCTATTATATTTTTTTGTACCAAAAATATTTCTTTATTTTCTTCAGTAGAAAAGATCAATTTTCTTGAAAATTTAATCTTTTTAATTAAGTTGAAAATTTTACTTGAATCTCTAACAAGTTTAATTATTTCACATTTCTATTATTTTTTGGAAAACAATGTTTATTAACACGTTAGTCTTCTTCTAATATTATTATGTAGGAACTTTTCTTATCATATTTGCATTCTTTTATTATTATGTATCTTTAATAAATTAGTAAAGTTACTATTACACATCACTTGAAATTAAAGTGTAAATACCTTTATTATCTCATAATATTTTATCATATTTTTTGAAAACTATTGATTTTTTTTTTCAAGCACATGTATATGTAACTCAACTTCTAGTTTATTACCATATAGTCTAGTTGGTTATTGACTTTCAATGTTACTTTTTAATTTTAATATTTTTCTCATCCATAAAATTTTCTAACATTTTTTTATATCGCAAAACATTTAACAATTTCCAAAAGCATTTTTTTTTTTATGGTTAAGAATAATCTCTTATTTTTTTCAACTTAGACAAGACTATACAAATGTGCTTGAACTTTGATAGAACTTAGCAAATGGTGCTTGAAACAAGATTCAATTTTGTTCAAAAACTTTTGTGTAGGACTCAAGCAAGGTTATCTAAACTTCGACAATATTTAAATAAGTATGTTTAAACTTTGACAGGTTTCAAGTAAAAGGCACTAAACTTATGTAAAAGCATGTCAACTAAGTCTTTGAACTTTGATATAACTCAAGTAAATATGCTTGAACATTGATAGGATCTGCAAGTAAGGTGCTAGAACTTCAACAATGCTTAAGTAAGTATGTTTGAACTTTGATAGGTCTTAGTTAAGAGTGCAATTTTGACAAGACTCAAGTAAATATGTTTGAACTTCGATAAAATTCAAGTAAGTGTTTATGAAATTTGATAGGACTCAAGTAAATGTGGTTAAACTTTAATAAGACTCAAGCATGCAGGTAAACTTTGACAAGACATAGTCTAATGCATAATAGCTCCATGCCATTGGCTAAAACCTAGCACAATAACCAATTGTGCAAATCAACAATTCTGCTCATACTAAATTGAATTACTAATGCTTTTATGGTGGTTTATTAGTGCATAAACAATCTAACACTTGATGAATTCTATTTCATAATAATTAAATTGTAAGTGTATTTGAACTTTGACAAGACTCAAGTAACGGCTTTTGAACTTCAACTGTACTCAGGTAAGTGCATTTAACTTTGAACTTCATAATGGTCTGTTGGTGGATGAACAATCCAACATTTAGTGAATTCTATTTCATAATGATTACATTATAAGTATGTAAAGAACTTTGACAATATTCAAGTAAAGGCATTTGAATTTCGACAAAACCTAGGTAAGTGTATTTTAACTTAAACTTTGGCATGTCTCAAGTAAGGGATGTTTGAACTTAAACAAGATTCAAATAAGTATGTTAACTTTGATAGGACTTAGATAAATAAAGGTGCTTAAACTCTAACAAGAGTTTACATTTTGAGAGAAAATAGGTAAAGATGTCTAAAGTAAATATGTTTTAACTTTAAACTTTGTTAGGTCTCAAATAAGGGTACAAGAACTTTGAGAGAAAATAGGTAAAGATGTCTAAACTTCAACAAAACTCACATAAGTGTGTCTAAACTTTCATAAATAAAGGTCCTTAAACTTTAAGAAGACTTACGTATGCATGTTTGAACTTTGGCAAATCTCAAGTAAACATGCCTAAACTTCAAGACTCAAGCAAGTGTGTCTATTTAACTTTGAACTTTGGCAAGTCTCAAGTAAGGTACAAGAACTTTGACAAGATTCAAGTAAACGTATATTTGAACTTTAACCCAAAAGAAAGTAAGGACATATGAATTTCAATAGGACTCAAATAGATAACAAAGAGCTCACATTTTATAAATGTATAATAGAGATAGAACTCTTAGATGAGCATTACAAAACATTCAATGCAAGGCAGTCAATCTTGCTATCCCAATTTTCAAACATAAGAAATGCAAGACATTTTAGCTGTAGTGTACTTGAGAAGGTAAGTGTCTAAACTTCAACAAGACTCGGGGAGATGCATGTGAACTTCAAAAAGAGTCAAGTACACATGTTTGAACATTGGCAAGTCTTAAGTTAGGACTTAGGTAAAAGCACCTGAACTTTAAACTTTAGTAGGTTTTAAGTAAAGTACGAGAACTTTAACAAGATTCATGTAACTTTGGCAGGCCTTAGGTCAGAACTGTGGTAGGTCTCGAGTAAAGACTCAGGGAGATGCACACGAACTTTGACAATACTCAGGTACACATATTTGAACTTTGGCAGGTCTCAAGTCAGAACTTAAGTAAGGACACCTAAATTTTAATAAGATTTAGGTAAGTATATTTTAACTTTTAACTTTTAACTTTGACAGGTTTTAAGTAAAGTACAAAAATTTTGACAATATTTAAGTAAGTGTATTTGAACTTTGACCCAAAAAAAAAAGTGTGTTTTAACTTTGGTAGGTGTCAAATTAGGATTCAAGTAAAGGAATTTGAATTTCAACAAGATTTAGGCAAGTGTGTTTTAACTTTGAAATTTAGCAGGTTGATAAAGTACAATAACTTTGACAAAATTCAAGTAAGTGTATTTAAACTTTGAAAAAAAAAGGTAGGGATGTATGAACTTTAATAAGACTCAAATAGATGCCAAAGAGCTCACATTTCATAAATGTATAGCTAAGATGGAACTCTTGCTATGCCAATTTTTAAACAGAGGTGCAAGGCATTTTGACTATAGTGCATTTGAGAAGGGAATTTATTTAAAGAATCTTTTTAAGGTGTTCAATTATGAGATTGATCGAGAGCTCTGATGCTCACTAGAATAATGACACCGCAAGTGTACGGGTCGTAAAAGTAGTACGTGATAAATCAAGGTATGATTGGTGATTAGGCATTAGAGTTCTCATATTCATTTTAGTTAAACAAATCAAATTGTAATTGAGTTTTTATAAAAATTAATTCAAATGTAATTAATAATAATGAAAGATGATTTTAATAAAAAATAGGCAACTAAAGACACCCTAGGAATTCTAATCCCCTCTTTACACAATGTCAATCATCCCCTTTTTTATTAGTTGGCTTAATGTCAATTTTAGAGTCAAAGGTCTAATTGGGTACAAATGTCCTTTGATCCATTTAACCTCTATATCAACTCGACTCTTCGATGTCTTGAATGAGTAGTTAATATTCAATTACGCTCAGACCAGACTACCTAGAGTCCCCGAGTATATTTCTACCTCAAGTGCAAATTAGACTATGTCTAATCTTAAATTGCTTAATCAATGTCTATAAGCAATTCCTTTCTTTCAAAGGTTAATTACCAAACCCATAATCAAACTAAAGGAAGCCAATCAATAGAATGAAACCATAGTTCAGATTAAACACTAAAATCTTCAATAATCTAACATAATAACAAGGGAGACAATCTCCAAAGATTAGAAGTTCATAAAATCCCTAAGGGTTATAAGATTTAGCCATTCATGGCTTGAAATCCACAGAAAATCTCAGTAAATATATCAACAAATGCATCAACTAGAAATACCTAATCGAAAGAATAAAGAACAAAATCGGTGATTCCCCGATCAGTATGGAGCTTTCCCAACACTTCTCCCTCGCTGAATGTTGAAGCCTTAGCCTTTTCTATGGTGAGAGCTCATAGGCTTCTAGATTTTTACTGTTGAGCTATAGCGAGTTGCTCCCTAGAATTTCTATGCATCGCGACTTCGCTATGGCGAAGTGCCTTCCTATTCTAACTGTAGCGAGCGAGAGGACTTGTTCCACTTGTATTTTCACTTTTCAGCTTCTCTTTTCTCAATTGAAATCAATCATAAAATGAGGGTCAAACTGATAACAAAGTTGCAATTGAAACACTTTTTTTATTTTGTTTGATTGAATACACATTTGACTATATTAATCAAGAGAAAAGAGAAAAGTACTTTGCCTCCCTAATTTAATATCAAATATACTCCTTTTTAATCCTAAATTAGGGAGTCATCAAACTCCTCCAAACTCCCCCGCACTTAAATCCTTGTTTGGCCTCAAGCAATTCTTAGAAAATATCAAATAATGTGATTATTAATTATTTCTTTTTCATAATAAATACCCAATCAATCAGAATTTCAGATCCCCCCTACACTTAGAATGAAACCAATGTTAGAAGCAGAAGTTCAACAAAACTCAAATTGAATTTTGAAAACAATGTATTCATAGCAACACCCTGATTTCTAAAGTGTGTGTGTGCTCCACACCCTAATCTTCAATAAACCCTCTCTGCATTTTCAAGACCCAATCGAACTATCTGCTCTAACTTCAATCATCAAAATTCATTAAAATTCATTAAGAGAGGCATTGGCATTTATTGTTCAATCATTTTTCCATTTTTTTTCTTCTTTTTTCTTCTTCTTGGTTATGAAGTTATGAAGCCACCTGGTGCAAACTTTTTAGTGCAAACCCCCGGTTACTAAGTGATTTCAACCATTGGAGTAAAGATTTTTTTTTAGCACTAGATATCCCTTTTAAATGACAATTAGGTATCCATCAGAAGCAGATAAATTAAGGAGATCTAAAATAGGAGGAAAAGCTTGAATTACTTAAATGACATTGATTAGTATTCATCTAAATCAAGACTTCCCTTTATTGTTAAAATTTGTATATCCGCCTAGCCTATATTTACCTTCCCCCACACTTAAAGTTAACATTGTCAGCAATGTGTAAAAGGGAGGAAACAAGAAGTAGAAAAATAGAAGCAGACTGGGGAGGAGGTAAGAAAGAGAGGGACGCATGTGAACAACTCCTGCATCTGAGAGACCAAAAATGGACAAAGCACGCAGCAAATAGTAAGTTGGCGTTAGAAATAATATATCAATTATGGGATTAGCCAGTGCAAAATTCAAAAGTATAACGATAGAAGAAGCAAGCAAGGGTAGAATCGCAGGAGGTGGAGGTGGAGGTGTAGGCATCAGATAGTTCATAAACATCTGCAGTTGAACCTTCATTGACACATGCCCCTCTAGCCCCTCAAATTCAGTGTGAGGTGCCCAGGGCCTCATCCTTCATACTGTCATATTTAAAGGGCCCCTTGTGCTTGCGTCATTTTTTGAAACGCAGCTTCCCCCATGTGGTACATAAGCCGGGGTTCTTGGATCATGTCAGACCCATGAGAACTCGTCAGAATGTTACTAGTGATGAACCTTGCTCGTCCTTCATGTGCAATGGTGGTTTCCACCTCTTCCCATGGAATAGACTGCGGATTCTCCAAGTAGGACTAGAACGCACATTCTGCGATGTCAGATAATTCATAGATGCGTACCCAGGCGATAATAGTATTCATCTTCCTGCTCTGTGTCCTCAAAATTGGCATAAAGTTCTTGGATCATCAGCAGAATCAACAGAATCCTATGCACCAAGCTTTTGGTGAAGCCTTAAAGTCATTGTAAGTGAGATCCAAGCTGTGGGGCTCATAGTAGCGATCTTCAACTACCCCCGGTCTCAAAACTGAATTCTGCTCTGGTTGAAGCAAACTGCCTTATCATAAGATTTCTTCTTTTCTTTTGCTTCGAGGAGCTATGACTGTGATCAAATAAGAATTAGAAAGAAATTAGTGTCAGCAATAATAGAAAACCAGAAAACCATAGACAAGCAGAGGAAATGGGAAAATGCGTGAATCAAATGAATGTAAGCATACAAGGGAATAGGGGACAAGGAACATGGAAGCAAATAAAGGAAGAAGCACCTGGAAAAGAGCATTTTCTGGAATAGAAAATGCTCGAACTCGCTGTAGCGAGAACGAAGAGGTTTCTAGAATTGCTGATTCAAGTTGTAAAATACCAAATTAATGAAGGCTTCCTGGACAGAAACAGTCGACCAATAGAGTTCAACAAAAAAAAAACAGTCGACCCCTAATTACACAAATATATGCGAAGAAAAAAAAACAGAGTTCAACCAGAAATGACTAAAACCAACAGCAGCGATTCAAGAGATAAAAGGAATGTGATGTAGGAAGGGAATGGGAGTATGGGAAGTGAGAGATTCAGCAAAAGAAAGGAAGGAATCTCGCTATAGCTTATGGTACTGCTTGTGGTACTAATTCCAGAGAAATCCTCGCGCTCTAACATATAAAAAAAAAAAAATATTACGTAGCCTAATAAACAAACAGAATTCCCCCATTTTCTGTCGTTCTCGTTTTCACTATCATTCGCCATCGCCATTGCGACTGAGTGCCCTCCATCCATTCCCTCATGAATCGCTGTTGGTTTTAGTCATTTCTGTGGACATTAGGGCTGAGTTTTTTTCTTCGCATATATCTGTGTAATTAGGGGTCAATACGTTAGTTTTTCTGGTTAAACTCTGTTGGTCGACTATTTCTATCCAGGAAGCCTTTATTAATTTAGTATTTTACGGCTTGAATCAGCAATTCCAGAATCAACTCGCTACACGCTACAAGCATCCCATCCCATTTCACCTCTGTGGTTTTTTATTATTACACACTGACTTTCTAATTCTTATTTGAATTTCACAGTCATGGCACTCAAAAAGCAAACCAAGACTACTGAAGAAATCTTATGATAAGGATCGGTTTGCTTCAACTAGAGTAGTTCTATTTTGAGAGATTTTGAGTGTGCGTATTCTGCTGATGATCCAAGAACTAATTTTGAAGACACAGAGGAGGAGGAAGATGAATGCTGATCTGCCTGGAGAATGTGCGTTCCAGTCCTACTTGGAGAATCCGCAGTCTATTCCACATGCTCAAGGAGTTACTCACAATGGGATGCTCCGTTCAAGCCGAAGGGGCTGCAGACATTGGGCACCCGCATAGGCATAGCCTGAGGCATCTCTAAGGTACTAAAGCCGATGAGGCCAAGTCACACAGATGCTTATGCTTATGGACTATCTGATGCCTACACCTTCACCTTGCGGTTCCTCAGCCCTCAGTCATTGTTTTCCCACAAGACCCTGCGTCGCAGGATAAGCCTGGGCCTTCTGACTCATAGGATAACTGTATAATTGATATATTATTTCTAACGCCAACTTACTATTTGTTGTGTGATCTTTGTCTATTTTTGGTCTCTTAGGAACCTCTCTTTCTTACTTTTTCTTCTCAAGAGAGGGGAGTCTCGTCTCTTTCTACCTCCTTACATCTGCCCCAATATGCTTCTATTTTTTCTCCTTTTTACACATTGCGGACAATGTTAACTTTAAACATAGGCTAGGCGGATATACAAATTTTAACAATAATGTGGGGGGTTAAGCAAACTTGAAATGAACAAAGTAAGTAATGTAGTTGTAGTGTGCACCCATAATAGGAGCACTTCTCAACAAGATGAAGTAATTCAAGCTTTTCTTTTAGTTAGCTCCCATTTACTCCCATTTGTCATTTGAAAGGGATATCTAAAAAAAAAAAATCTCTACTCCAATGGTTGAAATCACTTAGTAACCAGGGATTTACACCAAAAAGTGTAGACTTGAGGAAGAAAGAAGATTACTTGATTGCTTGATTACTTCTTAAAAGCACACACACACTTTAGAAATTAGGGTGTTGCTATAAGTACATTGTGGAAAATTCTAAAATTAATAATCACATTGTTTGATAAGAATGTGTGGGGGGAGTTTGATGACTCCCTAATTCCCTAATTTATGATTAAAAAGGAATATATTTGAAATTAAATTAAGAAGGTAAAGTACTTTTCTCTTGATTAATATAGTCAAATGTGTGTATTCAATCAAACTTTCAATTGCAACTTTTTTATCAATTTGAACCTCATTTTATGATTGATTTCGATTTCAGGAAAAAGTAAAAGATTATAAAAATGCAAGTGGAACAAGCGAGGAAGGCACTTCCGCTCATAGAAATTTCAAGGAGCAACTCGCTATAGCGAGAGCTCATCGAGATCGACCTCTAAAACGCACAGTTTTGATTTACAACTAAAACAGAAGAGAGGAGGCTAAGGGAGGAATGTTCTAACTGATCAGTATGGAGCTTTTCTATAGCTAAATCTTGTAACCCTTAGGGATTTTATGAACCTTTAATCTTTGAAGATTGTCTCCCTTGTTATTATGTTGGATTATTGAAGATTTTAGTATTTAATCTGAATTATGGTTTCATTCTATTGATTATGGGTTTAGTAATTAACCTTTGAAAGAAAGGAATTGCTTATAGATCATTGATTAAGCAATTTAGAATTAGACATAGTCTATTTGAGGTAGAAATATACTCTGGATAAGGTTTGAGTGTAATTGAATATTAACTACTCATTCGAGACATCGAAAAGTCGAGTCGAGTTGATATAGAGGTTAAATGGATCGAAAGACATTTGTACCCAATTAGACCTAATGAAAAAGGGGATTAAAATTCCTAGGATGTCTTTAATTGCTTAATTTTTATTAAAATTATCTTTCATTATTGTTAATTGTATTTGAATTAATTTTCATAAAAACTCAATTACAATTTGATTTGTTTAATTAAAATGAACATGAGAACTCATTCCTAGTCACTAATTGTACTAATTCTCTAAGAGAACGACCTTGATTCATCACGTACTACTTTGACGACCCGTACACTTGCGGTGTCATTATTCTAGTGAGCATCAGAGCTCCCGATCAATCTCATAATTGAACACCTTAAAAAGATTCTTTAAATAAATTCCCTTCTCAAATGCACTATAGCTAAGAGTTCCATCTTAGCTATACATTTATGAAATGTGAGCTCTTTGATATCTATTTGAGTCTTATTGAAGTTCATACATCACTTACTTGAATTTTGTTTTAGTTATTGTACTTTATCAACCTGCTAAATTTCAAAGTTAAAACACACTTACCTAAATCTTGTTAAAATTCAAACTCCTTTACTTGAATCCTGATTTGACACCTACCAAAGTTAAAACACACTTTTTTTTTGGGTCAAAGTTCAAATACACTTACTTAAATATTGTCAAAATTTTCATACTTTACTTAAAACCTGTCAAAGTTAAAAGTTAAAATATACTTACCTAAATCTTGTTAAAATTTAGGTGTCCTTACTTAAGTTTTGACTTGAGGCCTACCAAAGTTACATGAATCTTGTTGAAGTTCTCGTACTTTACTTAAGACCTACTAAAGTTTAAAGTTCAGGTGCTTTTACCTAAGTCCTAACTTAAGACCTGCCAATGTTCAAACATGTGTACTTGACTCTTGTTGAAGTTTAGACACTTACCTTCTCAACTACACTACAGCTAAAATGTCTTGCATTTCTTATGTTTGAAAATTGGGATAGCAAGATTGACTGCCTTGCATTGAATGTTTTGTAATGCCTATTTGAGTCCTATTGAAATTCAGATGTCCTTACTTTCTTTTGGGTTAAAGTTCAAATATGTTTACTTGAATCTTGTCGAAGTTCTCGTACCTTACTTGAGACTTGCCAAAGTTCAAAGTTAAAAAGACACACTTGCTTGAGTCTTGTTAAAGTTTAGGCATCTTTTACTTGAATCTTTACTTGAGATTTGCCAAAGTTCAAATATGCATACCTGAGTCAATGTTTACATGCACCTCTCTAAACACTTACCTAAGTCTTCTTAAAGTTTAAAGACCCTTTATGAAAGTTTAGACATCTTTACCTATTTTCTCTCAAGGTTTTTGTACCCTTATTTGAGACCTAACAAAGTTTAAAGTTAAAACATATTTACTTGAGTCTTGTTGAAATTTAGGCACCTTTACTTAAGTCTTTACTTGAGACTTTGCCAAAGTTCAAAATGTTTACTATTGTTGGAGTTTAAGCACCTTTATTTATCTAAGTCCTATCAAAGTTAACAAACTTATTTGAATCCTGCTAAAGTTCAAACATCCTTACCTTTTTTCTATTGAAGTTCTTGAACCCTTACTTGAGACATGCCAAAGTTTAAAGTTAAAATACACTTACCTAGGTTTTGTCGGAATTCAAATGCCTTTACTTGAATATTGTCAAAGTTCTTTACATACTTATAATGCAATCATTATGAAATAGAATTCATTAAATGTTGGATTGTTCATCCACCAATAGACCATTATGAAGTTCAAAGTTAAATGCACTTACCTGAGTGCTGTTGAAGTTCAAAAGCCTTTACTTGAGTCTTGTCAAAGTTCAAATACACTTACAATCTAATTATTATGAAATAGAATTCATCAAGTGTTAGATTGTTTATGCACCAATAAACCACCATAAAAGCATTAGTAATTCAATTTAGTATGAGCAGAATTGTTGATTTGCACAATTGCTTATTGTACTTGGTTTTAGCCAGTGGCATGGAGCTATTATGCATTCGATTATGTCTTGTCAAAGTTTACCTGCATGCTTGAGTCTTATTAAAGTTTAACCACATTTGCTTGAGTCCTATCAAATTTCATAAACACTTACTTAAATTTTATTGAAGTTCAAACATATTTACTTGAGTCTTGTCAAAATTGCACTCTTAAGATCTATCAAAGTTCAAACATACTTGCTTAAGCATTGTTGAAGTTCTAGCATCTTACTTGTAGATCCTATCAATGTTCAAGCATATTTACCTGAGTTATGAGATAATAGAGGTATTTACACTTTAATTTCAAGTGATGTGTAATAGTAACTTTACTAATTTATTAAAGATACATAATAATAAAAGAATGCAAATATGATAAGGAAGTTAAAAAAATTACCGAAGAAGATATAAGAAAAGTTCCTACATAATAATATTAGAAGAAGACTAACGTGTTAATAAACATTGTTTTCCAAAAAATAATAGAAATGTGAAATAATTAAACTTGTTAAAGATTCAAGTAAAATTTTCAACTTAATTAAAAAGATTAAATCTTCAAGAAAATTTATTTTTTCTACTGAAGAAAATATAGAAATATTTTTGGTACAAAAAAATATAATAGAAAATATAATATAATAGAAGTTGTTAGAGATTAAAGCAAAATTTTTAAGTTTTAAAAAATTTTATATGTACTAACATTTTTTAAAAAATGGGACTATCAATACTAACATTTTAGTTTTAAAAAATTATTTTTTTAAAAAAACTATCAAGAAAGACAAAAAAGAAGTTCCTACATAATAATATCATAAAATGAGACTATCAATATTTGATTAACTAAACTTTTATTCTAAATACAACATTGTATAACTCATCTTCCCACATATCAAGTAACTTTTGTAAGTTGTATCAAAATATGCACATTAAGAATGTAAAATAGAGTTAGACCAACCAAGTGTTAGTTTTTAGAAACTTAGGGAAATTGTTATGCTTGTATTGCAAGAGATTAAGTGTTGTTTCTATAAACTTCTAATATGTTGTAGCAACCAAATATGAGAAGTTTAATTATGCTAAACAAAGAAAAAAGATGCTAATGAAGTTTCACTTGTAGCAATGGATCAATACCTGATTAGGATCCTTGAATCCTTTGAAGTATATTAGATGAGTTTGCCATGCTAAGAATAGTTGACTACAGATGGATTTAATGGAAGAAAAACCAAAGGCATTTCTTAAGAAAACTCCAATGCAAATGAAGGACTAGGATGTTGCTCCAGAATCTAGCAAAATTGTTTATATTGTACAAAGGTCAGTTAAGCATAGGTCACCAAATGTAATTATTTATCTCACTAGTATGTGCACATTATAAAAATTTCAATGCAAAAATTTCTTCAAGGAAATTAAATACCCAAAAATAAATCATCCTTAAAGATTAACATCAATAAAATAAATTAAAATTTAACCTTATAACATCCCAATAGATTTGACCAGTCATAAGTCATGTTATCTTTACACACCACTTTTACACCTTCTCTCATATATAAAAATTTATTATAAAGAATTACTTTTGTCATTCATTATTTTATATTAAGTCAATGATAAAGGAAATAAGGGTGGAACTAGTAGGGCGTGCAATTTGCTTATGTGTAGAACTAGAATGGTAACTCTTCAATGACATGAAAAATAGAGATGAAGAATAAGACATAGCAAACAACATATTGCAAACTAATAAGTTTTGTTATTTGCACAACATTTTCTTTTAGAAAAAGGAATTATATATCAAGGCAAAGTTTACCAAACAAAATCTTTGCATACTACTTTTACACCTCCTCTCACATATAAAAATTTGTTATAAAGAGTTACTTATGTCATTCATTATTTTATATTAAGTTGCTAGTGTGTAATTTGTTATAAAGGAGTAGAACTAGAAGGGGTATGTAATTTGCTAGTGTGTAGAAATAGAATGGTAACTCTTCAATAATATGAAAAATAGAGAGTGAAGAATAAGACATAGCAAGCAACATATTGCAAACTAATGTGTCTTCATAATCCAAATTGATTCATTAAATGATATTGCCCTTACAACTTCACAAACCCATTTAGATTTACATTCAGATTCAATCACAATCATAAAGAAATCCTAGAGATAAATATGAGGCTTATATAAAATAGTAAAATAAATTTAAAAAAAAAAAGAGAGAAACAATCCATTTGTGGAAGAAAATCCAACAAATCTTTGATTTTGAATTAACAGAAGAAATAATCAACAAAGATAAAAAAATATTTGAATTAATAGCATTAGTCTATGCATACATTTAATATTGCAAAAGGTTTTACCTTTCATCCCACATGTTCCTTCAGTGGCTCTTACCATTCCTCCATGTCCACCCTCCCAAAATGATCAAGGACGGAAAGAGAAGCCGAGGATCAAAGGAAGCAAACCGAGAACAAATCTAAAAGAAGAACAAAAGACAAAGAATGGTTAATTTAATTAACAAATAGAGCCACTTAACAATCTCATAACTAGCCTGACAATTTATTCCAAGTTCAGGATAAGATGATTTGCACCCTAAACAAGTTATGGTGTAAAAACATAATTATGGAGATTCCAAATTTGTGTTACTACTTACTTTCGTTCAGGCCATAAGAGAAACAACTATAACTATTGTTGATCTGAAACATATTTTATACACACACACACATGAAAATGATAGATTTAGCGAGACAAAGACATGATTGAATTAATGTAATAGTAATGTACCATTATGATATTGGACATATTAAACATTAGTTTTAATGCCCCAATTAGCATTGCAAATAGAATAGACAAAATTTAAGAATTTTTCGTCAAGTTAAATATTGCAACATAATGGTGAAAGAAATTTCATTTAAAAATCATCCTAACTAGAATTGATAGGAAATGAAGGACCAAAATAAAAAAGACACCTAATACGTCAAAACAATTTATAAGCAAAAGTCATCTATACCCACAAAAAGAGCATAGTGACAAACAATGAAATAAATTCAACAAAGTAATAAATGTCTAATAAATTGGCAAGTTTCCACGCGTACTAGCTTTTTCACTCATATATGCGTTGGCACAAGTGCAATGTTCTAGGGACACATCAACTGTAGCAGTCCATCAAGTAAAATATACTAAATTTGATTTCCTATATGATGTAGAAATGTTATATTGATGAAGCATCTTCCTCAATCATTTACCATTTATGCATGCAATTAGCTAAGATATTATAGGTATGCAAGAGGATTTTGACTCGCGCTAACGCAGAAGCAGGGGTGTGTAATAAGAAAGTAGATCTGTCATGTGAAGAAAAGGCTTTAAACTTCAATTGTGCTTTCAAAATAAAATAGAATTAAGGAGATAACAAATTTCATATTATATGGTCCCACATACAAACTAAAAGTAATATATTATGAGGAAACATCGAATTTAAAATTTCTAGTTAAATAAATCAGAAAATTGAAATGAAAGTTTTTTAACCCTTTAATTATCATCAACACTTCCTACAATAATTAAGCAAAATTTTCAAGAAAACTTTTCTCTTTTATCAAAGAAAACAAATAAACATTGCTTTCCCCAAAAAAAATTACAGGAAATATGATGTAATAAAAGTTGTTAGAGATTCAAGCAAATTTTTTAGGTAAATTTTAAAAAGAATTTTTAAGAAAATGTGAATATTTAAGTTAGAATTTCTAAAAACACTAATATTTCATCTGCACATTTAGTTTTAAAAAATTTAAAGTTATAAAAGATTATTAAGAAAGACAAAGAGAAATTTCTATCTAATAATATTAGAAAGTAAAACTAACGATATTTGATTAAATAAACTTTTACTCTAAGTACAACATTATGTCGCTCTTCCGTAGCTTTTGTAAATTGTATGAAAATATGCATATTAAGAATGTAAAACAAAGTTAAACCAACCAAGTGAACATAAGGTTATTTTACAAAAACTTGGAGAAATTTCTATGCTTGTGTAAGGCAAATGTAACACTAATTTTTAGTTAGGTTGATTGAAGATATTCAGTGCCACTATGAAGCCGTAATCTATTGCAAGTAATTTTCGTTTATTAAGTGTCATTACTATAAATTTTTAGTATGCTGTAGCAACCAAATATGAGGAGTTTAATTGTGCTAAAACAAAACAAAAAGGTGTTATTGAGGTTACACTCCTAACAATGGATCAATACCTAATTACTAAGCGGCAAGTGCATGGGCAATTTAAGATTCATGGACTCACTAATTCGATGCAATTCTTTGAAGGCATGACCACTAGGACAGTTCTGGTACGATGCCATGACAGTTGCGATGGAGAATCCTACACTACAAGACAAAAGGAAGAATACAAGCATAATCATCATCAATGAAGCAAAATAGCTATTGAACCAACTTGATTGACAGTAATCCCAACAAAATGAGTATAAGCATGTTCCAAAAGGGCTTCTTCTTATTGTTATAACGTCCCCCAAAAAAAAGAAACATATCACAACATATGATGTGATGAAGGCTAGTAACTCAACATAAAAAAAGTAAACGACCAAAGAAACAGACACATTAATTTTTCAATGAAAGAAGTCTCTTCCATTTTCAAATCTCCTTTTAAAATGTATATGCACTTCAGTTCCAGAATCACACAAGTCTCCATCCTTTCCTTTTCTCCCCCAAATCAGATAGAAAAGGATGTGGAAGATTGACAAAGTAAAAATAATAATAATAATAATAATAAAGGGATCAATTTATTTTCCAAGAACCTGATTAAAAATTGTACATTTTACAGGGATCCAAAGTATAATTTAACCTAATTTTTATTAGTCCATACAAAACTCATTTAAATTATTTTTTTTCTAAACATGTAAATTATATGGTTACGGTGTCTTCATCATATATAAGCATATATTCCAACTTTGAACCATATTAAAAATTAAAAAAAAAAGTAAAATAAATATATTAGTAAGGTAAAGTATATATTTTGCCTAAAAGGCTCCAGCATATTATATCTCAGACGGTAATAAAGCAAAGGGCCCTTACATTTTGTTAGCCACAATTAAAGCAGACACATTAAATATTAAGAAAATGTCAAAAAAAAAAATTTATTCCGCCGTTACTGATTCTCTAAATCAGAAATTCCATATACCAAACATCATAACTATAAAAGAAGGCTTCATGAGCTCAATTACAGTGAAAAAATTTAGACGATAAGCATAAAAAGTACCCAATAAACTTTGCAACTTCTGAGATAGATCCCTCAACTGCAAAAATGATATCCAAAAGAGCTTGCATTCCCTGTGGAAAAGGACCTCAATTATTACATGCTGCACGCTAATCCCTATATGTGGTTAAGTGGCAATTAAGTCTCAAATTTTGTAGATTGATTATTATGAGAGGAAAAAGAAGAAATGAATAGCAACTAAAGCATAGAGAGACATGCTATGCATATTGTACAAACAGACATACCAAAACAAATTTTGGGTTGTTGTCTCCAATTTGAGGACCACAATCTGATCCTCTAATGGATGACTTAGCAGGAAGTATTTGCAGAAGCTTTTGAGGTGGTGAATAAGCATCAAGGTCCACAGTATTCTTAACTAGCTCAAGAGATTAATTCATATCTATCAGTATCGTTCAGTCAAGTTATTCACCGAGGATGAGAAGAGGGAGAGAGTAAGAACTCCTTAACTGCAGTGATTACAAATCAATACAAGAAGATCCCCCAAGATTTTCAGGATTGTAAATCAATAGCAAATGATACGTGTCCTATATAATTCATAAAGCAATCCTAGAAACCACATCAATAAGCTAACAATTAGACCCCCCCTCTCTCTCTCTCTCTCTCTCTGTAAATTTTACGGTATCAAACAGTCACATTTTGGAAATGCAAGTCGATAATACCTTCACGAGCTATCAGAGCACGGAGACGAGTTAAGGTGGAACCACGATTCCTGTGCTGTGACCGATCCTCAGCAGCCTACAATGAAATGCTAAGTGACCCATTATGAGAATAAGATTCAAAACGAAATCGTGGAGGTACCAGATGAGAATGGGCAAAATGGAAAATCACCTGAGCAATAATACCAGTGGGGATGCACTTGAGGCCGCATGAGTTCTTCGTCCGTCAATTCTAGTACCTTGTTCCCAAACCCTCGGTGCCAGTACCGACACAAGCACTTGAATTGCTACTGTACTTCAAGCACCAGAGCAGGCTACGGTGGTCGTGCAGATGTAGCTGGAACCAAAGCAGTTCCTTCTGGTTGTTGTTAGTCTAGTTGAAGGCAATTTGGGATAAACTTTGAGGAAGGAAGACGATGATGAGGATAAGTCCCTTCAATGGCTCATATCGTCCCAAGATCAACGACTGAAGAGAAGCAGAGGAACCAAATACCAAATAAGCAAACCAATCGAGAACAATTTGAAAGCCAAGAAGGCTAATTTAATAAATAACTATATCAAATAAATTTGTGATCGGTTCAAAGATAACCATTTGTAATCTCTACGCTAACCTCACTAACGAATTATATGTATTGAATCATTAATCCCCAATTCCCCAGATGCATTCCAAAAACTCTGTTTTTTCTGTCGCCTTGAAACAAAAAGACTACTTTGTCGTGAAGCAAAAACCATAAACAGCAAACGAATCAGAGTGCCTGGTCATCTTATCGATGCTTCAGAATGCAGTGAATATCAAAGCAGAGACAAAAAAGGAGGAGACTATGGTAAGGACGGAAGTGAAGGTGGGTTCGTTTATTTGATAATCAAAACACAAGAAGCCGTTGCATAATCCAAAAAAAATAGCCGTTACAGAAGAGCTCATGATTCAAAATGAAATAGCAACTACCTGTGAGGCGCAACGCTGCTCAACGTAACCAATTCCACGTAGAATGTCTGTGCAATCAATTTTAGAAAGGAAGCAAGTTTGTGCGGAAATTTTCGAAGCACACTTTTGGAGCTGAAACCCGTGCGAGTGTGAGCTTCTGTCTCGCAGGGAATGCAGGCCGGATGTGTCTGGAATGAGAATGGGAAGTATTTGCTTGTAATTGGAGCTTCCAAAATGAGTTGAGCCCATTGAAATGGCCCAACTCAATCTGCCAAGATGACCACTTACACTCAAAAAAATTGTTTCCATATTATAAAGATGGTTCAATCCTGTCAAGCCCAGCAAACTGTGGACTTAATCTATTAAAAAATTTGGGTTACACTATTTGATACACTTAATTAGCTAATTACAAAATAACTTATAAAAACATGACTTGTAAATAAAATTTTTTGAAAAACCATAGATTGCTAAACTAAAAAAATTACTTATCATATTTTTATTAAAAAATTTTAGAGCAAAAATTGTAGTTATTTAAAAAAAAAATAGTGAGGTCAGATATGAAAATTGAAGGTTGATGTCACATTACTTTTTTTTTTAAATTTATTTGGTAATCAGAAGTAGGAAGGAAATGATAGGAAATAGTATCAGAGAAACTAAATAAACTATCCTACCACCATCTTTTGTTTGATATGATAATTACTTGAAAGAAAATAATAAATAAGATATTAAATTATTTTATTATTCTTCATGTAATTAAATCTGTTTATTATAAATATAATGTATATCATGTCTATTTATTTGTATTAACATAAAAATATATTTTATTTATCTTAATTTTTTATTTTTTAATTGCTTACTTATAATTAAATTATAAAAATTTGTCTAAATTTATTTTTTTCAAAAATTCACATATAATTCTTTATATCTTTATTATTATATTTTTCAATCAAAACATAACAAGTACATAATTTTTAATAATAATATAAAAAATACATTCTTTTTACAAATAATTATATAATTATTTAATTAAAATATACACTTGTCATATTATAATTTGAGAATCATACAATTATTACATTTTAATTGAAAATTTTAATTAAAAAAATATAAAATTATATATAAATTTAATCCTTTAATTTTTTTAATGTTTTAACAATTTAAACAATAAGTCCCGCGACAAATTCATTGTCTCTTTTCTTTTCTTTCCATTGCTCCCTAGACATTGGTCCCTAAAGCAACTCCTGAACAATGCTAAAATATGTAGGGTTCATAAATTTTCAATCTATCCTATTCCCTTTCTTTTCTTTCACGCTAGACAAAGAAAAGTTCTTCAACTTTTTTTTTTTTTTTTAGCTCATGTCTCTTATCAAAATATACCAAAAATATCTCTCGTTTGGTATAAAACCAAAATCTTAGAGTGCATTGACGAAGTCATCAACCATAACTCCAAGAATTTGAGTTTGGGAGAGATGAATGGTTAATTTACATAGTTAATAAGGACAAATAAAGAGAATCCAAAAGATATAAAATAACCTACAGAGGCACGTCGCAGTCCCCTCCCCCCCCCCTCCTAAAAAAACTATCAACTTGTTTGGTTGAGCTAGTATAATTTTTTTTAATTAATTTTTTAATATTTATTATATCATTATAATCATTATTGAACAATATCTTATTATTTTTATTATTTTTTTAAAATAAAAATACAAAATCATTTCTATCATTAAAATTTTTTTTTTCATTTTCTATTCCAAAATAATCATTTTTCATTCTTTGTACTAATTGAACCCTATGTGAATTACTTTAAATGTATCAAGACCATTTTGGCCAGAAAAAATTTATCAAAAAAATATATTTGGTCGTTCATTTGAAATGCTATTTATTTATTTATTTTTAAGTAAATGACACAAACTTCTCTTAAATTTTACTGAAATTATATGGATCATTTTTTTTTATTTTTAAAAAATATAAAAAAAATTTAAAACAAAAAAATTACTTTACACTTTATTAATTTAAAATTTTTTTAAATCAAAATACCTTTTATTTAAAACCTTTTTTAGTTAAAGAATATGTATTTATATTTAATGGAAAGTATTTTGATTAAAATTTTTGAAATTGAATTAAAATCTAAGGTAATTTCTTGTTTTAAGGGAATATATGTATATTTTAAAAATAAGAATAAGCCTATATAATTTCAACAAAATTCAAAACAACCCATATAATTTGCTCTTTCCTTTTTCGACTGAAATAATTAACCTCCTATTTGGCTGTGCAATTTATGTCAACTTAAGTTTAGTTAGCATAATCTCATTATCTTGCTTGTTTTAGCCTATTAGTTCATCTTCTAATCATTAAAATTCTGCTAACATATGGATTCATAGTTTTTTTGTTTTCTGCCGATAGATGGATTCATTGGTTAAAAGCAAAACAAATGAAATTTTAGATGAGATATTTGCGTAGCATAATTGCACAATTCAATAAATTATACTCAAATTAAAAATTCAGGAAGTAAATGGCGTATAGACCAAAGGTGATTAAACATGAATTTTAAACAGTTATATATTTATATTTTTTTAGTATTGCATGAAAGACAACTTGATAACTTGGCTGAGCTCATGCGAATGAGTTTAGACCAAAAAAAAAAAAAAAGCAGAGATCATAATTTCAAATTGTGGAAATAATTTGTTTAAAAAAAAAAATAAACAGTTGAAGTGATCTGATAGAGATATTTGTCTAAAAAAGACTAAATTTAAATGTATCTCTTTATATATTTGTTCTCTATTAAAATTATAACATGTGTAAAAAAAATTTAAAAAAACTTGTTTATGTGATGCAAAAAATTATATACTTATTTATAAAATTTATACACTTATCACATTATCATTAAAAAAAATCATATATTTATTATATTTTAATTAAAAATTTGATAATAAAAATATAAATGATCATATATAAATTGTTTCCTTTTTCAAAATTACAAATGTGAAAGAGTTATTAGAACAATTATAAATTAAAGACAGTTTATTTTTCTCTAGTAACTCCTAAAGGAGACTACGCATCCCATGTATATACCACAAATAGAGAAAAATTATATATAGTTCTTTATATTCTTCTTGTCAAATTTTTTAATTAAAATATGACAAATATATAATTCTCTAATAATAATATAATAAGTGTATAATTTTTGTAAACACTTATATATTTTTACAATAAAACCATACACATATCATATTATTATTAGAAAATTATATATTTGTTGATTGAAAAACCTAATAATTAATATATAAACAATGGCACAAAAATTTAGTCCTTGCAAATATGCATTCTTTTTCCAAGTGATCGACAACTACAAAAAATGGTTAAGCTACACTTTAAATATAAAAATAGCACAAAAATAAAATAAAAATTAAAAAAGGTACAAGCAAAACATTGCGTATTAAGAGTGTTATAGATCACAAAAGGCAGCAAGATCCAAAGATCAAAGCTGAAAACAATAACCTTGTCAATGTAATCAGAATGTGATAACCACTAGAAAACCCAATCCCAAGCCTTAGGAATTTATGGTGTATTATGTCACGCGGTCTATCCTCTAAAGATAGTTGGTGCAAGTGAATGAGAACAACATGATCTATACAGATGGCAGATACATGGCATTTTTAAAACATAAACTCTTCCATGAAATGATTAGCTAGTTTACCTATTTTTGTAGGCGAAATCTACCTAAAAATTCTTTTTTTTTTCTTTTTTAACATCTGGACATCTGGTTGGAGCATCCAAGTCAAGCACACCATGCTATGAAGTGGGAAGAGAGGCTAACCAAGGAAGCAGTTTTTCATGGACTGAAGCAGGTCTATCATCATGGGGACAATGTCCAACCCCCTCTAGTACAGAAAGTTTAACGTTTGCTTGTTGAGAAGGCAATGAAGAAAAGTACTTGCCAACAGGACCATTAAGTGGAGTAAAAGGGTCTTGATCTCCCCATAAAACTAAAACAGGTAGGGAGATTCTTGGCATCAACTGCACCGGACTAGGCCCCGGTGGCCCCGTTACAATGGAAACAAAGGCATCCAAGGCCCCAGGATCATTTGCGGGTTCCCTAATAATTTGCATATACATAATCAAAATGCCAATTCTAAGTAAATACTAAGGAAGCGAAAAGGAAATATTAAAGGAAAAACATAAATAAAGTTATTTAGATGTAAACAATCAGGTTCTTCCTTAACTAGTGAAAGAGCTTTTTGAAAGAGTTAATAATCTGCTGCTAAGTTTAATAAAATGTTCACACGCTATGTGTTTTTTTTTTGGGAAAAATTTAATTAAAAAAATGTAAGGAGCTATATCTAAGTTTTATTCAATATTAAAAGCAAAACAATATAGTATTACCTCCGCCAGTTCCTCATCTACAGACTCCTTGTTTCCATACACAGACAACAATATGTCCCTCAAATTCTCTCTGCATTCAAGCATGCACAATTTTTAGAATTAATGTTCTAAAATTTTGAGAGAGATTTCAGCCTAATTTAAAGAGAATGCCTCTATTTAACAAGCTCGAAAATTGCTGAGGCAATTCCCTTTTGCTTTAATAAAAAATCAACCAGCCAAAGAAAAGGTAATAATAGCTTGATTCTCCAATCATCAACTATTGCCTTATTGTTCATACCACCAGCACAATTTAACAGCACAAGTCCTCGAACAAGAGTCTGACCTGAATCTGATTGGAGACTATAATGCAGAAGTAAGGCAAACAAGATGTTTCTGATGCAAATTTTACATGACTGACAGCTTAACAGAGAAATAAAGTTCTACTTCCAGCCATTAAGGTATATGCCAAACATACCTGAGGCAGCAATGACACAAGCAAGACTTCCAACAGAATTCCCTATTAGTACAGTTGGCTTCTGAATAACTTCATCCAAGAAATCCAAGATCAACTGTTTATAGTGAATACTGGATCAACATGGTAAATTTGCAATGCTGAAGAGTTAATGTCCAACTAAAAGCTCAACAAAGAGATACCTGAGCCCATGTTTCCATGGTATATGAAAAGCCCGGGGGCTTATCGGAAGCCCCAAAACCAAGAAGATCAATGGCATAAACAGTATGATTGTGAGCGAGTGTCTTGATATTCCTGAAAAAGCCTTAAACTTGTGGGAAATATATATATATATATATATATATATATATATAAAATTTACTACTCTTGTGTAGAAAATATATTTAATTGAAGAGCCCTCCTCTATCTTGTCATATTTCACATGCGAAACACTTAGAGATTCATATATTAAATGGGCACACAGAGGAAAGCCGGCAGAGCAAATTTTGTCACATATCTGAGGAATTATGCAGGTCTATGAGTCTTGACTAGGATAATGATGCTAAAAGCCTAAAAGTATTTAATAACATACAATTGTGACCTAAACTCTATTACCTCAAAAAGTGAAACATGATCAGAGAATATTTTTCATTTTAAATTTTTTAAATGAAAATATGAGAAAAAAATTGTCCACGTTATCTGGCACATAAAATGATATTAAGAGATTTGGATAATATTGTAGATTGTTGAATATTTTTTAATTTATTATATAGAGATACCCCAAACTCTAAATGGGCTTATTTAAAGAGCATGCATTTTACATATCGATAAAACTGCAATACCTTTTCAGAGTTTTGTCCGTCTCTTTGTTGAGGAACTTGGATAAAAAAGATACAAGTCAAAAGGAGAGATTTGAGAATGTTTGGCAGCATAATTGCCACACCAAATAGTAAAATAAAACCTATGAAACATGAACAATTTAAAAATAGAGGCATGTCCATGTTCGTGTCAAACACTTGTGTCAAACACAATGCAAGACTTCAAATAACAATCTCTCCTATAATAGTTATAGTGTCTATGTTCGTATCCTGTCCTGTGTCTATGTAAGAAAACATGTTCTTCTAATAAGACTGAAGACTACTTACCCAAATTTACTGTTCGAAGATTTTAAAACTATTATTAGAATAAAACAAAAACTTGCATAGAATCTTCTATCAATCTAGTAAAAATAACAATTTTCTTCATATTGATTTTAGTAGCTCAAGATTCATCATAAAATTTTGCTACATATAGTGAATTGCTCTCAACAGGCTCAACCCTGTCAGCATTCAGATCACTACAAGTTTTCGATAAGCGCTGTTTCCCATTTTGATTTAATAGAACATGGTGGAGATACTAGAATAATTGGAAAGTCAAACCATCACATGCTTTTGATTATCCACCTCAAAGCCAAACCACTAATACATGACTCTGCTGTCAGTCTGGACTAGCAAATGGATGAAAGTATGAAACCAATAAGTCTTGTTTGACCATACTGATAATGGAACACTTACTGTTTGAAGATTACTAACCCAAATTTACTGTTTGAAGATTTTAAAACTATTATTAGAATAAAACAAAAACTTGCATAGAATCTCCCATCAATTTATTAAAAATAACAACTTCCTTCAAATTGATTTTAGTAGCTCAAGATTCTACATAAAATTTTGCTATATATCTATAGTGAATTGCTTTCAATAGGCTCAACCATGTCAGCATTCAGATCACCACAAGATTTCTCATAAGCACTGTTTCCATCCATTCTAGTTTAACAGAACACGGTGGACATACTAGAATAATTGGAAAGTCAAACCATCACATGCTTTTAATTCTCCACCTTAAAGCCAAACCCTTAAAATATGACTCTGCTGTCAGTCTGGACTAGCAAATGGTTAAAAGTATGAAACCAATAAGCCTTGTTTGATCATACTGAGGAAAACTTACTGTTTGAAGATTACTGACCCAAATTTACTGTTTGAAGATTTTAAAACTATTATTAGAATAAAATAAAAACTTGTATAGAATCTCCCATCAATCTATTAAAAATAACAATTTTCTTCAAATTGATTTTAGTAGCTCAAGATTCAACATAAAATTTTGCTATACATCTATGGTGAATCGCTTTCAGCAGCCTTAACCATGTCAGCATTCAGATCACCACAAGCTTTCCCTAAGTACTATTTCCATCCATTCTAATTTAACAGAACACGGTGGAGATACTAGAATAATTGGAAAGTCAAACCATCACATGCTTTTAATTCTCCACCTTAAAGCCAAACCCTTAAAACATGACTCTGCTGTCAGTCTGGATCAGCAAATGGATGAAAGTATGAAACCAGTAAGCCTTGTTTGACCATAGTGATAATGGAACACTTACTGTTTGAAGATTATGACCCAAATTTACTGTTTGAAGATTTTAAATCTATTATTAGAATGAAACAAAAACTTGCATAGCATCTCCCATTAGTCTATTAAAAATAACAATTTTCTTCAAATTGATTTTCGTAGCTCAAGATCCAACATAAAACTTTGCTATATATATATATATATATATATATAGTGAATTGCTTTCAACAGGCTCAACCATGTCAGCATTCAGATCACTACAAGCTTTCCATAAGTACTGTTTCCACCCATTCTAATTTAACAGAACATGGTAGAGATACTAGAATAATTGGAAAGTCAAACCATCACATGCTTTTAATTCTCTAAAACCCTTAAAACATGACTCTGCTGTCAGTCTATATTAGCAAATGGATGAAAGTATGAAACCAATAAGCCTTGTTTGGCCATACTGATAATGGAACACTTACTAGAGACAAGATTGGAAAACACAAAGGAGCAGTATCAAACCAAAATTTCCCAGAAGTGATGCATATCCTAGCTCCAACGGTCCTAATTAACTAAGAGCTTATAGCAATGGTTAACACTGACTGAAGCCTCTTTTTTACTTTACCCATCCACTTTTGGCTCTCAGATGCTGGAGGAATTACTGTTCATTGTAATCTTATAACGGGCTAAAATAGGGATCAGATCACTTGGGGGGTCTTCTGCACGTTGCTGTAATAGGGTGATAGGTAATTCTAGTTAAGAAATAGGTTATATTTCCTAGTATAATTAACTATGTATAAATTTGAAAAGTATCATACATGGGTTATATGGAATTTCAAAAATTCCTAGCCACATAATGGGAGGATGGGTGACATCGTCAGGATAAAATGCTTCCTCACCATCAGGTGTCCCCTTCCTTAGAATATTATATATATAATATAATATATATATATATATATATAATATATATATATATATATATATATATTAATTTTTTTGTTTTATTCTGTTTTATTTTTCTTTTTTTGACTTTTTTTTTAAATTATAGCAAGATTTGAATTTGATAAAATATGGGACTTTTTGGTGTTTTCAATTTTGTTCTATCTTTCCAAATTGGGATTTATCATTAAATTACAAATAATAATTTATGTCATTAAAATTATTACTATTATTATCATCATTATTATTTAAATTTTAGATTATTACATCATTGACATTGTAAATTTCTGTAGCCATGGTAGAAAGAATCCTGGCCGTTTGATATGTAGGCTGAAAATTGATTTTGTTTTTATAATTGTGTATAATTTTTATTATATTTTGTAACTATTACTTAATAATATTTTTATTATATATTCTATTTTTTCTATTTTTTTTAATTATTATTCAAAAAATTACAGTTAAATTTTTTCAAAAAAAATTATATTTGATGATTATAAATTTAAAATTTTTATTGTTAAATTTTATAGTTATTTTAAAGATCTAATGAACTAAAAAATTTTATTCTCAATTAAATTTTTTTTTATAACTAAAATTTTTATTTTTATCCTAACGACGTCACCCATCCTCCCACCGTTGACTCCATGTGAAAATTCTCTTATATAATTCATGCGCCGGCTTGAGTTTCTAAGTCGCGTCAACTTTTGCTACTGACCTCATGCATGCCGCAGCGATGATTTTTGAGCCGCGGCAATATTAGCTCTTGACTTCGAGTATGCTGCGGCGCAGAATCATTGAGCCGCGGCGCAAATCTACCCTGATGCATCTATTCAAAAATTCTGTCTGATCTTACAGTTGTAGCACTATTTTCTTGCTTTGAACACATCGGGTTTTAAAATTTAAAGCACAAAATAGGCAATAAGTCAATTTCATAAAGTTAAAAATACTCCCTCTTCTTCTTTTTGGCTTTTGTGTTCTTGACCTCACTGCTGCATGAATTGTTTGGAACTCTTCCCATGGCTTCGCATGATTAGCACCCTTCATTAGATTCTCTTGAAACCAAAAATATGCAACCAAAAGTTATCCATATGAAATTCTCACACTCTTTAATCTCAAAAATAAAATTAAAAGGAAAAGAACTTGGGTTGCCTCCTAAGAAGCGCTAAGTTTATAGTCCTTAGCCCGACTTTCAATGGCTTCACATGCAATCTTCTAGGGTGATGGTGGACTTTTGATGGTCCACCTCTCCTCCTTGATAGTGTTTGAGTCTCTGACCATTGACTTTGAATTTTCTGTTTGACTCTTTTTCCATGATCTCCACAGCACTGAACGGAGAGACATAAACTATTTCAAAGGGTTCTGACCACTCAGACTTGAGCTTGCCAGGAAAGCGCTTAAGCCTTGAGTTATACAGCAACACTAGTTGACCAGGCTTAAACTTCCTTGGTAAAATTTTCCTATCATGCTATAGCTTTATCTTTTCTTTGTAGAGCTTGGAGCTTTCATAAGCATAAAGTCTGAATTCATTAAGCTCGTTAAGTTGCAACAGTCTTTTCCCACCAGCTCTTCCCAAATCAAAATTTAATTTTTTCATAGCCCAAAAAGCATTATGCTCGAGTTCGACTGGTAGGTGATAGGCTTTACCAAAGACAAGCTTGTAAGGAGACAAGCCAATTGGAGTTTTAAATGTTGTACGATAAGCCCACAAAGCATCATCTAACTTCTCAGCCCAATCCTTTCTTGAGGGGGCCTACCATTTTCTCCAAAATCCTTTTTATCTCTCGATTAGAAATTTCACATTAGCCATTAGTCTGAGGATGATATGCCAATGTCATCTTGTGTTGCACTCCATATTTCTTTAAGAATGCTTTGAGCTGGCGATTGTTAAAATGAGTCCCTTCATCACTAATGATTGCTCTAGGGGCTCTAAATCTGGTAAAAATGTTCTTCTTTAGAAATTTCACTACCACCCTCGCATCATTAGCATGATAGGCCATTGCTTCAACCCACTTTGTCACTTAATCCACAGCAACAAGTATGTATTGATTATTTTGAGAAGACATAAAAGGTCTTATGAAATCTATCCCCCAAACATCAAATGCTTCCACTTCCAAAATATTATTGAGAGGCATTTCATGTCGTTTAGATATGTTACTAGCTCTTTGGCATTTGTCACATCTCCTTACAAAAGTATGAGCATCCTTGAATAATGAAGGCCGATAAAAACCCGATTGGAGGATTTTGGCTGCAGTTCTTTGCCCATTAAAATGCCTTCCCTACTCAGCTGCATGACATCTTAATAGGATAGATTCTTACTCCTCATATGAGACACACCTTCGCAATATTTGATCCACACACATTCTAAATAGGAATGGCTCGTCCCAGACATACAACTTTACATCATGTAGAAATTTCTTTTTCTGGTGAGAGCTTAAATCTGGAGGCAATACATGGCACACCAGGTAATTCACATTATCTGCGTACCATGGCACTTTGTTTTGCTCCACAAAAAATAAGCTATCGTTCAGAAAGGTCTCGTTGATCTGTTTCTCTTGGTCATCCTAAGTTTCAGTACTTAATCTAGACAAATGATTGGTTACATGGTTCTCACTACCATGTAGAAGCAAAACCCACTAAATAAGCTTTAGTTTAGAGTCCTTCTTCTCAATCAAATACTTAATGGCTGAATGGTTTGTGAAAATCGTAACCTTGGTGCCTACCAAATAAGATTTGAACTTCTCAAATTCATATACTACTGCCAACAACTCTTTTTCGGTGGTGGTATAACTCAGTTGAGCATCCATCAGATAGAGTTTTACTGGCATAGTATATTGAATGAAAGAGCCTCCCTTTCTTTGCCCTAGTACAGCCCCCACATCATAGTCACTGGCATCACACATCACTTCAAAAGGTTTAGTTCAATCAGGTGCCACGATAAAAGGGGCAGATACTAATTTCTTCTTCAACTCTTCAAAAGCAATATGACATTGATGGTCAAAATTGAATAGAGTGTCTTTCTCAAGTAGTTGATAGAGGGGCTTGGCAATTTTTGAAAAGTCTTTAATAAACTTTCTGTAAAAGCCTACATGACCTAAGAAACTCCAAACTCCTTTTATACTGGTCGGAGGTGCAAGTTGATCAATTAGAGAAATTTTAGCCTTATCCACCTCAAGGCCTTTACCTAAGATTTAATGACCAAGTACTACACCCTCTTGCACCATAAAATGACACTTTTCCCAATTCAGGACTAAATGAGTTTCCTTACATCTCTTCAGAACTTGTTCTAAATTAGCAAGGCATTCTTCAAATGAGCCCCTAAAAATTGAGAAATCATCTATAAAGATTTTCATGGTCTGCTCAATCATATCAAAGAAAATAGACATCATACATATATGAAATGTAGCTGGTGCATTGCACAGTCCAAATGGCATGCTTCTGAAAGCAAACGTGCCATAAGAACATGTAAAAGTTGCCTTCTCCTGGTCTTCCAGGGCAATAGCAATCTAATTATATCTTGAATACCTATCCAAGAAGCAGAAGTAAGCCTTCCCAGCTAATCTATCCAACATTTGGTCAATAAAGGGCAATAGAAAAGAAAATGATCCTTCCTAGTGGCAGTGTTTAGTTTTCGGTAGTCCATACATACCCGTCACTATTCTAGTAGGAATTAGCTCATTGTGGGTGTTAGCCACTGTAGTTATGCCTCCTTTCTTAGGGACACATTGGACTGGGCTCACCCACGAGCTATCTGAGATTGGATAGATAATCCCAACATCAAGCCATTTCAAGATTTCCTTCTTAACCACCTCCTTTGTTATTGGATTGAGCCTTCTCTGATGTTCAATAGACTTCTTGTGGTTATCCTCTAACAGTATCTTGTGCATGCAAATGGAGGGATTTATCCCTTTTATTTCTACTATTGACCATCCAATAGCTTTCTTGAACCTTTAAGGACTTGGAGAAGCTCCCTTTCCTGTTACTTAGAGAGAGCAGTTGAGATGATTACGGGTAAGGTGCCTTCTTCTCCTAGGTATGCATATTTTAAATGGGACGGTAATGACTTCAATTCTAGAAATGGAGGTTCCTCCACTGATGGTTTCAGCACAGATTTAACTCCAATTGATGCATCGAGTGGTTCAAACTGTTGAGAAGCCTTAGAATGCTTTTGAGTAGCTTCCAATAGCTTAGTACATTCTCTCGTTCCATTATGCTCCTTCTTAGCCATTCCAACTAATGATGCTTCTAGAAGATCCTTAAGGGTTGATTCAATGAACTCATCATGTACTGCATGGGTGATTAGACGCATAAAGCAACATTCTTTTGGTTCATTCGGGCTCTTCATTGCCTTGTACATGTTGAATGTCACCTCCTGGTCATTCACTCTCATAGTAAACTCTCCTTTTTGTACATTAATCAAGGTTCTTCCTGTGGCTAGAAAAGGGTCTATCTAAAATGATAGGAATATCCTTGTCTTCTTCATAATCCAAGACTATAAAATCTGTTGAGAAAATTAGCTTGTCAACCTTCATCAAGACATCTTCAATAACCCCATTGGGGTAAGGTAGAGATCGATCAGCTAGTTGTAAAGTGACAGTTGTTGGCCTTGCCTCTCCTAATCCAAGCTTTTTGAAAGTCGACAATGACATTAGGTTCACACTTGCCTCCAGGTTACACAAAGTATTTTTAGTGAAATGTTTCCCAATGTTACAGAGAATGGTAAAACTCCCCGGGTCTTTCATCTTAGGTGGTAATTTCTTTGCAGAATAGAACTGCATTCTTGAGTTAAAGTCACCGTCTCAAATTCTCCAAACCGCCTCTTATTAGACAGCACATCTTTCATAAACTTAGCATAACTTAGTATTTGTTCCAAAGCTTCTGCAAATGGAATATTAATGTGGAGCTGGTTGAAGATTTCTAAGAATTTCTAATATTGCTTATCTAGATTTTTCTTCTTGAAGCATTAAGGAAATAGTAGTGGGGGAATGATTCTCTCTTAACCTTTCTCTTGACTATTCTTCTCGGCATTGTCTTTCCTCTTCTCCACTACTTCACTTTTCTCTTCCACAGGTTTCTCCTTCTCAACCTTCTCTTCCACTTTGCCTTGATCTTAGTTAGACTTATTAGCTTGTTTTGATGGTAACACTTCTGGCAACTCTTTTCCACTTCTTAATACAATAGCTTTACATTCCTCTTTACCTTCTCTTCTAGGGTTAGGAACAATGTCACTTGGTAGTACCCCGAGCTATCTTGAATTTATAGAAGAAGCCAATTGACTGATTTGCACTTTTATATTCTCGATTGCGGTCTCATGTTTTGTCATTGTTGCATCTTGTCTGGCTAAAATGGCATCTTGCTTAGCCATATACTGCATGAGCATTTCCTCCATGTTTAGCTTCTTTTCTATCTCTTTCTTGAGCAGAAAATCCAGGGGGGTGAAAAGGTCTCATACCAGAAGAGGATGATTGGGCCTGATTTTGTCCCTGGCTCCATGAGAAATTTGGATGATTCCTCTATCTTGGCTTATAGGTGTTGGAATAGGGATTGTTTTGATTTTTCCTATAGTTGCCCATTTAGTTGACTACTTCTACCAAGGAAGGGCATTGATCATTATAGTGTTCTTCTCCACAATGCTCACAAGTGATGACCGGAGCTTGAATAGCATTAACCCTCATTGGTGCACTGAAGCATGTTTTAAGATTGTCAAATCTCTTGTTCATTATAGCCATCTGAGCTAAGAGTATGGTTAGAGCATTAATTTCATGTACCCCAAACACCTTTTTTCTTATGAGGTCTAGATGCAGAGCATTAGAGGCAGTTAGTTGCCATATTCTCCAACATATTATATGCCGCATCAACATTCAAGTTGCCTGTGATACTCCCATTTGAAGTTGAGTCAAGGATGGCTTTTATTTCAGGTAACGATCTATTGTAGAAAGTTTGCACTTGCACCCATTTAGGAAATCCATGATTCGAGCACTTTTTCAACAATTCCTTGAATCTTTCCCAGGCTTCATATAATGGCTCATCATCTTGTTGCATGAAGGAGGTGATGTCATTTCTCAACTCTACTGATCGAGCCAGTGGAAAAAATCTAGCTCTAAATCTTGTAACTAGATCATCCCAAGTAGCTATGGACTCATTCGGTAAAGAGTTGAGCCATACTTTAGCCTTGTCCCTTAATGAGAGTGGAAAGAGCCTCAGTCAAATAGCATCATCCGATACTCTATTCTGCTTAAAGAAATCACACACCTCCAAGAAGTTGGAGAGGTGAGTGTTCGGGTCTTCAAGAGGGGAGCCACTAAATTGTCCAGCCATTTGAAGCATCTGCAATACCACTTACTTCATTTCAAAATTGTTTGCTTGAATGGCTGGTCTTCTTATACTGGAGTGGTATCATTGCATATTCAGAGTAGCAAAATCATTTACTGTGCGGACACGATTTTCATCCTCATGCGCCATATTTGTGGTTGAGTTAGAAGTTTCACTATCGTCTCTCTGAGTTTGATTAGATGCTTCTTTAGATTCTTCTTAAAACAAAACTACTTTTAGACTTATAATTTCTTGCATATGAGGTTGTACACTCACAGAAGGTGGCCACTATAAAATAGAATAGAAAAGAAATTGAAAATAGATAAAGTAAAAATATACACAGTGCTTAAGTTCAAACTAGGTGTGCTAGTATCAATATTGACAAGGAAATATTTTGGCACACAAGTCCTTGGCAACAATGCCAAAAACTTGTTGCTTTCTTTGAAACGTACACGCAAGTATACGTATTGCGAAAGCAATATAGTGATAAGAAAAGATCGTTCCCTCAAAGATTCGTTGTCAAAACAATGTCAAGTACTGAAATTCACACCCTAGTTTAAATTAAGTAAATCGATTTTAATAGTTGGTGATAAAAAGAAATTGTTTATGGATCAAAGGCTACACAGAACTTAGGATTAATATTTGGATATTCCGGGTGATTAGTGGCATTTATGATTATTAGTTCCTCTTGTATTTCATAATGAATTGCTCAGCACTTAGAATCTTTGCTCTCAATAATAATATATGTTGGCCTAAGGTTCACTTATTCCTATAAGTATTTTTTCAAATCTCATATAGGGTTATCCAATCAATTTCATAATTCTTTATAAAATCAACAAGGATCAAATTGCTAGCATAATACCTAATTGGACCATGTGAGGCTAATGAGTATATTTCTATCTCATTAACTAAATAATCTACCTTCTCTAGCAAGTTTTAAGTACTCACACCATTCAACTCTTGATCTAATCTCTCTTTCCCTTTCCTAAGTTCAAGCAAGATATCAATTCACCCTAAATGTTGGCTAATCAATTGGAGAGCATGAAGTATGGAATTGAATGAACAGATATTAACCATTGATTGCAAAATTAAAGTGAAGAACAATCATTAATTCATACAAGAGTTTCTAATAATCCTAGATTAGAGAGTTTAGCTACACATGATCATGAAAACTAGAGGCAAACTTGAAGTGTAAATCAAATACATCAGAAATTATCAAAAGAACAAAAGAAAGGAAGAAGAAACTCAGAAATGGAGTTTGTTTTAGCTTCCTTTTTCAATCCTTAGCCTTTTTCTTCTCTAAGATGCCTCCTTAGCTCTCTTCAGCCTCCACACACTTAAAACAAGGAAAATACAACCCAGAATGACAGTACCTTCCTCTCCTCCTCTCATATGAAGCCTCAAACCCTCAAAAAGTTTGAAAATAAAATGCTGCGTCCAGTTAATTCATATTGTGTTACGACTCAGCATTTTGCGCCATGGCCA
Organism: Erythrophleum fordii; assembly: GCA_032878935.1. Classification (NCBI taxonomy): domain Eukaryota; kingdom Viridiplantae; phylum Streptophyta; class Magnoliopsida; order Fabales; family Fabaceae; genus Erythrophleum; species Erythrophleum fordii. The sequence goes on from JAVQMF010000029.1 coordinate 8,519,068, forward strand.
GATTGAGTTCTGGGAGAATAAGCGCCGCGGTAAGATTGGCTTTTGGACATCTTCTGAGTGGCATGCATGCTCCTCGCCTCGGCGCATAGCACTTCCGCAGTAGCGAGGTTTGCTTCTATGTGACTTCGTACCACAGCTCAACACACACGTCATGGATTTGGCTTCACTCGATTAGCGCCACAGCTCATCATGCTCTCATCTTGGCGTGATTTGCTTTTGACTGAATTTTCATTGCGGCCATTACATGATCCTTGAATTCTTCCCTTTCAACCGTGGTGTGAGGAACACTTGGCCACTGTGAGATTTCAAAAATCTCACTTTAAAATTTTTTTTCCTGAAATTGCTCAATGTTCTCTGAAACATGCATCCTATAAGAAGAATAAAGTGTGATTAGATATCAGTATACTCAAAATTAAGGCAAAAATTATCATTTTCTAAGTTAGACTTGAGTATAGAGCTATTCATCCTAAGTATGTTTATTTTCTCTATAGAAATATTATTTACCCTATAAGTGGAGGCTAACATCATATTTACAGAGAGAAAATATATACAATAACATAAATAGTTAAGAATTATCAATTGTCTAAGTCCCACATTATTATGTAATTGTACATAAGATGTAATAAAGTATAATACATACGCTTGGTGTGCACTTTATGGATTGTGGATTGTGGGCTCAAGAGTTGTCAAGTGTGATTATTTGTTTTTCTTATTATGGGTCCCATTTGCAATAGTTAATTAAAGTTGAAATGTTGTTAACTTTTGAGATGTTTATGATACTGTAGTTAGGAAATTGGTTTTATTACTAGCTTTTGATTTTTTTTTACTATAAGAGTGTTTCTCCTTTTTGGAACGATGCCATTTGTTATTGGGACTTGAATTATTATGGAGGTTAAGGTAATAATTCAGCCTTTGTCTCTTAGGTTATATTCTGATGAACAAGGAACTTTAGAGTTTGAGTTTTACTTAGAGGAGGATTTGGGATTTATTAGGTCCCACTTTGTTAATTAAATATGATTAAAAGGTTTGAAGTATGTTGTGATTGCACTTGGTGCACAATTATATATTAATTTGTTAGGTAATTAAAGGGATCTTAAGTTATAGGTGGGATTTATTAATTATCTATGTAGACCCACTTGTTAGTAATTATGTATTGATTAAGATTAATTTGTGTTTTTAAGAGGGATCACATGAACCCTACGTGTTTAATTGTTTTTTTTTTTCTTTTATGGTTGGGTTGTTGGTTATTGGGCTTAAAGAAGTCATGTTTTCAAGGTTTCTGAGGAGGTGCCTATGTAGTGGGATAGTTTTTGTTAGTGGAGATAAATTCTAAATGGTGTATAATTTTGTTCGGCGAGTACTAGTATTGTAAGTTAATGAAATATGTGTCCCACTATTGAGTTATGACATACATGCTTGGTGCGTGTATTAGTGTCAATGCAATAGAGTAGCTTTGTGGATAAAATGGGTCCCATTAAATTATATAACTATACATGAGATAATATTGAGTTTTATGGGATATTCTATTTATGTTAGCTAATAATAAATGAGAAGGGGACCCAGAGATCATTTGATGGGTTAATTAAAGACTAAACAATCTTAATTTGATATTAAGAAGATAAAGTACATTGCTATAAAGAAAATTGAAGCTAAATTACTTGATAATATGAATAATGTGCTAAACTAAATACTCTATTAGCTTCATTGAAGAAGGTTGGGAGACCTATATTATCTATGAGACTTGTTATGTCTCTTTTAAGAGCTTTAATGTTATGGATTAATCTTCGGGGGTGTACAGTGGTTCTTGGATGGCGTAGAAGATGGCATTTATTGAAGTCCATTCCCTCAATGAACTATTTTTGTTTTTCTCCAACCATGTCTTATAGGAGGAGTTTGGGCCTGGGTTATAGAGTATAATCACTGGGATGCCACCTTTAATTATTTATGGCTTCTCGTATTTAAGATTGGTCTACCAATCCTTTTGCCCTTTAATGAATTCTTTCCAATGTCTAAGGAATTAGGGGGCAACATCATCAATAATGTTGCAAAGGGCATTGTTATTGTGATGTTGTATGTTGAGTAGCCAAGATTTTGGCCTAATTAATTTTCTCGAACTAGGATTCTCCTTCTAGGGTTAAAAAAGTGGCTTGCCCCTTCTGTTTTAGGACTCTAGTATATTTGCATTAGCCCAATGTTGAAGAGTGAGAGGAACATTAGAGAATTTGTGGTATTCTGGCATGTATACAACTGGAGGAGCTTTGAAATGTATCTTGAGATTGTGCTTGATTCTTTTAAGATTAGTGACATAATCTCTTGGTGCAATTGAGTAGATTATTTTAATGGCATTAGTTGTGTTTTTGGCTATTATGGCTAGAGAGTATGCATCTTCCTTTTGATCATTACCATGAAGATAATGTGTTACCCATTCTATGCATTCTATGTAATCATCGTACTTTGATATGTAATTTTACACTACTTTAACATTCTATATATAATTTTGTACTACTACTTTGACATTTTAACTTCATAGATATTTGGATGAAAGGAGTAAGGTAAATTTTGGGAATAGAGGTTGAAGAATTGTGGACTTCCTATTTTGAACTTATGTAGGAGTTAGAGTAAATAGTGGAGATGAAGGCTCCCATCTTCATGGATTTATGTAGAAACCTTAATATAATTAGGCTACTTATAGTGGAAAAGGCCACGTAGCATGGTAAGATAGTTGCCTTGATTTATAAGGCAATGAGGACAAGTGAGAAAAATATTTTTGGACTGAGCTGAAATTATTTTGGTGGCATTTTCATAAATACTTGGTTAGAGGGAGTAAGAAGGACCATCAAGATTAAAAGCTAGGTTAGGAGTGACATTAGTGGAGGGAGTTCAATAGTGATATGTGAAAGAAAAGATCATGTTAGTTGTGGTAGGGGGGACCTCGAAAATTCTCTGTATTTGTTAGAGGAAGTGAAAGGAGTAATGGATAAGGTAAGTGAGAAGCAACATAAATCATAGGAGGAAGAAATATTGTATATTATTCTGTATATGACAATGATATAAAGGACTTTATCTATACATAAAAGTGAGCAACAAATCTGCCAAAAATAAATGCTAAAAAATCTTATACATAAATGACCCAAAATTCCCCCTATAAATCAACAATGGTCAAAAGGTTATTTACAGAAAATCCTTGAAATTAAGGGATTTTTTAACACTTTCCTTCAAGTTGGATCATAGATATCAATCATGTCCAACTTGCCAACAAGTCCTCTAAAGGTATGATGTGGTAAGCCCTTTGTAAGGATATCCGTGGCTTGTTCTCTTATAAGGATATATGTTATATAAATAATTTCATCTTTTATCTTTTTGTTAATGAAATGTCGATCAACTTCAACATGCTTTGTCCTATTATGATGTACTGGATTGAGTGATGTATTAATGGCCGCCTTATTGTCATAGTAAAGCTTGATAGGGAGTTTTATTTTAATACATAGTTCTTTTAGGAGTTTTTTTAACCATAGACCTTTGCATATTCCTTAAGCTAAAGATTCTACTTCAGCATTACTTCTTACCATAACATTTTATTTTTTACTCCTCCAAGTGACTAAGTTTCCCCATACAAATGTGTAGTACCTTGTAATAAATGTCTTATCCGTTGATGATTCTATCTAGTCAGTATCAGTAAAGACTTCCTCTTGAGCTGAGTTTCCTTTCTTGAATAGTAGACCCTTTCTTAGTGACCCTTTTAGGTACCTTAGGATCCTACAGGCTGCCTTAAGATGTGCTTGTTTAGAAGAATGCATGTGTTGGCTCACCACACTTATAACAAAAGCAATGTCAAGTCATGTATATGATAAATAAGTTAATTTCCTAACCAATCTTTGGTAACTCTCTCTGTCTACTAGTTTACTTTTATCGTCAAACCTTTTTTTAAGTTCTATTGGAGTATCACTAGGTTTGCACCTTAGCATTCCTATCTCATATAAGAGATCTAGTGTGTATTTTCTTTGAGACACACTAATCCCTTTTATTGATAAAGCGATCTCCATACTCAGAAAGTATCTCAGTTGACCCAAGTCTTTCACCTCGAGTTCAACGCTAGAAATTTCTTGAGTTTGTCCATCTCATTTACATAAATAATAATAATTGTCCTTTTTCTACCTTTTTGATTTAAAAATAATGTGTAGTCCAAGTGACTTTGCTTGTATCCTTCACATTTGAGAACTCATGCAGATCTTTCAAACCAGGCCTTGGGAGATTGCTTAAGGCCATGCAAGGACCTTTTAATTTTACAAACTTTATTTTCATTACCCTTGTTGAACTCAGGAGGAAGAGTCATATATACTTCTTTTGCTAAATTACCATTCAAGAATGCATTTTTGATATCTAGTTGTTGTAGTGGCCAATCAAGATTGGTAGCTAAGGATATAAGTACATAGATGGTGTTTAACTTGGCTTTTAGTGCAAAGATCTCTGTGTAATCTATGCCATATGTTTGTGTGAACCCTTTTGTCACAAAACAAGCCTTGTAACTTTTCACCATCCCATCAACCTTATACTTAATTTTGAACACCCGCTTACATCCCACTAGATTTTTCCCAAGTGATAGATTCATAATCTCCTAAGTTTTGTTTTTCTCCAGAGCTTTCATCTCTTCTATGATAGCTGCTTTCCATTTAGGTACCTCAAAGGCCTCTTTAATTGTGCTACAAACTTTGATCTTGTCAAGGATAATAACAAAGGCATGGTATGCAAGGGAACAAGTGTTATAAGAGACATATTTTTGAATGGGATAAAGAGTACAGATCGAGTATGTTTTCTCAAAGCAATAGGAAAATTTAAATTAGAAGGCTTATCTGTAATAGGATCAGTTGCCTCTTTTGAGGTAGGTATGGAAGATTTAGGCTCTATCATTGGTTCTGATATTTAACATGCTTCAGGTATGAGATCATCCAACTTTTTCCTTCTAGAGTATACTATAGTCTCTTTATTCCCTTGCTCTTCTACTTCTCCCCCTAAATTAGAATTCCCTTCTACTTTTGGCACAAAGACAAGGATAGGCAGGGCATCAATAGGTGGTGTAGGTGGGATATCAAAGAGGGTTAGGTCCTCCTTTTTGTACTAGGTTTAAGATTCATTCAAGTTCTCCCCTTAAATAGAAGATTTGGAAAAAAAAAAAGGGTGTTCTTAAGGAAGTTTATGTCTATAATAACAAAGAAGCGATGAGTTAAAGGGTCATAGCATTTATATCCCTTTTGGTTTGAAAAGTATCCGAGGAATATCAATTTAATGGCATAGGGTTAAAATTTATTTTTCTGATCATAGTAATAATGAACAAAGGCAACGCACCCAAACACTTTAACGAGAATATTAGTAAACAATTTGGCACTAGGAAAAGACTCTTGCAGTTTTTTAATAAGGATAGTAAAAGAGTGTACACTTCTTGGCATTCTGTTAATGAGATAGGTAGCAGTTAATATAACATCACTCCAAAAAATTTATGGCATAGTGGATGTAAACATTAAAGCTCTTGCAACTTCTAAGAGGTGTTTTTTTTTTTTCCTTTCTGCAATGTCATTTTGTTAGGGTGTATAACTACATGAACTTTGATAAATAATCTCATAACTTTTTAGTGTGGTTGAAAAATTTAGCACTATTATCTATATATAGTATTTTAATATAGGTATTAAACTAATTTTAAATTATAGTATGGAATTGGTTATTGGTTATCGGGCTTGGTGTATTGAGCCATGGACATTTTAATCAAGGTAAAAGGACTGGCACCTGTTCAAGTCTTTTTGACCTAGGTTACCATGTTGTCTATCAAGTTTAGACCAGAGGTGCTTTCGATTTGGATGACTTAGTTGCAGGAGGAGGTGGACTGAATTTTGAAGGCATAGTGGAATTGTCTTCCCAGAGAGTTTCAGGAAGGCACTTAGTGCATCGAAATAGGGTTCAACTTTCTGCGCATAATGGTCACCGGCTCCAGAAGGCCACATGTTAAATAAATTAAGTGGACTCTAGTGCTGAGATGTTTAATGAGGTAGAGGCAGCTGTTAGTGTTAATTATTTTCAAATGCATAGATGGCTTGATCATGTGGGTCCCACAAATTATATAACTGTACTTGAAATGTAATAAAGGATAATGTATGTGTTTAGTGTGCAGTTGGAATGTTTTCTAGTTAAGAATTTGTGGACTGTGGACACGGGATTCCTTAGGTGGGATTATTTGTTTTTTTATTGTGGGCCCCATATGTAACAATTAATTGAAGTTGAAATGTTGTCAACTTCAAGACGTTTGTGATATTGTAGGTAAGAAATTGATTTTACCACTAGGTTTTGATTATTTTTTGTCCACGAGAGTGTTTCTCCTTTTTAGAACTAGGCCGTTTGTTATTGGGCGAAGGTGGAGGTAATAATCGAGCCTTCGTCTCTTGGGCTGTACAATAATGAGCAAGGAGTTCTGGAGTTTTTTTTACTCGAAGAAGGATTTGGAATTTTTTGGGTCTTACTTGGTTAATTAAATATGATGAAGATGTTTTAAGTATGTTGTAATTGTGCTTGGTGGGCAATTATGTATTAACTTCTGGGTAATTAATGGGATCTTAATTATCTATATAGGCCCTACTTGTTAGTAATTACATATTGATTAAGATCAATTTTTATAATTAATGAGGGTTAAGTGAGCACCACGGGACTAAATGATTTGTAGTTAAGTGTTTTTCATCATTAACGTGTAGCAATGACTGTAAATTGGAGATGTAATTAAGCAAAGGGGACCTATAATTGATTTTGGGTTAATTAAAATTAATGTAATGATGTTTATGTACAAAGGATAATATCCGGGATGTTTCTATTAATAGGCACTTAATTACATGATAATACATAAAAAGTAGAGAATATTTCATAAGACCTAATTAAATTAAGGCATTTAAACTTAATCAGACTGGGTATGGTTATCGTGTTCTTGATTCTGGGGGACATCCAGATGTGCCACTTGGAAAAGAAGTTGCGCATGATTAGTAGTTGTGGAAGAGGGGAGTTAATAAGGAACTAGAGGATGATTACGTGTTCTGCTAGTTGGTGGAATAACTTGACATAGATTGGATTGGGCACTTGTTGTTCCCGGACCTCGACGTATTCTTTAGGTTCCATGGCGAAGTTATAGAGAGTTAGGTTTCTATTGTAGCAAGAGTGTCATCTCTAGAACTGTTTAAAATATGTTAAAAGATTAACAGTTGTGAGGAGACAAGACAAAGTTATTTGGCAGGAGTAATTAGTGTTAGTGATGGTTTAAAGATGTTAATATGGGTTTACTAAGGGTTAATGGGTGTTTAAGAGAGCTATTAAGCCTTTAATGGAGAGAGGTTAGTGCAGCAGTAGAAAAAGAGAAGGTTACTATTGAGTGTAAATACTCCTATTAAAGGATTTAATTATTTCGTATTATTGGGTTTTTGAAGGGAGTTAAGGGAATATTGTTGTCTAGATGAAAGACTTAGCCCTTGCAGGAGCTTTAGAATTTCAAAAGGGCTTAATCGAAAAGAAAGTCTCTTTTGTCTCGTGAGTAGGTAAAGAAATGAAAAAAAGATTTACATGAATACTCGAGAGATCGATGAAGGGTTTTAATTTATCTATCTATATTAGGAGATAAATGAAGAAAATCTAACAAAAGCACGAGAAATTGTAATATGGAATTTTAGACATTACCCTATCATTCAATCTTCTTAAAAAAAAAATAGAGATTATAAGAAGTATTAGAACCCTAACTAACTTTTTGTTTATTGTTTCTGTCATTGAAAGGAATTGTCACTTCAACATATATGGCCACTTATGTGGAGTGCTTTTTAATTCAAAAAGTACCTTCCAAGTATTGTATCCAAAGGCAAAATAGCTTCAGCTTCTTATAAAAGCTTTATTTAAAAACATCTTTACTTAAACAGTATATTTTACCTTAAGCCTATCCAAATGAGCTTTTTTTTTTTTTTTCAAGTACATGATGGAGTAAGGGTTTGAACCTAAGATTACTTGCTAAACTATCTACACTCCTCGCCACTAGGACCACCACCTAGTGGCTTAATGAGCTCTCAAATATGCAAGGCACCATCTCTTGTTTTGTATGCTTTGTTTTCTATGAAATGGCTTTTGCTTCCTAAAAAGATCTAAACCTTTAACAAACATTAACAAAATCATTTTTTATGGATCATGAACAGGGTATGAAGCCTTTTAAGTAGGAGCTCTCAAATTTTTATTATAGAGGCAGGTGCAATTTACTCTCAATTTTTTTAATTAACATTTAGGATATAATAATGGGAGAAACATTAAAAAAGTCCAATTTGTATGGAAATTGGCAATCATGGAAAATTATGTCTTCATCCACAATTCTTTTTATAGATATCAAGTTATTCTGAAGTTTTTTTTTTTTTTTTAATGTTTGTAGGTTCTATTAAATTTCAGAATTTTGGTTCAATTGTCAAAACATCAGCTTGTTGTAGGTTTTGCTAACTTCATTATATAGTTATCTGTTTTAGCCAATTGACACTATTGTTACAGATTTTTCATTGGAGATCAGCATATGCCTTGTTGAAATAGTTTATTTAAAGCAAACAGCTCTTTAAAAATTTTACTTTTGGATCTACCACTTTGAGCAAAAGACATAATAGATGAGTATCCTATACTGTTTGATCTTGAAGAATGTGTAATCTTACAGGTCTTCTTACGGGAGCTGTTGGTGATAAATTATTTCATTGTAGTTTGCCATTCAAAGCTTCTCGTTTGTGGCATGGATTTAATTTATTTGTAGAAGAGAATAATTTGACATCTATAGAAAAAGGTATTTTATTCATTGAGAATTTGATATGGTCAAAAGGAATCCAAAAGCTAATAGACGAAGCACCGCTTTTCAGAATGTAGAGAAGCATGCAATATTCTCAAGAATTATTAAGCACTAAATTGGATGAAGGTGATGCTGTACTACTGTATAGTATATGCTGATTGTTAAAGGAACAATAATCTACCAGCCTAAAACACAAAACGTGTTTTTACAAGTGCAGGCTTCATCTATCGATTTGTTCATTTTCTTGCTGTTTTTTTTTGGGGTTTTTAATGTTTCTATATAAAATTATCACTAATCATATTGTTTTTGAAATGCATGATTCTAATAATCATGCCTTGAAACACAATGGCATCCAGGATGAGTGTATAAGACTAATTCGTTGAATATGGAACATAGATGCAATCATGCTCCCGTGGAAATTTATGGCTTTATTTGGTTGTGCCCATTTGCTTTTATCTTAATTGCAAATCTTTTTCCACTTATTCACAATCTTCTCTAGTTGTTTCCATATGTTATTTTATATCTCTTGGATTCTCTTCATTTTTTAATGTTACCTATATAATAAATAAAATTATGGGTCTGAAAGTCCACCTAACTTAAAAAAAAAAAAAAAGATATGAATTCGAAAAAAAAACTCGATAAAAGTTGAGCCCATTTTTAAAAGAATCAAGTATAAAATGGGTTGGATTTGGACTTTTTTTTAAGTCTAACCCTTATTATAATTATTTTATATATTATTAATAAATAATATTATTAAAAAAATTATTTATAAATATAGATATAAGTAAAAAAAATTATATAACATATATGATTATTATTATTATTTATTTTTACTTGTTGTATAATATATTATTAGAAATAAATTATAATTCAAATAAAATAAAGTATTAATCAATAATATTATTGAAAAAACTATCATCTTAAAAGATTTTATTATTTCATATATATTACAAGTAGTTTAAATTTTATGCAATATTTTTTTGAATTATTTGATATTTAAAACAAAAAAAGTGAGTCTAGCAAATAATAAAATAGATATATTTAGTATTTAAAATTTAAAAAATAAAATATAAAAAAATTAAAACAATTATTTTGTTAAAAATTGGCTAGACCAGACTTGACCCTTTTTTTAATCTAACTTGGATTTGGCCTAAAACAATTTATAAATTTTTTTATAAGTCCAATCCGTAATATAGTCTATTATGTAAATTAACTGTTCACTCTTCCCATGTACAAATTTCAATTTTATGGTTAACTAATTTTGAGAGTTGGGGCTAATAACTTTGCCGATGTGTCTTAAGACTTTGGTTTTACAGAAAAACGAAAGTAATTTGGTATGATTAGTAAAAGGGATGGGGCAAAAAATGAAAGGAAATTAAGGAAAAAAAGGTTTTTTGTTTTCTTTTTTTTTTTTTATGGAAAAAAGGTTTTTTGTTTTCGTTTTTATGTTTAGTACAGAAAAGAAGAAGGAAAGGAAGTAAATGGGATGAATTGAAAATCTATGAAACCCATACATTTTTGCATTGTTCACAGTCGCTCCAGGGAATAGTGGGAAGAAGGGAAAAGGGTAAAGAATCTGTTGTGAAATTTATTGCTTAAATTGCTAAAATATTAAAAAAATAAATTTAGACCAATTTTTATAATTTAATTATAAATAAGCAATAAAAAATTAAGATAAATAAAATGCTTATTTATATTAATACAAATAAATAGACACAATATATATTATACTTATAATAAATATATTTAATGAGATGAAGACTAATAAAACAATTTAATATCTTATATATATATATATATATATATTAATTTCTTTTATGAAACCAAATATTGGAAGGAATAGTTCATTCACTTTCTCTCTTACCATTTCCTTCTTAATCATTCTTATCAAATAGAGCAAAAAAGTGATGTGGCGTTAACTTTCAATTTTTAAAATTCTTTCTTCTCCGCTTTCGGTGATTCTCTTCTATCTTATCCACTTCTAATCTCGGTAATTTTTTTTATAAATTTAACTACAATATTTACAAAAATTTAGCTACAATTTTTGCTATAAATTTTTTTAATAAAAAATATGATAAGTAATTTTTTGGTGTTAAGCAATCTACGGCTTTTCAAAAATTTTTACCTGCATGTCATGTTTTTATAAGCTATTTTGTAATTAGCAAACTAATTGTATCTTATCACTCGGAAGACTAACAGCCTGACCCGCCCCTGTATAGTACCCAATTTGCTGGGCTTGACAGGATTGAACCCTCTTTATAATAGGCCAACAATTCTTTTGAGCATAAATTGTCATCTAGGCAGGTTGACTTGGGCCATTCCAATGGGCTCAACTCATGTCCGAAGTTCTAAACACATTGGGCCTCCATTGCCAGTGAGTCAGACGTTCCTCACACGCACATTGATATTCCACGTGAAAATTGGTTACGTTGAGTAGCGTTGCGCCCTTTAGTCTTCGCGCATCACAGATAGTCTCTAAACTTGCTATTTCACTTTGACTCATGCGCTCCTCTGTAACGGCTAGGTTTTTTTTTTTTTTTTTTTGAATTATGCAACGGCTATATTGTGCTTCTTGTGTTTTGATATCAAATAAACACTTTCACTTCCGTTCTCACCCTAATCTCCTCCTTCGTCTCTGCTTCAATATTCGCTGCATTCTGAAGCATCGGTAAGATAACCAGGTATTCTGATGCGTTTGCTGTTTATGGTTTTTGCTTCAACACAAAATGTTCTTTTTTGTTTCAAGGGGACAGAAAAAACAGAGCTTTTGGATTGAATCTGGGGGATTGGGGATCAATGATTCAATATGTATAATTTGTTAGTGAGGTTAGCGTAGAGATTACAAGTAGTTTACTTTGAACCGATCACATATTTATTTAACGTGGTTGTTTGTTAAATTAGCCTTCTTGGCTTTTAAAATTGTTGTCGATCGGTTTGCTTATTTGGTATTTGGTTCCTCTGCTTCTTTCAGTCGTTGATCCTGGGACGATATGAGCCATTGAAGGGACTTATCCTCTTCATCGTTTAGCTTCCTCAAAGTTTATGCCATATTGTCTTCAACTACACTAACAACAATAAGAAGGAACTGCGTTTGGTTTCATCAACAACGTCTGCACGACTACTGTAGCCTGCTCTGGTGCTCGTAAAACGGTAGCACTCACTACAGGTGCCTGTGTCGGTACTGGTACCGAGGGTTTGGGAAAAAGGTACCTGGAATTTACAGACGAAAAACTCATGCGGCCTCAAGCACATTCCCACTGGTATTATTGCTCATGTTGTTTTCCATTTTGCCCATTCTCATCTGGCACCTCTAGGATTTCGTTTTGAATCTTATTCTTATAATGGGTCTCTTTGCATTTCATTGTGACTGTGTTTGATACCGTAAAATTTACACAGAGACGGAGAGAGAGGGTCTATTTATTAGCTTATTAATGTGGTTTCTAGGATTGCTTTATGAATTAGATAAGACTCGTCGCATTTGCTATTGATTTACAATGCTGAAAACTTTGGGGGCATTGATTTGTGATGACTGTAGTTAAGGAGTTCTTACTTCTTCCCTTTCAAATACTCGATGTATTAACTTGACTGAGATTTGTCTTCACTGATAATCAGCAATGATTTTGCTGATAGATATGGATTAATCTCTCGAGCTAGTCAGAAATATTGTCGATCTTGATGCTTATTCACCACCTCCAGAGCTTGTGCAAATACTTCCTGCTAAGTCATTTATTAGAGGATAAGATTGCGGTTAACCCAAATTTTGTCTTGGTATGTCTGCTTGCACAATGCGCATAGCATGTCTCTCTATGCTTTAGTTGCTATTCATTTCTTTTTTTCTTTTTTCTTTTTTCTCTCATAATAATCAATCTACAGAATTTGAGACTTAATTGCTACTTAACCGCATATAGGGATTACGGTACAGCATATAATAATTTGAGGTCCTTTTCCACAGGGAATGCAAGTTCTATTGGATCTCATTTTTGCAGTTAGGGCATCTATCTCAGAAGCTGCACAGTTTCTTGGGTACATTTTATAGATATGATGTTTGGTATATGGAATTTCTGATTTAGAGAATCGGTAGTGGCTAAATAAATATTTTTGACATTTTCCCAATATTTAACCTTTCTGCTTTAATTGTAGTTAACAAAATGGACTATTTGAGGCTAGAGTTTTTTATGCCTACCTTACTAACATATTTTTTTACCTAATTTATTTTTTTGGTTAAAAATTTTTAATATGGTTCAAATATATATGTGCTAGAGCAACCATATAATTTTATGCTTAAATGAATGGATATATACGTTACCTTACTAACATATTTATTTTACCTAAGTTATTTTTTTGGTTAAAAATTTTTAATATGGTTCAAAGTTGCAATATATGTGCTTATATATGATGAAGACACCGCAACCATATAATTTATATGTTTAGAAAAATAATATATAACTTAAATGAGTTTTGTATGGATTAATAAAAATTAGGTTAAATAATTCTTTAGATCACTGTAAAATGCACAATTTTCAATAAGGTCCTTTGAAAATAAATTTATACCATAATTTTTTTTTTTAGTTGTCAAACTTCCACATCCTTTTCTATCTGATTTGGGCGAGGGAAGGAAATGATGGAGACTTGTGTGATACTAGAATTGAAGTGCAAATACATTCTAAGAGAAGATTTAAAACTGGAAGAGACTTCTTTTATTAAAAATTTATGTATCTGTTTTCTTGATTGTTTACCTTTCTTTGTTGAATTATTAGCCCTTATCACATCATATGTTGTGATATTTTTTTTTATTGGGTACGTACAACAAGAAGGAGAAACCCTTTTGGAACAAGCTTTTCCTCATTTTGTTGGGATTACTGTTAATTAGGTTGGTTCAATAGTCATTTTGTTTCATTGATGATGGTTATACTTGTATTCTTCCTTCTGTCTTGTAGTTTAGGATTTTCCATCACAACCATCATGGCATCATACTAGAATTATCCTATTGGTCATGCCTTAAAAGAATTGCATCGAATTGGTGAGTCCATGAATCTTAAATTGCCAATGCGCTTGCTGCTCAGTAATTAGGTATTGATCCATTTTCAAAAGTGTAACTTCATTAGCACCTTTTTTTTCTCTTTTGTTTAGTACAATCAAACTCCTCATATTTGGTTCCTATAGCAAACTAGGAATTTATAATAATGACACTTAATAAACAAAAGTCACTTGCAAAAAATTACGGTTTTAAAGTAACACCAAATATCTTCAATCAACCTAGCTAAAAATTAGTGTCACATGTCTTATACAAGCATAAAAATTTTTCTAAGTTTTTGTAAAATAACCTTATGTTCACTTGGTTGGTTTAGCTCTGTATTACATTTTTAATGTGTATATTTTGATACAATTTACAAAAGATACCCAATATGTGCCAGGAAGCGTTATACAATGTTGTATTTAGAATAAAAGTGTATTTAATCAAATATCATTAGTCTCACTTTCTAGTACTATTACATAGGAGTTTCTCTTTTGTCCTTCTTAATAATTTTTTTTAATAAACTTGTAATTTTTTTAAACTTAATATACATATGAAATGTTATTACTTTTAGAAATTCTAACTTAAATAGTCACATTTTTTAAAAAAATTCTTTTTTAAATTTTCTTAAAGATTTTGCTTGAATCTCTAACAACTTTTATCATATCACATTTCCTATAATATTTTTTTAAAACAATGTTTATTTATTTTGTTCGATAAAAAAGATAAGTTTTCTTGAAAATTTTAATTTTTTAATTAAGTTGAAAATTATACCTAGTTATTGTCGGAAGTGTTGATGATAATTAATGGGTTAAAAATTTTTCATTTTAGATTTTTGATTTATTTAACTAGAAATTTTAAGTTTGATGTTTCCTTGTAATATATTACTTTTAGTTTGTACGTGGGACCATATGATATGAAATTTGTTTTCTCCTTTTAGAAAAGAATAAATTAATTCTATTTCATTTTGATAGCACAATTAGAGTTTAAAACCTCTTTTTCATATGACTGATCTACTCTCTTATCACCCCCCTGCCTCTGCATTAGTGCAAGTCAAAATCCTCTTGCATACCTATAATATCTTAGCTAACTGCATGCATAAATGGTAAATGATTGAGGAAGATGCTTCGTCAATATAACGTTTCTACATCATGGGAAATCAAATTTAGTATAATATTCTTGACGGAGTGCTATAGTTGATGGGTCCTTAGAACGTTGTACTTGTGCCAATGCATATATGACTTAAAAAACTTATAGGTGTGGATACTTACCAATTTATTACAGACATTTATTACTTTGTTGGACTCATTTCATTGTTTATCACTTTGCTCTTTTTATGACTATAGATGACTTTTGCTTATAAACTTTGTTGACGTATTAGGTTTCTTTTTTTATTTTAGTCTTCCATTTCCTATCAATTCTAGTCAGTATGATTTTTAAATGAAATTTCTTTCATCATAGTGTTGCAATATTTAACTTGATGAAAAATTCTTAAATTTTGTCTATTCTATTTGCAATGCTAATTGGGGCATTAAAATTAATGTATCCAATATAATGGTAGATTAGTATTACATAAATGCAATCATGTCTTGGTCTTGCTAAATCTATCATTTTCTTGTGAGTATGTGTGTCTATATGTATATAATATATTCAAATCATCAGTAGTTATAATTGATTCTCTTATGGCTTATGGCTTGCACAAATAAGTAGTAACACAAATTTGGAATCTCCATAATTGTGTTTTTACACCATAACTTGTTTAAGGATGCAAATCATTTTATCCTGAATTTGGAATAAATCGCCAGGCCAGTTATGAGATTGTTGAGTGGCTCTATTTGTTAATTAAATTAACCCTTTGTCTTTTGTTTTTGTTCTCGGTTTGCTTACTTAGATTCTTTGCTTCTCTTTCCATCCTTGATCATTTTGCAAGGGTGGACATGGAGGAATGGTAGGAGTCATTAAAGGAACATGTAGGATGAAAGGTAAAACCTTTCGCAAGATTAAATGAGTATGTATAGAATTATTCTAGAATAAGACTAATGGTATTAATTCAAATATTTTTTTGCTCTTTGTTGATTTTTTTTTCTTTTGTTAATTCAAAATCAAAGATTTGTTGGATTTTCTTCGACAAATGGACTGTTCTCTTTTTCTATTTATTTTACCATTTTGTATAAGCCTTGTATTTATCTCTAGGATTTCTTTATGATAGTGATTGAATATGAATCTGAATCTAAATGGGTTTGTGAAGGTGTCTAGCTAATATGATTTAATGCATCAATTTTGGTTATGAAGACACGTTAATTTGCAATATGTTGTTTGTTATGTCCTTGACAATTTTGGAAGGGTGGACGTAGAGGAATGGTAGAAGACGTTGAAGGAACATGTGTATGCATAGAATTATTTTAGAAGAAGAATAATGCCATTAATTCAAATACTTTTGTTTTTTGTTGATTTTTTCTTTCGCTAATTCAAAATCAAAGATTTATTGGATTTTCTTTTATGAATGGATTTTTTCTGTTTTTCTATTTATTTTACCATATTGTATATGTCTCATATTTATCTCGGGATTTCTTTATGATTATGATTGAATCTAAATCTAAATCAAAATCTAAATGGGTTTGTGAAGGGGTGTGAGCAATATCATTTAATGCATCAATTTTGATTATGGAGACATTAGTTTGCAATATGTTGTTTGCTATGTCTTATTCTTCAGCTTTATTTTTCATATTATTGAAGAGTTACCATTCTAGTTCTACACACAAGAAAATTACACACCCCTTCTAGTTCTACACTTATTTCCTTTATCATTAAATTAATATAAAATAGTAAATGACATAAGTAACTCTTTATAATAAATTTTTATATGTAAGAGGAGGTGTAAAGTGGTGTGCAAAGATTTTGTTTGGTAAACTTTGCCTTGACATATAATTCCTTTTTCTTAAAGAAAGTGGTGTGCAAATAACAAAACTTATGACATGTTAGATCTATTAGGATGTTATAAGGCCAAACTCATGACATGTTTCATTTTGGCAATTTCTTTGAAGAAATTTTTGCATTGAAATTTCTATAATGTGGGCATACTAATGAGGTAAATATTTATATTTGGTGATCCATTCTTGACTTAGCCTTGATATATAACTCCTTTTTATTAAAGAAAGTGGTGTGCAAATAATAGAACTCATGACATGCTAGATCTAATAGGATGTTATAGGGCTAAACTTTAATTTATTTTCCAAACTTTAGTTTATTTTGTGTGTTAATCTTTAAGCATGCTTCCCTTTGGCATTTTCTCTAAAGAAATTTTTACATGAAATTTCTATAATGCATGCATACTAATGAAGTAAATATTTATATTTAGTGATCCATTCTTGACTGATCTTTGTACAATATAAACAATTATGTTAGATTCTTGAGCAATGACCTAGCCCTTCATTTGCATTGGAGTTTTCTTAAGAAATGCCTTTGGCTTTCCTCCATGGCAAACTCATTTGTCATACTTTAGAGGATTCAAGGACCCAAATAAGGTATTCATCCATTGCTACAAGTGAAATTTCATTTTTCACCTTTTTATTTTGTTTAACACAATCAAACTCCTCATGTTTTGTTGCAACAACATAATAAAGATTTATAGAAATGACACTTAATCACTTGCAATAGACTACAAATTGAGAGTAACACTAAATATCCTCAATCAACCTAACTTAAAATTAGTGTTATGTTAGCCTTATACAAGCATAACAATTTCCTTGAGTTTCTAAAAAATAACTTTATGTACTTGGTTGATCTAACACTATTTCACATTCTTAATTTGTATATTTTGGCAAAATTTATGTAAGTTACATGATATATAGGAAGATGAGCTACACAATGTTATATTTAGAATAAAAGTTTACTTAATCAAACATTAATAGTCTTTTGTCTTTCTTGATAGTTGTTTTCTAATTAATTTTTTTAAAACTTAATCTATGTATAAAATGTTAGTATTTTTAGAAATTCTAACTTAAAAATTTTGCTTGAATCTCTAACAACTTTTATAATATCACATTTTCTATTATATTTTTTTAACCAAAAATATTTATTTACTTTATTCAATAAAAAGATAAAATTTTCTTGAAAATTTTAGTTAAATTTCTAACAAGTTTAATTACATCACATTTCTATTATTTATTAGAAAACAATGTTTATTAATACGTTAGTCTGCTTTTAATATTTTCTTTTTTCTTCTTTAGTAATGTTTTAAATAAAATTAATTTTTTTTAACTTTCTTATACATATTTGTATCCTTTTATCATTTCATATCTTTAATAAATTAGCAAAGTCACTACACATCACTTGAGATGAAAGTTTAAATATCCTTATTATCTCACAATATTTTATCATATTTTCTCAACACCCTTGATTTTTTTTCTCCTTTCAAGCATATGTAAATCAACTTCTAGTTTAGTACCAGATAGTTTAGTTAGTCCTTGACTTTTCCATGTTAGCTTTAAATTTTAATATTTTTTTTCTTATTTATAAATTTTTTCACATTTTTTTATGTCTCAAAACATTTAGCAATTTATATTTTGCATTTTCTTTTATGGTTAAAAACAATCTCTTATTTTTTGAATTCACATATGTTAAGTAAAGGTACTTGAACTTAGATAAGACTTAGCATATGCTTGAAATAAGACTTAATTGTATTTTAAAACTTTTGTAAAGAACTCAAGTTAAGGTGTCTAACTTTGATAAAATTTAGATAAGTATGTCTAAACTTTGGCAAGTCTGAATACAAGACCTTAAACTTATATAAAGTCATGTTGGCTACATCTTTGAGCTTTGACATAACTAGGATAAGTAAGCCTAAACTTTGATAAGATGTAAACAAAGTGCTAGAACTTTGACAAAGCTCAAGTAAACATGTCTGAATATTGATAGGACTCAATTAAAGGTGTAACTTTAACAAAACTCAAGTGAATGCAGTTGAACTTCATGGGATTCAAGTAAGTGTTTATGATATTTGATAGGACTTAAATAAGTGCATTTAAACTCTAACAAGACTTAGGCATATATGTGAACTTTGACAACACAATCTAATGTATAATAGCTTCATACCATTGGCTGAAACCAAGCACTATGACCAATTGTGCATATGTTTGAACTTTGACAAAATTGAGGTACACATGTTTGAACTTGGCAGGTCTCAAGTTAAGATTCAAGTAAAGGCACTTAAACTCCAACAAGTCTCACGTAAGTATGTTATTGAACTTTAAACTTTGACAGCTCTCAAGTATGAGATTTAAGTAAGTCAAGTACCATGACCAATTGTGCAAATTAATAATTCCTCTTGTATTAGATTGAATTACTATTATTTCATAATGGTTTATTTGTGGGGGAAACAATCCAACACATGGTGCATTCTACTTTATAATGGGCTGAATTGTAAGCATGTTTAGCCTTTGACAAGACACAGGTAAGTGTCTGAACTTCAACAAGACTTAAGGAGCTGCATGTGAACATTGACAAGACTTTGGCAAGCTGCATGTGAACATTGACATTGAACTTTAAGACTAGATTAAGGTCAAGTACCATGACCAATTGTGCAAATTAACAATTCCTCTTGTATTAGATTGAATTACTATTATTTTTCCAACACATGGTGAAATTATAATTGAACTTTAAACTTTGACAGGTCTCAAGTACGAGATTCAAGTAAGTCAAGTACCATTACCAATTGTGCAAATTAAAAATTCCTCTTGTATTAGATTAAATTACTATTATTTCATAATGGTTTATTTATGGGGGAAACAATCCAACACATGGCGAATTCTACTTTATAATGGCTAAATTGTAAGCATGTTTAGCCTTTGACAAGACTTAAGGAGCTGCATGTAAACATTGTCAAGACTAAGTTATGCATGTTTAAGCTTTGGCAGGTCTCAAGTTAGGATTCAAGTAAGGGCTCCTAAACTTCAACAAGTCTCACGTAAGTATGTTATTGAACGTTAAACTTTGATAGGTCTCAAGTACGAGATTCAAGTAAGTCAAGTACCATAACCAGTTGTGCAAATTAACAATTCCTCTTATATTAGATTGACTTACTATTATTTCATAATGGTTTATTTGTGGGGGAAACAATCTAACACACGGTAAATTCTACTTTATAATGGCTAAATTGTAAGCATGTTTAGCCTTTGACAAGACTCAGGTAAGTGTCTGAACTTCAACAAGACTTAAGGAGATGCATGTGAACATTGACAAGACTAAGGCATGCATGTTTAAGCTTTGGCAGGTCTCAAGTTAGAATTCAAGTAAGGCTCCTAAACTTCAACAAGTCTAACATAAGTATGTTATTGAACTTTAAACTTTGACAGGTCTCAAGTACGAGATTTAAGAAGTCAAGTACTATGACCAATTGTGCAAATTTACAATTCCTCTTGCATTAGATTGACTTACTATTATTTTATAGTAGTTTATTTATGGGGGAAACAATCCAACACATGGTGAATTCTACTTTATAATGGCTGAATTGTAAGCTTGTTTAGCCTTTGACAAGACTCAGGTAAGTGTCTGAACTTTAACAAGACATAAAGAGCTGCATGTGAACATTGACAAGTCTAAGGTATGCATCTTTAAGCTTTGGCAGGTCTCAAGTTAGGATTCAAGTAAGGGCTCCTAAGCTTCAACAAGTCTCATGTAAGTATGTTATTGAACTTTAAACTTTGACAGGTTTCAAGTACGAGATTCAAGTAAGTCAAGTACCATGACAAGTTGTGCAAATTAACAATTCCTCTTGTATTAGATTGAATTACTATTATTTCATAATGGTTTGTTTGTAGGGGAAACAATCTAACACATGGTGAATTCTACTTTATAATGGCTGAATTGTAAGCATGTGTAGCCTTTGACAAGACTCAGGTAAGTGTCTGAACTTCAACAAGACTTAAGGAGCTGCATGTGAACATTGACAAGACTAAGGTATGCATGTTTAAGCTTTGGCAAGTCTCAAGTTAGGATTCAAGTAAGGGCTCCTAAACTTCAACAAGTCTCACGTAAGTATGTTATTGAACTTTAAACTTTGAACTGTAAACTTTGACAGGTCTCAAGTACGAGATTCAAGTAAGTCAAGTACCATGACCAATTGTGTAAATTAACAATTCCTCTTGTATTAGATTGAATTACTATTATTTCATAATGGTTTATTTGTGGGGGAAACAATCCAACACATGGTGAATTCTACTTTATAATGGCTGAATTGTAAGCTTGTTTAGCCTTTGAAAAGACTTAAAGAGCTACATGTGAACATTGTCAAGACTAAGGTATGCATGTTTAAGCTTTGGCAGGTCTCAAGTTATGATTCAAGTAAGGGCTCCTAAACATCAACAAGTCTCACGTAAGTATGTTATTGAACATTAAACTTTGATAGGTCTCAAGTACGAGATTCAAGTAAGTCAAGTACCATAACCAATTGTGCAAATTAACAATTCCTCTTGTATTAGATTGAATTACTATTATTTCATAATGGTTTATTTGTGGGGGAAACAATCTAACACATGGTAAATTCTACTTTATAATGGCTAAATTGTAAGCATGTTTAGCCTTTGACAAGACTCAGGTAAGTGTCTGAACTTCAACAAGACTTAAGGAGCTGCATGTGACCATTGACAAGACTAAGGCATGCATGTTTAAGCTTTGGCAGGTCTCAAGTAAGGGCTCTTACAACTTCAACAAGTCTTACATAAGTATGTTATTGAACTTTAAACTTTGACAGGTCTCAAGTACGAGATTCAAGTAAGTCAAGTACCATGACCAATTGTGCAAATTAACAATTCCTCTTGTATTAGATTGAATTACTATTATTTCATAATGGTTTATTTGTGGGGGAAACAATCCAACACATGGTGAATTCTACTTTATAATGGCTAAATTGTAAGCATGTTTAGCCTTTGACAAGACTCAGGTAAGTTTCTGAACTTCAACAAGACTTAAGGAGCTGCATGTGAACATTGACAAGACTAAGGTATGCATGTTTAAGCTTTGGCAGGTCTCAAGTTAGGATTCAAGTAAGGGCTCCTAAACTTCAACAAGTCTCACGTAAGTATGTTATTGAACTTTAAACTTTGACAGGTCTCAAGTACGAGATTCAAGTAAGTCAAGTACCATGACCAATTGTGCAAATTAACAATTCCTCTTGTATTAGATTGAATTACTATTATTTCATAATGGTTTATTTGTGGGGGAAACAATCCAACACATGGTGAATTCTACTTTATAATGGCTAAATTGTAAGCATGTTTAGCCTTTGACAAGACTCAGGTAAGTTTCTGAACTTCAACAAGACTTAAGGAGCTACATGTGAACATTGACAAGACTAAGGTATGCATGTTTAAGCTTTGGCAGGTCTCAAGTTAGGATTCAAGTAAGGGCTCCTAAACTTCAACAAGTCTCACGTAAGTATGTTATTGAACTTTAAACTTTGATAGGTCTCAAGTACGAGATTCAAGTAAGTCAAGTACCATGACCAATTGTGCAAATTAACAATTCCTCTTGTATTAGATTGAATTACTATTATTTCATAATGGTTTATTTGTGGGGGAAACAATCCAACACATGGTGAATTCTACTTTATAATGGCTGAATTGTAAGCATGTTTAGCCTTTGACAAGACTCAGGTAAGTGTCTGAACTTCAACAAGACTTAAGGAGCTGCATGTGAACATTGACAAGACTAAGGTATGCATGTTTAAGCTTTGGCAGGTCTCAAGTTAGGATTCAAGTAAGGGCTCCTAAACTTCAACAAGTCTCACGTAAGTATGTTATTGAACTTTAAACTTTGATAGGTCTCAAGTACGAGATTCAAGTAAGTCAAGTACCATGACCAATTGTGCAAATTAACAATTCCTCTTGTATTAGATTGAATTACTATTATTTCATAATGGTTTATTTGTGGGGGAAACAATCCAACACATGGTGAACACATGGTGAATTTCATGTTTAGCCTTTAGGTAATGAACTCAACAAGACTTAAAGCTGCATGTGAACATTGACAAGACTAATATGCATGTTTAAGCTTTAGCCTAAACTTCAACAAGTCTGACAAGACTCAAGTACGAGATTCAAGTAAGTCAAGTACCATGACCAATTGTGCAAATTAACAATTCCTCTTGTATTAGATTGAATTCTATTATTTCATAATGGTTTATTGGTTGTGGGGGAAACAATCCAACACATGGTGAATTCTACTTTATAATGGCTAAATTGTAAGCATGTTTAGCCTTTGACAAGACTCAGGTAAGTGTCTGAACTTCAACAAGACTTAAGGAGCTGCATGTGAACATTGACAAGACTAAGGCATGCATGTTTAAGCTTTGGCAGGTCTCAAGTTAGAATTCAAGTAATGGCTCCTAAACTTCATCAAGTCTCACGTAAGTATGTTATTGAACTTTAAACTTTGACAGGTCTCAAGTACGAGATTCAAGTAAGTCAAGTACCATGACCAATTGTGCAAATTAACAATTCCTCTTGTGTTAGATTGAATTACTATTATTTCATAATGGTTTATTTGTGGGGGAAACAATCCAACACATGGTGAATTCTACTTTATAATGGCTAAATTGTAAGCATGTTTAGCCTTTGACAAGACTCACTTCAACAAGATTCAAGTAAGTCAAGTACCATGACCAATTGTGCAAATTAACAATTCCTCTTGTATTAAATTCTCACGTAGTGTCTAAACTTCAACAAGACTTAAGGAGCTGCATGTGAACATTGACAAGACTAAGGCATGCATGTTTAAGCTTTGGCAGGTCTTAAGTTAGAATTCAAGTAAGGGTATTAGATTGAATTACTATTATTTAAACTTCAACAAGTCTCACATAAGTATGTTATTGAACTTTAAACGTTGACAGGTCTCAAGTACGAGATTCAAGTAAGTCAAGTACCATGACCAATTGTGCAAATTAACAATTCCTCTTGTTTTAGATTGAATTATTATTATTTCATAATGGTTTATTTGTGGGGGAAACAGTCCAACACATGGTGAATTCTACTTTATAATGGCTGAATTGTAAGCATGTTTAGCCTTTGACAAGACTCAGGTAAGTGTCTGAACTTCAAGAAGACTTAAGGAGCTGCATGTGAACATTGACAAGTTAGAATGCATGTTTAAGCTTTGGCAGGTCTCAAGTTAGGATTCAAGTAAGGGCTCCTAAACTTCAACAAGTCTCACGTTAGTATGTTATTGAACTTTAAACTTTGATAGGTCTCAAGTACGAGATTCAAGTAAGTCAAGTACCATGACCAATTGTGCAAATTAACAATTCCTCTTGTATTAGATTGAATTACTATTATTTCATAATGGTTTATTTGTGGGGGAAACAATCCAACACATGGTGAATTCTACTTTATAATGGCTAAATTGTAAGCATGTTTAGCCTTTGACAAGACTCAGGTAAGTTTCTGAACTTCAACAAGACTTATGGAGCTGCATGTGAACATTGACAAGACTAAGGCATGCATGTTTAAGCTTTGGCAGGTCTCAAGTTAGAATTCAAGTAAGGGTTCCTAAACTTCAACTAGTCTCACGTAAGTATGTTATTGAACTTTAAACTTTGACAGGTCTCAAGTACGAGATTCAAGTAAGTCAAGTACCATGACCAATTGTGCAAATTAACAATTCCTCTTGTATTAGATTGAATTACTATTATTTCATAATGGTTTATTTGTGGGGGAAACAGTCCAACACATTGTGGATTCTACTTTATAATGGCTGAATTGTAAGTATGTTTAGCCTTTGACAAGACTTAAGGAGCTGCATGTAAACATTGTCAAGACTGAGGTATGCATGTTTAAGCTTTAGCAGGTCTCAAGTTAGGATTCAAGTAACGGCTCCTAAACTTCAACAAGTCTCACATAAGTATGTTATTGGACTTTAAACTTTGATAGGTCTGAAGTACGAGATTCAAGTAAGTCAAGTACCATAACCAATTGTGCAAATTAACAATTCCTCTTGTATTAGATTGAATTACTATTATTTCATAATGGTTTATTTGTGGGGGAAACAATCTAACACATGGTGAATTCTACTTTATAATGGCTAATTTGTAAGCTTGTTTAGCCTTTGACAAGACTCAGGTAAGTGTCTAAATTTCAACAAGACTTAAGGAGCTGCATGTGAACATTGACAAGACTAAGGTATGCATGTTTAAGCTTTGGCAGGTCTCAAGTTAGAATTCAAGTAAGGCCTCCTAATCTTCAACAAGTCTCACATAAGTTTGTTATTGAACTTTAAACTTTGACAGGTTTTAAGTACGAGATTCAAGTAAGTCAAGTACCATGACCAATTGTTCAAATTAACAATTCCTCTTGTATTAGATTGAATTACTATTATTTCATAATGGTTTATTTGTGGGGGAAACAATCCAACACATGGTGAATTCTACTTTATAATGGCTGAATTGTAAGCATGTTTAGCCTTTGACAAGACTCAGGTAAGTGTCTGAACTTCAACAAGACTTAAGGAGCTGCATGTGAACATTGACAAGACTAAGGTATGCATGTTTAAGCTTTGGCAGGTCTCAAGTTAGGATTCAAGTAAGGGCTCCTAAACTTCAACAAGTCTCACGTAAGTATGTTATTGAACTTTAAACATTGACATGTCTTAAGTACGAGATTCAAGTAAGTCAAGTACCATGACCAATTGTGCAAATTAACAATTCCTCTTGTATTAGATTGAATTACTATTATTTCATAATGGTTTATTTGTGGGGGAAACAATCCAACACATGGTGAATTCTACTTTGTAATGGCTAAATTGTAAGCATGTTTAGCCTTTGACAAGACTCAGGTAAGTTTCTGAACTTCAACAAGACTTAAGGAGCTGCATGTGAACATTGACAAGACTAAGGTATGCATGTTTATGTTTTGGCAGGTCTCAAGTTAGAATTCAAGTAAGGGCTCCTAATTTTCAACAAGTCTCGTGTAAGTATGTTATTGAACTTTAAACTTTGATAGGTCTCAAGTACGATATTCAAGTAAGTCAAGTTTCATGACCAATTGTGTAAATTAACAATTCCTCTTGTATTAGATTGAATTACTATTATTTCATAATAGTTTATTTGTGGGGGAAACAATCCAACACATGGTGAATTCTACTTTATAATGGCTGAATTGTAAGCATGTTTAGCCTTTGACAAGACTCAGGTAAGTGTCTGAACTTCAACAAGACTTAAGGAGCTGCATGTGAACATTGACAAGACTAAGGTATGCATGTTTAAGCTTTGGCAGGTCTCAAGTTAGGATTCAAGTAAGGGCTCCTAAACTTCAACAAGTCTCACGTAAGTATGTTATTAAACTTTAAACTTTGATAGGTCTCGAGTACGAGACTCAAGTAAGTCAGGTACTATGACCAATTGTGCAAATTAACAATTCCTTTTTTATTAGATTGAATTACTATTATTTCATAATGGTTTATTTGTGGGGGAAACAATCCAACACATGGTGAATTCTACTTTATAATGGCTGAATTGTAAGCATGTTTAGCCTTTGACAAGACTCAGGTAAGTGTCTGAACTTCAACAAGACTTAAGGAGCTGCATGTGAACATTGACAAGACTAAGGTATGCATGTTTAAGCTTTGGCAGGTCTTAAGTTAGGATTCAAGTAAAGGCTCCTAAACTTCAACAAGTCTCACGTAAGTATGTTATTGAACTTTAAACTTTGACAGGTCTCAAGTACGAGATTCAAGTAAGTCAAGTACCATGACTAATTGTGTAAATTAACAATTTCTCTTGTATTAGATTGAATTACTATTATTTCATAATGGTTTATTTGTGAGGGAAACAATCCAACATATTGTGAATTCTACTTTATAATGGCTGTATTGTAAGCATGTTTAGCCTTTGACAAGGCTTAGGTAAGTTTCTGAACTTCAACAAGACTGAAGGAGCTGCATTTGAACATTGACAAGACTAAGGTATGCATGTTTAAACTTTGGTAGGTCTCAAGTTAGGATTCAAGTAAGGGCTCTTAAACTTCAACAAATCTCACGTATGTATGTTATTGAACTTTAAACTTTAACAGGACTCAGGAAAGTATATTTTTTAACTTTAAACTTTGGCAAATCTTAAATAATGTACGAGAGCTTTTACAAATAAGTCAAGCACCATGACCAGTTATGCAAATCAAGAATTCGTTGCGTACTAGGTTGAATTACTATTATTTCATAATAGTCTATTTGTGGGGGGAATTATAATGACTAGATTATAAGCTTGTTTGGCCTTCAAGAAGACTTAGATAAGTGTGTTTTTACTATGAACTTTAAGAAGGCTTAGGTAAATGCTTGAACTTCAACAAGACTCAAAGAGGTGCACATGAACCAAACAAGACTAAGGTACACTTGTTTGAACTTTGCCATGTTTCAAGTTAGGATTTAAGTAAGCGCTCCTAAACTTTAACAAGACTTAGATAAGTATGTTTTAACTTTAAACTTTGGCAAGTCTCGAGTTAGGATTCAAGTGAGGGCACTTAAATTTCAACAAAACTTAAATAAGTCTGTTTTTTAATTTTAAACTTTAACATGTCTTAAATAAAGTACGAGAGTTTCTACAAGATTCAAGTAAGTCAAGCACTATAACGAAATGTGTAAATCAAGAATTTCTCTCATACTAGGTTAAATTACTATTGTTTCATAATGGTCTATTTATGGGGAAACAATCTAACACATGGTGAATTCTACTTTATAATGACTAGATTATAAGCATGGCCTTCAACAAGAGTCAGGGAGGCGCACGTGAACATTGACAGGACTAAGGTATGTATGTTTGAACTTTAGCAGGTGGTGATTGTGTCGCGCAATCTCAAATAGAAACTAGGTAGCAAAATAAATTCTGTAGATAATGGTGTAACCTAGGTCATTTCCCAAGGAGTTTATGCCTCAATTATTTTATGGAGGAATTCTAAGTATTACTAATTGGAACTAGTTTAGCAGGTTTTAAGATGCTAGGATTTAATTGAACTAAAATTTAATTGACAAGAATTAAAAACTTAAGACTAAATTAAAGTGAATAGTCAAGCAAATGTGGTAGCTAGCTTTTAAATGGACTCCCTAGAATTCAATTATCCTTGCTCTTTTTAGTTTACCAAATTTGGATTTAAGTTCTTGCTCTTTAGTGTATTCCCTATAAAGGCTCTTGAATAACCATCCAAGATTTAATTTATCAATTATTCAAGAAATTTTGCAACCACAAGAAATCTTGAATAACTAATTAATTGAATTAAGAACAAGAACATACTGCAACAAATCTTAATTGATTAATAAAATCTACTGCACAATCCACTTAAGATATTAATTCACCAATTAGTTTAATTAATTCCTCAAACAATTAATTGCACAAAATCTCTAGCCACTTAATCCAATAACCATTGTATCAATTGGCCTAAAATCAAGAGGGATTTAGAAGTAAATTGTACAGCACTAATTCTGGAATTTTTACAAACATATAATGATCACAATTAAAATTTCAAAAATCAAATTAAGCTCAATCCACAATTCAACTAAATCCAGAAAATTCTAATAATTAAATTCCTCAATTAATAAACTAAACCTAGTCAAATTAATAAAGAAAATAATTTTAAAATTAAAAGATGAAACAAATAATGTTTATCCAATTTGGTGAGAAAATATGGAGCTCAAATTTGCATCTGGGAGTTTCCAAGCTTCAGCTAGCCACCATGGATGATTCAAGCTGCCATGGAGAGTTTAATCGGAAGGAAATTGATCATTGGAGCTTCAGCCATGGAGAATTGAATTTTTCTTCCTTTCCCTGGAGCTCTCGTTTATGTCGTGTTCCTGTCTCTCCCCTGGAGCCCTTAGCTCGTTATTCTCACGCTGAAAATCACATTCCCCTTTTTTTTGTTTTTTTTTTTCAATGCTTCAGCGCCTTTTCTCTTTTATGAATCATGTACCTCTCAGCTCCTCCTTTTTCACGCTGAAGTCACGTTTTATTTTCTTCTCCCAGCTCACTAAATCTCCAGCTTATGCTTCATTAATCCACGTGTTCTACTCTCACGTCAGCCTTCTTTAATTCCACGTGCTCGGCTCCACATCGATTTAGCTCATGTAATTCGAATCTACTGCTTTCCTTTCCCTCATTCAGCTTGTGCTTCCTTTACATGACTCACTTATTCAGCTTATGCATTCACAACCAGTAGCTCGAGCAAGCTCCTTCTTCATATTCTACCATAAGTTTATCTTCCTCTGTTCTGCATGTGTGTGTATTTGTATCTAAGCTCTAAACCCGTGGCTCCTATATGTTGCTTTTTTACTTGTTTTTCATGTCCCATGCAGCTTAAACTTTTCCTCTCAAGCTTCTCCTTCCAACGTAGGACCCAAGCTCATCACGTAGCTTTTTTTCTTCTTCCCATAAACAACTCGCTTTTCCCTCAGTAAACATAGCTTCTTCTCGAATCCAGACGCTACGAGAACCTCTGTTATGCTCGAGCTTGTGAGATGCTGCCCAGACATAGCTTCTGCATGCTTGTTTCTTACTTCTATTTGGAACCCTCTCAACTCGAAACCTCTTCTCAAAGGCTTTCTCTTCTTCTTGCTTTCTCGAGTTCAAATGAGTGTGTGCATGGATCTTCTTCTCCTTGCATAAAACTCATGCTTCCTCCTCTGTTTCAGCCACTTGAATGTGTTTCATCACTCAAATCTCCATTCCATCTTCTCTTCCTTCATTCCCTTGTGAGTTTCCTCTCCATTTTGCTCGCATGCATGTGGCTATCTCATGCTTCCTGCGTCTTTTCCAATCCAGAACATCATCCATGTTTCTTTCCACATAAAACTCTACTCTAGCTCGTGTAGCTCCTTGCTCCATCCAACCAACTCATGGCTCTTTCTTCATGAGAACATACGAAGGGTGTGGACTGGTGCTACGTGGAAGAACCCATGTGCCCATGCATGAATGAGTGAATGACGTGGGGCCTCCTCTTTGAGTGTGAAAAGAATGCCTAATTGTGTTTGTTTTGCTCTTGGTTCTTCATTTCCTCTTACTGTACACATGAAGCCTTCATCTCTTCTTCTTTCTCTTCTTTAACTCAAATTCTTATTCAAACATTATTGGCCTATTGAAAATCTGCACAAAAAGTAAGAACAATTCAATAGGAAAATTTACAAAATCATTTAAAGAATTTATGCATTAAAATTCTAAAATCTTGTAAATAATTTCCTTGAGTGCACAAATATGATTACTAAAAATCATTAAAATGCCTAAGATAAGGAGAATAAAATGTATACAAATCATATTTATCAGTAGGTCTCAAGTTAAGATTTAAGTAAGGGCACCTAAACTTAAATAAGACTTAGGTAAGTATGTTTTTGAACTTTAAATTTGGTAGGTCTCAAGTTAGGATTCAAAAGTAAGGCACTTAAATTTCAACAAGATTCAAGTAAGTAAGTTTCTTAACTTTAAACTTTAGCAGGTCTCAAGTAAAGTACGAGAGCTTTTATAAGATTAAAGTAAGTCAAGCACTATAACCAATTGTGAAAATCAAGAATTCCTTTCGTACTAGGTTGAATTACTATTGTTTTATAATGGTCTATTTGTGGAGGGAACAATCTAACATGTAGTGAATTCTACTTTTATAATGACTAGATTGTAAGCATGTTTGGCCTTCAATAAGAAGTTCTTTTCAACTATAAAACTTAGGTAAGTGCCTGATGTAACACCCCAAAAAATTAATTAAAGTGTTAATTATGGATTTGGATTAATTAAAAATAATTAAAATGGGATAATTGGCTAAGTTAAGTGAATGAAAATTTTCAAGAGATAAATTATTAATATAAGTTTGACATTTAATTGAGCTAGAAACCCAATCTAGGCCCAAATTAAATTAAGTAGGCCAATGTTAGGAATTAATGGAAGGCCCAATCTGATTTAATGAATTAGAGACCCAAGACCCAACTTGCACAAGCTCTTATAAAATGGCCCAATAACCCTTGTTCAGACCCAAATCAATTAAGTCCTTCAAACTTGGTCTGCTCTAATTAAATTTCTGCAACCCAACACATGAAAGCTGGCCCAACAAGGCTTAAATCTGAAACCCACTTAGTATTTTTATCTTTAGATCAGCCATGACCCACATTAGACCTAATTTAAACCCAACTAAAACTCAAAACACTTCAACCTCTCAACATTTTGCTGAAACACAAACACATAACTCATTTTCGGATATTTAGAGGGAGGCTAGGGTTTGGGGTAAGACATCCATCATTTCTTACTTCTAAGCTCAAAATCTACTAAGGTACTTATTATATAACTTAATCACTTTATCTTTCTTTTTATTTTAGCCCAATTAGTTTTTCATTTGGAGCATTTTCACCATACCCAAATTCTGAAATGTAGTTGTTTGGTATTTTCTTAGAGGAATATTGGGTAAGTGTATACTTTCCATTCTAATGTATTATCTGCTGGTTTAAGACCCCCATGGTTTATTTGCAGTATGGGTATTAATTATGTATAAATTTGCTTAAGAATTAGGATGATATATTGAAGTTTCTAGTAGAGGACATATTCAATCTGAATTTAGGGATTTGTAGTGGTTGGGTAAGTGTTTTCTGGGTAGCCATTAGTATTTTAATTCCTTGGGTACTTGTTGCTGCTGTACATTATGATTTAAAGTAGTAATCTTCTGATGTTATGGTTTTAGTGAGATTTTGACACTGCTGGTGGCTTTTCAATTGTCTGCAGAGTGAGGTAACCGGGGTTCATACTAATTATATGCATATGCCTCTTTTAATTGTGTATTTGCTGCATGATTATGATTTTGATGCTAAATGAATTAGTTGGCTATCTGTTATATGTGATTGGACTTTTGTGAATCCATGGTAGAGCTGTGGTGTGGCTGCCACTCGTACATGTGCTTCGATCTGAGCACCGGGTTATGATCAGACCTCAGATGTATTAAGCCCTGGTTGTACTCAATGGGGAGTAGGTGCCCCTCTCCCAATGTTATTGGCCTTTAACATGTAGAATTGTGATTGCTAGTATAGGATAGTAAACATAGATAGCCTAATTGTTTCATTTACTGATATAACTGGTATGTTTTTTTATGCTTATATGAAATCATGCATATATGTTGATTAAATTGGAATATATGAATGGAATTTGCCTTGGTTACTGAGATTTGCATCTCACCTCATTTCATAGGATTATACTTTCAGGTGATGAAAGGCCCTTCGGATAAGGATAAAGAGAAGCAAGTGGAGGAAGCTACACTTGGGCTGATCTGAGTAGAGTAAATGCAATTTTGTTAATCTTTTATATACCATCATCATGTAATCATATTGCCAAGTATAGGCGTTTATAAGATTACTTGAAATGTATCTATTAAGGAGTTAAGTCTCACTACAGCTTGGTATTAGATGTATGAACTTATAGTATCTAATGTGTAAACTTTGTTGAATTCATGATGTGGTCTACTATTGGAAATGTCATCATGAGATATATTAGATTGTTCATTTGAATAAGTAATGTATGGAATCTTTAAAGGAATGTATATTTGAATGATAATTGGTGGAAGCTTATGAAATTCTGGAGTTATTAATCTATAAACTTGTTGATATAGGGTAGTTGGAGGAGTAGAAATTGGCTCTTAAGTCTTGAACTAATAATGATAAATTAGCTGGGTAAATTAGGCTAATGAAAGTTATTGGAGATTCACAATTAAGGTAGAGTGGCCCTAAAGTGGGAGGGAGAGTGGAGAGTATGAGATAAGATTTTAGGAGTTGCAGGATCAGAAGGCATTTCGCCGTGGCCAAAATATTGTTAGCCGCAGCCAATAGAGATGAAGTTACCCAAGGAGAGTATAGAAAGTAATTTGCTACGGCGAAAAGTGAAATTAGCCATGGCAAAATGTGACAAGCAAAACTAGGAGTCTTCTAGAGGGTATGGGAATTGGCTGTGGCGAACTTTTGTGAAAATGTGTCAGGCAATCTAGAGAGGAATTAGCCGTGACAAAAGGGAGAATTGGCCGCGGCCAATAGCGAGAGGTGAGCGAGGTAGGTTCCAGGAGGCTTTCTCATTGCGGCACCATGTAGGTTAGCCACGGCGAAACTCCAACTAGCCGTAGCAAAACCTGCGAAGATAAAGAGTGAACCCAAATTTTAGCCGCAATTAACGACCCCAAATTCTCATTCTAACATGGAAATCTTGGTTTTTCATATGGTAGCCTCAAAGGATGACTTAGAAACATTGGTAAAAGATTCTTGTGAGTTGGAATTAATGGGTAATGGAATCAAAGGCTTATAAATGAGTATTTGTTTCCCTTGTATATATGAATGCTTGTAATTATTTGGTAAATGATTTTAATAACATTACGGTTCAAATTTCCTTGCCTTTTCCAAATGTAATTAGTCGTAATGTCTTATAACCCTGATTTATGGTTACTAATAATGTATTTTACCTTAATTATAATGATTAAAAGTTAGAGTCGTCACACCTGAATTTCAACAAGACTTAAGGAGGTACATGTGAACATTGACAAGACTGAGGTATGCGTGTTTGAACTTTGGCAGGTCTTAGGTTAGGATTAAAAGTAAGGGCACCTAAACTTTTACAAGAGACTTAGGTAAGTATGTTTTTGAACTTTAAACTTTGGCAAGTCTCAAGTAAAGTACGAGAGCTTCTACAAGATTCGAGTAAATCAGGCACCATGACCAATGGTGCAAATTAACAATTCCTCTCGTACTAAGTTAATGATTGGATTGTAAGTATGTTTGGACTTCGACAAGACTTAAGGTAAATGTATTTTAACTATGAACTTTAAGAAGACTTGGCACAAAACTTAAGGAGGTGAACGTGAACATTAACAAGACTGAGGTATGCATGTTTGAACTTTGGTAGGTCTTAAGTTAGGATTCAAGTAAGGCATCTTTTCAACAAGACTTAGGCAAGTATGTTTTTTAACTTTAAATTTTGGTAGGTCTCAAATAAATTATGAGAAAAAAGTTTCAAGTAAGTGTATTTGAACTTTAATTAAAAAAAAAAAAGATAAGGTTGTTTGAACTTCAAAAGGACTCAAATAGATGACAAAGCTCATATTTCATAAATATATTAACAAAGAGAGAGCTCTTAGGTGAGCAGTGCAAAAAAGTGAATGTAAGGAGGTCTATCTTACTATCCTAGTTTTCAAACATGAAAAGTGCAAGACATTTTGGCTGTAGTGCACTTGGAAAGGTAAGGATGTCTAAACTTTAACAAAACTTAAAATAAGTGTGTTAAAACTTTGATAGGCAGGTGCCTGATCATCAATAAGACTCAGAGAGGTGAATGTGAACTTTAACAAGGCTTAGGTATGTATGTTTGAACTTTTGACTAGTCTCAAGTTAGGACTCAAGTAAGGGCACTTGAATATCGATAAAACTTGAATAAGTGTGTTTTAACTTTAAACATTAGTAAGTTTTAAGTAAGGTATTAGAACTTCGACAAGATTCAAAGTAAGTGTGCCTAAACTTTGATAGATCTTAAGTTAGGACTTCAAGTAAGGGTGCTTGAATTTTAATAAGACTTAGGTCAATGTGTTTTAACTTTGAACTTTGGCAAGTCTTAAGTAAAAACTCAAGGAGGTGCATGCAAGTTGTGGCAAGACTCAAGTACACATATAACCTTGGCAAGTCTTAAGGCAGGACTCAAGTAGGGGCACCTGAACTTTAACAAGACTCAAGTAAGTGTGTTAAAATTTGAATTTTGCCAGGCCTCCAGTAAAGACTTAAGGAAGTGCATGTGAACCTTGACTAGACCTAGGTATTCATGTTTGAACTTTAGCAAGTCTTAAGTTAGAACTCAAATAAGGGCGTCTAAACTTTAACAAGACTCAAGTTAGTGTGTTTTAACTTTAAACTTTAGCAAGTCTTAGGTAAAGTATGAGAACATCAAAAAAATTCAAGTAGGTGTATTTTGAACTTTGACCCAAAAAAAAAAAAAAAACACAAGAAAGTGCATTTTAACACTGGCAAGGCTTAAGTTAGGACTCAAGTAGGGTGTTTGAACTTCAACAAAACTCAAGTAAGTGTGTCTCTTTGAACTTTGGCAAGTCTTAAGTAAAGTATGAGAACTTTAACAAAGGTTTAAATTAGTGCATTTGAACTTTGACTAAAAAGAAAAAAAGGTAAGGATGTTTGAATTTTAATAAGACTTAAATAGATGAATGACAAGGAGCTCACAATTCATAAATGGATAACTAAGATAGAGCTCTTAGATAAGCAATATAAGTAAGTGAAAATAAGACGGTCTATCTTGCTATGCTAATTTTCAAACATAACAAGTTTAAGGCATTTTGGTTATAGTGCATTTGAGAAAGGAATTCATTTAAAGGATCTCTTCAAGGTTATCAATTATGAGATTGAATAAGAGTTCCCACCTAATGTGGTAGATTTTGGTAATCATGAATTTAAGTTATATATGCAAGATTTAGAGATATGGAATATCTTAGAGAATAAATAAAGAAATGTAAATTCTCTATAAAATATTTTGGTAATTTTTCTTTGAACTTTAGTAGGTCTCAAGTAAGAACTTAGGTATGAGTGCCCCGAACTTTAAAAGACAAGTAAAAATATGTTTTAACTTAGAACTTTGGAAGGTCTTAATTAAGAGTATAAAAACTTTGACAAGATTTAAGTAATTGTATTTGATCAAACTTTGATAGAAATTAGGTAAGGATGTCTAAACTCCAACATGATTCAAATAAGTATGTTTAAACTTTGATAGGATTTTGGTAAGAGTACTTGAACTTTAATAAAACTTAAGTAAGTGTGCTTAAGCTCTAAAAAAACTAGTGTTTCAACTTAACAACAAGTCTTATGGAAGGGCACGTGAACTATGATTAGAGTCAAGTATGCATGTTTAAACTTTAGCAGGTTTCAAGTAAGGATTCAAGAAAGCACACTTTAATCAAGACTCAAGTAAGAACTTTGAACTTTGGTATGCTTCAAGTAAAGGCATGAGAACTTCAACAAGATTCAAGTGTATTTGAACTTTGACCAAAAAACAAAAAGTAAGGATGTTTGATCTTCAACAGGACTCAAATAATTAGACAAAAAACTTATATTTCATAATTGTATGATGGAGCTTTTAGACAAGTGTTGCAAAAGAGTAAATGTAGGGTAGTTTATTATGCTATCTCAATTTTTGAAATAAGAAATACTAGGAATTTCAACTATAGTGCATTTAAGAAAAGAATTCATTTAAAGAGTAGTTCTCAATAATGAGATTGATCAAGAGTTCTCACTTGACGTGGCAAATTATGTTAATTATGAATATGAGTTATTTGTAAGATTTAGAGATATGGAATATCTTAAAGAATAAATAAAAAAAATGTAAATTATTTATGAAGTATTTTGGTAATTTTTTCAAAGATATTTTTTTAATATTTTGGAATACATTTTTTTATTCAATGTTTTATAATATTACATGTGCATTTTGGTTAATGTTTATTCAAATAGGAGTTCTTAAACTAGTAGACATAAGGCTTGTTTTAAGAAATTAAATAAATAAAAGGAAAGGGGGATTAAATAGGAAGAATAATGGTATTACCTAGGTAGCGTGTAATGAAAGTGAGATAGACATAGATATACTTAAGTTGCTAATGCCACAACTATAAGTTATTTGTAAGATTACCTAAATTAAGTGGAAGTGCACAAAATGTAACATACTCAAGTAATTAATGCCATAACTAAAATGCTCCTAGCCATCCATATTGTAGAATAAAATTGCTTGGCCACATCCAGAAATTCTTCATGTAACATAAGCATATTCATGTTTCCCACAAAAGTCTTACATAAACAGATATACATCCCTAATGATTCATTATCTAAGTCATAGCAAGATGTGACTTCCACTAGTTCCTCGGAAGAAAGGTAGATCATAGATTTCCAACCTAACTTTCCCATTAAACAAAGTATGCTTTATATTGAAAGAGTTGAAAAAAGATAATAATGAAATTGGCAGTTCCTATAAAGTGCTATATGATGGAAACATTTACTAGGAGGCCTTATATAGACGTAACATATGAATGATCAAACCTAGAACCAAATCCTAATGTAAGGGAAAAATCAAAAGATGTAATTTCAAATCTCAAGCAAAAATCTATCATCATAAAATTTAATATATTTAATAAGAATATATCTAAGAGTTTAGTCCAATATCATATAAAGCGAATTTTGGTTACGTACTAACCCAACTTCAACATAACCTTTTTTCTCATCAAGGGATTTCAACTGCAATGAAGGGTAGATAAACCATTAGTGATATCTTCCCACTATATAAGCAAAAAAGACAATTCTAAGAACATGAGCTATCCTTACGGAACCTAAAAGAAAAAAAGGAAGCTTGACATTCTATAAGGCCTCTAATGATGTCTCAGTCATGATTATGCCCGACTTTCATAATAATGATTGAGATCCCATCAGAGAACACTTGCTCTATAAACCATAAGGAAACCTAAGCTCTAATGCCACTTTGTCACATCCAAGTCTAAAGGCATGATTGACACAAAGTACGATATTAATCACACATTTATAAGCCTAACAAAACTATTGACCTATATTTTCTTACTCTATTAGACTTAACATAGAGCACGTCTAATCAAAGAACATAGATCAATTAAGACAACACTACTATAATTTAAAAACTTCAAATTTTGATAGAGTGTCCTTTAAAAGTAAGACATCTTGAAAATTTTACAATAGCTCAATCAAGGGCAATACAACAAGGAAAGCTCCATTCTCAATTACTAATAACTAATCCAACCTAAATTTGTGTAAGGGATACTACCTTTGAATTTTGTAGAGCTATAACTAGATCATAAAATTTATTCATACAAAATAACTTTCCCATACGAATCAAGGCAGACTCACCCAAAAGTATTGCCAAATCTCACTAAACCACAAAAGTTGACTCCGGCTCATTAATGTTCAATAAATGTTTAACAATCAAATAACATTCCAACTTTGAATAAAAATTTAAACTGATAAATAGTAAAGTGAATGTAATATTAAAGCATCTTATAAAATGACTTGTATAAAATTGAAACCTCTAATCATGCTTTTTAGTAAATGAATGAATTCTAACATTTGAACATAAAGTATATACTGAAAATTTTCTCATTACATAATTAAAACCCAATGAGAAAAGGAATAATAATAAGAGATATGTATTCAACAAAAATATTTTAGGAAATTTTTAAAACATAATTTCTTAAAACCCTTTTAGTTGGAATGACTTCCCTCAAAATAGGATAAATGTTATGGGCATATAGTCCATGTGGGTAAGTAACTAATTTGTTGTAGGCACATAGTCTATATGAGCAAATAACCATTTTGTTATAGGTACACAATCTACATGTTAAATAATCAATTTGTTGTCAATTATTAGCTCATATAAAATAACATCCCTTCATTCCACATGTGATGATCATCACACAGGGCCAGAATTTTGTACACCCTCTATTAGCTGGGGTACAAGCCAAGGGGCGCAAAAGGCTAATGAAACTAATGTCAACAACCGGTGTTCTAAAGGTAGTCCCTCCTTAAAACGTTATCGTCATGTATGGAATCATATTAACTTAAATTGTCTATAGGCATTTTGTAAGTAACCAACAAGAAGACTTAAAAATTTTGCAAGATTACTCCTATCAATTATATAAATGTAAACAACTTACAAATCAAGGCTTGCAATATAATTAAAATACTTTTTGCTTGAGCATTGATTTATTTAGAAAAACTAAGAAATTAACAAACCATAATATATTGCAAAATATAAAATATAGGATTGGAAAACATAAAATAAGAAAGCATGCCATGAGATATTATTTACTCACCAACCAACCATGCATTAGTAGTATTTTCTACCACTTCTTTATAATAATCTAAATAGGCAATGTGGCCAAAGATTCCTAAAAGTATCCATAATATCAATACCATCACAAGTAGTTTTTCCACCTCTATCATCTAACAAGATATAGTCCTACAATCAAATCAATTTCACTTACTTGATTAGTAGTTTACGCGCCAAGTTATTCACTAAGCAATTTGACTCTTGTATCCATACAAATTTCTAATTCATGTAAATTCTAAAGTAATTTTTAAGGCTCCAAAAAATATAATTTTTTCTTTGAATTACTCCTTTAATTCTCCAACATGTTTAATAACTTTCTAGCTTTCCCTTAACAAGGTATAATTATTCTATCAACCAATTTCTTTACTAATTTAGTAGTTTACCTACCTAAATCAAATTCTCATTCATTAGCAACTTCAATTACCTTCAAATTTGATGTCATTGCACATAAATATATAGAAAACATAGGGTAGTGTTACATACAAGGGCACAAAAGCAACATTATTAAAGACAATTATTAGATCCAATTGTATTATATTAATTTAGAGAAAAAGATTTTCATTAATATGAAGTCCCACATTTAGCCCCTTGAAATCTTTATTTCTTCACCATTAGTATCCTTAATGGCATTACCATAACATAATTATGAGTACATAACTCATACTCTCAACCAAAAGTAAATAGAGAAATATGAGTTAACAATAGCAAGTTAATATCAACTACAATAATGATATGCATCTAATATATAATTTCATAAATTCCAAATTCTTAGTTCTTGAATCTTAAGTTCTTAAAGTGTAAAGTAAATAAAGATATAGTCATTTTAAATTGCCATCTTAAGTTCAACAACAACTTAGTAATGGGAAATTAATATAGTTACCTTAAATTACAATGGAAAAGCTAAAAAAACAAAAAAGCAAAGCTTATCCCGTATTAAGTTTAGAAAAAATAAATGTTCCCCAGATGTCTCAAAGTTTAGCTACATTGAAAAAGTTCCTAAGTACTCTTAGCCTAAGGAACCTATGACAAGGGAAACAAGAGTTGAGTGGAAGGACAAGTTCTAGCTAATGTTATGGAGGTTGGACTTGAGAAACGTCACTTGACAAAAATAAAGGAATAACTGGTGGGATTGAAATAAAAGCTTGAAGTTGCTACCATTGTAGAAAAAGGAAAAAGTAGCAAGCAAAGGTGAAGTTTCATTTCATCACATAAAAGTTTACTACCATAACTCAATAGTAGAACATAAATGAAAAAGGAGGAGTGAGCTTTTCAATAGCCTCAAGATGGTAGAAGAATAGAGTTGGAAAAACTTTTACTTCTTAGCCGAAAAGGCATTAGAGAATGGATAGAAACAATAGCCATTGAAGCCTTAAGCTTATATGAAAGAAATGAGAAGGATGAGAAGAATAAGTTGAGTGAAAAAGTTAAATTACACATAAACTTATGAACTTTAGGTCATATGTAGATAATCCCTTTAACTTTCAAAACTTGATAATAAACTCTATTAAACTTTTAAATTTATTCAAATAATCCCTATATTATTAGTTAGTTCATTATTTCATTAATGTAGCATGACACATTAATATTAAAATAAAAATGAGGAAGGAAGAGTGAGCTTCTTAATAGTGACAAGGTAGTGGAAGAATAGAGATGGAAGAACTTCTACTTCTTAGCCAAAAAGGCATTAAGGAATGAATGGAAACAATATCAATTGAAGCCTCCATTTTATATGAAAGAAATGAGAAGGATGAGGATGATAGGTTGAGTGACAAGGCTAAATTACACATAACCTTATAAACTTTATATCATGTGCAAAAAATCCCCTTAACCTTCATAACTTAAAAATTAACTCTCTTAAACTTTTAAATTTGTTCAGATAATCCCCATATTATTTGTAACGAACGTAATTTTTGTAAAATGACAAAATGAGTCGTATAAAAGAAAATCCTCTGAAATGAGCTAGATAATGTCCTAAAAAATTTTGGTAGAGTCCTAGGCTCCTAAAAATGATAATTCCAGGCTTAGAAAGAAAGAAAAATGGAGCTAGAATGGTGAAACAATTTGTGACAAAAACTGACGAAACATAATGACATTTTCGTAAATAAGTGTAACTTTTGGAAAAACACATATGAGGGATTTCTAAATGGAAAATTTGAGTTTTCCAAGGTTCTCAGAGGTCTCAAAAATCATGGAAAGCCTTAAGACTGGTAAAGCCCCTCCAGTGTACGTTTTCCAATGGCAGTGAACCCAAACTTTAACAGATTTATTCAAGAAGATTTTAACTCTAAATTGAGTGATTTTAAAGGAATTTTATTAAATTAAAAATCTAAATTTTATAATAGAAAAGACAATTCTAAAAAAGGAGTTAAAACGAAGCCGAAACAAAATTGCCATTACGGAAGAACGAAATTGAAAATTTTGAAAAAGTGTGTTTCTAGAAGCTCCCACATACTTCTCCCTTCTTCTCCCACCTTCTTAAGCACGACTTCCTCTGCCCAAAATATAGAAAAACAACAGCTCCTTTAGGCGCACAAGAAGAGGAAGAAAAGTGGGAAAAAAAGGTAAGGAAAATAAGTAAATTCATAGAATTTTATGCCTTTTTCTCTTCCAATCTTGCTCCCCTCCTTTGCTTTCTTTCTATGGCTTTCTTGAGATGTTTGGTTCTATTTTTGGTCTAGAACTTAGAAGGGTAGTTCAAAAATTTTGAGGAGAGACAAACCAAGAAGAAGAAGCTTTGAAAGCACACTTGAAACTAAGGTAAAAACTTGTTGTGGTTACTTCTTCTCCTTGCTCCATGGATGTGTATAATTTGGCCAAGAATAGAACCATATAGAGGGAGGATTTTT
Organism: Erythrophleum fordii; assembly: GCA_032878935.1. Taxonomy (NCBI): domain Eukaryota; kingdom Viridiplantae; phylum Streptophyta; class Magnoliopsida; order Fabales; family Fabaceae; genus Erythrophleum; species Erythrophleum fordii. Next base: position 8,560,623 of record JAVQMF010000029.1, read on the forward strand.
TATCCAAAAACAAGAGAGAAACTAGGGTTTTAGACCATGAGGAAGAGGAATATGGCAAGAAATTCAAAAAAAAAAAAACTATGGAAAACAAGATAGCAAAGTGTAGGCTTCTATAGGGTTTTGTAAAATTTAATTTTGTGTGAGTAATTCCTTAGCTATTTGAATGTTTCATTGAACTCCTAAGACCCTTAGAAACCTCCCCAAGTGGCTTTCCCATTAAGGAAAAATCAAGAAGTCCAAGAACCCCATTTACAGTGCTAGTTTTGGCCAAGCTAAGTTCAAGGGGCTAGGGAGTGTTTTAATTTGTTCTAGCCTTGGTTTAGGACTTTATATGATGTTATAAGATGGGAGAAATCATTAAAAAAAAATTAGGAGCCATGGATTGGAAGATGGAATAATTGTGTCCATAATGGTGCTTTATGAAATAACTTATTTTTCCAATTATGCAAGTAAATGTGTGAGGGCTCCAAAGACCTTAAATAAGTCTAAGTCCAAAAATAACAAGAGAATGGAACCTATGAAGCGTTGGATTGGAAGATGTTAGAAGATAGGAGAAATCATTGAAAAAAATTTAAGCATCATGGATTGGAAGATGAAACAATCGTGTCCATAATGATGCCTTATGAAATAACTTATTTTTCCAATTATGCAAGTAAATATGTGAGGCCTCCAAGGACATTAAATGAGTCCAAGAAGTCCACAAATAACAAGAGAATAAAACCTAGAACTTGAAATGTGAGAGTTACTTCAATAGGCAATTTATAGAACCATTATGCCACTTATAGAACTAAGTGTGTGTTCAAGAATGAGTTTAGTGTCTTGGCTTGCTTTAAGTGTGTAATTGTGTGTTCTTCATAGTATTTAGGCCAAGAGAACATACACCCACCTAGGTGTGCTTGTGGGACTGAAAAAGGGAAGGAAAATGATCAAGGAAAGCTTGCATAAATCCAAGGTAGCTCTCCACTTCATTCTCCTTGCATTCTTGTGTGTATATGTATGTTATTGTATGCTTGTGTGTGTTCTTATGACTTGATGATATGCCATTTGATGCCTTGACATTACATTGGTACCAATGTGTCTTCTTGAATGACTATGGTTGTGGAAATGGCTCATAAGGGTGAGGTAATGACAAAAGTCCCTTAATGAAGGTGAAGAGATGCCAAAAGTCTCATGTCATGGGTGAAACAAGGCCAAAAGTCTTTTAGAAAGGTGATGCCAAGTCAAAAGTCCCTAGGCCAAGAGTAAGATAAATCCAAAAGTCCTAAAAATGGGATGAGGCAAAACCAAAAGTCCAATAGCATAGTCTTAGCTTGAATGTGATTAAGTGGCATGGAAGTTGTGACAATGCATACTTTATGGTTGCTAAACCTTCCATACATATGCTTGATGTGTATATGCCTTGAATTTGTATGTGAATGGGTGTGTGAGCTATTAAAATTCAAAGAATCTCACTCCCCTTCTCCCTTTCCTCTTGACATGACTAGGTGGTGCTCAAGAAACAAAGAATGCAAGCCAAAGGAGTTGAAAAGCCAAGTCTTGATAGTTATGGAGCTTGTTATGCAATTGAATGTCAAAGTTATTTTGTACATATTATTTTTGTGATGTAAAACCATGAACAAATGTAAAATGATATATGAATATGATGTAGACTTTATGTGACACCAAATCCATGAAATTATGCAAATTAGCTCTTGAATGACTTATATGTAACTATACATTAATAGATGTTGGATGGTCAAATTAAGATGCATGAGATTTGGGACTACTTGAATAGTTCCTACAAGTTATATTCATGCTTTTAAACTTGCCCAAGAAGTGCCAAACATTAAAGGAGGCCATTTGGACACATTTGGTATCTCATATGGAGCAAAAGTGACCATTTTGGTGAGCTATACTACTTTTTATCCAAATGATCTTCTCTTGGTCTAAAACTTTTCATGAATCTAGTGCTTGTCAAAAGCTCTTTGGAAAGATAAAGTTCAAAATTTTTAGAGGTCTATGGAATATTTGGTGAAATTTCAAAGTTAGAAATTTTTCTAATTTTGGTTCAGTGCACTGTTCGTTTTGGTCTGAAATGAAACTCTATCACTCATGGGGCAAATGATATCTAATTGCCAAGAAATTTTACAAGGAGAAATTAGACCTTCCCAGTGACTTGTGCCAATTAGAAGCACCTCATTTGGATGTCTAAAGAGGGAGATATTAATTTTTTAAGTTGTTGTCTACTACTAGGAGACTAGTCAGATCCAAATTACTCTTTGATTGATTTTCGAGGTATGAATGTTTTGGGATTAGTCTAGAGTTATTTTTTTTTCTAGCTGACATCTGTAGTTTTCCATTTTGGTATCATTTTCATGGATTGAATTTTTTTGGAATTGATTGAACATTTTTAAAGTTTATAATAGTAAATTGTATCAATATCAAGTGGCAGTCAGACTTTTGTGGCTATTTTGTTGTCAAACATAGTCCAGATGGGATTTTTGTGGTTGGACATTATTTTTAAAGTTAACATCCAGATCTTTTCAGAAAGCTATGGTTTGTGTGATTTCAATTTTTCTACATTTATTTATAATTTTTCAAAGTTACCCCTAAAATCTGCCACATGTTGTCCAAGAAGAAGTAATGGAATTTCAGGGTTTTGAGCTTGAAATCCATGGATTGCTTGATGATTTGAGTTGCTCTTGATTTGTTCCAATGATAAATGGCTAGAGAACATTTTTGGATAATCCACGGGGCCTACATAACGTAAATTAAAAAATTTTACCCCGATGCAACGCTATAAAAGTGTATTATTTTCATACTTTTCCTTACTTTTGCCTTGTAAATGTGCACCAAATGCCCTTAATGGAAGAGTATGATAATAGAAATATAAGGTATTACATTATTAGCTCATTTGTTTCACTAATGGAGCATAACACGTTAAGGGGTTATCTGGATATAACCTAAAGTTCAAGGGAGTTCTCTATACAAAATTCAAAATTTAACAGGGTTCATTGTAATTAGTATGAATTATCTATGTGGGTTCGTTAGTGACAATAATTAGGAGGGTTTCATTTTATTAATGAAATAAATAATAAAAAGGTTTTGGACTTCAGTTCAATAGGATCGCTTAGCTAATGTCATCCAAAAATTAAAAAAAAAAATCAATCAAAATGGCTTCCCAATTATTTCCCCACAAAAATCCAATCTACCTTAGTTAAATGAGACAAGTACACTTTCACTATAGACACACATGGGTTTTGACACCAAGTCAGACTTATTGACTTAGCTTCTCCCACATGCCAATAATACTTATGTTGCACACCCTCACATTCTCTCTCGTACTTTTTAGCTTGTAAGTTCCTAAAAGAAATTCAAAATTAAATCCTAGTAGCAAATTCTAATTGCCCATCTCTCTATATGATGCATTCCCAACTATTTATGTGTCTTTGAGCAGCTTAATAATAATATTATCTATTGGGCCGTTAAAGCCCTATTGCCATGTGTTAACATCTAATAGACTTATAGGTCCCTTCATTCCCTTGAACAAACATAGAGAGCTTTTGAGGTCCCTTTAGCCACAGTTGATGTCATCTTTTCTTTCACATATCATTATTGAACTCCCTTCACTGGTGTCACTCCTTCCAACTTAACTTTAAATCCTGACCATTCATCTTATTCCCTTCAACCTACTCCCTCTAACTAGGTATTTATGAAAATTCCACACTACAATAATTTTTACATTTAATCCAAATACGGAAAGACTCCACCACCATATAAGACCTACTCCCTCATAAAACAATTTGTCTATGATTGCACCCCTCTACTTTATAATGGTCGAGGATTCTACATCATAACTCTATACCATTAATTAAGATCATTACTTCATCTTAAAAAATACAAGGACCCATACCTCACTGGCCAGGATTTATATTTAGTTCCCCAATCTTTTTTCCTATAAATTATTTTAAAAAATTGTGAAAATCAAGAAGTGTGTAATTGAGTGCACACTAACTTATGGAATAAATAGCATGGGAATTATTTTATTAGAAATCCCCAATGATCAACTTAAAGGAGATAACTTACTAAACATGTCCTTCACTTTCTTAGTTTCCTAGCCAACAAGACACATATATTATGGGACGTCATTTGTGTGAAAGAAAATGCCTACCTATAGATTGCTAAATACCAACTTGTACAGTCAAACCTCAAGTGCACTATTCTCTTCTTGACCATAAAAAGAGTTTTCAAGCTATTAGGGTCAAAAAAGGGATATGAAGACTATGTCACTCCCCTGACAATCTAGGTCCTATTTAAACACTTTTGCCCTAAACATGTATCTATTTGGCATTGTCTAAGATCCAAACTAACTCCTGTAATAAGACATTCCATGTCTACACAATAACTGGAAGGACCCAACTATGAATTAGTCATAGCTAGGTTCAACAATAACTCAATAGAGATGGCCAGATATTCCATATTAAACTTCAAACTCCCACACCACCATAGAATCTAAAACTCACTTGATCCTAAACCATTAGCCTTTAAAATCAGAAGTCTAAAAGACGACATAATACATATGACCCTTGATGACATTGAAGAGATTGTCATATCTACCATCGCAAAAGCCAATGTCAACAATCAACCCTACATTAATACTACATCCCCTATTAATTATGTACTTATCATGAGTAATAAAAATGTAATTCCTTTTGATTAATGTTAATTGTCTTTATGTTTTATATCATAATTATCTATTAATGTCTAATATCATCACTTGTGCAACATTTATCATTGTGCGATTATGTATCTTATTTGTGATGATTAACCTTTAATGGAAATATCAAATTTTATAATTGATCAAAAACCAATACATGAGCAAAGCCTTCGTTAGACTCCCAATCAAAATAACATAATAACCTAAAGATGTTCATCTTTAGTTGTTATCAAATAGGGGAGTTGATAAGGAACTAGAGGACAATCACATGATCTATTGGTTAGTGGAGTAACTTGATGTAGATTAGATTGGGCACTTGTTGTTGTTAGAACCCAACATATTCTTTGGGTTCCATGGCAAAGTTGCAAAGAGTTAGGGTTTCATCTTCGGAATTGTTTAAAATATTTTAGGAGATTACCAGTTGAGAGGAGACAAGACTAAGTTATTTGGTAGGTGTAATTAGTGTTAATGATGGTATGAATATGTTAATATGGGTTTACCAAAGTTAATAGGTGTTTGAGAAAGATATTAAGCCCTTAATAAAAGGAGGTTAGTGCAATAGAGGGAGAAAAAAGGTTATTATTGAGCACAAATAGTCTAATTAAAGGATTTAATTATATGGTACAGCTAGGGGCTTAGAAGGAGTTAAAGGAATATTTTAAAAAGATTCTTAGAGGAACTTGTACGAGTTCCCTCTAACTGGGTTACTGTTTAAGTGTGAAAAGACCAATTTACCCATGAACCATACTAGTTTTTAAAGGGTATGATGCTTTTTTGGCTTTTATCATGGGATATTTTAATCAAATGCCCTTGGAGGGACTTCTGTTGTATTTGGGCTTGAAACCCTTTTTGTTGGAGGGAATGGAGGGAGTTATGGATAAAGCACAACAAAAGTCTATTAGGTAATCATTACCATTCACCTTGCTAATAATCCTTCTATGACCCTTATATAATATTTCTAGGGGCTACGCAGGGACCATATGTGATGACATGGCATGCTTTAATTAGTTGGGAGTCTAACATAAGTCCACATATTGCTCTTTAATTGGATGGGAGTACTGTAAGAATTATCTTGATTTGAAAATAGAGTTGGGCCCATAGTACAATTTTGACAACTGGCAATATGAGTGTTGCTGGTAATTAGGGCACATGCTTACACAATAACTTTAGGAAAAAATGGGTCCCACATGCCAAACTCATTTTTTTAAGCTTAATAAAATCACTTTACTTATTATAGTAGTTTTATTGGGTAAGTTTGGGCTAAGTTACTATAGATTTTGGAGAGATTTTTTTTTTGGGCCGAACCTTTGTTGTCTTTTTGGCCTATTAAGTGGGTTGTTGGTTTATTAGGCCTAGTGTATTGGGCCATAAACATTTTAATAAGGTTAACAAGCTAAAGCTATTGGTTTGAGTTTTTTTTTCCAACCTAGGTTACTAAGTTATCTATTGAGTTAAGCCCCAGGTACTTTGATTTGGATGACCTAGTTGTAGGAGGAGGTGGATTGGATTTTTAAAGGTCTAGTGGAGTCATCTTCTCAGAGAGTTTCAGGAAGGCATTTAGTGCACCAGAATAGGGTTTAGCCTTATGCTTACAATGGTCATTGGCTCTTGAAGAATGCATGTCAAGTGGACCCTAGCACTGAGATGTACAATGAGGTAGAGGTAGTAGTTAGTGTTAATTATTTTCAAAGGCATAGATGTCTTGATTGTGTAAGTCCCACAGTATTATATAACTATTCATGATATGTAATAAAGTATAATACAAATGCTTGGTGTGCACGTGGAATTTTTTGTAATTAAGAATTTGTGGATTATAGAGTTAGAAGTTATTAGGTGGGGCTATTTGCTTTTTATTATGGGTCCACCTACAATAGTTAATTAAGGTTGAAATGCTGTTAACTTTTGAGATTTTTGTGATATTATAGGTAGGAAATTGACTTTGCCGTTAATTTTTAATCTTTTTAACTACGAAAGTGTTTCTCTTTTTTAAAACTAAATTATTTATTATTAGGCCTCAAATTATTATGTAAGGTAAGGTAGTAATTGGGATCTACAGTAATGAGCAAGGAGTTTTGGAGTTTATGTTTTATTTAAAGGAGAATTTAAAATTTATTAGGTCCCACCCAGTTAACTAAATATGATTAAAAGGTTTTAAGTATGTTGTAATCGTGTAAGGTGCATAATTATCTATTAATTTGTTAGGTAATTAAGGAAATCTTAAGTTATAGTTGCAATTTATTATCTATGTGGGCCCATCTATTAGTAACTATGCATTGATTAAGATCAATTTGTGTATTTAAGGCGGATTAAGTGAGCCCTACGTGATTTTTTTTTTTTCTGGATTGGACCATTAGTTATTGGGCTTGAAGGAGTCATGTTTTTAGGGTTTTTGAGGAGGTGCTTGGAGTGCTGGGATAATTTTCATCAATGGAGATAGATACTAAAGGGTGTATAATTTTGTTCAATAAGTATTACTATTGTAGGTTAATGAAATATATGTGTCCTACCACTAAGTTATAATATACTTGCTTGGTGCGTATATCAACATCAATGCAATAGAGTAGCTTTATGGATAAAATGAGTCCTATTAAATTATGTAACTGTATATGAGATAATATTCCCACTAAATTATGTTACTGTACATGAGATAATATTGATTTTTATGGGATATTCTATTTACATTACCACTAATAAGCTAGAAGGGGACCTAGAGATCATTTGATGGGTTAATTAAAGGCTAAACAATCTTAATTTGTTATTAAGAAGCTAAAGTACATCACTATTAAGACAATTAAAGCTAAATTACATGATAATATGAGTAATGTGGTAAACTACAAACATTATTAGTTTCATTGGAGAAGCTTAATAAAGCCAGACTATCTAAGAGACTTGACACGTCTCCTTAAGGAGCCCCAATGTTATGGATTGATCTTCGAGGTGTATAATGGTTCTTGGAAGGTGTAGAAGATGGCAATTGTTAAAGTCCCATTCCCTTAATGAATTGTTTTCATTTTTCTCTAGCCATGTCTCATAAGAAGAGTTTAGGCCTAGGCAGTAGAATATACCATTAGATGCCATCTTTGCTTGTATTGTGATCAAGTTTTAGCCATCAATGGCATTGAAGGTTAGTTAAATTATTGGCCTATCAAGTTGATTGGATTTTGGATTTGTTGATTGAAAAGTTGTATTAAATCCTTGTATCAGAAAAGTTTTATATCCAAATGTTATAAAATGGTAGAACTAGATTCATAAAATCCAAGTGTGGCTACATTTTACTATGAACCCAAATTCAATGGTGCCATTACATCTCAGATTCATGGAATCTGAGATGCTAATGAGCTAATGGCCACTAGTAATTGCTAATGGCCAAATCATTTTGTTTTTATTTTTTTAATCATAAATCAATTTTTTGTTAAAATAAAATGACAAATGTTATGAAATAGTAATTTTTATGTAATTTTATTTCAATGAAGTATAAATTAAAATAAAAAATAAGTAAAACACATGAAATGAAATTTGATAATAAACTAGAAAATCATATCATATGTGATAAAAATACACTAGCTCTAAAAAGAGAAAATTATTCATAGTGACTCTAGATTCCATAACAAGGTTTCTTCCTTACATGATGTGGTTATTGCTACTCCAAATGTTTTTATTGTTGTTGCTCCTAAATTGATTTTCAATATTGACAACCAAATTAGAATTTGAATTTAAGTTTGGGAATTAAACAAGAATAATCAACTTATGTAGCATCACAAATCCTTGTTACGATGATTCCTTAGTCTTAAAGTATCATTCTACAGTCTTAAAGTACCAATCGCTATATGCGACACTAAATGATGGATCAAAAAGTAGGTTAAAAGATGACCTAAAGACACTAAACATTTGTTATAGGGTCAATGTAAACAAAAAGGCCTCGAGTGATTCCAAATGTGACATTGGCAAAGGTAACACGTAATAAGAGGGCCACAATCTTCCAAAGTTACCAAATTATTGGTCAATGTAAAAGAAGACGGACTAGTTATGCTATAATCTTACTGTACATTACTAGGATATAAGAGAAGGAAGTGACACCTATTACAAGTGTATATGAAGTTTCTACATAGGTGCTACAATGTTAGTGCATGTCTGTGACATTAAGTTATTGACTTAACATGTAGCTTTGGCATCTTTTCCCTAACCTACCTATTGAAATTTATGGCCTTGGCAAATTAGGTGCTAGTTCAGCAGATTAAGATACTATTACAAATTGTTGTCCCCCTAGAATGAGCAAGATTTTCCTAGAGTCTCGACCCACAGTCTCTCAAAGATCCATAAGTAAAGGTTCTTGCAAGTACCATTGCAAATTAGGTGCCAATTCAGCAGACTAAGATGCCATTGCAAATTGTTGTTCCCCTAGAATAAGTAGTATTTTCCTAAACCTACAATCTCTTGAAAATTCACAAGTAAAGGTTCTTGCAAGTACAACCTATACAATCTCTCTACTAGATCAGCCTAAATAAAAGAAAGATAAAACATTAAAAGTCAACATAATATTTACTAGGGAAAGAAAAAAAAACAATGGTGATATCTATTTAAAAGTTTATTGCATAGCCAATAGCAGCATTAGTTGGATCCATCCATCATTGGATATATCTCTAGTACTATTACATGTATTTTGATGTGCAATTAATAGGATCTATAACATAAGGAGTCTCAGCTATAATATCTTGCCATGCTTCTTATGTAGTGATAAAAGTTGCATTTTCTATTACTCAGTTTGAGTTCTTCATTGGACTTACAAGGGATGGAGGGCATCCAAATTTATTGAATCTTAAGCAATTAGTTGATACTTGCCAAACTAGTAAAGGGCATGATCAAGATGGTACCATTCTATTTTGTGAAAATATATGAGTGGAATCAAAGCCCTCTAAATATTTGGAGATGTTAAGTAATATTTTGTGATTAGTTAGAGCACATGTTGTGATTCATATAAACACCAAATAATTTCTGGGCAAAATCATTGAAACGATAATTAAATAAGGAGTTTTAAAGATATGATATGATCAATATTGATAGAGACTTTAAAAAAGGTAATAAACTTCATTGTTCCCTATTATGTTTAGTAAAACCTTGTACTACCTAAAAGCTAACATACACAGATAGGTAGGTTGACCAACATTATTCCATTTGCTAAGATGAGAGCACATATTAGCTAAATAATGAAAAATAAATGGAGACAATATGGATGGAGCAAAATCAACAACAACACATTCATACCTAAATGCCAAAGGTGGAAAGAGAGGATAATCCTTTATGTAAGGATCCAAGGTTAGTAGTCTCTCGAGTGCAAGTATAGGCAATTGATCCTATGCCTACAAGTGTAATAATGTCAAGTATCCATTAAAACCCTATTCGTTCACGTACGTAGATTATATAGCTCTTGATAAAGGTAACTAACATTGCTGAACTCCAATTGTACTAGCCAACCTATTCAAAGTCCTTGAGCAATAGGAGGTACATTAAAATATATTTTGTAACTAGACCTATCTGGTAGTAAACAACTCCTAATCAATTTGAGAATGTATACATGCATGAATCGACGTATATGCTCACATCCATATCATTGAGTAGTTTGTTAAAGTTTCCAGCCAGCTAATTAATGTTTGATTGCTAACCTTCAGTTTTATTTTTTGGTGGTGTGAACCCAATTAGCCACTTGCACATTTCCTTTCATGTATAGCTATTCAAACCAATAATAGGGTCTTCTTCATATGGTAGGTTAAGCTACACAATAATATATCTTAGCATGATCTTGCACTTAGCCTAAGTGGTGTAGAACATGTGTGTCTCAAAATGCCATTGTTCTGTAAGTGTTGACATAAGCAATGGATCATACTTGAACTAACCAAGTTAGGCCATAGTGTAACTTGTCAAAGATAGTCAACAATGGTTAAAGGTGGATCACGTTAACTATCCTTATGTTGGACACGTCATAGGTAAAGCACATAGCTTTGCAAAAAAAAAAAAAATGAATTTACTTACCTAGATGTGTAACAAAAACAACCTATTAATAGACTTTTTAAATCATCTTATTTGGCCATGCTAGATGGTTGATGATACATGTAATCTCTAGAGGTACAGGAGCAACTCGTCCTCTAGACCTAGTTTTATTACCTATTTTGGAATGGCCATGGCTTTAGCAAACTTGTACATTTATGTGGACATAAATAGACATTAATTTTAACTTTAATGGACATAAATAAGTCTAAATTCATCCAAGAACATGTGTTTATATACAATATGGACATGCGGAGTGGTTATAACTAATTTTTTTGCATAACCCATGCCTATTCAATTATCTCAATGACCTGTAGTCCATCTCATTTCAAACATGAATGGAGCAAAGTTGACCTTTCTCATGGAGCATTGATGGATTAGGTACCAACTTTGGACCAGCTAGCTGTGGCCAATACTCTTGCCCTTCGATTGGCTAAAACTCATTGCCATATGCACTTTGCATAGTGTCCATTTTAAAACCTTATCCACAAACTAAAGAAGATCTAATGAGACATTAGCTTAAGTTATAAAAGTATGCTAGCATGGCTACTTCTCCACTTATAATTCTTTATAATCATATGTGTGCTTGAGGAAGTTTACTTTACAGCATTAGTTAAATTGATGATTCAACTGATTGTATGGCTCGTTAACCTTAAATGTTATGGCATGTTTGTTAAATGCCCACACAATCCACACAGGGGCATGCCATTGCTATATATGCTTTGACTTACTTGGCATGCTTCACGAAGTACTGATTCACCCAGTAAAAAGTTAACTTTACTATGTCAGATATAGGCAAAGACTAGATGCCTGTGAGAACACCATTCATGCATTAAGGTAGCTGTATTAGCGATCCTTGACGTCATATGCTTAGGTTCATTGTTCTTTTGAGATATTTGCAACCCACATAGCCACCTCTTTGTGTATCATTACCAACTCAGCTAGCTTCTCATCAATGATTTGATGTTTTGTACTCATAGCCTATGCAATATAATTAAATAAGGAAAATTACACTACATGAATTGTTAGCAATGTATAAGGTCACTTAAGGAGGGAAAATGCATCAATTCTCTTTAACTTCTCTTTCAGCTCAAATGCCCTAAAGTGTGTGTGAAGTTTGCTAACCATATGTCAAAAACAAAAAACATGATAACCATATGGTGGCTATCACTCAATTTATCAATTAGCAATGATAACCAAAATTGACAGATGCATATCTGATATCAAACAAATCCCTTATCTTTTTGCCACCATGAACCTATGTTAGTTGAAAAGAAATAATGCCTACACTAACTGTATTTCTCTTTCCACTATTGCAAAAGCAAGGGGTACAATACTCTTGTCTCCATTTTAGGATGTAGCTATCAATAGGATCTTTTTGTGTTTCCTATAAAGAAATGTCCCATCAATTTAGATAATTAGGATCAGATGGTCAAATACTTCTATACATGGCTTGAATGCCTAAAATATACAAAAAAAAATCACTTCAAGCTCACCATTAGAACTGCTTAGTTGACATTACCTATGAAAGAACTTAACCACTGAGCCAGGCATAAAATGTTGAATGGCTACAACCCACCTAGGCAATAGCACATAGAAGCTTTGCCAATTACCAAAAGCAATTGCAAGGACACATTATTTTTCTTTCCAAACCTTCTTATAAAACATAGTATATCAAACACACTTTTCACCTACTTAATTATTTTATTAACAAACACTTTAGGTGTCTCAGTCCCTATTGTTAAAATACAAAATAAGATAACATCATAATCCAATTTCAAGTGATCTTGTAATAAAGTAGTAGACAAACATGTATGTGGTCTAACATTTTTGTTATCTACCAATAATAGCCCTTTTCCTTTTTGCCTACACTCACCTTCCATTCACAACTGATGCCTTAATTAATAATAGATACTTTTCATACTGTGCAAAAGCATAGTACATCTTGAATATATGGTGTGGTTTAACAAAGTATAACTTTACAACATGCCATAAAGCTTTGATACTTAAATATTGTAAGTTGATATACAACTCTTGGTTATTGTTCAAATTTAATTTATTGATCGCTTTAAGAAAATCATTACCCTTGGCTACTACCATATCAACTTGCAAGAAGAAAGTAGTGATTGGGTTTAGATATTAGGCCATTTGTGTGCTCTAACAAAGGATAGCTTCATAGCACACTGTAAAGCTTTGATATTCAAATAATGTAAGTCGATATATAATTCCTAATTGTTGTTTAAATTCAATTGACTAATCGTTTATGAGAAGAAAGTAGCAATTGGGTCTACATACTAGGTCGTTGGTGCAATTTTAATGGCATTATTAGGATCTACTCCACCCTTCTGATCACCCTCATCATTAAACTCCTTGTCTTCATCATCATCATATCATCTTTATCATTATCATAATTGGGATCTAGTGTAGCATCATATTCATCTTTATTTTCAAAGTCATTAATTATATCTTCATTTAGTCTTAGTAGTGGATGGGATGAACTTGAATGCATATTGGGACCCACTATATGGTGTGATATTGTTGGGCATAAGTTGGTGGTAGGTAAAAAGGGTTAACATCTATAAAGTATGAAGAGAGTAGGGGAGTGTTTTGGTTGGTGCCATGCATGTGGTTGATTAATGAGAGTGATGTTGGAACACCAACAATTGATATGTTCACATACAACTCTACCCTAGTCAATTGGGATAGGAAATGTGAGTGCACTTGCCACATTCTTTGGACACCAATTATCTTCCAAAATAATTGTTTGATACCACATTATATTTATCAATGCTGAGTACCTAAATATCACCTTAGATATAAATTGATTGGGATTAAGATGTAACTTTTGACTGATCACCTCTTTCAACTCTCCCAAAATGATGTCTTTACCAGTTGTGATTATTTTGGACATGGTGTATTGAAATATTGCCCTGAACACTTTCATAAATTCTTCTATTCGCATATATGCAAACAAGCTCATTTTTCCTGTCCATTTTCTTAGTAGTCTTCCATATTCAAATTTTATGAAATTTTTGACATAATAATTAGTTAATAACAAAAATAAAAACTTTAAAAATAAATAAATAATTTTTTTTTTACATTATATATGATCAATTTATAATATTCTTTTTAGTAAATAATTATTTTTTTGTTACCAATTTTTTTAATAAAATATCCTAAACTTTATTTCTATGACATTATATATAATAAATTCATAATAATATTATTTTTAAATTGCTACATCTAGATAATATATATTTTCTGGTTATAAATATAGAATACAAAAATACAGCCAAAATAAAAGCATATTGAATGGAAAAAGTAAATAAATACATAATCAAAACATTATCGAATAAATACAAAATAATAAATTACAAAATATATACATAATTAAAAAATTACATAATAAATAAAGCCAAAATAAAAATGTACAAAATAAAAAAATTAATATAGAATATAAAAATATAATAAATGCAGAATAAAAAATAAAAATATAAAAATTTCTAGACTAAATACAGCATACTTACAGAATAAAAAATATATAGAATAAATATTACATAAAAAGTACAGAAGAAAAAAATTTAGCATGAATACATAATTAAAAAAACAAAAAACAAATACAAGATAGATTCAGAACAAAAATAAATATAGAATAAAAAATATAGTATATATACAGAATCTATACATAATCAAATATGCCAAATAAATACACAATAAATATAGAATACATATATACTAAAAAAATACAGAATAAATATAGAAAAGTCTAGAATAAATACAGAAAGAAAACATACAAAATACATTACCAATATACAGAAAAAATAAAGACAGAAAAAAGAAATACAGAATAAAACAAAAACAACAGAAAAAAGGAAATACCTTATAAAATATGGAATAAAAAAATATAATTATATTTTACTAGTATTCTTTTTTAAAACTTTTTTACTATTATACCGTCTAAAATTAAAAAAAAATCAATCAAAAACCATGAAAAATAGAAAATAGCAAGAAATCAGAAACATGCAGAGTCAAACATGAAAATAATAAAAAGTAGAAAAAAAACTGTTACATTAATTAAAATAAAAAAAATGGAGACTTACCTTTAGTGCAAAGAATGGGAGACAAATATATGATTTGGTAGCCTACTTGTGCTTGCAAACATTGATTGGAGCTTCTCGCAGATGGCTAGAAATTTTTGAAGAGCAACACAAATGTCTCCTATTCTCTTTCGGCCAGGGAGAGAGCTTATACGCAGGCAAACGTTAGAGACTTAGAGGTATGATGCTAATGTTGAACTATTTTTTTTTTTTCATTATTTTGACTGGCATAAAGCATGCCAGGTGGCACTGCGTCTCTATCTACATTCGATCAAAAGTGATTGATTCATCTTCAATGCACAGCTTTTTGCAAGCTAGTTGAACAGCTAGCCTATTAAAGTTGTCCTTGTATCTCGGATTGATTGAACCCGAGATGCAAGAAACAATCCGGGTTGCAAGAAATTTATCCTAGATTGAATCAATCGGAGATGCAAGTAATTTAATAGCATCTTGCATTGATTAAATCTGAGATGTAGGTAAAAATATAACCTATGTGATCAATAATTTTTGGTTAGTAGGATTTGATTCATTAGTTTTTTTTTTTAAAGTAACATCTACCTAAAAAATTGCAAGTTTTGGAAGAGAATTTTGTTGGTAATATTGGATTGATAGATGTTTAATAAAAACATTTTTAAAAAAGTGTCTATAAAAAAAAAAGCTTTAGCGATTAACAAAAACAAATATTTCTAAAAAATAATTTTTTTACTGTTTACTTTATTGAAAACAAAAATTGTATGAAAACTTTTTTTTAAGTTGAGATTATGTGAATTACATAGGTTGCAAAATCAATATCATAGATTTAGAGAAATAAATTTTTAATTTAAATTAAAATACAGCTCACTTTCAAAGCCTACTTTTGGGCCTAAGTTTAGACCATACAAAAATCAGGTTAAAGAAGGCTTATTTTCAAATTCATTTTTTTAGTTCAAGTTTGCTCAAATAAGAATATCTACAATTTAAGTTTTGGTAAATTTAAGCATTTTCATTTCAGGGTATGAGAGTGCCCTCCTCACTTTAACTCACACTCTCCAGATATCATCTTCAAAAAGATACCATCCATAATGCAACATAAAATCTGGGCGCTGCCAAGCCTCTTCTCAGAAGAGAAGTGGAGCTATTCGGTCAAGCTCAGCTCTTTCCCTATAAGCTAAAAGAGAACAATTTTGATAGAAAAATGCAGAGTGTTGTTATGAACACTTGACTCTTAATGAGAAAGGAATGGACTCTATTCCTTGTCTTCTAAAAATAAGATATTCTATTTTAGTATTCCAATTAAAAATAATGGAATCCTCTTCTTGGTATGCTTAGACAATCAGCCTCTCTTCCTCTGGGTTTTCTCTTTATCCTAGCCTTCTAGGATCAAAGATTTTTTTGTTCTTCTTGAAAACTTTTTTAATTAAAGAGCTCATAGGTAAAGAAAGATTTCTATCAATATTATTCTCTTTTACTACTAATACTTTCTGTTGCACAGGATCTTTATATAAGGCAAGTGCAAAGCATGCTTGTGTAGGCAAGGTAATCGTAAGAGATTTGCTATAAAAGATTTCAGAAGAAGAAAAGGTTTTTAGAAGGAAGACAAAAAGAATAGTGGAAGTTTTTGTTATAAGGCAAACTCTAATACAAGACTTCCTCTACCAAGAGTAAAAGGAAATGCCATTACTTATAGCCACAAGCTGACATAAACCAATAAATGATTTTGAAAGCAAAAGATAATAATACAGACATGCTTTTTCTAAAGCTACTTTTATAGACTATAAAGTAAAGCACGCCTGAAAAGTAAGGTAAACAAACAGACTAAGGTACAACAATAGCACATGTGACACTCTTATAACAGAAAAGCCTTTTTTTTTCTTTATAGGCTCATGTGAAGACGAAAAATTTAGGTCATCAGAGTTGTCACTATCATCTAGATCATCTTTCCTATTTCTGAAATGTATGGCTAACCATTCTTCAAGGTCATCATCTAAGTCATTAGGGTTTTGGGAATCTTGCGTATGTTTATCATGCATAAGACTGAGTTAAGTTTGTGAGCTAGATCCTTGTGGAAATTGAGTCATTTGAGTTAGAGTCCAAACTTTAGTGTTTGGCAAGGTGACTTCTAGTAACCTTGGTTCTCCGAGCATGAACTCACTAGGAAATGGTCCTAATGATGTATAGAAAACAAATTGAGACTCCTGATAATTGTTAATCTCACATAAAAACATTTTAAGACATTTAAGAACTTGTTCTTTCTGCTTTAAGAAAAGTATTCCACTTATAGACATAATTTCTTATTAAAAACATGTTTTGTTTATTAGTCCAATAAGGCTGATGAAGGATGAAAATGTTGGCAACTTCATTATATGCTTCAGGATTGTTCCACAGATTATGCTAGGAGATGATCTTTTGTATTTCTTGTCTCCACCAATATAATGGAGAGAACCATTCAAGGAGAATCCAAAAATTGAAGTCCTGATTTTGGCTTAACAGATAAAGTTGTAAATTATGAGTGGTGGAAATTCTATGGCTCTAGAGTAAAAGACAATAAGTGTCCATAGATGGCACAGTGCATCATTGGTGACGTAGGTACTGATTTTGAAGAGGATGAGAAATGGTGTTTGAGGATTAAAATAGGATGGATCAATAGGAAGAGATGAATCCTTTAGGTAAAGATGGAGATAATAAAAGAGGGATTTTTCTACAAGTTGCTGAACTTCTGTTGGATTTCTTAGTTTTAGAGAACATGGTGGAAAATCCTTTTCAAGTTAAGCTGAGAAAGGGAGAGGATGGTGGATGGTACACCTAGGACTTGAGTGAGCCATGAAGATGAAAGGTACTGGCTTTGCAGGAGTGAGAAGGTTACTATCTTAGGCCAAGAAAGATAATCAGCTCTATAATTTGTGTGGCCTTTGATATGGTAAACTGTGAATTTATAACACGAAAACTAGTCTTTCCATCTTAATAATTATTTATCTAGTAGGACATTTTTCTTAGACTCTAAAACATTTGGGAATGATGAATTATCCATCTAAACCATAAATTCATAAGGGTTGATGTGGAAACTGAACTTTTCAATCCCTTTTTTGATAGCTAGAATTTCTTTGTAGATAGCATGGTAATGCTTTTTAGACTCTTTGAATTGTCCGCTTACATGTCTATAGTAACATTATTTTCCATCAATTTCTTTTAAAAGGATAGCTCCCCAAAATTCATCATTAGCATCCATTTGAAGGATTCTTTTCCCTTTGTTAAGAATCTTTAAGGGTAAAGGATTCTAAGTAATCTTTTTAAGATGCTTTACAGCTGCTATTTGATCATGACCCTAAGATGGGGGGTTTTTCTTTTATAGGAATTTTGACAGCTGGCTTATGTGATTTGACACGTGAGGGATAAAGTCTTTAATGAAATTGACTATCCTAAGAAATTGTTGAATTTGCTTAATGGTGAGATTTTCAACTAGGAAGTAGAGCAATTCTTAAGCAATATGTGGGCCTAGATAATAATGTCCATTGGATATATTTATTTCAAAGAATTCAATTTGAATTTGGCCAAACTAGCTTTTTCGAGTTGAAAATATAATCTCGTATTGCTTGACAAGATCCAAGAATTATTGGAGAAGTCTTTTATGATCTTCTTCATTTTTTGAATAAAGAAGACTATCATCAATGTAGATGAGAGTACTGTAGAGAATAGGCTCCAAGATCTTCGTCATTGTATTTTGAAAGAGCAATGGCACTACCTTGAGACCAAGTGGGATGACTATCCATTGATATTGAGCATTGTGAATATGAAAATTTGTCTTGTACCATTTTACAAGGTCAATGCCTAATTGCCAGAATCTAACTTTAAGATTACACTTGGAGAAAACCCTTGCATCTTTAAGAAGATTAGTTTGTGAACTAATCTTAAGCAATGGAAATTTATCATCTTGAAGGAATATGTTTAGAGACTTATAATCAATGGTTAATCTCTTCTTGTCTCTTTTCTGTTTTGATCTTTTTTAGACATAAAAAGTTTGACAAGCCTAATTGGGCTTAATAAGACCTTGCTTCAATAGAGCTACACATTCTTTTCTAGCTAAGGCTATATCATCAAGATTCATGCCAGGATGAGAGGCCTTTGTTGGATTGATATCTTGATTTCTCTTGAATTGAAGTTGTATGAAAAAAGTCTTAATTCTTCCAAAGAGGAAAAGGATGAGAGAATTGATCATGACTCTCTGGACAAAATTAGATTAGTTGATGTCGAATTTCTTCATACCCCAGATGTACTTATTGAAGTTCAAACATATGAGGAATTGTAGTATATGGTTTGAAAAGATGTTTGAACCTAATACCCTTAGGCAAAATTTGCAATTACTTGGCTTGGCAATAAACATCCATACCAATAAGGATATCTTTATTAGAAAGAATACTGCCAAAAACCTTTGTCCATATGATGCATTCAAGAAAAACTCTTATACCAATATTTTTCTTGGTAATAAGGTCGACTTTAAATATTTTACCATCTGCAGCATTGAAATATTCAAAATGTTTTTTCCATGCTTTAGGAGGGAGGATTGTAGAATTCATTAAGCTTTGATGCTCCTGTATCTAGATAAATGATGATAGGGATTGGCTTATAATACTCTCTTTCAAGGATACGCATTTCAATATAAGGCATAGGTGGTTCTAAACATTCTGCCTGGTTGCATAGCTAGATGGAATAACTGTATTGAAGAGAGACATTAGTACCTTTAGAGGTAACAATGTTATTAGAGTAAAAAAAGTCTGAATTTGAATAAGGTAAGCCTGGTATGGCAAAGATAGTGGAATCATTAACATCCTCTTGTTTTGAAAAAAGCTCTTTTATTTTTTGATTTTTTTGAAAAGGAATATTTGCTTGAAGCTGTTAAAGCAACTTAATATATTTCTTGGACTTATTTAGGTTTTGCTTTGCAAAATGGCCTTTCTTTCCATAAATGTAGCAACAATCTTTTTTTTTTTTTTGTATTGCATAATCCTTCTTCTGAAAAATCTTATAAGTTTCTTGTGCCTTTTTCTCCTAAAACTTTTGTATCCTTTAAAACGAGTTTTACAGAAATGAGATTTCTTCTTCGTGGAACAAGAGCATCTTTGTCTATCTTTACACTTGATCTGGAGATAGGGCATCTTACAAGCATTTTGGAGTACCAGCTTTCCTTCCATCATGGAATTAAACATTTTATGTTGTTCGTATAATTTCTCTAGAGTAAGAATAGTGAGTTGATAGATTTTTCCTAAAAAGATGTTTGTTATGTCTCTTCTGAGTGACTAAATTGCTCTTCAAAGTTCTGATTGGAGCTATTCTAGCAAGGAGGCTATGAATGCATGTCGGACATTGATATCATTGAATCCATTGAGCATATAGTATCACTAAGCCATTCTTTAGTAATGATGATCAAGGTCTTTCTTTTTTAAAAGAGCAACAACACATATGAAAATACTCTTACCTTTTTTGTTTATCAATAAGATGGAAGTCTCCCAAAAATTCTTTATGAATCAATCTAAGGAGTGGGTTTGCCCTTAAAGCACAGGTGTACTGGAGTTGTTTGTACTCCCTTTAGCTTTGAAATCATTCCCGGAAAGTGCATACGAATCTGGCTGTAAAGTCTATGAGGATTGCTTCAAGGTTAATAGTTGATTTTGTCATCTGAAGGTCTATCTATGTTGAAAACTCATGTAGTTTGTCTCTCCATTTTTTAGGAAAACATCATCAAATGTGAACCATGGTCTATTAGTAGAATGAGTGTGGCCTTATGCATGCACTACAAGAAAATAGGCAATTTCTCCCGATATTTTTTCATGAGAAAAAGCAAAAATTTTCGTAGGAAAAGCTAATCTCATAGAAATTCTTATGTAATGTGTAGTGTGAAAAAATTAGTTGTAGGAAACTAAAATTCTCATAGAACATTTTTGTGACAAACATTTCTCACAAATTTATTTCTGTGAAAAAAAATTCGAGAGGAAAGGTGGTGTGAAAATTTTGATTTTGGTGGTATTATCTCAAACTTTCTCGCAGAAAAATCCATGAGAAGTTCTCGCGACATCTCTCATAATAAATATCTGCAATAAAGGTTTCTCACGGATAAATTCCACGAGAAATAATCAAGAAAAGATGTTTCTCACAGCATTTTTTGGTGAGAAATTTGGAAAAATTTCGTATTTCCAACTTTCTCACAGAAAAATTTTGCGAGAAATAATCATGAGAAGGTTTTCTCATGATATTTTTCAATAAGAAATCTAAAACATTCATATTTCCAGCTTTCTCACGAAAAAATTCCTTGAGAAACACCTTCAAGAATTCTTATATCTTCTTGGGTAGTGTGAGAAATCTAAAACAAATTTGTATTGGTTAGTGTTACATTGTTTTTCATTTAAATGTTGCATTAGTATTCTAGGAATGGCATTCAACCTTCACGAATTCTTATATCTTCTTCAAATAACTCATTTTTAAGAATCTAAAAATCTTATATTATAAATTAAATTATGTATAAATTTTAAATAAATTAAATTAAAATTAAATATTCAAATATAGAAAATAAAAGTTTAGTTCATAAGCCCAAAAATAAAAAAATGAATCAGATTTAGTCAATCTTTATACACATCATCATCTCAAAAATTATCGAATGCAAGGAGGTAACATGGTAATTATCTAAAAACTATCACATCATTCCACATTAAAAAAATTATAGTTAAAAAATTTTAAATTAAAGATATTTATAATAAAATTTTTTTAAATCATTTTAAATAATTCAAAACCTAACAATTTAAATTGTATAAAAAATTATAATTTAAGATTTTAAAGTAAAAATTTTAATACTTATATCTTTTGAAATAATTTTACAATTTAAAATAATTCAATATAAATATTTTTAACTTATCATCATCAAATATAATTTCTCCATAAGAAAATTTCATTTTAAAATGCTAACCTCAAAAGCAAAGGATTTTATCATTTTAGTATACCCATTAAGATAAATTATGCTATTTATATATAAGAGAAAAATTTGGTATTGGTTTTATATTTTTGTTATTAAGGTTTTTTCAATACAGTTACAATAAAATATATAAATTGTATTAAATTTAAAAAAATTTCTCACATTTTATATTCTTACTAAAAAACATAATAACAAAAATTAAAAAAAATTGTATTTCCATACATTTCATCTTTAATCACCAGTAAAAGCATACAATCATATCCTAGCAAAAAATAAATGTCACCCACTAATATTTCATCAAATATTTGCACAAAAAAAAAGAGAGAGGTAGAACTCACCTTTGTTTCAAGTAGTAAAAAGCAGCTCTCCATGGCTTTTAGGTGAGCTATGGTGCAAGGATGAACTCCAAGAGAGGCAATGGAGAGTTTAAGGACCTTTCACAGCAGAATACCACCCAGATCTACACAAAGAGACAAGTTACGGCGCTACACAAGGAATTCATTTTGCAGAAATGAAGAAGAAGCTGAGGGTTTTTAAAATAAATTTCTCATAGAATTTTCTCATGGGAAATTCCATGAGAAATAAATGAGTTTTTGTCCAGATGTAGCATACCTTTAGCTAACTTTTCACAGAATATTTCGTGAGAAATTGTCTCACATAATGTTTTGTGAAAAAATCTCATGGAATATTCTATGAGAAATTCTCATAGCCCATGAGACAAGTTTCTCATGGAAAATTATTGCGAGAATGGTTTCTCGCCTTTTCACGCCATTGTTTTCATGGTATTTCTCTCTAAATTCTCTCTATTTTTTTTGTAAGAATTTTTTTTGCGAGAAAGCTCCATGAAAAAGTTTATTCCATGAGAAATTGCCCAAGAATATCGGTGAGAAATTGTCACGGAAATTATTCTGCGAGAATTTTCTGTGATAAATTATGGGTTTTCTTATAGTGATGGTTAGGAGATGTTTCTCTATAAGGATGTTGCTCAACGTAATCATCTTGTTATAGATTAGACTCTTTAACTTCTTCAATAGGATTAGGATTGACCATACATAATGTGAAAATATTAGCATAACCATTAAACTCATTAGAACTTATTGGTTCTAATCCAATCTCATCAATATGATTAGAATTAGAATCAGAACTGTAATTATAATGAGTCACTTTCACTGTAAAAGCAATGGTTCTAGAAGACTTTTAGTTCTTTGGCTTGGTGGAGGGAGGTTTTGTCTCTATTGGTTGTTTGTTTTTGTTATTTGAAGGTGGAGAATAGGTCTTTTTGGGTGAAGGAGGTGTTTTGATTTTCAAAGGTTTAAGAGATTGTTCAAAAGGTTTTGTCTAAGATGGAGAATGTTCAAATTTGGTGGTGTACTAATATCCTTGTGGAGGTTTGGAAGTTTTTGTTGGAGGTGAAGGTGGGCGCTAATTTGGCAAATCCGTCTCACTTTGAAAATTCTTCATTGGATGAGAGTAAAAAAGTTTATGCGGAGCATAAACACATTTTGCTTTTAAAGTTTTTATTTAGAGCCTAATTTAAAAAAATTTAAGTTTGAGCCCAATCTTAGACTTGGGCCCAAATGTAGTCCAAAGAATTTTGGTGACAAAGTTGGTATGATATAGATAACAATGGTGCTAGTGGGCTAAAAATGAAAATGATTTCTCTACTCTTAAATTTTTCATGGAAAGGGCATACATAGATATCCTCTAATGTGTCATTAATATTTTTAGGACCAATATACACATTTTTATTGAATCAGCCAAAAAAAAATCTTAATAAATACATTTACAATAATGAAACAGATGAAGAAAGAATTGATAATAAAAAAAAAATTCAAAGTCTAATTCACTTTATTTCTATTATTAAAAAAAATAAAGGTCCAATTAGTAATAGGAATTCACAAAATTTTTGTGGCATATTCACGTTGTCACAAGCATATGTATTTTACAAAATATCACAAACCCAGGTTATCAACTTATATAAGAATAAATTGAATAAAAAAGTCATTGAAATTTCAACAAAATAATTACAAGAAATATTTTTTTTTCAACAATACAGGCCTATGAGATGTTAGGCTATTTGATAAATAAAACAAACCCTTAAAAATACGCTTCATAAAGATTGAACGACAAATCCAGGTTGATAAACGCACGCGAACCCGTTAATGCTTATAATACAATCTTACATATACGCATGTTATAAGCCAAGATCATTGAATAAGTGCTTAATTCAATCCTATATTATATTAGTTCTTACACATTTTCTGACTTCCTCTTTCTGCCATGGCCGATGATCTTAAAAGGATGACAAGGCCTCCTGGTTATGTTCTTCAATGGGGAAACTAAAACGGGGCCATCATCAACGTCCTAATGGTACGCAATCATTTTGCTCAAGAAGCCATATTTCATAACTACCATACCATTCTTGCTTTTATAATTCCCACACTCGTTGTCTTCCTTCAACTGAGATCTCCTACAGAAACGCCATTTCAAACACATCCCATCACTACTTGGGTTGCCACCTCTGACCTGCTTGTTTATTGGTTAGTCTTCAGGACTAGGCCAATAATTAGGTTTACCATGTGGGGTCGTCATCTGCAGCTTCACCCTCACACGTTCATGGAAGTTTTGGGTTTGCTCTCAGTGGCTTCATTGGTGTCATTGATGCTTCCATAGGCTTGGGGGTTTGTTTCGTACATTATGCCACTTGTATTGACCAAAAGATAAGAGGCGTTCAACGACGCATGGGGAGGGGCGTCATGCTCCTCATTTCCTGAGGACTCTCGTAGATCTTTAGTGTTGATAATAATAATTAACACGAGGGGTAGGATCGAGTTTTTCTGAAGTTTTTGGATTCAAAATAATGTTTAGTCATTTTAATTTCATAAAAATTTTAATTTAATCCTACAGTTTAAGAGTAAACAATATTATCTTCTTATTTTTCTAAAATAATTGAATTTTATCCATTTGTCACATCTTTATTTAAAATTTAACGTCAAATTTAATAATTTATTAACTTTGAATATTAAATTCAAAGTAAGTTAATTGTTCCCAGTAGATATATAATGTTCAAGCCAATGACTTGTTAAATTTAGCAATGAAATTTAATAAATGATTTAATAGAAGGATAAAATTAAATCATTATAAAAGAATTATTTGTTTCTAAATTAAAGAGAACAAATAAAATTTTTTATAAAATAAAGATAAACTAAAAGTGTAAACCTTATAATTACGTAGAAGAGCTGATGTGACTTAGTTTGGCTACCTCATGTAAAGGCCCTGCTACGTCCATCTTGATCAAGCTACGCTATGCGCTTGTGTTTGCATAATAATTGATTATGTCATGCAAAAGTATTTAAATAAACTTTGATGTTGACCGATAACAAAGAAGCCTATTTCCTAGATATATCATGCTCAAACTTCTATTTATGTTAAGCTTCTTATAAAAAGATGATATGTTGCGCACATTGCAAAGATCTCAATGCACATCTGAGAGAAACTCCAAGTATTACGGAGAGCACGTAGCATGATTGGGCCCGAGTCGTTGCAGAACATGAAGCACATAGTATGATTTTTGAGTTGTGGTTCGTTGCAAGTCACGTAGACCATAAATACTATCCGAAATAGTGAAGGTGCTTGATAATATTCCATTCCTTGAAAGCCAGTGAATACTAGAGCCAGTGAAACGGTAGCTACTAAAGCGTAAACTGCTCGTTTTTCCTTCCCCGCGAGGCCATCTGCTCAACTGCTCCCTGTAATGTAATTCTTCTGGAGTCAATGTTTCGGAAGAACAAGAGAAACTTGGGGATGGACTACGGAGCTCGACCAACGGGCTTAATATCAGATGTAATCGCACCGAGAGTCTTTTCTTTAGCTATTGATTATTTTATTGATTTAGAATATTTTAATAGGAAGTAAGTTAGTTGTGGGTCCGAGATGTATTTAAGAACCTGGTAAAGTGGTGCAATGCATAGCAAAATAGCATTATCCTATCATATATTCTTTTCAGTTCTGACTGAGAGTTATCATTGGTATTAGAGCTGCAAATTTCATGACTTCCAACCGTGAAAGGATTGATAACTTGGAAGCAAGCTTAGGCAAGCTTCGACAAGGTATGGATTAGATGGAGTTAAGCCTTGCGATAAACTCCAAAATATGGAGCAAACAATCAATCATTTATCTGAAACCTTACTCTCTAATCGAGAAGGGGCTAGTAGCAATGCTAATGGTCATAGTGGACATTCCCGAGGAGTTCGAGACGAAGTCCAAACAACTACAGAAGGAGGACGACCAATGTTCTCTTTTAAGTTGGCAAAACTTGAATTTCTGAAGTTCTCCGACGATGACCCTACAATATGGTTTAATCATGTTAACTAATTTTTTGAATTTCAGGATATGCCACCAGCACAAAAAGTCTCACTTGCTTCCTTTCATCTCGAAGGGAAGGCAAATCAGTGGTGGCAATGGATCCATCGTGCTTATGCTGATGATGGTATGGAGATCACTTGGACAATTTTTTAAGAAGAATTGGGGGCTCGATTTTGGCCCACTGCATATGAGGACTTCGACAAGGCTCTCTCCAAGATAAAGCAGGTGGATCTTCGGTGATTACCAGCAAGAGTTTGAACGTCTGGGTAATCAAGTCCATGGTTGGCCTCATGATATTTCAATATTATTATATTTTATATTTCTTATATTTAGTCTTAATAATAAATTATTATGGCTAATTTGATGACTTTGGGCTTATTTTATATTAAGTGGGTTTAATTTATATTAATGGACTCTAAATGTATTTTATTATATTTATCCAATGGAGGCCTAATTATTATTTTTTAATTATATTTTGCGAGATAGAAGATTCTAAAAAGATTGGTTTAAAAGACTCCTACAAGGATTTGGATATTATCTTATTAAATTCTAAAAGGATTTGGATATTACTTTAAGATTATTATTAGATTTCTTATGGGAGTAGGCAACTTCGCCTATTTAAGGAGGAGAAGACGTCACCATAGAACACGTTCTATCTTCTCTACTTCTTATTCTTGTTTTCATCTTTTTTGATGGCTTTCTAATTTTTTTGGTGATCAATCCAGAGTCTGAACCTAACAGGGAACTTGAGTCCATATTTGTATAGAACTCTGGTTTGAATTTTGATTTCAGAATGTATTTCATTTTTATTCTTTGTTTTCATGTAATATAATATTCTGGTTAGATGATTTTTGTTACATGAATTCTGCTTTGTTTGATTTATCTGAGATCATGTTTTGATTTAATCGGTTGATTAATCAATTAAATTCATTCTTAACCATATTAAGATTCTGCATGTGTCTCTGGTTAAGTGCGAAATATTTTGGCTTGATATTGTATATTGTTGACAGAAGTGCGGTTGTGTTTTGATTAGCAATATAAACTAATTAAAATCTTGAACAGTAGTTTAAAAATATTAATTGAAATAACTAGAGGATTAAAATCAAACTATAGGTATTTTTAGGTGACAAGGATAGGGAACTATCAGGGGAAGAATTTTGGATTGGTTACGCATCATTCTGATTGAATTTCGTTTTGTTTTGTTTTCGTTCATTGATTTACCATTCGATTTAATTAGTGCGACTTCATGTTCAAACCCCTAATCATCATAATTTTAGTTTTGTCATTCTTAAACTAATTGGTTTGATTAAAAGCTCCATGGGAGACAACTTGGTAGACATTATATTGCAAACTAGTAAAAATCACTAATCTTGGCCAGTTCAACAACTGCGAGTAAACATAAATTTCTTTATCAAGATTTTGGTGCTATTATCAGGGAGCCAACTAATCATAATCAATTAGAATAGGAAATTCCTTAGTTTCAATTTTGATTTTGGTATCTTTACATAGTGTTTATGGTCAATTTTTGGTGTTTTCAATGTTCTGCGATTGTTTTGAGCAATACCAGTATAAGGGATAACTAACTCCGATTGAACTAAAACTTGGTATATAGGTTCTAGGTATTGTGAGAAATCAAAATTGTAGCATAGTTACATGCTAGACTACTTTTTAGCCAAATTTCATCATTTAGATCACAAATTTTTAGTATTTTTTTCTTTGATTTTTTGTAATTTTTGTAATTTTTCTGAATTTATTTTGATTTTTCTAAGTAATTTTTGGGTGCTTTCTTTCATTTTAATTCATTCTTGGTGTATGACAAGATCCTCTAATAGAGATTTGATTAAGTTTGATCCAGAGATTGATAGGATTTTTTATACATAACTTAGAAACCATAAAATGAAAAAACTATAGTTATTGAGTTGGGTTCTAAGATAATAAATAACACACAAAATAATTGTGAATTAAATTTGAATTTGGATTTTGATTTTGATTCTGAAGTAGTAAATATGGCTGGTAATAATGATAGAACTCTTAGAGAATTGGCTACACTTGATTTAATTACTAACCACTGTGTATTCAATATCCTAAACTTGATACTATTTTTGAACTTAAATCTGGATTAATGTATTTGCTTCCAAAGTTCCATGGTCTTGTAGGTGAGGATCTGCATAAACATCTCAAGGAGTTTTATGTGGTTTGTTCCACCATGAAGCCACAAGGAGTTTCAGAAGAGTACATCAAGGTTAGAGCATTTCCTTTCTCACCGAATGGGGTAGCCAAATATTGGCTTTATTATCTTCAACCTTAAACAATCACTTCATGGAATGAATTGAAGAGGGTATTTCTAGATAAATTCTTCCCTGCCTCAAGAACTACTGCCATCTAAAAAGAGATAAGTGGTATTAGATAGATAAACAGAGAAACACTGTATGAGTACTGGGAGAGGCCGAAGAAACTATGTTTAAACTATCCTCACCATCAGATTAGTGACTAACTTCTGATTCAATACTTTTATAAAGGCTTGCTCCCTATGGAAAGAAGTATGGTTGATGCAGCTGCAGGTGGAGCATTGGTTAACAAAATCCCAGTTGCAACCAGAGACCTCATTGCAAAAATGATATAGAATACACAACAATTCGGCACTAGAATAGACACACCAACTAGAGGTGTCAATGAAATCTATTCCACTCGTATGGATCAACAAAGAATAGGAAATAAACTTGAGGAGTTGGCTTTCATGGTTAGATAGCTAGCACTCAAGCAAAGACAACCTTAACAATTCCTTGCACCTCTGTGTGGCATTTGTTCGTTAACTACATATGCCACAGATCAGTGTCCCCAATTGCAAGATAATACAGAATCATATGCTAGCATCTTCCCTGGTAGACCTTTATAGTAGCAACAAAATAGATACAACCCTTATGCAGCAACATACAATTTTGGATGGAGAGATCGTCTAAATTTAAAATATGGCAGTGGGTTTAACCAACAACAATAGCAACACAAATTCAATGCTCCTGGCCTAAATAATCAACAACCTATGAGACAACCCATGCAACAGATGAACAAGTCAGAACTAAGTTTAGAAGATATATTGAAGTAGTTGGCAACAAATACAGTCTAATTCTAACAACAAACAGAGACAACAATCCAGAATTTGGAGACTCAGATTGGCCAACTTGCAACAAATATAAATGAGTTGAGAAATCAAGGTTTTAGCCAATTACCCTCATAGCCTGTGACTAACCAAAAAGGCAATGTCAGTGCAATAACTTTTAGGCGTGATAAGTAATTGAATAGGTCCATTACACCTCTAACAGAAGTGCTGTAAGAGAAAGAAAGTGACAGAGAACAACAGCTCTTGTCAATCCAAAGCAAGAACACCACAGAGAAGAGAATTCCACATACACTAAACCCCTTCCATTCCCCAATCGAATTACACAGTCCAAGAAAATTGCAAAGGTTGAATTGGATAGGAAATTATGGAGACGTTCAGAAAAGTGGAAGTAAATATCCATTTCTTAGAAGCAATCAAATAGATTCCAAAATATGCAAAGTTTCTTAAGGAGCTCTGCACACATAAAAAGAAGTTGAAAAGTCAGCATGGGGAGAAATATATCAGCTTTGATTCAACCAGCTATCCCCACTAAATGCAAAGATCCTGGCACATTCACCATTCCTTGCATAATAAGGAATTTGCAGTTCAATAATGCTATGTTAGATTTAGGAGCTTCTATTAATGTAATGCCTAAGTCTATGTATTCCTCTTTGCAGATTAAAGAGTTGAAGCCGACGGGAATGGTTATTCAGTTAGCAATAGAAGCATAGCCTACCCTGTAGGAGTACTTGAAAATGTTCTAGTAAGGGTAAAAAATTTAATTTTTCCTACTAATTTTTATGTTTTAAATATGGAGGATAATAATATATATAAACATGCACCATTGATTCTAGGTAGACTATTCTTAAAAATTGCTAAAACAATAATCCATGTGCATGATGGTACTTTATCAATAGAATTTGCTAGTGAAATTGTTCATTTTAATATTCTTGATGCCATGAAATACCCTTTAAAAGAACACTCCATGTTGCATGTAAATATGATAAACTTGTTAGTTGCTGATGCTTGTGTGGATATGGATTCTGACATGGTTGAATTTACAGATGCAATTCAATATTCAAAATGTTATAATGAACTTAATAAATGTACTTCTTGTTCTGAAATTGATGCATACTTAAATTCTGATTCTACTTCTGATTTTGATCCTGATTCTATCAATTTACTTGATACTATTTCCTCTTATGAAAAAAATGAATAAGTGGAAGTTGTTGTACATATAAACTCACAAATATTAGTACCTTCCATACAGCAACACCCAAATTTGAACTTAAACCTTTACTCGACAATCTCAAATATTCTTTCTTGGAAGAAAAAAATAAATTAGTAGTAATAATAGCAAATAACCTTCCACTTGATCATGAAATGAGGTTGTTAGAATTATTAAGGAAAAGAAGAAAGTAATAGGTTGGACATTGGCAGATATTCTAAGGATTAGCCCTTCTAAATGTATGCACAGAATTTTATTAGAGGAAAGAGCTAAACCAATGAGGCAACCACAGAGAAGATTCAATCTTACGATCCTAGATGTCATGAAGAAAGAGGTAAGTAAATTACTGTTAGCTGGTATTATTTACCCCATATCTGATAGCAAATGGGTGAGTCCAATACAGGTAGTCCCCAAGAAGACCAGTATCACAGTGGTGCCCAATGAGAAGAACAAACTTATTCTTATGAGAGTTCAGAATAGTTAGAGAGTTTGTGTTGATTATAGCAAGCTGAATTAGCACACTAGAAAGGACCATTTTCTTCTTCCTTTCATAGATCAAATGTTAGAGAGATTGATAGGCAAGTTTCATTATTGTTTCTTAGATAACTTTTTCAGTTATTTTCAAATTCATATTGCACCAAAAGACTAGGAAAAGACCACATTTACCTACCCATCTGGTACTTTTGGATATAGGAGGATGCAATTTGGACTTTGTAACGTCCCAGGTACATTTCAACGGTGTATGGTGAGCATTTTTTCTGATTTCCTTGAACATTGCATGGAAGTTTTTATGGATAACTTTACTGTTTATGGCACCTCCTTTGAACTATTTAATAAGCTTAGAAAAGGTTTTAAAAAGATGCATTAAGAAATAACTATTTAATGAGTTTAGAAAAGGTTTTAAAAAGATGCATTGAGAAAAATCTAATTTTAAATTTTGAAAAATGTCATTTTATGGTAGAGCAAGGAATTGTTTTAGGCCATGTGGTTTCTAAAATTAGCATTAAAGTTGATAGAGCTAAAGTAGATGTAATTGCTTCTTTACCTTACCCCACCTATGTGCGGGAAGTGCATTCTTTTCTTGGCTATGTAGGTTTTTACAAGTGATTTATCAAAGGCTTTAGCAAGATTTCTCTACCACTGTCTAGACTTCTTCAAAAGGATATAGATTTTAATTTTGATGAGTCATGCAAATTAGTATTTGATAAGTTGAAAAAAAGGCTAACCACCCCACCTATCATCCAACCTCCTAATTTGGAATTCCCATTTGAACTGATGTGTTATGCATCTAACTTTGCCTTGGTGCAACTCTTTCCCAAATGATAGATAAGAAGTCTCATGTGATCTCCTATGTATCGTGCACTTCAGATGAGGCTCAGGCTAATTATACAACTATTGAAAAGTAGCCTTTAGCTGTTGTTTTTGCTTTAGATAAGTTTCATTCTTATTTGCCTAGTTCTAAAGTTATTGTTTTTTCTGATCATGTAACTTTAAAGTTTCTACTCAAGAAGCCTGATGCGAAACCAAGACTCATTAGGTGGATGCTGCTCCTACAAGAATTTGACATAGAAATCAGAGATAAGAATGTAATAGAAAATCTTGTGACTGATCATTTGAGTAGAATACCTCACTCTTTAGATTCATTTGCTATCAAAGATAGCTTTTCAAATGAGTAGGTGTACTCATTGCATAGTAAAGATTCCTGGTATGTAGATATGGTGAATTTCTTAGTTGCTTATAAATTACGTACTTATTTTAAAAAGAACTAAATTAATAAAATTAAAAGTGAGGCAAAATATTATATTTGGGATTACCTTTACTTGTGACGCATGTGTAGTGACCAGATTATTAGAAGATGTGTTCCTGACTATGAATTTATATTTGTTTTCCATTTTTGTCATGCACTTATATGTGGTGGCCATTTTGGTCCTCAGCGTAATGCTATGAAGGTTTTAGACACTGGACTATTCTAGCCTACCTTATTTAGGGATGCATATGCTTTCTGTAAGAATTATATATGATGTCAATAGACAAGTAATATTTCTTGTAAGAATGAGATGCCTCAACAACTATTGTTGTTCTATGAGATATTTGATGTTTGGGGTATTAACTTCGTGGGACCATTTCCTATTTCTTTTGGTTTCACATATATTCTTTTAGCTATTGATTATGTTTTAAAGTGGGTGGAAGCAAAAGCCACCAAGATTGATGACTCTTTTGTGGTTGTGGACTTTGTTAGATCTCACATTTTTTGTAGGTTCGGTATACCTAGAGCAATCATCAGTGATCAAGGCTCTAACTTTTGTAATAAAAACATGTAAGCCCTCCTTTATAAGTATGGTGTGCTCCATAAAGTAGCCACCCCTTACCTACCACAAACGAACTATCAAGTAAAAGTTCCAAATAAAGAGATAAAACAAATTCTGTAAAAAATAGTGAATCTACCAGAAAGGATTCAAATAAAAGATTGGAGGATGCACTATGGGCTTACCATACTGCCTACAAAACTCCTATAGGCATGTCATCTTATAGGTTAGTTTTTGGTAAAGCATGTCACTTACAAGTTGAGGTAGAGCATAAAGCATATTGGGCAGTAAAGAAGTGTAATGTAGATCTATCTCAAGGAGAAAACCAAGAGCTTAAAGAAATTGCAACTTCAAGAGCTTGAAGAAATTCGGTTAGAAGCCTATGAAAACTCTAAAATTTATAAGGAGAAAACCAAGACTGTGCATGATAAGATAATTGAAAGAAAAGAGTTTTATATTGGTGAAAAAGTCTTCTTCTATAATTCTCGCCTAAAGCTGGTGCCCGGTAAGTTATGTTCTAGATGAATTGGTCGATTTGTTGTTACTCATATTTTTCCTTATAGTGCAGTTGAGATTATGAATAAGTCAACCAATAAGTACTTTACGATAAATAGGCAAAGGTTTAAGCATTTTTATGAGGGATTTCAGGAGCAAACAGTAGAGGAGTTACATCTTTATAACACTTCATACACTTGAACCACTCGATTGTATTTCTTTTCCTCCTCTTTTCCTTTCTTGTCTTCTTTTTAATTGATGAATTAGATTACTGTTACATTAAGAATAATGTAAAAATTAGGTATGGGGGGAGAGAGAGAAATCACTCATTCTTCTTTCTTTTTGGTTTTGTTTTTTAGAATTTTTGTTTTTTTGTTTTTTGTTGTTTTTCTTGCAATTTTTTTGTTTTTATTTAAAAAAACAAGTTGAAGCAATTTAAGTTTGGAAGTATTTCAACATAATTAGGAATCAATCTTATTTTCTGGAGTTTAAGTAAATTGGTAATGAATTTGATTTTAATGGATTCATGTGATAGTTTTAAATCCATGAGGATTTTGGGCCTTATATTGTTTCTTTCTTGTGAGAGCATCCACCTATCATGATTTTCACTCTAAAACTTGTTTTGATTCTTAATTGAAACTACATTTGCACATCATTCATAAAGATGATTAAGGCATTCTTTCTTCTTTTCTTTTATTGTAACAAGAGCCAAATAGCTATCCTGCCTATGTTTTATCTTTTTTTATCCCCTTTTTAAGCCTTTTATTTTTTTCTTTTTAACCATTTAGCCTATAAAAAATAAAATAAAATTTTTCACTTTTTTTTAGGATACTTTGATTTTTAAGAACATTATATCTTCATAGTGTGGATGGATGTGTAGTACAATTTTGCATCAATTTTGAGTTAATTAATTTGTTCTCTCTAGAGATATGTTAAAAAAAACAAAAAAAAAAGCATGAAAAGAAAAAAAGAAAAAAATATTTATGAAAAAAAATGAGAAAAATTTGAGAAAAGAAAATTACTTTAATTTTCATTTAGCATGTATTGGCTTACAGTAAATAAAACCTTGAGATGCACATATATTCCATTTTATGTTCATTTTTTATTGCTCTTGATTATTTTAAGTGTCCATTTTGTGTCTCTTGTTGCATCTTTAGTTCTTTTGTTTATCATTTGTTTTGTACCTTAGTCCTATTACAACCTTGAATAAAAGTTCTTTTGATTTATGTATTGCTTGTGATTTAGTTAGTGGAGATTGAGAAGATATATAAGCCAATAGTAGTATTATTATGAAAGGTTGAATTTAAGAGGAACACTTAACCTAAACACTTAAAAGAATTGAGAGTAAACACATAACCCATGAGGAGCTACCACTTTGATTCATTTCTTTTTATCAATTGGAATTGCCATGCTACTTGTTCTTCCTTGATTAGCAAGAAAGATTGCCTTTGACTGTTAAATATCTAAAAAGCTTGAATTATATTTAGCTTGGATGTTTTGCATTTTGGTTTTGTTTTCCTTTTTTATTTTTTTTATTTTGCCTAGGAGTACAAAAGTCTAAGTGTGAGGGGCCTCTAAAGGCTCTTGTTGGGGCTTTTATGGGAGGACTAAAACCTGAAATCATAGACGGCAAACCCAAGACATTGAAGGAGGCGATCTCATTAGCGTGTGTTCAAAATGAGCAACTCCTTCATCAGAGGCGTGAATCTAAGCAAATCACTTGTACCATAACTGCTTCATCAAGGGCTCAATCTTCTTTGACCTCTAAGTGACACACATGGAATGAGATGCAAAAATGTCATGCACATAGACTCTATTTTAATTGTGACAAAAAATTTACCCCTGGTCATAGGTGTCATAAGCCTTAAGTCCTCCTTTTGGAAGGTAGTATGTCAAGCACACATGAATATGAGGAGAAAGGTGAATTGGAGGACTTTGAAGATCAATATTACTGCATGCACTCTCTAGCTAGTCTTTCTCCCAAACAATGCGAATTTTAGCCACTATTGGTCAAAAAAAGGTGGTTGTGCTAATTGACAGTGGGTCCACCCATAACTTTATTAATACCAAATTTGCAGACCTCTTACTACTTCTTGTTATTCCAACTAAGCCATTTGATGTCAAAGTGGCGAATGGTGGTCTATTAAGGTGTCACGACAAATTCGAACAAGTTCCTATAATATTGCAAGGTGTATCTTTTTCCCTCACTCTTTATGTTTTACCACTAATCGGTTTGGACATGGTGTTAGAAGTACAATGGTTAGAATAATTAGGGGTTGTACTTTAGGAGCTGTACTTTGCAATTGTAAAGAGTTAACTATGGAGTTTCAGTGGAATAACCAATCTCAATATTACATGGGTTGACGTCAAGCTATTCAACCAGCTTCTGTTCACACATTTTCAAAGGAGGCTCAACATTGGACTTCTTTATTTGCAGTTTGTCTTAGTTTGACAAGTCAAGGCAACTTCCAAAATGTTCCTACTAAGCTACAACAACTAATGGATGAGTATGATGATTTATTCCAGGAGCTGTCATAACTTCCACTACCTCAAGAGATTGAGCACCATATCAATCTTAAGGATGGCATAGAACCTATCAATGTGCATCCTTATAGATATGCTTATTTTCAAAAAGCTGAAATTGAGAGAGAGGTTCAAGATATGCTCAATTTAGGGTTGATAAGACCAAGTGTTAGTCTATTCTCTTCACTTGTTCTTTTAGTCAAGAAAAAAAGGAGACATGGTGTTTTTGCATTGATTACAAGGCATTAAATGCCGTAATCATCAAAGAGAGGTTCCTAATTCCCATTGTTGATGACATGTTGGATGAACTTTATGGGGCTTCTTATTTTACTAAACTTGATTTACGAATAGGGTTCCATCATAAAACTGCATTTCGTACTTATAATGGGCATTATGAATATTTGGTTATGCCTTTTGGCCTTTGCAATGCTCCTTCTACCTTTCAAGTAATTATGAACTCTATTTTTTGACCTCACTTGTGTAAATTTATCTTGGTCTTTTTTAATGATATCTTAATTTATAGTCCTAATTGGTATAAGCATCTTGAACATGTTAGAACAGCTTTTGAAATTTTACGGCATCATCAATTTTATATTAAGCTTAGAAAATGTGCTTTCAATCAACAAGAGCTAGAATCCTTAGGTCACATTATTACTCCTATGGACCAGAAAAAAAAAAAAATACAAGCCATGCTTCAATGGTCTCGATCAACTAATTTTACTAACTTGTGTGGATTTCTAAGTATGACAAGTTACTATCGCAAGTTTGTTTGAAATTATGGCCTGATAGCTCGTCCTTTACCAACCTTCTTAAAAAGGAGCAGTTTTAGCGGACAGAAGAGGCTGAGAAGGCTTTTTGAAATCTCAAGGAGGTAATGACCACAACACCCATGTTAGCTTTGCCAAATTTTCAAAAACCCTTTGTGATTGAATTTGATGCTTCTGAAGATGGCATTGATGCTGTTCTCACCTAGTAAGGCCGCCCTATTGCTTTTATAAGTAGTGCTTTGGGAGTGACGAAATGTGCTTGGTCTGTGTATCCTAAGGAAATGTTGGCAATTATCACTACTATTCAGACTTGGCGTCCCTACTTACTTGGTAGAAAATTTTATATTCAAACTAATCAAAGCAGCCTCAAATATTTATTAAAGGAGCGAGTCATCACACCTGAACAACAAAAGTGGGTAACAAAGCTTTTGGGTTGTGATTATGAATTCCTATATAAACTTGGAAAGACTAATAATGTTGTCGATGCTTTATCTTGAGTAGCAAGAAGACTCACTCCTCACTTTGGGATACAATAAAGCAAGACTCACGTGACAACCCTTATATGTGGCGGATCGGTCAAATGGCTACTAACGATCATAGAAATCTTTATTCTTAGCATAACGGGTTAATTTGCTATAAATAACGTGTGGTAATGCCTCCAACTTCTATTAATATTCAGCAACTTCTTTATGAGTTTCACAATTTACCTTGTGGGGGTCACTTAGGTGTATTGCTTACATTTAAGCGGCTGGCACAACAATTCCATTGGCCTTCAATATACCAAACCGTTAAGCAATACGTAGCTACCTATGATACCTGCTAGTGCAATAAAGCTGAAACACTCTCTCTAGCAAGTTTGGGATGATATAACACTTGATTTCATTGATAGCTTACCTCCTTCACATGGTAAGAATGTCATTCTCATTGTGGTAGATCGGTTAAGCAAATACATTTACTTTCTACCTCTCTCTCACCCTCATACAACATGAATTGTTGTCGCTTTATTCATTGATGGAGTTGTCAAGCTTCATAGGATGCCAAGATCAATAGTGATCGTGACCCACTCTTTTTAAGCCAATTTTGGCGTGAGTTCTTCCATATGTTCGACTCTGAGGTAAAAATGAGTTCTGTGTATCATCCGTAGATAGATGGACAATCCGAAGTGGTTAACCGATGCCTTGAACAGTACCTACGATGCTTTTATCACTAACAACCTTGAAAATGGGTTGATTTCCTTTCTTGGGCCGAGTTTTGGTATAATAAAACATTTCATGAATCTATTGGGATGACGCCATTCTAAGCTCTTTATGGCTGACCACCCCCACTTATTCCACGTTATAAAGAAGGTAGTTGTCCAATCAACGCAGTTGATCGAAGCCTTCTTGATCGTGATGTACTACTTCAGCAACTGAAGCTTAATTTAGCAGCTGCCAAGAATAAGATGAAGCAACAAGTAGACCGTGAATGACAAGACATTGAATTTCAAGTTGGAGATCTGTTCTACCTGAAGCTGCACCCCTATCGTCAATAATCAATTTTTAAAAGAGCTTATCAGAAGCTGGCAAGCAAGAATTATGGCCCATACTTAATTAAAGAACGCATCGGTCTAGTTGCTTATGAACTCCATTTACCTCCTAGATCTTGTATTCACCCTGTCTTCCACGTCTCGTTGCTCAAATGAAAAATAGGAGAAACTAACAAATAAGGCGTTTTGGATACTTATTGGGTTAAGCGGGGTATTAGATTCATTGAAGAAAACTTGGTTCATTGGAGGTCTCTTCCAATGAAAGATGCCATATGGGAGCCTACTGCACAACTTCAAGAATGTTTTCCTACATTGAATCTTAAGGACAAGGTTCCTGTGAAAGAGGGGGCATTGATACGTTGTACGTAAGCATGAGTTTTGAGTTGTGGTTCGTTGCATGTAGTCACGCAGCAATAGGACTAGCTATGAATTATTTTATTGATTTAGAATATTTTAATAGGAAGTAAGTTAGTTGCAGGTCCAAGATGTATTTAAGAATCTGGTAAAGTGGTGCAATATACAACAAAATAGCATTATCTTATCATATATTCTTTTTAGTTCTGATGGGACCTATCATAAGACAAAGATCCATATATATCTAACATGGCATTATATTTTATAAAAATTTGTTGTTGGATTAATTAAGCACTTTTATGAAACATTTTTAAGGATTTGTTTAATTAATATATCATAGAGCCTGACATCTAAACGCCTGTTTCATTGGAAAAAATAAAAATTCTTGTATTTATTTTGTTGAAATTTCAAAGATTTTTTTTTTCAATTTATACCTATAAAAGTTAATAACTTGGGTTTATGATAATTTGTAAAATAAATATATAGTTGTGGCAAAGAGACGTCACAAAAATTATGTGAATTTTTATATATTATTGATATTAAAAAAATTGACTTTTCTATGGTAGAAATAAAGTATATTAGACTTTGATTTTTTTATTGGGTCAATTCTTTCTTTATTTGCTTCATTATTGTAAAAGTATGTAGTAAGCATTTTTTTCTTGGTTGATTCAAGAAAAATTTTGACATTGATCCTAGGAATATGAGTGATACGTACCAAGATATCCAAGGATACTCTTTCCATGAAAAATTTGAAAGTGGATGTTATTTTTAGCCAACTTTCCCGATTCTTCCTCATAGTGATTCAACATTGTCACCAAAATTCACTATTTGCTACATTTGGGCCCTAGTCCAAGATCGGCCTCAAACAAAGTTTTTAATTCTTTCAAACCAAAAATGGGGAAAAAAAAGCTCGACTTGAAGTCCTAATAAAATTTCAAAAAACTGAGAAAAACTGAAGCCCAGACACAAATTTAAACATTTTCAATTGGACAAACTCGAACTAAACCTTCAACTTGATTTTCCGTTTGGTCTAAATTCAAGCCCAAAAAAATTGTTTAAAAGTGAGCCGTGTTTTCATTTGAATTTGTTCCTCTAAATCCATGATATCTGGCAACCTATGCTTTTCACATAATCTCAACAAAAGAAAAACATTTCATGCAATTTTTTTAATGAAATAAACAGTTGAAAACTTTGTTATAAAATTATATTTTTGGAAAAATAATTTGTTGCGAGGATCCTTGAATTTAAGAAATTATTGTATTGTCATCCCTATAATAAGAATTTGAAGGTTTTTTTTTTTCTTATGAGTTTCAAGAAGAAAAAAAGAGGTAACGAGTGCTAATTATTTATGACTTTTTAAAGATAAATTATAAAATATTAAAGTACCAATAAATTCATAATAAAATTAATTAATAATTTAACTCTTGAAATATTATTTTTTTAATTTGGTTTTTTAAAATAAAATATTTTAATTTAATTCTTTAATTAAAATAATCATTCTATTAGATAAATTCATACTTACTTAGAAGACCTATTGACGTAGCATAATAGGAGTTCATGTGGCTATTAATTTTGATTTAGACTTATCCAAACAATATTATCTTTTTAAACAATATTATTTAGACATATTTTGTAAAATCAAATGACTTTTAAAAGAGACAACATTTTATAAAAAAAATTGCCTAAATAATATCTTTTGAAAAAAAATTGCCACCATTAGAGACCAATGTAGCAAAAAGCTTGAATTCTTTCATTATGTCAAAAAAAGGCTTTGTTGGTACTTATTTTTATCTTTTGTTAACGGTTTCTAACTACTAACAATGCATGCCCAACATAAGCATAACAAAATTGTTGGCGATTCAAAAACACTAACAAAAGATAGTTTTTGTTGGCAGTTCATATAGAACCGCCAACATATCTCGGGAGCTTTTATGGGCAGTTCCACATAAACCGCCAACATAAGTTACTTTGTTTGTGGTTTGTGGGAATCACCAACAATGTTTTGACGGTTTGTATAACAAATTATTTGACCCTTATTAGTGGTTCTAATAATTATTTGACCTTTGTTGACAGTTCTATTATTATTTGACCTTTGTTGGTGGTTCTAATAGAACCGCAAACAAAGGTTAGCTTTTGTTAATAGTTCATATGAACAGCTAACAAAGAGCATTTTTGTTGGCAATTTAGAATGTAATCGCTATCAAAGTTTGTTTTTGTTGATGGTTTTTGTAAATTGCCAACAATACTTTGATTTTGTTGGTGGTTCTACAGAAACCGCTAATATATGTGCACCTACAAATCTTTTTTTTTTTTATAGTAGTGTTTGTTCTCTACCACTTAAAAGCATCTTTAAAAGTCAAATCTTTTTAGATGTCTTTGACCTTGGTTGGATTTGAGATTTTTTAAAAAAAAAAAAGCCTATTATTTATATAATTAGACTTTATAACAAACAAAAAATAAAATATATATTTTAAAAAAATAAAAAGTATTCTTTATGAAGTGAATTTGAGTTTGGTTTTACATCTATAAGCCGATATGCATGTGATGTTCAAGAGATAAATTTTACCCTGGGATCACAAACTGGTTTTATTTATGTATCTTTTAAATTTGATTTATCCTTGAATTCTACTATTTGCATTTAATTTGATCAAATGTGGACATTTGATCACATTCAAACCTTGAGCCAATGTAAAAATGTGAACAAATCAATCAATATAGTTAGTTGTTTTTTACTGTACACAGAGTACATTTGCCCTTGACATTTATAACTTTTTTTGAAATAAAAATAAAAATAAAAATACAATATTAATAATAGAGTGAATGTATGATTTAATCTTTGACCTTTTTTTTTAGTTTATTTCTCTAAAAGTAAAATTTTTTTAAATTTAACTCCCAATTAAAATGGTCATTTTATTAAATTAATTTGTATTCACTTAACATGCTTGTTTAAACTCACACAACTATAAATTCATAATTTGGATCTATCCATGCAAAATGTTTCTTTAAAACAATATCATTTAAATAAATTTAATAAAACTAAGTGTCTATTATAACAACACTATTTTATAAAAAACTTTTCCTAAATATTTTTTTAATAAAAAAAGTCACCATTAAAAACCAATGGGACAGTAAACTCATCCTTCATTCTTTTCAATACAAGCTAATTTTTCACAACCAATGCGACAATAAACTCAAATCAATTATTTAAAAGTAATTGCTAAATCAACAGTATTGTATTTGTAGATGTCTTTCACCCGAGTTGTATTTAAGATTTTTTAAAAGCCTATTATTTAAATAATCACACTTTATAACAGACCAAAAACAAAGTATAATCAATTATTTTTTAAAATAAATCCCGAACCCGATCCACTTTTCAATTCTATAAACTAATACGTGATGTTCGAGAGACAAATTTTATTCAGTGATCACAAGTTGGTTTTATTTATGTCTTCCTTAAATTGATTTAACCTTTAAATTCTACTATTTGCATTTGATTTGATCATGAAAATTCGATCACATTCGAACCTTGAGTCAATGTCAAAATTTGATCAAATCAATCTATAACTAAGTTGGTAAAGTTTCTACTGTTCACAAAGTACATTTGCCCTCGACATTTATGAGTTTCCTTAAATAAAAACTTAAAATTAAATAAAGAAAAACAACAACAACACAATAAATTTGTGATTTAATTGTTGACATTTTTCTTTTAATTTAATTATCTAGAGATTAAATTTATCAATTTAATCTTTGATCAAAATAGTCATTCTATTGGACCAATTTATGCTCACTTAACATACTTCTGATCTGGTATAACCATAATTTTATGTAACTATTAATTCATAACCTGGACTTTATCAAGTAATTTTTTTTAAAAAAAATATTGTTTAAACAAATTTTATAAAATTAATTGACTATCAAAATAACGCTTTATAAAAGAAAATTTTCTAAATGTTTTTCTTTTTAAATAGGTCACCATAAAAACCAAGGGGATCAACAAACTTCAATCCTTCATTTTCTTTAATACAAACATATTTTTAAAAACCAATGAGGCAATAAACTCAAATCAATTATTTAAAAGTAATTGGTAAATTAACAAATTGTATTTCTAGGGGTCTTCGCCCTAGTTGTATTTGAGATTTTTAAAATTTTATTATTTAAACTCATAAAAAAAATCCTATTATTTAAATAATCACACTTTAACAGACCAAAAACAAAATATAATTAAAATTATTATTTTTAACTAAAAATTTATTCTTCGTGAAGTGAATCCCAAACCCGATCGAGTTTTCAAACCTACAAATTGATACGTGATGCTCAAGAGACAAATTTTATTATCTCAAGCTGGTTTTATTTATGTCTTATTTAAATTAATTTATCCTTGAGTTTTACTATTTACATCTGATTTGATCGAATGTGAAAATTTGGTCTGTTCCGCATTGGAGGTTTCGGGACAAAAATTTGTGAGTTCATCACGTATCTTTCCGAAAGGTGATGATCAATCTCCTCCCAAAATTTGCAAAACAATCTCCACCTAAGTAACCTATAATGGATCAAATAAAAACATAGTGCATATTGTCACACCCAAAAATGCCACAGTATGGTGCCAAAACGAAATCAAAATTAAAAGTAAAAAGGATTCAAATAGGTAAAGTTCAAAAAAAATAGGGTTCGGGAGTTGCTATCAAAATTTATTTTTGAAAAGGCAAAACTTTGGAAAAGCCTTTTTTAGTTTAAAAAATAGTCTGCGAACCAAATTCGGATTCGGGAATCGATTGTGAGTAAGGAAAGTGTTAGGTACCCCACTACACCTATTCCTAAGAATGGTTACCCTAAGTCAGTTGTGCGAAATTAATATGGCTTCTATTCTATTTTAATTCTCCCTAACCAATCACATACAAAGAACAGAAGGAAAAATTTAAGGAAATAAAATTTAAGAGAAGAAAGAAAACTAAAAGCAAAAAAAAAAGGAATTCAAAGAATAAAATAAAGAAAAAGGGAATAAAATAAAAGAAATTAAGAAAATAAAATTAAAAAAATAAAATTAAGAGAAAATGTTTACTTACAAGGGTGGACTTGACCTAGGATGAGAGCCTAGGGCCTACGTACCCTTAGGAGGGATCAAAGTCCATGTAGTTCGAAAGAAAATTGTATTTGCTTTATGTGTTTTTTTTTTGTTTTTTGTTTTTTTATGTGTTTTAATATTTTTTATCTATGTTTTTTTATTTTTTTTATTTTTAATTAATTTTTCCCTCTTATTTTGTTAATTTGTTTTTTATTCTTGTCTTTTTCCTCTCTCTTTTTTTTTTTGTTTTTGTCTTGTTTTTTCTTTCTCCTTTTTTTTTTTTTTTGCA
The DNA here is from genome assembly GCA_032878935.1 of Erythrophleum fordii. Lineage (NCBI taxonomy): Eukaryota > Viridiplantae > Streptophyta > Magnoliopsida > Fabales > Fabaceae > Erythrophleum > Erythrophleum fordii. The sequence goes on from JAVQMF010000029.1 coordinate 8,604,406, forward strand.
AAAAGACAAAGGAAATAAAAATTAATTTTTCTTTTAACAAATAAAACGAATTTTGAAATTGATTGATGTGTTTTGATTTGTTAAAGGTAAATTTAATTTTGCTTTCCTTGCACTTTCAATTTTTTCTCTCTTTTTTCTTCATCATTTTATGTTTTTTTATTTTCTCTTTCTCTATCTCTTTTTATCATTGTTTTGTTTAATTTTTGTTTTGTTTTGTCATTATTTATTTTATTTTTGTTTTTACCTTTGTTTTATTTTATTTTTTGGGTTCTATTTTGTTCTTTTTGTTTTTGTTTTTGTTTTTATTTTTGTTGTGTTGTGTTTTTTGTGTTGTGTTTTTTTTTTGTTTTTTTTTCCTTTTGTTATTATTCTTTGTTTTCTATTTCTATTTCTTTTTTATTTTTCTTTTGGTTTTGTTATTGTTGTTTTTTTTTTTTTTTCTATTTGTTTTCTTTTCTGGCTAATTTTTATTTTTGTGCTCTATTTTTTTCTCTTTCTTTTTATTTTTAATTCTATTTATTTTTGTTTTGTTCGTATTTTATTTTTTTGTTTTATTTTTATCTCTTATCTCTTTTTTTTTAATTTTGTTTTTGCCTTTGTTTTTGTTTCGTCTTTGAATTTTATTTTGTTTTTGTATTTTTGTTTGTTTTCTTGTTTTAGTAAAAAGATAAAGAAAATGAAAATTACCTTTCCATTTTATAAATAAAACAAATTTAAAATTAGTTGATATATTTTGATTTAAGACAAGGTTAATTTTATTTCTTTACCTTTATTGTATTTTTTTAATTTTTTCTCTTTTTTTTTATCATTTTTTCTTGTTTTCAATTTTTTTTTCTTTTTTTTTCTTTTTTTTTAATGTTTTCTTTTGGTCTTGGCAAACTTTCGAGAAAAAGAAAAACTGAATTTTAAATTTGAAAACATTTTATTATTTAGAGAGAAAAAACCTTTCTTTGGTTTTGTTTGTTTGTTTTAAAAGATTTAAACTTAATTTCTAAATATAAATTTGATTTTCTTTCTCTTGTTTTTCTTAAAATTCTTTTGAAAACAAAATTACGCGTAGGCTGTCGAAACCCAAGACTCATTAAAATGCAAATTTAATACCTAATAGATACCAAAAAAGCTTATTACCTCACATGATCCTTAGGATTTTCCTATGTGCTCGAGGGGATATAAAATCCCACACGGCTATTCTAAAAGAGAAAAATAAAAATCAAATCAAAACAAAAATATTCACAAGCTTGCAACATTTGTTTTGGCGATGTGTGCTTGTGTCCAGCCAACAAAACAACATGTCTTAATACATTTCAAGTACAGGAAAACAAACTCAAACCAATTGACTTTGCTATGCTATCCAATCCGGTTTCATCTGCTGCAGCGCAACCATCTCTTTGATTTTTGCTCAATTCTTGGTAAGTCTCCTTAATCGTTTAACATCCTCAAGCAGGACTCATGCAAAAGAGATAAAAAGGACAGGGGGTTAAATTCTAACCAACCATTTACTTTCTAGGAATAATCAAATCAATGCGTCAATGTGCACGCACATATTAAACAGAAATGCCAGCATTCAAAAGAAATATCACCTCAAACTGCATAAGATTCTAATAAGGAACGAGACTAAAAACAATGGGGCAATAGGTACCAACTTTCAGCAATATGTTAATATCTCCATATATGAACAAGACCGAAATTGTCACAACCCACAGATTTAGTATGTTGGCACAAAAATAACAAATTCCCCTACCATAAATCGATTTGTATTAACCTCCTCTACTAAAATTCAGATAAATTTTCCCCAGTTATATCTTCGTATAATTTATAAAACTAAGAGTATCATTTCTGAATCACTTTAATACAAAACGTATAAGTTTTCCTTTTATGTGACTTTTGTAGAAATTTCGGCAGAGTCTCCTCTATAATTTAGACCTCCCAATATTTCTACAATCAGTCAACTCAACATACACCCGAAAATATCAAAATATAGACTTCTAGGGATTGGGGATGCCCTAGCTATGATTCAGTGGAGTCACATTCTACACTGTTCAGAATAAAATAAATTACGAGCATAAAACAAAATACACCCACATGAACAATTGTGGGCTCACCAAAAGAAATAAGACAGGAGATCTACAGCTAGTAGGTAGCTCAGGGTAGGCTAAGGTCTTCACTGCTTTCTGAAAAAAAATAAATTAAGAAAGAGTGAGTTTAATACTCAGTGAATAAGCGATGCCAACCCTTAAAAATAGGGACAAGACCCGTAAAAACTATATATATATATATATATATATATATTCATCATGCATAAAACAAGCCTCCTACACATCGTTTCTTAAAATGCATCAGAAGTATCTAAGTAGAACCAAATTGAAACGGACGCAAAGCACACAACTCGCGGGGAGAATAACCACAGACGCAAAGCACTTTGCTTGCGAAATAAAATGACTCCACATGTGGTAGCGACCCACATGGGACTAGCAAAACCCCTGCTAGCTGAGGTCCAGATCATGGTGCACCAAGGCTAACAACTACTGCTGTTAGCTACAGAGTTCTGAACAGATAACTTCTACTTCTTAAAATAATACTTTTCTCAATTTAGCATTTCAGACAAAGTACCATTCATATCAGTTCAATATCTAAATTTTCAGATAACTCAATAGTCGTAATTTTTGCAAAAATCTCACGTTCAAATTAATTTCGAATAACATGCATATAACAAAACATTTAAAGATGACTTTCTTTAAATAGGTTTCCAAATGTTAGAACACTGCAAGAAAACTTAGTAATAAATAAGAAGTATGAGTTACTCATGGTCCGCATTACTTACTCACCTCCTAAGATGATACCGACATTCCCTGCCCACTCCTCAGCTATAACTCGATCTCTTGAGTACCCTACAATACCCGTTCACCAAATTTTAGAGTGTGAATAACCAAGAATTGTTTTATTAGCTTAACCTACCTAAACAAAATTCTAGGAAAAGCAAGGAACATTAATGTCTATTCTTCATCCCTTAGCATGGTATAGATATGTACAAATTTCAAGGGATTAAGCCCACCATTCACTCCTCCATTCCATGCCTTCCATATCCATACAACACACATATATAAAGATATAGGTTTATATATATATACGTCCATATATGGCGACAGATCATTTTAAAGACTTAAATTCATTCAAGAAAGGAAGCACAATCAAGAATTGACAAGTAAGAAGCACAATAGAATTTGATTTTTTTTTTATTTGGAAGTATATATAGAAAATGGGAGAAGTCACCGTATAGGAAAGTAGAATTACTTTGAAGCTTGAAGGGAATCAAATTTGCTCCAACCAACTCATCCTCTTACACCTTTTTCTTTTCTTTCTACGCACACTTTCCTCGGCTGGCACACACACAGAAACGCATCACAGAACAAGCAAAACAGGGGAGGGAACGCTGTGAAACTGGAACCAGAAATTGCAACACTTACGGCAGCAACTCCAGACTTGGAAGAGGATGTGTTTCTGGTGTTAAATCACTAACAAACAGCAGCGCACTTAGCCAAACTAGAAGACAATAGCAGCAGCAAAAAATGGAACCAGAAACAGCGAAAATGGCAACTAGCAGAGAGGAAAAGATGTAGTTCGGTTCCAGCGCCAATTTCTGCTCCTTTTTCTGACCGAAGAGATGGAAGTTCAGTGCTGCAGAAGTGTAAAAAGTAAAATGACATAAAGCCCAGCAAAAAGTGGATGAGAAAGGGGCATATCGGAAATTACAGAAGGAGGAAAAATTTTCTACGTGGCAGCATCAAATATGCCTTTGAAAAGTCAACTTCCATGTATATGTATATTGCATGCACGTCGGTTTTTACAGAAATTGTGCAAGAGCAACATACTAATTGGAAAAGCGACCCCAATTAATACAAGCATGAAATATAGCACAAGTAATCACATGAAGATCAAATTTAGTTCCATATAAAAGCCTCCCAATCCATTGCATGTACCAAGATATAATCAATTCAGAACCTGAGCCTATGTCTACAGCTATGTTGGGTTGCAGCAAAAGATTCGATAAAATAAATTAAAAGTAGCAAGCAAGAAACAGAGTTGGTGAAATGCAAGACCATGAACTAAATAAACCGGCCTGATTTCTCAAGAACCATTCAAAGCCTAAGCAATTAATAAACATAGCAGGACAGCTGTAATTCATTACTGGGAATTTAAACTGGGCAGTTTGATGCTAGAGATAGAATCCTGAACAAAACCATTAGCAGACTTGGATTGGAATTTTTGGCTAACAGTAGAACATAGCAAGCAAAGAGAATACATCAGAAACACAGGCCAAGTCTGCGTCAGAAATAGAGTTTCACATTCACATCAGAAATAGAGCTTCATAGCAATGAACATCAAACACAGCTATAAAGTAGAATATAGACTAACCAATGAACCATATTTATTTTAACCATTTTCATACTCATCGAATATGAAACTTAAAACCAATCTGCAGAAGATTATTTGAACCAGATGCATTTGATTCAGGCAAACACATACAGATCAAGGGTAACAGCACGAGTCTTTATCTAAATCGAGCCTTTGAATCAGATCCATTCTATATCACGCAACCCAAAGGAACTCAAATTTTAGTAGCCAACATAAACAAATCAGACCATATTCCAGACAAAAGAAGGTTCAGATTTCAGCACCCAGAGAAAAAAAAAAACAATAATAACAATGGCATCAGATCATCCCTGAACCTCAGCACCCACAAACAGCATACAGATGTGGCTCTATAGTTTTAGAATTGAAAACGAAAGGAGAATACTAAATACATACCTCCCCAGCTATTAGTCCAGCATTCGAAAGGCTAAATGGCCTTCTCTTCCCTTTGTCTCTGCCTCGCCCTTTTCGAATCACCCGCTGACCGATTGTTCTCACTTGGTCGCTTTGTCGCCGATTTGGCCAACATAACCGAGGGCTGAGACTTCGACTTCTTGGCCTTTGGAGTCTCTCAGTTTTCGATTTCTCCCAAGCTCTCCACTCTCTCTTCCCTCTCCTCTCTGCGTCTCTGCGTGTGCTCTTTCTCTGCCTCCCTCTCCCCCTCTGTTGCTTCTGGCCTCTCTCGTTCGCGCTCTTTTTTTCTCCGAAAAACCCTTAGCCTCTGTCTTGCCATCGACTCCTCTATCTCAGAAGCCCCCTTCTCTCGCATTCGTCGTCCACTCTCTATTCCCAAATCAAGAAAATCTCCTCCAAACCTCCTTTTTTTTTCTAATCTCCCATTTCTGCTACTCTCGCCTCTCTTCCTCTCCTTCGCTCCCACAACCAAATCCTCTCTCCCTCTCTGCTCCTCTCCTCCCATCTTCCCATCTCCTCCTTTTCCTCCCTGTGCTCAGAGTTGTTTTTTTTTTTTCCATTGTCTTTGCGTCTCCCTTTTGTGTGTCTGTCCCCTCCTGTTCGTGCCTCTCCCTCTGTCTGTTTTGTGTGTCCCCCTACCTTTTCAGAAGCGTCCCCCCCAAGGAAAAAGAAATGGGTAGGGTTTTTTGAAGAACTCCCGTTTGAGTGTGGGCTTGGGTTGGGCTGAAAAGGGATAACAGTATTTTTCTCTTTTTTTTTTTTATCATTGATCTTCTTCATTTTTTCTTGTTGGAAAATGTAGTTTTTGATTCTTTCATTTCATTTTTTTTATTTTCTTATTATTATTATTATTATTATTATTATTATTATTTGGTTGGTTCTCTTTTCATTTCATTATTATTATTTTATATTTTCTCTCCTCTTTTTTTTGGGGTTTGAGTGTGGGCTTAGGTTGTTGGGCTTTTGTTTCAGGTACAAAGAAGACACAAACAGGCTTTCGATTTGATTTTTGTTATTTTTGCTTTATTTTTTTTTAGTCTTTTTACTTTGATTTTTTGTTTTTGTTTTTATGTTCTAAGTAAGTGGATATCTAAGTTTGAGCCTATATCATCCTTCCATTTTTCCATCACTTTGTTGGGTTGAACATATGGGTCTAAAACTATTTGGGTTTATTTTTTAATTTTCTACTCTTCTTCTTTGTTTGTTTGTTTCTCTTTCTCCTTTTTTTTTTTTTTTTTTTGATTGTTTATTTATTCATTTTTTGCTTCTCTTTTCTTGGTTAACATCTTATTATTATTTTTGGATTTTGAATTTTTCTTTCTTTCTTTTTTAATTTTCTTCTCTTTTCTGTGATATTTTCGGTGTGATATTTTCTCTTTGGAACTGTGGCTTTTGATTTTTCATTATTTTTATTTTTGATTTTCTCATTTTTATTTCAAAATATAACTTCTGATTCTTTCATGATTTTTTTTTTATTCTCTTGATTTTGTTTTTTACTTTTTTTTTTAAATTTTTGTTAGTCTAATTTTATTATTATTTTAAAATATGCTTGAACAAAATACGATGTTCACACATATATAATCGGAACCTTGTTGCATCAGCAATTGCACCCTGGTGGATTATAAAATTGATAGCTTTTTCTGGCTGCATCTAAGAATATCCTGCGCTGATATTAGCGTGGAATTTATTCTCTCCCAACCCCATTTCTAAATCATATAATCATAAAACCAAATATAAATCAAGACCTTCTACTTTAGTTTGCGAGACCTCTCGTGGCTCATCCAAATTAGCACCGACCACCCATTAGTTTGAAGCTGCCCAGTGCTCCCCTGCCCTTGGGACAGTCGACGTCACTGCGTAGCCTGTTGGTGTCTGCCAACATTTGTCCAAGCTAAGTGAGATTGCGATAATAACTTGGTGCATAAATTAATGACATTAATTTATTGGGAAAGATCGATGATGATTAAAAAATGAGTTTGTTACAATAATACCACATACAACATAATTACAACGATGTTGGTACATGTACTATATAATTATTGATGCGTATATCAATTGAATTGATTTTTTTTTTCACGTCCATAAGTAGTTTATGATCTCTTTTTAACTTTGTGCACTTTAATAATTTCTAGAATACCAGGTGAACTTTAGAGAAGTCGGATCCTACCTGGTGTTAACTAATTATTGACACTAAGATCCATGAAAGTGCTTGGGAGTTGGGAGAAGAGGAGCAGTACGCACCCTTCTCATACATCGTACGTTGAACACCACGTATCTTTTGGGTTAATATTAGCAAAATGTATCAAACCCCCAAGACTCTGGAAGCATCAGTGACACCAGCGAAACCACTGAGAAGAGCAAAACCTCCATGAACATGTGAGAGTAGCCGCAGATGAAGACCCCAGATGGGAAACCTAATTATTAGCCTAGTTCAAAAGACTAAGCAATAATCAAGAAGGATCTCTAGTATTGCGGCAACCCAAGTCGTAATGGGATGTGCTTGAAATGGCGTGAAACCACCATTTTCTGTAGGATATCTCACTTGAAGGATAAAAGCAATAGTCGATGGTCACGTTTTGGTTTCCCGATTGAACATTAAAACCACGCCCTGTCATCCTTCTCAGATCATCAGCAATATGTAGAGAGGAAGTCAGAGAATCTACATGAGTAGGAACGTAGGATTGGATTAAGCATATATATATCCAATTAATTACTTAGCTATAGTTTGCTTTGGCATTTTTGATAATGGTGAATAAAATATTTTACATCGTAGAGTGAATCAATGGTTCAATTTACCCTCCTCTTAATTTGGTTATTCAAAGGTAAAGTGTTTCAATTAGTCCTTCAGGGATTTTCTCTCTTGTAATGATTCTTTTGTCACGCAAATTTTTACCAAGTGATATACAAGTCTTTGTATAGCTATAAAATTCGTGACCTAAATTTGCTTGGGTAACATTTTCCTCTAAGACAACATCATTTAGACAAGTTTAACCCAGAACGACTTCCTTTTTGCAAAGAAAAATTACATTTTTTTTCTAAAATCAAAAGATGTGTTGTATTATAACTTTTCCGTAACAAAAAGTAAACTATAATTATAGCTTTTTTTTAATCAAAGTATCCTTATATTTATTATTTATATAGTAAAATAAATATTAAATATATATTTGACTAATATCAAATAATTATTTTTAAATTAAAATAAATTAAACTTATGGCTTCCAAACAAAAAGTATATATAATATTGAAATAAAGTTTAAGGAAATATATTATTTAATAAGTTATATTTTTAATGAAAGTAATTAATATTATCATTAAGAGTATATTTTGTTAATTTTTCATTTTAAGATAAATTTATGTATGTTTTTACAATAAAAAAGAAGGAGGTATAATTTGAACAGTAAACTTATTTATTTATTACTGTGTTATATATATATATATATATATGTTATGTCAGATTTGTGGTGGTTAATGTTAACACGTCTTTGTCTTTTGTGCATGCCAATTTGGGAGGCATGCTTAACCTACTCACCCTCATATTCATGGAAATAGATATTCTGAAGTGCGGCTGCCTTTGAAGTGGTGCAGTATCTCATATAGGTTTTTTTATTTTATTTTGCTTAATATACATTTTTTATTTTTATTTATAAAACCATGCTTTATTGTTTCTTACGTCAGGAAACTTTACAAAATGCTTACTTCAGAGGATCTGATCCCCATATTCATTTGCCATGTCTTGTATGTAAAATTATTTTCGACAAAAAAAAAACATATCGTATGAGATGTAATAAAAAATTTATGTTTAATATGACATGAAAATGAAAAAAAATTATCTTTTTCTTTTTTGATTGATTTGATGATGGGATGGAAAGTAATTGAGAGGAAATGACCAACCCTTAAGAAAAAAAAAGACAGTTAAGCTTATTGATCCTATTGTTTACGTCTGGAGAGGAGTAAACAAGCACGTTAGGGTTGTCTTCGTTCAGTTTACCCCTCCCCTTCCTCTACAGCTTCAAGGAGTTGATTCACCAAGGGGACCGTCATCCACTCAATTGGGCCGCTGGCGTCGAGCAATTGTCATTGAAAGTGGAGTCATTATTTGGCTTGGGGTTACGTTGGCTCGCATGTCAGGTGTCATTTTCGAAAGTGAGAGTAAGATTTCCATAGTGCTAGTTCCATAACTGTACAAATTACCATACCCACATGCTTCTCCTGCAAATATAACATAAAACCCCTCTTAATCCCATCGTCTAACTAATATTCATCGGCTGATGAAGCAGCACTGTGAAACCCTGATACATCTAATTATGTTCATTTGATAGCATAGTTTTAAATTGTGGTCCGCATCATGTGATGCGGTTGTAATATTACTGTTGTAATACCAACCATATCTGTATCAATTAGCCGAAATATCCGTAATTTTTTTTACACTATCCGCATTCGCAATCATAATATAACCGTAACCAAGGTTTTAAATTGCGGTTGCGATTGCGGTTGCGGCTGCGTTGCGATTGCGGGTGTTGCGGAAATTATAAAACGTGTTGCGGGTGTTGCGGATTATAGCGGATGCGGAGCGGACCGTATCCGCAATATTGCGGCCACATCATGTAATGCGATCCGCATTTTAAAACTATGACCGTAACCGCAATCGCAATTTAAAACTATACTTGGTAGTGGCGCCAAACTTACCCACGGTGCCTGACCACTTTGCCAAGAAGACGTAGTCAGCGGATGTTAATGAAGAGAAGCATTGTAGGAAAAGAAACACAAAAAAGTCCCATACTATGTTCTCTGTTGCATCTAAACTACATGCTCATTAATTAACTTTCCATTTCTTTGTAAATACTGCACTCTTGCAACCCTTGCTTCCAGACTCCAATCAAGCTATCCAAATCTCTATTGTTAGTTTACTTTGAGATGGAAAAGAAATAAAATGGACTATTGCTATTATTTGCAATCAGCTATTCTGTCTTTTGCGTGGGTTTCACGTATGTGCTATACTGATATTATTTTCTCTGTCTCTCTTCATCTTCTTCTTCTTTTTTTTTTAATCTAGCTTTTTTTTTTCCTTTTACTTTTATTACTTATCTTTTATTTATTAGAATAATATTTTGCTGCACTTACTGGGAGATTTAGATTTTGGAATTCATGTTAAGACAAGCTTCTTCACTATTGGATTCAAAATTTGACATTCACGAGGAGATAAAACATAAGAAAAATAACAAGCATAGATGGAATAGATGGAAAAGAGCACAGAAGAATAATTGAGAAAACACCCAAAAAAAAAAAACATTGTAGCTAAAACTAAAAATTCAAAGAAAAATGTACTAGAAAAAAGTAATAAATTATAAATATTTATATAATATAATAGTAATTAATTATATTATAATACGCATCATTTTGTAATATAGAAAAATAATTAATAGTACTTTTAGAAAAAATAAAAAAATTATAAAAATTAATTATAAAAATAACTAATAATAATTATATTTAAAAAATAATAAAACCAGTATTCGATATTAAAATTGAAATATTTTTTAAAATTTTTGCTTATAAAATATTTTTTATGTTAAAATGTAAAATTACATATATATATATATATATATATTGATTGAGTGCAATCGAAAAACCGTCAATCTAATGATTGATAGCCAATGATCGAAAAGTTCTAATTGATAGTTAGTTGGAACCTTTCCAACTGTTAGCTGGTTAGAAAGTTTGTTTTACAGTCAAAATTTTTGACTGTTCAGTCAGAAATTCTAACTTTTTATTTTTTAAAAATTTAATTTTATTATTTACTATTTATTTAAATTATTATTTTTAATATTAAATAGTATTACTATCTATTTTTTTTAACTTATCATTTATGAAATTTATTATTATTATTAACATAAACATGAGTAATTTTGTATTAATTTTTAACGATAATTAATTCCTATTAAATATATTTTTTTTCATATTACAATGTATTATTATATGTTAAATTAAATTAATTTTTTCATCATTAAAAAAATTTGTTTTATTTCACTTGAAAAAAGGTGAAACAATTGTCAATTGTTAGATTTTATCTTTTTATTTGCTTACTGTATTCTGAGTGGATAGCAGTAAGTAATTAAATTATTTTGCAACTAAATCTTAGTTGCCAAAAAACATTTACCAACCAATTTCTAATGAAATAAAACAATTACATTTTCAGTCAGAATTATTATTTTTTAGATTGAATTGTACTTTTACTAACTAATGTTTTATACGATAATGGATGATTTTGTTGCAGTGATACAAATCAAGACCTTTCGCAAGTGAGGAAGATGGTATAAACTCTATGATATGGGCATGGATGCTTGTACAATGCAGAGGGGCTAAAGGTTCATTTCAATGAATTGGCTGCTGAATCTCGCACGCCACAGAAAGTGCACATGATCACGAGTTTTCATTTCCTCTCACGAATCTGCCAACCAACGCATACGCCCTCAGAATGCGTTTCATTATCACTTTCCTAGCGCATCCCAAACAGGGCCATTTTGTTACCATCATGGCCCATTTCGCTTCTGTCGTGTACTAACGTGTCTGATGTGAAGTATGTGAAATTCGTTTAGATTGACCCATCTTGCTCTTTTCTTATACCTCATTGGGTGCAGGGGATTAATTTTTTATAAAATAAAAATAAAAAATAAAATAAAAATAAAAAAAATTTTGTACTTCATAAGTTTGTTTGATATAATAAAAAAAAAATATGAATATTTTTATTTTTTTATATTTGAAATGAAATAAAAGAGAGATTGAAAGATCAAAATATCTTTAATTATTTTTTATTATTAATAATTTATAAAATATAATAAAATAATTATTTTTTTAATTATTAATAATAATAAAATAAATTAATAATAATAAATATTTTAATTTTAAAAATTTAATTTTAATTATTTCTACTATCAAAAATTTAAATAAAAATATAAAAGTTTAATTAAACTATTTTCCATTTAAAACACTCTCCCATATTTAAAAGTTTTAACTTGTTCAAAAAAAAAGTCAACCTACATACCAAATATATTTTCTTTATTTTCCTATTTTCTTTTTCATTCTATAAATGTCGTCTCCTTCCTACCAAACGAGACCTTAGGTCAAGTTAATTATTTCATCAAGTTTGAAACTGTACCTAACCGAGTTTTGCTGTGAGAGATCGAGCTCTCTTTGGATGATTCTTAATAAAATATTTATATTTATTTTAATATAATATTTAATGTGATATTGGACAATAGAAAGGTCGAGCACTTCAATGTTCCACACATAGGGCATTTGTCACAGACGCGCCCTCATGCTTGTAGCTTTTCTTTTTTCTTTTTTTTTAAGAGACCATTTATCGCGTGAGACAACTCATTGAATTTAATCCAACAAAGCGATCATAAAATGATTGATTTGATGTAAAAATGATAATTTGTATATTGAAATTATATTAAAAAAAATTTAAAGAACATTGCTGTTGTCAAACAATACGCAAACTGCTACGCAACCCCCATGAGTTGGAGACGGCACAACTAACTTGTCTCTATCCACGTGGCATTCTACGTCTTTTTCATTGCCCCTTATGAAATGAAGCCCCTCGTCTTCTGTCCTATTTGATTAAAATTATTGACTTTGACCCCAAGACTAATCTTATTGACGAACATGCTCAGCATTCAACTTTTTTAGTCTTCTAATGGAAATTCAAGGGGATTCAGTCTTTGGATGAAAATGCATGCCTCTGGATGATTTTATCTAACTCATTTGGAATGCAAAAAATTAGATATAAAAATTTAAAAAATAATTTTATTAATAAAAAATGATGTTAATATTTTTATTTTTAATAATTAAATAATAATTATAAAAATAAAACAGGCATTATAATAAATTTTCCTTCTTCCTCTCTCTTTTCATCAAGCTATCAAATGGCGCCTAAGGGTTAATCGACCGCTGAACTTTCTGATCTGTTCCTTTTCTTACTTTTACACATATTGTTACTTATTTTAACCTCAATTTCTATTTATTTTACTTTTTTATTTTTTAAAATTTGTCAAGATTTTGTTAAGGCTGTTCTGTTAAAATTAACATCAATATATTTTTTAAAATATTTAAATTCTAAATGACTGATTGAAAAGTAAAGCATTGTGGACTCAGTTATTCATTTTAATATATGATTCGAGTGTCTTGAATAAATCACATAAATTAATAAAACTGTTTCAATATTATTTCAATTAGTCGAAATTAAATGAAATTTCTATGGATGAAATTAAAGCTAATTAAATTTTCCTTGGGAAAGAATTATGCATTAATTAATACGAAATCTGTTTTTTGGCCGAACAGAATCTTTATTATTTATACGGTTTCTTTCCTTTTCTTTCCTATCTCTCTTGCTATGAAATTATCCAGAGTAGTATGATCACAACTCACGCACAAGTCACGGTCTAAATACTTTCCAACCAAATTCCTATACCCTATTTTGATTAATTTTTTTAACAATCCTTTGTGCCTGCTAGCTGCCAATATCCTCTCTCTCTCTCTCTCTCTCTCTCTCTCTCTCTCTCTCTCTCTCTATATATATATATATATATATATTGAGAGAGAGACACACACACACACACTTATGCATATATAATAAGTATATAAGCGAGAGGAGTGATCTTAGTTGAGGAAAAAAAAAATTACAAGGTAAAGAATCTCTCTCAATTTAAGGGTTTGTATAATTTACTTTCCTCAACAACTTATGCGTTTGTGATGATTTTATGTTCTCGGAAACATCTGTTTTAGTAATGACATAATTAATTATTAGATATATAGAACAACATTTTATTAAATAATTACTTAGAATGTTAACTTATTTAATAAATAATAGTTTTTAAAATAATTAATTTATTTTTATGTGATTAATGAGTATGATTATAGTAATAAATTTATTAAATTAAAAATAATATTGTTCTATATTTAATAATATTTAATACTTAATTGTATCATAAGTAAACATATATTTCTGAGAACATAAAATCATCAGTTATGAGATAATTATAGACTCTTTAAATTTTTAGTTTTGTCCAGTATGATTCATCAATTAATTTTTTTGGGTCCAAAATCATAGCAGCATAGCACTATTTGATGTAAACTGAAAAAAGTCAAATCAACAAAAGAAAAATTGATTTGTCATCTCAAGTATTAGATAAAGACCTTTTTCTTTTGTCATTTTCTTTTCTTTGGAACAAAAGACCGTTGTTGTGAGGTCAAATGTATTTTTTGTTGACTTAATCTCCTTAAACCTATGTGGACAAGTAGTGTTAGGATTCGAAACATAAAATTTAATGAAAATGTTATGGTGCAAAACATTGAAAGTTTCAAAGGTTAGTTAGCTCGGAGTGAATTGCATAATCTCTTAAATTGAAATGTAAAAAAAAAAAAATCACAAATCAATGGATAAAATTAACGAAACTATTAAAATAAAAATCAAGAAAGATATTTATTATAATGTATTTTGTAATTTAAGAATAATTATTTTCTCCTACATCTCTCTTCTCATATAAAATCATTTTTCTCACTTGATATATCCTATTATATAATGAACCATGACAAGTTGACAATGTAAAACAATGTGCCATCATATGCCTACTAGGAAAAATTATTATTATTATTATTATTATTATTATTATTATTATTATTATTATTATTATTATTATTATTATTTTCTCTTATGGTGACAGTAAAATGTGTGGAAAAAGAAGAGGAAAAGAAGCAGATTGTCTTACAACAAACATAAACACGAGAATACAAAACAGAGTGGGATTCGAATTAATAACCTATAGAACCCCAAAAGCTTGGCAGAACCGATAGAACTCCACAAGGGATGAGGCCTGGTCTCCTTTAAGGTTTAATTAAACAGAACCTTTAAATAACACAAACATCAAACAGAACAAAATTAATTTAGCAAACTTAAAAAATATGACAACCATTTTCTTCTTCACTGTCTTTCATATGCTTTCAGTACTGCTTCTTTACTAGTACCCATCTTCAATGGTATTCTCATAGACGCAAAGTTCAATCTATCATCTTACGTTTCCCAGTAGTGCTGTCTTCATCTTCAATAGAAGGAGCAACCTAAAATTTGGTTTGGGACATATTGTTAACGTTAAAAACAACAGGACAAGCGATTGTTATTCAATTAATTAAACAAATAAAGCATGGACTTTTCGATGATCGATTATTCCTTTAAAATTGAATTTTGCTTCTAATCAGTTTTCTAAAGATCATATATATTTAATCTTTTTTCCCAGCCAAATAAATAGCTGTCTTGGAATGAACAGGACAGAGACGCAAAGACGGACATGACTAAATATCGATGTTACAGGATACAATTAAACTAGAAGGAAGTTGAAAGCCCACCTGGCCATCGGGAGGAGCATTGAGATCAATGAGAGGAAGCGAAAAGGTTGAGAACTTGTTGGCCGGCGAATTGTTTACTGATGCAGAATCAGTGCTATGAACCACTTCAAATTCAAATGGTCCCATTGCTTCCATCTTCTGCAGAATTTGAGATGGCTCTGTGATTATCTTCCAAACCTTGTAGGACTCGAAGGCTTCGAGTCCTAAATTAGGTTGGTTTGCCTTGCTTAGGAACTCTTGTTTTGCTTCCTCTGTCAATCCTAGTTCATCAAGGTATAGATAAACGAAGTTGTTCATAGGGGTAACAGTAACATTCCTATCCCTCCCAAAAGCCATAGCCATTATTGATTTTTTA
Organism: Erythrophleum fordii; assembly: GCA_032878935.1. NCBI lineage: Eukaryota > Viridiplantae > Streptophyta > Magnoliopsida > Fabales > Fabaceae > Erythrophleum > Erythrophleum fordii. Next base: position 8,619,983 of record JAVQMF010000029.1, read on the forward strand.
ATTATTTCCAAAATGTGAGTGATGAATAATGCATAAAATGCTTAATCCCATATTTTAGGATTCCATCATATATAAAGCTCAGGATGGGGAAGGCTTTTTCATATTTTATAATATTAGCGGAGCCGTCGAGGCTACATATGTATATATGTGTATATGTATATGTATACGTTATATGATGATAATGAAGCAAACAAGCAGTTTTTATTGCAAGTTTTTTATTTTTTTTTAAATTTATTTTAGGGTAAGGATATCATTACGGCCAATTTGCACATCAATTAAGATTTTCTGTTATCCAACTGAACTCGATTGTCTAATTGATAATGCAGTGAACTATACAGCTGATCAAGTCAGCCAATTAGATCATTTTATGCACTTGAGCTGAATTCAACTGTTAGCCAATTAAATCATTTTATGCGTTGGACCAATCGAAACCGTCGAATTGTACTCAGAACCAGTTATCCGAACAGGTTGAGCCAGCTTGCTTGCATATTTTAAAGAAATAAAAATTAAAAAAATGAAAAAAGAAAGAAAATTGGCTGGTAACTATTTGAGTAACTTCTTCTTCTCTTCTTGTTTTTATTTTGTTTGCAACGAGGCTAATTATTTCTTTGCCACAGTGCTTTAAACTTATGTGTTAAAAAAAATTGATGCAATTTAGCACATAATCACAACTAAAACAGTTTATATATAAGCAAAGGAAGCAACTTAACCCCGTAGTTCACTTTTTTTTTTTCTGTTTGGAAAATCTTATTAGGTTAAGGGAGCAACCATACTATTAACTAAATAACCATATTTTGAGCAAGAGTAAGTGAATTTGGACGTACTTATTTGGTATTTCAGCTAGACCAAAATCTTTTTATAATGAATAAAAACTTTTCTCTTGGTCAAAGAAATAGAGCAGGGGATAGCAAGCGGATTCTTCATGCCAGGCACATTGGGATGACCGCAATATTAAAATGCTACTTCATTACGTGAAGGAAAAGGATCTTTGGAGGATTTCTGTTGCTACAGTACTGTCGGTCTTGTTTTTTCTATGGAGGTTGATGTGATGGGATCAATTATATTATGATTGAGTAAAGTACAGAAAACAGTAAAGGTTACTAATCATCATCAACTTGCTTTAGGCTGCAACACAGCCATATGCAGAATCCAGAAATTTTGAGGGCCTCCTCAGGTCGCTGTAGATTAATTAGCTTCAATTTGTCCCAGAGGTTTAGTTCAAATGATGCCTTTCTTTAATGTGTTATAGATAAACATTTTGATACACTAAGTTTGATTTCATTCTTTTTTTTATTAAAAAATATTGTCCTTCTTTTATTTTTTATTTAAAAATACTAGCTTTACTCTTGGGGGGGAATTTTCCAAGAAAGAAATTGGGGCCTCATTTGTTTCTTTGCAATAGGGTGGATTAAAAATATGTTTTTCTATCATCTTGAGAAAGGAAATATTCCTTTATTAGCATCACTATAAAAGACATTTTAAATCAATTTTAAAAAATTATAATTTTCTAAAACCACAAAAAAGTGATAGAAAAGTTTCAATAATTTTTTGATGACTAATAGTAACTAAATATAGTTAATGAAAAATATTGACGTGGAAAAAATAATCCTATGTAACAATGCCACCCAAAGAATTTCATCATCGTCACCTTATCATCATCATCTTCTCCTTTTCCCTTTTTTTTTCTATCCGCAAAATTGAAAATATGAATCATTACAAGAAAATAGCAAAATTTTCACAAAATTTTATCACCATCGTCACCTTATCATTCTCGACAGTTAGCAACATCGGAACGTCGGTCTTCGTCCTTTTTAGCAAATCACTATCTCGATCTAGTAGTTGGTAGGCTTACTTGATTAATTCATGTCCTCTTCCTCCAGTGGAGGTGTTGTTCAATTTCTTCAATTCATGCTAGATCTTATATCAGTCGATAAATATGGCAAATCTCTACAAATGGCGTTAATGATGAACTAGTATCGATTTAGTTGGTTCTCCTGGTAGTTTGGTCGATGTTCCAATAGTTGAATCCTGCGTAAATCCTGCAAAATAAAAAATAGTCAAAACCATAAAACAGTCTGAAGTCCCGTCGTAAACTCTGATCGCTTTAGGAACATCGACCAAACTTTAAATTACTTTAAAAGTACATTTATAAGGAGGCTCTTTCAATGTAAATGAATATCTTTAATCAATTAAGTTGATCCCAACTCAATAGTAAAATTGAACCAAATTTATATTTATCATTTATCTTGGTAGTCAACAACCACTTAAATTTTCAAGAATGTCGCATTTGGGCTCTAACAAATACATCAAATATCTAAATCAAGAACAAAACCATCATGATTGTGCTCTGATTTTACTTTTTTAGCAAGGTGAATTAGAAATAAAAATAAGGATTTGACAAAAATATTAGATGACTGTAAAATATAGGGTCACTCATTTGCAAACAGTTCAACTCAACATTTAACGTGTCAGATATATTTGTAAAATCTTATTGTGAAATGATGGTTGAAAGATTAACCCATATATATTTGGATTGACTCATTGATATATTTTAAGAGTTAAATTGTGAATGTAGTCTTCGATATTAATATAATTTATGTTATTTTAAAAGAATGTTAAGAGATAAAAATTAATATTGTCATTCCCAAAGTACGTACCGCACCCCTCTGCTTGCTTATAGTTGCGTCATAAACATGCAAACAGCGACGTACCACAAGAGTTGGCGCAGGCACGAGAGAGCGACAACAATGTTTGGAGCCACTCGGTCTCCAATTGTCGTTATCGACGTTCCTCTTCAGCATTGCTCAACTCCACGTGTCGTTTTATGTTTTTTTTAGAAAGAAAGAATAAAATATATATATATATATATAATTTTTTAAAACTTTATACCTTTTAAAATGAACTTTTTAAATTTAAGATTATGTCCAATAACTTTTAGGGGACAGTGAATTCGTTATTTTACTAATATAAATATAATTTTTAAAAAAGCTAGCTATTTACACATAATTTAAATTTGAAGGAGGTATTTGTACCCAAAAAAAAATTTGGGAGAGTTTATTAAGCTAACATGTCACTAGTCGATTAATAAATCAATATATTCATCAACAGTGTGTGTTATTTATATAAAAAATGAAATTTGGGGTGTTTATTTATAAGTTTTGAAAATCAAAAAATTATTGACAAATGATTCAAAATTCAATAAGATTATGTATATTTTAATTAAAAAAAAAAGAGATCAAGTCTGTAAAATATTATTTTTTTAATTTCGTATATAATAATACAATAATATTTTAACACAAAGTTTGAAACGATTCGACAACATAAAAATTTATGCTCTCTAGCAAAGCCCTTTTTGGGTTTTTCTACAGTAATATCATATTTATTAATGTATTTTATTTAATACATAACTTCCTTTGTTTTGTGAAAAATTAAAATTTTAAAAACTTTTTTTTAAAACAATAAGATCTTGATAATTTTTTTTATTGTTTGTTTCATTAAAAAACTATTGCATGAATTTTTTTAATTTGGATTAAATGAAAAAGAATGAATAGTAAATGATAGAGTTATGACGAGAATTGCTTGCGGCAATAGCTATGGTTAGCCAGCTTGATCATGGTACAGGGTTTAGAAATAGAAAATTAACCTAAATATAACGTGCTCTCAAAATTCTTTTTGGGTCAGGGCTTAGTCGACTAAATAGGAAAGTTCAAGTTCATAGTTGGGTCCAAAAGAGATTCATTTCAAACTTTTTATTTTGGTACAAGTTTGCCTCCAACAGAAATGTTTAGATTCAAGCGAAAACCTAAACTTAAATATTTTACATATAGTTTCGAAATTTGGAATTGGGCTTGCTCTCAAATTATATTTTAGCCTAATTAAGCTCGATCAGAACTATATGTTCTTTTATATAATCCTCTAAATTATAGTTGGATCTAAACAAAGAAGTTAATGTTAACCTCAAAACCCATCTCAATTTCAAATTTTTATTTGAGCCTATATAAAAGGATTTGGATATGAGCTCGAGTCCTAACTTGACTCACTTTTGAACTCAGACATAGCACATTATAAGTTTCAACAGCGATTTGGTCCATTACGGGTAACATTAATGGTGGTGGTCGGTTAATAACAATGAGTTAAAATATAAATGGAAATGCTTTCCACACTTCTTTTTTGAGAAAAATTTTCGTTGAAATATTGAATAAAAATTTAAATCATGTAAAATTTTTCTGAATTTTTTTATGCCAAAACAAATACAAAGAAAAAAAATTTTCTGGTGAGAATCCTACCAAACAAACGAAACTCACTGTCAACCCATCAAATCCTTAAAGATTTTGATAAATTCTTCCATCTTTAACGAAACGCAGTTGATTTAATGAAAGCGGAATAATCGTAGCACACATATACTGAACCCCTTGAGGATGAGACCTGGTCGCCTTTGAATTATAAACAGAACAAATTTATCGTCTTTAACAAACACAGAGAAAACAAAATTAATAGATATAGAAAAACTAAGATTAATATATAACAAAGCAAGAGACCATGTAGGGCAGCTAGCCACCATTTTCTTCTTCACTTTCTTCCCTTCATAGAAGCAAATTAAAGTGCAGCGATCTTCATTTCTTGACCTTATCAGGAGGGTCACTCTCACTCTCCTCATCTATCATAATATTCTTGCTTTTCCCTGTACCTGTAATGCTGTCTTCAACTTCAACGGCACTAACCTAAAATTTGGTTTGATTCATATTGTTAGCGTTACATACAACAGCAGAAATTACTGTATAATCGAATATTTAAGCGAGTGCATAAAACATAGGCATCGATGAAAATTTTAACGGACACAAGACGGGACATAAATATGTCCAACACGAGAAAGCGTGGAGATGACAAGGACATTGATATTGTGACATGACAAAATCTAAAGTGTTAATGTTAAGTGTCAGTGACATGGAAAAATCTAGAAGGAACATGAAACCGCCCGCATAATCTGATGGTTTGCAATTAAAAATATGATGCCAAGGTTTAAATTGGAGGATGAATTGCCACGGTTTACAATGGAATAGAAAATCTGAAGAATGGAATGGTATTTGGAAATAAAAACAAAAAGGAAGGGAGACGAAGAAATGGAATGTAGATATATTGAAGTGGCTTCTTATTACACAATTGCTTGCTGTAGGCTACAATACATTTCATTCATTGCTATATATATATATATATATATATATATATATATATATATATATATATATATATAAGTAGGAATAGTCGGTTCATGCTATTTTTTTAAAATCATTTTTGAGTTTTTTTTTTTTCATATTATCATATCAGCCCACTTGCCCTGCTACAGCTTGCATTTGTGTGTGTGCTGCCACCCTATGTTCTTCATTTTCAGCTTTAGATAAGTTTATTGCAACACACCTTCCCTTGCTTCAAGCCACCGCCCTTACTGACACATGCCTTCATAAATTTTAGGAATTTTTTAGATCTCCCTCATAATCTTAAAAAATTCGTAATTCCAAGTATTTCTCTAAATTTGATAAATTTTTTAACTATAATTGGCTTTGTATAAATATCTGAGTTAGTCTTCAACCTTGCAAAATTCTAACTTGGTTTCTTCTCGTTCCACGAGCTCTCAAATGAAGTGATGTCGAATTTCAATATGTTTGGTGCAATTGTAAAAAATAAGATTCTTTGTCATAGTAATGGTGAATATGTTGTCATAATAGATTTTTGTTGGCGTGTTGGTACTTTGATATAAATTTTCTAATATATTCGTAAGCCAAACTACTTCACATGTTGCACTTGTTACTACCATATATTCTACTTCTGTTGATAAAAGCGCGATTGTCTTCTGCTTCTTTAATGCCCATAAAATTACTTTGGAATCAAGAAGAAAAATATATCCACTTGTGCTCTTTCGGTCATCGACATAACCTGCCCGGTCACTATCTATGTAGCCGATTAAGTTGCAATCATCTTCTACTTCATATAGGATGCCAAAACTCTTCATGCCTTTTGCATAACTCAGGATTCGTTTTGCAACGGTGAGATGTGACTTGTTGGGCTCACTCATGATTTGTTTATATTTTACTTTTTCTATTGATTCTGGTTTTCCATGATTTGTACAAGAAATAATTAAGGAGAAATGAGTCAACATCCATAATTTTATCTTATTTCTAAGTTTATTTTCTGCGATTTCAATCCATGAAGAAGGAACACCCAAATTTTCACCCCAATTTCCTCTACTTCAATCCATTTTAAGTTGCTTTTCTTCCATTTTTCTTTAGAATCTCTGTCCATGAACAAGGAATCCATTACTAATGCTCTAGATTTTAGTTCACAATTTCAGTCGAAACCTTGCTCTTTTTCACCTCCATATAGTCAATTCCTCAATTGAGAAGAAAGCACAAAAGAAGGAGAAGAAGAGGATGGTAAAAGCCCCCTTTCTTAGCATATCTAATTTCATCCCTCTTAATTTTATTTGGGTTTTTATGGAAAGAAAACTCTGATGTAACATGAGCATGGCAATAGCTTAGGCATGATAGCATGTCCAGTGTTCTCAATTGCAATCTATGTTTCTTAATGCTTTTGGGTCCTTCCTAATTAAGTGGATTAATGTCACTAAATTTTTAGCGCATATCCTTCATATTTCTATATACATACATACATACATACATACATACATACATACATACATACATACATACATACATACATACATACATACATATATATATTGGTTCTAGATAACATAGGTGTCTATAGCTTTTTGCTTTTCTTCTATCATGGTAAGCATAAATGACATTTCATTTTCATCCTATATTTGCAATTTTTTTTAAGCATGCTTTCTTTTCATAGAAGAATTAATATATGATGAAATTATTTTGTAGCATTAACCTGAGTTAAATGATAAAATATAGGAATGATTTGCAAGAAAATGATAACAAGCTCTTACTTTACAAGCAAAAGATTCAACCATCTTATGTCCTTTAACATGAATGAAATTTTTATTAAGTTGCCTGACTTCGTCACTTCTTTATATCTTGCAATCTTCTTATAGGAAAGCTACTTCTAAAGTGAAGATAGCTTCTCTTATGAGTTTATGCAATAATGTTAATTTCTTGGTGTCAACAAGGACAGTTCCTATTGGCTATTTGGAAATTAGAGAGTTAGCTATGGAAACTCCTATATGGGAACTATGTAGGAAACAAGGCAAGAAGCAAATGTAGACGTGCAACAACTATCTCCTTTTGCTCAATATTCCTCTAACTACCCTTAAAAAGAAATATTTATTTTTTAATTACTATTCATTTATAAACTTTTTGTTCATTCTATTAACTAACTAAAGAAATTTGTTCATGGTTAATGCATGTTTGAGGTGCACATATATAATATTCCTACCAAAGCTAAAGAAGCCCCACTTTTCCCTTGCTCCAAAATCGTGTGAATGCTAGCTTTTCTTGCTTGATGATATGGCTTTTCATTCTTTGTCATTTTCATTGGTGGCCATTATCTTAAGTTTCATATGATTTAGATTTTTTTTTAGCATTTTTTAGGTTTTGTGGTTGTTTTTGGGCTATTATAGTATTTTAGTACTCATAATCTATCCTTATGGTTTTATCTCATTAATGCAATAACTTGAGGATATTAAGGATGGTGATGTATGTAACATCTTAATTTTTGTTTGGGACTTAGAGTGCTAAAAGTGTCCTTAAAGAGGACATAAGATTAAGTATTAAGCCTAGACCACAAAAAATTTTATGTGTGTCCGCAAGTGCACGGGTCGGATCAAGTAGTTCAGTGATAAGTAAAGTATCGTTCCCATGAAGAATGACTTAAATGCAATTAGGCAATGCACAACCTACTTTCATCCACATTAAGCAACCAATTAAGCAATTCTTGAACTTAGAACTAATTTTAAAATAAAACAATTTGAAGAAAACTTGGTTGGCAAAGAAATTTTAGGTAAAGTCCAAGGTTTTGAAATTACCTAGAGTCACAATTCCCTTTATGCTTACTAGAACTTAATTTCTTGTTTAATTGCAATTAATTTTCACCTTGTGGGTTAAGAGATTTAGAAGCTATAACCGTCCGTCGATGTAATTATAGCCCTACTCTCTCCTAAAATCTAAGTGTCCTTAGATTTAGGTTAGAGTGCATTAGATACTATAACCCTCTATAAACCAATTAAGGCAATTAGGTATATTTCTATCCCAATTACAAATTAGATAATTCTAAACTTAATTTATCCAACTCTTAAGTCCAATGAGAACTTTTTTTTCAAGGTAAATTCCAATTACCCAAATCAAATCCAAGAGGTGGCCAATCCCTAAGAAAGCATTAGGCAAGAGAAGGATACATAAGGCTCCAATCATCACAATCAACAAGAAAAATAAAGATTCAGTTTACATCAAGTTCATAGTGCTCTAGGTAAAGAAGAGTTTAGCTACTCATATCTAAATCTACAGTGAATCCCAATCAAATACATGGAGAAGATGAAGAGAAGCAGAGAAAGCAAACAAAGGAATGAGAGAAATGCAGAAAGTTGAGCTCCCCCTTGATTCTTCCTCTTCCTTCACCCCTCCAAACTTGAAGAGCCTCCAAAGACCACCTAAAAATGCCTCCTTGGACGTTCAGAACTCTTCTCTGCCGCAGAATCCCCCCAGCCCTAACTCACTCTCCTCCTTTTTTAGCTTGAAAACTAAAACTGTGCGTTTCAGGGCCGATCTCACTATGGCGAGGAGTGACTCTCGCTATGGCGAGGAGTGACTCTCGCTATAGTGAGAGCTCATATGTTCTCAGATTTCTGTTGCTTACACTACTTCCACGCTATAGCGAGTTGCTCTTTGGAATTTCTATGCGACGCGACTTCGCTATTGCGAAGTGTCCCCTTCGCTACGGCGAAAGTGCAATCTCACTACAGCGAACTTCGTTCTCACTGTGGCGAGAAGACTTGTTCAATCTGCCTCTTCACTTTTCAGCTTCCCTCTTTTATTTGCAACTCTTTCTACACTTTGTTACTTTTCCCTGAAATTGAAATCAATCATAAAATGAGGCTCAAACTGATAAAAATGTTACAATTGAAATACTTTCTTTATTTTGTTTGATTGACTACACTTTTAACCATATTAATAAAGAGAAAAGTACTTTGCCTCCTTAATTTAGTGTTAAATATATTCCTTTTGACTCCTAAATTAGGAGGTTATCAGGCCTAAAAGAGTAGGACATAAGATGGAATACAAGGAAATTAAATTAAAACTATTTGAAATTTTTCATAAAATTAAAGATTAAGAAAAACCAAAGAGATTTAAAAGTGAAAAAAATATAATAAAAATAAATAAATAATCACAAATGATCTTTAATATATATAGGTATATATATATATTTGCAACAAAAGATGAAAATTATATTTAAAGGCAAATTAGGTGATTGGTAAGTTAAAAAAAAAAAAGAAATAAATAATTAGAAAAATTTAGTTAAGTCTTTAATATTTCCATCATCTAAATATTAAATTTATACTCGACAGGACTTTCAATAAAAGAATAATAAATGAATAAAATAAATACAAATAAGATAGAAAATAAGAAAAGAAAAATTAATTTAAATTTTTATAAATTTATAAGTTTAAATTAACAAACAAGTTGTGAAACCCTACATCTTTTCTCCTCTAAATATTTCATTCCTCTCTGCCGTCAAATCTCACGCTCACAAGTAACTCTCTCTTTTTCTTCTCTCTCGCTCATCTTTTTTTGCCATTCCTGTATACTCCTCCTACCACTTCCTTTGTCAGAGAGGTGAGATGATATATTTATTATATACATATATTAGCTTTGATCCACGCTGACCATCTGAAACATGAAAGAAGATTTAAATTGTCCTTTCCTTTTTCTTTTTCCTATTCAAACTTATTGCTGTACATTTCCTTAGAATAGAGGGATTGATCCAAATTTGTCTTATTCAAATTGGTTAAATCTGCATGTTTTCTTTTGGTCATTCTCATTACTTTATATATATATATATATATATTAGCTTTGAGTATATGACTATATATACATAAATATAAATAAATAAATAAATTATGTTTATATATGTTTGAATATAAATATATATATAATGAATTTATGTTAGGAAGAATTAGCATTTATGAATTTGAAAAATTTTATAAAGTAAAATTCAACATGTAATAAACTGTTCTAATTAATTAATTAATTTGCATGAAAAAAAAATTATTATGGGTTTAAAAGAGGATTTTTTTTTTTTGGAGTTTTCTGGGGTAACTTTAAGGCTTTAGAGTAACTTTAAGGTGATTTTATAATACTAAATTATATATTAATATTTATATATGTGATTTCTGTAGACTCTCACTGAGAGATCTTATTACTTGAATTTGTTGGGACTACCTATGAGCTAAAGGAGAATAGGTAACTTGGGGTTTTTCCATGTGTGTGTGCAAACTGGCTTGTTGTTGTAATTTAATTAAATAAATAAGTTTATTTTATTATGAAACAGTAAAAGTAAATTGTTGCGAAATTAATGGAATTAATAGAATCTTGTTAAGTATGCTTGTAGCTATAATAAAATTTTGATGTAGTGTTTCCTTTTCAAGCATGCTTCTGAGTTTGATTTATTGATATGAAATTCTAGAGTATTTAATCTTTCAAGCAAGCTTGTATGATTTCTAGATAAACATGACATGCATTAATGATGGGTTAAGGAGATGTTGGTGATATACATATGATATAGTTGTAAACTGCAAACAAGAAATGCATTAGAATAAAAGCAATCCGAGCAGTGTGCAAGGACACTGTCCTTGAGAGTTATTCCGCCACAAGATGGATTCATCTGCAGAGTCGCAGGCAAGCAGAAAGGGAAATTCAGAGATGAAGAGAAATGTCAAAGTGGAAGAGGAGAGAACAGCTCGAATATGTCCGTAGCTGTGGTGCATTGAATATGGTGTTCGACCTTGGTATTTATAGGCACAAGTGTAGCGAGACATTGGACCACGTTTAATGATGTTAATGAGGATGTTTCTGAACATTAGGTGGTTTCCAACATGAGGATTAACGAAAATTAAACCAGATAATCAAAGCCGAAAACGAATTAGAAATGACCAGAAAATAGATGACCAACATCTAGAAACATTTATATCATGAATCCCATAACTGAAACCTTAAAATCATGGATATTCTGGAAGGCTATTTGAAAATATTTTTATTATTATTATTTTCAAAAAATAATTCCTGGCAACGGTAAAAAAGTCTCCAACACGCGCGAGCCCATTCTCCTCCTAGGCCCATTTTGCTCTTCCATGATCACATGTTAATATTTATACTCTTGGACCTTCATTTTTTTGAGCAATATGGGACTCCTCTTTTTCTCTTCCCCTTTAGACACACACACACACATATATTCTCCAACAATCCCCCACATGTGTGTCAAAAGATCACTTTTCTCTGAATTATAAACAGGAGTATAAACATTTTGAGTATGGTGTCTTATAGACTACGAACCATACCTAGATCAATAAAGCTTAGTACACAAAGTTGTCAATGAAACTTATAGCTTCTATGAACTAACAATTCTTGTTGTATAGTAGCGACCTTAAGAATCAGCTTATACTCCTACAATTTTTGCTGTTATTGTAGTTTGGCGCTTTAAACTACGGTCGTGCACGTGCTTGGTTTTAATGAATGCTTTAAAGATTTTTGCCATGATCTCATAGGAGCGGCCCCACTTCACATTCATATAGGTGATTTCATCAAGTGTGACTGCAATGAACACACTATCCATAAGAAATATGAAATCATTAAAAGCTTTTGCTCAACCTCGCCAATAATGCATCCTAACACTTTTTAATAAAGTGTTAGCAAAATTAATAAATGACTTGTTTTTACTCATATGAACTTCCTTCATTGGATTACCAATCACAGAGATTGGGTTACCATTACTGTTAATTTTTAAACTGGCTTAAGTCTCATTCTCTTTGATGTTTCTAAAATTTGTTTCTTCCTTAAAGGTTTGGTTAGGGGATCTGCCAGATTTAATTCTGACCTTACAAAATCGATCGATATAACTCTATTTTTCAACAGCTATCTTATAATATTATGTCTCAAACGTATGTGTCTACTTTTGCAATTATAGGTCTTATTTTTAGTAACGGCTATTGCCGATTGATTATTATAATGTAATGACATTGATGGTGTTAGTTTTTCACCTAATGGAATATTTGCCAAAATGTTTTTCAACCATTCAGCCTCATTACTAACAAGCTCTAGAGCAATGAACTTTGAATCCATAGTGGATCATGCTATAATATTTTGTTGAGCTGATTTCCAGGTTACTGCACCACCACCAAGAATGAATACATAGCCACTAGTGGATTTAGTTTCTTTTGAATCTCATATCCAGATAGTATCACTATATCCTTTTAATACAGCGGAAAATCCATTATAACATATACTATAATTCATAGTACCTTTTACATAACTCATTAATCTGTCTAAAGCTAACTAATGTCCATTACTTGGATAGTAAGTAGCGGTGTTCATTGGGCCAATACGCTTTAAGGGCCCACCCTAGCCCGGTCTAATCGAGCCGGGCTGGGTCAGGCCAAAAATATAAATAGGCACAATTTTAAACAAAATTATATTAAGTTGGGCTGAGCCACGAGCGAAGCATATTCTGCCCAACCTACCCTAATAGTTATCTTTTTCTTTTAATGATTAACATTTTACCATCTTATATATATATATATATATATATATATAATTCTTATTTCATTTGATTTTCTCTACATATTGCAATTTTTATTACCTACTCAAACCTTCCCTACTTTTTAATTATTTTCATCATTAATGTGTATGCTTACTGGTATTTCTTTTGTTAAATAAAGAAAATACACATATTTACTTAAGGTTAATTATGCTAGTATAGCTTATATTTTGTTTAATAATACTAAACTATTTTTTTATTATTGATAAAAATATAAGAGTTCTAAATATTTATTATTTTGAAATATATATATATGAGTCTGTAAAAAAATATTTTTATATTACAAGTATTAATTCATTAAAAAAAAAGCCTAGACCACCATAACCCACCCTAAACCACCCTAGAATCGTGCTTGTTTAGGTTGGGTCGGGCCATGGGCATAAAAATAAGCTCGATATCTTAATTGGGCAAAACATTGGCCGACTAGATGTGCGGCGTGGCCTTGCCCATGTACAGCTTTAACAGTAAGTATATCTACTCAATCTACACACATCATATGCTATATCAGGTTTTGAGTGTAATTCATTAAATGCAACACACCTCTAATAATCTATGCATATGTGGATTGAGCTACCAGATCACCCTTATTTTTGACTAATTAGGTGCTAGCATCATAAGGAGTGCTCACAGGTATTTTTTTCAAAGAATTCAAATTTTTTAAGAATTTTTTCAATATAATGTTCTTAAGATAGTAAAATGTCATTTTCACTCCTTATAATCTTAACACATAATATCACCTTTGCTTCACCCATATCCTTCATATCAAATTTTGAAGAAAGAAACCTTTTAGTTTCTATCACAACATTCATGCTTGTACCAAAAATAAGTATATTATCAACATATAAACAGATAATCACACAACCATCATTTACAATTTTTGTATAAACACATCTTTCTACTTCAACAGTGAAAAACCCATCACTTGTTAAGACTTGATCAAGTTTTTCATGCCATTATTTAGGTGCTTGTTTCAATCCATATAATGATTTAACAAGTTACAAATTGTTTTTTCTTGTCTAGGAGCAACACATCCTTCAGGTTGTACCATATAAATTTCCTCTTCTAAATCACCATTTAAAAAAGCAGTTCTAACATCTATTTTATGAATAAAAAGCTTGTAAAGTGAAGCTAAAGCAATCAAAATTCTAATAGAGGAAATTTTTGTTACCGAAAAAAAAGTATCAAAATAATTAATATTTTATTTTTGAGTAAATCATTTAGCTATTAGCCTTGCTTTATATTTATTAATGGATCCATTAGGATTATATTTCTTTTTAAAAACCCATTTGTAACCAATAGGTCTTACTCTTGGAGGCAAGTCTGCCAAAACCCAAGTTTTGTTTTGATTTAGTGAATCTATTTTAGCTTTAATTGCTTCTTTCCAAAAATAAGTATCAGAAGATAAAACTGCTTCAAAAAAATTTGATGGCTCATCTTGTAACATATAAGTATAAAAATCATTTTCAAAAGAAGTTTCTTGTCTTTGTCTTTTGCTTCTCCTTAAATTTTCAACAAAATTTTCACTTTCATTTACTTTAGATGAAGAAGAAATTTTTTTTGCAATTTTAGAAGTATATTGAACTTTCAAAGGAAAAATATATTCAAAAAATTCTACATCTTTGGTTTCAATAATAGTGTTATGATCAAGAACATCACTTTTCAGAACTAGAAATCTATATGATGCACTATGTTCAGCATATCCAATAAACATGCAATCAAAAGTTTTAGAACCAATTTTCCTCTTTTTAGGATCAGGTAATAAAACTTTTGCAAGACACTCCCACATTCTCAAATATTTTAAATTGGGTGTATATCCTTTCCACAATTCATAAGGTGTTTTATTTATTTTCTTATAAGGTATTTTATTTTGTAAAAAACATGCTGATAACAAAGCTTCACCCCATAAATTATCTGGTCAGAACAACTTACAAGCATAGCATTCATCATTTCTTTTAAAGTTCTATTTTTCCTTTTTACTACACCATTTGATTCAAGTAAATATGGAGGGGTTGCTTCATGAATTATTCTTTCTTTTTCACAGAAATCATTAAATAAAATAAATTCTCTTCCTTTATCTGACCTGACCCTTTTAATCTTTTTATTTAATTGATTTTCTACCTCAACTTTATATAAAAGAAATTTATCAAAAATTTTATCTTTATTTCTTAGTAAATATACTTTAGTATATCTTGAAAAATCATCAATAAAAGTTACAAAATACTTTTTGTCACCTCTTATCATAGTTTGTTTCAAATCACCAAAATCAGTATGTATTAAGCTAAGTAATTCAGTTTTTCTTTATACATAAAAATGAGACTTTTTGGTTAACTTGGCTTCTGCACAAATTTCACATTTGTTTAGAAAATCATTTTTAATTTAAAAAATTAAACCAAGTTTTTGCATTTTCTTTAAATATGACTTACTAACATGTCCTAATCGAGCATGCTATATATCAAAAGTATCAATCATAAAGACAGGAAAATAAGCAAAAGATGATGCATTTTCATTCATATTAGCAATGTTAAGTACAAACAGCCCCTGAGTACAATAACCCTTCCCCACAAACACATTATTCTTTGTCATTACAATCTTGTCAGATTCAAATGACACCTTAACCCCAACTTTACTCAATAGAGATACAGAAATTAAATTGGCTCTAACATTAGGCACATGAAGAACATTATTGAGTGACAAAGTTTTTCCAGATGTGAGTTTCAGTTTAACCTTTCCTTTTCCTAGAACTTTTGCAGAAGGTAAACATGGTCTTCTCCTTCCTTGGTAGGACTATAGGAGGCAAATATCTCACGATTTACACAAATGTGCTTGGTAGCCCCAGAGTCTACCACCCATTTTTTTATATTGGACACTAAGAGAGATTGAGAAATGACCACTGCAATAATCTCATTTTCTTCATCTCCTTGAACCAGATTAGCTCTTAAACGATTGTCATTTCTAGCCCTCTTTCTGCATTGAGCAGCATGGTGGCCTAGTTTTCCACAAACAAAGCAACTTCTTTTCTTTTCGAACTTGGGGTTAAAACTTTTGAGCTTGTAGTTAGGTTTTGTTTTAGAATCATTACTCTTGCCGTGCTACTTTGTCTTTACTAGCTGTGATTTTAAAGCCATCTCTTTGCCTTTTGCAGCTTGCATCTCCTTCCCATTAGTGTCCTCAATTATGATGTGAGTGATTAGATCTGACAGTGATAGTTGTTTTTGTTTGTGTTTCAGCTGTTACTTGTAGTCTTTCCATGATTTTGGCAGCTTTTCAATTAGAACTCCAGCAATAATTCATCAGGTAGGTTGATTTTTTCAGTATGTAACTCCTTCAATAGCTTGTGGTACTCGTTAATTTGTAGCTTTATATCCTTGTCATTAGTCATCTCCCATCTATAGTAATTTCCAACCACGAACTTTTGCTTCTCAACATCCTCAGCAGTATATTTTTGCATTCAGCGACTCCCAAATTTTGGCTGCTTCCTTGTACACATAGTATACATCGAAGAGATCATTAGATAAGGTGTTAATAATGGTATTCCAGCATACCTTATTAGCATAATCCCAAGTAGTCCTTTGACTTTGGTCAGCATCTAATGAAGGTTTAGATTGAGTGAGTGTAGCAACAACTCCATGCATGTCAAGAATAGAATAGACACATTCTTGCCACTTTCTAAAATTTTTTCCATCAAACATTTTAATTTTTGAAATATCAGGTGATGGCCTAGATAGTGGCATCAAAGCAGTGCAAACAGAACAAAGGATGTAGCACCCATACTAGCACTGGCAGGGCCATCGGAAGCAGGAGCGTTGTTTTGTTATAACCCCATAACTCTCAAGATTGTAAACTGCAAACAAGAAATTCTTTAGAATAAAAGCAATCCAAGCCATGCACAAGGATACTGTCTTTGAGAGTTATTCTGCCACAAGACGGCACTCCTCAGGATTGAACAGATTCGTCTGCAGAGTCACAGGCAAGCAGAACAGCAAAAAAGGAAATTCAGAGATGAAGAGAAATGTCAAAGAGGAAGAGGAGGGAACAGCTTGAATGTGTCCGTAGCTATGGTGCATCGAATATGGTGTTCGACCTCGATATTTATAGGCACAAGTGCAGCGAGACATTGGACCACATTTAATGATGTTAATGAGGATACTTCTGAACATTGGGTGATTTCTGACATGAGGATTAATGAAAATTAAATCAGATAATCAAAGCTAAAAATGGATTAGTAATGACCAGAAACCGAATGACCAATGTCGATAAACATTTATATCATGAATCCCATAATCGAAATCTTAAAATCGTGGATATTCTAGAAGGCTATTTGAAGATATTTTTTTATTATTATTTTCAAAAAATAATTTCTGGCAACGGTGAAAAAGTTTCTAACACTGCATATATTTTCGTGCGCAGCGAGGAAATCGATGGATTTCAACTGAGCTCAATTGTGTTAGCCCAACTTTTTGTGTATGCGAGCCCATTCTCCTCCTAGGCCCATTTTGCTCTTCCACGATCACATATTAATATTTATACTCTTGGACCTTCATTTGTTTGAGCAATGTGGGACTCCTCTTTTTCTCTTCCCCTTTTGACACACACACACACACATATTCTCCAACAACATTGACCACAAGGTTTGCCTCCACTTCGCATACAGTGGTTGGCTTTTTATAGGGCCTCATTCCTCCATACTTACCTGGCCGACTTTGTCAAAGGGGAACGTGGGACAGTGACACCTCCTAGTTTAGTCCTTTAAAGGAGGGGAGCCATAGTCTGGGCTTGGGCTCTATACCTTTAGCTGGGTACATCTCAAGCACTTGAGGAGCTTTGGTCTGTCCAATGTGTCAGCCAAACCGTGGTTAAGCCTGTGGCTCCAGTTAGCGGTATAAGGTTGAACAAAGTAATAAGGGAGGTTGCATATATTGCATACTTATAGTTTGCATGTAACTATTATAAGATATACTATGTGGTCTTTTATGCTAATAACTGAGGATAATGTTGATGGAATTGTACGTATGCCTATAACTCGTCACTTGTGTGTGTGTTGTTAATTTGTTCATATGTGGTAAGATTTTAGGTTACTGAGACGTTAGTGCTCACCTCATCTTTATTTTTCCAGGTGAAGGATCAAATAGGAGGCAAGGGGAGGCACTGGAAGAGTGAGCTACTAGTTCTTGTACTCCCCGAGCACATGTTGGGTTTATTTATTTTTTGCCATGACCATAGGACCTTATTTATTTAAACGATTTAATGTCGGTAGACTTTTGAACTTTTGTATGGATTAAGTACTAAGTATTTGAATTAATTTGATTAGTTGCAAACTTTGAAAATTTATGGTTTATTTAATAAATAAGAAGGGTGGAGCCCTTGGACTATTTGTTTTATGTTGAGTAAGTGACTTTAGGTTATGTTGGGGTTGAGCCCTTAAACTGATAGAAATTGTTTAAAGAGGCAGAGCCTCCATAGTGTTATAAACTGTATAAGTACCTGAGTCTTTATAGTTGGGACCAAGTCCCGAGCCCATTATGTCATAAGTCAGGGGTTCTATCATTTTGTGATACTTTATTGCTAAGTATCTAGGTTAGTAACGTAGGTGTTACAATGTAGGACAAGAGGAGAAGGAGAGAGATATAGAATAAAAGAAAAGATGTAGAGAGAAAATAAAGAGAAAGAGAAGAAAGGAGGGAGAGAGACAATTGATAATATCAAATAATTTTATTAATAATTAATTAGAAGAAAATTTCTAACCCTAATTACTAAAAGCTTTATATATAGTCCAAAAGATAACTCTTGATAATTTAAAATAAAGATAATATTAAATTCTAATTTTAACAAAACATAATTAAAATATCAAATTCTAACAAGAAGATCATTATTAAAATTTAACAAAAAGATAACTAAGGATAACAAAATAACTCTTAAAACAAAGTAATTTGAATATTAGTTCTTAATCTTAATCCTAATAAAATATTATTGCTTATATTTATCTTTAATCCATAATTTACAAATAATTAATAACAGTTTTTCTATTCTTTTTCCATTCTCCATTATTCTTGCCTAGTTGGAGAAAACTTGACTTTGAGTTTTGAAATGCAGCATTAAAATAATCTATCTTAGAATCTTAAGTACAATGAACACCACTACTTTAAGATATGATAGTTAAGATAGTTTTGGATTCACTAATACATTTAGAATGACAAACTTGATCTGGTCAAGTAGTTCAACTAGGTAAAATGTGAATACAACATTCTACAATTTGTAGTAGAACTTCAAATTATTGGTCAAATTTGATTTCTTCATATTTCAAAGTTATTTCTAACTATTCTTCAAAGCCTATGATGTAATAATAATCATCACTAATGTTTGATGAGCAATCAAGGGGTTTCATAATGATAACATTGGACTTGGTTGAGATAGTGCCCTCTAATGTTTTGGACTTTTGAAGATATTCTTCTTCTGTCTTTAGTTTTTCTAAGTTTTTGTCAATAATTTTTGTATAAAGTTTATTAATAGTACTCCTAAGTTTATCAAAATGATAGTTCACATTTTTTTTCAAGTTGTTCAGACTAGTTTAAATAGTTTGGGTAGTTTACTCCATTGTAGACCTTAACATAACAATTTAGAAGGCAAAAACTAGTAGTATTATCCCCAATAATACTCTTAAATAATGAATTTTACAATCTTAGGTTGGAAAAGATGAAAAAAATGGCTTGAAAAATAAAGAAAAACAAAGCTTTTAGTGTCGGGCATATGTAACACATAAGGCACACATCCAAAGGACTTAACTGGCATGTGGCAGTGACTGTTGGTGATGAGCTTTAGTGATTTAACCAGATTTCTCCTTTCAATTTTGATGGTGTAGTCAATTACTTGTTATGATGGTTAGGGGTACAAGATCTAATGTAGGATAGTGGTGGATTTAGCTTCCAACAGTTTTAATTTTTAATTTTTTTGGTGATTAAAGCCAACAAAGGAAGTGGCTTGTAATTGTAACCTTGTTTGATACCAACACTAATATAGGATAAGAGGAGAAGGGTGGAGATATAAAATAAAATGGGAGATGTAAAGAGAAAATAAAGAGAAGGAGAAGAAAGGACAGAAAGAGACAGTTGGTAATACCAAATGATTTTATTAATAATCAATTAGAAGAAATTATCTAACCCTAATTACTAACTATTTTATATATAGTCTAAAAGATAACTTTTAATAATTTAAAATAGAGATAATATTAAATTCTAATTCCAATAAAAGATAATTAAAATATCAAATCTTAACAAAAATATTATTATTAAAATCTAACAAAAGGATAACTAAAGATAACAAAGTAACTACTAAAACAAAGTAATTTAAATATTAGTTCCTAATCTTAATAAAATGTTTTTTATATTTATCTTTAATTCATAATTTATAAATAATTAACAAT
This sequence comes from Erythrophleum fordii, assembly GCA_032878935.1. Lineage (NCBI taxonomy): Eukaryota > Viridiplantae > Streptophyta > Magnoliopsida > Fabales > Fabaceae > Erythrophleum > Erythrophleum fordii. The sequence continues at coordinate 8,640,168 of JAVQMF010000029.1, forward strand.
AGTTTTCTTATTTTTTTCCCATTACCCATTAGCTAAAAAGCTAAATTTCCTTTATGGCTACAGTGAAAGTGATATGTGGAGTTAGTAATTAGTAACAATAGTAAACACTTTAGCATTTCACTCTTCTATAAATAATAGTGAGTCATTGTAGCTAGATGGAAAATTTGATATATCTTTATCTTTTTTTATGTCTTTCTCTTCTTTCTCTCTTTATGTCTTTCTGTGGTGCATCTACACCATTTTGGTATTAGAGCTTCAAGCTCATTGCATAATGGCACTTGAGACTCACATGCAAGATCATCTTTCAGAGTTTGACTAATGCATGGATCAGATAACTCACGATGGGGTGGAATTGAAACAATCAGTGGCTCAAATTGAGAATCTTGTTATTGATTTGGCTATGAAGTTTATGCAATTTACTTCAAATAACAATGGTGATGATCATGCTGGAGCATTGAGTATGAATAAACATAGGATGATGAATGGATGTCCTCCCCCTCAATTCAGAATGTTCAACAATGCTTACTCCAACAATTACATGTTTTTGAGGAAGCATATAAGGTTCAAATTTTTGAAGTTTAACAGTGATGACTTTCGTAGATGGCAATATCACTTTAATCAATTTTTTTAGATTGATGATATGCTTGAAGCTCAACAAATCCATTTAGTGAGTGTTCATATGGAAGGTTGAGTTCTCTAGTGGCATCTCAGTTTTATAAAGCTGAAATAGTTGAATGAAGTGAGTTAGGATGAATATTTGAAAAACATAGAAACTCATTTTGATGATGTTGCAGATGTAGATGCTATGGTTGAAATTAAAAATTTATAGCAAGAAGATGCCATTGGTATTTATCAAGAAAGGTTTGAAGAACATTTGACAAAAGTTGACTTGCTAGAGCTTATAACCGTAAGCTGCTTCCTTGGCGGCCTTCGCTCTAACATTCAAATAGTAGTAAGGTTATTCAATCCTAGCAATTTGGCTAACACAATGTATATGGCTTATCTTCAAGAGAGATCTATTTAAGCCTTCCACAGTTACTCCTCAAACCTCACCAAATGACTTTCCTCTGGTTATTTTATGAGTCATAAAAGTCACAATACTGCGTGTGAACCTTTTCCTAAGAACTAAAGCTTGCATCAACCTACTATCTCTACGAACAAAATAGTTTCTAGTACTAGTTCTTCTATCACTAATAAGCAATTCAAATAGCTAAGCAAAAAGGGCGATGGATGAAAAAAGGCAACAAGGATTATGTTACTAGTGTCTTAACAAATACTCTTTTAACCATAAGTGTAAAAACTCTCAGTTGTTTATGATCATGGTACAAGACGAAGATGAAGAAAAATTCTTTGGTGCATGTGCTATAAAGGAAGAATTATGAGACATTTATTCCAAAGAACCTACCATTGCTACATCATTGAATGCTATTGAAAGCAAGGAAGGGTGTTCTACAATGAAGGTGCATAGGAGAATTAAGAAGCAATCTATCATCATGTTACTTATTATAGGGAGTTCTCATAATTTCTTAGATGTTTCACTATCTAAGAAATTAAAGCTCAAGGTTCAAGAAGTTACGAAGGTGCAAGTCATATTAGTTATATTAGTTAATGGTCAAAAGGTCACCATCTTGAGAAAATGTATGCAATTGAATTGGTCTATACAAGATCAACCCTTCATAGTTGATTTCTTGATTATGGATTTGGAAGGTGATGATATATTTTAGGTGTTGAATTACTTGGTACTTTACGGAGAATTGTGGTAGATTTAAAGGAGAAGTTCATGGAATTTAAGTTAGAGGGCATAGCTTATAAAATCAATGGCATTCATCACAATGCCAAAATGTGTGAGCATCATGAAATTATAGCAAAGGCTATTATAAGTGCTCAACAAGCAATTTATATTCAAATTACTCCTTCTTTCCATGAGAAAGAATTATTTCTTATAGAACCAATGGTCCAATTGCATGCTACTCAAAGGATGCAATTAGAGGTTGTTTTGAAGGAGTTTAAGGACCTTTTCTTAAGAACCAAGATCTCTCCCACTTTTGAGGTTCTTTGATAATCAAATTCACTTGAGGGCGGATCATCCTATCTAAGATCTATCACTATGGTCCTATTCAGAAAACTGAAATAGAAAAGAGATCAAGGATATGTTACATAATGGAGTGATACATCATCATAATAATGCCTTTGCATCACTAATGGTTTTGGTGAAGTAGGATAGATCTTGGTGGTTTTATGTTGATTATAAGAAACTTAATGAGCAAACCATAAAACATAGGTTTCTTATACTAGTCATTGAGGAGTTATTAGATGAATTATATAGTTCTACCTTCTGCTCAAAGCTAGATTTGAGGGCTAGATACCATCAAATCATAATGCAAGTAAAAGATGTTGTGAAGATGGCTTTCTGTACTCATAAAGGTCTTTGTGAATTTCTAGTTATGCCATTTGGGCTTACTAATAACTTGGCAGCTTTCCAAGGCCTCATGAACAGTGTTTTAAAAGCATTTCTTCAAAAATTCATCCAAGCTTTTTTTGATGATATTTTGGTCTATAGCAAAACTTAGGAGGATCATATGACCCATTTGAAGTTCACACTTCATATTATAAGAAAACATCAATTGCTGGCCAAGTGAAGCAAATGCGTGTTTGGTGCCATTAAGGTGGATTATCTTAGCCACATTATCCCGGTTAAAGGCTATAGGAAATTGAAGCTATCATGTCTTGGCCAACTCTCAATTCTATTAAAAAATTATACTTGGGCCTCATTGGATACTACTGTTACTTTGTATGAAATTATGGCATTATATATCAACCCTTAATTGATTTATTTTTTAAAAAAATGCAGCACTTACGTGGATTGAGGTTGCCAACTCTACTATTAAGATGCTTAAAGTTGTGATGACTAATCCTCCTATGCTTGCTTTACCAAACTTTAATGAAAAGTTTGTCATTGAGACAAATTCTTCTAATATTGGCATGGGGACTATGTGATCACAAAATGGACATCCTATAACTTTTGCTAGTAAGGCTTTATGTCCATTTAAGCAAAGTCTTTTTGCCTATGAGAAGGAATTGATGGCTTTGGTATTTGTTGTTAAACAGTGGCATTTACATGTGCAAGGGTAACCTTTCATCATTAGAACAGATCACTTGGCTTCAGAGTACATTTTAGAGCAAAAATCTATCACAATTAAATGTTATTAGGACTCAATTTCCTAATTTTGGTACTATAGCTTTGTCCTGATCCTTGAGGACAAGGATATTTTTTGGAGGGGGCTAAATGATACGTGGAGTTAGTAATTAATACTGATAGTATAGTTAACACTTTAGCATCTCATACTTTAGCATTTCACTCTTCTATAAATAACAGTGAGTCAATGGAGCTAGATAGAAAATCTAATACATGAATCTTTTGTTCTCTCTCTCTCTCTCTCTCTCTCTCTCTCTCTCTCTCTCTCTCTCTCTCTCTCTCTATTGCATCTGCACCAGAAAGTGAGGGATGCTAAATGAGTTTGGAAGGTATGTCAGTGAAATTTTTATCCTTGTCTACTCTACTATGATGCCAATTTAAAAACCATTATGCAAGGTTTCTTTTATTTTTAACATGATTCTAAGGATGTATTATTTTTAGTTCACTGCAATTGATTCCAAGTTGGCCACAACGAACAAGTTTAAAAATAAGATAAGGGGGTTTGATCACCTTTAGTGGAGATTAATGGCACATGAAGAACTTAAGACAATAAATTGAAATCATATGGAATGGGATCATGATCATAATCAACGTGGTTTCTAGATAATATCACAGCAAGATCAAGTTTTCTATGTTCTTCATTTTTTTAACAAATATTCGTGCCTGAGTATTTTATTTTCTAATGTTTTTTTTGTGGTTTTTTTTTTTAATTTCATAATCCTTTTGTCATTTTATTGTCTTAGCTAATCTTTTGCAAAATTTTATGCTTGTATTTACTTATTTTTAATACTGGCCAGGAAGATTGGGATCAATTAGTCTTTATAGGAAAAGTTATAGATATGACTAAGCAACTAAAGAAGATCTGCCATTAGTAGTCACAGCGTAGAGCATTCATGGCCAATGGTGATTAGTTAAATCTTAGTTTGGAATCTTGAAAGGCAGGAAAATCATTTTTAGTCTAATCATGATGCTAAACATTTAGAAATTCAAGCTAAGATCAATGAATTAGAGGAAAAAATAGTAAATGGATGTGATAGCAAGATCTTCTTAGATGGGCTACATCATTCTCTAAGTGAATTGCTTGAAAAACTTAATTCAACAAAAAAGGTAAAACATTTTTAGCAAATGGCTTATTCTTCTGCTCCCCTTTATTCTTATTTTTATGATGCTATGCTTAGTTAAATTAGTGACGATGAAATTAGCGACGGAAAAAATCCGTCAGTAATTCCGTCGCTAATTCGTTTAGAGACGGAATTATCCACATTTAGCAACGAAAAATTCCGTCTCTAATTTTTGTTTTTCTTGTAGTGCTTTAATCACTATAACTTGGGTGCTTTTGCTTTTTAATCGTAACTTGCTGCTAGGCTGAGGGCCATTGAAGAGGAAGATAAAGAAGCTAATGGGGTACTTAAATATGTATTTATTCTACATCTTCCTATCGCACATAGGAAATTCTGTCTCCAACACTGGATTTTCCATTAAGTACACTGTATTTGCTATTCTAATTTATTCATCAAAATAATTTAGGTTGAGTTCTTTAAAATCAAAAAATGATTCGAGAATGAATTTGGAATTATGTAGGGAGGGAGAGACATTGGCAGAATGTGTTGGTGTTTGTTGAAGTTAATAAGAGGGAGACAAAGGAGAGGATAGAACATGGAGTAGGTGAAAGTCCCCATTGAATACTACAATATATATGTCTTTTCTTAGAAGACGTGGTGTTGACATTTAAGATTAGGAATTAGGATGGATCTAAACATAATTTATTAAGATAGAGTTCACTGCCTCAAGGATAAAGGATAATTAGTTTCTTCTGGTATTCTTGATCTTAGTTACTCACTTTTCAATTTATTCGTAGTTGTTTACATGAAAATTGTCTATTCATTCCAAGGAAACCAAATCTAGATTCTACTTTTAGAATGCATCCATGCGACAATATCTTTAGGTACTGGACTCTTGATTTTATGTTGTGGGTAGATGCTGACTCTTAAGAAGGTGGGCCAGAAGGGAATTATTGCCTTGTGCGATCACATTTATGTATTTACCTCTTCTTAATGTATACATTTCATAAATATTCTTTGCCTTTCTTGCACTGTTTATTTTCATACTTTTATATATAGATTGGTACATTCTATACTTGCTGTAATGATGATAATATCAATGCTGATCACACTCTGATTTCGTATGCCGATTCTTGCATAAATAGTGATTCATTTTGTTACTATTTCATTATGAACAAAACTGATATATCACTACTAGAAAAAAGTCATTTAACAACGGAATAATCCGTTGCTAATGAGCAAATGATCGTTGCTAATCATGCATTAGCAACGGATAATGTTGTTGCTAAATCCTTAGCCAAATTAGGCCTTGCTAAATTTTAGCAATGCCCAAGTTATTCTGTTGCTAAATTAGAAACGAACAATGTCATTGCTGATTTTAAAGATGGGCGTTGCTAAATTTAGTCAAAATGAAACAAATATTTGACCTTTAGCAACAGCTGTATATTTGTTGCTAATTTTGAAAGGAACAACTTGTAGCTAAATTCGTTGCTAAATTCATCTTATAAAATATTTCATCTGTTGCTAAATTTGTTTCTAAATGAAAGTTAAAAACAAAATCTTTCTACCTTTGTTTCTAAATCTGTTGCAAAATGATGGTTAAAAATAAATAAATCCTTTCTATATACATTGCTAAAATCTATTGTAAATATTATATACTAATATATGTTTCAGTATAATAAATATCAATAAAAATTTAAAAACCCATTCAATAAGTAGAAATTCAAAATATAATATTAAAAATTTACAATACAACAGCTATAATGTCTTCCAAAAGTTTAGAACTCAGTCATAGAAATATTTATCTAATCCTACAAATTAACCAATGTGTGATGTAGACCTCGAATCTCCAAAAGATCTGGGTGGTGCACTTGGATTGATAGATTGGATGGCTGCTTGAATACTTACTTGCAACTCCTCATGAAAAGCTGTTCGCATATCTGCTAGTCTTTGCTCTACTACTCGATTAACAGCTTCCTCAAAGGAAGGAGTGTCAATTAAGTTTTGTGTAGAGGGTGTTGGGGCTGCTCCAGAAGATGTTGAACTATATGATGTTAGGCTAGCTCCATGTATAATAGTAGTGCCTTCTGAGCCAAGGCCATAAACTCTTCCTTTTGTTGGTCCTCCAGCTGCTTCAATCCAAGCGTTAGCAACTTGCTCTTTGGGAAGAGCAGATACCATTGACATAAAGGATTCTTCATTTCTATCAGCATCTTCTTCTTGCCCATCTATAGTTGTATCTCCTTCTCCATCAACTTGTATCTCATAATTGTCACCTTTATGCCCCTTGATGATATTTTTAAATTTAGCCTGATATAACATAAATTAATTATTAAATAAAGAAAATATTATCTATATTATAAATATTAAAATGTCATACTTACCCACACAGATTTTGATTTACGATCAACCCAATCATTCTTTACTGTCTTATGTGTCATTAAGAATAACTCAGAGGCAGTAGGTTCTACCCCTTTCTCCTTTACCTAAAACAAACAAACAAATAGTTAATTGAAATTGAGTAACTTAAATATAATAAGTATAAAATATAAAAATTTAACACTTACATATTTTCTTCTATATTCAGAAACTGGAATTGATCCTCCTGTATGTAAGGATGTACCTAACCCACCCTTATTTGACAACCTATTCTTAGAATTAGTGGTTGACTGGTTCTTAAACTCTTTACTTTGCCAATAAACCATCATTTCATCCCAATGATTCCGACTAATCCATTTAGGGATTACATCTTTCTCATAAAATTTCTGTTTAGCTTTGTTCATAGTACCACTCAACCGTATACTCCCTTTATGTTCAAAAAGTGTTCTAACAGCCATGTGGTCATCTTCATTCCAATAATACAATTTCTGTAAGTATTAAATGAAATAACACATTAATAAACAAAAATATTAAAGTACTATGACTAACATTATAAGTACCTTTTAATTTCTAAAGTGCATAATCAAAATCTATATAACCAATATAGATTAAGATCTTAAAAATATTTATGGCTAAATTTAGCCAAACAAAGTCACAACAATTTCTGGTCCTGTAATAGATTTTTCCGTACAAAGATTCAAAGTCATCCATATTACATCAAATAATGAATAAAAAAGTAAAAATATATTAATTTAACCATAAATATAAACTTAAAACATGATAAAACAACATTAATCTACTCCTCAATATATTAGCAAATTAACAAAACAAAGAAATCAAATAATGAAATGTAAAAGATCAATTACACTAAGCAATTTATACATAAATTACTATTTTGAAATAGTAAAATAATGAACATTATATATATATATATATATATATATATATAATGACACTAAAATTAAAGCAACATGTAAAAGGGCATAAGTTGCAAATGGATCACTCATATATGGCAATAAAATTTACGTACTTGAAATTCACCAAACCAACGATCCTTAATATGTGGTGGGACCTTTCCCCATGTAGCCCATGGACCGTTGAATGATCTTTTGAATATATTAACCAGTTGTCTCGAAGCACTAGAAGGATTAAAACTATAGGAAAAGAAAAAAAGAGAAACCAAAAGTTATTTGTGTTTCACACTAAAATGTGTTTAAAATATAAAAAAATGATTGACCTATCTCCTTCCACTTTCAACAAGATCCGATTATCAGGAATTCCATTTTGTGAGGTGAGATTAGGTTGTGATTCCCTAACGTCCCCTTGCTGTGATAAAGGATCTTGTGATGAACTTCCACGATGCATACGTCTAGCACCTCCTCCTCTTGGCATTTTTCTATAATAACAAACAAACAAAAGAGAAAGCCATGGAAGCATTCGTATGCTTTAATGATAATGAAAGTTCACAAAGATAAAGTGTCAACTGTCATACTTTATGTATTAAGTCCATTGAGAAAGCAAAGTACTAAATCCAAAAGCAAAATGTATCTTATATTTTAGCCATAAAGTAAAATAAAGTATAAGTCTATAAATGAAATAAAACATGAATATCCTTAAGAGAAAAGCTAAATAAAAATTTGCATGAAATACAATAAATGCAAGTTTCAATTATTCCTCCTCAATGTCCTCATCATCTTCAAAATTTTCATTTTCTTCAGTGTCCTCAGTTTGAGACTCAAAATCTGACTCTTCAGTATCCTCCCTTTCTATTTCATGATCTGCAATTACATGTTCTTCTTCTCCATCTCTAGCACTGAGACATTGAAGTTCATCATTCATCATTGGTTCAACTGGCATAGACATTTCAACTTCCTGGTAAGCCAAGTCTAGTGAATCAATAGTACTTCTAGCCTTTATTTTACATACAGCTCTCCAATCAGCTCTATCCTTTTTATTAACAGGGTATTCTGCAAAGTATACTTGTTCAGATTGAGAGGCTAGGATGAAAGGTTCATACTTTTTAAACTTCTTTTTACAGTTAATATCCACTAGACCATATTGATTATGTACTCTCCATCCTCGATTAATAGTAGGATCAAACCAATCACACTTAAACAACACAACTTTTGTTTTCTTGTGGGTTGGATTAGGATACTCTAATTCTATGATGTCTATTAAAATTCCATAATAGTCACTTTCGAGCTCAGCATAATTTGTTCCTTTAATGCAGACACCGCTATTCATTGTTGATTTGTTTGCACCATATGCTTCTGTGTGGAACTTGTAGCCATTTACATTGTATTGAGGCCACGTGTGAACATCTCTAAAAGGACCACAAGCTAAATCTTTTACTCGATTATCAATAATTTCATTGGAACCATCAAAAACCTATTAAAATAACATACAAGTCAGTTGATTCAAGTATGACATTGATAATATAATCATAAAAGTTTACAAGTTAAATGAGACATTACATATGATTTTAGCCAAGCTGCAAACTCATTGTTTATTTGACCCTCTATGTCTTCTGCTGATAAGTGGGGTAATCTTGCTCTTAATTCACCTTCAAAAATACTATAATATTTAAATTATAGTTAGCTATTTATTCCATGTATTATTTTATAAGAAATTAATAAATTGAACTTACTTTACAAACGGTTCAATCTCTTCACAATTCAATAAAACATATATTGTGGCGGCATTAAATTCCTCATCAGTTAAGTACCGTATACGCTCCAACCCAGAAGGACGACCAGGGTGAGTGAAAATAGACAAACATCCATCAGGTGCATCAACCTCACCCCCATCATCGTGACGACCTACAGTGGTTAGCTTAGTTTGAATATGGGGTTCAAAATAATGAGAGCAAAAGGATGAGGTTTCTTCAATGAGATATGCTTCACAAATGGAACCCTCCACACAAGCTTTGTTGGTAACTTTCTTCTTCAAATGGTGCAAGAACCTATGACAATTAATATCGAATATTAGTTTAGAAAGATAATATTTAATACAAAAAGTAAGTATTTAGATCATTACCGCTCAAATGGATACATCCACCGATATTGTACGGGACCACCAACTTTGGCTTCATATGGTAAGTGAATTGGCAAATGTTCCATTGAGTCAAAGAAACTAGGTGGAAATATTTTTTCTAACTTGCATATTGTCACCACTATGCTTTCTTCTAACTTTTTAATATTTTGAACTTGCAGCATAGTCGAGCATAAGCATTTAAAAAATAGACTTAACTCTGTTAAGACATTCCAAATCGGTTCTGGCAACAAATCTTTAAATGCAATTGGAATTAACCTTTCCATCCAAACATGACAATCATGACTCTTCATTCGAGATATTTTGCAATCTTTCATGTCTACACAATTAGCCAAATTTGAGGCATATCCATCTGGCAATCTAAGATTTTTTACCCATTCACATACTAACTTTCTATCATCCTTAGATAATGCGTAAGCTGATTTTGGCATAAAAAATTTACCATTATGCTCCCTCAATTCAAGATCTGGACGATTACATATCATTTTTATGTCTTTTCTAGCTTTCAAGTTATCCTTGGACTTACCCTTCAAATCCATGATAGTGTTGAAAATATTATCGAACACATTCTTTTCAATATGCATCACATCAAGATTATGTTGAATGAGGTTTGTACGCCAATAAGGTAATTCCCAAAAGACAGAGCATTTTGTCCAATTGTGTTGCTCACCAAACCCAGGAATCTTATCTTTCCCAAAATTCTCCATCACTGTTGGTAAATCACATACCTTTGCCCAAATTTCTTCACTCGACACCCTTGTTGGAGGTATTGACTTCTCAACACTTCCCTTACGAAAAGACTTTTTATCCTTTCGAAAAGGATGTTCCATTGGTAAAAATTGACGATGACAATCAAAAAATGTTGGTTTTTTGCCTTCCTTCAAATAAAATGCCTTGTTATGGCCCATACATAGAGGACATGACAAAATCCCATGTGTGCTCCATCCAGATAACATTCCATATGCTGGAAAGTCATTAATAGTCCACATAAGTGCAGCTCGCATTTGGAAATTTTGTTTCCTAAATGCATCATAAGTTTCTACCCCTACCTCCCATAATTCTCTTAACTCATCTATAAGAGGCTGCAAATACAAGTCTATATTCTTACCTGGACTTTTTGGACCAGGAATAACAAGAGTTAAGAACATATAAGGGGTTGTCATACACATTCCCGGAGGAAGGTTATATGGTGTTATAATTACTGGCCAACAAGAATAAGGATGGCTCTTTTGTCCATAAGGACTGAACCCATCTGATGAAAGAGCTAACCGAACATTTCGTGGCTCAACAGCAAATGAAGGATGACATTCATCAAAGTGCTTCCATGCTTCCCCATCACATGGATGGCTCATTGTCTCATATTGTCGATGACTTTTCCTATGCCATGTCATATATTCAGCTATTTTTGTTGACATAAATAATCTTTGTAGCCTTGGTGTGAGAGGAAAGTACCGCAATATCTTATAAGGGATATCTTTCAACTTTGCACTGCCCTTTCTTCTAGGTTTATAACGAGAGTGACCACAAATGGAACAAACCTTCAAATCTTGATTTTCTTTATAATACAAAATACATTCATTCACACATACATCTATTTTCTTGTACGCTAAACCAAGTTTTCCAAACATTTGTTTAGTCTTGTAAAAATCATTAGGTAGCTTGGCATCATTGGGTAATATCTCTTTCACCAATTGTAATATTCGATTAAAACATGTCTCACTCATATTAAACTCACATTTAATGTTCAACAGCCTTGACATCACTGATAATGGAGTATGCGTTTTACATCCTTCATGTAATGGCTCCTCCGTAGCTTTAAGCAATTCATAAAACTTCTCAGCAACACCATTAGGAGGCTCTTCCTCATCTCCAACAAAATTGGTTCTATCAAATTCAGAATTGAAACTAAGCCCAGTTGCTTCTAAAACCATTGTACGATATGGATTTAGAGGTGTACTTTCAACATTCACTTTATTTCTTAGGCCATTATAAGATTGCGAAGAAATGGAAGGTGCAAATGGCTCCCCATGTGATATCCATTGATAATAGTTAGGAACAAAACCATACTTATATAAGTGAGTCTTCACATCATCTATATCAAGAAACCCTATATTATTACACCTTGAACACGGACATCGTATCTTGCCATCAGATACAAAATTATCTTGTAATAGTGCAAAAGCTATAAATTCATCAACACCTCTAATGAACTCATTAGTTAATCCTTTTCGGCTTGGCACAAGTCTATCACACATCCAGGCACGATCACCTCTAAAGGAACTCATGCTAATTACACAACCTAAAAAATTCAAGAATTATTTGCAAGAAATATTGACTTTAAAAAAAGCAATTTTTCATGGAAGGGAGGGAAAGAATGTATTGATTGATTGATAAAAAACCAAAAAATAATTAGCTTGGTCAAAGCAAGTACAAGGTCAGCTATACATAAACTTCTTTAAGCGAGCATAGGTTAGTTTCCATCAAATTAATGCTTCTTAGTTATATTTTAAGCACTGTTATTTCCAACACTTGTGTCCAGAACTGGGTATATGCCAAACTACGACAACCAAGGCATGCATCTCCATAAAACGCACCATTTTAAGGAAAATGGTGCATTTTGACTCAATTTTTAAAGAAAAAAAATAGAATCCAAGCCAAATGCCCCTCTGTCAGACACAGCCAAGTCTCTCATGTTCCAGCTTCCTTCCCTCATCTCTCTCCCTTTCTCTGACTCCATCAGTTCTCTCGCTCTCTTCTCCAATTCATCCCCATTCACGAATTCATAAAACTTCTCTGTGCACTAACCCAATCACCATCTTCATGTTCTCCACCAGCAAGTTCCTGTTCAGATGCTGCTCTGCGTACATCGGCACTTCGTTTAATTTAGGAAGATGGGAACAAAAATATAACATGTCCCCATAAGCTGGATTGTCTCTGTCAAGCAACAGTTCTACCACGTGGAAGGCCTTAAGTGGGGGGGGCTAGCTGGAAAGTGAAGATTGATGGAGAGGTCCTCGAAGCTCTTACTGGTTTGCTTGTGAATCTTGGGGAAGTGGGAGAAAGCAGAAAGAACAGCGGCTCCAGAGGTGAAGAAGTAGTAAACGGGGATCCCAAGAGAAGAACCTATGCTAAGTGCGGATGTGCAGAATAGATCGATGACCAAAGCTCCAACACTGAAGGTTTGTGAGATGTCCTGGAGTGTGGAAGCCAAGTTGGTCGTGTTGAGCTGAATGAATTTGAAGAACATAGCGGCATGGTTGTGAGGTGGGTGGGGGTGGACGACGAGGAAAGGGAAGTGGTAGAAGGAGATGGAGGGATAGGATTGGGAGATGCAGTGGATGTAGGAATGGAGAGAGGGACTGTCATGGAAGCCGGTGGTGATCAGGATGGTGATGGAGGAAGTGTGGGAATGGTGGAGAAGGAGTTTGCCAAGCTCAACCATGAAGACTATGTGGCTTAAGCCTTGAGCTGGACAGAGGACTATCTCGTGTGGATCGTTCTCGGTGGAGCAAGTGAAGGAGATCGTGGAAGTAGGAAAAAATTTTAGAAAAAATGCATAATTTTATACTTGCTTACTCGTGGAAGTAAGAAGATGGAATTGAAGGAAGGGAGTGCGAGAGTGAGATGGCAGCGAAGTGGGTAAGTACATGGTTGCCTTCCTCATTGAAAATTGAATGGCTGGATTCCCCCTTTTTTTTTCTTTAAAAATTGAGTCTATGGAAATGCATGGCGTGCATCTCGAATGCGAGATGTAGAGGATTCAGACTCAAGGCATGGTGGCTAAAGTGAAAAAACTTATTAAATCTTGTTTTGAAATAGCAGTAACTGTGCATGTTTCGAAACCAAAAAGCTGTGCATGTTCTGAAACCAAAAATCTAATACAAATAGTCATAACTGTGCATGTTCTGAAACCAAAAAGCTGTGCATGGCAACCAACACCAAATAATTGTAACTGTGCATGTTCTGAAGCCAAAAAGCTAATACAAAAACATGTATTAAAACATGTCGTGCCATGAAAAGACTCATTAAATCTTGCTGACAAACATTATCATACACAATGGGCTATTGGTTATAGCTTTAACACAAGATCTAAGGTGGGATAATGTAGGATTAGAATTATGAGCAGATTTATTTATCTTTCAACCCTTGTTTTACTTTTCTTTATTCATCCAACTATAATTTTTTAATGCATGAATTATGAATATATATATATATATGGCGTGGGGACCGTGTATGGATTTGGTTATGAATATACATGATTAGCTTTTATGCTTTCTCTATATACCTTGTACTACGTATGTTTCTAAAGCTAATTAAGATGGCTGCCAGTTTCAGTAAAAATGATATTCTGCTTATTAAATCTTGCTAACAAAGATTATCATACATAATGGGCTATAAGCTGTAGCTTTAACACAGCATCTAGGGTGGGATAATGTACATGATTATAATTAATTAATAGATTTATCTATTTGCAAATCTCCACCCCCTGTTTTACTTTTCTTTATTTATTAAACTACAGTTTTTTAATACATGAATTATGAATATATATATATATATATATAGCGTTGAGACCATGTATGGATTTGGTTATGAATATACATGATTACCTTTGATGCTTTTTCTGGTTTTTGGTTCCTAGTCTTATTTTATTATTAGCCATGATTGGGGCTATCGTACTGACTATGCATAGGACTACAAATCTAATTCGTGAGACCAGAAGAAAGGTATAAGAGATGTCGTATATGTGCTCTTACTGATATCATTCAAGCAATTCCATTCTGACTTTCTTTTGAAGAAAGCCTGTCCTAATGATGTTTCTAAATCTAACTAAGATGGCCCCCAATTTCAGTAGAAAGGATACTCTATTACTAAAGCTTTTCACTAATAAAATTTGTATAGCCCTAACCATACAAGTTCCTTTCAAATTAAGCATTTTACTGAAGCTTTTAAAAGTATCTCTTGCCCATACACTTTTATTGTTTCCAAAGATCCTTTTTTAAAGCTTTGAAAGGCATCTTCCTAAACACTAAGTTTATATCGTATAAACTGAGAAACCAGAGAGAAAAGAGAGTTTGAATTTGGGAAGGACGGAATTGAAGATTAAGGAACAAGAGAGAAAGGCAGATTTGCCGTGTTGCACATGGATCATTAGCTCATTAGAGCAAAACACATGAATACTAAGAAAGAAAGGTTGAGACAAACCTGAACTTTGCCTTTCTCTCAATTGTTCTTCACGTCTTGCTCGTAATACTCTTTCTCTGATTGGACTGCTTAGTTGTGATGGTTTAAGAAACCACCAAAGCTTGAACGTGACTCAAATAAGACTTAGATAAATGCAACGTGAGGGAGTTGAGGGATTTGATCAGGGAAGTCGTTGCAAAATGGCGAGTTGAGCGACAAATTAGAGAAGTGCGATAATAATAATAATAATAATAATAATAATAATAATAATAATAATAATAATAATAATAATAATAATAATAATATTGTTATTTAAATTTTTGAAATTTTTTGAAAAATAATTTTGATATTGCTAATTTGGTTTTTAAACAAAAAAAATATAAATTTTAATTAATTAATTAGTTATTTTAAAATAAATCTAGCATTATCCATCCTAAATTTTGGTAACAGATAATTAGGAAAGTAATGGATTATTATAACTAATATTATTATGTAAAATTTTCTTATTATTATTATTATTTCAAAATTTAAAATATGTTTGGAAATAGTTTTGATGTTGCTAAATTTGTTTTTAAATAAAAAAGTATATTTTTTAATTAATTAATTAGTGATTTTGAATTAGATATAATTAACATCATCCATCTAATTCAAAATTTTAGCAATAGATAATTAGAAAAGTAAGGGATTATTATTATTATTATTTAAAATATTATTATTATTATTTAAAAATTTAAAATTTGTTTTCTTAATTTGTTTTAAAATAAACAAGTAAAAATTTTTTAATTATTTTTTTAAAATTAGAAATAGAATTAACATCGCCCATTCGTTGCTACATTTTAGCAACAGATATTGTTGTTGCTAATCTGTTGGTAAATTTGCAATTTCATAAAAAAGGGAATGATTTTATATTCCTTTGCTAATACCATTGCTAAATGCTTATTTTAGAAACAGAATTTATTGCCGTTGCTAATTTTTGATGCTAAACTGAAATTTTCTAGTAGTGTATAGCATATGATTCACATGTCAGACTAACTTTTTCCTTAAGATTCAAACATTTTACATAAACTCTGTTAGCTTGATCTTTTTAGGGTCATTTGCTGAAGAAGATATTGGAAGACAAGATTCATTTCCAAATCGCTTGTTGCTAAGGCAGGTTGGATTATAGGAAAATAATGACATGGGTTGACTCTTGCTTTTATCCTTATGTTTATTGATGTTGCTCTGTATAATGCATACTATGAGTTCCCATATAGTCATTAAATCATGTGTTTCAAATTCATAGCCTATTTGATTTATTTCTATTTTCTTCTTCTTTTAGATCCATTTATATTATTTTAGATCTACAATTATGCTTAGCAAGTTGTTCCAAAGATTGTAATTGGATTCTATATGAGCCTACTCTAATTTCTGGATTCCAGAAGAAAAATTAGTCTTGCATATTTCTTATTAGGAGTGTGAAATGGTCCGTTCTAATTAAAATGTGCGTGCTTCATTATCTCTATTCATTGGAGAGAAATTCATTGAAGAAGCATATAAATTTAGCCAACCCTTTATTTTTCACTTCAGTTCATCTATAGCAAGAGGTATTACAGATGTTTAGGATTTTTTCATAATTTTGTCCCTTCTAAATAAAGTGAGTTTTGCCTTTTATATCACTAACACTACAACTTGAAATTAATTTTTTCATGTCACAGTAAGTCATTATGAATTGAACTTTTTTCTTTTCTCGTTTTTTATTTCTTTTTACATTGCTTCAAATCAATTGGGATCACCACCCTTTCATTTATATGTATGAGTTGTTTTTTTATATCAGCTTCCATTTTGGTAGTATTATTCATGTTTTTATCCTCACTTCACGTTTTCTTGTTATTTAGTCTCCATTTGTCCAGTGCATCTTGACTGAAGACCAGTGATATTGTCAACCTGCTTCCAAAACAATATTCTTTTTGACAATTACGTGATTTGAAGCACGCAATAAGTATTGTTTCTTTCTAATTGCTTTCATTTACCAAAATCTTTATGCAAAGATACGTTATCCAAAAACAATATAAATTGGAGTTATGATCCAAAATTCAATACAGTTTATCATTTATTTAACATAATATTATAGGCATTCGTTTTTATTATTATAAACTACGAATTTTTTGCACTTACTGCACGTTTGCAATTGAAGATAAATTCAATTTTTTTAGTGAGAGACTAGAGGGTATAGTCATTTCTGTGTTTTTCTTTTTTGGTTATACTACAAGCCAAATGTTATTACTATTTTTTTCTCCACCTGCACGTTTCATATTTTAGGAGCCTTCAATATATATATGTATACACACACACACACACACACGCACACACACACACACACACTTGCTATATAGCATTTCACTTAATATCTTTGTGACTTTTCTATCAAAGTAGTGGTTTGTAAGGCATATCATTTTAAAAAGGGCTTATTTCTACCTACTAAAATTTATCTTTGTGCATATTCTATTTGCCATATAGCATATACAATTATATGAATGGTTTCCTTGATTAAAAGATTGTCTCAAGCTCTGGGATTTTTTTCCCTTATCTTTATAGGCCTAACAAATTAGAAATTTGACAAACATTGACACAAATTAACCTGCAAAAAACATAAAATAATATCCAGTAGAAGCGCCTGTGGTAACAAAAACAAATATAACTTTGATTACTTTTGTCGGGAGTGTGCTATAATTAAACTTTGATGATGCAAGCTCCTTTGATTACAAGTCAGTATACAGGTTTCCCTTGGATGTTTTGCGCAACCAATACCAGCTGTCTTTTGTCCAGAATATCTTTTTGTTTCATCATTTTCTTAGTTGTTTCACATTCCATAGCTTAACATGTTATGTTACTGTCTATATCCTATATCCTCAACTTTTAAATTATTCTCTCTCTATTAATCATAATTTTTATACTACTATCCACTATTTTCTAAATTTTCATATGATAAACAGCTTTTTTAGGATTAATGTTATATTGTTAACAACTAACTACTTAATACACTGTAATCTATTGAGAAAAAACTCCTCATTATATACAAAATAATACCCTTTGCGATGCACAAAGTTTTAGCTAGTTATATTCTACAACACCATTATCTATTGCTTTTAATATTTCATTTTGGTCTACTCATTTTGTCCTTGAGTTCTGTTCCCTCGTGGGATTGTCTCAGGTGAAAATGTTATATAATATTATTATTTTAATTATATAATATAATCTATTTTAATTAAAATAAATTCACAATAAATGAATAAATAAATTCTTCAATACTAACCATTAAAACTTATAATTTAACTTAATAAAATGATGAATATTGTAAAATTTTAGTTGTCATCACTTTTTTAATCTGTTAATTTATTTTTATTTAAAATATACGATAAATTACAATTAAAATAATAGTGTAATGTGATAATGATATATTGATATCCTATCCTATTTCTATTAAAGTCAGCTATGCTTTGAAGTTTATTGAATATGATTGTCACAGGAAAGATTTAGATACCAAAAAGATGTTACGAGATTTGACCGTTAAACATGAACACATAACCACGAGTTAGTTTCGTCCAGAAGTTCTTCGAAAAATTGCAATTTACCTTACCCGACCGTCTTTCTCTTAAAAACTATCATCCTCCAAGAATGAAACAACAGAACCAGAAGAAAAAAAGAAGGAGGGGGGGGGGGGGGAAGGGAGATTACTTTACACAATAGCTATTATTTATCAGCATCAATGACCAGAAGGATGCAGTTTTTCGAAGTACAAAAACCCTCAAGACTGATGATCTCTGCATCTCTTTTTCCTTTCTTTCTTTTTTTCTTTTTTTTTGGATTGGGGTTATGTGATGAAAATCGCATTTATGTGGGGGAAGAAAAATGACGCGAAAGTTACAAAAGAAGAAAAGAATCTTCAAACAAATCCCGTCAAACTATATACCATGATACTCCTGCCAAGTTTGAGGCTTCCTCCTCTTGCAGCACAGGCTTCACATTCTTGCCTATCACTTGCCGGCGACGTCGCTTCCTCATTCGGTTCTGTTTTTCGATACTTTTCTGCTTCCTCTCTCTCTCATATACACCGTGCCAGTATACTTCCCCTGTTGATGGCCACTGGTAAACTTGGAATCTGATAACTCTGCCAAGTCCTCATCCATGCCGTTAAATGTGGCGTATGAGAACCATTGATCCACATGTGCCCTCTCCGGTTCTTGAAATTGTGCTGTTCCTGGGTTAGACCCAAACATTTACAAGAAGCACGAGAAGCCGCGAATAGCAATGCTTATCTGCAGCTTGCACGTTTATCCATATATCAAGAGAGGACATAATTGTGTCCTTGAATGCAGAATTCTGCTGCAAAATTTGTTGATTAAGGCAGAATTTTGTTGTTTAATATAGAATTTTTGCTACAAAATTTTCTTCTTTAATGCAGAATTTTGCTATGTTTAGTACAAAATTTTACTACATGTAATTGTATAATTTGGGAAGTATATATGTTTTAACACAATACAATACCAGTGTGACAATAAAGAACTCTATTAAATGTAAATGTGTTTTGGCTACATATCATCCATACCGCTAAAAGTTCTTTGTCTGCATATGAAAATGGATGAGGATACCAATTGTTAACAATAAAGAACTTTTCAACACATATTGACATAATATAAATATCATCTAAGCATGATACCACTGTGACAATTCAAAATTACAATTATACAATGCTTAACATTACACAACCATAGTCCCACTTACAATACGCAATGTTTACATTACACAATGCTTAACAATACACAATTCAAGCTTCCAGTTATACCATATTCAATTGGTACAATTTTTATAGTCTAGGGTATGTAGGTAAAGGAATTGGCAATGGAAGTCCTCCATAAAATCCATAGCATAATCAGAATTCTCATCTAAAACATAATTATGTCAACAATTAGACTAATTTCAAATTTTAAAGTTATTCAATATAAATATTTTAAACTTTGTTAGCTGCAATTCACAAACAAATTAAAAAAAACTGATCCAAGTCATACCCAAAAATACTGTTCTTAAAAGCTATTTCGACACAAGTCGATAACTCCTCAAGATTCAATGAATTTTTTTTGTGGAAATACACAAGGAAGTAGAACAATGAAAAACAAAAACTCAAAGCAGAGGGAAGAGCGGAGGAGCCAGAGGACTCAATGGCTTGGTGTGTCTTGAACCGTAACATGCACTGCCTTTTATAGGTTGAAGGCACAAACAAGAACATTAGGCAACAATAAAATCAATTAATGACGACTTAATTACAATTAATCATTTTTTAACGTTAGAATTTAAAAATAATTAAAAAGGCCGTTTCTGAACGTTGAAATAAAATTCGTTTAATGAAAAAATTAAACTCAATAATTAAATATTTCAATGTTCAAAAATTTAAAAATTGAGGATTCCAAATCCAAAACTACTAAAAATGTAATTTTTTTGGTAAGCTTGTTTTAAACAAAATATTTTTAGCAAAAAATGCCCAATACTTTGTCTAACTTGCGTGTAGGGAGGGGGAAAATCGGAGATTTTCAACTGTATTACCTTTGCGTTGACCCGTTGATGTGCATGTGAACTCATTCTTTTTATTGGCTTATTCACTTGTCCAATATCACATCTCAATTTATATTCATTAAAGCTTTCTCTATTTTAGGTCATGTGAGACTCTTTTCTTTTTACACACACATACATATATATGTGTGTGTGTGTGTGTGTGTGTGTGTGTATTCCATACTTCCAACAAACTTAAGGTCACAAACTATAATTGTTCCTAAGTTTTTGCAGCCAAAAGAAAAAAGAAATTAAAAGAAAGTTCCTGTGGAAGATGATTGATTTGTTTTTATCCACCCCAATTCCTTATAATCATCCTATTGCATAATGGCATGGAATTTTTGTATTCCGGAAAACCAAGATAGATATTTCTTGATATAAGCTGGAAGTCATGGCAGCAGATGCTTAATTAGATATGAGTATGAAAATCTCTTTAAGTATTCCAACGTGGAGAAGTGCATAAAGCAAGGAATAGTAACACTAACACTGGAAATACCAATCATGAACACAACATGAAACCCCATATTTGTAAGGATATATAAATGTTTCTTACTAAGTCAAAATATATATAGATAATAGCTATAAGTAGAACTCTATTATCTTAACTTACTTTAAAATAAATGTCAAGTGTCACGATTTGAACATTAGAAAATTCGATGGATATGGAAAAATGTTGATGGGTTTTGAAAGCATACTATAGTTGTTTCAATTTCTTTTTTTTGGGGTTAATTTTGTTCTTATTGATATTTGAATTTGTGTTATTGAATCCTAAAATTAATTCTGGTACGTAGAATGTAAAAAGGATCCTTAAATCTTTACATGTTCATTAAAACTTTTAAAATTGAAGAGTGACTTTAACTATTGTAAAACTACAATTGTTTTAATTACTTAAATGATTGTCATTTGAAAATCAACTTGGTATCATAAACTTATGGTAACTTAATGTGGCGGAATATTGTCGCAATATATTAGCCTAATAACAAAATTTAAAAATTATACTTTAAAAAATTAAGAACTATAAGATTTAATTATATATTTAATATTGGACTAAAATTACTCGTGCTAATAAAGTAAGGAAACTAATTTCTTTTCATTAGAGGATGATCTATTTGCAAAACATTTAAGCATTGGTGCATTTTGTATCATCATTTATATATATATATATATTTTTACCTTTATCTTTCTTTTATATCATCAATTTCAAATAACATAATAAGTGATATTATTAATTTTTATAATAGATGTGAGGAAAAATAATGCAAGTTTAGTGATATAATTTGACCATGACATCACTGATTTCACATTTGTTTTCAGAGGATGCACGGGATAAAATTCAAGAGATAGCATAATAAGATCATGTAAGAACAAAAATAGACACAGTAAAAGCCTATTTAAATAATAATTTTTATTTGAATATAAACTTCACAAATTATGTGAGCCTCGTACTAATTTTTTCTTTCTTGTCCCTGTTCATATGACAAAGACATTATTTCTTCATGCGAAAGAATCTGGTCTGGACAGAGAACACGAAGACCGGAATTACAATTAGTATAACAAACCTGTTTTTGTTTTTTTTCTGATCTTTTTTTTCCAAGTTACGACAAAATTCAGTAATGTTTCAGTGATTTTATGAGACACGTGTCTCATAGTTGTTCGATGGCAATGGCATACATGAGGAGGTTAAAAACGTGACTCCATTGCCCACAACCAATTTTCAAAAGGTCTATTTCAAGTAGGTCTAGATAGGACAATATCCAGGTACTATATTTTCAACTGCCATTTTTAGCTTTTTATTTATTTATTTATTGAATCCTTAATCTCTAAATCTAAATTTATTTATCTAAAAAAATAAAATAAATAATGTTTTTTCAAAATTATAAAATAAAATTTCTCAAATGACTGTTGATATAATTTAAACTTCATAAGATACTATTTAGATAATTTTTTATTTTTTTATAATATATTATATTAATTAATATATATAAATTTATGTATAAATATACATTATGGATCTAGAATAAGATAGCTATCATACTACTATCTGATTATTTGATATATAAAATGTTAGGTACAAAAATTAAAGAGATTAAAAAGTAATAAATAAAATAAATAAGAAATAATTATTATTTGTAATTTTAAAAAATAATAAAAATAAATATTATTAAATAATGATAATAATAACATTACCTTTCATTTTTACTTTTCATTTCTAATCAATCGGGCTTAGAACGCTCACAAAATTTCCTATGCCTAAACGCTATCTCCATTGGCTACGTATTTATCCCATCAAGGACATCTGATGGAAAGGTGCGCCTCTATATTAACGTTTCAAAACATTTGAATAAAACAAAAAACATTTCAAAAGATTACACAAATCATGATTATATATGAAATTAACTAGCTAAATTATAAATTACATGCTATTAAGCTTTTTTTGGGTGAAAATATGAGGCCCTAAAGCACAAGCAAAAAGAAAAACTAAATATAAATTTTACGAGGCGCAAATATTTTGAAAATAACAAAATAAAATGAAGACATCAAATTATTAAGGGAAAAAAAAAATCTAAATGTAATGCACATCCACTTAAGAAATACCCAAATAAGTAAGATGATTAACATAAGCATTTCCTTCTCTATAAATGTAATTGAAAGGCACCCTCCATAATATATATATAACAAGGCCAAAATATTAGAGACCAACTGGTTTATATGAGAAGAAGATTTCGAAGAATTATTGAGAACTTACACTAAGTTCCAAGAGTCACTTTCAACCTCTACGTCTCTAAAACTCCAACTCCAAGCAAGATTAAGGCCAATTAATTTAATAAATTGTTAATCGATCTTTAATTATCTTAAATAAAATAAAAATTAATATAATGATTGAAAATACTTTAATGAGTTATTTTTTTATTAAAAAATAAACAATTTCTAATATATTAATTTTAAAAAAAATTATATAACAATTAAATAATATAATGTTTGCATGATTATTTCTTTAATTCTTTTTATGTCTTAAGTCATTTTTATTATTTAAATAAATGGGGTTATTTTTAAAAAAACTTTTGGATAAACTTTTAAACGCAAGATCTTTTTAATTTAATACATAATTAAATAAATATTTACATGAATATCTACATAGCATTTACGTAAAATCCATATGACCGTTAACGTGAGAGAGTGAACTAAAATGAAAAGTCTTAAAACTATCCACTTGTGATTGTACAGTTTTTATTTGTAAGAAAATTAGATTTTTTGTAACTTATAAAATTAAATTCTATAAGCCAAATACTTAAATCACGATATAAAATAAAAAAATAAACAATAGTTAAAACATATTCCCTAGTTGAGTTTAGGGATCACTTTTTTGGTTACAAAATTAAATTTCATAAGTCAAACTCTTAAACCATTGCATAAAATAAATGAAAAATAAACAAAGCTTAAAACCTGAATGATTTCTATTTATTACAAAAATTAAATTTTATAAGTTATACGCTTAAACTGTTACATAAAATAGAAAAGATAAACAATACTTAAAACTTATCTTCTATTAAATTTGGGAATGACGTTTATTAGTTTCAAAAGTAAATCTTATATGCCACACAGTGAAATTGTTGTATAAAATTAAAAAAAATTGGCAGCGCTTAAAATTTGTTTTTTATTTAAATTTTAAAAATAATTAAGAGATGTTCTAAATTGTTATATAAAATATATTTTACCTGTAACCCTAATATACTTGTTCTTTATTTCCGGGCAATAATTTTGCAACTGTTGCAACAAAAATTGTTATTTCAGACCCAAAATGTTATAGTGAATTATTCCACCAAGCAATCTCCAAATTATGTGAGTCCCTCACACTTTGTTTTTTTTTTTTTTTTTGCCTAATTCTTTCTTAATATGACACTGGCATATTATTTCTTCATAATAGAAAATCTGAAAAGAGAGAAAGACAAAAGATTGGAATTAGCATATGCAATCTCTTTTTATTTATTGTTTATTTTTTTTTTAAATTTATATACGACAAAATTGGGTAATGATTGTTGGTATTAAGGTTGTTCATGGGCAGGGCTGAGCTTAACATTTATTATACCTGATACCCGGCCCGATTAACACATCAAATTTTTTTTTATGCCCGTGGCTCAATCTGAACAAACCCGATTTTATGTTGGGTTAGGTCGGTCAGGGCCGCCCAGAGTTTTTTGTTTTTTTTTATGAACTGATACTTATAATATAAAAATATTTTTTTGCAAACTCATAGGCATATTCTTCAAAACAATAGGCGTTTAGAACTCTCATGTTTTTATCAATAATAAAAAATTGGCTTGATATTATCAAAGCTATACTAACATAATTAGCGTTAGGTAAACATGTGTATTTTCATTATTCAACAAAAAAAATATCAATAAGCATGCACATCAATGATAAAAATAATTAAGAAATAGGGAGGGTTTAGGTAGGTAATGAAAGTTGTAACATGCAAAGAGAATTAGATGAAGTAAATATATATATATATATATAACATGACAAGATATTGATAACTAAAAAAAAAGTAACTATTAAGGCAAGTTGGGTAGAACATTTTTTTACCCGCGACCTGGCCCAACCAAATATAATTTTGTTTAAAATTCTATCCATTTATATTTTTGGTCTGACTTGGCCTAACCCAATTAAACTGAATTAGGGTAAACTCCTAAGGCTTACAATGCATATGAACACCCTTACAATGCATTTGGATGGGGAGAAAAATGAAGAGAAAGGGAGGGCGGGAGAGGAAAATAAAATTTTATCCTATTTGGCTCGGAGAAAAAATTGGGAAGAAGAGAAAAATGGGGAGAAAAGTATGGTGGGCCCCATTATTTTTTTTCCCTCCCTAAATATGGAGAAATTTGGAGGAAAAAAGTGGCGTGACTATATCCAACTGCAAATTAGTCAAAAAAATAGAAGAATAATAAAATCATATATTTAATAAAGTTTTTAAAACATTTTAATTAATTAATTAAAAATTAATGTTACAATTAATTTTATTATTAAATTAATTAATATATTTTACAAAATAATAATAGATTTTTTAATATAAAAATTAGTAAGTTATATATAATTTTTAAAAAATTACACATAATTTTAAAAAAAAATTATCCGACTGCATGCTGTGGCCAAATTACAGTTGGACATATATGTCCGACTGAGTTCGAAACTTAGTCAGACGTATATGTCCAACTTGTGTGTATATATGTATATATATATATATATATGTGTGTGTGTGTGTGTGTTTTGCATCAGGCAGGCAACGCATATATATATATATATTATAATTTTAAATATATAATATTTATATATTTTGTATATATATAATATTTTAAAAAAAACAATCGAGTGTTAAGAAATCAAATAGATTAATCAAAATAGAAATGCAAATCAAAATTTGTAAAAATAACCAATTTTCAAGTTGAAGGTGAATAAGTTACCTTAAAGCCTTGAATTTTCAATCTGCATCTTCAATAGATGAATTGATTTCGATTAATGGTATGGTTCTTCACTTCTCTGCATTTTCAAGTTGATGAAATGGATGGGTTTTCCAATGTTCTCTATATATGTGTGGTAGTTGATGATGAAGACCCGGTTTCGATGCCCTAGGCAGAAAGTATAACGTTGTATTTTGATGAAGACCTAAGATTAGGAGCAATTCTTACGTATACCTAGTGCGTCACATCATTTGTACACTCAGTGGTTAAGATTTTTTTGCACGTAGACACCACTTGTACTATACATGAACTCTACCAGTATAAATTTAATTCTAACTTTTGATTTTCTTAGATGCACCATGCTCTAGGTGCACCTAAAAAAATTTCTAAGATCAGTATTTTTTGATGGCTTATGTGGCATCTTGAAATCCAACGTTGCATTTTACTCAGTGGTTATAGGGCAACAAAGTCAGCAATCTATTGGCCAATAAGGATGAATTTTAACAGCGTTATACCATGTAATCATGATAGGAAGTAAGATAGTAACATTTAAGAATTATAAGGACCAACTCTAAAACGTTTAGGAAGTATAGTGAGTGGTTTTTAGAAAAATAAGTTGCAAGGACTAAATTGAAAATTGGGGGAAACTATAAGGATTAAAGGATTAATTTTCTTTAAAATTATCATAGTAAGACATTATAGTTTTTATCTTAAAATTTAATAGATACAATTTTTTTGCTTCTATTAAATTCTTACATCTTTAGGTTTAAATTTATTTACTTAAAAATATTTAAGATAAATATTTTTAGGTTTAGAAAAATAAAAATATCTCAAATAACTATTAATATAATTGATAATTTCATAAAATGCTATTTGGATTTTTTTTTTGTAATTTATTATATTAATTAATGCAAATAAATATATGTATAAATTAAATAAATAAATATTATGAAGAGTGAGGTAGCTATCATATTACCAAGTTCTTTGAAATATTCACAAAAATTCTTATACCCAAATTCCAATTTGGTAAAATTTACTAGTACTCTTAAAGTATAAGTATTATGTCCATTAGCTATATATATAAGTGGCGGAGCCACGATTAGTTTAGTACCCCAATAATTCTTTTAAAATTTGTATATATATGATATTAAAATTTAATGTTATGGTCACATATTTCTCAAAATTTTAAACTTATTGGAGCCCTACATATATTATATACTTTCTTTTTATTATTTGATTTTTTAACTTAATCCTATTAAACACACACACACACATATGTATTATGGCACATATGTATTATGTATAATTAGATGTGAGTCTCATGCAATTACATGGAACCATGTAAATTACATGGCCTATTTCAACTTTTTTAAAAAATAAAGTAAAAAAAATTTATAATGGAGAAAATTTGAAAAAAAAAAAGTGAAATACATGAATAGTTTGAGAATAATATTTTATAGGGTTTTTTGAGCCAAAACCATTTTGTGAAAAAAAAAAAAGTCCAAATCTTGGTCTGACAACAAAATTACACCCAAATGTTATACCAAAGGGCAAAATCGAATCCATGTATTTTGATTTTGGGCATTTTAAAGCTTAAAGTTGGAACCTAGGCTATTTAATAAAAAATGAATTTTTTTTAAGGTTTGTGAAGTTGGACCCATTAATGATTGTGCCGAACAATCTCAAATAACTAGGTAAAATTAACATTTGTAGTTAGTGATGCAATCTAAATCATTTTTCTAAGAGTTGGACTCTAATTACTTATAAAAGAGTTCTTTAGATGTGAAAGTCAAATGAAAATACAAGAATCATAGGTAATTCTAGGGGTTTAATTTTTGGAATTTAATTTAATTAAAATAAATAACAAGAGTTGAAAACTATAACTAAAGTAATAAAATCAACTAACAATGTAAAGTAGCTAATCTTAGATTCACTTCCTTAACTTCAATTATCATTACTCTAATTAGATAAACTAAAGACTTAGGCCTAATCCCCTTGTTCGGTGCATTTATTAAAGAAATCCTCAATTAACCAATTGAGATACAAGTGCTTAACCATTTGAAAACTTATAATCACAATACTATCAAGTGATTAGTACTTACATGTAATAGTTAGAATACACCTAAATATGAGTTTAAATGTTCTTTTAAATTGCAAGACCTTCCACTTAAGAGTCTAAATCACCACTTAAACTCGTAAAAATCTCAATTATACCAATTGAGAATAAACTCCAGCATCCATTACACAATAACCATTGCATAATTAAATTGAAATTTGCAAGTAAAGTAGGTGAAAATGCACAATCATTCAAGAGCAATTCATCAAACACTTAAGATGCAATAATACATTCCCAATTTTTAAACAAAATTCAAAGGATTAAATCAATCCAAAACAACCACTACAATTAAGTTTTCATCGACTAAACCTAATCAATAGAACATTGAATAAAGTAACATCAAAAGTAGAAGAAAAGATAAGAGAATTAGCCTAGTCTTGGTTGAAGTCAAAAGTTCAAATTTTCATCAAGGAGTTAGCATCAAAGATCAGCCACTAAGAGGAGTTTGACTTTCCATGGTTGATGGAGGAATTGAAAGGAGAAGCTCGGCCGTGGAAGAAAATTGATAGAGGAAGAAGAAGATGATGGAGATGGAGTTAGGAAGAGAATGAATGATGTTCTACTCATGCTCCCTCCAATCGTCCGTGAATCTGATGTTCTCCCCTGAATAATGGATTCATCCCATGCTAATCCCCCCTCATATGAGAGTCATGTGTGTGTAAATGATGTGAGAATAAGTGGCATACTATTCATCCTCTACTTGAGTTGTCCACGAGTGAATTGTGAATGGAGTGTTGTGGCTTTGTGAGACTCCCCTCCAGGACATTTGTGTAAGAAAACCTGGTGGGACCCGAGAGTGAGTTATGAATCTATGTATGAGTGGACTATCATGCATTGCATTCATGTGTCCATGTGAGTTATCTGTGCAAGAATATGTAAGTGTGTGTGGTTCGTGTAGCTGCTGGACATGATTGTGTAAGTGATGACGTGGAGTGTAATAAGAGAGCGTCGTATATGTGATGTATTGGACATGCACAAATTACCTCAGCCCATGCTAAATCATCCCCTATTTCCATTTTTATTTTCTAAAAAATCCATTAAAAATTCTAGAAAATTATTCCCTACTTGGCATTGTAAAAATGTAATTTTTTTTTTAAGATCTTGGCCCTTGAATCAGATAATTTTTTTTTTAAGATCTTGGCCCTTGAATCAATCTTATAGTTTACAATTCTCTTCCAAATTGATATTCACTATTTAATTTCCATTTGCCCATAATCTGTACACATAATAGAAAATATTAAATAAGAAAAATTCATTAAAATATTTAAAAGGAATTTGTGCATTAAAAACAACAACTTTTGTAAATTAATTCTTAAAGTGCAAAAATGGTCAATAAGATCAAATCTCATTCAATTAAATCCATTAAGTTATAATTCATCATTAAAAGTCCAAATTAAGTGAAATAAAATATATAAAAATAATGCTTATCACCCATTATATCTAACTTCATGAATGTGACTAAATATTGTGCCACTATTTTATTTTATTTTATTTTTAAATAACTGAAGTTGGAACCATTGGTTCTGACTTTAACTAATTATTTATTTATTTTTAAAATATAATGTTGTAGGCTTTCATGTAAATGCTCATGGAATTAATAGCTCCTATCCTCTTTATAAATTGGCGAAGCATCTATGTCTTCTCAATAAGCTATTTGCCTTTATTTTTCATTTGGTGCATTTGAAAATTTCTCATTTCATCTTGCAACTGAGGTGCTTTCTAGGGTTTTGGCTATTTTCTTATCATTTATTTTTAAAATTTGTTAAAAAATTATAATTTACATTTATATTATTTGAAGATTATTTTTAGTTGTACAAGGATTAATTAAAATAGTTTAGAAAAAAAATAATCTTTATTAATATTTTTTTGGATATATATTGATATTATAGATTACATGTTTGAATTTTTGTTATAGACAATTATAGCTACACTCTATTGTGTTAATAATGTTTATAATTAATTAATTTGTATTTTATGTTACATTTATATATTATGTTTATGTTTATTGTGTTGTTATTAAAAAAATTTTAATTTTGACTAAATATGTGAAAAAGTGATATGTTAATATTTTGTACATATTAGTAGTATAGCTTAATTTGCAATTTTTTTTTGGGTGTGATTATAGCTACATTTGAATTTTTGTAATAAGGTTTGCAATTATATTTTGTACCTATTTATTTATTTTCTTTATGTTAATACTAATTTTATTCTTGCTAATATTTTTTTCAATTTGTTTTATATATTTAAATAACTAATACGTATAATGAAATATACTATTAAAAGTTAGGTCAATTATTAATTAAATATAAATAATGTATTTCAAAAAATCTTTTTTGCTTGTAACAAGTAAAATAATAATATTATAATCAACGTAAATTGAAATTTAAAGTTAATGTTAATAAATGAAGTCTTTTTTTAATAATGAAAAAATAATATTGCATTTAGATATGAAGTTAGCACATTTTATTCAATAGGCTCATTTTTTAAAAGAAATAATGAAGTCAATTTTTTATAGTATTATTATCATTGTATATGCAGCTAAATTTTTTATGATGACCTTTGTATGACATATTGTAAAAACACTATAATTTTATTATGTTAATTGTGCAGGCTTATTTGAGAAATGGCGTGCCTATTATAGGTTATCTAACTAGGACTAAAGGATGACTGACTTTTGTATCTTTGGATGAGACATGTTTCACAGGTTGTTTAGGTAGAAAATGATAGAATGTGCCGTCTACAACAAGTCATGCATAGTGATAACTCTAGAAGATGTTGCTATCCAACTATTGTTGACTATTTACGGTAAGCCAGTTTCTATAAGGTGGCTCAACTAAGGCAATTTAAATATAATCTTGCACTTGTATTGACACTGATAGAGAGATGGCATCCTGAGACTCATAATTTTCACACCACTTGAGAAGAGTGCACAATAACTCTAGAGGATATTGCTATCTAGTTAAGGTTACCTTGTACTAGAATTCCCATCATTTCTCAAACAAATTATATTTGAAAAAATACATATGAGTGGTTGTTTGGGATTAAACTACTAGATGATCAAATATATGGACAGAGGCTAGCTATTACTTGGTTGGTAGGAAATTTTAATCAATTGCCCAATGATGCAGATGATGATACAGTGTAATAATTTACATGTGCATACATATTAAGATTGATCGAGGGTCTTTTGATGCTGAACAGATCTAGTCATAAGGTGTACTTAGTGTACTTACCACTACTGTGGGATTTTGAATAAGCTGGTCGGTACAGTTGGAAATTTGCATTATTAGTTCACTTGCATAGAGAGCTTTATAATGCATCTAATCTTACCACATAAGGCATAAGTGGATGAATGACCCTCTTCCATATTTGGACATGGGATATATTCCCAATACTAATTTCAAAGATACCACCACAACTAGATGCCCAACTAGATATCTATCTAGTACTTTTACCATTTGGTTTCAGGTAAGATAATTGACAAATTTTAAAAACAATCATATGTTCAATCATTTAATTTGAATCTATTATAACTTCTTTTACTACAAATGTTTTGTGATCATAGATGGAAGAACATCAACAAACCTTAACAATATCAAATATTTTTAGACATGATGTAAAATAATAAGGTTTGATTGATTTACATAAATGAATTTTTTGTAAATTACCTCTTGATTATGTGGTGATTAGTATGAACTCCTAGCATTTTACTTATATATATATATATATATATATATATAAAAGTTTCAGTTAAGTACAGTCAATATAGTAAAGTTACAACAAATTTTTAACTGGTTACCTGGGGCACAAATACATCGTAACTAGTTTAGCTACTCAGTATATCATATTCAATTAAAGTAAAAGTAAGACAGGTATAATTAATATAATGAACAAACAATTAAATCCAAAACCAAACAATATAAATATAGTCAATATAATAAAGTTATAAGAAATTTTCAACTGACTTCTTATGATACAAATATATTGTATCCAAATTAGCTGCTTAATACATCATATTCAATTGAAGTAAAAGTAAGATAAGTAAACTAAATATAATAAAAAAACAATCAACATTAGTCATGCTCTTAGCCAACAAGCTACTTGTTAGGGTAAGTAAAACAATTATGCCCAACTTGCCAACATAACCCACACTTTTTAGGTGGCTCTGACTGTATCTAATCCATCTCATTCCGTGTGCGAGATGAGTGAGATCGACCATTCACTTGAATCATCGGCGAATCAGGAATCAACTTTGGACCCTTTAAGGTAGGCCAATGCACCTTATCTCCAATAGGTCAGAATTCATTATTGTATGCAAAATGCATTGTTTCCAACCGAAAAACCTAATCCATAAACTGTTGTGCATCAAAGCCAACATGGGCATAAGCTACAATAATATGCTGGTAGGGGAAGTGCTTGATTTGAAACTCGCTACAATCACACTTATGTTCAAGTAATTTGACCTTGCAACACTAATAAAATTGCCAATTTCACACATCACAAGGCTCCTGAACCTCAAATGTTGTGGCTTTCCTATCAAACTATTGCACAACACAAGCAGGGGTAGCTTGTGCAATTGCATCCATCTTCTTCTTGGTTGTAGCACAAAATACTTGACCAGCTGCTACTTGCACATGTACTTACTAAGCTCGTTCAATGAAGTATCTATTTATTCTATATAGGGTTGCTTTTACAAGGCTAGTAATTAACAAGCTCTTAACACTTTTAAAAACATCGTTCATTGCCTCGACCAAATTCATTGTCATGTGGTCATATCAACTATCTTTAACGTTGTATGCCTGTGACTATTGCTCCTTAGGAATATAAGCTATCTAACTGACGGCTCTATTGTGCAAAATTGCTAACTCAGCCAATTTTCTATCAACCATATGACACTTATATTCATATCCAATATTAATGAATTTCTTTTTCAACTAGTTGGTCCTATATGCTTTATGGAGGTTACAAGTCACATGTCGAAGACAGAATACATGATGTTTGTATGGAACTCGTGAATAAAAAATAACAACCAAAATTAAAAGATGTTCATCTAACAACAAGCATATCTTTCTTCTGTCCTTTATTACACATCTCTGAAGATTAAAAAAAAACCAGGACCAAGCTGATTGTGTCTCTCCCTCTATTATGGTGAATGTAAGAGGCATGACTTTCTTGTCACCGTCCTGTGATATAACCATAAATAGTGTGCCTTTGTACTTCCTGTGTGAGAATGTTCTGTCAATTTGGACAATCAACTTGAGGTTGACAATTGCATCAATACATGACTTGAATACCCAAAAAAATATGACGAAATATTTCTTTAAGTTGCTCATTGGAACTACTTTGTAAGCATTGTTTATTGCAAAAATGTATGACTGAGCCAAATATGAAATGTTGAATAATGGCTAATCACCTTGGCAATAAAGCGTACGAATTTTCCCTGAATCCAAAAGCAATAACAAGGGCACGATGCTTTGCTTTCCAAGCCTTCTTGTAAGACACGTAGCTAAACATGCTTTACATCCTCTCTATGATTAAGGAAACTTTAGCCTTAAACTCATTAGTGACCATTGTCATGATACAAGATGAGATAATATCTGAATCCAACTTTGGATGATCTTAGGACAACAACATAGAAAGATATATATGCCAGCCTTCATATTTAGTAATCTTTTAATATGTTTTGTTTGGCTTTTTGTATGCCTTAACCCTTAATCTGCAACTATGTCAATAGTTAATATATCAATATTTTTCATTTTTTTAGATGAATAATACACATGAAAATGCGTAGTGTACTTGGATGAAATACAATTTTCACTACATGATGTAATACCTTTACATCTACATATTGCATGCCAACTTTCAACTCTAGGCTGTCACTTAGTTCTATAACCTCACCCCTACTGATAAACTCAAGACCACTTGTTGCCTCCGTATTAACACATGAAAAAAAGACAATGACTGGCTCATCATATTTGCTGATAATCTCATAAAAGCTAAGATTTGTCAAACTATCATTGCCAACATTACTCTCTTTATTTGACTCACTATCGTCATCATTAGCATCACCATCATCATAATTAACATTCATAGAAGCATCATATTCCTCCTCATCCTCAAATTCATCTAATATGTCTTTAATTATCATAAGTGGAGATTGAAGTTGAGTATTGTTAACCATTTAACGAGATGAGCTCAGTTGGAACATGTAGTCCATAGGAGGGATGTTATGTTGTTAAGTATAACTAGGCAATGGATCAAATAGGTTAATGTCTCCAAGATAGAAACTAACCAGGGAAGCTTGTTTAAGTACCTCGTGAATATTATTAGTAAATGGGAGTGTCTAAGGAACTTGTTCATCTACAGGTTGTGATTCGAGATTCAGATCTATTTCATTAGTTAATACACAAGCATATAACTCAGGAATATTCAATTGGGATGGATATTGCGTACTGACTTGTCACATCTCATGAACATCAGTATCGTCTTCCAAGCTGCACGCCTTGTATTGCATTGGATTTAAAGAGGCTGGATACCTATATATAAGATCATACACATATTAGTTCGATATGAGTCATAATTTTTGTCCAACCAACTACTTTAATCTTTCCAGAGTAATGTCTGAATCAACTTTTATTACTTTCATTTAAGGCAGACAAATGTCACACTGTCTAGGCTATCATATATTCATCACTTTGCATATATGCATATAATCTCACTCATATTGTTCATCATTTTTACTGCAATTTGTTTTGTCAATAAGATCTTATAGTAATACATAAATAACAAACTAAATAATAATATTTCAAACTATTTATATATTTATTTAGTTATTTATACTTGTTTTAATTTATAGAA
Organism: Erythrophleum fordii; assembly: GCA_032878935.1. Classification (NCBI taxonomy): domain Eukaryota; kingdom Viridiplantae; phylum Streptophyta; class Magnoliopsida; order Fabales; family Fabaceae; genus Erythrophleum; species Erythrophleum fordii. Next base: position 8,675,052 of record JAVQMF010000029.1, read on the forward strand.
TTTTCGTGGATAAATTAGTCTTTATCTTCTTTAAATAACATATGTTTACAGCCTTTTTGATTAGTTAAAGCATATAATTTTTTAATTCCAAAAAAGTATAGTTAAAGCATCTAAATGCAATATTATTTACTTATTGTTATAAAAAAGCCTTCATTTGTTAATGTGAAATTTATATTTCTACTAATACTTGTATTGATTAAAATATTATTCTTTTACTTGTTAAAAATATGAAAAATATCTTTTATTACCACTTTGTTTGTATTTAATAGTTATTTATTATTTTTATTGAATACTTTAAAAATTAAAATTAAGATTATTTCTTATTTTTTAATTTTTTAATATAATTATTTTAACATTTTTTTATTATTAATTTTCTTCATAAAAAGATACATGTTTCTAAAATTAAATTTACCTAACTCTTAAAAATATATTTGATTATACATATTAGTTATTTACCTATATGAACAAACTTATAAAATATACTACCTAGACTAATAACATAAACCAAAATATATAAATTTGATAACAAAAAAATAACCAAAAAAATATTTATAAATATCATTAAAAAATTTAAATGTAGTCATACTTATCCCAAAAAAATGGAGAGCTAATAAGAAAATGCAAATAAACTCTGTAGGGCTCCTTCTAGGATGGCTGAATGATGAAATGAAATGATGAAATCATATGGATAAAGAAAATGAAGGAAGCCAAGATCAATTTATAGAGTACTATAGTTTATATTTAAAATAAAAAATAAAAAAACTAAAGTCAAAACCAATGATTCCGACTTCAATTATTTTAAAAAAAAAAAAAAAGTAAAGGCCTATGCCGTTGTCAACTAACAGGGCACAAGACAACATGTGAAATCGGAATCCATAATTTTGACTTCATTGAGAGGGGCACAATATTTAGTCACGTCCATGAAGTTGGACGTGATGAGTTTGACTTTACAAGCCTTATAATAAAAAAAATTACTTTTTTAATTAAATAGCTCGAAGTCAGAACCATAAAATCTAAGTTCATGCCTTTTTCTTAAAAAAAATATATTTTTAGTTAAAAAAAAAATAGAATGCCTAAAATAAAAGTACATGGATTCAATTTTCTCATTTGGTATAGCACTTGGGGGTAATTTTTTTGTCTAACATGGATTTGGCCAATTTCTTTTTTCACAAAACGATTTTGGCTCAAAAAACCTATTTCATAATGTAATTCATTCTCCTCTATATATATATATATATATATATATATATATATATATATATATATATATATATATATATGTATGATACTCACAAAAAAAGCTTATATTACTATTACTGTTATTGTTGTTGCTACTACTGTTGCTATTATTATTATTATTATTATTATTATTATTATTATTTCCTCTTTCTCTTCTCTTATCTTTTTTTTCTTTTTTCTTATTTTTTTTTTCCTTACCTTCTTTTCTTTTTCTTTAGGTGTGAACTTCCAAGGTATGATACTCATACCTCCAATTTTCAATTTTTAGATTCTTGATATAATTTCTAAGCTCAATTTGAAATGTAAAACTCAACTGGATTATTTTAGTTTTAAATGATGAGTTACTAACTCATCAAAGTATTAGTTGTAATTTCATCTTGTAATATTTTATTAAACAATATATTATAAAAGTAATTTTTTTGAATAAGATATCAAATTTCTAAAGAAAAAATTTATATAAAAGCAACAAATTTTGTCTAGACCTCATAAATATAATTTTAACAACAATAAATTGAGATTAATTTAAAAGATTTATCATCAGATTTAAAATAATAAATTAACATTTTAGTTTATCATTCGAATAATTGAAATAAAATATAAATAACATATTTATTAAAGAGACCATATCAACTTTATCCCTCAAGCCTAACATACTCGCTCCGCCTCTTATATATTTTAACCCCACGATGGACACTCAACAGAAGGGAACATCTCCATATTAACGTTTCAAATAATTTGAATAAAATAAAAACGTTTCAAAAGATTACACAAATCATGATTATATAAAATTAATTGGTTAAATTACAAATTACATGCTATTAACTTTGATCTTATGATAAATAGCCTGACTCTATATGTCTGTCCATGAATTTTCTCAAACTTTTAATGTTTAACAAATAACAAGTCAATTGCTCTTACCTTTTTTTTCCCTGTTTAATAGGGTTTTGTTATATATATTTTCTTTACTTTAGTTAAAAAATCTTTTAATGCTGTAAAGTTTGATAAACAAATTTTAGACCTGTGCACGGAATAAAATTAAATTCTCTAAATTAAATATATAATTGATTAATTTGTAAAATTAATTTTCGTTCGCTATTTATTAAATAGCAGTAACATTTTCAAAAGAAAATGCATAGAGAGCTGAATAAAAGATTAAAAAAAAAACTAAATGCAACTTAAATAATAAAATATAAGTAAAAAATTAAAAAATTCACAAAAATGTAATAAAAACATAGTTTATTAAAAATTCAATAGCAGTTAATAAATGTTACTCTCTATATTGCTTCCTATACTTTCTCCTAACTTTTTTTAACCCCTATTCTTTTTTCTTCTTCATCATTCTTTTTCACTTTTTATTTTTATGATTTTTTTGGGTTCAACTATGAAAATATATTATCAGTTAAACCAATTTAAGAACATAATTAAATATAATAAATAAAAAATTGAAATTAGAAGTAAACTATTAACAGGAGAAGAAATAAAACATATTTTTCTAAAATTAAAGGCTTTTGTATAGAAGTTGCTTAGATTCACCAATTGTTACCCAAAAAAAAAAGATCTAACCCATATTAAGGCCATGGATGGTGATTTCTCTATTTCATTAACTCTCATGTCAGATTTTTTTGGTTAACAACAAAGTCATTAATAAAGGAAGAAAAAAAAAATAGCTGTAACTCATTGATGTAAAGTAGAAAAACCAGATCACATATTCAAAAAAACATCTAACGTGTTAGACTAGTTTAAGTATAGGATATATTAAAATAAAAATATAATTAATAATGAAATAAATTAGAATTAAAGTATTTAAAATAATCTTGCATTAGGAATATTCTTATTTTAAAATAATATGGCTCAAAATATCCCATAAATATGTCATATAAACACCCAAGAATGAGTAAGTGAGTAGTCAGTTATATCTTGAACGTTTAAATGCTTGAAACTTAGATGGGAAGATTTCATGTGTTCTATTAGAAATTGACTATTGTATACTAAGGGGGTTCTTAGTAAGAGTAGTTTTTGAAAAAGACCATACCATCTGCCTATTAAAAATCTGCATTTGAAATTTATTGTTTCATTTTCATATTGTGATTTCAAGTGCTTGTAATTGTGGTAGATGTTTTTGGGGCTTTCTCCGTCAAACAATAAACTATGTCTAAAGGTATTTTTAAAGTTTAGTATTTTTGTTGTACATAGTTTCAATTATGATTGAGTTGTAAGAAATCTATGACTGCGAAATTATAATTATCTTAACTGTGTAATTAGAGCAACGGTATACCTTTGCCTATAAAATTCCATATTATAAAATTTTAAACCACAATTACAATTTTGCAAAATTAATAATTTAAAATATGATATAAAGCGTGAATAAGTTATAACTGTTTAGTAACAATAGTAACATAATAACAATAAAGTAGTTAGCTATGATTGACTTTGTTAGTCGCTAGCTAAAGTAGCCTAAGCTGTAACAGTCACGTCAATAATCAATTAAGTTTACACTACCTCCTTTTCTACTTCTAATATCATTTTGGTAGTAGAGCCCATCTATAGCTTCACGACGACTCTAGAGACATGATCCCAAGTGCACGACCACTCCACTAAATTTGATCAGAGGCTTGAACAGAATGTTGCAAAGATGATGGACATGCGACAGTCAATGTCAAGAATGGAGTGTTTTATCATCCACATGGTAGCGAAGATGTCTAAAATGGCAACTACGGGCAGAGTATTGGAGGCTAAGATGGCACAGTTGACAGCAAACGACCAAGGAATGAATGGGCAAGGTGCGACGAGTCACTTCAAGGGTTGGGTGCATTGTCTAGTACCAATCAAATGGCTTGTTCGCAATTTAGGTCTTTCAATGGTGGTCACAGTAGCCCATATTCATTTCTAACAAAACATTATAGGATAGAATTTCCGAAGTTTGGTGGCAACAACTTCAAGGGGTGGGCATATCGATGTAGGTAGCTTTTCAATATTGATAAGATGCCCACTAAGCAAAGAATTCAATTGCTGAGTGTTCATCTTAAGGGTAAGGCACTGCAATGGCACTTGAACTTCATGAAAAAGAGGAAAATTATGAAGGTGAATTGGGAAGATTACTTCAAGAATATGTCAAGGTTTGAGGATGTCACCAATGTTGATGGCAGAGATAAACAATTTGAGGTAAGAACCAATTGTAATACGCACCAAGAAAAGTTTGAGGAGCTACTGTCAGAAGTGGACTTGCCAAAAGAAATTACTATAAGCTGCTTTGTTGGGGTGTTCACAGTGATATCCAAACGACCATTCGCCTCTTCAAACCATCCACTCTAGCCAACGCAATGTAGCTGGCCAGACTTCAAGAAAACAAACATCCGAGCCCTACACGACTACCTCCCTACACCTACCAAAATATTCAATCCTGTCCCCAATTCTTTTGCCTCAAGAAGCTTTCAAGATTCAACCAAGAACCATTACTCTCAATCCAATTCCCTAGCTTCAACTAATCAACCTACCTTGACACCTACTACTACCTCCTAGGCTAGCTCCAACACTAAGCAAGCGAAGAATTTAACTCAGTAAGAGATGGATGAAAAGCAATGCAAAAGCCTTTGTTTCTAGTGCCTTGAAAGATATACCAGTGGACATAAATGCAAGAACTCTCAAGTTCTCATGTCAACAGTTCAACCAAAGGAGGAAGAGGAATTTCATGATGCTCCTGACAACGTTACTAACCAACTAGATGTTCTTTCACCAGCAAATTCAATGGCTTCACTGAATGCCACTGAAGGACAGTAAGGTTGTGCAACTATGAAGGTGTTAGGAAGAATTAAGAAGTAACCAATTGTGATATTGATGGATATCAGAATTACCCATAATTTCTTGGACTTTTCCTTAGCTAATAAACTAGGTTTAAACTTATGAGAAGCCGAGGGAGTGAATGTAATAGTGGCTAATGGAAATAGTTTTCAAGTGACTAGAAAAATGCAGCAAGCTAAAATGGTTCACATAAGAGGAAGAGTTCACAGATGAATTCCTCACTATGAAGTTAGCTGGCTATGATATCATTTTAGGAGGTGAGTGGTTAGCTTCAATTGGGAAAATCTTATGGGATTTATAAAGTAAAGTAATGACTTTATGTTCAATGATAGATTCTACCATATTACAGGGGCGAACACACCTAGTATACCCTTCAAAGAGCAATAGTTATAAGAGAGGCAACTCATGGGTATGCACAACTCTTTCCTCATTCAAGTGCAAAAACAACATGGTTTGGCTCTAAATTAGGCACCAAAACAACTAAAAGCATTGCAGCAATCAATTAAAGGAGATTTTGGGGCAATTTCATGATGTCTTTCAAGAGCCTACAACTATACCCCCACCAAAACCTTTTGATCATCCAATCCACCTTAAATAGGACCAACCTATTAGCTTTAATCCTTATAGGTATGGTCTAATTCAAAAATCTGAAATTGAACAATAAGTGCAAGTAATGTGAAAAATGGAGTAATTAAAGAAAGTTGTAGCACCTTTGCATCCCCAATTGTGTTAGTTTAAAAAAAAAAATAGCCCTTGGAGGTTTTGTATTGAATATAAAAGGTTGAATGAGCAAACCATTAAGAACAAGTTTGCTATTCTAGTCATAAAAGAATTATTGGATGAATTACAAGGAGCAGCATATTTCTCTAAGCTAGACCTTCAGGTTGGGTACCATAAGATCCAAATGAGAAAGGAGGATATTCATAAAATGGCCTTTAGGATACATGAAGGCCTTTATGAATTTGTGATCATGTCATTTGGGCTTACTAACACTCCAATGACCTTCCAAAGCCTTATGAATGATGGGTTTAAGCCTTTCTTGAGACAATTTATCCTTAGTTTCTTTAATGACATTCTCGTTTATAGCAAGAATTGGGGAAGCCATTTGGAGCATTTTCAGATGACATTCACTACATTACAATAGCATACACTTTTTGTTAAGCTTAACCAGTGCATATTTGGAGCTATTCAAGTGGAGTACTTGGGCCATGTAATTTTAGCCAGGGGAGTAGAGGTAATCCTAAGGAAGATTGAAGCAATAAGTAATTGGCAAACTCCAACTTCAATTGCTACGTTAAGAAGCTATTTCAAACATACGGGGGTGTTATAGATGCTTTGTACAACACTAAGGTAGCATTAATAAACCCCTTACTGATTTGCTAAAAAACCCCTTACTGATTTGCTAAAAAGGAATAAGGATTTTCTATGGAGTAAAAAAGCAGAGAACATTTCAAACACTGAAAATAGCCATGATGCCTATTCTAGTGCTAGCCCTTCCCAACTTCAAGGAACCTTTTCTGGTGGAGACAGATGCCTTAAATGCAGGCACTGGGGCAATGCTTTTCAAAACGGCCACCCTATAGCTTATGCAAGTAAAGTTCTTTGCCCTTAAAAGAGACATTTATCTGCTTATGAACAAGAATTATTAGCGATTGTATATCCTGTGAAACATTGGAAACTATATCTTTAAAATCAGAAAATTTTTATTAGAACTAACCATCTTCCTCTTAAGCATCTCTTAGAGAAGAAAAATTTATCTCCTAACTAATATAAATGGGTACATGAGATGTAGGGGCTGTGTTATGAAATTATACATAGGAAAGGCAAAGAAAACAAAGCTGCAGATAGACTATCAAAAAGAGAGCACCCTAAAACAATAGTAAGTTGTACAGCCATTACTTCTATTGCTACGAATCTCACTAAGCAAGTGCAACAATTAGGGGCAGATGATGAGAAGTTAGATGACCTTATTAAGCAAGTTGAAGTAGACCTACTGTCATGACCCAAGTACTCTTGGAAGCACAAAATATTGAAGAGGAAAGGAAAATTAGTAGTCAAGGCAAGCCAACGATTAAGATTATAATTCCTTTAATTTTTTCATGAAGATGCAGTGGCTAGTCATTTAGGAATAATAGCAACTTATAGATAGCTTTCCTCTATTTTCTATTGGAAGGGACTTGAGAAAGATATTTAGAATTTTGTATGGGAGTGTTCCACTTACAACCACTCCCTATACCAGACACCATTTGGGCTGATCTGTCTATAGATTTCACTGGGGGTCTTCCTAAATCCTATGGCAAATCAGTCATATTGGTTGTAGTCGACAAGCTCAACAAGGCAGCTCACTTTATAGCCTTAAAACGTCCTTATTTTGTTGTTGAGGTCACTAAGCTTTTTATGGACAACATTATCAAGTTACATGGATTTCCAAGGACTATAGTTATTGATCATGACTCAATATTTTGTGAAAAATTTTGGAAAGAGCACTTTCGTATCCATGGAGTGAAAGCTTGTGTACTCTTCAGCATATCACCCATAAACAAACAACCAAACTGAGGTTGCTAATAGGTGTTTGGAATGCTATTTGAGATATATGATGGGTGATTATCCTGAGCAATGGGTTTGGTAGCTATCTCTAGCAAAGTTTTGGTATAATACCATGTACCACTCCACAATAGGTATAACTCCATATCAAGCAATAGATGGAGTACCCCCACCGGTACATCAACCTTACCTTGTGGGTGACTCATCTAATGAGTTAGTGGGTAGAAGCTGCATTGACAAAGAGACTACCATTCAAATCCTTAAATAGCACCTCTCTAAAGCCCAAAACAAAATGACTCAAGCCAATAAGAAGTGGACAAATAGGAAATATGCAATTGGTGATTAGGTCTACCTCAAGCTACATCCCTTCAAAAGAAATTGAAGTAATAATTCCTCCCTTCATAAACTTGCATCTCGTTACTTTGGACCTTCTCATACTCGAGTGCATCCTTTATTTCACATTTCATTACTAAAAAAGCATGTGGGCTAGTCACTACCTATTAAATAGGACCTCCCTACTACTGATGAGCAAGGCCAATTTACACTAGAACCTAAGGAAATATTCAGCAGGAAAGTGGTTAAGAGAGGTAATCTTTAGATGACCCAAGTCCTGGTTCGATGGAAGCACACAAATTTAGAAGATGCAACATGGGAGGACCTTCCTCTTCTGGAACAGTAATTTCCTCAATCCGATACCATTGCTCCTTTAGAGACTACAAATCCTTGAGAACAAGGATGTTTTCTACCGGGGGGGTAATTGATATAAGGCGGGAATAAGTTGCAACTGCCTAGTAATAATAGTAACAAAATAGCAATAGAGTAGTTAGTTATAATTGACTTCGTTAGTCGTTAGCTAAGGCTTATAAAAAGATAGCCCACATTGTAACAATCACGAGAATAATGAATTAAGTTTACACTACTTTTTTTTCTACCTCTAGTATCAAAATATCATTTAAGAATCTCACAATTAAAGAAAAAAACACTAAAGACTAAATGTTAAGTTAAACTATAAATCCTAAATTAATTATACTTCCTTTCTTTTATATTATTCTCCTTCACGACAGAAAGCATAATATTTGCATGTTAAAATTTTAAGTGAATTAATAAAACTAAAAATTCATTGAATTATTTCTCATAACATCACCATTATAAAGACATTTTACCCACTTAAGTTATAAACAATTTATTATCTGGAAAATAATAAGTAACTTAAACGTATATGCATAAAAACATAAAGACAGGCAACATAAGTGACATGCAATGAGCTAAAGCATATGCTACTAATTCAACTTCAACAAGGCATACAAATGGAAGTTGCTTCTAACGTATGTAGTTCAATATCAATCCTTTCCACCCATTACTTGAATTACTTTCACTCAAATGTGACAATAATTTGGGGAAGACAAATTTGTTTCATATTTTACTACTTTTTTTTTTTAAAGATAAATGTTTGTTTCTTCTATAAAATTGGCTGAACAACCTCAGAGACTCTCTTCTCATTAAGGTTAACAAAACTATGCTTCCCAATGATTTACAAATCTTAACAGCAACTAATCCCAATCTTTATTTTCCTCTTCAATATCCTGAGCAATCATTTAAAAAAAAAAAAAAGGAAAAACTACATATAACCCCTATAAAATATAATCTAATTACAACTTTAATTCACCAACATTAAAATGTTACACTTTGTTCTCCTAAACTATGAAAAAATTATAAATATCACATATAAATTAAAATTAACATCTAATCAAGTCACACAATTATTATATAATACTCTATATTTCCATCATCTTTGCTTTTTTTTTTTTCCTGATTCTCGGCCTATATTTCCCCCAAACTTTCAATTTATAAATAATATATAACATTTTTACTTTGGAATAATTAAAAAATATTACATTTTTAAGTTTATATACCAAAATTATAATTAGATAATAACTATTTTTGTTGGACAAAATTAGGCTATAATTCTTATAGTTACCCAAAAGGAAAAGGATTCTTGAGACCCTCTTTTCACCCCAGATCAGTGCAGAAAATCAATATAAATTCATTAAAATAAGTATTTTAAGAAGGAAGATCCACTACCACTTATTTTAGCAGCTTTTTATTTGCTCCTTCACATATACTAGGTGCAGATTTTTATCTGTTCTTATCAGTTCACATATATTAGGTGCAAGTGCATCAAACAAGAAATGAAATGGCAAATGCCAAATCACAACCCCGTTAAATTCACGTGCTAGTAACTTCAGATACTTCGGTCCTATATTAAAGACTATTTCAGTCAAAAATTTAAATTGTTAAACAAACGTTTATAAATAATTATATTAAAATCTCTAACAGATATCTGCATTACATAGTAATAATTATCATTGCTACAAACAACTGTTTCTCTCTTTTTTCTCTTTTTTAATAAATGGCACAATAATATCACAGTAATGATTTACAGACAAGAAAGAAAAATGGTAACTTAGTGAGGAGCATAACCAATGTCAATGCAAAACTGACAGCCCTTACCACATTGAAAGGAGGGTTGGACAAAACAAGTTATACAATCCATCGAGCCATATCAAACATTTGAGTAGTCCAAACTCCAAACTGGATTTGTATAAACTTAAGCGATCTGAGCCTTGGAGGGCACATCCAATGGGGGCCAAGTAAAAGAATACATGAAAATGCAAAGACACAGAACTGATGACAAATATGTTTAAAAAAACTCAAAAAAAGGGGGGACTCAGCTTGTCAAATTAAGCCTTTTCAACCATCTGTTTGATGGCTAGGAGAGAAGAGGAGGAGGAGGAAAAAAGAGAGAAAAAAAAGAAAAAGGGGGGGGGGACACCATCTCCCTTGCTATAAACCCTGAAAAAACTGAGGTGCAGGTTTTAAGTATTTCCTATGAGGTTATCGGACAAAATATAACACAAGCTTTTTCAAAAAACCAATAACATGGCGCTAATTTGTAAGAAAACATCTGCATGTCATATTTTTATAGGAGGATTTAATAACAGACATCTAAAAACCTTTACCTAAATTGTCTTATCAACTCATCTTTGGAAAGAGTGCAGCAATGATCATTACACATCAAAACTCATCTCTGCAGTACCATTTGAATAGCACTTCGTTGAGCCTGAGTCAAGCTCTGCAGTTCAAGATTACATGCACATGTTCAATAATATTCACCAATAACAGATAAAAAGTCGAACCTACTGAAAATAATTCCGAATGCTTGAATAAGCACACCTGCCAAATGTTATCAAACAGCTGTCTGTCATTCTGGTATAAGTTAGCAAAAAAATCCGCAAGGTAGTTTGCCAGATTTATCTGTTAAGGTAAAATCAAATTTGTTAGGGGAAAAAAAAAAGATCCAATTTTGTGCCCCACACAACATATGAATTACGAGACATTAAATGTAGAGCAGAGACCTGATTAAGGGGATCAGCAATGCTTAAGAGGTCGTCTTCATACTGATCATCTTGATCCTTGTGATTTTCAAGCAAGTTTAATTAGCAATCAGCAATATGAAAAAGGTCAATGAAGCAGAAGAAAGTGAGGAGACATAATTGCATCATAATAAGTCAGACAAACCTCATTAAATACTTTTGCTATTGCTTCAAGATGTTCATATGTGGCTTTCCCTGAAGCAGCTGCAGACAGTGAAGATAGAAATTCTCCATCCCTTTCAACGTCGCTATTCGTTTGCACTTCTTCCCAGTCATCCTCCTGAAAAAGCAATGGGTTTTACAATTGGAAGTTCAATAACCAGTATGTAACTGCAACACATCAATATGCATTAAAGTAAACTACCTCATCATCAACAGCCAAAACTTGCTCTTGTATTTCAATTAATGCATCTGCCAGTAAAGCCACTATCTGCAAGATATTGTACAAAACAGAAAAAGGCTTGGCTTATTTATAACTAAAGAAATTCAACTTTGATGCATGTTCTCATTTTAAAGATGACCAGAATCTGGCGATGTAGCATAGACAAAGTACATCTTAATGAAAATTTCCCGATTTTGATATATGGAGGTCTCAAAAGCATACTTTGGCTTCTAGAAGAAAAATCATATTTCAAATTAAAAAGTTTCTAAATAGGTGCCTATAATTGTACACACGGAACCATCAAACTGTGATTGCCGCCCAGTAGAGCAGTCATCATGGAACAAATCATAGATTACAGAGAGATTGCAGTAACAACCTCCCACCAAGAGCTAAAAGGATACACATTAATGTGACTGCTGTAGATGAATTCCTATCTAACCAAATTAAGGTGCTAATTATGATACAGGGTTGGTGATCATGTTTTATTGGCTTTTCTTTTCTGTCATTTGAGTTGTTTCCTATTCTGCCGTTATTTTTGTTTCCTTATCAGCACTTGGTATGAGGGCCCTAGGCAGAAGTATTTCAATATGATTTCATTCAAAGGATTCAACAACAACCTCTGTAACTCTTCTGGTTCATATTTATACCAGCGAGAGTAAGAGAGGAAATGAGTTTCATTAAGTTACAATCTCAACTGAATAGCTACTGACTTCTAACAACAACTGACTCAACCAACCAACCAACACTTACCCCTTGTTTGGTTTGAGGGGAGGGGAGGGGAGGGGAGGGATTCTGCTCCCCTCCCCTTGTTTGGTTGATAATTTTGGAGGGGAGGGGAGGGAAAGTTTAATGAAATTTTCCCTCCCCTCCCCTTCTATCTAATCCCTCCAATTTGGGGGGATTGGGAAGGAAAGTGGGTAAAAAGACCAAAATGCCCCCTATCTTAATTACTAATTATGGATTTTATAAAATTCTTATAGGTATGATTAAGGAAAAATTTTAACATATCAATTAATACGGGTATACTACCATATTGAGAAAAAAGTAAACATGCCAATATTTTTAACTCAAATGCATTTTAATTTTATAAAATAAAAATATGTTAAATTATACATTTGTTGAAATAATTATTTAATTAATTTTATTTGTTTACAAATTTTTTTAAAATAATTATAATTATAGATAATTTTTTACATTTATTTAATTTGGTAATGACAATATTAAATTTTAAAAAATAAAAAAATAATTAATAGTATTATCATTACTTTTAAAATACATAAGGGTAAAATGGTCCACATATTATTATTTTCCCTCCCCTCCCCTCCTGAACCAAACAATATATCTCTCCTCTCCTCCCCTCCCCTCCATTAAAATCTCTCCCCTCCCCTCCCCTCCATTAAAATCCCTCCCCTCCCCTCCCCTCCATTAAAATCCCTCCCCTCCCCTCCCCTCCTTTGAACCAAACAAGGCCTTAATTATTTCTCTCATTATCATTTCTAACACGTAACAGCACTATTATTTTTTAGGTTTTATCTTATAAGTTAGTTTCCTATTTTATCAAGTTGAGTCAGTCAGCTAGTGGGCTTACAATTCTACCTATTTTAACCTAATTTATATCAACAAAAGGAGAAAAGTCAGAAAGCCTATTACTCTGACTCATTCAGCCAAATTATACATGGTATGAGAGCCAAATCATGACTGATTTCTCTTCCATTCAATTCGGCGGAATGAGAGGTTTGACTGCCAAGAGCCGTTAAGGCCAAGGTGCTTCGTTGGCCACGGGTCACTCCCATACTATTTCTCCTTTTCAACCCACCATCTTGGCTTCAGTCACTCACTCTTCTCACCATTTCACTCCTGTACTCATTACAGGACACAGACTCAATGGTGACAATGATCTACAGTGGTCTTTGAGTGTCATGCTCTTCATACATGGCAGAGTCAAAGAAGGCTATCTAACAGGGGAGACACCTCATCCAGCTAGTGGGCTCACAACTCTACCTATTTTCATAACCTAATTTCTATCAATAAAAGGAGAAAAGTCGCAGAGCCTATTACTGTGACAAATTTAGCCAAATTACACATACAGAAATACCTTCGTAGGAAGTGGCAACATTATCCACTGATCTGGAGCTGATTTTGCTTTTGACCTTGTGGTTATTCCTACACCAGACTTCATAAGACAAATTCCAGAATGAGCAAGCACAGTTGAAAACATAAATGAATAACTGAATATATAATACCACAATAAGACCTTAATCAGATGGCCTGGGACACTTATTTTTGCCAGTTCTGTGTGCCAACTGGTTAGCAACAAGGCTAGAGCACTTGTAGTAACTTTTATTTGATAGGCCCCCTGTATCTCACCTGCACTCAGATAGCATTTGGAAGAGAATTCAATTGGTCTCAGTTATGCATGCCTAAGGATTTCAAGTTTTATCGTTCTTGAATAAATAAGAAATTCTATTAGAAAGAGAAGGGACATCTTGTTGGAGGATAATATATCTTGAAGCCAAACATACAAGAAGCTCAAAGGCTATCTATATATAAACAAGTAAAATGGCAGATCTGCTATAAATGGCACAGTTACTTGCATAATAGTTTTCAGAAAAATTACACAGCACATGAATGAAAGAAAGCTTGCTAAGAGAGGCAAAAGACGAACAAGGGGAAATTAATAGCCTTCTCTGAGCCCTAGATGCAACAAACAATGCATGACAGAATGACTACACACAATATACCTCTCAATCAATTTCAAACATGAGCCTGGCATCTAAACTGAAGTTTGGATTGTCTGTTTGGACATGAGACCTAAGGTGTAAATATTATGATAGCAATTTGAACAATATTTTCTCTCTTATCTGCAGATTCTTCCATGCATTTAGAGAAAGAAGAAAGTGATTGAATTGACAATTCAATTTAAATATGTAATAGCATAGGATAAACATCAGACACAACCAGAGCCCCCAAAAAAAAAACTTTCTTTAATATCTTTTAAAACCTATGAGCCCATATGAACCACAAGATTGTGATCTTAATTTCCTATCTGTTTTCATCTTTGTCAGATTTCCATCAGGAGAATCAAGACTTTATTCAAGTGAAAGGATAAATCATGTTAATAAATTTATAAAAAATAAGAATTATAGGCATAAATTATAGGGGTTTCCCCTGAAAAGTTCAATAACGGTTTCAACCATCCATGCATGGTGAAGCCCCTAAGCTGTTTCCAAGAATTAGAGAGAGACTGAAATCCGTGCTATTAAAAAATCCCATGCAGTGAAAAGTTCTCAATTTGCAACATGCCAGTCATATTGCTAAAAGCAGCAGAAGGATGCTCACCTTGTTGCTTAGTCCATTCCGACATTACATAAGCAAAGGAATTATCATGACCTTCAGCAGGAATTGAGATCAGCAAATCAATGAATTGTCCAACATTAGGAGCACTCATATGAACCTGCAGTTTTGAAGGAGTATTTCAGAAGTTTACCCCAACAGATACAGCGTTAGCAGATTTCTTGCCAAACAATTAGTTATTAAAAAATAGGCTTAACTATGATTTTGGTCCCTTAACCTTATTAATTTGTTTCAATTTGGTCCATTCATTTTTAATTTGTATTGTATTCACTACTTAACTTTATTTAGTGTTTCAAAATGGTCCCTTAACTTCTTTTTAGTATTCCAAAGTGATCCACTAACTTTTTTTAATGTTCCAAAATGGTCCTTGATTATATAACAAAAAAAGGACAAATATGATACAAATTGGAAGTTAAAGGAGCAAAATGAAACAAATAATAAATTAAGGGACCAAAACGATAGTTAAGCAAGAAAAATAAGGATAACACGACAAGGCTTCTTAGAAATTACTTTTGACTCTGCTAATTATACACAATTTTGAGTTACAAAAATACTTGTACAAAAGGAATCCAAATCATTATAAAAACAAAAAGGATTACATCAAGGATAATACAAAACTATAAATCCCCTTGATTTTATTCATCTATCACTCAATTTGGACTCTTGAATCTTTTTATTTTTTCATAGAAAAATAATTTTATTGAAAAGATGAGATAACAATACATAAATGGAGGTCAAGCAGACCTCCCAAGACAATGAGAGGACTAAACAAACTTTAGTTCAAAAGAGCTTTCTAGTCCTGTTGTAGTGGTCATCTCAGTTCTTTTCCCAATTTCTCAGCCACTCATTGAATACAGAGAATTTCCTCAGTGACAAACTCCTTTGGAAATCTAAAGAACCCTCTAAGGTCAAATTTTTCATTTGGACAGAAATGTCCAACAAGATTAAATGCTGTGGTAAAATATTGGAGCATAAATCTGGGAGTTATCACAAGATCTTAGACAGCTTGTTTAGGAAGGTGTATAATTATTTGTATATATTTTAAGGATAGACAATCACGTAATTATAGCATTTATTATGAGTCAACTGTTGGGTGGGAGTAATTGTAGGAAGATTTCTTTTTTCCATTTAAGGTAGACAGGTCAGTGTATATAATTGTCCTGTCCATGTATCGTTTGAAATATTAAAAAAAACAAGTACCCACTTTTATCACATGGTATCAAAGCTCGAGAATTTCTCAGCTCTTTCTTCCTTCCTTTGAATCACTGTCTAAGAGAGCCTTGATTGCCACAATACTTCTGAGTTCGATGCCCATTGTTTTCTTGTTGCTGTTTGAACTTTCCTCCACAGCCAGCTGAGTCAACCTTCATTATTGACCTTCATTTACACCCCCTGTTTTTTTTTTTTTTTTAAAGAATTGTTACTGAACCCATCCTCTTTTGCGATCAAGAGGGAGTTCATTTTCAGCCTTAGTTGCTGATTTCTCCTTGTGCTCAACTCTGATCAGACGAATGGAGCACTTCTTTGACCACAAGGAGTTTGGATCAGCCTTCATTACTGAATTTTCTTGTGTTTCTTTTTTTTTTTTTCAACACTGAATCTCCTTAAGAGTTTCACACCATTTTTCCTTTGAAAAAATTCAGAGATTGCCCATGGGTACCCCAGTAAGTGTGCCTTTTTCTGTCCGAAAACAGAACATAAGTGTGCCTTTTCTGCCTCTGTTTTACTCGCCTGAAAACAGAGCATCAGTTGTGCCTTTTTTCCCGTTTCACTTGTCCTGAACAGAGCTCTTACCTTGGCTTGACTGGACCTTCATTGTCCAGCTCTTTGGCATTGACATGTGTCCATTACTCTGGACCTTTGTTGTCCAGTTCTCCACCCTCGTTATCCCCTTTTTGTCTTTGCCTGTTCAGTCCTAACGTTCTAGCATCACCATGTCAGCCATCAATGTAACTTCCAATTCTTCAATTGCTGAAGGTTCTGCTATGGTGTTTTATAGTGTCACCAAAGAGCACTGCTGGAAGTTAAATGGTGATGCTTCCAAAGCTGGACAGCCAAGAGCTTAAGTGCATTTTTCTAGGATATTCATCCACTCAGAAGGGCTATAAATATTATCATCATCTCACAAAAAGGTGCTATGTTTCTGCTGATGTCACTTTTGAATAAAACACTCCTTACTTCTCTAAACCTTATCTTCAGAGGGAGGATTTAATTATAGAAGATAAGGAAACTGACTATTTTCTGCTTGATCTACCTACTTTCCAAAGCCAGAACAACATACCTAAACTGAACATGGAGTTCACACCCTTACCTCACCTGAATCATGAATCCACTTCCAATTCTGAATCCTGCTCTCCTATCGCTGTCCCAAACACTGAACGTGTGACTAAAGAATATGTGGTTCTTGATCCTACAAGGTATTTCTAGGTGCACTCAAAGAGGAAAGCACCAACTCTTGAGCCAGTGCAAGTCCAAGACTCTACACCTAACTCTGGAAATGAAGTGACCACAAGTTCCAGCCCTACTTCTTCGGATAAATCTGAAAGTAATGATCTTGATATTACCATTGCTATTAGAAAAGGAACCAAAGAGTGCATTAAGCATCCGGTTTATCCACTTTCCCATTTTGCGTCATTTAAGAAAATTTTGCCATATCACAAAAATTTTCTTGTAAGCTTATACACCATTTCCATTCCCACTATACTATCTGAGGCAATATCCAAGGAAAAATGGAGGCAAGCCATAAAAACCGAAATGGAGGCTTTAGAGAAGAATGGCACATGGGAGCTTGTCTAGTTACATAAGGAAAGAGACTGATTGGATGCAAATGGATCTTCTTAATAAAATAAGAGGTTAATGGCTCCCTGGAAAGATACAAGACTAGATTGGTTGCAAAGGGAAACAATCAAACTTATGGAGTGGACTATACGGAGACCTTTGCCCTAGCGGTCAAGAAGAATACAGTCAGAATATTGCTATCTTGGGTAGCTAATTACAACTGCCATCTCCAACAATTTGATGTGAAGAATTCCTTTCTTCATGGTGACCTAGAGGAGATATACATGCATGTTCCACCAGGAATTGGAGACAACACAAGGGACAACAAACTGTATAACTAAAGAAAGCCTTATATGGTCTCAAACAATCCCTGGAACTTGGTTTGGGAGATTCACAAAGATAATGCTTACCTCTAGATATAAACAAAGTCAAGAAAATTACAATTTATACATCAAACATACAGATTTAGGGGGAGTAACAGCCCTATTTTTTTATGTTGATGACATAATAGTAATAGAGAATGATGAATAGGAAAGGAGAGCTCTAAGACGATGCTTGAATAGAGAATTTGAAATATAAGAGTTGGGAAGATTGAAATGTTTCTAGGGGATTGAAGTAGCTCGTTCAAGACAAGGCATCTTTATCTCACCACAAAAGTACGTGACTGATTTGTTGAGAGTCAGGGAAGTTAGCAAGTAAGCTTGCAAATACTCCTATAGAGCCCAATCATAAATTGGGGGAAGTGAATGAAGATATTGCCATGGACAAGGAAATGTACCAAAAGTTAGTGGAGAAACTCATCTATCTCTCACACACAAGACTTAACATAGCATACGCAGTAAGTTTAATTAGCCATTTTGCGCACAATTCTAAACACAACTACAAGCTACCTATTGTGTACTACACTACTTAAAAGCTGATGGAGTCTCACATTGAGTAGCCACAAGTAATTCATGTGGTACTTAAGTGATATGGTCCTTTCCCTTACAAGCAAGTTTTTAAGGGTGGGTTCCTCATGCTTACTTGGGTCTCCATCAATTGGTATCAAGGCTAGACCAACCTCCACGAAAAGGGCTACCTACAAAGGGTGCAACTTGGTGGTTGGAGTGAGCGCCACAGAGTGTAGTCATCAAGGACGTTGGCTCTTCAAGGGCAATGCTATAATAGTGTCCCACATTGGGTAGCCACAAGTAATTCTTGTGGTACTTAAGTGGCATAGTTCTTCTCCCTTACAAGTTGAGTTTTTAGGGTGGGTTCTCCATGCTTACTTAGATCCCCATCAAAAGCTAATCTTAGGCATGGAATCCTATTCAAAACAAATACAAGGATGAAGCTAGAGGCATACTAGTGTAGGATAGTGCTGGGTTTAGATTCTCATGTGAGTTTTGGATGTATGAAAGGTAGTGGAAGGCGTGGTTGGAGTTGTGATCGAATTCTAATACCAAAATTGATGTAGGACAAGAGGAGGAGAAGGGAGATATAGAATAAAAAGGGAGATGTAGAGAGAAAATAAAGGGAAGGAGAAGAAGGGAGGGAGAGAGATAGTTGACAATACCAAATGATTTTATTAATAATCAATTAGAAGAAACTATCTATCCCTAATTACTAAGAGCTTTATATAGAATCTAAAAAGATAACTCTTAATAAATTAAAATAAAGATAATATTAAATTCTAATTGTAACAAAAGATAATCAAAATATCAAATCCTAACAAAAACATAATTATTAAAACCCAACAAACACATAACTAAGGATAACAAAGTAACTACTATAACAAACTAATTTAAATATTAGTTTCTAATCCTAATCCTAATAAAATATTATTTCTTATATTTATCTTTAATCCATAATTTACAAATAGTTAATAATAGCTTTCCTATTCTTTTCCCATTCTCCATTACATACATAGATGCTAATTATGCAAGCTCACTAGTTGATAAGAGATCCAATACTAGCTATTGTACATTCCTTGGAGACAATCTTGTAACATGGAGAAGCAAGAAATAGAATATGGTAGCCAGATCTAGTGCTAATGCAGAATATAGAGCCATAGCATTAGGAATCTGTGAATTACTGTGGTTAAAAATCATTTTGGTTGACCTGAAGATCAAGTGGAATGGACCAATGAAGCAATATTGTCATAATAAATCAGCAACAAGCATAGCACACAACCCAATACAACATGATAGAATGAAGCATATTGAAATGGATAAACACTTCATAAAAGAGAAGCTAGATAGTAGTTTGATTTGTACTCCCTATGTCCTTTTCAAAGGCCAGCCAGCCAGCCGATGTGCTTACTAAGGCCTCACTTGCTATCCTCTATATAAGGGTAATTCCTTTACATAGCTTCTATGCAATGTTTATTATACCCTTATATTTATTATACCCTTATTATCACTACTTGTTAACTTTTTATTACTATTTACAGTAGGAGTGCAAAGGTCATTTCTATAATTAAAATCACTTTTTTTATTCCACAATCGCATTCTTTTTATATTTTGCGTACCAAATAAGCCTTAAAAGACTCAACTCTATTGCATTCCAAGAAATTATTTTCAAGCTATGAGTGGAAAACATCTATTCACTAGCTTGAAGAAGAGTGTGGGAAAATACCAATACATAAATATGGGAGTTATCTCAAGATCTTAGGGAGCCTATTTAGGAAGGTTTATAATTATTTGTATATATTTTAAGGATAGACAATCATATAAATATATCATTTATTATGAGGAGTCAATTATTAGGTAGGAGTAATTGTAGGTAGGTTTTTATTCCATTTATGGTAGAAAGGTCTGTGTATATAATAGTCCTCTCCATGTAGCATTTGAAATAAGAAATACAATTACCCACTTTTATCATAAATACATTGTGTGGGGTTCTAGCTATGAAACAAATGCTCATTTATTTTTACACTTCCAGAAACCGATAGGTTGTTTGATGTTTTGGTGAATACCTTGTGTCCTTCTAATAGGAATAGTTTCTAAGAATTGTATATGTACTCCTTCCATAGAATTTTTCTTCTTTTATATAACCAGAGAACCATTTCTCATTTTAAAGGATACAACAAATGTAAGGACATTTAGGTCATTTTCTCAAAGCATACATTTCTAAGCTTCACTTAAATGATCTTGCCAAATATAGAGGATGCTAACCTCTACACAAGTGCAAGTTTGCACGATGCATATCATGTCCATAAGATTCATTGTGATCCAATATTTTTTTATACTAATTTATATATGTTGGTGATCGTGCCTGTTTGGCTTGTTTGGCTGATTGCTGGTTTACGTTTTCATTCTGCATTTTTTTCCTCTTTCTTTATTTGTTGTCATTTATTATAGGATTAGTGTTTACAAATATTTTAATTTGCTAGTTTCCTATTTTGTTTAGGCAGGCTAATGGGCTAAGCCCTCTTCCTACTTGTACCCTAATTTTAGTCATATAAGTAAAGAGGGAGTCAGAGAGAATTTCAGCTCTAACTATTAAGCCAAAAACACACATGGTATCAAAGCGGTAACATGGCTGATCCTTCGTTTATTGAGTTCAACCAAATGAGAGGCCTAAACATGAAGAGCCACAAAGGCCTAGGAGATTTGTTTGTCATTGGCTATCCTTCTTCTTCTCTTTCTCCTTCTCATCCTACCATTTCAACCTCTATCACCCAAACATCCCACAACTCTACGCTTGTTGTCATGACAAGCCATAAGCTCAGTGGAGATAATTATCTCCAATGGTCATCAAGTGTCATGTTGTTCATCAAAGGTAGAGGAAAAGAAGGTTACCTAATTAGTGCAACTATTTGTCCAGATGTCAGTGATCTAAACTAACAATAAAAAGTCAACAAGAGAATAAATTCAATATTACAGAAATGAGAATGTTGCATTGGATAAGTGAATACACCAAACAAGATAGAATTAGAAATAAATACATTATAGAGAAAGTTGGGTCACATCTATTGTGAAAAACATTGTAGAATCACGTCTTAGATGATTTAAACATGTGTGAAAAAAACCTATAGAAACCTCAGTAAGAAGGAAAGATTAATGGAAAATAGCCTAATAATTAGACATAGAGGAAAACCATGAAAAATTATAGGCGAAACTATTAAAAAAGATTTAGATTTAAATAGTTTATCTAAAGATATGATTTATGATAAAATTTTATAGCGTCATTTGATCCATGTAACCGATCCCACCTAATAGGACAAGGCCTATTGTTGTTATTGTCAGTGACCCAAACTACAAGAATTGGGTGGCCAACAACAGTATGATGATGGCCTGGTTAATCAACTTGATGACTTTAGAGATTGGAAAGAGTTATCTTCCCTACAAATCAACTTAGGATGTATGGGCTTCAATAAAAGAATACTCCTCAATTAAGAACATGACGATGTCATCTTTGAGGTTGAAAGTTTCCAGCAAGAATTCAAACAAACATGGTCATGTAATGTTGATGCTGCTCACTTTCAAAAGCTAAAGGAAGAAAGGATTTATAAATTCCTTCTTGGTCTGAATGACATTTTGAAGTTGTAATTTTGAGCCTTGATCTTTGGCCATCGAGAAGTCTTTTATATGGTCAAGATGGAAGAAAGTAGAAAAAAGCAATGGCACTTCAAAGCACCTGTTAAAGACTATTGACTGTTCTGCTCTAGTAGCCAGAAGCTCCAACTCAAGCGATTATAGGCTGAAAAATCAGAATAGGCCCTGGTGTGAGCATTGCAACAAGGTTGGACATTCTAAGGACCAGTGCTAGAAGCTATATGGCAAATCAAGTAATTATAAAGGGAAACAGAAGCAAGAAGTGAGAAGATATACCATGACTAGTGAAGACCAGAAACCATCTGGCAATTCATAACTTAATGAAGAACTTGTTGAGTTGTTACATTGTGTACTTGGACAACAAACTCAACTCGACAAGAAAGTGAGAGCAGGTTTGTGGCTCAATAAGGTAATTATTCCACTGCAATAAATACTCAAGCTTAGCAAGGTGATACCTGGGTGGTAGATTCTAGTGCCACAGATCATATGGCAAGTAATCTTTCATGCCTTGACAATCTTGTACTGTATAGTGAAGAGCTAGTTGTAAAAATTGCTGATAGCTCTTTCACAAAAGTTGCTGAACTTGGCACAGTAAATTGAGTGACTCTATTGTCCTAAAAAGGGTTCTCCTTGTCCCCCACTTTACTTGTAACCTAGTTTCAATTAGTAAGCTCTCCTAGGACTAAAACTAAGTCACTAATTTTTTCTTTGGTGGTTGCAAATTTCAAGACTTGGCCTCAAGTAAAATAATTGGCAATGATGCAGAGTGTGTGAGTCTCTCTTTTTTTCATAGTAATATCAAGAATAATTCAATGGCTCTTTTTGTTAGGACCAATGTCAAGTGATGTTATGCTTTTACATTATCGTTTGGGTCATCCTAGTTTTGAATATCACAAGAAAATATACCGAAAGTTATTTAATAAAAAGTCTCCTCCTTTTCTATGTGAAGTGTGCCATTTGTCCAAACATGTTAGAGTCTCTTATCCTCTCATTATCATATCCCCTCTAAACCTTTCTCTCTAATTTATAGTGTCATATAAGGCATGGTTTGTCACATTTATTGATAATCATACTTGCATCACCTGACTTATCCCATGAAAAAGAAATCTGAAGTACCCACTTTGTTTAAAGAGTTTTTATTGCCTTATTCAAAATCATTTTCATAGTAACATTTAGTTGCTTCGAACTAATAATGGGAGAGAGTATTTTAATGTTGTCCTCGGTGAATTTTTGAAAGAAAAAGGTATTATACACCAATGTTTGTGTATTGATAGCCCTCAACAAAATAGGGTCTCAGGAGGAAAAATAGGCATCTTCTGGAAGTCACTAGATCCTTAATGATTGCCTCACATATGCCGAATCCTTATTGGGGGAAAGCTGTCCTCAGAGCCACTTATCTCATAGATAGACTCCCACCAAAACCTTAAATTATGTCACTCCTCATGATCAACTCTTAAAATCCTACTCGAGCATTCAAACTCTTCGCTCTTTACCTCCCAAAATTTTTGGTTGCACAACCTTTATGCATATCTACCATAAAGGGAAACTTGACCCAACTTCTCTTAAATATGTCTTTCTTGGTTACTCTCCAGCAAAAAGAGGGTATATGTGCTATTCATCCATAAGAAAAAGATTTTTCATCACCATGGAGGTGACTTTTCTCGAAACTCAACCTTATTTCCAAAAAAACACCCATTCAAAGGGAGAGTCAAGATGAATGGGGTTTTCTTCATACATGTTTACATCCAGCAGAACTTTTACCCAGCTTTCCCAGACCAGATTTGCCTCAAACAGGCCCATATTTTCCTGTTACAACCCCTACTCCTTCTGTTACAGCTTCCAAACAGCTTGATAATCCTCCCAAACCACCTCCTTTCACGGTCACAGCCCCTAAACCTGTTCTACAACCTGAGCCTAAGACCACTAAGGAGAATGAGGGTCATAAACCGAAAGAGCTACAAGATTACACTCAGAGGCATAAACCAAGTGGACTAGAACCTTGCACACTTCAAGGACAGCACTATGAGCCTCCTTCGAATCCAACTAACATAGAAGATGATTTGATTGTTCCTACTGCTCTGAGAAAGGGAGTTAGATCTTGTATCCTTCACCTTATTGGAAATTATGTTGCTTATGACAAGTTGTCTTCTAAAATGTAAAATCTTGTTGCCAATCTCTCACAAGAAAAATTACCTCACACTATTGATGAAGCTTTGCAAAAACCTGAATGAAGGTGACTATTCAAAAAGAGGTTAATGCACTTGAGAAGAATGGAACTTGGGAGATTGTGGATCTTCTAAAAGGATAGAAACCAGTAGGTACAAATAGGTGTTTACAATCAAGTATAATGTTGATGAGAGCCTTAATCATGACAACTCAAGGCTAGTGGCAAAGGGTTTATTCAAACCTACGGAGTGGATTACCAAGAGACCTCTGCTCCTACAACCAAGTTTAACACCACTAAAGTGCTTCTCTCATTGGGTGCAAATTTAGATTAGCTGGTTCACCAATTAGATGTGAAGAATGAATTCTTGAGTGGAGATCTAAATGAAAAGATGTATATGGATACATCCCGGCTTTGACGTTGAAAGAGGTGGAAAAGCAAAGGTGTATAGACCACACAAATCTCTTTATGGCCTTAACCATTCTCCCAGAGCTTGGTTTGACAAGTTCATAAAAGCTATTAGAAGCTATGATTATAATCAGGGTCAGTGTTCTCTCCTAAGGGTAAAATAGTTGTTTTGATTGTCTATGTGGATGATATAACAGTTATTGGTGATTTTGAAGAAGAAAATTAGGTGGCTAAAAGGTGCTCTTGCTAAAGTTTTTAAAATCAAGTTGCTAGGTAACCTAAAGTATTTCTTAGGTGTGAAAGTTGCCTATTCAAAAAGGGGAATTGTAATCACAAAAAGAAAGTATACACTTGATCTTTTTAAAGAAATTGGCATGCTAGGTTGTAAGACTCCCATGGAAACAACATATAAGGAGGGGTTCAAAAAAGATAGTCCACCTGTGAACATTGGGAGATACCAAAGAGTTGTAGGAAAATTAATCTACTTGTCTCATACTAAGCTAGACATCAATTTCCCACTTAGTATCGTTAGCCAGTTTATGAATAAACCTATAGAGAAGCATATGTCTATCATTGTCAAAATGTTAAGGTCCTTGAAAATAACACTAGGAGAAGGTATTTATTTTAAGAAGGGCATTGAGAGAAGTGTTGAAGTGTGTGTTGATGCTGACTGGGCAAGCTCCATTATTGATAAGAGGTTTATCTTGGGGTACTGTACCAATGTGTAGGGTAATTTGATTACCTAATGAAGCACAAAGCAATCAATATTTGCAAGGAGTAGCACAAAAGCATAGTACAAGGCCTTATTATAGGGGATTTAAAAAAGGTTATGGTTAAAACATCTTCTAAGTGAATTGAGAATTCCTATTGACATGCCTAAGAAAGTATTATGTGATAATATGGCCACAATCAATATAGTAAAGAACCCTTTATATCATGACAGAACAAAAGATGTGGAGTTTGATTGAAATTTTATCAAGAAGAAGCTGGACAATGATACTTTCAAACTTCTTCACATACCTAGTCAGTTTCAAGTAATAGATATGTTGACCAAAGCTGTGTCACAAGTTAAATTTGAGAATCTGACTAGCAATCTAGGAATGCAAAATCTCTACTATCCAACTTGAGGGGGAGTTTTGGTGATTGTGTTGTTTGACTTGTTTGGTTGATCACTGGTTTATATTTTCATTCTGCATTTTCCCCTTTTTATATTCTTTTGGTTTCTTTATTTTTTGTTGTTCATTTTAGGATTAGTTTTTACTAATATCTTAGTTCACTAGTTTCCAATTTTGTTTAGGTGGCTAATGGGCTAGGCCGTCTTCCTACTTGTACCATAATTTTAGTCGTACAAATAAAGAGGGAGTCAGAGAGAATTTCAACTCTGACTATTCAGCCAAAATACACAATATACTCTACTATTTTAAGATGACCATGCAATATACTTCTCAAACTAAAGAAAATACCAACTATTTGATCACATATTTATAGTTACTTAAATTCAGTGTCCAAGATCAATATGATAATCACTTATAATTCAATGGTCTATCAATGAAAATCATTTTTTGTAAGGAGTTTCTAGATGGTGTAAGTATGCTGATAATTACACCAGTGTTGGTGGATCCCTCGTTTAATATTTACTTGCATATTTATTATTTGAAACATCAATTCTAAATAATAAAAATACTATATCATATTTCTAATTAAACAGTTTACCTTAAACCCAAAGTTTCCCAAAATTCATCAAATTCCTATCACCTCCGTTGCTAATTCTAGGTGTATATGCGTTGAAAAACATATATAGATAAGAAAAAGAAAGACAAAGTTCATCTGACAATAGAGGTACATATAAGTTAATTGCAGCCCAAACTTCCTTAGACAATTCTTTTCTAATATACAAAGGGTTTTTCTAAAGTAGTACCTGCACCATGCTAAGAGCATGCCAGTTTTTATAAATCAATTCCAGAATAGCAGACTACTAATATAACTAGAGACTAGCCCATCAACAGTCAACACAAGACAGAAAGCAGAAATGTTCAAAATAATCTGAAAATTTGGTTAGATTACCAATCTTGCAAAAACAACTAGCAATGAACTTCTCAGGGCAGCGATTTGAGCAGATTGCATACGTCTGACAACAGCAGCAACCAGGTCATGTATATGTACTGCCATTTGCGATGGCAAATGCAATATAAGTTGAAGAATGTAACTCCCAACAAAAAGAGATCCAGAGCTTTCCAAATTTGGGTCTAAAAGCCTGCACCAAATTCCAAGAAATACAGCATCTAACAACATCAGGATCCTAGAAAGAGAATAAAGGGAAAAGTTCTGATTTCTAAATCCATGGGCAGTGAGGAAAAAAAAAAAAAAGGAAAAACCCCTCCTGCTTGCAAAGATAATGAGAATCCACATGAAAACCAGTAGGAAGATAATGCCTTCTTTCATTTTGATTGCTTATACCAATCAGCAAAGTAAACGTTCTATTAACATAAACTTCGTCTCATAATTCCAATCACAAACAATGTAACTACAATATTAATGACGCCTAAGTCCATCAAAGTTCTTCTAGGATGCACATGTAGGTGTCATAATGTGGAAGGTTAAACATAAAAAGCACAGCAGAAATCTGATTCCCCTCATAAGATCCCTTACCAGAATTAACTTGAACAATGTCACACTATTTCAAAAAAAATGCTTGCAGTATAATGGTATTTACTAAGCAATGTATAATAATTGTTAACTACCTTGAAGCTATTTCAAGTAAACTTCTCATAGTTGATTCAGAATTAGGTCCCCAAGCAAGCACTTCTTGTCTTCCCCCAGATATAAAAGCAGCTAAACATTCTGTGGCATTCTGTTAAATGTTGAGTCGAGTTAATGGAAAACAATTAATTCTTTGTTGCAGCAATGCAGCAATCAGAAGTGTTATTAATTTCAACCAAACAGAGCCTCCACAAAATTACAACTCATGACTTCAGATATACACGCATGCCTAGAAAACCAAATGACCTGAATTTCACTGTGATCATCGCTCTGAAGGACTATTTTGATAGTGGCATCAAAACAAACGTCATATATTGCTTTCACTAAATCAGCAGGGGCATTCTGTAAAATGCATTGAGAAACCACAAATTAGCAAATCATAAGATACAGCACACTGCTTAAAGGTCAAAGCTGATAAATTGACAAAAGTCAAAAGAAATTATGCTTTCAAGCAAGTATACTTGCCTTCAGTAGCATTGTTACCAGATCTAATGACCCAGCTACCAACCCATCAGCCTGTTCTTGTGGCTGAGAAGGACAAAATGGGTGCATCAGAAAGCAATACTTAGATCTGTTATTTTATGCTAACGTTAGAACAGCTTTAACCAGCCATACTTTACTTAAAATTGGTCCAACATATGGCAAAATTCTGGAAAGCAGTGGATGTAAACATCCAGGTATACTTGTGATGGCCTGGGGAAAAGATTAAAATAGTTAGATGAATAGTAAAATTATCTAGAATCATGGTAAACAATGTTGCCAAGGTCTGTAAATGTGAACCTAGAACGTACACCATACATAACTAAGTGAGTCATAACTCATAACTAATATAACATGCTAACATTGGTAAGCAAACACAGCAGATAATAGCATCTATAAAAATATTTCAAAACCATTACCTCAAGAACCTCAAGTGCATCACTACTGATAAAAGGATCTGAAATGTGCAAAGCCCATACATTAAGGATAACAGGAGAAATAATGGGCTCTACAAATGCTGATAATCCATGACCTATAATGGGCAAAAATATAGGCATCAATCCAAAAACATTAGCTCACCCAAAAAAAAATAAAAGATAAACATTAAAATAAACCTAGAGAAACTAGAAAATTTTGGTATTTACAGCCTAGCAGTATCTAAAATTACCTGCCTTAATTGCTCCTTGCAAAGTTTCCAGTACCATGTGCAGGGTTTCATCTGATGCCTGAAAATCATATTAAGATGATTAACAAATGCAAAAAGAAGTCACTGATTAACGGTAAAAAGATGTATATTGTATAGTACTTGAGGAAGAAGCTCTGAGAGAGATGAAAATAAACCCAACATTTGCGGTTGGATAATTTCATTCTTTGTTTCAGGCAGAAGCTGGGAAAGTACACGGCAGGCACCAACTTTCACAGGCGGAGGCCTATTAAAATGAGAGTTTAAGTGAAGGTAAGTAATAAGAAAAATACAAGCTAACAAAGGATAAATGTGCTCACACATCCATTGTAATTGCCTTCATTGCCGCATAAAGAAAGTGTTCTAGAACACCACTGCTTAGCTGTACAATAGCAAGATAAATAAGAAGACAATAAGAATGAAATTGGACCTTATTGAATGAGACAGATAACAGTTACCACAGAGGAGAATTTAGCAACTGAAGCAAAAATACGAGCATAAAGAAAGGGGTATTCATGAGAACCTGTGAAGAGTCGAAAAAGGAGGAAAGAAATGTCAATAAAAGAAAGATAACACAATTGTATGTACTGAAGAAGAATGGAAGCTCATGGGAGGTAAGGAAAGAGTTAAGGAGTAACCTATTAGAGAGATCTCCGTGATTATCTGCTCAATCAGGTGTTGAAAGCTACTTGCTACAAGACCTGACTCCTGTATAAATAACATAGAAAAAATAAAATTGAATCCCAGTCCAAAACAAATTTGCAGTTAATTAAAATGGAAACAAAATTATTTAAGCTAAATTATGTTCATTATAATCCAAAACTCAAATGTCAAAAGCCCAAACCTCTGCCTCCAATAGTTGCTCGGAAATAAATGATAAGGCAAAAAGAGTAGCCTCCCTTATCTGCCATAAATTACATGCATGGCACAGTTTAGAAAGTTGAAATAAATTTAAAAAATGCAGACATATGAGCAATTTTCTTAAAATGCTTAATGCATATGCAAGATTTACCTCTTACACTGAAGGAGGAAAAGAGTGACTGACACGCAGACAGAAAAAGGAAAACGACGAAAATGAAGAGGATTGAGACACGGCAGAACACTAAAGTAGCTAATTGTGACAGACTAATCAAAATTTTATGTTATATCATAAATTAGACATACTAGATAAATTTTAGACCCAAGGATAAAAGGACAACAAACAAAAATTCTTTATTTACCCTCCACCAGCTTGCATTGCCAGCTGCTTTTATGCTTTGAGATTCAGTAAACCGTTGTCTTGCGGCATCTATGATGGCCAGAATTCCCTCACAGCCACAAGAATTCACCACTTCTTCCAGCAAAAGGGAACCTACAAGCAACTTTCTAATAACTTATTTGGTAATAACTCATGCAATCTCCCCAAAGAACCCAAAAAAAAAAAGAAGCAGTTATATATTACTACATGAGCTTACAAAATTATAAAATAAATTAATGAAGTAACCCAATAAAATTAGAGTAAATTATATAAACTTCTCTTAAATTTTGTTAAAACTACACAAACCTCCTTTCTATTTTCCAAGTATACACTTAAGTCCAATTTTAAATTTTTTGACTGAAATATTCTCCATCAACCTAAATATACAAATATATATTATATCTAAATATGCACAAATAAAAATAAAAAGGAATAGATTTTGTTTTCATCAAATTTAACAAAAAAAAAATGTATTTATGTTAATGGAGGGCATTTTAGTTAAAAAATTTAAAATTTGACTAAAGTGTAGCATAACTTTTTGTTTCAAAGGAAATCCAAGTATATTTTAAAAATATAAAAATAGAGGAAAAGTCCACGTAATTTATTCATAAAATTAATGTTATTTAAAATTCTTGAAACTTATCAAAATTTGAACAGTAAGTAATCTTGCAAAATGATTAAAACTATTATCAAATCAATTTGAAATGAAATGCCACTATTAAGAAATTGATATAGATAAGTCAAATCTTCAGGGGGATTCTTAACCAGAAATCCGGCAGCTGTAATTGGCCTCATCTTCGTCAGCAATAAATTGGTTAGCATCCATTGACCACGTATGAACCTAGAGTGATTAAAAAAATCCTCAAGTATCAGTATCAAAAATATTAAAGGAATAAACTGTTCTAGATTTAAAAAAAGAGAATGAGCTTTGCAGATAGACCAGATAGACAGAACCCAAAAAATGGCACCAATATATGTCTCCATAATTTTCATTTGTCAAAACATTGACCCAAATCTATGTTCAAGATTAAGCACAATGGAAAAAGGAACCAGTCAGGTCCCCCCCCCCCCTCTTCTCTCTTCAATTTGGGATCAGTTGTGAACAATTTTTTCTTTCTTACATTGCCATACAAAATGAGGTTAAAAAAATACATATTCAAGCTAATGCCAATCAGTCATGTCATATTTAAACATGAATAACTAGCATCTGTCATACAAATGCAAAGCCCAAAACCACAGACAATTTCCAACACTGAAAAATCTGTATAAGTTATTACACAACAAAATAGTCTGTGTACAAAATTTACTATTTTAATTATTTTAAAGGTACCATAAAATTCTGAATTTTATGCTACATAGTAAGTATGGTGGATTTGATAAACAGTTGACTATCTAGTCTCCACTTCAATCTTGACAAAGTGTTCTATTGTTACAGAGAAAATAGCCAGAAATATGAAATACAGAGCCAAAGAAAAAAAAAATTGCTTTTGAATCATTTAAACTGATGGATGATAACATTTATGAGCTTTTGGTACATCTCTCAATTGACTTTGGTAGAAAATAAAAACACGATCATGGATTCAACAAGAAATGTACTGTATTTACAAGTTAATATAAGTCAACATCTAAACCCAGGTTAATACAGCGTGATACTACATCTGAAGGATAAAACCAAGTAGAACACGTCACCATTTTCTTCTGATCTATCAAGATATGAGTGCGCGCACACACATGCCCACACCCATGCACATGTTCCCACAATAAAACCATATAGGTCCTAAAAATATTATTATAAATGGGCTCAGGTGCCCGAAGAAATCAAAGGACTGTTATATGCAGTGTAAAATGACTTGGTGCATTTGCAACAAGGCAAAATCAGTACGTCAAGATAGAGAAAGAGATTAGTTTGTGCTAAAGTAATGTTAGAGACAACTATTTAATAACACCATTTTGCTTTTCATTTGACAAGCAAAACAGTAATGTTAGAGACAACTATTTAATAACACCATTTGCTTTTCATTTGACAAGCAAAACATGTTATGTTGCTGAATGTTATCTGAACAAAAAAAGCAGAAAACTAATCAGGTACTGCTGAGCAAAGTGAAAACAAGTATGAGTTAGGAACTAGCAACGAGAAGATTCAAAATGGAAGTCGTACCTGCTGTTCTGTCATTTGCAGAAAAGAAATAGTGTAGTAGACCAATTCTTTCACATAAGCCACAACCATCTACACAACAAAAGCACAACCCATAGATCAAAGTAGTTGCAAATCAGAAAACAATATGAAGCAAAAGTTTTAAGAAAGTTCAGACTCAAACCTTTCCCAATCTTGCATTACCCACAATGGTTGAGAGAAGTTCAAACATCTGCTAATAAAAATATGGACGTAAAAAAACTAGTTTAATAGGAATCAAGGAAAGACAAGTATAAAACCATGTGGAGCTGATGAACACAAGTTTAGACACAGTTTAGCCAGTTGATTACTTAAACTCCAGAAACTCTAACCTTTGATCTATAATGTAAAAGGATTCAGCAAAGCTACCCCAAAATACAACTAAAGGAATAGAATCATAGCTTCAACATAAAGGATACTTCTTTCGCCAATGATATGATGATCTCCATTCTCACTGACGATGTGAAACTAGGAATAAAAGTTTATGGCCACTGCTATTATTTTAATACCCATTGCTAGGTCTAGTTTGACCAATTTTGACAATTATAGGCATCTTCCTTGCCAAAAAACAAGCTAAGGGTGACTTCTTTAGTGACTGACTCATTTTCTTAAATGACAATGACCTCTCTGTCTGGAAAAATCACTAGAAATCTATATGTCATAAATGGAGGGAAGTGGATGACATAACTTAACAGGTGCTCAATTTTCTTAAATAAAAGAGTTGGAACAGCACTTATCCAAAATTCGTGTTGACTGATTAATGAATAACTTTTCCTGAGAAATATTACTGAGTTTAAATATTTAGTCACTCATATGAAGCATCCATAGTGATAAAGGATATTCTATATCAAGGATTTAAACAACCACAATCTAAAACCATGGTCTATTCAAATTTATAGATAAATCCACAACGATAGATCTTTTGATGAGTACAGAACAAGATAAAAAACCATATTCAGTTACATTCAATGCCCAACATATATTAACAGGGCAGGCCCCCAACTTAATAAATTAAAAGGAAATGTAAAGTCGCTTAAAAGGAGGATAAAGATGTCCCTTGTAATAGCTAAAATTGGCCATTCAAATATGACAACATAATATCTTCAGCAGTGGTGTCCTTTGTCTTATTAACTAACGTGATGAAATTAATAAGCTTATGCTACCAGTACCTGAATAACAAAGGAATCAAGGCTTGTCTCTGCACCATCAGAATCATATCTTCCATCATATGAATCTTCTGTACCTTCAATAGATGATCGTTCATACACTCTCAAGGTTGAGACAAATGTATTCCACAGCGATTGCAATATTTCTACAGTGAAATCATGTTGGAAAACAATCTATAAATAAGAGAACTAATAGTGAAGGAAAACTTAATTTTGTATTAGCATATCAACTTAACACAAAAACAAACTTACCCTCAAATTCACTCTCAATGAGGCTTGAGAAGTTCTGAACAAACTTATTCAAGCACTTCAAAACCTTGATGAAGAGAGATGCAATATTATGTTATTTAATGGGAAAACAGAAAACACAGTTAAGCAGACTTTAGAATAGCACCAGATCAACCTCCATTCTGATACTCCAATCATCCGGATTTTCAGATTGAACTGGAACTTCAAGAATAGAAGAGAACTGGGCCATCCATGGTTTAAGCATAGGAAGTATCACAGCACTTGTTTCTGTCTGAACAGGATATCTTGATCTGTTAATAATTAGAGGGGGGAAAAAGATAATCCAACACCCACCATAACAGTACACCATCACTAAGAGGCAAGAAAATACCATATAGACACCACTCATTGTCCCCAGCATGGAAGTGCAAGAATATACTATTGAAAGGGCCTTATTTCGTAAGTATGTGTCATATATCTGTGCCCAAAAATTAAAAAAAAAAATCATCAAAGGTGACCAAACAAGCTCATTTTACCATAGAAACTGAACATGCTCACCTTTTTTTTTTTCACTTTCTTTTTCAAAATATAATTGCAGGCCTCTGTGAACACAGTCACACAGAGACAGACTAACGTGTGTGTGTGTGCGCATAAGAGTATTCCTCCCAATAGTTGTGTAAAATATATATATATATATATATTTTGTAACTGTCATGTTAAAAAATTAAAAAAATAATTGAAGAAATACTATCCTAACATAAATAAAGTAAAAATAAATGTTAACTTGAGATGATGAGTAATTATACAAAAAATAACCTGGGGAGAAGATACAATTCTAAGCAAACATGGGAACAAAGCAGGTATTAATGTTGGAACTATTTTATCATCCAAGTCTGCAGAGAGAAGCGCCAGGCATCTCATGGCTCCATGCACTAAAATTTTCAAAAGGATAAAGTGAATTAACAGAAAGAAAATACAGCAAACACTGTAAATACAAAACAGCAGAAAAAAGCATGCCTTAATTGATAACAAAACTGTTTCTGTTTAATTTAATTAAGAATGTCAAAAAATTAAGCAGTCATCAACATCCAAGTTCATTTTAATTAATTAATCATCAGGATTATGATCCTTGTGGCTGATGATCGAAGTCTTAAAAAAATGCTCAGAAAAATGTAGATCGACCAGTTTGCCAAGTCAGAGAGAAAATGCACCTACCATATAGTGTTTAGTCTTATATGAGCAAATGGAGCACCTCTTTTTGGCACCCAAGGCTTTTCCACAATCATTCAAACATAGAAAATCCCACAAATCACCAATCTCTGCAAGAGTTTTTCTCATTCGATTGGCAGCTTGGACCAGGCCATATATGATCACACATTCATTTGCATGTCTCTTAACGTCTTTACAAATTAATCAGCACAGTTTTTTGTGCTGCGGCAGATTTTGGCTATGTAATACTGATTTTTATTTTCTCTTAATTTTTCAAAAATATCAACAAGCAGAAACAGAAAAAAAGAAAAGATGGAGAATAAACAACCTTTGACAAAGAGATCATGGAAACAAGCATTTAAGTTTCATATTGGAAGACCACAATCTTTCATTTTTAACTATACCACCAGAACAATAAAGTTTCCAAAATATTTTTGAAAAGCACGGATTGGTCTATAAAACTGTTTAGCAAATAATTGATATGCAGGTCTGATTCACTGACTGATGGGCCCGTAGTTAATGGGCCAAGAGTCTTAAAGACTTATGAGAGGAGAATAATGAGAAAGGATGGTACAGGAGGGCCCAAGATTGCATTATCTGCTGATGAGGTGGCCAGAGAGGAAGAAAAGGGGACAAGAGTGTTTGCAACTAACGAGTCACATGCAGTGGGATGTGGAGGAGAGAGAGCAGGTTGTTAGAGGGGAATTTTTAGGAAGGTTGTGGGTCAGACAGAGGGTAACAAAGATTTGGCTTTTGGTGGAGAGTCTCTAGCCCCTCGAAAGCTAGAGGGTGTTTGTTTCTTTCTTTCTGCATTTTCTTTTCCTTCTGTAAACCCTTGAATCTGTCCATTCCCATCTCTTTCTCTGTTTTGGGAAAGGAATTACAGCTTCCTTACAGATAAATAATACAAGTTTCTTGAAGGTTCCATCACTGACACTATTGACATTGGATCCAGATAAGCTTGAATATAAGAAATGCTTACCTCCATTCAAGTTGGTTTGATTGTTAATTAACCTCAGGAGGAATGGTAACAAGTCTGGCCAAAAATCTGGCCAGTCATACTCTGCAATGGATGCCACAGCCATGCTGATAGCTGTGCAAATTTTCTTATGAGAATCATCCAATGCCAATAGAAGAATTTCACGGATGATCACCTGAAGATTGAAAATAATGTAGTTTAAAAAAAATGATTAACATTATATATCAAATCATTCAAAAAAATTAGCATCACAAATTATTAAATGGTCAACTTTTTTAGACAAGAACAGTTACAAGTTCACAGTGGAGAAGTTGGCCCCAGAAAAAAAAAATGTTCACAACGATGAAACAGTTTCATTAGTAAATAGTACTGCATAGATCATCATCTCATAAGGCAATGTAAACAGCCAAAAAAAGCTACTTTTGAATCAGCCGAGCTCCAAGAAAATATTTTGATGCTATCAGAGACTAGCAACATTTCTCAGCAAAAACAAGTAAAATCTATAAAATTTATGCATTATTGTTGTTTCAGACCTCCAATGGCACATAATCCATCAAATCTTTGGGAAGATTGGCAAGGTTTAAGAGCTTCATAAAGAAAAGAGGACTTAGACGATTTCAAATTTGCTGTGTTCATTTCTTTTTTTTTCCACTTCCATTTACTAAAATGCAGCAACATGGAATTTGTAGAGCAATGGAGGATTTTTCCTGCAAAAACTTATCTGCTTCAAATATGTATCTTTAACTATGTCTATAATGCATAGAATTTTTCTCAAGAAACGTCTTAAAAGATAGCAATTCGCTGAAATGTAACAATATGAAAACAGAAATAACTATCTTAACCCACATTATTCCAAAAGCTCATAATAATTCAATTTCTAAGGGAATATCAAACAATCTAACCATTTAATGTATGTATTTTCAACATTATTTAACACCTTATGTTCCATAAACTAACAAATTACAGCATTTTTAAATCATATTTTCATTTTGTCAAGATGACAAATGAATCCAAAAATTTACAGGGCCAAACATGTCCACATAAGAACTTCAGTACAATTTGGATACCCTGGTGTACATAACAGTAGTAAATTTTATTTGACTAAGCACAAAATAATGGGATGTTTCTCTTATGGGCTGTATGAACTGGGAAAGTGTACTATTCATTTGCTACTTTTCATCAGGAGTGAATGGATGCTTATGCTTAGTATTACCAAAAACTACCACAGTTTCAATTGCCAATTGTTGGAAAGGACAGAATGAGCCTAGTCCAAAACTAATTAGTTTTTCTATTTCTATTTTTCCCCGTATTTAGTAGTAATTATGCTGATTTTATTCTGTTTTATTAGTATCCTTGTTTTTAGGCTAATAACTAGGGATTGGCTGGCTTGTGGTCAAACCTAGTTCTCTATATATGTAATCTTGCCACTCTAGAATAAAAAATAAGTCGAATCTGTCCCAAACTTTTTCATGGTATCAGAGCTTCGGACTCAATGCATTTGGGGCAGATTTCATTCAGCACCTTAAAGGCCTATACCACCAGCAGAGAAGATCCTTCAATCACGTCGACTGATACTGGCCTTACAAATATGGATCCTGGCGATGTTACAGGCAATGATGGAGGTGGAAACGGTTGGACCCACTCTCTCTCAGGTTCACCACACAACCAACCACTATCAATGCCGTCAAACCCATTCTCCTCCATCTTCGTCTCTCACAGGTTGACCAAGAAAAACTATCTATTCTGGTCATGAAACATGCCGATCCTTATTCGGGGTCGAGGCAAAGAAAAATACATAAACGGTGAGGCCTTGGAACCAGCTGTTAGAGACCCGAAGCGTGAGACCTGGATTTCAGAAAATAACCAAGTCATGACATGGTTAATCAACTCAATGACCCTAGAGATCAGTAGCAACTACGTGTTAGCATCCACTACAAAAGAAATTTGGGACTCTGAAGCGTACATATGCTGTGAAGGAGAACACTACTGCTATTTTTCAAATTAAATGGGCTATCAAGGGTCTCAAATAGGGAGAAAAGACCATCACATAGTATTACGGCTCTCTAATGAGATTATGGCAACAAATGGACTTGTATGAGGTACATAACTAGACCTGTCATACCGATGCAACTTATTTTAAGCAAGTAGTTGAGAAAGAAAGATCCTATGAATTTCTATTGGGACTTAACGAAAGATTTGAAGATGTTAGAGGTAGAATTGTGAGCCTCAAGCCACTGCCTTCACTCGAAGAAACCGTGAATATGGTTAAGCGTGAAGAGAATAGAAAAGAATTAGTTCAAGGATCATCTCATGCTGAGTCCTCGGCTATGGTGGCTAAAGGAAACCAAACCAGTGATCCAAGACAAAGAAGGTCATCCAAATGGCGTGAACAATATAATAAAGGTGGACACACCAAGGATGTTTGCTGGAAACTTCATGGGAAGCCTCTAAACAGCAAGCAGTGAGGCAAAAACGAAGTTAGAGGCATGATAACAGAAGCTAACTACCGTGATGAGGTACTGAATAAAGAAGAGGTACAGATCCTTAAAAAACTCGTTGAAAAACACAATTTGCAGGTGTCATCAAGTGAGAAAAATTCTACTACTTCAGTTACCTTAGCACAAGCAGTTATATATCTTACTACTGCTCTCAAAACTATAATTCAGCCCAAGAATGTTTGGGTAGCTGATTCAAGCGCAACAAATCATATTACTGGTTTTAAGGAGGCCTTTAGTAGTCTTGAATACTATTCTATGTATACCAAAGTGCAAGTTGCAAATGGGACATATGCTAAGATTTTAAGAGTTGGAACTGTAGTTATTTCTGAAACTATTGTATTAAAAGATGTCCTATATGTGCCAAAAATTGAATGTAGTGTTCAAAGAATAACAAGGCAATTAAAGTGCCTTGTGACTTTTTCTGATGTTGACTATGTTTTTCAGGATTTGGCTTTTGGGAGGATGATTGACAATGCTAAAGAGTGGGAAGGCTTATATCATCTTGAAGCAAAATGTCAAGTGAATAAATGTGAGAGAGTGAGTGTTTTTTTAATTAATCTGAATAATGAAATTATGTTATGGCACTATAGGTTAGGCCACCCAAATCTCAGTTGTATGAAACATTTATTTCCAGATTTGCTCAATAAAGTTGATTGATCTTCATTTCATTGTGAATATTGCCAATTGGCCAAGCATGTCAAAAATTCCTACCCTACTCATCCTTATAAATCCTCTCAGCCATTTTTTTTTTGTTCACAGTAATATTTGGGGTCCTTCTAGAATTTCCACACCATCTAAATCTAGGTGGTTCATAACGTTTATTGATGATCATACCTGAGTTACATAGGTGTCTCTTATGAAAGAAAAATTAGATGCATTGCTAACTTTCCTAAAATTTCACATGTTTATAAAAAATCAAGTTAATGCATCCATAAAAGTTCTGCGTAGTGACAATGGTAGAGAATACTTGAGCACTAATTTCAAAAATTACCTAAATGAAAATAACATACATCATCAAACATCATGTGTAGATACCCCTCAACAAAATGGAATTTCTGAACGTAAGCAAGAGCTATTATGTTAACCAATAATGTACCTAATTGTTTTTTGGGGGATGCTGCTCACTTCTGCATATTTAGTAAATTAGATGCCATCCAAAATCTTGAATTTTCAGACACCTATTCAAAAACTTCAAGATTTTTCTATCCAAACTCACATCTTATTTCTACTATACCACAACAGGTTTTTGGATGCACAGTTTATGTTTATAATCATAATGGGACTAAACTTGAACCAAGAACAATTAAATGTATCTTTTTAAGTTACTCACCCACATAAAAGAGCTATAAATGTTACTCACCTAGCTTTGCAAGTATTTTGTGACAATGGATGTCAAATTTTATGAAAACCTTCCATACTACTCCAAATTACCCATTCAAGGGGAAATGAAAAAGAGTGAATGGATAATTTGCAATGATTCTGCATTTGATACTAATTTTGAACCTGATAGTGTTTCTGGACCTCAAATATCACGTGAACCTGGTGCTACACAACATCATTTGTTACCACCAATTTTTGTACAAAACAAGTTTTCACCCCTAGACACTGAGATAACTCCCAAAGAACCCAAAAATAAACCTGCTGCATCTGAAAATACACCACCAGCAGCAAATACTGACCCAAACAGCCAAAAAAATCAACCAAAATAGTAAGGTGATAACCTGGAAAGTACAAATATAACTGAGACAAGGGTGGAACAGCCTAGAAAGCCAGAGTTTTCCACTTATACAAGGCAAAACAAGGGTACAAACCGAGAGGGAGAGAAAGTAGCAGAACCCAGGGAAAATAAGGGCACAAATCAAGAGAGAGAGAGAGTTGAAGACCCCATTCCTATGCAAAACCAAGAATCCAACCAAGTGCCAGATTCTGATGATCTTAGTCAACCTATTGTCTTGAGGAAAGGGAAGAGATCTTGCACACAACATCCAATTAGCAGGTATATTTCCTATGACAAGTTATCTCCTAATCTACAAACCTTTGTTGCAAAATTGTCTGAGGATAGTATACCAGATAAGTTTCATGAAGCCATAAAGGATCCAAGGCAAAGAGAAGCAATACAAGAGGAGTTAAAAGCTCTTGAGAAGAA
This sequence comes from Erythrophleum fordii, assembly GCA_032878935.1. Taxonomy (NCBI): domain Eukaryota; kingdom Viridiplantae; phylum Streptophyta; class Magnoliopsida; order Fabales; family Fabaceae; genus Erythrophleum; species Erythrophleum fordii. The sequence goes on from JAVQMF010000029.1 coordinate 8,715,249, forward strand.
TAAAACTTGGGTGATGACAAAGTTACCCAAAGATAAGTCCCCTATTGGTTGCAAGTGGGTATTCACTATTAAATATAACCCTGATGGAACAATAAGCAGGTACAAGACGAGATTGGTTGCTGAAGGATTTACACAAACTCATGACATAGACTATCAAAAGACTTGCCCCTGTGGCCAAATTCAACATCATCAAAGTACTATTGTCACTTGCTACTAACATGGACTGGCCTCTACATTAGCTAAGTGTGAAAAATGCTTTCTTGAATGGTGATCTAAAGGAACAAGTATATGTGGAAGTGCCTCTGGGTATGAGAAACTACGAAAATAGTACTAAAGTATGTAGGTTACACAAGAGCTGATATGGACTAAAACAATCACCAAGAACTTGGTTTAAAAAGTTCACACAAGTAGTGAGAGAATTGGCTATGTCTAGTGTCAGGCAGATCACACTCTATTTGTTAGACACAGAACAGGAAAGGTATCAATACTTATAGTCTATGTGGATGATGTCATTGTGATAGAGAATGATGTAAAAGGAATGGAAAAATTGAAGAGGGATCTAGCTGTAGAATTTGAAGTTAAAGACCTTGGAAAACTCAGATATTTCCTAGGTATGAAAATTGCAAGATCAAGCAATAGCATCAATATTTCACGATGAAAATACACTCTAGATCTTCTCAAGAAAACTGGGATGTTGGGAGCTAAACCTGCTGAAACTCCCATGGAAGCAAACTACAAAGAAAATCTCCGAAGAGAAGGAACTCCAGTGGACAAGGAAAGATATCAAAAACTGTTTGGGAAACTCGTATATTTATCTCATACTAGACCGGATATTAGTTTTGTTGTGAGTGTTACAAGTCAATTTATAAGTGATTCTAGAGAAGGGCACATGGAAGCAATGTATAGAATATTGAGGTACCTAAAAATGACTCTTGGAAAGGGACTATTGTTTACTAAAACTAACTCTCGAGGAGTAGAAGTGTATACTGATGCAAATAGGGCTGGCTGTGTCACTAATAGAAGATTAACTTCCCAGGGTATTGCACATTTGTGTAGGGTAACCTTGTAACTTGAAGAAGTAAGAAGCAATCCGTAGTTGCAAGAAGCTCCGCTAAAGCTGAATATAAAGCATTAACTCAAGGTATTTGTGACAGGATGTGGCTCAAAAGGCTACTGGACGAACTTGGAATAAAATTTATAATTCCAATTAAAGTATGGTGTGATAACATAGCCACTATAGGGATTGCACAGAATTCCATATATCATGATAGGATTAAGCATGTTGAGTGGATAGAAATTTCATCAAAGAGAAGATTGATTGCAAACTGATTGATCTATCATATATCTCCACCAGTTCTCAAGTAGTTGACATTATGACCAAAGGGCTGTCTAGGGTTAAGTTTGATGAGCTGAGTAGCAAGTTGAGAATGATCAATATCTATTATCCAACTTGAGGGAAAGTGTTGGAAAGGACCGAATAGACCTAGCCCAAAACTAATTAGTTTTTCTATTTCTATTTTTTCCTATATTTAGTAGTAATTAAGCTGATTTTATTTTGTTTTATTAGTTTCCTTGTTTTTAGTCTAATAACTAGGGATTGGCTGGCTTGTGGTCAAACCTAGTTCTCTATATATGTACTCTTGTCACTCTAGAATAAAATAATAAGTTGAATCTGTCCCAAACTTCTTCACCAATCCAACTGCAATATTGGACAAGTATGAACTAACTTGAGTGATATTGAGAAAAGAAGAGAGGTAGAATGCAACTAACCACTCTTGAAGTGAATGAAAATCTTTACAGGATAGAAACCTTAATAATTTTGAAAATGGAAGTTTATTTACCTTTTCATCACTTGAAACAACAGGGGGTTCAAAAGTGTCCTCACCCTCCTGCCAATGCTTTTTAACAAATTGCTTCAGAAGGACTGCAGCTAGGTAGAGGTAGGTTAAATCATCCAAGTCTATAAGTTCATGGAAGGTGGAAAATGAAAAATGTTACTGTCTGGCACAAATATGAACGACAACCAAGCATGTCATTCTAGTTATGTCAAAAGATAATAGCATATCAAAGGGCAAAAAGAGAAGATATGCAACAGAAACATCAATTCATTGTATGCTTTATAAAATTTGAGAACAAGGAAAACTCAAGTTCTTGTAGTATTTCATACACCAACAAACATTTCCTTACTTGTCAAAACAATTATTTTTCTTCTTCTTCTTCTTCTTTCCTTTTTTTTTCTTAAAAAAAAAAAACCAGTGATGTACTAGCTATCCCGTCTGCCAATAGTGAAAAGTAACAATGGTTGTTACCACAGAGAATCAATTAAAAACTGTGTCACAGACAGTATTCTTCCCTTAAGAAGGATGGGAAAAAGATTAAGGGAAATAAAATGATGTGATCAAGTATGACAAGGATATTTGGCGCAGCCCCACGGCAAGCTCCTTGTTTGCAGCAACTTTTGATAATGCAGTGCCAAAACCTTCAGGGTCATGTATAAATCCAGATTTAACATTAGTGAACTAATACCAGATTGATAAAGTTGTTTAATCAAAAGAAAATATGGCCTTTTAGCATAAAACTTATGTTAGCATGCATGCACAATTCATTGCATCTATGATATATCAGCACATTTGTGTCTAACAACAACATCTATTAAAGAATAATAAATGGCAGTAGTAAAGATAGGAAATTTTTTTTCCATTTCAAAATGTCACAAGTACATATCACACATTGATTCTCTTCAATGCATTTATTCAACAAGCTGCTAGCTCAGTCAAAGATCACATTACAATTCACTCTAGAAGTACATTAGCACAATTAATTGAGAACAGAGTCTGAGTCTGAACCATGAATGCACAAACTTAGTACTAAAGCAAGTGTTTTCTTTTTCTCTTTCCCTTCTCAGTCAACAAAGCAACAAGGTCCGTAGTCCGAAATTGATTTAGAATTGACATATATAATCCAGTAATCCACTCACTCAACCGCTAAACAAGGACCACATCTCCCACATATTAATCTTCCATCTTGGCTAGAATTTCTGCTCCATCCAGAAGCCCTCATATTCCCCTCCCAAGTCCCATCCAATATGTCCTTCCTATTGTCCATTATTGCTCATCAGTTTCTTCAGCTACAGCTTCTGTCTTTGCCTATTCTCCAGTCCATATTCCTATATCACTGGAACATATCCGACAGGTAGAAACAACACCGCCAGAACCTCCCCTCCCCCCCCCCCCCCCCCCAAGAGAAAAAAACTCAAAATTTACCACCAAGAAGCCACAACTGCATAGTGCTTGCAAAAGTCATTTCTTGTTTTCACTTTTCACCCTTTTCTACCCAACACATTTAACATGATAGTTTGCTTTCCAGAAGGTATCTTAAGCATAAATTCAAACAGGTAGCATGCTTTATCATTAAAGGATATATCTAACCCCCATTTCCTATCAGTTAGCTCATGGTTCAAGCCAATGATAAAGAGAATAAGACTGCTCATCGAAAAAGAAATAGCAAAACCATTCCAAGAGGTTTTCTAACAATCATATATAGGGTCAGCACCAGTCATCATCATTCATCAGACGTATAGAACTATCCCCGCCCTCCACATTTTTTAAGTGTTTGTCAAAAAGGTCAAACTCACTTCAGTCGACAATCAATACAAAAGAAAACAATTGTATTGTTAAACAAATTCAATTTCCAATCTCTCCATGCTTAAATCTCCGGCTACCAACTACATATGAGAGCAATATTTTCAAATAATCTGATCACTGAGTGAATGACAAACTAAATACAGCTAAATTTTCAATAATTTTCAACCTGGTTGGAGGGAGGCCTGATTCAATGAAGCTTCGGCAAAACATCGGACTTCACGGTTGGGATCAAGTGTGGCAGACAAACAATTGAGCAACCAATGCTGATCTTGATCAACGACGTTGGCCATGAATAGAAGCAGGGAAAAGAACCAAGCAAAAAACCCTAGAGTTCAGTGGGTAGAGTCAGAACTCCAATGTTGTATTCGGCAATTTGTCCACTATTCCGTTTGGTGCTTTTCCCGCTTTTGTGCAAGAAATGTAACCACGAAGAGATTTCAAGTTGGTGAGCCCTTATATAAGGGCGAGGGTAAGAGTTAAGAGGGACTTCGGCCATTGATCAGGGGCAGAAGCGATATATATCCTAAATTGCTAGGACTGTTCCGGTAACCAGGCAGCATCACGCGAGGTTTTCAATTGCTATGAATTTAAAAAGATCTATTCACAAAAACATGTAAAATTATATCTTATTTAATACTAATTAAGGGACAATATCTTAATAATGACTTCAGATTGGTTGAAACTGACCTACGGTGATCAAGCCTAAAGCATTGATGGATTTTCTTTACAAGAGGATTCTTTCTGGTAACTAAACATTACTAGAATTAGCAAGGATTTTATTTTAATAATATATACAGTATAGACTAAAAAGATGAAAGAAAGTTTTTTTCTATTTTAATATTATCTAAAAGATAACTAACTTTTATAAAATTATCCACCTTGCCAGAAAGGATTTTAAGAGAAGATAAGAGAACAGACAAGATGAGAAAAGTCTAATAAGTTCAAAAATGTTTGTTTCAGAATCTATGAAGATAAAAGATTTCTTCTTACTTTCTTATCTTTTCTAAAATTCTTCCATTTATATCAAAAACAAGGTTCTAATACCAATTAAAGGATAGGATCTTAAAACCTCTAAAAAGATGCTTTGCAATATTATCTAATTTGACTCCTTTTTTTTTTTAAAGATAATAAATTACAATATTAATAGAGAAATCAATTGGTATGTCCTTTGCATTCAAAGGATAAGAATTTGGAATTAGATTTGATACCTTATATTCAAAGAGTATAAAACTCTACTTTAATATTCCAGTTATGATTAATAAAATCCCTTTTCTAATATACTTAGACAATTAATTTTTCTTCCTCTAAGCTTTTTGTTTCTTTTAGTCTTTTTATAATCAATGATTCTCTTTATCTTTTTGAAAACCTTTTCGAAGTATAAACTCATAGATAAGATAACTTTCTTTGATAAATATTGTGATATGTTATTAATACTTTCTGATACATAAGATCCTCATGCAAAAATAAATATAGAGCATACTCATATAAAACAAGATAAACATAAGAAAACTATTAAGAAAAGATTTTAGAGAAAAAAGATTTTAAAGAGAATCCATGTGGAGAATACCTTCATATTATTGATTAGAATTTAGATACAGAACTAGCTTGAGAACACACTAAAACAAACTCTAATTTTATAATCAGAGGCAAGTGCAAACAAACAAACAACATTATTACATAGACCTCACTTAAACAAGCTACTTTATGAATGTAACTTTAATAAAGCTTCATGACTTAAAAAAACAAAATAATACAAATACTTATAATATAATAATAGAGAGACATCAAGGTTCACCCTAGTCTTTAATATGTTGAAGGATAGGCTCTTAGTCAGGAGAAAGATTATTATCCTCCTCCTCTGAGCTATCATGGTCCACTTGTCTCTTTCCAAGGTTCTCTGCAATCCAATTGTCTGTATTACATTTAGCATAAGGATCTTTGGATTTTTCCACTGAAATATCTCAAGTTAGAGTTGGTCCTTCATTAAACCACTACGCTTGATTGGAACTTTGGTTTGGCTTACGTAATGGATCTCAGTATTTGGAGTGTCATGATCTAGCACCTTAAGCTATCCTAAAATGAATTCTCTTGGTAGTAACCTAAGGGATGAATAGAAAATATGATTAATTAGGCCAAGATAGTTATTCACTTCACAAAGATGTAGTTTTTAGATTTTTAGTGTATCAATATTTCGTGTAGGCCAATTTCCAAAAGTTTTCCAAAGATAGGCTTGGATATTAGTCCACAAAATGTTGTCATCGCCAATATGGTGTAACCTATGAAGGATGAAGATGCTGATTGCTATTTACTTATTGAGAGATTTTTGGGTTAAATGATAAGTTACGATGATTTTTGGAAGGTCTTCATGCTACCATGTCAATGGAAAAAACTATTCAAGTAAATTCCAAAGATTGAAATTCTTATTTATAGGCTAAGAAAAGAACTCATAAGTAACTAAAGGGTGAACTTTGATGGCTCTTAAATAGGGTGCTATTAAAGACCATAGGTATCCAAGGGCTTCATTAAGAAGAATAGAATAGATCTTAAAAAGAATGAGTTAAGGAGCTCTTTTGTTAAAGTATGACAGGTATTCAGGAATTTTGGCATTTTGGATATAAAGGCGAAGGTAGTAAAACAAAGATTTATCTACTAAAGTTATTACTTCTGCAAGAATGGTTGGGATCGTTGAACAAGGAGGGAAGTATTTCTTTTAGCTAGTTGCTAAGACTAAAGGAGGGAAATGAATAGAGCTTAGGACTATATTTTCCATGAAAATAAGTGGAAGTTGTTCTTTTTGAGATAATGGACTATAATATTCATAGAGAAATTTATTGGGATATCCACGATTCTTTTATGTTTTTGTAAAACAAATTTCTCTAAACATCAATCAAAACTATTCTCTTGAATTAGGAATATTTATGTGTATGACCTATGCTCTCTTATATAAAGGTTTGATTAATTAACAAATAGACTTGTATAAAACTTGCCAATGGATCTTTACTCGTCCAAAAAAGATTTTTTTTTTTTTTTTTAAAGAGAGACATGGGATAGAGTTTAGTGGGATTCATTCATATGTGCCCCACCCCTGATATCTTTTTCTTTTTTAAACAAAATCCTCTCTAGAATTGGAAAGTTTGTAAAACTTAAACTATTAAACTAATCACTAAAATCAAATGAGTTATTGGGGTAGTAAATTAATATTGAAAAAAATATCTAAGTGAATCAATTAAATTAAATATTATTTTCTCTTTTTACTTGCATAACCAAAATATGTATTACCAAAAAGCTCATTTGATCCTTTAAAAGTTACATTAATATTATTTAGGATAGTAAATTATTAATGTGAGAATATGTTTAAGGGATTCAATTAAATAAAGTATTTTCATTATTCTTACTTATGTGATATACCAAGTATTAAAAAATATGCATTATTATAAAAGTCATTTGGCTTCTTAAAAATTATCTCAAATATTATTATACTATCTATTTACACCCCTCCCTTTTTCCAATTTCCTTTTGAAACTTTTTTTTAATTTCAATTGCGAAATTAAATTTGTTGAATATTTATGTTTGGTACAATAATTGTTTGATATGGTATGAAATTTTATGGTATAAAATATTAAAATTTTCTTGATACTATTTAGCATGCCAATTAGTAATATCTTACATCTCAAATATGTAATACCTTTGATTAGGAAATTATTAGTAATATTGGTTCTATTATGACTGCTATTTAAAGCATTATATATGAATACACGCTGTTTAGTAAAAAAAAAAAGATTATATGATTTGATTTTTGTTATATAACTTTAATATCTCCTTTACATTAAGTTAAAAATTTTAATTTACTTAATTTTCACATATATGATACAAATACATAAAACTCAAAATAAGTCATATTCTACCTTACTCTTTCTTTCATTTCATTTTCAAATGATTCTACTTTTTTAAATTTTGTATTATGGTTTTTTTGCTTTATTTCATCCCTTACCCTCTCTTTTTTTAATTATGTGCTCCTTTTCATATATTTCACTACAATTTCAACTGTAGGTTTTATGGGGAAATGCAAAGAATTAGCATATTGCTAGATAGAAGGGATCATTTCTTCACAACTTCTCAATTAAGTATATTGACATGTGTTAGATTTTGAAATGTCCATGATAGGCTGACATAATATATAACCCAACTTAACTTGTTTGTTTAATTAATTAAATTTATTAAATTATTGGAATAATTAATAATATCTTAAAAGGTTGAGATAATTACTATTATCTAATAATTAATTTAGATATTAAAATTTTGAAATTCAAGATAGACTATTATATCTTATCATTTTAAAGATATGTTATATGTGGATTATCATATCCTATCTCATAAATTTAAAGATAGGTTATTGGTATCTTATTATATCTCCTCTTAAGAGATATAAATGGGAGACTAGGGTAACACCTAAACCTTAGCCAAAAAAAAAAAAAAATGAAAATACACAAATTTGGGTACTCTTATTGTGGAAAAGAAATTGTGGGTTTTTTAGTAATATCGAATTATCGATCCAAACTGCATGAGACAAAAAATTTGCAAATCTCTTACTGATATATAAGTAAGTACTCAAATCCCTTCAATAGTATCAAGCCTATTTTGCTTAATTTTTTTGTCCTTTATGTTTGAATATGCTATCTCTCTCTCTCTCTCTCTCTCTCTCTCTCTCTCTCTCTCTCTCTCTCTCTCTCACACACACACACACACACACACACACACACACACTCATTTTCTTTAATTTTGGGGGGAAACATGGTGCAAATTTTTAAATTTCAAATTTCTAAGCTAAACTTGGTCATTACTAGTAAAAATATATAAAGATAATCTTAGGCCCCAATTTTCACACCACATGTTGCTTATAGGTAGTGTAACATATGGTTAAAATTTAGGATTAATTGAATAAGCTATTAAGAAAAATTATTGAATTTTTTCGGATTGTGAAAAATGTGATCAAGTAGCTAAGTTTCAAGGCTATATGTTCTTTCCCTTAGGTTACCATTGGGTGTGAGCCACACATCATTCAAATGTTTGTTTAACACAATTTCAAATGGTGTATAATATGCATAATTTAGATAAGAAACAATGGAGATATGAGGCTTCGAAATTTATTGTTTGGCCATGGAACTTCTACAATTTTGGAAAAAGAAGATAGCTTAAAGTTGAAAAAGAGCTAGTCTCACTCACAAAAGCCCATATGTGTGATCCACCGTAATCAATTTTGGTGACCTCTAAGGTCCCAAGAGAACCAACATAAGACGAGAAAGCCAACAAAAAGTTGAGCATCATCAAAATCATCACATAAGACCATGTGTGTAGATTGATCTTTTGATCATTTTTCTTTTTTTTTTTAAAGAATATTTGAAATATTGATGATATATGATATGAGTAAGTTTAGATAACTTTGAAGAGTGCTTAAATATGCAAAAGACACATAAGGGCCTCAATAATTGATAATTTATACGTACAATTTTCATAATTTTATAAAAAAATATTATTAAAATTAGTTAAACATCTAATGTTATTTGATGAGGAAAAATATATTTTTTAATAGTAAAATAAGTCTCTAGAAGGATAAAAAGAAAAACTTTATAGCTAATTCCTTAATTGGACTTGAGCCTCAAGTACTTAAATGCTAAAACTAAATTTCCACTTAGATATTGAGACCTATTAAGGAGCCTAAATGACAATGGTTTGTGGCATTAGTGGAATAGTGAGAATAATTTATAGAGCAAATAAATTGCTAACCTATTTGAAGGTTCCTATCGTTTAAAAAAAAAAAAAGAGAAGAGAAAACTTAACTAAGCATGGCCTAACTACACTAAACAAATGCTTCATAATTGGAAAAGACATTAACTTAAGAAATATAAAAGAATTCTAACAATAATAAAACATAGGCTTTATGGAAAGAAGGACCTTATAGCTTTTGAAGATACTAAATAAGCTAAAACAATTATAAGAATTTGCTATGGAATTGAATAAGAATATAAAAACACACTTGAATAGGATACGTCATCTTAAGATAGAGTTAAGATAAGCAACCAAGACTTTATCCCAAAATTTTTTTTAAAAAAGTCTCTTAGGTCAAGATTATAATTCATTCCTTTTCTAATGATAAATACTAGGAACTTGTGAAAGAAAGCCTAAGAACTAAGAGAAGGTTGAGTTTTCTTAGATGTATAGGTGAGTTAAAGCTCATGAAAAGCACCATAATAAAGTAAATGCAAAGCAAAATATCTTGCTATCTCAATTTTCAAAAATAAAAAGTGTAAGATGTTTCAACTTTAATGCACTTGAAAAACATATTTATATGAAATGTTTCCTTGAGTGGATTAACCATGAGATTGACTAGAAATAACTATAGTGGCAAATGTGGATAGGTTGTAAGTAAATTATTTTGGAATATTTCAAAATAATGCATTATCTTTAAGAAATAAATTATTAGATAAAATATAAAAATTCCCCACACATTAATTTTAGTGAACTTGTTTATTTCTACACAAAAAATATATGGACAATTTTTGAAATATTTTGTTTGGTTCATTTTTTTTCTTTAAATCAATTATTTTTTATTTTGATGATACAATTTATTCTTTGAAAAATATGATATATGTGAAATATGCATATTGAATGATGCTTATTTGAGTAAAAGTTCTTAAATTAATAGACAATAGGCTTGTTCTAAGAATCAAAATAAAAAAAAAAAAGGTGTTTGCGTATGGTTAAGTCAGAAAAGTGATGGCATACTTAGGTGACATGTGATAAAAGTAAGACAAATGTAGACTTTGATCATAAACCTAATTGTGTATCATTTTGCATTATGTAGCATATAGATATTATGTATATGATAGTTAGTGCTATGTCAATAAGTATAAATAAGTTTGAAGGAGAAATAGCTTCTTAGACCATCATTGCTAACTTAAGCAAAGATAGTAAACTGAATGGTGACAATTATAGACAATTATAGAGTTTAGCACTGTAAGATTCAATATATCCTTAAGAAATGAGATGTTAAGAAGACTCTAAACCATGTCATAATTGAGTTGAAGTGTAGAAATATGCAAAAGCATAGGAAAGACCTCGAGACTTTCAAGCTTTAGGGAAAAAAAAGAACAAAATAGCTCACATAATAATGTTAGGCAATATGTTAACAATCTTATATGCAAATTTAAGGTATATTAGACAACTCAAGCTGTATACATCACATTGAAAGATAACCTAGGGACACTTTTGCTATTAAACTTAAGAGGTTAACCACTAAGTTTGATATCTACACAATGTACCTTAGCAAAAAGATAAAAATGATGTCAAACATGATAAAGAAGTTGAAATCAACTGGTTATAACCTTTCATATAAATAGCAAATATAAGCTATCATTATATTTCTATTGAGAATATGAAAGGCCCAAAATAAAAGTATTAAATCATTTGAGGACATTAAGCATTATCTTGCACTTAAGAATGAGTATTGTGAAGCTATTAGGATATCTGGATAGGCTTATATTGCTGAAATTACTAGGATTGCCAAGCCCAAGCATAATAAGGATAAGAAACCATAGACCATAAAGCCTAAGTACAATAAAGAATTTGACAGGTCTATTCATAAAGGCTAAGCTTAAGATCAAGAGAGAGAGAATTATTTAAAAATTACCAACTATCTTCTAAAAGCAAATGGTTTTATGTTGGAAATAATATGCCTATTGAGATAAAGGGGATTGATACATGTAAATTAGAATTGTGTGATAGGTGAACCTTATTCTTATATTATTTTATACATTCTAGAAATCTTGTGAAACTTAATTTCAATTATTTCTTTTCTTTAACAAGAGAAATAACATTTTAGTGTGAATTTTCATAATAATTATGTAGACATTATCCATGGTACAAACCACTATAGTATTTTTATTGCAATTAATCAATTCTATGACTTATGGTCCCATAAGTGTAAGGCCAAGGCATGAAACCATTGTATTTTGTCACTTTCATTGATGACTATACTCAGTGCAATCATATTTATTTGATTCCTTATAAGTCCATAACCTTAGAAGGCTTTAACCAATTTGGTTGAGAATTAATTAAATTTAAAGGATAAAACATTAAGAACTAATCATAGATGTGAATATTTAATATATCAATTCAAAGATATGTGTGATGAAAAAGGAATCATAGGATAGTTGTTGATTTCCACCACTCCACAATGAAACAGAATATCAAAGTGAAGAAATTGGACTTTGGTCAAAATGGTTATATCTATGATGATGCGAATAAATCATTTTGTATATATCCGATTAAGGGATGCATTAATTATTGCAACCTTTATACTCAATTGAATATCATTTAAATCAATTATCTCCACACTTTATGAATTGTGGATAAGTAGAAAATCTGATTTAAGTGTATTGCAACCCTAGGGTTAGTAGCTTATATGCATGGTTCTTCTCATAAATATGAGAATTTGGGCTTAAGGGGCAAAAGATGCAATTTTTTTTTTTGAGTATTATAGACACTTAAAGGCTTATGTCTTTATTTAGGAAAATGAAGGCAGAAATGTAACATAACTTTAATCAAGGGATGCCACATTCTTTGAAGAGTGAAATCTCCTAATAAAGGGAATATTAACAAAACTCTATCATTTTATAAGATAAAAGACAAGTAAGTAGAAGTGAGGTACAAGTAGTTATACCTCTATCTACTAATCCAAGTGGCAAGATAATTCCTTTTAGAGAATAGTCTTTAAAAGATACAATTACATAGGAGTAATCAAGGAAATGTTCCTTGATATGATTTTGAGATTGAAGGGACATTGTTAATAGTTACTCCATATGATGATAAAAAGAAAAATTCAAATCAAAAGGCTTTCTTATGGCCTACTAAAGGAAAGTGAATGAAAGCAATGGAAAAAGAGATAGAGTCTATGAGAATGAACCATGTATAGGATTTGATTGATCACTTGTTAAGTAGAAAGGTAATTGGGAACTAATAGGTTCTTAAAATTAAGAGATAGATAAATGGTTCTATTGAAAGGAATAAGGCATTTTTTTGGTTGATAAAGGGTGCATACAGCTAAAGGGTATTAATTACAAAAGCACCTTTTCTCTTGTCAGGAGATTTAGTTCAACTAAAACTATTCTGGCTATAGTTATGATAATGAATTTAGACTTATATCAAATGGATGTAAAGACTAAATTTCTTAATGGAGAAATAGATGAGGAAAAATATATAAAATAACTTTTAGGTTTTGTTTAAAAAGGTAAAAAGCATAAAGTTTGCAAACTTCAAAAGTCTATTTATGGATTTAAATAATTATCTAGATAGTGGTATTTGAAGTCTCATTAAACAATCACATCTTATGATTTTCAAGTGATCATTGAGAACCACTATATGTATGTTGAAGGGTCTAAAAAGGATTTAGTAATATTATTATTTTACATGGATGATATATTATAACTCAAAGTGATTTCACTTTTGTAAATGCCATTAAAAGATGGTTGTGCCTTATTTTTGGAAACAAATGACACTGATAAACAATGTACGTCCTTGGAGTTAAAATCCAAAATAATCACTCTAAGAATATGATCATTCTAGTATAGGAGTCAAATATCAAGAAAATTTTTAAGCAATTTAAAATGAAAAAGTACAAATGCATAGACACCTCATAGGGAAAGGTCACAATTAAAGCTTAGAAATGTATCCAAAAACTCTATTTGAAAGAAAGACATAAAAGGGTCTTATACTTCAATAAAATTGAAAATTTGATGAAAGCCATGATAAGCAAACCTATTAACATTTGTTAGAGATATCATAAGATAAAAGGGAATCACTCTAATGGATTAATTATAAAGTTACATGTTTTCCTTCATTTGAATATTTTTGAATATAACATATGGACTTTTTTGTTAGAAATAAATGAATGTGGAATTTTTTATTTATTAATTAAATCCTTACACTATAATAAAAACATACATAGTATGACAGTATGCCATACAAATTGATAAAGTTGGCTATTTCACACTAATAAGAGTTTATGAAGAGCGAGCCAAGATGAGACATATATATTTTTTAGCACTAGGAAAGGCTACTAAAAGGCATTAAATGCTAGACAAGAACATAACATGTTTCATATTGTTGCCCTACTAAGAGACCAATATGAGATTCAAAGAAAGACATCATACAAGGATCAAATTATATAGTTTTAATAACTTTAAATTGCAATTTTTAAGTCTAAATAATTTAATTTTCATGCAAAGTATATATATTTTGACTAGGAATATTAATTGAGTCAAAAGGACATTTTGAAGTGAAAATTTGGTGGAATTAAGCTTATACATGGCCCCACAGGATCCCACACATGGACTATGCAAGGAAGGAAAAAAAAATATAAGAAAGCACAAATAAAAGGCATCACACAATCCCTTGTGCAATTTTGCATAGGGTTGTGCAACAATAATAGGGAAGATAATGCATGCACGGGGATACCTATGCATTTGGGGTATTTATACATGGCTAGGCTATGTATGGCAATTTTTTAGATAATTTAGGTTAGCCAGGGATTTTTTAGAAGAAAAACTTGAAGCCCTAGGTTGAATATTTAAATACATGATTAAACAGCAAATGAGGTACATCCCAATTAAGAAACAGCAAATGAGGTACATCCATAAATTACTGCGCCAATAGCCATTAGTTTCCGTTTTTCTTCCTCCTTGTACCTTTCTTTTATGAATTTGTTTTATTTTATATTTAGGATGTTAGTTTTTGGCATAAGTAGCTAATTTCCTTGTTCCAGGATTTAGATGAATCTTGTTATGGATCAACTTTGATTAATGTCATTCTTGTATTGGTTTTCTTCATATTAATATATTAGCCTATTTTTACTTCCTTATGAATAACTGGCCATTTTTCATATGATTGATTTATTGTGAAAATGATTGAAATGTGAATTGCAATATTTAGATCATTGGATTAATAAACTTAGCTGAGGATTGTATAGAAACATAAGTTATCTTTAACGAATTTATAGATTGAGTGTTTGTCAAGTTCCTACATGCAAGCCTATAACCAATTTTTATTCTTAGTGGATTTACATTAGGTGAATGACCACAACAGTAGGCATAAACATAGTGTTGGTGCACATGCTTTGCCTTAAAAAAAAGATTTCACATAAATTAGAGAATTACGGTTAGTCCAAATAAAATTAAAATATAAGAGTTAATTTCTAGTCAAGTTAAGAAATAATTAGAGAATTCTATATTCTAAAGATTTTTAATTGATAAAGTAAAGTTGTTAATTTAGTTAATTGTTAGTTAATCTTAGTTTTTAATTGACTAGGTAGATTAATAGTTATTTTAGCATTGAGTCCGTCTTAGTTTAGGAGTTAATTAAATTGCATTATGTGATTCTTTTGAATAATAAGGATAATTAGGAGAAATTAATACTTGACTAATCTTCTCTATGAGACAATTTTAATTAAAATCTATACTACTTATTCAATTTATACACTAATGGATTTTTTTACAATAGATGCCTACCATCTATAATATCTATCACCAAATGTGATCACCTTCTCTAGGCACACTATAAGAGGCTGGGGTTGCATGTTTGTGTATATGCTATAAAAGCAAGTATATTGATGTTATTGGTAAGCTTTTGGGTTAGGGTTACCTATTTGTTATTATTGGTGATTATCCTATGATTATAAAATTCTCTTCATTTATGCTTAAGGAAAGGATGTAGGATTTACTTTTAGCTTGAACTCCATATATTTTAGTGTCTTGATCTTTCTCTTCTTTCAACTTTATTTTTTGTGTGATCTGTTGCTTAAAACTTGGGAGCTATGTAGGTTATGCCACTTTTAAGTCTTAACGCTTTAAGCAACATGCTTTTATGAAATTGTTTTATAAAAGCAAATCATCTTTAACCAAAAGAAATAGGAATTTGAGGTTCCTCATTTAATAAAGTTTTTAAAATATTCAAATATCTAATTCAATCCTATTTTCTTGGATATCTTTTAGACTAACGTATGAGAGTAATTTGATCTAAATTTACATTTTACTATTATAATTATAATTATAATTATAATTATTTTGTTTTGGAGAGATAGAGTTTATTTTGATCTGTTATGCGAAGGATGATACTTAATTGGCACGATAGAATGTGAACAATTGAAAACAATGTTAAATAATATAAAATATGAAGGTGCTGTATGCCTACGTTTAAAAATTTTAAAATTTGTCTGAAAGTCTTGATTTAGTGACTTTTCCTCAACATAAATATCCTTATGTTTAAAGGGGTTTTTACTTTATTATTTTCCCCACTCCTCATAAAAGAATTCAACTCTTGAATATGTTAATACCAGTATGTCAATATAGTGTCTACAATAATGAAAAGGATAGGACAAATTCTACTACAATGGCATAAGTTTTAGGCATTTGAATTGAGGGAAAAAAGCACTGTACAAGGCCAAAAAAAAAAAATGCAGAAAGTGTTACTCCCATTTGCACCTAATTTGGTGTGTGTGCTTGTAATCATAAGTTAGCACCAAGCTTCCATCCTTTCTCTTCAAAACAAAAGTCTCCACTAGTAAGTAACAGTAAAATTTCCTCCACGTGCTATTCCCTTCAAACTCCTTCACTCTTACTATTCTTTGATTCCCACTAACCCATCCAACTCTTTCTTGCTCCCACTTCATTCTCTCAACAATAGCCACGCTCAACCCTATTTTCTCTACTTTCTTACCATCATAACCAGTAAACCAAAAAACTCCAGTGGCCACCTTTTTTTCATCCCAACAGGCATCCCTTATTCCAGCAATCTTTGCAGCTTCTGTTTGAACCACAACATCCACAAGCACTCCATTTTCTCTGGGGTTACTATTTTCCTTTGAAAATACCCTAACCCATCTTTGCTCAAGCGTCATCTCGTAGAATAGTGTCTTCGTCGGTTTCTTTAATTTCTTTCCATGTTCATTCACGAACATAAAAGGACAATACCTGTAGAATAATATTAATATAATATATATATATATATATATCAAATGAATTAAGGACATCACACAGTATAGAAACATTAGAGGTTCATATGAGTACCATGAAGTTTTCATTCTGTGCAGGCTAGATCATGAATTAGTAATTGCATCCAATATCCCAAAAAAAATCCCAAATTGTCTTGAATTTTCTCTTTTTGGAATGGACTACATATTTACAGAATCTCCATGAATAGAACCAAACCTTATTCTGTGATATTCACATAAGATTCCTCCTTCTTGTTCTTAAGCAAGTCCCTGAGAGGGCTTAAATGATCCATGAATTATGTTTATACTTTCTTTCTAGCTCTAGCTTCCCAAAACAAAATGTTGTTCAACGAAGCAAGCCAATAAATATCTTCTCAATAACCATGGAAGTGAAGAGAGGACTAGACCAAAACTTTCAAAGCAAACTTGGGCCTGTGGACTGTTTGTCCATTTGGAGCTGGCTAGGATATTTAAATTTAGGCTCATTTAAGTACAAGCCTAAACAAACTGTCTTGTTTAATTCTTGGGTCAAAATAGGGCTAGCATGCAAACAAATGAACAAAATTTTTTTTTAAAAAAATGTAAGAAGCGCTAAATGGATCATAAATAGTTTTGACTTTGGATAATTGGTTTTATACTTTTTTAATGCAAAATTTATCATTTTTTCCATCAAAATTTTTTTTGGTTAAAAAAAATTAAAAAAAAGGGCAAAAAAAAGAAACACATCATGATTAAAAGCTCGCTGCTAACTTGACTAATTGTGAATCCAATGGATGGCTTTAAGCTCATATTTTAGGTTGTTTAATAAATGGGCCAACTTGAGGTGGGCTCATTTAATCATGATATCTAACCAATGAACAACAAATTGTTGTTCGGTACATAGAAACTTTAATGTCCTTAATGGTTAAAAACCTATTTATATAATATGTTGCATACTACAACTATGAAAAAAAATTAAAATTTATTTATTGCATATGTTTTAAATAATATAAGAATAAACTTTCTAAGATCTTAAAAAAATTAGGATCATGTCTAGGCACATCATCCAACAAAAATTACACCTTTAGAACCCAAAGAATAGAAGTCACTATCATAATTGAACCTCACGCATGTCTGTTAACTCAGACCATGTTATTATAAAACATAGAATACAATAATGAAAACGCATAATAAAATTCATACGTACCATTTTCCGACGACCACTGGCTGAGAACAGTCATTAGACAAGGAAACGTTTAAATCCGGCAATTGAGCACGTAACGAGGAGTTTAGGCCCAAAGCTTCCTTTAACTGTTGGCGAGGAGTAAAATAGTATAGCTTCCATTCCTCCCTCAAGAAAGTACGAGCTACAACGCCATCTGGGGCAATGGACTTGGCCTGGAAGTGACCACGATCCTTTTGGATTATCTCGTACTGTTGATAAATGTCGAATGGACGGAAAGGACACGAACTTATGACTTTGTTATTATTTGTGAGTGCCACCCTGCAAATGATCAATTATATAAAGAGAGAGATCAAGAATAATTGATTACCGAATGACATAAAAATAGGAAATATAGATTTTAGTCTCTCAAAAATATGTCTCAACTATTTAGTTTATAAATCTTAGAAATATATAATTTAATTAGCTTGTTAACTCTCTACTCATTATAGTCTTTAGTGAATCTAACTCTTTGAAAGATTGAATTGTATATTTTTAAAATTTTAAAACCAAATAGTTGAAACATCTCTTTTTAGGGAATAAATCATACTTTTTTAAAATTTAGGGGCAAAATAATTGAAACATGTATTTTTCAGAAACCAAAAAAATATATTTCCTTTACAAGACGAAAGTTTTTCACCTAATCTTCTGACACATATGAAGATCTAAATCCATTTAAACCAAACCCTACATCACCTCTAGAGAAAAGTATAAATTGATTCTATGTTTCAAAATTTCAGCACTTCCATATTACTTAATTTCAAGTTTCACATCATCATCAAACACAACCATTTGCAATTCCATATTAAGTAATTTCAACTGATTGACACACAAATGATTCATACCCGTCATCATCCTTATTTGGCCTTATCACATAGTAGCGATTGGCCGACAATGGTTGATTCAAAACTGGAACGAACATGATGTCGGAGTCGGATTCAAGAATGCTTAATTCCCTGTTCTGAGGGAATGGAAGGAGCCTTATTCTTTGATCCCTACGCACACCCAAACGAATCTCTGCTTCTTCATCGGAGATCACAAGAAAACCAGAGTTTGGACCCTCTGGTGGTGGAAGACACAAAGCAGTTTGGTCCTTGAAGTATAGAGAAAGAGGCCTTGTTACATACATGATAAATTGATGATCTCTGATCTCTCAGTTTTCTATATCTCCCTATGAATTTGTTAGGTAGATCATTGACATTTGTATATATGTATAGTCTAACTAATTATAATAAAATATTCAAGATGAACCCGCTATACATTGTTGTCTATCTTATGAAGATTGGAGCACTGAAGAAGAGACAATGCATTCCGTTTCTGTCACGGAAATTTTTTTTAAATAAACCCACTAAATAGATCCACGCAATCATAAATAAATAAGTGTAATTATGTCATTTATATTTTTTTGGGTATTCACTTATAATATAATTATATTTCTTTATAATTGATTTGATTTATCCATTTTTTAATATAAATTTCACTACTTTATGTGAAAATTTCGTCATATGATAGGTTTATGAAGCACTTATTTTTTGAAAAAATTGAGTATTTTAATAATTAGATACTCTTGAACATTTGATTTATTTATTTTTACTAATAACGTTCCTATGATTAATCACATTTCAACGCTCTGCATTAATAGATAAGTTAATTAATCCCCCCCCCCCCCCCCCCCCCCAAAACACAAAAAAAGCCTATTTGTTTACTTTCATTACTTTGTGCTCTAGGATTTTGCTTCTTCCATTTTTTTAATGTAAAATTATAACTATGTATAAATAATATTCAGGGTGCTCGATCTATGGCGTCATGGCTTAACTTTTCTTTTGGCAAAAATCGCTTTGCCATTTTTGAAAATAGTATTTAACTTTGGCCGGGATATATCATTTTATCTAAAAACATAAGAAGAAATAGGAAAGAAAAATTAAAAAGGACCAAACGGAGCATATATAAATAGTTTGACTTTGCATAATTATGTCATACTTTTTAATGGAAAATTTATCATTGCTTCACCAAAATTATTCCTTTCATAAGAAAATAAAAAATGAACCCAAAAAAAAAATTCAACCCATGATCTAGTTCATTTATTAAAATTCGTTGACTAACTGATCTAATCATGAACTCGTAAAGGGGAGCTTCAAGCTTATATTTTGTTCGTTTGTTTAATAAACGATTCATCTTGACCCGGCTTATTTGAGTATGACTTTTTTTTTTTTCCAAAATTTTTGGCCACATATTTGACTATGATACTCGCGTCTTCTTTCTCTTATTTCAGTAGTGTCAACATGATATATATATTCAGTTCATTTTGCCATCTTCAACTTTTTATTTTTTTAAACTAAAAAAATATAAAAATTTCCAAAAAACTTAACTGCACCACTACGGTACTCCGCCACAATTATAAGAAGCTTTTCGCATGATACTTAATGAACAACGATCTTTAAAATTTTCTCATGACAAGTTTAATAACGTCAAGGCCAACGCTTTGCTGTAACGTCTGGCAACACCAATCAGCATAACAATTTAGAAGCAGCCTAATGGGCTACACATAAAATCAAACGAAGTCCATTACTGTTTTAAGCTTCTGGATCAAATCGGATACCTATCAATACGGGAGCCAAACAGTCCTTGGGCTTTGAGGATCAGCGAAGCTTTTTAAAAGTATATTTTCTAAAATCCTATTGAGAGTCAAGGGGCAAGAAAGTCCTTTTATTTCCTCCTTATTCATTTATTTTTTTTAAATTGTTCTTAACATAAAAAATTATCATAATACCATGTTATTTATGTTTTATTAGTATATTAAATCTTGTTAAATAAATTACTTAACTACTCAATACTTCGTTTATAAAAAATAAAAATAAATATTATTAAATTAATTGTAATATAATATTTTTATTACAAAAAATTAAAGTTTTTCTTGTAGAATTTTTGTAATGAAAAATTCTTGTAGAATTTTTTTATAAATTTGATGATAGTTTATAATTTTCTGCAATTCTTGTTATGAGAATTTTTCAAACAAAATTTTAAAAAAATATTGTAACAAATATCTCATAATATGACGAGAATGAAATGCCAATAATTCTCTTTAAATTTTTTGCAAAAAAAAAAAGTAACAAATATTTATAATTTTAATTTTAATAGAAATATGCCATAAGAATTATAGAGAAAAGATTGTAATTTTTTATTCTCATAATAATTTACTATGAAAATTGAGAAAAAAATAATGTAATTTTTTTTGAATTCTCACAAAAAGATTTAGTGACAGAACAATAAAGGATTACGAGAGATAATCTCTTCATTTCTATTGAATAATAATAATATATTATTGTTATCTTAATTTTTATCTTTTATAGATAATTTTTATATTTTGTGTAGATAATGTTAACATTATTAGGAATTATTTTGTTAGAAATTATCTTGTGTAGATATTAATTATTATTTTTGGGATTCTCTTCCTTTTATGTGTATATATATATATATATATATATATATATATATATATATATATATATATATATATATATATATATATATATATATATATATATGTATATAATACATATCTTTTCAATATTTTCTTTTCTCTTCCCTATCTCTCACAATTTCATCGCAAAATAGAGAGGGATTCTTCCAAAAAAAAAAAAAATGCTCTTGCCGTGAAAGAGTTTAGCGAGAAATTAATCCCTCAGCCATTGGATTCTAGTAAGGGTCTCATCCCTGGCTATCTCTCCGCATATCTCTTACCAAGTCGGCTTAGTGAAAGATTTTTCCCGCACCAAATCCCTCCTTTTGTCAAAAGACAGAGCAAGTTTTTTGATTCATGATGATTTACATGTAAAGGATGTTGATTTGCATACAAAAATGAGATTAACATTGAAAATAATATTAAATAGAAGAAAGTATATATGAGGATGAATGCTACGTTATAATACACATTTAAAAGTTTCAACTTGGACATATGTTACTTTGAAAATCGTCAGACGATCAAATTGTAATTGATATTGACCAGTATACAATAATTGAAAGAATACGACAAATTCTATAACAAATTTTTTGCATTTACGTTATGATAAAACACAGATACTTAAGTATAGGAATGCAGAAAGTGTCAATCCCATTTGCACCTAACTTGGTGTGTGTGCTTGTAATCATAAGTTAGCACCAAGCTTCCATCCCTTCTCTTCAAAACAAAACTCTCCACCAGCAAGTAGCATGAAAATTTCCTCCACGTGTCACTACCCTCAAACTCCTCTACTCGTACTAGCCTTTCATTCCCAGTCCCACCAACCCATCCAACTCTTTCTTGCTCCCATTTCATTCTTTCAACAATAGTCATGCTCAACCCTATTTTCTCTATATGTCCACCATCAGAACTGGAAAACCACAGAAACCCAGTGGCTACATTTTTTTCATCCCAAAAAGCATCCCTTATTCCAGCAATTTTTGCATCTTCTGTTTGAACAACAACCTCCATATACACTTTCTTTTCTTCACTATTACTATTTTCTTTGGAAAAAACCTTAACCCATCTTTGCTCAAGTGTCATCTCATAGAACATTGACTTCTTCATCATGTCCTTTAATCTCTTTCCGTATTCCTTCACGAACATGAAAGGACAATACCTATAACATAAAGATAAATATCAAATGAATTCAGAATATTAAACAAAATAAAAGATTTTAAAAGTTCATAACCGATAGCTGGAACTTTTTTCTCAGCTTCCTCGCCAACAGACTATAGCTATTTAATGAGGCAATCCAATGACCTATTCTCAACAATCATGGGATGTGGAAAGGGGACCTAGTCATCGCACTGTCAAAACAAACATGGGCTTGCTTGCTAACTCATTAAACTTGTCTACTTGGTGGCTTGAACATATAAATTTATGCGTGTTTATTTATAGGCCAAAATAAGTTGGCCAACGAAAATTTGAATAATGAATATATACAGGGCTAAACAAACTATGAATAAGTCAACTTATTTAACTCAGAAAATTTAAAATTTTTTTATGTCTTATGATATTATTCTATTAAATATATATGGGGCATTAATTATGTTTATATATAGAAATTTTATGATTGTTTAACTCAAACATATTTTTATAAAAAATTTATAATTAACTGTCAAAATGGCACAAACTCTCAAACTAACCCATTTATTAAAGTCTGTGGTCAGTCCATTGACCAAAAACCCATGATGGGCAAGTTTGAGTTTATATTTGTAAGCCTATTTAATAAACAGGTTGCCTCAACCCAATCCTGTTTAAGCGGGAAGCCTCTCAGGGAGGGGCAAGTGTGACTATGATAACTAGCCTATAAAAGTTATCTCATCACCAATCTAACAAGGTCACCAATCTAGCAAGGTCAAATCCTACATTATTTCGTCTAATTACACCAACTAACCAACATCATGCAGGTCCATCAATCTGAATAACAATGATCTTTTTGTGGAAAAATATAAAATCCAATTAATTAATAGAAGCCAGTAATTAATATAATTATTACCGCACCATTTTCCAACAATCACTAACTCAGAACGATCATTAGACGAGGAAAAATTGAAATCTGGTAATCGAGCACGTAAGGAGGAATTGATTCCTAAAGCTTCATTTAAATGGTAGTGGCGGGGAATTTCGTGGTGTAGCTTCCATTCATCCCTCAAGAATCCAGGAGGAATGCCATCTCGGGCGATGGACTTGGCTTCGAAGCGATCACGAGGCTTTTGGGTTATCTCAAATTCTTGATAAAGGTTGAAGGGATTCAAAGCACATGTTGGAGCATCTTGGTAGTAATTCCACCAGCAACAAGTGATCTCCTCATCTTCTTTTGAACTAGTGAATGCTTCCCTGCAAATCGTCAATTTAATAGATATATACGCTTGATCGAGCGGCTAGCTAATTCATGAATTAATTATATGATTAGAGAGCCTTTTGAAAACAGAAATAAATAAACCTAAGGGTGTGATTGGTAGGATGAAGTCAGAATGAATAGATTTGAATTTCACACCCGACTACTTAATTGAGATGGTTAAAAGACGTAAATAATGCATAATGTTGGTGTTGATTGGTCATGGTATATATTCAGTTCCCGAAGAGTAGTAGACTCAAACGACCATAGTATAACCATGCACCGACATAATATATATATGTCTCTTTTATTAGATTTCATAAGATCTGCTTATTTCGATCTTTTAAACTTTTCATTTTCGATAGACTCAAACAACCTCTTCCCTTGTTGTAGAAAAGATATATCTCATTTTCAACCATCTCTCTCATCTTTTGTTGTATTAAAACAAGGGAAAAATATGTTTCTTCAAACTAAAGCCTAAATTACAACTTTAGTATAAATACCAAATGTTCTTTGAAAATAATACAAAACACCCCCAAGATAAATAAGGCTGAAAGTTAATACTTTCAATTCTTTTCAAAGACTATGAGTCTTTTGTTACATTTTAAAATTGATGTGTTAGGCCTTAATTTTGTAAAGTAAAGATATGTTTTCCCCTTAAAACAAGTATAAAATGAATGATTGAGAAAATGATTTGTACCCTTTAGACGACCCGGCTCTCGATATCACATAGTAGCGATTAGCAGACCAAGGTTGATTCAAAACTGGAATGAAGTTGAGTCGGTAGTCGATTTCTCCTTCATCACCAGGACGAGTTAAGTCCTTGTTTTGAGGGAAAGGAAGATGTCTTATTCTGTAATCCTTTCTCAAACCCAAAAGAGTCTCTGCTTCTTCATCGGAGATCACAAGAAAACCAGAGTTTGGACCCTCTGAAGGTGGAAGAGACAGAGCAGCTTGATCTTTCAAGAATAGAGAAAGAGGCCTTGTCACATACATTTCTGTTTGAGGTATTCTCTGAACTCTCAGTTTTCTGTATCCCTCTCTGAAATCTGTTTGGTGGTTGGCATGACCATCAAATTTGAACGTATATATATAGTCTAATTATAATAAAGTATTGAACATGAACCTGCTGGGAAATATGCTATACATTGTTGTTTATGTTATATATGAAGATTAAAGCAGCGAAGAAGAGACAAAGCATTCAGCTTCTCTTTCAAGGACAATTTTTTAGATACAGCCACTAACTAGATTAAGGCAATCATAAAAAGTGTAAGTATATCATGCACATATTTTCGGTGTATTTATCTCTGATACAGTTATATTTCTTTATAATTGATTTAATTTATTTATTTCCCTTTCTTTTTTTTTTTTTCTCTTTTAATTTTGACTATTCTATCTAAAAATCTCGTCATAGCTAGTTTGATGAAAAACTCGACTTTTCAAAAATGAGTATATTGACTATTAGATCTTCTTTAAAATTCTCATTTATTCTTTTTTGTTAATAAAGTAAAAATGTTAAACCAGATTTAATAGCCAAACTCCTGATCAAGCCCTCCTTGGAATTATCCGTTAAGATACTATATTCAACCAATAGCAAAAGATAATTAACCACATTGATTTTATCGACATAATTAGAATGCTAACTTGACATATATGCGGAGGCCAAATTAAATCCTTTATATTCATGCATTCATACATTAGAGAGAGAGTGTGACATAAAAAAGTAAGAGTGTGTATGAAGTATATTTTCTCTTTTTATATTTATTATTTTTTTATTTTTCTCTAAATATACTATATCCATTTTATTTGTAAATGTATAGGATTTAGATTGCTGTGGAGATCACTCATAGTTCCTCAAACACTCTAAATCCTAAGCAGAAAGAAGAGAGAATCAAAGAATGTCCCAATTTGCTGCGTGGGATATGGTCCTTTTGTATTCTTCTCATTACTTCTAAAATAAGAGTATCAACATTGGTGAAGGCGACAATTGTTACTTTCTCATTTGTTATCTCTATAAGTTCCTTAATATAAAGTTTCAAATTTATTAATAATATTAAATATTAATAATACAAAAATATAATAATAACAATTTGTTATATTAAATTATTAATCAAAATTTTCTACTGGTTCCTGAAGTGAAAAAAAGTTCCATCATGCATGCTCTGCATTGTTGTAGATAAGTCAGTTAAATTAATCTCCCTCCTTATTAGTTTACTTTCATTAGTGTTTAACTCTAATATTTAACACCATCCATCTTCAAATAATTACTTTTACATAAAAGTATAGCTATAGATGAATAATTTAATGTTAGTGTGCTCTATAACATGGATTTTTTTTAGGTAAAAGCTTCTTGACATTTTTAGAAAACAGTATTTAATTATATAGATATATATATATAGAGTTGGCAAAGATGTATTGTTTTCTAAATTTGCATGCTTTCTGTCATTCTTAGAAGACAATCAATATATACTTTAAGCGGATTTGCTAAAAAGGTTGAAAATACACTTAAATAACAGAGTTATTATTGATTAGGCAAACAAACTCGGGATTAAAATTTAAGTAAAATTATAAAATCAAACTCATCTCAAACTTAATAATTTATTAGTAGAAAAAATAATTAAGTAAAAATTAATTATACCGAAACTTAATTAGTGCCTTGGCAGTTCTCCCTGGCTAATTTCAGGTTTGAGCCAAAGGGCTTTGAGCTTGCAAATTTTTGGGAGCTTCACATCATATCTTTCTCTTGAAATCATGGACGGATTAAAGGGAGTTTTCATACCATTTTTTAGGGGGAAGTTTTTCTTGGGGTTGCATATCTTTGTATTTGTTATGGGATTAATTAAGTGGATCCTATATTCTCTCATCTCCCCCTCGCAGATCCTCTTTTTTTCTTTTTATAAATTAACCGAAAATTGAAGAAGGATAAATTAAGAGAATTCAATGTGCACTCTTTATCCATGAAGAGATTGGATGTTTTATAATTATATAGTCATATAGTTAAAAAGCGAATGATACAAAAGGATGAAAGTATGTATGAAGCTTACTTTTTTCTTTTTACGCATTTGTTATTCTCTCTCTTTCTGATTGTGCTATATTGTAAAAAATCTAGATTTATCAATGAAGGAATCCAATTTGTGCTCTCTATCAATGAAAAAATTGGATTTTTTGTAATCATGTAGTCGTATAGTTGGAGAGAAACTGATGCAAAAAAATGAAAGTATGTATAGGGTTTATTTTTTCTCTTTAAATTATTTCTTTTTTGTTCTTATCTTTTTTTTTTTTAACAACACTACAGTCAATTTATAATTACAAAGCTAAACTCATCAATGAGATATTAATTTTGATTTTATCTAATATGGTTTTGATTATATTTTCACCTAATTAAGTTTTAGTCCTTTTCATTTTTTCACTTATGGTTCAATTTTGTAAATTTATGCGGTGATGTTAGTTCAAATTAGACTTAAGCTTATCTTTTATACATTTGCTATAAAATCTTTTAATTAAAACATAGTAGTGTATAATTTTTCAATAGTCTAGTGTATAATTTTTCAATTGTAATATAACAAGTGCAAAAACTATATACTTGTCTTATTTTTATAAAAAAAAAATATATTTATTATATTTTAATTAAAAAATATAATAATAAAGATATAAAAAGTTACATATAAACTTTTCATATATTAACATTAGAAGAATTTGACTACCATAGCTCAGATTTTGGGTTTCAATTTAGGTGTCAATCTTGAATTTATATATTGTTTGGGTTGCTCTTTGCCTTCTTGGGAGTTTTGACAGACCCTGGCTCAGAAACTTCGTACAATATTTAACCACATTGATTATGACGGGATTAGAATGCTAACTTAACATATCTATATGTAGACCACAAGTAAGTTTCCCCAAACCCTCCAAATGGTAATCACAAAGAAGAGAACCGAAGAATACCCGAATGTACAAACTCTTACATGGTCCTTTTGTATTCTTCTGATTAATTTAATCTTTTCAAATAAGAATATCACTATTGGTTACAGTTGTTGTAACCCTGGCTCAGAAACTTAGTATAATATTTAACCACATTGATTTTGACGTGATGAGAATGCTAACTTAACATATCTATACGTAGACCACAGCTTAAGTTTTCCCAAGCCCTCCAAATGGTAACCAGAAAGAAGAGAATCGAAGAATACCCCAATGCACTAACTCTTACATGGTCCTTTGGTATTCTTCTGATAAATTTAATCTTTTCAAGTGGGAATAAATGTCTATAATTTAAAAAAAAATTAGATTTTTTTTCTGTATTTAATGACATACCTTAACTTTTAAAGAATTTATATTATACAATTACGTAAGTAGATTAATTTTTTTATTTATATTACGATAACTTTTATATTTATTTTAATTGTTGAAGGCCTTATAGAAACTATATACTAAATATGTAGTATTTTAAGTAAATGACAATTATCGCTTCTTTTATTCTTTCAATTTTTTCTTTTATTTTTATTAAATTTTTTATATTTTCATTAGTTTTATACGAAGAATAACAATTACTTTTTCAATTTTCATCTTTACATGCGCTTAAAATATATATATATATATATATACACATACATTTATTTAGTTAAACAAATTGAATAAAAGAAAAAAAAGTCAATCGAACCATAAATAGTTTGACTTTCCATAATTGTGTTTATGCTTTTTTGAAGAAAAATTTATCACTGTTTCACCAAAATTATTGTTTTTATAAAAAAATGGACCACAAAAAAGAATCCACCGTCTAATCCATTTATTAAAAGTTTGTCGGCCCATTCGTCTTTGGCTGAACTCACACTGAATGTTTAAAGTTTTGGTTTTTTGATGTTTGATAATTGGGTCAGTTTAATCAGCCCATTTAACGACAATTTGACTTAGATATATAATAAAAAATAAAATAAAATAATCGTCAAAATTATTTTTGAATACGTATGACCCCAATAAAAATGCGAGAAGACTATCTATGTGTTCTTATTTTTTGTTTTTCTAAAAAATAATTAAAGATTGTTAATTGGAGGCAATTAAATTTTATTTTTTTAAAAAAATTAATTAAAGGCGAAGGCAGGACTTTATCTTTAAATAAAGAATTTTTTAATTTAATTTTAAAATAATTTTAAAATTAAATTATAACTTAATATATTTAATTTTTAATAAATTTATTAATTAAATACAATGTAAATTTATGTTGGCAAGAAATAAGGAAAAAATAATTACATAATCAAATGAATTTAAAATATAATTTAATAATTTGAAAGTAAAAATAAATAAATATAAAAAGTGAAATATGTGAAAAAAGAAAAGAAAAGAAGGATTTTCAATTATTATTTGTACTTTTTGTGGATATTATAAATGTATGTCCTTTTTCATTTGCACCTACCCCAGTTCCCAAATTTTAGCAATCTTAGTCTTTCGTCATTTATGCCAATTGCATAATAAATAAATTTTGGAGATGTCAGTCTCTTTTATCATGCACTATCAATGCTTCTATATCTTCACATAAGGAGTCTTTTTTTTTTTGTTTTTTTCACACCAACTAGGGGTGTACATCGGGCCGGGCGGCCCTAGAGGCCCGCCCTAATCGGGCAGGGCCGGACAGGGCTAAAAATATAAATAGGCAAACTTTAAACAAAACTATATCGGGTCGGGCCGGACCACGGGCACAGACATCTGCCCAACTTACTGCCCTAATAGTTATTTTTTTTAATTATTAATATCTTGTCATCTTATATATATATATATATATATATATTTATGTTTATTTTATCTGATTCTCTTTACATGCTGTAATTTTTATTATCTATTTAAACTTTTCCTATTTTTTAATTATTTTCATTATTGATGTGTATGCTTACTGACATTTCTTTTATTGAATAATGAAAATACACGTATTTACCTAAAGCTAATTATGTTAGTATAAGTTATATTTTGCTTGATAATTTTAAGCTATCTTTTTATTATTGATAAAAACATGAAGGTTCTAAAAACTTATTGTTTTGAAGTATATGCCTATGAGTCTACAAAAAAATATTTTTATATTAAGTATCAATTCATTAAAAAAAATATTTCGGGCGGTTTAGGGCCGCCCTAACCTGCCCTAAAATCGGGCTTGTTCGGGCTAGGCCGGGCTACGGGCATAAAAACAAGCCCGATATCTTAATCGGGCCGGGTATCGGGCATACTAGATGTCCTGTTTGGGCCTGCCCATGTACACCCCTAACACCAACGACGTAGTTGATTCAATTTATTAAAATATTACTCACATCATTATTTATAAATTCATCTACGTTCAATGCTAAGTATGTATGTACATTTTTTGGCTAGTAGGGATAGTTTTGCCAATAATAATAAAGATTTTTTATCTTCAATCAACTGATTCTACTTGTTTAGTCTTCTTAGTGGGATTTAGTTTCTTGACAAATTCGTAATCATAATGGAAGTGAATCCTTTGGAGAAAAAAATGGTGACGGAGAATAAGATGTAGAGGAGGATGAAAAATAAAGAATAATTAGCATAATGCCAACTGCAATGTGAGACATGAAGTTATTATTGATGATTGAGAATAACTCTTTTCTTTGTTTGTTTATATATTTTAGTTTTTATATTTATTTTTTTACTTTTAGATTATTAAATTATACTATAAATCCATTCTATTATGTAACTATTTTTTCCTTATTTCTTACTAATTTAAATTTACATTTTATTTAATTAATAAATTTATTAAAAAGTAAATATATTAAGTTATAATTTAATTAAAAAGAGTATTTTTTAAAATTAAATTAAGGCAAAGGTCCTCCCTCTGCCTTCAATTAATTTCTTTAAAAAAAACAAAACATAAAAATGCCCAGCCCTACCACATTCTTATTAAGGCAAAAAAGAGTTATACACATGCAAAAATAATTTTAGCGACTATTTATTTCAGCCTTGTTGTTTATTTTAGTTATATATACGAGTCATATTATCCCATTTAACTATGATACCTAACCAATAAATGACAATCCTACTGTACGAGTTATGTGTATTAAATATTGATTGATGTTGCCATAGAGTCTTCTCTTTTAGATTTTTCTTTTTGTTACAAATTTTTAGAGTTCAATGAAAGAGTGAAAACTGTATATGAAATTTATTTATTTTATTCCCATTTCCTTTCTCTTTTTAAACTCTATACAAACTTAAAAAATGTATATATATAAACTCTTTGGCGACATCAATTAACATTTAATACCCGTAACTCATAACAGCTGGAACCGCTCATATAATCGAACCTCATGCCTCTCCGTTTAGCTCAGATCATATTATGATAAAACGTAGAATACAATTAATGAAAACTCATGGTACAAATCATACAGTACCATCTTCCAACAACCACCTGGTCGAAAACGATTATTATGTTGGACCAAAATACTTTACGCATAACCTCACACTGCGAAATCCTTCCTGCTCATATGGTTTCTTGGCTGAGCTTTAATGCCAGGCTAATTGAGTGAGTTTTCGTCAAACTTGTATTTTGTCTGCATCCCAAAAAACAAAAAAAGAAAAAATTGAGACAGAGCGAGTATTTTGGCCCATTGTAATTATAATTTAGATGTGAAACATGCTGATTTGTACACACTGAGAAAAATTGAAAAAATATTAAATGAAAGAAAGTATATATGAAGATGAATATGCTACGTATTCCCCCCGGGGCCCCTTTATAGGGTATTCATTTGAAAGTTTCAACTTGGACATATATGTTACTTTGAAAATAGTAAGACAATCAAATTGTAGGCTTCATATTCACCAGTATGCAGTAGTTGTCTACAATAACTGAAAGACACTGCAAATTTTATAGGAAATTTTAGGCAGTTAAATTATGATAAAACACAGATAGTTAAGCATAAGAATGCAGAAAGCGTCACTCCCATTTACACCTAGCTTGGTGTGTGTGCTTCTAATCATAAGTTAGCACCAAGCTTCCATCCATCCCCTTTAATACAAAACTTTCCACCAGCAAGTAACAGCAAAATTTCCTCCATGTGCCATTACTCTTCCACTCTTTCTATCTTTTCATTCCCAGTCCCACCAACCGGTCCAACTCTTTCTTGCTCCCATTTCATTCTCTCAACAATAGTCATGCTCAACCCTATTTTCTCTACTTTTTCATCATCACAACTGGTAAACCATAAAACCCCAGTGGTCACATCTTTTTCATCCCAAAAAGCATCCCTTACTACAACAATTTTTGCAGTTTCTGTTTGAATAGCAGCATGACAGCATCCACAAGCTCTTCATGTTCTCCACAGTTACTATTTTCCTTTGAGAAAACCTTGCCCCATCTTTGCTCAAGTGTCTTCTCGTACGTAGAACCTTCACTTCTTCATCCTTTCGTTTAATTTCTTTCCATTTTCCTTCACAAACATAAAAGGGCAGTACCTGTAAGATAAACGTGATATATTATATCAATTTAACACACAATAGAAGATTAGAAGCTCATATATTTGAATAGCAATTCTTTTCTGGTAAAATATAAAATTCAATTAATTAATAGAAGCCAACAATTAATATAATTCATACTGTACCATTTTCCAACAACCACTTATTCAGAACGATGATTAGAAGAGGAAAAATTGAGATCTGGTAATCGAGCACGTAAGGAGGAGTTGATGCCTAAAGCTTCATTTAAATGGTAGTTGAGAGGAATTTTATGTTGTAGCTTCCATTCATCCTCAAGAATCTAGAAGGAATACCAGCTGGGGCGAGGGACTTGGCTTGGAAGCGATCACGAGGCTTTTGGGTTATCTCAAATTGTTGATAAAGGTTAAAGGGATTCAAAGTACATGCATGGTGGAACATCTTGGATGCAGTAGCCCCAGCTTTGAACTTTTGATTGCTTTCCTGAAAATCAATTTCGTATATATAGATTATAACACATGATATGACACGAACATAAACACGTTGATATACCAAACGTCAAAAAATTACATTGCATGCGCATACATACATCGTGTCCTAAATATTTAAACTCTTCATTTTGTGTTATACTTTCAAACACAACAACTGACTATATATCCTCTAAATTGTAAATATTTTTACATGTATATGTATTTATGAATAAAGAATGCAATGCATATGTACAATAGTTAATCTAGTGGACAAAGAGTGAATGCATTTTTTTATATACAATAAACAAATGGTGAATGCATTTCTTTATGTACAATAAACAAAAAATATAAAGAGATTTTTTTTATTAAATATAAATAGATCACTAGTGCCTTTGTAAAGTATGGTTGAGATTAGTATTCTATAAGTTTAAACATTTTTATTTTATAAAATTATTAGGGGATTCTTTAACTTTGCTAATCAAAAGATTTACAAAAGTTTCATTATAACCTGGGAGAATATCGTTATTAATCATTGAACAATTACATGTGCGGTGAATATTTATCTTAAAAAAGTGACTCAATCATATGTTTAAACAACTTATTAAAAATGATCTTGGCTATCATTAACATTATCTTCTAACAGTGATTACTCATCCCACCTCTCTTCCTAGGATAAGACATCGAACTCAGGTCCTCCATGCTTTCAACTTTGTTCTATTGTGAGAGCAGAAGGGAATTTTGGAAAATAGAGAGTTAAAGAATTGTGTACTATCTCTTATTTCGCTACAAGATAATTACATTTTTCAAACGGGATTTGTAAAAAAAAAATTTTTGCAACGAAGAGATTTATGATGGTAATTTTACATGCTGTCACATTCATCACAAAATGTCTTTGTGACAAAATTTCTTGTCTTAGCGATGAATTTTTTTTTTTGGATCTCTATTCCATGTTTCTATTGTAGTTTATAATAAAAAAATATTGCACATAATGCAGAAGAAGAGAGGGAGAGTTAGAGAATGCTATGGCTACCTCTTATATTTTAGCAACGACCATTTAGTGGGTTGTGAGAATTCTTTTTTAATGAAATAAAATAAAAGTTAAGAGACTAATTTGGCATGTTTTAAACTTAATAAATTAATTTAAAACTTTAACTAAGTTAAAGAAATTAAAATCTTATTTAAAATTTTTTTCCCTCACACATGTACGTGTAGGGATAGTTAAGTATACTATTGAATTTTATCCCAAAGAAAGTATTCTATTGACTTTATCCCCATAACAATTTGTGTGTCTACCTTTTCCTAAAAGAACTAAAATGATATTATGATTATGAAAACAATATTTTCAATATAACATCTAAAGGTTTCTTAATTTAGATGTTTATTCAAAAAATAGTACTTCTATTTTTTGGGTAATTTTATTAATTAAAATGCTTTCATATTTTGGTATCCAAAAATGTTTTAAATTCAAAAGTGCCTCACAATTATTACATCCAAATGCAACATCATTAGTGCTTCTAGTAAAAGTTCCATTAATATATATATATATATATTGGACAATTTTTTAAAAATTTTATTATAAAAGAGCAATAGCTGTGATATTTGCTGAGTTTTTTTAAACATAAGTTATTTTCTTAATTACTAGTTCGACTAAGAAGCCCAAAATGGGGATTTGGAAAAAAAGCAATAAACATTTTTCTGTAAGGAAAATAAAAGCTAATCTCAGTAGCTATTTTTATATTAAAGATGTGTTTTTTAATATATTAAAGTAAGTTTCAATGGAAATAAGTCAATCCAAATGAGCCTTTTAAGTCTTACATTGCATACTCTGTGGAAAGCTTTCTCATTTGGGCCTTTATCGGATTGCATATTTTCGAGTAGGGATCTCTTTTTATTTTTTAGTTTTTGTCATTTTAAAAAAATAAATATAAAATATATAAAAAATATGGTTGTTCATAAGCAGGGTTGGGACAGACATTTAGCAGGTCCAATATCTCTCCCGATTAAGATATCAGGCTTATTTTTATGTCAGTAATCCGGCCTAATCCAAACAAATTCGATTTTATATTAAATTAGAATGAGTCAGGGCCGCCCAAACTTTTTTTTTTTAATAAATTGATATTTATAATATAAAAATATTTTTTTTGTAGACTCATAAGTATATATTTCAAAATAATAAACTTTTAAAATTTTCATATTTTTATTAGTAATTAAAAAATAGTATGATATTATCAAGTAAAATATAAGCTACTAGCATAATTAACATTAGGTAAATATATGTATTTTTATTATTCAATAAAAAAAATATCAGCAAGTATGCACATCAATGATAAAAACAATTAAAAAATAGAGAGTTTGGGTAGATAATAAAAATTGCAGCATGCAGAGAGAATAATATAAAATAAAAATAAAAATATATATATAAGATGATAAGATATTAATAACTAAAAAAATATATATATATATTAAGACGGGTTAGACAAAATATGTTTTCGCCCCTAGTTTGGCCAAACTCGATATAATTTTATTTAAAGTTTTGTTAATTTATATTTTTGACCTGATCTTGCTTGATTGGATTATGCTAGATTAGGGCGGGTTCCAAAGGTTTAATAGACCAATGAACACTCCTGTATAAAACTCACTTGAATAATAAATTTTATTTAAATATATAAAATCCATTTAAATAATAAGTTTCATATCTTCTATGCCTATCTATCTTTAAGATTGACAAACAATAAAAAAAAAAAAATGGAGAGATCCCAATTAGCTTTTCTTTAACTCTTTGGTTGTCCACACTAAACCCTTTCAACCTCATCATGTAACTATTTGTCTTCTCCTCTAAAATGGGAAGTAGATCCTCTCCTGTATGTTGTCTGTCGTGGTGTCTCCAATGCTAAATCTTTACCATTCAATTGATCTAACACTTCAATAAGAGATACGCATACATTTTCATCAAAATGTGCCATTTGCTTTTCTAAGTGTTAGCTGTATCCACTATAGATCTCCCACATGCCAAATGATGTTGCAACAAACCCATTCACACTGTTTAGGTCATCTAAGGGAGGGAAAAATACACCTTGGTAATTATGAACCTGAGGAAGGGGTGGGTCGTGGCTATTTTGGGTATAGTTGCTTCTCCAAGGGAAAGAAAGGCAACTTGAAAGGGCAAGATGTGGCTATCAAAGTCATTCCAAAATTTAGGTCTTATTCTCCGTTCGGCAAATTTCTTCATGTTCTTTTTGGGGGTTCAACCCCAACAAAGTCCTTAGAAAAGGCCGACGTCCCATCAGGCAAACTCCTGAAGTTTTATTCCATACACGAGTAAATACCCGTAAATTTTAGAAAAGACAGAGCGGGGAAAGCTGCCTTATGTAGTTACCTGCTCTTTTGTCGAGATTAGCGAAGCAGCCTTAAGGGGGGATGAGGATTGCACAACATCTGAAAGCTCAGTCTCGAGTTCCTATAACTTTGTTCCTCGCAAATGATTTAGCAAAAGGCAGATAATTGGACAGATGCCAATGAACTGAGACAGCATTTTGGGGCACATGCAACCTCGGCTTTGAAAAGCATCTTCAGTTTTAGGTCTTTTAATTCTTCCTTTCCTTTCGTATATTCTTGTGAATTAATGCAATTGAACTAGTATAAGATACAATATTAAAATTAAAAATTTGGTTCTTCACACTAACAATCATTGCCCTCATGATTTGCTTCTATTGTGATTTGTGAGAATACCATTTGTGGGCATGACTTTTCTATAATATATGTGAGCATATAATCAAATATATGTTATGGAATATATGTGAGCATATAGAATCATGATCGTGATCTGTTGTGCATTTTGGCTTTTGATTATTAGATCAGTAGATTAGTCTTGTATTTTGATGGAAATGAATTATAAATTGCCAAATGACAACAGCAATTGCTAGATGTATGGAGAGAAGTGAAGATATTGCTGGTTGTTACAGGACGTAAGAACCTGGTGCAATTCTAGGAAGCCTATAAAGATGATATGTAGTTAAAAAATTTTGGTATTATTATTTTTCTAAAAAAAATTGTTAGTGCAAAAGAATAAAAAAAATGGAAAAATTCATTAACATCACTCTCAATAGCATTTAACATATAAAAAATTAATATTATATCTTATATGTGTTGCCTTTTGATAAAAATAAAAATAAAAAATAGAAACCAATTTTTCCTCCATAGCATTGAACATTACAATTTTTTTTTTGACATATAGAATTTACTATCTTACACTTGAAGCAAATCTCCAGTAGGCACAGTGTGGCGTCTGCAAACTCTTTCCCAACCTCTTTGGCTGCAATCAACAATGAATTAGAAGACAGACATAGAGGAGGAAAAAGAAAGGAGGGAAAACGAACGATGATGGTGAGAGTGAAGAGAAAACGGAGGGAAAAAATAAAAAAATTTATATGACAACAAGGTAACTATTGTTCCATCTGACTGTGCGTGGCAGATCGAAGGTGGATATGGTGACACTTGGCAGCGGCTGAAGCATTAGTGAAACGGTGCGTTTTGATGAGAATGCATACGTGTCTCTTCCTGCGGTGTTAAATCAGTCTGACGGTGAAGATTTGGCACTGGAGACAACACGGCAGACGGCGTACGGGAGAGGATCTGCTTGGGAAATCTTTTTCGTCTTTCATTATCACTTCAGCCTTCTTGACTTTCGAAGTCTTCGCGAAACTGTTGCTGCAGACTTGGAAAGTGCTTTCAATTTTTACTACGAAGATGCATATACGATCAGAATGTAATCCGTGCATGGCACGGTTACGTGTAGAAAAAATAGGGAAAAGAATAAAATAAACCTACAGAAGGGATAGAAGTCTATAAAGCAAATATAGCGACTGAGACAAGGCCATGGAAGAAGACTTGAAGGCGTGCATGCAGGGGCTGGTGTTGTTGACAACTTGACACTGTGACTGTGAAGATTGGAATCAGTAAAAGTTAGGGGGTAGTATTAGTAACAATGAGAATAAGAAGCGGAGGGTTAGATCCACAATCGGCGGCGAAAAAAGCGGTGAGTGCGATTGGGTTGGGATACGATGTTTGCCAGGACATTCGGTTGTCCGGTTGCAAGTCCAGAGTCATCCACCCGAATCACACGTCGACGGCGGCGGAGCTGGTGTTCCCCGGCGGAGTTGTTGTTCCTAATGTGTCCACCTCCATCAAGTGCTACCCTGGTGAAAGCTTCAGAGTCTCCTCCGGCGTCCTCTCCTTTCATGAGGTCATTAATCACTAATTACTCTTCCTCTTCATCTGTCCTGATTAATGGTTAGCTAGATTCTTAGGAAATATTATTAATTAATAAATAAGTTCATACTTTAAGTAATTATTTAATAAAATATTATTTTATATTTGTTAATTATTGCATCAAAATAAGAGAATATGGTACTCTTAACAACATAATATCATTCCCCTTTTGTTAACTTTGTTAAGTATCGGATGATTATGAGGATGGTTTAGGGTGGTATGCACGGGATGAAATGGATTAATTATTTAAATTATTGTTTGGATGAAAAAGTAATAAAGTAGTGAGAGTTAGAATTCATCGGAACATAGGTGTCTGTGAAGCTTGCTTTAAGATTGCTTGCTATTTTTTATTTTTTTGGAGTAATCGATTTAGATTGTTTACACAAATTTGGTGGTTTAGATTTTAATTTTATTTATTAATTCATTTTTATTTTTTAATATCAATTATTTATTTTTTAATTTAAATTTTTTTATTTTGAAGGAGATAAAACATAAGATTAAGAGTTTGTATAATAAAAAGAGAAAGATTATCTTCATCTTAATTTTTTTTTAAAATAAAAAATAAATATGGTTGACATTAAAAACAAATAGAAATACTAAAATATGAACAATGTAAATCCATATAAACAGTCCAGATTTATTCTCTAGCATGTTGCTCTCTTATACAAGTAGCACATTCCAAGAATAGAAGTGCTAAGAGTATTATTGTGTGTGCAAATTTAATCTTAATCTCACTTCTATTTTAATCTATGCTCTTGAGACTTCATGCTTCAATCGTAATTAAAAAGAAAATCCCAACCTGTGAAAAGACTTTAATTTTTAATTTTTTGTGAATTTGGAGACTTAGGATGGCTTGAAGTTTATTCTCTTCAAAATTGTTGATAAAGTCTTCAAGGGTAAACTAAAGTTACAGCTTTTTTCCATGCCATTAACTTCACCATTTAATCACCTGTAATATTTTATATCTAAATTTTTTTAAAATAGTTATCTAAATGTAAAAAAATGAATAATTTTATTATTAAATATCAATTTTACTTATATACTGAATAGTTTTATAGTGTTATAAATTTACTATTGAAATTAAGTGAAATTGAATAGTTTTACTTTCAAAATACAAATTTAATCTAATAATACTTTATGTTATTTTGAATGTAAAAATTTCAATAATACTTTATATTATTTTCGCGTGCACAAAATAATTCTGTGTGTCATAACATTATTTGGGATATTGAAAAATCATTCAATGACAAAAAAACTTTGCTATGATCCCCATAATAGTCGCACAAATAATAATAAATGTGTTTTTTGGTTAATATATGCTTCAACCCTGTTTAGTTTTCCATTCATTGCAAGGCAAAATGTATATACTTTAAGAATTAATATATACCGAATAAAGAATTTTTAAAGATATAAATTATATATTTTTAAAATTTAAAAATCAATAATTAAAGCATAAGCATGTCTTGAAAAAAAAAAAGACTTTCCTTCCCAAATAATAAAGTACTCTTATGTCTTTAAACTGCTTATCACACAAACATAACGAATGTGCCCAGATCGTTTGCAATAGCGTTGATTATTGCGAGTCGGGCCATAAAGTGGATCCTAGCCGTCTGTGAGATTGTGCGGTTCCTTACGCGATACGTCAATTAAAATGGTGCATTTCGCACCATTTTCATTTTTGTAATTTGGAAATCAAAACACACCGTTTTGATTCCTTGCCCAAATAGTCCCCAGCCTGGCACGAAATGCAGCATGTGGAAGCCTCTCCTCACCCACACAACGCTCCACATCGAGGACATGAAAAACGCTGCAGTAAACCAAATTTGTTGTTTCAGTCTCACGAAAACTGAGAAATTCTCATGGCGTCAAACTCTCTTCTCTTCCCTTTTGCTTCAGCCATCTTCACAGTTTTTAGAGTATATTTAGTCGGGGTCTTTGAAAGAGAAGAGAGGGGAGGGAGGCAAATTTCTCTCCTTTTTAAATTAAGAGGTTTTAGAATAGAGAGGAGGGGAATGGTATTTTTTAAATTATAATTTATTTTATTATTTTTTAATTTTTTAATATATTAATATTTAATAAAAATTAAGATAATTTTTTTATTAAAAATTAAAAATAAAAAAAATTAAAATTTATAATTTTTTTAAAATATTAATATAAATAATTTTTTTATAAAAATAAAATTAAAATAATATAAAAAATAAATTTATTTAAATATAATTATTTTTTTTTTTAAATCAAATAATAATCTCTTTTTTCTTTCTCTCCCCTCCTCTTTCTTTCAACTAAACAGTACTTATTAAACATCCTTCCCTCCCTCATAGCCTCAGTGCAATGGCTTTCCATCTTCTCCTGCACTAATGAGCTTCCACAGGGTGCATTCTCCATCTTTGGAGGTAACCATGGCTGTTTCTTGCTTTTTATTAATGACAGCAAGTTATGACGAGAACCATGGTGTAATGGGAAATTTTGATGCATGGAATTTCTCAATCATCTTTTTTATATTTACCTAAGTCAAAATGAACTGTTCCTTCATTTACCAATCACAGATCAGTCAAGTTGAGGAAAAAGGAAGAACCTTTCCATCATCCAATTTTAGTTAACCTAAGTCAAAATGGTTTGTCATGTTGTAGAAGGTAAAAGTAATTATTTGTAGTAATATTTTAGAGCCACTTGAAAGACAATATTATTTTTCATTCAAAAAATTATTTTATCCAACTTGTATAACACGAAGTTCTATTCTAAATTTTTTGCGAAATTTGGATGTGTAATTAGCTAAAATCTATCTCTATATATATATATATATATATATATATAATCTCTGAACTCATCACTATTTATAAACATTGCTCATAAATATTATTTATATCAAGTTTATTATCTTTGACCATTTTTCTAAGATTTAACTGATTTGCACAAATTCCCACAGGCCCACTCTAATTAGTTAGCTAAATTTAGCCAGCCATGTGGGAAAATGGCGACACCACTAAATGTGAAATCATACATGAGGGCGAAACCAATAAATAATGAAATCACACAACCTGTAAATGGCGAAATCAGTAAAGAGAGCATGAGGTAACTCATAATAGAGCATGAAAGGAAATGACAAAACCACTAAAGGAACTTACAACAGAGCATGATTGCTCGGACCAGAACTGAAGAAGATGAGGCGAGGGATCGAGGTTGCTGGGGATCTCTGAACTATCTACTTCAAATGGTGCATTTCGACAATTAGCCTTATAGCGTGGTGTACAGCAACGTGAGTTACCAGAGACGATCTGGCCACCATAAAATATGCCAGGGCGAGGCGAGAAACTACGAAGTGGGATAAAGCGAAGGTTCATTGATAAACGAGTCTGGGTCTTTTGCAAATTTAAATAAAATTAATAAATAAAAAAGAAATGAATACTTTGATTTCCGAATTCAGAATCAATCTGCACCGTTCGCAGAAAGCCAAACCTACTCTTCCACCGTTAGACTCTCCAATGATCAGCAAAATTACCGAATTGCCCTTCAGGAGCCCATACCGCAAGCACACTCGGACTTGGCTCTCCAAGTCAACCCGAAACCCTCCATGGGGGAACATGAAGGGGACAGGGGCAGCAGTGCTCTTGAAGTGGAAAGCCGATGACGATGAACTCTAGGGAATCCTAACCGTAGTCGATTCCGCCATTGTCTTCTGGTTCATCATGCACATCGAAGCTGCAGATTCTACGTTGCTTTCGGAATTGAAGCTACTATCTCAAGTTTTCAATGCAATGGGTAAAATCAGACATTGGAACTTTGATTAAGTGTCTCCGTAAATTTGATTTAGAGATCCCTGCTACTCCAAGCTGTGCTGCTCTCTGGAGCAATTTGTACAGTTCAGATTAATTTCTTTTTTCAGGTTTTATTTTTTATTTTGATTTTTTCCAATCAATTTTTCTCACTGTGAGACAGTGAGTTAGACAAAGAAAAAGAAATGAGGATTTGATAGCAGAAAGAGAAAGAGATGGAAATTTTGAGAGACAGAAAGAAAGGGAGGAGGAGGAAGAGGGGAGAATGATTTTTGTCCAGTGGGTAAAAATTTAAGAGTATTTGCCGCGGGAAAGGTTTTAAACGGAGATCTAACAAAATGATGAAACTTCACAGAAATGAGCGTTTACTGCATGTAAAAAAAAAAAAAAAACTTCTAATAGCAACGTATAAATATCACTCATCTATTGCATCAAAGGGCATATAGGAGAGTATCTTAAGTATAAATCTTGTGATTTTCTTCTTTCTGCACATATTTCAACGGTATAACGATTGATTAGTTATATGAAAATTTAAAATAAAAGGAGTTTCTAGTAGGGGTTTTTATTGAGTTGGCTTAAATATACCGGCTTGCGGATAGGGTTGAATTGGAGATTCCTTAACTAACTCCACAAGTTTTTTACATGTTTTTTTCAAAGCTTAAATTTTGATATATATATATATATATATATATATATATATATATATATATATATATATATATATATATATATATATATATATTTGTGTGTGTATTGTTTTCCGTCTGTATACAATATTATAAATAAAATATTAATATATATTTTTTGTTACATTGAATATGTTATTGTTACTTGTTCAAGTTGGTTATTTTCTTATTAAAAATGGAAATATTGATTTCAAGATTGAAAGATATTTCACTCTTTTTATTTGATGATACTCTTATTAGAAATTTATTATTTTATTTTGTAAAAGGATAATATTAATTTGGAATATTGTATCTTTGTTATTTTGAATTTTTAAAATTTTAAATATATTTTTTCTATAAAAAATAGTTATAAAATAGTTCTAACTCTAGAATTTGACTTGGGTTTGCTGAAAGTTTTCCCCAATCAAACCCAACATTGTGAGGCATAGGTTGAAAATCTTGAACCAATTGAACTAATATACACCCCTAATTTGTAGTTTATCCCATTTGGAGACATTGTTTTTAATTTTTCAAAACTTAAAGTTATATATAATTCACACATATTTAATTCATAATTATTTCAAAAGGTGTAAGTTACTGTCACGTAACAACCAAAGTTTTCAATGGAAGGAAAAAAAGTATTTTTCATTCTAAAATTTCATATTTGTATAACTTTTTTCTCTTGTTT
This sequence comes from Erythrophleum fordii, assembly GCA_032878935.1. Taxonomy (NCBI): domain Eukaryota; kingdom Viridiplantae; phylum Streptophyta; class Magnoliopsida; order Fabales; family Fabaceae; genus Erythrophleum; species Erythrophleum fordii. The sequence goes on from JAVQMF010000029.1 coordinate 8,758,258, forward strand.
TCCTTATAACAAGTATGTACCATCCCATTTACTTTATCAAAACAGAAGAATTTGATTCAATTGTTACTGCTTAGTGCTAACAGATATGTAAGCAGACAAATTCATATAGGGCATTGTCTGAATTGAGTGAAATAGGAGTCATTTCAGAATTCATCTAAACCTGTTACGTTGCAGATGTCAGAGCAATTCAATCAAGAACTATCTTTATCGGGGAAGCTTCCTTCTGGCTTATTCAATGCCATGTTTGGCATGAGGAATTGCTGGAAAAAGGATGTAGCTTCCACTAAAAGCCTCGCTTTTGATGGCTGTTTCATAACGTTGTATAGCGTGGAGTTGGATAGAACCCACATAATCCTCTCTGAAAACGTGAAAAACGAAGTGCCTTCTTCATGGAACCCTGCTGCCCTTGCTAAGTAAGTATTTTGCTCTTCTTATTGTCCTCCCCTTCATTTCTTTTGATTGCTAATACTATTATTGTTTTATCATTATTGTTACTGTTGCTGTAAAACTTGCTTTGAATCTCATAGACCAGTGTAAATTGGAAGTAAACTATTAAAATAACTTTCATATTTCTGATACGACCATATATAACTGTCTTTTCTCTGTGTAACAATCATAGAAAGCACACTAATACTAATTGAAGTTCTAGATATTGGACATCAAACCTGATGAAGTTCACTTTCAAATTGCCAGCAATAAGATAGAAGAGTTTTGATTGTGACAAGTAGTAAAAATAAATCATAAAGCTTTAAGAAAGGCATATCTAACTACACCAATTGATTATTTTAGCCAACCTTGTATAACGTGAATGTTCTGTTCTAAATTTTTTTTTCCAAGATTTGCATATGTATTTGGACTGATGGATGTCTTTTTTGGGTCATTATGTTAAATTCCTCCTGTGGTACAGAGAGACTGCTAAGGGTCAATAGCCTATGGAGAAAGTGGCATTTATCATTGAAGAAGCTAGATCCGACATAATTATAGTTGCACTTCTTCCTATCTTACTACATTGGAAAAACCACTGATTTTAATTCAACATTCTACTAGAAGTGTTATCGTTTTTGTTTTTTCTTGATTGAACAACCTTGTGTTATGCTGTCTTTCTTTGATTTTTTTTGTTTTTGTTGTTTTTTAAGAAATGATCTTTAAGTTGCTTTGGACCTGAATGGTGTGCTAAATAATACATAATTCTTCAGGTTCATTGAGAAATATGGTACTCATATTGTCATTGGGGTGAAGATGGGAGGTAAGGATGTGGTTCATATGAAGCAGTTAAGAAGTTCAGATCTTCAGCCCACTGAAGTGCAGAAATTGCTACAGCAAGTAGCTGACGAGAGGTTTCCTGAGGATATAGATAGATGTTCCAATGCTGATCCAGCTGAAATATTAGGAAAACTGAAGGTTTTTTGAAGATTAAGTGCATTACCATCATTTTTTTTAGCTGTCTTACAAGGATTTCATATGCTTTGTGTGAACAGAAAGAGGGGGGAAAAAAAAGAGGAGGGAGGGAAGGGAGAATAGAAGAGTGAAGGGGAATGGGATTACTAATGTTACGTAGTCAGGGTCCCTATGATCATAAATTATATTTAGCACAAGCTCATCCGTCCAATCTTTGATGTGCTTATTTTAACCAAGCTGTCAACCATATTCCAAGACTCTTCCTTCAAGCTGGAGCCTAGATGTCAATCTTGCCCATCTTGTTACATAGCACTTTAGTTTTTTTTTTTGGGGTCAAACATAGCTATTTTGTTCTAGCTCCATTAAGCGCATTGGTATTTAATTTGCTAATTGATCTCTTGTACAATCATAGAGGTTTGAATTAGCTTTTGTTGACCATTTTCCCTTACAAAAGACAATCCTCTTCAAAGTGTTTCATCCTTTCATGAAACACTGGATTAACCATATATGCACAACTGCTTGATTGTTACACCATAATTTCAGTGGGAGCACCATAAACTCTATCCATTTATTGTATAGCACGAGAAGCTTGTGGAATCCTTACGCAAAAATGAATTTATATCTAGTTGTTGTAGATCCTATACCAGATTTGCTGCACAAGAAAAAATAATATTGATACCAAGCTAACTAGAGAGAATAAAGGTGGTGTGAGAAAAATTGGGGACCAAATGTGGTAGATCTTCACCATACTTTGCCCATGGCTTAAACCTATTTTATTATTTCATACAGCTTGCATTACATGCATGTTATTTATATACAGCTGTACTACCCAAATTAAGTCCTAACTCCTAAATACAAACAGTCAACAATGAATTTTTTTGTGTTTCCTCACTACTAACCTTTTTATCATTGCTCCTATTCATAATTCAGACCCATTATAAATTTTATTCTGTTCTCATTTGCTGTCTGAATCTTGACATTTTGCACTTAGTCAAAGAAATTTATCTGTTATCTAATTTTTTGTATATCAACCCATTTTTTCTTAGCTCTTACTGCTTGAAACACTATATATGAATTTATGAATCTTAATCACCAGGAAGTTTTTTTGGTGGGTGGGAAGGGGAAATATGTCCATATTTTCTTCTTAAGGACTGTATGTTTGAGATGTTTGCATGTAAGAAAGTTTCATGTTGTCGATAATTTATGTAAAGATGTTACAGTTTACTATAATTTAAAATTCCTGGTATAAAAATTTAAAAAAAATTTGGAGAAGGAAAATTTTAATTTCGAATTACCCGCCTAAATAATCTGGTTAATATAATAATAGAACTAATAATATCCAATTATGAGATCTAAAGAAAATTTGAAAAGTTTTACTTATATGAAAATATATGTGGTCATATTTGCAGAATGATAGAGATATGCCCTGGGAGGTCCATGTAGGTCTTGCTGCTGCTATTAGACCGATGGCAAAAAGTCACTCGGAGAATGAGGTTAGATTCATTGCAATTTACTTTGCTTCTTCTCCACACCATGTAATTAACCATTGTGCATCTGACGCTTCTGGACCTCTTATATTAATTTCTTAACATACAGGATATCATAAGTATTTCTGTTCGAAGAGGAGGTATCGTTGGTATTGGCCAACACTATGATGAGTGGCGTTCTACCATATCAGAGTCTCCTGATGTCACTTCAATGTTGTTTTTGCCTATTACTTCACTACTGAACTCTGTTCCTGGCTATGGATTTGTGACCCATGCAGTGAATTTGTACCTTAGATGTGAGTATGCATTTTTCTCTATGAGTGCTTCACTCTCTTTGCACATTTTGGATTTTAATTGACATTGTTATTGCATGGGGTTATTGTGGTTTATTTTCAGAGCATGAGTTACCATAGTTAGTCTTGCCTCAGGAACATCATCTATCTAATTTGTTATGAATCCATATAGACCTCTGAGCTTGTTTAGGGTGTGCTTAAAGGGAGAAATGGAAAGTACAAAGGGGGATTGAATATGAAGAGGGTGGAAAGTTTTTTTATTTTCTCTTTTTGGCATTTGGTAGAGAAGGTTGAAAATGAGTGAAAATAGATTTTAGACTTTTGATATTGCATTTCATGTCCTTTTTAGTTCTATATTTGAAATTGAAATGTTATTAAAGGACTGAATCCAACCACATGTGCATGGAATCTTTAACATCTTACTAAAGAAGCATATGATAATTTTCACTATTCATTGTCAAATCTTTCACTTTCACAGGAATATTCCTTCGTACCTATTAGTGTTATGATACTAAATTATACATATCTGGAAGAGTAACAGTCTTATACCAGCAAGCAGCTGAAGTTGCTTGTATTTAGTTGCTTGAATCTTTCAATAGTGAAAAGTCTAAAAGACAAACAGTTTAGTTCAATGAAGGGTTACGTATTCTGGTCCTTGATAATTTCGGCTAATATTGGGTGACATTTGGTCATTACATAGATCCTTACACTTCTCTAGCCTTACATAGTACTCTAAAAGAACTTCTGAAGTTATTTGAATAAGCTGGTCTGTTTTACCTACACTAGAGTGAGATAACTATAAATCAATGCTTTGCACTAGAACGAGCAGGTTGATATGTAACTTTGTCCATCAGTTTGATCATGGTCATTCTAAAAAGAATCTTTCTACTTAGAAATTTCTTAAAAGCCTTCATTCTTGTATCTTAAGCCTTTGTTTCATCAAATATCAATCTGTAAATATAATAAACTTCTTTGTTATTGGGTTAAGCAAATGATAGCCTTTTGATTCATCGCTATTGGCCAGAAAAATGCATCTCTATGCTTTTTCTTCAAGCTTCTCCTTGTCTTGGGGATGATTGAAATGATAAGTCTAGCAACCAAGGACTTTTAGATGATCAACCTTTGGTTTCCTCTTGCACCAAGCTCATAAGGTGTCACTTGATTAAGAGCTTTTGCTACAGATATATTAATATGGTAATTAGTCGTGATAACAGCATTTGCCTATCAACTATTTATAAGTCTCTGGGCTTTCATCATGCTCTTTGTCTTATTGACGATGCTTCCAATTTTGCTCTAAGCTACACCATTATGTTGTGGACTTCTACTCATAGTGAGCTATCTTTGAATACATTTTTCTTTGCAGTATACTAGAAAATGACTTGTGAATGAACTCTTCTCCATGGTTGGTTTTTAAAGTTTTCATTTTCAGCCCACTTGATCTTTCTACTAGGGCCACATACTCCAGAAACTCCAACAAAATTTCTGAATTTTGGTCAAGAAAGTAAACTGAAAAAATTATAAATTAATTTATTCTGATTCTACTCAAATTCATTTGAATAATGCAAGGTACACTTATATGATCAGCCAAGGCTAAAGACTGATCTGAGAAAGGAAAAAACATGAAAAATGAATACAATAAAGTCACATGATTGCCTAGACATATTTGCATAAAATCAAGGAACTATAAGAGGTAAATGGCCGTTGCATCAGATCTGACCTTTGGACCAAACCAGAGAAGGGAATCAGCCTTGAATAGTACAAGATTCTTTAACACTCTTCCTCAAAGTGGGTTGTATATGTTGAACATACCCAACTTGCTAAAGTCTTCATGTTTAGTTTTGCTAATACCCTTGGTTAGGATGTCTGCCACTTGAAACTATGATGGGGTATATTTTAATTTGATGACACCATTTCCACTTTTTTTTTAATGAAATGACAATTAATTTCCATGTGCTTTGTTTTGTTATGATGACTAGGATTCTTGCAATGCTGATAGTAGCCATATTATCACACATTACTTTCATTTGTCCTTTTATGGGCACTTTAAGTTCTTTAAGTAGTCCAATTAGCCAAATGCCTTCACGGATCCCTTGAGCTGATCCCTTGAACTCAGCTTTAGCACTGCTTTTAGCAACAAGTTGCTAATTTTCACTCCTCCAAGTTACTAGGTTGTCCCAGATAAATATGCAATACCTAGAGGTAGATCTTTTGTCAGTTACTAAACCAGTTTAATCTGCATTCGCATAGACCTCCACATTCCTACTTGTACCCTTTCTAAAGTAAATGCCTTTTCCAGGAGTCATTTTTAAATACCTTAGTATTCAATAAGCTACTTCCAAATGTTTTTAATTAGGTTTATTCATAAACTAACTTACTACACTAACCGGGAAACTAATATCTAGTCTAGTGTATGAGAGATCAATTAGCTTGGTTGCTAGCCTTTGGTACCTACCTGTGTCAACTAGGGCACCATGAAGTTTCAATCCAATCTTATAATTTGTTTCTGTTGGAGTTTCAGGTGGTTCACAATCTTGCATGTCCATTTCTCTAGGCAAATCTAATGTTTACTTCCTTTGTGACACTACTATGCCACTTTTAGATCTTGCCACTTCCATGGCCAAAAAATATTTTAGTTCTCCCAAGTCCTTAGTGTCAAACTCTTGGCTCAGATCAGCCTTGAGTCTCCTTATTTCTTCAGTGTAGTCCCCTGTAATCACAATATCATCAACATAAACGATTAAATGCATATTTTTCCATGAAGAGAGAACTTGGTGAATAGTGTATGATCTGCTTGCCCTTGTGTGTATCCATATCTCTTCAACACTTTAGTGAATTTGCCAAATCATGCTTGGGGAGCTTGCTTCAACCCATAAAGAGACTTTTAAAGTCTGCAAAGTTTTGAACCACTGCTGTCCAGCTAGAAGCTCCATATATACTTCTTCCTCCGAGTCACCATTTAAGAAGGCATTCTTAATGTCCAATTGATATAAAAACCATTCCATATTTTCTGCCAAAGAGAGAAGCACCTTAATGGTGTTAAACTTTGCTATGGGAGCAAAAGTTTCTTGGAAGTCCACTCTTGGGTTTGTGTACACCCTGTTGCCACCAGTCTTGTCTTATGACGGCTAATACTCCCATTAGAAATATATTTAATTGCAAAGATTCACTTGCACCCAAAATTTTCTTTCCCTTGGGAGGATCAACGAGTTCTCATATTTCATTTTTCTTAAAGGCTACCATCTCTTCTTCTATGGCCTTTCTCCACTCTTATTTCTTTATAGCCTCAGTGACGCTGCTATGAATATGTTCTTTTCAAATTTTGGCCACAATATTCTAGTAACAAGGTGAGAGTCTATTGTAGGAAATATACTTCCATATGGAATGCCAGGGATTTTATGTGCAAGTCCTTACTCCTTTTCTTAATGCAATTGTGAATTCTGAATCTCCTTCCTTTGGACTTGGATGGGAAAAATGATCTGGAGGTGCACTAGGGTCAATCTCAGGTTCCCTTCTTTTGCTATACACAATATCTTCATGTTGCTGTATAGTGGTGCCATTATTTTCAGATTTTAGGTTGGCTGGAGGCTGTTCATTTTCAGGTTTATGGTGAGGATTAAAGACAGGTGCAGGTTCTGTTTCAAGTCCAATAAGCTCAATTTTAGGTCTGATTTCAAAGGGATGAGGAGGAATGGTTGTATGCCACAACCCCCTTCTAAGGTTGTCTTACTCTTCCCTAAATGGGTGTTTTGGAGTAGTAAGGCTGCTGTTCAAAGAGAGCTATATCCATGGAGCTATAAATTTTTGGGTAACACGCAAGTAGCATTTATATCCCTTCTTAGTTGATGAATACCCCAAAAAGATGCATTTATGGAATTTAGGACCAAATTTACCCCGGTAATATATATGGACAAAAACAATGCAGCCAAATATTTTGTGGCGTAAGGTGGAGAGGATTTGTGTTATAGGATAGGCTTGGAGCATTTGTTCACAAGGAGTGATTTTTGAGGGTAGTCTATTGATGAGATAAGATAGGTAGCTGTGAGAATGGCTTTTTCCAAGTAGGTTTTAGGGACATTGGCGGTGATCATCAAGGATCAAGCTACCTCTAGAAGCTGCCTATTTTTCCTCTCAACAACTCCCTTTTGTTGGATAGTATCAACATAGGAACCTTGGTGAACGATAGCATGTTGGGAAAGATAGGTTGAGAGTTATGAGTTGAAATAATCTCAGGCATTATCTGAATGAAGGATTTTTATGTTGGTATAGGAATGTGTTTGGACAAAGGCATGAAATTGTTTAAAAATCGTGGTGGTTTCGGACTTTTCTCTTATAAGGTATACCTATGTCAACCTAGAGTGGTCATTTATGGAAGTAATAAACCATTTAGCGCCCAATATATTCTTGATGTTGCAAGGTCCTCAAATGTCACTATGAATAATGGTAAAGGGCCAAGTGGGTGTGTGCTTATGAGAAGGGTAGGAATTTTTGGTGTGTTTTGACATTTGGCACACTTCACATTGAAAGGAAATAGCACTTTTATTGCATAATTCAGGGTACAATATTTTTAAATACTAAAAACTAGGGTGACATACTCTAAAATGCCAAAGCATAAGATCACTTAGAGGTGTGCATGAACTATTAGCTAAGTGAACTCCCTTCTTCTCAAGGTTAGCATATTCAAGGAGATACAGCTTGACACTCTCCTTAGCACTGCCGATTATCTTTCCTCCATCCAAGTCTTGAAAAATACAGCCATTATGGAGGAATTTAGCCACACTATTCCAATCGTTTGGAAGACAGCAAGTTGCAATTTAACTTAGGCACAAATAGTGTCTTTTAATAATAATTTTCTAGAGATAGTGATCCCCCAATACGCTCCACCTTTGATAATGACCATTTGCAATTTTTACTGTCAAAGTGTTCTCACACGGTCTCAAAGTGTCAAAAAAGGAAGCATTACCCATCATATGATTGGTTGCTCTTGAATCAACAATCCAAGAGGTGTTAGACTGAATTTGCGAGCTTAAAGCAAAATGGAATCTACCTGTTTGAGGCACATTAGCACTGGTTTATTAGGAGTTGTATTTTGGCCAAATACCTTCTATAACAACTCTGTTTGTTCTTTGTTAAAGAGAGACAAATTTCCTAGAGGTTTTTCTTCACTGTTGGCCACATATCCCTTGCTTTCTCCTCTTGGTTTTGGCTTCTAATTCTTGGGTTTTCCATGTATCTTCTAGCAAACCTATTTGCTATGGCCAACTTTTCCATAGTGGTCACACCAAGATTTATTTTGTGGCCTTGGTTTGGAATCCATGTTGGCACTTTGGGTTCCATGAACCACCATAGCACTGGATGCAGCATTTGGTGGAGGTCCTTGGGTAAGCCTTTTTCTACTTGCTTCCTGTCTCATTTCAGAGAAAACTGCTTTGAGAGATGGCAATGTCTTGGTGCCTAAAATTCGCCCTCTAACTTCTTCAAAGGTGCTGTTCAGTCCATCAAAAACTTGTAGATCCTTTTCCTCTCCACAATCTTCTTGTAATTGGCAACATCATTTGGGCAAGATCAGTTGCACACTTCATTGGTGTCTTTTTGCCAATAGTGCATCAAGGTGTTGAAGTAATGATTGATAGCTTGTTTCCCCTTGTTTTAAATCATTGATGAGGGATTCAACCTCAAACAATGTTGCAAATCTCTCACAAGAAGAGTACAATTCCTTAGCAGCCTCCCAAATGTCCTTGGTAATGCAGTAAAGGATGAAGTTCTCTCCCCCTTCAATGGTCATGGAGTGAATAAGCCATGACATGACAAGATTTTTCTGTGTCACCCAAATGTCATAATTGGAGTCACTTGGATCAAGTTGCTTGGCAGCACCATTAATGTATTTTCCCTTTCCCTTGCTACAAATGTGCATCAATATGGTGTGGGACCACATTAGATAGTTGTTTCCATTGAGACGAGACCTGACAATGAATAAGGGCAAGCTGTCACTAGACCCATGGGAGACTGCTTGGGCAACATTGCTGGAAGAGGCTTCCCTTTAAACATTCAAGGCTTGGAATTAGCCAAACTGCATGGTGGAGTCCTAATTTAGTGGATCCCCCTTTGATACCGTGAAAAAAATCAGAGATTAATTTGCTCTGATTCTACTCAAATTCATTCCAATGATGCAAGGTACATTTATATGATTAGCCAAGGCTAGAGACTGATCTAAGAAAGGAAAAAACATAGGAAATAAATGCAATAAATTCACATGATTGCCTAGATTTAATCACATAAAATCAGGGAGTTATAAAAGTTAAATAGCCGGTGGGTCAGATTTGAATAAGATGTGACCTTTGGACCAAATCAGAGAAGGTAATCAGTCTTGAATGGTGCAAGATTCTTGAACATCACATCATTTTAGTATAATGATCAACCCGATGCTATAGCGCCTATGGTATTGGCTATGTAAGAGAGAAGAAGGATGAGAAAAGAGTCTCAAGCTATAATTATGCTTGATGAGCTGCCTACAAAGGTGGGAAGGGAAATAACAATAGTAACCATCATGAGGGTGGATGACCTGGAAGAGAAAGAGAGTGTGTCTCTGGAAAGGTTTACAGAGGGGTTTAGGGTCTAAGTGAGGTAAGGGAGAATTTGGCTGGTTTTGGGAGCGACTCTAGCATCTTGAAAGTTAGAGAAGTTTGTTTTTTTCTGTTCTTCTTCATTTGCAATCTTTTTCTGTTCTATAATTCCTCTGTAATTTGCTATTCTCTATACCATTTTCAGTCTTTTGGTGGTAGAGATACAGAACTAAGTGTTGATAAATAAAATCACCAGAGGTCTCCATCATACAACCTTCAACAAGGAGTGGGAAGTACATTTTGGTCCCCAAAGGTTAACATGAACAAATTCTCCATGTTCTTTGGCTCTCTTAGCGAAAATTCAAAAGGATAATCCATGCAGTTTGCGTATACTTGCTCTTATTGAGGGAAGATTGATCACCATCTCCTTTTGATGAAACTCCTTGAGGCTTTGGTAATTTGAATGTCCATATCTTCGATAGAAAAATTTCCCCAAGGGAAAAATTTCCTTCTTGCTTTATTGATAATTGAAAAAGTTTGCTTGGAGCCATTGGAATTTTAACCATCAATTGATCATGTTCCTTTTCCATGATCAAGCAACCTTCGTCAAATTTTACCTCATATCCTTTCTAAATAAGTTGTCCAACACTCAATAGATTTTGTGACAAAGATTAATTTTAAAGAACATTTATAATGAGTTTTGCATTACCTTTCTTGATTCATATAGTAATTGCTTTTTTTCGTTTAGGCTTACAAATTTACTATCTCGAAGTTTGGATTTATATACTTTAAGGAGACAAAATTTGTCTTGACTTAGGTCATGTAACTATTACAACCATTGTCAACATACCATACCCAGTCTTCTTGTGGTGAGGTGGAAATGTAGAAAATTTTCTCAGAAGTGCCTTTCATATTTTCTGAGATATTAGCTTCATTTTTCTCCCTCCTTAGGCCGTCTATCACCATGCAATTTGAGCTTCTATAGCCAATACATGGCCTGAACTAGTAGTTACTCTTATGGTACCACATGATTAAATTTTTTTGGCAAGTTTTTAAGAACTTTTTTAATAATTCTCTTTCTTGAATGGTATCACCATGACTTTTGATTTAACAAACAATTTAAATAACTCTTCTGGATAAGTCATGTACTTTGTCATTCTTAAATCATTGACAATTGCTCAAAGTTCCTCCAAAGATTTTGTAGTTTGACAAAAACTACTTTCTGCAAACCTTGGAACTCATCTTACATGATTTTGAAGTATCTTTTGCCTTTCCAAATTTTGAGATTCATAGATAAATCAATGAGACCCAAGGAGGCATGGGGAATCTACCCTTAAAAGTGTGCTGTCAAGTAGGAAGAACCACTTTCCTTAATGATTATACCAAGCATCCCATACTAGTTAATATGAGATTTAGGCATCCTATACTACCTAGTCCCTATCATAACACTGCCTTTGAAGAGTTGACGTCCCAGCAGCTGCACTTTGTGAATTTTCACTTGGCCTTCTCATTGATTAGAACCCTCCACTGGTAGCCCTCTTTGTGCCATTGACCAACTAGCTTTGATACCAATGATAGGACCCTAGGAAGCATGCAGAGCTAGATGCAGACCATCGGCTCTCAAGACCCTTTGTCTGTGAAAATTCAAGAAGAAGAGGAAGAGGAAAAATCACCTCAAGTTGAATCCGGTACCAAAAGAGAGGATGGATCCCAGAAAGTCTAGAATCAAGATGACCATAAGATGCAAGAAAAGAGAGATGACTCGAGCAATGTCGATGAAGAAGGCGACTACAAGAAGGTTGAGGAGATTGACGACAACAACGAACAAGAATTCTGTCTTCAAGACCAAATCCAATTACTGCTGAAATCAATGTGAGAAGATGCTAACCTTGATGATAATACAGAATTGGAGAATTGGACGATGGAAGCTGAGACGGTGAAAGGATGAACTTCTGGTGGGGTGTTCATGTTCAAGCAGAGCTAAAGAGTCATGATAACTTAAAGGCTAGGATTGCATTTCAGAAGAGTTCATTCCAGAAATGGAAACTTCCTAACTAATCCCACAGAACATAAATGCTCTTACTCATGCCTAGTTGTATAACTGAAGAGTGGTTGCCTCTTAATTTTTTGATATAATTTTTGTATTGCTTTAATTTATTCATTGTTATGGTTAATATTATTCTTGGTATTCTTCCAATACAACATCCCAATAAGATCTTGGCTGATGACAGGGCCTTCATTTGGTTGCTCCAATAATCATAATGTTTACCGTTAAAAAAAGGGGGGAACTAGGCTGGTAGGACATTGAGGAATTGGAACTTAGAGACAAGGTCATGGATCTGAGATGACAAATTCGAATAAAACAAGCTTTGCAACCACTACGAGTTGGTTCATGGTTCATGCACCATGTCTAGAACATTATGCATTAACATCTAATAGTGCCAAGCACGGCATTAACCCCTGCCTCTAATAAGCCATACATTGAATATCATAGATTTTTTAGCATGCGTATTCATGTGATTGATCTCAAGTAGTTTTCTGTTTATATTCATTTAATTGAATTGAAAAATTCAAATCAAGCCATCAAGGAAATTCTTTCAGTTGATTTCTGTATAAAATTGTATACTTCCTTTATTGCTTACTGTGCTCATTGGTCCAGCACTTGTAACTTTTGTAGAGCATTTTGATGATGTTGGTTCAGGATTCATTGTAGACATGAATCTTAAATATGATTTTAGATACTAGTATTCTTCTCTTTGATAAAGTCTACGTATGAGTTAGTATGCTCAATGCATGGAAAGTCATCATATAAGATAACTATAGTTTTATTTATGGATTCAAATAATGTGACTTTTCTGGTATGAGTGCCATATCGGTTTGTGTATCATGCAGATAAACCCCCATTAGAAGAACTTCATCAATTCCTAGAATTTCTGTTGCCTCGTCAATGGGCTCCGTTGCATGATCTGCCTCTTGGATTTGGTCCTAGGCATAGAAAGAAAACGTCTCCATCACTCAAGTTTACTTTCATGGGGCCCAAGCTTTATATCAATACTGTACAGGTATTTGGTTATTGCTTTAATTAGTTACAGTCTTAGACTTAGCCTGTCCTCCAAATTAAAACATATTAATATATTGGAAAAACCACATTTTATCCTCTTAAAGTGAAGCCTAATTACAAAATTAGTACATTGACTTTAAAAATGTAACAATATCTTGAACTTTGGATTAAAATGAAAACCTTAAATCCCAATTAACGTTAACAATTGAAAAGATGCTTGTATTCACCTACATCTTGGGAGATTTGGATGGATCACGTGGTCCTTTGCTGTGAATTTTAGGGACATAAAATGTAGTTTCCCCTATACACCCGCCTCCAAGCTCCTAACTGTACAATTTGCAGGTTGACTCTGGATATCGTCCTGTAACAGGAATTCGCTTATTCTTGGAAGGCAGAAAGAGCAACCACCTGGCGATCCATCTCCTACATCTTTCAAATCTTCCCAGTATTTTTGAAATGTCAGATGATCACAGTTATGAACCTATTGATGAACCAGCTGACCCAGGCTATTTTGAACCTGTGAAGTGGAGTGTGTTTTCGCATGTATGCACAGCACCTGTACAGTACCATAGCTCCCTTATGGATCCATCCACAGCTGCTATTATGTCAAAGGCCTGGTTTGAGGTGAAGCGTGTGAAAGGGAAGAAAGTTTTGTTTCTGAGGCTTGGGTTTTCAACGGTAGCATCAGCAGGAATACGCAGATCCGAATGGGTTAGGCCTTCATCTTTATATCGAAAATCTGGATTCTTTTCAGCATTATTGAGCACAATGCTGAGCAAAGAATTGCAACCACAAGTGATTGAGAATGAAAAGCCAATTGAAGAGAACATAACTCCACCAGTAGTTTATAATAATGGTGACTCTGGTATCGACCTACCTGTACCAACAAAGGATCCCAAAATGCTAAGTTTTGTGGACACTAGAGTAATGGTTAGGGGTCCGGATGACACCCCTGGACATTGGGTTGTCACAGGAGCCAAGCTTTGTGTTGAGGATGGAAAAATCGCCATCAAAGTCAAGTATTCTTTGTTATTTATAATGCCAAGAAAAATGGATTTTCTCAATTTCTCCGACATTGGCTGAGAGATTGATATAGAATATGTGGAATTTATTACTTAAATAGGTTCCATATATTTAAATAGGATCTATCACTTATCTGGATCTACCCATTTTATATCTATTTTTTTTAAATTGACATTGTGTGCTAACGAAAGTGTTAATATTAAAATAAATGTAGAATACAATTTCAAGGGTAATTTTATGGACTTAAATAGCGTATATAATTAGTTATTGGAAGCTTGACTTTATTGGAAGTAGGGTGGGATGGGATGAGTGGTTTAAGGATCTTAACCATTGGATGTCTAAAAGTTTATGGGAATATATCGCAGGTTGAGGTCATTTAAAAATAGGTTAAGCCTATGAAAAGGTTAGAGAAATTGGGCTCAGGTCAGATTCAGCCCAACACTGTTGTTTGTATTTCATGTCCAGCAAAAATTGGGTCAGGTTTGATCCAACCTGCAAAAATCTGAAGTGAAAAGAAAATTAAAAGGAGAAAACGACAAGTCATTCTATCTAACGGTTCTGTTTTACCTTATTGTAGCCTTATTAGTGTTCTACAAGAGTTAGGTATGTTTGCTTTAGATACATGGAGAAAAGAGGGGATAAAATATATAGCAATAGCAAGGTATAAACCATGATGACCGATATCAAGTTTATTGTTATATGCCCAAATTGTCTCACTTTGAATCTAATTATCAATAATCTTAGTATATGTTGTGCATTTAATATTTCATGCATTTTCTATTGAATATTCGACTCATTATTCTAGCACTTCATACATATTATACAATTAGTGATGCTTTATATGGAGAGCAAACGCATTAAAAAATAAATAAAAAAACCTAGTGAAAGTGAATTGCTGCATTCAATATGGCCCAGGGAAGGGAAATGTAAGGTAAAGTGAAAAAAATAATAAAAAAAGTTATTAATTAATAATATAAGAAATTATTATAATACAAGTTAGGTTTGGGATCGAGGGATAGACTTGAAATAAAAAAAACTTGAGTTAAACTTGTTTTATCAGAACATTTTAAGTACTGAATCTATTTTTTTTAGATTTTTTTTTTGAATTTATATCTGCTTTTTTTTTTAGATTGGATTTATTAGGTTAAACGGCCTTTTTGGCCCATGATCAAATCTAGAGAGTAGGTAAGTTAGGATGAGTAATTTGGGGTGATTTTAGTTCTTTATAATTTTTTTAACCCTTTCTATTTGCATTTACTTTTTTTAAAAAAATATATATAATATAACAAATTTCACCCTTTAAACCCACCACCCATTAATAACATTGTAACATCCAATAAGGAGAAACAGCAGCACAGCGAAGAGTTGAGCAAGTGAATAAGGGTGTTGATGGATTCAATTTAGTCAAATTTTAAACCCTAACCAAATTACTAAGTCAATAGGTTTACTAAATATTGGACATATTCAATGTGTTTGAAGTGATTAAGCTAAATCAAAACCAATCTATCAAAGATAGATTTGTCTAATTTTGGCCCAATACAGTTTGGGTTTTTTTTTTCTTTTTGGGTTAAAACAATGTTTTGATTCTTTATTTATAGTTTTAAATTTGTCACTGAACTCTAAGGTGATTTAAAATGCTCCTTTAAGAATTAAATTCATCTCATCAAAATTCGTTTCCCTTTAATACTTAACACCATCTATTTTCATCCTGAGATGGAAGTTATGTGAGATTTTTTTTGTTTTTTAAATGGTGACATGGCATCCACTCATTGAAACATGAAAACCAAAACAAATCACGAGTTCAGATGTTCATATGCGTGCTTCCTCCATCTCTTCTCTCTGCATGTGGCTTGGAGTTTTGCTATGTATGACAAGAGGATGCATATTTGACAGCGACGAGCGGCTTAGACAACGGCGTACGGATTTTGACAATGATGATCCATGTTCTCTCCTCTCTCTACTTCCATGTCTCCATTCTCGCACTTTATCTCTCCGTTCTCACACTCTTTAAATCGTACTCATCCTCCTTGAAGCTCCATCAAAATACTCAATGGGTGCATCCAGCACTATCACATCCTAATCTACATCATAAACCTCACTTGGTGGTCATCACTGACGTAGACATCGCTGAACCACGGTGGTCGCGCTGTGTTTCTTGACAAAGATAAATCCTAGATCAGACAAATTCGTGAGAAATTTCCCACTTTGAAACCCTACCATGTGGTGTATGACACCAAAGTGCATCAAGCCAACAAGCTATTAAAGGTTAGAATGGTGGAGGAGCATTGCAAAAAGTGACGAACTTGAGATTCTCAAAATGGCAATTGGCACTCAAAGGGCTTCCAAGTGAGGTGCATGATATAGACTGGGATGTGATAATGGTGGATGCACCCACTGGGTATTTTGATGGAGCTCTGGGAAGGATGAGCGCGATTTACAAAGTGCGAGAATGGAAACGCCACTGGTCATCGTCGTCAAACTCTATATGCCGCTGTCTAAGCCACTTGCCACTCTGGAATATGCATCTCGTCATAGCAGAACTTCAAGCCATAGGCAAAGAGAAGAGATGAAAGGAGTGTGCATATGAATGTCTGAACTTGCGTTTCGTCTTGGTCAAAAGTTTGTCTTTTTTTTTTTTTTTTAATTCCAAATGTTGAGTGGATGCCATGTCACCATTTAAAATGCAAGAGAAGATATCACATGGCTTCTACGCTAGCATGAAAATATATGGCCTTAAGTGCTTAATGAAAAAGGATTTTGATGAGAGGAATTTGATACTTGAAGAACTATTTTGAAATACGTTAAACTTAAGGGATGAATTTAAAATTATAAATAAAATTAAAGGACTAAAACACTATTTTAACCTTTTTTCCCTCTATGATAGAGCAATTTATTTGAATTGTAATTAACCAAGACTTATTATTATCATTGAATTTAGAGTAAATTAGTAATTTAATATAAACTATTTTTAATGTCGTCTTTGAATAGTAACAAGACTTATTAAATTTTGATTAAATTAATAATTCATTATGAATGTCATTGTTCCTCTATACATTTAAAAGTTTCAACGTGGCCATATATAATACTTTGAAAGGCCGAAAAAATAAAAATCTAAATACCAATAATCCAATATGGCATCATAGATATACATGTCTTCGAAAAAATTGAAAGGATGGTATGAATTCTACAACTCCAAACAAATTTTGGGTATTAGATCAATTATGAAAAAGCATATTTGGTTGCACATACGTTTCATGATTCTCAGATTCAAAATGTTAGAGCAACCTGTCCTTATTACCATATTATCTAATATAAAGACTGCAGATAATGAAGCTGAAGAATGCATTTAGTCTCAGTGACTCACTCCCACCTGCACCTAATTTGGTGTGTGTGCTTGTAATCATAAGTTAGCACTAAACTTCCGTCCATTGTCCTCAGTACAAAACTCTCCAGAAGTAAGTAACAATAAAATTTTCTCCACATGCCAGCACCTCCAAACTCCTCCACTCTTACAAGCCTTTCATTCCCACCACCAACCCATCCAACTCTTTCCTGTTCCCATTTCATTCTCTCAACAATAGCCATGCTCAACCCTATTTTCTCTTCGTTCCCACCATCAGAACTAGTAAACCACAGAACCCCAGTGCCCACATCTTTGTCATTCCATGAAGCATCTTTTATTCCAGCAATTTTTGCAGCTTCTGTTTGAACATCAACCTCCATAAGCACTTCTTTTTCTCCATTGTTACCTTTATTTTCCTTGGAAAAAACCTTAACCCATCTTTGCTCAAGTGTCATCTCGTAGAACATTGATTTATTAATCATGTATTTTGATCTCTTTCCATGTTCTTTCACCAACATGAAAGGACAGTACCTATGAGAAAAAATTGATATATCGAATGAATTTAGAACACCATAAAATCTATTCTCAATAATCATGGAAGCAGAGAGAGAAATGGAGACCTAGCTAATGCACTATTAAAATGGGCTAGGACCCGATTCCAGTCTATTTGACCCATCATTAGTTGGATTTTAACATTGATCTAAATTTAGCATTAATTAAATAGAGTTTAAATTCTTTGCTGTGCCTGCTATGCTCTCCAAACATGGCTAGCACCTTTTAGTTTTTTTTTTCCTCAAACTTCTTTTTTTTTTTTTTTTTTAAAAAAAGTTACCCTAGCTATGTTGCGCAGTTGTGGTATTGTGCTATGCAACAGAGTCTAGTTTCAACCAAATGCGGAAGCAAGTGAAAAAAAGAAGAAGTAAATTATAAAAATAATAACTAAATAAATAACGGCTATATACAGCCCATGAACAAGACTAACCAAAAAATATAAGATTTAATTTTTTTATTTTATTTTTAATGAATATTTTTGTGTATATATATATATATATATGTATGTATGTATGTATAATAGACCAAAATAGCCCATTGACAAGCTAACTCATTTTTTTATGTAAGTGTAAACCCATGTTGATAGGATTTGAGTTTATATTTTTTAACTCTTCTACTCTCTTAGGGCTAGTCTAACTCACCTGATTTAAATGTGAGTTTGTAACGGGCCGGGCCGACCTTTTGATTATATGTGATACTTAGCTCCATTAAATAACAAACCTAAATATCTCCCTATGAAGGGTCAAAGTCCAAATGGGCCATTCAACCATAGCAATTAATATAAAGTGACGAAATTATTATGTATTGTACCATGTTATTGGTATATTTTTGTAATAACATTAAATCAATTTTTATTTACATATAATATATGGGCTCACAAATGCAGTATTTATTACACAAAGTTGCCAAAATTCTGATTGCCAATAACAAACCTATCTTTTGTCTAATAAATGTTGCATTATAAGCCTAGATGATATATAAATCAAAACGAATTAACTTAAATTTATGACGTGGCACAAATGCAAGAATTTAAGAATTTCTTCGTATAGTGCGCATACCCCATACAATATTGGGGGATGACTAATATAAGTGGACCTCATGCTTGTCTATTAACCTAATAAACATATCATTTTTAATAAAACGTAAAATATAATAACGAAAGGCTACAATGATAAAATTTTTACCGTACCATTTTCCAACAACCACTTGTTCAGAATGATGATAAGATGAGGAAAAATTGAAATTTGGTAACTGAGCACGCAAGGAGGCGTCGAGGCCAAAAGCTTCACTGAAATGGTGGTGGGGAATATTGTTGTGTAGCTTCCATTCACCCCTCAGGAATATAGGAGGAAAGCCATCTGGGGCAATAGACTTGGCTTCGAAGCGATCCCGAGACTTCTTGGTTATCTCAAATTGTTGATAAAGGTTGAAGGGATCTAAAGCACATGGTTTTGCATCTTGGATACAACTACCCCAACAACAAGTGATCTTCTCATCTTCTTTTGAACTTGTGACTGCTTCCCTGCAAATCATCACTGTTACTTTCAACTATCCCAAACTAAATGTGATTGACAGAGAAATGATTCATTTTTTTCGTACCCTTCATCCCACCCTTGCGTGAAGATCACATAGTAGCGATTGGCACTCAAGGGCTGATTCAAAACTGGAATAAACATGACTCGGTTGGTGGATTCATCAGTAGCATCAACGGTTAAGTACTTGTTCTGAGGGAAAGGTAGATTCCTTATTCTGTCATCTCTTCGCAAACCGAAACCAGTCTCTGCTTCTTCGTCAGAGATCACCAGAAAACCTAAGTTCGGACCCTCTGAAGGAGGAAGAGACACAGCAGCTTGGTCCTTCAAGTATAGAGAAAAAGGCCTTGTCACATACATTTTCTTCTATTTCTGATAACCCTTGCAGATCTCTTGGTTTTTTTATATCCCTCTATGACTTTATAATGAGGTGGATATCATTGACGGGACATTAAGTAATTTAAATGTATAAATGGTCTAACTAATTATAATAAAATATTCAAAGATGAACGTGCTAGGAAATATCTGTGCCATACCTATATAGTTGTTTATGCTGTGAATATTGAAGAAGTCAAGAGTTTTTTCTCAAATTCTCAAGAAAATTTAAAAAAAGAATAAATAAATAAAGAAACAACAAGATAAAGCATTCATTTTTTGTAATTAAAAAATTCTTAGATAAATTCAACTGATATATTAAATTAATCATAGAAATATATTAAATCATTCAATTGATTTATTTAATTTTTATTTTAGTATAAATATTTTTTTCTTATTTTTAACTCAATATCAAAATTAAATTTGTAACGAGTGGAAAATTCGTGTGTGGCACTTATCATTTAATTAGTAGATGATGTGCACTTTTTAGTTTTTTGAAGAGATGAACTTTTAGAAAATAAGCCTTATATAGGAATAATTTTATTGTCAAACTAAATGACACCAAACACTCAAACGTCTATTAATATAATACTTTTATTGTCAAATCAAAGACACCAACTTCAAACACAAATTAATATAGTTAAATTAATATATTAATTTAATTTTCTTAGGATTTCTTAGAATTAATTTAATTTTCTTATCTTTTGGGGAGATTAATTCTACCAAAAATATTTCATAAATGTTAGAATAAATTATGCAAAATTTTCATAAGTTTTAATAAAGTTATATAAATATCTCTTTTATTTTTAAAATAATACACAGGTCTTCTTTAAAATGAAAAATTAATCTACACTTTAGTTAAATATAAAAATTTTTAATCAAAATATTTTTATTAAACCTAAATATATATATATATATATATATATATATATATATTAAGTAAATTAGATAGAGCCTAATATAGTTAAAAAATTAAAATTAAACCAAAATATAAAATAATTTTTTATTTAAAAAAAGTATGTATATATCTTAAAAATAAATGATAAATTTATATAATTTTAATAAAATTAAAAATTATTATAATTTAATCTAAATATTAAAATAATATATTCAATCAAGGTTAGAAAATTTGTATACGGAACCACATTGATTTGTGGACTTAGCATGCTGATTTGACATATCTATGTTGACTACATGTAAGTTTCCCTGATCCAAATGCTAGATCGAACATGAAAAGTCCAACCCTGCTGTTTACTCATTGAATTAATATTCTAATTCTCTAAAATAGGACACATCATGACTAAGAATTAAGGGGAAAAAAAGATTAAATTGAATATTTTTTATTTGATAAACTTCATCCGTGGAAAATGAAAAATTGATTGATTCTGCAACAAGCCACCATTAATTAATTGGACTAACCATCTTTCTACAGTTCCCACAATCATGTATATACATATTATGGACAATGATGGAGAAGGAATATGCTTCGCAGTTTTGAACTTATGTATTGAATTTTTGTGATTTTGTGATAATAATGCGAAGTCTGACCCTAATTAACATTAAAATATCATACATAGATATTGTGAGTCAAGAATAAGAAAGTGGTCCCCTTCATTTACTTCGTGTAAATCATATGTTAAGACAAGGCTTCCATCCATTCTCTTCAACTCAAAACTAACACGTAACACAAGGCTTCCATCCATTCTCTTCAACTCAAAACTAACACATAACACAAGGCTTCCATCCATTCTCTTCAACTCAACTAACACAAAAAACCTAAATTTTTTTTCACCTTTCAATTCTCTCAAACTTCACTCTTTCAAACCTCAATTGCTTCTCATTCTTTCCCACTCACTCTTTCAAGTTAAATTTTACCTTGTGACTTATACAGACCCTGTAAGACAGAAGGGGAAAAAAACCATATTCCTTCTTTCAAAAATAGAGAGGCTACATGAAGTTAACAGCCTTTTTTTTTTTTAGTTTAAACAAAAGGGTAATAGCATAACGTGATGCCTTGACCCAAAAAAAAACTGTGCTGTCATGTGATTGAATTCACTCAGCTACACTGGGTCAGACATGCAAAATGAATCAAGAATGAAAATGTAATCACGTCCTATTTGCATTTACCATGATTTGTGAGCCTGAAATCATATGTTAACACTAGGCTTCCATCTATTTTCTTGAACACAAAACTTTCCACCAACACATAAAACCCAAAATTTTCCCACTTCCCTCAAACTTCTCCACTCTTTCAAACCTCACTTGCTTCTCATGCTTTCCCACCCAATCAGCCCTCTCATCTAGGTAAACTTCCATGCCATCTCCACTACTCTTTGTATAAACAACTGTTAAATTCTTGTTCTGTGGTAATGGCAGGTTGCTGATGCCCTTCATCCACAAACCAAAACAGCCATAAGTCTCAGCTTCTTACACTATTATGAAGGAAAAATTATCCACCTACAAGAGATGCTCAATTTGGCAATTCCCAAACCTTACACTATGTACATCAAATCTTATTTGAGCTATAACCCAAACAGAATGATATCAATAACTCATTTATTAAACTAGACTATTTAGCAACCACTCTGTTTTAATTTGAAAAAATTTTAGTCTATTAAGCTTAACCTAAAATTTTCAAAATTTTATTGTTGGGATGGGATTCCTTAGTTTATCTCCTCTGCAATTTTGGATACAAAGGTAAGATGGAATCAAACTCTTCATATATACGAACCAGTGCTGATTCAAACTCTTGATATATTCAACCTCTTAATGCAAACCACTGGGAAGCAAAAGATGAAATGACAAGTGGATTATCTGTTAGAAGCTGATCTACTCTGCATCTTTTAATACAATTCGGTTGACAATTCTTGATAGATCTGGATTAATCTATTAAGAGCTGATCTCATCTGCATAGTTTAATATAAACAAGTCTAGATAGTTGTTGTCCAAATAAAATAAATAATTAAACTGAACTAACCAATGAATACTTTAGAAACCAAAGATCAATATATTTTTATTCCTAATATGTATAAAATTGGAAACGTACAGTAAAAATAATTAGCAACTAGCAAATGAGTCTGCAGAAATTCTTGAATAGACCCTTTGCACAGGGGCAATATAAAAATATTATATAATTAATAATCATGAACCCTTTTGTCCAAAACATATGAGAAAGAAGCTAATTCCCCCACTTATGCGCCTTAGCAATAATAGTAAAACTGATAGCCTGCCGTTGAATTTTATAAACTTGTTGCACCCAAAAAAGAAAAAAGTGCTTGGTCTTTGGATTGGTTAATTGATTGTAAAATGGCTTTAAGAATTCACTCACGGAACACTAGAGTCCTTTTTTTTTAATCTAGAAAGTACCTGATCTTAATTATTCTATGAATCAGCTTATTATTATTATTATTTAACTGTAAATTGAGGAAGAATAAAAAGAAGTGGAAAGGTGACTCAAACGGAACAGAGATAGAAGATGTTTTATCTTTTCTCCATTCTCATTTATTTATAGGTGGAAGGAGACTCATTGAATTGAAAATAGTACAGATGACGCAGTGGGTAGCTTGTAAAGCACAGCTGACAAATAAGCCGGGAAAATGGAATGGATGAGAAATATTCAGCTTAGCCAATTGCTGTAGAAACTCATCGATTTTAAATTGAATTAAAGATTAAGCTTGACAACATGAAATATTCTTAAGCCGGTCTAATCTACAGAAGATTGATAGATTAAGTCAATAAAAAAAAAACATATAAATATATTAGAAGGGAATCTTGCTGAAAAATATACTTGACATACTTACTTGTCTCTTCTTGATCAATTTATCATTTATAAACTGTTTAAAAATTTTTCTAACAACTTTTTTGTTTCATTATTTATCTCAAATTCCCAATACATGTTTCGTAATTTTTTTTTTCAGATCTTACATGCAAACCAAACAAGCAAATAAAAGAATGCTGAATTCTGCAGTCAATATGCTAACACAACACAATACATTCCTGTAAATGGAAACAGAAAGGAAGAGAAAAGAAATGAAACTAAGAAACTTCTAAAGAATAACAAAGCCTCTCAATCCCATTTGCTCCTCGTCTGATGTGTTTGCTTCAAATCACAGGTTAATACTAAGCTTCCATCCATTCTTCTGAATGCAAACCTCTGAACCAAAATACAGCATCCATATTTCTTCCACCCATCCATTTGGAGTCATCTTCTTTCTACAGTATACTCAAGCATATACAAACATATTATGGACAATGGTGGAGAAGGCATATATATGCCTGGTATTTTGGAATTACATATCGGACTTCTGTAATATTCATACGAAAAGGCCTACAGGAATTATGCTTTATTTAGGAAAAAAAAAAACACACACACACACACACACACCGAGACATAAGCATATTTTGTTTCTATTCCAATTTTGCAGCTCTGATCAGCTATAGGTTCGCTTAGTTTCATTATGTCAGACATACATCCTGTGAGTCACGAATAAAAATGCGATCACTCCCATTTGCACTTAACATGATTTGCGTGCCTGAAATCATATGTCAACACCGGGCTTCCATCCATTCTCTTCAACACAAAACTTTCCACCAACATATAAAATCCAAAATTTTCCCACCTCCCACTTCCCTCAAACTTCTCCACTTTTTCAAACCTCACTTGCTTCTCATTCTTTCCCACCCAATCAGCCCTCTCTTGCTCCCATTTCATTCTCTCAACGATAGCCATGCTCAATCCTAACCTTCTCTCTCCTCCTCCTTCTCTATCCAAATTCCTAAACCACATCACCCCCTCATCACCAACTTTTCCTTCTTCCCAAACAGCTTCTCTCCCATCGCCCGTGGCTGCAACATCAGTTTCCACAACAACCTCCACAAACACTTCATTTTCTTTCATTGATTTGGGCTCCAACTGAGATTTGAGTTCGGATCCTTCAACTCTGGAGAAAACTTTGGCACCACTGAACCAAAGCTCATTAGTATTACTGCCATTTTCCTTTGAGAAAACTTTGTCCCACCTCTTTTCAAGTGTCATTTCATAGAAAACTGACCTCTTCATTTGGTCCTTTAGCCTGACTTCTTCTTCCCTCACAAACATGAAAGGGCAATACCATTTTCCAATTATCACTGGTTCAGAGCGACCTGAAGATGATGGTGATGATGGGAAGGTGAAGGGAGGGAATTTGGCTCGCAAGGAGGGGTTAAGGCCAAGAGCTTCACCCAAATGGTAATGGTTGGGTGAGTTGGAGGAGAGACTCCAATTTTTTCTCCTCAAGAAGAGAGGAGGAAACCCATCTGAGGCTATAGACTTGGCGTGGAATCCACCACGCTTTTTTATTATCTCAAACTGTTGATACTCATCAGAGGGATTTAGAGGTCTTGATTTAACATCTTTGATATAATTGCAGCAAAAACATGTGCCCATGCCTTCTTCCTTTGAACATGTGCTTGCTTCGCTGCAGACCAAATCCATGGAGTGATGATGCTACCAAAATTAATCAAACCAATAAATTAAATGTATGGAACTAACGAGATACATTATACACAGAACTGTTAATATGGAAATGGAATAAAAAGAAAAAAAATGATTTTGTAAATGAAAAATAATTTCTATACTCTTATTTTTAAAAAGTAATAAAAAATAAATATTATCAAATAATAAATACAAAAATATAATAGATCTTATATACAAAAATAAAAATAAAAATTATTTTCTTTGATCATACCAAACTCAACAAATATTATTGAGAGTTCTGTTTTTTTTTTTTTTCTGTTTTATTTTAATGGTCTTGTTGTTAGCTGTTCTCCAACTCTGACCAAAACTAGATCTTTCCCGCAAGAGATCTCGGAAGCACACTCTTCATCCCATCAAGTTAACATATAATTAAACATGTAGAATTCAAAAAAGTTAGTTCAATTTGTAAAAGCATTCTAAAAATAAAATTTTAAATAAACTATATTGATATAGGAGAACTCACTCTAAAGATCATAAAGAAAGAAAAAAATTTAATCCGACCAAAATTCCAACATCATCTTAAACATAATAACAAAAGAAAAAATAAAGCTTTACCCAAAATAAAAAATAAAAAATAAAAAATAAAGCATATAATATCTCAAAAACAAAGGAACCATATCCTCTTCTTCATTATTAATTGATTTTTTTTTTACTTTTTAGGATCCATATTCCTCGAAAAATCTTCATTCAAATTTGGATTAAATGCAACAATTTTAAATTTGAAGATTCCTAAGAATACTTAAAGAACATGCATTTAGAGTGAGAATTATTGAATTGAAAATGAAAGGAAAGATCTGTTTTTCATCCCTATTTTCATAAATTCTTTCATTCTAAATTCTGGACAAAAGTAAGGTGAGTTTTATAAAAACCAAAAGACAAATATTTAATCTTAAAAATTTAAACAAAACAATTTCAATCATACTTTTTTATTTAATCTTTTCATTTAAAAAAGCAAGAAGTGAAAAGTGAATTTCTTTACCCAATACGAAGAAGTAAATTTCCAATACCATTTAGAAGAGAAATAACTCAAAGACAAAAGCTCTATTTTCTGTCCCTAAAATTTTACTTAAATTTTGATTTAGAATCAAAATTTTATTTTACTTTAATATCGTCCTTAAAATTACAATAAAGGTTTATTTTTATTCTTTTTCCCAATTTTGTTAATTCTGCTAATAAAAGAATCCAAGTTGACCTAACATAAATAAAAATGATGTCATGACAATTGTTTGATAACTTATATTTAAGTCAAATTGAAAAATACGTCAAACTACCTCTGTTTGCAAGATGGTGAGAGTATTGTTCAGATGCAAGATGGTGAGAGTATTGTTCAGATGCAAAATGGAGTATTTATGGTATTTTTAGTTTGATTTAGATATGAGTTGTCTAACATTCGCTGCATCATTACCTTTGTTTAACTCATTAAGCGATATATGAGTAAATCAGGCATTTTTGTTATGTGAAGTTAATAACTTTAGAAAAAAATATTAAACCTCCTTTATTAATTGTTAAAAATAATATTAAATTAAAATTTTTCGAATGAAATTTGAGATACTAAAAAGTGCGAAACTAAAATTTGAGAAACAGCAACCACAAAAATAGATCCTTTTCTCTTTTTTAGATTTTTTAAGAGAAAATTTAGATCTTTTAAATTTAGTTTTTTAATTTAAGTTTAAATTTAAATTTAAATTATTCAAATGAAATCAAAACACTTCAAAATAAATCTAAATGATGTAAATTTTCTGTTAAAGGCTCCTAGAGGAGCACAGAAACCAAGTTACACCACCCACGGCTCAAAATCAAAAGACGGAAAGAAGGGGGAAAAAATGATAAATACCCTTGATGCTTCCCTTTCCTTCATATGACATAGTAGCGATTAGAAGACAAAGGCTGATTAAGAACAGGAATGAAGATGACCTTGTCTAGGTCAACTTCCATGCCATCTCCTGTACTACTTGTATAAACAACTGTTAAATTCTTGTTCTGTGGTAATGGCAGGTTGCTGATGCCCTTCTTCCACAAACCAAAACAACAGTAAGTCTCAGCTTCTTACACTATTGTGAAGGAAAAATTATCCACCTACAAGAGATGCTAAATTTGGCAATTCCCAAACCTTACACTATGTACATCAAATCTTATTTGAGCTATAACCCAAACAGAATGATATCAATAACTCATTTATTAAACTAGACTATTTAGCAACCACTCTGTTTTAATTTGAAAAAATTTTAGTCTATTAAGCTTAACCTAAAATTTTCAAAATTTTATTGTTGGGATGGGATTCCTTAGTTTATCTCCTCTGCAATTTTGGATACAACAGTAAGATGGAATCAAACTCTTCATATATACGAACCAGTGCTGATTCAAACTCTTGATATATTCAACCTCTTAATGCAAACCACTGGGAAGCAAAAAATGAAATAACAAGTGGATTATCTGTTAGAAGCTGATCTACTCTGCATCTTTTAATACAATTCGGTTGACAATTCTTGATAGATCTAGATTAATCTATTAAGAGCTCATCTCATCTGCTTAATTTAATATAAAAAAGTCTAGATAGTTGTCCAAATAAAATAAATAATTAAACTGAACTAACCAATGAATACTTTAGAAACCAAAATATGTCATCAATATGTTTTTATTCCTAATATGTATAAAATTGGAAATGTACAGTAAAAATAATTAGCAACTAGCAAATGAGTCTGGAGAAATTCTTGAATAGACCCCTTGCACAGGGCCAATATAAAAATATTACATAATTAATAATCATGAAGCCTTTTGTCCAAAACATATAAGAAAGAGGTTAATTCCCCCACTCATGCACATTAGCAATTATAGTAAAACTGATAGCCTGCCGTTGAATTTTGATTAACTTGTCTTACCCAAAAAAAGAAAGTGCCTGGTCTTTGGATTGGTTAATTGATTGTAAAATGGCTTTAAGAAATTCCCTCATGGAACACTAGAGTCCTGTTTTTTGAATCTAGAAAGTACATGAATTTTAATTATTCTATGAACCAACTTATTATTATTATTATTATTAACTGTAGATTGAGGAAGAATAGAAAGAAGAGGAAAGATGACTCAAATGGAACGGGAATAGAAGATGTTTTATCTTTTCTCCATTCTCATTTATTTGTGGGTGGAAGGGGTCTTATTGAATTGGAAATAGTACAGATGATGCGGTGGGTAGCTGGAAGCGGATCGTCTGAAGTGGGATTTGGATTCTCTCCTATACTCCCTCCCTTGCTCTCTCCAGTGTTAGATTTGGATTGTCTAAATTAATTTGAACGGTCCAGATTTAATTTTTATTTTTATATTTTTTAAAAAATAATTATTTTAAAAAAGAGTAAAATACAAAATAAAATTATTTTTTTAACTATAAACTTTTAAAAAAATATTATTTACACTTAGAAAAATTAAAAAAAAATTTGAACCGTTCAGATTAAAATCTGAACGGTCCAAATCTTATGAGAGAGGTAAGGGAGAGAGAGGCATGAAGAAGCTCTTTTTCCCTGGAAAATGGAATGAATGAGAAATATTCTACTTAACCAATTACCGTACAAACTTACCAATTTTAAATTGTATAAAAGATTGAGTTTGACAACATGAAATATTCTTAAGCAGGTTTAATCTATGAAAAACTGATAGATAAAGTCAATAAAATATAAACCTATAAATATATCATAAGTGAATTTTACTAAAACAATATATTTAACATTTTTACATGTCTCTTCGTGATCAACTTATTTAATTTATCATTTATAAACTGTATAAAGATTTTTCTAACAACTTTTTATCTCAAATTCCCAATACATGTTTCACATTTTTTTTTTAAAAATCTTACATACAAACCAAACAAGCAAATGAAAGAATTCTGCAGTCAATATGCTAACACAACACAATACATTCCTATAATGGAAACAGAAAGGAGGAGAACAGAAATGAAACTAAGAAACTTCTAAAGAATAACAAAGCCTTTCAATCCCATTTGCTCCTCATCTGATGTGTATGCTTCAAATCATAGGTTAATATTAAGCTTCCATCCATTCTTCTGAGTGCAAACCTCTGAACCAAAACACAGCATCCGTATTTCTTCCACCCATCCATTTGGAGTCATCATCTTTCTGCAGTATACTCAAGCATATATAAACATATTATGGACAATGGTGGGGAAGGCATACATCTGCTTGGGATTTTGGAATTACATATCGTACTTCTGTAATATTTTTACAAAAAGATCTACAGGGCTTATGCTTTATTTGAAAAACACACACACACACACACACACATACACACAAACACACATACACAAAAGCATATTTTGTTTCTATTCCAATTTTGCAGCTCTGATCAGCTATCTGTACGCTTAGTCTCATTATGTCAGACGTCCATCCTGTGAGTCATGAATAAAAATGCGATCACTCCCATTTGCACTTAACATGATTTGCGTGCCTGAAATCATATGTCAACACCGGCCTTCCATCCATTCTCTTCAACACAAAACTTTCCACCAACACATAAAATCCAAAATGTTCCCACCTCCCACTTCCCTCAAACTTCTCCACTTTTTCAAACCTCACTTGTTTCTCATTCTTTCCCACCCAATCAGCCCTCTCTTGCTCCCATCTCATTCTCTCAACGATAGCCATGCTCAATCCTAACCTTCTCTCTCCTCCTCCTTCTCTATCCAAATTCCTAAACCACATCACCGCCTCATCACCAACTTTTCCTTCTTCACAAACAGCTTCTCTCCCATCGCCCGTGGCTGCAACTTCAGTTTCCACAACAACCTCCACAAACACTTCATTTTCTTTCATTGATTTGGGCTCCAACTGAGATTTGAGTTCGGATCCTTCAACTCTGGAGAAAACTTTGGCACCACTGACCCAAAGCTCATTAGTATTACTACCATTTTCCTTTGAGAAAACTTTGTCCCACCTTTTTTCAAGTGTCATTTCATAGAAAACCGACCTCTTCATTTGGTCCTTTAGCCTCACTTCTTCTTCCTTCACAAACATGAAAGGGCAATACCATTTTCCAATGATCACTGGTTCAGAGCGATTGGAAGATGATAGTGATGATGGGAAGGTGAAGGGAGGCAATTTGGCTCTCAAGGAGGGATTAAGGCCAGGAGCTTCACCCAAATGGTAATGGTTGGGTGTGTTGGAGGAGAGACTCCAATATTTTCTCCTCAAGAAGAGAGGAGGAAACCCATCTGAGGCTATAGACTTGGCGTAGAATCCACCGCACTTTTTTATTATCTCAAACTGTTGATATTCATCAGAGGGATTTAGAGGTCTTGATTTAACATCTTTGATATAATTGCAGCAGAAACATGTGCCCATGCCTTCTTCCTTTGAACATGTGCTTGCTTCACTGCAGATCAAATCCATGGAGTGATGATGCTACCAAAATTAATTAACCAATAAATTAAATGTATGGAACTAACGAGATACATTATACACAGAATTGTCAATATGAAATGGAATAAAAAGAAAAAAATAATAATTTTGTAGATAAAAAATGATTTCTATATTCTTATGTAAAAAAATAATAAATAATAAATAATATTAAATAATAATGACAAAAATATAATAGACATTATATACAAAAATAAAAATAAAATTTATTTTCTTTGATCATACCATACTCGCCAAATATAATTGAGAGTTCTGTTTTTTTTTTTTCTTTTTATTTTAATGGTCTTGTTGTTAGCTGTTCTCCAACTCTGTCCAAAACTAGGTCTTTCCCGCAAGAGATCTCGAAAGCACACTCTTCATCCCATCAAGTTAACAAATAATTAAAGATGTACAATTCAAAAAAGTTAGTTCAATTTGTCAAAGCATTCTAAAAATAAAATTTTAAATAAACTATATTGATATAGGAGAATTCACTCTAAAGATCATAAAGAAAGAAAAAAATTAATCCGACCAAACTTCCAACAACATCTTAAACATAATAACGAAAGAAAAAAATAAAGCTTTACCCAAACAAAAAAAGAAAAAATAAAGCATATAATATCTCAAAAACAAAGGAACCAGATCCTCTTCTTCATTATTAATTGATTTTTTTTTTTTTTTACTTTTTAGGATCCATGTTCCTTGAAAAATCTTCATTCAAAAATTTGGATTAAATGCAACAATTTTAAATTTATATGAAGATTCCTTAGAATACTTAAAGAACATGCATTTAGAGTGAGAATTATTGAATTGAAAATGAAAGGAAAGATCTGTTTTTCATCCCTATTTTCATAAATTCTTTCATTTTAAATTCTGGACAAAAGTAAGGTGAGTTTTATAAAAAAAAAAAGACAAAAATTTAATATAAAAAATTTAAACAAAACAATTTCAATTACACTTTTTTATTTAATCCTTTCATTTAAAAAAGCAAGATAGTGAAAAGTAAATTTCTTTACCCAATATGAAGAAGTAAATTTCCAATACCATATTTAGAAGAGAAATAACTTAAAGGCTTGTCCCCAAAATTTTACTTAAATTTTAATTTAGAATCAAAATTTATTTTACTTTAATATCGTCCTTAAAATTACAATAAAGGTTTATTTTTATCCTTTTCCCTAATTTTGTTAATTCTGCTAATAAAAGAATCCAAGTTGACCTAACATAAATGAAAATGATGCAATGACAATTGTTTGATAACTCATATTTAAGTCAAATTGAAAAATACGTCAAACTACCTCTGTCTGCAAGATGATGAGAGTATTGTTCAGATGCAAAATGGAGTATTTATGGTATTTTTAGTTTGACTTGGATATGAGTTGCCAAACATTTGCTTCCTCATTACCTTCGTCATCTTAATTTAATTTAAATTTAATTTTTTAATTTTAATTTCAAATTAAAAAAGTATTAAAATTAAAAAAATTTAAATTTAAATTATTCAAATCCAATTAAAGCACTTCAAAGTAAATCTAAATAATCTAAATTTTCTGGTAAAGGCTCCTAGAGGAGCATAGAAACCAAGTTCCACCAACCACGGCTCAAAATCAAACGATGGAAAGAGGAAAAAAGAATGATAAATACCCTTGATGCTTCCCTTCCCTTCGTATGACATAGTAGCGATTAGAAGACAAAGGCTGATTAAGAGCAGGAATGAAGATGACTTTATCTTGATAAACTTCCATGGCAGCTGCACTACCCTGTGCATAATCAACTGTTAAATTCCTGTTCTGCGGTAATGGCAGGTTGCTGATGCCCTTCTTGCACAAGCCAAAACAACAGTAAGTCTCAGCTTCTTCATCTTGGATTACTAGATACCCTGAATTTGGACCCTCTGGTGGTGGATGCGATAGAGCTTTAGGATCCCTTGTGTATAAAGATCGAGGTCTTGTTACGTACATTCTCTCTCTCTCTCTCTCTCTCTCTCTCTCTCTCTCTCCCCCTCTCCTTCCTTCGTTCACGTATTTCTTATCCTATTTATGTTCTGTGATTTATATATATATATATATATATATATATTTGTGTTTGTGTGTTTGATCACATTATTATAGATTTTGTGTCGCTTTCCTCTATGTTTTTTGGTATAAAAAATAAGCTACAATTTCTATTGCGCTGGGATGACAAATTTTCAATTCTTGATTGTTGGGATGGGATTCCTTAGGTTTGATGCATGGTTGACCATTGACCAGCACGCAAGGTGGACCTAAAATTTTTTGAGTCTAGTCCAATTTGCCAGCAAGCTAGTTATTATACAGTTTTCTTATTTGACTTTTCAATTTTGATCTATTCTGCATCTTTTAATGCAATTTCCTCGACAATTCTTGATAGGTCTAGATCAATCTATAATCATTACTTGTACTGAAGGCATTACTAGTTTCTTCCTCAGGACGGTAGCTTATCTATTGAAAGCTAATCTCAGACACAATAAGAGAAGTTGTAAATTCTTTACATGCATAGCTGTAAATCTTCTTTTTAAAGATTTATCATGTTATTTTAAAAATAATAAAATTATCCGTATAATTTTTTTTAAAAAAAATTTGCTAACAAAATTATAATTATTACTCAACCGTTGCCCATATAAATTTTAAAAAAATAATTTTTAAAAGAATCATGATTAAATAATAATCATGACCCATATAAATTTAAAATATATTTTCATGGTCTGAAATCCATGCATTAGTCCGAGTCAAAAATTCCGTCTATATTATATTTGGATCATTTAAATGTGTCATGCGAGCAAGAAATCCTTATCTATAAATAAAGATCTTGTTGCCTGTTACTTTGCCAACTTGTCCTTTCTGCTTTTTCATATGCTTTCTTTAAATAAGGGAAATTGGTTAAGGATTATGGATTATCGTTAATATAGTTTGTAAACAGTGTTAAACTCAATCATATTTTAGAAAAATAGAATTAATTAATATATTTTTGTAGCCCACAAATATTAAAATTTTAATATATATTTAAAAAAAAGGCTCAGTTGAAATCTTATAAGGTTTTATTTGAAATAAACAAATATGCGAGGAAAAAATAAAATATATGATACATAAAAAACAAGCCATTACTTACATATGAAAGAAAAACATAACATTAAGAAATTAGATGGTATCATTTTTTATGTTATTGTTATTATAAACAAGAGATAATTAGCTTGTCTTTCTTTTTTGTTTGGTATATAAAGTTCAAAATTAGAGAGATATATATATTTATTGAGACATGATTAAGTTTGTAAAATTTTTTAATGTTATATGATTGCTTTCCTTCACAGTTGAAGCCGATAAAGAGGACAGTCATATTTTAATCCTAAGTGAACTTTTAATTTAATTTTGTACATATTATTTTTAATTTATTTTGTCAAAATTTTCATTTAGAATAATTTTAAAAACATAAAAATAGTAAATTCATTTTTTTTTTCAAAAAAATCCAAGCTTATGATATTGATTTTTATGGGATCCAGTAATCAACTCACCAACAGACAAAAATTAGATCAAATCAAACTTCCCGCAATTTTGCGTTTTTGCTGGATGGAACTTTTTGGCCTTTACACTAAAGTTTTTGTTTGAAGAATTTTACAATGTATTTGTTTTTCATTTAATAGATTTACTTAACTTTTAATTTTCAAAATTTAGTGATTGTACAGATTAATTTACTTAACAAGGTAAGCATTTTGATCACTTGGCAAAAGATCTTGAAACAAAGGATGCAATTGAATACATTTTTACCATTAGATTCTTTAATTATAAAAATTATAAGCACATAATTTTTAGAGTAAATTAAATAATTTTTTAAAATTTTATTAAAATTATATAGAAGTCTTTTATATTTTTAGAAAATATATTTTAACTTAATTTTAAAATTTTTAATTAAAATATTCTTCATGAAAAATATAAAAAAAAAAATTAATAAAAAATATTTCAATTAAAATTTAAACTTAAATTATAGTGTAATATAACTTTTTATTTTAAAAAAAATGTGTGTGTGTGTGTGTGTGTGTATATATATATATTAAAAATAAAAAAATTCATATAACTTTAATAAAATTTAAAATAAATATATATAATTTACTTAAATTTTTATAATATTATAATTTTATTAAAGAACTTAATATTATAAACATAAGAAATTAACTTTGTTGGAAACGAAGTTATTATTTTTTAAAAGATATTAAATAAAATTGATTACTTGGGAAGTAAGTTCTGACTTTAACATTTTTCTTAATCATTATATAAGTAATAAATTGATTTCCTCTCTGCTAATAATCTTGTTTATCTACATTTGTAGACAAAAATGAACAGTGTGATTGTGACAGCAAAGAAAATCCAATAATGGCAGGCTGAGATATGACTTACTTACCGTGCTCTTCCGACATTTCGCGGAGGACTTGCTTACAAATGGAACTCCAATTGATTCTAACTGTTGTCTTCTTAAGCATAAAACATACTAACATAAACAGAAATAAAATACAAAATATGACCCATATGACTAATGTATTGGCTCACCAAACACAATACTTCAAACCATTAAAGCATATATTAAATTTATATGGGTCACTTTCAAAAATTATTATTTTTTATTTTTTAAATTTATAATCGTGACCCTTACAACAATTTTTTTGAAAAAAAATTTATATGAGTCACGGTTTTAAAAGAATTGTTGATCTTTTAAAAAAAAATAATAATATGATGCATCTTGACAAAAAAGATTTACGGCGGTACACATGGAGAATTTATAATTTCTCCCATTGTATCAGAGTCAAAATCCCACTAATCTCAACCATATAATTTAATACAAACAAGTCGATATAATTATTGTCCGAATAAAATAAATAATCAAACCGAATACTTTAAAAACCAAATACATGACATCATTATATTTTTATTCATAGTATGTATAAAATTGGAATTTGTGCGGTAAAAATGAGTAGCAACTAGCAAATGAGATAATAAATTCTTGAATTGATCCTTTGTGCGGGGCCACTATAAAATTATTAAATGATTAATAATCTTAAATCTTTTTGTTCAAAATATTATAAAAAAAAAACAGTAAATTTAAAAAATGAATCTTTTCAATTGAGAGAATCTGTTAATTACCCCCTCAATTGAGAGGTAATTAATTTAGACCACTCAAATTTAATCTATAATTTTAAATTCATATATATATATAGACATTTTTCTTCTTTTTTTTAAGAAAGCAAAATACAAAATACAAAATCTTCCAACTATAAACTTTACAAAAAAATGATAATTTATATTAAAAAAACTTAAAATATAAACCATTCATATCATATTTAAATAATCTAAATCAATTACCCCTCAGTTGAAGGGCATTTGACATATCCTCTCAATTAAAAAGATTCACATGCAATGAATTCCCTCACTCATGCACATTAGAGATCACAATAAAACTAAAAGCCTCGGTTGAATTTTGATAAACTTAATCTGCAGGAAAAAAAAATGTGTCTGCTCTTTGGATTGGTTAATTGATTGTAACTTGGAATCAAGAAATTCCCTCATGAACCACTAGAGTCCTGTTTTTTGAATCTAGAAATTACCTTAATTTTAACTATTCTATTAACCAACTTAGTATATTTAACTCTAAATTGAGGAAGAATAAAACGAAGAGGAAAGGTTATTCAAAGGGAACAGACATAGAAGATGTTTTTATCTTTTCTCCATTCTCATGTATTTATGAGTAGAAGGAGATTTATTGAATTGGAAATAGTGTAGACGATGAAGTGGGGAGTTCATAGCTCTCAAATAAGCCTCGAAAATGGGATGAATGAGTCATATTCTGCTTAACTAACTACAATACAAACTTATTAACTTTAAATTGTATAGAAGACTAAACTTGACAATAGGAGAGATTCATAATTAAACCTAATCTACAAAAGATAAATAGACTAAATTAATAAAAAATAAATATATAAATACATCATAGGTAGATTTCACTTGAAAATGTGACTAATACTTACACGTCTCTTCATAATCAGTATAGTAAATTTATCTTTTATAAACCAAGTTTATATAAAAATTTTTTCTAATAATATTCTTGTTTCATTATTGATCTCAATTTCCCAATACTTGTTTAGTATTTTTTTAATCTTAGTTACAAACCAAGCAAACAAATGAAAGAATTCTGCCGACAATATTCTAACACAACACCAAATGAAAACAGAAAGGAATGAAAAGAAATGAAACTAAGAAACTCCTGAAGAACAACAAAGCCTCTCAATCCCATTTGCTTCTCATATGATGTGTATGCTTGAAATCACAGGTTAATACCAAGCTTCCATCCATTCTTCTGAGTACAAACCTCTCAACCAAAACATAACATCCATATTTCTTCCACCCATCAGTTCCTCCAAATTCCTCTACCTTCTTCACTCTCACATGCCTTTCATTTCCCCAAACATAACCAGCCCTCCCCTGCTCCCACCTCATTCTCTCTACTATTGCCATGCTCAACCCAACACCATTCCCATTTTCTCCATTGCCATGGCTTCTAAACCACATCACCCCATCAGCCACATATTCATTTTGAGCCTCCTTGCCACCAACTGAAACCCTCATTGTTTGAACACTAACATCCACGGCTACAGAATTGCCTTCTCCATAAGCGTTGTCACATTCAAACACCTGTTCCCAGTTTTGTTCAAGTGTCATTTCATAATAAGCTGAGTTCCTAACCTGATCTTTCAATCTTCCTTCTGTTATGAACATGAAAGGACAATACCATTTTCCCACAACAACAGTATCAGAACTCTTATATGATAATGGGAAGTCAAAACCTGGTAGGCGAGCTCGAAGGGAAGGGTTTATCCCTGGTGCTTCACCCAAATCAAAACTTTGGCGGCTTGAAGTGTAAGCTTTCCACCCTTCTCTTTCCAAGAAACGCGGTGGCACCCCATCTGGAGCTACTGCCCTTGCTGTAAATTGACCCCATTGATTGAATATTCCTGGAACCCTCATGACCTCAAATTGCTGGTATGTGTTGTTGTGATCTAGAGGTTCTGGTGGCAAATCGCTTACAATTTTGCAGAAGCAGCAGCTTTTCATGTCCTCCTCACTTGAATTTGTATAAGCTTCCCTGCAAAGTCAGTTTGAACATAAACTTTTTAGGTCATTGAAACATTACACAAAAAGTAGACAATGCCAGGGCAAAATCTTCTTTTCCAATAAGATGCTTAGATTTAGTATTTTTTTGGTTCAAGCTTATAGGTTACTCAAGGGGAGGTAATCATCTTTCTTTCTTCAAACCCAACATCCTAATACAGGCAACATTCAACCTCCGACCCTTGTGTACACTGTAATGGACTTCATCAGCTAAGCATCCTTTCTATACTCAGATTTACTTGGTATAATGTAAAATTGAGAACCTATAAGAGTCTTTGATGTACTATTTCTTTGGTCAAGTTTATAGGTTATAAAATGAGAGGGAATCCTATTTCTTTCTTTAAACCCTCCCCTTAGAATGGGCGAGATTTAAACCCAGGTTCTTGTGTTTACTATAGGGGAATTTATCAGTTGAGTTAGCTGACACTTTTAATGCTTAAATTTACTTGGTCAACAGGGCAAAAATTTGCAATATCTCTAGATGTGTATATCTGTCCATGCTCTGCCAACTTTTATCACATTCTTTCAGCACCTGCATGATATAAAGTTGCCAAGAACTTTGAAACGAACAACAGTGGTCTCTTAACTTCTAACATGAGGTCAATATATAATGCAAAAATATGTTCTAATTTTTGTGATAAATATGCTTACCCTTTGTGTCTCCCATGTGTCTGTATCACATAATATCTGTTGGATGACAATGGCAAATTAAGAACTGGAACGAAAGAAGCATAGAAGTGATCAACGTGATTGTTTGTGCCATTTCCAACACCTCTTGAATAACGAAGAGTTAAGTCCTTGTTCTGTGGGAAAGGCAGGTCCAAAACCTCGTTGCTTTTGCACAACCCAAAACAACAAGTGAGATCGGCCTCTTCATCTTGCACAATCAGAATTCCAGAATTTGGACCTTCTGGGGGAGGCAGTGAGAGGGCTGAAGGTTGGTTTATGTACATGGAAAGAGGTCTTGTCACATACATGATTTCTCGAGTTCTGTTGGCTACACAGCTTTATTTTTCTATTTCCTCTTCTGCCTCGGAAATTTGCATTTATCATGTTATATAATCCCATGATGAGAAGGAAATTACGCGGAAAATTAATAGGGAAGACAATTTGATAAAGTAACCTATTTCTTCAGTTTTGTACTGCTCTGACTAG
Source organism: Erythrophleum fordii (assembly GCA_032878935.1). NCBI lineage: Eukaryota > Viridiplantae > Streptophyta > Magnoliopsida > Fabales > Fabaceae > Erythrophleum > Erythrophleum fordii. The sequence continues at coordinate 8,797,111 of JAVQMF010000029.1, forward strand.
TCGAGGAGCCAATGGCCAGTCATAGGTGAATAATATTTATTCGGCATGTGAAATCTGTATATTGTTATGATTTGATTTAAAAGATATTTTTGACTTGGGTTAAAGGAGATGGGAGCAGAAATTATTCATAATAAAAGAAGGATGGAAGCAGAGATTAGGTCAAAGTTATGTTGCCCAGAAACGAATGAAAATGACCGAGTAAGAGTGAAGAATTTTTGCTTGCAAAGACTACTTCGCCAAGGGTTGAATTTTCCCATAGAAGAAAGACACCGCATGGACATGGATTCTACTGCAATTTTTGGACTTTGAATACAGAATTTTAACGATGTAATATAATATTGCATAGCATTTAAAATCTTATCTCAAAATACTTTTGTGGACAAAAATAAAAAAGCAAATATGCGTGTGTGTGTGTGTGTGTGTAAAGAATTTTGTAAAATCAGGAATTAAATTGCTGAAATTCTGACATTGTCATTCTTTATTTTATCATCCAATCACTAGGTAAATATTGTCCCAATTATTTAATATTGGTAGATAATATAATAAAATTATCTATAGGCTTTCATTTAAAAAGTTAAAGTGTTTAAGTTGAAATGATTTTTAACTTCATACTAAAGCTTTTATTACAAGGAAAATTGCATTTAAGTGCCTATATCATATAAAATTTATAATTAAAAATTTTAAAATCAAAATTATTTTCAAAAACTATTATTATCATTAGACTTGGAAAGATTTATTATCAATTTTAAGGGATTTATTATTGGATGTAGAAAAATTTAGTATTTTTCTATATCCAATAATAAATTCCCTGCAACTGATAATAAATATCTTAAAATTTGATGGTAATAATAGTCTTTAATAATAATTTTAATTTTTAAAGTTATTTATGGTAAATTTTATATGATATAAGTTATTGAATGTAATTTTTTCTTTATTATAACTAAAAAGTCTAATTTTTTTCTATGAATGTGAAAGCACAGAAAGGTTCAATAAGATACAACAAAGTAGAGATTATGATAAAACCTTGGGTAAATTATAATTCACATTTTATGGTTTAATCGAAAATTAGTCTATCCCATTGTTTTAACAAAATAAATCACGTATGTTGAATATTTTAAAATTATTCTAAGGTTACTATTAGACTAAAGTGGATAGCTGCAATTTCAATTGTTATCCCAATTCTACAAATAGCCTTAAAAGACAATAAAACTTTTGAAAATATAAGTAAAACACACTTTCAATAATGAAATTGTTTATCATTTCAACATTCACCTGATAATTTTTGTTAAAATTACATCAAAATAATTAAATGATAACAAACAAACTATTAAAAAAATTAAATAGGATACTTTAAACCATAAGGAAACACTGATTTCAAACTAATCATACGAAGGTAAATTATAATCTATCTTAAAACTCTCACTCAATTTAAATTTTTGAATGAAAATATTACCTAACAACCATGAATTGTATGTATATATTAGATGGCTCTCTCTCTCTCTCCCTCTTCCCCCCCCCCCCCTCTCGCTCTCTCTCTCTCTCTCATATTAAGGGTTTGCAGCCCATAGTACGGACGTGCATAAAGCATTACATTAATTATCAACTTCCATTATGACCATGGGCCTTTTTCCCATTTTACAATTATGATCCTGTCCATGGATTTGGATTTCCATTTACTATTATTCAAGCTTCTAACGTTCTCTATTCAGTATGCTACCTACATGATCTCATACAGCAAAACCCTGAAAGAAAGAATGGTTCTCAGCAGTCTATACTTGTAATCTTTATGAAATTTCAAAATGATTACATTCCAAAACTAAGAATGAACAAACCCTCTACTTGATCAACAACAACACAAACAAAATTGAACATGTAAATATACAAAACCAGGCCTTAAAATTGTTGGTCTCAGGGACCCATTATAATAAGTAGGGCATATACACTTGACAACAGAAGAAAGAAAGTGAGCTTGGTGTGGTCTAAAACAACGGCAGAAATCTTCATTCATTCCCATTTGCTTCTAATCTGATGATGGTGCTTGAAATCATAGGTAAGTACCAAGCTTCCATCCAATCTTTTTAGCACAAAACGTTCAACAAGAACATAACACCCAAATCTCTTCCACTCACTTGTCCCTTCAAATTCCTCCACTTTCCTAACTCTAACTTGCTTTTCTTTCCCTTCAATCCACCCAAACCTTTCTTGCTCCCATTTCATTCTATCAACTATTGCTGTGCTCAATCCTACACTAGTCTCTTCTCCAACGTTATTGTGACTCTTAAACGACAAAACACCTTCAGCTATATCACTTTGATCAACTACAGCTTCCCTATCAGCAACTACAACCTTTTCTTTCTGAACAACAGCATCCACAACTACAGTCTTTCCTGTTCCATGATCATTCTCACATGAAAAAATTTGTTCCCATCTTTGTTCTAGAGTCATCTTATAGAACATTGGTCTTCTCATTTCTCTCAATGTTCTGGAAGTTCCGTCCCTGATAAACATGAAGGGGCAATACCATTTTCCCAAAACAATAGCTTCCGAACTCCTGTTTGCCAAGGAGAAGTTGAATTCTGGCAGGCGAGCACGGAGGATGTCGTCTACTCCAGCTGCTTCTCCTATACTACAATCACTCGAAGGTAAGGCCTTCACTCTCCACCTTGTACTCAGAAACTTTGGGGCAAATGTGTCTGGAGCAACGGGTTTAGCTGAGAAACCCCTCCTGAAAGTAATATTGCTTCTTCGAGGAAATATCTCAAACACTTGGTGTGTGTCATTGATATCTAACGGGCCATGTGGTTCAACTGAGACAGAATTGTAGAAACAGTAGGTGTCCAATTCTTCCTTATTTATGCTGGTATATGCTTCCCTGCAAAACCAAATGCAAATTACATATAGTACTACAAAGCACCAGTACTTCAAAAAATGAGTTATGTTTGTGTGTGACAAATGTTAGGCACGCTTCTTCTTTCACAGTGTCGTGGGATCGATGTCACCGTCTAAGTATCTATCCTTCCTAACCATAATCCAAAGTCCAACGTAAAGAGTACAATTTATTATTGGCACAATTTTTTTTTTTTCAAAGAAGACTCCAATGGAACCCTATTTAGGGAGGGAGAAAGGGTGAGTAGGAAATTGAATATGTATGCATCAAGATCTCTTAATTTTAGTATAAGGAATGTAATGCATTATCAGGACACTTCAATCAGAACAGAATTTGAGAGATAGCTCAGTTGATAAGAAAAAAGTATCCAGTCTTATCAACCTGGGCTGGTTCTTTTGGACCAGAAAACTTATTTACTTGCATGATGAGAATTGGAAAAAAAAATAACATTTTTTGCAATATTCATTCTATATTTATTATTTAATAATGTCTATATCATTTTATGATTTTTTTTAAATAGAGGTATAAAACCTTTCTCTTATTCATTTCATTCATATTTTTATTTCTTTTTTTTTTATACACCTAATAATAATTCTGTGTATCAATCAATGGGTAACCAAAAAAAAAATTCTTAAATGTTGTGAAGATGCACATAAAATCTCCTCTCAAAAGGAGATTTAACCGGAGCAAAGTCTAAATATATTCTAAGGGGGATACAGAAAAAATAAAAATCACATTGTAGCATAAATGATTTACAGAACCAGGTTAAGATCCAGATTTATGAGAAAGCGACTTACCCTCTATGTCTCTCATTGAGCTGTATCACATAGTAGCGATTGGCAGACAATGGCTGATCAAGAACTGGAATGAAGGTAACGTGGCGATAATGGGTGGCTCTGTTCACAGAAATCCCCGATCTATAAAACAGCTCAATGTCCTCATTCTGAGGGAAAGGCAGCTCCTTCAGCTGATGGAATTCTCCAAAGCAAGATGAAGATGGTTCCACTTCATCATCTTGAATCACCAGAATCCCAGAATAGGGGCCGTCAGGTGGAGGCGAAGAGAGAGCTTCAGGAGACTTCTTGTAAAAAGAGAGAGGCCTAGTCACATACATGATCTGATCCTCTTAGTTCTTGGGTTTTTCCTTCTCTTCTCAAAATTTTCACCCACCGCTCACTGTTTCTCTTCTTTCTTGCTCTGTTTCTATGAACGAACTAACGAATGACTTGTTTTCTATGGGTCGGAATGCACTTGATTATATATACAAGTAAAATTTTGATTTGGTCAACCATGAACTACTTAATTAAACTTGTTTGTCTTGTACAATTGCGCAGAAGCGACCCTCGCCAATTCTATGGCAACTGCAAGCTGTCATGAAAGAGAAAAAAGTCAAAAACACCAAGCAGTCTCTCAATATTAGCAGTATTAAAAACAAAATATTCAGGGAGAAATTTTCAGGGCGATTTGATTAAAAACAGGATTGTAAATCAAGTTAATTATAACTATACGCTAAGAAGCATATTAAAGGCAAGTCTTTAAAAAAATTGTATTCGATATGATTTTTGTTTATTTATAATTTACTTGGTTTATATATTTCTTGTAAATGCTAGGAAATTTTAATTTTTTAAATAAATATAATATATTAAAAATAAAATAAAATAATTATAAGTAGATATATAAATATGTTATTTATGCTTTTCAATAAAACTCAGAACTTTTTTTTTAATGAATAATATGAGAGTCAATCAAATTCTATCCACATTAGTTGAGTTTGGACAGGGGATGCGGAAAGAAATATTTAAAAGAAGAAGAAAAAAAAAACGATGGAGGAATGATAGGGCGGGGGAGGGACCAGGTGAGATTTTTCTTCAATGATGAAGAGCTTTGACCCGGCGTGAGCTTCGTTCGAAATAAAAGGTGGTCTGAATCTATGTGAATTTTCCACATGAAAACGTTGCACAATTCTTGATAATTTTTTGAAGAAGAGTTCAACTTTAAGACTTCCAAATCCAAGTAAAATTTTCTTGTGTTGAATTAATCAGTCTAAGTGTATGTCTGAATGATGGTTGCTTCTATACTGGAAAGTATTTTGGTTTACATGGTATTGTGTATTTAATGTAACGATACAAAATTGTGACATGGCTCTACTAAAGTTCAAGTGGTTCTGCTTAAATTTCTAGTTTTTTTTTTCAGTATTAAAAAAATAGAATTTACTTGTAATCTTTTACCTAAACTCGCTTTCACCCAATCATTGAAGTAGTCTCAAATAGCCAAAAATTTAGACGTATATTTGTGCACAATTATTATAAATATCAAAATGTATAAATAATATTATGTTAAAAATATTTAAATATAAATTTTATATATTTGTTATCAGGGGTTTTAGTAAAAATATTTAAAGAATTTGAACACAATAATATAATATTGAGCTATAAAATAAGTCTTCCCTCATTATATTTTCAATTAAAAATTCTGATAAAAAAAATAGATGGAGATTATGCATGTATTAAGGGAGGACAATCATTGTACTAACTAAATTGTCAATCATAGTTGGTCTCTCCCTCCAAGAATCTATAGGCTTTCTCAAAATCTAAATCTTTTCTTTGCCAATGATTTTAGAAAAATCCTTTTTATCTCATATGATAGTTATGTAGTTTTTCTTTTTAGACCTTTCGCCTTCTTGTCAGTTAAAAAAAAAAAAAAAAAAGAACCAAAAAATTATGAGACTTCTTTCTGGGTAATTAAATCCACTGTTTTCTCCTATAATCTTGTTTACAATGAAGTATCACATTATGAGACTTCTTTCTAGGTAGTTTTCATGAGATTGTACTACGAACACAAGTGATGTCACAGAAGGGCAAAGAAATAACTGTTCTTTAGTTCTGTGATAATGCCGGATTTGGAGCTCATTATGGTGACGAGCATCAAATATCATGTGGTCTAAGAGTTTTTTAGATTAAATATAAATGATTTAAATTTTATTTTAAATTTTTAAAAAATGTAAAATAAAAATAATTTTTAACTGTTAACATAAAAAATAATAATTAAAATGTAAAATTTAAACAATTCAAATTTAATTTGAGTGACTCCTAAGCGGTACAGCTGATCATTGCAAGGAGTGCCAAATTCGAACGCTTCCATGAGGTGGACCAACAGAGTGACAAGAAAGAGTTCCCAACCCCCCCTCTTTTGTACTTACCAACCCCTTCTTCCCAATAATGGAGATAATGGATTTCTGCTTGCTTTCTTATGGGTCAAATTCTAATTTAGCTCATATTGATAGAAACGGGTCAAACGTCAAATCTGGCAACCACTTTTGAAGACACTGGCATAGAAAGTTTCTATTTTTAAAACTGAAAATTGCAATTTCCACATTGTTTTGTCATGTTGTTATTCACTTAGCCTAATAGGTTTGCTCAACTATGGTTCAGAGAGGCACTTTCCATCTCGCTTCTTGGCCTTCGGCAGTCACATACACATAGTTTGAAGAGTTTTCTATTATGGGGTTAATTATAAAGTTTCGTCAAGCGACTAGATATAATTTAGTAGTTAAAAATTTATGGTAGGCCGTAAAAAGCCTAATGTTCGGCACTCGGTGACCCCATGTGTTTCAAAAAGAAATGACATACTTGTGAAGTATTATGACTCAGATTTACTTTGAAAGTTTTTTTCTATTATGACGTTAATTATAAAGTTTAATCTATTAAGCATTTATTGAATATATATTACTACGTAGGAAGAAGTAAATGATCAGACCAACATTAATTGAATATATATTACTTACTGCATAGAAAATGAATAGGGTATTATATTTCTAAGGCCCGGATCTAGACTTGTGCAGATAACAAATTCAAGAAGCAGCTATATTTTCATTTAATTTTTTAAATCTACAAACTCAAATCTATTTTTGCAGTAAGATCTTCTCTTGTTCAAGAAAGATCTTATGTGAGAGAGAGAGAGACAGAGATATGGACATGTTTTTTTTTCTCTCTCTCTCTCATAAGATTTTGATCTCCTATTTACTCATACTTTGACTCGTTTATTTGAAATCTACTTAAATAAAATTGTATTTTATTTTATTTTATTCTTTCGCAGTACATAAGATATAGCAAGAAGTCAAAAGCATGTGGAAGGATTATAGTTTCAGGAGCTTTAACTCTAGTGGCTTTGTTAAACCATCCCTGGTGGAATCTTCCAAGTTTCTTCGTAAGAGTAGACTTTTCATATGGCATCAACTTGATCACTACGGTTGTACACAAAATTTGGTAGTTTGACTTAATTATATTGGGTTGAGTTAGAATCAATTTTTTTAAAAAATTGTTTTGATTAAGTCAAGGTAAGTATTTTAACCAGTATTATCTGGTTCAACCTGACCATAAATTTATTTTTAAAAAATTATTTATTACTGATCTATATGATTTTTTATTTAAGGACAATATATAATTTTATAAGAATTTATAAAAGAAATTTTATTTTTTTAGCAGGGACATTATGTTATTTTACAAATATTTATATAAAAATTTTATCTTTTTAAGACTAATTTTTTTACTTTTATAAAAAAAAAAAAAAAACTTAGTTTAACCTGCCCAATGCAACTCAATTTCAAATCAAGCTTTTTCAATTCAAGCTGAGCACTGGACCTATAAAATAACTTTGATGCGAAATTGGGCCAAACCAAACATGGCCTCTTTGTTATGTCACACTTGCTTAAAAATTAAAGATAGATTGAAAGTAACATACTCTTTGATTGAAAAGTATGAACCAATTCATATAATATTATGCTATAGAGTAATTGTAAGTACTATATATGCATGTCAAATGCAATAAAAATAGTAATGTTCAGCGATATAATTAATATGTGGAAGAAAAATCTACCTTATCTTCAGAAAAGCTAAATCAAACTCTAGAACGCTTCCTTATAAACAACATTATTTGTTATCTTTAAAAGTTGATTATTCTTGTCATGCATAAAAGTTTTTAGACCATACTTATTGGTAACTCGAGAGATAGCAACGTAAAGTTATCTCAAGGGGAAAAACAAGTTTTGAAAGGTACAAATCAACATTTTTAAGAGATTGCTCTTTATTTTTGTTAATTTTCATTGCTTACAAGTAGGGATAAAACCAGAAAAAATTATTTTTTTTGGGGGGGAGGGGGGGAGGTCAAGAATATGTACTTAATACAAAACACTAATAACTATTAAAAAATACAACTTTAAGTATCAATTAAATTGATATATAATAAAATTTATTAAAGTTAAAAATCAAAAGCCAATAATAATAATAATAATAATCTAGAGAAGCACAATAACTTCTAAATAAATATAACTACTTTAATATAAGGAATATATTAAAAACTTTAAAACATTTCAGGAGAGCAGATTAGAAATTTCAAAGTTTTAAGAACATGTGTTGGAGATTTCAAAAAAATTAAAGAAGGCAAACTAAAATTTCTAGGGAGTATATATATATATATATATATATATATATATATATATATATATATATATATATATATATATATATATATATATATATATATATATATATATATATATATATTTTTTTTTTTCTTCTGGGGCGGCTACCCCTCAAACCCAGAACCAAAGTCCGTCCCTGCACACAAGATGGTTAAAGGAAACTATCACCTTTGTAGCTTAAAAGGCCATCTAGACTTTAATGGACTCACATAAATCCGAGGAATAAAAACCTTGTTATCAAAGTGGCTTCCAGAAATGTCATGTTTGCCAAGGTTTGCAACATTAAGTCATATACCGTTACAAAGACCTGATGACTGGTTTATATTTCTCAGAAGCATAACATGAATGCCAACTTTTAGGGACAATTGGTGTGGAGGGACACCAAAACATTTGATTGCAATGTTTTTAAAATTAGACCAGTTATTGAATCAGTAAAGACGTTGATTTACAGTTCAATAGTCCAATTATGATTGAATCGGTGATAATTAAATATATATATATATATATTAAAATTTTAATATAACAAATAAATTTTAATAAATTTTAAATACTTAATTACTAATTTTATGTTTCTTAAAATATTTGAAAATTTATTTTTTATTTGAAAAATAAAAATTGCTCATAATTGAAATTTAAGAGCATTTAATTTTCAATTTTTGAGTTCTCAAATTATATTAAGATTCCACTTATCATTAAAAAGTAAATGATTTAAAAATCATAAATTAAAAAAATAATTTATCAAATGAAAAAAATTTAAACCAAATTAAAAATATAGTTTTAAATAGTATATATATTAGTTTAAATGTTTTTATATATTATACATATACGATATATATAATTATTTATTATATTATTTCAATGAAATATTTATATATATTAAAAAATATGCAATATTATTGAAGGAGATTTATAGCTTAGAAGATAGAAAGACTTGACACTTGATGAAAGATTGCGATTTCAAGTCTTGGATGCTATTTTTGCAAAATGATTTTCTAAACCGATTCAACCACTAAACCGACCAGTTTATCTAATTTTTACTGGTTCTTGACCGGTTTCATTAGTTTTTGACCGATTCTCATGCTTACCAATTCTTAAAGCTGACCGGACTAGACTAAGGAGCAGTTCCCGATCAAATCAACCAGTCAGTCTAGTTTTTTAAACATGGATTGATTGTTTTAAAAAAGAATTTAAGTGTATGTGAATTTTGCATCAACTGAGGCTTCTTTGACTTGCAAATTGAGTGTAATTTTCATCACTAGGAATCACGAAGGATATATTCATTAACCCTGTCTACAATGTCAAGTATATTAGAATAAATGCTCTAAAGGCAATGATTAATAGTTATTTGTTATTAATAAAGTTGACATTATATCGACATTATTAACAATATGATAATATCCTTACATTAAGAGATAAGAAATATAAGTAATAATTTAATCATCTCAAGAAAACTTGTGTTCCCATTAAAACTTAAAAGTGCATTTGGATAAATAATAAGAGATAAAATAAAATGGCTAAAATAGATTGAATCATTATTTGGAAGTTTTTTCAAATATTAAGTGAAATGACAAAGAATGGCCTCAAAAACCAACCCTTGCCATCCAAGATCTCAAGTTGTGTCCCTCCAAATTGGGGGATCAAAAATAGAATAAAATCAATAAGTGGCTCAGTTACAATTATATTCTTCTTGGCTAAAAATTTGATAAAATCATATTCTAATTATAAGGGTAATATTAGAAAAATAAGCAATTCCATACCATTAATGACTCCCTCTCTTCCTTCGTTACATTTCCAAACAATGGAAATGTCACATGACTTGCTATTTCACTTGTTGTTATTTCATTATTTGCTGTTCCATTCCATTCCCTCATAAACTTGCAAACATAACCTAAATCTTACTTTTTAATCAAGTATTATAATTTAAGATAGTTATAATCTAATAAAATTAACACAGTTAAATCTACTCATTTAGATGAAAATGTCATTTGTGTAGGTAACTCTAAAGTTAGCATGTGAATGTTCATAACAAATATAAGTACACTAATCTGACCTACCAGATGTAGCTAATAGAATTTTTCACTTACTTAAAAAGGCCTAAGGTCTGCCATTACACAAACAAAAGAGCAAGGGTCGCACAACCCAAGCATGCACAACTCTAGTGCATCTTGGTACACAGGCAGAATAGTATATTCCTTAGCTGTCTTATGTTTCCGTCGTTTATACATATTTATAATTAGTTTGATTTACTAACATCTTGTAGATCAAATCTACTTAAAATTCTCTCAAGGCATGAAGTCCTCAAACTGATACTTGCAGTGCTTAGCACCTTTGCCACAAGCACTTATGACAAAATGGCAATCTCTTGGATCAGAGTAAGCCTTGCACCCCTCCAAGAAATGGCACCAACCGTCAAGTTCATGAACTTACAAATCTTGGCAATGCTTTTGATGGAGATTTAAAAAAGAAAAAGAAAAAGAACACAAGCATTTTCATTACAAATTGATCAGAAAACCTAGAAAAAATATTAAAAAAAGTAGAAGCATTAAGCCCCTATTTGAATATTCTATCAAGCAACTACTATTCGATGTGAGACTGACATCTCACACTATCTACATTCTCACTCTGATTATTAACCATCTATCTAATATGGAGAGTGCTAAGCATAAGAATCAGGGTCTACAACTTAATTTCCTGAGCAAGTCAATCTCAGAGCATTTGCATTTGAGGCCAAACTATTCATTTATGGTTCTATTTTGGTTGGCTTGTGAAAACATGTCTTCAGATTGAATAACAGTGCTCTTTCATTGGATAATTCTCAGTGATTCATGGCATCAACTCAACACAAGAACTCGTCAGATCGCCATTTCTCTCTGAATATAAGAAATTTCATGTAGATTTTCATTCACGTAAGATAAAATATGGTTTCCAAATTCCAATGCCTAAGAGTTTGCACAACTAAATATCCCAGCCATCTAAAATTCTCGAAAAAGAAAAAATAAGTACATAGGATTGAAAACCTTGACAGGTTTTCCAAATTGTCAATATAGCAAAAATAGGACTCACCAAAACCCTGTCAGTATTCTTCTCGAGTTGTCAGCTAAATAACAAAAGTATAACTAAGAACAATGCACAGAAAGCAAAAGATATGTTAAAAAGGATTAGTAGTGTCTAGTTGGTCAAGAAACAGTAGTTTAGAAAATACGAGAAAGTTTACAAGAACACAGGTTGTGAAGGAAAGAAAGGCAGACCGAAAGTAAAACATTTGCAAATTTAAGCTTCTTTCCTAGTTATCCTGCAATCAAGCAAAAGGTAATAATTAAGCCATCAAATATCATAATAACATAGGAAATAATGATTTTCTAAATCCATTTACAAAGAAAGTGAGGTTGCATCAAATAGAAATGAAATGAATTCAAGGAGGAAACAAATGCCAAATGTTAAGATAATTACAACAATCTATTGATGATAATTTACCTGAAGCAATATATTCCCAAGGCAGTTGTAATTTCATGAATGACAGTCGTGGCAAAGTGCATATAAATGGTCGCTGTTTTCAGAAAAACAGAATCATTAAGCAGGTGAAACAGAGGTAACATTAATAAAATTTGGGCCTAATTGCACTTTTAGTCCCTCTCTTTTGCTCAATAGAGCAATTTAGTCTCTCTTGTTTCAATTAGAGCAATGTTGCCCTTCGTTTTTATTTGTTAGAGCAATTTAGTCCTTTTAGTGTTAATTAAAGTAATATTTTATCTCTCTTATTATTAAATTAAGGAAATTAAAAATAATAAATAGATAGGACAATAGCTCAATTTTGTAAAGTCACAAAAAATAAAATTTAAATTTCTCTCCAGTTACTTTTGTTTTTCGAAAAATTAGAGATGAAAGATTGATTTAATTGAAATAAGGAACTAAAATGCTTCAAATTAGAGACTAAAAGTACAATTAAGGCTAAAACTTAATAGGTAATATTTCATTTATTTCTCAATTTACAACCAAAAACTATGCCATACAAACTTAAGCTCCAAGTTGGTATGGCAATGATATGTACCAGAAATTTCTCAAAGTTCAAAATAATCTCAAAATTGGAGCCTTGTGAGATGAGTTGCTTCACATCACAAGCAGAATAAAGTGAGAAAATAGGGATTCCACTCGGCTCTGACCTGAGATAAAAGTCTGTTATAATAGCATAAAAGTAAAGAAAATGATATACCTGTAAATGCACAGAAACCAAGAAGAACTAATCTCTCATTCACTATAGGAACCCTGCAAAAAAAGTAAAAGGTAACAGGTATAAATAGTTAAATACAATATACCACATCTATCAACTAAATCCAAAATCTAAAATCATACTACTACATACCCATCATTCAGCCTTGATGTCAGTGCATTAGCAATGGCAAATGGGAGATACAGCAATGACTGTACAGTGCCCAAAGTCCTTAGATCAATTATTTTTTGTAATCAAAACTTTAACAATGAAATATCTTAAACTGGAGAAATATGTCCAATTCCATTTAAAAGAAAGAGGGAAAAAAAAAGAACTCAATACCATGCACATTCCAGTCTTTAAGCCCTTGGGTTCATCACACAAGTGGGACAAAATCATCCTTCCCTGTAAATTTAAGCCGCCTTCTTTAACCACTGGAATATAAAGAATTACATCTAGCAAAGTGGAGCTAAAACTAAAAGTGAGATATACAATCTGCAGTAGAAGAGTCTCCAACTTAACACAATCTCTTACAAGTAACTAACATAAGAGCTAGGAGACTTTTTCTAGATGTTCTTCCATAGCAGTTTTTTACAGAACCGACAACACTACTTTTGAAATGTTAAGGCCTTTCAAAAGTATTGCTATAAGTACTGTGTAAAAACCGCTATGGAAGAACATTCACAATACTGTTTGGCCAAAATGTAATAAAAACTACTTTGAAGTACTCATTTACAAATATACTGTTTGCTTAAAATTACAGTCAAACTGCAGTGAGTAACTAAAATTATAACAAGAGATACAGTAAAGTTTAATGTAAACAATTTTTAAATTAAAAAATGATAATGGTGAGTCTAAGAGGAGTTGAAGGATTGTTGGGCTTTCCATGTTTTTGACAACAGCAAGACTTGGAAAAGCATCCGCTGGGAAGCACTAGGGTGCTTCTCAAAAGCACTTGCGGATTTTAACAAACACCAAACAGAGTAACTTCTACAAAAATTGTGACTGCCTATCAAGATGCAGTAGCATCAAAAGCCAGTGCATTCATCCCCTACAGAAGTTTAGAGTCGCAGAAATTTTTGGTAAGAGAATAAATGTGGATTCCAAAACCAGCTTTCGCACCACTCCATAAGACAGTAAAGTGATAATCTGTATGCTTCATAATTTCTCTTAAACCAAACTTATCTATTTCATTTGGACAGCCTTCTAGTGCAACACAAAACAACTCATCCTCTAAGCAGCCATGTATATTTATGCTATTCAATGACAACTAGATATTGGACCCTGTGCTACACAGGGAACCATGCAAAAATTTAAAACTGAAAAAGGAGCCCCAAAAAAAAGGAAAATGAAACAAAAAACGGATCCTGCACACAGCCCAAGAAAGAGCCGCATTGTTCACAGCTTTGGTACAGAGCCATTCCTTACACTATTAATATATATATAGATTAAACATCTAAAATAAACACCAACGAAAGCAATGAGCATATGATATAAAGAAAAATATACAATGTCACGAAAAGAAATCAAAGCAAAACCCTAAAGGTACTAGTATTCACATTGCAAAACACAGCTGTCTTACCACAAGAAACCCAAAAGCAAGTCCTGTTCCTATTATAACTAAATGTGGGTAGTTCCCCATGATGTCAGATGGTGACAAATAATCCCTGCACAAGACAAGCACCCTAGTATGTTATCCAATGTATACAAAAGAATAGAACACGGTATCATGAATTTCTTTAGGAAAAAAAATGGAGATGATGACAAAAATGAAAAGAAAGAAATAGTGCAACTTAAGTTATACCACAAAAGAACTCCTCCCAAGAGTAAAACAAACGGGTAAAGCTGCCAAGAAACAAATAAAATACATAAACAACACAATCAGTACAGAAGGAAAGTATCCAATTGGAAAAGTTATTACCATTGCCAATGCAAGCCGCATTCTTCCTTTTCTTGCCCGAACAATTTTATAAACATTGTGAATACTGCAAGAAGCAAAAACATACTGTTGACATTTGAACCAACCTTCATCATATAATTGGTATTATAGATAGTGTATACAGAATCGCAAGAACCATAATGAACTAAGAATTTCATAGTCTCAATTTTATTACTATAAAGAAATTTTCATGCTAACTACTAGAACTTGAATGATATAAGGAATAGAATTCAACCAACACAAACTAGGACCCAATAAAAGCAACAATAATGAGAATGAGACAATGCCATTCCATCTTATCCCTTGTTCTGCAGCTTTAGTCTATCAAATGTTAATGGTAGAACTAGTCACAACTTACAGAATAGTCAACCTAGAAGAAACTACATCAGGTATACCAGTAAAATGCATGAATTTGAAGTGAAAAAAGAGAATATGTGAACTGTTGCACATGCATAAGGAAGCTCGAACTTTAAAAATGTTAGAAACAGTGAATACATACTTATATGCAACTGTTGGTATAACACCAAAAGCTATCACAAAATACAAGACAGCACTGTATGTTGGAATCCCTGAAATCCAAGAACAACCAAAACCAAGTTATAATTCATACGCTAAAGAATGGACACAACTTGTATGGACACTAAGCTTTTTAAAGCTTATTTAATAAGCACATAAACATAAAAACCAAAATACCCTCAATCAACTTTGTATAGTATATACAATATTGCTTGGTTTCTGCCTCCTAGCAACAAATTGACAATATGATTAATGATCTTAGTGGTGACAAGGATTCTCACTTGTTTTCAAGAAACTCAAAGTATAATCAAATATACCGAGATAAACTGTAAAATGTTCAACAAGTTAAAAAATACAGGAAAAAGTTGGCACTCAAGTCAAGACATTGCAGCAGAGTATACAGTAGTGAATTTCAGGCGATTTTCTCTCTCTCTAAAGAATGTTAAAGAAAATTAACAGTATCTAAGAATGCAAAATTCAAAACATCACAGAAGAATTTCCACACTTAAAACATATCCTCCTTATGCCTATTCTCAATATCCAAGCTCATATAACATTGAGCGCACAGTGCCTAAACTGTAAAGCACATTAAGTTCTGGGATGAACATGCAAAATAAAGAGTTGAGCCCAAATAAATAAAAGGAAGAAAAATTAACACAATTAGTAAAATGCTGCTCCTAGAATACGTTGTAAAAAGAACACAAAGGTGTCTAAACTCCACAGCACAAAAATTCTCACAACTAGCAACTGATATCAGAGTCATTGAAAGACTTTTGGTCCCAAATAAAATAAAGGTACTTACCCCCTAGAAAAGGCAGCCAGCTTAAAAAGGGTATGGACTTTCCCAATTGTTGAGCCCACCACTCAGCACCTGTAGACTTTTCACATTATCATCATTGATCACAGGTAACAGTCAATATTAAAAGGATAACAATAATAATGCACTGGATTTTATGCAAACTTAATTAGCAAGTGCAATAAGAAACTCAGAAAGACCATACCAACAACAGCAGTAAAAAAGTGGAGAACGTATATTATCATAAGACCCTCCGTAGGACCATTGATAACTGGCAGTATAAGTGAATTAGTGAAATAGCTGCATCCAAAACATCATTATAAAAATAGCATCACCATTGTAAGCTTATATATGAAAAAAAATGTATTATACTGTTATATTTTATGGTCGTCCCAGTAGTGTGATTTTTACAACAAGAAAAATGCATGCGTAAGATAATCATAAATAAAAACATAATCATTTTTCAGAGCCATCTAGGAAACAACTCTTGCAGACTCAAGTAGAACCAACCTTTCTCTGACAGAAAGGCAACTAAAAAGGAGTGTATTGCTTCATAGCAGCAAAGTCTAAGACTTTGCCATGCAAATTAATATCATACATAGGAAAATTAATGTAAAATTACATGTACCAGATCACAACATAATATATGCGACTCACTGTTCCCAGGTTGCAGCATAAAATGGGATAGCAGATATTAACCACCACCAGAAAGTGCTTCTTCCACACATGACAGTGCTCCCAAAAGCCAATGATTCAAACTGAAACACATTTCTAACGGATGATAATCATTATTTCTTTTTAAGGTTAAAAATAAATAACTTAGCTCAGAAAACATACTGTACAAGCAAGGGCATCACATCCTGCAATACAGTTGAAATATTTCATCACCTTGAAATTGCTATGCATAAGCAAAATAATAGAATGAAATACTGGATGCAGGAAAATCACCATGATCAAATAATTCGCCCAATGGGCTTGAAGAGTTTGTTCGTCGAGCTTGCTTCCCATCAACAGCATCAAATGTCTAGTATATATCAATAAGAAAACCAATAAAAGAATTTAATATGGCAAAGAATGGATATGTAAGCATCATATGGTAAAAGTCTGCCATACATATATAAACCCACAAAAGTATTGCACAACTTTACTAAAATGACAAGACCCACTTAATTTGTTGGAAATGAATCTAGAGATGGCCAGAAGGGATTTATAGTTAAATACAAATAGCCATAAAGCCTCTTAACATTTGAACTAAAAATGAATATACATTTCTTATGCATAAGTTCCTCTGTAATGAGAAACATACATCAACATTCTAATCCATGATACTATACCAACTCTTTTACCAAGCAGCCAAAACTCTTCTAAAACTGACACCACACATATACTAAATTTTCAATACTAAATCCCAAAGTTTCATGTGCTTTTAAAATTGATAATAAAATCAAAACCACGACAATCAAGAGCAGAAGATTTACATAATAAAACTGAAACCAAGGAAATTAATTATATCAACTATGTAAAACTTATCAGGCTTGTTTTAAGCAGACCTGGTATAAAAACAAAAGCAATCCATGTGCAAAGTGAACCCATCTTGGTGGAGGCGAGTCCAAATGAGGTGAGTAAATCTACACCAAATAAATAAATCACAATGAAGTAATTCAGTCACTGTTTTAGTACAGCCATTCACACGGTAACCATATTGACCTTCATGACTATGTTCAAGAGTCAAGACACAATTAAGCTCTACTGAATATAGTTCCTTATAAGAAGGCATCAATAAAACATGGAATTGATCAGCAATTTGAATGAGACCACGTATACCTAATTCACTCATTGTAAAAAACATGATATCAATGGACAAGGGAAAAAAAAAATTTGATGCATAGGAAAATTATCACTGGTATGACTTTCAGCTATGAAGTAGGATGCTTTAACAAACTCATGTCTTACTCACATAGCCAAGTAGAGCAGACAGGACTAAGAACATGAATCCTGTAAGAGTTATCTGCAACCAAAATATAAATTCATAATCAGTGCCAAGGATATAGCTTAAGATAACCCAAGTAGCAGTTATACACTGATGCTACAGCAAGAGGGAGCAAATCTGTACCATGTTCGGACTGCAAAAGAATTCCAGAATGCCAAGATGCCAACAGATGGCAGAAAAATAAAAGGAAAGAAGTTAGTGCAATTCAGAACTCAATAGTTAAACTTGTACTCAAAAAAACCATAGCCAAATGAGTAAATGACATTATCCCCACCTTCATTAATGCGGGTGTGTGGTTAAAGCCAGAGGTTCAGGCTTCTGAACGTGTTAAACTATTATTAACTTACATTGAGGAAGTGTACTGCTTATAAGTACTAGAACTATGGCCTCAGTATCAGGTGGAAACAACATTTTAAGTTACAGGTTGATTTGTGTCCCATGGTTGTCATGATGTACCACAAATTTCGCATTCTGATGTTGTTTATTTATAAACCTAGGGCATGAGGGTGCTATTTCCTCTGATCTTAATGCCACAAAGGCCAGGTGAAGCACTTTCGAGTGAACAATATCTTTCCAAATGTTCTTAGTAGGGAATACCGTTAAGTCTCTAACTGCTATCGATAGCTATTTGAAGCCTAAAAGCACTTCTTTCAATGAGAAGTTGAGAACACAAGCAACGCAATTGAACCAGTCATTCCAATATAAACCAAAATCCTGAATAATGAAAAATAAACAATCACGAGGTCATAAAAAGGCTAATTTTCACTCTGCATGCTTTTCATTCAAATTGTCAACACTAGAAGTCTAAATATTAAAATGATGTCACGCTGTATCCAACATTAAAAAAATCACTTAATGTAAAAAATTAATCAATCCCAATGATGCTCATAATGTATCATTGGAAGTGAAAGTTATTATTATTATGATATGATTAAGTGATGACATGGAGAGAACCTTGGATCAAAAAATGAAAGTACTCACGGCATCCATAGGGGGAAAAATTTAACAAAGCGAGTCCAGAAGGGCTGAAGCACATATTTGGCGAGATAGGAATGATCTACACCACTATATTTGTATCTATGCAGAGTTGCTACACCATGAGCCCCGATATAACCCATTGTCTCAAATAAATCACTGGGATTTGCTTCCTTCAAAGACCAATCAAGCGCCGGCACAACCTGCTGAACTTTTAACAAGCAATAATCCGATGCAATGAATACAGCAATTTGCGTGATACCCTGTAACATAATGACGAACAAATTTAACTTCCGAGCTCAAAAAAGTAACTTGAACAAATTTGAAATATTACTTACAACGCATATTATGAAGTTAAATACAAAAAGCAAAAATTTTGCATGCATTTTACATTAAACATGAATCTTCCTAATAAAAATAAAGGATGATATGTGCCAAACCAAACATGAATGGATCTAACCTTACAAAAAGAATACATGAAAATGGTATACAAACAGATCAAATAAACAAATAAGCAGAACCTGCAAATAAAACAAGAAAAGATCAAAGAAATTGAACAGTAAACTTCTTAACCTATTTGAATGGCGGAGAAAGTCTAGGTTAGAGAAAATGGGCAGAGTAGGAACTTTTGCAGAGGATGGAGCTTCCAATAGAAAGAAAACGAAAAAGGGTGAATTGGTTTTTCTTTTCTCCCGCCCTTGAAGCACAGGCTCTCACCAAATGGAAAGGCAATAACTACAGGGACTGATTAATTCTTAATTATTATTATTTTCTTCCTTTAAATTATTGAATTTTTTTATCCTTAATAAGTAAGAGCAGTGGTAAACATAACCTGAGGCCTAAAAAGAAGTTCTAACACAGTTTTTTATCAACTTAATAAAGTTAATAATTTTTTTTTATATTTTGAGATGCAAAATTATTAATTAAATTTTTATAATTATTTTTTTAATATTTTCAATTTATAATATATTTAATCTATTTAATCTTTCTTGAGAAATTGTTGATCTTAAATAAAATTTTATTAATTTAATTCTAAAAAATTTCTTTCAACGCGAGAATCATTAACATTATTAACATTATTCTATAAGAGCTCTTTTTTGATATTGTATTAGAGTTTCAATTTTTTTTTAAGTTTTGAATAACCACATTGATATTTTCTATTTGACATATTTAAATTCTTAAAAATTACAAGGGAATAATATCTACCTATAAAAAATATAATTAAGAATAAAAACGTAATTTAACGTTAGAAAAATAGAACTTGAATATGAAACTTTATTGCAAAAGAAATTATCTAATAAAGTTCTTTAATTATTGATTGCTTTTCAACAAAAGATAAAATAACTTTCGTTTTTTTTAGACTCAAACTAGAAACTACTGGTACAATACGTGATTGAAATATTTTATGAAAGCGGGTCCTGCAGAAGAATCCAAAAAAAAAAAGTTGCTGCAATAATGAATGATAAAAAAAATAGTCATTCTTCTTTAACTTATATATATATATACACACACACACACACACACACACACACACTAGATGAGAGAAAAATGAAATGAAGACTTTAAATGTTATTTACTTTTTAGAATTAGAATGGGAGATAGATTTATAATAAAATATTTAAATCTTAATATGTTGGGAATGAAAATAAAAATAGGAGTTATGAGAAATAATTGATTGTTAAATTTTAATTCACTAAATTATAAAGAATTAAAAAATAATAGTTTATGTGCTGGTAATAAGAAACATTAATAGGAAAATAAATTAAAAGCAAAAATAGAGATTGTTAAGTATAGTAGCACTCTAATTTTGTAGATGAGACGGCACAAATATTCCATATATATATATATATATATAATATTAAAAAAAATCCGTCAGAACGGATGCCGAGGTTAACAACTTAACACGAAAGAAAAGAAAAGAACGGCATGAAGCCGCAACTTGGGGCACTCCTCCAAACAACTTGGGTTGCGTGGGCACTACTCGACCGTCACCTCCCATTCCTAGTTACTAATTCACATGCCACTGCCATCTTTTGGGAATTTCAATTCACTTTTTTTTTTTCAATTATAATTTATACTTTAAATTAAAAATATTTAAACTAAAAGATCTTAAATTTTAAAAATATTTTAAGAATTTTAAAAATAAAAATTTTGATTGAGGCTATTAAATTATAATTTTTTTACATAATTTAAATTTTTTGTTTTAAAAATTTTTAAATAATTCTAAATTTTAAAATATTTTAATATAAATATTTTAATATAAATATTTTTAATTTATATTGTTAAACTACACCTTTTTCCTTTTCTTTTTAAGCAGGAAATTCACTTGAGCCAATGGTAATACAATGCGGCCCTTCCATTTAGACTTTAAATTGACATAGCCCATGTCATTTTTTTAATATTTGATTTTTTTCAGTTTGAATAAATTATATCTATTTCTCTTTTTATTTTAAAAATTACATTTAACTCTCTCACATTTTAATGTATATGGTAAAAAATTTTAATTTATTTTGTTAAAGAAATTAACTTTTTACACAACATACATTTTTTGTCAAAAAAGCTAATTTTTTGTACAATATGGTATTGTGATTTTATTCTTAATATGATAATAAAGGCAAATAAATTAATATTAAGTTTTAACATAAAACTATAATTTAACTCATAATATAACAATAAAAATAGTAAGTAATTTTTTCCTTGAAAAAAAAACACATATTATGTAAAAAAATAAATCTCATTGATGAAAAAATAAGTTGGAGAGTAATCGAATATTATTTTTAAAACAATAGAAATATAAAGTATAATTTAACCAAATTTTAAAATTAATTAATATAATTTACTCTTAATATCTAAAAAACAATTTCAAGTATAGTTCCCTTTAACTTATATAATGTCTAGCCTATTGGTAGTCGAATTGAATTAGTGTCCTAGGCACCAAACTATAATGTAGTGTTAGAATTTATTAGTACCATTTGTTATGACCTTTTTTGTTGATCTAGCATCATGATAAAGATGATTTGTTGTAAGGTATGCACCTAGAATCATTATGCATAGATTAGCCAGTAACCTCTAAGACTCTAGTATCTAGCATGTGCTTTGAACACATCATACCCAATTGTTCTAGAGAGAAGTCTTGAATGAGTAATCGAGATGTTTGGTGGTGTAGAAATAGGTTTCTTGGCAACTTACACTTACCTGTATAGCTAGCTGTTAACACTTGGGCTTGCCCAGTCATAATTACTACTTATAAAGAATGATCCAAACTGTAATAGTAAAAGGCAACTCAATTATGGATAACTAGTTGATACTTGAGTTTTGTTAAAGGTATTGATTGTAGAATCCCATACTTGCCCCTTAGCTTGTTTCTAAGAGTGTTCAAAACTAAACCAAATCAATTGAAATTGGGAGGAAAAGAAAAGAGTAGGTCTAAAATAGTTTTTTATATATAAAAACTGATTAGATCAGTTTAATTTTTTATTTTTAATGGTTTGATTTGGTTTTAATGAACTAATATGATACTTTTATTTTTTTATCTCCCACTTAAAGCTAACATATTTGGTTACAATGCACATTTAATGTGCAATTTTAACAGGTATAATAAAGGACTATGTAATGAATAATAAATCAAGATTGGTTATTTGACTTCTAGTACAAGATTTTATTTGATCTTTGCAAATAGTTTATTAAGAATGGATAGTGAATGATTAAAAGATGAGAAAACTTGTATATTATAAGGAGTTATTGTTTGAAGAAGGAAAAGAAGCAAGCTAATGACAATGGCCACATCCAATTTTTTATTATCATATAAATACCTAAAAAAAAAGTTAAATCACTTGGAAAAAAAAAGAGCTTAAACCATAGCAAACTAAAACCACATTAACTAAAATCAAATAGTTCTTCCATTTTGCAAAACTAATTAGCTCAATTTAGTTTAGTTTTGGTTCAAAACCAAACCAAAATGATTTTTTAAACACCCTTGTATATTTCAAGGCTAATCTTTCTCTTTCTTGTTCACTATGCATCTCATTCACCACCATTGGTTTTAGAATATTAGCAAAAGTAGCTAACATAGCAGGCATGTATTCTTGCATTCCTTCTATCACATAATGCTTCAAGGATTATATTATAATTGTCATTGGTGAATATAGCTCTGGATGGTTGTCCTTTGTTAGGGTGGCATCAATACTTTCCCTTGATCATTGCAACATGTCATCAAACAACATTTGTTTTTCAATTAGGCTAAAGTAGAAATAATTGTGAAAACTCTTAAAGCCTTTGAGCATGTACCATAAAAAATTATGTGGATCCCATTGGACATGCCAATTTTTCATAGGATGTTAGTATATTTTTCTAAAAAAGAGATTGGTTGCCTAGTCTAGGGAACTTAGCCATATAGTTGGTTTTGAAAATGAAATTGCCTTGTTTTATGAGTCAAGAAAGTAGACAAGACATTACTCTTATAGAAGAAGAATTGTTAACCATAAAGTTCTATATTATAAGTTTTAATAATGACAAATTTATAACAAATGTGTATTACATAAGTTAAAAAAATAACACCAATATGTATTTATTTGATTATTGTAAGCCATGAATGATGATATAAAAGATTGCTTGCCTTAATTATGTCATAAGTTTTGGTGATAAAAAACACTGGCAAATATATTATTAATATGTGCTTATTTGTTTAATCATTAACTTGTAATATTTTATTCTTGAATCATACTTTATTGCTTATGCATTTGCTTGTAATATGTCCAATAGGCTTTAGAGAGAGAGAGAGATATATATATATATATATATATTCTAAATTGTACATATTAATTATAAAAATCTCGTATACATGATAAAATTATTTATATTACAATTAAATACTATTATGTCATGCATATTGCTAAATGTAAATTGGACTAACTATTTTGTTATAAGTTAAATAACTTTCACGTAGGATGGTTCAAAAAGAAGAATAGTGAGCATTGAAGAGAATAGAATCAAATATTAATATCATGCTTTACACAAAGAAATAGCAAGAATAAAGAAATGATGCTCCAAGAATTGAAGAACTTAAAGATTTAAAGATTTAGAAACTTGGTTGCATTAAAATAACTAATGGACTCAAATAGGTATATTTATCATAGGTTAAAAACTTTTATGTGAAATTTAGTGATTTACATTTGCATTTATTGGCTCAAAATATTTTAGTATTAAAAGCATATATTTGGACCAAACAAAATGTGAGATATAGTTTTTCTCAAAAATCTTAGTTTAACCTTTGATAACTATTTTTATCATATCTCACAAATCATATAAATTCTTTATATAAAACTTATTTCATTTGAAAATAAACTTAAATAGATTTTAAAGATAGGTCATTCACTTAAAAAGAAATTCAAGTGATAAAGTTAAGCTTATTTAAAGTTGAGTAGTGAGATATAAATTTTACAAAAAACTCTATTCTAACCTTTGTTTATTCTTTTGATCATATCTCACGGAATATATAGATTTTGTAAATAAAAAATGTTGCATTAGAAAATAGACTCAAATAACTTTTTAACAATAGGTCATTCACTTAAAAGTGAATTATAATGAAAGAGAGAGATATAACCATTTGAAATTAAGTATGTACTAACAAGTTGTCTGATCTTGAAAATAGTTTACTAACCTTGTTCAAAATGGCGCTTAGTGTTCTTAGTCAACTATTCTTGGCTAATTAGCCAATTGGTACCGAGAAATTCAACTAATAAGTCATACCTTGTACAATAGTCGATTAGTACACCCCAACAATTGACTAACAATATTATAAATAGGCTTTTAAAGTATGTAAGGGGGCTCTTTTTAACCCTAAACAACTATATTTTACTATAAACTATAAATATGACCTTCAAAACATGGTTTTAAATAAAACAATATGTTGTAATGTGATTTTAAATTTATTCTTGTCTTTAGAAAGAAAAAACATCATTTTGGAGTTAAATCTTGCAAAATCTTCATAATTTGAATTCCTAGTGTTTCATCTTGTTTATCTACCCCTTAAGAGAGCTTCTTTGAGTAATTTTGTTCTTCCAAAATCATTGTAAGGCAAGAGCCGTATATCCCTTGTGAAAGAAAATAAGAGTGGGGGATTTTTTGGAGAGATTATCTTCTAAAAAGTGAGGAATGATTTGTTTTAAAATGAGAAATAATTTTAGATTTAGTTGGATATTTAAAGGCTTTCAAGTGCCTGATTAAATTTATGAAATTAATGAAAAAATCTCAAGTTGAAGCTTGTAAGTAAACTTTAAAATATTAACTATATTGTTTTTGCATTAACTTTTAATTGTCAAGCTAAAATATAGAAATGGTAGTCGTCTTTATTTGTTTGTCTTATATATTTTATATTAAAAAGCTTATAAGTAATATTTTATATTTTTAGTATCTAGTTTTTCAATCAAAACATGACAAGTATAAGATTTTTTTTATTAATAGTACGACAAGTGTATACTTTTTGCAAAAAATATATAATTCTTCAATTAAATTATACATTTATTATGTTTTAATTAAAATATTATACACTTGTCTTATTTTAATTAAAAAAATCTAACAATAAACATATAAAAAATTACATTTAATCTAATCTTTTTATATTTTTACATCTTATACATAAATATGAAGATAACATTAGACTTATAAAGTTTTTTTAAAATTAATAAATAAAATTTAAATAAAAATATATTGGCAAAAAATACCATATATTAGGCCCCTATTGGTTTTTTTAATATCTATTATGTTTTTGTAATTATTATCTAATAATTTTTTATTATTTTTTAAAATAAGAATATAAATTTTATTTTTATTTTTATAATTTTTTACTTTGTATATGAAACAGTTCTTAGATAAGACGATTGAACCAACGGAAAACATCTTTCTAACTCTTTTTTCCTGGGAATACAACAAAACTTTAAAGTTGTTTTGGATTCGATTAGCACTTTCAATTGCTGCTTTCTTCCCATGATCCATCTTTAAAATAAATCCAAACCCCAAAAAAAAAAATTAACGAAAAAGACAAAGAAAAGAGAAAGTAAGCGATTATAGGATATATGTTACTTTTAAAAGGATAGGAAGGGAATCCCCACCGAAAGTAAAGATGGACAGATTAATCTTTTGAAAATAGTGTATTCTGAGCATATTCCATCCTATATATTCCCTATATTAGGGGAACTAAACTTATTGTCTAGGAAAAAATTAAGTAAATATTATAAATTTGATTAATCTATAACACAATAAATAATTAAGGATTGATGAAATAATTTTTTCTTTATAGACGAGAAGTTAAGAGCATATGGATTATACAATCTCTATATTTATAAACATATCAATTAATCAACAGTACTGTACTCTACAATTTTTTCCCAAAGTACACATGCACTTCAAAAAGATCTTATTTTTTAAGTATATAATTTTTTTTAAATCACGTTGAAATTTTAATTTTAAAAAAGAATTTAAATTGTTTAATTTGATAAATTTTATAACAATTATATGAAGTTTTTTAAAATAATAAAACTCATAGTACAACTGTATCATTATATTAATACATTAATATACTATAAATGTAACTTTAGTTTAAGTGGTTGAACAAGGAGGAGTTTATATAAAGGAGTGAAATTGTGTATATGAGATTCATTTTATTTTTTATCTATTTTTTAATTTTTTTAAATTTATGAAAAATTTATAGCAAAGAAAATTAAAAAATCTGAACTCTTTGTAAATGTTATAAATTTGAAATGTGATGTACCCTAAAAAAAAGAGACATTATAAATATTGAACAGTTAATGATATATATAAAACATTAACTAATATTGATGAATTAATTTATTGATGTGAGTTTATGTGGTGGACATTTGGAAGGAGGTGGAAGATTTAAGTATGGAAGTAACATCCGAAGGTTGCGGAATGTGGAAAGGGGTGGACTATGTTGTAGAAAGTAGTGATCATCTGTAACTTATCAGAGCTTTGTGAGACAATGACAATACAACTAATGCATCGTCCCAACTTGCTTATGAATTTTAAAGTACACCGGTCTTTGTAGTTGTGGGGCAATCTCACAGCGTGTTCATGTCTTTTGAAGTTGAATTCTCCAATGGGAATTGGAAACCTGACCCCCTTGACGTTCTCGTACTTAGCGGCTAAGAGATTGACTATTAAAGGTTTTATATTCTATTTTCCATTGCATGCATCATCTACTTCGCATTTATAAATACCGATGTCTTTTTCCTTGTCAACAATGAATTTTGGATACAGCAAAAAGACTAATAAATATACATTTGAAAGGGATAAATGGGTTTTTGGAATCCAATGATTGTCTGCTAATTTGACCAGTGAAATCAGGGTAAAGAAGACCTGCAACTAATACCCAAACAAAACAAAAAAAGTGAGGCTTTGCTTTGCACCTTCAATCTCTAGAAAGGTTCTAAGACTAATTTGACAGAGAAATAACAGAGATGTTAATTATTCATGCAATTGATTAGAGGTGATCAAGCAATTATTTCACTTGAGCTCATAGTTAATCCAGTAAGTCATATATAACGTATCGATATCATAAGTTATTTTAACTAGTATAGTTTAGAATGGCTAAACAAAATAAGTTTCTAACAGAACCACTTGATCTAATTATTGTTGTTAGCTTGCCCTTAATTACATTATAAATACAAGCCTCTTCAAGACTAAGAGGATAGACTGAGGAACTAAAGATCATATCTTCTCTATATAATATCTTTTAGGCTTATGTTCTTGTATTGTTGCCATATCTTTAATAAATCACCTTCCTTTTTTATTCTCTAAAGTTTATCTATTCTATAGCCTGCTCCCACCTGAAACATTAATGAATAATGTAATGTGTTGAGTGTATTCACATATGAGTACAATTTATTCCAAATTATCGAGGGGGGAGTAACTTTTATTGGAAAAGCCCAACAACTTTGGTCAGAGAAGGCAGGTGCACTGTAAGTATTACTTCATGTTAGTTGTGAATTTACCTGGATCATCACAACTCTATGAGTAGTTGCAACCGATCTAAAGAGTTCTTCACAAGAAAGAAAGTCAGTCGTGGAACATTTTGAGGACCTATAGTCAATCCAAAAAGGGTGTAAGGCTCTGATTTGCCCCTCTAATGTCTAGGTAAAAAAAATTTTGAGAATAATTTAGGTAGGGTAATAACAAGGATTTTAGTGACTATTCCTAAAGTAAACTAAGGGTAGTTCTCTATTTATAGACAAAGATGATGATTACTCATGTGGTTGATTAGAAATGGTCAAGTGGTTATGGCCCACTAAGCTTGTGTCTGAGACATGCAACACAGATAATGACCAATTGATAGTATTCTCTTAACACTGATGAGAGCTTAAAAGTAATTATAGATCTTAGATATATTAAGCTTTTAGTAAGATGACTAGCAATTGGATTAGATCTAAAACTTGATTTATAAGGTATCACTCGTAAGTTCTTTTCATTATTGCTTTGAAATTGTAAACTTGCCCTTAAGTACTCATAATGAATATTTAACAATTGTTTAGGATTGTTGTAAATTCTCATTTTTTTAAGATTATTTTTTCAAATAGAGTATCATAAGAGGTATTATACTGAAGAAATAATTTGTGTTTAGCAAAATTATTTGATAAGCACTTTTTTTAGTATCATTGTGCTTGGGTAATCTATTGAAGAAAAAAATTATCGTCATTTTACTTAAATGATACTTATAAAAATGACTTTGCTTTTAATATTATATGAATTAAATAATTTTAAATATTTTTTATGGTTAATTTTAATTAAATTTGTATTTTTTGTTTAACAAAAACATATATTAAAAAATCATATATTTATATATAAAAACTTTAAAAATTAATTAAGTGGCTAACAACGGAAAAATGCACTTGGTAACTGGCAAAAGAGAAAGACAAGAAAAATGAGAAAAAAAAAAATTATAGGTAAAAAAAAGAATAGACAATACTATAATAATTAATGGCTTTAAGTGGTTATATTTGTATCTTTAAAAAATACTTTTATGCTTATGCTTATGCTTTTAAAAGAACTCTAATTTCTTACGTCGATACTTTATATAAAACTCAAGCACTTTTAAAATAAACAAAAATTCACAACATTCTTAAACCCTTGCTGTAATGTAGCGTTGTTTTGCCTTCCAGCCATACATAGTTTCGTCCTGTTTTGGGTCCTATATGAACCCAAAATAAAGATTGGGCTGAATTTACAAATGAGAAGGTATTGGGCTGCGCTTCAACCTATAGTTTTGGTATGGTATTTGGGCCTTCAGTCCTAGTTAGCTTCAGAAACATCTTACCTAGATTGTCCATTCTATTGAAAAAAATTAAATAAGTTGGGCTTTCCAAAACCCAATCTCTTTCCCAAGTGATTTTAAGTAGAGTCAATTACATCAGCTTGATATATTTAAAATTTTATTTTTAAATTTAGATATACTTAATATATTAGCTATCTTTATTTATGTATTTCCCATGCTTAAAGCTATTCAAAATGTTGACATTTACTATAATAAAATTTAGATTAAATTACATAAATATCCTTTGAGTTTTATTAAAATTATATAAATTTTTTTCTATTTTTTTAAAAAATATAAAAATCCTTTAAAATAAAAAATTATCTTACACTTTAATCAAATTTTAAATATTTTGATCAGAATACTCTCCATTTAATTTTTTTAAAAAATATATATTCAGATTAATTAAAGATATTTTAGTTAAAATATTTTAAATTGAACTAAAGTATAAGGTAATTTTTTGTTTTAAAAAATTTATGTATATTTTAAAAATAAAAAAGAGGATTATGTAATTTCAATAAAACTAAGAAAAAATCTATATAATTTACTATAAAATTTAAGATGCGAAACCATTTACTTTTATTTTGCTATTTTTTGTAGGTGGTAAAAGTGGGATGAAATTATGAATGGTGTCAAATGTTCAAACTCCTTAATGTAATAAAATAAAATAAAATAATAAATAAATAAAATTGTTACACCCATAAATTTTTAATAGTTTCAAAAATTGTTATGGAACATCTATTTATCATATGGCTAATTACTCTTTAATTATCATACTAAACATATAAATTTTATACTTCACATTTTTTTATTAAAAAGATAAGATATCATTATACTAAATGATTTTAGATTTTATTTCATTTTCACCTCCTCTTTATTTTTTAAGTGAAAATCAAGTGAATATTATTAATCAAAATCATAAAGAAGGGTATTGATCATACAAGTAGGTGAATCATTGAACCAAGTACAATCACCATCATTTATCTAGTATGTTACACGATGCTCGTTTGATTTACTGCAAAGCGAATGTAATATAATCATATAATTTGTATAATGTCTATTATATTTTTATAATAATTATTTCATCTATTAAATTATTTTTTTAAAAATAAGAACAAAAAAAAATTATTTCTTATCCCATATACTTACTTTTTACATTTATTTCATTTTCATATCATTTAACTAAACAGGTCCAATATGTTACTTTTTTAATATCTCTAAGAGACCAAAACAACAGCGCCATCAAAATAATTATCAAATCTAAAATTATCAAATATCACCCTTCTTAAATAACTAATATTATCCATAAAATAAATAATTAATAAAATAAATTATGCAAATTTTTCCTAAATTTTGTTAAATGTTATAAATTAGAAATGTGATGTACCCCAAAAAAAAGAACATTATAAATATTGAAGAGTCATTGATATATAAATATTTATATATGTAAAACATTAACTAATATTGATAAACTAATTTATTGATATGAGTTTATGTGGAGGACATTTGGAAGGAGGTGGAAGATTTAAGTTTGGAGGTGACATCTCAAGGTTGTGGAATGTGGAATGGGATGAGCAAGTTGTAGAAAGTAGTGATTATCTATAACTTATCGGAGTTTTTAAGAGACAATGACAAGACAACTAATGCATTGTCCCAACTTGCGTTCGGAGTTTTGAAGAACGCAGGTCTTTGTAGCCGTGGGGCCATCTCACACCGCGTTCAGGTCTTTTGAAGTTGAATTCTGCAATGGGAATTGGAAACCTGACCCCCCTTGACATTACTTGTACTTACCGGCAAAGAGATTGACTATTAAAGGTTTTATATTCAATTTTCCATTGCATGCATCATCCACTTCCCATTTATAAATACCAATGTCTTTATACTTGCCAAAAATTAATTTTGGATACGACAAAAGAGTAGTAAATACCCATTTCAAAGGGATAAATTAGTTTTTGGAACCCAATGATCATTTGCTAGTTTGGCTAGTGAAATCACGGCGAAGAAGACCTGCAACTAATACAAAAGAAAAGTAAGGCTTTGCTTTGGGCTTTCAATTTTTAGAAAGGTTCTAAGAATAATTTAGCACAGAAATAATAGGGATTCCAGTGAATATATTTAAATTGAGGATAGTTTTCCTATTTATAATCAGGGATGTCAGTTATTCATGCAATTGATTAGAAGTGATCAAGCGATTATTTTTCCTCAACTCATAACTAACCTATTAAGCCATATACAATATATTGACATAATAAGTCATTTTAAATAGTATAGTTTAGAATGGTTAAACACAATAAGTTATAATGAATAAAACAACTTCTATAACACTAATAAAGCTACTTGATCTAATTATTATTATTAGCTTGCTCTTAAGCACATTATAAATATAGGCCTCTTTGGGATTAAGAGGACAAAACTTAGGCACTAAAGATTATATCTTCATTAGGTCGTATCTTTTAGACTCTTGTTCTTGTATTGTTACCATGTCTTTAATAAAATCACCTTTCTTTTATTTTCTCTAAAGTTTCTCTCATTCTATAACCTGATCCCACCTGAAACATTAATGAAGAAAGCAATGTGTTGAGTGTATTCACATATGAATACAATTTGTTCCAATTTACTGTGGAATGAATTTTATTGGAATCTAATGTAAAGCGCCAACAACTTTGCTTAGAGAAGGTTGATGTGCTATAAGTATTACTTCATGTCCATTGTGAATTTACCTAGATCATCACAACTCTATGAGTAGTTGCGACCGATTTAAAGAATTCTTCACGAGAGAGGAAGCCAATCGTGGAATACTTTGAGAACCTATAGGTGATGCAAAAAAGGAGCAGGGCTTTGATTTGCCCTTCCAATGCCTAAGTTAAAAAAGTTTTGAGAATAATTTAGTAGAGTAACATCAAGGGTTTTTTAGTGAATATACCTAAATTAAGGGTAGTTACCCTATTTATAGACAAAGATGATGCTTGCTTGTGTGGTTAATTAGAGATGGTCAAGCATCATGCCCTGCTAAATTTGTGTCTTAGACATGTAGCACCTTATGTAAATAATGACCAATTGATAAAATTTTCTTAATGTTGATGGGGGTTTAAAAGTAATTATGGGCCTTAGATGTATTGGGCTCTGAGTAAAATGACTAGTAATTAGGCTACGTCTAAAACTTCGTTTATAAAGTATCACTCATAATTTCTTTTCACTATTGGGTTGAGATTGTAAACTTGCTCTTAATTACTCAAAATGACTAAAAAATTATTTGGATTGTTATAAATTCCTATTCTTTTAAGAATATTTTTAAAATAGAGTATCATAAGATGTATTATAACAAAGAAATAATTAGTGTCTAGCAAAATTATTTCATAAGCATTTCTTTTAGTATTATTGTGTTTGGCTAATCTATCCACACACAAAAAAAGTTTATTGTCATTTTACTTAAATGATACTTACAAAAATGACTTCGCTATTAATATTACATGAATTAAATAATTTTAAATACTTGTTATGGTTAATTTTAATTAAATTTGTATTTTTTGCTTAATTAAAATATATAAAATAAAATTATACTGCTTATATAAAAAAAATTAATAATTAATTAGGTGGGCTCCAATGGAAAAACGTGCTTAGTAACTGACAACAAAAAACAACAAGAAGAATGAAAAAAAAATTATAGGCCAAAAAAGAATAGACAGTACTATAATAATTACTGGCTTTAAGTGACTATATTTTTATCTTTTAAAAAATAATTTTATGATTATACTTTTGGTTAAAAAAAAAACTCTAATTTCTTGCTTCGAAGCTTCATACAAACCAAGTAATTTTAAAATAAACAAAAATTCACGACATTCTTAAACCCTTGTTGTAATACAGGGTTATTTTGCCTTTTTGCCCCACATAGTTTCGTCCTATTTTGGGTCCTATAGGAACCCAAAATAAAGATTGGGCTGAAGTTTCAAAATGAGAAGGAATTGGGCTACGTTTCAACCTATAGTTTTGCGTATGCTTTGGGCCTTTAGTCCTGATTAGCTACAGAAACATCTAAAAAAATAAGTTGGGCTTTCCAAAACTCAATCTCTTCCCCAAGTGATTTTAAGTAAAGTTGATTACATTAGCTTAATATATTTAAAATTTTATTTTTAAATCTAGAAATACTTAGTATATTAGTCATCTTTATTTATGTATTTCCAATGTTTGTAGCTATTCAAAATGTTGATATTTACTACAGTAAAATTTAGAATAAATTAGATAAATATCCTTTAAGTTTTATTAAAATTATACAAATTTGTTCTCTATTTTTAAAATATATATAAACATTCCTTAAAATAAAAAATATGTTATACTTTGATTAAATTTTAAATTTTTTGACCAAAATACTATCCATTTAATTTTTTAATTTTATTAAAAATATATATTCAAATTAATTAAAGATATTTTAGTTAAAACATTTTAAATTGAACTAAAGTATAAAATAATTTTTTTGTTTAAAGAAAT
This sequence comes from Erythrophleum fordii, assembly GCA_032878935.1. Classification (NCBI taxonomy): domain Eukaryota; kingdom Viridiplantae; phylum Streptophyta; class Magnoliopsida; order Fabales; family Fabaceae; genus Erythrophleum; species Erythrophleum fordii. Next base: position 8,830,706 of record JAVQMF010000029.1, read on the forward strand.
TTGTGTATATTTTAAAAATAGAAAAGAAGATTGTATAATTTCAATAAAACTAAAAAAAATTTATATAATTTGCTATAAAATTTAAGATGTAAAACCATTTACTTTTATTTTACTATTTTCGGTAGGTGGTAAAAGTGGGATGAAATTATGAATGGTGTCAAATGTCCAAACTCCTTTCTGTAATAAAATAGCATAAAATAATAAATCAATAAATCAATAAAATTGTAATGCCCATAAATTTTTATAGTCTCAACAATTGTTTTGGAATATCTATTATATCATTTGGCTAATTACTCTTTGATTATCATACTAAACATATAAATTTTATACTTCACATTTTTTTATTAAGAAGATAAGATATCATTATACTAAATGATTTTATATTTCATTTCATTTTCACCTTCTCTTTATTTTTTTTTTTAGTGAAAATCAAGTGAATATTATTAATCAAAATCATAAAGGAGAGTATTGATCATACAAGTAGGTGGATCATTGAACCAAGTACAATTGCCAGTAATGAATCTGGCATATCTAGCATGTTGTACAATACTCATTTGGTTCATTGCAAAATGAGTGTAATATAATTATATAATTTATATAATATCTATTATATTTTTATAATAAGTATTTTATTTATTAAATTATTTTTTTAAAAGTAAGAATATAAAAAATATTTTCTATATTATATATCTATTTTTATATTTTTTTCTTTTTTATATCATTTAACCAATTAGGCTTATAAGCTACTTTCTTTGTATCCCTATGAGACCAAGACAACAATGTCATCAAAATAGTAACTAAATCTAAAATGATCAAATATGACCCTTCCTAAATAACCAATATTATTCAAAATAAATAAATAATTAATAGAATAAATTATACATGCCTCTCTTATGTTTTATTAAAATTACATAATTTTTTTAATTTTCAAAAAATATATGAACTTTGTAAGAGAATTTGAATTCTCCATCATTTGAATAGAATTAAAAAAATAAGTCATGGACATAAAAAGCTCTCAAAAGAGTCTTTCTATTCAAAATTCTTAAGAAAAGTTGAAAATTTCACTATCTAATTTTTTAAAATAGATAATTTTATACCTATTTTGAAATGGGATCAAATAATAAAAGACTCAATTAGCTATTTGATTAGATAATATAAAGAGAAAATAAATGTAAAAAGTGAATAGATAAGATAAAAAATAATTTTTGTACTTCTATTTAAAAAAATAGTAAAAAAAAGTATTATTAAGTAATAATTATAAAAATATAATAAACATTACACATAATTTAAAAAGAAATTTCCTCTTCTTTACAAGCAACTGGAGTGAAACTTTTTGTATCCTTTCCATTCCAACACTTCCTGTGTTCTATTAGTATTATACAGGTATCCCATTTCTTTGCATTAACCTATACAATATTTAGATGGAAAAGTAACAATTTTTGTGAAATTCACGGAAATTATTCTTTGTTGGTCATATGATCCTGCGTCTCTTATGGATTCGTGCATGTACTTATGTGAGATGCAATATATGTAATTAATTGCTAGTTGTAACTTGTAAAATTTTACAAATTTCATGTGATATTGCTTGCAAATTAAGAATTTTTCTCCACTAAAACTGGATCTGACAATTTTTCAAACATTTTTCTTGTACAGATTTTCTTTCCAATCATGGAAGAATCATGTGCCCCACAGCTTGACTTCTAGGCTATAATTATAGTTTTCTCCTTTCTTTTTTTATTTTTTTAAAACTGCTAAAAAGGCCGTTGTTTATAGTTCAATTCACCACTATATGGATGGTTTGATATGTTATTTAATTCATCAAAGAAAAGGATTAAGATTCTCAAAACTACTATGTCAAATTTAATTAGAGAAAGACATATATAAGTAGATTTTATCTTGGTTTATTTCTCAAATCAGATTAGGATTCTATGAACTTTTTTTTTTTTTTTTGAAATTGTCGATTTTAGTACACAATATGGGAATTCCAAACGCTTGATTTGTTAATCTCAGTTATGTTATTAAATGTAAGCCTATATGTGCGTCTTTTTTTTTTAATTTGATATTTTAAGAAATTTGAATAACTTAAAATATTTTTATATTTATCTCTCTCCAAATATATTTAGTGCAATGTTAGAATGTAATCTCAATCAAAGTTCCTCCGTTTTTTTTTTTAATATATATATTATTAACTTTTTAGCCAAAGAAGCAAACTGTAGACACCCAATTGCATGCAGTTTGTTAATCAGAGATTGACTTTGGCTAATGAATAAGGCAATAAGCTTCAACCCTCTATCTGCTACCACCAAGCACAGGCTAAAGCCTAAAACAATCATGGTTTTGATTCGCCACTTTTCTGGGTTTGCTTGAGAAATCATTAGGGCTTGTTTGATTTGATTTTCTATCTTGATTTTCCTTCTCCCCATTTCACCTCAGTCCAAACAGACCCCTCAGAGATCCCAATGGGGAGGTCATGCCTTCCCAAATGCAAATTAAACAGAATAATGGGTTATATGCAGATTATTTTGGGAGGGTTGGTTGTATCAGTAAGCATTTTAAGCCTCTTTAGATTCTACTCTGCTGGTTTTTTCTTCAACAATGCAGATCTATGCCATCATTTCTACAATGCAAAGGAGGTTTTTGAAGGTTTTGATGCCAAATCACTATCTGACAGAGTTGAAGAAGTGTTGGAAAAGTTGGAAACTTTACAAGCCAAGCTTGAGTCTAAATCACAAGAAATGGAGAGAAACAAGGTCATACTGGACAACAAATACTTAGAGGAAGAAATACTCAAACCCCTTCATGCTTCCAATGTTGCTCTGAGACAGATCAGGCTTCCAAAAGCTGAAGGAATCAGGAATGACTCAGCAATGAAAGAAGACCCTTTGATCAATTTCTTTGTGACAGAGGAGATTAGGAAGTACATAACCCCAAAGGAGAACAGAGTAGGGAAGGTCAATGTGTATGGTTCAGAGAGGGTTTATAACACAATAGGGCATGCCTGTGTCCTACACAAGAAGGATCTAGAGCAGTACATGGACTATGACATAGGGTCCTATTGTGATGATGATTGGAACTTAGCTCAGAAACTTATGGTCAATGGGTGTGACCCTTTGCCTAGGAGAAGGTGTTTAACAAGGGCTTCTAAGGTATACCAAAAGCCCTACCCTATAAATGAGTCACTTTGGAGGGTACCAGATGATAGGAATGTGAGGTGGGGGAATTATCAGTGCAGAAATTTTCAGTGCTTATCAAGCAAGAACCCCAAAAGGGGCTATTCAAAATGTACTGGGTGTTTTGAGATGGAAAAGGAAAAGCTGAAATGGGTCACAAATAGTTCACTTTTAGTGGACTTTTTGATAAGAGATATTTTGGGAATTAAGCCTGGGGAGATAAGGATAGGGCTAGATTTTGGGATAGGAACTGGGACTTTTGCTGCAAGAATGAGGGAACAGAATGCGACTATTATCACCACTGCCCTAAACTTAGGGGCACCCTTCAGTGAGATGATAGCTCTAAGGGGTTTAGTTCCTCTTTATGTCACTTTGAACCAGAGGCTCCCATTCTTTGATAACACTATGGACTTGGTTCATACTAGTGGGTTTCTGGATGGTTGGATGGACCTTCTGCTTTTGGACTTTATCCTATATGATTGGGACAGGATCCTTAGACCTGGAGGGCTGCTATGGATAGATAGGTTTTTTTGTAGCAGAAAGGATTTGGATGACTATATCTACATGTTTCTGCAATTAAGGTACAAGAAGCACAAGTGGGCTATATCTCCAAAGTCAAAGGATGAGTTTTACCTCTCAGCATTGCTGGAAAAGCCTCCAAGAGCTATATGAATACAGTATATTCATTTCTGATATTTTATTGACATTACAATATTATTTATATATTTGTATAAGCAATTAAACCTTTCTTTTATTCTTCTTTTTCTTCTCCTGGCATGGATTGTGTAGAGTAGAGTTGCAAAATAATTTAGTATGCTCCTTATGATATTGATAACTAGAACTCTTTTTCATTCTCTTGGTAATTAATAGAAGTAGTTGACCTTTGATATCTTGAGTAGGTCTTATCTTTCAGCGGACCTTACTTTTATACTGATTTCTATATTAAAACGTTAAACATAAGTGTAATAAATTTAACAAATATAATTTAATATATTATTTATAATGACTAGATCTTTCCTTTATTCTCCTAATAATTAATATAAGTAGTTAATCTTTTATGTATTAAGTAGATCTTATCTTTTCGTAGATCCTATTTTTACACTACTTTCTCTGTTAAAGTGTTAAACATAAGTGTCATAAATTTGATAGGTATAAGTTTGGGATTGAAAAAAAATTTGAGCATACTACTTGAACTTTAGCCAATTATGTTAAAATATTCTATCTTCATTATTCTAATCATTTTTTAAAAAAATTAAACATCTTCATTTTTTAATGTCACGCAAGCATGTGACTAAAGTTTTATTTATAGTTTCATACCATAAGATAACTCCAACAATATTTGAAAAATCTTTTCAGTACAAGTAAATCGAAAAGCTACACATTATTAACTACAGCAACATAATCTTTAACGACAGACCCTATCCACAACCTCCCATCATGTTCTTCCACTTCACTGACAGAGTCAAGCTCTTGGCCTCCCATTCCATCCAAAACCCCCATAGTCTCTCCCTTCTCATCAAACTTCACTCCTACGGGGTCTTCTTCTCTCTTCCATGGTATCTGTGCTTGGTTCTGCATACTTGCATTAACTGCATTTTGAAGCAGTGCCCTATAACTGTTTAGTGCCACCCAAAAATATCCATTTTTGTTTGTCTTGATATTATCTGGGGACCTTTCAAGTTGTGCAAAGAGTTCTGAAGTGTAGGCCCTAGAGCCTTTAAGCCAAACCTTGTGAATGATGTTGAAACTTGATTCTGCTAATAGAAGGAATGAGCCATCCTGGCTCAAAGCCACACCATTTGGGAATGCTAAGCCTTGGAGCAAGACTTGCACTTTCTTGCTACTTGGGTCATATTTAAGCAATCTTCCGGTTTTATCTCCTGTGAGTACTATCACTGGATATTCCCTTTCACAAAGAGGAAACTATAAAGGTTATTTATATGTATTGCCTTTTGTATTTGCTTAAAGTTTTTTTGGGTAGTTATTCATTACGCCTGATGGAACTTATTAATATTTGAAATATAAGGTTTTTGAGCATGCTTTTCATTAGAATTTCTTTTTTTTTTTTAAAAGAAAGGGTACTGAAATTATTTTTTATATATGAGTTCAAACTTAGTCTAAATAAAAATATTCAAGTCCGATTTGATAAAATATTATTGCAAATTATTTTTAAAAATAAAAAAGAGACAGAAAAAATTAGTATTTGCTTAAAATATTTTTATAAAACATTACACACTTTTAAATATCAATACTTACGCTTATTTTTAATTAAATATAAATTTAATTAATTTTTATATATGTGCCATTTTTTTTAACCATGCTTAGGTCTATTTTCGACACCAAAACTTTGTATAGATAACCAAAATTTCATTTTTTGAGTCAAACATTCTCGAGGCAGACAAATTATTCGTTTTATAACCAAGTTTACTTTTGGATTGATACTAAAGGAGAGATGATTTTTGCTATAAATTTATAAAGCATAAAAAGTGATATTTCATATTGCAAAATGTACTTAAATTTGAAGGTATGCAAGAAAAGAGGTGTACCTTCTTTGAAATAAAGTGCTACTATCCGAGAAATAAATCACACCAGTTTGGTCATCAATGTCTAGGGCATTTAGGAATTGAAAGGGGGCACCATCCCCAGCAGAAGAGGCTAGTTGTTGGGCCACACCACCACTAGGCCCAACCATTAGGAGCCCAAAGTATGCATCTGCTATGTAAAGATTACATGTTTTGCTGTCAAATTTGAGCCCCAGTGGCCTCCCGCATGTAGGTTCCTTGTTTGGATCTGTTGACCCATCACATAATTTCCTGTCCCTATAATCAAACATATATATATATATATATATATGTATATTCAATACAACTTGAAAATTATATTGGGAGCTTTACAAATTGATCAAACAGTTCCTTTTTTTTTCTTATGTCATTAATTCAAAATTTTTAATATGTTAAGCAAATATTTAGGAATAATTTCATTATAGATCTCTAACATGCAACGCAAACCGTTAGAGCTACTAGAACATAAAATTTAACTAAGTACGTAAGATTTTTTCAATATTGAACTCTTAGTCGCTTAATTGTAGAAGTTTTGATACTACGTCAAAAGATCATTTAACTCAAGCTTTTAAGACATACTTTGCAACTTGCTTCGTATAAACGACCTTAAAATGGCACAAGGATTTGAACCCAACAACTTTTGCTGCTACTCTAGAGAGAAAATAAACTTCAGCAACGAATTAGTGATGCTAATTTAGATTTTTGTTTTACTCTTCGTCTGGTTTCTGGGAAAATGTTTTTTTTTTGTGGGAAATTTCTTTTTTTTTGGATTGCATGAAAAAAAATAAGTGGCAAATAATAGACAATGGTGGCGAGGTGGTTGGCGATTCAATATGAGCAGTAGTTGGTGTCAGGTGTCAGTGGTAAATTTAGATCACAAAATAAAAGTTAGGTTTCTTTCTTTAAAAAAGAAAAATTACAAAGACTTTGAATTTTGTAAAATTTATAATAAAAAATTTTAAAAATTAAAATTATTTTTAAAGATCAAAATTATTATCAAATTTTAGAAATTTATTATTAAATTTAAAAAAAGTTACCATTTAAATAATGTTGATAGTAATTTTTCAAAAAATTTGATGCTAACGTTTCTATACTTAGTAAGCGGTAGTAATTTTAGATTTTAAGAATAATTTTAATTTTTAAAATTTTTTTATTATGAATTTTATAAAATTTAAGTTCTTAAATGCGATTTTCTCCAGAAAGAAAAAAATCCGGTTGAATTCAAAGGACAACTTACTTTTAAAAATCCTTTTGGGCATATCAAATTCGGCTTCAAAACCAAGCAAGATTCATTTCAAACTTCCTATTTTGGCCTAAATGAAAGTGTCTAGATGCCAAAATGGCCTAATTCTTAAGGTCTTACCTCTGTGATGAAGTGACAGCAAACTCAACCCATCCTTGGTAAGTGCCTCTCCATTTGAGGATTCTACCGTCTGATACACCCGTATATGGCCCTTCGCCATTGCAGTCGAAGGCTAAGCTTTCAGGGCCTGAAACCCTAGAGAGGCTGATCAGTTCATTGGAAGCCACTTCAACGGAAAGGGTGAAGTTATCAGCAAGTGAGAGTAATAGAGAGACGAGGAAAATAAATGAAGGAGAAGAAAATGGCTTCATGGATGATAGCATAGAGATCATTTGTGGATGAAGCACATCTAGCAACTCTCTCTGCTATATATTAATGAAGGGTTGAGGATTTTGCTTGGAAGTTGATTGTTGACAGATTAACTAGAGAAAAATACCACTTTTTCCCAGTACGAGGGAAGATGACTTCAGGAAAAATAAATGAGAAAACGTTATTTTTTTTTCTTTGAATCTTATGTGTATGGGTTTGTTTGGTTGGAGGATCTAACAAGAACAAAATGTAAAACGTGAATAAGTGAAAAGAGGTGAAATAAAAAATAATTATTTTATTTTTATTTTTTAAAAAATAATTTGATAAATATAATAATAATAATAAATATAAGAATGTAATAAATATTATATAAATTGTGAACCAAAGAAAGCCTATAAGGTTCTTCTTCAAAATTTTTTATCTGTTATTTGTTAGTCTTTCTATTAATAAAAAAATGAGGCATGAATAGTCTAGAAATTTTGTTTAAATAGTATCTGTTCCGGACATTAAGTATCAAGGGGTTTTGATATAGTTGAATTCAATATCTATTATTGTTCTTTTTTCTTTTTCATTTTTACTCACATTGTATCTTTTTATAACAAAAACAAAGAAACCAAAAAAATTTATACTCCAACAATTAAATAATAATGAGTTAAAAGTTTTCAAAAATTAATTGGTTTAAGAATAAAATGCAATGACAAAATAATTTAAACATATATGTTTCAAAAATAATTTCCTTTGAGTAAACATATGGCGGAGAAGGAGGTATTTCCTTTGAAAATTATTTGTTCAACACTGTAGGGTTAATGATTAGTGGAGCTTGAAAATGAGAGGGAATATGGAGAAAGAAAACATCGTTAATGGACGTTAAAACTACCATCTTCATACCAAATTCGCAGTAGTGATGGTGTCATTTGTGGCTGCAAGCTGGTCTATGAAGTTAACAGTTCCACTGTATTGTTATTATCATACTTTAATGCCTGATGACTACTTCAATTTTGAAATATTATTATTTTAATTAATACAGAGTAAGGTTAGATAGTTCAGCCCAACCAACTGGCTTGGCAGCTAGTTTGAGAAAGTAAATATTATTGGTGTTGAGTCGAATTATAATATGATAGGTATTTAATTTGATGATAGGTATTCCTCGATTTGCTATTGAGAAGAATAGATGGTCAATTATTACTTGGATTGAAAAAAAAAATAAAAATAAAAAGCAAATGAATAGACATAAACTGATTTTCAAGATTGAGTTTAATCATGTTCTCATGGTCAGGATTGATACATTTGAAGAGGAAAGTGAGGAAAAGGAGAGGAAGATAGAAATAGTTAAAATGATATTTGCTACGATTGAAGAAGCTTCATGCGTGGATTCGTCTCACAAGATTTGCTGCACTGTTTATTCTATCGTTAGGTTAAACAAAGTTACTCTTTGAAGATAGAAAAAATAGAAATGTCCCAAATAATAATAATAATATTTTATGTTTGTTTGAAAAAACTATAGTTGAGAATTTGAAGTTAGATATATATATTAAAAGGTTTTAAATTTTAAAATTATTTTAAAATAAAAAATTTTAATATGAAATCTTAAACTAAATTTTTTTATGTAGTTTAAATTTTTAATTTTTAAGTCATTTAAAATAATTTTAAAATTTAATATCCTTTAATATAAATATATTTAGTTCGAAGTCTTCGGTTGTAATTTTTTTTAATGTTAATTAATAAAAGATATTTTTTGTTCCAAAAATATTTTAGTCATTTGTTTATTTTCATTTTCATTTATATACTATTTTTAATTTACCAAACATTTAAATAAAAAAGTATTTTTATTTTTTTTCCTATGTCATACCAAATATAAATTTAGATTATAGGATTCTATTTTTATTTTCATTTATATTATTTTTTTATTTTTAAAATTTTCTTTTAAACTTACCAAGTATAACCTTATGAAGCCAAGACTGAAAGGAGACAAGCGAGAAAGAGAGTCCTTTCACTTGCCACTACAAAGGTTTTACTGTAGACTCATCAGCAAGATGTGATTTTTGATCCCATTGACCAAAATTTGCAATTTATTTTATTGAAAAAGAAACTTTATGACATGTTCACCACATAATTTTAACAAGATCACCGTCTTCAAGTGGTAAGGCGTGATATGGAAACCTTGATCTCCAGGTTCCATAACCACCGGAGGTGTATTTGATGTAGTCCAGATCAGGATCAGTAGAAAAGCCAACTTAAGAAAGAATCCTAGTTTTATCACTAACTAGTTATAATAGTTTTTCAATTGGCTTCCATGATGTTTAAAAAAAATAAAAAAGGCATGCAGGTTTTTGTTTTTAGTTAACCCCCCAAAAAAAAAAAATCAATCACTCAAAAACTAAATACATTATTATAGGTTTTCAAATATATTTGTATTTTTTAAATAGTCATTGTCTTAAAGCTCTTAATAAATAATGATTCAATTAATTTTTTTTTATAGTTTTACTTAATTTTTAATTTAATTGTTATAGTTCAAAATTTTATAGTTGAGTTTTTATAATTAAAAATTAATTAATTTACCATGCCCTTAGACTTAGATGGACATCCTATTTAATTTTATCAAAATGGCCAATTATGTGAATTATGTTAACACTCTCCTGATGTGTATGATTTAAACAAATTCACTTAAGTTATATTATATTTAAACATGGGAGTTAATTTTTACTGGCATATATATATATATATATATAAAAGTATTAAGATGACCCATATCATATTATTAAAATTTAATGAAATATTAACCGAATTTTAATGGCATGGATTTGAATTACAAATTATAAAGACAGAATTAAAAATTAAGAAAATTATAAAAATTAAGAAAATAATTTAACTATTAAAAAATAAATCAGATAAGTGACATAAATGGGTCATGTAATTATTACTTATTTATGTGATTATAAAATGTTACATAAATACTCTTTTAAATTATATTTTAAACTTTAAAGCTTTATAAATACAATGGGTTGATAATTATTTATGTATTTAATAACCACTTGACTTATTTTGCTACTAGTTGTTTAAGAGTTTAAGGTAAAGATAATTTTGAAATATAAATAAAATTATGAAAATACTAAAACGTGATATTTCATTTTATAAAGATTAAATTAAGATAAAACATATTTTATAAGAATAAAAACAAAATATTACTTTCGATCTTATATATAAAATATTTTTTTTATAATTTGATTTAGTTAAAAATATAAAAAATAAATTACTAAATTCTGGTATATTAATTATAGTATTTTAATTATATTTTTTATTAAATGAGTTTTTTTAAATTATAAGTAGTAGATGTCATTAATTTTTTTTTTAAAAAAATATATATATTAAATATGAGTATTCTTAAAAAATAATTTTTATTTAGAATAATATTTAAAAAATTAATTATTTTTAACTAATTTTAAATTATTATAAATTAATTAATTATTATATATATATGAAACAAGTTCACCCATCTTTAATATGCCCCACACCGATCGATCTTATTCCCGCATCTATTTTATATATATAAAAGCTGTGGGGTCAGTATTGTTCATTGACACTATTTATAAACTGTTCATAACATTGCGTCACTGAGATTGTTCATGTGTTGTTTTACACTGTTCATGACTGTGCTTCTCATTTTTCATTTTTTTCAATCATGGGATCCACATTTTTTTTTGGACAATCCCTGAATTTGTAGGGTTAATATTTATTAGTTTTCTTTTGAAATACATTATTGGATTTTTTTTAATTTTTCTCTCTTGAATTTAAAGAGAGAAGGAGGAAGATTCAAAGAGGGGAGAGAGTGGGCGCCACCACTTTTTTTTCCTATCATTTTCCATAGGCTTTCTCGTTCACTTTCATAACACAAATTTCAAAGCTTTCTCAGCTGGCTTAGCTCCAATGTCAAAGCTGAGCAATGTGGCAGTGTCTTAGGACACTGATTAAGAATGCATTAAATCGTATTCTTTTATTTACAAATATTATTTTAACAAAAATAATTGTGCTAATTAATAAAAATAATAAAATTAATAAACTTATTATTTTAAAAATAAAATTATTCTTAGAATTTATGGAGGTAAAAAAATTTAAATTTTAGTGTTTTAGGAGTAATTTATCATATTTGTAAATGATAAGAGTATTAATATAAAATAAAAAATTAGACTAAATTGGTTAATGAAGATTTTTTGACATATAAATAACTTTTAAAACTTATTCCCTAAATATATAACTAATTTTTTTCAAAAAAATAATATGTGATGCAGAGCCTGTAACTTTGCATCTCAAATAAAATTATATTTTATTTTTTATTTTTAAATTTAAGTGACCCTGAAACGGTCACTTTTTGTTATCTTCAAGTTTCGTGTCCTAAACAAGTTTTTTTTTTTTTAAATTTAAATGGCCCTGACCGATTAACTTTGACCCACGAGTCGACCCATTAACCCACGAGTCGACCCATAGGTTAATGGGTCGACCTGTGGGTCAAATTAAATTTTAATGTAAAATTTATAAAAAATACATTTTAAAATTTTAAAAAATTATAAAATTATTGTAATAATTATTTTTTTATGTATTAATTATTTAAATTGTATTAAGGTTTTTAATAACTAAAAAATTTGTATTTGTATTTTAAAAAATATAATGAATAATTTTGTAACTTTATAAGTGGTAAAATTATTTTTAACTTTATATATATATATATATATATATATATATATATATATATATATATATATATATATATATATATATATATATATATAATTTTTTTAAAAAATTTTATACAAAATTTTTTTTAAAAAAAGTTAACTAAACATATATATATATATATATTTAACTTTATAGTTGTTAAAAATTTATATTTTAAGAAATATTAATTAATTTTGTTAAATTTGAAAAAATTAAAATTTTAAATAATCATTAAAAAAATTTAGATAAAAATTTAAGAAGATTAGGAAAGGTATTTATAAAATTATATTATAATTGATTAATTGTTTGCATTTATATAAAATTTGTTCAACTAAAAAATATGTTTATTTATATATTGAAAAATATAAAGTCTTAATTTGTATATATAATTTATTTAATTTTGTAGTTGTTAAAAATTAAGGTTTGAGGAACAATAATTAATTTTGTTTAAATGTATAAAAATTGAGGCTTATATATTTATTTAAAAAAATTCAAACAAAAAAGTTTAAAAAATGATACAAGTATTTTTAAAAGCATATTTTAATGTCTTGACTATGTACATTTATAAAAAATTTGTTCGATTATTAAGAAAAAATTTATTTGTATTTTGAAGAGCATAATGTCTTAATTTGTATATATTATTTATTTAATTTTGTAGTAATGAGAAATTGACGTTTTGAAAAATATTAATTAATTTTGTTTAAATTTGTGAAAAATAAATAATAAACAATTGTTTTTAAAAAATTCAGATAAGAATTTAAAAAATTAGTAAAATAATTTTTGATTTCAAATATCTATTTATTGTTTAAATTTTTATAAAATTTGTTCAAGTATAAAGAAAAATTTTTTATTTATATTATGAAGAATATAATGTTTATTTGGTGAAAAGAAAATTGAAAGTCAAGAAGATTTTACGTTTTAAATAAATAAGAGGCACAAAATACAAGAAAATATATAAATATATACTATACAGCAGCGTTTCCAGCCCTGCACAGATAGCGACGCGAGCTTCAAAAAAATAAGAGAAATTAGCGGGAAGTATTTTACCTCTTTCTTAAAAAATAAGAACAAAATATTTAGGTTTATTTTTTCTAGCAATTAGGCTTGATTGCTAGTATAATTATTCTTATTATTGGCTAAAACATATTTGCCACCGATATATGAATTCCAAAATTATATTTATGGCAATATAGTTGGCCAATAAGTAATTGTTGCTAAATAATTGAATTGGTGTAGTGCTTATTGAAGAATAAGGAATAATTTTTATTTTTATTTTGAATAATATAATGTCTCAATTTATATATATAATATGTTAAAACGTGTAATTGTGAAATATTTTTGTTATAAGATAATTTTTGTTTATGTCTAAAAGAAAATATTTTATTGTTAATGTGAAAATAAAATATGACAATATTCTTAATTTGTTAGTTAAATTCGTTGAAAATATAAGGAATTAAAAAAATTAATTATTTTAATTAATTTTTTGATAAATTAATATTGACTAAGAAGTAAGAGAAGCATTGTGAAAGTATATTTAAATGTACAATTAAATGATACAAAGGAACATTAAAATTGAAAAATAACAATAGTTATCAGTTGTAATGACTGTCTGTCCTACACCGAGGCCTTCTCCTTCTTCGCTGAGGCCAACGTTGTTGTGGTTGTTCTTGCTCTTCATCCTTCTCAGTATCATTTACAAATACTTCTTCATCTTTTGCTTCGACTAATTCATTCTCCACTTGATTTTGGATCTGTTGAGAACTAAAATTCCATTCAGGAGACTGAACAGGCGGAATCGATTGATTTGGAGTGAAAAAGCCTTGTTGAGATTGGTAGGATGCCTATTGTGCGAAAGTATTGTTATATTCAGCACTAAATGCAGCGGGATCTGTAAACAATGATGTCAATTATACCCCAACAGATTGCATTGGCTACGGTGGTGGTGTGGAGAGTCCATATAAATGGACGAAGGCAATGAAGATGTATAGTAAGGTGCAAAGGAAGATGGACCTGCAATATAAGTCCTCCAATATATTAGCCTGTGAAAAAAAATTGTTAAAAATAATACACACACACACACACACACACACACACACATATATATATATATATATATTAAAGGATATAAAATATAAAATTGAGAATGATGTAAAAGTCATACCACAAAACCCTAGGAACCACTAGAAGGATGGATCCACCGTCGCGTATGTCGCCAATACCAACGCATGTAGTCTGATGCGCGATCTCGTGGTCTATCAGTAAGGTCGTTTTGTGCCACTACCTGAGGCCATGAATTGCATGCTATAATAAAAATTACATGCTCTTCCTGCCAGTTTTTATGCACCTTGCTGCATAATTGAAGAGTATGCAGTGATCTTATATTAAATGATTTTTCTGGAATATGCTGCACCCTACCGAACTGACAGAGAACACGATCAGCATGATGCCACTCAACTATCCAAAAGCATAATATAGACACAGAGGTACACTATACATTGGACATCGCTAAGCAATAGTCTAGAATCAATTGGCCAACCTCCAGTGAGTCATATGGAAGCTAAATAACCTGCAAACAGGGAGATGGTTACTTTGTGTTATAATTGTAAAATGAAAAATAAGTAATTACATAAATATAAACCTCATCATCCTTCATTTGGTCTAACAATATCCTATACTATCGCAAAGTATCTGCCGTCGGTCGAGGATATTGTGGAACATCCCGCCACCTTAAAGGATAGGAGAATACAAATGAGTTTATTAATTATAAAAAAAATAGCAAATTTAAAAAATAGATAAGTATATACCTGAAGCCTAATGGAGGTCAAATAAGGTAGATAGCCATTTGCGAATCGAGTTGTGGGGGTCTTTATGGAGCAAGACAAAGGAATCGGTCCCATGCCTATAAATGAAGTAGAGTCAAACTATCACCTATATTAACTTCGTTATAATGGGTGGTATTATACATTTCTCTATATAAATGGGCTAATACTACTAAACCTCAACTGTATTTACCAGCCTCTACAAAATTAGTAAGTAACGGCAGATACATATAATTTTATGTCTAGTCCTATCTGGCATCAGATACCCCCCAATCAATTGTAGGATGTATGCTTGCGTGAATTGATGAATAGTATCGTCATCTGCATCATCGAGCAAGTTGTCAAATGTCTGTGCCAACCAGGGAATGCTCAACCTTTGTCTATCTAATGTTACATGAGGCAGTATCACACCGAGTAGCTCATTGCAAACAAGTGACCAATTAAAGTCCATATACTGCACGCCCTATCATGGTAGACTTAACTGGATAGCGACGTCTTGTAGTGTGATCATACACTTACCCCTGGTGAGGTGAAATGTATGTGTCTCTGGGTGCCACCGCTCAATAAGGGCTGACACAAGTGCAGCATTAAAGTCAAAGTGACTGAGTTATGAAACACCGTAAAAATCAGCCTGCACGAGATATGGGACGATGACCAAAGGGAGATCAAAAATATGATCTTCTTGTGCTATTCATTGTATGCGTAAAATTCTATCATCTTGTGTCATTATATTAATGAAACTATTATAAATTTATCCAAATCAACAATAGACGATATAGCAAATTTTTAACTCACCATTC
Organism: Erythrophleum fordii; assembly: GCA_032878935.1. Lineage (NCBI taxonomy): Eukaryota > Viridiplantae > Streptophyta > Magnoliopsida > Fabales > Fabaceae > Erythrophleum > Erythrophleum fordii. The sequence goes on from JAVQMF010000029.1 coordinate 8,846,378, forward strand.
CTTGCTAGATAGCTTGGGATACATGACAAGATCGTAAATATAGTAAAGACTCATCCTCTGGTCTAGGATGAATAACACTCGACTAGGGGTTTATAGTGGCAACCAAAAGCAAAGATATCTGTCATTTTAAATATGGGTAAACTATCACTTTTAACCAATGATTAATAATTCTGCTAATGTTAATGCAACAAGGATACATATATCAAAGCAAATAAAATCAAACTAAATCAGAAGACAGTAATGTAACACTGAGAAGTCAAACCAATCATTAACAAGCCCTTATACACATGTCAAATATGGAAGAACTATCACCTACAAATAAGTGATTAACAATTCATACACAATCGCTTCGTAAATCATGCAAAAGTGAAATACAATTTACTAAGACATCACCAACAAGTCAAACATCGTCAATTTAAACAGCTTAGTAATTTTGCTATGTAATTTTGATACAAATCATGATGAACAATAAATATTCAATTCACTTCTATTGATATGCCTATCTTTGTGGCTGACGAAAGGGGTATGTGGCGCGATTGTGTCCAATTTGTCTGCATAACTCACATTTTTGGTTGTCCCTGGAGCTTTTTTGCCAATCCATCTCATTTCGTATTTGTGACAATTTCGGTCGTCCTTTCTCTCAAACCATGGAAGGGTCAGGAATCAACTGAGGTACACTTATATAAGGCCAATAAGCTTCTCCCCTCATTGGACAAAATTCTATCTTGTAAGTATTTAGTATCATCTCGAGTCAAAATACGCTATGCACAAATTGTAAAGGGTTAAGACAAACCTTAGCACATGCAGTAAACACATGTTAATAGGGATACTTTTAGAGTTAGAACTCGCCACAGTCACATGTCCAGTTCGTAAGACTAACTTTACAAGTTCTCCCATACTATTTGTTTGAGGGATCATATGGTTCCTCAATTTCGAACTCTGAAGACCTTCTATCAAAACCACAGACTAATAAAGCAGATGCTCTTGCAATTTTAGTGGAATTTTTCTTGTGGATGTCCTCAAAAAATAAGCTGCCTGCTTGTATTTAAGCAAATGTGATCTGTGCCTATTCAACCCAGTATCTATTCAACTGATATATTGTTTCTTTGACTAAGTCGATTACGGGCAGGAATCTAACACCCTTGAAGACACTGTTGATACACTTTGCTAATTTCATTGTCATATGCCCCCATCGATATCCAGCTACATCATATGCACGTGACCACTTACTTTTCGGTATGTCCTCTATCCAATTTGCCACCGCTAAATGTAACTGTCATATCTACACCAATTGTTCATCAACCAAATAGCACTCATTCAAATATCCGATATTCACAAACTTCTTCTTCAATCACTTGGTCCTAAACATCGTGTTCAAATTGCTTGTAATATGCGGTAAACAAAATATGTGAAATGCATAAGGTGGTTGCCAATCGTTTTTTGGATCTGTGATTGTTGCTAAAATTCTTAGATGACAATCAGATATCAAGCAAATATCTTGCTTATTTGGCACAACTCGTCTCCTAAGGTTGTTCATAAACCACTCCTACGCCTCATGTGTTTCACCCTCAACAATGACAAATGCAAGAGAAACAACTTTTCTGGTCCCATCTTATGAACTGGCAATGAACAATTTTCCCTTATACTTCCTATATAAAAATATGCTATCCACTTGAATAATCGGTTTCAAATGATCAAAGGCATCAATGCAAGGTTTAAATGTCTAGAACACCCTATGAAACAAAACTGTCGCTTCTGTATCTAATACTGTTTGTGGGTATTCTTTAGTGACAAATTCAAAGTATGAGTCTAGATTGAAGTGTTAGACGGCAGACAACTGTTTAGAGAGAACTGCATATGATCGCTCCCAATTCCCAAAAGTGATTAAAATTGTTCGTTGCTTACCACACCATGCTTTTTTATAAGATATGGTATAGCCACAAATGCTATGTATTCTCTCAATGATATCACAAACAGAAACAAAAACATTTTTTGTGACCATCAACATAATATTTGATGCTATTATATCAGAGTCTAATTTCGGATGATCTTATAATAGCATAAAAGAAACACAACTATGTGGGCCCACATACTTCGTTACTCGCCAATCATTTCCTCCTTCAGCTTGACAAGCCCTTATCCACCTGTTGCATTGCACACCGTATTCTGGACAACGGTACTCCATGCACTTTATTGATGACTGGTGTACCTTGAATGTGTGATGCGTGTGGATTGAATATAGTTTCGCCGCATGGCTAATTAACTGTTTATCAAGAAATCTCATACCAATATACATCTCTTGATCATTATTCAAATCGATAACTCCTTCCATGTCGGGTATCTCAAATTCACTCACATCGACATTGCCAATTTGAGATAAAAAGGCAAATGCTTGGTCAGAATATTGGTTTAACGAAGTGACTGAATCTCCTTCAACATTAATACCATCTATATCATCGTCTCCATATTCATTGTCATTTGGTGGAGTGTCATATTTATCCTTCGCATCAAACTCATTTATTATATCTTTGGTTACATTTAGAGGACTTAGAGGATTAATATTGCACATTAATAATCCAGATGAACTCGGCTGAGATACATCATTGACGACTGACATTTATTGAGAATTATAAGGTTGCGCCTGAAATGGATGAACATCACCAACATAAGAGCCAAATAAAGAAACTGACTCGTCAGGTCTATCAATTTGAGTTGCACATGGATTTATCACTCGTTCATTGGCATCATTCTCTTCGACACTTGGAGCTACATCATTAGTTAAGATGTGTGCATATAATTCTAGTGCCCCCAATTGAGATGAAAAGTATCGGTTTGCTTGCCACATGATTTGGATATCTGAATCGTCTTTTAATATGCATGGCAAATACCAAGTTGGATTAAGTGACCGTAGGTATCGGTACACTAATTCAGATACATACCGTCTTGACTGAAGTTGTAATTTTTCCCCAACTGCACTCTTTAATTGTTCAAGGCTAATATCGGTATCGACTCTAAATAATTTGGACTTGTCACAGACAAACATTGTTCCTTCATTGGTTTCCAAAATTCTTCCATTTTTCATAAATGCATATAATCTCTTTCATTCTACTAATTGAAAAACTTTTCCAATGTCTATGTATAAATAACAATTAAACATAATATATTAATACTCTAAAAATTTTATTTCATTTTTACAATCTTTACTCTTAATTAATATTAATATTTAATTTTAATTAACACATAAATACAATGAGTAACCGTATAAAAATATTCAAAAATCACAAATAAAAGATAACATTAGAATAGATTTAAAAAAATAAATAATACATAAAATGAAAAAATTAATAATAAATTAAAATAAATTAAAAATTTTATATAACAATTAATTACAAACCTTAAAACAAAAATGATAGTTGCTTTAATGCTAAAGTCTTGAACGTGAAACTTTAAGAAGACAGAATAATTATATATATAATGAGTATAAAAGAAGGGGATGGAGAAATATTTGAGAATGAAAGAAGAAGAATGAGAAAATAAATGAAGGAGGGAGAACACAATTTCTGATAAGAGAATGGCTCGTTCGGCAAAAGGTTTATATATATATATATAATTTTAATTTTTTTTACTGACCCTTAAAATAGGGGTCAATTTTTTTACTGACTTGTGGGTCAGTTTGACTGACCCTTTGAGGGTCAGTACTGACCCTACGTGGGTCAGTCTTTTAAAAAAAATAATTAAAAAAATAGGGACACGGAGTAACAGGCTCCGTGTCCCTCAAAAATATATAATTTTTTTTTAATTGGGACGCGAAGCTTGTAGCTCCACATCCCATATTAGTTTTTTTTAAATTTCTTATATATTTAGGGAATATCTTTTAAAAGTTATATTTTTTTTCTTTTGTTTTTTTTTCAAGTATATTTACGTCAAAAAGTCAGTTAATGAGACTAATGAACTGACCATAAGACTAATCCAATTAATTTTTAAAATTAATTTGTCAAAAAGTAAATTGAATCGGTCAAATCGGTTGAACATCATGAAATTTTTAGTAGTTTTTTTCATTACCAATAAGTAAAAAAAAAAAAAAACATAAAGACCACGTGAAATAAAACCTCAAAAAACTTAAATAAAGAGTCACTAATAAACCATTAAAGCACGTAGTAATGTGTGTATATATATATATAGAATTATTTATTATATTGTATTTTAAATCTGCAAAATTAATATATATATTTAATTATTATTATAATTTAACTATAATCAAATTAATAAATAAAAAATTAGTATCTTTATCGATTTATTTATTGGTTGAATCGATGATTTGTTGAAAAAAATTGAATAATTATTAATTAATTTTTTTAATAATTTTAGAAATCTGATCACAATTTTAACAAGAACTCTGAAGATGCTATTCAAAAGCACTGGGGTGTTTACTAATTTTAGTCCAATTCGACGTGGTTGGTTTCCATGGGATTTATTTATTTTTTAATATAACCAAAAAGTCAGTGAAGTCAATTTCTTTTTTGGATCTTGTGTAGAACCCTGACTTCCTTCTATAAAATTGAGACCTATTGTATATATTTGGAAGTGTGAACTTGTCTAACCATTAAAATGGACCGGACCGGTTTTTAGGTTTATTTGTTTGCAAAATTAATAGATGTACAAATAAATTAGACATCACATTTGTATGATTATTTTATACAAAATCTTATACAAGTTTTGACTACTTCTAATCAATATTTTTCTATCTCATAATCTAACTAAAATTTTATACAGAGCCCGCTCCAGATGTTTAAGAACATTGTAAGCATTATTTTTCTCCATAAATCACAATATTAGAGAATGAAATTACATTAAAAATGAGAAAATCAAACTTGAATATATTTTAAAGTTTGGATCCTCTCTATAGTTACAAATTAATTACATATAATACAATTGAAGAGAGATAAAATTAAAAAAAGAGAATAAATATAAAAATAAATAAATTTTTTATACATCCCTATTCTTTTATGTTACTTTCTTCTTGAATATATGTATAATTATAAAGGATGCAAGGTATATATCTTTATTTTACAACAATACATCATACACCCATATGACCAAAGTTTCATTCATAGTATTTCACAGGAGGATAGCCCAAAACATAATTGAATGGGGTCTTATTACTAAAAAACAATTAAAAAAGTCGATTCAAGGAAAAGATTAGATTCAGACCAAGTCCAAATATACTATTTATTTAAAGCAATACCTCAACTGCAGCAACATAAGATTTGATAGGAGACCCAATCCACAGCCTTCCCTTATGTTCTTCCACTTCGCTGACAGAGTCAAGCTCTTGACCTCATCTTCTAACCAAAACCTCCAAAGTCTTTCCCTTCATATCAAATTTCACCCCCACAGGCTCTTCTAATATCTTCTAGCTATCTGAGCTTGGTTTTGCAAAGTTGCGTTTTTGTTTGGTGCCCCTCAGAAATTTCCTTTTTTGTTTCGCTTGATGTTATCTAGGAACCCTTCAAGTTGTGCATAAAGTTCTGTAAGTGTAGGTTTTTGAGCCTTTGAGCCAAAACTTGTGAATCTTTCTTGAACTGGATTTTGCTACTAGAAGGAACGAGCCATCCTTGTTTAAAGCCACACCATTTGCAAATGCCAAGCCTTAGAGCAAGATTTCTACTTTTTTGTTACTTGGGTCATATTTTAGCAACCTCCTTTTTTTTATCTCCTTTTGAACTATAATTTGCCATTCTCTTTATCAGAGAAGAATCTATAAAGGTTATCTACATTTTACTATTTATGTTTGCTTCCTTATGTCACCATTGCAAGGTGTGAAGAAAAAGAGGAATACCTTTGTTGGTACAGGGTGCTGCTATCTGCGAAATAAACCATACCAGTTTGCTTATTGTTAGACCTTAATTTATTATTATTATTATTAGTTTATTTATGAGTCCACTTACTCATGAGAGCATATATAAATTTAAATGAATTTTTTTTCTGAGAAACTTTTTTAAACTTTACATGATACCTTTTCTATCAAAATCATATGTCACATTATTGGTAAATTCTTTTACCAATATAAATCATTAAGTAATAATTAATAAATTCTATTGATTTCTAGAGAAATCTTGACAATATTTTTCCTTAAATTTTTGATCATCTAAACCTTTAAAAGGTTACATTATAGCTATTACACGTGGTCATGAGAAATACAAGTATTATTAACAACATGTAACACCTCATAACTTATCTTGATTAGGTAGATATCTGATAAACTAATTTAAACATACACGATTCAATACTATAATGTAGTAAGCAACTAATACTTAAGTTTACATTACTTTTTGAACTTACACTAATTAATACAACATAGATCATGCTGAAATTTATAGATTTAAAAGTAAGAACTAAAGGGTGTGCTACTTACACATATCCAACTTTAGCTACATTTATTGCAGGTTAGCTTTTTCTTTTCCTTTGCTTGATCTTTCTCCTACCATTGGTTTGTGGGAAGAGAAATAGGGTGAGATTTTGGAGAGAATTCCAATAGCTACTTAGATTATCAACACATACATATGATTATTAAGTAATGAAATGTAAACATGTAAGATCACACAACATAACATAGAAGCTAGTAAACATAGCATACATACTAGAGCACCTCATCATGGCTACGACATCCTTAGCTCGGCTTAGGCTTTCCTTTGGACCTATGGTTGAACTATTATTTGTATAAAATTACTTTAATATCTTTTTAGTATAAGTTAATTAATGAAGAAGATTTTCATTTGTTAAGTGCTCAATCTGTAATTTAAGACCAACTATGTTTTTTCAAGAAATTTTATCTTAATTCTTTCATTAAATAATCAATTGTTTTTTGAAAATTTTTAAGAGATCCAATAATATTTAATTTATTAACATATATAGCAATCATGACAAACTTTGATCAAGGCCTTTTTTTATAAAAATCATAGGCAAATTGGATCATTTTTGTAACCTTTCTTCAATAAATATTTTGTTGGGATGATTTTACCACATATGTCTATATTATTTTATTTCATATAAGGATTTATGTAAACTTATTGAACAATTTTTCTCAAGAATCTTTACATGCTTGTAGCATTTTAAATCCTTTATCGATTTTTATATAAATTTCATAATCTAATAAGATATATAAGTAGATTGTAGCAATATCTATTATATGCATATCAAGTTTTTCATATATGACTAAACTAATGAGATATCTAAAAGTGATTGCATCCACCACAAGAAAACATATATCTTTATAATCAATATTAGTTCTTTTGTCAAAACACTTGTGTTACGATTTATGCTTTATGTCTTTTGATTTCATTTATTTTATTTTATTTTTGTACAAATACTCATTTATAGTTTACTGCCTTTACGCCTTCAAGTGCTTGGATTATAAGTCTAAAAACTTCACATTTAAAAATGAATTTAATTTTAGTTGAATTGTGTCTTCCCATTTTAATCAATCATCTTTATGTATACATTCCTCAACATATTTTTGTTCAAAATCAATATTTTGTTGTATTATTTCAACAACAACATAAACACATTACCTTTTCAAGTATACTAATGTCAGCTGATGGTCTTGTACATAGATGACATAAGGCATTCTCATGTGTAGGACTTGTTCCATAGAAAAGAAGAAGAAAATTTAGATAACAATAGTTAGAAGTTTTTTATAAACATTTTTGCAGATAGTTAGGACTTTTATAATACAATGTACAACTTTGTTATGTATATTTCTTTATTTCAATTATTGGTTGGTTATTTGTATTTTGTAATATTGTTTTATTGCAAGTTAAATATAAGGATGGATATAAAACAAACAAGAGATTGCAATTTTATTTTAAACCAATGACAAAATAACGAGGGACTAGCAAGGGAAGGTAGTGAGGGACTTGAAAGGGATTAGTGAAGGATTTAAGAAAGATCAATAAGGAAAAATAGTAAGGCACTAGAATAGAAAATGCAAGGAAATTAGAAAAAATGATCTCATTATAGAAACAAAAGTTAGCGAGGGAATTCCTATTTGCATTTTTTCAAAGTGGATTTTAGTGAGGAATTGAGAATGGAAAATTTCCCTTGCAAATTAGTGACCCAAGTATAATGAGGGAACACTTCCTTGTCATGCCATTGCTATACCTTCATTGGGACGATATAACGACAAAATTTCCCTTCACTAAATTCTCTCTCTCTCTCTTTTTAGGTGTGGAAAGTTAGAGAAAAGTTATTGCACATATGTCTTGTCTTATCTAATATCATTTATTGTTCTACAAGAAAGAAAGAAGTCAAGAGATTTAATTAAAAGAAGAGTTTCCCTACATTCCATTGTGCTCTCAAGAGAAAATTAAAGAGAGAGAAACTGGAGCCAAGAACAAGAATGCTCTAATATTTAAAGCTCTAGTTAAATGTTAAGGAAGTCGCAACAACTCATACATTTAATGAAGATATACTAGTCATTAAGAGAAATCTGAATCAAAGAATTCCTCTCTATGAATAACAATTACTTGCAAATTATTGAGATTTATTGCTTTAAAGAAGAAAGAAGTAGAAGAATAGATGAAGCATTCATTGAGCTATACTTTTTTTCCTACTTGCTTGCTAAGGTTTTATTGTTTATTTACTCTGTATGTGAGATTTTAGCAAATATCTTAGTATTTTGATGGAGTTATTTTGAGTGCTTTTAGTGAGCTTGCACTTTATTCGTATACCCCTCTTATTCTTCACCTAGGTTGTTAAGAATCTATGGTAATCCTAGTGGTTTCTAAAATTATAAAAGTCCTTGTAACTAAATTTGTTGTATTGGGTTACCTTATGATTAAGAAAAAAAAAACCAAGTGACTGAGTCGAAGTGTAAGTTGTCTCGTTTTTTTATTGTAAAACACTTGTTTTGGCCCAGGAGATTACTTTGGAGATTAGGTAGTAAAAGTTGAATAACTAAGCATTTGAAAAAAGGTTGGCCCATTGAATTGTGATTTCCTATTCATAGTGAATTTCCTTACTTTATGCTTGAGAAGTGGATGTAGAATTTTTTTGGTTTGAACTACAATAAACTTTTGTGGTGTGATCTGTTTTCTACCCTATACTCCTACATTTTTCAATTATTGCAAATTTAGAAAACTTAAAAGAAAAGTTAGTCTATTCTCATCTTATTGTTTTTGAAAAATCACAGAGTTTCTTAGAAAGCTAAGTTGCACATTACTTTGTAGGAACTGGAAATTTTAAATTGAAAATTTATTTATTAAGAGTCCAATTCACCCCCTTTATTTACCTCTTATGGAGCTAACAATTATATATTATTTCGGTTAATAGTTTGTGAAATTGGGCTAGAGTATTTATAGGTTTGTACTAGAAAATAAAAATTTTCATATTGAACTTAAAGATAAAAAGTTTTCTGTCTCTAATACAGCAACTTTATTTCACATTCATCTCAACAATATGGTTATTTGTTGTAAAAATTAATTCTAAAACTTGAGACAAAATAATATGACTTAAATAACATATCTAAATTTAAAATATAGTATATTGTTTAAAAAGAATCTATAAACTAATTTATCCCAGAATACATTTATATGTATGTTTAAATTTCGAGATTTCCATTATCTTCTAAACGCTCCCATTCTACTCTTCTTTGAACTTTTCTATATATAGTTCATGTTATACTTGCTTGTTCCTCTTTTATCATTTGGAAAGAAACCATTAGGAAGTGATTGCTTATTTTTCCTTCTCTCACTCTCTATGTCGTTTTCTGCTTGATTTTACTGTGTGAATCGATTTATTGCTTTTAGTTGTTTAGCAGAATTAAAACTACTATTATCTTTGTTCACTTTTGAACATTTGACGATGCTCTATTTTTAATTGTCATTTACTTTTCTTTAACAGGATTAATCTTAAGGATTTTGGAGGATTGTACATTTTCCAATTTTTAAATCTATCTAAGTCATTGAAATTTTTTATTAAGCTCTTTTATGAAAAGTTTGGTCTTTTAAGAAGTTAAAATTTTCATCATCCTATCATCTTGCAATTTAAGCAATGTTCTAACATTTGTAATGATTTTTAATAATCATATGCACATTTTAAAAATAATTAGATAGTTGAGAGCTCAATTTCTCTAATTCTTCTCCTTTTTATCACACCTAAACTATGCAATGCATGGTTATCTTATTAAAAACAAATTGTGCTGAAATTATGATGGTAGTCCTTATCAGGACAAAGGAAAGCTCATTTTAGGTATATGTAAAGGGTAGTACCATATGCACAGATGATGTTGTAATCTGTGTTAGGCTCGATGCAGCCTTCCCACTATCCTCTAGTGTGTTATGAATATTGCAACTTAGAATTGTAGAGGTGCCGGAACCAAAGACTTCTGCTTTCGGATTTGTGACATTGTCTAGATGAATCATATAGACATGTTAGTCTTAATCGAACCTCGTATAAGTGGCTCAAGGGTCAACAAGGTTGTTAGAAAGCTGGGTTTCTCTAACTAGATTCGGCTTGAGGCTATGGGTTTTGCTGGAGGTATTTGGATTTTGTGGCAGCAGGAGATTTTCAAAGTCAGTTACATTAGTTCCCATGAGCAGTATCTTCACTGTCGCATGGTTGTGGAAGCCTTTGCATCCCAATTCCTCTTGACGTGTGTGTATGGAGACCTAAATACTGAAGTTCGATGCTCCCTCTGGAATAGGTTAGTGGAGGTCTCTAAGACTGTGCACGAGGACTAGATTGTTTTAGGTGACTTCAATGCCTACTTGTCGGAGGATGATAAGGTTAGGGATTCATATCATAATTGAAGCTCCATGAAGAAGTTTGTAGACTGTATCTCGAAAACTTGCCTTTTTAATCTAAATACAACTGGACCCCACTTCACCTGGCAAAAAGGAAGCCTCAAGGAGTGAATTGATTGGGTGTTTTGTAATGTTAATTAGTATAACTTGTTTCCTAGAGCCCAGGTCCACCATTTGCTCCATTATGGCTCTAACCACAGGCTTGTTTTGGTTACTCTTGGCCTCTTAGATTGTACTCGATGTACTAATAGACTATTTCATTTCCAAGTGGCATCGATCCTCAAAGATTCTCTGTCAGAGTTGGTTCGGAAGGCCTGGGAGGGAAAAGATTAAGTTGCGGGTGCAGCGTTCCCAATGCTCGCTCAAGTCTAGAGTAATAAGACTATCGAAAACTTATCTTACATGAAGAAAAAAATTCTAAATAGATTGAAAGGTATTGACGCTAAGCTGGACCAAAGCCCCAACCCCTTTTTGGAGCATCTTATAAGACAACTTTGGGGAGAATATGATAAGATTATCTCCCAAGAAGAACTTGTCTGGTTCCAAAAGTCTAGATGTAACTGGCTCCATTGAGGGGATAAAAACTCTTCCATGCCTTAACCATTGTTAGGAGACAGAAGAATATAATGGAAGCCCTTCGAGATGATCAAGGAAACTAGACTTAGGACCCAAAGAAGTTGGAGAAGATGGCAGCCAACTTCTTTAGAGACCTTTTCACCAAAGAGCTGGGAAACAGACCTGAACTACCTTCTCCCATTTCCTTTCCTAAACTTGAAACAGGAGACTTGGCAACCCTCCACAAAGAGGTATCTATTCTAGAAATTAAGGATACTGTCTTTAGTATGGAGAGCTTCAAAGCTCCAGGCCTTGATGGACTTCAAGCTGCATTTTTCCAGAGTTAGTGGAACATTATAGGAGATACAGTGTGAAACTTAGTCAAAGAGATCTTCAAAGATCCAAGCAAGGTTGAAAGAATCAACCTAACACATGTTGTCCTAATTCCCAAAGTTGAAAAACTAGAGGTTCTTAAAGATTTTAGACTGATTTCTCTATGTAACATTAGTTTCAAAATTGTGACCAAAATCATTGCCAATCATTTAAAGCCAGCATTAAGCAAAATCATTTAAGAGAACCAGAGTAGCTTCATCCCAAACAGGAATAGTAGCGACAATATCATTATCACTTAAGAGATAATACACTCCATGAGAAACAAAAAAGGAAGAAAAGGTTTTGTAGCCATTAAGATCAACCTAGAGAAGGCCTATGACCGCCTGGATTGGGAATTCATCAGGGACAACCTCATAGAGATTGGGTGCAATGAGAAACTCACAAAACTCATCATGAATTATATCTCATCTTGCAAAATGCAAGTTCTCTAGAATGGTTTAGCCTCAGAACCTTTCTCCCCATCTAGAGGAGTGAGACAAGGTGATCCTTTATCCTTCTACATCTTTGTTCTCTACATGGAACATTTGGGGCATTGCATAAGGTAGGTAGAGCAATAAGTTCTGGAATCCTATTCGACTCTCCAGGAATGGTCCCAGTATTTCCCATCTTTTCTTTACTGATGACTTATATCTCTTCTCGCAAGCATCCTTGGAGCAAATCTAAGTCATTCGGAAGTGCTTAGAAGTGTTTTGCATGTCTTCAGGGCAAAAAGTGAATCTCACCAAATCTAAAATGTTTTGTTCAAGTAATGTGCCCTATCCTAAACATTTTGAACTTTGTAAAGCAATGGACATATCTCTCATGAGTAACTTGGGTAAATATCTTGGCTTTCCTTTGTTTCATAAGAGAATTTCAAAAATAAATATTAGCCATCTCATGCAAAAAATGTTCAACAAACTCTCTTCCTGGAAAGGAAAATTGTTAAACATGGCAGGCCAAAATACTCTAATCCAGGCGGTCCTAGCAGCTTTATCTAGCTACTCCATCCAGACGGTCTTACTCCCTATGAAATTTGTGATGAAATGGAAAAAATAATTAGAGGCTTCTTGTGGGGTTCTTATAATGAAGAGAGATGGATACACCTAATCTCTTGGGCCAAAGTTTGCCGCTCGAAACTCACAAGAAGGCTTAGGGCCCGTTTGGTACACCGCATTGGACAAGGCCTGATAGGATAAGGCCTGATAGGATAAAGCCTGATAGGATAAGGTCTGATAAAATTTTAACACTATACAATGTTTGGTGCAACACTGTATAAGATTGGATAGGATAATTTTAATACTATTTTATGTTTGGTGATACACTGTATAACATTGGATAGTATAAAGAATAACTATTTTGACAATAATACCCTTTACTTATAAATATATTACATATTCAAAAATTTGTGATGCTATTTTAATTTTTTTAAAAATAAAATTTCTCATATACTAGAAATGAAAAAATTTATGCTCGATATGTACATTCAATAGTCTTTTTTTTAAATTGCGTTTCATATAATTCAACATGACAACAAAATTTTATAAGAATTTATATTATTATCTAGTTTTTAAATGCGTCACATAATATAACAAGTATCTTAATTTTATTTATCAAAGAAAAAAGAAACACTAATAAATTAATTAAGTTTGCAAAAAAGGCCACCATCGCCAAGGTTCTACAAATATCACAAAAGTGTAAATACCACCAAGTTTTAACATCAAGTACCATAAGTTTTAGTTATCTTCAAGCAAATCCTTTACAAATTGAATTCTATGTTCACCTTGAAAGCCCCAAAATAAATGCACTAGGGAGAGGTTTTGCATAAGTAAACGGCCAGCTTTATTGCGTTCTCTAGATGTAAGGTCCTCTAATTTCATCAGTTCATCAGCAATAGCTCGTGAATCATCATAAAAATCTTTCACAACCTTCACACCTTCAGCCATACACTTGACACTTTCAGCCATGACACCCATCCTCTCAGCAGAATTTCCAACAACATCCACAAGTTTATTGGCAAAATTGTCCATACTTTTTGCTAACATATCTTCTCCTCTTAACTTCTTTCTCACCCGTCTACCTTCAGAATGACTTATTTTTGCCTTACTTTTAGTTTCACCCATAGACATTGATTGATTGACATGTTCAATGTCATCATCACTTAACCTAATGACTTCTTCTGAAAGTTCAGTAGTGTCATTGTTTCCATTAGTGTGTTCTTCATTATCCAAATCCTCAACTACATCAGCAGGAGCTTCAGCACTTTTTCCAGTAGCACGATCCTTTCCAAAGATGACCAACAAGCGTTCATAGTAAGGAAAAACTTTGGTCCTATAATTCTTCAAGTTTACATCTTTCTGCATATATATAATACAAACATATAATCATATTGTTGTTAAAGAAAAGAAAAGTAAAGGAACATATGACACAATTATTTTAAAAATTTAAAAACCTTATTCGCTTGGATGTAGGCATTCCAAACATCATCACTATCAACTAAAATCTTCTTATGCACATCATCCCATCCAAAGCCACTTGTGTTCAACATGTCATATAAATTACTATACTCTGTTTTAAGCCTCCTCATAATTGACTCAATATGGGGCTTCACCTTTATGCCAGATTCAAGAAATTTTGCCTCCAACTTTTGTTCCAACCATTTGAAAGTACCTGGTTTAAATTGGCCAGCATCAGCTCTTTTGTTTAAGGCAACTGCCTCCTCTAAGAAGCATAGGAATGCCTCAAACTCCTCATCACTCCAACCCCTACGTTCTCCTTTAACTTTGCTAGCTTGTTGAGTACTTTCAGATGCCATACCTATCAAATATATTACAACTTCAACAAAAAATATAAGTAGACCATAAACTTAATAAAATTTAATAACTGAAACTCAAAAAAAATTTAATAAAATTTAACAAAAGTACATTACAACCTTAAACAATCAAAATGGTTATAAAAGTACACCATAAACGTAATCAACTAAAACATAAAAGTGCAAAAGATCTTCAGGGTACAATAACTAAAACTCAAAAGATACAATAACAAGTCTAGGTATAGCCTCGACGAACAATCCATTCATTATACATCTCATTTGCCAATGCATCTCTCCATGCACTCCATGCTTCACTTGGTTCAATGGTTTCTATGGTATCATGTGGTTCTACCTCGATTTCTTCATCAATTGGCATGTTATCCAGCTCTATTTCTAATGGATCTGCACGCATCTCCCTCCTAATCAAATTGTGCAATAGGCAACAAGCAATAATAATTCGATTGTGAGTTTTAACAGGATAATAACTTGGACTCCTAAGAATTGCCCAACGCATCTTTAATAGCCCGAATGTTCTTTCTATCACATTCCTAGCTTGAGCATGTCGCTTATTAAATATTTCTTGAGGAGTTGTTGGGACATGTCCACGTCTCCACTCACTGAGATGGTAACGGGTTCCCCTATAAGGGGCAAGGAACCCTTCTCCATTAGTATATCCAGCATCTACCAAATAGTAGTATCCTATTTCATGAACCAAATATAAAATCAATTTTTTTATTATAATAAGGTTATTAATTTAAAAATAGTTTTAACATTCTTACCAGTTGGAACCTTAAGGCCATTTCTCCTATTAATTGCATCGCGTAATACCCTAGCATCTGAAGCTGAACCCTCCCAACCAGGCAATACATATATAAATTTCATGTCTCGTGAGCATACTCCTAACACATTTGTAGCAATTTCGCCTTTTCGACTTCTATATCTTGGTTTATCAACCTCAGGAACATTAATACTAATATAGGTTCCATCTAAAGCTCCAAGACAACCCTAACAAAGATAAGAAAAAGCCCTGTTACAATGTTAAATAAAAATGAAAAAATTTAAAAAATACGATTCCCTAACATAGTTTATACCTTAAACCATTTCCACCTATCATCAATGCAATCCTCAGGAACTGGCTCTGGTGCCCTAAGTAAATTTCCTTGCAACCTCAACACAGAATTCAACACTAAATTGAAGTATCTACTAATAGTTTCTCCTGAACGTTAGAATTTAAACTTGATTACACGATTTTTAGTGTGGTGAGCTAATATGTGTAAGAACATAGCAACTTGTTCTTCTATTGATACTAACCCATCTTCTTTTAGCCTACCCTCAACACGTAAAAGAGAACACAATATCCGAAATGTATAAGTATCCATTCGAAGTTGTTCCACGCATGCAATATCATCATTTATTAACCTTCTTATGAATTCTACCCTTGATTTTTCCTTTACCTTTGGTATCACCCGTCGCCTTAAGGATAATTTCTCATGTCGTCTTTGAGCCACACGAATGACATGAAGGTACGATATAATACATGCAATTACCATCTCCAAAAAGGTTTGTTCTAACATCAAATACACTGACATAACATGAAGTAGCTCATTTATATCATTAAGCCATCCATTTGGGTCATTTAGCCATCGATTTGGGTCAAGCTTTTTATTAGGATCCATAACACCTAAAAATTTAAAACTACTCATTAATAAAAATATACATTGTTTTGTAAAACCTGTAATATGAGAAACAAAATTGTAAAATGGTAACTTTCTCATGAATACAATATAAGATATAAAATGAAGACTAAAGAAATGTCACAAATAGAGAATTATTAATATACAAAATAAAATATAAATGTGGGCATATAAATTATTAATATATAACACAAAATATGAATTAAAAATATAGTCCATTAGATGTCCACAAAACTATAACTAATTTTTTGACTAATTTGGTGAAAAGCATTGTGATTGTAACATCTAAAGCCTAACTTGGTCTTGGTCCCACCAAAAATAAAAAATAAAAAAAAAGACCACAACTTCTGTGAGTATATTGTGGGTTTTGCACAGCTTCTCTATTAGTGTAGCTTGTATCAGTTTCAATCAATGGAAAATTCATCTAGAAATACAATAAAGGGACCAGCTGTAAATAAAAAGAAAAGGGTTTTTCGGGTGGAGGGAGAGCGATCCTAGTCCTATTCTTATACGTTATCCTTTTGAAAGTCATACTAAGCCTTCACATGCCGGCGAAATCACTCACGTGCAGTTCGTTACTAGACTGTAATCCAGGATCCAAGCTAGGAGGCTAACTGCTGACTGTTCCACTTGCTTATTCAGTTTTCTTAGCCTTAGCCTAGGAGTTAGGAGGAAGAAATAGACCCTAACGTCTAATATAAGCGAGGAGAGGTTAAGTCAGCAGCTAGCCTTTTCAGATGGAAATAGGAATGACCGATGTTCTTGCTCCTGTTCAGTCTTCTTAGGATAAAGCTTTCACTGGAATTTCCTACTCTAAGTTCAGTGACCTGGAACTATTCACCTATTTTTTTAAGTAAAAATATAAATGGAGTGTAACTCTGCTCATCAAAACTGGGATTTTAAGCGAAAGTTTGATATTCCGGTATGCTTTACGATATGTTCAGATCCACCAGGCAGACGGAGCCTCTCCAACACCTATTAATATTAAGCGACATCCTCTAGGCAACTCAGTCACTCTTTCTAAAAGCTTAGCTCCTCGCCCACCCCAAAAGGAAGGCATTTCGGCACTAAAGTACGTGGCTTG
The DNA here is from genome assembly GCA_032878935.1 of Erythrophleum fordii. Classification (NCBI taxonomy): domain Eukaryota; kingdom Viridiplantae; phylum Streptophyta; class Magnoliopsida; order Fabales; family Fabaceae; genus Erythrophleum; species Erythrophleum fordii. The sequence goes on from JAVQMF010000029.1 coordinate 8,863,694, forward strand.
GTCCGGTCAAGGGAAAACTCCCCCTTCGGTCGACTTAGCTTGAGCTCTTCGACATTCTATTTTCGGTGCCATTTCCCGTTGAAGAGATAGTTGTGCTTGGATTAGGGCTTTTGCTGTTCCCTTGCCCTCGAGCTGGTCATCTGAATAAGAATTTTTCGAACATAGTTTTTCGGGCTGACAAAACTTGGAAGCTAATATCTTCACCTTGGTCAGTAGCTTGAGGCATAGAATGATCAGCTGCATCCGTTCCTTCTTTGAATTGAAAAGAGGTGCCCATCGGCCAATTAAGAGATCAGACTTCAAGGCATAGGGCCTTGAGGGCGCAGCCGGGATTGTTTAAGTTAAGGTAATTGTTCAGCTGAGGGAAAGAAGAATTCAATGCTAGGGATCAGGGAGAAAGAAGAAGCTGTTCCCTCGTGCCCTTCATTGATTACCTTGGCTTCGGTATTATGATACAGAGAAGACAGAAGCTGCACTCTTGTCGACCGTTCATGGCATGGCTTCTTTGACCAGCAGCAGATATATCTGTGAGCTGTAAGGAAGACACCTCAGCTCCCATTCATTCACTGGATTGACCGGACCCTACCTAGGCAGTTATAGACGTGTGAGGTCTTTTCCTATCTTTCTCGCCCACCGTTCTTGGTTACGAAACTGCGCTCCCAGGTCGATTGACTCTTGATTCGGCAACTAGACCTACTACCTGACAAGATCTCTCTCTCCCTCTCTTTTTAGGCAAAGGAAACCACTTTGTTTTAGTTTACTGTAGGGATGACAAAAAGAGGGCGCTTAACCTTACTTACGAAGAAGTATTTGGAGCTGGGCTTTGAACTATGAGAGTTTGCTTTTGTTTTATGTTTCTAAGAGTAGTCTAATCCCTTATTTGATTAGACCGCTCCGGGTTCAAATAGCAGAGAATGGAATAGCAGAGAATGGAATGATTCTTCTTCTTGTTCGTGCCAGCAAGAAAACAGATAGATAGAACAGAAGGAATAAATCCAATAATCATTTTTTCACACTATAAATTGAAACCGAAGAATCCAAGATAGGTTTGCTTACCAATAAGAAGATGAGAAGCAAATGTAGTTGCGCGGCTGGGAGTTTGCAAAAGGCTGGGAGGTCTGCGATGCGAACCAGAAACCCGAGAGAAAACGATAACAGAGTGAAATGGGAAAGATGATAGAGCGTAGGGCTGCAAGGGAATAAAAATAAAAGGCTTATACATTGTAATCTAATCAGGGCTTATCCCACCTCCTTAGGCCTGATTAAATTATCCAATGTTTTGATGGATAAAAAAATATGATGGATAAGATAATACAATATGTTAGTTATCCAAACACCTGATAATCTTTTAACGTATTGTATTATCTTATACTATCAGGGCTTATACGTTGCACCAAACAGGCCCTTAGCATTAAAAATATACAGTTACAGAACCTTGCACTCGTGATGAAACTTTGCTGGGGGCTAACCACACAGAGAGACAAACTCTAGGTTCAAGTTTTGAAGCATAAATACAAGTGTGGGATAGAAGGAATGCCAGTTATCTCCAAAAAGCATAGTGCTTCAAACGTGTGGTATGAGATTGTCAAAGCTTAGAAGTTTTTCTTACTGGGTATCAAATGGAACATAGGGGATGGGGCAACCACCAGATTTTGGCAGGATAAGTGGTTGATGGATCAGCCCATTGTTGACACTCTTCATATGGATATCCCTAATGACCTCAAAGAGATAAAAGTAAAAGATGCAGTCTCTTCATTGAACACTTGGGACATTGATTTTTTGTATCAGTTTACTCCCTTAACAGTTAAACAAGCAATCTTGTGCACCCCTATCCCTTCAGCCAATAAAGGACCAGATGTGATTTCATGGCGCTGGAGCAATGATTGAATATTCACGGTCAAGTCAGTGTACCAGGGGATAAGTGAGGATGTCAATATGGGGGAAAGGAAAACTTGGATTAACATTTGGAAGGCTCCAGTCCCCGAAAAGCTTTGAGTTTTCCTATGGCAAGTCATAAATGATAAGCTTCATACTAATGCATTCCATTTTGACCTTCACGTTTCATCTTTGAATGATTGCCCTTCTAGGTGACCTTTGTCTGAGTCTACCCTGCATTGCCTGTGTGACTATGACAAGGCAAAGTTTTTATGGAAGACTCTGATTCAACCCAAATTCTGGTCAAAATTTTTTGAACTTCCTATCTTGGACTAGATCTCCTGAAATCTTAATACCAAGATTAATTCTAGTTATATTAGCGAACTCCAGTGGACAAAGTTGTTTGCCTATATGTGCTGGACTTTGTGGACAACTCGCTGTTCTTTCATCTTTAATGGGGAATCCTTCCCTTTCGACAGGCTTCATTTTTATTCCATTCAACGGGCTCGAGAGGATGAGATACTTAGCAAAGGCCACTTAAAACCAAGACATCATCGGGAAGAAATCTTCATCAAGTGGAAGCCCCCTTGGCTTGAGTGAATGTCGCTGGATGTTGATGGGAGCGTTGATCATGACAAAAGGGCTTCATGCGGTGGTATTATGAGAGACCATTTTGGCAAGTGGGAGGCAAGTTTTGGGGCCAATATTAGGAAAGTTTCGATAATCACTGTCGAGTTGTGAGGAGTCTTTCATGGACTCATCTTGCATGGAAGATAGGGAAAAACAAAGTGATTGTTAGAACGGATTCCAAAGCTGTAGCCAAGCTTATTTGTGATGGGTGCTCTAAGTATCACCCTTGCTTTATGCTTGTGGAGAATATTAAGAACTTGTTAAAGCGCTAGTGGTTGGTGAAGATTGATCACACGTATAGGGAAAGTAACCAATACGCTGACTGGATGGCCAAGTTTGCTCATGCCTTACTGTGAAGGGTGCATGAATTCCTGGGAGAGGGATGTGGAACTATCTTAAACCATGATATTCAAGGGATCGCTATGTCCAGATTCATTAAGGTGTAAGCTATTTTGTTTTTAGGCCTTGGCCTCCTTTTTTTTAAAAAAAAAGGGTAGTACCATGGATTCATATAATGCAACTTCAGAAGAGTCATTTAAAATTTATTATCGTTACGGTTAAATTTATTTGTTTAGGATTCCTCCCTGCACTAAGCATGGAGGAAGCCTAACACACCAATTTGCCATGTAGGCATACTTGTGAATTGCATTAAATGGATGATTTAGTGTACTTGTGTAAATGACATGGACGCTTATTTCAAATGGTGATGTATTAAATTACACTTGGGTGGATCTAATATATATATATATATATGGAGAGAATTATTATTTTATACTGTTTATTATTATAGTGTTCTTTTTTTTTTTCCTTATGAGTTCCACAAAACTTTTTCAACTACCCATGTATTGCATAGGTGACTTGTTAGTTTACTTTATAGTATTAACTAGCAAATAGACTCTGTGCAATACATGAGATGCTCCTCCAAAAGAAAATTAATGGTTTTGAACTTGTATAGGTCAAGTAATGCCTATTTTATATGCATAGTTGACGGAGAGCCAGCTTTTATGTATAAAATCTAAGAGGTAATATCAACTAGATTTAATGTATAAGTGACACTAAAAAAAGTTCTTCTAATTGATTTTTGTCAGTTTACTGAGGTGAAATTACATTTTGAATAGTTAAGCCCAATTGCATGTGTAACAACCGGGAAAAAGAAAAGAAAAGGGAAAAGAAAAAAAGTGAAAGCTGGAAAAATTCAAAATCTGAAAATTTATTGCTTTGATGCATTGATGCCAATATGCTTGTGTGTTAAATTGTGAGAATTGCTTGGGTGAGGTAGCGCCGAAAGTCCCTTGAGATGGGTGAGGTGAAGCCGAAAGTCCCTTGAGATAGCTGAGACAAGGCCAAAAGTCTCAAACAAGTGAAGCCAAGTCAAAAGTCCTTAAACTCGGGTGAGGCCATCCAAAAGTCCCTAAACTCGGGTGAGGCTAGACCAAAAGTCCCTAGAGCCCATTTTTGGCATTGTTGTGATTTCCATAGCATGTACATCGTGTGTTGGTTGTTTGAGAAGGGCTAAGTGCTTATTCACATGCTTTGACTTGTTATATGCCTTGATTGTCTACTTGATTGAGTACATGAGCTACTGAGATTCTCTGAATCTCACTCCTTCCCCTCCCAACTTAATATGCTAGGTGGAGCTCAAGGAGAACCGAGCACACACTAAGGAGCTTAGAAGCATGCTTAGCTAGATATTAGCTTGTTTTAGGATATTTTGATGTAAAGTGGTGCCACATTGTATATGCACCCACTATTTTTGAGATGTAAAGGTTGTAACATGTGTAAATGTATGAAAAGGTGATGTATGAACTATGTTTATAGCCAAAGTAATGAAATCTATGTCCTACATAGACCAAACGGTAGCCAAATGTCATGAAATTTTATACACATAAACTAGAAAACCAAAGTGACCTGTACCAACTAGAATCACCCAAATCGGAGGTCTGTAAAGAGAGATTGAACCGTCTAAAGTTCTGTATCAGTAACAAGGAGCTCTCCTGACCCCCATCACTGTTCCATCAATTTTCGGGGTGTAGGAGCTACTAAACTGATCTAAACTTATTTTTTTCCTCTAGTAGACATCCGTAGCTTTCCAAATTGGTATAGTGTTCCTAGATTGGATTTTTGTGGATTTAATTATGAATTTCCGAAGTTCATGACAGTAACTTGGGCCAGAAACAGTAACAGTCGGACCTCTTTCCCAATTTCAATGTTAAACATGGTTCAAATGTTAAGATTTTGATTGGGAATGATTTTTAATGTAAAGTTAACACTTAGAGCTTTCCAGAAAGTTAAAGTTTACTTGATTCCCAATTTTCTACAATTAGTTATGATTTTCCAAAGTTAGAACCAAAATATGACGTTTGGGCACAAGTGAGAAAATGCATTTTTCTGGTTTTTGACTCCATACCCGTGGCTTATGGTTTAAATTATGCTATGTATGAGTTGTATAAATGGAGTTTGAGTTGAGAATATAAATGATGGGTTCACAGGACCCACGCAGAAGTTGAGTGTATGAAACCCCGTTTCCTAGCATAAAAATGCCACGGACTAGTGATGATTCTTTGAAAATCATATGGAACCAAGCCCAGTGAGAGGCTAGGTAGCGGTAGTAGATTAAGGTGTCACAGCATGTATTTGGCCCAAACAAACCTCAGGAGAAGATAGTAAGAACATGCTCCATGAAAATATCTAATTAGCATAACTTCGTTGAATAGACTTTGAAGATAGAAGAAATTGATCAACAACATAAAAGTACATGTTAATTTAATATTAGCTTAAAGTGCTTCATCTGGCCTATATTCAAATGTCGATGTCAAGGAATATAATATTGAAATTTTTTAGTTTTATGTGCAAGTTATAATTGTTGATACATAAAATAATTAAGTACAAATTATTAATTTTCATGGTTTAAAATTTGGAGACAATAAGCACCGGTTTCTCTCCCTTAATTTCACTATTTAATAGTGATGAATGAATATATTTTTTAATGGGGTCGAGAGAGGACCAACTTATGTATTCACTGAAAATTAATGATAAGGTGTCATTCATCAAGAAACCTATTTAAATACATGTTTATCCTAAATTGATTCAATTATTTAGAATAAGGTACATCTCTTCAAAGATAACTAACTTGATCTGGATAGGCATCTTTTTAATGATAATATAATTGACTTTAATGAAATAAATATTCTTTTAACAATCCTATAATAGGATTTAAACATTTATATAATTATTAAACCATCTTATAAGCCAATAATGACTAATAAATACATCAATGATATCATATGGATCATACATGGGGCAAATAAATCCTAATGTATTCTCTCAAAGAAATCAAATTCAAGATTTAAAGAGAAATATTGTGTCTTTTTACCAACTAAACTAATTCTTTTAGATAAGTTTCACTTACAATTTTATAGCATAAGATAACTGAATCAATAATTGAAAGGCCTTTTTATTACAAATAAATTAAAAAAGCTAGTTCAAGAAGAAGATTTAAATCTGGACAATGTCTGAGGACATCCTTATCTGAAATATCAAAAAAAGAGAAAGTTTAAAAGCTATACAACAACATAGGATTTAACGACAGAACCAATTCACAACCTCCTATTATGTTCTACCACTTTGCTGACAAAGTCAAGCTCTTGACCTCCTCTTCCATCCAAAACCTCCAAAGTCTTTCCGTTCATATCAAACTTCACGCCCACAGGGTCTTCTTCTAATTTCTTCCATGGCATCTGAGCTTGGTTCTGCAAAACGTGCATTATCTGCATTTTGACATGCTGTCCTACCACTGTTTAGTGCCACCCAAAACTCTCCAATTTTGTTTCTCTTGATTTTATCTGGGCCCTTTTAAGTTGTACAAAAAGTTCTGAAGTGTAGGCCTTGAAGCCTTTAAGCTACATCTTGTAAATCTTGCTCGAACTAGATTCTGCTGGCAGAAGGGATGAGCCATCCTGGCTTAGAGCCACATAATTCTGATCCTCTCCCCCCTCTCCTGTGCGCATAGCAAAGGATATGACATATTCAAATTTGATCTACATAACTCAAATTTTATAATCCTTCTTTTAATATATACTAATTATTATTTTTTAAATTTATAATTAAAAATATTTTTATTTTACGTTCTCTTCTTCATAAAAGAAAAAAAATCAAAAAATATATAATTTAAATCATTTAAATGAAATCTAAATCACTTAAATTATTAATTCAGAGAGACACCTTCTGGGAATGCTGAGCCTTGGAGCAAGACTAGTACTTTCTTGCTACTTGGGTCATATTTCAGCAATCTTCTTGTTCCATCTCCTTTTACAACTATCATTGGCCATTCCCTGTCACAAAAGAGCAAACAATCATCAGCGGGAGTGGCTAGTTGTTGGGCCACACCACCATTAGGTCCAACCATTCGGCCCAATGGCCTCCCACACGTGGGTTCCTTGTTTGGATCTATTGACCCCTCACATAATTTCCTGTCCCTATTCAAACATTAAGATATATATATATATATATATATATATATATATATATATAGAATACAACTAGGAAATTATATTGGGGAGCTTTACAAATTGATCAAACAGTTTCTTTTTCTCTTATGTCAAGGATTATTTTAATTCAAAATTTTTAAATTGTTAAGCAAAGATTTAAGAATAATTTTATTATAAATCTCTCATGTGCAACTCTCCTCCTTATAGCTACTAAAACATAAAATTTAACCAAGGGCTTAAGATTTTTAAAGATTTCACAATTGCTTAATTGTAAAAGCTCTAATATTATATCAAACATCATTTAACTCAAGCTTTTAAGACATACTATGCAATTTGCTGCACATAAACGACCTTAAAATGACATATAAAGATTTGAACCTAAAAACTTTTGCTCCTACACTAGAGAGAGAATAAAATTTAGCGACGAATTAGTGGTACTAATCCAGATTTTTGTTTTACTCTTCATCTGGTTTGTGAAAAAATGATTTTTTTTTTTAATCTTGTTGCACAATTTCCTTTTTTGTATTACATGAAAAAGAAAGTGCAAATGATAGACAACGTTGGCAAGGTGGTGGTTGTTGATTCAATGTGAATAGTAATGGCTAGACAAGTGCCAATGGTGATGATAATTATTGGTATACTTAATCATAAGAAAAGAGTTAGGTTTCTTTCTTAAAAAAAGAAAAATATGTTTAAGTTAAAGTATAATCAACCTTTAAAATTCTTTTTGAGCTAGATCATGTCTAGATTCAATCTTGGAACTTTTCAAATTTCAAAATTTGGCCTTAAACTTGCTTAGCCCAAATTTAATTTGTTCGGGGAACTAAAGTCAAGATCAAATCCATCTCATTTTCGAAATTTCTATTAAGCTTTGAATAAAAAAATCAATGTCTAGCCAAAGCCTATATTAATTTCAAAATTCTTATAGAAATATTTAGAATTTAGAAAAAGGCCAAGATTAGATCTCAAGACAATTTACTTTAGACTCATGTGTAGCTCACGATAGATTTTGATAACTCATTATGAGTAATAATAATAATGATAAACTAATTATAGTAAGTTGAAATAAAAATATATATATATATATATTTTAAAATTTTCTTTAAAAAATTATGATCATTGGATTCAAAAAAATTCTAGCAAACAAACTCCAAAAAAAAAAAAAAATCTACAAAACAAACGGATGAAATGTAGACTTGGAAGTCTCCTAACTTGTAAGATCATTGTTAGCTGAAAAGATAGATGCCAACATGGCCTAATTCTTTAGATCTTGCCACTGTAGTGAAGTGACGGCAAACTCAACCCATCCCTCGTCTGATACACCCGCAAATGGCTCCTCGCTGTGGCAGTCGAAGGCTAAGCTTTCGGGGCTTGAAACCATAGGGAGTCTGATCAGTTCATTGGAAGCAACTCCACGAGAAAGGGTGAAGAATAGAAAGACGAGGAAAATAAGTGAAGGAGAAGAATATGGCTTCACAGGTAGTAACGGAGAGATCATTTGTGGATGAAGCACGTGTACCAAGTCTATATTATATTAATAAAGGGTTGGGGATGTAGTTTTCCAAAGAAACCAGTGAGCTTGGAAACTGATTAGTGAAAAATTAATTAGAGAAAAATACCACTTTTTCCAAGAACGATGGAAGATAACTTCAGGAAAAAATAAGACTAAATGAGGAAATGTAATTTTTTTGAAATGTAATTTTTTCTCAGAATCTTATCTTATAATGTTCATTCTCAAAATTTTTTATTCATTATTTGTTAGTTTTTCTATTAGTAAAAAACAAGGCATAAATAGCCCAAGAGCCTTTGTTCAAATAGCATCTCTATTGGATATTAAGGGATTTTGATGCACTTGGGTTCAATTTCTATCCTTGGTCTTTTTTTCCATTTTTAACTCACCTTGTTTCTCTTTTATAACCAAGAAAAAAAAAAACAAAAATGCATACTCCAACAAATAAATAACAAGGAGTTAAAATTTTTCAAAAATTAATTGGTTTAAGAACAAAATTCAATGACAAAATAATTTAAACATATATGTTTCTAAAATAAAGTGTTATATTTCCTTTGAATAAATACATGGTGGACGAGGTATTTGACTTTGGAAATTATTTGTTCAACGTATAGTAGGATTAATAATTAGTGGAACTTGAAAATGAGAGAGAAAGTGAAGAAAGAAAATATCATTAATGAACTTTAAAACTTAAAAAGAGACAGTATCTACCAAATTAAGGGTTTTCTTTTTTAAATAAAATTACAAATTGTGCTTATAGATATAAGTTAGTTAAAGATTAAAAATGTTTTTGAAAATAATGTTACTTATGAAAAATGCACCAAAAGGGAGGATAGATAGGTGCCTGTGCAATAAAATGAATTTAATGCAAACTTGGGAATACAATGAGATTAATATAATTAAACTAAGTGATGTTAATAAAAAATAAAAAAAATTAGATTGTAAAAATTATAGTGAGACTTGAAATTAGAAGTTTGAGTATTATGAGAAAGATTCAATTAACTAAGTTTTGATTCAGTTGACTAGAGTTTAATACAATTAAACAAAAATGAACCACTTGAGAAGATTAAGTTTATTGAGATAAGATTTAGGTGACTAGATTTTCAACCTAAATAAAAAAGAAACAATGATAGAAGCATATGAAATGAGAAATAGTGAAGAAGAGAACACTATAAGTTATCTTAGTTCGGACCCTTGTTTTACATTTAATACTTTTAAAATTTAAGAGATTTTCTTCAACTCAATCTAATTTTAATTTTCAACCAAAATGGTTTTACATGTGTTCAATATCAACATAATGTCTTAACTTACCTCAAACTATATAACATTTAGATTTTATACAAATTTATCAAAAAACTTTTAATATATAATGGTTTTCACTTGAAACTCACCCTAAATTTACTCTCTACTCACTTAAGAGAAATTTCAAAAAGATGAAAGAAATTTTAGAACCTTATCAAAGAAGAAATTACAATAAACTCACTCTTTAAACTCTTATAAGTTAGAATGAACTAGAAATTAAGCTTAAAAAAATAAGATGAAGATAATAAGAAGAATTGTGATAAAATCTAGCTTTTTTTCTTTGCTTATGTCACTACAACATTTTTTTTATGCTTCCTTTTTTTAAAAAAAAATTATATATATGCAAATTCATACTAACTGCTGAAAAAACTTGTGCAAAGTAGTTGTTGTGTCTCAAGGGATTTTCTTTTCTCCAATGATAAGCTTTGAGAGGCTTAAAATTTGCAAGTTCTCATTTTGGTTTGATTAGATAGAAAAGAGTTGCAACATTTAGAATATTACTTCTTTCTTACTTCCTCATTACAGATGCTGACCATGGGGATATGAAAGAGAATCAACCCTTTTGTAATGCCATTAATTTTCATTTAATGCATAATGGAACATTTGAGACAACATTTCATTAAAAGGGGTTATTTTATTTTTTGTTTATCTAGTGATAGTATATAAAGGTTTTCATCTTGTACTTGTTATCAAACTACTTTTTGACTTTGTATAGAATGCTCTATTAGTTTGTGGAATCACAATCGTAATCTTTTTACATAACTTGTGTAATATCTATTATATCCTTATATTTATTATTTTATCTATCAAACTACTTTTTTAAAAATAAGAGTAAAATAGTCATTTTTTATTTTATTTACTCATACCTACCCACATTTTATATTCCCTTTACTATTACATCTTTTAACCAAACATACCCGAGAGGTTGTATAGTTGCTTCAAACCTTGTTTTCTTTGTAAATGTTTTCTTTTTTAAGCTAGCAAGCAGCTTTTCTTTTCTCAAACTTTCTTTTTACAATAGATGCTCATTCTTTTATTTTGTTTTTTACTTTTTCTTTCTTTACTTCTAAAAATTTTTGCAATATATTGACTTTTGCAATGAAATGCATGAAAACAATTTGTTTAAAAGCAATTTGCCTTTTCCTTGGTTTACTATGTTTAAAGCTTTCTTATATTTAAAGTGTATGTGTGTAAATGAAGCCCAAAGAGTGCGAATAATGAAATCTATAACATGACCCAAATGAGAAATGCATAGAGTATGAATGCCAATATAAAGCATTGATAATATGACCCAAGTTATGACTAAGTCCAATAAAATATCAATTAAATCTAAATAAATTTTTACATAAATAATTATTATAGCCTAATAAAAATAAATTTAATGACTTTTAATGCAATAAGATAATAAGTAATATTTAATTATTTTTTACTTAATGCTTTCACAAATTAAACTTAGAATAATTTTATTATCATTGAAATAATTTAAGATTATAGTAAAACTATGGAGCAACAATTACATAATTTTTAAGTTTTTACCTCAAGAATTATTTATGATACACTTAACTCCATTTGGGCTTAAGAAAATGAATATTTCTTACATACCTTTTTAAAATAAAACTATTTTCTTTGTACCAAATTACTAATAGTGATAGTGTCATTTGTGGTTGCAAGTTGGTCTATGAAGCTAGTAGTTCTACTATATTGTTATTATCATCCTTTAATGCTTGAAGTGACTACTTCATTTTTCAAATATTGTTTTAATTCAAATAGAGCAAAGCTATAGTTCAACCCAACCAATTTGCTTAGTAGCAATTTGAGAAAGTAAATATTACTAGTTTTAGGAAGAAGGACAAATGGTCAATTATTACTTGGATTGAAAAAAGAAAAGATTACATTGAAGGACCTAGATTTTTTAAAATTTATAATAAAAAATCTTAAAAATTAAAATTATTTCCAAGGCCCAAAGAACTTTATTTTGCCAATGAATGGACGAAAATGCCCTTAGTGTAATTTCATATATGAAGCCTTAATCAAAGATGCACTATTTTGTCCCATCTCTCCCTATATCAACAAAATCAAGCTAGGAAGTTTGCCACCCACAAGTTGCCTGACTCAGTCTTGATTACAAATAGCCCCAAAATTTCCTCCTTTATGCTTAATAGGATCGCCTTGGAGATTGCCATTTTGTTCTTTTTTGCCAATGGCATATTCTTTTTGTAAATGCAAAACACCCATATATTAAATAGAACTAGAACAAATGTTGTAGTAGAGGACAACGCCATAACCAAATATTTGTGTTTGTGATGAAATGTTGGGGGTTCTTATAAGATGAGGTGGAGATGAATTAATGAAAGTTGATTTGTCAAATTTATTATATCTGTCTAAGTGAACTAGTATAGTGAAGTTGTTGTGAGAAATGTTAAAGAAATTAAGGCTTTCCAAAGGACGAAAATCAAAAAGGAAATTGATGGAGTAACTTTTCTAAAAGTCTCTTGTAATTTAGATAAGATTTGGTTGTAACGTTACAACTTGAGTTTACTTAGGTTATGAGAGACTTTTAAGAAAGTTGCCATTAGATTTTATAAAAGTTACTACTAAAATTGTATACCTTAATACTTATTATTACTTGGTTTATTTTTAAATTAGAAGGAAACTTCACTATAATAATATTAATGATTTCCAACAATAGGATGCAAGAGAATTCTGAGAAATTAATTTCTAAATTTTTTTCACATTTTAAAATTTAAAAAATTTTTCTAAAAACATAAAAAATATTTAAAAAAATAAAAAAATTACAAAAATAGTAAAAAGCTGACAAAGATAGTGATGCAGCACTGCAATCATTTTAGTATCCGATTATTTTTTACTAGTAGCAACCAATCCTCTGTTGCTATCATCCATAAAATTATAACATAATATAATATAATATATATATATATATATATAATATTAAAAACATTTAATGTAAACTAAAGAAAATTTAAATTTTAACTAATTAATATGCAATAAATTAGAAATAATATAATCTAAATATTTATTTAATTTTAAATTATAATTAAATTATAAGTTATATTATTTATAATTTTATTTATTAAAATTATTTATTTAATAAACCAACTATTATATCATTTAAGATATATAAATAAATATAAAAGATGTAATAAAAAATAAAATTTTTTTATAAAAAACATGGATGAATTTCAGATATATTTTTTTTTTTACACTTTTATTTTTAACATAAAAATTATATAAAAAAAATATTATTATTATTATTATTATTAAAAAATAATACTATATATATAAAAATAAAAGATTGTTAATATATATTTATATATAGAGACAGCAACGTTGCTGTGGCTATATATATGTATATATATTATATTATTATTATATATAAATATATAAATATATGTTATATATATTATTTATTATATATATTATTATATTATAATAAATTTACAATAATTTAATTCAAATATTTTCTAAATTTAGAATATAATTATATTTTAATTTAATAAATATATAAATAAATATAAAAATGTTACAGAAATAAAATTTTTATTAAAGATATGGATTAGTCTAAAATGTATTTATTTATTTTATTATTTATTATTTTAAAAAATATAAATATATATAATGATATTATAATAATATATTGTATATAAATTATATAGTATAGTATAATATAATAAATTATATTTTATATAATAATAACGAGGCTTGGCTTTCTAATTCGTGTGGATATTTTTTGCCGGCAGATGAATAGGAAGTCATTAAAAAAATAGCCGTTAAATAATATAACTATTGTGCATGCTTCTTTATATATATATATATATATATATATATATATATATATATATATATATATATTATTTAACTTATCTTCTTCTTTCTCACTACTCTATTTTTCTCTCTTTGCGATTCTAAATTTTCCTTTGACTTTACTACGTTGCATTGAATTATGCTAGTGATATTTGTTTACATGAGTTTTGTTGATTGTAGAGATTCGTTTGCTTAAGGACTAAGAGGTAAGTGTACATACTTAGTTTAATAATATATATATGAAATATTTATTTTTTATTGATTATAAATAATTGCTTTACAGTATTAATTATTTTTTGTTTTGTGCTAACATAGTAGAGAAATATTATTAGTTTAGATTTATAAGTTAAAGTTAAAAGTTGTAGTGGTATTAATAATATATGTAATGTAAGGAAAAATCTATTTATTTGGTAATATTTGTATGATAAATTCTTTTAGTAGGAATTGTGAAATAATATTTAAATTATTTGCTATCATAGAAAATAAAAATTCATAACAATCAAAGCTAGATGTTTAATAAGTTAAATCTTGGATGTAAAGGATATACTGATAATTTTTTACAAGGAGTAGAAGAGCTTATTAGCTTTGCTTGTGAAAAAGAACCAAGTTTAGGAAGAGGAAAAATTAGATGTCACTATTCTAAACATAAAAATACAATATATCTTATGATTGATGAAGTAAAAATTGATTTTTTATTAAAAAAGATTTCAACTTGGATATTGATATTAGATATGTCATGGTAAGATTAAACTATCATCTTCAATAAGTAACGTTAATATTGAAACATATAGCTTATCACGTTTGATAAATAAAGACCATAATAATGGTTATGAATGAATGATCTTTGATGTAGTTGGTCTTGATTTTAATATTGGTAGTATTAATGAAATATATTATAATGATAATATTGGTGATATTGAAGATTCTCTAAATGTAGATGCCTAAAAATTTTATAATTTATTAAATGTGTATCAACAACCATTGTGGCTAGAATATAGTAATCAATTTAAGTTATCTATTGTTGTAGAAATGTTGAGCATTAAAATTGATAATAATATGTCATAGAATAATTTTAATTCATTTGTAAGTCTTATAAAAAATAGTTACCTATTTAATAATATTGTACCCGATAATTGATATCAAATTAGGAAGTTAATATCAAAACTTGGTCTATTTGCACAAAAGATTGATATTTACATTAATGGATGTATATTGTACTATAAAGCTGATGTAGATAAAATAGTATGCAAATTCTGTAAAGAGCCTTATGTAACACCATAGATTCTAACTCATTTCATGCCATTTATAAGTTTTGTATTATCAATCCCACAAGAGCATATGAAAAAGGGGATGAAAATAATAGACTTTTTCGCATTACGCTATGTTTAAAAATTTGCAATCGGTGTCACATGGCTCGTGTGAGCTCATACTATATATCCTCATATTTAATTACATCATTACAACTCATTTGTATCACAAAAACATGCCTACAAGCCATGGAAACCGAAATAGGGCATGGAAATTTGAAGAGCATTCTCGGCTAGAATTGACCTCTTTTTTGGGCAAACTTTGAAAAATTATAACTAAATATAGAAAAATCTAAACCATTCAATATTGGTCATTCTAGAAAGCTTAGGATGTCCAATTTACATTAAAAATGCGGTCAGGTCACAAAATTCATCAAAAAGGACGTTTAACATTCAAAATGATCCAAAGGTCTGATTGAAATCTGAAACTATCACAAAATTGTACAGAAAACTTTGAAAATATCCAATTAATTCTAAAAAAATCCAATCCATACAAATGATACCAATATGAAAATTTGTGGATGTTAACTAGAGGGTAAAAATATCTCTAAATCAGTTCATCAAGCCTAGACTCTGAAATTCAATAGAATAGTATTTCTGGTCGGGCAAATTTACTAATACTGAATAGAAACTTCAAAAATTAATATCTTCCTCTTTAGACCTTCAAATGAGGTGCTTTTAGTTAGCACGAGTCACTGTGATTTCCTAGTTTCTTTGTATAAAATTTTGTGACAATTAAATATCATTTGAGCCTCGTGTGATAGAAAAAAATTTCTGACTAAATGAATAGTATAGCAGACTAAAATCATAAATTTTTTCAACTTTGAAAAATCATTAAATATTCTGTAGACCTCCAAAAATTATAATCTTTAGCTTCCCAAAAAGATCTCAATGAAACCTATTTACATGCCAAATTTCAGATCAAGACTAGCTCATTTGGCTAAAAAGTGATATAGGGTTCTATTATGGTTAAATTTAGCTCCATATGAGATACCAAACTTGCCAAATAATCTTCCCTTGGTGTTGGCACCTTTTAGGCAAGTCTAAAAGCATATTTGAGACTTGAGTGAATTGCCCAAATGGTCCCAAACCTCATGCATCTCATTTTGGCTATTCAACCCACATTTATACACAAATACATCATACATCCATATTGCATACTTGGATATTACATACTCAAAATAAGTGCTAGAGGTCGTATATTATTTTCATACATCTAAACATCACATTATAGTATATTTACACGTGTCTCAAGGTTTATAATACATATACAACATCATATACACTATGAACCATCATTATAGTTCCAAAATGGATAAAACAATGTATAAGCTTGTCAATCCTTCCTCTTCATTGTTGTTGGCTCCCTTCACCATAATTACTTGGTCCACCTAACATGTTAGATCATTGGAGAGGAGGGGATGAGATTCAAAGAATTTCAATAACTCATCTCCCATTCAATCATACATATATGTGCAAAGCAAGCTTTACAAACCATGCATAGAGAAAATGGAAGACATGGACATTTTAAAAGCAACCTTGGCATGTGAATCAATCGTATAAGACATTCAAGAGTTCACCAAGTATTTGGATTGGCCTCACACTTTTCCTTATGGGTTTTAGACTTGCCTCACCCATTCTTTAAGCACTTTGGACTCAACCATATTCTTGAGAGCCCACTTTGCTTTTGGGAGACTCTCTACTTTGTCTCAACCAAGCTCAAGGGTTCTTAGCTCATCTTCACCAAAGGGAAGAGTTCTTCTCCACACTCAAGTAAACTCATACAAATATCATGTAATCATTTGAAAATATAACATGGTATCAAGAATTATGGTATATAAAGGCATGCTAGCATACTTTTCATAGCTTGAAAATATATATATACACATTTTAAAACAAGCTAAACACACATCCACGCATGAGAGAAGGTGGAGAGAGCTACCTTGCACACAAATACACACTTTTCCTTTAGGATCCAAGCCTCCTCTTTCGGCCATACACCCACAAATTGGTGGAAATGGTTTCTCTTAGCCTAAATACAATTTATGGGAGCCAATTAGGTTCATAAAATAATTTCTAAAGCTATGCAACTTACTTAAACACTAGTTGGCTTTATAACCCTTAGTATGGTCCATATTTGCACCTAATGAAGCAAGACCCCTCAAATGACTTTTAGGCCTCATTCTTTTTTTTCAAATATGATTATTAACTCCTTTTAAACTTCTTGGAGTCATCACATCATTAAAACAAAAGGCCTAGCACCATGTTGCTTATTTAGGTCATAATATAGAACCTAAGGCACCAAATCACTTTCCATAAGTTTTAAATTTTTTCCAAGACCTCCATTCATTTTTATTCATCAAATATGACTCAAGAATGGCCCTAGAAAAATTTAAAACTCCCCCACCTACACAAACAAGCCTAGGCCGAGACTATGACATCAATGGGGCTTCTTGGAGTTCTCTTGATTTTCTTGAAGGAGGAAGCTTGTGGGGATGCCTCAAGAACTCATTTATATTCTAAATTAAACCTAGAAAGTATCACATAAATTCAGAATTTGAAAGGTGCACTAGAAACCCTAGGTTTTGCATCTTGAATCCTAATACCTATTTCATGGTTTCTTTGCATATTCTTATTCTTCTCCATCAAATACCTAAGAATCACTCTTGGTTTGGCTAAAAATTTAACTCCTTAGGGTAGAACACATGTAGGTTGAAATGGAGAAGAAGGGGGTTCCATATAGCTACCATAGGATGCATTTTTACCTTGTTTTCTTGGTTAGTTTGGCTTGAATCTTACTTTCTCCAAACTCTCCTCTTCAAATCCGAAAATTCCCCTCTGTTTTTCCTTCAGAAAAGCCCTCAAAACTTCAAAAAAATCATGAAGAAGAAGAGGGAAAAAGAGGAGAAGAGATTGGTGGAGAAAAAACATGAGAAACATACATAAAAACCTACCTTTGGCTTGGAATTTCTTCTCCTTCTTCTGCTCTCTTAGTGCGCCCAAAACCCTAGCTCTCCCTTATGAAATTATGCAAAATTTTCTGATTCCAAATGGGAAGAAAAGTGGGGCGCCACCTATATATAGGGAGGAGAAAGTGACTTTTTCAAAAATTCTAATTTTGCCCTTCATACTTTGCATTTTCGTTTCTTCTTCATTTTAGCTCTTTTTTGAGAACTGTCTTTTCCATTATAAAATTTAGGTTCCCAATTAAGAAAAATATCTTTGGAATCACTCCAATCGGAGCTAAAACCTTTTCGAACGACTCTGTCAAAGTTCGGGTACATTGACGTTGGAAAACATCCACCGGAGGGGATTTAACTGTCCGGGGGCTTCCCATGGTTTTCAGGGCCTCTGAGAACCCCAGAGAACTCAAAAATTTAGTGTAAAAGCTCACTTATGTGAATTCCAAAAATTGCCTAAAATTACAAAAATGCCATTATGTTTCGTAGGATTTCCGTCAAAATTTGTTTCTTCATTCTAGCTTCATTTTTCCTCCCATCTGAGGCTACAATTCTTATTTTTAGGAGGTTAGAATGTTACTCAAATTTTTTGGGACCTTAACTAATTTGTTTTGGGGGACTTGCTTTGAAAACGTGTCCGTTTCCATCGTTTAATGAAAACTAGACATTACACCTTGTTATAAAACTAGTTGACTTAGTTGAATAAAAAGTTTGAAAAAGATTCTAATAAAAAGAATACATCATTTATCAATTACTCTTAAATTGCAAAGGCCTTATGCTTCAGTGTAGTTTACTATGCTTATGTGATAATGTTGAAATAATAGAAGGCATGAAAGTGTACTGTGCCATCCATCTGTTAGAGAAGCATGGAAACATTTTTATAGGGTATATCCTAGTCTTGTTATGGAGTCATGAAATATTCAATGAGGTTTATGCATTGATGGGTTCATTCTACACAGTTAGTCAACCTTATTGTATTCATGTTAGTTTATGGTAATTACTTATTACAATTTTCCTCTTAAGTTATGTATGAATGCTCCTTACTTATTTTTTATGACAATCATTCTTGGACCACAGAATCTCAAGATTAATATTGATGTATTCTTACAATTATTAATTGATGAGTTGAAATTATTATGAGAAGAAGGAGTATCAACTTATGATGTCTCAAACAAGCAAAATTTTCAGATGAGAGCAGCATTTATATGGATGATAAATGGCTTTCCAATATATGAGATGTTATTAGGGTGGGGTACAACTATAAAATTAGTTTATTATTATTATATGAGTAAGTCAAAAGCCTTTACCCTAAAGTATAAGAAGAAAATCTCTTAGTTTGACTGTCATCAATAGTTTCTACCTATGCATTATTTTTTGTAGGAGGCATAAAAATACTTTTAAGAAAAATAAAGTTAAAAATGATCTCTTCCCTTTCAAGATTAGATGGAAAAAATTATTACAACATATGAAAATCCATTCTAGCATAGTAGATCAAGGGGTTTATACATTAGTAGGCTATGGGTAATATCATAACTAGACGAAGTGGAGTCTATTTTGGGAGTTTTTGTATTGGAAACATTTGTTGATTTAACATAATTTAGATGTTGTGCACATAAAAAAAATATATTTGACAATATATTTAATACTATTATAAATGTCAAAGAAAATATTAAAGATAATATAAAAGTTAGGATAGAATTAAAAGAGTATTATAGGTAGAGAGACTTAAAGTTGCAAGAATTAGCTAATAGAAAAGTGATGAAACAAAAAGCTAAGTTTAAGCTCATGTTAGATCAAAGAAGGGTTATTTATTAGTCAGTAAAAGAATTGAAAATGCCTTATAGGTATTCTTCGAATCTATCAAGATGTGTATATTTAAAAGAAAGGAAATAATTTGGACTTAAAAGTCATGACTGTTACATTTTTTTTTATAATGTTTGTTGCCAATCATTTTTAGTGCATTTCTTGAGCAAATCTAGAAGTCTATAACTAAGTTGAGTCAATTCTTTAGAAAACTATGTTACAACAATATTGAAGGTTGATGATGTAATACAAATGGAGTGAAACATTCATATTATTCTTTGTAAGTTAAAATGAATATTTCCATTAGGATTTTTTGATTTTATGGAATATTTACCAATCCATTTGCCATTTAAGACTAAGGTTGGTGGGCCAATCCAATACTGATGGATGTATTTCTTTGAAAAGTAATTGCTATCTATGCAGTATTTTAATCATTTCTAATTAGTTTATCTTGTATCAATTTATTATCATGTTTAACTACTTCTAACTATTTTGGTTATGCATGTTTTTGAATAGATTAAAATGCATAGTTAAAAATAAAGCTTGTGTTGAAGGTTTTATATGTGAGGCATATTTGTTACAAGAGGTATTGTACTTTTATTCATACTATTTTGAGTTGGTCAAAATGATTATATGGATGAAACAGAGTCAATTGAGCCAACTTTATTAATTTTTACTCAAGTTGGATGTTTGCTTGGAAAGTGTTCAACTCGTTATTTGAGTGACAAAGAAATAGACATCACTCATCTTCATGTATTGTTGAATTGTGATAAATTCAAGTCCTATCTCGGGTAAGATTTAGACATGTCACTATAGCTTGTTGAATTTTTGCTTGATTCTAACATTTAAGTTGTCTTACAAGACCTTTGAGTAAGAGTTGAACAAAACAAATACTACATTAGCTTTAAAGAAATTGATGCTAAGATAGAGTAGTAATGGTTAAATTCTTATTATATGGTGACATTGTTATTTATGTATTCATTTATATGTGTATACATTTATTTATTTATTTTCTTTTATCATTATATCTTAGTTATATTGTGTCAAATAGGTTCTTAATCAACCAAATCTAGAGATAATATATATTTGAAAGATTTGGCTTAGGGACCTTTTAGAGAGGTTCAAACATGGCCAAAATATTTTGTAAATGGATACAAGTTTCACACTGATAATTGAAGCATTGGGAAGAAGACAATAAAGAGTAGAGTTTGCATGAAAGGAACAAAAAAATATGGAGAGAATGACTATTTTAGCATTCTTAAAGAGGTGGTACAGTTACAATATTTAAGAGAACTTACAAAAAAATTAATACTATCTTACTGTGATTAGTTTGACCTAGTTATGAATTAAGGGATGAAGATACATAAAGACAATGGAATTATTGAAGTTAAACATACAAGGAGGTATGAAAATTTGGATCCATTTATATTTATAGAACAAGCTATCCAAGAATTTTATGTGCTATATCTTGGGAGAAGTAGAATTAAGGTCAATTGGTGGGTTGTCGTCAAAACTAGAGCAAGGAGCGTGGTAGATGATAGCAATACATTGGAATTGGCTAATCAAGATGATGAGGCACATATTAGTAGAGTAGATAATGAGATATTATTTGGTGCATTACCAGAGTATGAAGAAATGGAAGAGGTGGATTTGCATATAGATTTATTAGTTGAAGATGCTAATGTTCAGATCAATATGCAAGATGAAAGGGTTGAAGAAAAAGAAGAATATGAAGATGAAGATGAAGACGAAGATAAAGACAAAAACGAAAATGAAGAAAATGATTAAGATTAAGATAATGACAAAGAAGATGAATAATCATTCAATGAAAGGTATTCTATTAAACATTGAATTGTTTAAATATTTTAAAATTATTATGTAATAGATATAATTTTATTTTCTTATTAATGAAATTGTATAAATATAATTTTATATTTAATGAAATTTTATAAATATAATAGAAATATAATTTTATATTATATAAATATAATTTTTTCTTCTTTTAGATTTAGTTTAGTTCTTATTAGTTTTATAATATAATATATAAGATTTTTTCATTAATATTAATATATTTTGAATTTTATAATAAATGAATTTTTAACTTATTTTATTCATTTTATTTTTTCTTAATTTTGTTTCTAATTTATATTATTTACAAAAAGTTATTAAATAAAAATAATAAAAAATATGCCACTCACGTGATGGTTAAATCTTTCATGTGAAGAGTATTTTTTTTTAGGGAGAATTATAGATAAGGACTCAAAGTTAAGAAAAATTATTTTAAAAGACCTATTACTATTTTTTTTTACAGTTGATTACCATTGATTTTAATAAAAAATAGTTGAACCCAATTGTAACAAGTCCTTCAAAATAAATTTCTTTAACTCTAGGTCCTTCTTTATAATTCTCCTTATTTTTTAACAAATATTTTATATATATATATATATATATATATATATATATATATATATATATATATATATATATATATATATATATATATATATATTATTTTTTATTATAATTTTGTACATATATTTTTTCTTATATTTCTTTTCTTACCTTTTTATTATTCTAAAATAATAATTTGTACTTATCATTGATTTATTTTAATCCTTTACAATATTATTATTTTATTTTAATTTATTTTAAAACTTTCTTTATAATATGCATAAGTTAAATAAATAAAATAAAATAAATTTATATACTTATATATACTATATAATAAAATATTAATAAAATAAATGATTAATATTTATAATTTTTTAGTTAATTATATATTTTTAAATGTATATAAATATAAATTTATATTTACATAGTTATATGTAAATTAAAATTTTATAAAAATAATATAAATTTAAAATTATACTTTTTAATTTTAAATTAATACGCTTCACGTGATGGGTGAAGGACTTCACATGAAGGTTTCAGAAGATGTGAATGGATGCCCTTCATATTTTTTTGATTAATAAGATCAAAGGCATCTTTTACGTAAAGATGTCTGAAAGAATTAAATTTTTTTATTTTTAAAATATTTTTATATTTTATATCTTCTTATTTTATTTTCTATCTTCATTTTCATATATTTTTGTGGTCTTTTTTTCTATCCTATTCATCATTCTCTCTTATCTTTTAGAGGTAAATAATACTTTTGGCTCTAATTTAAACTTTATTGTTATAATATGTATTAGATTAAATGCTCTATTTTAAGTATGCATGAATCAAATGAGTGATATGAACTAGTGAGCCTAGCCACCATGCCAATGAAGCAACATGAAGGAGAGTTTATGTAACACTATAACTTTTAGCTCATTTTATGCCATTCATAAGCTTTAGATCATTAATTCCACAAAAGCATATGAAAAAAGGAATGAAAGTAATGGATTTATTTGCATTACGTCATGCTTAAAAATTTACAATCAGTGTCATGTGAATCGTGTGAACTCATGCTATACATCCTCATATTTAATTACATCATTATAACTCATTTGTATCACAAAAACATGCTTACAATTCATGGAAACTGAAAATGAAGCTTGGAATATGGAAGTTCATTCTCGGCCAGATTTGCTCCATTTTCTGACCGAACTTTGAAAAATCATAACTAAATCTAGAAAAATCGAAATCATGCAATCTTGGTCATTCTGGAAATATTAGGATGTCTACATCACACTAAAAATATGTCTAAACCATAACATGTATCACAGAGGATGTTTGACATCCAAAAATTATCCAATGGTCTGACTGAATTTTGAAACTGTCTCAGAATTCTATAGAAAACTTTGAAAATATCCAATTAATTTCACAAAAATATAATTCATGAAAATGATACTAATCTAGAAAGCTGTGGATGTTAACTAGAGACAAAAAATATCCCTAGATCAGTTCATCAAGCTCAAATCTCGAAATTCAATGGAACAGTACTTCTGGTCAGGCAAAATTATTGATACTAGAAACTTTAAAATTTTATATCTCCCTCTCTGGACCTCCAAATGAGGTGCTTCTAGTTGGCATGAGTCACTGTGATTGTCTAGTTTCTTTGTATAAAATTTCATGATAATTGGACATCATTTGAGCCTAATGTGACAGAGTTTAATTTTGGACCAAATGAATAGTGCAGCAAACCAAAAACTATGAAAATTTTTAACTTTAAAAAATTATCAAATATTCTGTAGACCTCCAAAAATTATTATCTTTAGCTTTCCAAAAAGATCTCAATGATGGATAATTACATGCCAAATCTCAGATTAAGACTAGCTCATTTGGCTAAAAAGTGACATAGGGTTCAATTATGGTCAAATTTGGCTCCACATGAGGTACCAAATTTGTCAAATGGCCTTCCCTTGGTTGTGGTACCTTTTGAGTAAGTTGAAAAGTACATTTGAGACTTGTGTGAGCTGCCCAAATGGTCCCAAACTTTATATATCTCATTTTGGCCATTCAACCCACATTTATGCACATATCCATCATACTTTCACATTGCATAATTTGGCATCTCATACTCAAAATATAGGCTAGAGATCATACATCATATTCATACATTTAAACATCATATAGTATCATATTTATACATGTCTCAAGGGTTATAGTACATTTACAGCAACATATATATCAAGAAACACTATTATGATTCCAAAATGGCTAAAGCTAGACATAAAATTGTCATTCTTCCTTCTTTATTGATGTTGGCCCCCTTCACCATAGTTACTTAGTCCACCTAGCATGTTAGATCATTGAAGAGAAGGGGATGAGATTCAAAGAATCCCAATAGTTCATCTTTTATTCAATCATACATAATATGTGCAAAGCAAGCTTTACAAATGCATGCATAAAGAAAATGGAAGTTATGAACATCTTAAAAGTAAACTTGGCATATAAACAAATCATACAAGACATTTAAGAGCTCACCAAGTGTTTGGATTGTCTTCACACTTCTCCTCATAAATTTTGAACTTGCCTCATTCATTCTTTAAGAGCTTTGGACTCAACCATACTCTTGGGAGTGCACTTGCTTTTAAGAGACTCTTTACTTTATCTCAACTTAGTTCAAAGGTTCTTAGCTCATCCTCACTAAAGGGAAGAGTTTTTGGCCTCTCTACACTCAAGCAAACTCATATAAACATCATGTAGTCATTTGAAAACATAACATGGCATCAAGAATCATAGCATATAAAGGCATGCTAGTATATTTTTCATAACTTGAAAATACATATACACATATTCTAAAACAAGCTAAACACATATCCATGCATGAGAGAAGGTAGAGAGAGCTACCTTGTATACACTCACAAACTTTTTCCTTGAAATTCAAGCCTCCTCTTGCAGCTACACACCCACAAATTGGTGGAAATAGTTTCTCATAGCCTAGATACAATTTATAGGAGCCAATTAGGTTCATGAAATGCATTCTAAGACTACATAACTTGATGAAATACTAGATTGCTCTATAGGCTCCATTATAGTCTATTATTGTACCTAATGAAGCAACGCCCTTCAAATAAGTTCTAGGCCTCATTCTTTCCTTTCAAACATGATTCTTGACTCCTTTTAAGCCTCTTGGAGTCATCACACCATCAAAATAAAAGGCCTAGCATCATGTTACTTTTTTAAGTCATAATATGGAACCTAAAACACCAAATCACTTTCCATGAGTTCTAAATTTTTTCCAAAGCCTCTCTTCATTTTCATTCATCAAATATGACTCAAGAATGGCCTTAGAAAAATTTAAAACTCTCCCTAGCACCATGAACATGGTTTGGCCAAGACATGTCTAGGTTTAGGGCTTCATGGAGTTTTCTTTGCTTTCTTGAAGGAAGAAGCTTGTGGGAAGCATCTTAGGTGTCTCAAGAACTCATTTAAACTCTTAATTAGACCGAAGAAGCATCACATAAATTGAAATTTTGAAAGGTGCACTAGAAACCCTAGGTTTTGCATCTTGAATCCTAATGCCTATTTTATGGTTTTCTTTGCATATTCTTATTCCTTTCCATCAAATATCTAAGAATCATGCTTGGTTGGGTTTGAAAATTAGATCTTCCTAGGGTTCTTAGTGTAGGCCGAAATGGAGAAGAAAGAAACATCAACATAGCTACCATAGAATGCATTTTTACCTTGTTTCCTTGGTTAGTTTGGCTTGAATCTTGCTTTCTCCTAACTCTTCTCTTCAAATCCGAAATTTCACTTAAATATCTCACTTGAATCAGATTTATAAACCTCATTTTAATCCAAGAAAACAAAGGGGAATGGAGGAGAATAGGTGTGGATGAAGGAAAGCAAGGAAAAACACCATGAAAACATACCTTAAACTTGGATTTCTTCCTCCTTCTTCTTCCTCTCTTGGGTGCCTCTCCCTTAGGGTTTTGCTTCTGTTTTGGGGCTGGAAAATCTGAAGTGAAATGAGGGAGAGTGTGAGGAGCCATCTATATATAGCTAGGGCAATGTGACTTTTTCAAAAATTTTAATTTTGCCATTCGTACTTTGTATTTTTTTTTTTCTTTGTTTTAGTTCCTTTTTGAGAACTGTCTTTTCCATTATAAAATTTAGGTTCCCAATTAAGAAAATGCCTTTAGAATCACTCAAATCAGAGCTAAAACCTTTCCAAACGAACCCGTCAAAGTTTAGGTACATTGACGTTGAAAAACATCCACTGGAGGGGATTTAACTGTCTCGGGGCTTCCCATGGTTTTCAGGACCTCTGAGAATCCCAAAGAACTCAAAAATTTGGTTTAAAAAGCCCTCCTATGTGAATTCCAAAAATTTTCCAAAATTACGAAAATGCCATTAGTTTCGTAAGGTTTCCGTCAAAATTTATTTCTCCATTCTAGCTCTATTTTTCCTTCCGTCTGAGGCTAGAATTCTCATTTTTAGGAGGCTAAAATGTTACTCAAAATTTTCAGGACTTTAACTAATTCATTTCGGGGGATTTGCTTTGAAAACGCACCCGTTTCTGTCGTTTAACAAAAACTGGACATTACAGTTTACTTATGTTTAAAAGTAATATTTGTATGTACATAGATATATATAAAATAAATTATTAATATTTTTATTTTTTCTAGATGTTAGGAAAAATAGTACAAGGTGAATTCCTTTATCTTCAAGTTTGACAAAGATATGAAGTTGAGAAAAAGCTGATTAAAAATAATGATATAGACTAATGTTTTTATTTAATTACATCTTTTTATAACATCTACTTATCACTTATTTAAGTTATTTATAAATTTAATTTAACTTTTAATAAGATTCACACTAGATGGAAAAGTTGTTAGTGATTATATTCTTGCTATTATATAATACAGTTATAATGGTTCATATAATTATTTTTTAGATATTCCTAAACTAGTTAGATAATTATGGTTTTATAAGTTTGGGGAACAATTTAATGTTATATTATAAACATATATGGTATGAACTATTTTTGTAATTAGAAAATAGGTGAAGAAAAATATATTTGTGGAAATATTATTGTTAGATTCTAGAATGACACCATAAGGTTAATGAGCTATTTTTGCATTATGTAAAGAGTAAATTGAAGAATTTAATTGAATATGCATGAAGTCAGCGTAAAAGACCAAGCTGGATTAGAGAACATATATGAAATAAATTATGTGCTAATTGAAATAGTCCACAATTCCAACAAAGAAGTAAACGAAATAAGAAAAATAAAACATCTACCTTTGGTTATAACCTATCTTTTCATGTTGGAGGTACTTTTCTAGCAAGCCATTATTGGAAGGAGCATAGAAAACAATTAGGCATTATTGGAAGGAGCTTAAAAAACAATTAGGCATTATTGGAAGGAGCTTAGAAAACAATTAGGCAAAGCACTAATTCCAGTCGAGCTCAACTTTCGTATCCATTATAAAGATGGTAAGTGGATTGATAAAAAATTAGAAATCACATTTGTAAGAGCAAGTTTATATTCGATTATATACTTAATTTCTATTTGTCAATAATATATTAATTCTTGTTTTATGATTTTTGTTTAGAATGAATTATCAAGTTTAAAAGTGTAGATCCAAATACTATAAATATTTCTTTTATAGATTCAATATCATCACAACAATTATCTAAAGAAATAAATCTTTGGATGCAAGTATTTGGAGGAAGAAAAGTTGGAGGAATGATATATGGCCTTAGAAACATATCAGAAGAAATAGAAGAAGATCCAATATCTAATTTTAGATATAAAATACCAAATTATGAAAGGAAATATATAAGTGACCTTCTTGATGGAAAACATATAGATATTGGTGCACTATATCCAAATGTTAATAGTGTGTTAGCCCTTATAAGTTACAATTTCAAGAAAACAAAATAACTATTGAAATGTTACAAGGATATATTAATACATATAAAAGTTATTACAAATGAAAATAATAATAATACATAAATTTTTATGTTTGAATTAATTTTTTTGTAATTTCATTATTAATAATATGGAGATATTTGTGTATTGATATAACTTTTCAGTATAATACATTTTATATAAAGTTAGAGTTTGATTAGATTGATGTGTCTATATTCTTAATATTTAATAATATTATATACATGTGTATCTTCCATCCCTTTTCACGCATACACACATTGAATTTGTAACATTTAAGGTTTTTGAATTTTTCTAAGTCTCCTAAATATAGCGAGGAGGCTTGTTAGCTATAGCGAGAATGCCTGTTAGCTATAGTGAGAATGCTAATTCGCTATAGTGAATTCGTGGCTCATACAAAATCCAAAGACTTTATCAGAATAGCTCCAGCAGTAGTGACAATAGAGGGACCTGGGACTGATAAGTGCTTGCCGTTGCGAGGCATATATCCTTTTATAGCAAGATTTAGTCTGAAAAATATGAAAAAATGGCTTTTGACTTCTAGAAAATGTCCAGCTTCTTCTCCCTCATTTTAACTAACTTTTAGCTAGTTGAAAAGAAAGAAAGAGGCCAGAGAGAGGGGTGCACAGGAGGGAGAGCTAAGAGAGGAAGAAGAAGTCTTGAATAGGTGAGAAACCTTACTCTTTTCCTTGCTTCTTCTCACGCCAAGTCTCTTTTCCATCTTCTCTTCTCTTGTTCCTTGAATTTGGAGGTTGATATGATTTTGTTTTGGGGTCAGCCTAAGTAGAAGAAAGAAGTTTTGGAAGGAGAGGATTGTTGCAAATGGAAGTCTATTGAAAAAGCTCATAAACAAGGTAAGCTTCTTGAGTTTTAATGGCTTCTTCTTGGATGTTTCTCTTTAGCGAAATTGGGTAGACCTAGCCCACTTAAAGGAGGATGAATTCTAACCTTAGCAAGAGACAAAAAAGTGTTTAAGAGTGTGAGAATTAAGAATAGTTCATTGGAATCAAATGGGAAACAATAAAGTTCAATATTGAGAATTTTGGGGGTTTTAAGACAAATGCTTAAGTTTCATTTTCCTAGAGCTATTCTTGCTTATCTAAGCACTTGTATGAGTCCATTGGACCTCTAGGAAGATTGTAAAGAGCCATTACCTCAAGCGAAAAAGCAAACAATTCCATGGGCTCCCTTTATGTACATATCTTAGCCTTAAGGGAGTTGGAACACCTAAGGAGCAATTTAAATTGATCTAAGGCTAGAAAAGGGCTAATTATGAGTAAGAAAGCTTAAAGGAAGCCTTGGAATAAAGTTAAAAGGCTTGTAGGGGAAGATGGACTTGTAGGTTTCATATTAGAGCACAAAGAAGCATTGTGAATCTAGAACCCAATGTTTTAAGTTATGATGACTCCCAAGAGTTTAATTTATGTCAAAAGATCTAGAATGATCAAGAAATGGGGGCCAAGAGTAGGAACTCCATGTGTTATCTCATTATGTACATCATGGAAACATAATGAGGTATTTGAGTCAAGTAGCCTAGTCTTGAGTTGTAAGGAGCTAAGTTTTATTTTAATGACTTAGTGATGCTCCATTTGTGTCTATAGGCTACGAGAAACAAGTCCCACCTCCTTGCAAGAGTGTGATTGTGAAGGGGAAGGGAATTCTAGGAGAAAAGTATTGTGATTTATTACAAGGTAGCCTTCCAACCTTTTTCTCATGTATGTATGTGGATGTTTTCTTGCTTTGGATGCTTGTATGTGTGTTAAACTATGAAAACCATGTCTAGCTAGTAAGGATATATGTGGTGCCACTTATATGTCTTAAATTATTTTTATGTATGCATAAGACTTAAATAGACTTAGTGATGCCAAAAGTTCCTTGATAAGGGTGAGGATGAGCCAAAAGTCTCTTAGTATGGGTGAGACAAGTTAAAAGTCTCAAGAGGAATGAGACTTAGTAAAAAATTTCAAAGTAAATGGGTGAGGTAAAAAGTCCCGATAGAGGTGGGTGAGGCTAACTGAGGTCTTGAGCGTCTACTTTGATATATTTAAAACTATATGAAATTGAAATCATATTCTTGATATGCATATATAGCTCATAGACCATGCATGACATTCATTTGCATGAAACTATATCCATCATGTATGATTGAAAGTGTATAGGGCTATTGAGATTCTTTGAATCTCACTCCCTCCTTATTACCTAACATATCTAGGTGAATCAAAATAGCAAGGAATTTGGGAGCCACCACACTGGAAGACATAGAGGTTGGCAAAGAAGTTGTAAAATGCTAGTATTATAGCCATGTGGATATCAAGTGATGTAGTGCAATGATGTATATCATGTATAGCCCTTTAAACATATATGAATATATGAATATATGATGTATGTACAGAAATTGAAAGCATATGAATGAGAATAGATGTTTTTGACATTGAAATGCAAAGATATGCATGTAAGATATCTTGTATAAGGGCAAATGGGAGAGTGAATTTGTGATGCATGAGTATTTGGTCCTTTTGAGCATGTTTCGAAGGCTTTTTTCATGTTTTCCCACATGCTCAAGTGGCCATGATGTAATAGAAGATCATTTGGTACCCAAATGACACAAATGAAGGCTTAAAAGTGCAATTTTACAACCCTATATCACAAAGTGACCAAATGAATGATTTTAAGGCTAAGATTTTACATTCATATAGATCTCATATGAAGCTTTTTTTGGGTTTAAGAACCACAGTATTTGGAGGTCTATAGAATTTATTATGATTTTTTGAAGTTCAGTACGTTTTGCATATTGGTATGAGTTATTGTTCATTTGGTTAGAAATATTTTTATGTGATTTGAGGGCTAAATGAGATCCAGTGATCCTGAAAGTTTACATGGAGAATCTAAACATTTCCAATGTCCTGTAGCCACTAAAAGCACCTTATTTGGAAGTGTGTAGAGAGAGATATGCATTTTTGAAATTGGAATTTACTATTAATAGTGTAGCAGGACCTTAAGCATTGTTCCATTTCATTAGCTTAATGTCTTTTTTGGATCTAGAGCTATTGTTTCCTTAAAGTAAACATCGATAGTTTTCCAAATTGATATAGTTTACTTAATTTGAATTTTTCTGGAATTAATTGTGAAGTTTTGAAGTCTATATTAGTAAGCTGTATTAGAATTTCAAGATAGTCAGACCTGTATGGCTTTTTTGTTGTGAATCATAGTCCAAATGATGTTTTCATGGCCTAGAAGTATTTTTAGTATAAAGCTAACATGTAGGGCTTTCAAGAAAACTATGATTTGCTGGATTTTGATTTTTTTTTAGATTTAATTATAAATTTTCAAAATTTATCTCAAAAAATTAAACTTCAAGCCTGAAAATAAGTTTGTATTTTTTGATGTGTGAGGCTCCAAATCTGAATTGCATGAGATTTTTTATGATATTTATGACTTGTATAAATGGATTATGAATAGAGAATGATATTTGATTTCCCCATAGCATGAGATAATGCATTGTTTAATGCTTTTTTGCCATGAAGTGTCATGCTAAGGATGTGAAATCTAAAACAAATGCATGAGAAAGGCTAAAGTAAGATTAGAAGTATTATGGTGTTATAGAATTCACATGTTTCACTAGTCTCTTTCATCTCTTGCACACGATCACTTCCTTCGTCTATCTCACAGCCTCAATTTGTCATTTGACGCACAAGCCAATTCACATCAACGTACAAAAGTAAATATGTAGAAGTGAAAACAGTTCAATTTATTAAATTATTTTGATTTCATGTTTTAAAAAATTTATTCAGATATATTTTTTGTCTTTTACAAATTAATATATTTAGATGTATCGATGAGGATTATCATTTGGCAGGGGTTGATCACAATCTCAACATACTCCTTCAGAATCTTAAGATCTAACTCTTGAGTCCCAAGCTCCAATTTCTATTAAAAAATGATTTATTGAACCTAATGGCAATTCATTATTATGTGGTTTTTTTAATATTATTTCATTTTATTATAAATTGTAATTATTTATATAATTAACTGATGAATATTTAATTTATTTAAATTACACCGAATAATAATGAAGTTTGTGCACTATAATAACTATTTTTAAAAATAAATATGAAAAGCCATAGAATAATTGGAAAGATATTTTTCATGAATATAGAGAATTATGGTTTGCTAAATTTAATATAAATTTTGTTAATTATATTTTTTATATAATTATAATATCATTTTTTAATAATTATAAAATTTAAATTTTTTTAAAAATATTATGAATGGAGACTTAAGGACATTAATAAAATTTAGAGAAATTGGAAGAATAAAGTATTGATTGGCTGAAAAATTTAATTGGTAATGTACGCAAGACAGGAAAAAACCTAATAGGATTAGAGAACCTATTTAGGATGAATTATGTGTAAAGTGGAATAATTCAGAGTATCAATCACTTCGAGAACTGATGAGAAAGAATAGAGCCTTTTGAGTTTGGTTCATTGTTACATACTTGGAGGGGTTTTATTTTAATGTTTAAACATGCTAAAAGATTGGTAATTAATTTTATTTCTTTATATATTTATTCACTATTTTAAATATATATTTATTGTAACACCTTAATCTACTACCGCTATCTAGCCTCTCACTGGGCTCGGTTCCATATGATTTCCAAAGAACCAATACCAATCCGTGGTATTTTCATGCTATGAAACGGGGTTTCATACACTCATTATCTGCCCCGCGGGTCTTGTGAATCCATCATTCACATTCTCTACTCACACTCCACTTATACAACTCATACATAGCATAAAACAAGCCATAAGCCATGAGTATAGAGCCAAAAACCAGAAAAATGCATTTTCTCACTTGTGCCCAAAAGTCATATTTTGGCTCTAACTTTGGAAAATCATAACTAATTATAGAAATATGGGAATCTAGTAAACATTAGCTTTCTGGAAAGCTCTAAGTGTTAACTTTACACTAAAAAAAATTCCCAATCAAAATCTCTGAGTTTGGATCATGTTTGACATTGAAAATGGGAAGGAGGTCCGGCTATCACTGTTTCTGGTGCAGCTTACTGTCATGACTTTCGAAAATGCATAACTAAATCCACAAAAATTTAATTTGGGCACACTATACCAATTTGGAAAGCTACGGATGTCTACTAGAGGAAAAAAATAAGTTCAGATCATTTTTGTAGCCCTTACATCCCGAAAACTGATGGAATAGTAACAGGGGTCAGGTGGGCTCCCTGATACTGATATAGAACTTCAGAAGGTTTAATCTCTCTCTAAAGACCTCCGATTAGGGTCATTCTAGTTGGTACAAGTCACTTTAGTTTTCTAGTTTATGTGTATAAAATTTCATGACAGTTGGCCACCATTTGGTCTATGTATGACATGGTTTTCATTTCTGACCTATAGGAACAGTACATGACCAATTTATTAAATTTTTCCAAATTCAACAATTCACCAAATATTCTTTAAACCTCCGAATATTACCCACTTTAGCTTCTCAAGAAGCTTCCTACAAAATCTAGGGGTATGCGAAATTTCATGGCAAGAGGAGCTCATCCGGTCATACTTTGACGAAGCTCTCAAAAATACCGGTTTTGGCACCCAAAAGGTCTAAAACGGGTCCAAATAGCCTCTCACATGTTCTAGCCACTCATGGACAAGGTTAAAAGCATAACAATAGTATATATAACATGTCCATGTGGTCCAAATCAACATACATTCCAAATTCACTATGCTACGGCCAAAAATACACTACTTCATTCATTCAACAAAAGGGGCAAAACCCTCTTTTCCATTACTTTGGATATCAACATAGTTTATACATCATCATTTCATACATATACACTTGTTACAATAGTTACACCTAAAAAATAGTGGGCGCATATTCATTGTGGCACCACTTTACATCAAAATTACATCAAAATATCTAAAATAAGCTAATATCTAGCTAAGCATACTTCTAGGCTCCTTGATGTGTACTCGATTCTTTTGAGCTTATTTAGCATTTTAAGTTGGGAAGGAAAGCGCCCACTATTTTTGAGAATGTAAAGCTTATGCACTCAATCAAGTAAACAATCAAGACATATAATAAGTCAAAGCATGTAAATAAGCACTTAGCCATTCTCAAACAACCAACACACGTTGTACATACTATGGAAATCACAACAATGCCAAAAATGAGCTCCAGGGACTTTTGGTCTAGCCTTACCCGAGTTTAGGGACTTTTGGATGGCCTCACCTAGAAGTTTAAGGACTTTTGACTTGGCCTCACTCGATTATGAGACTTTTGGCCTTGTCTCACCCATCTCAAAGGGACAATCGGCTTCACCTGGCACCCATCTCAGAGGAAAGCTTCTTGAAAAGCTAAAGTGGGTAATTTTTGGAGGACTAGAGAACATTTGGCAAGAATCAATGCATCAAAGCAATAGCATATGGCATATTCCACACAATGAGCATATATATAAACATACAATGACTATTACACATCCAAGAATGTAACAAGAAATCACCCAAAAGAGGCTACCTTATAAGCCAAAGCCAACACAAGCCTTCCCTTTCAATTTCTCTTCTCCCTTCTTAATTTCACACTCACACCTTGATGGAGGTGCTTCACTTGAGCCTAGGCACAATCAAGAACAAGGAATTTCTCTCTTAGAATGTAATCTTTAGAGCAAACCTTCTAACATACCAGAACCTAGAGGTTTTTATGGATTTAAAATGCCAACAACTCTTCCTCTTTGAAGCTCCCATGGTAGTGGAAACAACATTTTCAAAGAAAACACAAAGATTCAAAGGTGTTTTCCACTTTCCCTTATCTGACCCATGCCCAAACACCATTTTCACAAACAAAATTAGTTGAGAATGATTTTTAGTGTAAAGTTAACACTTATAGCTTTCTAAGGAGAAAGAGAAAATTTACTTAGATTCTCATTTTGCTATAATTAGTTATGATTTTCCAAGTTCCACGCCAAAATAAGACTCTCCTTGGGTCGAAGTCAAGTGCAGAAATGAGTTTCTGGCATTTAATGAAGTCATTTTCTGGCTTATGGTTTATTTTATGCTATGTACTGACTTGCTACGGCGAAAATTAACTTCGCTATAGCGAGCTCGTGTTATCTGGCTTCGCTATGGCGAGGTGTAACCCCGATTCCTAGATAAATCAGTTCCCTTCGCTATGGCGAGATTTGACCTTGGCTATGGCGAACTCGCGAGTTCTAGACCTTACTTTCGCTATAGCGTACGCGCGTAGTAGCCCCTTGGTTTCTTATGACTGTACCCGCACTCGGAATAGCTAGAATCTCTTTTGCTATTGCGAGAAGGCACTCTCGCTACAGCGAGACCATTTCTCGCTATTGCGAAAAGACTTAGCAAGAATTCTGGACTTTGAAAATTTTTAACTTTCTACTTCCTTTCTTTTCCTTTTCTTTTCTTTTTCCCGGTTGTTAGATTTATGTATTAATATTAATATTTTATTTTTTAAGCATAAGAACTAGGAAGATCACTAATATATTTTGAGATTTTCTTAAAAACCCATCATAATAATAGAGTTTGGGTTAACAAAAAATCTCAAGCTGTTTGTATAACTATGGTTTTATTTTTAATTTATATTTGTAATTATAATTTTATTTATAGAATTTTGATTTATTCCATTATTTTCTTTTCAGGATCAATATACACATCTTAAAAATTTATATGGTAATAGAGAAAAGGATGTTTTAGAGTTAAATTTATGGCTATCAGGTACTGGAGGAAAAAAGAGGGTTTAATTTATGGTATTAGGAGTATGTCTGACAATATATTAGAAAATCCTATATCTTGATATATTGACACTTAATACTCAGCATATTCTCACTCATCTTATATAACATTGAACTTTTCCGTAAACGTGAGAAACGTAATATTCAATTTTTCTATAAACGTGCGAAACGCAGAGGATATAAAAGAAAGTCTCCTTAAATGAATAATTTAAGGTCAAATAAAATTAAGATAAAATTTTAAATAATAAAAAATGAGGATCCGAGGGACAAGATGCTCAGAAAGCAGAGTCAGAGTAGTTCAATAAAATTGCTAAAAGTATAATGATATTTTTGTAATTTCAAACACTTTTTAGAGAACTTAAAGGAGAAATTTTTAAATAAGAAAAATGAGTTTCTTGGGATTCTCAAAGGCCCTAAAACCTATAGGAATTTCTAGAATAGTTAAAACCTTTTCGATGAACGATTTTGGCTGTCGATTAGCCAAAACTTTGACTGAATGGTTCAATAAGGTTTGAAATCCAATTTGGATGAAACTAAAGGTATTTTATGAATTAGAGAATCCAAATTTTCATATGGAAAAAATGGTTCTAAAAAAAGATTTAAAACGAGTTCAAACGGTATAGTCAAAATATAGTGGCAAATTGGTAATTATGGAAAGAAGTCAAAATATCTTTTTCTATTTAAATATGATGCACCAGCCACTTTTTCTTCACTTCCAATGACCTTAACCAATGCTAAATGGGATGAAAATGGCGTGAAAAATGGAAGGAAGAGAGAGAAGAAAAAGAAAGCCATATGGGTATGAAACTATGCATAATTTTGTTACAAGCTAATTAGGAAGTTCCTTTTATTCTTTGAGCTCTTTCCATTAATGGCTTTGGTTTCTTGAAAGAATTATTTTGGTGGCTGACCTCTTGAGGAAGAGTGAGAGTTTAAAGCAACCAAATATAGGAAGAGAATCTCCATTTGGCAAGCTTTCAAATGAGGTATGTTATGCAATAGAAAAACTTGTTTTTCTTTGAATTCCAATGGCTTCCATATTAGGTCTAGATAGAGAAACTAGAGAAGGGAGGTGAATTTGGCTAAAACTTGATGGAATTAAGGGTTTAGAAGTAAAAGAAATAAGAATATGCAAGTGAAATCAATTAAAAGGCTTTAGGATTCAAGATATGGAAGTTAGGGATTTTGTTGCACCTTGGCTAAGATGAAGCTTCTTAGTGATAATTTATATTGTCTAAGAGTGTATATGGATTCTTAAGACACCTAGGAAGCCTCACAAATGCCAATTCCCTAAAGAAAATGAATGAAACTCCGTAGGTGCATAATATGGAAAGTGTCTCGGCCTAAGCAAGAAGATGCACCTAGGGAGTGTTTTAATTGGTTTCAAGGCTAGAATGAGACTATATATGATAGAAGAACATTAATGGAAGCCTTCAAAAAAATTTAGAGGCCATAGAATGTGAGATAGAGGCGTAGGTTCCATAATATGACATTAGGAAGCAACTTATAGTTATGCTCCTTAAAATGAATGTATGATGACTCCAAGGAGTCCAAATCGAGTCAAAAGACCTAGAATGAATGGGAAATAGGAGCCAAGATTATGAGTTTTAAAAGTTGCTTCATTGTGTCTTATATGGAAGCATAATGGAACCATATGAGAAAGTAACATAGTATAGTACTTGAGAGAAGTCAAGGCTTATTTCCATGACCTAAATATGTCTCATTTGGTGTGTTTAAGCCAAGGAAACTACAGGTCACCCAATAGCAAGTCTTGGCCGAGAAGGAGGAGGAAGATTTCAATGGAAAAGTGTGTGGCATTGCTTCCAAAGTAACTCTCTAACTTTTCTTTCATGCATTGTTAGGTGTTTTCTTGTCTTTGAGTACTTGTATGTATTTTTATGCCATGAGAAATGTCTTTAGCTATTTCTTACATGCTAGGTACCATGATGTTCTTAAATATGTTTTATGAATGTGTTGAATGAGTTTGGTGAAACTAAAAGTCCCTTAGCAAGGGTGAGAAATTAAGTGAGATAAAGCTAAAAGTCTTTAAAAAAATGAGATTAAGTTAAAAGTTCCTTGAAAGTGGGTGAGACAAATCCAAAAACCCCAAGGAAACTGGGTGGGGCTAAAATAAAATTCTTGAAAGTCTATGTATGATATGTATAATTTTTTTGAACATAGAAAATGAGTTATGTATGTTCATTTATAGCCTTGAAAGCATGCATGCATTCTTTGACAATGTATGGCATCCATTATGTATGTTTAAAAGGGTAAGGAGTTATTGAGATTCTTTGAATCTCACTCTTCTCCTTCCATATGTCTAGTGATATCTAGGTGAGCCAAGAAGTTCAAAAAAAAAGAGGCCAAATGCCTTGGAGTATGACACTTTGACAAGGTAGTAGAAAAATAGGCAATTTTGAAGCAAATTGATGTCAAGAATTATGTATGTATGATGTATGTGTGATGTAAGCCATTGAGCACAAGCAAATGTATGTAAATATAATGTATAAATGGAATTTGGAACCATATGAATGTGTGTGTAAGTTTTTGCCACTTGTGTGTCATGATGTTGATGTGTATAGGTGTAGTGGCATAGTAAATTTAAGCTCCATGATATTTGAGACTATTTGAGATACTTCCCTAGGCTATGTTTGTGCTATGGGACATGCTCAAGTGGCTATGGTGCACTAAGAAGACCATTTCATGCCTCTTTGACCCAATCATGGTGTTAAAAGTAACCAAAATTTGAGCTAAACCACAAACTGACCAAATGAGCTAGTATTGGCATGAAATTTAGTACACTTATAGAGCTTACCTAGATCTTTCCACAAAGCTAAAGAACATCCAATTTAAATTTCTAGAGAATTAATTATGAATTTTCAAAATTAGCTAAAAAATGTAAAAGTAGCAATGTCATTGTTCATATGGTCAGTTCCTTTTCCCATGTCATTTATAGGCCAAATAGTATCCAATGGCTATGAAATTTTATAGGCATAAACTAAAAATGCTAATATTTCTGTGGCACTTAATAACACTCCATTTGGAGCTCTGTAAAGAAAGAACCAAAATTTTGAAATTTTATGATAGTACTAAGGATGCAGCAAGACCTCTAGTATTATTCCATCAATTTTTGTGGCCTTAATACTTTTGTTTTGATCTGGACTTATTTTTAATCTCTAGTAAACATTCATAGATTTCTAAAATGATATGATTTGCTGGGTTTTGAGTTTTCTAAAATTAGTTATAAAGTTTTGAATTTTATATTAGTAATCTATGATAACAAATCTGGGCAGCTAGACCTTTGTTGCTTTTCTGTTGTCAATCATGGTCCAGTTAATATTTTCATGGCCTAAAATGATTTTTAACATATATTTGAAATTAAGGGATTTCTAAAAAGATATCATTTATTTGATTTTAATTTTTTTAAAATTAGTTATGATTTTTCAAAATTTATACCAAACAGCTATATCAGTAAATCTGAGGCCAAACTATTTCTTTTATGTTAGAGGTTCTAAACTCAGGAAGTATGAGTTGTTTAGTGATGGTTCTAACCTATATGAATGTATTTTGAGTAAAGGATGATATCGATGAGTTCATATGGCTCACAAGATGTGAAACAAAAATTTTAAACCTTACATAACCCAAGAAAATACATTATTTTTATTGATTTTTCTTGAGAAAGTTGTAAAGCCAAGGAAGCATAATTAGATAAATGAAAAAGGAAAATTAGAATAATATGGTATTACATCTTATATCCAAGAAATTATGAGAAATGAATTTATAACTTTGTCTCAACAAACGCATAATATCCAGCTTGAAGATGATAGTTTTAATGAGAATTGTAATACCTTAAACCCCTAAGATATCTTTCCCATAAACAAGCTTCACACATGTGATATTCATAGGAAAAGCAATAAAATAATGTAATATTTTTAAGTTGCATAGTACTTTAAAAATTTGAATTTCACTTTGTGGATCTCGTGGACTCTTTAACATCATCTTCTATTGATATTTCATCTAAACAAGTCATAACTATTGCAAAACATTCCATACATTTTGGTTTAGGAGCCATACATAAGAAAAATGGAGTTTTGCATCGGGTCTAGATTTCAAGTTTCTGTCACCAACTTTGAAAATTCATAATTAATTATAAAAAAATTAGAATCAGGAAAATGAGAACTTTCTAGAAAGATTTGGATGTCAACTATAGGTTAAAAATCATTCCAAGCCATAAAAACCTAGTTGGACCATGATTGACTATAGAAAAACACTAAAAGTCTAGCTACTTAGATTTGCTGTCATAAGTTACTGATATGAATTTCAAAAGTTTATAACTAATTCTAGAACAATAAAAGCCCAATAAACCATACCATTTTAGAAAGTTATGGATGTTAAATTTATGGAAAAAATAAGTTCAGACCACATTAACTCATTTAGGAATTGAATTATAATGAAACAGTACACAAGGTTAGCTGGCGTTATTGGTTTTAATGCAAATTTTCAAAAATTCATTTCTCTCTTTATAGACCTTTGAATAAGGTGCTTCTAGTTGCTACAAATCACTGTGAATATTTAGTTTCTCCATGTGAAATTTTAGAACTAGTGGACTTTGTTTGAACTTCGAATGACATCAAAAATGAAATCTACTCAAGTGAACAGTACCAAGACTAAAACCAACTTCTGATATGAACTTTCAAAAATCATAAGAAATTCTATAGACCTCCAAATAACACAATTTTTGAACTAAAACAAAGATCTATATGAGATCTATGTGTGTTCAAAATCTTAGCCTTAAAATCGCTCATTTGATTAGGTTAGGGTTTAGCTCACAAAATAGGTCATTTTTTGTCCTAAAATAGTTCATTTATGTGCCAAATCGTCTTCCCCTTTAACCAAGACCACTTGAGCACATGGAAAAACATAAAAATAGTCCTTTAAACATATCCAAAAGGTCTAAAAATCTATACATCACAAAATCACTATCCCACTTGTTCACAGACATAAGAATGCCTAATCTCATCAAGGCACCACCATGACAAAAACAACTATCCTTGTTCATATGCTTGCAAATTCTATACATACATTACATATCGATATATTTACATATATTCAAGTGTCTATACATCATATACATAATGAGATTACATCATTTGACAACAAATGGTTACAATACAAGCATTTAGTAATTCCTTTGCCAATCTTCTTGCCTTCAAGTGTGGAGGCTTCCATTTCTTTACTCACTTGGCCCACCTAGATATAGATATTTTTAGGCAATGGGAAGGGAATAATAAGATTTTAGAAATCTCAATAGCTCTTAACACTTTCAATCATACATAAAAGCTATGATTTCAAGTCCAAGAATGCATGCATGAACCTTTAGCTACTAGTGATCATATATACAACCATTTTCATGTTCAAGAAACTCATACATATCACATATTGGCTTTCAAAAGCATTGGTTAAGCCTCATCCCCTCTTCTTAGGACTTTTGGACTTGCCTTACCTATTTTTAAAGAACTTTTGACTAAGTTTCACTCTTCTTAAGACTTTTGCCTTTGTCTAACCCTATCCTAGGGGTTTTTGGCTTCACCAAACTCATTTAAACCAACCAACATTCATAAAACACATATTATGCATATAATGGTACCATGGCATGTAGAAAATCACTAGAAATGTTTTTTATGATAAATCATACATACACACATTCAAAGACAAGAAAACAAGAGAGAAAGGGTAAAGAGCTACCTTGAATGCAAATACACACACTTTTGCTTGATTTCTCTTCCCTTCCTTTGACTACACCCTTGCCATTAGGTAGAGTAGGATTCCTTTAACCTAGACACATCAAATAGGACCTAATTATATTATTGAAACAAACTCTAGCACCACACACACTTTAAAAAAGCTTGGTTTCTTATTTGGCTTAATTATGGTTTCATAAAGCACCTAATGAAACAACCTTAAGAATTTATGATCTTAGCTTCATTCTTTCCTTTAATCATGACTCTTGACTCCATTTAGACTCCTTGGAGTCATCACATAATCATTTTGAGGAATCTAGCTATATATTACTTTTTTAAGTCACTTTATAGAACCTACATCTCCATCTCATATCCCAGGCTTTCTAATTTTTTCTCAAGGCTTTCTTTCATATTCTCTAATCATATATGATGTAAATATAGGCTTAGAAAAATTTACAACATTCCTTAGGTGCATGAATCCCTCTAGGTCGAGACATTGCATCCATTAGCACCCAAGGCCTTTGTTTTGTTTTTTTAATGGGAGATGTATGTGAGAGGCTTCCTTGATGTCTTAAGAACTCATACAAACTCTTAGGCAATTGAAAATACCACTAGAAAGTTTCACATAAACCATGGTGCAACAAAATCCCTAGAAATTGTATCTTGAATTTCAATGATTTTTTCTTGGATTTCTTTGCACCATCTTGTTTCTCACACTCTAAATCCTAAGTTTCACACTTGGTTTGGTTCAAAAACAACTCCTCTTTGGTTGTCCATTAAGTGGCCAAAACATACGCACATAGAAGCAAGAGAGAAGAAGCATGAAAAGCAATGGATTTACCTTAGTTTCTAGCTTTTCTCAAGAGCTTCTTTCTTTGCCTTAGCCTTCTCTTTCAAAGACTAACTTTCTCCCTCTGAATCAAGGCTAAAATATACCTATATCACAAACCAAAACTATGGAAAGAAAGGTAGGAAGGAGGGGAAGAGAGTTGCTAAAGAGAGAATTAGGGAAAGTCTTAAATTTCATACCTTTTCTCCTTGTTTTTCCTTCCTCTTCTCCTCCTCCTTTGGTGTGCCTCACTCCCTAGACTCTTCCTCTAGTTTCGGTAGAAGGGAAAGTTGGTTCGATGGGAAAGGATGTGGGACGCCTCTTATGTGGAGGAAATAAGAAGAATTTGTTCTAAAAAATACTATTTACGTCCCTTTTTTGACTAATTTATTTGAGGTACATTTTAACTCTTTTTTGGGAACCATATTTTTCATCATGAATTTTAGGTCTTTTATAAAATAGTTTTGGAATCACTCAATTTGGATTAAAAACCTTCTCGAACGAAGAGATCAAAGTTCGGGTCAACTAACATTCAAAATTATACACTGGAGGGATTTTTAATGTTCCGGGGCTTCCCATGGTTCTCAGGGTCTCTGAGAACTCTAAAAAGCTTAAAATTTTCATTTAAAAAGTTCTTCTATGAGTTTTTCAAAAATTATTTGTATTTACAAAAATGCCATTATGTTTTCGACAATTTTATTGAACAATCTCGGCTTGGGTTTTTGGGCATCTTAGACCTTGAATCCTCAATTTCTATTATTTAAAATTTTATTCTAATTTTATTCGGCCTCAAATCTTT
This sequence comes from Erythrophleum fordii, assembly GCA_032878935.1. Lineage (NCBI taxonomy): Eukaryota > Viridiplantae > Streptophyta > Magnoliopsida > Fabales > Fabaceae > Erythrophleum > Erythrophleum fordii. The sequence continues at coordinate 8,906,841 of JAVQMF010000029.1, forward strand.
CATTTTAGGGGATATGCTTTTCAAACTAACTCATTTCAATGTTTTACGAACTACTTCATGTTACAAGAACAAAGATGATTGTTAAATTTCATAAATTTTATGTAATATTTTTATTTCATAAAATTATATAATATTATATATTTGGTTAGTAAATTTTAGTATACATTAACTTATAATATATATGTAAATATTAGCTTATAATATATAATGTGTTACACATACCAAAATTTAATAACATATATATTAACTTAATATAATATAATATAATATAACATAACATAACATATATATTAACTTAATGTAATATAATATAATATAATACAATACAATATATATTAAGTCATAATATATTAGATAGCAAAGAAAATGGATGTCAATAGGTATGAAAATAATAAAAATTATGACGATTTTGCACGAGAATCAAACTTGACTATTTTGCCAATTTTTTTAATTTCTCTCTATAAATTTCAAATTTCCCATCTCATGTTATATTCTTCTCCTTTTCATACCAATTGCTTCATCATTTTTTTTCTTTCTCTCTACATAAATTTCAACTACTTTCGTTTGAAAATGCTTCTCTGGTTTTGTTTGTCATCCATTTTTTAGCTCTCTAGGTGGTACATTTTTGTTGCTATAGTTTTTTATCTTCTCTTTTATTTATTAGATTTATTTCCATTATTATTGGTTTGTTCTGATCCTTTTCTTTTTTTTTCATCTGTTTGTATTTGTTATATTTTGAGTTATTGTCGTTTTGTTTTGTAGGTAATTATTTGAACTTTTTTTATGTATGAATTTTCACGTTAAATTTTTGTGTTTGGTTTTATTCTTATTTTTTTTAATTTCATTTTCTTCATTTGATTTGATTTTTGTTTTCTATTTAGAACTTGTTTTCATTTATCAAACAATCCAAAATTGATAAAATTTGATGGAGAATAGCACATATAAGCCTGTGAATTTTAAAGGAGAAGTAAAACCTAGAAAAAGGAAAGGAGAAGAATTAAAACCCAGAAAAGCAAACAAAAAGAAATATGATGGAGAAGCCCTAAAACCTAGAAAAATGTAGAAAAGAAATGTAGGGAAGAGTTAATATTGATGGAGAATAATTGAAACCCAAACGTAGAGGAGAAACACAAGAAAAAAATACTAAAACTTTTAAAAAATAAAAAAAAAATTATATATACCTTGACTTATTATTAATTCTCAACGATCTATTTTTAAAAAATTTATATAAAATAAATTATTATTTATTATTATTATAATATATAAAATAAAATTTTTAACAAGATAAATAAAATAAAATATTATTTATTAATAAACTATATTTTTTTATAAATTAAGTTTAAACATATTTTTTATTTATTAATCTTAAAAAAATTTTATGAAATTATTTTTTAAGATAAAAAATATTTTTCATTAATAAACTATATTTTTTATGAATTAAGTTTAAACATATTTTTTATTTCTTAATCTTAAAAACTTTTTATAAAATTATTTTTAAACTAAAAAATATTTTTTGACAAAGTAGCATTTAGACATGTGTCTGACTACTATTCTGTTGGATTATGTTCCAATAGCCTTGGGGTCAAACATGTGTTCAACCATAATGTTGTTGAATGATCGAAAAATAATCTAACAACTATGTGGTTAAACATCGGTCCAACCACCAAGCTGTTAGAACTCATATTTTTATTATTTATAACTAATTATTAATAATTAATTAATTAAATAATTAATCAATAAATAATTAACTAACTTAATTAAATAATTATTAATAATTATTATAAACATTTTTTATTTTTAATCACTATTTTATTATATATTTATATTAAATAATTTTTATAAAAAAATTTATATTTATTAATTTGACATTGATGTGATAGGATGCAAACTTTCGTAGGAGAGAGAAAAAATGAATTGCAACAAACCAACCTGTTGCAAAAAAATTTGCCATAACTAAAATAATAACAGCTTATGCAACAATATTTTTTTTGTTAGAAATAATGATTTTTTGACTATTTGCTACTGAAATTTATTGTCAGAAATTGAAAAGTTTCTAGTAGTGCTTGTTACTTTACAAATTTTGTGACTTGGCATTGGTGTAAACAATTGGGATCTAATGTTGCAAGTTCCCTAAAATCTAGTAGTAACTTTTTGAAAATTTTCTTGTAATGTGGGTAAGCTTAGGTTGCAACTTGGCAAAGTCTTGTAATTTGAAAGTTACAACCTAGGCTTCCTAAAGTCACAAGAGATGTTTAGGAAACTTACAACCTTACAATTAGTTACCACTAAAGTTTCATATCTTAAATATTACTTATTATTACTTGGTCCATTTTTAAATTGGAAGGAAATTTGCAACCTTACAAATTTTGTGACTTGGCATTGGTGTGAACAAAAGTTGGAACGTAAGGTTGTAAGTTCTTTAAAACCTAGTAGTAGCTTTTCTAAGAGTTTCTTGTAACTTGGGTTAGCTCAAGTTGTAACTTAAGGAAGTCTCATGTATTTCAAGGGTTATAACTTAGGTTTTCCAAAGTTTTAAGAGACTTTTAGGAAAATTACTTCTAAGTTTTAGAAAACTTATAACTTACAATTAATTGCCACTAAAATTTCATATTTTAAATATTAGTTACAACTACTTGGTCCATTTTTAAATTGGAAGGAAACTTGTAACCTTACAAATTTTGTGACTTGGCATTGGCGTGAATAAAAGTTGGAACATGTAACTTTTCTATAACTTAGTAATAATTTTTCTAAAAGTCTCTTTAACTTGGGTAAGCTTAGGCTAAAGCTTACAACTTGAACTTACCCAAGTTACAAGAGACTTTTAAGAAAGTTACTCTAGTAATTTCCTTTTCAATTTCTCTTCTTTACAAAACCTTAATTTCTTTAACATTTCTCATAACAATGTCATAGCATTGGTTCACTTAAATAGGTACAAGAAATTTTGCAAATCAACTTTCATTGATCCATCTCCACCTTATTCTATAGGAGGCCCCAATGTTTCATGACAAACATAAATCTTTAGTTATGGCATTGCTTCAACATTTATTCTGGTTCTATTAAGTATTTGGGTATTTCACATTTGCAGAAAGAATGGCAAAGAAGAACAAATGGGCAATCTCAAAACTGGTCCCATTAGGCATAAAGGTAGAGAAATCTTGGCTGTTTACATTTGAGACTAAGTCAAGCAACTTGTAGGTGGCAGGCTTATTATCTTGATGTTGCTAATGTAGGGAGAGATGTGGTAAAGTAGTGCATCTTTGTTAAGGTTTTAGATGAAAAATTACCTTAAGGGCATTTTTGTCCATTTTATGGCAAAAAGAGGTCCCTTGGGCCTTTGAAATAATTTCAATTTTTAAGGTTCTTTATTGCAAAATTTGAAAAGTCTAGGTCTTTCAACGTAAATTTTTTATGCCAAAAAATAGAAAGCAATGGAATAGATATAAAATGGTTTTCAAGATTCACTTTAACCATTTCTCTTAAGAAGCTAGGGTTGGAAAGACACAAGTCTGAAAGAGAAATATTAATTTGATTCTATCATTTGCCATTAAAAGGTTGTATTGGAGAATCTTTAGTAAGATGTGATTCTTGAAAAGAAACATATTTGTGCATTAAAGAAAGCTTTTGCCCAATCATCATTTGATGAAAGTTGAACTATTTAAAGAAGCCATTTGAAGATGAAAGACAAACAAAGAGAAAAAAATGCTAAATGCATATTATCTAAAGTTTTATTAGTTGTGCTTTAACAAGTTATTGTTTTGTGTTAGTTTGCCTTGTATTAAAGAGAACTCTTGGAGAGTTTGAGTGCTTAACTTATCTTCTTCTTCTTCTTCTATACTAAGTTTCTAAGTGTTTTATGCAAAATACCTAGTGAGAGAAAGGGCATAAAAACCAGAAGGTTGAACTTGTGACATTGCCTTGAATTTTGAGTTTCTAGGAACCTTAAAAATACTTAATAAAGTGGGAAAACCTAGTGGAGTGAAGAAAAGCTATAGAAGTTGTATGCTGACACTTGAAAGGTTATCTTAGGATAAGTGATAAAAGAAAGTTGTGCTTGTGCCATAGAGTTGCTTTGTATCCTTTGTATTGCTCATATGAAATAAAAATCCATTATTGTGTGTTTGAGGCTAAACATAAAATATTTTGGTCTAAATTAAGATAAATTAGTTGTATGCTTTCTCTTTTCTCTAATCTCTTTATATCTTTATTTAAAGCATCTTTTAAATTAGAATTTTTTAAAGAAGAAAAAATTTTAAATTCCAATTCAACTCCCTTTGTAGATTACTAACCTAAGAGAGATTGATATGACCCCTTACTTTGCATATAAGAAATTAAACATAATTAAGTGCATCAAGTTTGTGTATAACCCTGACTTCCTTTTATAAAATTGAGATTACTCGTATATATTTGGAAGAGTGGAATTGTCTAACAATTAAAATGGACAGGACCAGTTTTTAGGTTTATTTGGCTGCAAAACTAATAGATGTACAAATAAATTAGACATGGTATTTATATATGATTATTACATACAAAATCTTATACAAGTTTTCATTACTTCTAATCAATATTTTTCTACCTCATAATTTAACTAAAATTCTATTCAGAGCCCAATTCATATGTGTCAAAACATTGTAAGCATGATTTTTCTCCATAAATCACAATATTAGAGAATAAAATTATGCTAAAATGAGGGAATCAAAGTTGAATATATCTTCATTCTTCAACATCACATCATCATATGACTAAAGTTTCCTTCATAGTATCACACCATAAAGATAACCCAAACAATAATTGAATGGTCTTTTTATTAAAAGACAATTAAAAAAGCCCATTCTACAAAATGATTTAGATTCAGACCAAGTCCAAAAATATTATTGATTTAAAGCTATACCTTAACTACAGCAACATAAGATTTGACAGCAGACCCAATCCACAGCCTCCCATTATGTTTTTCCACTTCGCTGACAGAGTCAAGCTCTTGACCTCCTCTTCCATCCAAAACCTCCAAAGTCTTTCCCTTCGTATCAAATTTCACTCCCACAGGGTCTTCTAATTTCTTCCACGCTATCTGAGCTTGGTTCTGCAAACTTGCATTATCTGCATTTTGGAGTGCTGTCCTATTGCTGTTTAGTGCCACCCAAAAATCTCCCTTTTCGTCTCTCTTGATGTTATCTGGGGGCCTTTCAAGTTGTGCATAAAGTTCTGAAGTGTAGGTCTTGGAGCCTTTGAGCCAAAATTTGTGAATCTTTCCTGAACTGGTTTCTGCTAGTAGAAGGAATGAGCCATCCTTGTTTAGAGCCACACCATTTGCGAATGCCAGGCCTTGGAGCAAGATTTGTACTTTCTTGCTACTTGGGTCATATTTTAGCAATCTCCCTGTTTTGTCTCCTTTTAGGAATATCATTTGCCATTCCCTTTATCAAAGAAATTATAAAGGTTATTTATATATTTTACTATTTATATTTGCTTCCTTGTGTCACCATTTCAAGGCATGAAGAGCAAGAGGAATACCTTCTTTGGTAGACGGTGCTGCTATCTGAGAAATAGACCAAACCAGTTTGGTCATCAACATCTAAGCCATTTAGGAATTGGAAGGGGGCATCATCATCAGCAGAAATGGCTAGTTGTTTTGCCACACCACCACCAGGTCCAACCTTTAGGAGCCCAAAGTAGGCATCTGCTATGTAAAGATCACATGTTTTGCTGTCAAATTTGAGCCCCAGTGGCCTCCCACATGCAGGCTCCTTGTTTGGATCTGTTGACCCGTCACATAATTTCCTGTCCCTATAATCAAACATTTGGAAATACGTATTCAGTAAAACCAGGAATTTATATATACTGTGAGTTTCACAAATTGATCAAACAGTGGCAAATTTAGTTCCTTTAATAGTAAAACATTTACAGAAGGAAGGTAGAAAGAGCTAAGATTTCAGACCAAGTTCATAGGGACATCTACTTTAGAATTCCAACTGAGAAACACATACTTTCACAGAGATGAGCCAAACCCAATAAAGTTTTCTACGTACAAGATGTATATCTATGATCAATGTTCATAGTGACTTTAACTCAAAAGTTTAAACTATATAAATAATTTTATTATAATTTCTATACATTGTTCACCTGAAAGTCCAGGGCTTTTTGAGATTGAAGTACAAACAAAGCACACGACTATCATACTTATGCTAAAACTAAAATTTTATTCAAGACAAAGAAGGGTAACAAGGATCAAATTTTGAACTATATGTTCACAAACTTTCATACTATATCAAAGCCTATTTCAACTAAAAAACTTATTCTGTAAAGTGAGAGAAAATTATTATAATCGTCAACAATATGAAGACAAAGTATATGCAGCTAGCCTCATATAAGCATAGTCATTAGGCTGTTAAAATCGCATATGGAGATTTGAATCTAAAATTCTCTTGTAAACTACCTCAAAATTGTTGCTTCTAGACCACATATAATAATAACCTGAAACCTACCAATTTCGGAAATCCTTGTTAAATGCACGATAGATGAACATGCCAAAGAGGGCTAATTCTTATGTATATATATATATATATATATATATATCTCATTGAAATCTTGCCTGTGTGGGGAGGTGACAGCAAACTCAACCCATCCATTGTGAGTTCCTCTCCATTTGAGAATTCGACCGTCCGATACACCGGCATATGGCCCCTCGCCATTGCAGTCAAAGGCTAAGCTTTCAGGGCCTGAAACCTTGGGGAGTCTCAGCTCATGGTAATTTTTCAAACCATCCTTGGATGCCACTTCGCGAGAAGAAAAAGTGAAGGGAGCAAATAAGAGTAACAGAGAGATGAAGAAAAGAGGGGAAGAAGATGGCTTCATGGATATAGTAATGGAGAGATGATCCATATATGGAGCATATTATTCATTCACAAACTGTGCTATATAATAAAGGATTGAAACTGAGGTTGTATTAAAGGAATTAATTACTCTCTGTGTTTGGTAACTGATTTGTGAAAGATTAAACAAAATACCAAATTTTCAAGTCAAATGATCACGTTCTGCTTGCAGATTTCAAGAGATGAGATAATATTATGCAGGCCCGAGTTCTTAGGCCATTTATTTTTATTTTTGGCCAATTGGTGATTTCCCTTATTTAAAAAAAAAAAAAAGGTAGCATGTGCATCATACTATGTAAAACAACGTCACTTTATGTAGTATTTTCCAACAAAATCGTCATCTACCTACTATTCTTTATTGCCAACCTATCGTCTAGTACCCCGATGTCTTTACTTTATTTGTGGCCTTCTTATGAAGTTGGCTATTCCACCTAACAAAGTCAACTGATTTCGTTTTTATTTTCTAAGTATACTTTAATGTATTGGTTAACAAAGTGATTTTAGTCTCTTAATTTTACTTTTTGTTTTAAAATGATTTAAATTTTCAATTCTTCACGTAAAAAGTCTGTTTAAGGAAAATACATTAAATATATTAACACTGTTAATTTTAATGTTGATGTGACAGTTATATATATTTTTAATATAATTTAAGTAATAATAAATGATTAAAAAGTAAAAAAAATTATTTTTAAAAATCTATTATCACATGTTTTAAGATTATTATTATTAAATTTAACAACAAATAGTTGAACGTAGTGATAAAAACTTTTAAAATTAAATTTTTTTATTTCTTGATCCTTAAATATAATTTTTTTTATAATTTACGCTATGAGTTAATACTCAATTAGAATTTAACTCAAAAATTAAAAAAATAAAATAAAATAAGATCACATCACAGGCTTCTCCCATCCAACTTTCTGGAACTATTGTATCTTCTAAAAGTTACAAATACAGCCACTCATACTCCAATTTATTTTTCCCCATTATATCGTTATTAATAGAAAACCTTTTATTTTTTATTTTATTTTTTGTTATATATAACAAGCTTGATAGATACCAGCTGCAACAATACTAAATCACCAACGTAGCTTTTGGATCTATATCTTCTCTGTTTACGTCGTTGTAAGAGGGTGTTGGGTTTTTGAAGGAGTGATTGAAATGGCAAAAAAGGACGAAAAATCTATGAGTATTTCTTGGATCATAACAGAGAGGATGTTAACAAAAGTGGACAAGACATTCGAGCTACCAAGTTCTTGAGTGAAGCAACAATGAGGGTGGTAGCGACGATGAGGGAAATCGTAAAGCATCACCCGAGACTTTCTCTTCTCAACTCGGAACATATGCTACTGAATTGTGGTGAGAAGAGATCGGTGTTTGAGATTGCTAATGTTCCCAGGTTTGTAGAGATGAAAAGAATCACATAATGCTGCGTTTTGTGAAAGGGAAGGACGGGAGGATAAAGATATTGTGTTCTAGATCTAACCTTTTTTATTTAAAATTTTTGGGTTAACTACTAGTTAGGTTGTCGACTCATCACTAAAATTATAAGAAAAAAAAATATGGTTACCAATATTAAAATTGATGGTGTTAATGTATTTGACGAATTTTAGTTAAAATAATTTTTTACAAGTTGATTTAGAAACTAAAGGAGCCATTTTCAAATACTTCAAACTTGATGGACTATTTTGAAATGATAATAAAATCAAAGAAAAAAAAAAGCTAAAAGTCCAAAAGTTGCCATTGAAAATTTTAAACGGCAACATTTGGTCAATGTTAAGTTGTAATAGAACTTCCAATACTAAATTTTTTTAACTTGAACCTTTGGTGGCGACGAACAAAAAATACTTTTAATAATAATATTTTTTAGATGTTGTCACTATTTTAACCTTACATATTTATTAAATTTTAGAGAGAGAGAGAGAGAACAAACATTGTCCAAGAGCTTGTTTAACTCAAGTGGCATTTCTCTCTCTCTCTCTCTCTCTCTTTACGCATGCGCACACGCATGTGTATTCATCTACCTGTAGTTTCACTCTCTTCTCAGGATAAAGTACATTTTCAAGAATTCTTTTAACTTGTTAAAATGTTGATTGTTGGTTTGGTTGTTGAGAGAGCTGAGTGAATATTTGTAATTGGAATTTTTGTTTATCCTTTGTTTTTTCTTTTTTTTTTCCTCTTAGCTAGGTAAAAGGAACCATTAGAGTTTTGTTCTTAGGGAAAGCGTGTGAATATGTATAAGTAGGATGTTAGCAATAATTTATTATTTTAATTGATAGTTTGTGAAACTTAGAGATAAAAATTTTTTTGTCTTTAATATATAGCAATTTTATTTTAAATTCATCTTAACAATATGATTATTTATGGCAAAACTTAAGCCTAAAACTTGAGACAAAATAATTCAACTCAAATAATGCATTTAAATTTAAAATATAGTATATTATTTTTTAAAAAATTTGAGTAAATTATAAAGCTCCCTTGAGTTTTGCTGAAATTACACTGGCATAATCACTTCTATTTTCAAAATATACACAAATTTTTCTTAAAACAAAAAATTACTTTACACTTTAGCCTAGTTTAAAATTTTTTAACCAAAATGTCCTTCATTTCAAATTTTTTAGCTTTAAAAATTATGTATTTAGGTTAATTGAGGGTATTTTAGTAAAAAAAATTTAAAATTAAACCAAAGCATATGATAATGCTTTGTTTTAAGGAAAGTCTATGTATATTTTGAAAATAAAAAGGAAATTCATATAATTTTAGCAAAATTCAAGAAAGGGTTGTATAATTTACTCAAAACATTATAAACTAATGGGTTGGGATCTTTTGAAGTAGATTTTAGTTGAAGTGAGGAGAGAGAAATAGAGGGAGAGGTCGGCCCCACCTCTGGCATGTGGGTCCCACACATGGTGGGGCCCACCTCTCCTTTTCTTTCTTTCTCCTCACTTCAGCTGAAGTCACTTCAGAGGATCCCTTCCCATAAACTAACTTATCACAAAAAAAATCTTAATATGTGTGTTTAAATTTTTAGATTTCCATTATCTTTTAAACATTTCCAGTCATCTCTACTTTGAACTTTTTGATATGTAGATCATAATATACTTGCTTGATCCTCTTTTATCATTTGGAAAGAAGTCATTAGGAGATAATTGCTTATTTCTCCTCACTTTCTATATCATTTTCTACTTGATTTTACTATGTAAATTGATTTATTGTTTTGAGTTGTTTGGCATGTTGCATTAGAGCTACGATTTTGACACTTTATTATTTTTGTTCACTTTTGAACATTTAACGATGCTTTGTTTTTAATTGTATTTATTTTTCTTTAACCGGATGAATATTAGGAATTTTGGAATGGCTTACAGGGTTGGCAACTTTAATACCTTAACTTTTTAGCCTTTTCATCATTTTGGGAGATTTAGTTTACAATAATTACATGAAAAATTTAGTTTATAATAATTACATGGAAAAGTCACATTTAATATAAGGAAAAATTGCATAATAAAGGGTCCAATTAATTCCATCTATGTTTCATAGGCCACATGAGCTCATCAATATCATTTATTATCCATATCATATCCATACAAATCAAAAATATCACAAAACATTTCAAGATTCTCAGATTTGGAACCACACTTGGAGGAAAACTAGAATTGCTCTCGAGTTCACTAATATAATTTTCTTATATAAATTTTAAAAATTCATAACTAATTTTAAAAAAATTAAATAAGTAAACTATACTATTCTAGAAAGTTGTAGATGTCTACTAATGACTAAAAATAATTCTACATCACAAAAATATCAATTAGACCCTGAAAAATAATAGAATAGTGCCAAAGATCTGTTTGTGATACTGGTACTATCCTCCAACTTTATAAATTCAGTTCTCCCTCTACATAGCTCCAAATGAGGTGATCTTAGTGGCTATAGAAAACTTTTGATGTCTAGTTTATATCTATAAAATTTTATGAGCATTGTACTTCATTTCTCCCACTAGTGACACAAAAACATAAACTAACCATATGAACAATATCATTACTAATTTTGCATAATTTGGCTAACTTTAAAAAATTATAATAAATTTTTTAGAGTTCCAAATTGGGTGCTCTTTTATTCTGTAAAAAGATCTAGATGAGGCCTACTTGCTAGCCAAATTTCATGCAAAAAATTATTCATTTGGTTAGACTTTGGTTCAACTTAAAAAATGGTCAAAATGAAAGTCCATAATGGTTAATAATGCTACCAAATAACCTTCTTAACAATCCATAGCTACTTGGGCACATTCCAAATCACCATTATAGCCTAAGAAAACATGCCAAATGGTTCAAAATATCATGGAGTTCAATCTCACCTTACATGTACATACTAGCACATGGTTGGCAAAAACTCACATATTCATTCATATGGTTTCAAATTCCATTCATACATCATATTTACATACATTTGCTTGTATTCAATGGCTTACATCACATGTACATCATATATATATATAATTCTTGACATTAAAATACTATCAAAATGACTATTTAGCCATTCTATTGTCAAAATGCCATGCTCTAAGACCTTTGGCCTCCATTTCTTTATCCATTTGGCTCACCTAGATATAATTAGGTATATGGAGGGGAAGAGTGAAATTCAAAGAATTTTAATAGCTCTTTATCCTTTCAAACATATATAATGGATACTAAAACATGTCAAAGAATGTATGTATGTATTTTAAGGTAGTCATGAAATATAAAAATCATTTTCTTCATCATATAAACTCATACATGACCAACATAGGCTCTCAAGGGCATTGGTCTAGTATCACCTAACTTTTTAGGGACTTTTAGATTTGCCTCAATCATTTTCAAGGGACTTTTGACTAAGTATCACTCTTCTTAAGACTTTTGGTTTTGTCTCACCTAATCATAAGGACTTTTGACTCAACCTCACTTATGTTAAGAGACTTTTGGCATCATTATACCTATTCAAGCTATAATACATTCATAAACTTATTTCAAGATACATAATGATACCATAGCAAGTAAGTAATAGTTAGAAATATAATTCATAGTTCAAACATACATACAAGCATTCAAAGACAAGAGAACATCCAACAATACATGAGAGGAATGTTAGAGAGCTACCTTGGAGTAAGAACATCACACTTTCCTCTTGAACTTGTCTTTCCTTTTTTGGCCAAGCATGTGTAACTAAATGGCACTTGGTTTTCTTGGCCTAAATACATTAAATGAGACATGAATCACTCATAGGAACAAGCTTTAGCCTTATACAAGTTCTATGCATGGTTACTTTCTCATGCGTCTCCATAATGCTTTCATACAGGATATAATAAAGCAACTATTGGAACTCATGATCTTGGCTCCATTTTCCCCTCAATCTAGGTCTCTTGACTCCATTTAGACTCTTTGGAGTCATCACAAATTCATTTTAAAGAACCTACCTATAAGTTACTTCTTTATGTCTCATTATGGAGCCTACACCTCCATCTCACAATCCATGCTTTCTAAATTTATTCCAAGGCTTCCTTTGATATTTATCTATTATATCTAGTCCTATTCTAGCCTTAGAACAATTTAAAACATTCTTTAGGTACAAGAAGCAGTCCATGCTAAGACTATGCAAGCATATAATACCCATGGAGTTGGTTTCATTTTCTTGAAGGGAATGGCTCATGTAAAGCTTCTTAAGGGTCTAAGTAGATTTCATCATTTGTTTCAAAACTCCAAGTTGTGCCAACTTGAATTTATTTTTTTTCCTTTTTATTCTATTTGGCTATTCTAAATTCCCATACTCTAAAGCACTTGTTCCTCCCTTGATATGGTCAGAATTCAACTCCCTTTGGATGGGCTTTAGGTTGGATGAAAATCACATGGAGGAAAAGTAAGAAAATGAGCATGAAAGGCTAAGAGATTTATCTTGTTTCAAGATTTTTTCAAGAGCCTTTTCCATTACTTCAACCTCCTCCTTGAAATTCTAAGCTCTCTTCTCTAAACTAAACCCAAAACAATCCCATATAAGTCAGGAAAACTATAAAAAGAAAGAGGAGAAGGAGGATAATAATATTTATGAAGGAAGAACCATGAAATTCCATAATTTTCCTTACCTCTTCCTAAGTTTTTCTTCCTATTTTTGCTCCCCTATTATGCATCTTCCTTAGGCAACACTCTCCATTGGTTTGGGACAACAAGGTCAATTAAAATGGAGAGGAGAAGAATGGGATGTGTTTTAAGCTGTCAAAAGGTCTACTTTTGTAACTTTTTTACTTTTTATTTTAGTTCCTAAACCATGGTTTCTCCATTTCATCTTATTTCAACTCTTTTTCGAAATCTATCTTTTCTATCATAATATTTAGGTCTTCTAACTTACAAATTATCTTTGGTTTCACCAAAATTGGATTTGAAATCATTCTGAATCGTTCAATCAAAGTTTCAATCAACTCCTTGCTAAAATCTTTCAGTTGAAGGGTTTTAACTGTTCTAGGGATTCCTATAATTTTTAGGGCCTTTAAAAACCCCAGAAAGATTAAATTTTTCATTTAAAAAGTCATCCTGTGAGTTTTTCAAAATTTTTTAAAATTACAAAAATGCCCCAATTTGTTTTCACAAATTTTCTTAACTTCTTTAGCTTGGGTTTCTGGGCACCTTATGCTTTGAATCCTCATTTTCTATTATTTAAATTTTTTTTTAATTTTATTTGACCTCAAATATTTTTATTTAGGGGACTTTTTTTTTATATCTAGTAAGTTTTGTACGTTTACAAAGAAATCAAATGTTACAACAACTTTCTCAAAAGGTCAAAGTTGAAGTTGACACTGCTTTTGTAATTTGAGGGATTATATAGTTTCCAATTTTTTTTTTCCTAGTCCTTGAAATTTTTTATTAAGCTCTTTTATGAAAAGTTCAGTCCCTTAAAAAGTTAAAATTTTCATCATTCAATTGTCTTGAAATTTGAGTGATTGTTTTGACATTTGTAATAAAAAATTTTTAATAATCATTTGCACAATTTGAAATACAATAATTAGCTTAATTTCTCTATGTAACACCCTGAAATTAATTAAGGTGTTAATTATGGATTAAGATTAATTAAGGATAATTAATAGAGCATAATTGGGCAAGTTAGTGAATAGGTATTCTAGAGAGATAAATTGTTAATATGGGTTGAGAATTTATTTAGGATGGAGATTTACATCTAAGCCCAAATTAATTAAATCATGATAAGAGGCTAATGGAGGCCCAATGAATTAGAGGCAAACCCAAACTAATTTAATGAGATAGAGGCCCAAGATTTATCTTGTATAGGCTCAATTAAGTGGCCCAATTACCCTTGTGCAGACCCAAACCCTTGAGCCCTTCAAATTAGGCCCAAAACCTATTAAACTTCAGCAACCCAATAAGTGAAAACTGGCCCAACAGAATTATGCAGCCCAACACTTAAAAACTAGCCCAATAAGCAAAATCTGAAACCCAATTGGGTTTGGACTTGGAGCAACCCATGACCCAGCCTTTTGACCCAACTTAAACCCATCTAAACCCTAATTGCTTCAGCCACTTTTCCCCCCATTTGCTGAAACACAAAATAGAAGAGAAATTCGGAGGTTGAGAAGGAGGCTAGGGTTTGAGGCAAAGATTCTGCATTTCCACACACTTAGAGCAAGATTTGGCCAAGGTAATAGTTATAGAACTTAACCCCCTCATCTTTCTCTTTAATTTGGTCCGATTAGTTTTTCATTTGGAGAGATTTCATTATACCCAAAATCCGAAAAGTGAGTGTTTGGAGGTTTTCTTGTGAAATTCGTAGGTTGAGGTTGGGGTTAGTATTAGGAGACTTTAAACCCCCCATTTTGATGCTTTCTTTTATGGTTTGAGACCCCCATAACTTATTTGTATTATGGGCATTAATTTTGTACGAATTTGCTTAGGATTTTGGGTGACACATTGAAAATTCTGGTGGGAGATACTTGAATCCGAATTTGGGATTTGTGGTGGCTGTTGCAATTATCTGAAAGTGAGGTAACCGGGGTTTACATTAATACCATGCATGTATCTATTTTAATTTCATATTTGCTGTATATGAATGATTTGAAATGTTGAATGAATTGGTTGGCTATCTGTTGTATTATGATTGGACCTTGTGAGTCCATGGTGGAGCTGTGATGCAGCTGCCACCTGTGCATGTGCTACGATCGAGCACCGGGTATGATCAACCCCAGATGCACTGAGCCCTGGTTGTGCTCAATGGGGAGTAGGTGCCGTGGACGGGCCTCTCCCAATGTTAATGGCCTTTAACATATTAAATATATGATTGCTAGTATGGGATAGTAATCATGATAGCCTAATTGTTTCATTTGCTGAAATGACTGATATGATTCTGATATGGATTTTGATTTATGCATATATGTTGATTAAACTGGATTATATGATGGAATTGCTTTGGTTACTGAGATTCATATCTCACCCCGTGTTGTGGGATTAATATTTCAGGTGAAAGTTCCTCGGGTAAGGATAAGGGTAAGCAAGTGGATGAGAATCCATGAGTTCCCACCTATGGGGAGATGGCTACACTTGGGCTGACTTAGCTAGTATAGATGCTAATTTTGTATTCCTTGATGTATAGCATCATCATGTATCTGTATTGCCAAGTGTAGGCTTGAACATTTGATTTATTGAGGATGTATGAACTGAGGGGTTAGACCTCATCTTAATTTGGTAGTTGTTGTATGGACTCATGATTTCTGTTGTAATTGGTGCTGACATGTAATATTGCTTATCAATGGAAATGTAACCCTTGAGACATTGATATGAGCCCCTAATATATGGAACCCCCATTTATTTTGTATTAAAGGATAGCTGCTGGTAGTTCATGTATATTTTGTTATTGATACTTTATGAACTTGCTGATGGAAGGTGATTAGAGAACGGAAATGGGCATATAAGTTTTGAATTGGTAAAGGAAGAATAGCTAAGTAAATAAGGTAGATAAATGCCATTAGAGCTATATAAAATGAGGGGAAGTGACCTTAGAGTGTCCCTAAGAAGAGAAATGGAGTGTAGGAGGCGAAATATAGTGAAACTAGTGACAGAAGGGAATTACGCCGCGGCCAGGAAGGCTTCGCCGCTTATAGGAAGTGACAGTGGCGAGGGACGCCGCGGCTTGAGAAATCTCGCCGCGGCGCGGAGTGAAAATAATCGCCCAGGAGGTGACAGGACGTAACCTCGCCGCGGCGCAAGAAGTCTCGCCGCGGCGCGAGTCGAGAAAATTATTTAGGGAGGTTACAGTAGCAAAACTCGCCGCGGCGCCACATAGGTTGGCCGCGGCGCAGGTCCAAGTCGCCGCGGCGAGAAAATTCCAGAGAGTAACTGGGCCGCGGCATAAGAGTTCCAGGCCGCGGCGCAAGTTTAAAAATGTGGTTTTTGAGCTCCAGAACCTAACTTAGCCGCGGCGGGAAAGTTCCAAGTCGCGGCGCAGGTCCCCAAACTCCTATATTTGACCTGGAAATCTTAATTTCAGTAAGGCTAATGTTAGGGAATGGTATGAGTACATTGGTGAGATGTTTTTGTAGGTTGAAATTGATCAATGGATGAATCATAAACCTTTAATGATGGTATAAACCCTTCTTATGCATGATCCCGTTATAGTTGTTAGTTGATGATCCTAGTAGTATCAAGGTTTAAATTTTCCCTATATTTCTGCAAAGTAATTGATTGTAGCAACCCCAAACCTTGATCATTAATTATTAATAGCATGTTTAACCTTAATTATTGAGATTAGAAACTAGGGTCGTCACACTCTACATTTTGATTGATAGAAATACAAGATGGTATGAGGTACTTACTTTTACAATAGATGATTTTACTCTAATATATATGACCCTATACAATAAGGTCACCATCATAAACTGGACTTAGATCTCAATCTCATAATGGAAGTAGCAATTCCAGAGGAGGATGATGAAAAGAGATGAGTTTTGTGTTTTCTTGATGTATTTTTTTTCTCTCTATTTACTTTCCTCAAAACTCTCACACACACAATACACACTTTCATAATTAATAAATAATATGACGATCAATTTTCTCAAAAAATAATTGACCATTTTGTTTAAATTTCAAAATTCAACATTTTGAATATATTAATTAATTAATTAAAAAATTAATTTAATTTAAATAATTAAATTTGTTTTTGAGCTTTAATAATAGATTTGGGTCAACCCATCATAGGTGGTCCAATAATCTAATATCTTTTACTTGCATATGATTGGATGATCAACGCATAACTTTTTATTCCTTTTGAACTTTCACACTAGGTGTTTTATTATGACTACTTAAACATAATCTTCGGGAGCTCTTACACTAAAAATTTTATTATAGGACTAGCATCCTTTAGATATATATTACATACTTATTTATATGTATCAGATACTTTAGATTCACTCATATGCACCGTACTTTGTACCCATGGCAAATTTAATTTCTCTTAAGTTTAATTTTACTCATATTACTTTTTTATATACATAGTATCCACATTTATAATATTACTAAAAATAACTTCATAATGGACATGCCTCAAATATTGGCATTGATGTGTATATCTTAGGTAACCTTTTATATGCCCATATACCATTTACATCAAAATTAGTTACTAGTAGTACTCCTATAGATCAAATTATTATGACCATAAGATGTATGTCAAAGTAACAATTCTTAACTCATTTCTTTATGGTATTGTCAAAGTTATAAAAGCATCTATGAAAATATTTGTTCCTTTTTAGAACTCACATAGTAATAAAGTAGGAATTTATTTACTTACTTCCCAATTTATAATTATTAAGCACATGTAGTATAAATTGCATATTATGGTGTTTCTTTTATTTCATAAAAGTATATGTCAATTTAATTTATTTATTAATAGCATACATATCTTAGTCTAGATATAAAGTGTTTAACTCAAAATTTACCATTTTATTTTCCTTCCATGATGCTTAAAAGAGAATTCACATAAGGTTATAGGTTTTATAAATGGTGGAAATCCATAATTTGATCCATTAGGTTTTTGGATCTCATATTGACCTTCTTTTTCTCTTTCGTCAAGGTGATATATTTATATTTTATGTTCCTCTTTTTTGCCATATTAATGCTCTTGCTACCTTGCATGGTGAATAAAAATGTCTCATCTTTACTCCTTTCTCATGAGTATTAAAGGCAATTGCTTGTATAAAAAAGCCAACCTTATCAACTTGTATGACATATTATCATTGTATATATGATGTCTACGATTATGGTATAACATATATATTTTGTCAACAATTAAGTTGTACATAGAGCAAGATATTTTATATTCTATGCATACCGAGAAATTTTATGTCTTTCATATACACATCTCTAGGTATAGGTTTTATCAAGAAATCAACTAATTGTTTATGTATAGACATATTTTGGAGTAACACTTTTTTGTGCTATTCATCTTTCTCATTATTGTGTTAATATGTTTATTTTTGTTTTGATACTTAGGGAATTTAGGTTATGCCTTCTCATCTATCACAATTGACTAATATAAGATTTAACGTCCCACTAATATTCCCTAAATGTTTCACAATTCTCTTTAGCCATATAGCATTTTGCTCTATTGTAGAACATGCAATAAACTTTGCTTTTGTGGAAAATAATACTATGCATGTCTACTTCTTATTATTCAAGATATGATATCACTATTCAACAAAAAGTGCATATCTTGAAGTTAATTTTTGTATATTTGGATCTCCTTTCCAATTCACATTAGAGTATCTTTTCAAGTATAATCACTTACTTAATAATATAGTGCATAGTTTACTATACCTTACAAATATTTTAGGATTTTCTCAATAGATTCTAATGCTATTGATTTAAATTTAACTAATACCAATTCACAAGGTTAATTGCTTATAAATGTTTGACTTTGTACACATGTATAGAATATCTAATAATGTTTGAATAAGGGGTTTTCTACATAGTTTTCAATGTAGATTCAATTTGAGAACATATTTTATAACTTAAACTATCACCTCTTACTATAGGGATATTAATGGATTTATAGTTTTTCAAATTGAACCATTCAATGACTAATAATATATTATCCATATAAAGAATAATATTACAAATTTCTTACAAATTGTTTAATATAAATACAGTGGTCTTCATTGATCATTTGAGATTTATATGAAGCTATTGCTCGATGAAGGACTTTAGGAGATTATAATTTTTTTTGCTTTATTTCTTTTTTCAATGGAACCTAATGGTTATTCCATATACTTTTTTCAGCTAGTTTTTCATTTAAGAATGTGGCTTTCACATCCATTTGATATGGCTCCTAGTTTAAACTTGTAACTATAGCTACGATTAATCTAATTTGCATTGAGTCATACAACATGTGGGAAGGTATTTTCATAACTTATACCTTTTTATTATGTATATCTCTTAGCAACTAATTGTTTCTTTAATCTTACAATTGGTTCATCTACCTTTCTCTTAATTTTAAGAATCATTTGTTCTTAATTTCCTTTTAGCTAGATCAAAGATCAACCAAATCCAAACATGGTTTGTCCTCATCAAATTTTATTTCATTGCTCTTCTCCATTCTTTTTTGGTAGAGTCTGATTGAATCTCTTGAATTGTGCTTAGCTTTTCATTATATAATTGAGTACCTTTAAGTGTTATCCCTTCATTCTCAAACTAATATCTAGGCACACTCTTATAGTCATTCTTAAATAATGGAGTTGTTTGTGCAACATGCTCATTTTACTCCAAACTCTTACTTAGATCAATAAGTCGAGTTACAATTACTTATCTTCATTATCTTAATTTTATGTTTCATAAAGATATGTATCCTTGCTAATCTCTCCCTTACTAAGAAATTTATTTGTTAAAAATGCGATATCTCTTAACTCAATATTAGTTATACTTCTATCTTTATTTTCACTAATGAAAATATACTATTTTGATTGTTTTAAGTATATAAAAAAGATGCATTTTTTTACCATTTGAACCTAATTCCCATACTCATAAGAATTATCGTGGATATAAATAGCTAGCCTTATGGTCTTAAGATGCTTAAAAAAATAATTTATTATTTGTTCACAATTTATAGGGTATAGAAGTAATTGATTTAGTAGGTACTAGCTTAAGTTTAAAGGCATTAATTTATAACTCAGCACCCTAGTAGGAAATAGGTAAGTTTGCTTTAGTTATCATTAACATTACCATTTTGAGTAAAATTTTTATTCTTTCTCTTAGCATCTCCATTTGTTGTAGAATAGTAAAAATTTTTATTTATCTAATGATTCCTTTCTTTTCATAGAAGTCTTTAAACTAATTTGATAAATATTTGCATCCTTGGTCATAACTCAAAGTTTTAATCTTTGTATCTATTTGATTCTCAATTATATTAATATAATGTCTAAAACACTCAAGTGCTTCTTCCTTATGGGAGATTAAATGGATTTGACTATATTGTAAATGATCGTCAATAAATGTAATAAAATTAGTTTCATATGTTCCTAACTCATAGGAAAAGATCTCATGATAGCTTAAACTTATTATCCATTAGTAAGAATATGACCAACTGACTTCGGTTCCTTAGTTGTGAATCTTTTCAATTTAGTTATAGAAGTATGTCCAAACTGGTTTTTAAGGGCTATTCATATGGTTTGAATAGTCAAATTTGACTTGCACTTATGCATGAGGTTATTAGCTACGTTATTTAGCATTATTATGCAAGCAATATTATGTTTTCCTTTTTAATAAAAAATTTTTATATCTCTTCTTTGATGAGTTATATTTCTATGTTTAGACTCTTATACGACATTGTTCAATGATTTTTCTTAACATCCT
This sequence comes from Erythrophleum fordii, assembly GCA_032878935.1. Classification (NCBI taxonomy): domain Eukaryota; kingdom Viridiplantae; phylum Streptophyta; class Magnoliopsida; order Fabales; family Fabaceae; genus Erythrophleum; species Erythrophleum fordii. Next base: position 8,927,569 of record JAVQMF010000029.1, read on the forward strand.
ATTCTTTTCTAAGATATAAGAACCTTGTAGTGCCAAATTTCTTAATTGACACCGTGTATCTCATCATTCTTATTAAGTTAGATAATGATGTTCTTAATAGCAATAATCATAACTTGACCTCTACATGAACATAACACAAAATAACTACATATACATAATGCTATATATATATATAATAGATTTCTACTAAACCAATAATAACTTTGTTAGGTTCATGATCGAAAGTTTATATTTGTCTTACTTCTGTCACATGTACCCTAAGAATGTTGTTATCTTTCTATTGAATTCATTTGCAAAAATTGTTTAAGTTATAGGGTTTAGATGAGTTTTAGGCTACAAATCTAAGAATTCCCACTTAATAAAGCATTTCTTTCTTTTTTTTCTATTAAATTTAGTCTTAAATGAGCTCAAATTTGTCAAGTCAAGAATCCCTACTTAATAAGGTATTTCTTTTATATATTTATTTAATTTTTTTAATTTAATACATTTATAAATTGCATTAATATCAAAATCACATTTTAAGGGACTTCACTCTATTGATGTTTATCATTATTGAAAGATCTTCTCTTTAGCCATTAAAAGCCCATTTCCAATTACAAGGTTTACTTCAACATATATTTTAAAAAAATATGTTTACATATTTAATCACTCTCTTACAGTGAATCTTCTTTTTGTATACATTATGCCTAAAGTAATCTATTATGTCTCATATTTTAAAAAAGGGAAAGCAAAGTGCCGTGTCAAGATTTATGACAACACAATATTCCTTAGTGAGCTCAATCTCTGATGCATACAAATTAAAGAACAAATTCTTTTCTTTATTTGGGTTCTTTAAATTTCTTTCTAAGATCCTCATTAATTAATATTTACTAAACATAATTTAGGAATGTATTAATTAAACCTAAGATCCATAAAGAATGATTTTCATCTTTAGGTCAATCGAAAAGGTCTTTTATGTGTCTTATGTAAATTTAAATACTACTAAAGTTTGTCCAAACATAGGCAAATTGTTTATCAAATTGAAGCTCGTGAATTTAAGGACTTTTAGAGCTAAAACCCAATCTAAAATACCCTTGCATGTGCCTCTATGCACCTACCTTATCTCTTTACTTCAAAAAATTCAAAAAAGAAAAAGAACACATTCTGTGCTTGGGATAGCATGTGCATACCATGCATTGCCTTCCAAGGTTATGTTAATGATAGTCACCCTACCATTGCCTTATTCTTTCCTTTTTCTTTCTGTTAGTACCAAGTTTTGGTCAAAAAGTGGTGGCGATAAGCTACACATGCTACCCCCGATAGTGGTTTTATCAAGATTTGTTTAAGTGTAAAATTTCTAGAATTTGGGTGTTCAAGAGGCCAACTTTGAGGTTCTAAATTTCACCTATTTTTTCATTTATTTTAGACAAATTTGGTGGCATTGGAAAGCTTATTCTACCATCTTTCCATTCAGGTAAAACTTGTAGCCTATAATGCTTTATGTGAGGAATGCCAGCTTTTGAAAGAAGGTTGTTTGACCATAGTTTCATTGAAACTTTAAAACAAGATTTCTCTATAATAAAGTCTTGGTTTTTTCTCAAAATTTTACCATAAGTTCCTTTCCATATGGGTTTTCTATGTTGTGAATTTTGTAGCCTATAATAGTCCCTACAGTTTTCTACCATTAATGGCCTTTAAGGTCCAAATTATGAACTATCCTTAATTCATGTTCTTTTGCAAAAAAATGCATTAAAATTAGCCCAACCAACATACAAATACCATGGGAAAGCAATAAATCAAGCTTACTAGGTTTTAATATCAATGATAGAAATAAAAGATGGTATAGGATACTTACCTTTGTAGTAGATGATTTTACTTTGATCTACTACCCCATGCAGTATGATCACTATCATAAACTAAACTTAGATCTTAATCTCATAGTAGATGCACCAATTCTAGAAGAAGAGGATGATGAATAGAGAGGAGTTTTGTATTTTCTCTTTGTATTTCTTTTTTCATTGTCAATTTTCCAAAAAAACTTTCACACACACGACATATACTTTCATTATAAAAAAATATGTCGATAATTTTTCTCAAAAAATAATTAACCATTTTGTTTGAATTTTGAAATTCAAAATTTTGAATATATTAATTAATTCATTAACAAATAATCAATTCAATTCAATTAATTAAATTTGTTTCTGGGTTCTAATAATGGATTTGGGTTAGCCTATTATTAGTGGCCTAATAATCCAATACTTCACCTTTTTAACTAGACATAATCTATGTGATGCATAGTTATCTTATGAAAGAATTATGCTAAAATTGTGACGGTGCCCTTTATTAGGACAAAGAAAAGCTTGGTTTAGATATATGTAAGTGGTAATACCTTTGATTCATATAATACAAAATCAGAAAACCCACTTAAAATATATTATAGTTACAGTTAAATAAGCCTAACTTGCCATGTAGGCATTCATATGAATTGCTTTCAATGGATGATAGAATGTACTTGTGTAAATGACATAGATGCTTATTTCAAATGGTGATGCATTAAATGCTCTTAAGTGAATTTGGTCTATAGTATTAACTTGCAAATGGATCCATGCAATGCATGAGATATTTTAGCAAAAAAAAAATCTTGTTTTGAATTTGTATACATAAAATAATGTCTATTTCCTATGCACAGTTTATAGAGAGCATGTTTTTAAATATAATGCCAAAATACACATAAATTTTCTAAATTTTAGGTTAATAGTACATTTCCTTGATCTTTTAAAGTTTAAAATGAACCCTTTAAACTTCCAAATTTTAATCATTAACCCCCTGTTATTAATATTTCTATTACATTATTAATGGAAGTTATCACATTAGTTTAAATAAGAACACTTGGAATTGACATAGATTTAAGGGTATTTCAGTAATTTCTGCTAGTCCAAAATGCAAAGGTCCATTTTCTCATTCTCCTATTACATGTAATATAAAACACCACTTTGAATCCCTTACTTATCCCTTATTCGATGTCTCTGAGCAGTGGATTATCTTCTTTAGATATTGGAAGCCTTAAAATACACCCTTTCCTTCTTTATTGCTAGATGGTTAAATGTTAGTGCCAAAACTCCTACAATCACCTTTTTTTCTCTTGAAGATAAGGTTTGTAATTTTCCTACTTAATTATTGATTTTTGTTGATTATTATTTATTTTGTATTGGATATCAATGTATTATAGAAGATAAAATTTGGAAACATGATATCAAATATAGAAATTTCACAAGTCAATATATATAAAAACTTTTTCCTCATAATTTATCACTCCATAATATTTGTCAAACATTATTTAAGTGAAGTCATAGCACTATTATATGCATATATACGTCAAAAAGAGGTTCATGACTTTTAGGTCAACATTTTAAGGTCCTACATTGTCTCCATAGTGTTTTAGATAGCAATTAAGGCTTACCCTTCCTTATTGACCAAAAACCACTTTATAGTTAGGATCACCTAAACCTATCCTATACTTGGGGCATCTACATACATCCATCTACTTTATTTTAGCTATGAACTTTACTGCCAACATGGTCAAAATTTGTATCAAATACATCACTACAAATAAATGAAAATTTATGTTCTCAGTTAAAATGTTATTAGTTTTTGAAAATTAGTGATGGTTTAGCTACATAAATTGTAGAAAGCATTTTTTGCCATATTCCTTGTCTAAAGCATATAAAGATAGCAGGGATATAACTAGCATACATAATAAAGATCATGATTGCTATATTATCATGCATACATATGACTATCCTTATGGCCTAGTGTCATTCTCTATATACATACTCAAAATATTATACAATTAAAAAAATAGTCTTTCATGTAGGCTTACCATATTACTAAAAACATAGGGATACTGATGTTGCATAAGTGCCTACAAATATGTACAATAGTAACTACATGCTATTCTATGCCACATCATTTATCGTCAATGACCAAGGACTACTATGAAAGTAGGCATCAGTAAATGGAATCCTCACCATCTTATATGATGCTAGGAAAATACAACTTTAACTATAATCACAATTCTGAACATCTATATAGAGTAGTATGGATAGCATGTAAATATAAACTATAGATAACATGTATAATGTAGTCTCTCCATCTGAGTACTAGTAAATAAAATAACATACATGAGTTCAAGTTACACATCATGCTCAATGTAATATTATGGCATGCAAGATCAATCTTTAGCATGAAAGTTTATGCTCAATCAGGTCATCCTTATATCATGAAACTTAGCATAAACTAGCATGTTTAGTTTGTATATCTATATATAATACATTCTCAGCAAATAGCATGCTCAATTTCCATATATCTGCATATCATGAAACTTAATATAAACTAGCATGCTCATTTGGATATATCTGCATATCATGAAACTCAATATAAAACTAACATTCTTAGTTTACATATATTTGCATATCATGAAACTCATTAGTACATTTTGCAATCAATTATAGAAAACATGATTGCTAAAACATTGTTGTCTAGGGCATTCTATAGAGTGGATCCATTGAAATATATAATTTGAGGTCATCTCCCTTTTCAAACTCATCCCTCGCTTCTCCTACCAGGACTCTAGCCCAGGGGGGATGGGACTCTTAACTTGTGAAAATGCTAAAGAAGGCAATCTCCTATTGGAATTTTAACCCTTAAAAACTCTATCTTTATAGTACCAATGGCATCATGACATCATCATTTTCCCTTTCTTTTCTTTTCTTTTCTTTTGCCAACCCATGCAAATTATGAGAAACATGGATATTGATAATGGTTACACCTAAAAATGCGACTGCGTGGTGCTTTAAAAAAAGAATTATTTCAAAAGAAATTTCAACTTGAATTTTCAAAAATGAAAATCGAAATCAAAAATTAAAAATTAATTTTTGAAAAAGTAAAACTTTGGAAAAGCCTTTTTAGTTTGAAAAATGATTTACAAACCAAATTTGGATTTGGGAGTCAATTGTGAGTGAGAAAGATGTTCGGCACCCCACTACACCCATTACTAAAAATGATTACACTAAGTCAGTTGTGCAAAATTAAAATGACATTGATTATATTTGAATTCTCCCTAATAAATCACATGCAAAATAAGAAATAAAGAAATTAAAGGAAATAAAATTAAGAGTAAAAAAAAGGAAAATAAATTAAAGAAATAAGATTAAAAGTAAAATGAAAGAAAAGAAATTAAAGAAATAAAAATTAAAAGAAAATGTTTATTTACAAAGGCAGACTTGACCTAGGATGAGAGCCTAGGGTCTACGTACCCTCTAGAAGGAATTAAAGTCCACGTAATTCGACTAGAGACTGAATTTGTTTGTTTTTTTTTTATGTTTTTTAAGTTTTGTGTTTGCTTTTGTTTTTGTTTTTTTCTTTTATTTTCCTTTTGTTTTGTTTTATTTTTATTTTTTGCTTTTGTTTTTGTTTATAAAAGAAAATAAAAATCATTTTAGACTCTTATAAAGAAAACATATTTGAAATTCAATTGTATGTTTTAATTTATGAAAACTAAAATAATCTCATTTTCTTTACCATCTTCCTTTTTATTTTTATTTTTTATTTATTTTTTCCAATTTCTTTATTATTATTTTTGTTTTGTTAATCTTTTTGTTTTAATTTTTTTAATTATCGATTTTTGATTTTATTTTATTTTTACTTGTGACTTGTTTGACTTTTTTTATTGATTCTTAATTTAAGTAGAAATGATCCATTTCTTACTCTTTTATTTTTGGGTTCTCTTTTTGTTGTTGTTGTTTTTTTGTTTTTCTTTTTGTCTTTATTTTCTTTTTTTTTTTTTTTTTCTCTTTTTTTTTTAAAGGTTTTGTTTTTTTTTTTTTTTTTTGGCGAAAAGACAAAGAAAATAAGAAATACTTTTTCCTTTAACAAATAAAACGAGTTTTGAAATTGGTTGATGTGTTTTAATTTTCTAAAGGTAAATTTTATTTTCTTGCATTTTCAATTTTTTTTCCTTTTTTTAATCATTTTTTTTTTTACATTTTTTTTTTTTTTAATTTATTTTTTTATTTTTGTTTTGGTTTTGTTTTGCTTTTTATGATTTTCATGATTTTTTTTTACTAAAACTCTTTTTTTCATTTTTACTTTTTATTTTTTCAAAAGATGCTTAAAAAAAACCATTAATTTCTTTTTTTAAAATTTAATTAATTTTTTAGCCTACAATTTTTCAATTTTCGCAAAAGAACCTTTAGTAAAGAAAAGATAAATCTTTAAAACCCAACTTGATTTTTTGTAAAAAAAAAAATTTAATCATCTTTTGTTTTTCTTGCTTTTTTTTTTGAAAATTTTCTTTCAAGAACCATTTGGTGGGGGGCCATTAAAACCCAAAATATATTAAAGCATAAATTTGAGACTTAATAGGTATCAAGGAGGTTTTATTGCCCCACATGACCTTTCTATGTGCCTGAGGAAACATAAGGTCCCACACGGCTATTCTAAAGAAATGAAACAAAATAAGATAACATGAATAAAGATGAAAAGGAGTTTACAAACATGCACTGCATAGTGATTGTATGTGCCTTTGTGTTTACATATTATCCAAAGTTTCAGGAACAAAACGAAGAATAAAGTTTCTTCCTTGGTTATCAGTTGAATCACTCGTCACATCTTCCCTACAAATTGTAACACCATAATATATTAACTCCATCTAGCCTCCCACTGGGTTCGATTCCATATAATTTCCAAAGAACCAATACAACCCGTGGCATTTTCATACTATAAAACGGGGTTTCAAACACTTATCTTTTGTCCCATGGGTCCTATGAACCCATCATTCACATTCTCTACTCAAACTCCATGTATACGACTCATACATATCATAAAACAAGCCATAAACCACGGATATGAAGCCAAAAACCAAGAAAATGCAATTTCTCACATGGGCCCAAAAGTCAGATTTTTGGCTCTAATTTTGAAAAATCATAACTAATTATAGAAAAATGGAAATCTAACAAACCTTAGCTTTCTGGAAAGCTCTAAGTGTTAACTTTACACTAAAAATACTTCTTAACCACAATCTCAGTGTTTGGACCATGTTTGACATAAAAAATGAGACAGAGGTCCGGCTATCCCTGTTTCTAGCGCAGCTTACTGTCATGAACTTCTAAAATTCATAACTAAATCCAAAAAAATACAATCTAGGCAAACTATACCAATTTGGAAATATAAAGACGTTAAATAGAGGAGAAAAATAAGTCTAGATCAGTTCAGTAGCCTTTAGGCCTCGAAAACTAATGGAATAGTAACGGAGGTCGGATGGCTTCCCTGATACTAATATAGAACTTCAGACAATTTTTTCTCTCTCTACAGACCTCCAATTTAGGTGATTCTAGTTGGTATAGTTTACTGTGATTGTCTAGTTTATGTCTATAAAATTTCATAATATTTAGACTCCATTTGGTCTATGAATGACATAGATTTCTTTTCGGGCTAATGACACAGTACCATGACCAAACTATCAAATTTTCCCAATTTCAACAATTCACCAAATATTCTCTAGACCTCCAAATATTATCCACTTTAGCTTCCCAAGAAGCTTTCTACAAACTCTAGAGGTATGCCAAATTTCATATGAAGAAGAGCTCATTTGTTCATACTTTGACGAAGTTACAATTTTGGCGGTTTTGGCACCCAAAACGGTTCAAAGTGGATCCAAATAGCCTCCCACATGTTCTCACACCTCATGGATAAGTTTAAAAGCATGAAGATAGTATATATGAAATGTCTAAGTGGTCCAAATCATCATACATGTTAAACTCACTATGCTACGGGTCAAAATACACTATCACATACCATCCACAAAAAGGGCAAAACCCACATTTTTATTACTTTGGCTCTATACATAGTTTGTACATCATATTTCTATATATTTACACTTGCTACAACATTTACATCTCAAAAATAGTAGGTGCATATTCATTTTGGCACCACTTTACATCAAAAGAACTAAAATAAGCTAACATATAGCTAAACATACTTCTAGGCTCCTTGGTGTGCACTTGATTCTCCTTGAGCTCCACCTAGCATGTTAAGATGGGAGGGGGAAGGGGTGAGATTCATGGAATCTCAGTAGGTCATGCACTCATTCAAGGAAGCAATCAAGGCATATAACAAGTCAAATCATATAAATAAGCATCTAACTATTCACAATCATACAATACATGTTGTACGTGCCATGAAAACCATATCAATGCCACAAATGAGCTATAGGGACTTTTGGTCTAGCCTCACCCGATTTTAGGGACTTTTGACTTGGCCTCACTCAGTTGTGAACCTTTTGGCCTTGTCTCACCCAGCGTCAGGGACTTTCGGCTCTACCTCACCCATCTCAAGGGACTTTTGGCACTACCTCACTCGAGCAATTTTTACAATCCAACACATAAGCATATTGGTACCAATGCATCAAGGCAATAACATATGGCATATCTCACACAATAAGCATATATACAAGCATACAATGACCATTACATCCAAGAATGCAACAAGAAAGAGTGGAGAGAGCTACCTTATGAGCCAACACAAGCCTTCCCTTTCAATTTCTCTTCTCCCTTCTTGGTTTCACAATCACACCTTGATGGAGGTGCTTCACTTAAGCCTAGACACAATCAAGAGCATGGAATTACTCTCATGCAAATAAACCTTCACAAGGCTAGGAGATTAAAGCCCTACTTCTTCCCTTCTTAAACTTTACTAGCCCTTCTCCTAGTTCTTTGCATTTCTCAACTTAACACAAGGGTTTCTTGTTCATTCTAGGTCAGACTTCCTCCCTTTCTCTAGAATTTCACCACCTCTTCTTCACTCTCCAGCTCTACTTAAGGAAAACAAAGAAATGCAAGAGTGGTTTCCCACTTTCCCTCTTCTGACCCATGCCTAAATCTCAACGAATTTCACAAGCAAAACTATAGAAAGAGAGGATAAAGAGAGAAGAACAAGATGCTAAAAAGAAAGGAGAGGGAAATCTCAAACTTGCTTACCTTTTCTTTTCTTTTTCCTTCCTTCTCTTGGTCTCTCTCCCTCTCCACGCCTCTTTTCTCCCCTTTGGGCGAAGCTTAGGTCAGATAGAAGAGAAAGAATGAGTTGGGACGTTTAAAGAAGTCAATTTCTCCCTTTTTACGCTTTTTCGGAGTAACCCTCGCTATAGCGAAAAGTAACCTTCACTACGGCGAGCACGTATCAGTTCCAGACCCCTGTTTTCCCTATGGCACGCGCTTCGGCGAGCAACTCCCTAGTTTTTGTATGGAATACCCGCACTCGCTATAGCTAGAATCATTTTCGCTATAGCGAATAGGTACATTCGCTATAGCTAGGCCATTTCTCGCTATAGCGAGCAGACATAGAAAAATTTCAGGATTTCTGAAAATTTTCAGCTTTCTTCTTTCTTTTTCTTTTCTTTTTCTGGTTGTTACATAAATCACTAGGTCATGAGCCACCAAGCCACCGGGCCCGCACAAGGAAAGCAAAATGTGCATTAGTTTCCATAAAAAACTATTTACACCTGAAGCGGCATAGCATCCATAAACTAACGCATAAGGTCAGCAAGCCTATTTGACATTCTAGTAGATAAAATAAATAAATAAAACAATGGGATTTTCATGATGAAGTTCCAACAAACGTGCCCACAAACTCCACTCTCATTAGATGGTGTTAAAGGAATGTTTGACCAATGATAAGGAAACACAAATGCACACAATCTTATTACAACTAGGACCCACAACTGGTACCCACACAAAAGGCCGAAAACCAGAGCATGAGATTCCAAACAAGAATAAACTGCATAAGTCTTGTTCCTTATCTCAACTCACCCATCAGTAATGGTGTTCAAACTAGAACAAGGAAAATATGTAAAGGCAAAACACAACTGAGCAGCCAATGAACCAACACAAACTAAAAAAAATGGATAAGAAAAGATATCCCTATACTAGCAAAAATTAAAAAAAAAACTAAACCATTCACAACAGCCTCTGAATCTAAATCTCATGTTAATGGTAGAATACAACAACAAGAAGCATTAACCCACTCTAAATAAGAATGCCAAACTACACGAAGTCCAAATCCCCTCTTTAAGAACCAGAGCAGCAAAGAACATCATAACATACAAATAATGGAACATGAACAAACCAATGAATCATATCCATTTTAACTATTCTCATACCCAATCCCGCAACAAAGCGCACTATGACAAACTTAAAATCACTATTAGGGTAACAACAAATGAAAAATTGAAATGAATCTCTCAACAACAAGGATATGACTTCATCAGGACAATATGGCGAATATGGAAGTCCCTGAGAACCTCCTCAGGTAGACATATTCAGCACGTTGATTTTCAATCCGGGCCATACAACAGAATTAAAACCCAAACCAGTAGAGGACATAATCAAAGCATACATATACAGAAAGACAACACAGAAATAGAACAAATTGATCAAAAATGATATTCCTACACCAGTAAAAAAAATTAACAGAACTCAGGGACCATCAGAATGAAAAAAGAATCCATGAACTCGACAACATTAATTTAAATCCCAAAAAAACTTATCCAACCTATGATAAAGGTCATAGCAAGAACTAATGTAAGAAAAGGAAATCAGAATATGAACTTAATAAGCAAAAATTACTGAAATTAGATTCCCATTAGAGGCATGTTCATTCATACACGAAATCAGTATTTGAACTATGGAGAGAAAGTAATACCTCTGTTCTTATCGCTTTGCTTTTTCATTCTTTTCAGCATTATTCCTCTGTAACTCGAAAATCACCTATCGAGAAAGCCGTAACCATGCTAAAAATGGCCCTTCTTATTTTGTTCCTCCATTTTCATGCTCGATCTCCTCCTCAACCTCTCTTATCTCCTATTAATCTCTTATATGACCCCCTGCTTCTCATTCACTCCCCCTTTTCTCCGGTTCTTAGCCCTATCTATCTCTCAGTTTTAGATTTCTCTCAAGCTCTCCACTTTCCCACTCGTGGATCCCTTTCTCAATCCTTTAGACCTGAAATCCATATTTTCAATTCCAGAAATTCTCCCCTCTCTGCTTCTCTCCTACTCTCAGTCACTCACCAGAAAAACCCCAATTTTCGCTCCTTTCATTCGCAGTGCTCTCAGCCTCTTTACTTTCTTTAATTCAAAAACCTCACTGCTTCCTCTCCAGAGAAAACACTCAAAAGACCCCCTCCTATTCTGTTTCTCCTTGCTTTTATAAGCATCCCTGAGTGGTCCCCTTCTGCTCCTCACAGCAAAAATCCTTCATGATTCCCTACTCTACTAACCTCTCCGTCCCCTTCTATACGATTAATTTTTTAGAGTCGTGCCTCCAATTCTCCTGTGGGTAAGTGCAAATGTGGTCCCCTCCTCTCTGTCCTAACCTTCTCGTGCATCTGTGTGCCCTTCAGAATCGTGCCCAGGAGAAGGGGACCAGGTAGGGTTTAATGAAATAGACCCTAGGCTAGGTTGTTCCATTTTCGGTTAATGACTCTGATTCTTTTTTTTTTTTTTTTGTAATTTTGTTGGGACTCTGATGATGGGCTTTGATGTTGAGTCTTTTGATTGGGCTTTTCTCATTTTTTTGGTTTTTTTATTTTATTTTTTTTCTTCTTTTTTTGGTGTTGGATTATTGGTTTTTTTTGGTTGGGCTATTTTAGGCTGTGGATTCTATGGGCTTAAGATAATGGACTTTGAAATTTGAGAGAAAAATATATACCATTTTTTTTACTCTCTCTCTCTTTCTCTTTTCTCTCTCTCTCTCTCTCTCTCTCTCTCTCTCTCTCTCTCTCTCTCTCTTTAAATTTGGTTTCATTTTTCATGGCATTTTTTAATCTTTTTTTGTTTTATTTTTTTCTTCTTTTTTCCTTATGTATATTTTATCATTTGATTTTTTTTATCATCTTTCTTTTCTTCTCTCTTTTCCTTTTTTTTTTTTTTTTGAAAAATTTTGAGTTTTGATTCTTTGATTTTTTTTTTTGGAACATATAACTTTTGATTCTTTCAATTTTTCTTTGATTTGCTTATTTTTTTGAAAAATATAATTTTTATTTTTTCATGATTTTTTTCTATTTTTTGATTCTCTTCATTTTTTTACTTCTTTTTTTTTTTGTTAGTATAATTTTATTATTATTTTGAAATATGCCCAAACAAATAGGGTGTTCACAATAATAAAGAATGTAACATGAGCAAAAGTATCTCCAACTACTTTAAGGTAAATTAGACATATGACATATATGCAATAAATCATGCACATGCATGCAATTCAATTTTAAGAAATCATAATCATTGATGGCTTGTACAAAATTTTGATGGAACCTGTTTTCTTTTATTGTCTCTTTTTCTGTTTTAAGTATGTTTTGAAATCTTAGGTCTATATTAGGTCCCAATCCATGTTAAGGTCATCCATGCATGGGTAATAATCCATGATTAAGTTCTCCATGCATAGGGTCATAATCATAAATCCATATATTCTTGCACGGGGAATAATATGAAGAATCAATTGATTTAAATTCTTTGGAATCTAGGACAATTTAACTAGGCAACCAATTTCATTAAAACATATAAACATACAAATATTAGATTCATACAACATGCAGAACTCACCTTTTGCAACTTTTCAAGCATCACATGGCCCATGTGAATTTACACGACTAGGCCATGTGTTTCCCAAGACTTTTACATGTGCTAAAACCAAAGGAGTTATACAACCCATGTCAATTTACATGGCTAGGCCATGTAATCCTTAGATTTTTGTATGATGCACTATTTGCTTGACTAGTGTAAAATCACACCATTAGGCCATACAAAGTGCAAAAGCTTGTTCATTAGCACATAATTTATGTGAATTTACATGGCTAGGCTGTAGAAAAGTGCAAAAGAAGGCCAATTGTCGCACAATTTGAATGGCACATGTGAAAACACATGATCAGGTTGTGCTAAAGTGCCTTGTTTCAAAACATTTCAATATACCTAGCCTCAAAACATGATTCCCTTTCATTTATAGCAAGCCAACAAGAACAAGACAATACAAGCATTAAAATAAGTTGGAAATCAAGATAAACTCATGAATTCATGCTAAGAGAATTTGCTTAAAATTTTAATGTTTCAATCTTCCACCAAAGCATCCCAACTTCTCAAGCATATAATTCAAAAGAAGAAGAAGAAAGATGAAGGAAGGAATCATGCTATCTCATATGCTAAACAAGGGATGTTTTTAGCTCGAGATTTGTCTAAATACTCTTCAATTTCCTCTTCCTATCCTTTCGTTCTCCCTTTCTATCCTTGCTTCTTCTATCTCACATTCTCACTCTCCTTCACTCTTTCCTAGCTTCTACATGTTAGGGGCATGTGTGTGTATGAAAAGTTTGGTAGGGGAAAGTAAAGGAGTGGATTGTCCTTGTATAGCCATCCAAAATGAGTTTTGCCTTGGAGTTTCTCCCTCTCTCATTGGCTTCCTATAGAACCTATCAAAGGTATTTCTAGGACACTCGACTTCAATTTTATTGGTTATAAAGTTCCCCATTTATTCAAAACTAACTTGGAAAAGTCATTCCAATCATTTGTAACTTTGTTATGTTGCTTTTAGCCAATGATTTTGTTTAAAATCTAACAATTTTCTCTTGTGAAAAAATTGTGTTTTAACTTGAGGAAAATTGTATTTTGACCCTGGGTAGAATTATACTTTGATCTCGGCTAAAATTATAATTTGTACTAATTATAATTTCACCCCAAATTTTCACATAAACATTTTTATTAGCTTCATTGATTTTCTTATCATATTAGGGTCTATAAAAGTCTAAGGAATTACTAAGATTTATGTTGAATTATTTATTATTTAATTATATATTAAATTTATTCCACAATTATCCTTATGCCTAAATTTTCAGGAAATTCCTAAATTATTCTTTAAAATTTGTAATTTCAAAATTAAACACTTTTTAATATTATTTAATTTATCCTATTTTAATTTAATTTTATTTAGAAGAGGATGTTACATGGTTGAAATCCATGAATATCTCGATTTTTATTTCCCCTCAAGAATTAAATTACTAAACTCAAATCACAAATTTTAGTAGTAATAAAAAGGGGCATTGGAAAATAGAACCTATTTCACCTTTTTGCATTTTTTTACAAATGATATGTCCTTAGGCATAAAATTTAAATAAAATGCATATGAGCCAAGATGACTCTAAAGCACAAATTATATATTTGCCAAACCAGATTTATTAGAGCAACATTGATTATAGAGATCAATAGGTAATCATTTACTCATAGGCAAATGCAACAAAGCCTCCATTTAAGTTGGCATAAATGTAAACATCTCTCTCATGAACTAGTTAAGCAAAGATTCCAATTCGGCCACAAGCCATTAATTTTGGAAGTTTTTTCCCATCCTTAACTTTGTCACAACAAATGGAATGTAGATAATAATTTAACAATTTAAAAAGGAAAATTTGTACGGATATTCAGATACGCTAATCTAACATCAAAACTCAAGAACAAGAAAATCAAAGAAAAGTACACCAAATATCTTAATAGTTGAAATTCATAAACCAAGCACCTGAAATCAAATATTTTTTGTGCTTCCAGTATTTGAAGAAGACAACTAGGGCTTCATAGATGGCAAATAGGTGAGAAGGAGGGAAGAACTAGACAGCATAGCATTTTGTATATTGGGATAATGACTGAAATGTACTTATGTGTTTTGGGTTAGGGTGAAATTATTGGAATAACCTTGTTTTCAAGTTAGATTCTAAATGTGCTTATGTAGTCTGACTTGGTAGTTTTTGTTAGAGGTTTAATGGAAATATTAACAATAGGAAGTTAATGGTTAAAATCTAAAATTCAGGGAGTTTATTTTAAACTTTGAAAAGTTAGGGAGGTTATGTGCATTTGGGCTCATATATAAATTCCAAAAGGCAATATCAACTTGATCTAATGTAGGAAGGTAGAAAAATTAGATTTTACTATCGTAGATATTAAATAAGTGTTATTAAAGAATAGTGCTTCCAATTGATTTTTGTCAGAAGCACACCCCATTGGAAGAAGCATTTGAACTGTTAAGAACATCACAATGAGAACTTTCATATGAAGATGCTGAAGCACAACTACATGTATTTATGCCAAATAAGGGTGTTCCTTTGGATCAATGTGCTCGGCTTAGTTGGATTAAACCAATGAAAAGAAAATTAGGCAGGATCAAGCTGAGTATTGGGCTACTCATCTCAGTCAGTCTAGTTTGAATTGATTCGGTGCATATATAATATATAAAAGAATACAGACCAAAATTTTTTTAAAAAAATTATAAGGCCATTTTGTAATTTTTACAAATTATCATTAGACAGTGGATTAAGGCCCTGCCAGATCTTTCTTAAGTATATTTGTGATATTTAAACAAAAAGAAGACAAGGTAACAAACGAGTACTTTTGGAGTTGAAAGCCAAAGGAAAAAAAAAACACTCAAAATTGAAATAATAAACATATGATTTTAAGGTAAATAAGTGGGTGAAACCACATTCAGTTATTTGCATCATGTTTGTCTCAAAAAAATCCAAAAAAAAAAAAAAGACTCGCATTGAATCAGTAGGATGCAAGTTATCACTTTTTAAAATTTTACTTTCTACATATTCATTTTCTTCATATTTCATCCTTTAAACCCATATTTTTTTATTTATATTTTGTAGATTTTGTAAAGAAGTATCAAAATAAGTTGTCATACACCTAAAATGTTCAAGTGATTATAAAGACTTACACTTTTAAACTTTTTTAATTTTTTTAAATAAACAAAAACCAATATAATCTGGCTACCCAACTCGATCAAAGGCCAAGCTATGTTGCATGCCATTTTTTTTTTTTTTTTGCCCGGTGTGCACCCTTAGGTCCAAGCAAACTTCAAGAGAAGATAGTAAGAACATGCTTCATGAAAGTATCTAATTAGCATAACTTATTGAATAGAATTTGAAGATAGAAGAAATTGATTAACAACCTAAAAATACTTGTTAATTTAATCTTGGCTTAAAGTGCTTCATCTGTCCTGTATTCAAATATCGATGTCGAGGAATATAATATTGAAATTTTTTAGTTTTATGTGTAAGTTATAATTATTGATGGACAAAATAATTAATTACAAATGATTAATTTTCATGGTTTTAAGTTTGGAGACAATAAGTACTGATTTCTCCCCCTTACTTTCTCTATTCTCTATTTAATAGCGATGGATGAATATATTTTTAAATGGGGTGAAGAGAGGACCAACTTTTGTTTTCATGGACAATTAATGATAAGGTATCATCCATAAAAAAATCTATTCAAATACATGCTTATTCTAAATAGATTCAACTATTTCGAATAAGGTATAAGATATCTCTTCTCCTTCAAGGATAACGAGCTTTATCTAAATAAACATCTTTTCAATAACCATATAATTGACTTTAATGAAATAATTACCCTTTTAACAATCCTATAATAGGATTTAAACATTTATATAATTATTAAACTATCTTATAAGATAATAATAATTAAGGGATACATTAATGATATCATATGGATCATATATGGGGCAAATAAATGTTAAATTATTCTCTCAACGATATCAAATTCAAGTTATTGAAGAGAGATGCAGTATCTTCTTATCAACAAGACTAATTTTTTTAGATAAGTTTCCCTCATAGTTTCATAATATAAGATAACTGAATCAGTTGTTGAAAGGTCTTTTCATTACAATTACAAATAAACTAAAAAAGCTGGTTCAAGAAGGAGATTTAAATCCCAACAAAGTCCCAAGACATCCTTTTCTGTAATATACCCAAAAAAAAAAAAGTTTAGAAAGCTATACCTTGACTACAGCTACATAATCTTTAACAACTGACCCAATCCACAACCTCCCATTATGTTCTTCCACTTCGCTAACAGAGTCAAGCTCATCACCTCCTCTTGCATCTAAAACCTCCAAAGTCTTTCCATTCATATCAAATTTCACTCCCACAGGGTCTTCTAATTTCTTCCATGGCATCAGAGCTTGGTTCTGCAAAATTGCAATATCTGCATTTTGACATGCTGTCCTGCCACTGCTTAGAGCCACCCAAAATTCTCCATTTTTGTTTCTCTTGATGTTATCTGGGCCCCTTCTAAGTTGTACAACAAGTTCTGAAGTGTAGGCCTTGGAGCCTTGAAGCCATATCTTGTAAATCTTGCTTGAACTAGACTCTGCTAGCAGAAGGAACGAGCGATCCTGGCTTAAAGCCACACCATTTGGGAATGCTAAGCCTTGAAGCAAGACTTGTACTTTCTTGCTACTTGGGTCATATTTCAGCAATCTTCCTGTTCTATCTCCTGTGAGGACTATCATTGGCCATTCCCTTTCACAAAGAGGAAACCATAATGCTTATTTATATATCTTACTGTCTATATTTCATTTTTCTTGGGATATAAGTTTCTTCAATTTCAAGGCATGAAGAGGAAGAAGAATACCTTCTTTGGTAGACAGAGCTGCTATCTGAGAAATAAACCACACCAGTTTGGTCATCAACATCTAAGCCATTTAGGAATTGGAAGGGGGCAAAATCATCAGCAGAAATGGCTAGTTGTTTGCCCACGCCACCACTAGGTCCAACCATTAGGAGCCCAAAGTATGCATCTGCTATATAAAGATTACATGTTTTGCTGTCAAATTTGAGCCCCAGTGGCCTTCCACATGCAGCTTCCTTGTTTGGATCTGTTGACCCATCACATAATTTCCTGTCTCTATAATCAAACATTTGGAGATACAAATTCAGCACAACTATAGGAAATTATGAAGACGGTTCCACAAATAGATGAAATCTCAAAAGATCAGGTAGTAAGAGCTACAAGATTTCAAACTCTAAGCCCTCCGAAACAACTACTTTAAATTCCCAACTCAGGAACACATTTTACACAAATACGCCAAACCAAGTATGAGATTTCCACAAGCATATGTATATATATCTACTGATGAAGACGTAGTTGGTACCTTGCTCCATATTTACATATGCAGTCATTAGCCCCCAGAACAGCATATAGAGATTTGAACTTAAAAACTCGGAAATTTCTTGTAGTGACATCTAATGATTTGAAACCTCCTAATTTCTCTTATCATTATCTGCTTGATAGAATTACATGCCAACATGGACATATATATAAAGTTGAGATCTTGCCTGTGTGGTGAGGTGACAGCAAACTCAACCCATTCTTTGTGAGTTTCCTCCCATTTGAGAATTCTACCGTCTGATACACCGGAATATGGGCCCTCGCCCTTGCAGTCGAAGGCTAAGCTTTCAGGGCCTGAAACCTTGGGAAGTTTCAGTTCATGGTAGCTTTTCAAGCCATCCTTGAAAACCACTTCACTGAAGAAGGTGTTTTTATCATATGAGAGTAACAGAGAAATGAAGAAAACAGCGGAAGAAAATGGCTGCATGGATGGTAATAGAGAGATCATCTAAGGATGCAGCGGCGGCTCAATATATTCTGTGGCCGAAATTCTAACGCGAGATCTTCTATTTATTTAGTAAAACTAATAAATCTTTTTATTTAAAAGTTATCTTTTTAACTTTTATAAATGTAAAGTCATTAATTAAAATTTTATAATTAACTTCTAAATAACTAATCCTTTTAATCTAACTTGTTACACTCTCTCATATTTTCGGATTTCTTTTTTTTATTGTTTGTGAAAATTTATCAAGAACTCCTTTTTGAGATTGTATTAAAGTTTCCATTCTTCTCTTTTTTATTTTTAAGTTTTGAATAATCAGATTCATATTTTCTATTGACATATTTTAATTTCTTAAAAATTATAAGAAAATAATATATACCTATAAAAAATATAAATGAATAAACTATAATACAAATTAAAAATAAAAAAAGTGGTTAAAGCTTAAAACAATAGAACCCGAGATCTGAATATGAAACTTGATTACAAAAGAGATTACTCAACTGAGTCATTCAATAGAATGATATGGTTAATTGTTACTCAACAAAAGGTAAAATAACTTCCTTTTACTTGACTCAAATAGGAGAAAAAGGCAGTGAAGGAGAGTTTGAGAATAATTTAGAATGATAGTGAAAAAGATTAAAAAAATTTTGGTTTTATTAAGTAAAATATTTGAAGGGAATGAGAAATGATGATGAGAAAAATATATTAAGCGTGAAAAAAACAGGAGTTGTGGGATTGTGATAAGTTAACTAACTAATATGAGTGAGAAATAATGATGTTTATTAGGCAGTTAGAAAATTTTGGGACCTTAACTTAAAATAAATTTGATTTTTTTTCTTATCATTAAAAAATAATATAAATTAAATTTTTATAATTATGTAAATTATAAATATACTATTATAAAATTTTGGGAGTCCTTAAACAAACGCTTGACTTGCTTCACCTTTGACAATGGATGGAGGACATTTGCAAACTGTGCTTTACATTAACAAAGGAATGAAGCCGAAGTTTTCCAAACAAACCACACTCTGAGCTTTGTAGGTGATTACTGAAAGATCAAAGAAAATGCCAATTTCTCTAGTCCACTGATAGAAGACGACTTTGGGGGAAAAAAAAAATTAAAGAATGATTGTTTTTAAAAAAGTAAAATCGTTAAAACTAAAAATGCATGTTTTAGAAATGTTATTTACCCATCATCAAGTTTTTACCTTAATAATTAATTAATTATTCACAATACGATTATAACTTCATCTGGGTATAACTAAGGAAAAACAAAAAGTAAATTACATTCTTCATTTTTTAAAGATTAAAAAATTTTAGTTAAATTTGTCTTCCAATAAAATTTTCTCAACCAATTTAATTTCTTCATTTAATAAACTGGCATGAATTTAAGTAAGATGTTACCGTTACCTAATAAAATATTTATATAACCAATGTGATGAATGATCACAAGTGTCAAAGAAATTGTAAAATATTAATAAATTTATTAAAAAAAATTTCTTCTATTAAAGTGTCATAGTCAGTGAATGGAATCAGAATAAATATGAGATGACCCGAATGCAAATCTTTTATACATCCAAAAAGTACCCAAAGGATGTTCATTTTTTCTAGTCGTCTAGATTTAAATTTAGATAATTTGGATTTTTTATTTTTTATTTTAAAATAATTATTAATTTGTTAAGTTCATAATTAAAAAATTATTTTTATTATATATTCTATATTTTTAAAATAAAAAATTATAAAATCTGAACTATAAAAATTTATTTTAAACAATCAAAAATTACGCAAGGTATCCACAACATGAACCAGATTTGGATGTGATTCATCAATATTGGACATTTCTGCTGAGTTGTGCTACCTCAATTATGATGGGCCAGAAACCAGTTTTGCGTCTCCTTCAACCCAGATATCAATGACGCAGAGATCTGTAGCGAAAACAACACCTTCCTACTTCCTACTTCCTACTTCCGTTGTTGCTATAGCTTCCAAATGTACTTTAGGATGCATGAATGGACCTTTAAGCATTGCATCCTTATATCCTTACTTTAGAAAGCCATTATGATTAGGGCCTTCGAATCACGGGTTGTACTTTCATAGAAAACCAGAGATGCTGTCCGTGTAATTGGGTCCCATTGTTATAAAAAATAAAAATAGAAATAAAAACAACCAAAAAAAAAGTTAAATCGTAAACAGTTTAACTATATTAAAAAATTATTTTCATTTAACTTTTGTGTGTATATATATATATATCACACTAATTACTCAATTTTTTTTAAATTTTGTTAAAATTTCATTTTTTTTATTTTTAAAAATATATAAATCTCTTTTAAAGTAAAAAATTATATTACACTTTAATTTAATTTTAAATTTTTTATTAAAATACTCTTCATAAACTTAAATACTTACTTTTTTCGAGTTAAATTTAATAAAAACAAAATCTATTCTTTTTCATTTTTATTTATACTTATTTGAATAAAAATCTATTTTTTTATTTTTTATTTTTATATATAATACATATTTGTATATTTAGATTAATAAAAAAATTTAATTAAAAAATTAAAAATTAAGCTAAAATATATATTTTTAAAATAAAAAAATTGTATAATTTTAACGAAACTTAAAAATGTTTGTGTAATTTATCTTTTATTATTATTATTATTTGTTTTGATTAGGCTGAGCATGCTTAAATACAAAAGAAAACAACATCGAAAAGAGTTTAGGTTTTTTTCTCATTTGTTATTTTTTCTTATTTGTCTTTTAGCTCAAGCTTATTTTTGTTTAATGGTCAAATTTAAGTTGCGCATTCGTGCTTATTTAATGTGGATTTTATTTCATAGCGCCAAGTGGACACAATGTGTAGCATTCTCGGCGTCAAAGCCTGTACCAAACATTATGAGTATGGATAAGAATGGTCGAGTGATAGGAGTGTACAAAGGACAGTTTATGTTAAATTTTAGTTTAGTTTGATGTTTGACTAAATTTTAAATATGTTTTAAAATTAAAATTCATTGTCAGGGCCTAATCCAGGCTAATGTCAAGCAAGGCAAGGCAGTATCAAGCAATCCATTTTTTTTTTAATTTATTATAGAAAATAAAAATGATCAAAATTTTTTTTCATATAAATATCTATAAAATTATATTTTGTTTTTAAAAAAATTAAAACTTTTATATAAATCACTAAAAAAAAGCTTTTTAGGCCATATTGATTGTTAAGGATAGCTCAACTTAATTTATTATTTATTTATTTATTTTATATTTTGTCCAAATTCGCCCAATTTGACCAAGTCAGATTGGGTTTATCAGATATGACATCCAACCTTACTGAAAGTAAAGTACAATTTGGACTTCACAAAAATATTAGACTTATTTTTTTATTCAATAAATAAAGAAATTTAACTTAATAAAGAAAAGTAAAGAAGTTAGCACTCTTTACCAAAGAGTCTTAAAAAACGACAACATGAAATAATAACTAAGAAATAGCAAGAAAAAAAACTCCAATAAAAATAACTATAAAAGAGTACGATCCAAACAATTTAAGACCATGAGTATTTATGAATGGGCTCAAAGCCACTGATGTTTTAGGGAGCCCTTAACCATTGCTTTCTAGCACCGTAAACCACTTGAACCATTCCTTGTGGATAAGGTCAACAAGATCTAGCTAACAAGGTTTTCAATTTCCTTATGTGGGAGAAAAAGCCATCTCAATACCATTGCTATAAGAGAAAAGAGTCAATCTTTAAAGAAGAAGAAGGCATTGGCATTGCAATGGACATGTTGGAAAAGAATGAGGTGAGGAGACTATCATCAAAGTAAAAGCTAGTCACTCTTAATGGGCTACTAAGGTCAAAAGTTTTTTTTTTTCCTGATGGTTTCTCAATCTATAAACACATAATCACAAAAAGGTTCATCTAAGAGATATAAACTAGATTCAGCCTCCAATGACAGGAAAATCTAGATAAGAATAGGATAGAAGGAATATGAAGGTTGTGGGTTAAGGTATAGGGGATCAAAGACATATTTGAAATAGTGGAAAGAGTTCCTTGATCTATATTGATTGTAAGCAACACGATTAGAAAAGATCTAAAGAAAAAGGGGGAAGAAAAGATAAAGAGATCTAGAAGATGTTGCTAGTTTATGGTTAGAAGGAGTTAAGCATGCTAACAAGGAGGAAGGAAAATTATAGAAGGATGAAAAGAAGTATTAAGGGAAAAGGGGAAGAAAAGATAAGGGAAAATTAATCATTTCTTCCCTATAGTTTACCTTAATTTTCAATTTAGTCTTTATAATTTATCTTTTCTTTTCAAATCCATCCTTATGCTTTCCAAACTTTGAAATTTGGCCCTCCAATTTATTTCTATTATCACTCCATCTGGTTTCGTCTGACATAGCTAATGGACCATTGCGGTAGAGTTGAGGTGGAGATTATAAAGTCACCCGGATGCTGTATGCTCCTTTCCATGCATCTTACATGCCCCTAAGTTGAATCCCTTTAAGAATAAGGCTTGCCTTCATCTATACACCAATTTCAATCTCTAACCACCCATCTCTTGTCTCCTCTGGATGTTCCACACTACCATGTCTACTGCAATTCCAGAGCTGCTGAGTTTTGTCACCATAACAACTACAACCTTTTCATAAGATCACCTTTGGAAGAATCCCATTATTCTTTATCGTTAAGCAGAGACAATAGCTTGAAAAACAACAAGAGTAAGTCAAAACTAGAGCAATTCTTGAAAGATGTTTTGCACAAGTATATTAAGCTGATCAAGCCTTTGTATATGAAAATCTAAAAGAAGTACAATGACAAAATGAAGTTTTCAAATGTGGTATCTTCAACTTTATCAATGTCATCTCTGTCGGTCACAAAACCTTATAACTTCAAGTGTTGGAACATTACACTCATTACATACTATTATTGTACCATATTAAGCCTAGTGTCAACTCATAACATACCAATAAAACTCAATTGTTGCAACTTTTGTCCTTTGCAAAGGCTGACATTTTGTATCAAGAATCACTTGCTACTGTTGGATTTTCATATTCTACAAATATGTCATTTTATAGTTCTCTAAATGATGAGGTCACATGTATGTTTCTGTCTCCTTATCATTCTTTAATTTATCTACCCCAATACCTTAATTTATTTGCATTTTTCATTTCTTCCGTATTATGTATTTTGGGATAAACTATTTAAAGGTGCCACATACTCTCCAAAAATTTTACACTAATATGATACTTTGTCCCTAATTTTTAGCTTAAGATAACTTGGAATGTTTACATTGGTGGTTTGTCAAGCTCTTATAGTACAAGAATAATGATTTTTACATAATGGGAGAGAGCTATGGAGGTATCTTCCTAAGCATGACAATACTCCAAGGAGAAACAGGGGAATATTTTGGTGGGGATTCAAGAGGTGCAAAAACACATAGGTAACAGTAAATTAGCGTTGGTGGCAATCAAAGTAGCTTCTCTGGTGAAGAAAAATGATGATTTGTTATTGGAGTAGCATGATGGGATCCAAAGCGCCATTTTGCATTGCAAGAGATCTTTTAATGCTAGAGGTGAATATCTTAATAAAAGGAATTGTTAAATAAATCAATTAACTTTAGCTCAACTGATCATTAATTTTTAGTACTTTGGTTTTAGATTCTTCTTTGAAGGAAGATGATGGGTTAAACATGTGATAGTATGTTTCTTGGATTTTGATATAAGAACAATGGGAAAAAAAGGTTATAGGTGATGATGGTGAGAAAAGAAGCTCATAAGAAGCAAAACCATATGATTATTAGAACACTACTTTGAGACTAGAAAATTCTCAACACCTTCGTGTGCTGCTTCCCTCGTGCAACTAGTTTTATCTTGTTTTTCATTAACAACTGAAGGATCAAAAAGTGTGCAAGAAGACAAAGTTGAGATAATGGCAAAGGGAAAAGCTACTTAACATTTAGTCCAAGTTATATTGGTTGGAACCTATGGGTACTTGGCCCGAAAGGTGATCTTATGGAAGGGTTGTAGTTGTTGTGGTGAAACAGCTTGGTAGCTTTGGAATTGTAGTAGATATGGCAGCATGGAACATTTAGAGGAGACAAAAGACTGGTGGTTGGACTTTGAGATGGGTGTACCAATAAAGGTAAGTCTTATTCTTTAGGGGATTCAACTTAGACTCATGTGGTTTCATCATCTCCACCTCTGTTCTACCTCAATAGTCCATTAGCCATGTTAGATGCAACCAAATGGAGTTTTAACAAAAACAAACTATAAAGACCAAATTTCAAAATTTAGAAAGTATAAGGATGAATTTGAAAATAAATAAATTATGAGGACTAAATTGAAAATTGAGATAAACTATAGGGACCAAAATTAATTTTTCCAAAAAATAAAGAAGGGAAAAAAGAAAGAAAAAAGAGAAAGGGAGTAAGAGTGAGAAAATAAAAGGAAAAGACAAAAAAAAAGTGAGTGTTGATTTTTTTTTTTGGCTCAAAGTGATGTGCAAAAATGATTATATTTTTATCATGGGAAAAAGAAATAAAACCTCTGCTCGTTAAGGATATTTTACTCGAAGATTTAGAAGAATAAAAGGAATATATTGACCAAAGTATAGATATCAAAGTGGCTCACAAAAATAAAGTTTATACTTAAAAAATACTTCTAAAATTATTTAAATGTTATTTTTTTACTTAAAGATGATTTTTTTTGGTATTATTGAGCATTATTTCTTACTTTTTCTTACTAAGTTTTTATTTTACATTTCTTAATCTAACCCAAAATTTATATTTTAAATTGTTTTAACTTGCTTAATTATTTTTCTCTAAATTTTTTAAACTAAAAAACTTTAATTTCATAAATAAAAATTAAAATTCTAAGTTATTACATTTGTCCTCTTGCTGCGAAGCAAATGGGAAAGCAAGGGAACATGTGGGTGAGAAAGCAGAGAACAGGTAATAGACCTGAGAAGGTAATAGACCTAAAACCCTCAATGTGTTCAAAGTCAAAGGATTGTAGGGATATGCTAATATCAAAGAAATCAGGTAATAGACCTGAGAAGGATATCTCAGTATAAACAATATTCTAAAAATGATTTAAAATATAAAATTCTTTAAGAGTAAGGATTTTACTTTCTTGATCCTAAACGGTAATTTTCCCTAAATATAATGGCCATCTCTCCCCATGGAGATTAGAAGTTAAGCCTAATGTTTTCACGTGTAAATCCCTTGCAATAGTGAGGATTACTACACATTGTGTAATAAGTAATAATTTGTTTGATACACAGAAAGTTAAAAATAAAAAATAAAAAGGTGATTTTGTAAATAAAATATTATTATAATATCTTTACTTTTAATAATTAGATAATAATTGATAAATAGTATTAAATAATGATTGAATAATAATTAGAAAGGTAAAATTAAAATTCCTCTTAATTTTTCTTTTCCTTTTCCATTTCCCACAACAGACCAAATATGCCGTAAGATTGGGGTGATTTATTTAATTTTAGATTTTAATTTAGGGATTTCTATGATAGTTGAAATTTTTAAAATATAATTTGTTTCACAGTTACTACTTTTTATCACAATTGCAATTTTTACCTTTCATATTCATTCCTAGACCCAAATCTACAAAAATAAAAAAAAATGCAATTTTAGCGTTATTGCATCCCTTACAATAGGCGAATTCTTTCAATGTTTTCTCTTTAGTAATATATTGTGTAAAGAATTTTTCCTTAGGAAAAAAAACCTATTATTGTTACTTTTAAACAATTTAAGTTTGATTCGGTATTAGATGCCTAACTTCAGTTATACCATTCAAATTGCATGACGGCCCTTTTATAAGATATCTACTCGATCATGTTTTTAGATGCTTGAAATAAAAATTGAAACTAAAATCTTATGTTACACCCTTCACTATCAAATTAAAGAGTAATCAATTTAGTTTTGAAAATTCAAAAAGAAAGAAATTATTTGGCTCTTAATTTTATAATCATTTTCATTTTTTGTTACTTAACTCACAAAATATCATTGATTTAGTTCTTAACCACAATGCCAATCCAAATAGTATGTGACACCACCCTAATTAAAAAAAAAAAAAAATAGTTCCGTCACATCTTCAACGTCAATGTCATACTTGACTCGATCCCTCTTCCATCATTTCTCCAAAACATGGCATAGGGTGCCGGCTCGACTTATTAATTCATTTTGACTAGTATGCTGTCAAAATTAGTCAAGTGTAGTTCAACTGTTAAATTATTATAAATTAAGAACTGAGGATAAAGCCAAAAAAATTATATATTTTCCTCTTTAAATTAAATTGGATTATAATTTTAGTAAATAAATTTAAAATATAATAAACATTTAATATTTTAATATTTTTTAATTTAATATTTTTATTATTGATATTATATTGTGATAAAAATAGAAATATAAGAAGTCACTTTCAAGAATTACAAAACTTTTTGTAATTTATCTTAATTAAAATTTAATATTTTACTTTTAATTTAAAATAGAGAAAAGTACTTATTTTTATTTTGAAATTTATATATTGATTCATTTTGCAATTAAACTTTATTTATGAATAAAATACATTTTTAACAAAAAAGAGTAAAGTATACAAACTTTCTTAAATTTTGTTGAACTTATACAGATTTCTTTTTATTCTTAAAATACATATTGATTTCTTTCAAAATAAAAAGTTATCATATATGTTGGTCTAATTTTAAAAATTTTGACTAAAATATCTTTAATTTGCTTAAATACATAGTTTTTAAATTAAAAAAATTTAAATAGAGGGTGTTTCAATAAAAAATTGAAAACAGATTAAAAATGAGATAATTTTTTATTTTAAAAAAATGTGTGTATATTTTAAAACTAAAAAATTTATATAATTTTAATAAAATTGAAAAAAAGCTCTAATTTACTTCTTTGAAAACAAAATTGGTAGCGAAGGCAAACAATTTACTTTGCAGCCGGGCCTAGCAGTATTGATGCCAAGTGGTAGGCTAGTATTGTCACACGCTGATAAATCTGAGTCACACATTGAAGAGTAGGCAAGCGACAATAATGGAGATGCCCAACAACATGCCATCGTCCTTTTCTGAACTTTTCCAAGACGTGGGGTTGCCGTCGACCTGTCATCAATATGGTACGGGTAACATTTAACCCACAAGATGCTTTCTAGTGGCGACAGTATAAATATAAATAGTTTAACAAAAACTAAATATATAAATAGAAGACATTGAAAGTTGGTATTCCAATACTCAGTACAAATTTTTATGTCATTACTAATGGTTGTTCTTACAAATGTAAAATTCTTAATTTGGTTACAAAAGAGCCCTAAAACTTTGAAAAGTGATTGAAAGAAAGGAAAGAAACAGTAGGAATCATACTTGAGTAAATCAAGTCCCCTTTAAACTAAAGATTAAGAAAATGTCTTTTGAATCAAGACTCTCAAACTAAATTTTGTCCAGGACTAGATTTCATCTCCAAGCCCCTCTTTAGATAATACTAAAAATAGTTGATACTCATGCACCTCAAATTTTCCGGTAAAAACAAAATTTAAAGTTAAATAAATTATTCTAATTCTAAACCGAGATGCTTCGCAATTAGTAGATAACTATACAAAAAAGATCATAACCAAAAATTGAATTAGTTTAAACACACCTCAATTTTAATTTAGAATATTCTAACTTAAAACAAAATACATCCTACTTAGTAAGTACTATTAACAAAAATGAACCAGAAAACATGGCTGAAAAAGAATTGTTGTGTGTACTAGCTGCATATACTCAAAGTTTTGAATGCATATACACTTGATGCATGCAAAAAATTTTTACTCGTCCAACGTGATGTCTCTTCAATTTTTTGATGGGTATTATTTAACTTTCTTGTTGAGGCAGAATCATGAAAATTTCATGAGACCATGGGAGTTGGTTGTGGGGCATCAGATTTCAAACTTTGTTTCTGGACGCTAAGAAATGGACAAAAGGTTTGAACAGACAAAAAGAAGCAAACAGAAGAATCTTTATCAGAAGCCTCAAACCCTATTCCCCACCACTCTTCAATCTTATCGTTCTAATGTAACCGATCCCCACCTTTGTTCCCCACGAATCTGATTCCCCTCTTTTTCTTTTCTTGGAGCCAAATCCTAGTTTAGTGGCCAAGTATTTTTAGCAGCCTTCTTTGACTTGTTTTAAAAATTGAGTGCCTTAGAGAGATCACAATCATCAATTTAGTCATAGAAAATTTATTGTCATCGACTTAGTTTTAATATTTAAAAGTCATATATTTTTAGTTAGAATCCACAAGTTAATCACCTTTAATTTAGTTTTAACTGAATTGAAGTTAGATGCAAATTAATGTATTTTTAAATATTAAGAATAAATTAATGATAATAAAATTTTAAAAAATAAATTAATAATAGGGATATCTTTTAAAGGTTGAAATAATACTTTATTGTTAAAATCATTATTTATAAATAAAAATAAAAATAATTACATCAAGAAAATTCATAGATCAAAATTTTAATTCTCAGAGTATTTTTCAAAGAATTATTTTTGGATATAATAAACAAAATTCTATTGAAATTATTTAAAGAGAAATATTATATATATTTTTTCTTTAATTGTGTTAACTCCTTTTGTTATATATAAAAATTTATTTATTTAGAAGTGTTATATATATATACAATTGATGATTTACAAATACTTAATACTCACCTTATCACAATATTTAAAAAATATAGATACAAGTCCCTAATTCATGAGTAAGTTGTTTATGGTTGTTAAACTATAATCACCCTAGCCTTAACTTGAACCTAATCCTCAGTGCGTGCAAACAATGCAAATCATTTTATCATGATTTCCTTCAGCTATACTGAACATTATCTTTAGATACGAAAAGGTAATTTCAAAATGATGATGGTTATAAGATAACATAAAAGCGGGTGATTCTATCATCATTTATCATGGAGAACTCATGCAGAAAAAAAGGTAATCATAATTGTGTTCCTTATATCATGCAATGCATATTCCAGATTTCAAAGAAACAAAAGAGGAACCGTATTGAAAAAAGTTTTTTTTTTTAAAAACTATATTAGATAAGATAAATTACTCTCATTCTCTTTAAGAAATATAAATTATATGATCTTTTCTAATGTTTTGAAAATATACACTTACTTTTTTTTTTTGAAATAAACAAATATGCTATACTTAATCCTTTTAAAATGGAAAATAAATTATAATTACAGTTATTTTAACCAAAATATCTTTATATCTATTACTTATTTGATTAATATAATATAATCAATTTTATAAATTTATCAAATTATAAAATTATGTGATGATAAATTATTAAAAACAAAGAACATATGCATAAAAATTTTTTAATTTAATTAATCTATAAATAATAATTTAATTTCAAGAACAACAATTGTATTAAATATTTATTAATAGAAAAAATATTGTCATAAATTTAATAACATTTTAGAATAACTTAAATTTATAATTCTCTAAAAAATAAAATAGCATTAAACAAGTTGGAAAAAGTTACTTTTTAATAAGTTACATTTTGGTCAAAATTTGATTTTAAGAGGATAAATATATTTTTAAAATAGAGAAAAATGTGTAATTTAGACATTTTTTTAAAAAGAGTCATCTAGTATGTTATATTTGCATAGCCTTATGGGGATAAATTAATAAATGCTTTCTCATTTTTCAAACCAGAAAATTCTTTTCCAATTTGACGGGTACAATATGCTTTTCTCACATGATATTATAATATTCCTTTGCCATCCCACTTTTCTTTATTTACCAACTTGTTCTATTTATAATTAACCTGTCACATCTTATTTTTTCTGCTTTGTTTTATTTGCGAAAGGCTGGAGTAACAAAAGATGTGGCTCTTAATCTAGATGATTTAAATTGTATTTTTTAATTTCAATATTTTTTATTTTTAAAAAACTAAAATATAAAGTCAAAATAATTTTTTAAATGTTAATTTAAAAATAATAATTGATATCAAAACATTAAAAAACTTCAAATCTAAATAATTTAAAATAATTTAGATGATCGAAATTTAAACAGAAGAGCAGCATCCTCCATTTATTCTTAAAAAATTCAATCAAATTGCATATTCTCTTTTTAAATTAACCCAAAAAAAATTGCATAAACTCCTGAAGTAGCGTAATGGATCGGAATTCTTGCAAAAAGGTGAAAGCTTTTTCTTTTTTGGGGTTACCCGTTAGGGTTGGGCAAAGGTTAAATTCTTTTAAATATTTCAAAGAAAAGAACATCGGATCTGAGAGAATTTTCCTTTTTTTTTTTTTCTTAAAAAAAATTATTCCACCCAAATTATAGGAAGGTAAATTTAGTCGACACAATCGGCAATGATGAAACATTGTGGAAGCGAGCAAGGGGTAGGACTGCAATTTCACACAAACAAGTGGCAAACACGGTTTCGGCATTTCACGTCAACTATAAATTAACGCCATTGCCCGCTACCCTAACAGATACCGCTAATCCTAACGCTTAAGGAGGCTGAGGCTGCGCGGCGAAGTTGTTCTTATCAATCATCATATTCGGTTGATTTGTAGGGTTTTTCATTATCTTTCTTCTGGTTTCGAATTCTCCTGAAATCTCTTCAATTTTGCATCCGTAAGCGTTTGTTTTTTGTTTTCTCCATCCTTTTTCGATTTGTTTTGGTTTTTGTTGTTTCTGATTTCGATCTGATTGCAGATATTCTACGATTCGTGCTGAGGGTGAAGGTGTTCACAGCGTGATCGATTAAGAAGTCGCTTCTCGAATTTTATCAATCCAGGTACGTTTTCTTGGTTGTTGGTCGTTTCGTGTTCTTTTCTGTTTTGATATTTTGATTATTGCATAGTTTTTAGATTCGAGGACCTTATATCCATCCCGTGCATTTTCTTTTGATTCTAATCAATTTTGAATTTCATTTTTTTTCCATTGTTTTATACCTGATTTTACTGTTGTTGGGATTATGTAGTTCTTCGCATGATTTTTTCCCTTTATGTTGTTTTGGGGTTTCTGTTCCTGCTCTGGTTCGGTTTTTGTTTATGACTTTCTTTTGTGAGTTAGAAAATTTCGATGAATAGGCTTTTCATATGGTTCTGGTTGGTATTCTTTGCTTTGTACCTAGATCTGTATTTTTCGCTATATTCGTCTCTTTTTGTCTTGTTGAACAGTTTGGACCCGTTGCTGTTTTGTGTCGTAATGCATTCTTTACATTATTTAATGTCGATGCCATGAATGTGTTGTAATGCATTCTTTGCATTATATACGTATTGATTATTTAAAGCGAGCCATTGAGTCATGCATCCTTATTTAGATTGCTGGCTTATGTCATTTAGGTGATAGCCATAGAGTTACCAATTTTTCTCGTGTTTCTCTGTCTCCAATTTTTTTCTTCATTTATTTTCTGGTCTTGCTGAAATGTTTGTAAATCTGTTTGATGAAGCAGGACTGTATGAACTAATGGAGTCGAAAGGTGGGAAAAAGAAGTCTAGTAGTAGTAGTAAATCATTATTCTACGAAGCTCCCCTTGGCTACAGCATTGAAGACGTTCGCCCCAACGGTGGAATCAAGAAGTTCAGATCTGCTGCTTACTCCAACGTAAGTTTTATATCACATATACAAGATGGGATTTGGATTTTGGATTCTATACTTATTTGATTCACTGATCAATGCTAACACCTTTATTTTGTGCTGTTTTGCAGTGCGCTCGCAAGCCATCCTGATATCTCTAGCTTTCTATCCGTCTTTTTTTAGCCTTATTTTTTCTTGCTTTCCTTAGGTTTATTTACTACTCTACTTCAATCAACGTCTTTCCAATCCCTCTTTGCGATCGTGCTCTATTCAGACCTGTGGTTTACATCAACTGTGTTCTTTGCTGAGACAAAATGGCGATGTGTGTTTCTGCAATCGGTTTTGAAGGTTATGAGAAGAGGCTGGAAATATCCTTCTTTCAGCCTGGAATCTTTCTGGACCCTGAAGGAAAGGGTCTGAGATCTATGACAAAATCCCAGTTGGATGAGATTTTAGCACCAGCAGAGTGCACCATAGTTTCTTCACTGTCAAGTGATGAGGTTGACTCCTACGTCCTTTCTGAGTCTAGCCTTTTTGTATATCCATACAAGTTAATCATTAAAACCTGTGGTACTACCAAGTTACTTCTCTCAATCCCACCCATATTGAAGATGGCTGAGCTCCTTACCCTTACTGTTAGATCTGTAAGGTACACTCGTGGGAGCTTCATTTTTCCTGGAGCTCAGCCCTTTCCGCATCGTCGCTTTTCTGAGGAAGTAGCAGTCCTGGATAGCCACTTTGGAAAGCTTGGATTAGGCAGCGTGGCTTATATTATGGGTGGCGTGGACAGCTCACAGAAATGGCATGTGTACTCTGCTTCTGCTGAGGCAGTGAGCTCATATGATTCTGTCTACACCCTCGAGATGTGCATGACTGGTCTGGATAGAGAAAAATCTTTGGTTTTCTACAAAGAGCAATCTCGCTCTGCAGCCCAGATGACTGTCAAATCTGGTATTAGAAAGATCCTTCCAGATTCTCAAATATGTGACTTTGAGTTTGAACCATGTGGTTATTCAATGAATTCTGTTGAGGGTGCTGCTGTTTCTACCATTCATGTTACGCCAGAAGATGGTTTCAGCTATGCCAGTTTTGAAACAGCAGGGTACGATTTGAAAGTGGTGAATCTGAACCAACTGGTTGTGAGGGTACTGTCATGCTTTGAACCTGTGGAGTTCTCGATAGCTGTGCATGTGGACGTTGCGAGCAAGTCATTTGAGCAGAGCTGTTTGCTGGATGTTAAAGGGTACTGCCGCAAAGAGAGGAACCTCGAAGAGCTTGGAATGGGTGGTTCTGTTGTCTACCAAAAGTTCGTGAAGACTACTGAATGTGGCTCACCTAGATCAACTCTGAAATGTTGGAAAGACGAAGATGAAGAAGAGTAGTTTAGTGCTTTGCTTTAGTTAAAAAAAAGCTTGCCTGGAAGGCTTTTTATTATTGAACTTAATTGTCGTGTTTGATGTGTGACCTTGTGGTTTCACTGTCCGTCGTTTTGTTAAAAATAAAGCTTGCCTGTTGGGCTTGCTCTTATGTTAACTTTTAGTTGTCGTCTTTGGTGTGGAGTGGTTCTATTGTCTGTCGTTTTGTTAAAAATAAAGCTTGCCTGTTAGGCTTCCTCTTATGTTAACTTTTAGTTGTCGTCTTTGGTGTTGAACTTTTCTTAGTTTTATTGACTTGTTAATAAAGCATGCCCATTAGATTTGTACTTAATGTTGGCATTGAATTGTCGTCTTTGACGTAGGACCTATGGTTTTATGAGTTGCATGTTAATTAAGTTTCTGTCCTTTGCAAAAGGAATGCCGTTCTTTGTAAGCGTCTGCACTTACGATGTACATGTCATTTTAATTATTGATTTCAAGACACTCATGATGAACGTGTTGAATTTATAATTCATCTTATAAGATTTTGAGAGAAATTTCGAGGAGATTATTTCATCTATTTCTAAATGGAAAAATTTAAAATTATATCTATTTTAATAGATAGTTAGTATAACTTGATATATAAATGTAAATTATGGTTAAATAAAATGCTATTTATAATTTTATCTCTAGTTAAATTATCTTTTTGATTTAATTGCTAAATTAATCTTCTTAGAACTTATTCTACATGACAATATGTTCTTCGTTGTCTAATCGCGTTTAGTGGTCAATCTTGTTTACTTTGTTTCCAAATCCTCGATTGTTGCTGGTGATAATACGTTCTTCGTTGTCTAATCGCATTTACTGGTCAATCTTGTTTACTTTATTTCTAAATCCTTGATTATTACTGGAAACGTGACTTCGGCCGTCTAAAACCATAGTGGGGGAAGATTTATTGTCAGATTCAGATGTGACTAGAGTATTGAAACCGTTAACGATCAATATTACAACCATGCCGCTGGATCGGCAATGCATAGATGCTAGTATTTTTTATTTTTTTTTGCGCCGATAGATCAGAAATGCTAAAATTAAATACAACGCAAACACTGATCAATTAATCACATTAACAAATATTTTTTTTAAAAAATTAGATAGTCTTTTAAACTGAACATTTTCATATAACACGACTTAATTTCTTATAATTTCCTTTTATTTAATTTCTCAAGATGAAGCCATAATTTTCTTTTTATAAGCTTTGTAACCAGTGATTAAAAACTATTTCTATTCTTCTACTTAAAACAAAATTCCCATAACTAATATACTAAATATAAGAAAATAGTTTTTACACCAACATTAGGAATACATAAAAAGTTATTTTAAATTGGAAAGAATAACAAATTTCTCTTTCGCTAACACAAATTCCCATTTCTAATCAAAATAATTGGATTGAATCCTGTGAATCCATTTCCAAAAAAGTTCATTCATATTCTCTTTTGCTAAAACAAATAAAATTAGATTTTTTTTTTTAAATAATGGACTAATAAAAGATTTCTAAGTGAAAAAGGCCTGAACAATAATGATGGCTTTATGTATAGGCATTTTATTTTTTAATACTTTGTTGATTCACAACGTATTTTTTGTGTGTGGTGATATATTGAAAAATTAATAATATAATAATTTAAATTATAATTCTATATATTTTATATTTTAATTCCTATTTTATGTTTTTATTACAATCTCTTCCGCTGCATGTGGTTACATCCCAACTTGTCTTTTGGAAGGGACCAGAGCGAGTCAAAAAATATTCCTTCAATTCTGTGACAAAGGAACACGTCTACCTTTATACAGTTAAAATGACTTAGCAGGCATATAGCATCACGTGGCTGTAGGTTAGTGGTAAGAATTCCACATTGTGGCCGTGCAGATCGGGGCTCGAATCCGAGTTGCCACATGTTTTTTTTTATTCTTTTTTTCTGCAAAGCTTTATTTCTGTTACTTTTCCTCATGTGAAATAGGTTTTTTATTTTTAAATACCAAAAAAAAAAAAAAAAAAGAGATTGTTAGAGCAAAGTTTGGGTTGTCTTATGTAAATTAAGAGACTCTGGTTGGTATTGAGAAGCTATGTTTCTGTAATCGCGTCACCAATCATAATTCTACTTAAAGTTCCTTTAATACTATATTGATTCATCTCGTTAATTTTATCTGATATGATGATTATGTAACAAGAGATATAAATATCGAAGTTTCAAGTCCCACGCAGAGAAATATATGTGTGTGATTATTTAAATAAAATACATACTATTTAAGTAATATCTACATTAAGTGTTTTACTCTTTAGTGTTTAATTAAAAAAAAAAAAAGGAGATATGCATATTCATTTTTTTTTTGGGTCCTTATAATTAATTCAGTTGTGTCTATCTCTTTATTCACATTGACAGAAATTAAACCAAATAGGAACTTGCCAAATATTTTGGAGCAAAGGAGATGTTCGACATTTGATGCCCCCTTCGTCTACATATTCATTGTCATTATTCACGTAAATGTGTTTCCCGTGCGTATGTAGGGCCTCTTTGTATCGGTTTTATCAGAGCAAAATGAACTAGGAATATCTTGTCGTCCTTTGTGTATTCTGTGTGTGTATCTGAGTGAGTTTATTAAGTTGCCAAATATTTGATATCGCACATAACCATCAGAGAATTCGAAACGCTGGAATTTTGCTGAAGGGTGATTGCCTTCTGGTTTCACCCTCCAAATTTAGAAAGGGAAATGATTGACAGGACTTGTGGATATTGTAATGTACATTTATTTAATTCTATCAATCAACATTGAACATTAATTCTCGATTATTTATGTTTCCTAGTGTTCTGGTACACCATTGTTGGCATAACCAATAGGGGAATGTTGTAAGATCAAGTTTTTTCCCTCTTGCAGATATAGCCAGATCAATAAGAAATGATGCAGTGTATGATATATACGTAGGGCAATATGATGCAGAACCAACCCCCCCAAAAAAAAAACAAAAACAAAAACAAAACCAACCAAAAACGAAAAAACAAAAACAAAAACAAAAACAAAACGACACAAGAGACTGAATGAGAATCAACAATATGATTTCTTATAAGTCAATTAAAACAAATGTCTTCTGAATTGCCCAGCAGGCCTTTAAATAGGCTGCACAGCAAGTCTGGACTGGCTAAACAATGAATTCTAAATTAAAACCCTCATTTAGCATATAAAACACTAATCAACAACATCATCTGTAATTTACATCAAATCATGTCTATAGTAATTAATTATATTAAAAATAGTTCTACATTTAAATTTTTTATTTTTGTTTAATAAATAATGAAATTGTAAATCAAACAAATTATCGATGCTATTGAAATATATTTCAAGATAATTCATATAGATATAGTGAGGAAATTTATGTGACACTTGCCTTTAAAACTGGTTTCTTTCACTTCTTGAGATCTTCCTATTGAATTATTGAGTAGACATGTAGAAGGTTGCGTTGTGTAAATTTAAAAAATCTTCCCACTTTAAGAACAGAGTGGATTGCTTTATGGAGTGGTTTCATGAATGTAAAGGAACGTCAATGTCTTCTAGGCCGTGAAGGAGAAAGTAGTGAGAATATCCTTTCCATTTCTTCCTCCTCCAATTTTTTTTGGGTCTATTTGAAGAGAGAAAGAAAAAAAAAAGTGATAAAACAATATATGGGGCCTATATAGTAAATCTTACCCACTTTGTTTTTTTTTTTTTTTTTCTCCAAATTTATAAAAAAATTGAAAGAGAGAGAAATAGAGAGAATCTTGACTTGAGAAAGTACAAGAATTTTGTGTGTTATCTAATATTTTGAAAGTTAGATAAATCATTGAACCAATAAAAATATAAGTTCATAGTTTGTGAGTTTAATCATGTTCAAATTAGATAATTAAATATATATATATATAATATTTAATATAATTTTATCTCTATTTTTGTAAGTATATTCATATCAAACTTTGCAAATAATTGCTGACGAAGTAACTAGGGCTCCTTGAAGAAGGCACTGACTTATATTCTTAGGGTTGGAAGCTTGAATCTTTGTGTTGCCATTTTCACCAAATTTTGGAAAACCAATTGGAATAATATCTTTATACAAAACTTTGCGCTTAATAGTCAAGTAGCTCTTGGAGGATGCTTGGTGAAAGTGTTTCTTGAAGACTCAAGGGACTGCGTTTGAATCCAAGTGCTACCAATTTTGTCAAATTCAAGAGGAAGGATTGGTTTAACTCTTGAATCAGCACCAGTTTGCATCCAAAATGACCCAGTTGGATCTATTTTTACTAGCATTGATAAATTTTTTCACATATTAGTTTACACGATTGTCCGAATTAAACCATAAATCGGTTTACTGATTTTTTGATTAAATCGACCGACAATATCCAGTTTTTTGAATAGTGGTGCTACCGAAAGCTTTAAAGGATGCATTTTTCTTGGTTGAGAATAATTCTTTCCATGAGCCTCATTGGCTCTCCTTACTACAGAGCTAAGTGAAACTTTTATAACACATGCATTATTGGCTCTTGGTGTTAGGCCACTATTACGCAATTTGTGATCTTCAACCAATGAAAGCCATTACGTTTTACTCCTTTTGGACCTTTTTTTTATGGTAATATATCCTTTTGGAATTGAACCCACTAGATTTTGGTCCATCATCATACAAATAATAGGAAATTTATTCCAAACATGTTCTTTCTAAAATGATGAAGTAGCTTTCATGAAAGTTATATGTGGACAACGAGGATTGTGGAGCCCATTATTTATTTAGGTTTGGTTTGGTACGTAGAACAGATTTTGATGGGAATGAGAAAAGGAAAGGAAAGGAAAGAGGAATGGAAAGGAATGTTAAGCCTATGATCATGTTTGGTTTGATTAAATAAAGAAAGGAAATGCTATCACATTTTTATTTTTGGTTAGATTAAAAAAAAGATAAAAATAGAAAGGAAAGGAATGATAGATAAAAGACCAAAATACCCTTTATAATTAAAAAAATAAAGGACATAAATTTTTTTCTCAATTGTTGAATGAAAAAAAGGGAAATTATTCCTCTTACCTCCCTTGTCTTGGCATCAATGGTGAATCTACAAATGCAAGGTTTTGGAATGCATTTCAACCTCTTAACTTTCAATAAAACAAAACCCAAATCAACAAAAAAAAGAATTCCACGCAAATCCATGGCAATTTTTTTATCTTAGGTCAACAGTGAATTACAATGTATATTTTTATTGCATTTATTTACTATTAGCTATTCTGAATTCTATTAGGAATTCTACAACTAGTTCAATATGAAATCCTATTTTCTTACAAGACCCCTTCGGATAATGAAATTCATGGATACCCTCCTCTCTGGAAGCTGTGAGATTTACTTTCATCTTAGACACAATAATTACATAGGCCAAATATTGAAGAAGACCACAAATCAAGAAATGAATAGAACCTTTCAAACGCTGCAAAGAATCGAACATTATATTTGACCCATGAAAATCGAAGGAGAAATGGTGAATACCTTGCTCAACCTCAAGGAGAAACATTACAGTGGAGTTTTTGCAGTTGCTTTTATTTGTCGATAGTGTTCGCAGGCTACAGTGGGTTGGGGAAGAGCAAGTTTTGACAGAAAAAGTTGGATGATTTGGGTGCTCCTGGAATGCTGTGTTTTTGTAGCTATTTATAAGGCATTAATGGAGCAATAGTACAATCACCTGATTCATGGGGGTAGAATGGTCATCTTTTGCTCCTCTCCCTCGACTCTAACTTCATTCCATTGATTTATTAAAGGAGAGTTGTTTCTTGCATTTGTTGGAATCGCCAATGCCTTAGCAAGCAGTAAATCGTGTACCAAACACACAAAACCAACTTTCCCTTTACAATTCTCATTCTTGGCGTGCCGTAACCCATGTACCAGACATGCCCTTACTTTTAAATTTTGTCCTTTTCTCACTTTTTCCAAAGAGAATTTTTTTTGGTTTTAATTAAGGGGATAACACTTTCTATAGAAAACAAGAAGATATAGTTATATGAGAAGATACTACACATAAGTCGCAATTCAACCATATATTTGTTCCTCCCCATTCACTTTAGATTTAACTTGAATAACTAAAAATCTCATGTTAAGAAAAAATCCATAGTGGGAGGGAGAGTTGATTCATGAATCGAGTCATCCTAGACTCGTACACCTTTTTTTTTCAGAAAAAGACACATATAAGTATTATTCTTCCCATCATGATTCCTTTACAAAAATTGTTTTAGGACTTTTAATTCTTGATTTAGGGATTTTATGTTGATATACTTTGGCTCCTAATATTATAAAGTTTGGCTCTTAATTCTTAATTAAGGTTGTTGTTTACCTTTTAAATGCACTTATGGCTCATAATTTGATATTTTAAGATATATTTAGTGTAGTATCCTATTTGATAAATCAAATTTTAAAATTTTCTCCTAGTTTGGAATTTAATTTTGTAAGGTATGATGAATGTTTGTCATCAAAATGATTCATTCATCAAAATTTTGCAAAACTGTTTAATTCCTTGTTGATAGGAGATAAGGCAATTAATTTAATAAAGTTTGGTAATATTATTTTGTAAAACTTACAAAACCATTTACTTCCCTTATTGATAGAATTATTTTTTTTTTGAATTATTAAACATAGTTACCTACCCAAAGGGGGTGATTGTGTATATTAATTCTTGTATCACATGCAGTATATAGGTGGAAATACATGGTTGAAAGGTCCATTTGCCTAAAAGGGATGACTCATTTTGATTCATTTATTTTCTTAATGGTTTGAGGTATATATATATATACATTGAATGGCCTGTCTGCCCAAAGGGGATGAATTGTTTAATATTATAGATGGATATTTTCTTTTATTATTTACTTAATGTAAAAGAAAAGCCAAATTGCTTGTCATGTTTTCTACCTAAAGGGGAGTTCATGATGATACGCATAGTGCTCTTTAAGAATAACTTATCAAGGTTTTGAGCTATATAATAATTGCTTGTTTAATTGACCATGTTGCTTTTTTTAAGCATTTTCTTTTGTTGTGAACAACACCACCACCACTATATAGGTCCTGATTGGTTCCAACTATAAGGAATGAAAGTAAGATGTGGAGTTTTCACTTG
Organism: Erythrophleum fordii; assembly: GCA_032878935.1. Classification (NCBI taxonomy): domain Eukaryota; kingdom Viridiplantae; phylum Streptophyta; class Magnoliopsida; order Fabales; family Fabaceae; genus Erythrophleum; species Erythrophleum fordii. The sequence continues at coordinate 8,968,148 of JAVQMF010000029.1, forward strand.
GAATAATGGATATTGATATGGCATTGCACGTTAGCAAACCTCTGAACCCCATTAAAAAGAGTAGCATTGAGGAAAAAAAATACTATATTAAATGGGAGAAATCTAATTGTCTTAGTCTTATAGCCATGGAGAGGTTTATTCTTGAACATTTTACTAGTAGGTTACCAAATACTATTAGTGCCAAAGAATTTTTCACTGCTATGGGAAATAGATTTCACCTGTCGGATCACGCTGAAGCTGGGCAATTGATGAGTAAGTTGACATTTATGAAATATGATAGCACTAAGGAAGTAAAAGAATACATCATAAGGGTGGTACATCAAGGCTCATGACATTCCTCTTCCCAAAAGTTTTGTCATTTATCATACACTCAATTTGTTCCTGCCAAAGTTTAATGAAATTAAAACTACTTGTAACACACAAGACCAAACATGGGGTATTGATGATTTGATTCCAAATGTGTGGCTGAGGAAGAAGAGTGAGTTAACTTAATTGGTTTTTCACAGTAGACTAAGTTTTCATAAGGGAAAGGCAAAGTTTAAGAAGTCATAGCCTTATGCTCCCAAGAAAGACTAAGAATTCAAAAGGCATGGTAATACTTAGAATAATACCAATAGAGGGATTAAAGACAAGTTAGATTACCTAAAATGCTTCTTTTTTAAGAAGAATGGCCATAAAAAGGTCAACTGTCTCAAGTACAAGGCCTAACTCGAAAAGAAGAATAAGGATTAGAGTGAGTTATTGCCATGTGTTTGTTATCAATCAAATGTTGTTGATGTCCCTTTAGACTATTGGTAGCTTGATAGTAGTGTTTTTGTTCATGTTACACCTACTTTACAAGGTTTAAGAAATAGCAGGAGACCAAGTGAGAAGGAGTCTAGACTCAAAGTTGGAAATGGAGCTATTGTTGCAGTAGAACTTATTAAAAGTATAATTTTGTTATTTAGTTCTAAATATGAGTTAGTATCAGAGAACGTTTTTTATATTCCCTCCTTTAGGAAGAATTTAGTTTCCCTTTCTTTACTTAATAAAGGTGGATACTATTTTGATTTTGGAAATAAAAAAGGTCAATATTTTTTATGATTTCAAGCTAGTTGGCAGTTGCATTTTAGTTGATGAACTATATAGATTATGTTTGTATCTTATTGACAAATGTGCATCCTTCAATATGGAAAAATCCACAGCTAAAAGAACTTTAATAAAAGAAAAATTCTCCAAATTATAACATATGTGTTTATGTCACATTTCAAACAAGAGAATTAAAAGATTGATAAAAAAATGATATATTGCTGTCTTTTAAATTGTGTAAGGGAAAAATTGACAAAATCCAATAAGAAAAGTACAACACGGTGTAAAAATGTCCTAGAAGTGATTCACACAGACATTAGTTGGCTGTACTAGCTGTACTCGATTACAATTTGTGGTAACAAATATTTCATCACCTTTATTGACGATTACTTACATTATAGTTACATCTTCTTAGTTAAAGATAAGTCCGATGCTTTAGAAGTATTTAACATCTATTACACCGAAGTTGAAAAACAATTAGAAAAAGTTATCAAAATAGTGATATTCAATCATGGTAGAGAATATTATAGAAAATATTATGAGAATAGACAATAAAAGGAGCTTTTTGCTAAGTACTTACAAGACTGTGGTATTGTAACCTGATATACCATGCCTGAAAGTCTCGAACAAAATGGTGTAGCAAAAATATGAAATCGCACAATTATGGATGTGGTTAAAAGCATGATGAGTAGATCTAACCTATTTATATTTTTGTGAGGTGAAGCAATAAAACCCACTACTTATATTCTTAGTCATGTTCCGAGCAAATTAGTGACTTGTACATCTTTTGAACTATAGATTGATAGGAAGCTGAGTCTAAATCATTTTCGCATTTGGGTGTGTCTAGCTAAAATTAAGATCTATAATCCTTCCTAAAAGAAGACAAATTCCAAAACCTCACAATGTTTCTTCATTGGGTACCCATAGCACTCAAAAAGATATAAATTATATTGTCAAACCCAGGGCATAAGGATTGTTAAGTCATTGACAACAAAATTCCTAGAATTAGATGTAGTAGATGAGAGTTGTCCTCAAATCTCTGAACTAAGTGATTAAAGTGACTTAGTTTCCATTCCTTTGTTACAGTTCAATGACATCTTTACACTTATGAATGTAAGGGAAGAAACAATGGATTTAACTACCCAAGCCCAAGCTTTTGTCATAGGTGAAGTTCCTTAATCACTTAAACCAATTATAGAAGCAATTGAACCAATTCCATAAATGCAAGGCCGGTTTTGGAAGTGTCTTTAAGGAGGTCTCATAAAGAAACAAGACCAATGATTTTAAATAATTATTATATCTATATAGGTGAAGTAGACTTAGACTTTGGTCAGACTATGGATCCTCTTACATTCAATAATGCTATTAGTAGTCATCAATCAAACAAATGGGTTAGTGCAATGGAGGATGAGATGACCATTATGACAAAGGGAAGTGTTTGGGAGCTTGTTGAACTACCTAATGACTATAAGCCAATTGGTTGCAAATGTGTATCCAAAACCAAGAAAGATTCTAAGGGACAAATTAAAAGATTTAACCCCAAGTTTGTGACTAAAGGATTTTCACAAAAGGAGGGGAGTGATTTTACTGAGACATTTTCACCAGTATCTATCAAAGACTCCTTTGGAATTATTATGATCTTAATGGCCCATTTCAACTTAGAACTTCATCAAATAGATGTAAAGCTAACTTTTCTTAATGAAAACTTTGATGAAGAAGAATACATGGATCAACTAAAAGGTTTTAAGGAGAAAGGCTAAGAACATTTAATGTGTAGGCTTAAAAGGTTAATTTATAGTCTTAAACAAATTTCACGTCAATAGTATTTGAAATTTGATAAAGTTGTAACCTCATTTGGATTTGTTAAAAATAAAATTGATCAGTGTGTGTATTTGAAGGCCACTGGGAGTAAGTTCATTTTCCTTATACTTTATGTGGATGACATTCTGCTTACAAGTAGTAAGTTGAATTTGCTTTAAGAAGTGAAAATTTTCTTATCTATTACTTTCAACATGAAGGATTTTGGATAAGCTTCTTATGTCCTTAGCATTAAGATACATCATGATAGAACTCATGGTGTTTTGGAACTATCTAAAAAAGCATACATAGATTGTGTGTTGAATCATTTTAACATGCAAAATTGCAGGCCTAAGGATGTGCTTATCATTAAAGGTGATAGATTGAACAAAGATCATTTTCCAAGAAATGAAACTGAGCAGATAGCTATGAGAAATATCCCATATGCTAGTATAGTTGAAAGCTTGATGTATGCACAAGTGTGCACTTGACTAGATATTACTTAAGCCACAAACATCTCAAGATGATACCTTTCCAATCTTAGTGTTGATGATTGGGTTATGGCTAAAAAATGATGAGGTATTTGCAAAAAACAAAGAATTTTATGTTCATTTATAGAAAGGTTGAGAACATTGAATTGGTAGGCTATTCAAATTTTGATTTTTCCAATTGTTTAGGTGATCTAAAGTCCACTTCTAATTTATGTTTCTATAATTTTTTAAATAAAGGTCTTAACTTCTTTATAAGATTTGGCATAAAATCATATACATAATTAAGGCAATATAAAAATCTCTGTAATTAATTTCTGTCTTTAATTTCATTGGGAAATTTGTTCATGAAATTGATAACCCTACTTGTCAGGGTTATTGATCCTTGATGTATTTCTAATTCTAGAAATTTAACTCTTACCTAAAATAGCTTCATCTTTGTTGTTGAAACTACCAAACCATTTTGTCTAAATATTTCATAAAATTTTTAGAGATTATTAAAGTGTCACTGTATTGATTAGAGAAAACTAAAACATCATCAATATATACTATAGTAAATTTTGTATAAGAATTAAATATATTATTTATTATCTACTAAAATTCTGACTGTGCATTTTTTAAACTAAATGACATTACATTCCATGCATAATGTCCAAATAGAATTGTAAAGGTTGTTTTTTATCTATCCTTTTCATTTATCTGTGTTTGTGTGTGTGTGTGTGTGTGTGTGTGTGTGTGTGTGTATATATTATTACCAAATCAATTTAGTAGACATCCCATGATATCCTAATGTGTCATGCATCCCTAGCTTAGAAAAATATCCAAGCATTAATTCTTACTCATTCTCCTAAAGTTTCTTTTAGAGTCTGGTTTTGGCCTGACTAGTTTTACAATAGCTTTTTCTTTAAGTTATTTTTTTAATCCAAATTATATAACTTTCTAAAAAATAAAGTGCTTATATGAATTACTATAAAATTATATTTTATTTTTTTAAAATAAAAATTTTATATAAAATTTTAATATTATATATATATAAGATCAACTTGACCTAATAGAATTAGCCAACTAAACTAGTCTAGGTCTGATTATTTTTTTTTTCTTGACCCAAAATGACCCAACAAAGCTAGATTGACCAAATCAGGCTATCTGAACGTTGCAAACATTCTTTACACTCACCTAATTGCCATTTTGCTTTGGATTTCAATTCTCTTTCTCTTCCATTCGTTGGTCTTCATCTTCACTTCATTGTTTTTGTTAGGGTTGTTGCTTCTTTTTTTAGCTTAGAAATCATGCAACAATAATGAGCTTAGGTTTTCAACTCTGGCTTCCTATTTATTTAGTTAGTTAGTTTTCTTTTGTTTGTTTTCTTTAACTCCATTTTGCATAATCTCCCTTTTGAAGTTCCAGAGTTTTAGCCGCATTTCCCTTTATTCTTATAGCTATTTCACATAGCCATGTTTCCCCTCAAGTTCCTCCAATTGTGGTGTTTGGTTTCTTATCCTTCATCATTAGCATCTTAGGTAAATCCAAGCCTTGTATCTTTTTGGTTACAAAGGGTTTATATACAGGTTTAGGTTGAAGATTTGGGTCATGAATGATGGGTGTTGGTTAAGAATCCACCTTCTCTTTCTTTTTCTTAGTTGGGCTTGGAATATGGCCTTTGCACAAAAAAAGATTAAATGTTAAGTAAATTCCCATCTAATGCTTTATATTCTCCTTTGATGGGTTATAGTTGGAAATTAATTAGCTTAAATTTTGTCTTGTTTTTTATACTATTTAAATTCTTGTTGAAAGTTTAATTGGGGGTTTGATTATTTGCATTAGGTTTTGGGTTTACGGAGATTTTGGAAATTTGGTATGATTTAAATTTATTTCTTCAAAAGATTATGTGTGTGTGTGTGTGGTAAGATGTTTTGTTTACTTCACTAGAAAAGTTGACCTATTTCATATCATGTGGACACAGATAAGTATTAATGTAATTAATAATAATTAGGATAATTATTAAATTGGATCTTGTGCATTTATGCATTTGGAGAGAGATTGGCATATGTATAGGGTTTGCTTTCCCTTTTTACACTCATTTTTTCTCTATCTCTTTAAAAGTACACTATATATCATAATTGTAATTTGAAAATGAAGGAATTTATTGTATTGATCATTGATGCAATCTCATATATATATATACCATATGTCAATTAACTTTTAAAAATAAAGTTCTTAAATAACAATAATTAATAGAACTAACTCTCATAAATAACATACTTCATAAAACTAACCATTTTCTTTAGTATGCTCTATTAACCCCCCTAACAAGCTAAAGAATATATATCAAACATTCCCAACTTAGATAATAACATTGAAAAGGAAGCAAGGGCAAGAGATTTAGTGTTGATGTCTGCTAATTGGTTTGTAGACTATATGGGTAGTAATTGAAGAACACCAGCTTGAGCTTTTCCTTGATCCAAGTGACAATCAAGCTCTATATCTTTGGTTCTTTCATGGAATGTAGGATTAGCTGCAATGTCAAGGGCGAAATGATTATCATAGCATAGGAGTGCAAGCTTAAAATGAGGGATATGAAGATGCTGAAGAAGATATAACAACCATTGGATCTTGCAAGTGGTAGAAGTAAGAGCTCTACATTATGCTTCAGAAGAAGAAAAGAGATGGTGCTTTACTTCTTGAATTTCCACAAGATAAGAGCTTGATCTAGAAATATACAAAAGCTTTTGATTCATCATTAGGAATCCACATAGCCAACCCAATTGGAGTCACTGAATCCTTTAAGCTGAAGATAAAAAACAATGCAAAAAAGGAGACCTTTGCCTAGTGATGACTTGATATATCTTAAAACATGATGTGCAACTTGTAAATGTTTAGTTATTGAAAAAGACATAAACTTACTAAGTTGTTGAACTATAAAAGTGTATTTGGTCGAGTCGTGGTAAAGTAAAACATGTGTCCCACTAATTTTCTATAGGTAGAAACATCTTCTGATTGTATGTTACTATCTTTAGATAACTTGAGATGCCTATCCATTAGAGTTTTAGTAGGCTTATATTTGAGAAGACCTTTATATCTAAGAGAATTTCCAACGCAAATTTATGTTGACATTGTGAAAGACCAGCCTTGGAGATTACAATCTTAAAACCATAGAAAAACTTAAGATCTTCGAGATCTTTAATCTTGAAGGAGCTATTAAGTAGAGATTTAATTCTATGAACTTTAGTGAAATCACTTCTTACTAGGATGACATTATCAACATATACTAAAAGAGCAGTAAAGGAATTACATAAATTTTCTAATAAAAAGGGAATCATCTGACTTAGATTGTATGTAAGCATAGGAAATAAGGGTAATATAACACATGTTCCATTTAGGAGTTTCACTTGAATAGGAGAGATTCTTTTGTAAGAAGAGAAAACAAAAAGAGAATAGAAAATGTGGTTAGTGGCATTTATGTCAAGAATCTAAGAATTAGTGTAATAATGATTATGAATTTGAGTGAACCAATGAAAATAATTGTTTATATTGCTCCAAAGTGAAATTCAGTTGTGAAGTTAGAAGAATGTCTTCAAAACCATTATCTTGAACCTCTAAATCTTGAGCTACAACATTATTCACAGAGTTGTGGTTTCTGGACTTGAAACCTAGTTTGAAACCATGTTTCTTGTAGGAAGTCTCCATTGTATGTCTAGGCTTCCCACAATAGGTATAATGTTTGCCATTAGCATTATTGTTAGTGCTTCCTTTGAAATTGCTTTGATTGTGGGCTTGAAATTAATTCTTTATGGCAACTTTATTAAAGAGTGACTTTGAATCAATGGGATAACCCATTTTCCTTTCTGCTGAGTAACAAAAGAGAAAACCTAATTCATAGATGGTAAAGAATCCATGAGCATTATTTAAGATTTGACAACAAAATGCTGATCACTTAAACTCTTAAGAAATCTAATGACATAATCTTATTGTTAGTAAAGTCTTGCCTTATCATTCGCACAACAAGAACAAATGGCGTTGCATGTACAAGAGAGTGCTCTCAAATTAACTAACTCATCCCACAAAATACTCACTTACATATAAATTTCCTTGCTTAAAATAATAGATTTCTTCTTGTAGCTCTGCAACTCTGAATATATCACCTTGGGTGAACCTATCCTAGAGATCATCCTATACATCATATGATTTGTCAATCCATACAATACTTTGTGTAATTGTTGATGACATCGAATGAGTGAATCATGATAAAACCATGGTGTTACATCTTTCCTAGGCTAGAAAAAGAGAATCTGATGCATTTGGCGCGATAATGGATTTGTCAATGAACTTCATTTTATTCTTAGAGAGGACGGCCATTTTCATGGTTTGAGCCCATGAATGGTACGTAGTTTAGACCAAAAAGAATTAGAGATACAAGAACTAGGTTGGATTCTCATTGGGATAGAGATAATAAGGGTTTGAAAGGTATTGTGAAGCATCACAATTAGACTAAGATGCTGAAGGCTCAACCACAGCATTGCTTGTAAATTCAACCATGGAAGGTTTTGAGGAGGAAGAAGCAACTAAAAGAGGAGGAAGGAATTAGGAGAAGGAAAAAAAAAAAAAGAGTATGAAATTCTTGAATAGTTGTAATGCTATATCACAAATGCAATTTGCAAGTAAAGGAATTTGTTGTATTGATCATTGATGCAATCTCATACATATATACACTATCTATCAAATAACTTCATTATAGAAAGAATAATAAACTTCTAAAAATAAAGCTCCTAATTAATAATAATTAACAAAACTAACTCACATAAATAATATATTTTAGAAAATTAACCATTTTTTAGTATGCTAATATTACTATATGTTTTCAATTTGTAAACATAAAAGATTTAGATTGGATATTTGCGTATCTTTCCATTGTTAATGGGGTTTACTATTATATAATTATGTACCATTAAAGTGATCTCAAGTGAAATTATCGACAAAACTGTCCACTCTGTAAGGAAATAGTTAAGCAATGAAGAGCTTTAGTATGTCTTTAAGGAATATGTCATCCATATATGTCCTTTAGAGCTGGAGCAATAGAGAAACAATATTCAAGATACCATTAAAGCTATATTCCTAACTCATTAGACAGGAGTGTAGAATTTCATTCCACAAGATTTCAAAAAAGATAGAAGGTATTATAAGTTAATTAATTAACTCATATTTTATAATAATCAGCTATAAGAAAGATAGTACAGGCAAAGAATATTCATAAATAAAAATTAATAAAGTTTGAAAAAAAGACAAGAATGATAATATTGTAAACTTAAGTACACCATAAACTATAGTTATGATGAAATAATTAAAAAATATATATAATAGTATTTTATCAAATATTTTATGTTTAACTTCTATTAACTTATTTAATAATTAATAACTCTTAGTAAGATTAATTTGATTGTTTTGTAAGTAATAAATATAATTATTATAATAAATCTAATTAAATAGATAAAATATTAGTCTATATCTAATAATTGTTGGCTCATAAATAGAGTGTATGATATATTTAGATTCAGTGTTATCACTTTATTTTTAATTGAAATTGAATAAGATGTCCCACAAGACTTGATTCACATCGGCAACTTTAGACTATATACCATAAGATACATGAAACAAGTTGATATCATGACGGATATCTTTTGTATCTAAGTACAAAAATGTCGTATGTAGGGAGAAAATTGAGATGTAAGATAGCATACACTGAATAAAAGAGATACGTCGGCTGCAACGGAGGGAACAAGGCGTGGGAGAAAACGGAGTGAGGTGTCAACAAGTTTGGAAGCCTAATTTATTGGCTTCTTTTATGATGGACTAAAGCCAAAGGCCTAATCGTGTGGTGGTGGGATGGTACAGAATTGGCCATGTCAGGGGCTAAAATTCCCTTGGTCAAAACATTTTACTGCAACTTGAGTGAAAAGCAACAATGATGTCCTACTCAATACTCATTATACTTCGATTTTTAATTTAAATTACCACATAAATAGCCAAAAAGTGACAAACACCCTAACGTTGAGATGCACAGCAGTTTTCTTTTTATTGTTTCATTTTTATAAAATACGTTCAGGTTAACATTTAATCTTTGTATTCTGCCATGGTGGACGCCATTTGTTTCCACTAGCGTCATTCGAAGAACGAACCAAAAAGGGGTTACTTTTTAGGTAGGATAGATGGATGTAATCCAATGGCTAAAGCTCGTGGTGCATAGAAAATTCGCCATGGCATGCCATGGAACCCATGGTATTTTCGTCAAATTCTGTCATGCTACGGCCAAATGGTGGCCTTCGTTGACAACACTGCTTCACAAAAAATATATATATATATATATATAGTGAAGTAATTTAACTTTTAAAAATATTATGTATTATAATACATGAAATCAAACTTTCCTTCCAAAGATACTAATACAGATACATATAACATAATAACATGCAAAAACTACTGACATCACAAAATATACAATAGCTAAGTATAATTTAAAATGTCAAAACGCATCTAACATCTAGGAGAGTGTGAGACACATACCTCAATACAAGTATGTTTTTAAAATATTAATGCAAAAAGAAACCGTAGATAAAACACAACAACAAACTCTCCTTTTATCATAGTCGAGGTAATGCTATAGTTTATAAGCCCAGCTACGGCGCCACAACATTCATGAACTCAGGGTCCCTTCCCATAGCTTCCAATATCTCATAGGAAATGCACAGCTCAATGTCAAAGCTACCTTCTTCTGCTCCGGCATCAGCATTCAGCTTCCATATATTTGTATTGGCGGGACCGTTTCGAACCGCCACAGGCCTTCCCCAGCCGAAGTCAATGGTATAAAAGTTGGTCCTGGGAGAGCTGCCGGTTCCCATAACCTTCCCTATTGTGCCGCTCTGTATATGCGTCCTTGGTTTTCTTACCCAAGCTTCAAAGTCCCTCTTGATCTTCTCCTCTGTGTATAAGGAGACTATCTTGTTCATCTCCAAAGCAAACTTCCCATGCCCTCCATCTCCCACCAAATCTCCTACTTTCATCGTCACACTAGCAAACTGCACCGTAATCCCAAAATAGTTGTCTGGTATTGGTGGGTGAGAAATTCTGGGTCTAGCAGTTACGAGGAATCTGTAAGTGACCTCTTCTTCTGGATCAAGATGCTGGTTTTTGATCGCTGACCTCCAAACATGGCCAATAACATCTTGCAGGGAGGATATTTTGTTGCTGACACCAACCTCTACCTCTGAGTTAGCTTTTGCTTTGAGTTCAGCAATTTTCTCCCTTTTCAAGTGGAAAATCCTTCTGGAGAGTGGCGGTGGCTGAAGCGAAACGGATCCATTAAGATAACTCTCCATTATTTCTCTGAATGGGATTCGTATGGGGTGTTCAATACTACCATGAGGAAACCATCGTTCAAATGAAGGGAGCTTCGAATTCAATACTCCGTGATTTAAACCATTCCGTGAGATCTCTGCCCAGGAATTCAAGAAATGCCAGCCCGGCTTCACATCAGCGAGACAATGGTTCATCGAGCAAGCGATGAAGATGCCGTCCACGAGCTCTGTGACTTGAACCACCATTAATGGGATCCGAGTTCCTTCGAAGTTCTTGGATTTGCTGAGTGGGAAGAAGGAGTGGACAATTGGCGGAACATAGATGGGTTCGAGGATGTTGGCAATTGTAGTGTTCTCCGCAATGGCATGAACAAAGCTTGCTCCGGTGTTGTTGCAAGCGATGAAGACAGAGGAGGTGTCATCGTCGTCATGGGGGACGACAGCGAGACGGCCGGCGAGGGGCAGGAAGGAGTCGAGGGCGGAAGAAAGGGAGTCCTTAAGGTGCTGGATCACTGTCTCTGTGTGTTTTGAGGATGATGATGATGATGATGATACAGAGGGTCTGTGAAAAAGAAATCCTTTTTGGCCACACTCAAGTAGTAGAAACTGAAGATCCCATGGATTCAACTCGATTTCTTTAAGTGAATCACCATTATTAATGTGGCTTCGTGCTTGGATTGTAGTTGTGGAGATCACTCGGATGGCTGCCATGGCGCAGGTGGTGTTTCTCTGCATTTTTTTTAATAATCTACCATTAATATTTAGACAATGGAAGCAGAGGGATCTTCTACATGTGATGACGGATACTCATCTGAATTATTTGAATCAAATTTCAATAGTTTATAAGTTTTTTATTTTTATTTTTAATTTTTAAGAAAAAAACAGAACGTAAAATAAAATTAATTTTTTAACTATAAATTTAGAAAATGACGATTTAAGTTAAAAATAAAAAATAAAAAATAAAAAATAAAAAATCATTTAAATTAATTCTAAATCATTCAATTCTTATCTACTTCGTTGCAATAGAAGACACCATATCAGTGTCAAAGTGATTAAAAAAATAGATAAGATATATGAGTGGGAGGAATTATGCATTCACATAATCATTACAAAGGAATCTGCATCAAGCCGCACAAAGAAAAAATTCGCCAGTGAAAGACCAAAATGGGAATACAAATGAATAAATATATATATAGAGAGAGAGAGAGAGAGAGAGAGAGAGAGAGAGAGAGAGAGAGATTAAAAAAATCAAATTTTGTCATCTACCATACATTCAAGTACGATACAACTTTTTTTTTCAAAGTTATAATCAAATTTTTGTAAAAATTATAACTAGTTCTTACCTAAAAATAAAAAAGAAATCTATTTATATGTTTATCTTTAGTTAAATTAATCTTTCTAAAACTTGGCCTACATGATACTGTGTCCTTCGGCGTCTTTTCGCTTTTAGTGGCCAATCTTGTCGACCTTACATCCAATATATATATAAAGTAAGAAATGCGATTTCTACTATCTAAAGCAATAGTAGTGGGAATATTTCTTGTCAGATTGAGATATGAGACAATCATTGATTAATATTTAGAAAAGAATTATTTTTTATTATTAAAATTTTTAATTAAAACGTAATAAATATATAACTTTTTAAATAATTTTATAATTTTTAATTAAATTTTATATTGTCATAATATTATTAAAATTTTTTATAATTATTATATTTTAATTAAAAAATCTAATAACAAAAATATAAAAAGCTATACGTAGATATAATCCTTAAAAAAATATAAAATAACAAGAAACAATTCCTCTGGTTAATCTCTCACTGCTCAACAACATATTTGTGAGACACTATAAATCTTTTGCTAATTGTAAATGTTATATTTTATTTAGGTATTTCTTAAAAATAAAATTTTTATGTTGGATTTTATTTACATTTATATCAATTTTAAATTTAATTTTTGAGTATTTCTACCATTTAAGTCAAATTAATTTTAAGTCAATTTCAAATTAAATTTGAAATAATTGTGAGTCAATAAGATTAGATAAAATATTGAAACGTTTTGTTTTAAGTTTTGTTATTCAAAGCATACAAAGTTCAACTTCATGACTCTTGCAATTAAGTGTGTGTTTGGTTCAATGTTCATCCACTCACATTTCGCTCTAAACCCTAATTTGTACAAGAAAAGTTCATTTACAATGTATTTGGATATGTATTTATTATATTGCACCATGATTTTGGAATGTTCGAAAATCACGTTGAATTGAAAAATTCACACTTATTTTTTACAAACACAAATCTAGTTACATTAAAGGTGCATTAACAAAATTATTTTTTAATTAAAATTTTTAAACATAAATCACGTTCAAATAAACTCACTTTTATATTAAATCAATTTTGTAAAATCAAATTTACTAAAATCAATTCTACTTATCATTAATCCAAACACACGCTAATAGAATTATAATAAAGATGTTGGAGTCTTGGGATCCTTTGTATATTTCTTAACCTAAAATAATAAGAACAAGGCCTAAATTAAATAAAATTTAAGTAATATAAAAAGCTTAAGCCCGTAACTCCAACAATTTAAAAAATTATTAGAAAGTTAAGTATAGACAAGACAAAATCATTAAAAAAAAATTGATAAATCCACAAAATACTATAAACTCTATGAACGAAATGGGACCTATAATCACCCCCCCTTCTTCCTCTGTTTTCTTTTTTCCCACTTTGAAGACTCTTGAAGTTACAAACACGAGCCACATAAAGGTTGTTTCCTGTTCTCTCGTTTTCTTCCTCTCATTTTTCTCCTTCTCTTTCTTCATTTGGTGTTTAAAATGATATCCTATTCTCTCGTCTTCAACTTAGTCGTCGTGGGTCACTCTTCAAGTGTGAGGAAAAAAACTGTGCAATAAGAAATTCTTGAATTTTCAACTGTTCAAGGGGATCTCTGAACACAGTTAGGGTGATTAATAATTGTCGCACAAAATTTGAGGCTAGGATTTACTAATTTGAGCTCAAATTAATAATTTTATATTTTTAGAAAATTCCACGAATGCCTCATTGATAGCGGCTTAGCTTTGTTAAATGGAACAAGTAGTACTGTAGTGTTTGACGCCATTGATGAGTAGATAACAAGTTATAATATGTTTTAATTATTTTATGATGTCTGTTGACTTTATTATTTCATAGCCTCTTCAACTCCAGTTTTAAGACCAATTCATGCATTGCGATTCATTATCTGCTCGAATACACAAATTCCAGATTCTTCCCCAATTTTCGCCACAATCCCACCTCCTTCTAAGATCTCCATTGCCTCTTCCTTTACACTGTGCATCCCCGACCTTCTGATTTTGCTTCTTCGTCGAGTGCCATTGCTGGGCTTGCATCTGATTACGGGAAAGGCTTAGTCCAAACGCAGGTGAATCCTGCATTTTGACCCACCTTGTTCTATTTCATTTTTATTTTTATTTTTATTTTTTAAGGAAAAGTTCAAATTTTGGGCCAAATTGAAGTTAATGCGTCTTAAACTATGTTTCTACTTTAAGTGTTTTTTTTTTTTGGTGAACACTTTCTTTTAGATTGAACTAACACTTGGTTTGATACATATAAAATTTAGTGATAAAAACAGAAAAAAAAAAATGAAATGTAATGAAATAAATTATATCTCTTATGAATAGAAAAGATAATAGATTATATTTATATTTGTTTATTTGGTTGAAAAAAATAAGAATAGAATGGAAAGTAATAAATAGGAAAAGGCAAAAATACCCTTATACCAAACATAATATTTATTTTAATATTTTACATATATTGTTTATATATGTGTATATTAATTTAATATTTATTAATTTATTAATATATTTAAATATATATTAAATATATATAATAAAATATAAATAATAAATAATATATATATATATATATACATTATTGGCGTGACCAATTGGTCAATTAGGATTAGATGAAAATTATTTTTAATATTAAATTTATAATTGTTTTTATTTTTTAATTTATATAATTTATTATTTTTAACATTAAATAAATAATTAGATCTAGTTGACTAGTTCTACTCCAGTTAAGTTGATCTTGATATATATATATATATATATATATATAATTTTTAAAAAAAAATTATATAAAAATTTTATTTTTAAAAATAAAATATAATTTTATAGTAATTTATATAGGAACTTTACTTTTTTAAGAAGTTATTTGATAACTTTTATTAAAAAATTAACTTAAAAAAAAAAGCTATTGTTATATTAGTCAGACCAAAACCAAACTCTAGAGGAAGCTTTAGGAGAATGAGTAAGAATTGATACTTAAATATTTTTCTAAGCTAGGGAGGCATGACACATTAGGATGTCATGGGACGTCCACTAAATTGTTTTGGTAATAATAATAATAATAATAATAATACTAATAATAATAATATAAACACACACACACAAATAAATAAAAAGGATAGTTATAAAATAGCCTTTATAATTCCATTTGGACATTATGCATAGAATATAATGTCATTTGGTTTAAAGCATGCATGATTAGAATTTTAGTAGATAATAAATGATATTTTTAATTCTTATACAAAATTTACTATAATATATATGGGTGATATTTTAGTTTCTCTAATTCAATAGAATAACACTTTAATCATCTCCAAAAAATTTACAAACTAATTAGACAAAAAGGTTTAGTAGTTTCAGCAACAAAGAGGAAGCTATTTTATGTAAGAATTAAATTTTTAGGATTAGAAATTTGTTAAGGATCAATAACCCTAACAAGTAAGGTCATCAAATTTTATAGATAAATTTTTTAATGAAATTAAAGACAAAAATCAATTACAAATATTCTTAAATTGGCTTAATTATATATCTGATTTTATGCCAAATCTTAGAAAGAAGTAAAAACCTTTATTTAAATAGTAAACATTGGCTAGTGAATAGGGGTAGACCCTAATGCACTAATGTCAATGAATCAAAGGTGTCAGTTTATTGTATGGAATAGGGACAACAAGAGTGGAATTGCTATTGCTTGTCTTATCATCCTCGCTAAACATTTAATCAAATAGTCAAAAAGGTAAAACCATAGGTCAAAAGCCTTCCATGTTTAAGGATACTCAATCCTAAAGCATTTAAAATAGCATAAACTAATGCTTCAAAGGTAGATTATGGAAGAATTCTAAAGCAAGAAATAAAAGGAAAAGAGAGTATAGTTAGATACCATTGGGGAGTATGAATAGAGTCTCAATAGAAATATTTCATCATAAAATAAAATTTTTTATCAATTGTTTTATATATTGTTAAATCTTAAGATAATTTGATAAATAAAAAAAAGAGTAGATTGTAAAACATATTTTTGCAAGATGGTAAGTAATCTTGTTATGTTTTGATTTTGAAATCAAATTTATTAAAAGTAAAAATAATTTTTTGTTAGATTTTCTTATGGAAAAATTTTTATAAGGAAAGCCTTTTTGTTTTTTTAAAGCCCCATGAGTTCAACTCGTGGAGGAACTTCTTCCTGAGGGGGAAGAGGAGGAAGAAAATGTATAGCCATACAACTAATTACCCCAATTAAAAAGCCTACAACCAAAGTCTAAACACCAATAGATTATGTTATAAACACTCAAGCTCAGTCATCCTCTCAAAATAGTCAAACTCAAACAGTTTTACAACAATTAGCCCATAACCTAAAGACAAATGAAGGGACTTAGTATGTCTCTAAGGAAAATATCACCCACGTACGTCCTTCAGAGCTAGAGCAATATAGAAACAATATACAAGATACCATTAAAGCTATATTCCTAGCCCATCAAACAGAAGAAGTGTGTAATTTCATTCCACAATACTTCAAAAAAAATAGAAGGTATTATGAGTTGATTGATTGACTCATATTCAGCAATAATCAACCATTAGAAAGATAGTGCAGGTAGAGAATATTCACAAATAAAAATCAATAAGGTTTTAACTCATAAGGCTTGAAGACAATCCCTGTTTGCAGCTAAAGAAATTTTTAGTTAACTACCATGGTTTAATCAATAATTATATAGATTATAAGTTAACGTAGTATCATGTATTTTATTATAGAAATTATGATCATTTGTGGTTCATATGGTTTACAAGGGACTACCCAAATGATTTTCTAAATTGGTTTGGACTGGTTTCATGCTTTTGGACTTGTACAAAGAATTCTTCCTCCTACAATGGAAGAGGGTCACAAGTGTTTCAAAACAGCCATAGACTCTAAGGAAGCAGAAAAACTATTTTCCTTCTTCTATCATTTTGAGCGTTCCTTGGGTGATAAGTTGGAGTATTTTTATTCAAATAGGAGTTAGTCCTTGTCTGACCTTAAGTTATTAAGTCAGAAGAATTAGAGTCAAATGGTGGAAAAGTATAACCAGTCTTTTGCAGGCACAAACCAAGTCAACAGATGGATTACTTCAAATACAACATGTTTAAATATTGAAAATCCAGCCAATATATCGCCATTTTTAGCTAATAAGAGCAAATTTATGGCAGACCTTGCAGCTATTACTAATCCAGAAAGTTTTTCGAAAAAGCTACAAGAAATAACCTTACAGGCAACATCTTCAGATGCAAGTTCCTCAACTTAAGAACCAGACAATGAAGATGACTGTTTCAACCTGGAGTTTGAAGAGGAATATCAGTAAGTACAGTTAGATGGTATCCATCCAACAGCCTCGGCACTTTGTAGTCCAGACAGATTGTCCTTCAGAAAGAAAAAGCAAGACAGCAAATTCCTACGCAATGCTTTGTCCTTTAGCCTGTTTTTAAAAAGAAAGATGCCGTCCTCAAAAAGTTATATTATTGTCCTAAAAGCAATCCATCTATAGCAAATGAAATGTAAATGATTTGGTAATGAAATGTAAATGGTGATCTGGTCGGCCATATAAGACCGATTCACTCTAGTATAGAAATAGGCTAGAAATACCCATTGTGATATCTCGTCCAAGAGTTCTTTAAAACTCCAGTTGAAGTTTTTGAAAGCTCTTTTCAGTTGCAAGTCTTAGCTTGTAATTTTCAGACAAATTTCAATAAAAGATATATTCAATTATATCCATGTTTGTTTTCTGTTAAAGCTATTTTCTCTTTTTGATACAATCTTGTGTTGTTTTATATTATATTATATATATATATATATATATCCCAAAAATATCATTCGGAGAAGAGTATAGGAAATAAGAAAAGAATAAAAATAAGACATTTAGAAAAAAGTTGAATTTGGCCCCTAGTATTCCATAAGATTTTACTAATCCAATAACTCAAATTAATTCATTTTTAAATTTATCTAATCTAAGTATGACCATAATTTAAATTAATTTAGATTTGACATTTTACTTTTCTAAGTTAATTTTTTTTCATTATTCTAAACTAATTGTTTTGATCTAGATTACCAAGTCTCTATTATTTCACTCTTTTTTTTTTCTTTTTGGGTTTTTCAAACCTCGTTGTTTAAGGGTTGTGGGCTGCCTTTATTTTGAATTTTGCCCTAAGACCTGACTTGACTCAATTCGACTCTGAGGTTGGACTAAAAGTCCATTTTAAAAATGGATTGTCAATTCAAAGAAGTTAATCATTTACTTAATAAAAAGAGATAATATCTCAGCTTAATATTTTTTTGTTCGAGTCTTTGGAGATTTAGTCTGGAAGTAGGATACTTATAACCGCAATAACCCAAAAAAAAAAAAAAAAAAAAGACAAGAGTGGTGATATTGTAAACTCAAGTGCACCATGAGCTATAGTTATGATGAAATAATTAAAAAATATATAAAATAGTATTTTATTAAGTATTTTATGTTTAATTACTTATTAACTTATTTGATAATTAATACCTACTCTTAGTAAGACTAATTTGATTGTTTTGTAAGTAATAAATATAACTATAGTAGTAAATTTAATCAAATAGATAAAATATTAGTCTATATTTAATAATTATTGTATCATAAATAGAGTTTATGGTATATTCAGATTCGTAGTGTTATCACTTTATTTTTAATTGAACTGAATAAGATGTCCCGCAAGACTTGATTCATATTGGAGACTTTACACTATATACCACAGGATACACGGAAGTTGATATCATGATGGATATCTTTTGTATCTAAGTACAAAAATGTCGTATGTAGGGAGGAAGTTGAGATGTAAGATAGCATACACTGAATAAAAGAGATATGGCCGGTGCAACGGATGGAACAAGGCGGTGGGAGAAGAGGGAGTGAAGTGTCAACAAGTTTGGAAACTTAATTTATAGTCTTCTTTTCTGAAGGACTGAAGCCAAGGGCCTAATCGTGCGCGGTAGTGGAATGGTGCAGGATCGGTCATGTTAGGGGCTAAAATTTCCCTTGGTCGAAAAATTTTACTCCAAGTTGAGTAAAAAGGAACAATGATGTCCCACTCAATACTCATATTACGTTTTTTCATTTAAATTTCCACATGAATAGCCAAAAAGTGACAAACAAGATGCACAGCAGTTTTATCTTTATTTTGTTTTATTTTTATAAAATACGTTCAAGTTAACGTTTAATCTTTATATTCTGCCATGGCGGACGCCATTTAGGGTGGTCGCTATAGTGGTGCATGTGAAAGTCGCCATGGCATGCCATGGAACCCAGAGTGTTTTCTTCAAATTCTGTCATGCTACGGCCAAATGGTGGCCTTCGTTGACAACATTGCTTCACTATATATATGTATGTAGTGAAGTAATTATAATTTTTAAAAACATTATGTATTATAATACATGAAAACAAATTTTCCTTCCAAAGATACTAATACAGATACATATAACATAATACCATGCTAAAACTACCGACATAACAAAATATACACTAGCTAAGTATAATTTAAAATGTCTAAACACATCTAATATCTAGGAGAGTGTGAGACACATACCTCAATACAACTATGTTTTAAAATATAAATGCAACAAGAAACCATAGACAAAACATTACATCAAACTTTCTCCTTCTATCATAGTCGAGGCAATGCTATAGTTTATAAGCCCACCTGCGGCGCTACTACATTCATGAATTCAGGGTCCCTTCCCATAGCTTCCAAAATCTCAGAGGAAATGCACAGCTCAATGTCGAAGCTACCTTCTTCTGCTCCGGCATCAGCATTCAGCTTCCATATATTTGTATTGGCGGGGCCGTTTCGAACCGCCACTGGCCTTCCCCAGCCGAAGTCAATGGCGTAAAAGTTGATCCTGGGGGAGCTGCCGGTTCCCATAACCTTCCCTATTGTGCCGCTCTGTATATGCGTCCTTGGTTTTCTTACCCAAGCTTCAAAGTCCCTCTTGATCTTCTCCTCTGTGTATAAGGAGACTATCTTGTTCATCTCCAAAGCAAACTTCCCATGCCCTCCATCTCCCACCAAATCTCCTACTTTCATCGTCACACTAGCAAACTGCACCGTAATCCCAAAATAGTTGTCTGGCATTGGTGGTTGAGAAATTCTGGGTCTAGCAGTTACGAGGAATCTGTAAGTGACCTCTTCTTCAGGATCAAGATGCTGGTTTTTTATCACAGACGTCCAAATATGGCCAATAACGGCTTGCAGGGAGGAGATTTTGTTGCTGACACCAACCTCTACCTCTGAGTTAGCTTTTGCTTTGAGTTCAGCAATTTTTTCCCTTTTAAAGTGGAAGATCCTCCTGGAGAGTAGCGGTGGCTGAAGCGAATTGATGGATCCATTAATATAACTCTCCTTTATTGCTCTGAATGGGATTCGTTTGGGGCGTTCAATACTACCATGAGGAAACCATCGTTCGAAGAAGGGAGCTTCGAATTCGATACTCTGTGATTTAAACCACTCCAGGAGATCTCTGCCCAGGAATTCAAGAAATGCCAGATCGGCTTCACATCAGCGAGACAATGGTTTATCGAGCAAGCGATGAAGATGCCGTCCACGAGCTCTGTGACTTGAACCACCATTAATGGGATCCGAGTTCCTTCGAAGTTCTTGCATTTGCTGAGTGGGAAGAAGGAGTGGACAATTGGAGGGACAGAGGTGGGTTCAAGGATGTTGGCAATAGAAGTGTTCTGCGCAATGGCATGAACAAAACTTGCTCCGGCGTTGTTGCAAGCGATGAAGATGGAGGAGGTGTCAGCGTCGCCATGGTGCACGACAGCGAGACGGCCGGCGAGCGGCAGGAAGGAGTCGAGGGCGGAAGAAAGGGAGTCCTTAAGGTGCTGGATCACTGTCTCTGTGTGTTTTGAGGAGGATGATGATATGGAGGGTTTGTGAAAAAGAAGTCCCTTTTGGCCACACTCGAGTAGTAGAAACTGAAGATCCCATGGATTCAACTCAATTTCTTTAGGTGAGTCACCATTATTAA
Source organism: Erythrophleum fordii (assembly GCA_032878935.1). NCBI lineage: Eukaryota > Viridiplantae > Streptophyta > Magnoliopsida > Fabales > Fabaceae > Erythrophleum > Erythrophleum fordii. Next base: position 8,989,201 of record JAVQMF010000029.1, read on the forward strand.
TGTGGCTTCGTGCTTGGATTGTAGTTGTGGAGATCACTCGGATGGCTGCCATGGATGGTGTTTCTCTGCAATTGCTTTAATAAACTGCCATTAATATTTATTTAGACAATGGAAGGCAAATGATCCTCTACTTATATCGCTGCGGCCCAATCCCTCGCGAATAGCAAACGTACGCAGCTGATGCGTAGCAACAAAACGACACCGTCTAAGGGATTTCATTAGCCAAAACTTGAAGTGATCTTGGCCGTCTATCTCGCGCGATCTTGACTGTCCGTTGAAGAACCCAAACCATGTCATTTTTGGATTCCCATAGACCCCTAGCATGCAAAAATGCATCTCCAAAACGCAGCTATCTTCCTCCTCTTCTGTAGCTATTTTACCTATGCAAGATCTAAAACTTGCTAAAATGCCAGGGAAAAGGCCAAAAATTTCTTCAAAAGAATCTATAAAAATGGAACTAGCAATAAAGAATACAATGCAATAGCTCAAAGATACTAAAGAAAAGCAAACTAACACAAAAATCATCCTGTCTGACCCCTCTTCTCAAATGACAGTACATAGTTCATTATTCTACATAAACCAGAAACCAAATGGGTCCAACATTCTTCTAGACGCGAATTGGATAGCAAGAGTGTCTGATTTCGGATTGTCGTTAGTGGGTCCAGAATTCAACCACGATCACCATCCGATGAAAGTAGCAGGAATTGTTGGATACATCGATCCTGAGTATTACAATCTGAATATATGAGTTTAAGGTGGTTCTGCAAGAACTTTCGACAGGAAAGAGGGCTATATTCAGAAACAGTGAAAATGAGGGTGCAGGTGTGCGCGGGGTGGAGTTTGTAGTGCCAGTGATTATGGCCGGAGAATTGGATAGAGTGTTGGACAAGAGGGTTGGAGCACCGAAGATGAATGAAGCAGAGGCGGTGGAGTTTGACTCGGTGCGTTTTAGGAGGTTAAAATGACGGCTAAGATCGCAAACTCTGGACGGCCACAATTGGCTGAGAGCAAAATATGACATCATTTTGCCGCTGCGCACGCGGTAAGCATCCTTTGCTATTCGCAGCGGATCTGATTCCACTTATCGCTGCTCTCGCTAAGATGATCAGAGTCATGCTATTTAAATTGTTCAGATCAGATTTGATTTGTTTTATTTTTATATTTTTATATTTTTATATTTAAACAAAAGAATACAAGATAAAAATACTTTTTTAACTGTTAATTTAAAAATAATAATTTAAGTAAAAAAAATAATCAATATAAAATTTAACCTATTTAAATTAAATTTGAATCTAATTGAAACTTCATTCGCGTGGAAAATCTTAACTTCCACTAGAAGACACCGTATCCGTGTCAAAGTGATATTTAAAAAAAGGATAAGATTCATAAGTGGGAGGAATTATGCATTCTCGCAATCATTACAAAGGAAATTCCTTCGAGCTCCACTAAGAAAGAATCACAAGTGAAAGACCAAAATGGGAATATACATACATACATATATATATATATATATATATATATATAAAAGCTTAAAAGTCAAATTATGTCTTATACGAAACGCTTCGTACTATACAACTTCAAAATACTGATGATTCCAGGCAAACAGAAAACACGAAACCTTAGGCCTATTTGATTTTCTTATTTTTACAATAATTTTTTTTTTATAAATAAAAAAATTTGTTCGATAATGTATTTTTAATAAAATATTTTATAAAATACAAAAATAAAATTATGTTTTCGAAAATAAAAAATTAAAAATCTTTTTGATATTTTGTCAATTTTTATTTTACAAAATTAAAAAAATACAGAGAATAACAATTTTTTAAAATAATGATTCAAATAGATTTTTTACTTGGTTGATTCTATTTTGGTTTTATTATTTTTAAAATAAATTTTGAAAACCAAAAAAGTAAAAAACTTATTTGAACCATTATTATGAAAAATCATTATTTTTTGCCATTTTCCTGATTTTACAAAATAAAAATTAACAAAATATCTAAAACATATTTTATTTTATTTTCTTAAAAATATAATTTTATTTTTACGTTTTACAAAACATTTTATTAAAAATACATTAACAAATAAATCTTTTTATTTTTTATTTTAAAAAATAAAAAATTATTCTAAAAATAAGAAATCAAATAGGTCTAATTTTTTTATTTTTAAAATTTATTTTAAAAATATTTTTTAAAAAATATTAAAACTAGAATAAAAGAAAGAGCCTTAAATAATGTATCAGTTGGTGTTTTGATTTTATTGTTTTCAAGACAGCTTTCATTGTCAATGTGTTGTATATATAATTCATCTTATGCTCTTTAAAGTGATAGATTATTTAGTCTACTCTTCTTAAATGGAAAAATCTTTAATTATGACTATCTATTTGTATAACTTGATATACAAATGTGAGGTACGGTAAGATATTAAAAAAAAATGACAATCAAAGATTTTAATGTTATAAAATTTATAATGAAAGATCTTATTATAATCAGATCTTTTTAAAATTATAATCAAGCTTTTTTAAAGTTATAATTAGGTCTTATCTAAAAATAATTTTTAAAATTTAAAATTTTTAGATATAATTCTTTCTAAAATAAAAAAGCTATTTATATATTTAGTTAAATTAATCCTTTTAAAACTTGGTCAACATGATAACGCGTCCTGCGATGTCTTTTCGCCTTTAGTGGCCAATCTTGTCTACTTTATATCTCCAAATCCTTTTATCGATGCCAGAAATGCGATTTCCACCATCGGAGATAATAGTAACGGAAATATTTCTTGTCAAATTCAGATGTGACTTGAGAAATGAGACAGTCCCTGATTAATATTTTTTTCAAAAAAATTATATATAATTTATTATTAAAATTTTTAATTAAAATATAATAAATATATAATTTTTATAAATAATTATATAAATTTTCAATTAAGTTATATATATGTTATGATATTATTAGAGAATTCTATAATTATTATATTTTAATTAAGAATTTTTAATAATAAAAAAAAAATTACATATAAATATAATTCTAAAAAGAATACAAAATAACAATAAACAATTTCTCTTATTAATCTCTCACTGCTCAACAACACATTTGTGAGACACTAGAAATCTTTTACTAACTGTGAATATTGTACTTTATTTAGATATTTCTTAAAAATAAAATTTTTATGTTAGGCTTTTATTTAATTTTGTATCAATTTAAATTTATTTTTTAAGTCATTTCTACCATTTAAGTCAAATTAATTTTGAGTCAATTTTAACTTAATTTCAAAATAATTATGAGTCAATAAGATTAGCTAAAATATTGATACGTTTTGTTTTAGGTTTTGTTATTTCGAGGATACAAAGTTCAAGTTCATAACTCTAACAAATAAGAAAATTAAGATAAAAATATTGGAATCTTCGGCTCCTTTGTATATTTTTTAACCTAAAACAATAAGAACGAAGCCCAAATTAAATAAAATTTGAGTAATATGAAAAGTTTAAGTGTATGTTTGGATAGATGGTGAATAAAATTGATTTTAGTAAACTTGATTTTGTAGAATTAATTTTGTGTAAAAATAAATTTATTTGAACGTAATTTATATTTAAAAATTTTAGTTAAAAAGTAATTTTATTAATGCACCTTCAATGCAAATAGGTTTGCATTTATAAAAAGTAAGTGTGAATTGTTTTAACCCAACATAATTTTGGGACATCCCAAAATCATAGTGCAATATAATGAATACAAATCTAAACATGTTATAAACAAATTTTTTTTATGCAAATTAAGGTTTGAAACGAAATGTGAGTGAATGAGCGCTGAACTAAACACAAAATAAGTTCATAACTCAACAATTAAAAAAATTCTTAGAAAGTTGAGATAGGACAAAAGTACAAAAGAGAGCTTGATAAGTCCACAAGATACTATAAAATCTATGCATGAAATGTGACTTATAATCACCGCCACCTTCTTCCTTCCGTTTTTTGTTTTTCCACTTTGAAAACTCTTGAAGTCACAAGCAAGAGCCACATAAAAATTGGTTCCTCCTCTCTCGTTTTCTTCCTCTCTTCTTTTCCTCCTTCTCTTTCCTCATTTGGTGTTTGAAATGGTAGCTTTCTCTATTGTTCAACTTAGTGGTCGTGGGTCACTCTTCAAGTGTGAGGAAAAACTTCTGCAATATGAAATTCTTGAATTTTCAATTTTCAGCTCTTCAAGATAATCCCTGAACACAATTTAGGGTGATCTGTAATTGTCGCATAAAATTTGAAGGTGTGAGTTACTAATTTGAGTTCAGAGTAATAATTTTAAGTTTTTAAGAACTTCCAGACACCTCATTGAAGAGGGCCTGGCTTTATTAAGTGAAACAAGTACCATCGTAGTGTTCGATATCATCTACAGGCAGATAACAAGACACAATACGTTTTAATTATTTTCTGATATCCGTTGATTTCATAACCTCTTCAGCTCTAATTTTAAGACCAATTCGTGCATGTTATTGTGGAACCGTTCCTTACTTCTTTGTATCTCTATACGCGACATGTCATGATGTTGTGATAAGTTGATTATGGGGTTCATTGTAATTATAAAGTTTTCTATGAACAATAATTTGAAATTGAATGTGAATCCTTCGGTGAAAAGGACCATGTTGCAATGTATTCTAGCGTGTACTCTAATTGTCATGGTAAATGTTAACATGTTGGTATGACGAATTTGTGTATGGATGTAAATCAATATTGACTAATGACATTTTCAATAAAATTGGTATGAATATATAAAAGTTCATTAATAAAAATCAAATTGAAATTGATGTTCAGTTGAAATGTAAACATTTTTGTTAGGAACAATAATTTAAAATTGAATGTGAATCCTTCAGTGAAAAAGACCATGTTGCAATGTATTCTAGTGTGTGCTCTAGTTATCATGGTAAATATTAAAATATTGGTATGATGTATTTACGTATGGATGTAAATCAATATTGACTAATGACGTTTTCAATAAAATTGGTATGAATATGTAAAAGTTCATTAATAAAAATCAAATTGAAATTGATGTTCAGTTGAAATGTAAACATTAATTGCGTCATTCTAGCTTAATTTCTTTTTATCTGTTTATTTGTTTACGTACACATCTTAAGTAAAATTTTTAATTATATTCTTTTACTTATTTTATTCATTAGTATCTTATTATTTTCTTACTTCACATATTCTTTTTCTTTCTTTCAAATTTATTGTTTAATTAATTCATCCTGTCCAATTATCTATTTCATACTGATTTAAAAATTAAATTAGTTATTAAACCTATATATTTAATCGCTTTAATTCTAAGCCTACACAACCAACATGTTTTGAATTCATCAGGCCCCTTCACTCAGGATCAACACAAAAACAAATGTAAACCTTTGAGACAACAAGTATTGTCTAGACTCTTTGAGACATCCAACCGAGAGTCTTACCCATTCTCACGGAATCGAATCAGGACCAAAGTAAATCAATCTCATACATGTTAATCGATTCAGCAAATTCAAATTTCAGGGAAAAGAAGCAGAAAGGAAGAGATTACCTCTAGGAAATCTCAGTTGCTTGGTTTGCTCTCTTTTCGCTCTCTAACTCTGTCCCACTCTTCGTTCAGTGTTTCTTTCCTCTGATCCACTCTCACCTTTCTTTCTATCGGCGTCTTCTCCCCAATCTCTTTGTTACTTCTATAGCTGCGTGTTAAGTAGGCTCCAATGACGCATTCTGCTTACGTATCTGCTCGAATACCCTAATCCCAGATTCTTCCCCAATTTTCGTCACAATCCCACCTCCTTCGAAGATCTCCTCTGCCTCTTCCTTTACAGTCAGTGTGCATCCCCGACCTTCTGATTTTGCTTCTCCGTCGTCGAGTGCCACTGCCGGACTTGCATCGGATCGTGGGAACGGCGTAGTCCCAATCCTGGGTTTTGATCCACCCTTTTCTATTTTATTTTTATTTTTTTTAATTTTTTAGGAAAAGTTCAATTAGGTTTTGGGCCAAATTTAATTTTATGGATCTTAAACTTTTTTTTTTTTTTGTGAACACTTTCCTTGAAGTTGAATCAAACTTAAAAAGGATTACCAAATGATGTTGCTTGGATTTCAATGGAAAGCTGTCCAACTTTACAAAGTGTCCATTTAGATTCATGTTTAAAATTTATATTTGCATAAAAGTTTCACTTTGTTATTTTGGTGAAGTATGATTTTTGAAGATGTCAACGCGTTTCCAAACACAAGAAAAAGAATAAATTCAACTACATATCTAATGTACTAGCTTTGGTAAAATTAAAAAGGATTACTCTTACACATCCAGCAAAAACAATAAGTCCACATGTTCAATAAATACAAAGAATGATCAGAAAACTAAATTATATAATTCAAGCGACCAACATTGCAGAACAAATGAACAAAAATAACTACTGTCATAACATGCTTTACATCCTCAATACACATTATATAAAGACTTTTATCCTTTAAAAGACTTGGAATGAAAATATTTTTGTCCTTAAATTATAAGTAAACAATCCCTTGGTAAACTATTATTCTAGATATACAAGTGAAAACAATCCCTAGCAACAACATTAAAAATTCAATGCCTACTATTTCCTTTAAGCATAAAAGCTAGTAAGTATACTAATTATTCAAATAATAAAGTAAACTTGGGGTACAAATCTCAATCTTACGAGGATTGAGGACTTATGAATATAAAGGAATTTACTTATATTCTATGTTCGTTGTTAAGTACGTACAATTATATATATAATTATAAACTAGTATTATATGTTTCCCTAATTACTAGTCACTTCAACAGTTAAACAAACACTTTAGATGCACAAAATATAAATACAATAAAAACTCAAATGAAAACACAAATTAGGACTCTAATATCAACACATTAACACAACATAGTGAACAAGATTGGCTTTGATTAATTTGAACACTAGGGACATAAGATTAACTTATGCTTATTCTACTATCTAATCAGGCACTCGTAGTGAGATACACAAATCTTCATCTACCAATCCCTCAATTTGCAATATATAGTGTATAAAGTATCACTTGGCCAAATTTCATCTTCCAACCCCTCACTAGGCTCAAGATTCAATTAGCACAAGTTACAAGTAAATTTCATTGAAACTTCATTTATTGATCCCTCATCCCAAGTGATATATTACACATCTATGTTAATTGTATAAAGATCCATAACACATATTCATAAAGAGGGAAAATTAAACATAGATTTATTAATATAACACTAATATCAATACAATTTGGAGCCAATTACACAACTAAATAAAAAATGAACACATTAAACACATAAACAGATATGAAAACACAAGAAAAAACAGAAGGATAGAGAACATTGCACAAGATGAAAATTTTGAGCAATTGACCGAAGTAGATAACCATAGAATGCCGCATTTAGACTATCTCCTCCTAGTTCTTGATCTTCTTTCCAATCATAGAGCTCCCTAGCACCTCTAAAAACCCCTAAAATTGGTTGGAATGTCATCCTCCCTTATTAGAATATGAAAAAAAGGTATTTATAGGGTCTTTAAATCAGGTAAGATCAAACTACGTTGTTTTGTAACGTTTCTTGTCATGGTTGTGGTGCTCCTCTACTATGGCCACAACGTTCTAGCCTCTATCTAGAATAATTTGATCATTCTAGCACTGCAGTGATGAAATCCAGTGTAGCAGCGCTCTAGCTAATGGAATTAGGTACTCGTTGATACAAAACTCAACTTTTTGACTCGCAATTTGAGCTCAACCTATTAAATACGTTTAAAAACATAAAATTTATCTAAAAACTATCAATTATTCACTGAAAACTATTAAAAACTAATTTAAACAAGTAAAACAAAAACTTAACTAAAATTTACCAAAATTATTTTAAAAAATCCAAAATAAACTAGAAATTCACATGATAAGTCCCACAAAAAGATATGAAAACATGTATAAACTTAGGAGTTAATAGTAATTAGATAAATAAATTAAGATGAAATATATAATTACGCAAATAATAAGATAGAATAAGTAAAATAAATAAAAGAATATAGTTAAGAAATTTACTTAAGGTCTGAATGCAAACAAATAAACAAATAAAAAAATTAAGCTCCAATGACACAATTAACGTCACATTTCAACTGAACATTAATTCCAATTTGGTTCTCATTGATGAACTTCTACATATTCATACCAATTCCATAGTAAACATCACTAGTCAATATTGATTTGCATCGATACATTAATACATCATACCAACATATTAACACTTACCAAGACAACTAGACTACATACTAGAACACATTGCAATCTAGTCCTTTCTAGTTAAGGATTCACATTCAATTTTAAATTATTGATCATAAAAAACTTCATAATTGCAATGAACTCATAATCAAATTATCACAATTAACATCATGACATGTCACATATAGAGATACAAACAAGTAAGAAACTGTTCCGCAATAACACTCACAAATTGGTCTTAAAACTAGAGTTAAAGAGGTTATGAAATAAAGTCAACAGACATTATAAAATCAATGAAACATATTGTAACTTGTTTACTTACAGATGGCATTAAACACTACAGTGGTACTTGTTTCCCTTAACAAAGTTAGACCCCCCTTAATGAAATGTTTGTGGAATTTCTTAAAAACATAAAATTATTACTTTGAGTTCAAATTAATAAATGCTAGCCTCAAATTTTGTGCAACAGTTACTAATCACCCTAAAGCCACTATATATTATGTGCTAACTTTCTTATTCTAACAACTAACCTTGAATTAAGTTTAGTCATATTTAGCAACAAAAACGTAAATTGTAGCTAGGGATTACCCTCGAGAGTTGAAAATTGAAAATTGGAGGTATGGGTAGCTTCCAAAAACACTCCATCCTCAAGAATTTCATATTGCATGATTTTTCCTTCGCTTGAAGAGTGACCCACGACCACTAAGTGGAAGAAAAGAGAAGTTGTCATTTCAAACACCAAATAAGGAAAGAGATGGAGGAAAATGAAAGGAAGAAAACAAAGTAAGAGGAACGAACCTTTATATGACTCCTGCTCATGACTTCACAAAGTGAGAAAAAAAAGAAGAAGAAGGAAGGTGAAGGTGATTATAAGTCCCATTTCTTGCATAGATTCTATAGTATTTTAGAGACTTATCGAGATCTATTTTGTAATTTTATCTTGTCTCTACTTGACTTTTTATGAATTTTTTTAATTGTTGGAGTTATGAATTTAAACTTTCTATGCTACTCAAATTTTATTTAATTTGGACCTTGTTTGCACTATTTTAGGTTAAAAAGTGTACAAAGGAGCCCAAGATTCCAAGGGTGCAATATCCAGTTTTTCAAAAACTAAACCAAAACGTATATTGGAATATAAGAAAACTATAAAGCAAAGTAAATTAAGGCCAATTGAGTATAAAATGTTAATTAGAGTATTTAGAAATATGATTAGAAAATTAAGAATGACCTGAAACTAGAACTAAAATGCCTAAATAGAGTGAACAAAAAATGTAGGGGCAAAATTGTAATTTTGAGTAATTTTTTCAAAACTTAAAAGAGAGAGTTTTAAATAGTAAAATTAAGCTTATTAGCATTCTTAAAGGCTTTAAAAATTATAGGAATCATTAGAATCGTTAAAATACTTCTGGTGTATAAATTAGGCTATCAGTTGACTTAAACTTTTACTGAGTTAATTAGAGTTATTTTGAATCCTATAAATTTGAAGTTAAGTGTTTTTAATAAATTAGAGAGTCCAATTTTATGAAAAAAAAAGACAATTTTAAAAAAGAATTCAAAATGAGGTCAAACCACAAAATTAAAGATTGGGAGCAAAATTGGAAATTGAAAACTTATAAAACCCTAGCTTTTCATATAAATAGCCACCCCCACCCCTTCTTCTTCATATGGCCGACTTTGTGCACCAACAAATCAGATCCAAGAGGCATCCAAGAACCACCAAGAAGCAAGGGGAAGGAAAGCTACCTAAGAAAAGCAAATGTGAGGATTTTATTTATGATGTCAATATAATCTAATTCCTATTCTTTCTCCTCTTTTTCTTCATAGTTTTGGCTTTTTAAAAGATAGCATTTTATGGCTGAACCCTTGGGGGAATAAACTCTTTAAAGGGAAATAAACACACCATAATAATCTCCATGGGAAATGCTTCTAAGTAGCATATGATATGGCTTAGAACACATGATACTCCATTAGACTCCACACCTCCCTAGGTTTGGCCAACTTGAGAACAATATAAAGTGAATTGGTTTTTGATTAAAGCATGATGGGAATTAGGATTTTGGAGGATAGAAATAAAGATGGAATCAAAAGAAACAACTAAGAACCTATAAATTACAAGATATAGAAATTAGAGTTTTAATCACACTTTAGAAAATTTGGAACCTTAGGAGGGTATTTTAAGCCATATGAAATCATAATTGATCTAGAATGAGGCTAGGGAATATCTATGGATGCCAAAAATCTCAAGAAAAATCACAAAACTTCCTTAACTTCCAATGGAGACATAGGTTCGGCCATGAAAGGTAATGGGTACCTAAGAAGAGTTTTCAATGATTCCAAAGTTAAAAATGGTCTAGATATGAATTATAAATACTAAAAGAACCATTTATTTGAATTTAAAAACCTTATTTTGAAAATTAAAAATTTAGGATTTAATTATGTTTAAAAAAGTAACTTGATGTTAGACTTATTGAATTAAGTTTATAATGACTCTAATGAGTTCTAATAGATTGGAGTCATTTAACTCATATTAGGTGAGGTCTTGGAACCAATATATTGATTTATAAGAGTTGCTTTCTAATGCCATTTAACATATGTGAACCTAAGGTTCTAGTTAACTTGTATAAGGCTTGAATGAGTACAATTGATAACCACTATTTTTGCAATAGATTCCGCAAGCATACAGATTGCTTTTGTAATATAGTGAATCAAGGTTATTCTACAGGGAATTGGTTAGACCTAATTAGGCCTAAGGAAATTTGCTTTCATTTAAGTTAAGACAAAACAAAATATCAATGTAAGAAATTAAAAGAAATGAACATAAACGAATACTGAGCGTAAAAATTGTTCTAATGAGACTAATCACTAAGAAGCATCATAGGTTTCTATCCCTTGATTGTCATGAATTGAGTTGCTCAATTAATAGGTTAATTAACAATTTGAGAGTTAAAGAGATTAAGTGAGTCTAAGTGTTTGTCGAATCACTTAGACTTCTATCCTAGTTAATTGTAAATTTCTCTCACAGTTAATTAGTTTAATTGTATTCAGTCCTTTTAAACCACTTAGGGTTCTTAGATATATTTCTATACCTGGGAAGAAAATTAGGATAACATAATCCTGAGTTGCTCAATCAAATGATCCATTAAGATTTTCCTTTCTCAAGAGCTAATCTCAACCCCACAATTCCATAAAAGAGATGGCTAAACTTTTAAATAAAGAATAACAAGCAGATTAAGCACTCAGATCAATAATTAAACCAAATTAACTTCACAAAATCTCCATTACTTGGCAATAGGTTCAAGTAAACCTAGGATCTAGGAAATCTAGCCACATATGGCTTTACACATTACAAACAAAACTAGAGATTCAAATAAACAAGGATTCATTAAAGAAAAGATGGAGAATATAAGAAAACTCAGTGAAATCGCGTTGATTCAGCCTCTAATCTTCAACCCAAGCTCCTTGCCTTCAAATCCTAGCTCATTGGTATGTTTTTCTCCTTAAAACTTATCACTCTAGGCTCAGAATGTTGAATCCCTAGTTGCCAATCACGTTTTTAGTCTGTATCAAAGCTGTGCGTTTCAATAATGGGTCTTGCTATAGTGAGAGCCTATCTGTTCTTAACCTTAACTGATCTCACCATAGCATGCATATGGTTAAAAGTTCCTTTGATTTTCTATGAGTCACGATCTCGCTATAGTAAATGGGCCTATTCGCTACAACGAAATGGCATCCTCACTATAGCGAGGAGACTTGAACATCTTGCTTTTGATTTCCAGCTTTCTCCTCTTCTTTGTTTCTTTCTAGCAAATCTCTACCTTTCTCTTAAGATTACAATCAAAATAAAATAAAGCTTAAAACTACTAAAAATACTGCAAATGTTATATTTTATTTATTTACTTTGATTGAATAAAAATTTATACAAAGTCAATCAAGAAAGAGGCAAATGACTCCTTGATCAATCATAAAATATACCTTATACTTACCAAAATTAGGGAGTCATCAACAAGCATGGTTCCATTGATAATTTTGTACTTCATTTGATGTGCTTATGCTAAGCAAGTGAAATTTTACTCAAGTGTGGATATGAGGCCATGGAACCAAGTCAAAAAACAAAGGGGAATTAAATTGAACTCTTGTGTTAAGGTAGCTCTTCATTTATTCTTGCATATGTATGTTGGTTGCTTGAGTATCTTGGATTGTATGTATGTATTACTTGCAAACTATGTGTATTGTTGATTGTTTGATGAGCATATGCAATTGTATGACATTTGATTGCATTTGAAATTGGTTTGACTCTTGAATGAGTGAGGTTGTATCAAAAGTTCTTTGAAATAAGTAAGGTGAAGCCAAAAGTCTTTAAATATGGGTGAGACTAAGCCCAAAGTCTCAATTATGAATGAGGCTAAGTCAAAAGTCCCTAAAAAAGGATGAGGTTAAACTAAAAATCCCTAAAAGAGGATGAGGCTAAACTAAAAGTCCCAAATTATTAGGTAACGCTAAACCAAAAATCTCTAGAGCTTGTTTCTGCTCTTGGTGGAGTCATGTAATCCCTAATGCGTAAATATAAATGATATTTGGTTGTGTGACATGCATGCTTACTTTCTTTGACCTTGTGTATGCCTTATATGTATGCTTTGAGATTCTTTGAATCTCATTCTTCCCTATATTTTTTCTAACTATGTCTAAGTAACTCTCAAGGGAGCAAAGATGGTAAGCAAAGAGTTTAAGAAGAACTATTTTAACATTAGTTTAAGTTTTAATGAATATTATCATACTTATGGTAATGTATATATATTTTGATATACGATCATTCTCACATACGTAAAAGTATGAAACTATGATATACAAATCATTTTTGGATGTAAATATATGAAATTGTGTTATTTATTATTTAACCCTTTGTATATAATGACAAGTGAGAGTGTGGTTTTGAATTACATGACTTTTGAAACATGTTGGACCAACCATATATGTTGCATTTGCCATTTGAAACATGCCCAAATAGAGACATGGCATAATATGGCTTAATTAAAATCAATTCGAAACAAATTTTGCATTCTTTGAGCAATAAAATGTCCATGAACCATTGACAAACCAAATGGATGAATTTTGGACTTAAATTTGGAAAAAATTTAGAACACATCTAGAGCTTTCCTCAAAGTCAAAGAACACAATTTTTGATGTTTTGTAGAATTTATTATGAATTTTTGAAATTGGCTATTTTCTATAGAATTTTTGATGCACTGTTCATATAGTTCTGTTTTTGTTTTTGTGGGTTTTGGGGGACCACATGAACTTATTTTGACCTAAAATTTTTATAATAAATAGTTCTCATTATAAGCATTCCGTAACCATTGAGTTTGTACAAATCAGAGTTGTGTAATTCAAATTATAATTTTTCAAAGTTTGACCCCATTATATGTTAAAGTGGTGAAAATGGACATATAAAGCAACCCACAAAAAATTTATGTTTTTATTTATGATATTTTAAGTCTAACTAATTTTTGTTTAGGCATAATTGGATTATTAAGGCTTTCAATGATGATTATTTGCATTGCCAATAGTGTGAATTTGAATAATTATTGCTAAATGAGAGATATGGCATGAGATTTTTATGTAATTTATAATGATATGACAAAGGGTAGTGCCTAAGTGGACTAAGGAAAGGATAATGGACTTACATAGAAAATCAAAGAGCAAAATGAGCCCAAGGATAAAAGTTAGGCACCAAAGCCTACAAGGAAAGCACACTTACTTGACTAAGTCAACTAACTTAAAGGGTGGCCAAGGGCAAAAGGTAATCTACTAGAAACCTTAGTAAAAAAAGGATATAAAGTGCACTCTAAGCTAAGAAAGATTAGTGGCCAAGGAGTTTCCTATTCTTTCATTCATGCTTGAAGACCAAGGAGTTAGCAATGTCCTAATTGCTTATTTTGTTAGTTGAAAAGTCTTCCTTAGGTTGATAAGAGTGTTTTAGCCATCCAAACCCTTCCCCTAATTGTAACTTCTACTTCCAACTTTGCCCTTACTTGGTTATGTTCTATAAATAACCACCTTCATGCCACTAGCTAGGTTTATGTTGGACTAGGGCAATGCTTTGCATAGTGAAATTGTAACTCCGAACTTTTAGAGTGCTAGGTTTTCTATTTCTTTATCAAAGTAGTGGAATTGTGACAAAATTTTTAACCGATGTTTAATTTGAATTCACTAAATTCATTTGGTAATTTTCTATCTCATAAGTTCATGAATAAAGAAATCATCTAATGTTCAATCGATGGTATTATAACTAAAATCAACCTTCTACATAAAATATTTATATAGCCACCATATCAAATATAATATCCTTCAAGGATGATAGTAGCATTCCAATACAATACATAAAAGTTACAAATATTTCCTATTAAAGTTGGGTTATATCTTGATCTCTCAATAATACTAGAGTAGATACTAAGATTCTTTTGTACTTGACTTGCTATAATCTTTATATGACGTTTATGATTACTTGACTCTAGCCTATTCTAAATGCCTTGATCTTTTATTGGCACATTATCATCAGAACTAAAATTCCTCTCTAAACACATTACTAAATATAGTGAGAGTTTACATTCTCAATAAGAACACAATTAGTTTTGGAAAATTTGTACATAATGATCTAGCTGCCATATGTGCAAAAAAAAATATATTTTTTTTGTTTCCCTTTTCTGTTTATAGCATATAAGGATAACAAACAAATCATAATGTACAAATTATAGATAGTGGAACATACTTATATAAACATATTAAAATGCATACAAGCAAAAGAAACACCAATATATATATGTATATATATTTTTTCCAATCACACTTCCACATATGAAATAGCTTGCTAAATTTATTAATATCACATAGCACTTTATGAGAATTAGTATATCATACATAATTATATTTAGATAGTAATAGTATATTTAGATAGTAATAGTATATTACATGTAATTACCTTTATCAATATCTCCCACATATTTGCATTCAAAAGCATTAATACACATATTCAGTATAACATCATTAATTTCAACTAAATTATTCAAAGCCATTTCTTTAAACTATATTATTTTAACCTAATCATAACGAGTTTAATTTATTATATTTGAGTACCTTATAAATTTCGTACACATTGGCATGCTTTATCTCTGCTTTTGTAAGGCCTTACCATGGTTCATATAAAATAGTACTCTAACGATTATATTATTATATCATATCATTGTGCATTCCCTTCTAAAGAGATGCAGATAATCTTGTCTTAAAAGCAATAGTGATAAGGAAAAAACTATTTTCTAGGTACCATATCAACCATCCCATACCAATTGATACAAACCTGAGTTTTCAAAATCATAGGTAACCCATCAAGTATCCCATACTACTTGATGTGAGACCTAGATTTTCAATGTTGTCAAGAAGAAAAATTGCTTTTCTTAGTCATTATGATCACCAGAATTATCACCTTTAATGGATAGGAGTAAACGTTACTAAGGTGTTCTCCAAAGTGGATTCATAAACTTTAACTTGAAACCTGAAGCCACATGAAGACCTTCCAACCTTCTTTTGACCTTGCTATCACAACCTTGTCCTTAAGAGAACAAGAATAAACCTGTGAGAGACTTTAACCCTCAAAATTCTAGATGATTATACCCTTCCCTTCATATAAACAAAAATTCTATCTTGTTGATGAAGACCATCTTTTTAAATTTCATCCTTTGAGAATTCTATCTTTTGGAGACTTATTATAAAATTGGGAATTTATAAAATCCCATCTTCAAAGAACTTCTCTTATTAGGAGTCCATTCCTTGGGAATCCTATCTCCACCCTATATTTCCTTTACTTTTGGAAAACTTGTCCTAATAGCAATAATATGTAATAATTATCATATGATTCAAACATATACAACATAGTGCAATTACATAAGAGCATAGTCTCATATAAATGTCATATCACTCAAATTTATATTTTAGGTTATCCAAATCATATTTCATGGTTAACACCCAACCATTACAAGATCATACAATAGATTGCAAATAAGATCATAAAGCAAGCCATAAATAACTATTATTGACATGATCATTATTATTAGTAAGGATTCTAAATACGCTAATCACACAATATGTATGCTCTAAAATCTAATATATGGAATCACTAATTGCCTAAACCAATTCTAATGTAATCCTTTTCCTTTTTATAGTATCTTTCAATATCTTTAATGCCTTAATTAAGTCATATTAAGGTACTTTGTAACTAAGATCATCTATGTATAGGAATAGTCCAAAGTTTAGTCATTCATGTATAAGAAATCAAGGTATTTGGTGTTATAGTGTCAGACCTCTTTACCTTTTGTTATTATCTTAGTTCTTATTATTAATTCCTAGATCAAGTTAAAGTTAATAGAATAACTATAGTTACCAGTTCAAGCATTTAAAACTTTATAAGAATGGGAAATCTCTAAAACTTCTTTTCAATTTCGACAACATAATGGCTATAGACCAAGCACCTGCATACAATACAAATAGAATATACTTAATTCCAAAGGCCTTAAGGCTCAATTATTAGCTAGCCCTTTGACCCTGGCTACTCATATAGCTAAGGATATTAAATACTCATAAGTTCATTATATAGCATTTATATTACTAAAAATTAATCATATACTTTCTAATTCATCTTTAAACTATCCTATCTGGGCCTAAGATGTATATATCATTATCTAACATATATATTGGTCTCAAAATACAGTCTAACGAGATATTTACAGAAATACAACACTAAATACATAAGTCTTCATGGAGTTATGGATTTTCCTCGATCCACTTAGCTACTTTCACCTAGCACAGTTTAATGGATACAGGAATGAGATTCCGGGAAGAATCTCAGTAGCATAATTCTACTCTAACACACATTAACCATTCAAGTATACAAGTCTGCATGTATGCATGAATGCAGCTTTTCTAATATTTGAGCTTCTAAACACGTGAAAATATGCATGCATTAAACTAAAATATGGCGTAGCTTACTAAACTCTCTCTTGAGTGGCCCTAATACTTAGCATAGAGAAGAATTACTGTACTCAATTTCCTTGACCCTCTTTTCTTAGCCAACATCAGGTTCTCATTTGAACATCAAGCAAACACATCATACAAGCAACTAAAGCACTCAAGCAGTTAAAAACATGAAAGAGAAGAGGAAATGCTATCTGATAGGAGTCTATCCTTTATGCTACAGGTACTAGTTCTTCCTTTTCTAACTAGACATTGACACTGTGACCCTTTGCCACACTAATGGCCTATAATATCACATCAACACTCATATCAGTGCCAAATGTAACAACCGGGAAAAAGAAAAGAAAAGGGAAAAGAAAGGACATGAAATCTAGAAATTTTCGGAATCCAGAATTTCTGCCAAAGTCCTCTCGCAATAGCGAGAAACGGTCTCGCTACAGCGGGAGAGCTAGTTCGCCATAGCGAAGGCGATTCTAGCTATAGCGAGTGCTGGCAGCAGCCCATACAAAAACCAGGGAGTTGCCCGCTGTAGCGGCGCCATAGCGAGAGTGAGGTCTGGAACTGACGCGATTTCGCCATAGCGAATGGTAAATTTCGCCATAGCGAAGAGAACTGGCACGAGCTCGCCGTAGCAAAGGCTACACCTCGCTATAGCGAAGCCAGATTACACGAGCTCACTATAGCAAAGGTTAGTTTTCGCCGTAGCGAGAGTCGGTCCGGAAGAGAGTAAATAGCGAGAATCAGACTTCATTAAACGCCCAAACTCATTTCCTCTCTCATATCTGCCCTAAGCTTCGACCCAAGGAGAGAAAAGAGGCGAGGAGAGTGTGAGAGATCAAGAGGAGGAGGAAGATTAAGGGAAAGGTAAGGTAACTTCTCCCATTTCTTTTTAGATTTCTGATCCCCTCCCTTTGCCCTCTTTTCCTGCGGTTTTATTTGTGTAAATGGACGGATTTTGGGTATGGGTCAGAAGAGGGAAAGTGAAAAACTCTTTTGAATCCTTGAGTTCTCTTTGAAAATGAGGTTTTCCACTACCATGGGAGCTTGAGAGAGAGAAAGGGGTAATGGCATTCTAAAGAGAGAACCCTAGGTTGTATGAGATAGAATGGTTGCTCTAAATTAAAATTATAAGAGAGTAATTGCATGCTTTTGGTGTGTTTAGGCTCAAGTGAAACACCTCTATCAAGGTGTGTTTGTGAACCTAAGGAGGGAGAGGAGACATTGAAAGGAAAAGCTTGTGTTGGCTTTGGCTCCAAAGGTAGCTCTCTCTTTCACTCTTTCTTGTAGCATTCTTGGTTGTAATAGTCATTGTATGATATGTATATACTGAATGTGTGGAATATGCCATATGCTATTGCTTTGATGCATTGAATGTCAATATGCTTGTATGTTGAAATGTGAGATTGCTCGGGTGAGGTAGTGCCGAAAGTCCCTTGAGATGGGTGAGGTGAAGCCGAAAGTTCCTTGAGATAGGTGAGACAAGGCCAAAAGTCTCAAACGAGTGAGGCCAAGTCAAAAGTCCTTAAACTCGGGTGAGGCCATCCAAAAGTCCCTAAACTCGGGTGAGGCTAGACCAAAAGTCCCTGGAGCTCATTTTTTGGCATTGTTGTGATTCCATAGCATGTACATTGTGTGTTGGTTGATTGAGAATGGCTAAGTGCTTATTCACATGCTTTGACTTGTTATATGCCTTGATTGCTTGATGGATTGAGTGCTTGAGCTACTGAGATTCTCCGAATCTCACCCCTTTCCCCTCCCAACTAATATGCTAGGTGGAGCTCAAGGAGAACCGAGCACCCACCAAGGAGCCTAGGAGCATGCATAGTTAGAGATATTACTTTCTTTTGATATTGTGATGTATATATGATGTAAAGTGGTGCCAAATGAAGATGTGCCCACTATTTTTGAGATGTAAAGTTTGTAACACATGTAGAAATATGAAAGGATGATGTATGAACTCTGTTATTAGCCAAAGTAATGGAAATGTGGGTTTTCACCCTTTTGATGCATGAATGATATTGTGTAAATTTGGCCATAGCATAGTGAGATTTGAATGTATGATGATTTGGAGCATATGGACATGTTAGATATACTAGTTTTATGCTTTTGAACTTGTCCATGTGGAGTGAGAATGTGAGAGAGGCTATTTGGACCCGTTTTGGACCTTTGGGGTGCCAAAATCGGTATTTTTGTGAGCTCCGTCAAAGTATGACTGGATGAGCTCCGTTTGCCATGAAATTTGGCATGCCTCTAGAGTTTGTAGAAAGCTTCTTGAGAAGCTAAAGTAGGTAATATTCGGAGGTCTAGAGAATATTTGGGGAATTGTTGAATTTGGGAGAATTTAATGGATTGGTCATGTACTGTTCATCTAAACCAGAAAATGAAATCTGTGGCACTTTTAGACCAAATGGATTCCAAATGTGGTGAAATTTTATACACATAAACTAGAAAACTAAAGTGACTTGTAGGAACTGGAATCACCCAAATCGGAGGTCTGTAGAGAGAGATTGAACCGACTGAAGTTCTGTATCAGCATCAGTGAGCTTATCTGACCCCCATCACTGTTCCATCGGTTTTCGGGGTGTAGGAGCTACTGAACTGATCTGGACTTATTTCTCTCCTCTAGTAGACATCCGTATCTTTCCGAATTGGTATAATGTGCCCAGATTGTATTTTTTTGGATTTAGTTATGAATTTTCGAAAATCATGACAGCAAGCTGCACCAGGAATAGTGACAGCTGGACCTTCCTCCCATTTTCGATGTCAAACTTGGTCCAAACCCGGAGATTGTGATTGGGAATGATTTTTAGTGTAAAGTTGACACTTAGAGCTTTCTAGAAAGCTAAGGTTTGCTGCATTCCCATTTTTCTACAATTTCTTATGATTTTCCAAACTTAGAGCCAAAATATGACTTTTGGGCCCAAGTGAGAAAATGTAATTTTTATAGTTTTCGGCTCTATACCTGTGGCCTATGATTTGTTTTATGCTATGTATGAGTCATCTATATGAAGTTTGAGTTGAGGATGCTTGAGATGGGTTCACAAGACCCACGGGTGAAAGATGAGTATATGAAACCCCGGTTCATAGTATGTAAATGCCACGGGAGAGTAGTGACTCTTTGGAAATCATATGGAACCGAGCCTATGGAGAGGCTAGGTAGTGAAAGGAGATTAAGGTGTCACATTTTTGGTATCAGAGCAATGGTTCAGGCACTTTTGCTCAAGTTTAGGCTCTTGAATGTTATGATTTGTTGATTTTTGGTGTGAATGGTCATGGAAGTTGTAGCATCCTTGCATAAGTGTTGTGATATTATTGTGAACTGAGGATTGCTATTTCTTTCAGACATGGTTGAGACTAGACGGGGCAGGGGTAGAGGCAGAGGCAGAGGCAGAGGCAGACTGCCCAGAGCTCAGAGAGATGAGCCAGAGGTTCCTACTGAGACTAGGGTTCCTCTGCAGGCCATCATGGATAGATTAGACCGGTATAAGGCCATGATGGGCCAGCACCAAGAGATGCTGGAGCAACAGAGGTACATTGCCCAGCAGTAGCATGATATGATCATGCATCTACAAAATACCCTGGCTAGGCAAGAAGAAGCCAGAAGGGATGCCCCTGGACCGCAACCGTCTACCTCCAGCATTCCACCTATACCTCCCCAGGAGCCTGCTGCTCCACAGACCCAGACGCCTATCCAGAAAGTATTGAAGTAGTTTAGGCAGAACAATCCACCCTCATTTGACGGGGAATTGGATGCGGATAAGGCGGAGGCTTGGGTCATGCAGCTTAAGAAAATCTTCTCAGTGATGGATTGTACCACTGAGCAGAAAGCCCAGTTAGCCACCTTCATGCTAGAAAAGGAAGCTGATAGATGGTGGGAGAGTGCGAAACCACTGATGGAGACCAATAATATACAGATCACTTAGGAGACATTCTTGGTTGAATTTTATGAGAAGTATGTCCCAAGTTCAGTGAGGAAGAAGAAAGATATGGAGTTCATGAGTTTGAGACAGACTGATGAGATGACTGTGGACCAGTATGTGGCCAAGTTTATAGAGCTGTCTCGGTATTCCTCTTACCTCCAGAGGTATGATGATGAACCCTGGAGATGTGAGCAGTTTGAGACTGGTTTGAGGCCCCTGATTAGTGACAGAGTCACTCCACAGCGGATCAGAAAGTTTAATACTCTGGTGGAGGTCAGTAGGGTGATTGAGACGAACTTGCAAATTATCATGCCTACTGTGACGACGGCTAGTCAGAAGAGGGTTCCGAATTTGAAGAGGTCGAAACCAGAAGAGGGCTCTAGTTTGACCCCTAGTACCAAGAAAAGAGGGAAGGGGCCATGGAGTAGAAGGCCGCAGCGAGGTGTGCCACCTCCTCGGGGTCAGTCATCCTTCCAGCAGTCTCTGGTGACATGTTATAAGTGTGGGAAGCCGGGCACATTGCTAGACACTGTCCTCAGATGGAGACAGTGCCTCCTCCTAGACCACAGACCCAGGGCCGAGTGTTCGCCCTTACTCAGCAGGAAGCCAGCGCATCTCCCAGTTTGATCCGAGGTACGCTTTTAGTGAATGGCTTTCCTGTAGTTGCTATGTTTGATTCGGGTGCTAGTCACTCGTTTATATCTTATGATTGTGTGAGGAAATTGGGTCTGGTTGTTAGTGTCTTGCCCTTTGACTTATCTGTCATTACACCCACTGGAGGCCACGTGGTCACTTCCCATACTTGCTTAAATGTCACTGTCCAATTTAACCACTGTCATACCACTCTTGATTTGGTTTGTATGCCTTTTCATGAAATTGATTTGATTATTGGTATGAACTGGTTAGCTGCAAATAATGCCATACTTGATTGTGAACACCGAACCATCTCCTTACCTGCTTGTGGGACCATACCTAGGGTAGGAGCAGAGTTATCCTTTATGACTACTGCCCAGGCTGAGAGATATTTGGAGTGTGGATGTCAAGGGTTTCTAGTCTTTTTCTCTATTTGGGCTGAGGTAGAATAAGGGATAGAGGAGATCCCAGTTGTTAGGGAATTCCAGGAGGTTTTCCCTAGAGAGTTTGACTTTAGTGGCCTACCTCCTGAGAGAGAATTAGAGTTCCCTATAGACATAGTGCCTGGTGCTGGACCGGTGTCCAAAGCTCCTTACAGGATGGCTCTTGCCGAGCTTGCTGAGTTGAAAGCGCAGGTAGAGGAATTGTTAGAGAAAGGGTTTATCCGCCCTAGTGTTTCACCTTGGGGTGCTCCGGTGTTGTTTGTGAAAAAGAAAGATGGTAGCTTGCGGTTGTGCATAGATTACAGAGAGTTGAATAAAGTTACCATCAAGAATAAATATCCTCTCCCTAGAATTGATGATCTGTTAGATCAGTTGGCTGGGGCATCTGTGTTTTCTAAGATAGATCTTAGATCTGGTTACCACCAGTTGAGAGTGAGAACTGAAGACGTCTCTAAGACAGCTTTCAGGACGAGATATGGGCACTATGAGTTCCTTGTGATGCCATTCGGGTTGACGAATGCGCCTGCTGTGTTCATGGATTATATGAACAGGGTATTCATACCATATCTAGATTAGTTTGTGGTGGTCTTTATTGATGATATTTTAGTGTACTCTTGATCTTTTAAGGAGCACGAGAGGCATTTGAGACTAGTCCTAGACACCTTGAGAGAGAAAAGGTTGTATGCCAAACTGAGTAAATGTGAGTTTTGGCTGACCGAGTGCGATTCTTAGGTCATGTGATCTCACGGGATGGGGTTGCGGTGGATCCCCATAAAGTTGAGGCTGTGTTACAGTGGGATAGACCTAGAATGATCACCGAAGTCAGGAGTTTCCTAGGTTTGGCAGGGTATTACAGACGATTTATTCAGGACTTTTCTCGAATGGCCTTACCACTGACGAGGCTAACCAGGAAAGATACACCGTTTGTGTGGGATGAGAGATGTGAGAAGAGTTTCCAGGAGTTGAAACTCTGTTTGACCACTTCCCCTGTGCTGATTATCCCTGACCCTAGTGAACCATTTGTGGTTTATTGTGATGCTTCGGGCAAAGGGTTAGGATGTGTGTTGATGCAGCAGGGTAGAGTAGTGGCATATGCCTCGAGGCAGTTGAGACCTCATGAGGAGAATTACCCCACACATGACCTGGAGTTAGCTGCCGTAGTGTTTGCTCTTAAAATTTGGAGACACTATCTGTATGGTGCGACCATAGAGATCTATAGTGACCACAAGAGTCTGAAATACCTGTTTGATCAGAGAGAACTCAATATGAGACAGAGGAGATGGATGGAATTCTTGAAAGATTATGATTATGTGTTGAAATATCATCCGGGTAAGGCTAATATGGTGGCAGACGCCCTGAGTAGAAAATCCATCCATGTAGCCCATATGATGATTAGAGAGCAGGAGCTCCTAGAGAAGTTCAGAGAGTTGAACCTCTCGTGTCAGGTGGTATCGGGTAGATTATATCTGAGTGAAACCCGAATTGAGAATATTTTGAGAACCCAGATCTTAGATGCCTAGAGAGAGGATGAGTTCCTGAAACAGATCAGGAATGAGATCACCCAAGGTAAGACCTCAGATTTCAAGTTGTCTGAGGATGGCATGATAGTATATCGGGATAGAATCTGTGTGCCTAGTCAGAATGAGTTGAGAGAAAGCATTCTAGAAGAGGCGCATAAGAGTAAGTATACTATCCACCCAGGTGCCACCAAGATGTATCAGGATGTGAAAAGAGTTTTCTGGTGGCCAGGGATGAAGAGCCATGTGACGGATTATGTGGCTAGATGCCTAGTGTGTCAGAGGATAAAGATAGAACATCAGAAACCGGCTGGGTTGTTGCAACCACTAGATATCCCTAAGTGGAAATGGGATAGTATAGCCATGGATTTCGTCATGGGGTTACCCAGGACATCCTCTGGACACGATGCTATTTGGGTAGTTGTGGATAGACTGACGAAGTCTGCACACTTTTTAGCTATTAAGGCTACTTATACACTTGATAGATTGGCCCAGTTGTATATCAGAGAGATAGTGCGACTTCATGGAGTGCCCAATAGCATAGTTTCGGATAGAGACCCCAGGTTCACATCGAACTTTTAGAGGTCATTACAGCATGCCTTAGGGACGACATTGCGGTTTAGTACTGCATATCACCCCCAGACAGATGGTCAGACTGAAAGGACCATTCAGACATTAGAAGATATGTTGAGGGCATGTGTGCTAGAAATGAAAGGGAACTGGGATGTGTATTTACCGTTAGCAGAGTTTGCTTATAATAATAGTTACCATTCCAGTATCCAGATGGCCCCTTATGAGGCTTTGTATGGGAGAAAGTGCAGATCCCCTCTGTGTTGGGTTGAGTTAGGTGAGAGGAGTATGATAGGACCTGAGATTGTGGACCAGACCACCCGACAGATAGAATTGATTAGAAAGAGGCTTCTCACGGCCCAAAGTAGACAGAAAAGCTATGCTGATAAGCGTAGGAGGCCGTTAGAGTTTGAGGTTGGAAACCATGTGTTCATACGAATATCTCCAATGACGGGAGTAGGTCGGTCAATGAGGGTAAGGAAGCTCAGTCCTAGGTATATTGGTCCATTTGAAATCCTTGAGAAAATTAGACCCGTGGCTTACCGAATAGCCTTGCCTCCTAACCTAGCCCAAATACACAGTGTTTTTCATGTCTCCCAGTTGAAAAAGTATTTACCAGATTCCTCACATGTCATAGAATATGAGCATGTGCAATTGCAGGAAGATCTTTCCTATGTAGTGAAACCGGAGAGAATTGTGGATGCTAAGCTGAAACAGCTGAGAAGCAAGAGCATTCCTCTGGTGAAAGTGATCTGGAGAGGTCTGACATCTGAGGAAGCCACTTGGGAATTGGCGGATGAGATGAGGCAGAAATATCCGGAATTATTTCCTTGAGGTAAGTTTTTAAATTTCGAGGACGAAATTTCTTTTAAGAGGGGTAGAAATGTAACAACCGGGAAAAAGAAAAGAAAAGGGAAAAGAAAGGACATAAAATCTGGAAATTTTCAGAATCCAGAATTTCTGCCAAAGTCCTCTCGCAATAGCGAGAAACAGTCTCGCTACAGCGGGAGAGCTAGTTCGCCATAGCGAAGGCGATTCTAGCTATAGCGAGTGCTGGCAGCAGCCCATACAAAAACCAGGGAGTTGCCCGCTGTAGCGGCGCCATAGCGAGAGTGAGGTCTGGAACTGACGCGATTTCGCCATAGCGAATGGTAAATTTCGCCATAGCAAAGGGAACTGGCACGAGCTCGCCGTAGCGAAGGCTACACCTTGCCATAGCGAAGCCAGATTACACGAGCTCGCTATAGCGAAGGTTAGTTTTCGCCGTAGCGAGAGTCGGTCCGGAAGAGAGTAAATAGCGAGAATCAGACTTCATTAAATGCCCAAACTCATTTCCTCTCTCATATCTGCCCTAAGCTTCGACCCAAGGAGAGAAAAGAGGCGAGGAGAGTGTGAGAGATCAAGAGGAGGAGGAAGATTAAGGGAAAGGTAAGGTAACTTCTCCCATTTCTCTTTAGATTTCTGATCCCCTCCCTTTGCCCTCTTTTCCTGCGGTTTTATTTGTGTAAATGGACGGATTTTGAGTATGGGTCAGAAGAGGGAAAGTGGAAAACTCTTTTAAATCCTTGAGTTCTCTTTGAAAATGAGGTTTTCCACTACCATGGGAGCTTGAGAGAGAGAAAGGGGTAATGGCATTCTAGAGAGAGAACCCTAGGTTGTATGAGATAGAAGGGTTGCTCTAAATTAAAATTATAAGAGAGTAATTGCATGCTTTTGGTGTGTTTAGGCTCAAGTGAAACACCTCTATCAAGGTGTGTTTGTGAACCTAAGGAGGGAGAGGAGACATTGAAAGGAAAAGCTTGTGTTGGCTTTAGCTCCAAAGGTAGCTCTCTCTTTCACTCTTTCTTGTAGCATTCTTGGTTGTAATAGTCATTGTATGATATGTATATGCTGAATGTGTGGAATATGCCATATGCTATTGCTTTGATGCATTGAATGTCAATATGCTTGTATGTTGAAATGTGAGATTGCTCGGGTGAGGTAGTGCCGAAAGTCCCTTGAGATGGGTGAGGTGAAGCCGAAAGTTCCTTGAGATAGGTGAGACAAGGCCAAAAGTCTCAAACGAGTGAGGCCAAGTCAAAAGTCCTTAAACTCGGGTGAGGCCATCCAAAAGTCCCTAAACTCGGGTGAGGCTAGACCAAAAGTCCCTGGAGCTCATTTTTTGGCATTGTTGTGATTCCATAGCATGTACATTGTGTGTTGGTTGATTGAGAATGGCTAAGTGCTTATTCACATGCTTTGACTTGTTATATGCCTTGATTGCTTGATGGATTGAGTGCTTGAGCTACTGAGATTCTCCGAATCTCACCCCTTTCCCCTCCCAACTAATATGCTAGGTGGAGCTCAAGGAGAAACCGAGCACCCACCAAGGAGCCTAGGAGCATGCATAGTTAGAGATATTACTTTCTTTTGATATTGTGATGTATATATGATGTAAAGTGGTGCCAAATGAAGATGTGCCCACTATTTTTGAGATGTAAAGTTTGTAACACATGTAGAAATATGAAAGGATGATGTATGAACTCTGTTATTAGCCAAAGTAATGGAAATGTGGGTTTTCACCCTTTTGATGCATGAATGATATTGTGTAAATTTGGCCATAGCATAGTGAGATTTGAATGTATGATGATTTGGAGCATATGGACATGTTAGATATACTAGTTTTATGCTTTTGAACTTGTCCATGTGGAGTGAGAATGTGAGAGAGGCTATTTGGACCCGTTTTGGACCTTTGGGGTGCCAAAACCGGTATTTTTGTGAGCTCCATCAAAGTATGACTGGATGAGCTCCGTTTGCCATGAAATTTGGCATGCCTCTAGAGTTTGTAGAAAGCTTCTTGAGAAGCTAAAGTAGGTAATATTCGGAGGTCTAGAGAATATTTGGGGAATTGTTGAATTTGGGAGAATTTAATGGATTGGTCATGTACTGTTCATATAAACCAGAAAATGAAATCTGTGGCACTTTTAGACCAAATGGATTCCAAATGTGGTGAAATTTTATACACATAAACTAGAAAACCAAGGTGACTTGTAGGAACTGGAATCACCTAAATCGGAGGTCTGTAGAGAGAGATTGAACCGACTGAAGTTCTGTATCAGCATTAGTGAGCTTATCTGACCCCCATCACTGTTCCATCGGTTTTCGGGATGCAGAAGCTACTGAACTGATCTGGACTTATTTTTCTCCTCTAGTAGACATCCGTATCTTTCCGAATTGGTATAATGTGTCCAGATTGAATTTTTTTGGATTTAGTTATGAATTTTCGAAAATCATGACAGCAAGCTGCACCAGGAACAGTGACAGCTGGACCTTCCTCCCATTTTCGATGTCAAACTTGGTCCAAACCCGGAGATTGTGATTGGGAATGATTTTTAGTGTAAAGTTGACACTTAGCGCTTTCCAGAAAGCTAAGGTTTGCTGCATTCCCATTTTTCTACAATTTCTTATGATTTTCCAAACTTAGAGCCAAAATATGACTTTTGGGCCCAAGTGAGAAAATGTAATTTTTATAGTTTTCGGCTCTATACCCGTGGCCTATGGTTTGTTTTATGCTATGTATGAGTCATCTATATGGAGTTTGAGTTGAGGATGCTTGAGATGGGTTCACAAGACCCACGGGATAAAAGATGAGTATATGAAACCCTGGTTCATAGTATGTAAATGCCACGGGAGAGTAGTGACTCTTTGGAAATCATATGGAACCGAGCCTATGGAGAGGCTAGGTAGTGAAAGGAGATTAAGGTGTCACACCAAAGCCATTATAAGCTAACTATATGCAATATTATGCTACTTTTGATGACCATTTTTTAGGCTCACATAATTTTGCATTTTGCTCAAAATGGACCTTGAAAATTCTCTTATTTGCTTACCTAATTAATCTTTTTCACTTGCCTTTTTCTTAACCTTTAATATAGGGTTTTCTTGGGCAAGTTTTTCTAAGCAACTCAAGCTCCCTAAATTCTTATTTTAAGCCTAAAATTAGCATTCTTCTATTCTTTTTAACATATTTAGTAACTTTAGGCCATTTTTGCTAAACTTGCTTTCATACCTCAGGACCTCATTCTAACATTTTAGATAGCTCTTAATGCTTTCATTAGGCTAACTAGAATGCTCAAATACAATGCCAAACACCAATGTAGTCATTTATCTGAATTAAGTTTTCTTAAGCACTTAAAAATTTCAACTTTAACAATTAGCCTCTATAATTCGAACCAACACTTCCCCTAACCTTTATAATTCTCTAGAAGGCTTCTAAATTCATTAGAACTAAAAAGCAAGATCACTAGTGCCATTTCCTATGGGGTACCCGAAACCATGCATATATAGTGCCATATAGAGTTTTCTTGCTTCCTTTAGCAATTTTTTCTCATTTCCATAATCTAAATGAATTCTACATGCTCCATATAATTAAATACATGCAAGAGGATGTAAAGAGAGATATTTTCTGTCTCTACACATGATGAAGAAGGAGAGAAATCCATGAAAGGATGGCTTCCAACATATCATGTTATACCTTGTTTTGAAGCTCGTTCAGCGCTTTATGTTTTCCACCGATTGATTTTTTCAAAAGAGTACTTTCCTTCCTTTTGAAGGTAGCTCAAATACCTCTAATAAAGAATTTAAAACTATCAAATTAAAGCTCTTGAAGAGGGGAATCATTTTCATAACTGGAGCTATGCGAAAAAAGCGCGAAAACTTATCCATTTAGCTTATTTTTTTCTTTTTCTCTCTTCTCTCTACCGTGGAAGTCATTATTAAATTTGGAGCTGCTGAAAATAAGCTTGAGGTGGTGGAAATCTGGCAGAATGAAGACCATATAAAGAATTAATAAAAAATAACTTTACATGTGTTGACTTTTTTACTTTTATGTCCATTTTGCCCCTACTTCTCTAGACTTCAAAATTTTTACATTCTAGCTCATTTTTTATGCAGATTTAGACCCTATATTCTTATTTAGAAGGTCTTAAGACCCTTAGGCCAACTTTCCTAGACTACAGGGGCTCAAAACAACATAAAACAAGTTAAAATTACACTATAATACTGGCTTTCTCGATTTTTATGCCATCAGTGTTTTAACCTGTTTTATGCTTTTTGGATATTCTTTATAGCTCACTTAACTCATATATAGTGAGACATAACATTAGCTTGCTCTAATTAATTTTTTTATTAAAATCCTTGTTTTCTCCACTTTTTTGACATTTCACTGTTCAAACGCCTTTGAAACTCATTCTTTTTTTGCTTTTCTCTCGTTTTCTCTTTCTACGTGGTTTTCAACTCTCTTTCTCATGTTCCTCTAACTTCTTAGGAGGTCTAGGCCCAATTAGAAAATACAGGATGTTACACATAGTCATTCATACATAAGAATAGTTTATGGTGAATCTTCCATGCTTAGGTCTTCAAAGAACTTCTTGCATAGGGAATTACATGGTATTTTACTTGATTTATACCCTTTG
Source organism: Erythrophleum fordii (assembly GCA_032878935.1). Lineage (NCBI taxonomy): Eukaryota > Viridiplantae > Streptophyta > Magnoliopsida > Fabales > Fabaceae > Erythrophleum > Erythrophleum fordii. The sequence goes on from JAVQMF010000029.1 coordinate 9,019,000, forward strand.
GGTTCCATAAGAATTTAGTAAGGCAATTCCTTATGATTCATGTGTGAAAGAATTATACGATTTAATCTTTATACATCTCTAGACAAATAAAATTAAACCATTAAAAATAATACTCCTTAGTAGTACTGGATCCCGGACATAAAACAATCTATTGAAGTTGTGAAACTGGTGTCATAGTACTTCTTTCTTCTTTTCTTCAAATTTCACTATTTTTATGACAAAGTGCCATAGCGAGCTTATGGCGCTATAGCACTACAACATAAAAATTAGAAACAGACACAGGCCTATGCTGAGCTACATGGCTTGGCCATGTGGAAACCCCTAATTTCACATTTTTCACTACAAGAGCCATGGATTTTAAGCTTTCATCTTATTTTCCCATATGTAAACAAGGCAAAAATGATTACTTATCAAGTGACCATCAAAGTAAGCAAAACTTAGGAATCTACTAATGAAATTCCTATGTTTCATACTTATCCATCTTCATCCATGGTCCTTAAGCAAACATGGTAACCTATGAGAGTTTTAGGGAAACAAAATGATACACAAAGCTACTCTTATATGCTTAAACTTGAGAGGATGTGTTCTTACATTAGGTTCCTCCTAAATTTTCTTCTTCCTCTTGTTTCTATTTATTTCTTCCTTCTTTTTCTCTCTTTATGCTATTTTCACCAATTCTTCATTGCTTTCACTTTCTCTTTCACTTAGCAACTCCTTGCTATCATTGGAGTTATCTTTGTCTTTTTTCTTTCTCTTCTTATCGACTCTATTTCACTCTTACTTTCTCTCTCTCTCTCTCTCTCTCTCTCTCTCTCTCTCTCTCTCTCTCATCTTTAAAAAAGTGCGTGGGTGTGTGAGGTTTCTCAAGTGAGAGATGAACAAGGTTAAGGCTCCTTATATAGAAGGTGAAGGTTGCTTTCCTAAAGTCGGTGTGTTTCCTTTCTCTACATATTCATGCCTTCATAGAGAATATTTTTATTGAATATTATTTGATCTGGATTTTAAGGAGTAGTGTTTTGACTTACTAAGAATCTTAATTATGAAAATTCTTCTTATCATTAGCACAATCATTTTCATATAAAAATCTTGAACTAATTCCACCGTCTTTATTTTTGAAAAAAAAAAATATTTTGACCTTGGGAATATTATATTTTAGTTTCAATTAAAATTATACTTTAAACCTTAGACTTTTGATAATCATATTTTAACCCTTAAATTTTACTTAAATATTTTTATTCTCTAAGTATTTTTTTTATATTTTTAGAGCTCTAAAAGTTCAAGAAATTTACTATAATTCTTTTCTTACATATTTATTATTTAATCACCTATTATTTGATAATTTATAGCTTATTATTAGTAATTCCTATTAATTTCCTAATTGATCCTAGAAAATTCCATTGTATTCATGATAATTTCCTCAATTATTCTTGTACCTAAAACTTAGAAAAATCCCAGATTAGCTCATGTAATTAATAACTAAATAATTTATATTATTTTATTTATCTTATATTAATTTAAATAGAGGCCTAATTTTGGAAATGTTATAGAGACTCGTCTAGATTTCTCGAGTGACACAAGGAAGTCACAACCAAGCTACCATTTGGTGATGTCCTTCATCAATCTTATTATTTTTTTTCTTTTTCTATTTTTTTAATCTTTTAGTTGTTTTGAGTTTTTTTGGAGATTTTCTATTTTTATCTTATTTTACACTCTTAAACTTACCCAAAATTCCTATTTTAAATTCTTCTAATTCAATTATTATGCTATGTTTTCACTAAATTTTATAACTAAAATATTTTAATCCCACAAATAAGAATTAAATTTTTAGGCTATTACAAGTGAGAAAATCTTTGGGGGTCGTACAATTTGAAGGCAATGGATAGTTTGATTGGGGAAACTAAAGACCAAGACAACAGGGGCGCTAAATAATAGGAAGAGTATTTAATAAGTTTATATAGTTAAAATTTTTTAAATTTAAATTTAGGTAATAAGGAACTTATTGCAATGAAGCCTATAGATTAAGGGTTCAATTGTACGGTTTTTAAAATTAGGAGACACACTGTAATTAACTTAAAGGCAAAGATCAGGGTGAATAAATACAATTTTTCCTAATAAATAAGAGATTCTTCACTTTCCTTTTTTATTTTAAGCAAGATGTTGGAAAATTTTGTATATTAGTGTTAAAGAATGCGCACTTCAACATAATTTAATTAAATTTTATTTAACATGTAAATTTTATAATAACTAACATATTGATTGAGCATCTGTGCATCGCAAGATCAACTACTAGTTCTGTTATAAGATAGATGGAGTAGTGAGAATGCTCTTAAGAAAGAATTTGCAACAAATTAAACCCTCAAGGCATAAATTAATTTGTCTGAATCAATAACAAAATCATTTTAGAACAATTTGAGTAAAATACCCACTTTCATGAATTATAAACGGACCATAGTGTTTAATTACAGATTTGCGGACAGGTAGAGAGAAATTGAAGATCTCATGGACTCAACTCGGTTTCTGTAGATGTATCGCCATTAATAATGTGACTTTGTGTTTGGATTGTACTCTTGGAGTTCAATGGGATGGCTCCCATGGTGGTGCCTCTCTGTGATTGCTGCAGAGTCAATATCAGTGAATTGGCTAACTCATGCAGATTCAGATATACACAGAATCTCAGAAATGTTAATAAATTGTCTCTTGTGCAGGAACACTCCGATTCATAATCTTATATTTTTCTTCACACATGCGATGATCATCTCTGTACATTCTCAGTTATACTACCCAATGCAGGAGTGACATTATGATGTCTTTCTTCGTCGCAATAAATCCATATGTAATATTGCCTCTAGCAAATAGAATTTTCATACAACATTATGAGATTGATCATCTGCTGCACGTGTTGACAAATAATCATAACCATTATATTACGGGCGTTGTGCTCACGTCTTTGCAGTCTTTTCATATTGTAGGGTTGAGAGTGATGGACTGTATAAAATAACTCGCTGCCTATTGGCTTGTCTTTAAAGCATATAAATTTGAACCAATTACTGGAACAGATGTGAGGGCACAAAATTAGATATGGAAGCTTTGATTCCATTTGACTTGAACGATCGAACCCTATTCATTTAATATAGGAAAATTTTCTAATGTAGTAATGTATTTATTATTTAAAAATTAGGATTTGTAATTTAGACAATTGAGATAGCTTAAGATTTAATTAAGAATTTGAATATTTAATTAGGAATTTTAATCAAAATTTTTTATCATAGGTTTATGCTTGCGATTAAAGCTAGATTAAGTTAGCCCGTCCTTTAAATGTGCGTTCAATAGTTATAATACTTACCCTTGAATGGAATTTCAATATCAAGTTTGTAATACCATATTTATATAAAGCTCATCTTATGGCAAAATTGACAAATAACATTTATTTGTATGAAAATAGTATTTTTAGCGGCGGTTAATTGCGTCATTGAAAGTTCAATAAATTCATTCTTAACTTTATGGACCATTTAAGCTTACGAAATTCATTTTCCATCCATACCACATTTGTTCAACCAAAATTATCACAAATTGAAGCTCAAAAATTGGATTCAAACCATAGAACACAAAATCACATTACACTTTGCATTTTTCCATCCATTCTATATTCTGATATGAATTTTGAAAAATCATAATTAATTCTAAAAAAATTAAAATCATGCAAATTATACCTTTCTTGAAAGCTACAGATGTCACCTAGCTTCATAAAAATTTCAAATCAAAACAACTAGGTTTGCCCCACAAAATTTGATAGAACGGTAACACTGGTCACTGATACGTCCTACAGTTAAACTCAAATTTCAAAAATTTATTTTTCCCTCTACAGAACTCTAAATGAGATACTTTTGATGGCTATAGAAAAATTATGATGTCTAGTTTACACCTGTAAAATTTTATAAGTATTGGATTTCATTTGACCCTTGAATGATACAGAAAAGTAAACTGACCACATGAACAGTAACAATGACAATTTTTGCATAATTTAGCTAATTTTAAAAAATCATAATAAATTTTTTAGAGCTCTAAAAATGGTGCTTTTTGTCTCTGTGAAAATATCTTGATGATACCTCTTTGCTTGCCAAATTTTATGCAAAAATTCATCCATTTGGTTAGACTTTGGTTTAGCTTAAGAAAGTGGTCAATTTGGAGTTCATATAGGGGTCAAATTGCACCAAATGACTTTCTCATCATTCTACAACCACTTGGACAAGTTCAAAAGCATGATTATAACATATAGAAGCATGCCAAATGGTCCCAATCACTATGGAACTCAAACTCACTTTCTTAGTTGTTCATTTACACATGCATTTCAAAGCTTCATGATGTCAAATTCTCAAATACTTAATCATTTGACTTCAAAATTGATACATACATCATAGTTACATATATTTAAATATGCTCAAGAGTTTACATCACATATACATCATATGGTTACAAACTCTGATATCAAAATACATCAATTCTTTATTCTATTATCAAAATTCCATGCTTCAAGGTGCTTGGCCTTAATTTCTTAGTCCACTTTGATCACCTAGACAAGGTTAGATATAGGTGGGGGAAAAAGTGAGATTCAAAGAATTCTAATAGCTCTTTTACCCTTTTAAGCATATAAACATGACACATTTTCAAGTCAAAGATTGCAAGCATGTACTAAAAGCATCTTGTAAGCATACATAAACATTTTCTCATATCACATAAACTCATATATTGTCAAACATAAGCTCCAAGAGTTTTTGGTCTAGCCTCATCTAATTCTTTGGGACTTTTGGATTTGCCTCACCTACTTTTAGGGACTTTTGACTTAGTCTTACTTCCTTTTGAGACTTTTGCCTTTATCTCACCTATTCTTAGGAACTTTTGGCATCTCCTTACCCATTCTAAAGGATTTTTGGCCCAATCTCACCTATTCAAACTATTTTGCATTTAAAATACATTTCAAGAAGAAAAATGGTACCATAGCCTTTCATCAAAAGCTATAAACAAATCTCATGGTTCAAACATACACACAAGCATCCAATGATAATCAAACATCTAAGACATGTATGCGAGAAAGGTTAAAGAGCTACCTCAAGTCAAGAAGCACACTTTTTCCCTTAGATTTCTCTTTCTCTTTCTCAGCCACACACACATAATTAGAAGAAATTTGATTCACTTGGCCTAAACATATCAAATGAGACATAATTATATCATTGGAATAAGTTATAGCTTTACACAAATTCTATCCAAGCTTACTTTAATCTAAGACATGGTTATGGTTCTATATAAGTGCATAATGAAGCAACTCCTAAAATTCATGATCTTAGCTCTAATTTCTCATTCAATCTAAGTCTCTTAACTTCATTTAGACTCCTTGGAGTCATCACAAATTCAATTCAAGAAGCTTAGACTTAAATTACTTCTTTATGTCTTAATAAGGTACTTAAACCTTTATCTCACAAACCATGATTTCTAAATTCTAACCAATGCTTCCCTTGATGTTTATTAATCATATCTAGGCCATTCCCATGCTTGGAATCAAAGAAAAATCTTCCTAGGTGCTTGCTTTAGCTTTGGCCGAGACATGTACAAGGTAATGGACCCATGGAGTTTACTTGATTTTTCTTAGGGAATTGACACTTGTGGAGCTTCCTAAATATTTTAAGATCTCATACATACTTTTACATAGGCTAGACTACCCCTGGAAAGCTTCAAAAATGGCTAAATATAACAAAAACCCTAAGTTATACAACTTAAATTCTAAAGCTTTTCTTTTAAATCTAATTGCATATTCTTTTTTTTTATATATATATAATCTAAAACCCTTGTTTCCATACCTTGATTTGGTCAAAATTCATCTTCTCTTAGATGGTCTAGGGATGGTCTAGGGTTGGCCGAAATTCACCTAAGGAGAAGCAACCAAGAAGAAGCAAAGAAAGCCATGGAAGTTACCTTGATTTCAAGCTTTTTCAAGAATACTTTCATTTACTTCTAGTCTCTCCTTCAATTCTTTCCTCCTCTCACTGAACCAACCATGACACATTCTCAAATAAATCATCAAAACCATAAGAAAAGAGAGGAGAAAGAGGATAACAAGGTTAGTGAATGAAGAAGCATGAAAAACTATGAAATTTCTTACATTTTTCCTTGGTTTTTCCTTCCTTCTCTTCTCCCTCTTGGTGTGCCACTTCAAGAATCTGAGGGTTCTATTTTAGAGTAGATGAAAGTCAGTCAAAAGGAAGGGAAGAAGTGGGGCGTGACTTATAAAGGGGTAGGCTAAGTTATGACACTTTTTTAAAATTTCTATTTTGCTCCTTTTCTTAGTTATTTCCATTTGGGCTTATTTTAACTCATTTTCAAAAACCTTCTTTTCCATTATAAAATTTAAGTCCTCTAATTCATAAAATACCTTTGATTTCACCTAAATTAAATTACAAATCTTCCCGAACAAATCAGTTAAAGTTTTGGTCAACCAATGCTTTAAAATGTAGAACGGAGAGTTTTAACTATTCTAGGGATTCCTATAATTTTTAAGGTTTCTAAGAACCCTGGAAAACTCAATTTTCTCATTTAAAGATCCTTCCTTTGAGTTTTCTAAAAGTTGCCTAAAATTACAAAAAAAATGCTACTCCATTTTTGTCAATTTTTGTTTAGCTATTTTAACTCCAGTTTTAAGGTATCTCTAGCCTTATATTCTCATTTCTAATTATCTAGATTATCACTCTAATTTTATTGGACCTTTAATCATTCAATTAAGAGACTTCCTTTAGTAATTCACTTAGTTTACAGCTTTTAAAATGATGAATGTTACAAAGTTGGCCTTATAACTAAAAGGGAAAAATAGGGCTTGTATGTGTGCTAGCCAAAGATTTATAAAGGATGGACTTTTGTGGAGAATATATTTTATGCTTTGGCCTCATTGCTTCATTGGCTCTCTTCAATGGAATGCTAGTAAAATTTTTATAATAATGGGCGGGCCATTGATATTAGGGCATTGATATGCCATTTATGATACTCAACTAATGAAAGCCATTATGGTTTGCTCTTTTTGGACCTCTGTTTAGGGCAATATCCTTTTGGAATTGAACTCACTAGATTTTGATACTTGATCATCACAATTCAACCATACATTTGTTCTTCTAATCACTTTAACTCAAGTTAAATGTCAAAAAATTGTATGTTAAGAAAAATTCTATGGTATCATGAAAAGTTGATAATCAATCGGATCATAGGCATGGTTTTTGTTAGTTCTAAAGGGTATTTTTGAGACTTGAGAGTTGAGAGAAAGGAATTAAGGGACGGAAATAAAGTAAATATAAAGGAAGGGAAAAAAGGGGAAAGAGATGGTTAAATGATCAATTCTCTTCTCTTTGTTGTTTAGGCCATCCTTTTCTTTCAAATTTTCAAATTAAGAGGACTTAAAACTATAAAGTTAAAATGAATGAGAAGGTTTTGAAAGGTTTGTTGAAAATCCTTTGATTATTTTTCTCTCTTTACTATAACTCCAAATGTTTTAGAAATGAGTTATTGATGCAAAGATAATAGTTTTAAAACTTTTGTACCATTTGCTTTCACATCTATATTTAATTAGAGTTACCACGTAGGGTTGATCTGCTTGTCTAGCTAGCCCAAAACGACTTAAGACTTATTAGGTTCAACTTAGAAAATTCATTATTACATTTTGAGTATGAAGTTGTCATTCTGATCCAATTTTTTAAAAGCTACAAAATGGCATAATGGGCTTACACTATCCCAAAGAAAAGAAAATCATCTTAGAAGTAATTTTTTGTTTTTCGGTCTTAATTGCAATTTTTATTGAGATTAATGGGTTTAACTGTGATTTTCAAAACCATATTAAAGCCATTCGTAATAATTAATTTAATTGCAATTTTTTAGCAGTGGTTTATTCATTTTTTTTAATTTACCTTGGTTTTAAATTTCTCTTTAGTACTCATATTAGCAAAGGAAATAAATTTATAATGAAGGAATTTCCCTTGCTCATTTAACTAGGCAATTACCATCACATAAATCAAAGAGAGTTTTTGTCAAACTTTAGAGTTTGATGTAAGTCTACCAAATAAAAGGAGAAATCATTATATCAAGAAAAATATAAGGAAATCTCTTGTTCCAGTTAGCTTATAAGTTTAAATGATATTTGAATAACAAAGCAAGATTATTATTGCCAACATCCAAAAAACACAATAGTTTAACTTAGGAACTCAAATTAGATAATTAAAGTTACAATATACAGTATATCTATTTGGCTCATTATTCTTCTCTGCCCTTTAACTGGAATCATTTCAAATATATTTTTAAGTTTATTGCTACTTTAGTAAGCAAGTTTGAATAGGGGGAAAAAAACTTTAAGGCAAGTGTGAACTCTTCTTCATGCACTATGGCTAAAATGTACTAGGATAGGATATTAAAACCTCATACAACCCTATTGACATCATGAGTGAGTGAAAATCAAAATAAGACAAAGACAACCGTTTGCCCCATCAACATCCAACAAAAGGAAAAAGAATAGAGAGGGGGAAGGGTGCAATCCAGAGTACAGGTAGAGTTGCTAACATATAACTTAAAACATGGGCATTGGCTAAATTATTCTATGTACACAAAAGAATTTATATGTGCTAGACATGGGATGCAAATTTCATCTCAGTTAAGTAGGATGCTACCACCATGACCAATGAACTAAGAAAATTGTTCAACCATGGTACGTTGTAAGAGTGCAAAGATGTCTCTTGAAAACCCCCTAAAAAAGAGAAAAACAAGGACCAATGTCTCATTCTACAAATAAAGAAAAGCATAATATGTCACAATAAAATGAAACCCCCCAAATGTAAGTGTTAATTGACCTAAAGTTACTACCTTGAACCTATCTAATTGATTCTAAAATCCAAAAAGAATATATATATATATATATTTGCGTGTGTGTGACTTAAGCCTTTCTAAACCATAAAACAAAAATACAAGAGACTACCAAAAGGCATTGAAAAGCAAAAGAGATATCAATCTTTATTGACATATTTGAATGAACATGAAAATGAAATTGTCTTTACTTCCCAAAGTGATCTAGTAAGAATTTCATATATTAGGAACACATTACCTTATTGAATTCAAAAGTCAAATTCACACATTGAACTATAAAAGTCTCAAAACCTTATAGTCATATCAACAAATTTCTAGAAAAGAAAAAGAACCAAGCAACAAGCCAAGAACAAGTTCTAGCATAAAATCCCCATAAAATGGAAAACCCTAATAGCTTAAACAAAGAATGAAATCCAAGGGAGAATAAGAGCTAACCTAAGAGAACCATTTTAGCTCAAGAAGGAAGAGAATTAATGTAGGGAGGCAAACAATGGATGCTCCCTCGATGGATGACACTAGGCTAGGAAATTTTTAGGGGGGTTTTATCAAGTTAGGGGAAGAAAATAAGGCATATGGTAGACAATGCTCCCTTGGTGGATGGCATTAGGCTGAGAAATTTTTTTTAAAAGGGCCTATTGATTAGGGGGAAGAAGATAAGGGTTATGATTCTTTTTTTTTTTAATTTGTCCTGATTGCAATTTTTAAAAATGCAATTAAGGCACTATTTTAATCATGGTTATTAAAAATCATAGTTAGAACACTATTTGTCCTAACCACAATTCTTAAAAACTATATTTATGATTAGTCTTAACTATAGTTAAGACGTTGTCTTTGTCTTAATTGTGGTTAAGACAGTCTTAACTGTGACTAAAAAATCACATTAAGACTTGTCTCAGTTGTCACAATTTTAGAAATTGCAACTAAGACACCATAGCTAACTTATCATTTGTTTAGTAGTGTTAGCTCTAAGAGCTAGTCTAACTCAGCTCAGCCTAATGGTCGGATTAAAAAAATTATATTTAAAAATTTGTTGTTATGGATATCTATGTATCAAGAGTACAAGTGTACTTTTTGTGGCATTATTGTATTCCAATCAAATTTCAATGTCTTGACTATGATTGATTCCACATAATATAAGAATTTTTTTGTCAAAGTACTCTAATGGCAAGCCTATGAGTTTAATCCAAGTAGTAACCTATTTAATAATGGCTGTCTCTAGCATAAAATCAATTGTCCATTGATGCATAGACAAGTAGTTGTCTAAGATGACCCAGGCTCCACCTTCTAAAACAAAGTAAAAGTCCTCAACTGAACTAAACTTCCTAATAGAATATGCCTCACCTAAGTTAACTAAGGTTAAGCTTCCATTCTTGGCCTATATCTGATCTAATTTTTTTTTCAAAAAATTATAACCCACTATCTTTTTAAGAAGTTTAAAAATCAAGGCATGATGGAAAAGCTTTCTTATCATTAATTTTCTCCTCTATACAACCCTTTCTATTTGGTCTTAAACCTTTGGCATTTTCTATAGTGAAACTAGAGATGTCCATATCTTCAAACTCAAGACAACTTATTCCCCATGTAAATCTTTACCAATTTCCCATTGCATTGACCTCAACCTCTTTTCATAATTTAAAAGAGAGTCTTTATGAAAATTTTACATAATCCATCCCTATTTGAAATTCCATCAAAAGTGCTCATTAGGTCATCACCCTTTATCCAATTTGCATGTCTTGGGAAAAGAGATTCTTGACCAGAGAAAGAAGGGCCAGTTGTCTTCACTTTTTTTTTAAATTTATTTAGCTTTCCACCCTTCTCCACAATCCAATCCTTATCCCTCAATGATCCTCCTTTTGGACCACTAAGGCCAACACTGCATTCACTTGTCATCCAAGTCTAGCCCATTTAGACAACTTTAGGAAGAAGACCAAAAAAGAGGAAGAATAAGGTAGGCATAGCCTTACAAATGGGTTGCTAACAAAGAACCAACACATTGGAGAAGATCCTTTGGATGGCACATAAGAGACAAATGCTAGAAAACTAGTAAGCCATAGGAGCCCTAACAATGATTATGAGAAGAATCAACTAAACTCCCTAACAAAGAAAAATGCAGCCACTATAAGAAACATGATAATAAGAGACTAAGGTTAATGCTAGGGAAGATCTTCTAAACAGCACACCAAGGATAAGTGCCAAAGAACTAGCACGACATAAGAGGTAAGACAACAATTACAAGAACAGTCGAGTAAAACCCTAGGAAAGAAAATCCAATTTATTAATTTTTTGTAATAATGCCTAAGCCCCCATATTGTTAGAAAGACATATAGTATGCCATCCATTAATATGGGTTTTCTTTATCACCACAAATAAATTTGTGAATGAAGCTACTCATATTTATCAATAATTTTAGTAGAAATTTTATTATTTTGCTTGTGGTAAAGGGAGATAGTAGCAACAAGTGATTAAGCTGAAGTGATTCTACCAGCAAGATAAAGGCATTGTTCTTTCCAACTTCTAAGTTACTTTTAAACTCTATCAATAATATGCTTATAATAGCTTTTAGATGCCTTCCTATAAATATGTTAGTCCCAAAGTATTTTCTATGTTATTAACATATTTGAAACCATATTTTCTGACAAGACTCGTTGCTTAATTGGAATAAATATTTTTGGAAAGATGAATTCTAGATTTTTATTTGTTCACAATTTATCTTGTGATCTAACAAAATCAGTTGAGATAGTTAATAACATAGTCAAATTGAGCTGCATTAGCTTTAGCAAAAAGTAAGAGATCATCTACAAAAAAAAAAAATTAAAGTGAGAGATCAAAGGACCATCTCTACCAATCTTCATAAGATGCCAATGACCTTGCTTGACCTCCTCAGAGATAAGGTGATGAGATAGATTATTCACACATAATGCAAAGATTAAAGGGATATAGGGTTGTCTTGATGAATTCTTCTCGTAGGGAAGAAGCTTTTCATCAAACTCCCATTCCACAAAATTTTAAGGAGGAAATTGAAATACAAGAGATGATAGTATCAAAGAAGATTTCTAGGTACCCAACTTCCTAAATGACTTATGCTGTAAAATCCCATAAGCGAATCATATGCCTTCTCAAGATAAACTTTGATAGTCATAAAGCTCCTTTTCTCTCCCATTTTATCCATAGAGTGGATCATCTCTTAGGTAATGGTAATGTTTTCTTGGATATGTCTACTTGAAAAAACTCGCTTGAACGGGAAAATCAGATCAGGAAGAAGCAGTTTTAATCTGTTAGCAAGTACTTTGGTAAGAATTTTATAAACCATATTGCAAATGGAAATCGATCTAAATTAATTAACAAACTTTGGGCATTCAACTTTAGGTAGAAGACTAAAAGCACATAGTTAAATTGCTCAAAGTTCTCTATTCTTTCAATCATTAAAATTGAAAATAACCTCAAAAACTTGATCTTCAAACAATGAAAGCCATTATTCATTCACACAATCATTTCAACGAGAGCGAGATGGAACGGAGAATCCCTGTGGCATATTAGGGCCAATGCCTAAGAAAGCTTAAAGGGCTCAATTAACTGAAGTACCTTAATAAAATCATCAAGTAATCTTTGGAATCTTTTTGTCCTTTCATTAAAAAAAAAAAATCATTCTCGTTACCCTTTTTATAAGCCCTGATCATCATAGTGAAAAAAAATAAAAATAAAAAAATTGTGAAATTAATGAAAAAACACATAGATTCAGTTTTATTTAAAAAAATCATAATTTGGAAAAGATCATATGAATCAATTCAAAATTTTCAAGTATAATTTTCTTTAGAAAAGAAAAATAAAGTTTAAATTACGCATATTTTAAATAAATTCTAATGCAACCTTTGGCCCAGTTAGTAAATTCTAATGGATCAAACTCCTACAAAACTTTTTACAATTAACGCTTATCACAAATAACGCTTCGCTTACTTTATATCTTGAAGAAATGAAACAATAAAAGAAAAATTACATTCAGGAATCTTAAAATTTGCAAAAATTATTTTTAGAAGGATCTGGTTAAAATTTTGAAAAGACCTTGTTGTAATTTTAAAAAAATTTAATTATAACAGTCTTTCATTGTAAATTTTGCAAACTTAAAGTCTTTGGTAATAGTTATCCCAATAATTAAACTACCTTCTTCTTAAGACCAATGCATGAATCAAAGAATCTTTCTTTTTCAATTATTTGTTTGCATTTATCTCCTACTAGCTTAAGTGTCTCCCTTGGTTTTTATGTATTCTTTTGCTTCACTATGTTGAATGGTCAGAAAGTAATTTTAGATAAACTCAATTATAAAAACATGTAGAACAAATCAAATCATAACCAAAAGTATACTCATGCTTAAAAGTATAACAACAACAAAGTCTTTTCCCATTAAGTGGGGTCAGTTACATGGATCAATCGACGCCATAAACACCTATCATAAATTATATTTTTAAATAAACCATTTAAATCTAAATCTCTCTTAATAATTTCTTCTATAGTTTTTCTTGGTCTTCCTCTACCTCTAATTATTGGACTATTCTTCATCTCATCTACTCTCCTAACTGTGGCTTCTATAGGTCTCCTCCCCACATGACCAAACCATCTAAGTCTCGATTCTACAATCTTTTCTACAATAGATGCGACTTCCACCTTCTCTCTAATGCATTTATTTCTAATCCTATCTCGTCTAGTGTGTCCACTCATCCACCACAATATTCTCATCTCTGTAACATTGAACTTATTTTCTTGTTGACTTTTTATTGTCCAGCACTCAGTTTCATACAACATTGCAGATCTTATAACTGTGCAGTAGAATTTACCCTTAAGTTTGAGTGGTACTCTTCTATCACAAATAACACCCAAAGCACTTCTCCATTTCATTCACCCCACTTGAATCCTATGCTTTACATCTTCTTCTATTTCCCCATTATGTTATATGATAGATCCAAGATACTTAAATCGTATGACTTGTGGTAGGATGTATTCTCTAATTTTTACTTTTACGCTAGAAGTGGTGTGCCTTTTACAAAACTTACACTCTATATACTCCGTTTTACTTCTACTTAAATGAAATCCATGAGCTTCCAAAGTTAATCTTCACCTCTCTAACTTCTCATTCATTTCTTCTCTCAATTCTCCAACTAGAACAATATCATCTACAAAAAGTATGCACTGTGGCACCGACTCTTGGATATGTTCAATAAGCACATCCAAGACTAAAGTAAAAAGATAAAGGCTCAAAGTTGACCCTTGATGTAGACCAATAGTTATCGAAAAATCTTCCGTAAGTCCACCTTTTGTTACTACGCTAGTTGTAACCTTATCATACATGTCTTGGATTGCTCGAATATAAGCTATACGAACTCTTTTTTTCTCCAAAGCCTTCCATAGAACCTCTCTTGGCGCTCTATCATATGCTTTTTCTAAATCGATAAACACTATGTGTAAATCTCTTTAATTCTCTGTATATCTCTCCATTAATCTTCGCAACAAGTATATTGCTTCTATAGTTGACCTTCTTGGTATAAAACCAAATTGATTCTCTGTAACTTGACTCTCTTTCCTTAACCTTCGCTCAATTACTCTTTCCTATAATTTCATAGTGTGGCTCATAAGTTTAATTCCTCTATAATTTGCACAATTTTGAATGTCTCCTTTACTCTTATAAATAGGGATTAAAGTACTTTTCCTCCACTGATCTGACATTCTCTTATATCTCATAATTTCATTAAATAACTTTATGAGCTAACTTATACCTTTCGCTCCTAAACCCTTCCATACTTCAATGAGTATATTATATGATCCAATTGCTCTGCCATTATCTATTTGCTTTAATACTTCTTTTACCTCTACCCCATAAATTTTATGATAAAAAGTATAATTTCGATCCTCTTCTTTAATGTCTAGCCTATCCGATTGTAATAAAATCTCGAGCCCTTCATTAAAAAGCCTATGAAAATAACCCTTCCATTGTTCTCTGATATCTTGTTCCGTGACCAACACTTTCCCTTCTTCATCCTTAATGCATTTCACTTGATCCACGTCTCTTATCTTTCTTTCCCTATTTTTAGCTAACTTGTAAATACTTCTTTCTCCAACTTTAGTACCTAAAGATTGGTATAACCCATCAAATGCCCTCGCTCTCACTTCGCTTACTACCTTCTTAGTGTCTTTCTTAGCTACCTTATATTTTTCTCAATTTTCATTACTCTTACATAATGACCACACTTTATAACACTCTCTTTTAACTTATCTTGCATGCTTCTATCCCACCACCAACATTCTTTATCCCTAAGTCCAAAACCTTTTGATTCACCTAATATTTCCTTTACCACCTTCCTAATCTCTTTAGCCATTCCATTCTACATATTGTTAGCACTTCCTTATATTTCCCAAGGTCCTTCCTCCACAATCTGTATTTGCAAATTCTTTTCTTTATCCCCCTTTAGTTGCCACCACTTAGTCCTTAACACCCTATCTTCATCTTTGCTTTTTACTCTCCTTTTAACTCTTACATCTATAACCAAAACTTTATACTGAGTAGTTAAACTCTCTCTAGGTATAACTTTGCAATTCATGCAAAGTTTTCTATCCAATTTCTTTATAAGAAAGAAATTAATTTGAGAACATACCCTTCCACTTTTGTACGTGATAAGATGTTCCTCACGCTTTCTAAAACAAGTGTTAGCTAATATAAGATCGAACACTAATGAAAAGTCTAGAATAGTTTTACCCTCTGTATTTACTTTCCCTATGCCATGTCCCCCATGAACACCCTCGTAACCTGAAGATACACTTCCTACATGACCATTTAAATCCCCTTCTAAAAGAATCTTTTCTCCTAATGGTATTTTCTGAACTAAACATTCTAAATCCTCCCAAAATTTTACCTTATAAAATTCTTCTAACCCTACTTGTGGTGTATAAGCACTAATAATATTAAAGATTTCCTTTTCTACTATAAACTTTAATGCAATG
The DNA here is from genome assembly GCA_032878935.1 of Erythrophleum fordii. NCBI lineage: Eukaryota > Viridiplantae > Streptophyta > Magnoliopsida > Fabales > Fabaceae > Erythrophleum > Erythrophleum fordii. The sequence goes on from JAVQMF010000029.1 coordinate 9,034,873, forward strand.
ATTCTATCTCGTAACCTTTTGACATTTACTACAGCATTTTTCCAAAACTTATCTACAATTATGCCTACCCAATTTCTAAATTTAGCTTTACCAGTGTACCAAAGTTTAAAACCTAAAGTATCTAATTCTTTCGCTTTTTCTCCTACCCATTTAGTTTCTTGTAAACAGATAAAATTAATCCTCCTCTTAATCATAGTAACTACTATTTTCATAGACTTATCCGTAAGTGTACCTATATTCCAAGTTCCAAAACAAATCCTACTCTTATGAACTAGTTTCTTTAGCCACATTCGTTTACAAAAATGTGAGAATCCTTGCTTATTTTTCACTACACCCAGGCGTCGATGCAGTAGCTCTTGCTTACTTGTCATTGTACTTAAGCTATACAGCATGTTACTTCTAAGCAATGACCTAATCTTACATCTAATATATCGATTGTCCATGTCATAGAGATTCGACAAAGTTTTACATTGGCTGTCGACTGCCTAACACAACTCTCCTCTTTTTCCCGGGCTTGGGACCGGCTATGAAAAATAATTTATATCAAAGTTCATCATAGGTAAAGTTACTCATGCTTAAAAGTATGTCCCACTAAAATAGTTGCAAAAATTACTTTCCCCCTTTCTTAAATTACCCCCTCAAGCACATTATTAGTGATTGGTTTGTCTTACATGTTTTTTATTAATCGAGTCTTATCTAAGAATCTTTAGATTAGATATAATTAGTTCTCTTTTTCATCCTTTTTATTAAAAAAAAATTCTCTACCCACGTATCAAACATAGGAATTTAAACATGCTCGAAAATAAAAAATGTTCCAAGTAAAAAATGCCTCCTTAATAACTGGTTTAAGATAAAACTTCATCTGACTTCTTTGGGAGCTTAATTTCTTTGTTCTAATAATCAGTTTCTTCTGATCCTTCAACCCAATATGGAAAGAAGAGAGGATTTTACTTTCTGTATTTTAGTTGCATTCTTCTTCTTCTGCATTTTGGTATATGGTTTGCTTTCTCCTGAAGGTGTCAACTATGAAGGTAATAAGAAGCACTTCCTTGTTTCTGAGATTTAAAACGTAAATTATAAAATTAATGTTATTGTGCTATGCATACAGTGCAACCTCTTATGGGCATTAAAAGTTCTTTTATCGATCCTCATGAGGCCTGTATAACTAGGTTGTTGATGCCAGGGGTCCTTGTGACTGGGCTTTGGTTTTTTGTTCTCCTGATCATTTTGTGATTACCCTGTAAGTCATACAAAGAAAATTGCAATTTAGATACTGTGTTTAACTTTCATTTCTTAATTTCATCTTCTTTTCTTTCTTCCTTGCTCTTCGAAGGGAGTTTCCAAGCCAAAACTTATCCAGTACTCTTTTGCCGAGCATTAGTAACTTAACAAATCTCCAGCCTGTGTGAACAACCTAATATGACCCATATTAATAGGCTAGCTTTTGGGAATATGCTCTTTTCATGGCCAAAATCTTATCGTAACAAGCTAAAGTTGAAGAAAACATGATAACATAAGATTTTTTTTATCTGAGTTATCTAATTAGACATTTTTGCAGGCTCCTGAAGTATAATAATATATCAGGACTAATTTCCTCTGAGCTTGGGAGGCTGTAAAAGCTTGAAACTCTTCATCTTTCTGATAATTTTTTCACTGATTAACTTCTAAATAGTTTCTCCCACATGAAGAGTCTCAATTATTCGTAAGTTCAAGAAGAATGATTTAAATTCATATGCAAATTTTTTAGAAGGTAAAAATAGACACATGGTCTCATTTACAATCTCTTCCATGTTAAGATCTGACAATTGGAATTTGAACTGTAATTAGGAGGCTGAACAATAATAGTCTTACTGTAGCAATACCTTCCTCTTTGGCTAACATGTCCCAGCTTGCTTTTCTATAAGTATCTTCAAGCCTTGTTTGAGTTTTTTCCCCCCTCTTTTTCCTACTTCTTATACTTCTTGATAATTTTCATTTCTGATTATTATTTTGTCCACTTCTGAACTTTGCACAGGGATATTTCTTATAATAACTTGAGTGGACCTGCACCTAGAATAAAAGCAAAAACATTCAAGTAAATTGCTTCTAAGGCTTTTCTCTTTTGTTCAGTTCAACTTCTCTGTCTTTTTTTCCTCACACCTCTTGAAATAGTATTGTAGGAAATTCCTAGATATGTGCCACTAGAACTGAGCAATACTGCTTTAGAACAGCACAATCTTCTACTAATTTTAATAACTCTCAAGATAATCATAATTTCTGCATATTGCAAATTTTTTTTTATCATTTTTGTGCCTCATAATTTTTACTTATAAAGTTCTTCTTCTTTTTTCTTAACAATGATTTCCCTCTGACTTTAAATTCCTGTGTAAATTACCTTTTTCATTCATTATTATTGCTTTTGGTTGCAAGTTGCAAATATAACTAGCAATATTATTAACTTTAGAGAAAAAGAGACAAGCTCTCCTTATTAATCGATGTGTATTTCATGGAGTTTCTACAATTTATATACTAAAGAAGCTAAATACAAAATAGAAAATAACTTAGCCTAATCAAATTAGAATAAAGAGATTAGGTTATAGTCAATGGTCAATCTAAATTAAATAGGAAAGAATGTAAATTAAGGAAATAATTTACAATAAATACATTAACACTATCTCTTAAACTCAAGATGAGGGAGGGGAAGCCAACTTCAATTTGTCCACCAAAGTTCAAAAGCAGCATGTATTAAGTGACTTGGTGAATAAGTCAATTGGTTGGTTTAAGGTACTAATAAGAAGTAAATAAAGAGCCTCACCAATAATATATTGCCAAATAAAATGATAATCTATCTTAATATGTTTGGTGTGCTCATGGAAAACATCATTGTGAGTAATTTAAGTGACACCATAATTGTCATAATAAAGTTCAATCAGAGAGGTATGTAAAAGGCCAAAATTAACAAGCAACCAGTAAAGCCAAAGGATCATAGAAATAGTATCTGCAAGAGCATGATATTCAGCTTCAATATTGGAACAAGTTGTTAGTGTTTGTTTCTTGCTATGCTAGAAGACAAGAAATTCATAAATAAAAAAATATACGACCTGTTTGATTTCTTGTTTCCAAAACAATTTTCTGCTTTAAAAAAAAAACTTGTTTGATAATGTGTTTTTAATGAAGTGTTTTGTAAAACAAAAAAAAAAAGAAGAATTATGTTTTTAGAAACAGAAAAATCAGAATATTTTTTAGATGTTTTATAACTTTTGTTCTACATAACCAAGAAAAAAAAAATAGAAAATGATTCAAGTAGATTTTTAAATTTTTTTTTGGTTTTCAAAATTTGTTCTAAAAAAATTTATTTTGAAAACATTAAAACCAAAACAAAATTAAACAGGCCTATAGTAACTAGCAATGGATTGATAATCAATAAAACCACCACCGTAATCAACATTAGAGTAGGCACATAAAGTAAGAGAAGAATTAATAGAGAAATGAAAACCATGAAATAAGATACCTTTAACATATTGAAGTATCTATAGGACAATTGCATAATGAGTTGTATGAGGTGCTACCATAAACTGACTAACTATGTGAATGGCATAGGTAATGTTTGGATGGGTGACAATGAGAAGATGAGACTACCAACTAACTGACAATAAAGTGTAGGATCTTCCAATAAGGTGCTATCTTAAGAAGTGAATTTAATGTTAAGTTTAAAAGGAGTAAATTTGGTCTTACTATCAAATAAATGAGCTTGAGAATATAAATCAAAGGCATATATGGCACGAGAGAGATATATACCATCATTAAAGGAGAGCACTTCAAGGTCCAAGAAATAATTCAAATAACTAAATCCTTTATTTCAAAGTTATGAATAAGAAAATGTTTGAGTTTTGTAATACCCATCAAATCATCTCTTATAATAATCATATCATTAACATATAGGAGTAAAAAAAAAAGAAAAAAAAATGCAATGACTTGTCTTATGAAGGAAGAGTGCAGAATTATAAGAATGAGAGAAGAAGCTAAGCTAACTATTAGTGGAGTTGAATTTAGCAAAGTAAGATTGAAAGGCTCGTTTAAGAATATAGATAGCACAATGGAGTCTACATACTTTGTTGGCTAAATGAGCATACTTATGAAAGGGAGACATATAAGCCTTTTCTTCTAAATCACCATTAAGGAAATCATTTTTAACATTTGTTTGATGAAGGCCCCATTATCCAATTGTAACAATGGCCAAAAGACTATGAATAGAAGCAATACAGGCAACAAAGGTAAAGGTTTCTTCATAGTCAATGCTATATTCCTGAGTAAGACCTTTAACAGCCAAACAAGTTTTATATCTTTCCATAGAACCATTAGCATGGGTTTTAATTTTATAGACTCACTTGTAACTGACAAGAGTATTATTAGAAGGAAGGTCAACCAAGTCCCAAGTGTGAGTTTTCTTCAAGGCTTATAACTCATCTTTCATTGCTTATTGCAAATGGGGTCACTAGAAGTATAGTAAAATAACAATGATAGTCACGAAGATAAAGAAGAAGCGTTCTTACTTGGGTAGGTAGATTAGAGGAGGGAGGCATATCATTTGTAGGATCAATAAGGGCAAAAAAACATCAAAAGGGGCATAACATCAAAAGTGTTAAAGGGCTCACCAAGGGACTTGGTACCTAGGTCATTAGCAAAAAGGTTAATAGAAGGATTATGAAAATAGGGGACAAAGTAGATAAAATGAAAGAAAACTAAGATAATGAAGAGAACATAACTAGATATGACATGATAGGAAATGCAAATATGTTGAAAGAGAAGATCCTAACAATGATACCTTTTGTGCTCAGTGGCATAACCTAGTAAACAATAGATATGGGCACTAGCCTATAATTAGTATGCTCATGAGAAGGAAGAAGAACAATACAAGCATAACCAAATACTTTAAATACATTTTAATCAGGGAGAGTGTCATAAACACACTTAAAAGGAGAAATATGCCTCATGACAGAAAAGGGACCACAATTAAAACATAAATAGTAATGATAATAGCTTCATCCTAAAAGCACTCAAGAGAAGAAGAGATAATGAGGACACAGACAAAGTCAAGAATACAGTGCTTTTATTTAGCACCATCATTTTGTTAGGATGCATGAGGACATGAATGCTAAAAGAAAGTATCGTATTTTGTAAGAAAATTAAAAAGTTTAGAGTCATGATATTCCATGACATTATCATAACAAAAATTTTAATAGTCTTAGAGAACTAAATATGAATCATTATAGCAAAAGTGATACAAATTTGAGGTAATTCATATCAACTTTTTATCATATATATCCATGTAAATTGAAAATAATCATCAATAAATAACATAAAGCATTAAGAACCACCCACAGAAAGGGCAAAGGAAGGACCTTAAATTTCAAAATGAATCAAGTCAAAAGAGGAATCACTATAAGAAAATAGGAATTTGATCATGAAAAATTCTCATGCATAAATTTTCATGAGAATTTCTCACAGATATTCGTATAGCAATTGTCATAGTTGGTGTTTTCTCACAAAAAGTTTTGCAAAAAAATTTCTGTAAGAAAAACTTGAGAGAATTTAGGGAGAAATACCGTGAGAATGGTGGCATGGAAAGGCAGGAACTTATTCTCACGGTAATTTTCCATGAGAAAAAAAAAAAGGAAAGAAAGCCATTTAAATTTTTATTTCTTTTCTCAAGGAAAAAGTCCATAAGAAAAAGCATTTGTTCTCACAGAAAAATTTCTTGAGAAAATGGATTATTTCTCTTGATTTTCTAGGGGAGAAAAAGGGCCTAATTTTCACACAAATATTCTATGAGAAGTTCCTATCTATGAGATGAAACTTCTCATGGAATAATGCCATGAGAATATGCTTATTTCTTATGAAATTTTCTATGAGAAAATTCTGCAAGAAAGATCTAATTAACCCTCATTTAATGCCTTATTCCTTTCATTTTGCAGAATGTCTCTATAAAGTGTGTGGCACTGCAAGTCCTATTCTTCACATAGATCTATGAGTTTTTCCACCGTGCAAGCTCTGTGAACTCACTGTAGCCCTTCCTAGAGTCCAATCCTACACCATAGCCTCACCTGAAGTTCGTTAGAAGGTGCTTCATCATTTGGAACGAAGGTTAGCTCTTTATCTTATCTTTTTTTCTTTTTTTTGTGCTTTGCATCTTGATTTAATCTAAGAGTATAAAATCTCATGTTTGAAAATTTACGTATTAAAATTATAATTAGACTTGAGAAATTATGTATAATTTCCTTTAGAAATTAAAAATATCACTATGTTGTAGAACTATGATATCTAAGGAAACAGCAACAAGATGTATATATTGATTTGATAATGGGAAGAAGAAATTTTTTAAGAAAAGGCTTTTTATTCTTCGGCACACGAGTTTAAAACTTTGTAGAATTTGTCTACCTACCAAACCAAATTCCAAACAAATGCTACTAAACCCTCTTCTCATGGGTCAATATTATACGAGCAAGTGCCATTTCAATATTTTTCTTATTTTATGAATGTTTGTGTAAATTATAGCTAATTTTGGTAATTTTCTATTTGATTTTGCTAGGAGAGAATTAATTTACAAAAAATAGTATCTATGACAGGAAGAAAGAGATGAAGAAATTTTAATTGGATTGTCAGTGTGTGTGGGGGTGTGTGTGTGTGTGTGCGTGTGAGTTTTTATTTGTTATGTACTCAATGGGTAAACTATAGTAAGAAAAAATATTAAAAGCCAATTTTTTTACATTTTTTTAATAGAACAAAATTACATACAATTGGTTAATTGCTTGCTATGAAACTTTTTTAATAGAACATAACATCGCACCATTTTTTTGTTCAGCTTAATACTACAGCTTTGACACTTTAAAAAACTCCACTTAGTTTTAGAAAGAAGAGAAACAAAGGAATAAAACCACCTTTTAATGTGCATCTAGAACTTCATTTGCATATTTGTATAAAGTTAAGCTTGTAGATGGATTACCATGAAATGAATAAAGATCTATTACTTTCAAAACAAAATCGACTCATATTATATTCCTTTCTTTTTGTTAATTTAGCACAAAACTATATATCTTTTATTCTTTGGTCTTAATATGTTAATTTTCTTATTTCTATGAGTTTTGGTTATTAATAATGATCTTCAACAATGACCATATGGGCTTAAAACACGGGGTTTAACAACACCTAAATTATCATTTGTTATCTTATTTTGTAAAAACATAAAAGTATGACATTGAATATAGTATTTTTTTTTTAATTGCATGTAACATTTATTATCTTTTTATAATTATTATTTAATAATATTTATTTTTTATTGAATAATTAAAAAAATGCATAAAAGATATTTTTCATTATAAAATCACTTTTTCTAATTTTCTTTTTGATTAAATGTATCAAACAAGATATAATAAGCATCTACGATAAAATACTAGGTATATTCCAATACCATATTGTTTCTCTACTAATTTAATCATTAGATATGCAAATTAGAATCTCATTTTCCTTTGTATTACTTGTAATTACATCTTAAAATTATCGTGGGTCATTCCCCTTTGGGAAATTGCTCTTAAATCAGTAACAAACCTTAACATAGTTTTCAAATTGCAAGACTCTAGAATTTCAGATACCTTATTAGTGAAAATAAAATAAAAATAAAGATACCCTCATTATATATAGATTAAATTATATAAATTTTGTCTAAATTTTATTAAAACAAATATAAACCTTCTTTCTACTTTCAAAATACATACAAATCCTTTCTAAAGCAAAAAGTTACCATATACATAAACCATTTATACAAAAGTCCTTCTTTGAAGGGGCCCATTCACATCTAAAAGTATATGTTTAATGAAGTTTTTTTTAATCCCAAAATCCTAACCAATGCTATTATTCTAATTTCTGAAGTTATTTGTTATTTTGTTTCATTTTTTTGTGTTGGCAAAACTAAAGTGAAAAGGGTGCCTTATGAAAAGGAAAACTACTTAGGAGGCATTTAATTGAGGTATTTGTTAAAAAATTTTTAAAGGATTAAGTTTGATGGATCTTCCTAAATATTGGTGTTGGATGTATAATGGAACAAAAAGTCATTGTCAAAGGATTACACAAGACTTCTTTGTAGGTGTAGAGGAGTTTGTTCAATTTGCAAGCCATTTAGATGTATTTAAACAAGAAAGGAGGTTTAGATATCCTTCTGTAAAATAAAAATGTATAAGACATCATAAGTTAGATAAAATTAGGATGCATTTGTATAAAAAAAGATTTAAACCTGACTATTACTATTGGCATAATCATGGAGAGAGAAGTCCATCATCGACTCTAATTGAGACTAGCCTTCGTATGGATTTAATCCATATGAGAAAATAGTTAAGGATGTGACTGAGACATCATTTGAGAGATATGACATGCCTAAGGATCTTAATGGGTGTCAAAATCGTATAATGTTGTCAATGACTATGAGATTGTTTAGTATCAAATTTGATTTTAACATTCCTGAGGCATGTACCAATAAGATTATCACATTGATGACTAAAATCTTACTTGCTAATCATCAAATGCTTACCAATTTATACCAAATTGGAAAATTGGTTTCAAAACTTAACTATGGTTACCAAAAGATTGACTATTATAGTAACAAATGTAAGTTGTATTATAGTGATGCAACCAATGGCAAGGATTGTCAATTTTGCAATGAAGCTAGATTAAAGGAGGCAAGAGTAGGAAAAGGGAGGTTTAAGGAGATCTCTAATAAACAAATATAGTATTTACCAATTGTTCTAAAACTTTAGAGATTGTTTGCCTCTGATGCCTCAGTTATATAAAATGGCATCATGAAAATCGTCATGATAAAGGTGTATTGTCGCATCCATCAGATAGAAATGTTTAGAAGCATTTTGATTAAACTTACCTAGAATTTACATCAAAGCCAAGGAATGTCAAGTTAGGTCTTTGTGCTAATGGTTTTGCTCCATTTAGTTTGAGTTCTAAGTCATACTCGTGTTGGCCTATAATTGTTATCCTATATAATCTTCCACTTGCCATGTGTATATGACTAGAATATATATTTTTAACAACAATAATACCTAGGCCTCATAATCTAAAAAGTAAAATTGATGTTTTCTTATAACTTTTAATTACTAATTTGAGGTCACTTTGGAAAGAGGGTGTGCAAACATATGACATCTCTATAAAAAAAAATTTCAAGTTAAGAGTTGTCTTTATATGGATTATAAATGATTTTCCAACTTACGGTGTGTTGACTAGTTGGCAGATTGTAGGGAGATTAGGTTGTCCTATTTGCACGAGTTGTTTAAAGGTATTCTAGTTGAAACATGGAGGAAAAACTTGTTATTTTGATTGCCATTGTCAATTTTTTTCCAATGAATCATCCATTTTGTCGAATTAAACAAAACTTCCTTAAGTATAGCACAATAACTTCACAACCACCATTGAGGTATTCAAGAGAGAAAGTGTATAAGCAAGTTAAAAGATTTCTTAAAATAATCAAATTTTCAAGCCTATCTTTAGAGGGATATGGTCAAAATCATAATTGGACCAAATTTAGTATCTTTTGGGACCTCCCCATTAGTGTGACTTGTTGAATCCACATAATATGGATGTAATGCATACAGAAAGCAATGTTTTCCATAATGTGTTTAACCTAATAATGAATGTGAAGAGTAAGATGAAAGATAATATAAAAGCAAGGTTAGGTTTGGCTATATACTATAAACAACCTACCTTACACATGAAGGATAGAGGCAATGGTAAAATGGCAAAGCTAAAGGCAACATGCACATTTAATATAGACTAAAAATAGGCAATATGTGAATGGGTTAAATCTCTGAAGCTTCTAGATGATTATGCATCTAACTTGAGACATTGTGTTTATGTGAAGAGTTGTACTTTAACAGAGATGAAAAGCCATAATTGTCATGTTTTTAGTGAGAGGCTACTACCTATTGTATGCAATTAGTTACCAACCCTAATCTTTGATACTTTAAGGGAGTTGAGCCAATTCTTTCGAGATCTTTGTACTCTTACTTTACAACTGAGTAACCTTAATATGATGGAATAAAACATTTTTTTCATTTTATGTAAACTTGAAAAGATATTCCCTTATGGTTTCTTTGATACCATGAAACATTTACCTATTCACTTGATGTATGAAGCAATAGTGGATGGACTATTTAATATAAGTGGATGCATCCATTTGAGAGATTTTTGCATACACTAAAGAGAAAGGTTAAAAATAAGGTATATGTTAAAGGATCTATTTGCAAAGCATATATATTTGAAGGAACTTCAACATTCTATTTTTATTACTTTAAGTCACAGGTTCACTCAAAAACTAGGAGAGCTCATCGAAAAAAGGATTAAGGGGAGTGCAATGATCATCGTCCCATCTCTATCTTCAACTATCTTGGCTAGTCTCATGGAAAAACTGCTTGTAACATTCATTATCTTACTGATAATGAGGTTAATGCTATAACATTATATGTTCTTTTGAATTATCCAAAGGTTAAACCCTTCCTAAAATGAGATTATCTCATAATTTGATTACATATATACTTATCTTATTAAATGTAATATTTTAACTATTTAGGGTTAATCTCTTCATGGTGTGTTTCAGTTTATATGTTAAGACATTACTTTCCAAAAACCTTGCCTTATCTAATGAGGTGATTAATGAGCATATTTCATCTGAATTTCATGAATGGTTCAAAACTCATGTAAATTTATCTGAATTTCATGAATGGTTGGCTATAAATTTATGAAACCAAGTTTTTTATATTATGTTTCCATAATGTTTATTCTTTGACTAGGTTTTAAACCCTCTAAATGAAATATAAGATGATGTATTAGTTTCTTTGGCTTGGGATCCTTTGAGACTTGTGCATACATGGGATTAATAGTCCATTAATGGTTTTAAGTTTCACACAACCTCTTGGGCAAAAAAGAGGAAGACAAATGATAATGGAATATGTGTAAAAGGAAATAGTCATAGTGAAATTGAATTTTCATATCATAGAGTGTTGAAGGAGATTATACAATTAGATTGGTATGATCCTACCAATTAAGGGACTTGAATTTGTCTTAAATATGGTATTATGGACTTCAAGGCTAAAGAAACATAAAAGGGTAATGACCTTTTTATCTTTGCCCAATAAGCTGATCAAGTATACTTTGCACCATATCCAAAATCAATACCCAATGAAAAAGGTTGGCTTGTTGTGATTAGAATGAAAGCAAGGAATAGGATTAAAGCCCTTGGTGATGATAATGTAGATGCACCATTTCAAGATAAGAGCAACAGTTCACCTCAACTAGCTGATACTAATATTAGTGAGCAAGATTTAAGAGATAATATAGGTCAAAGCGAAGAAGTGAACGGTGTACATACTAGCTCTTTTATGGATAAAATTGGTGAAATTAAAAAAGAAAGTGATAAAGTCTTAGGGGAAAAAATAATAGATAGTGACTTATCTAATACTCAAGAGGATTCTTCTAGTGATTATTATTTAACAAGTGATTAATAAATTCTAGTACTAACTTATTGTTATTACTTAATATTTTATTTGACTTAGATGACTTATTTACTAATGTTTACTTCTAAAATGTTTTTTCATTTTCCCTGTTAGATGTCAGATGGAGGATGTAATAGGAATGGAGGATCTATTGCACCCAAAAAAGGAAAAGGAAAAGGAAATTTTGTGTAACAGTCTGACCCAATTCAAATACCATTAGCTATTGCACAATCATCCCCTCCACAATTATCTCCACATGTTTGGACCCTTCCTAGATTAGCATCTGCATCATCTTCTTTTCTGTCTTCACATATTTGAACACTACCTAACTCTTCAACTTTCATTGGTTCAAAAGGGCCTTTCACATATATTCTTAGTATAGATATAGCTAGCTCATCTTCTCATCCTATTAGATATAAGCCAGGGACACGGCTAAGTAATAGATGACTGGTTATTAGACCTTATGAGATTGATGAGTAAGAATCCTTTAAACACATTACTTTTTTTATATTGTAATTATTCCATTATTTGTACTTTTGTTGTAGAACTCTCTATAACTCACAAATTTTATCCATATATTCCACTAGTAGCCAGATTTTCTTTGATCATCCACAATAAGTTTGAGCATGAGTGGTGTAACAACCGGGAAAAAAAAAAGAAAAGGAAAAGAAATGAAGTAGAAAGCTGGAAATTTTTTGAATCCAGAAACTGTGCTAAGTCTTCTTACAATAGCGAGAAATGGTCTCGCTGTCGCGATAATGACTTCTCGCAATAGCAAACGAGGTTCTAGCTATAGCGAGTGCTGGCAGCAGTCCATACAGAAACCAGGGGGCAGCTCGCTGTAGCGTACGCCATAGCGAGAGTGAGGTCTGGAAGGAACCGAGCCTATAGAGAGGCTAGGTAGCGGTAGTAGTTTAAGGATTGCGCGAGTTCGCCATAGCGAATGGTAAATCTCGCCATACCGAAGGGAACTGATATGATCTCGCCATAGCGAAGTCAGATAACACGAGCTCGCTATAGCGAAGGTTATTTTTCGCCGTAGCGAGAGTCAGTCCGGAAGAGAGTAAAAGGCGAGAATTAGACTTCATTAAACGTCCAAACTCATTTCTTCTCTCATTTCTGCCCTAGACTTCGACCCAAAGAGAGAAAAGAGGCATGGAGAGTGAGAGAGACCAAGAGAAAGAGGAAGAGCAAGAGAAAGGTAAGTAAGTTTCTCCTATTTCTCCTTAGAATCTGGATCTTCTCTCTTTGCCCTCTCTTCCTACGGTTTTGTTTGTGAAAATGGTTGGATTTTGGGTATGGGTCAGAAGAGGGAAAGTGGAAAACACCTTTGAATCTTTGTGTTTTCTTTGAAAATGTTGCTTCCACTACCATGGGAGCTTGAGAGAGAGAAAGAGTTGATGGTATTCTAGAGAGAGAGAGGGAACCTCTAGGTTCTGGTATGTTAAGAGAGTTTGATCTGAAGATCACATTATAAGAGTGTAATTGCATGCTTTTGTGTGTCTAGGCTCAAAAGAAACACCTCCATCAAGGTGTGATTGTGAACTTAAGAAGGGAGAAGAGGAATTGAAAGGAAAAGTTAGTGTTGACCTTGGCTGATAAGGTAGCTCTCTCTTCCCACTCTTTCTTGTTGCATTCTTGGTTGTAAGAGTCATTGTATGTTTATGTATATGCTTGTTGTGTGGAATATGCCATATACTATTGCTTTGATGCATTGATGCCAATATGCTTGTGTGTTGAAATGTGAGAATTGCTCGGGTGAGGTAGTGCCAAAAGTCCCTTGATGGGTGAGGTAAAGCCGAAAGTCCCTTGAGATGGGTGAGACAAGGCCAAAAGTCTCATAATCGAGTGAGGCCAAGTCAAAAGTCCTTAAACTCGGGTAAGGCCATCCAAAAGTCCCTAAACTGGGGTGAGGCTAGACCAAAAGTCCCTGGAGCCCATTTTTGGCATTGTTGTGATTTTCATAGCATGTACAACGTGTGTTGGATGTTTGAGAATGGCTAAATGCTTATTCACATGCTTTGACTTGTTATATGCCTTGCCCCTCCCAACTTAATATGCTAGGTGGAGCTCAAGGAGAACCGAGTACACACCAAGGAGCCTAGAAGCATGCTTAGCTAGATATTAGCTTATTTTGGATATTTTGATGTAATTTTTATGTAAAGAGGTGCCAAAATGAATATGCACCTTCTATTTTTGAGTTGTACATGTTGTATCAAGTGTAAAAGTATGAAATGATGATGTATAAACTATGTTGATAGCCAAATCAATGGAAATGAGGGTTTTGCCCCTCTTTATGAATGAATGTGATAGTGTAATTTGGCCCGTAGCATAGTGAGATTTGAATGTATGTAGATTTAGACCACATGGACTTGTTATATATCCTAGTTTTATGCTTTCAAACTTGTCCATGAGTGGCTAGAATGTGTGAGAGGTCATTTGGACCCATTTTGGACCTTTTAGGTGCCAAAACCAGTATTTTTGAGAGCTCCATCAAAGTATGACCGGATGAGCTCCTCTTGCCATAAAATTTGGCGTGCCTCTAGAGTTTGTAGAAAGCTTCTTGAGAAGCTAAAGTGAATAATATTCGGAGGTCTAGAGAATATTTGGTGAATTGTTAAATTTGGGAAAAATTTATGGTTTGGTCATGTACTGTTCCTATAGGACAGAAATGAAATCCATGTCATACATAGAACCAATGGTGGCCAACTGTCATAAAATTTTATACAAATAAACTAAAAAACCAAAGTAACCTGTACCAACTGGAATCACCCAAATTGGAGGTTTGTAGAGAGAGATTGAACCGTCTAAAGTTCTGTATGAGCATCAGGGAGCCCATCCGATCTCCGTTACTGTTCCATCAGTTTTCAAGGTGTAGGGGCTACTGAACTGATCTGGACTTATTTTTTCCCTCTAGTAGACATCTGTAGCTTTCCAAATTGGTATAGTGTGCCTAGATTGGATTTTTTTGGATTTAATTATGAATTTCCGAACTTCATGACAATAACCTGGGCCAAAAACAGTGATAGTCGGACCTCTTTCCCATTTTCGATGTCAAACATGGTCCAAACGTTGAGATTGTGGTTGGAAATGATTTTTAGTGTAAAGTCAACACTTAGAGCTTTCTAGGAAGCTAGAGTTTGCTACATTCCTATTTTTTCATAATTAGTTATGATTTTCCAAAGTTAGAGCCAAAATATAACTTTTGGGCACAAGTGAGAAAAATGCATTTTCTGGTTTTTGGCTCTATACCCGTGGCTTATGGCTTGTTTTATGCTATGTATGAGTTGTATAAGTGGAGTGTGAGTAGAGAATGTGAATGATGGGTTCACAGGACCCACGGGGCAGATATTGAGTGTATGAAATCCCGTTTCATAGCATGAAAATGCCACGGATTGGTATTGTTTCTTTAGAAATCATGTGGAACTGAACCCAGTGAGAGGCTAGGTAGCGGTAGTAGATTAAGGTGTTACATTTTTGGTATCAGAGCAATGGTTCAGGTACTTTTACTCAATGATAGGCTCTTGAATGCTATGATTTACTGGTGTTTGGTGTGAATGGTCATGGAAGTTGTAGCATCCATATGCATATGTGATGTGATATTATTGTGAACTGAGGGTTGCTACTTCTTTCAAATATGGTTGAGACTAGACAGGGTAGGGGTAAAGGCAGAGGCAGACCGCCCAGGGCTCAGAGAGCTAAGCCAAAGGTTCCTATTGAGACTAGGGATCCTCTGCAGGCCATCATAGAGAGACTTGATAGGTATGAGGCCATGATGGGCCAGCATCAGGAGATGCTGGAACAGTAGAGATATATTGCCCAGCAGCAGCATGATATGATCATGCATTTGCAAGACACCCTGGCTAGACAAGAAGAAGCCAGAAGGGATGCCCCTGTACCTCAATCATCTACATCTAGCATTCCACCTGTACCTCCCCAGGAGCCTGCTGCTCTTCAAACCCAGACGCCTATCCAGAAAGTGTTGAAGCAATTTAGGCAAAATAATCCACCCTCATTTGACAGGGAGTTGGATGCGGATAAGGCGAAGGCTTGGGTGATGTAGCTTAAGAAGATATTCTTAGTGATGGATTGTACCATTGAGCAGAAAGCCCAGCTAGCCACCTTCATGCTAGAAAAAGAAGCTGATAGATGGTGGGATAGTGCGAAACCCCTGATGGAGACCAAGAATATACAAATAACTTGGGAGACTTTCTTGGTCGAGTTTTATGAGAAGTATGTCCCAAGTTCAGTGAGGAAAAAGAAAGAGATAGAGTTCATGGGCTTGAGACAGACGGATGAGATGACTGTGGATCAGTATGTGGCCAAGTTTATTGAGTTGTCTCCGTATTCCTCTTACCTCCAGAGGTATGATGATGAACCCTGGAGATGTGAGCAGTTTGAGACTGGGTTGAGACCCTTGATTAGTGACAGAGTCACTCCACAGCGGATTAGGAAGTTTAATACTCTTGTGGAGGTCAGTAGGGTGATTGAGACTAACTTGCAAGTTATTATACCTATTGCGACTACGGCTAGTTAGAAGAGGGTTCCGGATTTGAAAAGGCCGAAACCAGAAGAGGGTTCTAGTTTGACCCCTAGTACTAAGAGGAGAGGCAAAGGGCCATGGAATAGAAAGCCACAGCGAGGTGTACCACCTCCGCGGAGCCAGACATCCTTCCAGCAGTCTCCAGTGACATGTTACAAGTGTGGGAAGCCGGGGCACATTGCTAGACACTGTCCTCAGATGGAGACAGTGCCTCCTCCTAGACCACAGACCCAGGGCCGAGTGTTCGCCCTTACTCAGTAGGAAGCCAGCGCATCTCCTAATTTGATCCAGGGTACGCTGTTAGTGAATTGCTTTCATGTAGTTGCTATATTTGATTCGGGTGCTAGTCACTCATTTATATCTTATGATTGTGTGAGAAAATTGGGTCTGGTCATTAGTGTCTTGCCATTTGACTTATCTGTCATTACACCCACTAGAGGCCACGTGGTTACTTCCCATACTTGCTTAAATGTCACTGTCCAATTTAACTACTGTCATACCACTATTGATTTGGTTTGTATGCCTTTCCATGATATTGATTTGATTATTGGTATGAATTGGTTGGCTGCAAATAATGCCATACTTGATTGTGAACACCGAACCATTTCCTTACCTGCTTGTGGGATCATACCTAGGGTAGGAGCTGAGTTATCCTTTATGACTACTACCCAGGCTGAGAGATACTTAGAGTGTGGATGTCAAGGGTTTCTAGTCTTTTTCTCTATTCAGGCTGAGGTAGAAGAAGGGATAGAGGAGATCCCAGTTGTCGGGGAATTCCTGGAGGTTTTCCCTAGAGAGTTTGATTTTAGTGGCCTACCCCCTGAGAGAGAATTAGAGTTCCCTATAGACATAGTGCCTGGGGCTGGACCGGTGTCCAAAGCTCCTTACCGGATGGCTCCCGCCGAGCTTGCTGAGTTGAAAGAGCAGATAGAGGAATTGGTAGAGAAAGGGTTTATCCGCCCTAGTGTTTCACCTTGGGGAGCTCCGGTGTTATTTGTGAAAAAGAAAGATGGTAGCTTGCGGTTGTGTATTGATTACAGAGAGTTGAATAAAGTTACCATCAAGAATAAATATCCTCTCCCTAGAATTGATGATTTGTTAAATCAGTTGGCTAGGGCATCTGTGTTTTCTAAGATAGATCTTAGATCTGGTTACCACCAGTTGAGAGTGAGAACTGAAGACGTCTCTAAGACGACTTTCAGAACGAGATATGGGCACTATGAGTTCCTTGTGATGCCATTTGGATTGACGAATGCGCCTGCTGTGTTCATGGCTTATATGAACAGGGTATTCAGACCGTATCTAGATTAGTTTGTGGTGGTCTTCATTGATGATATTTTAGTGTACTCCCAATCTTTTGAGGAGTACGAGAGGCATTTGAGATTAGTCCTAGACACCTTGAGAGAGAAAAGGTTGTATGCCAAACTTAGTAAATGTGAGTTTTGGCTGACCGAGGTGTGATTCTTAGGTCATGTGATCTCACGAGATGGGGTTGCGGTTGATCCCCATAAGGTTGAGGCTGTGTTACAGTGGGATAGACCTAGAACGATCACCAAGGTTAAGAGTTTCCTAGGTTTGGCAGGGTATTATAGACGGTTTATTCAAGACTTTTCTCAAATGGCCTTACCACTGACGAGGCTAACTAGGAAAGATACACCATTTGTGTGAGATGAGAGATGTGAGAAGAGTTTCCAGGAATTGAAACTTTGTTTGACCACTACCCCTGTACTGATTATCCCTGACCCTAGTGAACCATTTGTGGTTTATTGTGATGCTTCAGGCAAAGGGTTAGGATGTGTGTTGATGCAGCAGGGTCGAGTAGTGGCATATGCCTCGAGGCAGTTGAGGCCTCATGAGGAGAATTACCTCACACATGACCTGGAGTTAGCTGCCGTAGTGTTTACTCTTAAAATTTGGAGACACTATCTGTATGGGGCGACCATAGAGATTTATAGTGACCACAAAAGTCTGAAATACCTGTTTGATCAGAAAGAACTCAATATGAGACAGAGGAGATGGATGGAATTCTTGAAAGATTATGATTATGTGTTGAAATATCATTCGGGCCCTAAGTAGAAAATCCATCCATGTAGCCCATATGATGATTAGGGAGTAGGAGCTCCTAGAGAAGTTCAGAGATTTGAACCTCTCTTGTCAAGTGGTATCGGGTAGATTGTATCTGAGTGAAACCCGAGTTGAGAATATCTTGAGAACCCAGATCTTAGATGCCCAGAGAGAGGATGAGTTCCTGAAATGGATCAGGAATGAGATTACCTAAGGTAAGACCTCAGATTTCAAGTTGTCTGAGGATGGCATGATAGTATATCGAGATAGGATTTGTGTGCCTAGTCAGAATGAGTTGAGAGAAAACATTCTAGAAGAGGTGCATAAGAGTAAGTATACTATCCACCCAGGTGCCACCAAAATGTATCAGGATTTGAAAAAGATTTTCTGGTGGCCAGGGATGAAGAGCCATGTGACGGATTATGTGGCTAGATGCCTAGTGTGTCAGAGGATAAAGATTGAACATCAGAAACCGGCTGGGTTGTTGCAACCTCTAGATATCCCTGAATGGAAGTGGGATAGTATAGCCATAGATTTTGTCATGGGATTACCCAGGACATCCTCTGGACACGATGCTATTTGGGTAGTTGTGGATAGACTGACGAAGTCTGCACACTTTTTAGCTATCAGGGCTACTCATACACTGGATAGACTAGCCCAGTTGTATATCAGAGAGATAGTGCGACTTCATAGAGTACCCAATAGCATAGTTTCGGATAGAGACCCCAGGTTCACATCGAACTTTTGGAGGTCATTGCAACATGCCTTAGGAACCAGATTGCGGTTTAGTACTGCATATCACCTCCAGACAGATGGTCAGACTGAAAGGACCATCCAGACATTGGAAGATATGTTGAGGGCATGTGTGCTAGAAATAAAGGGGAACTGGGATGCGTATTTACCGTTAGCAGAGTTTACTTATAATAACAGCTACCATTCCAGTATCCAGATGGCCCCTTATGAGGCTTTGTATAGGATATTTACAAGATATGGAAGAAGAAGTATAACACTATCATGCGTGCATCCTTTAGAGATATTTGCATTAAAAAAACCAAAGACAACTAGTTATTTGTAGTAGCCCGAGCTAAGTTAGATGAGTATTAACAAAGTAATGAGTTTAAGACCAAGTCTATATGCAATAAAGCAAATAAGGCTGCAGATATTAGAAGATGCTTATATAAAGGTAGGCGTGTTCCATTTTCGAAGCATAAAAGAAGGATGATATGCATTCTTTGAATGTGATAGTTTCATTGGATTAATGTTCCTTTTAGTTATTATAATTCTTATGTATTTACCCTAAGTGTTATAGGAAATAGAGTTGGATAGAGAGGTTTAGATCCCATAAGTATTCAAGAGGATCTAACATAACGGGAAAAAGGGGCATTGGATTGGTAAAAAAGCCTATAACACTTATATAAGTCATTTAATTAATTTGTAAATAAGATTGTGACTATCATTTGTTTATATACTTAATATTTACTTGTTCTTCATTATTACAGAGCCAATATCAGCAAATGAATCAAACTCAAGAGTTAGGGTCAAATGACATTAATTCTTTCATATGGCTCAAAGTTATTAGCGAAAAGAATAAAAGAGGTCGTGCATATGGGTTTAGGTCAGAGGATTGGTTTTCTTACTTTTGATGGTATATAGTACTTTAGATATGGCCCTAATGAGCTTTCACAAATAAAAGCAGACTTAAAGGCCTGACTTGAGAAGAAATTAGAGGAAAAACTATCAAAACAAGTTTAAATTTATGAGGTAAGTCTTGCCAAGATACAAAAGGCCCACAAGGATAAGATGAAAGCTTTTATAAAACAAATTATGTCTCATATGAGTATAAGAACTAAAAGAGGTAGCACTTGCCATGATGAACCACCCCATAATAATGGTGATGATGATAGTGGTGGTGGTGGTAGTGATGATGATAATGATGATGGGGATTAGAATGATCAATAGTGATTCTAGGACCCTTATTTATGCAATATTATGGAATTATGATTTGTAACTTTATAATGTTAAATATATAGTTATCTTAATTTTAATGTACTTTCTAATATTTTTAACACAAATTTACAAAGTTATGGCTTTGTTATTGTTATGGCTCTATTATTGGTTGGCTGAACTTAGGTATTGTGATTTTTGATTATTTGAATAAGTTGCACTTTTTCAAATAGGGGTTAATGTATAAAAGCATTGCTAATGGCAAAAATTTCCAACTTTCTCCTAAATTTTTTCAATGAGAAATTTGGAGATATGAATTTTCCCAAGATTCTCATAATATAATGCTGTGAGATATAATTTCTTATAATATAAATCCAAGAGAATTTCCTTACTTTCTCAGGAATTTTTTTCATGAGAAATTTGGAAATACAATTTTTTCCAGGTTTCTCACAGTGCAATACCATGAGAAATATTTGAAATTCTCATTATATTTCTCATAGATTTATATTGTGAGAAATTTTGAGAGAATTTCTCACAGATTTATAACATAAGAAAACTTTCTCACATAATTTTTTGTGAGAAAGTTGGAGAGAAAACTACAAAAATCTGCGAGAAGGTTTTCTCATTAATTTTTTAGAGAAAGCTACACTTCCTTTTTTCATTAATTTTTTTCATAAAAAAATCTGCGAGAAGGTTTTCTCATAAAAAATTTCTATAAGAATTTGGGGTTCCTACAGCTGCTTTTGTCACACCCCAAAGCATGTGAGAATTTTTGTGGGAATGGCCTTTCTCATGGAATTTCTTATTTTTTCTAATGGAAAAAGATAGCGAGAAAATCCCTGTTTTCTTGTAGTCTCTTGTAGTGAATCTAAAATAGAAACATTTCTTTTAAATGATAATGCAGGGTGTTTGCAATTTGACAAGAAAAACAAAATGCAAAGACTTATCTGTAATAGTGCTTAAAGAACCATTATAAAGTAAAAGGCATAATTTATTAAGAGAAGTATAACCAAGACATTGTTGCCACAAATCTAAGGGAGAAAAGGTGGAAGTAGCACACAATCTAGAGTGAATGGAAGAAAAAAGATGTAAGGAAGTAAGCTTAAATAGTCTTTCAACCTTATGCCTAATGCCAATGATCTATCTAGTCTATGGATCCTATACATGACAATTAAGAAGAGAAAAGATGAGTTTATAACCAAGATTAGACAATTTCCTAACAGAGATAAGTTTGAAATTAATTGTGGGGACAAGTATGTATGATGCAAAGATAGAGAAGGCAAAGAAACAGAACTAATGTGACTAACAGACATAATAGAACTATCAATACTATATATAAATTGAGCAATAGGACTAAAAGATAAGAAAGAAAAGAATTGGACTAAGATGTCATGTGATTGCAACAAGTAAAGTCAAAAACCTAAAGGGAGGTGCCTGATGAAGTAGATAAAGTAGTAGGTATATTAGAGCTACCAAAAACAAGCTATTTAAGAAGAGTTTCAAGATAAAAAAGAGATGGCTAAGTGGAGGATTTTGTAGGGTATCTCATTGGTAGCAACAACAGTGGTAGAGAGAGTATACTTAGGTGGCTATCCAAGGTTGGACTGATTTTTACTTTAATCAATTCTATAGGGACAAGTTGGACATTTCTCAATCACATGCACTGCCATTTTGCAATATTGACAAATCAAAGATGGACAATTCATAACTATATGACCTTTCTTTTTACAAGTGTGACATTCAATCATGAGCACTTAAGAAAAATATGGGTTGATTATGGGCATTGACGATAAAGTGTGAAATTTTTCTTAGTAATAGCAAAGACTATTTCATTATTATGCCTTAGAAGTCCTAGTCGAGTTTCTTTGAATTTCAATCGAGGAAATGCAGCGGGCAAGAGACTGGTGTAACAAGGAAGCTTAAATAGGCTCATAGTCATCAATGAGTTCCATTAAAAATTGAATTAACCTCAAGTGATCACAATACGTGGCATACACAAAGGCATCAACATCACATTTGAATGATGGTTCAAAAGAAGCTAGCTAATCCCACATAGATTCCATCTTGGCTAGGACATAAATAGATTACCGCTACTCTTTTTTTAGGGTGCTAAGATCTTTTAGGCATTGAAATTGATTTAACATATAAAATGAGGTATAATGACTTGCAAGATAATCACATACCTCCTTGACAGTCTCATAGTGCCTAAATAGCTAATGAATACTAATAATATAGGTATTTCTAAACTATGTGATAATCTATTTGTTGTCCCAATCTTGTAATTTATTAGCATATTTTTAATTAGCTTTAGTTTCTCCTCGGATGGGGTATTTGCTATCTTAGAGTTTGCGACCTTTAAGAAAACCACGCATTCCTTCTAAGACAAAGAGATAATTGGAGCCATTCAAAATAATTGAAATAGGCTACACAAGACTTATACATAATATTGGAACAATAGGAACAAGATAATAGAGAGGGATTTTGCAAAAATGGACTACCAAAACAAAAAGTTCTCACCTAGAAACCTTAGACACAGTTTGACCCAACCAAGAATCAATCTGGAAGATGATAAACTAAACTATCAAAAAAGCTACTAGTTCATAGGATGTGTTTTTGGCAATTAACACTCTAGTGGTGCATGACGACACATGTGGTGGTAGAAAGGGTTGAATTTTGGACCACAATGTTGCAAGAGGTAGATCAAGGTGTGAGGAAGTAACAGAAGCAAGCAACAAATTCAAATAGAAGTAAGCAATAACAACAAGAATAGAATTGGAAGGAGAGGTGTGAGAATTGTCTAATCCGAGTGATTCTCGGAAGGTTGAATCATCAAATATCCAAGAGTAACTCTAATACCTTATTGACTTTAGAGGAAAAGAGACAAAACAAAAAAGAAAAGAATTTTCTATATGAATCGATGTCTATTTCATTGAGTTTCTACAAGTTTATATACACAAGAGACTAAAAATAAGAAATAACTTAACCTAATTAATCTAGAATTAAGAGATTAGGGTATAATAAAAGGTCAGTTTAAACTAAACAAAAAAGAATGTAAATTAAGAAAATAATTTATAATAAATATATTAACAAATATAACTACAAGTTTTTGAAAAAAAAAAATTTGATTATAAGAGCCCAGCATCAAAAGCTTTAGGCTGAAAAGCCTATTTTTATAAGTGAAATATCATTTTGCTAACCTAACCTTTTTTAAGGTTGTACAAATCCCCTAAGAATCAAGTTCATTTTAATCGTTCTATTTGTAAATATAATATATATAGCTTCGTTTTCCATCCTCACATAGTAAAATATTACCAGCAAAATTCTTCTTCCCTCTTTTTATTTATTTATATGAAAAGTTTTATTTTAGTTCATGAAAGATGATATGATTATCTATTTGATCTTCTACAAATTTTCCATATCATTTCAGCACACGAGAATATCATTTCATTCCAATATCACCCTTCAAGGGTACTAAGATAGTACAAAGATCATATTTAAAGAATAAAAAATATATGATTTTGAAATAAAATCGTATTCTCAAATACTAAATGGTTAAAAAAAAGTGTAAAGTATTGAATTATCAATAATGCAAGTTGTTGAAAATCAAAATAGAATAGTTTGTTTATTTAGACGCAAATTTCCTTTTTTAAAAAAATCCTAACACAGTTGCTTGAAATACTTTTCTTCAAATTCAGTATGCACTAGTAGACAAAAGAACCACAAAGTTGTGTCAGCATTTGCTTCTATCATAAGCTGTGTCTGCATACTAGTTTTGGTTTTCGAGTAAGAGGACCAAAAGATTCTTATATGAGTAATAGTAAAAATTTATCTAAGTTTGCGTATGGAAACAAAAAATGCATATGAGCACGGGTCTAAAATTTTTAAAGATTTGGGTCTAAGTATGAGAAGGATAGTACTCATCTCACTTTAGACCCTTAAGATGTATGTACTTTTCAATTTTAGAATTTAACATTTGAATAAAGATTTGCTTATTGTGATATTTATGTATCATTTTGTCATAACCCAATTTCTGAACCACGACCGGCATATACGTTAAACTAATTTGGTGATTGAATTAACCTAGCAAACCTTAAGAATTTATAGTAAACTATTATATCATATGTTTAAGCTAGCCCATACAACCTACAAGTTTTAAAAAATTAAGTATTCATTCCATTACGTTACTAGGGAGCTATCGAAAATCTGACAACATCTCCCCTAAAAATTGGACATCCCAACTTGTAAAATAAATTAAACAAGTACCAACACCAGCAACAACAAGTTACATATAACTAAAATGCCTAGCTAAAAAAGTATAAACAATATTTACACATTATAAATAACCATATAACACGCACAATTCCAAAATACTTTCTCTACACCTAAGTGCCACCACATCATAGAGTCTGACATAATCTTACAAAATTAAATACATATTCCAAGGGTCTGGTAGCTCACGAGCCCCTAGATTACTTACTCTTTTACTTGTTGGCTTGAAAAATAAGAAAAGAAAAGGAATAAGTCTATCACTGGCTTAGTGAGTGCATAAATAATAAAGTACGCAGAAGAAAAACAAATATCCACAGGAGTTTTTAGAAATAAATTATTATTGAATAATTTAGGCAATAAAATTTATAGTTGAAATAAAAAATAATTATTTAATAAAAATTTTTTAGATAAAATCTATATTTCCTAAATATAAGAAAAATATTATGGGAATGAGTATCATAAAGAGGAACCAAATCATCAAACCACAGCATCATATATCATGGCATTTCTTTGAATTCATCCTATCTTATCACTTTCATAATATACATCTAGTATCTCAGATCAAAGCACTAGATACATCACATCACAGTGCGACCACAATTCATAATTTATTCTAAGTGCACCTAAGTCGTTACCTCTACTAACAACTACAAGGTCTTAACTAGATTTCCATATATTATATAAAATAAAAATAATTAAAATAAAATCCCTTCAAATGGTATTTAGCTATCAAAAATAAATAAGGAATCAAAGAATTAAATAAACAATTAAATAAGGCAAGTTAACCTTTAATATAATCTCTATAACATATGAAATCATAAAACAACATAAAATACTTTCCTCATAAATAAATATATACACACCACTACTTTCTTTTCATCCAATTCATTCTTTTGCATTTCACAAGGATATATCATGCCACATTTCAATTATCAATTTGCTTTAATAAATTTATTAAATCATCATATGAATATATATATATATATATATATACCCATTTTGAAGTTTTGAAAACACCGATTAGTTTTTCCAAGGAGTAGAGCACATAAATCAGATAATTAAAATTTTCACTATAGAAATATAAAATGAAATGAAATAGTTGGTTCGAATAGTATAAGTCCTAAATTCCTATTGTTTAGTGCAGAGTCTCAGTTGAATGAGTTTCTTTGGTATCACCTAAAATTATAACCAATATAAATTAATTATGTTGACTATCCAATAATATCCATAATTATTTATATAACCTAATATACTCCCTAAAACATAAATCCATAAATTTTTTATACACTTTATATCCTAAATACTAACCCTAAATTTAGAGTTTTTCAATCTAAGATTTCATAACTCAAATTAAATTCAAAACTTACTTCTTGGAACTTCAAAGATGAATTTGGAAGTGTTAATTCACACTTTAAGGTTGCAATTCAAGAAATCCCCAGTTTTGGAGCTCACCCATGGCACTAAGAAGAAAGAGAGAGCTTTCCAAGAAATTATGCTTTAATAATAATGGAAGAAGAGAGGAAATTACGGACAAAAAAGCAAAGAAGCTAGGTGAGAAATAACTGTTACAAAACCTCTAAAAATTAGCACCAAACAGAGGAAGAAATGGATAAAATGAAGGTATGCAAATATTAATGACTCACTAACTTTCAATCATGGAATCCCACTAAAAAAATAAGGAGAAGCAGATCACTAATATGGGAGGAAGATGGTGAAATCGTGTTGAGAAATTGAAGCAAAAAAAGGTTGAACAAAAATGCGTAGCTTAGTGGGATATGGAAAAGAAAGAAGAAAAAAAATGAACTTCATGCAATGGGAGACGCAACATCAAGAAAGTAAAGCTGAAGGAAATTGAAGAGAGAGAGTTAGTGGAGGATTATTTTATTCTTTAGCTCAAATTGCACTATTGCCCTAAGCTAAAATTGCTCTGTTGCCTCAAAAAGTTTTTATGCACTTCAATAAAATCCTTGAGATATTAAAAAAATCCCTAAGAAATTATATAAACTCTAGAATTAATTTAAAAATATTTAGTCTTTATTTTAATATCCTAGAATAATTTATTTTATTATTATTTATTTATTTATTTTTAAGGTATTACACATTTGGTACGTTTAAGACATATCCAAGGATAATTTTTTTTTTTTTAATATCAAAGGATAAACTTGTTGAGACTAGATAATTTCAAATTATGTTGAGTATGTGTTTGAATAATGTTAATGATACTTGTGAGACATTTTAATTCTTTTTTTAGATGATTTTATATGAATTAATTATATATACACGAGTCTCAACTTGAAAAGAACAATTACTTATTTTGAAATTTCACTAGATAAATGGGTTGGGTTCAAGGGATGAGGATTGACTTTGTTATTGCTAAAATATGGGTTCAAGGGTGAAAAAAGTATTTTTCTCTTGGTTTGAAGGTAAAAACTATAATATCTTGCTTTTGATCATCATATTTGAGATTTAGTTTCTTTTTCTAGAAAAGAAGAGATACAACAAAGAAAAAAAATTATATTTTACCTCTTTAATCTAAAATATAATTACAAATTAAATCGATACGTAAAATTTAAAATATAAAAAAACATCCTTATAAGCTAAGAACATGAAATCATCACTTAAAACTAAGGGCTTATGTCATCAATTTAAATATCTCCTAATTCTTCCTCAAGTCCGTCAACAAAGTGAGAATATCATTTTAGGCCATAGTTTATATGATACTTTATTACATTTTAAAGTGTATGTATTAATTTTATAATTACATATATATATATATATATATATTTAAAGGAATAAAATAAAATTTCCCTATAACAAATAAGTTTTCTTCCAACTTAATGATTAGGTGGATATAAGCTAAATTATCATAACAAAATTTTTTAAGTAAACCAATTTTTAAAAGAATCTTTAAGAGAACTTAAGCACTCATCCATGGACCACCTCACAAACGTGAGACATTAAAATATATAATTTTATTATGGTAGAGGTTGGTGAGCGTGGCATATCAAAGAATGCTTCTTCTATAAAAGTTAGGCAAGTTAAATCATTTTAATTGTGAATAAATTGTTAGAAAATTTTATATTTGGATCATTAGCTGTAATTACAATTACATATGGACTATAAGATTTAAACAAGTGCAAAAATAAGAAACAAATAGACAATACACCTTAATCCATAATAGATTATGGTTATAACAAAATATAATCAAGGTATCTAAAATTAGGTAGCACCTTAGCATTCTCTCTTCTTACTCAAATAAGACTATGATATATGTGAGATGATGAGAGTTACACAAATTTTGATGATGAGTGAAGAGAAAGACCAAGAGTCCTATTTATAGCCTTCATGAATCATCCCATTAAAGAGTTTTGGCTCTTCACTTTTCTCTAGTATTCATGAATCCAATTAATTCAAAGCATTAAGTGGAAGACTTTCATATGTAAAATCACCAAATGCATCCAAGGATACATTAATCTTAGATAATGTATATATTAAATAGATGATGCATATCCTAATATTTAATATAGATACATGACTTTGGCCAAGTAGCTATATGTAATTATTGATGAGTTTTTGTATTCCATAATATTTATGTAGACTTTATCTAGTAGTCTTATTACTATACCTTTAACATAGACTATATTCTTTCATATGCTCACGAAGGCCATATTAAGTCTATCATTGGTTGTAACTACAATTACATATGTATTATAATATTTAAACAAGATACTTAAGCAAATCTATAAGTGTAAACATAAGAAACAAATAGACGATATACCTTGAGCCATAATAAATTATTATTATAACAAATATAATCAAGGCATCTAAAATTAGATAGCACCTTAGCCTTCTCTCTTCTTACTTAAATAAGATTATGATATATGTGAGATGATGGGAGTTACGCAAATTTTAGTGATGAATGAAGAGAGGGATTGAGAGCTTTATTTATAGCCTTCATGACTCACCCCATCAAAGAGTCTTGGCTCTTCACTTTCTTCTAGCATTCATGAATCCAATTAATTCAAGGCATTAAGTGGAAGAGGCTCATATGTAAAATAACCAAATACATGATATATTAATCTTAGATAATGTATATATTAATTATGGATGATATATATCCTAATATTTAATATAGATACATGACTTTTGCTAAGTATCTATATGTAATTATTGATATTTTTTTCATATTTTGCAACATTTATGTAGACTTTCTCTAGTAGCCTTATCACTATACCTTTAACATAGACTATATCCTTTCATATGCTCATGAAGGCCATATTAAGTCTATCATAAATCCGACATTCTCCCACTTAGCTGAATGATCACATGAGCTCAATAAACAGTGATGGATTCTTATAAATGGTGGCCATAATAAAACTGTAGTAATTAGGTACATTTCCTTAGACTTGCACTAGTATGGATTATAGTAGCTTTACACTTCTAGATGGTATAATCCTAACTATACATCACAATATCGACACATCTCAAGAAAAATCTTAGTAAGGAAAGATGTGAACAAGTGCAAGCCATCATGAACTAATACTGAATTCACATAAGTGGTCCACTTTAACTACAAAACACTAAAGTCATCTTTTTACTTGAAATGCACAGAAACAGAAGGAAACAAAACTAAAATGTGTAAATTACACTAATTACACATGATCAATACTATTAATTAGACCTATTAATAATACATGATCTTTATAGACCTTAGGTGCCAATGCTTTAGTCATGGGATTTGCTAACATTAATTTAGTACTAATGTGTCAATAGATACTTTCTTATTTTAGACCCTTTTGCGAACAACAAAATATTTTAACTGAATGTGTTTTGGGGTACTTGAATACTTACTATTCTTAAAGAAGAAAACAATAGCTGAATTGTCATAAAAGATTGAAACAGAATCTATAACTTTTAATCTAGCAATAAAATTCTTTAACCAAACAACGTGAGAAGTGGCTTCATAGCATGCCACAAATTTAGCTTCCATGGCTGAAAAAGCTATTTGAGTTTGCTTAACATTTTTCCAAAACATGGCTCCTTTAGCTAATAAAAAGATATAGCCAGATGTGGATTTTAACGTGTCCATAAAACCCATGAAATTTGAGTCACAATAGCCAACCACCTCAAGTTAATCACTATATTGATAGGTGAGCATATAATTTTTGTACCTTGAAGATAACGCAACACCTTCTTTACTGCCTTCCAATGATCCATTCTAGGACTACTCTAATATCTTTCAAGTATTCCAACTGCACAACTAAGATATGGGCAAGTGCATGTTTAAGCATACACCATAAGGGCATATGGAATAGATTCCATTTCCTTTCGCTCAAATTCATTTTGGGGCCCTTGACTTTGACTTAATTTATCACCATTTACAATGGGAGCTAGACTTGGTAAACAATTTTACATATTGAATCCTTCATAAATTTTATTAAATTAAGTCTTTTAAGGTAAACCAAGTAATCTCTTATACCTCTTATGGTAAATTTCAATGCCAAGAACATAAGAGGCATTTCTCATATCCTTCATTTCAAAATTCTCAAAATGAAAGGCTTTAGTTTCATTTAATAGGCTATAATCCTTGTTAGCAATTAGTATGTTATCTATATATAGAATTAAAAAGGCTAACTTACTCCCACTGACCTTCAGATAGATACAATCATCAAGCTTATTGGCTATAAATCCAAAGGTCATAATGGTACTGTGGAATTTTAGATACCATGATAAGAAGCTTGCTTAAGTCCATATATAGATTTCTTTAATTTACATACTAAATGCTAATTTCCCATTTCCTCAAAACCCTCAAGTTGCTTCATATATATTTCTTCATCCAGATTCCCATTTAAGAAAACTATTTTCACATTCCTTTGATGTAATTCTAGATCAAAATGAGGTACTAACGCCATAAGAATCCTAAAAGAATCTTTCTTTGATATTGGAAAAAAGGGTTTCATTGTAATCAATTCTTTCTCTTTAAGTAAAACCTTTAACAATAAGTCTAGCCTTGTATTGATCAATATTGCCTTTAGAGTCCCTTTTTATTTTGAAAACCCATTTACATTGAATTGGAATAACCCCATCAAGCATATTAACCAATTCCTAGACTTGATTTTTCTACATTGATTCCATTTCATCTTTCATAACATTTAACCAATTATCAGATCCTTCACTTCTTATGACTTATGAAAACATCATTGAATCATCCTTAATTCCAATGTCAAAATTTTGTTCCTATAAGTACACAATATAGTCATTTAGAATAAATGCTTTTCTTGTCCTTTAAAAGGATGCCTTTGTGATTTCGAATGAACTATATTTTCGTAATCATATGTACTTTCTTTAACAAAATGAATAGTGAAATCCTATTTTTCATAAGAGGTGGTATCTCCAAACTAGTTTAAATATTTTTAGCATTTTCAATTGATAAACTAGTTGATTCCTCAATGGGAGATAACAACACCTTTCTTGATTCATGCCACCCACTATCAATTTCATTTTCAAGGAACTTTGCATACTCATTTCAACAATTCTAATGTAATAATTAGGACAATAAAACTTATATCCTTTGAATCTTTTAGAATAACCAATAAAATAGCAACTTATCATCCTTGGATCCAATTTCCTTTCATGGAGGTATAAAGTCTTGCTTCAACAAGACAACCCCAAATGCAAAGATGATTTAAACTTAGTTTCCTACCTACCCACAACTCATAAAAGAGTCTTAGGGATAACCTTCGTAAAAACACAATTTAAAATATACATCACCATTTTAATTGCCTCTCCCCATAAGAACAAAGATAGAGTTGAATTACTCATTATACATCTTGTCATATCTAATAAGGTATGATTATGTCTTTTAGCCACACCATTCTACTGAGTGTGCCAAACATTGTGTATTGTGCTACAATACCATTTTCTTGAAGGAATCTAGCAAATGGGCCTAAATTATGACCAGTTTCATCATATTTTTCATAATATTCACCACCTCTATCAAATTTTATAACTTTTATCTTCTTTTTTAGTTGATTTCAACTTCTACCTTAAAAATTTTGAAAATTTCAAAGGCATTAGACTTAAGAAGATAAAGGTAACCATAACATGAAAAATCATTAATAAAGGTGATAAGATATTTTTCCCCCTATACAAGGTGGATATGGTCCACATATATCTATATGTATCACTTCAAGTAACATGGAACTTCTTGTGGCGCCTTTCTTAGTACTTTTAGTTTGCTTTCCTTTAGTACAATTAATAAAATTACCAAAATTTGAAAAATCAATATTTGCTATAACACCATCCTTGACTAATCATTCAAGACTTTCTTTGGATATATATCCTAGCCTTTATGCCATAACATAAATGAAGTTTCATTTTGTCGAGTTCTTTTAATGCCAACATATGTATCTAAAATCAAAGCAGAAATAGTTTGAGGGAAGGAAAAATCAAGATGAATTTTGTACAAGCCATCAAAGAAAATTACAAATCCAAACACAAGGTTATTCTTACATATCTCAAAAGTTCCATTACCAAACTTAAAACAATATCCTTTTAGGTCAAGATAGGGAACAGAAACTAAGTTTTAAGAAAAAAAGAAAAAAGAGGGATATAAAAGGAATTGGATAATACTAAGGAATAACTAGAACAAGTTTCTAGGTTCCAATGGCCTCAACATTAGCTTGTACTTTATTTCCCATAAAAGTGATCCTTTCATATGGTAGTGGTGTTCGAGTTAAAAGGAATCCTTATAAAGAATTAGATACGCAAATCATGGCACCAAAATCTAACCACCAAGTATTAGAAGGAACATCAATTGAATTAATTTCAAAACAAACATAGGTAATAAAACTACCTTTCTTTTCAAACCAATTCTTTTGTTTTAGACAATCCTTCTTCATGTGGCCTCTTTTATTGCAAAAGAAGCATTTCATAGAACTTACCATTATGTACAATAGCTTCCTTTCCTCAACTTGGTAGTCAATTTGTATTCTTTTTATGTTTCTTAAGCTTTTTACCATTATGGCCCTATGATACCAAGTGAACCAATGGGGTAGGTTGCAATCTTTCTCTCTTTAACCTTTCTTTCTCTTGAACACATATAGCAATTAATTCATTTATGGTCCATTTTTACTTATGCATGTTATAACTTATCTTCAATGGACCAAATTGAGGAGGAAGAGAATTGAGAACAAATTTCAACAAAAAGTAGTTCAAAAATGGTCATATCCATTAATTTAAGTTGTTCAACCAAGTTTGTCATTTTCAATATATGTTCACGAATACCAATTATCCTATCATATTTTTAATAATGAAAGTACCCATGAGCGTACCTACTAATGCTTTGTCAGAAGATTTGAATTGTTTCTCTACAGATTCCAATAATTCTTTAACATTAGTGCAATTCACCATGGACATATGAATATTCTTGGCAATCTTACTTTTCACAATCATCAAGCTCAAACTATTAGATTGATCATAGCTACTATAGTCAAATAGCTACTCAGAAGTACTTGTTTCAATTTGCTTTTCATGTTTATCAATTCTTAGACACAAATCCAAGTCCAAACATCTCAACATAATCAATAATTATTCTTTCCAATCTCCAACATTGGAGCCATTCAACTTTGGGATGTTTGACATATACCCTGAGAGAGAACCTACAAAGATAGCTTGAACCATAATATGATATAAGTAAAACCATTATGTGACAATTCAAGAGTAATCTTGTAATATCCAGTCCTTCCGTAAACGTGAGAAACGCAATGTTTAGTTTCTCCGTAAACGTCAGAAATGAGCCAAATATAAAAGGAAGTTCTCGAAATAAAAGGAATTGGGGCCAACTAAAATGATAATAAAATTTTAAATATTAAAAAATAAGGATTTGAGGTTAAAGATGCCCAAAAACCAGAGCCAGAACAGATCAGAAAATTTATTGAGGGAAGTAGGGGTATTTTTGTAATTTTTGAAAAATTTTAAAAACTCACAGGAGGGCTTTTTAAACCAAAAATTTAAGCTTTTTAGGATTCTCAGAGGCCCTGAATACCATGGAAATCCCTAGAACAGTTGAAACCCCTCCGGTGAGCTATTTCAGCTGTTGGTTGACCGAAACTTTGACCAAACGGTTCGGAATAGTTTTAGATCCTTTTTGAGTAATTCCAAAGGCAATTCTTATGATTAAGAGCCTAAGGAATATGATGGAAAATACAAATTTCAAAAAGGAGTTGAAACAAGCCCAAAAAAACAAAACTATGAAGAGGGACTAAATTACAAATTTTAAAAGTTACTTAAATGAATCCCTAGCTTATAAAAACGCCCCTCCTCTGCTCAGATCTCCTCACCTACTCTCTCACACATTAAAATAGAATTAAGAAGGGCTGAGAGTGGTGCACAAGAGGGGAGGCCAAGGAAGGAATAAGAAGCTTTGAAAAGTGTAAGTTTTAGCCACATTTTCCTACTCCTTGCCTTATTAAACTTCTTCCCCTCCTTTTCTCCTTTCTTCCTATGGATTTTGTGATATGTTTGGTTCTATTTTGAGCCCAGAACTAAAGGGAAAATTTCAAAATTCAAGGAGAGGGTTGAAGCAAGGAAGAGAGCTCTTGAGATAAGCTTGAAATCAAGGTAATTTTTCTATCTTGGTTGCTTCCTTTTTCTTGCCCTTTGTGTGTGGAGTTCTGCTAGAGCAGAACCATCTTGGGGGTAGCCTTTTCATCAAGAAATAAGAAGGAATTATGGGTTTTAGACTATGAGGAGTTAGTAGATGCAAAGAAATTGGAAGAAAAGCTAATGAAAATCAAGTTAGGAAAGTGTAGAGCTCTTAGACACTTTGTAAAAACTGATTTAATCCATGAATTTTCTTGCATGTGTAAATGTTTATTTGAGTTTCTAACACCCCTAGGAAGCCTCCCAAGTGTCTCTCTCATCAAGGAAAAATCAAAAAGCCCATGGACTCCTCCTTCCTCCATCAATTCAGCCAAGACAGAACCATTGGGCAAAGGGCTTTTTAATTTGTTTTAGCCTTGATTTGAGACTTCTTATGATGGTAGAAGGTGAAAGGAACCCTTGGAAAAAATTTAGAACTCCTAGAAATTGATTTGGTGCCTTAGGTTCCATATTATGACCTAAAGAAGCAACATGATGCTAGGCCTTTTGTTTTAATGATGTGATGACTGACTCTAAGAGGTTTAAAAGGAGTCAAAAATCATATTTGAAAGGAAAGAATGAGGCCTAGAAGTCTCTTAAGTGGTGTTGCTTCATTAGGTGCCATTATGGACCATAATGAAGTCTATAGAGTAATCTAATGGTTCATCAAGTTATGTAGCCTTAGAATGTGTTTTATGAACCTAATTGGCTTCCATAAATTGTATCTAGGCCAAGACGAACCTTCCCCACACTTTTGTGGTTGTGTACCCAAAAAGAGGAGCTTAAATTCAAAGGGGAAAGTGTGTGAATTGATGCAAGATAGCTCTCTCCACCTTCTCTCATACATGGATGTGTGTTTAGTTTGTTTTAGAATGTGTGTATGTGTATTTTCAAGTTATGAAAAGTATGCTAGCATGCCTTTATATGCTATGATCCTTGATGTCATGTTATGTTTTCTAATGAGTGCATGATATTTGTATGAGTTTTCTTGAGTGTGGAGAGGCCGAGAACTCTTCCCTTTGGTGAGGATGAGCTAAGAATCCTTGAGCTTAATTGAGACAAAGCAAAGAGTCTCCCAAAAGCAAAGTGGGCTCCCAAGAGTATGGTTGAGTCCAAAATGCTCAAGAAATGGGTGAGGCAAGTCCAAAACCCATGAAGAAAAGTGTAAGGCCAATCCAAACACTTGGTGAGCTCTTGAATGATTTGTATGAGTTGTTCACATGCCAACTTTGCTTCTAAAATGTCCATGGCTTTTATTGTCTCCATGCATGTATTTGTAAAGCTTGCTTGCATATATGATGTATGATTGAATGGGAGATGAGTTATTGGGATTCTTTGAATCTCACTCTCTCCTCTCTAATGCTCTAACATGCTAGGTGAATCAAGAAATTATGGTGAAGGGAGCCAACAACCATGAAAAGCAAAGATTGACAAGCTTATAAAGGCATGCTAGCATACTTTTCATAACTTGAAAATACACATACACATATTCTAAAACAAGCTAAACACACATTCATGTATGAGAGAAGGTGGAGAGAGCTACCTTGTACCAATTCACACTCTTTCCCCTTTGAATTTAAGCTCCTCTTTTCGGCTACACAACCACAAAAGTGTGGGGAAGGTTTCTCTTGGCCTAGATATAATTTATGGGAGCCAATTAGGTTAATAAAACATATTCTAAGGCTACATAACTTGATGAACCACTAGATTACTCTATAGATTTTATTATGGTCCATAATGGCACCTAATGAAGCAACACCCCTCAAGGGACTTCTAGGCCTCATTATTTCCTTTCAAATATGATTCTTGACTCCTTTTAAACCTCTTGGAGTCATCACATCATTAAAACAAAGGGCCTAACATCATGTTGCTTCTTTAGGTCATAATATGGAACCTAAGGCACCAAATCAATTTCTAGGAGTTCGAAATTTTTTCCAAGGGTTCCTTCCATCTTTTACCATCATAAGAAATCCCAAACCAAGGCTAAAACAAATTAAAACAGCCCCTAGCCTAATGGTTCTGTCTTAGCCGAATTGATGGAAGGAAGTGGAATCCATGGGCTTTTTTACTTTTCCTTGATGGGAGAGACACTTAGAAGGCTTCTTAGGGGTCTTAGAAACTCAAATAAACATTTACACATGGAAGAAAATTCATGGATTAAATCAGTTTTTACAAAGTGTCCAAGAGCTGTCTATTTTGGAA
This sequence comes from Erythrophleum fordii, assembly GCA_032878935.1. Lineage (NCBI taxonomy): Eukaryota > Viridiplantae > Streptophyta > Magnoliopsida > Fabales > Fabaceae > Erythrophleum > Erythrophleum fordii. Next base: position 9,071,062 of record JAVQMF010000029.1, read on the forward strand.
CTATAATGATGGTTCATAATGTATATGATGTTGTATATGTATCATGAACCTTGAGACATATGTAAATGTACTATTATGTGATTTTTAGATGTATGGATATGATGTATAACCTTTAGCATATGTTTTGAGTATCTAATGCCAAAGTATGAGAATTGAAAGTTTGATGGATATGTGTATAAGGGGGGTTGGATGGCCATAATAAGATGTATGAGGTTTAGGACCATTTGGGTAGCTTACACAAGTCTTAAATATACTTTTAGACTAGCCCAAAAGGTTCCAAGACCAAGGGAAATCCATTTGGCAACTTGGTACCCTATATGGAGCCAAAATTGACCATTATGGAACCCTATATCACTTTTTAGCCAAATGAGTTAGCCTTGCTTTGAAATTTGGCATGCAATTAGATCTCATTGAAATATTTTTGGGAAGCTAAAGAACATAATTTTCTGAGGTCTAGAGAATATTTGATGAATTTTCAAAATTGGAATTTTCTATTGTTTCTGGTATGGGCACTGTTCATACTGGTGGTTTTGTGTTTTTTGTCACCCGATGGCCAAATGGTATCCAATTCTTGTAAAATTTTATAAGCATAAACTAGAGGTTATAAGCTTTCTGTAGCCATAGAGATCACCTCATTTGGAGGTCTGAACAGAGAGTTATGCATTTTTGAAATTGACTATCAGTACTAGTGGTGCCCCAGGAGTTCAGTTACTGTTCCATAAGTTCCCGATAGCTAAACATATCTGTTTCATTTTGTAATTATTTTTAGTATCAATTTAAAATTTTTAGATTTCCAGAATAACTAAATTTGTGTGATTTCAATTTTTATAGAATTAGTTATAAATTTCAGAAGTTTGTATCAGTAAATTGAATAACAGGCCAGGCAGCCAGCGACCTCTATAACTTTTTGGATGTCAAATGTCTTGTGTGATAAATGTTCTGACCTGGGAATATTTTTAGTGTGAATTAAACATCCTAAGATTTTCAGAATAATCAAGATTGTATAATTTCTAATTTTATAGATTTAGTTATGATTTTCCAAAGTTAGGTCAGGAAATGAAGCAAATCTGGCCGAAAATATGCTTGCTTATTTTGAACTCCATTTCGGTTTCCATGAATTATAGGCATTTTTTTGTGATGTAAATGAGTTATAATGATGGAATTAAATATGAAAATGCATAATATGAGCTCACACGGTCTACGTGACACCGATTGCAAATTTTTAAGTATAGTGCAATGCGAAAAAGTCTATTATCTTCATCCCCTTTTTCATATGCTTTTATGCGATTGATAATACAAAACTTATAAATGGTATGAAATGAGCTAAAAGTCATGGTGTTACATTTATTGGTATCAGAGCAAAGTTCCAGGCTCTTTCGGATTGGATTTAGCTTAAGGATGTAGCAATGGGGCTATGTAAAGGCTTGAATGGATAAGTAAAGTCTTATATAAGACATATTGGGTGTATGAGTATAGTTTGTGGCTTTATTCATGATAAGTAAGTTGTATGATGGTCTTAGAGTAGTTAGTGGACATTAGGAAAGAGTGGCCTCTAAAGTATCTTGAGTAGAGTTAAGCTTGAGCAGAGCTGAGGAATCCGACAGTTAGAGCTTGATGAGATATGATAGCTCACCAAGATCAGTGGCAAGCCCTAGATGTGAACGATGAGAAATGATCTTGTTGATAGGAAGAGGCTTGTTAGAGAGAGTATGTGAGGCCTAATTCTCCCTGATAGTCATACTCAGGCCATTTCGAGATGTCTTGCTTAATGCAGAGAGAAGTAGCGATGCAACATGACATAAGATGAGATTGCAGCTGCACAAGACCAGTTTAAAGGGGAATGAGAAAGAGAGTTACCCCTTAGCCATAACACCCAAATGCCTAGATAAGTATTAGAGCCCGAAAGGTTAATTCCCTCAGGCCAGAGATTTAAGTTATAAGCTACACCCTTCAAAGCCCTGACAGCCCAGAGGCGATAGTTAGCTATGCATGAACGAAGCAAGAGGTGGAACCCTCTAGCTTGATGATGGGCTAGATATAGAGGCAATGAGGCTCAAGTTGGTAGCTAAAGATAAAAATCCAATCCCTGGAAAATGTAAGCCAATCAGAGGCCATTAGCCGCTGCAAATAATTGCTTAGCCACAGCCAATTACTCCATAGAAGCAGCGAGACAATCCAAAGAGTTTCTCGCCGCAACCAATTCAGAAGTTAGCCGCGGTGAATGATGTGTTAGTCGCAGCGAATAACACCATGAATGCCTTGTTGGTCACATGCAGGCCAACTTGAGAAGTTAGTTCATAAGGGGTCAGACAACTCACAGCGAGCAGGAACCCCTAGTATAAGTAAGGAAAAGGAGTAATAAATAGTCACGGAAAGTTAGTAAGAAATCCGTGGGCCTAATAGTTAAGACTAAAAAAAAGCTCAGCATAAAGAAAGTTAGACACAGGGATAATTAGGTTGTTGAGACCCGCCTATGAGGTATTGACTCCAACCTAGGGTGCTACCCTGTGAGACATTGAATGACAGAATGTTAGTGTAGCTTCAAAATAACGTAAGATAAAGTTACCAGTAGCGAGGCACATAGTAAGTGGCCTAGAAAGGTGTACCTCATGAGTAACACTACTACAGGTCCGATGAGATGGCTAGCCCAAGCTGAGCATAAGCTGAAGCCTGGAGGAGATGACCATTAGCATCGTCCAGGTTAGATATGTGAATGAAAGGCTCAGTGGAAGTTCTCCCTAAATCGAGAAAGGAAAGATGAGATGTTCTGAGTTAAGGGAGATCACCCAGTAGTAGTTAATAAATTTCCCTAGATAGACCCTCCTGAGTCATAAAATATAGTGATAAGGGAAGCGAAGAAGAATTAAGAAACTAGTCATAAAAAAAATACCCTCACTTTAATAATGATTAAATGAGTAAGCTAAGCCCAGTATAGGGTTAAGGCAGAGCATCCAATAGAGCATCAGCTATAGTGAGGTAGAATCCAGACATTAAAAGTATGTGTTCTGGCTTGGGTTAGCAAAACCCTAAAAATAGTATATTATGCTCCTGGGGTAAAGATAAAGAGGCTGAATAAAGAGAAAGCCCAGCTCTAATCTAAATGTAAAAATAAATTAAGACAGACAATTAGTGCCTTAGTACCCTCAAGGAAGTTCGAGGAAGCTAGACACCGTAAGAAGGTGAGCCTCATATTATGTAGAGAAAGAATGTAAGCTTAGAGAAAGAATGTAAGCCGAGAGTGCCATAGAATGAAATTCCTGGGATTATATAAAATAGAATCCTACTTACTAAGGAATGGTCTAGTTAAGGGCAGAGTAAGAGTATGACCGACAATTTGACCCCCTTGATGTTACAGAAAGTAAATAAGTGGAAGAACCTCAGGAAATGTGCAAGTGCTCTTAAGCATAGAAAAACCTAAACTGGCAACAGAAACAGCCAGTAATAAAACATCCTTTTACCTAAGTAAGAGGATAAGAAAGGTAGAAATAGAAGATATGACAGTATTCAAGCCAAGGACATATTAGATTGAGCATAGATATTCAATTAGTGTGCTTGAGTATTTAAGAAAGCACACTTGTCCTTAGCATAAAATCCCTTCTAGCATGATAATGCCCAAAGAAAAAATAGTAGGGCAATACAAAAAGATCTCGGGATGTAGTAGAGGAAGGAAGAATCCTACTTTCCCCGAGCACTCTACAAGAATAAGGCAAATAGAGAAAAGTAAGAGAGGGGTACTTTAGATTATTGGGGAACTTGAAATATACTAGCGATAATGGCTCTGAGCTCAGTCATGAAGTGCCAATGTATTAGTGTTTAATGTTATGGTTTGCTTGTAATAGAGGCTACATGATATTAAGTCTGGCCAACCTAGTAGTAATGTGGCTTAAGTGCACAGCAAACGATGACATCAATCACCAAAGTGTCCCGATAATCGAAGGGTATCCTAGTTAGCTAGATAATGAGATAAGTCAAGAAAGAAAGGTAGAGGAATTCCAGTAATATCAGAATGAAGAGAAAAGCATGTAGAAAGGAATACCCAATGAAGAATGCTCAGATCCAAATAGCATAAGTTCAATATGTCTAATTTGAGTCCCTTATAGTACATGTAAATGAAATGAATAGGGGCTAATGTATAACTTCTTTCCTGCCAGAGATGTTAACCATATTCAGTGTGTAAGATGCCCTGGTGCCAGGCGCTTAATAGCAGAACGTGAGCATAGTGAGAACTACAGGATATGAGAGGAGGGCTAAACAAGTATATGTAAGTAAGTAAGTCGATAGAGTAAGAAAAGAAAGCCCAAGTAAAAAAGGAGTTGAAGTGGGAATCTAAGGATCCTACGATGAGCGATAAATGAAAATTAAAACACTCCCTAGTATTAGTATGATGGGATCCTAGAGAATGAGATGACATAGAACCCACTTCGCATGAAGAGCATGATGTACTTCTGAGTTTAGCCTCAGCTATTATGAGCGATGGTAACCGAACTTAGTGAGCATGTATTTTACTGTTAGATACAGTAATCTTAGGCTTTGACATCTCCCAAAGATGGATTGCAATAGATCCCAACATAGCATAACGGGTTGCAGTAAACCCTAGTAGGGCTTTGAGAGGTCGCAGTAGACCTAGGAGTCACAGTAGATCCAACAGAGTTACAGAGAGCACTAGCCACAGCATGATAGATCTCTAGTAGAGATGACAGCTTGAAATAGTTTTATAGAGTAGTTAATCTTAGAGACTAGTATAGTTTCAGCTAGCCTTTATCTCAGAGACTACAGACTTCGTGAGTCTGGTAGACCGTTACCACAGAGATATGAAGGCTTTACTCAGACAGTTAGACTACTGACTAGCTCTCTTTAGAGATGAGCATAGTGTATGGAATAAGGAAAGTAAGAAATTAGCTTTCCAGAGTTAGAGTTAGATGAACCACTACCTAGCAGATAGTAGCCCTGACCAAGGGATAGAGAGATCCCCGCATGCTAACTTATGTATTCAGGAAAGAGTCAGGTGCAGTTTTACATAAGGTAAGTGGTACAGTATATCTCCAGTGAGTAAAACTGTGAGAATAGCTAGCTTCCTAACAGAACTCAGCAGTATAATAGCTCTTCAGTGCCAATATGAGACACACAGGTTAGTTATGAATTTCAGAAGTTTGTATCAATAAACTGAATAGCAGCCCAAGCAGCCAACAACTTCTGTAGCTTTTTGGATGTCAAACGTCCTGTGTGATGAATGTTGTGAGCTGGGCATATTTTTAGTGTGAAGTAGACATCCTAAACTTTCCAGAATGATCAAGATTGCATGATTTCTAATTTTATAGATTTAGTTATGATTTTCCAAAGTTGGGTAAGGAAATAGAGCAAATCTGGCCGAAAATATGCTTGCTTATTTTGAACTCCATTTCGGTTTCCATGAATTATAGGCATATTTTTGTGATGTAAATGAGTTATAATGATAGAATTAAATATGAGAATGCATAACATGAGTTCACACGGTCCACGTGACGCCAATTGCAAATTTTTAAGTATAGCGCAACGTAAAAAAGTCTATTATCTTCATCTCCTTTTTCATATGCTATTGTAGGATTGATAATACAAAACTTATAAATAGTATGAAATGAGCTAGAAGTCATAGTGTTACAAATCTAGCGCATCATCATACATATTCTTTGGAATAAATATGATATGCAGTTGATTCACTTCAACAGTGATAACTGTATTGACTTGCATCTACTTTATTTGAGCAATCTTAGTGCATCATCATACATATCCTTTGGGATAAAATATGATATGCAATTGATTTACTAAAAAATGATAAATTTTATTTAATTTATTAACCTTTATTTTGAGATGGTAAGTACCTTTAGGCATAAAATAACTCAAAACTATAATATAGCTATAAAATAACTACACCGTTAGGCATAAAAATTTTACAGCCACAACTTTTAGTATTTGTGTAATAAACCAAATATGGATATGTTTTGCTTCACTTTAGTGAAAACAAAACAACTATAAGGAACTTAACATATTGCACAAATAAACCTTAATATAATTGTAATCATATACCATAATCAGGGTCTAATACCAAATGTTAGAAAATTTTATATTTGGATTATTGGCTGTAACTACAATTACATATGTATTATAATGTTTAAACAAGATATTTAGGCAAATATATAAGTGAAAAAATAAGAAACAAATTGACGATATACCTTGAGCCATAACAGATTATGGTTATGACAAATATAATCAAGGTATCTAAAATTAGATAACACCTTAACATTCTCTTTTCTTATTTAAATAAGACTATGATATCTATGAAACGATAAAAGTTACATAAATTTTGGTAATGAGTGAAGAGGGAGACTAGGAGCTTTATTTATAGCCTTCATGACTCATCCCATCAAAGAGTCTTAGCCCTTCACTTTCCTCTAGCATTCATAAATCCAATTAATTCAAAGCATTAAATTGAAGACCTTTCATATGTAAAATCACCAAATACATCCAATGATACATTAATCTTAGATAATGTATGTATTAAATATGAATTATAGATATCCTAATATTTAATATAGATACATGACTTTGGCCAAGTATCCATATGTAATTATTGATGATTTTTTTTGTATCCAACAATATTTATGTAGACTTTATTTAGTAGTCTTATTACTGTACCTTTAACATAAACTATATCCTTTCATGTGGTCATGAAGGCCATATTAAATCTATCATAAAGCCTATCATAAATCCAACATAAATATGTAAATATTGTAGATGTCATATTAATATTAATACTGACATGTCCATTCATAATTCACTATATCAATTTGTAATAGATCGAGTTCGCTTAAAAATTTGCCAACAATTGCTAGACATGTCATTCTATTTTAGATCCAACTTTTAAATGTTTTGTCATCAAATTTTTCAATATAGATATGACATATAGAGGATTTTTTTAAAAAAGTAAAATGCACTTTTTTCTCTTGAAAGATGCATATACAGTTTGCCTCTTTATTTTAAAAATATACACTCTTTGTTCCATAAAATGATACGCTATATTGATCTTTCTTGTAACAAGAGATGAGCTACAATTTTACATATTTTGATTAAGATACTATTATATGCATTATTTATATAATATAACAAAGATTAAATTAATATTTATTTGACTGATATAAAAATAATCAAGTTTCTAAATCTAGAATAAATTAAATTCATAGTTCTCAACACAAAATAAATAATATTAGAAAACAAGCCTAAAAATATATATCTTTTAATAAGATATATTTTTAATAAAAAATTAATATTATTCTTAGGCGTATTTTAGTAATATTTTAATTTCATAAAATTTGTGTATATTTTCAATATAAAAGAAAAAGTTGTATCATTTATGTATCTCTTAAGGGAAGGAGGAGTAATTTAAAAAAAAAAAATAGTCAATCATGTGGCCGTAAACTTAAAAAAAAACCAACAACCTTGATCTCATTGGCACCTTCTAACTCCCAAAGCGTTATCCTACCTTTATAACCAAAAAGTTTTTTAAAAATTCAAATATTATGCTTTTGTTAGAGAATTAGACAACAAACATGCATCCAAAATATTTTGATTTTGTCCATTCAAATTTTATCATTTCATGTGTCTTTCAAAACTTCAAGAACAATTCCGTAATCCAAAGCAATTGCTCCTTTGATCAGGGTATCAAGTTGTTCATCATCCGGGATTGCAAGCTGTAGATGGTTTGGAGAAATATGATTAAGCTTGAGATCTTATTAACTTACAGCCATCAGTGACCAATAGAGGACTGATTTCAAACCAAATGGGCTACCCATAACAGCATGATTAATTAAAATTCCAATCAGAAGCATTTGCTAATTTTATCTCCTATTAAAGCAGTAATTAGACCATTCATTATTTTATAAGCACGAGCATTTTGTCTCATATTCTTCTTATTTTCCGTTTCTACTTGTAACCTTCAATTATTTTCTCTATACACTGCAGTCCACTCTTCTTTGTTTTTTGGTACGACTAAATGATATTCTAGCTGGGAGTTTTCTTTCCCCCCTAGTAAAGGGGATTGATAGATCAGAGAAGATGCCAAAAAATCTTCTTTTTTAAAGTATTTGAAAATTTATTTATAAGAAAATTAAGTTTGACATATACAAAATAATTATCATCGATCCTTATATGTTATTTAGAATATATATAAAATACAAATTTTAAAATTTTTTATTTATTATTTATTATGCTTAAATATTTTATAAATAAATTTTTGGGACTTGAAAATTTTAAATTTTTTATAAAGTATATTGCAATCTGATAGACTGAACTGATTTAAATCCTCCAAATAATTAGATTGTTTTAGAGAACTTAAATTTTATGTTCTTTCAAATCCTTCAAACAAGTATGACTAAACCAAGCTGTTTGTTAATAATTTGAGTTTAGTTTTTATAAAAACTCCTTTTAATTTGGTTCATCTATTAAATAAACAAGCTTGCATAGAATATTATAAACTCAGTTAATTAAACAAGTTGAGTTTTAAATTTTGATAATTGGCTTGTTTAGATCATCAAAAGCTTGATTAAAAAATAAAATAATATAAGTATTCAAATATTATATCTAATTGTATTATATATATATATATATATATTATACATTATAAATATTTTTTAAAATATCATGGAAAAAATTAAGCTTATATAACTTATTTATGTATAACCATATGTGAGTTTATACGAGTTAAGACCAAGTTAGGAGTGTACACGGATCGAGACGGGTTGGGATTTGTTTCAATTTGAGTCCCAGTTCGATTTTAACTTCGAGACAAAAAATTTGTCTTAGGCCAGGGATAGGCTAATTGTAACGCCTTAGTCTATTAACTCTATCTAGCCTCCCTCTGGGCTCGGTTCCATATGATTTCCAAAGAACCAATACCAATCCGTGGCATTTTCATGCTATGAAACGGGGTTTCATACACTCATCTTCTGCCTCGTGGGTCCTGTGAACCCATCATTCACATTCTCTGCTCACACTCTATTTATACAACTCATACATAGCATAAAACAAGCCATAAGCCATGGGTATGGAGCCAAAAACCAGAAAAATGCAATTTCTTACTTGGGCCAAAAAGTTATATTTTGGCTCTAACTTTGGAAAATCATAACTAATTCTAAAAAAATGGGAATCTAGCAAACCATAGCTCTCTGGAAAGCTCTAAGTGTTAGCTTTACACTAAAAATAATTTCCAACCACAATCTCAGTGTTTGGACCATGGTTGATGTCAAAAATCAGACAAAGGTCCGGCTGTCCCTGTTTCTGGCGTAGGTTACTGTCATGAACTTCGAAAATCCATAACTAAATCCAAAAAAATCCAATCTGAGCACACTATACCAATTTGAAAAGCTACAGATGTCTACTAGAGGAAAAAAATAAGTTCAGATCAGTTCAGTAGCCTTTACAGCCCAAAAACTGATGGAACAGTAACGGAGGTTAGGTGGCTCCCTGATGCTGATACAGAACTTCAAAAGGTTCGTTCTCTCTCTACAGACCTCCGATTTAGGTGATTCTAGTTGGTATAGGTCATTGTGGTTTTCTAGTTTATGAGTATAAAATTTCATGACATTTGGCCACCGTTTGGTCTATGAATGACATGGTTTCATTTTCGGACCTATAGTAACAGTACATGACCAAATCATTAAAATTTTTCAATTTCAACAATTCGCCAAATATTCTCTAGACCTCCAAATATTACCCACTTTAGCTTCTTGGGAAGCTTTCTACAAACTCTAGAAGCATGCCAAATTTCATGGCAAGAAGAGCTCATCTGGTCATACTTTGACAGAGCTCACAAATTTAACAATTTTGGCACCCAAAATGGTTCAAATGGGTCCAAATGGCCTCCCATATATTCTAGCCACTCATGGACAAGTTTGAAAGCATAAAAATAGTCTATATAACATGTCCAAGTGGTCCAAATCATCATACATCTTAAACTCACTATGCTACGGGCCAAATTACACTATCTCATACATCCAACAAAAGGGGCAAAACCCACATTTCCATTAATTTGGCTCTATGCATAGTTTGTACATCATATATCCATACTTTTACACTTGCTACAACATGTACATTTCAAAAATAGAAGGTGCATATTCATTTTGGCACCTCTTTACATCAAAATTACATCAAAATAGTCAAAACAAAGCTAACATCTAGCTACACATGCTCCTAGGCTCCTTGGTGTGCACTTGAATCTTCTTGAGCTCCACCTAGCATGTTAAGTTGGGAGGGGAAGGGGTGAGATTCAAAGAATCTCAGTAGCTCATGCACTCATTCAAGGAAGCAATCAAGGCATATAACAAGTCAAAGCATGCAATTTGGCATCCAACCATTCTCAATCACATAATACATGTTGTACATATTATGGAAATCACAACAATGCCAAAAATTAGCCTCACCCGAGTTTAGGGACTTTTGACTTGGCCTCACTCGGTTATGAGACTTTTGGCCTTGTCTCACCCATCTCAAGGGACTTTTGGCTTTACCTCACTCATCTCAAGGAACTTTCGGCACTACCTCACCCGAGTAATTCTCACAATCCAACACATAAGCATATTGTCAACAATGCATCATGGTAATAACATATGGCATATCTCACACATCAAGCATATACATAAATATACAGTGACTATTACATCCAAGAATGCAACAAGAAAGAGTAAAAAGAGAGCTACCTTATGAGCCGACACTAGCTTTTCCTTTCAATTTCTCTTTTCCCTTCTTGGTTCACACTCACACCTTGATGGAGGTGCTTCACTTGAGCCTAGGCACAATCAAGAACATGGAATTACTCTCTTAGAATGTAATCTTCAGAGCAACCCTCCTAATATACAAGAACTTAGAGGTTCTCTCTCTCTCTAGAATGCCATCAATTCTTCCTCTCTCTCAAGTTCCCATGGTATTGGAACAACATTTTCAAAGAAAACAAAGAGGTTCAAGGGTGTTTTCCACTTTTCCTCTTCTGACCCATGCCCAAAATCCAACTAACCTCACAAACAAAACCATAGAAAGAGAGGACAAAGAGAGGAGATTAAGATTCTAAGTAGAAATAAGAGGAGCTTGCTTACCTTTCCTTTGTTCTTCCTCCTTCTCTTGCTCTCTCTCACTCTCCACGCCTCTTTTCTCTCCTTGGGTCAAAGTCTAGGGCAAATATGAAAGAAAGAATGGGTTGGGGCGTTTGAAGGAGTCAAATTCTCGCTTTTTACAGTTTTCCAGACTGACCTTCGCTACAACAAAAATTAACCTTCGCTACGGCGAGCTCGTATCAGCTGCCTTCGCTATGGCGAGGTTTAGCTTTCGCTACGACGAGTACGTATCAGTTCCCTTTGCTATGGCGAAATTTAACCTTCGCTATGGCAAGATTTAACCTTCGCTATGGCGAACTCACACCAGTTCCAGACTCCCACTCTTGCTATGGCGCACGCTACGGCGAGCAACTCCCTGGTTTCTGTATGGACTGCTGTCCGCACTCGCTATAGCTAGAATCACCTTCGCTATTGCGAACAGGCACTCTCGTTATAGTGAGACTATTTCTCGCTATTGCTAGAGGACTTAGCAAAATTTCTGGATTCCGAATTTTTTCAACCTTCTTCTTTCTTTTCCTTTTCCCTTTTCCCGATTGTTACACTAATAGGCCTATTTTATTTTATTTTATTTTATTTTTTAAGCAAAAATTTTAAAATTTATATCATATTTTTATATTTGCTCAATTATTTTAAGCATATAATCCCTTTTTTGATATGTTTTTTTTAAAATTTATGCAATGAATATAAAAAAAGTGGGTTCAAGAGAGAAAATAAAAAGAAAATACAAATATAATAGTTAAAATTTAAAAAAATATGTATTTTTTAATTTTATTTTTTTCACATGAATGTGATAATTATACTTAGAATAGCTCAAATATAGATCTTGACCCCTCTCATTATCTATAATTTATAAAATGTTTAAAAATTTTTGATTAAAATTATAAAAAAAACTCTTAAAAAAAATTCTTTTTAATTTAGTTTCTATCTTTATATATATATATATATATATATATATATCTTAGGTCAAACCAACTCGATAGAGCCAAAAAGTTGCCCCTAAAACCCACCCCGACCCAATGTGTTATTCTAACTAGACTTTATTTTTTTTTTTTTAATTTTTTTGACTTGTCCAAGCCCAATAGTGCTAAGGCTGAGCCACGCCAACGCTCAGACTAAGCTCTTATTTAATGAAGTGAGCCAAACTTAATTTCATTTTGGAGCTTATTTAATGTTGTGAGCCAAGCTTCAAAACAACCAGGCTCCGCTTAGCTCACATTTGCACCCTTGCAAACAAGAATACTCACCTCCAAAAGCACAAGCAACTTTATGGTTTCCCATAAAAGAACTATAAAAGTAGCAATAAGTCACAAACATTAGGGATGCTCTGCATTAAACGAGTACTCAAATTATAAAAAAATTACCAGGTTTGGCATATTGACCTCAAGTCACAGACATATTTACTGCATATATAGCCATATCCCATAAAATATAGGAAGAAGGAAAACAGAAGAGTCCTGAATCTAGAAAGTAATCCTGAAATTAGAATAGTCATAAGAACAAACTAGAAACAAAATTAGCGTGTATATATATATATACATACATACAGACATATATGTATATATACACACACATTGGTCCCTGGATTGGTTGCTTTGGAAATGGAGAAGTAAGGCCATCTCTGACAACAATTTCATCTTCCCTAAGGATCCGTATGTGATGATTCGTAGGGTGATGGATGCCCATAGCGGTCTCTCATCTGGCTGCATTGGTTGAGGTGAAGCGGTTAACACAGATGGTTCAACTAGAGGCAACCCAGGACTAGCTGGTTGTGGTGGGTTTGTCGGTTTTGCTAGGAAACATTGGGTAGCTGCAAGCATGAATCCTCTGTTGTTGGAGTTTTTCTGTAGTGAAGTTGGGAAAGAGATCAAGTATGTTTTAATTTTTTTTTTAATTTTAAATTAAATTCACTCATCTCACCCTCTTTTGCAAAAATTTTCAACAGTAGAAGATCCATGCACAGTAACTGCTCCTCCTTGTTTTGGGACTCACGCCCAATTATTTTTCCCAAAAAAAAAAGGATCGCCGAAGTAAATTTTATATGTTACCGAATTTATTCTTATTTTATGTGATAATTATAACTTTACAACAAATTTATTTATAAGAAATTATAAAAGATGTAAATATAATACGCTATTTTTTTTTTTAAATTACGTTGTATTCTACAAAGGATTTTCGAGGTGTTCTTTACTTGATTAATAATTGCTAGGATTTGACCTGCAATTTATTGTTCTCTTAATTTTAACATCAGAGCTCGAGCATTTAATTTGTGTAACGTATTTTTTAATGATTATATACGAATCTCAAGACACTTTGAACGATTGAAAATTCAAGCTCTCAGTAACATTTTTCCGTTAAAAAAATAAAAGAAAAGAGTTGATTGCTTTACGGAGTGGTTTGAGGAATATAATGGAATGTCAATATGTTGTTGGCCCTAAAAGTGGGAAAGCTAAAGGTAGGGGCGGTGCGTGTGCTATCCAAAGCTTTATAAAGGTGGATTTGGGTGGAGAATATATTCGAATTCTATCTTTTGGCTCTCCTCAGTAGCATGCTTATACTTTTGCATTGGCTCTTGGTGTTAGGCCATTGATACGCCATTTGTGATCTTCAACCAATGAGAGCCATTATGATTTGTTCATTCTGGACCTCTTTTTAGGGTAATTAATATGCTTTTGGAATTGGACCCATTAGATTTTGGCCCTTCATATTTCCTCTTCCACTCACTTTAGATTCAATTTAAATGACTAAAAATCTCACGGGAAGAAAAATTCTTTGGTAGTGGGTAGAGTTCATAATGATTAATGAATATCGGGATATAGGCTCATAACTAGGCCTAATTTTTGTTAGCACTTAAAAGGTTTGAGTTCGAATTTAAAATAATAATAATAATAATAATAATAATAATAATAATAAAGTCTAAAACAAAAATTAACTCGGGTATAAACATTGAGATTAATCACAAGTATAAAAATAGGGATCAATGTTCTAGAATTTAGTTGATTTATTGATACAAAGATAATGTTTTAGAACTCTTATGTTATTGGCCTTTTATTTTCTAGTTTAAAAAGCTGTCAATTAAGGTTGGCCTGCCGATCTAACCTAACCCTAGACAACCCAAGGTTTTTTAGGTCAAGTCAGGCAAAGCCCTTTTAACATGCCAAATTAAACTTGTCTTTTAAGAGTTGTATGCTGCCTTTATGGTCCGATCTTATTGTAAACATAATTGAACAGGATGATCCAGAAGGCTTGATTCATATTGGAAACACTAGTTATAACATAAGCTCCTACTCTATTGTGGATTGCCTGTGCTTCAATCATACATATGAAACAAGATGATATCATGATGGGTATCTCTGCTTTTTAAGTACAAAAGTGTCGTTTGTAAGGAGAAAGTTGAGAGGTAAGATAGCATACACTGAATTGGGGAGATATGGGTGCAGTAGAGGGAACAAGGTGGGGAAGGAAGGGGGAGTGAAGTGTCAACATGTTTGGAAGCTTTATAGTTGTCTTCTTTTCTAAGGGACAGAGGCAAAGGCATAATCATGTGGTGGTGGGATACTAAAAAATGGTCATGGTAGGGGCTATTCCTTTAATTTGTTGAAACATTATAATCCAAGTTGAGTAAAAAGGAAATAATGATTTCCCACTCATTTGGGAAAACACCTTAGTTGCAAATATCTTCATTAGAGTCACGTTAAAATTCTAACTATTCCATTAGGTTTGACCTTCTCTTTTTGGTTTTAAGAACTTTATGTGGTTTTCACTAGATCTTATGAGTCGAGAGTGAGGAAAATAAATAAATAAATATATATATATATATATATATATATGGAATAAGGTTCGAACCTACATACGTTAAAATTAAGATGAGATAAAATATCGGTTTAACCTAGCCTTAGGGCCAATAATAGGGTTTTCTTGGATCAAAGTGGGGAAGAGAAATAGGGCTCTCCAGGTTACCAAGAATTGTGTAGTATAGAAATTGGAATAAAGCCAAGCAGTCATATAGACAGGAAAAGACACCATATCTTTGCAAAAGTGATTAAAAGATATGGTATTGGTTGGAATCTGGTAAAAATTTTAATGATTTATTGATGGGCTAACTATTAATAATTAATTACAATGTGTTTAACAGTTTATTATGTAACGCTGATTCAGCCTCAGTACTTGTTTTATATATAATTATGTATTTTAAAACAGTATCTCACAATTTTTGCCCTTTTTCAAATGCTATTATGTGATGTTCTACAATTATTTACTATTAAATTTTTATTTTTAAAAGTCCAGTTTATATAATAAAGGGACTGAGAGGACCCAGGAGTGATAAATATTAGTAGAATGAAACTATTTGAAAAATATCCTGGAAAATGTTTAAAAAATAATTCAAAAATACTATTAAACTCAAATCTATAAAAATAATCATGTTACTAAAGTAATAAATTTCCTATAACTTTTGTTTTTTGAACAATTCTAATCATAATTACATTAAAGTTCAAGTGATTTTAAGTTATTTTTAGAAAGAATCATTGTAATAGTATGAATTGTATGGAAATTGTTCTTGTAGCAAGGAGTGGGAGGAATTGTGCGTTCACACAATCATTTCAAAGGAGCTGAGTCAGCAATTACCATTCTTTTGGCAGATTAGTGATAATAAGAGCATAAAGGACTCAATTATCATTGAATAACCTCAATATTTATGAACAACTTGTCAATTAAAGTACATTGCTTAAATTCTAACGCAATCTTTGGAATCTTATATCCCTTTGTCAACTATATTGTCCTATCTTTTATCATCTAACTACGTATTACACTTACATGTTTTTCTACAAAAGTTTTTTTTTCTTTTTTAGATGCATGAACAACCTTTTCTTGATTGCCAATAATCCTCACTGTTGAATCATGCCTGATAATTTTGTAAAGATAATTTCCAAAGAATTGATAATGGGTTAATCTTCTTTTTATTTATTTAACTTCCAAACAGTAAAATAAAAACATTTCATTCTTCCTGCTTCTTCACTCTATCTAATCCCGCTTCACTAAGATCACACTTCATCAATTTCTTCAAAACTCCTAAACAATATCTTACTTGATAAGTTTTAATCATCATAATTAGGAATAAAAAAACCCCACGTAGGTCAGAGATCAGATTAGTTCGGTACCCAACTTAGTTTTGTATCAGATTTCAAATTTTAAATTCAATACTTTGTATTAGGCTGAGTTGCTTTCGTAAGTTAAATTGTTATTTTATTTTATGTTATTTTAAATTTTTAATGAAAATTATAACATGACTTTCAAAAATAAATAAAAAAATATATATATATATATTTCAAATTATTTTACTTCAAAAAATAATATTTTTATATAAATCTTTATAAAAATATATCTTTTTAAATTAATAAAATCATATTTAGTTAGGTGAAATTAATTAATATGATCAATTCGACTAAAATTTTTTTAGTTTAATCTAATCCAACTCAATATAATTAAATTAGATCAAGTTTTAATCATCCCTAATCATAATAGGATTAAAAAAAATGAAATGGCTTTTTTTTGGGCCTTAAAAAATTGCTTTAATATTCAATGAGCTGCTTGGAATGCCAAGTGGATGTTACTGTAGGTCCATATTGCACGTGTGCCAAGGTACCATGTCAGCAATACCATCGAATATTTCACTGTTTCTCAAACAGTGAAATAAAAGATCCACGTCTGCGACGACAATTATTAGAGTTGGTTATGGATTATGGTACATATTGACATTTTTTTAAAGTAAAATTTAATAATACCTTTTATATAAAATGAGAAAGAGAATTATAAAGGGAAACTTATATTTAAACATTTTGACTTGTATAAAATTTATAATAAAAGATTTTAAAAATTACAATTATTTTTAAGGATTAAAGTTATTATTAAATTTTAAGAGATTTATTATTAAATTTTAAGAAAGTTGTTATTAGATATTAAATAAGCTATAATTTAAATAATATTAGTAATAACTTTCTTAACTTGATAATAATTTTTAAATCTTAATAATAAATAATAATAATTTTAGTCTTTAAAAATAATTTTAATTTTTAAATTTGTTTATTATAAATTTTATAAAATTTGAGTCTTTTAATTATAATTTTTTCAACAACTCTTACTTTTAAAAGTAGGATGCTTTTGGTTTGTTTTATTATGGGAACTACTGTCAGTTGGACTGTGATTTGGAGACAACGTGAGTGAAATAGAATCAATAAAGTATCATCAACTCAGATAACTTGAGCATAGAAATAACTTAAAATAAAATTTAAAAGGAAAAAAAAAAGGTGAGGAGATGGCAGACATAATTGACAGAACAAAGATTTCACGAGGAGGAGCTTTTACATCAGCAATCTCAAACTCAATCCCTCGGATTCTCACTTTTCTCATAATAATTGAATAAAACAAGAGAAAGTGTAATTTGATAGGAAAAATTTTTAAATAAATTTAATATATAAAAAAACTTAATATACAAATATATCAAAATACATTTTTGAATGAGACATCTTTTTTCTTTTTCTTTTTTTTAGATAGAAGGGTCTAAAGAACAAAAGAAAAAAAAAACACACCCACACAAACTAGTTTGTTATAATGAAAAGGGGTTTTGAAAATAAAAAAATATTTATGTATTTTTATTTAAAAAATAAAAAAATAAATATTATGAGTAATAATTATAAAAAATATAATAAATATTACACATAATTTGAAAAAAAAAATCATTCTTTCCATCAAACCAAATAAGCAGTTAAGAGAATAGAACACAACTTTTAAAACTGTCAACGTCCTAAATTTCCAATTTAAGATGGGGATGATAAAAAAAATGCAGATTATTTTAAAGCATTAGACTTTTATTCATCAATCAATCTGCACATCGATTGAGTGAGACTCACTGCAAATATATTAAGAACATTGTTTAGAAAATCGGACCGGACCGGCCGGTTCGACCGGTTCGACCGAAAACCGATCCCTGGTCCGGTCCGGGTGACGTGGAAAACCGAGATAATCAAAGAACCGGTCAAACCGGTCAAGAATCGATGAAAACCGATGAAAACCGGACTGAAAAAATCGGTTTGAACCGATTTGAAGTAATTTTCTTTTTTTTTTTTTAATTTTTTCTTATATAATAGAATAATTCATTTTAAATAAATTTGACAAATTAAAAATAGAAAATAATAAAAAAGATGAGGGAGTTAAAATATGAATTTTTTTTTTAAAAAGAAAGAGAATATAAAAGAAATAAAATATGCATAATTAATTATTTTTTATACTTACTGTTTATTATATTCAATTTCCTAATAACATTTTTCTCAAATATCAAGATACTTAGCTAAAATTATTATTTATTATTTTATTATTTAATAATAAGTAGAATCTTAATATAATTTAGAAATTCTAAAAGTTTAATATTAAATATTCTTAACTTTTAATTATAGATAATTTTTATTTTAAACTAAACATTAATTTTTGTAATATCTTAAGAAATATTGAATTAGTAATCAAATATTTAAAATTTACTAATATTTATTTGTTATATTAAAATTTTAATACATAAAATTTTTTAAATAATATATTTAATTATTACCGGTTCGACCACGGTTCGACCAATGAACCGTGAACCAGTACCTCCACCGGTTCAATGACCGGTCCGGTTTTTAAAACATTGATTAAGAATCAACTAAAAAATCATGTTGGTAGTTAAGTGGCTATGTTTGAGATTATTTACATTAAATCTTTTTGAAGTGAGACGAATTAAATTAAGATAGGTCTTCGCATCACAAATCAAAGTGATCTACTTTATATTCTCTGAGCCACTTCGTTCCGTGTGATTAAAGAAACGAGCATAAAACTTTTTACAGTGCTTAACAAAATAATTCTTCCTCAAGAAATAGAATAAACCCTTTATTTTCTAGACCAATGCATGATTGAAGGAATATTCTTTTTCAATCTTTTTTTGCAGTTATCTTCAAAAGGCATACGTGTGGATCTTGGCTTTCATATATTCTTTCACTTCACTTTGTTGAATCATTGGCTAGAAAAAATTTTTAAATTTACAAAAGAGAGGTAAACTTTATCAATTATAAAAAAATACATAAGCATGTTACAAGGTAAATTTTACTGAAAAGCTTATCAGAGATACTTGTGCCTCTTGATGACTGTTTTGACTTACATACTTCTAATAAACCAAGTCTACTTGCAAATTTATCTTATAGGAAGCATGGTAGTTCTCTTTTAGTCCTTTTTTGTTAATACTATTGGCTCAGTTTTGGCTCTGACAGAAAGGGAAGCGTGAATGAGTGCAATTCTGGCACGAAAACATGAAGAGTGGTTCTGATTTCCTCTTCTGATGTAAACATGACATGAACAAAAGCCTAGTACTGTTTCATTTTGAGCTTACTTTCTCAATCAAAACCTTCTCTTCACTTTGCCTCCTTTATGATAAAACTTGACCTCGTTTCTGGGTAGAACTTGGCTACTTCTGAAGCTTAATTTCTTTGTTCTGATAATCAGCTTCTTCTGATCCTTGAACCCAATATGGAAAGGATAGAGGATTTTGCTTTCTGTATTTTAGCTGTGCTCTTCTTCTTCTGCACTTCAGTATCTGGTTTGCTTTCTCCTGAAGGTGTCAACGATGAAGGTAATAAGAAGCACTTCCTCATTTCTGACAATTAAAAAATAAATTATAAAATTAATGTTCTTGTGTTATGCATACAGTGCAAGCTCTTATGGGCATTAAAAGTTCTTTAAAGGATCCTCATAAAGCCCTTCGTAACTGGGATGAAAATGCTGTGGATCCTTGTAACTGGGCATCTGTGTCTTGCTCTCCTGATCATTTTGTGATTACCCTGTAAGTCATACAGAGAAAATAGTAATTTGGATTCTTCTTTTAACTTACATTTCTTAATTTCATCTTCTTTTCTTTGCTCCTTGCTCTTTTAAGGCGATTTCCAAATCAAAACTTATCCGGTACTCTTTCTCCCAGCATTGGCAACTTAACAAATCTCCAGTCCGTGTGAGTAACTTGATATGTCTCACATTAATAGGCTAATTTTTGGGAATATGCTCTCTTTATGGTTTAAATCTTATCGTAACAAGCTAAAGTTGAAGAAAATATGGTAACATAAGATTTTTGTTCTGAGTTATCTAATTAGACATTTTTGCAGGCTCCTGAAGTATAATAATATATCAGGACCAATTCCCTCTGAGCTTGGGAGGCTGCAAAAGCTTGAAACTCTTGATCTTTCTAATAATTTCTTCACTGGTAAACTTCCAGATAGTCTCTCCCACATGAAGAGTCTCAATTATCTGTAAGTTTAAGAAGAATGATTTAAATTCATATGATGATTTAAATTCATATGCCAACTTTTTAGATGGTAAAAATAGACACATGGTTTCATATACAATCTCTTCCTTACTAGGATCTGATAATTGGAATTTGAATTGTAACCAGGAGGCTGAACAATAATAGTCTTACCGGAGCAATACCTTCCTCTTTGGCTAACATGTCCCAGCTTGCTTTTCTGTAAGTATCTTCAAGCCTTATTTGAGTTTGTTCCCTTTTTCCTACTTCTTATACTTCATTTTCATTTCTGATTATTATTTTGTCCACTTCTGAACTTTGCACAGGGATATTTCTTATAATAACTTGAGTGGACCTGTACCTAGAATAAAAGCAAAAACATTCAAGTAAGTCGCTTCTAAGGCTTTTTTCTTTCGCTCAGATTTTTTTCCCTTTCTACTTTTCTTTCTTTTTTTCCTCATGTGAGGTCAGGAATACGGTTTCTGTTCATTTCTTATTAAATATTTTACAACTCTTGAAATAGTATTGTAGGAAATCCCCAGATATGTGCCACTGGAACTGAGCAACACTGCTCCAGAACAACACAAGTTTCTACTAATTTTAATAACTCTCAAGGTAATCACAATTTCTGCATATTGCATATTCTTTTATCCTTCTTGTACCTCATAATTTTTACCTGTGAAGTTCTTCTTGTCTTAACAATGATTTCCCTTTGACTTTAAATTCCTGTGTAAATTACCTTTTTAGTTCATTATTGTTGGTTTTGGTTGCAAGTTGCAAATATAACTCAGCTTTGTTTTCTATCCAAACATAGTTAAACCATTGCTCCATGCCAAAATCATTCTCCCTATTTAAATATATTAGAAAAATTCTATTTTAGTTCTTGAAAAGTGGTGTCATTATTAATACCATGCAAATTTTCTTGTATATCACTTTAATATCTTAAAATTTGATTTCATTCCAACATCACCCTTTAAGGATACTAGAACCATTTTTCAAGGATTAAAAAAAATTATAGAGTTGAACTAAAATCATATTCTTAATTGTTAACTGATGAAAAACTTTAAAAATATTAAATTAGTAAATAAAACAACTTTTCAAGAACCCAAAAGAAAAAAAAAAAATTGCTAGTTGCTTGTAATACCCTAACACAGTTGCTTGAAATGCTTCTCCAGATTCACCACCCACTGGTAGACCAGAGAATCACAAAGCTGCCTTGGCATTAGCTTCAACCGTGAGCTGCATCTGCTTACTAATTCTGGGGTTTGGCTACCTCCTCTGGTGGAGACAAAGATATAGCAAACAAGTTTTCTTCGACGGTTGGTGAATCATAATCACCATTATAATAACAAAATCTCTTAATTAAAGACAATTTATAAAAATATGTAGATCATTCCAAGTACCGATGTAAAAATGAGACGTACTTTTCACTAAAATTTACTTGTGACGTTTATTTCTTGAATAGTCACCTAAACATAATGCTAAAGATAGTTTCATTTTCTAGTGACTTGGGCAACCCTGAAAGTTGGCTTGATTCGTCTGCATATATCTAGGGTGTTAGGGTAGAGTCTGCTTTTTAGCCTTACTTTGACTCCAACCGAGTACAAAGTTAGGTTCATTCGGGATCTGACCCAGTATATTTTCACTATTTATAATTAAGAAAAATGTGAAAGAAAAAATTTTTAACTTTATATCACTTACAAATAATCTCAAACTTACTAAAATAAAAAATTAGATCCCTCAACCAAAAAATAGATCCTTCTTTATACTTGAGTGCTATAATTTGAACATCATACTACATTCAAGAAGTGCACATCACATGTTATGATAATGTCATTTACAAAATTTTAATATCATAGTAAAGTAATAGAGGCGTGCAAGTAATGCAAGATTTTTGCATGTGTGTTGGTAGACTACATGCCATTGTAATTTCATGTTTCCAAAACTGTCAGAACAAATGCGAGAAGAGGTGTGCCTTGGAAACCTAAGAAAGTTCCATATAAGAGAACTTGAGGTTGCTACGAACAAGTTCAGCGGCAAGAACTTGATAGGAAGAGGGGGTTTTGGAGATGTGTACAAAGGGTACCTGCCAGACGGTGGGATCATTGCAGTTAAAAGGCTTAAAGATGGGAGTGCAATTGGAGGAGAGATTCAGTTCCAGACTGAGGTGGAGATGATCAGCCTTGCTGTACATCGAAACCTGCTTCGCCTCTATGGTTACTGTATGACGCCTACAGAGAGGCTCTTGGTTTATCCCTACATGTCCAATGGCAGTGTTGCTTCTCGTCTCAAAGGTAACGCCAACTTTTGTCGGTGGGCCAGTCCAACATGCCCTTAAAATTGTATAAGCTTAAGAGGTTGACTTGTATGTTGGAAACTCACTGAATTACCCATGAAGAACTCTAAATTGTGCTACAATACTGGATATATACTGCATATGTATCCATTATTATATGATATGTTGTCACGGAGTTGGTGCTTTGATGCCCGTACGTATGTTGAATGTTATATAAGTTCTGGTTTATGTAATATAAAATATTGAATTTACTTTCTTCTAGTGCAGCCAAGCCTGCCTTAGAGTGGGGCACAAGGAAGAGGATAGCCTTGGGAGCTGCAAGGGGGTTACTATACCTACATGAGCAGTGTGACCCCAAGATTATTCACAGGGATGTCAAGGCTGCAAATATATTGCTTGATGATTACTGTGAAGCTGTGGTGGGGGATTTTGGGTTGGCAAAACTGTTGGATCACAGGGATTCACATGTTACCACAGCTGTGAGAGGCACTGTAGGCCACATAGCCCCAGAGTACCTCTCAACAGGCCAGTCCTCTGACAAAACTGATGTCTTTGGCTTTGGAATCCTTCTCCTTGAACTCATCACTGGCCGCACAGCCCTTGAATTTGGAAAAGCAGCTAACCAGAAAGGAGCCATGCTTGATTGGGTTAGCAAAACACAATCAATCTCTTTATTTTTTGTGCCTTGTGATTCTTGAGTTAGTTACATGTCCAGACGATTATAAATGCAGGTGAAGAAAATCCATCAAGAGAAGAAACTTGACTCGTTGATTGACAAGGACCTCAGAAACAACTATGATAGAATAGAGCTTGAAGAAATCGTCCGAGTAGCTCTCTTATGCACTCAGTACCTTCCAACTCATAGACCCAAAATGTCTGAAGTGGTTCGAATGCTTGAAGGAGATGGGCTTGTCGAGAAATGGGAAGCTTCACAGACAGCTGAATCAACAAGGAGCAGAGCAAATGAACTCTCTTCTTCAGAACGCTACTCTGATCTCACCGACGCCTTCTCACCGCTTGATCAGGCCATGGAGCTTTCTGGACCAAGGTGATATATATAGTATGTCAATGTGAGAATAAGTTGGTAAAGATCGGAAGAGAGTAACAACTTATGAAACATGGATAGTTAAAAAACAGAACTATGTCATGTTTGATATATATTCGACACAACACTTTAAATTACATCTAAACACTACATATTGTCAAGCTATTTGTGTGCTTCTTTGGTTACTACAAATGGTTGAGTGGAAGTGAGTTTCTTGTACAGTAGCATCATAATATCTCACTGTAAAGATTCCAAATGAGAGTATAAGACACTGACGTATAGATGAGTATTAAGTTTTCTTCGGAATTCCTCTCGAACTAAGCTCATTCTGGGGCCCTCAACTTGTAAGAATAATGTTTATGAAGTTTTCTTTTGTTTTGTACTCAACTGTCAATGTATAATATCATGAACAATTGCATACTTCGGATTTATTGTTAGTGGTGTTCTATTTCCTTGTAACCTGTTTTCCAGCAGTTACATTTATATCTACTTCTGATCAATGTGCAGAAATTTCTGACTTCCAGTAATTGAAAATTATCTACAAGTCCTGTTGGTAATACTTTATAGAAATATCAAAAGAAATTGATACATAAATATGAGCTACTTGCGTAAGCGAAACGAAGAAACATTGGAAATGATAGAAAATAACATTTGGTAAGGTTGTCCAAATTTTCATCATGTATGAAAATGATGTGGAAAGAAACTTTGGTTTACATTTTTAGATGTTTGTATGTGAGTTCTTAAATTAAATTATGAGATGTGAAAATATTTTTTTGAAGTCTATAATACAGGGCTAAGTTGTAAAAAAATATCTATGTACTATATTTTATTGAAAAATATGATAATAAATTCTAGCTAAGTTCTCTTTGAAAAAAATATACACAAAAAAAAAAAGATCCCTCGTTATAACCAAATTAAAAAAAAAAGTCTGGAGGAAAAAACTAAGGCAAAATTATAATTTAAAATTCTAAATTAAAAATATTTATCTTGAAAGATCTTAAATTTTGAAATTATTTTTAAAAAGTTTAGAACCAAAAATTTCAACTATATGAAAAAAAATTATAATTTAAAATCTCAAGTTAAAATATTTGATTCTTGAGTTCTTCAAATTGATTTTAAAATTTAAGATTTTTTAGTATAAATATCTTTAATTTAAGATCTGAACTATAATTTTTTTCAAAAAAATATGTCATACAAAAATTAATGTGAAATAATTATAGCAGAAAAGACGCATGTAATTGCTAAATTAATTTCATTCTTCAAAGAATTTTCAAATATATCTTAATTATCAAAACAAATAATACATTGCCTTTACATATTTAGGCATGGACGATGCACAAGCCACAAGAAGAATGTTAACCAAAGTGTGAAAGCAGCTGTTGCAGCCACTATAAATATAACTGAGCACTCCTTACAACTAGGTCCAAACGGTCCGACAATCGTTGCTGCCGAATAATTAATGAACTTTCAAACTTCTATTTCATTTAGAATTTCCATCAGATTATATCTACATTGTTCTGAAGTCTTTATTGCTATTATTATTATTATTATTATTATTATTATTATTATTATTATTATTATTATTATTATTATTATTCCCCACTTTTACTTCAATCCTTTTCATTCACTTTTCTTGTGCCCCATTTGGTTATCCCACAAAGAAAAATCAATGTAAACTTGAGAATGTTAATTGCTTGGTGAGAATGATAGGGTAAATGACTGAATTATCTTTGATTTCTATGTATCTTTAATTTTAGAATTTTTAACAATTTTAATTTCTTTTAATGGTAGGGAAAAAAATGTTAACAACTTTGGAACATTAAATATCTTTTTTAGTTAATGGCAACTTAAATTTATATATATTTATGTTATGTTATAAAAATTAACGAAGAGAGCATATATCCAAAGCACAAAGACAAAAATATGTTTTGATTCAGAAAAATAAAACAAAAAATTTCTATAGTTTTTCTTATTATTAGTAATTTTATTGGTAATTGAAAAAATATTTTTGGAAGTAAACAACAAGAAGATATTATGGTTATTTGCTTAGTTTTTCCTTTTAATCTTGAATTGTTTTCATCCAACTAAACATAAAAATAAAATGATATTCTTATTCTTTTCTATTTTATACTAAACATGATTATAGTAATCAAAGTACACTTCTTTTTTACTTTATTCTTATATTTTATCTTAATTATTTTTTAAAAAATACACATAATGCACGTTAATTAACAAAGTTACTTATTCGTAATGTTTAGACTCTAATAAATATACAAAAAAAAAAAGTATATCTAAATTATTGTTTTTTCCGTTTTTTATTTCATTTTACTGCTTTCTGTTGCCAAACAATTATTTCAATTATTTGTTGGAACTCACAAGTTAATTTTAGTGAGTCATAAATTTAACCAATGTTCTAATATTATGAGTGTGATCATTAAACATTACAATGCTTATAGCTGAAGGGACCGAATACTGAAGCAGCAAAACAAACTGATACAATGAATATGATGTTATCGAGCCATGATGAACTCCACTTTTAACAATGGCTATGCGCCTATCATGGGCAAGAACATATAATTAAAATCGGGGCAGAAAGCTTCAAATCTGACATCCATGAATCTGTTAAAAAATCAAACCCAATATCTTTTATAATTAAATCACACTCTTTCTAGCTTCTATCAGCTTGGAAAACAAAATCAGAAGTTAAAAGTGAATATTTAAACATTGATATATTAATTCTAATTTATATAATCCATTAGCTTTTAGAAGATTTGAACTCTTATCAAGGTAATGGATGGAACAAATGCAGCCCTGCAAATAAAAAAAAAGAGTGTAAAGAACTGTGCCATGTGTAATTTACCAGCAAAATTATGCGACATGAGTTTTAGCTAGAAGATGTATATATTTTCATTTATCAAACCAAAAAAATATAAAACATGACATACATATTGAACATTATATTAGTGATATGCTTTTAGACTAAAATACAGCTGTCATTATTTTATATTTTAAGGATCTTAAATTATTACTTTTTTAATAAAAATTAATTAAATCAGAAGTTGTTATTATATTATTCAAATTATTCACGAACAACAAAAAATTTAAAATAGGATTTTAATTATCTTATCAAGATGTGATATCTGCTCTATCATTCTACTTTATTTTTTTATTTATCTTTTTTTGTCATCCGAGCTATGAATAAGTTAATTCCAACTAAACTTGATCACAGAATGAGTTCATAAAAAAATTTATAAATTTTTTTTAAGTTTAATTGAGGCCTAACTCGATACTGTTTGAATAGTTTTAAGTCGGCCTATTTTGCAAATTTTTTTTTACATTTTTATATTTTTTTTAGTTTTAAATATATTATATATATATATATTTCATTACTTATTAGGCATGCTTTTATTTTTATTTTAAAATTTAAATAACTCATAAAAAAATTACAAAAAATTTAAATAACTTGAAATATATATATATATATATATATGATAGTAAAACCTCTCAAAATAATAATTTTTTTAATAATATTACTATTAATAATTTATTTTATTTGAATTATAATTTATTCTTAATAATATATTATACAATAAGTAAAAGTAAAAATAATAATAATCATATATGTTACATAATTTTTTTTACTTATATCTATAGTTATAAATTAATATTCTAATAATATTATTTATTAATAATATATAAAAAATAATTATAATATAAGCGAGCTTGGACTCTCAAGTTGGATTTTAAAAAAAGTTCAAACTTGACTTTTTTTATATTCAAACTTTTATAAAACGGGTTTTTTTTTTAATTTTTTTTTGGGTCTCATATTCATTTTTTTTTTTTTGGGACGGGCCTATCAAGTCAGACAGACTTCTTGACCCATGATCAAGTCTAATTCAGACTTATGTTGGGCACATGTTTGAGTCGTGTTCAGCATATATTCATGTCATGTTCAGTTTATGTTTAAGCCATGTGTTCGAGCTAGAGGTATTCAAATGTTCGATTTGGTTCGGTTTTGAGCAAAAACCAAACCGAACCAACCTAATTGATTTAGAATTTTGTTGGACTTTATTGGTTTTAAATTCTAATCGATTTGATTCGATTTGGTTCATATTTTTTTTTGTTCAAAGTAATTTTTGAAAAAAAAAATTATTCCTTATAATATGTAAAATTTAACTTTTAATATCTTACATCTTTTAAAATTTTGACCAATAATAACTTTAGAATAATTTATTATTTTTATCTCTTTTTTTTCCTAAAAAAATTTTATACATTCACAAAAAAAGCTTTAAAAAGTGAGAAAAAGAAAATAAGAGCAATATCTTATAATAAAATAATATAAATAATTTATATATTTCTTGAATCACATAAAGAATGTAATTTTGATACAAGTTTAATTAACAAAAGATTTCATTAATCTAAAATAAAATAAAATATTAAATTTTAATTAATTACAAATTTAATGGTTCGATTTGATTCAATTAACTGAATTAAATATAAAAAAAATCAATAACCGAACTGATTTAATCAGTTCTACAATCACAAAAACCAAACCAAACTAAATTAATTTTTAATTAGTTTTATTCAATTTTTAACAATTTAATTCAATTTGATTTGGTTTAATTTAATTAGTTTAGTTCAATTTTGTTCGAACCATATTTGGCGCATATACAAACAAAATTATAAAAAAAAAATTATTTTTATTTTAACATATTCATGTTTGTGTGTGTCTTTGTGTGTGCAGGCATATGTGAGAGAGAGAGAGAGAGAGAGAGAGAGAGATGGTAATAGTGTCATTGTCAGACATGTGACAAACTTGAAGATAAGTGTGTCTGCAGTTTATTCTTAGAATTTGTATTGAAAACATAATTTTTAAGCACATGTTTATACCATAAACAATATTCGAAAATAATCTCTTACTTTGTGTGAACTTTAATATAGATCTGCCATGTGATATGAGCAAATTTGTAAAGTGAAATATCTGTTAATGAAAAATTAAAAAACATTAATTTAAATGTTGAGGCGTAAAATTTAAGAGTATAATTTTCTATGTTTAAAGTTGAAAACTGACGTCTGCAAATGAATTAACGTTAAATGAATACATTTTATTTTTTAATTAGTATTTTATTAGTTTTAATTTATAATTTGTATCATGTACAAATATTATTAGCTCCATATCTAACTAATCCAACATATTATATATATTAACTTCATAAACAGAGTTAACAATGTAAATTAAATATGATATATTAAAAATCATATATTAATCAAATTAAATAACGACATCAGATTAACAAATAAAGAGCAAAATATTAATTTTTTCCCATTAATTTGTCTTTTCAAATAGGAGTGAATTGTACACTTCATATTAGAAGCCGGATCCTTTGCATTAACTAATTTTATTGTACCATGTATAGTAATGTTTTTTAGATTTTTTTTTTTAAGCAGTTAAAATTTTTAAAATTTAAAATTTTTTAACAGATAAATTTTTTATCTTTTTAATTATAATTTTAAATAATTTATATCACCTTTTTAACCTATAAGAAAAATCTAAAAGATGTTACTGCATATAATATAATAAAATAAATCACTGCAAAGAATTCCGTCCGCTCGTAGTATTTGGTAGTACTGACGTGACACGTGGGTGCAGTGAGGACCAAAGGGCAACGGCGGCGAGAATGGATGAATTGCGGTGGCCTCTACAGTACCTCTATAGTAAAAAAATTGGGATGGTAAAAATTTATTTTATTTTTTTAAACTTTTGAAAATAAATTTTTTTATGAAATATAAAATAAAAATTAAAAATAATTTTTAACTAAAAATTAAAAAATAATATTTTAATTTAAAAAAATAAAAATTTAAATCATCTAAATTTTAATTTAAATAATTTAAATTTTATGAAAGAAATAATAAGGTAAGGGGGAGTTTCCGCTTCCTTGCCATTCTCTCCGTTGCCTCTTCCTTGCGCCCGATATGCCTGCATTTTACCTTGAACCGGTGCGTTTCGTGAGTGTAAGGCCACCGTGTTTCTAGCGTACAGCAGAAGCATATGGTCTGTCACTGGAAGCTTTTACGTCATCGTATTCTCACGGTTCTTAGACACTGCATTTAAATAATATTATTTTCGCACGAATCAATATTAATATCAATATATTACATAAAAGTCCGAGCGACTTGTGACCTATGAACGGTAATGGCTATGATTTGTAAAAAGTGTGACTTTTAGGAATTATATGTTAAAATATTATTAATATCCGATATAAATAATATATATTCATATTATTACTGTTTATATATTTTTTTAAAAATTTTTTTGTGAGATCCACGGATTTTTTTTTTAATTTTCTTACATCTTGTAAGGGGCAAGACTAGTTTATGTTTAATAGTAACAAGCATAAACGAGGATAATAAAAAAAAAAGAAAAAAAAAACTAATTAAAAGTTTATTTATACAAGTAGTATTTAATTTTGAACTTATATTTATTATATTTTATATACCTATATATTTATTTTTTATTTGTTACTTATTATTATGTGTCTTTTTTTATTTTTATAATTATTATATTACTTTTAAATCCATTATATATTTATACAAGTAGTATTTAATTTTGAACTTATATTTATTATATTTTATATACCTATATATTTATTTTTTATTTGTTACTTATTATTATGTGTCTTTTTTTATTTTTATAATTATTATATTACTTTTAAATCCATTATATATTTATACAAGTAGTATTTAATTTTGAACTTATATTTATTATATTTTATATACCTATATATTTATTTTTTATTTGTTATTTATTATTATGTGTCTTTTTTTATTTTTATAATTATTATATTATTTTTAAATCCATTATATATTTATATAAACAGTATATGTCCGTATTATTATTGTTTACACTTTTTTTTTTTGAATTTTTGTGAGACTAACGGATTTTTTAAAAAATTTTCTTACATCTTGCAAGGGGCAAGACTAGTTTATGTTTAATAGTAACAAGCATAAACGAGGATAATAAAAAAAAGAAGGAAAAGAAAAAGAAACTAGTTAAAAGTTAAAAGTTTATTTTATATACCTATATATTTATTTTTTATTTGTTACTTATTATTATGTGTCTTTTTTTATTTTTTAATTTTATATTACTTTTAAATCCATTTATATTTTATAGTATTTAATTTTGAACTTATATTTATTATATTTTATATACCTATATATTTATTTTTTATTTGTTACTTATTATTATGTGTCTTTTTTTATTTTTATAATTATTATATTATTTTTAAATCCATTATATATTTATATATTTTATAATATGTTTATTAATTTTATTAAAACTTTTCCTGGCAACAATTGAGAGTTGCCACTAATGATCTTGGCGTCAAAATTTTTGTTCTCCCACTAAAAGTATTTTAAAAAATTTTAAGGCCCTTGTAGCAAAATGTGAGAGACGTCAATAAAGATCTTAGCACAAGGTTTTTTTTTTCTTATCTAGCCATAAAAAGTTTAAGGACTTTTGTGTCAATTGAGCTGACTCGTCAAAAAAATAACTTTTCGAAACAACAAAATGTGCCACAAAAATGCTTTCAGTAGTGATATTTAATTATCGCTATTAAATGTTTTTGCACAAAAACCCCCAAAAGAAGTTTTTTTAGCCTTTTGTGATGAGGTAGCTTAGCCGCCACAAAAGTAGCATTTTGCAATGACTTACCATAAACAAATCTTTTATGGCAACTCTACGCAACCACTAGAAGGCTTGCTATAAAAAATGTTACTTTATTTTATGGCTATAGGAGAGTATGTTGCTATAAAAAATTTGTTATGATGGTATTTGGTTGCCACAAAATATTTTTAATAATAGCTATTCATACATTGCTATTGAAATTATGTCCAATAAAAGAAATACACTTTTTGGAATGAGATTTTGTGTTAACCTTTTAATATTGCTACTAAAAGTTGACATTTTGTGATGACAAAAAAGTCTTATTTTTTGTAAAGAATTTTGAAATCAAAAGAATATGTAATGAAAACTACCATGCTTCTCAAAACAAATTGGATCAGCTAGTTTAATTGTTAGATCCTGAACCAAATCCTAATCTAATTCAATTAATTTAAAAAATCAGCTAATCAGAGAATCAATAAGAAACTAGTTTAATTAGTAAAAACTACATTAGTCAAAAACTAATGGAATTAGTCATTAACTTGTTTAAAGATTTTTATCTTATAAAATAAAACAATTCATCTTGATTTGACATGAAATACTAAAAATATAATGCATTATAAGAAATAAAAGGTTGAAATAGAGAGAAATTAAAAAAAAACAATATAAGAAAAATAAAAGACGTGTGTTCTATTATATTTGATGCTTACTTTTTAATATATCCTATCTCCTAATAGTATATTTTTCAAATATTAAGATATTTGGTTAAAATTACTATTTATTTTTTGATTTTTTTTAAAGATAAGTGAAATCTCAAAATTATTTGAAAATTTTAAAAGTTCAATATTAAATATTCTTAATTTTTAATTATGGGTAATTTTTATTTTCAATTAAAAAATAACTTTTCAAATATTTTAAAAAATATTGAATTAATAATCAAATATTTAAAATTAACTAATATTTATTTGTTATATTATAATTTAAATATATAAAATTTTAAAATATATATATTTAATTATTACTAATTTGACTATAATCTAATCATAATTAAATTAATAATTATGAATCAGTATTTTCACTTATTTAATGATTGATCTTATTTTTAAAACGTTAAAAATTATATATCTTTTAATTGGTATTCAGCCACCTTTTATTAGTTAATATTTTTGAAACATCCCATTAAAAAAAAATCTATCGCAGATATGATAATATGATCAAAGCAATAAACAAATGGCTTAATATTTTTGTAAATTCATAAATTAATTCAATAAGAGCTGCAAATTAACCTTCTATCATCAACAAATTAAATGATAAAATTAATTTACCCAAGCAAAGAAGTAGAGTGCTAAAGCATAAGGAGGGAAGCACTTCACTGCTATATCCTTTTTATGTAAAGATAACTAGTTCTACCCATTCAAAGTTCTCAAAATAGATTAAATCCCCGCACACACATACACACACAAAATTAACCGTGAATAAATATATAGACAAGTATATGAACTTAGCTTCCCCTGTTTAATTGGATATTTATTTTAACCCTTAATAGATCAAATTACATATAAGTATTTGTAAACATAAATTTAACAGCCCCCCTTTTTTCCCATAAAGAAAAAATTCATTAGTGTATCAATATATATGTATATATATATAATATTCTTGCCCACCTAAAATTTTTAATTTGCCCACTTTAATTTTTGAAAATCTCCAATACATGCTCTGATTTGTCTTTTGAAATTTTGCCCCCATACTATTTTTTCTAGTTTTGTCGCTGATTTATGACTAATTTTTATCTATCTTTTATGGAACAATATTTTTTTTTTCATTTGTGATATCTTCAAATTTTGAAAATAAACTTTAAACTGGAATGATGAAAAATTATATTGTATTGAATTTCTGCTATAATACTTTATGATATATTACAAGTGTGGTGAAAAGTTTCGCCATGAACATAATTATATTAAAAAAGAGGCCAATAAATAGATAAGGCTTGTAGGTCTACAGCTTTAAAATTTTATATTAAAACATAACGTCAAACCCAACGAACAGCGCTTTCCCCGACAAGTCAGGCCCGGACTACTTCAGTACTTCCGGTCTCTGCTGCTTCAATATGTTCCACAAGGTCATCATGGTGATCACGTGAATGAGGCAATTGTCCAATGGGAAATTTTGGAAGTTTCTGAGAGATTATGAGGATCCTCATCTTATTGGGGATTTTACTTGCAGGAGCTATGCGAACCACGAACTAAAGAATTCCCAAAATATAAATTAATGGAAAATCTAATGTTGTTTGGTAACATGTCTTTATATATGTATGTATGTATATATATATATATATATATACCGTGATATTTGATGTAAAACATCATGATATTTAAATTTTTTGTTTATGTTATAATAATTAAAATTATAACAAAGAAAGAAATCAACTAGTATATTACCGAAGTTATTAAAATAAGAAATTCATAGATGTGAGAATCTCTGTATGCAATTTTTTGTTGGTATCGGATACCGTACTGTACTAAATACAATTATTTTTCACAACTCCTGACATTTGAGTACTAATTATTAATGAGATGAAAGGGATCGACATTGTACAAAACGGCCGAGGTGGGTTGAAGAATCACTCTTAGGAAGGCATGAAAGAAACAAATTAAAGTAACATACAGCCCTGAATGGAGAGAGCTTCAGCACACAAACGTCTATAGCTCCAAATGGACTTCTCTTTTCCTCAGAGAATGATGGAACCATAACAAGGAACATAATCCCTATGTTTCCTGTTATATCATATATATGTAAGGGAAAAAATAATGAAGAAGAAAAAGAAATCACTATGATTCACTGATAATTAAGTCCCTATCTTTTTACTTGAAGGTTAATTATGGGGTAAATTTTATAGTACAAATTTATATTATACGTACACCGGTGCACAATAAAAATGTTATCAGTATATATAATTATAAGGGTTAAAGCATAAAGGTGTAATTGAGCCTTTTAAAAAAATGTTACTAACTTAAATTTTTTGTCTTAAAATAAACAAATATTTTATAACCCTTAACATTTCATTGTCTTGTGAGCATTCCTATGTAAAACTTTTATCTTGCTTCATGCTTGGAGTCCACATGTCAAAAGAACATATTTTGTAAGTTTTAAATGAGTGAAGTTTATATTTATTAGGTTATTGCATAAATAATTGGTACATATATATATATATATATATATAACAAAGTGGAAAATTCTCACTTACCTATATATAAATATTGGACAATGCTAAAGTAGGGAATGAATCTCATCGAAAGACATCCAAAGCTAAGCGAGAATATGAAATAGGAGTTACTGTGAAGGGCCTAGTCTTTCTCTTTTAAGATTGGGCGAATTAACATTGCAAAGTATGGGTCTAAGACTTTTTTATTGCAACGTTGAAGTTCTTAGAAGTACAATAATTTCTCGACCAAAAACAAAAATAGTTGTCTAATGGCCAAAAGATTTTTTTTTTTTGGGTTCTGAAAAATGAGGAAGCGACACTGATTTTTAGAGACGTTGCGATTCTTTAGAGATAATTTTCCTTTTAATTTAACCCCTCAAATGTTTTTCTCCAACTAAAATAATCTTTTTGCTAAACAAAAAGAGATCACAAATGATCGTTAAAATATCATGACCAATCTAGTATCTTCAATTCTCAAAACGGGGCTATTTTGTATCAGAATCGAATTCTAATGCATTAATAAGTTATAAATGTTTCTGAGAATCATTTAATTAAGAAAAAGTATTTCGAAAACTAAATTAAAAAAAGTCTTATCTTTTAAAAACCAGATTGAGACAAAAAAGTCTTTTAAAAACTCAATAATTAATTTATCATAGTTCCAACCCTTTTGACACTTTTCATTCCCCGATGTTTGGAAAATTACACATATATACATATAAAATCTTATGCTCTATTTGGTTGGAATATATAATGATAAAAGAGAATATAAAATGTAGATAGATGAAAGTAGATAAAATAAAAAATAATTATTTTATCCATATTTTTAAAAAGATAATTAGATAAACAGAATAATAAGTATAAAAATATAATACACATTACATAAGTTATGTAAAAAAAATTGTGTTCACATTGCTGTGAACCAAACGAAGCCTTAATCACACCTTTGAGTCAGATAGGTCCATCCCTTTTTAATTTGAACATATTTGGTCCCGCTTGTTATGAATTGATGATGTCAAAGGACCAAATCTCTTAGTTTTGCATTCTTATTTATATATTAGGATTCATTATATTTACATCAACAAAAATAGACATGATCAGTCCATGGTCCGCAATAAATAACACAGGTACCCAGATTAAATAATCGTGATAACATACACAAACCACAAATATATTAGCTAGTCCCTATGCATATGTCTGTCCAAAGACTGTTTTCTATCCCACGTCTACTTCCTATTTTCCCATCTAATTTGAACAAACAAACAACGATCATTCGTTCAAATTAACAAGAGGACAGACCCAGCATCCCACTCTGGGACTAAGCAATTAATTTTGTCTCACCAAGGAAAAAAACATAGAGGACTGAAGAATTCTTAAACATACTATCGAACTGGTAGACTACATAAGCATGTCAAACGTACTTTTCGATAAGACCTACCTCAGCTATGCTTATATGTCCATATATGATCAATTTGGCCTACCAATCTTCCGTAAACTAGATCTACCTAAAATTCCCTCCAGAGGCCACAAGGATGAAAGAGGAATCATTAAATATTATATAACATGACTGAGTTGCCAAATAGATATTAAACCATATCGTACTTCATACTGATCGATATTAACAAACCTAGACATGGTGGAAGAAGGGGGAGTAGAAGGCTAACATAAAATACTAACACAAGGATTAGAGCCCTTCATATAGGAAATTAATTTCTGCTCTTGGTGATGCCCGCCCTATGTGCAACAAATCTCGTGAAACCCTTAAGAGTTTATGAGCGTCTGATTGTTTTCGACCAATCTTGAATGTAAGAAGCTCCAACGATGGTGAATTTGGTAGTAGATATTGCACTAAATCCACTGCAGGCTCAAAGACAGTATTAACTTCAATAGTCACAGTCCGAAGCTCAACAAGAGAGCAGGCGCTGCAGGATAACTCTCCAAAATAGTTCAAAACTGGCTGCCACTCCACATTATGGATCTAGAATAATCAATAAAAATTTCTCTAAACAAGAAGAAAAACAGTGATGGTCTAACTGTATCTATTAGAAAATAAACTACGAAGCAGGAGTTTTTCTTGCTTACCCTGACTTCAAGTTCCACCAAGTTAGGAGAACTTTTAAGTAAGCAAAGAAGCAGAGAAATCTCCACTCGTTCAGAGAAAGCAATTCCATGCAATTCCAGACGTTTTAAGGAGTAGATCATCTTTGGAAGCGTCTGTGGAATGCTACCCGCTGACAAAAACTATGCATCCAAACAGTAAAACCATAATATATATCTCTATACATGTTCAACTAGGAGAATGCAATTTTTATGGTTATTAAGAAGGAAATTAAACTAAAGAATATAACTCAATCTAGTGTGTGTGCGTGTCTACATATAGATATACATACATACATATATATATGTATGCATGATATCGAGGTAAGCAAGACAGAAAAGACACCAAATCATTATTGCTTACAAGGCAGTTTTTCTTTTTCTTTTTGGGGGGCCATAAAGGTAGAGTAGAAGCAGTTGATAAGGAATGATTGTGCAAATCTTGGTCTCTTCTTTTATTTAACAATAGCCATTTAAGAAAAAGGCTTAGAGAACTCAGCCTCAGGCTAGAATTAGGTAACATAACAGACAGAGTATGGCCATGCTTAACAGAATGAATGTCAAAATTCGAAAAACTGTGAACTTTAAAATGTCACATATGATGCGCTCATTTCTCCTTGGTTAAAATTTTATTATTATTGTTATTATTATTTTTGGGCCACCTTAGTTAAACTTTTATCAAACATAGCTTACATATTTCAGGGATCAAGCACTCCATGTAGAGTGTCAATATGTCAATGGTAATTTAACATGTTGTTTTATAAATTAAATAGATATAGTAAGCTATGATAAGAGCCACCTAATCAGATCCCATTGAACTATATTGACTTGGATTAGTTCAAAATTTGTAATGTTTTCTCACCTTAATGTAACCATCTACCAGACAAAGCTTCTCAATTTTCGGCAAGGATGAGAAAAAGTTAACCAAATTGGACCTTCTGGTTCCTTCAAAGTCTTCCACAGATCTTTTAAGTATAATTGTCAGATCCACCAGATTCTTTGATTTCTTAAAACAAATTGACTTGAAAACCCGAGCATCTTCTATGATTAAGACTTGTAAACTGGGAGCATAGATATTAAGATAATCAAAACCAAGACAGTATGAAATGGTCAACTCCTCTAGTAACGGACAACCAGAGATAAGAATCTCAAGTGTTGCTGATTCAATTCTAATATCATACATGTGAAGTTCAATCAGACTTTTAAAGCCAACGAAATCAGGTGGAGGTGTCAATGTGAAATTGGTAAGTTCCAAGTAAGTCAGGAGCTGACATGAGAAGAGATGAGATGGCATTTCATATGGCTCTGCCTGTTGATTTACAAGCTCAAGATCCTTAATACCTCTTCTTGATAAAAACAGAATCCACTGATTGAGGCATCTGACTCTAATAGGGTAGTCGTGAGGGATGCTAAGAATAAACTCACGTACGGGGCCATCGTGTAGCAAAAGAACTTCAGTGATTATGCTAGGAATTTCATAATCTTCAAGATGTCCACTAATTAGGATATTTTCAAAAAAGATGTCATCAAACTCAAGTCGTGGTATGGTAGTCCACATATACCTCCATTTCCTTGACAGAATACTGGTCCTAACTGCATCTCGGATGGACAAGTGCTCTAAAATACAATCAATGACATTCCTTGGCAGGTCACTGATAAGGTCCACAGGGGTGCCATGATCACCCTTCTTGATACGGCGAGTCATAACCAAACTAGAAGTTCAAATATAGAGTATGCCTTATAATCAATAATAAATAAATGTTTAGATGCTTAACAATATATAAACAAGCATGTTGAAAAGAACAGGTTCAAGGTTTTGTAAACAAACAAACTAGAACTCTTATGTTCATATCAACCATACATAAATACACATCCCAAAGTGAATATATACATGCTTTTAGTATCCTGGTAACTTTGTTTCTTTCAACATTTCTTTACCATATTTTACTACTCTCAAACTTGAAGAGCTCAAAATGCAGCGTTATGCCTAAAACTAACAGGGTAATCCATAGTGTGGCTGTTATAACAATGTGCTTTGCCTAGATTAAAGGGATGTCCCTTAGCTTTGTTTCCAAAGCTGACAATTGTTTTCTACTAAGATCTTCTACCTAAAAGCTATGTCCGTTCTTCATTTGGTAGAAGGAAAAAACAAACAAACAAACAAACAAAAAAGAGGGGGCAATTTAAAATTATGAAACAATCCTGTTATAGCTAATTTGTAATTTATAATGTTTCTTGAGCCAAACTTGAAAACCAAGAAAGGAAAAGTCAAAGTGCTGGTCCAACTGCAGTTTGAATATGCATCAACATGGTATTGCAATTATAGCCTACACTTGTTAGATAAAAGTGAAATTATTGAAATTGAGAGTATATTAAAAAAAATTAATATTCTGCTTCTTCATAATCTCCTCACATATTCACTCGCTGAAAAAGAATAAGAATAACCAAGAAATTTAAAGAACACACGATATGATATTGTTCTATTCTATGTCCATTTCACTAATTTTCTATCAATTAAGCCCTTATAGCTTTCAAGCTGCATACAACTAATAGGGGTAATAGAGAATATACAATAACAGTTGAAACCAGTAAAAACATAAACAATAGATAAGTGATAACATATCATGCGCTGCAGTGAAATTATAGTAAACAAGCAACAACCCACAAAGAAGATTACAACGACTGTGATACTGGAAAAAGAAAAACTGTACAAATTATGCGAAATTTCAGCAATAAAGCCAGAAAAAAGATCAAAATTGTAAGAGGAAAACAAAAGGATACTGCCCACAAGTAATTTAGAAAATACTTACTAATCAATTTCGTGCATAAGATGAACAAACCCAGAGTTACAGACTTCCCAAAAGCGAAGAGGGAGTAACCCACCTCAGTTGTAAATCAAGAGATCATCTTCGCCGAATTGGCAAGGGTTGAAAGAGCCAGTGATAGATTCACCTGAGCATCAAACCGTGCGGGCAGAAGGACTTCGCGCCTCGAAGATGGGGAGGGAAGCACATCGCAGTCTTTCCCGTATTTCTTACTCCTATTTTTTTCACTCTAGTCCGAACGGACAAATTGATTGCCAATAATACCCTCGCTTATTAT
The DNA here is from genome assembly GCA_032878935.1 of Erythrophleum fordii. Lineage (NCBI taxonomy): Eukaryota > Viridiplantae > Streptophyta > Magnoliopsida > Fabales > Fabaceae > Erythrophleum > Erythrophleum fordii. Next base: position 9,110,912 of record JAVQMF010000029.1, read on the forward strand.
TATTTACCAAATTATACATTTTTTATTTTAAAAAAATAATTCATTTGACATACATTTTCAGAGACTGAATAATAAGAGGTGTATCTTTTGGGATTAATTTGTATATTCTGTCTAATTTGTTTTTCCCACTAATTAATTTATTTATTTTTAACTATAAAAGTTGCTTTTTTAAATTATAACATGTTAGGGGTGTTCATTGGTCCGTTAGGTCATAAGAGCCTGTCCTAATCCTACCTAATTAGGTTGGGTTAGATCTAGTTGAAAAATATAAATTAATAAAATTTTAAACAAAAATATATCATATCGGGCCAAACCACAAGCAAAAATATATTTTACTTAATTTATCTTAATAGTTATTTTTTTTTAGTTATCAATATCTTGTCATGTATATATATATATATATATTTCATTTGATTCTCTTTGTATATTGTACTTTCTTTATCTACCTAAATTCTCATTACTTTTTAATTATTTTTATTATTAATGTGTATACTTACTGACATTTTACTTGATAATACTAAGTTATTTTTTTCTTGTTGATAAAAACATTATGCTTCTAAAAATTCATTATTTTGTAATATATATCTATGAGTCTGTAAAAATATATTTTTATATTATAAATATCAGTTTATAAAAAAAATGGCCAAAGCGACTTTAACTCATATTAACCCAATATAAAATCGAATTTGTTTCGATCAGGCTGAATCATAGGCATACAAATAAGTCCGATGTCTTAATCGGGTTAGACATCAGACATACTAAATATTCAGCTCAACCCTATTTATGAACAACCTTGTAACATACTGATATATATCTTATATATTCTATTAAGGAGTGATATCAGATAGAGTAAAGGTAAGCTCATAATAAGAGTAAATATATATTTTTTCAAATATTGAATAATAAAATGCACATTTACTGATGACATATACACTAATTACGGCTTTTGTATATTAAATTTAAAACTGTTTGCAACACCTCTTAAAATTCCTATAAAGTAAAAGCCCCAGCAGGATGTTAATTTTAATTTTTTGGAAATATGATAGATACGTTTTATAAAAAAAATGGCCCAAGCGACTTTAACTCACATTAACCCAATATAAAATCGAATTTGTTTCGATCAGGCTGAATCATAGGCATACAAATAAGTCTGATGTTTTAATCGGGTTAGACATCAGACATACTAAATGTTCAGCTCAACCCTACTTATGAACAACCTTGTAACATACTGATATATATCTTATATATTCTATTAAGGAGTGATATCAGATAGAGTAAAGGTAAGCTCATAATAAGAGTAAATATATATTTTTTCAAATATTGAATAATAAAATGCACATTTACTTATGACATATACACTAATTACGGCTTTTGTATATTAAATTTAAAACTGTTTGCAACACCTCTTAAAATTCCTATAAAGTAAAAGCCCCAGCAGGATGTTAATTTTAATTTTTTAGAAATATGATAGATACGTTTTATAAAAAAAATGGCCCAAGCGACTTTAACTCACATTAACCTAATATAAAATCGAATTTGTTTCGATCAGGCTGAATCATAGGCATATAAATAAGTCCGATGTCTTAATCGGGTTAGACATCAGACATACTAAATGTTCAGCTCAACCCCACTTATGAACAACCTTGTAACATACTGATATATATCTTATATATTCTATTAAGGAGTGATATCATATAGAGTAAAGGTAAGCTCATAATAAGAGTAAATATATATTTTTTCAAATATTGAATAATAAAATGCACATTTACTGATGACATATACACTAATTACGGCTTTGGTATATTAAATTTAAAACTGTTTGCAACACCTCTTAAAATTCCTATAAAGTAAAAGCCCCAGCAGGATGTTAATTTTAATTTTTTGGAAATATGATAGATACGTGTTAAAACATAACATATATTTTATTTTTAGAATTTATTGTATTTACAATTTCAATGCCAAAGTTAATCTGAAATGGCTTTCCTATATGTTTGACTTTCTCCTTTCCTCCTTACTCGCTCTACTCTGGCCTCGTTTGGTATGATGGAATTTGAGAGAGGCAGCAATTAGACTGTTTGGTATGTAGGAAGGTTTTTTTCAAAGGATTGGCTATTCCTACATTTATGGGAATCTCCTCTCCTCTCTTTATGTAAGGGATTTGATTCTCTATAAAATAAAAAATTAAAAAAATAATTTTTTTATTAAAGATAATCAAAAATAAAATTTTAAATTAAAATATTATTTTATTATTATTATTAGTAATTAAAAATAATTATTTTATTATATTTTATAATTATTAATAATAATTAGAGATATTTTAATTTTTTCATTTTTTATTTATTTTATTTTTATGTTATTTCTATCTAACCAAATATAAAAAATAAAAAATTTTTTTTTTTCATCATACCAAAAGTGCCAAACATAATTATGCGGTATAAGATTTCTTTAGATTCTCATTCTTATTCCATCCAAATCTAACCACTCAGTACCAAACGAGGATTCTCGTGATTACAACCTGCGTTTATTACCAAATTCCTTTTTTCTTTGTTTTGGATAAACAGACGAAGCCAAAGAGAAAAACTAACAAGAAACAACATGGGGGCGCGGGGTCTCCAATGAGCATCATCTAACAGAAGGTCTTAAATTCCAGTAGGTATACTGTGTCAACTCTTGAGAACATCTTGCGATGCACCAAAATGAGCCAAAGCGTCAGCTGGTTTATTGGCGATTGTGTGGACATAACGTAACCCTCCAATTCTTCCTAAGCTCCAAAAGATCGAATACAATGCAATAGTGGGAGGAGACGAGATAGCAGACTTGATAAAATCCTCCACTCCTTTCCACCTACGCCAAACGATAACCCATCTGCCAAGCCATTGGGAGACCAATCTTGATACCACATACTCAGCGGTGAAGACCGACACTACCCAAGATATCGACCCATGCCTCCAAGCCACCCATCTCTATCACCTCCAAGCAAGCAGCCGCAACCACCCCTCCCGTTGAGAAGACTAACGGACCCATCACAGTTCGGTCTTCAGTCTGGTCCCTCAAAGTTTTGGCTTCTTCTAGTATAAGATACTGGGACGAACTTTCGGACTTGGGCAAGTAACCTTAGCATGAAAGGGAGCTGTGTATTTGTCTCTAACATGGAGGATGGTAGCCACGGGATGATAACTCCTCTTAAAGTTTTCATCGTATAAACTAGCGTTCCTCTACTTCCAGATAAGCCATACACCGAGCCCCCATGTCTCCGCCCCGTCACCGACGCTGTCACGACCGAGGTTCTTCGTAAGATTATTCTCGACCCAATCCTCCAATGACCAACAAAAGAAACAATTCCGTTCGAAAGCTTTCACTAAGCACGACCATAACCCTCATTGAAGCCCATCTTCAACAACCTCGGACACCACTCACAATAGGGAGAGGACTGACGCTCCTTCGGGAGTTTGTCAATAGCTTATCATGGAGGACAAGCCGTAAGTGGCACTGAATTCGCTCGGGCCCCTTCCACTTCCAAATTCTCTCCCAAGTCGAAGGGCTATGCTACGACGGAATACCGGCGAGCAAGTTGTATACACTCTTCACAGTGAAACAAACATAATTGTCCTCGCTCCAATTGCATTTGTCTGGGCCACGTTCAGCATAAGGAGGAACAATAGCTAAGATTTTAGTCACTACATGAGAAGGTAAGCAGGAAGACACTCTCTCAATATCCCAAAAATTATCGTGCCCCACCCACTCGCTAGCCTTAGAGGATGTCAAAGCCTCGGGAGCAACGCCCTCAACCCATGTGCCATTTAGGCCTGCACACCGTGCTCCACCCGACAAGATGAATTTTTCTCGAATCATTAACTTAACCCCAAGTGAAATCTATATCTATATATATATATATATATATATATATATAAATTGTGGTTGAGCCGCCTGTAGCTAAGTCAGTTCCTGTGCGCACACTGCGTGCTAACACGTCCATATACTGTTTTGTCCGTTCAGCACTGTTCTTTTTTTTTTTTTCTTTTTCCGAATTTTTTTTTCTTTTGTGGGATCTATGGAAATATTTTCTGAATCCCTGCATTTCACCTAGTTCCTCTAAAGACGGTCCACCTGGTTGCATAGAGTCACAGTTTAACTTTGTAACTTGCATCACCACTGACTTAATCAAGATAATTTTACCGGCCAAGGACAGGCAATTAGTTTTCCAACCCGCAAAACGTCGCTGAACCTTCTCAATAATATAATTGTAAGTTTAACTTGAGGAATGACAAGATATCTACCCAGATTGCAAGAATTCTTAAATCCCGATATAGAAGATAAAGTGTTCCTAACCGAAGTCAGGACATTCCAGGAGAAAAAACAGAGAGGATTTGCTCTTATTAACTTTCTGACCAAAAAGATTGTAAAACAGGTCTAAACAGCAATTAATACACCCCGTTTCATATGTAGAAGTCTCCCCAAAAGGTAAAAAGATCACCAGGAGATATAAGATGAGAATTTTTAAGCCCCTAGCAGCCTCTCAGAAAGGCATCTAATTATCGCTCTCAACCTCATGACTAATTAAATGAGAAAGCTCATCCATAGACAAGACAAAAACATAGGGAGAGATGGGGTCCTTGTCTAATTCCTTTGGAAGGAAGGAAGTACTCAGTTTGGTTACCATTCCAAATAACATTAAGAGAAGAGAAAGTGATACATTGCATAACAAGATGAGAGAAAACCTTATTAAGGCTCACCTCTCATTTGATCGAGGTGTAAGAAAAAATTGTCAAAAGATAGTGCCAAAAAAAATTAAATGGGATGAGCCAAATTAAGGAAATGTCTATAAATAGTTAGCAATTGTACACAAGTCAACTAAAATATACTTATAAGTTTATAAGTATTTGACAGAAACCAATCAGTGGATTAGTAGACAATATTCAATTTAAGGATGGTAAAATTTTCCAAATTTGGGAATCTTTGCAAAAACTGCTCTATTTAACAACTTGTATTTAGAACTTTCTTTTTCTTGCAAGGATGAGTATAGAGGAGAAAATCTCTTTGAAGATAATTTAGGATGAAGACAAGGATCATATTCTCTGCCTTGCGGGGTCCCAGTTTTATATAAATACTTTAAAAATTGTTATATAAATATCTTATTACTTTCTATCTTTTTTTGGTCTTTTTAGTCTTTATTTATATTTAAATTAATGTAAAATAAAAGAAATTAATCTAAATATTCTTATGGACTTTTTTATCAACTCCATATTACATAACTTGTTGTGAAACTTGTTATTTGAATTTTTTGTTTATTTTTTGAACTTGATTGGAGTTATTGGAGAATTTAAACAAGCAGTTTGAGATTTAACTTTTAATTTTTTTTTTCAAATATACAATTTTGTACTTTATTTAATATTATATGAGATTTATTTAATATTATATGAGATCCACATCCCCGCAAGTAATGGAAACAGGGAAAAGTTCTCCCTAAAATGAAAAATAAAGATAAGAATAAAGGAAATAGTTGATAGTAGCGACGGGCTAAAATTCTCATCCCAAATTTAGTTGATTAGTTCAACTATGAACAAATCCAAAGAGTGGGATGGTCCCTTCACCCAAAATACCACTCATTGAATGATTTTTTTAATTTTTTCATATGACTTAAATTACATATGATTAACAATTTAGAAATCTCTCTCATGTTGATTAAAAGGAATTATTTTTAGGTGATAAATGTTTTAAAAATTTATTACAAAGAAATTATTAAAAAGAAATTACTTTTGAGTCATAATTGTTTTAAAAAAATTATGCAAAAAGGTTAGTTACATATATATATATATATATATATTAGCCTAAAATTTTTATAGATATAAACATATTTTTTAAAATTTTTTGCCCCTAATAGTTTAATTCTAGATTTGTCCGAGTTCATCTTTGGAAAGCAAAAATTATAAACAAAGAGCAATTAGGCAATTGGTAAGTCTCTAAACACCAACCCAAGAGCACCAATCAACTAGTAAGTTTCTAGGCAATAATTTGAGAGCAACGAGTTGACTAGTCAAAAGTACTAGGTGGCTTGTAAATTTTTGGATATCAACTTAAAAGCAACTAGTCAATTAGTAGAAAGTATCGTCCACGAATAAGTCTTTGAACACTAATCCAAGGGCAACTAGTCGAATGATCAAAGGTAATAATAGATTAGTTAGTTTCCAAACACCAATACGAAAGTTATCAATTAATTGGTATGACTTTGACATTGAAAAAGAAAAACTAAGGGAATTTGATAATTAATGTAACTGTTAGTTCTAAAGATCATATAGTTTCACTAAATAATAATCAAATGACTATTTGAATGTTTAGAAACACTTTGAATATCAAAACAACATGATGGAAATATGACATTTGAATTTAAAAATAGTTTTCTAGATAAAAAAGTATATTGGTCCAAAATTAATTATATAAATTGATTCAGAACAAAATTGAAAAAGGTAAAAAAAGAAAAAGAAAAGAAAACTTATATCTAAATAGTATCATATATATACATATATAAGGAAAATAGATTGCACAGTAGAAGGCTTTTTGACATAAATACAAAAAAAAAAACAAAAGAAAAAAAATCTAACTTCTTAAACTACTCATAGGTCTCATTTTTTACTTCTTTTCCCCCAAATTTTCATTATTTTCTTTTTTTAAATTTGAATTAGACCATGTAATTGACATGGGTCCTGTACAATTATATGAAGTCTACATCTAGTTCTTTCAATTTTTTAGAATTGTTCTTGAGGAAAAAAATTTTAATTCACTAAATACAATTTTTTAGGGTGCTTTGGATTACTTTTAAAAATAATTTGCTTGAAACCTTAGGTGTAAATATTATTTTAAAAACAATATTATAGTCCATTTCAAAGCCTATTATAATATTTTCTAACTCCATTATCATCCAAATTTTTTGACAAAAACAAGCAACGGAGAGTTGATAATGTAACTATGATATGCCAAAAATTACATGTTGCTATTGAAATCTCTCTTTTCACTATTTTTTAGTCTTAACTGATTTAGAGTTGCTGTGAATTTTTTTTAATTTTAAAGTTATTTTATTCAATAAAATTTTATAAAAAATAAAATTAAAAAAAGTAATTTATGTTTAATAAAATTATTTTATATGCATCTTTATTAATATTATTGTGTTTGTTAAATATTTTTAAAAATATTTTTTACTATCAAATTACTTAAAAGGATATATATTTAAGAAGGTATGTAAACCCTCCAAAAAAAGAAATAATTATATTAATTAATAATTTTGAGTGGACAAACTTTTGCTCTTAAAAAAAGTTAGGTGAAAATAGTATTATAATACTTTAAGTTTATTTATAATTTCAAATTAATATTATAAATTTGAAACGTTTTAAAACAGTCCTTTAAATTTTAAATTCGGTTCATAATTTTTTTTAATTAAATGGATTATATCTCAAATGGCATGAAGTCTACATGCCCTTCTTTTTATATTTTAATAATGAGGTGGCAATCTAATAATCATTTCTATTATCCTAATTTAAAAATTAAAAACATGAAGTTAAAACATAAAAGGAAGAACATAATGAGCTTCCATTTGTTTTGTTCGCTTAAACAAACCTGTTGCATTGCACCAAAACCAAACACTTCCTCACGTCTCTTTTTCTATAGCTCCGTGAATCACCCTTTTCAGTTGCTTCCCTCTTAGTGTCTTTGATTTCAACTTTGGTTTTCCCTTCCGTTCTTATACTTATGTTCACTTCAGAAAGTGCTCTATTTCTGTTACCTTCTGATGCTTCTTTCACATTTCTCTCTTTTTGCCATTAATAAAGCCGGTGCAATCGAAGAAAAAGATTGTACAAGTCGTCCTTAATCTCTTCTTCTAAGTCTCTTTCTACCTCCATTTCAAGCTCACTTTGTATCATCAACTCCTCTGAAAGAGGGGCTACCAGAATGTGATTGTTCTGCACATGCACATAAAAACAATGGCAGATTAGCAAATTCATGTTAAACCCATCCTCCAATTAAGCAAAGCCTCAAGTCTAAGATTAAAATTGTAAACAAAACATGACCAAGGCTGCAACGTGATATTTGTAAACAAAGCCACAAGTCTAACATTAAACCTTTTATCTTGCATCTACCTCCTGCAACATGATATTTTGTAAGCTAAGTCAAAAAGAGACGTGAAATTGATCAGTAGAAATAATGAACCATAAATATCTGCCTTAGTGTATTTAGTTCTGACATTAAAATTGTTCCCTTGGAGCTTAATCCAATAATTTGGTATCAGTCTATCACAGCACTAGTTAACTCTGTCCAGACTTTGGTGGCCACATAGACAAGGACAACATGGGAGAGTTGGAAAAGAAGCATATAAATATAGCGAGTGTTTTCTGGATTTCCTACTTGAAGACGCTGGGGAGAAAGCCAGAGACATTGAAGAGGAAGGGATGACGCAGCGTTTGATTCTATTTTGCTTCAATATGTTTTTTTCATGTTATGTTTTCCATTTTTAAATTAAAATAGTATAATTGCCAACTCATTATTAAAAAAAAATAAGAAGAAAGACGTGTGGATTCACATGTCAACTAAGCCATAATAAATTTCATTAAAAAAGTTGTGGACTGAATTTGAAACTTAAAAAATTATTTTGAAACACTTTAATCTTAAAGATTAATTTAAAATTATAAATAAAAATAAAGGATGATGATATTATTTTAACCAAAAGGTTATTTTCTATCTCTGTTTCTTTTTCATAGCAGAAAAATTTCCTGTCAAAAACAAACTTTTTTGTTTATTTAACAAAATCATAGCTAAACACTTCATTTTCTCTAAATCAATACTTCTTAAAAAGATAAATTATTTCTATTGTCTCTGAAACTAGGCTAATAAGACCATCAGGAAAGGGAGGTACTATAATGGAAAATCCAAAGGAAAATAAAAGTCGTCGAATCCCATCAATATGATGGTCTTCGATTATTTTCAATCTGGTGGTTTTGGGATGAAACAGTAAGCTTTCTTAACATATTTCTATTTCAAATCCAAAAACATAGTAAATAATAACACAACAATTAAGAATATATATGAAGTTTATTTATTTATTTTTCTTTTTTATCTCTCTTCGCTTGAAAACATTTTATTATTATATAATGGCCATGATTGTTGGGTTTTTGACAGATAACGCGCAGTTTTTGCCACATAAAATCCGTGTCCACTGGATAAAACTAACTTATTAATGTTATCAGAAAGAAAAATAATCAAACAAAAATTGAGCCTGTTTGGTTACTCCTATACTGGGGAGAAATTGGTACTACTGCTTTTATTTTATTTTATTTTTAAAAGTCATGTAATCTTTTTTAAATTCTAATTGAATTAAATTTTAAATTTTAAATTTTAAATTTTAAAAGAGAATATTTTATTTATCAAAATATAAATAACAGTAATCCTTAATTTTTTAACACTATAAAAGTACAGTATATATTTTGGATGAGGATTTAGGAGGATAGAAAGGAGAGCAGGAAACATCTCTAAAGAAAGAATCTATTTTCTTATCTATTAAAGGTTGAAAAGGTTATAAACCGAAGAAGGCCGACTGTTACAAAATTTGCAGTGGGTATCACTGGCTTAGCTTATACGTAAAGGGTATAACTATCAGTTTCTGGTCAACAAACCCTTCATCAAGAAGATCCCCAAACACCCAATAGCCACTGCCACCACAACACGCACAGCAGTGGATTCTGATTCAGCAGCCGTGATTTTCTTGCGGGTTCTTGTTTGGTTAGACTTCTCTGTCAAGCTCCCCCGAAGAAGATTATTGAGATTGTCCAGTTGGTGCATGATCTGACGCTGGCCCCGTGCAATACCCGACATCTAACCATAGAGAATAGTCACGTAAATCAATGAGAAAAATTTTTAGTTGGTCTAACAAAAAATTGTAAGTCAAACCAATCATATGTATGTCAAATACACTATTCAGTAAGACCTATCTCTAACGTGCTTACATGTTCACCTATGATTTTGGTTGGTTCGAATATTGAGATTACCAAAGAATTTCTCCCTTAGAACTAATGATGCAGCAGCCAATCCAAAATCATGCACCTCTGAGGATTTATATCAACTTAACACCAGCACATTCGAGCTAAGGATAAGTGCTCTTTGACGAAAAAAACAAACAAGAAACCAGAAATATCTTCCAAGCACTAAAAAGATAGTAGTTTACATCATAAAATTTGATACGATACCATTCTGGTACAGTTGCCTACGCTTAATTATCTTTAAAGTCCCCAAAATAATCTTAATGGTTGCTACTGTATTTCTCTACTGAACTACTCAGTGATAAATAGACAAGGAAGCCTCCCCAACCAAGGAGAGAACATTGTTTGTGCTTGAATATTGCACCCATCTTAATGCTAGCTCACTGACAAGAAAAACTCAACTATGTCAGTAGTAATGTGCTTGAATTTATGAAAACCCTAAAAATATACTAAACCTTTGCTGCTCTTCAGAGCCTCCCCAAAAAAAAAAAAAATTTATGTTTAACTAGTTAACAGAAATTTGACTAGTTTCACTATAACAAAAATCATTCTCTCCCAGGAAAATACAGCTCTCAAAAAAGTTTCTTATATAGCTGCAAAAACTGAAGATGAATATTCTGAAAGTAACAGAACATTAGAATCCGTTAAGATACCTCTTCAATTAAAGGCGACTCTTTAGCTAATTGCGATGAGGATGAGGAATTTGGCATAATGGATCCAGTTAAGGAGCCATTGCCCAGACTCGTGAGGAAGTTAGAGGTGGGAGCAGAACCATTGCAGGCTTCAGCTTGGAGTGACATAATTTGCTGGCTGGAAGAATTTTTCTTGAAGGCTAACTTAGAGTTCAGCTCCTCAATACGATTTGTAAAATCGTCCATTCTATCATTAAGGGAAGAGATTTGTTCGGAAAGCTGAGTGATGACTCCCTGCCAAGTATTATGGGAATGAAAAATAATTGGAAGCAGATAGATATAATATTGAAGATTAAAATCAACAGAAAAATGTCTACAAGAACCCCAAAAAAAAATTTACTGTTAAGTACCTGGTTTGATGGTGTCATTGGCAAATCCAGATTCCTTTCACCAAACCCGCGATTCTTGGAAGCATATATTGCAAGTTTGGCTAGATTCTTGTCCCTTTGGTTTGTATATGATTGTGACATGCCACTGTTGAAGATACATATTAGTCCGATTAGTGATGCCAAGCAGTTTTATGAAATACACAACCCCTCCATCAGACTTGGCTAAAATTTCACAGATCTTCTTATTTGCATACCAATACCTACCTTATCCTATAGAAACCTCCCGTAACATGTAAGAAATATTACAAAGTAACTAATTAGTTTTTTTCTTAAATAGAAGCAGTGACAATCAGATCAAGGTCAATTGTAAATTGGTCAAATGTCACAACTAACCATAGCTTGCAAATTAAGGTTTAAAAGTCAGTGACCCAGAGGGTACAGATACCGATGTAGATTTTCTCAGAATAGCAATAAATAAATGATCTTGGGAATTTTCTGAGCCAGTTTGTCTACCAAACAATGGGCAGTAATGAAATTTGGCCGACCCGTTTTGATGTTGCCAAGATTTGAAGCCTTTGGAACTGTTTTCATTAGAGAGAAGTACTAACTGGGCTATTTTGCAGTGCTCTCTCGTATGGGTTAAAAGATTTGTGTTATTTTTAAAATTAGAGGCATGTGAGTTTAATAGAAGTCTTTGTCGATGACAATTTCAGCCTTCAGAAAACAAATAACATAGATACAGAGAGGAGATTTTTACCTTCTCATGTGCTTATTTCTCATGGCAATCCTGTCTGCAGAGGCTCTAGAAAGTGCTTCTTTCGGGCTTGATACCAAATCCTCGTCTAGGCTGAGCTTTGTCTTTAAATCATCTGGCAGGGCCTGGGGAAATGGTTAGATAGAGTGCTGAAGGAGGAAAAAGTACTGGTGGATCGTGGGATATTGTCATACCATAACCTCATTTACAAGCTTTTCAAGTTGAATTTGCTCTATGTAGGTACGAGGAATATAAGAACCATCCAGGCCCAGCTGCTGTGCTACATATTTTACTACTAAGCGGTCTCTTCCTTGCACCTGTTTATCAGACATATAATAAATTACCCACCAAAAAATTCAAAATTGTACAAACCAAAAGGAATGAAAGAACAAGATACTCGACCAGGAAGATGATAAATTAAATCTTCTATTGGATTAAAATACAAGTCAAAATGGAAAAAGTTTGTATAAAGTCAAATTATAGATGAAAACAAATCTTTTAATATAGCAGACTGTTTTTCTTATAAAAATTAAAAAAAAAAACCTAACTTAGCATTTATGATTAGGCTGGGGAAAGAAAAAGGGAAGAAACAAATTACTCAAAAATATGAGCTTCCTTATTATAAATTTTACTTTTCTTTAGCTTTTAGTTCATAAATTTAAAGCCTAATGGCTTACTCTGTTTAACACTTTAGCTGTAGCTGTTAAGGATTTTTGTTTTTGAAAAATGTGCCGTACAACAAAATTACCAATAATTATCACACTAACATGTGTGCAAGAATGCACAAAAATGTGATAAACTCCTAAATTCACACACAACCTTTGATCATGCCAGTGCAATGATTTAATCAAAACCCGTGGAGGATAGATTGAATATATGTCTAAAACATTTAGTCTTAAAAAACTTGTGGAATTAACATAGTGAAATCCCACCAAAGCATTCAACAGTAATAAGTTTTAGAGTTCTCTTTAGCAGTACCTGAACATAATGTCGATTAAGTTGCTCAAGCCAATCAACTTTCACAGAAATCCTATCATCAGAGTATACATGGCTGTTCCTTTTAAGGATGGCAGCGATTGTGTAACCCAGGGCCATTAGTCCACCAAGAAGGCGCACACTGACCTCAAAAGTAATTCTTGGTGATATGACAAAAGGATTATCTGTTACCCATTCCTGAAAAGTTATAAGCATAAGCCATCAATTAGTCTACACTCTGTAAGAAGTTCATTTTCCACAATCAAGCAATATATACTCATCTAGGAAGTATGAAGAACTACACAAAAGTAAACTGCCAAAGATATCAGAAATCTTGATAGCATGCCAAGGCTATGTCTGAAATATCTTTTATCATAGTCAAAAGGAAAAAGGAAAGAAAATAGGTCGTTAAGCAAGAAATTTTGAGCCTTTTGAATTCCACAATTTATGCAAGGGGAAAGCCAATCAGCAGTTAAAAGTCTCAAAATTAATTCTATAAAACCCTGCTAACTTTAGAAAACAAAAGTAACAGCAACTTCAACATATTGAAAATTTCGAATTTTAAATGTAAACAACAAAACTAGCATTTGTAATTAAACCTAGCTGTATCAAAAGTTTGTGAGAAAAAAAGAAAAAAGGGGGGGCGGAATAAGCAGTAATCTGGTGCCCCTGATTGAAGTGTAATGCAAGAACTTCTACACTGTTTGGAAGGGGTGAAAGCAGAGAGAATGATTTGGGAAGGATTGGAAAAAAAAACCAAGGGAAGGAAGGAAAATGAAGAGAATTGTCTAGATTCCATCAAAATCATTCTCTCCAACAATGGAGAGAAATTGGAAGATACAAAAAAACTATTGGCTTCATATGCAAGAGAATGAAGCCCCTAGTCTAATAAAAGCACACAAATTTTGGACAAGTGCTCATTCAAAGAAGCCTAGCTACATAGAGTTGCTTTTGTTCTTGGCTTTTCAGCTCCTATTACATGCACAAGCATATTTGTCCTGTCTTCAGCTTCAAAGAATTGTCCTATTATGGCATAATATTAATGCACAGATAAAGTTGCCAAGTCCAAATGCTTATTTACACATTTTATGCAGTAACAACTTCAGAGAGAGATAACGTATTTATTGTATCTATCTATCTTTCTTTCTGTCAACTATATATCATAGAAGTTCTAGACCAAAGGACCTGTTTAAACTGCTGAATTTGAAAAACTGAATTTTAACACAGAATTGCATTTATGATTCTGTCTCTGTCGGCTAAAATAACAAGGAACCCAGATTTGATGAGGCAAACCTCAAACATAAGACTGTATTTCCCATCCTTATTCCGCATCCGTAAATATGATTGGCATGTTTCTGGATCTTCACCAGGAGGTAGAAGATATATGTCATAAGTCTGCTCCATTGTTTCCTTATAGTCTTCAGAGAGAACAGCTTTAATTTCAACAACTGTTACGTTCCTCGCTGACTAGAATAAATTATACAATTGGTCACTAATCCATAATACAGTATCAGACATAATGAATTGTTTTGGGCACAAACCTTTAATATGTAAGTAGGACTTTGAAAGCCAATAAATGGATTGAACTTGTTGACAATTTTAATATGTGCTGTCTGGAGATCTGGCTCAATAAAGGCCTTGTACATTGGGTATACCTGCAAAAGATTGAATTTGAGAATTTCTGGAAACTAAAGCTCTCTACATCTGGTTAAAAGATGAATGGAACATAGAAGTATGAACCGTCTCAGATATTTGATGAATAATTTCTTCAGGTTCTTGACCAGCACGTTGTATGTCACGAATAACTCGTTTGACAAGGTCCAAGTGAACTCCACCTGTGACAGATACTCGAAGGTCCAGAAGGGGTCGCAACCTCTCACTCAAAGCATAGATGCCCTCTATAATCACAATGCAGGAGCTGGGGACTTCAACTGTTCTGTTATCAAGGTACATTTTGATGTGAAATTGAAGGCATCAAGACTAAATAGGAGTAATGGAGATCCCAAATCAAATGAAACCAATTTGACTTAATTTAGATATAAATTTAAGGTTTACATAACTGCTGGAGATCAGAATGTAGAACAGAAATTAAAGGTCAATATAATAGCTTTTTTGGTGAAGCTTTTATTTGAATTAAAAAACAAGTAAACAAAAAAAAAAGACCCCCTGAAAAAAACTAAAAACTACTTTTTGCTTTCCTAAAAGCTGAAATTTCTAACTTTCTAAAAAATTATCAACATATATATACATGAACACACCCCAAAAACACTTTTCATGTTTGCACAAAAAAAAAAAATTAATATAGTGCTACATATCTATCTGCAGACAGAAAATTATCACAAAAAGTAAATACTTCTCTGATCTTTTTTGTCCTTTCTTAATTTTTCCTCCTGTTGATGGCTAATATATATATATATATATATGTTTTGTGTGTGTGTGTGTGTGTATTATTTACAACTCAAAAACCAGTTCATCAAAATATATGCCAAAGTGTGCAGACTGCAGATGCAAAAGATGGCTGGGAATTTAACCTGTATCCTGTACGTGAACTGGACTTAAAATCATAGATTGGAACCTCAACTGATTTTCCTGCCTTCAAATCATGGACATTCTGGAGCAATGTGTCATAGTCTGTCAAGCGTGGATCTGCACAGAGATAATAGAATTGACAGGAATACAATGAGATTGTTGTCTTAACTTCAAACTCTGAGCTACCTTTTATATGTCATAGTAACCAAAGCATGAATGTGATACCCAAACAAGCTAATTCTAGATCAGCTAAATCTTTGCACCAGACATGCAATAATAGGTAAAAGATTGGACTTTCCATGAAATTGCAATCCCAAAAACCTTCTAGACACACAATTACCTCAAGGTGGAATACATGCTAACTTATCAAGTAGAAGGATGGAGTGAAGGTTGAGAAATTATCTTCAAATACAGAAATGGGCTGCAGGGTAGAACGGCTGGACTGTATTGTGGCAGCTCAACAAGACTTCAATGAACCTGAATAGGAACTAATGCAGGATCCATCATTATGGCTTTTGCAATGACATATACATTCTTAGCATCCTACAAAACCTAGTGATCTCTTCTATTTGGACTATCTAGGTGTATTTCACTCCAGGCCAAAGCATGATATTTCTAACTAAATCAGACCAGATGCCTGACCTTAAAAGTACTAATTCCAGGATTGAAGTTTTGGCACAATATATAGGATAGTAATCTGAAAAGACGAAAGGCATAATAAGGTTTGTTGTATGTATTTCAGGTAACCATGAGGCACCATAGGAAAAGAAAAAGGACATATGATGAGAAAAATATTAGTACATATAGTATTGAACATGAGAAAATTGTAGGTAAGTTCCATCGCTAGATTTATGACAATATCAAAAGACAAGGGGTAGAAAAACAACCTAGTTGCTAACCAGAATTTGCATCTTTGATTACTTTGTAGACATGTAGCCCATGAAAATTGTTGAGGAGAACAACCAAAAATAGTACATTGTGCATTATTTTCAAAGGGTTTCCCAAATTCAAGTTCCCTGCATTCTATGAAAACTAAATTTTCTGAAGCAGTTTAAAACATTATTTTGTTTATTTAATTATTTTGTTTTTTTAATTTTACCAAAATTTCTTTTTCCAGTCATTAAGTACATATTTTAAGAAGCAAAACAAAACCTAAAAGTCACTGTATATAAGCCAACTTTTATTATCTTTTTGATAACCCACTGACAGATGACAAGTCCAGCTTTAAGAATTAGCAAACCAGCTGAACTCCACATAAATACAAGTTGTAAGATTCTATTTATGTTGGATTTGTTCTATGGATTAGAGGTTACAGTACCTGGTTCAAATATTGCATAAACTTCAACTGAATCTACTACCTTATCAAGGTAGTAACATTCAAAACTTCAAGTTCACTAATCAGTTTTTCCTTTTCTATACTCTAATTCCCTCTCCCTCTCCTCTTCTGTCTATCTTCTATAAAACTGAATATGCTTTCATGGAATTTTAGGAACATGACCCTGCCACCAAACCAAACCATGGCACAAGGGGAATTCCTGTTAGCTCAAAATCACTTAGAATAAAACATGTTAATTTTATTAAAGTTGACTCCAGGAAAGAAGAGAGGACATAAAGAAGTAGAGAAAAGAGGCCCGGCCTTGTACACATGAATTGAAATGAAGAACAACTTGGCTGTACAAATTTGATAAGGGAAAAGCAAACACAAGGGCATGGGGCTTATAAGGCCAGCAGCACCTATGGAAGTTGAGTTTTTTTTTTTGTAAAACAAAAATAAAGAAAGAAAGAAAGATGGACTCAACGAAATGACGGGATTTAACATACATGAAATGATTTACATTGCAAAGTTACTAATAAAATCCCTTTACAGCTAGTCAGTAGTAGATATATCATCTAAGCATATTCTTTTACTTCTACCCAAGAAAACCAGTTTGTGATTGTTGAAAAGAAAGAATAAATCATGCCCTTGCTGCTCTAAGAGCACAACTATATGTTAAATTCTATTATACGGCTTCCAGATAATGTACCAAAGACACTTGAGACAGAATGCTAACAGCGTCAAATTAGAAACATCAAATGACAACTTACCATCAAAGTTTCCATCAACAATGCGACTGGAATCATTGTAATTGTCCATTGAAATGACTGCAATGCCAGGCATGAAGTTGAGTATATTTTCTGTAAATATAGTCTTACCAGCCCCTGAAGGACCTGCCAACCCTATCAATATTATTCCATCATTCTTTTGGGCTAACAATTGGCAAGCACGGATTACAATAAAGAAACCCTTTTCAAAGGATAGAAGATCATGGATTGGGGCAATCTCATAACGATCAGAGTCTTTCCTTTTCACCAAACGAACTTGATCTTTCAAGAGACCATGACGCTTATAATTTGAGTCAGCGCTGGAAGTATCTTGAGCCATTGAAAAAGTCCAACTTCCTTTAAACCAATAATAAAGCCATGTTATAATAGTTAAATGAACAAGTAATAAAAGAATACAACATGGTCTATAAAATATTAGAAGTCGATGTGAGGGCAGACATAGCCCTGTCTTTTCCATATCAAAATACAAGATAGGATTCTGCAGCACAGCTCCTAAATAACCTCAAAGAAACTTTCTACACATTCTTCACAAAATGAAGGACTTACCCCCTCAGCCCAGTTGTTCTCACATTCACTTCTTCCCCCCTAAAAAGGTTTTCATAACAATCTCATATAAGTATAACAAAATATAGAATCATTCAAATAATGGGAACAAAAAAAATCAACAACTTTCCATTGTTATACCCCCAAAATTCAATGAAATAGAAAAATGCCTTAAAAAAAGAGTGGACAGTGCTTCCTGAAAATATTAGGCATTATTTTTTAATGCCGCATACAGCATGAAGTGCAACCATTATAGATGACAGTAAAAAGTGATCATTTTAAAGATTATGTTAACCAGGCCAAGGTGATGCCAAAGGTAGTATACTTAGGTCCTCCTCTACACCAAAGATACATTAATGTTCATAACCCTGAAAAACAAGTCATTTCTACGACAACTATACAAGGTTGTCATGTAACCCACCCTAGTAGTTAGTATAGAAGCAGAAGTTTTCCAAGTAAGGAACTGTTCTGGTTTGTTATGTCTGACTTATAAACTGGTAATTCCCCAGACAGAATATTAATATTGGAGGAAACTCTATATGTAAAACCAGGAATTAGAAGCATTGCAAGCAAGCCTTAATGACAAATTCCCTGAATATAAAATAACTAGAAGCCATGCAGGTTCATGCTCATATTCAGCTAATAATCATGTTATCCCACTAGTACCCCCACCATCACTACTATAAATAAGCACAAATCATAAGTTGTGTTTCATAGATGATCCCATACACTCAAACTTGAGTTTTTTCTTATATATAAAATTTAAATATCACATTTAGATGTTGGCATAGAAATAGACTCTGACAAACATGATGTAGAAATTCCCCAAACTCTGTCAGCAGATGGCTTCATGGCTATCGCTATCACTATCTGATTATCATAATTCAAACATCCCAGAAGACATCATCTGCTTTACACAACCTAAACAGAAACATACAGCATTTTGATCCAAACAAAAATGGACCGACTACTTTAAGAGCAAGGAAAGAATCACCACGATAACGAAATCAACAAAGAAACACGCCCCAGGAATGAAAATCGACAGAAACCATGCTCTAAAGAGAAAAACGACAAAAGCCTTCAAGAACCATTTTCTAGCAGCCAGTCTGGATCCAACACAATGGTGCCCGAGAGCAAACGTCGCGACCAAAATCAGCAATCATACAAAGAAGAAAAATATTCAAGCATTACCCGAAAGTATAATACCCAGAAGAGAGTGCGAATCAGAATTGATCCAATGTGCACGTTTGGGATGATCACAACACTCACCGAAGCTTCCCCAATGGGTCACAGTGAGTTCAGCAATAACAACCCAGAAGCCTCGCCATTTTCGAAGGTCGGTTTTGGTATTATAATTATTTTCTCTCTGCTCCCCTTTCAGCGAAAAGAAAATGGTATGATGTAATTTTCAGGGATTTTTTTGGGAAGCGGGAATTCCAGAGAATCTGCAAATGCTCCAGAGAACAATATAAGGCGAAAGAACTCTTTAGAATTGAAAGAGTTAATGCACTGGAATATATATATATATAAATTTTCTCTGTCTTCTTCAGTTCAATTTTCTAGCGAAGTTTCTGTATCACTGGCACTTCGGCAAGTTAAATATAATAGTGAAGGCATGGGCGGTAGATAGAGGTCGAAATGATCAACTGAGTTTCCATCTTCATATATATGAATAACCAAGTAAGTTTCATATATTATTTTATACGACTAATTACTTTTTATGGGGGGTCAAAATTGAGACGGTTTCTTTTTTAGGGTATATATACTATTAAAATAAATCTGTGGAACAAAATTTAATTTCCGTTCAAGAAATCACGATCTTGACAAAGAAAAAAATTAGGAAATTAAAACACTGGTTAATGAAATCTCTTAAGACTTAGCCAGTGTATGAGAAACTTATGCTAGATATATTTTGGTCCTCCTTTTGCGTGTGTTTTTGGAAATTTTTATTTGTAAGTTCTTTTAGTAGTATGTTAATAATGATGATTAGATTAAGTTATTTAGTTGACCCATAAAAATTGATAACTTACCGTGTTAAGATTATCATGTTCAAAACAACTAAAGTCACGCATAAGTTATTTGTACGTGACATGATGAAATATCATTGTTAAGTTTTGAGTTTTTAAAAGTAAGTTGAATTGTGTTGAATAAATTAGGATTCTTGTGACAATGAGGTCTTTATAATAATCTTTAATGGTAAATTTTAAACAAATTATTCAATTTTTTTAACTAATATTTTAAAAATTAAATTAATTATTGAACTGTCATAAATTTGTGATTTAATAGTTAGATAAATCATAATCAAACTATTAATAATATATATATACATATATATATATATATATATATATATATATATATATATATATATATATATATATATATATATATAATGTTATAAGTTAAAATTTTAATATAACGAATAAATACAAATAAATTTTAAATTTTAACAATATTTGAGAAGTTATATTTAAATTGAACAATAAAAACTATCATGATTAAAATTGAAAAATAATTAATAATAAACTTTTGAAATTCTCATATTATATTAAAATTTTACTTATTATTCAAAAACAAAAAAAAAGGAAATGAAAAAAAAAGAAGTAATTTTGACCAAATATCTTAATATTTAACAAAAATATTACTAGGAGATAAAATAGAATAAAAAATAAGCATTAAAAATAACAAAGTATATATTTTTTATTTCTCTTATATTCTCTTTAAATTTTTTTTTGATTCAGTCATCTTTTTCTCCCACTATCTTCTATATTTATGATGAACTATATAATTGTATTAAAAAAAATATTTTAAAAAAATTCAATAATTGATTTGACTGATTTTTTATTAATTTGATTTTGATTGATTCGGCTAATAATTCTTTAATTAATAGATTATTTTTAGGTCAACTAAATTAGACTAAGGGTTGTTTTACCAATTTTTAAAATTTTTAATTATAACTTTTCTATAAAAAGGGATACCATTTTTTATTTTGAGGTAAAAGAAATTATTGCATGTTATAACAACATAAAACGACCTTTTTCCTTTAATAACACAAGCATTAAAGCATAAAAAATTGTGAAAAGTGACATCATTTATTTTAAGACAAAACAAGCATTACAATAATTGCATGTTGTGAAATTATGTATCGAGCATTTGTGAAAAATGGCACCATTTATGTTGAGGTAAAAGGTAGGTGTACCACATGCAATCACAAAAACAACACAAATCTTATAATAGATGCGAAGTTGCAATTATGTTATAATAGATAACCAAATAAATTTATATATTTATTTTATGAAAGAATGCTAACACACAAAATCGATAATATAGAGTTTTGCAATCTCTACCTACGGTGATTTGACCAAAATATTTGTCTTTTTGCACTAAAAGACCAAATAAATATAGAAAATTTTAAGTTATTTTCTCCTCACCATACATTTATCAACATATAAAAAAATTGGTCCTCTTTTGCTCAAACTAGAGTGAGTCATATTCTAATATAAAAAGAGATAGAATTAAAGAAAAAAAGACGAGATATAATGAGACTCATCTATATAAGACCTTTTTTTTTAATTTTTCTCGTATACTTTTTTAAATACATCTACAGTCTCTAAATACTTTTGCAGAAATTACAAGGAATCTGGGTCCAGAGAGGATAGATCATTGATGCAAAAGGTAAATTGGTCAAATGGATTAGCCCAGCCATAAGAACATTGGCATTAGAACTGTTGAACTGGTTGGACTAGGTCAATACTCATAACATTTGAAATAGAAAACAATATTGTAAAATAAAAGAAAAATTAAAGCTCGAGCTTTCCTTTTCTCTTGTGTTGAAGAATGGGGGCATTCAAATGGAAATTCAGCCACAAAGTCATAAAAAAGAAGGATTCCAATGTGACATTAAAGTTGGCTTTGAATGTCGGAAAGAAATAGGAAATTAATTAAGAAGGGAAGAATTGAACAAGTCATTGGTCAACTGTCTTCCCATTTTTATTTTATTTCATTCATTCGTTTTTTGCATTCGTCGACTATACAGTATCGACCACTTATTACTTTATAGTTTGTATCATCTCTTTTTTTTTTTTTTAATGATTTCGATGATATAATTTTTTCCCCTTTTCTCAAACTCTTTTCAATATCATGAACGCAAGATTCAATTTTAAATATTGCGTTTATTGCAATAAAGAAAGGACTTATTAAGTAGTAGCTAACTAATATTTCCTATGAATTCTCAAGTTTCCTATGAAACATTTATAAAGCATATAAATATAATTTCATTTTGCATATATAACTACCTTAACATGAATATTTGTGGTGATGAAAAAAAATTATAAATGAAGAGAGTCTTTTTTACAACCGTAATAAAACATATAACTAGTAATTAACTCTACCTTATACAACAATAAAGGTTGTAAGGACCACTCTATATATATTCACATAAAATGTTGTGAGAAAAATAAAATAAAAATAAAAAGCCAATTAACAGCATAAATTGATTGTAGACATGTTGTATCTCACACATTCAATTTATAATTTAAAAAAAAAACTTTAAATATCAAAACTGAAGCATATTTCTGAAAATTAGAAGTAGTAATACAATTTCACTGTGCAGACTCTGTATTGATATCCCAGTAGGCGCACTCTATCTTTTCTTTGAATCTATTTTTAATCTTTGTTTAGGGTTTAGAAAACATTCTAGCCTCCCAATTTATATCTCTTTGGGATGCAGAGTTCGAATAGGATATAACAAACTAATAGGAATTATCCAACTAATAAGATATAATTTCTTTTTAAATTTTAATAATTCTAAATATTAATAATTAAATAATTAATTATCTTAACCCTTTTTAAAATAATAATGAATTATCTAATATCATAATTTAAAATATTTAATTATATTAGAATTTATCCCATTATAAATACATAAATTTATCAAAAACATTTATCGAACTTGAAATTTAGAAATTCATACCTCTGAAATCCACTGGTCCACGAACATAGGGGTTTTAATTACCATTTCTTATCTTATATATTGAATATATACCAAGGGTGAATATACAAACATAAGTAAACAAGCTGTTGAGTTTCATATTAATGAATGATGAAGTAAGTAAACATGCTGTTAAGTTTTATATTAATGAATGATGAAAGTGTTTACTGATATATATATATATATATATATCTCATTTCCTTATGAATAATTGGTCTATCCTCTCTCTCTCTCTCTCTCTCTCTACGTTCAATTAAGTTTCAAGCAACCTACAGGATATTTCCTTGATAACGATTTTTAAGTACAACCATTGATTTTCCACAGTTTCTGATCAAGCAATAAATGGTCATAATCATAAGTCGTATATAAATTAATTTTATCCTATGTATGGCATTGACACCTATTCTTATATTGGATATTATATGAAGTTTATAAACCAACCGATAGCTTCTTAATTAGTCAAAATTTAATTCATTAAAAAATATACATGAAAAATTTTTAATTGTCAATTCTCTTATATTCTGATTTTTATTTTTACCCATGCTAGGTGCAAAACAATAATGAACATATATATGTTATATATCAACTTTCAACGGTTTAATTATTTTTATAAATATTTGATTCAAATAATTAAACTACATGCTATTCACAAATTAAATAACCATTTAATAAGTATAAGAATTACTCATTTTTAATTTTCAATTGTATATGTGAGAAGTATATGTCAAATTGATGTGAACAGATCTTTTAAAGTTCTTAAAGAAATTAATTTTAACCCCAACCATCCGTTTGATTGATGGGGAACGTTGCGTTAAAAAAACTTTTAAAATTATTTATCATAAAGTTCTTGTAAATTTAAAAAGAGAGTAATATAAAAAGTAAGAATATGTATGAATTTTTTTTTTATACGAATTCTATGATAAAAAATTTTAAAAAATCCTGGCTGTGCTCAAAACGCGCCACTCGCAGGCTCAAAATGATGCATTTTTTCCCGCCTCCACAACGGGGCATTTCGCTTCCCATTTTACATGACGGAAGACGCTCGGTTCCTTCGCCAATTTCACTATTTTTCCAGCCTCCACTTTCACATATCATTCACCATTCTCAATTCCTTGATCATTTTGGCCATCTTTTGCCATTTTCACCGCTTCACATTGAGGGGTATGGTTCTGTTCCCAAGCACCAGGCACCCAGGTCTCCAGTCAGTTCCCCAGCTTTATTTTGCTTTTGAATTGGGGTTTAGTTATTTGTAGCATTTCATGCAAAATTAACCTGTACCACTAGTTTTCTTCAATCAAGAAGCTATATAACAATTGTGCCACTATCAACATTGTCCACAAGCTACTTTTTTTCTCTTTTGTTGTTTTTTTGGGGGGGGCGCAATTGTCCACAACCTTCTTGAATGCCATGTTTGCGCTGATTCAATGTACCCTCCAATCCATCAGGTCTGCTTTTTGATCCATTTTGCGTAATGGGTTTCTTCAATCTTTGCTATCTTATTGGTTTTCTAATTTTTAAGGATAAATTATAACTTTGGAAATTACGTTTTAAATTCTTGAGACTTGCATTTTGAGTTATAATTGCATTATGAAGCTTTTATCTCTGCAGGAATTTGAGTTTTGAGGATTGGGGATTTGGTTGCTATGGTGGGTTGGAAAGTGTTCCAAGTAAAAGAAAGGGTACCGTGATTCAATGCGAGGTTCTTCCAAAAAATCTTGACTTTTCAGGGGTACTGAGTTCCTTCTCACTCGCGTTGTTGTTAATAAGTCTATGATTCATGATGCTTCTAACAAATGGCGTGCATTGGCGTGCTTTGAAAGGGATGTGAAAAAAATAATATATACTATGATTTTGCTCTCCCAAAGTCTGATGCTATTAGGAATATACTAGCCCCACTATCATGTATGGATTGGTTGGTTTGGTTTCATGTAATGTTGTATTTTTCTGGTCTTATGGAATTGTTGTATTTTTATTGAATCAGTATTACAGAACCCTAATAATAAATTCTAATAATAAGTTGATAAACTGTTTGTGTATAATATTCAATTAAACATCCCAAAATACAAAAAATTACAGCAGCAAACCAGTCATTAACTATTCAAAGTATGGCTTGAAAAAAACAAAAGTAAATCGCCCACCTCTCAAAAAAAAAAAAAAAGGAATGTTAAATATTAAAGTAAATATAGGTATAGAAATTTGCCAATCATAGACAATTATGAGCAATATACCTCAGGATTTTAAGCAGTAAAATCAGTCTCATTTTTGTTTGAAATGACGGAGATTCTACCAGGCTCAACATCTCAGCTTATCATTTGACATCTGTCAAAGTAAATGCCAAACATCATCTTCTTTTGTCTCAATTAAACTAAAGAAAATAAGTCAGATAGACAATTATGGCTAACTTTAACTAAATTACAAAGGACAGAGAAAACTCAGAAACATAACAAAAATCAGGATAAATCCATATTAATACAACTAATTTCAAACACGGTACTTACAAGAGAAGTACTTTAACGGTTGAAGTATTTAGAACTTGGTACTTACCGTTATACTACTGCACTTCTACATTTGGGGAAATACCATTTAAGTTTTTCGAGAAAAGAACTGCTCTCATGTAAACACGTCAAAAGAAAGAAATCAGAACAAGGAAATTAAAGAACATATCAATATAAGAGTTTAATATAAATGTAAGCACTATCTGATCAAAAACAGAATATCCATATAGAATTTCAAATATCCTTTTACATTCATTATCCCTCTATATATATATTTTATATATATATATATATAGAGCTGCCAGGAGATACCATTGTTAGAGCAGTTATCAGTGTCCTAAAGTAGGGCTTAGAGAAATGCTTCTACCCTGTGAATGAGACATACAAAAGTGAATTAATAAAGGTATGAGACTTAAATACTTCTATTATTTCAGAAAAACTAAGGCCATTCATGTGTCCAGCCATTGTACCATCTGGAAACTGATTGAGAACGAAAAGAAAAACTGATAAGTGGGAAGGTGGAGGAAGTTCATCAGTTATGCCACCTGTGGCAAGACTAGTAATGCAATTGTGACAATTTCCGTATTAAATTTTCTTCCCAAGTAAGATACAGCTGGCAGATATAGAGAAGACATTAATAATAAATAATAAATACATGTAAGCCGGAGTAAAGGATCCAGAAGTAGAATAAAGAGAATAAAAGCACGTTAACCTGAAGGTAACATATAACTAATAGCAGGCAGACAATTACATCCCGTACCTTATATAACCCAATCACTGGAGCTAAGGCACAATGAAAATCTGCAACAAAAAGGTAGCTTTAAATAACTTAAAAATTACTCATGAAGATTACTGTTAGGCTACATTCATAGAATCAAATCATAGTACCTTTACAAATACAGAAGCCAGCAATACACTATAACGGCCAGAGAAAATATATGCAAGTATTCCACCCCTGCACCAATAAAAATTTCATTGTAGAATGTCTAGATACTCATTCAACTTTCCTTCCGATGGAACCCAAATGGAAAGCTACAGAAATTATATGAAAATACTAGAATTGATTAATTATAGCACCAAAAACACAAGCAAATCACTAGAATGTCAGAATGGCTGACATTTTGTCCTTCGCGAGAGTTGCTTACCCCATTGTCTGCCCCACATTTAAAGCGCATTCCCTAACTCTTCCTATATTCTAACTTTCCCACACTCCTCTACAGTGCTGCCCCTTTTGGATCTTCAGAATCAATATTGGGTTACTAAAGCTCATGTTTCATATATAATATCTGAAAACTTTTACATTAATTATTTTTTAAAACTGTTATTATCCAGAGATTTTTTTTTTTTAAATATAAAAAGTAATTAACTATATGATACATTGACACCTGTTTCATAATTTGACTCATAATCAACCCCATTTAAGCTTTATAAAGCTGACTTAAGGCATAGTTATACAGTATGTTTGAATTGAAAAAGAAAATTAGGAGGGAAAAAAAAGAAATATTCAATTTGAATTTTTAATTTGATTTAATCATTTAAATCTAAATCATTATTATTTTTTATTTCTTCAATTCAACCATACTTTAACATTTTCTCTTTTCTCTTATATTAGTAGGAGAAGATTAAAATGAAATTGAGTTAAATATCGTTAGGGATATGTCATGAAGGGTGGGTGGGAGGAATTACTAGAGGAAGCAAAAGACTAAAATGTCACTAAGGTTGAGACCTTCTAAGGTAGTCTTCTAATTGGGATCTTGGGGTTTGATTTCCAAGTGTTTTGTCTTTTTGGGTGAACATGGCGCACCCTGTTTGCTTTAATGGTTTAGTTGGTACCTAAAGATTCCTTCATCAAAGTTGAAATATATACTTTGCATTTGCATTGCATGATAGGCCTCCTAGGCTCTTGTAGTCCTTTCTTGTATATTAATTCAAAACCTAGAAAAGCTGAAAAAAAAAAAAAAAGGCTTTCCCACTCGTCTGGATCTTTCAAATCTTATAACCAAACTTTTAAAGATGAAATAGGGACCACGCAGATAGAGAATGGATACAGGGGTTGGTCCTATAACTTTCTATTTTGCAAAGTTATGTTAAAAATATAGTGGCATTTGTCCTTGGTAGATACCCAATTAGGGGTATATCTAAAACTACCTAGTTTTAGGTCATTAGAAATTTAAGATCAGCAATGAGCAATGTCTCAAGGGACTGCACTAAACAGAAGAGAATGAATGGAATAATATCGTAGGCATTTATTTTCATGGGCCTATAGTGGCTGATGTGAGTATCAGAACAATGGTCCGGTTCATCTTTGTCCAGTCCTTCTCACTTCCCTAATTTCTTTTCCTTATTTTTCCCCCCTATTTTTCTTGTTCTCTGGAACTATAATTATGTGAGAATATTACAGAAATTTACAAATGAACAAGCAGACTAAAAATAACAGAGAGGTATCCTTGCAGACAATGCACAGTATAAGAAATCCATATCAGAACATAACAAACGTTGGGGATATGATATAAATCAGTAAATTAATCAGAATCAAAACAGAGCATCATATCAATCACAAAAGCCCACTTCATAAGCAGCAAAAGTCTCTTGCTATTATAGTAGCACATCAACAAAGCAATCTTTGAGACATATAAATCCCAAAAAGCAAAGATTCACCAGAAACTCAAACATAGTCGTAATCATGTGATCATTAGAGAATCAGAATATTCCTAAAATGGCAAAGGAATATGAAAGAAAAACTTGTACATGGCAAAGTACAAACTACAACAATGTAAAAGGAAAAGAAAGAAAAAATTACAATGAAAAAAAAAATTAAAAAAAAAAAAAGGCAAGAGTAAAAGAGAAGAGGTTATGAAGCAATGGAAAAGGTGACTAATGTGGGAAGAGGATATGAGGCAGAATGAACAAGATAGAGAGAAATAGAGATGCCTTTGGGATTTGGTTAGTAGTTAAGGCATGAAAAAGCAAGCAATAGAGCTGCTGGGTTCAACTTGGGCATCTCTCCTCCCTCGAAACTCTCACCACCAACTTGAGCAACAAATAAAAATAGAGATATGGCATAAGGAAAGAAAACTACTCAGAAGAAATCATGTTAAAAGCAATAAACTACCAAAAAAAACATCTTGAATTATTTTAAGATTGAGCTTTCTACTCATGAACTTCTGTTGTACCAAAAAAAAGCATAATAAAATTCAAAGCTTACCATGTAACAGATCACTGAAATAAAAGGGAGAAAACAGCAAAATACATCTAAAAAGCCCAACAATAATGGATACATAATCATTAATTTAGAAATGCAGCAAATTATGCAAAACTAGCAGAAATATCAATGAACATGAAAAGCCAAGAGATGAGTCACTAACCTGGCTCAGAACCAGATCTGCAAATGGTGGCTGTTTGGGTGCCATGAACGGTACCTGCAAAATTAATTCTCGATTTAAGAAAAATTCAAGAAAGGAATGAGTGGAGAATTCATTTTAACACAACCACGAAGAGAGCACAGCTGCTATAATCCTTTAGCTGATCATCCATGGATCTTTTTATAGCTGGGTACATCACTTATGTAGGACTAGTCAAAACTTAAGGATCATGTACACACAACTTATGGCCCAACTCAAATTAAACAGCCACTGAAATACATAAATAACAGCCCAAATAGCTTAAACAAATTAACTAAAAGCCTTCACATGGAGAAGACTATTACTTGACTAGAAGACCATTTAATTTAGAGTTACTAGACTAGAAAACTATTTCAGAAACCTCAGTCACAGCTTTGCAAGTTACTCCTTGTCAAAAAGATCAACTGTAAGATAGCAAATCAGATTACCTGGAGGTTTAGGTATAGCCATCATACAAAATTCTTTTATGTATAACAAAGTTAAATTAAATTCTCAGTTGTCGAGTTCAATGCTTCAGGCCATGCAAATGGATATACAAACAACATTAGGAAATTGTGCTTTAGTCATTGAAGCAGCGTCTACTTGTTTTGGTAATAGAATAGGAATAAGTAGTAATGACTGATGAGCTATGATTCACTAAAACGAAATCAAAACCCTTCCCCACTCAAGTAAGGCAGAATCCAAATCACACAAGATCTGTAACCAAGACAAGCATCATATAGAAGATAATTGTTTAAACATGCTGAAGAAGCTTTTGACTCCCTGCCGCAATTAAGGTCCCACAACTTATTGCATTAGACGAAGAAATGCCAAAAAGAGGTCACTGCAACATAAATGGAGAAAATATTAGGGGGTGAAGGTAAACCTAGTGGGTGTACAATAACTTTAAGAGCTAACGGCAAAAGGAAAAATCACTCAGTAAAATAAGGATATACAACTGCAGTTCTCAGATCCCACAACATTAACTTTTCAGTCCTAGGATGCAGAAAGTAAATGAAATCAGGAACAAGAAACAGATGTGCCTGCAGAAAAAGAAAAACTGTCATCTAAGATACCAACATCCATTTAATGGTTGGTGCAGGTGAATAAAGATTTGATTCATTTAACAGACCTGGCTTACGAAGATCCCAAATCCTAAGAACAGGATCTGAACCACCAGCAGCCATCAGAGAAGAACCTTCCCCACCAATATCAAGGCAGTTTAGAATCTTCCCACAGAAATACAGTTGGAGGACATGCATTAATTAAAACTTGAAAATTCACTATTAATAATATGGTGCATTGATACTTATTGTCAAAAATAATAATTTTTCAAAGATACATTTTATGATGGAAATAGATTCAACAAAAAAATAAAATATATTAATAATAATAAAATATCCATCATAATGCATCAGAATTATGTCAGCAATCAGGGTTTCATGGTGGGAATTCAAGTGACTTTCAATAACATTTCAAAATTTGAAAATAAACTAAATAAACATTTCCAAAGCCAAGATTGCTTCTTGACATTAAAATCTAGCCATTAACAAATACCATTATCGTATCTAAACTGTAGATCTTTTTTAAAAAGAAAATCAAGAAACATTTTATCAGGAGAGAAATGAATGATTTCAAAGAAACACAGGCACATAAATGAAAAAAAACAAAAGGAGCTATGATGATCATAATAGGAAGGACAAAAGAAAAATTATCAGCATCCCTGATATAGTCCAACAGCCAAGACAAAAGATAAACACTTATATCAATGGCATAAGCATGGAAGAGAATTCAGCTAGGAAGTCATGACGCTTGATATAAAGACAAAAAAGAGTCAAAATTAAGCAAAGAGTTGGCACTTGGCATACTTACTATATCCAACAAGTCTTTTCCAGGCTCAACATCCCATTTCTAACAGAATGATCCCATGATGCAGAATAGATTACATGTCTTGCAGCTGCCAAACCACAAAAGATACACACTGTGTGGCTCACAAGTGCAGACACAGCCTCCCCCAAAAATGCAACAGAGTAGTACTAACAACAAAATGATTAAGTGACATAATTATACAATAAATATGAAACAATATTCAAGAGAAGGAAATATACAGTTACATACACTGCAAGGTTTAGTGTATTCACATATCTACAAGTGTAACATTAAAAAAAAAAAAATCAAAATGTATCAAAGTGAGGTCATCAAACTCTTCCAAAAATAGCTTTATAAACATCCTCCCCTCCCCTGCCCCCCCCCAAAAAAAAAAAAGAAGAAAAGAAAAAAGCATAAAAAAGTAACATAAGCAGTACAAAAATTAACAGAGATTAGAGGAGGACATTCGCACAATGGCAGTGAAACCAAGTGAGTGGGAAGTCTGCTTTTACATTCTATATTTTATTATTCAACAAGCATCATTTACAACAATTTAAGAAAGATGTACATACCTCTAATTGAGACTCCTCACCTTGACCTTCCACTTTCCTCTTCTTAATAGACTGGTCAGCTTCTGCTTCAAAGTGACTTTGCCACAAATTGATGGTGCAATCCCAAGAACCAGGACAAACCTAAGTATTTTTTACAAGAGGCAACAAGACTGACGTCAGAAATCTGAATTTTGGACCTTCATAGAAGTTATATATGAACCTCGGAGAAAAAGAGAATGAAGAAATAAAAAATAACACAAAAAAGAATCATTTCTCCAGATGCTTGTGCTGCAACCCTCTGCAACCTAATGATAATGCAAGATTTTGAAATCCCTAATCTTCATAGGATGGTTGATGACCTCTTCTAGATTGAAATTTTGCTCAAAAGGAAAAATTTTATACAATCAGATCGATACTCAGCATGAAAATTTGCAGCTCTGTAAGCTTCTCTTAGTTACCTTCCATAGCCTCAATCTCCGATCCTTTGAAGCAGTAGATAAAGTATAAGTTCCTGAGTCTGAAGTTTATTTAGGGCTTACAGGAATAAATATTAGGCACCCCTCACTGCCCCTCTTCTAGTAATGATAGAAAGATGAAACCCTATATATCCATTGTATGGTAAAAAGGTTCTTATTGAACGATGTAAGATATAATCTGAAATCAGATTAAGCTTAAGTATTCCAATGCAATGTATTCTGGAACAATTTGTGTACTTGAATATTCCAATGCAATGCAACATAATTTTGGCAATGAAATGTCATGGCTTTTTTGAATTGATCTTAATCAACAGTCAATGGCTTATATCAGTAGGATATACAAAGTTCTGGCTATATTAGTAGCACATACAAAATATGCATTAGTAGCACATGCAATAACCAAAATAGACAAAACTTCAACAGCTTTTTCAGCTCTACAGATCAACCATCTTGATTGCTGACATTGGAAATACCACCCAAAACTCTAGTACTTCAAGCATCGGTATAGGATAATCAAGTGGCTCCTATATTATAAAAGGATAAAAGATAAAAATATGTATTAGTAACATATTGTAAAAGATAAAAATCACAACATGGACACTAATCACAAAGCAATATTATTTTTTAGTATATGAAATGATTTTACCTGCAAGTATCTATTAAAAAAAAATTGACTCCCAAGTATTTGAGGGCACTTATAAGGTCTTGCAGCTGTTGAATAGGATATTCCAAGTTAATTTGACTTAAAGCTTCATTATCCTACAAAGAAAATGAACCTTTTTTGAATTCTTTAAGGAAAGCAAAGAAGTAGCTTTGGTGAATAGCTACAAGAATAAATTTACATACCGCTTTTCTTCTTCTCTTAGATTGAATCTCAATCCAACTTTATAGGCATCTCTTACTTTTCAGATCAACTCTCTTCTTGAATCCCTTGTGTTGAATTGCTTTGGACCATTAAATCACTCACTTGAGTTGTAGTATTACCGTTATCATTGTCCACACTTCTCAATCTCTTACAAAACTTTATTACTTGTTTACTCAATTCGTCCACAGCTTTATTTACAAGCAAGAATGCTTCTTGACAGCTAGACACTTCAGTTGCTAATCTTATTAATTTGGGACAAAGTTGTCTAAACCGTTGCTTGCTATCTAACTTAGTATCTCCTTCAACTTCCTTTCCCTCAGCATCATGCATAATTCGACTTCTAGCTTCTTTTGTCCACCTCTTTAGAATATATTGATCAGGAACTAATTTAATGTCCTTCACATCAAACACTTTCAGGGCATGGCAACATAGTATACCAAAAGTCTCAAACTTTCTACAACTACAAGAAATTGACCTGTGACAAGGATCAAATGAAACTTTCCATTCTCCTTCTTGATTAACCATGGTAATAACATATTCAAACAACAACTGACTTTCATCTCTATGTTTTATACAAGCAGCTGAGCATAAATCAAACTCTATTTGGAACAAGTCAAAAATTGTGAAGGTGTAGATTTGTGCAAGCTGTTGCAACATAGGTGAATTCTCACATTTCAATATTGGTAATTTGTGTTGCGACTTAAATTCACACTTCATCTCATTATATCGCTTGTTCTCTACAATCCTTTCAAAGTGTTTAAAAAATTGAATGATATCTAAATTAGGTTTCATACAACTTCTGAATTCTGAATTCAAACTTTCACTAAGTTGTGTACTTTGCATGCCTAGTGTGAAAGCTTTCTTCATATAATAAGCTGCCCATTTTTCTTTTATATTATACATTGATTTCAACCAAGATTTTTCATGAACATCATAATCTGAGAGCAACCTACTCCATGCCGCTTCAAATTGTGTTTCCTCCTCATATCTATATATGCAAGCCTTGAAGTCAATTAAAAATTGAGATTCATTCTTCATTAAATTTCCAAGATGCTTAATACCATTTTGTATCAAATGCCATATACATAATCCATGACAAGTGTCAGGCATCACCTCATGTAATGCATTAGCTATTGTTTGACCCTGATCAGTAAAAATAGTTTGAGGCTTTTTTTGCTTGTGTACTTCCAAGAAAGTTTCAAATAACCATTTGAATGATTCTAGAGTTTCATCATATAATAGTGCAGCGCCAAAAATCACCACTTCTCTGTAATGATTAAATCCTGAAAACAAAACAAGTGGTCTATATGCATTGTTAGTACAATATTGGGTCTTCAGAGAGACCACATCACCAAAATAATCATAATCAATTAGCATTCTTGCATCGACCCAAAATACATTGGTTATTTGTTCTTCAATATCCATTTGCAATGCATGGTATAACCATGGATTTTCCAACACCTGTCGTTGGAAATATTGCAACAAACAACCAGCTTCCCCATATACCAAGCTTCTTTGTCTTTTGGTCCGAAGATAATTATTTTGACCCAAGCAAGTTCCTCCCATATGTCTACTCATCAATTCCAATGATGCTCTTTGTTGAATTCCAGAATCATCTACCAAATCAATATCATGATCTTGAAATTGAGATAAATTGTGTTGAGATGCCGACATGTGAGTTATTTCTGGAATATGAAGAATGTGATTATGTTCTTCCACAAAGTCATGGACTTTATATTTTCCATTCGTGTGTACCACTCCCATTCTTGCTTTACAATTAGTTCTGGTCTCAAGCCGATGACTAGTAGTTGGAAAATTTCTCTTGTCTTCCCTTCGAAGGCCCTCTTTACAACAAACAAATCTGCATGAAGTTATCGAGCCATCTTTCTTTCTCTTGTTGGTATACTGTTTCCTAACTCCAAATCCGGTTTTTCCACCATAGTTAGCCCAGAACTTCCAAGCCGCCTCTAAGCTATCAAATTCCATTCCCACTTTAGGCTTCCAAACATCATCCAAATTAGCAATTTTGGAAAATGGAAAGCTAGAAGAACTTAATTCCCTAAAATTCATAGAAGATAATTGCTTTAGAATAATATAAACTCAGTTTCTCCTTTCCTTTAATTTTAGAAACAATGGCAAGCACTTACATAGAAAGATCCATCATCACTTTGTAAATACTTCCCTCCTCCAAACAAGAACACAAGTTTCAAGAGAACAGAGACACAACAAAATGGTACCTGAAAAAAGATAAAGTGACTATTCAAGGCATTAATACTAAAAACAGCCTTGCAATTTTTTATTTCACAAGTGGCTTAAGATAATTTCAAAAACTAATTATTGGAGTTGCTACCAAAATTTTAATTATAAAAGGTAAAACTTAAAAAAAGAAAATTGGAAAGATGATCTGCAAACCAAATACAGGTTCATGAGTCAATTATGCCATAAGGAAAGTGTTAAGCATCTTACCACACTCATTTCTAAAATTGATTACCCTGAGTCAACTATGCAAAATTCATATGACTTTAATTTTATTTTAATCACTCTAATCAAAACATATGCAAGAAAAAAGAAAAAAGAGAAATTAATTAAAGAAAACAAAATGAATAAAATGAAATATTTACAAAGGCATATTTAACCTAAAAAGGGCATTTAGGGCCTACATACCCTTAAGATAATGATCAAAGTTCATATATAGCAGAAGCAATTTCAGTTGGTTGGTGATTTTTTTCATTTTTTGTTTCTTGATAAAAATAAAATGAATGTAAAAAATTAAAACAGACATGCACAAGAATGAGTGGGTGCTGATGGGCAATCTGATATCAAATCCATGTTCAATTAGAGGAAACAATATACCAAATGAGCTTCTTTCTTTCTATGTCTACTTCTCCATGAGTTCCTCTTGTTCTTTCCAAGATGCATCTAATTTGGATGATTAAAATAATAATTTCCCCAACAAAGAGATACAACTCGAGATTGAGAATAGATTTGGACAGAAACACAAGCCATATTTTAACACTTAAATTGGTTAAGTAGACCCGTATTAGGATTAAGACTTAACTAATTCTAATCAAGTATTATTTTTTCTTTTTTCAGATCACAACATATTATTGTTATGCTTTCACTATTAACCCAATCCAAAACTCAGATCATAATTTACGAGTCCAACTAACATCATAACAACATTGAAAAACAAAGGGTACGGCATAGGATTGGGAATAATTTTGGACAGAAACACAAGAGCCATATTATAAATACTTCAATTAGGTAAGTGGGCCCATATTAAGATTAAAACTTAACTAGAATTCTAATCATTGTTCAGCATGAGATTGGGAATAATTTAGGACAAAAACCCAAGTCACATTTCAAATAGTTCAATTGAGTGAGTGGACCCATACTAGAGCTAAAATTCTAACCATGTATCTTTTGGGATCACAACACATTCTGCATTCAAAACTAATCCAACTAAAGACGGCATCATCATAGTTTGAGAAGTCAACCAAAATCACAATACCACTGAGATAGATGAGATAAGCAAGAGTTCAACCGAAAACAGGTAAGACTCATTACTCATCAGAATCACAAAGCCAGGACCTCAAAGATGCAGAGAGTCAGCTTCACATATTCAATGCATAGTTTAAAGTTCAATTCAGGATTGCAAAGCCGCATATACATTCACAACAACCTAGACAAGGATTTCAAACAGAGGATTCTATAACAAAGATGAGTCCCAATTTTTATTCAGAATCAAAAATTAAAGCAAAGTAAATAGCAGCAATAAAGTAATGAATGCAGAACCTAATCAACTCATACTGAGCACCGACGAACGAATGAGCGAAAACTAAACCGAAAACAAAAACCCATAAGCAGAAGGTAAAAGGATCAAGTTTCCATGTGAAGCATATCCCCTAAGAACCAAATTAAACCAATGAACAGGGCACCCGAGTTAGAAGGTAGAAGTAGATACCTGTTCAGCAATGCCACTGTGATCTCGAATACTTCGCCTCTTTTACCACCTTCGTCACTATCAGCCTCTCAAATCCTTTGATTTGCTCTGTTCGCCTCTTCACTCTCTCAAAATTCCACCTAGGTTCTCTCACTCTCCTTCGCCCTTCTGTTGTATATCTGCCGCAAAGTAAGCCACAAGAATGCGATCTTCTTTGCGCGGAAACAAATCGTGTATTCCCTCGACCTCCCACTTTCCTTCAATCTCGACGTGCCTCCCTCCTTCCTTCCTGTTCTGCTTCTTCCTCCGTTCCCAAACTGGACTGAGGAAAGGGCATATGATGTTGGCGCAACAACGAGGTATCCTGCGTCCTGGGGCTAAGACTCCCTGCCTCCCTCTCTCTTTTTCTTTGTTTTTAATTGGGGTATGTGTTTGGACTTTTTAACCTAGCTTAATTTACTGGATCCTATCAACCTAATTTCGTGTAACGTAAATGTGGTTTTTTTATACAGTTATATGTAATTTTTTTATATTTTTATAATTATTATATATTATTATTTAATAATATTTATTTTTTAAATTCAAATTAAAATATAGATATAAATTTTTTTAATTTACAAATCCCTTTTTTTACATTTATTTTCATTTATAAAATCAAACAGGTTGTAAGTTGTTTCTTTCACTTTTTTTTTAAGTTGAATTGGGTTTAAAAATTAGATTATGCTAATTCGGATCTTTTTAGTTTAGACTTAATTTTTTATTATTTTATTAATTTAAAATTAGCTCCAAAGATTAGAATTAACTCAAAATGACTTGAATTGAAAAAGAGATAGATACATAAATAAAACCCCACATAAAAATCATGGCTCGATTAATATAACTGAGTTAAAATTAAATCAAAACTTATTCAAAATTTTTGACTCAAATGACTTCAAAATTATATTAAAACTAACTCAAAATTATAAAAAGCTATTATAGAATTTATTATTTTAAGATATTAAGATAAAATATAGTGTTCATAATTGCTCTCCTTACTTATTATTTAAGTGATAAGAGTGCAAATGTAATTTTTTATAATCTCACCTGAGGAATAAATAAAAATAAGAATATATATTCTCTCTAGTGAATGGGACCTAATATGCAACAAAATGAGATGATTTGACTACCATTAACACAATTGGACTAGACTGATCTTGATTTTTTGGATACTACTGTTATTACACAATGGCTGCACAAGAAAGTTGTTAGTATAAAATAAATCCGAGCCATGTACAAGGACACTGTCCTTGAGAGATATTCCGCCACAAGACGGCACTCCCCAGGATTGAACGGATTCTTCTGCGATATCGCAGGAAAGCAGAACAACGGAGATAAGAACTCAGGGACGAAGAGAAGAGGAGAGGAGAGAGCAGCTCGAATGTTGTCCAGAGCTGTGGTGTGTGGAACCCAAAGAGCAACACGGTATTTATAGGCACAGAAAATAATGAGACGTTGGACCAAATTGAATTATATTAATGAGGGCGTTTCTGAACGTTGGGCGGTTTCCGACATGAAGATTAATAACCATTATATCAGATAATAAAAATAAGAAAACGGATTAATAATTGCCGGTAAATGATGAGTAACGTTCAGAAACGTTCACATAATGAACTCATAACCGAAGCCTTAAATTTGTGAGTTTTCCGGAAAGCTATTTGAAAATATTTAATTTTCAAAATTTAAATTCCGGCAACGATAAAAAATGTCCAACACCGCGTATATTTTGCGCGCAGGGGGGGCAAATCGCCGAATTTCAACTGAGCTCGGCTATGTTGGCCCAGCTTTGTGTGCGCGCGAGCCCACTCTCCTCCTAGACCCATTTTGCTCTTCCATAATCACATGTTATTATTTATACCCTTTGGCCTTCCTTTATTTGAGCAATGTGGGACTTCTCTTTTTCTCTTCCCTTTTGACACACACACACAATTCTCTAACAATCCCCCACATGTGTGTCAAAAGACCATTATCATCTGAGTTATACATATGGGTTTAAACATTTCGAATATGGTGTCTTACAGACTATGAACCATTCCTAGACTAATAAAGCTTAGTATACACAATTGTAGGTGAAGCTTATAGTTTCTATGAACCAACAATTTTCGTTGTATAGTAGAGGCCTTAAGAGTCAATTTATACCCCCACAATTTCCGCTGTTATCGCAGTTTTGCGCTTTAAATTACGGCCTTGCGCGTGCCTGGTTTTAATGAATGCTCTAGAGATTTTTGCCATGATCTCATAGGAGCGGCCCCACTCCACATTCATATAGGTGATTTCATCAAGTGTGACTGCAATGATCACACCATCCATAAGGAATATGAAATCATTAAGAGCTTTTGCTCAGCCTCGCCAACAATGCATTCTAACACTTTTCCTCATATCATAGGAATGGACTAAAATAATCAAGTGTTAGCAGAATTAACAAACAACTTGTTTTTACCCATATGAACCTCCTTCATGAGATCACCAATCACAGAGGTTGGGTTACCATCACTGTTAGTTTTCAAACTGGCTTAAGTCCCATTCCCCTTGATGTTTCCAAAATTTGTTTCTTCCCTAAAGGTTTAGTTAGGGGGTCTGCCAGATTTAATTCTGACCTTACAAAATCGATCGATATAACTCCATTTTTCAACAGCTGTCTTATAATATTATGTCTTAAATGTATGTGCCTACTTTTGCCATTGTAGGTCTTATTTTTAGTAACGGCTATCACCGATTGACTATCACAATGTAATGACACTGATGGTGTTGGTTTTTCACCTAATGGAATATTTGCCAAGAAGTTTTTCAACCACTCAGCCTCATTACTAGCCAACTCTAGAGCAATGAACTCTGAATCCATAGTGGATCTCGCTATAATATTTTGTTGAGCTGATTTCCAGGTTACTGCACCACCACCAAGAGTGAATACATAGCCACTAGTGGATTTGGTATCTTCTGAATCTGAGATCCAGTTAGCATCACTGTACCCTTCTAATACAGCGGGAAATCCATTATAACATATACCATAATTCATGGTACTTTTCAGATAATTCATTAATCTGTCCAAAGCTAACCAATGTTCACTACTTGGACAGTGAGTATATCTACTCAGTCTACACACAGCATATGCTATATCAGGTCGGGTGTAATTCATTAAATGCAACAGACTCCCAATAATCTGTGCATATATAGATTGAGCTACCGAATCACCCTTATTTTTAACTAATTTGGTGCTAGCATCATAAGGAGTGTTTACAGGTATTTTTTCAAAGAATCCAAATTTTTTAAGAATTTTTTCAACATAATGTTCTTGAGATAGTAAAATACCATTTTCACTTCTTATGATCTTAACACCTAATATCACCTTTGCTTCACCCATATCCTTCATATCAAATTTAGAAGAAAGAAACCTTTTAGTTTCTATTACAACATTTATACTTGTACCAAAAATGAGCATATCATCAACATATAAACAGATAATCACACAATCATCATTCACAATTTTTGTATAAACACATCTTTCTACTTCAACAGTGGAAAATCCATCACTTGTTAAGACTTGATCAAGTTTTTCATGCCATTGTTTCGGTGCTTGTTTCAATCCATATAATGATTTAACAAGTTTACAAACTTTATTTTCTTGTCTAGGAACAACACACCCTTCAGGTTGTACCATGTAAATTTTTTCTTCTAAATCACCATTTAAAAAGGCAGTATTAACATCCATTTGATGAATAAAAAGCTTGTAAACTGAAGCTAAAGCAATCAAAATTCTAATAGAAGAAATTCTTGTTACTGGAGAAAAAATATCAAAATAATCAATATTTTGTTTTTGAGTAAATCCTTTAGCTACTAGCCTCGCTTTATATTTATCAATAGATCCATCAGGATTATATTTCTTTTTAAAAATCCATTTGCAACCAATAGGTCTTGCTCCCAGAGGCAAGTCTGCTAAAACCCAAGTTTTGTTTTGATTTAGCGAATCTATTTCAGTTTTAATTGCTTCTTTCCAAAGATGAGCATCAGAAGATGAAATTGCTTCAGAAAAATTTGATGGCTCATCTTGTAACATAAAAGTATAAAAATCATTTCCAAAAGAAGTTTCTTTTCTTTGTCTTTTGCTTCTCCTTAAATTTTCAACAAAATTTTCACTTTCATTTACTTTAGATGAAGAAGGCAAATTTTCAGCTGTTTGAGACATATGCTGAATTTTTAATGGAAAAGTATGTTCAAAAAATTCTGCATCTTTAGTTTCAATAATAATGTTATGATCAAGAACATCACTTTTCAAAACTAGAAATCTATATGATACACTATGTTCAGCATATCCAATAAACATGCAATCAGAAGTTTTAGAACTAATTTTTCTCTTTTTAGGATCAGGTAATAAAACCTTTGCAAGACACCCCCACACTTTCAAATATTTTAAGTTTGGTGTGTACCCTTTCCATAATTCATAAGGTGTCTTATTTAGTTTCTTATAAGGAATCTTATTTTGTAAAAAACATGCAGATAACAAAGCTTCACCTTATAAATTATCTGGTGCAGAAGAACTTACAAGCATAGCATTCATCATTTCTTTTAAAGTTCTATTTTTCCTTTCTGCTATTCCATTTGATTCAGGTGAATATGGAGGAGTTACTTCGTGAATGATTCCTTCTTTTTCACAAAAGTCATTAAATAAAACAAATTCTCCTCCTCTATCTGACCTAACCCTTTTAATCTTTTTATTTAATTGATTTTCTACCTCAGCTTTATATAAAAGAAATTTATCAAAAGTTTCATCTTTATTTCTCAATAAATAAACTTTAGTATATCTAGAAAAATTATCAATAAAAGTTACAAAATACTTTTTGCCACCTCTTGTCATAGTTTGTTTTAAATCACCTAAATCAGTATGTATTAAGCTAAGCAATTCAGTTTCTCTTTCTACAGGAAAATGAGACTTTTTGGTTAATTTAGCTTCTACACAAATTTCACATTTGTTTAGAGAATCATTTTTAATTTCAGAAATTAAACCAAGGTTTTGCATTTTCTTTAAATATGACCTACTAACATGTCCTAATCGAGCATGCCATATATCAAAAGTATCAATCACAAAGACAGGCAAGTAAGCAGAAGATGATGCATTTTCATTCATATTTGCAATGTTGAGTATAAACAGCCCCTGAGTACAATAGCGCTTCCCTACAAATACATTATTCTTTGTCATTACGATCTTATCAGATTCAAATGACACTTTAACCCCAACTTTGCTTAATAGAGCTACAGAAATTAAATTGGCTCTAACATCAGGCACATGAAGAACATCACTAAGTGATAAAGTTTTTCCAGATGTGAGTTTCAGTTCAACCTTTCCTTTTCCTAGAACTTTTGCAGTTTGGGAATCAGCAAGGTAAACACGGTCTTCTCCTTCCTTGGTAGGATTATAGGAGGCAAACATCTCACGATTTGCACAAATGTGTCGGGTAGCCCCAAAGTCTACCACCCATTTTTTCACATCGGATACTAAGAGAGCTTGAGAAATGACCGCTACAATGATTTCATTTTCTTCATCTCCTTGAACCAGATTGGCCCTAGGAGGATTGTCATTTCTAGCCCTCTTTCTGCATTGAGCAGCATGGTGGCCTGGTTTTCCACAAACAAAGTAACTCCCTTTCTTTTTGAATTTGGGGTTAGAACTCTTGGGCTTGTAGTCAGGTTTTGTTTTAGATTCATACCTCTTAGCATATTGCTTTGTCTCCACCAAATTTGCTTTTAAGGTCATCTCTTTGCCTTTTGCAGCTTGCATCTCTTTTCGATTTGTGTCCTCAATAATGATGTGAGTGATTAGGTCTGACAATGGCAATTGCTTTTGTTTGTGTTTCAGTTGTTGTTTGTAGTCCTTCCATGATTCAGGCAGCTTCTCAATCAAAATTCTAGCAACAAACTCGTCAGGTAGGTTGATTTTTTCCGCCCTCAACTCTTCTAGCAGCTTATGGTACTCGTTAATTTGCAACTTAATATCCTTGTCCTCGGTCATCTCCCATCTATAGTAATTTCCAACAACGAACTTTTGCTTCCCAACGTCCTCAGCAGTATATTTGGCAATTAACGATTCCCAAATTTTGCTTGCTTCCTTGTACACATAGTAAACATCGAAGAGATCATTAGACAAAGTGTTAATGATGGTATTTCGGCATACCTTGTTGGCATATTCCCAAGCAACCCTTTGATTTTGGTCAACATCTAATGAAGGTTCAGATTGTGTGAGCGCAGCAACAACTCCATATAGGTCCAAGATTGAGTAAACACGTTCTTGCCACCTTCGGAAGTTTTTGCCATCGAACATTTCAATTTTTGAAATATCCCGTGGTGGCCTAGACAGTGGCATCGGAAGTAGTGTGAACGGGGCACCGGTAGGGCCATCGGAAGTAGGAGCATTGTTTTGTGACTCCATATCTCTCAAGATTGTTATTACACAATGGCTGCACAAGAAAGTTGTTAGTATAAAATAAATCCGAGCCGTGTACAAGGACACTGTCCTTGAGAGATATTCCGCCACAAGACGGCACTCCCCAGGATTGAACGGATTCTTCTGTGATGTCGCAGGAAAGCAGAACAACGGAGATAAGAACTCAGGGACAAAGAGAAGAGGAGAGGAGAGAGCAGCTCGAATGTTGTCCAGAGCTGTGGTGTGTGGAACCCAAAGAGCAACACGGTATTTATAGACACAGAAAATAATGAGACGTTGGACCAAATTGAATTATATTAATGAGGGCGTTTCTGAACGTTGGCGGTTTCCGACATGAAGATTAATAACCATTATATCAGATAATAAAAATAAGAAAACGGATTAATAATTGCCGGTAAATGATGAGTAACGTTCAGAAACGTTCACATAATGAACTCATAATCGAAGCCTTAAATTTGTGAGTTTTCCGGAAAGCTATTTGAAAATATTTAATTTTCAAAATTTAAATTCCGGCAACGGTAAAAAATGTCCAACACCGCTTATATTTTGCGCGCAGGGGGGGCAAATCGCCGAATTTCAACTGAGTTCGGCTATGTTGGCCCAGCTTTGTGTGCGCGCGAGCCCACTCTCCTCCTAGACCCATTTTGCTCTTCCATAATC
The DNA here is from genome assembly GCA_032878935.1 of Erythrophleum fordii. Classification (NCBI taxonomy): domain Eukaryota; kingdom Viridiplantae; phylum Streptophyta; class Magnoliopsida; order Fabales; family Fabaceae; genus Erythrophleum; species Erythrophleum fordii. The sequence continues at coordinate 9,154,560 of JAVQMF010000029.1, forward strand.
ACATGTTATTATTTATACCCTTTGGCCTTCCTTTATTTGAGCAATGTGGGACTTCTCTTTTTCTCTTCCCTTTTGACACACACACACAATTCTCTAACAACTACCACAATAGATCAAGTGAACTGTGACACAATTGGATTGTATTTGATTCAATCTAGTGGACCCTAACACAATCGAACCATATGAAGGACTTAACATGTAATGAGCGGGTTTGATTGCCCCTAACATGCTTGGACTAGATACAAGCTAGTGAATCCGGAGATAATTGGATTAAGCTGGCCTTGATCTAGCAGACCTTTTCATACCTAAACTAAACTAGGCTTACTTTAGTAGACATCAGTGAATTGGATTGGAATCAGTTTAAAGCATAAGGTGAAAGAAGGAAGTGACCCAATATAGCATATATTTTCTTCATTTTCAGCTTGTACAGTTTCAAATCTTCCACTCTTTCTACTATAACATTTATTTTTTCATTTTCAATTTATACAACCCCACCTCCTCTTTTGCTTCTGATGTTTTTGTTTTTGTTTTTGTTTAGAAGAAAAAAGGTACCTTTAATGTCATCTAAACTCCAGAACTCGAGAACAAGAAGCGAAAAGGGAAAGTTACTCCAAAGCTCGGGAACAAGAAGCCAAAGTCAAAACACAAGAAACACAAAATGTAGCCAAAGGTAAGCTCTGCATATGAACATAATACGTCTACAACCAATAATGGTGAAACGAAGTGTTTTGTGTGGGAAAATGGCAAAAGGGAATTGCGTTCAGATAAAATGAGGCAAAACAGTGCATTTAAAACAAGTCAAAATTGGGCACTTTGCATGGAATGGGACTGACTAATTGAGCGCTCACAATGCACTATTTTGAATTAGTAAATTGCATTTTGAAGAAATTTGAACATGACAAATTTACCCACTCAAAGTAAGTAAAATAGTGCGTTTCATGTTGTTTTGCACGAAGTTGCAGGATATGAAGCATTAATTGCTTGGACAGTCTGGATTGTAGAAATTGCACAATGTGAAGTTACCTCTCAAAATTAAGCGACCCTTTTGCCAAATTGATTAATAATCACATAAATTCATACGTCTTGGGTCTTAGCAATCAACATTTTGCATTTAAAAAATATTTAAAAACAATGATAAGATCATTTGTTTTTTTCTAATTATGTGAAATTAATACAAATAGCGTTTCTAATGCATTGATATTTAGTGCTATGATTGGACAAGATTAGGTAAAGACAAATTGGGAGAGTTGAAAACTCCATGAAATAAATGGTTAAAATGCAATGAAGTCATGCAGCCACTTCCTTCCCATTTCCCTCTTATTTTCTTATTCTTCAAATACCCCATTAAAGATTACATGCTATTAATGTCTCCTTCCAACAATCAAAAGTCTTGCTACAATTTTATAAAATACGAATATTGTTGTCTTTGTTTTTAAAATGTCTAGGAAATTTTTCCATATGAACTAAAGAAAAAAAATCATAGAAAATACTTTTTATAAAACAAACATTAAAAGTATGTTTAGGAGTTTTTATATTTAGTCCTCATTTTATTTTCATAAATGGTTTAAGAATAAGTTTATGCATTCATAGTAGCATATTCTTTTTCGTCTTAGAGGTTGATTCTTTATCCAAACAGCATGAGCCAGAGTACAAGCAAGCCACCAAAGAAAAAGACAAACTGATGACTTTTTTCCATTTTTTTGTTGGGGGTGGTTGGGGAAGAAATAGGTTCTAGATCTTTTATATACCATGAAGGGTCAGTTGGAAATAGACATTTTTTGTAGTGGTTGAAAATAATTTAAAAGAAAATTTAAGGAGAAGAATAACAAGTTTTCTTAAATAGATTTAAATTGTATTAAAAAGCGAAAGTCAATAATATGATATATAATTTCAATATGGTGTAGTCTTTGAAAATTTGTGTGATAGACTAGTATATAAATTTGGTTCATAAACAATATGATAGAAACTCAAGAATACTTTGAAAATTAATATACCTCAGAACAACTCCTTATATAAAATATCATAAAAACATACAAAGTTGGGGTTTATTTTCTTTGTGTGCATTAAACAGACAAAACACAACCAATTACTGAAACTTCAAGTGTTAACAAATCTGCAATTCTTCCTAACTTCTCCATTCACCAAGGTTTCTGGGTTTGTAATATTCCCCATCTTCACCATTGAATCTGAGAATTGCTGGAAAAATGCAAGAGGATCTGCTGCATACTTCTTGACAAGCTCTCTTGTTTCAATTGCAAACACACTTGAGTACAATTCTTGGTCTGCGTTAAGCAACCCCTCCCCTTTTACCAGCAATTGGTAGAAAGAATTGTCAAAGAGATTAGGGGTGACATAGTCCATTGCTGTTATGTTATTGTCTCCCTCCTTTGTAGGTGGACAAATCGATCTCAAGTTGCCAAGGTAACTCTCAGAGACTGGGTTTTTCTCTGAAGTTGGTTCAAAGTCTCCGTAAATCCTTGCTCGGAAATTCTGGCATCTCGCCATACCGATCGTGTGAGCTCCTGTGGATTTTATAGTCAGAAAGTAAGGTATGAAGAATTCAGTGAAGATTTATAACCAATGATTAGATTTGATCATGGGCGAATTTCGAGTTTTATTTAACAAAAATTTATTAGGTTTAGAGTTCAGGTCTTCTACAAATTGATCGATAAAAGGCAAGCCTAACGTCTGGCCTGTGATCAAGTCCTACCAATGAGTCTTGACTACTACTGCAACGAAAGAGATAGAGGTAGATCATATTTATAGATTGATTTTTTGTTGGACATTTTGTTCCTTACCTTTGAGTTAAATTGAGGATTATATTGCGGTCACTATGCAGTACTCTCTTCCTAAAAAAGTAAATGATATTTCAGTGAACTTTTCTCATTAACTTGTAGATGGATTGCTAAATTATTTTACCCATCGGCTCCTCTACTGTTTATTATGTGCTCCCATTTTTCACATTTTTTATGTCACTTCTTTCAAGATTGCCGAACATATCAGATGATACCATACGGATCCACACTAATTATAGAAATATCATGGTAATTAAAACATTTTTCATAATAATCTATTTAACTTCCTTTGGCTTCTCCTCTTGGCCTATCTGCGCAATATATAATTTTGGGTGTATTAGTATTAGAAATAGCTAGAGCTGATTCTGTTGTTTTTTTCCTTTTTTTTGGGGGGGGGGGGGGGGGTGGTTCACGCATCTTGCTTTTGTAAATGTTTTAAAAGTCTCACTTTGAAATTCAATAAATTTTTTATGTAAAATGAAATTCAAATTCTAAGCCGTCATCGGGTCTAATCAGCAATGACCAGTGCATGTTGATAATTGTGAGGAACATACCTGAAAGGGCTACCATATCTGTGACTGATAGGCCTTGATAGTGAAACTTTGAAATGATAGAGAGAAGATTGTCATCTGCAGTTGGAATGTTGGTGTTGACAAGTGCAAAACTTGCAGTTACAGAATCCTTCCTTCCCACAGGAACATCCCAATAAGGTCCACCAACCTACAAGAAATTAGAGGATTAATTTTTATACAGATTAAGGAACCGATTGGTATATAATGTTATTTTATGTTTTCAATAAAAGATGTCACAATATTTAAAATTCTCATATAACAACTAAAAATTGTGCTAACAAGAACGTAAGTGGTATTTTATGAAAATTAATGAAGCTAAAAGTAATGTAAAATAGTTTTATCTTATTCCGTTTTGTATCTTGGATAGCATTTGACATATTAAATATTAATATACTGAACAGACAAACATAGGCATTTTGAATACTACTGTCATCTAATATATTAGAATCAAGATGACAATATACAAATCACACATCTCTTATATTTTTCAAAACAAACTTTAAAAATAAATTAATAAAACTGTTCCTTTTTACCAGAATCACAGCATCTCTAGCTGCAATAGTGAGAAGATCTGCACAAGAGACAATTCCAGGGCATTCTGCTTCGACCATGTTCTTGATTCTATCGACGAGTCTGAAGCCTTTCAGAGAGTGGATGTTGGGAGCTGCTTTCTTCTCTCCTTTTAGTGTGACTGTATCATCAAGCAAAACTGATCCATCGCATCCCTGATACCATCATATATTGTCATAAAAATTAACCTCTTTGCATCTCTTTTTTCTTTTTTTCAAATATATATATATATATATATATTGGCTTTATATAAGATGAACCCAGTACCTTATCTATAATAGAAAATAAATAGAATAACATGATATCCTACTATACCTAATCCCAGTAGTGTGTGGTGTGCAATTAATATTCTAAGCATTAAGCAATATCAAATAACAGTACATAGTCTGTGACGCACCAATACCTCAATATATATCAACCAAAGTGTATCACATTTATTGTGTAACACCATTAAATAGATTAGCGTGCTATGATGGACTAACTCTCAAAATGAGTCAAGAGAACTTGTCTGTTTTTTAAGAATAAGTTTACAAAAAAATTGATCTCTCTAAAGTTGAAGCTTCTCAAATGTTGGATGCACCTCAAAATATGTGGCAAATAATATTTCATTATTATGCCCAAATTTTGAGGTGCCTCTTGTGAGCTCTTCATATCTTCACTCATGTTTTAAACAAGCCAAATTAAGAAATTTGCATCACTTTAAAAGGTAAAATATCTCTCTAGTGGAATAAGAGTAACATAAGAAGAGAGAATATATATAGAGTTTACTTCTTTTCTTTTCATCATTCTCTCTTTTCATTTTATTTCTCTCCACTTAAGAGATTTTACCATTTATTCAGTTGAAATGATCCAAAACCAACTTATAAGTTCAAAACCCATTACGGGTTAAACGGACAGACGTACAAACTTAGATTTATCTTAGCAATGCCAAATACACCTGCATTAAATACAATCGAATAGTTGAAATTACATTTGATTAGTACAGTGTGTTGTATGAATATTTGTGCTTGTTAGATGCCTAGTAAAATATCGGACCTGGACAAAGCAGTCATGGAAGTGAAGGCGAAGCATGATGGCGGCATTGCGGGGATCAGAAAGCACTGCGCACTCCATTTCCTTTCTAATAACATCAAACACAGTGGGGCAAGAGGATGCATAGTAATCAAGTGTCAATGCAGAAGGCTCACTGGCATACAATCTAGTGAGAAGAAGAAAGCCAAAAGTAACAACAATATTGAGCGGAAGAAAGGAAGGTCCCATAATTGCCATTACCGAAGATTTATTACTCGTTCTTGAAAAAAATTCGAGGATTTGGGAGAAATGGGTGGTACTGAGAGGGTATATATAACAAGTAGAGAGAAGAAGTAATATGTTGTGTTTCATGAGTTTGAGCATTTTTAAGGAAGAAGGTTTCTAAAAGAGTCAAAAACAGATGCAACTAATATCTTGGTGGGTGTTCCTAAACCGAAAGTAAACATTCTCTAAAGCAACAGCTAAATTTATAATTTAGGTTAAAACAATGTTTTAGTCTCTTAATTTTATTTATTATTTTAAATTGGTCCCTTATGTATAAACCTTTTCAAAATTGTTCTTTCCTCATTGTGTATTGATAGCAAGAGATTATAAGATGAATTTAAAATTTCAGGCACCATCTGAAATGTTCAATTTAAGGAATTATTTTGAAATGCTTTAAATTTAAAAGATTAATTTAAAATGATAAATAAAATTAGGGGATCAAAATACTATTTTAACTTATAATTTAGTACAAACAATTTGGAGCTAGCTAGCCACCAAACCAAAAACTAATTACAGCTAATCTTTTACTGTGCGTTCGACCTTTTTTATTTCAATTGAATCCACTGAAAGCGACCCTCGACCCTCTCCTTCTCACAATTAACTCTAAATTGGACATTGTCACAGTGCATGATGTATCAGTACAATGTTTTATAAACGTATTGTCCTGAGTTTTGTCATCTTTCTGTCCTTTGCTGCAAACTTTGACTAGAGTTTAATTTTTGACACGTTAGTTTTAACTTTCAATCCACTTGCATTACATCATATATTTGATTTTATGGCCTTAGCGATAAAAATGAACAATTTTATTTTCTTGCCCTCAAAAGTTATCTTTCTTTTTGAAAGCACTTTATGAATAAAAATTCTTGCCAGAGGAGAAGATTTACTTTTCGATAAAGCCCAAAGTCACCACACCACATCAAACATTTTGTTTGTAATATAATATCAATTTACATGTTGCCTGCTGGTTTCTTTTATCCATGAATAAAATTTCAAAAGGACTTGCTCAAATTCTTACTGGTTCTAACTAAGAATGGAAAATATGTAGTCATGGTAGTGAAGTGCAAGATAAGAACTGTTCGCTATAAGAATACATAACAGATATCTCCGAAATTAATTCTCATTTATCTTGACTTTCTTTCTCTCCTTTAAATATATACAGACAATTTGAAGAGTCCAACAAGAAAAAGATTGTAGCTTCATACTTTGTGTTGATTTTGTTTCCTTAATTGCTTCTCTTATCTGTATGTGCATACTTAGATTAAAAAATGAAGGATGCAATTGCTTTGAAGTATAACTGGTTAGAACTTAGAAGTATGGGCATGACGGACGGAAATAAAGAACTTGTTTTTTGTTCTGTAGTTTGGGTTCAAGATCATAATTTCCTTACAAAACAAGTTCCCAGAGAACTATATATGAATGTTTAAACACTCATATTTGATGGGATCCATAGTGCCAGAAAGAAGCTCTTTAGATACGTATTGTTGCAAAGTTATCTCATTTCAATTTAAAGTTTTCCACAAAAAAAAAAAAATGGTGTCATTTTTACAATGTCTGTTACGTGTGTCACTTGTGTGACCGAAGAAAAGTCGTGTCAAACTATTTTGGAGTTTGAATAACATAAATGCATGAACTAACTGTTTTGTAGCACTTTTCATAGTATTTGTTGCGCCTAACGGTTGTATAATTAAAGAAGTCAAAATAAATAAAATCAACATGAGAGAGCATGCCTTGTCAATAGATGAATTGTAGGATGGAATCTTAACATGTCAGATTAAACTAGCACAAAACGTGAAAGCAGGGCTCCATGAACTTCAACAATTAAGTCAATAAGAAAAAAGTGTGTGTGTATATATATATGATGTCAGTTTGCGCGATAGCCTTTTTGTTTCTATCTCCAAGATACTATACAATTGCACAAGGGTTGCTCAAATTCTTGCTGGTTCTATTCAGACATGATAAGGAAGAGCAAGATTAGAAGTGTGTATCAGTAATTATGTAAGAAATAAGAATACATATATAGTAGATATCTCCAAATTTCTCATTTATCCTGACTTTCTCTCATTTCAATATTATTAGTCTTCTTTCTGTTGCCCTACCCTGTCTCCGTAGACTAAAGGGAGGTCATTTCGTGACCCCCCAAAAAAACATGTATACGGGCAATTGAAAGAGTCAAACAAGAAAAAGATTGTAGCTTCAAATTAACTTGTGTAGATTTCGTTTCATCAATTACGTTTCTTACTTGTATATATACTTAAATTTTTTTTTAAAAAAAAAGGAAAGATGCAATTGCTTTGAAATATAACTAGTCAAAAACAAATTACAGTTCTCCACTTCAAACATTTAGAGTTGTTGCTAGGTATGATATTGGATTAAAAAGCTTATCAATACTGAAAAAAGATATAAGTCTGAAAAAAACCTAAATATAAAAGAGGCCAAGATTGAGTTTTTTTAATGCTATACTAAACTAGCCCAAAAATATTATTGCAACAGATGAATGCAAAAATGTAACGACCCTAACTTCTAATAATCATAATTAAGGTTAAGTATGTGACTAATAGCCATAAAATTTAAATCAGAATGTTGAAAGTCACCACAACTAATTATATTCGAAAGATGTTGGGAAAATTTAAACCTTAATGTTACTAGGGTCATTAATTAAGGAACCATAATTATTCAAATGTGCAAGTGAATTTAATCATTAATAAGGAGCCTTTGATTCTCCCATCCATTAATTCCAACTCACAAAAACCTCTTACAATTGTTTCTAAATCATTCCTTAGTATTACCATAAAAGAAATTAAAGTTTCTAAGTGAATATGAGAAATTAAGCACCTTCGCCGCGGCTAAATCCCCTTTGGCCGCGGCCAATTACTCTCTGATTAAGTCCTTAAACCTCTATAAATTTCACGTATTTTGCCGCGGCCAAAGACCCCTTTCGCCGCGGCCAAATACCCTCTAGAACACCCCCAAACTCACTTCCCAAACTTAGCCGCGGCTAACGTCACCATTCGCCGCGGCCAATTGCTCTCTGTTTTCTTCCCTGGCAGGTTCGCCACATTTGGCCGAGGCCAATTAATTGTTGGCCGCGGCCAATTCTTCTCTGTTTCTATTTGGCCTAGGCCAATTAAATGTTGGCCGCGGCCAATTCCCTTCTGTTCCTATAACTCTCAAGATTTCATCTCATACTCTCCAATTTCCTTCCAATATCACTCTAGGGCCATTCTACCTTAATTTATGCAACTCTAATGGTAATTATGTACGTTAATTACCCAACTAATCTATCATTACCCATTTAGCGTTTAGATATGGATTTTCTTACTCATCCATGGGATTTTATGTCAGCAACTTATAAATCTCCCACAATGGTCATTAAATCATACTTTCATTGGGTATTTCTTGCATTAATAGTCAAGTCTATAAGGAACATATCATGGGATTACATTCTATGTTAACAAAATACTTCTACACTTGGCAATTCATGATGCAATGCAACAATGGTACAAAACTTGTAAATTAGTTACATTACAATTTGACAAGGCTCTCAAACCTACGTGCTACCAAACCATTTAACAAGCTCTCGTTAATTTTCTCCTTGCCACTAAGAGGTCCGGTCCCTGAAAATGTTAGCCCACAACGGGGTGAGATATACAATCTCAGTAACAAAAGGAAATTTCCATATATATGTACAAGTCAATCAATCCAAGACAATCTCATGTCATCAATATCAGAATCATTAATTCAATTGGCAAATGAACTAGTTGAGCTACCAATGACTACTGTCCCATACCAGCAATCATACATAACATGTTAATGGCCAATAACACCAGGAGAGGCCCGTCCACAGCACCTACTCCCTTATGAGCACAACCAGGGCTCAGTGCATCTGGGGTTGATCATACCCGGTGCTCGATCGTAGCACATGCACGGGTGGCAGCCGCACCACAGCTCCACCATGGACTCACAGGTCCAATCACAATAACAATCAAGTAGTCAACCAGTCATTTAACATTTCAAAATCAAGCATGTGTAACAAATAGCAGATTAACATGAGCATATACATGGAATTAGGAAAATAACCCAGTTACCTCAATGAAGCCAATTACTCTTCCCTTAGCTACCATAATAATCCAAATGCATACCAGGCCTATAACAAGCATAATTATCATCATTTCTAATCACAATCAAATATCCAAAGAGTTGAATTACTAATGACAGACTAGAGGTTACTCACCTAATTACCAAAGGGTTTAATTTCGGATCCCAACTTTCCCCCACCAGAAATTGCCATTGTTCACTCCAATTTTTGGGTAATTTCACATGAAACCAAAGCCCATATCATAGGTCAACTATAGGGGTTTCAAACTAACAGAAAATGCATCACAATGGGAAGGAAATACTCACTTAACAACACTAATAGCCTCACCTCCGAAAATCCACCATGGAAGCACCAAAATTCGCATTTCAACCATCAAGCCCAGAAAGTTCAGTTTTCCACCATTATCTCCTTGTAATCTCACACAATAGAAGAACCCATTAGGATAATCCATCCTTAGGGGCATTTTCCAGCAAGGTAATACACAAAATGGAAAGGAAAAGCTTACCTAATCCTCCCTCTAACCTCCAAGTCCGAAAATCTTGCAAGGAATCACCCAACACCAAATTTCAGATTTGAGATGAAGATGAAAATGCTCAAACCCAGAAATTAATCGGACCAAAATGAAGAGGAGGATGAGAGGGTCAAGTTATATATAACTTACCTTGGCTAAATCATCCTCTAGAAGTGAGAAATGGAGCCTCCATGTTGGTAGAACCCTAGCCTCCCTTGAACCTCCGAATTTCCTCTCTTGAGTTTCAGCAAAATGAAGGAGAGGCTGAAGGGTTAGGGTTTTAGATGAGTTTGGGTTAACCCTAAAGCCCAAAATCCACTTAGGTTCAGATGTGTGCTTATTGGGCTTTTGTTTGGTGAAGTGGGCTGCAGAACAATTTCAGTTTAAGTGAGGAATGCTGACCCAATGGCCCAATTCCTTGTAGGTTCAGATTTTTGCACTTGTTGGGCTTTGTTTCATGAATTGGGCTGCAGCAATTTGATTGGGCTAGGCCAAGTTCCAAAAGTTAATCCAACTTAGGTCTGCATAAAGTGTGTTGGGCCAACTATAAGAGTTCATGTAAATTGGGTCTTGGGCCTCTATTTCACTACATCAAATTGGGCTATTGCTAGGTAATCTCTCTTGGCCCAAGTCTCATGATAAGGAGTTGGGCTTGCATTTAGAATCATTGGGCCTCTATAAGCCTCTTCTCATGATCTCCTACATTAATTTAGGCCTAGATATAGTCTCTATCCCAATCAATTCTCAACTCATATTATTAATTTATTTCCCAAAATTACCATTCTCTAAACTTGCCCACTTATCCCATATTAATTATCCCTAATTAATCTAAATCCATGATTAACACCTTAATTAATTTTGGGGTGTTACAAAAAACACACAAAAAGAGACTTATGCTAGCTTGTGTAGCATGTAAGCAACCCAATCTTGTTAAGGGGTAAGTCTCAACCAACCTCCTATTAATATATACAATATTTTCTCATTGGATTACCATCCTTTCTAGATAGTAGCTTAAAAGATGACTTAGACAATAAAATACTTGAATTAAAATTAGAAAACAACACATTATATAGAAACTATACAAAGAAGATAGTAGGAGTGTTTATTGGCCTATTTGACCCAAGACGTCTAGTCCAACTTAGCCTAATTGAGTTGAGTTGGATTTGATCAAAAATATAAATGGGTAGAACATTAAAAAAACTATACTGGATCTAGCCAAGCTATGGGCGAAAGCATATTTTGTGTAACCCAACCCAATAGTTTTTTTTTTCTTTTGAGTTATCAATATATTGTCATCTTATACCTTTCTTTATTTTTATTTCGTTTGGCTCTTTCTGCAAGCTGCAACCCACCTAAACCATCCTTGCTTTCTAATTGCTTTTGTCATTGACTTACATACTTATTGACATTTCTTTTGTTGAGTAATGAAAACACACGTATTTACTTAAGACTAATTATACTAGTGTAATTTGTGTTTTGCTTGATAATACTGAACAATTTTTTTATGAAAATTATTTTACTGATAAATACACGAGGGCTACAGAATCTCATTGTTTTAAAATCTATGCTTATGAGTTTGTAAAAAAGATACTTTTACATTACAAGTATCAATTTATAAAAAAAAAAATAGTTCAAACAGTTCTAATTCGTCCTAACCCAATATAAAATTGGGTTTGTTCAGGTTAGGTTAACCTATGAGTATAAAAACAAATCTAATGTCTTAATCAGGTTGGATATCGGGCCTATTAAATGTCTGTCCTAACCTTGCCCATTAACAGCTTTGAAAGATAGATCTTGATTTCAACAATAAAGTTCACCATTAATAGAAAGGCAAGAAAAAAGGGAAACAACAAAAAGAAAATAGGCTAGGTTCAAGCCCAACTTTTGTGCAATGTTTTTTTTTACAGGCCCAACTCATTTTTTTACAACCTTGACCCCATAATTAAGTCTAGTTATCACGTATGCTACATTGAGATCAAAGATAATAATGGTATCTAAAATTTTCAATAGCACAAAACTTTCATTGATGGAATTGTATGGTTTAAGGATTTGTTTGATATATTATCATTTTCCTATGATCTAAGATAATTATATTGAATACATTGATACTCAACAAAATTTAGAGACATGAAATATGTATATCATACTATTTTAAAATTATGAGAATCTCACATCAAATTTCTTTTAATTACATTATCATAAAATTCTAATTGTATATTTTACTAATCACTTTCAATAGTTGTATAGTACATAATAATTTCATATATTATGACACACTAGCTTCAAATTATATCCTAAATAGATATTTCATAGTATTATCATTCATTAGAAAATAGGCGAAGGCAAATAAAGCCCTTTACGAACTCGCACAAAAACCATACAATGGTTATCTATCCTATAGATAGTTTGGTATAAAACTTAGACTTGAATAAAGTCTAAAAATATCACTCGACTTTGATATAAAAACATAACAACAAAACCAAACAACCTCAACTAGATCACTGGCGTTTAAATTGACTCCAATTGGCAGTCTGATTAAGAAAATAAGCGAGAAGAAAAAGCCAATTTGGGAGCAGAGTCTTTTGAGAAGTAACATGCCCTTCTTGTAGCTATAGAATGCGAGCATGACTCTCCTAGTTTTAAAAATCTCACTTGTACCTGTTTTGCAGTTTGCAAATGCAGCTTCATTAGATTTTACTATCTTTATGTAGTTAAGGTTCAAGATCATATAGGCAACTTGTTTGTAAAGAAGTAACGAATGTTCACATCCACATTTGATGGGGTTCCTAACGCTTAGGATTACAAGCAAGACAACAACAAGGAAACATTTTATACAAATGTTGCAATGCTTTTGAGTCCCCATTTTCTATAGCATATTGATTTTTATTTAAAATATATGATATATCCAAAAACAACAATGAAGACCAACTTAACAAAAAAAAAATCAATTTAAAAGAAGTTTGAAACCAAGAGTTTTTCATTTGCCATGTGGTCAACTATGCAAGCAATGAAACATAAAACAAATATATATTGCCTAGACTTGTATAGGGATAGATAGATAAATCATTGGTAAAAGACTTCAGGACAACTAGAGATAGGGATCAGTGAGAGAACATGCATTAATGGACATCAATTGCTTGTAAATGCACCAAGAAGTAGAACACCTTCTCAAATTTGCAATTTGGTAAGAGGGGTTGGTTGAACTAGAATCATAAAAATACTTCAAGTGATTGATTGAGACTAACATAATATGAGATATCAAAATTTTCATATTGAGTAGTATAAATTTACTTAATGAAATATTTAAATAGACTCATTCTCTTACTTTAATAATTAGCTTTTAGGATAGGATTTCTAAGAGTGTTTAGCGAGTTGGGAGGCATAGTGGACTCGAGCCGAGTTGAATCGAGTACGAAAAAATGAAAAAGGACTAGGCTAAGTCATAAAAGAGGGTTGAGCAGCTTGCCCAAAAAAATAAAAGAAATCTTTAAAAAATATTTTTTTATAAAGATTTATATTAAATTTTTAATTTTTTTAAAGATAAAATACAATTTTATAAAAACTTATATAAATTTTTTTAGGGATTATTTTATTTTTAATCATAAGCCCAAGATGGCCTTAAGGAACATATTGATTAGGCTAAACCCAAAAAAATAAAAAAATATTTTTTTATAAAAATTTATATCAAAATTTAAATTTTTTTAAAAATAATATATAATTTTATAAAAATTTATATAAAATTTTTTTTAGAGTCATTTCATAATTTTAATAATAAATTAAAAAAATACTGAGTCGTCCAATATTAGTCAAGCTAGACCAAGCCCAATCAATGAGCTTCAATTTTAAAGTCTGTTTAAAATCAAGTCAAGCATTAAAATAGACCAAAGTCTAAGTCAATTAGTCAATTAGTATTACAACCCATTCAGTAGGCAAGAAAAGGGAAGAGAAAATGGAAAAGAAAAGGAAAGTTTAGAAAAATATCATTTTTAATTATATAATTATTATTCAATCATTATTTAATATTCTTTAATAATAATTATTTAATTATTAAAAATAAAAATATTATAAACATTTTTTACTTATAAAATTATCTTTTTTTTTCTTTTTCATCCTTATTTTTTTGTGGATCAAATAAGCCCTTAAAATTAGTAGTTGACCGCTCCAAAAAGAACTACCTATAAAGGATTCTAACAGGTAGTTGCTTCGAGGTGAGCTTTCCAAAGGCTATAAGTTAATGAAAATCAAGGCAGTATAGAATGCCAAAATCCCACTCAAATTATTTAACCCTTCCTCTACAGTTAACATTTGGTGGCAGATTCTCCACCTCATTTGGATAACCATCTATGACATGATAAAACATAGAAACTGAAAACACTCAAATGTAACTTCGTCACAAAGGATAAACACTCAAATTAGTAGTCGACAGCTCCAAAAAGAACCACCTATAAAGGATTCTAACAGGTAGTTGCTTCGAGGTGAGCTTTCCAAAGGCTATTAGTTAATGAAAATCAAGGCCGCATAGAATGTCAAAATCCCACTCAAATTATTTATCCCTTCCTCTACAGTTAACATTTGGTGGCAGATTCTCCACCTCATTTGGATATCCATCTATGACATGATAAAACATAGAAACTGGAAACACTCAAATGTAACTTCGTCACAAAAGATAAATATATCAAGTTAATTATAAGTAAGCATGTTCCATTAAAAAATATAATTGATATGCTTACATGTAACAGTCATCTTTAAATTTTCTTGAATCTAATATAGCCATAAAACCTTTTCAAAAGAGCTACTCTGTGGGATCATATCAGAATTCAGAAGGCGATGGCAAGGACTAAAATCCCATATCACTACCAAACACATCCTCATGTACCATTGGCACCATGGACAAGAAGCCTCAGGAATAAACACAATCATATCTATCAAAATTTCCAGAAGAAAGGAAACTTCAACATAATCAATTACTCGGCCATCAACTATACAACTCAGATTCAAATCGATGATCCTTACTTCGATGGCCAAGCTTGAAAAGAAGTTCATCTGTTTCCTCACCATTCAAACTCAGCTCCAAGCCAGGCAAAACATCCTTTTGAAGAAGATCCTTCACCAAAGTCCCCACAGAAGCATCAAATTCAGGCCAAGAAACACAGAGACTTCCTCTGATATTCATCACCTGGCATCGTGCCAAAAGCGCAGCTCCCAATCCATCCACAACGCCCCCTGATGGGTAATACTGTAAACCCTTCAACAATTTCTCACCAATTACCCTTTTCCTCTCCGCAGATGTCTCGAGCTTGTACGCAAAAGCTTTGCCCGACTACAACCGACTGCGATAGTTCCGACCCCGAATGGAATCCAAAATCAGAACCCTCCTCTCGGGTACAATCCGATCTCCGATGAGCAACCGCCGCCAATTAAGACCGAACTGCGGCGACGGAGCACTGAACGGAGACGAGAACGACATTCCGAGGGCCACCGGTAGTGAGGGAGTAGATATTGCAGGTTATGTCAGCAAGAGAGGATTCAATGGAGTTGCTGGAGAGGGGAATCTGCGGTAGGATTAGGGTTTTGGAGGGGAAATTGTGGAAGAGGTAGAGGGATGGGGAAGAGAGAGCGATGATGCGGAGGGAGGGTTGGAGGGGTTGGTGGCGAGGTTCAGAGAATAAGAGGAATGGAGGAGGAAGGATGCCGCTTCTCTCCTCTCGTTAACGTGACATGCATTCAGTTCATTCTGTCATTTTTAATTTTTTTATTTTTTAACTTACAAAATATAAAAAATTTCGAATAATCTAACTGCACCAAAACTACATCGCGTCACGACTGCAGAGAAGCCACACTCGAGAAAAGAAAGGGGTGGTGAAGTGAAGTTGTTGAGGTCTTCTTCGAAAAACCTTGAAGGTGGGGGAATCTCAGTTATCACCTCTTCCATAGTTGCTTGCAGCTTGTCTTCTTGATCCAAATATAAAATTGCAGTAAACCCAGATTGTCTTTTCTCCAACTTCTGTAGCAGATAAAATATTTTTTTTCTCTGTGATCACTTCATGAATTACTAGTACGAGGCAACTTGGGTCCCAGGCAATCCGGATTGCTAGTTACCGGGTGTCTAAATTTGTGCGCTTGAGTCCGCCCACTAAAGGCAATTATGTTGACTGTGAAATCAACCGCAAATTAGGAAATTAAGGCATCCGAAGCTAAACCTCAATAGGGATGGTAATGGGATGAGGTGAGTTTTTCATTATCTATTTTTCTCTTATTTTTCTTTGTTTTGTTTCGTAATCTTGTGGATTTTTTTTTTTTAAATTTTTGCCCTATGTTTGAACTCTTAGATATTATGTTGTGGATTTAAAGTCATATAAAGCGGTTTTAAGACCATTTCTCTATCATTGATTTATAAGTTTGTTTTCAATATATGTATACAATATATATTATATATATATATATATATTATATATGTATATTATACATATTATATGTAAATATTTTTTTTAGTACTTTATGTTGAAAACTTAAATTTGTATTATTTTAACAAAAGCTATGATATAATACATTTTTTATAAGAATTAATTTTAAAATAAAAATTAATTAATATTGAATTCAAATTTAGTGTTTGTGTATCATGAATTGACAATATTATTTAATATAAATTAATTCATTTAATTTATTCTTAAGTATATTTTAATTTATTTTTAATATTAAACTTTTGATAGTATTACATTAAATTTTAATAACATGAACATTATATATTATTTTAGTGCTTTAAATATACATAATTTTAGAAAAATAGAAATAAATAATAAAGGAAAGTTAATTTACATATTATTTGATACAATATATACTAAGTCATTTGAGTAAATTAGTTTAAATAATATATATATTTAGAATGTTAAAATAATACATAATTGACCACAATGGCAATGATTAAATTAATTAAAATTTTTTTAAACCATAAGAGTATGATTATAAATTTTAAATAGTAATGATTAAATTAAAATTTAAGTAAAAATATGAGGATTAAAAGGGTAGTTTTTTAAAATAAAAATACTAGATAAGAAAAAATAGAATAATAAAGAGTAATCTAAATTGCACATTTTTTTCTTAAACTTCACAACTATATATATATATATATATAAGATCAGCACCCTATATTTTGAAATAAACAAGTTTAAATTTTTAAATATGAGATTAACCTCAAATATGATTTTAAAAGACTAAGAAATAGTTTAAGGTATAAGTAAAATGTACTTTTTAACAATAAAATCATTTATTATAAATACATTCATGTGATTATTTATATTAAATTTAGGGTAAAATATATTACATGAAAACTTTAAATTATAAAGGACAATCTCATTTCAAGTCAAACTAAATAAATCTGAATTAATAAAGTTAAAAAGAAGTTTTGGCGCCTTAGTCTGTAACTTAATAGTATATATAAAATATATTTTAGAATTTAATTATTATTAGAATTGAATTATCTAATTTTAATATAGTCAATATAATCTTTTGATATTTTGGAATTAATTGTTATACATTTATTTATTTAGATTATATGAATTTAATTAGTGATAAGTAATCAAATAAAATTATTATTAATTTGACCATAATTGAATTAAGGTGGGTAGTTAAAAATTTATACAAAAATATATTTTGTAAATATATCAAATACATTCTTTATAAAAAATAAAGTAATAAATGTTAAAAATATATTTATCTTACATATTATTATTTATAAGCTTTTATATATAATAATTCGTTCTAATCTAAAGCAATGATGAAGCTACAACATTTGCACAACTTGTCCCAAGTTTGAATCCTACTATACCTAATATTGTAAATTCATGTTATATGAGACTATGGGATGGGTTTGGGGTTGAGGCACGGATTGGGCCTAAATTACTGTCTCTAAATTTGAGTTTGGAATAAAAGAAAGTTACAATTAATTTAGATATAATTAGTGAATTTTGAGCAAATTTCGATTAAAAAAATAAATTAATTTTTAAATGCAAATTACTATTAAAAAATAAATTAATTTTCAAATGCTATAGTATAAAAAGTAATGCATATAGATGTTACATTTTCTTACTTCTATCATCAAGTTGGCAGACATCAACTAAGCTTAGTGACAAAGTGACCGAGTTAGCTCACGGTAGTGAGGGTTGATCGACAATGTCAAGTGGCAAGCTAGCCCATGTGCTAGACTAGAATGACTAACATCGATTGATGGGAGAATTATAATAAAAGATGCAAAAGTAAAGAAATTTATTTTTAAAAATCTGTTACCATTTGTTTTAAGATGATTATCATTGAGTTTAGTAACAAATAGTTGAATCTAATAGTAACAAATCTTTAAAAATAAATTTTTTTACTTCTTGATCCTTAAACATAATTTTTTCTTGATTGATCACTAGCGGATTTGAAAAAAAGGCAAACAAGAGGCATCCACGTGGTGCTTTCTTATTCAAAGACTGAATTACATGCGCAACATGGCATAACACCACTAGAGTATTCCAGGTAGAGCTGTACATGAGTAGGATTGAGCCGAACATCTAGTCGACCCGATGCCCTACCCGATTAAGACATCGGTCTTGTTTTTATGCCCATGGCTTTGCCCCCCTAAACAAGCCGGATTTTATATTGGGTTAGGACGGATTAGGGCAGTCTAGACTTTTTTTTTTTTATAAAGTAATACTTATATTATAAAAATATCTTTTTACAAACTCGTAGATATATATTTCAAAATAATAGGTCTTTAGAACTCTTATATTTTTATCAATAATAAAAAAAAATAGTCTAGTATTATCAAACAAAATATAAGTTATACTAGTATAATTAACCTTAAGTAAATATGTATATTTTTATTATTCAACAAAAGAAATACAAATAAGTATACACATTAATGATGAAAACAATTAAAAAGTAGGGAAGGTTTATATAGATAATAAAAATTGCAATATGTAGAGAGAATCATATGAAATAAAAATTAATATATATATATATATATATAAAAGATGACAAGATATTAATAATTAAAAAAAATAACTATTAGGGCAGGTTAGGCAAAACATACTTTCGTCCGTGGCCCAACCCAACTTAATATAATTTTATTTAAAGTTCTGCCTATTCATATTTTTGGCTTCACTTGGCCCGACCCGATTAGACCAGATTAAGGCGGGCCCCCAGGGCGTATCAGGCCAATGAACACCCCTAATTCTAGGTAATACAAAAAATTATAAAATAATTCAAGATTGTAATTTTCACTAATACACCCCGAGAGTTTTGCATTATAAATGGCGCTTTCCCTTCATGGAAGAGACATAGCTTCTTTCATTTGGTGAGTCCCTAGCGTGAAATTTCATCTCAGTAAGTATTTGTAAAATTCAGCCAATGTTCAAGACTTAACAAAGTGGAACATAGCATCTCAAAATTTTCTACAATTCTTAAGACTTTTCATTTGAGGGGTAGCATCATTTTTATAGTTTTTTTTAATCACTTTAAATTTTATTTGTTGAATATAAAAATTATATTATATGTAGTGATTATTTTATGGTTTTGTAAATTTATTTAAGTGAATAAACTTTTTATTATGTCTTTTCAGATGTTGTATGTAAACATCAAATAATTTATTTATTTATTTTACTTGTATGGTTATATTTTATTGCATCTTGACTTTAGTATGGAAGAAATGAATAATTTGTAGGTAAACATAAGTAAATAATTATATAATAAATAAATAGTAGAAAAAATTAAATATTTTTGTAATAAAGCATGTGGGAAATAAAATTAAGTTATTATTAAATTAGTCATTTAAAACATAAGAAAATTTATAAATAGAATGCTAATAAAATTTTATCTGTTTAGTTTAAAATTTAGCATATTTTATAAAAAAAAATTTCTAAACAAAATACTAGTAACAATGAGTTTAAAATTTAAGAATTATGTAAATAGAAAATTAATAAAAAATATAATAATAGAATTTGTAGTGATGAAAAAAAATCTTACTTTGATGTAAGAATTGGGAAATAATTAAGGGTTAAAATAAAAATAAAATTATTTAGCAATAATTTTTGTCTATTTTTCTATTTTGTAAATAGAAAAATAGACAAAAATTACTATTAGTATCTATAGGAATGAAAAATAATCTTATTGAGATACAAGAATTAATAAATAATTGATGGTGAAAATAAAAATAAAATTAGTTAAGAATGATTTTTCTAAAATTTAAGAAATGTTGTACATAGAAAAATAATAAAAAATATTAAAATTTGAAACAATGAAAAAATAATCTTATTGAGATGTAAGAATTGGTAAATAATTGAGGGTGAAAATAAAAATAAAGTTATTTTGGGATGAGTAGTCTAAATAAAAATTAAAATATCTAGGAAAATTTCTCATACATAATGACATAGAAGAATTAATATTGTAATAAAAATTATTAAAAGAAAAATCCTATTGTAGGAAAAAAAAAAAAAGGAGGAATGAGCTTGTTTGCCCATACACGAATGAAAGAATTTATGAATATATTCAACACCTGACATTTTAGTTCTTTTTGTCCAAAATAATAACAATTGGCAATGACATCACTTTAAGAGAGTTTAAAGAGATGGTTAGACAAAAGTTATAGTTTTCCCCCAATCATTTCATAATTTGAGTTGATATACAGATATTTGGCATTGTTAAATCCAAGATGGTACCAAATCATTATCTTAAAAGATGACTTTGATGTCCAAATAATATAGCAAATGCACTCACGTTTCCAATCCTAATTGAGTGGCATTGAGTTATATGCGAACATCTCAACTATTAAGCAGTAGATTAACATGGACTGTTAACTAGCATAGGATGTTATCTTCTAGCATTACCCTCGTTAACCAACCATATGCATGACACTAATGAACAAGCTTCCTTGTTTTCCTCATACCTTGTAGATATTGACCAGTTCTATCCATTACTAGCTTATGCTTAACATTATTAAACCCATCCGATAGCTTTCAATTCATAGCTGAGTTCATCCTACTAACTAATTGGCATTCCTTAGCCTTCTTTTCCCTTTGGCTTGGATGAAGATATAATGGATAACTTTGAAGATGAAGATGAAGATGAATACAATGTTGCACTTGATCTTGATTATGACGATGATGATGAGTTTAATGATAAAGGTGATGATGAGGTTGGAAAGGATCTTGCCAATACTATCCTAGTTGCACCAATGGCATAGTATGTAGACTTGGCTATTGCTTTCTTCTCATAAGTCTATATGGTACTAGCCAAGGGACATGATTTTCCTGAAGCAGTCAATCAAATGAATTTGAACAATAATCAGGAGCTGTGTATCAAATTGTAGTATGTAGATAAGAAGGCTTTACATTGTGCTATGAAACTATATCCCGTGAAAGCACACTACACATTTAAGGTATCTTCATATGCAAATTATAAAGAATATTGATATATTAAATATAGCACTAGTTGTAGATGGAGGGTGAAAGCATGTAAAAAAGCAAAGGGAACCTAATGGCAGATAAAATATGGGGGACCACAAATATACATGTCTGTGATATTATTGTAAGATCACTCAAAATTGGATTCTAACATTATTTCATTATGTTCTGTGGCAATAGTGACAAATGCCAAATGTGTCCATTAGGGAACTCATTAATAGGATATAGAATTTGTTTGGATATAATGTGTCATACTTAAAGGCTTGAAATGCAAAACATTTAGGTTATCACACTTGCTTTGGTAATTAGGAGAGCTTATATGTGTTATTGCCTAGGTGATTCATGGCTATTCGACATTTCATGCTTAGCTTATATGTTAAGTTCTTTAATAACCAATGCCAACAAAGCAATTCTAATAGTGAGCTTGTTGCGATGTTTCGTTATGCCCCTTCTATATACCATAGTGGGATGGGAGACATAATCTAGATGGGCATGGTTCCTTTTCAACCTACATTGGTGTATGGAACTAAAATGTAGTATCTATGTGCAATACATTTTCTATTATAAGATATGGCCCATTAAAATTTTCTGTCATAGCATTTTGATTAAGCCATCTACAATTAGTGCTTTGAAACTCAAACTCATAATCTAAGCATACGGATCCTTTAAAGTGAGGATCTACACAAATGAATCTGAAATTGTTTCTACAATAAAAAAATGTATGCTAAAAAAAAAAAAAGAAAGATAAGGTTAGGAAGTGTGTAGTATAATGGATCTTCACTTCAGAGGATCCATACCTTATAATCCAATCCACAATGTGATTGAAGTGTAAATTTACTCATTTAAATTAGTCTACAAAAATTTCTCCTAAGATTTGTTGATGGAAACTTCTTTTTAGTATTACACATAAGAAATTTTTTTTTAACTTGGTCTAAATTATTCTTTTGTATTATAAATTTTATAGTTATATGGATATCCATAATCACTAAAGAGTGACCTTTTAGGATCTCTTTTTATATTTAATGGCATATACCCTACAATGCCTAAGGTATTTATATCATATAATTATGTAAATTGATTTTTCTATTTATGTCATTTTAACTTTTAAGTTGATCTTTATAGTTGAAAGGCTTATAAATAGAGGCTATATACTAAACATGTGGTGCCCTAAATGAATGAGAAGTATTCCCTCATTTTTCTTCTCAATTTTCTCTTGTCCTATTTCTTATATTTTCATTATTTTTGCAACACATTATTATCACAATTTTGCTCTAAGTTCTTGACTTGAATCAAGTTGTTAGTTTTTCATTTGATCTAAGAATATAGATATTTCTCATTCTTTCATTGGACACAAGATCTATAATGAAGACGTATGTCTTATAGATAGTGCTACAATATATACAATACTAAAATATAAAAAATACTTTTCTCATCTAATAATAAGTGATGCAAACATCAATATTATATCAAATATTATAAAACTAACCAAAGGCTCTAGAAAAAGCTAATATTATTACCTAAAAGGATGAAATTTATTACTAATGATATATTATTTTCTACTAAGTCTTAAAGAAATTTATTAAGTTTCAAAGATATCTACCATAATGAACATTATATTGAGATTGTAAATGAGAAAAGTATTGAATATCTATATATCACAGTTATTGTATTAAGAAAGAAATGTGTTTTGGAAAAATTACTTGTCTTGTCTTCTAGTTCATACCATAAAAATATTAGTATGTTAATTGAAGTACATGTTATAGTAAACTAGAAGATTACTAATCCAAACACATTTATTATTTGGCATAACTGGTCAGGTCATCCTAAATTAGTTATGATGTAAAAAATTATTGAAATTTCATATAGACATCCATCGAAGAATATAAAGATTTTTCAATTCAAAGAATTTTCATGTGCTATTTATCCTTAAGGTAAATGATTTACTATACCATCACTAGTAAAGCTGGGATTGAATCCCTTACATTTATGGTATGTATCCAAGGTTATATATGTGGGCCTATTCATCTACCATTTGAATCATTTAGATATTATATGATTTTGATAAATGCATCTACAAGATAGTCACATGTGAGTTTATCATCAACTCACAACCTAGCATTTGGGAGCTTACTTGCTCAAATAATTCGATTAAGAGAACAATTTCCAAATTATACAATCAAGACAATTCATCTTAATAATATAAGTGATTTTTTGTCTTAAGCTTTTAATAACTATTATATGTCAACTAGAATAACAATTGAAAAGCTTGTTGTTTATACTCATATATAAAATGATTTAGTAGAATCATTCATTAAATGCTTCCAATTAATAGCTGGACTAATGCTTATGAAAACAAAACTTTCCATTTCAACATGCGAAAATGTATTTCTACTTGCACCAATACTTACATGCATTAGGGTAACAAGCTATTATAAATTCTTTCCATTACAACTAGCTTTTAGTGAGGACTCAAATATTTCCCTTCTTAGAATTTTTAAATGTATAGTGTATGTCCCAATTGCTCCACTATAATGCATAAAGATGGGTTCCCAAAGAAAGTTAGGAAATATGTTAGTTTAAAGTCTCCTTTTATAACTAAATATCTTGAACTATTAACTAGAGACTTATTTACAACACTATTTACTAATTGTCACATTAGAGAAATAATTTTCAACATTAAGTGGAGATAATGAGCAACTAAAAAAAAGAGTTACATGGAATGTATTATCATTATTTCATATAGATCTTTGTACAAAGTAATGTGAACTAGAAGTTCAAAAAATAATTCATTTACAAAAAGATTGCAAATTAACTATTAGATGCATTTACTAGCTTAAAGGAAGTTACCAAATCTCATATACTAACTAAAAATTCTTTAATTCAAATTGATGTCCTAGTAGGATAATTGGTTAATACAAATGAAATTAAGCCATACTTGAAGTATAATAGACCAATCGATCCCAATGATAAAAATCTTAGAGAAAAAGGAATGAGCAAATAACTAAGATGTTTATATTGAGGAAGCGAATACTCAAGAAGAGAGCTAAGGCATAAGTAATCACAAAACCTTAAAAAAGGATTCAGTAACTGAAAACAATAAAGAGATCTTAATAAGTTATGTTATTATGAGAAAAAGATAGAATAAAAAAAATACAGTTATCAACAACATTTTTTTATACAATGTTGTTGTTGAAATAATAAAACAAAATGATGACCTTGAACCTAAATCTGTCGAATAATGTAGACATAAAGATAATTAGCCAAAATGGAAAGACACAATTTAAGTAAAATTAAATCAACTTTCAAAACATAAATTTTTTGGACCTATAGTTTGAACACCTAAACTTATAAAGTTGTTAGGACATAAATAGGTATTTGTGCAAAAATGAAATGATAAAAATGAAGTTATCAAATATTAAACATGACTTGTAGCATAAAGGTTTTTGCAAAGACCTAACATTAATTATGAAGAGACATATTCTCATACAATGGATGCAGTTACTTTTAGATATTTTATTAGTTTAGCAATACATGAAAAGTTTAATATTCATCGTTGTTACAGGCTATTTATATGGCTCACAAGATAGTAAAATTTATATGAAAAGCCTTAAAAGATTTAAAATGCAAAAACATGTAAAGATTCTTAAAAAAAATTGTTCAATATATTTACGTAAATCCTTATATGGATTACAACAATTTGGGCATTTGTGTCATAATTGTCTCAATAAATAATTTTTGAAAGAAGGTTATAAAAATGATCTAATTTGTCCATGCGTTTTTATAAAAGAAATTTGGATAAGAGTTTGTGATAATTGCCATATATGTTGATTTAAATATTATTAAAACTTTTGAAGAGCTTTAAAAAATAGTTGATTATTTAAAGAAAGAATATAAAATAAAAGATCTTGGAAAAATAAAATTTTATCTCAATTTATAGATTGAACCTTAAGAAATGGAGTTCTTTTTCATCAATCAACTTATACTAAAATGATTTTAAAGTGATTCTATATGAATAAAGCACATTCTCTAAGTACCATAATGGTTGTAAGATTGCTGGATGTGAATAAAAACTCTTTTCATCCTTGATACAATGTCTTAGTGTCATAGGAGTATTAATGTATCTTTCTAATTCAACATGACTTGATACTGCATTTGCCATAAGTTTATTAGTAAGATTTAGTTTTTTTCCCCAACAAGAAGTCAATAGAATGGAGTTAAGCATCTATTGCAATATCTCTAAGGGACTATTGATATGAGATTATTTTATTTAGTTAACTTTGGATTATAATTAGTTAGCTATGCAGAAGTAAGATACTTATTTGATCCATATAAGGTTCAATCTCAAATTGGCTATTTATTTATATGTGAGGGTACAACTATATCATGATATTCCACTAAACAAACTTTAGTTATTATTTCATCAAATCATGTAGAAAATAATTACAGTGCATGATGCAAGTTGAGAATCTTTTTGGCTAAGATTAATAGCCCAATATATCCAAGAGATGTGAGATTTACCTTTAGAGAAAAAGATTCCAACAATATTGTATAAAAATAATAAAGCATGCATAGTTTAGTTAAAAGGAGGATATATTAAAGGAGATAAGATGAAACATATTTTATCAATTTTTTTAAACTTATAACCTTTAGAAGAATGGCAATATAGATGTTCAATAAATTCGTTTATGTGATAATCTGACAAATTTTTTCGCTAAGGTATTATCAATTGCTACATTTGAGAAGTTGATATATGGTATTAGGATGCACTAAGTCAAAGGCATAAAGTGATGTTGTCATTAGGAGGAGTAAACGATGCACTATATTTTTTTTTTCCTTACCAAGATTTTGTCTCACTAGGTTTTCTTGATAAGGTTTATAATGAGACAACTCACAATGGATATTTAAATATTATGTACTCTTTTTCCTTAACTAGATTTTTATCCTATTAGGGTTTCCTAATAAAGTTTTAACAAGGTACGCTGTTTGTTAATGGGCATCTAAAAGGGAGTCTAAATGTTATAGTTATATGGATGTCCATAACCCTTAAAGAGTGACCTTTTAAGATTCCTTTTTATATTTAATAACATATACCTTATATCCCCAAAAAGATTCATATCATATAATTATGTAGATTAATTTCTTTATTTATGTCATTACCACTCTTAAGTTGATATTTATGGTTGAAAAACCTATAAATAGAAATCATGTATTAAGCATATGGTACCTTAAGTGAATGAGAACTATTCTCTCATTTCTCCTTTCAATTTTCTTTTACTCTATTTCTTATTTTTCATTAGTTTTGCATTTTTCACTTTCTTAAGTAAAGAAGGGCGAGTTTTCTCCTTAAAACTCTTTAAATATAACTATGAATAACACCTAACACTAGTGTATGTAATGATAGGATGACAATAATTTTTTTTTTAATTATACAAATGATATATGCAAAATTTATTGTAACAAGTGTCATTATTTGTCATTTTAAGATTAAAAAGTGTTCTTATTGCATGTTATGATAGCATGAGACAAGTCTTTTTTTTTTAATTTAATTAGACAAATATCAAGTGTAACAAATATTGTGAAAAGTGGCATATTTACTTTAAGATTGAAAAACAATTACAATTAGATGTTATGATAACATTTTTTTTTAGTTATATAAGCGCTAAAGAAAATAGGTATTGTGAAAAAGTGGTACCATTTATTTTAAGATAAATGAACCATTACAATCACAACAAGAAAAAGAGAATTTACACTACAAGAAAAACAAAAATTAGCAATGGAATTTTTCATCACTAAATTTGGATAATTTTGTCGCTAATAAATTAGCAGTGAAATAATTCCTTCGTTAATTAGTGATGGAATATTTCATCACTAAGAAAAATTCCGTTGCTAATTGTGAGTATAGAATATTCTGAATTAGCAATAAATTAACAACGAAATATTCTATCACTAATTAGCTACAGATTAGTGACAGAATATTTCATTAGTAATCAGTGATAGATTTGGCAATGGAATATTCTATCACTAATTAGCGATGTATCAATGATGGAATATTTCATCGCGGATCAGCGATGGAATTTTTTATTACTAATTTATGATGGATTAGTAATAAAATTTTTCGTCGATAATCAGTAATGGTGTAATTAGCAACAAAAAATTTCATCATTGATTTGTTGCTAATTTCCTCGTTGATTTAATTTTTTTCATTATATTATTATTTTTAATATAGCCTCAATATTACTTTGCAACATATCCAATAAAGTACAATAAAAGCATAATAAAAGAAGGTTAATTGAACATAATGCTATTATTTGTTAAATAATAAAATCATAGTCTAAATATTTCTCTTTATCCAATAAAATAAAATAACATAAAAATATTCAATAAAAAGTAATAAATAGATTAAAATAATCATCAGTTAAATGTTTCTAAAACAAATTAGTATAGTCTTCTAATTAAAACATATAACTTAACATAACACAAAGAGAAATAAAATCATATTTATAGAAAAGGACAATCATCAGGGCCTGTCTTCTCAGTTGCTAATTCTTTTGGTACAGGATCTGATGGAGTATGAGATAATTGTAATTCAAGTTCTTGCAACCTATTAAGTGTTTGCTAATGCTATTTCAATAAAGACAAGATTCGTTGATTCTACTCTTTAAGCTCTTGGTTCTCTTGTCTCAAAGGTGCTGTTTTTGTGGCAATCTTCCTGCATAATTCTTCTTCAAAATCTGAATGAAGTCCTGAGTTATGAATGGAAGAATAGGTCCCATAAGAACAAATAGCATCAATATCATGAGTCTCAGATCTTACCCTAAAGATGCGAACCTTCTTATTCTTACTACTTATAAACTCTAACCATAAGACAACTTCATCATCATCTTCTATATCATTTGATGCTATGCTTGTTGAGTCATGAGTAGAAATTCTGAGATTCTTAAGCCTTAAATAATCAACTTGTTAAAGGAAGTAAAGAAAGACAATTTTACAATAAAGAAAACAATAACAATTTATTCAAAACCAAAAGTATGCACATGTTTAAACATCTTTTGTGTCATATAATATCAACATGATGTGTGATCATATAATAAAGAGTATGCACATGTTTAAATATCTTTTGTGTCATATAGTATCAACATGATGTGTGATCATATAATAAAGACTAAGTATTACAAATATATTTAGCTATCACAATCAAAGTTATCAAATATTAAACTTACATGATTAGGTGTATGAAAAGAATATGCAATGATGTTGATAGCCACAGAGCAATTAAATAAGTAAAAGATATTAAATAAAAAAATCAAATAATTTTAGTGACAAAACAAAAAATGAAGACTCATATTACAATTAGTTAGGCCTTTGGCTGTCAGCACAAGTCTAGTGATAATCAAAACTAAAAAAATCAAGACTCACATTACAGCTATCAGGCTTCTGACCGTCAACACAAATCCAATGATAATCAAAACCAAAAGTAATGACTTAAATTACAACTAGTCAAACCTCTTATCATCAACATAAGTCTAGTGACAATCAAAATAAAAAGCAAAGACTCATACTACAGCTAGTTATACCTTTGGCCATTAGCACAAGTCCAGTTACAATCAAAACAAAAAAGAAAGACTCACACTATAACTAGTTAGGTCTCTAACCTTTAGCCAAAGTCTAGTTATAATCAAAACAAAAAACAAAGACTTAAACTATAATTAGTCATTGATCCATCGATTAGCATAAGTCCAATTACAATCAAAATAAAAAATCAAAACTTAACAATTAAAACAAAAAAAATCAAAACTTACATTATAGCTAGTTAGGTCTTCGGCCGTTAGCACAAGTCCATTTATAATCAAAATAAAAAAATAAGAACTTACACTATAGCTAGTTAGGCCTCTGGCCGTCAACATAAGTCTAATTACAATCAAAATAAAGGCTCACACCACAGCTAATCAGGCCTTCGGCAATTAGCATAAATCCAATTACAATGAAAATAAAAAATCAAAACTTACACTATAACTAGCTAGGACTTTTACCTTCAGCATAAGTCCAGTTATAATCAAAACAAAAAATAAAGACTCATACTACAGCTAGTCAGGCCTCTGGCTGTCAGCACAAGTCCAATTACAATCAAAACAGAAAATAAAAACTCACATTATAACTAGTTAGGCCTTTGGCTGTCAGCACAAGTCCAGTTACAATCAAAATAAAAAATCAAAACTCATATTAAAGCTAGTTAGGCCTTTGACCATTAGCATAATCTCAGTGAGAAAGAAAAAGATAAACATATACATACATAAACTTCAACTGTCTTATTGTCCACAAATGGACAAGTTGCCTCGTCATAATGCATGTGCTTGAACAATTCAAACATTGTAAGTGGCCTTTTAAGTGCTAAAGTCTGTAGTTATTAATATTAGTTATCTCATGTATTAAATAAACAATAATTATATTTGAATTAAAATGCTTTCCAGTCTCCTCTTATGCTCAATTGAAGGAATGCTACCCCCTTTATATTGCATGCCTCCTGTGGTAGATGCTCGGTTGTTTTTAGTTGTTTGGCACATAGTCTTATATTCGTCTGACTCCTAATAGCACTTTAACTAGATCGTTACATTGTCTGGGATCCAATTAGGTGTGATATCCTTTTCCAAGTCTAGTTGGACTTTGTGTATTGCATTTCGCAAGATGTCCCATACTTTTTATTCTAATTGTGTTTAATAACTTGGTCATATTATGGCAAGCATTTATACTTTTTCTGCTTAAGCACCAGAGAAATCAAAATTGAAAAAAAATTGAGGGAAAAAGATTAACACATGATACATATATAATGATGGGATAAAATATATACCGCCCATTCATTAAACCATAATTACTTGACCTCAAGAGATGTTACTTTCCAGCTGTAATATGGATGTTCAAATTTTGCTTAGATTACAGGGAGAATATCACAAACAATAGTGATAACAGGATTAAAGCTAATCATTTAACATCAATGATTAAAAATATTATAATGGTACTAAGTTATTAAATGAATAACAAATAAAATAATATAAACTTGATGATTTACGTATGCTTGTCGGGATACAATGATGTTCGACCATCTGTTGGATCACAGCTAAAAGGTTAGATAGGTGACATTAGTGTAGAATTAGTGGAAGGACCTTGAGTAGTGGGATGTGAGCATTGGGAGCCAGGAGATGGTACAAGAGGAGATGATACAGGTGATGTTGAGGGTCTCTTAGACGATTCAGGCATGATAGGGAGCTGATGCAAGTGCAGTGGATGCATCTGACACTATAGGAGTTGAGGGAGGTGCTGAAGTTAGATGATGATGAGATGGTTGTGGGTGCAGAGGTTGCGGTATGAAGCTACTTTATCGGGCACGATCTTGCTTAGAGCTATGACTTGATATCTACATATGTAATAGCAAACTTAAGTTAGTAAAAATTGACAAAAAAATTAAATAGAATGTAAACAAAATAAATTCACACTCAAAATAGGAAAATATATCATAAAAAAAATCAAACTCAAAATTAAATAAAACTCAACCCTAATCTATGCATTATCATCTTTGTCATCTTGTTCATCATCTTTAGAATCATCATCATCATCATCTTTTACTTTTTCACAAACTATGTTAGTGGTTGACATATCTATTTATTTATAGGAACATTCAGTGTCTTTAAGTTATGGAATTCATCATTTAAGATGATTATAGGTAGTATGACTCAATCCATTCACTTAAAATGGCCCTATGTTTGTTTCAGATGAAGGGGCATCAATTGTGCTACGAGCTTTAACCTTGATTACGGCTAACCAATTAGCCTTTTAATGGCAACTAGGATAATACACATAGTGTAATACCATATATTTCTAACTTGCTTTTTATCATTTCTAAATCTCACATTATGAATTGCACAAAGGGAATGGAAAAATAGCACTAACATAATACCTTATTTCGTGTTGCGTCGAATATGAAAATTCCATTTGATGTCACGCGGATCCTATAAGCTCATACATCACATTCTCATATTTAATTATATAAATACAACTCATTTACATCACCAAAGTTGGCCTATAACTCATGGAATTTAAAGGGGAGCATCAAACTTACACTATTATTTTTGGCTAGAATTTTAGTTTTTCTGTCACAACTTTGGAAATTTATAACTAAATCCACAAAAATTGAAACCTAACAAACTTTACCATTCTAGAAAGCTTTGGATGTCTACCCTATGGTAAAAATAATTTTAACTCATGAATCATTAAAAGGAGAACATTTGACATCCAAAAATCTACTGAGGTCACTGTTGTCTGGGCTACTGGTTCAGATTACTAAAATGAAGTTTCAAAACTCATAACTAATTATAAAAAAATTAAAATCATGCATTCTTGGCCATTATGGAAAGCTATACATGTCTAATTTATGTAAAAAATATGTATAGGCCATGAAACATAACACAGAAAGCATTTGACATGCAAAAAGGGGCAAATGTTCGAACAGCTACTGGTATTGATACAAGTATCTGCTATAAATTTCGAAAATGTCCAATTAATTCTAAAAAAATCCAATCCATGCAAATGATACCAATTTGGAAGATATGAATGTTAAATTTATAGTAAAAATAGACTTAGACTAGAGCAAGTATGTTCAGCTACTGAAATTTAATGGAACAGTGACTCAGGTCGTGCTGCGCTATTGTTGTTGTTTCAGAAATTCAAAAATTCATATCTCTTAGCTCAGACCTCCAAATAAGGTGCTTTTAGTTGCTACAAGTCACTTTGAATGCCTAGTTTCTTCCTATAAGTAGCCATTGGACCATGCTTTCCCCTTGGATGACACAATTTCACAACTGAAGAAATGAACAGTACTGGTGCAAATATGAAATTCTGATACCAACTTTGAAAAATCATAGAAAATTCCATAGACCTCCAAATGACCTGATCTTTAGCTTCCTAAAAAGCTCTAGGAAAGATCTAATTGCATGAAAAGGTTCAAGTCAAGAAGAGGTCATTTGGTCAAACGTTGCCATAGCTCAAGAATATGGCACTTTTGGTTCCAACAAGAGGTAAATTTGGTCCAAATGAGCCATCTATTATTCCACACCCATTTGAACAACTTGGAAAGTATAAATATAGCATAAA
The DNA here is from genome assembly GCA_032878935.1 of Erythrophleum fordii. Lineage (NCBI taxonomy): Eukaryota > Viridiplantae > Streptophyta > Magnoliopsida > Fabales > Fabaceae > Erythrophleum > Erythrophleum fordii. The sequence continues at coordinate 9,186,980 of JAVQMF010000029.1, forward strand.
TAAGTCTCTCATAAGGTCTAAACCCTCATGCAACCCAAATTCATCATGCCACTTCTATGAACATATAAGCACAAATGGGCTTCAAAGGGGTCAAATTGCACAATTACATTCATTTAACTCTATTCTTAATACATATACTATCTTTACATAGTTTTACATTTGTTCAAAGTGTCATGACTAAAAAATAACATATAAATATAGAGTTTGACATTCTAGTACATCAAAACTAGTAAAATTTGCCAAGATATGGAGATTTAAGCTCCTTGGCCTTCATCATTTAGATCTTGAACTCCACCTAGATCATATAAGATGAGAGAAAGGAGGAGGTGAGATTCATTGAATCTCAATAGCTCATACTTGTATCCAAGCACATTTTCAAGGCATGTAACATGTCAAAGGTACAAGTATGCAATTAATTTATTCATGAAACATTTTACTTTCATATTTTTGTGTCACAAACTCATGTTAAGCATAAGAATGAGTTTTAGGGACTTTTGGTTTGGCCTCACCCTATTTCTAGGATTTTTGGATTACCTCACTCTTAGTTCTTAGGACTTTTGACTTAGCCTCATCCATCCAAAGGACTTTTGGCTTTGTCTCACCCATACCATAAGACTTTTGGCATCTCCTTATCCACATTAAGAGACTTTTGGCACTACCTCACCCTTATAAGCCATTTCCACAATTCAAAGACATTCAAAAAAGTATATTGGTACCAAAATAGCATCATAGCATCAAGTGGCATATCTCAAACATACAAATATACACACAAGTACATAATGACACATATGCAACAAGAAAATGAAATAAGAAAAGGTGAAGAGCTACCTTGGTACAAATTCAAGCTTTACTTTATTTATTCTTTCTCCTTTTCGGTTCCACAAGAAAAAGGAGGTAGGGTTGGATTTCCTTTGCCTATTCACAATAAACAACATTTAATTATACTCTTAGAACAAGTTATGACATCCAACTTACTCTTAAGACTACACTTTATTCTATTTATCACAATATGGTTCCATTAAAGACCTAATGAAGCAAATACCTTAATAAACCTTCTTGGTTCCATTCTCTTGCCATATTTAGACCTCTTGACCTCATTTAAGGTTCTTGAAGTTATCACATACTCACTTTCACAAACCTAGATCCATATTACTTTATAAGGTTACATTATGAAAGCCATTGTCTCATATCTCAACCTAAAGCTTCTAAATTTTTTCCAAGAGTTTCTCCTATCTTCTTTTATCATATAAAGCCCCAAATCAAGCTTGGAACCATTTAAAACATCCCCTAGTTATCTCTAAGGGTCTTGACCAATTTATGCTTCCATTAAAGACTCATGAAGTTTGGAATTTTTTCTTAATGGATGGGACACTTGGGAGGCTCCCTAGGAGTCTTAAAAACTCAAACAAACACTCACATATGATGGGGAAGTCTTGAATCAACCTAAATTTTAAATTATGTTCAAGCACCCTACACTTTTTCAACTTGAGTTTTACTAATTTTCAATGCATTTCTTTGATGTATTCCATCTTCCCATGGCTTAGTTTGATGGATTCTTTTAAATTATAAAATAGAAACTCTTCTCTTTTCATGGTTCTATTTAGAAGAGGAGAAGGAGAAAAATAAGCAACAAGGGAAGAGAAACTACCTTGAAATCAAGCTTCCTTCAAGAGCCCTTCCTCTTCCCTCTTCCTCCTCCTTAAATTTTGAATTTCTCCTCTGATCTGGACCCAAATTAGCACAAAAAATTGCATTAAAACTATGTAAAGATGAAGCAAGAAGGGGATGATGAAGTTTCAAGAGGAAGGAGCATAAAAATTTTACACTTTCTCACCTTTCCTTGGCTTTTCTTCCTCCAAAATTCCCTCTCTTGGTGCGCCTAAGACAGCAGCTCCTTTTCTGAGATTTGGGCAGAAGAAAGTCAATTTAGAGAGGGGGAAGATGAACGTGGACTTAAAAGGAGCATTTAGAAGCTTCTTTTTGCAATTTATTTCCATTTTTGCCCTTCCATAATGGCATTTTCGGTTTGGTTTCATTTTAGTTCCTTTTTTAAAACTGTCTTTTTCATCATAAAATTTAGGTTCCCAATTTAATAAAATACCTTTGGAATCACTCAAATTGAAGATAAAACCTCTTCAAATAAATCGATCAAAGTTTAGGTTAATCGACATCGAAAAGAGTACACCGAAGGGGTTTTACCAGTCCCGATGCTTTCCATGGTTTTTGAGACCTCTGAGAACCCTGAGCAACTCAAAATTTTCATTTAAAAAACCCTCCTAGGTGTTTTTCCAAAATTACACTTATTTACAAAAATGCCACTGGCCTTTCGACAAATTTTTCGAATCACTTCGACCCGATTTCTGGGTAACTCAAGAGTTAAATTCTCATTTTCTATTATTTAAAATTTTATCCAAATTTTATTTGGTCTTGAATCACTCATCTTAGAGAACTTGCTTTTTAAACTGACTCGTTTCGGTGTTTTTACAACATACTGGGTATTACACATAGTGCACTTACATCGCTTGTTGTGCAAATATAAATGGATCAAACTTGTTATACCTCCTTAATTTGTGAACTTCAACAATCCCATATTGTCTGTGAATCCTTATACCACGATTAGGTGAAGGATCATACCATTGACAATTGAATAACACCAATCACTTCATAAGAACTCCTGTATATTCAATCTCTACAACTTCTTTTAGAATTTCATAAAAGTCATATTCTGATTATATAAAGTCAGTCCCCTTAATACATACACCGCTATTTATTGTTAATTTTCAATGACTCAATGAATGTATGTGAAATCTGTACCCATTAACAAAGTAAATAGACCAAGTTCTAATGCTTCTTTTTAGTCCTCGAGCAACGTCATGTAAAAATGGATACAAAATATTGTTGGCTGAGTTTTGAACCTGTGTGACATTTTTTAATATTTTATGTGAGTTGAGGTTCATTTTAATACATAATTAATTAAAATTTATTACTACTTACATGTTCTCAAAACCATGAGAAAAAATTGGCTTCAATCCAAATTTCTATCTCAATATCCACATTTTGAAGATTGGACAAAGTTAACTCATGAAGAAATAAATTGTATAACAAAGAAATATGTTAAGCATATACAAATAAGTGATATGTAAGTAATATCACTTAATATAAGGTTGCACTTTATCACAATTTATTAGAACATATTTGGTGGTGGCTTCTACTTCTTGATTATTCAAGAAATGAGACTTGCATTCTCCAGAAGGCCTTATAGGATAGTTAAAAATGGAAATTACAAGCGGGCCCGATTCTCCACCATCATCATTTCTTGGAAGTCTCATAATTTTTGATGGCACATCATGTTCAAAGTAATGTGAGCAAAATGTTATGATCTCCTCAATTATATAAGCTTCGCATATAGATCCTTCCACTCGAGCTTTATTCTTGACTTTTTGCTTCAAGGTATGGAGGAACCTACATAGAGTAGTTGAACAAGTTTTATTACCTTTCAAGTATATATTTATTCTAAGCATATAGTAAAAGGATTTATTACTTTTCAAATAGATACATCCATTGATATTGAATAGGTCCTCTAACTTTTGATTTATAAGGAAGGTGGATGGGCAAATGCTCCATTGAGTTAAAAAACCTAAAGAGAAAAATCTTCTCTAACCTGCATAAGGTCACAACAATGTTTTGCTCTAATAACTCTAGTTGAGCCTTCGTTAAGGTAGTGGAAGAAAGTTCTCTAAAGAATTAACTAAGCTCAGTTATAGGATTCCACACAACTTCAGACAAAGTATCAAAGGCGATGAGAAGCAAGTGTTGTATAAATACATGATAATCATGACTCTTCATTTCATATACCTTTGCTTCCTTCATGTCAACACATCAGGCCAGATTAGGTGCATACCCATCAGGGAGTCTCAGGTTCTTTACCTATTGACAAACAACTCTTTTTTGTTCTATATTCAAAGTATATTATGCTTTGGGTTTCAGAACTTTCCCTCCATTGTTCATAAGTTCTAATTCTTTTCATTAGCAATATTCTTCTACGTCCAATCGAGCTTGTGTATTTTCTTTAGTCTTCCCTTTTGTGTCCATGATGGTGTAAAATAGATTATTAAACACATTTTTCTTAATATGCATGACATCAAGATTATGTCGAATGAGATTTATTTTCCAATATGGCAATTTCCAAAATATGCTTTATTTCGTCCAATGGTGAGTGTCATTATACCTTTCGACTGGTATAAGCTCTCCCCGCTCGATCGCTTTTAGTAGATTGCACATTCTTTACCAATGGTGAGTGTCATTGATTTCTCAACTCTATTCCTATAAAAAGAGCTTTTATTTCTTTTATATGGGTGATTTGGTGGAAGAAATTGTCAATGACAATCAAAGAAAGATGTTTTCCTCCTGTGCTTCAATTGGAATGATTTTGAATGCTCCATACATATAGGGCATGACAATCTCCCCGCTATTATCTAACCAGATAACATGCCATATGTTAGGAAGGCATTGATTGTCCACAATAGTGTGACATATATTTGAAAGTTTTGTTTCAATGAGGCATTATATGTTAGGACACCCTTATTCTATAATAATTTTAGTTCATCTATCAATGGTTGCAAATAAACATCTTTTTTTTTTGGGATTGTTAGGACCAGGGATAATTAGTGTCGAGAACATTTACTTTTATCTCATGCACATTGCTGGTGGTAGATTATATGGAGTGACACTAACTGGTCAACAAGAATACTTTCTCCTATATTGGCTAAATGGCGTAAAGCTATCAGCACACAACCCGAGTTGAATGTTTCATGGATCACATGTAAAGTCAGGGTATGTGCTATCAAATACCTTCTACGCTTCTACATCATATGGATGAGTAAGGATGCCAAATGCTCGACGGTTCTCATAATGCCACCTCATTTTCTTTGCTGTTTTTCCAGAAGCGAATAATCTTTAAAGTCTAGGAATTAATGGTAAGTACCACAACTGTTTGGTTACAATTTTCTTTTTTTTTTTCTATGATACTGTCTTGTGGCATACCATGCTTCATGACAAAATTTACATTGGGTTGCATTTGCATAATCTTTATGATATAATATACAGCCCGCCACACAATAATCGATTTTCATATAATCAAGTCCTAATTTTGACACCAACTTTTTTGTTTGATACAATTTTGTAGGCATACGAGTGTCTTAAGGTTGTGTCCTTTGCATCAGTCGTGATACTAAATTGTAGCCTTGTTGTGACATGTTAGCCTTTACATTAATACTTAGTAACTGTACAGCTATTGAAAGTTCATACTCCTTTTCACAACCTTTCCATAATGGTTGTTGTGCAGCATGCCATAAAATGCCCTTGTATTTGGATTTGGCAGCTCTTCAGCACTTTCATTGTAGTTATCTCTGAAACTTGGGCAAGCTGCATCAATCACCATGGTCTCATATTGTGTAAACAGGTTTTCAAGCGACCTATGTGAGACATGTTGGATGCCTGGCATTGGACATACTAGTGAATGATAGGCAATTGATATTTTGCCATGACTAGTCCATGTTTATAAATGTGCACCTTCACCTCACCAAGACATAGATAGTTCTTGTATTTACACTGGGCACATGGACACCTAATCTTTTCTGAAGGCATGAAGGAAGGCAATTGGCACGCATGGGCAAGAAACTCCTTGACACCTTACTCAAACTCTATTATAAAACATCGATGACTCGAATCTACTTTGTTATACATCTATCTTCGATTTTCTGGTAGTCATAAAATAGTCCAACAAATACTCAGTAACCATCAAAGATTACAAGCAAAGCTATAATGATTTGTAGGTCTTTGTTTGAAAAGAAAAATGAAAAAGTTTACAAGGGAATATTGTAATAGATTACTTACTTTATTGTCCTCCCAATATTAATTGCTACACTCTTAATAATAAGGTTTAATGTTAAGTAATTGGATAAGCACATTTGGAGAGAGTAGACATTTGAATAAGTCTAATTCCAAGTAGTGATTATCAATCATAAGACTAGAGTTGGTAACATTAAAGTTGTATAGTGTAGTCTCAAAAAATATACTGCTAACATCAACTTTACAAGACACTGTACTTCTACAAATCATGGCAAACAATTCTTATTGTATCTTATCTAAATGATCCGCATAACAGTTCTCACCGTGTCTAGTAGATAATAACCCACCACCTATACACCATTTCCTTGAACTAAAAATTGAACATCCAAGGTCACACCTAAATACTAAATGGTAAAACTCTTCTAGTGAAGAATTCATATGAAGGCATATGTGCTAAAATTTGTACACAAACATGCTATAAGTTTTTAGCTAGCACAACTATATGAGAAGCAAACCATCAATCTAAAGATGAACTGCTTTTATTCTATCAAGTATAACACAACTATATAGATGAAAAGCTATTAGACATTAAAATATTCCCATAGGAAAATGATTAGTTGTATGCAGAATAATGTAGTTAATACCAAGTTGACACAAGATGATAATATATCTAAAGCCACTAATGCAAAGAACATAAATGATCAACCATTAGGGAAACAGATGTGTCACTTTATATACAAATATAAACAAAAAAATTTAAATTAATGTAGTTTTTAGATTAAGGAGATCTCACCATCAGGAATTTTTAATTTCTTTTTCTTTTTGTTAAAAAAGTTTTCTAATCATATACCTAAAGCCTGTCCTAAAAAAAGTATTCATATACAAATGGAAGGCTTTTTATAGTTAGGTATCACAAAACAAGGCCGAGCTATCAATAGGGTTGACCTAACACATAATTTTTCAAATGAAACATGACTGATGACTGATTTAAGCTTCAAATCCCCTTTCCTATTAAGACAAAACAAAGCTGCTGAGTCCTATATACCAAAATCTCAAAAAATAAAAATATAAAAATTCTTAATTGAATTTCTCACGATGCAAGCTTTATAGAAATATTCAATAGTAAGAAACTTAATCTATTAAGAGTTGTAGCTTTTCATAATAACATTATTTCTTTTATTAGCAGATAAGAGTAAGTATAATGTAAATCAACCAATCAATCATCACTTTTGATAGCGTGCTATTGGTTTCTAGTCATGTGGTATGAAATTGCATCAGGAAATATAGGCTCCAAAATAAATGCCTTAGTACAAAATTATGTAGCTATAATTCACCATAAAGCACCTTTAGCCACATAACAGAGAGACAATTTAGAACCTCTGCTTTATTCTTATCTACTTTGAGCACGAAATGCCAATCGCCCGCTTGCTTGCTTCTCGGCTATTACTCTGAAATTAAAATCTCAATTATTGGCAATCAACTAGTGGGAAAATAAAATAAATTTTAATTATAGAACTTTACAATTAAAATTAAGAACAAAGTCTGACATATTATTCAGTTATTTCCCCAAAAAAAATAAATGATATTTATTTGTCACCAACCTAATTAATAGGTCTCTTAATTCAATAAAAAGAAAATTGCAAAAAAATACTAATAAATTAGAAAAATTATTAACATTGTTTAAAACGTACTTAAAATGTAGATTTTAGACTCAAAATTGATCTCATTTGGATAGAAATCAGTTGCAACAATAACGGATTCAGAACAAGTTTTCCATTAACATTTGATGAATCCTATAATCTAATTGAGAATGTCTCATTTCATACTGAGGGGATCTAACTGGATTGGATTGGCAAACCCTTCAATTTATTAAAAAAACAAATATTTCAAACAAAACAAAATACTGCAGTTGTGTCTTAGGCTATTTCAAATTCAATCATATCCAGATATCTATAAAGATAAAAAAGGGTACATTATATACTAAACATTAAAAAAACATCATATTTAAAAATTACAGAATTTTAATTATAATTCTTACAAATACATGTTAAAGTTATTTTTAAAGCTATAAACTTAATAACTTAGAAAAAATCATTTCTATATCATATTTTATCCATTGGGAACGGAAAAAGGATAGCCTCTACCAAAACTAATGGAATTTCGTCATTTTATTTTTGGCTAAGCAATACATATCATTAAATTTCTTTGTTTACTCCTCGTGGTACCTAATCTTATTGATTCATACGTGAAGACATGACGTGGTGCAATAACCAAATATCGAAAGAAATGCCGATGGGCCAATGTTCATCCACCTTCTTTAAATTTGAAACTCTTGTCATATATATGACGTATGTGTGTGTGCATATTTGAAGTTATTATCTAATAATTATATTTTAAAAGACAAATATACAATTCCTTCTTACGTTCTTGATCACATTCAAAGGAATAAATCTAAGAATTTTGGAATTATATATGCCCCGCTACCACTATTATACAACATTAGAAATTTTGCATTGTAGCCTTATCATAGTTTTGAAACTTTTAACCAAAAAAGGAAAAAACAAAAAGAGTACTGAAACTCAATTTGTATCATTGTTCAAGCAACACATAGGAATAGGATGGAGACCATTTTCATCATTAAACCGGACGCGGCCAAAGCCTTTTGACCATAGTCAAGAAGTTGATAATTATAAAGATTTTATATAAAAGACAATTCATAATGACGCGTAACATATATATATATGTGAGAAAAAAAATTATAGCTAAATCTAATTTGATAGAATAATACTAAAGATTATTGTCAATGTCATATAAATAGATTTCCTATAATAAATAAATGCACCACATCCAATTGGAAAAAGAGATTAAAGGTTTAAAGTTAAATTTATTTTGATTCATGGTTGATGGTCATAATTATAATTGCAATGACTTGCTTATTTATGGTATTGTCTAATAATCTTATGACAAGATAACTAATAAATTACTTGGAATTTTTGGATTGATCATGTGGACACACTAGTAAATAAGCGAGTCAAACTCATTACTAAAGTCGAAGCTTGACCTTAACCCTATTTGAAATTTAGCAATTGAGACCAAGTTCAACTTTGTATTCAATCTAGCCATAATTTTCTCGCAAAACCATATTACCTAGTATCACAAATGCCATAGCCACGGTTGAAATTCAGCAATTTTCTCGCAAAACCATATTATCTAGTTTCACATGCCACAGCCACAACCACCATATTATCTCCTCCAATTCTCACTTTTCCAACTATAAATGCTTCTTCTTTTTTTTGTTGGCTCTTCATTTCTAAGCTTCTCTGTAATCGTATCTGGCTATTTACATGAGTCTCTCTGCCACAATTAACACTTAATTTTTTGACGAAACATTGTGGCTTCTGACATGATAACCAAGTTATGCATCTGCTTTTGTTTTTTAAAATTTTTCGTATCTAAAATCATAGCCACAAGTTTTATTGTTGTCTCTCTTTTTTTGCGTTTAGTGTCACTAGACATACATTGCATATGGGTCCATTACTCATTCATGACGCGATTAGTCATTCCCATCATCTCTAAATCCCCAAACCCTTCTAATCGATTTTAGAATTCAATCGATATACTAGTCCTCCAAACCTAAGTGACCAAAACCAAATCACGTCTGGCATTCTCTTAATCAAGCTAGGGATTCAAATGCAAATTATAGAGGAAAAGTAGAATTGGAGAAAGGGAAAGAGAAAGAACCTTAGCTGCCGTGCATGTGGTTAGGAGATGGGTTTGAAAGCTAGAGCGACAACCTATGAAAGAGCTTCAAACAGCAAGCTTTGAACGGCAATGGTGAGACCAGCTTCAAACGAAAAGGGGAAAATGGACAAACTTGGATGGTTAGGGTTTTCAGCTCAGGGGATGAAAGAGACCCTGAGGGCCAAAACTTGGTACTGGTGCATTGATCTATAGGACTACATTAACTGAACACATGGGGCCTAAATAATGTGTGTCTAATTGAGGCTCAAAGTAAATCCGGGCATGGGGAGCCCAAGTATGAATTCACTGAGAGTCCTTAACTATTTAAATACTATATGACACTTAAAATTTTTTTCATGATTATTATATTAAAAACATTTCTTTCGACATTATAATTTTTATGAAAGAAAATAAAAATATATACAAGCTTAATTAATAGACACAATAATATCAATAGAGAGATGAGTAGGATATCTAAAATGTATTTAATTTAATACGCTATTTATATAAGTATATAACTTTATCCTATTCATATTAGTGTATTGCTTTCTACTCTTGCATAGGATAAGTATTAACATAATTGTATGCTAAAATCAAATATTTACCATGATTATATTTTGGTAATTGTGATTTCTTTCTTAGTATGAATGCATTACTTAATATTTTTAAAATTTTAACTTTTATTTTTTTAAGTAGTAAGAATTGAAATTGAACCCTTTGCATGAAAGTACTTCAATTTATGGATAATATTATTTTTCAATTTTATGTGAATGTATAATCTAAATATTATACGTATATAATTGTACACTGCTATAAACATATCCCAAGTTTTAAGAAACTAGACTGGTTCTTGCATTTGCAAAATTCAACAAAAAGAGAGAAACGAATAAAAACAAATTTTCCAATATATATATATATATAGGGGTTTGCTTTTCACAAATCAAAGAGTGGCTGTATACTAAAATTGCTTAAACTGACTGAAAAAATTCGTACCAGAGTTAAATTTGAACTTCTAATCTATTGTAAACTTAAGATCATTTAATTAGTATAATTAATCAACATTATAAGTCGATTAAAATTTAGAAATGAGATCTGAGATAGATAAAGATTAAAATAGTTAATTTATTAAAGCAATGATTAGTTACAACTACACCAGCTAGGAAACCTCTTGGTTTATTAATTACATACTATAACTAATATGTTGATCATAAATTTTATTATTTTAGGACCTTTGTGGTTTGGTGAAAATTTTTTTTTTTTAACTTTATCATTATTTTTCTCATATAACATAAGAAAAAGTATATTATTGTAAAATTAATAATCTAATAAAGTTATATCTCTCTAACATGTAGTTCAATTAAAAAATTCAATTTAATTTTATAACATTTAAGCTTTATTCTAACACAAATTTTAATTAAATAAAAAAATTCAGTTGAACTCTTCTAAAGATTTCCATTCTCTCAATCAACAGATTTTTCTTTTAATGTAAAATACAATTCAAATAAAAATTCTATATATTTCAACGGTGAAATTATGAACTGAAAAATGTAATCTCAATACACTAAAGAGTAAACCAAATCAAAGTCTTCCAAAACTACTCGTATTTAATAATTAATATAACTTTTTTGCTACTTAATACTTGTGTGTGTTTTTCTGATCAATTTTAAAACTTGATTATTGACCCTTTTAATTTATAAATTCATACAGCTTAATCTTTTTTATAGTAGATTGGTCTAAATACTTTTCGAGGCCCTTCCAATATATCCTGTCAGGTCATATGTATATATATATATATATATATGTGGACTGCCAACAGTGGCATTTGGGTATTTTCCAACGGAAAAATACTTTTCTTTACAAAAAAAAATTCCCCATTTTTTCCCTATGCATGAAGATAGAATGTTCAATGTACACAAATAGACACTATCTTGTTCTCTCAATTTTAAATTAATCCAAATTTGTAAATAATGTAAATATTCAAACCAGGTTTTTAAACGAATCTGTTAATAAAAGAGCCAAGTTACACAAATTTATAAATTTAAAGAACTAATAGTCAAATTGTAATGTTGAGAGAATAAATTACACAAGTGCCTAAATTAAAAAAAAAAAACCTTTTACATTTTAACTTTTTTTCTTTTTTAATCAAAGGCATGAAAGTACTCTTTCAACTTGGAGGTTTAATTTTTGGTGAACACATGAATTATTTGGGTTAAAGTGGTAGTGACATAAAATTAAAAGCAAGGTCTCTCTGCCCCTCGGGCCCCAATTTTTTTTTTTTTAAAAAACATACCCCTTTTATAAAGTAGATAGATATTTGCTATTATTTTTTTTTTAAAAAAAACCCTAAGGTCAGAAGCATTATTTGTTTACTAAATAGAAATATTTGGTTTATTGATTATGCAAACCTAATCTCATACTTTTGAAATGCATGTGGCTGATGTGGTCCTCTTCCTCTATGACCTGAAATGTGTTAAAAGCTACATAGAAAAATTGTTATATGCAATCCATCCACTCACTTTCAAGGGTTGGACTTTAATGATTATGTACAAATAAAATAATTTTTTTATTACCTAAACTAAACAATTTGATTGACCAAAAGGTTATTTGCATGAAATTAATAATTAAAAAAAATTAATTTTAAGGTTTTGAAAAGGAGGTATTTAATTATGTATTATCCTAAATTGAAAGTACAATGTCATTTTACCTGTTATTAATGCCATGTGACTAAATTACAAACACATGTTACTAAAGATAAAAATTATCATTAAAAATTTATCTAAAAAAAAATTATCCTTATAATAGCACGGTAAGATAAAATCTGGGCAACTGAATAATAGCACAAAAGAAAATAAGCAACAAAGAAAATTAAAGCATAAGATCATGAAATTGGTGGTTGGCATCCACTTCGTCTTGCAGCTCAAACACGAGGTCAATTTCCACCTCCACTTCGCCCATTGCTAGCCTTTCATTGGGATCTTCACTTAAGCAATTCTCTATGATGTCCATGTACAATTTCAAACACTCTAGTGCTATTTGTCCCACCAAACTAGGATCAATAATTCTCTTGGCATTTCTTTTTACCACCAAGGAGCTTTTGATCAAATTAATCAATCTAAGAATTCATAGAAATATAATTTATTCAAAAACTTGGGATGAAGTTGTATATGGAATTAAATGACTAACTAGCAATGAAAATTCAGCTATGTTCATTTGAGAATGGGTAGATGCCTCTTCCTTCAAATTTGTAAATGAGATACGTAGTGGATTTAAGATCATGCCCTACACTCCTTTTTCTAATTTTTTATTTAGTCTTAGCTTTTTTTGAGAGAATTTAATAAATTTCAAATTTAAATGAGAGAAAGATTTAGTCTTCGAAGAAGGGAAAACTTTGACATGATCACTTAGAAAAGCGTAGAATAAAATAGAGAGACAAGAAGAAGAAAGTGTGAATTTAGCTTAGAGTTTATAACATGATAGAAAGGGGAAACCGATTGCAAGAGCAGACAAGCGAAAGACAGGTGATATGAATGAAGTACCGTGAACGAGTAGAGTCATTTTTAATATTTATAAGAGATATATTGTCATATTTTTTTAGATCATTTATCTCTTGTATTTCTTTGAGTGATGAAATATTTATTTTAAATTTTATTTATTTTTAATATTTTTAATAAAATCATTCCTTATATATATTTTTTAAATTATAATTTTTAATTTGTGAAATTTTTTTACTATTTTTAATTAATTAAATATATTCTATATTAATATTAATATATGATTTAAAATAAATAAATTATAAATTTTCTTTTGAACATAAATAGAAACCTTTTATCAACCATAGAATAATTAAACATATTAATATTTATCATATCAAACTCCGATTGATGGCTATTTCTCAAATAAAACAAAATTATATTTCTTTCATTATCAACTTAAATTTGATTTCTTTTAAAACCTATATACCAAATTTTAGCTAAATTGGAATTAGTCACCCCTGGAACAAGTATTTTGCAAAATTGCTTCAAAACACCAAAATTGCATACTCTAGATTGGCCATAGAAACAATATAAGAAAGTAAAATTGAATTTGAAAACAATAAAATTCCTAATTTACTTGATTATAATTAATTGGCTCCCTAACAATGCCACTAAAATTTTATTCACAACTGTTGAATTGGTCAAGATTAGTATAAGTAATTGGTTTACAATAGAATGCCCACCAAATTGTCTCTTAAAGAGCTTTTGATCAAATCAATCAATTTAAGAATTCATAGAAACATAATTTATTCAAAAACTGAGGAGGTTGTATATGGAATTACATGATAATTATCAACAAGAATTCAACTACATTCATTTGAGAGTGGCCAGATCCTCCATTTTCCCTCAAATTTGTAAACAAGATACATATTGGATTTTAAATCATGCCCTCCACTCCTTCTCTAATTTTGCACCTATTGGTATTTAGTCTTTACTTCTTCTGAGAGAATTTGATAAATTTAAAATTTAAATGATAGCAAGATTCAATTTTTGAAGAAGGGAAAATCTTGATACAATCATTTAGGAAAGCACAGAAAGAAATACATATACAAGAAGAATAAGATGTGAATTTAACTAAGAGTTTATAGCATGATAGTGAGAGGAAATCGATTAGGAGAGCAGAGAGGTGAAAGACAAGTGGCGTGATTGAAGTATAGTAGACAAGTAGAGTCATTTTTAATATTTGTAAAATCTTAGAAAAGAGACATATTATCATATTTTTTATCTCATTTATCTTTTATATTTTTTGGAGACTTTTATTTATTTTATTCATTTTTAATAAAATCATTCCTTATATACATTTGTTTAAATTATAATTTCAAATTTGCCAAGTTTTTTTACTATTTTTAATTAATTAAATATTATATATATATATATATATATTAATATATGATTTGAAATACATAAATTATAAATTTCCTAAATTTTGAACATGAGTGGAGACCTTTTATCGACCATAGAATAATTAAGTACATTACCATTTATTGTATTTTACTATTTTGATATTGAAATTATTAAATTATAATATATATATGTTATATATAATTAATTATATTTAAATCATTTGTGACGGTTATATATATAAATATTTAAGTCATTATGTCATATAATCATAAAAAAAAGTTCAAATTATATCATATAAGTCATTTATAATAATTAAATGATTTGCGATGGATTTAGTGATGGAAAATTTTGTGATAGAATATTCTGTCGCAAATTTAGCGGTAAAAATTATGTCACAAAAATCTATCACAGAATTAGAATTTGCTTTTCTTCCCATTAGTGATAGAATTTCTCGTCATTGAATTCTATCAGTAACTTCATTAGCGATGAAAAAATTTGTGACAGAATATTTTATTATTAATTTCGACGACAATATTAGCGACGAACTTGGGATAGAAAAAATTCTGTCGCTAAATTCCATCACAAATACATAGTTTTTTTGTAGTGTTAGCGAGAAAATTTTTATCGCTATTCTATTGCTTTACTGGGATCACTAATTGCCAAGGAAACTTTCTTCTTTTTAATCATTTGTTAACTTTTCTCCTAATCATAATTCAAATTATAAGGGAAAATCCCTTATTAAATTTATCACTATTTTTTCCCCTAATTCCATCTCTAGTTAATAAGGAAATTGAGAGGAAAAATTGCTCACTATTTAGCGAGGGAATAAATAGGGAAATTCCCTCCCTGTATAGTGAGGGAATAGAAAGGGAAAATTTCTCGCTAATCCCTCATTATAAAAAAAAAGAAACTACTTTAAAAGAGATACAAACTCCTCTTTTTCGTCGACATTGAACAAATTACTAAATATTTTGAATTTTGATTTAATCTTCCCAAATTTTGAACAGAAATAAGAGAGCATTCAATTAGGTTAAATCATGATTGTAATTTCCATCACAATTGAATATGGTCCCATTTTAGTTCAAAACTTGGGAAGGATAACTCAAAGTTGGGAATATCTCACTGTGTCAATAAAGGAGAAAGGAGTTCCTGGTCATGTCATTTGGCTTTACAAATGGCTCAATAGCTTTTATGGACTTGATAAATTGGGTCTTTAAATCATTTTAAGACTACTTTGTGATTGTTTTTATTAATAATATTCGTATGTACTCAAAGAGCAAGGAGGAGAATGAGAAACATTTGATAATGGCTTTGCAAATCTTAAGAGGGCATTAACTACATATATAACTTTCTCGAGTTGGCAAGATACTACTGTAGATTTGTTAAGGATTTCTCTATAGCCTTTTTAACTAATTGGATGAGGGAGGGAGTGAAATGTCAGTGGATGAATGCATGTAAGGAGAGTTTTGGATGGTTGATGGATTGTTTAGCTTTAACACCAACGTTAACTCTCCTTTTTTATAGTAGTGTGTATACAGTTTATTGTGATGAATCAATGGTAGGCTTGGGTTTTGTGTTAATGCAACATAAAAAGGTGATAACCTATGTATCTAGACAACTTAAGGAGCATGAACAAAATTATCCTATTCATGATTTAGAGATGATTGTAGTTATACTGGTCTTAAAGATATGGAGACATTACTTGTATGACAAGATTTATGAAATTTACATTAATCACAAGAGTTTCAAGTATATCTTCTAATAATGGGACACGAACTTGAGGTAAAAGAGATGGATGGAGCTCTTGAAGGATTGTGATTTTAATATTCTATTAGCACCCTAGCAAAACCAATGTATCGCTAATGCCTTAAATAGAAAATTTATGGATAGTTTGGCTCATATGGCTAAAGTCACAAGGTCTTGTTCATTGTTAGCCCATATGCAACTTCATTCTAGCTTGGCACATAGAATTAAGGCAACACAAGACCAAGACCCTAAATTGAAGAAGATTATGGGAGAAGCCCTCTTGTTAACAATTGCACCTAATAGCCAACTCCTTCTTGACCTAACTATATCATGTCAATTCATTGGGGCTAGCTATATCTCCTTGGTAGCTTATTGCTCTTTCATGAGCTACTACACTTACTATAGTAACTCCTTTTCTACTTAATCTCATATCATCTCATCTTCTTTCTAAGTGCAACTTGCCTATTACCCTTGCCTAATAGCTTACAAGGTTCTAACACATATTTCCAACCAATACTTTTAGGCAAAATAAATAATTAAAATAATTAAGTGCTGAAAATAAATCAAAGAGAATAAATTTAAGAAAATAAATAAAATTAGAAATCCAACAAATGCTTCCATATAATATAGCATCATACCAATCCAAATAATGTTAAACTACTCATAAGGTCATATGTTTAACTATAACATTCATCAATGTAACAAATAAGATTTGAATATCCTCATGAATCATGACGTTCAGGCATCCATTTAGTGTTATTCAAATTTTCATGCTTATGAAATAGTTCCATATATACATTTCACCATTTTTCAAGGATTTTAACCACATACTAATTATAAAGTAGTCACGTAACTAGAATTTAGGACAAGGAACTTGCTTCCCCACAAACTATTTAGATTAAGAATTAATTTAAGGATTTATTTAAACAATAATTTAGAAAGAAGAATAAGTATTATTCCTATAAAATTTAATTCAAACATTGTAAAAAAATTTATTTAAGACAAATAGAAATTCAAATTAACACAAATAAAAATTAATAGCATAATAAAAATGTTATTTAAAGCAAATAGAAAGTGCGCTTTATTTATTATTCAGTCACTAAGAATGACCAATGATGGTGGTCCCCTCTTCAAGTGACTCAAGGCAAAGTCCCTATTGATGGGGTATCTTAGACCTCTCTAAATGCACAACAACATGATATCAACACTTTGACAATTCAATTGACAACTAACATTTTCAATTTGGCTAAATATATTATCTAATATCAAAACTCCCAATTCTCCTTCATGTTTCACTACTCCTGTCACAACACTTATACTATAATTAAGCTTATCTTATAAGTGTTCAAATGAAAGATTGAGCTTAGAAATCACTTAAGAAAGACAAAAATTGTGACAAGGAAGTATAGGTAAAAACAAACATTAAAATCCCCTTCGGGGAAGCTCATTCCTGGCCAAAGAAGCTAAGGAAGAAAAAAAAAGGAAAAAAAGGAAAAGGCTTTGAAACTTGGTTTCCAACAACCCTTGCCACACTAGTGGCGACCCAAGGCGAGGAGAAAATAGTAGGTTGCGGTGTAGCTCAAAATAAAACCTCAATGTCACCCGTGCATGGCTCCACACTAAATCAGAGCAGGAAGACACATTCTTGCTGTTGGCAGATGTCGATAGTGTGACTGATGATGGGTAGTAGATGGCATTGAGTGGCGACAACTTCATGACTGACAGGAAGAGCACGAGAGAAATGCGATGGGGTTGAAGAAAAGAAGCAATGTCAAGAAGAGGAAGGAATGTTGTGGAAGAAAAGAAGAAGAAAAAAGTGATAAGAACATGATATTTTTCTATTGGGTTGAAAATGGGATGTGGAAATAATTTTTTTTTTAAACACAAGAAAGTGAAGAAAAATTTCCCTTAAAAATTTATTGTCTGTTAAGTTTTTTACTGTAAAGCTTTGAAAATCAAGAGAATCCTACTGACTAACAAGTAAATATCAAAGTAATTTTTTAAGATAATTTTTAAGTTCAACATTTTTTAAAAAAATTATATAAGCATTATTTTTAACCTTTATTTTTTTTTATGAACCGTTATTCTTTATTTTTTATACTAAATTCTAATTAGTATGGACTTACTTAAAGATAAAATTCAAAATTATTACGCTAACAATTAATTTTCAAAGGCAACTAATATAATTCTGTAACAAACTAACTATAACTACATTATTTTCGGTCAGCATAACTTGGTAGACCGTTAATCTATTGTGGTTGGCACGAATGTGGGACGAACTGTGCATGTGTCAAAACTCCGTCGATTTGGAATCAAGAAACTACTTGGAAAAAGATTTTCCATCATAATTCATTGGAACCAGAATTGAAATTAATTCCTCTTCTTTATCAAATGCAACATCATCATAATGATTATCATTAGGCAATGCATACAAATTCAAGAGACTTAGAAGAATGTTTTACTTAATTAGCACTGCATTTTCAATTTGAAGCACACTTGGATATATCCACAACTTTTTTTCACTTTATTGGCTTTAAGACAGAAAGGTCTGAAGATTACAAATGCTTGAAATCTAATTTAGACGCAATTCCTATTTCTGAGGAAGAGGGAATATAAAACAAGAAACTTTTAACACATCACAATAACATAAGAATAGATTACAAGGAACATCAGTCTGTAATCTAATAAAACTTTATTTAGCAACTTGCTCCATATCTTCTTATACCTAAAATACGATTGAAAGTCTCTCCAAGTCACATATGTTGACCATGCACAAGCCACAAGAAGAATGTCGACCAAAGTGTTAAAGCAGCTGGGGCAGCCGCGTATGTTGCTAGTAATATAACTGAGCATTCCTTCTCTCCAACTCCAATTAATTGGGTGATTGTTGCTGCCAAATAATTAATCAACCTTCAAATTACAAATTTCATTTATATATAATTCTTTGATTTTTATCCCTCTAATCTCTACTTTCCATCCAATTATATCTTCATTATCTTGAATTCCTAAGTTCTACTTCAAGACTTCAAGAAAGTGAAAATTGATATTTATTACGTTCCTAATGAGTTACATTTCTCATTATAAAGTAGAGTAAATATACAATTTGATTTATCCGAAATTAGTTCGTAACGAGTTATAAATTTTGAAGGATTAACTAGTGTAGAGGAATTATTATATACAATGTTAAGAGGCATATTTTTCAAGGACCAAATTGCATATTTACTCAAAAGTTTAACCAATCTTTCAATAAAATGAGTGAGGTCATTCAACTTACTCATGTTTATAGCTGGAGGGACTGAATACTGAAGCAGCAAAACAAACTGATACAATGGTTGATCTGATGGAATCATCCGAAGACGAACTCCACCTTTAACAATGGCTATGCCTATTATGGGCATCAAGATGTAACGAATCACCATTATTAAAACCAGAGCAGAAAGCTTCAAATCTGACTTCCTTAAACCTGCTTAAAATAAATAGATAAATAAATAAATTCAAACCCCATATATATCTTTAATAATTAAATCACTCTCTTTTTGGCTTTCTAACAGCAGAAAATAACAAAAGTTCCTAGTCAATATATATTTAACACTGAAATTCAAATTTATATATATATATAGCCCATTACCCCTGAGAAGATTTGCCCCCGTTATCAATGTTATAGAGGGAATGAAAGCAGCCCTGCAAACAAAAAATAGAACATAATTATAATTGCCTTAGCCAAGAAAACTTTCGAAAATAGTATCTTACAACTATGAACTTCGGCTTGAAATAAAAGAATAATGAGAATTATGGAGTCTATAACAAGTATCTAGTCACCATTTACGTGTTAATTTTTTGAAACAACAAAATGATCAAACTAATTACCCCAGCAAGGAAGCAGTATCGTGAAGCACGTGGAGAGGAGCACTTGGACCAATGAATGCCTTTCGAAAGGGAGGGGTTATGCCAATCGTTAGCCCAACAATCTGCATATTAATGAATAAAGAAATTAATGAACTACCGAGTTTTATATATGTTTGTGGAAGTTCTATTTATTTTTATACAAAATTAAGTTGAAATCCATTTAAAGTTGGAAATAAAAATCATAAAGTTTTAATCAAAATACAAGTTATAAGCATTGAGATGAGATCCTACTGCTCCGATAGTTGATGGGGTAAATAGAGACTTGAGGTTGAGGTACTTCACTGCTACATCCTTTATGTGGAAGATGATTTCTTCTGCCAATTTTCTCACCTGTATATCAAAGTACAAGAGTAAGTATATGAGTATATATAATCTATATGAGCTGGTGATGATGTTATATTGTTATTATTATTATTATTATTATTATTAGATAAAGCTGGTGGTAGGGACAGACCCAAGTTGTCTACTTTAGGGGCGGCTCCCTTAAAACAATTTTTATACGTATTATGTATGTACGTATATAATATTATTTTTAAAAAATTTTTTTAAATCTATCGCCCCCGAAATTTTTATCTGCCCTATTTAATTTTTTAAAGTTTTAAATACATGTTTTTAAGAATATAACTGTTTCTTATATTAATCATAAAAATAAATTTTATAAAACAAAAAAATATGTTAAAGCTTCACTTGTAAACTAATTTATTTTCATTTTTTAAGAATGACTAATAATATGTTTTTTACTCTCAGATTCTTACTATTTTACAAAATTCTTTTTTTTATTTTTTTAATTATATTCTCTACTCATTGTGAAAAATAAGATTTCGTAACAAAATAGAAGATGACTTTTTTGTAAATAATTTAATTGTTTATACTAACTCAATATACTGGAGATTATAAATAAGCTTTATTCAATTAAGAGTCAAAGAGTATAATTATAATTAATGATTAATACATATCGTATTATTTTTAGTATATATATATATATATATATCTTTTGTGTTGAAACAATTATATTTATTTTGAAGTTTTTGTATGTCTTTGATTTTTTTTTATATTTATGTGTATCAATTTTTTAATTTCAGTAAATTATATTATTATATTAATTCAATAGATACTTAAAATTGTATTTTTAATAATTATTAGTGCCTATATTAAATATAAATTCTCACCTCTCTTACAATTTTTTCTGGTTTCATCACTAAAAGTAAGATAGTATCCTCATTTACCAATTGAGTTAATTCTCTTGGGTCACCATTGACAATGTTTTATTGAAGAAGAGAGGGTTAATGTTGAGAGATTCACAAAGTTGGTTCATTAAATATAAGTAGACTAAGCGATTAATTATGAATAAATATAATTATATATATACTTATATTTACCTATTGAGTTAATTAATTGCCGCTAAATCACTCTTTTGGTCCAATATTGGACACATTTTTCAATTAACGATACAACTTTGACATACTAACGTGTTTATTTATAATTATATTGTTTTATTTGTAGACCAGGCTTGTCTAAGAATTTTTCATTTATAGTATCTCTAAAATTTAGAAATAAATTTCAAACTAAAATGAATGAGAGTCATAATAAATGACCTTCTGTTTTCTTTCAGTGCTTGTGGGCTCTGCTTGATAATCATCCGAAGAAGGCAGTTGTCCATTAGAAAGTTCTAGAATATTTTTTCCGACAGATTGTGAGGGATCCTCGTCACCATTATTGTGGATCTGACTTGTAACTATCCGAACCATGTTGTATACATACAACCAGAAGTAAATGCCTCCTATCTAAAATATTGTCATAATAACAAAGATATATACATGTCTTGGAAATGGAAAGAATAAATTGTGTCGTCAAAACTCTAAGCAGGTATATGAACTAAAACAATACCCAATATATATAGAAATGGAAAGTCCAATAATTAATGTTGTTTAGTACAATGTTGTTTTATAGTATCTGATGTTTTTGTGAGTATGACGTATTTTAAATTAATATTTGAATTATTAGTTATATTATTATATTTTTTTACACATATAAAAATTTTATTTTTTGAGAGACCCTATGTAAAATTTATTTTTTTTTCAAAGAGCTCATATAGAAAATTTTCATTTACATTTATTAAAAAAGAAATTTGGGGGGACAAGCTAGGTCTCTCCTCTTCTCTCCACATGTGTTCTAGATGGCATGCATGACATTGGATACTAATTAAGATACCTACATCTATAAGGTATCATGGTATTTAAGGTTTCCTTATTTGGTATGGCAATAAAAAAAAAAGGTTAAATTAGTATGTTGATCCCTTGATTTCATTTTAAATTTCAAATGGGTCTCTTAAGTTTGAAGTGTGTCAAAAATAGTCCCTTGATTTATATTTGGTCTTATTAGAGTCCCTTAACATAGGGAAGAGGTTTGGAGCTACGAAGGAATTGAGTGGAGAGGTTGAGGAAGTGTAATGGTGGGAGAAACGGAATGGGAATCCTCTCCTACTACTCAAAGAGGGCAATAGATCTGGACAATTTAGATTTCAATAGATTTTTTTAAAAAAATTATAACTATTTATTTTCTTTTTTTTTTAAATTTTGAAAGAAGTAATGAACACAATTTTTCAACTTTAACCAACAATGTAAAATAAAGAAAATATATCAAAATAGAAGAAAATAGACGGTTGGCATTGTAAAAAAATTGCTGAAATATGAACTGCCTAGACTTGTATGGACGATCCAGATCAGTAGTAGAGGATCATTATTCATAGAAATGGTGGAGGAGAACAGGATAGAGAAACAACTTTTTCCGGATTCCAACTTAGTAATAAATTAACAAGTATGATAAAAACGTATCACTCCAACTCGTCACTGTTTTTTTTCTAACAAAATTAATAAAAAGGAGGTTTCTACGGGACAAAAATAACTCAAGGGATTATTTTGATATGTTTTAAATTTAAGGGACTAATAAGAAACTTTAAAATTTATTTTAAAAAATATACAATTAGCTATTATTTTAAAAATGTTAAATCTCATAGATGTGATTTGACACTATATAATTAGTTAATAAGAGATATCATCCAAAATGATTTATTAAGATACTTCTGAAGTCTAAGATACATACTAAAATGGAAATGTTAATATATGCAATTGCCCAAATGAAAGAAACTAGGGGTAAACTAACAAATTAATCACCAAATTTCTAGATTCACTAAGAGAAATTTTGAATTAAAAACTATAGAATACTTTATGTAAGGATTAATGTGCAAAGAGTTAAATATTTTGAGAATCAACTCGAACTTTATTAAAAATTCGGGGATTAAAGTTAAATATGTTTTACATTTGAGGCTAAATTATTAGTTTAGTCAAGAAAGAAAGAAAGTAACATACTGCCATAGATAGAGAAGCATAGGTCATGGCTTGAGCATTACAAACGTTAACAGCTCCAAATGGACTTTCCCTTTCCTCACAGAGTGATGGAACTATAACGAGCAACATAGTTCCTACGTTTCCTGTCATATCATATGAAAGGAAAAAATAAAAAGAAGAAAAACAAATCACTATCATCTCACAGATAATTAAGTTTTCTATCTTCTAACTGGTAAGTTTATTATATTTATTTATTTATTTAAGTAATGAGATACACCTGCAACACAGCAACCCAAGACGAGTCCTCTCAAAGTATGGGGCACTTGAACAATTTTGAGAAGGATCCACCCGAGGATTGAGCCAATAATGAAGGAGGTGAGAATATTGAGTGGCATGAACCACCTACACATGATCAATCAAAGTTGGGGATAGTCAGTAATATTGGAATTGGAATAGTACGTCTGTCCTTATTATTTGTCATTGCATGTGTATATACTAAAAATTAAAAAAAAAAAAAAGATAGAAAGGTAAAATTTTTATACAATTTATAAAGAAATTGCTAGTAGAAACAAACTCACAATATAGCCAACTTTTCGTGTGTCATTGTTTGAGCCAGGTTGCTTACAAACATTGCCGGACTGAACGCATAGAAGGAAATCTGTACAAATCCAATGCATAACTAGTTCAAGTTAGTTAGATATATATATAAACGAACTGGTTTATTTTTTTGTTCGTGGCTTCTTTTTTAATTTTGAAGAACCATTTCGTCACCAAACTATATGTTTTAATAAAAAATTAAATAAATATATAAATAGTTGTGACATTTCTCTAACATGTCCTCTCAGTCACCCAAATTCCCGTTGGAATTAAGTGCACCATATTTTATAATGAAATTTGACTAATTAGGAGAAGGAAGGTGTCATGAACCAAATTTTACTTTATTATAATGGTTTTGATCTCATACCACGTATTAGTTCATTTCAAAAACTTATACTGTTAGGGAAAAAAATTTTCCAACAATAAATATGAAACATTAATTCTTGAATTTTCATTATTTTGTAATTTTTTGATATACTAGAAGATGTTTCTATGATTGAAACTTTTGACCTACCATTATTGAAACACTATATATATATATATATATGTTTACAGCAAAAAAATATGGATTTTGAGGTAATAAAAGTCGTCGCTAAAACACTAGGAGTCATCGCAAAAAATATTTAGCAACGATTACATTGCCACAACTACAGCCATTGCTAAAGGCATTTAATGGCCAAAAATTTGTCATTGCTAAAAAGACTTTTTGCAATGATAAAACTTGCCCCTAAATATATGTAATTTCGCTACTAAAACTCCTAAACTTTTGGGGTCATAGCATTTGGAAGTAACAAATTTCATTGCTAAAGGTTCGTCAAGGCTGATGTCGTCACAAAAAATACTTTTAAAGGCGAGAAAAATTGTCACTAAATATATGGTTATAGAGGTGATAATATATCTTGATACTAAAAACTTTTAGTGACAACTTTTACAAATAGCTATGATCATTAAATGCATACTTTTAGCAATAACCCTTTAATTCAAGAGATTTAGCGACGACTTTTTTGTTGCCACTAAAAAGTTTTAGTGGCTTTTTTTTTTTTGGTTGCCACTAAAAATATTTTTGAAATCAAGCATAGTTTTTTGGCGACAACTTAATAAAGTTGCAACTTTTTTCAGTTGTCACTAAAAGTCTATTTTTTTTTTAGTAGTAGTCATCTTAGTTAAACTAGTTTTAACCTCGAAGTTCTCAATAGGGACCAAGAAGTGCATTCTTGATTGCCTCCTTTCTCAGATCTTCCTTTTTATTTCTACTTTGATATTACCACCTGTCCTACATATTCAAGTCCCCTCCTAGATACAATATATGCAATTGATGGACAATGGCTTAGATGTGGAAATGCTAGAGCAACCTCCTCTTGTTGAGGAAGACGTGCAAATGCATCTTTCTGTATTGGTGGAAAATTGTTATCAAAGCATGCATAACATGGAACTTGTCCATTCCATGACCACACCTTACAACATGGAGCAAATTTTGCATAAATTTAATCTTAATAAATACCTTGTCAACCAAGATCTTTTGGTTGAACTCTAATCTATTTACAACACAAGAGGACTTCTTGACCTCAACTTGTCTCTGAGAACCAACAAAGCTCTAAACAAGAAGATGCTGGATTTGCCTATTTATGGTAATCTTTGGTCCTCTTTTCCCTTTAATAGGAATTTCACTTCAGTTTTGACTCATTGGTAGAGACATTTCATTATCAATAAAATGGACAGTGATATTGGACTTAGTTTGGTTGTTAAATTCTAGATAATATTTTCTTTGCATGGCAGTGCTTCCCATGTCTAAAGGCATAAGTGATGAATGTATTTGGTCTCATTCTTTCTTTTGCTTTGCCCATGGTTCTAATGCTTCTCTAGTGTGCTCTCCACTCAGCAACTTGCTCACTTTCAGGTGGTCAATCAACTCTGCTAATCAAGCCTCTCTCTGGGCTTGTTCTAGCTTGGTCCCATTACCTCAAGAGCAACAGAACGATGTTGAGGATGGGCATCCTAGGTTGCAATGCCCTATAAAAGAATAGCCTTGTTACCAATGAAGCTGGGACTTCACAAGAAAATAAGATGGATAGTAGCTCCTAGCTTGCCTCCTTTAAAGAAATCTCGTTTTGATAGTAACATACTTCCAGCCATTCTTAAAGAGGCAACACTGGACTATTCTTCTCATGAAACAGCTGAAGCTCTTGTTGTTCATCCTAAGGCTCGGGAAGCCTCCCTAGGCACCATAAGGATCATTAACTGAAACTATTGGGATGTTAAGGAGACCTAGGAAATTCAATGAATAAGAAACCTCTTTTGTAAATACAATCCTATTTCATTATTTCTCATCGAAAATAAAATGCCTGTACAAAAATTAGAAGTAAAGCTTTGTTCTTTGGGTTTTGTTTTCTTTTGTGGGCCAGATGGATGTTGTTGACAAAGGTAGTGTCTTGGTCTTGGCATGGAAAAAGGATATTCAATGCATCATTGCTTGTGTTTCACCACACTGGATTCACATGCAGATTTTGAATGATCAAGGCTTCCCCTCTTTCATCATGTTTGTGTATGGTTATCCGAAGCTGCATCAAAAGAGCATATGTGGGATTGGTTGAAATCCATCTTTGCTAGCATGAATGTCCCCTAGTTAATCATAGGGGTTTTAATTAGTGTTATTTGGCTCAATAAACAATGTTCTTTTGTTGCAATTCTACGTGCTCTTCCTTTTAAGGAGATGACTGATGCATATGAGTTGATTAAAGTACTTCACAAAGGTCAATGGTTTACCTAGACTAATAACAGAAATGGCGTGGATCCAGTTCAGGCCAGATTAAAAAAGATTTTTTGCAATAAAGATAGGTTTTTAACCATTCCTAAAACAAATTTATTCACTTGCTTATAGTAGCTTCTGACCATGCTTCATTAATAATGTTATCGACCCTCCTAAATTATCCCTATCAAGGCATCCCATACACTTTGAAAATTTCTAGTTATGCTTTGATCAAGGTTTTATCATTGTAAAGTGTAATGACCGATATTTTAGAAAATAAATTGAACCTTATAAATTAATACTGGAACACCCTAAATTAATGTAAAATGAGACTAACTGAGATTAGAATGTTAATTAGAGCATCTTAAAATGTGAATTAAAACCTAAGATTAGCCTGGAAGTGGAGCCAAAACAACTAAACAGAAAGTTACAGAGGCTAGTGGCATTTTTATAATTTCATGCAACTTTTAGAAAACTCAAAGAGGGAATCTTTAAATGAAAAAATTGAGTTTCTCAGAGTTCTCAGAGGCCCTAAAAACCATAGGAACACTTGAAATGGTCAAAATCCCTCCGATTTGTATTTTAGAGTGCCGGTTAACCAAAATTTTAGCCGAATCATTTAGTAAGGTT
This sequence comes from Erythrophleum fordii, assembly GCA_032878935.1. NCBI lineage: Eukaryota > Viridiplantae > Streptophyta > Magnoliopsida > Fabales > Fabaceae > Erythrophleum > Erythrophleum fordii. The sequence continues at coordinate 9,214,420 of JAVQMF010000029.1, forward strand.
TTAAATCTAATTTAGGTGAAACCAAAAATATTTTATAAATTAGAGGATCTAAATTTTATGATAGAAAAGATAGTTCTAAAAAAGGAATTAAAATGAGCCTAAATGGAAAGAACCAAGATGATGGGCTAAATTGAAAATTTGAAAAATGTTGTAAATAAGCCTTTATGCCTCTTATATCATATCCCTCTCTTCTCCAGCCTTCTAAACAACATTTCTCTAGTCCAAAACGGATTCAAGTTCTATCCCAAGAGGCGCACCAAGTAAGGGAGCAAGGAGAAGAGAAAGAAGCCTTGAAAGGGTAAGAATTTCACATTTTTTCATGCCTTCTCCTTCACAAAAATTCTTTTCCTCTACCTCCTTCCTCTTTTCATGGTTTTAATGATTTTATTTGGATATGTTTTGTGACTGGTTCAATAGAGGAGAGGGAGAGTTTGAAGGGAAGCTTTGAAGCATAAGAAAGTGCTCTTGAAAAGCTTGTAAATAAAGTAAGGAAACCATAACCAAAATGCTTCTTCTTGGCTTTCTTTGGTCTTCATGTTTCAACCAGATTAGGGATGATATATTAGGAACCTTAATTTGATCTAAATTTGATAGGAATTATGGTTTTGAAGCATGAGGAATCATATGAAGCAATTAGAATTCAAAAAGAACCTATAAATAATAAGTTATAGCATTTAGGGTTTTGATTGTAGTTAAAGATTTATGAAACTTTCTAATGATAATTTAGACTATTTAAAACCATGTTTGAGTTCTCAAGATACCTAGGAAGCTTCATGGATGACAAATTCCCTAGGAAAACTAAGAAAACTCCATGAGCTCCTTAAGTGTATGTGTATCTCAACCAAGAAAGGGATCCCATACCTAGGGAGAGTTTTTTATAATTCCAATGATAGAAATGGTCTGGAAATGAATTATAAACACCAAAGGAAGCATTGGTTTGAATTTAGAAATCATATTTTGAAAGTTGGAAGTTTAGGTTCCTTTTAGGCATAAAGAAGCAACTTGATATTTGGCTCCTTAGATTGAGTTTGTGATAGTTCTATTAACTTTAAATAGATTCATGTGATTTAGAGTGAGTAAGAAATTGGAGCCAAGATCTTAAATTATATGATTTGTTTCATTATGCTCTTGTATGGAACCATAACCATGGCATAAACTAGAAATAGCTTGTATAGAGTATATGTAAAATTAGAGATGGTTCCATTGATGTGTTTGTGTCTTGTTTGATGTATCTAGGCTAAGCAAACTAAGCTCTTCCTAGGTGTGGGTGTGAGGCCGAGAAGGGAAAGTAGAGTTTAAGGAAGAAAATTGTGCTTTTTGAACTAAGGTAGCTCTCCATCCTTTCTTATATGCATTTCTTGGTTGTTTGATTATCATTAAATATTTGTATGTATGTTTGAATTATGAGACATGTTTATAGCTATTGGTTTGATGCTATGGTACCATTATGCTTATTGAATTATTTTTTAATTGTGAAACTACTCTTTGTGAGTAAGGTTGTGCCAAAAGTCTTTTGGAATGAGTAAGAAGAAGCCCAAAGTTTATAAGAATGAGTGAGACTAAGGAAAAAGCCCCTAGAAAGTAGATGAGGCTAATTCAAAAGTCCCAAATAATAGGGTGAGACTAGACCAAAAGTCCTTAGAATTTGATTTTGATCTTGACATATTTATGTGATGTTGAAAATATGATTTAAATGGTTCTTGAAAGTGTTTGGTACATACTTGTATTCTTTGATATGATTATGTGACATGTATACTTATTTGAAAGGGTGAAAGAGCTATTGGGATCATTTGAATCTCACTCTCCCCTACTTTCCATCTAATCTTGTCTAGGTGAAGTTTAAGAAGCAAAGAATGGGAGCCAATAAGCCTAATTTGTAATACTTTGGTAATAGGATAATTTGTTATATAAATTAATGTCAAAGTATGCATGTACAAGTTATATATGAGATATAAACCCTTAAGCATATGTAAAAGCATGTAAATATATTGTATGAATCAAATTTGAAACTACATGTATGAGAATGTATGATTTTGACATCATTGAGCCATGATGTCTATGTGCATATATGCAAGTAAGATAGTGAATTTGACCTCCATGGTCATTTGGACCTATTGAAATGCTTATATGCTATGTTTAAGCTTTTGGACGTGCTTAAATGGTCATGATATATTTAAAAGGCCATTTGGTACCATTTGATGCTAATTTGATCCTAAATTTTGCTATATTCTTGCCTTAAACCAAAACTAACCCATATGGATGAATTTTTGTATGAAATTTGGTAGGTATATAGATCTCATCTAGATATTTTTATAGAGTCAAAGAACACTATTTTTAGATATCTATAGAATTTATTATGACTTTTTAAAGTTGACCAAATTATATAAAAATTGTCACTATTACTACACATATGGTCAGTTTGGTTTTTGGTATCATTCAGAGGCTAAATGAAGTCTAATGCTCATGAAACTTAACATATAATAGATATCATAAGCTTTCTATAACCACTAAGAGTGCCCAATTTGGAACTTTGTAGAAGGAGATATGAATTTTTGAAGTTTCTAGTTTGTTGTAGAATGTCTTCCAGACCTCAATAATATTCTATTAGGCTTTCATGGGACAAATGATATTGTTTTGATATGAAATTTTTATGATAGTTAGAGGACTTCTTGACCTTTCCAGAAAGTCATAATTTGTATGATTTGGAATTTTTTAAAATTAGTTATGAATTTTTAAAATTTTAGATAGAATATGGAATTCATGAAAATGCATGATTGATCTTGAAATTATGATGCATGGTCCAAACCCGAATTTCATGCTTCAAATTGTGATGTTTCTAGTTGAATAAATGTGTTAAAGATGGAAGACGGAAATGTAAGCCCATATGGTCTATTTGACCAAAAATGAATTATTTTGGCTTTTGATAACGGTTATTTCTACTGGTAAAAGTGTTAATTTGGTGAATATGGATGTAATTGCCATTTGTAATATGACTTAAGGGATATCTTGATATGGTATGACATAAAGAACTCATGGAATCAATATATTTTGGGTTCTCTTACTTACAAGTTTCACACCAAATTTGCTTAGGTCCTTTTAGCTTTCAAAGAGTGGAATAGAATTTTTGTTAAAGGCTATCTTAGTAATCTTCAAGGAAATGTCTCTAGGGATATTGATATTTTAAGGTATAACATGTAAGGTATGTACTGGAATCCCTTTATGACTACAAGGAAATGTTATGGGCTTAAAAGGTTAAGCAAACCTAGCTTGTTCAAGGGGATAGGATCATCAGATACTCATGCTTTAGTAAACTCTAGATGGTCTAAATGCTTTATTCAATAAATTAAAAATCCAGAAGGTGAATGGATGGAGCATATTAGCCAAATTGAAAAGCTTGCTTTGCTACATTTCAAAGATATTTATATGCACAATGAGGAATTACTTCTTGATGACACTTTTCAAGCTCTTGAAGAGTTTGATCTCCTTACCTTGAGTGCCTCACATTAGGAGCACTTGTTAGCTAAATTTACAAGTGATGAAATTAATGAGGCTGCCTCCCAAATCAAAGTTGGTAGTGTGCCCAGACCAAATGCCTTTCATGAGTGCTTCTTTCATCATTTTTGGGAAACAATAGGTTAGGATATTATGGAAATGGTATGGTCTTTTCAGAGGAAGGGATTCTTTTTTAAAAGCATCAATAAGACCTTTATCACTCTAATTCCTAAAGGTAATAACCCCTAAGCTTAGAAGGACTTTAGGCCTATAAATATTTGTAATATGGCTAATTACAGGATTAATTCCAAGGTCTTATGCAATATGCTTAAGGGAATTATGGATGATTACATAACCTTTAATCAAAACACCTTTATCAAAGGCGTTATTTTAGACAATATCCTTCTTGCTTTTGAAATCATGCGATAAATTCACAAACCCAAGGATTTGAGAAAGAGATGGTGTGCTCTTAAGATGGGCATTTCTAAAGCTTATCATATGCTTTTTGGAAATTTGAAATTTTATTCAGGTAGACATTCTTAAGATGAATTTCCCTTGTTAGTGAGTCAAAAAGATTATACAGTGTGTTTTTACAATTTCCTACCAAGTCCTAATTAACGGTGCACTCCATTGAAAAGTTTTATCCAAAAGAAATATAAAGCAAAGAGAGCCATTATCCTCATATCTCTTTATCCTCTGTGCAATACTATCTTATATTATCTCTAAAGAGGAGAAAAGAAATTTATGGTCAGGGATTAAGGTTAGCCAAGGCTCCAAGCCAATCACCTATCTTATGTATATGGATGACATTATCTTTATTTTTTTCAAAAGATTCCACCAAAGTTTGTAACCTTGTAAAAAGCATGGATGTGTACAATTGCTTATCTAGCCAAGTCATTAATAATGGCAAACCAGAGTTAGTTTTTAGCTCCAACACTTTTCACAAGTTTAAAAAATTTCTCTCGGGCATCTTCAAGATCAAATCTTCATTTAGTTGGGGAAATATTTAAGCACGTGGATTGATATTGCAAGAAACCAAAATCAAATTTAAAAAAAATGGTAAAGAAAATTGATTTCAAAATTTAGGCTTAGAAAGCCCATCTTCTTTCGCAAGCTACTAGGATGACCTTGATCTAATCAGTGCTCAATTTTACCTTGAGTTACTAGCTCTCATGTATCAATCCTCCTCAAAATTTTTTTATAACCCTAGATGCCCATTTTTCCAATGGAGACAAATCTAAGATGTATTTAATTAATTAGAAGAAGTTATGCCTTCGGTCAAAGAAGGTCATATTAGATTTAGACTTATTAGTCTCTTTAACAAGGCTTTACTTGCCAAACAAGTTTAAAAGCTTTTAGATAATAATTAGAATTCTCTCTTTATTAGAATTTTCTAGTGAAAGTATTGCCTTAATGCTTCCAAGGGATTTCTTCACAATCACTTAAATGTTTCTTGGTTGTGGAAAGAAATTGCCAAGATGAGTTCCTTTATCTCTTCTTAGTTTTATTGGCAGATTGGTTTTAGCAACTTCATTCCTATTAACTACTAGATATGGTGGTTGATGTAGCTAGGTCAAGATTGTCATTTTCAAATGGTCTAAAACCTTATCATGCATGATAAATTTGATTGGAATCATTCCATGATTGATAGATTTTATCCACCTCTTACTAGGGATTAAATCGATCACCAAACCTTCGTAATCATGAACAAAGAGGACCATCTTGTGTAGAGCAATAGCTGGAACAATAATTACTTGACTAAGAATGATTTTAGATAGCTGAGAGAAGACAAAGGTTTGATGCAATTATAGCTCCCTGTGAGGATGATTTTGTTCACTTGGTAGCTATTACAAAGAGTCATACTAATCTTTAATGTCCTGCAAGATCATTTTCAAGCCCATCAAGATTGCCCTTTTGCAACTTTGCCCTTGAGACCATCAATATACATTTTCTTACAATGTGTTTTTGCTAAAGCTATTTGGTTTTCTTCCCCCTTGCTTTAGGACTTGTCAACATTTATATTGTTTTTAAGCTCTTTTACATCAATTATTGCATTGTTTTGGTAATTTATATTAGGATGGTGTAATTAGAAGTTTTATTCATTAAAATCCCAAATTATAAGACTTAATTGTAATATCTGCTAATTATTGGATTTTATTTAAATTCTCAAATTATTATGGCTAATCTTGTGTTGATTTGGATTTCATTGAAGCCTTAGTTATGTCTTATAATTAAGATAAGTTTAGTTTAGATTAATTGTTTAATTTTAGTTTGATATTTTAAATGCTTATTTTATTTTATATGTCTTGTTTTGTAGGGACTAGAATGTAAATAAATAAAAGATTTTAAGCTAAGGGGCTAGTATTGAAGGGCTAAGGACTAAACTCTAAAGATAATTTTAAAAGCTTCAACATTGTGATTGTGATGAGTTGCTCCTAGTTCAAAGTCTAAGGAATTATTGGTTGCAATGAAATGGCATAGGAGAGTTTTATTTTATAAATACTTCATTAGTTCCAAAATTAAGGAGTCTTTTGCTATTTTCACAAATTTTAGAGTTCTTAGAGAGTCTTTTAGGGACCTTGCTTTGCTAGGTTTTCTAATTATGGAAGAGGATCTGAAGATTGATCAAGATTGTTTGGTTTCTCTTTGAGGTTAGATGGAGATTCAATTGTTTTATAATTTTCATATCTTAATTTCTTCTTCCACTTCTTCTGCAATTGACTACTATTTTTCATATTTGTATCTTTTGATTTTTACTTAATTTCTAGATAATGGATTGGATTTTTGTTGTTATCATGATCAAACTTGACTAGGAGTAGTGTTTAGTAATGATTTAATTGGTGTAAATTTCATTATATATATATATATATATATAATTTTATATATGATGCTTGTTGATCTTGTTTGGTTATCTTGCTGTTTTGATTGATTCCTAGACATCTTGTGGAGTAATTGGACAATTTAATTGGTGGATTTACTGATTTTGATACTAGAAGTTGGTATAATATTTATTTAGTCTTAGTTAGGGTAAGTTAATAATGGATTTAATTGAGTGTTATTACTAACCTTTAGGCTTGTAGAGTGTTAGATAAAATTACTCTTAGGATAACTTAGAGAGATGCATTCGAAAGGGCTAACCTCTAACTATCTAATGGAAGTCTTAGAGAGAGACTAACCTTGTGTTGGAAATTGTGCCCTAGGCCAATCATTGTATTGCGAACATTGTTTTTATTACGAAATAAAAGTTTTCTTTTATTACATTATTATATTATTTGCATATTTATATATAATAATATCCATGGATAAATCATGTTTTGGATTATCCAAAATATCCCTAGTCAATCATCCTTGTGGGAACAACGATGAATTAAGACTAGTATGATTTTGATTGATTAAGTATTAATCATGTATGATGATATGAATCAAAATCATAGGTGTGTGTTAGAGAACGGGACGTTGGATAGACCCGTTATGAGATAAGCTACATGGATTAGGTCATAAGTTTATCTCATATATAACCATGTCATTGATCCCTTGGACCTGAGATCACCATAGATTCTTACATGAAAGACACTGTACTTTGGCATACACTGTACTTTGGCATAGTCTAATGTCACCTTTAATCAGGTGATTATAAAGACTATGATCAGGTATAATGGAATCCATGCAGAGGAAGATGAATAGTCAAGATAGAATTTGTCCCTCTGGTTAATAGAGAGATATCTCTGGGCCCCTCGATGAGTGTAACTGAGAAATGCATGGCCATGCTCAGATGGAAAGGGTTCCAACTTATATCAGTTTGCTCGGAGATTGAGAAATTTACGATCGAGCAAGTTGAGGATGACATTTCCATGCCTCATACTCGATCTAGATATCGTGTGACAAAAGGGATATGATAGGGTTGTAAGATAGGTTGCATCGGATCACCGATCCCGTATGATTTGGGTAGTCACAATGTCTTGCTAGAGGCCGCTTGTGACTTGTGGGTCAAACAGTGCAATTGGCCCACTGCCAACATCATATGGGCTTACAGGGTCGCACACAAGAACGGACCAACTCGAGCTAAAATGTCCACATTTATTAAATCAGAAATGTGTTTAGATTCAATGAATATCTAGGATGGAGAAATTATTTATATATATATATATATATATAAATAATTAAATTTGAAATATATTATATATATATTATATTTGATATTATATATATATATATATATGATATATATATATATATATGAATTAGTTTAAATTTGATTCTATTAGATAGATTTAAATTTAAAATAATCAGATAATTTAAATTAAGTTCTAGATATTATTAGTTTAAATTTAAACTATAGGATAGATTTGAATTTAAACTAATAGATATATTTAATTAATTTTGATTAATTAAATATATCTAAAACTCTAGTCTATAAATAGGAGTTTCTATATCAGAAAAGAATAGGTAGAGCTGCCTCCAAAAACCTTAGAGAGAGGGGCATCGTACTGACGTCGTACAGAACTGTACGGAATTGTACGGACATGCTGCTAGCACACCGTTTGAGTTGTTGAACCTCGTTTGTGTGGATACCAGTAGAGGGAGCTGATCTGCGGTCAGTTCCTGTGATCCAAACGAAAAGTAAACAATAAACTCAATTGACAGAAAAAGGTAATTCTCTGAACCTATTCGGTTTAAGCGATTTTGACAGATTCTTGGTGGGAATCGGAATCAAAATTTTAAACGTTTCCGCTGTGTGCCTTCCATGATTCCCAACACCTTAAGGATAGACTTGATGATCCTCAGTCATAAACCTTAATATAGTTCATTGGCTTTGGCAATTAGGGACACACAGGGAGATGCATTTGAAAGGGCTGACCTCTAGTGTTTCCTAGGTGTCCAAGAGTCTAAGGCACCATAGGTTTAGCAGAGGTGAGGTGATCTGATTAGAAGAATGATCCTTTACTAAGTCTGAGGGAGTTCAGGGTATCCAATTGGAAAGCCAATAAGATTAGGAACCGCCAACCCCATTAGCATCACTAACCACTGAGTCAAGAATCTTTAGGACAAGTCCAAACCATATCCTACCTTAGTCTAGGTGTCTTGAGCAAGTTGTCTTATTTGAGTCCTTTTAGGTAGTTAGTTAATTAGCTCTGTTCATTGATCTTTGATTACAGTGATTAGCTAGGAAATCTAATACACTAGTGTAGAGCAGTTTCACCTAGCATCTAAATTAAAAATACTTTATTAAATAGTAGTCACACTAGTTGTTATGGTAAATACATATCTTTATAAATTCGACACTTGAATATTCTAGTCTTTATTATTTGAACAATCAGTACACTTGATAAATGTAAATATATTTTAATTGCATTAAGTTTTTGGCTCAACTATTCGGATGATAATTTTCATTACTTTTCGAGTAATTGGATTGCCGTAGCAAAAATAGCCCGTCAACGCATTCCAAGACCAAGACATTATAAATTGGCTTTTCACCTGGTTCTCTGAGAACAAGAATCTTGGTCTGATGGAATACTTCTCGAAGTTCATCATTGTGGCCCTTTTTGAAATTTGGAATACTAGGAATGAATTTATTCACAGAGGTGACAGGCTAATCCGATTGATCTCATTAATCAAATCAACTCCTTCGCCTGGCAAAATTCTGGAAATGGGCAGGTTTGAGGAAGAAGAAATCCAAAATCCTTTTCCCGGTTTTATGTAAAGGACAAATGATTAAATACTGGGGCTAGCAACAAGGGGTGTTCTTGAGCTTTGGCCATCCTCTGTGCATTTGGGAGAATTCTTTCATGGCTAGCCAATGTAGACTTCATTTCCCATCCTACAACCTATCGCTTGCAATTGCTGTTTTTGGACCAGAGTTTATTTCGCTTGTTCACGCACGATAATCACTGGGATGTAGCCTAAAAGTGACAGGCTTCCATTTATTTAATAATAAATGAAATTCTACAAATAATAACTTGGGCCTGTTTGCATCCGATTTAATGCAGTAACTATATAAATATATAAAGAATGGGGAAAACAAAAAGATATTTAAATCATTTTATGTGAAAAACTTACAATGTTGATGTGCTTAGTTGCTTCCTGTCCCAGGATATCAAAACGTTCGAGTGCTAGTACTGTGCCAAATGCTGTAAGCAATAGTAGCTTCAGATTTACCATCAAAGAGGCAAAGAAGAGATCCAGAATCCTCATGATGCCAATCTATTTTCTTGCTAGCTATAGCCAAAAGCACAGCTTTTGAATATCTCCACTAAAATTCTAGACAGAAATAATAATTAGGAGATTACATTGCTTGCAAATCTAAGTGAATTCATTATGGTGTAAGGATGTTTAGCGTGCGGTGGGCCACAATTTTGTTATAGAGATGTTAATTAAAAGAAATGACTTTTGACCCTTCCCTTGACACAGCTTTTATATATATATATATATATATATATATATATATAAAGGGAGAGAGAGAGAGAGAGAGGGGAGCCTTTGCTACCGACCAAAAAACAGAGACAGAAAATACCACTCTGATTGGTTCCCTGAAGGCATTTTTAATTAGTATCATCGCGGCCCCAACCCGTTTTGGCTTCTCATTCGCATATTTCACTAATTAATTGTTGTTTATTTAAGAATTAAGCTATTTTCTGTAGCAAGTTTTTATCGGTGAAATGATAAAACATTCCCTTCTTTCTTTAATTAATGTTTTAGTAATTACTTCCTCCTGTCTTATATATAAGAGACTTTTTTTAAATTTGATTTGATTTTATATATAAGAAACAAATTAAGTATACCTAATATATTAATTATAGTATTCTAATTATACCTTTTATTAAATAAGTTATTTAAATTATAAGTAATAGCTGCCATTAATTTCAAGTAGGAAGTGCACACATTAAATAGGGGCATTCTTAAAAATAATTTTTATTTGAGACAAAATTAAAAAAATTAATTACTTTTAACTAACTTTCTTAATATTCGTGAATTAGTTATTTATTTCTTATATACAAGATCTGAAAGAGTAATTTACAAGTTTCAACCATGTGAGCCAGTGGATTAAAAATTTAAAATTAAAAAAAAAACAACTTTCTAGGATACTTCCAAATGCCAAAGAGACTGTAAGTCTGTGACAAGTTAAAAACTTTATTGTTTTTAGCCTAAAAAAAAAAAGACTAAAAAACATCCTACATTGCATGTGACATTTTTAAAAAAATTTATATCACATGTCACAAATATTAATGAGGACGTTCGTAAATTATTCAAAATAAGAAAAACATTTTTATATTTTCCTATGAAATAAATAGCAAATTTTTATTTTATTTTGGTTTACTTTAAAATTTTGTGACTTTGGAAGAAAAAACTATGTTTGCTCTACCGACAGAGAGTGGGAAACAGTCCTACAATTGAAAAAGTGGGTATTACAGCATGTGACTCTCTTCCCTTTTTATTTTTTTACGTTGAAAGAAAGGCAACAAGCCAAATAATTCTTTGATTTAAAGTCGAGTGCTTCAGCAATAACTAAATCAACTACGAAGATAGGGAAAGACAAATTCAAGCTTTTGGCAATATAATGGGCCATATCATCTTCTAACATGATTGATGCCCACCGATTCCCATGAATGAGAGAGATCGTTACGGTCTTTTGCCCCTTCTCGCATTAAATGCTTACCCCGCCATGCATTTTTGGAAAAAGAAAAAAATATTCCTTCTGATCTCATATATAAAAAATAAATAATTAATTTATGAGTATTAAAAAAATTAATTAAAAATAATTAATCTTTTTAATTTTATCTTAAATAAAAATTATTTTTTAAGAATATCCCTATTTAATATGTACACTTTCTCTGTGAAATTAATGACTATCACTACTCATAATTTGAATGATTTATTTAATAAAGAGCATAATTGAAATACTATAATTAATATGATAGTTTATTTTTTATATATAAGACCAAATCAAATATAAAAAAAGTCTTTTATATATATTGAAAATCATCAAACAAGGAATTTCGAGCAATAAGATTATTATTATTTTAATATTTTCTTTGTAGCAGTATGGTTAAAATATCCATGAAACAAAATTATTTATCTTAAAGGCTCTTATATTTTAAAATTAGTTTGAAAATTCAAATATTTTGTATTTGAAATATTAGGATAAAAATATTTTTAATAATATTGGTGATTAGGACGATAGACATTTCATTATTTTCATTTTATTCATTCTTTAGTTTAAATTATAGAAAAGAGTTTAGCGGAAGAAAGACCACCACTACTCATAATGACCACCACTACTCATAATTTGAATGACTTATTTAATAAAAGTATAATTGAAATACTATAATTAATATGATAGTTTATTTTTTATATATAAGACCAATATAAAAAAAAGTCTTTTATATATATTGAAAATCATCAAACAAGGAATTTCGAGCAACAAGATCATTATTATTTTAATATTTTCTTTGTAGCGGTATGGTTAAAATATCCATGAAACAAAATTATTTATCTTAAAGGCTCTTATATTTTAAAATTAGTTTGAAAATTCAAATATTTTGTATTTGAAATATTAGGATAAAAATATTTTTAATAATATTGGTGATTAGGACGATAGACATTTCATTATTTTCATTTTATTCATTCTTTAGTTTAAATTATAGAAAAGAGTTTAGCGGAAGAAAGAGTGACTAAATGCAAGTGGAGTCCACTTTTTGTGAGTCTCACTCACAAATATTTTGTATTTGAAATATTAGGATAAAAATATTTTTAATAATATTGGTGATTAGGACGATAGACATTTCATTATTTTCATTTTATTCATTCTTTAGTTTAAATTATAGAAAAGAGTTTAGCGGAAGAAAGAGTGACTAAATGCAAGTGGAGTCCACTTTTTGTGAGTCTCACTCACTTAAGCTCTCTTTTTCCCTCTTCTTGAATAAGAGAATCCAAAATCTGTTGTTTGGACAAGTATCTTAATTTTCTGTAAACAGATCATTTCTCATTCAATGTGTATAACATGCTATTTTATCCATCTATTTAAAATTATATCATTATACACCATCCTATAAATAAAAATATATAATAAAATCTTGTATGTCATTATATTTAAAATATTAAATCCTTTATTCCTTTAAAATAAGATATAAATTTTTTAAAACAAATAATTTAATTTTATGATCCCCAATTATAATTTTTTCTTTTTTGAAACACCGACGATGTACAGCCAACTCTAATGCGGCTCGTATCAACGGCAAGAGCCGTAAAGAAGATTGTTTTCAATTCTTCCTTACTAAAGCCCGCATAACCTGCAATAAGAAATTTGGTTTCATTTTAATATAAAAACCTTTTTTCTTATCTTCTGCACCCATATTCCATGTTGTTAATTTTTCTTTATCTAGTTAATTTTCAAGTCTATTTCAATAATCATCAACGTCATGACCAAATTTAATCAGTACATCTCACTCGTGAATATGTATCAGCAAGATCGGGGTAAGGCAGACAATGACCTGTTTTTAGTCCCTGCGCATAGGCACATTCTTGTAGATATATCTCATTCATTGGTTTGCACCTCTATTAACAAATATGAATCGAGATATTTTGGGTTGAACTACAGGTTGCTGTTTGGCGTAAGAATTTTTTTTTACATTATTTCTGAGAAAATTTTATTCAATAAATTCATTTTACCATGTTTAATATATGCTTTTTAAAATATTTTACCTCGAAATCTTAATTTCTCTAGGTATATGGGTAGCTTAATCCCACCCATAAAAATGAGATTTTAGGATTCTTGAGGAATTTTGTTACTTCACAAATTATGAATTACACCGTTTGGTAAGGGAGTAATGGAAGTGGTTGAAGGACGTGAGATCAATATCGAGATGAAAATGTGTTCTCTCTCTCTCTCTCTCTCTCTCTCTCTCTCTCTCTCTCTCTCTCTCTCTCTCTATATTTCCATTTGGACTGGGATCCTTTGTAGTGAGGATCCTAATGTAGTGCCCTTGCAGTGGCATATATAAGAGAGGGAGGGTGGAGTTTATTAAAAAATATATATATGTTTTTAAAAATAAGTTTTGTAAAATACTTTGGAAGGAATGTAGAGAGAATCACTTTAGAGGATCCAATTCCTTTCTATTTAGATATCAAACACATCATGCGTTATTTGCTTGGTTATTTGTTTGGAAGAACAAGCGTAGCCACATCAAATGTTTGTGTGTGTGTCTCTCTCTATATATATTAGCATTCAAAACCCAACACTTGTTAATTATGGATTAGGACACACTTAGTTAAGGATATCAGTTTAGAAAAGCTAGCTGAAAAAGAATAGTTAATGAGAAGGGCTAGCTGAGACAACAATTGCTAGCCAAAAACTCATGTTTAGTGTAACTAAATCCTGAAGAAATAGGAGAATGTGGATGCAAAAATTAAGTGACTTTGGAGGATGGTTAGATGACACAATCTTCAAAATTGGGCCATGACAAGAACAAGGACATGAAATGAAAGGGAGTAGCCAAGTGGAGAATGTGTACAACTACTAAAGGAATTATAAATTAGGAGCAAGGAGCACCAAGTAACATGCATAAAAACTCCTAAAAAATTCACATTACAACTATTTAGTTTTCAATCATTTATTTGCTTTATTTATCACTTTTAGTTATTTATTACTTTTAATCAATTTCTAGCAAAGTTGTAATTAATTTCTTTTGTAATCCTTATCTTGTCATTCCATTTGAATTTAAAATTTTTACAATTCCAATTATTGAATTCAAGAAGTATTTTTCATTTACAAACCTTTTTCTTTAATCAACTACACATTTTGAAATTTCTTTCTTAGGCTTAGCTTTGTTAACAACATAAGGGGCTATTCTTCTAGGAGATTGTGTCCTTTCTCCTTTTTCAACTCATAAAATAGGGATCAAAACTTGGCATTCAAAACTATTGATGATGGCTAGTTTTTATCGATTAATTAGTTTATACCATTTCAGAAAATAACCCCAACATCCTTAAATTGGCATATCCATTAGGACCAAGGAAATTTTAGTAGTTTACATTCAAAGGCTTCAAATGTTTTAACAATTATTTACATTTGAGCCTAGTTGATGAGTAAATGTCTTATGATGACATATTTCAATGGGCAAGGAAAGGTATGATGCCACCCTAATGAAAGATGGTTGTACGAAGTCCTTTGTGGCTAAGATAGTCTAGAGGGAATGCAAAAATGCATGCCTACTATGTTGGCAACCTTTGCCAAAGTACTGAAGTTAATGACTGTGAATGAAATGCATAATAAATGAGAGAATGAGAGATTTGCATTGAAATAGACTAGAGAGCAAGTGGTCTAAACTAAGGGTAAGCTTATGGTTCCACAATCAATACCCCTTTCAAAGCATAGGTCTTAACTAGTTATCCTTAGCCAAGCTACCCTGTGCCAATAAAATTTGGCTCAATTCCTATAAGTAGTACTTATGACTCGATAGGCTCAAGTGCTAATAATCTCTAGTATGGGCAGGTGGATATTGCCAAAAGACTTATCTCTATACAAACAAACATCTTTATTACCCTTTCAAATTTCTTCTTTGAGGGAAGAGGGTATGATGCATCTGGGGCTAACTTTAGGCACCAAAATTTTGTTAAGCAATGGCCAACTGACAATCAAGAATTCTAGGTAAACACACTACAACCTATTCCATTCATGACACCAATTTAGTAAATGAGGTCCCAACAAGCAATACCCTTGAATATATATTTTACACCATAGTTAAGTGCCCAGGTCGTTACTTCTATTCAATAACTAATTCGTCAAGCATCATTTATGCTAGGAACAACTATGCCACAGATGAGGATAACTAACAACCTTAATGTTCCCGCTATTGACTCTGTTATATTGGCAAAAGTAATGAAAAAGTCATTAAGATACATACCTAAGTTGAAAGGTGGACATGTTTATAGAAAAACCATACCTTAAATAGGTAGACAAGGTTATGCCATTATCTAAAGGCTATAAAATGCTAGATTTCTTAACCTTTTTTAGAAAAGACAAGCAATCAACTATGGAACACATGGTAGGTTTTCAACTCAGGGTGGAAAGGAAAACTAGAATGAATATTACAAGTTGCAATTGCTCCCTTTCTCTCTAACTCATATAGCTTTTACCTAGTATGCCAATTTACCTGCTAACTCTATCTAAAATTTGTAGGATTGAGAGATTATTCCATGAACAATTTTACTAAGCTTAGATGGAGGTATCTATTGTGGATGTTTTAACCTTAAAGCAAAAAGTTAATGAAACAAAAAAGTGTTCATTAAACATTTCCAAAGGATTAAAAGTTGTTGTTGCATCTAATTACCTGAAAGTGAAGTGGCAAGAATGGAAATAGGGAAAATGCATTTAGCATTTGGAGGAAATTTTAATCATCTAAGATTTATCTAATCTGATGGACCTAGCTATTAAAGCTTCTTATATATAATAGTTCATTGAGGAAAAGGAATATATAAGACCCTTCAAGACACCCAAAGGATCTTCAATGATTTCTATAGTAGAGGAAAAAAATTTGATTAATATTAGTGCAACCAAAATCTTAGCTAGAAGAACATATTCTTGTCTTACTTCAAAGGCATCTAAAGGAAAAGAGGTGCAAGAGTTAGAAACTATAGAATCATTTCTCTTCAATATTACCAAGGTTGATCAAATATTCAATTGCTAAAGGATAGATAGATCAAGTTCCCTAATTGTTGTAAAATTCCATCAATTGAGGAATTAGAAGATGGGAATTGTAAGTGGCAGAATTACTATAACCACATGATTAATCAAAAATGCTATCTAGAAGGCACTTAAAGAAGGACGGTTTCAACTTGTAGGAAAGGACATGGCAATGGGTACTAATCCAGGTACTAATCCATTTCTAAAATCCACCTCCATTAATATGGTGATTGTTTCCTAATTGCCAACAACTACCCTAAGGAACTAACAATAAAAGCCTAGCCATCTAAAGAAAAATGTGTAGAGATCAATGTATGTCATTAGCACTAAAGGGCATCTAGGGCACCAAAGGACTAGAGCCCAATTGGGTAACATACAATTTCAATCCCATAGAAGAATAGAGGTCATAAAAGTGTATTTGACAAGTTTGGTGCATTACCATCATTGTTTAAAGAGAAAAGGCATGGCAATTCCTTACCCCAAATGCAACGAAGGAGTGTTCATGAATGGTTCTCTCCTAATAGGGATGCTTGATTAATGATCTCCATTTGTAATGAGTCCATTTAAACATCACCAAGATTCATCAAATCAAGGGTTCCATTGATCAATGATAGGTGGATGGAGAATGAAAGAAAACTAAAGAACATACAAAGAAATAAAGAAGGGTTGATAAGAACTCAACTCTAAAAGAGATAGAGGAAATATATAACCAAACTATGGAAAGGGTGTAAAGGATGCTTGAAATAACGCCAAAAATCAAAAGGTGGATCAAGAAGTTGACTAATATTGATCCCAAAGAAAAATTGTCAAAGGAAGCTTCACTTGAGTCATCTTTAACCCAACCATCAGTAAATGTGATTAAGGTCATACTAAAAATCTTCTTAGTTAAGGATTCCTCCATAGCCAAGCTAGAAAGAGATCTGGAGGCTTTCAAAATTGAGTGGGCTAACGTAGCTGAAGAAGGCATGGCTAGAGAATTGTCTAAGGTAGTGTTTGAGAAACTAGAGAAAGTCATGTAAAGATAGCTAAGGTCACTATACATTAAGGCTTTTGTCAATGATACTGAAACCCGTGATTAGAAGGCCCAATAAGACAACATTAAATAAAGATAAGTCCTCTCTCTAATCCTAATAGAGTGCCTAGATTTATAAAAAGCTACTCAATTAGCCTAGGATTACATCACTTTTATGGGTGCTTCTTTCATCAATTTTGGAATACAATGGTTCAAATATTATGGAAATGGTATGGTCTATGGTTAATTGTTTCATGGATCACCAATGCAAGGAGGAGGAAGAAGAAATTCAAAATCCTTTTCCTAGTTTTATGTAAAGGATAAATGATTAGATACTAGGCCTGAGATTAAGGAGTGGTCTAGAGCTTTGTCCATCCTCTATGCTACTTGGAGAATTCTTTCATTTGCTACCCAATGTAAACTTTATTCCCTATACAACCAATCACCTATAGTTTATTTTGCTTGTTCATGCACAATAATCATTAGAATGTAGCCTAAAAGTGACAACCTTCAATTTATTTAATAATAAATCAAATTCTACAAATAATAACCTATGCATGTTTCCATCCAATTCAATGTAGTAACTACATAAATATGTAAAGAGCAGAGAAAACAAAAAGATATTCAAAATTCAAATCATTTTATGTGAAAAACCTTACAATATTAAGGTGCTTAGTTGTTTCCTATCCCAGGATATTAAAATGTTCAAGAGATAGTACTATGCCAAATGTTGTGATCAATAGTAGCTTTAGATTTACCATCAAAGAGGTAAGGAAGAGATCCAAAATCCTTATTATACAATCTACTTTCTTGTTAGCCATAGCCAAAAGTGCAACTTTTGAATATCTCCTATAAGATTCTAGACAGAGAAATAAATAACTAAGAGATTACATTGCTTGCAAATCTAAGTAAATTCATTATAGTATAAGGATCTTTAGTTTGCCATCATATCATTTTTGTCATAAAGATGTTAATTAATAAAAATGACTTTGACACTTCCCTTAATGCAACTTAAATTTAATTATTGGATGAGGTAGATTTTGACATCAAACTCTCTTTAACCTAAAATAATTTTTGATAATTTTAATATATAAATTTAAAATACTATTTTATATATATACACACACACATACAACAAATGACCTGAATATGGAGTATACGGATTCCCAAATATCCTTCAACTATATATATAATATTAAGTATATATATGAAAAAAAAAAGAAACCAATTATGCAGGTTATAAAAAAAATGTTTACATCATATTTTTGTTAAAAATTTTATAACAAAGTGTTTACAAAATTATACCCCAATTATAACAAAATATATATGATACATTGGTCGGCTTTTTAAGTTAAATCCTACCGTTGATTTAAGAATTTGACTAAATTCATACTTGGTTAAAGCATTACACTCATATCCTATAATTTTGATGGAGGTCAAACTTTATGAATTTGATTTTTTTTTTTTTGGCTTTTTAATAAATTTTCATCAAAGTTAGGCTCTATAATCATGACTTGCGTGGAAGTTGGATATATAAAGTTTGACTTTTATAAGCTTGTCATCATGACAAGTGACAAAAAAACTTGGGATTAATGTATGAAAATCAAACTCTATGAGTCCAACATTCATACAAGATACAAATCCTACAAGGTTTAGTAATAAAAGCAAGTTTAGAAAGACAAAGAAAGTAAAGGATGACAGTAACATCCCTTTAAGGCTAGGCTCTTCCATTTACAAGGATATGTAAGGTTTTTGTGTAATGCGATGGCATGATCTTACTCTCACTCTCTCCTATTAATTAATAACCAATATTCCTATACATACCCTCCTCCACTTATTGATAATTTTTTTTAGGTACTTCCTTTTTATGCTTTTTCTTACTAACATCATATCTAATTTTGTTTTAGTTTTATAAATTAATTATATTTTTGTTAATTGAATAAAGAGACAATACTACTTTCTTTGTGTCTCTTTTCTCTTGCAGAATTTGTGAAATAAAGAATAAAAGGGTTTTCTTTACTTATTTTATCATGTAAGCATTTTTACTTATTTTGACCCCTTTTTGGGTCAAAACTTATTTTGAATAAAAATATAACCCATATATTACTTTTGTCTGTATTAAATTTAAAGGAATAAGATATTTAAGTTAAAGTGAAAATTTTTATTGATTAAAATATAATGAAATTTCTATTGATTTAAGTTTAATAATACATAAATATAAAAATTGTATCTAATTTTTTTTCTTTTACTTAAAAGACAAAAGAACTTTTTTTATTCCTTTAAATTTGTATACCTTTTTTTGGTTTTAATAAAAATATATTAACTTAGAATGAATAAAAGAAGTACATAATAGGATCCGCTGTCCTTAGAGAAGATAGGAACAAGCTAGCAAAAGTGAAACCTAGGAGTACAAAATAATAATAAACATTACTGAAGACCTTGGAAGCCTTCTGGCTCATTTGGTTTGCCATGATGCAAATGTAGTCCTTTTATATAATTTATATAATATCTATTATATCTTTATAATCATTACTCCATCTATTAAATTATGATTTTAATCATTAAATCACCTTTTTAAAAGTAATGACATAAAAGTTATTTTCTATCTTACTTGCCCTCACTTATCCATTTTTTACATTCATGTCTCCTTCATATCATCTAACCAAATAAGCCATTCCAAATATGCAAAATGGATGCTTTCCTCATTAAGGGATGAGTAAAGGTGTTGCTTTAAGTATAATACTTTTAGATTTAATTTGGGTTATTTATATTTGATTTGGATGGCTTAAATTTTTTTTATATTTTGATTTTTTTTTGTTCTAAAGGATGTAAAATGTAGAACAAAAATAATTTTCTAACTATTAACTTAAAAAATGATAATTGAGATAAAAAAAAAAAAATCTAGATAGCCCATATCTAGGGCAGCTTTCTACCTGTCCTAAGGGGTGAGTCAAGAATCTCGATTCTTAAAATGAGTAGAGAATCTCGGTTGTATAAAGATGAGGGACCCAAATAGATAAGATTAATTAATATTTTAGTTTTTTAATGTATCTATTTATATTAATTTAATTTTTTAAAATTTGTAATTGATTCTTTAATTTTTAATTTGCATTTTAAAATGACTTTGTCAAGTACAAATAAACAAATAAATAATATTAAAACAAAAAATAAATAAAATAAATAAATAAGTTATTGCATAAATATAAGAAAAAAATTACATCCAAGGACCTTAAGTTTGGAAAAATTATTTTAGAGGGTTCCTGATCGTAATTTTGCAAAAACCTAATTATAACATTGGAAAAATCTAGTTGTACTAAGTGCTTTCACTATAAGTTTTACAAATTTAAGGTTGTTGATTTTAATTTTTCCCAAATATAATAGTTAAGCCTTACAATGACTCATGGGTGAGAAAAATATGCTAACAAGTGCCATAGTGTATGGAAATTAAATTTTAGGAAAATTACAATTAAACACTCTAATTTAGAAACATTTATACTTAAAGACCTTAAATTTGGAAACTATTATAAATGACTCAAGACAAAAAAAAATTAAACTTTGTGTCATTAGCTATAATTTTTTTTGCATAATTTAAATTTTGGTTCTTGAATCCTTTAGAATAATTTAAAATTTATAATCCTTTAATATAAATATCATTAACTTGGGGTCATCAACTATAATTTTCCCTAGGTGTTGGGTATGAAAGACATCTTTTTTTTTTGTATATTATAATAGAGAAAAAGCCTCGAAGACACCAACTAATAAGGATGTTCAAAATTGAACCAAATTGACCAAAACCAAACAAAGCTAAAGTACATCTAAAATGGGTTTTTTACTTGTCAAAACTGATTTAATTAGTTTGCATTTTGATTTATGCAGGTTTGTTTTGATTGAAATTGAATGAGTGGTATTAATCTTTTCATTAAGTTCTAGCATATGTGTTTGATACAAAACACAAACTGAACCAAAGTGGAGAAATAAAATATTTGATTTTAAGCTCTAGCATATATGTTTGATATAAAAATAAAATAAAATTTCTAAGTGCTCTTGTTAGAAAGTAAGGGCCTTCATAGTTTTTATTGTAACAAACCTAGTGAAATAAGCTATTTAACTTAACAATTAGCTATTGACTAATTAAGTCCAAATTCCATGAATTAGTTATTGAACAATTAAGTCCAAATTCAAGAGGTATATTATTAATAATGATGTAATTTTATATTTAGTTAACTATGCAAGTGCATATATATATATATATATAGAAAATAAATATTTAGAAAAAAATAAATCATTTAAAAAAAAATTAGCATGAACTAAACCAAATTAACTATAACCAAAAACAAATAAGTCTTCCATTTCGCAAAACCAACTTACTTGGTTTAATTTGGTTTTGGTGCAAAATTGAACTAAACTGAACCTTTAAACACCTTTACTTACTGTGAATAAATCCTCAAGAAAAAATAATCTAAAACAAATAAATAATGCAAAAAGCAAAAAAAAAAAAAAGAAATTTGCATCCTCTGAATCTTATATTGAAATTTTTCTCATAAAGTTAGAGAGAAAGTTAAACATAAGATTTGGAACTCATATATTGTTTTTTTTAATAATATTTGGCCTCACTTCCTATATCTATTTCTTTTTAACTTTATAGAAAATTTATAACTGAAAATCTTAAATGATTTATACAAGGAAAAAAAAATGAGTTTAGAAAGGGATTAACACATGCATGTTTACACATTTATATAGAAAGAGAGAGAGAGAAACACACACACACACACACATAGAGAGGGAGATGTATAGTTTTAAATATGAAACAATGATAAAAAAGAGAGCTGTAGATCCAATCCTATTACCCCACAAGCTAAATCAAATTTCAACAAACCTATAAACACATCAATTAGTTATAATTTAAACCTTAGGATTGATGAAAGAGGAAAAACCCAAGAGATCTATTCTAGAAGAGGAATGAGAAAAAAAATGACCAAATTTTTGTTTTTAAAAGTGAGAACTAGCAAACACCAAATTCTATATATATATGAAGTAGAAGGAAAGGATTTCTAACGGAAGGAGGTAAAAGGAAGAAGTAATATATCATTTGTAGGAAGAGTTCATTATCTAAACAAATGATATCATATGGTTTAAACAATGGCTCTAATACCAAATATAAAGAGGTCCCTAAAAGGAAGAGGAAGAGATAAGAGGAAAACTAAAGGAAGTAGAGGAGAAAATGGACTTCTTTTTAACAAATTAAAACATGAAATTAAAATATATAGATGAATTAAAACATGAAATTAAAATATTTAGATGCAGAGAATAAATATGCAAATTAAATTAAAAAGAAGGCTAGAGTGGCAGTAGTCCATACTAAATTGGCTGGAGGAGGAGAAGGGAATGCAAGATAAAGTAAGAAAGAAAGGTTAATAAACATTTATTTAAAAAAGAATGCTTACAAAGAAACTTTCTCTTTGAATTTTCTCGCTCTTCTAAGCTTTGCATCTACAAGGAGGAATGCCTTTCTTAAATAGGGCTAGAAGGCTATTGTTATAATAGTAAAATTACTAAAAATTGGGACTAAACTATTACAATAGTAAAGGTTTATAAAACATGTGGCTATAGTGAAAGGTTTACAAAAGATTCTGATTATGATGTTCATCATATGGTTACAATAGGATACTAATCCTAATGGCTTAATCTGAGAAGTTTTTTTCAATTGCAGATCAATAATTTTTGTTTAGGTTAATTCCAAAGCAGTCATCTTCATTTAAGTTTATGCAAGTGTCTTCTTTATTAGCTTCTGAAGCTGTTAGAGTATACCTTAAGCCAGAAGGCTTTTCTTCATTTTTCACTTTTTCTCTTTCGAGGAAAAGGATTGTCATCTTTAATTAATTAATTAATATCATCTTTGTTATTTCTAGATGAAGCCAAATAAGAATGAATTTGTGCCTTGTGGTTAAGAAGCTTACTAGTTTCAAATGTAATTGCTTAAGTAGAATTCTTTTGTAACCAGACTTTAACTGCATCAGTGTTGGCTAGATCTAGTTGGAATTTAGTCCATCAATAAACATATGTTATTCTTTAGAGGACTGGAAGATCATGGGTTGATTCATACTATACTTGTAATACTAGGCAAAAATCCAAGCTAAAGAAAGTTTTAAAAAGAAATGAAAATCTACTAGATAGGGATCTTCACTAAGGTTAATTTTGTTTTCAAAAAATTTTAATCCTTAAAAAACAAGTTATGGAAGGATATCTTTGCTTGGCCTGAAAAAATTCCACCAATTGATAAACCATCTTGGAAAAAGAAAATTGGCTCTTTTAAAAAAATAGATTAGCTAGGAATGTTGGTTAAATTTTTTTTGGTACGAAAAGATACAATACCAAGCACTTATATAATCCCAGTAATTGTAGTCTATTAGATCAAAATTTTGAGATTTGCAATCAATTCTTACAAGAGATTTTTAGTTTTAATAAATTAATTTGAAATTTGGAAATGCATAAAACAATTGCCAATATTTCTTTTTTAATAGTTGGGTAATTCTGTTGGGAAAAGTTCTAATGTTTTAGTGTAAATGCAATAATATACTCTTTTCATTTTTTTCTTTGTTTAAGAATACCTCCAATGCCAATATTAGAGGCATCAGTTTCAACAATCTTAAGAGCTTGAGGGTTGGGAAGACAAAGACAAGAAAGGTCTTTGACTTGAGATTTTATTTGGTTAATAGTGACTATATGTTAATCTGTCCAAGAAGGAGGGCTTTTCTTAAGACCATTATGAAATAATTTGATGAGATTATTTAATTGTGGAAGAAAATCTCCTACATAGTTTAGGCATCATAAGAATCTTTAGAGTTAGGTTTTATCTACGATTTGGTTAGGAAATTCATTAGAAAATTGAATTACTCGATTGATAGAAGGTATCATCTCTTGGTGAATGTTGTGACCAAGAAACCTAATATTTGTTTGAAAAGAGTTAATTTTTTATTTGAAAACAACAAGGCCATTTTGTTAGACAATTTTTATAAAAATAGTTATATGTTTAAAATGCTTATCAATGGTTTAGGAAAATACTAAGACATCATTAATATAAACAATAATAAACTTATTATAGGGGTTAAAATTTTCATTCATGATCTTTTGGAATTTTGAAAGAGCATTTTTTTTAAATCAAAAGGCATTACATTCCATTCATATTGGTCAAATGGGACAGTGAAGGCAATGTCGTAATGGTCTTCTTCACTAATTTGAATCTATCAAAAACTAGATTTTATGTCAAATTTTAAAAATATTTTTGTCAAACAAAGGCGGTTAAAAAGATCTTTTTTATTAGGTATAGGATACTTAATCCATTGAAGAGCTTGATTTAGCAGTTTATAGTTAATAACTAATTTCTATTTCTACATTTTTATTGACATAAAAAGTAGTAAAAGACCAAGGACTTTGGCTTTTTCTAATTAATTTTTTAGCAAGATCATTGATTTCCTTTTGGCAAAACTCTAAGAGTTCTTGATTCATTTGAGTAGGTATAATTTTGTTAGGATTTGTTTTTCAAAAATATCCTTTTTGTATGGAAGTTTGACAGTATGTTTTTTCCCCTCCTAAAAAGTATTAAGAAGATTAGAACATATTACATTATATATTTGTATAGAAATAGTTTGAATTTTTCTTTAAACTTCTAGTTAGGCAAGTTTGGCTTCAACAATCTTAAAAGAAACTCTTCTTTTAAGAAGTTGATTTGTTTTTCTTTATTCTTGATAAGATTTAATTATTTGAAAATGGGTCTTTTAGTGAATGGATAAAAGATACATTTTCCTAAGTATTGAGTGGCTATTCTTTCATGAGAAATTTTCTCAAGTAGGTGTAACTTCTGCAGACAAATAAGGCACAACCAGGCCTTTTGCCCATATCACAATTCTGACGCTCAGTAATATATTAACAAAAATTGTAAATACATAATAATAAGTTATGTTATTTATGCATGCCAATGTTAGTTGTGCATATTAATTTTAAATGACTAATAATACATTATGTTATTTGTGCATGTAAATTTCATATTAGTTGTGTATGTCAATTTTATGTCATTAACAATATGGTATGTTATTTATACGTGTCAATTTTAAATGAATAATTGAACTCATAGATATGTACATATATCATATAGCCAAAGTTAGGCAGCCTTTTCATCTATAATTGAACTAATAGATATTTACATATATCATATAGCCGAAGTCAGGCAACCTTTTCATCTAAGTTTTAAGAACTTGTTGCTTTTATACCTATAAGAGCAACATATATTGCTTTTATACCTATAAGAGCAACATATATTGCAAGCTATTTGAGATGACAAGGAAAAATAATTTATTTAATGTTGTTAATTATTTTATTAGGTTACGCTGGCTATGTAATGTAAACCTACATTATAGGATGACCAATTTACTTTGCCCATGACAAGTTTTACATGAGGATTGTTTAAGTGATCCACCATCATGCATTATTGATTATTTAAGACAATGTGGATTTTATAGTGTTACACAACTCGAGCAATTTGATACAATATATTGCTTGTTAGTGTGCTAATGGAGTGGTGATGCCTAGAGCTGCATATATTTCACACCACTCAATGAAAGTGCACAATCACCCTTGATGATGTAGCAGTGTAGTTGAGTCTACTTATCAAGGGAGATCCTGTTGTGGGTGGGATGAGTTTAAACTACTTGAACTTATATCAGTGGCTGTTAGGGGTTAAGCCATCAGTTGACTAAATCGATGGGCAATGACGCACATCGCTTGATTAGCTTAGAAATTTGCACATCTATCAGATGATGTAGAGGATGAGGTTTTACATTACTTCACCTATGCATATATTCTCTATATGATTGAGGATTAGTTTATGTTAAATAGATTTAATTATAGAGTTTACTTGATGTACCTTCCTTAATTGGAGGACTTTGACCAAGCTAGCCATTTAAGTTAGGGATTAGCAATGTTAGCTTTTCTATACTAAAAGCTTTGCAACTCAACCTATAGGAACGACTATGATATAGTTAGATTCTTGATACTGTTACATCTGTGGATATGAGATTGATTCTCCATGCTTGAACCAGAGAGACCACCTAACTTTGACTCTCACACTGAGGAGTATCTTATACTTTTACCTTTAGGTTTAGATATGAAATGTAGTTAAAATTTACAAATTTTAATTTAACCATATTCACTCCATATATTTCTTATTATTTGTTCAATGTGTTAGGCTATTGTAACAGATGAAAGAACATTAGATAACCTCCTTGTCTGAGTGTTAGAGCTCTCCATTAGTATAAAACTTTGTTAATTGCAATGAAAGATAAAGAAGTGTGTACCTAATTTTGATTTATAATGTGCATCATTTTGAAATCATTTTGTAATGACGTACTATTCTATTTTATGTTGTTTACAATTTGTTTGGCACCATACCAACCACAGAACATGCACGAGCTGATTCTAAGGTATTGTTTAACCTCTCCAGGCATTTAGATTACATTATTGCCACTCATACACTTCTAGATTGTAGAGTGGCACCATTCAAATTGTGTCATGTAATAATTTAGTCATCATCAGCCAATTTCACAAGAGCCAATTAGATTGGACACCATCCATAATCTATAGCTCCAAGGAAGAACTCAAACCAATTGAATATTTGAGTATAGTATTTTCATCTAACAATGGTATGGATGATGAAGCACTATGTCTCAATCCCTTGTCACTGATAAGCCCTTTGATTGCATGCTTGAGTACATATGATGATATTGGCGATATAACCGATGATGGATCTAGAAATAGAGTGTTGCAATTGACTATGTGTGCATATTTTAAACAATTTGTCACCTTTGTTATCATCATTTTCTTAATATATTGTATGTTGACATTCAAACTTTTATCTCTTTTTGGTTAGGTCGATTTAGCAAAAAGACTTTATAAGATGCACTTACAAAGCCCTATACTTATAGATTTTCACAATACTGTGGGCTGAGATTCTAACAATATATTATTTTCTCTCAGTGAACAACAATTCTTTCTATTTTCTTAACTTGCTGAATAAGCATTAGATCTACCTAATCTTCAAATTTTGATAGGTTACCTACGAAAGAGACGTTAAGGTTACTTGTTAACCTAACAACCCACTATTAGAAGGGATGGCCAGCAACAACAAAGGCCAATATAACAAGACATTGGCATTGATATGCCCAATGAATCTTTGTACATGTTGACTCTAGTGCAACAAGACATTAGCATATGCCAGTCCATCTTATTTTCTATTAGTTAGTTAATTTGGTGACTTTGGCAAAGTAGGTCCCTTTTATTATATGTCACCCTCACCTATGTCTCATTTTGAAATCCCCTAACAGATGTCTCAAATTGTCAAATCATTCGCACAATTTTTGTTTGGTACATTTGTATTTATTGTTACATATGCTAGTTGTTCCTTTGAGCTTGAAGGATTGTCACAACTAAGATTTATCATACAGCATGCGCCTATTATTTCAGTTCAATTCCTATCCTTAAATTTAAATTTTTAACCCATAACATAAAAGTAACAAGAATTAGAAAAACAAGAGTAATAATGACTACAACGTAAAAAAAGAAAACTTTATTGTGACACCAAAAATAATTTATTATAGTTATTTTTATATTTTTTTTATATTGATGTAATCTTATATCAAATATATTATATGATTTTTTTTTGTTTATTATTGCATTTCATTTAATTATTCTTTTGATATTATAATTTTTCTCTTATGTTTAATTAAATTGAACAAAATTTAATGGAAATTCAAATTAGTTCAATCTAATTTGCCTCTAAAAAAATGTTACATTGGGAGTAGTGCCAAATTCAATTTGTGGTTTTATTACCTTTTGTAATAACTTTTTACTTATATTTCTTGATACATATGAACTATGTTTGCTTTCTTTTGGTCAAGAAGCCATCATTGTAACCCAACACGTTTTGGTTCTCATTTGCATATAACAATATTTTACTGGTGAAATAATAAAATATTTCCTTCTTTTATTAAAGATTTTATAAAATTTACAAGCTTCAACCAAGTGAGCCAGTACTTCGAAAATTTCAAATTAAAAAAAAAAAAAAGGCAACTTTCTAAGATGCGTGCCAAATGCCAAAGAGACGAATCTGTGACGAGTTAAGAACTTCATTGTTTTTGGCCTGAAAAAAAAAAAAGAAAATACTAGAAAAAAATTTTACATTACATGTGACATTTTTTTAAGGAGAATATTTATATATAATAGTTTATATTTTTGTTATTAAATTTTTTTAATTAAAATATAATAAGTGTATAAATATTTAATAATAACATGATAAATATATAATTTTGTAGATAAATATATGATTCATTAATTAAAACATATATTTGTTACATTATTATTGAAAAATTATATATTTATTATGTTTTAATCAAAAAATTAAATAGCATAAATATAAGAAATTACATTTAATTTTAATCTTTTTTTTAATATCACATGCTCTCATAAATCTTTGAAAATAATGTAATAGCTCGGCGATATAGAAAGAGTTTAGATTCTTTTTATTTTCATTCTATTTGGTTTTTGTTAATTTCAAAAAAGAGATAATATAAAGTGTGTGAGATTTATTTAAGTGATAAATTCCATACATCCTATTTATTTTTTTTTAAATTAACAAAAAAATAAAGAAATAGAAAGCGCAGAGGATGCAAATCCAAAGAATGCATGAACAGCAGTTTCCTGCAAAGGATTGTCTTATCTTTTTGGGAAAAAGACCAAAAAAAAAAACGTTTGCCAGCTTTTTTTTTTTAATTGAAAAAATGTTTGCCATTCTTTGCCTTTTTTTGTATTTTGACCATCTACTCTTTTTCTTTTCTCTCTCCTAAGAACTTTTAATTGACACGTTATTTCAAATTCTTTATTTATTATGTGGCATAAAGTCCCATCAAATCTTGTATTTAAAATCGTTGTAATAAGATAAAAAATCTTTCAATCTAGTGTTATAAAAAAGTAAACAAAATGTTCTACATATTGAAGATGAAGTATGGTTGATAGAATACCTTCACAGTTTTAAATGTCAAGGAGGATGTGTGCAAATTAGTCAAAATTCTAAAAAAAAAAAAAAACATTTTTATATTTCCTATGAAATAAAGGGCAAAATTTTTTATTTTATTTTACTTTAAAATTTTGTGACTTTGGAGGAGAAAAACTATATTTGCTCTTCCGACAGAAGTGGGAAACAGTCCTACAATTGCAAAAATGGGTATAGCATCATGCGGCTTTCTTCCCTTTCTATTTATTTAATGTGGAAAGAAAGGCAATAAGCCAAATAATTCATTGATTGAAAGTGAAGTGCTCCAACAATAGCTAACGGTGTGTTTAGAAACCCTGTGACAAACTATATTTGTATAAAAGTAACAGTTTGTTGCTTTAGAAAAAATATAATTTTAAAAGAAATTATCGAATTTCTAAACACGTACTGAATCAACTATAAAGCTAATGAAAGACAGATTCAAACTTTTGGCCATGCAATTGACCACTGCATTATATCGGCTTTTTGACCCTCATCTTACGATAGATATAACATAAAAATGATGAATTCTGCTGCAAAAATTTATTTTGAATATCCTTAAATATTTTTTTAATAGGACGTTTCAGTTATTATATATATATATATATATATATATTTAAAAATGGCCCAAACGCCAAATAGGATGCTTCACATTTAAGTTATTTATTTATTTATTATTATTATTATTTTAATATTTGAAATGTGGAGCATGATGCTCCACCTTTCAAACGAATTTTGGGATGTGGGGGAGGAAGAGGAAAGTTGGGGGTGGGGGAAAGAGGGAGGGAGATAATAAATAATATATATATATTAATAAGTTTAACATTTTTTTTTAACGCAACTAAATTAAAGAGATTTAAATTATAATTAAGAATTAAGAATATATGAGAAAGAAATTAGTTCTTGTCTATAGTATCTAAATAGGCCAATCATTTTTATGGTTTTTTAATTATAAGGTGAGTGTTAAAAAGTCGCCCTATCATCTTTTAACATGATTGATACATGATGCTTCCAATGAATTAAAGAGATTCTTGCACCCTTGTGCCTCTGATCGCACTAAATGCTTGCACCACCATTAAACACTGAGCCGAACCGTCATTCTTATAGTTTAAGATGCTTAATTTGTATTTTCCTTTTAAGGACGCGTTCTATTAAAAAATGCGTGCCATTTGATTTGGTTTTTAATTGGTAATTGGATGAGAGGGGAATCTAACTCAATTTCTTTTTTTTTTTTTTTATAAGACTTCTTTTTGTACGAAAAAAAAATATATAAAATCTTTAGTCTTGATAAGATGCTTAGTTTTTTGTGAACAAATCTCCTGTGTATTGTGTATAGCATTTTATGTACTTGTCTAAAATTATGTCCTTACACGTCTATATAATAAAGACATTTATATTAGTATACTTAAAATTTTTGGTGTTTTAATTTTTTAAAAATAATTTTAAACTATAAAATCTTTTAAAATAAATAATTTAATTTTATCATCTTGTAATTTTCCAATTGAAAAACCGACTTAAATGCGCCTCTTATCAACGGCAAGGGCCGTTATGCAGATTGTGTTTTCGTTACGTACTAAAAGCACGCATACCCTTCAATAAGAAATTCGGTTTAGTTTTGATATAAAAACCTCCTTGTCTTCTCGCGTTGTTGAATTTTCTTTATTAATTCTCAAGCCTATGTCAATAATCATCAAAGTCATGACCAAATTTAATCAGCACATCACATTCACGAATACGTATCGACAAGATCAGGGTGAGATAGACAATGACCTGGTATGAGTCCCCGCTTATAGGCACACTTTTAGATATATATTCATTGGTTTCCACCTCTGTCAGCAAATATGAATCGAGATATTTTTTTGAATTTTTTTCCAAAATTTGCACTATAAATTTTGGGTAGAACTTCAGGTTGCTGTTTGGTGTACAATTTTTTTTTTAACATTTCTCAAAAATTTTTATTCAATGAAATCATTTCACCATGTTTAGTATATAAGCTTTTAAAAATATGTTACCTCAAAATCTTACTTTCTCTAGGTATATGGGTAACTTAATCCTATAACACCTGATTTCATAAAAATTCTCTAAAACGAATGAGTTGAGACTAAATAAAATTAGAATAAAATTTTAAATAATGAAAAATAAAGATTTCAGGTTTGAGTTGCTCAAAAATCCAAACCAAATGAGTTAGAAGAGTTTGTTAAAGAAAATTGGGACATTTTTGTAATTTTTGAAAATTTTAAAAAACTCAAAAAAAGGCTTTTTAAATAAAAAATTTGAACTTTTTAGAATTTTAAAAGATCTTGAAAACTATAAGAACTCCTAGAATAATTAAAATCCCTCAAGTGAGCAATTCCAACCGTCAGTTGATCAAAAATTTGACCAAATGGTTTGTAATGGTTTTAAATCAATTTTGAGTGAAACCAAAGCTATTTTATAAGTTTGAGAATCTAAATATTATGATTAAAAAAACAGATTTCAAAAAAAAAGTTGAATTGAGCCTAAATAAAAAGAACCAATAAAATGAACTAAAATGTAAAGTAAAAAATTTATTAAAATGACTTTAAAATCCATAAAACACGTTCCATCTCTTCCCCATCTCTTGACCGACTTTTGGCTACCTGAAAATAGAATCAAATAAGGCTGAGAGTGGCGCACAAGAGGGAGAGCTAAGGGAGGAAGAAGAAGTTTGTAAAGTATAAGAAATCATTAGATTTTCATGTCTCTTCCTTCATTAAACTTCTTCTCCTTCTCCTCTCTTTTTCTATGGTTTTAACACTTTGATTGGTCTTGTTTGGTGACTAAATTAGTGGAGAGAAGGGAGGATTCGAGAGAGTTTTTGGTAGCATAAGGAAGCTCCCTTGAAAAACTTTAAAATAAGGTAAGTATCATGGTATTTTCGTGCACTTTCTTGTTGGTTCTCCCCATGCCTTGTTCAGCCAGCCTTGAGCCCATTCCATAGGAGATAAATTCTGACCATATTATGGTAGGATTAAGGATTGTAGGGTGTGAGGATTAGGAAGATACAAGTGAAATTAATTAAGAAACAAAAGAGAACCAAGAAAACCAAGTTGGTGCAACTTAGAGATTTTGAGAGAAATGTGAAATCTGATTTTTCCTATGGGTAATTAGGCTTATGTAAGTCATGGCATAAGTCTTTTATACCTCTAGAAAGTTGCATATGAGCCATTTCCTTCAACGAAAATTGCAAAACTCCATAAGCTCTATACTAATGCATAGTCTCGACTAAGCATGTCCCAAGCACCTAGAGAGTGTTTTAAATTTTTTTAAGGTTAGAATGGGACTTAATATGATAGATGAATATCAAAGAAAGCCTTGAAAAAAATTTAGAAGCCTTGGTTTATGAGATGGAAATATAGGCTTCATAATGAGACATAAAGAAATAACATATAATTAGGTTCCTTAAAATGAATGTGTGATGACTTCAAGGAATTTAAATGGAATCAAGAGAATTAGATTGAGGGAGAAAATAGAGCCAAAATTATGAATTCCATAGTTTGTTCATTAAATCTTGTGTGGATCCATAATTGAGTCTTAGAACAAAGTAAGCTTCCATAGTATATGTGTAAAGCTAAAGCTTGTTTCAATGATTAAATCATGTCTCATTTGATGTGTCTAGGCCAGGAGAACCAAGTGCCACCTAGTTGCAAGTGTGTAGCTAAGAGAGGGAAAGAATTAAGCAAAGGAAAAGCTAGTGATTTTGCTTTGAGGTAGTTTTCTAACCTTTCTCTCATGCATTACTTGAATGTGTTCTTATTTTTGAGCGCTTGTGTGTATGTTTGAACTATAAAATATGTTTCTAGTTATTGCTTACTTGTTATAGTACCATTATACATCTTGAAATGAGTTTATGAATGCATTATGATTTGAATGGATACGGTGATGCCAAAAGTCTTTTAACATAGGTGAAGATAAGTCAAAAGTCTCTTGAAAATAGGTGAGACAAATCTAAAAGTTTCAAAAAAGATTGGTGAGACTAGATCAATACCCTTGAGAGTTTATATATGATATGTATGAGTCTTTTTTATATAGAAAATGCTTTATGTGTCACACCATACTTTATTAGATTCCATATAATTCAAGGAGAAAACTAAGAAAAAGGAATAAAATATTATCATTTCCTTGTGTTACGTCAGGGTTAAAATTTAAATTTCAATCCATGGATCCTAGGAACTCTCCAATAACATTCTTTATTTATTTTCCATCTAAACAAGTCACAAACATCCCAAAACATTCCATAAGCCAAAAACCAAGAATTTCACGTTTTAGCCTCAAGTCAGAATTTCAATTTTTTGTTAGTAATTTTAGAAAATTATAACTAATTCTAAAAAAAATAAAATTAAGCAAATCATAGCTTTTTGAAAATATTTGGATGTTCAATTTATACTAAAAATAATTCTAAGCTATGAAAACCTCATATGGACCACGTTTGATAACAGAAAAATGGCAAAGGTCAAAATGTCCAACTTTTCTGATATAGGTTACTGATATAAATTTCAAAAATTTATAACTAATTCCAAAAAAAATCCAATCTAGGCAAATTATACCAATTTAGAAAGCTACAAATGTTAACTAGTGGAAAAAAATAAGTTCAGACTAGTTCAGATGCATTTGGACCTTGGAAATCCATAGAACAGTAACCAAGGTTGGCCTGCACTACTGTCACTGATCTAAAACTTCAAAAATGTATATCTTTCTCTATAAACATCCAATTGAGGTACTTCTAGTTGGTATAGGTCACTGTGAATGTCTAGTTTATGTTTATAAAATTTCATAGCCATTGGGCATCATTTATCCCATAAATGATGGAGGCAAAATTTTGGACCAAATGCAAAGTAACAGTACCAAAACTAAGAAAATTTACTAACTTTAAAAATTCATCAAATATTATCTAGTGCTTCAAATAATATGCATTTTACCTTCCTAGAAAGCTCTGGATAAGTCTTATATGCATACCATATTTTTGGCTAAAAGGAGTTCATTTGGATAGATTTGACCATAACTCTCCATTATGGTCATTTTAAGACTACAAAGGGGTCAAAAATGGTCCAATTGGCTTCCTACATACTCTAGCACACCTTGGACAAGTTTGAAAGTACAAATATACCATATATGAATTGCCCAAGTGGCCAAAATTATCATACATCTCAATATGATCATTCCACATCCAATAATACATAAGTGTTTGCAAGCCATCACATAGCCAAATCTCACCTCCAAATATGGTTCATACATCATATACATATACTTTTACGTTTGCCCAAATATTTACATCTCAAAAATAGCATATACATGCTCTTTTGACATCTAATTACAAGAAAAACTATATATTTATCAAAGTAAGGTCTCTCAAGCTCCTTGACTTGCATTTTTGTCTTTTTGGGCACCACCTAGATATATTAAGATAAAGGAGAGAATAGAGTGAGATTCATGGAATCTCAATAGCTCATACACCCATTCAAAGCATGTTATATGTCAAATGTTAAAGCATGTTACATGTCAAATGTACAAGTATGGAAGCTAACATAACCATAAAGTATGCAAGGTCACATTTCCATGCCACAAGGTTACAACAAAGTTAAGAATGAGCTTTAGGGACTTTTGGTTTAGCCTTACCCTATTTCTAAGACTTTTGGATTTGTCTCACTCTTGCCCTAGGGATTTTTGACTTGGCCTCACCCATCCATGAGACTTTTGACCTTGTCTCGCCTACGCCTTAAGACTTTTGGCATCTCTTCACTTACGTCAAGGGACTTTTGGCATCATCTCACGTTTATGAGCAATTTTCACAACTAATAACATTCAAGAAAGCATATTGGTACTAATGCAACATCATAATATCAAGTGGCATATTCACAAGATATAAAAGCACACACAAGCACACAATGACGTATACATAACTAAGAATACAAGAAGAATAAGGTGGAGAGCTACCTTAATGAAACTCCAAGCTTCATTTTGATTATTCCTTCCCATTCTCAGTTCTACAACCACAACTAGATGGGGCTTGCCTTTCTTGGCCTAAACACAATAAACAACACTCAATTATACTCTTGAAGTAAGCCTAGATCTTAAATACATATTAAAGAAGCATGCTTTGTTTACTAGTTACATAGTGGTTCCATTAATGGCCTAATAAAGCAACTATCATGATTTAAGTGTTTGGCTCCATTCTCTTCTTATAACTAGGTCTCTTGACTTCATTTAAGGTCCTTAGAGCTATCACACACTCACTTTCACAAGCCTAGGTACATGTTGCTTTATAAGGTTATATTATGGAAGCCATTGTCTCATCTTCCAACCTATGGCTTCTAAATTTTTTCCAAAGGTTCCTCCCACCTTGTACCATCATATAAAGTCCCAAACTAAGGCTATAATAAATTAAAACACTCCTTAACCTATTCATCCTAGCTTGGTCGAAACTACAGAGGGAGGAAGAGTCCATGGGCTTTTTGATTTTTCCTTGATGGGAGACATAGTTGGGAGGCTTCCATGAGGTCTTAAGCACTTAATTAAACACTTACATATGCAAGGAAACTCATGTATCAAATTAGTTTTTGCATTATGTTTAAGAACTCTACACTTTCCTAACTTGAAATTCATTAGTTTCTCTTGTAATTTCTTGGCATATTCCAACTTCCCATAGCCTAAATCAATGGTTCCATGCTTGCTCTAAGTCAAAAACTCCCCCTCTCCCTAGCTCTCAAGTTGGACGAAACATTTAAGAAGAAGCAAAGGAAGAAGAAACAACCAAATGGAAAGAAATTACCTTGAATCAAGCCTTCTTCAAGAGTTTTTCTTCTTGCCTTAGCTTCCTCTTTGAATTTCTAACTCTTTCCTTTTGGTTCAAGGTCAAAATAGAACCACTTCACTCATCAAAGCCATGGAAAGAAAGTTTGAGAGAAGAGGAACAAGGTTTCAAGAAGAAGAAGCATGGAAATCTTTAAGATTTCTTACTTTTTCTCTTAAATTTCTCTCTTTCTTCCTTGGCCTCTTGGTGCATCTCTCTCTCTCTAACCCTCTTCTCTATTTTGGATGAGCTCAAGTTGGTTAGAAGAAGCAAGGAGATGGAACATCTAATATAAGAAGCTTTAAGACCAAATTTGTTTTAAAAAATAACATTTACGTCCTGCGTACGTGGCATTTTCGTTTTAGCTTCGTTTTAACTCCTTTTTTAGAACTATCTTTTCTATCATAAAATTTAGTTCCCAATCATATAAAATACCTTTAGAATCACTCAATTTGAAGCTAAAACCTTTATAAATAAATCGGTCAAAGTTCAAGCTCACCACCATTAGAAAACACATACTAAATGAGTTTTAACTATCTCGGGACTTCCTATAGTTTTTGGGCCTCTGAGAACTTTCGAAAACTCAATTTTTCTATTTAAAAAGCCCTCCTGTAAATTTTTCAAAAAGTGTCTATATTTATGAAAATGCCACTAGACTTTTGGCAAATTTTTTGAACCACTCTATCTTTGATTTTTGGGTAATTCGAGACGCAAATCCTTATTTTTCATTATTTAAAATTTTTTTCAATTTTTTATTTGGCCTTAAATCACTCATTTCGAGGATTTGCTTTTATACAACTCAATTTTGACATTTTACAAAAAATCGTTCGTTACATTATATATGTTCACTAGTAGCCTAAAGTCATACATGCATTCTTTGACATGTGAATATATACATTATGTATGTTTAAAAGGGTAAAGAGATATTGAAATTCTTAGAATCTCACTCTTCTCCCATAAATATCTAACCATATTTAGGTGAGCTAAGTGGTTCAAGAAATGAAAGCCAACAACTTTGAAGACCAAGACTTTGACAAAAGAGTAGTTATTTAGCCATTTTGATGACATATTGATGTCAAGATGTGTAATCATATGATGTATATATAATGTAGACCCTTGAACATATGTGACAACATATATTTATGATGAATGAAAGGATTTTGGAGTCATATATGCTAGTATATATGTTTTTGACATCCCAAGACCTAGATGTGTCTATGAGTCCTTGTATGTCTATGTATGTTGGGAAGTGATTTTGAGATACATGATAATTTGGATTATTGGGAAAGCTTATATAGGTTGTGTTAATACTTTTGGATATGTCCAAATGGTTATGGAATAAATTTAGGACCATTTGGTGCCAAATTGACCCATTCATGGTTTTAAAAAAGACCAAAATTTGAGCTGAACCACAAATTGACCAAATGAATGAATTTTTCAATGAAATTTACCAAAAATATAGGTGTCATCTAAGAATTTTTATAAAGTTAAAGAGCATTCAATTTGGAGCTCTAGAGAATTTATTATAATTTTTCAAAGTTAAAAAATATTTTCAGAAATGATATCAATATTGTTCATATAATCAGTTTCTTCTTCTATATTATCTAAGGGTAAAATGATATCCAATACTCAAAATTTTAGAGGTACAAATTAGACATGATAAGCTTTTTGCAGTACTTGAGAGCATCCCAATTGGAAGTATGTAGAGGAAGAACCAAATTTTTAAAATTGCATGACAGTATCAGTAATATAGCTTGACCTTGGATGTTAGACACCATTTTTTTTATCTAGATTTTTTTTATTGTTAGAAGACATCCAGAGCTTTTCAAAATGGCATGGTTTGCTTGATTTCAATTTTTTTAAAATTAGTTATGAATTTTCAAAATTCATATTAGAAACTCATAATAGCAACCCGAGAGCAAAACATTAATTTTGTTGAATGTGGCTTAAAACTCAAAACTTTTTAGATGTTTTGTGATGGTTCTGACTTGTATGAATATGTTATGAATGGAAAAATGATATTGATGAGCTTGCATGGTTTATGAAGCATAAAATGAATTAATAGAATCTTACGTAATACAATTTAATGCTATTAAATAGATTATTTTCTATGTGAGTGTGTGAAACTAAGTCTTATAATGTAAAGGAAAAGCTAGAAGATTAAAGTATGACAAATCACACGCATAAAAATGAGATTTTAGGATTCTTGAGGAATTTTGTTATTTGAATCCCCTTCCTCAGTTGAGAAACGATAAGTGACTAGCAATATGATTGGGTCAAGTTATGAATTATGCCTTCTGGTGAGGGAGGAATGTAAGAGGTCGAAGGAGGTGAGATCAGTACCAAGGTGAAAGTGTTCTCTTTCTCTCTCACATGTCACACGACGTCTTGTAGATAGAAATATATATATATATATATATATATAGTTATAACGATTATGCAAGTATTGAAATTGTACAAATAATAAAGTAAGTACAATATTAATTTTACAAAAAAAATTAATTATTAATTATCAAAATTAATTTTATTATATAAATTATCAATTTGAAATTAAAGCTAATAAAAGTAAAGTTAAAGTAATAAGATTTGTTATACAATCGGTAAGTGTATATAACTGGAAAAGGTTTAGAATATAAAATCTCATTTATTTTCTTAAGTGCCATTTAGAATAAATTCTCATAAGTGAATTCAATTAAATTATCAAAAATCTTATTAATCTAAATAAAATTTCCTCTCAAAAATAAGTTACCATATTTATATTCAACTTATGTGTACTCTCATGATCATAAGCTCATTACATATAAAAGATTTAATACAAATTTTTACAACTTGTTCAAATGTAATTTATATATTTATAAACAAATTAACATGCTCATTTATTGCCTACATAGAATTTAAATGCAGTAACAGAGCAGAGAATGTTTGCCATGTTTCAACTAGAATCTTGTAGGAGCAAAAATAAATAAATAATGCTCAGAGCTTACTCTATTTCACGCCAATCTCACAGAAGAATTGGATGCCCTAGTCATATAAGATAACACGTCTCTTCCTTTTATTGTACAAGTGAAATGTGTAAAGTGCACTGTCTGTAAAAATTGGCATCATTTATCATTCCAAGGTAAGAGAAGCCCTATTTTTGGATGTTATGATAGGATAACACGAGTCTTCTTTTCTTTAATTATAAGCGCCAAGCGTCAAGCGTGACACATTATGAAAAGTAACATAATTTGTTTTAAAATAAAAGAAGGGTTTTGATTGCATATTAAAATAGCTTGACACAAATTCTTTTCTTCAGTCACATAATCAACATACATATCGTACAATATGAGAAATAATATAATTTGTTTTCAGATAAAAGGTAGATGTCTTACATACAATCACAAAAACAACACATCTTATAATAGATGTAAAGTAGCAATTATGTTCTCATAGATAATCCAACAAATTTTATAAGCCGGCGGTTCTATGAATAGTGTCAAGAATTTAAATTCTTTAATATGAAAAAAAATTATATATTATTTCAGATTTGTACATATTACTTTTATAATTGAGATATTTTTGTTTTCTATGACATATATATGAATGCAAATAGCTAATAAAATTTTAGAAAAATAACTATAACCATTATTAACACATTCAAATTTTTTAAAAAAACATTAATCAGATGAAGTTGATGTTGATTTGTGTGCATTTTAATTTATGTGACTTTAATGGTTTTGTCAATTCTCAAAAGCAAGCCATCTGTGTCGGACAAGAAACTTCACTAATAAATTTCTTACAGCTTGAGACTAGGAAATTACATTCTTGCTTCTGTGTACTCCTTTTACTAATAAATGTTAAGCGAAAATTAAAAAAAAGAAAAAAAAAACCCAAAGTAATTATTGAACCACCAACTCATAAGTGTTACTCACAATCGTAATTGACACAGAGCTGCATGAGTTGTACAGCATAATTTAGTAAAACATTTGAATTCAATAGAGCAAGATGGTGCAGTATAAACCGTAAAGTCATGTAAGAAGCAATTTTCTCCATACACAGACAAACTTCTTTATTGGGCCAAACCCCCCCCCCCCCCCCCAAAAAAAAACAAAAATAAAAAGCCTTTTTCATTGTACTTACAATCCTTACATTCACAACCCGTTCAAATTGTACAAGCAACTCTTACAAATTTGTAAAATGGTGCAAATATCGTTCGGCATTAATCATTCGCCAACAAGCTCTTACCAAAGTGGTTTTAACTTTTAATTACAAAGGATGAGACAACCTTAAGCTATGTTTGGTTGGGGGTTTTTGGAGGGGAGGGGAGGAGAGGGGAATAAGGTGTTTGGTTAGATAAAATTGGAAGGAAATGGAAAGGGAGGGGAGGGGAGGGGAGGGGAGGCAAATTTGGCTCTCCTCCAAATTGCCGGGAGGGGAGGGGAGGGGTGGGATATTTTTAAAGTATAATTTACTTTTTTGTCCCTTTTAATATTTTAATATTTAATAAAAATTAAGATTTTTTTTATCAGAAATTAAAAATAAAAAAAAAGATTAAAATTTATAATTTTTTTAAAAAATTATTGATATAAATAAATTTTTTATAAAAAATAAATTTAAAATAATATAAAGGATAAATTTGTCCAAATATAATTACCTCCCCTCCCATCCCCTCCCCTCCTGAACCAAACAATAATCTCCCCTCCCTTCTCCTCCCTTCCCTTCCCTTCCAACCAAATATAACTCATTAAATCCCCTCCCCTTCCCTCCGTTGAACCAAACGGAGCCTTAAAGAAAGACACGATCCTAGAGGACTTGCAAAACAGTTGAAAGTAGATGGATTCCTTATTTAT
Source organism: Erythrophleum fordii (assembly GCA_032878935.1). Classification (NCBI taxonomy): domain Eukaryota; kingdom Viridiplantae; phylum Streptophyta; class Magnoliopsida; order Fabales; family Fabaceae; genus Erythrophleum; species Erythrophleum fordii. Next base: position 9,255,319 of record JAVQMF010000029.1, read on the forward strand.
ATAAAAAATGAAACTAAGCCTTCATTGTAACTTTAAGTTCGCCAACAGCAGTACCACAAAACTTCACCTTGTTACAATAAGTCTCAACAGTTTTCTTCCCCTATAACTGCAATAGGTGAAAATTCTCTTCATCTCTTACCTTATGAATCAGCTTCGGAACCTGAACTCAAACCAGTATAAATACAATCCTCCTCAATTTGAAAGAAGATTTTGAACCACAATATTATTATTGTAGCAAAGGCCACAAATGACGTGTAATGCTAACCAATTAACCTGCAACAAATAAATAGCATATAATATCTCTTTTGATTTGAGTGCAATAACTAAGGAGTCTTTTAGAACATCAATATCCTAGTCATTTTAACTCACATGCCATCGTATTTTGATTACCTAAATTTGATACCATGTTTGATAGGCTATTATGTGATTGTATGATGACAATTAAGATAGCAGCTTGGTATCACATCCCACCAAAAATGATGCTACGTGATGACACTGAAATTCTTTTAGTATTTCACATCCCAAGATAGATGATATAAATTTTCATAAACAACCAATTTCGCCCTTGCCTAAACTAGTATATTTGGACTTAATATGTGCAATCAAACATGAATATCTTATATCACTTGATATTTTAAATATAATCAATTATCATACCAAATATGGGTATCTTAGATATCCTAGATCTTATATCATACTATCTCATTGTGATATTTAGGATATCAATAGATTTGAGACTTCAGTGTACCAAACGCCTCTTAAGCGCATAAGTTCAGGATGCATTTTAAATTATTGCTGTTGTACGCTATTTTTTGTTTCCTCATCGCCTTTTGTTTTAACAGATGCCAAACGGGAAATTAGATATCGTGTTTGGCTTAAATTCCCGTGCACCAAATTGGCAATGAAAGCACAAAAGATGATAGTACACACATGATCAGAGAGACATGGAACATTCCTTCAAAATTGCTGTAGTTTCCTTTTGATCTTTAATTTTCAGCATGAATTAATAGTAAAAATAATTTTACAGCTGGTATCTAGTTTACACTATACTTTTGGGAAGCTTCATATTATCCTCCTACTACTACACAAAACAACACAATAGCATACAATATGTCAAAGATGTAAAACAGCTTGTCTCGAAACTCACTTTTGCCTTACACTTGCGTTCCTCATGCATATATTGTTTTTCTGCTCAATCTTCATGTTCATCTTCACCTTCTGAATCTGCGTAAATAAAAAAGGTGAACCAGAGCAATTTAGATCAGATAAACAATTAAAGATATTTCATATTAGGAAATAGAGAAAAGGCCACTTAATTTGAAATCTATAAGGATTAAAACCTTTACTGAGATAATGGTTACTTCAGATATCCTAATTGAAATCAAGATGAAATATTATCACGTGCACAATTAAGTATTTTCTGATGGTATGATAAACACGTCGAAGTGGTTGTGGGAAAAAGATGTCCTAACATCATATGTTTGTCAGCATATTACTCCTGCATTTCCATTGTCTGAGAGAATTTAAAACAAGATTACTTTGTAGCCCAAGCACAAATTCAACTACGCTGTCCATCTAAATTTCAGATTGGGGATTTAGCTTATGCCAGAACTTCCACAACTATTATACATTCTTAACTGTTTGTCTATTATCATGGAGTTATAGGGAATAAATTTTCTGAAGGTTGCCATTTTAATCAAATTTTACATTCGGAAGCTGTATATGGAACATATCCTTCAACTCACCTGATCGAACATCTTCACCAAGTTTTCCTTTTGCTTGGATTTGTTCAACAAGCATCCGGTACATCAACACCCACCAATAAATGTGCATAACAAGCAAGCAGATTAGAAGGCTATTGAACACATAATAACATATTGGACCATCCACAGCATGCTTTTCCATATCCAATGTGAGTAGAACTTCATAGCTTCCAGAAAGAGAGCAAAAGCATTGAACAAAGGAATGAAACAATGTGTGATCAACGAAAATCAGAGCTCTACCATTACTCTTTATATAAAATGATTAAACTTTCAGCTAAGTCAGACAAGATTTTATTTTGTTCTTATAATCATAGCAAAATTTTAGTTACAAGCTTCGTCCTGAACATATTATATATTATGACTCAGCTCAGACTAGACAGTTTTAACATTCCCCTAATAGAAGTTAAAATGCTTTTAGATAAATTCTGTGTCAACCCAATGTAAACTTGGAAAAGTAATAACTGTTTCACATATGACTGCATTTATCATCTACTTTCAAATGTTAGTGGTGCACATGTCTGGCAATAACTAACAGTGCTAAACTGTAACTGCTTTGCAAAAGGAGCAGAGACATGGCTGTTCGCCAATACATAATTGATCACTAAAAAGCTTCTCCAATGTTAAAGGATTCATTTCTCAAAAGGCACAAAAATACATTTTGAAAAGATTACTGTTATGCCGAGGAATTAAGAAGGGGAAATTGCCAATCTTATAGAGCTGTATTGCAGTTGAGTTGATGCAGTTCCATTTTGTAAAGAATGTATGAAGAAAAAAGTAGGAAGCTTCTCTAGAGGACCATTTTTTAAAACAACTGACTGAAACTGAAGAACAACAGTATTTCAGAAAACCATCATTCTTAAATAATAACCTGAAGTTAGTTCCATTTCAATAAAAACATGTCATCATATTGTTATTCATCATGTACTAGTAAATAGCGGCCACAATGGATAGTTATAAACCAGAAAACATAACAGGCAATGGAAAGGAAGGGAAAAAAAATGTAACTTTGGAACTAAACTAAAACAAACCTTGTACTCCTAATTACCCAGAATGGGTAATAAATGAGGCGCAATAGGATCCAAGACAAAACAAAAAGAATAAATGCAACACTAGCAGTTGTTTCAGCACCACGGTACTTAGACATTTTTCCTGTCTCCAGAAACATATCACTAGCATCATGAAGAGCTAAAACAACTGATCCCACACGATAAAACCTGAAATAGCAAACACAGAAAACAGTAGGAAATAAAAAAGAATTAGAATATAAAAGCAAGATACAAATGAAATCCTTGATAAATTTAACTCTTGTGATGAGGAGTTAATGACAAAGTAAATTCAAATAAATTAGACAACCAGAAAATAAGCATGACCCGAATCGTAATACTTAGCAAAGATGCTTTGATAACAAGACAAATGAATATCAATGAAAGTATACCTTAACATGTAGGACAACACGATGAGAATGACAGAAGCAACATGATGGCTCATGGACACCCCAAAATCAGAACGCCTTGTTTCCCAGAATATTAAAGCAAATATGGAATATGTATAAAATCCAGCAGCATACATGTAGACTCCTTTCAATTTCAACCTGAAATGTTCAGAAGTTATTGCCCTATTAACTATCTGAAGTTCAGATAAAATTGTTATGAAATGGACAAACAGTTATAAAAATAGATGAAACACTGGAATTGAATAACAACATTGATTTGGCATTATAATGAATCTTACTTAATCTTTTGATCTGGCCAGACCTGATTCCCTGGCCCCACCCAAAAATATTGCGTGTTAGTAAACCAAGGCTCATCATAAGTTACAGACAAGGCAAGAATCTCTGCTGATAGAAAGTAAACAAATTTCCATGCTGATTCTTTGAATTTCCTAATCTTTTTCCTTCTCTCACATGTCTGGAAATCCAGAATCCTGTGCCCCTTTCCGAAAATTAACCGTTTGGCCACTATCTGTTGATGGAACTAAATTCAGATTGGCAAAATATAACCAAAAAGTTTCAAGGAGTAAGTAAAGATTAGAGAGTGACAGTATTCCAACAGATGAAGGTATTTAGCAAAGTGTTACCATAGTCCTTATGGTTTAAAAGCACGATAAGAATTTAAAATAAGAGTAACATAATAGTCAATTTATGTTGTAAACTCAACCAGTTGCAGAGGGGCAAAAGGAGAAAGAAATGCATGATCAAAGCTTATATGAAGATTAATCATGGTATTTGTAAATGTGAGATCTGTTAAGTTTATAACCCTCCAGAACATAGCATATGGTGTTTAAACCATTTTGTTTATGTACATGGCACAGCTGCAGGCAATACAAAAAGGAAAAATGCTTTCAGCAGCATATGGAGGTGGATCTTCAATATGAAAGTTTTACAAGTTAGAATAATTGTCAAGGAATAACTGGACTGCCAAAAGCATTGGTCATACATTACAAATGCCAGAATAAGCATCAAGGTCTGCCTTTTCTCAGTTATACTGATAAACCAATTAGTTGCGTAAAACAAAGTTACAACAATATGCTTGTTGGCAACTTTACATACTCTTACTAACTAGCAATAAGTGGGCTGGTAAATTACCTTCAATTGCACAAAGACTCAAAAGCAATTTTCGCTCCAGGGTTATATATGAGCAAACCCACTAGAAAGAAACATTCTGAAAATGTTTTATTTTTAACAATCTTAAATTATAAATAGCAATTATCAGGAAAGGAATGGATTAATAGAGGTTACTTTATCCATTACAACCTACGGGCAAGGTAAGAAAGTAGGGGACAGAAGATGTGGCATCATTAGAGATCAAATCAGCTTGCCAAGTAGTTTAAAAATTATCCATTTACAGAAAGTTACAAAGCAAAAAAGATACTATTTAAGTAGTGAAAAATAGAGCAATGCCATTTTAGAATTTCAAAGCTTGTGTTTACATTCCATTGGATACTTAATGACCAACAAAATTGCCAGCAGAATACAAAACAACAACTGGAAACCAATTCACCAGCACAAAAGGCAACAAATATTTTCTCTTAATTAGTTCATTGTCGATCAAATACACAGGAAAGGAATAGAGATAACGAATCACTGACCATATGTGCCTCAGTGTTTACATGCAACTGATACACAGTGACCAACCCAATTACTAGTTAAATACAAAACAATAACTGCAAACCCAATTTACCAGCACAAAAGGCAACAAATATTTTCTCTTAATCAGTTCATTATCGATCACATACGCAGGAAAGGAAGAGAAAAAATGAATCAGTGACAAAAACGTGCCTCGTTGATAAAGTACCTCGAAAACATATCTATCGAGAAAATAGCGAACGGAGGCGAAGAAAAGGGCGAACAAGGGGATAGCGGCGAAATCCCCAAATGCCGGGTCAGATTCTTGCTGCCAGTGGAGAGAGGCGAGTTGTTGAATCAAAGCCATGCCGTAATTTCGCGGGACGCTCAGGGATTTTCCCTGGAAACAAACAAGAAATTGGAATGAAAAAGCTTGTGAAACATGCAGAGAAATGCAAAAGCGCAAATCTTGTTGTGTTGGTGAACGGAGATCGAAAGGATATCAGACAACTGCTTGGTCACGTCCTTGGTCGCGCGTTTATTTCGTCGATCGGTCCATATATTCGTCAAACTATCTGTCCACTTTGGCGACTGAGTGCGAGTTCATTCATGGGACCAAAATCCAACAGAGAGCTGAGAGTGACACGCAAAATGTTCTTCGAAAGTTTAAGATTAAATAATTATTTTTCATGGAAAATTAAAAAAATACTTTTAGCACTGAAAATATTTATGATAAAAAATTTTAAATTTTAAAATCATTTTAAAAAAATAAAGAGCCTAAAAATTTAAGTGTGAGATGCCATTTCTTAAACGCTGAATCGAAAATAGGAGGCAAATCTGGATCAACAACAATAAAAGGCTGTTTGGTCAGATAAGAGAAAAGGAGAAGTGAAAATAATTTTTTTGGTAATACTTATTATGTCATTGATATTATTATTTAATAATATTAATCTATTTTTATTTTTTTTATATAGAGGTACAAGGGACATTTGTCATCTATTTTATTTATATTTATATTTATTTTTCTATTTCCATATCAAACAATTATGTATATCAAAAGATTTATAAGTTTTATAATATGAAATACAAATTTTTTTATAATTTAAAATTAAAAAAAAACTTATATCTAATTCTTTATATTTTTTATTATTAAATTTTTCAATAAAAATATAACAAATATATAAGATAAGTATATAGTTTTTGCATAAAGTTATATATATTTTCAATCAGATTATATATTTATCACAATATTATTAAAAAATTATACATTTATCATATTTTAATTAAAAAATTTAATAATAAGGATATAAGAAATTACACCTAAATTTAATTCTTAAAATTTATGTCTTTTAAGCTTTTAAAATAATTTTAAAATTTAAAATATATTACAATAAATATTTTTAATCTTTAATCATGAATATAATTTTCTAAAAAAACCAATGAATCGCTTTCTCCAGAATTTATTTAATATTTATATTAGATATAACTTTTTTTATTAATTTTTTCTGCAGAGTTTAAAAGACATGAGACGTTTAAAATTTTTTAAAAGTATTTTTGTTAAGAAATAACCGAGAATCGATTTAAGAAATAATGAATAAATTATTATTCATTTCCTTAAAAATATTAAATTTTTATTTAATTCTCTCAAATGTAATTTTAAATTATTCCTTAAATAATCTTTTAAATTATTTTCATTCTATTAAAAAACTAAAATAGGAAGTTAGACTTGTTAAACAAATATATATATATATATATATAATATTAAAGAGTTAAATTAAATATTTTATATTTAAAAAAATTAAATTAAAAAAATATTTTTTTAAAAATACAGACAATAATTTATTAAATAAATATTTCTTCTGAGTTTTATTTTTAATTTTAAATAATAATGATCTAACGTCATATATATATATATATAAAAGAACTATGTTGATCGTACAATCCAACATGTGAGGAGCTGGATGTCGTCCTGTCGTTATCGAGTTGCATTGGGCGAAGCGAAAGTATCGGACCAGGACTAATGAATTCATGCCACGTATTCCAAAATTCTTCGGCAGGTTTATTTATTTCAAACATAATTTAATTGTACTTGTCAAGAGAAGATATTAAGAATATTTTTATTCTTTTTAATTCATTAATTAAATTTTAAATAAATTATATAGATATTTTTTAAAATTTTATTAAATTATAAAATTTTTTATTCTGAAAAATAATACAAACTTTATTTAAATTCTATTAAAATTATATAAATATCTCTTTTATTTTCAAAATATATATAAACTTCTCCTAAAATAAAAAATAAATTATATAATTTTTTTAAATTTTGTTAAAATTATAAAAATATTTTTCTATTTTCAAAATCAATAAAAAAAATTTTAAAAATAAAAAAGGTATATAATTTATTCTTTATTTCAAAGAAGGTTGGTGTAATAAAAGAGAAGTCTATGCAATTTTAATAAAATTTTTAAAAAATTATTTTAATTTTAAAAAATATACAAAATATTTAGATAATTTTAAAAAAAATTAATATATATGTGTATATATATATAGTTTCCTTTAATTTTTTAAACTCGAACATTTTGATGTAGTTTTTGGGCTTTTTGAGCTAAATCCGTATACAAGTAAAAAAATTTTGCCAAATCCGTGTGACAGAAAAAAATTATATCCAGATGCTATAGGTCTTTAGGAAATTGGTCTCATAAAGTCCGATTTACAATAAACTAATTTTTTTTAAATAAAAAGCTTGAATGGTTCCAACTTCAAACAATTTTTTTTCTAAAATAATATATTGGTCCGACTTCAATATAGCCTATAAAGGCATTGCAAGCCTAGCCTACAATGTAGGCTTAAGCTTGCATTAAAGCCTGCATGCATGTAGGCTGAAGGACTCACAAGATTTAATCCCGTGAGCTTCTTCTCCCAACCCCCCTCTAGCTCAACCCTCCCTCCCCTCTCCATTTTATTCCCCCTCCCCCTTCCTCCTCTCTCTCTCTTTCTCCCATGCCACGCTCCCCTCAAGCCCAAGCCCCCTCCCCTCTCCAATCCATTCCCCCTCCCCCCTTCCTCCTCTCCCCTCTCACTCTCCCTCTCCCTCTCCTATCCCATGGAATCATAAGCTCCTCTCCCTCCTTCTCTCCCTTTTCCATGCCACAATTAGAAACTCTCCTCCCCCTCCATTAACAAATTTATTCATCCTTCCATCTTTCTCTTTTAAACAATAAAGGTCAGTGAGTTAATTTTATTCTCTTTTATTTCTTTTTTTATTAAGCTTATTTCTCTCTTTTTTTTGTTAAGCGCTCCTGCACAAAAATATATTTTGAAGTGATTATATATATATATATATATATATAAGTTAGTAAAAATAATTTTATAAAGTTACCATTTTATTGTATTTTTATATTCATATTAAAAATTTTTAAATAAAATTGCAACTAATTTATTTATGTTTTATATTATCATATTTATTTGTTTTCTTTATGTGAGTAATTAATCTATTTTATATTAAATAATTAATATATATAATAAAAATAATGTTAAGAGTAAGGTTAATTAGTAATTAATTATAAATAATGAGTTCAAAACAAATATTTCTGTCTGGAACAAGTAATTTTATAATAATACATTGTAAAAAAATGTTTAATTTATTATATTGATTGTGCAGGACTAACAAAAAAATGGCACTCCCATCACAAGTTATTCAGCGAGGATCAGAAGATGATTCACTTTTATATCTTCAGATAAGGCATGTTTCACAAGTTGTTTAGGGAGGAAATGATAAATTGCTTCGTCCACGACGAGTCATGCATAGTGATCGATTGCCTGCACCTCCACTAACTATTATTAACTATTTACAGCAAGCCAGTTTCTATGGGGCAGCTCGGCTAGAGTAATTTGAGTATAATCCTGCACTTATGTTGGTACTCATAGAAATATGGCGTCATGAAACTCATACTTTTCATATCACTCGAGGAGAGTGCACAATAACTCTAGAGGATGTTGCTATCCAGTTAGGGTTACCTTGTACTGGAAATCCTGTTATTGCTCGAATAGATTATTTATAGAAGGATACATGTGAGTGGTTGCTTGGGATTAGACCACTTGATGATCAAATGTATGGACAGAGGTTGGTCGTTACTTGGTTGGTGGAAAACTTTAATCAGCTACCCAATGATGCAGACGAGGACGCAGTGCGATAATATGCATGGACATATATATTGAGTCTAATCGGGGGTCTTTTGATGCCAAATAGATCGAGCCATAAAGTGTACTTAATGCATTTACCACTACTAGAAGATTTGAGGAAGCCGACCAATATAGTTGGGGATCTGTATTACTAGCTCACTTATATACAGAGCTTTGTAATGTAACTAACCCTACTGAACAAGGCATAGGAGGATGTATGGATCTCCTCCATCTTTGGGCATGGGATAGATTCCCAATGCTAGCTCCAGAGAGACCACCACAACTAGATGCCGAGTTAAAAATTTATCCAGCGCTTCCACCACTAGGTTTCAGGTAAAATAGTTAAGAAATCTAAAAAGTATTTATATGTCTAAGCACTTACCCTAATATGTTTTTAGTAACTTATTTTGCCACAAATGTGTTGGGATCACAGATGAAAGAATATCGGTAAACTTCCCCGTCCACAAGACATGGCATTACGACAGTATCAAATATTATTAGATGCGATGCGAGAGGATGAGATATGATTGATTTATATAGTTGGAATTATCTTAAATTACCTTTTTATGAAAATGCTTATTTTTGTGACATTTTAATATGTTGTAAATAGATCATGTGGCAACCATATGAAGCAAATGAAGTTCGTGACCTCATTCCACAATATTACCTCGAAGGTTGAGACATTTGGCTAGCATCGGTGCTACTTATCTGCTTCCATATTATTGAGTGGCATCACCTAGATTGGGTGTTACTCCAGTTTGGTCGGCAGCAATCAATCCCGACACCTCCAATCAATTTAGGGGCTTTACACACATTATAGTTGTGCAGAAAAACCTCAACAAATTGGCCAGAAGAACACTTGACGTTTGTTAAATTTTGGAATTCATGACAAAATCGCATTGCTGAGGCACCCCCCACTACTACACCTATGGATCGCATGTCAGATTATATGAGATGGTATTGGGCAAGAACACGACAATGGATCCATCTTGCGAGCGGTGCGGCTGGTTTCGCAGTAAAGTAAAACTGTTGGTGGCTATTGTTATTAGTCATTTCGTTGCCTGTTTTGTAATATCTCATCATTTAATAACGTACCTTTTTTTTTGGCCAGGCTGATATAGCTGAAGATCTTTATAGGTTAAGCATTTGCAACCTGCCATCAATGGAGTATTGCGAGTTTCGAAAGAAGGTGAGTGAAGACCAAAAGAACATTTTACTCGCTCTTGGGGAACAATGTTTCACGATGGCTTCCCACCCCCTCCACCGACACCTGATTTGCCACAACCACAAATTCCGGAGGGTAAGCCAGGCAAGAGACGTAACGGTTATATGTCCACCAGGATGCCCATCGTTACAGAGCATGAGCCACCTCACGTGGGCCCAAGTACAACGACAAGGGTTACACCAGAAGGCGGTGTAACACAATAACATGAAATTGGCACCGCTGATCAAACTTTTTCTATGCCAGTTAACCATAAAGGCATTGGTCCGTCCTATTATGTTCCGCCATCACCATTGTCCCAGTTTGGGTCTCCTGATCCAGCACATTTTGGGTTATTCATGTCCCTATTTGATGATTCAACTAGGCTTAGTGTTGCGTATGGTGGTCGCTTTTTTGAAGCAAGAGGCTCATCGCACCAAAGGTTTGTTACTCCACAACAACCGATTCAACCAGTTTCCTCCCTTACATTTGATTTAAACACTCCTCCAGCTAATGCCGGTAACAATCAACTAGCAGAAGTACATGAAGACCCAGTGGACCAAGGGCGACCACAATGTAACAGGCGATGGACATGTTGTGGCATTGGAAGCCATTATTTTTTATATATGTATAGTTGATGGAAAATAGCATCGATGCGCTGTATCAAAATTGTTTTACTTATATGTATAAGTTTTAACTAACTATAATAAACTCTAAGCACTTAACATATATTTTAACTTGTAAACACTTAAATGTAATGAACTGTAACAGAATACATGCTTTTTTTATAGATGTATTAGTGCTTATGCCTTTTAGTCCAAGATAGCAATTATTTTTAACATCTTTTATGTTATTTTCTTAAAACTATGATTGTGATTAGCTAGCAATAATATAATCTTTCATTTATGCCAGTAAAAAGAAAAAAGTATTTGTATGGTTTCACCTTACATAATAAAAACCAATTAAGAATTCTAATTGCATATTTATATATTAGTTTAATTTTTTAATTTTCTTTGGGATCAAGTGACAAGAAATTTATTTCTTGATAGGCATGGACAATTAACATATGGTAGTGTTGGTTTTTTTTCCCCTGCCCAATGATAATCCGTGTAATAACCATACTTTTTGTAAATAGGTTCTTGAAAATTTAGAATGAAAGTTGAAATAATCGAAATAATTTATTAATGCAAAATAAATTATCTCAAGTAAAAAATTATTAATGAATTAATTGTAATTAATTTTTTGGATTAAAAATTATCTTTTTCTTTCTCCACATAGTTGGCCATGGGTAAACTTTCTAAATTGGAATTTCTTGAATTGTGCCTCTAGGGTGTGAAACCTATACTTCAATTTTCAGCTTTATAAAATGAGTTTTAAACTCAATTTGAATTTAAAAAGTTTAAATTGATAAAAATTTATATATATATATATCTCTCTCTCTCTCTCTCCAAAACTAATACTATTAATTAAAAAAATTAGATTAAAATTAAAATTATTATTATTATGAAAGTGTGTTTTATTAAATTGAGATTATAAGATATCAATTTAATAAGTAATCATTCGTTCTACATCTAAAGTGATTTTAACTCTTGCATCTATAATTTAACCATTAATTACATTATCATCTAATGGCTAAAAATTATTTTGTTATATACCTAAACATGACTTAAAAAATTAAATTATTTCACAAATTAACTATTTTCAATCTGATCTTTCATTTTTTTTCCTCTTGTCAATAATTACTCTCACAAAATTTATTTTCAATCCAGTCTTTCATTTTTTTTTCCTCATCACATACTATTTAAACTTTTAAACTAAGCGTAGTTAAATCTACATTAAATAAGTTATTTCACTTATAGGATTTGCCTCAAAAACAAAATAGATAAACTAAACATAATAAAGAAGTAACAGATCTATGTCATGCTCCGATATAGAGTTGGCTACTTGTTAGGATAGGTAGAACGATTATGTCCAACTTGCCGACATAACCCACACTTGTTAGGTGGTCTTGGTTACGACAAATTCATCTCATTTCAAAAGTGAGATGAACGAGGTCGGCCTTTCTTTTGGATCATTGATGGATCAGGAATCAACTTTGAACTTTTTATGGTATGCCAATGCACCTCATCTCTAATAGGTCAAAATTCATGACTGTATGCACAATGCATTGCTTCTAATCGAAACACCGAATTTACAAACTGTTGTGCATCAAACCCAACATGGGCACAAGCTACAATAACATGTTGGCAGGGGAAGTGCTCGATTTGAAACTTGGCACAGTCGCAATTACACTCAAGCAGGTTGACCTTGCAACACCAACTAAATTGCTGATTTCGTATGTCATATGGCTCCTTAACCTCAAATGTTGTGGCTCTCCTATCGAATTGGCGCACAACACAAGCAGGGGTGGCTTGTGTAACTGTAGCCATCTTTTGCTTAATCATGGGATAAAATATGTAACACCTTAATCTACTACCGCTATCTAGCCTCCCTCTGGGCTTGGTTCCATATGATTTCCAAAGAACCAATACCAATTCGTGACATTTTCATGCTATGAAATGGGGTTTCATAACACTCATCTTCTGTCCCGTGGGTCCTGCGAACCCATCATTCACATTCTCTACTCACACTCCACTTATACAACTTATACATAGTATAAAACAAGCCATAAGCCACGGGTATAGAACCAAAAACCAGAAAAATGCATTTTTCTCACTTGTGCCCAAAAGTTATATTTTGGCTCTAACTTTGGAAAATCATAACTAATTGTAAAAAAATGGAAATCTAGTAAAATTTAGTTCTCTAGAAAGCTCTAAGTGTTAAATTTACACTAAAAATAATTTCCAATCATAATCTCAGCGTTTGGACCATGTTTGACAATAAAAATCAGACAAAGGTCCAGCTGTCTCTGTTTCTGGTGCAGCTTACTGTCATGAACTTCAAAAATTCGTAACTAAATCCAAAAAAATCTAATCTAAGCACACTATACCAATTTAGAAAGCTACAGATGTCTACTAGAGGAAAAAAATAAGTCTAGATCAGTTCAGTAGCTCCTACACCCCAAAAGCTGATAGAACAGTAACGGGGGTCAGATAGGCTCCCTGATGCTAATATAGAACTTCAGACGGTTTGTTCTCTCTCTAAAGACCTCTGATTTAGGTGATTCTGGTTGGTATAAGTCACTTTGGTTTCCTAGTTTATGTGTATAAAATTTCACAACATTTGGACTCCATTTGGTCTATGAATGACAAAGTTTTCAATTCTAACCAGCTACACAATGCCATGACCAATTCATGGAATTTTCCTAATTTCAACAATTCATCAAATATTCTCTATACCTCTAAATATTACCTACTTTAGCTTTTCAAGAAGTTCTCTACAAACTCTAGAGGCTTGCCAAATTTCATAGTAAGAAGAGCTCGTTTGGTCATACTTTGACGGAGCTCACAAAATTACCGGTTTTGGCACCCAAAAGGTTCAAAATGGGTCCAAATGACCTCTCACACGTTCTAGCCACCCATGGACAAGTTTAAAAGCATAACAATAGTATATATAACATGTCCAAGTGGTCCAAATCAACATACATTTCAAATTCGCTATGCTACTACCAAATATACATTATCTCATTCATTCATCAAAAGGGGCAAAACCCACATTTCCATTAATTTGGCTCTATGCATAGTTTGTACATCATATATTCATACTTTTACACTTGCTACAACATGTACATCTCAAAATAGTGGGTGCATATTTATTTTGGCACCTCTTTACATCAAAATTACATCAAAATAGTCAAAACAAAGCTAACATCTAGCTACACATGCTTCTAGGCTCCTTAGTGTGCACTCGGTTCTCCTTGAGCTCCACCTAGCATATTAAGTAGGGAGGGGAAGGGGTGAGATTCAGGGAATCTCAGTAGCTCATGCATTCAATCAAGTAAGCAATCAAGACATATAACAAGTCAAGGCATGTGAATAAGCATTTAGCCATTCTCAAATATCTAACACACGTTGTACATGCTATGGAAATCATAACAATGCCAAAAATGGGCTCTAGGGACTTTTGGTCTAACCTTATCCGAGTTTAGGGATTTTTGGATTGCCTCACCCGAGTTTAGGGACTTTTGACTTGGCCTCACTCGGTTATGAGACTTTTGGCCTTGTCTCACCCATCTCAAGAGACTTTCGGCTCTACCTCACCCATCTCAAGGGACTTTCGGCACTACCTCACCCGAGCAATTCTCACAATCCAACACACAAGCACATTGGCATCAATGCATCAAAGCAATATCATATGACATATTCCACACAATAAGCATATACATAAACATACCATGACTATTACCTTTAAGAATGCAACAAGAAAGAGTGGAAAGAGAGTTACCTTATACGCCAAAGCCAACACAAGCATTCCCTTTCACTTTCTCTTCTCCCTTCTTAATTTCACACTCACACCTTGATGGAGGTGCTTCACTTGAGCCTAGGCACAATCAAGAACATAGAATTACTCTCCTAACATACCAGAACCTAGAGGTTCTCTCTCTCTCTCTAGAATGTCATCAACTCTTCCTCTCTCCCAAGCTCTTAAGGTAGTGGAAACAACATTTTCAAAGAAAATAAGGAGACTCAAGGGTGTGTTTTCCACTTTCCCTCTTCTGACCGATGCCCAAAATCCAACCAATTTCAAAAACAAAACCATAGGAAGAGAAGGTAAAGAGAGGAGATCAGAATTCTAAGGAGAAATGAGAGGAACTTGTTTACCTTTCCTTTGCTCTTCCTCCTTCTCTTGATTTCTCTCACTCTCCACGCCTTTTTCTCTCTTTGGGTCAAAGTCTAGGGCAAATATGAGAGAAAGAATGAGTTGGAGCGTTTAAAGGTGTCTAATTCTCACCTTTTACTCTCTTCCGGATTGACCCTCGCTACGACGAAAGTTAACCTTCGCTATAGCGAGCTCATGCTACGGCGAGGTGTAACCTTCGCTACGGCAAGCTCGTATCAGTTCCCTTCGCTATGGTGAGATTTGACCTTCGCTATGGCGAACTCGCGTTAGTTCCAGACCTCACTTTTGCTATGGCGTACGCTACAGCGAGCAGCCCCCTGGTTTTTGTATGGAATGCCAGCACTCGCTATAGTTAGAATCACGTTCGCTATTGCGAGAAGGCACTCTCGCTACAGCGAGACCATTTCTCACTATTGCGAGAAGACTTAGCAAGAATTCTGAATTTCAAAAATTTCTAACTTTCTACTTTCTTTTCCTTTTCCTTTTTCCCGGTTGTTACATTTCTACTCTTCTTAAAAGAAATTTCGTCTTCGAAATTTAAAGACTTACCTCAAGGGAATAACTCTGGATATTTTTGCCTCATTTCACCCGCCAATTCCCAGGTTGCTTCCTCAGATGTCAGACCTCTCCAGATCACTTTCACCAGAGGAATGTTCTTGCTTCTCAGCTATTTCAGCTTAGCATCCACAATTCTCTCTGGTTTCACTACATAGGAAAGATCTTCCTGCAATTGCATATTCTATGACATGTGAGGAGTCTGGTAAATACTTTTTCAACTGGGAGACATGAAAAACATTGTGGATTTGGGCTAGGTTAGGAGGTAAGGCTATTCGGTAAGTCACGGGTCCAATTTTCTCAAGGATTTCAAATGGACCAATATACCTAGCACTGAGCTTTCTTATCCTCATTGACCGACCTACTCCCGTCATTGGAGATACTCGAATGAACACATGGTCTCTAATCTCAAACTCTAACGGCCTCCTACGCTTATCAGCATAGCTTTTCTGTCTACTCTGAGCCGTGAGGAGTCTCTTTCTAATCAACTCTATCTGTCGAGTGGTCTGGTCCACAATCTTAGGTCCTATCATACTCCTCTCACCTAACTCAACCCAACACAGAGGGGATCTGCACTTTCTCCCATACAAAGCCTCATAAGGGGCCATCTGAATACTGGAATGGTAACTGTTATTATACGCAAACTCTGCTAATGGTAAATACACATCCCAGTTACCCCTCATTTCTAGCACACATGCACTCAACATGTCTTCCAATGTCTTGATGGTCCTCTCAGTCTGACCATCTGTCTGAGGGTGATATGCGGTACTAAACCGCAACCTGGTCCCTAAGGCATACTGTAATGACCTCCAAAAGTTCGATGTGAACCTAGGGTCTCTATCCGAAACTATGCTATTGGGTACTCCATGAAGTTGCACTATCTCTCTGATGTACAATTGGGCGAGTCTATCCAGTGTATGAGTAGCCTTGATAGCTAAAAAGTGTGCGGACTTCGTCAGTCTATCCACGACTACCCAAATAACATCGTGTCCAAAGGATGTCCTAGGTAACCCCATAACAAAGTCCATGGCTATACTATCCCACTTCTACTCAGGGATATCTAGAGGTTGCAACAACCTAGTCGATTTTTGATGTTCTATATTTATCCTCTGACACACTAAGCATCTAGCCACATAATCCGTCACATGGCTTTTCATCCCTGACCACCAAAAAATCTTTTTCAAATCCTGATACATCTTGGTGGCACCTGGGTGGATAGTATACTTACTCTTATGTGCCTCTTCTAAAATGCTTTCTCTCAACTCATTCTGACTAGGCACATAGATTCTATCTCGATATACTATCATGCCATTCTCAGACACCTTGAAATCTGAGGTCTTACCTTGGGTAATCTCATTCCTGATCCGTTTTAGGAACTCATCCTCTCTCTATGCATCTAAGATCTGAGTTTTCAATATATTCTCAATTCGGGTTTCACTCAGATATAATCTACCCGATACCACCTGACAAGAGAGGTTCAAATTTTTGAACTTCTCTAGGAGCTCCTGTTCCCTAATCATCATATGGGCTACATGGATGGTTTTCCTACTCAGGGCATCCGCCACCACATTGGCCTTGCCCGGATGATATTTCAACACATAATTATAGTCTTTCAAGAATTCCATCTATCTTCTCTGTCTCATATTGAGTTCTTTCTGGTCAAACAGGTACTTCAGACTCTTGTGGTCACTATAAATCTCTATGGTCGCACCATACAGATAGTGTCTCCAATATTTAAGAGCAAACACTACGGCGGCTAACTCCAGGTCATGCGTGGGGTAATTCTCCTCATAAGGCCTCAACTGCCTCGAGGCATATGCCACTACTCGACCCTGCTGCATCAACACACATCCTAACCCTTTGCCCGAAGCATCACAATAAACCACAAATTGTTCACTAGGGTCAGGGATAATCAGTACAGGGGCAGTGGTCAAATAGAGTTTCAACTCCTGGAAACTCTTCTCACATCTCTCATCCAACAACACCCTTTGTTAAGGACGGTTACCCTAAGCCAGTTGTGCAAAATCAATATGGCTTTTAGTCTATCTTAATTCTCCTAACAAATCACAAGCAAGATAAGAAATAAAGATAAAGGAAATAAAGTTGAAAAAGAAAAAGAAGAAAGAAAATAAAAAAACAAAATTAGAAAAGACAAAATGAAAAATTTTATTTACAATGGCGGACTTGACTTAGGGTAAAAGCCTAAGGCCTACGTACCCTTTAGGGAGATCAAAATCCACGTAGTTCGACTATATATTTTTTGTTTTTGTTTTTTTTTTTTTTTCCTGTTATGTTTGTTTGTTTGTTTTTTTTTTTTGGTTTTGTTTTGTCTTTGTTTTTTATTATTTTATTATTATTATTATTATTATTATTATTATTATTATTATTATTATTATTTATTTTTTCTATTTTTGCCTTTGTGTTGTTGTTTTCCCTTTTTTTTTTTAGCAAAAAGACAAAGGAAATAAAAATTACTTTTCCCTTTAGCAAATAAAACGAATTTAGAATTGGTTGACGGGTTTTGATTTCCTAAAAGTAGAATTAATTTTACTTCTTTGCTTTTCCAGTATTTTCGCTTTTTTCTTTTTTTTTTTTCACCGTTTTTTTTTTTTGCTTTCATTCATTTTCACCTCATAGATTTTGTTTTTGTTGTTATCTTTTTTTTTTTTTACCTTTTTTTGTTTTATTTTGTTTTTTCTTTTTTTTTGTTATTGTTTTATTCTTTTTTTTTTTTGTAAGGACTGAAAATCATTCGGCCTTTGACTAAAAATA
Source organism: Erythrophleum fordii (assembly GCA_032878935.1). Classification (NCBI taxonomy): domain Eukaryota; kingdom Viridiplantae; phylum Streptophyta; class Magnoliopsida; order Fabales; family Fabaceae; genus Erythrophleum; species Erythrophleum fordii. The sequence continues at coordinate 9,273,635 of JAVQMF010000029.1, forward strand.
ATTTCAAAATTGATTGGTTTTGATTTGAAAAGATTAAATTAATTTCACTTTTTTAACCTTTTTCATCTTTCCCTTTTATTTTGTTTTAATGAGGGGGTTTTTTTTTGCTATTTTTGTTCCGTGACTCCTTTTCTAATATCTCATTCATGTTCTAATTTTTATTTGATTATTATGTTTTTTTTATTTTTTTCTTTTTTGTTATTGTTTTTTTTTCTATGTGGGCCCAACTTTGATTTTTTTTTTACAACCCTTTTTTTGTTCAATTATTTGCTTTTGTTTTCTTTTTTGACTTTCTCACACTTAAAGTTTAAATATTGCCCAACGTATTTATATATATATATATATAATCATTTTACTTTCAAAAAGGCTTTTCTTGTTGAAATAACTTTTTTTTTTATATTACTTTTTCCTCTTTTTTTTTTTAAGGGACGGGCTTCTCAAGTTATTGTTTTATGGGTAAAGGAATGCTTTTCATGTGGTTTTAAAAACCTTTCTTTCTTGAAAAATTTTTCTTTAATATACTTTCTTGAAGCCAGGGTTGACTTGATATGGGCCATTGGAACCCAAAACTTGTCAAACGTAACTATGAACCTAATAGATACCCGGGAGGCTTATTGCCTCATATGATTCCCAGATATGATCCTTTATGCCTAAGGGAACAAGATATCCCACATGGCAACCCTTTTTTTTTTAAAAAAAGGATAAGTAAATAAACAAAATAATAATAAAATAATAAAAATGAGCATAAAGACTAAGTGACATATGGACGTGCAGGCATTTGTGTTTGCATGTGGAAGGTACTAAAACAAAGAATCTCTCCCTCCCTCGAGATTTCCATTCAAAAATTCCTAGATACCTTTTCTAACAGTACGCATAGCATCCATATCAAACAACAAAAGACACTTGAGAGGTAGTTAGATTCAGACTACAACAAATTGCCTACGCCATATTAATAGCAGACTTCACCTGTTCGAATTTGCGCTAATAAGATCATTGTTTTCATTAACTCGAAATACAGATTAAATAGGTTGAGGATTAGAGGCATTTATGTAAGCATTTGCGCTCCGAAACAGACATCCATTCATAAAAAAAAACATAGCAACAGGGGAATCCTAATTAATATCCTATGGCTTAACAGACTCAGCAACAACATGATAATCGAATGTTAAAATTTCATCCAGGTTTCTCTCAAGCATTCTGTCGAACATTAGCTATGCACACCTAATAGCGGGTACAGAGCATGGCTGTTCAATCATCATCCAGACCCACTCAATGTAAAGATATCACCCATTTCACCATTTTTATTTCATCAGCAACAGATTCAGGGCATTTTATTCCCAGGCAAGCAAAAGAAAGGAGAAAAAGGGTTCGAATCTTACCTGCAGATTCCTTAGCAGAGGAACATTATCCTCTGAATCCTTTTTTGCCCCAAACGCTCCTCCTCTTTGTTCCTTTTCTCGACCTCTCCGTCTTGGTTCCTTCGACCCTCTCCTTCGATCAAGCTCACCTTCAATCTCTCGTTGTCTCGATTTTTTTCAATCCCTGTCTCCCTCTAATTCTCCTCAACTTGAACCAGCCCAAAAATCCTCCTCGGCCACCCTCCTTTTTTTTTTTTTACTCTCGAGGCCTCTGAATCCCCAGAATAAACCTCCCCCTTTTCTCATTCCAATCCTCTCTTAAATCGCTAGAACCTCCCCTTCTGCTCCTTCCTTCTCTCTCTTTTATCCCCTCATTTTTCTGACCTCTCCTAATCTCCAAAGCTCTCCCTTTCTTCCTTCCCTTTTCGCGATTCCTCCCCTCGGCCTTCGACGATGAGGGTGACAGCAGAAGAGGGTCAGCTCCTCGGGCCTCTTGCTGGCTCTCTGCCTTAGTGCTTTTTGAAATACTGCCAGAGTTCTTGCCATCCTCGTGTTTCACTAGCGGAATAGCCGGTCTCTGCCCTCCTATCCCCTTCCTCTTTTGTGCTCTCCTGTCTGTTGGTGGCAAAAGACATAACATGCTGAAGGAAGCTGGGTCAAAACGCAAGGTTCCTGCGTTTTGCCTTTTTCTATTTTTTTTTTTTTAGAAAAATGCTCCCTGCTCTTTTCTTGTGGCCTCGGGTTAATGGGCTAGACTTTGTCAAAAATGGGCTGTGGGCTTCCTTTAAATTTGAGCTTGCTCTCTCTAAAAGTTGTTTTTGTTGTTTTCTTTTTATCTAATGGGCTTAGGGTATTGAATTTTTTTAGGCTAGGTTAGCCCAATTTCTTTTTCCGAAATTTTCGTATTTATTCTTTTTGCGTCTTTTTTTCTCTCTTGATTTTTCTTTTTCTTTTTATATTTTTGATTTTGATTTTCTTGATTTCTGATTTGATTTTTTTATTATATTTTATTTTTTTTAGTAAAAAAATGATAATAATCGACTTTTTTGTTAATTTTTGTTTCCTATGGCTTTGGGTTCTTTTTTTTCTTTTTTCATATTTTGCTATTTCTTTTTTTGTTATTGCCAGACAAAATACAGTGTTCACAGACGACCTTCAACGTCATATGCTTTTGACCATTGTTCTTTTGGAATATCAGCTATCCAACTAGCCGCTCTACTATGCAAAATTACTATCTCACCTAGTTTTCTGTCAACCACATGACGCTGATATTCATACCCAATATTAATAAATTTCTCTTTCAACCAATTGGTCCTGTGTGCTTTACGAAGGTTGCAAGCTACATGTCGAAAGCAGAATACATGGTGCCTGTATGGCAGTTGCCATCCAACTCGAGAATCAGAAACAGCAACTAAAATTGAAGGATGTTTATCTGACAACAAACATATCCTCCTTCTATCCTTTATTACGCATCTCCAAAGATTGAAAAGAAACCATGACCAAGCTAACTGTGTCTCTCCCTCAACTATGGCAAATGCAAGGGGCACAAATTTCCTGTCACCATCTTGTGATATAGCCATAAGTAGGGTGCCTTTGTACTTCCCATATAAGAATGTTCCATCAACTTACATAATCGATTTGAGGTTAGCAAATGCATCAACACATGACTTGAACTCCCAAAAAACACAGCGAAACATTTCCTTGGGTTGCTCATCGGAACTACTTTGTGAGCATTGCTTATTGCAGAAATGTACGATTGAGCCAGGCATGAAATGTTGAACAGCGACTAACCACCTTAAGAGTAAAGCATACGAGCTTTTCCAATTCCTAAAAGCAATAGTAAGGGCACGATGTTTTGCTTTTTAGGCTTTCCTATAAGACACATTATAGCCAAACATACTCTGTATCCTTTCCATGATTAAGGAAACTTTAACCTCAGGCTCATCAGTGACCATTGCCACGATACAGGATGAGATAACATCTGAATCTAACTTTGGATGATCTTGAGATAATGACGTAGAAAGACATGTATGCAGGCCTTCATATTTAGTAATATCCCAATGTGTCCTATTTGCCTTTTTGTAAGCTCTTACCCTCCACCTGCAACTATCCTTATAGTGAATACATCAATATTCTTCATTCTTTTTATAGGAATAGTACACATGGAAGGTATGATGTACTTGGACGGAGTATAGTTTCACTGCAAGTCGTAATGCTTTTACATCTGCATACTGCATACCAACATTCAACTCTAGACTGTCACTCAATCCTATAAGTTCCCCTCTACCTGGAAACTCAGGACCACTTGTTGCTTCTATATTGATCCGTGAAAAAAAGGCAATTGCTGGCTCAGTATACCTGTTGTCGATACTCCTTTCTGCTGTCAAACTATCACTACTAACATTACTCTCCTCATTTGACTCACTATCATTATCATTAGCATCACCATCATCAAAATCAGCATTCATAACAGCATCATATTCCTCCTCATCCTCAAAGTCATCCAATATGTCTTCTGTCATTATCAGCAAAGATTGAGGTTAAGAATTGTTAACCATTTGACGGGATGAGCTTGGTTGGGACATGTAGTCAATGGGAGAGATGTCTCCAGGGCAGCAAATAACTAGGGAAACCTGTTCAATTGCCTCGTGAATATTGCTTGTGCATAAGAGTGTCTGAATAACTTGTTCATTGACTAGTTGTACTTCAAGGTTCAGATCTATTTCATTTGTTGTTATACAAGCATATAACTCAACACCAGTCAACTGGGATGGATATCGTGCGTTGATTTGCCACATCTCCTAAACATCACCATCATCTTCCAAGCTACATGGCCGGTATTGCGTTGGATTTAAAGAGGCCAGGTACCTATATATAAGATCAAACACATATTGGTTCGATGTAAGCCGTAGTTTTTATCCAACTACCTGCTTCAACCTCTCTGGAGTGATATCTAGATTAACTCTCATTACTTTTACTCTGGGGCAGACAAATGTTACACCTTCTGGGCCATCAAACATTCGTCCGTTTGCATATATGCAAATTATCCCATTCGTATTATTTATCATTTTTCCTGCATTTCATTTTGTCAGTAAAATCTTTTAGTCATACTAAATAGCTAATATAGTTTAATATATTTTAAAGTAATAATCCACTAGCTGACGAAAATTATATAAAATAATATATAATTTTAATTTTATTTAGTGATAGGTAAATAGTGTAGATAATTATTTTATTAGACAATAATAGCGTAAAATGATAATTAACGCATATACTTAAATAACACACCTTATGTTTAACAAACCAATTTTAAACTAAACTACAAATAAATCTTTGTAACTTACTTTTTTTTAAATAGAATCCATTTGATAATAATAGTAATGTTAATTATTTTTTTCATTCAGACATGTATTAACTATATTTATCATTTCATGATATTTTCTAGTTATAATTATTTTAGTTATAATAATAGGGACATTTAAAATGAAATAATGGAATAATACAAATATTTATGAATCCAAATGAAAATACAAATAGAAGAAGTCATATGATTTCTTATAGTTATTTCAGTCCAAAGTATGATAATATATTTTATTATGTTTTAAGATTTATATATTAATTTTATACTTAGATTTTAATTTATGGGGTTAAAATATTGAAAAAATTTTGTTAAGAGCCTTAATTAAATTTGCAAAAGTTATTCTTAGAAAATATATTATTATTGTTGTGAAAAGACTTAATTATACTAAAATTTTTTACTATGTATTTTATAAATTTAGAATAATTTTACAAATTTATTATATTTTAAAATTTATATATTAATTTTATACTTAGATTTTAATTTATGGGGTTAAAATATTAAAAAAATTTTGTTAAGAGCCTTAATTAAATTTGCAAAGTTATTCTTAGAAAATATATTATTATTGTTGTGAAAAGACTTAATTATACTAATATTTTTTACTATTTATTTTATAAATTTAGAATAATTTTACAAATTTATTATATTTTAAAATTTATATATTAATTTTATATTTAGATTTTAATTTATGGGGTTAAAATATTAAAAAAAATTGTTAAGATCCTTAATTAAATTTGTAAAAGTTATTCTTAAGAAATATATAATTATAGTTGTGAAAAGACTTAATTATAATAAAGTTTTTTACTATATATTTTATAAACTTAGAATAATTTTACAAACTATATCTCCCAAGTCTAAAACTATTAAATCTTTATAACTTTTCGATACACTACCATAATATCAATGAGACTACTTTTTATAATATGCAAAAAATAATTTATTTAATTATTTGTATAACATAATAAATTTTCTTTATTAAAAAGTTTGCACTAAAATAATTATTTCAATTCACTTAGAATAATAAATCAACTCAACGGGCTACTAAATCTTAGTTGGAATAATATTACCCGACAAAATCTTCTTATATTATTTATAACCATAACTTAAACAACAATATATTAAAAATTTTATATTAAAAAAACTATTTCAATTTATTTAGAATAATAAATCAATTTAAAATATTACTAAAAAAATTTTCACACATGTTAAATTCACATTATTTTTTTTTGGAAAATTTTTTCAACCATGATTTTCACATTCTTTATTATTACTTCTCTCCATAAAAAGATATATGTTTCAAGTCAAATTTACTTGTCTCTTAACAATATAATTAATTTTATATATTATTTATTTATCTTTTTAAATAACCTCACAAAATATATTACCCATACTAACTCTTAAGAGATTTAAGTTTGACAATAAAAATAAATAAACAAAATATTTATAATTATTATTACGAAACTTAAATACAATCACACTTACCTCCTTGTCTGCACGATCAGATAACACCAACTTTGTAAAACTTTTTCTAAGAGATGAAATGAAATATGAAGAGTCTTCAAATATTAAACTTCAAACCAATTTATATAGGAGTCTCAACTTTCAAACAAAAATTTAAAAAATAGAGTTTGCTCACTAGATTTTAACTGTTCATGAGTGGTGAGTAGCTTAATGGAAGGGAAAGAGAGCTCCTGATGAATTGTGTGGGATGAATGGAAGAGAAGCAGAGCTTGATGAGAGAAGGAGAGGGAGAGGGAGAGGGAAAGGGAGGAAGGGAAATAAATTGGAGGCGGAGGGGGAAATTAGCTCACGGGATTTAAATCCCATGAGTAGCCTGCATGCATGTAGGTACGGTACACTGAAGTCGGACTTCAGTATATTATTTTTAAAAAAAATTGCTTGAAGTCAAAACCATTGGTTCCGACTTCAAGCATTTTATTTTTTAAAAAAAAATAGTTTATTGTAAATCGGACTCTATGAAGCTGATTTCCTAAAGATCTACAGCCTCTGGGTGTAATTTTTTCCTATCACATGGATTTGGGGGAATTTTTTTTCCTATACATGGATTTAGCTCAAAAAATCATAGATTTTGGTCTATGGTGGAACGCGAAAATTCCAAAGATGACGATGTCAGAAAATTCAATTATTTTTTTGTATATTTAACTTTGTATTCAAAATATATACTTGGTATTCCAATGGTAGTTGAATTTTTTTTCAAAAAACTCAAATTAATATTTTAGTATTTTAAATTGAAGACGTATTAGACTAGTTTGTTATAAAGTTTTGCTTATAAATATTCTAAATTGTTAAATTTGTTGAAAAATTCTAATTGTACTGAAATGACATTTTTCATGAATGCTAACTTTATTAGATATTTAATTCTTGAAAACTCTATATTGAAAGCCAGACCAATGATAATATCATCTTAATTAGTAGAGTAAATTATGTTAACTTTCCTTAAATTTTAGTTAAATTATATTTGATATTTTTTAGTTAAAAAATGCATTAAAATTTCATTACATTTTGATATATATTATATAAATATTGCATTTAATTTATTTTTTGTAAAAAAAATCAACTTTTTGTATTCACATAAGATTATTATTTTATTTTTAATATAACAATAAAGACAATAAAATAATTTTATTTTAAAAAAACTTATATAAGTTCTTTATTTTTGGCTTTTAGATTTTCTAATTAAATATGATAAATATATGATTTTTTAATAATAACATAACAAATGTTTACTTTTATACATAAGTATATGATTTTTACAACTTAGTATCATATAATTAGATTTTTAAAAAAAATAAATTATACATGTTATAATTCTATTTAAAAATAATAAAAAATATAAAAAAACTACAGCTAAGTGTAATCTTTTTTTTTTTTGGAAAAAATACATGTTATGTATAAAATTAGTTTTATAAACAAAAAACAAATACAATTTTTAAATTTGAAATATATATATATATATATATATATATATATATATATATAAAACATAACCAAACCTTTAATTTACCCTAATTAGTATATGCCTCCTTCATATTTTTATACGACTATTATGATGATGAACATGGCACAAACTGGAAAGGCACAACGGCGCCATCATATATTCTCATGGGTTGTATTGATGGCACATGATTGTTTTAAGTTTGGATACATTATCATTTATCTTTTTATAATTTGATCTGAAAGTAATTTATTTTTATTTGATTTGTAGTATCTTGTTCAGTATCGTTGTAGTTCATTCAATTATATTATAATATTATAATTTTGATTTTAATTTTAATAAAAATAATTATATTAACATCAAAATAATAAATACTTTTATTCTTAAAAATCTATTTTATTTATACTTTGAATATTTTCATAAAAAAAATTTATATACAATTATTTATATTTTTATTGTTAAATTCTTTAATCAAAATATGACAAATATATGGTTTTTACAGATAATTATATAGTTTTTTAATTAAATTATACATCCGTCATTTTATTATTAGAGAACCATTATTTATTATATTTTAATTAACAAATTTGATAATCAAAGTACAAAAAATTGTCATGTAAGTTTAGTCCTCTCTTAATATGTTAAACCTACATTCTTAGAATTCAAGTGATAATTTGAAACTAGATTTGTCCTTTTAATTCCTACAATAATCCTATAACACTGTAAATATTCAAAATAAATTTAAATAAATGTAAAAAAATATTTATTATTTTAATATTCATGTGATTATTTTTAAAAAAATTAAATATAAAAATATCACAATATAATTGAGTCATCACTAAACAAACCACAAGAAAGTTAAATAAAACACTTTAAAGAACGAAATAATGTTGGCCAAACCCCTTTAATTAATTTTATTTATTTATCAAGATTAATTCATTTTATTCAAAAATTCTTCTAGTAATACATGAATGGCAAAGACGGGTTATTGACCACTTTATAGGTGAGAAGAAAATTTATTGTAGAATTTTTGCAACTAGAAAAATGCATTTCTATGTTGCAACCTTTTAGAAATTCTACCCCTTCGGTGAGAGAGAAAGAGAAAGGAAAAAAGAAAGGTAAAAGGAATGTTTGGGAGAAATTTTAATTTCAATTTTATAATTATTATTTAATATTTTTTAATAATAATTATTTAATTATTAAAAATAAAAGTATTATGAGTATTTTTATTTATAAATTTTTTTTATACTTAATTTTTTACATATTAAACGAGTTCAGATGCACAAACTTGACTTAATAGAGTATTGGGAGTTTGGAAGTTGTACAGGAACGGTGAATGATTATTGGGAGGTGTATGACATAAACCTTTGGAAATGACATATATCTCACCGAGTTGTTTTATGAAATTCAAGAATTCAAAGTTTATATAAGCTTCACATTAGAGTTTTATATTTTTAAAACTTAAATTTCATATTTTTCAATTGAGTCATAATATCCTCCCACATTTTGTTGGTAACTCATACATCCTGTATCACATCATCTGACTAGACAATGAAAAGTTGCGGATGGTATTAACATAAACTTTCTACAAAGTCATACTTTAAAAGTTAACTAGCCCAGATTCATATATACTCCTCGTTAAAATTATCTATTTTTAATGTTAAACTCAAATCTCGTATCTCATAGTTGGGTCACAATGGTCCAACACTAAAATTTTCAGGGGAAAACATTTAAGATGACAAAGTGTTCTACTGTATAGATAAAGCAGAAAGCTACAAATGCCCTAGGGTGAGAAGGAACAATTAGCTCACAAGCCTATTTTGGGCAAGGGGTACGAGAGTTGTAGGACAACATTCTTCGGAATCCAAGAACATAGGTTGGGGAATTGGCCATTAATTAGGCCCTTTGATGATGGAAATGGACCCCAAGTAGATCAGGATCTTATAGCTTTGCATTTTCATGTTAGATAGCTTTTGGCTTTTAGCTGATCATGTTTGGTTCTTGCGGTCCATTTCTCTTCCAATTAGCTCTTTTTGTTTTCTTGTTTCTCATCTTGCTTTAACTTTCCAGAAATGAAAAGGTCTTTGTCTTAGTCTTATTCATCTTTTTACTATCTAATTTGAACAGAAGGTTGGCAGAGGCGCCGAGACTCTGTTCCCTCTCTGGTTTATTCAATGAAGAAAATAAAAAACAATTAGACTCAGTTTTGAGGTTGAGGTGTTTATTATCATATTCTCTAATAATGTGATGCAGAATGATATAAAAGTTTCAAATATTTTAATTTTATAAGAAAATCTAATGATAAGCATATGGAGATTTTGGGGAGGATAAGAAGTGAAAAAAAAAAAGTAATTTTTTGATAATATTTATTATATTTTTATTATTATTACTTAATAATATTTATTTTTTTAAGTAAAAATATAAGAATATTTTTTTATTAGTTTCACTCATTTTTTTATTTTTTAATTTAATATTTTTATATACTAAACAACTGTAAGTCTTCTCCTTATTGACTTGGTAAACGTAAAAGAGAAAAAGAAATAAATGAGGAAGAAAATGAAAAATTGACTAACAGAGACATGAAGTTGGTGGAAGAAGAGGGAACAGAGTATTGGGTGAGACACACAGCTGGCACATGAAAATCTGAATCGTGTGGTAGCCAGCTGAAGCAAAGGCCAGAAGGATCATTCCTTCAAAATTCCATGGTCCAACAAGTCAGGTTTCTAATCCTTTAAAGTTCCTTTCAGAATAACTTTTTTTTTTTACAAGTGTCTGCTTCTCGTCCTCTTTTAAGGGTAACTATTTAGGTGAGCATATTTTTTGCTTGGCAAAGCATTTGCCACTAAATCTTTTCATAATATCTTAGATTTATAAGTAAATCATCGATTAAAGTATATTTTCTTTTCCTTCTTAGAGTTCTGATGTAAGTGTTGACACCTAATCCGAAGAAAATGCAAACATTTTAGGGAATCAAACGTGCTTTCTTAAGGGAGTGGTTGATGTTTTGATTAGGTCTTGCTGTTAATGAGGAGGAGGCAATCATCAAGAAAGAAGGAATAAAAGGAGAAGAGGATTGAAGAATTAGAAAAAGGAAAGAGAAGAGAAAAGACAGAGTGCCATATGGGGAATACGAAAACAGCAAAATAAAGGACATGAAAACAGCAGCAAAATGGGCTTCTCATCTCTCACACCCTGGAGCTAAACGCCAAAATAACCCAGTTGGCTTCTCTGTTTTCATGCCAGGAAAAAGCTGTCCTTTGTTGATGACATGACTGAGATTTGAAGCTGTGCTAAATGACAAAATATGTTAATATTCACATTCTAGGTTTAATTCATTTAGGTTTATTAATTACTATTTTTCATATACAAGTTAAGAATTTTAAATATGTTGAAATTATACTTTTTATTTTAATGAAATTCATCCTTTAAATAGGCAGATAAATAAATAGTTGATTACATTAATTATTTATTTTTAATTTTTAAAAAATTAATAAATCTATATATTAATTTTTTAATTAATACCAATATATTTTTAAAAATATATAAATAAATAAATCTAACACTCTAAATAATCAAATTATTAAACTATTCTTAAGTACACAATAAAAAATAGTTAAAAAATTACAATTTAGGACTATGAATCAAAAATGTTTATTTTTTAAAATTTTATATTTTAAAAAATTTAATATTATAAGCATTATAACAATAACCAACAACTCTCAAAAGTTTAAATAGCAATAATTTTATATTGTAACTAATAATAGTTTTAATTTGTAAAAATTGTATAGAACATTCATGGTTGACAACAACTTTGACAAATTTTACAGTTGCTAATAGAAATTTGTTAGCATTTGATGCATCTTAACATTTAAAATATTGATTTTTAAAATTTTTTAAAATAATTATGAAATATAAAATTATTTAAAATAAATATCTTCAACTTTATTTTTTTTTTGAAAAATTAAGGAACCAAAATTTTTCCCCTGCGTAATAATATATATGAAGCAATTTTCGCTTTATTTGTCACCAAAAGTCCTGTCTTCTAGTGATAGAAACAAAGAAAGCAAGACTTGGTGCTAGGATTGCCAGGTAGCCAAAAGGTACACTGGCGACTCAATAATGAAGCTTAAACGTGCACTACTGTTGAGATAGGCCTCTTGTCCTGTCTTAAAACAAAAATTTGTGCAAGGTAATTGAGAAAATAATATAATTTCTTTAAAAAGAATATTTTGAGAATAAAATTTTAAATACGTCATGTTGATAAGGGAAAATATCTCTTAAAATTCCGTGAAATCCCTTTTTTTAATTTAAAAACGAAGAAATTAAAAGTTGAATTTGGAAGAAGGGTGGAAGAGGATAAAAAAATTAGTTCAGGTGGCAGGTGAGAGAGATAGAAACAGACGTCAAGGTTCCAAGTTTTGATGAAAACATAAAAATCCTTACTTCCTGGGTTTTATTAAGCTCTTATTTCTTAAGCTTCTCTATGGAGCCTTCCCAAGCTTCAGGGGAATTTAGTGGCAATAATGAGTCTGGATGGACTGCCTATATTGGTTCTCACCTCCGCAAGGAAACCTGCTATAATGATGATGAAGAAGATGATGGTGATGAGAAAAGTGTCGATGATGATGGTGAGGATGGCGATGATGATGATGATGGTGATGATAGTGATGATTCAATGGCTTCTGATGCATCTTCTGGTCCAAGTCACCTTCAATATTTAGGCATAAACAGTGAAGGAAGCCATGGCTCTGATCAGTTAATAAAGCATAAAGATAATGATCATAAAAACCTCTTCTCAGGCAAGAGGACTAGCAAGCAGGCAAGGAAGAGAAGATATGGAAAGACTGTTGAAGTAAAACAAGAGGAAGACGAAGACGAAGAAGAAGAAGACTTGCTGTTAGAAGCAGATAGTGCTGGTAGTCATGTTTAAAAGGCAAGAAAAATGTTCCCTTTGTCTTTGAAGCTAGTTAAATTAACAATGTTTTATTACATAATTTAGATCCCAAAAAAAAAAAAAAAAGATAAGCTAGCCTTTTCTTTATATTTATTCATCTGTTCTGGCTCATTATTAGGCTTTAAAAGGGCAAGATATGCAAGGACTTTAACCTCATCCACAATATTTTCCGCACCCATCCATGTCACCAGAACTTTTTAAGTCCTAAAATAGCTTAGGGTTTTAAAAAAAAAAGCAGAGTCCTGATTTAGCATCAATTTTTGGATTTAAAATGAAAGCTCAGTTCCTGCATAAATGGGCTCAAAGCATTGACTCGAACTATGTAGAATGAAAGATAAAATAGAAAAATGTGATTTTATAAATAAAGAATAATTTTCGCATTTCTATTTTGAAAAGATAATAAAATAAATAGATATTATTAAATAATGATTACAAGATATTACACACAATTTTAGAAAAAGGAATACTTTGACACTAACCAAACAGGAAAAGCAGATGAAGCTGGGAGGAAGTAATTGTGTCTATGATTCTTTGATCCCAAGCTGTGTATCAATGTCCTTTGAATTTAAAAAATTCTATTTAAACTATGAAGTCTAGTGTAGATAATATTAAATTGAAGGTAAAGACATTGTGCTATAGGACTTGCACAAGGTAGCTCCAGAAGAGTAGTTCTTGGAATGATATTAAGCTGGGATAAAGGGAAGCAAACAAAAGTACGTTGTTAAATTGTGCAGGTCTACAAGATCAGCTATATAATGCAAGACAGAACCAATAATTGGGAATAGAATAGTTGTTAATGTTTACTTTGTGTTTCTATCAGTCCTTAAAATTAGAGATCAGATCACTCTCATTTTAATTGTAGCGCAAGAAGCAGATCACTCGTTGGCTAGATAGGTAAAATGGAATCTATAGAAGAAAATGCAACAATCAGAAGGTAACAATATCTTTGCAAGCAACTGAGCTAAATAAAACCTCATTTTGGTTTCTCAATTATGAGATATATTTTAATTTAGTCTTTTTATCAAATTGTTTTCAAATTCATACAAGTGTTTAAATTCATTTTTCATGAGGCAACCATAGTGTATGAGTTTATTATTAGGATTGCTGACTAAACCTTGACATCATTAATATTTAAAATCTATCTCTAAAGCAGACCATCTTTGAAAATTTGGAGAGAGAAATTCAGAAAGTCATCGTGGACAGTTCTCAGAAGACAAATTCGGAGGTCAGTTCTTTATGATGTTCGACTGAGAATTGCTTCAAGTGAGAGACTGAAGACATTAATGTGGGTAAATCTCTTTCTCTGGGAAGTATTGAAACATTTGTACATAAGGAGAAAGAGAAATGCATATGTGGACAATTGAAGGTATGAGTTATGACTGATCAAAACATGTGTCATAAAAGCAAAAGCATTTGCTCATCTGTGGCACACGAGGCTCAGTTTGTTTAAAGTGAGTCTTCATGAGTCATTTTCTATATTAACGGGCAGTCTAATGTAAATGCTAAGCTATGTGTTTAAAATCTGCTTACTCTATTTAATGTGAATTAAGCAGAAAATTTACAGTCACGCATTGTGATGCACTTTACTAATTCAAACAAGGAGACCAAAAAAAAAAAAAAAGCAGTATAAATCACAGATGTATGATGAAGAGAGAAGGAAAAATTTACACAAAAGGCAAAAAACAAAAAACCCACATCTGGATGGGGTTGTAAAAGAAAATAAATTCAAGTGCAAAGGGCCTTGAAGAGTTTTTAAAAACGCAAGTATTAAACTTTTGGTTCTTATGACTAACTTTTTAATTTGGTCCATGTAATTCTTCAATTTATTTTATCAATAATTTTTATTAAAGTCACAGAGACTAATTTTTCAATTTGGTCCTCTAAAGGGACAAAAATGACTGAAAAAATATTGAATGACTAAATTGAAGAATTAGTTTTCTTTTATGGACAAAACAATATCTTACTCTTTTGTTTTCAAATCCTAGCCACCTAGGCTAGGTAGCCTAGGCCCAAAAGAGTTGAACAACCTTGGTAAGGAATAAGACATGTTGAAAGAATGATCACCATGAAATAGATGTTCAAAATACCTTGATTGGTCATAAGAGTAGAACATTCATAGAGTTTGGCAAAAGCTTATGACAAAGTTAGAGATAAGCACGAAACTTAAATCTTCAATCATTCAGTAAAACCCCCTCATACGTATGAGCACCGACATAATCTGTGAGCCAGTATCAAGTTAGCTGGCAGTCTCTCTCTCTTGTAAGTGTTGAAGTAAAGAAGGTGGTTAGGAAGAAAGACCAGGTTTCTGTTATGTGCTTTCTTCACATATTCCAAAAAGCTCCGATAACGCAACTTTGTTATACTCTTGTGATACGTTTGGAAACATGTTACTTTTCTCTGAAATCACGATTCATACAAAAGTTTCAATTTGATGCTTTCATATTAATGTATTTTTTTAACATACTTCCAAACATGCACTTAGCCTTGAAAAATTAATACTATTGTGGTTTATATTTTGACAAAAAGATTAGATTTAGACATTTTTTTTAAATGTTCGCAAAAAGTTTTTTTTAATAAATATTTTTTTTTAAAATCTCAATCAAATAATATTGAATTGTAAAAGTTACTTTCACTTATTATGATTTTATTGAAAACAGATAGCATATGCCTAAAAATTAATTTTTATAACTTTTATACTTTGATAAGTAAATAATTATCACCTAAAATTTAAGATCTAATTCAATAAATTTTTCTTGTTACAAAAAAGGCATAGGACTTTGAGAGTGAGAGTGGAAAAAGAACCAAGGTAGAGAGTGAACACATGTACTCCTCCATGCTTAAATATAACTTGCGTCAAGATTATTAAAGCCAATTCAACCATAATTTAAAGCTATATTACATGGCTTAAAAAAATTATAGATAGATACAGAAAATGAACTCATTTCCAGCTTCAAGTCTAGGCCTTCGTCAGTGCTTTTTGGGAGCCTCAACAGACAGCTCAGCAGCAGCCTACTTTACTACCAAATCCTCGTGCACCATTTTTCATTATTCTTAATTTAAAAATGTATCTGTGATTATTTTAATCAGGGGACCCAAACTCTCCTTTGTTCTACTCAAAGAAAAACGTTATTGTAGTTCCCCCATAACCAAACTTTCGTACTGATTCACTACATCATGAGCTTACGAATGAATCAAATATCCAGATTCCATGGGTTTGAAGATTCATAAGCCTCTCCAGTCAGCTTCACATCACCATGTGTAATAACTAAATGATGCCATAGTATCAAAAAGGAAAAGAATATTAAATTAAAGATGCCAGAGCAACTCAACTAATCATGAAAAATACAACACTATTAGCACATAGATTAAAAAGAACAAAGAAAGACAAACTCCGGGAGTCATAGAAAAGCAAGCAGGATGTGTCCACAATTTAAAACAGTGAGAAACTCATTCGCACAACTTTGATGATCAAATTAAGATTCAATCCCATATAAAGCTAAACCATTAATGTCAATCGTTAGATAAATTTAAATACCTTAAAAAATGAAAATAACTAACAATTGAAAAATAAATATTTATGACCAAATTTCTACAAAATTTTTGAATTAAATAAAAATAACCATACAAATAAGAAAAATTTCCAAGTTCTAAGTAAAAAACAAACAAACAAATGAACAAGGGGGCCCACCGAATTCCCGCCAATCAGAGTATACACGTACGCAACAGTATTATCTTCAGAGATGCTCCTTCACAGCCACAATTTGCACAATAACACTTCACTTGCTCCCTGCCTTGGCATTCACGGCTTCACTTTCGTCTTCTTCCAATACCACAGAACGAGAATCAAATTCCCGAAACTTCTATCATGAATTTACGCGCCATCTTCACCACCCCTCTCTCTTCCTCTCTCTGCATCAAACCCTCAATTCAGCCTCCCCGGAGAAGCCTCGCCGTCTCAGCCCAACTCTCAACCACCGCCGCCGCCAAGTTCTCCGTCTCCGACGAAACCCTAGAATCCCGCGGCTTCCTCCTCCGCCGCACCATCGACGACCTCAACCTCGACCAGCTCAACGCCATTTTCTTGGCGGTCGGGTTCCCGAAACGTGACCCTGAAAAGATCCGGATTGCCCTGGAGAACACGGAGACGGTGCTGTGGGTGGAGTACAAGAAGACGAAGAAGCCGGTGGCGTTTGCGAGAGCGACGGGGGACGGTGTGTTCAATGCGATCATATGGGATGTGGTGGTGGATCCGTCCTTCCAAGGGATCGGGTTGGGGAAGGCGGTGATGGAGAGGCTGATCGAGGAGTTGTTAGAGAAGGGGATTTGTAACATAGCGCTTTATTCGGAGCCCCGAGTTCTCGGGTTTTACAGGCCATTGGGCTTCGTGTCGGATCCGGATGGGATCCGAGGAATGGTATACTCTAGGAAACAGAAAAAGAAAAAATAGCAATCATACCCTCCCATTTTTTTACTTTAATTTTTTTTTTTTTATTGATTTGCTAATCTTCTAAATTGATTGTAGATTAATAGCTGTTGCATAGACATAATATACAGACCATTGTTAATATAGTCCTTTAACTTTAGTACAAATTAAGTAGATAATGAGATTTTAACTTTCTTACTTCAAGTTTCTACCATTTCTGAATCCACACACATGATGCGGCTACCAATTTCTTTTTTATTACACTAGAGCAACGAAATTTACAGAAGTTCTAACTAATTGATAGTAATCAATGTATCATATATTTGGTTCATGGCTTCAACATTAGTGTTGTGAAAGAGTACTATAAAATGTAACAGACATGACATTAATCGAACAATTAGGTTTTTTTAAAAGATTTGGATTGAATGTACATACTTATGCAGTAGAAGAATCTAATGCAAGAGTAATAACCTAATGCGAATGCAGAATCTAGTTCTTAATTTAAAGAAAAAAACTTAAGACACAATCATGAAAGTATTTGCTATTTGATATGCACTTGAAAACTGCATATAAAACTTGTCTTTTATACCATATTAGATGAATTTGTTCTAATGGAGGGTGTTTTCCCTTATGCTACTTTCTTTCAATTATCATGTCTGACTATCATCCTTCTATATGATTGGATTTTGTTAGTCTCAAAATTCAACGTCAAACTAATAATTACAATATTTGAACCTTTCAACCAAAATAAATAAATAAGTAAACACCCCTACTTGGCTAGTGATCTTATAAAAGTGGGAGAGTAATTAAATCTCACCACTGAACTTTATTGACTATTGAACAGATGCTACATTCCGACTAACTGAATCAACATTACATCCTCAACTTTTCCCAAGCTGCTTCGTATAGGAACAACATGGCCCGATTTTGATAATTGAATCTCCATGAGCAAGAAATTCCTGTAACCAAATTGAACAACATGGATCAAGGACATCCAAATACAAAGGCTAATATCTGAACAAACCCGTTTAGAAAGGCCACCCAGAGAAACCATGAAATAGGACATCAGTATCAAAGCTCGATGTGAAAACAACCACATAAAAGTGAAGCAAATTAAGAAATTCTTCATTTTTAATATTTTCCAATGTTACAGTTTTGGGTTCATGA
Organism: Erythrophleum fordii; assembly: GCA_032878935.1. Lineage (NCBI taxonomy): Eukaryota > Viridiplantae > Streptophyta > Magnoliopsida > Fabales > Fabaceae > Erythrophleum > Erythrophleum fordii. The sequence goes on from JAVQMF010000029.1 coordinate 9,291,851, forward strand.
TAGAGCAGATCTTTGAATCTCAAATCTCCTACCACCTACCCAAATTCCTCACCACTAAACCTGGCTTTCTCCAACATCGTTTTGTTAGTTATACGTCACGACTTGCAACTTTTATTGCTCAAATCTCAGAAACACTATATTTTTCATTGTACAATTAGTTCAAGCTTCAGGACTCCTCTATCAAAGTAGCATGGCATGCAATTTAAAACAGACATTTGGCACCCATCACAGGTAGACTCTACAGTCCGTTCCCATGGACCTGCACTCAGGAGAGGACGTATGTGTAATCAGAAAATCTCCTTAAACCTTTATCTTTGCTATTTATGGTAGACATTCTGCACAAAAGAAAGATCTAAAAAGATAGCAATTGTGTGTGTCCATACAAACTAATCAAATATCTAGTAAGTTATTTTCCAAAAAATTAAATATCCAGAAACTGAAGAGCAAAAGCATGAATTCTTTGATTAGTGAGTATTTTAGATAGCAGTCCTAACGACCTCAGAAAAGAACATATATGAATCCTGAAGCTGTCGAAAATTAAAAGACCCAACGGAATTGTATGAGCCCATGAATGGACAGATCAATATGAGAGAAAATGAACAAATAGTCCTAATTGAGTAGACTATACCAAGCTCTCCAACTCCAAGCAAATGAATTTAGATATTAATGCTCTGATTTTCTTATTATTTAATTCTGAATAGGGGTAGAATATATAAAGAAGAGTGGACAGCTTCACACGTCATAGGAAAGGAAAAAAAACAGAGAAATAAAGCATAATAAAAAATCTAATGAAGGTCTGACTATAATTGCATAAACAAGGAAATAAAATGTTGACTCAATCAGCAGAGTAAAGAAAAAATGGTTGAAGGCACTAAAGTTTCAAAATAAGGAAACAAATAAAGATATTCAAGTTTGAGAATAATCACATGTTAAATGTGATTTCTAATGCTACCCCTCACGCTAGGAACAGTTCGGAGTTAATATTGCCAATCTTCTTCCCAATTCATTGAGTTGATAAGCCAAGACATCACTTGATTGTTCTCGGCCCTCTAGACTTTATATTTTGAATCATTTCCTTCAAGAATCATTTCCTTCAAGTTGGGCAATTTTTCCACTTAAGTAGTCTTCCTTTCCTTTCCCGCAGATAAATATCATAACAGATTGAATCCATTTAAGGTAGTAATATCCTTTTAGTTTGTGACTAGTGATACTCATAGGTACGTTGTTAACAATCCCTTGACTTGGCTAAGATGTCATCTCAGTGGGTGATTCAACCTTGTCTTTGTTCAAGGTTATTTGGTGGTCGTATTTTGGCATAAGAGTGAATCAGGCCTGGAAGGCTCCAATATCATGAAGGAATTCAAAGATTAGTGCTTTAATTCTCTGATTATTCAAGTTTGAACAGTGGCACAAAGGTGGAAAGCTTCAAACCCTTCAAGAAAGGAAAAAACAGATAAATAAAGCATAATAAAAGACGTAATTAAGGTATTACAATCGCATAAAAAAAGAATAAAATGTTGACCCAACTGGCAAAATAATGAAACAAATAAAGGCATTAAAGCTTCGAGGAAACAAATAAGGGCATTAAAACTGGAGAATAATAACACGTAAAGTGTGATTTCCAACACCAAGTGATCCTTTACTGGCTCGAAGAGGAAGAAGATGGCAATGCTGAGGTGGTTGCTCAACATTTTTATATGCTAAATGTTTTATTTAATTGAAAATTTAAGAGGAAGCCTTTACCAACATCTAATGGCTAAGATTGTGTTTTTTAAATTTTTTATTTAAATTGAAAATTTGAGATTTTGGTGGAGACAAAGGATGGAAAAAAAGGCTTCACTTCTAAAGATGTAGTTGTATTCCGTCTTTTGTGGTCTCTCTCCTAAGACATCTTTCTAAAGGTGATTTTATCCGTAAGACAAATGATTTTGTGATCCCTCTCCCTTTCATTTTGTGACTCAAACACAAGATGACATCTCTCTAAGAGGGATTTTTTTTTCCATAACGGAAATGTCAGAATCCTTGCCTTGCCCTCCACCAAATTTCCTTATTTTTCTTTGAACAAGAACTCTTACCCCATCCTTAAATAGCAAAGAGTATATGCAATTAGAAGGAAAAATAATTCTATTTAAAACATATCTGAAGGTTCAGAAATGTCAAAAACAAATTGCAAAAACCACAGGAATCCTTACAGTGATGTAGATTATTGTTATAGTGCACTCACAAAGGCAACAAAAGTTTGGTAATGGGGTGTGATATGTGAATGATGAAAATCACTTCTCAGTTAAGGATGTGTTAGGAACGAGTGAAAATTGACAAAGTATTTATATTTTAGACACAATATAACTTTAGGAATCCATTTTTCACCTTTGTGTAATTATATCTATTCCTATCAAGTACACTGTAAGATGAAGGTACATCATGGGAACTGCTTGATGATATTACTATTATTTTATGTTTGGCATCAATATAATGTCAGTATAAGGCTGATAGAAGGATAATTAAACACTGGTAGTAGTTAAGCTTACGGCATGGTAATCATATTCTACAATTTCCAACTTCCTTGTTCCTTTATCTTACATAATTACACACACAGTTTCCAATGGCACTGTTCAGATTAATCATATATGATTAACTCAATGGAAGTGCACTTTGCCTAAGCATATGAGAAATCCACATAGAAGTAACCAGGGGTAATAAATTCACTAGGTCCCAAATAAGTCGTGAAGATTACTACACTCTTCAGATTAACTATATATGGTTAATTCAATGCAGTGCACTGTGCTTAAGCATATGAAAATTCCAACAGAAGTAGCCATAAGTAATAAATTCACTGGACCGTAAAGAAGTCATGAAGATTACAATACTCTTCAGATTAACCATACATGAATCGTTGGCTCAATGGTACTACACTATGCCTAAGCATATGAGAAGTCCCCATAGTAGTATGGTAAATTCGCTAGACCCTATATAAGCCATGATGATTAATGTACTCTTCAGATTAATCTCAATGCTAGTGCACTTTGCCTAAGCATTTGAGAAGTCCACACAGAAGTATGGGTGATAAATTCACTTGACTTTATGTAAGTCATGAAGATTACTACACTATTCAAATACATGATCAGCTCAAGAGCAGTGCGCTTTGCCTAAGCATATGAAAAGTCCACACAGAAGTAATCAAGAGTAACAGATTCACAATAAATCTTCTAGACCTATCAATGAATAGATTTATATGGATACTCCAACAGGTAATATCAAAGTTCAAGTTCTATTTAAAACAATATCAAAATTCAAGCACGGATAAAATTGAGTCTATGGTGCTGTATACCTATAATTTCAGGATTTAGGAGACGTCCTTGGAACTGAACAAGAATGCAGCAGAGCACAGAATTGAAGCAATGAAAGCAAAAATCACCAAACCAATCATCAGGGAAACCCCAGCCACCATCAGATCCAACATGCACTGCACGCTCAATCCCATTACCATCATCACTATTTTCTTCTTCTTGGGCTCGAATAACTTGATGGGTCAAGCAAGAAATTTTGACAGATGGGAATTTTGAGGAAGAGACGTGGTGGATCTTTCTGTATCTGCAATACACGGTGAGGCGATGAGAGAATCGAGACAAAAGAGCAGTAAATGTCAGAGCGGCTAAAGGCTTGAAATTTCCTCGATTTTAGACTGTAGGAAACAGGTTATGCTTGGGAAACGGGAATTATTCTGAACTACGATGCAGGGTGACGCCATTGGTATGTGTCAAGCTCTTAAGCTCCTTATGTGATGACATTACACGTCTCCCTCCATTTCTTTCTTTTTCAGGATTTTAGGTTTTGTTTTGGAGTTTGGACAGCAATAATGTAGGAATAATAAAAAGAAATTGATATGGAGGTCTTTCAAAAAAAAATGCATGAAACTTTTTTTTATATGCAATTTTGAATATCAAATGTGGCGTAAATTTTCTAATTAGTATTTGATCAAAAAATATTTTTATTAGTATAATTTAGTTTATTTTAGTAGAACTTTTCGCTTAAAAAAATAATAAGTTGAAATTGGCTACTCAATTTAAAATGTATCATGCATTTATATATATAAATCATACAGCTTTTTTTATTTTAAAAGATTTTATTCCTTTAAAACTAAAATATATTCTATATTAATCTTTTATATAATAAAAAATATTATAATTATATTTATTTTAATCAAAATATTCCTATATTTATTATTTATGTAATACAATAAGTATTAAATATGTATTTAATTAATATAAAAATAATTTTTTAATATAGGATAAATTAAATTTATAATTTTTAATAAAAATAATATTAAAATAAAAAATTTAAAAGAACATTTTTAATAAGTTATATTTTTAATAAAAAAATTACTATTCTTTTTTAGGGTATTTTTATTATATTTTAATTTCAAATAAACATTTATATATTTTTATAATATAAGAAAAATATAATTTAAATACTTTTTTTAAGAGGAAGAGAGTATTTTTTTTTTTTCTAACGCGGGATAACGAAGATTTTGGGGATGGAATCTCCACTGCATCTCAATTTAACGCTGATTTGATGAATGATATGTAGTGTCTAAGATGTGTGAAATGTATATAGAATAGCATTTTAATTTGACTACCTTTTTTAATTAAAAAATATGAATACTTTATACATGTAATTTTTTTTTTAAAAAAATTTCGATCTATATGAATTATATATTATGCCATTCTTCCATAATTTAAAATGTTCATACCAAATTTATTAATTTTAAATATAATGTATTTTGTTAGTTTAATATATTACATCGTTCCATTTAAAATACTTAAAACATATAAGATATTAGGGTATCAAATCTTACATCCCATAAGAAATGGCATAGTAAATTAGTTTTTGAGAAATGAAATTTCCACAGCCTGAGCAGTTCCTGAAAAGTAGAGACACTCAGTCAATGAGCCTCGATAGCATAATCGATGCATTAAACATGGTGACGCACGATGTTTTAATGATGATTTATTAACAAATACGAAAGAAGCATGGTGTTTCCCCTTTCTACTCTTAGCTTTATGGTGCTTAAATGCCAATTTATTCCTACTGTCACGGCTGTCTCAGGGCTATTTGTTTTATTGGGAAAATTACATCTAAATATTTTAAATTTGCAAAAATTATTTTAAAGAAGATTTAATTACAATTTTAAAAAATTTTAATTATATTTTTTAAAAAATTTAATTGTAAAATATTTTTTATTATAAATTTCACAATCTTAAGATCATTAGTTATAATTTTCTCTTTTTTTTTTTTTATCAGAAGTTATAATTTTCTGTTGTTATTATAATTACACCTAACCATAGTTGGAAATAGTCAAGGTTGATAGATAAGATTGGGGAAAAAATAAATATAAGTTTAAAAAAATTAAAAAAACCCTTATTTATAAAATTTTTAAATATAAAACAAGTTAGAATTAAGCTTTTATTGACGTGAGTAATTTTTTTATTAATTTATTATAATATTTTGAAATTTTATTTAGATGTTTCCTAATTTTTTTTCTCTTTCACTTTATTCTTTTTTTAACAAATGAAGTTTAAAAATCAATTATTAATATAATTTAAAAAAATAACACAATTTTTAATATTGCTATCATTATAATTATAATTTGAATATTAAATTATGCATGTTAAATATAAAAATAATAGAGTTATGTAATTGAAGTAATAACCTAATTATTAAATATTAAGTTGCTAATTTATCATTTTTTAAATTGTAGCATGCAATTTTAGATATACCACTGTATAGACATAACCATGTAAATTTATAATTTTAATTTCTTGTATTTTATTAAATAATAATATTATATAAAAGCCTAATTTTTTTTAAATAGGATATAAAAAATTTTTTTAAGAAACAATTGATATCATAGTGATAATCTTAAAAATAACAATAAATTGAGAATAATTTACAAGATTTACAATCAAATTTTAAAAAATTAAAATTTCAACATATTATTTTGGTGATACAGATAAGATACAAACAACATTTTTTTCAATCTGAATCTGACTTCGCCACTATATATATATATGTCAAGTTATATTTTTATACGAGGATAGGGAAAGATTGGAATTTGGCGAGTTATAAACTATTGAGTTAATCTTGTAACTATAAAACAAAGTTGAAATATCAGTTGTTTAGAAGAGAATCAAGACACCGCACAGCATCAACATGTGTCCACCATGTGCATGTGAGAATGCTAATTTATTTTACACTTTGCCAGTACAGCTAGTTTCTCATAATCACACACACAAACTGAACAATGAAAATAACCAAGAAAACAAAGAACGAAGGCAGCGAAAAAACTTCTCAATAATGTCTCCCGATTAAACAGTGTTGTTTCCTAGGGAGTCAGAAAGTATAGACCTTTATATTAATGGAGGACATTGAATATGTTTTGACTTTCTGGTCGCATCATTTCAAAGCCCATTATTGTATCCTTGTAACTCTTCATCCCAAAAAAGCTTCAATTTCCCCAACCCCGCTCCTCAAATCATTCCATAACCTGTCATCTTCCTCTCCTTTCAGCTTCACTGGTTCTCTTTCTACATGCTGAAAGCTATATGCATGCCTATTAAAGAGCTAACCAAAATGGCAAAGTGGGTCGGTATCTTCATTATCTCTCTTATTCTACTCAGTGTTGCGGAAGGCAGAGCCATTAATCCAGATTCTGATTCTCACAGACCAGTTCATAATCCTCCTTCCCATCTAACAGCATCACCTGTAAGTGGGTATATAGTTATATACTCTTTTTTGAGTCTCATGGGTTATTTTGTTCAATTCCATGTACTGAATTTGTGTTTGTATTGTTGTGTCACTTTGGAGTTTGGAGTATAAGCCAATGCACAGTGCCTATTTGTGTTTTTGTCTGTGAATCTGTGTATGTAGGAGCAGTCAAGGCACAACAATGATGATGATCAGTGCTGCAAGGGACTTGACAGGGATGAGTGTTTAGTTAGAAAAACTATGGTTGCTCATGCGGATTATATCTATACACAAGATACTAATGGACCATGATTTTGCACTTTAAAGCTTTTATTTGCTTTTTTACTTCTTCTTCACTCTTAAGTAGCATACTGTTACCGAGAGAACTGTAACCAGTCTAGAATATAATATCAACAATTTGCAAAAGCTGCGTCTTCTTCTGCACCTGCTGTTTAATTATGCTTTTTTGATAAGACTGACAAATTGAACAGGTCTGCTTAATAAATTTTTGTTCAAGCTGAACCTTTTTATAATAAGGCACGTAGGAAAATCAACTATTTCTGGTGTATCAAAGCCAGTAATACTAGGGGTCCTTTGGCTTGAAGTTGATGCTCATACTGTAGTTCAGATGTTCAGTGGCTATAATCTGCCATCCTTCTCAAAATAGAGTTTGAAGGCCATTAAATTCTTTGGTGCTACAAGGCATAAATATAAAACATTGACTTTTCACTGAAGATTCTTTTATAGATTCAATTTAAAAAAAATACATGGACCAAATTATTGAAAATTAAATTTGATATGTTTAAATATTTATTTATAATTGGTTTAGGCAAATTATATCTTTTAAATTGAGTCTCCCTGAGAATTTTTTCCGTGGAGATGGTTTTTGGTCCTTGAGAAAGTCATTATCATGGATTGAATTGTTGTACGGTCATCTGAGAATGTTGTACATGATTAGTCCGTTGATAGTAATCACAAGTCCACATCTGAGTCAAGAATATGAAAGGAAGAAAAGGAAAAGAGAAGTAGGAAAGAAACTCTACGAATTTCTTATCTCACTTTGTGACTAAAGTCTCCTCATGTTCATCGTTTCTTGCCGTATCAGACTATAGGTATTACAAGAAAACAATTTCAAATCCAAACAAGATTTGTTGTTTGCAAAATTTCCAACGAGTTAATAAGTGCCGTTGCTTTAAACAAAAAGGATAAATGGAAAGGTGGATTTGGACAGGTACATGATAAAGAGAACTGGAGAACTGAGCATGTATAAACATGAGACTGGAGAATTATCTGAAAGAGACCATTAAGCTAAGAATGTTCTGTGGTTAAGATAAAGCCAATGGATGGACTTTCATGTATTATCCTCTTTGACAAATGTGTATGTATTATCTTCTTTGATTAATGTGCCGGGTTCAACTGTGTATTGAATTATATCAATAGCTCAGGCTAGTCATGATCTTGAATCAGATGCAAAATCAAATTTGGAGTCTGTGTTCCTCCTTAATGGTCTAAACATATTTGTCCAATTCCAACATTTTCCACCTGATTAACTTTTATCTCTTTTACATTAAAAAGGGGATCATGCCAAGGATACTTTTTAGTCTTCAAAGATAATACTGCAGAAGATTGAAGTTGCTTGAGATTCTTAAATAAGCTTGATTAGAAATGAATATATTACATTAATCATGAATAGATGTATAAGTTATTTAAATTTTCTACATTTAACAAGTAAATACACTGTAGTTGGAGAGAGAAAAAAAGAAGAGAGTGGATGAAAAAAGAAAAAATTGATCTTACACATTCTCGCTTTTGACTTTTTATGTCACTCTTTTTCTTAATATACATTGTATAGTGCTACAAAAGATCTGAAGACATTTATAAATATGTCAAAGTCAAATATCATTGAAATATATGCTTAACATGCTTATATATTTATTTATCTGCTCTATCTATCTTTAAAAAATTATATCTATCTAAAACTTTTTTAAAGTTGCTGGTTAGCAAATAATGTTTCCACGGTCATTTCCATCTGACTGGTTTTTTTCCCCTTGAAACTCTTCGTCTTGTAAACAGCTATGAAGAAATACTACTGCTTTACTAATTTGGCTCATATGCAGGGTCTTACCTTTATATAACCTTCTGAATACTATACAGCTTACCAATATATGTCTGACGATGAAGTCTTTTTCACTTCTTTTTCTTCGTGACGGATGAAAGGAATGATGCATTAAAAAAGAGGTTTTATAAGAGATCCCCAGGAGGGAAGAAGTGAAAACACCTAATCCTAAAATAAAAATAAAAAATAAAAAGAAGTGCATCCATGTCTCTATCAAGAGTGACTCTTGTATGAGTCCTACAAAGATAAATGAAATGTGATCATTGTGATTATATTTTATATAAAATGATCGTGTAATTTTTTGCCTAACATATCAGAAAAATTACATGTCCATAGCAGAAAAATAAATTTTGGATTCCGCTTGATTCATCTAAGCAATTACAGTCGAGCACAATACAGAAAATCCAGAGAACATTCATCAACAAGCTCAGGTTAAAGGAGGCATATGAACAGGGGTGAGCAATTTCACAAACTTACTTTTTGATGAGATTTATTGTGATGTCATGTACAGCTGTGCCAATAACACAATTTTAGGAGTAGTTTAAGTTGGAACAGTTTTTGCTGCTTAATTTCATTTTATTTGCCTATGAAAAGCGTAATTCACCCAAAAAAACAAGAAGAAGACAAGAATCATTTATAATTTAAAATTTTTTTTTTCTTGGTACAATTCGATTTTATGTGCCTAAGTGAGCCTTCTTATCAAGCCAGAAATAATGCAAATGGGCAGCAGGGGATATTAAAAAGAAAAATATATATATACAAAATGAGACGACTTCCTGTTTAGGGGGTCTAGCACATGGTGCTATGCCCCTCGCGTAGCAAAACTTCAAAATAATGAAGTTTCAAGTTATCACTATTCTTTAGTACTAGTTGTGTTCATGAGAGGAACTGATTGCTTAGAAGACCAAATTGATTGAATTATAGCTGCATCAATTTCAATTCAATTTCTGTATTTCCATAGTGCACATATTTTCCATCAATTGGAAGTGACTTTCTTTATTTAGCAGATAACCCTTGGTAAATTCATTGAGAATATGCAGAAACAGATTTACTTGTAGTGCAGCTTTTTTGACATTTTGGAAATTGAGATAGTTATTTCATGAGAAGTTCAATTTCTTAAGAAATTGAATTATTTTATCCTCAGATATGTCTCTAAGTTTTCATTAATTTTTTAATTTATGATTCAATCAAACGAGAATCTCAAAATACAACTAATAATAAATAACCCAAATCTCTTCCCAGATTAAACACTCCATATTCTTCATTTTCATTTGGGTTGAAATAGAGAGAAACTATGGGGAAAAAGAATTAATTACTTAATCTACAGAATGTTAGCACGTCAATCCTTATGTTCAAGGTTGAAGTATTGTCATAAAATATGCATTGATCTTTTAGAAAAAAAAAAAAAAAACTTCCAATTCTTGGAAACACGATGCAGCAACAAAAACTTCCTCTAAGGTGTTGGGTTTTGACTTTTTCTTCAAGGTTGGCAAGCATTCTAATCCAATTTGATAATTTTGTCAAAAAGGCAGCGGGATTTGATGCACGCAGCCTTTAATGCTATCAAGAATTTAAGATTCCTTTTGTCAGCAATACAATTATGATCCTCCTCACACCTCCTTTCCCACCTGAATCAACCCATGTTTATCTCTTGTCTGCTCTATTTTGCCATACATCAATCCAAACAAATCCCTTCTGCAGATACTTCCTCTGTATGCTAATGAATACTTAGACAAATTGGGTTGGGAGGAAAGACGTGCTGCTGGGGCTAGCTAATGCACTAGTTTGTTGGTTTGTAAAACATGACACTAGGTTTAATTCTTCGGAAGAGCATTTTAGGATTCGGAGTTAAACCTTAAATATACTAGGTTAACGTAAAAGAGTCTTAGTGCGTGTTTGGAAACGCGTTTGATCCCTTCCAAACCACGTTTCATGTGAAGTAACAAATTCATGCTTTTGTGCAAACGTGGTTCCTGAACGTGATTCCAAACGTAGCCTTACATGTTATTGTTTTAGGCATCACCTGAACCTGATTAACTATCATTTGGGTGAGAAAAACATCACCCAAAACCGACTAATTCTTTTGTCAACTCAAACTTTTCGAGTTTGTTCAGGCGGGGTGTTATGTCAACGAAAATAATGTTTACTTTGACATGACTAAAACTAAGCATTTTGAAACTCTATTAAACTGAACCAACTTGATTTTTACTTGTTAAAATCCAATTTGGTGACAAGAATGAAATTTTAGGAAGGCTTTAAAAAGAAAAGGGAAAAGATGTTGGGTTGTTTCAGGAGATATCCTTTTCATATGTTATGCTTGTTATGGAAGTTATCTGTATGATGAGGCACTACCACCAGCATTTGTCTTATTGTCCCTGTTATTCTGTGCAACAATGGACACCATTAGGTGCGTTCTTTTGGATTGGCTATGGCTTGTTTAACCTTTCCACGTGCATACCTCATTTCTCACAAGCTAAAAGTTATAAATCATGACATAACACTATAAATCATGGAATATTTAAATACAATTTAAAATATCATATCATATTTTATATGAAAGTGTCAAACACTTACCTAACTAACATGACATAGCTCAAGACTTACGGTATTCTTTTTATAGTGTTCCATTTCCATTCTGTGGTTTCATCACTGACAAAAGTTGGTGGACTGTGAAAATGATACAGACGCCCCTTCTGCTGCATAATCCACATAAATATCGTATGCGGCGAGATGTTACATAATAAACAGTAATCTTACGGACTATTGACTTATAAACATAACCAAAATTTGATGGTATCACTAAGACACCCAAAAAAGATAAAAGAGGACATCTAGAACTGTTATGAGATACCTCTTCCAGCTCAAATGGAGGCAAACATTGAATAATTATCCTAAAAAGAGTTAAGAGACAGAGAGCTATGGAAACTAGTCCCATTTTGACGAAGCAAGTCCACATAATTACTTGACAAAATTAGATCTCTTATAGTTATACAATCATACGATCAAAGAGAGAATGATATAAAGAGATGAGAATGTGTATAGAGATTATTTTTTCTTTTTATACTTATTACCCGTTTTTTCTTTTTTAATCTTTCTTGGGTTACTTATATATATATATGTATACTTATATATATATGTATATATATATAGAATCTGGACTTTTATTGACTAGTTTGAGACTTCAGCTCATAACTATGAAGCACAAACATATGATGACAGAGTGCCATTGACAGAACAAAATATGAAGTGTTGATATATTTTGTCGTGCGGTGTTCCTGTTAATATTCATACTTCTTATAACATGACTGTTAATTGCCTAGTAGGCTCAGCTCATCAAAATCCGTCAGGGCGTTAGAAAAAGAAGACCATATCTGCAAATCTGCTACCATTTGGCGAAGATCGGAAGCTTCTTCCCTGAGCTTAGCATTCTCCTGAAGAACCCTATCATGGGATTTCGACGCATGGTTCAGTCTATGAACAAGGTTGTGGTTCTCTGTTCTGAGTCTGACCACCTGCAACCATAGCTCGTCCATGTGCTTCTGCTTCCTCATCCTCGACCTTCTAGCGGACTCTCTGTTGGATATCATTCGCCTCAGCTTCCTCTCGTCGATCATGCTTATCTGATGCTCCTCGGCTTCGTCGGAAGTTGAAGAAGAAGGAACTACGTTAAGTTCATGATGATGGTGATGGGATGTTCCAAAGAGGTCGTTTACGTGAAGATTTGGGAAAACGTCATCGTGAAGAAAGGCGTTGGGGTTTTGTGAGATTAGGATTGGGTTGTCTGGGGTTAGGAAGTGGATTCCTCTGATCTCACTGGGGATCATCGCTGCAAATTTACAACTCTTGAAGAAGGGTGCTAGTGTCGTGGATTTAATTTGGTGTGAGATGTCTGAGATGATGATGATGGGGAAGGTGGAGTAAGAAGTGGGTAGGATTTATAGGAGTGTGAGGGCTAAAAAAGTCGACCTGTATGACAACGAAAAAAAGTAATGAACGGAATTGGACATTGTTGGGACGCGGCTTGACTTGTGTGCTGATTAGCAGATATAAATTTTAGTTTAGTGATAAACACTCAATCTAATAGATGTTACAATTTTTGAACCATGCTTATAGATTTGATATCATTCCTTAACTCAAAAAGATATTAATTTTATGGGTTAATTTATTCATATACTCCACTATTTTATTTTCTTTTAATGTGGGACTTGTTACTCCCATTTAAATTCAATATTAAATAGATTAAATATTTCTGTAAATATGAGTTAATGGATAAATAGGATCTAGTGGAAAAGGTGGAGTTGAAATTCTTATAATTAAGCAGAAAATTATTGCAGAGATGAAGCGACAGGAAGCAGAATAGATATATGAGAGAAAATGGTGCTGAAGTCAAGCGGCGAAGAGTTTTTCCTGATGACTCTATCCAATTTCAGAAGCAATTTTGAAAACTGAAAATTCTTGCGGCCAATAATCCTTCATGACAGATGACGCAATGAAAGCAAGTTTAAAAGGTAATCGGTTACAATTGAATTTTTTTGTTTTTTAATGGCTTCATACTTTATTACAATTCTGAGGACTCATGGGCCACTGACTTAAATACACAAGGAATATGGATTAGAGGGACCATGTGAGCATCATTTGTTCAAGCTGTTAACATCTTGTACCTAAATCTTTGCCATTCTATCGTTTAAATCTTCAGAACCCATTATGCAGACACTGAATATGAACATTCCTTCTGGATACATTCTGTTCTGTAGAGACAAAGCCAGGAAGATTTTTGTGTAAGGAATAAGTTGTTATTATTAAGCCAAAAGTTGTGAGATTAAGCCCTTGCTGTTAAACAAAAAATTATAGTACCTTGTTATACCGTAATCTATTTCCCTAATTTATGGCGCTACAATTGAAACACAAGACAAGTTGATGGATGCCATTAGTCTTGTGGCCTACCAACATTTTCAGCTCTTATATAATTTTTTTTTTCCAATATCAATTCTGAAAAACAACAATAAACAATCTGGATGATAGTATTTTGAACCCATTAACCAAATACTATGGATTGCTTTCAACATGCTTTTTCATTTCTTTGTCTCTTATAGTTCCAGAACTAGGATTTTCTTTCAACATTGATTGGATAGGAACTGAATAATAACACGGTGTGCTATCAGAGTCAGTTTATGGTATCACAGATGTCTCAAGAACACGATAGAAACCATCATAATTCCAAAGGGTCTTTATCCCTTCTCTAATCTGGTGTTCACGCCATATATCAGGAAATGCCGTATCTGTTTCTTTCTGTAAAATAGTTTTGTGGGCTTTTTCTATGCTAATTCCTTTTTAGCTGCCTAAAATACCTTACGATCTCTATCTTGTTCACTATCTAGGCAAAAGTGGTAGTTTCTTACTAGTATTATCAATTTTCCTTGATGGCTGCTTAGTACAATTGCTATTTTGCTAATCTGTCTTTCTTTGAGGCCCACTTGCAATATGAAAATCCAAAATGTAGATTAGATCTAAAAAGTGTTTTGGCAAATTTAAGATGAAATTTAACATACATATAAACAACTAATGAAAATTTATCCAAGTAGAGATTTTACATGATGGAGTATATGAATACATTTATTTTAGTAAGTTTTAATTGATTTCTTATTTTAACTCACCCTAATGAGTGTACTTAATTCTTCCAAATCCAAAAGTTACAAAGGCCAAGGTATTTGTTTTATACTGTAATGACCTATATCCTTAAGGTCTTTTTTTTTTTTTTAAAAAAAACCTTGAATGGGCGTGGTTAAGTGCATTATAGCAAAATGAACTTAGGTGATTCTCCATTATAAAAAAAAAAATTGATAAGATAAGGGTGAAGTAGAAGATACTAGGTAAATAAAAAATTAAAAAAAAATCAGATAGTGGTGAAGTACAATTAAAGAACATTCTTGATAAACCATATGTGAAAAGTCAACCAAACCTTGTGTAGGAATTTATTTGGAAAATATATCCTTGTTAAGTCCATCATGCTTTAAATATAAATTTAGTAAATATATACCATAGTGCGGCGCTGGTGGGGCCTTTATAGAATCCTTATAGAATTCAAGGGGCTTCCATTATCAGCATCTCCTCCCAAGCCAAGTTGTTTATTAGCCAAGTCCAGAAGTATGCCATTCAATGGATAGGATATGTCGCTGATTAGATCTTTGCCATTAATTTTCTTTAATAAAACAATATACGCCAATATTTTTTTTAATATTTGGGCACTACATAATTAATTATTTAAGAAAATCATTTTACATGTTATGTTTGTAATACACACACACACAAACTAATTAAGAAATTTAGTTAACATTTTATTCTTGTCAGGTTACCACTTAACTACTCAATGAAGATTTACATTTAAATTTTAACATAAGTAATCATGTGAACTTTTAAAATGATTAATATTTTCATTGCTAAATCTTCATTTTCACTTATATCTTTTTGTATTATCTCAATGTCCCGAGGTTATTACTGGGATTAAGTGAATAGTTTTCATATCTTAAGACTATTGTTGGGAGTAAGTAAATAGTTTCAATTTCAAAACATCAGTTTATATATTCAGCAATAGCCTTAAAAGCTATGAAACTATTCAAAGTAAAAGCAAAACTGTCACAGTTCTTGACAAGAGAAGTGATCGGCACAAGACACGAGATTAATCTTGATCCTAAGCCTACAATTGCGACATACACCCATATACATGTGTTAAATATCTAGAATAATTCAATTTATCATTCAAATAATTTTTGAAAATTTCGAGAGAATTTCTCTTGAAAATTAGGCTATCTCAAATCTTGCTCTAGCCCAAATTCTAATAAAAAACTTACAATACATTTTAGAACAGCTCCGCTCTTAGTTTCTAACATTTCCAAACATAAATAATTGAAATAAACAACTTGGAACGTAAGGATCCTACCTGTGGTTTAAAGGAGCCATAATTTAGACTACAATAACAAATTTGCCTCAACGAAAAAGAACAAACATATCTTGAGGTCCATGCAATATAAGCATTAGGCTCACCATTCAATCACTGCATGAACTTATAGACTTCAAATCGGGCTTTACACTACTTTCCATAATATCTAGAATGATAAAATGAGTTTAAGATCTTAGAGAGCAAATAGTAAACATTATAATTGGAAAATGGGACAAGCAAAGGCACAGGTGTTTTAATGAAAATAAATTAAATAAAATATTACATTATCAAACAAATAAAAATGAGCTTACTAAAGAAAATATCATGTGTAAAATTTATAATGTTAGCAAGTAATAATATGGCTTATTAGTAAGAGCGGAAGAGGTTAACATAAACATAAAAATTAAATTATTACATTATTAAAACAAAATCTATATATTGAAAAAAACTCAAGGTGGTTAAATAAATTAAATTGAACTGCAATATCAATTTATTGCGGTATAAAAAAGAGATGAATACACTTTAGTAAGAAGCATTCCAAAAATAATTAATGGGATAACCTTCTAACATAATTGAGTACAAACAATAGTATACAACTCATGAGGTAACTAATCTAATGCAAGCTTAAAGCCCATAAAACAAAGTTTGACAGGAGTACATAGCTTATGAGATAATTAACTAATATGAGCATTTCGCTCAGTTCAACCCTTTAACTAATCCACGTGTAATGGCCCCCAAAAAAATATTTCATTTTTTCTCTCTTTCTTATTTTTTTCCTTTTTCTTTTCTTTTACTCTTCCTTCTTTCATCAGTTATTTTTTATCCACTACTTCTTCATTCTATTGCGTCAGCCTTCTCACCCCCTTTGAAGTTCGCATGCTCCCTCTCTGGTGGAGCTGTCGTCTTTCCCCCACCGTGAAGCTTCCTTCAACATTATACAAACCTCCTTAGGCTCCCCCATTCCTAGTTTGAGCATTTTGGTCCGTGAGCAAAGTAGGGAGTGCAGCAAAGTAGGGATAAGCATTTCCTTTCATTCCATTTTTGTTCTTCCTTCATTCTTAATTCTAAATCCATTCATTTCTATCCTTCCCTTCTATTTTTCAGCCTATCCCAGCTCAAGGGGGTGACAAAGTGTTGAAGTTCTTGCCCTTTGCTTGGCTAGCCAAATATGGACAGGAGAAATTAGGGATCTTTTAATGAGGCTTCCTAATCATGTTAATCATGCACAAATCTTCAATTCTTAATTCCTTGAAGTGATTTTTGAACTCAAATTTTGAATTAGAATCCAAATGGGAAGAGTTAAGTTAAAGGTTAGTTGCATGCATGGTGGGTGAAATTATGGAATGGAAAATTGATTAGATAGCTATCATTGAATTAGGTAAATGTTAATAATTGTTGTTTTGGACCTATGTAATGATTTGGCAAGTTTAATGTTATTAGGAAGCTCTGTGACCATTGACAGTGGAAGGAGTTAAACTTTCGAAGAGGAGCAAGTACTCGTTAGCTTTTGGCATCACATGAGTAGATAATAATTGCAATATATTTATGAGTCTTTCCTATTAATGTATCCATATGTATATATATATATATATATGTACATATAAATGGTGGTTTGAAGTCTGTTCAAACTAAGTTGTTGAAGGGCCTTGGTGAGGTAGGCCTGAGATGTATAATCATGTTTGTTGGCCAAACAATATGATTAGGTATTAATATAAGGCAAAATTCTATGCTTGAGCATAATTATGACGTATACCCCTTCCTTGCATTAAGAAAATCCCACATTGAAACCTAATTATTCCTAGGGTGATTGATAAGTTAGGAAGTGTGATGGGTTATAAGAACTTATTAAATATGCTCATTGGAATGGTTATTGGTAAATTTTGGAATGTGATGCAATTTTATCGCTTAAATCCCATATTCCTCAAGGCTAAAATTTGTGTGTCTGTATTCCTTATTACTAATTTATATATATATATATATACTCCTTCTATTTATTTACTGAATGTATTTCTCTTTGTGTTATCACTTAGGGTATTACATGCTTAACACATAACCTATATTTATATGTCTTCAACCATAAAGATCACTTAAAAGTTATAATAACAAAAATAGAAAAATTAATCTATATAATTGTATAATATAAATCCTTTTGGGATTATTATATATGTCATTAAACATAAAAAAAATCTTAAAAAGTCATTCTTTGGAGATGTTATAAATATCCACATAATTATGTTATTTATAATACTCTCCTTGAATGTCCATTAATAAATAAGGTACCTTGTTAAAACCCTACTAAAACACCTAATGAGATAAAAACTTAGTAAAAAAAAAAAAGAATACATAATATTTATAATATAAGTTGTCTCATTAAAACCCTTATCAAGAAAATCCAATGGGACAAAGCTTTGGTTAAGAGAAAAAAAATGTGTCTTTTATTCTCTATAATCACAATGTCACTTTATGCTCTTTAGTCGATACACCTTAATATTGTACACCAATTTCTCAAATTTAACAGTTGGTAATGGATTAGTGGCAAAATCTATCGAATTATCATATAAATGAATTTGTTGAACATCTATATTACCATTTTTTTAAAGCATAGGAGTGAAATTTTTTTTGGTGAAATATGTTTCATTCATTATATTTCCTTTAACATACCATCTAACCTATACATGCTGCATTATCTTTGTACAATATTATTGGAATCTTTTTCTCTAAACACAAACCACCCATCTCTTGGATATGTTAGGTCATTAAATTTAGCTAAACACACTTTTGACTTGCTTGTTATAGTACAATTATTTCTACATTATTTGAGTAGCTAAAATTTGTTTTATAAAAGATCATAATATAGTTGTATCTCCACATGTAGATTAATAACATGTTTGAGATCGAGCTTGAAATAGATTAGATAAGTATCTTGTATTTGTGTAACTAATTGATTATGATCTACATTGACTTAAATAAAATAACCCCATATCAATAGTTTTTCAAAGATATCACAATAAATGCATAACTCCATTTCAATATCTTTTTATTGGAGAATAACTAAATTTTGTTAATAAACTTACAACAAATGCAATATTGTGTTGTTTACTATTACTAAGATACATTAATACTTTTATAGCACTAAGATATGGTACTTAAGGATCAAGTTATTTTCTTTTTTTAGTTCATTCTCTTATGGACAAAAAGATTTTTTATTTATATTTAGCGATCTTACAATCATTAAAGTACTTAATGGATATGCTTTATTCATACATAATTGATTTAAAATCTTCTTAGCATAAGTTGATTGATGAAGAAGAATTCAATTTGCTAAGTGTTTAATCTGTAAGTCGAGACAAAGCTTGTTTTCCAAGATCTTTCATTATAAATATTTTCTTCAAATAATCAACTATTTTTTAAAGATCTTTAAGAATTTCAATAATATTTAAATAATCAACATATGTAGTAATTATGAAAAACTTTGATCTAGATGCTTTTATAAAAACACATGGATAAATTAAATCATTTTTAAAATCTTCCTTCAACAAATATTTGTTGAGATGATTATACTATAAATGCCTAGACTGTTTTATTCCATATAAGGATTTATGTAAACATAATGAATAATTTTTGCAAAAATATTTACATGGTTCCATCATTTTAAATCCTTCAAGGATTTTCATATAAATTTAACTATATAGTGTGCTATATAAATAGATTGTAACAATATTCATTAGACATATATCAAACTTTTGATGTACTATCAAACTAATAAAACATTTAAAAGTGGTTGTATTCACAACATGAGAGTATGTATCTTCATAATCAATGCCAAGTCTTTGCAAAAAGTCTTGTGCTACAAGTCATGTTTTATATCTAATAACTTCATTTTTTTTTTATTTTGTATTCATGCAAACACCATTTGCATCTTACTAGTTTTATATTTCAAGTGTTCGGACTATAGGTTTGAAAACTTCATATTTTGAAATTAAATTTGAGTGTACTTGAATTGCATCTTTTTATTTTAGCCAATAATCTTTCTATCTACATTCTTTGATAGATTTAAATTCAAGATCCTCATTTTATTTTATTATTTCAATATCAACATTGTATGAAAAAATGTTGTTGATAATTGTATCTTTTTTATTACATCTTTTTCTTCTAATAACATAACTTATTGAGATTTCTTTATTATTTTCAAGCGTCTAAAGCTTTTTTGCAATTTTATTATTATTTATATCTTGTAATGACATAATTGTACCTTTTTCTCGTAATAATAAGTGTATCTTTTTTATTCCTCATTTTCCCATAATGACATAATTTATTGAGATATTTTTATTATTTTCAAGTACCTGAACCTCTTCTATAGTTTTATGATTACTTATGTTTTGGCTTTCTTTTTAAATATCCTCTTCCTCAGTATAACCATCTTTGTTATTTGTTCCTTTATTTTTTTTTTTCAAAAAATTGTATCTTTGGAACTAATTAGTCTTCCGCACTTTAAGTGTGGCTTACTTTCATTTGCACTAACTATTTGTCCTGTTTGGACATTTTTAGCTAGTATATGAGATTTGGTTTTGAAGTTAGTAAATACATCTAGCAATTGATTTACAATATTTTGTAAATACCTTATTTCTTGAACTTCTAGTTCACACCACTTTATACAAGGACCTATATGAAATAATGATAATACATTTTGTGTAATTTCTTTTTCTAGCTACTTATTATCTCTCTCTAACATTGGAAAAACTATTTTGTCAAAATGACAATATACAAATTGTGTGTCATAAATTAAAAGGGACTTATACATAACAAATATTCCTGGCCTTTTTTGAGGACCAATCTTTATGCATTATGGTGGAGCAATTAAAATGTGTACTGCACATTAAAAAAATTTTAAGATAAAAAATATTTGGCTCTTAACTAAAAGCCAATTACAATAAGGAGAATTTATATTAACTTGTTGGCTTGATATGTATAAGTGTTTTTGCATATAAAATTGCATATCTTTATGTCAAAATGGGAAGTTTTGTTCTCATATGCATTGATCTAACTATTAATTATAGAGATTTAATGAATTATTTTGCTAAACCATTTTTTGTGAACATAAGCACTGGACTTTTTAACTGTTATTTCAACAAACATACAATAACCATTAAAAAACTTGAGATGTAAACTCACTAGCATTATCAAGACAAATTGTGTTACTTGCATAAGCTAAAAATTGCCCTCTTAATCAAATTGCTTACACAAATATCATGTTATGAGTTGATAATAAAACCACATGTTACTATCTTATAAATACATCTATCAAAATCATATAATATTCAAATAGTCCACGCGATGAATAAATAGGCCCTAGGCCCATACATACATACATACATATATATCACTTTGGATATGTTCTAGAAATGCATGGGATTTAATCGCAACTTTAGCTAGTGATGATTTAGTAACTAACTTATTACTTTGAGAACAAGAAACATATGAGAATTTTTTGGATTGAAGAATCTTCTGGTTCTTCAATGATCATCTATATGAATTCTCAATAATTTTTCATATTATAATTAATCCGAGATGGCTTATCTAGCAATGCCAAACAATAAATATATTTGAACCAGTAAACTTCTAGTTTACTATAATATGTATTTTAATTATACTAATATTTATATAGTATAAACTAAAAGACAAAGTAGAAAAATTTTTCAATACATATTTCTTTTTTAATACAATAGTTGTGATGAGTAAATATTCAATAATTTTCTCATTTATAGTCTCAATATAAAATCCATTGTAGCAAATATCTTTAAAGGTTAATAAAATTTTTTGAGACCAAGTAGAAAATAATGTACCATAAATAATAAAATTCGTCATCTCGATAATAATATAGCAGTTTTTTTAAAGTCTTTAATAGTTTTGTATTATCTAATATAATATTAACATTACCATAACTTATTATCAAATAAGAAAAATATTTTTCATTTTTGAGTACTACCTACAAGACATATGTCTTTATTGTGGATTTTGTATCCAACCATTATTGAATAAGAAATATCCATTTCTTAGGAACTAAACCCTTTTTTCACATATATTATCATTATACATTTATTTTTATCTCTAACAATATAGTATTAACGACTTCAATATCATTACTATAGGAGTATATTTAAAGTACAAAATATTGAGTAATTAAGTTTCTTTATGTATAGTTTCATAATATCTCTCATTTGGAAAAATATCACTTTTGGTATATTTATTCTTTCTTCAAATTATTACAAGGACTATGTAGTAGGACCATTTGTAGAATCTTTTTCATCCAATTGGCTAGAAATATAATTAAACGATTTATGCATTTTGCAAGAATGTCATAGTTTTCTTGCTTTAAAGTATTTTCAAAATTGATAAAATGAACTCAATATCAAATACTTGTAATAAGTATTTTTCTCAAAAGCTAAGCAAAATGAATTCAAACTTCGTAATTCTTGATATTATTCATTCAATATAAGAAACAAAATAATTTAATTAAAAGACAAATAATAAAATCTTAAATAATGGAAATGCATACATTTTCTTAATTCAAATGACACATGTAAAGAATTTAATTGTAAATAAAGAATAAAATTAAAATATAAAATGAATACACTATTTTTGTTTTTATTTTCTAATCACAATGAAGGTTACTAATCATATATATAGAAAGAAATTACAACTAGTCTTCTCTCTTAGAATCTTAAAATTTGTAAATAAATTGCCACAATAAAATACATTATTACAACAACGTAATTATTCAACATCTTATAGGCTTCTAGATTTCACAGTCACTTTTGACATTTTCAAGTTTATGGCCATTTATGGCTTCTACTCCTATTGTTGCTAATTTTATTTCAACATCTATTGTTGGTTATTATTGATTTTTAATGACTAATTTGCTCATAAACATGTTGAATTTGAAGAGTTTTTCAAGGCTTTTTGGTAGCATAAAGTATATAAACTATTAGCTTTCAAGGCTATTGTAAATTTTTTTTAATATATAACCATTAATTTATCAAAATATGTCACAAATATATATATATATATGCATTATTCATTTAGACAATGAAATCATGGTTATAAAATAACCCAAAAGTAATGTGGTTGCTGGCCATCTAATCATATTTAGTTTTTTGGTTGTTATGACATTTGCCAATATCATATTATAAATATGAATAAGTATTGAATATATGAATGATATAAAGTATTGAATGTATGGATAATATCAAGTAAGAATTAAAAAAAAATTATACCTTCATATGATGACACCAAGTATCAAGGATCAATACCTTATATCAATTTGCTAGAGACTTGTACTAATAATGTTAAGAAATGTAACAAAATTGAGAGAAGAAAGGAGAAGAGAATTCTCATTTACTTAATTAAGGTACTATATATATGCTTAGTACATAGCCTTTATGTATAGGCTTTTAATCATAAAGATCAATTTCAAAATTATAATAACATAAATGGAAAAAGTAATTTATATAACTGTATAATATGAATATTTTGGGAATTAGGATATATGTCATTAAATATAATAAAGGATCCTAGAGAGTTATTTTTGGAGGGATTTATGGACATTTATATAATTATATTCTTTACAACAAATATAAACACACACACATAAAAGTAAATGAATTAATTAAATTATATTTAATAATTTTCATATAACGTATATGATAGGGAACATGATCTTGGACTTGGACTTGCAATCATTGAGTTCAGATTCAGAGCTGACTGAATTGCTTAATTCAAAAACGAATTTCCCATTGCTAGGGTAAGGGGGAACTTCTGCCAATTCCATGACTTGACTAACTTCAGACTGGACTGGAATGAACCATCCAATGAATCTTTCTTTGAGTATAAAGATGAGAATTGCCATTCCTAATTCTCTCGCTCTCTCTCTCTCTCTCTCTCTCTCTCTCTCTCTATATATATATTAATGAGTCAAGAAAGTATAGTTATATAGTTCCCTTTTCTAAGCATTTGAATAATCATCACAACTCCATCGTAAAGGATTTAATGTACATTTGGAAATGGGATGATCTGTATTCTGCAAGTGTACTTTTGTATGTCATCCATACATGAGAAAATATTGCAACGACAATGCTATATATCAGATATCGAGAGGTAGGAATGTGTGTTATTATATTGATCTTATTTACAGAGAGAACGCATGATTTCTTATAAAAATACATTTATAGGAACTATTCTTCAGTAATAAGCCTAATATATAGTGAATGGAAATAAACAGGAAAGCAAAAGACAAACAAGAGCCAGGACAAAGAGACGAAGGCTGGTGTGTCCAAAGAAGTTAGTCTCCTTTTCTTCTTTTGTCTATACATGATACAACATTATTTAATTATCTCACTTGCTTTATAATATTTGTTATTTAATGTTATCAATGATAAACGAATAAGATTTAGAGAAATTGTAAACATAATAATGTGAATATATCATTTTTCTGTGTGCCAACCATTTATCAATTGCACTGGCCAAAATGGAACAGCATAACAACATAATCAAGGAACAAAATTGGAGTGTGGCCTAAGTTGTTATGGAGTAGGGATTTAATTGTAGGTAAAATTTGGGGACATTTCTCTGATCAATAATACAAAGAATGAAAGAAAAAAAAAAGAAAAAACATATATATGGAGCACAACCTCATCTTAATGTGTTGTCCGGGTGACGTGAATTTGATAGATATGACTTATGAGTTTAAAATTGGGAAGAAAAAAAAAAAAGCGCACATATATTAATGTTTTGACGGATAACATTGAAACAAACTATCCATTTTGCCCTTTTTCTTTTTTAAAAACTTGATTTGAACAAATAAGCAAGAGTGAGGTATATTAACCAACCCTGAGATTTAATTAAATTATTTTTGATATTTTTTAAAAAATTACATTTGATTTTCTTCTAATTTATTTTTAGTTGATGAAATTAACTTTCCATATATTATGTATTTTTTTAAAAATGAAATTATTTAATTATTTCTACTGTCATATTAAAAAAATTACATTCTCATATTATAAGGAAAGTTAAACTTATTGATAAAAAATAAATTGAATGAGAGATTTTTACAATATATATATATATATATGTATATATCAAAATATAAGGAGAGTGGAGTATAAATTTTAACTTAGAAAGCATTAAATATAATTTAATAAAAACATATAAAAATTAATATAATTTGCTCAATAAATAAACATGTTATAAGGTTGGGTGGGTCGTAATCTTAACAAGCAAAGCAAAGCAAGCGTGGGTGTCAAGTGCACAACCCTCCCATCCAATTGCCCAGCCCGTCAACTCAAACACTAAATAATACCACCCACCCAACCAATGTGTCTAGGCTGTCTAGGGTTACAGAAAATATGAGTTGGATTAGGCATTGGTCTAGTTTGTTTTTAGTCTAATTTTGTAGTAGGTTTTGTCTTCTAAGTCTAGCATCCAAGTCAAGCTGGGGTGGTTTCTCAACTAGTTGGGCCATTTTATTTAATTTTTTTAAACTTTTTTATATAAGTTATAAAATGAATTTTTTTAAAAAAGTTTTATATAAATTTTTATAAAACATTTTTTTAAAAAATAATAGAACTAAATCAAATCAAACTAGTTAATATGACTAATCTCGTACACCCAGCTTGACCTAATTATGTGGCCTAACTTGGTTAGTAATTTTTTTTGGGTTTGGCCTAATGTGACTTAATATAGCCGAGCAAAGCCAGACTCATTAAGTTGTTAGACTAGATGATCACCCTTCATTCCTTGCATTCTCATACACATCCTTGCGTGCCAAACAAAGACTGTTTCATAAAGTTAGTATTTTCTTTAAACATCGACTGGTGCGAAAGAGACAATCCAATAAGTGTCCACCTAAAGTGGACAACCAAAGTGGGAAGAAGCAAATGAAACGAAAGGGACAACTTAAGAAGTGCCCACCCCAAGTGGACAATTAAAACAAGAAGGAGCAGCTTGAAAAAGTGCTACTTGAATCATTAGAATGTATGCAATAATAACTATTAAAACTTAAGACAAATTTTTTTTTGAACTTTAGACTATGTAAAAATAATTTTTTACCCTTTAAATTTCATAATAAATCCATTAAAATTTTAGATTTATATAAATAATCACTGATGTTAATAAATTTGTTAATTTACTAACATAAAGATGATATATCTGATTAAATAAGTATTTTTAAATTTTATTTTTTTTGTACAGATAACTCTAATAAACTTTAAGTTTTATATAGATAATTTTTATAAACCTTGATCATATACAAATAATTCTTGTTATACTTCTATTAATAGAATAATGAATTAATTAACGATAAAAAGATTACTTGCACATAATTTTAAGTTTAAAATCTATATTATCAAATTTTAAATATTAAAAAAATTATTTATATATGACTTAAAATTTTAAAATTATATACATTTTAACCAATAATTTATGAATAACTTAGTAGGCAGCATTTCTCAAATCAAAATAGCAAAAGGGTTCATCATTTACGCATGTCACTATCCAGTACGAAATTCTTGAAAATTTCATGGTGAGACCACAAGGGCACAAACCCGAACATCCGTCTATTTTCCAAGGGTCCCCTTTTGGGCTTGCCTATCTTTCGATCTTTTTGGTACCCGCTTTATTTAGGAACCCAACTTTTCTTTCTCTTCTTTCTTCCTATGCTCTTTCTCTTTGGATCAAATTCTTCGCTGAGCTCACCAAAATTTGTTGGGATTGGCTCAAATATGATAAGCTCTATGTAGAGACCCATGTTTCATATGAGAAATCCCATTTGGTTATTTTAATGAGAATATGGTAATCCATTTATAATTATGAAAATCTATAGCTGTGGCATGATCGGCCTTTGGGATAATACTACTGCCCAGCACGCAATACAAAGTTTATTAAGGTCATGATCCACTAACAATGTAGATTCTAAAGTAGTTTTCCTGTTTTAATTAATGAGTTTTTCTTTGTTTAATTATCTTTTTGGATAAGCACCATTTTTTGTTTTTTATTTTAATCCTTCAAATATGATTTTTAAAAAGCATAATTTCGTTCTAATTTTTTTTGAAATACTATTAAATAATACTGACATAATTATTTACAATAAATTATGAAACTAAAATAAAATAAAAATAATCACCTTTGTGATATCAAATTAATAATAACATTCTTTTTCAAGAATAAAGACAGAATTTTTTTAGTTTTATTAGAACCCAACATCATCCTTTGCCACTTTTAAAGTGGAAGTGACACATGCACAGTGATAAATCTCTTTCTCGTTTGAGAAACATTAATTTAACAAGAAAATGGACGTCCACAAATTTATAGTAAAAAACTTGTTGAATAAAGAAGTTAAACCCAGTTGGAAGAAAACCTATGATATTTGTGGTGAAATAATTGGTTTGCACCGTCAATGATACGTATCACCATATTTTCAGTTATCGCAAACATAGAAGGCGTTCTTTCAAACACGGAACCAGGTGAATCAACAATAATTTACGTGTGATATTGAACATATAACTAATATTTTGATTGATAATTGTAAATTAAATTATTATTTTTATTATTTTTTAAATATCACTAGTTTTGGCCACAAAAAAAATTATCACGAGTGATATTAGTTCATATAATTATTTTTAAATTAAAATGCAATTACATCTAAATTTAGAGGTGAACTTACTTCAGAAAAGGGATGACTAAAAATTTAGTACAACATCAAGATTTTGCTCTAATAAGAAATAAGATTATATTTGGATAAATTTTTTAAGTATTTTTTATTAAGATAATAGATAAAAATATAACATGTTTAGATGAAGCTAGTGGGATTAGACGTCCAATTTAAATGACAGGAAAATTATTGTAACCAGTTTAATGAATTTAAATTAATTGTATTTTTTAAAATTAAAGATAATTGAGACAAAGATAAAAGAAGACAAGTATAATTTTTTTATTGTGGAAATAATATTTTAAAAATCTAAGGAATTATTCAACTCTTGGCTGGAAATGCACACATCTTGAGGCTCCATCCAAGGCTGAAGAGGTCCATCGATTAAGCAGTCCACCTTTCCACATCAATTTCCGTATTTTTCAGAATCTAAAAGAGAATAAAGCCAATTCATTAGTGACACACCAAAATTGAAAAGCAATTTGCAGATATATGACACGGCATTGTTGTGTAAACGAGCAAAATATTGATAGATTATCATCGTTTTCTTTGACTCTGACAGAATAAGTGGCGTAAGCATGTCAACTTCGACGCTTTCGGCGTCTCCTCTAGTGGTTTATTGTCCACCACACGCCCATGCGTGGCCAACTAGAAATAAAAAAAAAAAAATTAGGACGAGAGAAGTGAGAAAATACGAGTATAAAGTGTTCATACTGATTTAATTGGCCGCAAGATTATTAGACTGTCCTCATCACAATTGTTGACAAATTGGAGGCTACTGGTTTCTAGAAACTCTTTCAGGTTTTGAATTATACTACGATATATGAATTAATTTGTAAAATATAAACTGTGCACTGAGTATTACGTTTAAGCTAGAAATAAACTTTTAATTTGATCATAATTAATCTACTTAAGCTTATCAATTAGTAAGCTATGGGTTTGGTTTTCTAAGTGTATTATATATTGAGGAATACTTAGGGTCATTGAAGTTTTTTGATTGAAAGTAACCGAGAAATTACAAGGAGAGAGTATAATTAAATACCTATAATATCATAAACTTCCCTTAGTGAAAAGGCACTATAAGAGAAAAAAAAATTGTCTTAGTCGCGGTTATTTTGGGATTTAGCTATGGTTCCAAAAACTACATCAATCCATTCATAACAAGTTTAGCCATGATTTTTCAAAACCATGGCTATCTTATGGTTTAATTGTAATTTTGAAACCATGATTAAACCACATGGCTTAACAGTGGTTATTAAACTGCAGTTTAGTTGCAATTTCTTACAACTATAGCTAAATTAGAATTTTTTAGCAGTGGTTCATTTAAAAATATAGCAGCTTATACATTAACTGCTTTGCTTATAGTAGCAATTTCAAAACCTTGTACAGCCTCTTCAACCATAATTTTCCATTGATATTCAGTGACAACAATGGTTTCATATTGATTCAATCACAACTTACCATTGAAATTCAAACATATATTATTAGTTTCAAAGTTCAAATATAATATAATTAAAGTTCACATACAACTCAAAATATTGAACTAATTATTAGATGAGTTTGTATATTGAGTTGTAGCTCCTGGGTTTCCACTCTTTTTACTACTTAATACCTGAATATAAAGGTGAAATGAATAAATAACAAACTAAAGATTATATAAAATAATATTCATTCATATAATTTAAGCAAAATGAAGACCGTTATAATATTACCCTAAGAATGCTAAGGCTAGCTTGTTTAGGTGGCAGCTAACCTTGGAAACTTTGGAGGAGGAATGTTAAAGCCACATCAATCCATTGCTAGTATAATCTATTATATTCTTGTTTTTTTTTTAAAGTTGTTGCATCTCATACTGCAACTCTGTATAAGTTGGTCTTAAAGATGGACCCCTTACATGGAAGCAAGCGGGCTGGTTGAACACTTGGGACGAGCAAGTATCTAATTCCAAACCTTAGATTTGACCAAGGTGCTTTTGGCTTCCTAAAGTAATGGCCAATGAATCTTAATTCGAGATCTCTTGAGAAGAAGGTCCTTAAGTCTGAAGCTCTAATATCCTCTCTTATAAGTTCAAGTAGAATAGAAAACAATTCAACATTTCAGTGATGCATCAATTCAACTGAGTAACATTGTACACTTTTTTCCTACATAGCTCACATGCTTACGATGATTGCTCCAACTTCCTCATTCACTGGATTTTCATCTCTCCTTTTGTTTATGGCAATCCAAACATCTCCCTAAGTGACTGGACCTCCACACTTTATCTCTTGCAAAGTATAAGACAAATATTATAACCAATATTTAATATTAAATAAAAAATTTAATTACAATATTAACTAAGGTCTTTTACCATCTTAACCTTTTTTCTTGTTAAGATAACTTACTACAAAAAAAAAGTGGTTTTAGCCACGATTATAATCATGGTTAAGGCGTTTAGCCATGGTGTAACAACCGAGAAAAGGGAAAAGGAAAAGAAAGTAGAAAGCTGAAAATTTTCGAAGTCCAGAAACTGTGCTAAGTCTTCTCGCAATAGCGAGAAATGGTCTCGCTGTCGCGAGAATGTCTTCTCGCAATAGCGAACGAGGTTCTAGCTATAGCGAGTGCGGGCAGCAGTCCATATAGAAACCAGGGGGCAGCTCGCCGTAGCGTGCGCCATAGCGAGAGTGAGGTCTGGAACTGACGCGAGTTCGCCATAGCGAATGGTATAT
Source organism: Erythrophleum fordii (assembly GCA_032878935.1). Classification (NCBI taxonomy): domain Eukaryota; kingdom Viridiplantae; phylum Streptophyta; class Magnoliopsida; order Fabales; family Fabaceae; genus Erythrophleum; species Erythrophleum fordii. The sequence goes on from JAVQMF010000029.1 coordinate 9,322,054, forward strand.
CTCGCCATGGCGAAGGGAACTGATACGAGCTCGCCGTAGCGAAGGTTACACCTCGCCATAGCGAAGCCAGATAACACGAGCTCGCTATAGCGAAGGTTAATTTTTGCCGTAGCGAGGGTCAGTTCGGAAAAGAGTAAAAGGCGAGAATTAGACACCTTTAAACGACCCAACTTATTCTTTCTCTCATATTTGCCTGAGACTTCGACCCAAGGAGAGAAAAGAGGCGTGGAGAGTGAGAGAGACCAAGAGAAGGAGGGAGAGCAAGGGAAAGGTAAGTAAATTTTTTCCATTTCTTCTTAGATTTCTGATCTCCTCTCTTTGCCCTCTCTTCCTACGGTTTTGTTTGTGAAAATGGTTGGATTTTGGGTATGGGTCAGAAGAGGGAAAGTGGAAAACACCTTTGAATCTTTGTGTTTTCTTTAAAAATGTTGTTTCCACTACCATGGGAACTTGAGAGAAAGGAAGAGTTGATGGCATTCTAGAGAGAGAGAGGGAACCTCTAGGTTCTGGTATGTTAGGAGAGTTTGATCTGAAAGATTACATTCTAAGAGAGTAATTGCATGCTTTTGTGTGTCTAGGCTAAAGAGAAACACCTCCATCAAGGTGTGATTGTGAACCTAAGAAGGGAGAAGAGAAATTGAAAGGAAAAGCTAGTGTTGACCTTAGCTGATAAGGTAGCTCTCTTTCCATTCTTTCTTGTTGCATTCTTGGATGTAATAGTCATTGTATGTTTATGTATATGCTTGTTATGTGAAATATGCCATATGTTATTGCCATGATGCATTGTTGACAATATGCTTGTGTGATGGATTGTGAGCATTACTCGGGTGAGGTAGTGCCGAAAGTCCCTTGAGATTGGGTGAGACAAGGCCAAAAGTCTCAACCGAGTGAGGCTGAGTCGAAAGTCTCAAAACTCGGGTGAGGCCATCCAAAAGTCCCTAAACTCGGGTGAGGCTAGACCAAAAGTCCCTGGAGCCCATTTTTGGCATTGTTGTGATTTCCATAGCATGTACAACGTGTGTTGGATGTTGAGAATGGCTAAATGCTTATTCACATGCTTTGACTTGTTATATGCCTTGATTGTTTACTTGATTGAGTGCATGAGCTACTGAGATTCCCTGAATCTCACCCCTTCCCCTCTCAACTTAACATGCTAGGTGGTGCTCAAGGAGAAGCAAGTGCACACCAAGGAGCCTAGGAGCATGCTTAGTTAGATATTACTTTATTTTGGTTATTTTGATGTAAAGTGGTGCCACGATGAATATGCGTCCACTATTTTTGAGATGTAACTATTGTAGCAAGTGTATATGTATGAAATGATGATGTATAAACTATGTTGATAGCCAAAGAAATGGAAATGAGGGTTTTACCCCTTTTGATGAATGAATGTAGTAGTGTATCTTTGGCCGTAGCATAGTGAGATTGGAATGTATGTTGATTTGGACCACTTGAATAAGTTATATAGACTATTGTTATGCTTTTAAACTTGTCCATGAGTGGCTAGAGTATGTGAGAGGCTATTTGGACCCATTTTGGACCTTTTAGATGCCAAAACTGGTATTTTTGAGAGCTCCGTCAAAGTATGACTGGATGAGCTCCTCTTGCCATTAAATTTGGCGTGCATCTAGAGTTTGTAGAGAGCTTTTTGGAAAGCTAAAGTGAGTAATATTTGAAGGACTAGAGAATATTTGGTGAATTGTTGAAATTGGGAAAAATCCATGATTTGGTCATGTACTGTTCCTATAGGTCAGAAATGAAATCCATGTCATAGATAGACCAAACGGTGGCCAACTGTCATGAAATTTTATACACATAAACTAGAAAACCAAAGTGACCTGTACCAACTAGAATCACCTAAAGCGGAGGTCTGTAGAGAGAGATTAAACTGACTGAAGTTCTGTATCAGCATTAGGGAGCCTACCTGACCTCCGTTACTGTTCCATCAGTTTTCGGGGTGTAAGGGCTACTGAACTGATCTAGACTTATTTTTTTCCTCTAGTAGACATCTGTGGCTTTTCAAAATTGGTATAGTATGCCTAAATTGGATTTTTGTGGATTTAATTATGGATTTTCGAATTTCATGACAGTAAGCTGCACCAGAAATAGTGACAGTCGGACATCCTTCCCATTTTCGATGTCAAACATGGTCCAAAAGCTAAGATTGTGGTTGGGAATGATTTTTAGTGTAAAGTTAACACTTAGAGCTTTCTAGAAGGCTAAATTTTTCTACATTTCCATTTTTCTACAATTAGTTATGATTTTCCAAAGTTAGAGCCAAAATATGACTTTTGGGCACAAGTGAGAAAATGCATTTTTCTGGTTTTTGGCTCCATACCTGTGGCTTATGGTTTGTTTTATGCTATGTATGAGTTGTATAAGTGGAGTGTGAGTAGAGAATGTGAATGATGGGTTCACAAGACCCGCGGGATAGATAATGAATGTAAGAAACCCCGTTTCATAGCATGAGAATGCCATGGATTGGTATTGTTTCTTTAGAAATCATGTGGAACCGAGCCCAGAGAGAGGCTAGGTAGCGGTAGTAGATTAAGGTGTTACACATGGCTTCCAAATTCGTGGCTAAATTGCTCGTTGATAAGGTCTTAACCATGGTTTCTGTTAACCATAGGTAAAATTATGGCTAAGATATGGTTTAGCCACAGTTAGATAAATCGTGGTTGAACCAAGTCTTAGCCATAGTTCATTTAAATATAGCTAAACCAAATATAATTCATTTTCTAGTGGTAGTTTTAATTGTCGCTTCCATTTTTTTAAATTTTAAGATAAACTATTCTGTCCAAGTTTTTTTTTCCTTACAAACCTGTAATGAGAAATTTAAACCAATATATCTAACAACTAATTCCTAGTAAACAAATTTTAGCAACATATCCAATAACAACAACTAACTTTCAATAACAACAACCATTATGCTATTAAAATTGCAAATAGATTCATATTCCATTAATCTACAAATAAGTTAGTACAAATATAATTATGAAGTTTATCCAAGCAATATGTCCATTCTCATGAGCAATGACTATTATTAGCAGGCTGGTGTTCACTGTCCCAATTACTTAGTTCCTAGAATTCAAAACAAAATATTATTACTTAAAATCAAAATCAAAATATAAAAACATTCATTTGGGTGTTTGAAGTAGAATAGAAATTTAGAAAATTATTCTTTAAACTTTCATGGTTGCAAGCTCGGGTGATAATATACCCTAAAAAATTTAGAGTATGAAAGCCATTGTCGCTTCTATTCATTATTGTCACTTAGTAATTACAGCTTTTTTAGCTTTTGCTTCTCATTATCATTCATCTCTTTTAGCCACTTGTAATTTAAGTTAAGCAACATCATTTTGTGATTCTATGTAAGAAGTCTAGATGAACTCTGACAAGCCTAACATTTAAACAATTAGGATGGGCAAATACTAAATCTCATTCGTCATACTAACCACAGTGCTCTTTGTTTCCCAAGGCCCTGATTAATGAATTATTACTTGAAATTTCTTGAGAAAAGGAGTCTTCAGATTGAAACATAGCAATCCATTCTTACAAATTCAAATAAAATGCAATAATACAGTTGAAAAATAAGGGCTTTTAACAAAATTAGAAGTCAGCATCCACATCATTCAAACACTTACACAAATAGCTTTAGCTTCGTCTTTGACATAAGATCCATCTCCATGTTTATGGACTATAGTCTACATGTCTCCTCATGTGACTGGACTCCTGTGCTCAGCTTCTTACAAATTTGAAGACGCATGTGATATATCTCAAATTACAATTAAAATTCAAATGACTTGTTTACCAAAATGAACTCATTATCTTGACTTTTCTTTTTGTGCAAGGATTTTTGATCCACTAGTATGCGGCATAGTTAATATCTTTCTAGTCTATTTGTTTTTTTTACAATTTTCAAGTTATGAACAAAAATATTAATACAATCATCTAAGAATTGGTACATCTAAAAAAATAGTTGTGACTACTTGAGACTTCTTGCTAAAATGATGGTTTATTAATGATGTCTAATGATCCCTTTCTATGCCATCTAGGATGTCTTCAATTACTTGCTCATTGGTATGAGTTCCATCATTTTTATATCATTCATAATGTGCATATCTCCACCTAGTTTCTAGTGATTGTAAAATATATCTCTTGTGTATGTCATTAGTAGCATACTTAGTGTGCAAGATAAAATATAATAGTTATAAAGATATGAACTTAATGTACTAAGATAAATGAACAATAAATGTGCTATTACTTGAATAATGGTGTTATATACATAATTTTTGTACTCTTGTGGAACATTCCTTTAATCTAAGTAGGCGAGTAGAAAAGATTTAAAGTTAGTCCTACCCCTACCTAAAAAAACACCCAGCAATCCACCATCGTCTTCAATTATTGAAAGGAATCACTCTATAGTACTATGACCAATTGCCTAGGAGGGAAGGCCAAAATATCATACATAGCCATCTGCCTAGGCATCACCTTTCCTTTCCTTATCTATAAAATTAAAGTTAGTATATAATGAGAAATAAGCAAATAAGCACTAAGATACTTATTAATTTACTTACCAATAACCTCAACCAACTAATTCCATTTTAGTGGTCACTATGTGGGCTATGTAGGCTACTTAGGTTACTCATGGTCATCATTTGTGAATAGGTCATTAACATCTAAATTTGGCTAGAAGCTTGAGATATCGAGAACATCCAGAATGAGTGACGTGGATGAACTAGGTGGATTAATAAAATCTAGGTAACTTAGATGTCCAGCATCATTGATTGGCACTCTTGGCAAAGGACTATTAGTGTTAGGTACACTAGCTTTGCCTCAACCAACTAATTTCATTTTAGTGGTCACTATGTGGGCTATGTAGGCTACTTAGGTTGCTCATGGTCATCATCTATGAATAATTCATTAACATCTAAATTTGGCTAGAAGGTTGAGACATCAAGAACATCTAAATGGGGTGACGTCGATGAACTAGGTGGATTAATAAAATCTAGGTAACTTAGATGTCCAGCATCATTGATTGGCAGTCTTAGCAAAGGACTGTTAGTGTTGGGTACACTACCTTTGCCTGTGTTAACTGATTTGGATTTATTGAAGAACCTCTTTATCTTTAGAATTCTTATTAATTAGGACAAAATAAGATCAAGAAAAAACTATACAAACATATATAAGATTAAGATTAAGGAATAACATACAAGGATATATATATATATATAATGAAAATGTGGGAAAGAAAAAATTGAAGAACGCTTGACATAGACAAGTGTAAATGTACTTCCAAGTCTAAGAACACTGTTTCTAATTGTTGAGGTTAGTTAGGCTCATTGTCATAGATATCTTCGTTATCTCCACCCATGTCATACATTTTATATGGCTTTAGATGTATAGCCATACTTTAGTCTATATTTAACTCATCTTCTATATAATATACTCATTGAGCTTATAAGGCTTCAACATATAGCTCATCATTTTCATTATTATCAACATGTATCAATTGTGAAAAATTAATAAACGTGAATCCTATTTCATCTTTTCTCATACCTCTCAGATTGGTCATGCTAACCCACATACATTTGAACAAGGTAACCACTAATTGACCATAATAATTTAATTCAATGATGTGTAGTACTTTTTCATAATGCACACACCACTAAAGTGCTTGTTACCATTACTACTAATTGCATAACTTCTTGTCTTAAAAGAACAAAAATTTTATTATTTTGAGTTTTCAACCCTTGGTCCCAATCTAAAGTTTAAAATTTGAATTCATTAATATTATAAGTACTATATCGCCTTGCTTTATCAAGTGGACCCATAGCAAGAAAATTCATATCAATTGAATACGATCCATTGACATCATTTCTTATCTAGAACAAAGGAAAATATGATTATTTTTTTTATTATTAGTTATAAAAGAAAGATCAAAATTATACCTTTTATCGTAGGATTTGAGAGTCAAAAGTAAAAGAAGCTTTAAAAAAGATGGAGAACGGCAGAGTAGTGGGACCAGATAATATACCTATTGAGGTGTTGAAGGGTTTAGGAGCGAAAGGTATAAGTTGGCTCACAAAGTTATTTAATAAGATTATGAAATCCAAGAGAATGCCAGACAAGTGAAGGAAAAGTACTTTAATTCCTATTTATAAAAATAAGGGGGACATACAAAATTATGCAAATTATAGAGGGATTAAACTCATGAGTCATACTATGAAGTTATGGGAGACAGTTATTAAACAAAGATTAAGATAAGAGACTCAAATTATAGAGAGTCAATTTAGTTTTATACCTAATAGGTCGACCATGAAAGCGATATACTTGTTGCGAAGATTGATAGAGAAATATCAAATAAATAAAAAAGACTTGCATATAGTATTCATCGATTTAGAAAAGGCAGATGATAGGGTGTTAAGAGATGTTTTGTGGAAGGCTTAAAAGAAAAAAGGAGTCCTTATTGCTTATATTTGAGCAATTTAAGATATGTATAATAGGATTATAACTAGTGTGAGAATATAAAGTGGGCCCACCAATTATTTTTCGATAACTATTGGCCTACATCAGGGGTTAACTCTGAGCCCTTATCTTTTTGCTTTAGTCTTAAATGTGCTTATTGAACATATCTAAGGGCCAATGTCACATACAGATGATATAGTCATAGTTGGAGAGTCAAGAGAGGAATTAACTGAGAAATTAGAGATATGGAGACTAGCTTTGAAAATATTTAGATTTCATTTAAGTAGAAGTAAAACAGAATATATGGAATATAAGTTTAGCAAGAGGCACACTAATTCTAGCGTAGAATTGAAAATAGGAGAACAAACTATACCATAAGTTACTTAGTTTAGGTATCTTGGATCCATCATACAACAGGATGGAAAAATAGAGGAAGATGTAAATCATAGGATTCAAGTGGGCTGAATGAAATAGAGGAATACTTCAGGAGTTATAACAAATAGAAGAGTGCCGCACAAACTTAAGGATAAATTTTATCGCATAATTATAAGATCGGCAATGTTGTATAGAACTGAGTGTTGGACATTAAAAAGCAAATAAGAGAATAAGGTCAATATTGTAGAGATGAAAATGTTGCATTGGATGAGTGGATATATTAAACAAGATAGAATGAGAAATGAATATATTAGAGAGAAAGTTAAGTCTTAGATAGTTTGGTCATCTATAGAGAAGACCTATAGAAGCTCCAATAAGAAGAGTAGATCATATGGAGAGTAGCCTAATAATTAGAGATAGAGGGAGACTATGAAAAACTATAGGTGAAATGATTAAGAAAGATTTAGATTTAAATGGTTTAACTAAAGACATGATTTATGATAGAACTTTATGGCATCGTTTGATTCACGTGACCAACCCCACCTAGTGGGAAAGGGCCTATTGATGTTATTGTTATTGTTGTTGTATTGTTAGTTATGAAAGAAACAATAGTGAAATATATATATGTATTTACACAACGAGAAAGCTAGTCAACAAAGTCTCTATAAACCCTCTTATTTATCTTTAATAAAGATTGTATGTAACTTCTTAATTGTTTCTTAACATGTCTCTAAATTTTCTATATGATATACATAAAATAATTAGGTTATTGCAATTATATAGTTAATACCAAATTTAATATATAATTTACTCATTGAAGAAAGGGTCCACTTCTGCACAATTGGTCTAACACGTGACAGTGTGCTTATAATTTCTCTTTAAGAGAAAAAGTACTGTATTCAAAACCACTGACTGGTTTTCCAACAAGTGAAAACAAAGTGCTAACATTGGATGACTCAATATCAGGTTCATTGTCTACACATTTAGGCTAATTGAATACTATCTCTATTTCATCCAAATATTTTAAGCAAAAAGTTAAAGCCTTTCAAGCCAGGTAACCCTTAGCTATTGGACCTTCTAGCTGTGTCCTATTTTGTACATAAGACTTTACTTCCCTAAGTACCTGTTAAACATATTACATTAGAAACCAAGAATGAAATTGAAATGAATTGAAACAATTACAAAGTATTTAATAAATATTAACTATCTCTCTATAGCATATATCCATTGATAATGGATAGAGCCTCCAAGTTTAGCTTCTTTGGTTAAATGTACAATCAAATAGACTATAATTATAAAGAATGAAGGTGGGAATAACATCTGTAGATGATATAATGTGATAACAACTTTATTTTAAAGTTGGTTAAGTTTGTTCACACTTAATACTTTATTACATAATTGCCTGAAAAATGAACATAAGTCAAATAGAATTGCCAGCACTCGTTTGGGAGATGACTAAGGGTAGAAGTTGCTCTGTATCAATCTTCCAATCTTACATTGTCTTAAATCAATGAATATGGAAATGTCACTTGAATGAATGTCTTACATGGTGATATTCTTTAAAGTCCTGAAGAACATGTCTTTGTTAGCATTTGTCAAAGTGAACACAGCCAATAGATATCTACTATTGTTATTGGGCTAGAGATTAGACCTAATGCCCATTTTTTTGAAGTCTTTCCATGCATTTAGATAGTATTTCGATCATCCAGAATCATTTAATAAAGTAAATAACAAATTGTCACGAACATTTTTCTCAATGTGCATCACATTAAGATTGTAGTGTATCAAATGGTTCACCCAATAGGCCTAATAGGAAAGTTTAAAAAATATATTTTTCTTATGCCATTGTAGAGTGTCATCATCTATACTACCAACTCCTCTAGGTCTTCTTTCTTAGTCTTTAACTTTCACCTTTTTTTAAATGTGACATCAACATTCTTGATTTGTCTTAAGATTTCTTGACTAGTAATTCTTGTTGGAGGATTTTCTCTTCTCTTCCTTTCCATCAAACTAACCTTAAACCAATCTAAACTTATGTCATGAGTTCAAAAAATGACGATGACCTATAAAATACCACTTTTGATTATGATAAAGTTGTGAAGGAGTTGAATCAAAGTTGCAAGGTGGACAAGCTAACCCCGTATGCACATTCCACTTAGATAATATTCTAAACCCTGGAAAATCCTTAATAGTTCACATCAAAGTTGCATGCGTATTGAAAACTTCATCAATGTAAAAATCATAAATTTCAAATCCCATATTCCATAAGTCTACTAGTTCTTCTAGTAATGGTTGTAGATAGGAACCAATATCATTCCCTAGTGCTTGCTTTCCTGAAATTATCATTAAAAGAAGGAATATGTTATGTTTTATACACACCTAAGGAGGAAGGTTGAAAGGCATAAGAACCATTAACCATATGCTGTAACTTGTACTTAAAATGCCAAATGAATTAAAGCTATCAGTGGCTAACTTAAGACATATATTATAAGGATCTGAAGCAAATTGAGGATGCATCAAGTCAAATTACTTCCAAGCATACCATCATTATTCTTATCAACAGAATGCCATTTCATATGCTCAGCAATCTTAAAGGACACAAAAGGTTTTTGCAACTATGGCTTCAATGGAAAGTATCTGAGTACTTTTGTAGGCCACTTGATTTATTTTTTACCTTTACTATTTGGCTTCCATTTAGGTGTGTTGCACTTTTTACATACATCCTTATTTTCACCATTCCCTTTATATAGCATGCAATCATTTGAATGTGCATGAATTTTTGCATACTTAAGCCCTAATTTATTGATGGTTTTCTTGGTCTTATAGCAAGAAGGTGGAATATTTCGATGTTTAAAGGCATCAACTAACAACTCTAATATCATTGCCATAGCCTTATCTCTTATTCTACACGGATATATTATTTTTCCTTCTACACTTCTATTAACAAATACAAAGTCTAACAATTCATTATTCAAGGGTATTATAGGGCTTAATGGCCCAAGACTTGTCCATTTCTATAATTTAAAAAACTCTTTAATCATCTACTAAGTGATTAGCCATCACGAAATATAATAAGTGTAACATTCAATTTTTTGAAAAAGAGAGAAAACGTGAAAAACTTAACGTATGGTTTCTCTGTAAACGAACAAAATTCATCATATACAAAAGTAAGTCCCATGAAATAACTTAGTTAAGGTCCCAAAAAATTTGGGAAGCATTCTACACTCCTAAAAATGAGAATCCTAGGCTTAGATGGAAAGAAAAATGGAGCTAGGATGGTGAAACAATTTGTGACAAAAACTGACAAAACGTAATGGCATTTTCTTGAATAAGTGTAACTTTTAGAAAAACACATAGGAGAGCCTTTTAAATAGAAAATTTGAGTTGCCCAAGGTTTTTAGAGGCTCCAAAAACCTAGAAAGTCTCGGGACTGGTAAAACCCCTCCGGCGTACATTTTCTAATATTAGTGAGCCTGAACTTTGACGAATTCATTCAGTAAGGTTTTAGCTTCAAATTGAGTGATTCCAAAGGTATTTTATTAAATTGGGAATCTAAATTTTATAATGAAAAAGATGGTTCTAAAAAAGGAGCTAAAACGAAGTCGAAACGCAATTGCCATTATGGAAGGATAAAACTAGATATTTTGAAAAAGTGTATTTCTAGAAGCTCCCACACACTTCTCCCTTTTTCTCCTACCTTCTTAAGCACGACTTCCTCTGCCCAAATTATAGAAAAATAGTAGCTCCTTGAGGCTCACCAAGAGAGGAAGAAAAAGAATAAGAAAAAGGCAAGAAAGGTATGAAATTTCTTGATTTTTTCATGCTTTCTCTTTACCAAACCTCTTCTCCTCCATTTCCCTTTCTTTCCTCTAGTTTTATTGAAGTATATGGATCTGTTTTAAGGGGAGAATGGAGGGAAAAATTTGTATTTGAAGAGAGGAGGCCAAGGAAAGTGAGAAACAAGCAAGAAAAGCTATGAAAACAAGGAAAAATCTTCATCCTGTAACAACCGGGAAAAAGAAAAGAAAAGGAAAAGAAAGAAAGTAGAGAGCTGAAAATTTTTGAAGTCCAGAAACTGTGCTAAGTCTTATCGCAATAGCGAGAAATGGTCTCGCTGTCGTGAGAATGTCTTCTCGCAATAGCGAACGAGGTTCTAGCTATAGCGAGTGCGGGCAGCAGTCCATACAGAAACTAGGGGGCAGCTCGCGGTAGCATGCGCCATAACGAGAGTGAGGTCTGGAACTGACACGAGTTCGCCATAGCGAATGGTATATCTCGCCATAGCGAAGGGAACTGATACGAGCTCATTATAGCGAAGGTTAATTTTCGCCGTAGCGAGGGTCAGTCCAGAAGAGAGTAAAAGGCGAGAATTAGACTTAATTAAATGCCCAAACTCATTTCTTCTCTCATTTCTGCCCTAGACTTCGACCCAAAGAGAGAAAAGAGGCGTGGAGAGTGGGAGAGACCAAGAGAAGGAGGAAGAGCAAGAGAAAGGTAAGTAAATTTCTCCCATTTCTCTTTAGATTTCTGATCTCCTCTCTTTGCCCTCTCTTTCTACGGTTTTGTTTGTAAAAATTGTTGGATTTTGGGCATGGGTCAGAAGAGGGAAAGTGGAAAACACCTTTGAATTTTTGTGTTTCCTTTGAAAATGTTGTTTCCACTACCATGGGAGCTTGAGAGAGAGAAAGAGTTGATGGCATTCTAGAGAGAGAGAGAGAACTCTAGGTTCTGGTATGTTATGAGAGTTTGATCTGAAAGATTACATTCTAAGAGAGTAATTGCATGCTTTTGTGTGTCTAGGCTCAAGAGAAACACCTCCATCAAGGTGTGATTGTGAACTTAAGAAGGGAGAAGAGGAATTGAAAGGAAAAGCTAGTGTTGACCTTGGCTGATAAGGTAGCTCTCTCTTCCCACTCTTTCTTGTTGCATTCTTGGTTGTAATAGTCATTGTATGTTTATGTATATGCTTGTTGTGTGGAATATGCCATATGCTATTGCTTTGATGCATTGATGCCAATATGCTTGTGTGTTGAAATGTGAGAATTGCTCGGGTGAGGTAGTGCCGAAAGTCCCTTGAGATGGGTGAGGTGAAGCCGAAAGTCTCTTGAGATGGGTGAGACAAGGCCAAAAGTCTCATAATCGAGTGAGGCCAAGTCAAAAGTCCATAAACTCGGGTGAGGCCATCCAAAAGTCCCTAAACTCGGATGAGGCTAGACCAAAAGTCCCTGGAGCTCATTTTTGGCATTGTTGTGATTTCTATAGCATGTACAATGTGTGTTGGATGATTGAGAATGGCTAAATGCTTATTCACATGCTTTGACTTGTTATATGCCTTGATTGCTTACTTGATTGAGTGCATGAGCTACTGAGATTCCCTGAATCTCACCCCTTCCCCTCCCAACTTAACATGCTAGGTAGAGCACAAGGAGAAGCAAGTGCACACCAAGGAGCCTAGGAGCATGCTTAGCTAGTTATTAGCTTGTTTTGGGTTATTTTGATGTAAAGTGGTGCCACATTGTATATGCACCCACTATTTTTGAGATGTAAAGGTTGTAACATATGTATATGTATGAGATGATGATGTATAAACTATGTTGATAGCCAAATAAATGGAAATGAGGGTTTTGCCCCTTTTGTTGAATGTATGTGGTAGTATATTTTTGGCCGTAGTATAGTGAATTTGGAATGTATGCTGATTTGGATCATATGAACATGTTATATATACTAGTTTCATGCTTTTAAACTTGTCCATGTGGAGTGAGAATGTGTGAGAGGCCATTTGGACCCATTTTGGACCTCTTGGGTGCCAAAATCGGTATTTTTGAGAGCTCCGTCAAAGTATGACCGGATGAGCTCCTCTTGCTATGAAATTTGGCGTGCCTTTAGAGTTTGTAGAAAGCTTCTTGAGAAGCTAAAGTGGGTAATATTCGGAGGTCTAGAGAATATTTGGTGAATTGTTGAATTTGGGAAAAATTCATGGTTTGGTCATGTACTGTTCCTATAGGTCAGAAATAAAATCTATGTCATAGATAGACTAAACGGTGGCCAACTATCATGAAATTTTATACAGATAAACTAGAAAACTAAAGTGACCTATACCAACTAGAATCACCTAAATCGGAGGTCTGTAGAGAGAGATTGAACTGTCTGAAGTTCTGTATCAGTATCAGGGAGCCCATCTGACCCCCTTTATTATTCCATCAGTTTTCAGGATGTGGGGGCTATTAAACTGATCTGGACTTATTTTTTTCCTCTAGTAGACATCCGTAGCTTTCCAAATTGGTATAGTGTGCCTAGATTGGATTTTTGTGGATTTAATTATGAATTTCCGAAATTCATGACAGTAACCTGGGCCAGAAACAGTGACAGTCGGACCTCTTTCCCATTTTCAATGTCAAACATAGTCCAAACGCTGAGATTGTGGTTGGGAATAATTTTTAGTGTAAATTCAACATTTAGATATTTCTAGGAAGCTAGAGTTTGTTACATTCCCATTTTTCTATAATTAGTTATGATTTTTCAAAGTTAGAGCCAAAATATGACTTTTGGGCACAAGTGAGAAAAATGCATTTTTTTGGTTTTTGGCTCTATACCCATGGCTTATGGCTTGTTTTATGCTATGTATGAGTTCTTTTAAGTGGAGTGTGAGTAGAAAATGTGAATGATGGGTTCACAGGACCCACGGGGTAAAAGTTAAGTGTATGAAACCCCCTTTCATAGCATGAAAATGTCACGGATTGGTATTGTTTCTTTGGAAATCATGTGGAACCGAGCCCAGTGAGAGGCTAGATAGCGGTAGTAGATTAAGGTGTCACACATCCTATAGTAGCTACTCCTTCCCTCTTCTTCTCCCTATTTTACCCCATATAAGTAGCTGTAAGAGGGCTTGAAGTTTGGGCAGAACCAAGGGTGAATTCTATGAATTTAAGGGAGGAGAGTAAGAATATATAAGGAAATTCAAGTAAAAGCCATTGATTTTCAAGATAGAAAATCTAGAGTTTCATGAGCTCCCTTGAAAATATGATTTGATGCAATTATTTGTAGGTCTAAATGAATATTTGGATGAGCTCTTGAGATCCCTAGAAGGCTCCTCATATGCATCTTCCATCAAAAGAATAAAGCAAACTCACTTGGTGTTCATAGAATGCATAGTTTTGGCCTAGGCTAGATGAAACACCAAAAGGTAGTTTTAATTTGTTCCAAGCTTAGTTTAGAGTCATGTATGATGGAAGAGGATGAGAGGAAGCCTTGAAAAAATTTTAGAAGCCATGGATAGTAAGATGGTATTATAGTTCCATATTATGGCTTAAAGAAGTAACACCTAGATAGGCTCCTTGATTTGATTGTGTGATGACTTTAAAAAGTTTCAATAGAGTCAAGAATCATAAATGAATGGAGAGAATGGAGCCAAGATGATTTTTTCTTAAGATTCTTCATTATGTACATTATGGGACCCTAAAAAAGCCTTATGAGTCACTTAGCTTTTTCTAATGAATGTGTGGCTTTAGAATGTGATTTAAGAGTATAATTAGCTTCCATATGATGTGTCTAGGCCAAGAGAAATGATCTCTACTTTTTTGGATGTATGAGGTCAAGGGAGAGGACTTAAGGCTTAAGGCTTAAGGAAAAAGTGTGTGAATGCAAGCAAGGTAGCTCTCTCTACCTTCTCTCATGCATGAATATGTGCTTACATTGTCTTTGAATGTGTGTATATATGTTTTGAGCTATGAAAAATATTTTAGCATGAGCTTTTATTCTATGGTATCATTATGATGTTTTATGCATTCAAATGATATTTTATATGCTTGCCTTAGTTTGCTTAAGTATGGAGAAGTCAAGAACTTTTTAGCCATGGTGAGGATGAGCCAAAAACCCTTAAACTTGGTTGAGACAAAGTGAAGAGTCTTCTAAGAGTGAGTTTGACTCCCAAGGATAAGGTTGAGTCAAAACCTCTTAGAGAAAAAGGGTGAGGTAAGTCCAAAATTCATAAGTGAATGGATGAGGATAGTTCACTCACCTGACAAGCCTATATATGCAATGTATGACTTGTTCAAATGCTAAGAATGTTTCTTAAATGTTCATACATTTCAATATGTCTAAGCATGCATTTTTAAGACTTATATTATATACATTATGTGTGATTGAAAGGGAGATGAGCTATTAAAATTCTTTGAATCTCATCCCCTCCTCTCCAATGTCTTAACATGTTAGGTGAATCAATTGAGTAAGGTAATAGAAGCCACCAAGCCAAGGAGAAGGAGATTGACATCAAAATGTATGAAATGGCCTAATTATGTCTCTCTTGTACCCATACACATAGCATATGATGTAATCTCATGATGAAATTGTTATGTCATCATATGAACATATGTAATTACCCAAATGTATGATGTATGAATGGAATTTGATGCCAAATATATGAGATAGCATGTTTTGGGTATTGGATGGCCAATGCTAGCATGTGTGTTCTTATGTATATCATGGGATGGATGAGTGAGTTTGAGAAATATAGGTTTATGCACCTTTGAGACAAGTTTAGAGAGTCATCTTAATGTATTCCCACGTGACCAAGTGGTCATGGTTGCCTTAGGATTTGAATTAGACCACTTGGACCCCTTATATGACACAAAATAAGTCATTTTACAACCCAATGTCAAGATCTGACCAAATAAATGAATTTGCAAATGAAATTTGATACATATGTAGATATTATCCAGAACTTTTTGGGAAGCAAAGACTAAATTATTTGGAGCTCTGTAGAATTAATTATGAATTTCCAAAGTTACTATTTTTCTACTGAACTAATACAGGTACTGTTCATATGGTTAGAAACTTGGGCTGTGTCATTTGTAGGCCAAATGATATCCAATACTTATGAAATTTTACTGACATAGACTAGACATGATAGGATTCCATGGCCACCAAGATCATCCCAATTGGACCTCTGAGCATGGAGATATGATTTTTTGAAGTTGGAGATCAATACTAGGGATGATAGCTGACCTCTGGTATTGTTTTATTAGTTTTCAGTGCCTAACAGCCTTTTTTTGGTCTAGATTTATTTTTAGCATGAAGTAGACATTTGTAACTTTCTAGAATGATATAGTGTGCCTAATTTTAATTTTTTTAAAATTAATTATGATTTTTCAAAGTTCAAGCACAAAATCTGGAAAATTGATTTGAGGCTGCACTAGTATGTTTTATGTATTTGCTCCCTTTGCTCGAGGTATGGGCCACTTTTTGAGCTTGTTATGAGTTGTATGTACATATTTAAAAGTGAGGATGAGATGAATGAGTCCATATGGCCCACGAGACTCCAAAAGAAAAATTTATTCGTGACATTATGCAAGTATGTTCATTGTTTTAAATGCTATCTTCCTTGCTTCATTATAAAATGCATGGAATAAGACCTTGAAATGGCATGAAGTAAGCTAGATAAATATGGTGTTACAATAAGACATCACTACTTCACTTGTTACAATAAGACATCACTACTTCACTTAAAGTAATGTACTGCCTCTTCCTATGCATATTAGAAGTAAAAATACTTTTGAATCATCATGCATATATGTTAACATATATTCTTGTGTGTTTAAGAATTAATATATACTCAAAGTACATGTTAAATATAAATTTAAAGAATTAATTAAAAAATAACAAAACTTATAATGTTTATATTTTTTTTACTATAATCTAATATCTTTCTTTTTTTTAAGTTGCTTCAAATTGTATGACATTAATTTTGTATAATTGTTAAAAATTTTTGTTTAGAAATAGGGTTTAATAATAATGTTAATATATTATTATTATTATTATTACTTACTTATTTTTATATCATTAATCACATAATTTATTATGACAAAATAAACTATTTTATAGTATTTAAAGTTATACTTCCTATTGGAAAGGCAATAAAAAAATATTTATTGCAAATGATATCTTATTCATGGAAAGCTAGGGATTAGATAATTCTCATGTATATATTATTCCTAATCATAGATATTTGCTTAGGTCATGGTAAACCTAAAGTCCAATGGGTTTCATAAGACATAATAATTGATCAAATGAGAAGGAAAAAAATTTTGTAAATTTGGTAGTTAAAAAATTTCCCCTAAAAATATCATTAATTTAGAAGGAGAGAAAAAAAAATTTATCTTGTAGGATAGCTCATAAGGCTCAAACAACAAAATTCTCTATTTTCAAACAACAGCACACAACATTTTCATATATGGCAACATGACTTAAGATCACTTTTTGATACGCTTTCTTGTATTGATATCTACAATACAAAATTGCCCATAGTTGATATCTCTATATTCATTCCTCATCTATAAGAAAAATATATATACATCATTCTACTATCTAGCATTGTTCCATTCCATTGTTCTTTCTATAGTTTAGCAACCTATCTCGATAGTCATATGCCATTGGCTTCATACATACAAATTCTATCATGTAAATTTAATTTGTAAAAAAGGAATTAAGCCAATCATCAGTCAAGACTCCATCTTCATCCCACGGCCAACATAGAAGGAAGAAGAATAGGAAAAAAAAAAAAAGAACAAATCCCCCTTACCATTCCTATTTTTTGATGGCTTAGAAGAGGAAAGCTTCAAACTTTGGCTTCAAAAATGGAGGTGGAGGAGTCATAAATTGAGACGTGGATGAGAGCTTTAATAATGGAGTTCAAATGAGAGCTTTGATAAAAGAACTAATCAAGATGTTGATTAAGACAATCATTATTGCTGGTGGGCTTAAAAACGATGGTGGAGATGATCATGGTTTACAAAAATGGTAAGCTAAGTTTATGGGTTCTTTAAATTTGAAGGAAGAAGACGAAGTTTGTAAATTTGAAAGAGATGACATTCTAGATGAGGTGAAATGCAAATATGCAAAATAGGTCATAAAATTTGGTTCAACCATGGTCATCACTAAATTATGGTTAAGCCACAAAATGTAACCATAATTCTTACAAACTATGGTTAAGTCTCTTGCCTTAACCATGATTTATGGATAACATGGTACAAAACATAACCAATCGCTGCTAAATTCAAGCAGGCATTTAAGCAGTAAATGCAGTGGTTATGACTCAATTGTTACAACCATTGCTAAAACATTTTGCAATGTTGCAACTATTGCTAAATCCAAAAACAACTACCATAAAATACCAATTTTTTTGTGGTGATTTTTTTTTTGTCATTTGTTATAGCATAGAAGCTACTAAAGTTTATGAGATTTAAATTCCATACAATGTTAGATCAATTAATGGGATGCTTATTGTAATCCCCGGTTATTCTAAAATGGCTTGAAACTAATTGATTATAAAAGGAAGTCCCCTAAATAGAAAGAATTAAGGCCAAAAAAAATTAGAGCAATAATCCAAACCTAAAAAAATGAGAACATGAAGCTTAAGATGCTTGAAAACCAGAGCCAGAATAATTATGAAAATTACAAAAATATGCAGTGTCATTTCGTAGTTTCAGACAATTGGAAAGCTCACATGAGGAATTTTTAAATAGAAAAATTAAGTTTCTTGGGATTCTCAAAGGTCCTAAAAACTATAAGAACTCCTAGAATAGATTAAACCCGTTCGGTGTGCGATTTCGGTAAAGGGTTGACCAAAACTTTAACCGAATAGTTTGGAATGGTTTTAAATTCAATTTGGGTGAAACTAAAGGCATTTTATCAGTTAGAGGACCTAAATTTTATAATGAAAAAATAGTTCTAAAAAAGGAGTTGAAATGAGGCCAAATGGATAAACTATGATTTAGGGACTAAAATGAAAAGTGAAAAAAGTTGTAAAAGTAGACTTTTAAGCTTCTTAAGCACGCCCCCCTTTTTTGTCCAACCTTATAATCAACTTCTGATTAATTCAAATAGAACCTAAGGTAGCTCAAGAAGGCGCACAAGAAGGGGGAGTGAAGGGAAGAGAAAATCAAGCAAAAAGATAAGAAAATTCATAGTTTTTCATGTCTTCTCCTTTACTAATCTTCTCCCTCTCTTTCTCCTCTTTTCTCTCATGGTTTTCATGACTGATTTAGGACTAATTGGGGGTTGGTTCTATAAGAGGAAGTTAGAATTGGAAGGAGAAGCTAGAACCAATTGAAAGCTCCTTCAAAAAGCTTGGAAATAAGGTAAGAATCATGGCCTTTTGTTGCTTCCTCTTGCTTGCTCTTCTCATGGTAGTTTTGTCCAGCACAAGGCCCACTCATTAGGGAATGAATTCAAGCCAAAACAAGGTAGAGACAAGGATTTACAAGTATGAGGATTAAGAATATACCATTCGATTCAAAAGAGAAGATTTAGAAATTAAGTTATGTGACCTAAGGTTCTTAATGCACCTAGCCAATTTTGAAATTTTCTAATGATAAATTAGCTTATATAAGAGTATGTGAGAGATCATAAGACATCTAGGAAGCTTCACAAGTGCCAATTCCCTAAGAAAAATCAAGCAAACTCTATGATTGCCTAGCTTACTCCATGTCTTAGCCAAGGGAGAGAATTAGCACCTAGGGAGAGTTTTAATTAATTCTAAGGATAGAAATGGTCTAGATATGGACTAGAGACACTAATGGAACTATTAGTTTGAATTTTGAAATTATGATTTATGATATGGAAATTTAGGCTCCTTTATGGACATAAAGAAGCAACTTAGTATTTGGCTTTTTGAATTGAACTTATAATGACTCTAATGAGTCTAAATGGAGTCAAGAGACTTAGATTAAATGCGAAATTAGAGCCAAGATCATAAATTCTAGGGGTTGCTTCATTATGCCCTTTTATAGAACCAAATTGATGTCATATGGAAAAGTGAGCTTGCATAAAGTTTATGTAAGGCAAGAATTAGTTCCAATAATTGAATTGTGTCTTATTTGATGTGTTTAAACCAAGAAAATAAAAAATCTCCTAAGTGCAAGTGTGTGGCCGAAAATGGGAAGAAAAGAATAAAGGAAAAAGTGTGTGATTCTTGCTACAAGGTAGCTCTTTAACCTTTTTCACATGCATGTCTTGGAGGTTTATTGGTCATTGGATACTTTTATATATGTTTGAACCATGAGATATGTTTATAGCTTTTGATGAAATGCTATGGTACCATTATACTTCTTGAAATATGTTTTTGAATGTATGATAGCTTGAATAGGTAAGGTTGTGCAAAAAATCCCTTATAATGGGTGAGGAGATGCCAAAAGTCCCTAAGAATAGGTAAGACAAAGCCAAAAGTCTCAAGAAAGAGTGAGGCTAAGTTAAAAGTCCTTAAAAGTGGGTGAGACAAATCCAAAAATTTCAAAGAATTGGATGAGGCTAGACTAAAAACCTTTAGAGCCTACGTTTGATAATGTATAAGTTTATGTGACATAAGAAAATGTTTATGTATGCTTACAAGATGCTTTTAGTACATGCTTGCATTCTTTGACTTGAAAACATACCATGTATGTATGCTTGAAAGGGTAAAATATCTATTAAATTCTTGAATCTCATTCTTTCCCCACATATGCCTAACCACGTCTAGGTGGCCCAAGTGGAGCAAGAAATGGAGGTAAAGCACTTTGAAGATTAGAACTTTGGCAATGGTTTAGGAAATTTTACATTTTGATGTCAAAGTTTGTATCTATATGATGTACATATGATGTAAACCATTGAATACAAGCAAATGTATGTAAATATGATACATGAATGGGATTGGGAACCAAATGAATAGTTCTGTGAGTTTTTGACATCCTTATGCTTTGATATCCATATATGTGAGGACAACTAGGATAGTGATTTTGCGATACATGATAATTTAGAGCATTTGGGATGCTCTCATAGGTTGTGTTTATGCTTTTGGATATACCCAAATGGTTATGGAATCATTGGAAGATCATTTGGTGCATAATTGACCCCTTTATAGTTTCAAAAGTGACATAATCTTGAGCTGAATGAAAGCTTAACCAAATGGATGAACTTGGGCATGAAATTTAGCATGGTTATAGGTCTTATCTAGAAATTTCACAAAGTTAAAGAGCATCTAATTTGGAGCTCTAGAGAATTTATTATGAATTTTTAAAGTTGGCCAAATTATGTAGAATTGTCACAATTACTATTCATATTGTCAATTTGCATTTCTATGTCACTTGAGGGACAGATGAATTTCAATGCTTATAAAATTTTACATACATAAACTAGACATCATTATATTTCTATAGCCACCAAGAACACCTCATTTGGAGCTCCGTAGAGGGAGATATGAATGTTTGAAAGTTGGGAGTCAGCTATAAGACGTATCAATGACCTAATGTATTGTTTCATTGAATTTTGTAGGGCAAACCTGGTTATTTTGATTTGAAATTTTTATGGTAGTAAGAGGACATCTTTATCTTTTTAGAATGGTATAGTTTACATGATTTTGATTTTCTTAGAATTAATTATGAATTTTTGAATTTCATATCAGAATATGGAATTAGGAAAATCTGCAGCAGAGAGCTCAACCTAGTGTACTATTCTATTGATTTTCATAGGCTAAATACTATTATTTTGATTTGAAATTATTTGTAGTCATTAGTTGACATCCAAATTTTTCTAAAAAGCTATCATTTGCATGATTTGGATGTTTCTAGAATTAGTTATGAATTTCCAAAATTCATGTCAGAATATGGAGCATATGTAAAAAAAGCAAGTGTGCTATGATTTCGTGTTATGCAACTTGGACCTGAATTTTGAGCTTCAAATTATGTTAATTCTGATTGAACAAATGTGTTATGAATGGAAAATAAGTTTGGTAAGCTCACATGGTCCATAAAACCAAGAATGCGTAAATTTAGCTTATGATGTCAGTTATTTTTGCTGCTAAAAGTATCATTCATATGAATATAATTGCTATAAGCCATTTGTGCTATGGATTGAGTCCTATATAGTTATGGTGTAATGCTTATGAGTTATAGATGATGACTATTGGGGAAAATACTTTCAAGATTTATGGATATGTGAAGCTAAGAGTGGAAACAATTTTAAATGAAGTAGAATGTTTACTCTTAGAAATGTGCCAACTTGTTATGATCCTTTAATTCTTATGGATGATGAGTTTCTCTTCTCAAAAGACATTGATGAAGAAGAAGAAGAAGAAGAAGAATCAAACCTTGACTTTTCTGATTATCCAATAGCAAAAAGAACATCTGATTTAAAGTTTGTCATAGTTAAGTGTCATAGCAAAACAAATCAGTGGAAAAATGTTGTAGATGCCAAGACAACAATCCTTGATAGCCTCAGAGATGCATATTTGTACCAAAGTTCAATGCTTAGATTTTAATTACACATTGTTTTAGTTGGCTCTTTTTGTTCTATTTTTGTTGTAAAGATTGAGGACAAATATAATGTAACTATCCTAATTGCTATTTTCATTGAATTCTTTTTTATTGGTTGTGTTTATTTTCATTTTACTTTTGTTGTAAGATTGTGTACAAAGATGCTAAAATGAATCAAACTACTAGATTATTTGAATGTTGTTATAGATTTGTCATATATTATGAAATTCTTATTGTTTAATCATATAGTATCTCTAAACTAAGCTTTAAGTTTTTTATGATCAATATTTATATTAAGAGACAATTCAAACAACTTTTGTTGATATTAAATATATAGCCAATAATAATAAATATTTCAATAATTAATTATAGCTATATAATAGTGTACCAATAATACATAATCTCTATTTAAGATGATCATTGCAAATTAATAATCAAGTTAAGGGTGGTTTAGATTAAGCCATCTTTTAGTTATCCCTCATCCAAAAAAATGTCTAAAGCCTCTATAACTACTCTTTCCCTCACAACGATTCATCATTTGCAATACAAGAGTAACTGTATTCATTAGCTCTATGTATTGCATGAACTAGCAATTGGTGCTCAATATGCAAACTTTATGGAGGCATAATATAAAAGTTGAATTCAAAGGAGAACTTAACTTAAAAAAAAATCAAAACATCCATATTGAGAATGATAACACTAGTGTAACCATATAACATATTTGGATATATAATAAAACAATTAAGCTATTTCAGACCTTATTGCCTATGAAACACAATTATGTTGAAGTATAATTTAAAGCATTAATTACATTGATATGGGCCATTTTATTTTGTGTTTTATTCTGATAAATCAAGGATTTGGTTAATGATATAAATATCAGAGAAATATATACAAAAACATTCCTGTCATGTAAAAGACTTTAGATAATTCACATGTCAAAAGTCGAGAATTTATCATGTGCTATGATTGGTGTACCTTTTTTGAAAGGTAAATGTCTTGAAGTTTGTAATATCTCTAGTTCATATATCTTGCATTCCTATACCTGCAACCTTTTGCTTTTCATTTCCCTCTAAATGTTTCATGTTTCAAGACAACTATATATAAATGCTTCAGCAATAAATTGTTAGTGAGTATACCAAGTCTATACTACTGTTTTCATGAAATAGAATAGAAAAAGTTATTGAAGAATTAAGAAGAAATGAGCATTAAAATTTTAATGCATGAAGGTGTAGGTATGATTGAGTTTTTTATTTAATTAAACTAATAAATTGTCCTTACTTTAATGAGACAATTTCTCACAAGTTTTAAATAACTCAGAGGAAGACAATAACAAAACTATCTTCCATTAATATTGAGTACACAGGCATTCTAAATGAAACAACTTGCTCTTGGGATATATACCAATTGACATTTGATATTGGTATGTAAATCTACATGTGCTATTAGTAACCCATGGTATTAGTTGATGAAACTATTGATACTATGGTTTTCAGGTATAATTCCAAACAATTTTAAAGAAGCAAGATGAAGGAGAAAGAAAAGATTATTGCCTTTAAATTAGGATCTTTAAGTTATTTATTGGTTCTGCTTATCTTTGTTTAGTCTAAGATACACAGATATATGTTGAAGTTGCAACACTCTATATATAGGTTAATATCAAAGTTGTTTGACAGTTCTTGAATGCACAAGTATAATGCAATAGCAAGAGATTAACATTAATATATTTAATATTTTTATTGATGGTGAACTTCAAATTCCAATTCAATAACATTAATTTATTGTTAATTTTATAGAAATAAGCTCAGTTAATTTTAACCAAGTAAGGGCATAGAGAAAAGAAATTTACATGGAGAACAAAAATCTAAAAATGGGGTAGGTATAATTGTAGATAAGTTTTGGAAAAATAGTGTAGTGGATGTAAAGAGATTAGGAGATAGAATAATTGCATTAAAAGTTTGTATGAGAAAGAGAAACTTTTAATATTATTAGTGCTTACGCACCATAAGTAGAGTTAGAAGAACATCACAAGGTAAAGTTTTGTGAGGATTTAGAATGTTTGATTTAGGAAATATCATTAGGAGAAAAGATTCTTTTAAGAGGGGATCTTAATGGTCACGTAAGAGTGCACTTAGAGGTTATGAGGGTACACATGGAGGACATGGCTTAGGGGAAGCAAATGCAGGGGGTAAAACTATTCTAGACTTCTCATTAGCGTTTGATCTTATAATAGTTAACACTTATTTTATGAAGCATAAGGAGCATCTTATCACGTATAAAAGTGGAAGGGCATGTTCTCAAATTGATTTCTTTGTTATAAAGAAATCAGATAGAAAACTTTGGATGGATTGCAAAGTTATACATGGAGAAAGCTTGACTATTCAGTATAAAGTTTTAGTTATAGATGTCCGAGTTAAAAAGAGAGTAAAGAGTAAAAGTCAAGATAGAGTGTCAAGGATTAAGTAGTAACAATTGAAAGGGGATAAAGAAAAGAGCTTGTAGAGAAAGATTTTGGAGGAAGGATCTTGGGAAGCATAAAGAAGTGCTAATGATTTGTGGGATGAGATGGCTAAAGAAATTAGGAAGGTGGCACAGGAGATACTTGGTGAATTAAAAGGTTTTAGAACTAAGGATAAAAAATCTTGGCTGTAGGATGCAAGATAAGGTTAAGATTAAAAGGGAGTGTTATAAAGCGTGATCTTTGTGTAAAAGTGATGAAAATTAGAAAAAAAATATAAGATAGCTAAGAAGGATACTAAGAAGATGGTAAGTGAAGCGAGAGCTAGGGCATTTGATAGGTTATACCAATCTTTAGATACTAAAGCTAGAGAGAGAAGTATTTACAAGCTAACTAAAAGTAGGAAAAGAAAGAGAAGAGACATGGACTAAATGAAATGTATTAACGATGAAGAAGGGAGGGTCTTGGTCATGGAACAAGATATCAGGGAACGGTAGAAGTTTATTTTTATAAACTATTTAATGAAGGACATGAGATTTTATTACACTCAAATAAGCTAGACACTAAAGTAGAAGACCAAAATTATACTTTTTATCATTGATTGTAAAATTGGACTGGACTGGCTAGTTTAACCGGTTGGACCAAGAACTGGTTCCTGGTCCGGTCTTGAACATCCCCATAACTAGAACCTTTAGGAACTGGTCAACTCGGTCAACTTCAGTCAAGAATCGGGTTTGACCGGCCGGTTTTAAGCATAAACCAGTGTGAATGAACTAGCTTGAACTGGTTTTGTCTTAGATGATCTCAAATGTCACTTTGCTGGATTCGAGCTTGTTACTTCTTGCATCCAAAAGGTTTCACTACCATCAGACCAGGAAAGCAATCACAATCTCACGTAGCCTTGAACCCGAGACGTTGGGAAAGGTTTCCAACACTCTAACCACTATGCCACCTTGTTTCTTTTGCTAAATTTGTACATAATATTATATAAATATATTTATAATATTTACTTTGAAATTTATAATATTTAACTTAATCATTTATTAACTATTTTTTAAAACATTATATTTAAATCTTTTATAACTAATTAAATTTTATTATACAAATTTTTTTGAAATATAATAATAAAAAATTATTATATTGAATAATTAATTTTTATGATATATTGATTTCAATACTTGTTTCAACAAATTAATATTTGATAATTATATTTATCAATAGATAAATTATTTTAGACTCAAAATTTAAAATTTAACTGAATTTAAATATTATGTTATATTTGATTTATTTTTATATATACTTAGTAATAAGATATTTTAAATTTTATTAATATATAAATATATAATTATTATCGGTTCAACCACGGTTCGACCACAGTTTAACCAATAAACCATGAACCAGTGCCTTTACTAGTTCAATGACTGGTCCAATTTTAAAAACATTGCTTTTTTATTGTATGATTCTAGAGTTAGAAGTAAAAGAAGTATTAAAATGAATAGAGAATGGTAGAGTAGTTGGACCAGATAATATACCCATTAAAGTATGAAAATGTTTAGATATAAAAGGTATAAGTTAGCTCACAAAGTTATTTAATAAAATTATGAGGTTAAGAAAATGCTAGATGAGTAGAGGAGAAGTACTTTAGTACTTATTTATAAGAATAAGGGGAATATACAAAATTATGCAAATTATAGAGGAATTAAGCTCATAAGCTATACTATGAAATTATGGAAGAGGGTAGTTGAGCGAAAATTAAGACAAAGGACTCAAATTACTATGAATCAATTTGGTTTTATACCAACAAGGTCGACCATGGATGCCATATATTTATTGCGAAGATTGATGGAAAAATATCAAAGGAATAAGAAAGATTTACATATAGTGTTCATTGATTTAAAGAAGGCATATGATAGAGTGCCAAGAGAGGTTTTATGGAAGGCTTTGGAGAAAAAAGGAGTTCGTATGGCTTATATTTGAGTAATTCAGGATATGTATGATGGGGTTATAATTAGTGTTATAATAAAAGGTAGACTTATAGAAGATTTTTTGATAACTTTTAGTCTACATCAGGGGTCAACTTTGAGTCCTTACCTTTTTACTTTAGTCTTGGATGTGCTCACTGAACATATCTAATAGTCAGTCCCATAATACATGCTTTTTACAAATGATATAGTCCTAGTTGGAGAATCGAGGGAGGAAATAAATGAGAAGTTAGAGAAGCGGAGACTAGCTTTGTAAGCACACATATTTCATTTAAGTAGAAGTAAAACAAAGTATATAAAATGTAAGTTTAGTAAGAGACGTACTAGTTCTAGTAGAGAAGTGAAAATTAGAGAACATACTATACCATAAGTTACATAGTTTAAATATCTTGGATCCATCATACAACATGACAGAGAAATAGTGGAAGATGTAAAACATAGGATTCAAGCAGGGTGAATCAAATAAAGGAATGCTTCAAGCGTTATTTGTAATAGAAAAGTACCACTTAGACTTAAGGGTAAATTCTAACTTGCATAGCTAATAAGTCTGCAATGTTGTATGGAATTGAGTGTTGGGCAATAAAAAGTTAATAAGAAAATAAGCTTAATGTTACAAAGATGAGAATGGTTGCATCGAATGAGTGGATACACTAGGTAAGATACAATTAGAAATGAATGTATTAGAGAGAAAATAGATGTTGCACTTATTGTGAAAAAGATTATAGAATCACAACTTAGATGATTTGGGCATGTGTGGAAAAGACCTATAGAAGCCCCAGTTAGAAGAGTAGATTAGATAGAGAGTAGTCCAATAGTCAGAGGTAGAGGAAAACTAAGAAAAACTATAGGAAAAACTATTAAGAAAGACTTAGACTTAAATAGTTTGTCTAAAAAAATGATTTGTGATAGAACTTTATAATATCGATTGATTCATGTAGCCGACTCTACCTAGTAGGAAAAAGTTTTGTTATTGTTGTTGTTGTTGCAAGAAAAACCTAAAGTGAAATACTCAAGTTTAGGTAATCCTACTTTATAATATTATGTTATTTAGTTACATTAATAACAGTAATTCACACAAACTATTAATATGGTCACTTTATTTAGTATAATTCTTTCATACAGATCAAACTACTAGCATAATTAATATTGGATCAATGCCATTCACTATTTCATAAGTGACAACATTGCTAAGTGATTCTGTTAACTATTTTCATCTTCACAGTTCATTACAACGTTTGTTTCTTCTTCTATGAAGATGTCTTGCTAAATCTAAACCCAAATTTATTCACTATTGCAAATTGCTCATTGTTTTGCCATTTGAATTAATTATATTGAATTTTGTTAACAAAATTTGGTTATTCTTCTATAAAGTTAGTATCTTAATTTTTTATCCAAAAATACACCATGTATTTGAACTATTGTATAGGCTTTGTAATTTGTTTTAAATAGATATTAATTTTTGTTCATTCTATAGAGTTCAACTTGAATTCTACCAAATAATTAAGGTTGAGGAGAAAAGATATTCTAATGGCAAAAAAAGATTGAAATTGCATAACAAATGTTCAAGTAATTCATATTCATAATATATGTTGCTTTTTCTAGTTAGTAATGCCAATCCCTACAAAACAGACATATGTATACTACTTGTAATGAATTAATGTTAACTATATCTAAATGGTTTTAGAACCAATATTAATTCGCTAGTACTAATTTCTAATATAACTAATGCTAACTAAACTGTAGAGATTGCATCAGAAGTCGCTAATTTATTAAGCTCTAATATACATTTTGTAGAGGTTCAACAAAACAACCCTAATCACGAAGGTATTTTTAATTTTTGCTATATGTATTATAATTTTATTATTTATTACCTAAGTTAATTTGATTTATTTAACTAAAAGTGTATTCATAATACCATTTTCCTTATAGTCCTCTATCAACAATCATTTGATGAACCTAGAGATGACCATGTACATGAATTTGAAGGTAGTTGTCATTTATTTTATGTTGTATTTGGTGGTTTGAATAAGTTAGTTTTCATATATATTGAATGTAGTTCATTTTTCTCATTATTCTAGGATTGAGTTAGCCATTTAAGCACATTATAAAAAGGATTAAGTAATTAATTTTAGCCTTTAATCTCTATAGTATTATCCTATGTATTTTCTCATAGTCTTTAGTTTACTGTTTGCTTAAATTATGTCGATATAGGTTTACCAACATATGTTCTATCTTGCATAAATATGGTGTGAAGAAAGGTGTGACAAACAACACTAAAGAAGACATCCGAAATCTTCCCTTTATTGCATGTAAGAAGAAGTTCAATTGCCATTGCTTCATCACCATCATTTCTTTGCTAAGCAATAGAGATGAAATTGTTACCAAAAACATTTTTTAGAAGATTAGAGTATACAATATGATGTTCTCTTTTACATCTATAGGTGGAAAAGTTGACACATCTTTAAATGATGGTAATGGGCCATATGTCTAAAGGTCACATGGTCAAGATGTTCATATAATTGGAAGCTTACTTTCCTATTTAAAATCAACTCCCAAATTTGCATAGCTATATATCTATGAAATTGACAATGAAAGAGTGAACAAAATCAATTCATTGGTGTATAAATAATATATTTAAGTAGCATTTTATTCTTTCTTTCTATGAGAAGTTTCGTAAGTCATATTAACCTTTTTTACAGCTTATCAAATTGTCTTGCAAAATATAACTCTAATGCTATTGATGGGCTAAAAGATATGATTCTTATAATCTCTTATTTAAAGCTCTTAGAATGGTTAGAGAAAGGTTTGGAACTAAAATTTTTACAAATTTGAAATTGAGATTGATCAAAAAAGGGAAACAAATGGAAGGACTTATAATTTGCCAACAACATTAGAGATTGTAACCTTAGTTGTTAGAGATGTTGAAATGACAAAAGGAGATAATAGTTGAAACACAAAGTGGACTATTGAAGCACATACACGAGTTATGCCCTATGTATCTTTCTTTGCAGTATCCTTTGTTATTTCCTTATGGGGAGGATGGATATAAAGAAGATGTTCAATTAAAGGACTTAACTATTGACTCCTTAAGAAAACAAATAAGAGTGACAATGAGATAATTCCTTACACTTAGGATATAGGATAGGGCTAATGAAGCAAATAAAATTGTAGGGTCAGGGAAGTTATATCACCAATTCCTAGTGAATGGGTGATGGGTTTGTCGTACAACCCTCAAAATAAAACTAGGTTGAATAAAAATATAGCAAGTGGCACAACCTAGGTCATCTCCCTTGGAAATGGAATTCAATGCCTGATTGGGTTTTCTAAGTGTCAAAGGTCCTAAAAGCTATCTAGTTTGGGGGTTTTTGAATGAATTAAACTTACCTAAAATGAAATTGAAACAAATTTCCTAATTTCTACCTAATTGTGTGAATTGTGAATGGAGAATGGTCTTGTGACTAGCTTAGGAATCGTCCCTTGGTATCCACTATCCTTATCCCAATCCAATTGTGATTAATTCTGATCTAAGAGTTCCTAATTGTGTTCATTAGCAAATGATCTTGAATAACCATTCAAGATTCAAGAGATTAACAAGTTAATGTTGAATTAAGACCTCAATTCTACACCAAATCATTAACTCTTGTCTTTAAGATCTTTGAACACTTGAATTGATTAATTAATTGATTAATTAGCTTCTGAATTAACACACTAGGATGTTTAATTAACCAACTAAACTCCTAAGAATCCTTAAATCATACAATAGAGTTCATAATTTCACTCATGCATTTCATCGAACACCTTCGTGGCATACATGAGAAATTAAAGGAAAGTGTAAAATTCAGTATCCAATCCAATCAAATAATCAATAAAAGGTATCCTAATTAGTGTCTTACCATCCACTAATCATAGATAATACACATTCCAAATCCAATACAACCTTAACCAAGAGAATATAGGAAAAGAAAAGTGCTGGAAAAATAAGAAAATCTTAGCCAAAATTCTGAGTGTATCCATGGATTCAAGCTTGCACCAAGAGCTCCTTCCTTGCTAGTCACAGATGGAGGTTTAGAAATTCATATTGGCGTGGAGAGATGGAGATGGGAGGGATGGATGGTTCTGTGTGTGGAGGCGTGGAGGTGGATGAAGGGGTGAGTGAGCAAATGGAGTGAATGGAATGACGTCCAGTGGGCTGTGTGAATGTGTGGCGTCGACGAAGGGGATGGATTGACGTTGTAATATGGGCTGTGTGGTTAATGGATGGACGACGTCGTGACAAAATGGGCTGGACGAATGATGTGAATGTGAGTGCTGATGGCGTGATCCCCTTCTCACGTGTTTTTTTAATGACTTCACGTGCTCAGCCCCCATTCCCCTTGTCCGAAGCTAAACGCATGTGATAAAAGGTGGGCCCCATTTGAATGCTGAAGTGTTGAATCCATGCTACTGCTTCTTTTATTCTTTCTCCACGTCTCGCCTTCATGCATTGTTCTTCCTCTTTCCCACTCAAGGCACCAGAACGTGGCTTCTTTAATCAGCCCAGCACGTAGAACTCGAGCTCTGCTCCACGTTCAGCTTCTCACCCAAATGTTCTTCTTTCCAAGCTCAAGTGTGCAGCTTCTTCCTCATGGCTGTTTCTCGTCATTTTATCCTTCCCAACGCTGCAGCTGGTTCTCTTCTCATTCATTTGCTGGAGTTTCTCGCGTAGCTTCATCTCTCTGTTCAGCAGCTCCTCTTTTACGTATTCCACGTTCTGGACAGCTTAGCTCTTGCTTCACCTTCTCAAGTGGACTTCTCCTTCATTCAGCTCATGCTTTCGTTCTCGGTTCTGCATGCGTGTGTTTCTGCTCGTTTTCTACTGTTCGCGAGTTGCTCTCCTCTGTTTTGCTTTCTTCGAATCCAAACATAGCTTCTTCTCTCTGTTCTGGAGTTGCTTTGCCCGAGCCTTTATTTCTTCCAGCTTAAAGCTTCTTATGTTTAATCTGAACCCATGGCTTCTTCTTCTCTCCAACACCATTTGTTTCTTCATCCATTCAGTTCTATAGTCTTCTTCGTTGTTAGCTCCCTCTCATTCTGCAGCTTTCCCACGTGATTCCTCCATGTAAAACTCTTCTCCCTTGCCACGAGTTAAGATCACATTGCTGTCCAGCCCTTCTTTGTTCAGCTCAACGTCTGTTCCTAGCTTCAGCTTGTGGCTTCTTCCTTCTCCTCTGTTTTGGTGTGTGATTGCTATAAATGGAGCCACATGTGGAAGTCCATCCCATGTATGAAACTAAGAAAACCCAATGATCTGCACACCAAGAAAGGAAAGAAAAATTAAGTAAGAAAAGCTTCAAAATTATTTATAGAAATTTATGTATTAAAAATCCAAGATTTTGTGACTTATTTTCTAAAATGCAAAGAATGGCTATTAAAATCAAATTTCAACTAATTAAACCTCTAAAGCCACATTTGATTATTAAAATGCTTAAGTTTAGGAGGATTCATGTATATAAAAATAACCTTTATCAATGGGTATACCATGATTGAATCTTAAAGATTAAGCTTCATAAGATCAGACTAATAAAATATATGAGCAGATTTATGTAAAAGGCTATCAGAAGCTATACTAAGGGATAAACCTTTCCATCTTCTAAAGGAAAACACATTATTTTGCCTTCATCTTTTATAGTTGGTGCCAAATACTTAATTAAAAATTATCAAAATGCAATGTCAATTTGCAAAAAGGTAGGATATCCTAAGTTGTTTATTACATTCACATGCAATCTTAAGTGGCCAAAGCTAGAAAAATTTGCTACTCTAAATAAATGCAAACCATAGGATTGTCTGGACTTTATTAGTAAATAAATGCAAACTATAGGATTGTCAGGACATTATTAGTAAAGTTTTCAAAACTAAGCTGGATCAACTAATGTATGATGTAACATTCAGTTCTTTCGTAAACGTGAGAAACGTAATGTTTAATTTCTCCATAAACATATGAAATGCATCGAATGCAAAAGGAAGTCTCCCAGATAGAATGATTTGAGGTCAAATAAAATTAGAGTAATAATCTAGACCTTAAATAATAAGGATCCAAGGTCAGAGGTGCCCTAAAAATAGAGCCAGAATAATCAGACAAAATTTAACGAAGATGCAGTGGCATTTTCATTATTTTGGGCACTTTTTAGAAAACTCAAAGGAGAAATTTTTAAATAGGAAAAATGAGTTTCTTGGGGTTAGGCCCTAAAAACCATAGGAGCCCCTAGAATGGTTTAAATCCCTCTGGTATACGTTTAGAGTATTAGTTGACCCAAACTTTGACCGATTCATTTGGAAAGATTTAAATCCAATTTAGATGAAACCAAAAATATTTTATGAATTAAAGGACCTAAATTTTATGATAGAAAATACGGTTTTAAAAAAGGAGTTAAAATGAGCCTAAACAGAGCAAGCAGATGCGTAGGGGTAAAATGGTCAGTTTGAAAAATTGTAAAAGAGGCTTCTTAAGTAAGATTACACCTCATCATCTTCTCCAATCTTCTATTTTCAGATTTTTAGAGAGCTATGGCATGACACTAAGAGGGGGGAGAGAGAAGAAGTTTAAGCTTCTGTTTAGGTAAGTAAACAACCCTGTTTCATCCTGCGCCAGTTAGGAAAGTTGTTCCTCTCTCTAAGAGCTCTCTAATGGTAGTTTTCTTTTCTTGAAAACTTGAAGATTCAGGTCTAATCCAAGCCAAAAAGTAAATTTTTTAAAGAAACCAATCAGTGAAAAATAATCTATATAAAGAGAGCTACATTTTAATGTAAGACTTTGCTTTAAATACTTACAAAATCTTGTATTTTCAAGCCATTTAAGCTTTGTTCTAGGGAGAAAAAGTGAGGAGGAGTGTTTTTCTTCATGCATTATTGATGGAACCAAGGGTAATGGAGTGTGAGGAAAAATATACAACTAGAATGGAAAAGAAAACTTTAGAATGCAAGATTTGGTTGCACTTTGGCAAATATAAAGCTTCCTAATTATAATTTAAGTTGTCTAAGAGTATGAATGAGTTCTCAAGACACCTAGGAAGCCTCACATATGCCATTTCCCTAAATGAAATGAAGCAAACTCCATGAATACTCTAAGCCTCCATAGTCTCGGCCAAACCCACTTCATACACCTAAGGAGTGTTTTAATTTGTTCTAATGCTAGAATGGGACTAAATATGATAAAAGAACATTAGTGGAAGCCTTGGAAAAAATTTAGAAGTTATGGAATGTGAGATGGAGGTGTAGGCTCCATAATGTGACATTATGAAGCAACTTATAACTAGCCTCCTTAAAATGAATGTGTGATCACTCCAAATAGTCTAAAGGGAGTCAAAAGACCTAAATTGAATGAGAGCCAAGACCATGAATTCTCCTAGTTGCTTCATAAAGTCTTGTATGGAAGCATAATGGAGCCATAGAATAAAGTAGCTTCATATAGAGTGTGTATGATATCAATGCTTGTTTTCATGAGTGATTTATGTCTTTTTTAATGTGTCTTGGCCAAAAGAACCAAGGGCCACCTAATTGTAAGGCTTGGCCAAAAAAGGAGAAGAAGAATTTTAAGAGAAAGTGTTGCATTCTTGCTTCAAGGTAGCTCTTTAACCTTTCTCTTATGCATGGCTTGGATGTTTGCTTGTCCTTGAGTGTTTATATGTGTGTTTGAGCCATGAGAAGTTTTTCTAGCCTATGTTTACATGTTATGGTACTATTATGTTTCTTGAAATATGATTATGATTGCATAATGGCTTGCTTGGGTTTGGTTGTGCCAAAAGTCCTTTAGCAAAGGTGATGATGAGCCAAAAGTTCTTAGAAATGGGTGAGATAAAGCCAAAAGTCTCAAGAAGAATAAGGCTTAATAAAAAATCCCTTGAAAGTAGGTGAGGCAAATTTAAAAGTCTCAAGGAAGATGGGTGAGGCTAGACCTATTGTAACACCATAGTTCTTTAGCTCATCTCATATTATTTCCAAGTTCACTTCCTTGAACTATGCAAGCTTGCCAAGGAAAATCATTGGAAATATTCAATTTAATTGCGTTACGTCACGGATAAAATGTTCATTCAGTGTTCTGTGGGCCATATGGACCCATCCATTTCATTCTCATATTTAAATACACACAACTTATAGCAAGCTCAAGAAATGGCATAGAACTCAAGCAAAGGAAGTAGATACATAAAAACAAGGTGTGCAGCCTCAGACTGAAATTCTAAGTTTCTATTATAAATTTTGAAAAATCATAACTAATTTTAAAAAAATTGAAATTAAGTACACTATACCATTATGGAAAGTTACAAATGTATACTTTATGCTAAAAATAAATCTAGATTACAACAGAGACTAATAGCTACTAGAAATGGATGGAACAGTATCAAAGATCTACTTCATTACTGGTACTATCCTCCAACTTCAAAAATTCATATCTCTTTGTCAAAGATCCAATTGGGGTGATCTTGGTGGCCATGGAAAGCTTATAATGTCTAATTTATTCTTATAAAATTTCATGAGTATTGGACATCATTTGTCCTATGAATGACACAGTTCAAGTTTCTAACTATATGAACAGTGTCTGTATCAGTTCAACAGAAAAATATCAATTTTAAAAATTCATAATTAATTCCATAAAGTCTCAAATAATCTGGTCTTTGGCTTTCCAAAATTCTCTAGATGAGATCTATATGAATGTCAAATTTTATGAGCAAATTCATTCATTTGGCCAAATTTTGATATTAGGTTGCATAATGGTCATTTTTATGTCTCATAAGGGTCTCAAATGGTCCAAAATTACTTTTAAGATAACTATGGCCACTTGAGCACATGGAAAAGTACCAAAATGGTCTTCTAAACTTGTTTTAAAGGTGCACAAACCCATATTCTCAAACTCACTCATCCACCCTAAGTTATACACAAGAATGCATATGTCAAGTCTTGCCATTCTATACCTAAATCATGCTACATCATGCATGTTGCACCAAATATTATTTATACATAATACATTTACATATTTACATGTTCTCATAAGGTCATATAACATATACAATAGGGAGATACATCATATGCCACTCATATGGCTACAAATGAGACAAAACTAGGTATTTTGATGTCAAACTCTTATCTCCCAACTTGGTAGCCTCCGTTACCTTGTTCATTTACTCCATCTAGAATGTTAAGACATTGGAAAGGAGGAAATGAGATTCAAAGAATCCTAATGGCTTATCTCCCTTTCAATCACACATAAAGAATACAAATCTATTGTCTAAAGTGCATGCATGAGCATTGTAACAACCGAAAAAAGGGAAAAAGAAAAGAAAGGAAAAGAAAGTAGAAAGCTGGAAATTTTTGAAATCCAGAATTCTTGCTAAGTCTTCTCGCAATAGCGAGAAATGGTCTCACTGTAGCAAGAGTTCCTTCTTGTAATAGCGAAAGAGATTCTAGCTATAGCGAGTGCGGGCAGCAGTCCATACAGAAACCAGGGGGCAACTCGCTGTAGCGTATGCCATAGCGAAAGTGGGGTCTAGAACTAACGCGAGTTTGCCATAGCGAAGGGAACTGATACGAGCTCGCCGTAGCGAAGGTTACACCTCGCCATAGCGAAAGGAATTAACACGAGCTTGCTATAGCGAAGGTTAATTTTTGCCGTAGCGAGGGTCAGTTCGGAAGAGAGTAAAAGGCGAGAATTAGACACCTTTAAACGACCCAACTCATTCTTTCTCTCATATTTGCCCTAGACTTCGACCCAAGGAGAGAAAAAGGCTTGGAGAGTGAGAGAAATCAAGAGAAGGAGGAAGAGTAAAGGAAAGGTAAGCAAGTTCCTCTCATTTCTTCTTAGAAATTTGATCTCCTCTTTTTGCCCTTTCTTTCTATGGTTTTGTTTGTGAGATTGGTTGGATTTTGGGCCTGGGTCAGAAGAGGGAAAGTAGAAAACACCCTTGAATCATCTTATTTTCATTGAAAATGTTATTTCCACTACCATGAGAGCTTGAGAGAGAGAAAAAATTGATGGCATTCTAGAGAGAGAGAGAGAACCTCTAGGTTCTGGTATGTTAGGAGAGTTTGATCTGAAGGTTACATTCTAGAGAGTAATTCTATGTTCTTGATTGTGCCTAGGCTCAAGTGAAGCACCTCCATCAAGGTGTGAGTGTGAAATTAAGAAGGGAGAAGAGAAAGTGAAAGGGAAGGCTTGTGTTAGCTTTGGCTTATAAGGTAGCTCTCTTCTCACTCTTTCTTGTTGCAATCTTGGATGTAATAGTCATTGTATGTTTATGTATATGCTTATTGTGTGGAATATGCCATATGCTATTGCTTTGATGCATTAATGCCAATGTGCTTGTGTGATGGATTATGAGAATTGCTCGGGTGAGGTAGTGCCGAAAGTCCCTTGAGATGGGTGAGACAAGGCCAAAAGTCTCATAACCGAGTGAGGCCAAGTCAAAAGTCCCTAAACTCGGGTGAGGCCATCCAAAAGTCCCTAAACTCGGGTGAGGCTAGACCAAAAGTCCCTAGAGCCCATTTTTGGCATTATTGTGATTTCCATAGCATGTACAACGTGTGTTGGATGTTTGAGAATGGCTAAATGCTTATTCACATGCTTTGACTTGTTATATGCCTTGATTGCTTACTTGATTAAGTGCATGAGCTACTGAGATTCCCTGAATCTCACCCCTTCCGCTCCCAACTTAATATGCTAGGTGGAGCTCAAGGAGAACCGAGTGCACACCAAGAAGCCTAGAAGCATGTGTAGCTAGATGTTAGCTTTGTTTTGACTATTTTAGTGTAATTTTGATGTAAAGTGGTGCCACAATGTATATGCACCCACTATTTTTAAGATGTAAATATTGTAGCATGTGTAAATGCATGAATATATGATGTACAAACTATGCATAGAGCCAAATTAATGGAAATGAGGGTTTTGCCCCTTTTGATGAATGAATGAGATAGTGTATTTTTGGTCGTAGCATAGTGAATTTGGAATGTATGTTGATTTAGACCACATGAACATGTTATATAAACTATTTTTATGCTTTTAAACTTGTCCACGAGTGGCTAGAACGTGTGAGAGGCTATTTGGACCCATTTTGGACTTTTTGGGTGCCAAATCGATAATTTTGTGAGTTTCGTCAAAGTATGACTAGATGAGCTCCTCTTGCCATGAAATTTGGCATGCCTCTAGAGTTTGTAGAGAGCTTCTTGAAAAGCCTAAGTGGGTAATATTTGGAGGTCTAGAGAATATTTGGTGAATTGTTGAAATTAGGAAATTTCCATGAATTGGTCATGGCACTGTGTAACTGGTCAGAATTGAAAACTTTGTCATTCATAGACCAAATGGAGTCCAAATGTTGTGAAATTTTATACACATAAACTAGGCAACCACAATGACCTACACCAATTAGAATCACTTAAATTGGATATCTGTATAGAGAGAACAAATCATCTGAAGTTCTGTATCAGCATCAGGGAGCCCATCTGACCCCCATTATTGTTCCATCGGTTTTTAGGGTGTAGAGGCTACTGAACTGATCTAGACTTATTTTTTTCCTCTAGTAGACATCTGTAGCTTTCCAAATTGGTATAGTGTGCCTAGATTGGATGTTTGTGGATTTAATTATGGATTTTCGAAATTCATGACAGTAAACTGGGCCAGAAACAGAGGCAGCTGGACCTTTGTCTGATTTTCGATGTCAAACATGGTCCAAACGATGAGAATAAGATTGGAAATTATTTTTAGTGTAAAGTTAACACTTAGAGCTTTCTAGAAAGCTAAAGCTTACTAGATTTCCATTTTTCTATAATTAGTTATGATTTTCCAAAATTAGAGCCAAAATATGACTTTTGGGCACAAGTGAGAAAAATGCTTTTTTTGGTTTTTGGCTCCACACCCGTGGCTTATGGCTTGTTTTATGCTATGTATGAGTTGTATAAATGGAGTGTGAGTAGAAAATGTGACTGATGGATTCACAGGACCCACGGGGCAGATAATGAGTGTATGGAACCCCGTTTCATAGCGTGAAAATGCCACAGATTGGTATTGGTTCTTTGGAAATCATGTGGAACCGAGCCCAGGGAGAGGCTAGATAGCGATAGTAGATTAAGGTGTTACATTTTTGGTATCAGAGCAATGGTTCAGGCACTTTTGCTCAATTTTGGGCTCTTGAATGATGAGAATTGCTTGTATTTGGTGTGAATGGTCATGGAAGTTGTAGCATCCATATGCATATGTGCTGGTGATATGATTGTGAACTGAGGGTTGCTACTTCTTTTCAGACATGGTTGAGACTAGATGGGGCAGGGGTAGAGGCAGACCGGCCAGGGCTCAGAGAACTGAGCCAGAGGTTCCTGTTGGGATTGAGGATCCTCTGCGGGCCATCATGGAGAGACTTGACCGATGATGGGCCAGTATCAGGAGATGCTGGAATAGCAGAGATGTATTGCCCAACAACAGCATGATATGATCATGCATTTGTAAGACACCCTGGCTAGTCAAGAAGAAGCCAGAAGAGATGCCCCTATACCTTAACCATCCACATCTAGTATTCCATCTGCACCTCCCCAGGAGCCTGCTGCTTCACAGACCCAGACGCCTATCTAGAAAGTGTTGAATAATCCACCCTCATTTGAAGGGGAGTTGGATGCGGATAAGGCGGATGCTTGGGTTATGCAGTTGAAGAAAATATTCTCGGTGATGGATTGTACTACCAAGCAGAAAGCCCAGCTAGCCACCTTCATGCTAGA
Organism: Erythrophleum fordii; assembly: GCA_032878935.1. Classification (NCBI taxonomy): domain Eukaryota; kingdom Viridiplantae; phylum Streptophyta; class Magnoliopsida; order Fabales; family Fabaceae; genus Erythrophleum; species Erythrophleum fordii. The sequence continues at coordinate 9,361,347 of JAVQMF010000029.1, forward strand.
AAAAGAAGCTGATAGATGGTGGTGTAGCACGAAACCTCTGATGGAGACCAAGAATATACAGATAACTTGGGAGACCTTCTTGGTCGAGTTTTATGAGAAGTATGTCCCAAGTTCGGTGAGGAAGAAGAAAGAGATGGAGTTTATGGGCTTGAGACAGACGGATGAGATGACTGTGGATCAGTATGTGGCCAAGTTCATAGAGTTGTCTCAGTATTCCTCTTACCTCCAGAGGTATAATGATGAACTCTAGAGATGTGAGCAATTTGAGACTGGTTTGAGACCCCTGATTAGCGATAGAGTCACCCCACAGCGGATCAGGAAGTTCAATACCCTTGTGGAGGTCAATAGGGTGATTGAGACTAACTTGCAAGTTATCATGCCTGCTGTGACTACGGATAGTTAGAAGAGGGTTCCGGATTTGAAAAGGCCAAAACCAAAAGAGGGTTCTAGTTTGACCCCTAGTACTAAGAGGAGAGGCAAGGGGCCATGGAATAGAAGGCCACAGCGAGGTGTGCCACCTCATCGGGGCCAGTCATCCTTCCAGCAGTCTCCGGTAACATGTTACAAGTGTAGGAAGCTGAGGCACATTGCTAGACACTATCCTCAGATGGAGATAGCGCCTCCTCCTAGACCACAGACCCAAGGCCAAGTGTTCGCCCTTACTCAGCAGGAAGCCAGCGTATCTCCCAGTTTGATCCGAGGTACTCTGATAGTGAATGGCTTTCCTATAGTTACTATGTTTGATTTAGGTGCTAGTCACTCGTTTATATCTTATGATTGTGTGAGGAAATTGGGTCTGGTCATTAGTGTCTTGCCATTTGACTTATCTGTCATTAACCTACTGGAGGCCACGTGGTTACTTCCCATACCTGCTTAAATGTCACTGTTCAATTTAACCATTGTCATACCACTATTGATTTGGTTTGTATGCCTTTCTATGATATTGATTTGATTATTGGTATGAACTGGTTGACCGTAAATAATGCCATACTTGATTGTGAACACTGAACCATTTCCCTACCTACTTGTGGGACCATACCTAGGGTAGGAGCTGAGTTATCCTTTATGACTACTGCCCAGGCTGAGAGATATTTAGAGTGTGGATGTCAAGGGTTTCTCATCTTTTTCTCTATTCAGGTTGAAGTAGAAGAAGGGATAGAGGAGATCCCAGTTGTCAGGGAATTCTTGGAGGTTTTTCCTAGAGAGTTTGACTTTAGTGGCCTACCCCCTAAGAGAGAATTAGAGTTCTCTATAGACATAGTACCTGGGGCTGGACAGGTGTCCAAAGCTCCTTACAGGATGGCTCCCGCCGAGCTTGCTGGGTTGAAAAAGCAGATAGAGGAATTGTTAGAAAAAAGGTTTATCCGCCCTAGTATTTCACCTTGGGGAGCTCCGGTGTTATTTGTGAAAAAGAAGGATGGTAGCTTGCATTTGTGTATTGATTACAGAGAGTTGAATAAAGTTACCATCAAGAATAAATATCCTCTCCCTAGAATTGATGATTTGTTAGATCAGTTAGTTGGGGCATCTGTGTTTTCCAAGATAGATCTTAGATCTGGGTACCACCAGTTGAGAGTGAGAACTGAAGGCGTCTCCAAGACGGCTTTCAGAACGAGATATGGGCACTATGAGTTCCTTGTGATGCCATTTGGATTGACGAATGCGCCTGCTGTGTTCATGGATTATATGAACAGGGTATTCAGACCATATCTAGATCAGTTTGTGGTGGTCTTTATTGATGATATTTTAGTGTACTCCCGATCTTTTGAGGAGCACGATAGGCATTTGAGATTAGTCCTAGACACCTTGAGAGAGAAAATGTTGTATGCCAAACTTAGTAAATGTGAGTTTTGGCTGACCGAGGTGCGATTCTTGGGTCATGTGATCTCACGAGACGGGGTAGTAGTTGATCCCCATAAAGTTAAGGCTGTGTTACAGTGGGATAGACCTAGAACGATCACCGAGGTCAGGAGTTTCCTAAGTTTGGCAGGGTATTATAGACGGTTTATTCAGGACTTTTCTCGAATGGCCTTACCACTGACGAGGCTAACTAGGAAAGATACACCTTTTGTGTGGGATGAGAGATGTGAGAAGAGTTTCCAGGAGTTGAAACTCTGTTTGACCACTGCCCCTGTACTGGTCATCCCTGACCCTAATGAACCATTTGTGGTTTATTGTGATGCTTCGAGCAAAGGGTTAGGATGTGTGTTGATGCAGCAGGGTCGAGTAGTGGCATATGCCTCGAGGCAGTTGAGGCCTCATGAGGAGAATTACCCCACACATGACCTGGAGTTAGCCACTTAGTGTTTGCTCCTAAAATTTAGAGACACTATCTGTATGGTGCGACCATAGAGATTTATGGTGACCACAAGAGTCTGAAGTACTTTTTTGACCAGAAAGAACTCAATATGAGATAGAGGAGATGGATGAAGTTCCTAAAAGATTATGATTATGTGTTGAAATATCATCCGGGTAAGGCCAATGTGGCGGCGGATGCCCTGAGTAAAAAAACCATCCATGTAGCCCATATGATGATTAGGGAGCAGGAGTTTCTAGAGAAGTTCAGAGATTTGAACCTCTCTTGTCAGGTGGTATCGGGTAGATTGTATCTGAGTGAAACCCGAATTAAGAATATATTGAGAACCCAGAACTTAGATGCCCAGAAAGAGGATGAGTTCCTGAAACGGATCAGGAATGAGATTACCCAGGGTAAGACCTCAGATTTCAAGGTGTCTGAGGATGGCATGATAGTATATCGAGATAGAATCTGTGTGCCTAGTCAGAATGAGTTGAGAGAAAGCATTTTAGAAGAGACACATAAGAGTAAGTATACTATCCACCCAGGTGCCACCAAGATGTATCAGGATTTGAAAAAGATTTTCTGGTAGCCAGGGATGAAGGGCCATGTGACAGATTATGTAGCTAGATGCCTAGTGTGTCAGAGGATAAAGATAGAACATAAAAAACCGGCTGGGTTGTTGCAACCTCTAGATATCCCTGAGTGGAAGTGGGATAGTATAGCCATGGACTTTGTTATGGGGTTACCCAGGACATCCTCTGGACACGATGCTATTTGGGTAGTTGTGGATAGACTGACGAAGTCTGCACACTTTTTAGCTATCAGAGCTACTCATACACTGGATAGATTAGCCCAGTTGTACATCAGAGAGATAGTGCGACTTCATGGAGTACCCAATAGCATAGTTTCGGATCGAGACCCCAGGTTCACATTGAACTTTTGGAGGTCATTGCAGTATGCCTTAGGGACTAGGTTGCGGTTTAGTACTGCATATCACCCCAGACAGATGGTCAAACTGAAAGGACCATCCAGACATTGGAAGACATGTTGAGGGCATGTGTGCTAGAGATGAGGGGTAACTGGGATGCGTATCTACCATTAGCAGAGTTTGCATATAATAACAGTTACCATTTCAGTATCCAGATGGCCCCTTATGACGCTTTGTATGGGAGAAAGTGCAGATCCCTTTTGTGTTGGGTTGAGTTGGGTGAGAGGAGTATGATAGGACCTGAGATTGTAGACCAGACCACCCGACAGATAGAATTGATTAGAAAGAGACTTCTCACGGCCCAGAGTAGACAGAAAAGCTATGCTGATAAGCGTAGGAGGCCGTTAGAGTTTGAGATTGGAGACCATGTGTTCATTCGAGTATCTCCAATGACGGGAGTAGGTCGGTCAATGAGGGTAAGGAAGCTCAGTCCTAGGTATATTGGTCCATTCGAAATCCTTGAGAAAATTGGACCTGTGGCTTATCGAATAGCCTTACCTCCTAACCTAGCCCAAATCCATAATGTTTTTCATGTCTCCCAATTGAAAAAGTATTTACCAGATTCCTCACATGTCATAGAATATGAGCATGTGCAATTGCAGGAAGATCTTTCCTATGTAGTGAAACCGGAGAGAATTGTGGATGCTAAGCTGAAACAGCTGAGAAGTAAGAACATTCCTCTGGTGAAAGTGATCTGGAGAGGTCTGACATCTGAAGAAGCAACCTAGGAATTGGCGGATGAGATGAGGCAAAAATATCCAGAGTTATTCCCTTGAGGTAAGTCTTTAAATTTCGAGGACAAAATTTCTTTTAAGAGGGGTAAAAATGTAACAACCGGAAAAAAGGAAAAAGAAAAGAAAGGAAAAGAAAGTAGAAAGTTGAAAATTTTTGAAATCCAGAATTCTTGCTAAGTCTTCTCGCAATAGCGAGAAATGGTCTCGTTGTAGCGAGAGTGCCTTCTCGCAATAGCGAAAGAGATTCTAGCTATAGCGAGTGCAGGCAGCAGTCTATATAGAAAACAAGGGGCAGCTTGCTGTGGCGTACGCCATAGTGAAAGTGGGGTCTGGAACTAACGTGAGTTCGCCATAGCGAAGGTCAAATCTCGCCACAGCGAAGGGAACTGATACGAGCTCGCCGTAGCGAAGGTTACACCTCGCCATAGCGAAAGGAATTAACACGAGCTTGCTATAGCGAAGGTTAATTTTCGCCGTAGCGAGGGTCAGTTTGGAAGAGAGTAAAAGGTGAGAATTAGACACCTTTAAACGACCCAACTCATTCTTTCTCTCATATTTGCCCTAGACTTCGACCCAAGGAGAGAAAAAGGCTTGGAGAGTGAGAGAAATCAAGAGAAGGAGGAAGAGCAAAGGAAAGGTAAGCAAGTTCCTCTCATTTCTTCTTAGAAATTTGATCTCCTCTCTTTGCCCTTTCTTTCTATGGTTTTGTTTGTGAGATTGGTTGGATTTTGAGCATGGGTCAGAAGAGGGAAAGTGGAAAACACCCTTGAATCTCCTTGTTTTCTTTGAAAATATTATTTCCACTACCATGAGAGCTTGAGAGAGAGAAAGAATTGATGGCATTCTAGAGAGAGAGAGAGAACCTCTAGGTTCTGGTATGTTAGGAGAGTTTGATCTGAAGGTTACATTCTAGAGAGTAATTCTATGTTCTTGATTGTGCCTAGGCTCAAGTGAAGCACCTCCATCAAGGTATGAGTGTGAAATTAATAAGGGAGAAGAGAAAGTGAAAGGGAAGGCTTGTGTTGGCTTTGGCTTATAAGGTAGCTCTCTTCTCACTCTTTTCTTGTTGCAATCTTGATTGCAATAGTCATTGTATGTTTATGTATATGCTTATTGTGTGGAATATACCATATGCTATTGCTTTGATGCATTGATGCTAATGTGCTTGTGTGATGGATTGTGAGAATTGCTCGGGTGAGGTAGTGCCGAAAGTCCCTTGAGATGGGTGAGGTAAAGCCGAAAGTCCCTTGAGATGAGTGAGACAAGGCTAAAAGTCTCATAACCGAGTGAGACCAAGTCAAAAGTCCCTAAACTCGGGTGAGGCTAGACCAAAAGTCCCTAGAGCCCATTTTTGGCATTGTTGTGATTTCCATAGCATGTACAACGTGTGTTGGATGTTTGAGAATGGCTAAATGCTTATTCACATGCTTTGACTTGTTATATGCCTTGATTGCTTACTTGATTAAGTGCATGAGCTACTGAGATTCCCTAAATCTCACCCCTTCCCCTCCCAACTTAATATGCTAGGTGGAGCTCAAGGAGAACTGAGTGCACACCAAGGAGCCTAGAAGCATGTGTAGCTAGATGTTAGCTTTGTTTTGACTATTTTGGTGTAATTTTGATGTAAAGTGGTGCCACAATGTATATGTGCCCACTATTTTTGAGATGTAAATGTTGTAGCATGTGTAAATGCATGAATATATGATGTACAAACTATGCATAGAGCCAAATTAATGGAAATGAGGGTTTTGCCCCTTTTGATGAATGAATGAGATAGTGTATTTTTGGCTGTAGCATAGTGAATTTAGAATGTATGTTGATTTGGACCACATGGACATGTTATATAAACTATTTTTATGCTTTTAAACTTGTCCACGAGTGGCTAGAACGTGTGAGAGGCCATTTGGACCCATTTTGAACCTTTTGGGTGCCAAAACCGGTAATTTTGTGAGCTTCGTCAAAGTATGACTAGATGAGCTCCTCTTGCCATGAAATTTGGCATACCTCTAGAGTTTGTAGAGATCTTGAGAAGCCTAAGTGGGTAATATTTGGAGGTCTAGAGAATATTTGGTGAATTGTTGAAATTATAAAATTTCCATGAATTGGTCATGGCACTGTGTAGCTGGTCAGAATTGAAAACTTTGTCATTCATGGACCAAATGGAGTCCAAATGTTGTGAAATTTTATACACATAAACTAGGTAACCACAGTGACCTACACCAACTAGAATCACTTAAATTGGATGTCTGTAGAGAGAGAAAGAATCATCTGAAGTTCTGTATCAACATCAGGGAGCCCATCTGACCCCCATTATTGTTCCATCAGTTTTTGGGATGTAGAGGCTACTGAACTGATCTGAACCTATTTTTTCCCTCTAGTAGACATCTGTAGCTTTCCAAATTGGTATAGTGTCCCCATATTAGATTTTTGTGGATTTAATTATGGATTTTCTAATTTCATGATAGTAAACTGGGCCAGAAACAGAGACAGCTGGACCTTTGTCTGATTTTCGATGTCAAACATGGTCCAAACGATGAGAATAAGATTGGGAATTATTTTTAGTGTAAAGTTAACACTTAGAGCTTTCTAGAAAGCTAAAGCTTACTAGATTTCCATTGTTTTATAATTAGTTATAATTTTCCAAAATTAGAGCCAAAATATGACTTTTGGGCACAAGTGAGAAAAATGCATTTTTTGGTTTTTGGCTCCACACCTGTGGCTTATGGCTTGTTTTATGCTATGTATGAGTTGTATAAATGGAGTGTGAGTAGAGAATGTAATTGATGGGTTCACAGGACCCACGGGGCAGATAATGAGTGTATGGAATCCTGTTTCATAACGTGAAAATGCCACGGATTGGTATTGGTTCTTTGGAAATCATGTGGAACCGAGCGCAGGGAGAGGCTAGATAGCGGTAGTAGATTAAGGTGTTACAAGCATTTGAAATCATATGATCATTTAATAGGCATTTTTATCATTCAAGAAGTCATACAAATCATATATAGACTTGCCAAATAATTGGACTAGCCTCACCTATTCTCTTATAAAATTTGGACTTGCCTCACCCATTTTCTCTAAGAGGTTTTGACTTAACCTCATTTTTGGGAGACTCTTTACTTTGTTTCAACTATTTTTAAGGGTTATTGGTTTCACCACACTCAACAAACCTAAGCACACATACTAGATATCATTTTTAGAACATATTACAACATCATGGTACCATGAGACAAAAGCATATGCTAAAATACTTTTCATAACTTAAAACAAACATGCACATATTCAAAGATAAGGTAAGCACACATTCATGCATGAGAGAAAATGGAAAGAGCTACCTTTGTCACACAAGCACATTTTTTCTTCTGGAATTATGCTCCCTCTCTCGGCCACATACTCACAATGATGTGAAACTTGTTTTTCTTGGTCTAGACACATCATATGGAAGCCAATTACACTCTTGAATCAAATTCTAAAGCCATATATTCACTAGAAAAGCTAGGTAACTCATATGACTCTTTTATGGTTCCATAATGCACTTAATGAAGCAGCATTAAGAAAACATCATCTTGGCTCCATTTTTTTCATTCATTTATAATTCTTGACTTCATTTAAACCTCTTGGAGTTATCACACAATCAAATCAAGAAGCCTAGCAAGATATTGCTTCTTTAAGCCATAATATGGAACCTATGATACCATCTCACTATCCATGGCTTCTAAAATTTTTTCAAGGCTCCCTCTCATCCTCTTCCATCATATATGACTCAAAAATAAGTTTAGAACAAATTAAAACTACCCCTAGGTGCTCCAACCTCTCTAGGTTGTGGCTGTGGAGTATGTGAGTACCAAGTGAGTTTGCTTTGTTTTCTTGATGGAAGATGCATATGAGCAGCCTTTTAGGGATCTCAGGAGTTCATTAAAATACTCATTTAAGCCTAGAAATTATTGTATCTAATCAGATTTTTAGTGGAACACTTGAAACCCTAACTTTACTATCTTGAAATCTAATGGCTATTTGATTGTTTCCTTCACATGTTCTTGTTCAGCTCTCTCATTTTCCTAAGATTCACCCTTGGTTTAGCTGGAAATCCAACCCCTCTTGGCTGGTCTCACAAAGGGTGAAATGGAGAGAAGAAGAGCAAGGAAGATTAAGTTGGAAAATGGCAAAATATCTTAGTTTTCTTGCTTGTTTCTCACTTTACTTGGCTTACTCTCCTTAAATCCAAATTTTCCACCTCTATTTTGCCCTCCATGCAAACCCAAAAACTTTAACAAAACCACAGAAAGAAATAGGGGAAAGAGGAGAAGGAGATTGGTAAAAGAGAAAGCATGAAAAATTATGAAATTCTTACACTTTTTCTTAGGTTTCTCTCTTCATTCTTCCCTCCATCTTGTGTGCCATTCTCCTTTACCCTTGGTTCTATTTTAGCCCAAAAAATTTGTTCATAAGGAGTGAGGCAGAAGTGGGGACCTTTTTATAAGCCTGGGGGTTCATTTAAGTAACTTTTAAAATTTGCAATTTAGTCCCTCTTCTTAGTTTTGTCCATTTGGGCTCATTTCAACTTTTTTTTGAAAATCATCTTTTTCATCATAAAATTTGAGTCTTCTAATTCAAAAAATGGCTTTGGTTTCACCTAAATTAGATTTAAAACCATCCTGAATCTTTTGGTCAACCAACAACTGAAATTGCTCATCAGAGGGGTTTAAATTGTTATGGGGGTTCCTATGGTTTTCAAGGCCTCTGAGAACTTAAAATACTCAAAATTTTCATTTAAAAAGCCTTTCTTTGAGTTTTCTAAAACTTGTTCAAAATTACAAAAATTCCATTACATTTCGTTGCATTTTCATTAAAATTCGTTTGGTTATTGTGGCTCCAGTTTTAGGGCACCTCTGGCCTTGACTAATCATTATTTGAGGTCTAGAATATTATTCTAATTTTATTGGACCTTAAATCACTCTATCTAGGGGACTTCTCTTTGTATCTGGTGAATTTCATACATTTACACAGAAACCATACATTACATTTCTTGTGTTTTCTCTCATTTTCAGAGAACCAGATATTACACCAATGCCCTTGAGAGCTTATGTTTGTTATATATGAGTTTATGTGACAAGGAAAATGCCTTATATGTGTTCAATAGTTTCTTGAATACCATGCTTGCATTCTGTGATATGTTTTAGAATCCATTATGTATGTTTGAAAGGGTTGAAAGCTAATAGGATTCTTTGAATCTTATTCTTCCCTCAAACATGTCTAACTATATTTAGATGAGCCAAGTAGACAAGGAAATGGAAGTCAACAAGCATGAGAAGCAAGATCTTGACAAATGGATAAAGAAATAATCTTTTTGTTTGTATTTTGATGTTAAACTATGTAACCATGAGATGTATCTATGATTTAGACCTTTGAGCACATTCTAATATATGTACAAATAGTGTATGTATCTATGTAGAAACTAGATGAATGAGAATGTGAGATTTTACCACTCTTTTGCCATTATATAACTTGATGTTCTTGTGTATATATGGATGTGGCAAGGTGAGATTGAGCTCCATGGTGATTTGAATCATTTGGAAAGCTTTTATGTGTGGTGTTTATGCTTTTAAACTTGCCCAAGTGATTGTGGAAAGCAAAAAGGGCCATTTGGTGCCTTGAGATGCCATTTGAGACTTCAAAATTGACCAAATGGAGAGGTGAACCAAAGTATGACCAAATGAATGAATTTTTTCATGAAATTTGGCCAATGAGTAGATTTCATCTAGAGATTTTCATAGAGTCAAAGAGCACTCAATTTGGAGCTTTAGAGAATTTGTTATGATTTTTCAAAAGTGGCCTAATTATGCAGAAATGGTATGGTTACTGTTCATTTGGTCAGTTTCCTTCTCTGTGTCATCGTAGGTCAAATGAAGTCCAATGCTCATACGGTTTTATAGACATAAACTATACACCATAAACTTTCTATAGCCACTAAGATCACCTTATTTGAAGTTTTGTAGAGGGAGATATGAAGTTTTAAAATTGTATGATAGTACCAGTAACACACCTTGACCTGTGTTACTATTCTATCTATTTCTAGTGGCTTAAAGCTATTGAATTGGTCTAAAATTATTTTTATTCAAAATTATACATCCAAAGCTTTCCAAAATGGTATGGGTTGCTTGATTTCAATTGTTTTAGAATTAGTTATGAATTTCTAAAATTTGTATTAGAAAACTGAAATTGGAACCCGAGAGCAAACCATAAGCTTTATGTGATGTAGCTTCAAGCCCGAAATGAATGAGGTCAATTATGATGTGTATGACTTGTATGGATGTGTTATGATTTGAAATTGATATTGATGAGTTTATATGGTTCATGGAGTATAAAATGAGGAATTGGGATCTTATGTAACATAATTAATTCCATTAATTTAATGCCTTTTTCACTTGATATGTTGGCTTCTTTATATGATTATGCTCCAATCCATATGAACTACATTGAGATGGATAATGGGACCATGGTAAAATAGCTAAGAGGTCAAGGTATTACGTATGATATAAGAAAGAACAAATACTTTGGAAGAGTCTTTCGTGGTATGTTTCTTTTTTTTTTTTTTCGCTAAAGTTCAAATTTTATTCTTTTTATTATGAATGTTAACGTTGACATAATTTATTTATCTTCATAGCAATATATACTATAGAATTTTAAAAGCATGGTTTATCTCATGCACATATGCTTATTTTTTTATGTAAAGAAGACAAATATAAGAAGCTGTGAAGAATTTTATATTTCATGGTCCTTGCGGCATTGCTAACAATGCCTTGCCATGTACAAAAGATGATTAATGTTATAAATACTTTCCAAAGATATGTATGTAGACAACTACAGTGGATGAAAATGGTTATGCTCATTACATGCATGCAACAAGGTAATGGCATCATAGTGGACAAAATAAGGTTACCCTTGACAGCAGATTTATGGTTCCCTATAATGCAAGAATTTTAACAAAGTACTATGGCCATATAAACTTTGAGCATTGTAACTAGTCTAAATTGATCAAGTATTTGTTCAAATGTGTCAACAAAGGATATGACAAAGTGGCTGCTACTTTCTATCCAACTCTGTTAAATGGAAATTCAAAAGTTGAAAGAGATGAGATTAAATTGTATTATGACTATCGATATTTGTCATCTTGTAAATCTTCTTGGAAAATTTTTTGTTTTGATATCAATTTTAGAGATCCACTTATTGAGTGGCTTTATTTTCATTTAGAAGGTGAACAAAATGTGGTGTTTAGAGATGAGGAACCTATTAATTCTGGAGTTTCTCAATCTACTTAGAAAAAAACTATATTTCTAGCTTGGTTAGAGGCTAATAAGATTTATGACGATGCTGAGCATTTATCCTACAAAGAGTTCCTAACAAGGTTTTTCTACTAAATAACCATAGCAGAATAAACATTGAAAAAAAGGAGTTTCTCAATTGGCATGCTACAATATATTCCTTCAAGAAGTGAAGTGCTATATTACCTAAGGATTTTGTTCAATACATGTAAAGGACTAATGTCTTACAAAGATATTAGAACTATTAATGGTATTGTCTACCTATTGTTCAAAGAAGCCTTATATTCTATGGGATTGTAGATGATGATAAAGAATACATTGATGCAATAGCAAAAGCAAGTACTTGGGGTTCACCTCATTACATAAGATTATTGTTCAACATGCGTTTATTATCATATAGTATTTCAAGGCTAGAGCATTTTGGCAAAATACATGGCAATACTTGTCGGATAACATCCTATATAGATAAAGAAGAATTTTTGACAACAAAGGTATAATTTAATATCATGCGAGGATTCAAATTTACTTTTCATTGTAAATATGTATTTTCACTAACAATCTCTTTATTGTTTTTCTAGATTTATAGTTGATAGATGGTGATCTTTAAAAGTATTCTTTTATTAAGATACAACATCTATTGTGGACAAATGGAAAAAATCTTACAGGATTCCTTTTAATGCCTACACTAGATGATCTAGATCTGACCTCAACTAATGACTTAGAGCACCTTGAAGAAGTTTCTTATGACAAAGCATCTTGATCTATAACACCACAATTTCTTATCCTTTCTCATGCAATTTCTATGCCTCATGCCATGCACTTCATAAGAATTACAAGAAATGACATATAAATTATTAGATTATTTTCACGTTGCGTCGCGTTTAAAATTTTCATTCGGTAGCTTGTGGATCATGTGAGCTTATGTATCACATTTTTATATTTAATTATATAGATATAACTCATTTCCATCCCCAAAGTTGGTTTAGAGCTCGTCTATGGCAAGGGGATATATAAAATTTATGGATACAATTTTGGCTAAAATTTTCTCACTTTGAAAAATCATAACTAATTCTAGAAAAATCAAAATCATGCATTCTTTGCCATTCTAGAAATTTTTACATGTCTACTTTATGCTAAAAATATGTCTAAGCCATGAAAAATAATATAGAAGATGTTTGACATTTGAAAAGGTGCAAAAGTCTGACTCATTACTGGTACTGTTACAGGTTTTTACTACAAATTTCAAAAATATCCAATTAATTCAAAAATAATCTAGTCCATGCAAATGATACCAATATGGAAAACTATGAATGTTAGCTAGAGGGAAAAAGTAACTTTAGACCAATTTAGACACGTTCAGACCTTAAAAACTAATCAAATAATACTTAAGGTTAGTCTGAATGCCTGAAACTAGGCAAAAACTTTAAAAATTCATATCTCCTTCTCTAGACATTCAAATGGGGTGCTTCTAGTTGAAACAAGTCACTGGGAATATCTAATTTCTTCCCATAAATATTTGTAGCAATTGGATATCATTTGATTCCTGAGTGATAGAATTCATTTTCAGACTAGTATGAATAGTAGCCTAACCAATTTCAGAAAATTTTTTAACTTTGAAAATTCATCAAATATTCTATAGGCCTCTAAAAATTTTGAACTTTAGCTTCCCGAAAAGCTCTCAACAAACTCTAATTTCATACCAAGTCTTAGATCAAGAAGAACTCATTTGGATAAAAAGTAGTATAAGTTTCCAATATGATAAATTTTTATTCCATATAAGATACCAAAGTGTCCAAATGACTTCTCATGATGTTTGGCACCTCTTGGGTAAGTTTAAAAGTATGAATATGACTTATATAGGCTATCCAAATGGTCTTAAATCTCATGCATCTCAATTTGCCTATTCTACTTTCACTTATACACTAATGTATCAAACTTTCAAGGAGCTAAACTTGCCATTACATGATCAATTGACATTCTAGTATTCACAATATAATCTCTCATTTATACATCACATATTAACATAATTGCACATGCCCAAGAGGTCATATGTCTTATACAATAATAGGTTACAATATTTATCACTTAAATGGCCTTGAACAAGCAAATTCCATGCACTTCATTGTCTAACTTTCATCTCTCAAGTGGTTAGCTCCTATTTTCTTGCTCTCTTAGTCCATCTAACATGTTAGAATATTGGAGAGGAGGGAATGAGTTTCAAAGAAATCTAATAGCTCATCTCCCTTTCAATCACATATAAAAGATGCAAAACCAATCTTGAAAATGCATACATGAGTAGCATGGGATGTGCAATCATTCAAGAGACATTTTTAATATTTAAGCAAGTCATATATAGCATACAAAGGCTTGCCAAGTAAGTGGATTAGCCTCACCCATTCACTTGTAGATTTTGGACTTGCTTCACCCATTCTTTAAGAAATTCTTAGACTCAACCTTATTCTTGGGAGTCAACCTCATTTTTGGGAGACCCTTGACTTTATCTCAACAAATTCTAAAGGTTTTTGGCTCATCCTCACCATGGCTAAGGGTTCTTGGTATCACCACACTCAAGCAAACCAAGCACATATAACAAATATTATTTGAAAATATAATGGATCATTATGGTACCATGGCATATGAAATCATGTTAGAATACTTTTTATGCCTTAAAACATACATACACACATTCAAAGACAAGCTAAGCATATGTTTATGTATGAGAGAAGGAGGAGTGAGCTACCTTAGATGCAACCATACACTTTTCTCTTTGAAATGATGCTTCCTTCCTCGGCCACACACACACAAAGGTGTAGGGATAATTCCTCTTGGCCTATACACAATTTATGGAAGCCAATTAGGTTCATGGAATTAATTCTAAGGCCACACAACTTCATCACACACTTACTTGGTCTATAAACCTTGTTATATTTCCAAGAATGCACCTAATGAAGAAATACCTATTAAATAAATTCTAAGCTCTATTCTTTCCTTTCAAATATGATTCTTGACTCATTTTAGGCCTCTTGGAGTCATCACACAATTAAAATAAAGAGTTTAACTACATGTTGCTTCTTTAGATTATATTATGGAATATATAAGGCTAACTCACTTTCTATGGTTTCTAAATTTTTTCCAAGGCCTCCCCTTATCTTCACTTATCATATATGACTCAAAAATGGGCTTAGAACAAATTAAAACTATCCCTCGGTATTCAAGCCCCTTTAGGCCGAGACAATGGAGGAATTTGGCCTTTATGGACTTTGGTTTGTTTTCTTAATGGAGGAAGCACATAGGGAGACTTCTAGGGATCTTAGGAGCTCATTTAAACTCTCATTTAGGCATAGAAATTAAGGTATCAAATTAGATTTTTCAAGGAACATATGAAACCCTAGAATTTACATCTTAAATTTCCATGGTTATTTGTTAGTTTTCTTTGCATATTCTTAATCTTCATACTCTTTTTTCCTAAGAATCACCCTTGGTTCTACCTAAAATTCAAACCTTCCTATGACTTCTTAAGTAGGGCAAAATACGAAGAGAAGAGGAGCAAGGGGTAGCAACCATAGGAGAAGAAATTACCTTATTTTTCTTTGTTTTCTCATTGAATCTTGTCTTCTTTGGCCTCCTTTCTTCAAATCCAAATTTTCCCTTAATTTTTCCCTTAAAATAGATTTATACACTTCATAATTATGGGAAATAAAGGAGAATGGAGGAGAAGAGGGTTGGAAAGGAAAAATCATGAAAAACTACAAAAAATCCATACCTTCAATGTTTGATTTCTCCTCTTCTTCCTCTCTCTCTTGTGCGCTACTCTCCTAGGGTTTTTCCTCTAGTCTAGGGCAGAAACATATGAAGCTAAATGAATGGGGTGCTCTATATATATAAGTGGAGGAGGGAAGACTTTTCAAAAATTTCCATTTTGCCCTTTGTTTTTGGCATTTTCGCTTCTAATTTATTTTAACTCTTTTTTGAGAATCATCATTTCTATTATAAAATTTAAGTTCCTAATTTAGTAAAATACCTTTGAAATCACTCAAATCAGAACTAAAACCTTCCCGAATGAATCCGTCAAAGTTCAGGTACATCGACATTAGAAACATCTACCGAAGGGGTTTTAACTGTCCTAGGGCTTCCCCTAGTTTTCAGGGTCTTTAAGAACCCTAAAGAACTCAAAAATTTCATTTAAAAAGCTCTCCTGTGTGAATTCCAAAATTTACTCAAAATTATGAAAATGCCATTACGTTTTGCAAGTTTTTCGTTAAATTTTGTTTCTTCATTCTAGCTTTATTTTTCTTTCCATCTAAGCATAGAATTCTTATTTTTAGGAGTCTAGAATGTTACTTAAATTTTTTGGAACCTTAACTCATTTATTTCGGGGAACTTGCTTTGAAAACGAATATGTTTTTGTCGTTTAACGAAAATCAGATATTACAATTCTCCCCCCTTTTAAAAAAATTTCGTCTTCAAAATTTAGATAACATGCCTCATAGGAAGAGTTCTAGATGTTTCTTTCTCATATCATCCTCTAGCTCTCAAGTAGCTTCTTCGGGAGATAACCCCTTCCAAACCACTTTCACTAGCAGTATCATCTTATTTTGTAATTGCTTGAGTTTAACATCCACGATCCGATCTGGTGATACTATGTATGATAGATCATCTTGTAACTGCACGTTCTTATATTCTATGACATGTGAGGGGTCGGGTTGGTACTTTTTGAGCTATGAAACATAGAATATATTGTGTACTTGGCTTAAATTTGGGGGAATGGCTAATCTGTAGGCCACAGGTCCACTTTATCAAGAATCTGAAAATGACCTATGTATTTTGGACTAAGCTTTTTACTTTTAATGGACCGATCTATCCTTATGACTGGAGATACTCTAATAAAGATATAGTCTCCAATCTTAAACTTTAACAGCTATCTACGTTTATCTGTGTAACTTTTCTATCTACTTTGGGCCATCAAAAGTTTCTTTCTAATGGCCTCAATTTGTCTAGACATCTGGTCCACTAACTCTGGGCCTATAAGGCTCCACTCTCCTAGCTCAACCTAACACATCGAAGACCTACACTTCCTTTCATACAATGCCTCATATGATGCCATTTGTATACTTACATGATAGCTATTATTATAGGTAAACTTAGCTAGAGGCAAGTATGTATCGTAGTTTTCTTTCATTTCTAAGATACATGCCTTTAACATGTCCTCTAGGGTTTAGATGGTTCTTCTGTCTGTCTGTCTATCTATCTGGAGGTGATAAGTTGTGCTAAATCTGAGTCTAGTACCTAGAGCATCCTGTAACAATTTCTAAAAATTCAAGGTGAATCTAGGATCTCTATTTGACACTATGCTCTTAGGCACACCATGTAATCTAACTATCTTCCTGATGTACAGCTGGACTAATTTATCTAGGGTATAAGTGGCTTTCATAGCTAGAAACTGTGCTGACTTTGTTAATCTATCCACTATTACCGATAATGCATCATGCCCTGGTGATGTCTTGGGCAAGCCCATGACAAAATCCATAACTATGCTATCCCATTTCTAATTCAGGATATCTAAGGGCTAAAGTAACTCAGCTAGTTTCTGGTGTTCTATCTTAATTCTCTGACATACTAAATATCGGGAGATATATTCTACTATATTAGCTTTCATTCCTGGCCACCAGAAAAATTTCTTTAAGTCTTGATACATTTTATATCTGCATAGATGAATGGTGCATTTGCTCTTATGTGCCTCATTTAATATTTTCTTTTTGATTTTTGTATTTCTAGGCACATACAACCTATCCTTATATTTGACTATATTATCCTCAGATAGATTGAACTTTTGAATGCTACCCTGGGCTATTTGGACTCTAATTTTACTTATATGGTTATCTATTCGTTGAGCTTCTCTTATTTACTCCCTCAGATCATTTTTTATTCGAGTTTCACTCATTAATAACTTCCTCGAATGCACCTCACATGAAAGACTCATATCTCTGAATCCCTGCTCTCGGATCATTATACAGGCCATATGTATAGATTTTCTACTTAGGGCATCAGCTACCACATTAGCCTTACTAGGATGATATTTCAATGTAAAATCATAGTCTTTCAAAAATTCTAACCATCTCCATTGTCTCATATTCAGCTCTTTCTATTCGAATAAATATTTAAGGCTCTTGTGGTCGCTAAAAATTTCTATGGCTGCCTCATATAAGTAGTGTCTCTATATTTTCAAAGCATACACTACTATGGCTAACTCTAGGTCATGTGTGGGGTAATTTTCTTTGTGGGGTTTTAGTTGTCTAGAAACATAAGTTATTACTCGCCCTTTCTACATAAGCTTGCATCCTAACCCTTTCTTTTAGGCATCACTATAGACTACAAAAGTCTCTCTAGGGTCAGGGAGTACTAAAACTGGGGTCGTGGCTAACTTGTGCTTCAACTCCTGAAAACTATTCTCACATTTTTCATTCCACACAAAAGGCACATTCTTTTCTAGTAAGTAGGGTCAATGGCATCGCTATCTGAGAAAAGCCCTAAATGAACTTTCTGTAATAGCCCGCTAAACCTAGGAAGCTCTTTATTTTTGTCACTGTCTTAGGTCTTTCCCACTGTAACACTACCTCTACTTTATGGGGATCTATTGTGACCCCTGTCTAGGAGATCACATGACCTAGAAATTGAATTTCAGTGAGCCAGAATTCACATTTACTAAGTTTAGCACATAACTATCTCTCATGTTCTCTATTTTTTGAGTAGATGAGGATGTCATCTATGAAGACAACTACAAATTTATCTAAGTATGGCCTAAACACTCTGTTCATATAATCCATGAACACTGCAGGTGCATTTATCAACCTGAAGGGTATAACTAAAAACTCATAGTGCCCGTATCTAGTCCTAAAAGTTGTTTTGAGAATATCCTCAGCCTTTATTCTAAGCTAATGGTATCCCGAACTGAGGTCTATCTTAGAGAATACTAATGCTCTTATTAACTGGTCTAGGAGGTCATCTATACAAGGGAGAGGGTACTTATTCTTAATGATTATCTTATTAAGTTCCCAGTAATTTATACATAGCCTAAGGCTTTCGTATTTCTTCTTTACAAATAAGACTAGAGCTCCCTACGATGATACACTAGGTCTTATAAAACCCTTCTCTAAGAGCTCTTCTATCTGTTTCTTAAGCTCAACTAGCTCAGTGGGAGCCATCCTGTACGGGGCCTTAGACATTGGACTTGCCCTAAGTACAATGTCTATGGAAAACTCAACCTTTTTCTTTGGGGGGTAGTCCACTAATATCTTTAGGAAATATCTCGGGGAACTCTCCCACTATGAGAATCTCATCTATACCCTCTTTTACCTTAGCTTAAACTGAAAAGAAAACTAGGTATCCCTAGCAACCATGCTCTAAAGATCTCTCAACCTAGGAGGTGGTTATGACAAATAACTCAATCCTCATACTAGGCACAGTCCCACACTTAGGTAAAGTAATACATCTGTGGCTATAGTCTAGTGTAGCATTATTTGCAAACATTCAGTTCATGCCAATGATCACATCAATATCAATAAGGGGCATACAAATCAAATCAAGGGTGGTAAGACAGTGACTAAATTGGAACACACAATTCAAGCAAGCATAGGAGGTAATAGCTCAGTTTCTTGTGGGGGTAGATACATGCAAATCATATGGTAGTGTATACATACTCAGACCCAACCTCTTAGCACAATCATATGATATGAAAGAATGGCTAGCACCTGAATCAAATAATATAGTTATAGAAAAATTATTTATTTTAATAGTACCTTGAATCAGAGTCAGAGACCAACTAGCCTCCTATTGTGACAGGGCAAAGACTCTACCCTGAGCTTGAGGTCTGGGAGTCAGAGCCATCTCCCTTTGCTGTGTGAACTGTAGAGGAGCCTGAGTGCAGTCCTTAGCCATATGTCCTGGCCTACCACACTGGAAGCATACATTTTACCCTATGTAACATGGTCTGGTTCCATGGTTCTTGCCATACTAGGGACATGTCGTGGGTGCAGAGCTACATCTACTGGACTGAGTTCTCTATTTCTTGCCCCTTCGGCTCCACTGGCTTCTGCCACCTTTCTTACTAGTAAATGCAGTCGATGATCCTTCTCTAGGTCTCTTGGGCTCAGGGAGAGGTGGTCTAGCATTAGAGTAGGCTGCATTGTTATGAGGTTCGCCTATGTCACTCTGCATATCTCAACCAGGGTGTTAAAGTGCCTAATTCTCTGTGGCACTACCCTGTCTTTGATCTCTAGAAGCAAACTTTTCTCTAGCCTATCTACTCTCCACCATTCATCATCATGCTTCTGTAAATAGGAGGAATATCAGGAGAGCTCTATGAATTTAACCACGTATTGGTCCATGAACATCCCCTCTATTTATTTCAGGAGTATAAATTTTGACTCCTTTTCATCCCTGACTGAACTGGGGAAATACATCTTATAAAAGGCTTGGAGGAATGCCTCTCATGTAATCAGAAGGTTCCTCGCTTGCAAGATATGCTTAGTGCCCCTCCATTAGAAATCTCCTTCTTTCTCCAGCTAGAAGATAGTCATAGTGGCTTTTATGCTCAAACATGCACTCCATCACCTGGAAGGTTTTCTCCAGCTGCATAATCCAAGCCTTGGCTTTCTCTGTGTTCATCTCACCATCAAAGGTGGGAGGCCTGAATTTCTTGAACTAAGTGATCACCTGGCTAATAGAGTATTGCTCCTGAGCTGGAGGAGTCTGAGCTGGTGGAATGGAGGCAACCATCTGTACGTGTAGCTGTGGGTCTAAGTGAGTTGCCTCTGAATGCTCAGGATGATCTGAGTGGTAAGGTGACTAGATTACTGGGCTTGGCTCTGTCATCTGCACAAGCTTCTCTAGAGGGACGACCTTTCCTAGTATTCACCATAGCTCTAAAATGTAACACCTTAGTGTACTAACTCTATCTAGCCTCCCTCTAGGCTCGGTTCCATATAATTTCCAAAGAACTAGTACTAATCCGTGGCATTTTCATGCTATGAAACGGGATTTCAAACACTCATCTTCTACCCTGTGGGTCCTGTGAACCCATCATTCATATTCTCTACTCACACTCCATTTATACAACTCATACATAGCATAAAACAAGCCATAAGCCACGGGTATGGAGTCAAAAACCAGAAAAATGCATTTTCTCACTTGGGCCCAAAAGTCAGATTTTTGGCTCTAACTTTGGAAAATCATAACTAATTATATAAAAATGGGAATCTAGCAAACTTAGCTTTCTAAAAAGATCTAAGTGTTGTATTTACACTAAAAATAATTCTCAACCACAATCTCAGCGTTTGGACCATGTTTGACATCGAAAATCAGACAAAGGTCTGGCTGTCTCTGTTTCTGGTGTAGCTTACTGTCATGAACTTCAAAAATTCAAAACTAAATCCAAAAAAATCCAATCTGGGTAAAATATACCAATTTGAAAAGCTACCGATGTCTACTAGAGGAGAAAAATAAGTCCATATCAGTTTAGCAACCCTTAGACCCCGAAAACTAATGAAACAGTAACGGAGGTCAGGTGGCTCCCTGATGCTGATATAGAACTTCAGAAGGTTCAATCTCTCTCTAAAGACCTCCGATTTAGGTAATTCTAGTTGGTATAGGTCACTACAGTTGTCTAGTTTATTTGTATAAAATTTCATGACAGTTGGCCACCATTTGGTCTATGTATGTCATAGATTTCATTTCTGACCTATGGGAATAATACATGACCAAATCATTAAATTTTTCCAATTTCAAAAATTCGCCAAATATTCTCTAGACCTCCAAATATTACCCACTTTAGCTTCCCAAGAAGCTCTCTACAAACTCTAGAGGCATGCCAAATTTCATGGCAAAAAGAGCTCATCTGGTCATACTTTGATAGAGTTCACAATTTTGGCGGTTTTGGCACCCAAAAGGTCCAAAATGGGTCCAAATGGCCTCTCACATGTTCTAGCAACTCATGGACAAGTTTAAAAGCATGAAAATAGTCTATATAACATGTCCAAATGGTCCAAATCATTATACATTCCAAACTCACTATGCTACGGACTAAAATACACTATCACATACATTCATCAAAAGAGGCAAAACCCACATTTCTATTGATTTGGCTCTCTACATAGTTTGTACATCATATATCCATATATTTACACTTGTTACAACATTTACATCTCAAAAATATTGGGTGCATATTCATTTGGCACCACTTTACAACAAAATAACTAAAATAAAGCTACCATTCATCTAACATTCTCCTAGGTTCCTTGGTGTGCACTAGTTTCTCTTTAAGCTCCACCTAGCATGTTAAGTTGGGAGGGGAAGGGGTGAGATTCAGGGAATCTCAGTAGCTTATGCACTCATTCAAGTAAACAATCAAGGCATATAACAAGTCAAAGCATGTAATTTAGCATCCAACCATTCTCAAACATATATTACATGTTGTACATGCTATGGAGATCACAACAATGCCACAAGTAAGCTCTAGGGACTTTTGGTCTAGCCTCACCCGCGTTTAGGGACTTTTGGATGGCCTCACCCGAGTTTAGGGACTTTTGACTTGGCCTCACTCGATTATGAGACTTTCGGCCTTGTCTCACCAATCTCAAAGGACTTTTGGCACTATCTCACCCATCTCAAGTGACTTTCGGCACTACCTCACCCGAGCAATTCTCACAATCCATCACACAAGCACATTGGTAACAATGCATCATGGTAATAACATATGGCATATCTCACACAACAAGCATATACATAAACATACAATGACTATTACATCTAAGAATGCAACAAGAAAGAGTGGAAAGAGAGCTACCTTATGAGCCAACACTAGCTTTTCCTTTCAATTCCTCTTATCCCTTCTTGGTTTCACACTCACACCTTGATGAAGGTGCTTCACTTGAGCCTAGGCACAATCAAGAACATGGAATTACTCTCTTAGAATGTAATCTTCAGAGCATCCCTCCTAACATACAAAAACTTAGGGTTCTCTCTCTCTCTCTAGAATGCCATCAATTCTTCCTCTCTCTCAAGTTCCCATAGTAGTGGAAACAACATATTCAAGGAAATCAAATAGTTCAAGGCTGTTTTCCACTTTTCCTCTTCTGACCCATGCCCAAAACCTCACTAATCTCACAAATAAAACCATAGAAAGAGAAGGCAAAGAGAGGAGATCAAGATTCTAAGTAGAAATGAGAGGAACTTGCTTACCTTTCCTTTGTTCTTCCTCCTTCTCTTGGTCTCTCTCACTCTCCACGCCTCTTTTCTCTCCTAGGGTCGAAGTCTAGGGCAAATATGAGAGAAAGAATGAGTTGGGTCGTTTAAAGGGGTCAAATTCTCGTCTTTTACTCTTTTCTGGACTGACCCTCGCTACGGCGAAAATTAACCTTCGCTACGGCAAGCTTGTGTTAGTCACCTTCGCTATGGCGAGATTTAACCTTCGCTACGGCGAGCACGTATCAGTTCCCTTCGCTATGGCGAGTTTTTACCTTCGCTATGGCGAGATCGTATTAGTTCTAGACCCCTACTTTCACTATGGCGCACGTTACGGCGAGCAGCCCCCTAGTTTTTGTATGGAATGCCCGTACTCGCTATAACTAGAATCACTTTCGCTATTGCGAACAGGCACTCTCGCTATAGCGAGACCATTTCTCGCTATTGCGAGATGACTTAGAAATTTTTTTGAAATTTCGAAATTCTCCACTTCCTACTTTCTTTTCCTTTTCCCTTTTCCTGGTTGTTACATTTCTACCCCTCTTAAAAGAAATTTCGTCCTCGAAATTTAAAGACTTACCTCAAGGGAATAACTCTGGATATTTTTGCCTCATTTCATCCGCCAATTCTCAGGTTGCTTTCTCAGATGTCAGACCTCTCCAAATCACTTTCACCAGAGGAATGTTCTTGCTTCTCAGCTGTTTCAGCTTAGCATCTACAATTCTCTCTGGTCTCACTACATAGGAAAGATCTTCCTGCAATTGCACATGCTCATATTCTATGACATGTGAGGGGTCTGGTAAATACTTTTTCAACTGGGAGACATGAAAAACATTGTGGATTTGGGCTAGGTTAGGTGGTAAGGCTATTCGGTAAGCCACGGGTCCAATTTTCTCAAGGATTTCAAATGGACCAATATACCTAGGACTGAGCTTCCTTACCCTCATTGATCGACCTACTCTCATCACTGGAGATATTCGAATGAACACATGGTCTCCAATCTCAAACTCTAACGGCCTCCTACGCTTATCAGCATAGCTTTTCTGCCTACTCTGAGCCGTGAGGAGTCTCTTTCTAATCAATTCTATTTGTCGGGTGGTCTGGTTCACAATCTCAGGTCCTATCATACTCCTCTCACCTAGCTCAACCCAACACAGAGGGGATATGCACTTTCTCCCATACAAAGCCTCATAAGGGGCCATCTGAATACTGGAATGGTAGCTGTTATTATACGCAAACTCTGCTAATGGTAAATACGCTTCCCAGTTACCCCTCATCTCTAGCACACATGCCCTCAACATGTCTTCCAATGTCTGGATGGTCCTTTAAGTCTGACCATCTGTCTGGGGGTGATATGCAGTACTAAATCGCAGCCTGGTCCCTAAAGCATGCTGTAATGACCTCCAAAAGTTTGATGTGAACCTGGGGTCTCTATCCGAAACTATGCTACTGGATACTCCATGAAGTCGCACTATCTCTCTGATATACAACTAGGCTAGTCTATCCAGTGTATGAGTAGTCTTGATAGCTAAAAAGTGTACAAACTTCGTCAGTCTATCCACAACTACCCAAATAGCATCGTGTCCAGAGGATGTCTTAGGTAACCCCATAACAAGGTCCATGGCTATACTATCCCACTTCCACTCAGGGATATCTAGAGGTTGCAACAACCCAGCCGATTTTTGATGTTCTATCTTTACCCTCTGACATACTAGGCATCTAGCCACATAATCCGTCACATCATTCTTCATCCCTGGCCACCAGAAAATTCTTTTCAAATCCTGATACATCTTGGTGGCACCTGGGTGGATAGTATACTTACTCTTATGTGCCTCTTCTAAAATGCTTTCTCTCAACTCATTATGACTAGGCACACAGATTCTATCTCGATATACTATCATACCATCCTCAGACACCTTGAAATCTGAGGTCTTACCTTGGGTAATCTCATTTTTGATTCGTTTCAGGAACTCATCCTCTCTCTGGGCATCTAAGATTTAGGTTCTCAATATATTCTCAACTCGGGTTTCACTCAGATACAATTTACCCGATACCACCTGACAAGAGAGGTTCAAGTTTTTGAACTTCTCTAGGAGCTCCTGCTCCCTAATCATCATATGGGCTACATGGATGGATTTTCTACTCAGGGCATCCGCCACCACATTGGCCTTACTCGGATGATATTTCAACACATAATCATAATCTTTCAGGAATTCCATCCATCTCCTCTGTCTCATATTGAGTTCTTTCTAGTCAAACAAGTATTTCAGACTCTTATGGTCACTATAAATCTCTATGGTAGCACCATACAGGTAGTGTCTCCAAATTTTAAGAGCAAACACTACGGCGGCTAACTCCAGGTCATGCGTGGGATAATTCTCCTCATGAGGCCTCAGTTGCCTCGAGGCATATGCCACTACTCGACCCTGCTACATCAACACACATCCTAACCCTTTCCCGAAGCATCACAATAAACCACAAATGGCTCACTAGGGTCAGGGATAATCAGTACAGGGGCAGTGGTCAGACAGAGTTTCAACTCTTGGAAACTCTTCTCACATCTATCATCCCACACAAAAGGTGTCTCTTTCCTAGTTAGCCTCGTCAGTGGTAAGGCCATCCGAGAAAAGTCCTGAATAAACCGTCTATAATACCCTGCCAAATCTAAGAAACTCCTGACCTCGGTGATTGTTCTAGGTCTATCCTACTGTAACACAGCCTCAACTTTATGGGGATCAATCGCGACCCCGTCTCATGAGATCACATGACCTAAGAATCGCACCTCGGTCAGCCAAAACTCACATTTACTAAGTTTGGCATACAACCTTTTCTCTCTCAAGGTATCTAGGACTAATCTCAAATGCCTCTCGTGCTCCTCAAAGGATCTAGAGTACACTAAGATATCATCAATGAAGACCACCACAAACTGATTTAGATACGGTCTGAATACCCTGTTCATATAATCCATGAACACAGCAGGCGCATTCATCCACCCGAATGGCATCACAAGGAACTCATAGTGCCCATATCTCATTCTGAAAGCCGTCTTGGAGACGTCTTCAGTTCTCACTCTCAACTAGTGGTACCCAAATCTAAGATCTATCTTGGAAAACACAGATGCCCCAGCCAACTAATCTAACAAATCATCAATTCTAGGGAGAGGATATTTATTCTTGATGGTAACTTTATTCAACTCTCTGTAATCAATACATAAATGCAAGCTACCATCCTTCTTTTTCACAAATAACACCGGAGCTCCCCAAGGTGAAACACTAGGGCGGATAAACCCTTTCTCTAACAATTCCTTTATCTACTCTTTCAACTCAGCAAGTTCGGCGGGAGCCATCCTGTAAGGAGATTTGGACACCGGTCCAGCCCCAGGCACTATGTCTATAGGGAACTCTAATTCTCTCTCAGGGGGTAGGCCACTAAAGTCAAACTCTTTAGGAAATACTTCTGGAAATTCCCTGACAACTGGGATCTCCTCTATCCCTTCTTCTACCTCAGCCTGAATAGAGAAAAAGACTAAAAACCCTTGACATCCACACTCTAAATATCTCTCAGCCTGGGCAGTAGTCATAAAGGATAACTCAGCTCCTACCTTAGGTATGGTCCCACAAGCAGGTAGGGAAATGGTTTGGTGTTCACAATCAAGTATGGCATTATTTGCGGCTAACCAGTTCATACCAATAATCAAATCAATATCATAGAAGGGCATACAAGCCAAATCAACAGTAGTATGACAATGGTTAAATTGAACAGTGACATTTAAGCAGGTATGGGAAGTAACCACGTGGCTTCTAGTGGGTGTAATGACAGACAAGTCAAATGGCAAGACACTAATGACCAGACCCAATTTTCTCACACAATCATAGGATATAAACGAGTGACTAGCACCCGAATCAAATATAGCAACTACAGGAAAGCCATTCACTAACAGCGTACCTCGAATCAAACTGGGAGATGCGCTGGCTTCCTGCTGAGTAAAGGCGAACACTCGACCCTAGATCTGTGGTCTAGGAGGAGGCGCTGTATCCATCTGAGGACAGTGTCTAGCAATGTGCCCCGACTTCCCATACTTGAAACATGTCACCGGAGGCTGCTAAAAGGATGACTGGCCCCGAGAAGGTGGCACACCTCGCTGTGGCCTTCTATTCCATGGCCCCTTGCCTCTCCTCTTAGTACTAGGTGTCAAACTAGAACCCTCTTCTGGTTTCGACCTTTTCAAATCCAGAATCCTCTTCTGACTAGCTGTAGTCGCAGCAGGCATGATAGCTTGCAGGTTAGTCTCAATCACCCTGCTGACCTCCACAAGGGTATTGAACTTCCTGATCCGCTGTGGAGTAGCTCTATCACTAATCAGGGGTTTCAACCCAGTCTCAAATTGCTCACATCTCCAGGGTTCATCATCATACCTCTGGAGGTAAGAGGAATATCGAGACAACTCTATGAACTTGGCCACATATTAGTCCACAGTCATCTCATCCGTCTGTCTCAAGCCCATAAATTCCATCTCTTTCTTTTTCCTCACCGAACTAGGGACATATTTCTCATAAAACTCGACCAAGAAGGTTTCCCAAGTTATCTGTATATTCTTGGTCTCCATAAGAGGTTTCGTGCTACACCACCATCTATCAGCTTCCTTTTCTAACATGAAAGTGGCTAGCTGGGCTTTTTGCTCAGTGGTACAATCCATCACCGAGAATATTTTCGTTAACTGCATAACCCAAGCTTCCGCCTTATCCGTATCCAACTCCCTGTCAAATGAGGGTGGATTATTCTGCCTAAACTGCTTTAGCACCTTCTGGATAGGCGTCTGGGTCTGTGGAGCAGCAGGCTCCTGGGGAGGTGTAGGTGGAATGCTGGATGTGGATGGTTGAGGTACAGGGGCATCCCTTCTGGCTTTTTCTTGCCTAGCCAGGGTATCTTGTAAATGCATGATCATATCATGCTGTTGCTGGGCAATGTACCTCTGTTGTTCCAGTATTTCTTGGTGTTGGCCCATCATGGCCTCATATCGATCAAGTCTTTCCATGATGGGCCGCAGAGGATCCTCAGTCCCAACAGGAACTTCTGGCTCCGCTCTCTGAACCCTGGGCAGTCTGCCAAGTAGCAATCCTCAGTTTACAATGATATCACAAACACATATGCATAAGGATGCTACCACTTCCATGGCTATTCACATCAAATACAAGCAAATCTCATCATTTAAGAGCCTAAAATTGAATAAAAGTGCTTGAACCATTGCTCTGATACCAAAAATATAACACCTTAGTGTACTAACTCTATCTAGTCTCCCTCTGGGCTTGGTTCCATATGATTTCCAAAGAACTAGTACCAATCCGTGACATTTTCATGCTATGAAACGAGATTTCAAACACTCATCTTCTACCCTGTGGGTCCTATGAACCCATCATTCACATTTTCTACTCACACTCCATTTATACAACTCATACATAGCATAAAACAAGCCATAAGCCACGAGTATGGAGTCAAAAACCAGAAAAATGCATTTTCTCACTTGGGCCCAAAAGTCAAATTTTTGGCTCTAACTTTGGAAAATCATAACTAATTATAGAAAAATGGGAATCTAGCAAACCTTAGCTTTCTGGAAATCTCTAAGTGTTTTCTTTACACTAAAAATAATTTCCAACCACAATCTCAGCATTTGGACCATGTTTGACATCGAAAATCAGACAAAGGTCCGGTTGTCTCTGTTTCTGGCGCAGCTTACTGTCATGAACTTCAAAAATTTGTAACTAAATCCAAAAAAATCCAATTTGGGCACACTATACCAATTTAAAAAGCTACAGATGTATACTAGAGGAAAAAAATAAGTCTAGATCAGTTTAGCAGCCCTTAGACCCTAAAAATCGATGGAATAGTAACAGAGGTCAGGTGGCTCCCTGATGCTGATATAGAACTTCAGAAGGTTCAATCTCTCTCTACAGACCTCTGATTTAGGTGATTCTAGTTGGTATAGGTCACTACGGTTGTCTAGTTTATTTGTATAAAATTTCATGACAGTTGGCCACCGTTTGGTCTATGTATGTCATGGATTTCATTTTTGACCTATGGGAACAGTACATGACCAAATCATTAAATTTTTCCAATTTCAACAATTCACCAAATATTCTCTAGACCTCAAAATATTACCCACTTTAGCTTCCCAAGAAGCTCTCTACAAACTCTAGAGGCATGCCAAATTTCATAGCATGAAGATGCCACGGATTGGTATTGGTTCTTTGGAAATCATATGGAACCGAGCCCAGAAAGAGGCTAGATAGAGTTAGTACACTAAGGTGTTACATAAAACATCATAGCAAACTTTAATCATGAAAAGGGAACACTTTCACACCATTACATACTCATTTCATCCATAAACAAGCTCATACACATCGAGGCAACTCATAAACACAAGCCATAACTCACATCAAGAGCTTGAGCCTTTGCTCTGATACCAATAAATGTAGCACCATAATTTCTTAGCCTTTCTCATACAATTTCTATGCCTCATGCCATATATTTCATAAGAATCACAAGAAATGGCATATAAATTATTATATTATTTTTGTGTTACGTTGCGTATAAAATTTTCATTCGGTATCTTGTGGACCATGTGAGCTTATGTATCACATTCTCATATTTAATTACATAGATATAACTCATTTCCATCTCTAAAATTGGTCTAGAGCTCATGTATAGCAAGGGGATACATAAAATTCATGAATACAATTTCAGCCATAATTTTCTCACTTTTGTCACAAATTTTGAAAAATCATAAATAATTCTAGAAAAATCAAAATCATGCATTCTTTGCCATTCTGGAAAGCTATACATGTCTAATTTATTGTAAAAATATGTTCAAGCCATGAAACACAACACAGAAGACATTTGATATTCGAAAAGGCGCAGGGGTCTGACTGGCTACTGGTATTATCACAAGTTTCTGCTACAAACTTAAAAAATGTCCAATTAATTCAAAAACAATCCAATCCATGCAAATGATACTAATATGTCAATAGGACTATGTAATGGAACTAGACTGCTTCTAACTCAACTTAATTCACATATAATCAAGGTGAACATTATATCAAGAGTTCATATTAGGGAAAACAAAAATTTATTCCCCATACGAGCTTGGCTCCTTCATACAACAAGGTTCCTTTTAAACTTTAGAGAAGACAATATCTAATTGCTCTCAGTTTCGCTATGACAATAAACAAGAGCTAAAGACAATCACTAACCCAAGTTGGCTTATATCTACCTGCATTAGTTTTCAGCCATAGACAGTTGTATGTAGTTTTTTCTAGAGTGAAAAGTAAAAAAAAAAAAAGGTTTAAAAGTATTGATTATGACACGAAGACGAATATATTAAGCTATAAGAGAAATGTAGTTTTCAAGGAAGTGTTCTCAAACTTGACATAAGAAATGTTTGTGTCAATCTTTATATGCAACAGTAGATATTTAGTCTACATATTCATTTATACACGATACAAGAAATTCATTTATATTAGTCCTTGGATAAAATGTTGCAACAACAAAATAAGATAATATTTTCTTAATATTTTATTTTAGTCTACATATTCATTTTATGTTTTGCTATTCAAGTTCTTTTTTACAATAAAATTAATATTTTCATCTTTTTTTAATTTATCATCTGTTCTGCTTAGTCTTTATTTGTATCAATTATTTAACAACAAAATAAGATAATATTTTACTTTATTTTTTATATTCAAGTTCTTTTTTACAATAAAATTAATATCTTCATCTATTTTTAGTATTTTCTCATCTATTTTGCTTAGTCTTCTTATTTATTTGTATCAATTATTTTCATTACACAAACATAAAACATTTAATTACAAGAATTTATGCTAGTGCATGTATCAATTATTTTCATTATAAAGAAAAAGCAATTATTACACATTTCATTCAGAGGTTTTTTCTGTCGATAGCCTCATCAATAACTCAAATCTAATAATTATGCCAATAACTTTGAGTCATCAGTGTTAAATATTACACTTACACCATTGCTATCCATAATATCAACATAGTTTTTTAGTGATAAGACTATCAATAGCATGAAACATATATTAATGTATGATAATCAGAACTTTATTCATAAATTTCCATGTCCCTTACTTTAAATAATTATGACTGAAGACAAACATTCTATCTATATTTCTTAGTATAGATAAAATTTTGTGTTAGTTATATTAGTATTATTAATAGTCTGAGAAATAAATTAGCCATCATAATTAAACATTTATTAAATACTTTCCATGCCAATAACTTAAAGTGATCGATATTGAAAAAAAAAAGTTCTATCAAATAAGATTGGTAAATATATGAATTTTGTTTACAAAATATCAGGCATTACTACAATTACCTCACTTGTACAAAATATCAGGCATTACTACAATTACCTCACTTGTACAAAATATCAGGCATTACTACAATTACCTTACTTGTACAATAATTTGGTCATAATATTATGAATTGTCTGAAACATAAATCAACCCATGATAATCAAATGTTTATTTATAAGTTTCCATTTCACTTACTTTAAATAATTATGACTAAAGAAAAAATTCTATATATTAATATTAGTATAAATAAAAGTTTGTGTTAGGTATAAGCAAAGAAGCACTACCAAAAAAAAAAACTTTTAATTACAACTTTTAGTGGTGACAAAAAAAGACACTTTGTTGCCACTAAAAGTACACTTTTAGTGGTGACAATATTAGTTTTTTGCTAAAAGTTGCTACTAAAATACTATTCATAATTTTGACAAAATTTTTGGTAGTGACAAAAAAAAATTGCCACTAAAACTTTTTAATGGCAATAAAAAGGTCATCACAAAATACTTTTACTGGCGCCATCAAAATAGTTGCCACTAAAGATCACATTTAATGGCTACACTTAGATTATAACTAAAAGCTTTTTGTAAGAAATGTTTTAGTTGTCAAAAAAAAATTATGCAAAACTTTTAGTGGTGAACGTAGTCACCACTAAAAGTCAGTTTTCATGCGATAAACTCTTGTTGCCGGTAAAGGTAACTTTTAATGGTAACAAAGGTCGCTACTAAAAGTTTTGCTTAATTTTTTGAAAATGTAACAATTTTTTGTTGCAAAACTTTTAGTGGCGACTAAGGAAGTTGCCACTAAAAATTTTTAGTAAAGTTTTGGCTAAAAAAAAAAGGCTCAAAAAATGTCCCCACTATAATGTCTGGTTTTCATTAGACAACAGAAATGACTACGTTTTCAAAGTGAATCCTCTGAAATGAATTATTTAATATCCTAAAAAATTTAAGTAGCATTCTAAACTCTTAAAAATGAGAATTCCAAGCTCAGACGAAAAGAAAAATGGAGTTAGAATGAAGAAACAAAATTTAACCAAAGACTTACGAAATATAATGACATTTTCATAATTTTGAGCAAATTTTGGAATTTACATAGGAGGGCTTTTTAAATAAAATTTTTGAGTTTTTCAAGGTTCTCAGAGGCCCTAAAAACCATGGGAAGTCCTGGGAGAGTTAAAACCCCCTCCAGTGGATGTTTTCCAGCATTAGTGTACCCAAACTTTGACGGATTCGTTCGGAAAAGTTTTAGCTCCGATTTGAGTGATTCCAAAGGCATTTTACTAAATTAGGAATTCAAATTTTATAATGGAAAAGAGGGTTCTTATAAAAGAGTTAAAACAAATTAGAAACGAAAATGCCAAGAACAAAGAATAAAACGAGAATTTTTGAAAAGTTTTTCTTCCTCCCACCTATATATATAGGGCACCCTACTCCTCCACTCACTTAGCCATATATGTTTCTGCCCTAAGCTACAAAAAAACCCTAAGTAGAGAGGCACACAAGAGGGAAAGGAAGTGAAGGAGAAATCAAAGGTAAAAGGTATGGATTTTTTGTTGTTTTTCATGCTCTTTCCTTTGCAAACCTCTTCTTCTCCATTTTCCTTTCTTTTCTATGATTATATTGAAGTTTATGGATCCGTTTTAAGGTAAGAACAAAGGAAAAAATTTGAATTTGAAGAGAGGAGGCTAAAGAAGGGAAGATTTAAGCAAGAAAATAAGAAAAAATAAGATAATTTCTCCTTCCATGATAGCTACCCCTTGCTCCTCTTCTGTGACACCTTAAACTACTACCGCTACCTAGCCTCTCTATAGGCTCGGTCCCACATGATTTCCAAAGAGTCACTATTCTTTCGTGGCATTTACATGCTATGAACCGGGGTTTCATATACTCATCTTTCACCCCGTGGGTCCTGTGAACCCATCATTCAACTTCTCAACTCATACTCCATATATACGACTCATACATAGCATGAAACAAATCATAGGCCATGGGTATAGAGCCGAAAACCATAAAAATTACATTTTCTCACTTGGGCCCAAAAGTCATATTTTGGCTCTAAGTTTGGAAAATCATAAGAAATTGTAGAAAAATGGGAATGCAGAAAACTTTAGCTTTCTGGAAAGCTCTAAGTGTCAACTTTACACTAAAAATCATTCCCAACCACAAACACATCGTTTGGACCAAGTTTGACATCGAAAATGGGAGGAAGGTCCAGTTGTCACTGTTTCTGGTGTAGCTTTCTATCATGACTTT
This sequence comes from Erythrophleum fordii, assembly GCA_032878935.1. NCBI lineage: Eukaryota > Viridiplantae > Streptophyta > Magnoliopsida > Fabales > Fabaceae > Erythrophleum > Erythrophleum fordii. Next base: position 9,394,540 of record JAVQMF010000029.1, read on the forward strand.
CGAAAATTCATAACTAAATCCAAAAAAATCCAATCTGGGCGCATTATACCAATTCGGAAAGATACGGATGTCTACTAGAGGAAAAAAATAAGTCCAGATCAGTTCAGTAGCTTCTACACCCCAAAAACTGATGGAACAGTGATGGGGGTCAGGTAAGCTCCCTGATGCTGATACAGAACTTCAGTCCGTCCAATCTCTCTCTATAGACCTCCGATTTGGGTGATTCTAGTTCCTACAAGTCACTTTGGTTTTCTAGTTTATGTGTATAAAATTTCACCGCATTTGGAATCCATTTGGTCTAAAAGTACCACAGATTTCATTTTCTGGTTTAGATGAACAGTACATGACCAATCCATTAAATTCTCCCAAATTCAAAAATTTCCCAAATATTCTATAAACCTCCGAATATTACCCAATTTAGCTTCTCAAGAAGCTTTCTACAAACTCTAGAGGCACGCCAAATTTCATGGCAAACGGAGCTCATCCGGTCATATTTTGATGGAGCTTACAAAAATACCGGTTTTGGCACCCCAAAGGTCCAAAACGGGTCTAGATAGCCTCTCACACACTCTCACTCCACATGGACAAGTTTAAAAGCATAAGACTAGTATATCTAACATGTCCATATGATCCAAATCATCATACATTCTGTTTTCACTATGTTACGGCCAAAAATACACTACTACATCCATGCATCAAAGGGGTAAAAACCCACATTTCCATTACTTTGGCTAATAACAGAGTTCATACATTATCCTTTCATATTTCTACACGTGTTACAAACTTTACATCTCAAAAATAGTGGGCACATTTTCATTTGGCACCACTTTACATCATATATACATCAAAATATCAAAACATAACTAACTACGCATGCTCCTAGGCTCCTTGGTGTGTGCTCGGTTCTCCTTGAGCTCCACCTAGCATATTAGTTTGGAGGGGAAAGGGGTGAGATTCAGGAAATCTCAGTAGCTCAAGCACTCAATCCAGCAAGCAATCAAGGCATATAACAAGTCAAAGCATGTGAATAAGCATTTAGCTATTCTCAAACATCCAACACATAATGTATATGCTATGGAATCACAACAATGCCAAAAATGGGCTTCAGGGACTTTTGGTCTAGCCTCACCCGAGTCTAGGGACTTTTGGATGGCCTCACCCGAGTTTAAGGACTTTTGACTTGGCCTCACTCGTTTGAGACTTTTGGCCTCACCTATCTCAAGGGACTTTCGGCTTCACCTCACCCATCTCAAGGGACTTTCGGCACTACCGCACCCGAGCAGTTCTCATAACTCATCACACAAGCATATTGACATTCAATGCATCAAAACAATAGCATATGGCATATTCCACACATTCAACATATACATATCATACAATGACTATCATACCCAAAAATGCAACAAGAAATAGTGAAAGAGAGAGCTACCTTTGGAGCCAAAGCCAACACTAGCTTTTCCTTTCAATTTCTCCTTTCCCTCCTTAGGTCCACAATCACACCTTGATGTAAATGTTTCACTTGAGCCTAGACACACCAAAAGCATGCAATTACTCTCTTCTAATTTAATTTAGAGCAACCCTTCTATCACACACAAACCTAGGGTTCTCTCTCTAGAATGCCATTATCCCTTTCTCTCTCTCAAGCTCCCATGGTAGTGGAAAACCTCATTTTCAAAGAGAACTCAAGGATTCAAAAGAGTTTTCCACTTTCCCTCTTCTGACCCATGCCCAAAATCCGTCCATTTTCACAATTAAAATCGCAGAAAGAGAGGGCAAAGGGAGGGGATCAGAAATTTAAAGAGAAATGGGAGAAGTGACCTTACCTTTCCCTTAATCTTCCTCCTTCTCTTGATCTCTCACACTCTCCACACCTCTTTTCTCTCTTTGGGTCGAAGCTTAAGGCAGATATGAGAGAAGAAATGAGTTTGGGCGTTTAATGAAGTCTGATTCTCGCTATTTACTCTCTTCCGGACCGACTCTCGCTACGGCGAAAACTAACCTTCGCTATAGTGAGCTCGTGTAATCTGGCTTCGCTATGGCGAGGTGTAGCCTTCGCTACGGCAAGATTGCGTCAGTTCCCTTCGCTATGGCGAGATTTACCACTCGCTATGGCGAAATCGCGTTAGTTCCAGACCTCACTCTCGCTATGGCGTCGCTACAGCGGGCAACTCCCTGGTTTTTGTATGGGCTGCTGCCAGCACTCGCTATAGCTAGAATCGCCTTTGCTATTGCGAATTAGCTTTCTCGCTGTAGCGAGACCGTTTCTCGCTATTGCGAGAGGACTTGGCAGAAATTCTGGATTTCGAAAATTTCCAGATTTCACTTCCTTTCTTTTCCCTTTTTCTTTTCTTTTTCCCGGTTGTTACATCTTCTCTCCTTGGTTTGCCCTACTCAAGAAGCTATGGGAGGGCTAGGATTTTAGGCAGAACCAAGGGTGAATCTTAGGAAAAGGAGTGTGAAGAATAAGACTATACAAAGAGAATTAACAAATAACCATAGAAATTCAAGATAGCAAATCTAGGGTTTCATGTGTTCCTTGTAAAATCTGACTTGATACCTTAATTCCTATACCTAAATGAATGTTTGAATGAGCTTCTAAGATCCCTAGAAATCTCTCCATATGCATTTTCCATGTAGAAAACAAAGCAAAGTCCATTGATGCCTAAATGCTTCCTAGTCTTGGCCTAGAAGGGTTAGCACACCTAGGGAGAATTTTAAATTTTTCCAAGCCCATTTTTGAGTTATATATGATGATTGAAAATGAGGGGAAGCATTAGGAAAAAAATTAGGAGGCCTAGAGAATGAATTGGTGTCTTATGTTCTATGATATGACTTAAAGAAGCAACATGTAGTTAGGCTCTTTATTTTAATTGTGTGATGATCCAAGAGGCTTAAAAGGAGTCAAGAATCATATATAAAAAGAAAGAATGGAGCCTAGAACTTATTTGATGGGTGTTGCTTTATTAGGTGCATTCTTGGAACTATAAAGGGGTTAATAGACCAAGTTAATGTTTAAGGAAGATGTGTGGCCTTAGAATTAATTCCATAAACCTAATTGGCTTTCATAAATTATGTTTAGGTTAAGAGAAATTAACCCCATACCTTTGTGTGTGTGAAGCCAAGGAAAGGAAAGCAAATTCAAGAAGAAAAGTGGGTGGTTGCATATAAGGTAGCTCACTCCTCCTTCTCTTATGGATGAATGTATGCTTGGCTTGTCTTTAGATGTGTGTGTGTGTATTCTAAGTTATGAAAAGTATTTTAGTATGAGTTCTTATTCCATAATGCCATGATGATGCATTATATTTTTAAATGATGTTTATTATGTTTGTTTAAGTGTGGAAAAGCCAAGAACCCTTAAGCATGGTGAGGATGAGCCAAGAACTCTTAAAGTTAGTTGAGACAAAGTCAAGAGTCTCCTACCCCACAAGTGAGGTTCACTCCCAAGAGTAAGGTTAAGTAAAAAATGTCTTAAAGAAATGGGTGAGGCAAGTCCAAAATATATGAGTGAATGGGTAAGGCTAATCCACTTGCTTAACAACCTTATGGATGTCTTGTATGACTTACTTACATACCAAGATTACTTCTTGAATGTTCATGTTATTCAATATAGCCATGCATGCATTTGTAAGACATGGTTTGCATACTTTATATATGGTTGAAATGGGAGATAGGCTATTAGGATTCTTTAAATCTCATTCTCTCCTCTCCAATTTTCTAACATGCTAGGTGGACCAAGTGGACAAGGTAATGGGAGCCAACAACTTGGAAGATAAGAGAATAACAACATATTATATAGATTTTGCTTGTTTATGGCCATATGAATGGCAAAGTGCTTGTATATATTATTTTTAAGATGTAAGCTCATGTATGAATGTAAAATGATGTATGACTCTTGTATAGAATTTTATGTGGTGTGAAATCAATAGAAATGGAAAATTTGACTTCTTGATGGCTTGATGTATTAATGTAATAATGGAAGTGGAATGACCAAGTTACGATGCATGAGGTTTAGAACCACTTGGGTAGTTCACAGAAGTCATATTTATACTTTTAAACTTGTCTAAGAGGTGTCAAACATTAAAGGAGGCCAAGTGGACAAATTTGGTATCTCATATGGAGCAAAATTGACCATATTGGTAATCTATATCACTTTTTGTCCAAATGAACTCTTCTTGATCTGAAATTTGGCATGTATCTAGAGCTTGTTAAGAGCTTTATGGAAAGCTAAAGTACAAAATTTTTAAAAGTCTATGGAATATTTGATGAATTTTCAAAGTTAAAATTTTTTTTTGGTTTTGGTTCAATGCACTGTTCATTCTAGTTTGAAATGAAACTCTATTATTCATGGATCAAATGATGTCCAATTGCCATAAAATTTTACAAGAAACTAAATTTTTCCAATGACTTGTGGCAATTAGAAGCACCTAATTTGGATATCTAGAAAGGGAGATATGAATTTTTGAAATTTCTATCAAGTATCAGCATCCAACCAGACCTATGTTACTGTTTGATTCGTTTTCGAAACCTAGATGTGCCTGGACTAGTCCAATGTTATTTTTTTCCTCTATCTAACATTCATAGCTTTCTAAATTAGTATATTTGCATGGATTGGATTTTTTTGGAATTAATTGGATATTTTTAAAATTCATAGCAGAAATCTGTATCAGTTCCAGTAACTGGTCAGACCTTTGTACCTTTTTAAAAGTCAAATGTCTTTTACTTGATTTCTCATGACCTAGACATATTTTTAGCATAAAGTGAACATCTGTATCTTTCTAGAATAGTAAAGAATGTATGATTTTGATTTTTCTAGAATTAGTTATGAATTTTCAAAGTTTGAAACAGAAAGTGGAAAATTCTGATTGAGGCTACAACTATGAATTTTGTGTATTCCCTTCCCTTGCACGAGTTCTAGGCCACTTTTGGTGATGGATTTGAGTTGTATCTATGTAATCAAATATAAGAACGTGATACATGAGATCACATAATCCATGGGACACTGAATGAAAAATTTATACACTACGCAACGCTAAAATATTCATTATTTTAATGTCAATGTCCTTACCTTTTCATGAAATATATAATGTGAGGCATGGAGATAGCATGAAATAAGCTAGAAAGTTATGGTGTTATAGGCACTAAAAGTTTTGTTGCAAAAGTTTTCATCAATTAAAAATTTTTATGCTAAATTTTGAGTTAAAAATTTTTTTATGCCAAAAATTTTAGTGGTGATATAAACATTCACCACTAAAAGCATCTTCTAGTGGTGACCTATATGTTGTCGCTAAAAGTTTTGCCACAAAATTCTTAAACAATTAAAACTTTTTGTGCCAACATTTAGTGGCTATAAGTTATTGCCACTAAAATTTTTAGCTCTAAATTTTTTTTGTGCCAAAACCTTTAGCAATGACAAATGTCTTTTAGTGATGATTGTCTGTGTTGCCACGAAAAGTTCTAGCGCAAAAATTTTTTCATGTAAAAATTTGTATGCCAAAACTTAGCAGCAACTACAAGTTACCAATAAAAGATACTTCTAGTGGTGACATGTAGTCACAAATAAAAGTTTTGCCAAAAGTAGATTCATTTTTCTAATTAAATTTCCTATTTAGCCAGTAGTTTTATCCAAAACTTTGTTTTCTTAGGACTAAGGTTTTTTCCTCTAGGAGTGTTTATTAGATGATTTGATATGATTCCACATTTGGGAAGATTTTTCATTTTATGTTAAATTATCACTAAGCTTTGTAGAACTCCTGTCAAAAGTGGACTCATTTTTCTAATTAGCCTTTCTATGCCAACCAGTAGTCTTACAGCTTAGGTTTTTTTCCCTAAGAGTATTCACTAGATGATTTGGCATGGTCCCACATCTAGGAAGAGTTTTCATTAGATGTTAAACTATCACCAAGCTTTGCAGAACCTTAACTAGAAATAGATTCATTTTTCTGATTAACCTCCCTATCTCAACTAGTAGTCTCACCAAAACTTTGTTTTTTGAGAACTTAGGATTTTTCCCTTAAAAGTGTTCATTGGATGATTTGGTATGGTCCCATGTTTAGGAAGAATTTTATTAGAAGTCAAATTATCACTAAACTTTGCAAAACCCTAACCAGAAGCATACTCATTTTTTTTAATTAACCTTTCTATGCTAGTCAATAGTCTCACCTAAGACTTTATTTTCTGGGGACTTAGGTTTTTTCCTTTAAGAGTGTTCCTTAAATGATTTGGCATGGTTCCACGTCTGAGAAGAGTTTTCATGTAATAATCTTAACAAATAAGATCAAACAATAATAATGGTTAAAATGATGACATGAAACTAATTATGATATAAAAATAATTAAAAAATAATAATATAATAATAATGAAATTAAATATATATATATATATATATATTGTCTAAATATTTAAAGAGACAATTAGCAATAAGTACACTTCAACAAAGTGGACGAGACTTTGGGTAGATTCCTTCAAGCAACTAGGTTACAGTTTGGCTGAGACTATCCCAAGTTTCTTTTTCTCTCTTCATACTAGATTTTTCTCTTGATAATTATTGACATAACCTTGGGGAGTCTAAAGCAAGGATGGGGTTAATTTGTAATCTCAACAAGGGTAAGGATCTTGTGACCTAGGTTTCACTTTTTTTTAATTAACGTTCCCATTCTAGCCAATGGTCTCACCTAAGACTTTGTTTTCTAGGGACTTAGGTTTTTCTCTACAAGTGAGTGCATTAGATGATTTGGCATGGTCACATGGAAGAGTTTTCAATAAATATCAAAGTATCATGAAGCTCTCTAGTAGTGAAATCACTAACTTTTGAACCTCTGTGAAAAATTGTGGCATCACTGAGACTCGAAGGAAAAGGCTTAAAGCAAGTAATTGACACTTTATTTGATTGGACCATAAGTTAGTTCTAGTTATAGTAAGCATTGTTTAATATATATATGTATATATATACTTCAAAAGAAAATAATATAACAAAAAATTACATATGGCACATATATAATATAAGAAACAACAAAACAAATATATATTATTTATAATTATAATATATATTTTTAATTTGTTAAGTTTATTTCATTTCAATATTAAATTTTCCTAATTTATTATTTCTAAGCCATTTGCTTTTTATTTTTTTAATGACAATGGGATCTTAAAATAGTTTGGAAATACTAGAAGTTAAATAAGAAAAATTCTTAAATTTTAATCATAGGTAATTTTCTTTTTCCAATTAAAAAGTGATGTCTCAAATTTTGAACATGCATGTAATTATAATAAAATATTTAAAATTTATTAATATTAATTTGTTATGTTATATTTTTAATAAATTTATTTGTTATAATAAATTTAGTAATTAACCATTTAAAATTTATTTATATTTATTAGTAAATTTGTTTTGTCTAGTTGATGCAATGTAATGGATGAAAAATTTCAGTAATGTAATTTTAGGACTTTGTTTTTAATTATTCTCTATCCACTTAATTACAAAAATAATATTAATGCTTTGATAAAAATTGTAATGACCCGGGAAAAAGAAAAGAAAAGGGAAAAGAAAGGAAATGAAATCTGAAAATTTTCGGAATCCAGAATCTGCCAAGTCCTCTCGCAACAGCGAGAAACAGTCTCGCCACAGTGAGAGAGCTAGTTCGCAATAGCGAAGGCGATTCTAGCTATAGCGAGTGCTGGCAGCAGCCCATACTAAAACCAGGGAGTTGCCCGCTGTAGCGGCGCCATAGCGAGAGTGAAGTCTGGAACTGACGCGATTTCGCCATAGCGAGTGGTAAATCTCGCCATAGCGAAGGGAACTGGCACGAGCTCGCCGTAGCGAAGGTTACACCTCGCCATAGCGAAGCCAGATTACACGAGCTCGCTATAGCGAAGGTTAGTTTTCACCGTAGCGAGAGTCGGTCCGGAAGAGAGTAAATAGCGAGAATCAGACTTCATTAAACGCCCAAACTCATTTCTTCTCTCATATCTGCCCTAAGCTTCGACCCAAAGAGAGAAAAGAGGCGAGGAGAGTGTGAGAGATCAAGAGAAGGAGGAAGATTAAGGGAAAGGTAAGGTCACTTCTCCCATTTCTCTTCAGATTTCTGATCCCCTCCCTTTGCCCTCTTTTCCTACGGTTTTGTTTGCAAAATGGACGATTTTTGGGTATGGGTCAGAAGAGGGAAAGTGGAAAACGCTTTTGAATCATTGTGTTTTCTTTGAAAATGTGGTTTTCCACTACCATGGGAACTTGAGAGAGAGAGGGGTTAATGGCATTCTAGAGAGAGAGAACTCTAGGTTATGGTATATAGGAGAATTGATTTGAAGGATTATAGGGTAAGAGAGTAATTGCATGCTTTTGTGTGTCTAGGCTCAAGAGAAACACCTCCAACAAGGTGTGATTGTGAACTTAAGGAGGGAGAGGAGAAATTGAAAGGAAAAGCTAGTGAAAGCTTTGGCTCCAAAGGTAGCTCTCTCTTTCACTCTTTCTTGTTGCTTTCTTGGGTATGATAGTCATTGTATGATTATGTATATGCTTGTTGTATGGAATATGCCATATGTTATTGCTTTGATGCATTGAATGCCAATATACTTGTATGTTGAAATGTGAGATTGCTCGGGTGAGGTAGTGCCGAAAGTCCCATGAGAAGGTGAAGCCGAAAGTCCCTTGAGATAGGTGAGACAAGGCCAAAAGTCTCAAACGAGTGAGGCCGAGTCAAAAGTCCTTAAACTCGGGTGAGGCCATCCAAAAGTCCCTAAACTCGGGTGAGGCTAGACCAAAAGTCCCTAGAGCTTAAGTTTGGCATTGTTGTGAATTCCATAGCATGTACATGATGTGTTGGATGATTGAGAATAGCTAAATGCTTATTCACATGCTTTGACTTGTTATATGCCTTGATTGCTTGCCGGATTGAGTGCTTGAGCTACTAATCTCACCCCTTTCCCCTCCCAACTAATATGCTAGGTGGAGCTCAAGGAGAACCGAGCACCCACCAAGGAGCCTAGGAGCATGCATAGTTAGAGATATTACTTTTTTTGATATTGTGATGTAAATATGATGTAAAGTGGTGCCAAATGAAAATGTGCCCACTATTTTTGAGATGTAAAGTTTGTAACACATGTAGAAATATGAAAGGATGATGTATGAACTATGTTAGTAGCCAAAGTAATGGAAATGTGGGTTTTTACCCCTTTGATGCATGAATGATATTGTGTAAATTTGGCCATAGCATAGTGAGATTTGAATGTATGATGATTTGGAGCATATGGACATGTTAGATATACTAGTTTTATGCTTTTGAACTTGTCCATGTGGAGTGAGAATGTGAGAGAGGCTATTTGGACCCGTTTTAGACCTATGGGGTGCCAAAACCGGTATTTTTGTGAGCTCCGTCAAAGTATGACCGGATGAGCTCCGTTTGCCATGAAATTTGGCATGCCTCTAGAGTGTGTAGAAAGCTTCTTGAGAAGCTGAAGAGGGAAATATTCGGAGGACGAGAGAATATTTGGTGAATTGTTGAATTTGGGAAAAATTGTTGATTTGGTCATGTTACTGTTTCATAGGGTAGAAATGAAATCTGTGGCACTTTTAGACCAAATAGATTCCAAATGAGGTGAAATTTTATACACATAAACTAGAAAATGAAAGTGACTCGTGGGACTGGAATCACCCAAATCGGAGGTCTGTAGAGAGAGATTGAACCGACTGAAGTTCTATATCAGCATCAGTGAGCTTATCTGACCCCCATCACTGTTCCATCGGTTTTCAGGGTGCAGGAGCTACTGAACTGATCTGGACTTATTTTTTAGTAGACATCTGTATCTTTCCGAATTGGTATAATGTGCCCAGATTGGATTTTTGTGGATTTAGTTATGAATTTCCGAAAATCATTGCACCAGAAACAGTGACAGCTGGACCTTCCTCCCATTTTCGATGTCAAACTTGGTCCAAACGATGTGTTTGTGATTGGGAATGATTTTAGTGTCAAATTGACACTTAGAGTTTTCCAGAAAGCTAAAGTTTTCTGCATTCCCATTTTTCTACAATTAATTATGATTTTCCAAAGTTAGAGCCAAAATATGACTTTTGGGCCCAAGTGAGAAAATGTAAATTTTATAGTTTTCGGCTCTATACCCGTGGCCTATGGTTTGTTTTATGCTATGTATGAGTCATCTATATGGAGTTGGAGTTGAGGATGCTTGAGATGGGTTCACAGGACCCACGGGGTAAAAGATGAGTATATGAAACCCCGGTTCATAGCATGTAAATACCACGGGAGAGTAGTGACTCTTTGGAAATCATATGGAACCGAGCCTATGGAGAGGCTAGGTAGTGGTAGTAGTTTAAGGTGTCACAAAAATCATTAATACCTTGTAAACAAATGTAATAATAAATATTACTATTAAATAATTAATAATCATATTTCAAGTTAATAAGAAATTTAAATCAATTAAGAATTTAATAATAATAAAATCAAGTTTTCAATGATATATAATATAAATAATGAAATTAAAAATATTTAAAGATAAAACATATTTATATCTTCACTTCTAGCAACACAAAAGGCAAAAGCATGTATCTTCTCTCTCCATTGGGTTACGTTAACATGAGCATTTGATAAAGAGAGATAAATTAATATTTTTTAAGTGAATTGATATTATAATATTGTAAAATATTTTGTTTGTAATATTACCTTTACAACTCATTTAAAAAGATAAAATTACTACATAAACACGCAATATTAGATTTGATATTATAATTAGGGAGAATTATAATAAAGGATTAAAAATGAAGAAATTTATTTTTAAGAATATATTACTACTTGTTTTAGGATGATTACTACTGAGTTTAGCAATAATCAGTTGAACTTAGTGGTAAAAATCCTTAAAAATAAAATTTTTCACTTCTTGGTCCTTAAATGTAATTTTTTCTTATAATTATTTTGAATTACCTAATATTTTTTTACGATATATTTTAATGGCAATTAAACATTTAATAATCATACACATTCAAAATGGCAAACATAAAGTAAGATGACATGTGTAGATCTCATAATTAAATAATCAAACACATATTTGATCCACCTTTTCTGTGACTTTAGCAACTTTTGAGCATTTATTAATATAAAAAAAAAAAGGAATTTTTGGGAAACATAGGAGATGTTTCCATGTGGACTATATTGAATTTACTTGCCTGTCTGTCAAGTTAGCAAAATGAACTTAAATTACATTAATGCCATGTAAAATTAAGTGCCCTACGTGATTTGTTTTTATTAAAAAATCTAGGTAAGAAGATTTTTATTTTTAACATTTAAAATGAGACAATTAAGTTTAAAAAAATTAATTAAAAGCATTTTTTTAAAAAATTAATGTAATAATTCACTTTGTACTTTTTTACACAAACAATTAATAGTTACGTGATACATTTATCTTTAGAAAAAGAAAATTGTAAAAATAAAATTGAGAAATATATTTTTTTACTCATACCCACACCAATACATCCAATCTCAAGTCAGAACAATAAAAATAATAAAGCTTTTGAATAGCTATATCAAAACAATTGTAAAAGAGGGATTTCCAATAGCTGTAGCAAAACAATTAGAAAAAGCTATTTTCGAATAACGCCTAGATGGAAAAAAAAAACCCTAGATGCATTCAAGTTGAGCAAAACCTCTTAGTCATGCCTTCCAACAGAAGTAGGTTTTGGGGTTTTTCCAATCTAAGGGAGAAGGGTTGCTGAAATTATCGACACATTGAAGAAAATTTTGGAATTTTAAACTTTTTATCGAGACGCATTGAAGTTAACTAAGGTAGCTCTCTATTCATTCCAAGTTTATATCCATTATGGTCTCTGGGGTTTGGCTGTTTTAGACATGACTGTCATCTACTAGTGTTGTGTGGGTGGGAAAGAAATTAAAAAAAAAGAAGATGGTTTTCAATGTCGTTTCCTTTGATTGATAAACTAATTATTTATTTGCTTCTAATTCAATCTGCTCATTTATGATAGCTTCAGTTTGTCCTCCTCATACATGTCTCTTAATTTGTAACACCATACTTCTAGGACTCAATTCATACAATTCCCATGCCTCATCTTATGTTTGTTCTATGGAAACAATATAGTGGTATAGGGAGTTATGAATTAAAATGCATTTCTCTACAGGTAAAATTTTTCTTTCGGAGTCTCGTGGGCCATATGAATGCCGCTATCAGATTCTCATACTTAAACACATGAATATAGCTCATTTCTATCATCAAATTTGGCCTACAACTCGTGGAAAAGCAAAGGAACACATAAAATCCATGTTTGCATTTTCGATCAGAATTTTCTCTTTTCTTCCACAAACTTTGGAAAATCAGAACTAATTCTAGAAAAATAAAAATCATGTTTTCTTTGCCATTTTGGGAAGCTACATATGTCTAATTTATGCTAAAAATATGATCAGACCATGAGACATTACACAAAAGACGTTTAATATTAAAAAAATGGATAAAGGTCTGGCTGGCTACTGGTACTGTCACAAGCTTCTACAGCAAACTTCAAAAATTTACAATTAATTCCAAAAAAATACGATGCACATGAATGATACCAATATAGAAAGGTAAAGATGTTAACTAGAGAGAAAAAATAACTTCATACCAGTCCATGCATGTCCAAGCATAGAAAAATAGTCAAATAATACCCTGGGTCAGTTTGGATGCCTGATGCTGGATAGAAACTTCAAAAATACATATCTTCCCCTCTAGACATCCAAATGGGGTACTTCAAGTTGCCAAAAATCACTGGGAGTGTCTAGTTTCTCTTTATAAAATTTTGTGACAATTGGACATCATTTACTACTTAAGTAACAGATTTCATTTTCAGACCTGAGTGAACAGTACACCAAACCAAAACCATAAAATTTTTCAACTTTGAAAATTCATCAAATATTCTATAGACCTCCAAAAATTCTGTACTTTAACTTTCCGAAAATCTTTCAATAAGCTGTAGATGTATGCCAAATATCAGATCAAGAAGAGATCATTTGGGCAAAAAGTAGTATAGGTTTCCAATATGGTCAATTTTGATCCATATTAGAGACCAAGTGTGCCCAAATGGTTTTACTTAGTGTTTGGCATCTCTTGGACAAGTTTAAAAGCATAAATAAGACTTTTATGAACTACCCAAGTGGTCCTAAACCTCATCCATCTAAATTTGGCTATTCCACTTCCATTATTACACTAATCTATCTAGCCATTCAAGAGCTAAACTTGCCGTTCAATACCCAAAACATACTATCTCATACATTTGGCATCAAATTTCATTCATGCATCACACATTTGGGTATGGTTGCATAACAATTTCATCATGAGATTACATCATATGCCATGTATATGGCTAAAAAGAAGGCAAAACTAGGCATATTCATATACTTTGATACCCATCTTCTTCTTCTAAGCTTGGTGGCCTCCAATACCTTGCTCAATTGTTTCACCTAGTATGTTAAGACATTGGAAAGGAGGGGATGAGATTCAAAGAATCCCAATAGCTAATATCCCATTCAATCATACATAAAGCATGCAATACAAGTCTCACAAATTCATGCATGGGCATATTAACATGTGTAATCAATTAAAAAGCTGCATAAAAGAAGGTGGAGAAAGCTATCTTGCTTGCATTTACATACTTTTTCCTTACGTCTTGAATCCTCTCCCTTAATCTCATACACCTAAGAAGGTGGAGATCATTCCTCTTAGTCTAGACACATCATATGGAAGCTAATTACACTCTTAAAGCAAAGTCTAAGGCTACACAATTACTAAAAAGGCTAGATGACTCATAAGGCTCTTTTATGGTTCCGTAATGGTAACCTTAAGAAAACATTATTTTGGCTCCATTCTATCTATTCATTCATGATTCTTGACTCTATTTAAATCTTTTGGAGTCATCACTTAATCAATTCTAGGAGGCTAGCTAAGTGTTGCTTCCTTAGGCTAACATATAAGGCCATCTTACTTTCTATGACTTCTAAACTTCTTCCAAGGCTTCCTCTCATACTCTCCCATCATACACGATACAAAACTAAGCTTGGAAGGAATTAACACACTCCCTAGGTGCATGGACTCTCCTTGACCGAAGCTATGGTTCCATAAGGCACCAATGGAGTTTCCTTGCTTCCTTTGATGGGAGAATCATGTAGGAAGCTCTCTTGATGTCTTAGGAACTTATATGAATCCTTAAACATCATAAAATATGGCTAGGGTTCATGATTGAGCTTAAGGTGCAATCAAAACCCTAACTTTTTTATCTTGCAAAATCATGATTTTTGCTTAGATTTCTTTGCATATTCTTACTCTCCTTCCTCAAATTGATGGAATTCACCCTTGGTTCTCCTTAAAATTCCAGCCCTCTTACATCTACATATATGGGGTGAAATAGGGAGAAGAAGGGGGAGGAAGTATCTACCATGGAATGAGAGATTCACCTTGTTTTTCCTTGTTTTCTCACTTGATTCTCACTTTCTTTGGCTTCCTCTTTTCAAATATGAATTTTCCCCTCTTAGCCTGACCCTAAAATAGCACCAAAAACTCTAAGAAAGCCATTGGGAGAAAGGGGAGAAGGAGGAGAAGAGATTTCCTAAGGAGAAGACTAGGAAATTCTAACAATTCTTACCTTTTTCTTGAAAATTTCCCTTCTCCCTTGCCTTAGTCTTGTACGCCTCCTTCCCTTGAGCTTTCTTTGGTTTTTGGTTAGAGTTTGGTCAATCTGAATGAGGGGTGTAGAAGAATGCTTCATATATATATATATATATATATATATATAGGTTTAAGAAGGACTTTTTCAAAAATTTCTATCTTATCCTTTGTTCTTGATAGTTTTGTTTTTAACTCGTTTCAGCTCCTTTTTGAGAATCGTCTTTTTCATTTTAAATTTTAGGTTCCCAATTTAGTAAAATGCTTTTAGAATCACTCAAATCCGAGCTAAAAGCTTCCTAAATGAATCTGTCAAAGTTCGGGTACACTGACGTTGGAAAACGTCTACCGGAGGGGCTTTAGTTGTCCCGAGGCTTCCTATAATTTGTAGGACCTCTGAGAACCTTGGAGAATTGAAAACTTCCATTTAAAAAGCCATCCATACTCAATTCTAGACCACACAAGTTTAACATATTTTACAAGAAGACCTTGTACTTGCTGGCGGAAACCCTATCGACAAGGTCTTGAAAATTGCACTACAGATTGCAGGATCTTGTCGACAAGATCTTCGACCTAGGTGATGAGATATTATTTCAGCCCTTAAATTAACTTGATTTATTGCCATACTTCATACTCAATATACATTCTAATGGTCGCATAACATAATCTCTCATTTTTAAAGAATCAGATATTACATAATTCATCATTTGAAGCATTCATTTCAGTTTATTAGGCATTGTATATCCATAATCAAACACGTAATTAAAATAATGGCGTAACATCCGATTTTTGTCAAATGACGAAATAGATGTATTTTCAAAGTAAGTCTCCCAAAATGAATTAATTAAGGTCCCAAAAATTTAAGTAGCATTTTAGACTCCTAAAAATGAGAATCCCAGGCTTAGACGAAAAGAAAAATAGAGCTAGAATGAAGAAACGAATTTAAACGAAAGGTTAACAAAACATAATGGCATTTTCATAATTCTAAGCAAATTTTAGAATTCTCATAAGGGGGATTTTTAAATGAAAGTTTTAAGTTCTTCGAGATTCTCAGAGGCCCTAAAAATCATATGAAGCCTCAGGACAGTTAAAACCCTCTGGTGGACATTTTCTAATATCAGTTGACCCAAATTTTGACAGATTTGTTTGGGAAGATTTTACTCCAATTTGAGTGATTTCAAAGGTATTTTATAAAATTGGAAACCTAAGTTTCATGATGGAAAAGATGATTCTAAAAAAAGAGCTAAAACGAACCAGAAATGAAAATGCCAAGATGAAAGGACGAAATTGAAGTTTTTGAAAAGTTCTTCCTAAGTTACCTATATATATATGTCATGCCCCACTTCCTTATTCATTTAGCCAAATTTTTTTATGCCCTAAACTAGAGGAGAGAGCTAGGGTTTGCCGCGCACCAAGAGGAGAAGAAAGGGAGGAGAAAAATAAGGAAAAAGGTATGGATTTTCTTGATTTTTCATGCTTTCTCTTGAGCAAACTCCTTCTCCTCCATCTTCCCTTCTTTCCCATGATTTTATTGAAATTCTTGGATCTGTTTTAAGCACAAAACAGAGGTGAAAAATTCGGATTTGAGTAGAGGAGGCCAAGAAAAGTGAGAAACAAGCAAGAAAAGCTAAGAAAATAAGGTAAATCTTTCATTCCATAGTAGCCACCTCTTACTCCCTTCTTCTCCTTGGTTCGTCTTACTTAGAGAGCTTCAAGAAGACATGAATTTTGGGTAGAATCAAGGGTGAATCTTAAGGAATTAAGTGTAGAGAATAAGAATATGCAAAGAAAACAACAAACTAGCCATTAGATTTCAAGATAAAAAACCTAAGGTCTCAAGTGTCCCTTGTAAAATTTGATTTGATACAATAATTTTTAGGCCTAAATGGGTGTTTGGATGAACTTTTAAGATCCCTAGAAGGCTCCCCATATGCATCTTCTATTAAACAAAGCAAACTTCATGGGTGCCAAGAAAGGAGCATGCCTTGGCTTAAAGGGTTTAAGGCACCTAGGGATAGTTTTAAACTTTTTCAAGACCATTTTTGAGTCATATATGATGAATGAAGATAAAGGGAAATCTTAGGAAAAATTTAGGAGGCCTAAGGAATAAATTGGTAGCATAGGTTCCATAATATGACTTAAAGAAACAACATGTAGTTAGGCTCCTTGTTTCAATTGTGTGATGGCTCTAAGAGGCTTAACCCCTTGTTTGGTTTCCCTCCCCTCCCCTTGTTTGGTATGCATTTTTGGAGGGGAGGGGAGGGAAAGTTTAATAAATTTTCCCTCCCTTCCCCCTCTCTCTTATCCCTCCAATTTGGGGAGATTGGGAGGGAAAGTTGCAAAAAAAGACTAAAATGCCCTTGTTTTGATTGTTAATTCCATATTTCATAGAATTTTTATAGGTATGGTTGAGAGAAAATTTCAATGTACCAATTAATATGGGTATATTACCATATTGAGAAAAAAGTAAACATGTCAATGTTCTCAACTCATGTTTTAATTTCATGAAATAAAACATGTTAAATTATACATTTGTTAAAATAATTGTTTAGTTAGTTTCATTTGTTTAAAATTTTTTTTAAAAATAATTATAATTATAGATAATTTCTGACATTTGTTTAATTTGGTGTAAAAATATTAAATTTTTAAAAATAAAAGAATAATTAATTATATTGTTATTACTTTTAAAATATATAAGGGCAAAATGGTCTAAAAGGAGTCAATAATCCCAAGAGAAAAAGTGTGCTTGTATAATTAATTTTCCCTCCCCTCCCCTCCCCTCCCCTCCATTGAACCAAATAAGGCCTAAAAGGAGTCAATAATCATAAATGGAAGAAAAGAATGAAGCCTAGAACTTAAATGATGGATGTTGCTTCATTAACTACACTTAGGAACCATAAATGAACTATAAGGCAAAGTTAGAGTTCCAAGTAGATAGGTGACTTTGAGAATGGTTCCAAGAGCATAATTGGTTCCTATTTTATATGTTTAGGCCAAGAGAAATAAGTCTCCCATAATTGTGAGTGTATAGCCAAAGAAGAGAGTATAATCCCAAGAGAAAAAGTGTGCTTGTATAGGAAAGGTAGCTCTCTCCACTTTCTCTCATGCATGGAAGAATGTTTACCTTGTCTTTGAATGTGTTTATGTGTGTTTTAAGCCATTGAAAGTGTTCTAGCATGTGCATAGGTATTATGGTACCATGATGTGATATTATGTTCTTAAATGATATTTTATATGCTTTCCTTGATTTGCTTGAGTGTGGAGAAACCAAGAACCTTCTAGCCATGGTGAGGATGAGCCAATAACCTTTGAGAATGGTTGAGACAATGTCTAGTGTGTGACACCTTAATCTCCTACCACTACCTAGCCTCTCTATAGGCTCGGTTCCATATGATTTCCAAAGAGTCACTACTCTCCCGTGGCATTTACATGCTATGAACCGGGAGAGTAGTGACTCTTTGGAAATCATATGGAACCGAGCCTATAGAGAGGCTAGGTAGTGGTAGGAGATTAAGGTGTCACATTTTTGGTATCAGAGCAATGGTTCAGGCACTTTTGCTCAATGTTTAGGCTCTTGAAGTATGTGAATTGCTTGTGTTTGGTGTGAATGGTCATGGAAGTTGTAGCATCCTTATGCATATGTGTTTGTGATAGTGTTGTGAACTGAGGATTGCTATTTCTTTTAGACATGGTTGAGACTAGACGGGGCAGGGATAGAGGCAGAGGCAGAGGCAGAGGCAGACTGCCCAGAGCTCAGAGAGATGAGCCAGAGGTTCCTACTGAGACTAGGGTTCCTTTGCAGGCCATCATGGATAGACTTGACCGGTATGAGGCCATGATGGGCCAGCACCAAGAGATGCTGGAGCAACAGAGATACATTGCCTAGCAGCAGCATGATATGATCATGCATCTGCAAGATACCCTGGCTAGGCAAGAAGAAGCCAGAAGAGATGCCCCTGGACCTCAACCATCTACATCCAGCATTCCACCTGTACCTCCCCAGGAGCCTGCTGCTCCACAGACCCAGGCGCCTATCCAAAAAGTATTGAAACAGTTCAGGCAGAACAATCCACCCTCGTTTGACGGGGAATTGGATGCGGATAAGGCGGAGGCTTGGGTGATGCAGCTAAAGAAAATATTCTCAGTGATGAATTGTACCACTGAGCAGAAAGCCCAGCTAGCCACCTTTATGCTAGAAAAGGAGGCTGATAGATGGTGGGAGAGTGCAAAATCACTGATGGAGACCAAGAATATACAGATCACTTGGGAGACATTCTTGGTTGAATTTTATGAGAAGTATGTCCCAAGTTCAGTGAGGAAGAAGAAAGAGATGGAGTTCATGAGTTTGAGACAGACTGATGAGATGACTGTGGACCAGTATGTGGCCAAGTTTATAGAGCTGTCTCGGTATTCCTCTTACCTCCAGAGGTATGATGATGAACCCTGGAGATGTGAGCAGTTTGAGACTGGTTTGAGGCCACTGATTAGCGACAGAGTCACTCCACAGCGGATCAGAAAGTTTAATACTCTTGTGGAGGTCAGTAGGGTGATTGAGACGAACTTGCAAGTTATCATGCCTACTGTGACTACGGCTAGTCAGAAGAGGGTTCCGGATTTGAAAAGGCCGAAACCAGAGGAGGGTTCTAGTTTGACCCCTAGTAATAAGAAAAGAGGCAAAGGGCCATGGAGTAGAAGGCCACAGCGAGGTGTGCCACCTCTTCGGGGTCAGTCATCCCTCCAGCAGTCTCCGGTGACATGTTATAAGTGTGGGAAGCCGGGGCACATTGCTAGACACTGTCCTCAGATGGAGACAGCGCCTCCTCCTAGACCACAGACCCAGGGCCGAGTGTTCGCCCTTACTCAGCAGGAAGCCAGCGCATCTCTCAGTTTGATCCGAGGTACGCTGATAGTGAATGGCTTTCCTGTAGTTGCTATGTTTGATTCGGGTGCTAGTCACTCGTTTATATCTTATGATTGTGTGAGGAAATTGGGTCTGGTTGTTAGTGTCTTACCCTTTGACTTGTCTGTTGTTACGCCCACTGGAGGCCACGTGGTTACTTCCCATACTTGCTTAAATGTCACTGTCCAATTTAACCACTGTCATACCACTATTGATTTGGTTTGTATGCCTTTTCATGAAATTGACTTGATTATTGGTATGAACTGGTTAGCTGCAAATAATGCCATACTTGATTGTGAACACCGAACCATTTCCTTACCTGTTTGTGGGACCATACCTAGGGTAGGAGCAGAGTTATCCTTTATGACTACTGCCCAGGCTGAGAGATATTTAGAGTGTGGATGTCAAGGGTTTCTAGTCTTTTTCTTTATTCGGGCTGAGGTAGAAGAAGGGATAGAGGAGATCCCAGTTGTCAGGGAATTCCCGGAGGTTTTCCCTAGAGAGTTTGATTTTAGTGGCCTACCTCCTGAGAGAGAATTAGAGTTCCCTATAGACATAGTGCCTGGTGCTGGACCGGTGTCCAAAGCTCCTTATAGGATGGCTCCCGCCGAGCTTGCTGAGTTGAAAGCGCAGGTAGAGGAACTGTTAGAGAAAGGGTTCATCCGCCCTAGTGTTTCACCTTGGGGTGCTCCGGTGTTGTTTGTGAAAAAGAAAGATGGTAGCTTGCGGTTGTGTATAGATTACCGAGAGTTGAATAAAGTTACCATCAAGAATAAATATCCTCTCCCTAGAATTGATGATCTGTTAGATCAGTTGGCTGGGGCATCTGTGTTTTCTAAGATAGATCTTAGATCTGGTTACCACCAGTTGAGAGTGAGAACTGAGGACGTCTCTAAGACGGCTTTCAGAACGAGATATGGGCACTATGAGTTCCTTGTGATGCCATTTGGGTTAACGAATGCGCCTGCTGTGTTCATGGATTATATGAACAGGGTATTCAGACCGTATCTAGATCAGTTTGTGGTGGTCTTTATTGATGATATTTTAGTGTACTCCCGATCTTTTGAGGAGCACGAGAGGCATTTGAGACTAGTCCTAGACACCTTGAGAGAGAAAAGGTTGTATGCCAAACTGAGTAAATGTGAGTTTTGGCTGACCGAGGTGCGATTCTTAGGTCATGTGATCTCACGAGATGGGGTTGCGGTGGATCCCCATAAAGTTGAGACTGTGTTATAGTGGGATAGACCTAGAACGATCACCGAGGTTAGGAGTTTCTTAGGTTTGGCAGGGTATTACAGACGATTTATACAAGACTTTTCTTGAATGGCCTTACCACTGACGAGGCTAACCAGGAAAGATACACCGTTTGTGTGGGATGAGAGATGTGAGGAGAGTTTCCAAGAGTTGAAACTCTATTTGACCACTGCCCCTGTGCTGATTATCCCTGACCCTAGTGAACCATTTGTGGTTTATTGTGATGCTTCGGGCAAAGGGTTAGGATGTGTGTTGATGCAGCAGGGTAGAGTAGTGGCATATGCCTCGAGGCAGTTGAGACCTCATGAGGAGAATTACCCCACACATGACCTGGAGTTAGCTGTCGTAGTGTTTGCTCTCAAAATTTAGAGACACTATCTGTATGGTGCGACCATAAAGATCTATAGTGACCACAAGAGTCTGAAATATCTGTTTGATCAGAGAGAACTCAATATGAGACAGAGGAGATGGATGGAATTCTTGAAAGATTATGATTACGTGTTGAAATACCATCCGGGCAAGGCCAATGTGGTGGTAGACGCCCTGAGTAGAAAATCCATCCATGTAGCCCATATGATGATTAGAGAGCAGGAGCTCCTAGAGAAGTTCAGAGATTTGAACCTCTCTTGTCAGGTGGTATCGGGTAGATTGTATTTGAGTGAAACCCGAATTGAAAATGTCTTGAGAACCCAGATCTTAGATGCCCAAAGAGAGGATGAGTTCCTGAAACGGATCAGGAATGAGATCACCCAAGGTAAGACCTCAGATTTCAAGTTGTCTGAGGATGGCATGATAGTATATCGGGATAGAATCTGTGTACCTAGTCAGAATGAGTTGAGAGAAAGCATTCTGGAAGAGGCGCATAAGAGTAAGTATACTATCCACCCAGGTGCCACCAAGATGTATCAGGATGTGAAAAAGATTTTCTGGTGGCCAGGGATGAAAAGTGATGTAACGGATTATGTGGCTAGATGCCTAGTGTGTCAGAGGATAAAGATTGAACATCAGAAACTGGCTGGGTTGTTGCAACCTCTAGATATCCCTGAGTGGAAATGGGATAGTATAGCCATGGATTTTGTCATGGGGTTACCCAGGACATCCTCTGGACACGATGCTATTTGGGTAGTTGTGGATAGACTGACGAAGTCTGCACACTTTTTAGCTATTAAGGCTACTTATACACTGGATAGATTGGCCCAGTTGTATATCAGAGAGATAGTGCGACTTCATGGAGTGCCCAATAGCATAGTTTCGGATAGAGACCCCAGGTTCACGTCGAACTTTTAGAGGTCATTGCAGCATGCCTTAGGGACGAGATTGCGGTTTAGTACTGCATATCACCCCCAGATAGATGGTCAGACTGAAAGGACCATCCAGACATTAGAAGATATGTTGAGGGCATGTGTGCTAGAAATGAAAGGGAACTGGGATGTGTATTTACCGTTAGCAGAGTTTGCTTATAACAATAGTTACCATTCCAGTATCCAGATGGCCCCTTATGAGGCTTTGTATGGGAGAAAGTGCAGATCCCCTGTGTGTTGGGTTGAGTTAGGTGAGAGGAGTATGATAGGACCTAAGATTGTGGACCAGACCACCCGACAGATAGAATTGATTAGAAAGAGGCTACTCACGGCCCAGAGTAAGCAGAAAAGCTATGCTGATAAGCGTAGGAGGCCGTTAGAGTTTGAGGTTGGAGACCATGTGTTCATTCGAATATCTCCAATGACGGGAGTAGGTCGGTCAATGAGGGTAAAGAAGCTCAGTCCTAGGTATATTGGTCCGTTTGAAATCCTTGAGAAAATTGGACCCGTGGCTTACCGAATAACTTTACCTCCTAACCTAGCCCAAATACACAGTGTTTTTCATGTCTCCCAGCTGAAAAAGTATTTACCAGATTCCTCACATGTCATAGAATATGAGCATGTGCAATTGCAGGAAGATCTTTCCTATGTAGTGAAACCGGAGAGAATTGTGGATGCTAAGCTGAAACAGCTGAGAAGCAAGAGCATTCCTCTGGTGAAAGTGATCTGGAGAGGTCTGACATCTGAGGAAACCACCTGGGAATTGGCAGATGAGATGAGGCAGAAATATCCAGAATTATTCCCTTGAGGTAAGTTTTTAAATTTCGAGGACGAAATTTCTTTTAAGAGGGGTAGAAATGTAACAACCGGGAAAAAGAAAAGAAAAGGGAAAAGAAAGGAAGTGAAATCTGGAAATTTTCGGAATCCAGAATTTCTGCCAAGTCCTCTCGCAATAGCGAGAAACGGTCTCGCTACAGCGAGAGAGCTAGTTCGCAATAGCGAAGGTGATTCTAGCTATAGCGAGTGCTGGCAGCAGCCCATACAAAAATCAGGGAGTTGCCCGCTGTAGCGGCGCCATAGCGAGAGTGAAGTCTGGAACTGACGCGATTTCGCCATAGCGAGTGGTAAATCTCGCCATAGCGAAGGGAACTGGCACGAGCTCGCCGTAGCGAAGGTTACACCTCGCCATAGCGAAGCCAGATTACACGAGCTCGCCATAGCGAAGGTTAGTTTTCGCCGTAGCGAGAGTCGGTCCAGAAGAGAGTAAATAGCGAGATTTAGACTTCATTAAACGCCCAAACTCATTTCTTCTCTCATATCTGCCCTAAGCTTCGACCCAAGAGAGAAAAAAGGCGTGGAGAGTGTGAGAGATCAAGAGAAGAAGGAAGATCAAGGGAAAGGTAAGGTAACTTCTCCCATTTCTTCTGAGAACTCTGATCCCCTCCCTTTGCCCTCTCTTTCTGCGGTTTTAATTGTGAAAATGGACGGATTTTGGGTATGGGTCAGAAGAGAGAAAGTGGAAAACTCTTTTGAATCCTTGAGTTCTCTTTGAAAATGAGGTTTTCCACTACCATGGGAGCTTGAGAGAGAGAAAGGGGTAATGGCATTCTAGAGAGAGAACCCTAGGTTGTATGAGATAGAAGGGTTGCTCTAAATTAAATTATAAGAGAGTAATTGCATGCTTTTGTGTGTCTAGGCTCAAGTGAAACATTTACATCAAGGTGTGATTGTGGACCTAAGGAGGGAAAGGAGACATTGAAAGGAAAAGCCTGTGTTGGCTTTGGCCCCAAAGGTAGCTCTCTCTTTCACTCTTTCTTGTTGCTTTCTTGGGTATGATAGTCATTGTATGATTACGTATATGCTTTTTGTATGGAATATGCCATATGTTATTGCTTTGATGCATTGAATGCCAATATACTTGTATGTTGAAATGTGAGATTGCTCGGGTGAGGTAGTGCCGAAAGTCCCATGAGATGGGTGAGGTGAAGCCGAAAGTCCCTTGAGATAGGTGAGACAAGGCCAAAAGTCTCCAACGAGTGAGGCCAAGTCAAAAGTCCTTAAACTCGGGTGAGGCCATCCAAAAGTCCCTAGACTCGGGTGAGGCTAGACCAAAAGTTCTTGGAGCCCATTTTTGGCATTGTTGTGAATTCCATAGCATGTACATTATGTGTTGGATGATTGAGAATAGCTAAATGCTTATTCACATGCTTTGACTTGTTATATGCCTTGATTGCTTACTGGATTGAGTGTATGAGCTACTGAGATTCTCCGAATCTCACCCCTTTCCCCTCCCAACTAATATGCTAGGTGGAGTTCAAGGAGAACCGAGCACACACCAAGGAGCCTAGGAGCATGTATAGGAAAATGTTAGTTTTATTGTGATATTTTGATGTAAATATGATGTAAAGTGGTGCCAAATGAAGATGTGCCCACTATTTTTGAGTTGTAAAGGTTGGAGCAAATGTAAATGTATGAAAGGATATTGTATGAACTATGTTATAGCCAAAGTAATGGAAATGTGGGTTTTTACCCCTTTGATGCATGAATGTTGTTGTGTAAATTTGGCCATAGCATAGTGAGATTTGAATGTATGATGATTTGGAGCATATGGACATGTTAGATACACTAGTTTTATGCTTTTAAACTTGTCCATGTAGAGTGAGAATGTGTGAGAGGCTATTTGGACCCGTTTTGGACCTATGGGGTGCCAAAACCGG
Source organism: Erythrophleum fordii (assembly GCA_032878935.1). NCBI lineage: Eukaryota > Viridiplantae > Streptophyta > Magnoliopsida > Fabales > Fabaceae > Erythrophleum > Erythrophleum fordii. The sequence continues at coordinate 9,419,358 of JAVQMF010000029.1, forward strand.
TATTTTTGAGAGCTCCGTCAAAGTATGATTGGATGAGCTCCGTTTACCATGAAATTTGGCGTGCCTCTAGAGTTTGTAGAAAGCTTCTTGAGAAGCTAAAGTGGGTAATATTTAGAGGTCTAGAGAATATTTGGGGAATTGTTGAATTTGGGAGAATTTAATGGATTGGTCATGTACTGTTCATCTAAACTAGAAAATGAAATCTGTGGCACTTTTAGACCAAATGGATTCCAAATGTGGCAAAATTTTATACACATAAACTAGAAAACCAAAGTGACTTGTAGGAACTGGAATCACCCAAATCGAAGGTCTGTAGAGAGAGATTGAACTGACTGAAGTTCTGTATCAGCATCAGGGAGCTTATCTGACCCCCATCACTGTTCCATCGGTTTTCAGGGTACAGGAGCTACTGAACTGATTTTGACTTATTTTTCTCCTCTAGTCGACATCCGTATCTTTCCGAATTGGTATAATGCGCCCAGATTGGATTTTTGTGGATTTAGTTATGAATTTTCGAAAGTCATGACAGAAAGCTGCACTAGAAACAGTGACAGCTGGACCTCCCTCCCATTTTCGATGTCAAACATGGTCCAAACGATGTGTTTGTGGTTGGGAATGATTTTTAGTGTAAAGTTGACACATAGAGCTTTCCAGAAAGCTAAAGTTTGCTGCATTCCCATTTTTTTACAATTAATTATGATTTTCCAAAGTTAGAGCCAAAATATGACTTTTGGGCCCAAGTGCGAAAATGCAATTTTATTGGTTTTTGGCTCTATACCCGTGGCTTATGGGGTGTTTTATGCTATGTATGAGTCATCTATATGGAGTTTGAGTTGAGGATGCTTGAGATGGGTTCACAGGACCCACGGGGTAAAAGATGAGTATATGAAACCCCGGTTCATAGCATGTAAATGCCACGGGAGAGTAGTGACTCTTTGGAAATCATATGGAACCGAGCCTATAGAGAGGCTAGGTAGTGGTAGGAGATTAAGGTGTCACATAGTGTCTCCCAAGAATAAGGCTTAATTCAAGGCCTTTAAGAAAAAGAGCGAGGCAAGTCCAATAACTTTAAAGAGAATGGGTAAGACTAATCCACTTACTTGGTAATTCTATGTATGCTTTATATGACTTGTTCAAATACCAAGAATGCTTCTTGAATGATCATACTTTCCATTATGCCTATGCATGCATTTTTAAGACTTGAATTGTAGTCTTTATATGTGATTGAAAGGGAGATGAGCTATTGGGATTCATTGAATCTCATTCCCTCATCTCCAATGTCTTAACATGCTCGGTAGACCAAATGAGTAAGATAGTGGGAGCCACCAAGTTGGGAGATGAAAGCTTGAAAACAAAGTGCTTAGTTTTATCTCTTTTGTAGCCATACAAATAGCATATGATGTAATCCTATGATGGAATTGTTGTATAATCATTTGAACATATGTAATTACCCAAATGTTTGATGTATGTATGAGTTTTAGTACCAAATGAATGGTAATGTGCATTTTGGGTAGTGAATGACAACTTAAAGCATATGGATTCTTGTATATGACATGGGGTGAGAGAGTGATTTTTTAATTTTTGGGTTCATACACCTTTGATATATGTTTAATAAACCATTTTGGTGCTTTCCCACATGTTCAAGTGGTCATGGGTGTCTTAAAAGCCAAAATGGACCATTTGGAGCCCTCTTGTGACATAAAAGTGACCATTTTACAACCCAATATTAAAATCTGACTAAATGAACAATTTTGATCACGAAATTTAGTATGCATATAGATCTTATCTAGATCCTTCTAGAAAGAAAAAGATCAAATTATTTGAAGCTCTGTGGAATTAATTATGATTTTTCAAAGTTGGCATTTTTCTATTGATGTAAACACTGTTCATATGGTTAGTTGCTTGGGCTGTATCATTTGAGGGCCAAATGATGTCCAATGATCATGAAATTTTACAATAATAAACTATATATGATAAGCCTTCCATGGCCACCAAGATCACCCCAATTAGACCTCTGAGCAGGGAGATATGAATTTTTGAATTTGAAGGCTAGTACCAATAATGATAGTTGACCTATGGTATTGTTCTATCAATTTCTGATAGCTATCAGCCCCTGTTGTGGTTTGAATTTATTTTTTGCATAAATTAGATATCTGTAACTTTCTAGAATGATAAATTATACTTAATTTTGATTTTTTATAATTAGTTATAATTTTTCAAAATTTATGACAGTAACTTGGAAAATCGACCCGAGGCTACATCATTGATTTTTATGTATACCATCCACTTGCACGAGTTCTAGGACACTTCTTGAGATGGATTTGAGTTGTATTTATGTAATTAAATATGAGAATGATATGAATGAGTTCATATGATCCATGAGATACCGAATGAAAAAATTTATTTGCTACGCAATATAAATTTATTCATTATTTTAATACCATTCTTTTGCTTTCTTATGAAATGCATGGGATAAGGCATGGAAATAGTATAAGACAAGTTAGAAATTTATGATGTTACAAATGGTCCAATAAAAGTATGTGTTTACATGCAAGTATTTTCAACTGTTTTGGTATACTTTTATTGATGCCTTACGCTTAGCTTAGAACAGATGTATAAGAATTTCTAGTGTGACTATGTGTCTTATTGTCAGAGCCCATAATTGAAAATCACAAATAAATAAATAAATAAATAAAACACAAAAAGCCTATTTAGATTAACTGCATATAGTGCAAGCCTTTATCGAATGCTCTTGCGCCGTCTTCCAACTCATTAACCGATCCTTTTTTTTAATGTGACTACCAAATAAAATTATATATGAACAATTGTTAAGAGCTTAGTAAACTTGCATTGATAAAGCCAAAACTTTGCCATAAGAGTATAATATCAAGGTCAAGAAAAATTAGCAATTATCATAGTTGTTAATTGTTATGTATATTGTATAACATGGCCAAAACAACAGAAATTATACTAATGAAGAACTCCTTTCTTAGATAGCCATTATAACATGGAAAATTGTTAATTGTTATGTATCTTGCATCCTTTAGTATCTTACCACTTTTCCTTTTCTTTAAGAACTTTCTTAAATAGCCACTATACTGATGGAGAAGCATTTCTTTAATCTCTCAATCACCTTGGCAAGTACGAGAAGATCCAAGACCTTCTACTGCTTCCACCTCCTTACAAGTTATTTTGTTCTTTGAAGTCACACCTGCCTCATCTAAACAAGAATGTAAAGCACAGTTAATCAAAAGAATTCTAATGGCAAAAAGATAAAGATATTAGACTTTTAATTTTGTCAAACATAACTTTTTCATGAAGATAAATTAACTCTTGATAGTCTAAAAAGTTTGTCTTAACTTTTAAATTTAATGAAGATAAATTACACAACCCCTACATTTAAGTTTTATTTTGCATACTTGAATTGTGAACTCATTATTTTCACCGTTAATGAGTAATAGACTATATTTTTTTTATCGCCTAAATCATTAACTTACAAGGGTTGTTTAGACTCTTTGTTTATTGGGTTATTTTCAGTGAATATTGTGAACTGAATTGCCTTGGTTTGTAATATGGAATAGTAATGGCTAAATAGACAAGAAGGTAGGGATGCTAGATGCCACTAACTAAAAAAGAAATAAAAAATTGCCAATCCATTGCTAAATTACAGTAGATAATTAAATGTAGTATAGTGAAATTAAGATGAGCCAAAAATTCCAAAGTTATGGGAATTTGTAAAACTTACAAGTATAAAAATTGTTATAAATATTTTAAGATTTTAGGTTTAAGTTGTATGATATTTACTTCTATATATGTGGGTATACATGAATTAATATAACATATTAAGCAAACTTTTTCTTTTTGAAAAATATAATCTAAATAATGCTTTTTAGGTTTTAACTTATGCTAATAATTATTTCATGTATTTTATTTTATTTTTATAATTTTATGTGAATAAAATTTAACTTGTCAACAACATATTTATTTTAAGATTTTTTTAAATAAATAAGCCTAAATTTAAAAATCTAAAAATTCAATAGAGATAGAAAATTTTTTTAATTCAATAAGGACGCAAAAACTATAATACCTTATATCCTTTCCATTATCTCCCTGAAACAAGTAAATAAAACTATTGATTTAATACCATGATCTAGTGAAAGATGATTCATCTGAGCTCAACTTCAAAAGTTAATTAACCAAACCAAGACTAAACTATAGCTACAAACAATAGAGTATGTAGAATAGAAAGTTGAAGAAGGGAACATAGAGTGAGGAATTTGAGCTCATCTTTTTGGTTGGCAAAAAGGGTAGAAAATCAGTGCTTAACTTCCTTGAAACTCTTTCTCTTCTTTAACTACTTCAATTTTTAAGTTTGTTTATAGAAGCTTTGATTGCAAGTTATGACTTACAGCATATCAGTGTTGTATCCCCTTTCTCCCTTGGTGCTATAAAGTTTTTAGATGATGAAATGGTTTTCTTATATGTAAATTTATGCCTAAATTATCTTGTCTTCCTTTTTCATAAATCTAACTCAAGAAAAATTGCTTGAACATTTAGTATATGGAATGGTTTTAAATTCATATATGAAATGGTTCTATTTTAGAAGTCTAATTCTGGTATGAGGCTTGAAAAATTGGATAATTGGATAATTTTGGTATGAGGCTTGAAAAATTTCTTGAACATTTAGTATAGGGAATGATTTTAAATTCTTATATGAAATGGTTCTATGTTGGAAGTCTGAACATTTAGTATATAAAAGTCTAATTCTGGTATGAGGCTAGAAAAATTGGACAACTTTGGCATGGGGCTTGAAAAATTGCTTGAACATTCAGTATATGGAATGGTTTTAAATTCTTATATGAAATGGTTCTATGTTAGAAGTTTGAACATTTACTATATGGAATGATTTTAAATTCTTGTATGAAATGGTTTCATGTTAGAAGTTTGAACATTTAGTATATGGAAGTCTAATCCTAGTATATATGAGGCTTGTGTTCCCATTTTAGTGTGGCTTGAAAAATTGGACGATTAGACAACTTTGGTATAAGGCTTGAAAATTTGCTTGAACATTCAGTATATAGAATGATTTTAAATTCTTATATGAAATGGTTCTATGTTGGAAGTCTGAACATTTACTATATGGAATGATTTTAAATTCTTATATGAAATGGTTATATATTGGAAGTTTGAACATTTACTATATGGAATTCTAATTTTAGTATGAGGCTTGTGTTCCTATTCTAGTGTGAGGCTTGAAAAATTGCCTGAACATTAAATGTATAGAATGGTTTTAAATTCTTATATGAAATGGTTCTATGTTGGAAGTCTAAACATTTACTATATGAAATGGTTCTATGTTTGAAGTGTCAAATGAAGTCTAATGCTTATGATATTTTCTAGTCATGTAGTTGGTATCATAAGCTTTCTATAACCACTAAGAGCACACAATTTAGAGCTTTGTATAGTGAGATATGAATTTTTAAAGCTACATGTCTGTTGTAGTATAAGAAATAGACCCCAGTTATTGTTCCATTAGTTTTTATGGGACAGATGATCTTGTTTTTATATGAAATTTTTACAGTAGTTAGATCATGTCATGTGCTTTCTAGAAGTACTAATTTGCATGATTTGGAGTTTTCAAGCTCAGGTTATGAATTTTTGAAACTATTGACAGAATTATGGAATTGCATGGAATGGTGTACTTGTGCTAACTTGTGATGCTTGACCTTAAACTCGTTTTCCATGCTTCTTTTGTGATATTTCTAGTTGAACAAGTTTATTAATGATGAATTAGCATCAAATCAAGTCAATTTAAAGGTTGAGATAATATTCTGTCAACAAGGTCCAGGATCTTGTTGACAAGATCTTGTATTCTACATTATAAAATTTGAGACTTTGTTAATAAGGTTTTCTATTAATAATACATGATCCTCTAACATAGCAAGTTATAACATATGATATGTAATGGTGTAACAACAAATCTATGGTTGCATTGTTGAATTTATTTAGGGATGTTCTACATAAAGAGGGCACTGATACCTAACTCTTACTATAAAGCAAAGAAGGTTGTTAAGGAGCTCAAATTGGATTACACTAAGATTGATGTATGTGAGAATGATTGTATCTTATATTGGTGACAGTACACCAATGCAAAATCATGCCTTAAGTGCAACATACTTAGATCGAAGGTGGATGGTCATAGAGGCAAGAAAGTGCCATGTAAAGTGTTGCGACATTTTACATTAAAGTCTAAGTTGCAACAATTGTATATGGCTCAACATACAACTAAGGAGATGAGGTGGCATATAGAAGAATATGTCAATGATGGCATGTTGTGGCACCTATCTGACTCTATTGCTTGGAAATCATTTGACGACCAAAATGCTAACTTTGGCTATGATTATAGAAATGTATGCATGGGTTTAGCATGGGTTAATGAAGTGCTTCACTATGAGTACTTTGAAAAGATTATTTAGGAATTAGAAGACTAAGTTGCATGATCTAGTCAAACTATTAGATATAAATAAGGATAGGTGGGTAGTTCGACTAGTTGATGTGCACTTTATAGACTGGGAATAACTGCTCTAACATTATGCTACTGAAGATTTCACGGTAATGTGCTCTTGCTATATAGTATGGTTTGAACATGTTCATTTTTATGCAATTCTTATAACTATTATTAAAGGATAACAAAGGTTTTTGCCTAATTATAGGTAATAAGTGACAGAAATAAACAAAATAAGGGAAAGCAAATGACCAAGCATACATGTGGCACATAGTCCTTTGCATAGCCTGGTGAGGACAACATCTTTTTTTTTTTTAATTTATAATTACATATCAATATACTCATTTTGTTTTCCTTATGATTACAAGATGAAATAATGTCCACAAAATATTTTAGAAAGATCTTGTTACTAGAGAACCAGCAGAAGTTGATGTGGTCAAACAAAAGATAGGGAGATAGAGTGGGCTAACCCTAAATCTCAAGAAATTCATGTAATTTCTAGACATCACTCAATGTTTAAACTTTGTTCAACTAGAGCTTATTCTCAATAGTATTAATTTATTACTCAAATTATAGGGTTTCTTGCATAAGCTACTCTAACAACAATTAAGGCAAATCTTGCATGACTGGAGATGAAATTTTATCTACCATATTAAGTACACAATCGGGGTTTGTTCGTGGTGAGGGGTATGGAAAGAAACCCAGAAAAAAAAGACATATTGACTAAGTAAATATGGATTATAGAGTGTCATTTGTAGTACGGGGAGGAGGATCATGCTTAAATGGCACAATATCATGAAGAAATGGAACAAAAGATGCAAGAGGAATTTGAATGAAAGCTACAGCAAGAGCGAGCCCAAATGGCCTAACAGGTGCAGGATAAAATTCGCCCACAAGTTGCTGCCTTATTGTCTACATTGCAGTAGTAGGTATATAACACTTCCCTTCCATTTTCCAATAATAAAAAATACTTAGAGGTGTTTTTCTTTCCAACAGGGACATCTACCTTGCCAGCAATAGTGCTTTAGGCTGACTAGCTCAGTGAATTTAAATGAATGGTGGTACATTTGTAAAGCATTACCTATTTCTTACTGGTTTGAACTTGAATTTAATATTGGTTTTAATTTCAAACTTGAACTTAAATGTTGTTTAGTATTTGAATTGGTGTTGTTTGGTTTTAGTCCAAGGTGATTATTGGAACAAATTCAATAACATGATGTTTCTTTTTTTTGAAGGTTGGGTGAGCTTCACAAGATGAAGGTGCATATTGAGTTTGTGGAACCTCACTAGTTGCATCTTCAAGCAGTTCAACAATTATTAATAATGAATGTAAAGTTTTTCACTTTAGTTTTCCAATTACTAATTATGTATATGTACAATTTATGAATATGAAGTTGATTTTAATAAAATTTTACTTTCATTTTGATGTGATTCATTTTGGTTGTTGTAATCTTATTTCACTATTTGTTCTTCTTCACTTTTGAAGTTGTTTGTATAATTATTTGAATTTTATGTTATTTTTTAGGTAAATGTAACTTAATTAAGTATAAGAAATTAAAAACATTTTTTGACACCATTAGTAAGGACATTTGTTGTCATTAAAGAATTTCAATAGCATTTAGTAGCGACTGAAGTCATCGTTGAAAATGAACTCTAGTGTAATGGTTCAACTTTTAGTGGTGACAGAAGTGTCTGTTACCACTAAAAATGATTGTCGCCATTAATTTAGTTTTAGCGATGACTATTGTCACCACTAATAATCATTTAGTGGTGACAACTAATAAATTTTTAGTGGCGACGAATAATGCCACTAAATAGAAACCTTTTAGTGGTAATCGAAGCTCATTGATACTAAAAACCTCTCATTCATAGCAGTGTTTTCACCATTAATAATAACATTTTAGTGGCAACATGTTACAGTCGCCACTAAATTTACCAATTAGTGGCAATTTAGTTGCCATTAATGTTTCACTTTTAGTGGTGACTAATAATTAGAAAGAAAAATTAATTTCTCTAAAAACTATTTAACGGTGACTTTCAATGCCATTAATTCAGTTTTAACAACAACCATAGTTGCTGCTGAAAAGTACTAGTGGCAATTAGTCTTACCACAAATGATGTTTTTAGTGGTGACATTTTTGTTGCTGCTAAAGACCTTTTGTTACATTGGTGTTAGTTGTGACTTAGCAATGTCCTATTATCGCCACTATAAGTTCTTTAAGGGCAACCTTTGTTCTTTTAGTCATGACAAATGTTGCCACTAAAAGCCATTTTTTTGTAGTGAGCCAAACTGGTTTTTGCATATATTTATGGCTTATATTGTATTTCCCTCCATTAATAAGCAATATATATATATATATATATTCTTAATTGAACTATATTTAGAACCTTTCTATGAATCTAGCATCATTAATGCTATGTGACAATTGCATGTCTATTAAACTCTGAAAAAGCATGGAAAACTATTGATAATCATTACTTTTTAATTTAAATGATAATCCTAGTCAATATGGTTTTAAATTACATAAACACTTAATATTTAGTAAATTGAGTCACCAAAAAAACCCTCATTATACTAAAAATTTACAATTGTGATTTTGCAAATGGTCGATTCCTTAGTCATCAAGTAACCTCTCTCCACCTTCAAAATGCAAGACATCTTTCACGATGAATCACTTCCTTCTTTAATTATTTCACATATTCTTTCTAAACTCGATGGAAAGGTAGTAACAATTATATGTATAGCCTCTCTGTATTGGAATCAAATTCGACAAGGGCAAGATTTCATAAAGAAGCATTGAAGGGAGTCACATAAGAGAAAACATAGCTTTTTTTCCCATGGTATCATCTTGGAAAGTAGTGGTGACCATTTCCCCTTTTAACCAAATTTGGAAATCAATTCAAGAGATACTTCTCACATCCTTTTACCTTGTAGCTTTCCTTTTCATGGCTCAAACTATATTATTAGAGTTGCGAGGTGTTTTCTTTGTTTATCTTATATTGATGAGGATTTTTCTAGCAATTTTCTTATATGGAATCCTTCAACTAATCAAAAGATACTATGTATAGATTACATTGAGAAATTTAGCATAGGTAATTTAAACCAAGTTTTTTATTTATGTCATCTTCAATGTCGTTAATAGATTCATAGTTTTGTACTAATTATTTGATTTCTTACAATTTTTATGCAGCAAAAGATATATACCTCATTCGAAAAAACATATATATATATATAGTTTTTTACTATTTAAATTATTTTATAGGATTGAGATTGTTTATAATTAATTATATTACTTGTACTCTGTCTTGTTGCTTTTTCCTATTGTAGGAAATTTGGTCTATGAGTTCGGCTATGTCAATGCCACCCAAGTTGTCCATATTCAAAAATGCTTTTGATGGCAACACACCATGGAGTTTTCTCTTCTGTTGTAAAATAAAATCATGGAGCATTGGAAAGAAGATTCATCAACATATGGCATTCTTAACAAGTAGAGGTTTTTATCTAAACAGTGAGATAGTCTAGATTACTACAAGAAAGGTGGGTGACCACCGGATCTTAACATATTCAGTACTTTCTTATAACTTGGAGATGAGACTAATCAACCTTCTAAGATCAAAATTCCATCTATTGCTAGATCAATGGATGTAATGATTCTTAATCACAGAGGAATTCTAGGATTACTCTCCTACAATGATCACAATTGGGGGAGCCATTTAGTACACTCGTGGATATGTGAAGTTCAAGTTACAAACATCTCCAATCGGACCAGAATATTTTCTTTCAAAGGTGATCCGGCCATCTATGACCCTTTTATTTCCATTGATGATAAGCTATTGTATTCTAAAGACAATGGCAATGCTGAATTAGGATTTGATTCTTCAATGATGAAGCATAAGAATAAACACATTAAATCAACTATGCAATAGTTACTTGTGACGATCATACAAATGAATGGGAAAGCGTTGTAGATGGTAGAAACACTATCTTTACTTGGTTAAAGAATGTATAATTGTACCAAACTTTAATATTCATAATTTGATTATATTTTGCCTCTAGCTATATGGTCAAGTTGTCTGTAAATATTTTCTACTAGTACTATATACCCTATATCATTAGTGTATTGTTCCAATCTTCTTACAGTGATTTTACTTCTTATCGTATCTCTTAAATTAACTATTTAATACTCTTATTTACATTATGACCATATATTGCACACACATAAAATCTAGATACCAAAATAAATAATCATTACTCTACATAAATTCAACTATTTCATTTTACTATGTGATTTTCCATAGTAATTCTAATAATATATTCAATATACAATTTAATAATTAACCTAATCTATATAACTACTTTGTTTAAGTTAACCATAAACTAATATTTTAGGTACTATTTTACTTAATTCTAAACAAGTAATTAAACCAATATGGGATTATTTCATATAATATATCATTCGTGTATTATTTCTATGATTAGATGTTTCTCAATTTTACCTTGTACTTATGAAGTTATTTTTGTTCTATTAGGTAAAATATATGAATAAACACATCTTATTATATGAATCAAAATTGACAAACCATGCCAAACAAATAAAAAATAAAAACCATACTAAATGAACAATTTACATCATTTAAAAAATTTCTTTAGGGGAGATTATTCTTTGAGCATTTTATGTTATAGTGCAATCTAATTTTTTTACTTTAAATAATGCATTAATATAGTCAAATATATAGAAACACATATACACACCAACATACATACATACATAGATATGTATATATATATATATGTATTCATATCATATAATATGCATATATATATTGTAAAGTCCCACATTCGAGAGGAAGGTCCTGGGCTAAAGTCATATAAGTAGGAATGGTACACTCTCCACTAATGATGCAGTTCCCACATAAGGGAGGAATAAAACTACGGCTATAGAATCAGGTCTCGAACATGGCAAGACTGAGAACAATATCACTAGAGGCTCTGTATGAAGGGTGGTATCAGAGTCGGCCTAGCTGCATGTGTAATCTAAGGATGGGTTGGCCCCAAAAGAAGGTAGAATGCAAAGTCCCATATCAGAGAGGAAGGTCTTAAGCTAAGGCCATATAAGCAGGAGTGGTACTCTCCCCACTAATGATGTGTTTTCCTATAGAAGAAAGGAATAAAACCCCAGCTATGGAATCCAGTTTTAGACAAGGTCGAACCCGGGACAATATCATTGGAAGCTCTGTATGAAGGGTGGTATTAGAGTTGGCCTAGTCACATGTACAACTTAAAGATGGGTTGGTCCCAAAAGGGGAGTGGAATGTAAAGTCCCATATCAGAGAGGAAGGTCCTAGGCTAAGGCCATATAAGTACGAGTGGTACTTTCCTCACTAATGATGCATTTTCTTGCAAAAGGGAGGAACAAAACCCTACAGAATCTAGTTTTGGACATAGACGAACTAGTGACAATATTACTAGAGGCTTTGTATAAATGGTGGTATCAAAGTTGGCTTAGTCACATGTGCAACTCGAGGATGGGTTGGCCCCAAAAAGGAGGTGAAATATAAAGTCTTATATCGAAGAGGAAGGTTTTGGGCTAAGACCATATAAGTGGGAGTAGTACTCTCCCCACTAACGACGCATTTTCTTATAAAAGGGAGGAACAAAACCCCAGCTACAAGACTCACTTTCAGACATGGCTGGATTGGGGACAATATTTCTAGAAGCTTTGTATGAAAGGTGGTATTAGAGCTAGCATGTGTAACTCGAGGACAGGTTAGCCCCAAAAAGGGGGTGGAATGCAAAGTCTCACATCAGAGAGGAAGGTCTTGGGCTAAGGTCATATAAGTGGGACAATATCACTATAGGTACTGTTCGACCTTAGCCTAAGACCTCTCTATTCGATGTGAGACTTTATATTCCATCCCCTTTTGAGGCCAACCCATCCTCGGGTTGCACATATAGCTAGGCTGGCTCTAATACCACCCTCCATATAGAGGCTCTAGTGATATTGTCCTTAGTCCAACTATATCAGAAATTAGGTTTCACAACCAAGGTTTTGTTCCTCTCTTTTATGGGGAAATGCAGCACTGGTGGGGAGAGTATTACTTCTACTTATATGGCCTTAGCCCAGGACCTTCCTCTCCAATGTGGGATTTTACATTCCATCCCCTTTTGCTGCCAACCCGTCCTTAGGTTGCATATGCGATTAGGTTGGCTCTGATACCACCTTCCATACAGAGTCTCTAGCGATATTGTCACTGGTCCAGCCATGTCCGAAACTAAGTTCTATAATAGAGGTTTTGTTCCTCCCTTCTGCAGGAAAATGCTTTACTAATAGGGAGAGTACTATTCCCACTTATATGGCTTTAGCCCAAGACCTTCCTCTCTAATGTGAGACTTTACATTCCACCCCCTTTTAGGGCCAACCCATCCTCGGGTTGCACATGTGGCTAGGCTAGCTCTGATACCACCCTCCATATAGAGCCTCTAGCGATATTGTCCCCGGCAGTCCAGCCATGTTTGAAATTAGGTTTCGTAGCCGGGGTTTCATTCCTCCTTTCTATAGGAAAACACATAACTGGTGGGGAGACTAACACTCTCACTTGTATGACCTTAGCTTAGGACTTTTCTTTTTGATGTTAGACTTTACATTCTACCCTCCTTTTGGGGCTAACCTATCCTTGAGTTGTGTATGCAGGTAAGACGAATCTAATACCACCCTCCATATAGAGCCTCCAGTGATATTGTCCCAGTTTGGCCATGTCTAGAACTGGGTTCTATAGCTGGGGTTTTGTTCCTTCCTTCTAAAGGAAAATGCATCACTAGTGGGGAGAGTACCACTCCCACTTATATGGCCTTAGCCCAAGACCTTACTCTCTAATGTGAGACTTTACATTTCACCCCTTTTTATGGCCTACCCATCCTCGAGTTTCATATAGAGTTAGGCTAGCTTTGATACCACACTCCATATAGGGCCTCTAGGAATATTGTCTCTAGTTTAACAATATCCGAAACTAGGTTCCATATTTGGGGTTTTATTCCTCCTTTCTGCAGGAAAACTCATCACTGGTAGGGAGAGTACCACTCCCACTTATATGGTCTTAGCCCAGGACCTTCCTCTCTGATGTGAGACTTTACATACATGTATTCATACCTTATAACTCAATTCATAACAATCAAACCATACCATTATATTACTTTTGACATTTTAGCTTACCCTTCCACAATAACTCCATACAAACAACATAACCATTAATTTTCTTTCCAAAAGAAAAATGGTTACTATTATTTTCATGCTCAGTTTAAAATTTTCTATTCACGATATCGACAAACTATCCCTTTCACTGGCATTAGTTACATATAGTTCTTTCGTAGTTTATTAAGTCCTAACATTTTAATACTTTTAGTTTTCCTGAGATAAGAAAACTATCTACACATTCCTGTAACTACCCTTATCTTTTAGATATATCCTTATTTTGATTCAATCACTAACAACTGTCCTAATCTTTTCCCAAACATAACAAAACTACATTCATTCAATTCTATCTATAAACACAAATCTTGAAATAGAAAACCTTTTCCATAGTTGGTCTATTCCATATGAAGAAATTTATAAATTTCTACGCAAATATGAAGGAACATAAGTCAAACAAATATGTATGTCTTTTATGAACTAACACATCAGTGCTTAACATTTAGATTTTATCTAGGCACACTATAGGTCTTCAACCTAAAGGAGAAATCAATTTATATTTCAATAAAACCAGGTGTTTAAGGATAGTGATATCAGAGTAGAGATATAACATATGAGGATGAACTCTAACTCACTCAACCCATTTCAACTGCCAATTGGATTTACTATTAATAAAGTTACCAACACTATTGGCATTGATAGAGATTTTATCTATCTAGTATTCAACTAGAAAGGTTAATAAGAAGTGTCCACCAAACATTTTCTCTTATGAAATCCATATACATAACAAACAATTTATGCCTCTAACAAGATAACTAATTATAGCCATGGTAATACATTTTAGATTTGAAATTAACAAACAGATTTTAATTCAGATTTGATGAATATACAAACTCCTCTTTAATTATACAAATTTCTAATCTAGACTTACTATTACCTATATAATACTTCTATCTACAGGAGATACAATATTTGATTTCAATATACATCTTTTAACAAGCAATCAAAGTTTCCCTTCTAATTATTACTATGTTTTTTTCTGTATTTGAGAAGTATACTTATCACTTATTAATTAGTCCCCATTATTTGGTTTGTAAGTTTTTCACCATAAAAATATTTTCTCTACAACATACATTGTAAAACCTTTTGAAATTATTTGTTCCAAATCATCTTAACTATAGTTTTGGTTATGTGGAAGATGTGGGTGATTACAGAATACTGCTGTTTATTGATAATAAACATGATAGTGATCATTTACAGAGGACTATTACTCATGTAACCAATGTTGCTAAAGTTCTCCTCAAAGGATAAACATACAAAGAAGTATCATGCATCTGAATAGACTATGTGTACATAGAAACATGTTTTGGCTCTCTTTCAAGTTAGAAAATGATATACTACTACTAGAATATGGTTGTCTACAACGTGTCTCCTGATTTATTTTTAGAAATTTTGATTCCACCAGAATCAATCAAACAAAAATGCAAATTAATGAACTAGGGAGGACAACTTGCATTGTTAACCTATGGAAGGCCAACGGCCAATAACTTTTATTTCCAACTTTGGCTTTTTCAAAAGAATGATACAGGAAATAATTAGGTCTAATGTTCTTTCTTAAAGACCTATCCCAACATTTTACGAGCCTTTATTTCTATTGGATAATGAGCTCATGTTCTCATATGCAAACTTTGATAGTGAAACTGAATTTGACTTTATGAATGAGGACATAATTGGTGACTCTTCTGCACATTGACTGGCAATCATCAACAAACATGCAATTAGCACAAAATGGAAGCGCTCAACTGAGCATAAATTTAAACTTGATCTTACATCACTGAATCTAACAATTGTTTTACCCATTTCAAAACTTTTGTTCACATTCTTGAAC
The DNA here is from genome assembly GCA_032878935.1 of Erythrophleum fordii. NCBI lineage: Eukaryota > Viridiplantae > Streptophyta > Magnoliopsida > Fabales > Fabaceae > Erythrophleum > Erythrophleum fordii. Next base: position 9,434,938 of record JAVQMF010000029.1, read on the forward strand.
TCTACTTTTCCTTTTAATATAATTAATGTTTATACGTTGTTAAAGATATAGATTTCACTATCTACCTTCTACTTTCAACTCTTCTTGCTCTCTTACTACTAGGATGTCTTGGTTTTTCTAATTTCACTATTATAACAACTCCAAAAGCATACATAAGAGCATATAAATCCTTGTTACTTGTAATATATGCTATCCAATATAACAAATCAAGTTTTCAAGGAAGTGTTCCCATACATGATATAAGATGTTATAATATTGGACTTGTAATTAGATTATAAGGGTGACCATGATGGGTTAACCCATAATCTATACCCAATAAATATTAATTAATAATTAATTAATTTTCTAATTAATTATTAATTAACAATATTTCAAATTTAAATTTGAAATAATTCAAATAATTAATTTTTTTAAAGGAAAAATTGACAACTATTTTCTTATGATAATAATTTGTATTTTAAAACAAAGTAGTTATCATTAAATTTTTGAGAGATCAAAGGGAATAGAAAAGACTAGAAAAACTCTGTATTTTCCAACACAAAATTTATTATCTCCTTTGAGTGTTTTTTGTTGTGGATATCATTTAGAATCTAAATTATGATTCTGTAATCCCATGTGGAATTGAATTACTCAAGATCTGCTTCTTCCGTAAAAAGAGCAAGTAAATTTTTTATTCTGTGTTTACTATATTTTATTCCAATATCAGAATCAGAGCATTTGGTCACTTAATAATTTCTATTCTCATGGATTAGATGTTAAATTTCATGCATTAACGATATAACTTTTTGTTCAGAATTGAATATAATTGAGGAAGTTTATAAAAACTAAGAATGTTAGGATTTAATAACAAATAATTGTAGAAAAATTTTTAGACCATAATTTTTGTAACATAAGATGCCCATATAGTGGAGAATTTATAGTTAAATTTTAGGGAAAATCCATTCTAAAATCAGAGAGAAAATTCAACATGAATTTTCAATTTTTCGCATGATAAATAGCCAAAATTTGAGGGCCAGCGTTCATTGTACACAGCACCTCTCCAAGCAAAATTCATATAAAAAATAGCCTATAGAATAAGCTTTCAAACGCCATTAGTTTCATTGAAAACATATTAAAAGTGAATGAGATATGAAGCCACAAAGTAGGTTGAAAAATCATAAAAATCATTGCAAAATTTGAAAATTCTAAAGCCCAATGTTGAAGATAAAGTGCAAGGACCACTTTCATGTGAGAGAGTATGATCTACCCCTAGCACCAAATGGCCAAGTGAAGGTACCAACGGAAAGAGGGAAGTGAAAGGATGCCAGTGAAAGGGCTATACAAGCAGTGCGCGCTGCCTAAGGTGGTGTAAGGCCCACACGCGTTACACAGGGCAAGTGTAAGGCATATTTTTCTTTATTTTTTTTATTTTTTGTAATCACAAACTTTCAAGGGCACGTGTTACATTATTTTGGGATGGTTTTTGAATCAAAAATTCCCTAGATTCATGATCTTTATGTTGGTATATATTTTATTTTGTCAATTTTTGGCCTATTTTTTAGTGTTTTAAGTGTTTAAGAATTATATAAAATTATGATAAATTAATTAATTACTTTCCTTCATTTATTAGAGACATTATGAGCATATAAACTAATATAGGTCATAAAATGGATTCAAATGAGAAAGTTTAACAACATATTTATGAAATGAGAAATATTATGGATAATTTAAGATCTTATCTCATGAGGAATGACATCAAAATTTCACAATTTTCATGGGCTTTAGGCTTAATCAGCTAACTCCTTGATGATGAATTTTAGACAACAATCAAGATTAAATTGAAAGAAAAAGTTAAGCCAAATAAATAAAAGAATTAGACAAGCTTTAACTTTTATTGATGTGAAGCTAAAGTAGAGCTTGTAGAAGAATGCTACATTATTGTCAATGTTAAATGTTCTATCTTACTTTCTCAATTGGCTAATAAGAGAAGTGCATGACATTTTGAGCATATCGCACATGAAAAAGGGAATACATTTAAAGGAGCTAATTAAGCATGCAAGAGGAATTTATTATGATGTACAAAATATTGCTTATAATTATAGGCCTACGATTGATCATGCTGATATGAAATTATTTGGTAAAATGAAACATCTTTAAGATGTTTAAATATGTTGTATAATATTTTAATCCATGTAATTTTAAGATCAATGTATCTAAATCATGTGCTTTATTTAATGCATTTTATTTATTATTTATTATTAAGAATTTTTTTAACGGGAGTTCTCAAATTAGAAGACATGTAGTCATCTGAGAACTATAATTTAAAAATTATTTATGTATAAATTTAATAGAATAATAATAGCATTATTCAGACACATATGATGAAAGTAAGATACACGTAGACTTTTGATTATGAACCTAATTATGTTATTGTTAGTCTAGTTAAATTTATTGCAAATTTGTGATATTGTGTATAAGTTTTAAAATTTGTGATGTGTTTATGTAGATATTTGAGTTATTAATTATGGCCATTAAGAACATAATAACTAAGCTCAATATGGGTGAGAAACTGAATGATGACAATTGAGAAATTTGGCACCATAAGGTTTCTTATACCCTTGAGAAGCAGGATGCTAAAGAGTCACTTATTAATGTTATGTTAGAGTCTGAGCATGGAAATACAACACAACATAGAAGAGATCAAGAGGCATTCTAGGCCTGGAAGAAAAAGGATAGTATAACTCGCATTATGATGCTGAGCTGCATGACTGATGATATGATGTATGAATATAAAGCATATCCTATTGCAAAAGCCATGAGGATAGCCCTAAAAGATAAGTTAAGGGGTACTTCCACAACCAAACTTAGAAGGTTGACTATCAGGTTTGACACTTATAAGCTGTAATACTCAATTACTCGAAAAAAGTCTGAAACTAAAGGGATTTCTAAAGGAGGTACCTTAAATAGAAAGAATTGAGGACAAATGAAATTTGACTAATAATCTAAACCTTTAAAAATGAAGATTTGAGACTTGAGTTGCCTGAAAAATTGAGCTAGGAGAGTTAGGAAAGCTTTACCAAAGAATGTAGGGCAATCTCGTAATTTTTGGACAATTTGAAAAAACTCATAAGAGAGTTTTTAAAATAAAAAATTTGAGTTTTCTAAGGTTCCCAGAGGCCCTCAAAACCATGGAAACCTAGGGAATACTTAAAACTCCTCCCATGAGTGATTTCGGCCGTTAGTTGACTGAAACTTTGATAGAATAATTTGAAATGGTTTAAAATTCAATTTGGGTAAAACCAAAGCCATTTTATAAGTTAAAAAATCTAAATTTTATGATAGAAAAGATAGTTCTTGAAAAGGAGTTGAAATGAGCCCAATTGGACAAAACCAAAAAGAAGGACTAAATTGCAAAATTTAAAAGTTGTTTAAAAGGACCCTTAGGCTTATAAATGATGTCCCAATCTGTTCCAACCCTCACCACTAATTTGCATCTAGTCTAAACAGAATCCAAGAGGGTTAAGAGTGGCACACATAAAGGGGGAACCAAGGGAAGGAGAATCAAGGCAAAAAGTGTAAGATTTTCTTAGTTTCTCTTATCTTCTCGTTCATTAGACCTTTCCTCCTCTTTCTCCTCTCTTTTTCTATGGTTTTAACATTTTGATTGGTTATGTATGGTGGCTAGTCCAGTGGAGAGAAGGGAAAAATTTTAAAGGGGCTTTGAAGTATAAGAAAGAGCCTTTGGAAAAGCTTGTAACAAGATGAGAGTTCTTGGTTTTCATGCTTCTTCTTGGCTTCTTCCCTCTTTTACTATTTTGTCTAGATTTAGGGACATGTGTTAGAGGTCTTATTTTGATTGATACATGATAGTAAGTGAGGCTTTAAGGTATGGGAAACCAAGTGGAACAAATAAGAATAAAAAGGAATCAATAGAAAACAATTTATGGCTCTTAGGATTTTGGTTACTCTTTGGCAATTAGGAAGCTTTCTAATGGTAATTTAGGATGTCTAAGAGTATAATTGAGTTCCTAAGATCCCTAAAAAACCTCCTAAGTGCCTCTTTTTCTAAGAAAACAAAACAATTCCATGGGTGCACCAAGAGAGGCATAGGCTCAGCCAAACTAAAAGCAAGGACCTAGGGAGTGTTTCAAATTTTTCTAAGCCTAGATTAGGACTAGATATGATGGAAAATATGAAAGGAAGCCTTAGGAAAAATTCAAAAGGCTAGATTGTAAGATGGATGTGTAGGTTCTATAATATGACTTAAAGAAGCAACTTGTATCTAGGTTTTTGAGAATAAATTTATGATAACTTCAAGGAGTCTAAATAGAGTTAAGAGATCTAGATTGAAGGAGAAAATGGGGCCAACATCTTGAATTCTAGTAGTTGTTTCATTAAGCATTTTATAGAACCATTATATATGACCATAATACAAAGTATGCTTCCTAATGTGTGTGTGGTGCTAGAGCTTGTTTCAAGAATGTAATTGGATCCTATTTGTGGTGTCTAGGCCAAGTGAATCAAGTTTCTCCTAGGTGTGGGTGTGAAGCTGTGTAACAACCGGGAAAAAGGGAAAGGAAAAAGAAAGTAGAAAGCTGAGAATTTTCAAAATTCAGAAATTTCCCTAAGTTTGCTCGCAATAACGAGAAATGATCTCGCTATAGCGAGAGTGCCTGTTCGCAATAGCGAAAGTGATTCTAGCTATAGCGAGTGCTGGCATTCCATACAAAAACTAGGGGGCTGCTCACCATGGCGTATGCCATAGCAAAAGTGGAGGTCTGGAACTAATACGATCTCACCATAGCGAAGGTAAAAACTCGCCATAGCGAAGGGAACTGATACGTAATTGCCGTAGCGAAAGTTAAACCTCGCCATAGCGAAGGTAGCTAACACGAGCTCGCCGTAGCGAAGGTTAATTTTCGCCATAGCGAGGGTCAGTCCGGAAGAGAGTAAAAAGCGAGAAATGACTTCTTTACACGACCCAACTCATTCTTTCTCTCATATTTGCCCTAGAGTCTGGGAGATGCGCTGGCTTCCTACTGAATAAGGGCGAACACTCGGCCCTGGGTCTGTGGTCTAGGAGGAGGCACTGTATCCATCTGAGGACAGTGTCTAGCAATGTGCCCCGGCTTCCCACACTTGAAACATGTCACCGGAGACTGCTAGAAGGATGACTGGCCCCAAGAAGGTGGCACACCTCACTGTGGCCTTCTATTCCATGGCCCCTTGCCTTTCCTCTTAGTACTAAGTGTCAAACTAAAACCCTCTTCTTGTTTTGGCCTTTTCAAATCCAGAACCCTCTTCTGACTAGCTGTAGTCGCAGCAGGCATGATAGCTTGCAAGTTAGTCTTAATCACCCTGCTGACCTCTACAAGGGTATTAAACTTCCTGATCCGCTGTGGAGTGACTCTGTCGCTAATCAGGGGTTTCAACCCAGTCTCAAACTACTCACATCTCTAGAGTTCATCATCATACCTCTGGAGGTAAGAGGAATACCGAGACAACTCAATAAACTTGGCCACATATTGGTCCACAGTCATCTCATCCGTCTGTCTCAAGCCTATAAATTCCATCTCTTTCTTTTTCCTCACCGAACTAGGGACATATTTCTCATAAAATTCGACCAAGAAACTTTCCCAAGTTATTTGTATATTCTTGGTCTCCATCAGGGGTTTTGTGCTACACCACCATCCATCAGCTTCTTTTTCTAACATAAAAGTGGCTAGCTGGGCTTTCTACTCGGAGTTCTATCAAAGTATGACCAAATGAGCTCTTCTTACCATGAAATTTGGCATAACTCTAGAGTTTGTAGAGAGATTCTTGGAAAGCTAAAGTGGGTAATATTTGGAGGTCTAGAGAATATTTGGCAAATTGTTGAAATTGGGAAAATTTAATGATTTGGTCATGTACTGTTCCCAAAGGTCAGAAATGAAATCCATGACATACATAGACCAAATGGTGGATAACTATCATGAAATTTTATATACATACACGAGACAACCGTAGTAACCTATACCAACTAGAATCACCTAAATCGAAGGTCTGTAGAGAGAGATTGGACCTTCTGAAGTTCTGTATCAGCATCAGGGAGCCACCTGACCTCCGTTATTGTTCCATCCGTTTTCGGGGTCTAAGAACTGTTGAACTGATCTGGACTTATTTTTATCCTCTAGTAGACATCTGTAGCTTTTCAAATTGGTATAGTTTGCCCAGATTGGAGTTTTGTGGATTTAGTTACGAATTTTCTAAGTTCATGATAGTAAGCTGCGCCAGAAACAGAGACAGCCGGACCTTTGTCTGATTTTCAATGTCAAACATGGTCCAAACGCTGAGATTGTGGTTGGGAATTATTTTTAGTGTAAATTTAACACTTAGATATTTCTAGAAAGATAAATTTTTTTAGATTCCCATTTTTCTATAATTAGTTATGATTTTCCAAAGTTAGAGCCAAAAATCTAATTTTTGGGCCCATGTGAGAAATTGCATTTTTCTGGTTTTTGGTTCCATACCCATGGCTTATGGCTTGTTTTATGATATGTATGAGCCGTATAAATGGAGTTTGAGTTAAGAATATGAATGATAGGTTCACGAGACCCACATGGCAAAATATGAGCGGTTGAACCCCGTTTTATAGTAGGAAAATGCCACGGTTTGTATTGGTTCTTTGGAAATCATATAGAATTAAGCCCAGAGGGAGGCTAGATGGAGTTAATATATTATGGTGTTACATATTGTATCTCTAAATATGACTTTAATGTTAATCTCCGTGATAACTCAGCAAACATATGTAATGGGATAACCTATTATGGTTTTGGTTTTCTCTATGATGGTTTTACTGTGCTAGACACAATTTGCGATAATATTTGTAAAATGTATGAACATAATTGTTATGTTTTATCTTTTGATTCCACTTTTACTTTAGATATGAATGTTTAACATGCTAGGCTAGGTCATATAGGTCAAGAATGAAGAAACAGACTAACAAATGAATGATTGCTAGGATTGATTTCAAACCTAGAAATGACCTTATGTGAACATTGTCTAGCTAGTAAAGCAACTAGAAAACCATTTAGTAAAGAAACTAGAGCTAAAAATCCATTGCAATTAGTACATTTTGATATATGTAGTCCAATGAGTGAGAGGGCAAGGCACAAAGCATAGTATTTTATCATATTCATTGATGACTATTCATAATTTGGTCAAGTCTATTTGATCTCTCATAGGACAAAAGCATTAGAGTGTTTCAAATGCTATACAACTATGATTGAAAACCAATTAGACAAGAAAATTAAAGTTTTGAGAATTGACCTTGGACGTAAACATTTGTTAGAGCAATTCAAAGAGCTCTATGAAAAAAAAGGATTATAAGACAATTAACAATTCCCAATACTACTCAACAAAATAGAGTTGCTGAGAGGAGAAATAGGACATTATTAGAAATGGTTAGGTCAATGATGGCGCAAACAAACTTATCAATTTCATATTAGAGAGATGCCTTACTAACTACAACTTTCATACTTAACTGAGGGCCCTCTAAGTCAATTACTTTCATACCCTATGAACTTTGGACAAATAGAAAACCAAATTTAAGGATCTAAAACCATAAGGGCCTGCTACTCACATCCATGATACATCCCATAAATATAGGAAACTAGGTTAAAGAGGCAAGAAGTGTATCTTTATTTGATACTCAAAACAATAAAAAGTTATGTTTTCATTGGAGAAAATGAAAATGAAAGTATAACTAAAATTGAATTTAGAGATGCCACATTTTTAGAAAATGAATTTCCTAATAAGGGAAAGATTGATAAGGATATATCTCTCTATGATACATATGATCAAAGAAACAATGAACAAATAATTGTACCTTGACCTATTGATCCAAGTGGGAGTTTTTCACAATCAATCCCACTACATAGGAGTAATCAAGAAAGTGTACTTAGATGTCATTTTGAGATTAAAGGGGCACACTTATAATTATTCCACAAGATGATAAAAAGCCAAACACAGTTCAAGAGCCTCTATCATGCCCTACTAAGAAAAAATAGAAAACAGCAATGGAAAAAGAAATGGATTTAGTGAGGACAAATCATGTTTGGGATTTAGTTAATCTTCTATCTAGATGAAAAGCTATGAGGAACAAGTGAGTTTTCAAGATTAAAAGAAAAGCATATGGATCTATTGAAAAAAGCTCATTTAGTAGCTAAAGGGTATACACAATATGAAGACATAGATTATAAAGATACTTTCTCACTTGTTGTATGATTTAATTCAATTAAATTAATCCTAACTATAGTTGCAAGTTTAGACTTGGAACTACCTTAAATGGATGTGAAAGTTGCATTTTTAAATGGAGAACTCGATGAAGAAATCTATATGGGATAGCTAATAGGTTTCCTAGAAAATGGAAAAGAAAAGAAGGTTTGCAAACTTCAAAGGTCCACTTATAGACTAAAACAATCATCTAGGTAGTGATGTTTGAGATTTCATTGAGAAGTAACTTCAAATGATTTCTAAATAATTGATGAAGACCATTGTGTTTACATTAAGTGGTTTGAAAGCAATATTAAGTGGTTTAATGTACACAATGATGTGTACAAGACTAGATATTTGTTGTGCGGTTGGCCTTGTAAGTTGGTACTAGTCAAATCTAGGTCAAAAGTATTGGAAAACTATAAAAAAGATACTAAGATACTTAAACGTTACTGTTGACTATGCATTGTGTTATCGAAAAAGTAATTTGTGCCTAATAGGATACTTCGATGCTGATTAGGGCAGATCTAATTGTGTGAAAATCATCTTCAAGATACACATTCTTATTGAATAGTGGAACGATATCATGGAATAATAAGAAGCAGACATACATTGCCTTATCAACTATGGAAGTAGAATTTGTAGCATGTCCTGTAGTAGTACAATTGGCTATATAGCTAAAGAGATTTATGAAACATCTAGGGTTCACTAGTAAAATGTTAAGCCTATTTCTAATAAGTTGTGATAATTAAGCAGCCATAGCCTACATAAAAGATCTTAAGTATCATAGTAAGATAAAACACATTGACACTAAATACAACTTTGTTAGAGAAGCAATAACATGAAAAGTGTTATTATATAATATATCTCTATGCATAAGATAGTTGTTAATCCCTTGACAAGACCTATACCTAGAGATGTATATGTAAAGATGTGAAATCTCTTTATATGTTAGAATATAAAGTGACACACTTGATATATGATTAGATTATTGAATAAATAAATATGTTTATTTCTATTCAATATAATGCCATAATAATAATTAAGCATATGTACAATATAATAATGTGTCTTATAAGTTGATGAGGTTGCCTCTCTCATACGAGCAACTACTTTTAACACTCATAAAGAACGTGCAAAGATGAGACATTTTTGTGTTCATTGTTAATGGCAACATAAGTGCCAATATGATAAATGAAAGAACACAATTTAGTACCATGTCACCTCGATTATAAAATAAAAGAAAGTCGAGATGAGATTCAAAATATAATTATATAGATCAAATTATAGATTCTCATTATCTATAATACCTGTAGCCAAACACAAATTCTTTTCTAACTTCATGAGGAAGACAAGTAAAATGGTAGAATTCACAATAGACATTGTATATGTCTAAACTAAAGTTTGTACAATGTCAATAAAACAAATAAATTGACATATGTTCTTATAAGATAAGAGAAACATCCTAACATACAATTCATACTATATGTGCTTAATAACTACAATTGAGAAGCAAGTGAATAAATCCCTATTTCATTGCTGTATGAGTCCTAAAAAGGAATGAATCCTTTGGTAAATGCTCTTATGACTTTGATAATATCATAAAAAGATGAATTAGTGTATTCTACTTTAGCATATATCCTAGGGTTATGATAATTCGACCAAAAGGAATATTGCTAGGACAGTAACTAATTCTGATTCAAGTGATATGTGGGCAAAAGAAAAGATTACCTAATTTGCACACAATTATGCTAGTGTCTAAAGCATGTCTGTTATGAAGTTATTTATTAACATCATAAGCTAAACACTAAACATATGAAAAAGGTAATTAGAGTTATACTATAACATGAGAGGGATTTGATTTGCTATGAGTAAAAGTGTATATTGGTATATCTAAGGCATCTGAGGCATATAAATATGTGATATGTATGTATGAGATTGTGGTCTCTTATACTGGTCTTACTATAGGATTTCTAGTATAAGAGCTCCTAAATTATGTGCCCATACGGTCATGGTAGAACACTTAGTATGAAAATATAAAAGGAGTTAAAAGGATATATATGTTGTTCATTCCATCATGTGCAAGTGGGAGATATTAAAATACTAGGTTTGTAACTAGATTATTGGACCGTCCATGATGGGTTGACACATAATCCATACCCAATAAATATTAATTAATTAATAATTAATTATTAATTAATAGTATTTCAAATTTAAATGTGAAATAATTCAAATAGTCAATTTTTTAAGAAAAAACTAACAACTATTTTTTTATGATAATAATCTACATTTTAAAACAGAGTAGTTATCATTAAATTTTTGAGAGACAGAGAGAATAGAAAAGAGTAGAAAAATTCTGTATTTTCCAACACAAAAGTCACCATCTTCTTTTAGTGTTTTCTATTATGAAAATCATTTAAAATCCAAATTGTGATTCTGTAATCCCATGTGTAATTGAATTATTGAAGATCTGCTTCTTCCACATCAAGAATAGGTACATTTTTTATTCTATTTTTACTTTATTTTATTCCAATAAAAGAAATATTAGTCTTAATCTCTCTGTATAGTAAGAAATCTTAGTTTACATATTATACAAGAAAATGCACTATAAAAAAATAGACTTTTAGTAACGATTTTTAGTGACGACTTAAAAAAGTGGTCGCTGAAAAATGTTTTTAGCAATGACTTTATTGAGTTATCGCTAAAAAACTATTCTTAATTCTGAAAATATTTTTAGCGACCACAAAAAAAATAGTCACTAAAACTATTTAATAGCAACAAAAAACTCGCCGCTAAAAATTTTTCGCAGCGACATCGACATAGTCGCCACAAAAAAATATATTTCAAAATACAACTTTTAGTGACTACTAGCTTTAGTCGTCACTAAAACATAACTTTTAGCGACAACAATCTTTAGTCGTCACTAAAGCATAACATTTAGCGATGACAAACTTTAGTCGTCACTAAAGCACAACATTTAGCGACGACGTAACTAGTCGTCACTAAAAATCCAAATGCCAAATTTTTACTCATTAAAAATATTACTGACAAAACTTTTAGCGACACTAGCTTTAGTCGTCATTAAAACACAACTTTTAGCGACAACAGCTTTAGTCGTCACTAAAATACAACTTTTAGCGACCACTAACTTTAGTCGTCACTAAAACATAACTTTTAGCGGCTTTAACCCTTTTAAATTCCTATTCTATCTTCTTCTTCATCCATTAATGTCTTCTTCTTCTTTATGTTCCATAGCTTTAAACTTGATACTTTATAATTTTAGCAAAAATATAATGATTTTTATGGATTTTTTTGGGGTTTAGAATATCTCTTTATTAAGGAATTAAGTGACATATTACATGATTTAAATTTTTGGAGTTCTAAGAGAATTTATAAAAAAATAAAGAATTCATAAGTTAAACATATACAAAATTATAATAATTTTTAAATTAGATATACAAAATATTCAATAATAATTTCTTAAATCAAACACACTAAACATTTAATAATAAATTTTAAATTAAACATACTAAGCATTTAATAATAAATTCCTAAATTAAACACAACACAAATTATTTTTAAATACTTTATAAACATAATTTTTTAATTTTTACTTATTTTTGCAAACTTTTTTTTTCTCTCACTACTTACTTGCTTCCTCTCCCTTTCTCGCATCTTCATTTTTTCTTTCTATGCCGTACTGGGCGTCAAAAATGGGGAAACATTGAGCTGCGCATAAGAAAGGAAATGCGATAGGAATTGGCCAACTGGTCTCCATAATCATTTTTAGTTTTAAATGCATGTTGGTGTGTCCAGCCACTATTTCCCAATTTATTTCACATGTTGCAATATAATGAACTTCTCCGGCAAGTATTATGTGGCATTTTTCCTCAAACTTATTTCATATAATATGTTCTATCCTAATTTCACTGTGGGGGCATTTATGTATTGTTTCTTTAACTATTGTTTTACATATTATATACACAAATATATATATATATATGTGTGTGTGTGTGTGTGTGTGTGTGTGTATGTATATATAAAAGGTGTCAGGCAACTAATGCTTCATTTGAATAATAATTATTATTATTATATAAATATATGTATAAATAGATGTTTATATGTTCACTTATATATGTTAAATTAATTTAAGATGTATTACGTTATTTCATAAGAATAATTATCCTATTCTAATTAGATAGTGATGCTACATATATATATATATATATATTATTTTTTCAATATCCTAAATAAAATAGTTTTTAAGATATTTTATTAAGTCCATTTATTATTTAACAAGATATTAAATCAATTCTAATTTCACCAAATAATTAATATCTGATTATATCATTATTTAGCGCAACTTTTCTAACATGTGTTTATTGAAATTTTAATTAAACACAAAAATATCATATAAGTAAAATTTCACAATCACAAAATTCAAATAATTTATAATAATACTTATCCATATAAGATATGCTAATTAAATAGGTATTTTAATACACACAACTTTATTTATATCACATAATTAATATTTTAATTAGAAGGGAATGTTTCAAATCTTACGCTTGTTGCAGCCTTAGAATTGTCTTACTGCGTAAGCCAAAAAAAAAAAAGAAGTTTACTTGGTATGAGATATTGCACGAATGAATGTCTTCTCCTGCACGTAGCGTACAATTAGATATAAAATTATGCTTACATATATAGTTTTCAGTTTTTGTCAACTTAACTATTACCTAGATTTTGAGTTGCAAAAGAATATCTCTATTATTGTAGGTGGCCTAACTAATTCTTGTATTTTTTATGCATAACATAAAATGTCAATAGTTAAATATATAATTTAAATAATATATAATTAGTTAAAAAAATAAAATTAGTTACTAATTTTTTAAAGTGCTTTATTATTGAAATACATCCTTTAATATGCCAGATGAGACAAAATAAAAAAGTAAATGCTCTATTTTTTATCTTTTGTTGACTTTTTGTCAAAATTTCATTGTATACACAATTTAATTCAAATGGATTATCTAATCCAAATTAGTCATTTCATGTCTTCTAGTGCATTACCGATTAAATCTTTTAAATAATTAATTGCTTTTAACTTGAAGTTCTTCCAAAAACAAATGAAAGAAATTAAATTAAAAAAAGGGGAGCTTCATAAAATAAATAAAAAATAAAAAAAAGCCCAGAGCTTAAAAAAAATTATAAAAGAAATAAAATAATAATAAATTTTCTGTAATCCAATATATCTGATAATAAAAAAAAGTAAATTCAGCCCAATAAGAATGGGCTGAACAAAAAAATGTCTGAATTAAATCTCTGTTGGGCCTACTCCATCCAACCCGGATCCATTCCCTATAAACCCTACTTTTGGCCTTGGGCTTTCTTTGGCAGCCTCCCACTCACGCATGACTCCACATACAACCCTGAGCACAGACACAGGGATAGAGAAAAACGGCAGAGAAGGAAGAGCAGCAGGCGGATAGCTCTGGAGATGAAAAGGATGCATCTCTGGGGTTTTGTGAAAAAGGGTTCTGAAGAGAGACTGAAAAAGGAGCCAAGGAGGTCAAACGGGGAGACGGGGGAAAAGATGAGAGAGAGGGGGAGAACGTGAGGATCAGAGCAATGGAGACTAGAAAAAAATGGAGAAGTAGAGGAGAGGAGTGAAGAGAGGCCGAGAGAAAAAAGGGAGGAAAGGAGAAGAGGATTTCAGAGGAGAAGAAACAGGGGGATTCGAGTCGAGGAGAATCAGAGAGGGGAATTCAAAAAATCGAGAGGCAGAGAGGGAGACCGAAAAAGAAATCGGGAGACAGAAGGGATTGGATTTTAGGGATTTGAGAGAACCATCGAAGAAAATCAAGGGAGAGGTTGGAATAGAAGGCGAAGAGAGCGAAGGGGAAACCGGGAAAAATCGAGGAGGGGGCTTTTATTTCGAGTTGGAGGAAATCGAAGGGGAGAGGAGTCTCGAGATTAGAGGAAAGGAGGATTCGGGACAACCAGAAAAAAAAAGGGCTGGAGAGGTAGAGAGCTTGAAGGAAGAGAGGGGCTGAGACTGGGAGAGAGAGAGCGGGGATTCGAATAAAAAGAGCAAGCGAAGGAAAGGTTGAGGATTTTTCTGATTCGAGTGGAGGCGAGACAGACCAAGGTAGAGGAATTGGAGAATCAAGGGCAAGAGGAAACGAGTCCAGAATTCAAAAACTCACAGAGGTATTTTGTTAATTTTTGCAAAAAAAATTCGTATGCTGGCTGTTGGGGAGACTATGTTCGAGCTCAGCATCCACTTACGCATCAATCTCATGTGGTACTCTGTTTCACTTCCCTTTCTACTGCTTTGCCTTTGTCTCTGCAACTTACTGCTTTTGGTGCTTCTTTCTCATCGTTATATTGGCTTTGGGTTATGGCTTGTTGAAATTTAGTATCTTTTCCTTGTATATCCTCGTCATTTGGATTCTGGTTTTCTATGTCATATGGATTCTATTCTAGTTGTTATTAGGGGTGCTAATGTATTCTTAAAAGTAGTAGTATATTCAAATAATTGATGCAGGAGATGCCTACTGCCAAACTTTGTTTCAAAGGAGTGGGATGCATGCTTTTGGAAAATTTGCTATGTAATTAACCATCAAACTTTCTTCTTAAGAGTTTTTGGACAATTTTAAATTCTTTGGAGAAGTGTTTCTGTAGAAGAAAAAGTTACCAAGTATAGGAATGAAGAATTTTTGGCAAGTCAATTACTATATGATATTACTATTCTTGCAGCATATATAGCTTCTTCTAGTTTTTTTTTAAATTATTTTCCACTTTGTTGGAGAAACTTACTATTTCCAACTTCAAAGCATTCGCCGATATACATTTTATTCTTATTTTGAGAAAAATCCTATTGACAAACTTAGTTTAGAATTCTTTGGAGTAAATCAAGAAAATAGACCCATGTGATTATGAAACACAGAGCCTTGCTAGTGTGTAGAATTTCTCTTATATGATCCTCCTGGCTCAACATAACTAGAAGGGGTTTCTAATTTTACATCACTACTACATCTTGTTTGTTATCATTTCTATTTCTTTCATATATAAAAAGAAGCAAGCTCTTTGTTTCAGGCTCTCGCTAATGTAATATTGTGGATAATTTTCGGGTGAAGCATATGCATTGGTATCAAGGTGGAGAAAAAGTTTCTATTTATGGGTGTAGATGCACTAGAGCCAAATCACCACCATTGATCCAGTGTATATTATACACATTCCAATAATTGATAGAGTAATATTGTAGATATCATTGCTTAAAACTTCTTTCTCTATAGTGATCATAGCTATGATAGTAATATCACTGGTGCCTTCTCTATTTCTTGTTCATTTTGTTTTTGACACTATCAATTGTAATTTATAGAGATCATCTACTGCTCTTACATTATTGTATAAAATCAAACTAATAGAATTTTTTTTGTCTTCTTTTGACATTCTCTTGTTAGCAGCTTCACTCCCACACTGGTGTCACACTGTTGTCAAGGTTGCATGTGGAAACAAGCATGTTGTGGCATTGGTTACTGCAGGAGAATCATACATGGCTGAAGATCTTATGTGCTACTCTGGGCAATTTATGAGGACAAATTGCTTGGCTGCTTTGTTAACTTCAATCAGCCCATTTATTTGTATAACGCGTCATGGTTTAATAGCCTTTAGCTTAACGTCATGGTTTAATAGCCTTTATTTGTATAATGCGTCATGGTTTAATAGCCTTTAGCTTATCGTCCTTATGTCACCATCTTTCCCCAACCATTTTTCAGACTCATTCTTGCTTCATTGTCTTCTCTTCTGGATTGTTCTAAGGGTTCTAAGTATCAAAGGTTGCTATAGGGAAAGTGGTTGCTTTTAAGTTTCTATTTGTTATTGCTTTATTGTTTTTCTTTTACACTGTCTCTCTAAGAAGCTTATAATGAAAGAAAGAGACCTAAAAAAACTTAATTAATTTTTGTGTGTAGCAATGAAATCTAAAAGGACGATGCTTATAAAAGTTTATAGAACTTTCTATTGTTATTATCTTGTATAAGAATCTTATACTTTTAGCTGGATAATATTGATTTTTTTTCCTCTCCAATTCCCTTCTGATGAAGAAAACAGGACTATGCTTCAAGAATTCTCAAGTAAATTTGAGAGTTTTATATGTGAAATCGTAAAAGATCTTATCTTGCAATTGAATTTGCATGTTCACTACTTTAATTCTTCTAGTTGTATCATTATTTGAGTTCCTTGATTTAGAATAGATTTATGTATGCCTATCATATAAATGGATCTTGGATCTGCAAACAAACAAATCTTTTTCTTGCAGACCATCATAATATATGATGAAATGACTGCAACCCCATGATCAAAATGAATTAAGGAAGGACCAAAGTCAGCCACTTAAACTAATAAGTAATGTAATGAGTACTAATATCATTGCTAAAACAACATTTAGATGTCGTCGCTAAAGATCTCCAACAAAAGCTTTTTAAAAAGCCAAATAAAAGGATTTTTGCGGCGAAAAGGTCGTCGCTAAATCTTCTAAACTAAAAGGTCGTCGCTAAAAGTTTTTAGTGTCAAAAGATATTTATTACCACAAAAATTATATATTTAGTAACGATTTTTTTTGCCTCTAAAAATATTTTTTGTCATCGCAAAAAGTCTTTTTAGCAACAACAATTTTTTGGTCATTAAATTTCTTTAGCTACGGCTGTAATTGCGACGACTTAGCGACGACTATATTGTCGTCGTTAAATAGTTTTAGCGACGACTTTTGTCGCCACAAATTTCATATTTTTTTGTAGTGATGTTTACTATTTGTTCATCAGTGACATGCAGTAAAGAAAATGTAATGCTTGAAAACCTTCTGACATCAGAAACAATTTCGCATAAATATAGAGAAAAGATGATGATATGGTGAAAAAGGTGGTGTTGAATTTCTGAGCATACTTAGGAGGAGAAAACTGTTGCAGAGAAGTAAAAAGAAGCAGACAAAAAAATATGGTGCTAAAGTCAATCCCTATACAGTTTTTCCTGAAGACCCTACCGAATTTCAGAAGCAATTCAGCCAATAATCCCTCATGACAGATGACGCATTGAGGCCAGTTTTAAAAGTAATCTATTAGAATTGAAATTCTTTTATGGTTATATTTTTTCAATTCTGATGACTCATGACCCCCCCTCTCAAAAGCGCACACACACACATATATTGAAGATGGATTCGAGGGACCCATGTGAGCATTGTTTGTTTAAGTTGTTAACATTTTGTACCTAAATCTCTGCCACCATGTACCTAAATATTCTTTTTCCACACTAAGTGGGTGGGAACTGAATAATAGACTGTGCTATCAGAATCAGATTATGGTATTAAAAATGTCTCAAGGGCACTGTTGAAACCATCGTAAATTCCAAAGGGTCTTCATCCCTGTTTCTAACCAACATGGTGTTCCCGTATCAGGAAATGCGATATCTATTTCCTTCTCTAAAACGGTTTTGTGAGCTTTTTGTTTCTTCCTTTCTTGCTCCCTGAAATACCTTATCACGTTTATGTTCTTTGCTCTAACCAAAAGTGTAGTTTCTTAATTAACATAATTAATTGTCCTTGATAGTTGTTTCGTGCAATTGCTATTTTGCTAATCTGTCTTTCTTTTAGGCCGACTTACACTATGATAATAAAAAACGCAAGGCACAAAAGATTAGCTGGATCCAAAAAGTCCTGGCAAATCTTGGAAGAAAGTTCTCTCTCTCTCTCTCTCTCTCTCATATATATATATACACACACAAGTGATTGAAAGTTTTAGACAATAAAGTATATTAACACATTTAATTTATTAAATTATTATTATTTTTTTATTCTCGTTAACTGTAGAATGGGTATATGTAAAATTATTTTTAAATCTCAGAGACTATAGGAAGCAACTTGTAGACGCCTAGGTTTTTGTTTATACTGTAAATGCCCTATCCCCATTAGTCTCTTTGGGTTTCTTTTTTTTTTCAAAGGAGTGGTTAAATGTATTATAACCAAATGAACTTAGGTGATTCCCCACTATAGAAAAAATAATGAGATAAGGGTGAAGTACACGATACTAGGTAAATAAAGAATAAAATATGTAGATAGTGGCCATGAAGTATAATTAAAGAACATTCCTGATAAATGATATGTGAAAGGACAACTAAACTATGTGTTGGAATTTATATGGAAGATCCTGATATCCTTGTTAAGTCTATCGTGCTTTTTATATATAAATTTAGTAAATATCCACCCTATTGCAGCTGGGGGACCTCTATGGGAACATCAACTTTTCTTTCTCTTCTTTCTTTAATTCTCTCTTTTCTTTTCCTATTTTAATCAAATTCTTCGCTTAGGTCACCAAATTTTGTTGTGATTGGCTCAAACAGGATAAGATCTGTTGTCATCACCAAGCCATTATCTCCATCTTCTTCTCGTGCTCATTATTTTGGACTCTTGAACAACATTTGGAGCCTCCTCATGCATGTTTCATCAGAGAAACCCCATTTGGTTAATTATTTTATAAAAATGAAAATTTAATATTTGATATCGCCTAAATCTTCTCACGTTCTATAATTATAAAAGGCTATAGCTATATATATGGCATGGTGCCTTTAGAATAACACTTCCCTGCACGCAATGCTAAGTTTATTAAGGTCATAATCCACTTGCAATGTGGATTCTAAAGTTGCTTTCTTGTTTTAATTGAAGTAATGATTTTTTTCCTTTGCTTAATTAACTTTTAGACGAAACTCTATTTTAATTCTTAGAAATATGATGTCATTATCAATTTACTATTTAATAAAATTTGTCTGTCACTTTAATATCTAGGAATATGATTTTGTTCTAATTTTACTTTTTTAAAATATTATAAAATGATACTGCCACAATTTTTCATAGATAAAAAATTTATAAAATTAAAATTTAAAATCATATCACAAAAAAAAAAAAATTGTAGTTTTAATGATGGCTTTTTTTGTGGTCTTAGCAATGGTTTTAAATGTCGCTAAATGTTTTAGCCGCAGCTATGAAATCTATAGTTAAATCCAGTCATGGAGGTTTTAGCCACGGTTTTAACAAACCGGTGGTTAAAGTTTGCAATTTTAAGGTGGCCATTTTAACCACTGCTACAAATATATATATATATATATATAAAGACCTCCTTATATATGGGTCATTTGGTTGGCCATCGCAAAAGGGAAAGAGTAGTGGTTTCCAATGCAAAATCATGTTTGGTTTGGTGTTGTCATTTACTTTGCTTTAGTCAATGAAAATAGGCCCCCACCATTGTAGCCTGCGATACTTAAATCTATTTGAAGCTAATTTTGCACAAAGTCATTTTTGCCCCTCTTTTACAGACAAAATGCACCACCCACATAGTCATTTAGAGCATAGCTATATCCATTGTTCACCATCAGTAGCCACATCCTCTCTCACTTTGTGCTTCTCATTACGAAGACAAGTTTTTAACAGATCTTTCATCTCTTTCTGTTATCAAAGGTGAACCTAGCCTGCCTTGCTTCTCATTATTAAGACAGCTTGTGTTCTGATGCCTTCTTTTTTTTTTTTAGTATAAGGGCATCTCAGTCATTTCACTTGTGTTGCTTTCAATATTCCTTTACATGACAATGTCATACCAAATGTAGTAGAAGTAATTGCATTCACTTACATATTCGTTTTCCCTTTCCTTGCTTTACAAGTCAGTGAGCCAAATGGCCTGATATTGTTCTAACCCTTTTTTTTTTCCACAAACCAATAATAACAATTTTCACAACAAATAGCTCCCCTTTCATATTTTCTACCTATTAAGTTTGTTTGATATATTTATAACTATTCCATGATTGTACCTTATGTTTTCATATTTATAAATAATTTTTAAATATATTTAACACACTTAAACTAAGTTTACAAAATTTAAACTTATCTATCATATTTCTTTATGAAAAATTACAATGGCATTAATTTAATCTTTGAAATTTATTATATCAATTTAATCCTAATATTTTAAATATATAAAAGATACCTTTGTACCTAAGGAAAGCAATTTGCTCATAAAACAAATGAACAATGACAAACAAAAACATAGGAGCCCAAAAGGTAAACAAGAAAGCCATGACCAAAATAACAAGAGAATATCCTATATTAGTTGAAGAATGAGATTTATGACAACTGAAGTAATAAGAATAGGATTTGTGTATTTAAGTATATGTGTTATTAGAAACACAAGTACTTAGTAAGGCTATAAGATCATCTAAATTTATTCTTTCTCCGTTCTATATATTGGTGACACCTTCTTGATGATTTCTAACAGAAATGCACAGCTATCTAATATCAATTAGTAAGTTAAGCTAGTGCAAACACAAGATTTTATCTATTCATAACATCAATGTGTCTTTTTCTCTCCCTATGAAAGTAGACACAAAGAGGCACAAACTCATTTAGAACCTATATAATTTTATTTAAAGTTCTAGGCTTCCACTACTTTAAACGTGCAATGCTTTATTAATATATTAATAGTTAGCCTACATTCCTTTTCATAGATACAAAAGCTATCATTCATTAACTTATAACACCTATGGCATTGCTTGCATTTGATTTATCTCCACTTCTTTTGCATGTAATTTTTCTTTCACCTTGATGTAAAACTAAATCAATATGATCATGACAAAAAATTAAACAATCATCAACTTAAACAAGTTAACAAAAATAAAAAAGATTCTGACATGATTCCATATCACTTGCCTCTTTACCCCTTTTGGTATGTACACTATTTTTAAAGTTGAAGGTTGGGATTCTAAAGCCTTTTTCACTCTTGATATTTTTACTGACATAATAAAAAACATATTTGAAGTCAAAATGTAAAGCATATAACATTTCCAATTGCAAGACACAAAAAAATACCTTTCATTCTCACAAATTACTTTCTCCTCACTTCTAATTTTGTTCACAAAATGAATTACATACAAACATATTTTTTACACTTAATAAACTAGATATTCTCGAGAGATCCCTAAAACAATTACAAGTGACCTTTATAGCCTTTAAAACTATGTGCATTGCATAGTAAGCTACGAGGAACACTAGGATTAGCAGAGAAATTAAAATACTTTTACATTATATAGAGAGAAATTCACTCAAACAATTACGTAATTCAAAATAAAATTTAGAGCACAATGGTCCCTTTTGAAAAGCCACCTTACATCATGTTGAAGCTAGAGTGAAAGATACACATTTCAAAATATGATGAAAATTTGATATATACATATATATATATATACACATATACATAATTTTTTAGAAAATTCCTTACCTATGATTCAATCATATTGTTGCCCTTGAAGAAATGAGAATTGAAATTCACAACTCTCGAGTCCTACATTTATGAAAATATAATTAGCTTAGGAATTTTTTCAAATAATTGGTATTCATGTAATTTTTCTAACTTTGCACTTCGCTTTAAGAACGTAAAATTGTTGTCATCCTTATGGCATTACATCATTAAGTGTTAAAATAACATCATCTCATATTGCATTATCTTGCCAGTAAAATTGTAATCTCTTTCCATTACATGCTATTAGTAATCCAAAAACAAGAAAAAAGACTATAAATCATGAATTTGAGGAAAGCACCTATTAGTTTCAGAAAAAAGCAAGACAAGAAAAAGATTTTACTGAATGAATTTCTTGTTATTTATTCTATTGAATTCTTATAGGATTGAATATACAAAAATATACATATGAGTAAAAACTCAAAAAAGAAATAACTTAATCTAATTAACTTAATCAAAAAGGAAATAACTTAACCTAATCAACCTAAGATCAAAGGATTAGGCTCGAATCAAGGGTCGACCTAAATAATTAGGAAAGAATGTAAATAAGGGAAATAAATCACACTTGTTACAAAATCAATACATTAACAACCTCCCTCAAACTCAAGATTGGGGAAAGGAAACCAACTTGAGTTTGTCCACCAAAGTTTGAAATCAACCTAGATGATGTGATTTGGTTAATAAATCAGTGAGTTGGTCTAATGTACTAATAGGAAGCAAACAGAGAGCCCCACTAGTAACATGCTGTCGAATGAAATGACAATCTATCTTATTATGTTTATGCACTTATGGAAAATATCATTGTGAGCAATCTAAATGGCACTACGATTGTCACAATAAAGATTAATAGAAAAGGTTTGTAAAAGTCCTAAATCAGTAAGTAATCATTGAAGCCAAAGAATCTCAGAAGTAGTATCAAGAAGGGCACAATTTTCAACTTCAATATTAGAACAAGCTCCTACTATTTGTTTCTTGCTATACCAAGAGACAAGAAAGTCACCAAGAAAATTGCAGTAACCATTGGTAGAGTGACGATCAATAAGATCACCACTCCAATCAGCAAATGAGTAGACACATAGAGCAAAAGAGGAATCTGGTGGGTCGATCGGAGGAGGGAGGCATGTCAAAGGCAGGATCAACAAGGCTGGCAATACCACTGGAAGGGGGCATAACCACAGAAGCATTGGGAAGCTCACCAAAAGGCTTAATACTTAGGTTATTGATGAGGTAGCTAAAGCAGTAGGTATATTAGAGGTACTAAAAAGAAGCTATTTAGAAGGTTTTTGAGATCACCAGAGAGAGATGGCTGAGTGGAGGATGAAGTAAGCATTTCATTGGCAGTCATGATGGAGAAAGCAAACTTAGGTAATTATCTAGCATAGGATTGGTTTTCCATATTATTGCAACAATATAAATATGATGACAAAGATGGATTTTGTAAAAATGGATAGCCTAAATGAAAAGATCTCACCCAAAAACCTTGGAAACTAGTCTAATTGAGTTAAGAACTAGTTTGGAAGAGGGTAAACTAGGCAACCAAAGAAGCTATTAGTTCCCAAGATGTATTTTGGCAATTGGTACAATGGCATCCCGTGATGGCGTGTGTGATGGTAGACAAGGCCACAAATTTGAATTGCAATGTCTCAAGAGGAGCTAGAGATGATGATAGGGTGTGTGGCACTAAAAAAGACCTCTAAAATGATCCTTTATAAACAAGATTTCATTCTAACAGCAATTTGAAGAAGGATAGAAGGAAAGCAGAACAGTTAGAGTGGAATGCAAAGCAGTGGCACTAATGTGACAGAGAATAGAGTGACTTAAACAGAACTAAAGCATGGTGAAGAACAGAGCAAGCAATGGCAAAGGGAAGGCTTCAGGAGCACTACGACAAGGTGATCAGAACTCAAGCACGGTAATCAAGCCGATGATGAACAGAAGTAGAACAGAAGCAGGTACTACAATGGGAATAGAATTGCAAGGTTAGGAATAAGGATTGTCTAATTAGAGTAATTCTCAATCTCAAAGAGATGAATTATCAAATATCGGAGTGATTTTCATAACTACTAGAGTTACTATGCACTATGAAATTTCATAAAGGACATCAAAAAACGATGAGGAAGGTAATGGTCTAGCACGTGTACAAAATAGAGGTCACCAGGATCATGTATCTGCATCAAATAAAAGCTAGAATAGTGGAAAAAGTCTTCTTTCATAGGGGAGAATTCTCAAGTCTAAGTTGTTCTCAAAGAATTGAACAATCAGACATTACGTGTGGTGGTTTGATGTTAATAGGAACACGAATTGAAGACAAATAGAGGCTGATATGGCAAGGTAAACTTTTGTTGTGGAGAGAAATCTTTGAGTTTAAGTTGTTCTCAGAGAATGAACAATCAAATGTTAGAAAGATAAAAGAGAAGAAGCTCTGATACTATGTTAGTTTTAAAAAAAGTAAGACAAAAGAAAGATTTTACTGAATAATTTTCTTATTGTTTATTCCATTGAATTCTTATAGGATTGAATATACAAAAATATACATGTGACTAAAAAATCAAAAAGGAAATAACTTAACTTAATCAATCTAATAAAAAAGGAAATAACCTAATCAACCTAAGATTAAAGGATTAGGCTAGATCAAGGGTTAACCTAAGTAATTAGGAAAGAATGTAAATAAGAAAAATAAATCACAATTATTACAAATCAATACATTAATAACACCTAAGTTTGATTGAGAAGAAAGATAACTCAAAAACATGAAGCAAACTCAAAAATCTAAATCAAGCAAGCTTGTACTACAAATGGCAATTTAAAGGACTTGTAAAAAGGGATTAATGAAAATGACTTACTTACGTTTAAGGGAAAAGTTGTAGAAATAGAGGACAAGGTGTAGAGCATGTGTGAGAAAGGAGCTATGTTAGAGAGTTTGGGGGGCCACAGAATAGAGGAGAGGGCATGCATGATAAAGGAGCCATATTGCATATAAGATAATCAATGAGAAGAAAATCAAACAAACATAACCTAACTCACCTACACAAACTAGAAACCTATAGAAAACAAAACCCAAAACAAAACAAAAATAAAAATCAAACATACATTAGGCATGAAGAGAAAAGGGGAGTTTTAAGTGAAGTTGCTATTGCTAGTCATGGTCACAATCACAGGTAGGGGAGCTACTATCAAGGGAAGAGAGGTCATCATTGTGGTAGTTCAAATTCATCAAGCTACATCACTATTGGTGGGGTGGGTGCTATTATCAAGTGAAAAGGGAATTTCGACTTTCAAGTGAAGGGTTCCCAAAGATGAAGAAGTGGAATGTTGCAGATCGGGGAAAATTAATAGTTTTAACCACAGTTTAATGATTTAATTATATTTTTTAGAAAATTGTAATTAAACCCTAATTATGGATTTTTGAAACCATGGTTAAGCTTGTTTTAACCATGGTTAAGCTTTTTTTAACCATAGTTGTATCAAATCAAAGTTAAGACATGGTTTAAAAGAAAACCATGGTTAAACCATCAGGTTTAACATAGTTTTATTTAACCATGTGTGATTAAATCATAATAAGGCTTAATTATAGTTTTTATAAACCTTGGTTAAGACCACACTTAATCACGGCTCATTGGTTAAGTCACAAAGTTTAACTATGGTTATTTGTTAACTATGGTTAAGCCTTTCACTTAACCATAATTAGATAAATCATGGTTAAACTTTTGACTTAACCACAATTAGATAGATTGTGGTTAAGTTAAGAAATTGTCATGGTTCTTATAATTATGGTTAATCTTTTGTTGCTAAACTTCCATTTTTTTTGTAGTATATATATCAAATTAAAAAAATTATGAATTAATTAAAAAACTTTTAAAGCATCAAAATAATGGTAACATTATTTTTATAGAATTAAAATAGAACATTTTTTGCTAACTTTTATTAGGACCCAACTTCATCATTCTTAGCCATATATTGTTTCTGGGCTTCTTCATTTTGTATTATATTATGCTCCACAAAGGAACTTGGACTACCCAATTGCTAAAACATGGCCTTTTTGCAGGAGGATGTCAGAATGATTTGTAAGAAATCATTTTCTACTAGTGATAGGAATGATAAACTTTGCTGGTCTGGGAATCAAGCTAGATATTATGAGGTGGCAGATGGACATAGACTTTTATTTTAAAACTCCTGAGTTCCTATTATTTTGAATTTTAAGCATCTTTAGAAGCAAAGGCTTCCGTTAAAAATCATTTAGTATTTTTGTCAAAATTTTTAACTGATTCCTTGCTTTCATCATTAATTCTCAAGAAAAGCAATTGATTGTGTAGTTCAACAACAAATTATTCCCAACTCAATGTCTCGTAAAATGCAATTGTTAGTCTTGTAAGATAATCACTACAGGTGTGGCTAGAGGAAGATTTCAAATCTTTAGCAGAAATTACATACCTTGGCTAAGATTTGCATGACCAACCTGTCCAATTTGTATCTACCCAAATCAAAAGCTTTCACATGTAGGAGCAACAAAAGATAAAGAATTTTTGCACTTGCTACTTAGAAAAAATTGTTAGTGGATGGTGTGATTTGTTTTGTTTTGACATTTTGTTATATAACATGCACACACACAAAAATCCTCACTCTGTTACCAAACTTGAAGCAAGTTTCAATAGACGTGCCACACAATGAACAATCTTTTCCGTTTTTGAGAAACTTTAATGTAAGAACTAAAAACGATGCCCATAACTTAATGGTAAAAAAATTGTTGAATAAACTAAGAAGTTGAACCCAATTGGAAAAACCTATGATCTTTGTGGTTATCAAATAATTGGTTTACAACTGACACATACTATCAGGTTTGAAAATGAGGATATGAATAATGTCTAGTTTTCACAGAATGATAGGGATTCTTCAAGTACATGGAACCATATGAATTAATAATCCATAAGTGGTTAGTTCATATAGATTTTCTTTATCCTTTTTATAATTAAAATGCGACTGCGTATCTAAATATTTAAGTAGAATTTACTTGAAAGATAGAGGATGATTAAATAAATTAGGCACAACCTTAAAGAGCAAGTTTAGTAGTTAAAACAATTGTTACTAATCTAAATTTTAGCTTTTATATTTTTTATTTTTAAAGTTAGGTCCACAATTTTTTGTTTGAATTACTTGGTTCTAGCACTAGCATATATAACCTTATTGACAAGGCTAAAAAATATATTAACTAATATACATTTAAATCATATATTGAAATAAGTTTATCTATAACAATTGGAAGAAATTAAATTGCACTTACTTATCATTTATCTTTGCTTTCTATTGCAATTTTCTCTAAATCATTTATTTGTCCCTTTGGAAAAGTTCTTCACCACTATAATTGAATACGTCTTTAACTAAATTAACACTAGCTGTGTATCATGTAGCGAAATTGCACTTACATAACCTAACCTTTAATCTTAATTTATCTCATAATTGATTAATTGCAATGTGATAGATAAATAATTTGGTTAATTGAAAAATGAGTAAGGCAAACAATTTGGTCCTTATATTTACAGATTGATTTAGTTTTAGTTCCTAAATTTCTATAGTGTATAAGTTAGTCCATGCAAATATCTAACTCATTTCAAATTATAGTTCTTTTGTTACATGTTCCATAGTTGGAATCCAAATTTAACATTTTGCTAGCTATACCATTTTCCAAAGGAATATATATGGGCTTCCATTGGACATCTTATAACTCCAAATTGAGGTAGAAGAATGATAGTTATTTCTTAAATTTGTTCGATTTTGGTTTGTTTAGATATATGGAAAAGATTCTCCACATTACCTTTCATAAAATGGTGAGTTTTGTGTTGGGAATTTTGGGACACACAGCAAAAATAATAACATTAAAACCCTAAATCTCTTCCTATGGATCTATCAATGTCGTTTAAATCGAGTAAATCTAGAAATATTTACCTTTGTTACATAATATTTTTTTCACTATTAAATCTCAGAAACTGATCTTCAAATCTGCTCCCTCTATCGGTATCAACACGAATGGTTGCTCAACTCGAACGTGTGCTAGTGCCTCTGACCAATGTCCATACACATTCTTAGAAGAGAAGACACTCTTTTCTTACTCTTTCTAGGTGGTCATACAGTGTCCATACATTATCAGTACACTTTCTCTCTCTAAGTTTTTTTTTTATCGTTCTAGAAAACCCTAGCCTCTTTCTTATTTTTATTATAGAGGTATCTTATTAGGGTTTCAGATACATTTGATTAATTTAAAATATATTATTTAAAACCAAATCAAATCTTAATTAAATAAATTAGTTTAAATTTAAGTTTATCTAATAGATTAAATTTAATCAAGTATTTAATCTAAATCTAGAACTAAATTCAAATTTAATTTATCTCATAAATTAAATTTAAATTATCATCTTAGTTTAAATTTAAATTGATCATATAGACTTGAACTTAAAACTAATTTATTTAAATTAATAAAAGAATATATATATATATTGAACATATAAATATATATACATATATATGTTTCAAATTTTATAAACTATATATATATCAAATAAATATATTTATTTATTTATTTATAAAATTCTTCCGCCCCAAATTGAACATGACATTCATTGAATTTAGACGCAATTTTAGATTCAATGAATTTAGACATTCTAATTCGAGTTGACTTATTCTTGTATGCGACTCTATAGGTCTACATTGTTGGAGATTGTGCCCTAGGCCAATCATTTGTAAACATTGTGCTTCATTAAGAATAAAAGTTTTTCTATTACAAATTATTATATTATTTGCATGTTTCTATAATAATTATATCCTTGGATAAATTATATTAGTTATCCTAAATATCCCTAATCGATTATCATTGTAGGAACGATGATGAATTAAGATGAGTATGATTTTGATATATGGTTATGTGTTAATCATGTATGGAGATACAAATCAAAATCATAGGCGCTTATTGGGAACAGGGCACTGGATCGACTCGTCATGAGGTAGTTTCATGGATTAGGTCATAAGCATACCTCATATATAATCGTGTCACTAATCCCTTATACCTGAAATCAGCATAAATTCCAACATGAAGGATACTGTGCTTTGGCATTGTCAAAAGTCACCTTTAACTGGGTGATCATAAAGGCTATGGTCGGGCATAGTGGACTCCATGTAGAGGATGATGAGTGATCAAGATAGAATTTGTCCCTCTGGTTAACGGAGAAATTTCTCTAGGCCCCTCGATGAGTGAGACTGAGAAATGCATGGCTATGCTTGGATGGAAGGGTTTTTTTATTCGTTCTGTCTATCTGCACGTAAATCGAGAAACTAATGATCGAGTAAGATAAAGATGATATTTTCATGCCTCATGCTCGATCAAGATATCATGTGATAAAAGGAATATGATAGGGTTATATGATAGGCTGTATCAGATCACTAAACCCTATGTAATTTGAGTAGTCACTATGTCTTGCTAGAGGCCACTGGTGACTTGTGTAACACCCCAAAATTTAATTAAGGTGTTAATCGTAGATTTAGAGTAATTAAGAATAATTAATAGAGGATAATTGGGCAAGTTAGTGAATGGAAATTTTAGAGAGATAAATTGTTAACATGGGTTTGAGAATTAATTGGGATAGAAATTTCATTTAGACCTAAATTAATAGATCATGATGAGAGGCTAATGGAGGCCCAATGAGTTAGGTGCAGATCCAAGCCCTTAAGCTCTTCAAACTTGTCCCAAATCCCATTAAATTTCAGCAACCCAATGTATAAAACTGGCCTAATAAAATCCTGTAGCCCAACACTTAAAAACTGGCCTAACAAAGCTAAAAATCTGGAGCCCATTAGGAGTTGGACTTGGAGCAACCCATGACCCATCCCTTGACCCAACTTAACTCCACTAAAACCCTAAAAACTGACCAGCCACCTCCCACATTCTGCAAAATACAAATACATAAAGCAAATTCAGAGGTGGGAGGGAGAGGCTAGGGTTCTTGGTATAATTCTACCTTTTCTCACATTTGGAGCAAGATTTAGCCAAGGTAATAGTTATACAACTTAATCCCCTCATCTTTCTCTTTAATTTGGTCAGATTAGTTTTTCAATTAGAGTATTTTCATCATACCCAAAATCTGAAATGTAGGTGTTTGGGGATTTTTTAGTGAAATTCGTAGGTTGAGGTTAGGGCTGGTATTAGGTGAGTTTAAACCCCCCCCATTTTGATGCTTTCTTTGTTGGTTTGAGACCCCCATAGCTGATTTATATTATGGGTATTAATTTTGTACGAATTTGCTTAGGATTTTGGGTGGAATATTGAGATTTCTAGAAGAGGATACTCAAATCCGAATTTGGTATTTGTGGTAGCTGGGTAAGTGTTCTTTAGGTAGTTATTAGCATTTAAATTATGTGGGTACTTATTGTAACTGTTAGTGATGAATTAGAGTAGTAATTATCTGATGCTATGATTATAGGGAGACTCTGTACCATTGGTGGCTGTTGCAAACTTGTCTACGAGTAAGGTAACCGGGGTTTACATTAATTCTATGCATATGTCAGTTTAAATTTCATACTTGCTGTATATGAATGATTTGAAATGTTGAATGAATTGGTTGGCTATCTATTGTATGATGATTGGACCTTGTGAGTCCATGGTGGAACTGTGGTGCGGCTGCCACCCGTGCATGTGCTACTATCGAGCACCGAGTTATGATCAAACCCCAGATGCACTGAGCCCTGGTTGTGCTCAATGGGGAGTAGGTGCCGTGGACGGGCCTCTCCCGGTGTTAATGGCCTTTGACATGTTAAAATATGATTGCTAGTATAGGATAGTAATCATGATAGCCTAATTATTTCATTTGCTGAGATGATTGATATGATTTTGATTCATGCATATATGTTAATTAAATTGGATTATATGATAGAATTGCCTTAGTTATTGAGATTATTATCTCACCCCATTTTATGGGATTACAATTTCAGGTGAAGGTTCCTCGGGTAAGAATAAGGGCAAGCAAGTGGATGAACATCCATAAGCTGAGGCCTAGTGTGGGGAGTTACACTTAGTCTGAGTGTAATAGAGTAGATGCTAATTTTGTTAAGTCTTGTATAGCATCATCATGTATCTGTATTGCCAAGTGTAGGAGTCTGTATTTTGATAATATGATGTGTACCTATTGAGGAGTAGGCCTTACTTTAAATTGGTAATTGATGTATGAGTTTATGATATCTATTATAAACCTTATTGAACCTATGATATGATTTACCATTTGGTAATGTAACCTTGAGATATCGATATGAATCACTGATGTATGGAACCTCTAATGGAAAGTGTATCTAATGTTAAATGTCAATAGTGCATGATTTGTGTTGTTATTATTCTCTGAACTTGCTGATATAGGGTAATTAGAGAAAAGAAATTAACCCTTGAATCTTGAATTAGAGAGGAGAGATTAGCTAGATGAATTAGGCTAATGAAAGCCATTTGAGCCACACAATTAAGGTAGAAGAGCCCTAAGGTGAGATTGGAGGGAGAAAGGAGAGTATGAGTCCAGATTTTCGGAGTGTAAGACTAGAAGGCACTTCGCCTCGGCTAAAATAGAGTTGGCCGCAGCAAATAAAGGTGAAGTTGCCCAGGGAGAGCGCCAGAGAGGAATTCACCGCGGCGAAATGTGAGAGGTCAAACTGGGAGTCGTTCAGAGAGAAATTAGCCGCGGTGAACTTTTAGGAAAATGTCCCCGGCATTCCAGAGAGGAATTGGCCGCGGCGGAAGGAGGAATTAGCCGCGACCAATATCGAGAGGCGAGCGAGGGAGTTCCAGGAGGCTTCTTCGTCGCAGCGCCATTTAGGTTGGCCGCGGCTAACATGCTGAAACACTTATATTAACTAGAAAATCTTGGTTTTCCATATGTTAATCACAAAGGATGATCTAGAGTCATTAGGATGGGTTATAACTGATGAGTAATAGATCCAAGGCTTACAAATGGATGTTTAATTCCCTTATGAACATAAGTGTATGTAATCGTATGATTGATGACTTTAATCAGATTAAGGTTTAAATTTTTTCACATTTTCATGACCTATAGTGATTAATCACGTGTTTAACCTTAATTATGATAATAAAAAATTAGGGTCGTCACAACTTGTGGGTACAATAATATTATTGGCCCACTGCCAATATCATATAGGCCTACAGGGTCGCACACAAAAATAAATCAACTTGAACAAGAATGTCCAAATTCATTGAATCTAGAATTGTGTCTAGATTCGATGAATCTTACGCTTAATTAGGGTGAGATAATTATATATATATATATATATATGTAATTAATTCAAAATATAAGTATATATATATTATTTGATATATATATATATATATTTGATATGAATATATATATATTGTATTATATATTTCAATATATATTTATTTATTTATAAATGAATTAGTTAAAATTGAATTTATGAGATAAATTCAAATTTCAACTAATTTGTTTAAGATTAATTTGAATTAATTAAAATAATGTATTTAAATTAAATAATTTAATCTAAAATATACCTCTATAAAAGGAGAGGTAGGCTAGGGTTTAGATACATACAAAAGAGTTAGCTTTCTAAAACCCTAAGCCGTCACCTTAGAGAGAGAGAATGCAGCCGTACACTTAGAGAGAGAAAGTGTACGGATGCCTAGAGAGAGAAGATCATCTTCTTGTCAATTCACGTACGGAAGTGGTGAACGAAGGTGCTAGTAAGCCTTTCAAGTTGCCAGATTGTTTGTGTGGATACTGGTAGAAGGGGCTGCCCATAAACGTTAGTTCCTGAGATCCGAAAGGACAAAGCGCGCTGCAAAGGTAATATTTTATCTCATACTCAATTTAATCAAGTCGACGGATCCATGGGAGGAAACGAAATAAAATTTTCACTGCGTGTACAGTACATTTCTTTCATATATGACATTGGCAGTAGGCTAATGATACTATTTGACCCACAAGTCACAAGCGGCCTCTAGCAAGACATTGTGACTGCTTAAATCATATAAGGATCGGTGATTTGATGCAACTTGTCATATAACCCTATCACATCCCTTTTGTCACACGATATCTAGATCAAATATGAGGCATGAAAATGTCATTCTCATCTTACTCGATCATCACTTTCTCAATCTACGTGCTGATTGATAGTACAAATGGAAACCCTTTCATTTGAGCACGACTATGCATTTCTCAATTTTACTCATCGAGGGGCCCAGAGATATCTCTCTATTAATCAGAGGGACAAATTTCATCTTAACCACTTATCTTCTTTTATATGAATTCTACTATACTCGATCATAGCCTTTATGATTACCCAGTTAAAGATAACTTTTGACTATGTCAAAACATAGTGTTCCTCATGTTGGGAATTATAGTGATCTCAAGTCTAAGGGCTCAATGACACAGTTATATATTAGACACACTTATGACTTAATCTATATAGTTATCTTATAATGAGTCGATCCAGCATCTTGTTCCTTAATGAGTGCCTATGATTTTGATTCGTATCTATATATATGATTAACACATAATCATCAATCAAAATCATACTAGTCTTAGTTCATCATCGCCCCAATAATGATGATCGACTAAAGATATTTAGGATAATCAATATATTTTATCCAAAGATATTATTATATAAAACATGCAAACAACATAATAATGTAATAAAAAAACTCTTATTTCTTGATAAAGCACAATATTTGTAATATAATGATTGATTTAGGGCATAATCTCCAATATTTTGCTCACTTAAAACTTAAAGGGCCTATATATTTTAACGTGCCAACTGGATCAGTTAACAATGGCAAAACATAAGTGATGGCTAGGTGACCCTTGACAAAAGGCTAACTCGTAATTAGTGAAAAAAATTTTAGGATTAATTCGTGCACTTTAAAAGATTCAGGAACTTATAGCTAAGTGGGTCTACAAATTCAGAATAATCTATTAGTTTATTATTGTAAAAACTAATTGAATAGAAAATTATAATTGAAGATAAAAATAAAGTGGAGTAAGTGAAAAATTTTCTTCTCACTAACATTATGTCCATTAGAGATAATATCTAATTTAGACACTCAAAGAATTGGAAGAAAAAAAAAAGGAAGAAGAAGAAGAAGAAGAAGAAGAAAAGAAGACAGCATGAGAATGTTGCAATGAGGTATACAAATCAGTAACACAAATTGATCAATTTTTTACACGCAAGATTCTCATTGGAAATAAAAATCATAGTCACAAGCAAGTGCTATTTTCCTAAATAATTATTAGAATTGAAAATTTTTGTTTATTGTTTGATAATATTTTTCATAATTCAAGAAGAATAAGCTAATGTTAAAAAATAATAAAAAAAAGTTGAACAAACCAATTCATTAGTGACACGCCAAATTTGAAAAGGGAATATATGACACGTTTATTATATGTAAATGCGCAAAGTATTGGTAAGATTATCATCATTTTCTTTGAACCTAACAGATCCAATATGTCAATTTCGACACTTTTGGCATATCCATTACTAGCTTAATTGCTCCCCACATCCTAAGCTTGTTCAATCAAAAATAATTTTAAACAATGAAAAACAATTCAAGATGAGAGAACTAAGAAAGATGAGTACAAAGTGTTCACACTAATTTAACCTGATAACAAAGATTGTGATATCATCATCATCTTAGTTGTTGACCAATTAGAGGTTTTAAACCGCTAGTCTTTAAATTATTGGATTTTCTCAATCGAGTAGATTGTTAAGTATTTATCAAATGAGAAGAAAGTAATAGAAGGAATAAAAGTGTACATAGGATTCATAATAATGTATAGATTTGATAAACATTGAGTTGGCTTATGATTGTTTGTTGAAAAAAAAAATTATACTCTAGGACAATAAGTTGAAAATAGTTATTGTAAATGACTTTAGATTTTGAAGTTATTTTAAAGATTTAAAAAATCAAAATTTTAATTGGGGAAAGTCATTTCTTGAATAGTGATGAACAAAAATGAAAGAAAAATTAGGCAAATAGTGAAACTAACTTATGAGTTTTATAATATAAAGTGTAATTTTTGTCACAATTAAAATTTTCATCCACACAATGAAAATTTTTAATCTTTTATTCATTTAAAATAATTTTAAAATTTAAAATTTTTTACAATAAATATTTTCAGCTTATAATCCTTAAATCCAATTTTCCCTTTTAAAACTCTAGAAGACTTTGTAGCATTCGTACATATAACTTGCTTATTGTGAGCTGAGTGATTGGTAATAAGCTAGCCAACCACTGTGGGACATCAAGTTAGCTCAAAGTAAGTTTAGAAATGACAGAGGGAAAGTTCTTGAGCAGGTGAAACCAATCTTATAATTTAACCCACTTTCAATCAAATTGGCAAATAACAAAAGGGCATTTTGTTTAATTTGAAAAAAATATGTCAAAATGTCCTTAATTTTCCAGAATCAAAGCAAATGGAGTTAGCTTTATCTTCCAAATTCCAAAGAGCTATAATTATGGTATTATTTTTTTCTTCTCCATGTTAGTCTCCTAGATGCCATGTCAACTTTTTTTTTTTCCTGTGATGTAAATATTTGATCATTCAATTGAATTGCCAAGTGTACAGTTTATACATGTAACTTTATTGAGACAAGATGAAGTCCTCTTTAATAGTCATAATTCCTTTAACTAATCATTGCCTTTTGGAAAATTAAGGTACCTATAAGATCAAATGTTTCATTAGAATGACTTTAAAGTTCTGTCTTTCTTTTTTGGCAAATTTGAAAATATTTACCGCCATTCAATATATAGATTTTTTTTCCTTGGAGAACAAAGAAAGCATAGGATAAAAAGATTATATAACACTTCATTCAATTGGTTATTGTTATTTCTTGTATTTGGTTGGATACTAAAGCAAGAGTGTTTAGGATATGTCAATCAAGTTGACTTTTTGACAATTTTTTTTTTTCATGGTGCTTAAGCAAATAGTCTTGTTAACTAACTTGGCTATGCGACAAAATTGGAAGGCTTCACAAATTGCATTGTTATTTTCCTTTTAGTTATTGAGTCTTGACTAGCATTTCTTTTTAATTTTAGGAAAAATTAGAAAAAAGGACCCAGACCAATAGAAAATTATAATGAGAGACCTTAAAAATCAATATTACTCTACAGGACAAAATAAAATATAATGGATAAAAGTGTCCTTCTTTGTTAAAACATTTAAATCTTGCATAATTTACTCTCATTGTAGGTTCTTCTTCTTCTACCATTTTTGTTCCTCACCAGTTCTAACTTCCTCCATGATCTTCCTCCCTCTATTTCTTCAGCTTTCTTCCTTTCAATTCGTCATCCTTCCTCCCTCCCCCCCATTTCTTCCACTAGTCATCTATTTCTCTTATCATCTTACAAGCTTTTTCTCTAATATCATTATTTGTAACTCCTCAAAGTCATGGCATGAGCAAAATGGAACAGGCTAAAGAGACTTATTGAACTGCTAATATTGAAAGCCTTTTCATAGGATCTAGTAAGTAACAATTTATAATATGCTATGTCTCTTCAATCCCCATGGTTAATGGCAATGTCTTCTTCTTCTTGTGCTTATTAAGGATAGTTTACATTGTATATAATATTTGGGGTGGAGTTACAAAGACTTTTAATAGTTTTACTACCATTATTTATGTTTCTAACTATCTGAAAGAATGCAATAAATGTTAGAAATATTATTACTTCTTTTTAAAAATATTACAACTTGCTTTTAGCTTTATTCCCATTAATATTATTACCTTAGTTCCAAAAATGATGAAGAAGCCTAAAGCTTTTTTATTCTTTATATTTTGTTAGGTGTAGTTGTGATGATCAAAGGATGGAAAATTAGATGTCAGGTGATGTGTTCTACTATTTTCATATGGGTGGACAAATTTTAAAGGATTCAAGCAGGAAGATCCACTATAAGGGGGTCAAACAGGTGGAAGACTAATATAGGAAGGGATATCATTGCAAGAATTAATAAAAGTAATAAGATTATACATGGATTGTGATAATAATGAAATGTAATTGAAATACATCTTAAAATTTGATACTTCTTAGTTATTAGATATGGTGGATGATAATGGTATGGAACAACTAATCAAATACAATGGTCAATATGCATATATATAAAATTAATGGGGAATGAACTAGAGCATCACCATCTCAATCAATAACAGTGTAAAAAATTAGCCTTTTATAACTTGTCCAGTAAATTTCTATTATATGTTAGAATCTTTATACTCTGGTGTCACTCCTTAGTCAAACAAAATATTAATTGAATGAAAATGTAGAATGAATTCAAATTTGGTTCATTCTAATGCTAGGTCTCCTTCTAATTAGGAACTTGTACTTCATCCATGTATAATACAAAGTGCCTCTACACCAATACCTGAGTTAAATTCTGCCAAATATACAGATTTGATTATTAGGTCAAGATGGATTTTTCCAAATGTTGTTGAATTCAGGAAAACACCACACAAGTATAACATTGCCTATAAATTTAGATACATTTTCGTGAAGAATAGCCCTCACAAAATTATTGTTAGTTGCAATGTGGATGGATGCAAGTAAAAGCTGGCAGCGTATGCAGTGGCTAAAAGCACACCCTTCTTAAGTGTGCAAACCTTTTATAGTGAACATTAGAACTCAACACAAGATAACTTGGTAGTATCTCACAAGTAAAGGATAGACTTAATGGCATCTATAATGATTGATAATTTAAGATCAACTAAAGATAAAACACAAATGATATCCACAGTGAGTTGTTTAAAAAATATAGATTACCACTGAGTTGCCATCAAGCATGAAGGAGCAAGAAGAAAACTTTAGCCAAAATCAATGGGCCAGTAGACCAATCATACACGCTAACTCTTACTTTTATAATCATTTAATGGAAACAAATTCAGAAACTATTGCAAGGTGGACTTTATTAGTGAACAACCATTTTGAGAGGTTATTCATTTTATATGGATGTTGTATAACTAGTTTCATGCTTGGTTTAGGGCTAATATTGTACATTGATGGCTGCCACCTCAGTGGACCATGCTTGGTGACTTTCTTAGCTACATCTGCGTATGACATAGGCAATGACTTGATTTCACTTGCTTATACAATTATGAATGCAAAAACATATGATAATTAGGTGTGGTTCCTTCAAAATGTTAAAGAGTATATGGAAATTACTTTAGTTTCATATTGCCATAATGTCATAATTGGTGTAGTAAGAGAAGTGTTTAGTGGGGAAAGACATGTATTCTACTATTAACACATGAAGGAGAACTCTAGTAGCAAGTTTCTAAAGTTTCCAAGGGTCAGAGAAGACAGTGTAAAGATGATGTGCTAAAATTGCTAGATGGATTGCATATGCTTGGCTGGACATGGACTACGTGAAAGCATTAGAAAAATTGAAGTCATTCTCCCCTAAGTTGGCTAGATGGGTAGAGATACAAACTGATGTTAAGAGGTGAGAATTATCCAGATTTCTATATCAACAATGAGATAATATCACAACTAACCTTGCAGAATCTTTTAATGCATGGATAGTGAAAGAAAGGAAGGATAATGTTTGTGTTTTAATCAACGAGTATTAGGAGAAGCTATCTAAAAAGCTATATGCTGGCAAGGAAGGTGTAACTAAATGGACTAATGGGGTGGGTCCAAGGATTGAGGCAATACTCAAGAAGAATGTTGCTAGGGTAGAAAATATGATAGTATAGCACTATGGGATTAATTGACTTATAGTTCGAATGGGAAGCAATGATTTGAGGTTGAATGTGGTATTAAGATAGTGTACTTGTCAAGCTTGGCAAATGTTTGACATCCCATATCCTCATACATATGTAGCAATAAAAAAGGTACTTGGGAATGTGTACTTATACATGGAAGAATGCTACTTATTGAGCTCACAGCAAAAGATCTATATGAACACAATAATCCCTATAGAGACTTATGACATGCCAAACCTGAATAATCTTTCTATTGATGATAACATTAGCAACACCTTCCTACTACCACCCATCACAAGCCGTCCAACTAGGAGACCATAGGAAAATTGACTTGAATTGCAATTTCAAGACAAGGTTTAGACCCAGTGTTCTTATAGCCAAGAGGTGCGCCATAGCCAGGCTAGGTGTAAAAATCCCAATCCTTCTTTATCCCAATGTTGTAAAAGTAGCTTCTTAATGGTTTTATTTATGCCTTTTATGAAAAAAGTGATCAATGGTTTTTTAAAGGTGTAGAAGTTAAGCTCTCTTTGTATATGGGCAGACACAATTTATTTTTTGAAGGTTTAAAAGTTAGGTTCTTTTGTATATGGGTAGGCATAACCTATTTTTTAAAGGTATAAAAGTTAGGCTCTCTTTTGTACATAGGCAAACAAAGCTCGATTTTTTTGTACATGCATCAGTGACATGTTAAGGTTTTTTGTAGTGGTTATAGGTGAAGTAAGGTCTAAATTTTTTAGGCTATTAGTAACTGTATATAATATTTATCAATGTATGTATTAGTTATAAGGAAAATAATGTCTAACCTTATGTTAGTAATGAAAATGAAGCTTTATCTTATAAGTGATATGTGTATGTAGTATTTCTTTATATCTAATCTTTACAAAGGTAATAAAAAGAATTTACAACATATCAGTATTTGTTAGAACTGATTTTTAAGGCCTTTACTATAAGGTTTAAGGATTTTACTACAACTTTCCTTTCCTCTACTATGACAAATTTTCTTTTTATAACTTTTCCTTCCCTTATATGAGTGGATCTTGACATGTTGGACATGCATTTTCACTTTCAAAATTAGGATTTTCTATTGCTTATCATAAATTGATCATTTTCACTTTCCTTTACCTTGCATGGGTATGGAGCTTTGAAGTCAACGAAACTAAATGATTTTATTCCATATAACAGATCATAAAGTTAAGACTATACCTAGTGATGCACCAGAAAAGTGCATGCCTTTTCATGATTTAAAGTCAAAACTAGCACTTAGGCTGAAGTATGGCATTAAAGACGAATGGCGTCAGCAAAGCATAGTTACTGATGAGGTTTAAGTTTGTTACTACCAAGTTGTACCTATTACTACAAAGTTTAGTAAAATTACTATGTGAGTTTAAGAAATTTACTACTATGTTTAGGCTCCTTATAGTGTATATAGTTTTAGGCTCATTACTATAAAGTTTAGAGGTATTACTATTGGATTTAAAAAAATTTACCACTCCTTTAAGGGACTTTTTATAGTATAGTTACTAGTTGCTGTAAGATTGTTACTACAAAGTTCAAGGATATTACTATGTAAGTTTAAGAAATTTACTACTATGTTTAGGCTCCTTGCAAAGTACATAGTTTAAGGACTATGAAATTTAAGACTATTAATAGTAGATTTATAGAAATTTACTACTACTTTTAAGGACTTTCTATAGTATAGTTACTAGTTGCTTTAAAATCATTACAACAAAGTTTAGAAATATAATTATGCGAGTTGAAGAAATTTACTACTATGTTTAGGCTCCATGTAGAGTGGATAGTTTTAGAGTCATTACTATGAAGTTTAAGGGTGTTACTAGTGGATTTAAGGACATGTACCACTACTTTTAAGAACATTTCAAAGTATAGTTATTAGTTAGTTTATAACTGTTACTACAAAGTTTAAAGATATTACTACACGAGTCCAGGAAATTTACCATCATGTTTAGGTTTCTAGTAGAGTATTGAGTTTTAAAGTTATTACTACGAAATTTAAGAGTACCACTACTGGATTTAAGAAAATTTACTACAGTTTTTAAGGACCTTCTAGAGTATAGAGTTTTAGCACCATTACTATAAAATTTAGTTGTGTTACTACAAAGTTAAAGGTAGTTACTTCTGGACTTCAAGAAATTTACTATCATCTATAGGTTTCTTGAAGGGTATAGAGTTTCAGGGCTATTAATATAAAGTTTAAGATGTTACTACTATATTTAAAGAAATTTATACCTACTTTTAGGGACCTTCCAAAGTATAGTTATTACTATAATTTAAGTTTGTTACTACAAATTTTAGAGATGTTGCTAGTAGACTTTAGGAAATTTACTACCATGCTCAGGTTATCTGGGTTTAGGACCGTTCATGCCAAGTTTAGTGACATGTGTCATACCATAATGAATTAGCACTTATTCCACATCATAATAAGCTTATAACATCAATTCTCTTATTTCTCACACTTTTAGCAGTGGAAAATACAGATATTAAAGGCCCAAATTCTCAATTTAAGTATAAATGCATGACTTTTGTATTTAGATCTCAAAATTTATCCATAACATATTTTCCTAACTAGAAACATCACAAAAAGGAGCAAGGAATTCAGGTTCTAAATCATGCACATCAAGTTACCACATTTCCATAATTTCACATTGATGCATCTTGTAGTCATTAACTTTAAAAATGTATATCTTGAGTTAGAGAACACCGAATCATACAAATTAGGACTCTATGGAAAGCTCATGACATGAAATACATGTTGTAAAATTTTCAAATCTAAAAAAATTTGTTTAGTTCATGAAAATCTAATAGAACAACAACAATATTAGTATCTCAAACCTAACCCAGATCTAAAAGTTTAAGCATGCATATCTTTGGCTACACAACTCTACATTAAGTGATCTTGGTGGCTATGGAAAGATTATAATTCCAACTATGTTCTTGTAAGATTTCATAATCATTGGAGTTCATTTGGCCCCTCAAATATATGAAAAACTAAAATTGACCATATGCACAGTACCCAGACAAATCTAAACTTTTTTAGCAAACTTTGAAAAATTATAATAAATTATATAGAGTTCCAACAATTGTGTTCTCTAGCTCTATGAAAATCTCTAAATGAGATCTAAATACCTACCAAATTTAATGCCAAAATTCATTCATTTGGTTATATTTTAGTTCAAGGGTAGGAAATGGCTCAAATTGGTGCATACATGGTACCAAATGGTTCAAAATGAATTTCT
The DNA here is from genome assembly GCA_032878935.1 of Erythrophleum fordii. NCBI lineage: Eukaryota > Viridiplantae > Streptophyta > Magnoliopsida > Fabales > Fabaceae > Erythrophleum > Erythrophleum fordii. The sequence goes on from JAVQMF010000029.1 coordinate 9,476,498, forward strand.
TCCATACATGTGACCATTTAAGCACGTCCAAAACATGAAATTTGACTATTTCATGAAGGTATATTTGATTTTCTTTTCATTATATTATGTTTTTTTAATATAATCTCAATATTACTTTACTACCTATCTAATAAAATAAAATAAAACACTACAATATTTAATAAAAAGCAACAAATAGATTAACATGATCCTTAATTAAATGTTTATAAAACAAAACATAGAAATCCTTAACTTAAAATACATAACATAAAATAATGTAAAGAAAAATAAAATCATATTTATAGAAGAGGACAATCATCAGGCCTGTCTTCTCAACTACTGATTCTTCCGATACAAGATCTAATAGGGCACAAGATGACTGTGATTCAAGTTATTACAACCTATTAAGTGTTTGTTAATGCTGGTCTAGCAGAGACAAGATTCATTAATTATGCTTTTTAAGCTCTTGGTTCTCCTGTCTCAAAGGTATTATCTCTGTGGCAATCCTCTTGTGTAATTCCTTTTCAAAATCTGAATGGAATCTTAGGTTATGAATGGAAGAAGAGGTCCCATAAGAAGAAATAGTATCAATATTATGAGCCTTAGATCCTACCCTAAAGATATGACTCATCTTATTCTTATCACCTATAGCCTCTAACCATAAGGCAACTTCATCATCATCTTCTACATCATTTGATGTTATGCTTGTTGAGTCCTAAGTAGAAGTTCTGGCATTCTTAAGCATTAAATAATCAGCCTATTAAAGGAAGCAAAGGAAAACAATTTAATAATAAAGAAAACAATGACAATTGATTTAAAACCAAAAGTATGTACATGTTTAAACATATTTTATATCATATAGTATCAACATGAAATGTGATCATATAATAAAAACTAAGTATCTGGAAACTAAAAATATATTCAGCCATCACAATTAAAGCTATCAAATATTGAAATTGGATGTTAAGTATATGAAAAGAATATGCAACAATGTTGATAGATGTAATATCCAGTCCTCTGAAAACGTGAGAAAACACGAGAAATGCAACGTTCAGTTTCTCCATAAACATATGAAACTCATAGGAAACAAAAGGAAGTCCCTAAAAGAGAAGGATTTGAGGTCCAATAAAATTAGAATAACATTCTAGACTTTAAATAATGATGATCCAACGCCAGAGGGGCCTTAAAACCAAAGTCAGAATAACCAGACAAAATTTAACGAAAATGCAACGTAATGTAACGATATTTTTGTAATTTCGGGCAATTTTTAGAATACTCATAGAAGAACTTTTTAAATGGAAGATTTGAGCTTTTTAGGGTTCTCAGAGGCCTTGAAAACTTTAGAAAGCTCCAAGACAATTAAAACCCCTCTAGTGTACATTTTTTAACAATAGTTGACCTAAACTTTGACTTATTTGTTTAGGAAGGTGGTACCTGCAAATTAAGTGATTCCAAAGGCATTTTATAAGATTTAGAACCTAAATTTTATTATGGAAAAGAAGGTTCTTAAAAAGGAGCTAAAATGAACCTAAAACGAAAATGCCAAGTTTACAAGACATAAATGGAATTTCTTTAGAACAAATTTCCTTCCTTTAGCTTTATAAACCATGCCCCACTCTTCCTTATGTTTAACCAACATTTGCATCTACTCATACTAGAGAAGAGACTAAAGGAGAGAGGTAAAGAAGAGAAAGGAAGAAGGAGAAGAGAAATAAGGCAAGAAAGGTATGAATTTAATGGAATTTCCTAGTCTTCTCTGTAAGTTTGCTCTCCTCTTTCTTTCCATGAATTTATTGAAGCTTCTAGTTCTGTTTTGAGCCCAGACCAGAGGGGAAGAGTTCAAAATTTGAGAGGAGGGCAAAGGAAAAATGAAAAGCTCTTGAGAAAAGCTTGAATTCAAGGAAAAATCCTTAGTTTCCATACTTCTCCTTCCTTGTTCTTCTTCTTGTGTGTTTCACCCCATATATAGACAGCCAAGAGGGATTGAATTTTGAACTAAACCAAGGATTGATCTTATGAATTACAGTATGCGAAATAAGAATATGCAAAGGAAACAAAGAAAGAACCATGATTTTCCAAGATCCATAACCTAGGATTTTAGTTGCATCTTGGTTTCTAAGATGAGTTCTAGCCATAAATTAAGATGCTTAAAAGTTCATATGTGTTCCTAAGATATCAAGGAAGCCTCCTATATGCATCTCCCATCATGGAAAATAAAGAAAACTTCTTAGCCTCTTAAAGAGGCATAGTCTTGGCCTAGGGTAGAACCAATAACTAGGGAGTGTTTTAATTTCTTCTAAGATTAGTTTTGCTTCATATATGATGAGAGAGTATGAGATGAAGTCTTGGAAAAAATTTAGAAAGCTTAGGAAGTGAGATGAAGGTAAAGGTTCTATATTGTGACTTAAAGAAGCATCATGTAGCTAGGCTCCTCAAATTGATTGTGTGATGGCTCCAAGAGGTTTAAATGGAGTCAAGAACCATAAATGAAAGGAAAGAATGGAGCCAAGGTCTTGTATTCTTGGTGTTGCTTCATTGGGTGCATTATGCAACCATAATTGAACTTTAGAAGCAATCTGGCTTTTCAAGTACATGTGTAGCTTTAGAAATTGCTCCAAGAGTGTAATTGGCTTCCATGTGATATGTCTAGGCCAAAAGAATCAAGCTCCACCTCCTTGTAGGTGTTTGGCCAAGGGAGAGGAAGCATTTCCAAGGAAGAAACTGTGTTCTTGTATATAAGGTAGCTCTCTTTTCTTTTTTTCATGCATGGTTGGGTGTTTTCTTGTCTTTGAATGTGTGTGTGTATGTCTAAGCCGTGAAAAATGTTTTTGGCAAGCATGTATATGCCATGGTACCATGATGTTTGCTTATGTGCTTGAAAGATATTTTACGAACATGTTTTGGTTTGCTTGAGCTTGGTGAAGCCAAATGCCCCTTAGCTAGGGTGAAGATAAGCCAAAAGTTCCTAAAAATGGGTGAAACAAAGCCAAAACTCTCTAAAAGAGTAAGGTTTAGTCAAAAATCCCTTGAGAAAATAAGTGAGGTAAATCCAAAAACCCAAAGAGAATAGGTAAGGCTAAACCATTATCTTGGCAAGCCTATGTATGTCATATGTGACTTCTTGAATGCAAGAAATGTTTCCATGTATGTTTATGAATTGCAAGATAGCCATGCATGCATTTTTAGACTTGAATTTGTATCCATTGTGTGCTTGAAAGGGAGAAAAACTATTGGGATTCCTAGAATCTCATATTTCCTCCCCATTACTTAATATGTTTAGGGGATCAAGTGAGCAAAGGAATGGAAGCCACCAAGTTTAAAGGAAGAGGATTGACATGGAAATGTGTTATGTGGTCACTTTGTTACCATTTTGATGGCATATGATGTAACCTTATGATGAATATGATGTAAACCTTTTTGAACATGTGTAATTACATGGACACTTGATGTATACATGAGAATTGATGCCATTTGAATGATGTAGCAAATTGTTGACAATAAAGGGCAAGAGTTGCTTATGTATGCTTTGTGTATATTGTAAAACCATAATTTTCTAGCTTGTCTCATGCTATTCTCATGTCCATTACTATGCATTTCATAAAAGAGGCAAGAAAATGGCATTCAAAGTGAATAAATTTGCATTGCGCTATGCATAGATTTTTCCATTCAGAGTCCCGTGGGCCATATGGACTCATGCATCACATCCTCCTATTTAATTACATAGATACGACTTAAATCCATCACTAAAATGGGCCTAGAGCATGTATATAACAAGAGGATGCATAATATATATATATATGCATTTTCAGCCAAAATTTTCTCATTTTTGTCACAAACTTGGGAAAATCATAACTAATTCTAGAAAAATTGAAATAATGCATTCTTGGCTATTCTGAAAAGCTACACATGTCTACTTTATACTAAAAATATGTCTAGACTATCAAACACAATACAAAAAATGTTTGACATTTCAAAAATTCTAGAGTTCAGGCTATCCACTGGTACTGTCACAGAATTTTGCAAGAAATTTCACAAATGTCTAATTAATTCCAAAAAAATTTAATCTATGAAAATAATACCAATCTAGAAAGCTATAGATGTTAACCAAAGGATAAAAATAACTCCAGACCAGCTCAGGCATGTCCAGACCTCGAAACCTAATCAAACATTACCTGAGGTCAGCTGAAGTGCCTGATACTAGACAGAATCTTTAAAAATTTATATCTCCCTCTTTAGACCCCAAATGAGATTCTTTTAGTTGGCTCAAGTCCTTAGGAATGTTTAGTTTCTTTGTATAAATTTTTGTGACAATTGGACATCATTTGGGCCTTATATTATAGAAATTATTTTCGGACCAAGTGAACAGTGCATCAGACCAAAACTAAAATTTTTGTCAACTTCGAAAATTCATTAAATATTTTCTAGACCTCTAAAAATTATGTTCTTTAGCTTTCCAAAAAACTCTCAACAAGCTCTAATTACATGCCAAATCTCATATCAAGAAGAGCTCATTGGACAAAAAGTGACATAGGATTCCAATATAGTCAATTTTAGCTCCATAAAGGATACCAAAATGCCCAATTGACTCTCCTTGATGTTTTCACCTCTTGGGCAAGTCTAAAAGCATGATTATGACTTATATGAGCTGCCCAAATGGTCCTAAATATCATGCATTTCATTTTGGTCATTCCACTTCTATTTATGCATGTATTTCCATTATGCTAGTTTATCATTATATGTCTAAATTGTAGATTCTCATGGATATGACCTTCGCTCTCATTTATACATAACATATCAACATAATTACACATGCTCATATGGCTACATCATAATTTTATCAAGAGATTACATCATATGCCATGTGTATGACTAAAAAGGAAGTCAAACGAAGCATATTTATATACTTTGATATCAATCTTCTTCTTCTAGGCATGGTGGCTTCCATTACCTTACTCAATTATTTCACCTAGCATATTAAGAGATTAAAAAGGAAGGGATGAGATTCAAAGAATCCCAATAGCTCATCTCTCATTCAATCACACATAAAGTATGCAAAACAAGTCTTGCAAATACATGCATGGACATATTGACATATGCAATCATTTAAGAAGTATTCTTGACATTTGAAAAAGTCATACATAGCATAAATAGGCTTACCAAGTATGTGGATTAGTCTCACCCATTCATTTTTGGATATTGGACTTGCCTCACATACTCTTTAAGAGGTTCTTAGACTCAACCTTACTCTTGGGAGTCAATCTCACTTTTAGGAGACTCTTTACTTTGTCTCAACCAATTCTAAGGGTTCTTGGCTCATCCTCACCATAACTAGAGGGTTCTTGGCTTCACCACATTCAAGCAAACCAAAATAAGCATCATGGGCGTCATTTAGAAACATAATGCATCATTATAGTACCATGGCATGTAAAATTATGCTAGAATACTTTTCCTGGTTCAAAACACACATATACACATTCAAGACAATGTAAACACACATCTATGCATGAGAGAAGGTGGAGAGAGCTACCTTGCTTGTATTTATATACTTTTTTCTTGAGTCTTGAATCCTCTCCCTTGATCTCACACACCTAAGAAAGTGGAGATCACTTTTCTTGGCCTAGACATATTATATGGAAGCTAATTATACTCTTAAATCAAATTCTAAGGCTATACAATCACTAGAAAAGTTAGGTGACTCATAAGGCTCTTTTATGGTTCCATAATACACTTAATGAAGTAACCATTAGGAAACATCATCTTAGCTCCATTCTCTCCATCTACTAATGATTCTTGACTCTATTTAAATCTCTTGGAGTCATCACACAATTAATTTTAGAAGCCTAACTAAGTGTTACTTCTTTAAGCCATATTATGGAACATATAAAGCCATCTCACTATCTATGATTTCTAAAATTTTTCTAAGGCTTCTTCTCATATTCTCCCATCACACATGATGAAAAACTAAGCTTAGAAGGAATTAAAACACTCCCTACATGCATGAACTCTCCTTGGCCGAAGCTATGCTTCCATATGGCACCAATGAAGTTTCTTTACTTCCTTTAATGGGAGAATCATGTAGGAAGCTCTCTTGGTGTCTTAGAAATTTATATGAACACTTAAACATCATAAAATATGGCTAGGATTCATGATAGAGTTCAAGGTGCAATCAAAACTCTAGACTTCCTATCTTGAAATCTAATGGTTTTTACTTGAACTTCTTTGCATATTTTTACTCCTCACACTCCATAATCTATGGTTCCATCAAGAACACATAAAGAAAAACTCTCCTCCTCACATTCTCTCTCTAGACCTAAGCTTAAATGGCTTGGAAATAAAGATTTTGCAAGTGTTTAAAGTGAAGTCTGACCTTAAAACGGAGCTCTCTTCACGTAGATTATTTTTCACTAATTGATTTCTTAAAAAGAGTTCCTTTTTAGCTTGAGTTAAAACTAAATCTTCAAGTTTTGAAGAAAAAAAAACCACCATTAGAGAACTCTTAAAGAGAGGAATAACTTTTTTAACTAGCGCAGGATGAAACAATGCCGTTTACTTACCTAAACAAAAGCTTAAACTTTTCCTCTCCCTCCCTACTTAACGTCACACCATTGCTGCCCATTTTTCTACAAATGGAAGCTTGGAGAAGGTGATGAGGTGTAATCTTACTTAAGAAGCCTCTTTTCTAATTTTTCAAAATGACCATTTTGCCTATACGCACCTGTTTACTTCGTTTAGGCTCATTTTAACTCCTTTTTTAGAACCATCTTTTTCTTCATAAAATTTAGTACTAATTAAATAAAATGCCTTTAGAATTACTCAAATCGGAGCTAAAATCTTCCCGAACAAATCAGTCAAAATTCAGGTCAATTGATATTGGAAAACATTCGCCGGAGGGGTTTAAACTATTATGGGACTTTCCATGGTTTTCAGGGCTTCTGAGAACCTTGGAGAACTCAAAACTTTCATTTAAAAAGCTCTCCTATGAGAATTCCAAATTTTGCTCAAAATGACGAAATGCCCTTACATTTCGTTAATCTTTCATCACAATTCATTTCTTCATTCTAGCTTTGTTTTTCTTTTCCTCTGAACCTGGGATTCTCACTTTTAGGAGCTTATAATGTTTCCAAATTTTTTGGGACCTTAACGAAGTCATTTCAGGAGACTTCCTTTTATATCCGATGAATTTCATTTTTTTACAAAAAAATCGTACGTTATGTTTCTCACATTTTCTCTCATTTTCAGAGAACTGGATGTTACATTTCTCCCCCTTAAATAAATTTCATCCTCGAAATTTGGGGCATGCTTTCTTATTACTCTTTTCTTTTTTAGCTAACTGCTCTTTTCTTTCCTTTCTTCCTAGCTCTATATGCTTTTCTCAGCAATTCCATTCATTTGGATTTTCTTAGCCAGGGAATTTTCATATTAGCTCTTAATGAGAGCTCTATTACTATAATGTACTAGCTAATTCTTTTCATAAAGGAAAGAAATTTCTAACTTTGGAGGCCTATCTTAGGAAAGCTTACTAATCATATCAGGTTAGTCTTAACCTGTTCGTAGGGGTTAACGTTTCTTTTAATGAATTCATTTACACATCTAAGGAGGTAACTCATTTTGTATCAAGTCTCCGGTGTCCTCTCAATGGCCTTTCATAACATCTCATCATTTTTTCTAATCATTATAGCCATCGGAGGTTTCTGTCTGTTTACTTACTTATTTACATGTTCTGTCCACTATTCATCTCTGTGTTCTTTCTTACCAGCTCATCCCATGATTACAATTCACATTTCTTTCTATCATAGGCCTTACATTTTAGTTACTTACTGGGATTACAACTCCTTTAAGGAGTTGCTACTTTCAATGATCCTAACATCTTTGTTTATTACTACATCTGTCTCTGTAGGCCGAGACTTTTTTTCACTTTCTTTATTCACTTATAGTGATATTTTATAGTCCCTCATTTTAATACTGATAGGCTTAATATATGTATCTCATACTGGTATTGAAGAGCTACTACCACTGACTACTGCTTAGTTTTCGTAGGATGCTAGATATACTCACAGCTTCGATCACTTAAGGCATACTATACCACTTACCCTATGTAAAAATTGTACCTGACCCCTTTCTGAATACATAAACTAGTATGGGAGATTTATCTATCCCTTGGTCAGGGCTACTATCTACTAGGCAGTGCTTCATCTGACTCTAACTCTATAAAGCTAATTTCTTACTTACTTTATCTCCTACACTATACTCATCTCTCAAGAGATTTAGTTAGTGGTCTAACTATCTTAGTAAAGCCTTCATATCTCTATGGCAACAGTCTACCAAACTCAAGAGATCTTTAGTCTCTGAGATAAAAGCTAACTAAACTGTATTGATCTCTGAGACCAACTATTTTATAAAAGCTATCTTAGGTTGTCATCTCACTAAAGGGCTATCATGTTGTGACTGGGGCTCTCTGTAACTCTGTGGGATCTATTGTGAACCTTAGATCTACTGCGACCTCTCAGAGCCCTACTAGGGTCTACTGCAACCTGCTGTGATATACTAGGATCTACTGCGATCCATCTCTAGAAGATGTAAAAGCCTAAGATTACTGTATTTGATAGTAAAACACATACTCACTAAGTCTAGTTACCATCACTCGTGATAATTGAGGCTAAACTCAGAAGTACATTGTGCTCTTCATACGAAATGGGTTGTATGTCATCTAATTCTCTAGGGTCTTGTCATACTGATACTCAGAAGCATCTAAATTTTCATTTATCACTCCCTGTGGGATCTTCAGATTCCCACTTTAGCCCCTTTTTATTGGGCTTTCTTTTCTTACTCTATTGACTTACTTGCTTTACATATACTCGTTCTAGCCCTCCTCTCATATCCTATAGTTTTTAACTATACCCACATTCTGCTTTTAAGTGCTTTGGCATTAGGACATCTCACATACTGAGTGTGGTTAACATCTCTGGTAGGAGAGAGGCTATACACTGGTCCCTATTCATTTCATTTATATATACTATAAGGGACTTGAGCTATGCATACTGAATCTAAACATTTTCTACTGGGGATTCCTTTCTGCATGCATTCCTTACTATTTTAGTTTTCTTGGAATCCCTTTACTTTTCTTTTCTGATTTATTTCATCATTTTACTAGTTAGAATACCTTTCAATTATCGAGACACTTTGATGACTGATGTTGTCAGTTTGCTACGCACTTAGGCTACATTACTACTAGGTTGGCCAGACCCAATATCATGTAGCCTTTATTGCAAGCAAACTATAACATTAAACACTAATACACTGGCTCTTCATGACTGAGTTCAGAGCCACTATCGCCAGTATATTACAAGTTTTCCAATAATATGAAGTATTCCTTTCTTACCTTCCTCTATCTACCCTATTCTCATAGAGTGCTCGAGGAAATAGGATTCTTCCTTTGCTTCATCCTAAGATTCCTCTACATTGCCCAACTGTTTTTACATCGGGTACTATTATGGAAAAAGGGCATCTATGCTAAGAACAAGTGTACTTTCTCAAGTATTCAAGCACGTCAACTGAATGTCTATTCTTAATCCAGTATGTCTTCAGCTTGAACACTATCATACCTTCTCTTTCTACCTTTCTTATCCTCTTACTTAGGTAAAAAGATGTTCTACTACTGGCTATTTCTGTTACCAGTTCAAGTTTCCTTACATTCAAGAGCACTTGCATTTTTCCTAAGTTCCTCTACTTATTCACTCTCTGTAACATCAATGGGGTCTACTTTTTCTCATATTCTTGCTTTATTTCTAACTAGACTATCCCTCGGTAAAAAGGATTCTATTTCATATAATCCCAGGAATTTCATTCTATGGTACTCTCGGCTTACACTTTTTCTCTACATAACACGAGGCTCACCTTATTAAGTGGTCTCTAACTCCCTTGAGCTTCCCTGAGAGTACTAAGGTATTAACTGTCTACCTCAGCTTATTTTTTATGTTTAGATCATATTTGGGCTTTCTCTCTATTCAGCCTCATCCCCAAGAGCACAGTATACTATTTTTAGGGTTCTGCTAACCCAATCTAGAACATGTACTCTCAATGTCTGGATTCTATCTCACTGAAAGCTTATACTCTATTGGGTGCTCTAATCACTCACGTGCCTTAACCCCATATCATTCTCATATTAGGGAGCTCGTCTAACTAACTATTGGACCCTTATTTGTTTACTTTTCTAGGCTTAGCTTACTCATTTAATCATTACTAAAGTGAGGGCATCTCTTTTGTGGCTAGTTTCTCAGCTCTTCCTTGCTTCCTTTATCACTGTACGCTACAATTCAAAGGGGTCTATCTAGGGGAATTTGCTAACCACTACTGAGTAGTTTTTCTAACTTAAGATGTCTCATCTTTCCCTTCTTAATTCAAGGGGAACTTTCACTGAGCCTTTCATTCATATATCTCACCTGGAACGATGCTACTGGTCATCGCCTTTAGGCTTTAGCTTATGCTCAGCCTAGGTTAGCCATCTCATTAAACCCGTAACTTATTAACTATCCTCATTCTTTTTTGAGCCTCTGTTACTAGGCTACTCATACTTACCTCTAGGTGTTACATATGAGGTACACCTTTCTAGGCCACTCGCTATGTGCCTCACTGCTAGTAGTCTTATCTTACGTTATTTCGAGGCTATACTAATATTCTATCATTCAGTGTCTCACAAGGTAGCACCCTAGGTTAGAGTCAACGTCTTCAAGGCGAGTCTCAACAACCTTATCATCCTTATGTCTAACTTTCTCTATGCTGAGCTCTTTTCTCAGTTTCATTTACTAGGCCCACAGATTTCTTATTAATCTTTCGTAACTATTCACTATCATTTTCTCTACTTATACTAGGGGTTCCCTCTCTCTATGGGTCATCTGACCCTTTATCAATTTATTTCTCGAATTGGCCTAAATATGACCAATAAGGCATTTAAACTATCATTTGCCATGGCTAATCAGCCTCGAGTTTACCCTAGTTTCCTATCTGAGTATTAGCCGCGGCTAAGTAATGAATTGGCCACAGCTAAATAATGAATTGGCCATGGCTAATGGCTTCTGATTGGCTTGCTTTTTAATAGATTGGAATTTTATCCTTAGCTACTAACCCGAGCCTCAGTGCCTCTATATCTAGCCTATTATCAAGCTAGAGATTCTACCTCTTGCTTTATTCATGCATAGCTAGTTGTTATCTCTGGCCTATCAGGGCTCTAAAAGGTGTAGCTTGTAACTTAAACTCCTGGCCTGAGGAAATTAACCTTTCGGACTCTAATATTTATCTAGACATTTGGGTGTTGTGGCTAAGGGATAACTCTCTCTCTCTCATTCTTCTCTAAATTAGTTCTGTGCAGTTACAGCCTCATCTCATACTGCGCTGCATCACTACTTGTCTTTACATTAAGTAGGACATCTCGGAATGACTTGAGTATGACTACCAGGGAGAATAAGGCCTCACATACTCCTTCTAGCAAGCCTCTTCCTATCAATGAGATCATTTCTCATCGTTTATATCTAGGGCTTGCCACTGATTCCAGTGAGCTATCACATCTCATAAAGCTCTAGCCATTGGATCCCTCAACTTTGCTTAAACTTAGCTCTGTTCAAGCTACCCTAAAGGCCACCCGTTCCTAATGTCCAGTATCTACTCTAAGACCGCTCTACAACATACTCATCATGAAACAATCCACAAACTATACTCATACACCCAACATGTCTCATATGAGACTTTACCTATCTATTCAAGCCTTTACATAGCCCTATTCCTACATCCCCCAGCCAAATCCAATCCAAGAGAGCCTGGAACTTTTCTCTGATACCAATAAATGTAACACTATAATTCCTAGCTTATCTCATGCTATTCTCATGTCCATTACTATGCATTCCATAAAAGAGGCAAGAAAATGACATTACAAAATGAATAAATTTGTGTTGCGCTATGCATAGATTTTTCCATTTGGAGTCCCGTGGACCATATGGACTCATGCATCACATCCTCCTATTTAATTACATAGATATAACTCAAATCCATCACTAAAATGGCCTAGAGCACGTATATAACAAGAGGATGCATAAAATATATATATATATATATATATATATATATGCATTTTCAGCCAAAATTTTCTCATTTCTGTCACAAATTTTGAAAAATCATAACTAATTCTAGAAAAATCAAAATTATACATTCTTGGCTATTCTGGAAAGCTACACATGTCTAATTTGTGCTAAAAATATGTCCAGACCATGAAACATAACATAAAAGATGTTTGACATTTGAAAAGGTCTAGAGTTTAGGCTGTCCACTAGTACTGTCACAGAATTCTGCAACAAATTTCACAAATGTCTAATTAATTCCACAAAAATCCAATTCATGAAAATGATACCAATTAAGAAATCTGTGAATGTTAGCTAGAGGGTAAAAATAACTTTGGACCATCTCAGGCACGCCCAGCACTTGAAACCTAATCAAATAGTACTTGAGATCAGTTGAAGCATTAGTATTGGACAAAATCTTTGAAAATTCATATCTCCCTCTCTAGACCTCCAAATGAGGTGCTTCTAGTTGGTACGAGTCACTTGAATATCTAGTTTCTTTGTATAAAATTTTGTGGTAATTAGACATCATTTGAGCCCTATGTTACAAAAATTATTTTCAGACCAAGTGAACAGTGCATTAGACCAAAACTAGAATTTTTGCCAACTTTGAAAATTTATCAAATATTCTCTAGACCTCCTAAAATTTTGTTCTTTAGTTTCTCAAAAATCTTTCAACAAGCTCTAATTGTATGCCAAATCTCATATCAGGAAGAGCTCATTTGGATAAAAAGTGATATAGGGTTCCAATATAGTCAATTTTGACTCTATAGAGAATACCAAAATGGCCAATTGACTCTCCTTGATGTTTGACACCTTTTAGGAAAGTCTAAAAGTATGATTATGACTTGTATGAGCTGCCCAAATAGTCTCAAACATCATGCATCTCATTTTAATCATTCCACTTCCATTTATGCATGTATTTCCATTACGCTAGTTTACCATTACATGCCTAAATTGTACATTCTCATGGATATAACCTTAGCTCTCATTTATACATAACATATCAAAATAATTACACATGCTCATATGGTTACATCATAATTTCATCAAGAGATTACATCATATGCCATGTGTATGGCTAAAAAGGAAGTAAAACTAAGCATATTCATATACTTTGATGTCAATTTTCTTCTTTTAGGCTTAGTGGCCTCCATTACCTTGCTCAATTGTTTCACCTAGCATGTTAAGAGGTTAGAGAGGAGGGGATGAGATTCAAAGAATCCTAATAGCTTATCTCCCATTCAATCACACATAAAGTATGCATAACAAGTCTTACAAATGCATGTATGGGCATATTTACATGTGCAATCATTTAAAAAGTATTCTTGGCATTTGAAAAAGTCATACATAGCATACATAGGCTTGCCAAGTATGTGGATTCACCTCACCCATTCATTTATGGATATTAGACTTGTCTTACCCATTCTTTAAAAGGTTATCTTACTCTTGGGAGTCAACCTCACTTTTGGAAGACTCTTTACTTTGTCTCAACCAATTCTAATGGTTCTTGGCTCATCCTTACCATAGCTAGAAGGTTCTTGGCTTTACTCAAGCAAACCAAAACAAGAATCATGGACATCATTTAGAAACATAATGTATCATCATAGTACCATGGCATATAAAATTATGCTAGAATACTTTTCATAACTCTAAACACATATACACATATTCAAGACAATGTAGGCACACATCTATGTATGAGAGAAGGTAGAAAGAGTTGCCTTGCTTGTATTTACACATTTTTCCTTGAGTCTTGAATCCTCTCCCTTGACCTCACACACCCAAGAAGGTGGAGATCACTTTTCTTAGCCTAGACACATTATATGGAAGCTAATTATACTCTCAAATCAAATTCTAAAGCCATACAATCACTAGAAAAGCTAGGTGACTCATAAGGCTTTTTTATGATTCCATAATGCACTAAATGAAGAAACCTTTAGGAAACATCATCTTGGCTCCATTCTCTTCATCTATTTATAAGCAGTCATCATGTAATTAATTCTAGGACCCTAGTTAGGTGTTGCTTCTTTAAGCCATATTAGAGAACATATAAGGCCATCTCACTATCTATGGTTTCTAAAATTTTTCCAAGGCTTTCTCTCATATTTTCCCATCACACATGATGTAAAACTAAGTGTAGAAGGAATTATAACACTCCCTAGGTGCATGAACTCTCCTTGGCCAAAGCTATACTTCCATATGGCACCAATGGAGTTTCTTTACTTCCTTTGATGGGAGAATCGTGTAGAAAGCTCTTTTGGTGTCTTAAGAACTCATATGAACACTTAAACATCATAAAATATAGCTAGGGTTCATGATAGTGTTCAAGGGCAATCAAAACCTTAGACTTCTTATCTTGAAATCTAATGGTTTTTACTTGAATTTCTTTGCATATTCTTACTCCTCACACTCCATAACCTTTGGTTCCATAAAAAACACATGAAGAAAAACTCATTTCCTCACTTTCTCTCTCTAGACCTAAGCTTAAATAGCTTGAAAACACAAGCTTTTACAAATGTTTCAAGTGAAGTCTTACCTTAAAACGGAGCTTTCTTTGCATAGATTATTTTCCACCGATTGATTTCTTGAAAAGAGTTCCTTTTTGGCTTGGGTTAAACCTGAATCTTCAAGTTTTCAAGAAAAGAAAATCACCATTAGAGAGCTCTTAGAGAGGAATAACTTTCCTAACCGGCGTGGGATGAAACAAGGCCGTTTACTTACTTAAACAGAAGCTTAAACTTCTCCTCTCTCTCCTCTCTTAATGTCATGCCATTACTATCCATTTTTCTGCAAATGAAAGCTTGGAAAAGGAGATGAGGTGTAATCTTACTTAACAAGCCTCTTTTATAATTTTTCAAAATGACAATTTTGCCCCTACGCTCCTGTTTGCTACGTTTTAATTCCTTTTTTAGAATTGTCTTTTCTATCATAAAATTTAAGTTCCCAATTAAATAAAATGATTTTAGAATCACTCAAATCAAAGCTAAAACCTTCTTAAACAAATAAGTCAAAGTTTGGGTCAATCGATATTTAAAAACATCCGCCAGAAGGGTTTTAACTTTCTTGGGGCTTCCCATGGTTTTCAGCGCTTTTGAGAGCCCTAGTGAACTCAAAACTTTCACTTAAAAAGCCCTCCTATGAAAATTCCAAAATTTACTCAAAATGACGAAAATACCCTTACATTTCGTCAATCTTTTGTCACAATTCGTTTCTTCATCCTAGCTCTATTTTTCTTTCTGTCTAAGCCTGGGATTCTCATTTTTAGGAGTCTGGAATGCTTCCCAAATTTTTTGGGACCTTAACTAAGTCATTTCAGGGAACTTCCTTTTATATCTAATGAATTTCATTCGTTTATGGAGAAACTGTACGTTATGTTTCTAACGTTTTTTCTCGTTTTCAAAAAATCAGATGTTACATATATCTTAGAGTGGGAGAGTGAATTTGTAAGGTTTAGGAATTTAGATGTTGGGAACAGATTTGATAGGCTATTCTTACACTTTTCCACGTGCTCAAGTGGCCTTGAAAGTCTTGAAAGCTAAAATAAACCTTTTGTGACCCATAAGATGCACAAAAATGACCAAATTACAACCCAATGTCAAGACCTGATCAAATGAACGAATTTCCCCATGAAATTTGGCATGCATATAGATCTCATCTAGAAATTTTTGGAAAGCTAAAGACTAGATTATTTGAAGCTCTGTGGAATTAATTATGAATTTTCAAATTTGCCAAATTTTTATTGAACTGATATGGTTACTATTCATATGATCAATTTCTTCTCTTATGTCATTCAAGGACCAAATGGTGCCCAATGCTCATGAAATTTTAAAAACATAAACTAGACATAATAAGCTTTCTATGATCACCAAGATCACCTCGTTTTGAGGTCTGAGCAAAGAGATATAAATTTTTGAAATTTAGAGTCAATATCAGTAATGTAGTGGTACCTTTGGTATTGTTCCATTGATTTCTAATGGCTAAACGTTTTTGTTTTGGTCTAGCCTTATTTTTATATAAATTTAACATCTGTAGCTTTCCAAAATAGTATAGTGTACTTGACTTCAATTTTTATAGATTTAATTATAATTTTTCAAAGTTGATGATAGAAATCTGTATCAGTAGACCCAAGGCTGAACTTGTGAAAATGTGTGTGGATGATCTAAGCTCGGGAATTTTGTGACATTTTGAGATGGTTTTGAGTTATATAAATGTATTTTAATTGGAGAATGATATGGGTGAACTCGTATGGGCCATGAGATGCGAGACGAAAATTTTGAACCTTACATAACACAAAAAATTCTATTATTTTAATAATTTTTTTCTTATTCTCCAATGAAATCAAGCACATAAATATCCATAGAGGATCTAGAGAGGATAATGTAATATGGTGTTACAATAGACATAACAATTAAGTAAGTAAAAGACATTAAATAAAAGATCAAACAATTCTAATGACAAAACAAAAAATTAAGACTCACACTACAACTAGTTAGGCTTTTAGTAGTCAACAAAAATCCAATGACAATTAAAACCAAATATCAAGACCCACATTACATATTATAAGGCCTTTTACCATCAATACAAGTCTAGTGACAATCAAAACAAAAAATAAAAATTTATACTACAACTAGTCAGGCCTCTGGCTGTCAGCATAAGTCCAGTTACAGTTAAAACAAAAAATAAAGACTCACACTACAGCTAATTAGGCCTCCGACTATTAGCACAAGTCCAGTTACAAACAAAATTAAAAATCAAAACTCACACTACAGCTAGTCAGAAGCCATCAACATAAGTTCAGTTAGAATAAAAACCAAAAATAAAGACACATTACTGCTAGTTAGACATCGGCCGTCAACATAACTCCAATTATAATCAAAACAAAAAAATAAAGACTCACACTATATTTAGTCAAGTCTCTAGCCGTCAACACAAATCCAGTTACAATAAAAAATTAATATTCACACTACAACTAGTTAGGCCGTCAACACAAGTCTAATGACAATAAAACTGAAAAACAAAGACTCACACTATAGCTAGTCAAGTCTCTAGCTGTAAGCATAACTCTAGTTACAATCAAAACAAAACCTTCCCACAAGGGCTATTGTGCAGCATGCAACATGTCATAGAATGCCCTTATATATGAATTTGGCATCTCTTCAACACTCCCATTATAGTTATCCTTAAAACTTGGCCTAGCTGCATCCATCTCTATGGTCTCATATTATGTCAGTTAGTTCCCAAGTGACCCATGCGAGACATGTTAGACTCTTGGCATTGTGTCACACGTGAATGATGCGTAGTCAACGTTTCACCATGACAAGTCCATATATAGTAACCCGGCTTGAGTCCATGTTTATAAATATGCACTTTCACCTTGTCAAGACATAGATGGTTCTTAAATTTACATCAGGCACATGAACACCTAATCTTTTCTAAATGCAAAAAGGAAGGCAAGTGGCATGCATGGGTGAGAAACTCCTTGACCCTTTATTAAAACTTCGTTGTAAAATGTTGATGACTCAAATCTACTCTATTATACATCTATCTTTGATTTTCCAGAACCTCTATTCTATCTTTTAGTCAAATAATTACACAAGGGACTTTGATTATTTGAAAATTTGAGCTAGAAAAGTAGGACAAAGTATACTAGAGGGCAATGTACATGGTTCCTAAAAACTTGAATGTGTCATGTGTTTCATAATATATTATATGGTGGTTTCTAACTTAACAAAACACGTAAAAATAAAGAAAAATGAATTAAAAATAGAAAGATAGGGGTTGGACCAACTTTCTTTATGAACATAAGCCATAAAAAGAGAAGCTCTATGGTCTTCCCTATAATTCAATAAGGCCTATTATCTAGACTCTTAAAGTTTATCTTTTAGCACTTAGGTAAGTTTAAATACTTATAGTAATTACACAACAAAGGCTCAAGGAAATTAATTTACCTAAGTTCAAGTAATTTGCAGCAAGATATATGAATCCACAATTGGGTGATAGTTATAATAAAACTTATGTTAGTTTAAGAGTAAAATACATGGTCATGTGATTAACACTAGCTATAAGTTTTTATTAGAGTTGTTTAATATACAAACTATAAAAAGAATATAATGATAAAGTAATTTGCAAAGTGATTTTAATAAGTAAAATTAACAAATTCAATAGCAATTTTCTTATCACTTGATTCAAAAATTTGGAAAAAAATAACTAATTAAAATCTGAACCTGTGATTATAAGAACTACATGTTATATATTCATTTTCATTAACTAATCCACCATTGGGGTTAAAATTTCAATTTATTAAACTTATACTTTTTTTTTAGGTTAGTCAATTTTGAAGATTGATGTGCAATATAGATTTTAGTCAGTGTTATTTATTACATCCTTGAGTTTCCAATTGTTAACAAAATGTAAAGGCAAAAAATTCTATCCCATGCTATATTCTACATCCAATTCATGTACACAAATCTAGGCATAGACTAAAAGTTGAAATTTATCTTCTATATGTTTACATTCATGTTTATAAAATCTAAAAAAAAAAAAAACTCAAGCAACGAATATGTTAAAAAGAGAAGGAAGGAAGTATAAAATTCAAGTTCAAAAGAGATGGAAGCAAGTACAAAATCCCTATATTCTTTTCATTTTAGTTTTGCTTATAACTTTTTGTACATCAACATGATTCTTAAAATATTATATAGTAACTAACCATTCAAGTTGTTCATTTATCCTTTCACATGGTTAGTAGTAGAACAAAACATTAAAAAATAATAATAATAATAATAATAAATCATGAATAAATTGTAGACAACACCCAATATTGTTAATGGAAAGCTTATCAGTCTAGACAGAAAATACTTAAAGAGATTCTTTGGTTATCCATAGACATGGAAGTAGAGTTTGTAGCTTTCAGTTGTGTTTATCAATATCTACAATCTGTAACCCAAAGATAAAATATTCATTTAAAGTCATGTGCAACAATTACAAAATCAAATTCCATACATTTTACATTTAAGCAGCCAAATGATCCAAAAGGTTCATGAGAAAAAATTGAAGTCTTGTTACAAAGTCATTATAGCTTTACCAAAAAAAAAAAATTGGCACTCCTACCCTAGAGGCACCAAAATCATGGGAATAGGGAATAAGAAAAGGGAAAAACCAAAGAATGTTGGCATCATCTCTAAATACCAAAATGATGTTTTAGATAACAGGCATTCAATCATTAACTTTAAAACAAGCTTCAGGTTGGCTAGGAAAAATAAAAATAATGTACAATTCCTTAAAAAGAAAAAAGCACATCTAGCATTCCTACTAACCTTACATTTGGATATTATTTGGTTCTAAAACACAAAAGCCACTATCCAGTTAAACTAAAACTTGTATCATGGAAAAACTAGAGAAGTGTAATAGGAAGTTGAGAGGCATATTTCTAAGGGATATGGCTCAATTTTCTAGCCTTTCTCATAGTCATTCTTACAAAATTTGGAGGAAATGTTGACATATCAGAGTTAGAAAGTATATGTGAGAACCTAAATCTTTTGCTAATTATTCATGCCCTTGGCCACTAAATCATATACCTATTGGTCTAATTTCTTAAGTGTTTATTTTGAGATTCATTAAAAAAAAAAGTAATATGTAGATTTTTTTAACTAACTATACTATTCTTTGCTGCTTCAAATAAAAAAAAAAACCTTAAATGCTAAATCCAAATATGTTCAAATTCAATTTGAATGCCCAATTTTGATATATAAACCTTAAGCATAATTCATTATTTGATAGAATGTTGTATTTTTATATGTGTTTAAAGATATACATATATATATATATACATATCTATCAAAAAATGTTTGACATACCTACTTTTCCAATATCTCTAAACCTAATGTTAACATATATATCAAAGGAAGTATTATAGAAAGGAAACAAAGTATGTATGATTCCCTACCCCTACTTTGTGGGGTTGCCATTCCTAGTTTAGTGCAATCCATACCCATTAAGCAAATTTTGGCTTATAACTTTGTGATTTGTGCTTTTGCCAGAGACGTTAGGATTAACATCAAGAACTCATTTTTGGAAAAAAGAAAAAAAATAATTTGGTTAAGGCGCCAAGGTTGATGCCACATTGCTCACAACAAACCTTTGATTTATTTTTATTTTTTTAAACTCAATATTCAAAATGCATTTAACATGTACAAATATTTCAAGTTAAAAAATTGAAAAAAAAAAAAAGGAATTATGGAATAAAGGGTTTGAATAAAAATAAGAATAATGTCGTTGAAAAAAAAAAAAGAACCAAAAGGGCTTCTATTTACTTGGCTTTGGATTGACCATAATAATCTAATTAAATAAAAACCCTTTTAGTTTTTTGGTTTAATTTTTTGTTATTTAAGATGATTGTGAAGAGTGAGTCTAGAAGAAGGCAAAAGGAAAAGAAATAAGAATCCAGTTACTTTATCTCAATATGACTAAAATTATTAATTGATCGATATTATATATGTGGTCGCTTCTTCACTTCAAGCATGCAAATGTGAACTTAATATGACCAAAAAATTAGCATGCTTTTGATAAGGAAAAGGGATCTTAAATAGAATCCTATGTCTACATGAGTTTGTCAAGGATAAACTGAGAGTAAACAACTTATCCAAGGAAAAAAAATTGAAGCAAAACAATTTAAATGGTGCAGGGTAACAAAAATGTAAATTTTCAAAATTTTGCTTAAAATCGCTATGGCGAGGATAAATAGCAAGTTTGTCCTCTCCATAGCGAGGAAGAACACTATTCCTAGAAACGAAAATGTAAACTCAAAACACTTGAACAAAAGGAGACACCAGCATAGAAAGAAGCAAAGAATATACCTAAACCAATTATTACTAACTTAGTCACCTACATTTACCAAATCAAAGGCATTCAACTTCTTAACCCCTAAGCTCTTAAAAATATGCAATTTCACGCAGAAAAAGAAAGAAAAGATGAAGAAATAGTGTACCTAGTATTGCATGAAGAGTAAGTGATAAAGATGAAAGTGTGAAAAGGAAGGATTGGGGCAAAAAAAGCAAGAGGCATTGAAGGGGGAGTAACTACACAATAGCGAGGGAGAAGTGCAACAACGGGGAGAGGAGGCTTTAGTTTTGGTTTTGGTTTTGTTTTTATGTTTTATATGATGGTTTTTCTATTTTTTTGTGTTTTTTTTTAACATCAAAACCTGAGATAACCAGAGACCCTTGCGAGGAGATCATTAGAAAATGTACCATAAAATGGAACTATCTTATCTTGGAATTGCAAAGTGGCCTTTTCGCAGTGGCGAGAACACATGTGGTTTTGGTTAGCCATAAAGTCTCGCTATAGCTTAAGCTATAGCGAGAACCTCTCTGGCATTTGTACTAGTCCAAAGCATAAGGAATTCACCATTACAAAAAGGCTAGTACGCAATAACAAACACACTTAAATATAATTTGAAGACTAGATTTCTCGTAATAGCATAGGCTATAACGAGGAACCTTTCGAACTTTGTACCAGATTGGAAAGATAGAAGCCTTGCTATGACGAAAAGTCATTTTCACTATTGTAAGGACACTTGATAGAATTGAAACATGAATTATCTTGCCACTACGTAAGCCAAAGCGTTGAACTCCCTGTACCAAAACTTGGAGCAAGTGATTCTCGCAATAGCGAAAATTGGCCCTTGCAATAGTGAAAATCTAAAATGAAGAAACTTAGAAAAATTTAAGATAAAATTCTGTCTCACTCTATTAAATCCCTTGACATACTTCCCTTTATTTAAAAAAAAACTAATTAATTGAAATGAAAGGAACATATTAATTGAGTTAATAAGAACTCTCTATGTCAATTAACTATTTCATTGTAATGCTTCCTCCAAAAAGGAATTGTCTGAGACGTTCAACCCTCCTATACACTCCTACCCTGCAAAATCAAATTAAGGATTAAAATTCAAAATCCTACCAACAAAATTGAAACCAAAAACAAAATTCTAGAAGAAAAGAATTTAGGTTGCCTCTCAAGAGCACTAAGTTTATAGTCTTCAGCCAGACTATCCTAAATACTCAAGGAAGTAATGTGAAGCTATGAACCATCTTCTGTCAGTTCCATTCTTCCTTAAAGTATTGTTTGAGTCTTTACCCATTAACTTTGAATTGATTACCAGATTTTCCATCTTTAATCTCTATAACTCCATGGGATGCAATAGTAATTACAGTGTAAGGGCCTAACCATCTTGATTTGAGCTTCTTGAAAACCAACTTGAGACTTGAATTGAATAGCAGTACTTGTTGTCCCGATACAAAATGTCGATGAAGAATGTGTCGATCATGCCATTTTTTACTTCTTTCGTTATAAATTTTTAAACTTTCATATGCTTTCAATCGAAATTCTTCTAATTCTTTTAGTTGAAGCATTCTTTGAGTATTTGCCAGTTTATTCATCAAGATTGAGTTTTTTACTGGCCTACTAAGCTTTATACTTAAGTTTCAAAGATAAATGACATGCTTTCCCATAAATAAGCCTATAAGGTGACATCCCTATGGGTGTTCTATAAGCAGTTCGGTATGTCCACAATACATCATCTAACTTCTCAAACTAATTCTTTTTGGAGTGATTAATAATTTTTTTCAATATTCTTTTGATTTCCCTATTAGTGAGCTCACACAAACCATTGGTCTAAGGGTAGCAGGCAAGAGACATTCGATGATGTACCCCATACTTACTCAATAGATTCTTCAGCTGTTTATTTTGGAAGTGAGTGCCTTTATCAGTGATAATGGCTCAAGGCACCCCAAACCTAGTGAAGATATACTTCTTGAGGAATCTAATTACTGTGTTAGAATCGTTGGCTATACAAGCCATTGCTTCAGCCTATCTACTCACATACTCTACAAGCAAAACAATGTAATGGTGACCCCTAAATGAAGGAAATAGGCCCATGAAATCCATGCTCCAAACATCAAAGAGTTCAACCTTTAAAATCCCATATAGTGGCATTTCATGCCGCCTTGAAATGTTTCCTGTTCTTTGGCATTTATCACACTTAACAATAAAATTATGAGTATCTTTAAACAATGTGAGCTAATAAAAATCATATTCTAACACCTAATATGCAGTGCTTTAACCCCCATAGGCAGATGAATGACAAGTATGCACAATGGCTTCTTGTTCAATTTCAGGTACACATTTTCTAATCAGAGTCAGCACATCTTTAAAAAAAAAAAAGTTCATCCTATAAGTGGTAAATCACATCATACAGAAACTTTCTCTTTTAGTAATGACTTAAGTTAGGTGGTAAGATATTGCACGTAAGATAATTCACAATATCATTATACCATGGAATTTTAGTCAAACTTACAACAAGGAATAATTGCTTATAAGGAAAACATCCAGCAATTATAGCCTCATCCCCACTGTTAGACTCTAGAATTAATCTAAATAGATGATCAACAACTTGATTCTTACTCCCTTTCCTATCCACTATATGCACATCGAATTCTTGCAAAAAAAGGACCCACCTAATTAGCCTAGGTTTTGACTCCTTTTCTCTTAACAAATATTTAATGGCTACAATACTCAAGGGTAGTCCCTATAAGACAAAACTCAAAAGGATGTGCTTCCCCACAATAGTCACAAGAATTAGATGGCATATAGACTGCATTAACTCTTATATAGCTATTATTTTTCTGAACTTGAATTTTTAACTAACCAAAACACTTGTTCATGGATGCAAGCATTGCCATTATTTGAGAAGTGGCATCATCTAAACTCCTCTCAACCATTTTTACTGGTCATCGCTCAATCGAACATTGTGCATGCTCTATTGCTAGATCATCTAGACATTTTATCACCTTATTCACCGATTTCCTTCCAAAGCCTCTATTTGTCAAAAAAATCATTAATGCTTTAGACTCCTGAGTTAATCGTGAATAAAAGGTTTGAACAAAGACCTATTTATCCTAATTATAATTAGCACATTGTTTGACCAACTGTTTAAACCTCTCCTATGCTTCATATAAATTCTCACCCGGCTGTTGTCTAAAATTAGTAATTGCTACTCTAGCATTAACCATCTTATCATGAGGGAAAAATTGTGCCTAAAATCTTTCTTCAAAATCTTCCCATGTCTCTACTATAACACCATGCAATTCCCATGCCTCATCTCATGTTTGCTCTATGGAAACAATATAGTGGCATAAGGAGTCATGGATTAAAATACATTTCACTACGAGTAAAATTTTTCTTTTGGAGTCCCATAGGCCATATGAATTCATCTATCATATTCTCATACTTAAATACATAGACACAACTCATTTACATCATCATAATTGGTCTAGAGCTCATGTAAGGTAAAGGGAAGCATAAAATATATACTTGCAATTTCGGCCAGAAATTGCCTCTTTCTGTTACAAACTTTAAAAAATCATAACTAATTCTAGAAAATTCGAAAACAAGTATTCTTTACCATTTTGGAAACCTATACATGTCTACTCTATGTCAAAAATATAACTAAACCATGAAACACCACATAGAGGATGTTTGACATTTGAAAAGGGATGGAGGTTTGGCTAGCTACTAGTACTGTCATAAGTTTCTGCATCAAATTTCAAAAATGTCCAATTAATTTCACAAAAATCCAATACACATGGATGATACTAATACAAAAAGCTACAGATATTAACTAGAGGGAAAAAAATAACATCAAACTAGTCCAGGCATCGAAAACTAATTAAACAATAACTGGGTCAGTTTGGATGCCTAGTGCTAGATAGAAACTTCAAAAAATATATATCTCCCTCTCTAGATATCCAAATGGGGTGCTTCTAGTTGGCACAAGTCACTGAGAGTGTTTTGTTTCTCTCTATAAAATTTCGTATCAATTGGACATCATTTGCCCCTTGAGTGATATATTTTATTTTCGGACCTGAGTGAATAGTATACCAGACCAAAACTAGAAAATTTCTCAACTTTGAAAATTCATCAAATATTCTCTAAACCTCAAAAAATTCTAGACTTTAGCTACCTAAAAAGCTCTTAACAAGCTCTAGATGTATGCCAAATCTCAGATGAAGAAGAGCTCATTTGGATAAAAAGTGGTATAGGTTTCTAATATGGTCAATTTTGGTCTTATTAGAGACCAAGCGTGCCCAAATGGTCTTCCTTAGTGTTTGGCACCTCTTGGGTAAGTTTAAAAGCATAAATAGGAATTTTCTGAATTGCCTAAGTGGTCCCAACTCTCATGCATCTCAATTTGGCCATTCTACTTCCATTATTACACAATCTATCTAGCCATTCAAAAGCTAAACTTACCATTCAATATCCAAAACATGCTATCCTATATATTTAGCATCAGATTTCTTTCATACATCATACTTTTGGATATTTACATATGTTCATATGGTTACATGAAAGTTTCATCAAGGAATTACATTATATGCCATTATATAGCTAAAAAAAAGGTAAAACTAGGCATATTCATGTACTTTGATGCCCATTTTCTTCTTCTAAGCTTAATGGCCTCCAATACCTTACTCAATTATTTCACCTAACATGTTAAGACATTGGAGAGGAGGGGATGAGATTCAAAGAATCCCAATAGCTCATCTCCTATTCAATCACACATAAAGCATGCAATACAAATCTTACAAATGCATCATGGGCATATTAACATGTGTAATCATTTAAAAAGCATTCTTGGCATTTGAAAACATCATACATAACATACATAGGCTTGCCAAGTAAGTAGATTAGCCTCACCCATTTACTTGTGGATCTTGGACTTGCCTCACCCATTTCTTTTAAAGGTTCTTGGACTCAACCTTACTCTTGGGAGTTAACCTCACTTTTGGGAGACTCTTTACTTTATTTCAACTAACTTTAAGGGTTCTTGGCTCATTCTCACCATGGCTAGAGGGTTCTTAGCTTTTCCACACTCAAGTAAACCAAAGTAAGCATATAAAATATCATTTAGAAATATAATGCATCATCATCGTACCATAGCATATAGAATCAAGCTAGAATACTTTTCATAGCTTAAAACATACATACACACATTCAAGACAATGTAAGCACACAATTATGCATGAAAGAAGGCGGAGAGAGATACCTTGCTTATATTTGCATACTTTTTCCTTAAGTCTTGAATCATCTCTCTTGACCTCACACACCTAAGAAGGTAGAGATTATTCCTCTTGGCCTAGACACGTCATATGGAAGCTAATTATACTCTTGAAGCAAAGTCTAAGACCACACAATCACTAGAAAAGCTAGGTGACTCATAAGGCTCTTTTATGATTCCATAATGTACTTAATGAAGCAACTTTTAGAAAACATTATCTTGGCTCCATTCTATCCATTCGTTCATGATTCTTAACTCTATTTAAATCTCTTGGAGTCATCATATAATCAATTCTAAGAGCCTAGCTTGGTATTACTTCTTTAAGTCATATTATGGAACATATAAGGCCATCATGCTATCTATGACTTCTAAACTTCTTCCAAGGCTTTCTCTCATACTCTCCCATCATACATGATACAAAACTAAGCTTAAAAGGAATTAAAACACTTCCTAGGTGCTCCTTGGCTGAAGCTATGCTTCCATAAAGCACCAATGGAGTCTCCTTACTTCCTTTGATGGGAGAATCACGTAAGAAGCTATCTTAGTGTCTTAAAACTCATATGAACACTTAAAACATCATAAAATATGGCTAGGGTTCATAAAAGAGCTCAAGGTGTAATAAAACCCTAACTTTTCTATCTTGCAAATTCATGATTTTTACTTGGATTTCTTTGCATATTCTCACTTTCCTCCCTTAAATTCATGGAATTCATCCTTGGTTCTCCTCAAAATTCCAGCCTTCTTGCATCTACATATATAGGGCAAAATAGGGAGAAGAAGGGGGAGGAAGTATCTACCATGGGATGTAAGATTTACCTTATTTTTCTTTGTTTTCTCACTTGATTCTCACTTTCTTTAGCTTTCTCTCTTTAAATCCGAATTTTCCCTCCTTGGTTTGACCTTAAAATAGCACTAAAAACTCTAAGAAAACCATACGGAGAAAGGAGAAAAGGAGGATAAGAGATTTCCTAAAGAGAAGACTAGGAAATTCTAATAAATTCTTACTTTTTTCTTGAGTTTTTTCCTTCTCCTTTGCCTTATCCTTGTGCGCCTCCTTCCCTTGAGCTTTCTATGGTTTTTAGGTAGAGTTTGGTTAACCAAAATGAGAGAAGCAGAAGGACACTTCATATATATATATATATATATATATATATATATGTTTAAAAAGGACTTTTTCAAAAATTCACATTTTGTCCTTTATTCTTGGTATTTTCGTTTCTAACTCGTTTTAGCTCCTTTTTTAGAACCGTATTTTCCATTATGAACTTTACATTTCCAATTTAGTAAAAGGCCTTTGGAATCACTCAAATCAAAACTAAAACCTTCTTGAATAGATCCATCAAAGTTTGGGTCCATCGATGTTGAAAAACATCCACCGAAGTGGTTTTAACTGTCCTAGGGCTTTCCATGATTTTTAGAGCCTCTAAGAACCCCGACGAACTTAAAATTTTCATTTAAAAATCCCTCCATACCTAATTCTAGACTACATAAGCTTTAACATATTATATAAGAAGACCTTATACTTGTGGCGAAAACCTTATTGACAAGGTCTTAAAATTGCACTACAGATTACAGGATCTTGTCGATAAAATCTTCAATCCAGATGATGAGATGTTATCTCTGCCCTTAAATTAACTTGATCCGCTACCCTACTTCATGCTCAATATACATTCTAATGGTCATATAATATCATCTCTCATTTTTGAAGAATCGAATATTACATTGAACCTTCCAGCAAGTTATTCAACCACTCTTTAGCTTTTCCTTGTAGAGAAAGAGGGAAAAGTCATAATTAATTCACATCCTTTGGAAAACCATTTTACTTAAATGAATCACACATCTCTAAAAAGGATAGGATATCACTATTTGTGTCCTTATAGTAGGCACCACTAAACTGTCTGTTCATTTGCGACATTTGTAACATAGTTTGTTTGATCTCAAAATTATTGGCCTGAGATTATAAGACTTTGATACCTGACTGATACCCTCAGTTGTTGTGATTAAGGAAATCATTAACTCCTAATCTCTTATACTCTTTTTTTGCCATAGTTAGAACTCTTCTATGTCCTTCTCCTATAACTAAATTTTCTTCTTCAATATTAGCTCCCCCTTGTGGTTCAACTAGAGTTTTATCTTAAGTCTCAATCTGTTCTAGCTTTTCTTCTTCCATGAATGTGAGTTCTATAGGTGAACTCTCAACGATAATTTATTGGACACTTCTAGTCTTTAACTTGGTTCTCACTTTAGATTAATGATTTGTAGGTTATGGAAATTAAGTAAATCTAACTGTCTCTCGAACCACTTCGACTTATATCCTTAGTTAATTGCAGATTTTTCTCATAATTAATTAGATTAATTATGTTTAATCTTTTTTACCCACTTTGGGTTCTTAGATATATTTCTATACTTAGGAACAAAATTAGGACAACCTACTCCTAAGTTGCTTAATCAATTGGTCCATTAAGATTACCTTTTCTTAAGAGCTAATCTTAAACCCCCAAATCCATGAAAGAGGTGGCTAAACTCTTAAATGAACAAGAATAACTAGATTAAGTACTCAAATCAATAATCAAACCAATTTAACTATATAAAATCTCTATTGCATGGCAATAGGTTCAAATAAACCTAGGATCTATTAAATCTAGCCATACACGTCTCTAAACATTGCAAACCAAATACGAGATTCAAAGAAACAAGGGTTCATGGAAGAAAAAAAGGAGAATATCATAAAACTTAGTGAAATTTCATTAATTCAGCCTCCAATCTTCAATCCAAGCTCCTTGCCTCCAAACCTAAGCTTTTTGATGCGTTTTCTCCTCAGAAGTTCTCTTCCCAAGATCAAAATGACGAATCCTTAGCTGCCCATTAAGTTTTTAACCCAAAAGTCGAAGCTATACATTTCAGTACATGGGTCTCGCTATAGTAAGGAGCTCTTCTCGCTATAGCCAAAGTTTATCAGTTCCAGACTTCAAGTGTTCTCACCTTTGCTATTACAAGAAGTTCCCTGGATTTTGTATGAGCCATAAACTCGCTATAGGGAATTGGCATCCTCGCTATATCAAGAAAACTTAGATAGCTTGTTCTTGATTTTTCAACCTTCTCCTTTTCTTTAGTCCTTTCTAGCAAAACTCTATCCCTCTCCTAAAAATAAAATCAAAATAAAATGAGACAAAAAGCTACTAAAAATTATTACAAATTATATATTTTATTTATTTACTTTGATTAAATAAAAATCTATAAAGAAAGAACTAAATGACTCCTTAATCAATCATAAAATATGCCATATAATACCAAAATTAGAGAGTCATCAAAATTTAACTTAGCATTTACAATATGATAGAAAGGGAAAACTAATTAGAAAGCAAAGAGGTGAGAGATAGGAGGCGTCATTGAAACATAATGGATGCGTTGAGTCATTTTTTACATTTGTAAAATCTTGGAAAAGAAACTTATTTTCATACTTTTTTTATCTCTGTTATCTTTTGTATTTTTTAGTTAACTTTTTAGTTAACTTTTATTTATTTTTAGTGAAATCATTCCTTATAGGCATTTGTTTGATTAAACTATAATTTTAAATTTGAAAAGGTTTTTACTATTTTTAATTAATTAAATATATTCTATATTTATATTAATATATGGTTTAAAATAAATAAATTATAAATTTTCTACATTTTGAACATAAATGGAGGCCTTTTATCGACCATAAAATAATTAAGTATATTTATTTATCATATTTTACTATTTTGATATTGAAATTATTAAATTATAATATATATATATAATATTTAAATCATTTGCAATGATTTTATATATATATATATATATATATAAGTCATTATATCATATAATTATTAAAAAAATTCACATTATATCATATAAATCATATATAAGAATTAAATTATTAGCGACAGAAAATTCTGTCACTAATTCTGTTGCAAATTTAGTGACAAATTTTCCATCACAAAATTCTATCACTAATTTGGATTTACTTATTCTTCTTATTAGTGATGGAAAATTCTATCACTAAATTTTATCACTAACTTGATTAGTGACATATCAGTAATGAATCAGTGATGAAAATATTTGTGATGGAATTAGTCACAGATTTGTAATAGATTTATGACGGAAATAAATTTTGTTACTAAATTCCATTACAAATTCATAGTTTTTGTGTAGTGATCTAAGATTCTATCCTTAAGTCTAATTGGTTTGGAACATACACTTTTACTTGAAAGACTATAGTCCTATCTTACAACTCAAAAAAACAATCCCAATATCCTAATTTGTTTTTGTAGGAATTGGTCAGTTTCTTATGCCTCTCAAAATTTGATTTTTAGGTCACATTTGATCCTTAGTTCACTCAAGTGTACATTATGTAACACCATATCTATTTAGCTTACCTCATCTCATTCTAAGCTCATTACCTTGGCCAAGTATAATTTCTCAAGAAAACACCATTAAAATAATATAATATTTTTGCGTTGCATAGCGTAGCAGATAAAAATTTTATTTCATGTCTTGTGGACAATATGAACTCATCCATCTTATTCCCCTATTTTGAATACATACATATAACTCAAAACTATCTTAAAATGTTGTCAAAAACTCAAGCTCATAGCATACATACACAAAATAATACAAGGTTGCCTTAGGTTCTGCTACCAGATTTCTAGTGCCAATTTTGAAAAATTATAACTAAATTTAGAAAAATTAAAATCAAGCACACTATACCATTCTAGAAAGCTACAGATGTTAACTCTAAAAATAAGTCTAGATCAAAATAGGAATGTTTAGCTACTAGAAATTGATGGAACAATACCAAAGGTACTATTGTATTACTAGTACTGACTCCAAACTTCAAAAATTCATATCTCTTTACTCAAACATCTAATTGAAGTGATCTTAGTGGTCATAGAAAGCTTGTTATGTTTAGTTTAGGCTTATAAAATTTCATAAGCATTGGATACCATTGGCCCTTTGAATGACATAGGAGAAAAAACTGGTTATATAAACAGTAATCATATTAGTACAACATAAATTTGGCAATTGTGAAAATTCATAATTAATTCTATAGAGCTCTAAATAATATGCTCTTTAACTTCCCAAAAACCTCTAGATGAGATCTATATGCATGCCGAATTTCATGAGGAAATTCATCCATTTGGTTAGTTTGTACTATAGGGTTGCAATTTGGTCATCTTGTGCTTCTTAAGGGGTCACAAAGGGTCTAATTTAGCTTCCAAGACTTCTAAAGCCACTTGAGCACGTGGAAAAGTGTAAGAATAGCCTACTTAACATGTTCCCAAGGTCTAAATACCCAAATCTTACAAATTCACTCTCACTGCAAGGTACACACAAAAGCATACGTGAGCAATACTTGTCAGTCATTGTCAAAAACTTATAATATCATTCGAATTGTGCCAATTCTCATATATACATCAAGTATCTATATAATTATACATGTTCAAAAGGGTTTACATCACATTCATCATAAGATTACATCAAATGCCATTAAAATGGTTACAAAGTGAATATATAATATATTTCCATGTCAATCCTCTTCCTTTAAGCTTAGTGGCTACCATTCCTTTGCTCACTTAGTCCACCTAGACATATTAGGCAATGGAGAGAGAAAAGTAAGATTTTAAGAATCCCAATAACTCTTTTCTCTTTTCAAGCACACATAATGGATGCAAATTTAAGTCTAAAAATGCATGCATGGTTATCTTGAAATTCATAAACATACAAGGAACCTTTCTTGCATTCAAGAAGTCATATATATCATTCACAGGCTTGCCAAGACAATGGTTTAGCCTCATCCATTCTCTTTGGCCTTTTGGACTTGCCTCACCCATTTTTTTTAAGGGACTTTTTCCTTTGTCTCACCCAATCTTGGGGACTTTTGGCTCATCCTCACCCTAACTAAGGGACTTTTAGCTTCACTACACTCAAGTAAGCCATTCGTATTTATAAAAACATCATTCAAGTGCATGAACAAAGCATCATGATACCATGACATATAGATACATGCTACAAACATCTTTCATGGCTTCAACAGACACACATATTCAAAGACAAGAAAAACATCCAATCATACATGAGAGAAAGAGGAGAGAGCTACCTTGTACACAAGAACACACTTTATTCCTTGGAAATGCTTCTTTTCCCTCAGCCAAACACCCACAAGGAGGTGGATTTTGATTCTTTTAGCCTAACCACATTAAATGGGATCTAGTTATGCTCTTGGAACCAATTGTAGTGTCACACATATACTAAGAAAGCTAGATGGCTCATATGGTTCAATTATAATTCCATATAGCACCTAATAAAGCAACCTTGGGAAAACATGAACTTGGCTTCATTCTCTCCCCTAATTTATGACTCTTGACTCCATTTAAACTCCTTGAAGCCATCACACATTCATTCAAGGAGCCTAGCTAGGTGTTATTATGCTATAATATGGAACCTATACCTTCATTACACTTTCTAGGCTTTCTAAAATTTTTCTAAAGCTTCCTCTCATACTCTCCCATCTCTTCTTGGCCGGGGCTATGCCTCCTTTGGACACCAATGGAGTTGTCTTACCTTCTTTGATGGGAGATGCATATGGGAGGCTCTCTTGATGTCTTAAAGACTCATATGAACTCTTAAGCATCTTAATTTATGGCTAGAACTCATCTTACAAACTAAGGTGCAACTAAAATCCTAAGTTATACATCTTGGAAAATCATGGTTCGTTCTTTGTTTCCTTTGTATATTCTTATTCCACATAATCTAATTCCTAAGATTCACCCTTGGTTTGATTAAAAATTCAATTCCTCTTGGCTGTCCACATATGGGGCAAAACATATAAGAAAAAGAACAAGAAAGGAGATACATGGAGACAACCAAACTACCTTGATCTCTTAGCTTCCTTTGGATGCTTCTTCTTTTGCTTGGATTCTCCTCTCTAATTTTGAAATTCTCCCCTCTAATCTAGCCTCAAAATAGAACCAAAAGCTTTAATAAATCCATGGAAAGGAAGAGGAGAAGGAGAAGAAGAACTTTACTAAAGAGAAGACTAGGAAATTCCATGAAAATCATACCATTCTCGTCTTGTTTTTCCCCTTCCTTTTCCCTTTTCTTGTGTGCCTCTCTCCTGTGGTCTCACTTCTATTTTAGGGTAGAAAGAAAGTTGTCTAAATGATGAGAAGAGTGGGGCGCATGATATATATGGGAATGGTTTAAAATTGTTTCAAGAAAATTCCATTTACATCCCGTCTTTTTGGCATTTTTGTTTTGGATTCGTGTTAACTCCTTTTTTAGAACCATCTTTTCATCATAAAATTTAGATTTTCAATCTTATAAAATGCCTTTGGAATCACTCAATTTGAAGTTAAAACCTTTCTAAATGAAAGGGTCAAAGTTCGAGTCAACTATCATTAGAAAATGTACACCAGAGGGGTTTTAACTGTCCTAAAACTTTCTATAGTTTTCAGGGCCTTTGAGAACCCCGAAAAGCTCAAATTTTCCATTTAAAAAGTCCTTCAATGAGTATTCTAAAAATTATCTGAAATTATAAAAATGCCATTACATTACGTAACAATTTCGTTAAATTTTGCTTCTTATTTTAGCTTTTGTTTCATAGCACCTCTGGCCTCCTATTTTCATTACTTAGGGTCTAGATCATTATTCTAATTTTTCTAGACCTTAACCAATTCATTTCAAAGGACTTACTCTTAAAACGTATTTGGTTCCGTCATTTTTACAAAAGCCAGACATTACACATTATGGGGTAACAAGGTCATGGAAAGATTTAACTCCTTAAACTAGTCAGTTAATTTTAGTTCTTTAATAAAAAATTTAGGTATTTGTAAAGACTTCTTACTCAAGGTATTAGCCACCATATTGGCTTTACCTGACTAATACTTCAGCTCAGAATCATAATCCTTAAAAAATTCTATCCATCTTCTTTACCTCATATTTAAGTTTTTCTAATCAAACAAATACCCAAGGTTCTTTTGGCCACTAAACATTTCAAAATTAGCTCTATATAAGTAATATCACTAGATTTTCAAAACAAACACTATAGCAGCTAACTCTAGATTATAAGTGAAGTAATTTTCCTTATTGGGTTGAAGTTGTTAAGAAGTATAAGCCACCATTCTCTTATTCTGCATTGACATAAATTCTAGATCTATTTTGGAAGTATTACTATATACCTCAAAATTTCCTAAGGGATTAGGGATGATAAGGACAAGTGTGATTCTCAAATTTTCCTTTAGTTTCTAAACACTATCTTTACACTCTATGGTCCATACAAAATAATTTCTCGTCCTAGTTATTCTTGTCAAAGGTAAGGCTAACTAGGAAAACCCTTACATGAATATCCAATAATTTCTTGCTAATCGTAGGAAACTTTTTATTTTAGTGACACTTTAAGGTCTTTTCCATTCAACTACTACTTCTACCTTACTAGGATCTACTATTACTCCCTCTTGAAAAATCATAGAACCTAAAATTTCCACTTCTTTAAGCCAAAAAGCACACTTAACATAGCAAATTATTATTTATCCTTAAACACTTTCAATAACATTCTACAATATTATTCATGTTCTAACAACAACAAACTGATCTAGGTAGGGTCTAAAGATTCAATTCATATAATCCAAGAATACCATTGGAGCATTTGTGAGTCCAAAAGACATAACCAAAAACTTATAATATCCATACCTAATCCTAGAAATAGTCTTAGAGATGTCTTCTGATCTCAGCTTAATCTAATGGTATTCTAATCTAAGGCCAATCTTAGAAAAAATGGCAACTCCCCTAAGCTAGTTTAATAGATCATCAATTCTCAAGAGTAGGTATTTATTTTTAATGGTTACTTTTGTAACGAACGTAATTTTCGTAAAACGATAAAATGAGCCGTATAAAAGCAAGTCCTTCAAAATGACCTAGATAATGTCCCAAAAATTTTGGGTAGAGTCCTAGACTCCTAAAAATGATAATTCTAGACTCAAATAGAAAGAAAAATAAAGTTAAGATGGAGAAACAATTTGCGACGAAAACTGACAAAACGTAATGGCATTTTCATAAATAAGTACAACTTTTGGAAAAACACAGAGGAGGGCTTTTTAAATGAAATTTTTGAGTTGGCCAAGGTTTTTAGAGGCCCCAAAAGTTATGGGAAGCCCCAGGACTGGTAAAGCCCCACCAGTATATGTTTTTCAATATCAGTGAGCCTGAATTTTAACGGAGCCATTCGGTAAGGTTTTAGCTCCAAATTAAGTGATTCTAAGGGAATTTATTAAAGTGGGAACCTAAATTTTATAATGGAAAATAAAGTTCTAAAAAGGAGCTAAAATAAAGCCAAAACGAAACTGCTATTATGAAAGGACGAAATTGAAATTTTTGAAAAAATATGTTTCTAGAAACTCCCACACACTTCTCCTTTCTTCCTCTATCTTCTTAAGCATGAAATTTTTTGCCCAAATTTCAGAAATGAAATCTCTCTTCTAGGTGCACAAAAGGAGGAGAAGAAGGAGGAGAAAAATCAAGAAAAAGATAAGGAAATTTGTAAAATTTCATGCTCTTCCTTCTTCCAATTCTCTTCCTCTCCTTCTTGGCCTTCTCTCCATAGTTTTCTTTGGATGATTGGTTCTATTTTTGGTCCAGAAAGAAGGGGAAAAATTCAAATTTTCCAAGGAGAAGAGAACCAAGGAAAAGAGACACTTGAAAGCTCACTTGAATCCTAGGTAATCTTTGCTTTTTGTTGCATCTTCTCTTCCCCCTCCCTTTATGTGCATTTCGTCCAACAATAGAACCAAAGAAGGGGAGGATGTTCTATCCAAATGCAAGGAAGGAAAAAGGGTTTTAGGCCATGGGGAGATTGAATATGGAAAGAAATCCTAAGAAAAATCAATAAAAAAAAAGTTAGAAAAGTGTAGTGTTTTCTAGGGTTTTGCAAAATTTGATTTTGTGTGAATATTTTCTTGGCTATTTAGATGTTTCCTTGAGCTCCTAAGACCCTTAGAAAATTCCCCAAATGGCTCTCCCATCAAGGAAAAATTTAAAACTTCAAGAACCCCATTATTGCTCATAGGTTTAAGCAAGCTAGGATGAATGGGGTAGAGGGTGTTTTAATTTGTTCTAGCCTTGGTTTAAAACTTTATATGATGTTAGAATATTGGAGAAACCATTGGAAAAGATTTAGGAGCCATGGATTGAGAGATGGGACAATGGTGTCCATAATGGTGCTTTGTAAAGCAACTAGGTTTTCCAATTGTGCATTTGAATGTGTGATGGCTCCAACAACCTTAAATGAGTCCAAGAAGTCTAGAAATAACAAGAGCATGGAATCTAGAAATTGAATTCCAAGAGTTGCTTCATTAGACTAATTATGGAACCATAATACCAAGTATGAAACCAAGTGTGTGTTAAAGCTTTAGTTTAATGTCTTGACTTGCTTCAATTATGTGATTGTGTACTCCTTGTGATGTCTAGGCCAAGAGAATGATCAACCACCTAAGTGCTCTTGTGAAATCAAGGAGGGGAAGGAATAAGTAAAGTAAAGCTTGCATTAATTGAAAGGTAGCTCTCCACCTTATTCTCTTGCATTCTTGTATGCATATGTATGTTTTTGTGCACTTGCATATGCTCGTGTGATTTGAGAACATGCCATTTGATGTCTTGAGGTTGTATTGATACCAATGTGTAACACCATAAATTCTAGCTCATTTTATGTCATTCATAGGCTTCACATCATCATTCCCATGAGAGCACATGACAAAGGGAATGAAAATAATAGGTTTATTTGCATTACGTCATACTTAAAAATTGCAATCAGTGTCACGTGGACCGTGTGAGCTCATACTATACATTCTCATAATTAAATACATTATTACAACACATTTGCATCATAAAATCATGCCCATAATTCATGAAAACCGAAATGGAGCATGGAATATAAAGGTTCATTCTCGGCCAGATTTGCTCCATTTTTTTACCAAATTTTGGAAAATCATAACTAAATCTAGAAAAATTGAAATCATGTAATATTGGTCATTCTAAAAAGATTTGGACGTCCTTCACATTAAAAATAGGTCCAGATCATGACATTCATCACAAAGGACATTTGACATCCAAAATGTTCCAAAGGTTTGACTGAATTCTAGAACTATCACAGAATTCTGTAGAAAATTTTGAAAATATCCAATTAATTCCACAAAAATCCAATCCATGAAAATGATATCAATCTGGAATACTGCAAATGTAAACTAGAGAGAAAAAATATCTCCAGATCAGTTCATTAAGCTCAGATCTCAGAATTTAATAGAACAATACTTCTAGTCGGACAAAATTACTGATACTGGATAGAAACTTCAAAAATTCATATCTCCCTCTCTATACCTCCAAATGAGGTGTTTCTAGTTGACATGAGTTACTATGATTGTCTAATTTCTTTATATAAAACTTCATTGCAATTGGACATCATTCTAGCCTCGTGTGATAAAATAAAAATTCGGACCAAATGAATAGTGCAACAAACCAGAACCATAAATTTGGCCAAATTTGAAAAATTATCAAATATTATGTAGACCTCCAAAAATTATGATCTTTAGCTTTTCAAAAATCTCTCAATGAGACATAATTGTATGCCAAATCTTAGAGTAAGACTAACTCATTTGGCCAAAAAGTGACTTAGGTTTCCATTATAGTCAAATTTAGCTCTACATGGGGTACCAAACTTGCAAAATGGCTTTTCCTTGGTGTTGGCACCTTTTGGGAAAGTCTAAAAGCACATTTAAGACTTGTGTAAATTGCCCAAATGGTCCTAAATCTCATGCATCTCATTTTGGCCATTTAACCTACACTTATGCACATTTTCATCATACTTTCAATTTGCATCCTTGGGCATTACAAACTCAAAATATATGCTAGAGTTCATACATCATATCCACACATTTAAACATCACATAATAGCATATTTACACATGTCTCAAGGGTTATAGACCATTTACAACATCATATACATCAAGAAACATAATTATGGTTCCAAAATGGATAAAGCTAGGTAAATGCTTATCAACCTTCCTTTCTTCATTGTTGTTGGCTCCCATTGCCATAGCTACTTGGTCCACCTAGCATGTTAGAGCATTGGAGAGGAGGGGATAAGATTCAAAGAATTCCAATAGCTCATCTTCCATTTAATCATACAAAATATGTGTAAAGCAAGCTTTACAAATGCATGCAGAGAGAAAATAGAAATCATGGACATTTAAAAAGCAAGCTTGGCATCTAAACAAATCATACAAGACATTCAAGAGCTCAACAAGTGTTTGGATTGGCCTCACACTTCTCCTCATGGATTTTGGACTTGCCTCACACATTCTTTGAAAGCTTTAGACTCAACCATACTCTTGGGAGCCCACTTTGTTTTTGGGAAACTCTTTACTTTATCTCAACCAAGGTCAAGAGTTCTTGGCTCATTCTCACCAAACGGAAGAGTTCTTAGCCTCTCCACACTCGAGCAAACTTATACAAACATCATGTATTCATTTGAAAACATAACATGGCATCAAGAATCATGGCATATAAAGGCATGCTAGCATACTTTTCATAGCTTGAAAATATACATATTCTAAAACAAGTTAAACATACATCCATGCATGAGAAAAGGTGAAAAGAGCTACCTTGTGTCCAATCACACACTTTTCCTTTAGCATTCAAGCCTCCTCTTTCGACCACACACCCACAAATTGGTGGAGATAGTTTCTCTCGGCCTAGATACAATTTATGGGAGCCAATTAGGTTCATGAAATATATTTTAAGGCCACATAACTAGGTTAAACACTAGATTGCTCTATAACCCCCATTATGGTCCACAAAGGCACCTAATAAAGCAACACCCCTCAAACCATTTCTAGGCCCCACTCTTTCCTTTCAAATATGATTCTTGACTCCTTTTAAGCCCCTTGGAGCCATCACAGCATTAAAACAAAGGGCCTAACATCATGTTGCTTCTTTAGGTCATAATATGAAACCTAAGGCACCAAATCAATTTCTATGAGCTCTAAAATTTTTTTAAGGCCTCCCCTCATTTTCATTCATCAAATATAACTCAAGAATTGCCTTAGAAAAATTTTAAAACTCTCCCTAGTACCATGAACATGGTTTGGCTGAGACATAGCATGGTTTAGGGTTTCTTGAAGATTTCTTTATTTTCTTGAAGGAAGAAGCTTATGGGAACCATCTTAGGTGCCTCAAGAACTCATTTAAACTCTTAATTAAACCTAGGAATTATCATACAAATTCATAAATCGAAAGGTGCACTTGAAACCCTAAGTTTTACATCTTGATTTTTAATGGCTATTTCATGATTTTCTTTGCATATTCTTATTCCTTTCCATCAAATACCTAAGATTCACCCTTGGTTTGGTTGAAAATTTAACTCCCTAGGGCTGTCTATATCTAGATCGAAACATCCTCAAAGGAAGGGAGGAGGAAAACTAAGTGAAAGAATGGCATAATACCCTGTTTTCCTTAAATTTCCTTACTTGTTCTTGCTTTCCTTAGCCTCCTTACTTGAATTTTGAAATTTCCCCTCTGTTTTTCCTTCAAAACAGCCCTTAAAACTTTAGAAAAATCATGGAGAAGAAGAGGGAAAAAGAGGAGAAAATATTGGTGGAGAAAAAGCATGAAAAACAAGCAAATTTTCATGCCTAAAGGCTTGAATTTTTCCTCCTTCTTCTCTTCCCTTGGTTCGCCACTCTCCTAGGGCTTTGCTTTTGGTTTGGGGCTGGAAAATTTGAAGCTAAATGAGGGAAAGTGTGAGGCACCACCTATATATAGTTAGAGCAAAGTGACTTTTTCAAAATTTCTAATTTTGCCCTTCGTACTTTGCATTTTTGTTTCTCCTTCGTTTTTGCTCCTTTTTTAGAACCACCATTTCCATTATAAAATTTAGGTTCCCAATTAACAAAAATGTCTTTGGAATCACTCAAATTAGAGCTAAAACATTTCCAAACAGATCCGTCAAAGTTCAAGCATACTGATGTTGGAAAACATTCACCAAAGGGGATAAGAGAGGACGGAATTTTCTTGAGAATGGATCTCTCCCCCAGGACAGGAATTGGAGTTGAAGATGGGGTAGAGTTTGCCCAATCTGTATTTGGGATTTCGTTCTTGAAGGAGTTATGGCGCATTAGGTAGAACGCCCTTCATTCTCTTTTGATGGACTATCTCAGGGCCTCCCATGGTTTTCAGGGCCTCTGAGAATCCTAGAGGACTCAAAACTTTGGTTTAAAAAGCCCTTCTATGTAAATTCCAAAATTGCCTGAAATTACGAAAATACCATTACGTTTCGTAAGGTTTCTGTCAAAATTTATTTCTCCATTGTAGCTCTATTTTTCCCTCCATCAGAGGCTAGAATTCTCATTTTTAAGAGGCTAGAATGTTATTCAAATTTTTTAGAACCTTAACTAATTTGTTTCAGGGGACTTGCTGTAAAAACACGTCTGTTTCTGTCGTTTAACGAAAATTAGACATTACACAATGTGTCGTCTTGAATGCCATTGATTGTAAGAATGACTTTCAAGGGTGACGTGATACCAAAATTCCTTTAGTGTAACATCCAATTTCCTGAAAATGAGAGAAAACGTGAGAAACATAACGTACAATTTCTTCGTAAACGAATGAAATTCACTGGATACAAAAGGAAGTCCCCCAAGATGATGTAGTTAAGGTCCCAAAAAAATTTGAGAAGCATTCTTGACTACTAAAAATGAGAATCCTAGGCTCATACAGAAAAAAAAAAAAAAAATAGAGCCAGAATGAAGAAACAATTTTTTACGAAAAGCTTACGAAACGTAAAGGCATTTTCGTAATTTTGACTAAATTTTGGAATTCACATAGGAGGGCTTTTTAAATGAAAGTTTTGAGTTTTTCAATGTTCTCAGAGGCCCTAAAAATCATAGAAAGCTCCAGGACAGCTAAAGCCCATCCGGTAGACATTTTTCAATGTTAGTGTACCCTAACTTTAACGGGTTCATTCGAGAAGATTTTAGCCCTGATTTGAGTAATTCTAAAGGTATTTTACTAAATTGGAAACCTATATTTCATAATAAAAAAGACGGTTCTCAAAAAGGAGTTAAAACGAAAGAGAAATGAAAATGCCAAGAACGAAGGGTAAAATGGGATTTTTTTAAAAAGTGTAATGTCCTCCCACCAATATATATATGATGCACCCTTCTTCTCCCTTCATTATGCACGACCAAGTTCTACCTAAAACAAGAGGAAAACTCTAGGGAGAGTGGCGCACAAGATGAAGGAAAAGAGGAGGAGAAATCAAAGGCTTAAGGTATGAAAATTTAGTAGTTTTCATGCTCTTT
The DNA here is from genome assembly GCA_032878935.1 of Erythrophleum fordii. Taxonomy (NCBI): domain Eukaryota; kingdom Viridiplantae; phylum Streptophyta; class Magnoliopsida; order Fabales; family Fabaceae; genus Erythrophleum; species Erythrophleum fordii. The sequence continues at coordinate 9,518,071 of JAVQMF010000029.1, forward strand.
CTCTTCCAAACCTCCTCTCCTTCATTCTCCTTTGTTTTCCTTGATTAAAATGAAGTTTACAAATCTGTTTTAAGGAAGAAATTGAGGGAAAAATTTAGATTTGTAGATAAGAGCTCAAAGAACACAGATTCAAGTGAGAAAAGCCATGAAAACAAGGTATTTTCTTCTTCCATAGTTGCTACCCTTTGCTTCCCTTCTCCACCATTTCATCCCACTTGAGAAGACTTAAGAGGATTTTATTTTTAGGTAGAACCAAGGGCGATTCTAAGGAAAAAAGCTATAGAGATTAAGAATATGCAAAGAGAATTAACAAAAAATCATTAGATTTCAAAATACAAATTCTAGGGTTTTGTGTGCACCTTGTAAAATCTGACTTTGTATGATAATTCCTAAGAGGCTCCCCATATGCTTCTCCCCTTAAGAAAACAAAGAAAGCTCCAAGAAGGCCAAACTTGCTCTATGTCTCGGCCAAGCATGGATGGGGTAGTTAGAGAGAGTTTTAAATTTTTCTAAGCCCATTCTTGAGTCATATATGATGAACAAATATGAAGGGAGGCCTTGGAAAAAATTTAGAACTCATAGAAAGTGAGTTGGTGCTTTAGGTACCATATTATGACCTAAAGAAACAACATATAGTTAGGCTCCTGGTTTTAATTGTGTGATGACTCTAAGAGGCTTAAAAGGAGTCAAGAATCATATTTGAAAAGAAAGAATGGAACCTAGAATTTATTTGAAGGGTGTTGCTTCATTAGGTGCATTTAAGGACCATAATAGGATTTATAGAACAACCTAGTGTCTAAGTAAGTTGTGTGACCTTAAAAATTGTTTCAAGAACCTAATTGGCTTCCATAAATTGTGTTTAGACCAAGAGAAATCTTCCTCACACTTTTGTGGGTGTGTAATCGAAGCAAGGGAGGGCATTTTAAGAGAAAAAGTGTGTGATTGTGTACAAGGTAGCTCTCTTCACCTTCTTTTATGCATGGATGTGTGCTTAGCTTGTCTTAAAATGTGTGTATGTGTATTTTCAAGCCATGAAAAGTATGCTAGCATGATTTTATATGCCATGGTTGAATAATGACATATGATGTTTCTAAATGATGTTATGATCTGTGCTTGGGTTTGCATGAGTGTGGTGAGGCCAAAAACCCTTAGCTATGGTGAGGATGAGCCAAGAACTGAGACAAAGTAAAGAGTCTACTAAAAGCAAAGTGGGCTCCCAAGAGTATGGTTTAGTCTAAAAATCTCTTAAAGAATAGGTGAGGTAAGTCTAATATCCACAAGAAATTAGGTGAGGCCAATCCACTTGCTTGGCAAGCCTTTGTATGCTATGTATGACTTTTTTAAATGATGAAAATATCTTTTGAATGTTTGCACATATCAACATGACCATATATGCATTTATGATACTTGTTTACATCCATTATGTATGATTGAATGAGAGATGAATTATTGGTATTCTTTGAATCTCATCCCCTCCTCTCCAATGTTCCAACAAGCTAGGTGGACCAAGAGAGTAAGGAGATGGAAGCCGACTACTTGAGAAATGAGAGTATGACATTGAAATGTATGAAATTTGCTTCTTTAAAGCTATCAAGGTGGCCAATGTTGTCATCTATGGTTGTATATGACTTATGACCTCTTAAACATATGTAATTATGTTAAGAAGTGATGTATGAATGAGAGTTAAAGTTGCATGTATGAATATGCACATTTTGGTAATGTATTGGCAAGTTTTCATTATGGAAGTATGTGTATAATTGCATATGGCATAGCCAAAATGACAGTCATCGAGTTTGGGACTATTTGGCAACTTATGCATGTCTTTGTCATACTTTTAGACTTGCCCAAAAGGTGTCAAACCCTAAGGAAAGCTATTTGGTTACTTTGGCACCTCATATAGAGTCAAAATTGACCATAATAGAACCCTATATCACTTTTTAGCTAAATGAGCTATTCTTAATTTAAGATTTGGCATGCAATTAGAACTTATTGAGAGCTTTTTAGGAATCCAAAGAACATAATTTTTGAAGGTCTACAGAATATTTTATGAATTTCTAAATTTGGCCATTTTTCTAATTTTGGTTTGCTACACTATTCATTTGGTCTGAAAATGAAATCTATTACACAAGACCCAAATGATGTCCAATTACTATGAAATTGTATACAGAGAAATTATACATTCACAGTGACTCGTGCCAACTAGAAGCACCTCATTTAGAGGTCTAAAGAGGGAAATATAAATTTTTAAAGATTCTATCCAGTATTAAGAGTTTCACCCGACCTTAGTTAATGTTCTATTGAATTTTGAGGTCTGAGCGTGCCTGAGCTAGTCTGGAATTATTTTTTTCCTCTAGCTAACATTCATAACTTTCCATATTGGTATCATTTGCATGGATTAGATTTTTTTCGAATTAATTAGATATTTTTGAAATTTGCTGCAGAAATCTATAATAGAACTAGTGAGTAGTTTGACCTCTAGAATTTTTTGGATGTTAAACATCTTGTGTGTTAGATTTTATGGTCTAAAAATATTTTTAGTATGACGTAGATATCTGTAGCTTTCTAGAATAGCCAAGAATACATGATTTTAATTTTTTTAAAATTAGTTATAATTTTTCAAAGTTTGGTCAGAAAGAGACAAAGTCTGGCCGAAAATATACATGAATATTTTGAGATGTCCTTTAAGTTTCATGAGTTTTGAATCATATTTTATGATTCACGTGAGTTGTACTCATATCATTAAGTATAAAAATGTATGGTATGAGCTCATATGGTCCACGTGATACCGAATGAAATTTTTATACATGACGCACAGCAAGAAAATGCATTATTTTAATTCTCTTTTCTTGCTCCTTCATGGAAAATTATGAATGTAAAGCATGAGAATGTTATAGAATGAGTTAGAAATATATGATGTTACACTTAGAGTGGGTGAGGATGTGCTAAAAGTCTCAAGGTATGGGTGAGACTAGGTCAAAAATTCCTTCCTTTGGATCGGTGAGTCAAAAGTCTCTAGACCAAGAGTGAGACAAATCCAAAAATGCTAGGAATGGGGTGAAGTAAAACCAAAAGTCCCTAGAGCGTGAAAATGGCTTGATGTGGAAATGTGGCATGGAAATGTAGTATTATACATATTATGTTTACCCATTTGAGATTTTGATGTATGTATGTTTTGAATGTATGTGTGAATGGGTGTGTGAGCTATTGAGATTCTTGGAATCTCACTCCCTTTTCCTCCTCACTCTTGAAATGTCTTGGCGATGTTCAAAACCAAGGAAATGCAAGCCAAGAACATTAAATGACTACACCTTGTTCATTTTGTAGTCTAACTTGTGATGAAATGTCAACAAAACTTTGTATATATTATTTTTGGTAATGTAAGACCTTGAGCACATGTAATATGATGTATAGACTTTATGTAAACTTTATGTAATATTAAATCAATGAGATTATGTATTTAGACCCTTGAATGGCCGGTGTGTTTAATGTATTAATAGATGTTGAAGGGCTAAAATGAGATATATGGGATTTGGGACCACTTGGGCAGCTCCAATAAGTTATAATTATGCTTTTAAATTTGTCCAAGAGGTGCCAAACTCAACAAGAGGCCATTTGGATCAAAGTAACTCTTGATAAGGAGCAAAAATGACTATTTTCATGAGGCTAAGTCACTTTTATCTAAATAAGCTCTTCTTGATTTGAAACTTGGCATGAATCTAGATCTTATTGAGAGATTTTTGGGAAGCTAAAGTTGGTAATTTTTGGAGGTCTGTGGAACATTTGGTGAATTCTTGAAGTTGAAAATTTTTTTGGTTTTGGTCATTGGTACTATAACACTGGTCCGAAATTAAATTCTATCACTCATGGGGCAAATGATGTCCAATTGTCACAAAATTTTATATGGAGAAACTAGACATTTCCAGTGACTTGTTCCAACTAGAAACACCTCATATGGATGCCTAGAGAGGGAGATATGAATTTTTAAAGAAACTGTCCAATACTAGGCGTACCACCTGACCTCAGTTACTATTTGATTGAGTTTCGAGGTCTAGGCGTACCTGAACTGGTCTAGAGTTATTTTTTCGTTCTATCTAATATTCATAGATGTCTAAATTGGTATCATTTTCATAGATTAGATTTTTGTGAAATTAATTGGATATTTTTGAAGTTTGCTACAGAATTCTGTGACAGCACCAGTGGATAGCCTGACCTCTGGATCTTTTTGAATGTCAAACATCTTCTCTATTGTGTTTTATGGTTTGGACTTACTTTTAGCATGCATTAGACAAGTGTATCTTTCCAGCATGGCCAAGAATGCATGATTTTGATTTCTCTAGAATTAGTTATTATTTTTCAAAGTTTGTGACAGAAATGGCAAAATTCTGGTCAAAAATACAAATATGAGTTTTATGTTCTCCTTTGCTTTCCACAAATTATAGGCCACTTTTGAAGATGAAAATAAGTTATATCTATGTAAATAAATATGAGAACATGATGTATGAGCTCACATGGTCTACGTGACATCAAATGAAAATTTTATACATGACGCACCGTAAAAATAATTAATATTTTAATGTCATTTTCTTGCCTCTCATATGAATTGATTGATATGAGGCATAAAGATAGCATGGAATGAGCTAAGAAATTATGGTATTATATTTATTAGTATCAGAGTAAAGGTTCAGGCACTTTTGCTCAATATTTGGCTCTTGAATGGTGAAATTAGCCTGTTTCTAGGTGGAATGTCCATGTATATATGTTTGAATTGTGTTTGTGGGCTAAGGTTGTGATTCCTTTTCAATGAAAATGATTGAGACAAGAAGAGGTAGGGGTAGACTGACTAGGGGCTTAGAGGTCGAATCCGAGGACCTTAACCGAGCTGTCATGGAACGACTCGATAAGTTCGAAAATGTAATAGACCAGTAACAATATATGATCCACCAACAGCATGAGACGATCGTGTGGCTACAGGAATCCTTGGGTAGACAAGAGGAAGCTAAGAAAGAAGTCCCTCAGCCTCAGCCTCAGCCTCAGCCTTCTACTTCTGGCACCCCACAGCCTTCCACCTCAGGTGTTCCACCCCTACTTCCCCAAGAGCCAGTCCAGACTCCACCTTCAATTCAGAAACAATTAAATCAATTCAAGAAGAATAACCTGCCAGTGTTTGATGGGGAATTAGATGCAAACAAGGCAGAGGCTTGGGTGATAGAGATAGAGAAAATCTTCACAGTGATGGATTGCACCTCAGAATAGAAAGCTCAATTAGTTGCCTTTATGTTACGAAAAGAAGCCAATAAGTGGTGGCTCAATGCGAAGTCCTTAATGGAGACTAGAAATTTGCAGATTACCTAGGAAAACTTCTAAGTACAGCTTTATGAGAAGCATTTCTCTAGTTCTGTAAGGAAACAAAAAGAGGTACAATTTATGGGATTGAAGCAGACTAATGACATGATTGTAGACTAATACGTGGTCAGATTTATAGAATTGTCTTGGTATTCTTCTCACCTTCAGAGATATGATGATGAGCCCTTAAGGTGCAAATAGTTTGAGCTCAGGTTGAAATCCCATATTAGAGATAGAGTGACTCCACATAGAATCTGAAACATCAATGCTATTGTAGAGATTAGCAGGGCAATTGAAAATAATTTGAGAGAAATTATGCCTGCTGTCATAGCATCTGGTCAGAGGGGAACCCTGGAGTTGAAGAAACCGAGACTAGAGAAAAGAGCCAGCTCTGCCCTTTTTAGCAAAATGAAGAGTAAGGTGCAGTAGAGTAGGAGGCCACCGAAAGGAAAGAAGGTACAGCCTCAGAGGACTTAGTCATCCATATAGCAATCTACGGTGATGTGCTACAAGTGTGGGAAGCCGGGGCACATTGCCAAAAACTATCCCTAGGTAGATTCAATGCCTCCATTCATACCACTTCCTCCCAGGCCATTGACCCAAGGTAGGGGGTTTTCCCTTTCTCAGAAAGAGGCTAGTGCATCCTCCATTCTTATCCAAGGTATGCTCATAGTAAATGATTTTCCTATAATTGCTATGTTTGATTTAGGTGCTAGTCACTCGTTTATACCCTATGACTGTGTGAGATGTTTAGGTCTAGCCATTAGTACCTTACCATTTGATTTGTCTGTCACCACACCTATTGGAGGCCACGTTATTACTTCTCATGCTTGTCTGAATGTCACTGTATAGTTTAATTATTGTCATACTACCATCGATTTGATTTATATGTCATTTCATGATATTGATTTAATTGTTAGCATGAACTAGATGACTGCTAATAACATTGTCCTTGATTGTGAACACCAAACCATATCTATAGCATCTTGTGGAACCATACCTAGGATAGGGCCGAGTTATCTTTTATAACTACTACCCAAGCTGAGAGACACCTAGAGCATGGATGTCAAGGGTTTCTAGTCTTTTTCTCAATTCAGGTCGAGGTAGAAGAAGGGATAAAGGAGATCCCAATAGTTAGAGAATTCCTAGAGGTCTTCACTAAAAATTTTGACTTTAGTGGCCTACCCCCTAAGAGAAAGATAGAGTTCTTTATAGATATAGTGCCTGGGGCTAGACCAGTGTCCAAGGCTCCTAATAAGATGGCTCCCACCGAGCTTGCTGAGTTAAAGAAATAGATAGATGAATTATTAGATAAAGGGTTCATACGCCTTAATGTGTCACCCTAGGGAGCTCTAGTGTTATTTCTGAAAAAGAAAGATGATGCTTGAGATTGTGCATAGATTATAGAGAACTGAATGAAGTTACATCAAGAATAAAGTATTCTCTCCCTAGGATAGAGGACTTGTTAGATAAGTTGGCTAGGGCATCGATATTTTCTAAGACAGATTTTAGATCTAGGTATCACCAGCTAAGGGGGAGAGCTGAAGATGTCTCAAAGACAGCTTTTAGAACTAGATATGGGCATTATGAGTTCTTTGTGATGCCATTCGAGCTAATGAATGTGCTTGCGTGTTTATGGATTATATGAATAGAGTATTCAAACCATATCTAGATAAATTTGTTGTGGTCTTTATTGATGATATTTTAGTATACTCCAGATCTTTTGAGAAATATAAGAGGCATCTGAGATTAGTCCTAGAGATTTTAAGAGATAACAGATTGTATGTCAAACTGAGTAAATGTGAGTTTTTACTAACCGAGGTGAAATTCTTAGGTCATGTGATCTCACTAGATAAGGCCACAATAGATCCCTATAAAGTTAAGGTTGTGTTACAGTGGGATAAACCTAGGACTATCCCTGAGGTTAGGAGTTTCCTTCGTTTGGTAGGATACTATAGACAATTTATTCAAGGCTTTTCTCATATGGCCATGCCACTCACAAGGCTGACTCGAAAGGAAACACCTTTTATGTGGGATGATAGATGTGAGAGGAGTTTTCAGAAGTTAAAACTCTGATTGACCACTGCCCCTGTGCTAGTTATTCCAAACCCTAGTTTACCATTTGTGGTGTATAGTGATGCCTCGAGGAGAGGGTTAAGATGTGCATTAATGCAGTAGGGTAGGGTAGTGGCGTATGCCTCTAGACAATTGAGGCCTCACAAGAGGAACTATCCTACACATGAACTAAAGTTAGCTGTAGTAGTATTCACTCTTAAGATTTAGAGGCACTAACTATATGGTGCAAGTATAGAAATCTATAATGACCACAAGAGTCTGAAATACCTGTTCGATCAGAAAGAACCCAATATGAGACAGAGGAGATAGATGAAATTCTTAAAAGATTATGACCATGTACTAAAATATCATCAGGGTAAGGACAACGTGGTGGCTGATGCCATGAATAGGAAATCCATCCATGTTGCTTATATGATGATTCAGGAGTAGGAACTTCTAGAGAAATTTAGAAATTTTAACCTCTCTTACTAGCTAGTACCAGGTAGATTATATTTGAGTGAGACCCAGATTGAGAATGAGTTAAGAGCCCAGATCTTAGATACCCAGAGAGAAGATGAATTCTTGAGACAAATTAGGAGCAAAATTTCCAAGGGTAGAACCTCATATTATGGAATATCTTATAATGGTATAATAGTATATCGAGATAGAATCTGTGTGCCTAGTCATAATGATTTGAGAGGAAGAGTTTTAGAGGAGGCACATAAGAGTAAATATACTATCCACCCAAGGGCCACTAAGATGTACAAAGATTTAAAAAGAAATTTCTGGTGGCCAAGAATGAAGAATGACGTCATGGATTATGTGGCGAGATGTTTAGTATGCTAGAGGGTTAAGATAGAGTATCAGGGACCTACTAGGTTATTGCAAACCCTAGATATCCCTGAGTGAAAATGGGATAGTATCGTTATGATTTTTTTATAGGGTTACCCAGGACATCCTCTGGACATGATGCTATCTGGGTAGTTGTAGATAGATTAACAAAGTCCGCACACTTTTTAGCAATCAAGGCTACTTATTCACTAAATAGATTAGCCCAATTGTATATACGTAAGATAGTGCGACTTTATGAAGAACCAAGTAGCATAGTATCCGATAGAGACCCTAGATTCACATCAAACTTCTAGAGGTCATTACAGCACGCCTTAGGGACCAGGTTGCGGTTTAGCACTGCTTATCACCCCCAGACAGATGGTCAGACTGAGAAGACCATCTATACCCTAAAGGACATCTTGAGGGTGTGTGTATTAGAGATGAGGGGTAACTGTGATGCGTATCTGCCACTAGCAAAGTTTGCTTATAATAACAGTTACCATTCCAATATCCAAATGGCCTTTTTTTAGGCTCTATATGGGAGAAAATGTAGATCTCCATTATGTTGGGTTGTGCTAGGTGAGAGGAGCTTACTAGGACCTAAATTAGTTGACCAAACCACCCAACAAATAAAGATGATTAGAAAGAAACTCCTTATGACCCAGAGTAAACAGAAGAGTTATGTCGATAGGAGAAAGAGGCCATTAGAGTATGAGATTGGAGACCATGTATTCATCTCGGTGTCTCCAATAACTGGGGTAGGTCAATCTATGAAGGTAAGGAAGCTTAGTCCTAGGTATATTGGTACATTTAAAATCTTTGAGAAAATTAGACCAGTGCCCTACGGAATAGCCTTACCTCCAAACTTAGCCTAAATCCATAATGTTTTGGGAGAATTATATTAAAGGATCAAAAAGTAAAGAAATTAATTCATAAGGACTCGTTATCACTTGTTTTAGGATGATTACTACTGAGTTTAGCAATAAACAGTTAAACCTAGTGGTAATAGATCCTTAAAAATAATTTTTTTCACTACTTGGTCCTTAAACATAATTTTTCCTAATGTTTTTCATGTCTCCCAACTGAAAAAATACTTACCAGACTCCTCACATGTCATAGAATATGAGCATATTCAATTGCAGGAAAATCTTTCCTATATAGTGAAACCAAAGAGGATTGTGGATGCCAAGCTGGAAGAACTGAGAAATAAAAGCATCCCTATGTGAAAGTGGTCTGGAAGGGTCTAACGTCTGAGGAGGTAACCTGGGAAGTGGAGAATGAGATAGGACAAAAATATCTAAAACTATTTTCTTAAGGTATGTATTTAAACATTGAGGACAAAATTTATTTTAAAAGAGTGAAAAATGTAATGAACGTAATTTTTGTAAAACGAAGAAATGAGTTGTATAAAAACAAGTCCTTCAAAATGATCTAGATAATGTCCCAAAAAATTTGGATAGAGTTCAAGACTCCTAAAAATGATAATTCTAGGCTCAGACGGAAAGAAAAACGGAGCTAGGAAGGAGAAATAATTTGCAACGGAAACTGATGAAACGTAATAGCATTTTTGTAAATAAGTGTAACTTTTGGAAAAACACATAAAAAGGACGCCTTATGGCGCTGCTTACGTCTTAGATGTGCAGTGCGTTCTGCATACCCGTCCTACTAGTTATTCCCCTATACCGAGGCTCCAAAGTCAGTCTATAGCTCTGTAACTTATTAAATAGAGCTGAGTTGGCCTGCTGCTATACCTCTTTCACGCATCTTACGGGACAAGACTACGGTGACTAGCCGTAGGAACATGCCGAAGCACCCTAGCTTGGTTCCTGGATTACAAAGTAGTAACTATAATCTTCATCGGTGATCTCGAGCATCACTTATGTAATTTAGTGATCTTTGACTCTCCTGAAGGCTCGATAAAGAAGGCTCCAAAAACTATGGGAAACCCTGGGACTAGTAAAGCCCCTCCGATGTACATTTTTCAACATCGATGAGCCTGAACCTTGACGAAATTGTTCAGTAAAGTATCAGCTCTAAATTGAGTGATTCCAAAAGCATTTTATTAAATTAGAAACCTAAATTTTATAATGGAAAAGACAGTTCTTGAAAAGGAGCTAAAACAAAATCGAAACAAAATTGCCATTACGGAAGGATGAAATTGGAATTTTTAAAAAAAGTATATTTCTACAAACTCCCACACACTTCTCCTTTCTTCCTCTATCTTCTTAAGCACAAAATTTTCTGCCCAATTTTCAGAAATAAAATCTCTCTTCTAGGTGCATAAAAGGAGGAGAAGAAGGAGGAGAAAAATCAAGAAAAATATAAGAAAATTTGTAGAATTTTATGCTCTTCCTTCTTCCAATTCTCTTCCTCTCCTTCTTGGCTTTCTCTCCATGGTTTTCTTTGGATGATTGGTTCTGTTTTTGGTCCAGAAAGAAGAGGAAACATTCAAATTTTCCAAGGAGAAGAGAACCAAGGAGAAAGACACTTGAATGCTCACTTTAATCTTAGGTAATCTTTGTTTTTTGATGCATCTTCTCTTCCCCTCCCTTTGTGTGCATTTCGGCCAAGAACAGAACCACAGGAGGGGAGGATGTTCTGCCCAAATACAAGGAAGGAACAAGGGTTTTAAGCCATGGGGAGATGGAATATGGAAAGAAATTCTAAGAAAAACTAATAGAAAACAAGTTAGAAAAGTGTAGTGTTTTCCAGAGTTTTGTAAAATTTGATTTTGTGTGAATGTTTCCTTGGAAATTTGGATGTTTCCTTGAGCTCCTAAGACCCTTAGAAACCTCCCCAAATGGCACTCCCATCAAGGAAAAATTTAAAACTTCAAGAACCCCATTATTGCTCATAGGTTCAGGCAAGCTAGGATGAATGGGGTATAGGGTGTTTTAATTTGTTCTAGTCTTGGTTTTGGACTTTATATGATGTTAAAAGATGGGAGAAATGATTGAGAAAGATTTAGGAGCCATGGATTGAGAGATGGGACAATGGTGTCCATAATGGTACTTCGTGAAGCAACTTGGTTTTCCAATTGTGCAATTGAATGTGTGATGGCTCCAAAGACCTTAAATGAGTCCAAGAAGTCTAGAAATAATAAGAGAATGGAATCTAGAAATTTAATTCCAAGAGTTGCTTCATTAGACTAATTATGGAACCATAATGCCAAGTATAAAGCCAAGTGTGTATTTAAGTTTTAGTTTAATGCCTTGGCTTGCTTCAATATGTGATTGTATACTCCTTGTGATGTCTAGGCCAAGAGAACAATCAACCACCCAATTGCTCTTATGAAATCAAGGAGGGGAAGGAATTAGCAAAGTAAAGCTTGCATTAATTGAATGGTAGCTCTCCACCTCATTTTCTTGCATTCTTGTGTGCATAAGTATGTTTTTATGTACTTGTGTATGCTCTTGTGATTTGAGAATATGCCACTTGATGTCTTGAGGTTGCATTGATACCAATGTGTCATCTTGAATGCCATTGATTGTAAGAATGACTCTCAAGGATGAGGTGATACTAAAAGTCTCTTAGAGTAGGTGGGGATGTGCCAAAAGTCTTAAGGTATGGGTGAGATTAGGTTAAAAGTCCCTTAGATAGGTGAGGCTAAGTCAAAATTCCTTAGACTAAGAGTGAGGCAAATCCAAAAATCCTAAGAATGAAGTGAGGCAAAACCAACAGTCCCTAGAGCATGAAAATGGCTTGATGTGAAAATATGGCATGAAAATGTAGTATTATACATATTATATTTACACACTTAAGATTTTGATATATGTATGTTTTGAATGCATGTATGAATGGGTGTATGAGCTATTGAGATTCTTGTAATCTCACTCCCTTTTCTCCCTCACTTTTGAAATGTCTAGGTGGTGTTCAAAACCAAAGAAATGCAAGCCAAGAACATTAAATGGCTACACCTTGTTCATTTTGTAGTCTAACTTGTAATGGAATGTCAAAGAAGCTTTGTACATATTATTTTTGGTAATGTAAGACTTTGAGCACATGTAATATGATGTATAGACTTTACGTAAACTTTATGTAGCATTAAATCAATGAGATTATGTATTTGGACCCTTGAATGGTATATGTGTTTAGTGTATTAATGAATGTTGAATAGCCAAAATGAGATGTGTGGGATTTGGGACCACTTGGGAATCTCCCATAAGTCATAATTATACTTTTAAACTTGCCTAAGAGGTGCCAAACTCAAGAGGAGGCTATTTCGACCAAAGTGACTCTTGATAGGGAGCAAAAATGACCATTTCATGAGGCTATGTCACTTTTTGTCCAAATGAGCTCTTCTGGGTCTAAAATTTGGCATGCATCTAAAGCTTATTGAGAGATTTTTGGGAAGCTAAATTTGGTAATTTTTGGAAGTCTATGGAATATTTGGCGAATTGTTAAAATTTGAAATTTTTTTGGTTTTGGTCATTGGTACTGTAGTACTGGTCTGAAACTAAATTCTGTCACTCATGGAGCAAATGAGGTCCAATTGCCACAAAATTTTATATGGAGAAATTATACATTTCCAGTGACTTGTGCCAACTAAAAGAACTTTATTTGGGTGCCTAGAGAGGGAGATATGAATTTTCAAAAAAACTATCCAATACTAGGCGCACCACCAGACTTCAATTACTGTTTGATTTATTTTCAAGATCTATGAGCACCTGAACTGGTCTAGATTTTTTTTTCCTCTATCTAACATTCACAGCTTTCTATATTAGTATCATTTGCATAGATTGGATTGTTTTCAAATTAATTGGACATTTTTTAAGTTTGCTGCTGAATTCTATGACAGTACCAATGAACAGCCTGACCTCTAGAATTTTTTGAATGTCAAACTTCTTCTATGTTGTGTTTCATGGTCTGGACATATTTTTAGCATGAAGTAGACATGTGTATCTTTCCAGAATAGCTAAGAATACATGATTTTGATTTTTCTAAAATTAGTTATGATTTTCTAATATTTGTGACCGAAATGGCAAAATTCTAGCTGAAAATACAAGTATGAGTTTTATGTTCTCCTTTGCTTTCCACGAATTATAGGCCACCTTTGAAGATGAAAATGAGTTATATATCTGTAAATAAATATGAGAATATGGTGCATGAGCTCACATGGTTCACGTGATACTGAATGAAAATTTTATACGCGATGCCACGCAAAAATAATCAATATCTTAATGTCATTTTCTTGGCTCTCATATGAATTGATTGATATGAGACATAAAGATAACATGGAATAAGCTAAGAAATTATAGTATTACAACTTTCTTGAGTTGTCTATAATCTATGTATAATATAACGCTTCTGTCTTTCCTTTTCACAAATAGTATAGGAACTCCTCCAGGTGACACACTCAATTAAATGAACTATTTAGACAATAGATCTTCAATTTGTTTCTTAAGTTCATTCAATTCTAAAGGGGGCATCGTATATGGTGGGAAAATAGACTTGATCTCAAAACTAGGTTAATGGAAGACTCTACTTCCTTTTCTGGAGGTAGACTAGTTATCTTAAGAGGGAAGATCTATGAATACTACATGGATATTATATAACATTTCAAATTAATAAATTAGTTAGAATCATTAATTAAAGAATTATTAAGAATTTAATAGATATTTAGAGGTGAATGACATGTAATATTAATATTGAAGTATTTATTAATTATTTAGTTAATTTGGAATTTAAGGATTTTTTACTATTTTACTATTTCAAAAATTAGGAAAAATTATAAAAATTTAATTGGAGATTTTATATCAATGATTTATAAAAAGGGACTAAAAGGTGTTATTTACTTCGAATTTATGCACTAAAACATTTATATTAATCTAGTATTTTGTGAAAGTGTGTGTCATTATGAGAAATTAAGTATTAGGAATTTTATTATTTTCGTGATTATGAAATTGTTGAGGATTAATTTGAATGATAGGAATTGAATATATTTAAGAGTTAAGATAAGTTGGCTAATACATTATTTGGGTTTTAATGATGACAAGAATTAAATAAAAAGGCTCAAAGGTGTAGTTGGCTAAAATAAAAAATGAAAAGCCCAATAGTTATTTAGAATTACTATGGCTCAATAGTAAATATTTAAATGAATTACTAAAACTTAATAGTAAATATTTAAGTATTATGAAATAACTTAAAAGAAATAGAGAAAAAAGCATTTAGAGAAGATTGAGAATAAAGGAAATGTTATTCAATTTTTATTCATACCTCTTAATATAAATAAGATGCCTATTTATAAACACAATTTTGTAACTACAAATAATCCAAAAGTTACACCCTAAATGTGAAATAATAAACTATAAAAAAGGATATAAAGGTGGCAAATGAATATTTAAAGGTTTTAGAGTTACAATTCTTGAAGGAATATAAGGATAGGGACATCCATGTAATGTGTATTCATAACACTCTCCCTTTGCTATCCATTTATTTTAAGAATATGCCTCGATAAAACCTCGCTAGGTAAAAACCCTATGGAAAAAAACACCTAGAGAAAGAAAAGACTACACTATTCTTGTGTTTCATACGCATCAAAACTGCCTCATTAAAAACCTTATCAAGAAAAACCTAATAGGATGAAAATCATAGCAAATGAAAAAAGAGTACAATACATATTAACTCCCCCTTGTGACAACATAAATTAAAATCTTTAAGTCGAAGAACTCCAATATTATGGACTAGCTTTTCAAATATAGTAGTAGGAAGTGCCTTAGTAAACAAATCTACTAGAGTATCACTTAAATAGATTTATAGAATATTTATATTACCATCCTTTTGCAAATCATGAGTGAAAAGAAATTTTGGTGAAATATGTTTTGTTTTATCTGCTTTAATATACTCTTCTTTCAATTGAGTGATGCATGTAACATTATCTTCATATAAGATAGTTGAGATTGTTTTTCTAGAAGATAAACAACAAGTCTCTTGCATATGTTGAATCAACAATCTCAACCAGACACATTCCCTGCTTGCCTCATGTATTGCTAAAATTTCTACATAATCCAACGATGTGATTGCTATAGTTTGTTTCATAGATCATTATGAAATGGCTATATTTCCACATGTAAATAAACATCATGTTTGTGATCAACCATTATAAGGATCAAATAGATATCCTGTATTTTGACAACCAATTAGGTCTAACTTAGGTACATTCATATAAAACAAATCCATATCCATCGTACCTCTAAAATAATGAAGTACACGCTTAACTCCATTCCAATGCCTCTGTGTAGGTGAATAACTATATCTTGCTAATAAATTAACTGCAAATGATATATCAGGTCGAGTATGACTAGCAAGATACATTAGTGCTCCAATTACATTAAGATATGGTACTTTAGGACCAAATAGCTCTTCATTCTCTCCCTAAGGTCTAAAGGGATCTTTGTTTACATTTAGTGACCTTACAACTATTGGGATACACAATGGATATGATTTATCCATATAAAACCATTTCAGCACCCTTGCCATATAAGCTTCCTGACGTACAAAAATTCCATTTTTTAAATGTTTAATTTGTAATCCAAGGCAAAGCTTTGTTCTTCCTAAAATCATTTATTTCAAATTCTTTCTTTAAGTAATTTATAACTTCTAAAAGCCCTTTAAAAGTTCCAATAATATTGAAGTCATCGATATAAATAGCAATGATGACAAACTCATTCCTAAATCTTTTTATAAAAATACATAGGCAAATAGGGTCATTTTTGTATCCTTCCTTTGACGAATATTCACTGAGACAATCATATTACATGCGTTCGAATTATTTCAACCCATGAAGGGATTTGTTCAATTTAATTAAGTAATTTTCTTAAAAGTATGGTTTATATGTTTTAGACAAATTAAAGGCTTCAGGGAATTTCATAGAAATATCATTATCAAGTAAGCCATACAAATAGGCTATAAAACATCTATTATATGCAAATCGAGTCCTTATGTATTGCCAGACTAATTAAATATTGAAAAGTAGTTGCATTCACCATAGTTGAGTATGTCTCTTCATAATCAATGTCAGGTTTTTGTGAACGTGCCTTATATATTACAATTTCACCATTCTCATTTCATTTTCATACAAAAACCCATTTGTATCTAACTGGCTTTATACCTTGTGGTGTAGAAACTACAGGTCTGAAAACTTTTCTCTTTGTAAGTGAGTTTAATTCTAACTCGATCGCATTTTGCTATTTTGACCAATCATCTCTTTGTCTACATTCCTTACTAGACTTCGATTCATGATTCTTATCATCATTTATTATGTTGTGTGCTACATTATATGCAAAAATATTGTAAACGTTGACTTCATTTCTATTCCATCATATTCCATTCATGACATAATTTATTGGGATTTCTTTATTTTCACTAATTTCAAGTACCTAAGTTTATTTTGGAATTGAAATAGTAATTTTGTTTAGGGACTCTTCTAGAGTCACCCCATCCACATCCTTAATTTAGCCATCTTGGTTCTTAGCTCTTTTTCTTTTTTAAGGAATTTTATCTTTAGAACCAATAGGTCTACCACACTCCATGCATGCATAAGATTCATCTACAATAGTAGATTGTTCAATAAAGACATCAATTTTAATTAAAGCATTAACACCTAGTACATGTGATTTTGTCACTCTTTTGATCAATGAATACCTCTAGCAATTTATTGGCTAAAACTTGTAAAAATATGTCATATTAGATCAAGATATCTCCTAAATTATATCACAAATGGTTATAAAATAATTCAATTTTGGTTAAATGGGCCATATGGGCTTACCAACATCATCTTCCATCTTGAACACACTTAATGACAAGAATCATCACAATTCTAAGCCTGCATTTCAAGTTTAAGACAAGCAACACAATTTCACCAAGCAAAGTTGCAGTTTTTTTTTATTCCATAATCTGTCATGAATTTGAAAAATTATAATTAATTTTAAAAAAAATCTGAATCATGCAAATTATACCATTCTGGAAAGCTTAGGATGTCTCCTAACTACCATAAAAATTTATAATCAAAGCAACAACATCTGGCCCATGAAAATCAATGAAATAGTACCCAAATCACTAGTTTAGGCAACATTAGACCTAGAAATTTAAAAATTCATATCTCTCTCTATACATATCCAAATTACATGCCCTTAGTAGCTATGGAAAGCTTATGATGTCAACTACATTCTTGTAAAATTTCATGAGCATTGGACTTCATTTGGCCTCTAAACAATACAAGAAAGGAAACTGACCATGTGAACAGTGACTAACACAATTTTACATAATTTAGCCAATTTTGAAAATTCATAATAAATTCTATAGAGCTCTAAAAATAGTACTCTTTAGTTATGTGAAAATATCTTGATGAGACCTATATTCATGCAAAATTTTATGCACAAATTCATCCATTTGGTCAGCTTGTGGTTTAGGTCAAGAATATGACAATTTTTTATACCATAACAAGGTCAATTTGCACCAAATGGCCTTCTAACCATACCATGACCATTAAGCACATCCCAAAGCATATACGCAGCATATAGAGGCATCTCAAATGGTCTAAATCATCATAAAACTTAATTTCATTATCCTACTTGCATATATACAATTCACATCATATCTCTAAAGTGTCAAAATTCTCCATTCTCATTCTTTTGGTCCCACATTTGGTTTATACAACATATTAACATACTTTTACAATTGCTCAAGGGTTTACAACTCAAAAATAACTTATACGTACATACTTTGACATTAAATTACATTAAAAGCTATTCTATCATCAAAGTATAACCATTCATGCTCCTTGGCCTCCATTCTTGGTTCCTTAAGCTTCATCTAGACATGGTTAGATGGAAAATAGGGGAGAGTAAGGCTCAAAGAATCCCAATAGCTCTTTCACCCTTTCAAGTAAGCATACAAGGCATATATTTATGTCAAGGAATACAAGTATGCACCAAACACTTCTAAGAATCTTTCAAATCATAATTTCCATGACATATAAGCATATCAAAGTCAACAACAAGCTTTAAGGACTTTTGGTCTAGTCTCAACATATTATTTGAGACTTTTGGATTAGCCTCACCCACTTTCTAGGGACTTTTAACATAGCCTCACTCATTCTCGATACTTTTGGCCTTGTCTTACCCATTCCAAGGAACTTTTGGCACAATCTCACTCATAAAGAGTAATTTCACAATCAAAATGCAATTCAAGAGGCATATTGGTACCAAAACAACAAACCAATACCAAATGGCATGTCTCATAATTCAAATACACATACAAGCACTTAATGATAATCATACAATCAAATAATACACACAAGAAAGGATAGAGAGCTACCTTGGTGCAAAAAACATAAATTCCTCTTCAATTCCTCATCTCTTTGGCTCGGCCTCACACCCACAGCTAGGAGAAATTCAATTTGCTTAGCCTATACACATCAAACAAGATACAAACATATTAATGGAACCATCTCTAGCCTTATATAAAATCTATACAAGCTATTTCTAGTTTATGTCATCATTATGGTTCCATACAAGGGCATAATAAAGTAACTCATATAATTCAAGATCTTACCTCTAATTTCTCACTCAATCTAAGTCATATGACTCCATTCAAACTCATTAGAGTCATTTCTAACTCAATTCAAGGAGGTTAACACTAAGTTGCTTCTTCATACATAATGGAACCTAAAACTTTCAACTTTCAAAATATGGTTTTTAAATTCAAAGCAATAATTCCTTTGGTGTCGATAATTCATATCTAGACCATTTCTATCCTTGGAATTAAAGAAAACTCTCCCTAGGTACATGAACTCTCTCTTGGCCAAGACACACATCCAAGTAAAGCCCCCATGGAGTTTTCTTCTATTTCCTAGGGAAATTGCCATCCATGAAGCATTTTAGATGTCTTGGAAACTCATACATACTCTTAGATAACCTAAATTACCATTAGAAAGCTTCATAATTGCCAAGGTGCATTCAAATCTCTAATTACCATAACTTGTTATCTAATAGTTCTTTTTGAATTCTAATTATTTCATTAGATTCCTTAGGCTTTGAAACCCCCATTCCTATCAAGTTCAGGTTGAGGTAAAGTCTCTAACATCTCCCCCATAATCTAGCCAAAATGATGAAGGACAAAAAAGCCATATTCAAGTAATGGTTTTCTTACCTTGTTTGCTAGCTTTTCAAGAGCTGTTTTCTAAGCTTCCAAGAGTTCTCCCAAATTCTCTCTTCCTCTTGCTGAACCAGCCATGGAATAGCCCTAAATTAATCATCAAAACTATAGGAGAAGAGAGGAGAAAGAGGAAAAGAGGTTTAGTGAAGGAAAGAGCATGAAAAAGTAACCAATTCTTACCTTTTTAAGCTTGCTTTCTGCCTCCCTTGCCCTCCCATCTTATGCACCTCTTAAGATAGAGCATGAATCTGCTTAAAACTAAAAAAAGTCAGTTGTAAGGGCTAGAGAAGAAAAGGACGTGATTTAAGAAGCATAAAGGCTCATTTATAACATTTTCTAAATTTGCAATTTAGTCCTTTGTAACATCCAGTTCTCTGAAAACGAGAGAAAATGCAAGAAACGTAACGTACAATTTCTTCGTAAACGAACGAAATTCATTGGATACAAAGGGAAGTCCCTTGAAATGACTTAGTTAAGGTCCCAAAAAATTTTGGGCAACATTTTACACTCCTAAAAATGAGAATCCCAAGCTCAGATGGAAAGAAAAACAGAGTTAGAATAAAGAAAAGAAATGCAATGAAAGGTTGACGAAACGTAAGGGTATTTTTATTATTTTAAGCAAATTTTAGAATTCACACAAGAGGGCTTTTCAAATAAAAGTTTTGAGTTCATCGGGGTTTTCAAATGCCCTGAAAACCATAGGAAGTACCGGGACAGTTAAAACTTCTCTAGTGGACGTTTTCCAACGTCGGTTGACTCAAACTTTGATTAATTCATTCGAGAAGGTTTTAGCTCTAATTTGAGTGATTCCAAAAGGAATTTTACTAAATTGGGAACCTAAATTTTAGAATAGAAAAAATAGTTCTAAAAAAGGAGCTAAAACAACTTAGAAACAAGAATGCCAAGAACGAAGGGTAAAATTAGAATTTCAAGAAAGTAGAAGCTTCTTGAATGCTCTTTAAGTTTCTTGTTTCTTCTCCCCCTTCATTTGCATGACCATTCTGGTCAAAAACCAGAGAAAACACCAGCTCTCTTAGTTGCACCATGGAGGAGAAGAAAGGAAGAGAAAAAGCAAGAAAAAAGGCAAGGAATTTCATGGATTTTTATGCTCCTTCTTCTTCCAAACTTGTTCCTCTCCTTTTAAGTTTTCTTTCCCATGTTTTTATTGAGGTTTTTGGATTTATTTTGAGGGAAGAATAGAGAAAAAAATTCGGATTTGAAGAGAGGAGGCCAAGGAAAGTGAGAATTAAGCAAGAAAATAAGGAAAAATAAGGTAAATCTTCCATCCCATGGTAGCTACTTTCTCCCCCTTCTTCTTCCCATTCCGCCCTATGTATGTAGCTATAGGAGGCTTGAATTTTAGGCAAAACCAAGGGTGAATTCTAGGAATTTAAGGGAGGAGAGTAAGAATATGCAAAAAAATTTAAGTAAAAGCCATGAAATTACAAGATAGGGAGGTTAAGGTTTTGATTACACTTTGAACTTTACCATGAACCCTAACCATATTTTATGATGTTTAAGTATTCATATGAGTTCCTAAGATACCAAGAGAGCTTCCTACATGATTCTCCCATCAAAGGAAGTAAAGAAACTCTATTGGTGCCATATGAAGGCATAGCTTTGGCCAAGGAAAGCTTATGCACCTAGGGAGTGTTTTAATTCCTTCCAAGCTTAGTTTTATATCATGTATAATAGGAGAGTATGAGAGGAAGCCTTAGAAAAATTTTAGAAGCCATGGAGAGTGAGATGGTCTTGTATGTTCCATATTATGGCTTAAAGAAACAACACCTAGCTAAGCTCCTTGAATTGATTGTGTGATGACTCCAAGAGGTTTAAATGGAGTCAAGAATCATGAATTGATGAAGAGAATGGAGCCAATATGATATTTTCCAAAGGTTTCTTCATCAAGTGCATTACAAACCATAAAAAAGCCTTATAAGTCACCTAACTTTTCTAGTGAATGTATGGCCTTAGAATTTGATTCAAGAGTGTAATTAACTTCCATATGATATGTCTAGGCCAAGAAAAATGATCTCCACCTTCTTAGGTGTATAAGGTCAAGGGAGAGAACTCAAAGCTTAAGGAAAAAGTGTGTGAATGCAAGAAAGGTAGCTCTCTCCACCTTCTCTCATGCATGAATATGTGTATATATGTTTTGAGCTATGAAAAGTATTTTTAGCATGAGTTTTTATTTCATGGTACCATGATGATATTTTATGCATTAAAATGATATTTTATAGGCTTGCTTTGGTTTGCTTGAGTGTGGAAAAGCCAAGAACCCTTTAGCTATGGTGAGGATGAGCCAAGAACTCTAGAACTTGGTTGAGACAAAGTAAAGAGTCTCCCAAAGGTGAGATTGACTCCTAAGAGTAAGGTTGAGTCAAAAACCTCTTAAAGAAAATGAGTGATGCAAGTCCAAAATCTATAAGTAAATAGGTGACGTTAATCCACTCACTTAGCAGGCCTATGTATGCTATACATGATGTGTTCAAATGCCAAGAATGTCTCATGAATGCTCACATATGCCAACATGCCCATGCATGCATTTTCAAAGCTTGTATTGCATACTTTATGTGTGATTGAAAGGGAGATCAGCTATTGGGATTCTTTGAATCTCATCCCCTCCTCTTCAATGACTTAACATGCCAGGTGAAGCAATTGAGCAAGGTAATGGAAGCCACCAAGCTAATAAGAAGAACATTAACATCAAAGTGTATGAAATGGCTTAGTTTTGTCTCTTTTGTAGCCATACATATGGCATATGATGTAATCCCATGATGATATTTTTATGTATCCATTTGAACATGTGCAAATACCCATATATTTGATGTATGTATGAATTTTAGTACCATATGAATGATAATGTAGTTTTTGGGTATTGAATGACAAAAGAAAGTGTATGAAATCTTGTGTATGGCATGGGCTGAGAGAGTGAGTTTGAGGAATTTGGGTTTATGAACCTTTGAGACAAGTTTAAAGAGTCATTTTGGTGCATTCCCACATGCTCAAGTGGTCATGGTTTCCTTAGAACTTGAAATGGACCATTTGGACCCCTTATATGACACAAAATGAGCTATTTTGCAACCAAATATCAAGATCTGACCAAATGAATGAATTTTCTCATGAAATTTGGCACACATGTAGATCATATCCATATATTTTTGAAAAACTAAAGACCAAATTATTTAGAGCTCTATGGATTTAAGTATGAATTTCCCAAGTTGTCATTTTTCTATTAAACTGAGATAGGTATTATTCATATGGTCAGAAACTTGGGCTATGTCATTCTTAGGCCAATGATGTCCAATGCTCATTAAATTTTATAGACATAAACTATACATGATAAGCTTTGCATAGCCACTAAGATCACCTAAATTGCACCTCTGAACAGGGAGATATAAATTTTTGAAATTGGAGATCAGTACTAGGGATGACAACTGATCTCTAGTACTATTCCATCAACTTTTGATAGCTAGTAGCCTCTTTTGTGGTCTAGATTTATTTTTCACATAAAGTAGACATCTGTGACTTTCCAGAATGGTATAGTGTCTATGATTTTGATTTTTCTAGAATTAGTTATGATTTTTCAAAATTTAGGCATAGAATCTAGAAAATTGATCTGAGGCTGCACTAGTATGTTTTATGTAATTGCTCTCTTTGCTCGAGGTATGGACCATCTCTTAAGCTATTTATGAGTTGTATTTATGTATATAAATCTGAGAATCTAATGAATGAGTCCATATGGACCACGAGATGCTCAAATTTTTACTTGTAGGAAAATGCATCTGGAGTCATGACTTCCTATGCCACTATGTTGCTTCCCATAGTATTAGTATGAGATGAGGCATGGCAATTACATGAATTGAGTCTTAGAAGTATGGTGTTACATCTTTCATCTTGGTTCTTTCCATTTGTACTTAATTTAACTCCTTTTTTAGAATCGTCTTTTTCATCGTAAAATTTGAGTCCTCTAATTTATAAAATGGCTTTGGTTTCACCCAAATTAGATTTAAAACCTTATCGAATGATTCAGTCAATGTTTTGGTCAACTGACACTCAAAAATGCAAACCTAAAGGGTTTTGACCATTCTAGGGATTCCTATAATTTTTGGAATTTCTGAGAATCCTTAAAAACTCAATTTTTTTATTTAAAAATCCCTACTTTGAGTTTTTTAAAATTTACTCGAAATTATAAAAATACCACTGGCCTTTGTAATTTTTTGTTTAGCTATTTTGGCTCTCATTTTAGATTAACCTTAGGCTCTAATCTACATTTTAAGATGTTCTCACTAACATCCTAGTCTCATTTAGACTCTAATTGCCGTTTAGGGTGCTCCTCTTTCAATTCATCTGGTTTAGTTCAACTTCTAATTTACTGGTAATTACAAAATATCTTTTAAACTTCCATTTCACATTATTTTGTATGAGAATCAAGATGAGATAATGATAATTCATTCTAAGTAATTTTTTTTCTAATTGCTTATTTTCTCCCTCTAATATTGGGAAAACTAATTCATCAAAATGACAATTGGCAAATCTAGCTATGATTGAATCCGCTGTTGATGTTCAATATATTTTATTATTGATGGAGATTCATATCCAACATATATTCCTAACCTTCATTAAGGACCCATTTTAGTACATTGGGGTGGATGAATTGGAACATATGTTGCACATCGAAAAATCCTTAGATGGGAAATATTAAGGTCATAACCAAATTGTAAAAAGCAAGACTTATGATAACTTGTTGGTTTGATATGAATTAGTGCTACAACATGCAAAATTGCATGTCCCCATGTAGAAATTGAAAGTCTTGATTTCATAAAAAATGAATGATTTTGTAAGACCATTTTGTATATGAACATGTGCTACAAGATGTTCAATATCAATTCCAATAGACATACAATAATCATTGGAAGATTGAGAAATAAATTCACCAGCATGATTAACTCATATTTTCTTAATTGGATAATTAAGAAAATGTGCTCGCAGTCAAATCAATTGAGTAAGTAATCTTGGAAATGCTAGATTATGAGTTAATGATAAAGACATATGTGACCATCTAGTTGATGCATCACTTAAAACTATAAAATATCTAAATGGTCCATAAGGTAGGTGAATTGGTCCATAAATATCACCTTGTATATGTTCCAAAAATGTAAGAAATTCATTCTTAATTTATGCTGATGATGGTTGAATAATCAACTTTCCTTAAGAATAAGCAGCACATGAAAAAGTTTTAGATTGAAAAATCTACTAGCTCTTCAAAGGATGTCCATATAAGTTTTCAATTATTTTTTACATCACAACTGATCCAAGATGGACCAACCAATCATGCCAAACAACAAACTTATCATAATATGTAAACTTTCAATTTACAATAGCATATGTTTCAATTGTACTAATATATGTATGGCACAAACCAGAGAAAAGTGCATGTAATTTTTCAAGTATGTATTTGCTACCTAAGATTATACCAGTAATATAAAGATATTCAATATCTCCTTTATTTGTTATCTTGATATGACCTCCATTTCATTGGATATCCTTAAAACTCAATAAGTTTTGTGAGATTTAGTATAATATAATGCACTATTAATGTGTAATTTTGTCCCCTTGATAGCAAAACATTAGCTCTTCTGGAGCCTTTAATTAAATTTTTAACATCAGATATAATACTAACATTGGTTTCTTGCATTACTAAATAAGAAAAATATTTTTTTATCCTTTAAATTATATAAGTCACTATACTATCAGCGAGACATATATCTTTATTATTAACATTGTTGCCAATCAAAGGAACACTCATACTTCAAAACAAAAGTATCAATAATCAATTCAAGAAAATACTACTTAAAAATGTAAGAATATATTTGAAAGGATAATAATCTTATAAGTAAATTCTTTATTGCTTTAGAATACACATTAAAAAAGAAATATAAGGAATTTCTTTTCAGACATTTCTATCACCAAAAAGTGATTAATTTTTCTATCAGGATCAACAAAAAAATCAACAATGTCTAAGTAAGTGACGTCAATATAGCCATGATCAAAGTCACCATTTTCATATGCAAAATTTGTCTTTATATTTTTTCCTTCAAGCAATTCTTGGTAAAGGTCAACAAGATGCTTTAGTGTACAACAAGTACAAGACCAATGACCTTTACCACCATAACAATAGCATATATTCTCAATAAATTTGTTATTTTGCCCACCTTTTTCCTTGTCATTCTTTTCTTTATTTTTCCACTTATCATGGGAAGTTGAGTTCTTGGTATAGGAACCATGACCATGACCATGATCACGTCCACGACCTTGACCATGGCTACCACCACGTCCTCGACAATGAGTTTATCTATAAGTGAAATGCCCATGTGCTACTACATTTACTTCAGGGAATGGAGTAGAGTTAGTCAGACGAGACACATGATTTTTCATTATAAGTTCATTATTTTGTTCAGCCATAAAGAGACAAGAAATCAACTCAAAATATTTCTCGAAACCTTTTTCTCAATATTTCTGTTGTAAGAGTAAGTTGAATGCATGGAAAGTAGAGAATATTTTTTCTAACATATCTTCATCGATGATTTTTTCCTCACATAACTTCAATTGAGAACTAATTCCAAACATAGCAGAGTTATATTCACTTATAATTATAAAAATCTTATAACCTTAAATGCATCCACTGATAATGGGCTTTTTGAAGAATGACATTTTTCTAGTAATCATATCTTTCTTTTAAACTATTCCAGAGAATAAGTGGGTCTTTTACTATAAGATACTCAATTTTTAATCCTTCAAAGAGATGGTGATGAAGAAAGATCATAGCTTTGGTTTTACTTTGATTAGGTACTTAATTTCCTTCTTTAATAGTGTCTCTGAGACCATTTGCATCTAAATGAATTTCAACATCTAACACCCAGGATAAATAATTTGTCCCTATAATGTCAAAAGTAACAAATTCAAGTTTTGTGAGATTCCACATTTTAGTACTATTATATAAATATAAAACAAGTCAGGTAACATTCGATATTGTAAAAATCAAGTGATTACATTAGTATGACGATGGTTACATTTATAGTTTATATACGCAATTTACAAATATAGTTTATGTACTTAGGACATGAACAAATCATTAACAAATTATAAGTACATAGTTTATACCCAGTTCATGAAGAATAAATGTTATAGGAAGGGACAAAAAGCTAAACCATTAATCAAAACTTAATAAAAGAAAACTGATGATATAAATAATCACAATCTTTGAATCCAATATTGCAAAGCTGAGATAGATGCACAAAAAGTAGAAACTGATATCAAAGGATAAGCATAAGACACAAGGCTTACAGAATCAATAAAATTAAAGATATAAATTAATTTAGTTTTTTTTTTCAAACTATAAGAATCTCAAATTATTCAAATAGAAGAAAAGAAAGGGAATTATAAACCTAGCAATTCTCATAGAAAAATAAATGCTTGAAAAATCAATCATACCTTCAAAATGAGATAGAAAACTTAAGAAAGAAAACTTAGGAAAGTAATCATGCCAATAATGTATTATGAAATAACTTAAAAGAGATGGAGAAAAGAGAATTTAGAGAAGATAGAGAATAAGAGAAATGCTATTTAATTTTTATTCATACTTCTTAAAACAAATGAGGTATTTATTTATAGGTATAAGTTTGTAACTGTAAATAACCTAAAAGTTATATCGTAAATATGAAATAATAAACTACAAAGAAGGACAAAAAAGATGGGAGATGAATATCTAAAGGTTTCAAAGTTACAACTCTTGAAGGATTATGAGGAGATGGACATCCACATAATATGTTTTTATAACATTAAGTAAGTTACTATGGCCAAAGGTAAATTTTAAATGGATTTAACCTAAGACCCACATAGTAGATGCACCCAAATACATACCTATGTCATCTTTTATTTTCTTTTTCATTTGTTTTTCTATTTTGAAAATAACACCCTGAAAAATGATGTCTAAGAGATTAAGGGAAAAAGAGGAACGACTTTGATAGTAGACGGAGAGAGAAAGTGGATCTAAAGGATAAAGAGACTTCATGGATGCAACACTTTAAGCTCATATTTAGATAGTTTCTTAGAAGATTTAGTAAAGGTGAGTGCTTCCTAACATTCTTTTGAACAAATTAGAATTTAAAATAGTTGATATTGAAATTTTAGGTTGATGTTAATTGAGGATTTTTTTAATTGAAGTTGTAATTAAGTAATTAGATGTGTAATTCAATCTCTAATAATCTAATTGGTTAGGTTAAATTAGCAATAGGACATTTAATTTATCGTAGTCAATATATATGGACACTAAGTGTTTGATGAAATGTCTAGGTGAAATTGAACTTTAGCAAGAGGTGGAGTTTGGGTATGTTTTATATTTAATACATTGTTTTAGTGTGGATGATTAAAGAAAAAGTGTTGCACAAATAAGGTTATATCAGGTTAAAAGAGGAGTTAGCTTATTTAGAGTTAACCATTGTGGTAAGTGGATAAATACAGCTAGTTTTAATTAATCAGGATATATTATATTGTTATTATACTGTATTAAACATATTTAATTTACATATTGTAAATTGTTAGCTTTAGATTAATAAAGGTTGCTTGGTAAGTGTGCACTTAACTCTTAATCAAGGTAGTTAGCTCTGTAAATGTAATTCTTAATACTTTATCATACTTTATGAAATAGATTTTATTAAATGTCTTTTCAACTCAAGAGGTTAATGCAATTTATTTAATGGCATTTATTTGATGGAAATGGACTTGATGAAATTACTTGGATGAGATTGAAAATGATGGAAATAATGTTGTTGTAATTATGAAATGTGGCAAGTTGCTTTTGAATTTGAAATGCTTTATATGTTATGTGAATGTTTTTTAAAGGTATGCTCATGTTGCCTATGTGAAATGAGCCTTGAGGTGAAGACCTAAGAAATGTTATTTAATTGATGAAGATGATAAAATAAGCTTATTGCCATATAATTTGTTAGCCTGGGCCATAAGTTAAGGGGACAAAGTTGATGCATACCTACATCCAATGATTACATTCATCGAGGACTAAGCATAAGGTCATATGATCCCACTTTGGTTTGAGATAGATTGAGTTAGGGTGTTGTAGCTTATACTACAATACTATTTGATAGGTAAATAAGGTCTGGATAGTTTTAAAAGTTCCTCTTACTCTACCAAGGGAGCATATGGCTTTTTAAAACTCCATATTGCTTTAAAAGGATTTGTAAAGATAAATGAATGTTTTCTTTTTCATAAATTTAGTTGTGAAATTATGTTGATTTATATAGCTAACCTATGAGTGCATACTTTTATTTCAAGTAGATTATTTCTAAAATGCTTTATATTTATAGCTAAGAATGCATGTTTTAAAACTCCATTAGCTACTGAGATTTTTATTCATCTACACTTTTCTAAATTAGCATTTCCAACAGGCGGATAAACATTGGAAAAAGAAGATTTCATAATGAATACCTTGGCTAAAGGTACTTATTAGTTGAGATATAGTAGAGTTTATGATTGATGTAATGTAATAAAAGATTTGTTATACAGTATTTTTAGTTTCTTTAGTTTACTATGTTGCTCAGGTTGGTGGTTTTAGGATTAGCATTAAACATTGAGTTTCGAAATGTAATGTTGAGATAATATTGATCATAGTTTATTTTATTAAAATATTAATGTTTAAGATATATAGAGCTAAAATGATATTTAAGTTTAGCTTTCACAGTTAAATGTAATTGATTTATTATTTACATTGATTTATTATTTAAATTAGTATTAGTTTAAGTATATTAATTTTGTATGTTGCAATGTGGTATTAAAGTAATGTTTTAAGCAAAACCATTGAACTCTATATCATTTATAGTTATTTTAATTATGTAGTATGCTCTATTTAAGGTCATTCAAGGAAAGAGTATATTATTTACTGAGGTTAGTTAAGGATCTAGTATGTTATTTATTAGGTTCATCAAGGATTTAGTACACTGTGTGCTGACGTTAATACCTATGCTAATTAAGGTATACTAAATACTAAACTATGATTGTTTTGTCCACAAGTTAAGAATGACTAACTTTGATATTAGTGCTTAAAGCTTAATACTAGGGCTCAGATAAAAGGATATAAGATTGATTAAGAATTTTGCACTACTAGCAAACAAGCTGAGTTAATAGTTGAGTGAATATTAAGATTCACTTTTGATAAGACTTTAATCCCAGTTGTGAATGGGGAGTATTAAAAGTGTTGCTCAATTTAGAAATTTAGGCAATTAACAATGGAAAATTAAAGAGCCAAGGATAATGTGTTATCAAGGAAAAGGGAAAGGCTAGTATGCCAACAACTTATATCAAAGACTATGAGGGGTATGGTAAGCCTCATTGTAATAAACTATATGTGAGAAGCTAAAATGTTTATTTCAAATGTAGTAAGTTAAGCCACATTGCAAGGGAATGTTAGAATCAGGATCATGCTTTTTTTTAAGCTAGAAAGAGGCCAATCAATCTTCAAACTCAATCTATGATACGTATAAGACTAGAAATCATATTATACATGCACTATTTTTCATAGGCAACACATTCTTTCATTTCATATGACTATGTGAAATGTTTAGGTTTACTTGCAAGTGACATGCCTTTTGATTTGTCTATTGCTAATCCCATGGGAGGTAAAGTTAAAACTTTCAGAGTTTATTTAAACTACATTGTTGAATTTGATAACCAGTCTTCCACTCTTGATTTAGTTTGCATTCCTTTGATTGATATTGGTGTTATTATTGGCATGAATTAGTCGTCTATTAATATTGCAATTCTTAATTATTCCAGAAAGACTATCTCTTTACCTGCTTATATATTTGGTGCTGAGAATTTTGATGGTTTGTGTTATCTATCTAGCACTCATACTAAGAGATATTTTAAAAGCAAATGTTAGGGGTTTATGGTTTTCTTTTCCTAACAAGCTAAGATAGAAAAAGGTGTAGAGAGTAAAGTAGTTATGAGTGAATATAAAGGTTTTCTCTAAGGAAGTTAGTAGATTATCACTAGATAGGGAGTTAAAGTTTGCTATAAATTTAGTATTAGGTACTAAACCCATATCCAAAGCCCCTTATAGAATGGCACTTATAGAATTAGTTGAATTAAAAAAGCAAATTAAGGAATTGATAAAGAAAAGATTCATTAGGCCTAATGTATCCCCTTAGGAGGCACTGGCTTTATTTGTTAAAAAGAAAGATAGAAGTATGAGGCTATGTATAGATTATAGGTAGTTAAATCATTTTACTATTAAAAATAAATATCCACTATGTAGAATAGATAACCTATTAGATTAGTTGTTAAGAGTAACTATCTTTTTAAAATAGATTATAAGCTCGGTTATCATAAGTTGAGAGTTAAAGCTGAGGATATATCTAAGACAACTTTTGGGACTAAAAATGACCACTATGAGTTTTTGGTTATGCCTTTTGATTTAACTAAGACTTTAGTGATCTTTATAGATTATATGAATAAAATGTTTAAACCTTATCTAGATTAGTTTATTCTAATTTGTATAGATGATATCCTTATCTACTTTAAGAACCCTAAGGATCATGAGAGACATCTTAGGATAGTACTCCAAGTGCTGAAAGAGAAGCAACTCTTTGCTAAACTTAGCAAATATGGACTTTGGCTTTGAGAGATGAAGTTGCCAGGACATGTTATCTCTACAAAAGGGGTATTTGTAAACCCTAATAAGATGAAGGTAGTTATAAGTTAGGAAAGGCCTAAGTCAATAACTGAGATTAGGAGTTTCCTAAGAATAGTTGGGTATTACTAGAGGTTTATTACAGGTTTTCCTAATTAATTATACCTTTGACAAGGCTAACAAAGAAAGATAGATCATTTAAGTGGGATAGCAAGTGTGAGAAGTGTTTTTAGGATCTAAATGTTAGGTTAACTTCTACCCTAGTATTTATAATCTTTAACCCACAGGAAACTTTTATAATGTATAGTGATGCATCGAAAATGGATTTTAGGTGTGTGCTTATGTAACAAGGAAGGTTAGTAGCCAATGCCTCTAGACATTATAGACCACACAAGAAAAACTATCATACCCATGATCTAGAGTTAGCTAACATACTGTTTACATTGACAATCTAAAGACATTATCTTTATGGAGCATCATTTAAGGTCTTTAATGATCATAAGAGTCTTAAGTATTTATTTAACCATAGAGAATTGAACATGAGGTAAAGCATGTGGATAGAATTCCCTAAGGAATATAAATTTATTCTCAAGTATCACCCAGGAAAAGTCAATGTTGTAGCAAATGCCTTTAGTGGAAAATCAATCCACATGGCTATAAAAATGATTAGAAAGTAATTAACTTATCTATTTTTGTTAATCTAAGAAGCATTTAGTTGAGTGACCTTAGGATTAAAAGTGACTTTAAAGACTAGATCAAGAATGCTCAATTTCAAAATGAATTTTGAGAAAGATCAGAGAGTAAATTCCTCTAGGTAAACTTCAGGAGTTCATTATTGCTGACGATAGTGTGATCTTGTACCAAGGTAAGTTATACATTCCAAAAGGTGATGATCTAAAAGATTTAGTTTTAGTTGAAGCCTAGAAGAGTAGATACACCATTTATTTAGGTACTACCTAGAAAGGAAAGCCTTTTAGTGGCTTAATATGAAATTAAATGTAGCCAAGTATGTGTCTAAAGGTTAAACTTATTAAATGCTTAAGATAAAACATCAAAAGCCTGTTGGAGTGTTGCAACCCTTAGAAATACCAAAGTGAAAATGAGATGGTATCTACAATACCTTAGACTCTTTACTCTTATGCAATAGTATCATAAGCTATCTCATCCATAACATACATGATGGAGCACCATCGCAAGAAAGAATGCACCTTACATAAAGAGAATAATAAATATTTAATGGGATTTAATTGTGTTACGTAAAGTTTTATTTTCTCATTTTATGCTCAATGGCCCATGTACACTCATCTGCATTGTTTAGGAGTCATAACACATCCGTACAAGTCATACACATCACATTTGGTCTCATTCATTTTGGGTTTAAGACTACATCTCACAAATTCCACGGTTTGCTCTTAGGTTCAGATTCTATATTTTTTATACAAATTTTGAAAATTCATAAATAATTCTCAAAAAATTGAAATCAAGTAAACCATACCATTCTGGAAATCTGAGGATATCTAATTTTGACTAAAAATAAATCCAGACCAATGCAGTAGCCTAAAGGCATTGGAAATTGATACAACAATAACTCAGGTTAGGCTATATTACTAGTACTGTCATGCAACTTCAAAAATTTATATCTCTCTTAATAGAGCTCCAAATGGGGTGATCTCAGTGGCTATGGAAAGTTTATGATGTCTAGAATTTGACCCATATGTGACACAGAGAAGCAAACTGACCAAATAAATAGTAACTATACTATTTCTGCATAATTTTGCTAACTTTAAAAAATCATAATAAATTCTCTAGAGCTCCAAATTGAGCGCTTCTTAGCTCTATGAAAAGATCTAGATGAGACCTACTTTTTGGCCAAATGTCATGGAAAAAATCATTCATTTGGTTATACTTTGGTTCAGCTCTCCATTTGGTCAAATTTGAAGTCTCAAATGGCATCTCAAGGCACTAAAAGCTCTTCTTAAATTTCCACAATCACTTGGGCAAGTCTAAAAGCATAAACACCATACATAAAAGCATACTAAATGATCCAACCCCTCATGGAGCTTAATCTAAGCTTACCACTTATAATATCTAGTTCTCTAAAAACGTAAGAAATGTAACGTACAATTTCTCCATCATCATATGAAATTCATTGAATACAAAAGGAAGTCCACTTAAATGACTTAGTTAAGGTCCCAAAAAATTTGAAAACCATTCTAGACTCTTAAAAATGAGAATCCCAGGTTCAAATGGAAAGAAAAATAGAGTTAGAATGAAGAAACGAAATGTAACAAAAGGTAGACGAAACGTAAGGCCATTCTCGTCATTTTGAGTAAATTTTAGAATTCTCATAGGAAGGCTTTATAAATGAAAGTTTTGAGTTCTCCAGGATTCTTGGAGGCCCTGAAAACCATAAGAAGCCCCAGGACAGTTAAAACCCCTCCGGTAGACATTTTTCAATGTCAGTTGACCTAAGCTTTGACTAGTACATTCAGGAAGGTCTTAAATCTAATTTGGATGAAACCAAAAGTATTTTATGAATTAAAGGATATAATTTTATGATGAAAAAGATAATTCTCAAAAAGGAGTTAAAATAAGCTTGAACAGAGCAAACAGGCGGATAAGGGTAAAATGATCATTTAAAAAATTGTAAAAGAGGTTTCTTAAGTAAGATTACGCCTCATCACCTTCTCCAAGGTTCCATTTGTAGCAAAATGGGTAGCAATGGCATGACATTAAGAAGGGGAAAGAGAAGAAGTTTAAACTTCCATTTAGGTAAGTAAATGGCCCTGTTTAATCCTGCGCCAGTCAGGATAGTTGCTCCTCTCTTTAGGAGCTCTGTAATGGTGATTTTATTTTCTTGAAAACTTAAAGATTTAGGTTTAACCCAAGCTAAAAAAGAACTCTTTTCAAGAAATTAATCGATGAAAAATAATCTACACAAAGAGAGTTCCATTTTTTAAGGTAAGACTTCACTTGAAACACTTGCAAAATCTTGTATTTCTAAGCCATTTAAACTTCTTTCTAGAGAGAGAAAGTGAGGATAAGATTTTTTCTTTATGTGTTCTTGATGGAACCAAAGGTTATGGAGTGTGCGGATTAAGAATATACAGCTAGAATTGAAAAGGGAGTTTTAGAATGCAAGTTATGGAATTTAGGATTTTGATTGCACCATGAACCCTAGCCATATTTTATGATGTTTAAGTATTCATATGAGTTCCGAAGACACCAAGAGAGCTTCCTACATGATTCTCCCATCAAAGAAAGTAAAGAAACTCCAAGGATGCTAAGAAGAGTATATGCTTTAGCTTAGAATAGAAATGGCACCTAGGGATAGTTTTAATTTGTTCTAAGCTTTTTCTTCAGTCATGTATGATAGGAAAGTATGAGAGGAAGCCTTGAAAAAATTTTAGAAACCATAGAAAGTGAGATGACCTTGTATGTTCCATATTATGGCTTAAAGAAGCAATACCTAGCTAGGCTCCTTGATTTAATTATGTGATGACTCCAAGGGGTTTAAATAGAGTTAAGAATCATAAATGAATAGATAGAATGGAGCTAAGATGTTGTTTTCTTAAGGTTGCTTCATTAAGTGCATTATGGAACCATAACAAAACTTTATGAGTCACCTAGCTTTTCTAGTGAATGTGTGGCCTTAGAATGTAATTCAAAAGTATAATTAGCTTCCATATGATGTGTGTAGGCCAAAAAATAATAATATCCACCTTCTTGGGTGTGTGAGGTCAAGGGAGAGGACTTAAGGCTTAAGGAAAAATTGTGTAAATGCAAGCAAGATAGCTCTCTCCACCTTCTCCCATGCATGATGTGTGCTTACATTGTCTTTGAATGGGTATATGTGTATTTTAAGCTATGAAAAGTATTCTAGCATGAACTTTTATTCCATGGTGCCATGATGTTACATTATGCATTCAAATGATGTATAATATATGTGCTTAGGTTTGCTTAAGTGTGGAGAAGCCAAGAACCCTCTAGCCATAATGAGGATGAGCCAAGAACCCTTGAAATTGGTTGAGACAAAGTAAAGAGTCTCCCAAGAGTGAGGTTGACTCCCAAGAGTAAGGTTGAATCAAAAACCTCTTAAAGAAATGGGTGAGGCAAGTCCAAAATCCACAAGTGAATGGGTAAGGCTAATCCACTTACTTGGTAGGCCTATGTATATTATGTATGACTTGCTCAAATGTTAAAGATGTTTCTTGAATGATTACACATGTCAATATGCTCATGCATGCATTTGTAAGACTTAGTTTGCATACTTTATGTGTGATTGAAAGGAAGATGAGCTATTGGAATTCTTTAAATTCCATTCCCTCCTCTCTAATATTCTAACATACTAGGTGGACTAAGAAAACAAGGTAATGGGAGCCAACAACTTAAAAGATGAAAGTATGGAGTCAAAGTGCATGGAATTTACTTCTTTATGGCTATGTGAGTGGCAAATATTGTAATCTATTATTGTGTATGACCTATGACCCCATGAGCATAGGTAATTATGCTAATATATCTTGTACAAATAAGAATTTATGATATGTGAATGTTATAGGCAAATTGGACATAGAATGGTAAGACTAGCATTATGGAAATTGGTGCATGGTATGGGGTGAAAGTGTGAGTTTCCAAATTCTGGTTTGTGCACCTTTGAGACAAGTTTAAAATGTCATTTTGGTGCAATCCCATTTGCTTAAATGGCCACACAAGCTTAGAAAGCAAATTTGGATACTTTGATGCTAGTTGAGACTATAAAAATAACCAAACTGGAACCCTATGGCATAAACTAACCAAATGGATGAATTTTCCCATAAAATTTGGCAAATATGTAGAGCTCATTGAGAGCTTTTTGGAAAGCTAAAGTGCAAAAAAATAAGAGCACTACAGAATTAATTATAAATTTTTGAAATTGAGATTTTTTTGTTATTCTGGTGCATGTACTGTTCATACGGTTATTTTTGTATTCTGTATTATCCGATGGTCAAATGGTGTCCAATACTCATGAAACAAATATAAAATAAAGCTCTATTCTTGTAATTGAGCAAAGAAGGAGCCTAAACTAGGGATTATAAGCTTTCTGTGACCACCAAAATCACCTCATTTGGAGGTCTAAGTAGAGAGGTATGAATTTTTGAAATTTAATGTCAGCACCAGTAACGCCATTGGACCTCCAGTACTGTTCCATCATAATTCAATCCCAAAGGAACTTGGCATAGGTTGGAGATATTTTTCCCTTAAATTTAACATCTCTAGCTTCTTAGATCGACTAAGTTTGCATGATTTTTATTTTTGCAAAATTAGTTATGAATTTCCAAAGTTTATGACAGTAACCAATGATAGTAGCCCAGGTAGTTGCGACCTTGGATATTTTTCGAATGTCAAACATCTTCTACTTGGTGTTTCATAACCTAGAAATATTTTTACCATTAATTAGACATCTATAGCTTTCTAAAATGGTAAAGAATGCATGATTTTGATTTTTCTAGAATTAGTTATGATTTTTCAAAATTTATAACAGAAAAGGGAAAATTCTTGCCAAGGCTGCAACTATGAATTTTGTGTATTCCTTGCACTTGCACGAGTTTTAGGGCACTTTTAATGATGGATTTGAGTTGTATCTATGTAATTAAATATAATAATGTGATACATGAGTCCATATGACCCATGGGACTCCGAATGAAAAATTTATGCATAGCACAACGCAAGAAAACTCAATATTTTAATGTCATTTTTCTTGCTTCTCTATAAAATGCTTGGCATGAGGCAAAGCTAGAAATCTATGGTGTTACACCACTTATATGTATACACAAGACCATCATATTACATAATGGCAAAGGAGTGGCAAAATCTCACATTCTCATTCATCTAGCTTCCACATGGATACATACACTATTAATACATATATTAGAATATGCTCAAGGGTTTTACATCATATATACATCTTATGGTTTCATACTTTAACATTAAAATACAACTAAACAAGCCATTTCTTTATCTTGTTATCACAATATTGCTTCCCATGCTTGTTGACTTCTATTTCTTTGCCCACTTTGCTCACTTAAATATGGTTAGACATGTGTGGGGGAAGAGTGAGATTCAAAGAAACCCAATAGCTCTTAACCATTTCAAGCATACATAATAGATGTATACATAATAAGCATAAGCTCTCAAGGGCATTGGTTTAGCCTTACCCATTTTTCTTAGGGCTTTTGGATTTGCCTCATCCACTTTCAAGGGACTTTTGACTAAGCCTCAGTCTCCTTAAGATTTTTAGCTTTGTCTCACCCATTTATAGAGACTTTTGCCTTCACCAAATCCAAGCAAGCTATAAAGCAATTATAAACACAATTCAAGAAAAAAAATAGTATCATAACATGTAAGCATAAGCTAGAAACATTTCTCCTAGCCTAAACATATACACAAGCACTCAATGATAAGAAAACAACTAAGCTGTGTGTAACACCTTAATCTACTATCGCTATCTAGCCTCTCACTGGGCTCGGTTCCATATGATTTCCAAAGAAACAATACCAATCCGTGGCATTTTCATGCTATGAAACGGGGTTTCATACACTCAACTTTTACCCCGTGGGTCCTGTGAACCTATTACTCACATTCTCTACTCACACACCATTTATACAACTCATATATAGCATAAAACAAGCCATAAGCCATGGGTATGGAGTCAAAAACCAGAAAATGCAATTTCTCACAATGGACCCAAAACTCAGATTTTTGACCCTAACTTTGGAAAATCATAACTAATTATAGAAAAATGGGAATGTAGCAAACTCTAGCTTTTTGGAAATCTCTAAGTGTTAAATTTACAGTAAAAATCATTCCCAATCACAATCTCAACGTTTGCACCATGTTTGACATCAAAAATGGGAAGGAGGTCCGGCTGTCACTGTTTCTGGTGCAGCTTACTGTCATGACTTTCGAAAATTCATAACTAAATTCAAAAAAATCCAATCTGGGCATACTATACCAATTTAAAAAGCTACAGATGTCTAATAGATGAGAAAAATAAGTCTAGATCAGTTTAGTAGCCCCCACACCCCAAAAATCGATGGAACAGTAACGGAGATCGGATGGGCTCCCTGATGCTGATACAGAACTTCAGAAGGTTCATTCTCTCTCTACAGACCTCCGATTTAGGTGCTTCTAGTTGGTATAGGTCACTGTGGTTGTCTAGTTTATGTGTATAAAATTTCATGACAGTTGGCCACTATTTGGTCTATGTATGACATGGATTTCATTTCTGACCTATAGGAACAGTACATGACCAATTTATTAAATTTTTCCAAATTCAAAAATTCAACAAATATTCTCTAGACCTCTGAATATTACCCACTTTAGCTTCTCAAGAAGCTATCTACAAACTCTAGAGGTATGCCAAATTTCATGGCAAGAAGAGCTCATCCAGTCATACTTTGACGGAGCGGTTTTGGCACCCAAAAGGTCCAAAACGGGTCCAAATGGCCTCTCACACATTCTAGCCACTTATGAACAAGTTTCAAAGTATAACAATAGTCTATAGGAACAGTACATGACCAATTTATTAAATTTTTCCAAATTCAAAAATTCAACAAATATTCTCTAGACCTCTGAATATTACCCACTTTAGCTTCTCAAGAAGCTATCTACAAACTCTAGAGGTATGCCAAATTTCATGGCAAGAAGAGCTCATCCAGTCATACTTTGACGGAGCTCTCAAAAATGCCGGTTTTGGCACCCAAAAGGTCCAAAACGGGTCCAAATGGCCTCTCACACATTCTAGCCACTTATGAACAAGTTTCAAAGTATAACAATAGTCTATATAACATGTCCATGTGGTCCAAATCAACATACAATCCAAACTCACTATGCCACGGCCAAAATTACACTTTTCCATTCATTCAACAAAAGGGGCAAAACCCTCATTTCCATTAATTTGGCTATCAACATAGTTTATACATCATCATTTCATACATATACACTTGCTACAATAGTTACATCTCAAAAATGGTGGGCGCATATTCATTGTGGCACCACTTTACATCAAAATAATCAAAATAAGCTAATATCTAGCTACACATGCTTCTAGGCTCCTTGGTGTGCACTCAGTTCTCCTTGAGCTCCACCTAGTATATTAAGTTGGGAGGGGAAGGGGTGAGATTCAGGGAATCTCAGTAGCTCATGCACTCAATCAAGTAAGCAATCAAGGCATATAACAAGTCAAAGCATGTGAATAAGCATTTAGCCATTCTCAAACATCCAACACACATTGTACATGCTATGGAAATCACAACAATGCCAAAAATGGGCTCCAGGGACTTTTGGTCTAGCCTCACCCGAGTTTAGGGACTTTTCATGGCCTCACCCGAGTTTAAGGACTTTTGACTTGGCCTCACTCGATTATGAGACTTTTGGCCTTGTCTCACCCATCTCAAGGGACTTTCGGCACTACCTCACCCGAGCAATTCTCACAATCAACACACAAGCACATTGGCATCAATGCATCAAAGCAATAGCATATGGAATATTTCACATAACAAGCATATACATAAATATACAATGACTATTACATCCAAGAATGCAACAAGAAAGAGTGGAAAGAGAGCTACCTTATCAGCCAACACAAGCCTTCCCTTTCAATTTCTCTTCTCCCTTCTTAATTTCACACTCACACCTTGATGGAGGTGCTTCACTTGAGCCTAGGCACAATCAAGAACAAGGAATTACTCTCTTAGAATATAATCTTTAGAGCAAACCTTCTAACATACCAGAACCTAGAGGTTCTCTCTCTCTCTCTAGAATGCCATCAACTATTCCTCTCTCTCAAGCTCTTAAAGTAGTGGAAACAACATTTTCAAAGAAAACACAAAGATTCAAAAGTGTTTTCCACTTTCCCTCTTCTGACCCATGTCCAAAATCTAACCATTTTCACAAACAAAACTGTAGAAAGAGAGGGCAAAGAGAGAATATCAGAAATCTAAGGAGAAATGGGAGGAACTTGCTTACCTTTCCCTTGCCCTTCCTCCTTCTCTTGGTTTCTCTCACTCTCCACGCCTTTTTCTCTCCTTGGGTCAAAGTCTAGGGCAGAAATGAGAGAAAAAAATGAGTTTAAGCGTTTAATGAAGTCCTTTTCTCGCTCTTTACTCTCTTCCGGACTGACCCTCGCTACGATGAAAATTAACCTTCGCTATAGCGAGCTCGTATTATCTGGCTTTGCTATGGCGAGGTGTAACCTTCGCTACGGCGAGCACGCATCAGTTCCCTTCGCTATGGCGAGATTTGACCTTCGCTATGGTGAACTCGCGTTAGTTCCAAACCTCACTTTCGCTATGGCGTATGCTACAGCGAGTTGGCCCCTGGTTTCTGTATGGACTGCTGCCCGCACTCGCTATAGCTAGAATCACGTTCGCTATTGTGAGAAGACATTCTCGCGACAGCGAGACCATTTCTCGCTATTGCGAGAAGACTTAGCACAATTTCTGGATTTCGAAAATTTCCAGCTTTCTACTTTCTTTCTTTTCCTTTTCTTTTCTTTTTCTTGGTTGTTACATTTCTACCCCTCTTAAAAGAAATTTCGTCCTCGAAATTTAAAGACTTACCTCAAGGGAATAACTCTGGATATTTTTGTCTCATTTTATCCGCCAATTCCTAGGTTGCTTCCGCAGATGTCAGACCTCTCCAGATCACTTTCGCCAGAGGAATATTCTTGCTTCTCAGCTGTTTCAGCTTAGCATCCACAATTCTCTCTGGTTTCACTACATAGGAAAGATCTTCCTGCAATTGCACATGCTCATATTCTATGACAAGTGAGGAGTCTGGTAAATACTTTTTCAATTGGGAGACATGAAAAACACTGTGGATTTGGGCTAGGTTAGGAAGTAAGGCTATTCGGTAAGCCATGAGTCCAATTTTCTCAAGGATTTTAAATGGACCAATATACCTAGGACTGAGCTTTCTTACCCTCATTGACCGACCTACTCCCGCCATTGGAGATACTCGAATGAACACATGGTCTCCAACGTTAAACTCTAACGGCCTCCTACGCTTATCAGCATAGCTTTTCTGCCTACTCTGGGCCGTGAGGAGCCTCTTTCTAATCAACTCTATTTGTCGGGTGATCTGGTCCACAATCTCAGGTCCTATCATACTCCTCTCACCTAACTCAACCCAACACAAAGGGGATCTGCATCTGCACTTTCTTCCATACAAAGCCTCATAAGGGGCCATCTGGATACTGGAATGGTAACTGTTATTGTACGCAAACTCTGCTAACGGTAAATACGCATCCCAGTTACCACTCATTTCTAGCACACATGCCCTTAACATGTCTTCCAATGTCTGGATAGTCCTTTCAGTCTGACCATCTGTCTGGGGGTGATATGCAGTACTAAACCGCAACCTGGTCCCTAAGGCATGCTGCAGTGACCTCTAAAAGTTCGATGTGAACCTGGGGTCTCTATTCGAAACTATGCTACTGGGTACTCCATGAAGTCGCACTATCTCTGTGATATACAACTGGGCTAGTCTATCCAGTGTATGAGTAGCCTTAATAGCTAAAAAGTGTACAGACTTCGTCAGTCTATCCACAACTACCCAAATAGCATCGTGTCCAGAGGATGTCCTGGGTAACCCCATAACAAAGTCCATGGCTATACTATCACACTTCCACTCAGGGATATCTAGAGGTTGCAACAACCCAGCCGGTTTCTGATGTTCTATCTTTATCCTCTGACACACTAGGCATCTAGCCACATAATCCGTCACATGGCTCTTCATCCCTGGCCAGCAAAAAATCTTTTTCAAATCCTGATACATCTTGGTGGCACCTGGGTGGATAGTATACTTACTCTTATGTGCCTCTTCTAAAATGCTTTCTCTCAACTCATTCTGACTAGGCACACAGATTCTATCTCGATATACTATCATGCCATCCTCAGACACCTTGAAATCTGAGGTCTTACCTTGGGTAATCTCATT
The DNA here is from genome assembly GCA_032878935.1 of Erythrophleum fordii. Classification (NCBI taxonomy): domain Eukaryota; kingdom Viridiplantae; phylum Streptophyta; class Magnoliopsida; order Fabales; family Fabaceae; genus Erythrophleum; species Erythrophleum fordii. The sequence goes on from JAVQMF010000029.1 coordinate 9,560,138, forward strand.
CCTAATCCGTTTCAGGAACTCATCCTCTCTCTGGGCATCTAAGATCTGGGTTCTCAATATATTCTCAATTCGGGTTTCACTCAGATACAATCTACCCGATACCACCTGACAAGAGAGGTTCAAATCTCTGAACTTCTCTAGGAGCTCCTGCTCCCTAATCATCATATGGGTTACATGGATGGTTTTTCTACTCAGGGCATCTGCCACCACATTGGCCTTACCTGGATGATATTTCAACACATAATCATAATCCTTCAGGAATTCCATCCATCTCCTCTGTCTCATATTGAGTTCTTTCTGGTCAAACAGGTATTTCAGACTCTTGTGGTCACTATAGATCTCTATGGTCGCACCATACAGATAGTGTCTCTAAATTTTAAGAGCAAACACTACGGCGACTAACTCCAGGTCATGTGTGGGGTAATTCTCCTCATGAGGCTTCAATTGCCTCGAGGCATATGCCACTACTCGACCCTACTACATCAACACACATCCTAACCTTTTGCCCGAAGTATCACAATAAACCACAAATGGTTCACTAGGGTAGGGATAATCAGTACAGGGGCAGTGGTCAAACAGAGTTTCAACTCCTGAAAACTCTTCTCATATCTCTCATCCTACACAAAAGGTGTATCTTTCCTAGTTAGCCTCGTCAGTGGTAAGGCCATTCGAGAAAAGTCCTGAATAAACCGTCTATAATACCCTGCCAAACTTAAGAAACTCCTGACCTCGGTGATCGTTCTAGGTCTATCCCACTGTAACACAACCTCAACTTTATAGGGATCAACCGCAACCCCGTCTCATGAGATCACATGACCTAAGAATCTCACCTCGGTCAGCCAAAACTCATATTTACTAAGTTTGGCATACAACATTTTCTCTCTCAAGGTGTCTAGGACTAGTCTCAAATGCCTTTCGTGCTCCTCAAAAGATCGGGAGTACACTAAAATATCATCAATGAAAACCACCACAAACTGATCTAGATACGGTCTGAATACCCTGTTCATATAATCCATGAACACAGCAGGCGCATTCGTCAATCTGAATGGTATCACAAGGAACTCATAGTGCCTATATCTCGTTCTAAAGGCCGTCTTGGAGATGTCTTCAGTTTTCACTCTCAACTAGTGGTAACCAGATCTAAGATCTATCTTGGAAAACACAGATGCCCTAACTAATTGATCTAGCAGATCATCAATTCTAGGGAGAGGATATTTATTCTTGATGGTAACTTTATTCAACTTTCTGTAATCTATACACAAACGCAAGCTACCATCTTTCTTTTTCACAAATAACACCGGAGCTCCCCAAGGAGAAACACTAGGGCGAATAAACCCTTTCTTTAACAATTCCTCTATCTGCTCTTTTAACTCAGCAAGCTCGGAGGGAGCCATCCTGTAAGGAGCTTTGGACACCGGTCCAGCCCCAGGCACTATGTCTATAGGGAACTCTAATTCTCTCTCAGGGGGTAAGCCACTAAAATCAAACGCTCTAGCGAAAACTTTCGGGAATTCCCTGACAACTGGGATCTTCTCTATCCCTTCTTCTACCTCAGCCTGAATAGAGAAAAAGACTAGAAACCCTTGACATCCACACTCTAAATATCTTTCAACCTGGGTAGTAGTCATAAAGGATAACTCAGCTCCTACCTAGGTATGGTCCCACAAGCAGGTAAGGAAATAGTTCGGTGTTCATAATCAAGTATGGCATTATTTGCGGCCAACCAGTTCATACCAATAATCAAATCAATATCACGGAAGAGCATACAAATCAAATCAATAGTGGTATGACAATGGTTAAATTGGACAGTGACATTTAAGCAAGATGGGAAGTAACTACGTGGCCTCTAGTGGGTGTAATGACAGACAAGTCAAATGGTAAGACACTAATGACCAGACCCAATTTCCTCACACAATCATAAGATATAAACGAGTGACTAGCACCCGAGTCAAACATAGCAACTACAGGAAAGCCATTCACTATCAGCGTACCTTGGATCAAACTGGGAGATGCGCTGGCTTCCTGCTGAGTAAGGGCAAACACTCGGCCCTGGGTCTGTGGTCTAGGAGGAGGCACTGTCTCCATCTGAGGACAGTGTCTAGTAATGTGCCTCGGCTTCCTACACTTGAAACATGTCACCGGAGACTACTGGAAGGATGACTGGCCCCGAGGAGGTGGCACACCTCGCTGTGGCCTTCTATTCCATGGCCCTTTGCCTCTCCCCTTAGCACTAAGGGTTAAATTAGAACCCTCTTCTAGTTTCGGCCTTTTCAAATCCGGAACCCTCTTTTGACTAGTTGTAGTCGCAGCAGGTATGATAGCTTGCAGGTTCGTCTCAATCACCCTGCTGACTTCCACTAGAGTATTGAACTTCCTGATCTGCTGTGGGGTGACTCTGTCGCTAATCAGGGGCCTCAAACCAGTCTCAAACTGCTCACATCTCCAGGGTTCATCATCATACCTCTGGAGGTAAGAGGAATACCGAGACAACTCAATAAACTTGGCCACATACTGATCCACAGCCATCTCATCCGTCTATCTCAAGCCTATGAACTCCATCTCTTTCTTTTTCCTCACTGAACTTGGAACATACTTCTCATAAAACTCAACCAAGAAACTTTCCCAAGTTATCTGTATATTCTTGGTCTCCATAAGGGGTTTCGTGCTACACCACCATCTATCAGCTTCCTTTTCCAGCATAAAGGTGGCTAGTTGGGCTTTCTACTCGGTAGTACAATCCATCACCGAGAAGCTTTTCTTAAGCTGCATAACCCAAGCCTCCGCCTTATCCGCATCTAACTCACCGTCAAACGAGAGAGGATTATTCTGCCTAAACTGCTTTAATACTTTCTGGATAGGCGTCTGGGTCTGAGGAGTAGCAGGCTCCTGGGGAGGTGCAGGTGGAATACTAGATGTGGATGGTTGAAGTATAGGGGCATCCCTTCTGGCTTCTTCTTACCTAGCCAGGGTATCTTGCAAATGCATGATCATATCATGCTATTGCTGGGCAATGTATCTCTGCTGTTCCAGCATCTCCAGATGCTGGCCCATCATGGCCTCATACCGATCAAGTCTCTCCATGATGGCCCGCAGAGGATCCTCAGTCCCAACAGGAACCTCTGGCTCAACTCTCTAAGCTCCGGGCGGTCTGCCTCTACTCCTGCCCCATCTAGTCTCAACCATGTCTGAAAAAAAGTAGCAATCCTCAGTTCATAATCATATCACCAGCATATATGCATATGGATGCTACAACTTCCATGACCATTCACACTAAACACAAACAAATATCATCATTCAAGAGCCAAAAATCAAGTAAAAGTGCCAGAACCAGGCTCTGATACCAAAAATGTAATACCTTAATCTACTACCGCTATCTAGCCTCTCACTGGGCTCGGTTCCATATGATTTCCAAAGAAACAATACCAATCCGTGGCATTTTCATGCTATGAAACGGGGTTTCATACACTCAACTTTTACCCCGTGGGTCCTGTGAATCCATCACTTATATTCTCTACTCACACTCCATTTATACAACTCATACATAGCATAAAACAAGCCATAAGCCATGGGTATGGAGTCAAAAACCAGAAAATGCAATTTCTCACAATGGACCCAAAACTCAGATTTTTAACCCTAATTTTGGAAAATCATAACTAATTATAAAAACATTAGAATGTAGCAAAATCTAGCTTTTTGGAAAGCTCTAAGTGCTAACTTTATAATAAAAATCATTCCCAACCACAATCTCAGTGTTTGGACCATGTTTGACATCGAAAATGGGAAGGAGGTCTGACTGTCACTGTTTCTGGTGCAGCTTACTGTCATGACATTTGAAAATTCATAACTAAATCCACAAAAATTCAATTTAGGCACACTATACCAATTGCAAAAGCTAAAGATGTCTACTAAAGGAGAAAAATAAGTCTAGATCAGTTTAGTAGCCCCTACACCCCGAAAACTGATGGAACAGTAACGGAGGTCGGATGGGCTCCCTGATGCTGATATAGAATTTCAGAAGGTTCATTCTCTCTCTACAGACCTCCGCTTTAGGTGCTTCTAGTTGGTATAGGTCACTGTGGTTATCTAGTTTGTGTGTATAAAATTTCATGACAGTTGGCCACTATTTGGTCTATGTATGACATGGATTTCATTTCTGACCTATAGGAACAGTACATGACCAATTCATTAAATTTTTCCAAATTCAAAAATTCAACAAATATTCTCTAGACCTCCAAATATTACCCACTTTAGCTTCTCAAGAAGCTCTCGACAAACTCTAGAGGTATGCCAAATTTCATGGCAAGAAGAGCTCATTCGGTCATACTTTGACGGAGCTCTCAAAAATATCGATTTTGGCACCCAAAAGGTCCAAAACGGGTCCAAATGGCCTCTCACACATTCTAACCACTCACGGACAAGTTTAAAAGCATAACAATAGTCTATATAATATGTCCATGTGGTCCAAATCAATATACAATCCAAACTCACTATGCCACGACCAAAATTACACTTTTCCATTCATTCAACAAAAGGGGCAAAACCCTCATTTCCATTAATTTGACTATCAACATAGTTTATACATCATCATTTCATACATATACACTTGCTACAATAGTTACATCTCAAAAATAGTGGGCGCATATTCATTGTGGCACCACTTTACATCAAAATAACCAAAATAAGCTAATATCTAGCTAAACATGCTTCTAGGCTCCTTGGTGTGCACTCGGTTCTCCTTGAGCTCCACCTAGCATATTAAGTTAGGAGGGGAAGGGATGAGATTCAGGGAATCTCAGTAGCTCATACACTCAATCAATTAAGCAATCAAGGTATATAACAAGTCAAAGCATGTGAATAAGCATTTAGCCATTCTCAAACATTCAACACACATTCTACATCCTATGGAAATCACAACAATGCCAAAAATGGGCTCTAGGGACTTTTGGTCTAGCCTCACCCGAGTTTAGGGACTTTTGGATAGCCTCACCCGAGTTTAAGGACTTTTGACTTGGCCTCACTCGATTATGAGACTTTTGGCCTTGTCTCACCCATCTCAAGGGACTTTCGGCTTCACCTCACCCATCTCAAGGGACTTTCGGCACTACCTCACCTGAGCAATTCTCACAATCAACACACAAGCACATTGGCATCAATGCATCAAAGCAATAGCATATGGCATATTTCACATAACAAGCATATACATAAACATACAATGACTATTACATCCAAGAATGCAACAAGAAAGAGTGGAAAGAGAGCTACTTTATCAGCCAACACAAGCCTTCCCTTTCAATTTCTCTTCTCCCTTCTTAATTTCACACTCACACCTTGATGGAGGTGCTTCACTTGAGCCTAAGCACAATCAAGAACAAGGAATTACTCTCTTAGAATATAATCTTTAGAGTAAACCTTCTAACATACCAGAACCTAGAGGTTCTCTCTCTCTCTCTAGAATGCCATCAACTATTCCTCTCTCTCAAGCTCTTAAAGTAGTGGAAACAACATTTTAAAAGAAAACACAAAGATTCAAAGGTGTTTTCCACTTTCCCTCTTCTGACCCATGTCCAAAATCTAACCATTTTCACAAACAAAACCATAGAAAGAGAGGGCAAAGAGAGGAGATCAGAAATCTAAGGAGAAATGGGAGGAACTTGCTTACCTTTCCCTTACTCTTCCTCCTTCTCTTGGTTTCTCTCACTCTCTACGCCTTTTTCTCTCCTTGGGTCGAAGTCTAGGGCAGAAATGAGAGAAAAAAATGAGTTTGAGCGTTTAATGAAGTCCTTTTCTCGCTCTTTACTCTCTTCCGGACTGACCCTCGCTACGGCGAAAATTAACCTTCGCTATGGCGAAAATTAACCTTCACTATAGCGAGCTCGTGTTATCTGGCTTCACTATGGCGAGGTGTAACCTTCGCTACGGCGAGCACGCATCAGTTCCCTTTGCTATGGCGAGATTTGACCTTCGCTATGGCGAACTCGCGTTAGTTCCAAACCTCACTTTCGCTATGGCGTACGCTACAGTGAGTTGCCCCCTGGTTTCTGTATGGATTGCTGCTCGCACTCGCTATAGCTAGAATCACGTTCGCTATTGCAAGAAGACATTCTCACGATAGCGAGACCATTTCTCGCTATTGCAAGAAGACTTAGCACAGTTTCTGAATTTCAAAAATTTTTAACTTTCTACTTCCTTTCTTTTCCTTTTCTTTTCTTTTTCTCGGTTGTTACACTGTGCATATTAGAAAAGTTAGAGAGCTACCTTAAAACAAGAACTCAATATTTCCTTAGATATTCCTCCCCCTTTTTGGCCACACACTTCCAACTAGATGAAACTTGATTTCTATGGCCTAAACACATCAAATAGGACACAGTTACATCATAGAAGCAAGTTCTAGCATCACACGCTCTCTATGGAAGCTCACTTGGTTCTATGGTAACATAATGGCTTCATATAAGACCTAGTGAAACAAGTGCTAGAATTCAAGATCTTGGCTCTATTTTCTCCTATCACTTAGGTCTCTTGACTCCAATTAAGCCTCTTCAAGTCATCACAAACTCATTCCTAAGAGCCTAGACCCAAGTTACTTCTTTAAGTCCTATTATGGAGCCTACACTTCTATCACACAAACCAACGCTTTTCAATTTTTTTCAAGCCTTCCTTTGATGTTCTCCTATCATATTTAGTTCATTTCTATCCTTAGAAAAATTTAAAACTTTCCCTAGGCATAAGAACCATGCTTGGCCACAACTATGGAAGCTTTTTGGACCTATGGAGCTAGCATTGTTTTTTTGAAGGAAATGGCACATGTGAGGCTTTTTAGGCATCTCAAAAACCCATATATACTCTTAGACAATTAGAAATACCACTAAAAATTTTCATATATACCATGGTGCAAAGAGAACCCTAGGTCTTAGAAACTTGTTTTCCAATGCTCTTTTTTAGAATTTCTTTGCATATTCTTGTTTCTCACCTTTAAAAACCTAGGTTTCATGCTTGGTTTAGGTCAGATTGTGCTCTCTCTTATGTGTTCTCTAAGTGGCCAAAATAAGCTATAGAGGAACAAGAAGAAAGAAACAAGGAAAGCCTTAGAAATATCAAGATTCTTTTGCCTTTTCAAGAGCTTTTTCCTTTGCTTTAGCTCCTCCGGGGATTTTTGAACTTCTCCCCTCTAAACATGGCTCAAAATAGATCCAAATCATGCACCAAAACCATGGAAAGAAAGAGGAGAAGGAGGAGAACAAGCTTGCTAAAAGAAGGAGCTTGAAATTTCAAGGATTTCTTACTTTTTTCCTAGCCTTTTTCTTCTCCTGTTTTCCCTCCTCTTGTGTACCCTTTCTTGCAAAGTTCTTCTCTATTTTAGGCAAAAATTAGGTCAACTAAAATGAGGAGAAGAGTGGGGCGCCACCTATATATAGAAAGAGTTCCTTAAAAAGCTTTTCAAAATACTAATTTTGTCCTTCATTCTTAGCTCTTTCGTTTTTAGCCCATTTCAACTTCTTTTCAAAAATCTTCTTTTTCATCATAAAATTTAGGTCTCTAACCTATAAATATCCTTTAAAATCACTCAAATTGGGTTTAAAACCTTCTCGAATGAAAAAATTAAAGTTCAGGTTCACAAACATTCTAAAACGTAAACCGGAAGGGTTTTAATTGTTTTAGAGATTCCTATGATTTTTAGGACCTCTGAGAACCCCGAAACACTCAATTTTTCCATTTAAAGATCACTCTTTTGAGTTTTCTAAAAGTAGACAAAAATTACAAAAATGCCACTACATTTTGTCAAAATTTTCTTTAGCCATTCCGGCTCTAGTTTCTAGGCATCTTAAGCCTTAGATCCTCATTTTCTAATATTTATAATTTTACCCTATTTTTATTTGGCCTTAACTGACTTATTTTATAGGACTCTCTTCTATATCTAACCCGTTTCTGTCGTTTTTATGAAAATTGAGTGTTATAATATCTCAATAGACTTTATGATAGGGTTACTTATGACAACTTTAAGTTTTAATGTTATCTGGTAGTTATGCATAAATTGGCTAAGGTTGCCCATTATACTTACCCCTTAGATAGATCAACATAGATTTACATTAGGGAGATAGTGAGGCTTCATAAAGTGCCCAGTTGTATAATATCTATTAGAGACCCCAAATTTACCTTTAGATTATGGAAAGCACTTTAAGAAGCCCTTAGAACTAGATTGAACTTCAATACTATCTATCGCCCTAAGTCATATAGACAGACTAAGCATGCCATTTAGACCTTAAAAAATATACTGAAAGGTACATATGTCAGATTTAAAAAGAACTAGGACATATATCTACAATCAATTAAGTTTACTTATAACAACAATTACCATTCTAATATCTAAATGGAACCTTTTAAGGCTTTGTATGGGAGGAAGTGTAAGTCCCTACTTTGCCAGGTTGAGTTAGAGGAGAAGAGTATGCTAGGTCCAAATACTGTAGATTAAACCTCTAGACAAATAGTGCTCATTAGAAAGAGATTACTCACTGCTTAGAGTAGGTAGAAAAGCTATATTGATAGAAGGAGGAGAGCCTTAAAGTTTGGGGTTGATGACCCTGTGCTCCTTAGAGTCCTTTTAGTCATAGGTATAGACTAGTCCTTAACATGTAAAAAGCTCAGTCCTCTATACATAGGTCCATTTCATATCCTTATGACCTATCATCTTGCTTTGTCACCTAATGTTTCTCAAATTGATAAGGTATTTCATGTGTTTTAACTTAAAAAGTATTATCCCAATCCTTCACATGTCATTGAATTTGAGTTAGTGCATTTACAAGATGATATGGCTTATGTGGTCAAATTGAAAAGAGTTGTTGATTACTTGGTTAAGTATTTAATAAGCAAAAGTATATCATTTATTAAAGTGGTTTGGAAGGAACTATCCCCAAGAAAAGGAGACTTGGGAGATTAAAAAAAACATGAGAAAATCATATCCAATGTTATTTGCTTAAGGTAATTTCAATTTTTAAGGCAAAAGTTTTAAAAGGAGGGGAAAAATGTAACATCCTAAATTAAAAAGTTAGCTAAAATAATTAATTAGAGAATTATTAAGAATTTAATAGATATTTATAGTTAAAGGACATGCAATATTAATATTGGAGTGTTTATTAATTATTTAATTAATTTGGAATTTAAGGATTTAGTGGCTATTTTATTATTTCAATAATTGGGAAAAATTATGGAGGTTTAATTAGAAATTTTAAATTAATTATATATACAAAGGACTAAGAAGCATTGTTACTTGGAATTTATTTATTGGAGAATTTATATTACTTATCTAGTATTTAGTAAAAGTGACGTGTTATTATGAGAAATTAAGTATTGGGAATTTTATTATTTTGGTGATCATGGAATTGTTGAGGATTAATTTGGATGACAGGATTTTAATCTATTTAGGAATTAAAATAAGTTGGCTAATACATTATTTAAGTTTAGACGGTGATAGGAATTAAATTAAAGGCCTAAAGATGTAGTTAGCTAATTTAAAAAATAAAAATAAAAAGCTCAATAGTTATTTAGAATCATTATAGTCCAATAGTAAATATTTAAATGAATTACTAAAACCTAATAATAAATATTTAAGTGGATTACTATGGTCCAAGGTAAATTTTAAATAGATTTAAACCCAAAGCTTTGGACTAAACCCACCTAAATACTTTTCCATGCATCTTTTATTTTCTTTTTCATTTATTTTTCTAATCTAAAAATAACACCTCTAAAGTGACGTCAAAGAGAGTAAAAGGGGGGGGAGAGAGAGAGAATTTGATAGCAAAAGGAGAAATAAAGTGGATCTAAAAAAAATGACGAGACTCCATGGATGGAGTTTAGCTCAAATTTGGATGGTTTCTTAGAAGATTTAGAAAAGTGAGGGAGGAAACATTTAATTTACTCCTTCTTAGCTTTCTTTTAAGCAAGTTAGAATTTGAAATAGTTGATGTTAAAATTCTAGGTTGATGATAATTGAAGATTTTTTTTAATTGAAGTTGTAATTAAGTAATTAGATATGTAATTCACTCTCTAGTAATCTAATTAGTTGGGTTGAATTAGTAATAGAACATTTAATTTATAGTAGTCAATATGCATGGAAACTAAGTATTTGATGAAATACCTCAATAAAATTGGACTTTAGCTGTGGGTGGAGTTTGGGTAAGTTTTATATTTCATAATTATTCTAATTTATATTTAATGCAATTAAATTAATAATGGTAGTTTAATTCATTATTTTTGCACTATTTCATTTTTGTAAAAACAACAGAAACAGATACGTTTTCAAAGTAAGTCCTCTGAAAAGAATTAGTTAAAATTTAAAAAAATTATAATAATAATCTAGACATTAAATGATGAATTTAGGAGCCTGGAGGTATCCTAAAACAGAAGCTAAAATGATCAAATGGAAATTAATAAAATATCCACGTAACATAATGGTATTTTCGTAATTTTAGGTAAATTTTAAAATTCTTAACATCAGTTGACCCAAACTTTGACCCTTTCATTCGAGAAGGTTTTAACTCCAATTTGAGTGATTCCATAGGCATTTTATAAGATTGAGGACTTAAATTTTTATGATAAAAAAGTAGTTCTCAAAAAGGAGTTAAAAATGAATCAGAAATAAAAATGCCAAGATTAAGGGCAAAATTGAAATTTTTGTGAACAATTAACTTTTTAAATACTCTTTAAAAGTCACGCCCCTTCTTCCTCCTTCTTCATCGACCTTATTCTGCCCAAAAAAAGAGAGGAAGACCAAAAAAAACTTAAGCGCATGAGAGAGGAGAGAAAGGGAAGAGAAAAAGTAAGGAAAAGGTATGCTTTTTCATGGATTTTCTTGGTTTTTCTTTAGCAAACTCCTTCTCCTCCATCTTCCCTTCTTTCCTATGGTTTTATTGAAGATTTTGGGTTTGTTTTAAGGTCAAACCTAAGGGGGAATTTTCTAAAACCAAGAGGAGAAGCTAAACAAAGTGAAGATCAAGCCAAGGGAACCAAGAAATCAAGGTATTTTGCCATACTTCAAGCTTGATGTTTCTTGTTCTTCCTCTTGCATATTTCACCCTATATAAGACTAGCCAAGAGGGGTTGGATTTCTATCCAAACTAAGAGTGAATCTTAGGAAAATGAGGGAGAAGAATAAGAATATGCAAAGGAAACAATAAAATAACCATTAGATTTTAAGATAGAAAAGTTAGGGCTTCAAGTGTTCCTTTAAAATTCTGTTTTGATACAAGAATTCCTAGGCCAAATTAAGTGTTTGGATGAGCTCCTAAGATCCCTAGAAGGCTCTTCACATGCATCTTCCATCAAGAAAACAAAGCAAACTCACTTGGTATTTATATAGTATATAGTTTCGGCCTAGGCTAAATGAGCACCAAGGGGTAGTTTTAATTTGTTCAATGCTTGATTTTGAGTCATATATGATGGAAGAGGATGAGAGGAAGCCTTGGAAAAATTTTAGAAGCCATGAATAGTTAGATGTAACTTTAGGTTCTATATTATGGCTTAAAAAAGTAGCACCAAGCTAGGCTCCTTACATTAATTTTGTGATGGCTCCAAGAGGATTAGAAGGAGTTAAGAATCATAAATGGATAGAAAGAGTGGAGCCAAGATTATATTTTTCTAAGGTTGCTTTATTAAGTGTATTATGGAACCATAAGTGAGACATAAGTACAACCTAGCTCTTGAAATGAATATGTAGTCTTAGAATTTGTTCCAATAGTGTAATTGGCTTCCCTATTATGTGTCTAAGCTAAAGGAAACAAGTTCTACCTTCTTGTGAGTGTGTGGCTATGGGAAAGAAACTAAATTTAAGGAAGAAAGTGTGCATTTGTAACAAAGGTAGCTCTCTCTTCTTTCTCTCATGCATGAGTGGATGTTTATCTTGTCTTTGAATGTATGTATGTATGTTTTGAGCCATGAAAAATGTTTTAGCAAGTATCTAGAAGCCATGGTACCATGATGTTATGTTATGCATTCAAATGATACTTTATAAAATTGCTTTGGTTTGCTTGAGTGTGGTGGAGCTAAAAATCCCTTAGCCAAGATGGGGATCAACCAAGAACCCTCAAGAATAGTTGAGACAAAGATAGAAGTCTCATAAGAGTAAGGTTTAGTCAAAAAGCCTATAAGAAAATGGGTGAGGCAAGTCCAAAATCCTTAAAAAGAATAGGTGAGGCTAAACCACTTGTTTAGTAAGCCTATATATATTTTGCATAACTTTTGGAATACTAGAAATGTCTCATGAATGATTACATGTCCTATGATAGCCATGCATGCATTTTTACACTTGGATTTGCATTCTTTATGTATGGTTGAAAGAGAGAAGAGCTATAGGGATTTATAGAATCTCATTCCTTTCTCCTCACATGTCTAACATGTCTAGGTGGACCAAGTGAGCCAAAGAATGAAAGCCACCAAGCTAAAAGAAGAAGATTAACAACAAAGTGTGGAATTTTGCCATTTTGTAGCCATATGAGCGGCATATGATGTAATTCAATATTGTATATGATGTATGAGCTTATGAATATATGTGATTATATGAATGAATGAATGATGTATGAATGAGATTTGATGCCATATGGATGATATTGCATGACTTGAACATTGAATGGCAAGAACTAGCCTATGTAATCCTGTGTATACCTTGGGGTGAGTGTGTGAGTTTGTAAAATCTGGATTTGTGTATCTTTGAGACATGTTTAGTAGACCATTTTGGTGCTTTCTCACATGCTCAAGTGACCATGGATGTCTTAGAAGCAATTTTGGACCAATTGAGACCCATTAGAGACACAAAAAGTGTCATTTTACAACCCAATGCCAAGATCTGACCAAATGAATGAATTTGCCCATGAAATTTGGTATGCATATAGATCTCATTTAGAGCTTTTTGAGAAGCTAAAGACTAAATTATTTAGAGCTCTGTGAAATTAATTATAATTTTTAAAGTTGTCATTTTTTGCTATTCTAGTATAAGCACTATTCACATGGTTAATTTCTTGTGCTGTGTCATTTGAGGGCCAAATGCTATCCAATGCTCATAAAATTTTATAGTTATAAACTAAATATGATAAGATTTCTATGGCCACCAAGATCACCAAATTGGATTTCTGAGCAGGGAGATATGAATTTTTAAGGTTCAGTGACAGTACCAGTAGTGATAGGCGACCTTGGTTACTATTCTATCAATTTCTAGTAGCTAGACGTCCCTATTGTGGTCTATAATTAGACATCTGTAACTGTCCAGAATGGTATAGTATGCTTGATTTTGATTTTTCTAGAATTAGTTATGATTTTTCAAAATTCATGACAAAAAATTAAAATATCAACCCGAGGCTACATCTATTATTTTTATGTACATACTCCATTTGCTCAAGTTCTTGGCCACTTCTTAAGATGGTTATAAGTTGTATTTGTGTATTTAAATATTAGAATGAGATGGATGAGTCCATATGGGCCACAGAACATGAAACAAAAAATTTATCCACAACGTAACGTAATTTAATACAATATTTTTAATGGCTTTCCTTGGAAATCTTGAATTATTCATGGAAGGAAGCCTAGAAATGATAGGAGATAGCCTAAATAAATATGGTGTTATAGTTTTAGTGTGGATGATTGAAAACAAAGTGTCAGTATAAGTAAGGATGTGGCGTGTTGAAGGAGGAGTCAGCTTATTTGGAGTTGACCATTTTGATAAATGGATAAATTAAGGTGGCTTTAATTAATTAGGATATATTATATTGTTACCATATTGTATTCAATATATTTAATTTATATATATTATAAATTGTTTACCTGAGATTAGTAGAAGTTGCTTAGCAAGTGTGCACTTGACCCCTTATGAAGGTAACTCGTTCCATAAATATAATTTTATATGCTTTCTCATACTTTATAAAATAAATTTTATTAAATATTTTTTCAAATCAAGATCTTGATGGACTTTATTTACTAGCATTTATTTAATGGAAATAATGTTTTTGTATTTATAAAATGTAGCATGTTGCTCTTGAATTTGAAATGTTTTAGATCCTATGTGAGTATTTTTCAAACATATGAGTTAACGAAGTCTTCTAGCCCCTCCAGTCACCAAAGCCGATAGCCTCTACAATGAGATTGTCTCGTTCTCTTTGTAGCATTCTTTTCAAATGTATGCTCATATTGCCTACATGACATGAACCTTGGGGCAATGACCTAAGAAATATTAATTACTTGATGATGATGACAAAATGGGGTTGATGTGATATGATATGTCAGCTTGAGGCCATAAGTCAAAGGGGTAGGGTTAATGCATGCTGGTATCTTGTTATCACATTTGCAAAGGACCAAATGTAAGGTCATATAATCTCGCTTTGGCATAAGACGAATTAAGTAGGGTGCTATAACTCATACTGTAATACTATTTTATGGCTAAGCATGGTCTAGATAATTATGAAAGTTTTGCCTATTGCACCAAGGGAGCATATGATTTTCTAAAACTCTGTATTATTTTAGAAGTATTTATAAAGATTGATGAATGTTTTGTTTTTCATAAATTTAGTTGTGAAATTATGTTGATTCACATAGCTAACTTTATGAAAAATGCATACTTTTATTTGAAGTTAACTATTTATAAAAAAATTTATATTTATGACTAGGAATATATGTTTTAGAACTCCACTAGCTAATGAGATTTTTATCTCATTTGCATTTTACTGAATTGGCATTTCTAGCACAATGGATTGACACCAAAAAGGGAAGGTTTTATAATAAGGACCTTAGCTAAAGATATTATAGTAAAGGTTATGTTTGATGTAATGTAGTAAGAGATTTGTTATATAGTATTTTTAGTTTATTTAGTTTACTATGTTTTTTGGATTAGCTTTGGGATTAATGTAAACATTACGAGTTTTGAATTGTAATGTTAAGATGATGTTGATTATAATTTATTTTATTAGAATGTTAATGTTTAATGTATATGGATCTAGAATGATTTTTAAGTTTAGCTTTTACTATAAGACCTTAAGCTCTTAGTACTTACACAATGGTCATATAGGCTATCTCAACATATCTCATGCATATTGGAATATATTTGCAAGAAAGCAAGTACTAGATTCATGGATAATTGCATGATTAGGAAGCCGTATACATGATTCATGGCTTTAGGGACCATGTGAACTCATCAATATCATTTTTCATCCATTACATATCCAAACATATCATAAACATCACAATTCATCTCATATACCATGGATTTGGAACCATGCACAAGAAAAATAGGAAGTTGCTCTCGGGTTTGCTATTACAACTTTCTAGTGTGAAATTTGAAAATTCATAAATAATTTTAAAAAAATAAAAATCATGAATATGATAGTCTTTTAGAAAGCTCTAGATGTTAACTAATGACTAAAAATATTCCATGAACCATGGAAAACAATGGAATAGTACTAGAGGTTTTTACAGCATCCTGATACTAACCATAAACTTTAAAAATTTGTTTCGTCCTTTATAGAGCTCCAAATGAGGTGATCTTGGTGGCTATGGAAAGCTTGTGGTGTCAAGTTTATGCTTATAAAATTTAATAAGTATTGGACTTCATTTGGCCCATGAGAGATATAGAAATATAAACTGACCATATGAATAGTAACTATACCATTTTTGCATAATTTGGCCAATTTAGAAAAATCATAATAAATTCTATAGAGCTCCAAATTGAGTGCTCTTTAGTTCTATGGAAAGTTCTAGATGAGACCTACTTGCTGGCCAAATTTCATGCAAAAACTCATCCATTTGGTCAAACTTTGGTTTAGCTTAAGGATTGGTGAAATTTGAAGTCCAAAATGGGTTCATAAGACACCAAATGACCTTCTTATAGTTTCATAGCCACTTGGGCACGTCCCAAAGCACCATTACAGCCTAGGAAAGCATGTCAAATGGTTCACATCATCATCAAACTCAATCTCACCATAGGCTCATGGGTGGCAAAAACTCTTGTGAACGTACATTTAGTTCCAATTTCTATTCATACATGATATTCACATACTTTTATACATGTTCAATGGTTTACATGTCATAAACTACCCATACATACATACTTTGACATTACATTACATTAGAAACTATTATATTATCAAAGTGCTGCACATCATACTCCTTGGCTTCCATTTTTGCCTCCTTAAGCTTCACCTAGACATGGTTAGATAGAAAATAAGGAAGAGTGAGATCCAAAGAATCCCAATAGCTCTTTACCCTTTAAAACATACATAATAGATGGATATATATGTTAAAGAATGCATACATGGCATTTAAGCTACTAGTGAACATGCATAAAGCATTTTCCTTGTCATAGAAACTCATATATAGTAAACATAGGCTCTCAAAGGTATTGGTCTATCCTTAACCATCTTCTTTGGGACTTTTAGATTTTTCTCACCCACTTTCAAGGGACTTTTGACTTAGTTTTACTCTTCTTGAAACTTTTGATTTTGTTTCACCCATTTTTAGGAACTTTTGGCTCATCCTCACCTTTGTTAAGGGACTTTTGGCATTGCTAAACCTATCCAGGCCATATTGCATGCATAAACATCTTTCAAGGAACATAATGGTACCATACATGTAAGTAATGGCTAGAAACACATTTCATAGTTCAAACATTCACACAAGCACTCAAAGACAAGTAAACATCCAAGCCATGCATGCAAGAAAGGTTAGAAAACTACCTTGAAGTAAAATTACAACACTTTTCTCTTGAATTCTTCTTCCCCTTTTCAACCAAGCTCATGCAAATAGGTGGTACTTGAATTTCTTGGCCTAAACACATCAAATAGGGCATGAATCACTCATAGGCATAAGCTTAAGCCTTATACAACTCTATGGAAGCTTACTTTGTTCTAAGACTCAATTATGATTCCATATAAGATCTAATAAAGAAACTATGGGAATTCATAATCTTGGCTCCATTTTCTCCCTTAATCTAAGTATCTTGACTCCATTTAAACTCATTGGAGTCATCACAATTTCATTTCAAGAAGCCTACACCTTAGTTGCTTCTTTATGTCTCAAAATGAAACCTACACCTCCATCTCACTAACCAAGGTTTCTAAATTCATTCCAAGGCTTCCTTTGATATTCATCTATCACACTTAGCCCCTTTCTAGCCTTAGAACAATTTAAAATAGTCTCTAGGCACATAGTTCTATTTTGGCTGAGACACACACACCTCATAGCACCCATGGAGTTTGCTTCATTTTCTTTAGGGAATTGGCACATGTGAGGCTTCTTGGGTGTCTTGAGAACTCATATATACTCTTAGATAACTTAAATTATTATTACAAAGCTTCATATTAGCCAAGGTATGCCAAAATCCCTAACTTTGCTAACTTATATTCTAATTCTTCTTATTCAATTTCAATGGTATTTTCATAATCCTTACACTCTATAACCTTTCTTGCTACCTTAGTTTGGACAGAATTCCTTCCCTCTTGATTGGGCCCATGGCTGGCCAAACATGTACATGAAAGAGGAGGTAAGGAGAAGTAACAAAAGTAGTGAGTTCTTACGTTGTTTCAAGTCCTTTTCAAGAGCACTTTCCATTGCTTCAAGTTTCTCCTTCAAATTCTAGTTTCTCTCCTCTGGACCAGCCACAAACCAGCCCTATATGAGTCATAAAAATCATAGGAAGGAAGAAAAGGTGGAGAGGAACAATATTTGTGAAGGAAGAACCATGATAATCCAAGAATTTTCTTACCTTTTTTGCTAGTCTTTCTCCCCTTCTTGGCTTCTCTTTTGTGCATCCTCCATAGCTAGTCTCACTTCTATTTTTAGGCAGAACATATATCGGCTATATGGAGAGGAGAAGGAGGACATGATATATAAGGGAGGCTTCTTAGAAATTCCTTTTTAAAAATTCCATTTATGTCTTCTTTTCGTGGATATTTTCTTTTGGACTCATTTTAACTTCTTTTTAAGAACTGTCTCTTTTATCATAAAATTTAGATTCTTTAACTTATAAAATACCTTTGGTTTCACATAAATTAGATTTAAAATCTTCCCAAAGGAAAAAGTCAAAGTTTGGGTCAACTATCATTCTAAAATATAAACTGAATGGGTTTTAACTATTCTAGTGGTTCCTATAGTTTCTATGGCCTTTGAGAACCCTGAAAAACTCATTTTCTCCATTTAAATATCACTCCTATGAGTTTTCTAAAAAAGTGCCAAAATTATGAAAATACCACTGTGTTTTCAGCAATTTTATTGAACTACTCTACCTCTGGTTTTCAGGCATCTTAAGCCTTGGATTTGCATTTTCTATTATTTAGAATTTTTTCTACTTATGTAGAACCAAGTGAACAATGAAATTTTTTCTACAAACCAAGTGAACAATGAAAGTTCTATTTTCTACTTGTGTAGAACATTTTAAATAGGCATATGAAATAGAAACTCCTTCTATAGGAATGGAAACGTGTAATTCAAATGGTAGTTCAGACACATTCAATTTTAACTTCTCCATACAATCATTACATATAAAAAAGTAGTGGCTCCCAAATCAAATAGTGTAACTAGAGGCTTATTTTTAATAACACATCTACCTTGTATCAAATTGGGAGCCTGACTTGCCTTTTGTCAGTTGAGAGTGAACACTCTTCCTCTAGTTTGTGGTTTCTAGTCCAACCTCTTGTCCTTTTTTCAAAGGCACTCCTTTGGGAAATGCTTAGGCTTTTTGCAAGTATAGCACACGTTCTAGCCAAAGTAGCATGGTATATTTTCGTAAGGCTTTCCACATTTGTTGCTTGTTGAGGTGAAAGTTTTTTTAGCTGTTTGCTTACCTTGGCCAAGGGTAAAGTTTGGTTTAAATTTCTTTTTTGGCTTGTTGTTAGCCCTTTTTCATCTCCACAATTATTTTTTTTGGTTTTCTTTTTTTGTATCTCACAAATTCTTCTCAATTATTATGCACTTGTTTACTAGTGCAAGAAAGTCTCTTATTTCAAAAGCAACCACTACGTTTCTTATTTCAACTTTTAGCCCAGCCTCAAATTTCCTAACCCTCTTGCTCTCATTAGGATTTTTTTATATATGTAGAAAATTTAGATAATTCTTAATTTTGACCACATACCGACTAACTGACATTTTCGCTACTTCAATTTTAGGAACTCATTTTTTTCTCATTCCTTACACCACTAGGGAAGTATTTATCTAAGAAGGTGGTTTTGAGCAACTCCAATGTTACATAGGTTTCTTGTGCCTCTAAACCCTTTTTGGATTCTCTTCATTAGTTTTCAACCTCACCTGCTAGAATACATGCTGCAAACATCACCTTTTATCTGTCAATTCACCCTAGGACTTGAAATATCTTTTCTCGTTCCTTCAACAATTCCTCAGCTATTGTGGGGCTTTAATCACCTAAGAACAATAAGGTTTGGTCTTCCTAAACTCAAACAGACCTTGGAAATTTAGGTTTGGTACCAAAGGTTTACTCTCAACATCTGGCACTAGATTGTTGTTACCATTTTCCTAAATATGTTATATGAGCCTATAGGTAGCAAAAGCTTGGTTCTTAATAGCAGTTGCCATTCTCAATGGCATTCATCGTGTCATTAGAGTAATTGGTAAAATCTTTGCTCTTAGATGATGTCATAATCTTACTACACAAATAGAATAGTTTATTATTGAGTTAATCAATCTTAATACTACAAGCTACCTGTAAAACAAAATTAATAACATCAATCAAATATATAGGTACATAGGTACATAAACACTAATGCCAAAGTTTCTTAAATCCCATATATAGAGTTTGACTACCCTATCTGATATATATATATATATATGAGATAACCTATGTATATAGATATATATGTATTTGATCATCTATGTGTGTTAGTTACTCTCACTTATCTTTCTATATGCAAGTAACAAAAGAAATAAATTAAATGATTTTCTATTGCTACACAACTAAATCATTATATAGTTTTCAAAATATATGTAGTTTTATTAAAAATGAAAATTCTCACAATTTTATTGTAGCATAAAATGTATTCAGACTAAGGTTTAATCCATACTGAATCTAAAGTTCATCATCAAGGTCAAGTGGATGTTGATAGATGTTCTAATGATAGGATCAATGAAGGTTATCATCAACATATAGTAGGCAATGATAAATGTGTTACTCCAAGGTTGCAGGCCAAAGTCGTTAATAATAACAAAACCTGAATATCATATATGTAAAAGCCCATTTAAATCCTTTAGCCCATTATGTGAATTCCTTATTTCAGTCCACGATATCAAATTTAATTCTCTAGCCCAATTGGTGGATTCTATGATTTTTAATTGTTAACGGCCTAATTTTATGAATTATCTAATTTGGATAGCCCAGATATGCTAATTAACTAAACAACAAAGTCATTAATACACAAACAACAAAAAGAGTAATAACTTTCATGAAACATTTTGAAGATTGAAATAAAAATGCTTTTACTACAACTGTCTCATATTTTTTACATTAAGATGAAATGTTTCTCTAGCCCATGTATTGAGTTTCATAAGGGCATTTATGATGAGTTAACTAGATGAGTTGCATAGAAAGAACTCAATTGCTTACAATATTTGCAAAGGTGAAAGTATTTGAACATTATTAATGAAACAAGACCACTCTAGCCAAAGAAAACATTAAATAATCATATTTTCTCTAAGGACTAGGAGATACTGAAAGCTTATGTATAGAAGTAAATTCAAGTGCAAAGACAAGAAGAATTGTAAAGAAAAATGAAAAGAAAGTGCTTTGAAAATTCTTGTAAAAATCTTCACTATTTGTCTGGTATATCTGCTTACTAAAAGCAAAATTTTTTAGTGTTGAAAGAATCTCAACAAGAGATAAAATTACTTTAGCAATTCTATATAAAATTCTAAGTAATTTAGCTAAGGATTAGTTGTATAAAACCTTGCTATAAGTTTAAGGGGAGCTTTGAAACCTATATTAGTGGTAAGCTTGAAGTAAAAACCATCATATCTATAAGTTTGCTACTTATAGTGAGAAAATCTCTTAAAATTTTAAGGGAACTGAACGTAAGTCAAAAGGGCTGAACTAAGATAAACCTCAACATAATTTTCTTGCCCTTTACTTCTATTTATGGTTTGTTAAGCTTGTCTCCTCCACTTTCAAAGAATCTTCGTTTAAGCTGCAAAGTTTGCCTATGTGCTAACCTTGCTCTTTCCACTTTCACATTTCAATATGTTACACTATATCACTATCAAAGTCCTTTATTTTTATGAAGTTTGTTACATTATTATACATATATACTTATCTACTTACCTTCACTTGTGTTCATTGGCCTTTTGTTGAATACTATTTATGTCCACCATTTTCTATGCATTTAAACTTTGGAGGTCACTTGATCCTACACTTTTGTAAGAGAAAAAATTTCATCCTTTGCACATCATACCTATTCATCCCCTTTAGTTGTGATTATCAATTGGTATTAGAACTGGTCTCACTTGATTTTATACCTAACAGCCTAGAGAAAAAGTCCATTGTTTTGTTGTAAAAAATGGCTACTAACATACTTAAAAGAGCTTACTTCTAGGAGGGTTTCTCAACTATCAGACCATCTTATTTTAAAAGAAAGCACTTTTTGCATTGGGAAAAAAGAATGAACATATATATATGCTCTATTGATTATATTGTCTAGGAGGTTATTGAAGAAAGACCAAAAATGCCAAAAAAGGTGGACCTAACAATGGAAGCCATTATTGATAAACCCAGAAGTGAGTAAACTGAAAATGATATCAAACTAGTATAATGTAATCACTGTGTCAGAAATATTCTGGTGTGTGCCATTAGTGGACTAGAACATGACAAAATTTCAAGCTACGAAATAGCTAAAGAGATGTGGGAGAAACTTATTATCACACATAAAAGAACATCAAAAGTTAAAAAAGTAATCTTAATATGCTCACGTACAAATATGAACTCTTTCATATGAAAAATGGTGAAGATGTTAAAGAAATGTACAACTAGTTTACCAAATTGGTTAGAGATTTAAAAGCTCTAGATTATAAGCTTAACTAAAAGATTCTTAGAAGTCTACTACAAAAATGGCAATCTAAAATGGACTCCATTGAGAGTAGAAATTTACAAGCTTTCTCATATGATGAACTCTAAGGAATACTCATTGTACATGAGAATAATCATTTAAAAAGACATGAGTTAGAGCATAGAAGAAAGATGATGGCACTAGAAGCTATTACTATTGAAGAACCTCCTACTAAAAAAGATGAAGGTGAGCTAGATGAACACAACATAGCCTTTTTTTCTTTAAGAGGCTAGATGGATATGCAAAGAAGAAGAAAGATATCTAGAAGACTAAGGGAAATACCTTCAAAAGCAACCAAAAAAAAAAGAGGAACCAGCGAAGATCACCATCACTTGTTACAAATATGGGAAAAATGGACACATCATGTAACAACTAGCTTTTTAACTAAATTGGGACTTACATGTTAATGAAAGAGGACCCTAAAATAAATTGAATTAAGGCTATTTAAGGGTAAAATATTAATTAGCATGTCAGAAACAAGGATAAGGAATCATACACAGAAAAAAAAAATTAAACTAAAATAGCAAAACGAAAAAAAACAAAAAGGTCATAGTGGCAAAATTGTAATTTTGAAAAAATTTTAGGAAAATTAAGGAAAAGAGTTTTAAAACTTAAAATTAAGGTCACTAGAGTTTCCAAAGGTCCTAAAAACTATAGAAACAGTTAAAATCAACGAAGGTCCTTTTGAGATGCTGAAAAGGTCAGATAGCACTGAAATTTTAGGCAGAGCTAGTTTTCACTATTTCAAGCCAATTAAACCCCAAAATTAATGTTTTTATGTCAAAGAGTAGCAAAAAATGTGTAAGGAGAAGTTAGTTCCTCAAAAGCCTGATAAATGAGTTAAAATGAAGTAAACGGGCACGTAAGGACAAAATAGTCATTTAGAAAAATTATAAAAAGAGGCTTTTTAAGTAAAATACACCTCATCATTTTCTCCAAGCTTCCATTTTTAAATTTTAGACCAGACATGGCATCACATTAAGGGAAGGGAGAGAAAAAGTTTATGCCTCTATTTAGGTAAGAAAATGGTCCCAATTCACCTCGCGCCAATAAGGAAATTTTTTCCTTTCTCTAAGAGCTCTCTAATGGTAATTTTCTTTTCTTGAAAACCTGAAGATTTAGGTTTGACCCAAGCCAACAAGGAACTCTTTTCAAGAAACTCATCGGTAAAAATTAATCTACACAAAGAATACATCGTATTGAGGTAAGATGTCATTTGAAACAATTACAAATTCTTGTGTTCTAGCCCTTGTAAGTTTCGGCCTAGAGGGAGAAAGTGAGGAGAAGAGTTTTTTTTCATGTGTTCTTAAGAGAACCAAGGATTTTAGCATGCAAGGAGTCCATATCTAACATTAGTTTTCTATGAATCCTAAAAAAAAGAAATTTTAGACCATGTTATATAATGGTTCGACCTAGGCAAGTTCAATGGCTAACCATGTTATTTTCCATTCCTAATGAGTATATTTAGATGTTATTTGATCTAAGGAACAAGAATCTAAGCTTAGAATTGATTAAAACCTTAAAATGTGCAAGTGAGGGTTATATGGTTCCATTTTCCACCAAGGATGATTTCAAGGAATTAGAAAGTTGTTCAATAGATTCTTGGACTATGGATAGTCTTAAAATGATATAAGAACAATAATGGAAGCATTAGATTGAATTTAGAAGCCAAAAATTGAAAGTTAAAAATTTAGAAGTCAAGAAAGACCATTATGGAAACAATTGACATTAGGCTTATGTGACCAAGCTTGTAAGGCTCCTAATCAATCCTAATATAGCTATATAAATCATATATGGAAAGATTTTAAATTCTAGAAGTTGAATTTTTGAAGTTTTCCCTTGAGGTTTAAGGTTCTATAATGAGTTCTATTATATAGAAAAGTGAATTTACCAAATGAATAGTGCCAATGACCAAATGAATAGTAAATATGGAATTTGTAGCTTGAATTATGAATTCTAGAAGCATAAGTTGGTCTAAGATTTAGGCTTAGTAAAATCCCTAACCTAAAGCCGCAGTGTTGAACTAATCATGGGGAGCTAAAATCCAAAAGGAATTTCACAAATTTAGACCTTTAAATATGGTTAAAATTGAGCATTTTAGACAACAAACTTACTACCTAATAAGCAAGTGTCTTAGAAGTATGCAAAAAGGGATTTTAAATCACTTGAGTGGCCTAAAGTATAGATAAAAGTCATAGAGACTTAAAAGAAATAGTTATAAGTATGAGATGTTGATGATATATTTATGTGTAATTCTAAGACAAACTAGTGAGACTCCACCGTATTATAAGTGTAGAGCTGAGAAAGAAAAAAAGATAGAGCTAAAAACATAACAGAGAAATTAGAGATTTTACTGGGTCTTATCACGTATCCAAAGTAGCTTACTCTTCCCTAACTAGTTGCATGTAGGTTGTTTAAGCTTGATATACATTATATTATATTGGCTGTTCATGACAATATATACTATATTACATTACATCAGTTATATGGCATGTTTTGCATGTTATGTTTGATGTGCTAAGACTAAGAAATAAATAGGGGTAATGGGAATGAACACAGTAGTTCTCCTAAGCCCAAGAGATAAGTCTAAGCTACGCAGAGTTTCATGGCCATGATTGAGTATATTGCAAATATGTAAACATTTATGTTAGTTTCATATGACCATGTATACTTGTATTATTCTTGCTTAGCTATCTCATGCTTATTTTGAGTTATTTGAGTATAGCTACTGAAATTCCCCTGAATCTCACCCCAATCTCTATTTTCCCACTAACTAGTCCTAACAAAGGAAAAGATAAAGAATGATATTTGAATTTGCAAAACTATATGAATATTTTGAATTTACTTTTGTTGTAATGTATAAGGATTGTATTTGGATTATATTTAACCCCATCATGATGTAATATGAATATTAGTGCACTACAAATAGTGATGTATAACTCCAGCTTAAGTTATTTAGTTTCACTTGATTTTTTATACCTAGATTGCAGTATGTGATCTAGTTATTATTTGTACTTTCTATGTTTATGAGTTTGGGTTGTTATGTGACCATTTGAGTAGTTAGGACGATCAATTTTATAAGGGAAACTTTGCCATATTTTTCTTAGAATATTATGTGCATTTTTTTTTAATATTTAAGTTGTTTAGACATGGAATTTATGAAAGAGGCAAGTATATGAATTTCAAAAATTATGGATTTAGTATTTTTCTGTGATTAGTAAATTGACTTAGTATTGATCCATAGTAATTAAATAAGAGCTAGATACCTAATGTGTTACACATCATATCAAAGTGTCCATACTTCAAGAAGAAATATGCCAAACCATATGGAAAGAAGAAGGCCATGGCAGCTCGAAGTGATTATGGTAAGGAAGAGGACGAACTCAAGCAAGAAATGACCAACATATGCTTTATGGCCCTCAAAGAAAAAGAAGTAACAAATGAAAATTCTCTATCTCATGATGAGCTAGATCAAATGTTAAATGAACTACTTATTACTTTTAAAAATCTATTTGCTAAATCTAAGGAGCAATTACAAATAAATTCCAAACTAGAAGAAAATGCTCAAAGACTTAAGTTTAACTTAAAATCAACCTTAAAAGAAAATAAATCTTTAAAGCAACAAGTTATAACTTTAACAAAAGATTTGCAAATTTTGTAAAAGGTGAAGAAAATTTTAATATGCTTTTAGGAAAAGAAAAATGTATATTTGATAAATCCAGAATAGGATATGATAGAAAAGAAAATGTCAAAATGTATAAAAATTTCTTTTTAAAGCAACTTCTTCCACCTCTTGTCTATATTGTTAAAAAAAAAAACATGTGCATTACAAATGTAAATACAAAAAGGGAAATCTTGTTTGTGTCTAGCACTAATCAAAAAGGACCTAAAAAGGTTCGGGTATCTAAGAAACATTGAAACCCTTTTCGGTATGCATTAAGGGAAGGATATCTAAACAATAGTGGTTTTTAAAAAGTTACTATTCCAAAAACATGACCGGAGATCCATCTCAATTTCTATCCATCATAAGAAAAGATGGAGGATTTGTCATATTTGGTGATGGAGGAAAGGGTAATATTATAGATATAGGAAAAGTAAAACTTACTAAAAATTATTGTTTAGATACTATTTGTCTTGTTATTAGATTAAAGCATAATTTATTTAGTATTAGTCAACTTAGTGATAAAGGATGCAAGGTAATTTTTGATCCCATATATTGCACTATCTATAACGAGGACAAAGCCTTGTTTGTGGGTCAAAAATCTAAAAATATATATATTCTGAGTTCAAACATCTTATTTCAAAGAATGTAACTTGTCTTTCTTCTATATCTAATGATGCTTAAGTGTGGCACTGAAAGCTTGGCTATGCAAGCATGTATACTGTATCCAAATTGTCCAAATTGGATCTTGTAAAAGTTCTCCCATAATTAGATTATGAAAAGGATCATCTTTGTGATGCCTGCCAAATGGAAAAACAAGCAAAATCCTCTTTCAAATCGAGGGAATTTGTCTCTCCACTTGGCCACCCCAATTATTATATATAGATCTCTTTGGCCCTACGTAAACTCAAAGCCTTGGTGGTAAAAGTTATACCTTTGTAATCATCAATGACTTCTCTAGGTTACATAGGTTCTCTTTCTTTCTCACAAGAATGAAGCATTCAAAAATTTTGTTATCTTTTGCAAAAAGGTTAATAAAGAACAAGGGTATTTAATCTCAACTATTCAATGTGATCATGGTAGGAAATTTGAAAACAAGTTATTTAAGGATTTCTATGATGAACAAGATTTTGGCCATAACTTTTCCACACCAAGAACTTCACAATAGAATGGAGTTGTTCAAAGGAAAAATCACACCTTTAAAGATATAGCTAGAACTGTGCTCATCGAAAATGAGCTTTCTAAATATTTTTGGGCTAAAGCCATAAATACTGTTTAGTATATTTTGAATCATTGCCTTATAAAACCGATTCTTAACAAGACTCTATATGAACTGTGGAAAAGTAGAAAATCCAATGTTAGTTACTTTCATGCATTTGAATGTAAATATTTCATTCATAATAATGGAAAATGTAACTTAGGAAAGTTTGATGCTAGGAGTGATGAAATAATTTTTTTAAGGTACTTAAAAGCATATATGGTTTACTATGAAGGAACAATAGTATTTGAAGAATCTATCTATGTTGTTTTTTATGATGCTAATCCTTTTGTGAGAAAAGTAGTGTATACAGAAAAAAAATGAGCATATTGCAGGAAGAAATTAGTCAAGTCAACAACTAAATCCTAGCCCAACAAACCAAGTAAATGGAGGATGCAAGGAAGGCTACACAAGTCTACTCAAAATTACAGCTAGAAGTTGGAGCAAGTTTCATCCTCTAACTAATGAAGAGATTCAGAAGTGGAGCGAAGATAAGAAAATAAATATTCTCTTCAAGATCTTGAAGAAAACAATAGATGTGAACAAGATCAATAACTTAGAAATGGTAAAGGATCAGTAAACGTTCAAAGATCCCATCTATTGGAATTTGTACTAAGAGAAATCAAATTGCCAAGAGAATAGAGACACTTCTATTTATCCATTTTAGTATATTATTGGAGATCCAAACAAATTGATGCACATTAGATCATCCTTCAGATCCCATAGAAATAATCTTGTGTTACTGTCTCAAATTAAGCCTAAAATTTTAGAAGAAGTATTGAGAGATGAAAACTGGATAATTGTCATGAAAGAAGAATTACATCAATTTGAGAGACAAAAGGTGTGGAGCTTGGTAGAGCAACCTGAAAGAGCATTTTTAATTGGAACTAAGTGGGTATTTTGAAATGAACTTGACAAAAAATGTAATTTAATTAGGGATAAGGCTAGATTAGTGGCCTAAGGTTACACTCAATAAGAAGGTATAGATTTTGATGAAACTTATGCTCCTGTTGCTAGATTAAAGCTTAATAGAATGTTACTTGCATATGCTTCCTACATGAATTTTAAATTATAACAATTGGATGTTAAAAGTGTATTTTTAAATGGGTATATAACTAAAGAGGTGTAAGTTAAGCAATCCCCTGGCTTCGAAGATGAAAAATTATCCAACTATGTGTACAAGCTTTCAAAAGATCTTCATGGTTTAAAACAAGCTCCTAGAACTTGGTACTAAAGGTTGAGCACCTTTCTTTTAGAAAATGTGCTCTCAATAGGAAAATTTGACACTACCCTTTTCAATAAGAAAAATAATAATGAATCTTTACTTGTACAAATCTATACAGATGATATTATATTTAGTAGCACTAATGACTCTCTTTGCAAGGAATTTACTGAACTAATGAAAGGAGAGTTCAAAATGAGTATGATGTAAGAGATAAACTTCTTTTTGGGATTACAAATAAAACAAACAAAAGAAGAAAATTTCATCAGTTAGGCAAAGTACACTAAAGAATTGATTAGTAAGTATGGGTTCCAAAACTCTAAAACTATGGGGACTCTAATGTGTTCGTTCTCCACTTTAGATAAAGATGATAATAATAAGGATTTTGATCAAAAGAAATATTGAGGTATGATTGGCTCTTTATTATATTTAACAACTAGTAGATCTAATATTATGTTCAATGTATGTAAGTGTGCAAGATCTCAACTTAATATAAAAGAGTCACACTTTACTACTATTAAAAGAATATTTAGATATCTTGTGGGGACAGAAAACTACAGTTTGTGGCATCCTAAAACTAATACTTTCAATCTAGTTGGATATGTAGATATAGACTTTATTGGAGACAAATTAGACCCAAAAAAAAAGTAGCAGTGGTTGC
The DNA here is from genome assembly GCA_032878935.1 of Erythrophleum fordii. NCBI lineage: Eukaryota > Viridiplantae > Streptophyta > Magnoliopsida > Fabales > Fabaceae > Erythrophleum > Erythrophleum fordii. The sequence continues at coordinate 9,589,010 of JAVQMF010000029.1, forward strand.
TACCAATTTCTTGAAAATCATTAATGTCTTGGTACAATAAGAAGCAAAGCTTTGTGGCTCTCTCCACTACTGAAGCTAAGTACATGGCAATTCAGAGTAGCTACACTCAATTGTTGTGGGCAATATGAGTGTTATCTACCTTACAAAAAATCTTATAGACCATTCTCAAACAAAGTACATTGAGGTAAAACATCATTTTATCAAAGATCATATACAAAAAGGAAATGCAGAGGTAACATATATCAAAACTGAGAACTAACTTACTGATATATTCACTAAACTTTACATGAAAATAGATTTATACATCTAAGAAATGAACTTGGTATGATTGATCAAAAATTATACTTATTTGTGAGTTTTCAAAGTGGAGTGCACTGCCTTCTCCACTCATTGTTGTGTTATTTGTGTCTCCTCCACCTCATCTCAGTAATTATTTCAACACGTGTTATTACTAATTTATTAATTATTCAGTGTGATCGTATGTTTTGTCATTTATTGGATTTATTCTCTTCTTCTATTATATGTTCTCCCTATGACAACACGTGTAAAGTGTTCGATCTTTGGGAAATTGAATTCTTTTAGATTATTCACCAGGTGTGCTAAGGCATCTGTCATAGTATTAATATGTTCTCAAAAAAAGGCATGTTTGGTGGCTAATTAATGACTATAGGAAATAAATGGCAGTTTTATAAACGACTCCTTTTCAAAAATTGCTCAATAATAGAAACAAAGTTCCATTTTAAAAACCTACTCTTTCTCTCTCTCTCTCTCTCTCTCTCTCTCTCTCTCTCTCTCTCTCTCTCTCTCTCTCTCTCTCTCTCTCTCTCACACTCTGACACACACACCTATATTGCCCTAACCCTAGTACAATTGATGGAACAACACATAAACCACTTCTCATTTCATCTTTAAATATCTTAATGGCAGAAAAAGTTTATTCCAGTCAAAGGCATAATAAGACGTGGAAAAAAATCTAAAAAGAAGGAATGCGTATTGTAACAAATTTGATTAAAAAAAAAACTAGAAAGACGAAGAAAGGAAGAAGTCAACAACTCCTAGTCAACAATCAAAGGGAAGAAGGGTTTTTGATGAAGACCTAGATTAGGAAAAGATAGAAGAAATCTAGAAGCAACTAAAAAGATCAAAAAAGATCTCTATTCAAGAAACTCCGACCATGAAACTAACTATATTAAAAGGAAAGAGGAAGAAGAAGGTTGATAAAGTAGAAACTAGTAATGAAGACTACTCTCACCTGTTGCCAAAGTTTTGTTCCCAAGAACACCCAGACAGATACTTAGCAGATTTCCAACACAGACTGATTATCACTGGTAAATGTGTGAATTTTGCTAAGTAAGCTCAATTGAATTGTCTATTGGAATTAGATTTTAAAACCATGGTTTAGACTCCATTAGTAATCATAAACAAACTAGTATATGATGACTTAGTTCAAGAATTTTATTACATTCTGATCGTGGTCAAAGAGGAAAAAGCTTTAGGTTCCTTAGTAAATGGAAAATTGATTATAGTAGGAATAAGCACTCTAGAGAAAATATTTGGGCATCCTTCAATAAAGATCCTTTAATAAAGAACCCCAATATTTATTTGTTGCATGTTCTTAGCCTATTCAGATATAGGCAACATATGCTGATACTTTTAAGATTGTTATTGAATGCAAAGATTTAATTTTTGGAAGAAAAACTAATGCTCAGGCTCTTGCATTTCCATATCAAGTAATTACCCACATTATCGAGTCAACAATGTTTCCTCTTATCTGAACTTTGGATGTGATGTCTCGTAGAGACATAGTCTAGCCATATAACTTGATGGCACAACAAAGTATTGATATTTACTTTTATATGCTTAAAATACATGGATGAAGTAGCCAAAGTTCCTCTCAAGTGACGAGCCATCCTTATTGGATACTCCTCACTCGGATCTTCATAAGGTAGGAAGTAAATCTTGAAGGTTACTCTTCTTGGGTGATTTTTGTAACTTATGATGCTGCTACTTTACGTTACATAAAGTATACTCTTGTGGGAACAAAATGGATCAAGAACTATGATGTTGAAGAGTACAAACCAGATCGTGTAGCTTTTCAGCTTAAGTATAACAAGGCCCTCAATATTCAACAAGCTCCTCCACCTCCTGTTGTAACACCATAAATTCTAACTCATCTTATGCTTTTAAGGGGCATGATATCATGAAATATATAGGATTCCCATAGAAAAGCAAGGAAAAATGAGATTATTTTCGCATTGTGCTATATCTAAAAATTTCATTCGGTGTCACGTGGACCGTGTGAGCTCATACTATACATCCTCATATTTAATTACATCATTACAACTCAATTGCATCGCAAAATTATGTCCACAACTCATGAAAACAGAAATGGAGCATGGAAAATGAAAGTTCATTCTCGGCCAGAATTGGCCTCTTTTTTTAGCAAACTTTGAATAATCATAACTAAATTTAAAAAAATCAAAATCATGCAATATTGGCATTCTGGAAAGCTTAGGATGTTTACTTCGCATAAAAATATGATCAAACCATAATATTTATCATAGAGGGTGTTTGACATTCAAAATTGTCCAAAAATTTGACTGAATTCTGGAGCTATCATAGAATTCTGCAGAAAAACTTGAAAATATTCAATTAATTCCACAAATATCCAATCTATACAAATGATACCAAACTGGAAAGTTGTGGATGTTAACTAGAGAAAAAAAATATCTCCAAATTAGTTCATCAAGCCCAGACTTCGAAATTCAATGAAACAGTACTTCTAGTTTGGCAAAATCACTGATATTGGACAGAAAATTCAAAAATTCATATCTCCTTTTCTAAACTTTTAAATAAGGTGCTTCTAGTTGGCAGGAGTCATTGTGATTGCCTAGTTTCTTTGTATAAATTTTATGATAATTGGACATCATTTGAACCTCGTGTGATAGAAAAAAATTTCAGACCAAATAAATAGTACAGCAGACCAAAACCATAAATTTTGCCAACTTTGAAAAATCATCAAATATTTTGTAGACCTCCAAAAATTATGATCTTTAGCTTCCAAAAAGCTCTCAATGAGACCTATTTGCATGCCAAATTTTAGATCAAGGCTAACTCATTTGGCCACAAAAGTGATATAGGGTTCTATTATGGTAAAATTTGGCTCCATATAAGGTACCAAAATTGCCAAATGGCCTTCCTTTGGTGTTGGCACCTTTTAGACAAGTCTAAAAGCATATTTAAGACTTCTATGAGCTGCCTAAATGGTCTCAAACCTCATGCATCTCATTTTAGCCATTCAACCCACACTTATGCACATTTCCATCAAGCTCCCAATTTGCATACTTTGGCATTACATACTTAAAACATACGCTGGAGGTCATACATCATATTCATACATTTAAACATCACATAATATCATATTTACACATGTCTCAAGGGTCTTAGACCATTTACAACATCATATACCTTGTGAAGCATCATTATGGATTCAAAAAGAATAAAAGCTAGACATATAGTTGTCAATCTCCTTCTTTCATTGTTGTTGGCTTTCTTGACCATAGCTACTTAGTCCACCTAGTATGTTAGATCATTAAAAAGGAGGGAATGAGATTCAAAGAATCCCAATAGCTCATCTCCCATTCAATCATACATAATATGTGTAAAGCAAGCTTTACAAATGCATGCATGGAGAAATTAGAAGTCATGGACATTTTAAAAGTAAACTTGGCATGTGAATCAATCATACAAGACATTCAAGAGCTCACTAAGTGTTTGGATTAGCCTCACACTTCTTCTCATGGATTTTAGACTTACCTCATCCATTCTTTAAGAGTTTTGGACTCAACTATACTCTTGGGAGCTCACTTTACTTTTGAGAGACTCTTTGCTATGTCTCAACCAATCTCAAGGGTTCTTGGCTCATCCTCACTGAAGGGAAGAGTTCTTGGCCTCTCCACACTCAAGCAAACTCAAGCATACATCATGTACTCATTTAGAAACATAACATGGCATCAAGAGTCATAGCATATAAAGGCATGCTAGCATGCTTTTCATAGCTTGAAAATACACATATACACATTATAAAACAAGCTAAACACACATCTATGCATGAGAGAAGATGGAGATAGCTACCTTGCACACAATTACACACTTTTTCTTTTGGATTCAAGCCTCCTCTTTTTTCCACACACTCACAAATTGGTGAAGATGGTTTCTTTTGGCCTAGATACAATTTATGGGAGCTAATTAGGTTTATGAAATACATTCTAAGGCTACATAACTTAATGAAACACTAGATGGCTCTATAACCCCTATTATGGTTCATATTGGCACCTAATGAAGCAACACCCGTCAAACGATTTCTAGACCTCATTCTTTCCTTTCAAATATGATTCTTGACTCCTTTTAAACCTTTTGGAGTTATCACATCATTAAAATAAAAGGCCTAGTACCATATTGCTTCTTTAGGTTATAGTATGAAACCTAAGGCACCAAATCACTTTCTATGAGTTCTAAAATTTTTCCAATGCCTCCCTTCATTTTCATTCATCAAATATGACTCAAGAATGGCCTTAGAAAATTTTAAAACTCTCTCCTACTACACAAACATGCCTAGGCCGAGACTAGGACATCAATTGGGCTTCTTAGAGTTCTCTTGATTTTCTTGAAGAAGGAAGCTTGTGGGGAGCATCTTAGGTGCCTCAAGAACTCATTTATACTCTAAATTAGACCTAAGAAGCATCACATAAATTTAAATTTTGAAAGGTGCACTAGAAACCCTAGGTTTTGCATCTTGCATTCTAATGCCTATTTCATGGTTTTCTTTACATATTCTTATTCCTCTCCATCCAATACCTAAAAATCATGCTTGGTTAGACTTGAAAATTAGATCTTCCTAAGGTTCTTAGTATAGGTCACAATGGAGAAGAAAGGGCCATCAACATAGCTACCATAGAATACATTTTTACCTTGTTTCCATAGTTAGTTTGGCTTGAATCTTGCTTTCTCCAAGCTCTTCTCTTCAAATTTAAAAATTCCCCTCTATTCTTCCTTCAAAATAGCCCTCAAAATTTTAGAAAAATCATGGAGAAGAGGAGGGAAAAAGAGGAGAAGAGATTGGTGGAGAGAAAGCATGAAAAACAAGCAAATTTTCATACCTAAAGACTTGAATTTTTCCTCCTTCTTCTCTTCTCTTGGTGCGCCACTCTCCTAGGGCTTTGCTTCTAGTTTGGGGCTGGAAAATCTGAAGTTTAATGAGGGAGAGTGTGAGGCACCACCTATATATAACTAGGGCAAAGTAACTTTTTCACAAATTCCAATTTGGCTCTTCGTACTTTGCATTTTCGTTTCTCCTTTGTTTTAACTCCTTTTTTAGAACCGTCCTTTCTATTATAAAATTTAGATTCCCAATTAAGAAAAATTCCTTTGAAATCACTCAAATCGGAGCTAAAACCTTCCCTAACAAGTCTGTTAAAGTTCGGGTACACCGACATTGGAAAACGTCCACCGAAGGGGTTTTAACTGTCCCGAGGCTTTCTATGGTTTTCAGGGCCTCTGAAATCCCTGGAGAACTCAAAACTTTGATTTAAAAAGTCCTCTTATGTGAATTCCAAAATTTGCTGAAAATTACGAAAATGCCATTTACGTTTCGTAAGCTTTTTGTAAGAAATTATTTTTTCATTCTAGCTCCATTTTTCTTTCTATCTAAGCCTGAAATTCTCATTTTTAGGAGTCTAGAATGCTTCCCAATTTTTTTGAAACTTTAACTACATCATCTTGGGGGACTTTCTTTTGTATCCGGTGAATTTTGTTCGTTTACGTATAAATCGTACGTTACATTTCTCACCTTTTCTCTAGTTTTCATAGAACTAAACATTACACCTGCCATTGAGCCAATGAAGAAAGCCATCAAACCTTCTTCCACTAAAAACAAGAAGAAAGCTGTGCTAACCAAAGTGAAGAAGCCCTTAATTGCAAGGGACGTTACTGCTTCTTTGATCAAGAAAGCTCTTAGTCTTGCACCCTTTGAAGCTTTAGGTGACCCTTCTCTAGTGCATCCTCCACCTCTCTCACCTAGTCAAACTCATCCTCCACCTACCTCAACAAGCCCACTATATCCTCCACTTCCCTCACCTAGCCAAGCACACTGCAAATCACCATCACTCTACACCTCATTCTCCTTCTCCTCATCCACCTCCTTTTATTATTGCTCAGCCATCCAATGACAAAATACTTTAGCTTCTTCACTCTCTGAATGATAATGTGCAATCCTTATGCATTGATTTTGACTTTTCTGGCAACCAATGTTGGTACTATCTAACAAATGATTAGTAGTCAAGGGGTAATTCAACAACAATTAGATTTTGTTACTGTCGAGCTACATGATACCAAACAAGCCTTTCAAAATAACCGAAATGAGTTCTTGTAACGCCTCTAAGAAATTGACTTTGCAATTATACATCTTACTAATCAAATGTCTCAAGCCTTTCACCACATTAATCAGCAACTTAGAGATGCCTTGTATTTTTAAAAACAATTTTATAAGTTTATGATAGTTGCCAGTGATGGCCTTGAATTTTTTTACACATTTTTCTGCACTTATGCATACTAATTTGTGAATTTCATGATGGTTTGTTTTACTATGACTATTGTCCTGCCTTTGATTAATTGTTCTACTATTCTTATCTTCCTCCCTTTTCTGTTAACAAAAAAAGGGCGATAAAAATGCAAAATGATTGAATTATTTTTTTGAATTTTGTGCTTAATGATTATTTTGTGCTCTGTTTTGTGTGGCTATTCTGTGACTTTACTAAATCTTATTTTTGTTTTCATACACTGATTTAAAGGGAGCAAAAAATAAACTTTTACATAAATATTTAACCTTTTGCACAGTGATTTTGTCATCATCAAAAGAAAGAGATTGTTTATCCAAGGTTGTAGGCCTAAGACTTTGATAATAACAAAACCTAAATATTATTTATGTAAAAGCCCATTTGAATCCTTTAGCCCATTGTGTGAGTTCCTTGTTTTAATCCATGGTATCAAATTTAATTCTCTAGCCTAATTGGTGGATTCTGTGATATTTAATTGTTAATGGCCCAATTTTATGAATTATCTAATTTGGATGGCTTATATATTGCTGACAATAGCTACAAAGGTGAAAGTATTTGAACGTTAGTAACGAAACAAGACTTAAAAAAAATATTGAATAATCAAATTTATCTCTAACAGTTAGGAGATGCTAAAAGCCTATACATACGAGTAAATTCAAGTGCAAAGACAAGAAAATTTGTAGAGACAAAAGAAAAATAAAAATATTTTGAAAATTCTTATAAAAATCTTCACTTAGTGTCTAGTATATCTGCTTATTAAAAGCAAAATTTTTTAGAATTGAAAGAATCTCAAAATGAGAGATAAAATTACTTCAGCAATGCTCTATAAAATTCTGAGTAATTTAGTTGATAGTCAATTGTATAAAATCTTACTTTAAGTTTAAGATGAGTTTGGAAACCTGTATTGGTAGTAAACACGAGTAAAAACCATTATCTCTATAATTTTATTGATTATAGTGAGAAAATCTCTTAAAGTTTTAAAGGGGTTGGATATAGGCTAAAGGAGTTGAATCAAGATAAATCTCTGTGTGATTTTCTTGCCTTTTACTTCTACTTATAGTTTGCCGAGCTTGCCTCCTCCACCTTCGGAGGATCTCCGTTTAAGTTGTATAATTTACCTGTGTGCTAATCTTGCTCATTTCACTTTCACATTTCAATTTGTTGCACCATATTACTATTAACGTCCTTTATTTTTGTGAAATTTATCGCTTTATTATACATATATACTTATCTGCTTGCCTTCTCTTGAGTTTGATAGCCTTATGTTGAATACTATTTACATCCTTTATTTTCTATGCATTTAAATTTTGAAGGTTACTTGGTTCTCTACGTTTATAAGTGTGAAAATTTCATTTTTTACGTATCATCCCTATTCACTCCCATTTAAATGAATTATCAAAATGAAGAGAGACAAGCAATATATTATCATGGTGTCCTTTAACGGAGATAAAGTATACCATGATAGTAATAGCTTATGGCTTTTATACCGGATGAAACAATTTTAGATTTCTTGAAACTTATGCCTCTTGATATACTGACTCCGTGTATTAATGACGTAGTGATATTTCTGGCAATTGTGATTGCCAACACATTTTTCTTTCGTTTGATGTATGAAATGTTTTTTTTTTCTTTGGTGAATTGATGTATGACATGTTTATATTACACTTTGTCGTTAAACGATGAATACTGCGTTAGAGTAGGGATAAAACACGTCTGCTATTAAAAAAAAGTGTTCTGCTATATAAATTTACAAAATAAAGTGAGAACATTACAGTAACAACTCTAGATTTTCTTTTAAAACCTTAATCGTATAGCTTCACATTTTAATTACATTTAGGTCAATAGTACAGAACAGTACTATCTATTATCCTGCATCTCGCCGCATACGTTTCACGTAAGTTATGCTGCAGAAATGGAGTCTACATCACTTTCATCATTTCCACAGTCCACTAAGTTTTAGGTTTTTTTTTTTTAAATAAAATGCTTTAATCACAGAGTAACGAGACCACAGGATGGAAATGGATAAGTATCATAAAAGGAAAAAAAGCCAAAAACACAGAATTTTTATGACATGATATGTATTTTTTAATTTGGATCACCTGTCCGAGTCTCACTTCTTTTTCTCTTTTTTTTTTGTTTCACCACTCAACATGCTTCAAGTGAACTAGGCCGACGTACGTATAGTGTTATATTTTGTATGTTACATATAAAAAGACAAAGGGTGGCCCTTATTCCAGTTTTTTTTTTTTTTAGCAAATTATTTTTTGAATGGGAAAAAAAACTCCCAGCACTAAACTAAGTGTTATAGAAAGCACAAAATTAGGGGTTTTTAGTTTAATGATATAAAAAATATATATAAAATATAGATAAGTAAAATAAAAAATAACTTTTGTATTATTAATTTTAAAAAAATAATTTAATATTTAAAATGATAATTCGATAAATAAAATAAAAATATAATAAATATTATGTAAATTATATAAAGAGAATATATTCGATTAAGATCCAAAAAAAAAAAAAACTATCTTCCCATCCGCACTTCTGCCTCTTGGTGTCTCTTAAACCCCATTTGATTTGCAAAAAGTTAAACATGACAAGAAAAAAATATAACTTCATCGAATTCTTCCTCACCCTCCTCCTTTCCCTCTAGCCTTAATTTATGCTTTCAAATCCAATTTACTTTGAATACTTTTATGTAGGTCCCATTCGAAAGTTCAAAAAAATGTTTATAATATTTATTTTATTTTTATAATTATTATTTAATATTATGTATTAATTATTATTTAATTAATAAAAATAAAATATTAAAATTATTTTTAATTACCAAAATTATCTTATTTTAATTTTAATTTTTATATATCAAATAAATTTCGTAATTATTTTATATTTTATTATATAATTTAATATTTTCTATTAAAAATTATATAATATAATTTTAAATTATAATATAATGAATTTTTGAATTTTAAATATAAATAAATAAAATATTAAATTGTTTAATATTACAAAAATATAAAAAAATTTCTTTTCAAATCATAAATCTTTATTTGACTTTGCTTTTGTCAACCGGAAACACCGGGAGCGTCGCCTCGGGTTTTTGTTTCCAAGGATATTAATTGCCGACTATCCAACGTGTTAATCACTACATGTGAACACAAGACAAGTCATGGAACTTTTTAGGATGCGTGCCGCTTTCTTTGTTTAGAATTCTTTCTCTGCCCGCTGGAAATACAGAGTCACAAGCCTACATCCTTTTTACTTAATAAGTAAAGAGCATGGTCAACAAGATCGACATTTGATTAAAAAAATCATTAATGAACTGATCATGATCTAGTTCAATTAACTTTTGTTAAAAATCAATAAATCTAATAAAAAATCAATAAAAAACTTATAGAATCGGATGGGTTAAGAGTTGGAATGAAAGGTCCAACACTGCAATCCACGGATCTGCGTAACCCGAGGCAGCCTTTGTTCTCGCATCTTCTGCAGTAAGATGTGATAAGGTTGAACTTCTACTTTAATTCCCGCCATTTATTCATATGTCAAGTCAAATTAGACTTCTACAACCTGGCGTGGATTGCAAGTCATGAGGCTTTTGAGTTTATAAATTTTTATTATTAAATAAACTTAAATTTTATTAATATTTAATAGAGTAAAAGTTTATATATATTTATTACCATGCTTAATAAAAATAGAAAAAATAAAATGTTATTAAAGTCGGTATCTATCAGTAATAATTATGTACTTGTACATATCTTCAATACATAAAATAACTTTAATATATTATATTTAAATAGGTTTCATTGCGTCTAACCCCTTAATTTCCCTCTCTCCTATTGCATTCTTCGCAATGTTGCAAAAGATTCAAAATAAGAAATCACTTCAATTAGCAACAAAATTGGAATGGTGGCTGCCTCCATTATTGTTTTCTTTATACTTTGATCATCTATAGTTGAAGTAGCTAAAAACCCGATTATAACCAATAAAATTGAGCATAATCATTTACCAACTATTGGGTAAAAAATATTACAAAGCACCTCAACATTCTCCTAAAAAAGAGAAAATGTTACCTACAAGAGCACTACTTTTATGCAAGATACAAACTTACCTCCCCTACAAACAAAAATTTCAATTAACAATTTTATCGCCTATTTAGTTTTAATTTAAAAAATAAATGATTATATGAGTTAATTTTTAAAAATAATCAATTATTTACACATTAAAGCGTAAATAATTGATTATTTTCAAAAACTAACTCATATATTCATTAATTTTTTAAAATAAAAAATAGGCCCCATAGACTAAAACAATTAATTTAGACACACAAGATCCAATCACGTACAGTACAAGAACGAGCACCTTAGGCCACAAAGCACCAACCGAGTCGTATCGTGTTTGTGTCCGAATCCATGCTTCGTAAACATCTCTTTATATTCATATTAGTGACTATAACTGAGTTTCTCCCATGCAAATCTGAAGGTGATAGGTAGTGTGAGCCACAGCAGTATGCCAAACCCTGTAGCAGCGGAAAGAAGAGCAAGAAGGAGACAACACCTGGCAAGCTTTGGATACTGTGGGCGAAGGAATAAGGAAGTGGAAGAGCCAAAGAAAGAGAAATTCAGAGAGAGCACAAAAGCGTGAAACAAAGAAGGGTTATCCTCTGAGAAGATGATGGTTGGAATTGGGCTTCCTTTCACCTGTTTGTATGGTAACTGGGTGAGGGACACAACCGTCGCTACAGAAGTTAATAAGATTGAAACCTCTAACGGCGTCTTTTTCTTTCTAGCTCCCCCTTCCATTTTCAAACAAAATCCCCAGGATGGGTTTCATTTTGCAGGGGTTTATTTATACTTAGATGAGTGGATCACGTGCAGAGCACGGGATTCAAGAAAAAAAAAAAAGAGAAAAATGGATCGTAAACAGTAATTTAAAAAATGTTTCCTCTCTCTCTCTCTCTCTCTCTCTCTCTCTCTCTCTCTCTGCGTGTGTGTACGAGAGACAGAGAGAGAAATTGATAGATTATACACCTAGCTTCTCTTCGGTCTTGAATTTTTTTACACATTTTCTACAATTACAAATATTAATATGTGAATTTCATGATAGTTTATTTTACTATAGTTGTTGTCCAGCCTTTGATCAATTGCTTTGCTATTTTTGTCTTCTTCAGTTTTTGTTGTTAACAAAACAGAGAGATAAATATACAAAATAATTAAATTATCTATCTAAATTCCATGTTTAATGATTATGTGTTCTATTTTACGTGGCTGTACTTAATCTTGTTTTTGTTTTTGTGTGTAGGTTTAATAAAAATATAAAATAAACTTTTATATAAATTTTTAACTTTTCACATAATAATTTTATCATCACTAAAAGAGGAAGATTGTAAGCCTAACATGTAGGCCCAAGATTTTGATAATAAAAAAATCCAAATATTATATATGTAAGAGTCCATTTAAATCTTATGGTCCATTGTATGAATTTCTTGTTTCAATCTATGATATCAGATTTAATTCTATAGTCCAATTAGTGGATTCTATGACATTTAATTATTAACAATCTAATTTTATAAATTATTTAATTTGGATGGCTCATATGCTAATTAACTAAACAACAAAGTAATTAATACATAAATGAAAAAAAGAGTAATGATTTTTATAAGAGTGTTTATAATAAGTTGATTAGATGAGTTGCATGGAAGGACTCCATTATTGATAGTAACTACAAATATGAAAGTAATTAAATGTTAGTAATGAAACAAGACCGTTCGAGCCAAAAGGAATGTTAAATAATCATATTTATCTCTAATGGTTAGAAAATGCTGAAAGTCTATATATATATGAATAAATTCAAGTGCAAATACAAGAAAAATTGTAGAGAAAAATGAAGACAAAATGTTTTAAAAATTCATGTAAGAATCTTTACTTACTATCTAGTATATCTACTTACTAGAAACAAAATTTATGAGTATTGAAAGAATCTCAAACCAAGAGATAAAATTACTTTAACAATTCTTTGTAAAATTTTGAGTGATTTAATTGAGAATTAATTATATAAAACCTTGTTGTAAATTTAAGGTAAACTTGAAAAATTGTGTTAATGGTAAGTACAAAATAAAAACTATCATTTCTATAAGTTTGTTGATTATAATGAAAAAATCCCTTAAAGTTTTGAAAGGATTGGATATAAGCTAAAAGAGTTGAATCAAGGTAAATTTTTGCATGATTTTTTTGCCTTTTATTTATGTTTATAGTTTGCTAAGCGTGCTTTCTCTACTTTTAAAGAATCTTTATTTAAGTTGTATAATCTGCCTATACTAATCTTGCTCGTCCTATTTTTGCATTTCAATTTATTATACCATATTAATATTAACATCCTTTATTTTTTTGTAAAATTTGCTACTTTTATATATATATATATATATACTTGTTTTCTCTTAAGTTTATTGGCCTTCCATTGAATATCATTTATATCCTTTAACTTTTTTGTGTTTAAATTTTGAAAGTCACTTTGTTTTTCACTTTTATAAAAATAAAAAATTTATTTTTTACATATTACATCTACTTATTCTTTTCTAAGTATAATTAAGAATGAAGAGAGACAAGCCATATATTATCCTATAGTTAAGCTGTGGGTTAGGACTTTGGAGGTTAACTTATGGTGTCCTTCTATGGAGATAAAATATACCATGATAGTAATGGCTCACCTCTTTTATACCAGACGAAACACTTATAGATTTCTTGAAGCTTATGCCTCTTGATGTACTGACTCTGAATATTAATGACGTATGTTGATATTTCTGGCGATTGTGAATGCTAACGCATTTTTCTTTCGCCTGTCTGAAATGTTTGCAGTTGCACTACACCTTGTCGATGATGAATACCGTGTTGGAGCAAGGAAAAAAATCGTCCGCTTTAAAAGAAAAGTTCCACTATATAAATTTACGAAGTAAAGCGACAACATTACAATATCAGTTCTAGATTTTTTTTAAAATCTTAATTGTAGCTTTAAAATTTAATTACATTGAGGACAAAAGTACAGAACAGTACTATCTATTGTCCAGCATCTCGCTGCATACGTTTCATGTAGGTTATGCAGCAGAAATGGATTCGATCACTTTCATCATTTTCACAGCTCACCAAGTTTTAGGTTTTGTTTTTTAATGCTTTTATCAAAGAGTAATGAGACCAGAGGATGGAAATGGAAAAGTATCATAAAAAGAAAAAAGCCAAAAATAGAGAATTTTTATGATATGATATGGATTTATTAATTTGGATCACCTTCTCACTTCTTTTTCTCTTTTTTAATTTCACTACTCAACATGCTTCAAATGAACTAAGCCCCCCGTACAGTGTTATATCTTGTACTTGTAAGAAATGAGTTGGTGGGCCTTATTTCAAATTTCTTCTTTAGCAAATTATTTTTTGAATTAAAAAAAAGCTATCAACACTAAATTAATATTCTATTTAGTTAAAGAATATAATAATAAAAAAATATATATCATATGAGCAGATAAAAATAAGTGAGATAAAAAATAATTATTTTATTTTTATAATTATTATTTAATATTTTTTATTAATTATTATATAATTATTTAAAATAAAAATATTAAATTTATTTTTATTAATAAATTTATTTTTATTTTTATTTTTATTTTTTTATATATCAAATGAATTCATAGTCATTTATATTTTATTATGTAATATAATATTTTTATTAAAAATTATATAATATAATTTAAAATTATAATGCAATTGAATTTTGAATTTTAAATAAAAATAAATATTAATATTAAATTTTTTAATATTACAGAAATATAGAAAATTTTTCTTTTCAAATCATAAATCTGTATTTAACTTTGCTGTCAGCCGGAAACATCGGGAGCGTCTCTTCAGGTTTTCGCTCCCAAGGATATTAATTGCCGACTATTCAACGTATTAATCACTGCTTGTGAACACAAGTCAAGTCATAGAGCTTTTTGGAATGCGTGCTGCTTTTTTTTGTTTGAAATGAGAAATAGAATAAAAAATTAAAAAAATAAATATTAGGGAAATTATATTAAAAAAATACGTTCAATTAAGACCCAAAAACAGAAAAAACCATTTTTGTATCCGCACTTTTGCCTCCTAAAAATGCAGAAAGTTATATATAAATAATAATAATAATAATAATAATAATTTTATCAAAATTTTCCCCACCCCCTTCTTTTCCCCCATCTGCCTTAAGTTATGCTTTCAAATCAGGTTTACTTTAGATACTTTATGTAGGCCCCGTTTGGAAGTTCAAAAATAGAAGAAAAAAACTTTTGTAATATTTATTTTATTTTTATAATTATTAGTTAATATTACCTATTAATTATTATTTAATTAATAAGAATAATATATTAAAATTATTTTTATCAATAAAATTATTTTATTTCTATTTTTATTTTTATTTTTATATATAAAATGAATTCGTAGTTACTTATATTTTATTATGTAATTTAATATTTTTATTAAAAATTATATAATATAATTTTAAATTATAATGTAATTGAATTTTAAATAATAATATTAATTTTTTTAATATTACAAAAATATAAAAAAATTTCTTTTCAAATCATAAATCTTTATTTGACTTTGCTGTTAACCGGGAACATCGGGAGCGTCTCCTCGGGTTTTTGTTTCTAAGGATATTAATTGCTGACTATCCAACGTGTTAATCACTATATGTGAAACACAAGTCAAGTCCTGGAGCCTTTTGGAATGAGTGCTGGGCTTTTTTTGTTTGAAATTCTTTCTCGCACGCTCGAGCAATTTACGACTTTAAGCAAAAGAGAAACTCATAACATAAATTTATATTATAAATTTATACAAATATATATTTGTTAATAATTATATATAAAAGATAATATATAAAAAAAATATTTAAATATAATTTAAATTATATTAATTTTTCAAAAAATTATTCATATTATATAATTTATATTTCTTAATATAAAAATTTTAATTAAATTTATATGTAAATACTATTTTTGTGTCTTTTTTTATTAAATAGGGTTGGATTGAAAAATTTTATTTTTATTTAAATTCAATTTGACTCTATTAAATAATAACTTATTAAACTCTATTTAAAAAATATTGAGTCAACCAAATTTAACTAATTCAAAGATGAGTTAAATTAAATTTGTATTAAATCCGAATTCACAAACAAATTAGCACTATTTTTTTAAGTAAAAATTTAAACTCGATAAACTCGACGAGTCTACTTATGAGTTTAATAACAATTATCACAAGTTCTTAATGAGCCTGCATTTTTTTATATTTAACAAGTAAATAGCATGGTTAACAAGATCCACCCCATTGATTGATTTGATCCAAAAATAAGGTTTTTTGACTCTAATATGCGAAAAAAAAAAAGGACCTAAAAACCCAACCGCAAAAACAATTTTCGCAAATGCTTTTTTTTTTAATTTGTCGCAACCCTTTTTTTATTTTTAAAATTTGAAGGTCATTGTGACCCTCTAAGTTTTAAAAAAATAAAATAAAATTATTTTTAGAGGGTCGCGGGTCCATACTCGTTGAGTGTAATAATAATAATCTCAGGTTCTTAGTGAGCCTCCATTTTTTTTATTTAACAAATAAATAGCATGGCTAACAAGATCCATTGTATTGACTGATTTGATTTAAAAATAAGATTTTTAAACTCTAATATGTAAAGAAAGAAAAAGGATTGAAAAACTCAATTGCTAAAACAATTTTTGCAGATACTTTTTTTTTTATTTGCTGCAACCCTTTTTCATTTTTAAAATTTGAGGGTTGCAGCATCAGGGATGCCGCAACCCTTTAAGTTTAAAAAATAAAATAAAATAAAATATTTTTTTAGAAGGTCACCAGTCCGTCAAAGCTATAGCCTATTGGTTTACGCTGCAGCACCTTTCCCCCCTCCCTCCCTCCAGCTTCTCCACCTCTCTCCTTTCCTTCCTTCTGCATTATAAAAGGAAGGAGATTAGCTCTCTCATTCTTTACTTTTCAATTTTTGCTTTCATTGTTGTTATTATTATTATTATTATTATTATTATTATTATTATTATTTTGCATTAACCAAGCCCCCCCACATCATTAGTTTACAAATTTCTCTTTACTTTCTTTCTAAAACCCTTTTATTATATATCTTAACAAGTAGAAGAGCAAATTTGAAATGTTAAAAGTTTCATATCATTACTCTTGTAGAATTCTTCAACATCTTTAGATATGAGTAATAAGTTAAAGTATTGTAACATAAAAAAAGTAAAGTTTCTTATAATAATTTTTTTCTTAATATATGATATTGGAAAAAAGAAAGTATGGAATTTTTTTGTTTAAATTTTAATTAATATTTTAATATTTGTGAATATATTTAGACTTTCATATATTTAGTTCACATTTCTTATATATGATATTTTTGATATATTTAGGGAAAAAATCATTCTATGATTCAATAAAAGAAAAAAGTATTATAAATTGCAAATTCACATTGTTGGCTGGTTAATAATTTTGTAAAGGTAAAAAACAAATTTTGGGATAATATATTATCTTCATATTTATATAGTTAATGTGCTAAACTTATATTGTTTATTTGTTGGCATTTAGTTAAAAAAGAATAATTTGAATACATATATCTATGATTATTTAGTATTTGGTTTATTACATTATTATGTTTTTTTAGGATAAGTTGTATTTATATTTCTATAAATTGAAAATAAAAGTTTTTGTTAAGTTGTTGACCATCAAACTTAAAAAAAAAAAATCATTATATATATATTTTTAAATCTATATAATGCATAAATGTAATAGGAATAAGAAAAAATATATAAAAATAAAAAATGTAAGTTGAAATATAAAAAAAAATTATTTGTGAATAAATGACAAAAAAATTCAATAAGAAATAAATAAAAATATATTTAAAAAATACAAATGATATGGAAGTTAATTTATATATAAATAAATATATTGTAATACATTTATAAAAGAAGTAAATGAAAATATATTTACGTATATATTTTTATTGAGGAACTATGTAAAAATTCATATATATATATATATATATGTGTGTGTGTGTGTGTGTGTGTGTGTGTGTGTGTGTGTGTGATATTTATAAAATGTGTATAACATAAATTTTTATAAATATATATTATATAAAAATAAATATAGTGTTGTATATATATAAGCAAAATAAAAGTATAATTAAATAAGTTAAATAATTTTTAATGTAGGCATGTATAAATATAGTTGTATATAGTTTAATAAAAATAGAGATATATCTCTTGAGTCTGCCGTTGAGTTTCAGATAAAGGTGTGTTCCCTAGCATATTCATCCGACCATAGAAGCTTTATGAATCTATAAGATATTGTTGAATCAGATGAAAGATGATGAGTTTCTTTCGAGTATCCAACAGTTAATTTGTGGCTATTGCTTAGCGTCTCTAGATATATGGCGCGCATCTGTTCCTATTGTTTGCTTCTAGCTCGTTGAGTTTCACTATGTAAACCATGTCCTTTGCCAGTTTGGTTGACAGTAGCATATCCCTCAAATGCCGTTCAATGGGAGATCTTTACATACCTTTTAATTGAGAGCAAAAATACATAAAAATTGGCGTCATGAACACATTGTATTTATTATTACATGGAATGCATGGCAGTAGGTTGCTGCCCAAGCGGATATGGAGTTATCTCCCTTACATCGCTTCTCCGATTTCATGTAGTGGTATTAGTGAAATACACGACGGTGGATCTATCCAAAGAGTGGCTCTCAAGGTTTCGTGATAAGATTTATTATACCTGCATTTAATTTTTTCCTATATGCTTTTGTACTTCATCCAACCACATAATTGCCGATCTTTTTTTTGTTTCCACAGGCCAATATATTAGACAACTTATATAGGCTTACCATTACTGACTCTTCAATGCTTGATCATGTGGGATTTAGGAAAATGACAAGTGGAGATATTAAGACAATGCTGCAAGCCATAGGTAAACATTCAAGAGATGATGGTCTCTCAATTTGTTCCACTCACTCCTCATCTGCAGAGGCCACGAGAACTAGAGGCTCACCTAGGAAAATAGGGGCACGATTTTATATCTATTAGAGAGCCATTAGTAATTACTACACATACTAGTGGATGTTAGACAGATGCTCTATTATCCTATTACACGCCAGTACCTGTCCATGAAAATACTAAGGGTCCAAGTCCTTATACTTTAACATGGTTCGTTGACTATGCAAGTGTTAGTCCTTCTTCTTTTACATTTGGTGCATCATTCACCAATTTTTTCTGGTATTGGTCCATCTTCAGTTATACTTTTTCACCCCGCTACCCTAAACCATACAAAACTAATGGTGTTCCTTTCGCCACTTTATCCTCCAATCCATTTGCATTTAGCTTAGAACATGCTGGTACATCTTTTGAACAGTGGGAATTATCTTTCCAATAGGGATTTTCACCCCTAATCAACTGATTCCACCTGCTCAATCCCTTTAGCTAACTCGTAATATCAATAATGGATCGTCTGATGAAGAAGAATAAGAAGAAGAAGAAAAGGAGCCATTATAGTGTTGTCCCCAATAGTTATGAAAAATACCCTGATACGAGATTGGAAGACATATTAGTTAAAATAATTTTTTTATTTTAATATTTATACCTTATTTTTGTATACTTATAAATTTTATTTCACTTTCATTCTTTATATATATACATTTTACATTTGCTACTTATTCATACTTTTATATTATTCTTTTATTAATTTTTCTTTAATAAAAATATAAATATTACAAAAAATTACTATGCCCCTTTAATTTTATATCACACATAATTTTATCAAAACCTTAAATTTATTAAAAAATAATATATTTTTTACAAAATTTAAATTTATTGTCTTTCTATATAATTTAAAAAATAAAATAAATCAAAATGTGTGAACTAAAAATTAAAAAATAAATTAAATAAAAGAAGTAAATGAGTCATAGCATATAGTATACTGTGACTCATTTACAATTTATTAAAAATAAAAACTATATAGGTTGTGGCATCTAGATACCCTTGTTAATAACAAATTAAAAAAAAAATTAAATGGTCTTTGCCGAAGAGATGTTGTGACCCATTAAAAAAATAAAAAATAAACATTTAAAAAAAATATTTTGGCAACTCAAGATTTAAGTTAATAATTTTTTTTTGGTATATTAGAGTCAAAAAGTCCAAAAATAATTAGTCAATTGATCTCTGATCTAGTTTAGTTAATCTATAAAATTGTTTAGCTAAAAAATTAATGAAAAGCTAATAAATCTAATGAAAAAATGATTCTGACTTAAAAAAAACAAAGAGACAATACAGAAAAGGTAAGATTTGAAGTTAAAAAGAAAAAAAAATATCTAAAAGAAAAAAAAATTAAAGAGAAAAAGATGAAATTTAAAAAATTAAAAATAAAAAAGTCCAAAATGCAATCCACAGATCTCCATAACCCGAGGCAGCCTTTGTTCCAGCGTCTTCGGCATTAAGATAAAGTTGAAGTTCTACTTTAATTTCAGCCATTTATTCATATGTCAACTCAAACTAGATTTCTAAAACCAGGAGTGAATTTCAAATCATGGGCCCCTGAGTTGTTCAATTTTTATTATTAAATAAACATAAATATTTATTAATATTTAATAAAGAGTAAATATTTTTATATATTAGTTATCAAACTTTAATAAAGATAACAAATAAAAATACATTAAAAAATTAAAAAATATTAAAACCTATATTTATTAAAAATAATTATGTACTTGTATATATTTTTAATATACAAAAATTTTATTATATTATATTTAAGGGAGTGTTATTGCGCCTGACCTTTTTAATTTCTCCATCTTTTTTTGCATTATGCAAAAGATTCAAGCTCGTTGGGTAGCTCAAGGAAAAGGTAAAGAAGATGAAAAATTTTGTATGTTATCTATTTTATTTTTATAATTATTATTTAATAATATTTATTAATTATTATATAATCATAAAAAATAAATATATTAAAATCATTTTTTATTTTTAAATTTTATATCTAATGTTTTTACGTACCAAATGACTTCAGACTAGTCGCCTAATTAGTATAACATTGGATTGAGCCCAGAGTAACAGCCTGATTAGTATAACGTTTAAAAGGGAAAAATAAAGGGTAACCAGGAAGAGGTGCGCCTGGTAATAAGGGTGATCAAAGGTTGGGTTCAGTTTGGTTTTAAGTTAAAATTAAACTAAACCAATCTAATTAGTTTTTTATTTTGCTAGATTTTATTAATTTTAAATTTTAATTGGCTTGGTTCGATTTTTGTTCGGTTTAGTTTGATTTGGTTCATATTTTTTTTTGTTCAAAAATATTTTTTTAAAAAATTTATTTCTTATAATATATAAAATTTAACTTTTAATATCATACATCTCTTAAAATTTTGACTAATAATAATTTTAAAATTATTATTTTTATCTCTTTTTTTTTGCTTAAAAAAATTTTATACATTCACAAAAAAGTTTTAAAAAGTGAAAAAAAATAAGAGAAATATTTTATAATAAAATAGTATAAATAATTTATATATTTCTTGTATCACATAAAAAATATAGTTTTGATACAAATTTAATTGACAAAAGATCTCATTAATCTAAAAAAATATAAAATATTAAATTTTAATTAATTATAAATTTAATAGTTCGATTTAATAAGCGGGAGGGATTCGCAAATCCTCCAGACGTAGAGCGCGCAGGGCCTTGAACCCAAATACATTACCCACAATGGAAGTAAGACCGAATCAAATAAAAAAAATTAATCAATTTTATAATTATAAAAATTAAATTAAATTAATTTTTAATCAATTTTATTCTATTTTTAACAGTTTAATTTAATTTAATTTAATTTAATTGATTTGGTTTGGTTATATTGATCGTTATAATAACTGATGGAGAAGGAAAATCCAGCTCAATGTCAATTTTCTTCCCTCTAGAGCGGGAAAGGGAGCAGAGATTGGCGCCACTTTCGTTAAATGCCAATTCTGCCTTCCTGATCTTCTTTGAGAAATTGACTCGATACTTGCTGGAAATTAAAGAACTGAGAACGAGATTCATCAAAGCTCCTCTTGAATCCAAGGCTATCAGCTTAAATAAAGATGCTTATAAAATTAATAAACTCATGTTATCTTATATCTTAATTTATAGCTATAGTTAGAGAGAAGATATGAATGTTAATTTTCTATTAGATTATATCTCTGTGTACGTAGTGAATGACAGAGAGAGAAAATGGAGAATGCGAGAACATAAAGTAGAAATCCTGGTCTTGGAATGAAAAAAAAAATGTTTGTTTTATTCATGTCACTCACAGAGAAGCCATTAAAATTAACATTTATTTCAATAAAGCAAGATCTTTGTTTTTGGTGTGTTTGGAATCCCGTTGGCAAATCACATTTGTAAAGAAACTTGAATTTGTTGCTTCAGAGAAAACGTGATTTTGGAGGGAGTAAGCACATTTCCAAACACGCACTTCGTTCCTCTCTTAAACGCAGCAAACAGATCGCGCTCCATGATGATTGCTTGGTCAGGTTAAACCCTGCAAAGGATGGTGCGGAGGCAATATGGAAGAAAGGAGAGGGTTTGGCGGTCGATGACGCACAGTAAAATCCCAAATAACATAAATAAAAGCTTTTTTTTGTTTTTTTTAAGTTTTTTCAGTTTTTTAAAGAAAGGGATATATATCTTTAATTTAATTTAATTTTTTATTTATGTATTATTTTTATTTTATCAAATATATTAGTAAAAAATATTTCATTTCTTTTTAATATGATATTAAACAAATTTGATTTTTTTCATTTTATTCAATTTTTTTTTGTTTTCAAATTCTACTTAAGCATTTTTTAAATAAACCTTAAAAAATCACTACAATTAGCAAGAAAATTGGGACCGTGGCTGCCCCCATTATTGTTTTCTTTACACTTTGCTGATATACAGTTAAAGTAGCTGAAAGATCGATCATAAACAATAAAATTGGCGCCCGGATCCCGTATGTACAAGTGGAATGCGCATTAAACTACTTAAATAATTCAGATTTTATACATATATATTTTTTAATTTTAATTTTTTTACTTTAAAATATAAAATAAAGACAATTTTATAATTATTAATTATAACGTTTTATATTAAAAAATAAAAAAAATAATAAAATTTAATCAATTTAAATTAAGATTTAGGCAGTCTTAAATTCTTAGAGAATCCAACTTCATAAAATTGAGCATAGTCATTGACCAACTATTTGGTAACACATTACAAAGCATCTCTACTTCCCCGGAGAGAGAAGGAGGAAAAAAAAACCCGCCCACAAGATCACTACTTTATGCAAGATACAGACCTACCTTTCCAACAAACACAAATTTCAACTGACAATTTTATCTTGCCTATTTAGTTTTAATTAAAAAAACAAATGACTCCGTCAATTAATTTTTGAAAGTAATCAATTATTTACACCTTAGTTCTTTTGACACTTATATGCCACATAAAACTAACGTGTAAAGAATTTATTACTTGTAAAAATTAATTCATGTATTCATTAATTTTTTAAAATAAAAAATAGGCCCCGATAGACTAAAACATTTAATTTAGAGACGCACAAAAAAATCCAATCACTAACATTACATGAACGAGCATCTTAGGCCACAAAGCCCCAACCGAGTCGTATCGTGTTTGTGTCCGAATCCATGCTTCGCAAACATCTCCTTGTATTCATGTTAGTGACTATAATTGAGTTTCTCCAATGCAAATCTGAAGGTGATAGGTAGTGTGAGCCACAGCAGTATGCTAAACCCTGTAGTAGCGGAAAGAAGAGCAAGAAGGAGACAACACCTGGCAAGCTTTGGATATTGTGGACGAAGGAATAAGGAAGCGGAAGAACCAAAGAAAGAGAAATTCAGAGAGAGCACAAAAGCATGAAACAAAGAAGGGTTATCCTCTGAGAAGATGATGGTTGGAATTGGGCTTCCCTTTGCCTGTTTGTATGGTAATTGGGTGAGGGACACAACCGCCGCTACAGAAGTAAATAAGATTGAAACCTCTAACGGCGTCTTTTTCTTCCTGGCTTCCCCTCCCATTTTCAAACAAACCGAGCACGGGAGGTTACACCCTGCACGGGTTTATATATACTTAGATGGGTGGATCATGTGCAGAAGCACGGGAGTGAAGATAAAAAAAGATTTTTTTAAATAGCAGAGAAGCAAAAGGCCTAGAAATAGTGTAAAATGGCTCGTAAAACTTTGAAAATATTTCCTCTCTCCGCGTGAGTGTACAAGAGAAAGGGGAATAAATTGGATGAAATGATCCTTAGAAGTCACTTCAGCATGGGGTCTACCGCTCCCTCTATTTTTTGGTCTCTCTGCTTTACCTGAAGCAGATTTGAAAGGATCCAAATTTTAGATTGGAACTCCAGCTCCTCTTCTGTCTTTGGTGGGGATGGGACATCCAGTAAGGCCATTTGGATCATTTTGGACGTCCTGTTTTTGCTAAGGATGGGAGAAAGGTTGGACCTACAGATTGTGCATTATTGTTTTGAGCCCATCTATGTTAATTATATTCGTTAGACTGAATTCTATTAATTCTCTTTATATTTTTCTAAATTATATTTAATATTTTAAAAAATATATACTTAATTTTCATAAAATTTGACATATATTATAAAAATATTTCATTTAAGTTATTTATTATTTTCAATATGGCAAAGATCAACCAAAATTCTTTATTGCTTTCTTAGAAACAACATCAAAGAAAACAAATTTAGATAATCTAATTTTTAATTTTAAAAGAAACAAAATATATGATAAAAATAGTTTTTAATTCCTACAAAAAAACTTTTCTCTATCTAATAAGAGTTAGAAGACTATTTTTATTTTCTATTTTTGCTTCTTTTAAAATAAAAAAATCAAAATAAAAAACAATAATTAAAAATAAAAGCTAAAAGCTAAAAGTCAAACTGATTAAATCTAATTTAAACAATGTACATTTACTTTCTTAGAAACAGCGCAATCACATGTTGCTTCTAAGAAAGCAATTAAAGATCTTAATTGCAGTAAAAATAATTAAATAATTTTATTTTTAAAAGAAACATGTGAAATATTAATTTTATTGACATAAAGTAAATTCAAAAAAATTAAAATTATATCAAACGTCAAGAGAGTTAAAATATAACTTTTAAAATAAAAAGATATTAAATATAATTTAAGCAACTCTTTAAAAAAATATTTCTATAATTGAATGTCTTTAATTGGTTATTTTGCAAAGTCGGTCAGGGGTCACTTTCAAGTAGCTGTTTGTCAATTGCTTGTCATTTAATATACGCGTCATGCAGGGACTAATTATTATTATAATTTTGAAATTTAAATAGTAGAATTGACTTGGTCTGAAGAATTGACTTGGCATTTTTAAATAAATAGATAAATTGTTTGTATAACTAAGGGACGTTTGTATTAAAAAAAAATGTGAGTCATCTTTTTTACTATTATAATGCAATAGATAAAATATAAGATTCAAAAATTCGGCTGCCAAAATTTATTTTTGCAGACACTTAAAATTATTTTTTGGTATAAGAACGTGAAAATACTCCATCCATTTTCCTTTTAATTTATTGTTTTAAACAAAAATAAAGATTGAACACAACATATTTAAACTGAAAAAGGAAAAAAGAAAAAGGCGGAGCCTAGGACTCTGTGTTTTTGGTTGAAAAAAATTTGATTGGGAGAAAAGGTGTAACAAGAGTTTAGATCCTCTGCAATTTGTATTTTATCTGCTATTATACTATTAGTTGAAAAAAAGAATGTGTTTTAATTTTTTTTATTTCAAATTAAACTTATTCGAACAGCAATCTTCATACCAACAACACAACTGCAGGCACTGTTTAACTGCAGAGGATCCAAACTCAGTGTAACAAATAAGGGTACGTTGAGGGGCAGGGCGGATGAGAGGGGAGTGTGTATATATATATACACATTATTGAATTTTTTAAAATTTTAAAATATAATTAATAAAAATAAATTTATAAATAATATTTTACTGATAAAATTATATTGTTATTTATAATTTAATTTTTTAATGTATTTGTATAATTTTTTTAAATTTTATTAAGAATCTTCTATAAAAAGAATCATTTTAATTTATATTTTTTTCTTTAACCTATATATATATATATTATAAAAACATGAATTATTAAATTGGGGGAGGGGGATTTTGGGGAGGGTGGGAATGAGGGTGATAAGGGGGGATGATTTTTTTTTAATATATATAAAACATATATTTTATATAATAAATATTTTATATTATATAAAATAAATAAAAAATTTTATAAAAAATAAAAATTTTTACAGTCATGTCCTTATTTTAGCATTTTCCTTCTCAATAATCAATTTATAAATATATAAAATACAGTATAATACAAATTATAATAGTCTAATTATATCTATATGTATATATATCATTTTACATAGAATAAATATAATATACTATACTTATAATATAGAAATGAATTTTTATATAATTATTATTCTAATTATAAAAAATTCTGTACATCTTATGCCTTGATTAAATTTATAAGATTTCAGATTATATAAAATTTAAAAAAAAGTATAAAATATTTATATTTTTATATATGATTATCAATATATTTTACATAATATAAAATATATGTTACATATATATATATATATATATATTAAAAAAATCCCCCCTTGTCATTCCCCTTCCTCCAATTTAATATTTCATGTTTTTATATAACACACACACACACACACATCCTCCCCTATGTCCCGTCCTCCCTTGTCGCCCGCGTCCCAAACTCCCCCTTCCCCCAATCAAATGTCTTTTTTCAACTCGAGACGTGGAGCCTCAGGCTCAGCGTTTATTGTTTTTAATAAAAAAATTAATTCAAGGGAATGCAAAGAGAACACTTTCATGTTTATATAAAACAAATTTTTAAATATCTGTGAAATAAGTCATGGCAGCCCAGTTTTTTAATCTTATGTTTTTCTATTGTAGTATACTAGTCAAAAAGCCGAAAACAATTACACGTACCTATTTTTTTGGTATTTTTTCAATTATTTAGCAGTAAAATAAAGTTCTTTGAAGTATAGAAAATATAAGTTCATGACTGTCAAAATTTTTTTATATGTTTACTACTGATTTTTAAAATTTTTGCTGAATGTCTTAGATGAATTATTATTTTTAATTAAAAGAATTTTTTATATATTTCTATCAAGTGTTATTTTTATTCTGTTTAAACAATAACTTTTTCTTAGCACCTTTTGGTTTACGCACAGTAAACTTTTGAAAAGCCACAATAATCTTAATTAAATAGACCTAATATATTTAAGAATTTTTAGCACAAATACTTTTTTTTCGCAATAAAATATTAAGGGATCTTAATATAAATAAGTTTGATCCGTATATACTTCACTTTTCGCTTTCAAGACCTTGTGCCAAAAAATAAACCCTAACTGATCAGTAGAAAAATTGCTATTCATTGTTAACATCAAATAATGTATATTTGCCTTTGAAAAAAATGATAGAATTTAGGTGCAAATTTCAAGGTATTTCTTGACCCTGTTATTTAATAAATACACGTTAATATTTTTCTTTATAATTTATTATCACACGACTGAGTCTTTTCAAAAGTTTCTTTATGTATTACGTTTTCGGTGGAGAAATTGACGGCAGGTACCAAAACTTTTGTGGTAAGAAAATTATTTAGAGTCGGAATATACATAATTAGGCCAAAGAGAAGACCTAGAGCTTTGGAAAAGTGATAACCAAGTCCATTGGTTTTTTTCCCCCCCTTATTGTCAAAACCTATGAGGTATTATATATTATATAACTAAGCCTTACAAAACTTGAAAATGATAGGATCTAAATTTTAAGCTTAGTTGTATTGCGTGCCGATTCAAACTTTGACTTTTGGTCATTGTATTTGTATTTTAATCCACAAGTTGGACAAAAGTGGATCATTCAGACGCTCATGTTGAATATAATGTTAAATTCTTCCCCACGATTTTGTCCTTTTCAATTCTAGCTGGAGCTACCGCTTTCCGCCAACTACCCCCACGCAAAGGTATTGAAACTTCAACTCCTGCAGACATGACGGATATCTTTAGGTTAAAGGATCAATTTTTTTAAAATAAAAAATTATTTTATATTTAGTCTGATTTTTAAATTTTTTAACTAAAATATTTCTTTAATTAATCGCTTAAATTTTATATTTAGTTTAAATGAGACCTACCTTTATATATCCTGTGCTTATCTGTTTCTAAAATTGACGACAAATAAAAAAAAAAAAGAGGAGAATCCCAAGTCAACTTCAATCCCTACATACGTGTTGAATTTCCTACCTAAACTTTGTTTAGAAAATTGTGGTTAATTTAATTAGGACAAAAAACTTTTGACCTTTTAATTTTATCTAAAATTTCATTTTTATCTCTGAACTTTATTTGATTTGATTTTAGTTTTTTTAATTTTATCTTAAATTTTACTTTCATTTTTAACTATATGTGATTTTAATTTAATTATTTAATTTTACCTTCAATTTTATTTTTATCTCTTAATTTTATTTTGTTTTAATTTATTCTCTTAATTTTAAAAAATAATTAAATATTTCCTTCCATCAAATGCTGTCATATTAAAATGCTTCATAAAAAAATCTTATGAGACTCCTTGGATAGTTGAACCTAATAACTTTTCTATTAAACAATTTGACAATATTAGAGGAATGATTTGAATAATTTGTGTAAATTAAAAGATAAAATTAAAATAAAATAAGAGATGAAAGTAAAACTCTAAGATAAAATTAATAAAAAAATATTTAAATAAAAATAAAATTAAGAGTTAAAAATAAAATTATCACGTTAAAATATATTTTACCCATTTAATTAAGGTGTATGTAATATGACGGATGTATTTAAGTTAAATTATTTATTTAATATTTATAATTTACTCAAAGTTTTAACTTGAATCCCTATACTCCAAAGGCAGCTTATGCTATGTTTGGAAATGCGTTTAGAAATTTCAAAATCACATTTCACAGAAAGCAGAAAAATAGAGCTTCTAGGCAAACGTGGTTCTGGACGTGTTTCTAAACACGCGGTTAGTTGGTGCCGAAAGGCGATTGAATTGCAACATGTACAGGTGGACCCCTTCCTTTTCAGAAGAGACAAGCTGCCGCTTGAAGGCATTTCCCGACGCGGCTCTGTACCTGGAACAGAACTTCTGAAAGAAGCGAAGAAATTTATAATTTCAAGGTGTAGATGGGGGCGGTGGAGTTTTTTAAATCATACTTTAGAAAGGAATAATTTATTATTTTTACATATTACAATTAAACATACGTGATTTTCAATTTTTTTACTCTCAAACCAAACAGGCTTAGTGCATATTTAAAAAAATATTGACATTCTTCAAATCACATTTTAAAAGAAATAAATAAATATAACTTTTGATAAAAATAAATTAAATAAAAATGATTCTAAATTTTTCACCAATTTTTCAAACACACCCTTATAATCAACGTTCCCAAACCACCGAGTCTCGTATCTTTCTTGTTGACTCTGGCAATATTTCTCCGCGTTCATTGTATTCTAATTCTTACAATGGATTTAAGTGCAAGCCATAATGGGTGAAGTTGGGTAAAAGAAGAATACTCTTCGACTCAAAGCTTTGAAACTTTTATTAGAAGAATAGCAGTATATATGAGCTACGATCAAGAGCTGAGGATTTGGGCTTTTTTACTTTTTCTTTTTTCTTGTTGGATTTTGAGACTTACTTCTTATAAAAATGTGGCTAAAATTATATTTTTATATTTTAAAACTTTTAAAAATTAAAAAATACTTTTGTATTCCTTATTTAATTCGTTGTAGAAATAGTGAAAAAACCTAAAAAAAAACTTATTTTCTTGTCCTGAAAATTCTGTGTATTGGATACATGATCTGTAGGGAATAAAAAATAAATTTTTAATATAATACAATATAAGAAAATGAAATACAATAAATGTAAATACATAATTAATTTGTAGCATAGTTATTTGGTTTGCTAAATAATTATTTAAAAGAAATATGTAATTTTAAAAAAATTTGAAATTAAACAAAATTATTGGTGCATATGTGTGAAAATTTAGAAATATAAATTTTCTCAACAAATAATAATTGAAGATTTAGGAATTAAAAAATAATTATGTGAGAAAAAAGAAAATAACTACATATTTTTAATTAAAAAATAATTAAGTATATTGAAATATTTAAAATTATTTTAATAAAAAAATATAAACCTGAGCCTGATCTTTTTAGTCTAATTCACCAATATTTTTATTTACATATTTTGAATATTTTTATTTAAATAATTATGTATTTTGAAAATTATTTCTTCAAAAAATAAAATTATTTTAAAATTAGTTTGACACTATCCAAACGATATGTCACCAAGGAAAGGGCAAAACCTTGTAGTTCACTCATAAATTGCCAATCCCTCTCTTGATTTTAATATTATATGTGAAATAAAGAAACATCAAGGATTTAAATCCCCTAGTGTATCCGAAAAAGAAAAAAAAAAGTTAAAATGTGGTTATTCAATATACTAATATCTCATATTCTTTAGTATTTTAATGAAATATGTGGATATAAGAGATTAAAGATATAAAATATCAAATGATTCAAGGTTAAGTTAATCTTTTGGTCATATCTTTATTTGAAGTTTCAATCTAATCCTTTAAATTTAAAATGAGTCAAAATCATTTATTAACTATTATTTTGTTTCATAAGTGCAATCATCAAACTACTCAACCACATTATCATTAAGATGACCCTACCTATGTTGAAATAACATTCTACCTAACATACTTGATAACCCTATCGGTATCTCTATAGCATTTTCTCCAAAACTTTCTCCTGTATTGGTTTTAGATCTCAATCTACAGGACTTTTAATTTAAAATTGTTTGATTTATTTGTCCACAATGAAATAAATCATAATTCCACTAGATATCTTAATTTTAAATTAAAATATTAGATCATTAATTGTTAACATAATTTATTATTATTTCAAAAAATTTGAGATAATTAACGGCCCATTTAGTATATAGAAAGTTAAGTATAAAAATAAAAATAAAAAAATATAATTTTGTAGATAAAAAATACTTAAAATACTCTTATTTTTAATAATTGATAGATAGATAGTATTAAATAATAATTGAGTAATAATTATAATAATTCCACTAGATATCTTAATTTTAAATTAAGATATTAGATCATTAATTGTTAACATAATTTATTATTATTTCAAAAAATTTGAGATAATTAACGGCCCATTTAATATATAGAAAGTTAAGTATAAAAATAAAAATAAAAAAATATAATTTTGTAGATAAAAAATACTTAGAATACTCTTATTTTTAATAATTGATAGATAGATAGTATTAAATAATAATTGAGTAATAATTATAAAGATAAAATTAAAATTTCTCCCAACTTTCATTTTTCTTTTCCTTTTCTTTTGGCATACCAAACAAGCCATAATATTTGAATGTAAATAAAAAGTTATATTACATTAGTTGAATATATCTTGTCAAATCAAAGTTTTATCTTATTAAGATTTTATTTAAAAAGTTATAAATAGAAGATCAAGATAAAATTCTGAATATATATACTTGAAAAATTGTCATATACACACAGAGAGTATTTGAGAGAGATGGTTTAGGGTGACAAGTGTTCTTTTCGCTATAATTATTTTCTTATGTTAATTTAAAAAATTATTTTATTTTGCATAATTTATTACACAGAAACAGGGAAAATAATATAGCCCAAAATTAATGTCTCATCCTAATCCACTCACTCACTCTAAATTGTCCCTTACATAGAATTTATTTAATTATGCAAAATTACCTGCTACATATGCTTTTTATTATATAAAAATAATCTTTATTTATCCCGGTATATTAATAAGTCTCCTTCAAACTATATTATATATCTACCAAATCACACGACATTAAACAAGAAAGGATATCAGGCCAGGATTGTTTGAAGTTGCCATAACTGGCTAAAATGTAAATTTTATTACTATTAAGACATTATTATTTGGGCAACAAAGGCCTCTCAGTCCACAAAAAGTTGCATCTCAATAGTTTGATGTGTATGATTGTGGTCTAACATCCACATTCACATTTTCCCTGTCTTACATTGCAGTGAGGGAGATCGCAAGGTGGGAGACACTTGGACTCGCAATCGGAATCTATGCCGCATTCTTGGCGTTGACTTGCTTTGATTCCTTGGACTTCAACTTCACCTATCATCCTTCCCTTTCTTTGCACCTTTGCTGATGAAAGGCCTGTGAATTTTATATAATATTTCAATCTAATTAATCATTGCATAAGTTGAATAATGAATAAGGGGTTTGTGGAAGAATTATGCATACTTCAACATATAATTAATGAAGTATATATATACATTCATGATAAGTTAATTATCAAAAATTGAGTTTTAATATGAATTGACACATGTTCATAATCTAAACACGTAAACTTGTGCCAATTTATAATTTAAACAATGATAATCATTAGAAGCTTAATTCATAGGAGGTCTTAAATTCAATTTTTTCACACAAGTTATTTATCAAAAGGATAATGCATGATTTCACGTATATAGATATACTCAAATACTTCCTCCCCCCTCCCCCAAAACAAAAAAAAAACCACAAAAAATTATATAATTAAATACAAACAATAAAGTTAAAATACCATCACAGGTTGATAGGATCACAAGGACAACGATGAAAGCCAACTTGAAAG
Organism: Erythrophleum fordii; assembly: GCA_032878935.1. Lineage (NCBI taxonomy): Eukaryota > Viridiplantae > Streptophyta > Magnoliopsida > Fabales > Fabaceae > Erythrophleum > Erythrophleum fordii. The sequence goes on from JAVQMF010000029.1 coordinate 9,621,437, forward strand.
AAGTCTTCTCCATTTTTTTTCCCTAGGTTGAAAGTTGTAAGTTTAAGAAAACCTTGATTCAAGCGAAGAAAATTAGTTGCTTGTGTTTGATTGATCAATTTGTCCCATCTTCTACAAATTTATAGTACGGGGATTTTGAAAGTAATTAAGGGAACTTGAATATAGAGGGTAAAGTGTTTTGGGGGAGATTTTCTGTGGTGCAAAGATTTTGGACTACTTTAGGATGGTCCAAGTAGTTAATGAGTGATTCAAATTTTAAAATAAGATTTTATACTTTTTCAATAATACACATTATTTATTCTTAATTTGTGTTGATAATAAATTTGATTTATGGGACCTGTATTCTAACCTTTATAGTCCATGATTTCATTATTAGTTTTTAAGTATTAAATTAATAAAAGGCGTGTTGATATTGAGGAGATGGCAAAACAAAAAGAAAATAGCATAGCCTAGCCTAGCAAAAAGGTGATGTATTGGTTAGAGTGTTAAGATATTAGTACTTTCCTTTATAAGTAAAAGGGATTGGTATGTAGCATCTAATATATAGTAATATTTTTAGAAAGATGATGAATGCTTAGAGATTCTTTGATTTGGCTTCCTTTTATATCTAGGATTCTTTGCCAATAGTTTTCAATTGCTTTTTGCAATTGAAGATCCTTCTAGGATTCTGTGCCAATAGTTTTCAATTGCTTTTTGCAATTGAAGATCCTATGAGCGGCATTCATGAATTGATCTTTTTGGAAATTGGGAAAACTTTTTGCAAGTCTTTCTCAATGTAGGAAACTATATCCTACACTTCTTTTAAGAAAAAGCCTCATCCAATTAGTATGAATAGTAATACTTTTTGTTTTTCATAGTGATCTTCAAAAGTTATTATTAAAAGTTTATCTTTAATGACAATATAGAAAAGTAACGACTAAAAACTTTTTCATTAAATTTTTTTCTTAAAAATATAACTTTTGGTAGCAACTTTTAAACTTCACAAGAGAAAATAAACTTTTAGTGGTGATTAATTGATGCCACCATAGACTTTTATTGGAGACTTTCATGCCACCAAAAACTTTTAATGGTGGCTTTTAAATGTCACCATTGAAAGTTTTATTTTTAATGGTGACATTGAAGTTCATTGTTGAAAGTTGAACTTTCTGTGGTGACAATAAAAAACCATCACCTAAAAGTTGGATTTCAATTATTGAAACTTGCCATTGAGAAAGTGTATTTTTCAAAATGCAAGTAAGAATTTTGGGAGAAATACATATGACTAAGCACAACAATAATTTTCAAATTTAGCAAGTGAAAATTCCTTCACTACTCCCTCATTAAAGCCAATTAGCAAAGGTTTAGCAAGGGAATAGTGAGGAACATATCCTCATCACATACTAGACTACTAGAAACGATGCATTTGGCGGTAGTAATTTTCCAACTATTTTTTAAAATCATCAGAAGAAGTGCATTTACCAGTGGTCAATTTGGTGATTATAAAATTGCTAGTGATTATATTCAATTACCAGCAATTTTATTACATTTTTTGGTGGTTATTTAACCACCTCTAAATACAACATATATTCCACTCCTCCCACTTTACCAATTTCATTCCTTTCTAGCCTTTCCCTCTCTAAGGTCCCATTTGGAATACATAATGAACTTTGATAAGAATGAAAATGAGATAGGGAATGGAATGGAATGGAATCCTATGATTTAAAATTATTTTTGGTATGACATGGAAAAGAATAAGAATATTACTCTATTCTGTCACTTGGTTGGATGAAATTAATATAGGAATAGAAAATAATGGTATGCAAAAGACCAAAATATCCCCTAAAAATATCTTCTTTCTCTTCAAATCTCTCTTTTCTCTGCATTCAACATCTTTCTCAATTTTTCCTTCCTCCTTGTTGACTTCCATTGAAACATTAGTGTTATGATTCTAATTCATTAAGCAAATTCAATATCAATAACACATAGGGAAGAGGAAGAACAAAATAGATCTAATGTTGACCTCTATTGAAACATTTAACATCTTTATTCTTCTTTTGTTTTAAACATCAAGGAAGAGAAATAACAACATAGAACATCAAATCTAACTTCATGCTCACGATGATGGAGCAACTAATCTACCACTTGCAAATTTATTCTTTTTTCACCTACAAAATATTTACTTCATGATCACGATGGCAGATGTGACGACCCTAATCTCAAATCTCGATAATTAAGGTTAAACATACAATTAATCCTCATTAATTATGAAAATATAGAAAAATTTAAACCCTAATATGATTAGAGTCATCAATCGTTCAATTACATGCTCCTATGTTCATAAGGGAATAAAACATCTATTAATAGGCCTTGGATTCTATTACTCATTAGTTATGACTCACCCTAGTGACTCTAGATCATCCTTTATGATTAATCCATGGAAATCTAGGCTTTTCTAGTTAATATAACTGTTTTAGCATGTTAGCCGCGGCCAATTCCCTTCTGGTATTACCCCTTTTTCATCACAACGGCGAGTTGGATCTTCGCCGCGGCCAACCTACATGGCGCCGCGGCGAAGAAGCCTCCTGGAACTTCCTCGCTCGCCTATCGATATTGGCCGCGGCCAATTTCACCTCTCGCCGCGGCCAATTCTTCTCTGGAATGCCGGGGACATTTTCTCAAAAGTTCGCCGCGGCCAATTCCCGGATTCGCCGCGGCGAATTCCTCTCTGGATGACTCCCAGTTTCCCCTTTAATATTTAGCCGCGGCCAATTACCCTCTGGACCTCTCCCTGGGCGACTTCGCCACTATTGGCCACGGCCAACTACATTTTTAGCCGCGGCTAAAGTTCCTCTGATCCTACAACTCTAAAATTCTTGGCTCCCACTCTCCTTTCTCCCTCCAATCTCATCCTAGGGCCCCTCTACCTCAATTGTAGGACTCAAATGTCCTTTATTAGCCTGATTTTAACAAGTTATTCTACCCATACTAACTCGTGACTCAAGGGTCCCTTGCTTTCCTCTAATTACCCTATATCAGCAAATCCATTCATCAGCAATTTGTAAAATAACAATGACTCGAGTTCATAATCTATCAACAACTATCACTTGGCACCCAATCAATTGAGATTCATAATAATAATTCCAGATTTCATTTCTAATAACAAGATACATCAGAGTTCATCAAAGCTCATAACTGATATCGTAAGTTCATACGTCAATTACCAATTTGAAGTAAGGCCTAATCCTCAATAGGTACACATTATATCATCAAAATTACAGACTCCTACACTTGGCAATGCAAATACATGATGCTATACAAGACTCAACAAAATTAGCATCTATCCTAATACACTTAGACCAAGTGCAGCTCCCCCACATTAGGCCTCAGCTCATGGATGTTCATCCACTTGCTTACCCTTATCTTTACCCGAAGAACCTTCACCTGAAATGTTAATCCCATAACACAGGGTGAGATATAAATCTCAATAACCATGGCAATTCCACCATATAATCCAGTTTAATATACATATATGCATGAATCAAAATCATCATTCAGAATCATATCAGTCATTTCGGCAAATGAATTAATCAGGCTATCATGATTACTATCCCATACTAGCAATCATATAATCACATGTTAAAGGCCATTAACATTGGGAGAGGCCCGTCCACGGCACCTACTCCCCATTGAGCACAACTAGGGCTCAGTGCATCTGGGGTTGATCATACCCGGTGCCCGATCGCGGCACATGCACGGGTGGCAGCCGCACCACAGCTCCACCATGGACTCACAAGGTCCAACCATCATACAACAGATAGCCAATCATTTCATTCACAATTTCAAACCATTCAAATATAGCAGATATGAAATTAAACAGATACATGCATGGAATTAATATAAACCCTGGTTACCTCACTTGCAGAAAATTGCAACAGCCACCACAAATCCCAAATTCGGATTCAAGTATCTCCCACCAGAATTTTCAATGTGTCACCCAAAATCCTAAGCAAATTCGTACAGAATTAGTACCCATAATATAAATAAGCTATGGGGGTCTCAAACCAACAAAGAAAGCATCAAAATGGGGGGTTTAAGTTCACCTAATACCAACCCCAATCTCAACCTACGAATTTCATCAAGAAAACCCCTAAACACTCACTTTTCAGATTTTAGGTATGATGAAAACTCTCCAAATGAAAAACTAATCGGACCAAATTAGAGAGGAAGATGAGGGGATTAAGTTGTATAACTATTACCTTGGCTGAATCTTGCTCTAAGTGTGTGAAAATGCAGAAATTTGCCCCAAACCCTAGCCTCCTTCTCAACCTCCGAATTTGCCTTTTGAGTTTCAGAAAAATGAAGGTGTGGCTGAAGCAATTAGGGTTTAGATGGGTTTAAGTTGGGTCAAAAGGCTGGGTCATGGGTTGCTCCAAGTCCAAATCCAATTGGGTTTCAGATTTTTGCTTATTAGGCTAGTTTTTAAGTGTTGGGCTGCATAATTCTGTTGGGCCAGTTTTCATACATTGAGTTGCTGAAGTTTAATGAGTTTTGGGCCAAACTTGAAGGGTTCAAAGGCTTGGGTCTGCACAAGGATCATTGGGCCACTTAATTGAGCCTATCCAAGATAAATCTTGGGCCTCTATCTCATTAAATTAGTTTGGGTCTACCTCTAATTCATTGGGCCTCCATTAGCCTCTTATCATGATTCATTAATTTGGAACTAGGTGAAGTTTCTATCCCAAATAAATTCTTAACCCATATTAACAATTTATCTCTCTAGAATACCTATTCACTAACTTGCTCAATTATGCTCTATTAATTATCCTTAATTAATCTTAATCCATAATTAACACCTTAATTAATTTCGGGGTGTTACAGCAGATCTATCACTTGGAGGTGGCCAATGGACAACACGGTGGCAATAGGGGGCAATGGAGATTGTCAATGGCTATCTACTTATCCTTTCTGATGAATTTGAGCTCGCCAATTGAGGCTGAATGAAGATATATTAGTAAAATGGTTATCTGCCTTTCCTTTTTCATGAATTTGAGCTTTTTCCTTCACTTTATCAAAGGAGAGTTGATTCTTTTATTTGCTAGAAATGCTAAAATAGGAGGAAAGTGGAAGACTACATAAAAAACATAAAAGCTGCTTTTCTTCTCCTTTTAAGTTGCTATCCATTGCGTCACCTACATACCAAACATGCCTTAAGTTTTTTCATTTTTGGCCAAAATCTCCCAAATCCACCTAATTTCTCACCTCCCAAAACCTATGATTTCATCTAATCGAGAGCAAAAATAGATTGCCTTAAATGTCATTGATGATCCAATTAAGAGCCATCATGTCATCACGAATGTGTGAGTTTGCCTAGATGACAGTTAATAGTCTAATTGCAAGAGCATCTTGGAAGTCTCATATCTTTCAACCCTTATGCAATTGCATTTTCTGTCAGTACATCTTTGCTTTTAAACCTTAATCTTATCTTTTGTGCCAAACAAAGGGCACTTCTCTCTATTGTCTTTTAAACCAAAATACTATGGTTATATTTTGTTTTGCATTTGCTTTTGCTTTTTATGCTTTGTTTTTTATTTTTAGAAGGCATTGTCTTTTGTTAGCCATTGTAGGTTAGGTTACTTTTTCTATGAGCTATTTAAGGGTGTTTTGCATGATTTAGAAATTTTAAGGTTAATGAAGCACATGTTTTACTTGCTCTTCTAGGTCATGTGCACAAATGCTGTTTGGTTTTATGTTTCTATTTCCTTTTTTTGGGTTATTATTGATTTAGTGCACTAATTTCATCTTTGTCATTCGAACTTGATGTTATCTTTTCTTATGCTTTTTACTTGTTTCTATAAATTCTAATAAATTGAGGTGTTAATAGGGTTGGAATGGTTATCTCTAGGTGCTTATTGGAATTTACTGAATTCCAAGACTAGTTCTAAAGAATTTTTTACTGTTTGAAGAATTTTCTTATTCTATCAAGAGGTTATTTTTGTTGCTCAAATGTGTTATTTGCTTTTTAAGGAAAGAGGGGATTTCCTTTAGAATTCATAATTATGTTTTTTTAATTAGGTGTTATCTGCTTAAGTGGCTCTTAAAGCATGATGGTGGATTAATAGTATATCTGTTTAATATTATTAATTATCCTCTACCATAGCTAAGTGACACAATCAACACTTTGTACAAAGCATCTTCCTATAAATAATGAGGTAACTTAATTTGTTCTAACATACACATTTTAAAATGTTTTCCTCTTCCTCACAAAGAAATTGAATCATAATTAGTTAATGCTTTATTTATAGATAGTGCAAGGTTTGACTGACTAGGAAAATCACCATTAGCTCCCCAAACGATAAACTTACAGCCTAATAATTTATTTTATAAAATATAGAAGATTTAAAATCTTGAATGTGGGACAAGAACCCAAAAAACAAAAGACTACTCTTTCTTTCCAACCAAAATAAGTACATCTAGGCCTAGTAATAGTTTTACTTTTGCATTAGCATTAGTGTCCAACTTCGTGTATTTACTTAGTTCAGAGAGATCAATTTGTTATAGAAGCTTTGGATAAGGAATAAATAACACTTAATCATGCTATTAAAGCCTCTAGCATATAAAAGATTAAATGGACATTAGAGTCATCATTACCTTCAGTTGCTTAGAGGTTAGTATCATTTTGAAATTTTGTTCCCAAAAGGTATGCTTTATTATTTTTATTAATTCTTAGAAATTAGTTTTTTTATATTGCTTTAAGCCTTGCAGTTTGAGTGAAAAATGGATAGGTAGAAAGGCAATGCATTTGACATAATGAGTTTTAGTTAAGATGTGTTGCCAATTTCCACTCTACTTATTTTGCTCCAATCAAGCATATAGCCTTAGTATGAACTTTTCTATAATTAGATGTCTTTGTATACACCTCTTTTTAAGTTATCTCTTCTCATTATTAGGTCTCCCTTTTTCAAATAACGACAAGGAAGCATAAATCTTGTGTCTTATATGTGAGTCAATTACCCCCATTTTCTATTTGTTGTTTGTGTTATTGTTGTTGTTTTCTTTTTCTTTGGTACTTAATCAAGAAAGCAAAATAACATGGATAGAAGGCTAAGTTTGCATAAAGTTGAATGTTTACACTTAAATAAACATTTATTTGTACTCTAAATTTACAATGTAACTTGCGTTGATGCATGATTGTTTTGTTTTAAAAAACTTAGTTACTGAGCAGTAATACATGCATCTTTTATGACAAATGGAAAGGACCAAAATCAACACTACTATTTTCTATGCATATACTTTTTTTCCATAAAGAATAGATCCCCTTTGGTGCCTGTAGTGTCCAGTGAGTCTCCTGTGCATAAATCTACAATGTCCGTGTCGATGCATAGCCATGGAAGGGACACATTGTAGCTCATGATACCTAAATCGGACCCCCTTTACACTACCACATGTTGTAAGCTATAGCATCAATCAAGCGAAAATAAAATAGACCATTTGAAAAGAAAAGAGACAAATTGATGCAAAAGGAAAATTCAAGAGCAGGAGAGATGCCGCAAAAGGAAACTGCCAAAGAAGATGCAATAAAAGGAAAATGCAAATGAGATGCAGCTTTATTCTTGGCTACTTCAGTCATTGAGACAGCATATGCAACAACTTCATTCTTCAAATTTGGGCTTCCTTAACATTTGGCCATGGGATATCTGCTCTTCCTTTCATGAGCTTAGTATTTTAAGCCATGATTGAAGGTTTAATTCAAGATCCCCTTAAAAACTTTGCTTGTTTGGTAGCTTTTGTTAGCTTGACCATGGTAAGGGCCTCTAGTTTTTTATCTGTTCTTTCTATATTATTGAGTTAAAGATTGTTGAGAATTCAGTAGAGATGGTGGGAAACTAAGGTAAATTATGAGGTATACATACTTTGAGACAGCATTTTTGAGTGATGAGGCTACTATTTCTTGTTATGTAAGCATTCTATCTCATGGCCAGAGTTATGGGTATCTTCTTTTATGCTATATTGCTGTTGTGGATTTTTGACATGGTGATAATTTGGCTACATAATGCTATTATGCTTAATTAAGGTGACTATTCTGAAATGGTGATAATTAGTATTTTTATCTATAATTGAAACTAATTGGTTTGTATTTTTTATCTCAAGTTAGGCAGAAATTGGGGTAATTTTTGTTGTTTCTTTAACCTTTGTTGTAATGTAAGAACTATTAATAATTAGATGGTGTTTTTTAAGTGTTGAGATTGCTATTTCTTGTTATGTGAGTATTCTATTTTATGGCCAAAGTTATGGGTATCTTGTTTTATGCTGTATTGCTGTTGTGGATTTCTGACATGGTAATGATTTGGCTATATAAGGATATTATACTTAGTTAAGGTTACTATTTTGAAATGGTGATAATTGATATTTTTATCAATAATTGAAACTAATTGGTTTGCATTTTTATCACAAGTAAGGCAGAAATTGGGATAACTTTTGTTAGTTCTTTGACCTCTATTTTAATGTAAGAATTGTTAATAATGAGTTGGCATTTTTGAGTACTGAGGTTGCTATTTCTTGTTATGTGAGCATTCTATCTTATGGAAAAAGTTATGGGTATCTTAGTTTATGCTATATTGCTGTTGTGGATTTTTGACATAGTGATAATTGATATTTCAATATTATTATATTTTATGTTCCTCATATTTAGTCTTAATAATAAATTATTATGGTAATTTGATGACTTTGGGCTTATTTTATATTAAGTGAACTTAATTTAGATTAATGGACTTTAAAGGTATTTTTATTATATTTATCTAACGGAGGCCCGTTATTTTTTAATTGTATTTTGTAAGATAGAAGATTCCTAAAAAGATTGGGTTAGAAGACTCCTACAAAGATTTGGATATTATCTTATTAAGTCACTAAAGGATTTGGATATTATTTCAATATTAACTTCAAAATTAGTATTAGATTTCTTATTGGATGAGGCAACTTTGTCTATTTAAGGAGAAGAAGACGTCAATACACACACTTCATCTTCTCTACTTCTTATTCTTATTTTCATTTTCTTCTATGACTTTCTAATTTTCTCGGTGATCAATCCAAAGTTTAAACTTAATAGAGAACTTGAGTCTATGTTTATATAAAACTCTACTTTAAATTTTGATTTTATAATATATTTTATTTTTCTTCTCTTTGTTTTCATGTAATTATTATCATTCTGGTTAAATGATTTTTGTTACATGAATTTTGATTTGTTTGATTTATCTGAGAACGTCTTTTGATTTAATCAGTTGATTAATCAATTAAATTCATTCTAAACTATGTTAGGATTCTACGTGTGTCTCTGGTCAAGTGCAAAAAATTTGGTTTCGGGTTATTGACAGAAGTGTAGTTGTGTTTTGATTAGTGATACGAACCAATTAAAATCCTGAACGATAGTTTAGAAACATTAATTGAAATAACCAAAGGATTAAAAATCAAACTAAATGTATTTTTAAGTAACAAAGGGAATTATCAGGAGAAGAATTTTAAATTAGTTACGTATTATTCTAATTAAATTTCATTTTATTGCGTTTCGTTAATTAATTTGCTATTTAGTTTAATTAGTGAAATTTTATATTTGAACTCTTAATTATTACAATTTTATATTTTCCCATCCTAAACTAATTGATTTGATTAATAGCTCTATGAGAAATGACTTGGTAGACATTATACTGTAAACCAGCAAAAATTCACTAATTTTGACTAGTTTGACAACTACAAGTAAATAGTAAATTTCTTTACCAATAATTTGGCTACATAAGGATATTGTGCTCAATTAAGGTGACTATTTTGAAATAGAGATAATTGGTATTTTAATCTATAATTGAAACTCATTGGTTTTATTTTTATCTGAAGTTAGACTATCAAATTCTAAGACGTAATAACATAATGGAGGCTACTAATTATTTGAACTTTGAAGACTATTGCACATCCTAATTATTTGAAGCTAATCTTTCTTCATAATAGAACTATGACTTATAATTTTTATGCTAGGAATTTGGCTAAACAAGTATAACTTGCATTTATCCTCCAGCTGGTTGAAGTACTTTAGAGTGAGATGCTCATATTGACAAGTTTTTCCTCCAGTTGGTTTTATTTGGTAATATAAAATAGTATGTATAGTGGCATGATTTGGGGTCATGATTAAGCTATAGTTCTAAGGAAACTTGTTATGCAATTGTAATTTTGTGATGTCTCATAAAATTGTCATTTATTCAATGTACTATCAATTAATATATATGGTTGCTATCATTTATGTGTTAGGTATTCTATTTTTTCATTAGGTGTCTCAAACATGCACACAACTATAAACAAAGTAATTACCAAAAATAAATTAAAAGAAAAAGAGATAGGTTGATTACTAAATGCTTTAAACATCACTTATTGAAGTCATTTTATCAAACTCAATATTTCATCAGTTATGATTGAGATGGTTGTGTTAGTAAAGCACACATTTAGCTATGCATAATACTATATTTTAGATTATCACTATGGTTTGCTCTTAGGTTGCTTTCTTTAAATGTTAGTTACCAATTTCTTTTTTGTTGCTTTTTTGATAAAATAGGCTTTGGCTTTAACCAAGACACACCATGTGAAGATAGACCGATGAAGTTGTTTTAATGGAATCCTTTCCTTTGCAATAGGGGTGAAGATTCAAGTTTTATGTTCAAGATTGGACAACTATTTTGGGCTCACAAAGTTCAAGTTTTATTCATATTTCTATACAAAAATCCAAGATCAAAGCCAATTTTAGTATAAAAATGAAAGTGTATGGTTAGAGAAAATAGGAATGAATCTAACTCATAATGAAGTTATACATAAAAAGTTAGACTATGAATGAAAGTGTAAAGACACAAAATTGTAATGAATATATTATATGCAATAAAATGGTGCATTTCTCTTTCATTGAATGTGTAATTTTCTATTTTAGATTATGATATACATTACAAAACAATATGAACCTTGCCAAAAAAATAGAACATCCAAATGAGAAAATTACAAAGCAAAACCAATCAATTTTCATTGCTGCTTAGATCTGTAACATTACCAGAGAGACCTAGTACCTCATGTAACTGACAAGGTTGATCAATTGGAGCCTATATTGCAAAAGGAAAAGAAAAATAAGAACATCCATCTTAAGTACCATGAAAAGGATTTTTTCTATTAGAACTTACCATTAAAAAACTAGTATAACTAGTAAAACCATATTGCCTTAAAGAATTGTTATCCTACAAAAAAAAAAAGCAAAATATATAGCTTTTGATTATTTAATGAAGCCAACAATGTAAAATAACTATATGGAGCCAACAATAATTATATATACCATGAAATGGTAATTTTAAGGAACAATAACCAGTGGAGGAGTGACTGTGGGGGATATCTCATATTGTACTTGACTTTGAGCAATGCCAAGGTCCCACAAGTAAAACAAAAAAAATATGACTTAATCAATGAAAGCAAACAAGTAAACCAAAAAAGGTAACAAGAATAACATTACATATCATAAATTGCTAACTGTAGGTCAAATTAACAATTGAGGGAGCTATTGGACGGAGTATTCGATCTTGGATTTGACTTAAGCAATATTGTGACCCTACAAGTAAAATAAAAAATAAATTATTAATAATTGAGTCATTCTTGATGTGAAACATTAGCAAATACTAAATAAAGGGCAACAATCATTACTTCACGTCACTATAAAATATTGTTGACTTTGTGATATATTAAAACTTGAATCATTTTTTTCGCTTTTTTCCACGCTCAAGACAACTTTTAAACCGTTTTGATCATTTTTTATCCTTCTTTTTCTTAAATCCATTCACTTGTGCCGCGAATTCACCATCACTTGAAATCATTGTAGGATCACCTTGGTTATGCCCACACTAATTTTCTATTTACAAATCTCTAATATTTGTTTCCCTAACTCAGCAATAGCTTTATGTAGAAACAAGAATGCTTTTTCACTACTAGAAGCTTCAGTTGCTATTCGTATAAGCTTCAGACAAATTTCTTTGTAGCACTATGTGATAGCTAACTTGGTATCTCTTGTGACTTCATTTCCTCTAACATCATATATAGCACCACTTCTTGCTTCTTTTGTCCACCTCTTTAAAATATATTAATCCAGCACTAATTTGATATCCATGAGACAAAATACTTTTAATATATGATAACATAATATACCAATGGTCTCAAATTTCCTACTTGAGTAGGAAATAGATATTTTATCTAGGTTAAATGAAACCTTCTATTCACCTACATGGTGGACCATGGTAATGACATAGTCAATCAATAAAGGAGTCTCTGTCTTATGCTTCACACAAGTAGCTTCATATTTCTCCCACTCTTTTTGGAATAAGACAAAAATTGTGAATGTGTAAATCTGTGTCATCTGAAGCAACATAGGGAAATATTGACTTTTCAATATTGGCATTTTTTACCATGATTTAAACTCACACTTCAACTCATTATATCTCTTATCTTCTACCACCTTTTCAAATAGCTTGAAAAACTTAACGATATCCAATGTCACATTCATATAATTCTTAATGTCTGTATTTACGCTTTCACTCAGCTATGTACTTCACATACCTAGTGTAAACACTTTCTTCATATAACATACAGCCCATTTTTCTTTTATACTATACATATGGCTCAACCAAGCATTCTCATGTACATCATATCTTGCAAGCAAGTTGCTCTAAGCTTTCTCAAACTGTGCTTCCTCCTCATAGTCATACGTGTACTTATTGATGTTAGTTAAGAAACAAGATTCATCCTTTATCAAATTGCCTAAGTGCTTGAAGCCATTTTGCCTCAAATGCCATGTACAAAGTCCATGGTATATGTCAAGCCAAACATCTCTAAGTGCTTAGGCCATGGCTTTATCTTGATTAGTGAAAATGGTTTGAGGCTTTTTCTGCTTATGGGCTTCAGAGAACATTCCCAACAACCATTTGAAAGACTCTATAGTTCATCATATAACAAAGCGGCCCTAAAAACAACTGCTACCCGATGATGGTTGAATCCTAAAAACATTGCAAGTGATCTGTGTGTACGGTTAGTACAATGTGTAGTATCAAGAGAGATAATATCACCAAAATATCCATAATCAAAAAGCATTCTTGCATTTACTTAAAACACATTTGTTATTTGTTTATCTGAATCCATCTAATATGCATAGTAGAAGGATAGATTTTTTGTCGACTGTTATTGAAATAATTGCATTAAACAACCTGCTTCCCCATATATCAAGCTTCTTCACCTTTTAGTTCACAGATAATTCTTTTGATCTAAGAGGGTATAGCCAAGATTAATTCTTCCTCCAGCTTGCATACTCATCAAATCAAATAAGGCTCTTTGTTACAAATTGGCTTCATCAACTAGATCAATCTGATGGCATTAAACTTCAAATAGATTCTGCTAACATGCTGATGCTCACTAGAATAATGACACCGCAAGTGTACGGGTCGCAAAAGTAGTACGTGATATATCAAGGTCGTTCCCTCAGAGAATCATTATGATTGGTGATTAGGCATTAGAGTTCTTATGTTCATTTTAGTCAAACGAATCAACTTTAAATTAGAGTTTATGAAAATTAATTCAAATGCAATTGAAAATATTGAAAGATGGATTTTATCAAAATTGAGCAATTAAAGGCACTCTAGAGATTCTAATCCCCTTCTTACACAATGTCAATCATCCCCCTTTTGTATTAGTTGGCTTATTGCTAATGTTAGAGTCAAGGGTCTTAATTGGGTATAAATGTCTTTCGATTCATTTAACTTTTATGTTAACTAGACTCTTTGATGTCTTAAAAGAGTAGTTAATGTTCAGTTACGCTCATCCCTTATCCAGACTACCTAGGGCCCCTGAGTATATTTCTATCTCAAGTGCAAATTAGATTATATCTAATCCTACGTTGTTTAATCAATGGTCTATAAGTAATTCCCTTCTTTCAAAGGTTAACTACTACATCCACAATCAAACAAAAGGAGGCTAATCAATAGAATGAAACTATAATTCAGATTAAACACTAAAATCTTCAATAATCCAACATAATATCAAAGGAGACAATTTCCAAAGGTTAAAAGTTCATAGAATCCCTAAGGGTTACAAAATTTAGCCACTCATGGCTTGAAATTCACAATCAATCTCAGCAAACATATCAAGAATCATCAACTAGAAGGGGAGATGGAGTAGAAACACCTAATCGGCAGAATAAACGATGGAATCACTGATTTCCCGATCAGAATGGAGCTTCCCCAACACCTCTTGTGCGTTTTTCTCCTCTCCTAGTCGGCCAGAACTCTTCCCAGTCGTTGAATGTCGAAGCCCTAACTCCCTCTCCTCTTTTTTTAGCTTGAAAATCAAAGCTGTGCGTTTCAGGAACCGATCTCGCTATGGCGAGGAGTGGCTCTCGCTATAGCGAGAATTCATAAGTTCTCATATTTCTGCTGCATTCGCTACTTCCACGCTATAGCGAGCTGCTCCCTGAAATTTCTATGCAACGCGACTTCGCTATTGCGAAGTGTCCCTTTCGCTACGGCAAAAGTGCAATCTCGCTACAGCGAACTGTGTTTTCATTGTGGCGAGAAGACTTGTTCAATCTGCCTTTTCACTTTTCAGCTTCTCTATCTTATTTTTGACTTTTTCTACAATTTGCTACTTTTCTCTGAAATTGAAATCAATCATAAAATGAGGATCAAACTAATAAAAATGTTACAATTGAAATACTTTCTTTATTTTGTTTGATTGAATACACTTTTAACCATATTAATCAAGAGAAAAGTACTTTGTCTCCCTAATTTAGTGTCAGATCTATTCCTTTTGAATCCTAAATTAGGAGGTTATCAAATTCCCCCACACTTACATCCTTGCTTGCCCTCAAGAAAGTCTTAGAAAGAATCAAGTAAATGTGATTATTAATTAATTCTTTTCCACAATAAACACCAAATCAATCAGAATTTCAGATTCCCCTACACTTATAATGAACCCAATTTTAGTAGCAAAAGCTCAGCAAAACTCAAATTGAATTTGAAAACAATGTACTCATAGTAACACCCTGATTTCTAAAGTGTGTGTATGTTCCACAAGAGATATTAAGAAGCAATCAAGTAATCTTCAATAAATCCTCACTGCAATTTCAAGACCTAATCCAACCATCTGTGCTAACTTCAATCATCAAAGCTCATTAAGAGGGGTCTCTATTGTTCAATATAGAACAATCTTCAGTACATTTTTTTTTCTCTCCTCCTCAATTCACTTAATCCTTTTGACGCGAATGACAACATTGGTTATGAAGCCACCTGATTACTCAGATTAAGGAAATCCTCAAAGGGCTACTAGCATACTCTTAGTTTTATCACTGTTTGACGCGAAAGTCCATAATTTTTGGTGCAAACCCTCGGTTACTAAGTGATTTCAACCATTAGAGTAGAAAATTATTTTATTTTATTCTCTTTTTTTGTGCTTTTTTTTGTTGTTTTTTTTGTTGTTTTGTTTTTTTTTTCAACACTAGATATCCCTCTCAACTGACAATCAAGTATCCATCAGGAACAGATAAATTGAGGAGATCTAAAATAACTGGAGGCTCATTAGAAGAAAAACTTGAATCACTTCAAAAATCATCTTGTTGAAAAGTGCTCCTATTGTGGGTGCACACTACAACTACATTACTTACTTTATTCATTTCAAGTTTGCTTAACCCCCACATTCATTGATTAGTATTCATTTCAAGAAAAAGAGAAGCAGACGGGGGCAGAGGGAAGGGATGTAAGGAGGTAGAAAGAGATGAAACTCCCCTGATAAGAAAAGATAAGGAAGCGAGGGATGCATGTGAACAACTCCTTCATCTGAGAGATCAAAAATAGAAAAAGAACACACAGCAAACTGTAAGTTGGTATTAGAAATAATAGAACAATTATGAGAATAGCCAGTTTAGGATTCAAAAGCATAACAATATACAATTATCCATATATAGTTATCCAAAATGGCAAGTGAGGGAAAACAAAACAGAAACGGGCAGTGGGATATAGAGGTCCTAAGAGTCAGAAGGCCCAGGTCGATTCTGAGGTGTAGGATCTTGAGGGATAATGATGATCGAGGGCGGAGGAGCCTCAGGAGGTGGTGGTGGAGGGGCAGACATCAGGTAGTCCATAAGCATCTGCAGCTGATCTTTCATTGATAGGACATGCCCTTCTAACCTATCAATGGACTCTCTCACCCAATCCTCAAAGTCCGTGCGAGGTGGGGCATCGTGTCTCATCGGTTCTGGAGTACCCAGTCGCTGCTACGGGGCTGTCCTGGCGCATCCTTCATACTATCATATTTAAAGGGCCCCTTTGGCTTGAATTGAGTGTCATTTTTGGAGACACGGCTACCCCCCATTGTAAGTAACTTCGTAAGCATATCAGGGTAAGCCAGGTTGACCCTGTCGGACCTCACTACTTGCTTGAAATTTAGGTACATGAGACGGGGAATATTCACCCGCTGCCTAGTCATGAAACACCAAGTCAGTGTGGCCCGTTCTTGGATCATGTCAGATCTATGAGAACTTATCAGAATGTTGCTGGTGATGAATTATAACTAAAACTGAGCGGGTTTGTTGAGTTGATTCATGGGGTAGACCTTATTGACCAGCCATGCTCGTCTTTCTTCTGCAATAGTAGTTTCCACCTCTTCCTAAGGGATAGATTGAGGATTCTCCATGTAAGACCAGGATGCACATTCTGGGACGTTAGGTAGTTCATAGAAGTTTTGAAAGACTTTCTCATTGATGCGTACCCAGGCCGAACGGTAATAATATTCGTCTTCCTCTTCCTCAGTGTCCTCAAAGTTAGCGTATAGCTCTTGGATCATCAGTGGGATCCAATGCACTGATTTTTTTGTGAAGCTTTGCAACCAGTGCCACTCAAAATCAGGGAAGGTCATATTCAAGACATGGGGTGCATAATAGCGATCTTCAACTACCCCTCTGTCAGAGAAAAGTCGCTCGAAGTGAAATTATGCTCTGGCTGATGCAAACCGATCCTTATCATATGATTTCTTCTTTTGTTTCGAGGAAGAGGTTTCAGCAGTCTTGGTTTGCTTTTTAGGAGCTATAACTGTGAAATTCAAATAAGAAAGAGAGACAGAAATCAGTGATAGCATTAATAGGAAATCATGAAATCAGTGAATCAGATGAATGTAGCATGTTTATAATAGGGGAAAAACACTACTAGAAGCATGCAAGGGACTAGGGAGCAAGGAATATGGAAGTAAACTAAGCAAAATCGTCCAGAAAAGCACAGTGTCTAGAAAACTTTCGAACTCGCTATAGCGAGTTCGATCTCGCTACAGCGAGTTTGAACAAGGTTCTGTACAGTCAGATTTAAACGAAGGAAAAACCAAATTAAAGCTATCTTTCTGCACAGAAACAGTCGACCAACAAAAACCATCCAGAAAAACTGACCAATTGACCCCTAAGTACACAGATATAGGCAAAACGAATCTAACCCCAATATGATCAGAAACAGCGAAAACAACCAGCAATTCAGAGGAGAAAGGAGTCAATCGACTTACCTGATGCAAGGAATGCGATGGATGAGGGGAATGCTAGCGTAGGAAGTGCGAGATGCAGCAAAAGAAAAAAGAGAGGAGATTGGAGTGCTCTGTCGCAATGGCGAGAAAGAAAACGACGGAGTGGGGAAAAGCTGGTTTGTTTTATTAGGGATTTTTTTTTTTAGCAAATGCTCACTAAAACACTCTCTACTCTATTTATACTTCCTATCAACTCAACCTATTGCCCTCAAATGTAACCAGATATAATCAGATGATTAATAGTCTTAAAATAATAAATTGCAGCTCAAATCATGGTTAGAGACTCCCTGTAAATCATGTTTGGCGTTGCTCTTTCCTGCCAACCCCTTGCTCCTTAATATCCAGCAGTTTAACACCAACATCCATCCTACAAAACACATAAAGAAAAAGAATTATCAAACCCAAAACAGAAAGAACTTTAAATTCAAACATAAAAGAAATAAAAGAAAACTTGGGTTGCCTCCCAAGGAGCGCTTGGTTTATAGTCCTTAGCCAGACTTTGTCAACCAATCACAGAGGTTGATCCAAGTTATGGACCATTGTCTGTCGATCTATTTCACCACCCAAGTAATGCTTAAACCTTTGACCATTTACTTTAAATTGATCTCCTGACTTTTCATCTTGAACTTCAATAGCTCCATAAGATGTCACAGAGATTACCTTGAATGGACCAGACCACCTTGATCTCAACTTACTTAGAAATAACTTTAAACGAGAATTATAAAGTAACACAAGGTCTCCAGGTTTAAATATCCTTGGTAAGATGTGTTTATCATGAATTCTTTTAGTTCTTTCTTTGTAAATCCTAGAGCTCTCAAAAGCTTGCAATCTAAACTCATCTAACTCATTTAGTTGCATTAGTCTATTCTCACCCACTTTAGCCATATCAAAATTCAATTTCTTTATAGCTCAAAGGCCTTATGCTCTAACTCAATGGGCAAATGACAAGCTTTGCCAAAAACTAATTGATATGGGGATATACCTATTGGAGATTTAAAAGCAGTCCTATATGCCCATAAAGCATCATCAAGCTTATCTACCCAATCCTTTCTAGTGGGACTCAGTTTTCTCTAAAATTCTTTTTATCTCCCTATTAGATACTTCACAAAGGCCATTAGTCTGAGGATGGTAAGCTAAAGCCATTTTGTGGTGAACTCCATATCTTGTTAGCAAAGATTTAAATAAGCGGTTGTTAAAATGAGTTCTACCATCACTAATAATAGCTCTAGGGGTGCCAAAACGAGAGAAAATGTTTTTCTTTACAAATCGCACCACTATTTGAGCATCATTATGTTGGTAAGCTACCGCCTCAACCCACTTACTTACATACTCAACTGCCACTAAGATATATTGTTAGCCTCTAGAAGAAATAAAGGGACCCATAAAATTAATTCCCCACAAATCAAACAACTCAACTTTAAAGATACCGATTTGAGGAAGTTCATGTCTTTTCGAAATATTACCGAATCTTTGACAAGCATCACAGTGAGAAACAAAAAAATGAGAATCCTTAAACAATGATGGCCAATAATATCCAGATTGTAAAACTTTATATGCAGTACGTTGGCCACTAAAATGACCACCATAAGGAGCAGCATGACAAGCATGTAAAATGTCATTTTGTTCAGTTTGAGGCACACACTTTCGCAAAATTTGGTCAGCACACTTCTTATACAGAAAAGGTTCATCCCACACAAACCATTTCACATCATGCAAAAAAATTTTCTTTTGATAATATTTTAATTCATTAGGCACAATGCCACTGACCAAATAGTTAGCATAATCAGCATACCAAGGCACAAACACACAATTCACAGCAAATACAGACTCATCAAGAAAATTTTCATTAATCAGTAAGTCATCCACACACTCAAAATTATTCACCAGTCTATACAAGTGATCAACAACTTGGTTTTCAGTTCCTTTCCTATCAGCAATTTGCACATCAAATTCCTGCAATAATAGAACCCATCTAATCAACCTAGGTTTAGATTCTTTCTTACATAACAAATATTTGATTGCAGCATGATAAGTATGAACTATAACTCTAGTGCCCATCAAATACACCCTAAATTTTTCAAAGGCAAAGACAATAGCAAGCATTTCTTTTTCAGTAGTTGAGTAATTTACCTGAGCTCCAGCTAGAGTTTTGCTTGCATAATAGATAGGATGAAAGATCTTACCATGTCTCTGCCCTAGTACAGCTCCAACCACATAATCGCTCGCATCGCACATGACTTCAAAGGGTAGTGACCAGTCAGGGGCCACAATGATTGACGCGGTGATAAGCCTTTGCTTAAGCTCTTCAAAAGCTTTCAAGCAATTTGCATCCAGCTTAAAAGAAACATCCTTTTCAAGTAGTTGAGATAGAGGCTTCGCTATCTTTGAGAAATCTTTAATAAATTTTCGATAGAACCCAACATGCCCTAAGAAGCTTCTAACAGCTTTCACATTGGTAGGGGGTGGTAATTACTCAATCACTGAAACTGTAGCTCGATCCACCTCCAATCCTCTTTTTGACACCTTATGCCCAAGCACTATACCTTCACATACCATGTAATGACACTTCTCCCAATTTAAGACCAAATTGGTATCTTCACATCTTTGCAAAACTCGTGTCAGATTATCCAGACATTGTTCAAAAGTAATGCCAAATACTGAGAAGTCATCCATAAAGATTTTCATGATATGCTCGATCATGTCAGAGAAAATCGACATCATACATCTTTGAAATGTAGCAGGGGCATTACACAATCCAAAAAGCATACGTCTAAATGCGAAAGTTCCATATGGACATGTGAAAGTGGTTTTTTCTTGATCCTCAGGGGCAATGGCAATTTGGTTGTACCCAAAATAACCATCCAAGAAACAAAAGAATTCTTTTCCAGCTAACCGATCTAACATCTTATCGATGAATGGAAGAGGGAAATGATCCTTTCTTGTTGCCGTGTTCAACTTCCTGTAGTCCATACAAACTCTCCAACCTGTAACTGTTCTTGTGGCAATCATTTCATCTTTCTCATTGTTCACCACTGTCATTCCTCCCTTCTTAGGGACACATTGCACAGGACTTACCCAATCACTATCCGAGATGGGATAGATAATTTCGGCATCAAGCCATTTGATAATCTCTTTCTTAACCACTTCTTTCATTATAGGATTTAATCGCTTTTGATTTTCTACTGATTTCTTATGGTTATCATCTAAGAGAATTTTGTGTATGTAGATGGCTAGACTAATCCCTTTTATATCAGCTATAATCCAACCAATGGCCCTTTTGTGCTCTTTTAACACCTTTAACAGTTATTTTTCTTGGAGAAAAGTTAATGCAGATGAAACGATGACTGGTAATGTCTCTCCTTCCCTCAAATAAGCATATTTTAGATGTGGTGGGAGAGGTTTCAACTCCAACATGGGAGGCTGCTCAATGGAAGGTGGGAGTACATGAGCTTTTCGTGAAGTCAACTCTAGTGATTCAAACTGGCCATTCTGCTTGGCCGCAGGTCTAAATGCATTCAGTTTGTGCTCAACCTCCGTTCTCAATACCTCTCCTATATTTGGTTTACCAACAAGTACTGCTTTCAGAAGATCTGTGAAAGCGAAAGAATTCACTCCTTCTTGAATTACCTCCTTAACAATAGACACCCTAGAGCATTTTTCCACACTATCCGGGTGCTTCATAGCTTTCTCCACACTGAAGGTAACTTGCTCATCTCCAAGTCTCATTATAATTTCTCCTTTTTTCACATCAACTAATGCTCTACCCGTAGCTAGAAATGGTCTCCCCACTATTAAAGGGATATCTTTGTCCTCTTCAATATCAAGCACGATGAAATCAGCAGGATAGATGAAAGGACCAACCTTTACTAGCACGTCTTCAATTATTCCATGTGGATAGGAAAAGCTTCTATCAGCCAGTTGCAGTGTGACAGTTGTTGGATTTGCTTCACCCATATGTAGCTTTCAAAAGACTAATAGTGGCATGAGATTCACCGCAGATCCTAAATCACAAAGTGCTCGACCCTCAAATTTATCCCCAATCATGCAAGGGATAGAGAAAGAATCAGGGTCTTTGCACTTAGTAGGAAGATTGGATTTGAGGATATTAGTGGTCTCTTTTGTTAAAGCCACTATTGCAAATTCAGTGAACTGCTTCTTCTTGCTAAACACGTCCTTAAGGAACTTAGCATATTTAGGCATTTGTTCTAAAGCCTCAGAGAAGGGGATATTGATGTGAAGTTGTTTAAACATGTCCAAAAACTTCTTATACTGCTCATCAAGGACCTTCTTTTGCAATCTCTGAGGAAATGGAGGCAATGGCACTACTGTAGGATGCACCACTGTCTTTTCTTCAGACTTTTTCACTTTAAATTGCCCCTCCTTGACCTCTTCTTTTTCCCTTAAACTAGCAGTCCTTTGCTCTTTTTCCTGTTGAAGTTCTTCATCTTCAATCTGAGTGACGCCTGATGGACCCTTAAAATTCATCTTGTTGGCTCCTTCACTTGACCTTGTACTTCAGGAAGCTCTTTACCACTTCTCAAAGTAACAGCTTTACATTCTTCCTTACCATCTCTCCTCGGATTAGGGATTGTATCACTTGGCAAACCTCTTTGATGCAGTGCATTCACAGCAGAAGCTAATTGCCCCATTTACACTTTTATATTCTTGAGAGAAGAATCTACCCTTGCATTAATGCCAGTTTGCTCTTCATTATTCTTAATTTGAGTGGTCATGAACTTAGCCAAAACTTCCTCTAAATTCGTTTTGGGTTCCTGAATAGGCACATTTTGCCTTGCTACTTGAGAGAACCCAGGAGGTTGAGTTGGCCTTGTTCCAGAGGATGATGGTTGATTGAGTGATGGGCCATTCTTCTAAGAGAAATTCAAGTGATTAGGCCACGCAGGATTGTAGGTGTTGAAATACGGATTCTGATTTTTCAAAAAATTCCCCACATAGTTAACTGATTCTGTAGATGTAAAGGGGCAATAATCCGTTGAGTGTAGATTCCCACAATTTTCATAGGTAGTTGGGGCCACTTGAGTAGAACAGGCACTCATATGCTGACTTCGTTGCACTTGAGATTCCAACATATCAAATCTCTTGTTCAGAGCGGAGAGAATGGTTGCAAGTGGAACAGAGGAATCTTCTTGAGCGTTAGCAACATTAGCACTCACCATTTTGTCACCCCCTCTTTGCACATAACTTTCAGATAGTGTGTCCAATGCCAGAATAACATCATCTACGGGCATTTTGTCCCAATGCCCATTTAAAATTGCATCCAATATCGTATCAGTTTGTGGGGTTAGATGTGTGCAAAAGTTCTGAACAATGGCACAGTTATCCATCCCATGACTCGGGCATTGGCGGAGCAAATGCTTGTACCTCTACCATGCAGCATATAAGTGCTCATCTGAAGCTTGCTTGAAGTTGATAAGCTCACAATGGGCATCTGCTATTCTGTTGTTTGGAATGAAGCGAGCTCTGAATCTTGCTTCCAACTTGTCCCAAGTGTCAATTGAACCCTCTAGCAGTGTCAATAACCATTCCTTAGCTTTTCTTTGTAGAGAGAGTGGGAACATTCTAAGTCTCAGAACATCCCTGGGTACCCCATTATGCTTGAATGAATCACACACTCCCAAGAATGATAGGATGTGACGGTTGGGATCTTCATCGGACCTCTCTCCAGTAAACTGTCCATTGAGCTGCAATATGAAGATCATCACAGGTTTTAGCTCAAAATTAGCAGCTTGAAAGTCGAGTACTATGATGCTAGGTTGAGTAGTTCTCATGGTTCTTCCCACAAAATCCTTGATAGTACGATTCTGATTATCTTCGTTTGCCATATTTGTGGTAGGACCGTTTGTCTCACCCTCAGGTTGGATTAACTCAGACCCTTCAACCAAAATATCCGTTAAACTCCTTGTCTTTCTAGGTGTTCTCATGAATTTGGATTTAGGTGGCATAAACTATGTACCTATGAAAACAAAGGAGTGCAGATCAAGAGTCTCACTAAATCAAAGAAACTAACAAGTAATTACTAAAAAAGTACTAACAAATGAAAATGTAAACTAACAAGAGAGCAAATGAAAAGAAAATAAATGTTTAAGCTAAAATTACTCAAAGCCCTCTAATTCTCTTCACCAATTGCCTTGATTCCTCGGCAACGATGCCAAAAGCTTGATGCTCACTAGAATAATGATACTGTAAGTGTACAGATCGCAAAAGTAGTACATGATAAATTAAGGTCGTTCCCTCAGAGAATCATTATGATTAGTAATTAGGCATTAGAGTTCTTATGTTCATTTTAGTCAAATGAATCAACTTTAAATTGGAGTTTATAAAAATTAATTCAAATGCAATTAAAAATATTGAAAGATGGATTTTATCGAAATTGAGCAATTAAAGGCACCCTAGAGATTCTAATCCCCTTCTTACACAATGTCAATCATCCCCCTTTTGTATTAGTTGACTTATTACTAATGTTAGAGTCAAGGGTCTTAATTGGGTATTGTAACAACCGGGAAAAAGAAAAGAGAAGGGGAAAGAAAGAAAGTGAAAGTTGGAAAAATTCGAAATCCAGAATTTCTGCCAAGTCATTTCGCAATATCGAGAAATGGTCTCGCTACAGCGAGAGTGCTTGTTCGCAATAGCGAAAGAGATTTTAGCTATAGCGAGTGCAGGCAGCAATCCATACAGAAACCAGGGGGCAGCTCGCCGTAGCGTGCGCCATAGCGAGAGTAAGGTCTGGAACTGACGCGAGTTCGCCATAGCGAATGGTATATCTCGCAATAGCGAAGGGAACTGATACGAGCTCGCCGTAGCGAAGGTTACACCTCGCCATAGCAAAGCCAGATTACATGAGCTCGCTATAGCGAAGGTTAATTTTCGCCGTAGCGAGGGTCAGTCCGGAAGAGAGTAAATAGCGAGAATTAGACTTCATTAAACGCCCAAACTCATTTCTTCTCTCATATCTGCCCTAGACTTCGACCCAAGGAGAGAAAAGAGGCGTGGAGAGTGAGAGAGATCAAGAGAAGGAGGAAGAGTAAGGGAAAGGTAAGGAAATTTCTCCCATTTCTCTTTAGAACTCTGATCCCCTCTCTTTGCCCTCTCTTTCTGCGATTTTGTTTGTGAATAGATGGATTTTGGGCATGGGTCAGAAGAGGGAAAGTGGAAAACACTTTTGAATCTTTGTGTTTTCTTTGAAAATGTTGTTTCCACTACCATGGGAGCTTGAGAGAGAGAAAGGGTTTATGGCATTCTAGAGAGAGAGAGAGAACTCTAGGTTCTGGTATGTTAGGAGAGTTTGATCTGAAAGATTCCATTCTAAGAGAGTAATTGCATGCTTTTGTGTGTCTAGGCTCAAGAGAAGCACCTCCATCAAGGTGTGAGTGTGAAATTAAGAAGGGAGAAGAGAAATTGAAAGGGAAGGCTTGTGTTAGCTTTGGCTCCAAAGGTAGCTCTCTCTTCCCACTCTTTCTTGTTGCATTCTTGGATATGATAGTCATTGTATGATTCTATATATGCTTATTGTGTGGAATATGCCATATACTATTGCTTTGATGCATTGATGCCAATATGCTTGTGTGTTGAATTGTGAGAATTGCTCGGGTGCGGTAGTGCCGAAAGTCCCTTGAGATGGGTGAGGTGAAGCCGAAAGTCCCTTGAGATAGGTGAGACAAGGCCAAAAGTCTCAATCGAGTGAGGCCAAGTCAAAAGTCCTTAAACTCGGGTGAGGCCATCCAAAAGTCCCTAAACTCGGGTGAGGCTAGACCAAAAGTCCCTGGAGCCCATTTTTGGCATTGTTGTGAATTCCATAGCATGTACAATGTGTGTTGATAGTTTGAGAATGGCTAAGTGCTTATTCACATGCTTTGACTTGTTATATGCCTTGATTGCTTACTTGATTGAATGCATGAGCTACTGAGATTCCCTAAATCTCACCCCTTCCCCTCCCAACTTAAAATGCTAGGTGGAGCTCAAGGAGAACCGAGCACACACCAAGGAGCCTAGAAGCATGCATAGCTAGATAGTAGCTTATTTTGGGACATTTTGATGTATTTTGATGTAAAGTGGTGCCACATTATATATGCACCCACTATTTTTGAGATGTAAAGGCTGTAACATGTGTATAAATATGAAAGGATATTGTATGAACTATGTCTATAGCTAAATTAATAGAAATGAGGGTTTTGCCCCTTATGTTGAATGCATGAAGTAGTGTATATTTGGCCGTAGCATAGCGAGATTGGAATGTATGTTGATTTGGACCACATGGACTTGTTATATATCCTAGTTTTATACTTTTAAACTTGTCCATGAGTGGCTAGAGTGTGTGAGAGGTCATTTGGACCCGTTTTGGACCTTTGGGGTGCCAAAAATAGTATTTTTGAGAGCTCCGTCAAAGTATGACCGAATTAGCTCCTCTTGCCATCAAATTTGGCGTGCCTCTAGAGTTTGTAGAGTTCTTTTTGAGAAGCTAAAGTGGGTAATATTCGGAGGTCTAGAGAATATTTAGCGAATTGTTGAATTTGGAAAAATTGAATGGATTGGTCATGTACTGTTCATATAAACCAGAAATGAATTCTGTGGCATTCATAGACCAAATGGATTCCAAATGTGGTGAAATTTTATACACATAAATGAGAAAACCAAAGTGACCTGTATCAACTAGAATCACCTAAATCGAAGGTCTGTAGAGAGAGATTGAACTGACTAAAATTCTGTATCAGCATCAGGGAGCTCTTCTGACCCCTATCACTGTTCCATCAGTTTTTAGGATGTAAGAGCTACTGAACTGATCTGAACTTATTTGTTTCCTCTAGTAGACATCTGTAGCTTTCTAAATTGGTATAGTGTACCCAGATTGGATTTTTGTGGATTTAGTTATGAATTTTTGAAAGTCATGACAGAAAGCTACACCAGAAACAGTGACATCCGGACCTCCTTTCTATTTTCGATGTCAAACATGTTCCAAATGCTGAGATTTTGATTAGGAATGATTTTTAGTGTAAATTCAACACTTGGATCTTTCTAGAAAGCTAAAGTTTTCTGCATTCCCATTTTTTTATAATTAGTTATGATTTTCTAAAGTTAGAGCCAAAATAAGACTTTTGGGCACAAGTGAGAAAAGTGCATTTTCTGATTTTTGGCTCCATACCCGTGGCTTATGGTTTGTTTTATGCTATGTCTGAGTTGTATAAGTGGAGTTTGAGTTGATAATATAAATGATGGATTCACAAGACCCATGGGGTAAAAGTTGAGTGTTTGAAACCCCGTTTTCATAGCATGAAAATGCCACGGATTGGTGTTGATTCTTTGGAAATCATATGAAACCGAGCCCAGTGAGAGGCTAGGTAGCGGTAGTAGATTAAGGTGTCACAGGTATAAATGTCTTTCCATTCATTTAACCTTTTTGTTAACTAGACTATTTGATGTCTCAAAAGAGTAGTTAATGTTCAGTTACGCTCATCTCTTATCCAGACTACCTAGGGCCCCTGAGTATATTTCTATCTCAAGTGCAAATTAGATTATATCTAATCCTAAGTTGTTTAATCAATGGTCTATAAGTAATTCCCTTCTTTCAAAGATTAACTACTACATCCACAATCAAACAAAAGGAGGCTAATCAATAGAATGAAACTATAATTCAGATTAAACACTAAAATCCTCAATAATCCAACATAATATCAAAGGAGACAATTTTCAAAGGTTAAAGGTTTATAGAATCCCTAAGGGTTACAAAATTTAGCCACTCATGGCTTGAAATTCACAATCAATCTCAGCAAACATATCAAGAATTATCAACTAAAAGGGGAGATGGAGTAGAAACACCTAATCGACAAAATAAACGATGGAATCACTGATTTCCTGATAAGAATAGAGCTTCCCCAACACTTCTTGTGCATTTTTCTCCTTTCCTAGTCGGCCAAAACTCTTCCCAGTCCCTGAATGTCGAAGCCCTAACTCCCTCTCCTCTTTTTTTAGCTTGAAAATTAAAGCTGTATGTTTCAGGGATCGATCTCGCTATGGCGAAGAGTGGCTCTCGCTATAGCGAGAGTTCATAAGTTCTTAGATTTCTGCTACATTCGTTACTTCCACACTATAGCGAGCTGCTCCCTGAAATTTCTATGCAACGTGACTTCGCTATTGCGAAGTGTCCCCTTTGCTACCGCGAAAGTGCAATCTCGCTACAGCGAACTGTGTTTTCGCTGTGGCGAGAAGACTTGTTCAATCTGCCTTTTCACTTTTCAGCTTCCCTCTCTTATTTTCGACTTTTTCTACAATTTGCTACTTTTCCAGGAAATTGAAATCAATCATAAAATGAGGCTCAAACTGATAAAAATGTTACAATTGAAATACTTTCTTTATTTTGTTTGATTGAATACACTTTTAACCATATTAATCAAGAGAAAAGTACTTTGCCTCCCTAATTTAGTGTCAGATCTAGTCCTTTTGAATCCTAAATTAGGAGATTATCACATGCCAAAATAAAATTTGTTTCTAGAAGATTAACAACATAGTTATGTTCTTCCACAAAGTCATAGGCTCTAAATTTTTTCCTAATATTCATGACTCTTATCCTTGCTTGACAATTTATTCTAGTCTCAGGTCATAGATTAGTTGTTAGATAATCTCTTTTGTCGTGCTTCCGCTTACCCTCATTATAGCAAACAAACCTACATGACCTAATGGAGCTATCTTTTTACCTATTGCATAAGATTGTTTCCTGACTCCAAATCTAACTCTTCCATCATAAACAACCCAAAACTTCCAAGCAGCCTCTAAGTTATCAAACACCATCCTTAATTTTGACTTTCAATTAGCATCAATATTAGCATTTTCTATCGAAGGAAAGCTTGACATACCTAATTCTCTGCAAAATCATATAACAACATTGTTATAAACAACATTGAATTGAATTAAGCAATGCCATACACATACATAGTGGATAAATTTTTGTGAAGTGACTAGTCAACTTGAAGGTCCCTTTGTAAATTCATTCCTACATCAATGAAATGCTTGCCATAAGCATCAAACATAATCAATGATTTACAATACTATTACTCCAAACTCTCTTAAAAATTTTAACTAAATATTCTACTTCAACTTATATATTAGTAGTATTACTAAAAAATTTTGACATTTAAGCTAATGTTAGAATACAATAAAAATGAGACCAAAGAGATCTAGCAAACTTCTATTAAAAAAGCACTTTTTTTGGAAACGGTCTTTACAAATGGAAAAATGAAGAAAAAAAATCAATGGCTACAAATGGCCTTCCTACCATACATAAAAATAATATTACCGTAACACCACAAAATTAATTAAAATATTAATCATGGTTTTGGGATAATTAAGAATAATTAATATGAGATAATTGGGTAAGCTAAGTGAATACAAATTTTGGAGAGATAAATTATTAATATGAGTTTGAGATTTAATTGGGATAGAAACTTCATCTAGGCCCAAATTAATGTAGGAGATCATGATAAGAGGTTAATGGGGGCTCAATAAGCTAGGTGCAGACTAAATTTAATTCAATGTGATAGAGGTCCAAGATCCACCTTGTGTAAGCTCTTATAATTGGCCCAACAACCTTAGTGCAGACCTAAATCCTTTGAGCTCTTGAAACTTGGTCTGGCCCAATAAAAACCCAACATCCCAACACATGAAGCTAGCCTAACAAAGCTTAAATTTGAAGTCCATTTGCAGTTGGATACTTGGAGCAGCCCATGACCCACCTTAGACCCAACTAAAACCCTAAACACTTCAGCCTTTTCCCCATTTTGCTGAAACACAAGAGGGAATTTCGGAGGTTTGAAGGGAGGCTAGGGTTTGGGGCAAGAAATCCATCATTTTTCACTTCTAAAGCAAGATTCAACCAAGGTAATAGTCACATAACTTAATCCCCTTCTCTTTTTCTTCATTTTAGCCCGATTAGTTTTTTATTTGGAGTATTTTTACCCATACCTAAAATCTGAAACTTGCCATTTGATATTTCCATAGTGAAAATTCGTAGGTTGAAGCTAGGGCTGACATTAGGTCAGTATAAACTTTCCATTTTGATGCTTTCTTTGCTAGTTTGAGACCTCTATAGCTGATTTATAATATGGGTATCGTTTCTGTTTGAATTTACACAGAATTTGAGGTGTTATTTTGAGGTTTCTAGGGTAGGAGCAACAAAATTCGAATTTAGTTTTAGTGGTGATTGGGTAAGTGTTTCTGAGTAGTCCTATATCGCTTAATCTTTTTTTAAGTGATGGGTTGCTTATACAAATTGTGATTAGGGATAGTAATGGTTTAGTTTTATGTCCATAGACTAAAGTAACATTTAATTAGCTCTTAGAGGCTACAAGTAAGGTAACCGGGACTATATTAATTCCATGCATATATCTATTTTGATTTCATATTTGCTGTACATGAATGATTTGAAATGCTAAATGAATTAGTTAGCTATCTATTATATTGTGATTGGACCTTGTGAGTCTATGGTGGAGCTGTGGTACGGCTGCCATCCGTGCATGTGCTTCAATCGAGCATCAAGTTATGATCAAACCCCAGATGCACTGAGCCCTGGTTGTGCTCAATGGGGAGTAGGTGCCGTGGACCAGCCTCTCCCGGTGTTATTGACCTTTAACATGTGAAAATATAATTGCTAGTATGGGATAGTAATCATGATAGCCTAATTATTTCATTTACTGGTATGATTGGATATTTTCTAATACTTATGTAAAATCATGTATATATGTTAATTAAACTAGATTATATGATAGAATTGCCTTAGTTACTGAGATTCACATCTCACCCTGTTTCATAGGATTAAACATTTCAGGTGAAGGTTCTTTGTGTAAGGATAAGGGCAAGCAAGTGGATGAACATCCATGAGCTGAGGCCTGGTGTGGGGAGCTACACTTGATTCGAGTAGAATAGAGTATATGCTAATTTTGTTAACTTTTCTATAGCATCATCATGTATCTGTATTACCAAGTGTAAGAGTTTGTATTTTGATGACATAGAATGTAACTAATGAGAAATAGGCTTCATATTAGTTGTTGATGGATGTATGAGTTTATGACACTTATTATGGTTTGTAAACTTGTGTTTTAACTGACTATTTAAGTTATGAAAGCATGTAATATATGGATTGTGGATTTGAGTTAGAGATGCATGAATTGTCTGATAAAAATATGATTGAATGACCATTGTGAGAAATTTATAAGTCTACTGATATAAGAACAATGAATGAGTAGAAGAATCCACCTTTAACTGGGGATGGGTACTAATATAATGGTTAGGGCAAATAAGCTAGATGGGTGCTATTAGAACCTCATAACAGGTGTGAGAGTGGCCCTAGAGAGCCCCTAGATAGAGAGTGGGGAGTAGGAGACAAGATTTTAAGAGTTGTAAGATCAGAAGGTATTTCGTCGTGGCCAAAATGGGCTTAGCTGCGACCAATAGAAGCGAATTTGCCCAGGGGTAGTCCAGAGAGGAATTCACCGCAGCGAAATGTGGAATTAGCTGCGACGAAATGTGAGAGGCTAAACTGAGAGTCGTCCAAAAGGAAATTTGCCGCGGCTAAAGGGGGAATTGACCGAGACAAACTTTTGTGAAAATGCCCCAGGTGTTCCAGAGAGGAATTAGCCGTGGCTAATAAGGGAATTGACCGCGGCCAATAGTAAGAGGCAAGCGTGGTAAGTTCCAAAAGGCTTCTTTGCAGCGGCGCCATGTAGGTTAGCCGTGACAAAGGTCCAACTTGCCACGGTGACGATGTAAGAGGTGAAGTCGAAAGTAATTGGCCACGGCAAAGTGTAATTTAGCCCCGGCGAACGTCCTTAAACCCTTATATTAACTAGGAAATCTTAGTTTTTCATATGGTAACCTCAAGGGATGACTTAGAGACATTGGTAGAAGATCCTTGTGAGTTGGAATTAATGGGTAATAGAATCAAAGGCTTATAAATGAATGTTTATTTTCCTTATATACATAAGTGCTTGTAATTGTATGGTTGATGACTCTAATAATATTAAAGTTCAAATTTCCTCACATTTTCACAACGTAATTAGTCGTAATGCCTTGTAACCCCAATCTATGATTGTTAATCACGTATTTAACCTTAATTATAATAATTAGAAATTAGGGTCGTCACAATTACAACTACTTTAATTTCCCCTTTAAGAAAAGTAAAAGAAAAATAAAAAGAAATAATTTTTATTATATACCATAAACCATTGTAAGTTTTTTTTCTCAAATAAGGAGTACCCAAAAAAAATTAGTACGACAAATATTTTACCTCAAACTTGATACACATCCACAAGAAGAAAGATAGAAGCTCTAAGAGAGAGGACTAAAAGCTAAGTAAGAAAAATGGAGTTAGAATACAGTTTTAGCCATTTTTCTCCTTCACCACGTAGAACTCTTGGCGCCAAATTGTTGTCACATTGAAATACAATTGAACTAAGTTTTGCATTATATTTTTTGCTTCAAAATGGAGTGTTTTAATCTTCCCACAATTTTTCTGTTTCTCATGATACAAAATGCACCATTTTACTTGTTAATGCGTTTTTATTTTCAATGCCACATGGTCCATTGGATGAAATGGAAAAGCATTAGACAATTGGATTTCATGGCATAAGAGACACATTGGAGAGGAAGGCACATGAAAAGATATGCTCTTTTTGTTCATATCATCTTTATTTTTTGGACACAAATTTTTTAAAGTATGTCAAATCCTTTCACATGGTTGAGGGAATAGAGTTACTTTGCATGCTTAAAACTTGATGATTATTCAGCTATTCTCCTATGTTATGTAATTCTTGTTATAGGTGAAACCTAAAGTGCACAGCTAGTCTCCACAGATTATTTTATTGCATAACTTTTTGAGCTTGGAGGTGTCCCTTACTTCTGACTATTGAACTTTTCTTTATTAAAAAAGATGCAACATCATGGACCCAATTTTATATTCCTATTGACTTCTTTATCTCATGGACTAATTTCACTTAAACAACTTATAGAGTTACCAATTATTTGTTATAGGAGTTACTTCCTACTTTTTATCTAAAGTACTTACATCATTGTTTAATTGGTACATTTGAATGTGAGTCTTTTTTTTTTTTTAAAGGGAGGTGAGTGACGGGCTTGTCGTGCAACCCTCAAAATAAAACTAGGTTGAATAAAAATATAGCAAGTGGCACAACCTAGGTCATCTCCCTTGGAATTGGAATTCAATGTTCAATTAGGTTCTCTAAGTGTTCTAAGATCCTAGAACTATCTAGTTTGGGGGGTTTGATTGAATTAAACTATCCTAAACTGAATTGAAACAAATTTCCTAATGCCTACCTAATTAGATAAATTGTGAATGATAATGGCTTGTGACTAGCTTAGGAATTGTCTCTTGGTATCCACTATCCTTATCCTATTCTAATTGTGATTAATTCTGGCCTAAGAATTCCTAATTAAGTTCATTAAAAGTTATCTTGAGTTACCACACAAGAATCAAGAGATTAACAATCTAATGTTGAATTGAAACCTCAATCCTGCATTAAACCATTAACTCTTGTCTTTAAGATCAATGAACATCCAATTTGATTGATTAACTAATTAATTATCTTCTGATTCATCATCCAAAAACGTTTAATTAACCAACTAAACACTAAGGAATTCTTAAATCAAACAATCAAGCACAAAATCTCACTCATGCAATTCATCGAACACCTTCGAGGTATACATGGGAGATTAGAGAGAATAATGAAAAATCAGATTCAAATTTAACCAATTAATCAACAAAAAAAGGGTTTCCTAATCAGTGTCTAACCAGCCACTAATTAATTACACAAATTCCTAATCAAACATAACTCAACCGAGATTATACAGAATAAGAAAAAGTGTAGGAAAAATAAGAAAATCTTAGCCAGAATTTATTGTTCATCCCCAAGGATTCAAGCTTCTACTCAAGAGCTTCCTCCCTTGCTAGCCTCAAGATGGAGATTAGATCTTCATTCGGTGGATGGAGATGGAGATGGAGAATGGAATGGAGATGTGAAGGCGAAGGAGGCGAGTATGACGGCCAGGCAAGGGTTGAAGATGCGTGGGTGTTTTTAAAAAGCCAATGACCGAGGGAATAAGGATTAATGAGGCGTAGGAATCTGGAGTTGTGTGGTGAATGGAGTGTGTGGAGTGAAGGGTATGATGTGAGACGATGGAATTTGACGGAATGAGTGAATGAATGGCGTGATCCCCTTCTCACGTGAATCCTTTAATGACTTCACGTGCTTTCTTCGTTTAAGTGCTGCCTCTTCCCATTGTCTGAAGTTAAATGCATGTGATATAAGGTGTGGGTCCCAGTGCTTTTATTTTATTATAATCCATATGCATGCCAGACGTAACTCCTATACCACGTGATTGCTTCTTCTGCAGCTGGAGTTTCTCACGTTCTTCACCTCTGTTCAGCAGCTCTTTTTCACATTGAAACCAAGCTTCAGCTCTAGCATCTTCGTTCAGCTGCTATGTCTTTTCTGTTCGTGTCCTCTTCTTCGTTCCAGCTGCTTCTTCAACTTAAAGCTATCCAGACTTCAACTCGTGGCTTCTCTCGTTGGCTCTGTAGCTGCTGAGCGTCCTTTCTCTCTGCTTCAAGTTTGCTTCATGCTCATTCTGCAGCTTCTTCACGTGGCTGTTCTCGAGTTCCAGCCAGTTACTTCTTGTTTCAACTGGCACAACTTCTTCGTTCTGCTCAAGGAAGTTCTCAACATGGTTGCTGCCTTTATGTTCCACTTGAGAAGCTTCATGGTTCTTTATTCTTTTTTTTTTTTCACGTTAAACTTCATGCAGCTGCTGTACTCTTTATCTTGCCCGGTGTGTGTGTTTCTACTCGCTGCTTCATCTCGTGGAGCTCCTCTTATTCATGTTGCTGTCCAGCCTTGCAAAGTAGCCCGAGAGTGCTTCCACGTTAACTTCTGCATGAGTGTGTGAGCTGTTCGTCCTCTTAAGCTTCTCCTTCCATGTTTCCTTTCCCCTGCTTTGTGTATTCTGTAGCAGGACCCATGGTTTCTTCTTCTCTGTTTTGGTGTGTGATTGCTATAAATGGAGCCACATGTGGAAGTCCATCCCATGTATGAAACTAAGAAGACCCAATGATCTGCACACCAAGAAAGGAAAGAAAGATTAAGTAGGAAAAGCTTCAAAATTATTTATTGAAATTTATGCATTAAAAATCCAAGATTTTGCAATTAAATTCTTAAAGTATAGAAATGGCTATTAACATGAAATCTTATCTAATTGAAGTTTTAAAGCCATATTTGGAACTAAAATGTCTAAGTTAGAGGATTAAAAATAGATAAAATATGTGTTTATCAGTGAGTCTAAACAAAGTGAATAATGTTGTTGCTACACTATAGTATTAGAAAGAACCATCCATACAAATGTGGTAATCTCATTATTGGAATCTCATGTGTTAATAATGTCTTAAAATGGAATAAGTGACTTGCTCACTAAACTTTGGCTCTATGGATTCAGAAATTACATCAAATGTATATTTTCCTATTGGTGCAATGAGAAATACAAATTTTTTGATAAATTGTGTAGAATATGTGTGAGTACAATAGGAAGTTTATAGCATCTCACAAATAAGTCATGTATGTAGCAGGCTAAAGCTAGAGGTTTTGGCATTATTGCTAGATGACTAGTTGGATGTAATACCATAGATAGATAACTCTTAATTTATATCACAAAGTGCCTATATAATCCATTTTCATAAATTTAACACTTTTAGTAGTGAAATTTATCGACATTAAATGTTAAATTTATTTAATTTTGATTAAATGGACCATATCAACTTTCCAACCTCATTTTCCATCCTTATTACACTTGTTCATATAAAATCATCACAAAATGAGGCTTGGAATTCATATTTGGAGTATACAAATCAAGACTAGCCAATTACATCAACTTTCATGGCATAACTTGAGAAATTCATAACTTGAGCTAGAAACTTCAAAATCATGCAAATGTAGACTCTTTGGAAAGCTCAAGATATCATCTAACTACTATAAAATTTTAAATCAAAACAATATCATTTGACTCATAAAATCCTAATAGAATATTAACTAGGTCAAAATTTAGGATTGTTTGCAGATTTGGAAATTTAAAAATTCATATCTAACTCTACAAAACTCTAAATTGAGTGTTCTCAGTGGCTATAGAAAGCTTATGATGCCAACTATATGTTTGTAAAAGTTCATGAGCATTGGACTTCATTTGAACTTTCAAATATACGACAAACCAAACAAATCAAATGAATAGTGCACCGGCAGATCCTGCAAATTTCAGCCAACTTTAAAAAATCATAATTTATTCTACAGATCTCCAAAAATTGTTCTTGACTCTATGAAAAGCTCTAAATGAGATTTAAAGACCTACCAAAATTCATCCATTTGGCCTGGTTTTATTTTAGGGGAAGAATATGTGTCAATATGGTGTAAAATTAGGTTCAAGAGAGCCAAAATGACTTCTCCTATGCAATGTAACCATTGGAGCACGTCCGAAGTCTCAAACACAACATATAGAAGTATTGTAACACCATATCTTTATAGCATTTAACATTTAACACAAATAGCTTAGAGTGTGCATTTTCATCAAATTAACACCTTTAGCAACGGAAAGTGCCATCATTATAAGGCAAATTAACTTATCTTTGCTTAAATAGACCATTTGAGCATATCAAAGTCATTTTCCATCATAACACACTTATTCAACTAGAAACATCACAATTTGAAGCATTTATTTCAGGTTTAAGGCATACATAGCAAGTTCAACATCATACTTGCATTTTCCTTAAGTTCCATAATTTGGCTCAAAATTTGAAAATTCATAACTAATTCTAAAAAATTTCAAATCATGCAAATTAGGGCTTTCTAGAAATCTGAGAACATCATATAGCTAATGTAAAAATTTCAAATCAAAACAATATCATTTGACCCACAAAAACTAATAGAACAATAATTGGGTCAAAATTTCAAATAGCAACAAACTTGGAATTTCAAAAATTCGTATCTCTCTCTACACAGGTCCAAATTGAGTGATCTCAGTGACTATAGAAATTTTATAATGCCAACTATATTTTTATAATATTTCATGAGTATTGAATTTCATTTGACCCCTCAAAAGCACCAAAAACCAGATTGACTAATAAATGGTACCATTGACAATTTTTATATAATTTAGCCAACTTTAGAAAATTATAAATTTTCTAGAGTCTAAAAATTTTGTTCATTGGCTTTGCAAAATGCTCTAAATAAGATCTAAATGTGTATCAAATTTCATATCAAAACTCATCCATTTGGTATGGTTTTGATTTAGGGCAAGATTATGGTTTAAAATAGTCACATTATAACATCAAATGGTCCAAAATTGTTTCCCACATGAACCATGACCATTTGAGCACGTCCAAAAGCTCAAGTGTAGCATATAGAAGCATTGTAATAGGCTCATATCATCATGGAACTCAAAACCATCATTCCACTTCTTCATATACATAAGCGTACCATGGCCCAAGGATGTCAAAAACTTACATTCTCATACATTTGGCTCCATATCCATTACATACAACATATTCATATACATTTACATATGATCAAAGGTTAACATCTCATAAACATTATATACATATATACTTTGACATCAAAATACATAAAATCTTATTCTACCGTCAAAATATCATCATTCATATGCCTTGGCTTCCATTCCTTGATCCATGAAGCTCACCTAGACATGGTTAAACATAAAGTGGGGAAGAGTGAGATTCAAAGAATCTCAATAGTTCATTCACCCTTTCAAGCATACATATATAACATATTTTCATATCAAAGAATGCAAACATGCATCAAATGCTTCTAGGAGACATACATAATCACATTTTTAAGTCACATGAAGTCATTCCAAATCAAACATGAGCTCTAGGTACTTTTGATCTAACCTCACTTAATTCTTTAGGACTTTTGAATTAGTCTCATCTACTTTTGGAGATTTTTGACTTAACCTTTCTTACTCTTGAGGCTTTTAACTTCATTTTACCTATTTTTAGAGACTTTTGGCTTCTCCTTACCCCTTCTGTTACTACAAAGAGCTTAGGTAACACCTTAAAAAACTAAAAGTAAACCTAATGAGAAGTTACTAGCCACAATCACAAATCTAAGAAAGTGCAAGACGTATTGTTCTTTCATAAATTATCAACCCCTCTCTTGCCTCGAGCATTATATATATATATATATATATATATATATAGAAAGAGAGAGAGAGAGAAGTTAGGAGTGTAAATGAATTAAAGTTACAAAGTAGCAATTTGGTATACTAATATATTAAATTCTTTGGCATTTTAATTAAATATTTGGATGTAAGATACTAAGATATCAAATATCAAATAATTTAAGGTTAAATTTATAACTTTCACCGATAATTTCACTTGAAGTTTTAAATTGGTTTCTTATGTTTGAAGCATGACAATCCTTCATCTTTTATCTCGTCCCGTAAATATTGTGAATCATCAAGTCAGTCAACCAAGTTATTGCTAAAATAGCTCTAACTATGCTAATAAGGCGTCCCGTCACAAATGAATGTTAGGTCTTTTATTTGCCCTATAGTCTCTTCTCCAAAACGTTATCCCCAAATTAGTTTCAATATATATAGGACAGGTTTGAAACCAAGAAAATGATGTGGACCAAAAATCAATATCCCGTGCATCATAACCCACTCACCCTCAAGTATCCATAAAGGGTATTTTAATAATATATTATGCTTAGCACTATCAAAGATGCTTGTTGCTTTAAAAATTCCCTCTTATGTTGTTTAATTAATGTATTATATTTCAATATTATTATGGATATTTCGACCATATTTTGACTGTTAATTACAATTTTGTTTAAATTATTTCATGTTAAAGATAATATGAATATAAATGTCCTTTATTAGTCTTGAATCTTCTATTAATCTTGTGATGGTTAGGTTGTTGTATATATTCATTTCATTTTTATTAATTATTTTTTGAAATATTAATATTTTGTATTATTAATCTCTTTTCTCATAGTTTATTTATAATATTCTTTTTATGGATTGTTTAGTTGACCTGTAAGACACTAACCCACCCGCGTCCTAAACGAGGGTGGGATAATAATATACTTGTTTTGAAGACAAGCAACCCAATTTGCCTCACTTTGGGGAACCCATAGTGAACTGGCTTGGATAAGTCAAATTAGCTCACAATGGCATCTCCCTTAAAATTTAATTAACCATGTAAAATTTTCTACTATATACACTTTAATTTTCGAAAAATTAATCATTATTTATCCTGACATATTAATAAGTCCCGTTCAAACTATGTTATAACAAGAAAGGTTACAGATGTGCAGGATAGTTTGAATTGAAGTTGCCACAGCAGGCTAAAATGTAAATTTTATTGTTACAAGACATTATTACTTGAGTAACAAAGATCTCTCAGTGGCATCTTACATGGTCTGATGTGTATGATTGTGGCTTAACATTCACATTCACATTTTCTCTTCTTTATATTGCAATAAGGGAGATCGCAGGGTGGGAAACACTTGGAGTCGCAATCAGAATCGATGCTTCATTCTTGGTTATGACCAGCTTTGATTCCCTCGACTTCAACTTCACCTGTCATCCCTTTCATTCTTGGTTATGACCTGCTTTGATTCCCTTGACTTCAACTTCACCGATCATCCTTCCGTTTCTTCCCACCTTTCCTGACGAGAGGCCCGTGAATTTTATATCAAATTTCAATCTAATTATATAATCACTTCATAAGATGAATAAGGGGTGTGCGTAAATAATTAATGACATATAGATATATATATTCATGATAAATTCGAAAACAGAATTCTACACAAACAACCCCACACGCGCGCGCGCACATGTACACAGAGTGGAAAGAGTACCATGGCATGATGCTACAGCACGAAGGATCTGCATTTCTTGGGTTTAGACAGTAAATTGGGAGTATCGAAATTTCCATGGATAACTAGAAAACTTCTTGTTTCTTTGAGATTCAATTAGGCTCATCTTGTATATTTATATTAAAGAGCTAGTGTGGTCTTAACTGAATATGAATACATTTAATTGGTATAAGTAGGGAATTATACACATTTTAAATGCAAAGATTTCAACGTAATTAAGAGTTTCATGACATGATGCTACCGCAAGAAGGAGAACGAAGACATATATGAAAATAAAAGAAATGAATTTGAGAAGGGATTATAACTAACGCTTACTTAGCATTTGTTTAGAGAATAATGAAAAAAAAAAGATTGAGTTGTCATCAATTTGGATTCCATCCTTCGTGCATTTCTGGCCTAGATGAAATATAGTGTACGGTTGAATATGAACGAATAAACTTTTGTAATTTCTATATTTAAAAAATATACTTCTACCATAAATGATACACTTGCTTTTTTTTTTTGGGCCGTTAATTACAAAGGCGGAAATCCTTATGTCTATTTTTACCATATTATATCTTTTGTCTTTTTGGGTTTTCTAAGGAATATAATACCAACGAATGGATGATTCCTCCCAACTTATCAAAGATATTTTTTTCTTTTAATTTAATTTTCTGAATACTCGGTCAAAAAATTTTTTTGATATCTTAGGCATTACAGAAAAGCGGACTTTTGGCTGCGACATATAGAAATCGCCATTGAAAGTAGCACTTTTGGTGGTAAATGCCCAAAGTCGCCGTATATATATTTTATAGTACAGAGCAAGTATGATCTCAAGGGGATTATACACACTTTAACTACGAAGATTTCAACGTGGATAGAGAAGATGCTCCTCAATAATGACCAAAATGAAATAAATTTACATGCATACCTTAGAGATTATATACATGTTTAATTGGGACGGATATACCACGTATGATAATAAAAGAAATAAACTTGAGAAAGGAATTATAATTCAATACTTTAAAATATAATTTTGATCTCTTAATTTTATCTCAAATTTTATTTTTGTTCTTTTATTTTATTTTGTTCCCATTTGATCCTTTCATTTTATTTCAAGTTTCATTTTTATAATTTTATTTCATTTTATTCTAATATGATCCCTGAGCTTTATCTTGAATTTTATTTCCATCCCTTAATTTTATTTTATTCCAACTTGTTCGCTTAACTTACAAAAACACTCAATTGTTTTATTATTTTTAACCACTCAATTGTCATCTTAGATTTGCAAAACGTGATAGGTGGTGATAAAAAGAATATTATAACAAATGAATCCAAATTAACAAGAAATTATTAAAATTAAGTCACCAATGAATCATTTAAGA
The DNA here is from genome assembly GCA_032878935.1 of Erythrophleum fordii. Taxonomy (NCBI): domain Eukaryota; kingdom Viridiplantae; phylum Streptophyta; class Magnoliopsida; order Fabales; family Fabaceae; genus Erythrophleum; species Erythrophleum fordii. The sequence goes on from JAVQMF010000029.1 coordinate 9,662,346, forward strand.
CTTTTTCATTAAGCATTTTAATTTGGTAGTATTAGAGGAAAGGAAATATTTGAACAGTTTTTTAAAATTAAGGACCAAATGGGACAAAATAAAATTAAGAGGTGAAAGTTAAACTTAAAGCAAAGTTAAAGAACTAAATTAAAATTAAATAAATTTAAGGAATGAAAGTAAAACCTAAAATAAAACTAATGACCAAATTAAAACAAAATGAAACTAAAGAACAAAGTAATCCTATGTGTTCACTTGGCTCAACCAACTTGATCTCAGCTAATCATTTTAGGCTGACCCAAAAAACAAAAATATTAATTGGACTAAGGTTAGGTCAAGCACCAAGTTAGTATGATTTGTCCATTTTGCTCAGGTTTGCTTAATCCTATATGTTTGAAAAAAAATTATTTTATAAGAATTTATTTAATTTTTTTAAAAGCAAAATATAATTTTGCAATGACTTATAATTTTTTTGAAAAGTCATTCTATAATTTTTATCAAAAGTTTTAACAAAAATATGGCTAAATTAGACTCAATCAACCAATCTAACTTAACTTTATCTTAAATCAAACTAGGTCAAGCACTGGCATTGGAACTAAAAAAAAATTGGCATGGTGCAAAATTGGATCAAATACCAAGTTAAGTCAAAACTCAATCCAGCTAGACCTATAAATACCCTTAATAATGCCTCAAATAAAATTGAAGGAGCAAAGTGTATTTTTGCCTATTCAGTATTTTTTGGAGAAGATGGAAGGAAAAAAAAAATCAAGTTGCCATCAATTTAGATTCCATCCTTAAATTACTCATTGCAAATATCAATTAGGGGATATTACGATTAATTGGTTGAAAGATAATTACTTTTTATTATTTGTATATAATGTTTATTATATCTTTTTTATCACTACTCAAAAATTTATATCTTTTATTATTATTATTTTAAAATAGAGACATTTTCTATTTTCAAAAAGACTTTTTTCATTCCATTCTCTATTACACTCCTTCCCATTTTGTATATCAAAGAATCATTATAACGTACAATTGAATATGAAGTAAGAACTTTTGTAATTTCTATATTTAAAAAGCATATATCTACCACAAAGATACACATATGCCTTTTTGGAGGCATTAATTACACAAGCGCATATCCTTATGGTCTATTTTTACCATATTTATTATTTAGAGATACTAAAATTTTTTTCTTTTTTTTTTTCTGAGGAATATAATACTAACGAGTAGAAGACTACTTCCCTGAACTGTTCAAAGATTTTTTTTCTTTCTTTCAATTTGACTATACCCAGCCAATATATTATGTTGTGAGGTTTTCTTTTATATATAATAAGAATATCATCGAATCAATTTGTCTTGAGAATAAACTTTCATATAAAAATAAATACAGAATAAAATATCAATAATAACTTACAATAATTAAATTTTTACTTAATTAAATTAAGCATTTCATTTACTTGAAAAATTTATAAAAATTATTTTAATTACATTTTTTTGTCTTTCTAATTTATTCAAAAAAAAAGCAATTTAGCTCCTCTGTCAATTTGATCAATATTGTCTGTCAAATTTACTTATTGGAGCACTTTAGTCTTTATAGAGTTAATTAAAGTTATATCATCTCTTTATTTATTAAATTGAACCGATTTCAAATAAAATTAAATGGATCAATAGCCAAATCGCAAACAATTAAAATTTTTATTAATTTTCATTAATTAGATAGATAAAATTTATTTAATAAAAATTAGAGAGTCTAAATTACATTTTGAAAAAGTAGTTCAGTTGAATTAAAGAGTGATACTTATAATAGTTATAAAATCTTATATCTATCAATCTAACAATAAAAGGTAAAACTACCTCTCCCAAATAAAAAAAAAAAAAGCTAAATCATAAATAATAGCCTTATTCCTTGGCCCAGGCAGCCGCTGCGGATTATCAGTGACTGGACAAACAAAGTCTTCGCATCTTTCGGATTGGAAATCGTCACCATCTATATATATATATATCTGTGTGTGTGTGTGTATGTATGTGTGTCGCACGACTTTCGGATTGGAAATAGTCACTATATATATAAATATATATATACACGCGCGTGTGTGCGCTGATACAGATGCATCCATCTACCGTTCCACAAGACTTCATACAGTTGCACGGGGATTTGTGCACACAGACAAAGAATTAGAAGTAAAGGAAAAAAACAAAGAAAAAGGAAAGAAAAAGACAAAAAGCACAGTCTCAAAAGAAACTATACTGTTCTACGGTTCATATGTATAGTATTGGGTTTAGCTTTTTGAATAGATAATTTTAAGGCCCAACTTAGTCCGAAAGCTTGATAAAAATATCATTTTTTATTTAAAAAGATGAAAATTTTAATAAAGAGAACAAATTAAGATCTAAAAAATATTTGTATAAAATAGTACATACTTTTAAACATTAATTCTTCTTAAAAGTTTCAGATTATAGAATTTAAGAAAAAGGAACTAAATTAATATATTTAGTATTTTGTGGATAATTTTTGGGGGTTGATCTTTAACTCATTTTAATATAAAAAATTGGGTTCGACCCAAATTTAATTTGCACTCGAATAAAAAGTATGAATTTAAATGAACCTTAAATATTGAGTCATATTCAATTTTTTTTAGATTGCGTAAATTTTTCAACCCATAATCTAATATTTAATTACTTTTGCAAAAGAATAAGATATTTGGAACCAAAAAAAAAAAAAAGATTCCAAAAACTCTAACTAAAGATAAAACAAAATACAAATAGCTTAGCCCAATTAGTAAGAGAAGATAATACTTTCTCTGATTATTAACTGGGTTTGATTTTTCTAAAATACACTCAGTAAATGAAATTTTAAATATACCAAACCAATGTAGGAGAATGCCCTTCAAGGCCTCTTAATAAAAGAAACTTAACCCCAGGTAAACCCAAAATGCCCTTAACCATATATATATATATATATATACTGAACCATCAAACTAAATGAAGGCTAAATATAAATAAAACATTTCACGAGAGTGAAAATAGAGGTCAAACAGAAAGACTTCCATCATATCTAATATGAAAATAGTATATCTAAAAGGTTTTATTTATAAAAGCAAAGAAAAGGAAAACAAACGAGGGGTCAAAGAAGATTTAAAAATATAGTTACGTGTAAAAATGTTGATCCTACATATAGTTATCCTATTTTTTCACAATTGAATATAGAGGGGTAAGCCCTTTCCTTACCCAAATTGGCCTAAGAATTGGAAACCAGAGATACCACTAACCCTATCATTATGAAATTTAATTTAGATGTTAAAAAGGAGAGCACAAGAATCAGATTATATTAATGTACTTTGATCCATTATTATTACTAGAATGGGTGACATATTTTGTCAAACCATGGGCTTACACATGAATGATATAAACTGTATACATAGTTTTGGCCAACTTTTAACAGTCACAGGTACACCTTCCGTCGACACATTTTTTGGAGCAATATGGGAGAAAACAGAGGATTTTGCAGTCTTTTTCAGTAACACATTGTTGAAGGTTGAGATCAGTGTGGTGGTTTTGGTTGTGTCCAACGCAGTCACAGGAACCTTTGTTGCAAAGAGCAAGTCCTTTCCCACACTTCCAAATACAATCTACATCACGATGGCATCCATCTTGGGTCCTCACCGTTGCTTGAGCTCCATCAACACTTGAGAACGATATCACTGCATATTATTCATTTCAAATAAAAAAAATTCAATATAAAAGTTATTGCAAGATTGTTTTTAGCAAGTTATCTTTAATGTTGTTTTCTAACATATAATAAATGAACAATTAGACATATCAAATGTGAGTTTTACCAAATGTCTATTTCCTATACAAGAGTTTGAGAGAGATTCAATTTATACAAAAATTGTGTACTAAGTTAGTTAAAAATAAAGATATAAAGATCTAAAATATATTTTTGAGTCAGATTTAATCTAATATATCTACATATATTGATTCATGATAAATTATTTTTTTCACTAAATCAATCGAAGAATTTTTTATTTTCTATTTTCTTAATATATGTGCAAGAGGTCTAATTAAGAGAAAGGAAGGAAGAAATAGATAAAGAAAAAGAGGGTGAAGAACAGAATTTTTACATGCGGCTGCTATAGTCAACAGCAGAACCATTGAAACCAATTTAAGGGAACCCTTCTCCATTGTGAGAGTTGTTTTTTTTTTTAGGTGTTTGAGCCTACCAAATCCAATTTATAATTGTAGAGGGGAGGTCTTTAGATTGCAAGAGAATTCATATATGAGAGGGGAAAAAATCCTTAAAGTACAATTCACTGAAGAATCCAATATTTAATGATAAGAATATATAGATAAAAGTAGAATGTAATTCTATTATGGCCAAATCTACCAACCTGATTTGAAATTAGGATATATATGTGCACAATTGAAAGTTATATAAGAAGCCAATTCTCGTTTAAAAATGTTTTGATTTTTGTTTGTATGCTTCTTCTTTTTTTTTTTTTTTTACAACAAAAAGTATAAAGGAAAAAATGGACTCTTTATTCTTTAATTTTACTTGAGATTTTACTTTCGATCATAGAGTATTTTTTCAAGTATGTTTAACAAAGGCCACAACAAGGTCACAGCTGCTTCTTATCAAAATTCTAATTGGAATGACTCAAATCAAGTATGCGATGAGATAAATATATATTATGGTTGTAGATATGTTTCTCGGCGTAAAGCAATGTGGAGAATCTTTGAATTTGATATTCGCTTTAGAGAACCATATATTGAGCAATTATCATCTCATTTGCCTAGTGAGCAATTGTTGTTTTCCTTGATGATGATGCTATTCATGCTATTGCCAATCATGTCACCACGAAGAAGACAGAATTATTAGCATGGTTGGATACTAACAAAAAATATGAGCAGGCGGGAGGTTTAACATATGGTAATTTTCCCAACAAATTTGTTTACAATAAAATACCCAAGAATGGTATCCTAAAATAAATGGATATTCCATAGGTGATCTTTTTTATGTTTTACCAGATAGCGATGAACTCCACTACCTTCAAATTTTGTTGAATATATGTGAGTGCTCAAAATCTTTTAAGGATATAAGAACATTTGATGGTATCATATACAATACTTTTAAAGATGCATGTTATGCATCTAGGTTGCTTGATGACAACAAAAAATATGTTGATTCCATGTTAGAAGCAAGTCACTGGAGTTTTAGTAAATTACTTGAGACATTTATTCATCACACTTATTGTTTTCAACAATATTTCAAGACAAAATTTTGTATGGGAAAAAACTTAAAAGTTCCTCTAAAATGATATTTTGCATAAAAAATGTTGTCTACTTGATCATGATAGTAAGAATTAATTTTATTTATTTAGTTACATTAATTGTATTCTAAACAAAACTTTTTTCCCATTATTGAATGGTTGTTAACTAATTATTAATTTTATAAGGTTTTCATTTAAGTGATGATCAATTAAAGGACTACGCTCTTGATGAGATAAAGAAGCTGTTGAGATGCAATGATAAAAGTCTTAAAGATTTTCCTTTGATGCTATTAGTAAGTGAATGCCTTTTAGGATGTACATGAGTCGAGTGGAACTAAGTTTTGGCCTAACTCGGTGCTTAACCCAGCCTAATTTCGTATTGGGTATGGTTGGGCTAGTACTAGGTAATCTAAATTTTTTTAAATTTATTATAAAAATTATAAAATGACTTAAAAAAATTTATATAAATCTTTAAAAATTTGCATTTTGCCCTTAAAAAAATAGAATTTTTATTTAAATTCTCATAAAAAATTTTGTATTTTTTTATTTAAATTTCATGTCACACCATACCTATATAGCCCTTAGAGCTAGCCTGACTTGATTTTGTGGCATGGCCAGACCTTTTTTTATTTTTACACCCAATCCAACCCGACTTGATTTGACTAAGGAAGATTAGGCATATCGGACCTCTGAGCCTAATGTACATCCTTAATGCATTCTTTCATCTCATCATAACTGACTTCTACACAGTGAATTGAATTATGATAGGGATGCTTTAGCTTGAGATTTTGGATACTTAATTCCTTCGCTAATTGATGAACAGAGGATAATATATGATATTGTATTGGATGTTGTCAACTTCATTAATGGAGAGCTTTTTATTTATATGGTTATAGAAGTATTGGAGAACTTCTGTTTAGAGAACTTAGACAACAACATTGAGATCAAAAAGGGAAAATTGTGCTGGCAATTACATTAAATGGTATTACTTCCCTATATACAGGTGGTAAAACAACACATTCACAATTTAGTATACCTTTGTAGATAATAGGGGAATCAACTTACAACATAAAGCAAGGTCTTTATTTGGCAGAATGCTTGATTCATACTAAGCTTATCGTATAGCATGAAGTGCTTATGGCTAATAGGTTCTTCTTTAAGGCTTTAGAAAGGAGTTTAAGAGATATTATGAAATTTAGTAACCCCAACAATTTTAATGAACCTTTTAGAAAAAAGTTGTTTTATTTAGAGGAGATTTCAAGCAAATTTTGCCTATAATTCTAAAGGGTACTAAACAATATATAGTTCTTGCTTCTATTAACTTTTCTTATTTGTAGAGCTCTTGCAAGTTACTAACATGGACAAAAAACATGAGACTTCAAACAAGGTTGAGAGGTGAAGATCTAAAAGAGCTTAAATCTTTTTTGGAATGGATTCTAAAGATTGATGACAAAAGCATTGAGTCTAATGATGGATAGGTTGAAATCGAAATACTATAAGGCATCCTTATAAAACAATCAACAAATCAAGCAATTGTCGAAAGCACATATTCTTCATTCCTAAAAAATGTTCATGACTTGAAGTATTTTCAAGATAGAACTATTCTATGCCCCACTCTTAATAATGTTGATGCTAGTAATAACTATATGCAATATTTACTTCCAAGTGGAGAAAGAACTTATTTGAATTCAAGTAGTTTGTGCAAAGAAAATTTGAACATTAATTGTCAAGAGGATGTTTACACAACTATCTTCCTAAATAGCATATAGGTTTTGGGCTACATAATCATATATTGAGATTGAAAATCAATGTGCCAATTATATTTTTGAGAAGTATAGATAAAATCTTTGGGCTTGTGTAATAGAACAAGATTATTAGTGAGTTATCTTGGAAATCATGTTATAAAGGGAAAAGTTGTTTCAAGGAATAATATTGGTGAAAAGGTTTATAAGCCTATAATGGTAATCATCCCTTCTGATTTAAGATTGCCATTTAAGCTACAAATGAGATAGTATCCCTTAACCATTTCATTTGCAATGACTATAAACAAAAGTCAGAGTCAATCTCTTTCTATTGTATCCTCCAACACCCATATTTAGTCACGATTAACTGTATATGACAATGTTAAGAGTGAACAGTAAGAATAATTTAAAATTTTTGATATGTGACTAAAGTGAACAAATATCAAAAACTACAAGTAATGTAATATATAAGAAGATGTTCGTGAATTTAAAAAAAGTAATCATTATAAATTCATTTACAACATTTCTCTTGTGTTTTTATTAAATTGTTTATTTGTTAAGCTAATTTTCTACTTTTGATGTTTTATTTTTTATTTAGTTAACATTTGTTTATAACATTTATATAGTGATATTTTTATAGACTGTGTTATGAAGAGAACCCATTTACAATATTTTGTTCAATTTTTTAATTGTGACTTGATTATTGATAGCATTAATTGTTATTTATTCTAATGATTTAGATAATTTTTGTTATTTTCTTTGATTATTTGACTTGTTTTTTTTTAGTCTATTACAATTTTAAATATCGAACATACTAGTCTTATGTACATCGTAATTGTCTTATCACACCTAATACAATAAAATTGGTTAAACTTCTCCTCCATATCTGTGGTAATTGTTTTTCATTTTTGTTTACTTAATAGTGCTCCATTACTATTTGATATATGTAGCTTTGTAAATGATAAGGAACTCTTCCAAATCTAATATTAAATTTTAGTACGTTGAAATTGTTATAATATTTTTATATCAAATTATCAATTATCAATACATGATATAATAAAATTATTACACGGGTCACACACTCGTTTATTTAATATAAATTACTCGCAAGTGCCGTAAGGCTTTCACAATTATGGAAATAAGCCTTCTAAGGAGTGCAGGAGAGCTGACAGAGGAGAGCCCACAAAAGAATGAGAAAAGCAGAGGCGATGGAAGCAATGGAAAAGAAGCCACAGAACCTTCCAATTTTGCAGCTGTAGGGCGATACAATAGCCTTAGTGGAACCTGTAAAGGCCAAGAGTACGCAAATCAAGAAGGCATGGAAGGTGTTTGGGCGACCCTTGAAGATGATGGTTGGAACAGGGTTTTCCCCGATGTATTCGTAAGGAAGCTGAAGGAGGACAGTAATGACTGTGAAGCAGAGTCCTATTACGCACTCTAGGATTGTGTAGTGAGCTATTGTACCCAAAGGAGTTACGTAGAAGATATGCTCTTGGTAACTCATTGATCAAAGAGAGAAACAGAGTAAGGGGTTTTGATATATGTCTGAAGAGATAGAAGCATAGGTCGGGGTGCGATTCATTTGGGCAATTGAACCTCCTCATATATAGTTGCAGATAGTGTTTGACGGGTTGTTTCATGGCAGCGTCAGTGATGCTTCTTGGAAATTTTATGCTGGAGAATATTTAATTTGCGGAAATTTCCGGGAAATTAAGGATGAAGAAAGAGGTGCAAGACAGCGAAAGGTAAAGTAGAATGGGGTCCACAGAAGAATAAAAACAATGACTAATGAGAGACTTTTGACCCCCTGGAAGCTCTTCTATTGACTTTTGGAAATTTTGATCTCTTTAATCTATTAAACTAATATAAAAGGAATAAAAGAATAAATTATGCTTTTTTATAGATTTAACGAAGTTATATTTAAAACTTTTTAAAATTATACTGGAGTTTATTTTAATTTATTTTTTATTAATAAAATTATTGTTTTATACAATATATATTTTTTCAAAAAATTAAAATTATTTTTATTATAATAAAAATAAAATTATAATCTCATATTAAATTTTATATACTATTAACTAACATTTTTATTATTAAAAAATCTATGGCACTTGTTTTTTCTCATTATTTCTACTTACTTTTGGCACTCTTTTCTCTTTTTTTTTTTTTCTTTCAATATGATTGGTGTACCGATTGAAAGTGAGGTGAGACACCAGTTATTTTTCTAATAAATTTTTAGTCTTTAATTTAGTCATTTAAAAATTATATTAGTATCATTTAGATAATAAATTAATAGAAAAAATTAAGTGATCCAAGTAAATAAAAGACTAAATTTAGATGTATTTTATTATATTTTTTTTATCAAGTTTCTCAATTCAAACATGACAATTATATAAAATTATAATAATAACATGACAAATATGATTTAATAAAAAAATTTATACATATGTCAATGAAAATATGTTAGATTATATATGATAATTATAAATTTGTTTAAACTATACTCAAGGCCTTTTCTTTTATATCTGCAAAATTATAATTATCTATATTTTCTTTGAGTTTTAGCTAGATGGCAGGTTATGAAGAGATAAATGCATTTTACATCATATGTTAATGAAGCTTCTAAAAGGAATTTGCATGGAATTAATTCAGCAAATCTCAAAGAAAACTTTGTTGGTTACATTTTTCATGATAAATTTTGTTAATATACGGTCTGTAAGTGCTAAACTGCACTCTTTTTGCCCAACAACCTTTTAAAAACCGTCACATAATTAGCAAAGTGTAAATTGATTGAAAGAAGGCATATCAATTTTTTTTTAATTAAAACATGAGTATGGCTAAGGCAACACAAGTTGACTCAAATAGTCAAAAAAAAATCAATAAAAACGTTCACAATCATTAATAATCTCTACACTCACATTCAGCTAATTCTTACCCCAAAAGTGTTTTTGGCATAAATATTGCAGAATTGGTTGTTATGAATGTTAAAAAAAAAAAAAAAATCTCGTACACGTCATTGGTGCACCCAAAGGTGGATGGGGGTGATATTGTACTTTTAACAACCATATGTCTCTTCATTAAGACAAAAATATGTTAAATAGAACGTATGAAAAATTTACTCTATTAGAATAATATGGAATTGTTCCAATAAGAATGTGTAAAATTTAAAAAATAAAAATAAAAAAGAAGACAATTTCCCTATTTGACGAGTTACGGCGCCTCAGCTATGAAAGATATCGTAACAGAGGATGCGTTCCTATAGAATGTGATTGCAATTTCAGAATAAAAGAGTTCAAAAAAAAATGAAAAAGGAGTCAATTCCTAAAGAAAGGGAAGTGATGGAAGGGGTTGGTTCCCCCGGGATCCATGATCAGACCCAAAGTTATAAACTGCGAGATAACATGGTCACTCTCAATGTTAGCCATGTCCTCAGACTCTTCTAAGCTGTGATCATGGAGGGTGATGTAAGATATAAGTGTAAATGGGGTAATGATGAACACGCTAGGGCTAGGCCAGCATATAAATCTCATGCTGTGTAAACTCGCAAGTCATTTAAGTCACTGTTACCATTCATTTTCTGCATAAGAATTTTAGTAGCTCTCTATCAAAACTATGTTTTTGAGAATAGGTTTTTAGAATCGTGATGATACCTTTTTATCAATTGAAAGTGATAGGATTTGGGAAATCTAGAAATCTTCATTGGATTTATATCCTGATTTAAAATTTTAGGAAATTAAATTTATTGAATCTATATTTTATTCCTCTATTCACTTGAGTTACTATTTTCATATTTACTTACAAGATTAAATTTTTACACCATTCTCATACCATATCACTAAACCCAATTTTGAAATCAGAGTTGGAATCTGAGAGAGTTTTAGACATCAGAAAAATTTATTAAATTTTGATTTGTAAACTTTGTAAGAAATTATATAAATAAAACACTATCTTTTAACCCAAAATCTTAATTTATTAATATTTTCTTCTTATATATTTCTCTTCTAATATGATTTTATCAAATATAAAACGATTCTCCACGCTCATTCACCCTTGATCTAAACATGAGATTGGATATCAAATCAAAGAACAAATCAATTTCATCTTTGATCCACCAGTTTTGAGAGCAAAACTGGTTCTCCACGAGTATTATCTTTAATTCATTGAGAAGGCCAAAAATACGCAAATCAAGAAGGCAAGGGAGGTAGTTGGGCGACCCTTGAAGATGTCGTTGGAACGGGGTTTTCCCCAACGTAATCGTAAGGAAGCTGAAGGAGGAAGGTGATGACTGTGAAATAGAGTCCTATGACGCACTCTAGGACTGTGGAGGTAGTGATTGTGCTTCAGGGGGTTAAGCAGAAGATATGATATTGGTAACTCATTAAGCAGAGGAAGGAACAGAGGAATGGGTTTTGATACTTGAAGACATTGAAGCGTACGTCGACGTTTGTGATTTGTGTCTGCAGTTATTGTCAGATTTATAAGCAGCAGACAGCGTTTGATGGTTTTTTCATGGCAGCATCAGTGATGCTTCTTGGAAATTTTGTGCTGGGGAATGTTTAATTCGTGGAAGGTGTGTGCTTCTTTCGTAGAAATTTCCAGGAAGTTTAATGAGGCTGAAGAAAGAGGCGACAGAGAAAGAAAAGTAAACTAGAAGGGGGTCCGAAAATAGAATAAAAAGAAAAAGAGTAAATTATATAGTTGTATTTTGAGTTTTGTTAAAATTATATAAATTTTTATTTTTAAAATAAAAATAATCTTTTCAAAAAATTATTTTATATTTTAATATTTTTTATTTTTTATTAAAGTATTCTCTATCAATCTATATATTTTTTTAATTAAATAAATTTTAAATACTTTTAATAAATAAATTTTAAATTGAATTAAAATGTAAGATAATTTTTTAAAAAAGAAGTTTACATATTTTTAAAAAATAAAAAATTATATAATTTCTGTATAATTGAAAAAGATCTATATAGTCAATATATATATAATGTTTGGAGAAAAACCTTAGTCTTTATTAACTTGGTATTGGCTCCTTCTTGTCTTCAATTCCATGCCACATTTTTTTTTTTACTTATTCCTCCGTTTTTTTTTTGGGGAAAAATTGTGCCCTCCTATTGTCGGCATACCCATGCGCGGGGCAAGTTTGTCTCGTTTGGTTAAAATAGAATAATAGCGGGTGGACTTTTTGACCCGTGGGAAGCTCTCCTTGTTGACTTTGGAATGATCAGTGGGGAACACGCGTTTAGAAATTTTGATATCTTTAATCTTTTAAAATAAATATAAGAAAATAAAAATATAAAATAAATTATACTTTTTTTTAATTTAACTACATTATACTTATATATGTTCTTGGTTTAATTTTTTTTATAGAATCTGTAATTCTTCTAAAAACAAAATTATTTATTTGTCTTTATTGTAATATTAAAAATAAAATTATAATCTCATATTAAACTTTAATATCAAGTTAACTAATTTTACTGTAATATTATAAGAATAAAATTATAATCTTATATCATGTAAAAATTTAATTTTTTGATAAACAAATACATTTAAAAAGAGGTTTTTATAATATGATTAGACTTAGATATTCTTTAATCCCCTAAACTTTTAAATTTACACAAATAACCCTCTATATTAGTTAGTTCATTTTGTTATTAAAAGAACGTAATATGTCGGTGACAATAAATTTTTTAAATTTTAAATTATGTATAAATAATCTCCTAAACTTTAAGTTATGTACAAATAAATTATTTAAGATATCATACTCTGTTAGAGAAATAAAGGATTAACTAACAATAAAAAAGTTATTTGCAAAAATTTAAAAATTTAATGGGTCAATTGTCAGGTTTTAAAGATCAAGAGAATTATTTACACATGACTTAAAATTTAAAAAATTATGCACAATTTAGCCATTAAAATATTAAAATATATATGATTTTTTAAATAAAATATGACAAGTGTATAGTTTAATTAGAGAATTATATATATATATATATATATATATATATATATGTAAAAATCATATGCTTGACTTATTATTATTAAAAAATTATATATTTATCATATTTTGATTAAAAAAATTAATAGCAAATATATAAAAAACTATATATAAATTTTTTCGTTTGTCATATATGTCAAAATGTTAAGAGAGTCAAATGTGATTTTGTAAACAAAAGAAGTATAAAGTGTAATTTAACTAAATCTCAAGAGAAGTTAAAGTAATTTACTCAAAATAAAAATAATATTTTTTAATATTATGATATGAAAAAATAAATTCTTTGTTAAAATGCACATAAAGGCAGTGAAAAGTTATTTAATTTTCAATATTTTCTTTGTTATTTTTAAAATTTGAAAAATAATTTTATTTTAAAAATATTTAAAAGTTTATAAAAAAAATATTAAGATGCATTTTAGAGTATGAAGCAACCAGTTTAACTATTACTTGGCTCTCTCTAGGGACTTTGTTAAGTTAGATATTTTACTAGGACTCTCATATGAATTCTCCTACCTTGGTCAGCTAAAAAGTAAGTGTGTGTTTGAAAATGCAGCAATTCCTTCCAAAATCACATTTGACACTATACTTTTACATAAATGTGATTTTTCGCCGTGATTCCAAACGAGTTCTAAGACTACTAAAAGAAAGACTTTAGGTCTCTTGCCTCATAATTTTATAATATTATATATATATATATATATTAAATTTATATATATTATCTTTGATAATTAAAAAAAGTAAAAAAAATTTAATTACCTAATATATACTTTTGTCTCTTTCTTATATTAATAAGTCAATTTTATTGCAATCCCACAACTTTTTTGTAATTTATGTTTCCATCAATATTTCTTATTTCTAACACAAACGTTACTTTTCTTAATTTCCATAACCAAGTGAATTAAATTTTAACAATGATTTATTTCTCGCAACTCATATTTTCTCTCCCATTCCCATGTTCAAATATTTTACCATAAAACAATTTTTTTAATCTTTTTCATCTCATTTTAAATAACAAAGCTTTTGTGAAGAAATTTGAGGGGAGAGCAAATTTTGTGCTCATCATTAGTGATGAGCAGAGAAATTTGCACTTTTCCAGATTATCTAGGGCAAATTTAGATGCTTTATATTTTATTTTATGTTTTTTTTGGTTTTTTAATCTTAATTATTAGTTTTTTTGAAATTGATAATTAAAAACTATTTTTATTTTATATTTTACATCCTTTTAAATTAAAATATAAAATATAAAAAAATTACACTATCTAAATTTAATCTGAATGACAGAAAAAACAGCGTATTTCTCTACAATCTGCTCTATGTTTCAATGACCCAATGTCCCAACCTATAACCAACTGCCCAATTCACATAATTGAATATATATATATATATATATATATATATATATATATATATATATATACATATATATATATATATATATACATATGTATATATTGATGGTGTTGCCCTTTCTTTTAGCGGTAGGGCTCCTTTTTATTTTTGGCTGCGCGCACCTTGTTTTAAGAGAAATTGGATAAATCGAAGATAATGCTCCAATTAATATACTAAATCATATAGTAACTTGATTCTTTTCTGAATGCATATATTATTTATAGACTATTATTAACTACTCCTGTAATAGTAGTTTCAATCGAAAGAAGGTTTTCAAAATTAAAATTAATAAAATCTTACTTAAGATGAATAATGTCTCCAAAAAGATTAAATGAATTAACTATATTATCAATTGAAAAGGACATGTTAAAAGAAATTAATTATTAAAAATTTAATTAATAACTTGGCATGTCAAAAAATTAGAAAAATAAATTTTAAGCTGCTCTGTTTGTTTATATGCATTTTTCTTTTCATTGGAACAATTAAACGACTTGAAACTGAAAGGAATACTGCAGCATATAAATAAATCATAATTTGTTCCCATAGATGTGAATAAAAATTAATATAAAAACAATACTGCGGTTAATGCGCATCCGGGGAATCGAACCCCGGTCAGTACCGTGGGACTGGGAGGGTACGATGATACCACTACACCAGATGCGCGCAAACCACCAGTAATTTCTGTCTTCAAAATTTCAAAACATGCCTCCCTTCTCAATGCATATGTCATCTCCATCGCGTGAAAAACCCTTACGTTAAATCACCTTTTCTTTTTTATTTCCAACTTCATGATTGTATTGAACTTATGGCCGTTCACACACACACACACACGTATATATATGTAAATATAATACTAATGTATGAATTAGACATAAATAACTCTCAATATCTCATCATAAAAAGAAATTTTTATTGATCCAATAGTTAAATTAAAAATTTTTATCACGTTGATATTAAATTTCTTGAAAAAAATGAACAAAACAGACAAATTGTTTGGTTAAAAACTAGGCAAACCAACCACACAACTACATTGAAGACATTTTGAATGCCAACCTAAACCTTCAAATTGAGAAGAGAGCTTAAGGAAGCTATAAGCTGGTGTCTTTAACCACCACTAAATCCACCAAAGATTATTTCCACGAGATATCGTTCGAGGAGATTGCAAATCTTCCCACCTCATAGGCCTTCTAAGAGAACCATCCAAGGGCTTGATTGGAGAAGTTACGGATGGATCAAAGCTTGGGCGACGTACTCGGCTTAGGAACTTCAATAAGAATAGCGTGCTTTCTTACAGTCAAATTTTTCATGTTTGTACAAGTTGAAATACAAGATCTCGCCCTATTTAATTCATGTCTTTGAACCTTGCTAGTCTTGCAATTTCCCCAAGAGAGTTCTTGGAAACATGAATTTTTTCTTGAAACTCCTCCTTAAAAAACTCATCATCATATCAGGAAGACTAAGACGTGGGGAACTCCGAGGGGTTTCAGATTTTCAGCCATAATTTATCCTACTCAAGCTAAATATATTTAAAAGGAAAAGAAAAAAAAAATTCTATTTTACTCTAAGAAAAAGAAAATTTCTAAACTAAATTCTTTTGTTCTCATTCCTTCAATTCTCCTCATTTTGCTTTCTTGGTACATTGAAAAGTTTGAACCCTTACCCATCTCCCCACCCTACCCTTGCCAACTGAGCAATCCCCAGCTTGATTCTTTTTCCTTGGTTGCAAAAGAGATACAAAGCCTTAACATATATATACATATATATAAATATATAATAGAAATTGTTAATGTTCTGAAGTTGTGAATAGTAACAACTTTCTACCTTGGGCTGCATACATATCCTTTTTTTTTTTAACCTTTATTTTTCAAGATTTGACTGCTTGATACAAGTTAGTAAGATAAAGTTGAAACTGTAATTACGTAGTTTATCATGTTAAGTTAGATTAGACTAGTTAATCTAGAATTTCAATGCTAGTGATTAGGGTAGCCTAAATTATTAGGTAGGTTAGCTTAGTTAGTAAGTAGACATTATTAAAACCATACACTAGTCACTTCTTACCTAACAAATTTTCTATTAATGCTGACACATAATGTTCTGATAATAGTTATAAATTTTAAGATCCAGATCCAGAGCAGATATCAGCAGCTTGTCCAATACAAATTATAAAACTAAACCGTAATGCTACATGTCCAGGCCCGCTTCTGCTTCACCAGTCATTTCATTCAGACATGAAACGCATAAAGGAACCAGGGAACAAAGATATTTTTGTTGTACCATGTCTCGTATAATCTAAAAGATTAAAGCACATCAGATTATGAAATTTGGTGCCAGCATTTAGTTAACTTCTCCTATAGCTGACATACAGGGAATCTGAGGACAGAAGGCCCTCACTTGATAGATAGACAAAGTTAAGAATGTTCACCAACAATAAGATTCTATATCCCACATTTATCTACAAGAGAAATGCTACGGGCAAAACTTACACTCAAAACTAATCGCAACTTGCTTTTTTACTAGTGATAAAATAATAAAAACAACAATTTGTGATTGTCATGGGTACAAAGTTTTGTCCCTAGCATTCTAGATTTTAAACCATATACTAAGCTAGGGATGAGAATGTACATTCAGTTAGTTGAAGATGTACCACAATTATTTCATTTTCCCAGAAAGCTCAAGTTTGAGCAGCCAACAATAAACTTTGGCTTCTTTAAACTGGCCTGTCTGAGACAAGGGGGAAGGGGGAAATCAAAAGGACTAAACATACTATTTTTTATATTTTTATTATCAAAATTTTTAATTGAAATATGATAAGTGTTCAATTCTCTAATAAAAATATAACAAATATATAGTTTAATTCAAAAATCATGCAACTGTCTACAAAAATTATACACTAATCATGTTTTGATTGTAAAATTTGGTCATAAGAATATAAGAAATTACATACAAAATTTTTCCAAATCAAAATAGAGGTAAATGCCTTCCAGCAATCTAGCTCATGTTTAGAAGTATTCATTTAAAGTAAAGAAAGGGAAATGGAGAACTACCTCATAGCTTTCCCCCATATGTTTAATATTCTCCCCTTCAAATTGGGGAGAAAGAAGTATTACTTGTTACTACGAAATCCCACCTTTTTTTTAGAACAACCAAACAAGGGAGTCAAATTTCCCCTCCCTTCACTTCTCATATATATCTTACATAAGCTATGTGGGAATACAACTATTGTTAGTTAGAATAACAAATGGTATCAGCAACACCAGCAAAGCAATCAGAGAACTTTGAAGACCAATTGATTAAGGATTCCACATGACTTTCAGGCATAAGATCCTCATCATGTTGCTTTGCTTTGTGCTTAAGCCTAAGTTCAATCTTAAAATTTCGTATTTAGAGAGAAGTTTAGCTGAAACAAAATCTGAAGACTAAAATTCAGAGGTAAATCCGAGAAAAATCCCATCTTTCTATGAGATGGGAGCACTTAAAAAGTTATTCTTGTCCTTTCAAATGCAGAGTACCCAACTACAAGAAACAAGAAGTGAAAAAAAAAACAGAAGGCACATCATATGCAACAATGACGGCACAAACTTTCAAGTGGGACTCTGAAGCTGCATGCTAGTGCTTATTCAACTAATAAATTTTATCACAATAAGCAATCTCTACAAATAAGCTAACAGCTAACATAAAAGAACAAGATTTTAAACATGCAACCCAATTAGTTAGAACAAACAAAGACTCAAGCCTTTGAATCACCCAGTTAGATCATACAGCAAAGCATTTAGAGAACTTCGAAGACCAATATTAAACAAATTCTCCACACAGTATCAAACGACTCAAAACCAATAACAGCAAACTGGTTTGAAAACCTTTAGCAAAAAAATGATTGCGGAAGAAAACTTCTAGATTCTTCACACATAATAATCATGAACGTTTACCGCAAGACTAAATTTTGCACTCTTCTTTGAATCCAAATTTGAAGATGCGAAGGGTTTCTTGGTAAAACTTACAGAAAAGCTTCACTTCACTCTAATACAATATTGCTGCCGCTTCTTATAAGGGACCCATCGCTCAATGGGGTTCCGAATTAGGGTTTCCTTTCCTCATATTATCAAAGGTTCCGATTAGGTTGTTAATTTTTTAATAAATTATTCTTTCCTCAAATGTGAGTAGAGAAGGCAAAAAAAATTTTAAATTGGGAGATCTCCATGAGAATTGTTCTATCTGGGATCTGAATTTTGAAATTTTTTTCTTTCTTTGAAGATTGGGAAAAAGTAAATCTTTTTGAGAATAATTGTGAATAAGAATCTCGCCTTGAGAGGATTACGTCTCCTTTAAATTATGAAAATATTCTTTATAATTGTGAATAAATATATTTATTTTTAATTTTTTTATTATTTCTTTTCTATTAACCTATAGTTTAATTTTCAAAAAAAAAAACTCTAAAAGTTTTTTTGTATTAGAATTTAGATCATATTAGAAATTCTTCCCCTCATTTTTTATTTGCTTTTATTCTGGATATATGATTAGGTCTCATTGTCATTATAAACATCTATGGATCCATAGGGAACAGGGATAGAAGAAAACTCTCCAGTGGCAAGATGGACAACGAAGGCAGCGATGGAAGAAACAATAAATGGTGGGGACGGACGGTGAAAAAGCACTCCCCACTCTCATCATGTGTGATCATCATTCTTAATTGAAATATACTTAAATTATATAATATTTTATTATTATAAAAATATATATAAGTATAACCTTATCTAAAACTAAAATATGACTACAATTTTTCTTAAAAAAAATTAATTTCTTTTATTCAAAATATAACTTATTAAACAAATATATTTAAAATTTTTATTTCAATTTTATTTATGTTGTATTAAAATCTATAAATTAATTTAATTTATTTTAAATATAAAAAATTAACTTTTTATATTTTTCAAATATATATTCTTTTAATCACAGGTAAAATATATATTTAATACTTATTTATATTATATAAATAATAGATATTAAGATATTTTAATTACAATAAATGTAAATGTAAATTATCTTACATTACAAGAAATATTAATGTAATACATCTTTTAATTTTAAAAATAAGTCTTATAATTTTTTAAAATAAAAGAGAAATTCAGATAATATAAAATATAACTTTAGGTTGAAATCTTTTACTGGTAGAAAAAATAAAAAATTTATAATCTTCTGCCAAAACAAAGAAAAATTCCTACAATCTTATATGGACTTATATGTCAGAATGAGGTCCGGACTTGCAATTATGTTTGATCCGTTTATTTAATGGATTTTAGTATAGAAGTTTAACCCCGTTTAATCCCAGCCTAAATGACCCAATATATATGAACGCGGGCTGAATGGAGGGAAAGGGTTAAGTGTCCGAACCTATTTAACGGCCCAAAAAGTATATTTTAAGTAATAAGATTTTGTTTTTATACTTTATGATATTAATTTATTTACTCTACACATACACACACCCACACACACACACAATTGTGTTTATATTCTTTATTCTTTTTATGAAAATTTTATCATTGTTTAAACAAAAAATTGTTATATATATATATATATATATATATATATATATAAGTAGAGATCAATTCACATTAGTATAAGATTTGATATTCTTACAATATCATTTAATATTGTATTATAAGATATGATTTTCATTGATTTAATGTTGGATTGGAAGTAATAATTATGTTGATTCCCAATGTCAAATTTTATAATCAGATTATCATATATATGAAATTAGAAATTAAAATTTTTTTATTTAAAATATATAGAATTTGCATAAATTTCAATGAATTTTATTGAAATTATACAAACATACCTTCTATTTTTAAAATATAAACAGACATATTATAAACTTTAGTCTAATTATAAATCTTTTGTCTAAAATACCCTTTATTCCTAAATACATATTTTTTAAAACAAAAATAAAATTTAAATAGATGGTAGTTTGGTCAAAAAATTTAAAATTAGACTAATATAAAATAATTTTTTATTTTAATAGAAGTTTGAATATATTTTAAAAATAGAGAGAATGTTTGTGCAATTTCAACAAAACTAAAAAAAAGTTTGTATAATTTATTCAAATATATAGTATGTGTTAAATTTTAGAGTGAATGATGGGGTATAAAAGAATTCTGAATTTGTATTAAATTTTATGAGGATGATCCCTATAAAAATTTATTTAATAATATAAGATTAATTTTAATTGGTACTAGCATCAATTAATTCATCACACATACACATATGCGGGCACACAGACGCACACACACATTGGATTTTTTTAATATATCATATACTAAAATATTTTATGAATTAAAATTTCATATATTTGCTTATAAATAATTGCTTAGATTTATGTAAAGAAAAATTACATTCAAAAACTTAGGTTTTTGAAAATTTATAATAAAATATTTTAAAAATTAAAATTATCTTTAAAGATTAAAGTTATTATCAAATTTTAAAAACTCACTATTAAAGTTTAAAAAAAGTAATACTAAATTTTGAAAAAATTACTTAAACTATAATTTTTTTAAAATCTGATAATAATTTTTTAAAATTTTAATAATAAGTGATAATAATTTTAATTTTTAAGATAATTTTAATTTTTAAAATTTTTTATTATAAGTTTTATAAAATTTGAATCTTCAAATATAATTCATCAGAGTTTCAATATATGTTTTATCGTACGATAGACGCCTAGTTATGCCATGAGAACTCATATCTATGCTTTTAACTTGCCCTACATATCCCGATATATTTGTGCTTGAGAGGGACAGAATTGGGAATAGCAGGTACTATTGTTGAAAGCTGAGGGGAGGGTCCCATTCCCATACATTACTTTCACGCGAAAGAAGAAATTGGGAAGTACAGAAACGATCCTTCCATTTTCACTAATGCATCCGTATATTTAAAATGGTGAGATTTTTCTTTTTCTCACGAATCTGCATTTAGTCATAAGTGATCCAAAAAGAGTTTTGCAAAAGATTGAAAGTAATAACTTCAAGTCTCATCCTGCTGTGCAATCATGCATGCTTGCATGAAATTCATTGATTCAAAGGCCTGAGTTTTTGTTTGTTCTAACTAATGGGGTTGCATGTTTAAAATCTTGTTCTTTTATGATAGCCCTTAGCTTGTTTGTAGAGCCCCTTTGGTATTCCTGTAAAATGAAATGTAAAGTAAAAATTGAAAAGAATTATAATTTTATTTTTATAATTATTATTTAATATTATCTATCAATTATTATTTAATTATTAAAAATAAAAATATTATAAATATTTTTTATTTATAAAATTATTTTTTTTATACTTAATTTTTTATGTATCAAATGGCTAGCTGTTAGTGTGATAAAATTTTTGGTTAAATAAGCACTGGGATGGAGCTTCAGAGTCCCGTTTGAAAGTCTGTGCAGTCATTGTTGCATCTGACAGTAGATGATACTTTCTCTGTGAATCAAGGGCTAATTAACTGAGACATCTATTTTAAATAAAAAACCTCAATTAGACTCTACTTAATTATTCATCTTTTAAGTTCCCTCATTGAGTGTTCATTTTTTCAAGAATAGATTATATAAATATTTTTTAAAATTTTATTAAAATTATACAAATTTTTTTTTTTCTTTCAAAATATACACAAATATCCTTTAAAATAAAAAATTAACTCATACTTTAGTTCAACTCAAAATTTATTGACGAAAATGCTTTTTATTAAACCTAATGTATTTATTTTTTAATTAAAAAAAAAGAATTTTAGTTAAAAAATTTAAAATTATACTAAAATACAAGATAACTTATCATTTTAGAAGAAGTTTATATATTTTTTAAAAATAAAAAAATTTATATAATTTACTCTTAAATATGGCCAAAGCTGATTCCTTATTAGATATTTATATATATATATATATATATATATATATATATATGCTTTTTCTCTAGTGAATAAAAATGAAACTCAAGGCTACTGAGAAAACTCGTTAATCAGGTATATCTTGCTGCAAAATGGTATGATGCATAATAGAGAACGTCGAAGACCAATATGAAACAAATTCTCCACACAGTATCAAACGACTCAAAACCTATAACAGCAAACTATTGCGGAAGAAAACTTATAGATTCTTCACACATAATAATCGTGAACGTTTATGGCAAGACTAAATTTTGCACTTTTCTTTGAATCCAAATCTGAAGATGCCAAGGGTTACTTGGTAGAACTCACAGAAAAGCTTCACTTCACTCGAATACAATATTGCTGCCCCTTCTTATCAGGGTCACATCGCTCAATGGGGTTCCGAATTACGGTTTTCTTTTCTTAGGATTGATTTGGATTTTCTCCACCAAAATATTTTAAAATCTGAATTATTAAATATATTAATATAAAATAAAGCTTTACATATTATTTTAAAAATACGATCTTAACCATTCTTTATCAATAGAGAGGGCATTTTAGTAGAGAGAATCAAGTCTCCTTGTCAGAGGTTCCAATAGGTTTGTTAATTTTTTTTAATAAATTAGTCTTTCCTCTAACGCGAGTAGAGAAGGCAAAAATTTTTTAAATTGGGAGATCCCCATGGAAATTGTTCTGTCTGGGATTTGAATTTGAGATTTTTTTTCCCTCTTGAAGATAGGGCTAGGAAGAAAATCTTTTTGATGTGAATAAGAATCATAACTCTTGCCCTACCAACATTATCTCTCCTTTAATTTATAAAAATTTTCTTTTATATTTATGGATAAATATATTTAGTTTAAAATTTTAAAATTATTTTTTCTATTAATATATTTTTAAATGTAAAATATAAAAAAATTCTGAAAAGTCTTTTTATATTAGAATTTAAAAACTCTTATATTAAAAACCCTTCTTCTTATTTGGTGATGTGACTATGCTTTATTGTCACTGAAGATATTTATGGATATGTGAAGAATGAGATAGGAGAAATTAAATTCTCCTGTGACAGGATAGGGAATGAAGATGAAAATGGGTGAAATAATTAATGGTGGGGACAAAGAGGAAGAAAGTACTCCCCACCCTCCGATATCTTTAAAATATATAATATTTTTTTATTATAAAAATATATACAAACCCATTTAAAACTAAAATATGACTACAATTTTTTTAAGAAAAATATTGACTTCTTTTATTTGAAATATAACTTATTAAACAAATATTTTTAAATTTTTATTTCAATTTTATTTATTTTGTGTTAAAAACTATAAATTTAATTTATTTTAAATTTAAAAAATCAACTATTTTTATATTAGTCAAATGTATATTATTTTACCCATAGGTTAAATGCATAATTAATATTTGTTATATTATATAAATAATAAATATAAAGATATTTCAATTGAAATAAATATAATTGTAGGTTATCTTATATTATAAGAAATGTTAATGTAATACATCTTTTACTTTAAAAAATAAATAGTATAAATTTTTTAAAATAAAGGAAACTGTCATGTAATATAAAAGAAAATATAATTTTAAGTTGAAACCTTTTATTGGTAAAAAAAAATCTATAATCATATGGTAAAACAAAAGAAAAATTTCTATAATCTTATCTGGAGTTATGTATTAGAATGGGGTCTGGGCCTGTAGGCTATTATGTCTAATCCGTTTATTTGATGGATTTTAGTATATAAACTTAACCCCGTTTAATCCCAACCTAAATGACCCAACATGTATGAGCGAGGGCTGAATGGAGGGAAAGGGTTAAGTGGCTGAGACCCCACAAAAAGTAATAAGATTCTGCTTTTATACTTTATGATATTACTTTATTTACTACACACACACACACACACACACACACACAGAGTTGTGTTTATATTATTTTTATGAAAATTTTATCACTGCTCAAACAAGAAATTGTTACATATATATATATATATATATATATAAAGTAGAGATCAATTCACATTAGTTTAAGATTTGATATTTTTACAATGTCATTTAATATTTTATTATAAGATGTGATTTTCATTGATTTAACTGTTGGATTGAAAGTAATTTCTTAAATGTCAAATTGTATAAAAATCAGATTATTATCAATATGAAATTAGAAAATTTAAAGTTTTTATATTTAAAATATATAGAGTTTACACTGATTTTTGTAAATTTTATTAAAATTATATAGAATTGCCTTTTACTTTCAAAGTATACATAGACTTACTTTAAAATAAAAAAGTTATCTTATATTTTAATCCAGTTAAAAAACATTTTTATCTAAAATACCCTATATTCCTAAATACATAATTTTTAAACAAAAATAAAATTTAAACGGAAGGTACTTTGATCAAAAAAATTAAAATTAGACTAAAATATACAATAATTTTTTGTTTTAAAAAAATTTGTGTATATTTTAAAAATAAAAAATATATCTATATAATTTTAATAAAACTCAAAGAGATTCATATAATTTACTCAAATATATATTGAGTGTTAATTTTTTGATTGAATGATGGGGCATGAAACAATATTGGATCAGTGATTTGCAATGTTTTAAAAATCAGACCGATCATTAAACCGGTGGAGGTATTGGTTCACGGTTCATTGGTCGAACCGTGGTCGAATCGATAATAATAAAATATATTATTTAAAAAAATTTATGCATTAAAATTTTAATATAACAAATAAAGATTAGTAAATTTTAAATATTTGATTACTAATTCAATATTTCTTAAGATATTACAAAAATTAATGTTTAGTTTAAAATAAAAATTATCTATGATTAAAAGTTAAGAATATTTAATATTAAATTTTTAGAATTTTTAAATTATATTAAGATTCTACTTATTATTAAAAAATAAAATAATAAATAATAATTTTAGCTAAGTATCTTGATATTTGAGAGAAATGTTATTAGGAAATTGAACATAATAAAAAGCAAGTATAAAAAATAATTAATTATGCATATTTTATTTCTCTTATATTCTTTTTCTTTTTTTAAAAAAAATTCATATTTCAACTCCCTCATCTTTTTTATTACCTTCTATTTTTAATTTATCAAATTTATTTAAAATGAATTATTCTATTATATAAAAAAAATTGCTTCAAACCAGTTCAATCGATTTTTCTAGCCCGATTTTTACCGGTTTGACCGATTCTTGACCTGTTCTTTGATTGGTCGGTTTTCCAACTCAAACCGAACCGGACCAGGGATCGGTTCCCGATCAAACCAGGCGGTCCAGTTCGATTTTGAAAACTATGGTGATTTGATAATGTAAGATTAATTTTGATTGGTACTGGTGTCAATTAATTCACACACAAACACACACGCAGAGAGAGAGAGAGAGAGAGAGAGAGAGAGAGAGAGAGAGAGAGAGAGAGAGAGAGAGAGAGAGAGAGAGAGAGAGAGAGAGAGAGAGAGAGAGAGAGAGAGGATATATATATATATACTAAAATATTTTATGAATTAAAATTTCATATATTTGCTTATTAGAAATTGTTTAAATATTTTTAAAGAAAAATTACATTTAAAAACTTATTTTTGCAAAATTTACTATAAAAATTTTTTAAATTTGAAATTATCCCAATGACTAAAGTTATTCTTAAGTTTGAAAGAATTTACTACTAAGATTTAAAAAATTTATTATCAGGTTTTAGAAAAAATATAGTTTAAGTAAATTTAATAATATTTTTTTAAAATTTAATAGTAACTTTTTTAAATTATAGTAGTAAGTGATAATAATTTTATTCTTTAAGATAATTTTAATTTTTAAAATTTTTTATTATAAGTTTTATAAAATTTAAGTCTTTTAAATATAATTTTCCTAATTTCCAATTTATGTTTCATTTTATGATAGACGCCTAGATATGCTAAGAGAACTCGTATCTATGCTTTGAGCCTGTCGTAACTATCCTGATATACTTCGGACTAGCAGACACTAAAGCTAAAAGGGAAGGGGGGTGTTCCCATTCCCATATCTTACATTACTCTTACATGAGAGAAGAAATTAGAAAGTACAGAAAAGATCCTTATATTTTCAATAGTGCATCTGCAGATTTAAAATGGTGGGATTTTTTTTTTCTAAGGAATCTGCATTTAGCCATTACAGTGCGTTTGGATAGGGAGAAAAGTGAGGGAAAGAGGAGGGAGGAAGAGGAAAACGAAATTTTATCCCGTTTGGTTCAGAGAGAAAACTAGAGAGAAAAGAAAAAATAGAGAGAAAAGTACGATAGGTTCCAGTATTTTTTTTTCTTCTCCAAAATAGAGAGATTGGAGGGGAAAAGTGACGTCTGACTCTCAGAATATAAAAAATAATAAATATATATTTAATAAAATTATTTAAACATTTTAATTAGTTAATTAAAAAATTAATGTTACAATTAATTTTATTATTAAATTAATTAATATATTTTACAAAATAATAATATATTTTTTAATATAAAAATTAATAAATCATATATAATTTTAAAAAAATTATACATAATTTTTTTTTTAAAAAAACTGTCTGACTGCAATACAATCGAACATATATGTCCGACTGTAATTTGGCCACAACAATATCCGACTGCAATGTAATCGGACAGTGTCCAGGGCAATGCATTGCCTATTTGAGCAATGCATTGCATATATATATATATAATATTATATTTTTAAATATAATATATATATATAATATATAATATTATAATATAATATTTATTATATTTATATATTATATTTAAATTAATTAATATATATTTAAATAATATTAATAAATTTTAAAATAAATATTAATATTTATGATTTTAAAATAATAATTTATAGATATTTTTTTACACAATAAAATTTAATTAATTTAAATAATATATTTTTAAAATATTTTTAAATTTTAAATATGTGTTTTTTAATGAAATTTTTTTATTTTATTTAAAAATAATTTTTTAAAATTAGTTTTTATATCTTTTATTATTCTTATTTTTTAAAAAATATATATGTAAAAATTTAAAATAACAACAAAATTATTATTATATTAAATTAACTTTTTTCTTTCTTTCTTTGTATGTTTTCTCTTCTCTCGTTTCTCTTCTCCTCTTTCCTCTCCCTCTACTCTCCTCCTCCTCCATCCAAACAAAGCATTAGTGATCCAAAAAGGGTTTTGCAAAAGATTTGAAAGTAATAATTTCAAGTCTCATCCTGTTGTGCAATCATGCATGCTTGCATGAAATTCATTGAACTTTCAAGGGGAATATGCATTGTACTATTTTGCAGCAAGATATAGCCAATTAACAAGTTTTCTCAAGGTCCTTGAGTTTTATTTTAGTCACTAGAAAATATATATATATATATATATATATATATATATATATATATATATATATATAATATCTAATAAGCAATCAGTTTTGGCCATATTTATTTAACAGTAAATTATATAATTTTTTTAAAACTTGATTGAAATTATATAAATTTTTTATTCTCCTAAAATAAAAAGTTACCTTATATTTTAATTTAATTTTAAATTTTTTAACTAAAATACGTTTTATTTAAATTTTTTTAGTTAAAAAATAGATATATTTAGGTTTACTAAAAGGTATTTTGGCCAATAAATTTTAACTTATATTAAAATATAAGTTAACTTTTTATTTTAAGAAATGTTTATGTATATTCTGAAAATAACAAAAAAAATTTGTATAATTTCAACAAAATTCAAAAAATAGTTATACAATCTACTCTTGCAAAAATGAACACTTAATGAGGGGAACTTAAAGATGAATAATTAAGTAGAGCCTAATTGAGGCTTTTTATTAAAAATAGATGTCCCAATTAATTAGCCTTTGATTCACAGAGAAAGTATCATCTGATGAATTATTTTAAAAAATTCTCTTGCCTCCTGCAAAAGATTTACAATGAATCATATCTTTACTAGGAAAAGAAGATTTAAGGGGTTAAAAAAAAAAGGAACATTCAAGTACTAAACTTCCCTTGATCAATTATATATAATTTTTTTACTGTTACAAGAGGGATTCTGAAGTTAAGACTCTCTATTAATCACAATCATCTTTTACCACTAAACTAATGACTTTTGTCTATTTTACTTACATCAACAATTTCATTTTTAAATTCAACACATAATTATATTTAATATGTAAATGCATAAAATGATTATATATAAGCATTAATTTAAGATGTCTTTGATTTGATTTGTTAATATCTCATATTATTTTTTTTAAAAATGTGTTATTATGTTAGTAACTCCCTTAATTTTTTTATATTTTGATAAATATTAACGTACATTCTATCATATTTAAATTACGTACTTGAAACGTTCCAAACATGCTTTATTTAATTGATTAAAGCCCAATACATAGAATAATATTTTAAAGGACATGATCTCTGCATGCCATGAACAATGATTATTATAATTACTACTATAAAATATACAACTCCATCAATTATGCAGTCTTAGATTGAGGTTAAAGAATTGCGGAGCTCTGGTTAAGAGATCTCGAATCCTCAAATCACACCTTGGATTTGGATGGGATTTGGTTGCTTCATTTTTAACTTTCCCAAAAGAAGAGCCATGCCAACCATGAAGCAACTCTCCCTAAAACTAATATTTAAGTACTTAATATTTTATTTGTAAACTTCTTTACTTCTTATTGTTTACTTAGATGTATGGCACCAACCAATAGAGCTTCTTTAATTATAAAATATGATAAATCATTAAAAAAATTAGGTAGATTCCATCTAATAAAAAGACTAGTAAATTAATTTAATTTAATTATAAATAAATGTACCAAAAATTGGCTACAGGTGTTTGGTACACTTTATTTCATATTTCATATATAGTATATTAAATACTATATATAGGATACGAAGATACAAGATAATATAATATTTAGGATCATCATATTTGATAAAATAATTAAGATAACTAAAAATATTATCAGTATAAAATACATTACATGTATCAAATAAGTGATAAATTTATAATATATAATATTAACTTATATTATTAAACTTAACACAATATAATTATAACATATAAATATATAAAATGACATATGCTAACTTAGATCTCAGTTTTCAATATCTCAAATATAAACACTTTAAATGTCAATTGACATAAAAATATCAAGTACAAAATATCTTATATATTAAATTCTAATTAGTTTTGTTTATTAATATTTTTTAGATTATATCTGCTTGACAATCTCTCAACCATCAATTTCTACATGTGGTCAACCCTCTTTTGCTCATTTCTTAGCTTTCTCATCATGTATGAGAATTCTTGTGTACAAATATGGCATCATCTCAATTGTACAATATCCAATATTATCACAATATCTCATATAATTCTACCCAACACCAAAAACTTGATGCAAATTTCATGAATACTAGCAAGTGTACTAGTCAACATGTAATAAAGGATTTAAGAGTAAGGGTTGTCGACCCTATGAAGAATAGAATTATATATACTAGGAGTTTTCAAAATATTTATTTGTATTTACAATATGTCATTAATTACAAACTAATATCCTATATCTTTCTAGTTACTAGGAACCAATAACTTAAGTAAGAGAATTACCTTACTAACATAAAGACTCAACACTAAGTCTCCAAAATACATAATTAAAGACTCAAACAACTTAACTTAGGCTAGATGTTATATTGACCTATGTATCCTATTAGTTTCTTAAGTTCAATATTAATTCCCCAGTCACTATGACTAGCCAATTATTAATATACCAACACTCGTATTTAATGTGTTAGCTAGTTATTAATATACTTCCTTCTGTTGGCTAAATCTAGTCTAGCAAAGTTTAATTAGACCTATAATGCATTAACAATAAGTGAATTCAAAGTTAATTAACATTAAAGACTCCTATTGGATATGTTCAACCCTAATCAATTTAAGCTTCATTTTGTTGAACATCTAGCAATTGTTCAACTTAATGGCATAGTATATCATTAATTACTTTTGCATAAGAACTTTTATCGGATGTAATTACACCATAGTACAATTGTTAACTACCTAAATTATCTTAGCGATCATCTGCTCCCAATAACTCATATCTGATGCGATCAAAATTCAATAATCAACCAATAAATCAAGGCAATTAAACAAAAAGCATTAAGCATGTAGTACACACTCCATAGATGAAAGGTAAATTAATATGTCATAATAATTTATAAAGATTCAATACAATCATCCAATGTACCATTTATCCTATGACAAACTCAAACTAACAAAAAGAAACAAAAAAATAAAAATAGGAAAGAGGAATAGAAGATTGATGAAAGGCATCACTCATGATAACTGATTGACTAAGGGAAGTCCCCTTCAAATCTTCCCTTTGTCTTTCTGTCATCTTACCACTTAGAAAACTCCTAGAACACCTCCATAAAGCTTCTTCGATGGCTAAAACTTCCTTCCCTTCATAAAAAATAAGTTCCCATATTTATAGGTTACAAAACTAGGTCAAATTGTGTATTTACAAAATTAGGAAACTTCTTAATAGCGCCGTAATGCTAGGAGCTCAAAGTCACAACTCTAAACTTATTAGAAAATATACAAGAAGTTTGGATGTAGTAGAGTTGTGGCTTTGGACCTGTGCACTTTCTATCATGCAAAAATATGTTCTTCCAACTTCCACTACTAGAAAAATTAGATTTAGCGAGGACATTTAGCGAGGGATCATTGATTCCTCTCTAAAACACAGAATTAGCGAGGAAATTAGCGAGAAAAATTAATTTCGTAGCTTGAGTTAAATTTAGCGAGGAAATTAGTGAGAGATTTTTAATCCCTCTCTAATTAGCGAGGAATTAGCGAAGCCTATTTATTCCTCTCTAAATTAGCGAGGAATTAGCGATACCTATTTTATCCCTCTCTAAATTAGCGAGGAATTTGCGAGGCCCATTTTTATCTCTCTCTAAATTAGCGAGGAATTTGCAATGCCTATTTTATCTCTCTCTAAATTAGCGAGGAATTTGCGAGGCCTATTTTATCCCTCTCTAAATTAGCGAGGAATTAGCGATACTTATTTTATCCCTCTCTAATTAGCAAGAAATTAGCAAGGCCTATTTTATCCCTCTCTAAATTAGCGAGGCCCATTTTTATCTCTCTCTAAATTAGCGAAGAATTTGCGAGGCCTATTTTATCCCTCTCTAAATTAGCAAAGAATTTGCAAGTCCTATTTTATCCTTCTCTAATTAGCAAAAAATTAGCGAGACCTATTTTATCCCTTTCTAGTTAGTGAGGAATTAGAGAGGACTAGAGAAGCCTATTTTATCCTTTTCTAATTAGCGAGGAATTAACGAAACCTATTTTATCCTTCTCGAGTTAGTGAGGGCTTGGCAAGGTCTATTTTGTCCCTTTCTAATTAGTGAGGAACTAATGAAACATTTTTCATTCCTCTCTAATTAGTGAAGAACTTAACGAGGCGTATTCTTCTTTTCTAATTAGCTAGCCAATAAACCAACTAGACATATTTATTTCATTTCTAATTAGCAAGAAAATTAGCAAAATTTATTTTAATCCTTGTTAAAATAAATATTAAACTAAAAAAACTCTTATGAATTTTCAATATTACTGAGTTTGCTCTTCTATGTGTAAAAAAAAAAAGCTCATATTTTTTCCTTTTTAGTAAAACAATTGAACTTTTAATATATGTAATAGATGAAAATATAATATATTATGTTTAAAGCATATAATATTATTTATTGATGAATATTTATAATTTTAGTACAATCATGATATTATAATAGTTAACTAATATGATATATATTAAATTTTGTACTAAAAGACTATAGGTTAATTGTAGCTCAACTGGCAGAAAAGATGGACACAAAGGAAGGAGCTTCAGGTCTTGGGTTCAAACCTCAGGTATGGCAAATTTGAAGCAATATATGACATGGCATGATGTGGCGGAGGCATGTAGGCGTGATGTGGCAACAATGTGGCTTGGAGGAGTGATGTGGAGGCGTGACGTGGCATCTCAATCCATCTCTAAGATAATTTTACGGAGGAAAATCTTCCTCGCTAATTCCTAGCTAAAATAATATGATTTTTAGTCAGTTAGCGAGGGATTAGCGAGGAATACGTCTCTCGCTAAATTTAGCGAGGGATTTCATTCCCTCGCTAAATCTCTCACTAAATTAGCAAGGAATATTACTATCTCTCGCTAAAAATTAGCGACCAATGATTTAGTAACGGATTTAGCGAAAAAAATTATCCCTCGCTAAATTAGATTTGCGAGGGATTTAAAGAATTTAGCGAGGAATTTGTCCCTCGCTAAATCTAATTTTTCTAGTAGTGTTCAAAAACTTACAGATTTGATTTTGGATGCTTCAAGAATATTGGGATTGAGAATATCCAATTTGCAAATAGAAATGAATGTTAAACTAAATTGTATACACTGAAAAAGCTTCAAAATTGACAATAGAAAGATTTCAAAAGAAACTAAATACAATTTAATTGGAATTAGTTTGAAAACTATAAATGAAGTATGTAAAGAAAACAGTAAATAAAGCAAATAAAGGACTAAATTTAAAAGAAGTTATAAAGCATATTTCTTAAAAGGTTTTTGTGTGTTTTTAATAGTAGTCTTGGTTCTCAATTTATAGCATCCTTCATTGTACAAATTCTTCTGCTAAGCTATGCTTCCATTCATGTTGTTGTGCTTACCTGTTGGCTTAGGATCAAGGGGGAATCATGGTGTTCAACTATCTTTAGAAGGTGCCATTATGTCAAATCCACACTTTTCTATTTTATCAGCATTTTTATATATAACATGAATCTTCAGCTAATGATGGGGAATCAACTTGTCATCGTAATTCAACTTGCACTTAAGTCTCAACTAACATTCTGCATCTACTATCTCCCCTAAGCCTTCGACTGGATCATGTCGACTATCCTTAGTTATTAGCTCTTGGTCTTATAATTTTTAGTGTTAACACTGCTAAAATGTAGTTCTTCTTCTATTTTTTCTTTTCAACAGATGTTCATATTCACGTATTGGGAATGAAAGGTAAAACAAAAATTTTGTTGATATATTTATCACCTAGATCAACCAAAGAGTGTAAAAACAAAGGCATTTTAGCTAAATTTTTTTAATATATATATATATATATATGAAACCAGAGATTTTATTTATTGGCTCAATTAGTCATTTATTTCTATTTCATAAATGCTGCCATTTATTTCTATCTAATAAATATTATATTATAGGATTCATATACTGTATAAAGTTAAATAAATTATCTTATTATTATTGAATATTATACGAGTAAAATAATAAAATATGTGTACATAATGTTGGAGGGCAGTAGTCAAAGGAATCTGATCCCCTTTCTCTTTTTCTTTATAAGAGTGCGGGGATTTATTAATCTTTTCTCCCTTGGACTACATCCTTCTCCATGTTTGTCCATAGTTTCACATACCATGCACTCATGTACAAGATTGAATATTTAATTAAGAAAGAAAAACAGGCTTTTCTAAGAATAACTTTATAATGCAACAATTTGTATCCGTGTGATATTTTATTAACAAGTTATAAATTAGTAAGGAGAAAATTGTAAGTATCGCTTTTGATTATGATTCATTTGTAAATATCTCTAAGTTATAAAAATTGATGAATATATATATATATATATATATATATATATATATATATATATATATATATATATATATATATATATATACCTGTACATGTTTGTATTTAAATTCATTTGCTTACTTTTTTGTTAATAGAATTGATGGAGTCTCTACATTAAATTCCATTTATGACCTCATACAATCCTTATTTGGAAATAATACATGCATGTATCGTTAATTAAAATAAAAAACAAAAAAAGCAAGATGGAGGTGGAAGTTGTAATTCAGATGGAGAAATATGAATTTTTTTATAAGAAATTAATTGTTTAGGCGTTATTTCTAATCCAATAAAATCGTATCAGGTTACAAGTACATATGACATAAAAACTCTAGTAACTCATTAGTGGCCAAATGAATTTAAACGTAAATATATAGAAGTTTACAAGCATTGCCCGTTTTTATAGTTTGGCGGTATTTGCATAGAGTTTTAGTTGAAAGAGGTGTTTATCAATTTTTATAATGCTTTGGGTACTCTAAAGTGAGTGATAGTTGAAGGAAATATTTGTATTTTTTTCATAATTAAACTAAAGTTGGATTTGACATAAAATTTAAATAATACAAATCCGACATAGGATTTCATTCATCAATAGAATGTATTATAAAATATTAGAAGATTATTAATACTTATCCTGTACAAAATATCCAAAAATATATAATTATAATTAAATAAAATTTAAAATAAATTAACTATTTAAAAATGTGAAATTTTTATGTCTTTTAAAAGCATAATATATTTGCAAAAAAATCAATTATTTTATTTTTTTTGGATAAACTGGATTTTTTTATGAACCTTATTTTAAATTTTATTGTGTGACTTTATAACTATGTTTTTTATTCATATATTTAATTTAATTATTTAACATATTTATATGCATAGTTGCTGAAAGTGACAATAATTATGAATATATATATATATATATGCTTCTTTAATTAATTTTTTATTACATTACATGGCCGTGTGAAAAGAGATTCCATTATTCTAAACCTTAGGTCTTCGTGAATGCAAGTCCCAATGCCAACTTAATAATGACTTGAAGCAAGGAAAAGAGACAGTCTGTAGAACATAGCAGCGAGTTTACTTGAAAATGCTGTCTTCTTTACTCTCCCTATCTCTTCTCCTTTTAAGTCTTACTTCATCCTCTACTTCTCCACTCATCGACGGTCTATATTTTAGCTCCTCGTTCTAATATGTTAGATTTAAAAATAAAATAAAATAAAATAATAAAATTTATTTAAAAGTACTTAATAATAAATTAAAAACTAATGTTTTGACCCGTGCCATGCACATGGATATTTGGACTTTTTTTTTTTTGGGTGAATTCATAAAGAAAGAGATGTATGTGTAAATCAATTATCTACAAAATTGAGAGTAATTAGAAAATTTTAGGGTTAAGTAAAAAGAGATAAATTTGTTCAGTTCATTTGAACATAGAATTAGAGAAGTATATAATTAATTATCTAGACAATATAATAAAAAAAGTAATAATGAACTTGATAGGGCCTTAATAGATTTTGGTCTAAAATGTATTGTGTGTGTGTAATATAATCAATCTTATGAAAGTTGTAGTGTAAATAAATCATTTACAGTGCAACTCCACTCATTGATGCAAGACTACTAATTGTCTCAAATAAGTTAAGTGTACCTATTTTGCAAAGTTGAGGACATCTATGTTAAGTTGAATATACCTTAATTAAATTAAGTGTATATCCTTTTGTTAAATTAAGTACACTTATGTTAAATTGAATGCACATTCTCTGCCAAGTTGAGGGCATTTTTATTAAGTTAAGTATATTTCTGTAAAATTGAGTGTATATTTTTTGTTAAGTTGAGGGCACCTTTATTAACATGCTTGAAGGTACGGAAGTGTCACTTTATTTTTGCAAGGCTTTAATGGTTTGTTCAGCAAGATTATAACTACTAAAATTTCAAATTTGATAAAACATGTCATCTTATTAATTTATTAGAATTCTAAATTTTAATATCTTAGAAAATTTTGTGAATTAATTTTGAGAATTAATTCAATAATATGCATGTATGTGATATATATTCAACTTAATTACTATACATGTGACTCAAAGTTAAATGATCAAAAAAGTTGAGCGAACATACACAATAAACAAAAGTAAACAAACACAAATAATAGTTAGGTTAAGTGAATGCAAGGAAGTTAAGTATAGAAGGACATTTGATTGAAACAAGTAATTTCAACACATGAAAGCATAGAAAAATTATTAGATATAATCAATAATTCCTAGTTCCTAAAGGACATAAAATGATTTTCAAGTAATAGCTTCGTGAAAATATTAGTAAGTTGATGCCTAATTTGGACACATAATACCTCTATGTCACCTCTTCAAATGTAATCTCTTTATGGAGTGATGCTTAATTTATATGTGCTTTGTTATTGAATGATGAATAGAGATACACTTAACTTAATAAAAGTGTCTTCAATTTAACAAAAATGCATTTAACTTAATAAAGATGACTACAATTTAATAGAAGACGTATAGTTAACTTAATAGAAATGTTATTAACTTATCAGAGGAGGTACATTTAGTTTAATAAATGTACCCTCAATTTAACAAAAAGAAATACATTTAACTTAGTAGAGGCACTTATAACTTTACAAAGGAAGTACACTCAATTCAACAAAGGTGCACTAAACTTAATAGTTGAGGTGTATTTAATTTTACGGAGGTACACTCAACTTAATAGATATGTACTGAATTTAATAGAGGTGCTTTTAACTTAATAGAAAGAGGTGCAGTTAATTTGATAGAAATATATTCAACTTAATAGAGGAAGTGTTTTTAACTTAACAAAGTTTTGTCTTTACTTAAGGGTATGAAAATGTCCCTTTGTTTCTACAAGGCTTTAATGGCATGTTCAACAAGATTTTGATTACCAAGAAGTCAAATTTGATAACAAGTGTCAAACATCAACAATGGTTTTGTGAAAATATCAGTAAGTTGATGCTCAATTTGGACATATGATATCTCCATGTCATTTTTTTGAATGTGATCTCTTATGAAGTGATACTTAATTTTTATATACTTTGTTTTTAAGTGATGAACAAAGATGTATTTAATTTATTAGATGTACTTTCAATTTCGCAAAGAAAGACCACTCAACATAATAGATGTGCTATCAACTTAATAAAGATGTAGTTAATTTAATAGAGGTACTCTCAACTTAGCAAAACAGTTACCTTTAATTTAACAAAGGTGCTATCAACTTTATAGAGGATGTACAATAAATTTAACAAAGATGCCTTCAACTTAACAAAAAGAGGTGTACTCAACTTAATAAGAATTCATTTTTGTTTACTTTGGAACTTCTTTTTCTCTTAGGTTTTGGAATTCCTTGAAGGTATGGAAGTATGGCTTCATTTCTATAAGGCTTTAATGGCATGTCCAATAAGATTATAAGTACCAATATTTCAAATTTGATAATCAATAATTCCTAATTCCTTCCTAAGTGATACAAAATAATTTTTAAGCAATAGTTTTGTGAAAAGGTCAGCAAGTTAATGCTCAATTTGGACACACGATGCCTCCATGTCACCTCCTTGAACATAATTCTTTATGAAGTATTTCTTAATTTTTGTATACTTTGTTCTTGGGTGATGAATAGAGGTGCACTTAAACCATAATAGATATATATTTAACTTAATAGAAGTGACTTCAACTTACAAATTTATTTCTTATATATATATATATATATATATAATTATGTATTGATAAAATGGAAATACGTTCTTAAAATACAAAACACATAATAATAGATTGAAGAAGTTGAATATGGACTGAGAATAGAATATAATTACTCGTTATATTTGTGTAGAAAAAAGTAAAACAAATAATAGAGCCTGAGGGCAAAAGAAGCTGAGCCAAGCCATTGAACAATCTACTTGCAGTTGTGAACAGTGAAGAAGATTATAATTTATTAGGTATATTAGTTCTATCTTGTAAGTTGTAATTATGATGTTATTAATGTTTTGTATATTTGATTTGGCTTGGTTAGTGGACATAACAGGATTTTGGCACTTGATTTATCAAGTTGAAGCTTAAGTGACTAAGAGTGGATTTGCCTTTTTTTCTTTGGTTTCCTGACCAGGAGTAGATTTAAGGAAGGCAATTTTTTTTCTTTTAATGGAAATTCTTGCAGGGACTCTTCAGTATATGGGCATGGGAGTGGGTTAATTTTCTTTAGTAAGAATATGAGGACGGACACATGAATTATGCTCCTTATCCTATAGAAGTCCTTATATATTAAAATTATAATGCTTTTCATTTTATTCAATTGCTTTAGTATATATGTTTAAATTAGTATTGTTCATTTATATTTTATACTACTAAATTTTAATATACGTTTATTTTTAACTATGTGTTTCAATTTGAGAAAAAAATTATTTTATTTTTTGAAAAATTTACTTTAAAAAAATTACATCATTCAAATTTTTAAGGAAAATGCTTTTGAAGTGTGATTTGATAATAAATTATTCAAACTCCATCTCTTAAGCCAACGTGTCATGTTTCATATTTGGCAGGTTCCCAAGAGATGATTTGACCCTAAGTATTTTGACTTAAATCAAATACGTTTTAAATAATCAAAATTAATATAAAATAGAATACTCTTTCAGCACATAATAACCAGGCTTGGCTACAAGAAGTTAACCATAAAATATATATAAGAAAAACAAAATAAATAAATTTTATTTTAAGGTCTTTTTTTTGAATGATATAAAAAAATGTAAAAATATATAAATAAGATAAAAAATTATTATTATACTCTTATTTTTTAAAAAAAATTAATAATTTAAATAATGATTTAATATATAAAATAATAATTTAAAAATATAATAAATATTACATAAATTATATAAATATATTAACTCAAATTCACATGTAATCAACCGGTCCCTACGACAATCCACAACACTCTTCGAGGTTCATACACGCCTTTTCGAATAGGACATATCAATTAAAGCCCCTGAAATTTTCTGGCCATGGAGCTTTCAGTCATGAACCACGCAAGCACTACATATAGTTTGTCCATTGTTCAGAGAACAATGAAGAAGATATCAAATATTATAATATTTGCAATTATTTTCCATGGACATTAATATGTGAAAATGTTTTTCTTTGTCTGCGGAGACTATACAAACAAACAAGAGAGTAGGATGAATAAGATGGCGAAGTTATCACAGTGAGATACCTTAGACAATGCATGCTTTTCTCTTTGTTTGTTTGGACGGAGGAGGTAAAGGAGAAAACGGAGTTGGTGAAGGTAGGTAAAATAAAAAATGATTGTTTTGTTTTTATTTTTAAAAAAATAATTTAATGAATTGAATAATAAGTATAAAGTGACCTTTTTATAAATTATGTAAAAAAAAAATTTTCGCAGAACATTGAACCAAACAGGACTTATTATCATTCTATAATCCCTAGACAATGCATTCAACTCCAAATATTTTCACAGATTCTTGCATAGATCTTACATAAATATTTAAGCAATGGTCGTTATGTAAGACTATGAAAATGCAGTTTTTGTTTTTGTTTTCCTAAACAAAAGTAAATTATACATTTTTTATATAAAATTTAATTAAATTATCTTTGATATTTTTTTTATTTTAAAAATATTATCAGATTTCTTCAACATTCTATATATATTGAAATTTTTTTTATATTATTTACTTTCTATTAATAAAATTATTTTTTTCACAAAACATATTCATTCTAAAAGTGAAATTATTTAGCTATTTTTACTATTATTTTTAAAAATAAAATCACAATACCATATTAGATCTTAACATCACAGTTATTCATTAATTTGACCAAACATTTTAGTAAATAAATAACATACATTATATAGATATAAACATAGCAAACAATGAGGCTAAAAATTAACAACGCTTTAAAAAATACTTTCTCTGTTCTCACATATAAGAGGTTTTTTGTGAAATTTGATTTAAAATATAAGAAATAAACTACTAATATCTGATATATTAATTATAATATTTAAATTATACCTTCTATTAAATAAGTTCTTCAAATTATGAGTAGTAGTTATCATTAATTCAAAAAAAAAGTGCACACATCAAGTAGAGGCATTCATAAAAAATAATTTTTATTTGAAATAAAATTAAAAAAATCAAGTACTTCTAACTAACTTTTTAAAATCTCATGAGTTAATTAGTTGTTTTTTATATATGAGATTGAAATGAGTAAAAGAGAATAAGAGTATTTTCATGCTTGGGAAGGATCTCATTTTTTGTGAAAAATTAATTTTATTGATGTATAATAAATAGTAAAGGAAGTTTTTTTAATATATAACAAATGTAAAGAAAGTTAGATAATATTTTTAAATTAAGAAGAATATCTAATATAATTTAATAAAATTTTAAAATAAGTTAGTGTAAATTACTCAATAATTTGTAAACAATATTAGTTATAAAAATATATGTAAGCAAATGAGAGACATATTTTATTAGAATGCAAAAAGTACAAACCATTTTTTAGTTAGACTTAAAGAATATCCTTAATATATTTATATATTTATTTATTATTGACAGGATTTATAAATTTTTAACCCACCCAATTTATTAGAAATTTGTCCTAAAAAATATACTGAACGTATTTATGTATCTATTACAATCTACTTCAAAATTTTCTTGATTTGTTGATCAGTAGTTTAATAGTACAAGAAACCAGCTAGATTTTGGGCCTTGACCAAAACCAACAAAAAAACTTATTAAAGATTTTAAGCTCTTCTTTCAAAGTGTAATTAAAGGACAACGCAAAAAGATAAAAGAGAAAAGCGCCCTTGATAGGAGTTGGCAATGTCAGTTGCCAGCTCAAACTGTTATGATTATCATTTAAAAATTGCACATTCAATGAGTTTATTTATAAAAGAAAAGCAAGTTTTTCGAAATTGATAAACAAAAAATAAGGCAAAATTAATAATGATTAACTATTTCTCTTTTCATAAAAGTTATTATTTTACAGTAGCAGTGGCGGTGGTTAATCATCAAGAGCGCTCTTTTTGATGGAAGCGTGGGTATAAATGCAGGGCCTTTGCCATTACCGATTCTCTCTGCAATTGACTTCAAAACACAGTGGTTTGTTAGCTGTTATTGTAAAACCTTCTTCTTCTTACTCTTCCATCTCACTCTAAAAGCCTGAGCTTTGGATTTCTCTCTATGGCTTTGCACAGTGAATATCAGGGTTGTTAGCAAGAAAAACAGGAAGGACTTGAACAAAGGAGCCAAAATTTAATAAAGTTGCTGAGAAAAAGGGCTTGGAAGGAAGGCCAGAGTACCAAAAGTAGCACAGAATCAGGAATGGGTATCTTTTTCTCTTCCCACTTTTAGTTGGGTTTTTCTTTCTTTCTCTCTCTTTCAGAGTCGGGTTCTGCAAGGTCCGACTAGGGTTTGAATGAGGTATTTATTATTCTGAAATCAATGTTCTTTGCATAATTGACTGTATCCTTGGACTTTTTTCAGCTCTTCTTTGAATACCATTTTTCTAGCTTCTCTCTCTTGTGGGGCTTCTTTATGAAATTTGGTACTTCCAACTTCAGTGGTAGCTTTGGAAATGGTAGCTGCTATACTCGTGTGAGCTGCTTTAGAACGATCTTTTGGGTCCTCGGGTTTTGTTTCGGTTCTTTTGCAATCTTCCAGCTCAATTAGTGAAGTTGGTATCTATGTTCAGTTACTTCTAGGTTCTAAGCTAAGTTGCTTGGCTTCATAGACTTCCAACTTTTTTTCTTTCTTATTTTGGATGGATTTTTAGGTTGAAGCTTGTTATGGAGTCTTGTTCAATTTAGTGTAAAAATTTGATTTGTGGGTTCATTTGTTTGAATCTTTGATGATCCCCTTCTTTTGATTATTGTTTTTTGGCTGTACAACCTACAATTTGGCCACTGTTGAAGGTTCTTTTGTCAGATTTTATTGCTAGTCGTTCCAAAGAAATCATAGCAAAGGATATCCTTGTAGTTGTTGGATATGGGTGAGAAGGAAAAATTTGAGCAAGATAGAAATGAGGATCCTATGAGTTATTCGACTAGTATGCCCTCCGATTGGCGATTTGATGGTGCCAATCTTGCAAGTACACCTGTAGGTTTGGTTCCCATGGGAAATTTGATGAATATTAGCAGAGGGGATCTTATTGGTTCTTCTGCTTCAATGGTGGACTCTTCTTATGGTCCAAACTTCTGGGCCCATGCTAGCAACTCCCAGAACTTGGGGTTTTGTGACATTAACGTCTTCAACAATGGTGGTAGCCCATCAAACACAATTGGGATCAGAAAAGATGGCCTTGCCTTCTCAAGAGAAATGGGTTGGAATCCTGCAAATTTTATGTTCAAAGGGGAAGCTTTCTTGCCAAATGGACCAGGAATAGTGCTTCCCCAGAGCTTATCTCATCAGTTTCCAACTGATTCTGGTTTTATTCAACGTGCTGCGAGACTCTCGTGCTTCAGTGGAGGGAATTTTGGTGAGATGATGAACTCATTTGGGATTCCTCAGTGCATGATGGGTCTGAACTCGAGGAGTGGGGTTCCTGGAGAACAATCTCAAGAAAGTGATCTGAATGTAGGTGAAGCTGCGAAAGATGTGTCTCCTGTTGAGAATCTGGCTGCTAAAGGCAGCTCACATAATAAGAATGACAAAAGAAGTGAAAGGCATGTGAAATCTCAAGATAAAGCAAAACAAGCACTTGGTAAGTCTGCTAATGAGTCTGATGGAGCTCAATCTAGTGGCGACGATGGTGCTGGTGGTCCAGATGATTCCCTGATGTTGGAGGGTACAAGT
Source organism: Erythrophleum fordii (assembly GCA_032878935.1). Lineage (NCBI taxonomy): Eukaryota > Viridiplantae > Streptophyta > Magnoliopsida > Fabales > Fabaceae > Erythrophleum > Erythrophleum fordii. The sequence goes on from JAVQMF010000029.1 coordinate 9,705,141, forward strand.
GGAGAGCCTTACACCAAAGGAGTAAACTCTAAGAAAAGGAAAAGAAATGGGCGGGTATAGTTGTGATTGTGATCCATTTTCAATGTATGTATGGGTGCTTCTGTTTCCCCACTCATCCATGTGATTTTTTCTTGTGGTAGGATGTTGATAATGATAAAGCCAATGGATCTCCTGAACTGCCGAGTCAAGTTGTGAAGGACAACTCTGAGAGTCGACTGAAGGGAGACCAACATCCAACTTCAACAACCAAGCCTTCCGGGAAGAATGCCAAACAGGGATCTCAAACTTCTGATCCACCTAAGGAGGAGTACATACATGTTCGGGCTCGTCGAGGTCAAGCCACAAATAGCCATAGCCTTGCAGAGAGAGTGAGATGCTAGAAGACATCATTTGTTATGATTTGAAAAAGGAAACTTTTTTGGATGAAGAATTTACATCAGATAGATTTTAACTGCAGGTAAGGAGGGAAAAGATCAGTGAAAGAATGAAGTTTCTTCAAGACCTTGTACCTGGATGCAGCAAGGTAGCTCCTAAAACTTGAATAATTTAGTTTACTAAATCATATCCTTTAACATGGAATTTTGTTGCTGTTTGTAGGTTACTGGCAAGGCAGTGATGCTAGATGAAATCATTAACTATGTACAGTCACTTCAACGACAAGTTGAAGTATGGGTGAAAACATATCATCTCTCCCTTTTTGCTCAGCCATCAAAAAATGTTTACTTCATCTTTTGGTCTGGCTGTGCTGTATCAATGAACCTTTATATTAATTCAAAATTTCTCATTAGTTTTAGTATCTCTATTGCATTTTGGATAAGGATGAATTAAACGAGATGAATTCTACCAATCATGCCTAAAGATTCCTCAGAATCCTTTACATACAGCTGATGCTCTGCATAGCTCTTAGAAAACTGTATTTATCAAAGTTAAATCTGACCCTATAATATATATATATATTCCTCTGTACAGTTTTTGTCAATGAAACTTGCAACAGTGAATCCACGGTTAGATTTCAATGTTGAAGGACTTCTTACTAAAGATGTAAGTTTTTAATTTGCATCAGCGAGATAAAAATTTATACTTGGCAAAAGGTACATGAGTCCTGACTGGCCATAAGTACAATCTAAACATTTTATCAGATTCTTCATCAACGGCCTGGACCATCATCTGCAGTGGCCTTTTCTCCAGAAATGGCTATGGCTTTTCCTGCATTACATCCATCTCAACCTGGACTTGTTCAGACAAGTCTTCCTGGCATTGCAAATTCATCTGACATACTTCGGAGAACCGTTCATCCACAGTTGGCACCCTTGACTGGGGGATTCAAGGAGCCAAGTCAGGTATTGATTTACTGCTACCACTAAAATTCCTGAGCACCTTATTTCTTTGTTTAACCCAATTAAATACTTTATCTTTGGTTGCCACAGTGTATTGATAAAAAATTCTTAGGTAAACTTAGTCTACAAAAAATATATAAACCAAGCCAATTATAACCATACATGCAAGTATTTCAAGCGTACTTTTCAGTGAGATCCATATTTGACATGTTTACATATCTTTTAATAATTAACTTGATGTACCAGTATTTTATTGATCAGGTCTATATAAGAATCTCTCCATATTAGTAGTACATATTCAAGGACAACATGTACAATAGAATATTGCGTGAGAGTGACACCGAAGTGAAGAACTTAAACGAACCATAATCTAATTTGTTTTACATCGGCCGTCTTATGCAACCATAGCAATTTGCCTAACACTGATTTACAATCTCTGTGTGTGATTTCGATGCAATTTACAATAGCTACCTGATGTATGGGAGGATGAGCTTCATAATGTTGTACAGATGAACTTTCCAACAGCAGCTCCCCTGAGTAGCCAAGATGCGGATGGTATGTTCATCTCTTTACTAGCAAATAACCCTTTTTACATATTTCCAAACTAACTTCATTGTCCTGTGCTCTTGCAGGTTCTGTACCAGCAGGACCGATGAAAGTTGAACGGTGATTATTCAGTGTTCATGCCATGCATCTTCTTCGCGGTGGTTTGAGTGTTTTCTGTGGTCAGATGGGAATAAACTAACCTCACAGTTTTACCTCTCACTTATCGAACTCGAAGGCGATATATTGAAGTCATTTGCCTCATATTATACCTTGTAGAAGAGATTATACCGCCTAATACCCTGGTGCCTAGATTTTGGAGGCTAGTCACATAAACACAGCAGGGACTGACTCTAGGTTAGAGGAAGTAGAGCAGTATTCATGAATATTTCTTTTGTTCCAAGCATGAAGATATATATGTATATGAAGTCTATTCACTAAGATTCAAAGGCGAAGGGCTTCTTCAACTTTTTCATTTTTTTTCCTTCTGGGTCTTTTTTGTGGGGTTGGAAGAATCTGGAAGAGAGCAATGGAAACCCGGTTCTGGGTTTAATTTGATCGATGCTAGCTACTCCATGCACTCTCACAGGCTGCTGTTGCCTTGCACAATTTCTACTTACTTGCCCAATGTTTCATTGCATTGTGGCTATCCATGAGAGACGAGTCTGAATTCATGTAAAATTTCTAAATACTTACTTGCACGGAAGATAAGTACAAGGAACTGATGAACGCACCGTGGAAAATGCAATCTTGGGAATGGCGCTATTATTATTATTATTATTATTATTATTATTATTATTTAATAGTATTTATTTATTTTTTAACTATTTTTTTAAATAAGAACTTTCATTTTTTTAATTTCTTTTTTCGCATATCAAATGTCATGTGATAGTAGTTCATCAAAATAAATGTGACTCCATTACCTAAGATATGTATTTTAGTGAATTATTATTAATTTTTTGGATCAATCCTGTATCTTGGGAATGTATATTTTAGGAAAAACTTGGAACATGTTATAACACTGTATGTAATATGATGTTCTCTTTCTCTCTCTCTCTCTTTATATATATTTGACATATGAACAAATAAATATTTCAACTCAGATTTATTAAACCCATCAAACCAATTCAAAGCAAACTAAATCCATTAAAAACCGGACAAAATTGAAATATAAAAGTCCAAATCAGTTTATATTTATCAAAACTGACAAGCTCAGTTTTGATGTTAGTTTTATTATTATTATTATTATTATTATTAAATTTTAAGTGAAACAAACTGATCAAATAGTTCATGAATTTTTTTAAGTCTCACCCTATATCAAGTTCTCTCTCTCTCTCCACTTCTGCTGGCAAATCGTTTCAGGGAATAACTATTGGAGCACTCTTATTTCCTCTAATTAGTTAAAAAAATTGTTTTCCATCATCCGCTTGCATATGATAGTTTTCTTTTAACTGTGTTGAATCAAAGCTCTGATAATTTTGTATTATGATAATTATTTACAAGTAATGCTCGCATTTACCACTTTGAATAATTTATTTGGGCCAAAAATCATTTCATTCTGAGCCCATTCATAGAAGATTCAATATTGGACCGAAGTTCTCCTCATTTAAAAGCCCATACTTCAATAATAAGAAGTGTTTCGAAATTTTGGCCAATACTCTTTTATATCATTTTTTAAAAGTTTTTTTCTTAACAGAATGATTTTAAGTAAGAAAATATATAAATTATCACTTTATTTGATATATAAAATGTTTAAGTGTAGAAATAAAAGAGGAATAGGGATGTGAATGAAATAAAATAATTATATTTGATATAATATAAAAAAATAAAAAATTATTTTATTTATATATTTAATTGAATAAAAAATATTAAATTAAACATATAGAAATATAACTCTCATACTTTTATTTAAAAAAAATAATAACAATAACATAATAAATTTTACATAAATTAAATAGAATTATAAATTTTAATTCATGCATTTATTTATAAAAAATAAATTCATTCTTTTTTTTAACATTTAAACAAAATTTAACTTCTAAATATATTTAAAAAATTTCATCTTCTTCTTCTCTTATCTAATGTTTATGTTTGATAGGCAGAAAGTTAAATATAAAAAAAAATAATTTTATAAAAAGAAAATAACTTAAAAACCTCTACTTTTAATAATTAAAAAATAATTATAAAAATAAAATAAATATTATGCCCAGTTTTTTATTTCCATTTCTCTTTCCCAATCCATTTTATGCCCCATTCATTCCTTCCATAAGCCAAGTATATTTCTAAAGCAAAGTGTCAACGATATATCCCTAGCTTTGCGATTTTTCTTTTTTTTTTTGGTTTTAATTTTGTTACCGTGGTCATAACTATGAAGACGGTGCTAGCTTTCCCGGAGCTACGCACGCATGAACAGATGAACTGGTCTTGTTCATGACGGCGTAGCTTAGTAGAATATCAGAAGCGCACCACTGTCTCGCTGAATGATTTTAGATTGGAGCGGGTTTGTTTTTCGGCGCTTGAACAGTTAATACATCTTAATATTAAACCTCGTTTCGCGCCTGAATGGTTCAAAAAACATGTCATCGTCTTCTTCTAACTACTACTGCGCATTGCTGAAACTTTGCTGTGAAGCCCGTAATCACACCCAGGCAAAGAAGCTCCATTGCCATATAATCAAAACCTTGAAAACCCCAGAAACCTTTCTGTCAAACAATCTCATAAGTGCCTACGGTAAACTCGGCAACATCATCTACGCGCGGCGAGTGTTCGATCAAATGCCTGAACCAAATCTCTTCTCTTGGAACTCCATCCTCTCTACTTATTCGAAATCAGGTAAAATCGCCGAGATGCAAGTTGTTTTCAATAGAATGCCAAGCCGAGATGTGGTCTCATGGAATTCGCTTATTTCCGGATATGCTGGCTATGTATCGGTCGTTGACTCAGTGAGGGCTTATAATTTGATGTTAAAGGACGGATCCAACAATTTAAATCGGATTACGTTCTCTACAATGCTTATACTTGCATCGAGCCAGGGGTGTGTTCATTTGGGTCGGCAGATTCATGGGCATATAGTGAAATTTGGTTTTCAGTCGTATGTTTTTGTTGGAAGTCCTTTGGTGGATATGTACTCGAAAACAGGCTTCATTTCTGATGCAAGGCAGGCTTTTGATGAGATGCCTGAGAAGAATGTGGTTATGTATAATACTATGATCACAGGACTGCTAAGATGTGGTATGATTGAAGATTCAAGGCAATTCTTTTATGATATGCAGGAAAAAGATTCAATTTCTTGGACGACAATGATCACAGGCTTCGCCCAAAATGGTTTGGATAAAGAGGCAATTGATTTGTTCAGAGAGATGAGATTGGAAAATTTAGAGATGGATCAGTACACATTTGGAAGTGTATTAACTGCTTGTGGAGGTCTTGTAGCCTTGCAAGAAGGCAAGCAAGTTCATGCTTATATAATTAGGACTGACTATAAGGATAATATATTTGTGGGTAGCGCTCTTGTTGACATGTATTGCAAGTGTAAGAGCATAAAATCAGCAGAAACAGTTTTCAAGAGGATGGCCTGTAAGAATGTTGTATCCTGGACTGCAATGTTGGTGGGTTATGGACAAAATGGTTACAGTGAAGAAGCTGTTAAAGTCTTCTGTGATATGCAAAAATATGGAATCAAACCAGATGATTTCACTCTTGGAAGCGTAATTAGTTCATGTGCCAACCTTGCAAGCATAGAAGAGGGTGCCCAATTTCATGGCAGAGCTCTGGTTACTGGCCTACTTTCCTTTATTACTGTTTCCAATGCTCTTGTTACATTATATGGCAAGTGTGGAAGCATTGAAGACTCCCATAAGCTTTTTAGTGAAATGAGCATCAGGGATGAAGTCTCGTGGACTGCCCTGGTTTCTGGATATGCCAAGTTTGGTAAAGCCAATGAAACAATCAGGTTATTTGAAAGCATGTTAGCCCATGGTTTAAAACCTGATGGAGTTACTTTTATTGGAGTTCTTTCTGCTTGCAGTAGAGCAGGATTAGTAGAGAAAGGAAATCAGTTGTTCCAATCAATGATTAAAGAACACGGAATTGTACCAATTCTTGATCATTACAGCTGCATGATTGACCTCTTCAGCCGAGCTGGGAAGTTAGAAGAAGCCCGGAATTTTATAAACAAGATGCCTTTCTGTCCTGATGCAATTGGTTGGGCAACCTTATTGAGCTCATGTAGATTCTATGGGAACATGGAAATTGGCAAATGGGCTGCTGAGTCACTTCTGGAGTTGGAGCCACATAACACTGCTAGCTACATTTTGCTTTCAAGCATCTATGCTGCTGAAGGAAAATGGGAAGAAGTTGCCAAACTAAGAAAAGGAATGAGGGACAAGGGACTGAGAAAGGAACAAGGATGTAGCTGGATCAAATATAAGAACAGAGTGCACATTTTTGCTGCTGATGACCGGTCAAATCCATTTTCAGATCGGATATATTCTGAGCTTGAGAAACTGAACTACAAAATGTTGAAAGAGGGATATGTGCCTGATATTAATTCTGTTCTTCATGATGTTGAGGATTCAGAGAAAATTAAGATGCTTAATCACCATAGTGAAAAGCTTGCAATTGCCTTTGGGTTGATATTTATTCCTGCTGATCTTCCCATACGTGTAGTTAAAAATCTGAGGGTTTGTGGGGATTGCCACAATGCCACTAAGTATATATCTAAGATCACTCAGCGGGAAATTCTAGTACGAGATGCTGCTCGGTTCCACTTGTTTAAAGATGGAACATGCTCATGTGGAGATTTCTGGTGACAGGTCTGATTCTTACATTCTCTAAAGCCAACTTTGAGAGGACTTTATTTTGAAAAGTGATAAAAAATGCAGGACTCATCATTAATAGGTCTATGAGATCACCTTCTTTCAATAGATGAATGCAATTATCATGTAAGCATTGTTTAGGCTACCAAATTATAGCTAGGGGCCCTAGTACTGATTTAGAGCTGTTGGCCATCTTGATTTGAGCAGGAAGAGACTCGAAACAAATGCGGAATGTATGACCTTGTCCAGAAGTCATTGGAGGCATTTATTGTAGCAGCTGCTCAATTGCTAATAATTTAACTAGAAAGGGCAAGTGATGCAGACTTGAGAAGAGTCACATGGTTAATGCATACTTACTCTTCATCTTTTTTATATTGTCGTAAGCCATCTTCTACTTCTCTCCTCATCATCTCCCATCGTCTCTCATGTTTGTGAGCTCAGCATGCAAGCACACATGTGGTTAAACAGAGACTTGATAATTGTCCTCTTTCTTGACCAAACAAGAAGAAAGCTACTTAAAATAATATATCTTTAACTGCAAACAAAGCTCAAATAACTGTGGCAGTGGCAAGATAATAATAATAAATAGAAGAATAAATACCTTGTTTTCTCAAACTGTGAAGTTCACCATACTGAACATGGACAATGCTGCAAAATCCTTGGGCGCCTGTCATGGTTGATAACCTAGAAACAGTAACAATAGTTGTTTAGGTATGCCAACAATTAATTAAGGTGGACAAAGATGTTTAGGTGTGCAAACGATTATAAGGGCAAAGATGCTCTGGTCTGGTTAGCTCATGAGGTATCCTTTAGTGTTTGGTCTGATATCAATTTCATCAATCACCAAAATTTAAAATGTTCAAAATTTTAATTTCTCCAATCTCTCTGTATAATTAATAGTTCTTTAATTTGTAGGTTTTAACCCTCCCTGTTTTAAAAAGCAATGTGGCTTTGTTCTTTAATTTTAAATGTGAATGATTTATTTGTCATCTTTTAATTCTTTTCATACCATTTTCTGAAAGCTTTTCCTTAGTGGATGGTGACAGACTGATTCATTGTTACTGAAAGTTTATCATGCTGGAACATTATGATTATGCATTTTTCCCCCGTATACTGATTCTTTTAAGTCAATCATGTACATTTGCCTGTTTTTCAAGCATTGGGATTTGGCTGGAACTTATGAACTTGAAGTATTTTAGAAACTTTAGATATAAGTATCGTGTATAGTTTTTCACAAGCATAATTAAGTGAAAAAGTAATGTAAATGCCATTTGGGTTCAACACAGCTCTCAAAGGCACCTTTAATAGAAAAATTTTGCAGATAATAAATTGTTGGATAAGATGCAGCTCATTCTTAGGACAGATTGTAGTTACTCTTGCAAAATCTGAGTTGATACTTTCATTAGATCTGTAAATACTTACTTTACAGCACGGAGCACATAGCTAAAGCTGAAAGATTTGGGAAAAAAATGCATCTGATTGGTAATATTTATATTGGAGTACCAAATAATATTTGTTCAATATAGGCTACATAAGCTACTATTCTTTTGTATATTGAAATAAAGTTGAATTCTGCTTGTGCTGGAGATGAAGTACAAGGAACTGAATTTTAGTGAATGCATTTGCAACATATTGTAAACATTGTAATCCTTTCAAGGTTGTATGGATTCCTTTTGACCTTGCTGTTGGTTCTGCATCAGGTTCAGAAGATTTGGTAAAAGAGAATCTTACAGGAGGAGAAAAAATGATATGGTACAAGAGAAACCAATAACTATTACCTGCAACTGAGTACAGATCTCGATGACTTCGGCTATAGGTGCCCAATCACCAAAGTTCCTCTCTATAAACTGGTAAGCAATGCCTGTTTTCCCACTCCCTACTATAAAGAGTCCACCCTTTATCTCACCTTCTCCTTTGAAGTTTTGGTCAATTCCTATGGCTTTTGCACGCTTGTAATTGGCAAGTGCTCGGGGATTCAGTAAAAATCCTGATAGAAACTTTTCCTTGAGCAGTTTTCCCCCTCCAAGAGCTTTAAAGAAATCCCTACCTCGATCAAAAAGTACAACACCACCCCAGTATCGGGGCCAGAAATCTTTTACCTGCTCCACCACAATAATAAGTCAAGCCAAGAAGATTTGATTCCAGTGACAAATATTTGAGGTCTGCTAATACCTCTGACTCTATGTACTCATGAAGAACTGCAAATAGTTTAACCCCGAGTGTGTCAAATATGGGCTTTCGGGAAAAAAGCTGATGTGCCTCAGCTCTACACATGATGCACCTGTTTTCGAGTTCAAAGGGCATAATTAGCAGCAGAATTCAATGTCATATCAGTATACAGAAACCTAGGAAGTGTTCAAAACCAAAATCCAATTGATTGGACCAAACTAATCTAATCTAATCCAACCAAAACTGACCTTTTAATTGGATTACTTGATTGGTTCAGTTTAGTTGTTAGTTCTCCACTTTGGAAAACTGATGACAACTAAACTGATTGACCTATTTATTTATTTTTTAATTATTTTTTTATATTATACATATCATATTTATCAAATTGTGATATGTATCACCAATCGAAAGGCATATTTTTGAATCATGAATTGTAAAACGTATCAAATTGTAAAATTCAACAATAAGTAAAACACTTACTTGAAGTATAAAATATGACATGTATCTCCTTATAATATGCATAAAAAATTTAAGATAATAAATCTAACCCAAGAGTTAAGAAAAATACTTAAGTCATAGATAAGGTCATTAGTCATGAATTTGTAAGTAATTAATTTTTGAAATAATTTCAAGTAATATCCTTCTTATTTTTTTTATAAGAGGTACAGACAGAACTTAACAACAATACAATACTACCACACCAACTTATAATTTTCACGCATTTCTGAATTGTAAAATCGTTTGATTCTGCCATTCTGGCTTGCATTGCACAATTTATGGCCAGTTCAGGATTACTTTCGATTTTAGCCATAATTCATATTGTTGATTTTGTGATTCATTACAAATCATAAGATTTGAATTGTAAATCCTATAATTTTGATAACTAGGATAGATATTATACACTAAATATTATAATTGAATTTCATATACTTTATTAAGAGTGGATTGTTCATATTTTACTCTATTGCTTTAGTTGATGAATTTACCCTGGTCGTCGGAGACAGAGGATGACAGCGGGTTTATCTCGCCACAGTTCTAAAGCCTTCATCGGAGGTGTATTTGTTTTCACTAATGGTTCCATTCCAATCTTATACTCTGGTGTTAGTCTCTGAACCGATATATTTTCAACAGCAGCATATGGAGCTACTTGGTCAATGACAGGAGGAGGTTGCACACAGCCACACGCCCTAGGCTCAGCTGGCCCTGCAGCCACAATCCCTTTAAAGATGTATCCATCTTTAATCTTTAGATCAGCCAATGATTGCTCGAGTGATTTATCAGAAGTTGCCTTACTCCTTACATAAGATCTTATCATACTATTGGAGCTGTAAGATGTAGGACTCTTGGCGATACTATCATCTCTGCAAAGTATGCTGGCTCTTCTTCTGGCAGGAATTGCACGTAATTTAAAAGAATCATCACATCTAGTTCTGTCTACAAAACGGGCAATATGGCCTCGTTTCATGTCAAACTGGGTTGAAAGATCCATGGTGCTTAAGTTAAGGAGTTCGGGGAGACATTTTCCAGACGCCTCCATCTTATCTGCGTATTGCATCAATCCACGATCATGCAGGTATGACCTCAATCCAAGTGAATCCTATGGTTTAAGAAAGAAACACTTACAAGCTCACAAGTTTAAGTGATTGCTATATATAATAATTAATTAGTTGAACAGATCAAGCAAATGTTATAACTAGGCTAGATTTGTAGTGGATGAAAGCTGATAAATTAGAAATCCCCATTCTGAAAGCAATAATACTTCAATGATGAAAGGATTGCTGACTTCTAGGTTTTTGTGGAGGATGATGAAAATTGATATGGGAAACTGACCTTTTGCTGTTGTGTCATGTGTATTGCCTCCATATCCTCTGAGTTCATAATCTTCATCGTTGGTACATCATCCCAGCCTTCTGCTAACAATTTTGGGAGCAAACCCTTCAAAATTCCATTTCCTATGAAGTCCTCCACTGAGAAAGAAGCCATTGTTTTCTTGCACGGATTGGTTGATAAGTGATGTCCTTCTCATATGAATGTGTCTGAAAGGGAAAAATTCCTTGATTATAGCCTATACTATCATGTATATATAAGTCCTTTTCAAATCCAATAACAGTGCATTTGGCCTGGCTTTAGGTAGCTAATGTGATTATATGATCTTCTATTGTAATAATAAAAATAAATTCCATGTAAGAAAAGGCTAACCAATCCACTCAGCTCTCAGTATTTTTTATTTATCTTTGGAAATGGACAAAATTTAAATGCAGTTTATTAAATGTTTCCTATCAAGGTTTTTAATAAAAATTATGGCATATGGAAATTTTTTGTTTTTAAAAAATTAGGAATGTAATTTTGAGTTAAAAAAAATATTTCTATTTTTATTTATAAGGAAGAATCTAATAACAATCCTTTAAGTTTTATCTACAAAAAATTAGAAGGGTGAGGGCAAAGAGATTTTTTTTTTCTTTTTGAATTCTACAATTTAAAATCAACATAAAACTTATGCTTTTTGTGGACTCTGTTTGAATGCTTTGTACAATTCAAATCATTGATCCAATCACTTTTGAGTTCAATAATCTAAGGACACAACACTGCAGGCGAAGTTCCTTTCATGGCCTTATGACCGATCATGAGTTGTGCAAAATACCAAACCAGCAAAACAATTGATGCTTTAGAAATGGAATCTGAAGTTAATAATTAGCCAATAAAAAACAAAGCTTGAGAAAAGAACAATGCATTGTTAGTTCGTTACTGAACATTTGGCTGGTCGAAACTGGGGAGGTCCGGCAATCCAACTACCATTTGCCTTTTTGTTTAATGGAAAAAAAAAACAAAAAAATAAAAAATGAGTGCGGTTTTGTTTTTTTGGGAGTCAGTAATGCATTTGGCTGGTTGAGTGGCCTCACAATCACAACATCCCTCGAGTTGTTTCCCTTGCCGGCCAGAATCTGCACTTTCAGTTCCCTAGAATTGTCAATTGGCTATGCTAGTTTGACAAGGCGAACCTTTCATCGTTATTTGTGATGTGGCTTTTGGTTTTGATAGATTTTTTATGACAAAAATTATGAATTTATGCTTCATTGGTTTTTTTTTTTTAAAGCAATTATTTTAGTACCTTTTACAACTGCTATGGAGAAGAACCTTGCAAATGTATTGAAAAAAAGTTGAGGTTTGTTGTGATATGATTATGCAAGTATACGGGTTGTAATGAGTATAATATTATTCATAGGAGAAAGAAATTTAATTACCCATCACTAAATTAATTCCATTATCTAACTTATTCAATTGAAATTAAAATGTATGAAAGTAAATTGAAAGTGACAATTTCACTTAATAAATACTAAATATATATATATAAACGTAAAAAAGTTCTGCAATCTAAAATTTTTTATTTACTTTCTTAAATGTCATTTAGAATAAATTTTTGTAATTTAATTTAATTTAATTAATGTGAGTTATAGTTTCTCTCAAGGTAAGTCACTATACTCATAGTAAGCTTATGTTTACTTTCATACAAAGAGTTTAATACAAATATTTATAAGTCATTTAAATGTAACTTATATCTTTATAAAATTACTATTTGAATATATTACTTTAGTGATTTACACTGTAATCAACCTTTTAATCCTGTCACAATTTATAAAATGAATAGTGTCTAGTCATTCATGAAAAATATAAAAGAACAATATATTATTTCAATAAAAAGCATCACAAGAATAATCTAAAATTAAATAAGTTTATCTAAATTTCAAATAAAAGAATTTAATTATACATAATGAAAATAAACAAAGTAATAATAAAAGTAAACAAATCCATAGTTAAAAGCTACAAAACATAATGAAATGAAAACAAATTAGCTGAAGTGACAATCTATCCATAAGAACTTTAGATAACTTTTTGCATTCAATGGATTTATAACAAGATGTTTTCTTATGCCTCAATTTGCATTTTCAGGTTTCTTTTTAGCTTCCTTTTTCAAAAATTCAAAATTACCTCACAAAAAACATTAAATTTAGTCAAACACCGACAGTTTATGTTAAAACTATCTAATTATATTGCTTGTTTGTGTTCATCTCTAGTAATTCACTTAATGTGATATTTTTGCATACAATTGTATAAATATACACAACTTGTCCATATATAATATTGATTTGTTCAAAACTCTCATATTTTACATATTCATATTTACCAACATAGTTAGTCTGTATATCTTATTAAATATGTTTGATTTTCTAATTTTTTCATATTTTTCACTTTTCATTTTATTTAATTAGATCATATAAAAAGTATATAAAAATTAAATAATTTAGATTTAATTACTTAATTTTATCTCGCAAAAAATATAAATATTTTGACACCCATCAAGGTTGTTGTTAATAATGTCTAATTTTGTAGTTTTAGATGTAAAGTGACTTGTGCACCATTTTGAATGTTCAAGAGTAATTTTTTTGGGCGTAAAATGTACAATGAACTTTTGTATTTTAATTTATTTACAAACCTCCTTTATGTAATTTGAAATTAGGATACGCACTTGTAAAGAGAGATAAATCCGCATTCTTTGCTGTGGCTTCTTAAACGAGACAGTTGTCCCTTTTTTGTTTTCAAATTAAAACATTTCTATTGACCCAGCAGAGGATTTATCCCCTTAGGACGACATGTGACAGGTTCTGATTAACCAATACTTTTAACGTTATTTCTCTTGGCCAGATTCTAACATGTCATTTATAATTTGTAAATAAATAATAAAATCATTAACAAAATAAAAATATAAAAAAGGACCCCAAAAAAAACCATCTTAACATATATTGTTAGAAGTATTGATCAATCAGAAAATGCCACATGTCTTTCTATACATGTGCATATAAGGTTTTCAATTAAGATATAAGGGTTTGTTTCTAAATATGCTAAAGTACATAAATTTATTATTTGAATTTCAATATACATATTGATTATTTGCAAATGGTCAAAGTATAAGGGGCATTTATGTACTTTTCATAATAATCTCTACAACATAATACTGTTTGAAAAATCATAACTGTCCACGCCCTACACTTCTATCTATTTTTATTATGTTATTTAATAAAATCAAAATAAAAGGAGGAACTTTTATCAAATACCCAATTATGCACTTTTTTTTTTTGGGGGCGGGGGGAGATAGAGATATTCATTCATTCAAAGATAAAGTCAGGAGATAAACCTCCTTCATACGACATGTTTAGCGAGATAAAGTACCAATAATATTCAATTTACTAGGCAAATTGACCAATTAATACTAAAGATTAGATGAACAAAACGAACTATTAGAATGTAATTTCATACTAGCTCCAAGGTAGCTAATAGCAAGTATCTCCATTTTCGTTCTCTTTTTTTTTTTGGGTGGGAGGGTTTCATTGGATTCATTCTCTTGGGTTTTATTACCTCTGTTAATTAATTTTTGGGCCTTATACCTCTGAGATGCAAAGTTAGTTATGTCGGCCCCGAATTCAAAAAGCTCATACATCCATTAAGATTGTATGGGCAGCTAGATTTGAAAGTAGGGAAAATTTCATCGAAAAATTTACTTTTATAAAAATAATATTAAAAATTTTAAAATTTTAAATTTTTTTTGAAGGACCAAAAGATTAAAGTTATCATTAATTTTTTTCAAAATTATCATTCATACTCTTTGAATTTATAATATGGTCTTTTCAATGTTATAATGATGTTTTTATTTATGAATAGTAATAAATTCAAAATATTATTGTAAACTAAGTTATAATTTTAGGAAATATGAGTAATAATTTTGGAAAGTACTAGTAGTAACTATGATACTTTAGTTCTTTAAATAAATTTTGATTTTTAAGATTATCTAATATCATTTTTATGAAGTTAGGTTCCTTTAGGCGGAATTTCTCCATGAAAATAATGGGCTAAGCTTTGATCAATATTGGAAATCCAAGCAGGGTGCTAAGCTAGTTACAAACCTTCACTTTAGTTCATCTCTCTCTCTCTCTCTCTCTTTCTCTCTCTCTCTATATATATATAAGAGACTTTGCCCTAGACCAAAAAATTTTAGGCAGTTTTAAAAGAACATTATCTTATATTCACTCAGTATATTTAATATTTTAGTCTCAAAATGCTCCAACAAAAATATAGGCATAAAAAATGAGGGGAGCAACGTGCTTTGTATAAAATTTTAATTTCAAGCAATTATAGTTCGTGGAAAACCGACTAAAAAGAATGTTTAGCCATATAACACTAAAACCAATAGGATTCAGTGCCTGATACTCACGAGTTCTTGATAATATAATTGCTGAGAAAGTCGTTGAATAGACTTGGTGTACATATACTAAATTCCCTACAGATAAACATTCAACTATTTATCTTTGATATTGGTAGAAAAGTTAACGCATTTTTTTTGGAAGTATCCATGAAAGTAAATTTCCCACATTTTTCTTTGTGATTTGGAGATTTATTGGTTATGACTAATAATTTTATTTTATTTTTCAAACTTTGTATTTATATTTGTATGATGTGTTTTTTGGAACTGACTTCCATATGACATGCTCTGGCCTTTCATATGGATATTCATATTGGACGACT
Source organism: Erythrophleum fordii (assembly GCA_032878935.1). Taxonomy (NCBI): domain Eukaryota; kingdom Viridiplantae; phylum Streptophyta; class Magnoliopsida; order Fabales; family Fabaceae; genus Erythrophleum; species Erythrophleum fordii. The sequence continues at coordinate 9,720,583 of JAVQMF010000029.1, forward strand.
AAATATTACAACTTGTTCTAAATACAAAGAGTTTGCATATATAGTATAGGCATTCAATCTAAAAGAGAATAATAAAATCTAGACATGTATTAATTATAAATTCATTAATACTATGCGTATTCAACTTGTATAGAATTGTTACTTTTCCTTCTTAACAATTTATTTACAATTCTATAACATTTGTGGTAGGATATTAAATTCATTCACTTTTTAGGTCATAATAGTACTAAGTTTATAATGAGAAAATTATCTCATATTCAAGAGTCTTTATACAAAAGAAAAATCGTGACACAATGAGTAGGGTTTAATAGGACTTACATGTATAAGCCCTACATTCATTATGTTACTTATTCTCCCACATGAGATATTTTTTAATATAAGATAATTTGAATTCAAATTTATAATCATTCAAGTTTTTGACCTATGTGTAACAAAGATTTGTGAGCCTTGGCCCATAAATGAGTCAATTCTAAAACAAGAAGAGCCTAAAAATAGAACATTAGAATTTTCATTATTCTTGCATGATGTATTTTATAGAAAAAATTCAAGTAAATTCTTATTTATGATAAATTTATTTCTTTAAAAAAATTTAAAATAAATTTTTGGAATTTATGTTTCTATTAAAATTATGGCTTTCTATTTTACTTTCCAAAATACAATATCTATTGATTAAATTCAAAGTGACCTTTAGTTATTGATAATATACAAAGATTTTTATTGAAGTCAAAAGATGATTAGAATATTTTTTAAATTAATATTTAATTTTTTATAAAAATTATAACTCATTAAGTTTTTTAAATTTTATTCTAGTATTCTATATTTCATATTAAAAATCATAGATTATTACCTTAAAGATTTGTTGAATCTAAAAATTAATCTATTTTTGGATTATTGCCCTTAAGTCTCATTTGATATGCAGAATAATTTTCAATAGAAATAGGAATGTGAATGAGAATAGGAATGAAATGAAATTTTATAGCCAAAATCATGTTTGGTATACTCTGGAAAGGAATGGGAATGCAATTATATATATATATATATATATATTAGTTTAGTGAGATAGACATAAGGTAAGAGTGGAAAAGAGGTGTGAAAAATATAGAAAATTCCTCTTCTATGTCGTAAATAAAAAAGGGCACATATTGGAAGGAAAGCCACATGAATAATGTAGCAACAAACTTGAGCTTGTCATCTTCTTCTCCATTATGTGTTGTCAACTTCTAGCCTTAAGCATGGCTTTTTCAGCACGGATTGTACAAGGTAATCTTGCTCCTCTTCTTGCCATCGTTAAATTTGGGTTGTATTTGCATATTCTATTTGGTTGAGCATCTTTTCCATCTATTCCTTTTGATATGTTTTGTTAATAACATTATAGCTTTCTTCAATATTTGTTGTGAATTAAGCTTGTACTGGGTGGAATCTCTATTTTGGTATGAACATGTTGGTTTGAAATAACAATGGCTGGAGGAGGATAGAGCAACAGGAGACACCAGGTGACTCAATCTCTGCAAATGGTGGATGATGCTTCTTCATCGAGTAGTGTGGATATGCAATAGCTCAAGCTACCCAATGTTATAATATAGGGCAGGGGCAAGATGGGAAAAATATTAGCTCTCCTAAGCAGATTGCTTCTTTCCATCATTACATTGGAATATTAGGCTCTCTTATGTTTTTAGGAAACCCCTTCCCCATGAGTTAGAGGACACCATCATACTAAACCTCATCCCTTCTTCCTCTCCCATTTTGTGATGCTTCTTTCTCATCTACTAAATGAGGCCTTAGTTCCTTCTAATATTTAGGTATTCCAAAGTCTTATGGGCTCGATGTAAGAATCAAATGTCTCATGGATTTTTAAATTTCAACAATTTTCTTAAAAATAAAAGAAGAGAAGAAAAAAGAAGAAAGAAGAAAGATGAAAGAAAATGAGAAAAAAGAAAAGGAAAAAATGTTGAATAAATAATGGCAAAATGATATAAAATGTCACATAAGAGCACACGATATTGTTAAATTGTTTAAAATTTGTTAAATCAATAAATTTGCTTTTTAAAAAATACTTTAAAACTAATATAAAACATTAAATATTTGAATAAGTTACATAGACTTCTTGAGTTTTGTTGAAATTAAATAGACTATCAATCTATTTTTAAAATATACACAAATCTTTTCTAAAATAAATTTATCCTACACTTTACTCTAGTTTTAAATTTTTTGATTAAAATACTCTCCATTTAATTTTGTTTAGTTCTTAAAAAATATATTTAAGTTAATAGAGGGTATTTTAGTAAAAAAATGAAAATTATACTAAAATATAATATAACTTCTTATTTTAGAGAGGATATGTGTAGATTTTAAAAATAGAGTTGGTGTAATTTCATCAAAATTAAAAAAAAATATATACAATTTACTCTAAATATTTTAACCCGCATTCAATGTTCTTAACCTTCTTGTTTTCAAATAGACAAAAAAAAATATTTTCATTTCCAAACTTTATTGAATTGGATAGGAATGCTAGCATGGCATTAAAAATCAATCATTACTCCATTATGGCTTTTATTGTCCTTTTCTTTTTCATTCAATTTCTAGAACAAAAAGTAATGAAGAAGAAAGACAAGAAGTATCTTCAATTCATCATCTTGAACAACAACAACCATGATGAAGATAGGTGACAAGAAAAAGACCCAGAACAAATATTCAAACACAAATAACCAACTTATTCACGAGCAAGTGCCTTTACTTCCTGGAAGGAAGATGATCAAGAAAATGGCTTTTATAGGGCATCTTTTGCTATGTCAATGTTCAATCTATCTACTACTATTATTGGAGCTGGGATTATGGCCATACCTACCACCATGAAGGTTTTGGAGCTAGGTTTGGGTATTGCTATAATAATTTTTATTGCATTGTTAGCAAAGACTTCCTTGGAGATTCTAATGAGGTTTAGTAGGGGATGGAATGTTAGGAATTATGGAGATGTAATAGGATATGCTTTTGGGAGTGTTGGAAAAATTACCATTTAGATACATGTTATTATGAACAATTTTAGGATACTCGTTGTCCTCAAAACCAATCTATTGGTGTATGATCAAGAATTGTTAGCCATTGTACACATAGCAGAAAAAAATGGCACTAATATGTAGATGTGAGACCTTTCAACATTAAAACTTTTTAATAGAACCTGAAATTCTTACTAGTATAGAAGTTAAACGCCCCATCATTGTACAATTGGGTCACTAAATTGATGGGACTTGAGTATGAGATTTCATATAAAAAAGAGAAAGAGAACAAGTTGGCTGATGTACTGTTAAGGGCACAACATGGTGAAATATCATAGATGCCATTATCTTTATCTCTTTTGACTTATGGGAAGCAATTAAGCCAGATTGGAAGGATGATCCTCAATTACAATAATTGATTTAAGAAATCTAGCTAGATGTTGAATCCCATCCTAAGCATAAATAGAGCCAGGGAGTGTTAATGTAGAGGATCAAGTTGGTGATTAATCAAGACATTGAAGTTAAGAGGATCATACTACAATGGTTACACTTTTCACCTTAAGGAGGCCATTCAAGAGTGAAAGCTACAGTGAAACAAATTAAGTATCTTTCTTACTAGAAGGGCATGTTAGTGGATATCAATAATTATATTAAGAATTATGAAACCTGCCTATGGTGTAAGTATGAAATAATGGCAAACCCTAGGCTCTTGTAACCCCTACCCATCTCTCATAGCATTTGGCATAGCATAACTATAGATTTCACATAAGGTTTATTAAAGGCAAAAGGGAAGGATGTGATTTGGGTAATTGTAGGCAAGCTTAGTAAGTATGCTCATTTTGTGGCATTATCTTGTCCTTGTACAACATTGCAATTGGCTTAAATTTTCTTAAATAACATTTATAAATTATATGGTCCACCAATTGACATAGTTAGTGATCAAAATCCCTTATTTGTTATCAACTTTTAGTAGGCATTTATGGGCCAATTGGGTATAACTCAAAGTTTCATCTTCTTATCACCCTTAAAGTGATGGACAAAGTATGGCTCCAAATATGTGCCTTAAAACTTCCCCAAGAAGTCTAACAAGGTAGAACCTAAAAGAATGACATTGATGGTTATTACTAGCTAAATAATGGTACAATTTTAACTACCATTCAGCCATAAACACCACTTCTTATAAAGTTGTGTATGGTCAACCACTGCCATTACATCTACCCTATTTACCATATGAGTCATAGTTCAATATATTGGATAGAAGCTTTGTAGCTAGAGAATTGATATTATAGACCTTTAAACAAAATTTACAAAAGGTAGTGAATTGTATGAAGCAAAAAGTTGATAAAGGAAGGTTAGAAAAGGAATTCTCCATGGGCAACTTTTTGTTCCTTAAATTACAACCATTTTTCCAACACCATGTTATAAAGAGACAATAAGAAAAACTAACTCCAAGGTACTATAGTCCCTATGAAATCATCAAGAAGATTGGTCTTGTAACTTACACTTTGAACTCACCACTATCTTCGAGGATCCATCTTACATTTTATGTATCTATGTTGAAGCACTATCCTAATCCAACCATGAGTCCACAACATGTTTATGACCTCTAGTCGATCCTTTTTTCTATAAAGGAACCGAGTCAATTTTAGATAGGTGAATGGTCTAAAAAAATCATAAAGTTGTTATTAAAGTGTTAGTGTAGTGAAAGGGAAAGTCAATAGAAAAGGCTACATTTGAGATCTAGTTTGAGCTATGGAAGAAGTTTCCACCTTTACTAAGCCTATACACCTTTAGGACAAATGGATGGGAGTGATAATAAGACAACTAAGAAGTATTTCACTAGATTTAAGTTTTTGGTTGACTAATATCTATCTTGTAGTTACCTAAAACTAGTAATAGTCAACTAAAAGTTTTGATAGGTAGTTAATTTTGAGAGTTGTTTCAAATTGTGTGTTTTAGAGGTGTATTTTCCTTATTTCCTTTTACTAAATTCTGTTATATTAAGAGTCATGGCCAGAGTGTGTATAAGGCATGGAATATCTTAATGAACTCTTTATTTATTCTCTATCTTCTTCTCTTTCTCTCTAGAATTCTCCATTTTAGATCTAGATCATATCATCACCTTTACTACTCAAGAAGGAATATGATTAAGAAAATGGCTCTTATAAGGCATCTTTTGCTAGGTCATTGTTCAATATATTTACTACAATTATTGGTATCAGGATCATGGCCTTACCCATTACCATGAAAGTTTTAGGACTAGGTTTGGGTATTACTGCAATAATTTTTGTTACGTTATTAGTAAAGACATCTTTGGAGATTTTAATGAGGTTTAGCATAGTAGGAAATGCTAGGACTTATGGAGATGTAATGGGATATGCTTTTTGGAGTGTTGGAAGAATTATCCTTTGTATATGTGTTCTTGTTAACAATTTTGGGATACTCCTACAACTCTCATAATTGTGAGACCTTATTGGTAGACCTTCAATTTGATCATCCACTTAATTTCTTTTAATTTAGTCTTTTAGATCATTAAAATATTTGCAATGCTATTCTATCTCATTGTTATAAAGAAATGACATGTGAAGAAACAAATTGAGAGTCTACCTATCTCGAACTAAAACAGAGTTTAATAATTTGAATGATTTTAAGTTTGGATGGCAACTATAATCCAGTTTGATCATTAGCAAAATTGATTTGTTTGACATAAAAAATGTCAACAAATTCAATCTTTTGCTTGGTTTCCTAATTAGTTACTAGGTGATGTGCTATTTAAAACATCTTCAAGTGGAATTCACCATTCTGGTGCATCGGAAGGATCGTTTGGTGAACATTGGTGAGATGGGTATACTTTTTGTTGGAGTAATAAGCTAAGGAACTAAAAGAAAATTGAGAAAATTGGGGAGCAAAACTCACTTCCAATTTTATTCCTTGTCATATATATAAGCAAAATGCTTTGTAACCTAAACAACCAATACTAAATGATTAACAACTCTTCTAAAAACAAGAAGACAACTTTATCATGTCACCTTTATAAAAGCATGGTTGTAAAACAAAAAAGCATGTATTGACATTACTTAAAAAAACAAAAAGGTCAACTAAACACAACATACTTCCTTTGCTCAAGCAGGGGACATTCTACTTTGCATTAATTGTCAAAATATAACTTTTCACTTACTATAATAAGGCTCGTTTGACTTCTTAAAACAAAAATAAATGAATTACATTTGGAGTTAACTCTATTACGTTTGGAGTTAACTCTATTTTCATTTTGAATTGCATACATTGTACTTTGTTTAGAGTAGCTTATGCTTTATTAGGTTTGAAGTTGACTTTCATGCATTTTTTTTAGTTTAAAGTCACTTACACTCTACTTGATTTGAAGTTGCCTATATTGCTCTCCGAGTTTACTCTAATATTTTTGTTTTTCTTGTGACAAACCTTTTTGTATTTGCCCCATTGGCATTCTTTAAGATAGGTAAGTTCTTTTCTATTTATTTGAGAAATTACAAGAACTTTATCTAAATGTAAGCTAGGCATGATATGTAATCTATGGCATAAGATCACTTGATTATTAATGTAATTTACCTATACACTTTTATGTTTATAGATTCATTAAGATACATTTTTGCATTAGCAGTGGCTCTAGCAATTGTGTTCATAGTCATAATTGTAAGAATAACATTTGTTAAATTGTTTAATGGCAGTACTGCAAGGCCCAACTTGCTTCCTATTATTACTAATATAACATCTATTTGGAATCTCTTTATGGCAGTCCTTGTTCTTGTGATAGCATTTATATGCCATTATAATGGTATGCTAGTTCAATATATCTTATAATTTACAAGTTTGTAAGTACTCTACTAGATAGGGAAATCATAGAAATCAAATTCAACAAAATGAATACTTAATTTTGAACTTGTTATGATGAACAAAGAGGGAAGAACCAATTTTTCTAGCTATTTAATTCCAAATAGAAATGGTTTCCTTCTTTATTTTTCTTTGTAGTAATTAGAGGATATTATTTGATACCAATTTCCTTTTGTATTTTGGAGAAGCCCCCCTTCTACTCTTCAAATGGAGAGAGGGGGAATAGAATTGTTAAGGTTTAAAGTTATATGATGGCTGTTTGAGATATATATTCAAGCACTTAACTAAATTGTTAACATAGACTATCAAGCATCTTGCTTTAAATGGAAAAAAAACCAATGTCTCTGTTGCTTACCTTCTTTCCATAAAATGAAAGAGAGATACTAATCAATTACTTAAATGCAGTTACATTATAAATTGGAAATCTATGTTCTCCCACAGAGTTGGATGAAGTTAGTTTTTACTTTGTGTAGATAAATCTTTTTTAGCACTATTCAACCATTAACATAGACGTAAATATTGAAGATTACACCTAGAGGGGGTGAATAGATGCTATTGTAGAAATTAACATAACTAACTGAAAAATAGAGCAAATATGTAAAATGTGGAAACCTTGTAAATGAAATAAGATCCTGTAGAGAGGATATTTAAAACAACAACTTGCAGATATTCAGAAGGCAAAAAGGAACCTTGTTGACAAGATTTCTTCACAGATGTGAAGACAAAAGTAAAAGCTAAGAGAAGAGAAAGCATAGTTGATATATCTTGGTTTGGTTTACTTAACCTACGTCTAGTTTCCTTACAAGTCACAGAGGGATTTTTCACTATAAAATTAGAGTACACAACCAAAGAAGTTAAGTTTCCAAACTTAACTAGAATTTTTATAATGATTTTGCAACTTACAGATAGCTTTACTTTCCTCTTGAAGAAAATCTTTTTATAAGAAAAATATGAAATTCAAGAAACCCTTATAGATAAAAGGATTACAATAAAGCTCTCAGCTTTTGACTCTCAAATAGTCAGATAAACTAAATACTTAGCAAAGATAAAGCTTAGAGCAATAAGAATAATGAAGACTATAATTTCAAAGAGAGATAGCTTTTTTTATATGTTTTTCAGTTACATATCTATTCTTTACTTCTCCTTTTTATATAGGCATCCAAAAATCTAGCTATTGTGAAATTTCTTCAAATTTGCCTATTGAGGTGCTAGGTCATCATAGTCTTTTTATAGCCATGGAGCAACTGATCTTTTTCAATGTTCTTTAGAAAGCTTTCAGACCAACACACCACTATCTCATATCTCTTTAATGGTTTTTGTTTAAAGCCAACACGTCCATGTCGAGGGGAAGGTGTAGCATGCAGAGTTTCTTCAATTGTCTTATCCTCATTAATGCTCATTAATACATTTGAAGAATTTAATAACAAAGTGAGAAAAATTGACTTTTACTTTACAAAAGATCACGGGCAGATATGGCAAATAAGTAAAATAGAAACTATTTTTTACTTTCAACAATACGACAAAATTAGACAGTAAACACAACTAGGCAAAAAGTCTTCATGCTTTCTTGCAAGTCATATAAAAAGTTAAACAAAGAGAATCATTTTTAGGCTTTTGGAATCATCAAACACAAGGAGGGTTGAGAGAACATTAGGCCAACAATTTTCCCTCTTTGATAATGACAAAACCTAAATAATGAAAGTCTTAAAAAGTGCAAAAAAATATAGACTTCCTCTAAATATGTGCTCCCCTTTAATTAGATAATTTTATACACAATCCAAAGCACAAATGCAGACAGAATAGCCAAAAGAAAGTAGTTAATAAAGGTAGTTAATTTTCACATGTTTGGAACACACCAATATAACTTTAATTGAGGAATCCTATCAGTATTAACCTATTAGACTCAGCTCATATAGGAGGCCTTACAAGGTGTAAACCTTGTCAACAACATCTTCACTAACACTTTAATACTTCTATAAATACTTCTCTTAACAATCTTGAAAGTGCACAATAGGAATTTCCTTCCCCTTTCTTATCAGTAGCAAAAGAGAAGAGCAAGAAGAGTATATAAAGTATATAGACAAATAAAAGAAAGGATAAATGATAATATGATATAAATAGATCATTAGCACAATCTAGTGACAATTAGAAATTGTCTAGATAGTCAACTTAATCCTATAACAAGTATAAATTGTTCATACAGTTAGAAAAATAAATAACAAAGATTAAAAAGAGATAAAAACACATCACAGGCCAGCCAAAAGTTGTGTAGACCATGAAGTATATTGCCTTTTGCAAATAGCCTTTAGAACTTTAACAAAGTCCATGATAGCATTGTCTATGTCTTGAAGCTGAAGATTGATTGCAATAGCCTTAACATTTACTCCAAAATGGGCCTTCTTAGGTTCTTACTGAGCAGCATTGAGTTGCTGACGAAGGGGCCCATGCTCTTTTAATAAACCTTGCATAGTGCTAACACTAGTGATTAGTTCTCCCATATGGTCATTCATTTGATTTAACTATGCATTGATATCCTTTAAATAATAAGCAGATATATGATTTAAGAAGGTTTGAGCTTTAAGCATTCTTTTCAAATAGCTAGTAAGTCTTAAGATAAAGAGGACGTCAAAAGTAGGAGAAGGTGGCTAGTAAGCTATAAAGAGGATTTAGTATTAGCAAGTGCCTTGCATGATTGTCAAGAACAAGGTCTAATGTAAAAGGTGTACTTTGATTAGTTAGAGGAGCAGTATCGATTGTCTTAATCCACTGAGTCCTTGAGGGAGTATACTACATCAATCTGAAGGTGGCTTCATTAAATATGGTGTCCATTATTATAAAGGGATATTAATGCAAGCTAATCTACTGAGCTTTAAACACCTTGGTGAGCAACATCCCATAAGGTAAATTGGCATATGGATTAGTGATTTTGGTAAATTCAGTCATAAACTTCAGAATCCAAGTGTAAAGATCAATGGGAGTTTTTGTAACTAGGTAGTATAAACATACATCACTCTTGTTCAAAGATTCAAGTGAATGGGACCGAGGCAAGAAGCAAGTGCTCATAATCTGTGCCATGACTCTTCCTTCAAAGCATAAGGAGTTTTTATTTGTTAGGATTTAGAAGAGAGAGAGAGAATTAGGGTGAAGTAGGAATGGTTTTCCAAGAATGCAAATGAAGTCCTCATCTTTGGAACTATCATGTCAATTATTAATAGAGAGGGAAAGAGTGCACAGAATACTTTGTAAATATTAAGTGACACGTCACACCTTACGCACCCCTTTTCATAACTGTTTTAGAAGAGAGAGAAAGACTAGACTTAAAAGCTTTAAATGCAAAGATTATTTTGAATGAAGAAGATAACTGCTCAACAAGTTTTGGCGTGATAGCCCATGTTCAAGATACTTTTGACCTTTTTATGGCCTTAGTGATCTTCTTGACAAAGTTTTCATCTAGACGATAAGGTTTCCAAAAATAATATAAACACACATAGTTCACATATATTTAGAATTTAAACAACATATATGTGTATATATATATATATATATTAAATATGATTAGTCATGCTCAATTCATTTCTTAGCATAGAAAATCTATTTTCTAATAGAGTTTTTGTAAAGATATTAGTAAGTTGGCATTCAGTTTGTATATACTTTACTTCAACGTCTTCTTGTTCTACATGATCTCAGATAAAATGATGTTAACTTTAATGTACTTTGTTCGAGAATGATATATAAGATTTTTAGTTAGACAAAAATCACTAGTATTGCCACAGAAAATTGGAATCTATTTAAAGTTGAGAAAACAAATCCTCAAGTTATTGTTTCATCCATAAAAGTTAAGTGCAACAACTCCCCATTCTACTTCAACAATAAATGGAGCTACTAAATTTTGTTTTTTGCTAAACCAAGACACTAATGTAATACTAAGAAATTGACAAGTGCCAGTAATACTTTTTCTATCAAGTTTATCACTTGCAAAATTAGGATCTGCATATCCCATTAGTTCAAAACTATTAGATCTCGGACACCACAAGCAAATGTCTTGTGTACTAACCAAACATCTAAATATCCTTTTTACAATTGTATAATAAGATTCTTTTGAATTAGATTGAAATCTAGCACATTTGCATTAACTAAAAATGATGTTTGGTGTGCTTGTTGTGAGATATAGTAAAGATTCAATCATACCTCTATACAGTTTTTTATCAAAATTTTTACCATTTTAATCTTTTGTCAAGATTTGTAAATGGACACACTGGAATTCCCGTAGGCTTGGCATTCTCAAATCCATACTTCTTGAGCAACTGCTCTGTGTAGTTAGTTTGATTAATAAAGTTTCTTTTTTTTGTTTGTTTAATTTGCAATCCAAGGAAGAAGTTTATTTCTTCCATCATACTCATTTCAAATTCATCTTACAAAAATTTAGAAAATTCTTGACAAAAAAGTTCATTAGTATTTCCAAATGTAATATCATTAACATAAATTTAAACAAGTAAGGAGTTGGTTTTATGCCTTTTGATGACTAGAGTGGTATCAATTTTCCCTCTTGAGAAGTTGTTTTCTAAGAGAAAATTACTCAATCTTTCATATAAAGCTCTATGAGCTTACTTTAACTTATAAAGAGTCTTTGAAAGCTTATAAACATGATTGGGCAAATTTTTATTTTCAAAATAGGAGGGTTACTTGACATGTATCTCTTTATGGATAAATCCATTCAAAAAGGTATTTTTGATATCCATTTGATATAATTTAAAATTCATAAAAGAAGCATAAGCTAGTAACATATAAATAGATTCAAGCTTAACAACGAGGGCATAGGTCTTATGAAAATCAATTCCTTCTTGTTGAAAGTACCTTTAGTCCATAAGTCTGGCCTTGTTCCTTGTCATTTTTCTTTGTTTATCAAATTTATTTCAAAATACCCATCTTATTTCTATTATTGAGGCATTCTTAGGTAGCTTTACTAATTTCCATATCTCATTTCTTTTGACTTGATTTAGTTCTTCTTCCATAGCTGCTATCCAGTCTTTATCCTTTAATTCTTCCTCTACAATTTTGGGCTCAATCTGTGAGAGAAAAGCCACATTGCTTTGCTTGAATAATACTCTTGTTCTTATTTCTTCATTAGGATTTCCAATAATGTACTGTATAAGATATGATGAAGAGTGTCTCCATTTCCTTAGCAGTCTTAAATTTGTTCTAGTTAATTCAATATTCACAGCTTCTAACTTATTTGAGCTTTTTGCTTCCATTCATATATCTTGTCGATAAGGCTAAAATCTTGTTGACAAGATGTTTGTTTAGATTCATCAAGTTTTTTTGTAGCATCTTTTTCCTTCCTTTCCTCTTCATTATTGTTTGTCTTTTCTTTTTTGCATTGAATTCTGAGACTTATTTAAACTAGTTGCTCCTTCTTCATTATCTAAATTCATATTTTTTTCTTCAAAAGAGAGTTAGTTTATTAAATATTACATGTATAGATTCTTCAACTATTAGGATTCTTTTGTTGTATACTCTATATGCTTTGCTAATTGTTAAATAACCTAAGAAAATTCCTCCATCACTTCTAGCATCAAGCTTTTCTAACATATCTTTATCATTATTATGTATGAAGCACTTATATCCAAATGCATGAAAGTAGCCTATGTTAGTTTTTCTTCCTTTCCACAGTTCATATGGAGTTTTCTTGAGAATTGGCCTAATGAGATAACAATTCAAGATATAACAAGCCATATTTATGGCTTTGGTCCAAAAGTATTTGAAAAGATCATCATCAATCAATATGGTTTTAGCCATATCTTGTAAAATATAATTTTTTCTTTTAATAATCACATTTTGTTGTGGAGTTCTTAGAGTATAGAAATTATGAGTAAAACCATGTTCATTACAGAAATTTTCAAAGAATCTATTCTCACATTCCCTACCATGATCACTCATAATACTAAAGATTAAATACCCTTATTCTCTTTGAACCTTTTCAAGAAAGACCTCAAAACTCTTAAAAGTTTCATCCTTGTATGCCAATAATAGAACCTAAGTAAATTTAGAATAATCATCAATAATAACAATATATAACTTTTTCCACCAAAGCTTTGAGTTTGTGTAGGGTCAAAAAGATCCATATGTAATAATTGAAGTGACTTTGACGTAGAAACAAATTCCTTTAGACTAAAGGAAGATTTTGTTTGTTTATTTAATTAACTTGCATCACACAAATGATGCTTTTGAAAATCTAGCTTGGGAAGTCCTCTCACAAGGTCAAACTCAGATAGTTTAGATATCATATGTATACTTACATGGCCAAGTTTCTTATGCCAAATTCAAAGATCATTACAAATAGAAGAAAGATAAGTTACATTCTTATAGATAATATCTCTATAGGTAGGAACATAAATGTTTTCAAATCTTTGGTCAATAGACAAGGCCTTGTTATCATTATCAAATACAATGCAATGTAATGACTTAAATTCAACTTTATATACCTTATCACATAGTTAGCTAATACTAAGGAAGTTATGCTTAAGTCTTACAACTAGATATATATCATCAATGCAACAACTTTTTGTTCAAACTTACTTTTTCAATACTTATAATTTTACCTTTGTCTCCATCTTTAAAAATAATAGAACCATAATCTTTTCGTGTGAAGGAAAGAAACTTGGAGGGGTCACCAGTCATGTGACGAAAGCAACCACTATCCAGGAACCAATCACTTTTTGAAATGCTTCTTTTAAAGCAAACCTACAAGCAAGTTCAATTTTTCTTAGGTACTTAAACTTTCCTAGGTCCTTTGTGGTTAGTGTAATTTTCTTTTGTTACACATGTATTCTTAGGAACCTAAACCAATTTTCCTATTTTGTTTTTGCACTTATAGTAAGCATGACCAAATTTGTTATATTAAAGATACAAAATAGTAGAGGTAGAGTTATTTGATTCTTTGACCTAGAAAAAAAAGTTCTTATAGAGTTTAACACTATTGTTTTCAACATAGCTATACCTGATTTGTCAAACATGTACTTTTGTTGTCCTAATAATATTCTTAGATTTTCTTCTCCTCTTACAAAGTTAGCAAGATCATTTTCTAAAGATTTTACTCGATTTCTTAAGTTTTCTATTTCTTTCATAGCATTTCCTAACTTCATTTCTAAGTTGTTTGAGCTTTCTTTTAACTTAGAATTGATTTGAATAAGATTTTTGTCATGACCCAAAACGAAAGGGGGTGACCAGCACGGAAGGCAAGCAATGCCCAAGCCTATAAGCCTAACCAATAACACTTCAAATAAAAAGATATTCATAGTTATTGCAAAAATTTCGGTAGAGTTTTTCCTTAAATTTGGACATTTCCTAATTTTACAACAGTCATAAATCCAGCAAAAATAGAAAGGGAAGCTCCAAGCTCTCCCCTAGAATCAATATACTATAAAACAAAAGAATTATCAGGGGAGGGGGGATCCCACTCGTTTAAGAAAAGTTGAATTCAATGTATATTACAATTAACCAAACAAAATTTATCACAACAAAAATTCCTCGCCCTGGAGATCTGAAGACAGGGCTCACCAATACGACACCTCTATCTACTTGGATGAAGAAGGCGGGTCAGATCTAATAGCACTATTTGAAAAATTAAAACTTAAAAGAATGAATTGCCCTCAGTGAGTAGGCAAATGATTACAATAATTAAAAACAGCTAGGTTGACCAGGCAAAGTTGTTTAATACTAAAGCTCATACAAGGGATCATCTATAAAAGTTAATTCTCAGCAAAAAGGTCATTCAAATTCCGAGGTTAACCATTGTTAGTGGTGGCTTCACCTCGTTGGCAGCTCCTTACCCTTTTATGGGTGACTATGCCTAACGGGTAGCTCCTTTTCCACCCAGATCTTACAATGAATATTAGGTAGTGTACCAAGGGCTAGTAACCCATACATAGTAAGGCTAAAATAATATAAACAATATGCATTTGTCACCACAACAGAACAAGAGATCATTAATACATAGAACGTAAAACTTAGGGGCAAGTAGAAGAGTACCATTTAATAAATAAATAGAGCATTATAAATTAAGGGGAAGAAAAGAAAGAGAGAAAAAGAAAAAAAAAGAACTAAATGGGATAATTAAATATCTACATAGATGATTATACACATAATTAATTAAATGCCCACTACTTGATCCGAATAAGCTAAGATGACGCTAAAAAAATGAACGTCTTTAATGAATGGTCAAAAGAGTCACACGTGTATATATATATATATATATATGTATATAAATTAGTTTTAAGGAGTAATGCTATGAAAATGTGTGTGTGTATATATATATATATATATATATACTTTTCTTAGAAGGACATAGACAATTCAAGCCATCTAATTTATAACACAATCCAGATCTTGTCAACAATCGGTCAATAACCATGACTGATAAATTCCTATAACGTATCTCACTTCCTAATTTGTTAATCAAGAATAATTAGATTTTCACATGGAATCCATACAAGGAAGGGAATAAATAAGACAAGTTCAGACAAGAGCATAGCATTTACCTCCCACAAATCCTAAATTACACCTCTATTCCACCTCACTGAGGTTTAATAAACTTTGAACCATTCATTGCATATGTGTACGTATATTTAGTAATAGGAAAAAAACACATAAATTTATTGTAATCATTATCTACTCACAGTGATGTCAAGAGCTAACAGGTACTTGCTCCTCCTCAAAAGTTTAACTCCTTCCCAGTCAATGTCCACAGAGCTTCCTATTAGCACCAAACTTGCCAAATCATTATGTAGACCTAAAATAATAATTCTTAGCATCTTCCTAATTCAATGATAATTTCCCAACCCATTTCTTCTATTTATGATTCACCCACTGCTCACAAAGTTGCCTCTTAACTTAACCCTTCTATAACATTTCAAATTCATGGTCTGTGTTTCAAAATCAATCCCAGGGAATAGGAATCGAAGATTTGTGTGTGATAAACATAGTTAGGAAGCCTCATTCCAAAATCCCCAATTTTCCCCTTTCATTTTCGGCTAACCAAGTAAGGCAAGAATCTTCAACTCCCTTTATCACCCCACCAAGCTAGAATATGTTGAAAAATGGAAGGGAAGAACATAAACCAATGAACCTAGCATTTGAAACTAAGAAAGAACAGAAATGGGAGCTTACTGCAGGTTGTTGCGTTCTTGATTGCTCACGGATCTGAACCTATGAACCAGCAACGAGGGAGCTCAAGGAGACCAACATAGCGTCGCAGAAGCTTCACCGGAGAGGAAAGATATGGCGGCTTTGCCGGAGAGGAAGAACGCGAGCTTTGAACGGGAGAGGGAGGTTGAACGCGAGGAGAAGGAGCAGCAGATCAAAAAAGAAAGCTGAAGGAGGAAGAATAATAAAGAAAAGAAGAAAAGGAAAAAATTAATAAAATAATAAATGAATAAAAAAATAACCCCTCTCCCCTATTTTTTTTTACCGTTACAATTTTCATATTTTGCAAATAATTTTTCAAAATCTATCAAAAGTTCATCAAAAACATAATTAAGAAACGAGACATTGTTATATAATTTATGAATACAGAGTCAATGTTGGCTAATCCTTTAACTAAATGATAAAGACCTACACATTTTAAGAAACATGTTGAGAATATAGGTGTTTTACAATCTTTTGATCTCTTCCATTAATGGGAGTTAATGTAATTTTTTTCTAATATGGCCTTATGGATGTTAGTTAACTCTATTATGAAAATTTCACATGATTTGAATTTTGTATATACTTGATGTGTTATTTTATTATAGTAGCAATATTGTTGTTGTTCTCTTGTGCAAAAATTAAATACAATATATATATATATATATATGTATGTATGTATGTATGTATGTATGTATGTATCTCAAAACATAGTCTTTGTCTTAAAAATGACAGTTGTATTTATTATTCTTAAAATAAAATTATTTGAAATATATAAGTTTACTTAAACATATGATTTCTCCTGTGGTTTGAGTATTAAGATATTAAGGAATCACAAGAATGATTGACAAAAAATAGTACATTATTAAACATTTTTAAGAGCTACTTCTTACTGCACTTCCAAACTTATAATTCATGTCAATATAAATACTGATACATGTGACTGTGAATTGGTTTTATGTTAATAAAAACGACCATCATTATCTTATGTTGATGATTATATTGAACCAGATTGTGTATATTGTATTATATTAGAACCATTTTTTTTCAAATAAATGTACACACGTAAGGTTTTGTTGTTTTGTTAACATACGTCATTTTGCAAAATAAAATGAATTTCATTTAAAACACAATTAATATGGCCCAAATGAGAAAATATTTGAATATTTTCTAATGTAGGCTAAAATTAATTGATTTATTTTCTTTTAAAATAACTAGTTAATTAATAATTCATTAAGATATATTATAAGCCAAATTTATCAAGTGATTATATGGTAATTTAGCTATAGAATATGTTATAATATAAGTTTGATTAGTATTTAAAAGATGTAAGCTATTAGATTTTATTAAAGCTCATAATAGAAGTAGGTGGTAAGACTA
Source organism: Erythrophleum fordii (assembly GCA_032878935.1). Classification (NCBI taxonomy): domain Eukaryota; kingdom Viridiplantae; phylum Streptophyta; class Magnoliopsida; order Fabales; family Fabaceae; genus Erythrophleum; species Erythrophleum fordii. Next base: position 9,738,006 of record JAVQMF010000029.1, read on the forward strand.
AGTAAAGGAAGATTAAATTCTCTCTCTAACTCTAATTCATTAGCTAATCTTATTTGAAAGTTCCTTTTAGGCCTAGAGTGGTAGAGAGAAAGACTAGGCTAATTCACACTGTCTTGGATGATCAACCTTTCTCTATTGTGAGGGCTGAACCAAGTACCTTTTGTTCATCTTGATTGATTCAAAATTGGTATTCTAAATATCATGTATGTGATTTGTAATTATCTTTTATGTTTAATGAAAATCAGCATACATTTCTTTGAGTTTACTTAATCAATTGAGATTAAACCCCTTCTTGAACAATATATCTAAATAAAATGTAACTAGACCCACTTGAACTTTTTTTTCTAGTTAAGCCACTCAATGTATTCCTTCATCACTAGATTATATCAAATGACTTAGCTTACACACAATTTTTAAATTGCAATTAAAATAGAAAAATGAGTACAATTTATGATTAATTTTGCCTAAATGTTCAAACAAGTTTTTCAAGTGCCTTAACCAACTCCAAAAGATTTAGAGGAGTGCAAGAAGTTCCATTGAAGCAATCTATTTAAGAAATCTTATCAGTAATTTCTGTTCGATAACCCTTTGATGACCCCATCTATCATACAAAATGTACTCAACATATAAAGGTTGGCCTTCCACATAGCAAGGCTTACTTGGGTGCATGATTTCTGTTCGTTTAAAGAAAACTTTATGTTAAAGAATGGTCTTAATGTGTTAAAAAATTCAAAACCTTTTAGATCTAACTTTAAAAGATATAAATACCTAATTTGCTTACCATATTTTACATGTTCTTTTTATATTTGTCTAGATATGTTTACCCCATCACACATGATAAATAATGAACCAGAGAGCTTGGATTGCAACTCTTGTAACCTCCTAGGTAGCTTGTTTGCATAGTACCTTGTCTCGCAACCTGGGAAATATTGATGTGGCTCATAAGAGGTAAGGCTAGACACCAAAAACTTTCTACTGGGAAGATCATAGAGTTTCTATACACAAGTTTTAAAAGATAACATGTAATCATTCATACTTAACACATATCACAAATGTACCAAGTTCTTTACCAGTTGCTTGGACTTGCTATTGGGCTCCATTTTCTTATTAACCCAACGAGTTTGAATATTGTATTAAAATCATTTAGTTTGTGTAAGATGTACTTAGAAGTAAACTAATTATAAAATATATAAATATTGATATATATTTAATTTGCATTCAAGCTTGGCTAATCTAGAGCTCTACTTATTTAGCTCATTCATTAAATAAACCAAGCCTGGGATAACTACAGTGTGTATATATTATAGATTCAATTAAGCAAAAAGATGTAGAAAAAATTAACCTAGATATAATTTGTCATTTTGTCAAAGAGGTATTGTGCAAAACCTTCTGCACTAAATCTGGCCATTATGTTGTGATCTACGTAAGGATTAAAATCATTCAAGCCAATAAGTAATAGATATATAGATTTGGCTAAGTGAGATATCAATTCCTCTAGGCCTTATATTGCTTTTGGAAGATTTGTCATTGCAGTTGAGGTAAAGTATTCAATTTAGTTCCCTAGTGACAAACATTCTCCCTTTGGCATATAATAGTAGAAGAAAGGGTTAGATATTAACAAAATAATAATGATGAAATTGTAATTTCTAAAGACACCAAAAAAAAAAAAAAGGAACACAACATGAAAAATATAGAGAATCTTCAATCTCTTACCACTCATGTTGTGTTTAAGATTCCACCTAAGCCTAACGTATATAATTGATTCTCGTAATCATTTGACTTCTTTCAAACTCAAAGAGATTTAAGTATGGGGGAGGCATTGGCAAGTCCAAAAAATAGCTATAAAGAATACAACAAGCATCATAAGTCTTGCATTGTTTAAAATTATTGCACAAGACTAAATATTTTAAAGTTCAAGTAATAATATAAATAAATATGCAAGTAATTTTGCATTAGATAATTCTTTTGAAAACTCAGACCTTTGAAGATATTAAGCTTTTCATTATTAGATGCATCTCAAAATTTTTATTATAATTTTTTTATAATTAAACCAGCTAATAAATTAATAAGATGAGACTTCGAGATACATCTAAGAAAAGAAATTTAGATTTAACTTATTGACAGTAGCTCTCGATAAAATTACTTTTTCAAATCGTGTAACAAACTTATCACAAAAATCTGCTCTAATTTTTCCATTGGTAAATTGACCACCTATATTATTAAGATCAACACACCATTTATTTGCCTTTGTTGATGTATTTAGATGATTGTTGTTTCCAGCATCTACACCTAAATCACGAAAAGCATAGATTGCTAGCACAATAGCTACACACCATTTTTTGCCTTTGTTGATGTATTTAGATGATTGTTGTTTCCAGCATCTACACCTAAATCACGAAAAACATAGATTGCTAGCACTAAGCTATTGTTCCCAATGGCATTGGCAATGAGAACTTGGTAGGCAATAAATGAGAAAGCCAATGTGAAGCTTCTTGCCATATCTTCTTATTGCCTATGGAAAAAATTAAACCTTCATGATGAATGTTTTCAACTCTTGGTGCACAAATATGTATACAAAGAAAGAATTACAAATCTTTTTGTCAATATCTTGGCTTATTTTTAGTTTAATTATGAGTGGTTAAAACAAGTGAATTTGGTTGTTGCCAAGAAAACAGAAACACAAAAACCTAAAGAATTTGATCTGGTTTTGAAGGAATGAAAGGCAGTAATGCTATCCACTGATGAGAAGTTGAACAGTCTGTTTGGAAAGGATTTAAAAATTTGCAAATGGATCTATTAAGATGGAACAGAAGTGACAAAATAGAAAACTACAAATAAACCGAATGCTGGAAGTTGTTTTTGATTTTGTGATTGCCACCGCTTCACGCAATGCATCCAAAAATAGGTTTTGCTTCGCTGGAAATTCTTGTTTAGTACAAACTTGATACGTCATATTTGCACACATTACTAATGGAATCCCCTAACAATGACAAAGTAACTTCGTAAAATGATACAATAAGCTAAGTGAGCAGCTAGTCACTGTCTTCATATAAGTTTAAATGTTGTTTTTCTAATGACAAGACAAGATGCCTCTCATATTCTCTTCAATGATGCTACGCATTGTCAGCTACTAGACTGGTCCTTCATTTACGTGTTGATTTTTTCTAATTTGTGAATTTTGAATCCATCAACTCAAACTTGATTGGGTTTTTTTAATATCTCTAAAATTTATTAATGGTACACCTTTCACTTTCTCTTCTTTGATAGTTACTGTACGCCAAAGCACAAGGAATAAAATTATGAAAAAAAAAAACTTATATAAGTGCAGTTCTATTGTTATATAGGTGTTTGTTAATTATCAAGTTCTCTATATTAAGGACATGTGATTTTTTTTTTTATGTTGAGCTTTAAAAAATATCTGTGTATTAAGTTTCTAGTGAAAAATTTTATTACAAAAATGTTCAAAACTATATCTTAATTTTATCGTAAATTTATCTGTTAATCTCTTGCTTGGGAAATAACATTGTCTTGTAAGTGTATAATTGACATTCTATCATTTCAAATTAGTTTGTACATAAGGTCAACTTCATAGCACATATTTGATGAAGACTTTTGGTCAATTCTTCAAAGATCTTCCTTTGATATCATATCAGTTTGGTTTTTATATCAACCTAGATGGTAAAATCTACAATGCATTAGGATGATTTTAATACATATTAGTGAAGCTGCGAATGAAATTTCAGTTAAGAAGTATTCTTTGGATTTGTATTATGGTTAGGAGTTTAATTTCTTTTCTAAGCAATTATAAGGGCATTGCTTTATTCTTACAGTGTTTTCGAAAAATTCAGATATAGATTTTTTTTTTTTTGAATGATCTCCTCCTGAATTAATTCTTTTAACTTGTTAAAAAATGCTTTAATGGATCTCATGTTAATTCAAAAGCAATAAGCTTAGTTTTAGGGGATTATATATCGAATAAAAAGTGTATCAAATTCAATTAAATTAGTCAATTGATTGCAACTACTTTTTTTTTTTGAAAAAAGAAAAAAATCAACTGTGATTCTAATATTATGATTGCGTCTTGGTATATTTTTGACCCCATGTTTGTACAATAATATGAAAAATAGGGAATCTTTATTTCGTGCTCAAGTTTTAGTTACCAAATGGCCAAATAACATCAACATTATTGTCTCATTAAAGTACTTTATTTCATTCTTCTAAATTCTCAAAATGGATTAAGACAACCTAATGTCATGAGTCATGATGACTAGACATATGGGAGATGATGATAAAAAAAATGATATATTCCATTTCATTCTTCTGGTTTCCAAGTTGCTTTTTTCTTCTTGCTTTTGTTCCACCCCACCCCCCACCCCCTTTTTTTTTTTTTTTTTTTTTTCTGTTTTCCAGTTATGTTCATATATTTTTTTCTTTTCTTTCTTTCAAATTTACATATTCAGAAATTTAGAGAATTCAGATCCCATTTCAATGTAAACCAAATAATAAATTGTTGAAATAAGTGTTGGATAGAAATAATTGTCCTGAATTCTCTAAATATAGCAACATAGCATAATCCCATGAATACAACGCATGGCTTAAGACGGAAGGAGATATTATAATGAAACAATATATTTCACCACTTTCTTCTCGCTTTCCTTTTTGCTCTTGGTTTTTATTGTTTTATTGTTTTCCCGTCACATGGTGGTTCCACTATAAAAAGAATATAATAGAGTTAGCCTGAGACATTTAATGATTTGACCATACGAACAAAATCACTACACAATACAAGTCACTATGAAAAAGGGTTTGGGATAGTTTGCAAAAGGTCATAAATTTATGTTTTCATACTGTCATGTACATAATTGAGAAAAGAAAAAAAAGAACAGACACACACACAAAAGTAAACTAACAAATTGATCCTTGAATTTGTAAACTCATTTGGTTATAGTCTCCAGATTTTTTCAAGCGCACAATTTAGTCCTCAAAGAATAGTTAACTCAGTTGCAAGTTAATCTTCAGTGTCCCATAGCTACCATCCAAATTTTATCACCATTAATTAATCCAATTGGCATAATAAGATCCACATTACCTGTTAAGGTCTTAGTAAATAAAACTTGCCTACTACAAAGGATATATGAAACTCAAATTCTTTTCCCCTATCCAAACAAATCAAAATTGAACAAATTTTAAGACATATTCATAATTTTTTTAACCTGATTTGAAATTATGAACTGTCTAAGAGCCAATTTCCTTAGGAAATGGTATAGCAAAAATCTGAATAGCAACTATAGGGTATTTGACTAAGGATTAATTTACAATAAGTTAAATATTTTAATCATATATTACTAAAATTTAAGGACTAAGAGCTAAGTTAATCTGTAAATTTAAAAACAAATGTTTGTTTACTCTTTTGGTCTAAGCCATGTTGTGTCTTCAGGGAAAAAGGACAAAGAGATATAGTTGGGTAAGTGAAGAAAAAGAGAGAAACCTATAAGCTCCATGGAGTATTCTCCATGGGTGACCAACAAGCTTAGAGTTATCCGCGAGAGAGTGATGTTGAAGCAAGAATATGTGATGATGAAGATGAGGTGGTGAGGTGTAATGGTGTGGAATTGAAAAGTGGATGCTGGAGTCAGAACAGGAAGAGAACCGACTATCTCAAACTCTGTGCCATAGACGTTTGTGAGTCAAAAGTCGCAATAAACTGTGATGTGGGACCTATTCACGTGGCTCTCGTTAAATGAGACTTGAATGTAAAATAAAAATTTTTGCCATGCGCTTGAGTACTTATCTCTTTCGTATGAGCACTGAACCTTTCAAACTTGTAATATAAAATTGATATAATTGTTTGTAATAACGACACGTTACTGCTTTAAGCATAAAACCCCTTAATATCAGTTTTGATCTTTCTTATGGCCCACAAATCAACAACCTCCTACCCTACCAAAAAATACAGATAAAAAAACGCTAATGTTTGATAGGATCTAGTACTAGGAATATAAATTAAAAAAATGAAAAAATGAATAACATATATAAAAAATAACTCCTACTTCCAAAAAATAATTAAAAAAAACAGACACTATTAAATAATTATTATAAAAATAAAATAAACATTGCAAGTAACATTACATTGCATTTTACATTGCATTCCTGTATCCAAACAAACCCTATTAATGTAATGCAAATTATGACATACTGCAATACTACAGAGAGCTTGATTTTTTGAGAGATCAATTTTTTTCTCATTGAACAGTAAATTAAAAAATTTATTACAATACACAAATCTCAAAATGATTCAAAAAGTCATTCTCTACAGCAAAATCCAAAAACTTACACAGGGAAACAGATTAAGCTCCGTTTGGCTGGGCTTATTTATTAGGAGCATATGGGAGGCTTCAATATTCATAAGTTTGAAATTGAAACTTATCAAAATAATTGTCCTTGCTGATTGTTAACCACGCAAGGACTTCTTAGAATATCTATCCAAACTCTAATTACCTTATTTTAAACCGCACTTACGGCAGTAGAACTTCGAATAATCATTCATTTAAGCTATTCATTCAAACAAAGCCTGTGCAGTTCTTTAGTAAAATGTCATGGCTAAATTATAGTTGACTCCCTTATGATTTAACTCGAGATTAGTTTGCCTCCCGTGTAGCTTAAAGTATCACATTCAATTCTCTTGTAGTTTACCACTTAACCACTTTATCATATTTACATTCTTAATTTTAACAAACAATCATGTGAAAGTTAAAACAAAAAACAATTTTATTATTGAAAATATGTTTCACTTGTACCTTCAACAATTTCAATCTTTTAAAGCTATTACTGTGATTAAGTTAACATTTCAAATTTGAAATTGTCCACTTCATTTCAACAATAGTCTCAAAGCACTCTAAAAACATTAAAGATATAAGTGAAACAAAAATTTAACGATAAAATTGTTTCTTATTTTAACATTCACATGATTATTTTCGTTAAAAGTTGGATATAAAATAAACAGGATGGTTAAGTGATAATTGAACAATCTACAAGAGTGTTGAGCAATACACTTTAAACCACAAAAGCAAACTAATTTTTCAAACCACAAAAGGTTAACTGTACTTAACCCAAATATTAGAATAAATATTAGAATACTTGAATCCCAATGCTTTTATGATTTTCCACTATATAAACTAAGGCAATTGCTCTTATATGATACTGCCGGGTAGTTAAGTGGTAATTGAACAAATTATAAGGGTGTTAAATGTCACACCATACATCATAAGAGACAAACTAATTTTGAACCAAACTGCAGGGGGTAAATTGTAATTTACCCAAATATTATTATACTTTAATCCTATGTTTTTATGATTTTCCGCTATAAAAGCCCAAGCAATTGCTCTAGTTCAATCATCACTAGAAGGCAGAAGCAAAACCCCTCTGGCTCTCTCCTTCCCAAGCAGACTCCAATTGGCTTCTCACAAACTGGAATTGTCTCAAAAATGAATACCAATTATCTCACCATCTGCTTTCTGTTGAATTTGCTTCTACCCCTAGCATCAGCATTGAATTCCAGTCACTTAAAACGCAGCTCGAGAAACATTCCAGCTATGTATGTTTTTGGCGATTCCCTACTTGACAGTGGGAACAACAACTATCTTATTCTTCCCCCAGAAGCCAAAGCAAATTTTCTTCCTTATGGAATAGATTTTGGCGGCAAACCTACTGGGCGATGCACTAACGGTAAAACAGTGGCTGATTACATTGGTAAGACACCCACTTCAACTTCACTATTTTCCAAGATTTTAACTTTCTCTGCTCCAGCCAATAATAGTTCATTCTGATATAAAATTTTGAATGTGCACACAAATTAATCTATGTTTCATAGTTATACAGCCATACTTCTTGGGCTACCCTTCGCCCCTCCCTACTTGGGTCTTTCAAAGCATCAAAGAAGCAAAATCACTACGGGTATTAATTATGCATCTGGTGGTTCAGGCATTCTACCGGTAACCAACAATGTAAAAGTCTTACCTCTGTTCATTAATTCATCACCTCCACTACTCTATGACTATTTTAGTTCTTGCTTTTAGTTCACTTTTTTATATTCCCCATTTGCAGGAGACAAGTTTGACATTCAACCACCAAATAAAGCTTTTTAAGAGGACCGTTCAAAATGACTTACCAAAGCTGTTCAAGAAGCAAGCATTACTGGAGAGGTATCTATCTGAATCCTTGTTTGTTGTCAATGCAGGGGTCAATGACTACGGCCTGGTTAAAAACAGAATCTTGCCCTCCACTCGCTCATTTGCTCAGCACCTGTTAAAAGAATTTTCCATACACCTGCAGGTAATATTTGTCTTTCAAGTTAATAATATTGAATTTTTGGAGTGAAAGATAATACTTTCTCCTTTTTCTTTTTCTTCATTTTGGCCTTGGCACTCTAGTTAATAAACAAGTATGGTTTGCATGCACAGAACTTCGAATTTACATGTTAATGATTGCAAAAAAACAAATTCACAAGTTTTGTCTAAATCAATGATATCAGTGCTTAAAAAATTTCATATCCCCACACTTAGAGATGATTTTCTCCTTGCTTGATGTACATCAATCTTCATTCATCTTTGCATGTGCCTCTGCCTAGACAATATATCATCGATTCAACATCAATACCTATAGTCATTTTCCAAGAACATATTGGGAAAATTTTTTGATTCAGTTTTCCTTTATATTTTTGGCAGGAACTGCATAGAATTGGAGCAAGAAAGGTTTTAGTGAACAACATTCCTCCATCAGGGTGCTTTCCATCAAATGCTATTCACATGAGTCCTAGAGGAAATTGCAATAAAACAATAAACAGGATGATTAGCTCTTACAATAGAAGGCTGCCCAGTGTGCTATATGAGTTGCAGTCCCAGCTTCCTGGCTTTGTCTTTGTACATTCAGATCTGTACGGGTTCCTTTTAGAGATGAGGAAAAGTGCGCACAAATATGGTACATAGAAAGCCAAATGTGGCAGGCAGTAACTTATAAGCTTGTGCTGGCACAGTTGATCTATAATATAATGAATAACTGCTCGCCTTTGCAGGGATATTGGATACATGGAAACCTTGCTGCCCTAATAGCATTCATGGTGATCTCAGATGCCTTCCCAATACTGTTCCCTGTGAAGACAGAAACACTCATCTTTACTTCGATGAACACCCAACTCAGATAACAAATGACATATATGTAAGACGCTGCTTCAATGAGACAACAATTTGCAGGCCTTTGAGTCTCAAACACTTTGTGCATACTTAGCTCTCAGTGACAAGGATGCATCATTTTGATCAGTTGAATTCCGCTGAGAGATATTAAGAATCTTGTAAGTTAAGAGTAACCTGATGAGGTATTGAAAAAATAGGAAAGCCTGGAAGGTTAAGGAGATAGCTATTTATAATGCACCAAAGGTATAAGTGTCTTTTTGTGGTTCTAGTATTAGTACATATAAAGGCTTAGGGTTAGTCCTATAAACACTGAAATTGAGCCATTCATTAATATATTATGTATGGTGACTGTCCCTTTTCTCTAGAACTTCCGCTCTCATTTTCTCAACGAATTCTAAACAAAAGGATCCCTTTTTCAAGATATAAAATTAGATAAATGATAACACCAGAAATGTTCTGTGAAAATTACCATCAAAATATGGGGCAATGGTTGAATGTTATACATGAGACTCCTGAAATACACATTCATGAGTGACCCTAACACTGTATTAAGAAAAGAAAATAAATTGATTATTACAACTTATGGAAGAGAACTTTATGGCGTCATTTGATCTATGTGGCCGATTTCACCTAATGAGAAAAGGTCTATTATTGTTGTCGTCATTGTTTTTGTATTACAACCTAAGGAAATAGACTAGCCGAGACTCATAAAAGGTCTAAAAAAACAATGCTATTAGACTGACACCTGAAATTATGTATATCATGAAACTTGTTACAGAATCTAGGCCATGAGATATTGTATTGCCAGAATGGATAAATCCACGTGACACAAGCATTTAGCACTAATACAACCAGTGTGTAAACCAGAAAAAATCAAAATCATACAATCAATGGTCAATCCTTGCCGTGAGAATTTCCTTAAGTGTACCCCATAGATCCCCAACACTTATAATAGGAAACAGTTAGGTATGACGACTGAACATGAATTTAACTCTCCCATCAGGTTGCAGTAACAAGGGTAAAACTTTGAGTGACATATGCAGAAGAGCATACAATTTTTTTTTTCTTTTAAAAAGGAAGTTCTGATTTAATGAAAATAAATGAATTTAAAGAAGTTAGAGATCTGGAAATTAGAAGCAAAAGTCACATTACCTCGTTTGGGAAGCACAGGAATATGAAGGAATGAGAATGAGAACATTTAACCTAAATTTCACAGATACCAATTTCTCCAAAAATGAAGAGAAAGAGAAATCTAGAATATACGGTGATCACATTCTAAATTACACAATTGTCCTCAAAATACCATCTCAACTAATGAGAGCAGAGCATAATATCAACCTTGAGAGAGAGAATTGAAACAGAAATTTCCTGGAAAACAAAATGGTAAAAATTCTAATGAGAAACTATATCAAGGCAAGCAAACCAACTATAAATAATTGAGCCAGTTTCCCTCAGTATAATATTTCAGAACAAGATGATTCCTGTCCTTTAGAGAGAGAATTCTAACAGAAATTTCCTGGAAAACAAAATAGTAAAAATTCTAATGGGAAACTATATCAGGGCAAGTAAATCACCTCTAATTAATCAAGCCAGTTTCCCTGAGTATAAAATTGAGTATCAAGATGATTCTTGTCCTTCAGACCTACTTAAAATTTCAGACAATGAGATTCGTACTCCAATCTCTCCTTGAGGTGTCTGCAAGTATTTTAGTTTTTAAAAATTAAAAATGTTGAAAGCTAAATTTGCTCACCAGTGGGAAATCTGATTAAACTTCAGCACATTTGCCATATCAGTGAGGGCTAAAGGTAGAGATGGACTTCATACTTTGAGTTTCGAAAGTAGATCCAATCAGAGAGCCAGAAGGAACACAATTAGACATTTCATTGACTATTCAGAAAGTAAACCAGTTTTAATCATCTCAGCAAGTAGTTCTGAAACTGAATCATGATCACCACTCTCAGAAAATGCATTTAGCATCGTTTTGCAAAGTTCTTCATCAGGAGAAATGCCATTAGACAACATCATAGAAAAGAAATACTTTGCTTTAGTAACAATACGTCTTCTACACAATCTATTGATTACAGCACTATAATCACTGATTGAAATTTGAAATCGCTTTTCAACCATTTTATGGAAGAATAGTACTGCCCTGCATACATCACCTTTTGCACAGTGTGCTTTTATCATTACAGTGTAAGCAACTTTGGACAAACAGACATTCTGATCTTCAAGAGAAATTAGCAGTCTATCAGCATATTCTAGGCCACCATTAATGCAAAGGCCATTAATCAACACATTATATGTTGCAGAAGTAGGCTCCAGTTTAAGCTTTAACATCTCATCGAACAAGTGGAAGGCTTTTTTCATGTTGTGAGCCTTACAGAAACACTGGATGATGGTATTATACGTAATTTGATCTGGATGTAAGCCCTTCGCATACATATCATAAAGCACTTGGAGGGATTCATTCAGCCTCCGATGTTTGCAAAGACATTTGATAACTACAGTATAAGTGATATGAGTTGGAACTAAATCTTTTGCTTCCATTTCTTGAAGCAATTTAATCATGCCTTGCATATACCCCTCTTCACATAATGCATTCATAAGAATGGTATAAGTTACGGCATTTGGCAAAAGGCCATGTTGTGTAATGTCCTTAAACAATTGTCTAGCCTCTCCCAGGTTTTTTACCTTGCAGAATCCATAAATCAGAGAGTTGAAAGTAACAATAGTAGGAGGAATTCCTATGTCAATAACTCTTTTGTACAACTGTACAGCTTCCCAAATATTGCCAACCTTTACATATCTGTCAATCATAATATTATAAAAAACTATATTTTCTGGTTCATTGCTTGTTAGCACATCAAAATACTTTCTTGCCTCACTTACTGTTCCGTTTTCACACATAGCTAACAGAAATGAACTGTGAGTGAATGAATTTGGGAAGATTTTGTTTGAGCAGATCTCCCTGTATAACTGTAAAGCACTTTGGACTTCTCCCAGTTTGCAGAGCCCATGAATCAGGATAGAATATGTTATAAGATCTGGTTTCAGGCCTAAAGGTTCCAAGTCATAGAACAATCTTAGTGCTTCCTCAACACGTCCACATTTGCACAAACTACTGAGCAATACACTATATGGAATGAGACTCAACTGAAATCTGAAAGAAATCATATCCTCTAGCAACTTCAAGCCCTCATCAATATTACCCATCTGGCAATGCCCACAAATTAGTATTGTATACGTAACAACATTTGGATTTAACCCTGTCAGCATCATTTTCTGAATGAGCTGCCAAGCTCCACCCATTAAGCCAAGTAAAAGAAACCCTTTGACAAGAATGTTGTAGGTTACTATATCAGGTTTTAACCCTTGATTTTTCATGTGGTCTGCAAAATTTAGAGCTTCCTCTATAGAACCAGCTATACACAAACCATGAATTAGAATATTATAACTATATGCATCAGGATGTAGACCTTGCTTAAGCATCATACAGAATAAAGATTTTGCTACATCTACAAAACCCAATTTACAAAATCTTGACATAATTGTATTAAAGGAAACAACAGAAGGGCCAAGTCCATTCATCTTAGATTTCTGCAAAAATGAAATGGCATCTTGTAGCCTAGCTTGCTGACATAGGCCATCTATGAGTATAGAGTTAGCATACCCATTTTCAGAAGCCCCATTATCTCTCATTTTATTATAGATATCCCATAACATGTCAGTGCACCTTAAATTATGCAACAAGCTATTATAGGTTGGTATAGAAGCTTGCAAATTTAAATCTTTCATATATGCCAGAACAAGGAGGGCATCATTAACCATCTTATATCTTGAATAAGCAAAAGCCAACGTATCCCATACCACACTATTTGAATCCCAGCCCCTGAAATTGTTTAAGAGCAGCTCACAAAGTAAGGAAGCAGAACCAGAACCTATCAGAAACCATAAGAAGAAAAAAACCTATAAACCAAAAAAGCATGAGAAAAACTTAATTTAAATGAAATATGCATAATAATATGGATGGAAGAAAAGAACTATAATATTTTTTAAGCAGATAATATTTTGCATTGATCCAAAAACTTAGGCTATAATATTTATATAGTTAATATGGGTTTCAGTTTAAAAACTGATTTATTGAGCAATCATCTAGGATATGCAGTATCATTTAAAAGCAACAAGCTGCAAAGAGTTTATCGACCCTATAAAGATCATTTTGAAGACTTCAATAATAACTTTTTTTCTCTTGAGTAATGAAGTTTTGAATCAGTTTCTGCCTTTCATTTAACCACCTCTCCCTCCCCTGCCAATATAGAACATTAAACATTGTGCTGATTGGTTGGCCTCCCTCAGCCCCTGAGTTGAATCTGTTGTTGCATGGTGACTTGTCAGATCCTGTATCCCCCACAGCATAAATGTTTTTCTTTTTCATTTTTTTTGGGGGGGGGGGGGGGGTTTCTTTTGGGCTTTTGCCCTATTCTTCTACCAAAAATAAGGAAGGAAAGCAATCTAATTTAACAGAATCTTAATTGGCATGGGCAGTCTAATTTCTGCGGATGAATTCACTGCCATATTATACCCAAGATTTAATTGGAAAACCCAATGAGTCATTGGAATTGTAGCCAATGGTTGTGAAAGAAAAGGAAATTATTGCTTAATCGCTAGTTGTGAGGGAAGGAAGAAATGAAAAGCTTTGAGTATACAACTGAACTAAAAGGCTACAGTACACAGTGATCTTGAAACAGCCAAGGAATTTGGAAAATAAAATGTTCTAATTCTAACATCAGGAAAATATTTTACATCCCAGGAAGATTCCGGAAAAATGTTTCTACAGGGAAGTGATATATTTTGCTGGAAACGATTTTGTACAAAATGATCTTTTTATCCAGCAAAGTATTTCACTTATGATGTAAGCTTTTTCCTGAAGCTACCGATGCTATCATGTTTTTATGGTTTGAATTTTGTTCAAATGATAGTCATGTGCCATGCATCTCGCCCACTCATTAGAAAGATCTTTGGAACAATTTCAATCCCTTGAAATGCATGAAACAATGTTGAAAAGCAAAAAAAGGGCTAAAAGACAAAATGGGTTGTTTGTAATTTTGTATTGATGAAATATCCCCACATAAGTAAAAGAGATATCCTATGCCATCCACTTTGTTTCATTACATAAAATGTTATAAAAGATTGCATTTGAGCGAGATGAACTTTTGGCTCACTTTGCTGGCTTTAGACTTCAGTGGCATGGAACAAATTGAGAGCTTGGAATATGGCTTATTTGCAGTCTTTGAAGCCATAGCTTGTGCAGTATAATAAATACACAGCACCATCTCGGTGAGACCAATTAATGCATCCAGTTGCATGAAGTCCGTATCAAGACTTGCATCAACTTGTTGCAGGACAAAAAGAGAGTGCTGAACAGAGGGAGTAGAGAATGCCCATGCGATGTGCGTGAGTAGTTCTTGTAGAGTGATGTATGAGCCGGTGAGAAAACATTGTTGGGTATTTTGGGTGTAGGTGAGGCGAATGATTTTAAGTGTGCCATTAAGCCACTTACACTCTCAAGTAATTTTGGTATTGGAAATTATCATTTGTCTTTGATCATGGATGTAGGCAAAAAGATCAACCACTTTCCATTGTGTGAGTCAAATTTACTAACTACTTTAACTATTTCCTGCCAAACTGCATAAGCATATAGTGCCAAAGTACTTAGGGTGAAATTTTTATATTGGTTCCGTGGGTCAATTTTCATTTGATCAAGGAGGAGCAAACCGCATTCCACCAACGTGCAAAAACAGCCCATCCTTGAGGACTGTTTGAAGATGAAGAGCATTGTTAGGCGTTGTTTCTGTCGTAGGAATAAATTAGGGTTGGAGAGTTCGTTTGCTGACGTGAACTACTAGTTTCTCAGTTGCCTATGCGAGTTTGGATAAATATCATTAACCTGTAATCATTAGAGCAGTCCAGGAATTAGATTTGGAACTGGTCTCTCTCTCTCTCTCTCTCTCGCGTGTTCTCTCCCTCCACACTCCTTTCTTCTTGGATAGCTCTTGCAGAGCCGAGTAAGCTTCTAATTATTAAATTGCTATACTGGTCCTAGGTTTTCACAAAAATTTCTCATCTCAGCCAGCTTCTAAGTTTATCTCACCTAAAACACAATTATATGATTTCCAAAGTAAACTATGAAAGTCGTACCTTCCTGTTCGAGCAATTGCTTTATGACCAACTGCAGGTCCCTAAACCGCCTTTTGCTTGCTAAAACATGCGCAACAACAAATTGGGAATCCCTGGAGTGCCGAAACCCGTAATCATTCCTCAAAGCATAAAAGAAGAACAACGCAGCGTCTGAATTCTCTCTCCTCAGGCAATCGATAATTCGATCCACTTGCAGCTGATTTAACGTCGAAAATATGGAACGGAAATATTCGCACCCAAGGAAGTTTCCTAAACCAAAATTCCTCAAACCAGTGAGAACTTCATGAACTGGGTCAACAGCACTAGGATCGACGGAGGAGGCAGTGACAGGCTCATTTTCAACCTTCGCAGTAGAGACTGAGGGTTTGGTGAAAATGAAGATTGTGGGATGACAAAGGCATGCAGATTTTCGCGAAAAATGGTGGGGTTTCCATTTGTGGACGCGATTGAGCATGGAAGAGCAGCTAGGGTTTAAGAGTGGGAACCTCCTATTTTTCCAGAAACTATGAACGGTGAAGAGAAATAGAAAAAGGGATCGATGGGCGTGAGGTTTTAGAGTGAAAATTCTTCTCCTTTTTCCTGCAAAAGCAAGGTTTAATGGTTGAATGAGGAAGAAGATTAAGAGTTTCAGGGCCGTTGGTCTTCGCGGCAATTTTGAAGGTTGCGGCCGCGCCCTGCTGCTACCGATGATGACACATAAACTACCCTAACATTTCGTATTGTTAATAATTGAAAATACTTTTTACAAATAAAAAGAATTCAAACATTTCTACTTAAATATTTATATAATAAATTTCTCAATCTATGATTAAAATATGTCATAAAATGAATGAAATTACAAATTTTATATTTATAATATCTTCTTAAAATATTAAAATTTTTTTGTAAAAACCTTCAGTTTTTATTTCACTAAAATCTTATTCATATTGTATTATTTTTATACTAGCATTTATATTTATTTTTACAAAAAGAATATTTATCATGATGCGTACGAACATAATAATAAATACTGAATAAAAGCTTTTTATATTAAATAAACTATAAGACATATTTGCACTTTTTTTTTGGTTGGTATAAAGGAAACTAAAATAAACAAGACAAAATAAATTAAAGTAGAGACAAGAGAGAGAATCTCTATGTATTGCACGATCATTAAATTTGATTGACAGTCCAATTCATTTAAAAGCCAAAAAAATTACATTTAAAAACTCAAAATTTAAAATTTATGACAAAAATTTTAAAAATTAAAATTATTTTTAATGAATATAATTATTATCAAATATTAAAAAAATTATTATTAAATTAAAAAAATTTACTATTAAATATAAAAAATTTTAACACCTTTTTATGCTTAATAATAAATTCTTTAAGTTTAGCAATAATTTTTTAAAAAATTGATATCAATTATGATTTTTAAAAATAATTTTGATTTTTAATATTTTTTATTATAAATTTTACAAGAATTGAATCTTTAAACGTAATTTTTTTTAAAAAAAAAATAATTTAAGTGTTAAATGATATATAATAATTTTGGACAGGCCCAGGTCCCGGTTTCTTTTTTATTTGAATAATACAACATTAATTCTTTAATTATTTTTCTAGTAATTAATTATATACAACATTACACACTCATTTGCTCTGCAGAATCTAGCTAGCTAAAGTGTTAGGGCTCAACAATGACCTATGTCATTGCCTAACACAGACTGAGGCATGCCCTCTAGCAAGCAAGACAGTGGTGGAATTCCTAGTCTGCAAATCCCCATAAGCATTCCAACAGTATGGATCAAGAACCATGAGACTGAATCACTGTAGGCAAAATGCATAGATTTGTTTTGCATCTTAAAGGAGAGTGGATGTCAAAATTTTGAATAAATTATTATTATTATTATTATATATATATATATAATAAGGATCAAAGTGAGTTTTGAAAAAAAACAAATGTCTGAGTCCAACTCTTTTTGTCAAGCTTTTTTCAATAGCCTTTTTTTTTTTTTGGTCGAACTTTAATCTGTAGATTCATATCTATTTTTTTAAATTAAATTTATTTGATCGAGCAAGCTTTTTCACGTGTAATCAAGTCTAATGATCACTACCATTTTGTCTTGAAAAGAAAAAAACTTGAGAGATGAAAGAAGAAACAATAATGATAAAGCAGATGAAAGGGAGGATTCTCGTCCAAGTATTTTTAAGTTATTCAATATAAATATAAAAATGAATCTTTTTAAATAGACAAAAATATATGGGTTTTATTATTCAAATAACTCTTATATATTCAAAAGAGATTTATTATTTAAGTAAATCGACTTAAATAATAAATCTTACATAGTTTGTATCTTTTTTTTTTTTTAAGTTGACAGTGCCAATTTTATAAAAAAAATGAAAGATATATATTATAACTCAAATAGACAATGTTTCAATGATAATGAGATATTTAATTGTTATATGAACTTTTACGTCAATTATTTTTTTTTTTTGGCAAAAGAAAAAGGTATACTTCATTCAAGACAGAAAAGCAACAGCACGTAGAAGACAGAACCACCAACAAAAACGAAACGAAACAGAACAAAAAACGACAGCCAGTTAAGAACAAACTCAGCCCACTCCCCTCTTGCAGGAAACAGAATCAGAAATCAGAATAGATGATAGTAGCTATTGGAGATGGGGAATAAGAATCCCAATCAAATTTCACAGATTTTTAAGTCGATTATATTTATTGACATTTTTCACAATCTTTTTTATTTTTATAATTGTCATTCTTGAATTAAATTTCCAATCTAATTATTGGAAGAAAATAGGATTTCTAGAAATTTTTAACTTTTAATCATATTTGCCAAGTAGCTGACTGCGACTATAACATTAAAGAAAATAAATTTTAAAAAAATAAAAATAAGAATTTAAATTTTAAAATATTCAAATAAAATAAAATATATCTTTCAAGAATCCAAATTTCAATTTTGAATAATGAGAAAAAGGAAAATAAATTAACATTACAAAGTCGTTGCCATCCAAAATTTAAAAGAAAGATAAAAAAGCTTGTTCCTTTGATTTCTTTTCCCTACCAAGGAAAAGAAAAGAAGAAAAGAAAAAAAGAAAAAAAGAAGAAGAAGACGCAGCTTCTTCAAACCGCTTCAAACAAAAGTAAAATATAACTGCTCCGCCAAATTGTTGAATTCAATTCTTTGATGAATCAGTTGAAATAAATGAAAGAGAAACGCAAACTCAAAAAGTTGATAAAAACATTAAGATATACATGAGCATGATATTGAAATCCCAACAAAGGCCTTCATGTTACCATAATATTAATCAAAGTGTAACAATGAATTATAATTTTTATATATGAGCCTTAAAAATATAAATCCTTTTTTTATCAAATTAAAAATATAGATCTTGAACCAAATGAACATTTAATTACATGATCCTACCTATTTTTCTTTTCTTTTCTTAACATAAATTATTGGACAAAGTTCATCCCTTTGTACGTGTTTAAATTTCAAAATAATTCATCCACTGGTCTTTTTTTCATCACAAAAAACTTTAGGATAACTTATTTCAATTTTAAAGTAAGACATTAACGTAATTGGTGAATATTTATCAAGAAGAGATTACCAACAATAATTGGGTCCAAAATATTTTGACCGATGTAAAATTTTCAGTTATTATGGTCATTTTTCAAATTCTATTTAGAGTAATTCATTCTTAAATAATCTTAAGAGTATACTCTCTAATACTAATTTGATACATTCGTAACTTCACTTTTAAAGTGCTCTCCAAAATAATTAAATTCACACTATCTAAAAACTTATATTATATCAATTCTCTCTTTTAAATTAATACAATTTAATGAACACCTTACTTTTTAATTCAGTAAGAGGTTAAGTGGAACTTAAAACATGCCGACTACATATAGGAAGAATCTAGCGCCTTCCGCAACTTTTGTTACAACGCTTTAGCTGGTACAACCATTAAAGGAATCAAGGTCAAATAAAAAATTTAAATTCTTTCAAATAAATAAATAATAAAATTATTTATATAAAAATAAATTAAAAAAAGAGAGTAAATAAAATGTTTTAAAAAATAAATTTCATATATATTCTCATTTTTTGTATCACTCTCTTTTCATTTAAAAATTTTTTTATTATTTATTCATTTGAAAGGATTTAAATTAATCAAATTAACAATGTTCATTATAAGTTGGTTAAAGAACCCTAAAAATTTGACAAAGGGGGAGTGACCAAATTAAAAAGGGAGAAGGATGGAATATCTTTGTCTGTGTAGGCCACAGGTATGTCTCACACTTGAGGCATAAGAGTAGGAGTTAAGAATTACATGGACCCATCACACCTTGCATTGAGACAAACACCACAACTAAAGCAACTATCATTAACCTCTTTTAATCTTTGATTACTTGGGAGTGCCAATACCATTTTAGCTAAAACTTCACCTCCTCTAATTTGCACGTTTTACCAGTTAGATGAAAAGAAGGCACTTTCATTTACATTTGATTGAGAAATAATTCATTGGTTCTAATTATGAATTATTTCACCAAATATCTTTATGAACAAGACTTAAGTATTACTTTTTTAAGTGTTTGTTATAGATTCTTCAATAAAAATATTACATATTGTAAATATTTTTAACTCAACAGGACATTATAGATTTCTTTTAAAAAAAATCTTTCCCGTATTATAATTTAATTATAAAATATAATTAAAAAAACTTAAAAAGTTAAACATATGAGTATTTCCTATAAATCATTCCATTCATCATGATTACTGGTCCTTTCCAAAAGTTATATATATGCATTTTTCCAATTTAAGTTTGTGTACTTTGCAATAGACTAGCAACAAGGCTAACAATAAATAATGACTTCTAACAAAAACTAGCTAATTGGATTGTTTGACTATAAATCATGGTAAACTCTGTCCTAATATGCCCATTACTGAGAGTAATATATAATCAACAAGTAAAAAAATTCATTGGATTTGGTAAGAGGTTTTGTTTTTTCTCAATATTTTATATATTAAAAAAAAAATAATATATATTCTTAGTTTGATAGTTCCAGGGGGTCAATCACATAAGTGTCATTTTCAACAATATGAGCCTCCCCATCCTAGACTCATGAATATTGCTTTAAAACAAAGAAGTAAAAGAATCCCATAAAATATGAAACTCACATCTCACCAACCAACTTGAGAATTTATGAACGAACCCCATCTCTTTTTATAACCCAGACTTCTATGAATCCCAATCCACTTTTAAGTCTTCCATTTATAACAGTAGACTTTTTTTCCTCCTCTCTTCTTCTTCTAATTCTTCTTCTTCTTCTTCTTGCACACTATGTCTAAAGCAAATGTAAGAAGGCATGCTCTTGAGAAGAGCAAAAGTGTCAAAGAGACACAGAAACCAAACCAAAGCTTTTTCCCCAAATACCTCAAGAAAGTGTACCCAATTGGGCTTCAGAAAAGCACTTCATCTCTATCCTTATCATCATTGTCTCTGTCTCTCTCACAGAACTCAAATGACTCTTCTCTTACAGCAGATTCTTTGACACCATTGGACCAGAAGATTTCATTGGCACTGCGTTTGATTTCACCATGTGAAAGAAGAGAGCCTTCTCCTGTGGCTAAAACTGTACAGCAGCAACAACCAACTCCACAGAACAGTACTACTGAGCCTGGGGAATTGAGAAGGTGCAATTGGATCACAAAGAACAGTGGTATGATCAATTTTTTCTACTCCAATATATTGTTGATCACTTTGAAAAGTTTGATTTTCTCTTCTTTACATTGAAGCCTCTAAGTTGTACTAAGTAAGGTTCTGAAGTTCAACTCAAAAGCTTAAAATATGAAAAGTAAGGTTCTGAAGTTGTACTAAGTAAGGTTCTGAAGTTCAACTCACATTATAAATTTTTATTATGATATCTAATAGAAGCAAAATGAGTTTGTGGTTGAAAAGTTAAAGTCATAAATAACATATAAATTATTAAGGCATGCATGCAGTAGAGAACTTGAGTTAAGGTCTAGTATATGATGAAGGTTTACTGCATACTTCTTATCAAGATAATAATTAAACAGGTAACTTGATGCCTTTTTAAGAGTATGATGGTATTGTAGATAAGCAAAATGTTCAGCATTGCTAACTTTATTTGAAATTTGTTTTCACTTCCAACTCCATGACAGGGCACATTGAAATGGGGATTAGTTTTTATATGAACTGAGAAAAATAAAAATAAAAAGGAAAGTAACACTTTTTATTTTCTACTGAAAATAAATCTTTCCAAAAAAACAATCTCTTGTCGTACTGCAATAGTGAATAGAGAAGATTGTTTTTATGCCATTTAATTAGCTTGAAGCCTCGAATCTGAAATCATGCTTATTATGCTTGTCGTTTTGTACTATTAATCTCATTGTCATAAAAGGTAGATAGATCAAGTCAATTATAAATAGACATATAATTAAATATATAAAGTGCACTTTTCAATTTAATTGACTTGATCTGCTAATTTTTTCTAGATTGTATCTATTCAAAATTCTCCTGTCAAGATATTCATATGAAAATTTAGAAACGCCATTTACAGCTTCACCTACTTGACTTCTACTCTTCTAGCAATGAATCTGTTTACTTTTAGTCATTTTACTTGTAGTCATTTGCAGTTAAAGAAATTCTATGAACATAGAAATGACAAGGAGAGGTCTTATGCAGATAAGGTTTACATAGAATTTCATGATGAGTGCTGGGGGGTTCCAGCTTATGATGACAAGTAAGTATGTCTCAGTATGAAAATCATAACTATTTAATCTCATAAGCACTGTGCTATGATCTCTCTTAATTGTTTAAATCATGAAACAGCAAATTGTTCGAGCTGCTCGCAATGTCTGGCTTGTTGATGGACCACAATTGGACCGAAATTCTGAAAAGAAAGGAAATTCTTAGGTAAAGTTGTTTTGCACCAAAATGCTAACTGTATCCATGTAGTTTGGTTTTTCAATTACACAACACAGGACCCCTACCGACCAATTCAAATTTTTTTTAAAAAATAAGAGCAAAATATTAAAAAAAAAAACCTGCTCTGCGCACGATCCGAGAACCAAGCCACATTGTTCATAACTTCGTAACAATATAGTTTTCTCCAGTTTTATTAGATATATAGATTATATATCTGACAGACAAAAACCTTATTTTGGTGCTTGTCATTATCAACTTTGATACTTGAACACCCGAGAATATAGTTTCATTCCAATATCACCCTTCTAGGTACTCACTGATGCTATTTTTTTGAAGATAAAAGAACATGTGAATTTAAAACAAAATCAGACTGGTGGCATGCCAAAGTGATACAATAATGACATTTTTGATCTTTCAAGGACTAAAATAAGATATAGTCTAGCTGATATAATTCTACACTTCATACAGAGAAGTTTTCGCTGGATTTGATCCTCATACTGTTGCGAAAATGGAGGAGAAAGACATCATGGAAATAGCATCAAACAAAGCTCTTGCATTAGCAGACAGCCGAGTTATGTGCATAGTAGACAACGCCAAATGCATAGTGAAGGCAAGTACTCATACTAACTAAGTCTATGTAAACTTTAGGAGTACAATATCATCCTAACTCTGTTATCTCGAATATCAGGCAACATCAATTGTTATCGAATATACCACAAAATATACGATAACATAATTCTAAATAGTATATCATACTACCCAAGAATTACAAGAATATCATATCGGACTGCTTTTAACTAAACTTACGCATCTTGGACATTATAATATCTAAAATATCAAGAAATATAACAATAATATACCAAACGAATCCTAAATTATTTGTTCCATGACATGAACTTAGTAGCTAATGTAGCATCTAATATTAACTTGATGTTTGTCATCAGATTGTGAGGGAATGCGGATCGTTCAGTAGCTATATATGGAGCCATGTGAATCACAAGCCAACCATAACCAGATACAGATACCCGAGGAATGTCCCATTGAGGTCTCCAAAAGCTGAGGCCATTAGCAAGGACTTGATCAAGCGTGGCCTTCGCTTTGTGGGTCCAGTGATAGTGCACTCTTTTATGCAAGCTGCAGGATTGACCATTGATCACCTTGTGGATTGTTATAGGCATAGTGAGTGTGTAAGCCTAGCTGAAAGACCTTGGAGGCATATCTAACATATACAAATTTAAAAAATTCTTAGACAGATTTGGTTTATAAAAAATAGGTAGACCAAATTGTATGTTACGAACATTTTTAACTGGATCCCACCATTTCAACTTGGTCTACTTGTTTTTTAATAGATTGAGTCTACTTAAAAATTTTTACATGATTCAAATGTAGAGATTTTAGTTGGGCTTTGTAAGCAAAAAAAATTTCAGTTTTTGATTGAAGTTGAGCTAGTAAATACATATATAATATACAGCTAACAGCTCCGTTCAGTTTTTTTTTTTTTTTTGGCGAGGCCTATTGGGGTGATGTTTCTTCCTTTTCTTTTGTCCAGTGTATAATGATAAATAAAGTATGTTGCTCCCAATTAGAGTGATTATTAAAGGCTTAGTGTTTGCAGGTGTAAGTAACACTTTATGTTGGGTAAAGCATGTGCATTCGACCAATCAGAATGAAAAGGAAGTCTTTAAGTTCAAAGTATAATTCTTTAAAATGCCAAGTGCTGTTAGATGAAGTTTGCATATCATTACCTTTTTCATTTTAAATGTTAGATTCTAATAAGATAGCAGAAGACTATTATCTTGATTGGTGTTAATTAAAAAGAGACTAGTTTTTATATTTATTATTCTTCTGAATAATGATAGCCATAGTCACAACTCAACCACCGAAATGATGATTTTGATGCTTAGGAATTTTCTATTTGTCAATAAACGAAAAGTTTAGATAACTTTATTTTCGTTATTTTGAAAGAAACTAGCTCTAGAACCAACCTTCTTGTTCTTTCAGATCAGTTGGACTTCCAAATCTGGGCTGGGCTTGATAATTATGATGAGGATATTGAATGCCAACTACAAGAAAACGAAGTGTTCAAACCCTAAGCCCAACATGTTCTAGAATATACCCGGATCTAACCGTATGCAATCTGCAAGAACCTATTACAGTTAAACATGTTCTTTTAGATCATACGTTGTCCTGTTTTTCACAAGATTGGAGTTAGGGTCTCTTTGATTTTTTGTTTTTAGAATAATTTTTTATTTTTAAGAACATAAAAATTAAAAAAAAACTTGTTTAATAATGTGTTTTTAATAAAATGTTTTGTAAAACAAAAAAATAAAATTTTATTTTCGGAAACAAAAAAATCAGAATATTTTTTAAATGTTTTGTAACTTTTATTCTGCAGAATAAAAAAAAAAAAACAGTTACTTTTCATAATAACGATTCAAACAAATTTTTTAATTTTTTATTTTTAAAACTTGTTCTAAAAAACATCTATTTTAAAAATATTAAAATAAAAACAGAATCAAACAGCCCTTAATGTTATTAACTTGAATTTGTTGGAGTAATTTTATGGACTTAATGTCAAATCTCACATTCATTGACAAGAGAGAAAAACTATACTTCCCAATTGTGTAATTATATTAAGGATTATAAGGGTTGGTACATAAGAGTGTTTTTATATTAGAAAAACTACATTTCATTCCACTAAAATATATCATAATTATAGTATTAGTATCTAAATTTTAAAATGTATCATTTTACCCTCAAGAACTATCATAAAAAGTGAGGCAATTATTTATCCATTAATTTTAATGTTAATAGCTATGTAACTAATAGAAATTAGCTTTTTAACCTTTGAAAATCTGCTTTTCTGTAGAGTAAAATTATTGATGCCACTTTTAAAAAGTTTTATTTATTTTTTAAATAGATAACATAAAATGAGTTGTTTTTCTCTAAATAAATAGTACAGGTCAACTTTTATTGATTATGTGGTTATTAAATATTAAAATATTAGACTTATGTTGTTACTATCGCCACCGTTGTTTCTACTGTCATCGCCACTATCATTTTTCCCTTCCCTATTTCTACCATCGCTGTTGCCCACCCCTGTGCCTATTACTCTTGCACCTATCATTGTAATTACTTCCACAAATACCACCTCCTCCTTTGTCATCGTCATTGCTTCTCCTACCATATTGTTGCCTCCAACATTGTCAACACCATCGCCTCCACCTCTTCTTCCGCCGCTACTAGTATTATTATCAATAATTTTTGATAAAAAAATATTAATTCATTAAGTAATTATAAATTTTTTAATTAAAAAAATCAAAGGTATGTTTAGAAATTTGTCTATAATTCTTAAGAATATTGTAACTAAACCAAACACAAAAATATAATGTTCAAAAGAATGTCATGAAATATTGCTGAAAATGTTTTTAACCAGTCAAACAAGTTTAATAATAGTCCCACGAAACACAATCCTAGGAGACATTCCTAAAATTAAAAAAATCTAGGTCCATACTAAAGAGTATGAGTAATGAATATAACATTACGCGGTACTCACAGAACCATGATGTTGGGCAAATGCATGACACCAGACCGACATA
The DNA here is from genome assembly GCA_032878935.1 of Erythrophleum fordii. NCBI lineage: Eukaryota > Viridiplantae > Streptophyta > Magnoliopsida > Fabales > Fabaceae > Erythrophleum > Erythrophleum fordii. The sequence continues at coordinate 9,763,936 of JAVQMF010000029.1, forward strand.
AAGGAAGACTATCAAGAATTAATTTAGTTTAAAATTTCAAACTATTAAGTATGAACTGAAAGTTTAGGATTGATCTCCTTTTTTTTTTTTTAACTAATATCTCTAACATGGCTCTTGCTACAAAAACCCTCTAAATTTGAAGTATAGATGAAGTATGAGCCCACAGTCCACCTATTTTGTGCTAAAAGCTTTTGTATAATATTAAAGATAAATTCACCTGAAAAGCTTAAATGAATCTGCACACTGATTTTTATTGATATATCTAACAGTCCATTTGGTATGAGATTTGAAAGGTAGATGTAGAGATAATACTTTTTACAATGTGTATTATATTTTTAGTATTATTATTTAATAATATTTATCCTTTTTATATTTCTAAAATAGAGGTACAATGATAATTTTTTATATACCAAATTACTTTTTTTATTTTTATTTTTTTTTATACGTAACATTTTGTGTATCAAATGTGTTGCAATAGAAAAAAAAGATAAAAAATAAGTGTTTGGACAAAGATTTAAGACCTTAAATTATGGGATAAGGGCCAAGATCATGTTTATGTCTTCATAAAATTGCGCCAAATCTTTTGCAATACTACACTATATTTAATAAGAGAAAAAGTAATGTAAAAAAGTAAAAATGTACACAGAGATTATTTTCTCTTTTTTCAATCACTTTTTTTTTTAAATTTCTCTCTAACTACATCTTCTATATTTATTTGTTAAATACAAAGGATCCAAACAATGTAAAAATCTTAGTGTGCCAAGTTCAACAAATTTAGATTGTTCAAAATATTTGACCCATTTCCGGCCACATAACTCGAATTAAAAAAGTTAATAGCATGCTATAAATATTGTTTCCCTTCGGGATATAAAAGGATGGGAACTATGCTAGTACAATAAGTACTCAGTGTCCTTAATTGTGAGACATAGTGCATGTTTGGATATGCTTTACGTAATCACGTTTGTATAAAAATATCAATTCTTTATTTTTTGTAAAACGTGATTTGTTTTTTGCAAAATGTGCTTTGCTTCTTGTAAACGTCCATCCAAAGATATTAATAATGCATTTTCAACTAATGTAGACCCACAAATGAATCCACAGACACATTAACTTCATGAGTTTCCCAAGCACACAACCTTCGACGTCTACCACAAATAATTTTAAAATTTAGAATAAGAAAGGATGAGGGAAAAAAAAATCCCCATTTCTATAGCTTCAACTTAAAGAATTTTTTTCTCAAAATCGTCAAAAAACAGTCATCTTGATTCTTGACCGACATGTTCTTACGCCTATGATATTATTCTTTTCTGTGATTGGCTCACATAAAAAACTGCATCTTTCTTAACTTGACTCGCTTCCTTACTCTAAGGGTCTGTTTGGTTTGAGGAGTTTAGGAGGGAGGGGAGTCCCCTCCCCTTGGGGAGACCTCCCCTCCCCTCCCCTCTCCTCCAAACCCTCCCCTCCAAAAGTGGGGATTTTTGGAGGGGAGAGAAAATGTTTTGCTTCATTTGACAAAATTACCCTCATTTTTATTTTTATTTAAAATATAATATAAATCTTATTTTTTTAATGGGGTTTAAAATAATTTTTTATAAAAATAAAAAATATTTTTTGAATAAAAATAAAAAATTATTTTTAATAATAAAAAGTAAGAAAAAGTCTTTTTTATAAAAATAAAAAAAATTAAAAATTCTAATATCATAAGGGTATAATTGTCTATTTAATTTTATCTCCCCTCCCCTCCTTAACCAAACAAGATTTTATTAAAACCCTTCCCCTCTCCTCCTCGAGTTTGAACCAAACACTACTTAACTCACATGCATCTCAACATCTGTTTGCTGTTACCTTCCCCTTCATCATAGATATGTATCTAGACACATTACTCCATCCTAAAGTTTAGATGGATAGTTGCTTTACTTGAAGATATTTATGTTACGAAGTTTAAGGTGTGATCTTAAGGTTAAGAACTAGTTTTTTTTTTTTAATTTTTAATTTTCACTCACGCACACGCACACAATCATGCACATATAAATCCCTTTAATCATAATGCATAAATAAATATTAATTGTTGCTAATAACAAGTCAAAGAATCAATCAATTTTGAAAACTTCAACTATTAAGGAAAGAACCTATTTTCATTTTTAGAGAGATAAACACAAATAATGGGACTTACTTTACAAGTTTTACTTAACTCCATGTGAGTTTCATTATCTATGTCTATTTTTTTCTATTTGGGTGTGGTGCAATATTGGAGAAATCTTAATTTATCTCGTGATATCTATTTATATCCTCAAATCACCATAGGTGAATAGGAAATAAAACTCCACATTTTCTTGTGCACTAAATTCTTTGCCCTGTTGGAAAATAGAGACCTTCTCAATCAATCTATCAAAATCAATCTTCCGCTGCGCAGGAGTTTAAAAGAGAAATTAAAGTTAAACAAAAAAAAAAAGAGAGGGGTGATGGCCCATTGTTTTTACCATAACCCCCAGCACAGTAGAAAATTAGGGTCTTTAGGGAGTGTATGTTTGGGGGTTTTTGGAGGGGAGGGGAGGGGATGGGGATAGAGTGTTTGGTTGGATAAAATTTGAGGGGAGGGGAGTGAAGAGGAGGGGAGTGAGGCCAATTTTGCCTCCCCTCCAAATTGGAGGGTTTTGGAGGGGAGGGGAGGGGTGGGGTATTTTTTAAATGTTAATTTATTTTTTTACTCTTTTTAGTTTTTTAATATTTTAATATATTAATATTTAATAAAAATTAAGATAAATTTTTTTATCAGAAATTAAAAATAAAAAAGATTGAAATTTATAATTTTTTAAAAAAATTATTTATATAAATAATTTTTTATAAAAAATAAAATTAAAATAATATAAAGGGTAAATTTGTCCAAATATAAAATTTGAACCAAACAATTCCCCTCCCCTCCCTTCCAACCAAACATAACTCATTAAATCCCCTTCCCTCTCCTCCATTAACCTCTCTTCCATTGAACCAAACGGAGCCTTAGTCTTTTTTAAAGTTGAATTTTGTATATTTATGCATTTATACATTTAGAAAAAGAATGACATAAAAGAATAATAATGTGTATAAAATTTAATTCTTCTCTTTATATTCATCTTTTTTCTTTTATCTCTCTTTTAATGTACTATATACATTTAATTTGTAAATATAGAATATCCAAAGTCATATTTTTTCAGGTTATACTTGAACCACATCCTCTAATCCAATAATGTTTTAATACCATATTCATCAAGATTTTGGGGAAAATAAGTTCACATCCAAAACTTCACCATCAATTTGCCTTGGGATGTTAATTAAGGGGACAACCAAACAAGTCTCAGTCTTACTCATCTTGTCTTTTCCCCACCCACAATCCCTTTTTGCTATATCATTACAGCTTGCATTGCAAACCATAAAAGGCTTCATACTAGGGGACCACTGGCCAGCTTTAGAGCAAGTGACAATACAATAATTATTAGAGATCATGGCTACAGATTAGGCTTCCACTTCATCAAACTCACTTTTCAATTTCCGTAGACCAATCTGTAGGACCACAAGTACCGCAACTAGAATTTTTTTTATATAAATTCATAAATTTAGTTTAACTCAAAAATATAAATTATTAAATAAAAATTTATAAATAATTTTATTGTAATAACATGCTTTCTACACGAAGACCCATTAGATTTGAAATGTCTGACAAAAATATAAGTTCAGATCAACTTTTTAACTGTTTGATTACAAAGACTTTGATAATATATGTCCAGAATAAATTCAATTTAAGAGTATAAGTCGTTAAATAAAAATACTACAAAATAAAATTCCTAACCCAGCATGCTAACCATAATCAAAACAAGTAGATCATCTAATAAGAAGAATCCACCCATGCCCACAAAAGTTTTTGGAAATAAGACGAATAATATTGATCAAGATGTTTACCAAAACTCTTATGTTTATCCTGCTTTCTAGCTAACTTGAATATAAAAATTGTTGAAAATGACATTCTAGACATCATTAGAGATCCAAACCAAATGCCATGCGAAATTTGAGCCAAATGTACGAAATTATTATTTTTTGAGTCAAACCCGACAATGCATCAGGTTTTGTATATGGATACCGTACTTTTCCTTTAAGCCGGTGATAAAAGCCGATGACTAACACTAAAACAATTGATGAAAAAGCTAATGAATGATAGTCAACGGTTCAAACTCCATGACATAGCCACCGAGTTCAAACTGATACCTTTGATAGGCATGACAACGTCAGTGGGCGTGCCACCGCGTTCAAGCACGTCTGCAGCATTATCCCCCTGCCAAGGACATGGGTACAGAGACTTAAATCCTCTGAAGTACAGTAAAGTGAAGTGTGCCTGAAGTATGCGACGTGGCATTGTGTAAGGCGTTCATCAAAGACAATGGCTAGAATTTATTTGACACATTGCATATTTGGACTGTAATACAACAATAAAAGAAAGAAAAAAAAACACTAAGATAAATAGTTGTCAAAATTACTTCTTAATGTATATAATTGTATTATTATTATTATTATTATTAAGAAGAAGGCAGAGTTTGTATCTCCATGTTCTGTATTATTTTTTCTATAAATATCTTTAAAATTTTTTAAATTCCTCTACATCTAATAATTTTTTTAAATTATAGGATGCAGAGGTAATTTAATTTTTTTAACAATTAGTTAATTGAAGGCAAAATAATCTTTTTAATTTAATTTTGTAAAATTATTACTCATTTAAATTAAATTATAATTTAATCTATTCATGTTTAGTAAGTTTATTAATTAATGTAAATTTATATTAGCAAGAAATAAAGAAAATAATAATTACATAATAAAATGGGTTTAAAGTATAATTTAACAATATGAAAGTAAAAATAAATAAATATAAAAACTGAAACATATCAAGGAAAAAGAAAGAAGTGATTCTCAATCATCCATAATGGCTTACTGCTCCATGTTGAAGCTTTCTTCTAATTTGCTATGGTTAGTGCTGTACTAGCTATCCTTACTCTTCTTCTTCATCCACCTATTGCCTTGTTCCTTGTTATTTTCTTTTTCTTTTTCAAATGATTCACTTTCGATCTAATTACAAATTAGTCAAGAATTTAAGTTCCACTGACGGACTGAACATGTGGGATTCATTGATTTGGGGTGAAGAAGCTTTATTGTGGTTGGTAAGATAATCCCTGATATCCAAAAGAAGCATTATCATACTTAGCACTGAATGCAAATAAATCTATAAATAATTATATGAGTGGTATCTAACTAAATGGAATTGATTATATCATCGGTGTGGAGAAGAATGATTTCATGTGGAGAGACGAAGGCATTGATGGTGTATAATAAAAGAATGTGAAGGAAGATGGGCTAGCACATCTAACATTTGTGAATGGTAGAAAGGAAAAAATATTAGCACCTCTAACATCTCTAAAAGATGGAAATGAAGAAGAACCAGCACTTTCACCATCTATGAATGGTGGAACGAAAGAAGAACCAGTACATTCGAAATCTCTTTGCATCGGGGACACTGTGTAGGACGACAGTAGTACACTTACATCAACATCACCAATGTCATCACCAAACATTGTTTTTCTAGATGAGATGAACCCATGACCTCTCTTTCTTGGCCTAGCCTATGACTTTGGAGGTCTGGGTAGATTGAATATAGGTGGAGCGAGTTAGGAGACTAGCATATCCTAATGATCACCTAGGGCACACAACATGGTTTAAATATTGCAACGTACCTTTTACCTTAATCCACCATAACTAAGTGTTGGAGGGTTAGTGACAATAAACTGTACAAGTCCTATAATACATCGACATGTGAATTGAAAAATTGACAATTAAATGTTTAGATAACATCAATATATATATATATATATAATATATATATATATATATATATATATATATATATATATATATATATATATATATATATATATATATATATATATATATATATATAAAGGAAATGCATAGATGAAAGTAGATAAAATTATACCACAAAATCTTATGAGCCACTTGTAAGATGGATCTACCATTGCATATATCTACAGTACATATGCATGTAGTTCGACATGTGATCTATGAGTCTATCCTTTAAATCATTGTAGGCCATTTAAGGACATACATTTCATGTTGCAAAGAACACCATATGCTCCTAATCTTCGTGATATTTCCTCTTAAATGTAGTGTACGCAGTGACCTTATGTTGAATGGCTTCTCTAGAATATGATGCATCTTGACAAGCTGACAAAGAATGCAATCGACGTGATGTCACTCAATGAACTAGAAGCACAATAAGGGGACATATGCACGCCATATATCAGGCATCACTTAGTAGTATTCGAGAATTAATTAAAGGATGTATGTTGAATTGTATAGGGGCCAAATTACCTATATAAAAAATTGTTAATTTATATTATAATTATAACATAAAAAAGGTGAATCTTCAGCCATCAATATTTTTGTTCTTCATTTGATCTAGTAATATTCTATAATACTGTTGAGCTTTTGTAGTCGATCAAGGATGCTACAAGACATGTCACCACTTGTAGAGAACGTAAGAACACACGTTAGTTTATGTAACATTAGTAAGTTTGGATTTATACAAAAACATTATTTCATACCCAAAGCCTACTGGTGATTTGACGGGATAAATATCTATATGTAGGTCAAATTGCAAAGGTCTTCATGAAGCAAGGTGAAAGAATCGATCCTATGCCAATAAATGAAGCAAGGTCAGACAACCATTAATGTTAATATCATTGTAGTGCATAGCACTACACATCTTTTAGTATAGGTGGGCCAACATCATTAAACCTTAACTATAGTGACCAGTCTCTTTAAAGTCAGTAAGCAATGGCAAATATATCAACATCGCTTTATGTTCAGTCTTATCCAGCATCAAGTACCCTTTGATCAAGCATAGGATGTATGCTTGCGTGAATCAATAAATGGTATTATCATCTGCATCATTTGGCAAGTTGGTGAATTTTTGTGCGAGCCAAAGAATGCTTAACCTCTGTCCATCTAGCATCCTCTGTAGTAGTGTCACAGCTAGCAATTCATTGCACACAGCTTATCAATTGTAGTATATAGTTCAGATATTACATCCCTTGTGCATGGTAGGTCCAACTATATTACCACGTCTTGCAGTGTAATTATACACTCACTCTTAATAAGGTGAAAGGTGGTGAAGGTGTGTGTCTCTGGTCACCACCTTTCAATAAGAGCCAACACTAGTGCCCATTGAAATTGAAAAGTCCAAGTTAAGAGACACTATAGAAATCAACCTATGCGAGGTATGGAACAATAGCAAGTAGGGAATTGAATATATGATCTTCATGCGAGTACACTGTATGTGTAGAATTCTAGTATCATATGTCATTAAGTCATAGGTGCTATCATAAATTTGGTTAAAACTGTCAAAAAACAATGAGTTATTTAACTTATTCTTCCTTGGTAAATAGCTTAATAAATGTGGTGAGATTGCAAGTATAAGGAGAATTATCTTTTAGTCCAAGATTGACAATGCTATGATGAAAATCTATTATAGACTACAAAAACTCAAATATATCTTATAAGTAATTTAATGCAAATACAAATTGTAAATAATTCATTTAATTTTTTCACATAATTTATTCAATTAAATTATAAAACATTAGTAATTAAATTCAAATATATCTCGTAAATAAATTAATTTAATTTAAATACATGTCATATGTAATTTAATTTAATTGACAAAGGGGAAAATGGCATAATTATGTTTGGCCTATCTGCACAGCCTGCATCTTTGGTGGTTCTTGAGACTGTTTCGCTAATCCATCTCTTTTCATATTTGGAAAGACTTTGGTTGACGTTTCACACAAATCATTGAAGGGTCAGGCAATAGTCAAGGTCTAGTCATGGGAGAACAATAAACTTCCACTTTTATCTAAGGAAACTTAGTCTTGTATGTGTTAAGAATAGTCTCTAGCTAGAAGACATTGTTCACAAACTATAGCGAGTTGATGCAGATCTTGCCACATGTTGTCAAGACATGTTGACAGGGATGCTTTTACAGTCGAAACTCGCTATAATTACATGTCCAGTTCATAAGACTAACCTTACAAATTCAACCATATTGTTTGTTCAAGGAATTATACAGCTCTTTAACCTCAAACTCTGATGACTTTCTATCAAAACTATGCACGAATAAAATGAATGCTCTTATAATTTTTGTTTCCTTTTTTTAGATATCTAAAAAAAAAAATTATTCCACTTGCATCTATGCGAATACGGTTTATGTCCACTAAACATAATATTTATTCAACTAATACATAATTGTCTTGACTAAGTTAATTATGGGCAAAAACCTAACACCTTTAAGGATGCTATTTATACACTCAACCAAGTTCATCATCATATGCCCTCAACAATACCCATCCATGTCATACATATACAACCACTTGTTTTGGTTTGTCCTCTATCCAATTTGTTACCTCTACATGCAACAATCATAATTATGTTAACTGTTCATCAACCAAGTAGCACTCGTTCAAGTATCCAATATTGAGAAACTTTTTCTCAACCACTTTCTCCAAAATGGTGTATCTAAATTGCCTGTAACATGCTGCAAAAAAAATATGTGAATGCATAAAGTGGTTGCCACCAATTTTATAGGTCTTTGACATTACTAAATATTCTTGGACGTCAATGAAAGATCAAACAAATGCCATGCTTATTTACCATAACTCGCCACATAAGGTTATTGAGATGCCACCCTTATGCTTTCTATTTTTCCCCCTCGATGATTGTGAATGCAAAGGGCATAACTTTTCTTATGCCATCTTGTGAGTTTGTAATTAGCAATGTACCCTTGTACCTTGGATATAAAAACATACTGTCAACTAAGTGGTTAAATGTATTAATACAAGGCTTAAAGGTCTATAACACTCTGTGAAACATGACCATCGACTCCCTATCCAACCTTACATATGGGCGGTCCTTCTTAACAAATGTAAAATATGAACATGGATTAAAGTGCTGCATAGTAGACAACCATTTTAGTAGAATGACATTTGATCACTTCCAATTCTTATAGGCGATCACAACTACCTATTACTCACCAAATTGGACCTTTTTGTCAGACATAATATATCTAAAGATACTGTGCACTCTCTTAATGACTTCATGCATGAAAATAGAAGGATTTTCTATTACCATCGATATAATATGTGATGGTATTATATCAAAGTCTAAATTTAGGTGATCTTACAATAGTACAAAAAATACACATGTATGTAGGCACATGTACTTTGTGATCTGCCAATCAATTTCACCCTCTAATGGGCAAGCCCTTACCTACCAATTACATTGAATATCGTACTCCAAACAATGATACTTAATATACTTCACCAATGATTGGTGTACCTTAAATGTGTAGTGTGTACGCATTAAGTAAAGCTTTATCATATAGCTTATCGACTATTTATTAAGAAATTACATGCCAACATATATTTCTAGTCATTATTCAAATCAATTGCCCTTTTCATCTTAAGCATCTCAAATTTATTCACAGCATCTATGTTAACCTATGACAGGAAGGCAAATGTCTGATCAAAATATTAGTTCAATGGAGTGGCTAGATCCCTATCAGTATCATCACCTTCGATATCGTTATCCACATACTTATTAGCATTTGGTGAAGTATCATATTCATTATTAGTGTCATACTCATCCGTTATATCTTATGGCACATCTTGGGAACTTAAAGGGCTAATATTGTACATCCATAGTCTGGACAAACTTGGTTGAGATATGTGGTCAACTAGTGACATTTGTTGGGTATTGAAAGGTTGGGTCTCAAATAAGTGCACATCTCCTAAGTAGGAGCTAAACAAAGAGACATGTTCGTTAGGTCTATCAATCTAATTTATAAATGGAATCGTCAATGGTCCATGTAGATCATTCTCTATCATACTTAAGCCCACATCAATAGTTAAGATGTAAACATATAGTTTTGATGCCCTTAGCTGGTTTGGAAAGTGCTAGTTTACTTGCCACTTCAATTGGACATTTGAGTTATTCTCTAAGGTGTACAACAAGTACCAAATTAGATTAAGCGATCATAGGTATCGATATAGCAATTCAGACACAAACTGTCTTAACTCAAGGTGTCCATGACTATAATCTTCAACTGTTCAAAAGTGATGTTAGAATTGACTCTTAACATTTTTGGTTTATTGCATACAAATATTACCCTCTCATTGTTGTAAAAAAATTCTTCTAATTGCATAAATGCGTATACTTTCTTTTTTATGCTCATTGTGATTTCTATCCTAACGTCTATGTATTAACACATATAAAATACCTCTATGTTCAACATAAAAATATGTAACAGCCAAATTTTTTATTATACAAAAAATATTAATATTTAATAAAGCAAGATTTTATATTTACACAAGGCAGTATAAATAATTAATAATATAAACAATAACACTTTAAATTTACCCACAATATAAAAAAGTTGACATTTGTTAAAGACAAACTGAACAACATGGTTCTAGATAATCTTTGTAAGCAATAACTAGGTGAAAGTAATTAATCAAAATAAAATTTTCCACATTAGAAGCAGAAAGTATAGTATGGCACCACAATTATAATATACCAAAAATATGAAAAATTTGAACTTTGCAAAACACAACTTAAATAAAACAAGTCCACACAATTTCCATCAGCAATAGTTATATTAGAGTAATTGATTAATATATAATTGGTTAATATAAAATTTGTTATATTAGAAGTGCAAAATATAATATCAAACCACAACTATATTTAATACTCACTATAATATAATGTTGTAGTGCTTTGAGGAAGAAAATAAAAGGGAGGAGATGAGAGAAAAAATCGCATAGGCTAAACCAAAAAAAAAAGAATAAAAGGGAGATGAGAGAATGCTTCAGAAAGAATTTATGGGAAAAGATGAGAAAAGCTATGAAAAGAGATGAGAGAAACTAAAATTTATGAGAGGAAATGAGAGAAGCAACATGCACAAAGAAAAAAATAAATTTAGCTAAAGAAAAGTGAATTTGTAAAGGAAGTGGTGCCATTGAATGCAAAACATTGTGTTCCATATTCAGTGGCCTAAGGCTCACTAACTCTATCATTGACTGTGGGTTAGTGAAACATCACTAACCCCAAGGTCAGTGAATCACTTGGGTCAATGATACTAAATGCAGTGCCAATGGCTCTACATCCATCATATTATTAAAAAAAATTAGTAAAAAAAAGAAGAAGAAAGAGTTATATATACAAGGAAATAGTTTTGGCAACTATTTATCTCATTTTTTTTACTTTTTTAACTGTTATATAACTATCAATAAGCCCTATACATTAAGTGAAAACACTAAATCATCTTGTTCATCATTTCCTTTCATCAATTTCCATGATCTGTTGTCATTTAATTCTCAAATCTCAAGCTAAATCTCTCTCCTTTCTCTCTATTACCTTAACTCTCTCCTTTCTCTTTATTACCTTTAAATCATGGCAAGTCATAGCAATAAGAAGAATTTACTTGAGTTTTAATTTTTGGAACTTCAAATTCAAATTTGCTTCAAAATCCCTCTATTTATATATATATAATATATATATATATATATATATATATATATATATATGTCCTTCATGAAAACTCTTATCCTCTCATTTTGTGCCATTAACCTTTGCATTTAGACTTATTCTTGCATAATTTTCTACAGTAATAAAGAAAAATAGAACAAGCAAGAAATTAATTACTAGTAAAATAATAAGAAAAAGAAAGACCCTTTATTGATGGTAATAATCCTTTCTCCCCCTATATTTTATTACATATATGGATACTAAGGTTTGCTTTCTAGTGTTTAATATATTTCAAAATTTTGGTGAATTCTTCTTGTCTTTTAATTTACAATTTGGTTGAGTGGCTTTTTTTTAAAGAACAATTTTGTGTTTGCTCTACATAAGAATACTTGTGGTTGTACTCTAAGAGCATAACTTATAATCTAAGATGGAATATGAGAATCACAGGATTGGCTAAGACTTTGAGAATAATGGTGTGTTACCAATATAACAATAGATGCAAAGTAGAAATATTTTCTACAAGGGTCTTGAGATCTAAAAAAGATGTAAATAAGGTGATAGTTCTAATTTTTCATTTTTCTCTCGAAGTGTACAAGCTAAAGATCCCAAGAATTGTGTCACAGTTTGTAATTCATATTCTTGTAATTGAAAGGAAAAAACCAGAAAAGCTTAAAAAAAAATTATGCTACAATATGGCTTCAAAAGGAAGAATGAGCTACTGCTAAAATGGAAGGCACCTAAGTGCTATAGTCTTAAGACATATCGCAGTCCTACAATATTCAAAAAGCTATAACATTTTTACATGCATGATATTTCTTTTTTTTTTTTTTAAATGGAGTTAACAAATGTGGCCAATTTGAAGATCAAGCAAATACTCTTACTTCATAAAAGCTATATTGTAAGATTTTTCATCATACAAATCATTATATATCAAGAACAAATGAAAATCAACTTCCTATTGCTCCTTAAATAGAGGTTTTTAAAAAAAATAATTAAAAAAAAAAAAGAAACTTTACATTGCCATTGTTTCTTAGCATGCAAGAAGAGAATCCAAGCTTCTTATACACAAAATAGCAACCTAAAATAGGAGGAAATCTTTGAGCAAGGGAGAATCTCCTTTAGAGACCTTGCTACAGAGAGCTTTGAAGGGCACCAAATGAAAGGAGGAAATTTGGAAAGGAAACACGCAAGAAAGATGACAAAATTTGTAACAAATTTGGCTAAGTAACAATGGCATTGCATGTTGTGTTTTCTTGAAATGGGGGGCACACTCCAACCATTGATTTCATTAATAAATCAACGGCTCCAACCGTCCCACATATATAATAAAATGAAAACATCTATGTCATTTGATTTGGAGGTTATGAAAGCTAGAGTTAAAATGCATCATTTCATTAAATGAAACCATGCATTTTGGACTAAATTTCAATCCTTCATTGTGCATCCATATGACAAGAGCTAGACCATCTAATTTAGAACTTCAGAGCCACTTCACCCTACCCTTAATTCAGAAGATCTATTTACATCAGATAAGCTAAATGTTAAACATGTCATAAATAAGCAAACTGAAATTGAAATTCGAATAGTAGAATGAACTACTACTTACCTAACTAAAGTTGCAAATACAACAACATAATTTGCCATAACATAATGTATTCAGAAAGAAAATGACACTAAAATAAGGTAATAACAAAGATTAAATTACAAGAGTAACTATTAAATACCAATAGTCAGACAAAGAAATAATAAGGGAAAATAACACCACCTTTCTCCTAACATCCAGTGAAGGATCTAGTTCTTTGACAAAATTTTGATTTGGAAAATCCTCACTACACATCATGTATTGAAGAATGGACTATGTCCAAGATGGGACAATTTAATTAGCTTCACTCTAAACAGGTAAGGTAATATTCTCCTCAAAAGTTACAATATAATTCATTTTTCCTATGACAACGTAATTATGTAAATAATTATCACGAAGGGATATATATGATACAATAGAGTATTTACTTGTAGAATTAGAAGCAACTAAACTTGTTGAAGGTTAAATGGTTTTTCCTACACCCATCCCTATTGGATCACAACCCCTGGGTGAACCAAATATTTTATGCCTTTCTTGGAGTAGGCATATATTTATGTGTATCTGTTATTTAAAAAAAAAAAAGAATAACCAACATACTTCTATATTTAATGTTTATTTTTCAAATAAAGGAACAAAATATTTTTATTAATCATTTATTAAATAAAGTTTAAAAAACCTAACCCCTTCAATTTTTTAGTTTATATATATATATATATGCAGCAAAATGAAAATTGTACAAACCCTTCAATGTGTGATTAAATATTATAAATAGTAACAAGTCTTTTTCAACTAAATGGGATCAACTACATAGATCAAACGACATTATAAAATTCTATTTTAAATCATAACTGTAGACTAACTATTTAAATCTAAATCTTTTTTAATGATTTTGCTTATAATCTTTTTTAATGATTTTGCTTATAATTTTTTTTAATCTCCCTCTACATCTAACTATTAAACTACTTTATATCTTATCTACTCTTTTTACTGGGACTTCTTTAGATCTTTTCCACATATGTTTAAATCATCTAAGATGTGGTTCTATAATTTTTTTACAATAAGTGCAACATCAACTTTCTCTTTAATATATTCATTTTTAATTTTATCTTGTTTAATATGTCCATTCACCACAAAAAATTTCATAAGCAACTAAGCTCGTTTAACCCCTTAAATCCACAAAAAACCAAATCTGGACCAAATGAATAGTATTAGGAACTAAACTACAAAATTTGCTAAATTTTAAAAATTTATAAAATATTTTATAGAGTTTCAAAAATTGTGTTGTTTGACTCTGTGAAAAGCTCTTAATAAGTTCTAAATGCCTACCAAATTTCAATCCAAAATTCATCAATTTGGTCTGACTTTGGTTCAAATACATATTATGGCTAAAAAAGTGTTATATTTGGTTCCAAATATTTCAATTTGATCCATATCATGCTATGTCACGATTTGAGCAAGTTTTAAATGACAAACACAACATATATGACTGATCCAATATGCCTTAAAAGCCATGCAACCCAAAATTATACTCCTACTTGCCATTATACATATGCAAATTCAAGAACTCACATGGTCAAATTGCACCTTCTCACATATTTTCATCAAAAAATGGTTTATACATTATAGTCCCATGCTTTTGAGTATATGGCCAGGGCTACATCTCATAATAAACATATACATTATCATATTGACAACAAAATGCCTTAAAACTTAAATTAGTGTCAAAGTAGTTCTTCTTAAACTCTTTGCTCATCATCTTTGCCTTTTCAATACCCATCTAGACATGGTTAGGAAAAATATGAGAAGGAATGAGATTCAAAGAATTCAAATAGCTTATTCATAATTCAAACACACATATATGGTATACTTAAGGTCAAGAAAGCAAGCATACTTATCATAAACCAAGTATTATTCATTTTCATATATTAGGGATCACATGACTCCACTAAGAGTACGAATAAGCTTTAGGAATTTTTAGTTTAGCCTCACCCATCAATTAGGAACTCTTGGTTTAGTCTCGCCTTCTTTTAAGGGCTTTTGATTTATCCTCACTCATATTTGAGATTTTTGGCTTAGTCTCATCAACATTTAGGATACTTTTGGCCTTACCTCATTAATTCCGAGAGACTTTTGGTATAACTTCACCCATTCAAGAGCTAAACCAATACCAAATGTAATCAAATGTCATGCAATTGTATTCAATCATCAAACAATTAATAACATACATAATTAGCAAATAAAATATACAAGCAACCCAAGACCAATCAAGTAATTAACATACATATGCAAAAATAAATAAAGAGCTACCTTAATGCAAAAATTCAATTTAGTTTCCCTTTAATTCTTGGCTTGGTCTTTCTATTTCACAACTACACTTGAGGGAGATTTCACTTGCTTGGTCTAGAGACACAAAAATAAGCACAAAATCATTAATGGAACCATAATTATACTTATTTAAGCCTTATACAAACTAGTTAGAACTTTAGGTCCCTATATGGTTCAGCTAAGTGGCATAGTGAAGAAACTCTTATGAATCAATATCTTAGTTCCAAGATCTCACCCAATATCAGTTATATGACTCAATTAGAACTCATTAGAGTCATTATAAACTCAATTTAAGGAGTTTAACACTAACTTGCTTCTTTATGCATAATTGAACATGAAATTTTTATCTTTTAAAATAAAGCTTTTAAATTCAAACCAATAGTTCATTTGATATTTACAATACATATTTAGACCATTTATAACTTTGAAATCCAAGAAAACTCTCCCTAGATACTTTAGATAGGTCTTGGGCGAGACATGGTTCAAGAATGGATTCCATGGCGTTTTGCTCATTTCTCTTAGGGAATTAACACCTATAAAGCTTCCTTAACTTCTTTTTAATTCAATTATGCTTTTACATGGTTTGAAATACCATTCTAAGACTTCATACTTCCTATGGTACAATCAAAACATTAAGTATCAAGTTTTGCATTCTTTAGCTTCTTACTTGCTTTCAATTGCATTATCATAATCCCCATGCATTAAAACCTTATTTCCCATTAAGTTTAAGCTAAAATCAAATTCCCTCTAGGCTGTCCTTGGTTAGGCCAAATTAAGGAAGAGCAAAAATACCAAGGGAAAGTAAGTTTTTAACATGGCACTATACTTTGTTTAAAACTTTGTCTAATGAGGATTTTTTTTTTTATGCAATTGGCTATTTTAAACTCTTTTTTTTTTCCTCAAGTGGTTAGCCATCAAACTCATCTTTCTTGGCCTTTCTTTCTTTTCTTTCTCCCTTCTCTTTAAGTAACTTTGAGATCTAGTTTAAAGGTGTTCTAGGCTGGTTATGGGGATAAGGGTACATGGCTGGACATATGTAAAAGGAAAATGAAGGTTTTAAAACAATTACAAAAATTTTTATTATGCCCTTCCACTTCCGTTCCTCCATTTGAGCTCATTTTGAATCTTTTTTTTTTTAAATCATCTTTTTCATCATAAAATTTAGATTTTCTAATTTACTAAAAACATTTTGTTTAAGTTTATGAGATTCAAAATAATCTGAATTGATTTGGTCAAAATTTAGATTAATCGATGATTTAAATCGCATACCAAATAGATTTTAACCATTTTGATAATTCTTATGATTTTTTTGACCTTTAAAGACCCTAATGAGTTTAGCTTTACCATTTAAAATCTCTTCCTTTAAATTTCTCAAAAGTTACTAGAAATTATAATTTTACCACTATTATATTGATTTATTCCATTTAGCCATTTAAGCTCCGATTTTGGGCCATCATTGGTTTCCCAACCTCATTTTTAAATGTTTTATTTATTATTCTACCTTTACTTTGCCTTAATTCATTTTATTATGGGGTCTTCTCTCATTAGCCATACAATTCAAATTTTAGTTTATCTTAATTCGTACTGCTATTCTTTAGGCATGTGACCCCACTTAAATAACTTATTCCACTCTTTAAAAATTAGTTTGAATTTTCAAATCATAGGATATTATACAAGATGCTTAAATCGTATGACTTATGGTATGATATATTCTCTAATTTTCACTTCTACACTAGAATTAATGTAACATCCCGAAATTAATTAAGGTGCTAATAATGGATTAAGATTAATTAAGAATAATTAATATGGGATGTTTAGGCAAATAAAGTGAATGAGGATTTTTAGAGAAATAAATTATTAATATGGGTTTGAGAATTAATTGGGATAGAAACTTCACCTAGGCCCAAATTAATGAATCATGATAAGAGGCTAATGGAGGCTCAATAAGCTAGATGCAGACCCAAATTAGATTGGCTCTTGAAATTTGGCTAGCCCAACCACAACCCTGAAACCCAACTCATGAGATTCAGCCCAACTTATGAGATAAGGCCCAACAAGTATAAAAATCTGGACCCACGAGGAATTGGGCCATTGGGTCAGCACATTCCACTTGTAGCTCTAAACTTTCTGCAGCCCATTCATTAAACCATGACCCAATCACTAGAGATGAGCCCAATTGGACCTTGGGCTGATGGATCAGCCCATTTATCATTAAAAACCCTAAAGGGTCAGCCACCTCCTTCCCCATTCAGCAGAAAACATAAGAGGCAAGGGAGAAAATTCAGAGGTTTGAGGGAGGCTAGGGTTCTACCAACATGGAGGCTCCATTTCTTACTTCTAGAGGATGCTTTAGTTAAGGTGAGTTATATATAACTTGACCCTCTCATCCTCCTCTTCATTTTGGTCTGATTAATTTCTGGGTTTGAGCATTTTCATCTTCATCTCAAATCTGAAATTTGGTGTTGGGTGATTCCTTGCAAGATTTTCGGACTTGGAGGTTAGAGGGAGGATTAGGTAAACTTTTCCCTTCTATTTTGTGAATCACTTTACTGGAAAATGCCCCTAAGGATGTATTATCATAATGGGTTTTGTTATTGTGTGAGATTATAAGGAGATAATGGTGGAAAACTGAATTTTCTGGGCTTGATGATTGAAATGCGAATTTTGGTGCTTCCATAGTGGATTTTCTAAGGTGAGGCTATGGGTGTTGTTAAGTGAGTATCTCCTTCCCATTTTGATGCATTTCCTGTTAGTTTGAGACCCCTATAGTTGACCTATGATATGGGCTTTGGTTTCATGTGAAATTACTCAGAAATTGGAGTGAACTATGGCAATTTCTGGTGTGGGAAAGTTGGAATCCGAAATAAAATCTCTTGGTAATTAGGTGAGTAACCTCTAGTCTGTCATTAGTAGTTCAACTCTTTGGATATTTGATTGTGATTAGAAATGATGATAATTATGCTTGTTATAGGCTTGGTGTGCATTTGGATTATTATGGTAGCTAGGGGAAGAGTAATTGGCTTCATTGAGGTAACTGGGTTATTTTCCTAATTTCATGTATATGCTCATGTTAATCTACTATTTGTTACACATGCTTGATTTTGAAATGTTAAATGACTGGTTGACTACTTGATTGCTATTGTGATTGGACCTTGTGAGTCCATGGTGGAGTTGTGGTGCGGCTGCCATCCGTGCATGTGCTACGATCGAGCACCGGGTTATGATCAAACCCCAGATGCACTGAGCCCTGGTTGTGCTCATGATGGAGTAGGTGCCGTGAACGGGCCTCTCCAGGTGTTATTGGCCATTAACATGTTATGTATGATTGCTGGTATGGGACAGTAGTCATTGGTAGCTCAACTAGTTCATTTGCCAATTGAATTGATGATTCTGATATTGATGACATGAGATTGTCTTGGATTGATTGACTTGTACATATATATGGAAATTTCCTTTTGTTACTGAGATTGTATATCTCACCCCGTTGTAGGCTAACATTTTCAAGGATCGGACCTCTTAGTGGCAAGGAGAAAATTAACGAGAGCTTGTTAAATGGTTTGATAGCACATAAGTCTGGGAGCTTTAACAAAATGTATTGTAATTAAATTGTTAGTTTTGTATCATTGCTGCATTGCATCATGAGTTGCCAAGTATAGGGATTATATATGTAATTCGATTATTATGGAATTGAACATTATGATTGTAATTGGTTAATAATGGAAAGTGTACCTAATGTTAAATATCAATGGTGCATGATTGATGTTGTTATTATTCCCTAGACTTACTGATATAGGGTAATTAGAGGAAAGAAATGGGAATATAAGTTTTGAATTGGTAATGGAAGCATAGCTAAGTAAACAAGGTAGATAAATGCCATTAGAGCCATATAAAATGAGGGAAAGTGACCTTAGAGTGTCCCTAAGAAGGGAAATGGAGTGTAGGGGGCGAAATATAGGGAAAACAGCTACAGAAGGGAGTCACGCCGCGGCTAGGAAGGCCTCGCCGTGGCCTAGGAAGTGACAGTGGCGAGGGACGCCGCGGCGCAGAGCTGAAAAGTTGCCCAGGAGGGTGACAGTAGCCAAACTCGCCGCGGCGCAATAAGTCCCGCCGCGGCGCGAGTCGAGAAAATTAATTCAGGAAGATACAGTAGCCAAACTCGCCGCGACGAATTACCCAGTGATTCCCAAGAGTAACTTGGCGGCGGTGCAAGAGTTCCAGGCCACGGCGCAAGTTTAAAAACTTAGTTTTCGAGCTCCAGAACCTGACTTAGCCGTGGCAGGAAAGTTCCAGGTCGCGGCGCAGGTTCCCAAACTCCTATATTTGACCTAGAAACTCTAATTTTAGTAAGGCTAATGTTAGGGAATAGCATGAGTACATTGGTGGGATGTTTTTGTGGGTTGAAATTGATTAATGGATGAATCATAAACCTTAAATGATGGTACAAACCCTTTTATGCATGTTCCCGTTATGGTTGTTAGTTGATAATCCTAGTAGTATCAAGGTTTAAATTTCCCCTATATTTTCTTAATGTAATTAATTGTAACAACTCCAAACCTTGATCATTATTTATTAATTGTGTGTTTAGCTATAATCATCGATATTAGAATTTAGGGTTGTCACAATTAATGTGTCTCTTGCTAAATTTATATTCCACATACTCCGTTGTACTTCTATTTGAACAAAATCTATATGTTTCTAAAGTTAGTCTTCACATCTCTAACTTCTCATTTATTTTCGCTCTCAACTCTTCAACTAGGATTATATCATTTGCAAAAAGTATGCATTATAGCACTAGCTATTAGATATATTTAATGAACAAATTCAAAACTAAAATAAAAAGATAGAGGCTTAACATTAACACCTGATATAGGCTAATAGTTATCAAAAAATCTTTTGTAGGCCTAACTTTTGTTTTCAAATGCCAGTTGTAAGCCCATTATTCATATCCTAAATTACTCAGACATAAGCAATACAAACTCATTTTTTCTCTAGAACCTTTCACAAAACCTCAATTAGCATCCTATTGTATGCCTTCTCCAAATCAATAAACACTATGTGTAAGTCTTTTTAATTCCTTCGATATCTCTCTATTAATCTTCACAACAAATATATTACCTCCATAGTCAACTTTTTGGATATAAAACCAAATTAATTCTTTGTAACGTGGATCTCTTGCCTTAATTTCTGCTAAATTATCCTCCCTCATAGCTTCATAGTGTGGCTCATAAACTTAATTTCTTTATAATTTATATAATTTTGTATGTTCTTCTTATTCTTATAAATAGGTATTAAAGTATTTCTACTCCACTCATCCAACATTCTCTTAGACCTCATAATCTTGTTAAATAACTTTGTGAGCTAACTAATGCTTTTCACTCCTAAACCTTTTTATACCTCAATAGGTATATTATCTAATCCAACTACTCTGTCATTCTCTATTCTTTTTAATACTTCTTTTACCTTTGACTCTCAAATCTTACAATAAAAGTTATAATTTTAATTCTCTTTTTTAGTGTCTAACCTATCCGAGTGCAATATGATCTCGTATCCTTCATTAAATAACCTATGAAAATAACACTTACATCTTTCTTTAACATCTTGTTCTATAAGTAAGACTTCTTTTCTTTATCTTTAATACATTTTACATGATCTACGTCTATTATCTTTCTTTTTTTACTTTTAGTAAACTTGTAAATATTTTCTTTCCTAACTTTAGTACTTAAGGATTGATATACCCTATCAAGTTTCCTAACTCTTGCTTTGCTCACAACATTCTTAGTATCTTTCTTAATTACCTTATACTTTTCACAAATTTTATCACTTTCACATAAAGCCTACGCTTTATAACACTCATTTTTAACTTTAACCTTATATTGCATAATAGTATCTCACTACCAAAGTTTTTTATCCTTAGGTCCAAAGTCTCTTGATTCACTGAATATCTCTTTTGTAACCTTTTTAATTTCTTTAACTATCTCATCCCACACATCATTAGCACTTCCTTATGCCTCTTAGAACTCTTCCTCCAAAATTCTTCTCTATAATCTCTTTTCTTTATTACCATTCAATTACTATTATTTGATCTTTGACACTTTATCTTAGTCTTTGTTCTTTACTCTTCTCTTACAATTCCAATTCTTTTTTTTAAAGTTAATCCAGAGAAGAAAAAAAGATTTTTTTTCATTGTACAATGAAAACTATTAAAAAGAAATAGGATTTATTGCTCTCTTTGATTTTTTGGTTTTAGTCATTTATTCATGAAACTATCTACAAAAAATTATACTTGAACATCCATAACCAAAGCTCTATACTAAATAATCAAGTCTTTTCCAAGTATAACTTTGTAATCCATGCAGAGTTTTTTGGTCCACTTCCCTTATTAGAAAGAAATCAATTTGAAAGCATGTCCTCCACTTGTGTACATGATATAAGATACTTCTCATGTTTCCTAAAGTTTAGAATAGTTTTACCCTCTGTATTTGCTTCCCCTAAACCATATCCCCTATACAAACCCTCATAACCTTTAGATGTACTCTTCATATGACCATTAAGATATCCACCTCAAAGAATCTTTTCTCTTAATAGTATTTCATAAATTAAATCTTTTAAGTCCTCATAAAACTTTATAATACTTTTTTAACCTTACTTATGATGCATAAGCATTAATAATATTAAAAGTTTTTCTTTCTATTATAAACTTTAACATTATGATTCTATCTTCTAACATTTTTACATCCATCACAATATTTTTTTAATACTTATCCACAATTATATCTATCATATTTTTAAACTTAATCTTATCGGTGTACCAAAGTTTAAAACTTGAGGTATCTAATTCTTTCGCTTTTTCTTCTACCCATTTAATTTTTTATAAGTACATAAAATTAATTCTCTTACTAATTACAGTATCTACTATTTCATGTAATTTACCTATAAGTTTACTTATATTCTAAGTTCTAAAACAAATCCTACTCTTTGGAACTAATTTCTTTACCTACATTCATTTATGAAACTGTGAAAACCCTTACTTATTTTTCATTACGCTCAGGCGTTGATGCAATTACTCCTATTCATTTGATATTATACTCAAACTATATAACGTGTTGCTTCCAAGCAACGACTTAGCGTTAACTCTAACACATTATTGATTCATGACATAAATATTCGATAAAGTTTTATATTAGTTGTCGACTACTTAACATAATCTTTCTCTCTTTCTAGGCTTGAAACCGATTATGAAATACTTTGCATCAAAGCACAATATAGGCAGAGTTGTGTTGTAAAATATTATCATTTATATAAAAAAAAAAAAACTTCACAAATCCACTTAATAGAATCTATAGCCAAAATATGGTTATAGAATAAAGCTTCTTAAAACAACATAATATGAACAAATAAGATCCCATTGGTCATTCAAACAGAAATGGTCACATGTAAAATACAGCACATGCTTACACAGCAGACCATGTCTCTAGAGAGCAAAGATGGCAACTTGGAAATCATTTCCATTTAATGTCCACAGACTCTGAGAAAGATGATGCCACATTGCAATCTTCAAACATATCTGGCAACATAGGCCTTTCTGGTAAAGCATGCAGTTCTTTTGCATTTTCAAATAATTGTTTGCAGTAGACACTGTGTAAACAGCTAAAAAATTGCTTCTTCAATGATTCAAAAGTCGCCCAGTCTCTATAGTTGTTCCATTGCATTTATATTATACATGAACAAGCCATAGTACAGATCAAAACTATCTCCTGCAGTGTTCCCCACCAAATTCAATGAAGTCTCAAAGCCTTTTGTGTTGATTGGCGTTGCTTCCAACCCCAGCTTTTCCAAAACACTCCCTATAGTGTGTGTGATAAACTGTGCTCCAGCTGCATGTCAATCATGCTCAGCGCATGACATTTCAATCATTCGGCACCGTTCACTTGCAAAAATGTCAAGAAACAGATCACGTTAAGACATCCTTAATTCGTCTTTTCCAATCTGACTTTATCAAAAACAAAGGAAAGACCTTTCCACGCATTTTTTCCACTCTCAAGCCCAAACATAGCATGAGTGCAGAGAATATCGAAATAAGGTGGCCAGTGTTGAAGAAACAAGTTCCTAGGAAATTTTTTAACCGAAAGTACGTTAACAAACAAAGTACTCCTATTCAATCTCTGCATAGGCAAAGACTTGAGAACTTTCTTCGTCGAAAGAATAGAAGCGTAAAGCGGAATCACTTCCGGATGTAGTTCACAAAGATTATCTGCATCATTGAAACAAAAAACCCCCAATTCCTGGGCCACATCAGAGTAGTCTGATCGAGAGTATGTTAACACTTTATGACCTTGACGTGCCATAGTCTTTGCAAGAAACTGACCAAAGTTGCCAAACCCAATTATTGCAATCTTAAGCTTCGAGTTCTTATCAAACTGGCTGGAAGTATGTCACTTGAAATGGTACAGTTGAGCAACATCATGGCATCTGCAGATTAACATCAAATATAATGCCAGATTAGACCTTAACAAAGAGACTAACAACACCACCTCCCCCCCCCCCAAAAAGAAAAAGGGAAAGGAAGAGCTTTAAATGTTCTGTGTGAAAGCTTTTTGCCATTGTTTTGTTTTGGCATTGAATGTTCCAATTCGTGTAAACAACAATAGCAGACATTTTATTTTTTGCTATCTTCAATTGTGATATTAACGTTAAAAATTAAGCATAATTGTGTATCACAATAAGCCTTTACCTTGTTTTCAATCAAAAGAAGATTTAGACAATGCAAAGGAAAACAGTAAAAATAGATTTAGACAATGCAAAGGAAAACAGTAAAAATCGAACCCATAAATTTATATACATACCAAAAATAAAATAAAAATAAACCCACAAAACTTACAAAAAAAAATTCATCTTATGTACTAAAGATCATTGGGATTTGTACATTGAAAAGTTACCTCATATCTTTGGAGGATCCATTTTGAGCATTATTGAACACTGCATGGTTACCATTATGCATCTTTCCAACATTCTCAAATAACTGTTTCCTCACAATATCATGCAAACGCCCGATAAGTTGTTTCCTCAAAGCCTCAAAAGCCAAATCCAACCTCTCTAACATTTTTAAAGAATTCTTGTTAAACATAAACAGCCCGTAATACCGGTACAGACCGAGGCAAAAGAAACTCTGGTGGTACTCAATACCAGTATCTTATTTCTTATTTCATAATTTAATCTACACCACACTAGTTTCCCTTCCCTTATTTATAACTGATAAGGGTAGATACTCTTTCTCTCAACTAAACAACAGGTTCAGTAACTAACTAAACAAAACATAACAGAATGGCATATAACAAAAATAGAACAATTCAGAAGAATAAAGCAACTAAAAGCTTACAAGACTAGCTTAAGCTATTAGCACTTGTCTGCCACGTATAAAATATAGATCAAAACCCTCCCAACCATATGTGTGATGTGTTGTTCACTAATTCCAACAAAGACTCATACTCCTTTGTATTGATTGGCTCCAACATTAACATTTCCAAAACCCTCCCAACTGTATGTGTGATAAAATGTTTCTCCGAAGCATATCTATCATGATTAGCAGAAGTCATCTCGACCAACTTGCAAACTTCTCTTGCAAAAATGTTAAGAAACCTCTCGTAGTGAGCAATTCTTGATTCTT
Organism: Erythrophleum fordii; assembly: GCA_032878935.1. Classification (NCBI taxonomy): domain Eukaryota; kingdom Viridiplantae; phylum Streptophyta; class Magnoliopsida; order Fabales; family Fabaceae; genus Erythrophleum; species Erythrophleum fordii. The sequence goes on from JAVQMF010000029.1 coordinate 9,789,120, forward strand.
CATCCCCAATTTGAACTTTATCGTACACAAAACTAAGACCACTCTAGCCATACCTAGCACTCTCCGGTCCAAACATAAGATGCGAACAAATAATGTCAAAATCACTAGGCAACACTACCAAAAGCAGATTCTTGGCGAACTCCTTCACCGAAAGAACATCCACAACCAATGTTCTTCGCTTCAACCTCTGAAGTGGAAGAGACAACGACATTTGCTCAGGGCAAAATAAATGAAGTACACAGCAAAATAATCTCAGGATGTTCTTCGCAAAGGTCATCGGGATTGGAGAAAAATGAGACACCGAGTTCACAAGCAATGTCTGAGTAATCAGAGCGAGAATAAGCCAAAACATCGTGTCCTTGGCACGTGAGGGTTTTAGCAAGGAATTGACCGAAGTTGCTGAAGCCGATAATGGCAATCTCTAGCTTCTGGGCATTCTGAAATTCGATGGCGACTTTTGATTCATGGTCATAAAGCTGAGCAGCGTTAAGAGATCAAATACGAAGTGATTGGAACAAGGAAAGATTACGATTGTAGAAATTGAGGGAGGGAGATAGAGAGAAGTGGAGAGGGTACCAATGACCAAGAGAGCGATGCATGGAGATGGGTGAAAAGTTGAGACAAAGAGCATGGCCGCCTCTATAGAGAGAAAAATAAAGAAGTGCCGCAATTAAAAACTTCGAAGTGTGTCGGTATTCAGGAGTGAATGTGAATGCAAGACACAAATTCCCTGGACAAGAGACTCTGTATTAAGAGTGAGAAGAAGAAGCATGGGATCAAAAGAATATTACCAGTGCAAAACTATGTGTAAGAGGAAAGGCCAACCCAATGCGCTTTAAAAGAGAAATCTTTGGTACGATCGAGCTAATGGAGGAAAGCAGCTGCGCCAGTTGTGGCGGCGGCGACGATGCGTCTGCGAGCTTCCTCAACTTTGACCTTCACTTGAGTTTTATGGTTCTGACAGATAGGGAGAAAGCGCTAGCTTCGTTGTTCTTTGAGGTGCAGGCCGCACAAAGCAAGATGATTTTTTGGATAGAAACTCTTTTGGTAATTCAAAGCACTGTCCCTTCTGTTCTACTAAGTGTATTTTGTTTTCTTTAATCAAAATACTGACTCTCTGTAGTTCAAATGTGTTCGAATAATATAAACAGGGAGAAATTGTGGCGAGCAGAGGTTTATATAGTAAAATGCAGTTTTCAAATTGAGAATGGAGGCACGCTTGCTGGAGCATCAAGAAGCTCAAATCAGGTGAGAAGACAGCTCTTAAAACAGATGAAAAGCAACCTGTGGCTCCGTCAAAGTTTCAAATTAGATAAGCTTATGGAAAATCAATGGGGATGGTAAAGGTCCCCATGTAAATCTCAATGCCCTTGAAGATTTTTAGGTATTCAAACAAAATAAATATATGCAAAAAATTGCTTCTTAAGAAATTTGTGTTCCAAAAATTTTTGAGGTTAAAAACTATTCAGTCAAAGAGAAGCATCTGCACAGGCAACTCTCATAATATCTAAACTTGCATGCTTGTTCAAGAGATCATTCTAGCAGAGTAAAGATGAAATCACAATCATCTCGAGCTTGTGCATAAGCATGAATCTATAATATCAGTTGTCATGGAAGAGGGTAACAGTGCAGGACCATTAACAGTTCAGATTTCAGAACAAGGAAGAAAGATTGTAGATTAACAAATTATCCATTGCCCTTAGATTGCATCTTTCATCCCTATGATAATTAATTTTAAGCAATGCTAATTATAAAACCATGCTTAGGCCCTCATTTAACAGTTTAAACTTTCACGTCAAATGGCTATTTAGAGTGTTTAAGAAGGCCATTAAAGTCTCATACTGACCAATATTAACTCATCACCACCCAAGTGGAATAGTTCAAAGGGGAAAATCTTTTTCATATCTGTAAAATTCAGAAAAAGAGAATGAAAGAAAGATATGGAGTTATTTAATTTACGATGATGTAAGGATTAAGAAGCACAAGTTACCCAAAGGTTTAGTCAACCAATGAATCAGATTAAAATATAGGTGAACTATAAGCATGTCTAAATGCACCTATCATGGTACTAGAGGGAAAATAAGCAGAAGTCGGAATAGGCGTGGCAAACTCAGTAATACCAAAGACTTTGCAAAATGTAGAGTAAAGACAATGTGAAGTGATCAGAAGGAAGTAAAACATAAATGGGCTGATGCATGCCCTGTTTATATACTGTGAGAAAAAAAAAATTTTAAAAAAAGGCAAAAGATTTATATCTAACTTGTCTTAAATTGTCTCTCACAAATAAGAAAATTTAATGGCTGTTGGGCAAAAACAAAAAACAAGTTCGAAACAGAAACCCATCAGTTATTCAAGAATTGGTATTACAAATTCAGTAGGAGTGTCAAAATATTTAAAGATATGTTTTGAAATATCTTATCCTTTATCTACAAGTTAGGAGTTTATAGTTATCATTATTTTTAGTTATCATTCTCTTTAGGGATCATCTTTTGTATTCAGATTTATCCAATTCATAATAAGACAGGCAGGGGCTGCCAGTCTCTATAACCATAAATTTCAACAATAAGAACTGAACTACTACCAAGGTTGTACAAGTTTTTATAGGAACACAACCTATCAGAATACCAGAAATGAAATCAGATGTACATTTTGAAACATCTAGTGGCTCTCTATAGGAAGGTGCTGGCCAAAGTTCAGGATATCCGGTACCCATAGATAATTATAAAACAATCTCTAAATTTTTGTCTGATGCATAATAGTTGTCATTAAAAAAATTAAATTGCACAAGCATTCTATAAAAGTTAAAAACTTATAAGATTCGTGGCTAGTACTAAAAAAAATTCAAAAGGAGTGCATGAATCATGGTGATTTTTAGTCCAAATAAATAAGGAAGCGGGAACAAATTAACTCTCTACTTCACCAAATGAAATTGCAAATTTAATGTCAACTCAGTATTTATTTATTGGGGGTAAGTAGAAAGAATACCTACATTCAACATCATCTCATATCCATCTATCTTACAGTAAACTAAAATCTGATATCCATCTATCCTATGGTAAACTAACTAACTAATTGACCAATCTCTCTTGAAAAAAATATTCACAGTAAATTGCACAAATAGAATAAATTTTCTTAGTCTCCATGTGTCATCATTATCAGGATAACTATTATCAAACTATCAGCTTCTAAAAAACTTAACCCTGAGATATATTTTACCATGATATGGCATGACCAGGAACATCCACTTCAATAACTAATATCATGCAATAACTAATACCATGCAAATGATTAATAAATAAGCGATTTCATAAGCATTCACTACAGTATAACTTTCCCACTTCGTATACGAGCTTATCCACAAATTTGGATATGAAGGCATCTCGAGAGGAAACTGTTGTAATATTTTAATTTATTGTATTTGTTAAATTTAATTAAATATTTATTTAAGATATATCATATTAATGGTTGGGATATTTTGAATTAAATTAAATTAAATTAAATAATATCTCAATTTTAAATTAAATTATTCTAATTAATTTCATTGATTTTTTTAATTTTAAATTGTTAAATATTTTGGTTAGTGAATTAATGGATATCTATACATTGTTAACCGGCCTCTTTTGATGAGGGAGTAACCAACTTTTACATTAGCACTTTGAAAGATTTTTAATACGTAGAATCAGTCAATTAATTATTATAAAGACTCACATTCTTATTAATTCGAATAGCCTTTGTTTGCTATGAATTTATGAACCTAATGTATGAGAGTAGGGATTTTGTGAATTTTAATTCATATATATATATATATATATATATATATATATATGTATATATATGATATGATTTTGAATTCAAATAAAAAAATCATATTGAATGATTGTTAATGCCGGGAGCCACAAACTTATAAGAAATTTTGTTATTATGCAAAATTTTCAATTTGATTTTTGTATATGTTCTTGTCCATTTTGATGCATGAAATTCATGCTCTTGCATTTATAAGTGTTTTGGCATTGGAATCATTGAAAAACAAAACAAGCAACATCTTAAAACCATGAAAAACATTTCGTTATTGTACTTTCATAGATCTGGAATTTTCTTGCTCAATTTTGTGTTTTGGTGCCTTAAAAAATATTCCTCTAATGATTCTAATGCTAACTAGTGAAAGAAACACAAAAAACAAAGTCCAAAAAATGCTGAAAAACATTAGGTTTTCCAACAATTCTAATGCCAAGTAGGGTTAAATAGATCTAACGAAAGCTAAGTGACAATTTAAACAAGTCATTTTGACCTTGGTCAAAATGACATGTCGTTTATCAATAAAGCTAGCTATGTTTTGGGCATATCATGAAGGACATGTTGTATAACCCCTAAATGAAACGTTATGTTTCATTAGAGGTTTGTTGGGCTAGGTTCCTATTTGTTTTTGGGTCCATTTTAATAAGGGTTTTGGGCCAAAACATTTTAAGCCTTTTGCTTGTCTATTTTTTGTCCATTTATTTTTATTTTCTTTGGGCTTTTTTTTTAATTTTTGGGCTATAAAAAAGGATAAACAATGTTGGTGCCATGGTTGATTGGGCCAGTTGTTGGGCAAAAAAAAAAAAATGCCCTATTTGGAGAAAAAAAATTTGGGCCTATTTAAATATTGTCCAAAATTTAATTTTAGATCTATAGGGCTATTTCTATTTTTGTTTTAACCCACATTTATTTCGGACCAAAATTAAATTATGAATTAAATTTAATATGTGTTAATTAATTTATCTTAAATTAAAGAAAATTATTTTAAAATTTTTTTGACACATTTAGAAATCTTACAAAATTATGTTTTAGTATTATTTAATTTGTCTATATTATGTAATAATTATTTTTGACAATTTTAAGACATCTAGAATTTTACAAAATTATTATTTAGTATTATTTAACTTTTGTATATTTATAGAAGATTTATTTAGACAATTTTAGCACATTTATGATTTTACAAAATGTTTTTAGTGTCACTTAATTTTGTCTAAATTTATATAGTTATTAATTAAAGTAAATTCTCATTAAGATAAAATTAATTAGAGTATTTATATGGAGATTTTTAATGCACATAGTGGATTTAGATGTATAATTTAAGGAGTAGTCACACTATTCTTATATATGTGTGCATGCGTTATGAAATTGAAAATCACATATGAATTTAAAAATATCAATTGTAATTAAGTATGTAATTATAATATATCTTAATCCATAAGTAGATAATTATAATTGCATGTTTAATTAAGATGGAATAGAAGTTGTTTTATATTTTCTAAGTAACTCACAGGTATTAAGAAACATAAATGCACTTTAATTTCATTAATTATGATACACAAATTCAATATGCTAATGTCTTTCCCCACAAGAAGATTTTAGTGATACAATTTTATATAAATATAACTTGTATTAGTAAGCATGCATTTATGATAATTGTGATGATTGATTTGCTTTATCATTTTATAGTAAGCATTAGTAATGTTTGAATTTATCTTATAACTACTGCTATTCAAATGTCTTTTTTAATGGTTAATAATAGCCAAGATAAAATTATTCTGAAAGGCACAAATTACAAAGTCTGAAAAGAAGACATCTGCTTTCAATTAGATTGCCTAGATTTGGACTTAGCTTTCCACATGGATAAGCCACTAATACTTACTGCTACTAGTTCTAATAAAATAAAAAACTTGTATAAAGTCTAAGAAAAATTCAATCGGCTTTGCAAGATGCTAGTTATGCGAAAAATAGATATTAGCATTCATGGGTCTATTCTTGATCATAAAAATGTTAAGGACTATCCAAAGGCAATAGGCAATAGACAAATAATTTGCCACTTCAAACAAATCACTTAGAGGTGTTTTAATGGTTGAGTTGTGCATTATGAAATTGGCTGGCATTAGAAGGGTATGGTAACACATAATAAGAATGAGAAACCTCGCATCATAACTGAAAGCCTTAGATATAAAGCCCAATGACCCATTCTTAGTGTAGCTAATTCTTAACTCACTACGCCATCAATATGCTATATTTAAGATTTCATACAAGACACATTAAGAAAAGTGGACAATGGATGAACTACTGGCCATGTGTGTACAAAAGGAAAGTAGGCTAGCTATTGAAAGTACTAGTGGGATGCCTAAGGCTCATCTTATAAACAGTTCCAAAAAGAAGAAAAGCACTTAGGAAAAGGGTAAGATAAAAAACATTACTCCTATTCATATATCAAATAAGGAGGTTACTAGGTGTTTTTTCTACAAGAAGAAAGGGAACATGAAGAATGAATGTTCTAAAAGAAAGGCTTGCCTAATTAAGAAAAGTCTACCTTTGTTTTTAGTGTATTTTAAATCTCATTTAATTAATACATGTCATGACACTTTGTGGATTAATAATGGATCTATGGTTCATATTTCAAATACTATGCAGGGCTTTTTTAATATAAGAAATCCACATCCCATTAAGCTTAAAGTATTTCCAGACAATGGAATTAGCTCAGTGGTGGATGCTGTAGGGACCTATAAAATTGTCTTATCTTCTAGCTATATATTTGATCTTGATCAAACTTTTTATATTCTTAGTTTTTTAGGAATTTGATTTCAATTTCAAAGCTATTGTTGTTAGGTTTTTCAATAAATATTTCTAGATTTGAATTTAATTTATTGAAAGATTATATTTATGTTGGGAGAATTTCTTTATCTAATGATTTGTTTAAACTTCTTACAGTTAATGATGCTTTTAATTCTTTTGTAACCCCACATAATAGTTCTAGTAACAAATAATGTGTCATAAATGAGAACTCAACTAGTTTGTGACATAGGAGATTGGGCCATATCCCCATAAATATAATCAAAAGATTAATAAAGGATGGAATTCTCCAACCTTTAGATTTGTTGATCTTGATTCATGTATGGACTGCATAAATGGCAAATAGACCAATAAGTCATGTAAGAAAGCTAAAAGGAGTTTTAAATTATTAGATATTATTCATATTGATATGTGTTGTCTTAATTTGTGTTCTAGTGGCAAAAAATATTTCATCTCCTTTACTAATAATTTCTCTAAGTACATGTATATCTACCTGTTTTATAACAAAAATAAGGCACTAGATGCATTTAAGAAGCATAAGAAAAAGGTAGAAAAACAAACAGGAATCAAAATAGTAAGATCTGATAGATGAGGTAAATATTATAAAAAACACACTAGTAAGGAATAGGCACAGGTCTATTTACTCAATTCCTTCAAGAGTATGATATTATTCCTTAATATACCATGGTTTACCTTATATGAATGGTATGTTTGAAAGAAGGAATAGGACACTAATGGACATGGTAAGGACTATGCTTAGCACCTCTAAACTTTTTACTTCTTTGTGGAAATATACATTTAAAACAATTATATATACTCTAAATAAGGTTCCAACAAAAGTAGTATTTAAGACACCTTTTGAAATTTGGAAAGGTTGGAAACCTAGTTTAAATCATATTGTGTATAGGGTTATCCTATTGAGATAAAAATGTATAAGCCATATGAAAGGAAGTTGGATCCTAAGACAGTTATTGAGTATTTTATTGGTTATGTGGAAAGGTCTAAAAGTTATAAATTCTACTATCATTCACATATTATGAGATTTGTAAAATTTAGGACTACCAAATTTTTGGATAATAACATAATTAATAGGAGTGATCAATCTTATAATATAGTTATTGAGGATGATCACATTTAGCTAATAACCTCCACTAGTTATGGTAATCACTTAAATGTGCAGAATCCATTTAAATAATGGAACTTACCCACCTTATCTTTATCTTTTTATGTTGTTAATTTCAAAAGGAAATTGGATCTCTTTATCAAAAATCTGTGTTGATGCCTTAATGGAGCAAAAAATACGGAGAACATATTTGAATTTATTGTCATTGATGTGTTAAAAAATAAAAATGCATTTTTGATCATTTAATATAATTTTTGTGTAAGTATTTTGAATTATAGATATTATTTTAATTTATAGTTTTTCAGAATTAAATACATTTGTTATTTTTAAACATGTGATACGACAAGTTTTAGAGATCAAATTTAAAAGACCACATTTATTATAATTTTTAGATAAATTAAGATTATTGTCATGAATTACAATCGTAGTAATATCAATGCCGTGCGATGCATATAATGAAAATTTTATTATACTTTAGTGAAGGCTTACTTGAAACAGGAATGTCAATAAGCTTGAAAATTGTAGATAAAAACTATTCTCTTTTTATTTTCATAAATATTTAAAATATGCAAATCCTTTTATCTGTTTTGAAAATATATTTTTTTAAACAAACAAACTTATTCCACTTACCTCTCCTACAATAAATAATAAGTCATTATTATGCTTATTTTGTTCAAAATATCACTATATGTATTATTTATATTATATGTCATAAATATATATTTGATGAATATAAAATAATTAATTTTTTAATTTTAGTAAATTATAAATTATTTGATAAAAATTATTAAAAAATAATATATTCATAAAACATTTTTTAAAATATAACTAATTTATATATAATACTTTAATTTAAAAAATAACATTTATATTAAATATATTATAATGAACATAAGCATTGCTATCAATTTAATAAATTTTAGAATAAGTTAAATTTTTTTTAACACAAAATAAATAGCATTAGTATAAAAGTTTAAGAAATTATTAAGTTACATTTTAATTAAATAAATTAATATTATTTTTTAAGATATTTTAATTATATTTTAGCTTCGCAAAAATAAGTGTATATTTTTAAAATAGAAGAAAAAGTAATGTAATTTAAGCAACTTTCAAGAGAAGGTGAAATAATTTATATTAAAAATATATTTCTTTATATCAAAATAAAATTTTAAATACACTAATAAAATTAGTGTGAAAAATCACTCTTAAGAATTATGAGTTCTTAAGAGTGATTTTAAAAATTATTTATTCTTTTGTGTCTGAAAATAGAATAATTCCTTTGAGTTCTTTTAATAATAATTCTTGAGTTATTCTTTAATAATTAACCTTAATATACTTATTAAACTTTCACTATATAACAAATAACTTATTTGTTTTACCAAGAAATGTAACAGTGAGAGTTTTGTTGTTTTTAATTTTAGGGATAGATTTGATTTTGAGTTTAATGCAAGAAGATTTCAAAGGTGTATTTTTTCTTGTCAACTTGATACATTTAAAATTTTGTTTTTAAAATCTTTTTTATTGCACGAATCAAATCTAAATTAATATAAAAAAATATTACCTTTTTTCACCTTTTTTTCTTAATCATTTGATCTAACCCATCTAGATTAATAGTGAGAGATTTGAATAACTTATAACAATTATAAATCTAAACTTCCATGTTGTCATGTACTGTAAAGCAAAAATCAAAATTTTAATAATAACCGTTAACCTGGATGTTTTACTTTTTATATCTTTTTCTTTTTGTCATAAATGTGAATGTTTGGACACAACGGGCCACCAACTTTGGCGGTTCAAAAATGAATCTGGAGGCTTGGTTTAAATTGAAAAAAAAAAGAGAGCAAATTATAGATATTTTCTCTTTTTAAAAAAATATATTTTAGTTTAATTTTAATTTTTTTGGCAAAAATATTTTCTCTAAATGATATGTAAAGTGATTAATGGAGGATATTTTAATTAAAAAAATTAAAATTAGATTAAAGTATAATATGATTTTTTGCTTTAAGAGAAATTCATATATATTTAAAAAATAAAAAAGAGTAACGTTTAATTTTAAGAAGTTTTTAACAAAATATGTGTAATTACTCTTAAATTAATAAGTTGTGTAAAAAGCCCAATCACTACAATCTAGTTAATCATTAAACCCCACATAATCACTACAATTTAGTTAATCAATGAAGGTAGAAACTATGGAGTACTTGTCCCTCTTTTGTGATTGGGCAAACATGTGATTTTGTAGTCCCTTTACTTTCAAATTTGATGAGGCTAATATTTTAAGGATTGATTACTAGCTTGTTGAGATTTTGTTAAACATGAAACTTAAAGAATTTGAAAAAGCTGAGATTGAATTTCCAATTTGGCATATCTGAAAAAATGGATGCAAACGAGTGTTTGAAAATACTTATCTTGAGCTATCAAATACCATGCTGATAGTAGTTAAAGTTGCTAAGGAATATTAGCAAGGTATCTGTAATACCATCATATTATAACTCATTTCATATTATTTCTAGGTTTTATTCCGTGAAGCATATGAGTTTAAAAAAAAAAGACATTAAAATATTATATTTTTATGCGTTGCGTAGCGGATAAATTTTTCATCCGGCATTCCATGGACCAAGGGAACTCATTAAACTCGTTCTCATATTTAATTATATTAATACAATTCAAAACCATTCAAGAAAGTGGCTTGGAACTCACACAAGTGGGTAAAACACACCAATTTTCATGAATTAGCCATAATCAGATTTTCAATTTTTCTATCACAACTTCATAAATTTATAACTAAATCCACAAAAATTGAAATCCAACAAACTTTACCATTTCAAAAAGCTATGGATGTCTATCCCATGGTAAAAATAATTTCAGCTCATGAATCATTAAGGGGAAGATGTGACATTCGAAAAGCCATTAAAGTTTCTGTTGCCTAGGCCACTATTTTAGATTATTGATATAAAATTTTAAAATTCATAAATAATTTTTTAAAAATCAAAATTATACAAATTTTGTAATTTTGGAAAGCTACAGATGTTAGCTTTATGCTAAAAATAATTCCAGAATAAAACAAATGCTTTAGTCATTGGAAATCTATAAAACAGTAACCAGACTCAGGGGGGGCTACTGCTACGACAGACAACTTCAAAAATGTATAACTCTTTGGTCAGACCTTCAAATGAGGTGATCTTGGTGGCCACAGAAATTTTATGATCTCTGGTTTATGTTTATAAAATTTCACAAGTATTGGATACTATTTTCCCATCAGATGACGCAGAATACACATCTGATCACATGAACAGTGCACATATTAAAACCAATTGAAAATCCATACTTTAAAAATTCATAACTAATTCTGTAGAGCTCCATTTTTTTTTTGCACTTTAGCTTCTAAAAAGCTCTTAATGAGCTCTACATATCTACCAAATTTCATGAAGAAATTCCTTCATTTGGTCAGAATGTGCCATAGGGTGCCATTTGGGTCTTTTTAATGCCTTTTAATGGTTAAAAGATGGGCAAAATGGCTCATAAGGTTCTTGTGGCCACTTGGGCACGTGGAAATGACCCAAAAAGACTCTCTAAACTTGTCTCAAAGGTGTAAATGTCCAGAACATAGAATTTCATTTTTCATCCCCAAACTATATGCCAAGAAACATGCACTTGAAATGGCCATTCAATACCCAAAAATTGCAATACATTCCATTTATCATCAAATTTCATATATACATTATCTATTAGGATATTTACGCATGTTCCATTCATTGTATATCAATTCTATTAAAAGATTACATCATGTGCCATTTCTTTGGTTACAACATAAGCAAAATCAAGCAATTTAGGGCCAACATTTTATTCTACCTTGGTGACTTCCATTTCTGTGTTCATTGGCTCCACCTAGCATATTAAGATATTAAAGAGGAGGGAGTAAGATTCAAAGAATCCCAATAACTCATCTCCTATTCAATCATGCATAAAGAATGTAATACAAGTCTTAAAGTGTATGCATGGCATACTAACATTTGAAATAGTTAAAGATACATTCTTGGCATTTACACAAAGCACACATAATATACTTATATATGCCAAATGAAGGGATTAGCCTCACCCACTTCTTTCAAGGTTCTTGGACTTACCTTACCCTTTTTCTCAAAGGCCTTGAACTAAGCCTTACTCTTGGGAGATTTTCTTTTGGTCTCAACCACTTTTAAGGGCTCTTAGCTCATCCTCACCGAAATAGAAGGTTCTTGGCCTCTCCATATTTAAGCAAATCAATGCAAACATTCTAGATATCATTTGAATACATAATGCAATACTATGATTCAATGGAATATAAGCATCATACTAAAATACAATTCATAGCTTAAAATACACATAGACACATTCAAAAGCAATATAGACATTCATTTATGCATGGGAAAAAAGAGAGAGAGCTACCTTTGGTGAAATCACATACTTTTCTCCTTGGATTTGTCCCCTTTTTCTCAGCTTCACACACAAAAAGGTGTGGGATTGATTTCTCTTAGCCTAAACACAATTTATGAAAGCTAATTAGCTTCATGAAATCATTTCTAAAGCTATACTTCTTCCTTAAACTCTAGCTTGAGTCATATATAAAAAGCCCTCCTATGTATTTTTTCAAAATTGTACTTATTTATGAAAATATCACTAGTTTTTTGGCAAATTTTTTGAATCATTGCAGCCTCGGTTTCTGGGTAACTCAAGGCTTAAATCCTCATTTTTCATTATTTAAAATTTTATTCTAATTTTTATTGGTCTTAAATAACTCATTTCAATAAGTTTGCTTTGAAAACGTATTTATTTCCGTCGTTTAACGAAAATTGGATATTACAGTATTCTTCACTTAAGCTTGATTCCATAGAATTTTAAAGAAAAGAAGTAAAACTATGATATTTTATTGTGTTATGTCAAGGTTTAAACGTTCATATTTCACTCTATGGGTTCCGTGAATCCATCAATCACATTCTCTACTTAAACTTTAATTATACAACTTATACATATTATACATTAATCCATAAACTATAGATTTGAAACCAAAAATAAAAAAAAATTACATTTTTCTCACGGGTTCAGAATTCAAGTTTTTGACCACAATTTTGAAAAATGATAATTAATTCTAGAAAAATGAGAATCATGCAAATATAGCTTTCTCAAAAGCTCTGGGTGTTAAATTTATACTAAAAATAATTCCAAGCCATAGTAACATCATTTAGATCACGTTTAACAATAGAAAAGCTTGAAAGGTTAGACTGCTTAGCATTTCTGATACAATTTACTGATATAAATTTAAAAAATTTATAACTAAATTTACAAAAATCTAATTTAGACAAACTATATCAACTTAGAAAGTTATAGATATTAATTAGAGGAAAAAAAATAAGTTCAGACTAAAACAAAAGCAATTAGGGCACAAAAACCTATGAAATAATAATAGAGGTTATGATGCACCCCTAGTACTAATATGGAAGTTCAAAAATTCGTTTCTCTCTTTCTATAAATCCAAATAAGATGCTCTCAAGTGCTACAGAAAGCTTATCATATCTAGTTTATATTTGTGAAGTTTCATAGCCATTAGATATCATTTGATCCATGAATAACAGAGGCAAATAATCTAACCATTTGTACAGTAACAATGTCAATTCTGTCAAAATTTTTCAACTTTTAAAATATACCAAAAATTTTTTAGAGTTCCAAATAATATACACTTTAACTTCCCAAAAAGCTCTATGTAAGACCTATACGTATGCCAAATTCCAGGTCAAGAGGAGCTTATTTGTTCAAATCTTAACGTACCTCATAAATATGGCAAATTTAATACTATATATGGGTCAAAAGTGGTTCAAATGGCTTTTTAAATGCTCTATCACCTCTTGGAAAAATTTTAAAGCATAAACACAACATATAAGAACTATTTAAGTAGTGCAAACTATTATACATCTTAAACTCACTATGCCACATGCCATAATACACTACTACATATAAGCCACTAAATACCCAAAACACAATGTCTCATTCATTACCAAATACCCAAAACACAATGTCTCATTCATTTCATCACCACCTGGGTTCATACACCATATTTACATACTCTTACACTTGTTTATATGTTTATATCTCAAAAATATTATGTACATATCCACTTTAATAATAAAATACATCAAAAACTATATTTGTGTCAAAGTATAGCCTACTATGCTCCTTGGCTTGCATTTTGGTCTCATTGAATTCTACCTAAAGATGTTAAGATGGGAGAGGGAAGGGGGTGAGATTCAAAGAATCTTAATAGCTCATACACTTATTCAAGTAAGCAATCAAGGCATATAAACATGTCAAAGCATGCAAATAGGCATCTAACCCTATTTACAATCATTCAACACATAGTTTGCATGCCATAAAAATTATATCAATACTAAGAATAAGTTCTAAGGACTTTTGGTCTAGTCTCACCTTATTTTTAGGACTTTTAAATTAGCTTCACTCTTGGTCTAGGAACTTTTGACTTAGTCTCATTCATTCATAAGACTTTTGAGCTTGTTTCATCTATTTCTAGGGCTTTTGGCTCCACCTCACCCACCATAAAGGACTTTTGGCACTACCTCACCTTAAGAGCAATTCTTACAACTAAAATATAACTATATTGGTACTAATATAACAAGGTAACATCAAATGACATGTTTCAATATACAAATGCATATACAAGTATACAATAACAATTACATATCCAAAAATGTAAACAAAAAGGAGTGAAGAGCTACCTTGGCAATTAGACACAAGCTTCCTTCTTGATTTCTCTTTTCCTTTTTAGGTCTCACAACCACAATTAGATGGAGTTTGAGTTCTTTGACCTAGACATAACAAATAGCATTCAATTACTTTCTTGAAACAAGCCAAAGTATCAAATACACACTTAAGAAGCATACTTCCATATATAGTTCCATAATAGCTCCATTAATGGCCTAATAAAGCAACTACCATAATTCAATCTCTTAGTTTCATTTCCTTCTCATATCTAGGCCTTTTGGTTCCATTTAGACTCTTTGAAATCATTACAAACTCATTCCCAAGAGTCTAGATATAAGTTGCTTCTTAAGATTATATTATGGAACCTATTGACCCAACTCTTAATCTATGACTTCTAAGTTTTTTTCAATGGCTCCTTTCATCTTCTTCCATCACATATGACTCCCAAAACCAAGCTTAGAACAAATTAAAACACTCCCTACCCCTCTTAAGTGCTCTAGGTCAAACCATGACGAGCATTTAGAGTCCATGGAGTTTCCAATTTTTCCTTGATGGAAGGGGCACTTGGGAAGTTTCCTAGGGCTCTTAGGAACTCAAACAAACATTCACATATGCTAGAAAATTCTTAGACAAAATCAGATTTTACAAGATGTTCAAGAACCCTTATCTTTCCTATCTTAAAGTTTAATGGTTTCTCTTCCACTTACTTTGTAATTCCTAGTTTCACACAGTCTAATTCAATGGTTTCTTGCTTGTTCTAAAGAAGAAGAGCAAAAGAAACTATGAATCATACCTTGTTTTCTTTACTTCTTCAAAGTTTTTCCCTTTGCCTTAGTTTTCTCTTAGACTTTCTCAACTTCTCCCCTCTGTACATGGCTTAAAACAGAACCAATTCAACAGCCAAAACTATGAAAAGGGAAAGGAGGAGGAGGAGAATAAAGTTGCCAAAGAAAGGAGCTTGAATCTCAAGAATTCTCTTACCTTTCTCCTTGTTCTTTCTTGGCTTTCCTTGAATTTTCTCTTATCTCTCTCTCTCTCTCTCTCTCTCTCTCTCTCTTAGACAGAGCTTTTTTTAATTTTAATCAGCTTAAAGTCAGTCATAAGAAATGAGAGACTTCTAGGTTCTTTAAGAAGCAAAATTTTTCTTTTTCACGATTTTTTCGGAACAAGTCTCTTTATAGCGGGAAGCACCTTTCACTACGCCAAGAGCTTATCAGTCCCAAGTCCTAACTGTTCTCGCTATGGCTGGTGCTATTGCGAGAAACTTCTTGGATTTTGTATGTGACACGAACTTGCTATAGTAGACTGCATCTTTGCTGTAGTGGACTGGCACCCTCGTTGTTGTAGCAAATTGGCACCCTCGCTATTATTGACAGGGATCCTAGCTATAGCAGGAAGGTTTAGAAGAATTCTGAAATCTCAAATGTTACACCCACAATTGAAAAACTAAGTCAAAATTAACTTGGATGGTAGTTTTATTTCTAAAAATAATAAGGCCCATTGGAGTGATACTTAAAGATTATGTAGGTGAGATGATTGAATTATGTTGAGGGGTTTTAATGCTGCTTTATACTTATTGATGATTAAAGCAAGGTATGCAAATAGCCTTATACTAGTTAGAGGTTTTGCTAATTATGGAAGATATTACCTCTCTTAAGGAAAGCTTTGGATCTTATTTTATTGATTAGGTTTCAAGATTTGCAAACAAAGAAATCAATTGGCTTGCTAAGTATTTGGATAAGAAGATATGCCTCTTTGATCAGGAATCCTTTTCCCATCCTCTCTTTTATCCTTTTGAATCATAATATTATTCCTTGTAAATAGGGGGTTGGTTGGTCGTTAGCCTTTATCTTTTGTTTTCTCTATTGTTTGTTTGTTGTTTAGACTTATGTTTCTTTGTTTTGTGTTTGTTGTTTTGGTCTATATAACTGCAAAGGCAATCAAGTAAGCGCTCGATATTCACTGTAATTATTATTTTTTTAATTAGAAAATTTTCATTTTACATATTTTTATCCTACAATAGTATCAGAGCTTACGATTCTAATTGCCTTTGTCCAATAGTCCATAGTCATCTCTATGCATATATGTGACATTGCACAATTGGCAATTATTTTATCACACTATATAGAGTTATTTGCATGTATGTTTGTTGCATAAGTTTCTTAATTGGATTAAAATACAATTATAATTTAATTGTGAAAGTATATAAAAAATTTCATTAAGCACCATTTGAAAGCAATTCAAAACATCACTTATCTACATTTCGAGACACCATTTATTAGTATTTTAAAGAGTTGAAATATCCTAGACTTTATTCATATAAGATTAATTGTTAAACTTCGTTGCACCATTTATTAGCATTTTAAAGAGGTGAAATGTACTAGACTTTATTTATATAAGAGCAATTTAATTTAGGAATTTCATTGCTCTTTATTAAAACACTTTCATAAACAATATTTTTATAAATTGATAATAAACTTAGGCTTTTAAAACTCCTGAAATGAAGCCCTAAAGAGTCTAGATTAGTCAAGTCAAAAATTGGGTTCAAAATAGGTGCAAGTTTGGTTAGGTTAACCCAGTTCAAGGTTGAAGAAGAGTTAAACAACATTGTTTCAGACGTGTGAAAGTTGCATTTTAACCCTACACATAATGGCATCATTTATAATCTATCAAGTGAAACGCGTCACTTTTGTTAAGAGATGCTAGGTCATGATGTTTATTTTTGGGCTTTTTTGGGGAGATTTTCTAAGGCTTTTTTAGTACTTGTTTATATTTTTTTTTTAGGAAGAAACATAATAATAGAAAAACAAAAAGCTTTCTTGGGGGCATACACAAGTGCGTGGGGGCCCATTTTGAGTTATTTTGGTCTAAAATCTCCCTAAAATCATGAAGTAATATAAATTTTGGTTATATTTATATGTTATTTTTAATATTTAAATATGGTTAAGAGGTATAAAGTTCTAATATTTTTTATTACTTAAAAAATATGTTAATATATAGATACTTTTTTTATTGAAACTATGAATATTAGCATAAAAACAAATTTGATAACATATCTTAAAAGGAATTATGAACATAGTAGAAACATTTAATTTCACATAGTTGGAGTATTTTAACTCAAGATACAATTAAGACAAAGGCAAAGTTTTCTTAAAAGTCACATGGGTTACAGCCTTAATTAATTCCCTTTCAAATGACAACTTTTGGGATCTTGTGACAAAAAACTTGACAATTGACATAGAACTTGCATTTCATAAAATTATAGTATAGATAGAGTTTTAAGATGAGTATCATAAAAGGGTGAATGCAAAGTGTTCTATCTTGCTATTCCAATTTTTGAACATGAAACGTGCAAGACATCTCAATTATAATGTACTTGAGAAAGGAATTCATTTGAAGAGTTCCTTTAAGGTTCTCAATTATAAGATTTATTGGGAGTTCCTACCTAGCATAGTAGATTTTATAAATCATGAATCTAAATTATGTGCAAGATTTTATAGAAATGGAACATCTTAAATATATATAAAAAAATACAATGTAAATTATCTATGATATATTTTAATAATTTTTTAGGATATTTTTGGGATACATTTTTATTTTATTCAATGTTTATTTGAATATTTTACAATATTACATGTGCATTTTGGCTAATGTTTATTTGAGTGGGAGTTCTTAAACTAAATAAAGTTTAGTGTATAGGGCTTGAGGTTATTTGGTATATGAATTAGGGTTTTTGATTTGAAGCGTTAAGGTTTTGTTATTTAAGGTTTTTGATTTACAATTATACGTTTAATGATTAACGGTTTAAAGTTTAGGGATCAAGGGTCAAATTTTTTGGAATTTGGAATTTACAGTTTATGGTTTTTGTGTTTCAATTTAGGAAGTGTGGTTTATGTTTTAGGATTTTTTCGATAACAAGATTCTATGGTTTGTGTTCAAAGGTAAGATAGGGCGTCAAGATGTATGGTTTCAAGGTTTATCATTTTATGATTTAAGAGGTTTTGGTTTAGGATTCAAGGGTTTTAACGTTTTGTGTTTCTAAGGTTAAAAATTTTTAAGTCCTAGGTTTATGGGAGAATTGTTAGGTTTAATTATCTATGTAGAATTTAAGAGTTAATAAGGGTTATATTTCTAGAATTTAGGGTTTGAAGTTTATGGTTTAAGAAGGTTTATATTTTAGCTCCTTGGCATATAGTTTGCATTTAAAGTTAAGATATAAGCTTTAAGGTTTATGGTGTCATCATTCATCGTTTTATGATTTTGGGGGTTAAAGGTTTTATGTTTAAATTTAACGATATAGTTTGTGCTCCAAGATTTAGGTTTATGAGTTTAGTCATTTGTGCTTAAGGGAATAGACTTTTGTGTTCTAGAATTTAAGGATTAGTGTATAGTTAGTGTTAAGGTTTTTAGTTTTGTGTTTAATTGTTTATGGTTTATTATATAATAAGTGTTATGACTTTGAAGTTTAAGTGCTTTTGCTCGAGTCTTGTTGAAATTCTAGTATATGTATCTAGGTCCCATCAAAATTCAAGTTCAAAAAGACTTAAAAAGTCTTGTCAATGTTTAGCCATATGTACTTGTTGAAGTTCAAGTGCCTTTACTTAAAAGTTTTGTCAAAGCCCAAAGAACACATAATTGTATCTTATTAAAGTTTAAGTCCAGCTATACTATCAAAGTTCAAGTTCAAAGAAACTTACTTGAGTAACACATATACATATCAAAGTTCAAGCACTTTTACTTGATACTCTAGTCAGAGTCCAAATATGTAACATTATAACTTCTAACTCATTTCATGCCATTTATAAGCTTTGTATTATCAATCCCACAAGAGTATATAAAAACCTTACCTAAGAGTTTTGTCAAAGTTCAACACTAGCCATACTAGTCCTATTGAAGTTTAAATACCTTTATTTGAGATTTGTTGAAATTTAAACATACATATCTTGATCCAATCAAAATTTAAGAGCACATATCTAAGTTCAAGTTCAAGCAAAGTTACTTAAGTCTTGTCAATATTTAAACATGTAACACCATAAATTCTGGCTCATCTCATACTCTTAAATGACATAATATCATGAAGAATGCAAGTCTCTCATAAAGAGGCAAAGGAAAATAATGAATATTTTTGTATTGTGTCATATTTAAAAATTTATTTTAGTATCATGTGGACTGTGTGAGCTCATACTATATATCCTTATATTTAATTATATCATTACAACTCATTTACATCCCAAAAACATGCCTACAACCCATGAAAACCGAAGTAAAGCATGGAAAATGGGAGTTTATTTTTCGGCCAGAATTGGCCTCTTCCCTGGGTAAACTTTGGAAAATCATAACTAAATTTAGAAAAATAAAAAACATGTGTTCTTGATCATTCTGGAAGTTTAGAATGTCTACTTCACAATAAAAATATGAACAGATCATAACATTCATCATGGAGGACGTTTGACATTCAAAAAACTACTGAGGTCACTGGCTGCCTGGGCTGTTATTTAGATTATTGATGCAAATTTCTAAAATTCATAACTAATTTTATAAAAATCAAAATCACACAAATTTGGTTATTCTAAAAAGCTACAAACGTTAAATTGATGTTAAAAATAATTCTAGAATAAAACAAAACATTTAGCCATTGGAATCTTATGGAACAATAACTAAACTCCTGGAGTGCTATTGATATTGACAGTCAATTTCAAAAATACATAACTCTCTGCTCAAACCTCTAAATGAGATGATCTCAGTGGCCATAGAAATATTATAACCTTTAGTTTATGATTATAAAATTTCACAATCATTGGATACCATTTAGACATTGGATGACACAAAATACAAAATTGTCAGTATGAACAGTGCCCATATTAGAATCCATAAAAAATTCCAATTTTGAAAATTCATAAAATATTTTCTAGACCTCCAAAAATCATGTTCTTTAGCTTCCCAAAAATCTCATAAAGAAACCTAATTGTATACCAAATTCAGATTAAGACTAGCTCATTTGGCTAAAAAGTGATATGGGGTTCCATTATGGTCAAATTTGACTCCATGTGAGGTACCAAACTTGCTAAATGGCCTTCCCTTAGTTGTGGCACCTTTTGAGCAAGTCTAAAAGCATATTTCAGACTTGAATGAGTTGCCCAAATAGTCCCAAACCTCATGCATCTCATTTTGGCTATTCAATCCACACTTATGCAAATTTCCAACAAACTTCCATATTGTACAGTTTGACATTATATACTCAAAATAGATTCTAGAGGTCATACATCATATCCATACATTTAAACATCATATAATATCATATTTACACATGTCTCAAGGGTCATAACTCATTTACTATATTATATATATCATATGGTACAATCATGGTCTTAAAGTGGCAAAAGCTAAATACATGATTTAATGTTGTTGGCTCCCATTAGCATATCCACTTGGTTCACCTAGTATGTTAGATCATTGAAGAGGAGGGGATGAGATTCAAAGAATTCCAATAGCTCATCTCCCATTCAATCATATATAATATGTGTAAAGCAAGCTTTTCAAATGTATGCATAGTAAAAATGCAAGACATGCATATTTTAAAAACAATCTTAGCATCTGAATCAATCATACAAAATATCCAAGAGCTCACCAAGTGCTTAGATTGGCCTCACACTTCTCCTCATGGATTTTGGACTTGCTTTACCTATTCTTTAAGAGCTTTGAACTCAACCATACTCTTGGGA
The DNA here is from genome assembly GCA_032878935.1 of Erythrophleum fordii. Lineage (NCBI taxonomy): Eukaryota > Viridiplantae > Streptophyta > Magnoliopsida > Fabales > Fabaceae > Erythrophleum > Erythrophleum fordii. The sequence continues at coordinate 9,810,312 of JAVQMF010000029.1, forward strand.
GCCCACTTTGCTTTTGGGAGACTCTTTACTTTGTTTTAACCAAGCTCAAGAGTTCTTGGCTCATCCTCACCCAAGGGAAGAGTTCTTGGCCTCTCCATACTCAAGCAAACTCATACAAATATCATGTAACCAATTGAAAATATAACATGACATCAAGTATCATGGCATATAAAGGCATGCTAGCATGCTTTTCAAAGCTTGAAAATACACATACACATATTCTAAAACAAGCTAAACACACATCCATGCATGAGAGAAGGTGGAAAGAGCTACCTTGTATACAAGCACACACTTTTTCCTTAGCTTTCAAGCCTCTTTTTTCAGCTACACACCTAAAATTTAGTGGAGATGGTTTCTCTTAGCCTAGATACAATTTATGGGAGCCAATTAGGTCCATGAAACATATTCTAAGACTACATCACTTGGTAAAATACTAAATTGCTCTATAACCCTTATTATAGTCCATAAAGGCACCTAATGAAGCAACACCCCTCAAATGACTTCTAAGCCTCATTCTTTCCTTTCAAATATGATTCTTGACTCCTTTTAAGCCTCTTGGAGTCATCACATCATTAAAACAAAAGGCCTAGTACCATGTTACTTCTTTAGGTCATATTATGGAACCTAAGACACCAAATCACTTTCCATGAGTTCTAAATTTTTTCTAAAGCCTCCCCTCATTTTTATTCATCAAATATGACTCAAGAATGACCTTAGAAAAATTTAAAACTCTCCCCCCACCTAGAACTCTTCTTGGCCGAGACATGCTTAAGTTTAGGGCTTCTTGGAGTAATGTTTATTTTCTTGAAGGAGAAAGCTTGTGGGGAGCATCTTAAGTGTCTCAAGAACTCATTTAAACTCTTACTTAGACCTAGAGAGTATTATACAAATTCAGAAATTGAAAGGTGCACTTAAAACCCTAGGTTTTGCATCTTAATTTCTAATGCCTATTTCTTGGTTTTCTTTACATATTCTTATTCCTCTCCATCAAATACTTAAGAATCACCTTTGGTTTGGCTGAGAATCTAACTCCTTAGGGCTATCTAAGTCTAGGTCGAAATGCTCAAAGGAAGGGAGGAAGAAGACCAAGTGGAAGAATTACAAAATACCTTATTTTCCTTGAATTTCCTTACTTGTTCTTGCTTTCCTTGGCCTCCTTACTTGAATTTTGAAATTTCCCCCATGTTCTCTCTTCAAAATAGCCCTTAAAACTTCAAAAAAATCATGGAGAAGAAGAGGGAAAAAGATGAGAAGAGATTGGTGAAGAGATAGCATGAAAAACAAGCAAAATTCTATACCTAAAGTCTTGAATTTTTCCTCCTTCTTCCCTTCACTTTGTGCGCCACTCTCTAAGGGTTTTGCTTTTGATTTGGGGCTAGAAATTTTGAAGTGAAATGAGGGAGAGTGTGAGGCGCCACCTATATATAGTTAGGGCAAAGTGACTTTTTCAAAAATTCTCATTTTGTCCTTCGTACTTTGCATTTCGTTTCTTCTCTGTTTTAGCTCCTTTTTTAGAACCATTTTTTTTTCTTATAAAATTTACATTCCCAATTAAGAAAAATATCTTTGGAATCACTCAAATTAGAGCTAAAGCCTTTCTGAATAGATCCGTCAAAGTTTAGGCACACCGACATTAGAGAACGTCCACCGGAGGGGATTTAACTATCCCAGGGCTTCCCATGATTTTTAGAGCCTCTGAGAATCTTAGAGAACTCAAAACTTTGGTTTAAAAAGCCCTCTTATGTGAATTCCAAAAATTGCCCAAAATTACGAAAATTCCATTACGTTTCGTAAAGTTTCTGTCAAAATTTGTTTCTTCATTCTAGCTCCGTTTTTTCTTTCGTCTGAGGCTACAATTCTCATTTTTAGGAGGTTAGAATATTTTTCAAATTTTTTAGAATCTTAACTAATTCATTTCAGGGACTTGCTTTGAAAACGTGTCTGTTTCCGTTGTTTAACAAAAATGGGACATTACAATTCTCCCCTTCTTTAAAAAAATTTCGTCCTCAAAATTATATAACATACCTCATGGGAAGAGTTCTGAATATTTCTTCCTCATATCATCCTCTAGTTCCCAGGTGGCTTCCTCAGGAGATAACCCTTTCTAAACTACTTTCACCAGCAGTATCGTCTTATTCTATAACTACTTGAGTCTAACGTCCATGATTTGATCTAGTAATACTATGTATAATAGATCATCCTGTAACTGCACATTCTCATATTCTATGACATGTGAGGGGTCGGGCTAGTAATTTTTAAGTTGGGAAATGTGGAATATATTGTGAATTTGGCTTAGGTTTAGAGGAAGGGCTAGTTTGTATGCCATAGGTCCTACTTTATCAAGAATCTAGAAAGGGCCTATGTATTTTGAACTGAGCTTTTTACTCTTAATGGACCGACCTATCCCTGTGACTGGAGACACTCTAATGAAGACATAGTCTTCAATTTTAAACTCTAACAGCCGTTTATGTTTATCTGTATAATTTTTCTGTCTACTCTAGGCAGTCAGAAGTTTCTTTCTGATGGTCTCTATTTGTCTAAAGGTCTGGTCCACTAACTTTGGGCCTATGAGACTTCGCTCTCCTAGCTCAACTCAACACATTGGGGATCTATACTTCTTCCCATACAATGCCTTATATGGTGCATCTGTATACTTGTATGATAACTATTATTATAGGCAAACTCTGTTAGAGGTAAGTATGTATCCCAGTTCCCTTTCATTTCTAATACACACACCCTCAACATGTCCTTTAGGGTTTTGATGGTTCTCTCTGTCTGTCCATCTGTTTGAGGGTGATAGGCCGTATTGAATCTAAGTCTGGTGCCTAAAGCATCCTGTAATGATCTCCAGAAATTCGATGTGAATGTGGGATCTCTATCTGATACTATGCTACTAGGCACACTATGCAGTATAACTATCTCCCTGATGTACAAATGGGCTAACTTATATCTAGGGCATAAGTGGCTTTCATAGGTAAGAAGTGTGCTGCCTTTGTTAACCTATCCACTATTATCGATATTACATCATACCTCGATGATGTCCTAGGTAAACCAATGAAAAAATCCATAGCTATGTTATCCCATTTCTATTTCAGGATATCTAGAGGATGAAGTAACCCAACTGGTTTCTGATGTTTTATTTTTACTCTCTGGCATAGTAGACATTGGGAGACATACTCTGCTATGTCTGTTTTCATTCTAGGCCACCAGAACATTTTCTTCAAATCCTGATACATTTTATTATGAATGGTGTACTTACTCTTATGTGCCTCATCTAATATCTTTTCTCTAATTTCTATGTTTCTAGGCACATACAGCCTATCCTTGTATCTTACTATGTCATCCTCAGATATATTGAACTCTTGAACACTACACTGGGCTATTTGGGCTCTAATCTTATTTACATGGTCATTTGTCTGCTGGGACTCTCTTATCTGATCCCCCAGGTTATTTTCTATTCGGGTCTCACTCATTAATAATTTTCCTAAGTACACCTCTCAGGAGAGACTCATGTCTTTGAATCTCTCAATCAATTCCTACTCTCGGATCATCATATAGGCCATGTGTATGGATTTTCTACTTAAGGCATCAGCTACCATATTAGCCTTACCGATATGGTATTTTAATGTGAAATCATAATCTTTCAGAAATTCTAACCATCTCCGTTGTCTTATATTTAGCTCCTTTTGTTCAAATAAATATTTGAGGCTTTTGTGGTCGCTGTAAATTTCTATTATTGCCCTACATAAGTAGTGTCTCCATATTTTCAAAGCAAACACCATTGCGGCTAACTCTAAATCGTGTGTGGGATAGTTTTTCTTATAAGGTTTCAACTGTCTAGAAGCATAAGCTACCACTCAGCCTTTCTGCATAAGCACACATCCTAACCCTTTCTTTGAGGCATCACTGTATACCATAAGAGTTTCTTTGGGGTCAGGGAGTATTTAAACTGGGGCCGTGGTCAGCTTGTGCTTTAGCTCTTGGAAACTACTTTCACATTTCTCATTCCATACAAACGGCACATTCTTTTTAGTAAGCTGGGTCAGTGGCATCGCTATCTGAGAAAAGCCCTGAATGAACCTCCTATAATAACCTGCTAAACTTAGGAAGCTCCTGATCTCTGTTACTGTCCTAGGTCTTTTCCACTGTAATACTGCATTTACCTTATAGGGATCTACTGTGACCCCTGCTTGAGAGATTACATGGCCTAAAAATTGGATCTCAATGAGCCAAAACTCACATTTACTAAATTTAGCCTATAATTATTTCTCTTTCAAAGTCTCCAAGGCTAATCTTAGGTGCTGCTCATGTTCCTCTCTACTTTTTACGTACATGAGGATGTCATCTATGAAGACTACTATAAATCTGTCAAAGTATGGCCTGAAAACTTTGTTCCTGTAATCCATAAAGACTGTGGATGCATTCGTCAACCCGAAAGGCATAACTAGAAACTTATAGTGCTCGTATCTAGTTCTAAAAGCTGTCTTGGAATGTCCTCAGCCTTTATCCTAAGCTGATGGTATCCCGACCTGAGGTCTATCTTAGAAAACACTGATGCTCCTACCAACTGATCTAGGAGGTCATCTATGCGAGGAAGAGGGTACTTATTCTTAATAGTAATCTTATTGAGTTTCCGGTAATCTATACATAGCCTAAGGCTTATGCCTTTCTTCTTTACAAATAGTATTAGAGCTCCCCACGGTGAGACACTGGGTTTAATGAAACCCTTCTCTAAAAGTTCTTCTATCTATTTCTTAACCTCTGTTAGCTCGGTGGGAGCCATCCTATATGGGGCCTTAGACATTGGACCTGCCCCAGGTACAATGTCTATGAGAAACTCTACTTCTCTCTTTGGGGGTAGTCCACTAATTTCCTTAGGAAATACCTCTGGGAACTCCTTCACTACGGGAATCTCCTCTATACCCTCTTCTGCCTTAATCTGAACTGAAAAAAAGACCAGATACCTCTGACAACTATGCCCTAGAGATCTTTCAACTTCGGAGGTGGTCATGATAGATAACTCAGCCCTAGTATTAGGCACAGTCCCACACTCGGTAAAGTGATACACTTGTGGCTACAATTTAATGTGACATTATTTATAGACATCCAGTTCATGCCAATAATCACATCAATATCAACAAGAGGCATACAAATCAAATCAAGGGTGATCAGGCAATGGTTAAACTGGATCATACAATTCAAACAAGCATAGGAGGTAATGGCTTGGTTCCCTGTAGGGGTGGATACATGCAACTCATATGGCAATGTATGTATACTCAGACCCAACCTCTTAGTACAGTCATATGATATGAAAGAGTGGTTAGCACCCGAATCAAATAAAGTAGTTACAAAAAAATTATTTATTTTAATAGTACCTTGAATCAGACTTGGGGATCAGCTAGCCTCCTGTTGGGATAAGGCGAAGACTCTACCTTGGGTCTATGGTCTGGGAGGAGGAGCTATCTCTTTCGGCTGTGCAATCTACAAAGGGACCTGTGGAGGAGTCTGAGTGCAATCTCTAGCTATATGCTCCAGCTTGCCACATTTAAAGCACACATTCTGCCCCGTATAGCACGATCTAGTACCGTGATTCCTGCCACACTGGGGACATGTAGTAGGTGCACTGCCCTTGCTGGACTGAGTCCTTCGTCTCTTACCCTTCCGGTTCCACTGACCTTTTCTACCTCTCCAGCTAGTCACTGCAGGCTGGGAACCCTCTCTAGGTCTTTTGGGCTTAGGGAGGGAAGAGATGGTCTAGAATTGGAACTAGGCTGCATCATCCTAAGGTTCGTCTCTGTTACTCTACATACCTCAACTAGGGTATTAAAGTGCCTGATTCTCTAGGGCACTTTAATACCCTAGAGAACTAGGCTGCATCATCTTAAGGTTCATCTCTGTTACTCTACATACCTCAACAAGGGTATTAAAGTGCCTGATTCTCTAGGGCACTACCCTATCTCTGATCTTAGGGAGCAAGCCCTTCTCTAATCTACCTGCCCTCCATCTCTCATCATCATGTCTTTACAGGTAAGAGGAATATTTAGAGAGCTCAACAAATTTCGCCACATATTGGTCCACGGACATCCCCAGAGTCTGCTTAAACAGAATGAATTTTAATTCTTTCTCATCTCTGATAAAATTGGGAAAATATTTCTTGCGAAACACTTCGAGGAATGCCTCCTATGTGATTGGGGTGTTCCTCGCTCTCAAAATAGGCTCAGTGCCCTTCCACTAGTAAATTGCTTCCTTTTGTAACTGGAATGCAGTCATCTTGGCTTTTTGCTCAAACGTGCATTCCATCACCTTGAAGATTTGCTCTAGCTCCATAATCCAGGCCTCAGCTTTATCTGCATTCATCTCCCCATCAAAGGTGGGAGGCTCGAACTTCCTGAACTGGGTAATGACTTTTCTGGTCGAGGGTTGCTGTATAGGAGGCATCTAAGTGGGTGGAATCAGGGTAACAGCCTGCATGTGTGGCTGTGGATCTGAAGGAGTCACCCCTAAATGCTCAGAACGATCTGAGTGTGGAGGTGGCTGAGGAGGAGTAGGTGTAGGACCCTGGCTATCTCTCTCAGCAAGCTATTCCTGAAGCTGCATAATAACGGCCTGCTACTGATCTAGGTAAGCCATGATGGACTATAGGGTTCCCAGCAACTGGATCACTTGGCTCGGCTTCATTAGCATGAGCCTGTCTAGAGGGCCGACCTCTCCCAGTGTTCACCATCGTACTGAAACATGATAACAAACTGAGTTAGGGAACACTTCCACCATCAAACACACTTAATTCATCCAGAAACAAGTTCATATACATCTAGGCAACTCATAAACACAAGTTACAACCCACAATGAGAGCTAAAACCTTTGCTCTGATATCAATAAATATAACACCATAAATTCTAGCTTATCTCATGCTCTTAAATGGCATAATATCATGAAGAATGCAAGTCTCTCATAAAGAGGCAAGGAAAAATAATGAATATTTTTGCGTTGCGTCATATTTAAAAATTTATTTTAGTATTACGTGGACTATGTGAGCTCATACTGTATCCTCATATTTAATTACATCATTAAAACTCATTTACATCCTAAAAACATGCCTACAACCCATGGAAACCGAAATGAGGCATGAAAAATGGGAGTTTATCTTTGGCCAGAATTGGCCTCTTCCTTGGGCAAAATTTGAAAAATCATAACTAAATCTAAAAAAATTGAAAACATGTGTTCTTAATCATTCTAAAAATTTTAGGATGTCTACTTTATACTAAAAATATGCCCAGACTATAAAATTCATCATAGAGGACATTTGACATTCGAAAAACTACTAAGGTCAGTGACTGCCTGGGCTACTATTTAGATTATTGATGTAAACTTCTAAAATTTATAACTAATTCTATAAAAATTAAAATCACACACATTTGGTCATTTTAGAAAGCTACAAATGTTGAATTGATACTAAAAATAATTTTAGAATAAAACAAATATATTTAGCTTTTGGAATCTTATGGAATAGCAACTAAACTCCTAGGGCACCACTGATACTAAAGTCAATTTCAAAAATGCATAACTCTTTGCTTAGACTTCCAAATGAGGTGATCTTAATGGTCACAGAAAGATTATAATCTTTAGTTTATGTTTATAAAATTTCACAAGTATTGAAGACTATTTGGCTATCAAATAACATAAAATACAAAACTACTAGTATGAACAGTGCCCATACCAGAATCCATAAAAAATTCCAATTTTAAAAATTCATCAAATATTCTCTAAACCTCTAAAAATTATGTTCTTTAACTTTCTAAAACACTCTTAAAGCGATCTAATTACATGCCAAATTTCAAATCAAGACTAGCTCATTTGGCCAAAAAGTGATATAGGGTTCCATTATAGTCAAATTTAGCTCTATGTGAAGTACCAAACTTGCCAAATAGTCTTCCCTTGGTTGTGGCACCTTTTGAGCAAGTCTAAAAGCATATTTGAGACTTGAATGAGTTGTCCAAATAGTTTCAAACCTTATGCATCTCATTTTGGCCATTCAATCCACACTTATGCATATTTTCAATAAACTTACATATTGCACACTTTGGCATTATATACTCAAAATAAGTTCTAGAGGTCATACATTATATCTATACATTTAAATATTATATAATATCATATTTACACATGTCTCAAGGGTCATAATCCATTTACTACATCATATATATCATATGGTACAATCATGGCCTTAAAGTGGTAAAAACTAAACACATGATTGTCAATCTCCTTCTTTTAATGTTGTTGGCTCCCATTAGCAGAGGAGGGGATGAGATTCAAAGAATCTCAATAGCTCATCTCCCATTCAATCATACATAATATGTACAAAGCAAGCTTTTCAAATGCATGCATGATGAAATTGTAAGACATGTATATTTTAAAAAAAATCTTGACATGTGAATCAATCATACAAAATATTAAGGAATTCACTAAGTGCTTAGATTGGCCTCACACTTCTCCTCATAGATTTTAGACTTGTCTCACCCATTTTTTAGGAGCTTTGGACTCATCCATACTCTTGGGAGCCCACTTTGCTTTTAGGAGGCTCTTTACTTTGTCTCAACCAAACTCAAGGGTTCTTGGCTCATCCTCACCCAATGGAAGAGTTCTTGGCCTCTCCACACTTAAGCAAACTCATACAAATATCATGTAATCAATTGAAAATATAACATGGCATCAAGCATCATGGCATATAAAGGCATGCTAGCATACTTTTCAAAGCTTGAAAATACACATACACATATTCTAAAACAAGCTAAACACACATATTCCTTAGCTTTCAAGCCTCCTCTTTCGGCCACACACCTACAATTTGGTGGAGATGGTTTCTCTTGGCCTAGATACAATTTATGGGAGCCAATTAGGTCCATGAAACATATTCTAAGGCTACATCACTTGGTAAAACACTAAATTGCTCTATAACTCCTATTATGGTCCATAAAGGCACCTAATGAAGCAACACCCCTCAAATGACTTCTAGACCTCATTCTTTCCTTTCAAATATGATTCTTGACTCCTTTTAAGTCTCTTGGAGTCATCACATCATTAAAACAAAAGGCCTAGTACCATGTTGCTTCTTTAGGTCATATTATAGAACCTAAGACACCAAATCACTTTCCATGAGTTCTAAATTTTTTCTAAGGCCTCCCCTCATTTTTATTCATCAAATATGACTCAAGAATGACCTTAGAAAAATTTAAAACTCTCCCCCACACCTAAAACTCTTCTTGGCCGAGACATGCTTAGGTTTAGGGCTTCTTGGAGTTGTGTTTATTTTCTTGAAGGAGAAAGCTTGTGGGGAGCATCTTAAATATCTCAAGAACTCATTTAAACTCTTACTTAGACCTAGGGAGTATCATACAAATTCAGAAATTGAAAGGTGCACTTAAAACCCTAGGTTTTGCATCTTAATTTCTAATGCCTATTTCTTGATTTTCTTTGCATATTCTTATTCCTCTCCATTAAATACTTAAGAATCACCTTTGGTTTGGCTGAGAATCTAACTCTTTAGGGCTGTCTAAGTCTAGGTCGAAATGCTCAAAGGAAGGGAGGAAGAAGACCAAGTGGAAGAATTACAAAATACCTTGTTTTCCTTGAATTTCTTTACTTGTTCTTGCTTTCCTTGGCTTCCTTACTTGAATTTCGAAATTTCCCCCATGTTCTCTCTTCAAAATATCCTTTAAAACTTCAAAAAAATCATGGAGAAGAAGAGGGAAAAAGAGGAGAAGAGATTGGTGAAGAGATAGCATGAAAAACAAGCAAAATTCCATACCTAAAGTCTTGAATTTTTCCTCCTTCTTCCCTTCTCTTTGTGCGCCACTCTCTAAGGGTTTTGCTTTTGATTTGGGGCTAGAAATTTTGAAGTGAAATGAGGGAGAGTGTGAGGCGCCACCTATATATAGTTAGGGCAAAGTGACTTTTTCAAAAATTCTTATTTTGTCCTTCGTACTTTGCATTTCGTTTCTTCTTTGTTTTAGCTCCTTTTTTAGAACCATTTTTTTTCTTATAAAATTTACATTCCCAATTAAGAAAAACATCTTTGGAATCACTCAAATAAGAGCTAAAACCTTTCTGAATAGATCTGTCAAAGTTCGGGCACACTGACATTGGAGAACATCCACCAGAGGAGATTTAACTATCTCGGGGCTTCCCATGGTTTTCAGAGCCACTGAGAACTCTAGAGAACTCAAAACTTTGGTTTAAAACGCCCTCCTTTGTGAATTTCAAAAATTATCCAAAATTACGAAAATGCCATTACATTTCGTAAGATTTCTATCAAAATTTGTTTCTTCATTCTAGTTCCGTTTTTTCCTTTCATCTGATACTACAATTCTCATTTTTAGGAGGTTAGAATATTCCTTAAATTTTTTAGGATCTTAACTAATTCATTTCGAGGGACTTGCTTTAAAAATGTGCCAATTTTTGTCGTTTAATGAAAATTGGACATTACAAAACACACATACTTCTCGAAGTTTAAGTGCCATTAGGAGTCTTATCAAAGTCCAAACACCCTTACCTGAGAGTCCTGTTGGGTTTAAGGACATATACATACCTATGTTTTGTCAAAGTTCAAGAACATGTACTTAATTCCTGCAAAAAATTCAAAATGCGTTTACCTGAGTCCTATTAAACCTTTAACAATCTCATGTGCATTTTATTAAAGTTTAAGTGCCCATACAAGTATGCTTACACATACAATCATACTAAAATTTAGATATGCTTACCTGAGTCTTGTTGAAGTTGGTGTATTTATACTAGTCCCTATAAGTTCATAAGCAATGACCGACAAGCTACAAAAAAGAATTCCTTTCTAGCGATCGATAAAATGCTATATAAACAACTTAAATACGCAATAAGGTATTGTAAGTGGCAAAGTGACTTTATTGTCATGATTCACTAAGATTCAACCTTAATTGATAGGGCTACACATAAGCTAATGTATGCTTGCCAAAGTACATTTTGGCTAATCTTTGGTAAGAATATGTTGCATGGCCAACCTTGTCCAAACGCCCTTACTTAAGAGTCCTGTTGGGTTTAAGAACACATACATACCTTTCTTTTATTAAAGTTCAAGAACATGTACCTGAGTCCTGTCAAAATTCAAATGCCTTTACTTAAGTCTTATTAAAGCTCAAAAATCTCATGTGAGTTCTATTAAAGTTCAAGTATACAAGTATGCTTTCATATATAATCATACCAAAATTTAGATATGCTTACCTGTCTAAATGCATACATATACAAATATGTTGCATGACCAACCTTGTCTAAATGCTCTTACCTGAGAGTCCCGTTGGGTTCAAGAACACATGTATATCTATTTTTTGTTAAAGTTTAAGAACATGTACCTGAATCTTGTCAAAATTCAAATGCCCTTACCTGAGTCCTATTAACAATCTTACATGAGTTCTATTAAAGTTCAAGGGCCTATACAAGTATGCTTACACATATAATCATACCAAAATTTAAATATGCTTACCTGAGTCTTGTTGAAGTTGGTGTATTTATATGACTCCTTATAAGTTCATAAGCAACGATTGACAAGCTGCAAAAGGGAATTCCCTTCTAGCAATGGGTAGAAAGCTATGTAGACAACTTAAATACACAATAGGGTATTGTAAGTGGCAAAGTAGCTTTGTTGCCATAATTCATTGAGATTCAGCCCTAACTGGTAGGGCTATACATCAGCTAATGCATGCCAAAGTGCATTTTGGCTAATCTTCATGGAAATATGTTGCATGACTAATCTTGTCCAAACGCTCTTACCTGAGAGTCCTGTTGGGTTCAAGTGTATACATACCTATGTTTTGTTAAAGTTCAAGAATATATACTTGAGTTATGTCAAAATTCAAATGCCTTTACTTGAGTCTTATTAACAATCTCACATGAGTTATATTAAAGTTTAAAGGCCTATACAAGTATGCTTACACATATAATCATACCAAAATTTAGATATGCTTACCTGAGTCTTGTTGAAGTTGGTGTATTTATATGACTCCCTATAAGTTAAATATGCAATAGGGTATTGTAAGTGGCAAAGTGACTTTGTTGCTATGATTCATTGAGATTCAACCCTAATTGGTGGGGCTACACATCAGCTAATGCATGTTTGCCAAAGTACATTTTGGCTAATCTTCATGAGAATATGTTGCACGACCGACCATGTCCAAACGTTCTTACCTGAGAGTCCTGTTAGGTACAAGAACACATACATACCTATGTTTTGTTAAAGTTCAAAAATATGTAGTTGAGTCCTGTCAAAATTCAAATGCCCTTAACTGAGTCCTATTAACAATCACATGTGTTCTATTAAGGTTCAAGTGCCTATACAAGTATGCTTACACATATAAATATACCAAAATTTAGATATGCTTACCTGTGTCTTGTTGAAGTTGGTGTATTTATACGACTCCCTATAAGTTCATAAGCAACGACTGATAAGCTGCAAAAGGGAATTCCCCTCTAATGATGGGTAGAAAGCTATGTAGACAACTTAAATATGCAATGGCGTATTGTAAGTGGCAAAGTGGCTTTATTGCCATGATTCATTGAGATTTAGCCCTAATTGGTGGTTGCATGACCGATCTTGTCCATAAGTATGCTTTCAAAAGGAGTCAAATGTCAAGGTTTTCAAGTTTGCCATTTTTATTTAAAAAATTGCATAAAAATGTACATAGGTGAAAAAAAAAAACACAAATAAAATTTACTATTAAAACTACCATGAAAAGAGTAAAAAGAAAGATTTTATATTGAACAAAAAGGTTTAGGGTCAAATGAATGAACAGTGAAAACAAAACATTATTTTTAATTACATGTTAAAAAAATGCAAGAAAAATAAAGTTATTAACACTTCTAAGTAAAAAGGGTTATCCATGTCATATGAAGTTTTCATAGTTAAAATAATCTCTAGGTGAAAATTTTTAAAGTAAATAAAGGAGCCACATGTTGGCATTTTTGAATTTGCCAATTTTAGGAAAATGTTGGATACAAAAATGTACATTTGTAAGGAAAAAAAAAAAAGAAAACCCAAAAATAAAATTTATTTTTAAAAACTACTATAGGAGAGTAAAAAAAACTATTATATTGAACAAAAAAGTCAAGGATTAAATGGAATGTAAATGGAAATGAAGGATTGTGTTTAACAATATATAAAAGAAAATGCAAGATAATAATTAGCAACACTTTTAAAGCAAAAAAACCTTCATATCAAGGTTTTTAGACTTACCTAATTTTTTGAGATAAAATTGTACATATGTAAATAAAAATTTTGTAACAACTACCATGAAAATGTAGATACAAAAAAGAAGAGCAACAAGAGCATTAGAAATTCATTTTAAGTTTCTATACTTTCCAAACTTGAAGCATTAGTGCTTATTTAAATATGTATCCAAACTATAATATTTTATCCTTTTATACCAAAACCAAACTTTAGTATCCATTGTTATTTACTAATAATAAAGTTCAAAAATAATAAAAGGTCATGCACCTAAAAAGCCTTCTACAACAAGTAAACACATGAAACTTGAAATGTATTGATTTCACTCTCAATAATATCTTTGTTAAATTGTTCAAATTCAGATAAAGGAAAAACAACCACAAATATTAGACTAAACAAAAGTGATAGATTATAGCACAACAAAAATATGATTGCATTTATGTAATTGTAATGTATGATGAGACTACTTATTTTTATGCACTAATTCATAGATTATAAATGCAACACAATATTGCAAGTAGAATAAACAACTTTAGGATTTTTTTTAATGAAAGTTCAATATTGTAACACAATATGCTAAAAGAAATGTCATTTAAAAATCATCTTAATAAGAATTAAAAGACAAAAAAAAAATTAGAAAAGAAACTTAAGTAATCATCAAAGCTTAATAATGCAAATAATCTAGAATTAAAGGATATGGTGCTTTGTTTTTTTGGGGCCAATGATATGATGTTGTTGAGAAACAATTAATTGTTTACCAAGCACGGCCAATTACATGGCAAAAGAAAATATGAAACTCTTAAAATTATTGATTCGATAAATCATCATTAAAAAAATTGTGAAGGATATATCTACAGTTTGAAGTAGAGAAAACAACTTTTGAAGTTTCTTAAAAGTTTTATCTTTATGTAGATATAAAAGGTAATAGATTTATAATTTGCAATCTCCAAAAAGAACATTCCCATATAAACCCCCAACCAAACATGCCTTAATGGTTAAAGAGTTAAGAGTTAAAAGTTAGACTAATTTATATAATCAGACTTTAAAGACAAGAACACCATTTACTTCCTATTTCTCACTACCTCCAAATAAGACAACCATTGGAAACAAAAGAGAAGAAAAATCGACCTGACCTAAAGACATGACATTTTTGGCTCCTTAGAACAATTCTTGCATTTGCAAATAAATACACCCAACTTTGTCATTAATCACAACTTATTTTAACAGCTCCATCTTTAATGAAAGAAAAACAAGGGGCTTAGAAAATGCAAATTTTGCTATGTAAAGTTTGTTGAACTTTTTAATCATAAATTATTAATAAAGTTAGAAATAGTGGTTTATACAAAAATTGTGTTTGAAAATAGACTAAAGCATCAACTTAATTATGTTTGTTAATAATGCTTTGGAAAGTTAGATTTTGTTTCCCCTTAAAAAATCTGATCATACATAGAATTAATTCAGATTTTTTCTCAATTTTCTTATAAAGGAGAAGGGGGTGAAGATAGTAAATGACGTACCCAAAGATGAACTAGAATTTTTTCTCATGTCATCAATATATTCAGTAAGAGGAACACAAAGGTCCAATCCAGATAAATGAGGTCCCATTGAATAATTGCCTCCAAAATAAACTATCATATGGGAAGACTAAGTAGCACCTGGAAAGAGGGAAAAAAGATATATTATGTGGACATGACATCAATGAAAGGTGAACATAAAGGCAAAGCAATGATGTTCTCAAAACTTCATATTTTAAAAAATATTTACTTTAAGTTGATACCAACTTGTTCTCAACAATTTAATAAAAACTATGTAATAGAACCCTTTTAAACTTAAAAATATGCTAATAATTTTTTTTTTATAAAGAAAGAATGCATTATTTCCTTTGTTATAGATGAACTCTATTACCATTGTAAGTTTGTAAAGTAAGCAAGACATAACATCAACTCTTTTTTCACACTAATCACATATTTTGTTTAACAACTCTTTATGGGATAATTCAAAGTTTCAAACTAAAACTAAAAGAGATAACATGTTCTTTAAAGTAAAATTATTTGTGTTGAAACAATGACTAAGATTAATAAGGGGAGAAGGTAGTGGTCAAACAAAAGAAACATTAGTTTAACTCAAATGCAACCAATAGGATTTAGTAATTTAAGGTAAGGAAAGTACCAAAGCCATATAAAGCAACAAGCCTCATATATTTTATGCACATTTGAGTTTCAAGGTTGATAAATAGTAATAGTTCCTAAAACTCTACATTTAAAGATTAAATGTGTTATAATAATGCTCTATTTGTGTCTATATGTTTCTCCTAATTTGCATCTTTACTTGGGACAAAAGAAAAAAAAAAAGACAGTATAAACTAGTCTATTTGAGATGTTCACAATGATAGAATATACATATAAAAAAAATGCATGGAAAAACTATTTATGGAATGCATTTTCAAACAATATTGAAAGAAAGAACCCTCAATTAGAGCATATAGGCAATGCTTATTCACACTCAACAGGCTTCTTAATATATGTCACTTTTAGTGGCTAAAGAAAAATACACATTTCTTTTAGAATATCTAATAGTCAACCTTTTTAAAGGATATTTTCTCAGTATGAAGAAATATACCTCCTAAAAATATGTAGCAACTTATACTATCAATGAACAAATTAATTGCATCCAGTTGTAAATATGAAGGATACCCAATATCTTAACTATAATATATAGATATAGGTAGAAGAAGCACGTACCTCAAATATACTAGGATAAAGCCACAACACTGTTGACCAGGATATACATTAGGTTGTGGTAGAGTTTCAAAAGCCAAGTCTGTCATGTAAAAGCAATAGTGCAACATACTTCAATTATTAGCATTTAGTTAAGTTATGACATTAGAAAAGAAACTCACAAAGAGATTGTTAAGCCAAAATAATAAAGATTTATTTATTTTGTGTACCACAAAGTCTAAAATTTGTATTGCATATCAAGCTTAGCAAGTATGGGGAAAGTCATAAATCCTTTTTTTTTTTGCCAATACAAACAGTTTGATCTCATTGATTAACATTGAAATCAACTAATAGGAAAGTGTCTGATAGGTAAAATGATTTCATATTCCTTTCTGAGTCATATCTTTTAATTAAGGGATCCATTAAAAATTATATGGAGAACACTACTTTGTCAAGTTGCAAACTTCTAATGAAAGAAGCTAACAATAAAGATTGCATGGTAAATTCAAAGACATATAAAATGTAAATGTTTTCAAAAAGAATACACATAAAATTAGAGGGGGACAAATGATAAACCATAAACAATATATCATCCACCATTTGTTTATTCATTGCTCTATACACTTGAAGCAAAGAGGTAAGTTTATGAAGGGGACAAAGAACAAGTAAAGGAGGGAGTAGGAAGGGGAGGCATAGAATAACAAAATAAGATATATAGTAACTATAACTAAAGAGTTTCATCACCAACCAAGTTATAGAAGGACAATAGGCTACTTTCTTCAAGAAATGGAAGGCTTGAACCTAAAGATATAGTATTTGATAAGATAATTCGAAAGTCTTGAAAGCCACCTAGTCAAGATTTTTTGATTTAACCATTTTCTAAATAGCTCTATCAATTCTAAATATTTAAGATCATAAAAAAAAAAGAATAGGAGGAAAATAAGGCTATTATATTGGCACTTGTAATTCAAGACAATTAAATTTCACTAAAATCATATAAAAACCTTTTAATAAATGTAATATAGGAAACTACCAGATACATTGGATAAAATTTTTGTGATATATTGTTACCAAATTTGTTAGTTTATGGAGAAATATTAGAGATCTACCATTAATTCAAGTTTCAAGTAGAAAAAAAAATATGTCTTTTTTAATATAATAATGACTTCTTTGTGTTCAAAGATTTAATTAAATATACATTGATAATATGGAAGCATATCCTTAATTAATATCAAATTAGCTCAATTAATTAGGCCAATTAATCTCTCTAGCAACCTTAAAACTATATTCCCTCTTAATATATATATAGATATATATATATATTTGGGTAAGGGAAGGAAAAAATTATTCAATAGCCTTTGTGGTATACAATTTGAATAAGTTCTGGTAAATCCAAATAAAGAAATGAACAAATTTACACACAATATGATCACTAAAGAAAAAGAAGATAAAAAACTAATTAATATGATATGTGAACTTGACAATTAAAGTTTAATAAGCAATGAACAGATTCATCTCAATATAAGCAATCCACTAAAGGAGTTACCTTTCCAATCCCTAGAAATTCCAAGTCATTCTTAAAGGGTGTCAAGTTCAAGTCCAAGAACAAAACCCTCTTGCTCTTCTTCTTTGTCCTTGAATTAGAATCAACACTAGAGCTACCACTACTTCTACTCATAGTCATAGAATTATTATTATTACTATTACATATTCTGAAGCGAAGCAATGAAAGCAAATTTGTGTAAAATGAGGGGTGAGCAGAGTCAGTTATACTTGCAATAATAGGTTTCCATTTTGAGCATTGCTAGATAAGTAGCTCCTGCCCATTACTAATTTCCTAGCACCCCTATTCAAATTCATTAGAGATGGCACACTATACTTTGCACACCTGCCACCACATCTCACCATCAACCTAATCTCATCATTAACCTTAGTCCTTAGAAGGACATAACATTTTTCTATAACCAAATAATTTAATAAGAGATAAAATTTTGTAAAATTCATCTTTGATTTATTTATGAGTTTGCTTGTCATTATTAGAATGTGACAAAATCTTCCTTAATTTACTTTGTTTCAACTAGTGCCTAGGATGAGACCATAAATTCACAGGCCAAAAAAATTTACCTAATGTTGCCACAAAAGGATGGGATTACAAGATGCTGTCATGGAGATGTATGAGAACAGGATTGGAAGAAGATCAAAATAGTAAAAAAGATGGACAATGCATGAATAATGAACAAGGGAATAAATAAAATGAGGTAGAGTACACTACACGGAGTTAAAAGCTTTCCATATTTTCAAAGTTAGTGAAACCCATTCCCTCATATCTGAAAAATTGGATAAACTACGAATTGCTTATAGGTTGGACTACTGAATTGAACACTAAATGTACAGATTTTGAAAAAAAAATGACAATTTTCAATGGCTGTCTCTAATCCATCATCAATTCATATATCCAGTGATGGATTTTGATCTGCTACTAAATTTTCGCACTAAATTGATTTTTCTAGTAGTGGTACATTAGATGGCTAACAAGAATGTAATAACTAAATTAATTATATCATTTTAATGCACATAGTCCTTACCTGAATAAACTTTTAGAAGATCTCTAATAGCATTGAGAAAATTATTACTGTCAAGTGCTCCCTTTTGTTCTTGATCAGATGCAACTTGAATCAATATGAGACAACCGCCCTGCAATGATTATAAAGACTAGAATTATCAATATAGGGAGATTCAAAATAATAATCACAGCCTGCATGTAAATATGCAATATAATTCTGAAACTAAGGGCATAAGTGATAAAAGGAAATATGAAGAATGCCAAAGATAGTAGAACACATATCCTAATTAATTTTATGTTTAGAAATCCTAGTTCATGGTTTGAAAAAAGTATTTTAAAATGTACATTCATAGGCAATGGATAAAAACGAACAACTATTAGTGAACTATACCTAAATATGACATTTCAAAATCACCATTCAACTTTACTCACAACAACCAAAAGCTTTTTTAAGTGCAAATAGCAAGTCATGCACACATTAGTAAACAATTAATACAATTAATTGTAGCATGTTTACCTTGCCATTTAAATTTTAGTGCATATATATTTATTGAGGCAGTGGTCTTAAGATTACCAATCATTCCATATTCACCTTAGGCAAATAAGAATAAAAAAGGGAAGTTAAAGAGAAAGATTAGAAAAGGTGAAAAAGAATCACTATAAGCAACAGGAATAACATTACAACTAATTGTATTCACATTAACCAACAAGCTTTTTTAAGAGCAAACAACAAATTATGCACACAGCAGTTGTATTTGACAATTAATACAACTAATTGTAGCATGTTTATGCCGCCATTTAAATTTTAGTGCATATATATTTGTTAAGGTAGTTGTCTTAAGATTGCCAAGCCTTCCATATTCACCTTAGGCAAACAAGAGTGAAAAAGGGAAGTTAAAGAGAAAGATTAAAAAAGGTGAGAAAGAATCACTATAAGCAACAAGAGTTGCATTACCACAAACACATAACGTTTCAGAGAAAGTAATAATAAAAACTTATAATATAAAGCAGTAAAATAAAAAAAATATAAGAGTACACCCCACCCATCCCTACAAGTATGCTTGCAGCTCAGATTCAAAACTTTAGGCAATGTATATGCTCTAAGCATGTTCTTCTTTTCCAATTGACAGGCTATCTTTAAGAACTTATGCCCAGTGAGCTGATTGATAGTGTGTGTATATATATATAAGAAGCAAATATGTGTGAGATTCACACACAACGAGTTGATCTCCCTCCAAAATAGACACCTTTAATTTTTTTCAAAACATGCATAATGCGCCGGACTTAGGACGCATCAATTGTAATAGTCCAACAACTATATTATACTAAATTTGATTTCCTCTTCGGAAAGGAGAGGAAAAGAAGCTAATAAAAAAATGATATATGGAAACACATGAGTTGGATATTCCCATAAGAATAGGATGAAGGGTAATAAGAAATGCAAGATCATATTTGTCCTGAAATATCACACAAGACTTCTGTAGTAAAATGAGTATCACAGTATAGCTACAATAATGCATTTCAAGCTGCACATAGCATAAATCATTATAAACATTATATGTAATCCAAGCAAGAGAGAGATTAACAAAATACTCTGTTGTAAGCTACAATTACTGGATTTACGTGTCTTGAGTCCATAAGCTAGTATAGATGGTAGATGATAAGTTTAACAATAGAAATTTAGCATTCTTTAGGACTTTGACACACTCCTAAAATAATAATAAATTTTCCCTAATTCACACTAGATTGTTCAATCTTTGCAAAATATTAATTTTAACTCATTAAATTTATGGTCAATCTTAAAAATATAGCTTTCATGTCTAATGGTTTAAAAAAATATATATAGAAGAGAGACGCATAAAAAGAAATTAGTTGTCAGAAAAACTATAAGTATATGAAACAATGAGGGGTAGAAAACTAGTCACAAAGTATCGTGAGAACAATATGAATTTTTTGTCTTTAAATAGACAAGCTTGACTAAATAAAATTGTAACTTCACCTAGTGAACCATGACAAGTTTTGATAATTTTTCTTTGTCACCAACACCTTAGAACTAAGAAGGAGGGAGCAAAAACCCTATGGATTAAGGAGACATTTTAATCCCAACAACAACCGTAGGTATTGATGATTCAATGTATGAGAACATTATATTTATCATACGAAAGTAATAGATTTTAGCATGACAAAGATATGATTGAATTTATGTAATAGTTATATACAATGATATTGAGCTTATATTATTTTGGTTTAACTATCATTTTGAATATTTTATGCCCCAATCCTAGTTTATACATGCAACACCGCTTTGCAACTAGAATAACCAACATTTGATAATTTTTTATGAAGTTAAATATTGTAAAAAAATCTTGTCAAGAATTAAAAAGAAAAAAATTAAAATTAAAATATAAAATTAACATATCAACAAAGTTTAAGTACAAATAATCTATACTTATAGAATATAGTATAATTAAGAAATAGTTAATAATCTATCAAGCTTAACCAATGCAAAATAGTCAATTACAAAAAGAGAGATCAATAATTTCTCTAATTATGTATAAGTTGGATATCTCTTAGGGGAGGGGAAGTAATTTCCTCTTTGATTAATCATGATTTTTTTCTTTTTTAAATGTGAAGCATGTATCTAGCTTATGCACATTGTCAAAAAGATTGTATTAAGTGACACTCCAACAAAAATCTTATACTAAATTTGGCTTCTTAATTTGGACAAATTGTCAGCATCCTAAACTATGATACCAACCCCCTTTAGAAAAAAAAAAAAGAAAGAGAAGCCAATGAATAATGATGTATAGAAAGATATGGCCCAGTTATGTTCCGGTAATGCTTAAATATATTTGTTTTGAAATATCAAACAAATAACTTCTTCCTAATGCATCTTTTGACATATACAAGAAAACAATATATTGACAAGAGTAATACCACTAAATATAACTGGCAATAAATTACAACTAAAATAGGTATAACATGAGAAACACATCATTCTACATTAAAACCAGTGTCACCAAAGCTAAATAATGTGTTTCAAACTACAAATAGCATAAATCATGTTAAGCAATATGTTGGAGATTATGTTAATGTGTGTCTATTTTAATTAAGTTGTTTTTATTTTATTTGTTTTGTTTCAATTAAAGTTTATTTATTTCTAGGTATTTTTTAGCTAATGTTTTTATGCGTTTTAAAATTAACTTAAGTGTTCAGTTTTAATTAGGATAAGATTAGTTTAAGTGTTTTGTTTAGATTAGGATAGAGTTATTCTATTTTTAAGAGTTATGTTTTTTAATTGATGTAAGAATTTATTATTATTTTATTTTATATATGTACACAGTTACTAAAGTTTAAAGGAAAATTAAACTTTAAATCTCTACACAATATATCCAAGTAAGAGAGAGAAAGAAAGATTAACAAACCATTCTATTTTAAACTATAATTACTTGAGTCACATGTTTTGAATCTCTAAACTGACACTGACGTATTGATTATGTGCAGCAAAACTAGCGATCAAAATTTTAAAACTTACTTCGACCCTCTTTGCCTCATAAAAGAATCTTGTAAAAACAAACATTCTTTTTTTCCAATTCTGAACCCTAAAATATATAACTTCAAAACTTAATAGCCTGCAACTTAGTTACTTGGCATTAATCAGTATGCTGAGCTTTATTACATGCTTTTTTACCTTTAATTTTTGTGTCTTTGTTAGTGAGATCTGCAAGTTTAGTGTTACTGCAACATTGACTCTGAATTTTAAATATTGCCTTTGAATGCTTTTAACCATTCAGCACCAACTGAACCTGAACAAACAAAACAACATGTACTAAAGTATTACCATCTATTACACGGTGGTCACAGCTCAGAGGTACAGACATGAAGATAGCAAACTTAAATTCTCCAGCACCTGAATCCAGTGTGATCCTTTTCTCAGCTGTTCAAGTAAATGACAAAGTTGTAAGTGTTAAGATAAGAAAAATTATTGGTTGAAAATATAATTGATACGAAAACACTACCCTATAGTGTTCTCAGCAGATACAACTGCAAGAATGCCTGATTGACGTGGATTGATGATGGTACAGAACTGTTTAATGCCAAATGGCCCTCCCAAGGTAGAAACTATAAATGTACCTCCCTGCAAAGTGAATCACCCAAAATCCATAAGCCAAAACGAGGTCACAGGCCAATAAGTATCCACACACAACTTCTATTACCTCATAGTCTTGGGGTTTCAAGCTGTTTTCTTTGGCTTTCGATGCCAATTGTTTGACCTCTTCTGCTATTTTTGAGAGGCCTTTGTACATCCTGCAAATATTACCAGTACCAGGGCAAGTGAGAACACATAAATTGAAACTAAAGCCAAAATGTCTTATCATTAAGCAGAGAGCATGACTCACCCTGATGACAGGAACAAAAAGTCCACGATCGGTCTGCACGACAACATTAGCATTCACATTATGATACCTGCATGAAGATTAATTAACATATGTTACGTTGAGTGGGATCTGCAAATTTGATAGCAACACTCGCACATAAAACTGTCGACTTACTGGCGAATATAATCATCTATCCATGAACTGTTACATTGAGCAACTTTAGGGCGAGCCAAAGCAGAAGCCTGAAATAATATAAGATACACAAAACAAAGTAAATATGAACATATCAATCTACATTAGAATTCTTTTGGACTTTAACATACTCCCCAAATGAGAATAGAGTTTCCTTGAAATTTTGCATACGGTTTTTATTTGATGATCACAACATATTGCTCATTCAGAAGAGCTGAAATATTTAGAAGCTAGTAGTTAGTTCAAAACTATTTTCTATTGGGTTATGCTAGGTTCAAACAAGATCTTCAATCCCTAAATCGCATCCCCTAAGCTAGTAGCATGAACAAAATCCCGGGGTAAGAAGTAGAAGAAGAAAACATTACAAAAATTAAGACAAGAAGGAAGGAAGAGAAAAGGATAAAGGGGCATATCTGAAAAAATAATTGAAGATAGAGCAAAAGAGAGAAAAAGCGCAGGAATCTGAGATTGCATTAACCCCATGGAAGCAGGTCATGAAAAAGGACGAGTTGCCCACAGAAACGGCATCGTGTAGATCACCATCTTTTGCCATGAAATCACTCCTCGTTGCTTCTTATCGAACAGAAGGGTATAGTAACAAATTAATTTTATGGTTAATCTTTAAAGCGTAGCTTTCATGTCCATAGTTAGCAAAAAGTAGAAAAGACACGCACTAACAAGAAATGAGCAGTCACAAAAATTAGAAGCATATGGAAGTGGCAGAAAACTAGTCAGAAAGTATCTAAGTCAAGTTCAGCATCGGTAGAAGGATTCATCTTCTGTAAAATATTTCATTATCAGATGGAAGAAGAGAACAGAAAGAGGGGAAGTTAATCTCCAATTTTAGCAGAGAATCGAACAAATCTCCAATTTTAAATCAGCGAAGAAAAAATCGATAATGAATCAAAATATTTGAACAAATAATAGCATTAGTCTTGTTCCAGAATTCTATACCTTTTTCTCCGCTGTATTTGACAGCAAAAGAAGCTCTTTTATCCGTAATTCCCCGAACACAAGTCCTTCAGTGGCTCACAAAGAGGAACAGAGAAATGAATTAACAATATTAGAAGAAGAATAAACAAGACAAGAAGAAGAAGGCTAATTTAATTTAACAAACACCTAAGTAGCTTTCCTCTTCTCGCGCTAAGCCCTTTCCTTTTCATGTGTAGCCTAATCTCTGTGGAATCTCTTCATCTAATCACCGAGTTCACATGGACTGGATCTGGAAGTATCCGCTTTCCCGTACACTGCTGTGGCTTCGCGCCTCGACACATTGGCTTCTTCCTTCCGGGCCTGTTCGGACAAACGGTACCCGCGGAAGATCAAGTTGGTGAGTTTGGAACAGAGGACAACAAGCCGTAAGGGCTTTTCGACTCATATTCTCTCGTTGGAATGTCATTGCTCACGTTTGATTAGGGTAGCGTGTGAAATCACTGTAACGATCATCGCATCACAAGGCTTGAACTCTTTAATTTCTGCTTCAGAATTATCGTAAAGTGTTGCAGATGCAGCAATGTCAGGGTGGGTCTCATTGTTTAATTCAGAGAGAACGCAGCAATCTGTTGGACTGGTAATCTCAGCGGCTATGTCGTCTCCTTTTCCAGAACCACCACGTCGCCATGCACCAAATGAATAGAAGAAACCAGACATGCTGGCTATGATCAAAATTAGCATTATATTCCCCTTGTTTCTGTTGTCTCTCGTGTTCTCTTTTGTCGTCGTGATCGATAGGTCTTTCTTTATTCTGTCCAAATTGTACAGAATAGCTACATAGTTTGACCGCAAAACATATCAATGCATAAATTAACATAAAATGATGTAAAGATCATCTAACTCAACAGGAAGGTGGTACACTTACTGAACAGAGAAAGAAAGATTGACGAAATTATGTGGGTTATATCAAAACAGAGTAGCATGTTCTTGTGTGGGAATGAATCCATGGATGATGAAGGAATTGAAAACGTGGGTCCATGGGAAATGGCGTGTGTTGGTTTCATACGCAAAGCCTGAATCGCGAAGAAGAAGACCTCCACCCATTTTCTCCGGCCAGTGGCTCGCATGCTGTGAAACAGTCTCACCGAAGGAGAAACGATATAAATTTACGGGGAATCTCTGTTCAAGTTTGGCCGTTTATATTTTCCTTTTTTGAATTATACGGCCGTTAGTGAATTATATGGCCGTTGGTTGATATTGTGCCTACATGCGGTTGTTTTACGAAGACAGTTAATTCAAAATTGAAAAAAAGGAACGAGATTATAGTGTAAAATCCAATTTAACCAAAAAGAAAAAAAAATCACAAAATAATTTTAATTTTGAATAATTGATTATGAAATAATGCATATATTCTATACCAAAAAAATTAAATTATTTCTTTATTCTTATAATTTTATTTATTTTTTTTATATTTTTATATTTTAAATATTTATAATAGAGTCTTATAAATTTTAAAAAATTAATTTAATTATTATCATTAAAATTATGTTTAAAATTTTGTTAATATAACTAATTATATATTGTTTTACACTTCTAAATATTGAGTAATCAAAAGTATTTTATTAGTCACTTAATATATAAGATTATGTATATGTGAACTAATTTTATTTTATTATTATTTTATATATTTTTGGAGATAAATTATTTATATTAAAATATGATTGATTACAACAATAATATTTAAGGGTCTGGTAACTCGAGAATAGAATTAAATTAGAAATCTCAAAATTTAAAATTTTGATTATGAATTTTAAAATTGCAAAATATAAATTTAAATTGAGTAAAGTTTATTTAACAAGTAATTAAATAATTTAATGGCACAAAACTAACAAATTATTTATATTAAAATATTAAAATATGATTGATTACAACAATAATATTTAAGGATCTGGTAACTAGAGAATATAATTAAATTAGAAATCTCAAAATTTAAATTTTTGATTATGAATTTTAAAATTACAAAATATAAATTTAAATTGAGTAAAGTTTATTTAACAAGTAATTAAATAATTTAATGGCACAAAACTAAGAGTCCATTGGCCAAAAAAAGGCATCCTTCAACACGTTTTCGAATTATTATTTTCAATTTTTAAATGTTTAATAGACCTGTTATTTTCAATCCTTCAACACGTTTGTATTTTTCTTTTTTGAATTATATGGCGCTTGGTTGATATTGTGCCCACATGTAGTTGTTTTTTGAGGAGAGTTAATTCAAAATTAAAAAAAAAAAAAGAAAGAAATTAAAGTGTAAAAATCACTTTAACAAAAAAAAAAGGTCACACAATAACTTTAATTCTGAGTAATTGATTATGAAATAATGCATATATTCTATGCCAAAAAATTAAATTATTTTCTATTCTTATACTTTTATTTATTTTTTATTTTTTAATTTTTATATTTAAAAATTTATAATAGAATCTTATAATTTTTTAGAAAATTAATTTAATTATTATCATTAAAATTCTGTTTAAAATTTTGCTAATATAACTAATTATATATTATTTTAAAATTATAAATATATATAGTAATCCAAAATATTTTATTATTCACTTAAGATATAAGATTATGTACATGTGAACTAATTTCTTTTATTATTGTTTTATATTTTTTTGGACATAAAATTATTTATATTTAAAATATTGAAATATGATTTATTACAACAATAATATTTAAGGGTCAAGTAACTAGAAAGTAGGATTAA
This sequence comes from Erythrophleum fordii, assembly GCA_032878935.1. NCBI lineage: Eukaryota > Viridiplantae > Streptophyta > Magnoliopsida > Fabales > Fabaceae > Erythrophleum > Erythrophleum fordii. The sequence continues at coordinate 9,837,103 of JAVQMF010000029.1, forward strand.
TTCAGAAATCTTAAAATTTAATTTTTTTAATTATAAATTTTAAAATTACAAAATATAAATTTAAATTGAGTAAATTTTATTTAACAAGTAATTAAGTAATTTAATGACACAAAACCAAGAATCACCAAAAAAATGCATCATTTAATATGTTCTCAAATTATTATTTCCAATTCTTAAATGTTCAATAGACCTAATTATAGATTGAGGTCATTTAAAAATAGATCAAGCTTTTATTGAAAAATAATTTTTTTAGCTTGGCCTAAGTTTTGGTTTTTTTTTTTCTTTTTTAAATTTTTTAGATCTAAGCCCAAGTCTAATCCAATTTTCAAAATTACAATATATGAAATTTCTTGGATCTCACAAAAAAAAAGGAACATTTCATCTATTAATCATAATATTTTTTTAACATATTAATTACTTCATGAAAGATACATGTTCTTTTTTTTTTTTGGTATATTTGATTAATAGTGTAGACAATGTGAGTAGATTTTGTATTCATTTGATCTATTTGTTATATATTGAAATATACCCACCAAGTCAAATGCATTATGTTACTTATTGAAATCCACCCCTCCCCACGGAAAAAAAACGGAAACATGTAAAAAAAAATTGAGCTTGGGCTTAGTGTAAAGATGCCCAAGAAAAAAAATGAAAGGCCAAGCCCAAAAAGATTATCTTCCACCAAAAGTTTGATTTATTTTAAAATGAACTGGACTTGTAATTAAATTTATTGAACATTTGAGAATCAAAAGTTGTAGTTTGAAAATGTATTTAAGGATAAATTCTTTTTTTCGACCAATTCTTGGTTTTGTGTCATTAAATTATTTAATTTCATGTTAAATGAACTTATTTTTAAAATAATGATTTGGTACTTTTAAAATTTATAATTAAAATTTTATAATTTTAAAATTCCTGTTTTTTTTTTTTTATAACCAAAGAGAAAACTAAGTCTACAAGCTTCTAGCGCTACACGAACTAACAGTCAACAGCTCGACGTCATGCTTCAACAAAATTTCTATTGAACTCCATGAATTTTTGAAAAACTAGAAATCCATCAGCATGTCTCCGACTGAAAGCAAATCCTCTGAAGTCACTTTAGGTGAAGTGGAGTGGAGAAAGAAAAGGAGGTGTGAGTCCCACATACTCTCCACTTCACCGAAAGTAGACTTCAGAGGACCCAGACCCGTTCTCAACTCCCTTGCCATCGCATCTGCCACTTGATTAGCATATTTAATTTGATCCTATTAACTCTTAAATATTTTTGTTATAATTAATTATATTTAAATATTTTAAATATAAATAATTTATGTTCAAAAAATATAAAAATAATAATAGAATAAAATTAGTTCACATATACATAATCTCATATATTAAGTGGCTAATAAAATATTTTTGATTACTGTACATTTATAATTTTAAAATGATATATAATTGATTATATTAACAAAATTTAAAAAAGAATTTTAATGATAATAATTAAATTAATTTTTTGAAAAACTGTAGGACTCTATTTTAAATTTTTAAAATATTAAAATTAAATAAAAAAACTAAATAAAATTATAAGAGTTATAATAATAAAAAATAATTTAATTTTTCTGGTACAGAATATATGCATTATTTCATAATTAATTACTCAAAATTAAAATTATTTTGTGACTTTTTCTTTTCCTGTTTGGTTAAAGTGGTTTTTACACTTTAATTTCTTTTTTTTTTTTTCAAATTTGGAATTAACTCTCTTCGAAAAACAACTACATGTTGGCACAATATCAACTCACGGCCATTTAATTCAAAAATGAAAAATAAAAACGGCTGAATTTGAACGGAGATTCCCTATAAATTTACATTGCTTCTCCTTCGGTGAGACTGTTTCACGGTATGAACAGGGCATTAGCCGTAGAAAATGGGTGGAGTTCTTCTTCTTCGCGATTCAGGCTTTGCATATGAAACCAACACACGCCATTTCCCATGAACCCACGTTTTCAAATCCTTCATCATCCATGGATTCATTCGCACACAAGAACATGCTACTCTGTTTTGATATAACCCACATAATTTCGTTAATCTTTCTTTCTCAGATCAGTAAGTGTACCACCTTCCTCTTGAGTTAGATGATTTTTCACTTTTACATCATTTTATGTTAATTTATGCATTGATATATTTTGCGGTCAAACTATGTAGCGATTCTGTACAATTTGGACAGAATAAAGAAAGACCTATCGATCATGACGACAAAAGAGAACCCGAGAGACAACAGAAACAGAGGGAATATAATGTTAATTTTGATCATAGTCAGCATATCTGGTTTCTTCTATTTATTTGGTGCATGGCAACGTGGTGGTTCTGGAAAAGGAGACAGCATAGCTGCTGAGATTAACAGTCCCACAGATTGCTGCGTTCTCTCTGAATTAAACTATGAGACCCCCCTCCGTGACATTGCTGCGTCTGCAACACCTTACGATGATTCTGAAGCAGAAATTAAAGAGTCCAAGCCATGTGATATGATGATCGTTACGGTGACTTCATACCCTACCCTAATCAAACGCGAGCGATGACATTCCAACGAGAGAATATGAGTAGAGAAGCCCGTACGGCTTGTTGTCCTGAGTTCCAAACTCACCAATTTGATCTTCCGCGGATACCGTATGTCCGAACAGGCCCGGAAGGAAGAAGCCAGTATATCGAGGGGCGAAGCCACAGCAGGGTACGGGAAAGTGGATAGTTCCAGATCCAGTCCATGTGAACTCGGTGATTAGACACAGATTCCAGAGATTAGGCTACACATGAAAAGGAAAGTGCTTACCGCGAGAAGAGAGAAGCTACTTACGTGTTTGGTAAATTAAATTAGCCTTCTTCTTCTCGTTTTGTTTATTCTTCTTTTAATATTGTTAATTGATTTCTCTGTTTCTCTTTGTGAGCCACTGAAGGAATTTGGTTCAGGGAATTACGGACAAAAGAGCTTCTTTTGCTGTCAAATATAGCTGAGAAAAAGGTATAGAATTCTGGAACAAGACCAGAGCTATTATTTGTTCAAATATTATGATGCATTGTCGATTTTTTCTTCGCTGATTTAAAATTGGAGATTAACTTTCTCTCTTTTTGTTCTCTTCTACTGTAATAACTCAAATTAAAATAATAATAATAATTAAATTAGCCAAAAATTTATTTTTAGGATAAATATAATATTTAGGTAATCTTAGGATAATTATAAAGTTTTAAAATTATCTTAAAAAACTATTTTAAAATCTATTTTATACCTATTGGGACATTTCTATGTCCCACAATTTTAAAATAGGTAAAAACAAGAATTCTAAATAATTATGGGGTCTTAATTTTTACATTTAGGCATGCAAAAATAATTTTTTATGAGTTTTAAAAAAATTACAAAATAAATAAATAAAAATCCTTGGGTGCCTTTTTACTATTTCTCCTTTTCCCATTTTATAATATATCTTCCTTCTTTATAACCCCCATCTGACGCAGTAGGAGCCTTCTCTCCCCCCTTTTCTTTTTTTTCTCCTTCTTCGAAAAGCAACTTCTCCTTCCCATTAACGCAGCCCCTTTCCCTTCTCCTTCTTCTTCCATTTCCTTTCTTCTTCTTCTTCGTTCTTGTGCTTGCTGGCTATTCTTCCCTCTGAGACATTGCTACCATCATCTTGCTCCGGTGGTTAAGGACTGGGTGGGCGTGGCTAGTAGGTGAGAGCTCCATTAAAGCCTTAATTTCATTCTTCTTCTTCTTCTCATACACTTAGACTTGACTTTAGCTTTTATTTTCGCTCCATTTTCATGCCAATGGTGATTCAAACTTTAATGGCAGCTTCCCTTCTCTTTTGGCCATGGAAGGAGTTTTTAAATTGGGGCTTTTTATTTTATACCACTTAGGTATGATTTGACATTTCTTACATACTCATTTAAGTTCCTTAAAATATATTCTAAGGTCAAACTAAATTTTAGAAGTTTAAATTGGACTATGGAAATTAATTTGTGAAATCTAGAACCTAGGGTTAATAGTAACATTAGAAATTTAAATTATAATTATGAGTTTAGGTGTTAGAGGGTAAAATTAGTTATATTGAACATATTAGAAACTAATGGAGAAATTTAAGGTGATGTTTTTATGTTCAATATAATTATAGGTGATATTGGAACTACTCTTTCAATTGGAGATTCTTTTAAATTTTAAGAAATTTGGGCCTCTACTATTGGCTTTCACAGGTGAGTGTATAGATAATAAAATAATAGTCTCTTTTACTTTATATTTATATATTGTTAGTTTAAATTTCTTATTTTGTGATTTGTCTTATTTGCGTTGTAGGAAAAATAAATCTTATTTATTTATTTATTTATTTATTTTAAAAACTTTATGTGGATTAAATTATATATGTGAAAGTACATATATATATATATATATATATGATTTTTATGTTAGGGAAGTGATGAATGACCTTTATTTATAATTTTATTATATAAATTTGTTAATTCATTATTTTTTTTATTTAAATTATTTCTTTTATTTGATTTAAGCTTTACTAACACAATTACCTACTTGTCAATATTTAATTTATATAAATGATTTTATTTCAAAATTATGGATGAAAATTTGATTAAAACCCCGTAGCCGTTAATGGGAGAAATAACCTCAGTGTACCTAGTTAAAATAATGAATAATCACTGTGTGGCGGCACTCAGTGATAATTATGCTAGTTATATCGTGATATGTACACCGTGTGGCGGTACTCGGTGATGGTGGTGATATTATGATATTGCGCAGTGGCCTTAGTAGTAGTATTGAATCTTGTGTGGCGGCACTCAGGGTTGATTATAATTCTTACACGTGATATCTATTATATCTTATTTCCTTTAATTTTAAATTGTGCTTACTGATAACTTGCAATGTAATTTAATTATTATTTATATATATATATATATATAGACAACAATTAAAGGTAATATAACTTCCTTTATTTGTCTAAGTACTTTATTGTGAGAAACTCTAAACCTATTTATTTTCTCTTCTACTTATTTTGTTATATATGCATTCACTAAGCCAGTGGTAAGCTTACCCTTTTCCTTTGTCATATTTCAGATCAGCATAAAGTAAATTAAGGTACTTTGGGATCTGCGTGCCACCCAGACACAGATGGTAGGATATTTTGGTCGGTTGACTTGTGTAGGAACTCCAAGACACATTGGCTACGAAGTGTTACATTATTTTGAGTCATAAGGATGTTATACTTCTTTGTAAATCATATAATGACCATTGTAATGACATTTTATTATATTTTGAAAAACTTACATACTATACCATATTGTGGCAAGAATTCAAAGATATAAGATACTGGTGAATTTTTTAAATGGAGTGAATTGGGCTGTGTTCACTTTACAGGGTTAGGATGTCTAATTTTTAGGGGAGGTGCTGCCAGATTTTTGACAACCTTTGATCACTGTGGGTATGCTTATATAAAAGTATGAATATTAAATGAGTTGCTAGGCTTACTAGACTGGGCCAATCATGCTTGGATTGGTCTAGGTGCCGGTCATGGCTCGGGATTTGGGTTGTGACATCTATTGTCTGATTATCATATTGTATTTGCTATATTAAATAATAAAATTTTGAAGTCTTCTACCGACTCTGAAGTTAACTTGGATAACTTCTGACTAGTTTTCTGCCACTTTCATATGCTTTTAGTTTTTATGACTGCTCATTTCTTGTTAGTGCGTGTGTTTTCTATTTTTTGTTAACTATTAGACATGAAAGCCACATTTTAAAGATTAACCATAAAATAAATAAGTTACCATGCCCCTTCTGTTCAATGAGAAGCAACAAGGACTGATTAATGGCAAAAGATGGTTATCTACACGATGCTGTTCCTGTGGGCAACACGTCCTTTTTCAAGACCTGCTTCCATGGGGTTAATGCAATCTCAGGTTCCTGCCCTTTTACTTTCTCTTAGTCTATCTTCAATTATTTGTTCAGATTAGCCCCTTTGTCCTTTCCTCTTTCCTTCCTTCTTGTCTTCATTTTATCTTTATTTTTATAGTGTTTTATTTTTCCTTCCACTTCTTACCCCGGGATTTTGTTTATGCTAGCTTACGGGATGCAATTTTGGGATTGAGGATCTTGATTGAACCTACCCTAATTCCCAAACAGAAAGTAGTTTTCAACTAACCACTAGTTTTCAAAAATTTCAACTCTTCTGAATGAGCAATCTATTATCATCATCAAATAAAAACCACGTGCAAAATTTTGGGGAAACTTTATTCTCATATGGGGAGTGTGTTAAAGTCCAAAAGAATGCTAATGTAGATTGATATGCTCATATTGCCTTTACTTTGTTTATCTTATTTTATTTCAAGTTGCTGCTTTGGCTTTCCGTAAACTTCCTCAATGTAACAGTTCATGGACAGATGATTATATTCACCAGTAAGTGGACAGTTTTATATGTGAGTGTTGCTATCAAATTTGCATATCCCATTCAACGTAGCATATGTTAATTTGTTTTTATGCAGGTATCATAATGTGAATGCTAATGCAACCATGCAGACTAATCATGGACTTATTGTTCCCATCATCAGGGGTGAGTCTTGCTTTCTTTTTAATGATAAGATATTTTTGGCTTTAGTATCAAATTATAGGCTTTCACTTGCCCTGGAATTGGTAATATTTGCAGCAGAAGACAACAAAGGCCTCTCAAAGATAGCAGAAGAGGTCAAACCATTGGCATTTAAAGCCAGAGAAAACAGCTTGACACCCCAAGATTATGAGGTAATAGAAGTTGTGTGTGTAACTTGTTGGCCTGTGAATGATGACCTCGTTTTGGCTTATGGATTTTGGGTGGTTCACTTTGTAAAGAAATTTAAAGGACTATTTTGAAACATTAAATAAAATTAAGGAACAAATATGGTACCAATTAAAAGTTAAGGGACCAAAATGATAGTTCAACCAAAATAATACAAGTTCAATATTGTTCTATATAACTTTTACATAAATTCAATCTTGTCTTTGTCTTGCTGAAATCTATCACTTTCCTATGATAAATATAATGCTCCCATGCATTGAATAATCAATATTTATGGTTGTTTATCCTATGATTTGAATGATTAACCAAAAAAAAGACCTACTTACCTTTGTTTGGTGTTGTTGTTGGGGTTAAAATGTCTCGTTAATCCATATCGTTCTCACTCCTTCTTTCTTAGTTTTAAGGCCTTGGTGACAAAGAAAAATTATGAAAACTTGACATGGTTCATTGGCAGAAGTTGTAATTTTATTCATCCAACCCTTTCTATTTAAAGACAAAAAATCCATATTATTCTCACTTTCTTTCTATTCTCTTCTTATATTTGGATTATCATATTGTGTTTTTTCTATTGGCGATATGCCTTTTCTATCATGAAATAAAGCCTTATATTGATTCTGAACTTAACTTGGATACTTTGTGATTAGTTTTCTACCCCTCATTGTTTCATATACTTATATTTTTATTAATAACTAATTTCTTCTTGTGTGTCTCTTTTCTATTTGTTGTTAGTTATTAGAATGAAAGTCATATTTTTAAGATTAACAATAAAATTAGTGAAAGTTGAAATCAATATTTTGCAAAGATTGCATTTGTTTGAACAATTTATTTTGAATGGAAATTGTACATAGATTATCATGGAAACTTTATTATTATTTTAGGAGTGGGTCAAAGTCCTAATGAATGCTAAATTTCTATTGTCAATTTTTTCATCTACCATCTGTGCCAACTTATGGACTAAATCCAGCAATTATAGCTTACCACAGAGCATTTTGTTAATCTCTCTCTTGCTTAGATTATATATATATATATATATATATATATATATATATATATATATATATATATATATATATTTATAATGATTTATACTACGTGCAGCTTGAAATACATTATTGTAACTATACTGTGACGCTCGTTTTACTACAAAATCATGAGTTTCTCATTGTTCTCTTGTATTGATCAAAAGATGCATAAAGTATTGAAAAGTCTTGCATGATATTTCAGAACAAATATGAACTTGCATTCCCCATTACCCCTTCATCCTATTTTTATGGGAATTTCTGGGTCATGTGTTTCCATATATCATTATTGATTAGCTTCTCTTCCTCTCCTTTCTCTTTTTAAGAGAGGAAATCAAATTTAGTAAAATATATTTATTGGACTATTACAATTGATGTGTCCCAAGTCTAGCACATTATGCTTGTTTAAAAAAAAAAAAATTAAAGGCATCTATTTTGGAAGGAGATCAACACATTGTGTGTGAATCTTACACACATTGGTTGTTTATATATATATATATATATATATATATATAGGCTGCTTATATATATATATATATGTATATATTGATATGTATTGAGAATTTGGTTCATCTAAAGTAGTCTATGGTGTAACATTTTAATTTTTATAAATGTATTGTTATTTGGGCAATGAGCACTCTATTCTTTTGGCAGTTCCTAAATCATCTCATCAATCAACTTGTAGGCATAAGTTCTTAAAGATAGCCTGTCAATTACAAAAGAAGAACATGCTTGGAGCATATATTGCTTAAAGTTGTTGAGTTTGAGTTGTAAGTATACTTGTAGGGATGGATGATGTGTATTTCTATAATTTTCTATTTTATCGTTTTATATTATAATTTTTATTATTACTTTCTCTCAAACATGCTATATATTTGTGGTAATGTTACTCCTGTTGGTTAGAGTGGTTCTTTTTCACCTTTTTTTTTTAAATATTTTTTTTATCTTCAACTTTCCTTTTTGACTCTTGTTTACCTAAGATGAATATGGAAGGATTGATAATCTTAAACCACTACCTTAATAAATATTTATGCACTAAAATTTATATGGCAAGGCAAACATGCTACAATTAGTTGTATTAATTGTTAACTAATGGGTGCATGACTTGTTGTTTGCACTTGAAAAAGCTTGTTGCTTAATGTGAATAGAGTTGAATGGTGATTTTGAAATGTCATACTAAGGTATAGTTCACTAGCAATTATTCCTTTTTATCCTTTGCTGATGAGTGTACATATTAAAGTGCTTATTTCAAATCATAGACTAGGATTTCTAAACATAAAATTAATTGGGACATGTGTTATGTTATCTTGGCATTCATCATATTTTCTTTTATCACTTATATCCTTAATTTTAGAATTATATTGCATTCTTACATGTAAGTTGTGATTATTATTTTAAATCTCCCCATATTGATGATTCTAGTCTTTATAATCAATATAGGGTTGTTGCCTTGCACTGATTCAAGTTGCATTTGATCAAGAACAAAGGGGAGTATATGACAATGATAGTTTTCTACATGATATTAGAGATCTTCTAAAAGTTTATGCACGTAAGGACTACGTGCAAAAATGATATAATTAATTCAATTATAACATTTTTGTTATCATTCTAACATACCACAACTAGAAAAATTAATTTAGTATAAAAATTTAGTGACAGATCAAAATCCATCACAAAATATATCAATTAGTGATGGATTAATGACGACCCCCAAAAGTTGTCAATTTTTTTTTTTCCAAAAATCTACACATTTGGTGTTCAAATTCAATAGTCCAACCTATAAGCGATTCAAGAGTTTATCCAAAATTTTACATAAGGGGGGTAGGGGAAGGGTTTTATAGATTTTGAAAAAATAGAAAGCCTTATAACTTTGTGTAGTGGGCACTCTACCTCATTTTGTTTTGATAGCATTTTGTAGTCTAACCCTTGTTCATTATGCATGCATTTCTATTTTGATTTTCACCCCAGTCCTATTCTTGTGCATCTCTATGATAACATCTTGTAGTCCCATCCTTTTTATGGTAACATTTGGTAAATAGTGTTGGCTTGTGAATTTATGGTTTCATACTAAGCATTGGTTGAAATAAAAGTAAACGAAGAGAGATTTTTAGTTAGATTCTAATAATGACAAATAAATTCATGACATAAATTAAAGATAAATTTCATAAAATTCTTAACTCTTGTTAAATTATTTAGTTACATAAAAATGTCATGTCTTACTAAGGACTAAGGTTAATGATAAGATTAGGCTAAGGGTGAGACGTGATGGGAGGTGTGCTGAGTAGATTATGCCATGTCTAATGAATTTGAATGGAGGTGTTGTGAAATTAGTAATGAGTGGGCATTACTCATCCAACAATGCTAAAAATGGAAGCATATTTTTGCAAGTAGGATTGACATTGCTCACCCCTTATTTTGCATAAATTTGCATCTATTGCTTTTCTTTAGAATATGTAAGAATAGTAGCAATAGTGGCAACTTTAGCATTGAGTCTATTTTAGGGACAAAGAAGAAGAGCAAGAGGGTTTTGTTCTTGGACTTGAATTTGACACCCTTTCAGAATGACTTGCAGTTTCTAAGGATTGGAAAGGCAACTCCTTTGGTGGATTGCTTATATTGTGATGAATCAATTGGTTGTTTATTAAACTTTAATTGTCAAGTAGTTTACATATCATAGGTAGCTTAATTAGTTCCTTTTTTTTTTTTTATAATACTGTGTGTATATTTGTTCATTTCTTTATTTGGTATGAGAGCATTATATATTATTTTGAATTACAGGTTTAGAATTACAAGAAATTATTCAAATTATATGTCACAAAGGCTGTTGAATAATTATTTCTTTTTCTTACCCAAAAAAAAAATTAAGAGGTAATATAGATTGTGAGGTTGTTAGAAAGATTCATTAGCCTAACTAATTTAACTAATTTGATATTAATTAAGAATATGCTTCTATATTATGAATATGTATTTAATTAAATATTTTAAACACAAAGAAGCCATTCTTATATTAAAACATATAAGATTTTATTACTTGAAACATGAATTAATGGTATATCCTTAGTATTTATCCATAAACTAACAAATTTGGTAATAATATATCACAAAAAGTTATCCAATCTATTTGGTAGTTTCTTATATTACATTTATTAAAAAGCTTTGATATAATTTCAGTGATATTCAATCCTCCGTAAATTACAAGTGCCAATATACTAGACTTTTTTCCCCTTCTTATATAGACTTGAAATTAGCAATTTTATTTTAAATCTAACATCCTCAAAATCTCTCCATTCTTTTATGATCTCAATTTACATATCTAGAAGTGATAAAACTACTTAAAAGATGGTCAAATAACAAAATCATGACTAAGTGACTTTCAAGATTTTTTAATTATCTTAATAGATACTATATCTTTATATGAGGGCTTCCATCTCTTAAAGAAAGTAACTTATTATCCTTCTATAACTTGGTGATGAAACTCTTTGTCAAAGTTATTGTACATATGATTTTGTTAGACAATGCTTCCCTTTCCTATCCCTGCCTTTTACTTTTCTTTTCTTTTTCTCATGAACTTACCTCCTTGTTTTAAGTGTATGGAGAGGTGAATAAACAAATTGATGAATGCTATATTATTTATGGTTTATCTTTTTTTCCCTTTAATTTTATGTGTATTCTCTTTGAAAACATATGCACTTTATCTATCTTTGAGTTTACCATGTAGTCTTCATTGTCAGCTTCTAGTCTTCAATTTCATCCTCAATAGAAGTTTGCAACCTAACAAAATAGTATTCTATATATAATTTTTAAGGAAAAATTAGAACAGAGGACCCGGACCAAGTAAATATTATTATGAAAGACCTTAAAAATCAATATTGTTCCTGAGGACCAAGTGAAATTTGGTGGACAAGAATGCCCTCTATTAATAAGCCTTATGAAACCTACGTAATTTAATCCATCGGGCCTTCTCCTGCCATTTTTGTTTCCCACGAGGTCTAGCTTCCTGCATGATCATCCTCCTTTGTTTCTAGAGTTGTCTGCCCTTTAGTTTGTCATCCTTCTTTCCTTCATTTCTTCATCCTTCCTCCCTTCATTTCTTTTACCTTTTATCAAGTTCTCTTGTCATCTCGCATCTTGTTATTTGCAACTACTCACAGTCATGGTGTGAGCAGAGCAGAACAGAAAGGCCTAAATATGCTAATATTAAAAGCCTTTTTGTATGATTGAATAAGTAGCAATTTATGATATGTTACGTCTCTCAAATTTTCATGGTTAATGACAACTTCTTCTTCTTGTGCTTGTTAAGGACAGTTTGCACCTAGAGTTATAAGGAGTTTGAGACGTTTAATAGGTTTACTACCATTATTGATGTTTTATTCCATCTGAGAAAGAATGCAATAACTATTAGAAATATTATTATTTCTTTTTAGGAATATTATTCCCTACTTTTAGCTTTATTCTTACTGATATTGTTGTTTTAGTTCTAAAAATGACGAGCAAGTCTAAAGCTTTCTTATTTTTTTAGGTATAGTTGTGATAAGTAGAGGATAGAAAATCAAATGTCAAGTGAGGTGTTCTGCTACTTTCATATGGGTGGACAAATTTTAAAAGATTCAAGCGGGAAGATCCACTATGAGGGGGGTCAAATGGGTGGAAGACTAATAAAGGATAGTATATCGTTAGAAGAACTAATGAAAAAAGTAAGATTATGTATGGACTGTGATGACAATAAAATGGAAATGAAATATATTTTGAAATTTGATGCCTCTCAAATATTAGACCTAGTGGATGATAATGATGTACAACAACTGATCAAATGCAATGATCAATGTGTAAATATATATATATATATATATATATATATATAATCAATGGAAAACAAACTAGGGCATCACTATCCCATTTGGTAACAGAGTGAGAAATTAGTCTTTTATAACTTGTCTACTAAATATCTACTATATGTTATAATTTTAATTTGTATACTTAGGTATCACCCCTAGACTAACAAAATATGAAATGAATGAAAATACAAAATGAATTCAAATTCAGTTCATTCCACTATTGGGTCTCCTTCCAACCAAGAAATTGTACTTCATCCATGTGTAATACAAAGTGTCACTTCACCAATGCCTAAATTAAATTCTACCAAATGGACAGATTTGATTGTTGGGTGTGGACAAATTTTTTCAAATGCTATTGAATTCAGGTAAGCACTGTACAAATATAGCATTGCTCATAAATTTGGATACACTTTCCTAAAGAATAGGCCTCACAAGATGATTATCAAGTGTAATGTAAATGGATGCAAGTGGAAGCTAACAGTGTATGCAGTGGCTAAAAGCACACCCTTCCTAAGTGTACAAACCTTTTGTAGTGAGCATGTACACTCAGCATAAGATAACTTGGTAATATCTCACAAGTAAAGGGCATACTTAGTAGCATCTATAATGGTTGAGAGTGTCAGATCAAGTAGAGATAAAATGCCAAATGATATCCATCATGAGCTATTCAGAGAATATGATTGGCACTAAGTTACCATTAAGTATGGAGAGGGAAGGAGAAAGCTTTAGTTGATATCGATGAGTCAGTAGACTGGTCGTACATGCTAATCCCTTGGTTATGTAACCGTTTAATGGAAACAGATTTAGAAACTATTGCAATGTGAACTTCATCGACAAATAATCATTTTGAAAGTTTGTTCATTGCATATGGATGCTGTATAACTGGCTTCATACTTGGTGCACGACCGATATTGTGCATTAATGGTTGCCACCTCAGTAGACCATACTTGGGGACTCTCTTAGCTACATCTACGTATGACACAGACAATGACTTATTTCCACTTGCTTATGCAATTGTAGGTGCATAAACATATGATAATTAGGTGTGGTTCCTTCGAAAGGTTAAAGACTTAACTGGTGGTATAGAAATAACTCTAGTTTCAGATCATCGCAATGTCATAATCGGTACAGTAAGAGAAGCGTTTGGTGGGGAGAGACATGCATTTTGCTATCGACATATAAAAGACAACTTTAGTAGTGAGTTCTTACAAGTTTGCAAAGGGCAAAGAAGACAGTGTAAGGATGATGTGTTGAAATTGCTAGATGGGATTGCGTATGCTCGATTGGACACTGACTATGTGAAAACATTGGAGAAATTGAGGTCATTCTCTCTTGAGTTAGGTAGATGGGTGGAGACCTAGGCTGATGTTAATAGGTGGGTATTAGCTAGATTTTCATATTAACAATGGGATAATATTACAACTAACTTTATAGAATCTTTCAATGCATAGATAGTGAAAGAGAGGAAGGATTATTTGTGTATTAATCAATGAGTATAAGGACAAATTAGCTAAAAAACTATATGCTAGCAAGAAAGGCATGGCTAAATGGACAAATGGGGTTAGTCCAAGGAATTAAGGTAATGCTGAAAGAGAATATTGCAAGGGTAGAAAATATAATAGCAAAGCACCATAGTATTAATTAGCTCCTAATTTGAACAGGAAGCAATGATTTGAGGGTGAATATGGCATTAAGAGAGTGTACTTGTCAAACTTGGCAAATGTCTGGCATCCCATGTCCTCATGCATATGCAACAATAAAGAAGGTGCATGGGAATGTGTACTCATATATGAAAGAATGCTACTTACTGAGCTCGCAGCAAAAGATGTATATGAATACTATGATTCCTGTAGAGACTTATAATATGCCAAACCTGAACAATCTTTTGAATAATGATTATGCTAGCAACACCTTCATACTACTACCTATCACAGGCTGTCCAATTGGAAGACCATAGAAAAGGCGACATGAATCACAATTTCAAGATAAGGTTCAGTATTGGTGTTCTTGTTGTCAAGAGGTAGGGCATAATAGAGTTAGGTGCAAAACTCCTAATCCTTCTTTATTCTAATACTATAAAAGTAGCTCCTGGGTAGTTATATATTGGTATTTTCTGAAGGAAGTGGTTAGTAGTATTATAAATGTGTGAAAGTTAGACTTTCTTTGTACATGAATAGACACAACCTATCTTTGTTTGAAAGTCTAGAAGTTGGGCTCTTTTGTATATAGGTAGACAGAACCTATTTTTTGAAGTTATGGAAGTTAGGTCCTCTTTTATACATGGGCAGACATAACTGATTTTTTTGTACATGCATCAGGGACATGTAAAGGTTCTTTATAGTGGTTACAAGGAAGTGAAATCTGAATTTATTGGGTTATTGGCAATTGTATGTAATACGAATAGAAAGTAATGAAAATGAAGCTTTATATTCAAGCGTTATGTGTATGTAATATTTGTTTATATCTAATTTGTGTGCACAGGTTATGAAAAGAATTTATAACATATTAGTATTTGATTGAATTGATTTTTAAAGCCTTTACTACAAGATTTAGGTATAGACATTATTGTGCATCTTTTTCCTCTATACTATGTCATTTTTTATTGGTTTTGCAACTTTTTCTTCTTTTATATAAGTGGATGTTGACATGTGAGATATGCATTTTCACTTTCAAAAATAAGATTTGTTATTTCTTATCATAAGTTGATCATTTTTAACTTTTCTTAGGGTTTGGAGCAAGTAAAGTAAAGATGCTTATATAGCAGACCATATATTTTCATCATCATGGAACTCTTGCACTTAAAGTACTCAAGTCATTTTATTTCAAGGGTATGGCTGAAAAGAATCTAAATGCAACCGTTGTTCATTATTGCATTAAAACTCCAACTTATTTTACTGATCTTCATGTGAATCACAATTTTAGCTGCAACCAACATTGTTGGTTTGCACCCTCTATGCTTGATCAATGAAACAACAGCAATTGGCTTGGTTTATGGGATTTATAACACACAGCTTCCTAAAAATGATCAACCTAGATAGTATTACACACAACAGATCTAGAGGCATCTCTGAACTCTGAGGATTCACCAAGCTAGAGAAGGATGTCAGGGGATTCAACCAGCGTGAGGATTTTGAGCAACTAAGTGTTCAAATTTTGGATTATATTTGGTATTGACGGAACTGATGTTATAATCCACCATTGGCGTGAATTGCAAAAGAAGACTGATATTATAACCATATGTCAATAGCCATATGTCGAGAATGGAGTACTTGTGTATAACACCAAACAACAATCCATCTTGGCATGTCAACAAAAAGAAAGAAAAAAAAATATAGCCAAATGATCAATTATTTCAAAAGGTCAATTAACAACAAGTTCTACGCATAGGTGGTCCATTACAGCATTGCATATTCATAGCCAATTTTAAGGGAATTTATGCTTTTTTCTTAAACTTGTGAATCCTTGGGCGGGGAGCTTTTCTCCTCTGGTTTTCATTTTTATGAATCCTTATTCATAATCCAATGGTATAGAGTTTTAGGACTATTACCATGAAGTTTAGGGATATTACTACTGGATTTAAACACATTTCTGTCCACTTTTAGAAACCTTTCAGAGTATAATTACAAGTGTTGTTTAGGCTTGTTACTATAGATTTTAGAGATATTACTAGTGGATTTTAGGGATTTTACTACCATATTTAGACTGTGAGTTTAGGACATTAATGTCAAGTTTAGTGATATGACTCAGTAGACCTTAAGAAAATAGATGATTATATCGGCAGAAAAAAGTAAGGAATTTCATAATCTTATTATAATTATAGCAATCAAATATTCACAATCATCAGTTTACAAGGTGACAAAATGTTCTTATCAGTAACTACAATAGTATAAAGTCTTAAGGAGGAAACTATCAATGCATCACAACTTTCTGGTTTGCTTCCCTTTGATTGTTGCCCTTGCAACTACCATTATATCAGTCCAGTACTTGTTCAGTAGATGGTTCACCAGGCTCTATATGAGTTAGACACGGAACTCATCCAACTCTTTCTAAAACCATAACCATTTACCCATGAGCCACTAGGCAGTAAACTATAACAAACAATAAAAGAGATGTTCAAAATGGAGTATATGTTGGCATGGTGAGCCCTTCTCACTCAAGCTTTGGCTCCTTAGTCCACAGTTGCAAGTATTTTATCAAATATATTTTACAATCATCACTGAGTAATAAATGAGATATCATAAAGTCAGGATTATACATGCAATATTACAAATATCAAAAGTTCATAGTAATTCACTTACATGTTTGGTTGTTGAAGCAACTTAACATATTTCACAGTGGCAACTAGGCCTGCCATCACGAATTTCTTAGGTTTCAACATCTTTAATAGCGTGGCCAACTGGTCTTTCTATTATATCACCTAAATAATATCACACACAACTTAACCATTACAATTAATTTTAAAAACTACATAGCAGTAGAACACAATATAATTTTACCGTGATATGGGCCATCTTCTTCTAGCTTGCATTAGTCATTTGACTCAATGAGTCAATGATGTATAGAATACATGCATGAAAGTCTAGAGCAAAGCAGAACTAGTGATTCAAAAATAACACAGAGGTGAATACCTGTAACCATTTCCAAATGACTAACACTTTCCAAGAGATAGGCTAACAGAAAATAACAAATACCCTACAAGCATGTTACCAAGGTGCAGTCCATGATGTTATAACCCACTTTGTTGGGTCACATTTTTTCAAGCAAATCATCCACATTGTACTGCCTTATAGGTTTTAAGAGGGTTTTCTACACTAATAATTTCATAAAGTGTATCAAAGCAGGACGTAAAGTAAAAGATCATTAATGGTGATATGAAAGAAAAGACATATTGGTCACTATGAAATCCTCATCCAAAATGTGTCATTTGACAATCAAATTCTCCTGCTTTTAGTCTTCTATAAGCACTCTAGACACTATAGTTATCACCTACACACACCCAACGAAGGCAAGCATAAAATAATCACTTTTAAAAGCATTACACTAGTTGAGGCATACAAAAGTTAAACTCATCGATGTGCTGATCCACTTTTGTCTACCAAGGCACTAGCACTCAGTACAGGTGAGGTAAAAGTTAAACAAATCAACTATTACCCTAGTAACAAAGTAGGCGCATTCACTCACTAATGTTAGTACATCAAATACATTTTCACTGTCAGCGACATCAAATGAAATCACTAATATAAATTCTACAAACACATGAATTTTCCTATACTGATACACATACTCATTACTATTTACCCAGGTAGTATGTGAAGTGCAATATTCATACACTGTCTTTTTCTCTTTTTCTATTCTAGCGTTAAGGGCTTCCTCCACAGACGGTGACTAGTTGACGGCCTTATGACGTTGTCTTACTGACCTGTATGGGTGTTCTTGTTCCTTAACTTTATCCTTCAGGCTAGGGGTATATAGTGCTTTCCTCTTCTTCAGCTCAATCCCACTAGCACTTTTGGATAATTCATCATCCTCCCCATCTTTGCTTAATATGCACCCAGGTGATACAGCTATTTCTTCTCCATCCCCTGCCTTATCACCAGCTATGTTGCTTGTAGAGGTTCCTTCCATGTCATCCACAAGAGTCACTTCATGGGTAGGGTTTATAAGTTCTGTCTACAACATCAAAAGATCTTTAGCAAAGCCGTGAGCAAAGTTTAAGAGTCTTTTATACATCTCCTTGATTCCCTACAAGGTTCCCACAATAATAGTTAGTTCAAAGATGCCTAAGAACCCTCAACATAATTGATATTCAGGGAGAATTAGAGTTAAGGATTTAAATATGAAAAAATTCCTCTGCAGGATCTATTACCACTGGATTTAGGATAGATTACCATGGACTTAAAGTAAAACCCCTTAAACCCAGTGGTAATAGGTCCTTCACAGTAGAAAAACCTTAACTTCAATTCCTCCTTAAGTTGATTCAAATATAGGAAGTGGTATCAGATGGTGAAATGCAGACTCCAAAGGGAGTGCGTATGAGCCTTTGGTATTAAAGATTCCCTGCATCTAAAAGTAATATCAGAACAGTTGGCAAATTACCCAATAATCATATAAGCCTATACAATAGCTTACCTGTATTATCATATATAACCAAATAGAGAGTATCTTACCTAAACTTGCTCCTTTTCAAGCTTAACCCTTTCTTCGATGCGTTGTTGGGTCCAAAACTTGATAACATTAGCATTGTTGGGGACAACTACATCTCCAAGAGAAAAATGTTGCAAGAAAAATACTAACCAAAATTGAACTTGCTAGATGTGTGAAATAATAGGTCAAATAAATATATAAGTAACAAACTATACCATCAGGAGTGGCAAACATCCTTCAATGCTTTTCTTCCCTACTCCTTTATGTGGAGCTATTTTGAAGTTTACCATTTCCTTTATAAGAGCAGACAGGATAAATTTTGCCTAGTCATACGTGTCTGCATGGTCGATGTCCACAATTACAAGAAGCAATTTATCATTCATGTATAAGTTAGATGTCGGGCACAGAAATGTCCCTAAGAAAAATAGTAAAAAAACCCGCTTAAAGTCTCTTCCAGCCTTGTCTTTTAATATAATATCTTTCAGATCCTTTAATTTTTTTCCTTGAACTTTTTTCTAACTGCAACTATGCCTTCTCCCTATAAACTATTAGGTATAAGCTGTCCACTGATGGGAATACCCATTATGCAATGGATATCTTGATATCTTGGGCTTTGAGCGGTACTCGTTTACCTCTTATTAATAATGATCTAGTTGGAATATCAAAGGCTGTAACAAGCTCCATGCTCAAATCCTTTGATAGGGTTTGGAATGCCAAAACTAGCAATTTTTTAAACCCCATTTCCTTCACCAATTTATTGCATACAGTGTTATTTCTGATAAATTCTACAGCTTCTTTAAACTAAGAGGGCGAGCACCTTGTCCTAATTAGTATCTATAGAACACAAATAATTCAATACCATAGCATGAACTCATTAAATGAGAGATTTCAGGGATATATAATAATAAATATTTCCTTACACGAGAAATTCCTAGAACATGCTCCTTCTTGTGCTCCATTCACTCTTCATATGCTTCGTCTTATACCTCTTTTACTCACTTGGTTCCAAATTCTTCCACTCTGCTAGGATTGCAGCATTCTCCTGTAAAAGGATAACAAACAATCTTACTCATTTTCCCACTATATTTTGGACATCATTTTCTCTACAACAATTATATTGCCTACCTCTTTAACATTATGGAATTTTCTTTTTCTTTTTTTTATAAAATTCAGCTATAGAAATGAAAATATCCACCTGATTAAGTTTTTTTCGATTACCATAAATCATCACCATGTCATAAAATATAAAAAAAGATCACCTGAACTTCTGTAATCTAGATCTGTATTTGTGTGAGATATTGTCTTTATCTTCCATGATACTCTATCCTGATAGTTACAAATCAATACCCTTCAACCACAGCAATAAACAACCAAAGAAACCACCAATAATCTCTTCCTATACAAATAACAAAGTGTGATTAACAATGACTCCATACATACCAGCTAGAAGTAATACAAACATTACATTATAACTAATAAGTAAAACAGGAAATTTGTGTAGTACACATGATTGTCATATATGTTGCATTATACAATTAAATTACAAAGGTTCTATACTTAACCTTAATTAATAATTCATATATTCATTTTACCACATTATTATCAGCTTTAGTGTTGTAGCCCATTATTATCAGGTTTAGGTGTGTTACTATTGTACCTAAGGATAAATACTGCTATGTTTAGGGATATTCACACATACTGCCCTACTTCATTTGAGCACATTTAAAATTGTGCTTTGCTATTGAGCTTTAGCCATGTGACCACTAAGTTTAGGTGTTTTCCACTTCATTTAAGGAAATTTATCAGGGATCATGGATAATTGTTACTACCATATTTATAAATGTTCTCTTGTACTTAAGGACATTTACTACCAGATTTTAGGAACTGTCTTCTACTATTAACTTTTAGGTGCTTTACTTCTAACTTTAGTTATGTTACTACTTAATTTCAGCAAATTTGCTACCATGTTTAGGGATTTACTATAGCATACTTATAGTTTTAGAACTCTTACTCCCCGGTCTAAGGACTTTGCTAATGAAATTAAGAAATTTTACACCATCGAGTTCTAGACCCATTATTAGCTACTGGAGCATCAAAACTTATCCCCTAACTTATCCTATATCCTAAATCCAAGTTTCAGACAATATTTAATACACAATAGCATTCATCCAAAACCAGAAGGAATTTCACATCCACAAGTCTAGATCTAGAGCCTCATCATTCGCTGCCCAAATTCCTTTTGCCAACAATACCTATATTTACTTTTCATGAAAACCATGTAAATACTAGCATTTGTGAAGGAATGAAAGTGTGAATCTTTGGAACTATAACATGAGAAAGAGAGGTGCTACTTAACTTGCTTCTCACAAATTTTTGTGCACGGGAGAACCTGTCAAAGGCTAGTACTGGCACATGTCATTCAAATTGTTGAAGGATGCCTCTCCAATGAGAAGCTGTCTATAGATTTTCAGTTATCGATTACGACAGAAAACTTTCAACAATTTTCAATTACCAATTACAGGAGAAATAGTTGAATGCTTGGCGATGGAGGGAAGGAGAAGCGACCAGCGTCTGGAGGGCAAACAACATGTTTAGAGTTCATTTGATTTGAACGGCTTATTCAACAAAGAAGAGAAAGATATTTTTGTCTGTCAAACTTTTCTTGGTCCTGCAGCATACTATTAATTCTTCAGGTCCTTCATAATAATATTTGCATTGTTTGGGTTCTTTGTACTAATTTTCTCAATTTTTAATGAATCACCTAATTAAAAGATATGAGTTTGAAAGGAATATAGAATCAATTTGCCTAACAAATACTTTCCTATTAGTTGATGTCATGTTAATCAATAAGGTTAAATTGTTTGTATTGAAAACAAAAAAGATTTGTGACTTTTTCATTTTTTTCCTATACTTGCTAAGCTTGGTATGCAATATAGATTTTAGACTTCGTGGAAAACAAAATAAATAAATTTTTATTATTTTGGCTTAATAATCTCTTTGTGAGATTTTTTTTGGATGTAATGACTTAGCTAAATGCCAATAATTGAAATATGTTGCATTATTGCTTCCTCATGACATACTTCTCTTTTGAAATGCTACCATAACCTGATGTATGTCTTAGCCAATAGTGTTGTGGCTTTATCCCAATATATATAAGGTGCGTGCATCTTCTACCTATATTTATATGGTTAAGATATTGGGTATCCTTCATATTCACAACTGGATACAGTTAATTTGCTCAATAATGGCATAGTTGCTGAATATTTTTAAGGGTATATTTCTTGATAGTGTGAGAAAATATCTATATGGTTAAGATATTGAGTATCCTTCATATTCACAAACAGATACAGTTAATTTGTTCTATGATCGTATAGTTGTTATATATTTTTAAGGGTATATTTCTTAATAGCGTGAGAAAATATTCTTTAAAAAGGTTTACTTTTGATGTTCTTAAAGAAATGTATATTTTTCTTTAGCCACTAAAAGTGACATATATTAATAAGCTTGTTGAGTCTGAATGCTGTAATACCTTAATCTCTTAGCCCTTAGACAATTGCCATATGGGTTATCTTAATAAATACTAGGCATATGGCTATACATTTGCAAGGGAGCGTGTACTTTTATCCATACTTTTTTGCATAGTTGGAAAGTCATATACATGATTCATGGTTTTAGAAACCATGTGAACTCATCAATATCATTTTTTATCCATATCCATTCAAGTTATAAACATTCCAATTCATCTCATATATCTCGGCTTTGGAACCATATATTAGAAAAATCACATTTTACTCTCGGGTACCCTATTCCAAATTTTTGATATAAACTTTAGAAATTTATAACTAATTCTAAAAACATTAAAATTATGCATATGATAGGTTTCTAGAAAGCTCTAGATATTAACTAATGAGTAAAAATAATTCCAGACCTAGACAATGGCACTTAGCCCACGAAAATTGATGAAACAGTACCAAAGGTCGAGCTGTATTACTAGTATTATCATGCAATTTTAAAAATTTAGTTCTCCCTCTACATTGCTCTAATTGAAGTGATCTTGATGACTATGGAAAGCTTATGATGTGTAGTTTATGTTTATAAAATTTCATGAGTATTGAACTTTATTTGACCTATATGTGATACAGAGAAGAAAACTGACTATATGAACAGTACATATACTATTTCTACATAATTTGGCCAATTTTGAAAAATTATAATAAATTCTCTAAAGCTTCAAATTGAATAATCTTTGGCTCTATAAAAAGCTTTAGATAAGATCTACTTGTTGGCCAAATTTCATGCAAAAAATTATCTATTTGGTTAGACTTTGGTTCAGCTCACAATTTGGTCACGTTTAAAGATCAAAGTGGGCTCTTAAGGTACCAAATGCTTTTCTTACATTTCCACAACCACTCGAACAAGTCTAAAAACATAGTTACAACATATAAAAACACCCTAAATGATCCAAATCACCATGAAGCTCATTCTCACCTTCTTACTTGCATTTATACACATCCATATCATAGCATATGGGTGGCAAAATCTCATGCATTTATTCATTTGGTTCTAAAATGGTTACATACATCATATATACATTTGAACTTGCTCAAAGGTCTACATTATATATACATTACATGGTTACATGTTTTGACATCAATATGTCACCAAAATGCATATTTTTCCTATCCATTTGTTAAAGTTTTGGTCTTCAAGATTGCTGGCCTCTATTTCTTGATCAACTCGGCTCATCTAGACATAGTTAAGCATATGTGGGGGAAGAGAGAAATTCAAAGAATCCCAATAACTCTTAACCCTTTCAAACATATATATAATGGATACAAATTCATGTCAAAGAATGCATATATGACATTCAAGCTACTAGTAAGCATACATAAAGTATTTTCCTTGGCATATCAACTTATACATAGCAAACATAAGCTCTCAAAAGGATTGGTTTAACTTTACCCAACTTTCTTGGGACTTTTGGATTTGCCTCACCCACTTTCAAGGGACTTTTGATTTAGCCACACTCTTGTTGAGGCTTTTGACTATGTCTCACCCATTGTTAAGGACTTTTGGCTCATCCTCACTTATGTTAAGGGACTTTTGGCATCACCAAACCCATTCAAGTTATATTACATGCATAAACACATTTCAAGAAGCATAATAGTATCATAACTTGTAAGAAATAGTTAAAAACATTTCTCATGGTTCAAACATACACACAAGCACTCAAAGAAAAATAAACATCCAAGCTATACATGTGAGAAAGGTTAAAGAGCTATCTTGAAGCAAAAAAGTAAACTTTTCTCTTTAACACTTCTTTCCCTTTTTGGTTACACACTTGCAACTTAGTGGCACTTAGTTCCCTTAACCTAAACATATCAAATGAGATATGATTCAATCATTGGAACAAGCTTTGGTTTTGTACAAATTCTATGGAAACTTACTTCCTCATATGGCTATATAATGGTTCAATACAAGATCTAATGAAGTAATTATGGGAATTCATGATCTTGGCTCCATTTTCTCCTCCAATATAAGTCTCTTGAATCCATTTAGACTCCTTGGAGTTATCACAATTTCATTTTAAGGAGCATAGCTATAAGTTATTTTTTTATGTCTCACTATAGAGCTAACACCTTCATCTCACGAAGCAAGGCTTTTGAATTTTTTTCAAGGTGTCCTTTGATATTCATCTATCATATCTAGTCCCATTCTATCCTTAAAAAAATTTAAAACACTCCCTAAATGCATGGAGCATGTTTGGTCGAGACATGAGCATCCTTGGTGCACCCATGGATTTTGCAAATTTCATAAAGGGAATGGCACTTAGGAGGCTTTCTAGATGTCTTGAGAACTCATTCACATTTTTAGACAACTTGAATTACTACTAGGAAGCTTCATTCTAGGTTTGGCATTTTGAAATCTAATACTTTTCTTTGGAATTTAATTGCATTTTCTTGTTTCCTACACTCTAAAACCTAGGTTTCTTGCTTGGTTTTGGTTAGAAATTAATCCCTTCTACATGCTTTCTAGTTGGCTAAACAAGAGCTCATGAAGAACAATAAGAAGAAAGCAAGAAAGTCCATGGAAATTACCTTGTTTCAAGCCTTTCCTAAGAGCTTTTTCCTTTGCTATAGGCTTTTTCTTCAAATTCTAATCTCCTCACTCTGAACCAGTCCCAAATTAAACATTAAAATCATAGAAAGAAAGAGGAGAAGGAGGAGAACAAGATTAGTGAAGGGAGAAGTATGAAATTCCATGGTTTTCTTACCTTTTCACAAGGCTTTTCTTCTTCCTCTTACCCCCTCTTGTGTGTTCTTCATGGCTGAACTCTCCTTTGTTTTGGACAGAAGCAAAGTCGATTAAATAGAGAGGAAGGATGGGACACCACCTATAAGAAGCATGTTTCTTAAATTTGTCCTTTAAAAATTCCCTTTATGTCTCTTTTTTTTTATTTTTTCTTTTTTAGCTTCATTTCAATTCCTTTTCAAGAACCATCTTTTTTATCATAAAATCTAGATTCTCTAACTTATAAAATGCCTTTAGTTTAACCCAAATTGAATCTAAAACCTTCTCGAAGGAGAATGCTATAGTGAGAACACTGGAGTTTTCTTGCTATAGCGAGAATGCTAATTCGCTATAGCAAGTTCGTGACTCATACAAAACTCAAAGAACTTTTAGCAATAGCGTAGGCTGTGGCGAGAACACTAGAGTTGAAACTAATAAGCTTTCACAATAGTTAGAGGTGCTCTCCGCTATAGTGAGACTTATTTACTAAAACACACAGCTTTGACTTTTGGGTTTAAAATTGAGGGGTATCTAGGGTTTTGAGAATCTGAGCCTAGAGGGAGACCTTCTGAGGAGAAAAATGCATAAGGGAGCTAGGATTTGGAGGCAAGGAGCTTGGATTGAAGATTGGAGGCCAAATCAACACACTATCACTAAGTTTTCTGATCTTCTCCATTTCTTCTTCCATGAATTCCTATTTTTTCAAATTTTTTGTTTGGTTTGCAATGTTCAGAACCTTGTGTCCAAAGCTTACTTGAACTTATTGTAACACCTTAATCTACTACCGCTATCTAGCCTCTCACATGGCTCGGTTCCATATGATTTCCAAAGAACCAATACCAATCAATGGCATTTTCATGCTAAGAAACGGGGTTTTATACACTCATCTTCTGCCCCGTGGGTCCTGTGAACCCATCATTCACATTCTCTACTCACACTCCATTTATACAACTCATACATAGCATAAAACAAGCCATAAGCCACGGGTATGGAGCCAAAAACCAGAAAAATGCAATTTTTCACTTGGGCCCAAAAGTCATATTTTGGCTCTAACTTTGGAAAATCATAACTAATTATAGAAAAATGAAAATCTAGCAAACCATAGCTCTCTAGAAAACTCTAAGTGTTATATTTACACTAAAAATAATTCCCAACCATAATCTCAGCGTTTGGACCATGTTTGGCATCGGAAATCAGACAAAGGTCCGGCTATCTCTGTTTCTGGCGCAGCTTACTGTCATGAAATTCGAAAATTCGTAACTAAATCCAAACAAATCCAATCTGGGAAAACCATACCAATTTGAAAAGCTACAGATGTCTACTAGAGGGAAAAAATAAGTCCAGATCATTTCAGTAGCCCTTACACCCTGAAAACCGATGGAACAGTAATGGAGGTCGGAGGGGCTCCCTGATACTGATACAGAACTTTAGAAGGTTCATTCTCTCTCTACAGACCTCCGATTTGGGTGATTCTAGTTGTTATAGGTCACTGTAGTTTTCTAGTTTATGTGTATAAAATTTTATGACATTTGGCCACCGTTTGGTCTATGAATGACATGGTTTCATTTTCAGACTAATGAAACAGTACATGACCAAACCATGGATTTTTCCCAATTTCAACAATTCGCTAAATATTCTCTAGACCTCCGAATATTACCTAATTTAGCTTCTCAAGAAGCTCTCTACAAACTCTAGAGGCATGCCAAATTTCATGGCAAGAAGAGCTCGTTTGGTCATACTTTGATAGAACTCACAAACTTAGCGGTTTTGGCACCCAAGAGGTCCAAAATGAGTCCAAATGGCCTCTCACATGTTCTCACTCCTCATGGACAAGTTTGAAAGTATAAAAATAGCATATATAATGTATCTAAGCAGTTCAAATCCTCATACATTCCAAATTCACTATGCTACGGCCAAAAGTACACTACCACATACATTCAACAAAAAGGGCAAAACCCACATTTTCATTAATTTGGCTCTCAACATAGTTTATACATCATATACCCATACATTTACATTTGTTACAACATTTACATCTCAAAAATAATAGGTGCATACACATTTTGGCACCACTTTACATCCAAAAGAGCAAAATACACTATTATCTAGCTATACATACTCCTAGGCTCCTTGGTGTACACTTAGCTCTCCTTGAGCTCCACCTAGCATGTTAAGTTGGGAGGGGAAGGGGTGAGATTCAGGGAATCTCAGTAGCTCATGCACTCATTCAAGTAAACAATCAAGGCATATAACAAGTCGAGCATGTAATTTGGCATCCAACCATTCTCAATCACATTACATGTTGTACATGCTATGGAAATCACAACAATGCCAAAAATGGGCTCCAGGGACTTTTGGTCTAGCCTCACCTAAGTTTAGGGACTTTTGGATGGCCTCACTCGAGTTTAGGGACTTTTGACTTGGCCTCACTTGGATATGAGACTTTTGGCCTTGTCTCACCTATCTCAAGGGACTTTCGGCTTTACCTCACGCATCTCAAGGGACTTTCGGCACTACCTCACCCGAGCAATTCTCACAATCCAACACATAAGTATATTGTCAACAATGCATCATGGCAATAACATATGGCATATCTCACACATCAAGCATATACATAAACATACAATGACTATTATATCCAAGAATGCAATAAGAAAGAGTGGAAAGAGAGCTACCTTATGAGCCAACACTAACTTTTCCTTTCAATTTCTCCTCTCCCTTCTTAGTATCACAATCACACCTTGATGGAGGTGCTTCACTTGAGCCTAGACACATCAAAGAGCATAAATTACTCTCTCATAACTTAATAACTCTTAGGAATTCTTCAGAGCAAAACCCCCCTAACATACAAGAATCTAAGGGTTCTCTCTCTCTCTCTAGAATGCCATCAATTCTTCATCTCTCTCAAGTTCCCAAGGTAGTGGAAACAACATTTTCAAAGAAAAACAAAGAGGTTCAAGAGTGTTTTCCACTTTTCCTCTCCTGACCCATGCCCAAAATCCAACTATCCTCATAAACAAAACCATAGAAAGATAGGGCAAAGGGAGGAGATCAAAATGCTAAGAAGGAATGAGAGAAACTTGCTTACCTTTCCTTTGTTCTTCCTCCTTCTCTTGGTCTTTCTCACTCCCCACGCCTCTTTTCTCTCCTTGGGTCAAAGTCTATGGCAAATATGAGAGAAAGAATGAGTTTGGGCGTTTAAAGGAGTCAAATTCTCGCTCTTTACACTCTTTCGGACTGACCCTCGCTACGGCGAAAATTAACCTTCGCTACGGCGAGCTCGTATCAGCTGCCTTTGCTATGGCGAGGTTTAGCTTTCACTATGGCGAGCACGTATCAGTTCCCTTCGCTATGGCGAGATTTAACCTTTGCTATGGCGAACTCGTACCAGATCCAGACTCCCACTCTCGCTATGGCGCACACTACGGCGAGCAACTCCCTAGTTTCTGTATGGACTGCTGCCCGCACTTACTATAGCTAGAATCACCTTCATTATTGCAAACAGGCACTCTCGCCATAGCGAGACCATTTCTTGCTATTGCGAGGAGACTTAGCAAAATTTCTGGATTTTGAATTTTTTCCAGCTTTATACTTTCTTTTCCTTTTCCCTTTTCCCGATTGTTACACTTATTGCCATGTAATAGAGATTTTTTATTCCTGTTTCTTCGAATTTTTTATTTGGTTTGCAATGTTCAGAGCCATATATGGCTAAATTTAATGGATCCTAGGTTTACTTGAACCTATTGTCATGTAATGGAGATTTTGTGTAGTTAATTTGGTTTGATTTTTTATTTGAATGCTTAATTTGGTTTTTTTTCATTTGAGAGTTTGGCCACCTCTTTCATGGATTTAGGGTTTAAGATTAGCTCTTGAGAAACAGAAATCTTAATGGATTATTAGATTGAGTAACTTAAGATTAGGTTGACCTAATTTTGTTCTCAAGTATAGAAATATATCTAAGAACCCTATGTGGTTTAAAAGGATTAAACATAATTAACCTAATTAATTGTGAGAGAGATTTGCAATTAAGTAGGATAGAAGCCTAAGTGGTTTGAAAGACACTTAGGTTCACTTTAATTCCTTAACTCTCAGATTACTAATTAAACTAATTAACTGAACAACTCAATTTTTGGTAATAAAGGGATAGGAACCTAGGATGCTTCTCGGTGCTAATTCTCATTAGAATAATCCTGAACATTTAATTATTCTTCCAATTTCATTTTTATTTTATTACGTTGGCATTTTGGTGTTTGCCTTGGCTTAAACGAAAGCGAAACTTCTTAGGCCTAACTATGTCTAAATCAATTCCTTGTAGGACAACCTTGATCCACTATACTATGTACTCAATCCATACACTTGCGAAATTCATTGTAAAATTAATGGTTATCATTAATCATATTCTTCTCCAATCAACCATGATAAAGAGAGATCTTCAAAGAATTTTCCCTTTGTCCTACTAATAGGAGAGTTCATATTGGAGTTTGTTTCGTACTAGGAAGCATGTGTTATCAGTGTGGTTAATGTGGCCACCTTAGAAAAGACTATCTTACACTATTAGCTCAGCCATCCTTTAGTCATGCATCAAACGTCTAATGTTATCATCTTCTATGATACCTATAGCAACTTTGAGTCAGATTGAGGGCATTAAAGGTTAAGGTTTTAGTGAAGTTCAATCTAGTGGTAAAAGGTCCAGATGTAAAGGTCAAGAACAAGCCAGAAGAGGCTAAGCTTGCATTTTTGCTATGACACGTCAAGATGCTTAGACACTAAATGCAATAATTGTAAGTATACTTTCAATTTGCTTTTTTTGATGCACATGTTTTATTTAACACTAGGACTACACATTCTTCTGTATATGTAACATTCATGAAAATTAGGATTTTCTAATTATTTATTATTTTACAAAATGAATTTATTAAGCTTTAATGAGATGAATTGGAACGAAATAACTTTATGTATAAGAAGTAAAAGATGAATAGGACCTATAAGAATTTTTGAGATTTAAGGGGGGTCTATAGAGTCTAAAGGTAAAATCGTCATTTGTTACCTGGATGAATTTTGATAATTTTTTCAAAGGAGTAAACAATTAAGAATTGGCATGATATATATATATATATATATATATCATGAATTAGGAAATAATGTATAGAAAATTATAAAAAAAAATTTGTTAAATTTCAAAAATATTAGGACCAGAAATGACCTCGAACGATTAAAAGCTTACATGAAAACAAACTAAACCCTAAAGCTTTAACTAATTGCTTTAGGAGATTAAGCATGGAATGTCATACCATAAAGTCTTTAACATCATACTCCCTCATTCAAGATGAATAGCATGTATTAACAAAGAAACCCAAGGAAAACCACAAAAATAATGAATTTAATTACGTTACGTATGGTTCAAAATTTTATCTTGCATCATATGGGCCCCGTGAACTCACCAATAACATTCTTCACTTATTTTCCATCTATACAAGTCACAAATGTTCCAAAACATCACACAATTCATAGGTCTAGAACCAAAAATCCTGAAATTAACTCATTCATCTCAGATTCCATGGTAGTAGATTTTTTGTGCAACTTTGAAAAATCATAACTAAATTATAAAAAATTAAAATCTACTATACCATAGCTTCTTGGAAAAGCTCTAAATGTTAACTTCATAGTAAAAATAATTTCAAGCCATGAACACATCATCTAAAAAACTTTTGACAACAGAAAAATGACAAAGGTCAGACTGTCTAACGTTTCTAATACAACTTACTGATATAAACTTTGAAAATGCACAATTAATTCTAAAAAAATTCAATCTATGCAAACTATACCAATTTGAAAGCTATGGATGGTATATAGGGAAAAATAGTTCCAGATTAATTCAGGAGCATTCAGACCTCAAAAATCAATAGAACAGTGACAGAGGTCTGACTGTGTGCTTGGAGCAGAATAGAAATTTCAAAAATTCATATCTCCCTTTCTAGACATACAATTGAGGTGATTCTAGTTGGCATGAGTTACTGTGAATGTCTAGTTTTCTTGTTTAAAATTTCACAGCCATTGGATTTCATTTGTCCTATGAATGATAGAGATATGTTTTTAGACCATATGAATAGTATTAGTACCAAAATTAGAAAATTTGCCTACTTCAAAAATTCACCAAAAATTCTATAGACCTCTAAATATTATGTACTTAAGCTTTCCAAAAAGCTTTCAACAAGATCTATATGTATGCCAAGTTTCAAGTCAAAAAGAACTCATTTGGATAGATTGTGCCATAGCTCACCATTATGGCCAATTTTACATCTTATAAGACACCACCTTTGTCCAAATGACCTTCCTTATGTATTGGTACCACTTGGGCAAGTGTGAAAGCAATCATAAATATATGAGCTGACCAAGTGATCCAAAACACCATGCACCTCATTTTGGTCATCCTACACCAATGGTACACTAATACATACATGCCATCAAGTGTTAATTTTTCTCATTTGTATTGGTTTTGTGCCACATGTAGTTCATACATCATTCATATATAATATTACATTTGCTCAATGGTTTACAACTCAAAAATAATATGTACACATCCACTTTGACATTTAAGTACAATAAAAACTACATAATTGTCAAAGTCTAGTCTCTTAAGCTTTTTGGCTTGTACTTCTTTCTTCTTAAGTACCACCTAGACATATGGAGATGAAGAAGGAAAAGGAGGGTGAGATTTATAGAATCTCAATAATTCACACACCTATTCAAGCATATATTCATGGCATATACACATCAAAGGCATAAGTATAAAAGCCACCTAACCATATAGCATACAAAGTCACATTTCCATGCCATAATTTTACATCAAATTGGAGACTGAGCTCTAGGGACTTTTAGTTTTGCCTTATCCCATTTTTAGGACTTTTGGATTTGCCTCATTCTTGGATTAGGATCTTTTGACTTGGCCTCATCCATTCATGAGACTTTGGGTCTTGTCTCCCATATGTTAGGACTTTTGGCATCTTCTCACCTATATTAAGGGACTTTTGGTATCACCTTACCTTTATGAGCCAATTTCACAAATCAATGACATTCAAGAAGTCATATTGGTACCAATACAATATTAAAGCATCAAGTGGCCTGTTTTCAAGTCATGAAAGCACACACAAGCACACATTGACATATATATAACCAAGAATGCAAAGAGAATGAGGTGGAGATCTACGTTGGTATTTATGCAAGCTTTACTTTATCTTTCTCCTTCCCTTTTTCGATGCCACAAGCACACCTAGGTGGGGATTGGTTTCCTTGGCCTAAATATCATGAATGACATTCAATTATATTCTTGAAGCAACCCTCACAATTCAAGTTCTTAGTTTCATTCTTTTCTCATTTCTAAGCCTCTTGACCTCATCTAAGGTTCTTGGGGCTATTACACATTCACTTACACAAGCTTAAACACATATTGCTTTATAAAGCTCCATTATAGGAACTATTGTCTCATTTTCCAAACCATGGCTCCTAAATTTTTACTAAGGGTTCCTCTAACCTTTTACTTTCACATCTTTTACTTTCACATGAAGTCCCAAATTAAGGTTAGAACAAATTAAAATACTCCCTAACCTATTTTCCTATCCTAGGCTAAAACATGCACACTAATGAAAACCCATGGAGTTTTTGATTTTTTCTTGATAGGAGAGACACTTGAGAGGCTTCCTAGAAGTCTTAGGAGCTCAATTGAACACTTACATATGCAAGAAAATTTAAAAATCAAAATAGATTTTACAAATTATTCAAGAGTTCTACACTTTGCTAACTTGAAATCTATTAGTTTTTCTTGCAATTTCTTAGCATATTTTAATTTCTCATGATCCAAAACCCAAGTTCCTCTCTTGTTATTGGGTAGAACTCCCTCCCCTCCCATGATTCTGGTTTGGGCCGAAACACATATCACGGAAGACCAAGAGGAAAAAGCAACAAGAAACAATAACTACCTTGGATTTAAGCTTGCTTTCAAGAACTCTTCTTCTTGGTTAGCTTCTCCTCAGAATTTCAAACTACTCTTCCTCTTTTCTAGGCTCAAAATAGAACCAAACATCTAAACAAAACCATAGAAAGAAAGCTTGGAAGAATAGGAACAAAGTTACAAGAAGAAGAAGTATGAAAATCCTTAGAAATTCTCACCTTTCTTTAGCTTTCTCTTTCTCCTTTTGAGCTCTCTTGATGTGCCACTTTCTCCAGCCCTCTCCTTTGGTTTTTAGGCAGAATAGAGTTATGTAGAAGGGAAGAGAAAAATCGTGAGTTATATGGAAGGTTCAAGAACTAAACTTTTCTCCAAAATTTTCATTTTTGCCCTTTCATCATGGCATTTTCGTTTTAACTTTTTTTTAGAATCATCTTTTCTATCATAAAATGTAGGTTTCCAATTTAATAAAATACCTTTGGAATCACTCAATTCGAAGCCAAAACCTTCCCGAACGAATTAGCTAAAGTTTAGGCTCACCATTATTGGAAAACGTACACCGAAAGGGTTTCAACTGTTCAGGAGCTTCTCATGGTTTTCAGGGTCTCTAACAACCTTGAAAAACTCAATTTTTCCATTTAAAAAGCCCTTTTGTGAATTTTCCAATAGTGCCCATATTTACAAAAATACCACTGGATTTTCAGCAACTTTTTGAATCACTTCAGCCCCAGTTTTAGGCAACTTAAGGCTCAAATTCTTATTTTTTATTATTTAAAATTTTATCCAAATTTTATTTAGCCTTAAATCACTCATTTTAGGGGACTTGCTTTTTAAACCAACTCATTATGGTATTTTTATAATGTACTGGATGTTACACTGAAAGATCTATTAGATAGTGGCGATGAAATCTAGAGATGTGAGGTTAAAATCGAGATATAAGTGAAAAACATGCAGAGTTGCTTATCTGTTACCCTTCCACTAAGGGTAAAATAGTCATTTAGACTCTAAAATAATAAAATATTAAAAAAACAAATAATAAAATAAATGACTAAAAACTTAAGTGGGACCCATATTGGCTCAAATAATATTAAAATATAGGAGAAAACTTAAAAAACGCATGCCAAATAAAATATTATAAAGAACCTATGAAAGGATACATCGGCGAAATGGTAACATTTATAGAATTTGGCTAGAAAGGTGATGACATAATGCCATGTATAGGGAAAGTGATGATGTGGTGTCATGCACAGGGGAGTTTTCTAGAGATTACACATCTTGCAGAGTAATGATGACACTTATATCAACAAATCTAATTAAAAGATTGTAATTGCACATTTTACAAAAAAAAGTTACCATTGACGTTGCTATTTAGGTCAATGACATCACTACAAACTTCGCTTACCATAAATGCAAGTAATCATTATAGCAACTTTCACCAAAAATGACAAAAGTAATTATAGTTAAAATCTAACTACAATTAAATCCAATAGTTAATATTCATTCTTGAATCAAGATGCGATCTTAATTGTTGAAGCAATCTAATGGTCTAGATTCTTTCTACTTTTAGAGATCAAATCACAACCCTTCATTTAATATAAAGGCTCACATCTAATATCTAATTTTAAGGTTAAATCTTAACCATCCATTTGATCTAATGGCTTAGATCTTTCATCTTAAAATCATAATAAATCTTAACATCCATTTAAAAATAAAACCTATATAAAACAACACACACTTCATGCCACTTCCATACACAAACACACACAATGCACACCCATTCGCCCAAGCCAAGAGACAAAAGAGGAAGGAGAGCCACAGCCAAGGAGGACGAAAAAGGAAGGAGAAAGGAGAAGGAAAAGCAACTAGGGAAAAAACAAGGAAAAATTATAATGAAGAACCTATATCATATAAAATTTATAATGAAAGACTTTAAAAATCAAAATTATTTCCAAGGACCATCATTACTATTAGGTTTTAAAGGATTTTATTACCAGTTTTAAAGCATTTACCACCAAGTGTAGGAAAGTGCTAAACTTTTTTATACCCAATAATAAATCTCTTACAACTTTATGGTAATGATAGTCTTTAATAGTAATTTTAATTTTTAAGATCATTCATTGTAAATTTTATATGATATTGGTCCTTTATTATAATTTTTCTAAAAAACAATACTATAGATTCAAAGTGACATAGATAAATTCTCTTTTTCTTTATTTTTCTTCTATTTTTTGCCATGAATTTTCTCTTCCCTCCGCCCTAGAGTTTTGGCCATGGCAAGAAAAAATTGGGAATTTCTTTTGTCTCATGAATCCATGTCAAGAAAAGATGGAGAATTTATATATGTAGTTAATGGATTCATATGATTCAACAAAATTCCTAAATTTTGGTGACTTTTTTATAAATTGTGCAACTTTGAATTTTAAAAAGCCATAGAAGAAATTGAGGAGAAAATAAATGGATCAATGATGGAAGAAAGCTTAAAGGAGAGAATAGTTAATATAATCTTAATTTTCTTGACGATTATGGGAAGTTGTTTCTTGAATTCCATCTTTGTACAAGCTTGAGAAATCTCATGATTTTGTAGAATTCGTTTGGGGTTTTTATTTTCTACCTTGATTATGAGACACCTCAATCTACTACCACTACCTAGCCTCTCAATAGGCTCGGTTCCATATGATTTCCAAAGAATCACTACTCTTCCGTGGTATTTGCATGCTATAAACCGGGGTTTCATATACTCCTTATCTGCCCCGTGGGTCTTGTGAACCCATCTCAAACATCCTCAACTCAAACTCCATACATACGACTCATACATAGCATAAAACAAACCATAAGCCACGGGTACAGAGCCAAAAACCAGAAAAATTCCATTTCCTCACTTGGGCCCAAAAGTCATATTTTGGCTCTAACTTTGGAAAATCATAATTAATTGTAGAAAAATGGGAATCTAGTAAACTCTAGCTTTCTGGAAAGCTCTAAGTGTCAAATTTACACTAAAAATAATTCCCAACCACAAACACATCCTTTGGACCATGTTTGACATCGAAAATGGGAGGGAGGTCCAGCTGTCACTGTTTCTGGTGCAGCTTGCTGTCATGACTTTCAAAAATTCATAACTAAATCCACAAAAATCCAATCTGGGCAAACTATACCAATTCGGAAAGCTACGGATGTCTACTAGAGGAGAAAAATAAGTCCAGATCAGTTCAATAGCTCCTACACCCCGAAAACCGATGGAACAATAACGGGGGTCAGAAAAGCTCCCTGATGCTGATACAGAACTTCAGTTGGTTCAATCACTCTCTACAAACCTCCGATTTGGGTGATTCTAGTTCCTATAAGTCTCTGTGATGGTCTAGTTGCTGTGTATAAAATTTCACCACATTTGGAATCCGTTTGGTCTAAGAATGCCGCAGATTTCATTTTCTGGTTGTATAAACAGTACATGACCAATCCCTTGAATTTTTCCAAATTCAACAATTCCCCAAATATTCTATAATCCTCCGAATATTACTCACTTTAGCTTCTCAAGAAGCTTTCTACACACTCTAGAGGCACGCCAAATTTCATGGCAAATGGAGCTCATCCGGTCATACTTTGACGGAACTCTCAAAAATATCGGTTTTGGCACCCCAAAGGTCCAAAACGGGTCCAAATAGCCTCTCACACACTCTCACTCCACATGGACAAGTTTAAAAGCATAAAACTAATATATCTAACATGTCCATATGATACAAATCATCATACATCTAAATCTCACTATGCTATGGCCATACACTATTCCATACATGCAACAAAAGGGGTAAAACCCTCATTTCCATTCATTAGGCTAATAACATAGTTCATACATCATCCTTTCATATTTATACACGTGTTACAACCTTTACATCTCAAAAATAGTGGGCACATCTTCATTTGGCACCACTTTACATCATATTTACATCAAAATATCAAAATAAAACTAACATTTTCCTATACATGCTCCTAGGTTCCTCGGTGTGTGCTCGGTTCTCTTTGAGCTCCACCTAGCATATTAGTTGGGAGGGGAAAGGGGCAAGATTCAGGGAATCTCAGTAGCTCATGCACTCAATCATGTAAGCAATCAAGGCATATAACAAGTCAAAGCATATGAGTAAGCACTTAGCCATTCTCAATCAACCAACACACAATGTACATGCTATGGAAATCTCAACAATGCCAAAAATAAGCTCCAGGGACTTTTGGTCTAGCCTCACCCGAGTTTAAGGGACTTTTGGATGGCCTCACCCGAGTTTAAGGACTTTTGACTTGGCCTCACTCGTTTGAGACTTTTGGCCTTGTCTCACCTATCTCAAGGGACTTTCGGCTTCACCTCACCCATCTCAAGGGACTTTCAGCGCTACCGCACCCGAGCAATCTCACATTTCAACATACAAGCATATTGGCATTCAATGCATCAAAGCAATAGCATATGGCATATTCCATACAACAAGCATATACATATTCATACAATGACTATCATATCCAAGAATACAACAAGAAAGAGTGGAAGAGAGAGCTACCTTTGGAACCAAAGCTAACACTAGCTTTTCCTTTCAATGTCTCCTCTCCCTCCTTAGGTCCACAATCACACCTTGTTGGAGGTGTTCCTCTTGAGCCTAGACACACAAAAGCATGCAATTACTCTCTTATACTTTAATTTAGAGCAACCCTTCTATCACATACAAACCTAGGGTTCTCTCTCTAGAATGCCATTACCTCTTTCTCTCTCTCAAGCTCCCATGGTAGTGGAAAATCTCATTTTCAAAGAAAACACAAGGATGCAAAAGAGTTTTCCACTTTCCCTCTTCTGACCTATGCCCAAAATCCGTCCATTTTCACAATTAAAACCGCAGAAAGAGAGGGCAAAGGGAGGGGATCAGAGTTCTAGAGAGAAATGGGAGAAGTTACCTTACGTTTCCCTTGATCTTCCTCCTTCTCTTGATCTCTCACACTCTCCTCGCCTCTTTTCTCTCTTTGGGTCGAAGCTTAGGGCAGATATGAGAGAAGAAATGAGTTTGGGCATTTAATGAAGTTTGAATCTCGCTATTTACTCTCTTCCGGACTGACTCTCGCTACGGCGAAAACTAACCTTCGCTATAGCGAGCTCGTGTAATCTGGCTTCGCTATGGCAAGGTGTAACCTTCGCTACGGCGAGCTCGTGCCAGTTCCTTTCGCTATGGCGAGATTTACCATTTGCTATGGCGAAGTCGCGCCAGTTCCAGACCTCCACTCTCGCTATGGCGTACGCTACGGCGAGCAACTCCCTAGTTTTTGTATAGGCTGCTGCCAGCACTCGCTATAGCTAGAATTGCCTTCGCTATTGCGAACTAGCTCTCTCGCTGTAGCGAGACCGTTTCTCGCTATTGCGAGAGGACTTGGCAGAAATTCTGGATTCTAAAAATTTCCAGCTTTCACTTTCTTTCTTTTCCCTTTTCTTTTTTTTTCCTGGTTGTTACATTTCTACCCCTCTTAAAAGAAATTTCGTCCTCGAAATTTAAAAACTTACCTCAAGGGAATAATTCTGGATATTTTTGCTTCATTTCATCCGCTAATTCCCAAGTCGCTTCCTCAGATGTCAGACCTCTCCAGATCACTTTCACCAGAGGAATGCTCTTGCTTCTCAGCTGTTTCAGCTTAGCATCCACAATTCTCTCCAGTTTCACTACATAGGAAAGATCTTCCTGCAATTGCACATGCTCATATTCTATGACATGTGAGGAATCTGGTAAAGACTTTTTCAACTGGAAGACATGAAAAACACTGTGTATTTGGGCTAGGTTAGGAGGTAAGGCTATTCGGTAAGCCATGGGTCCGATTTTCTCAAGGATTTCAAATGGACCAATATACCTAGGACTGAGCTTCCTTACCCTCATTGACCGACCTACTCCCATCATTAGAGATATTTGAATGAACACATGGTCTCCAACCTCAAACTCTAACGGCCTCCTACGTTTATCAACATAGCTTTTCTGTCTACTCTGGGCCGTGAGGAGCCTCTTTCTAATCAATTCTATCTGTCAGGTGGTCTGGTCCACAATCTTAGGTCCTATCATACTCCTCTCACCTAACTCAACCCAACACAGAGGGGATCTGCACTTTCTGCCATACAAAGCCTCATAAGGGGCCATCTGAATACTGGAATGGTAACTGTTGTTATAAGCAAACTCTGCTAACGGCAAATACGCATCTTAGTTCCCTTTCATCTCTAGCACACATGCCCTCAACATATCTTCTAATGTCTGGATGGTCCTTTCAGTCTGACCATCAGTCTGAGGGTAATATGCAGTACTAAACCGTAATCTCGTCCCTAAGGCATGCTGCAGTGACCTCTAAAAGTTCGATGTGAACCTGGGGTCTCTATCCAAAACTATGCTATTGGGTATTCCATGAAGTCGCACTATCTCTCTGATATACAATTGGGCCAATTTATCCAGTGTATAAGTAGCCTTAATAGCTAAAAAGTGTGCAGACTTCGTCAGTCTATCCACAACTACCCAAATAGTATCGTGTCCAGAGGATGTCCTAGGTAATCCCATGACAAAATCCATGGCTATACTATCCCACTTCCACTCAGGTATATCTAGAGGTTGCAACAACCCAGCCAGTTTCTGATGTTCTATCTTTACCCTCTGACACACTAGGCATCTAGCCACATACTCGGTCACATCACTTTTCATCCCTGGCCACCAGAAAATTCTTTTCATATCCTGATACATCTTGGTAGCACCTGGGTAGATAGTATACTTACTCTTATGCGCCTCTTCTAGAATGCTTTCTCTCAATTCATTCTGACTAGGCACACAGATTCTATCCCGATATACTATCATCCCATCCTCAGACACCTTAAAATCTAAGGTCTTACCTTGGGTGATCTCATTCCTGATCCGTTTTAGGAACTCATCCTCTCTCTGGGCATCTAAGATCTGGGTTCTCAAGATATTCTCAATTCGGGTTTCACTCAAACACAATCTACCCGATATCACCTGACAAGAGAAGTTCAACTCTCTAAACTTCTCTAGCAGCTCCTGCTCCCTAATCATCATATGGGCTACATGGATGGTTTTTCTACTCAGGGCGTCTGCCACCACATTGGCCTTACCCGGATGGTATTTCAACACATAATCATAATCATTCAAAAATTCCATCCATCTCCTCTATCTCATATTGAGTTCTCTCTGGTCAAACAGGTATTTCAGACTCTTATGGTCACTATAGATCTCTATGGTCGCACCATACAGATAGTGTCTCCAAATTTTAAGAGCAAACACTACAGCAGCTAACTCCAGGTCATGTGTGGGGTAATTCTCCTCATGAGGTCTCAACTGCCTCGAGACATATGCCACTACTCTACCTTGCTGTATCAACACACATCCTAACCCTTTGCCCGAGGCATCACAATAAACCACAAATGGTTCACTAGGGTCAGGGATAATCAGCACAGGGGAAGTGGTCAAACAGAGTTTCAACTCCTGGAAACTCTTTTCACATCTCTCATCCCACACAAACGGTGTATCTTTCCTGGTTAGCCTCGTCAGTGGTAAGGCCATTCGAGAAAAGTCCTGAATAAATCGTCTATAGTACCCTGCCAAACCTAGGAAACTCCTAACCTCGATGATCGTTCTAGGTCTATCCTACTGTAACACAGCCTCAACTTTATGGGGATCCACCGCAACCCCATCTCGTGAGATCACATGACCTAAGAATCGCACCTCGGTCAGCCAAAACTCACATTTACTAAGTTTGGCATACAACTTTTTTTCTCTCAAGGTGTCTAGGACTAGTCTCAAATGCCTCTCGTGCTCCTCAAAAGATCGGGAGTACACTAAAATATCATCAATAAAGACCACCACAAACTGATCTAGATACGGTCTGAATACCCTGTTCATATAATCCATGAACACTGCAGGCGCATTCGTCAACCCGAATGGCATCACAAGGAACTCATAGTGCCCATATCTCGTTCTGAAAGCCGTCTTAGAGACGTCTTCAGTTCTCACTCTCAACTGGTGGTAACCAGATCTAAGATCTATCTTAGAAAACACAGATGCCCCAGCCAACTGATCTAACAGATCATCAATTCTAGGGAGAGGATATTTATTCTTGATGGTAACTTTATTCAACTCTCTGTAATCAATACACAACTGCAAGCTACCATCTTTCTTTTTCACAAACAACACCGGAGCACCCCAAGGTGAAACACTAGGGCGGATGAACCCTTTCTCTAACAATTCCTCTACCTGCGCTTTCAACTTAGCAAGCTCGGCAGGAGCCATCCTGTAAGGAGCTTTGGACACCGGTCCAGCACCAGGCACTATGTCTATAGGGAACTCTAATTCTCTCTCAGGGGGTAGGCCACTAAAATCAAACTCTCTAGGGAAAACCTCCGGGAATTCCCTAACAACTGGGATCTCCTCTATCCCTTCTTCTACCTCAGCCCGAATAGAGAAAAAGACTAGAAACCCTTGACATCCACACTCTAAATATCTCTCAGCCTGGGCAGTAGTCATAAAGGATAACTCTGCTCTTACCTTAGGTATGGTCCCACAAGCAGGTAAGGAGATGGTTCGGTGTTCACAATCAAGTATGGCATTATTCGCAGCCAACCAGTTCATACCAATAATCAAATCAATTTCATGAAAAGGTATACAAACCAAATCAATAGTGGTATGACA
The DNA here is from genome assembly GCA_032878935.1 of Erythrophleum fordii. NCBI lineage: Eukaryota > Viridiplantae > Streptophyta > Magnoliopsida > Fabales > Fabaceae > Erythrophleum > Erythrophleum fordii. The sequence goes on from JAVQMF010000029.1 coordinate 9,878,827, forward strand.
ATGGTTAAATTGGACAGTGACATTTAAGCAAGTATGGGAAGTAACCACGTGGCCTCCAGTGGGTGTAGTGACAGACAAGTCAAATGGCAAGACACTAACAACCAGACCCAATTTCCTCACACAATCATAAGATATAAACGAGTGACTAGCACCCGAATCAAACATAGCAACTACAGGAAAGCCATTCACTATCAGCGTACCTCGGATCAAACTGGGAGATGCGCTGGCTTCCTGCTGAGTAAGGGCGAACACTCGACCCTGGGTCTGTGGGCTAGGAGGAGGCGCCGTCTCCATCTGAGGACAATGTCTGGCAATGTGCCCCGGCTTCCCACACTTAAAACATGTCACCGGAGACTGCTGGAAGGATGACTGACCCCGAGGAGGTGGCACACCTCGCTGCGGTTTTCTATTCCATAGCCCTTTGCCTCTCCTCTTATTACTAGGAGTCAAACTAGAACCCTCCTCTGGTTTTGACCTCTTCAGGTCCGAAACCCTCTTCTGACTAGCCGTCGTCACAGTAGGCATGATAACTTGCATATTCGTCTCAATCACCCTACTGACCTCCACAAGAGTATTAAACTTCCTGATCCGCTGTGGAGTGACTCTGTCGCTAATCAGGGGCCTCAAACCAGTCTCAAACTGCTCACATCTCCAAGGTTCATCATCATACCTCTGGAGGTAAGAGGAATACCGAGACAACTCAATAAACTTGGCCACATACTGGTCCACAGTCATTTCATCCGTCTGTCTCAAACTCATGAACTCCATTTCTTTTTTCTTCCTCACTGAACTTGGGACATACTTCTCATAAAACTCGACCAAGAAAGTCTCCCAAGTGATCGGTATATTCTTGGTCTCCATAAGGGGTTTCGCACTATCCCACCATTTATCAGCCTCCTTTTCTAACATGAAGGTGGCTAGTTGGGCTTTCTACTCAGTGGTACAATCCATCACTGAGAATATCTTCTTAAGCTGCATCACCCAAGCCTCCGCCTTATCCGCATCCAATTCCCCATCAAACGAGGGTGGATTGTTCTGCCTAAACTGCTTCAATACTTTTTGGATAGGCGTCTGGGTCTGTGGAGCAGCAGGCTCCTGGAGAAGTATAGGTGGAATGCTGGATGTAGATGGTTGAGGTCCAGGGGCATCTCTTCTGGCTTCTTCTTACCTAGCCAGGGTGTCTTGCAAATGCATGATCATATCATGCTGCTGCTGGGCAATGTATCTCTGTTGCTCCAGCATCTCTTGGTGCTGGCCCATCATGGCTTCATACCGATCAAGTCTATCCATGATGGCCTGCAGAGGATCCCTAGTCTCAATAAGAACCTCTGGCTCATCTCTCTGAGCCCTAGGCGGTCTGCCTCTGCCTCTACCCCTGCCCCGTCTAGTCTCAACCATGTCTGAAAAGAAATAGCAATCCTCAGTTCACAATAATATCACAACACTTATGCAAGGATGCTACAACTTCCATGACCATTCACACCAAATACAAGCAATTCACATACTTCAAGAGCCTAAACGTGAGCAAAAGTGCCTGAACCTTTGCTCTGATAAAAAAAATGAGACACCTCAATCTACTACCACTACCTAACCTCTCAATAGGCTCGGTTCTATATAATTTCCAAAGAATCACTACTCTTCCGTGGCATTTGCATGCTATGAACTGGGGTTTCATATACTCCTTATCTGCCCCGTGGGTCCAGTGAACCCATCTCAAGCATCCTCAACTCAAACTCCATACATACGACTCATACATAGCATAAAACAAACCATAAGCCACGGGTATAGAGCCAAAAACCAGAAAAATTCCATTTCCTCACTTAGGCCCAAAAGTTATATTTTGGCTCTAACTTTGGAAAATCATAATTAATTGTAGAAAAATGGGAATCTAGTAAACTCTAGCTTTCTAGAAAGTTATAAGTGTTAAATTTACACTAACAATAATTCCCAACCACAAAAACATCCTTTGGACCATGTTTGACATCGAAAATGGGAGGGAGGTCCAGCTGTCACTGTTTCTGGTGCAGCTTGCTGTCATGACTTTCGAAAATTCATAACTAAATCTAAAAAAATCCAATCTGGGCACACTATACCAATTCGGAAAGCTACGGATGTCTACTAGAGGAGAAAAATAAGTCCAAATCAGTTCAGTAGCTCCTACACCCCAAAACCGATGGAACAGTAACGGGGGTCAGAAAAGCTCCCTGATGCTGATATAGAACTTTAGTCAGTTCAATCTCTCTCTACAGACCTCCAATTTGGGTGATTCTAGTTCCTATAAGTCACTGTGGTGGTCTAGTTTCTGTGTATAAAATTTCACCACATTTGGAATCCGTTTGGTCTAAGAATGCCGCAGATTTCATTTTCTGGTTGTATGAACAGTACATGACCAATCCCTTGAATTTTCCCAAATTCAACAATTCCCCAAATATTCTATAATCCTCCGAATATTACTCACTTTAGCTTCTCAGGAAGCTTTCTACACACTTTAGAGGCACGCCAAATTTCATGGCAAATGGAGCTCATCCGATCATACTTTGACGGAGCTCTCAAAAATATCAGTTTTGGCACCCCAAAGGTCCAAAACGGGTCCAAATAGCCTCTCACACACTCTCACTCCACATGGACAAGTTTAAAAGCATAAAACTAGTATATCTAACATGTCCATATGATACAAATCATCATACATCTAAATCTCACTATGCTATGGCCAATTATGCACTATTCCATACATGCAACAAAAGGGGTAAAACCCTCATTTCCATTCATTAGGCTAATAATATAGTTCATACATTATCCTTTCATATTTATACACGTGTTACAACCTTTACATCTCAAAAATAGTGGGCACATCTTCATTTGGCACCACTTTACATCATATTTACATCAAAATATCAAAATAAAACTAACATTTTCCTATACATGCTCCTAGACTCCTTGGTGTGTGCTCGGTTCTCTTTGAACTCCACCTAGCATATTAGTTGGGAGGGGAAAGGGGTGAGATTCAGGGAATCTCAGTAGCTCATGCACTCAATCATGTAAGCAATCAAGGCATATAACAAGTCAAAGCATATGAGTAAGCACTTAGCCATTCTCAATCAACCAACACACAATGTACATGCTATGGAAATCTCAACAATGCCAAAAATGAGCTCTAGGGACTTTTGGTCTAGCCTCACCCGAGTTTAAGGGACTTTTGGATGGCCTCACCCGAGTTTAAGGACTTTTGACTTGGCCTCACTCGTTTGAGACTTTTGGCCTTGTCTCACCTATCTCAAGGGACTTTCGGCTTCACCTCACCCATCTCAAGGGACTTTCGGCGCTACCGCACCCGAGCAATCTCATATTTCAACATACAAGCATATTGGCATTCAATGCATCAAAGCAATAGCATATGGCATATTCCATACAACAAGCATATACATATTCATATAATGACTATCATATCCAAGAATGCAACAAGAAAGAGTGGAAGAGAGAGCTACCTTTGGAACCAAAGCTAACACTAACTTTTCCTTTCAATGTCTCCTCTCCCTCCTTAGGTCCACAATCATACCTTGTTGGAGGTGTTCCTCTTGAGCCTAGACACACAAAAGCATGCAATTACTCTCTTATACTTTAATTTAGAGCAACCCTTCTATCACATACAAACCTAGGGTTCTCTCTCTAGAATGCCATTACCCCTTTCTCTCTCTCAAGCTCCCATGGTAGTGGAAAATCTCATTTTCAAAGAAAACATAAGGATGCAAAAGAGTTTTCCACTTTCCCTCTTCTGACCCATGCCCAAAATTCGTCCATTTTCACAATTAAAACTGCAGAAAGAGAGGGCAAAGGGAGGGGATCAGAGTTCTAGAGAGAAATGGGAGAAGTTACCTTACCTTTCCCTTGATCTTCCTCCTTCTCTTGATCTCTCACACTCTTCTCGCCTCTTTTCTCTCTTTGGGTCGAAGCTTAGGGCAGATATAAGAGAAGAAATGAGTTTGGGCATTTAATGAAGTCTAAATCTCGCTATTTACTCTCTTCCGGACTGACTCTCGCTACGGCGAAAACTAACCTTCGCTATAGCGAGCTCGTGTAATCTGGCTTCGCTATGGCGAGGTGTAACCTTCGCTACGGCGAGCTCAGGCTAGTTCCCTTCGCTATGGCGAGATTTACCATTTGCTATGGCAAAGTCGCGCCAGTTCCAGACCTCCACTCTCGCTATGGCGTACGCTACAGCGAGCAACTCCCTGGTTTTTGTATGGGCTACTGCCAGCACTTGCTATAGCTAGAATTGCCTTCGCTATTGCGAACTAGCTCTCTCGCTGTAGCGAGACCGTTTCTTGCTATTGCAAGAGGACTTGGCAGAAATTCTGGATTCCGAAAATTTTCAGCTTTCACTTTCTTTCTTTTCCCTTTTCTTTTCTTTTTCCCGGTTGTTACAGATTATGTATGAATAGCTATTTGTTAGCTGGAAAACATAAAAATTCCACCCACATACACTCACACATAGGCTCAGCCAAGACTACTTAAGACACCTAGGAAGACTTTTTAAGAAACCAACTAAATTAGTTTAATCTATACTAAAAATAAGGCCTATGATGAAATTGTGGTGAATTATGGATTACTATATAAAAGTCAACTTTTTAAGAGAAAGTGTTGACCATGAATTTCTTAAAGTTTTAATGGCGTTATTTGATATATTTTAAAATATTTGTATGGCCTGGTTTGTTCCATGTGCTATCTAGATTATGTTTATATTTATTTTGTAATTTTTGAAGTTCATTTATGCAAAGATTTCTAACATATTAATAAAATTATGCTTTAAAAAACATATATTAGCAAATTCAGAATTTACATTCTACAAAAAATATGAAGAAAATAATACAGCAACAATAAGTGTTGCTCAACTTGACTATTAGGCCTTGGAGACTACAAGACTCAATATCCAGATCATGTTGCACTGGCAATGGTAGGCTTAATACCTATATCATATTGCACTACCGTGGCTTAGCAAGCTCGCCCTTACTTCCTTTACTAAGGCATTCCTCAGTGGGTACCTAAAGAAAGTTATAAAATATCACAATAATATATCATCCAAACTATCATCTGATCAAGATATAATAGGTATATTTGAGAAACAACTGTCTCACATAACTCTATACATAATTAAATAATTTTAGTAGTATAATAGTGTATTGTAGTCTATAAAAATTATAATCAATTATTAAAAATTATCTTTCTGCCTTTTTAAGTCTAGGTTTGTCTTGGAACCCATCCAATGTCTAAAATAGTCCATAAATCAAGGTTTAAAGTAAGGGTACAATATTGTCATATAAGCTTGTTCATTTATATGGGAGGCTCAATAAAGCCCGATAAGTCCAAATAGGTCAAAAATATTCAAATGGCTCTCACCAGTCCTAATTAATTATTTTAAATGTTTTAAGTATCTTTTTTAATTAAAATTGGATATCCAACACAACAACAATTATCTAGTACTAACTCTAGCACATATATGGCTCATTCCCTAATTAAGGCAATTTTGTCGGGATTTACTCCTGCCAGTTCTTTACTAAATAACCCATAGTTATTCAAACATGAAATCAGGTAGCATATTACTAGAGCATATGTTCACCATTTATTCAATAAACATAATTCATAATATTTTAACTTGTATAGATGAACTTAAAAAATTACTAAATAAATATTAACATAATTCAGATAGTATATGGAACATACTAGGCCATACAAATCATCTAAAATACATTAAATAATACCATTAAAATTTTAAGAAGTTAATGATCAACGCTTTCTCTTAAAAAGTTGACTTTTTATATAGTGATATCTACTTCACCAAATTTTCACCATATGCCATATTTTTAGTGTATATTAACATAATTTAGTTGGTTTTTGAAAAACTTTTCCTTAGGTATCTCAAGTGATCTTGGTTGGGCCTATATATGAGTGTGTATGGGCGGAATTTTTATGTTTTCTAGCTAACAAATAGCTATTCATACATAATCAAGGTAGAAAATAAAAACCCCAAACCAATTTCTACAAAAATCATGAGATTTCTCAAGCTTGCACAAAGATGGAATTCAAGAAACAACTTCCCATAATCTTCAAGAAAATCAAGATTATATTAACTGTTCTCTCTTTTAAGCTTTCTTCCATCATTCATTCATTTATTTTCTCTTCAATTTCTTCTATGGCTTTTTAAAATTCAAAATTTCACAATTTATGGAAAAGTCACCAAAATTTAGGATTTTTTTTTTAATCATATGAATCCATTAGCTACATATGTAAATTCTCCATCTTTTCTTGACATAGATTTATGAGACAAAAGAAATTCCCAATTTCTTTTTGCCATGATTGAAACTCAAGGGAGGAGGGAAAAGAAAATTCATGGTAGAAAATAGAAGAAAAACTAAGAAGAAGAGAATTTATCTATGTTACCTTGAATCTGCAATGTTGTTTTTCCCTGCTTGCTTTTCCTTCTCCTTTCTCCTTTCTTCTTCTTCCTCCTTGCTTGTGGCTTTCCTTCCTCTTTTCTCTCTTGTGGCTGATGGGTGTGTGTGTTTGTGTATGGAGGTGGCATGATGTGTGTGTTTGTTTTATATAAGTTTTATTTTTAAATGGATAGTTAAGATTTATTATGATTTTAAGATGGAAGATTTAAGCCATTAGATCAAAAGGATGGCTAAGATTTAATCTTGAAATTGGAGATTAGATGTGAGCCCTTGAATCAGATGAAGTGTTGTAATTTAATCTCTAAAAGTAGAAAGAATCTAGACCACTAGATTGCTTCAATGGTTGAAATCACATCTTGATTCAAGGATGAATATTAACCATTGGATTTAATTATAGTTAAATTTAAACTATGGTTACTTTTCTCATTTTTTATGAAAGTTACTATAATGATTAATTACAATTATGATAGGTGAAGTCAGCGGTGATGTCATTTGATGTAAGCAGCGACATCAGTGCTAACTTGTTCGCAAAATGTGCGATCATAATTTTTTATTAAGATTTGCTAACATAAGCATCATCATTACTTCATAAGACATGCAATCTCTAGAAAACTCCCTTGCACATGGTGCCACATCATCACTTTCCATGCACATGGCTCCACGTCATCACCTTCCTAGCTAGATTCTATGAAAATGTCATCTTTTTGCTGATATATCCTTTCGTAGGTTCTCCATAACATTTTATTCAACCTATATTTTTCAAATTTTTTGCTATATTTTAATATTATTTGGGCCAATATGAGTCCCACTTAAGTCCTTTAGTCATATATTTTATTATTATTTTATTTTTTAATATTTTATTATTTTAGGGTCTAAATGATTATTTTATCTCTGTTTTAACCTCACATCTCAAGATTTCGTAAACATTATCCAGTAGATCTTTCTGCCCTGAATCCCTTAAAGCAGTTAGCTCGAGCTTCAAGGCTTGGTTCATTTCCACATAAACTTTTAATCGTTCGAGGTTGTTTCTAGTCCTAAGGATTTCCAAATTTTATAGAATGAATTTTATATTTTTTTTGCATTATTTTCTAACTGATGATACATATATCATACCAGTTCTTAATTGTTTACTCCTTCAAAAAAGTTATCAAAATTTGTCCAAGTAACAAATTTTGATTTTGCCCTTAGATCCCTTGGACCCCTTTTAAATTTCAAAAATTCCTATGGGTCCTATTCATCTTGCACTTTTCATACATTAAGTCATTTCATTCCAATTCATATGATTAAAGCTTAATAAATTTATTTTGTTAAATACTAAACAATTATAAAATCTTAATTTTTAAGGATGTTAGATTTTTTCCCCTCTTAAAAAATTTGTCCTCAAAATTTGAAATATGTACCTTAATTAAATAATTATAGGTACTTCTATTGCATTTCTTCCTCCATTTTCCAAGAGGCTTCTTAAGGTGTTATTTCTTCTCATGCCACTTTCACTGGAGGAATCATCTTATTGCCTAATTATTTTTAATCAATATCTAAGATTGGTATTGGCCTTACTATGTATGTTAGATTTTCTTAAACCTGTATTGATTTGTTATCTAAGACATGTGAAGGATCAAGAATATACTTTTTCAATTAAGATACATGGAAAACATCATCAAGGTTAGACATGTAAGGTGGTAAGGCTAGTTGGTAAGCTACTGAATTGACTATTTTGAGTATTTGATAAGGACCAATGTATTGAGGACTCAACTTTTTGGTTAAAATAGCTTTGCCTATACTGGTGGTAGGACTAACTTTAAGAAAAACATAATCTCCTTCATTAAATTCTAGAGGTCTTCTTCTTTGATTAAAGTAACTCTTTTGCCTACTTTGGGCTATAAGTAACTTTTCTTTGATTTTCTTAACCTAATCTATGGTCTGTTGGACTAGCTTAGGTCTTAACAAAGACTTTTCTCCAATCTTATACCAACACAAAGGGGATCTACATTTTCGTTCTTATAGAGCTTCATAAGGAGCCATCCCAATGCTAGAATGGTAACTATGTTATAAGCAAACTCTTTTAATGGTAAAGACCTATCTTAATTTCCCTTTTATTCCATCACACAAGCTCTAAGTGTGTCCTCTAAGGTTTGAATGGTTCTCTCAATTTGTCCATCAGTTTGAGGCTAATAAGTTTTACTAGGGCATAATCTAGTCCTAAAAGTAACTTGAAAAGATTTCCAAAATTGAGATGTGAACCTAGGGGCCCTATCTAAAATAATGCTAGAAGATACTCCATGTAGCTTTACAATTTCCTATATGTACAATTGAGCTAATTTATCTAAATAATAAGTAGCCTTAATAGGTAAAAAGTAAACTAATTTTGTCAGTCTATCTACAATGACCTAAATGGCATCATGTCTTGATTAGGTTTTTGGTAATCTCATCACAAAATTCATAGATATACTATCCCATTTCCATTCAAGGATTTTTAAAGGTTGCAACAATCCCGAAGGCTTTTGATGTTTTATTTTCACTTTTTGACATACTAAATACCTAAATACAAATTCAACTATCTCTTTATTCATTCTTGGCCATTAATACAATTTCTTTAGATTATAATATATCTTTGTGGATCCAGGATGAATGGTGTATTTGTTCTAGTGGGCTTTTTCCATAATTAATTTTCGCAATTCTCCATTAGACACACACAGCCTACATTTGAACAATATGGTCCCATCTTTAGCTTTGGTGAATTTGGGTTATCCAATTTAAGCTTGTAAGGTCCGGTCAAATCCTTAGGCTTCTTTAATTTGATTTCTCAAATCATATGAGATTTCAAGCCTATTTAACCTATAACCCTTGGGTGACCTAATGAGAAGTGTAGGCAAATCTTCAATTTGCTCCATCAAATTCATCTTTCTTACCATTAGGAATGATACATGAAAAAATTTCCTACTCAAGGCATCCGCCACTACATTGGCTTTTTCTGGATAATATTTTAGATTAAATTATAGACTTACAACAACTCCATCCACCTTCTTTGCCTTATATTAAGTTCTTTCTGTTCAAATAAGTATTTAAAGCTTTTATAGTCATTAAAGATTTGAAAAGTCTCCCTATACAAGTAATGTCTCCAAATTTTCAAGGTAAATACTATACCTACTAATTCTACATCATAGGTAGGATAATCTTCTTTATAAGGTCTCAATTGCCTAGAAGCATAGGCCATTACTTTCTTATCTTATATCAACACACATCCTAACCCTTTTTTTAACACATTACTATACACCTGAAAGGTTCATATGAAATCAGGTATGATTAACACTGGAGCAGTGGTAACTTCTTTTTTAGAATTTGAAAACTTTGCTCACACTTAGTGGTCCAAACAAAAGGACTTCTTTTCCTAGTCAGTTTGGTCAAAGGTGAAGCTATTTAGGAGAATCCTTTTATAAATCTATGGTAGTATCTAGCCAATCCTAAAAGAACTTCTAATCTTAGTGACAGTCTTAGGTCTTTCCCACTTAAGCACAGTTTCTACCCTACAAAGGTCAACTAACACACCTTGACTAGAGATCACACATCTTAAGAATTTCACTTCAAACAACCAAAATTCACACTTTTCTAGTTTAGCATACAATTATTTTTCTTTAAGATTTGCAAAACTATTCTCAAGTGTTTTTTATGCTCTTATCTACTTCTTGAATATACCAAGATATCATCTATAAATACTACCATAAATTAATCCAGATAAGGTTGGGAAATCCTATTCATGTAGCCTATAAACACGACAGGTGCATTAGTAAATCCAAATAGCATCACTAATAACTTATAATGACCATATCTAGTTCTAAAGGCAATTTTAGGAATATCTATTTCCCTTACTCGAATTTGGTGGTATTGATAAACATGTTTTTCTATATATTTTATTCTCCTAAACTTAGGCATTTTAATAATGAATTAAGGCTTTAAGACTTTAATTAGATAAGATTTTATTTAGTAGCCATTTCTATATTTTAGGAGTTAATTTACAAAATTTTAGAATTTTAATGCATAAATCTTTTTAAATGAATTTTGTGAATATTCCTATTTCATTTTTTTCATTCTTTTTTTGCAGATTTTCAATGAAAATTTGGAGCTTGAATGGGAAATTGAATTGAAAGAGAAGGAGACTTGGATTCCATCTGGAAATGAGCTTGGGTACAGATTATACATCCACACAATCAAGCTGCCACGGATCCTATGTCATTTAACCAAGCTATCCACTCATTGAAGAAGCAATGCAAACTCATGAACGTGGAAGAATGATGTCCAGAATGCATGGAATAGCAGCTGAAGAATGGGCTTGACATGAAAGTAAACAAAAGAAGAAGCAACATACGTGGAGACAAGTGCAGAATAAGCCACATTTTTACAGAGCATAAGAGAGCTGCATTCATTTACTTCTAGTTAGGAATGATAGAAAAGAAGCTATATGAAGATGCACATGAGCATGAGGCAGTCTTGAGCTAGGTAGAATGTGCATGTGAGAGATTCCACATGAGAAAAGATGAAGGAGTTAACGTAGGGAAACAGTAAATATAGAAGGAGAAGTTACGTAAGCAAAACAAAGCATGCAAGTGAATGAAGGGAGAGGAAGCACATGACAACATTTGAAAGAAGGAGGTAACCTTTGTTATGAAGAGAAGATAATGAAGAAGAGAAGCTCAAGAAGAAGATAAGCTAAACACAAAGCATACAAGCTTAAGTCTAACGTGGGAAGCTTTAGCTGAAGTTTAAATGAAGATAAAACGCATGAAAAAGCTAGAGTTGAACGAAGGAGAAATAAAGGATGTGGCTGGAACAAAGGAAGGAACAAACATGATAGATGAAAAAACAAGGAGCTGACACAAGGAATATGCAGCAGAAGTAGAAGAGAAGAGATTGAAGCAGCCTCGAGCAACAGATTTAATGGTTTATTCATGCATGCAAAGTTGACGTGGATGAGGGATTAAATGAAAGGAAGCAAAGCTGGAGAAATAAAATTAATAAAAGCCACGTGAGAAGCTACGATGAAGCATGCACACATGGAAGGAATGGGGCCCACCTTATATACACATGTATGTAGCTACGAGCAGAATAAATGAGAGGCAGCACGTGGAATTATTAAAAGAAATCACGTGAGAAGGGCATCTAATATACACACCATTCCATTTGAATATATTATCCAAATGCATATTCATCGTATTCATTCCATATGCATTTCATCTCATCCATTCATTAAAAGAAGAAGCACATGAAAGTAATAAAATGAAGCATGTGAAGTGAATAAAAAAAAGTACACTCAGGCAACACAAAAAGAGGGGATTCACATTAAAAAGGAAGATCCATCATATTCATTTTTCATCGTCCATTCATTCATTCCAGCATCCAAACTCCACACGCCGTAGCCACTCCATGCCATTTCTACTTCATTCTCCATCTCTATCTCACCACCATGAAGGGCTAATATCCATCTTGTGATTAGCTTGGAAAAGGATCTTAAGTTGAAGCTTGAATCTAAGGATTAGAATCAGAATTTTGAGCTAAGCTTCCTATTTTCTTTTCTCTCTTTCTACATTGATTTTTCTTATTTTATTTGCTTGGTTAAACTTGCAATTGACTAGATTAATGTAGTTTATGATTAGTAGCTGGTTAGATACTAATTAAGAGAGCAATTGATGTTTTAATTAATTGATTTTAGTGCTGGATTTTTAGTTTCCTACCATTTTTCATGTATGCAATCAAGGTGTTTGACGAAATGTTTGTGAGAATTAGTGTGTTTAATTGTCTAATTTGAGGATCCATGAGGGTTTAATTAGTTAATTGAATTTTCTAGAGTATTAATTCAGAGGCTAATTAATCAATTAATCATTCAATTCAAATGTTCATAGATCTTAATCATAAGAATTAGTAATTTAATGGTAGTTGAAGTCTCAATTAACATTAAAATTGCTAGGTTCTTAAATCTTGAGTGGTAATTCAAGATCATTTGCCAATGGACATAATTAGGGATTCTTAGACCAAAATTAATCACAATTGAATTAGAATAAGGATAGTGGATACTAAAGGACGAATCCAAAGTTAGTCACAAGACCATCATTCACCTATAATTCATACAATTAGGTAGCAATTAGGAGTTTTATTTCAATTTTATTTTAGATAGTTTAATTAGATCAAAACCCCTTAAATTAGATAGTTTTAGGATCCTTTAACACTTAGAAAACTAAATTAAATATTGAATTCTATTTTCAAAGGAGATGACTTAAGTTGTGCCACTAACTATAAAATTAATCCAACCTAGTTTTATTTTGAGGGTTACGCAACACAATCCGTTAGGTATCCAAATCTTAAATCTATTTTGGATATTCTTAAGAAAGAGTATTTATTCTTGATAGTTACCTTATTCAATTGCCTATAATCTATACATAACCGAAGGCTTCTATCTTTCTTGGCTACAAAAAAAAAAAAAAAACTAATGCTTCTAAAGGCGAAACATGTAATAACTGATTTTCTAAAAACTATACTAAAATTGATAAATTGATATGGAAACACTCTAAAGCAAAAGAAAATTGAGAAAAAATGATATTAGGATGTTAATTAGAATATCTAAAAATATGCATAAGAGCTTAAAGATGGCCCAAATCAGAGCCAAAATGGTTGAGCAAATTAAAAGAATAACATAGTGGCAAAATCGTAACTTTAGGTAACTTTTTAAAAACTCAAAGAAATGAGCTTTAAATGGAAAATTTGAGTTTTCTGAGATTTTTTAAGGCCTGAAAAACATAAGAATCCTTACAATAGCCAAAACTCTTTCGATATACATTTTAGGTCATTGATTGACCAAAACTTTAACTAGATAGTCCAATAAGGTTTTAAATCCAATTTAGGTGAAACTAACAGTATTTTATGAATTAAAAGACCTAAATTTTATGATGAAAAAGATAATTTTAAAAAAGGATTTGAAACGAGCTCAAACAGAAAAACCAAAGTTAAAGGACATAGTTGAAAATTTTAAATTATTATAAATGGTCCTCCTCCTTCTTATTTAGCACACCCCACTTTCTCCTTTCCCCTTAACCAACTTTCTTCTGGCCAAAAACAAAACCAAACCCTCTTCAAGTGGCACACCAAGAAGGAGGAAAAGGGAAGGAGAGAATCAAGCAAAATAGGTAAAGAATTGCTACGTTTTCATATTCTTCTCCTTACTAATGTTTTTCTCCTCTCCTTCTCTATGGTTTTAAAGCTCTAAATGATGGTGTTTCATGGCTGGTTCAATGGAAGGAAGGAAGGATTTAGAGGAAATCTTGGAAGGCTAAGGAAGTCTATCTTACAAGGAAGTTAACAAGGCAATTTTTCTATAGAAATCTTGTTCTTCTTGGTTCTTCTCTCCCACCACTAGTTCGGCTAGTATAAGAAGACCATGTAGGAAGTTTGATTTTGGTCTAAATTTGATAAGAAGTATAGTTTTGAAGCATGAAAAATCATATGAAATAAATAGAACTAAACAAGAAGCTATAGATAATAAGTTATGAAAATTAGAGTTTTGATTGCACCCAGGAATTTATGAAGCTTTTTAATGATGATTTAATTTATGTAAGAGTATAACTGAGTTCATAAGAGACTTAAGAAGCTTCATAAATGCAAAATTCCCTAGAAAAGCAAACAAAACTCCATGGGTGGTAAGTTATGTGCATGTCTCGACCAAGAAGGATTCCAAGTACTTAGAGACAGTTTTCTTTGATTCCAAAGATAGAAATGGCTTAGATATGAATTATAAATACCAAAAGAATTATATTTTGAAAGTTGGAAGTTTAGGGTTCTATTATACAAAAAAAAGCAACTTGGTGTTTGTCTTATTGATTTGAGTTTGTGATAACTCCAATGAGTTTAAATGAAGTCATATCACTTAGATTGAGTGAGAAAGTAGAGCCAAGATGATGAATTATATAAGTTGCTTCATTATGCTACAATGTAGAGCCATATGGAAGCCTAGAACTAGAAGTAACTTATATAAAACTTGTGTAAGGCTAGAGATGGTTCCATTGATATCATTGTGTCCTGTTTGATATGTCTAGGCTAAGGAAATCAAGTTTCTCCTAAGTGTACTTGTGAGGGCGAGGCAAGGAAGTATAAACCAAAAAGAGAATTTTGTGCTTCTTGAGAAAGATAGCTCTTTATCCATTCTTGCATACTTATCTTGGTTGTTTGATTATTATTGAATGCTTGTATGTGTGTATAAACCATGAAACATGCCTATTGTTATTGGTTTAATGATATAATATCATTATGTCTCTTAGACTGCATATGAAATGTGAATATCTCTTAATGGGTGAGGTTGTACCAAAAGTCCTTTAAAGTGGGTGAGGTAAAGCCAAAAGTCCCTAGACAAGGGTAAAACAAGGCTAAAAGTCCTAAAGAATGAGTGAGGTTAAGTCAAAAGTTCCTAAAATGGGTGAAACTAATCTAAAAGTCTCACATAAATGGATGATGCTAGACCAAAAGTCTTTAGAGTTTGTTTTTTATCTTTATGGATCCGTTTGATTTTAGAAATATGATTATGCTTTATGTTTAGATAAATATGATGCATACTTTCTCTCTTTTACATGAAAATATGCCATATAAATGTACTTGAAGGATGTTTGAGCTATTGGGATTCTTAAAATCTCACTCCTCCCCATATTATCTCTAACCATGTCTAGGGAACTCTTAAAGAGTAAAGAATAGAGACCCATAACCATGATGTGTGCTACTTTGATAATAGTTTAGCAATTTGTATAATATATTGTCAAAGAGAGCTTGTACTTATTATTTATGTAATGTAAGCCTTCACACACTTGTAAAAGCATGAGATTATGTTATAAATGTCAATTATAGTTGTTGAAATGCAAGAATATATAATTTGAGCATATGTGTGGCATGGAAAGTATATGTACAATGCCAAGTGTATGGGTCATTTTGAGATGCATGGTGTTTGGGACCTCATGGAATCGTCATACATGCCATATTTTATTGTTTGGATGTGTTCAAATGGTTACAAGTTATGTAAGAAGCTATTTTGGACCATTTGACATAATCTTGATGTCATTTTAGGCCATAATATACCCCTAAACCAAAATAAACCAAATGAACGAATTTTGGCATGAAATTTGGTAACCATTTAGATCTCATTGATAGCTTTTCATAGAGCTATATAATTTTTGGAGCTTATAAATTTTATTATGATTTTTCAAAGTTGGCTAAAAAATGTAGAAATTGCCTAGTACTATTCATTTGGTTAGTTTTGATTTTCTGTGTATTTGAGGGGTCAAATGAATTCTAATACTCATAAAATTTTATAGGCATATAGTTGGCATTTTAAGCTTTTTATAGCCACTAAGATTATTTAATTTGGAGTTTTGTATCTCAAGTTATACTTGTCCAAATTTTTAGGACTACACATACACTAAAATTTGACAGTGGTACTGTTCCATTGGATTTTCATGGCTCAAACGAAATTGTTTTGGTCTAAAATTTTTACATATATTTTATGTCATGAGCTTTTAGAAAGTCCTTATTTACATAAATTGGAGTTTTTTAGCCCATGTTATGAAAAAATGAAGTTAGTGGCAAATTTATGAAATTACATGGAATGATAAAATTGTGTTAGTTTGTGATACTTGACCTTAAACCCAAATTCTATTTTTCTTTTTGTGATGTTTTTGGTTGAGCAAGTATATTAAGGATGAAAGTTGAGATTGGTAAGTTGAAATGGCGCATTTAAGCTAAATTAAAGAATTTGCACTTTTAATGTTGGTATTTTCCACTGCTAAAAGTGTTTAATATATGAAAATTAATGTTATAAGTACAATATGATGTAAGTTTGGTGTTATCTCACTATGGTATGACAAAACACTTGGCCTAATGAATTTCTTTTCTAACAAATCATTGATTTGATTTTTCAATTCTTGCAATCCAAGAGGTGATATCCTATAGGGTGTGATGAAAATCGATCCTATTATAGTTATAAGGTTAATGGAAAATTCTATCTCTCTTTATCCTTCAAATTCTAACTTCCTCCTACTAAACCAACCCCAAATCAATCCCAAATTAGTCAAGAAAACCATGAGAAAAAAGAGGAAAAAGAGAAAAAGAAGATTGGTAAAGAAGAAAGCAAGAAAAACCATAAAATTCTTACACTTTTTGCTAGGTTTCTTTCCTCCTTCTTCCCTCCATCTTGTGTGCCACTCTCATCTGCCCTTGGTTTTGTTTTAGATGTGAGAAGATCAGCTATGAGGGCTGGCCAGATGTGGAACATTTTTTAAGAAGGCAAAAAGTAAATTTATGTAACTTTTTGAAAATTACAATTTAGTCCATTTTCTTAATTCTTTCCAATTGGGCTCATTTCAACTCTTTTTTGAGAATTGTCTTTGCTATCATGAAATTTAAATCCTCTAATTTATAAAAGGCTTTTGGTTTCACCCTAATTGGATTTAAAATCTTCCCGAACAAATCAGTCAAAGTTTTGGTCAACTGATAACCAAAAACATAAACTAAAGAGATTTTATTCATTTTAAAAGTTCCAATGATTTTTAGGGCTTATAAGAATCTTAAGAAACTCATTTTTCTCATTTAAATATCTCTTCTTTGAGTTTTCTAAAATTTATCTAAAATTATGAAAATACCATTGGCCTTTTGTTTATTTTATTTGACCTTTCTAGCTCTGATTTTTAAGCATCTTTAGCCTTGTATCCTTATTTCAATTATCTATATTATTGTTTTAATTTTATTTGACCTCTAATCATTCAATTTAAGACATTTTCTTTTATAATCTCCTCGGTTTGAGGCTTTTAAGACATATAGGTATTACAAACATCTCACCTTTAAATTAAGAAGCCAACCATCTTTTTCAAAACATACAATAGAAAAACTTTTATTTAAATCCTTTCAAGTACCAACCAATATTAAAGAGGAATTTGAAAAAACTCCATAACAAAATCTCTTTAGAAAAATTGAAGACCAACTCAAATCCTTAATTGTTCCATAAACACCAAATTTAACTATTAATAATATCAATCTTGAAGAGTCTCAATGTGATTTTGATTCAACTTTCTCTCCATTGTCTCCCAAAATTGCCCAAGCTTCTTTTGAATGGAACAAACCTTCAAAATTGTTCTATCCTAAAGCAATAGCCTAAACCTTGCAATAGAGTAACAAAACTAGAATTTTGAGCACTTTAGTGTTAACAATATCTATGAATGGAATATAAATGACCAAATTGAGTACCAAATACTCATCACCCTCCAACAAATGACAATGGTTTGCACTGCCTATCAAACCTCACATAATTACTTTGAGGAAGCCATAGCCAATATTCTTATTGTTGTTTTATCAGGATAACTTAAATGATAGTGGAATAATTATATCTCGAAGAAAAAAATTAAATCTTTAAAACCTTTAAATTACAATCTGATGGTACTCTTATCATTCATAATGGAGATGTGATCCCAAATATATTCAACACCCTAATCTTTTCAATAATCCAATACTTTATTGATCATCCCTCCATTTGGAAAGACCATTCAACATAACTTATGTCTAACCTTAAGTGTATAACTCTTGCACATTTTAAGTGGTACAAAGATACCTTCTTAACTAGAGTCTTCACTATAGATGATTGTCGTCCACCTTTCTAGAAAGAAAAAATCTTAGTTGGCCTTCCAAATTCTTTAGGAGAAAAGGTCCATGAGAAAATTAGAAACCAAACTGTAGACAGAACCATTCCTTATGAACATTTAAGTTATGACTAACTTATACCTTATGTTTAAAAAATTGCTCTAAAAATTTCTCAAGATAACAAAATCTAAAATCAATTAGCCAAAGAAAAAGCTCAAAATAAAAAAGATTTAGGAACTTTTCGTAAATAATTCGATCTTCTTGCTTACAAAAAACATAAATCTAAAAAACATATACATTACTTCAACACCTATTATAAAAAAAATATCAAAAAACAAGCTCGTATCCAAAAAGTAATTTGAAAAAGTTTCCCAAGATAAAACCTATAATATTCCATGTATTAATAATTGAAAAAGTCCTAAAGGGAAGAATTATAGTTAGAGTATCTAAAATTGAGGGTTTAAAACCATGGATGACCGAGAATCAGAGCCAAAATGGCTGAACAAATTAAAGGATAAATATAGTGGCAAAATTATAAATTTGGGAAATTTTTTGAAAACCCAAAGGAGAGAGTTTTAAATAATAAAATTGAGCTCATTATAATTTTCAAAGGCCTAGAAATTATAGAAACCATTAGAATGGTTAAAACTATTTAAGTTTTTGGTTGACTTAAACTTTGATCAAATTGTTTAGGATTATTCTAAATCTTATAAATTTGAAGTTAAGGGTTTTTAATAAATTAGAGAGCCTATATTTTATGATGAAAAAGACAATTTCTAAAAATGATTTAAAGTTAGCTCAAACCACAGAAGTAAATAATAAGGGCAAAATTGAAATTTTTTTTCTTACGAAACCCTAGTTACTCCTTATAAAAGGACAGCTCCATCATCTTTTCCTCACTTTGGCTTACTTTAAGCGACTCCAAACCTGACCAAGAGGTGTCCTAAGAAGCACCAAGAAACCAAGGAAGAAGAAGCTATCAAAGGTAAGAAATTGTGAGGAATTTGTTTATGATGCCTTTATAAACTAGTTTCTACACCTTCACCTCTTTTTTCCCAAGGTTTTGGCTACTTGAAAGATGGAGTTTTGTGGTTAGACACTTGGAAAAAGAAGCTTTTCCAAGGAAAACAAATATGCCATATTAATTTTCATTTAAAGCCTTTATGATTGATATATGCTTTGGTATGGAAAAATTGTTCTTCCATGTTTCTCCACAACTCCATAGGTTCAGCCAACATAAGAGTAAGGTGAAGAGAGTTAGTTTTTTATTGAACCATGATGGGAATTGGGGTTTTGAAGTGGGGAGATTAAGATTTTGCCATTAGAACAAATTAAGAAGTCATGGAATGCATAAATAGGAACCTAGGGTTTTGATTGCACCCTAGGAAGTGTAAGACTTTAGAATGATAATTCAATCTATATAAGAGTGCACTTGAGTCAAGAAGAGGTCAAAGAAGTCCTATAGATGCCATTTGCCCAAAAGAAATAAATAAAACTCCAAGAAGACCATCCTTAGAGTATGTCTCAGCCAAGCATGGTTTAAAGTACCTAGGGAGAGTTTTCTTTGATTCTAAGATTATGAATAATCTAGATATGAATTATTAATACCAAAAAAACTATTAGTTTGAATTTAGAAGTCTTATTTTGAAAAGTGAAAGTTTAGGGTTCCATTATGCATAAAGAAGTAAATTAGTATTAAACTCCTTGAATTGAGTTTGTGATGACTTTAATGAGTTTAAATGGTCATATGACTTATATTGGCTAAGAAATTGGAGCCAAGACATTAAATTATATAGGTTGCTTCATTATGCCACTAGATGAAACCATATGGAAACTTAAAGGTAGAGTTAGCTTATGTAAGGCTTATTTGAATTCAAATATAGTTCCATTGATATATTTGTACCTTGTTTGATATGTCTAAGCCAAGTAAGTGAAGTCTCTCCCAAGTGTCGGTGTGAGGCCAAGAGGAAGAACTAGAAATCTAAGGAGAATTTTGTACTTCTTTATGTAAATGTAGCTCTTCATCCATTCTTATATTCTTATATTAGTTGTTTGAATGTCATTGATTGCATGTGTGTGTATGGATTATGAATTATACTTGTTGCTATTAGTTTGATAATTTTATTTAATTATGTGATGTTTGAATGGCTTTAAAATTTGGAATGGCTCTTGATAGGTGAGGTTATGGACTCTTGATTTAGGTAAGATAAAGTTAAAAGTCCCTAAATACTAGTGAGATAAGGTCAAATGTCTCAAATATAAGTGAAACTAAATCAAAAGTCCCTAAAAATAAGTGAAGCCAAACCAAAAGCTCTAAATAATTGGGCGAAACTAGACCAAAAGTCTATGAAACTCATTTTTACCTTAATGGATTTAAATGAGTTTATATATATGGTTATGTTTGATATTTGGATTTTATTATGCATACTTGCTTTCTTTAACATGAAAATATGCCTTATAAATGTACATGAAAGGTGAATGAGCTATCAGGATTCAAAGAATCTCACTTTCCTCCATATTATTTCTAACCATGTTTAGGAAATTCACAAGGAAGGAAAGATAGAGACCAAAGAGCAGAAGTGGTCTTACTTTGACAATAATTTAGAGTTTTGTGTATTTTTTTGCATATGAAAAGATGTATATGATTATTTTGTAATATAATAATTCCCAAAAAAGGTAAAAGTATAGAATTATGGTGTAAATATTATTTTTGAATGTAAATGAGCAAGATTATGTAATCTAACTATATGTGAGCCATAAGATGTGTATGTGTAATAATAAGTGAATGAATGAATGAATTTGAGTTACATGAGGTTAGGAACATGATAAAGCAGTTATATGTACTATATTTTACATTTGAAATTTGCTCAAATGGTCACTTGAGTTGAAGGAATTCATTTTGAACCACTTAGGTCCAAATTTACACTATTTTGAGCCATCTTTTACACATGAACCAAAATCAAACCAAATAAGTGAATTTTTTATAAAATTTGGCATGCATTTAAAATTCATCTATAGTTTTTCATAGAGTTAAAGAACATAATTTTTAAAACTTTATAAAATTTATTATGATTTTTTTAAAATTGGCTAAAAATGATAGAAATTACTGGGCATTATTCATATGTCCAAATCTAATATTTCTTGCATTTAAGGGGCCAAATAAACTCTAATACTCATAAAATTTTACAGACATATAGTTGATATTATAAGCTTTCCATATCCTTCAAATTTGCATGAGTCAAAGTTGTGTAACCAAAGATATACATGTCTAAAATTTGGGTTCTCGTTCGTATTTGAAAACAGTAGTAGTTACTATTTCATTAGATTTTCATGACCCAAATGAACTTGTTTTGGCTAGAACAAAATCTTTTGTTTGATATTATTAGTTCTTTTCCTAATCTAGATAAGAAAAAACATTATCTTATTAGAAGATGAACCTTCAATGTAAATATCTCAACCTCTTATTCTCACCAATGAATACAAATTAACAAATACCATTAAAAGATTTTCTAAAACATCCCATCCAATGACTCTCTAAGATCTTCAATATGAAGTAAATAACATCAAAATTAAAGTCAAAACCCTTAAACTTCAACAAAAGCACCTAAATTCAATTCTAGCTGAAATTTAACATCCAAACCCAATAATTAAAGATTAATAACGAATTCACTTTAAAATAGATTATTTTGTTTGATACTAGAGCAAATTCTAACTTTATCTAAGAAGGATTAATTCCCACTAAATATTTCAAGAAATTTATTAAGCGTCTTAATATTCACTATAAGAAAATGAAGGATTTATCACGAAAATTTCTCACGAAAAATAATCCATGAGAACTTCTCACATAAATACTCACTAGAATATTCACGGAAGGTGATTTCTCACGAAATTTTCTTACAGAAACAATTGTGCAAGAAAAAAGCGCGAGAATAATGAGAAATACCACGAGAATAATGTCATGTAAATGCAGGAAGAATTTCTCACGATAATTTTCTGTGAGAAAATAAGACAGAAACATATAAATCTATTTTTTTTCATAAAAAAAGTTCTCATAGAAGAAGTGCATGAATAAAACACCATTTTTTCATAGAAAAAATCTGTGAGAATTTCTCATGAATTTTTTTCGTGAGAAAATGGAGTATTTCTCACAGAAAAAATTCGTAAGAATTTCTTGCGAAAAATTTTTGTGATGAGAAATTTGAATTTCTCTTGGATTTTTCTGTGAGAATTTCTCGCTAAAATTTTTCGTGAGAAATTTGAATTTCTCACAAAAAATTGCTGTGAGAAGGTACGATGTGCCAGCTGGACTACCACTTATTTCTCATGATAATTTCCATGAGATATTACCGTGAGAAAAGACATTTATATCCCCTTCTTTCCTTCATTCTGCAGAACAACGCGAAGCCTCCCCCTTCATTATGCAGAATGACACGAAGCAGCACAGGCGAAGGTGAAGCGGCATTATAGCTTGAGTTTTCCACGAATCTGGGTTGCAATCGTGTGTGAAGACATTAGAGGAAGGTTAAAGTTTATCTCCCACACCTGAAGGCTGAATGAAGGTGCATATTGGTGCTTTTTTATTTTGTTTGCTTTTTATTTTTGTTAAATTTGAAGGAAATAGCCACTTATATGTATATTTGAGGTGATGATTGAGAATGGTGAGGATGAAAATATACTGGATGGGGGTGGGGATGGAAACATATGCATGTAATTTTTTTTTCTGGGAATATAATGTTAGATGATTTAAATTTTAATTAATTTTTTAGTTTTATTTTTTATTTTAAAAAAATAAAGTTAGAATGAGAAAACACATATGTATATAATTTTAGTTTTTTTTGGGTGACATAAAATTAGATGATTTAAAATTTAATTAATTTTTTAGTTTTATTTTTTATTTTAAAAATAAGGTAGGAATAAAGAAAAACATACATGTGCAATTTTTTTTTTATGATATAAAGTTAGATGATTTAAGCTTTAATTAATTTTTTAATTTAATTTTTTATTTTAAAAAATAAGAGAATGCTTCTTAATTTTTATTAGAGAACTTTTTTTTTTTATGAGTTAAAATGTTTTTCATTTTATATTTTGCCTTTTAAATAAAAATAAATAATCAATTACAATGAACAAAAAATAATATTTAAATTATCTAAATCTATGTATAAGTTATTCAAATCTAATATAAGTATAAGCATACTTTCAATATAAACACACACCACATGTGAGTCTTCTTTTTGTGTCCCCACTATCTCTATCTTCAAACTAATACCACTCAACTATCTATCTACAATAAACAATAAAATCACTTTGAAATTTCAACTTATATTACACCTACACCTATACATATATATATATAGGTGTATATATAATGGTTGGATTTTTTTAGAATTGTAAAGAAAAAAATATGTTTTATTCAAGTATGAAAACTTTGATATTTTTTTATTAGTAGAAAACATTGTGCATATCAAGATTTAATTTATGTGTATTCTTAGAAAAGAAATTTTGATACAAGAGTTAACTAATTACGTTATTGAAAATTTATTTCATCACTTTATAATACTTCTACACAAAATGATAATGATAAGAATAATAATAATAATAATTTAATTGTAAATATTTTTTAAACGTTAATAATATGATTATGCTTAATATAACATTAAGTCTTATTAGCAGACTCATGGCTAAATTGTGTTTCTAATTACTTAAAAAAAATAAATTAAATAATGATAATGTATGTACTTTATCCTAATTTCTAAAGTTATTTGTTATTTTATTTTATACTTTTTTCTATTGGTAAAGCTAGAGGATAAGGGGTGCCTTATGAGAAGAAAAAGTACTTAGGAAACATTTAATTGAGGCATTTGTTACAAGTTTTTAAAGGGATTAAGTTTAATGGATCTTCTTGAATATCGGCGTTAGATGTATAACAGAATAGAGGGTAATTATCAAAGGATTACACAAGGGTCATGACCCTTTTATCCTTGCCCAACAAACTAATCAAGTATACTTTACACCATATCCAAAATCGATATCCAACAAAAACAATTGGCTTGTTGTTATTAGAACGAAAGCAAGGAATAAGATTAAAGCCCCTGGTGATGATAATGTAGATGCACCATTTTAGGATGAGAGTAACAGTTCACCTCAATTAGTTGATTTTAACACTAATGAGCAAGAGCTAAAAGATAACATAAGTCAGAGCAAAGAAGTGGATGATGTAGATGTTGGCTCTTTTATTAAGGAAGCTGGTGAAATTGAAGAAGAAAGCGATGAAGTCTTAGAGGAGGAACTATTAAATACTGACTCATCCGATACTCGAGAAGATCCTCTTATTGATTATTATTTAACAAGTGATTGACAGTGTTCGGTACTAACTTGTTATTATTACTTACCATTTATTTAACTTAGATGACTTATTTGCTAATGCTGATGATGATAATGTTTTTTCATTTTTGCTTCTAGATGTCAGATAAAGGACGTAACAAAATGGAGGATCTGCTGCACCTAAAAAGGGAAAAGGGAAGTTTGTTTGACTGTATGAGCCAATTCACATACCATTACCTGCTACACAGTCATCAGCTCCGCACTTATCTCCACATGCTGGGACCCTTCCTGGATTAACATCTGCATCATCTTCTTTTCCGTCTCCACACATTCAAACACCACCTGACATTGGCTCATCTTCTCATCCTATTAGATATGAGCCAGGGACAAGGTTGAGTGATGGATAGCTAGTTATTAAACCTCATAGAATTGATGAGTAAGAATTTTTTAAACATAACTTTTTTTTATTTTATAGTTGTTCCATTATTTTTACTTCTACTACATCACTTTATATATTTTGCAGGTTTTATCCACATATTCCACCAGTCACCATATTGTCTCAGATCATCCATATTGTCTCAAATCATCTATATGAAAGCTTTCATGAAACAAATTATGACCCACATGAGTATAGGAACTGAAAAAGGTGATACTTCCCATGATGAACCCACCCCTATCGATGGTGATGATGAGGATGAGGATGATGATGGGGATAAGGATAAGGATGAGGATGAGGATGAGGATAGTGAACAATGATTCTAGTATTCTTATTTGTGTGACATTATGGAATTATGATTTGGAACTTTGTGATGTTGAATGCTTATTTCTCTTAATTTTAATGTACTTTCAGATATTTTCAATACAAAGTTATTGTGGTCTTATTATTATTATGGTCTTATTATTGGTTAGCTGAACTTAAATATTGTGATTTCTAACTATTTGAATAACTTGTGCTTGTTCAAATATAGATAAATGTATAAAAGCAATGCTTATGGCAAGACCTGAATATACAAATTTTTTCCACGATTCTTACGAAAAAATACCGTGAGAAAGACCTCGTGACTACTATTTCTCCTGAAATTTTTCTGCGAGAAACATTTCTCGTGAATTTTTTCTGTAAGAATTTCTCACAAATTTTCCCTCTCAGATTTCTTTGTGAGAAAGTCCAACACAAAACCACGCCAAACCATGACTTTTACACCACTTTTTCTCTCTGATTTTTCTCATGGAAATTGTTGCGAGAAATTTTTCTCATAGAAATTTTTCGTGAGAACTTAAGTTTCCTACAGCTGATTTTTTCACGCCACTTATTACATGAGAATTTCTGTAAAAATAGCCTTTCTCACAGAAATTCTTGCTTTTTCTCATTGAAAAATTCCGCAAGAAATTGCATGTTTTCTTGTAGTGATTGCTAATGGTTTAAAATTACAAGTCAAATATAAAATTATAAATGTAATAATAGAAAACCAAGCACTTCAAGTCCAAACTCCTTTTCTTTTGATAAAAGATCTTAAAAATAAAATTATTTTAGGAATATTTTTTATAAAAAACTTTGTTTCTTTTAGAAATATCCCATGAAAGAATAACAACTCAACGTTTAGGAAAACTATTACTTTCCAATTTGCTAAAAAACTCATTTTCAAAAAATTGAATCTTATCCAAATTAAAACAAGGAAGAATTATAATAAAGGACCCAAAGGTGAAGAAAATTATTCTTAAAAACCTGTTACCACTTATTTTAGGATGATTACCATTAAGTTTAGCAATAAATTGTTGAACCTAGTAGTAAAGGTCCTTAAAAATAATTTTCTTCACTTTTTGGTCCTTAAACATAAGTTTCCCTTAAAACAAAACAAACTAATTTTTTGAAAGAAGAAATATCCTTCAAAATTATTAATCCTCAATTCTCTCAAAACTCAATCCACCAAAAGATCCAAACCCTTTTCAATCAAATCCAAAACTCCATTTGCTCCAATCTCCCAAATGCTTTCTGGGAAAAGAAAAAAAAAATATTATGAAACTCCCTTATGAAAAGGATTTCCATGAAAAAGATAAAAACATTTCCACAAAGGCTAGACCTATTCAAATGAATCAAGAACTATTAGAGTTCTACAAACAAGAAATATCATATCTTTTAGCCAAATGTCTGATTAAAGAAAGTATAAGCCCTTGGTCATGCTTTTCCTTTTATGTTAATAAAAATGCAGAAATTGAAATAAGAACACCCAAATTAGTAATCAATTACAAACCTCTAAACCAAACTCTTCAATGGATAAGATATCCTATTCCAAATAAAAATGATTTATTAAACAAGTTGTATTAAACCAAGATCTTTTCAAATTTTGATATGAAATCTAGTTTCTGACAAATTTAGATTCATGAAAAAGATAGATATAAAACTACCTTCACAATTCCCTTTGGACAATATGAATGAAATGTGATACCTTTCAAACTCAAAAATGCTCCTTTTGAATTTAAAAAAAAAATCATAAATGACATTTTTAACACCTATACTAAATTTGTCATTATTTATATCGATGATATTTTAATATTTTTCCAAACAATTGATCATCATTTCAAACATATCCATATTTTGTTAAATTTATAAAAAGATATGGTCTTGTTTTAAAAACAAAAATCAATCTTTTCCAAACTAAAGTCAGGGTTCTTGGTCACAATATCTATCAAGGAGCAACCACTCCAATTGATAAGGTGACCCAGTTTGCTGATAAATTTCCTAATCAGATTATAAATAAAAATCAACTTCAAAGATTTTTAAGTTGTTTAAATTATATAGGAGATTTTCTTCCTCAGCTTAACAGTCTCATTAACCTCTTCATGAACATCTGAAAAAGGATCCTTTTCTTTGGTCAGACAAGCATATAATTATTGTCCAACAAATCAAATCTCAGGTGAAATAACTTTTGTGTCTTTACTTTCCAGACGTTTCAACTCTTAAAATTGTCAAAACAGATGCTTCTGACATTGGTTATAGAGGCATTCTTAAACAATAAATGATAAAGAGATATCATGGCTTTCACATCCAAACATTGGAACTCTACACAACAAAATCATTCTACCATCAAAAAAGAAATTTTAGTAATTATTTTATGCACTACAAAATTCCAAAGTGACTTATTAAATCAAAATTTTTTAATTAGAATTGATTGTAAATCTACAAAAGATGTTTAAAAGAGGATGTTAAAAATTGTGCATCAAAGCATATTTTTGCCAAATGACAAGCAATTTTAAGTGTTTTTAATTTTGAAATTGAAAATATAAAAGGCTCTAAAAACTCTCTTCCTAATTATTTCACCGGTGAATTTTTACAAAGAGGATGAAAAAGAAAAAAAATGGAAACAAAAATGGAAACAAAGAAAAAGGCAAAGCCCAAGAAAGCTTATCAAATGATGATAAGAAATTAGTCTTAAGTCAATCGAAATTGGGATCTTCTATTTTTAAAATTGGGTCATTTACCTAACAAACTAGGTCTTCCACCTAATTACTGAAAAAATTTCTACCACTAAACCAACCCAAAAGGAAACAAAGGCCTCCTATGCCTTTTCCATAAAAACTCTAATATATTACCTCTCAAGCCTTGGTCAAACTTGCAAGCAAATCTTAGGTAGATATATCTAGAAAAGAATCTAGTGATTGATCTTTGGATGATGAACAAGAATCTAATCTATCTTTAATCTAGACGATTGACTCATTAATCGCCCAAACAACAACTAATAAGATAATTATTTCCAAAAAGGGAGAATTTTCAATTGATCTTCCTCAATCAATACCTCTTCAAACTATCAAACTCGTTAAAACAACCTATTTCCAAAAGGATAAATTTATGAATTTTGTCCAAATGGAACAAAAAATTTGGGATAAAAATCCTAATATGATTTCAAGAAAAATCTTTCCAAAAATTTTTATTTTCAACCAACCTCTTTAAATAAAACTAAAAAATTTTATGAATTCATTTTAGTGAATTCTGACTCTATCACTGTTAAGCATTATATAGATAAAGGTAATGCATACACTTTTACTCACTCAACAATTCAAATTTTAAAAGTACTATTACCAAAAGAATGAAATTAAAATCTAAACAAAATCAAAAAATTCTCCTGTAATTTGAACCCAGTTGGTTATAATTACTGGAAATATAGAATTGCCTGATTAAATATCTTTTGGTACCAAAATAAGTTTCTCCACCACTTATGGTCAATTTATTTCAAACAAAATATAAATTGTGTTTTCTCTCAATGGTTTGCAAAATGGTAGGATTTTTTTAAACCTTGTCTAGAAATTCTACCTCCTCAAATCTCTGAAGGATTATAAAATTTTCTTCAAAATTTAACATTGGTAAAAATCCATTTAAGGTAGATCCTCATTTTTTCAGTAAATTATCTTTAGCCTGGATCTTTTCTTAGCACTACAAATATGGCAAGTAGACTAATCCAAACATTTTGCCAACACTCAAAAGAGTTCCTTTCGTAAAATGGTGGCTTGAGTTTAGATGAACAGAAGAAGTTCTCAAAAAGCCCTAGAATGGTTTGACAAGAACCTAAAATATTTAAATGCCTCTGATCCTTTAACATGGAGGTTTTTGAACCAAAGAACCTAAATTGCTACTAGCCTTGCATTGGCTAAAACAAAGAAGAACCTTACAAAACAAACTAAAGGACTCCTCAAACCACTCAAAGAAAAAAATAAAGTCATCCAAAAATAGTAATGAGGACAATTGCCATGGTATCAGTCTTGGAGAAGACTGGAACACATTTAGACAAAACATCTCTTCTGTGGCAGACAAGGAATCTACAATATTACTATAACTATCAAACTTTTGACAAAAAAAAATTTACTGTTGTAACAAGTTGTAATCAATTCCCTAAATTTCACTATTATAATAGTAACCAAACTTCCTATAAAAGAATATAACCAAAAAAAAAAGTTTGAGAGAGATTACCAAGAGTTCTCTAAAAGTTCTTATAAGCCTTTTCTATTCAATAAAATGTTCTTTCCTTTATTAAACCTTTATTTTTCATAGTTTGCATTCATATCCTTTCCCCATCCAGCTAGTCCAATGCAAAGTACCACTACTTAAGCCTTCTTTTTGTTTTAATTTTACATATTTAATTTTATAAAGAAGTTCTCCTTATCCTCTACTTCTTTGAACTTCTCTCTTTCTATCATAAATTTCAAGATCTCTTCCCTTTGGTATCAGAGCCTAGAAAATAAATTATAATAGAAAGGGAGAAATTGCCTAATATATACCTCAAAATTTATTAATACCTAAGGAGTCTGATAAGAAATAAGCCTCAATAAATCCTTTTTGTTTGGAATATATATATATATATATATATGTATAAACATGTGTGTATATATATATATAGATTGAAACCCGAACACAGTTCATATCTTTAGAAGATCAAACAACCTAAAATTCAGAGCAAATGAAAGAAAGAAGGAAGAGAGGAAAGAAGAGATGAAGGATACAGTCAAGTTAGCAAAGCTATTAAAATTTCTAATAGAGGACATAGGGAATAATCTAACGAAGCATGTGAAACAAATTAATATTCTCCTAATTGGTAAAGAGAACGTGGCTATCAGAAGATACTAAACAGTTATCAGTATCATTAAGCAACCCATGTTAAAATCAGTCATATAATTTGAAAGTCCATGCATGTGTATTTCAAAGCATTATCACCTTTCTTTTCTGTACTTGAACCACGAGACTCAAATTCTAAAGATGTATGTCCTCCCACAAAGCATTATTCAAGGGAATCTATTTACTGCCTGATAAACAAATGATAAAATACATAATCGTGAACACAAATCACCCTCCATCAACTCATTTTCCAGACCTTAAATTAGTGGCTATAAGGTATAAATATAGGCGTAAGCAGGATTGAAGGAAAATCTTAGATGGCGATTCAAAATCTTCAAAAGAATACTATTATAGGTTTGTATATTATGAAGGTATCTCATCAACCAATGATCCAATACAATCACCCATGTTAAGTTACAGCAAATGCTTGTAGAAAATGGTATGATGTTGGCTTATGAATAATATTGCTGGGACTTAAGTTTAATGTGTATGCGTGTACTGATTTTAAAAAGAAAATGTCCCAAGGCAAATAATAATATAACTAACTTATACTAGAGCTTGATGCATCTTTGTCAAGTTCTCATCCATTTTAAAGAACTATTTGCGCCAATATTTTCTCCAGATGTTCAAAGGTGCTTGCATTACTAAGATAACAAAACCTAACCATAACAAAAAATAATGAGATATCAACTTAAATTATTAAAAAAAAATTCTCTTTCTGTGATTTCACCTTGAAAACTCTGGCGAATCTATCAAAGAGGTTCATGTAAGTGCCAAGAGCACCTCCACCTTGTCTAGAAAGATTGGTCGGGGCCATCCATCCTGGCTTTCGATATAGTTTAGAATAAGAATCAACAAGGCAAATGTTAAAATGAAAAATAGAACGTAGCAGAGGGAGATGATGCTTCTGCAGCACGTGGCTATGCTCTTTTATACACTATGATAAGCAGACAAGAACTGATCAAGACATAACTTGAAAATAAAGTATACCCCCATGTTCAACCCCCACTGACCCCATGTATTGCGGGAATTTCAATTTACTTTCTTAGAAATTAGAAAATGAAGTAAACCCCTAATTTCAACCCAGTGAACTAGAGAATCAATTTTTTTATAATAAAGTGACAATCAAATAACCTAGATATCACAATTTAAACAACTCCTTTACTACAATCAGAACACCTACCCTTACGAAAAAGAATTTGAATGACATTATAAAAAGTATTGCATAACCTTGGCTAACCATTGCCTTAAATCATTAAGCAAAAACCTCACTTACCATTTGCCGTATGAAGGGCGTCCGTAAACATAACCTGGCCACTACCATCAAGCCCCTCTTGTGATCAAACCAACTAAAATTATTATTTGAAATAAAACAACAATAAGAAGTTACCCAGTACTTTCATTCTGTTCCCATCAAACCCGCGTCGATGAGAATTCAGCAAGGGTAGCTCTCAAAAGAGTCACCCATCAAATCCGAAATGTATCCTGTGCGTTTCAAATACCCCCCTCATTTTTTTCCCTTTTGAACACATCTAAAAAGGAGATGAAAACTTACAGCAATGGAGGGGGAGTTGGATGGAGATTGATCGGAAAAGGGAGCCAAGACGACGGAGATGGAGATTTGGAGGAGAAGGAGTGGGACAAGCTCAACTGCTGCGTCGACAAACTTCTATAAAGCGTTGGGGGTCGTCGTAGAAGGTGGGGGTCCGTCGTGGGGGGTGGGGTCCTGTCGCGTGGGGCTGGGGGGTCGTCGTAGGGAGTGCTGGGTCCGTCGTGGGGGATGGGGTCCTATCGCGTGGGGGTGGGTGGTCCGTCATGGGGGATGGGGTCCGTCGCGGGGGGCATTGTCGGAGGGGGTGTGGTGGGATATTTCGATCAAGGGGGGAGGATTTTTTGAGGCGATTTTGGTACAGGATGTAATTTTTAATTTTTTTTAATTTTTTTCAATTATTATGCTAAAATTTTGTGAGGATGAAAAAAATTTTATATTCTTTTTAATTCTCACATGAAAATCAAAATATAATTTTTTTAATTTTAAAATTTAATAATAAATTGTCACAAGATTAAAAATAATTTAATTTTTTAACTAATTCAACTAATTTTTAATCCATATTTTGATAAGTTAATTTTGAGTCAATTAAATCAATTTAGTGGCTAATTTATTGAATTTTTTGTCAAACCAATTAATATAATCCAATTTTTTAGTGGGTTTTGACACTGAAAAATAATTACCGTCAAATCAGTCTAATGTTTTTGAAAAACATATCAATTGAATTATATTGTGAGCTTTGTTAACCTCATATTAATCCAATTATCACGTGGACTAACTTTTTTAAAGTTAAAATGTTAGTAGTTAACAGTTAGTAACCCATCAAATTTATCTACGGGGGCCTAATTTTTTTAATATAAAATAGTAACATTAACAATTAGCAACTCATCAAAATTCCCGTTAACCAAAAAATTATAATAATTTTGCAAGCATTTGGATATCTTGTCTATCAAAACTTAAGATGTCATTCTCTTTTTATCTTTTGGCGTGGGGGCTAAATTGCACAGAATTTCTTAAATTTTGATTTATATATAAATAATTCTTTTGACCTTTAAAACCTGACAATAAATTCTTTAAATTTTTAAATTTGTACATGTAATCTATTATCGTTAATTCGTCTATTATTTTAATAACAAAGTATGACAAATTAATGACAATGAACTTTTTAAAATTTTATTTTTTATATAAATAACTTTTTATACTTTAAGTTATATACAGATAAACTCTTTGAACTTTTAAATCATATGCAAATAACTCTTTTAACATGTCACACTCAATTAGTAAAATGATAAACTAACTAATGATATAAAAATTATCTACACAATTCTAAAAGTTTAAGGGTATTATTGTCAAGTTCTGTAAGTTTGAGAAATTTTCTTTTCTTTTTGTATATGACTCAAATTTCAGAAAGATTACGTGCAACTTAGCCTTTTTTTTTTTTTTTTGATTACCAAGTATCTAGTGATTTGTTGTCCCTCAGCCACTAATATTTCAAATTTGTAAGTTCAACAAAATTAGACCTTATTGAACATGGTGAAATAAATATAGTGAGGTACCTCTTTTTCGAACTTGCATGGGCAATTCATGGAACTTTATTGGCAGAAATCTAAGTACATGTATTTAAAAGGAGGTGACTGCATAGTCACAATGAGATGCCTTGTTTTGTTCTAACAAATGAAGACAGGAAAGCATGCATGTAATCCTCTAATGGTGTAATGAAAATCTGAAAGAGTGATAGTTAAAACTTGGGGAACTGAATATCCGAACCACATTTGCTTTTAGGAAGAATAGGGCACTCAATGAGGTCAGAGCCAGAAGTGTCGACACACAAGTAAACTTGGTAAAGTTGGCTGTTATGTGCTGAATCCTTATTGCATTCGATTCCTGATGTAAACCCAATTGCCTCTTTTATTGCTTCTTGAATGCTCTCCAAGCTGTAGAATCCATCATCTGGTTCTATCCCTGAAATTGCACCCACCCCCCCCCCCCCCAAAAAAAAGGGTTTTAAAGCAAGGGTTTGTTAATTAGTAGTATCAATATAACCTTTTTAACACATACTTTTATAAGCAAGTTTCTTTGAATTTGAAAGAGGAAAATTTTATTTTGGTTCTTGATAGATGGGTGAACTTCTGATTTGATCTCCCACAAATCTTTTTTTTTTTTTAATCATTAAAATGCTTGCAATATCTCTTTAAAAAATATCTATTTAATATTTACTAACTTGGACATTAAATTTGATGAGTTAACAGTGCCAAGAAAACAAAATATATTTAAGTTAATAATTTGTTTAAATTGACATTAAATTTTATTCAGAAATGAAATGAAAGGGTAATATGGCAGGCATTTATTAAGATACTAAATAAAAAGAATGTGAATTACCAAATTAAATATCTATCTAACTATTAGAGCTCATAATCAACATATTTCAATTCAGAAAAAGAGGGGTTTTTTGAAGTAAGGTTTGTTAATTAGTAGTATCAGTCAAATCTTCAACTCATTCTTTCATAAGCATATCCTCAGCATATGAAAGAGGAAATTTTCATTTTGTTTAATAATAGTGTAAACTTTTGATTTGGTTCTCTACAAATATTTTCTTTTAATTTAGTTAGTTAATTAATCATTAAAATGCTTGAAATATCTGTTTGAAAAAAATGCTAAATTTAACAATTTATTGACTTGGACATTAAATTTAATGTGTGAGTTAACAGTGCCAAAATAAAAAAATACATCTAAGTTATCATTTTGTTAAGGTCGACATTAAATTTTATACGGAAACGGGAAGAAAGAATAATATTACAGACATTTATTAAAGGACTAAATAAATTTAAAAAGAAATTGTTCTTGACCAAATTAAACATCTACCTAACTAGCAAGAGCTAAAAAGGTTTTCGCTAAATTTGAAATATAAACAAATTAGACACTCATCATTAAAATTTTATTTAATTATGAAAAATGGGTGTAACAAAGATGAACTACATATACCACTTGATCAAAAAGATTATAATATCTCAAAAATATAAATTTAAAATAAAAAACTCATCATGAATAATTTTAGAAATAAATTATGTATTACTCTCTTTTGAAATTTAACTAAATTACACTTAATACTTAGTTTGGTTTAAAAATATTCTCGGAACCCTTAACAATCATATATTGCAAAAAATTTTACTTTAATTTATTTTTAATCAATAAAATTAACTTTATACATAATAGGCATTCTTTTAAAAAATAAAATAATTTATTCATTTTTTATATTTTGAAATTACAAGTGCAGAAAGTTTTATAATATATATTAAATGTAAATTAAAAAAAAAATGTTTGTACCTGCATCCTTGAGGGCCTTGAGGAGGTTGACTTTCTGCTTGAGTTGAAGGGCTTTCTCGAAGTAGTCGCGAATATCAAGCTCAGATTCAGAGCAGGTGCCATGTTTTTCCCACTCGTGTGACCAGAACCTTAGCCCATTGCTGCTTGGGCAGCTCAGCGACGGCCAGCTCTTCTCCATGCTGCTTATCAGGTCTGATATCTGTACCACCATTTCACAAATTATTTCAAAATAATATCTTTTTAGGACTCCCGATAAATATATATATATATATATATATTATTTAAATTCTTATATTTCATGTCACAAATATTTTTTAAAGAAATAATAAAATTATTAACATATATAAAAGATAATAAACTTTTTTTTGGTAAAAAAAATTAATAAAAAAATGTGGTGGGGGAGTTTATTTTAGAGAAAAATGAGGTGGAATGAAATGGATTTAAAGATTAAATTATTATTTAAAAATTTTTTTTAGAGGTGAGTGGAATGGCAAAGGATGATTTTTCAAGCCATTCCAAGCCATCCAAAGTTTATTTTTTTTTGTCCACCCAATTTAGGGGGTCAAGGATTGAATGACCAAGTTTAAATATTTAAATTACAAGATTATTCTAATTTTATTTAACTGATATAAAATTATGAAAATTCTAATATAGATATATTAAAATTATTAGTTCTAGAAAACATTAATTCTAGAAAAGTGAATAAAATATTTTTTAAATCTTTTTATTAGTTTTTAAATTATTTTAAAATTAAGTATGTGACTTTTAATAAGATTAAGATTTTATATATTTATCTTTTATTATTAGAAGTTATCTTTCATTAGGATTAGAATTAGATTTCTATAAATATAAATATGATAGTGCACCTTAGTTTATAGATATATGGACAAGAACTATGTTATTTTGATTATTTTTAGTTAGCCTTGTTTTGAACATTAATTTCAAATCATTATTATTTTTAGCATTTAATAAATATTCTATTTGATTCTTGATCAATAACAAAAATTTTAAATAATGATTAATTATCTTAAAAATTTTTAATTTATAAACTAATTGGTCTTGTATAAACATAAAAATAATATTAATAAAATTCATGTACTATGAATTTTATCACATTATTATTATTATTATTATTAAAATATATTTTCGTCTAGTTATTGTGTGATATGAGAAGAGTTTTGAGAATTTATTCATACTTTTTATCTAAAATAATTTATAAAAGTAACATTGGAAAAAAATAATTTTTATCCATTCTATTCCATTCATTTTATAATAACTCCCAAACAATGGTCAAATGAAATTATTCTATCTCCCTGTAAAACTCCCAAACAATAGTATGTTCCATTAAATTTTACTCTATTCCGTTTCATTCCATTATATTCCATCAATGTCCGTTTTATTTCGTTCCTTCCTAAACCCTCAAACATAGCGTAAATGCTTAAATATTATTATACTAAATATAAACATATTAAGATTTATGAAATCACGTCGCTGCACCAAAACAAGGAAAAAAAAATTATACCGCCTACTCTAAATTAACTCATGAACTCCACTTGACAATAGATCATTGGATTCTATTTTTTTTTTGTTGACTTAAACTGCCAGGTCGATCCCAATCCTTGGCTTCTTCAACATTATATAAGATTATATATATATATATATATATAAAGAAAATTCAGATGGGATCTATATATATATATATATATTTTTTTTGAATTTTTCATCTAAAAAGGGATCGATAGTCGTTGAGAACATGAGTAAGGTATTCAAAAAAATGAGAAAGAAAAGTGTAGACAAGAAGTCTGTGTAGACTGGTTGATTGATAATAACTGTACTTCAACAACTATAGCATTATTCTAGATCTTGATTTGAGCAAAGCCAAGGTCTAGGACATGCACATGGATGGATGGTAGGGACAAAAAGGTGAACTTT
This sequence comes from Erythrophleum fordii, assembly GCA_032878935.1. Lineage (NCBI taxonomy): Eukaryota > Viridiplantae > Streptophyta > Magnoliopsida > Fabales > Fabaceae > Erythrophleum > Erythrophleum fordii. The sequence continues at coordinate 9,915,659 of JAVQMF010000029.1, forward strand.
GCCAGAATAAGTAACTCCTTCTCCCAAAAGAAATTATTTAGGTATATATATCTCTAGCTAGAGAAATCTGTATATACATATATCCAAAAAGAAAAAAAGGCAATTTCAATCGTTGATACCTGAAAAGCAATTAAAATGACCAACATTACATATATACATTATTTAATTGTTAATTACCATATTCTCTTGTGCTAGTTTGAAAATAGAAAGTACCTCGGATTTATCAAAGACACTGTCAGGATCACAGTTAGAGGGCCAAGAGCCATCCTTGTAGTTAGGCCACAGACCGTGAATCCCAAAATCTGCCGCTGGTTTTCCACTCTTGGGATAGCAGCAGCTATGCTTTGTGTCACAGTATGCTCCTGGCCACTGTATCCATATCGATCCATCGTTCCCCATTTTCAAAACCAAGAAGAAACATTATCAGAATATAATTAAACATCTTATAATCCCAACATAAATTATCAGAACGAGTAAATTATCATTTAAATCCTTCAAAAATAAGCAGAACCTTCATTATTTACCTGCTGAACAAAGTAGAAGAAATCAAAATCCTGTGAAACACACAGAATCGATAGGTATTGCAGTATTAAAAGCTTCAACAACATGGAAAACTTTGGTTTCATCATCTTTGATATCGATGCTTCCCTCTCTTTCTCTCTCTCTCGCTCTCAAAATGGCTTACACATATATATGTGTGTGTATATATATATATATATATCGGAGGTTGGCACTTTACAGGCAAATGATAATGCAATGGATGATGACCCAAAACGATATGTTCTCTATATATAGACAAAGTTTTAGTCTGCAGGGTATCATCAATGGAATATGCGAAGAAACTCTATAAGCTCCGATCGTCATCGTCATTATCATCTTATATTAATTAATAGCACTCTGGTAATTTTCTTAGTTAACTGCATTATAAAAACGTTGGGGGTGTTATCTGTTGGCCCAAGGTTAATTAGGCTCTTGACTTGATCATCACAAAATCTAAAATTCATTCATCTAAAAAATCATTGTATTGCAAGTCTGTGTTTATAATATTATTATCTGAAGATAAAAACATTAATGAACATACAATAAAAGTGAACTACTTTAGTTCAAGCAAAATACAAACATAGTATAAGAACTTTATTCCTTTTGTCACTCTCTCTACTATAACTATTTCTGTTATAAAAGGATGATAATTTTTTTTTAACCCATGAAACTTATATTTATGACAATTAAACAAAATGAGTGGCATGATAAGGATAGCTTATGTTGCCAATTGCTGCAAAAGTAAAAAGTCATAAACGTTAGAAATACATCTTTCCTACTCCAATGAAAAAGCCTTTGCAACTATCAAATTATCTCTAACAGCTAAAAATCACTAAAGATGTATATATATACAAGAGATCCAAGTGTAGATGCAAGAAGAAAAAAAAAATTGTTGTAAATCATTGTGAGCATTCTCTTTGAAAAAGAAGACTCATATTCTTAATCTCTAATTGATAAGTTTGAAAGAAGCAATTGTGAGCTTAATGTATACTTTGTTAATTTCAAAAGGAAAATTTGTTTATATTATTGTTGTAAACTTTTGTTTGAGAGAATTAATTGAAAGTGAGCTGTAGAAAATCCAAAATAATTTTAAGTGAACATATAAAACTTATAACAGTGATAAATAGGTGAAAATCATTTATTCAATAATTTTTTTATCAAAGAAGATTAAATAAAAATCACTTAAAATTTAAGAAAATTAGATGTAAATTTGAGGAGCTAAATCAAAATAAAGTTTATTAAGTGTTGCTTCCTTCCTTCATCTCCTTTCATTACAACACTTTCTGCTTCCTCTACTTCTATTCAATTCACTCTATCAATGGTTTAATTAGTAACTCGGTTTATTTATAAGTATTACTCTTGCTCCACTTGTTCATACTTAACTCATTTCACCAATTTATTGTTTGCCACTTCCACTCACCTTTAGCGCTCTTTATGTTTAATATTTAATTGCTCATTCCACTATCATATTAGTTCATTCCACTTGATTGTTACAAATTATTTTATCTATTAATATTTGCTCATTTAATTTAATTACTTTATTAAGTAACTGGCTCTACCTTATATTTCATCTACTTTTATATCAATAAAATTTTATATTATTAAATTTTCTACATGTCACACTTATTCATATCTCTTTAGTTGTGATCATTATCCACACAAAAACTATGACATGCCTTACTTAGAATGGTCACTGAGTATTTGTATTGTTTGCATGAGAGAGACAGACAGAAAGGGGAAGGTTTAAAACAGCGGTCAAATTTGGAGGCACCTAACTATACCAAGTGCTGCATAAAATAATTATGATTCCCTCGAATATCCTTGATATCTGTGCAGCGAGGCTGGCACTTCCCATCTTTCGTGGGAAAATCAAAGAACATGCATGTTTCGAAACCACATAAAACAAAACTTAATTAAATGTATAAAAATAAATTAACATCCTCACAAGGCACGTTATCTTATTTTCTGCATCTTAGATAATTAATCACATATAAAGCATTATGATATTTAAGATTTTTGTATCTTATATGACAAGAAAGTTATAAAAGGAAAAAAGAGATAACAAATCTATAAAAGTCAAAATTTTAAAAAGATAGAATTTTTAAGATCTCTTTTGGTAACATAAGATATCATACCATGGAATGACATCCTGTAACTTCGGGGATCTTGAGTACAATTGTATCAAAAACAAACATGAATATCAATACCAAGACATTTTAGATATCAAAATGAAGACAATGACCAACGAAATAGCTTCAACATTCAATGTTCTTAAGTCTTAATTATTACACGTAATTTGATTAATGTTTAGGACAAGGCTTTGATCAGTGATATATTTTAATCTGGCTTTTTAATAAAATTATAATATACAAATATTTTTTTACAATTTAACAGTATGTTGACTCTTTAGGAAAAAATTTTTTATCACATGCATGTCGTATTATTAAAAAATTATATATTATATAACCAACATAAACAGAAACTACACTTCTCAGTTTATTAAAAATATATATGGGTTATAACATATATACAAGTTTAAGAAAGCTTGTTGCAGACCCGTGGTTGTCTCATATGGGGGTACCCGTAAGGCTTCGTGGGCAAGTCTAATGGTCGATAGGAGTGTTCACTTGCCCTGAGGCCCAGGGGGCCCGGCCCTACCCGGCCAAATCGAGCCTGGTTGGGCTGGGCATAAAAAAAATTTTAAAAAAATTTAGAGTTAGGGCAGATCACAAAATCAGGTCGGGTCGGGCATCGGGCTAACCTTTAGGGCTATATTGGCCCGGCCCAGCCAGAAAAATAATTTTATTTTTTAAAAAAATATTTATATCAAAAATTTAATCTTTTTTAAAGATAAAATATAATTTTATAAAAATTTATATAAAAATTTTATTTTTTAAGTATTATTTTATAATTTTAATAATAAATTTAGGTTGGCCATAAAGATTTATTAGTCTAATTAAGTAAATAAAAAAAAATTTTATAAAGATTTATATCAAAATTTTAATTTTTTAAAGATAAAATGCAATTTTATAAAAATTTATATAAAATTTTTCTTTTTTTAGATTATTTTACAATTTTTATAATAAATGAAAAAAAGTAAAAGAAAAAATATCAGGCCGTCCGATTTAGCCCAACTCCGCCCGATATTAAATCAGGCCAGGCCGGGTATCGGGTTTCAATTTTGAAATCCTAATAAAATCAGACCGAGTATCGGGCAAGGCTAAAACTCTGCTCGACCTGGCCCACATACACCCCTAATGGTCGATTTAAATTAAGGAAGCTTGGAGTGTGAACATGTGTACCTGTGCCCATTGGAGAAACTTTTTGGACGGTGATTTGCCAACCTATTTCAATACGAGCATCTTTTATGTCTCTTTCCTAGTCAGCTGATCTTATCAACATTTTATGAAATTAAAAGAATTTCATATTAATATAAAATTGTATGAAGATGATCTTCTTAATAAGACTATTAATCTAATGGTAAAATTTGTAAAAAGAAAAAAAAATAGCCTATGAAAAATTTTTCAATGATTTAAAAGAGTGATTTTATATAAAAAGTGAGAGGAGAAAATAATCATTTTTAAATTATAAATCAATTGTTGAGATTGATCCAAAAATTGTCATAAGTGTGTTGTCTTCTCTGATTTTTTTTTCATTAATGATTTTTACATTAATTTTGATTAATGATTTAAAGTTATTTTTTTTCTACACATATAGGCCTGTCAAATATGGGAAGTGAAATAATCACCCATGGATGTTTACATTAATTACCTCTCCTACAAGATCACTTGATCTTACTTTATATGCTTCCTCTCTCTCTCTCTCTCTCTCTCTCTCTCTCTATATATATATATATACGTATATATAATTGTTAATTTTTTTCTAAATCATTTGATAATTTCAATCATTACTGCATACTTTTTTTTTTATAAATAACACAGTTGTAATAAAAATTTGAATGTAAGACTTTTTGTTAATTATTCATCTTTTTATTATTAAAAAATATAATAATCTATTATTATTATTTTGAGTCTGTATTTGACGATAATGAATAATTCTGCAACTCAATTTTAGTCCCCATCACAATTTTGGATTTTCTCAAAAGTTTGGCCACGGTTTCCTTTCTATTCTTGAAACTGATCTGCCAATTATATTCATACTGATAATGCATGTGGAGCACGTTCAAAGTACAGACCATGAAGTAATAATTAAAGGCTTTATATTGTGAATTGAAGCCATTAAACGAACATCGTGAAAGAAAGGTGGAATCTTCCTTCATCGATCGATAGGACCGAGAAGCTCATATATATATGTATATATATATATATATATATATATTTTATTTTATTTTATTTCTATAGCCAATGGGATATGAGTATATGGTCTGGGTCATGTGATGGAGTTTGATAAGACGTGTTGAATTAGTTGTCGGCTTTACGTGTTCATATATGGCTGAAATAAAAAATATCAAAATATAAACTGCATAAATATCTAAAATTTGTGTAGACATTATAAAAGTTTGAAGTTGTCATACTAATAAATAATTAGGATATATTTAGTTGAAAGGGTATAAAAATGAAAAGAGTATAAAATATAAGTAGGTCAAGGTAGATGAAATAAAAAATAATTTTTTATTTTTATTTTTTAAAAAATAATTTAATAAATAAAATAATAAATAAAATAAATATTATATAAGTTATATAAAAAAAATACGTTCGTGATTCTACAAATTAAACGGAGCCTTCATTCATACAAGATTGCTCCAATATTTTTATTCAAAAATGTGAGATTCTTAATATTTTAGAGAAGTTTATGATATTTATAAGTTGTGGGACCGTATTCCTAATTATCAAGTATCTTAATTTTTACATATGCATATCAAACAAAGATATATTTAATTAATTTTTTCTTTTAATTCTACATGTCCAAAATGAATCATCTTGTGGATGGATGGGACAATGGTTATATACTTTTTCATAGCCAAAAGAATATAAATATAGTTTGGTCACTGGTGATGGAGATATTGATAATTAAAGCGATAATTTAGTTATGGGATTTACATGTTCATATCATAAAGCTTTTCTTTATTTTTAAGTTGGACCATGTTTATAATGGAATTATTAATTAATTAATTCAGTGGAATTGAAGATCTCATGAGTACACAGTATGCAGTTTTATCTTCTAACTTACCTCCTTTCATACTATCAATTTTTTTTTTCTTTTTTTCTTCCTTCTTTTAACACTCTTTCAAAGAAAATGTCATATAAAACATTTTTCAAATTACATTTAAGATCCAAATTTTATAAAATTTATAATCAAAATCTTAAAAATTGAAACTACCCTCAAAGACTAAAATTATTATCAGATTTTAAAACACTTATTATTGAAATTTTAAAAAGTTAGTTTGAAAAAATTACTATTAAAGTTATTTAAATTGTAACTTTTCTAAAATTTAATAATAATTTTTCTAAACCCCTATAATAAATCCTAATAACTTTGGTTTTTGAGAGTAATTTTAATTTTTAAAATATTTTGTTATAAATTTTTTAAAATTTAAGTGTAATTTTCTTTTGTAAGATATATGATAAGACTTTCTTAAGCTATTATCTCATCACTAATTACATTTTGATTGTTCAAATATATCAAACAAACCTTTAGCTTTAACAATCCAAATATCTTACTTATAATCATTATATAAAAAAGAAATTGTTCTATTTAGAAGGTGGGTCATACGTGGAATGGATCATAGTCGTTAAACTGGGTATTAGTTCGATCAACAAATTGCATTATTGGAATTATTAAATTTAACAAATGAGTCACAGGTTAAATTATATGTTCACAAAAAATGAATTGGGATTGACTGAATCATATTTAAAATTTAGTGTTAACGGAACGAATCCGTTTGATGATCTAGCATCATGACAGTATTTTTGTTAACTTTAAGCCTTGCCTTCAAATCAATGGTGTGGAATTTACAAAGATTAAAAAAAAAAGAATGAATTTCTCTGCCATGTTATAAGATAAATTAAAGAAAAAGGAAGAATGATCGAAAAAGAAGCGATAATGAAATGGTGAGTATCGCTATTTTGATTTGTCAGTCGCCATGGTACTCTATATGCGCCATTGATATGAATGAAGCCAAGGTTTGGATTTAACAAAAATGACACCATTATGTATCTTCTCAAATGACAATATTCAGATCTTAATTCTGTTCAAGTACTTTAGAGGTATGATATTTTATGAGATTTCTTTGTGGTGTATAAAATAATTTTAGAATAATGGTTTGGATACTTAAAAGAAAAAATAAAATTTCATCATGAGACACAATAGAATAGTTACCTCTTATTTTAGGGAATTTTGACTTTTTATTACTTAGTATGTTCACTCAGTGATTAGTACTTGTTACCAAAATCTTATCACTTTTTTAAGGAAATAAATATGTTTAAATTTATTCTTTATGAGAGTTATAGGAGAAATTTCAATTTTTTTTGACTAATGTAAAAGCCTTTTAGTCTTTGGATTTATTTTTAGTAAGTCAAAAAGTTTTTAATCTTACTACATCAGTTGATTTTTATTTTTTTTAGTTTGATCAAAATTTTTTTTTTGGTTTTTAGTTTTAAAACATTATAGTAGTTGTATAGCACGAAAATGATAGAGGTGAATTTTCAGCCCAAAATTATAGTTCTTAAAGAAAAATCTTTTTTTAGGTTTAAGATTTTGATAATTACTGTAAATATCACTAGACTTGGCATTTTAATGAAATCTTTAATTCATTATATTTCATTATTTCTCACCTCTAAAAAATCTTTTAAAAAAGACTTTTTTTTTTTTAATTTACCACTATTATATGCATAGACAGATTAACCAGCCTTGAGAAGAAGGCAGAGCCTATATCAAAACTGTTACAGCATACCACAAACATAAAGTCCACTTTAAAGTTGCATATTCAAACTCCATTTTTGAATATACTTTAATAGTTATTGACAATGAAGCAATCTTACTAGTGGGTATCACTGTTGTTTAATGGAAAAGGAATACATAAGCAAATGAACATTAAAGTCTAGGCATTAGATCAGAAAGATGGGAACAGAATCTGAGAGCCACACTTGCTGCTGGGGAACACTGGGCACTCAATGAAGTTGGAGGCAAAATTGTCAACACACAGATACACTTGGTAGAGCTGACGGTTACCCGAGGAACCCACATTGCACTCTATGAATGGAGTATACCCAATTGCTTCCTTTATAGCCCCTTTTATGCTGCCCAAGCTATAGGATCCTCCATCTGCTTCTATTCCTATTCACACATCCATGTATGCTTTAGTGCTTTGGTCAAAGCTAGCATTAATGCTGCTCTTAACGCCTTAAGAACATCAGGTTAAAATTATGGAGGAAAACAAGTTCTGGAGATGTACCAGCGGTATTGAGAGCTTGAAGGAGGTTGGATCTCTGTTTGAGGGTGAGAGCAGCTTTAAAATAGTCATGTTGCCGAAGGACTGACTCTGAGCAAGTGCCATGTTTCTCCCATTCATGGCTCCAGAATTGTATCCCATTCCCTCTTGGGCATGCCAGTGTGGGCCAGTTCCTCTGTAAACTGCTAGTCAGGTCTGATATCTGTCATCATATTGAAAATCCTGTCAGTGGCAAACTATGTTGAGCACGTACCTTAAGCAGTTTAAGTCGCTTTAATTACATAAACGATCTAATTGATATCTCTAGGTTGGTTTAGTGGTCTAGTTCACTAATTCACCGATTCAATTGGTCAGGTCAATCTAAATCCTTAACTACGCTTATTGGCACATGGCGATTTATTTGCAGATTGAACAGGCTGCGCTACGAATGAAGCTTGTCTGGTATATTTCAATGCCGTACTTGAAGTATATTTTAAAAGAAGCTCAAATTTTAGAAAACATGAACAAATGAAAAAGAAGTAGTACCTCAGATTGCTTAAAAGGGTTGGTGGAATCACAATTAGATGGGTAGGAGCCATCATTATAATTAGGCCACAGCCCATGAATACCAAAATCTGCTTTAGGTTTTCCAGTTGTTGGGTAGCAACAACTCTTCTGAGTGTCACAATATGATCCTGGCCACTTTTATAATTAAGTGCAAAAAAAATTAAGTTTCAGATAAATAATTCATGGTTTTTGGTATAGTTCTGATCAGGTGAAGAGAAGAAGGGATTTTCTGAAACAAACCTGCTGGACAAAGTAGAAGAAATCGAAGTTCTGTGAAAGACACAGAACTGAGAGATACTGCAGTAGGAGCACAAGCCTGATGAAAAAGAAGAAGGATCCATTGGACTTCATTTTGGGTCACTCTTTGTCCTCTCAGATTTGTGGGATTGTGACAACCATGAAAAGGATGGTGGAGGTGAATGGTGATATATCAATTTATAGGCACAAATGGAAGGTGTGGACGAGAGTATCAGAGACATTATCTGCTTACTACCAATCTTATCAACTTCTGATTTCTTTTACGTGTGGAAACGCAACAGACTCATTGGACATGTCGGCTCACCTTTTTTTTTCCTCATTGATTTTTTTTAAATATCCTATTATATAAATATATAAATATATATATATATATATATTATATAAATATATAAATATATATATATATATATATATAATGTTATATTGTAGAATGGAATTGTTTTATACGTGTGGGAAAAGAAAGTAAAATAATAATGTTTAAAATCCAATCCAGTAATAATTGTTTCTTGACGGGGATCTTATCTGTTAGGTTTGCCTTCAATATAGTTGGATTATTTTGAGTATTTTTTGTGCGTTTTCACGTTTGGGACCATCGAAAGTGATGGAGCTTCAAAGGTTTTTTTGTGCACTAAAACGGACATATATATATATATATATATATATATATATATATATATATATATATATATATATATATATATATATATAGAAATATATTTAAGTGTATATAAATAAAAATAGGAATATATATATATATACATATATAAAACAATTAAATTAGGACAGCTAGCCTCTAGAAGATGAGCTAATGCTTTCACATCGAAAAATATTGCTGCTATTATAAAGTCTATCTTACACACTACAGCTACTATAGTTTTGGTTTTTTTTTTAGATGCATTTCAAATAGACGCATTCACGAGTTAAATTTATGTAAAAATGGTCTGGATTTATATAAAAATTGCATAAAAAGTGAGCTCAAATATGATATTATTCACATATAAACAAACTCGGGCGGACAAAACACCAGCCCAACCCATTTTATTAAAAATAAAATTTCAATTTTTTTTTGGTTATGATTAATTGGCATGCAAGTATTATGTATTTTTAATGTCAAAATCTATATTTTCTGAGTCAAACGGCATTTCACTTTGATGAATGTATGATAAGCTTTTAGAGCAATGAGATGATACTCATAGCCCGTGCACCACGGCTCTTAAGTGGACATATCTTAGTCATGCGCACATATAGCAAATAGTGTTTATGGCCTATAATTAATTTTTTCTATAATTAATGACATTTCCTTATTTGAAAAGTTTAGTATTTTCCTATATTAATAATTATTATAAGGACAAATTAATAAATTACCAATACCTCTTATGATACTTGAGATTTTATCACTAGATATCTTTTTTATGTAAAAAATATCAACACATTTCCCAGTCAAGCAAATAGAGTTTAATACAAAATTTGGTTACATATTTATCTTTAGAAATATTGATTATAATATGAGCTGAATTTGAGTTTAAGCTTCGGACTTGGATTGACTTTAAAAAAAATCTAAATCTAATCTATTTTATATTCAAAATTTTTAAAAATAGATTCATTTTTTTATCATATTCTTTTTTATGAATTTATATCTCTTTTTATTTTTGGAACTAGAGTTATCAAATCAAACAAACTTTTTGCTTATGACCAAATCTAATTTAAATTGGTTAATATAATAGTTATGTATATGTTAGTTATTATTAATGGGGTAATTTTACAAAAGATAGAGGTTTTAACTGTTAGACATATCTAGATTCTCGCTTGTAATTTAGGATAAGGGACCGGTTTACTTCGCGTGACAAGTCTCCTCCTTCGGTGCTTCTATAACAATAATCCTCCTTTATTCTTCGCTTCTCCATCCATATATATATATACCTTTATGCTTTGGTACGCTGAATCTAAAAGAAAATGGGTAAAAAGAAAAGGATTGAAGATGACATCACGATTGGAATGCTGTAAAAACAGTTCGGACATTTCGATAATTATAAAAACTTGGATTACCGCCTCACTTGGTTGAAAGGAAAAATCATTCCTAAGAAAGAAGCATTTGACCATCTTGCCCTCTTCCAGGTAAAAATTTCTTCAACCTTCCCCTACTCCGGCGACGGTGGCAACCGCAAAATCCACCGCCACCGGATGGTTACCTATTCTTGGATCCTCCGGTAAGCCGCCCAAGCCCGAAACTGCTGAAATGATGTTTTTTGTTTCCGAAGACACAGAAAGAGAAGTTGAACCTCTCTCTCTCTCTCTCCCACATTGTCTTGTTCTATTTCAGAATCTCATCTCACTTCCACGCATCAAAGTGTTATCTCACTTTAGTCTTGCGCTTTCTTTCATCATATTTACAGGAGAGTTTGCTTCTTTGCTTCCTAGCTCCTGCATTTTTCATAGCAAAGAAAGAAAACCCATTTGCCATTTGCTGTTTACCGTTTTGGGTTGTGAGCCTTTTTTGAACTGACTTTTCAATGTGGTGGGAGCTCTAAGAATTTGCGAAACAGAGCACCAAATGAGGGTATTCTTGTTTCTGTGCTCAAAAGGGAGAGAAGTCGGAGTCGGAGAAAAGGATTTCGCCCTTTGAATTTCTGAAAATTTTGCCGAAGGAAAACTCAGATAAAAATAAAATATATTTACATTCTAGAATAAATAAATTTATTTATTTGTAAAGGGTGTCAAGATAATTTGTTACTTTTTCTTTTCCATTCTTATATTATCTTTCTTTAAATCACACACAGCATAATATAAATTTATTTTCATTTTATTTTATATAATATCAAACATGTTAATAAAGTTTATGATTTTATCTCATTTTTATTTCTTTTCCTTTTTTTCATTTATGTCAAAACAGCCTATTCTCAATAATTAAGGATTCTTGTTTGGACCTCTCACATAATTGTATTATTGAGCATCCACTAATGGTATCAATCTAACATGAATGTTTACCAAATATGATGAGATTTTTTTTTAAAAAAAATAAAAGTTTACGGAGAGAAAGAAGAAACCAAACCACTAGCAGAGCTAAGTTCTATTGAGAGAAAGCATATGCTTCTTTCAAATTTTCAAAATTTATATATATTTAATATTAAATTTTAATATTATTTCTCATATCTTATCAAGTTTTGAATTTGTTGGAAATTAATTAAAACTGTACATATATAGATTAATTATTTGACATTTTGACTTAAACCCACTCAACTTATTTATGTATTTTTTTTCTTCCTCTTTCCTTTCACATCATTCCATTCTTCCCTTCCTATTTTTTCTTTAGTTGTTTTTTTTTTCTTTTCCCATTACCTCCTCCCTTATCTCTCTTTTTCTCATTTATTTTATATTTAATCTATATATGTATATCTTTGATATATTTTTGTAAATAATAATTCTACAATAACTAAGTAAAATATAACCAACTTTATATATTAATATATTATTTTCAGTTGGATTTAGAACATTTGTTTTTAAAAATATTGCAAAAAATTTAAAAATCTTATTGGATAAAATAACATTTATAGTACTTTATAATTTTTTTTTTTTGCAACTTAATGGCAATAGATTTTTATACTTTATTAGATAATTTTTTATTCAAAATCATTTTCGAAGCAATTGGTGAAACTATTATGATATTGAGTGATGTGTTTTTTTAGTGTATATTTATTATGCATTACATAAATATAAAATAGATATAGAATTATATTCTCATAAGAATTTAAATGGTAAAATTATTGATATTAACATGAAGAATAATTCTTAATATACTATTGATTTTTCAAACTTGTATTATTAGTGAGAAAATCAAATTTAGCCTATTTCAAAAATTTAAAGGAAAATATTTAATTTAAATAATGTACTAAAAAATAAATTTTTTGGATAAAATATAAAAAAAATTGATAATTTTTTTTTAACCTCCACTAAGTCAGAGCCTTGGCTCCAATAATTTAATCTTAATTTCATCTCTAAACCGAACTAAATATATTAATTAAAAGACTCGTTAACTAGGTGTATTACTAAGGCCAAAAAAAAAAAGTGTGTATTCCACATACTCTTACAGTGCTAAATTTTTTTCCCAGCCTATAAAACTTCTTTAAATTATTAAAACTGTAAGCAATATGTAGCATAAGAGTAACACTGGTTTGCCTAAAAACAGAGAACATGGAGAGGCAGAACCAAGTTGAAGATCCTCATTCAGTGCAGCCCAGAAGAGGAGCCACGTTTTTCAAAACTTGTTTCAATGGACTCAATGCCTTATCAGGTCTCTCTCTCTCTCTGTGCCTCAAGTGTCTGCGTGTGTGTGTTTCTTTCTCTCTTCTTTTTCAGAACAAAATTATTAAAAGGATTTTGTTTAGCATAACATGTTACTTCTTCAATGCTTATTAGCATAACACGTGGAGTAACAACATTCTACGAAAGCATCGACAGAAGCTCACAAACTTAACAGTCTTTGAATCATTGTATTATACGTTCCCAGTAAAACTGCTAAAGGATAGTATCTTCCCCTGTTTGCAGGAAGAGATCAACTTTCCACAGTTGTGGTTCAAATCCGGTCCTCCTTTTGCCAACAATAGTTTCATCTATTTTTTTCTTCTGTTTGTTTGTCATTGCTGGTTATTCAATTCTCTCTCTCTCTCTCTCTCTCTCTCTCTCTCTCTCTCTATATATATATATATATGTATATGTATACACTAATGAGGAAAACACGCAGACATCAAAGTTCAGAACAGCCAAAACTCATTTAACACCATTTGTTAATTTGTAAAATTTGGATTATTACTGATTTGAGTTGTTTAAACAGTGTGCTTTAGGATATTACACATTGGGTGATATATATAGCAGTTGGTTCGATGTTTAGTGATAGGAGATGTTCATAAAGTGTGGTTCATGAGATTCTAACATGGGTGAATTGGCATTTTAGGTATTGGGATACTCTCAATGCCCTATGCAGTTTCTCAAGGAGGGTGGTTGAGTTTAATTCTGCTACTTTTGGTAGCAATTCTCAGTTGGTATACAGGGCTTCTTCTGCATAGGTGTATGGATGGACGTCCCCTCATCAAATCCTACCCTGACATAGGAGAGGAGGCTTTCGGCTACAAAGGGAGAGCCATAGTAGCCATTTTCATGTACCTAGAGTTGTTTTTGGTTGTTACAGGGTTTCTGTTACTAGAAGGTGACAATTTGGAGAAGTTGTTGCTTCAAAATTTTTGGCCTTAGAATTGCAGGGAGACGAGGCTTTGTGCTTCTCACTGCCCTAGTGGTATTACCAACCACATGGCTCAAAAGCTTAGGGGTTATGGCCTACATTTCTGCCGGTGGGGTTCTAGCTTCAGTTATTCTGGTTGCTTGTGTTGTGTGGGTGGGTGCTTTTGATGGTGTGGGGTTCCATGAAAGAGGAAGGACGGTGCATTGGGGAACATTGCCTACTTCTGTCAGCCTCTTTACATTCTCCTATTGTGCCCATCCTGTGTTTCCCACCCTACGCAATTCCATGAAAGATACAAGACAGTTTTCCAAGGTAACATGCTTTCGTTGTAGTTGCCATCTTCTCCCCAAGCAAAACCTCTACCTTATAACAAATGTTGTAAGAATCAGATTAGATGGTCGATTCGACCAATTAAACCAAGAATAGAACATGATCCAGTGGTTAATATATAATTAACAAGACTAGATTTAAGTTAAGGATTTTAGACGTCTCCTGTCAATTTCTTAAACAAAAACATGACATGGAAATAAATTTTTTAAGATCCAAACATGTGGTATTGTAATGTAAGAGAAATTTCACTTGTTATGTTTTTATTCAAGAATTTAAAAATAATAAATAAATACTGTAGGTAAGTTTTCTTATCAATGATACTAATTAATCATTTCAAAAAGAACAAATTTTAAGTGAAATTTCTTAAGTGTTTACTATCAAGTTTTTTAATAAAAAAAATACATTGAGGAACTGTTTCTTTAACAAATATTTATGTGATGCTGATATATAAAAATTATGTATATCTTTATTCTAGAACATGATAGTAAATATCTAAAAAATCATACTTAAATTTTGTTTTTTCAAAAACTAATGACTAGTCAGTTCAAAATTAGTCAACCTAGTCCCAATTAGCACTTGGTATACAATTTATAATATTCAAAAGCTTTAACTAGATTCTATTGTTATCTTCAATAATTAGATTTTCTCTCATTTTTATTTTTATTTATGTGGCAAAATCACTTATATTGTTAATAATTGCAGGTTTTGCTTGTCTGCTTTATCATAAGCACCATAACGTATGGATCCATAGCCATCGTAGGCTACTTGATGTTTGGAGAATATTTGAAGTCTCAAGTGACCTTAAATCTTCCAACAAGCAAAATAAGCACCAAAATAGCAATATATACCACATTAATTAACCCCCTTACTAGGTATGCAATTTTAGTCACTCCAATTGCCATTGCTATTGAGGACAAATTGCCCTTCCACAAGAAGAGCATGCCTATTGGCATCCTCATTAGAACAAGCATTGTGATAAGCACAGTACTTGTGGCACTATTCATTCCCTTTTTTGGATACCTCCTGGCTTTTACTGGTGCTTTCTTGAGTGTCACTAGCTCAATGTTGCTACCTTGCCTATGCTACCTAAAGATCAATAAAGCTGCTCAAAGATTTGGGTTACAGTTGATGATTATTATAGGGATTCTGCTGATAGGATCATTCATTGCTGTGATGGGTACCTACAACTCTGTAAGAGAAATAGTGAATCATCTACAGACGCCATTAAGATTTGCTTAAAGCTTCTAGATGACTAATTTTAGCAAACTCATCTGATGTGTACTACACTAACTAATGATATAAACATAAATGCAACAAGGTTGCATATGCACATTCTTTCTTTGTTGGAAAAAAATTGGTAGTAAGAAATAAGGATAGATTATTCCAAAATTATTATACAAAATGTCCATGGAATGTCTGAGATCCTAGAAGAATAAACAATGACGCCATCCAAAAGATTATCTCGCTAAAAGAGGCTATTCAACTAGTTCTTGTATGCTAAATAATTAACTTGAGAAAGACCGACTACTATGAAAGATTACCACTTGAAAAGGGAGATCCAAACCTTATTTAGGATACCAAATCCCAACTCGAATACCCTCAACCAACTAAATCAACTTGAGTTGGCTTGCATGTGTACTTTCTAGTTGAGTTACTTTTCCTAAAGATATTATTTTCAGGAAAAAAAAGAGGCCTGCATATGGAATCTGGTGAATTGAAATACTTCCAAATTGTAATATATCGGCGTGACTTGCAGTGTAAACATATGACTTTCTACTACGGGAATGACTGCTACAAATAGCTTAAATGGTTTATTATGGTAACTTCAGGGCCAGGTCATGCAGTAAAACTTTAATTGGCCAGCTGACTAACTTTAAAATTTCCTTCTCGAAAATAGTATTAGATCTGAATCTCCCAGTTCTGTATAGTAATTAATTTCATCTGATAAAGAAAAATATTAAACTGTAAAAAAATTAAGAATTTAAGAAGAAACTACTGAGTTGCCTAACAATATGCAATTTTGTTTTGCTAGTGTAGTCGCTCTGTTTTTCCCCTATTTGAGAGAAGTTGATTTCCCAAGGTAAGAAAGCAAAGCCATTCATATATGTACCGTAAAGTGCATGTTTACTGTTGTTGAAAGAATCAATTTTACCTGGTCAATTCTTCTGGAAGGACTTTAGAAAGCTAACCTTAGCTTTTACATTTGCAACCTCCAAAAATTAGCTAAAAGAAGCCCTTTTCTTGAGTTGTAAAAAAAGAGAGAACTCAAGTACTTGTTCCCCTTACTTATCAAAGAAACTAAAAGGTAACTCAATTGTATTCAAATCAATCGCACCCATTACAATTGTACATCCTCCTATTTATACTAATAGAGATACAATTAAGCTTTTCTAACAAACTAACATATTACTAACTATTAATGTTAACTAATACTAATCCCAGGTAACAATCACACTCCCCCATAAATTGATCCTTATCCTCAAGGATCAGTATAATCTCTTAAATTCAGAATTTTAGTACTAAAGGTCTAAAATCTTTAGTGCTGTAATTCAATGGTTAGAAGAAATTCCTCAGTTGTAGAACCTTGGCCTAATTACCCACCTATTGATGGCCATTTGGATTGGGTCTTGGAATGATCTTAATGCTGCTAATTCAGTGGACCACAACACCAGGGTATCTATACCCTGCAAGCACTTGGTCAAAACCTCATTTAGCTCTATGGAGAAAACTCCATCGTTCATGAACCATGGTTTTGAATTGGCAGGAACAACTTTCTTGGTATCCTTCTCCTTTATGATAGCCTTGGTCTCGCTTGGGCTATCTTATTTATCTTTCCCTTTGCTTCTTGCTGGGTTTAGACGTGGGTCGATGGAGGCCATCATGTCTCTGAGATTTGAGAAAACTAGAGGCCAAAAGGAAGAAGACAACGCTGGTGGTCTTGGTTCAAAGCTTACCTTAACTACTTATTCAATCGAGAGGCTTTGAAACCTCGAATTTCTCTAAAGGTCTGGGTTCGAAGTTGACCAAAGAATGCGTCTGAAGTTGCTACATCATTTTGCTGGTAGTCACAAGATAAAGTCGCGATCACTGGGCCTTCTTCGAAGCCAATGATGATGACACCAATAGCACCAGAACACTCCAATGGTCCTAGTTCAAGCCTAACATTTGCTGAGACAAAAACTTAAAGGTTGTGGAACTTCACGGTGACCTCTCAAAACAGAATCTCGTCCAGCTTGATGAATAGAAGTTCATCCGCAATGTACCAAGGTCTTCAGTAAACGCCGAACTTCTTGAAAATTTTGATATCAGTCTCTGCGATTTCAAGAACGACACTGGCAGTACCAATCAACTCTGGCGGTTTGGACTTCACGCCAGGATCACCCTCTTTGACTCCCTCATAGTTATTTTCTTCATTAATCTTTGCAATCCGAAGTAATGGAACTTGGTATAAAACTTTACTACAATTTCAACGTACAAAAATAAAATACAATTCATATTATATATAATAAAAGAAACAAATATCGAAATATATATACCTCCAACCATATTATTCAAATTTTGAAGAAGAACTCAATGCATCAATCAATTCTCTACATCAGTTTGAAACTAAGAAAATTGTAGAATGTCAATGAAGCACAGAGGAGAGTACGAGAGAGAGAGAGAGGGGTTTTTGGTAAGTGTATAATAGTCTGTTAGACATTGACACTCAACAAAAATTCCTCAAAAATACTGATATAAAAATTGGTTACCTTTTTATTAAAAGAATTTAGTTAACAATGTGTGCACTAACTTATTAATCAAAATATTTAATAATTTAAAATTCAAAAATTAAAGATTATTAATTAAAATAATTTAATTTAAAACTAAAATATTATTTAATTTAATTCTAATCCAAAATATCTTAATAACTCATATGAAATATTTTAAATAAATATTTAATTAAAATAATATCTTAACAAACATATTAAATAAAATATTTCACACCTGGTTCTCTTCTTTTAAGTTAGCCCAATACACGGAGTCTTTTTCTTCCATCAGCCAAAAGTCTGGATACGCGGTCTTTGTTTGAATCTTGGGATTCTCCTCAGTTGTTCCTTCATCTTCCTTGCCCCCACTGATAGAGGGCAGTCTGCGTCCTACTATACTTTACATCCAGTTCAGAAATGCTTGTTGCCATCTTCTTTATTAGTTCTTATATTCGTGCCATGGAGCCTCACCAGTCGGTACTTTTTGTTCGCATCTCTAGATTCAGCTTTCTGAAGTCATGCATTCTTGCCATGGTGCTCGGATTGTAGCTCTAATACCAATTGGTGCGAAGGAAAACGTAACATAATTATATTCAAATCAATCACACCCGTTACGCTTACATCCTCCTATTTATATTAATAAAGATTTAATTGGGCCTTTCCAACAGTATTAACAAACTAACAAACTAATATATTACTAACTAATTATGAATGCTAACTAATAACAATCCCAAATAACACGAACAATTTTTTATAAGACTAATTCTTTTTGGGTCAAAAGCAACACCTGCATTGCAACATTGTCAATAAAATCTGGAAACATCAATAGGAAAAGAAGATTATAACCCTTTGCTAATTAAACATTAATAAGCAAATCTTAATACTTTATACATATTGTATATAGTATTTTAATAATTTTTAATAAAAAGCTAAACTACTTTAGAACATGAATTTTACGTATAACAACCATATACAATTTAAGTTTGACCTATAATCTCAAACGAAAAATCATTACCGCAAGATTGTTGTGTTCTATACAAAAGATTATCTTTATAAAGTTCATGAAATATGTGTAGTACCTCTTACATATGGCAAATGAGTAAATTATCCATGAATCCAACTCTAAAAGGCTTCCACCATACCATATCTTTACAAGAAAACAAGAAAAATAACAACATAAATCTCCCTTTAGTTGTTTAATTGCGGACAGAGCCAAAAAACCATTGGTGTGAGCTCATGATAACTGCATATAAAGAGAAATTTTGTTAAAGAGGAAACTCATGATAACGATACATGGGATGGGAGAAAAGAATACAACTTAGACAACTGTGTCTCTAATTGGCATTTTATTTAACAGTCTACCACAGCATAAAACAACATTTCGTAGTCTTATTCCTTCATGTTTCTTCCAATTGAAATATCTATTTAAAGAATATGTCCTTGAAATTTGTTTTGTTTCCCAGCCAAGAAACCTATGCAGGTGCTGGCCGCACAGATTGATGCTAACTAACATTCATAATGCCTTCTGATGGGTTTTTTGACTCTCATGCTTAAAAAAAAAAAAAACAAATATCTAATATACTGTGCTGTCAAAATGATTACTCCAAACGCTTAAATTATTTTCTTTTTTTATAAATAATGGGTCACGCGACCCATTATTTTTTTAAAAATAATATAAAGGGTCACAATATCCCTAATGCACCCTCAATCAATTGATGACAAACTCATCTTGTTAAGTTGATTGTGAGAAAAATAAAAGGAATTCTTCATTGATTTCCCTTTTGACGCCAGCTTCATATAAATTGACATAAAATGAGAATGAAATGACATGACCATATATATTTCATTGCTAGTTCCAAACTTGAATTTTACTAACCAATTGTCATGAAGGAAAACCGGATGGAAAAATAGGAAAATGGAAATAAATGAATTTATATTTGGTATACTTAAAATGGTTACACTTATCTAAAATACGGAGATTTGAACTATATACCTACATGAGATATCATTCATATTATTAAAAAAAAATTATAGTAATTATAAAATTTTTTCACTTAAATAAAATATTTATTGTGTCATTTGTTATGAATATATTAAATATAAATATCATTTGTTATGAATATATTAAATATAAATATCTAAAGTATTATGATATCTTATATTTTAATAATTAAGACACGAATAAATATACTCTATGGTTTGGAAAAAAGTAAAGCTAATTTTTTATTTAAAAATTTTATATAATTTTAAAGTAAACAAAAAAATAACTTTAAGAAAACTGAAAAAAAATTGGACTTAATGATTATATAATTTTTAATTAAAATATTATGTACATAATTATTAAAATTGCTAATTGAAATATTATAAGTATATAATATTTTATTAAGCCGTATAATTAGCTAAGTTTTAGTATACAATTTAATTAAAATTTATATAATAATTATTATTAAGTATTATATAATCACTAAGTATTAATAAAAAATTATGTACTTAACATATTTTAATAAAAAAGTTTTATAAAAAGATTAAAAAAATTATATGTAAATTTTATTATGTATAATTTTTTGTATTTAAAAGTTAAGCTTCACTGCAGCATGCTCACTGAGGATGCCATTAAAGCAGCTGTTAAAAATTATGAATCTAAGCGTGCCAAGGGAAATGGTAGTGGAGGTGCGACTTCTGGAGAGAAGACTGCCCCTGCTTGATTTATTCCATGTGTAGAATGATGATGAAGTAGTTTTCTAATGGTGTTAATAATCGAGTGATTGTGCATCATTAAGAATATCTATAGGTTGTATGTATTTTGGCTGGAGGCTTGGAGCTAGTCAGCTAGATTGTATTATCATAATGTGAAGTAAATAATTTAGTGCTGGCTGTACTTTGTTGTCTGCATGCATGCTGCGGAAGTGATTGTGTTTTGGGGATTGATTGTGTTTTAGGGATTCAACGTTGTGTTAATATTTAACTTGATGCCCAGAAAATAAAACAGCTCAACAAGGCAGGTTTGATGAATGAATTACCATGGCTTTTTTTCCCTCTCCATGAAATAACCCCATGACCAAGTCAACAAAAGATGCCGCGACCGTTTGTATTATTTAAAAAATAATAATGGGTCGCAATGTTAGTGTTGCCGTGACCCATTATTTATATAAAAAAAAAAATTTAAACATTTGAAAAAATCGTTTTGACAGCGCAGCATATCAGATATTGATTTATTTTTTTTAAGCATCGGGTCAAAAAGCCCCTTTTAATGACATCCTCAATAAGCATCTTACATGTTCTCCTTTCTCTAGAATTTAGATTCCATGTTTCTAACGACTATGAAACTCTTTTTGATGGACAACTATTAGTGTCACATGAATCTATATTTATAAGGACAAACCAAATGTTTGCATAGTGAGAATCACTTATATGTGAATCTTCATTCCCAAGAAATCATCCACAAAGAATTGAATTGCATTAGTTGGCAAAGGCTAAGTGTCTCAGTTATATGATAAACATCCTTCATTACTCAGAACCAAAGTACTTTCCTACCCTAGAAGAGCAAGAAAACTAATTATGAATTTGCCAGACTTAATTCTTTCAGCATTTTGACATCAATTTTTTGATAAAATTTTGCATGCTAGAAATTCAAGAAAAATAAAAGCAACTACTCCGTGTCTCACACTTTTTTCTGTATGCTGGCTTTTCCATTTAATGTTCAATCAAAAGGAGGGACGCATACCTCTAAATTTCAGTAGATCCTTGCCTAACATAACATTGATTCCGAAACGAACTTCACGTCTCAATTGAGTTAAGCACGTTCTTCCTTTCAGACAATCAAATTCCTTCTACCTTTCAGAGTTTATTGTCGTCGACATAAATTATCAGTCTCATAAGGTTTTTAAGCTGAGAAATAGAAGTAGAATTTGTACTTTTCATATCAAGATATTTCAGTGCTAGATATTATCCACTTAAGATAAAAACCCATCTAGATGCATAGATATAACACGCATTATGATTAGTCAGTATGGTCATCAAGATAATCAATTGACTCTGAGCAAGCATTCATGCACAGATGCATCTCAAGAATAACTACTGAGTGCACACATTTTGGTAAATCTAATTTATTCTCAAAACTTATATGTCTAACCTTCACGGCACAAATAATTAGCCAATTGTTTTAGGATCGTTATCTCCTATCAATAGTTTATGATGCAACTCTGCTATAGGCGTTGCCTCACTTTGTATAGGATTTTTCGAGTATTGATGCTTATCCTTTGATACCCTTTTTGCTTTTATATATTCTGCTTTACGTTGGCATGCAACAATGCAGTGATATTCTTTAAGCTACATATGATGCATATATAGCAACCACCTCACATTGGCATCACATTGCAACAATATTGTATTTGTTGATTTGATAGAAGAGTTTTAGTACATTGTTCTGCACTGACAGTGCACTTGGAATATGCTGATGACATTCGTATCTAGGCCTCAATTATCTGGATCTAAGATGTCAATGAATTTTTTCTGCAGCAAAATATTTTCTTAATTTTTCATCACCAATGAAGTTTTTTAAGCATGAACTAATCTTTATCTTTCACCAATGTTAAATATTCATATCAAATATGATCACTTAATCTTACTTGTGTGTGTGTGTATATATGTTGATTTTTTTCTAAATCATTTGATAATTTCAATCAATACTTTTTATTTTGTTGATAAATAACATAGTTGTAATAAAAATTTGAACGTAAGACTTTTTGTTAATTATTCATCTCTTTTATTACTAAAAAAATAAATATTTAATAATCTATTATTATTATTATTATTATTATTATTATTATTATTATTATTATTATTATTATTATTATTAGAAGTAATTTACACTACCCAAAAAATAAACTTTTAGCAGTAATTAAAAAAAGTTTCAATTAAAAATACACTTTTAATGGCGAATTTTTTTAGTTACCTCAAAAGGTTATTACTAAAATGTTATTTTTTATTTTACAAAAACTTTTAGTGGTGACTCAAAAAAGTTGCCACTAAAAATCATCTGTGACAACTGGTGGTGCATACTCAACCTGACATTGGGCAAAAAAATAAAAACAAAAACAAAATAACAATATAGGTTTGGTTGCCTTACCAAATGTCAAACCAAGAGCCCTAACCAATCAAGCCTAAGTCAGCGGTGAATATACAATATTAGAAGAATTTAGGGACTTAAATGAAAAAAAAAATCTTATTTTGAGGGCTATTATATAATTTATCCAAAATTTTTAAACATATTTTACAAATTATAAATAATCATGAGGGTTAAAGTCTTTTTAAAAATTTTTTAAGTATGATTGTCATATTTAGACAAGAAAAAAACAAGATAAAGAAACAATTTTTTTTAATTAAAAAGCAAAAACTTAAATTTAAGATAGTAAATAACCTTTTTTGAACCATAGCTCCAAATTATTGCATTTTAAAGTTTAAACCTTTATATTTGTATTTTCTTTCTATATCTTCTTCTAAGTCCATTTTTTTTATATCCATTATATAGATTAAAAAAATATTAAAATAAGTGGTTATATACATAAAATAGTCAAGTACATATAAAGATATAAACCTTTAAAGTTTTAAAGTTTTGTAATAAAAAAATAAGCTTGACTTTTCTAGCTCACTCAACTTGATTTGTGATTAGGCGATACCCAAGTCAAACAGAGTCTCATGCATAAAAATATTTTTTTAGCCTTAATTGAGCATAGCCAAAGTGATGCTTGGCTCGTGCCAGCCCATGTGCACCCCCAATGATGACAAATTTATGACCACTAAAAGTCATCTATGGTGATAAATTGTTGCCACCAAAAGCTTTTTGGTAGCAACTATAAATAGAAGTCCTAAAAGTCTTCTTCAAACTTTAAAACTTTTTTAGCTAGAGAATTATAAAATCTTAATACTAAAACTTTTAATGATGACCCTTGGAGATTGCCATAAAAAGACTTTTTGTAGAGACCCATAGTTGTTACAAAAGGAGCTTTCGGGGTGACAATGATGCATTACCACAAAAAGAAAAAAAATCCTTTAATAGAGATCTAACATCGCCAATACAAGTTTTTGTTGACGACAATGGGTTCTCACAAAAGTTTTTAATTTTTTTTTTAAATCAAGAACCAAAAAATTTTGGTGCAAAAAATTTTCATACCACTAGAAGTGCTTTTATGAAACCAAGCATTTTTTTTCAAGATATACTCTATATATATAGTATTATATCACATTTATTGTATTATTATATATTAATTATATTAATTATTATTATTTATTTTATAATTATTCTAGGAGTGAATTATTTTGTTTGTCAATTTTCTTTAATAATTTTATTTTTAATTTTTTTGTAGGAACCAAAATTTTTTTTTTCAAAGAAATACTAAATTACCCCTCTATAATATATGCATGTGTATATTCTATCATATTTATTCTATTATGATGCATCAAAGAAAAAACATAAACAAAAACAAAGTTTACTGAATAAATTGTTTGTTAATTAAATCTCTTCAAATCAATAGATAAGATATTTATATGGATCTTAGAAAACCCTAGACATTCTAATATATAAGAAAATAACTTTTAAACAACTTCAGAATAAAAAAATAAAATAATGCCATAAAATATGAAATACATGTATGAAAATAGAAAATTAACTAAAATGACTCTGAAACATGGAAAATGAGAGATTTTACAATTCAAAATGATCTTAATTGGATAAATTTTAATTGCCATGTTGATAGGCTCAAAATGAGCTTTCCAAAATAGTATAATATAAGCCAAAACTTTAACCGTATTAAAAGTTATAACCTTTTAAAGATGTTTCAACCATTTCATCTTTCCATATTAAAAATTATTAAAATTATTTTCATATATATTTAATACATGAATAATAATTATAAGTACTAAATTTTATATATTCAATATATTAATTATATTATTTTTAAAAAATTATTATTTAGAAAAAAAAAAAAAAACCTAACCATGTTGGCTAATTGAATTTTAATAGACAAACATAGACCAAAACTTTTTTAAAATATTAAACTTTTAAAATACCCTTCTAAAGTTTTACTTTTATTTTCCCAAATGTAAACTTGGTACCATTATGCCACACTTCATATCTTCCCTCAATTTTCTATAATGCATGGTTTTCACCCATGGTGAGCTCTATCATTCTTTATCATGCTAGTGTTATCCTCTTCCTTTAGTGTGCATAGGTCACCAGAGATCCTTTATGATAGGTGTTGCACCTCCATTTTCTTTCTCCTAATTCCTCTTTGTGTTTTGGCCATAGGTTTAAAAACTATGGTGAAAGTGGGTTTTTTTCTTTGAATAGGTAAGATACATTAACAACTATTCTGTTATAACATAATAGCATTTAATAAAACTAAACTACTACTATATATTATAACAAGGGTTTCACTAGACTTTCCTTTTAGTCTCTTTTATTCATCATTTACATGTATCAACTATCCTTTTGTACAACATCTTTGTCCTTGAAGATTAGTTTGATTGGCAATAGTGTTAAATTTAGGAAACTACTATTAAATAACAGCTAAGGTCTCCTATAGAGCATCTTTAGGATTAGTGTGCATCCATCATACTAGAACTTGTGTTATTGGCATGTTTCCCCTTTTTACAACTTTCTTGGCCAATATCTTTATTGGTTCTAAGTAAAGTACCCTTGATCATCCACCCTAGGTAATTATGTACACGCTGAAATAGATTCTTTCTCATGCATTTTCAATAATGACACATGAAAGACAAGATGGATTCTTGTAGTAGATAAGAGTTCCAATTTATAAGCTACATTCTTAATGCACTGCAGAATTTTGTAAAGTCGATGGAACCTTGCGACTAGTTTATTAAGTGTTGCACTATTGAAAATGTTTCTTCTAAAGGTATAGCTTTAAGTAAACCAAATCTCCTTCATTAAAATCTCTTTTTTAGTTAAAATCCTATCTATCAATTCATTATTTAAATATCCAACAAGGTAAGGCATTTGCACTAGTGGTTTCTAGGGGTATTCATTGGCTCATTAGATCCTAGGGTCCGCCCTAACTAAGCCTGATCAAGTCAAGTCGGGTTGGGCCAAAAATATAAATAGACAAAACTTTAAAGAAAATTATATCGGGTTGGGTGGGGCCACGGGTAAAGACATTTTCTGCCCAATCCGCCTTAGTAGTTACTTTTTTTTTAGTTATCAATATCTTGTCATCTTATATATATTTTATTCTTATTTCATCTAATTTTTTCTATATGTTATAACTTTCGTTACCTATCTAAACAACTTTTGTTACCTATCTAAACCCTCCCTACTTTTTAATTATTTTCATCATTGATGCGTATGCTTATTGGCTTTTTTTTTTGTTGAATAATGAAAATATACATGTTTACCTAAGACTAATTATATTAGTATAACTTATATTTTGTTTGATAATACCAAACTATTTTTTTTATTATTAGTAAAAATATGAGGGTTTTAAAAGCTTATTGTCTTGAAGCATATACCTATGAGTTTGTAAAAATATATTTTTATATTACAGGTATCAATTCATAAAGAAAAAATGGCTTGAGCGGCCCTAAACCATCCTAACCCAACATAAAACTAGGCTTGTTCTGGCGGGGCTCAGCCATGGGTATAAAAACAAGCTCGATGTCTTAATTGGATGAGGCATTGGGCATACTATATATCCGGTCCAACTCGACCCTGCCATAGATAGTCCTAGTGGTTTCACCCTATAAACAATTTCAAAAGGTTCATCCCAATGGTTGAATGGTAGGAAGAATTATACTAAAGTTTAGCTAATGAAAGCCATTTTAACTGACTGTTTAGGATGTTCACTAGTCATGCATCTCAAATAATATAACACTCTTTTCTAAATATAATAAATTAAATTATATTGTGATGTGTTAAATCATTTAATAATTAATATAATATATTTTTGTGCAATTTTAATTTAAGAATTTCCTAAAATTTTGGTATGATAACCTATGTTAGGCAATTAGGATCTAAATCAGAATATTTTAAAATTCTTCAAATATTAATAAAATAAAAATAAAAATTTTAGATACAATTTATTAGACTTCTAGACACTGAAAATTGATCATAAAAATAATTGGACAAACTAAAGGACTAAGTGAATTTTCTGGGATGAAAAATGAAATAACAAAAAATATAAGGCTAGAATGTGTAATTTTCCCTAAAAATTAAAAGTTGAATTTCAGAAGATAAGGAGAAGGTTATGACTTGAAGTGAAAGTTAAGTGTGAATAGGCGAAAATTGCAAAAATAAAATTTTAAAAAATAAAACCATTAGATATAAAATATGACTTGTAGTACAAAAATTTTTAATAAAAGGGTTGGTATTAATTATGAAAATACATATTCGCCTTTGGTATATGTAATCATTGGCCTAGTAATATATATAAAAACATAATATGTGTATTAATTGAGTATATATTATATAATCATTTTAGCAAATATTTGTTAAATGAATAGTAAAAAAATATAATTAACAATATACTATATATGTTAATGATTTAAATATTATTAAAACTCTTTAAAGTTTTAAAAAATAGTTGATTATTTTAAAAAAATAATTTGAGATAAAAGATATTAGAAAAACAAAGTTTTATCTCAACTTGTAAATTAAGCACTTAACAAATGGAATTCTTTTTCATCAATCAATATATATTGAAAATATCTTAAAACAATATTTTATAGATAAAGTATATCTACTAAATATTCCAATGGTTATAAAATTGCTAGATATGAATAAAGACACCTTTCATCTTTAAGAGAATGATGAAAGATTTCTTAGCATTGAAATATCATATCTTAGTACTATAAGAACATTAATATATATCTTATTACCAATATATGATCTAATATTGCAATTGCTATAAATTTGTTAGCAATGTGTAGTTCTTCTCCAGCAAAAGACATTGGAATGGAGTTAAGGATTTATTGTGATATTTTTAAGAAATTATTAATATGAAGTTATTTTATTCAATTGAATATGAATTACAATTAATTGACTATGCAAATATAAGACATTTATCTAATCCACATAAAGCTCAATCTCATCGTAAGAGTCTATCTCATGGCACTTTACAAAATAAACATTAGTTACTATTTTATCAAATCATGTAAAAATATATATGTAGTGTATAAGATAAGTCGAGAGTGTGTTTAATTAAGATTAATGATCTAACATATCTAGAATATTTATGGTTTGCCTTTGGAGAAAAATATTTTAACAATGTTATACGAAGATAATATAGCATGTATAACTTAGCTAAAAGGATGGAATATTAAAATTGATAAAATAAAACATATTTCATTAAAATTCTTTTTCATTTATAATCTTCAAAACAATTGTGAAATAGATATTTAACAAATTCGTTCATATGATGATTTGATAGATTTGATTGACTAAAACATTACTAACTACCACATTTGAGAAGGTAATATATAGTATTGGGATGTGTTGACTTAAGAACATGAAGTAATATTATCATTAAAAGGAGTAAAATATACATTGTACCTTTTTTATATTTTTCTCCTTTAACTAAGATTTTGTTTTACTGGGTTTATTCAGTAGATTTTTTATGAGGCAACTTATATTATAAACATTATGTACTTTTTTTTTCTTTCATTAGTTTTGTTTATCCTATTGGAGTTTTTTCTAATAAAGTTTTAATTAGGCACATTATTTTTTATGGACGTCTAATAAAAAATGTTGCAAAAGATATAATTATTTGGATGTTTATAACCCTCATATGATAGCTCTTTAGGATTTTTTTTATGTTTAATGACATATAACTTATAAGTCCTAAAGAATTTATATTATATAATTATGTAGAATAATTTTTTTATTTATAGTATTGTAATTTATAAGTCTATTTTTAATGTTGAATACCTATAAATGGAAGTTATATACTAAATATGAAGAATACAAGTGAACTGAAAATTATCTTTAGTTTTTTTTCTCTCAATTTTTTTTACTTTTATTAGATTTCTTATATTATTATTAGTTTTATAGCAATGTCAACGTACCAAATGCTTCACTATAATCTTTAAAAATAAATAAGAATTAGATTCATAGCCTAACCTATAGATTAATTATAATTCAACCCTACGTATTAAAAAAAAGTTACCTTGCATATTAGCCACCTCTTGTTTGTCTTTTGATAAGGACTTTTCATGAGGAAACACTTGATGCTATCAAATTGTTTAGGGAAAATTATTTGCGGAGAATCTAAGTTTAAAATATTTACATTAAATGATTTTAAATTTTAGAATTATTCTAAAAGATTCAATAAAATAATTCTAAAATTTAAAATCCTTCAACCTTTAATTTAAATTTTTTATCTTTAATTTTCCCAATTGTATATCCCTACTAAACCATGTTCAGCTGGACACCTCTCATACGTTATATTTTGTGAGCTGTTAATGGTCCTTGACTCCATGTTATTACTTGTTTATCTTTTTTTTTTATTCTGAGCTACTAGCTTATTTGCTGTTGTTTTGTATTGTCACATTATTGTCCTACAAGACACCCATCCTACTAGGATGAATGAAGAACATAATTAAGATCCAATTGTCCTTATTGATCATAATAGAAACTAGGAGTATCCTCATCCAAAGAATTCTACCATTCAAGTTAAAGAGCCTCATAATGATGAAGAGGCATCTCAACTAATGTTAAAGGATACTTCTGTAGTGTAACCTCAAACTTCATGAGAGATTTAATTAAGAAGATCAACAAGGGAAAGGAAGTAAGCAATACCTAGTGACTACATAATGTGTCTTACTAAATCTGACTATAACATAAATGTTGAGGATGAAACCATTATATTTACACATGTTATGAATGATAATAACTCTAAATTGTGGTATAATACCATGGTTGATGAGATGGAATATATGGCAAACAACAATGTATGGAAACTTGTAGAATTGTCGGGTAGAGCCAAGGCCATTAGCTGCAAATAAGTCTTTAAAACCAAAAAGGATTCACTAGGCAACAAAGAGCATTATAAGGTAAGGTTGGTTACAAGGGATTTTACTCCAAATGAAGGAATTGATTATAAGTAGGCATTCTCTCTTATTTCTAAGAAAGACTTTTTCTGCATCATCATATCATTAATAGTCTATTTTGACTTGAAATTATATCAAATTAATGTTAAAACTATCTTCCTCAATGATGATCTTGATAAAGAGGTATATATAAAACAGCTTAAAGGATTTACCTCAAAAGGTGCTGAAAATTTAGTTTGCAAGTTGAAGAAATCAATCTATGGGCTTAAGCAAGCCTTAGCAATGACACCTGAAATTTCATAATATAATCACATCTTTTAGCTTCGTTGAGAATATCATAGATCAATGTGTGTACTATAAGGTCAGTAGGAGTAAGATTATATTTCTGATCTTATATGTAGATGACATTTTGCTTGCCTAAAGTGATTTACGGTTGCTACATTAGGTGAAATAATTTTTGTTTAAGAATTTTGAAATGAAATATATAAATGAGGCATCCTATATCATTGGCATAAAAATCTATAAAGATAGGTCTCAAGGTATCCCAGGACTATCACAAGAGGCCTATATAAATAAAATTTTTTAATGATTTAAAATGAAAAACAACAACTGGAAGTTTAATGTACGCACAAATTTATATAAGGCCTAATATAACTTTTGTTGTAGATAAGTTGAAAAAATATCAAAGTAATCCTAGAATTAATCATTAGAGAGTTACAAAAAATGTTATAAGGTATCTTATGGTACTAAAGAATATATTCTTACTTACAAAAGGACAGACAACTTTGGAAGTTATTGGATATTCAAACTTAGACATGGCAGGATGTATTGACACAAAAAAACTCGACATTTGATTATATATTTGTGCTAGCTAAAGGTGCCATCTCATAGAAAAGTGCTAAGCAATTTTTGATTGCTACTTCTATTATAGATGTTGAGTTTGCTTCAAATTATGAGACAAGTTCATAGGATATATGGTTAAAAATTTTCATTATTGGGTTTAAGATTGTAAACTTAGTCTATAGGTCCATTAAAGTATAATATGACAATACAGTTGTTGTTTTCCTAAATAAGAATAATAAGAGTGGAAGTCAAAATAAACATATCAGTATCAAATATTTAGCATTAAGAGAACAGTTAAAGCTAATCAAGTGGTCATAGAATACATTCAGATGAAAGAAATGCTAACTGGTCCATTAACTAAAAAGATGCCTCTAAAAGAGTTTAAGGATCATGCATCTCAAATGAGTGTTAGGCCATATTTAGTCTACTTAAGATATATAATGAAAGGAAATTTCTGATTTTAGTTTGTTGTTTCTATATATTTGTATACATTTTTTAAGGAGATTATCAAGCATATAAGTTAAAACCCAAATAAACGTTTAAAGCTTATTCATAAAAGTTCTATGTCCTCTGAGGCTAAAAACTTATTGCAAATAATGTGTGGAAGGTAATACTTATTTAGTTAAAGAATTTATGGCTATGATTCTTGTAATATATTTTATTTACCTATAAACATGTTATCTAACAAATCTTAATTAGAGTAAGTGGAAGAATGTTGAAATATTTAAATTTATTATATTTTTTAAAGATATTGTCTTAGTTAAATATTTATTTAAAATATTATATATTAGTTGTTGGCTCTGAAGCATGGACACGCCTATCCAAGAGCCGTACCCATACCAAATACGCATTCGGTACAGATATGAGTATTGTAAAGGTACAAAATGTACCCAAATGTTTCTTTTTGCTTTCATATGTTTTGAAACATTTTTGTCCGTACCGAAATGTTTTGAAATGGCTAGGAAACAGCTCCAAAATGGCTTAGAAACAGCGGGCAAAATGTTTTGCCTTGAACGACATCATTTTGTCTTGCATTTAACCCTCCTATCTATCGAAAGCTTAAGCTCTTCTCCCTCTTTTCTCTCGACCCTCGCCCTCTGCTTCAGCGCTTCTCCCTCAACCCTCGCCCTATGCTTTAACTCTTCTCCCTCAACCCTTGCCCTCTGCTTCTGGCATTGCATCTCGCAGTGTGTCGCCTACTGTGTCATCTTCTCCCACTGTGTTGTGTCATTTTCTCCGTCGACCTTTGCTCTGTTACTCTGTCATCTTCTCTAGCCAGTGGAAGTGGCAGGTTGCATCTTCTTCTCCGATGGCAAGTGTGTTTAAATTTTGAATTAAAGGATGTTGTGAGTTTAAATGAAGACAAGTTGCATTCTATCCCTTTAAATCTAGTTATAAAATTTATATAAACATTAAAACCTAACTAAATATTCTCTTAAAACATTATTCAGCATTTGGTGTTCATCACAAAGTATCGAATAGAAATGTTGTGAATTTTATAGATGTAGGCTTGAAGCTAAAAAGGAATTTTACACATATTATTGGACACTCTATTAATTGTATTGAAATAATTTATTTTCATTATCATTTTTCAATGGTGTTGAATGCAGATCTGATTCTTAGTTTTTATTGGTGTAAAATACTGATCTTATTTATAATGTTGAATGCTTTGTCTCCCTAGTTTATGTTTTAAATTTTCAATTCATTTCTATGGTATATGCCTTTGGGTGTTTGTTTGTTGTTCCCTGTTTCCTTGCAGTCAAGATAATCTGGGTGTTTGTTTATTGTTCCCTGTTTTCCAATCAGTGTGATTGTTCTTTGTGTTTATTGTTCACTATTTCCTTGCAATCAAGTTGATTTTTGTGTTTATTTATTTGGAAAAAATTTGGCTTTTTCAGAAATGATATTGCAATGAATAAGATTGTTCTATATACACTAATAGTCTAATATATATTAGTCTCATTGTTACTCCTCCATTATAGGTATCATGGCAAATGAAAGTTATAATTCTGCTAGTAATCTTAGGCCCACTTCTTCTGCTGAATATTGTTCTAGTAATATTCTCCAAAAAGAGGGAACTCCTTTTTGGGCTTATGTAACTTTGATTGTTAAAAGTAGAAAAGGAGAAACTGCTAATTCTAGTGGAAACAAACATTAGAAGTGTAATTATTGTAACTCCGAATTTCAAAGGTCTTATTCTAGAGTTAAGTGGCATTTGCTGAGGGTATCTGGTAAAGGAATTTCTATGTGTCCCAAGTTGATGCTCATTATTTAGTAAAGATGAAAGATTTGCAAGAGGAAGCTGAGAATAGATCAAAACCAAAAGAAGTGTCATTACCACCAATAGTTAGAGGCTTATCTCCTTTAGGTATTCAAAGTGAGTACAATAAAGGCAAAAAGAGGGCAATAGGTGCTTTGGAAAAAGCTTTCAACCAAACAGTTAGAAAAAATTTATGTGCAGAAATTGCTAGAATGTTCTATTCAGGTAGTTTATCTTTTAATTTGGCACACAATCCATATTACATTAGCTCTTATCAATATGCTGCAAACAATATGATTTTTAGTTTTAAACCTCCTGGTTATAATGCACTAAAAGGTTTTTTGTTGCAACAAGAAAAGGCAAATGTTGAAAGGTTGCTTGAGCCAATAAAACGAGCTTGGAGTGAGAAGGGAGTGAGTATTGTAACAGATAGCTGAATTGATGTACAACGAAGGCTATTAATTAATTTTATTGGTATATCTGATGGGGGTCTTATTTTTTTGAAGGCAATTGATAGGAATAAAGAATACAAGAAAAAATTCTACATAGCTGAGTTGATGAATCAGGCAATTAAAGAGGTAAAACTTCAAAATGTAGTTTAAATTATTATTGATAATGTCTTTGTTTGTAAAGCTACTGGCAAGATTATTGAGGCTGAATATCCTCACATTTTTTTTGACATCATGTGTTATCTACACACTCAATCTCGCGTTAAAAGATATATGTGCAGCTAAAAACATTGAGGCAAATGAATTAGTATATGAAAAATGCCATTGGATCACTCAAATCAAGGATGAATTTGTGCCCTTAAAATTACTTGCCATTGCTGAGACTAAGTTTGTTTCAACCATTATGATGCTAAAGAGGCTTAAACTCATAAAAATATCTCTTTGCACAATGGTAATTAGTGATGAATGGAATACATATAAAAAGGATGATGCTGGAAAGGCTAATACTATTAAAGAGTTGATTTTTTATTACTCTTGGTGGGATAAGATTAATTACATCCTCTCTTTCACAAAGCTTATTTATGACATGCTTAGATTTTCTGATACAAATAAGTCTACACTTCACTTGATTTATGATATGTGGGATTCAATGATAGAACAAATAAAGGTATCAATATACAAGTATGAAAAAAAAGGAACTTTTTGAGTATTCAAGATTTCATGTAGTTGTGTATGGAATTATAATTAATCATTGAACAAAGAATCATACACCACTTTATTATCTTGCTCATTCATTGAATCCTAGGTAAGCTATATTAATATTCCATACTTATGTTGTTAATATACTTTCCACATTTAATTTTATGCTAAACAAGTTCAATTCTCATTGTTTTTATTGCATATTATATAGGTATTGCACTCCTCAATAGCTTGACGTGGCACCAAATAACGTTTCTCCTCATCTAGATGCTGAAATTTCAATAGGGAGGACCAAATGCTTTAATATGTATTTTAGAGATTCTAGGGAGAGAAAATTAATCCTTCAAGAGTTTTCAATATTTTGTGGAGCTTTAGATATATATTCATTATTTGATTCTTTACAGGATAGGTGGAATTTGGAGCCTAAAGATTGGTGGTTAAATTATAATTCTTGAACTCTAATGCTCCAATGGCTTACATTAAAGCTTCTTCGTCAACTATGTTCATCATCTTGTTATGAAAGAAATTGGAGTACCTACTCTTTCATTCACTCATTGAGAAGAAACAAATTGAATCCAAAAAAGGCTGAAGACTTAGTTTATGTTCATACCAATCTTCGTCTCCTATCAAGAAAGAGTGAAAAGTATTTTAGGGGAGTAATTAGGATGTGGGATGTTAATAGAGATCATTAAAAGCTATTTGATAGGGCAGGAGGTCTTGAGGCTGCAAATTTGTCTTTAGATGAGTTTAGAACAAGAGCTCACAGGGAATGTTACAAATGTGGATGTAGATAAAGATGAAGATTAGTTTGGATTGAAAATTCTAGTATTAATACTTGTTAGCAATGTAACTTATTATGAATATCTTATTTATACTTGTAAATTATTTTATTATTTATGCTATTGTAACTTATTTATAGTTTAATTTAATTTTTCATGTGTTAAATTATTGAATATATATATATATATATATACATTCCCTTACCTGTATCTTAAAATTTTAAAAATTATCATATCTCACATATCATATCATGTCGTACCCAATACGTGTACCCGTATCAGTGCTTCTTAGGTTGTTGGGATATTTTGAATTAAATTAAATTAAATAATATCTCAAATTTAAATTAAAATATTCTAATTGATTATCTTTGACTTTTGAATTTTAAGTTGTCAAATATTTTGGTTAGTAGGTTAATAGGTTAGTAGATTTCTACATGTTGTTAACTGACCTTTTTTTATGGAAGAGTAGCTAGTTTTTACCAAAGTACTTTAAGGAATTTTTTATAAGTAAAATCAACCAACTAACCATCATAAAGACTCACACGCTCATTAGAAAAGCCTTCTCTCTCTCTCTCCCCCTCTCTCTCTCTCCCTCTTGTCTTTGCTACTTTAGCATTCTTTAATTCTCCTAACTACAAAGTATTGTACAAAATTGAATTAGAGTATTGGATTCTTCATCAAATTAAGGAAAGTATGACTAGCGATATTTAGGCTTCGTTTGATATAGAAGATTAGTTTTTGATAGAATAAGAATGAAAAATGAGATGAGAATGAAAAGGAATCTTGTATCCCATAATTATGTTTGGTAAGATAGAAGGAAGAATATGAATGTAATTAATTTTTAATGTTTGGTAAAATATAAATAAAATGGAAATAGAAAAAAATATGAGAAAATGTCTAAAATGACCCTTAATTAAAAAAATTATAAAATATTATTTATATTTAATTAAAATAAACCAAAAAAAAGGATTAAGCTTTAAAAAAATAAAAAACAAGAAACCAAAAATTCAAAAATGTAAAATGAGAATGCAAAAATGCAAAAACCAAAAAAAATAAAACAACATTTGATACAAAAAATTCTCTCTCCCTCGAGGTAAAACACATTCTATTCGTAGGTTGAAGGATTCTCCTCTCTTGTGTTTAAAGGAATGTGCTCTCCCATGGCTTCAGGTGCCCCACATACCAAACACAATTTCTCAGCATTCTCATTCTTTCTCCCATTCCATCAGTCCCGTCTCCCCTCTACTAAACGATACCTTATATTCCTATTTTTGCTTATGCTATTATTAATGTATGAATCATCTATTGTAGTTTAGTTTGTAATATAAGTTGCATTTTAGTTTAACAGAAATGACTGCTCATCTATCATGTGACAAGGTAAAATAGTCTGTTGGTTATAATTTCAATAACAACATTACATGAAACAAAATAACATGGCATGATAGTTAGGTGACACTTCATTGGTTTCCAATTGCGAAAGACAACCTAGAAACAAACATGGGATACTTATAATACTCATCTTACAAGTTTAGCATAGGACATAGATTCAATAATCTACTAATAGATTTGATGATCTACTTAATGACATCAATTGGCAAATAGTATCTTGAAGTATCTACAAAATAAAATACACACACATATATATATAATAGATTTTTCCTTTGACAAAATTTTGATAGCATAAGCTCACAATAAGCAAATGTAGGTTTATCTTGGATAGACTAAGGTGCCTTGTATATTTGTATTGTTTCGGTTGTATAATCAAAAGATTCTATGTTTGGTGCATTATAAAAGAGAAGAACAAATGATGGAAATGGGTTAGGCCCAGGCGTAAATCAAAAGGAATTACATGCTTGTCAATCTTTTTGAAGACCAGGATGCACATGTTGAAGATCAAGAACAATAATTCGGATCCTCCGCAACGCAATACACCATTATGGTGAAGAGAAATAAAAAGGAAGTGATACAAATGAGTAAAAATGTATGAG
Organism: Erythrophleum fordii; assembly: GCA_032878935.1. Taxonomy (NCBI): domain Eukaryota; kingdom Viridiplantae; phylum Streptophyta; class Magnoliopsida; order Fabales; family Fabaceae; genus Erythrophleum; species Erythrophleum fordii. The sequence goes on from JAVQMF010000029.1 coordinate 9,952,798, forward strand.
ACCCATTTTCTCTCTTTCCATCTACTTCCTATTTTCTCGCTATATCTCTCTAACAGAATGGTGTCTTGCTTGCACCGAGTAGGAAAAAATCTCAACTCAAGACCAATAGATCAGATTAAAGACAAAAAAATATATAAAGATAAAAAAGTAGTAATTTTATTAAATTTCTGACATCATAGTTATTATACAAGATTTAAAAAAATTAAGAATATCTTTCACCATTAGTATGAAGAATAATTAAAACAATACAATAAAAAAAAATAAAGAATGAAGATACATGTTAAAAGTTAGAGTAAAACAACTCATTCAGAAATGTCTATCACTCTTAATAAGAACAGTGGACTATTAATAACAATCTAGATATGATTATTCCAAAATACATCATAATTTTAGTAAAGCTAAAGAATAAACCTCATATTTCACTTAATTCACTTTATCTTTAATAACCCCAACTTTAAGATGTGAAGCACAATCCTAACTGAATCTTCATGAAAATTACTTCAACAAATAAATGCCTTTATAAATTAATATCGTAACATGTGATATGCAGGACAAGTGCTGAACTTAACACTGCGGCATTATGCATCTAAGAAATATAAGGAAAGTGCCTAAATGAATTCTTCCTGGTACGGGATAGTATAATATCCAATAAAGAAAATGGAAACTTAGTTTCAAGTTTTTTGCACTTAAAAGAATAAAGAAACTTACTGCAAACGGTGTAGTTACAATTTTTAAATTTTTTTAGACTAAAATAATGATATAGTAAATCTAAAAATTATAATTGAGAAGACAAAAATTTTAACTAAAAGAAAATTACACTTTAAAAGTCTTAGTTATATTGCCAATTATAATTTTTTAAATTCTTTATGTCATTTTTTAGTTCTTAAAAAAAAAGTCCTAAGAAGGCCAACTGCGAAATGACTACATACAGGCTTGGTTCTATAATCACATTCCCAAAATTAAAAACTCTATGTCCAAACCCAAAGAGTATGAATAATAAATATAACATGATGATGTGGAACTCTTACAACCATGATGTTTGGCAAGAATTTTTTTTAGATACTCTTGGTGCACCATGTACCAATAGTAATCAATGGCTAAAATTTAAACTGTATAGGTGAGATCCATATGCAATACTGGTGGGGTTCACGTGCAAAATAAATTTTAACCGTTAAGTGTATAAATGACATGACGCTTCTAGTGCACATAAGAATTACTCGTTTGGCAAATGCATGACACCAGACAAGCAAAAAAGTAAACTATCAAGAATTAATTCAATCTAAAAGCTTAGCTATCAAGTATCTAGTGAAAATTTATGATTGATTTTATTTTTAATCAATATCTTTAACACGACTCTTCCCACAAAAGCTTTTCAAATTTGAAGTATAGATGAAGTATGATGCCGTGGTCCACTTGTACTGTGCTAAAAACTTTTGTTATCATATTAAAGATAAATTCATCTTAAAAGCATAAATGAATCTCCATATTGACATTTACTGATATCTCTTAATAAAAAAGAAAATCAAATATGAAAGAGATGTTTGTGAGATAATTTGGGATTTTGGGCTCATGGAATAAGTTTTTGGACAAAGATTTAAGACCTTAAATTATGGGATAAAGGCCAAGATCATGGTTATGTCTCCCAAAAATCGTCCCTTGATTTTGCAATACGACATTATAGGCAATAAAATTAAGAGTGACATAAAGAAGTAAATATATATATATATATATATATATAATATTTTCTTTTTCATTTTAACTATTTTCTTTTTCATTTTAACTCTATCTCTCTCCGAAAATATCATATGCATCTACTAATTACATGCAAAGAATTCAAACTCCAAACAAAAATCTTAGAGTGCCAACGTCAGCAAATTTAGACTACTTAAAATATTTGACCCATTTTCAGCCATAAAATATAGATTAAGAAAGTTAATAGTATGCAATAAACATTGTTCCCCAGTGGGAAATAAAAGCATGGGAACTATGCTAGTACGATGTGCACTCAATGTCCTTGATTGTGAGACAGTGTGCATTTTCAACTGATATTGACCCTCAAATGAGTTCACAGACACATCTTGCTATGATATTCCAGAGCACACAAACCTTCCACTTCTACCACATATAATCTTTAAATTCAGAATAAGAAAAAAAAAAATTCCCATTTCTACAGTTTCAACTTCAAGAATTTCTTCCTCAAAATTGTCAAAAAGCAGTCACCTTGATTCTTGACCGACATGTTCTTACACCTATGATATCATTCTTTCCTGTGACTGGCTCATACCAAAACTGTATCTTTCTTGACTTGACTTTGTTCCATATACTAACTCACGAGCATCTCAACTCAACACCTGTATGCTCTTACCTTCCCCTGCATCATATATAGATATCCAGACACATAACCCCTTCCTAAAGTGTAGATAGATACCTTTCTTTACTTTAAGATATTTAGGTTACGAAGTTTAGATAGATACCTTTCTTTACTTTAAGATATTTAGGTTACGATGTTTAAGGTAAGATCTTAAGGTTAAGAACTAGTTTTTTTTTATTTTTTAATTTTCACACACACATATATGTAAATATAAGCTCTTTAATGATAAAGCATGAATAAATATTAATTGTTGCCAATAACAAGTCAAAGAATTAACCAACTTTGAAAACTTCAACTATCAAGGGAAGATCCTATTTTCATTTTTAGAGAGATGGACACATAGTAGGACGCACTTTATAAATTTTATCTGACTCCATGTGAGTTTCACTATTTATGTCTATATTTTTTTTATTCTATCTACATATGGTGCAATATTGAAGAAATCCTAATTTATCTTGTGATATCTATTTATATCCACAAACTCTTCATTGTCTTGTACCCTAATTCTTTGCCCTGTTGGAAAACAGAGACTTTCTCAGTCAAAGTTTTTTTTAGGGTTATGCTTGAACCAGAGTTTCTAATCCAATAATGTGTTAATATTATCCTCATGAAGTTGGAAAAAAAATTTTAAAAATAATTTTACATCCAAAGCTTCACTATCAATTTGCCTTGGGATGTTAATTAAGGGGACAACCAAACATGTCTCAGTCTCACTCATCCTGTGTCTTTTCCCCACACATAACCGCTTTTTGGTATATCATTACAGCTTGCATTGCAAGCCATAAAAAGCTTCACATTAGGGGACCATCACTGGCCAGCTTCAGAGCAAGTGACGATACAATAATCATCAGAGATCATAGCTACAGATTAGATTTCCACCTCATCAAACTCACTTTTCAGTTTCCATAGACCAATCTCTAGGACCACATATCTCAACGAGTATTTTATTCATACATATATATATATTTGTAAAATTATTTTAACCCAAAAATTTAAATAATTAAATAAAAAATTATAAATAATACTAGTATTATAACACGCTCTCCACATGAAGATCCATTAAATTTGAAATGTTAGGAAAGCAAAATACAAATTCATATCAAATTTTTAACTCTTTGAGTGCAAAGACTTGATACTATATGTCAAAAATAAATTCAATTTAATAAAAATATTATAAAGTAAAATGCATAACCGGCATGCTAACCATAGTTAAAATGTAATCAAAACAAGTAGATAATCTAATAAGAAAAGTCCGTCCAGGCCCACAAAAGTTTATGGAAGTAAGATGAATATTAATCAAGATCTCTGCCAAATCTCTTATGTTTATCCTTCTTTCTAGCTAACTTGAATATAAAAATGATTGAAAATGACGTTCTAGACCTCACTGGATTCAAACCAAGTGCTATGAGTTTGTGGATTCTAGAACTAACCATTCTCTTCATGTTTTATAGTCAATTGACTGAGTTTGATTTCTTCCTCATATAATATTTTAAATATTTGTTATCAATTATTTCAATAAAAACATAATATATAAATAATTTTATAATTTATCATCACATCACATCACATCACATCATTAACTCTTTCAATCTAAAAGAAAATAGTTATTCTAAAACAACCGTTGATTTCAGAAGTTATTGAAAATAATGTCATTATTTTATATTACGTCAAGAATATAATTTAAATATTTGTATTCATAGCATAATTTCCAGTTCAAAACAACCTAAAAAAACTCATATACTTGGATGCATCAGAAAGAAATTTTGTTCTCTTTTTATCTTGCTTTTGAAAAGGAATTAAAATTTTCAGTTTGTGGCGACGGCTGGAAAATAATTGATAATGTTGATGACAGAGCAGAATGAGCAAAATATGATAAAGGAGAAGACAACAAACAAAATACAGGATGGCTGTTGATTCCCCTACCCCACCACCACCATCCCCTAAGGAGGCTTTATTCTAGAAAACAAGTCTCATCAATGTTTTCAAAGATTAAAAAAAAGTGACTAGGAGCATCATTCTTTTGAAATTTCAGACAAAAATTATCTCCTAAATATGATTACTGAACCTATTATATTCATATCTAATATCACTACCCACAAAGATTTGTCCTTGCTCATCATGAAGGAACTATTATTTTCACAATTGGAGATTTATACAGTCCAACCTCAGTTATTTGACTAGATGCAGCACCATATTGATACCACTTCCTCACGTTTCTCATTAGTGCCTTTTCTTCTATATATATATATTTCTATAATCTGTATGTTGTATTATAATATAGAGACTTTCGTTTTTTGGTGGTTGGCAGATCTTAAACTATTTACAAAATTAAGGTGTTCTGCATTTTAAATTTTATTTTACTATTATATTACTGCTAACATATTTTCCAAGGACCCCTAACTATATCCACCGGTATACTTCTTCAAAAATTATTAGCTACTATCTATAATTTTAAATATAATCCTTCAAAAAATTTGTCCTTTTTTTTTTGCCCGGGCTTTTACCTTCTTTTTATTGTTTCCTCTGAATGCTCCACAACGGAGGGTCCGGAGTTCCTCTAGCTCCAACTTAGCTCGAGCAATTTATTCCATCATTTTCGCCAGCCTGAAATTCCCTATTTAATTAAACAATTATATAGTTAATTTAAAAAATACTTGATTTTATAAAATGACACAATTTTCATTTTGGCCATAATGCAATGGTTACCGCCCAGGATCCCAGTGACTGCAAGCAGACGTATAATCAAATCAAAACAAAAGGGAACACAGAATTCATTATATACATAAGTTTCATTTCACGATTTTACGCTAAAAATTATTTATCAAACATGCTAAGAAACTCCGCCCAAAAAAAAAAAAATGAAATCACATAAAAATACAACCTACTAGGCTTACCACTAAGCAAACGCCCAACAGTATTTACAGCAGTTCCTCGTATTCTCTCTTCCAACTACAAGCACTCGTTCGAATCATACAGCCCATTCCTATCCTAACATCCTTCATTTTCATAAACCTAAAAGGCCTTATTTTTCATTCTTTACTATTCTCTATCATATCATTACCAACGCATTGCTCTCAACTTCAAAACTGGCACGAAGTACCAAGCCTCTGTCTCTGCCTCGGACCTAAAGTTATCGAGTTCCTTTGGGCAAATGCCGGATACAGAAGCTCTTGAAACTTCTCCAGAAACACAATCCATTCATCCTCGGTCATATCCGCCAGCTTCACAAAGCTTATGCTTGCAGGAAGCTGCTCATTGGCGCTCCTATGGCCAGATGATGATGTATTCACAAAATAGCCATTGTCAACCTTCCCCGCTGAAGATTTCTGGTGCTTCCGGTCTTTCTCATCTAACATTGTGTTTTTCAGTGACATTGAAATTTCAGAAACAGCTAGATTTCTTTCTTGAGGAAGAGCGACGAACCCTTGTATATTCTCTTCTTCGCTTTCCTCCTCTCCCTCCTCAATACTCTCCTCCAGTTTAGAAAGTGGGTTGCGACCATGCCCACCAAGAAGTCCAGGCTGAAAAGATGCCCTAGTTAAAAAATCATCAACTGCGATCTTTGGAGTGAAATCTAACCCAACCTCATCACAGTCTAAGTCAAACTGAAATTCCTCATCTCCCAGCTCAGTCCTCCTAGGAGATAGCTCCTCTTTCTCAGCTAGCATCTTCCTTGCCTCCAAACATATAACCTCAAGTTCACTCGGTTCTTCCTCCCCCCTGCGGAATTCCCTAGTCATCATCTCACCAATTTCAGCAAGACACAGACCAAAAGCAGCAGCCTCCTTGAGGAAAATGGTGCAGAGTACCAAGACCCTCAAACAAGCCTCTCGAATCATGGGCAATTCCATTCGTAGCATGTCACAATCTTGAGCAGGATCAAGATTCTCAATGTAATCAAGCTCATCTTCAGAGAACGGAATTGAAGCCTGAGGCCAATGAATCCACTCAAAGTATGGGTCCTCTAAAGTTTCGGGCAGACAAAGCCCATGATCAATAGGGACGAGCTCCACCTGACCAAATTTTCCTACTCCATCAAGTTTTCTAACTAACAAGTTTCCAGCATGCCTGTCTGTGTTAAGAATCCTAATGTCTAATATCCCTATACGATGCACAGCTGCAACTGGGAAGCTAGATGTCCCATGATCACTGGCATCAAAATCATGGGGTATGAACTGCTGGAAAGATGCAATCTTGCTAACCAGCCTCTTCCTCTGGAAATTGTTCCCCTTGACCCCATCATTGACATTGAAGATTGAGTGAGTAATCTTCACTAAGGCAGTTGGGGGAACATTTGCAAAATGATCACGGTCAAGAAGATAAGCTGCAACTTCCCTGAACCCTGTCTCCCCAACCCGAACTGAACGCTTCAAACCTGGTTGTCCAAGAGCTTTACCAACAAAGCCTTTTGGATTGTTTGGGGCAAAAGGCTCCTCATCTGTTGGTTTCACAATTGCAACACTGTCACCTCTGCTGTTTCGGAAATAGTATGCACCTCCAAGCCCACAATGAATAGGAATAGGATCAACCCCCATTTTTATTCCCTTCATAATTTCCTTGACCAGTTCTTTCGTCCTGTCAAGATGATTTGATTGCCCTAAAATCTCAATAAGACCACTCTTATCCCTCTGTTGGATATCCCTTCCAGTGGGTGACAGACAAGGTGTGGATGAGCTTCTATGCATAATATTCCGTGTAAGAAGAAGGGGAGAACCATTTCGAACTGCACTAAGATCATTCTTCAAGACCATATCCCCAAATGTTAGCGAGCTCTCTTCCGTTGGAACATTAAGGGCAAGCTGTAACTTCCTCTTCACAGTATGGGCATTGTCACTTCGATCCAATTCCATGCCCAGGACACACCCAGTTTCAGTTTGCACAAAAACCCGTCTCCTCCCAGCAGGTTGCCTCACTTCCATACTCTTGCTTCCATGGTATTCCCCACCAAGTGAGTTTCTCAGGACTGCCACAGCCATCTGGGTTTGAACAGGGCTGTCAAATTTACGAGACATCAACTGTGGCTGGGATCAGATGGTTTTGCAGAGGGCAACAGAGATGACAGTGGAAGAGAGCTTCTTCCCTCCCAGAAGTTGCCAAGCTCCAGAGCCAACGGTGATTGTGCGAGACCAATTTCTTGTTCCCCAATGATCATTAACCAGAAGGGAATTATTCAATATCACTAGAGATCCAGGAGTGAGAAAAGAGAAGGACGAAACCAGCACTGGAGTTAGGAAATGATACTACGTAACTGCTACATTAGGTGGCCATCATGGCCAGATGGCAAAATAAAAATATCTGCATACATTTGGAGATTCAATCAAAATTCAAGGCACAGAGCAAATCACAGTCAGATATAAACTTAAATACAATTTAAACAGAAAATCATAACACAGAACACCGATTGAGTTCAGTTAATTTGGAATAAAAGATATGCAACCATTAAAGCAAGAAACAGATTACGTAACTTACGCGTCCAAGTACTCGCAAATAAAAAGTGAACGGACATATATTCATACTTCAACACACCGATTGAGTTCAGTTAATTTGGAACAAAACACATGCAACCATTAAAGCAAGAAACAGATAACATAACTTGCGCATCCAAGTACTCGCAAATAGAAAGTGAACGGCCATATATTCATACTTCTACATGGCTAAGTTTTTATTCTGGAAAGGTCGAGAGAGAGGCTTCGGTTTTTGGATCTAATAATTATTACTTAATCATTCCGCAGAAAATATACAATTCAGATGAATCATCAATCAAAATTAGGGGAACCACCAAAATAATTTCATCAAGCATTTAATATTTCACAGAAAGGACCAAAAAACCACAAATCTAGGAAATAAAATATTTTCATAACTTCAAGTGTTCTCTTTGTGTGGTAAGAAAGAGCCAAAAGATATAAGAGGCTGCAAGACTTAGCCCTCAATATGCTATCATCCTTTGAAGCAGGAAACCAAAAAATAGTAAAAGGAAGCTAGACCCCAGCTGGTTTGGTACTTTATCCATCGAAGTAGGGAAAACTAGCAAAAGAAGCTTCAACACAGTTCCCCTTCGATAAAAAGAACGGTTGTTTGCTCAGAAAACCAAAAGAAACACCATTGCAAACCCCAGAAAGAGGAATCAGATGTAAATGCAAATACCATATCAAGGGATAGAATTGAACACCGTGAAGCTACAAACTCACCCGCAATGCGAGATCTGAATGGAGCAACGAAATCCCAGACGCCGCCTGCGGTTGTTAAATCCGCACCGTGGAAATTGGAGGACGAATTGGAAAGGGTTTTGACGAAGGAACCCTATCCGATTCCGAGGACGAGGACGGTACAAATACAGTGATGATCAAAGGTTACGGACTCGGCCAAGTTGACTCGGAGAGGATTTCTTGTCCAAGCGACAATCCCAGATCAATCTCCTGTTCCTTTCTTGCTCTCTCTGTCCTCTCGCTCGCTCTCCCTCGCCTGCCTCTTAGGAAGGTTATTTAACTCAACTCGTCAAGCCCGGTTTAAAAGACTAACCCTGGTTAAAACTTGACCACACTTTCTCTCTCTCTCTCTCTCTCTCTCTCTCTCTCTCTCTATGCTCACGGAGTGGAAGAGTCTAGAACGGGGAATGACGGACGTCGGATCTGAGAATGGGGAGAAGATCTCAGCCGTCTGACAAACTAGGGGGAATGGGAGAAGGGTGACGCGGAGAGAAGGCATTGGGTCATGACGTGGCAGGTATCACCGTCGAATGGGTAGTATCAGCGAATTGGGATGGTTTCTCAGTTCTGCTGTGCCGATCCCGTTGTTTTGATTCTGTCACAACTGAAATTCCGAATCTGCCCTTGTTGTTGACGAGGTTAACTTCAAGTGTCTAGAAATTAGGGGTGTATATCGGCCCGATGAGCCCGAGAGACCCGATATAGCCCGGCGTAATCGGGTCGGGTCGGGCTAAAAATAAATTGGGCGAAACTTAAAAAAAATTAGAGTTTTATATACCGGGCCGGGCCGGGCCACGGGCATAGCCATTAAACCATCCCTGCCCAGCCCGGCCCGATATACATATAAAAATTAAAAAAAAAAAACTCAAAGTTGCCCTTCCTTTTGCTGCATCTCCAACGGCCCTTTCCTTTTGCTACGTCTCCAACGGCCCAGCCCATCTCAATCTTCAGCCTTCATCATCTACGATTCTACGCTGCTCCTCTACTCTGACTCTGCAATGTATCTAGCTTTAGCCTCAGCCCTCAGCCCATATCTGTCCTCACACTCTCAGATTCAGTCTCTCACCCTGCCTCAGCCCCTCGCGTCACGACACGAGTAGTCGAGTATGTTCGAGTCAGTGTGATTCTCTCCTTCTTCTGTTCTTCATCTTCACTTCAGATCCAGACTTCCGTTTCGATTTCGCCTATTCACCCGACGGCCCGGCCTTAGCCCCTCTCAGTGTCTGTCACGCTTTCCTTCTTCAATCTTCATCTTCAGATCCAGACTCCTCTTCATTGTTCGACTTCACCTTCGCCCATCAGCCACTGCTTACTGCCACTGGGATCGAGCCACGCCGGCCAATATCCACGGCATCTTGCTTCTTCCAGATTGCCTTGCGTAGCACAGAGCCACAGACCACCTCGATTTTAGATCTATTTTAAGTTGTTCTCACCAACTTCTTGCACAACCCTCGAGCTCAAAGCTAGCTTCATTTTCAACAAGCCTTCTGCTTTGTGTGAGTCTGTGAGATCCTTTTCCCCCTATGCTATGCTTTTCTTTTTTTGCTGTAGTGGACTGGTCACTGGATTACTGGACAATGATTTATAGTTTTTAATGTTTGACTGTAATTATTCAAAAATTATGCCACTCCTCGACACATTAACTGAATCTAAGTAATATTATGTTTAGAGGTTGCTGACAGATCAAGCTAACTCCATTTTGGTTTTGTGATGTGCAAAAGTTCAGAGGTTAAATACAAGTGGATACTGGATACAACTATATGTTGTCTTGTTTTTGGACTCTTATGCTTTTGTTGTGATTCATTTGTACGATAGGCATCAAACTTCCCATTTGACCTTGTTTCACCAAAATTTGTTGGCTCATAATTCTTTATCAACTTCAATAGAGTATACGGTATGGGAGAATAGAGAATAATAGAATACCATAGGTACTCACGAGGGGGATAAGCATGCCAAGAGTGGGTGCAGAATTAAGAAGAGAGATTAAATAATTTAATCTCACAGTAATATATATGTATATGATATGATTGAAGATTAAATGCCACTTTTTGGCAGTATTCCTGTACTCTCCTGCTCAATTATCTGTAACTTAAAATTTCGACGATCATCTAGTTGCAAACCCTCCAGATAAGTTTGTGAAAAGTATAATATAAAGGATTTTTACAAGTGTTGTTCAATATTTCTTTATTTTGTATAATCCAAATTGTAATGGTGGCCTCTCCGATAATTGGCCAGAATTTTCAGGTTCACAAAAATAAAATTTGATGTTGATCTTCATTTAATTTCTTATAGTTTCTCATTTAGTAATTCTTATATACAATATTGGGAGAATTTATTATGGCCTAGGGGACCCTGATTTCCATATAAAGTGTATTCAGAGTCTAAATTGTAAATTTTAGAAACTCGTAATTTTTTCTCTTTTTCTTAATTCAGAGCTATGGTTATTAGTTAATTTTTGGAGATAAATTAAAAGGTAGTAAATTTAAAATCAAGAAGTGAACATTCAGACGCATATGATCAAGTAAAGCACATGCTTGGACTGTTGGGAGTAGTGTGGCATTACTTTTTCTTTTCCATGCTTCTTAATTTGCTCCTTATTTTGATATAATTCTCATTAGATATATGAAACTTTTAGCATTAGATTTTAGAATGGTTTCTTGTTTCATATTATGCCTGGCTCTTTTTTTTCTCTCTTTTATAACTTTCCCCCCTCAAAGTAAATATGTTGAAAGCAAAGGGCAGCATTTTCATGAGTGATAATAGTAAATTAAGGATGTGACTTTTATGATCAGAATCAGTACCTCCACTTTGTGTCTAATCTGAGCATGTTCAAATGTTTAATACTTTAATTAATGTAATTTAAGCTTCTATTTAAGTTAGAACAATTAAACTTTGAAATGCTATGCTAGAGTAGCTCTTTTCTTCTCCAAATATGTTCGCTATTCACTTGAATTATTCAATTATCATATGAGTTTAAAATTTTGAATAATTATTGTAGGGATAAAAGCACAAATGGCAGACAAGAGTGTTGAACAAATTGAAGGTGAATCCCAATCCCAGCCTCAGCTCCAACCTAGTGATACCCAACACTCTCCAGCTTCAGATGTTGCTACTACTGCAGCCTCTGCTGCTACACCTTCTACAAATGTAAGTGGAAAGAGAAAACCTCCTATAAACAAATCTAATGTTTGGGAGCATTTTAGAAAACTTCCATTGGATGAAACTGGAGGGGAACATAGAGCTGTATGCAAATACTGTGAGGCTTCCTATGCTTGTCACCCAACAAAACATGGAACAAATTCATTGAATAGGCATTTGAAAGCATGTTTGAAAAACCCACATAGGACAAAAAATCAACCTATTTTAGCATACAACCAGCCTTCTAGCGGAGACAATGTTGGGGGGATTGCAAGAACGTTAGTCCCTCACACATATAGTTTAGATGAATGTCGAAAGGTTCTAGCTAAGTTTGTAATACGTGATGAGATGTCATTTCGGGTTGTCGAAGGAAATGGGTTTCGAGAGTTATTGAATCAGTTAGAACCTCGATTTCCAATTCCTTCAAGAGTGACAGTTGCTAGGGATTGTTTAAAACTCTACAAGGAAGAAGGCAAGAAGCTGAAATATTTGTTAAAAAAATCATGTGCCCGTGTGTGTCTCACTACAGATACTTGGTCATCAAGTCAAAATTTTAATTACATGTGCCTGACAGCTCATTTCATTGATGAAGAATGGAGATTACAAAAGCGGATTTTAAACTTTTGTATAGTTGAAAACCATAAGGGTGACACCATAGGAAAGGCAATTGAGAAGTGTTTATTGGAATGGGGCATTGAAAAGGTATTCACTTTAACTGTTGATAATGCAAGCTCTAATGATACCGCAGTGGCATACTTGAAAAAATGATTGAAAAATTGGAATGGTTTGGTATGTGATGGAGATTATCTTCATGTAAGGTGTTGTGCTCATATTCTAAACTTGGTAGTGAATGATGGGTTAAAAGATTTGCATAACTCTATTTCTGCCATTCGAAATGCCATTAGATATGTTAGATCTTCCCCTGCAAGGTTACAAAAATTCAAGAGTTTTGTTGAAAAAGAAAAGATAGAGTCTAAAGGTCTTTTGTGTTTGGATATTACAACTAGGTGGAATTCCACCTATATAATGTTGGAGCATGCTATGAAATTTCAAAAAGTATTTGAAAGAATGGAAGATGAAGATGAGACTTATAATGCTTACTTTAAAGAAGATGATAATCGAATTGGTCCTCCTATGGCATATGATTGGAGTAACGCTTCTGTGTTTATTGACTTTCTAAAAGTCTTTTATAATATTACATTAAAGTTTAGTGGATCATTATATGTGACTTCAAATACATGCTTTCATGAAATTGCTCATATTCAGACTATGTTGCAAGTTAGTACTGCATCTACAGATACTCTTGTTGGGGATATAGCTAATAATATGCAGAAGAAGTATGATAAATATTGGGGAAAGCCAGAAAATATGAACCCTTTGTTGGTGATAGGGGTGGTATTAGACCCCAGGTATAAACTTGCATATGTGAACACTGCTTTCGATGATATATATCTTGATCATGATATATGTGTGACCATGAAAAGAAAGATCAAAGATACATTGTATCGTTTATATGAACAATATTTTGTGGGGATTGTTAATGAATCAAGTGAAAAAAATGATGATCGCTATGGATCTGATGGCAGGGATTTAGTGGAGAGAATACCAACATATATTGATCCGAAAAACAAGTGGCTTACATCAAAAAAGTTAAAATTTACTTGTGACCCAAAATCAGAGTTAGATAAGTATCTTACCTCTGATTTAGTAGAGGAGGAGGGGTCTTTTGATATCTTAGCTTGGTGGAAAGACAATGCTGGAAAGTATAAAGTACTTTCTTTAATTGCACGTGATGTGTTAGCCGTGCCAGTATCCACTGTGGCATCTGAATCTGTTTTTAGCACGGGTGGACGTGTGCTTGATGTATTTAGGAGTTCATTATCACCAAAGATGGCTGAAGCACTTATTTGTACCCAAAATTGGCTATCCCCTCATGTGTTCAATTTTAATGATCATGACTTTGATCAATATGAAGAGTTTGAGAATATGATTGAATCAGGTAAACTCCATACTTTGAGAATAAATTAAGTATTATGTAATTTTTGCTTATGACATTAACTTTCTAATTTTCTATTATTTTATTTTTTACAGAGCTTTCAGACGGAACGAGTGTCACGAAAGATTGACTTGCATTTATTTATTTTTGTAATTTACAATTTATGCCTTGTATTTTCTATTTTATGACTCTTAGTTAGTGTGATATATTTGAGATATTATGTGGTTTTATTTGGTTGTTGTTTGTTATTAGTTGTCCACTTGTTATCACTAAAATTTGCATATTGATGTGTAAAAGAATCTTTTTTTGTTAAGCTGTATTCAAGAATGTCTTTTCTTTATTTGATTCTTAATTGATTGATTTAGTTATTGATGAAAATGATTGTAATTGGCATTTTAATGGAGATGGTTATTGCCAATACAACAGTAAATAATTATTAATCTTGTGAGGTTAGTTAATATTTTCATTCTTTTTTATTTTTAAGTCCTTTTTATTTGGTTAGCTTTAATACTTTAGATTCTCTAATGGATGATTTACTCCTTATAGGAAATGTTAAGAATATACACTTTGGAAGGGATTGGAACTTTGGCAAAGCAATAGTGAAGGTGCCCTTTTTATTTTGAGGTATGTTATTATTTTAAGTTTTTATAATATTTTTAATAATTTGTTTTTAGATTTTAGTTTGGAATTAAATTATTGAATGGTTGATGAGTGTCTTTGATAAATATTTATTTAGGAGCATTAACTTTTATTTTGAATATTATTGTTTTTTATTGGAATTAGTTTTTAATCCTTAAATAATTGATTTGTTGTTTGCTAAAAAAAAAAATTTCAGACTTGTTAGGGCCGCCCTAACCCGCCCTAGCCCGCCCTAAAATCGGGCTACTTCGGGCCGGGCCGGGCGATGGGCATAAACTTACGCCCAATTCCTTAATCGGGCAGGGCTTCGGGCCAATTAGATGTCCGGCCCAACCCTGCCCATGTACACCCCTACTAGAAATAGTGTACTGGAAAACCGGAATTTTATGTCATATTTGCAGCCTTAAATATAAAGTTAAAAAAAAAATGTATGGATAAAAAAATATTTTTTCTATTTTTTATTTCAAAAATAATAAAAAAGATAAATAATAATTATAAGAATATAATAAATATTATTCTAAATTTTTTCTTTTCTTTTTTATTATTATACCAAATATGAGGGTTTATGATATAAAATTTTTCAACTAAAACCTATAAGTATATAGATTTTTAATAATAATATCATATATATATATATAATTTTGTAAATAAATATATCATTTTTTAATTGAACCACACTTATCATTTTACTATTAAAAAATTATATATTTATAATATATTAATTAAAAATTTTGATAACAGAGACATAAGAAATTATATTAAGTTGTGTACTTATTTATTATTTGCTTTTGAATTTTTACATTACTTTATGAAGATGCACATAGGTTGAGTAGAGTTGAAATTTACCTCGATCCAATGCTAAACAAACCTTAGCCGACTTGGGTTTATCCAAATCTAAAATTGAGTCAGGGAACTAGGCCTAAATTGGGTTTTATACTATTTTAAATAAAAAATTGTAAAACTATGAATACTTATATCTTTATAATTACTTAAATCATTTTTTATGTATAGCTACATTTTTGCATGATTTACACAATAAAAATTAAAAAAAACATGGGTTCAAATGAGAATACAAACAAAAAAAGTACAAGTGTATAGGGTAAAACATTAAAAAAATGATAACTCAAAACTTAGTAATCAGTTTAGGATTATTTTTTTTATATTTTGGGTAATTCTTCAAGATAGATATGATGCAAACCACCAAAAACTCCACTTGTTTTCTCCAAAAATGTTCGTCTACTATCTCATAATTTTGAATTATTTTGCTTTTAAATATAAAAGTATATGCTTTTTATTACTTTTTTTATTTGGATATGACAATCATATTTACAAAGACCCTAGTAAGGTTCTTAATCAAATTATTTATAATTTATAAAATATAATTAAAAATATTTGATTAAAATTATAAAATATTTCTTGACCATTTTTTTTTTCTACTTTAGTCTTTCTTTTTCAAATATGAGATGTATCCTTCAAGTTAGATGGAGACATACTAGCTAACATGACTAACCCAATACTAAACCTTGCTCAATTTTTTTTCACCAACTTGACTCTACCCAATTTGATTGAGCCAAGCTAGTAGGATCCAATGCTAAACCTTGCTCAATTTTTTTTCACCAATTTAGTTGAGCCAAATTACTTAGACAAGTGAACACCCTTATTACTTTATGATATAATATGAGAAAAAGTAAAGGAATAAAAATATATATGAGACCAACTTGTTTATTTTTACCTGCTCCTTCTTTTTTTGTTTTTTAATCTTTTCTTAACTTTACATCATGTATTTACTTATTAAATATAAAATATCTAGATACTTATATCATATATTACACTTTATAAGGCTTGTTACACAATATTTAGAAAAATTACACTCTGTTAAAATAATATAATTTATTAATAATTTTCACTTATTTGTTTTGAATAATTCATAAAAGACATATAGACATTG
The DNA here is from genome assembly GCA_032878935.1 of Erythrophleum fordii. Classification (NCBI taxonomy): domain Eukaryota; kingdom Viridiplantae; phylum Streptophyta; class Magnoliopsida; order Fabales; family Fabaceae; genus Erythrophleum; species Erythrophleum fordii. The sequence goes on from JAVQMF010000029.1 coordinate 9,969,096, forward strand.
TTTACATGAGAAAATTCTTTGGATAACCAAGACATAGGTCTTGTTTTGTGTAATATATTAAATTTAATAACATTAGTTGTGCTAATTAATAAAGATAATAATTTTTTATTTTTTTAAAAGAAAATTTTAGTTTTTGAACTCTAAAATCTCACATTATTAAACTCTAAACTTTTAAACCATAAAATTAAAATCTTAAGTATTTAAACTTTGAAAACTCCAAATCTTATAAACTTAAACCCTAAACTCCCTATATCCTGAAATCTTAAACTCTAAATCTAAGGAAGAAAGTTTTCAAAAACGAGCATAATGTTTGAAATTTTTTTAAGAATTTGGATGAATAACTTTTTATAAGCGATGCTTTTGTCTTTAAAATTGTGAGTCACTTTATTTGATTATTTTCATTAATTAGCCTACTTGCTTTTATTAAAACATTATTATTTTTAATTTATCCTTAAATAATGCTATAAGAACTCTAGCAAGTATTATGATTAATAATAATTAAATAGATATTTTTTGAATACTAAATCACATATTAATATATTATATAAAATATAGATTTATTTCTCAGGTTTTTATTCAATAACTCGATAAGAAATATTTAAAACTTGTATTAACTTTTGTTTTAAAAATTTTCTATGGATCCTAATAAAAGATACACGACTACTAATCCTCCGACTTAGATTGAATCAAGGGATATTTCACCAGACGCTTTACCAATTCTCTCTTGTGCAAAATTTGGATGATCCAGATTTTTTTTTTTTTCATTTCCAAACAAGATTTAAAAGGAAGTAAAACACAAAATAAAACTAGTTTGTTAATAGTAAATCTCAGAAAAATAATGTTTAAATTTAAAAAATTAAAGGAAAAATTGGACTGTTTAAATCTTAATTTGAATGGTTCAAATTAGGTAATAAAGAGGGAAGTAAGGAAAAGGATCCCATTTGGTTCATAACCAATGATAGGTGACAAGTTTTTTTTTTTTTTAAATACAAGGTGTCTCCCTTATATTCATTTTATGATTTAAGAAAAGACTAATTTTTATTCATACCATGGAGTTATATGGTTTTGACCACAAAGAGTCCTTCCAGGACTCAAATCTGTGACATTGCATAGGCCCTTCAACTTAGGGTTCAGTGGTTGCCAATTTGACTATCTCAACAAGTTAGTTTGATTTTAAGTAAATTATACATATTTTCTTTGAATTTTATTAAATTTACACTTATTTTTTTCTATTTTTAAAATGTGCACAAATTTTACTTGAATTTTGTTAAAATTATATAGAAATCTAGTCTATTTTCAAAACATATAGAAGCCTCTCATAAAATAAATGATAAATTACATAAGCTTCTTTTAAATTTTACTAAAATTACATAAACACTCTTTATATTTTTAAAATATATACAAACTTCTCCTAAAAATAGAGAGAAGATCTGTCTAATTTTGAAAAAATTCATGAAAGGTTTAAATGATTTATTCTTTGTTTTAAGAGAAGATTATATATATTTTGAAAATAGAGAGGATGTCCATATAATTTACTTTTTGTTTTAGAAAAATTTTATGTATGTAAAAAATTTGTGTAATTTTATTAAAATTTTAAAAAGTTATATAATTTACTCTTATATTTTATCATCAACTTGGGTTAGAGAAGAAGATCCGACGGCTCAAAAAGAACAAAAAGGGAATCGTACGGCTCACAAAGCTGGTGTCACCACAACGGTATGTGAACCAATGGAAATTGCTTTCTAATATTGACTCTCTTTAGATGGCAAGAGATGAACTTTAGCAGCAAATGAGTCTCTTTCCAGGCTTTGTTAATTTGTCTTAAATAGATTTTGATGATAATATCAAACAAAAATTAATTATATTAATGAATTAGTTGCATTTTAAACAAAAAATCTACTTTGACTCTTTCTATAATGGAATTTGTTTTGAACCAAAGCTTTTTTTTTTTTCTTAGTTTTTGAGAAAATACTAAGAGTGTTTGGTTGCTTGTTTTATGAAAAAAATTTTTTTAACAAAATTATGTATAATTTGTATTATATCTTTATAATTATTAATTATTATTATTTAACAATATTAATTTTTTAAACTCAAATTAAAATAAAGGTACAAAAATTTTTTTTATCTATAAAACACTTTTTTTTTCATTTTGCGTATACCAAAGCAGGCCATGCTCCCCATTGATGAGTGTTTTCTTTTTTTAATTAATTTTTTTTATAAATTTAGTTTATTGATTTTTCTATCTGTTAAATTAAAGAGAAGTAGTTATATGTATATGGTGGATAATGAGATTTGTTTTTGCAAATAAATAAATATTTTATTCATTTAATATTTATTTTTATTGACTAAATATGTACAAAAAATTTTGTATAAAGGAAATTTAATTTTGACTAAAATAAAATAAGATGAAACTTAAAAATAAGAAGACTTTAGAATATGCTTTACAGAAATATTAATAAAATTAACTATAAGTCTTCATTTAATAATTTAAAATTTTTAAAAATCATTTTATTTCTTAAACTAAGATTTAATCATAAAATTAATACATAAACTTTAAAACATAACAAAATGTTCCCTATAAACAACGTTTGATGTTTATTGTTCACTATGCATTTTGTTACAATGTTTCGAATTTAAGAGAGTGTCTTTGTTATGTTTAAAAAAATTTATGTATTAATTTTATGATTAAAATATAATTCAAAGAAAAATATAATGCAATTTTCTTAAATGTTTAGAGTCCTTATGATCTTATAATTAAGTGATTAACATGTATTTTGTTCATATTTTAAATTTAAAAAAGCTTTTGCGTTAAAAAGATATATTTGACGAAAAATAAACAATGTTTTACTTAACTTGAATTAGTAGCCATTTATTCCATGCATTTACATTTCCAACGATTCTTCTCACTCGAGAGAGAGCACTCTTGAAGTGGGGGGTACAAGTGTGTGCAGGCGGAGCCAAGCCATGTGGAAGGCAGTCACTATGGTTGGAGAACCGGAGTGGATGGGGTATTAAATGAATGAAAAAATCTGCGTCAAACATCTCAGTTTTTATTATGTGTTAAATAAATAATAATTAGAGATTTTTTAAAATTAGATTTCTAATAATATATTAGCATTGTCCTTATATTACCAATTTTGAAAAAATTATTATTTTAGTTTTAGTATTTTATTTAATTTTTAATTTTGTCCATATTATTAAAATTCTGTAGATATTTTATTAAATGTTTCTAATATAATTAATTATATACTGTCTTAACACTCTTAATATATATAATTTATATAAACAAAGGAGGTAGAAGTAGCTAATAAATTAAAATTATCTTACATGTATAATAAAATATTGACAAAAAATATAATGATAGAAATTAAATTAAAAATTCTTTAAACTATAAGAATCTAATTATAAATTTTTAATTATAAAGACTAAATTAAAATTTATGTAAAATTATAATGATCAAAAGTATAATTTTTCTTACTATTTTTCATATCATTTTACTTTTTTAGACTTAATTGAGAGTCTTGAGGAAAGTTAGACAATTTAGATTCGTTAGATATGGCGGATATAAAGTGTGCAATTTTTAATATTATTTTTGTGATATTAATTATCTAAAAAAAAAAAAGACAAGTAGAGAGAATTAAACAAGAAAATAAAAATTTATAAAAAAATACAAATTACCTAATTTGGAGTGGTTATATAAAATAGATAAATTACTCTAAATTCTTTTAAAGTTTTGATTAAATTACAGTTAATTTTTTATTTAAAAAATTACACTTGACTCTCTTTATATTTTAATATATATTGCATGAATGTTTCGTCTAATTTATTTTTTATAAAAACGGTCAACTTTTTATATGACATAAAATTATATTTTTATTCTTAATATGGTAGTAAAAATGATGTTAAACTTTAATATAAGATTATGATTTTATTTTTAATATGATACTAAGATAATTGATTTATTTTATTTTTTGAAAGAAGTACATATTTTATTAAAAAGTTAACTTTATTAATAATAAATAAATAAAAATAAAAATCAAGTGCAAATTTTAAAATAAAAAGATATGAAGTGTACTTTGGCTAGATTTTTTTCAAAAATAGTATAATTTACAAAAAAAATTAATTATGTGGCATTAGAAGTCTCCTATGGGAAATAAACAATGGGATGCATTGGTACCTACAAAATCCTTATATAGCATTTGAAAGTTGATGGTGGAATTCCACTTTTCCTTTTTTTATTTTTTTCAAATTATGATTATTGACCCTTTATTTTAGCAATTATAGATGGGAAGGTAAAAAGTACATGATGAATGTGGACGACAACCCGAGAAGGTAAAAAGAAGGAGAAAAAGTAGAGCATACAAATTTAGCTTGAACAAATGCTTTAAGTTTCACTTTGTTGAACCTTGAAATTCCTTTATGACCTTTTTAATATAATGTAACATTTTAGCTTTCTACGGTAGACGGGCCAACTTGTCATGAAAGGGATGTAAAAATTGTTGCTTCAATTTAGTTGTGTATATATATTAGGCACGTTTTTTGCACAAAAAAGAAAAATATTAAATAGAAATATATATATATATATATATATATATATAAGAAGCATATCAAATGACAAATATGAATAACAAAAATCTATAGTTGAAATTAATGCAAAAATTATTATAAATATATAAATTTTGTAGTAATAATTTGTATATTAATTGAAATTATTAATTTATAATTTAAAGGTAATTTTTGCATTATATTTGTATGAGCTTGTGTGTACATGCATAGGTTGTAATAACATCATAAGCTATATTAAATTCAATTATGTCTAATTATTCATATAAATATATAAACAAAATAATAGAAATAAATAAACTATAGTAGTAGTAGCACAACACAAATTTAAGAATGTGTAACACAATGTATCAAATTATATCAACTATCAAATTAAAAAGTTCATACTCATAACAAATCACATTTCATTTTCAATTGTCTGTTCTTCAAGCTGCATAACACTTTGAAATTACTTATGATACACATGTCTCAAAGTTATATTTTTCATGTAAAAATTACAATAACAAAACAATATATATGTATATAATCAATCTCATTGAAAATAGATTATAAGTTTAGATATTAAAAATTTAGAGAAAAAAAAAACCTCCATTGAATTTTGAATCATTTGTAAATAATCTCTTAAATTAAAAATTAGGTCTTTAAACTTTCATACTTTAAAACATAGGTTATTTTATTTATTTTTCTCTTACCGATATTATCTCATATGTCAGTTCAAACTCTTTTATAATCCTTTTAGCTAGAGCTTGCTACTTCAATTATGAAAATTTTGAAATAACAAATGAGTTAACATTGTTAACAACAAAAATAAGCACAATGACCTATCTTAAAATGTGAAAGTTTATGGACTTAAGTTTCTATTTTTGAAAGTTAAAAAAAAAATTATTTAGAAGTGACCTACAGGTTCAAAGAGTTTTTTTTTTTGTATTTTTTTTCATAAAAAGTCCAAAATGCAAAAAAAAAAAAAAACCCTTCAACTTAGAGGCTATGCAATTTATTCCCTAAATTTTCAAAATTGATTATAAACCCTTTGAACTTTTAATATAAGTCGAATGATACCAAATCAGCAAATGATACATTTGACATGTCACCCCAAATGACAAATAAAAGCTTTTTATTGCAAAAAAATGTAAAAGAAAATAACAAAAAACTTTTACTTTTCACTTGAAATATCAAGTTAGATATATATATATATATATATATTTATTGACTTGGCTCTTTTGTAGCCTATATGAAAAAGTGATGTTAAAAATTTTTAATTAAAAAATTGATGAGATAAATTATACACTCTTTAAATTGAGAAAGTCTTTTGCATTTTAGTTAAAAATTAATAACTCATTTTTATTAAGTTTTAATACTATTGTTATAAATTATTATTTTTTTTAAAAAAAAATTCTTGCTCATAGGGTTGGTCCACCTTAGCCCACTAATGCAAGGCCAAATCAACCCAATTATAGGGTTAGGCTAGGCTTTCTTTAATATCATATTTAGTTGGTTGACAAAAACAAAAAAAGAAATAGCAAATATAAAAAATAAAATTATTTAATTTATATAATGTATGTTATATTTTTATTATCATTATTTAATAGTATTTGAATCTTTTTATTACTTTTTTTTAATAAGAATATGAGAGTTAATTCTCTTTACATCTTTATTCTATTTTTATTTTTATATCTAACAATTTTGTATATCAAACATGACCAGCAGCTTTATATATTGTACAATAAAATTAAAAGATTTGCTCTTTTAGTTAGTTTTCCGAATTTTTTTAGAAATGATATGGTGCATTTCTATGTAATGGCAGATATCTAATCTGTACAGAGACATATAGAGATTAAATTATGATTATTACATGTATACCCACTATATGTTTTAAAAAATTTCTCAAATTTCCCATGTATCCAGCGTTGGTATAATGAGCCAAAAAATGATTTATCTATTTAGATATATTTAAATATATAAAATTCATAGTCAAATTTGTCCTATACTTCAAATTCATTGAATGTATTTACTGTAACAAGTTGGATTCAATTGAAGTAATCAAGACCTAACAATGAATTAGTTTGATCATGTTTGATCCTACCCTAACTATGAAAGAAATCATTTCGTTCAGCAATTAATTAGCCCAAATAAAGTCGTAAAATAGTTTTTGAAAAAGAATTGAAACACCAGTTAGAGTTTTGAACAGGATCAAGATTTACAGGTAAATTTTTTATTTTTTTAAAAATAAAACTCTTCAATAATAATATAATCTTTTGAAACAAGTTTTTTCTTTGACATATTATAATTTAATAATAAACACTTAAATAATTATATTTAATTTTATTCCTTAAAAATTCCATGACTGGCATGCATGATTAGATATGGAGAAAGTAAAATAGGAGGACCAAGAAAATGTCGCTAGCTTTTGAAATTTTGTATTGATGACTGTGTTACGTATGTTAATGTCACAAACTCTTGACATTAGAGGTGAATGTCCATCCATGAATACCTCTAGTTTGGTCATGCAGATTAGTCTTAGCTGATCCATATTCAATAATTCTTATCACCATAGAATCTAAAGTTTCATCTACATGAGTTCTCTCTCTCTCTCTCTCTCTCTCTCTCTCTCTCTCTCTCTCTCTTTTTATATTTTAAATGTGGGACGGCGAGAGATATCTTTAAATTTTATCCCAAACTATGTTATTTTTTAAAATAATTTTAATGGTGCACTTCACCACATTAATTTAATATATTTATAATTTTATTTTAAAAATAATTAACGTTAATAAAAAGAAATATAATCTCTTTGTGTATCAATTATACTAATCTACCTGGTTTCAAGATTCCCTTGATCCACCTATCCTATGGGCATTCAAGATTCGTCATAACGTCACAAAAGGAATTATTCTTCACTTAGTCTAAGTGTGCTCTTTCTAAGCTGCTTTGAAGACTTAATTTGAACACAAAATTTAAAAAATATGTTCCAGATAAGGTTCATTCTAAGAATATGGGGTAGGCAAAGGATTTAGGTGGGGTACGAGTTAGACTTAACGATAAGAATAATTTATATGATTGAGATATTTTTGTATAAGTACATTATTCTCAGGGTACATATTCCTCGAAATAAGTATTAAATAATTCAAAATAATTCATGTCTTTTTAAGTTTCTAGAATTATTTAATGAATTTATATCTGACATATAATTTAGTCACATATTTATATATATAGTAAATTATAAAAATTCAATATATACAAATGTCATTTTATTTTTAAAAAATATATAATTTTTTCTTAAAATAAAAAGTTATGTTATACTTTATGTTAATTGTTAAATTGTTTATTAAAATATTCTAAATTAATCTAAATACATATTTTTAAATAAAATACTTTATACATAATTTTTTTTGAAAAATATTTTAATTAAAAATTTAAATTTGAAATAAATTATATATTTTAAAATTCAATAAAAATTTATATGGTTTAAAAAAATTATATAATTTACTGTTATATATATCATATATAATATTTTATCTTTACAACGAAACACTTTCCTTCCAAGAAATTGATCTTTGTAAATTTATTTGTGTCATCAACTGTATATTATTCAATGATTTTAATTACAAACACATGAAATTGAATTCTTTATAATTATACAATCATGTATATATATATATATATATAAGTGTATATAGACGTACTTCTTCTCACTCTTACTATAATACATAGAATTAATTTATGATTATAAAAGATTTGAAATCACCCAAAAAAAAGCGCACGCACGCACACACGTCTATTATATCACTAATCGGAAGCATAATATATAACACACACACACACACACACACACATCCATTTTATCACTAATTGGAAGCATAGTATAACGCTCACCGTAACCTTCTTTTTTTTACTTTGCCATTAAGAAATGAAAATATCCACAAGAGATTACGGACAAGAAATGTGAGTGTTCGATCCAACTTGAAATATTGAAGCTATTATCATTTAATCACATTTCGATCTAATTAAAGAAAATATATAAGTACGAATCTCTTAGGTTAGTGTGTTTAATAATTAGTTTATTATATTTATTTTTGGCAAATGTAGTCTACATAAAAACTTTTTCATGAATATTTGTATTATTTTTTTGTTAAACTATATTTTTGGTTCATATAGTTTCACTAAGTTTTTATTTTAGTCTTTGCACTTTGATTTTTTTGTAATTTAGTTCTTATAATTTCAAAATATTTGTGAAAAAATCTCAAACGTTAGAGACTGTTAAAATGATGTTAATTTTACATTAGCCCGGCAAATGTGCTTATGAAGTGGTTATATAGGAAATGCTACTCAGACGCGTGGATTTGTGACTTGCCGAGGCAGAATACATCAGCCGAGTGCAAAAGCACTTATTTGTCCTTTCTCACTTCATTTGCTCGCGATAGCGCTACACAAACACTGAGCTAAGCAACCATTGGCCTTGTCCAATATCCAAATTAGCTAGACTAGTTTTATTTTATTATAATTTTTTTAAATTTTTAATAATTTTAAAAAAAATAAAATTTTTATGTAAGTTTATATAAATTCTTTTAACTTATATGACTAAGCCAATTGACTTAGACTGAAAAAGAAAGAATTTAAGCAATACCTAACTCAACTAAGTTGGATCACCAAATTGAATTATTCACTTATTAGCTTTGTTTCCACGTGTCACTATCACAGTAATAAAATTTGTTGACGCACATTTATTGATGGTTCTTGTAAAACTACTAACTATAAATATAAAGTTGACAGTTATTAAAAAACTATTAACAAAAGTTAAAATATAATTTACAATTCACAAAATAACATATTATTGACAATGCTTAAGAACTGCTAACAAAACATAAATATAGTTAGTGATTTTCAATGAAAAAGTAATATAAAAAAATCATAGTTGGTGTTTCTTATTCCCAACCTAAGAACCACCAACAAAAATTGAATATAGTTTGCGGTTCTTAAAAATTACCAACAAAAAGTCAAAACAAAAACCTCATAGTTGGTTGTTCTTAAGAACCACCAACAAAAATGATACTTTAGTTGCCAATTTTTAATAAACTACTAACTAATTTCATTTTAAAAATCATTCTAAGACCCATTCTTGTGTCTATACCTTTGTTTACAATAAGCCTCCCTTCTCTCTTCTGTTATCCTTTCCCCTTGGTTGCAGTGTTCGCTTGTCTTTGCGAACAATGCAAACTGTGCACCCCTCTTTGAGTCCGCTCATCTTTGTGTATAGTGCAAACTGTGTGAATAGTGTGCTAAACTTCGCCCCGCCCCCTCGGCCCATTCGAAATCTCTGCTAAATCTACTTCGTCCAACCTTCATTGTCATGTTGCTCCATCTCTTTGAATCTCCACTTCCAATTTACTATAAGTTCATTTCATTTTTAATTTTTTTGGTAAAATTAATTTGTTTTAATTAATGTATTTTTTCTTTGAACAAATTAATTACTGGTTATCTTCTTCCATTTTCAGTTTCCATCATCCATTCCTCTATTTTTGTATCTGTACTTTTTTTGAAATTATTTTTTTGTGACATATTAAGATATTTTTTATAATTTAATTTTTTTGATATGACAGAATGTGCAAAATGATGTAAATTGATAGCTACGCCATCCTTATACATGCATAAGGTGCAAAAAAAATATTTAGACCTATTATAACAAGATATATTATGTAGTAGTGTACAAAATATAATATAATTAAGTTATAATTTACATAAAAGAAAAGAAAATTGATTTTACTTGTTTCTTTTAACACTTACTGTCATTGTTCTTTAATTATAGATTATTGGAATATTGTTTTGTTTTAGTTTGAAGAGTGGGCTAAAGGCTTGGAAAACTTCCATTTTTATGCCATCATGTTGTTGATTTTTCTTTGAAATATGATTGAAATAAAAGAATAATTAAATAGAGTATAATGGGGCAATATTTAGTAGAGTAATAAGTAGAAGTTTGAGTAAATTAAGAGTCATTAACTACATTCCTTTTAAATTAGTTCTTGTTAGATCAAAGAGATATAGATTAGAAATGGATATCTGTCAATCGTCTGTCTAGGAAATATAAGGATGGAGTGAAATAGTTTATTAGGTTTGCAGTTGAGCATGCAAAAGACCCTAGTAAAATTATATGTGCTTGTTTAAATTGCTACCATGTGAAGTGAATTAGTGCAACTGAGTTGAAAGATCATTTAATATGTAATAGGATTTACTAAAGTTATACATGTTGAACAAAGTATGGCGAGACGAAGGATGAGTATAGTAATTGGGAGTATAGTGACAGTTGTGCCTCAATCGATTTTGACACTACTAAATACGAGGTTGATCATTTTGAAGAGATGACAAATGTGGTTAAAGCGGATCTTCAAAATTGCCCTGAAACATTTGAGAGGTTGTAAAGTGATGTAGAAAAGTCATTGTATTATGGCTATACTAAATTTACAAGATTGTCAACGGTGTTGAAGTTGTACAATTTGAAAGCAGGAAATGGATGGAGTGATAATTAATTTGTATTACTTTCTACTAATTTTAATTTGTTAATAATATTTGATTATTAATTGTAATTATTCTTTGATTGCTTTATAATAGTTTTTCTTAAATTGACTAGTTGGTTGTTTTGAGTTGTGAATAATTGATGGCTACATTATGAAATGCCAAAAGGCACTCAAGGTGCATAAACTGGAGGTAGATATTTTTTTTTTAAAAAACGTGGTTTTATTTTGAACTTCCAAAAAAAGTCCATCTTTGTTGGCAGCCAACAAAACTTACATCTTTGTTGGTAGTTTGATTTTGAAATGCTAAGAAAGTATTTGTTGGCAGTTATTGTTGTCGGTTTTAAACTACCAACAAATGTGACCTCCTTTTTGTTGGCGATTGCATAATTGGCAGTTACAAGCTGCCAATAAAAAGAAAAAAATAATCACTAACAAAACTTTTTTTTAGCATAATGTGTGTTAGCCTCTTCTTGTACTTAGCAATATGCACAATCACATTGTTCATGATACTAGACATTGACAATATAGCATTATAGCCCATCAATAGTCAACAAATTGTAATGATTCGAGTTGCATCACTAATTTCATATGCAAATATTATGATTATGACTTTTTAAAACCTTATCAATAAAGAAACAATTCCATCAAGCTGACTTTATTAAAACCACTAGTAAGGCTTTTTAATAGACCAAGATTTAGTTAGTCCAAATAAATACAACCACCTAAACATGGATTTATAAAATCATCGAAAGTTACAAAACAAATTCAATTAGTTTGGAACTAATGTCACATCTTGAGAGCTTAAGATACAAATTAATTATGAGGAATACACTTGGAATCAATGGGTTACCCATAAGGTATGTAATATATATATATATATATATATATATGAATGAAATCAAAAGAGCAACTATCTCCTCTTAAGCATACAAGATGTCCCAGCTGGACATAAGAAATTATATGAACCTGCATATATTTTTAGTCTCGAGTTGTGAAAATATCCAAAATTAGAAAAGCAAAGCATTACAGAGAAGCAAATAAAGAGGATCATTAATTGTTGGAGAGAATTAGTGAAATTTCAAATCCGAATATCTATGGTTTAACAATAAGGGGATTAGATGTAGGTATAGGATTGTAATAAGATGTTTCACTTGGACACAATTCTTAAAAAAATTTATTTCTCTCTCTCACATACACACATATGTGTGTATATATATATAATTGTTAGAATTTAATTTCTATAATTTGACATGTAAATTGATTCTATTAGGATATATTGATGTGACTGTAAAGAAAAAAGAGATAGGGCGAAAGAAGATCTTCTTCTCTTGTATCTCTTTTAGGCTCAGAGCTAGCTATTGGACTTCCATTAATCAAAACTTAATATTTAAAGCTAGCAGTTGGACTTTCATTAATCAAAACTTGATATTTGATTATAGAGACACATTGCATAATCATCTTAATCCAATGCTCAGGAAACTTTATCTTGATGAGTATGGCATGTATGAAATTCCAAGACAAGGTGTCGTATGTCTTAGAAATATCCATCTTCAAAGCACCACTTTTCTTTGAACTATTTTATAGCAATGAATTTGATTCATAAACTCTAAGAATAGGATTATGTTGTCTGATATGAGCTTGCCTTTGATGAAAGCACACTAATTAGGGGTTATGTAGAAGTCCAAGATGCCATCGAGTCTATTACAAGGAATTTTAGAAATTATTTTGTAAATTACATTGCAAAAAGTAACCCATCTATAATTATTCTAAGATTGTGGATTGTCACATTTGGAGCCAAGAGCAATAAAAGTTTTGTTGGAACTCTTGAACAAGAATCCATAATGTTGGAAAGGCTTGACCATGCCAATCACATCTTGATTCATAATGTCCTAAAAACGATAGAGGAATTTGCCATGAAAGCCATCAGGCCTAGGGGTACTATCAATTTTAATTTAAAAGATAGCTTCTTGGATTTCTGAATAGGAGAACTTATAAAAGAGTGAGTTATGATGTTCTTTTAAGATAGTAGAGAGATTGATATCATTCATGGCCTATAATGTCTTTTCAAGAGATAAAGAACCATCATTTAGAAAGCTGTTCTTAAAGAAATTCACCGCTAGATTTTCAATTTTGTCACTTTCATCCACCTAAATTCCATCTTGATCTTTGATCCATTAAATAAAATGTTTGGATCTTCTAGCCTTTACCAAATGTGAAAATATTTAGTGTTTTCTATTGTCCTGAGCAAGTCACATTTGCCTTGCTTCCTATGTCCATAACATTCCTCATAATCATAAAGAAATTCAAATATGATGCTTGAGTTCTCTTCCAAGAGGTGATAGTTTAATAGATGTTGACTAAATAGGATTGTAGATATATTTCTTTGAAGATCACTCAATTGGTCTTTCGAGTTTTTGATTTTAAAGAGAAGATTGCCCATACAAGAATTTTTCCATGCTTTGAAAGCCACCATAGTAGAATAAAGTTTGGTGAAAACCTTGTACACAAAAGAACCCAATATGTATTGATTCCAAAAAGAATAAACAATTACATTGCATTGGTCAAAGTGGAACAAAAATTTTCAAATCTAGTTAGCCACTTTTTAAAAGGTGACTTTAAGGATGTAGAAAGCACTAAGGGAGTATGATTCGAGGTTGTAATAGGAAAGGTGGTCAAATTAGTATTCGAGAAGTTGAGAATCCATTCTTTGTTACAAAGAGACTTGTCAAGCTTGGTCCATACTTCATCATCCCATTTTCTTATTATTAGTCCATGAAAACCATTGACCTTTTGGATAAATCTCTAACAACTCACAAGTTTGCATTATATTTTTGAAAGAATTACCTTGAGTAATAAGGATGATACATTGTGTTTGTCTTAAGGCTAATGACAATGACCAAGGTCACTAATAATATTGGCCCAAAAAAAAATGTCACCAATAATAAGCTAAGGTTTAGAAATTGAACTGTGGAAATTGGAATAATTAGCATATTATTAACATATTTTTGAAGCAATTTATCCTTAATATTATTTTTTTAAAAAAAAACTATTCATTATCAAGAGGGGACTGAAAAGAATAGAATACATTGTCTTGAAAATAATAAAAAATAAAAATAAAATACTACAAATGATTAATATAATGAGATATAAAACACTTATTAAATATAGTGTTGTATCTATAAATTGCACTAGATATACTACTAGGGCCTAGGCACAAACAATCCTTATTTGGTTAATAGTGTATCTATAAATTGCACCAGATATAGTCTTAGAGCCTACGCCTGTGGTAGAAACCTAAGGTAGATTTAGATAAAAAGTACTTCCACTAAATTTCACATCTGTAGCAAGACCTAGCTTAATAGTTGAAAAATTAATGGAGAAACATTCTCTTATTAACTAATACATCTTTCACCCAGAGGTTTGTGATGCTTCCTTCACATCTTCAACCTATGAAGGGGTGCATTCTTTGGTCTTGCGTTGTTTTCCACCAACTTTAGCTCGTTCTAATAGTCTTTCTTCATGTGGCATGACCTTAGGTAAATTATTTGAGATTACATGTATTGCAACTACATCACACAAGAATAGTAAAATGTCATTTATAATTTGATTTTCAACAAAAAGCACTATATATACACATTAGTTGGCAAATATATATTAGATAATTCATAATTTAACATCAAGTGGTTTAGAATGAGATATGTGAAGAAAAACATTTGACATGCACATATCACTCATCCATGTTATCTTGAAAGTTTGAATTACAAGAATTTTATTCAAAGATGTCTTCCATCTTACTCATGAGTTGTGATTACCTGAGTTTGGGGGAAACCTTCTGGTAAAAGAAGCGTGTAACTGTAAAGGATGAAAAACCAAACCCCATGAATTATTCTTATACAACATTGGAAGCTAAGTAAAAGGATATCCAAACTTTATTGGCAAGTTTCTCTTACTCACAATTTGTGTTATTTTCAAGTAGTGGGTAAGGCAAACTCATCATATTTACTTGTACAAAGAAAGAAGCACTGTAATTCAAGTTTGCAAGCTTGAAACTTTTTTTGATTAACCAATAAACCTCTTTTACCCATTAAAATTAGTGGAACTTAAGTCCAAACCTCCATGAACCTTTTTTAAAGCATCAGTAGAAACCATTAGCCATCTCAAATGATTCTTCATGCCATTATGTCACTTCCCAGCCAAAGGGAGTAGAATTATAACATTGGTAAACTGTAAGGATTAACTTTGAAATAGTTTAAAATTATAAGGACTATTTTTTTAAAAAAATAAATTATGTGTACCAAATTGAAAGTTAAGATAAGCTATAAGGATCGAATAATTAATTTTTTTATATATATTAGAAAAAAAAATTTACTTTTTCTTTCTATTTTTGATTCATTCTCTTTGTGCGTAGAGCTTTAATCAATTTTATACATTGGTTCCAAAATTGATAACTTCAAAACTTGGACCAACAAGTCCTTTGTTATACATGCAAACATCTACTATCCGTTATCATATATATAATAGTTCTATCGTCCCAAAATACTGACAAGTGGTGTCTCAAAATTCTAACAAATGGCACTTTGAATTGCTAACAAGTAGTATTCTTAGGATTTTTACCCTCTTTTATCATCAAAACAATTTATTTTTAATTAATTTAATTCATTTAAATTTAAATTTAGGATGATTTAATTATATTTATATTGATTGATTCATTTACTTTAATGATTAATTCTTTTATTTGAAATCTTCTTTATTACAATTACATCTGATTGAAATTTATTAATTACAAATTAAATGTTTTATATTATTTAGAAAGCATTATTTTTAATGAACTTAGATTGATCCCAATTAAATTGTGCCATAATTAATTTAATCAATATTTTAATTTTTATCCATCAATATTAACTGCATTTTATTAGAATAAAAGTTTTTAAACATCTCACGGAAATAAATAATTTTTATTTTTCTAAGAAAAAAATTTAAATTCAAAATTTGTTCTTTCCAAATTTTTATAAGTGCACTTTTTTGTTATTTCAATTAATATAAATTAATTATGATAACATTATATTAACTTTATTTTTGTTATTTTTTATTTTATTTACATTATCCCCTTAATTATAATTATATTTGAACAATTCTATTTGGTTTTATATTTTATATTCAAAATCTCATCTTTCTTTTTATATATCTTTGCATGTACTAATTCTTTCTTTCATTCTTTTTTTCTTTTTTTTAAGCTTTGTATTATGTTTTTAATGATACTGAGATAAATTAAATCTTCTTTATCATTGTGAGTATTTTCATTTCTCAGAAGGTATGATAAAAGTTTTCATTTTCTTTCTAGCCTGTTGTGTATTTTAGCATGTTTTAGCATTTTAACTATAAAATTTTAAGTGTTCTCTTTTTCTTTAATAAGTAATTATTCTCTTATAAAAATGAAATAAATGAAGTATCTAATTGTACTTGTATTTTTTTAATGTATTCATACCACGTTTAACACTCTACTATTTTTTTTCCATGGTCCTTGATTCAAAATTTTATGTAATATTTAACAAATTTGTCTTCATGTTGCATGGCATGCGCCTTTATTGTGTTCTATAACAATTTTTTGGTATGGCTCCAAATTATAATGTGCTAAAAGATACCACTTCATTGAAAGAGAATTAGAGAGTGAAAGCCAAAGTAGTCCATTTATGGGCAATGCTTGTATACAGCCTGTCAAATGAGGCCACAACTTGGAAATGGTATCATGTGACAAATTGGTATACATCTCATGTTTATATCCATTTTTCTTATTTCAGTAGCATCTACCTCAATTCAAAATTTTTAATATTTCTATATAGGATGGAAGGATTCCTGTTTATGTAAAAATAAACTTTCTACGAAAGTTTAAGGGCCACTTATTTGAAGGAAATACGTATGTCATAACATAATTTAGTATTGGTCAAAACATTGGCACATACAAAACTACCATGCACTAGTACAAGATAAATTTTCAATTGTTGTTAGAATGTGTACGTCTATGTGAATTAATAACAAAAAGATCAATTTTCAGTTTTTAACTCTTTTTTATTTTAATAAAAATGAAGTTAATATTGATCGATAAAATTTAAAATATTGATTGAATCAATAAAGTTTATTATGAGCGTGTTGGCTTCCTTAATAAAATATTAAAAGATTAATGTTAGATTCATAATTTTTTAACTTGACTTTTGTTATATATGGATAATCCTCTCCTCTCTTCTCAAAAAGTACAGTGGCATCTCTTCAACATTAATTAGTAAAAAAATTAAGAGGCACTTCCCTTGAACCCCCTAGATTGATACTTTCAATAACTGATTTTCTTATTATTTGTTTTAAAATATAGATGATTTTTTTTTTCATTGCTTTCAATCAATAATCACGATAGTACTATTAAAAGATTATGATATCCAATCTTTTAAAATCCGACTAATACTTAAAAGAAAACTTTATTCAATTGTTTTAGAAAAATAATAGAGTAAAACTACAATAAATTTTAAGGAAGCATTCGATATTGCATATAAATTATATAGTATCAGTATATAACACTTCTCATCAAGACATTTGATATTGCTCCAATCATTCGAATTGCATATAGATTATGGAATTGGAGTGACGAAAGTAAATAAACACTTTAACATACGAGCACTTTAATATAGGAGAATGTGTAACCTTTAATATTACAATTGTGAAATAATATTATATTTTAATTAAGGCTCCAATAAGCATTGCAATCGTGAAATAATATAGGAGAAACTGTAAGTGACGAAAGTAAATAATACGCTTTCTAAAGTACAAAGTAAGAGTATATTAAGTTATTGATACTTAATATGGTTTTTTTTTTTTGTATACTTAATATATACCTTGATTCAAGATTACCATTTAAGCTTCAAAGGAGACAATATCCCTTAACTGTTTTATTTGTAATGACTATTAACGAAGGTAAATTCATTTATTACATTTTTTGTGTTTTGTTCTAAATTGTTTTTTAGTTAACCTGACTTTCTGCTTTTTGATGCTTTATTTTCTATAGTTAATATTTGTTTGTAACATTTATATATAGTGGTGTGCTTTCAGACTTTGTAGTACTAAGAAGACCCTAGTATGGTATTGTCACACCCCACGGAGTATGGAGTGCATCCCACCCGTGTAAGATTTGTTTGAAGTTTCAATTCTTTCCTAACTTTCCAAAGTAAAGTTATTAGCATGTAAACCACTTAAGAACTAATTCACATGAATAATTCCATACCATATATTGAAATGATCAAAACAATTCTTGATTTCATCTATTTATGGTATTGTCACACCCCACGGAGTAAGGGGTGCATCCCAACTGTGTAAGATTTGTTTTAAGTTTCAACACTTTCCTAACTTCCCAAAGTATAGTTATTAGTATGTAAACCACTTAAGAACTGATTCACATGAATAATTCCATACTATATATTGAAATGATCAAAACAATTCTTGATTTCATCTATTTATAAAAATTTCAACAAAGTCTTCCCTAAATTATGCATTTCTTGAAATTACTACAATCAAATAGTCATCCCAATAATACATATAAGAGAGCTCCGCTCTAGTTTCCATTCACAAAAGATCCATATATCAAGGTAGGGGATCCTACTTCACCCACAAGTTAATGCAAGGCTCATTAGATTGAAAGATTGTCCACACTAAGTTGTCAAAGAAGACTCAGGATCAACTCTATTATTTGAAATACCAAATGTTTAATAAGTAAATAATATCCCATGATGTAACCAATCAATAATTAAAGAAGAGAGTAACTAAATAATTTACATATTGATTGAAATATCATAACAATACATCATTTTATGGTTAGAAATTCATACCTCGTAATAAAATAACAATTTATAAACATCCAAATGTGAGAGCATTTTAATAAAGATTTACAGTTATGACAATCATAAATTGATGAGTAATGATATTGAATATAGATAAGCATGTAACATTTAAAAATTTATATTGATGATCTTTTGAAAAAAGAGAACTTATCCTTTAAAAACAATTTCATTAGAAGGATCTTATTAAAATAGAAAAGTTATCATGGACAAATTGCCCATGTAAGGAAATAACTATTCGTCATGGGCACTTAGCCCACATTGATAAATAATTAGTTTGTCGTGAGTCCTCATATCATATAAAATAATATCCCTTCATTCTATGTGTGATGGTCGTCGCAAAGGGCTAGCACTTCCTATATCCCTATTAAGTAGGTATGAACCATGGTAGTCAAAGGCTAACAACATTAATGCTAGCAACCAGTGTTCTATATCTATTCCTTCCATAAAAACATTTTTGTTATATAAAGAATCATACTACTCAATTTATACATAAACACTTCTCGCACATAACCAACAAAGAAATTTGTAAACAAAATTCTTGCAATTTCTCCCATTGATTCCATACATGTATCAACCATTTTGGAAATCAATTATTTCACACCTTTTAGTAAATTATTGATGCAACTAGAAATCTAAGACTAAAGAAAAATCATGGTATTTCAAAAAATGAAATTGACATAGTAAAACAGGTATAAATCATAAAATCGGTAATGAGAGGCTATTTACTCATTGAACCAATGCTACCACAATATTTTTATTATGTTTTCCAACTATCATTGGACATGGAATTAACCTTAGAGCTTTTTAAGTATCCAAAATGAAAATACTCTTATTAACTACTTAGGTTATTCAAATGGAATTATGTTAACCTAATTCACCAAACATTACAAGCCTTGTAGTTAATGCTAAGTACCCAATATTGGAATTAGTTAAATAGTTTCATTTACAACCTTTAATATGGCTTATGTTGCAAAATAATTTCACTATATTTCTTTACAATTCATCCATCTAATAGTTAGATCCCACTCTCATTTATAACCTAACCTATGTTAGTCTATAATTTTATTTACAATACTCAAATCTCCAATTTAGCTTAAATTAAAAATTTAAGTAGTAATGATGATAAGATAAGCAATCTACTAGCTATTACCACAAATATAATCTTATTCCTAACTTAAAGAATTACCAACATCTCACATAGTCTAACTCTTGTTTCTACCCTAAGCCTAATTCCTATAATGTCTCAATTTAATTAATTCTTATTTTTCATATTAATCTACTTTAAGTTATTTAGTCAATTAATTTGCAATATTACAAATGAATATTAAATCTTACCTTAAGAAAATAGAGTTAAGTTTTGTGGCTATACCTTAACCGACCCGTACACCTTAATAATTCTAGTAGTCTATCCCTTAGCCATTCACTATAGGATTACAATTTGATTGGAAGAAACAAAGCTTTAACTCCTCAATGTATTTGTCCTTGGCAACAAAATAAAAGTAGTCAAACATCTACCTACTGTGTGGGTCCTAGACCACCAAGAATAGGAAGCACCATCAACTTACCTATCACTTAAAGTCTTAATTCAATCCTTTTAAAGCTAGTAATCTAACATGCCAAAGAGCAAAGAAGAATAGTTTCTTAACTAACCTATATTAAAAAAGTACACCAAAGAAAATGATTAATTTTTTGAAGTTTGTTATTTATGAGAGTTAGTTTTTTATTTATTAGTTAGGAACTTTATTTTTAGAAGTTTGTTATTTTTTCTGTTATAAAGTTAGTTGATAGACAATATATGCATGTGAAGGTTACATCAATGATCAAAACAATAAAATTCCTTTATTTGCAATTGCTATTGTAATATGTTATATAAGGTTGAAGATTTTGTGAGATGAACTAGTTAATTTAAGACTAATACCTTTTTGTACACGTAACCTTATTTGTTCTTATGGTGCAAATGATAAGGCAAGACCTTACCAACAACAAGATTATGCTATCAGATTTCTTAAGGGTTTGAGTGATCAATTTTTTGCTATCAAATCTCAAATCGTGTTGATGGATCCTTTACCATTTGCGAATCAATCTCTCTTATTATTCAGCAAGGAAGAGAAATGGGTTGCCTCATTGATTCAAAGGCACTCTTTAATAAACTATCACCAAGATTCAATTTTAGACTCATAATTAAAACAATTTCAAAGGAAACACTAACATTAATGCCAATGGTAAACATTGTACCTATTGCAGTAAGCCTAGAAATACAATGAAAACTTGCTACAAGAAACATGGTTTTCCACTGGGTTTCAAGTTTAGAAACCAAAGCAACTCCATGAACAATGTTGTTGCTCAAGATTCTTAGGTTCAAGATGATGGTTCCAAAGATATTCTTCTAACCCCATAGTTGAATTTTTCTCTAGAGCAATATCAAAAATTGTCATCCCTGTTTCAGTTAAATTCATAGTCATCAACATACTCTCTAAATCATGTTTCTACTAATAACTCAACTAGCACTTATGAACTTACCCCAAGGTAATCATGAGGCATTTTCAAAGGTTGATTCTTAGATTCTAGATATAGGTGCCATATACCATATTTGCTATTCTCTTTCGATTTTCTCTTCTTATAAAAGAATCTCTCTTATTCAAGTGAAACTCCTAAATGGAACATGTGATACTACCCATTATTCAGGAATTATCCTTTTCTCACTATTTTTTTATCTTGCTTAAATGTTCTATATTCGTGAATTTACATTCAATTTTATTTCATTAACAAACTAACATTAGCTTTGAATTGTTGCTTGATTTTTTAAAACTCTCATTGTTTCATTCAAAACCAACCATCTTAGAAGATGATTGGCTTAGTTAAGAGTAAAGAAAGGTTGTACATCATGACAAAACATGCAGGACCAACCCACTCCTTGGCTACTCAAACCTATACTAGAAAAGTCAATACCAATGTTTTTTTATCTTTGGCATTTTAGATTAGGACACTTGTCTAATTTAGTTTTACAAATTGTTTAAAAACAAATTCGTTTCATCTCCTATAAATATCACATTGACCATTATGATGTATGTCATTTTGCCCAATAAAGAAAACTTCTTTTTCCTATTGACACTTCCCAAATGAATAAAGCTTTCTCAACATGTTGATATTTAGAGTCCTTTTAGTATTGCTTCCATACACGATCATAAATATTTTTTTAACCATTGTTGATGATTTTACATATTATACTTGGATATTTTTTATGAAGCACAAATTTGAAAGTAGACAATATTTACAAGATTTCATCACTTTCACTGAAATTCAGTTTCAAACTAGAGTTCAAACCATTCGATTAGACAATGGCCTTGAATTTGCCATGACAGATTACTTCAAATCTAAAGGTATCCATCATCAAACTTCTTGCATAGAAATTCCTAAAAAATAATGTTGTTGAATGTAAGCATTAACATATATTAAATGTTGCCAGAGCTTTATTATTCCAATTTATCCAAGCTTTATTAGTCCTATGCCATTTTACATGCTATATACATCATCAATTGGTTGTCCACTCCAATTTTAAATAAACAAAACGCCGTTTGATATGTTTTCTCTACAATTACCAGATCTCACAAGCTCAATGGTGTTTGGATCTTTATGTTATGCTTCAACCTCTTGTCAAAATAGGTCTAAATTTGATCAAGAAAATGTGTGTTTATTGGCTTTCAAAATGGCACTAAAGGATATGTTCTTCTTGACCTTCAAATTAGAGAAATATTTGTCTTTAGGAATGTATATTTCCATGGATCCATTTTCCCTTTCCATCATATAACATTAGACTCACCTACCACTTTTTTTATTTCATTACCTTAAGAAGCTCCATTACTTGACTTTCTTAATCAAATGACTGCAATTAGCCCAATATCCTCCAATACCATTGATACACAACTACAACCTAACTCCCCTTATATGTTAATGCCTCCAAAGTGATAATTCGCTAAACCAAAAAAACCTTCAACCTATCTACATAACTATTATTGCTCCCTTCAAGCCTTAGCTCCATTACCTTTCAAGCCTTAGCTCCATTACCTTCCATTTGCTTAGGTATATTTCATACTCTTTTCTTATGATAATTTGCCTTTTCATAAAAACATTTCACTTTTTCCATCTCTGTCAATACTAAACCTACGACATACAATCAAGCCATCAAAATTATGCTTGAAAGAAAGCAATGGAAGATGGATTTCAACTCTAGAACAAAATTAGACTTGGATTTTGACTAAGTTTTCACCTGGAAAAATAACCCATTAGATGTAACTAGGTATATAGGATCAAACATAAAATTGATGGAAGCATTAAGCGTTATAAAGCACACTTAATCACCAAGGGCTATACCTAAATTGAAGGAATAACCTATTTTGATACTTGTTCACCTGTAGCAAAATTAACTATTGTTAGATTGCTTCTTATCTTGGCCTTTGCACAGAACTAGTATTTGCAACAATTTGATGATAACAATGCATTTTTGCATGGTGATATAGATGAGGATGTTTACATTCTGCTATCTCAAGTTTTTTCATCCTCTAATCCCAATTTAGTTTGAAAATTACAAAAATATTTTTATGGTTTGGAGGAAGCAAGCAGGCAATGTTTCTCCAAGTTGTCTACTACCCTTATCACTTATGGTTACATATAATTTAAGTAACATTATTCTCTTTTCATGAGACAAGTTGATAAATCCTTCACTGCTCTTTTGGTATATGTCAATGATGTCATCTTAATGGGTAGTGATTTCATTGAAATTTAAAGAATTAAATCTCTTCTCGATAACTCCTTCAAGATCAAAGATCTCAGAGATCTCAAGTTTTTCCTTGGACTTGAGATTGCATGGTCTAAGGCTGGTTGTTCCCTATGTCAGCACAAATTTGCATTGGAAATCCTGTTAGATCATTGGTTTTCTCAAATGCACGTATGCTAAAACTCCAACGGATAGGCATCTCAAGTTATTTAAAGACAGTGGCACATCATTAGACGATATCTTTGCCTATAGAAAATTAGTGGAATGCTTGCTTTACTTAACCAGGATTTGACCAAAGATCACTTTTGCAATTCAGCAGCTCAGTCAGTTTATGTCCTCTCCAACAATTGACCATTTATAAGCTGCACATTGCGTTTTAAGATACATCAAGTCATCACCAGGCAAAGGTCTCCTTTTTTCCACTACTTTTGATCATCAACTCAAAGGATTTAGTGTTTCTAATTGGGTTGGCTATGTGGATTCCTGACGTTCAATCACAGGCTTTTGTTTATTTCTAGATCAAGCTTTATTTTATGGAAATCCAAAAAAGCAAAGCACCATCTCTCATTCTTCTTCTGAAGCAAAATATAGTGCTCTTGCTTCTACCACCTGTGAAATTCAATGGTTGTTGTATCTTCTTCATGATCTCTTCATGTCCCTCATTCCAAGCCTGCACTCCGATTATGTCATAATCAGTTTGCCTTTTACTTTGCGGCTAATCTCACGTTTCATGAAAGAACCAATCATATAGAACTTGATTGTTACTTGGTTCGAGAGAAGCTCAAGCTGGTGTTCTTCATTTACTGCCCATCAAGTCTACAGACCAATTGGTAGATATCTACACCAAACCATTTGCCCCTGCTCCTTTTTCAATGTCATTATCCAAGCGGGGAATGTTTGATATACATTCTTCAGCTGGGGGTAATAGATTATACCAAAGGAAATATTAATTTTCTGAAGTCTGTTATTTATTATAAGAGTTAATCTTTCAGTTTTCAGTTAGTTAGGAACTTTATTTTAAGAAGTTTGTTATCCTTTCTGTTATCAAGTTAGTTGACAGAGAATGTATATATGTAAAGGTTGCATCAATAATCAAAACAACGAAATTTCTTCATTTGCAATTGCTACTGTAATATATATTTCGGTCAAGGATCACCAATCCAACACAAACAGCCCATTCAAGGAGTGAAGGAGAGGTGGTTCATCATGGACAATGCAGCTGAAATGGAGTAAGAGGAGTTGAATCAAACCAACAATTTGGAAGAATGAGGTTCTGAAATCAAGGACCCTAGAACGTCATTGAACTTGCATGAATTTTAAGGACCCCCAAAACAGAGCATTGAACGGCACATGTTTTAGAAAAGTGAGAATGGAAGATGCTCACCTAGCAAAACCCGAACATCAGCCTTGCCAGCTTCGAAACTCACAGACCAAAGACCAAAATCACAGAACAGCAATAAGTGAGGAAAAGATGCTTTTGGGTCCCTCTCTCTCAATTCGCAGTACCCAAAATGGCTGAATAAGTACCAAGAAGGGATGGAGACGAAAAAGAAGGATGTAGAATGAAATAAAGCAAAGAGAATCATGTGGATGAAGGCAGTTGTTACGGTCAGAAACTTGGGGTAGAGACAGGTGTAATTGCTGAGAAAAAATCTAAGGGGCACATGGACAAATAAGGAAAAGTGCAAGGGTTGGAAAAGCAAATAAAAAAATGCAGCTTGGCCCCTATAAACATTAGTTAACTTGAGAAAAGAGGAAAAAAAAAAAAAATAATAATGGTATTCTTCGAGCTCAAATATTCGGGCCTGATTGGTTGGTGAATGTATTTTTTTTATATTGTATAATGCTGATTATGTTTTTGTATTTTTTTTATTTATTGTATTACTATTTTAATTATCAAATTATTCTTTTAAATAAAAATAAAAAAATTATTTTTTATTTTATCTATTCTCACCTATCTATTTTTTACATTTCTTTTATTATTACACTTTTTAACCAAATAAACTTTAATTTCTTAAAAGGTGGGGTGATGATATTGCCACTGCAATCATGGTCTTTCTTGTATTTTTATTTATTCTTTTACATTTATATTTATTTATTTTTACATTATACCTAGTGAGTATATTAAATTTTAATTTTATTAATTTAAATTAATATTAATTAATTTATTATAACTTTTTTTTTAATCACTAGAATGCATATTTCTCAAGTAATTTCTAAATCTTTTTTTTTTTCTGTATAAATAGCCCCTTTAAGAGGCCCAATTTAAATCTTCACCTTAGTTATAATATGGAACATATCCTCGATTATTATTATTATTATTATTATTATTATTATTATTATTATTATTATTATTATTATTATTATTATTATTATTATTATTATTATTATTCCTGATTCAATTCTGTGCTTCCAAAATTTTCAAATTCAAAAATTTTATCTGCCCTATCTAAAGTTTTATTTTGATTTTTTTTTTTTTTTGGTTATTACAGTTCAATTCAAGTTATGACCTTCTTCCTTTGATTCTAATTCCCTAATTACTTAGGTTATTAGTTCAACTCCTTGCTTGTGACTTAATTATCACAAGTATTGATTGTGCCAATTATTCTAATGATTTACACAGTTTTGTTACTTTCTTTGATGATTTAATTTGTTTACACTCTTATAATTTCAAATATCAAATATATTATTTTTATATACAAATATATTTGCCTTACTGCAATAATGCATTAGAATTGTTTAAATTTCTCCTCTATGTTTACGACGGTCATTTTTCTTTCTTGATTATTTGATAACATTTGATGTATATAACTTATCTGTTGTGAATAATAAAGACTTCCTTCCAATCCGGTGTTAGATTTTATTACATTCATATTATTGTAATATTTTAAAATTTAATTTGTTTAATTTGCCACTTTTTTCATTTTTTATTACTTTTTTATATCAAATTATAGATATAACATTTAATAAAATTTTTCATATTTTAAACACACACACACACACACATATATATATATATATATATAATCATAATAATACCTTGGGCATTGTACAGGTATCACACTAATCTTATTTGAAGAGCTACCACCTTATATTTACTTAATAGTTGCATGATTTTATATAAATATCTTAAAAATTCTCAAACTAATAAATTAAATTGAATATCTATCAAATTTTCAATATGTTTTTGTTTTGGACTAATTAAATTTTATTATATTAAACTTTCACCTGACCAACTTAACTTTAAAAATATTGATCAAAACATATCCGCCCATTGAATGTAAAGCGGTCGGATGAAAAAATGGTCAAGTATTTTAGTTTATTTTTAATTATAATTGTTTCTAGTGTGTAAGTAAGAGTATTATGACAAATAATATTATAATAAAATAATCTATTCATTATTTTAAGGGTCTGAATTTTTTATATTTAACAAGTAAATATATGATGTGTATTAAAAACATAGAAAGAAAATAAAGTTGGTAAAAAGAGATAGAATAAATCCTATACATACTTTTATTTTCTTATGTTATTCTTTTTTCTAAATGTATAATGCATTGGTTTAATGGACTACAATCCTTATTTTAATTTTTTTTTTCCAAACTAGTTGTGATGTCAAAAGATTGGTCCTATATATATTAAGAGGTTTTCCACTAATTGGTAAATTTTCATGATCTTGCAGCGTGAAAAAACGAAGAATCCAAGAAAGCTTTGTACATCTAATCAACTATTACTAACGCAAGACACGCGGCATAGAACTTGAGACGAGTCAAACAAAGTGAAGTTACATTTTTGGAATGTCTAATTGAGAAATGCTTGTGGACCAAGTATAGCTACGTCTATAAGAAATATGGTCCTTTATAAGGCCAATTGAATTGAGTTTCAGTTCAAGCACCTCAACTATCTATCAATTCAATTCATCTTATTGATCAAGATCAATTTCTCTTGTTTGTGTCGCAAAGAGAATATTACGCACTGATTCTTCTTCTTGTGGTTGAATCTTTCCCTTTGGCGTTTGTATTGATCAGAAGCAAAATGGGTGATCAAAAGGATAAGAGAAAAAGCTGGGTTTCATCCATTTTAAGATCGTTTAACGTCTGCTTCGATGGTGGAGATGTGAAGAAAACCAAAGCTAATAACGCAGGCCCTGAGGCCACCATGGTTGCTGCCTCAAAGCATTTCTCTTCTGCTCACAAAGTGCGATTCAATTAATTAGCTACAACTCACAAGTCTTATGTTGTTTAAAAATTACTCAAGTGAATCAATGATGAGCTCGAGTCTTAGGATTGAATATTGTCAATTTATTTAAAAATTACTCTACCTATTGCTTCACTCTCTTTCTTTATTGTATACAGTGACTCAAATGAATGTGAGAATTTCTCTAATATCAATTGAATTGTTGATTTTATCTTCCTTAATTAGAAATTCATCCAAATTAATATAAGCTTGGAAAGAAATTGATTGTGTAAATATGCTGTACGAATACAAGTTTAGTTGATTTTCAATGTCAAAAAGTTTGAGAATTTCTCTCCTACCACTTGCCTATTACCATTTCACCCAAGACCCGTTTTAGTGGGTCAATTTTGGGCTCAATATTTCGGCCTTTTGGGTAAATAATGGACACAGGCTTCAAGATTAAAAGATGGACCAATTTTAAATCACTTGCGGTGCACGTGGCATATTGTGTACAAGCAAATTTAAATTAAAGGAAAAAAGAAAATGTAAAAGGCATCGGCCTCCTTGTTGGGAAAAACGGTAAAGAATTTGAATCCTTTAAAGGTAATGTAAAGAAGCCAAAAAAAAAAAAAAGTTAAATTTGGTGGTCTTAAATCCAGCAAATAAATAAATAGAGTAAAGATTTCTTTTATGGAAAGAAACAATACTATTCAACTGTTAGCATGAATCCCAATATATTAAGGTGACTTTTTTTATGGGGATATTTAGATTCATTTTAAGATGTGGACCTAAACATTGGACAAGTGACCTAATATATAGCGACATGGAAGACCTCCGAGACCCCCAATAAAATCTATGTAGTATGTAATATAATAATTATTATTATTTTAGTTTGACCTATAATTTTCTGTGTTTATAATATTATCTCACTTTTTATATAGGTTACTAATATGATGTTTTATTGATATTTTTAATATATTATCAATCCTAAGAGAATAACTTTATTCAAAGCATCCTAATAGAATTTAATGAATAATTTAAACTAAACATCTATATTATGTTAAATAATGAGAAATTTTAATAAATTATTTTATAATTAAAATCATAATATATCTTCTAATAACTTTTCATGCTTCTATAATTCAAAATATTATATAATTTGAAAGCATAATATTTAAAAATAAAAACTTATTTTATTTATAAATATAGCACAATAAGTATATACTTGTTATAATTGGATTGAACTATTTGATTCAATCACTGGTCCATGATCCAGTTCTTATAGACGCAAATAGCTATCAAACGATTTGTAAATCGGCTTAAAATACTATCTAAAGCCTAAAAAATAAAAATATTAATTCAGGTATCTACACCGATTTTTTAGAGCCATTTGATAAGATCAAATCTGATATTAACTCATTAAAACAATATATATATATATATAGTCCTTATAATTTATTTGAATATTTTAGTAAGCTTTTATAATTTATTTTTGACTGAATTGCTAAACTTTTTTTAAACTTTGAATCACGTGTACATAGTTCTTAACATTAAAAACTTGATCATAAATTTTTTAAACTTTTAAGTTTATGCAAATAACTTTTTTTTGTTAACTAGTTTATTATTTTACTAATGAACCATCATGATAATAAATTTTTTAAGTTTTATTTTATTTTATATAAATAACCTTTTAAATTTTAAGGCATAGACAAATAAGTTCTAAATTTTAAATTAAGTACAAATAACCTTTTAATATATTATACTTTACTAGTAAAGTAATAAAATAATTAACAATAGAAATTTATTTACATAAATTAAAAAATTTTAAAAGTTCATTATCAAATATTAAAGATTGAAAGGTTATTATCCAAAAGTTCTGAGACCATGTGCTTGCCCTTTATTTTTTAAATCAATATTTATAATTTCCTTATCTCTAGTTGTTAAGATCAATTATAACATTCAATTGGTATGACGTGGATATAGACTTATTTTTTTGACATAATTGTGCAATACTTATTATATCTTTATAATTATTATTTTACATATCAAATTATCATTTTAATTATCAAATTATTTTTTAAAAAATAAAAACATAAAAATAATTTTTTTTTCTCACTTCTCCCACTTACTTACTTTTTATTTTTCTTCCTCTTTTATATTATTCTAACATTGTAATTTTAAAATTGACAAGGCTAATAAAAGCGTACACGTGGCACTAGGAGAAAGTTGAGGTGAAAAAAATTTGGCACATTAGGAAGAGATTAGGCGTCTGAATCCGTTCCTTTCCCCTGTTTCAATGAAGCAAAAACAGAAGAAGCCTGCACCTTGTATGTCTGTAGACTGGTTAGAACTAATTATAATAAACTTGTATCAAAACTCATCCATGCAAATCTGTGATCAAAATCCACACAAAAATTGCAGTCTGGGATTGATAGCTTATAGCTCACCATAAAAAATTAAAGTTAGAAAGTGTGTTTGAAAATCACAGGGAGTGTGGTGAGAGTGAGAGTGTGAGTGTTTGAATTCAAAAGCCAGAGAAGTGGGCGCCGCACACCATTATGACAAAATTGCATGCGCTCGACCGTTCGCTCCATTCATCCCAAAGGTTCGATACAAGGTTATTGTACCTAGTTGGGCACACAGATTTTCATAAAATAACATTGGTTATACTTATTAAACTATGTTGTTCATATAAGTTAAATATAATATTTTGATTTTAAATATTACGTTTGGAAGATTCAAATTATATAATATTTTAAATTATGGATGTTTAAAAAGTTAATTATACAACATAATTTTATTTTTTAGTATAAAAAATAAAAAAATTAAATTTCTCCTTATGCAACATAATATAAATATTTAGTCTTAGTTATTTATTAAATTATATTACGATATATAATTTGACTAAATTTACTCGTTTACAATTGATAAAATGTTAATAAAAAAAACCAAAAGTAAGATTGTAATAATAGAAAAAGGCATTTTCTCTGAGTCTGACAGTCTTCATTG